>CM060907.1:853037692-863037692 GCA_030737815.1 Allium fistulosum
TATATACTAATAGATTGGAAAACAGTTTAAGAAAAAGAGCTTTGTAGTAAAATAGTTTTGAAATTGTTTGGAAAAAGGATTTTAATATTTACTACTAGTATAGAAAACCTTTATATTTTTTAAGTGACAAATCACAAAAATGATTGTAGAAACAATCAATCACAAGAATTCACATACAAAGGTGTGAATAGAATCCAAAGAAATCGATACTGATTCCATCAAAACGTATGTACACAAAAATCCCGAAGAAAATGTCATTAAAGTTGCTAATAAATGATAGCAACAAATCGGGGAAATAATCAAGAACCGATTAAATTTGGAAACCAAGTCAATTCACTAAAATTTCACATTCGAAGATGTGAATAAAATCCAAAGAATTCGATTCCAAATTCATCAAAGTAGAAATACCCAAAAATTCCGGAAGTAGAAGTTATCAAAGTCGGCAAAAGTGATAACAACCAATTGGAAAAGAAGAATCGCTTAACACTTGGAAAAACGAAGCAAAACAAGCATAAATGCATAAATGACTTCAACAAAAAATAAAAATCAAGTCAATGTCGAAGTCAACAATTAACGGCCGCAGTCGAGTACAAAATGAATTAATCATTATCATCAAAGAATCCAACGGCAAACAAAATCAGAGTCTTGGAAATCATGAAATCAGCAATTTCTCAACAACAAAGTGACCGAAGTCGAATGGAAACCAAGCCGAGGAAAACACAAAATATCAAGTTCCAAAATTGATGAGATTCAAACAAAATCAACATCGGCTAAATCAATTCAAGCCGAAAACACAAGAACAATTTCCTCATCATCAAAAACCCAACTTGAGTTCGTAAAGCAAACGGAGGCAGAAGCCAAAAATACTTTCACGAAATCAAAATCAAACATAGGCAAAGATGAGAGATAAAACATCGACAAATAGTTGTAACATATGCTCCATCTAAGTTATGTTTTATAATTGCCCTAAACCCCAGGCTCTGATACCAAGCTGTGACGCCCCACCTCTATACCCGCGCTAGCCAAGAACACTACGATGTAATGTTGTCAACTAGCACGGAGAATAAGGCTGTTGAGGAGCGACCATCCGTGTAATTACTTTGTGCGAGCACCGATATGTCAGAAAATATAACATGCATTCTTATTTCAGGAGGAAATCCGACGTACCGATACAAACACAAAGCTACTACACAGTGGCTATAATAGTTTAGGACAATAAATATAAAGATAACACAGAAAACATAAATGCGGAACACAGATGGAACAAAAAGTCTCATATATAATAACCGAAGTTAGTTACAATACATTTGACACAATACATATGATACAACTACAACTGTCGACTCTGGAAGTTATATATACAAATACATTATCAACTAATGTACATGAATACACATCATCCTAATTAGTACACTGACTACAACAAAAAGACGCAAAATGCTTCAAATGATATGAAAAGTCTTCATAGCTCTAGCAGCAACCCAAAGCTAAAAATCTACAACCTGTAAATACTGGGTCTGACCCGAGTATTAAATTCAAAAGAAAATAATACCCGGGTCAGTCTAATTCAAACTCAGTTATTAATACACAAAAGCAATAATAATTAAATAACGAATAGATGAAAGTCACAATAAATCTCATCTATCCAATCCCTTAATAAGGAAACCGGATAACGGTAAAAATAAGGTTTCAAATCATTGAATTGGCAACTCGAATCAAATCAAGTCAAAGGTAATTTTTAAATATTGAATTGGACAAAGGAAACAATCTAGTAACTGAAAACATCAATTAAAACGTCAACTCGGGTAGGGCTGCAGTATACGCAAGCGTGTACTGCCTCGCCACTACAACATGCATTACACAAAAGATCAACGCATCAAAAGCAAAAGAAGGTTCAAATATCAATTCAAAATGTCGATACAGTGTGGCTGCAGTGCACGCACGCGTACACTGCCTCGCCACAACAGCATATACAGAAATAGCAACAAGGCACAAAGGCCAATACACAAGAATTCACAGTGCAAACTAATACACTAAGCAAGAGGCAGTAGTTTTAAAACTTCCACCAAATAAATTGTAAAATATGTACACAAAAGATCAACAAATCAAGGCGGGTGAGGGCACCAAAAGTATGGCACCATAGCCCACGAACACACATATATCAGTGAGACCATATAGCAACAGCCAGAATGCATGAAACTGGACAGAGCAATACATACTCGAAGTGAATGGTGGTAGAGTAAGTGCAACCCGAAGCAGTACAACTCAATTGAGCAAGTGCACCTGAGAAGGCTGCACAGATAGAAAGGCCAGGCAACACAATGCAAATAAATTCGACAAAGTATTACACAAGCCCCAGACAAATGCATCACAAAAGGAATAGCAGGTATACACTTTCGAACACAGCAGAATGGATTATGCAATCCTAAACCAGCAGAGCACGAAGGCACAAATGACTAAATGCACAAGGCAGTGGTACATCATGGTGCAACAGAAAGATATAGTCCAAATAAAACTGCAATTAACCAGAAATCACAAAACCAAGCATCAACCAAGTTCAAATGAACATATGCAGCAAGCTCTAGATATCATGCAGCAGTGTATATATGTATATAACAAGTATACTGCACAAATGAACAAGACTCAACAATGCCAAGACCAGCAGTCGAAATGCACCCAAACTGGGATGCAAGTAATGCTACAGAGCTCGAGAATATACATGCGTGAAGACCAACAGCAAGAGGTGAATGCATGACAAGTTCAACATAATGTAACTAGACAAAAGTCAGAGGGTAGTTCAAGTGCAGGAACACATAACTCACAGGAATGAAACTCTATAGGCCAATAAACCCAAGGCTACAACTCAAAGGCAAGCTAATAGCTCACACTTCACATCGGGTCAGGGATCATAAATGACCAGTTCATCCAAGAATGTACCCGAGTGTACCACGTCCCAGACTAGAATCCTATAACAACTTAATACAGATGCACAGTTCACCAAAGTTCAAGTGAAAACAAGACATGCCGGAATTACAAAATGAACCAGTGCCAAGTTTAAACTTAAAAATTAAGTAGCAGTTGAACGAAGACAGAAAATACGAAGCCCATAAAAACCAATATCATCAAAAGAATTCGAGACAGTGGTGGTCACGAAATCAACATCACAGCAAAACAATAAAACAAATCAAAGTGGTCGAAGTCTACAAGAAATTAATACTCTCAAAGCCGTGAAAAATCAGTCAACCAAGAAGCAAAAATTACAAGTTGAACAAGCTAGAAATCATTCGAAACTCGAGTTAGATGTGAGTAAATAAATTTACTCACCTTTGCCACGAATGGAAGACGAAGCTGTAGCGATGAGGAAGAGGAACGAAGTTAAGCCGAAGCCCAATCGAGCACGAGCACGTCGAAGCAGCCACGAGCAAGTTGAAGGAGTCATTGACGTTGGCGCCTTCGAGTTCTAGAAGCGAACGATTGAAGAAGCCCTAATTTTTGAAAGGAGGGACGAACGAGAATCGAGCAGCCATTATTTCCTTTTGATGGTTTTAGGTTTCGAACGAAAATAATCAAGAGGCCGGTTATTTTTGCTTTGCAAATTTATCTAAATCCAAGCAAATGAAACGTGGGCCGAGAATTCAAAGCCCAAAAATCATTTTATCCATTCATAAAAGAATTTTAACACAATTTAAAAACTTCAATTGGTAATTAGCGAAAATATTAATCGTTTAATGTCAATTATAAACTGATGCGAAAAACCGGGTTGTTACAGCAGTACTATAGAAACTTCGCACCACTGGAATCTACATTCTTAATCCAAATGATAAACAAGCCTACTCAGTCGGCTTCATGCTAAATGCATGACTAAACAGTTCCCACATCAAGTCAAGGAACAAAAATGGCCAAATTTGATAGTCGGTTATTTAACTATCAAAGTAACAAACAATATCTAGCACATAAGTAGTTACTAGGCCCATTTAATTAATCTTTTATCAATTAAACCAATTTCCAAATAGAGGGAATTAGGGAGAAGGACAAACCTTGAAAAAAAATTAGGCTAAAGGAAAAAAAGTTTCATTTTTGGACTAAAAGATAAATTTTAAAAAAAAAATTGGCTGAAGGATGCTAGTTATAACTAGCATTATATTCAGTTTTTACACTATACAAAATGCTAATTATAACAAGCATTATATTCAGTTTTACATGTATAAAATGCTAACTATAATTAGCATTGTCCGTCAGCCTAATTTTTTTTCAAAGTTTATCCTTCGGCACAAAAATGAAACTTGTTGTCCTTCAGCCTAAATTTTTTCCAACGTTTATCCTTGGGCCTATTTTCCACTTCAAATATTTACTTCAAATTATTTTAGAAGATATAAGAACTAATTCGTGTATTTCACAATGGAATGTCAAAACACAATTTATTGGATCAAAATGAATGTTGCGTAAATCATCATTACGACAACCTAAAAACATTAGTATAGGGATTTGATTAATTATACATATATAATCCCATATCATATATAAAACATTTCCTTTCGGAAACTATTTACTATAACAACAGTGTTATAGTCCATGCCTTCCTTACTTTCCTGGAAACGTCTATTACAACAATAAATGTTGAAATCCATGTTTTCGATACATATCACATTTTAAAACATTTTTCAAAGCCATTTAAATTCCATTTGGAATTGTTACTTTCCAAAACTTTGTTTTTAAAATTATCACTTTAAAACCATTAACTCCATCAAAAGGTTTCTTTCAAACATTGCTTTAAAAAGATAAATTACTTTTTAAAACCTTGAATGCATTTCAAAATCCATATTCAAATCTCAACATAAATCATTTCCATATTTATAATACTATGTTTATAAATCTCCTTTCTATTTTATAAAACTTCTATTTTATAAAAATCTATTTATTTATAAAATTCTATTTATAAATTATTCTATATCAAAACTCGTTTTACTATCAAAATCCATTTATAAATCCATATCTTTATAAATCTAATCTATTTATAAAATCCATTTATAGATTCTGAATATAAATCTATTTCTTTATTCATAAAATATCACTTTTTAAATTCTTTTATAAACCATTCAAAAATCTCCATTTAAAGTATTTCTCAAAACTATACTTTTATAACATCAAAATCATACTTTTTATTTATTTAAAAACAAATTCGTACCTTTTAATAATTTAA
Source organism: Allium fistulosum (assembly GCA_030737815.1). Classification (NCBI taxonomy): domain Eukaryota; kingdom Viridiplantae; phylum Streptophyta; class Magnoliopsida; order Asparagales; family Amaryllidaceae; genus Allium; species Allium fistulosum. Next base: position 853,042,893 of record CM060907.1, read on the forward strand.
ATATTATTAAAACATATATACTTCCAAAATCACTTTGAAAATTATTTCAATTCAAAATCACTATTTTATAGTATTTCAAAATAATAAAAATATGGCCCAGTGTTACCATAGCGCTAAATAAGCAAAACAATCCATGTCATCAAATATGACATCCATCACATCATATATTAAAATATATGAAAAATAAAATCAACAATGTGAGGAATTCTGTTGGATCCTTACAACTTGTCGCCCTGCATCACGTACAGTATATAATCATAAAAACATAAATCAACTGCTTCGAGGCTGGATTCATATACAAAGGGTCATCCGCTCATACACAAAAATGTAATAGGGTCTCATCCGCTCCAATAGGCAGGAATATATCCGAACCAACTAATAAATATAGTATATCATCCAAACAAATAACAAACATCATAAATAAAATTATTCACACTTATATGAAAATATAAGCAGGCTGGAGAGGTGATTTAACTCACATAAATTCTAGAAATCACGAAAGCGCTCTGGTTTGGATTAAAATTGAAAGTTCGTTCAATTTAACCCACAATTTTCAGTAGCTCCAAATCCATCCAATCCAACTCCATAGCGTAGTACTCTCTGATACGAATGTAACAGACCTTATCGCGCTCGATTTGGAACTCGTATGAATGAGTTATGAATTTATTAACATACGAGATGATTAATTCATAATTAACTTAACTAATAAAATTTAAAACTTAACATATCTTCCCACTCTCCCTCGCGCTTATACAAGGTTGTGCGAACCTTTTTTTTCAAACGATGATCGATCATCGCGCAACACATATCGCCAACGCCCCTCCACCAACGTGCGCCACTACCACTCCGCCGCCGCCCCGCCCTACCACGCCTTGCGCGCGCACGCATGCGAAATCGTGTCGAACCCAAATATTGCTGCTTGTTTGAATGAGCTTTGCCACCACCGTAGTCGATGATTTGACGATCCAACCAGTATATAGCTCTATATAGTCGAGCTACATTTTGTTAGTTGAAGTCGTTGGCCAATTCGGCCTGTGGTGACTCCGATGAACTATGGCCATTCGATTTGGTTAACGTTTAATGGTGGTTGAAAATTAGGTTTAGGGTTTGGTTGCAAATGAAAGGAATGGATGACCTTTTATAGAAAAATTTGGAAGCACTATTCATCCTTAAAATTTCTAACTCCAGACGAAGTGTGCGCTTGGCTTTCTATATGTTATACCCATATTCCGAACACAATGGAATATATACCGGAAGCCAATTCTATTATATACAAAAGTTAGCTTTTCAAAATCAAATTATATTAATTTAAATTCTTTTAATTAATTTTTATACGTTTCGAACTTGCACGACCAAATGATACGTCCAATCGCCACAAAATTCGACGGCATATAATAATTCACTATTACGGATCCGATAAAACTAGTTTCATCGAAATCCGAGACAGTGCCGCAAAAGGCTATTTTTACACGTTAATTAAGACGAGTTATTTTCCAAAATCCGTTGAATCACTTTCAAATCAAATTTAAAAGTTTACTATCCTCCTTCTTATTCAAATAGAATTTAAATTAACTTTCGAAATCATTTTTGTTCACATTGAATTCAAGATTCAATTATTTAAATAATTCCAAATATTAAATTAACCACTTTAATTATCAAATAAATCGCTATATTAGAAATATAAGTTATTTCACTTATAAAATTAACTTTTCAATATTTAAAATCAATCAAATACTCCAAATTCGAATGACTGAAATTCTGGGTTGTTACAAGCTCCCCTCCTTAAAGAATTTCATCCCCGAAATTACCAAGTAAAAAAATGCCCCAAACGCATTAACTTTTCAAAAATAACTAGTTGAAATAGATTATAAAATTTCTAAGTCTTTCAAATCAATTCATAGTTGCTAACTAATACCATTCAAAGTTATCAAACCAAAATCCAAATTTTAGTTATCAAATTTTTTTCCATAGTTATCAAAAAATTTCTAACGCCTAAAATTTATGGAAAATTTTGCCAACGTCTCCTTTGCGCGGTTCGATCGAATTTTTTTACAATATATATATATAATCACAAATATACATCTCATCTTCAAGGATGAGGTATCCCATAGGGACAAATATAAAAATATGATATGTAATCCGAGATGTGTACCTGTTATCATATTAGCAAGCATATACAATCAATATAATGCGAAAGTGAGCTCCAAATGCGAAGCTTATGTCATTCGCACCTACTAATCACTCAAAAACCAATGAGAACAAGTATATGGAAAAGTAATACCAATATATAACATATACTAATATGATAACCATATACAAATGTAGCAAAAGTAACATGGAAAACCATCAAACAATTAATATTCATTCAATTAATTCATAACCATATCAACTTGCAATTTTCAATGTCAACATTTAATTTATTAAAGCCCGTATGATGTACATATACCATCCGTACACAAAACAATACCTGATTGCTTGCTCGATCACACAATCTCACTTTCAAACTAGTACCTTTCACACGACCACTCTAGTAAGGACTCAGATTTGGTTCCTTGATTAGAAACTGTCATTCTTCTTGCATAGCCATACACTATGATAGAGAATATCAGAATCAATCAAATATCCATATCCAGGGTTCGTTGTTAAGAAATCGAGTGAAAAATCCTAACTCGGATCGGTGTAAATCACCTTGAAATCATATATTCGAATCTAGATCAAGCAGTTATGCGAATAAAATAATATACATACAACTTACGTATTTATTTCATTTGGTTTCTTATTATATCCCATTCTTTTTTATTCACAGTCTTTATATTCACTTTCATTATTTTCACATTCAATTGATTCTCATTCAATTAATTTACCTTCAATTTATTTACGTTCAATTATTCACTTTCGATTGATTAACATTTATTTATCAACATTTATTTATTCACTTTCATTTTTCATATTCATTTATATTTAACAACATTTCATTCCATACTAAATTCATTTATGAATCATTTTCGTCAAATCATTACTTAAGTTCATAAACATTTTCTTTAGGGGCATTTCACCAGAAGGACAAACTTGGCAGTCCAATTAGTTTCTAGGACACACATTCAAAGAAATTACTTTCAAGGCCAAAATCTGCATAATAATTACTTTCAAGGACAAAGTCAACAGTCCAATTACTTTCAAGGACATAATTTCATAGGTTTTTAGGCCCTAGAAACTAATTATTTTACGTTTTGTCCTTTAAAGTAATTATTTCAGTTGTGTGTACTAGAAATTAATTCCACTTGCTAAAGAGGCCCTTGTAGCTAATTTCCACTTTTCTTTAATACTACTATCATTTGTAAACTATTTCATAAAACCATTACTTAAGTTTATTATAAACATTTTACATAACCACTAATGTTTATTTTCACTTTACAACTTAAGTTCATATTTATTTCTAGCAAACAACATTCCAAAACATATTCAATTCATTTTACAACTTAAGTTGAATTTCATTTTATAATTCAAGTTCATATTCATTTCACTAATTTATTTCATTAGTTAATTTCATTAATTCCTTACAAATCAAATTCAATTTCACTTAATTTTGCTTGATTCAAATTTCATTTCGAAATTCATTTTATTTAACTTAACTTAAATTAAATTTCATTTCATAGTTCAAATTCAAATTTACTTTTCTTAACATCCATATACAACCAATTTAAAATTTGTTTTAAGTTACTAATTCTCAAAATTATAAGTTAAAACTTAGTTTCTTATGTTTTCAGCAAAACACTTAGATAACAACTTCTAGAATTTAAACCCCAGTCTTTTTATTATTTTCAAATCATTTTGAAACTATACTATACATAATTCCTTTTTATATCAAATCATACTGTTGAATTTTAAAATCAAAACTAGATTTACCAAAACAAAACCTCAATGTTAGCAATCCATCACTTAGAAACTCGAAAATGAATACTAATGATGCTGTAGTCATCACTAGAACTATTTTCTAGCGACCGAAATGAGTTGTGCTTTTTATTTCTTTTAAATTCCATTTTATTTACAAATCATATTTATAAATTTTTCTTATATATAATTTCACTTTGGTTATATAAAACCATTTCTTAATTGTTTATCTTTGTTTACATTATAATAATAATAACTTTTATTAGAACAAACAACAAACAACAAACAAACAACAAATGATAATAATCAAATATTATCATTCAGTAACAACCGTACACACCATATATAACTATAATAATTTCTGAAAATTGACTCCTTTACATATAAAATATAATCAAGGTGAAATTATTTCATTTACCCAATTTTAAAACAATATTGTTTCGATTTGCCTTATTCAAGCATTTAGAAACCCCTATCGATAACATGGCGTCCCACGTACCGACCAGAATTCATAAGCCACTCAATAGATAAATTAACACAATATAAAACATTTTTATAATCACTATCAAATACGCGCTCATATCTATAATACACTCAAACTCAATCTAGGGTGTTACTAACCCTATCTATAATGAGTATCCAACCATGCCTAGGTGTTCGCATAATCCTAAGCTCTGATACCAAATGGAATGTTCAGGATTTTCAACCCTTGAAAATCGACACTAATACATCCTCGGTATTCAAATGCCACAAATTCAAGTGTCAGAAATACTGATCATTATGGGAAAGAAAGAAGAAAGAAGAAGAGAAAAGAAGAAGAAGAAGAAAGAGAAACTAAAACAAAAATAGAATCTCACAATCGTAGTAGAACAATATATTATAAAGAGAAACTGTAATATAATTTACATACATCCATCAGAGTATAATAATCAAATCACAATCATCAGCCTGGACAGTTATAATAACATGTCCTCACAAATGCTGATAATTCAAACAACAATGCAGCGGAAAATAAACATATACATGGAATACGACCTAAATACCTCCAGCTCTTGCTGAAGCTCCAAAGCATCCAAATCTGAATCTATAAATATGCTTGGTCTAACCTGAGCATTGAAAAGGAAGAACGTCCGGATCAGTCTGGTAAACCAGCATGAGAAAACACATCTCAAATTTATTTTAAAGTTATAAAACTTTTCTTTATCAAAATAAAAGTATCACGTAAGACCATTCCGCACATAAACACGGACGGGTTTTTACCTTGCGATACCCAAAATATTTCATATCAAATCATTTGATGTTATACTAGTGTCTAGTATACCATTAATAATTAATCATAGCTAAAATTGTTACCATTATTAAATTCCAGAATATGTTAGGCTCTACAAACAAAATGGCAGGCACGTATTGGAGAATGGATTTCCATACCATGGCAGGTAAGGGACTACCATCCGTACAATACACTTCTAGAGGAATGTACCGAGGATACACAAACAATCCTCCGTATTTGCAAGACCGATCTATCTTTATTTTCCACTCATACATGGCCTGGATAGAAACCAAATATGTCATCACCCTGGTCGTTACTGACCAATCTGAGATATCTTATAGCATACACCACATACTCGACATATAAAGGGTTATCTAGAAAGATGATGATAATACCCTTATGGTAGCAAACCATATAGCCTTGTGGCATACCCTTTTTAAGCCATTACCGGGCGATGAGGCTTAAAGTTATGTTTACCTTTCACATAGCACATTCCACTTCTAATTCCACATTGCATTCCTTCGATCATTATTGACTTTCACGAACATACAACCTTTGAGCTTGTATGTCTTAGAGAAGGGTGTTAAGCTAAGCGAAGTTTCCTTCTCCGCCACCATGTTGTTATCTCACAAATGCAATGTCAGACATCCATTCATATAAGTTTTCTAAGAATAGGACAAACTGAATGCACTTTCCTACCACATCCTGTCGGAAATTACCCTATAATTAGTAGCGAGAAGTCCTGCATATCGTAGATTTTCATAATGAGTGGACTACTGCCACCATACATGATATGGTAAATTTCACCTCGAGAGACTAGTGGCAAGTAGCCCTGCATCATGAAGATCTCCATCTTCAAAATCATCACCATAAACCTGGACTTTCGAATGCGTACATTAGTCCGAAGTGGTTCTTGGATAAATCCGACCCCGGTCTCTTCGGACCAACAATGAGAAAGAGGCCCTTAACCTCATACAGAAACCAAGTCTCGTAGACTTATCATGTTTCCAACTCTTAACTTGTCGTCCTTCGTCCAAGAAGGAAGCCCGGTAGATTGGAGTACCATAGACTCTGCACCACTCGAATCAACATTCTTAATCCAAATGATAATCAAGCCTACTTAGTCAGCTTTGTGCTAAGTGCACAACTAATCAGTTCCTACATCAAGTCAAGGAAGAAAAATGACCAAATTTGATAGTCAGTTATTTAACTATCAAAGCAACAAACAATATCTAGCATATAAGCAGTCACTATTCCGAAAGGGTTGAAGCTTTGCTTTGATTTTAAAGAAAATGCGTCTGCTTGCTTTTGACTAAGATGCTTTTGACTTTGTTGGGTTTCGACTTGGTCAAATGGTTTAAAAGGAAATGATTTCGATTGGGTTGCGCCTTTTTTTAAATGAATGCTTTCGACTAAGTCGAAACATCTAGCTACCGCCTTTCTACCTTTCGACCCAATGGATTTCGAAGGGGTTACCTGTTTTCTAAAATTTGCCCACATCTCTAATGCTTTCGAAGGGATGGTTTTGACACCATCACTTCTTTACTTAGGAATTGTTTTCGGAAGGTAGTCTTTCGACTTAAATGGATTAATGACCCTTTTGTTCAGTTGAAGTATAACCCAAATTGGTTTCAAAAGAGATGAAATGGTTTCGAAAGGTGTTTTCCACATGTTTTAAATTGAACCCAAGTGCTTTCGAAAGGTTTAGGTTTAATGCTTTCGAAAGGTTTTAAAAGAGGTTTCAAAGGAGTGGTTCCCTAAAGGTTTCGAAGGAGTCGAGAGGTGAATTTTTTTGATGGTTTCGAATGGTTTCGAAAGGAAAGAATTTCCAAGGGTTTCGAAAGGCAATGTTTAAAATGTCTTAAAAGAAATGTGTCTAAGGTTTTAAAGCTTTCAAAAGGAAGGATTTCCAAAGGTTTCGAAAGGTTTTGAGAAAGGTTTCGAAAGGAAGGTTTTGACCTTTCGGCCTAGATAAAAGAAAAGGTTTTACTTGGTTTTGAAAGAGGTAATTTCAGTGGTTTCGAAAGAGGTACTTTCAATGGTTTTGGAAAGGGGACTTTCAAACGTTACATGTTTTCATCCACTAAGATTTGAGTAAAGTATATATACAACATGGCAAGGTGATTTTGAGTAAAGCGTAGAGATTATATATTTTCCTTGTTTGAGTTTGATTTAAAGGTCTTAAATCATTTTAAAAGGGTTTTCAAGGAAAATTTTAGGAAGATATCCCTAAGTAAAATGACTCAGATGTTATATACCAGATGGGACTAGTATAGGGTCGCGTCCTATACATTAGCTATTAGCCCCAGCTAATTTAGTCCAATATTCCAGTGCGTAGGTCTTTGTCATAGGTAAGACTAAAATTATGGATACACACAGAAAGGAATATATATTTGTATACATATAGGTTATTGGTGAGCCTGAAAAACCATTAGGATCAGGTGACCTGGAAGATGATATGTTAAGGACAGACCATCCAGAAGAGAAGTATTTAAAAGATAGTTAAGGACAGAACGTCCAGAAGAGGAGGACTGTCTAACAGATGTTAGATAAATTTTGATATGTTATCTGGTAAACTCGAGTCAGCAAATGGTTAATAGTTAGCTAAACAAAACTATAGTGCATGAACAAATAGTTCATTTATTACATGATATATATGTATGTTTACATAATGATGCTTTACAGATTTTAACCAGTTTTCATTGTAGGAAAAGATTTTCAATATGTTTTAAAGGAATTTTAGTGAGGGGAAACCCATTCCGCTAAGCGTCGTGGTCTCACTCAACATAAAATAACAGAGATGAACAATATTATTCACACCGGTCCTTATGTCCGACTCAAAGTTTTTGTTTCCCCTTAAACTCTCGAGTACTCAAAATTGATTTGAGTAGGCCGAGGGTTGGGGTTTTAGGTTTTAGTCTTTTGGCGAATAAAGCTTCTGAAGACGAGCAGGTGGCTGACAGATAGTTAAATAGGATTTGCAGTTTCATTTTGTTTTGATTTCGCTGTGTATATTAAGTCAGATATGACTATAGTAACTCTGATCAACCAAGGGGGCATCCTCATATGTCGCTCTTGGCGTATTTTGTAATGATTATAATTAATCTTTACTTGGGAAATGATATGAGATTATGTAACTTGGATATGAATTTGTTTTGAAGTGTAATCAGTAAAATGTTGTTTTTAAATCTGTGATTTTGTTCATATTCAAGTGCTTCTGATATTATGGTTACCATCATCATTACCGTATTTTGTCATCAAAAGTTAATACTATGGATGACTGCAGCATCTGTAGCGCTTAGCTTTTGGCCTCTAGATACGGGATGTTACATCTATTCACATGCCATAATAACAAACCATAAACAAGATCATATTTTTTAACCATTCGCAACATCTAGACTTCAATTTCAAGTCTACACCAACATCATATACAAGCTTTCATATGTATATTTCAAACAACACAAGTAATCCATCAATCAACCAAAAAATTTACAACAACATTGGTTAACATGAACAAGGTTATATCTTTCCTAAAAATAAATGAATTTTAATCACCATAAGTTAAAAAAAACAAACCAAAGCTCTAAAAGTTGAAGTAAACCGGATCTTGTATATCTTTAAGAAAAAAGTGATTTTGCTTAGGAGAGAGGGGACTTTGGGCTCGGCCTAGTGGAAATAAGGCGCGACTATGATGGTGTAGGGTGTGTGCGCTTGATTTTTGAAGGAGGAGAGTGTAGGAAGACGAATACGGGTTTGAACAAGTTTTTAAAGCATTAAAAGTTAAAATAGAGATGATTTTCAACTTTGGAAAACAAAATATGGAAGCCATTGAAATGTTTAAGAAGCTTTGAAAAACAAAACGAAGTTTTGAAAAAGCTAGAGTGAATGGAAAAATGAGAGAGAAGTAAAATGGAAAATGTCCTATACAAAGTGAGAAAGTTAAATTACCAAAAAGCCCTTAAGTACACTACCCTCTACTTATTTAATGCCACATCACCCTTTCCACCTCCATCCTTACTTCCACACGCAAGTCCATGAGCCTCTCTCATTGTCCAACATACAAAACCCTAACTTGTACCATGATGGAATGTGATAAGGTGACATTACATCTTACTTATTTTTTAATTTTAAATCTTTGAAAAATGTCACATCTTAATCCTCACTTAAGCAAACATATATTTACCTCATTATATTACTAACCATACTTATATTATAATTGTAAGTGTGTATTTTTATACAAAATATTTACAACATCTTAAACAACTTTTAGGTGATGAAGAATTGAAAATTTGAAAAACGATTTTAGGTCACATTTTCTATTTTCCTTTGAACTAATTATTTTTGTAAACATATTTTGAAAATCATTTCACCATCACTAGTAATTATTTAAAGAAGGTATTTTTGAGTAATAAAATCCATATATTAATTATTTAAAAATATATATTAAATATCCCTATTTAAAGTGATTAAATTTTGAGTCGTTACATTCTCCTCGCTTAAGATAATTTCGTCCTGGGATTAGCACACAAGAAGAAGTCTCAACTAACACAAAGGGCATATATTTCATATCATAAAACCCATACAAAAGATACACTAAGCAACCATAACACAAACAATGCACACATAAGCCGTACAAACAAGCAAACAACTATCCTAACAACAACTCTGGATATGATTCCCTCATATGCTCCTCTGTCTTCCAAGTACAATCTCTGGGATCTTCACTTTGCTGAATGTTAACTAATCACACCACCTTATTTTGCATTCTCTTCTTATCTTGATCCACAGTACGAACTGGATGCCTTATCACAGTCAAGTTTGGTTCTAGGTCCAAATCCTCTTGTGCAGAGACTCCATAATTAGCCGTGTGTCGTGCACATACTTCCTCAGATGGGACATATGGAATACATTGTGGACTCCCGACAACCTCTCTGGTAGCTCCACTCTATAAGTGTTAACGCTAAAAAGTGAATGCTAACACCCGGTGTGTGTAATGGAATTGTGAAAGCACCACCCGTTGGTACGGGAACAGAATATAAGCTGAAAATAGCAGAAAAGCAGTAAATGAACAACAGATTTATAGTGGTTCGGCCCGTAATTGAGCCTACGTCCACTTTATAGTCTTTTATTGCTGATTTGGTTACAATTTGATACAAATCACTTGTCAAATACAATACAACTTGATCACACAACAATCTCGACTACTAGCTCAAACTTTGGTGATGAATCTTGCTGAATCCGTGTCTGACGAATGAAGTCCTTCACGAAGCTTGTTGTAGTGCCTTGAGTGTTGGAAGATCTTTACTTGTTGAATGAGTGCAGCAGAGTATGGATGCTCGAAGGAATGATTTGCCAAAAAAGTCCTCCCCATGTTGGAAGTGGTGGCCTATTTATAGGAGTTGAAGTCTGGCGTAAAACTTTGCTCAAGTCTTAGGTCGCGTACGACCTAAGTTAGGTCGCAGGTCGCGAGCGACCTAAGATAGGTCGCAGTCCATATGCGACTTAGGGAAGGCAGCCTGATTGAGTTGCTTCTGTTTCCATCTGAGCAAGTAGTAGGTCGTGAACGACCTATAGTAGGTCGCATTCCTTTCTCTGCTTTTAGCTCGTTAGGCTATTAAGTCGCTAGATCACTTCAGGCTTTAGGTCGCAAGCATCTTCAGTAGTTAGGTCGCAAGCTCCTTTAGGTCGCAACACTGCTAGGTCGCGAAGTTCTTGAGATAGTTAGGTCGTAGACTCCCTTAGGTCGCAGAGCCTCCTTCAACAGTTAGGTCGCGACATTCTTTAAGTCGCTATGTTCTTAGGTCGTAGGTCGTCAACCTTTTAACTCGCAAACTGTTAAGTTGGAGCTCTTCTTAAGTCGTAGTCTCTAGGTCGCAACATTGCTAGGTCGCAGTATCCCCTAAGTCGTAGGTCGCTGGGCCACTTCAAGAGTTAGGTTGTGACATTCTTAGGTCGCGTCTTTCTTAGGTCGTGACATTCCTGTAGCTTAGGTTGTAGCTTCACTAAGTCGCGGAATTCCCTAAGTCGTGACTTCGTTAGGTCGCAAAGCTTCTCTTAGGTCGCAAAGTTTTAGGTCGCTTAAAGGAATTAACATTTGCCCCTCGAGGTATATGACTATGCCATAGGTCGTATACTTCGATTCAACCTTGCTAAGTCGTGGAGGACCTAAAACTTCGTGCCTATTCGCCTTCCATTCTCAGCCCATATAAACTGTTAAGTCGCTTTCTTCCTCCTAATCCTTCTGCTCTAATTTTCCGTTGCTATTGGCAAATCTTTGAACCCCCAAGAGAGAATTCAACTTGTTTAAACGACGATTCATCCTTTCTAACAAACTACGTAAGTGAGTTTCGATCTCTATCCCACCATAATCGCCGCCCAATCACGAGTTCATGTTCTCTAACCCAAGTTTAATTCCATGCATTTGTGTTTCGTTTTTTGAATGATTGTCACAATCGACATGTTAACATGATTCGTGAATGCACGGTAATGTTTGTAATGAATCGAAGAACTTGAAATTGATTTACTGGGCGATTCGGTTGGTATGTAGAGACGAATGGGATTCAAGAAGAGGATGAATCGTTTTCTTTATACTAGCAGTATCGGGTTATTGGATCAGTAAGATTGTTTGGAGAAGAAGCCAACGACCTAGCAGATCCGGATGACTTTAAAAGTTAGGTCGTAAGGTTCTTGGCGACCTAAGCCTTGCGATCTAAAAAAAACATCTGCAACTAAAACGAAGCTGACCAACCTCTTTTGCTACCTAAGAATTCTCAACCTATGCTAAGTCGTATGCGACCTAGGACATGGAGTAAATTGCATTGCCTTGATCCACAGTTACATTGTGCGACCTAAATATGCCCCGACCTATGATAGGTCGCTGAACGACCTAGTACTTGAAACAAATTTGTAAAGCCCTGAACGCTTCAAATTGGACAACACGACTTAAAACTGCTCCGACTTATGTTAGGTCGTGAACGACCTAGGACTTGGAAATTTAGGCAGAATTTGGCTGATTTTTGAATTTGAATTGTTTTAGACTTCGTTGTACTTCTTTTCAGATTGCCTTAACTTTAATGCTGATAACCTGTTTAGAAGCAATATTCACAGAAAAAATGGGACGAATATACTACCATTGATTGCCCACATCAAATGACAGATTAGTCGACAAAGAATATCTAACTTAAACGAACTTCGCGAATGAAATGCTGTGAACTAACAAATCTAAGTGAAGTATTAAAGCAAAATTGAAACGATCAACTAAAGCTGATTTATTTGCATCAACACAACACTGTTCTTGGACTTAAGATATCAAGCCCCGAAACTTTATAATCGACAAGTATCAACTAATTTAGTCTCATTTATATTTGCTTGTTATTGCGTTAGTTTTGCACAACACTTCACTCTTTTTTAGGAAACGTGCACCTTAATATTTGATCGTCCAGTTCCTTGTGTAGAATGGCATCTCAACAGGAAGACTTGGAAATAGCTGGAGAAGCTTTTCCAATTGCTACTCCACTGAACGACCCTCCGGAACGGACTTCTACTACTCTGAGCCACAAGGTCTTCAGACAATTGTGCATCCAATTCGGCATTGCCGAAGCAGATGCTTTACTTCCTGGGTCAAGCGACACTGCTGACAGGCCGCCTCTTGGCTTTGTTGCTGTGAATCGTCAGATGTGCTTGAGCGGAGCTATTCCGCCCTTTAATGATTGTCTTCGAGAACTTCTCCTTCGGCTATCTATCTCCCCTTTTCAACTGCACCCTAATGGATACTCCATCCTGCTGGGACTGTGTGTGCTTTTCAGGAGAACGTTGGGTCGTTTTCCCAGTTTTGCCGAAATTCGCTTCTTGTGCACATTTGCAAAGAACAAAGATCATCCCTCTATTACACTTGTGAGGAGTGCCAGGAACCGTAAACTAATTCTGGACTTGCCCGAAAGTGCCCATGAGTTCTTGACTCAATTCTTTTATGTCCGCTGTCCTCCGGGATTTTATGCCATCTGGAGAGTCGGAAGTAAGATTGCCTCTTTCCGATTTGTTTTTAAGACTTTCCAGAACTCGAACTGTCAAATGCTTAACTCCATTCTTTCTTTTTGCAGCACTTCCTCCTCCACTTCGAGATACCAGTCACAAGTTAATTTTAGATACTTTGAGTGCCGTTGATGTTGAAGAGAGGAGAGCCAAATTCTTGTTGAAAGATGAATTTCTGCACCAGTTTGGTCTTTTACATCCTTCTAGGTCGACCCAGATTCATGAAATTTCTAGTTCTGATGCGGAAACATTAGCTGTTTCGGGCTCTCGAGCAGAGGCCTCGAATGCCCCAGCTTCTGTAGAAGAAATTGAATCAGAAGCACCCGTCGTAGAGGCTGCTTTGATAAAGTGTTCTGCGTCCACTAATGTTGTAGGGTCAGTCAGCAAGTCGGCACTTGCCCCAATTATCGAAGAGGAAGAAAATCCTCGAGTTTCTGAAAAATCAACTGATGTGGAAGTTGAGAAAGAGAAGTCTACTGAATACCAGGGTGATGATACTTTCGATGACTTGAGTGACATAATGATAACTTCTCAAGAGCTTTTCAAGGATAATATTCCAAAGGCGAACTCTCCTGTCGTTGAAGCGACTTCCTCTTTGAAACAGACCTCGACGCCTTCTACACCTGTCGTCTCCGTTCCCGCACTGAAGCGTGGTTTGTAGTTTGACGCACGTAGTACGCACGCCGCACACACTTAGGATTTTTCTGCACTTATAAGCATTTACTCTTTCTTTCTGGAAATTCCTAAACTTTAATTCTTTTCCGTTTTCAGATTCTCCGATGGGGCGCTCCGGCTCATACTATGACTCATTTCAGCGCCATGGAGGTCGCGGATCCTATGACTTTAGGAAATATCTTGGTGACCAGAGAGAGACAGATGAGGAACGGGCCCAAAGGAAAGCTCAAGAAAAATGGGATTATGAGCAGCGGCAGAGAAGAAGGGATGCTGACCGATATGATTCTTCTTACAGAACTTACGATTCTCATAAGCGAAAGTCCTATGATGACAAAGGGAAGACTCATATTACTGATGAATCGAGCAAACGGTCTAAGCCAAGTGACGCGTCTGCTATTTCTGAGAAGACTAACGCTCCCATTTCTTCTGATATTCCGGCCGGCTCTCCTCCTTTAAAGGGATCTGATATTCAAACCATCATTAACAGGCCACAATATCAAGTTAAAGACGGCCCTCCAACGCTTCAGAGCCGATTTCCGAATTGGTGTCTAAGAGGAGTCCGTTTTGACTTAGATTTGGTTCCCATTGATAAGCAGGCAATGCTGAGAAATGTCGATGCCGTCAAGCTTGATATTGAAAGAATGTCTGGATGGCAGAAGCTGGTTGATGAACTTCAAAGGGTCAACCATATGAACCTTGAGGCGATGATGACCATGGAGAACGATAAATCAGAATGGGACAAATGGCATAAGCAGCATGATGCGGAGATGACGAGCATTGCAGACGACAATGCGAAGCTTGCATCTGAAGTCAAGCGACTTAAGGAAGATCTCGCCTCATCTTCTGCATCGCACACTCAAAAAGAAGAAGTCTTTCAGAAGCAAGTGCGGGATGCACATGCTGCACAAAGGGATGTCGAAATGAAGCTTGCCGCCGAACAGCACATTACTGAGAAATATCGCATAGAAAACACCGAACCGCGGGAAAAGGTCACCTCCCAGAACGTGGAGATTGAGTTACTAAAGTCGCGACTCGCTAAAGCTGAGACAGAGCGTGATGAGGCTATTACTGGTCCGGTTGCTGCCGTTGCCGAAAAAGAAGCGGCTGAGCAGTCACATGAGGCAACGAAAGCAAACGTCAGCTCTACCTTATTCGACTTCTATTTACACAGCGTTCTGGGTCGTGGGAGCCTTGCTTTTCTGGGTCCTGATTATGAAATCACTCTGGCTGAAGTGTGGGAAGCCGCACTTGATATGCTTAGCGGGGCCGGCTATGATGAGTCGGAACTTGAGGAGCGCTATCTTGATGATGAAGCTCGTGCCGCTCTTGTTAAAGGGAAGGAGCAGCTTGCTAAAGTACGGGCTGAATCAACGGGAGAAGAGTTTTCAAAGGAGAAAGCTCCTTTAACTGCCCCTGTTCACACTTCCACTTCGGACGATGTAAACATTATGGATTCCAGCTCTCATCCTTCACATCCAGTTGTGACCACTCCTACAGAAGAAAAGGCAATGAAGGACTTTCAGGCTCAGGAATTTGAGATCGATCTCGCCAAACCGGCTTCTCCAGGTAACTTTTGTCGAGATGAATTCAGTGAATTGCTTATCCGACTTAACCGAGTTCGACGAACTTCTTACTTATTACTTAAGCTTTGACGATCCACTATCTTCTTTTTTTCTCGGAGAATACTGATTTTGATTTCTTTTATTATGCAGCGGACGTGCCGGAAACTGCACCAATTTCTCCTTCTTCAGCTGCCGTTCCTCCTCCTTCTCAAGTTACTCCTCTTCCAGCTTCTCAACCAGGTTCACATGAAGAACAGATAGCGGCCCTTCAAGGCTTGGACGAACCACCTGCTTCCGAGGAGTAGAAAGCAGAAGATCTGGAAGATAGTGAGAAGACCCCGGAGCAGTCTTTTGACTACGACACAAAGCTTTCTACATTTCTTACTCCGGGGAGTGAGTCTTCTTCCAAGAAGAAGGGGAAACGTGTGGTTTCGAAGAAAGGAAAGAAAAGTTCTTCTGCTGCTGGAGATGAAGCAGAAGTCGATCCGGCCGAGTCTCTTTCTCCTTCCTCTCCAATACGTCCTCCGAAACTAATTATCAGGCCGGGTAAAGGCTCCAAGGGTGGGAAGAAGGAGAAATGAGTTTGATTTTGTCTTTTCTGCTTTTTGCATGCATTGACCGGAGATTGTGCGGATACCGGTCTCCGCTCTTTTTTGTAATCTGCACAATGTAAAAAGTTTCCATAGTATTGAATAAAATAACTATTTTACTTGTACAAATTCCTGTGTATGTAGGAATATATCTGTTTTCCATTTGAAGTGTAGAGTAAACGATTCTTTTTACTTGTACAAACTTTTGTCTGTGTTTCAAGAACGCATTTATTCCACATCTTCTTTATGTGATATTGCAATGAACTTGTGGTGTGTCGCTTGTATATTATTTTTATTAA
Source organism: Allium fistulosum (assembly GCA_030737815.1). Lineage (NCBI taxonomy): Eukaryota > Viridiplantae > Streptophyta > Magnoliopsida > Asparagales > Amaryllidaceae > Allium > Allium fistulosum. Next base: position 853,059,211 of record CM060907.1, read on the forward strand.
TGTAACTGAATTGTATAATGTTGCCCCCATACCACAAGCGCATTGCAATATTTCTCGCTTTTACAAGACTGATACTCTTATATTATAGAATAACTATTCCACTTTTGAGGAAGGAATCATTCTGCTTTTAATAGAGTATATCTCGTTTTTGGAGAAATTTTTACTTTCTCTTTCTGTCAGAAGAACACTTCGACTTTTGGGAATGATCACTTTTATTTGTTTAAAAATGAATTTTCCTACACAATGAAATGAGCTTCTGAAGAAGGTTTTGATTTTTGTGCCCCAGTAAAGGGTTTATTTTTTGTACTTCAAGCAAGGTGAAGTACGCCTCTGCAGAGGTCTTTTGGTTTCTGAAGAGAAGCAATTTTGGTCTCCGAAGAGAAGCAATTTTGGTCTCCGAAGAGAAGAAATTTTGGTCTCCGGAGAGAAGCAATTTTGGTCTCCGAAGAGAAGCAATTTTGGTCTCCGAAGAGAAGCAATTTTGGTCTCCGAAGAGAAGCAATTTTGGTCTCCGAAGAGAAGCAATTTTGGTCTCCGAAGAGAAGCAATTTTGATATTTCAACTCTGGTGAAGTGGGTCTCTGAAGAGAAGCATTTTGCACTTCTACCCTGGTGAAATGTGCCTCCGAAGAGGGCTTTTTATTTTATGCTTCAAGCATGGTGAAGCGTGCCTCCGAAGATGGCTTGTGCCTCCGAAGAGGGCTTGCGCCTCCGAAGAGGGCTTGTGCCTCCGAAAAGGGCTTTTGATTGCCTGGAAGTTACTTTCTCATGGTCGGAGGGGTCCACGGGGTGAACGCAAGTTGCTTGATTGGATGTTTGTTTGCACAAACGATCGCAATTAACTAACAAAGTGCCCCTTTGGTAGTCCCACCGATCTTTTTGATTGAGGAAAGCTCTCCCATCTATTGGCGTGCCTCGTTAGAGGGCTTTGTTGACCTTTGGGAAGGAGCATCGGTTGGTTGGTGTGCCAGGAAGGTTGCTTCTCAGGGGCGAGTAGATCCACGGGACGGACGCAAGCTGCTTGATCGGATGCATCACGATTAGTTAGCAAGGGCCCTGTTCCTTCTGCTTGGGAAGGTGTCCCTTCGGTGGTTCTACCGGCCCTTTTATTGAGGAGCAAAATTCATTTTGGTTGCTTCCGTGCTTGCTTGGCCATGTTCTCCCATCATCTGTCCATTAGCGATCTTTTATTATCATTCCCAAGCGTATCTTCGTTCCTTTTGTAAGTAAATTGCCTTATCCGAAGAAGTGAACTTCACTGTTGAATAACTTCATGGGACAAACGTGAGTTACCTAGCTGGATGTCTGTTCATATTGACAATCACAACTGGTTAACGAAGGCTTGCCCCAGTGAAGTTGCCAACTTTTTATGTGAGGTTCTTCTTGTATAGGATTTGAATATGGAATTCTTTGTTGCTTGGTATTTGCTTTAATAAATGATTTGTAAGGCTCGCTCCGGCTTTGTGATGGGTGAGCTTTGCTTTAATGACCTGCAATATTAGATCGACATTTTAGCAATACATTTAGAGTATTTACACATCGAAATATAACAGGCATTTTATAATAGAAAACACAGAATGCATAGTTTTTCATTATTCAGTCACGCTGATTTTTCAGCGGTTTACAATGCAGAAGTTACACATCCATCATCATTTTTTTTACAAATTTAAGCAACGCTGTCAAGCGAAAAATGGATGCTAGTGATTGTTGTTTCAGAATCTCCGGACTGATTTTCCATTTGCACTAGATTTGCAGCTTCGGATTTATATGCCAGAGAAAGTGAAAGATGCCCCAGTTGCAGTTTTGTGGACAATTAGCAGTCATCCCAACTTCTGCCTGCTGGGTGTGGACCTCCTGTGACAACATTAATGACAAGCTTTTCTGTATCTTGCACTACAGTGTTGTTGAGAGAATCGGATTGATGGGTAGGATGTTGTTGATCCCGAGTGGAAGAGGTTGGAGCGACTCCGCTTCTCTTAACGTACTATTGGAGTTTACCCTGCTCCAGCAATTCTTCAATCACATTCTTTAATTGGCGACATTGGTCAGTGTCATGGCCAGGTTGATTGTGAAATTGGTAGAATTTTCCATTACGCTTTGCACCTCTCGTCATTTCAGGTGGCTTAGGATAGCTGACAACGTCCTTTGTTGCAAAAAAGATATTTCTTGGTGTATCAGTTAAAGGAGTAAAATCTGAAGGGTTAAAGCGGCGAGGTTTCTTTTCATTTCTCTAGCTCTTTCCTCCTTCATTCTCCCTTTTCTGACTTTCAGATTCTCTTTTATTAGATGGGACTTTGTTATTATTAGCTTGGGCAACAACCACTTTCGATGTCGTAGAAAGGCTTTCAAGGCGAATGAACTCGTCGGCCTTTTTATAAAATTTATCAAGTGAGTTCGGTTCCTTCATCTTTAGCCATATTCCAAATTTACTCGATTTATCAATGGCTCACATCAAATAAGTCAGGATCATGCGTGGTTCCGCATTTTCTACTTCGGCTAAAGCTATATTGAAACGGCTCAAGAAAGATTTGATTGATTCTCCGGGCGCTTGTTCCAGGTTAGACAGTGACATTATATCCTTAGCTTTTGAAGCATACAATCTGAACTGTTCTTTGAACTTTTGCGTTAAGTCGGAGAACTTATCTATAGACCGAACTGGAAGCTTTGTGAACCAAAGTAAAGCCACACCTTCCAGGTATATTGGAAAGTATTGACACTTGATCTCGTCTGATGCTCTTGCACCGGTCATATGCCAATCGTATTTATATAGGAAATGATTAGGGTCACTGGTTCCCCTATAGGCTTGGATAGTAGGAGGTGCAAATTTCCTTGGAAACTCCGCTCTCAGGATCCTTTCAGTAAACGGAGTTCTACTTGGCGCGAATCCCCAGTCAGCCTCATCCTCTTCCCTTTGCATGCTCTCTTTCATGATGCGGCCAACCATTTCAGACAGGTACTCTTTATTGTTCAAAGACACCTCCGGGCAAGCATCAGTTCTTCCCTCAGAAGTTTGCCCGGGTATAGGTTCATGACAAGTTGGTTGCGGCATAGAACCATCAGCTTGGAAAGGTGGCATTTCAGGAAGGGTGGTTTGATGGTTTTCTGGTTGACGATTTGCCCCGAGCAGAGCAGTTAATCTATCCATCATCAAAGCGTTTTGGGTTTCAATCTGTTGGTATAATCCAGAAACTGCATCATCCAATTCAGCCCTGGTGACTCCAACGGTTGGAGTTGCTTGGTCTGTTGTTGGGGAAGCGGAAGTCCTTTCGTGAGCATTTCCGGATCTGATAGGTCTACCTCTTCTTCCAGGAGCCATTATTTCAGATCTGGTTTTTAAGAGAGGTTCTTTTTATGAATCTTTGCGAAACAACGGTGGATGATCGCCTGAGTTGGGTTCTCAGTGAAAGCACCAAAATGTTAACGCTAAAAAGTGAATGCTAACACCCGGTGTGTGTAATGGAATTGTGAAAGCACCACCCGTTGGTACGGGAACAGAATATAAGCTGAAAATAGCAGAAAAGCAGTAAATGAACAACAGATTTATAGTGGTTCGGCCCGTAATTGAGCCTACGTCCACTTTATAGTCTTTTATTGCTGATTTGGTTACAATTTGATACAAATCACTTGTCAAATACAATACAACTTGATCACACAACAATCTCGACTACTAGCTCATACTTTGGTGATGAATCTTGCTGAATCCGTGTCTGACGAATGAAGTCCTTCACGAAGCTTGTTGTAGTGCCTTGAGTGTTGGAAGATCTTTACTTGTTGAATGAGTGCAGCAGAGTATGGATGCTCGAAGGAATGATTTGCCAAAAAAGTCCTCCCCATGTTGGAAGTGGTGGCCTATTTATAGGAGTTGAAGTCTGGCGTAAAACTTTGCTCAAGTCTTAGGTCGCGTACGACCTAAGTTAGGTCGCAGGTCGCGAGCGACCTAAGATAGGTCGCAGTCCATATGCGACTTAGGGAAGGCAGCCTGATTGAGTTGCTTCTGTTTCCATCTGAGCAAGTAGTAGGTCGTGAACGACCTATAGTAGGTCGCATTCCTTTCTCTGCTTTTAGCTCGTTAGGCTATTAAGTCGCTAGATCACTTCAGGCTTTAGGTCGCAAGCATCTTCAGTAGTTAGGTCGCAAGCTCCTTTAGGTCGCAACACTGCTAGGTCGCGAAGTTCTTGAGATAGTTAGGTCGTAGACTCCCTTAGGTCGCAGAGCCTCCTTCAACAGTTAGGTCGCGACATTCTTTAAGTCGCTATGTTCTTAGGTCGTAGGTCGTCAACCTTTTAACTCGCAAACTGTTAAGTTGGAGCTCTTCTTAAGTCGTAGTCTCTAGGTCGCAACATTGCTAGGTCGCAGTATCCCCTAAGTCGTAGGTCGCTGGGCCACTTCAAGAGTTAGGTTGTGACATTCTTAGGTCGCGTCTTTCTTAGGTCGTGACATTCCTGTAGCTTAGGTTGTAGCTTCACTAAGTCGCGGAATTCCCTAAGTCGTGACTTCGTTAGGTCGCAAAGCTTCTCTTAGGTCGCAAAGTTTTAGGTCGCTTAAAGGAATTAACAATAAGCAAGTGGCCCAATCCTCTCAAGAATACAGAAAGGTCCAATATACTTTGGCGCCAACTTCTCAGCTTTACCAAATCTAATAGCTCCTTTAATTGGCGAAATCTTTATGAACACAAAGTCTCGAACGACAAATTCTAAATCCCTTCACCTCTTATCTGCAAAACTCTTCTATCGATCTTAGGCTTCCTTCATCCTCTTCTTAATCATTGCAACTTTCTTTGTAGCCTCCTAAATCATACCTGGTCCAAGCACTCGATGATCCCTGGTCTCTACCCAACATATTGGTGACTTGCATGGCCATCCATATAGAGCTTCATAGGGTGTCATGCCAATGCTAGCTTGATAACTATTATTGTAGGAGAATTCTAACAAGTGCAGATGATCTTCCCAAGATCGTCCAAAGTCCAAGTTGTAGGCTCTCAGTAGATCCTCCAAGATTTGGTTCACCCTCTCAGTTTGACCATCAATTTAAGAGTGGTAGGCAGTGCTCAGGCTTAGCTTTGTTCCCAAAGTTACTTGTCACGCCTCCCAAAACTGGCTCGTAAAGATAGGATTCTGATCACTTACTATCCTCACTGGAACTCCATGCAATCAGAAGATCTCTCTCATATAAATCTCTTCCAATGACAGTTGCAGTCCTTATCAACTTCGCCGGAATAAAATATGCACTCTTAGTTAGTCGATCCACTACAACTCACAGTCCTTTATTTCTTTTCCTCGATCGAGGTAGCCCATCAATAAATCCATGGATATCTACTCCCATTTTCAGTTTGGATTTCCAATTGTTGAAATAGCCCAGCAATTCTTTGGTGGTTACCCTTGATCTGCTGATAGTTCGCATACCTGCTCACAAAGATAGACATATCTCTATTCATCCTCTTCCACCAGAATACCCACTTCATATCTTTATGCATCTTATAAATACCTGGATGGACACTTAACTTGGAACTATGACATTCTAACAGAACCTCCTGCGTAAGATCATGGACACTAGGAACACAGACCCTCCCATTCATCCTTAAAACTCATCGGCTATCGATCTCAAAAATTGAACATTGTCCCTCCTCAACATCCTTAATGATTTCCAATAAGTACTTGTCTTCCCTTTGCTTGCTGGCTATCCTTTCCATAAGAGTCAGAGTAACCTCCAAGAGAGCCAAGACTGCATTTCTGCTTAAAGCGCCCGCCGCCACATTTGCCTTTCCTGGCGTATAAAGAATACTTAAATCTTAGGCCCCTAGAAACTCTAACCATTGTTGCTGCTTAAGTTTAAATCCTTCTGAGTGAAAAGATACTTCTGGGACTTGTAGTCCATGAAGAGCTCAAACTTCTCACCCAACAAGTAATTATTCCACATCTTTAGAGCAAATTCCAAATCATGCATGACATAATTCTTCTCATGCGGCTTCAACTACCTACTAGCATACACAATCAACTTCCAGTGTTGCATCAAAATTTCACTCAATCCCACTTCACAAACATCGGTATACACTATAAACCCTCCGCTTCCATTTAGAATGGCTAAAACTGGAGCACATGTTAATCTTTCCTTCAATTCTACAAACACTTCCTCACACTTTTGAGTCCAAACAAACTTCTCATCCTTTTTCGTCAACTTAGTTATGTGTGAGGAAATCTTGGAATAATCATGAATGAATATCCTATAAAATCCAGCCAGGTCCAAGAAACTTCGAACTTCAGTAGGAGTCTGCGGTCGCTTCCATTCTTGAACAGCCGTAACTTTCGCCGGATCTACTGAAATGCCATCTCCTGACACAATATGTCCTAGGTATCTCACTTCTGATTGCCCAAAAAACACTTAGAAATTTCACCTTCAGAACGTGCTTCCTCAACGTCTCTAACACCACTTCCAAATGTTGTCTACTCTTCCTTAGATTTGGAGTAGATGAGGATATTGTCGATAAAAACTAACACGAACTTATTGAGAACATCTCTAAAAAGATGATTCATCGGGTCTAAGAAATACGTGGGTACACTATTAGCCCAAAAGGCATTACCAACCACTTAAATAAAAGTCCGGTCCACTAAACACAGCTAAGGGTATAAAATCTTTGGCAACCCTTAACTGGTGAAATCCAGTACCAGGTCCATTTGGGAGAATACTCTAGCTTCATGAAGCTAGTCAAAAAGGTCATCAAAAAATGCGGTATAAGGGGTACTTATTCCGAATGGCCAGATTAATCAATTCCCTATAATCCACACATAATCTTAAAGAACCATCAGACTTAGCCACAATAACCACTACTGGTCCCCAACTCGAACGACTTGGTCTAATCAATCCTCTCCTCAATAAATCATTATTTAATTAACTAGCTCCTCCCTCTCTTTCGAAGTCATCCTTCGCTTAGGTTGAATCATAAGTCTTGTATCGGCAATTAAATCAATATGGAACACTATCTCACGATGTTGGGGGTAGACTATTAGCTTCCTCAGACACCTTAGGAAAATACTTAACAGCTTCTATCAACCCTAACTCTTCTTGGAATGATTCAAGAGTATATAGGAAACTACACATACATTTCTCTGGATCAGTACATGATGCTTTAAAATTATTCCCTCCTTTATTTTGAAACACTATCGACCTTGTATTACGATCTAGAATAGCTTTATATTCTAACAGCCAATCCATACCAAGTATAACATCAAACCTCTTAAAAATGAAAAGGTTACAAGGAAAAATGTGGGTAAGGTAAGAAATCAGGGTATCTTCACAAACCAAGTATAGATTAATGGCACCTCCTATGGGGTTCGGCACACAAATAGAGTTTTCTATAAAGTTTGGGGAAGGTTGTAATCTATCTACCAATTCTTTAGCAATGAATATGTAGGAAGCTATAGTTCTAAAAAAAATCCATTAATTATTAAAATACCTTCAAGGACTCCCTTCCCTTTCACATCTACCAAAGATGATGCCTCATCCTTAATAGCTTACACTTTGATATGTTGTCCATTCTTCGTAATCAAGCAATCTTTCACCATGTGTCCTGGCTGCTGATAGTTGTAACAAAGTGTCTTCTATTCCATGTGGGATATGGGTCCTCCTTACTGCTTGGAAACCTTGGAATTCTTACAATACCTGGCCAGATGGCCCTTCTTCTTGCGTTGATAACACTCCACATTCTTGAACCTATTTTCCTTATCTCCTTCCGACTTTCCCTTTTCTTGCTTCTTTAAGTTTGTGTTAAACTTCCTCTTGTTAGAATTGTTGCTATTGGTATTTCCACTAGTTGCTACTGATATTGGCTTCTTCTTTTCCAAAACCTAATACCTTAGATCCATGTCTACTAAATCTCCAAAAGAACCCTTAAGATGAGCAATCAGCTTTTCCTAGAATCCCTCTCTCATCCCCATAACAAACATTTCGTTCCTCTTCAATGGGGTATTAATCAACTCTAGTCCAAAACGAGATAGCTCATTAAATTTCATCCCATATTCTGTGGCTGTCAGGTCTCCCTGCTTGAGATCCGAGAAATTCCTATACATTTGAGTCTTCCCAACTATAGACATAAAATGATCCTCAAATACTTCTTTAAATCTGGCCCAAGAGAAATCATCTTTCGATACATTAGTTATAAGGGAGTTCCACCGTGCCGCCACGTCCTCTTGCAGTTTCCATGATGCTAAGAACCTTTTTTGCTCATCCAAAAGATCAAGACCCTTGCAAATCTTTTCACAAGAATGCAGCCAAGTCTGAACCTCGACGATGGATTATTTTCCCTTAAATGGCTTCCCATCCAGATTTGTATAATCCTTTCACATAGTTGCAAAATTCACTCTGGGTTGCATTAGAGCTGCCTCTTTAACAATCCCAACTCTTCCAGCATTTGGAGCTCGACCATTGGTGATCGTGGTGCTGCTAGCTTCCCTACCTCGTCTTGACCTATTGCCCATTTATTTCTTCTTAGACATAGTAAGATAGCTCTTACAATACTTAGACAAGATATATCTTAAAGAAAGAGTACTATTTAAGCCTATCAAAGCTGATCTAACTAATAGGAATGTGTATGTATATATATGAATAAAAATTACAAATACGCGCTCTCAAGAGTTGACCCCAACCCAAAGCCTAGCTGTTCGCTCAACCTAAGCTCTAAACCACATGTAACAATCCAGCTTTCTTACACCAAAAGACAAGCCGTTAGGGTAGAAGAAAAGGAAAGACAAGAAGGAACTAAACAACATAGAATCTCATAACACAACGGAATAATATATAATAGTCATCATAAGATCATACATAGTCACTTCTACAATAATATATCAGAGTCATAACAGTATCGATGAAGCCATCTGCTCCAAGCTCCTCCAAAATGCATCAGTAAGAAATCTAGACTGCTTGGCTACTCACAAAAATTTGAGTACCGAAGGGTTTTAAGGAAAGAAAATAAAACTATGGGTCAACCATGGGTCTGGTGTGAGTAAACTCCAAACAAATAAATTATTACTTTAAATACTCTTTAAAATTAATGGTATCTCGTAAGACCACGCCGCACATAAACACAGATGGGTTTTTACCTTACGATAACCAAAACACTTTCTATATAAATTCCAGTAATATTATAATAGTGTCTAAGAGGTTGAAAGTAAATACAAAATCATGGCTAAAATTGTTACATTAATTAAATTACAACTTATAGGTTTACACCTAAGTGCGAAGGCACTTATTGGAAGTTGGGTTCCATCCATGACAGGGCCACTAAGGTACCGCCCATCATAGTACACCTCTAGGTAAAATGTACCGAAAGCCTTGCTTGGAGCCCGTGCATGGTAGGGCCAGCCTATCCATTGCTGGATAGTGCCGAATATATCACCACCCCGATTGTGGTCAACAACTGTAACGACCCACCATTTAAACAAGGACATTTGCTTAAATGATAGATAGTTATTTAGGGTAAAATAGAATCAATCACAGAACACAGAAATAAATACAACTTAGAGTCTCGCAGTGGAAATAAATAAGTGCTTGAATAAGTCAAGAAAACTCTAAATAAGTTACATTATTCTCACACTAAATAACTGGAAAGAAATAACAAGAAATGAAATGAGTTTGACTGACATAACGAACCAAACTGATGAAATAACTGAAATAGAACAGAATCTCCAGAAATGCCTTCGTCTTCACAACAAGCTCTCCAAACTGGAAATACTCAAGCTGACCCAAGCATAATGGTCTTTCGGCTTGTTCGGTGTGGTGTTTTTGGTCCGAGTTAACGGTGGTTGCTTTATCTCTGCAGGGTTCGTTTGCTACGGGATTTTTTATATAAGTTTAGGGAACAGCTGTTGAAAATGAGAAGTATATATAATACACAAGTTTTATAACTTTTGAAATGGTACCCGTATAAGTTTGGATATGGAGGGAAATATACGTTGGATATTGGGTAATACACGGTGGGAAAGAAAGGAGATTTGAATTGGTAAGATAATACGTTTTTTGAATAGGCCAATAGTAATAATCCGTCCACTCCCTTATCTACGCACGCGTGGCCACGATCTCCCTTCTCTATTTTATATTTCCTCTGCCATCTCTATTATATACGAAATAGTAACAGGCTCTTTTTTTTCTTTTCCATCACCGAAACAAGTTTCCTCTCCTTCCACAACTGTACTTTCAAACCCTCCACGTCTGCTGCCGAATCCTCACTCTTTCCACCACCGAGACTGCTGCCCTTCCCACGTAGTCGCGCCTAGCTCCTACCATCCTTTAGTCACCACCTCTTCCGTTCAAAAAAAAACAATAGAACATCGCCTAGCTCGTTGCTACTGCCGCTGAGACCTCCGCCCAGTTGCCTGCTCCTAGCTCCGCCTTCGCCCTAGCCGCCGCACCATCCCCTCCGGCCAAAGATCCTGCCTCCTTCTAGCCTCTACTTATAATATATATATATATACACATAGCTAGACTGCTGCTTCCTACGCCACAAACTGACCCCGCCCAGTCATCTTGGAGTCGCTGCACAGTCTCGCCTGCACTCCCGGGTTCAACTTGCTTCTTTTCTTTGTTCTAGTGCCTTAGAGGTATATACAAGAATTATATATTAAAAGAAGAAGTATTGCTGCTGTTCGGGTTTGGTATCGCATGTGGAAGCATTGATCGTGAGTTGTTGATTCGGGTCGTGTCGCGTCGTAAGCCGTATCGTGGAGTATATCGAGTTATCGTCGTTGAGGTGAGTGATATTCATTCACATTTAACTAATATAGTTATGCAAGTTAATAAAGGAAAACGGTCACCTTTACCTATTCGTTGTTGATTTAGATCAAATTTATATATATATTTGTTGTATGGATGGATTATCATATTTGTATGTGCACATGTTTACACAAGATACACGACATGCGTATGTATACCAGTGTAAGAAAATTGATATTGATTTGTCACATTTCATCCTGTTATTGATATTCATTATATTATGATCTATTGAAATTTCCCCGTCAATACGTGGATACGACTGTATGATGAAATCACGATATTGGAAAGGGTTGAAATGATAAATACCCATATTTATATTTAAATTATTCCACTTAGCCTAGGTAGAAAATTTAATTTAAAACATCATTTGGTCGAAAATAAAAATATTTTTCATAAGTCGAGGTAGTTGAAAATTTTATTTCAATTGGTATTTATTAATTAAATAAAATTAAGGTGAAATAAGTGATTTTATTAGTAAATGGTAAATTTGAGATAAATGTTTGAAATGTTTTATTTAAAGAAATTTAATTGTTGGATTTAATTCCAAAAAAAAATTTGATTTAAATTAAGATTGCTAAATTTTGAAATTTAAGGTATTGAAGTTAAAATTTAAGTAAAATTTGAGAAAAATCTAAACTTAATTCAGTAACTTGTTTTCCTATATTGAAATTTGTGTAAACTAATTTATTTGGAGTCAGATTTATAAAAGAAAAAAAAGGAAGTTTAAATTGTTAAATAAATTTTAATTTTTAGAAATTAGCTGGATAAATTTTTAATGGAGATTTAAATTGTTTACTAAATTTTTGGTTTATTGGAAGATTGATTGGTTAATTTTTTATGTAATTTAAATAAATTTTGATTTAAGTGATCCAATTTATGGATTTAAATGGACTTAAATTTTTAAGTTTTCATAGAAAGTTGAGTTTGAAATTGAAATGTTTTATAATGGAATTTGGGAACGGGAAAGAGTGTATTTGAGGAATTTGGAAAAATATTCCGTTGTTATCAATATGAATCGTTTAAACCATAATTGACCAAATGGTGTGAAAAAATACGTTGGGTTGTCAAAGAGACCGAGGCCGGATATTGACATACTCTCTGTCAATTCCAGAACCACTTTGATAACCGTCTACATGGTGGATGTTATCCAGAATGTAGTGGTTGAATTGGCAACGTTTACTGGAATGAAGTAAGAGAATGATGATGGATAACTTTGACATTCGTGTCATAATTAAAATGACTAAAACATGAGCCTATGTCTGGCCAATGGGGTTAGCTACCTCTAGCGACATTGATCTTTTGTATTTTGCTGTCGTGATTTGAACTCGATGGGTGCACCCTTCTATTTGGATTAATAGTCGCGGTTGGCCACGGATGGGTTACGACCAGCGAGAAAGGGTAAACAGGTAGAATTCTATCTTGGGCATTGCCTCACATGCATTGTCATATTTATCCCTATACGAGCCCATTAGGACTTTGGTTTAAACTGTGTAAATGTGTTAAGGTGGATCAATGTAAAGCCTTAACGCTATTTTGATATTTATTTTACTAATAGACATTATCTATTATAGCATACACTATTATATATAGATGGTTTGATGGATCCTTAGGAGATGGAAAAACCCGTAACATCTCTTAAGTTACTTTACATTGATTTATTGACTTACATGAGGATATTAGTTCTGACTCGAGTATTGTGTTTTTCCATTATGCTCGGCTCAGCCTGAGTATTTCCAATTTGGAGAGCTTGTTGTGAAGACGAAGGCATTTCTGGAGATTCTGTTCTATTTCAGTTATTTCATCAGTTTGGTTCATTGTGTTAGTCAGACTCATTTTATTTCTAGTTATTTCTTTCCAGTTATTTAGTGTGAGAATAATGTAACTTATTTAGAGTTTTCTTGACTTATTCATGTACTTATTTATTTCCGCTGTGAGACTCTGAGTTGTATTTATTTCTGTGTTCTGTGATTGATTCTATTTTGCCCTAAATAACTATCTATCATTTAAGCAAATATCCTTGTTTAAATGGTGGGTCGTTACAGTTAGTATCAGAGCTTATTGTTGAGTGAACACCTAAGCCTGTGGAGTAAACTCATTATAGATAGGGTAACTAATTACCCTAGAATGAGCAGAATCTTTCTTGAGAGAGCGTGTTTTAAAAATTTAAGAAAGAAACGGTTTAAAAACTTAGATAAGTTAAAATATTAAGGTGTCCTTCCTTAGTAAATTCTTTTGACTAGGTTCAATTTTCTTGACTCAGCTTCTAAAAAAATTCTCTTGCATCCCTTCTTTTCAGGATGAGTAATCGTAGCTTTAGAGGCAGAGGTAGGGGAAATGTTCCCAATATAGCTGTTGCACCAATTGTTGTCCCAGAAGTGAGATTTACCACTCTTAGTAAAGAGTATACTCAGCTCGGAGGAAAGAAGTTCACAGGTACCGAGGGCATTGTTGGAGCACATCAATGGCTTAAGAATGCCGAAAGGTTTTTGTTAGACTTGGCATCACGGATGCTCGGAGGCATCAATTAACAGCTTGGCAGCTTCAGGAGGCCGCTCTTGATTGGTGGGATGCTTATACAGTCCATACCCCAGAGGAAGATATTTCTTGGGTCCAGTTTAGGTGAGATCTATCTAAATGAGAAATTTATATTCTTATGATTATCTCATGGAAGTTTAGCTTAGCCTTGTATCCTCCAAATGTACAGGGAAGCTTTTGTTACCTAGTGGATGCCAGAAGCTAGGAGGACGGATTTGTATAATCAGTTTATGGAGCTTAAGCAAGGCGAGATGACTGTAGTAGAGTATGAAAGGAAGTTCAATGAGCTATCAAAGTTTGGCACTCATCTGATTGAGATTCCCCTTAAGAAGAATGAGAAATTCATTACTGGCATGCGTAGGGAGTATAGAAAACAGCTGACTGGTCATATCCATAAGTCATTTTCTGATATCATTGATTTGGTGATCCATTTTGAGAATTTAAAGCTGAATAGGATTGCAGAAGTTTCAGGCACTCCAGCCCAGTCTAGCTCCAGTAACCTTGGCAAGAGAAAGTCAAATTTTAGTAGCCAGAAGAAGAAGTGGCAAAGTCGTCAAGGAGTTGGATTTCCTCAGAAAAAGACCAAGGATTTGTCGCACATCACTTGCTTCAAATGTGATAAAAAGGGACATTATGCCAGAGATTGTCCACCAGCATCCTTAGCAGCCGTCCCTCCGGTCCAGATGACTAGGCGTGACTTATGCCATGTTTGCTTACAACCAAGCCATTTCAAGAAGGATTTCCCTATGTATAAGAAGGGCACACCATCCGGCGTCTTTGCATTCACCGCTTCCACCCCTCCAGTTGAAGAGACCGATCTCGTACTTCAGGGTACGCTTTCTTTTCATGCTACACATGTCCGTGTTTTATTTGATACTGGAGCATCTCATAGTTTTATATCTGTTAATTTATGTGAGAAATTTGAGAACGATTTGAAACCCGAACCTGCTTCTAAATCTTTGTGTGTCTCTAATCCCATTGGTGGCCCAGCAAACTTAGGAATGATTTGTAAGGGCATTTGTATTTTTAAAGACGAACACCGTTTCACTGGAGACTTTTTGTTTTGGGCTTTAGTGGATTCGATTTATTGTTAGGCATGGATTGGCTATCCAAGTTCGAAGCTGTTATTTTTAGTAGTGATCAGACCATTTCTTTGGTTGACGATAAAGGTTCTCAACTGATTATCCAATGTAAAATGCTTTGTGATCTCGTCAAGAGGTTTGTTTTCTCCCTTGATTTGCATTCTAGTGATCTAGACACTATTCCAGTTGTTCGAGTTTTCCTGATGTCTTTGGTGAGGTTACTTGTTTACCACCTCATTGAGAAATCGAATTTCGAATTGATCTTATTCCCGGAGCCATACCTGTTGTACTTCCACCTCGAAGGATGTCGCCTAAGGAAAGAGTGGAATTGAAAATGCAAGTTGATGATCTTTTGGCTAGAGGCTTGATTAGGAGAAGTTTTTCTGAATGGGGTGCAGCCATAGTTTTTGTCACTAAATCTGACGGTTCCTTAAGAATGTGTGTGGACTATAGAGAGTTGAATAAGCTCACACATAAGAACCGATATCCTATGCCTCGTATTAATGAAATGTTCGATCAGCTTTATGGAGCATAGGTGTTTTCTCAGCTTAACCTCGCTTCAGCTTTCCATCAGTTGAGGATTTTTGAGGATAGCATTCATAGGACCACTTTTCGTACCGAAGATGGGTTTTATGAATGACTTGTTATGCCTTTCAGATTAACGAACGCTCCGGCTTACTTTGTAGATCTCATGAACAGAGTATTCAGAGATTTCTTAATAAATTCATGCTTGTTTTTATTGATGATATTCTAGTTTTCTCTAAAACCAAAGAAGAGCATGAGCAACATTTGAAGTTCGTGCTTGAAACTTTGAGAAGCCATCAGTTGAAGGCAAAAATTTCCAAATGTCATTTTTGGCAGGAGGAAGTTCGATTTCTTGGCCATGTGGTTTTAAAAAATGGAGTTTCGGTGGATCCTGCTAAGATCGTCGTAATAAATGATTGGGAAATTCCTAAGACACCCACGGATGTTAGGAGTTTCTTAGGCCTTGCTGGTTATTATAGGAGGTTCATTGAGCATTTCTCCCGCATTGCTTCTCCCCTTACAGCTTTGACTCGAAAGAACATCAAATTCAATTGGGATGAAAAGTGTCAGAAAGCATTTGATGAACTGAAACAGAAGTTGACCTCCGCTCCTGTTCTTACTATTCCGGATGGTAATGAAGGCCTTATAGTTTATAACGATGCCTGTAGGAGTGGGATTGGTGTTGTTTTAATGCTGCATGGAAAAGTTATTGTGTATGCTAGTAGACAGTTGCGACCTCAAGAAGTTAAGTACGCAACACATGATTTGGAGTTGTTGGCTGTGGTTTTTGCTTTGAAGTTGTGGCAGCTTCATCTCTTGGGTACCAAATTTGAGCTTTATACCGATCACAAATCCTTGAAATATATTTTCTCTCAGAAGGATTTGAATCTAAGGCAAGAGAGATGGCTAGAATTTTTGGCTGCATATGATCTTGACAACAATTATACTCCGGGTAAAGCAAATGTAGTGGCCGATGCCTTGAGTAGAAAAAGGGCTATGCTTTGTCAGTTTGTTGCTTCATCCTTTCTTATGGATCATATAGTTGCTAAGAAAAGCGAAGACCCAAGTTTAAGAGTTATTCGAGAGGAATTTTTGAGGAGAGAGACTGACTCGAGGAGATGGTATAATGCAGTAGTCGATGAGGATGGTATTCTTAGAATAAATGGTAGGGTTTGTGTTCCAAATGTAGATGGCCTAAGGGAGGAAGTGCTTAGAGAGAATCACAAATCCAAATTTTATGTTCATCCCGGAGTGACAAAGATGTTTCAAAATATGAAGAGACTTTATTGGTGGGAAGGAATGAAGAGGGACATTTCGATGTATGTAAGTAGTTGCAGTACTTGTCAGCAGATTAAGGCTGATCATCAGAAATTGGCAGGTTTGTTACGGCCACTTGAGATTCCAAAATGGAAGTGGGATCAAATTTCTGTGGATTTTGTGGATGGTTTGCCGAGGACGAGAAAGGGTAACGAGAGCATTTGGGTGATTGTTGACCATTTAACGAAGACTGCTCACTTTATTCCTGTGAAGTCAACTCGAACCGCCTCGAGTTTAGCTGAGATCTATTTGAAGGAGATTGTCCGACTCCACGGAATTCCTTCTAGTATTGTTTGCGATCGTGACCCTATTTTCACGAGTAACTTTTGGAGAGCACTTCAGGATTCGTTGGGTACACAGTTGAATCTGAGTACGGCCTATCACCCACAGACGGATGGCCAAACCGAACGAATCAATCAAATTTTGGAAGACCTTCTTCGTGCTTGTATTCTGGATTTCGGTGGTTCTTGGGAAAACCATCTTCATCTTGCCAAATTCACCTATAATAATAGTTATCAGGTAGAACTTCATTAAATAAAATTTGAATTAAATATATGTATAAAATTTTCCGTAATTCGAATCATTAACTCAGGCTAGTATCGAGATGGCACCGTTCAAAGCTCTTTACGGACGTCCATGTAAATCTCCGTCTTGTTGGATTGAAACTGGTGATAGACTTGTTCTTGGGCCTGAGATTATTTTGGAAGCTTCTGAGAAGGTTGAGGGGATTAAGCGGAAAATGAAAACTGCGCAGGATAGGCAGAAGAAATATGTTGATAGAAGACGAAAGGAGTTGGAATTCACTGTTGGAGATCTTGTGTATCTCAAGATTTCGCCATTAAAAAATGTAATTCGGTTTGGGAAGAAAGGGGAGTTAGCCCCAAGGTTTATTGGTCCTTTCCGGATATCCAAAAGGATTGGTACCCTAGCTTATAGAGTTGAGTTGCCTGAAAAACTATCGGGTGTTCATGATGTATTTTACGTCTCCAATCTTCGTAAGTATATCCATGACCCATCAGCGATAGTTCAGTCCATGCAGCTTGAGGAATTGGAGATTCAACCTTATCTTACTATTGAAAGGAAGCCCATTTGTATTCAGGATAGGAGTACGAGGAAGTTGAGAAGTAAATCGGTCAATCTGGTCAAAGTTGAGTGGAGCGATGATGGTCGAGATTGTACTTGGGAGACCGAAGGTAGTATCCGTGCTTCCATTCCTGAATTATTTGATTCGGGTATGCTCCCTAATCTTAATCTATCTCTTGATTCTTGTTGTATCTTGCATTTCACCTTTTCGGGGACGAAAAGTGTTGAGTGGGGGCGAATGTAACGATTCTGAAATTTACCGTTCTTTTGAAAAGTTATTCGATTTAAAAATCTACTTCGATTTTAGTTGAGAATTTAATTTTTTTTAATTGAATTAATGTTGTGTTTGATTGATTGACTGAAAAAAATATGTGAATAAAATTATGAGATGGAACTTTTAAACAGTTTGAAATTTTACGTAAAATCAGACGTAAATAAAACAGTGAAAATTTTGGTTTCGAAGATTTAAATATATTTTAGAAAACTTTTAAATAAAAACTTCGACGTTCGTTTTTTCGAATTCCGATTTCGCTAGCTTAGTTTAAATCGACTTATACGATCGATTTACGGTAGCAACAACCGATATGGTGTAAATAACGAATTTTCACCCGAGCATTAAACAACCAGTTTTCTATGTGCTAACACGTTCGTATCGGCACACTGAGCACAATGATGTTTCGATTTGCGTGTTTGGATTTTTGGCTTGTTCAGTATGGTGTTTTTGGTCCGAGTTAATGGTGGTTGCTTTATCTCCGTAGGGTTCGTTTGCTACGGGATTTTTTATATAAGTTTAGGGAACGGCTGTTGAAAATGAGAAGTATATAATACACATGTTATAACTTTTGAAATGGTACCCGTATAAGTCTGGATATAGGGGGAAATATACGTTGGATATTGGGTACACTGTGGGAAAAAAAGAAGGAGATTTGAATTGGTAAGATAATACGTTTTTTGAATAGGCTAATAGTAATAATCGGTCCACTCCCTTATCTACGCACGCATGGCCATGATCTCCCTTCTCTATTTTATATTTCCTCTGCCATCTCTATTATATACGAAACAGTAACAGGCTCTTTTTTTTCTTTTCCATCACCGAAACAAGTTTCCTCTCCTTCCACGACCGTACTTCCAAACCCTCCACGTCTGCCGCCGACTCCTCACTCTCGCCACCATTGAGACCGCTGCCCTTCCCACGTAGCCGCGCCTAGCTCCTACCATCCTCTAGTCGCCACCTCTCCGCTCACAAAAAAAAAACAGAACATCACCTAGCTCGTTGCTGCCGCCGCCGAGACCTCTGCCTTGTTGCCTGCTCCTAGTTCCGCCTTCGTCCTAGCCGCCGCACCATCCCCTCCGGCCAAAGATCCTCCCTCCTTCCAGCCTCCGCTTATAATATATATATATATATATATATATATATAAGCACACACACACAGCTAGACTACTACCGCCTACGCCACAAACTGACCCCACCTAGTCATCTTGGAGTCGCTGCACAGTCTCGCCTGCTCTCCCGGGTTCAACTTGCTTCTCTTCTTTTGTTCTAGTGCCTTAGACGTATATACAAGAATTATATATTAAAAGAAGTATTGTTGTTGTTCGGGTTCAGTATCGCGTGTGGAAGCATTGATCGTGAGTTGTTGATTCGGTTCGTGTCGCGTCGTAAGCCGTATCGTGGAGTATATTGGGTTATCATCGTTGAGGTGGGTGATATTCATTCACATTTAACTAATATAGTTATGCAAGTTAATAAAGAAAACAGTCACCTTTATCTATTCGTTGTTGATTTAGATCAAATTTATATATATATTTGTTGTATGGATGGATTATCGTATTTGTATGTGCACATGTTGACACAAGATACACGACATATGTATGTACACTAGTGTAGGAAAATTGATATTGATCTGTCACATTTCATCCTGTTATTGATATTCATTATATTATGATCCATTGAAATTTCCCCGTCAATACGTGGATACGACTGTATGTTGAAATCACGATATTGGGAAGGGTTAAAATGATAAATACCCATATTTAAATTTAAATTATTCCACTTGGCCTAGGTCGAAATTTAATTTAAAACACCGTTTGGTCGAAAATAAAAATATTTTTCATAAGTAGAGGACATTGAAAATTTTATTTTAAATTTTATTTCAATTGGTATTTATTAATTAAATAAAATTAAGGTGAAATAAGTGATTTTATTAGTAAATGGTAAATTTGAGATAAATGTTTGAAATGTTTTATTTAAAGAAATTTGATTGTTGGATTTAATTCCAAAAAAAAATTTGATTTAAATTAAGATTGCTAAATTTTGAAATTTAAGGTATTGAAGTTAAAATTTAAGTAAAATTTTGAGAAAAATCTAAACTTAACTCAGTAACTTGTTTTCCTATATTGAAATTTGTGTAAACTAATTTATTTGGAGTCAGATTTACAAAAGAAAAAAAGGAAGTTTAAATTGTTAAATAAATTTTAATTTTTAGAAATTAGCTGGATAAATTTTTTATGGAGATTTAAATTGTTTAATAAACTTTTGGTTTATTGGAAGATTGATTGGTTAATTTTTTATGTAATTTAAATAAATTTTGATTTAAGTGATCCAATTTATGGATTTAAATGGACTTAAATTTTTAAGTTTTCAAATGAAGTTGAGTTTGAAATCGAAACGTTTTATAATGGAATTTGGGAACGGGAAAGAGTGTATTTGAGGAATTTGGAAAAATATTCCTTTTTTATCAATATGAATCGTTTAAACCATAATAGACTAAATGGTGTGAAAAAAATACGTTGGGTTGTCAAAGAGACCGGGGCCGGATATTGGCATACTCTCTGTCAATTCCAGAACACTTTGATAACCATCTACACGGTGGATGTTATCCAGAATGTGGTGGTTGAATTGGCAACGTTACTGGAATGAAGTAAGAGAACGATGATGGATAGTTTTGACATTCGTGTCATAATTAAAATTATTAAAACAGGAGCCTATGTCTAGTCAATGGGGTTAGCTACCTCTAGCAACGTTGATCTTTCGTATTTTACTGTCGTGATTTGAACTCGATGGGTGCACCCTTCTGTTTGGATTGATAGTCGCGGTCGGCCACGGATGGGTTACGACCAGCCAGAAAGGGTAAACTGGTAGAATCCTACCTTGGGCATTGCCTCACGTGCCTTGTCATATTTATCCCTATACGAGCCCATTACGACTTTGGTTTAAACTGTGTAAATGTGTTAAGGTGGATCAATGTAAAGCCTTAACGCTATTTTGATATTTATTTTACTAATAGACATTATCTATTATAGCATACACTATTATATGTAGATGGTTTGACAGATCCTTAGGAGATGGAAAAACCCGTAACATCTCTTAAGTTACTTTGCATTGATTTATTGACTTACATGAGGATATTAGTTCTGACTCGAGTATTGTGGTTTTTCCATTATGCTCGGGTTAGCCTAAGTATTTCCAGTTTGGAGAGCTTGTTGTGAAGACGAAGGCATTTCTGGAGATTCTGTTCTATTTCAGTTATTTCATCAGTTTGGTTCATTATGTCAGTCAGACTCATTTCATTTCTAGTTATTTCTTTCTAGTTATTTAGTGTGAGAATAATGTAACTTATTTAGAGTTTTCTTGACTTATTCATGTACTTATTTATTTCCACTGCGAGACTTTGAGTTGTATTTATTTCTGTGTTGTGTGATTGATTCTATTTTGCCCTAAATAACTATCTATCATTTAAGAAAATGTCCTTGTTTAAATGGTGGGTCATCACAACAACCATACCCGAGTCACTAACATATGAAATTTGAGAATATCAATCTAGATCGGATAGTGACTATACCCTAATGGGAGCGACCCACTTAGCCTTGCAGCATATCCCATGTTTTAGTCATTTCCGATTGTAAGGCTTAAGGCTACGCTTTACCTTTTTTTAGCACTTCTCACCTAAAATGCTAACATTGCCTCCCCGATGGTAGTGCACTGTTAGCATTCATCCGTACAAGTCGTTCAGGATATGAATGAACTGAAGGCATTACTTCTACTACATCCATTTGGGAATCACCCTCAAAATTAGTAACAAGTAGCCCTTGCACTTCAAAGATCTTCGTCTTCCTTTCTAGTTGCTTCCAATTCAAACGCTTACGTTGGTTTGAAGTGGTTTTTGGATAACACATGCTATCCGATCCCAATCTCTTCGAACCAACATTCTATATTTAAAAGGGTCAAGTTATCGATAGTGGACAATTCCTCCATAAGGGATGTAAAGATTTGCGTATGGAAATAAAATCTTCCATATACTTAATTTATCATGACCCACTTATTGAAATTAACTCTCTTTTATTTATCACGTTTCGACGTTCAGTGTTTGTGTTGTATACAAGACGACTTACTTCCAATAAAACGTGTAGTTATAACTTATCCATATTAGTTTTTCTACTTGATGGCATAGACAAGAGATCCCTTGTTTAAAATTATTCACTTATAAAGAAAGTCTTCTTTAAATAAAACTAATAGAGTTTAAAATAAAACTTTATTAATAATAACTAAATCTTAATTTAATTACTAATTAGATATTAATTAAACCTTAATTAAGTCATACTTAGCTTTTAATTAATTAATTAATTAAACATACCTGATTAGTAATTAATTGATAACTAAACCCTATGTACATAATAATTAATTAGATAAAAATTAATACTCAACTAACTCTTTACTTAATTAATAATTAATTAGAACTCTCTTAATTAACTAATTAAAATTAACTAATTAAAATTAACTAATTAAAATTAACTTACTTAATTAATACTTAAGCACTAATTACCTTTACTTAATTAATAATTAAAGTCTAATTATCTTCAATTAATTAATTAATTAACTCATACTTAAATAGGTAAATATTAACTTTTATACTTAACGTATGTTTTGAAAATACTTTCCAAAAATATTTAAGATAAAACACTTTTAGTTTAGAAAAAGAGTTCGATTTCTTGAACTAGATCCACAAAGACTATCACTATGGATAGCATAACTTAAAATTAGTTTTGCAAGTTAACATTTCAACTTTAACTCTGAAAAACTTTACTTACTTTACAAAACATAGTAAGAGGTTTTGAAAACTAAAATAAAGTTTGAAACTTTTAGAAACTCTTTTAGTAAATTAAATTAGAAAAACTTAACTTCAGTTTTCAAGAGATCTCAAGTCACTTTAACAAGTCAAAATGCTAACTTTCCTTAGCGTTTTCAACACAAACATTATTACAACATCTATTCACATGCCATAATAACAAACCATAAACAAGATCACATTTTTCAACCATTCACAACATTTGGACTTCAATTTCAAGTCTAATCCAACATCACATACAAGCATTCATATGTATATTTCAAATAACTTAAGTAATCCATCAATAAACCAATAATTTACAACAACAATGGTTAACTTAAACAAGGTTATATCTTTCCCAAAAATAATTAAATTTACTCACCACAAGTTAAAAAACAACCAAACCAAAGCTCTAACACTTGAAGTGAACCGGATCTTGTGTATCTTTAAGAAAAAAGTGGTTTTGCTCAGGAAAGAGGAGACTTTGGGCTCGGCCTAAGGCACGACTATGATGGTGTATGGTGTGCGTGCGCTTGATTTTTAAAGGAGGAGAGGTGTAGGAATAAGAATATGGGTTTAAACAAGTTTTTAAAGGATTAAAAGTTAAAATAGAGATGATTTTCAACTTTAGAAAATAAAACAGGAGCCAATGAAATGTTTAAGCTTTGAAAAACAAAATGAAGTTTTGAAAAAGCTAGAGCGTGAATGGAAAAATAAGGGAGGAGTAAAATGGAAAATGTTTTATACAAAGTGAGTAACTTAAATTACCAAAAAGCCCTTAAGTACACTATGCTCCACTTATTTAATGCCACATCACCCTTTCCACCTCCATCCTAACTTCCACACGCAAGTCCATGAGTCCCTCTCATTGTTCAATATAAAAACCCTAACTTGTACCATGATAGAATTTGATAAAGTGACATTACATCTTACTTACTTTTATTAATTTTAAATCTTTGAAAAATGTCATATCTTAGTCCTCACTTAAGTACCTACTTATATTACTAATGTTGACGCCAAAAATGGGCATTAACACCCAATAGAATTTTGTAGATATTAAATGAATAACGAAATTAAAACAGAGCAAATATCAAAAATGAATACATACATTTTTATAGCGGTTTGGCAAACTTAGCCTACATCTACTTCATATTTTTATTGATCGTGCATTGATTATGATTACAAGCATGTTTGGATTAACTAGGATCCATTAGTACAAGAACGAAGAATAAAATTGAAGGTGCCTTTTTAGCAAAAAGAAGGATCCCTTTTCTGATGTCATGCCTTCTGTATTTATAAGAGAAGATGTGTACGGATCAGACTGAAATTTCGGTAGAAGGTTCGGGAGACCAGGATGAGCCCACCCAAAAATTTCTAGGCCCATCAAGGCCCATAATAAGGATTGGTACCAATCCCTATTATTGTGTCCAAATGGGCTATGATCCCTAAGAAGGGTGCCCCATGATGTTAGCTACTTGCTTCCTAAATTTCGTGCAATTTTGACATAGGGTTTGTGAGATATCAAATTTTTTGTGAAGTAGTGTTGCTTGAATTCTGATTTCTGCCGATCTCTCCAAAGGGAGTTATGCTGATCCCTCCAACTTCCTCCAATTGTAATGAGATCCATAGGGGGTATTTCACATGTTTTAGTAAGCTTGTACTCATATTTTTATGATGATAGCATGTGTAGATTTTGAGATATTGACTGATCATCACTGCAAAATTGAGTTGTGGAATCGATACGATACAATCCATGGTGTTGAATATGGATCGTACCTGCTCCATCTTTGGGGAGTGGTGAGCTTTCAGGCTTCTTCTTCATATTATCATCTATGTTTGATTTTTGGACCCCACAATCATCGGTCTGGGCTGTTGGCCTTGATGACAGTCGAGTCTAACTTGTCCGGTCAGTTCGGATATAGCCGGGTCAAAATGCCAGATAACATTTGCCCCCCCTCAAGTACGTTTTGTTGCGTACATGACATGCTTTAAATTGAAGTAAGTTAGAGTCACCAGAAAGAAATCCATCCAGTTTCCTGAATAGTCACTATCCTTCCTTTGAGTTATATTCCCAAAGTGTTGTATCCCTCTTTGTTTGTCGTGACGCTTAGTCGATTTCCAATAGTATAAATTCAGGATTTTATTCCATTAGTTGCTATCTGTGTCCAGTTCTACAAGGCTAGTAAGCTTTGGCTATCTGATCTAGTCTTTTCTTTAATAACTCCATGTGAAAATTTAATTTCTGTCGATTTTAAGAAATCGGATTTTTTGAATATACACGTGCACATTCATGTACACGTTCTTGTCATTGGTTCTTGGATGCGTATGTACACTCACGAGTTGTCATCAATTCCTTCTAGTTTAATTGCAATTGGATTGCAATTTCTTATTTATGTGTTATTTTATCATGAAATAGGGGTTGTGATAAGTCATTCGATAAAAGGAGACTTGAAGTTGTACAAAGATGACGGCCTTGGAGCCGTAAGCAAGGGCGAATGGATATGGCCAGTCGTAGACTTGTGGGCAGTTCTGTAAGCCCATAATGTTGTTGGGAGTTCATCCACCCACTTGCCTCAATCCTTTTCCAAACGTTTCTTCATAATAGACTTTATGATTTGATTCACAGCTTCAACTTGTCCATTTGCTTGAGGGCGAGCAACTACCGCAATTCCCTTTTCAATATGATGTCGACGGTAGAAGTCTTTAAATTTAGCACTTTTGAATTGGGTTCCATTATCAGTTATAATGGTTTTTGGAAGGCCAAAATGAGAGATGCTATTCTGGACAATGAATTTGATTTTTTTTCTTCATTGTGATCATGGTTAAAAGTTCTGCTTCAGCCCATTTGGTGAAGTAATCAACTACTATGATGTCATATTTCCACCTTTAGAATCGGTAAGAAGTTGATGATGTCAATACCCAAGTGGAAAACGGCTATGGACTGTCCATTTGAGTCATTTCTGTCGGTAGGGCTCTCAAAAATTTTGTAAACATCTACGACTCATCGCATTGTTTAGCATAATCAGCTGCATCTCGATTGACAGCTGGCCAGTAATACTCGTAATGGAGTATTTTCTTTGTCAGGGTTTGCCCCCTAGTGTGGTCGTTGCATTTTTCTTCATGGACTTCTCACAAGACTCGTTTGATTTCATTATGGGTGATACACTGAAGCAGAGGAATGAAGAAACCCTTTTTATACATGACTCCTTCTTGGATGATTCAGCATGAAGCTTTGAGGAGGATCTGTCGTTTTTCGTTCCTCCATCTAGGAAGGATCCCCTATTGTATATAGTCTTCGATAGGAGTCATCCATGACTCCTTTTCTAGCTCTGTCTCTAAGATCTGGTCGATCTCCATCTACCAATGCTTGGAATGTTAAGTACTTTAACTGGGACAAAGTCTATTTGTTGCGCATCCCCAGAACTGGCTAGCATGGCTAGTGACTTGGCTTTTTCATTTTGTTCTTTTAGGATGTGTGTAATGGTGTAATACTCGAATTCGGCTAGTAGCTCTTGGACCTGACCGAGATAAGGAGAAAGACGCTACCCCTAGCAAGATAATCTTCCCTGACTTCGCATTCTACT
Organism: Allium fistulosum; assembly: GCA_030737815.1. NCBI lineage: Eukaryota > Viridiplantae > Streptophyta > Magnoliopsida > Asparagales > Amaryllidaceae > Allium > Allium fistulosum. The sequence goes on from CM060907.1 coordinate 853,085,202, forward strand.
GACCAGGAACCACAAAAGATATGTAATGTTTCCAATCACAGTTCTCTAGCAAGTTTGAGCTTGGCGATCAACGCTTCATATTAGCTTCGTTATTTGTTGTAGGGAAGTAGAGTTTCAGGTCCTAGTAGATCGATCATTCCTCAGGAGTCGTTAACACAACTCCGAAGCCAGAACACCGATCATTGGAGCTCCATCTGTTTATACTTTTCATCGGTTGGTCGGTTCTCCACTACTCTTTGGATAGTCGTCTAATGTAGTGAATTCAGATATGAAGTCTGCTAATGTCTGCCCTTGGATAGCTCTCCGAGGGAGATAAGTGATATCAAATTGGCTAAGCTCAATATTCCCTTTGAGCAACCTTCCATATGTCTAAGGTTGTTGTAGGACCTATGGTAACAACTAGTCGGTGTAGACATTGATAGGGTGAGCCTGGAAGTAATGGCGAAGCTTTCATGATGCAATCAACAGGCAGTATGCGAGCTTTTCCAGCTTTGAGTAGTTTCTCTCAGCAGTTGTAAATCGCTTGCTAACATAATATACTAGCCTCTGGATTTGATTCTCTTCACGTAACAGTGTGGCACTTATGGCGTGTATCGACACCGCTAAATAGATGTATAAGTCTTCACGATCCAATGGCTTGGATAGGATGGGAGGTCTCTCTAACTGATTTACTAGAGCTTGAAAATGCACCTATGCAATCGTGTGTCCATTCAAAGTTCCTCATCCCTCTCCTAATCAGGTGGAAGAAAGGAATACACTTGTCGGTGGCCCTGGAGATGAAGCGCCTTAGGGCAACAACCTTCTCATTTAAGCTCTATACCTGCATAATCATCTTCGACACTTGGATGTTTCGAATTGCTTGAATCTTCTCGGGACCGGCTTTGATCCATGAGAGTTGACGATGAAACCCCCAAATTTCTATGATGCAACGCCGAATGAGCATTTCAAGCGATTTAGTTTCATTCCATATTTTCGTAGAACATTGAACATCTCCACTAAGTCATTGATGTGGTCGTTCGATCGTCGTGACTTCACGAGCATATCATCCACGTATAATTTTGCCGATCGCCCGATCTGGTCTTTGGACATCCTATTGACCAATTTCTGGTAAGTATTTTCAGCATTATTTAGTTCAAACAACATCATAACATAACAATATAGCCATAGATCGGTAATGAAGCTGGTGTGCTTCTGGTCGAGGACGTGCATCGGGATCTGGTTGTTTCCGGAATGCACATCCATAAATGAAAGCAGTTCATATCCAATGGTTGAGTCTACCAGCTGGTTGATTCTTAGAAGTGGAAAGCTGTCTTTCGGGCACGCCTTATTTAGGTCTGAGTAGTCGACGCATGACCGCTACTTTCCATTAGCTTTTCTCACAAGAACTGGATTAGATACCCATTTCGGGTAGAGGGCGTCATGGGTAAACCTATTGTTTTTTAGTTTATCCACCTCCTGTTTAAGTGTAGCAAATCCCTTTGGATCCATGCCATATTGCTTTTGTTTCACTGGGACATGCCTCGGGTCGATACTCAATGCATGGCTCGCGATAGTCGACGAGATTACACACATGTCAGAAAGGGTCCAAGCAAACACATCAAGCTTCATTCGAAGAAAGCCAGCTAATTCCTTCATCATCGTTGCACTGAGCTATGATTCGACCTTTGGTAACCTTGATGGGTTGCCATGGCTGACTGTAATGTCGATTGTCAGTTCAGCAGGTGTAGACTTGGATTCCTTGAGTTCAAACATAACTATTTCGCGTAACAACCAACATGAAATCTGGTTGGGACGGTGAATGATGACGGTTACACCAGTCGAATCCCAAAGTATTGTCATGAGTTATTGAGTCTGATAGTGAAGGGCTCTATATGATTTGAGCGATTATCTACAAATGACCGAAGATCAGGCTTAGAAGCATGTTGAATCAAATGTCGAATAGGGTTCAGCCTCATGTTGCCTGCAACTGCATAGCTGGCTCTTTCTTTGAGTTTGAATCTGCTTGTATATTCTAGTAATGTGCTTTCTATTCAACGTACTCATGATCCATTACTCATCGTTCGGGTTGGAGTGATGATCAGTTACCCATGAGTTTGGGTATTGACTTGATGATTCTATATCTAGGCATCCTTTCGATCGTAGTCTCGAGTCATTGTAAACACTAGGTATGAATCACGGTATTGAGTTATCATAGTCAGTCTTTGGATGATCACACTTCCACTCCCGGTTTCAAGTTGATAAATGTACTAAATGGATGGTCGAGTCTCGTCCTAGTCATGTTTATACTCCCACCTAAGCTCCAAAGAGTTTGAGTTGATCGATGAATGGTCGGTTCACATTCATCTTGTTTCCCGCTCGTGCCCCCAAGTCTAGGGCATATGTCGATAAGTAGGAAGCCAAGTCATGTCCAATTAGTGATTGATGCCCTCCCTGCCGGACCAAAGGCAAGGATCAATGTGCAGACAATCGAGCCACGTCTATTTCGTATTGCTCTTCTAGTTGGATCATGGTAAGAGTCAACAAATGAACGGTCGCATTGCATTCATTCGAAGCTAGATAGTTAGTCGCATCCATTTTGATTCATATTCTCCCACCAGATCTAGGGATAGAGTTGGCTCAAGTGCAGTCGGATCATGCTCATCCGGTTTCACACTCCTCTTGATGGATCGAAGGAGGGTGCTTGAGAATTAACGATCAAGTCAGACTCATTCGTGGTTTATTCTCCTATCCATGTTCTGGTGGCTAGAGTTATTCGATAGACGTTCGGGTCACATCTATTTGCAGTTGGTGCGAATCGATATTGACCGTCAATCCGATTGTACGATATAGTCGGTCACCCGTAACTTCGGATGTCGTTCCGATTGGTTTTGTATTGAGGCCTCCTTGCAGTCATTGCCTTAAGTTGTAAAGATTACCTAGTCAGAGCTATAGTATGATGTCATAATCAGCTTATAGTAGTTTGTACTCTCATTCCCATTCTTGGGTTAGCAGAATTAGTTCGTGGATGATCGAATTCATCCGTAGTGAGTTTATACTCCTCCTGTCGAGTTCAGATTGGAGTTTATGGAATACTGAGTGGTCGAATTGCACTTATCTATTTGTTTATACTCATATCTGCACTCTAAGGATAAGAGTTTGTTGGCGAGTGGTCGAACCGCACCCAATTCGTGTTTTTACTCCAATCCGCACAGGAGGACCAGAGTTTTTGTTGGACTGCCAAACCGCATCTAGGTCTTGGTTTGGATTTTGGGCTTGTCGATGTTTGGGAAAGGTTTGGATAGTTCATCATGCCTCAAGCACAAACAAGGTTATAGAACGACGTATAATATCCTTTTTGGATTGGACGGTCGAACCACGTCCAATTTAGGCTTGGGCACTTAAACTGCCCCTGCATACTGGGTAGGAGTCGATGCCTGGATGGTCATGCCACGACCACTTCCATTTGGTTCCTATTTCTACCGAACCTTGGGAGTAAGATGAGTGTTCTGAAGAACTTCAAGCTCAAGCAGAGGAGGATATGGATAGATCGCATCTACTTTGAGTTGTGTGTTTACCTCCAAATGAAGGGCAAGAGTTGAGGAGCGGATGGTCGAACCATGTCTACTTTTTATGTATTTATATTCCAAACTATGCTAAAGGACTAGAGTTGATCAATAGATGGTCGAACCACATCCATCCTTTTATGTTTATACTCCGGTCCATGCTCCGAGGACCAGAGTTTTATAATGGGTGGTCAGTCACACCCATTTGATGTTTATACTCCAGTCTGTGCTCTGGGAACCAGAATTTGTCGATGGGTGGTTAGTCACACCCATCTGGTGTTTATACTTCAGTCCGCACTCTGGGGACCAGAGTTACTCGATGGACGATCATACCACATCCAATTTTTTGGTGTTTATACTCCAGTCCGCACTCTAGGGACTAGATTAATCAATGGATGGTCAGTCAAACCCCTTTTTAATTTACACTCCAGTTGTCAAGTCAAGGTTAGAGTTGTCGAATGGACGATCGAATCACGTTCATCCATTGAATGGAATTCTGCCCCCACATTAAGGGAAAAACTTGACAAATGGACAGTCGATTCACGTCCACTTGGTGATTGTAGCTCCTCCAATCAAGTCAGGGAAGGGAGTAAGTGATGGATTGCTAGATCACCATCCATGCCTATGTTGGACAGTCCGGTCTTGTCTAATTTTCTTACTACTCCTCCTAGCAAGTTGAGGGAGAGAGTTTTCGGGTGGACGATCAAGTCACATCCACCTTAAGCGTTAGTTGTCCATGTTTTGAGGATAGTAGTTGATGAGTAGGCAGTCAGTCATGCCTACTTTAAGTCAAGCTTCCATATTGTTTCCTATTTCCAGGGCAGGAGTTAATGTATGGACGGTCAAATCGTGTCCACTTCAGTTAGACCTAGGTCATCTTGAGCTTTGGGAGAGGCATAAGTATTTTGGCGAACTTCAAGTATGAGCTGGGAGTGGATGGGCGGGTTGCATCCACTCTAGATGTTTCTTCAATCTTCAAGTCAAGCGTGGAGGTTAATGAGTTGACGGTCAGGCGTGTCCACTTTGTATTAGATTCTGACCTTTTTGGGCTTTTAGTAAGGCAAAGATTTTCTGTCAGAATTAAAGCATGGAGTAGGAAGTGGATGGTCAAGTCACACCCACTTTCCATTTCGAGTCCTTACCCCCAAGTCAGCGGCATATGGTAGCTAATGAGCGGTTGAATCACACGCGTCTTGATGATCCTCCAAAGGTCCGATCATGGTTTTTGGAGGTTGGTTGGCACCCAAATCTAATTACTTGGTCATCTGCATCATTTGGAAGTAGCTTAGTTCAAGTCGGTCATAGTTCGTAACTCAATTGAAAATGAAATAAATCTTATTGATAGGTGAAGCAGAGTCGAATGCTTGCTATTCCACTTTGCCCTAACCCTTCTCAGCTAGAAGTCGACCGTAGGTGGTCCAATTAATATTCAAAGATCATTATTGGTAAGGGTCGGATGTTCCAAGCCCGCCATTTTATGGGGCTTGCACATATTATTAAAGCTTTCCTTATCGGATCTGCTTTCCAATCACATCTCGTAGGTGTTTGCAATCACTTGTATTATTACCGTGTGTATCTTGAAATATACAACATTTTCGAATTTTTTCTGGGTTTTGTGGACTCTCTCGAGGCTGGTTTCCAGTACTGCTATGAGTCCTGAGTCTCCAAGTAGATGTTTTTGATTGAATCGTTCAAAGGAGTATATGAGTCGGATTTTGGGATTCTGGGCCATCTCCTAGAATCCGAGTTCTCATCTAAGGCCTCAATGCTGCCTTCGCTTTGACTTCCTTCAGCTAACAGGCCTACATCGTTCTTTCTCCTAGTCTGCTCTACCTCCTCCTTGCTTAGGTTTTGGTTCACTTTGTAACATAAATGATTCAAGGTCATATGAGGCCCTCCAGGTAACCAATCACCAAAGTGTGTCTCGAGGTCCATTCCCCTTATCAATGCCATCAGTATGATATTCTCACTGGGATTGCTCACTTTACTGACAGCGGTGTTAAATCTCTGCCAAAAGTCTTTGAGCAGCTCGCTTGGCGCTTGGGATAAGTTTGGGATAACAACATCGCATCCTTACGGCGAGTCGCATGCATTCTGAATTTCTAGGTGAACTCCTTAGCCAGCTGATTAAATGAGGAGATGGGCCTGGGCGGTGATTGCGTAAATCACAAGACCGATTGCTACTCCCCTAAGAAATATGGGAAAGAATCAGCATTAATTGCGTTCGTTACTGTGGTGGAATTCATGTGCCCTTCATATTTCATGAGATGCTCTTAGAGGTCTGTGTTTCCAGAATACGCTGACATAGTTGGCATAATGAATCTCTTGGGATACTCTGCATATTGAATGGCTTCAGTGAATGGACTTCGATTGGGGAAATGCTTCAGTCGCCGTTAGTTTAGTCCATTTTCAAGTTACGGCTGTTTGTAATGCTTGTGAATGTTGTATGCATGATTGTCCAATGTGTGACAAATTGGTGATAATTTACTTGGAGTCCGACCCAAGAAAATTTTCTATTTGCTTGGAGTTAGCCCCTAGTTCGCTTGGACTCGCTGAATTTGAAGTGTTTGGTTGGTGACGAACGGTGCTTGGATTCATACTGGTGTTTGTTTGGAGAAAATCTTGGTTTTACCCCAATTTTACCTTAGGCTAGAACTTCCTGCGTTTGCTTCGAGTCGAATGGGTGACTACTTTAGGTTCGACTTTGATGATGGATAACTATACTTTGAGATAGCATAATAAGAGGTTTAGGGTGGTCATCACACAAGCTATCATATCATAGTTGGCAAGTTAGGTGTTTGGAATCTGGTCAGTTGAGAGCAGTCGTAATCTACCCTAGAAGCCTGATCCAGTAACCAGTATCAGTTCGTATCATATCTCTTGGTTCTCCAGCCTTTGGGTGTACCATATTAGTAGCAATTCCTTATCCATTCGTTGGTTGCAATTTATCAGCTGTCATTGATCCCCTATGCCCTGGTCAGTCATAGGATGTAAGTAAAGTGGATATAATGCACTGTCTTTAAGTTGGATACTGTACCCGATCCATATTTCTTATGTGCGGCAAGAAGGAAGGATCGATCCCGATCCCTTTTTGTCCCCAAGATGGAGGGTTCTGTTATGTTCCCTTTTTGAATGCGAAAGGGATCGGCTAGAGGCATCGGTTGTAGTTGAGTGTGGTGCAGGGATCGTTGAATAAGGGTTTGGTTCTGGAAAAACATGGCATATGGATCGGTATTGAATGTAGGGATCGGCTATAAGTGATCGGTGGAAGGGGTCGGTCATGAAGACGGTTGTTGGCACACAATCAGTTGCAGTGCTAAGGAGGGATCGGTTATATAGGGATCAGTATATAGACCTTGTCGAGGGATCAGTATATACACCTTGTAGAGGGATCGGTATATACACCTTCCAGAGGGATTGATATATACTTTGTAGAGGGATCGGTACATACACCTTGTAAAGGGGTCGATACACACACACACACACACACACACTTTTTTGGAGCGATCGATATATATCCTGGAGGGATTGATATACATATATGTTGGAGGGATCAGTATAGCTGTTTCGGAGGGATCAGTATTGAGCATGTATATGTATTTAGGGGTTGGTCATTAAGGCGGTGCTTGACCCCAAGAAGGAGGGATTGGTCATGATGGCCTTGATAGAGGGATCGGCCATTCTGGCCTTGAGAGAAGGATCAACATTTTGGCCTTGAGAGAAGAATCAGCCATTTTGGTCTTAAGAGAGGGATCGACCTTTAGTTTACTTGAGTGCAAATTTCAGCATCTGATCCCAAGACTTGCATTCATGAGTGAATCCGACCTCTTCCAAATGGACATGAACACATGAACAACTCCAAACAAGAACACCAGCATCATCATTCCTTTCAACTCAGTGGGAAGTTCATTTAATTCTTCTAACCATGGCTATCAGCTTCCTTTAGATTTCCTTCAAATCTGAGTAAGTTTACCGGTTGAACGCTGGATCTATCTCGCAAATATAGGAATCCACAAGTAGATGATGAGATCCAATCAAGCTAAGAATTCGATTCTCGGTGAAAGCAACTAACCATACTTATATTATAATTGTAAGTGTATATTTGTATACTAAGGTGTTCACAACATCTTTAGCAACTTTAAGATGATGAAGAATTGAAAATTAGGAAAACGATTTCCGGTCACATTTTCTATTTTCCTTTGAACTAATTATTTTTGTAAACACATTTTGAAAATGATATCACCATCATTAGTTATTATTTAAAAGGGGCATTTTGAGTAATAAAATCCATTTATTAATTATTAAAATGTATATTAAATATCTCAATTTAAAGTGTTTAAATTTCGGGTCGTTATAAATATTCTCAAGTCAACATAACTGTGTAACATCATCAATCTGTGATTTTCTATTTGACCTATTTTATATCTATCATCAGGAAAATCTCAGACGGGTCATTCCATAGTTATCCAATAACTAAGAGTGTGCAACCTGTTGGTTTCCCTAGTAGCCATGCATAATACACTATCTAATATTTTGAGAGTGTTACGTACTTTGGTCATAAAGGATATAATGATATCCTTTCTTAAAACATCTTAACCAGTAATATCTAAAAAAGATAATTTTATATTCTAATTGATTATCCACTATTGCAACCATTTGCAACTATAATCACATAAAATTTTATTTAAGGTTATCTTTGTTAATATGCTTTAAATTAATTACTTAACTAATTATATTAGAATATAAAAGTATACAAAAAAGCCTTTATTACGAACAAGATTGGTTACAAAGTTAGATAGGTCGTACCTCTAAATCTGTCAAAAAGATTCACTCGTAAGTATACTTTACATTTCTTAATCAATCTTTAATACATTTCATTCAGTATATTTTAACTAATGAACAATTTTATCAATTATATTAGTTGCACAAATTGATGGTAGTAGATTATTTTAATATCGCGTATGTTCTTATATATATTTGGTTAGTATAACATTTTTATCTACTATGCTCCCGCTAAATTTTTGAATCTTTATAAAACCCTAAAATAGATACAAGAATTACATAAAATTCCTTCAATTGGTATTAGGATCCATTTATCATGTTACTACGACCTTGTAGATTGTCAACAAATCGTAGTCTTTATAAATGGTAAGAAACTCTTTAATAATTGTATTGCATATATAATTTCTAACCATACTTTTATTATGCTTCTATTCATCATCATGACCTTAAAGGAGCTCAACAAATCATGAAGTACATTAGAAACTCTAGATCCAATCTGTTAATGATATTTTAAAGGGAGCTATATAGCCCCTGAGGGCGCTCAACAAAGTTAAATACCACATCACCTTAGATAATCTATGCCTTGAAGATGCTCAGCAAACACATATATGTAAGGTACACTATTTATATAAATATATTGGCAAGCATCATTATTAAAAACTCTTAATTTAAAATAATTCTGTAGAGTATTATTGAATATTTAAGGGAGTAGCAATTATAATTCATTATATCGATTATCTTTTATATAAATCCATTACACTCTTCCTTAAGTCGAATGGTTTTATTTATTTTGACCTCCTATTTTATTTATACATATAACATATATACTTTTAATTATAACATTTATAATATGTTTAGTTATATATATATATATATTCATCTATATTTTTTATTGATTAAACAATTAAAATTGTTTATAAATATAATATTTATATTTATTTAGTAAATCTGAAAAAAGTATATTGATATTTTAAAACCTTTTATAAATTAATTAATTACATGTCTAACTAAAAAAAATAATTTTGCATTTTATAATATTTATAAAATTTTGTATTTAATTATTTTAATTTAAAACAAGTTTTAAGTTATTTTATAATATTCAAATATGGTAGTTGAATTAACCTAAGACTCAAATTGTTTAAATCTTCTATAAGGGCATACCCTAGAAATAGATCATTTTGATGAGCCAAGGGCTAGGAGATTTTCCATATAAGTGGTCTTTAATTAGAGTAACCTCCTTCATACTTTAAGCACCCTTTCTTCGGCATCCATCTACTTTGACTTTTCTTAAGGCATTGCCCTTAATGTTGGTTAATTTATTTACACAAACATAATCCAGCCCTAATTCCATTGATAGATCAGGTGCACTGGCAGCGGAGATAAAAGGGTGAATTTCAAAAAAATTCCATCTATTAATTTTTCACAAGATCTTTAATTTATGTTTCTACAAATAAATATTGTTTACACCAAATCTAGTTTAGTATTTTGATTAACAAAAAAGGTTTTTTAATAGTTTAATTTTATTTATTTATTGAAATATTCATTTATTATTAATGTTTAATTTATTTATAGTTTAATTGATAATTAGTTTATTTATTTAATATGGCATAACATTCATATTCACAACATGGACATCGAAAAAAAAAGTATGTATGTATGTGTCTGTGTATATATAACCTAAACTAAGGATTTATAGGAAAAATTGACTGCTTTGTCATAAGGTCAATAAGATGATTAACTATGATATGTGTGTGTATAATATTTATAATAAACCGTTCTTAGTGCACATGAAACAAAATAATGTAATCAAATATTATTTATTTCAATTCAATCATTAAAATATTTAGTTATAAAATATTTAAGAATTAAAACAGACACACACATATAATAATATATGTCCATAGATAAAATATTTTTAGTATAAAACATTTCCTGATATATATATATATATATATATATATATATATATATATATATATATATAAATGTACGTACGTAGGTATGTATGTATGTATAAAATAAATAATGTAAATATAATATATTATTTTTGGTTGTGTATCAATATTTCGATATTTAAATTTTAAAAGATTTGATTTATACAAAATAAAATAATTTTTTTTGCAATAGCGGAAAAATGTATGAATATTTGTATAGATATAGATATAAATATTTTAGTTCGACCCTCACATAATTGAATTATTAAAAAATCAAAATTCAATTTTTAACTTATTTAACTAAGTAAAAGTACAAAAATATTTTTGTAAAATATAAATATTATTTTATAAATCCGAGAAAAAAATAAAATTATAAAAAAAGCTTTTTAATATCCTAGCAGATATATCTATTATATAATTTTCTTTAATGTTCGAAACAATTAAGAAATATAACTATATATATACGCTTTTAAGTTAAACTAAAAAATAAATTTAAAATATTATATTTTAAATATTCTATAAATATTATAATGTTAAATTTTTCTATCACTTCCAAAAGAAAAATATATTTTGATTTACATGCATATATAGATATTAAATGATTTGGGTATCAAAAAGATTTTAAAATAAATGATTTTTTAAAATCAATTTGTTTATTAATTTTTATGCAAGTGGTCGAGCATAGGTCACGATAATGATTAAGCATGATGATACGGTAATATTATGTGAATTTATTTAAATTAGGAAATAACTTTCTTTGAATGGATCAGAAAAATGGCACCACCAAGTTGGGTTTGGCTAGGGTATGGTAGAGAGAGAGATCTCAAAATTTAATGTCTAAATTTATGTGGAGGCTAGGTAACTTATAGCCATTAACCGACACCTTTTTCTACCCCATTTGCTCAAACCGTAGAAGATTAGGTTTAGTCTTCCCATAAATCAAAATATAGCTACCTAGGGAAGACATAGCATGGTCAAAATCCTAGTTAAATTCAATTTGAATCAACATTTAGTTAATTAATTCTTAGCTCCTTAACCGATCATGTCGTATAACTTTTATATAGCGTTCTGTCCGATTTCTTAGCTTGAAATAAATAATTTTAAATATAACATATTATACAATATTTGTATTAATTTATAAAATACATAAATTAATTTTATCCTTGGTTGAACATGAAATAAAGAGTAAGGGGTATGCACTAGGGGCAATTCTATAATTTATTGTAAATTATTAACTCTGTAATAATTTCTCGTTCGAAATAAAAGGTGTTTATTTTATATTATATATTTATAGTATTTTAATATATTAATTAAGTAATTAACTTAAATTTATTTAATAAAAAATCCTAAATGAAATTTTATGTGAAAATAATTACGAGGAGTTGTAATCATGTGAAAATTATCATAATTTAAAATAATATATCATTTTAAATATTCCTGGATAAGATGTTTTAAGAAAGGATACCGATACACCAATTAAGACCAAAGTATGCAACGCTCTTCAAATGTTGGATAGTGTATTACTCATGGCTGATGGGGGCAACAAAAGGCTACGTATTGATATTTATTAGAGAACTATGGAATGACTCATTCAAGAGTTTCATATTGGTTAATACAACTTGGTTAAACGAGAAATCTCAAAGTAACGGTATTACATAATTCTACTATATACTATTGAACTTTAGTATGAAAACTCCACTTTGATTGTAGTTAAATCATAGCATGGCGTCCACCGAACGATTATAGTAAGGTCTTAGTTGAAGCATTGGAAGTAAAGCAGCATTGATAGAGAATTCATCTCCTCGGTGTATGAGGTTAGTATCGTGGTCAACTTTAGTTATCAAAGTCAAAATCTCTGGCCAGAGTTGTACAATAAATAATAAATACCAAGGACTTTGTTTTTAGACAAACCAAGTTTAACGTGGACTATATTGGAATTTTGACCGAAACCAAATTCTATAAATTCCTGATTGATAAAGTTAGGGGCATGCTTTAGGGGAAATTATTTAATACATTAACTCATTTATAAAATCTCGTTTAAAGTAAAAGATTTTTTTCTTTCTATTATATACTTGTCATAACGTACTATGTTAATTATTTATTTAAGTACACTTAACAGAAAATCCCTAAATGATATGTTATGTTATAGTAATTACAATGTGTTGTAATCATGAGAAATTTACCAAAATAAAAATAGAATATCATTTTAAATATTCTAATCTAAATGTGTTGAGATGGATTTTCGATTCATCCATTGATGGTATGGTACATAACGCTCTCCAAATATTGGGCAGTGTATTACTCATGGTTGTTGGGGGCACCAAGGAGTTACGCACTAGTGGTTATTGGATAACTATAGATTCACTCACTTAATAGTTTTCTTTTGGTTAATATAACTAAAGCCAAACAATGAATATCAAAGTGACAATATTACAGGGTTTTCTCAACTTCAGAATACCATGGAACTTTTTATATGGACACTCCACTTTGATTATAGTTAAATCATGGAACAACATCCATCTAATGACTATTGATAGGTTTGAGTTGAAGCATCAGAAGTGAAACAATACTCAATAGATGTGACAGCTCGCACCTCCCGACCACTAATCAAAGCCTAGGGTGACTTTCGGACTTGCGTCGGTGTCAAGAAGTATGAGCTATCGGGTTATTAAACATTACAAAGACAAGAAATACAAGGATAAAATATAAGACAATCTACACTTTATGATCTCACAGCGGAAGTAAATAAAATATAAATACAGAAAATAACCATCTTAGAAAGCACAGTCTCAAAACAGTTTGTATCAAATCCAGCGTATGTAGAAATACATCATATAGTCTGATGAGTACTAAGTATGATAAGTAGTTACATGTAGAGTAAAGGAAAAATAAAAAGCAACTCCAATGCCAAGCTCGTCTCTCCATATACTAATATTTAAGCCTGTCACCTGCTGCCATGTACTCTAATGGTGGGGGAAAAAGAAAGGACAGGAGAGGGTTAGACAAAAGTATGGTGAATGAGTTACATCATTAATATATACCGATCACATGCAATTGACTTCTTTTATAAGCTATATGAATTAGGGTGTTCTACTTGTATCTATGTGTCACTATTTTCATTTATCTAAGGGGTATAGTTTTAATGACCTACACCAACATCTTGTGAAGGCCTACGCTGGGGTCGAACAACTAATCGAACCTCAAAATGAACCATGGATCCATCAACAGCTACTAGAACTATTCTAACATAAGATCACCTACAATATCAACCTTAGGAATATATTAATGACTACAAGTATAATATTTACGCATTGAGGGGAGCCCACAATGCTGACTCACACCGAAGATGTCTCAAGGTCATTGCATCAGCATCCAACTCTTAATGGTAATGTAATGCCTATTATCGCAACATGGTGGGATCCATCAACAACGCTATATCACGTCCGCGCTGCCATGCATACGGAGGAAATCTTGTTATTCTCACGCCACACATTTCTTCATGCATCATCGCCAGTGTGCACGCACACCGTAAAAACCCATATAAGTGCAATTTGTGGTAGAGTTGCCTTAGTTTAAAATCAACCCTATTGAATAAATAGTGCTTGGGCCTTGTTGCCTATGCGCGCATATATCATGTCCCGTAACGTCCAAGAGTCACAAACCTAGGAAGCTAATTTCCCTACTTATACTAACATACATACATACACACATATATATACATAATATCAAATTAAATTAATAATATATGCCTTAGGCCAAGGTTCATACAACACCTAGTGTGACGACCCGCCCTTCTATACACAGAAGGACGCATCGACAGTAAGAAAGAAAGGGGTAGAAAAGAGAAAAGAAGAGAAGAGAGAAAGAAACAACAACAGATACTCACAGCGGAACGAATGAAATATAATATAACACATAAGATATTACATAGTATCATATACATCAGAGTTACACAGATTTTACATCACATACTAGACAATTATAAACATCTGTCTAGTTATTACAACTCAATACAATACAGATCAATACAAAAATCAACACAGCGGAAACTATCTATATCTACAACGTTGAAGCCTCCTGCTCCATTGCTCCTCCATAATTCGTCAAAGCTAACCTGAATCCCTTGGCTACTCGTAAAAATTGAGTACCCAAGAGTTTATATAAAACAGAAATAAACACTTGGGTCAGACATGGGTCTGGTGTGAGTAACAGGTTAAACTTGCTTAACTTCAAAACCTTTTTGAAAGAAAAGGTATCACGTAAGACTCCCCACAAATAAACATGGGTAAGTTTTTACCTTACGCTAACCAAAACGTTTGATAGGAAATTCGATTATATTATAATAGGTCTAGGGTTTTCAAATAAGTATTCACATAGCCGAAATTGTTACATTCATTAAATTCCAGCATACATAGGTATACAATCAAGTCCGTTATCACTTATTGGATTTTGGATTCCATACAATGGCAGGGCTACTAGGGTACCGCCCGTCACAGTACGTGGCCTAGATCAACGTACCGAGGAGTACGCCCGCTCCCCTACAACACAAGGCCGGAACCATCCCTTACTGGATAATTCCCGCATAAGAAACCCCAACGGTTGTAGCTATTCAACCGCCCACTCAGCCGAATAAAAAGAAGGGACCTCTAGACAGGGGAATCTTATACTACTTGGGTGCTACCCACTAACCTTGCTGCACCTCCCCTATTTTAGCCATTCCCGGTTGATGAGGCTTGAGGCTACGATTACCTTTAATCAGAACATATCACTTAGAATGCTCATCGTCCACCTAACGATGTGCTGAAAGCATTCAATCCATACAAGTTCGTTCCGGGTTCGAACGAAACCGAAGGCATTATCTCGTTACACTCGTTTTGGAATCACCCTCAGAGTTAACGACAATAACCCTTGCACTTTGAATCTTCATCTCGAATCTGAAAGTACTATCTCCGTCAAACTCATTACGGAATCACCCACAGAGTTATACTGACAAAGAATAGTTCTTACACCTCGAGTCTTCACTTGCTCCACTTGGATTAACGACCTAACGTTTAATTTGGATCGATGTGGTTTTCGGATCCCAAATATGGAAACCCGATCCCGGTCTCATCGAAATCCAAAACGTATCTTTTAAGTCCAAGTTGTTTAAAGGGTTTAAACATTTAACTTATATTCAGGATGATATAAACAGATAGATAAAACACATTATCACAATAGATAATTCATATCAACATTTATCTCACAAAGCAGCATATCACATATATCAGAGATATCCAATTCATCCAATATCAACCAATCACCCAATATCAATCATCCAATATCAATCAATCATCCATAAGCAGAATTGATTAACTCCAAATCAATTTAATTTACCTTTAATTAAATTAATTATTATCCTTTAATCACTTGGATTATCTTAATCCTGCTTACTAACATTAATTAATTCCAAATTAATTAATTAATCATTTCTTAATGATCTTCCTTAATTAATCTTCCTTGATTAATTATCTTTAATTACATTCAATTAATTATCCTTAACCATATACAATAATTAACCTTTAATTACTTTCATTAATTACACTAATTAATGATCCTTCATTAATTAATTAATTATATTAATCCTTAATTAATTACAATTAATTAATCATACTTAAATTAATTACTTTCATTAATCAAACTTGATTAATTTATTAATTAAATAATCCTTATTAATTTATTAACCTTTTAATTAATTAAATAATTAATTTTAATCAACCACTTCATTAATTAGTCTTAATTAATCATCACCAGTAATTAACCATCTTGTAATTACTTACCTTAATTAATTAACTCCTTAATTAATTATATTAATTAATTACTCTTTAATCAGTTATTATTGATTAATTAATCTTAATTAATCAATCCTTAATTACATCATTTATTATATAAATTAATGATCCTTAATTACTTCCTTAATTTAATTACTCTTTTTTTTAATTAATTTCCTTAACTAGTAATTAATCACATTATTAATTAACCTTAATTAATCACATTATTAATTAACCTTAATTAATTAATTACTCTTTATTAATTAACTTCAAATCAATTATATTAATTATCCTTTAATTAATAACATCAAGTGATTAACCCTTATATTTAAAAATACTTAAATAAATTAAGAAAATCATTTATCTTAATTAAACTTTTACTTATTAATATATCATTTACATTAATTAACTATTCTTAAGTTAATAACAATAATTAATTAACCTTATTTATTTCCACAGTTTAATTATTTAAAATTAAACAAAATCTTAATAATTTAAAGACAATTCCTTTATTATAGTTGATTACTTAATTATCATTAAACCATATTACAATATAAAACATTTAGAAATCAATTTAAAAGAAGTTTAAACATCTTAATTTTAACCTTTAAATCTTTGAAATCTTTCAACGATTGTTTAAATACATTTTAAACTCAAATAAATTTTATTTTTCAAACCTTTAATAAGTTCCATCTTAATTAAACATTAATTATTTCAAAAGAAATGGTTAATAAAATATTTCCTTGATTTAGTTTTTATACTTTAAAGCTTATTATTTCTTTTAAAAATTAAACTTGATTTCATTACAAAATTTTACTTAAATTAAATACAGATTAACACTACAGCAAAATACTCGAGTCGAAACCCCAACAATATCGTGCCTGCCTCGAGTCAATCCAAAACCCATCTGCTTTGAGTCTTCCCTTCATTCGCACGCGACAAAACCGAGTCTAACTGCAAAACAACACGAAAACAACATCGAATCGCCTCCTTCTTCCCCAAAATGCAAACAACCCAGATAGCACTAACGTGCATGTGCACGTGCACGTTCATCAGAGTGACCTCCGACCAACATCGCTCCCTCCAGCACATCGTCGGCGACCAGTCCAACACCCCTGACCACCCAGCTTCGACAAATTTGCCGACAAACAAAATCGAGCAAATCGAGCTCTTCTCTGGAACCAACCGAATCATCAAATTCCTCTCGCGCCGCCGCCTACGACAACGAGGAACCTCGCCGCCACGTCCAGACCTTCATCACGAAACCATTCTTCGTTTTCCCCCATCGCGACCCGGCCCGATACATCACCGTCGTTGAACAAAGCTCGACATTCTCCTCGACAAAAACAGGAACCAAAACCCTACTTCACCTATTTCCGGCCTCCACGTCACATGAAAAATCTAGCGACCATTTTTCCCTTGATCGCCGAGCTACCATCTTCCTTCAGAACAAACATCAACCAGCTCGATCATGTCCATCACCGGAATTTGGCAAATTTCCAAATCCCGATCATCCCAGAAATTCTCAGTGATTATCGAACTAAAAATCACTTAATGTATATTAAAAATCGTGATTCACAATCACGAATTGATTCATGCAATTTATACCAGAAATTAGATTGGTTGATTTTTCGACAAATTCTGATTTCCACTGTATTTCTTCAAAATTTGAAGTAATTTCAGATTATAAAATCCTAGAACTATTTTTATAACCATTATCATACTTTAACACACTACTTTCATTTAAACATCAAAATCTAATATTGATTCTGTTTGGAGATTTGAATTTTCTTAAGAAAAACAAATCCTGTAAATAAAACTGAGAAGATGAATTTATACAAGCACTTATATCCTCAGACATTTCACAATTCCAACATGCATTCATAAACAATATACATATAAACATATATACATCATCACAACACAATCTATCACATGCATCAACATTTAACCACAGATTTATAAAACTGTTTTTAAAAATGTTTACTCACCTTTAATTTCAGAGAACAGAGCAGTTTTGTTATATTTCCTGGAATTGCATTTTTGATCTGAAGTTTAATTGTTGATGCTTGATCTTCTTGTTGTTTGCATTTGAAATTCTTGCATGCCTTATTTATGTTGAATCTGTAACTTGAATTGTTGCAGGTTGATTTGTTGTGAAGAACTTTGCTTGATTTTGAATTTCAGGTTTCAGATTTGCTTTTAGTTTTCACTTCCAGTTTTAGAAAAAAATAGTTTTCTAGTTTGAGTTAACTTTGAAACAAGTAAGAAAAGAAATGAAAGGCAGAAAAGGTTTGGAACAAATTTTATTATATGTTTTTAGTTTTCGAATAAATGATATGAAGGCCACTTGTCCTCAAAAATTTACATTTGTCATTTATTTATTTAATTGCCTTACAAGTGTTAAAACCAAGTAGAATTATGTTTAAAACCTTATTATAAAAAGTATTTATGTTATATATTTATGTAAAATGAATTTCTATTTATATTATGTAATAGTGAATTTAGTAATTTATTTATATATATATTACTTATGTTTACAAACTATTCTAGTTTAAGAGATATTAAAGGAAAGGTCTAATTAAATCTATATATATATTTATAATCATTTTAGTTTAAGAACTTTTAAAAGAAAACAAAATAAAATCTTTTATTAAATATTATTTACACTAGAGCTAAAATACTTTTAAACAAAATAAAATATCTACCTTAAGTGTTTTGAAATATATGATTAACTTTTAAATAGCTTTTGAAAAGGTATTATATTAAATTATACTTTACAAATTACAATTTATATATATATATATATATTAGAATTTTAAAACACTTTTATTAATTTAATTTAAACTATCACATTTAAAAATAAATAATTATCTTATATTTTGAAAATATAAAATTAACCTTAAATTAGCTTTTGAAAAATATTATATTTAAAACATAGCTTCAAATCACAATATATACATTCATATATATTATAATTCAAAATCATATCTTTTATTATTAAATTTAAATCAAAGAATTCCTATTTACAATATATATATATACATTTTATATAGAAAATATTTTTAACAATAGAATTGAGAATTATTATATTAAGTTTCAATACAACTTCAAATCATAACATATACATATATATATATTACAATTTGAAAATACAATCTTTTATTTAAACAAAAGATTTCCATTCACAATATATATAGCAAAATATATATTATAAATAGAATAAATTTTTTTATTAGATTTGAAAGATAAATTTTATCAATTTTAAATTATTAGAAAAGATCTAATATTACCAAATTAAATATTACCAAATTAAGTATTTATTAACCTTTTAAAAGATTAAATTACTAATTTAAATTCAAATTATAAGGAAAATTATCAATCCTATTAAATCATTAATACAGATTATTAAATTTAAATTGCCCAAAAACCCGGGATATCACACCTAGAATTCATTAATCAATCGATTACTTACTGTCGATCGGCTTTAATAAGCGTTCGGCCGATCAAAATCTATTTACATTTTATTTTTAGTTCTCATCTCTATTTGTTAATCATTGCTCTAAATTTTCAATTATAGTAAACTACAATTACAATAAACCCAACTTTTGTAAAACTACAGTTTATAATCGCCCTAAAACTCCATATTTGATTTCATATATAATTTCATATACAATTTTAAATAAATCAATTTAACTCATGTTTACGATCAACATGTTATATCTATTCATATTTCATTTAAGAAAAGGTGTGTAATCAACCTAAATAAATTCTTATTCAATGGATTTACTTTCACCAAAAATTATATTAGAATGAGAGGGATCAAATTCATACGTGTTAAACTATTATTAAATTTTCAATTCACTGTAGTTATTTGATAAACATCAATTTAAATAAACTCCAGATCAAATAGCATATAAAAAATCAATTATATGTAAATCCTCAAATTAGTTATGAACCCACTCCCCTCTAAAAGGCTATTCCTCTTTGATTTGGGTTGAATCTTCCTCTTTCTAGTTGTTAATCCCTCCTCGTTGCTTGATTTCTTCTTTAACTTGTTTTTTTATATTTTTATTTGAGAATTTTGTTTTAGAGGGGATAAAGATTAGGATAGAGTTTGGACGTACTGGTTGCTCATTAATGAATTAGATTTTAGCATTATGGTCATATTTATAGTAGAGTGAACTAATATCAACCATTGTATTCATTTTATTTAAATCCGGGCCATTCGACCAGTATAAATCCTAGCCCAAAAGCTTCGACCGGTCGACCACTTGACTTGGAGTGGTTGACCGCAAGAGGTCAACGGTTAGGGTTGGGGTGTCGACATATGGAGCTTCCTTGTTTAGTAAATTTCCTTTCAATATTTATTAGTTTAATTATTTTCGATTTTGGATTTTTAAAAGTTAATAACTTTTTCATAATAGCTCCAATTTCAAAACATTATGTATGAAAATTGTTTAGAAATCACTACGAATGCATTGGCGCAATTTTCATAGTTAGATTCGAACGTTTGTTAAAATTTCATTTTTAAACTTGTTATATTTAAATTTAATTCTTTTATTCAACTTTTGGTTAATTTATTTGGGGTTGTTACATTTCTCCCACCTTAAAAGGATTTCATCTACGAAATCTCCAAAGTTGGGAAAAATGCAACTCGTACGCATGGAAGTTAATACTTACAACTATCTACTCATTCATCAACCACCAGCAATCAATATCTTTAGTTCAATTTCTTATGCAATATGTACATGTAGACATGAAATGCATATAAACCTATACTAATGAAAAAATTAGTCGGTCTCTCGATCTCTCCTTAAATTCAAGTGCATATGTTATGTATCTAAAGTGTATGCAACATCCTAAGTAAATATGCTGGCAATTCTACATGTATGCGCAACCATTTAATCCATATGCAATAACCATTTGCATATAACTTAGTAAAATAAAACAAGTAATGGTGCGCGTATCTGCTAACTTAAGAATATATTTTGCTAAGTGTACAAATATCAATTTAATAAATACATCCATTAGCATCCATCATCCAAAACATGTCCTAATGACACATTCACAACCATTCCTAGCATTCAATTGTCCCCACCTATGGGGTGTACTAAGCTAGAATGTAACGACCCACTATTTTGGACCATTCAAATCGACAACAATCCACACATGTCTGACTTGAATAATTCAAAATAACAGATTGTAAATAAGTTTGGAGCAAATGAAATCAAATACACGGAATCACAGACACAGAACATATCAGAATAACTCACAGCGGAAATAAAATACCATAGTAGTTCATGAAGCTACTATATACAAACTCTCAAAACATAATACATAATATCATTCTGAAAACATATACAATAGAAATCCCAAATACATAGAAGTTTATAAATACCAGAACTAGAATAGAACAACTGAACTGAAAGGAACAGATAACTAGACAAGCAGAATCTCCAACGATTCCTAGCTCCAGAATGAGATCCAAAGCTAAGCTGTAAATACTCAGGCTGACCCGAGCGTAAAGTAAACCACAAAACACTCGAGTCAGGACAATATATACTTATATAATGTAAACCAACTCAAGTGAACTGTAGTAGAAATGCACAATAACTCAAAGGATGCTTGGGATCGCCCATCCTTCAAGGATCAGTTAAACTATAAATTAAATACACCCCGTGGTTAAAATTTCAAAATGGTATTTTATACTTCGAAATCAAATATCATTTCAAAATTCAATATCCTTCAAAAATCCATTTCAAAATATCAAAATATCGTATTTCAAAATAGTTTATATTTCGAAACAAATTATTTTATTTTAAATCATAAAAATAAAGTTATTATTAATAATTAAATTATTAAATTTCCAAAATTTTAATCTTTCATTCGTTCACTTAAATTAATTAAAACAATGAAAATTCAACTTTTGCAGCATTTAGAAAATGCTACGGAAAGTCACATTTAAAACAGTTCAATTTAACAAAAGACAGCATTTAAAATGCTGTAATAGGGTTACATTAGTTTCAAATAAACTTAGTTAAATTCAACCATTATAACATTACAAAAATGCTATAATAGCCTTTAATTAAATTTAGCCATTTGGTTCATTATTATCAACTACAGCATTTACAAATGTTGTATTATCATTTACATTAGAATTAATAGCATTTCAGAGATGCAGTTAATTAACTTCAAATATTCAGTATAATTTCACAAACAATTATATTTTTATATAAATCATTTTTAACTTATAAAATCATATATAATCATTCAAATACCCTTATATTCATGATTTTATAAAGTTAAACCTCCATTCAAAAATCAAAATTTAATAATAATTCACTTATTAAATTCCAATTTTAAATTATAAATTCATTAAATTAAATTAACTTAACACTTAATTTTAAATTTTCAAATATAACTTAATTCCATTTTATTTACTTAACTTAAAATTCACTATTAAGCCAAATTCACAAATTTCCAATTTTAGTTATATTTCAAAATTTCAACTTAAATATTCATTCATTTCACATTTTAACTTTATTCAAAATCATTAATATAATATAAAAATCATTTAAATTCACTTTAATCCAAATTATCATGAAGTTATCACATTTCATATTTAATTTAAATTCCAATTATCACCCAATTAAAATTTCCCAAAATAACTTACATTTCAAATTTTCTAGTTTTACAAATAATTTATTTCACTTATAAATTTTCAAAAAATCAATAATGCTTACATAAATCATTTTTTTATTTAGTTTAAATCAAATATTATAATATTTACATTTCAAAAATATTTTTAAGATTTTTATAAAAACATATTTTAACAACGGGTCTGTATTTCATTTCTAGTCTAGGTAAAGTGATACGGGTAATATATCATTTCAACCCGTAATTTACAAAGAAAACCCGGGTTTGATCATTTCAAACCCGCAATCCCAAGGAAATGAAAAATAATTGAAAATCATTCAGGCCTATCATTTCAGCCCATAATGATTTTCTCCTATTCTAAAGTCCGTTCGGGTATGTATCATTTCAACCCATAGTGATTCTAATCTAAAGGGAACTTGCAGTGTGATAAACTGATAAAAATAATAGAACGGCATAATATAACAGTAACATATAATATAATAGGTGTTTAAGCATGGGTGAACATCATAAAATCATAACATAGCAAGTGTAACATGATAATGCATTTTACAGATTCAAAAGGGGTCAATTCACTAGTTATATATGTACATATTGTCTGGTGAGAATAACTCACCTGTTAAGCTGGAGATTTGCCAACAAAGCTCACAACACAAAGATTATGAAGGCACGACAACTCTAATACAATTTGAGTGTGGACAGCAAATCCAATGATATAGATCTTGTGTTACAACCCAAACAAAAATCAAAGCAAACCATAAATTTCAATACACTAGAAATGACATAACTTTTAAATAAAAAGAGATACGAATGCCAAATCTTTTGCCTTGCTTTCTCTATTCTTTTGTCATGGCCTAGGGATGTTTTTGGCTCTGGTTTGAACAAGTTTGGCTCAGGTTTGGTCATGTGTATGCATGGCCTAGGTAGTAGAATATGAGGAGAAAGTTTATACAAAGGAATATGAAGAGTTTAAGGCAAAATTGGTGGGTTTTGTTCACAAAAAATGGCTTGGCCATGGGCTTGTGTGGTCAGGTCAGAGAGGTATGGATCAGGTCAGTGGAAGGAAAGGTGTGTGGTGGTCTGGCCAGAGGTGGTGGAGGCGGCCTAAGGTGGTGGTGGTGGTGGAAAATGAAGTGGTGAACAAATAGTGGTCAAACAACATGTTTTTATGGCTTGTGTTGCAATTTTTGTGGAGTTTTGGCATCATGGTGGCTCGGCCTTGGTCAAGACTAGAGGAGTAGCTGGTGGTGATGGCAGGGAAGAGATGTAGGGGGTGGTGGCCGTGGATATGGAGTGGAGGCCATTCAAAGAAGCAAAGAAAACAAGGCAAAATACATGAAAAATGAGAAGAAAAGTGTAAAAAAAGTAGCCATTACCCATAGATTTTCTTGAAGCCATGAATGAATGAGAAGGTAAAATGTTTTTGGGTGAATGGAGGCTGAAAAATCACGGCTACAAACCAAAAATGCACAGCCAAGATAGTAATTGAGGAGTTATGGCAAATGAAAGGACAAAGGAGATGAAAGGACTTAAGGTAAATAAGCTTTTAAAACTCTTCATATTTCTTTTTCTTTAAATTCAAATAAAACAAAATAAAATCAGTAAATTGACTTTAAAACCGAAACAAAGTAATATAAAATAAAAATAATTAATTAATTTTAAAGAAAATGGAAAAAGAATATAAGAAATTGCTTAAAAATTGAAAACAGGGTCCAGAAATTACAAATAAATCACGATTGTCTTTGGAAAATTATCTACTTCATTTTAAAAATATTCTAAAGAAAAATTTTGAAATAAAATAATTTCTAAAGTATTTTCAAAGTGAAATAAATAATTTAATTTAGAAAAAATAGAAAAAAACTAAAGAAAAATGTTTAAAAATTGGAAATAAGACATGAAAATTACAAATAAATATCACTAGCCTTATAAAATTTCTATTTCACTTTAAACAAATAAAAGGTCAAATAAATAAAATAAATGAGGAACAAAATAAAGTGGGAATGAGAATAAAATAAGATTTTAAGAAAAAAATAGAAAAACAAATAAAGAATTACTTTAATTAATTGAAACTGGAAATTAGAATTTTAAACAAAATACAGCTAACACTGGAAAATGCCAATTATATCTTTAAAATGTTTTAAAACCAAAGTATATACATAACATGTTATTTTACCCATATAAATATAAATTATAATATTACATGACCAAATAAAATATATATTTTTTATAATTTAAAATAAATAATTTTGTTAAATACAACAAATTACACACAATATTTAAAAGGGTATAACTTTCACATTATAAATCAGATTTTAACGAAACGAAAAGCATTATTCTTAAAATTTTATTTACTTTCATAATAAAAGATAAAATTCAAATTTTCAAACTTTAAAATTTCTAAATTAAAAGTCAAAGTTTGACCATATTGACTAAAATTCACTTTTCTGGAAAATATCCTTTTTAGTCATGTTTGGAATTCTAATTCACATCAAAATCAAAATTTATATTTAAAATAACAAAATTTATTCATTTCAATAAATAAAATAAAGTTTTTAAAACAGGAAATCAATTAAAATAACCAAAATAAATAATTAAAATAATCACAAAATACAGGGTTGTTACACTCTCCCCCACTCAAATCTTTTCGTCCTCGAAAAGGAATGAGGTACGGAAAACACAGAAAAGATAAAATGGAATAGGATTAAGACAAGATGACAAGAAGATTAAAATTATACCTGATAACTATTGTTATGGGTAAGTTTAATAAGGTGGAGAATAGGAATAGCTAGAAGGGAAAATAGGACGAAAGAAAAGGATGAGCCATTAATTTAAAATTGTTGGTTGAAGAGGTAAAATATTTAAAACACTTTAAAATCGTTTAAAAAGGAAATAACTAATCAAAGTATCATTTATATAATATTTTATCAAAATACTTTTATAACTCGATGTCTTAACAAGTTTATCCTTGTTCCTGTAGACTCTGGTAGTGCGTTGATCAGGCGCAAAACTAGAATTCTCTAGGTACTTAGTAGACTTGTTTCAACACCCAGTGAAAATACTGGAAAAACTTTTAAAAACAGATATGGAAAGTACAATCCAAACAAAAACAAACAAAACCTTTGTCTAACCATGGTTCGCAGATACACAATGGTTACGCCTGGATCCCCTAGGAAACAATCCATATCCGTAAGCTTTCTCAGCCCTGCGAGTTACGCCATGATGACTAGTAGAATGCAGGATACACAATGGTTACGCCTGGATCCCCCAGGAAACAATCCATACCCCCAGGCAAGACTCAGCCAAGCATTTGCGCTACTATTCGCGACCTACACAGATTGCAGGATACACAATGGTTACGCCTGGATCCCTAGGAAACAATCCGTACCCCTAGGCAAGACTCAGCCAGGCAGTTGCGCTATGCAGTCACGATCGTAAGACCATGGGTAACGCCATGGAATTCGAAGGACACTCGAGTATCATATCCGGAAAACCAAAAATCAGAGAGAATAATATCGATAGAATGAATCCAAGATGTGGCCACAAATCGGATATCAAGCAGAAGGCACTTTCCATATCTTTACTTCGAAAATATGTATCATATAGTACCTTTTCAAATCACTTTCAAATATCGTACTTATATAAAATCCATTATATATAAGATTTAATTTTCAAATCAAATACTTTCCAAAATCAATAGTATATCAAATCATACTTATATAGACTTCAATTATATAAGATTTCACTTTCAAATTGAGTACCTTTTCAAATCTATAGTTTTCGAATCAATTTCATACTCATACAAATCAATTTTATATAAGTTCGACAACTCCCAAATCAAGTGTTTAGTAACATAAGGTTCTCAAATTTAAATTTGTTTCAATATCAGTTCAATTTCAAAATCATACACAATTTCACCAAATTATTTTCTTCTCAAATTAAATATCTTTAGTTTCAAAGTTTCCAAAATAATAGATTTTTGAAAATAAATCCAAATTTCCAAATCAATATAATTTAAGTCAACCAATTCATTTCCAAAATCAAATGTTTTCAAAATCATCTTATACTTACGTAAGGTCCGTCTTATATAAGGATCAAATTTTCCAAAATAAATTTCCCTGTATGAAGAGCCATATGGGATTTGAATATCTTTGCTTTTATAGGTTAATATCTTTGTAATTTAAATTGGAAAAGTAAGCAAAGATATTCTAACCCGACAGCTTTCAATTTCAGCGTCAAAATATATCACTGATATTAGAATATAAGATGTACACACGTCATCATTTCGCAAAATCACATTTGATCGCTCGCTCGATCACACAAGTTCGCTTTCGAACTAGTATTGTCCATTCGATTTCCCTAATGCGGACTTCGATATGGTTTCTCGACTAGAAGCCATCAGTCTCCTTGCATAGCCATATACTATGATAGAGAATTCTGGAATCAAGCCCAAAATCCATATCAAATATTCGCCATCAAGAATCGAATGAAAAATCCTAACACGAAATGGCGTAATCCACCTCGAACTTGTGTACTCAAACTTGGATCAAATTAATTATGCGAATAAAACAGCATACGTACAACTTATATATTTATTTCAACTTGTTAAATATATAGTTTCATAAAGATGTTACTAAGTTAAAACATTTAAACTAAATTTTATTCAAAATATTTTGAAGACCAAATTCTTTTCAAAACATTTCAAATCTAAATTTCATATTAGAAAATTTTAAAATTTCTTTATTCATTTACTTAACCAAACAGTTTCAACTTATTTAAATCATATTACTTCATACTTAAACATTCAAAACAAACTTATATACTTTATCAAATTACTTTTCAAAATTTCTTAGCTTTGAAAAGTTAACCTTGATTTGGAAGTGCTCGAACCTTTAAAAGAGTTGAAGAAATCATATTTCAATCCAAGAGTTGGAAATCACAATTAAATCAATAAATCCATTCCAAAAATAGGGTTATATCAAATCAAATCCAAAACTCAAGGACTGAACACCGGCTCATTTCAAATTTTACAAATATATATACATATATCTTTCGAATATCACATCACACTTCGGAATTTGAAATCTAAATTGGTTTCACAAATCAATCGCATAGCAATGCTACCGAAGTGGCCTCTCCCTCACTCAGAAACTCGAAAATCAATGTCGATGATGCGTGCACTCATCACCGAAATTATTTTCCAGCGACACAAGTGAGTTCTGGACTTCCATTTACTTTGAAAACTTCTTTGAAATTCCTTCAAAATCATTAAAACCCATTAAAATCATTGAAACATTACTTATTCGGAAAAATAGTTTCAATCATATTATTTATTATTTCAAAATCTTAAAACCAGTTCCAAAATGCCGGAGTTCAATCACTTAAATTCAGATTCAAAACCTTCAGTTATAAATCATTTTATATGAAACCATTTCTTATAAAATTTTCACAATTTCAAATCCTTTCAAAACTTCAAATTCTCATTTTTTTAAAAGGTATATAATCCTTATCAAAAACATTTCATCTTTATATAAAAATATGGTCATCCTTATCAAAATAAAACTACGATGAATACAAAATTTTTAAAAGACAATCAACCACAAACTTTCCAAGGGACGATTCAAGGATGGATTTCAAAGCAAAACAGAGATTCAAATTTAGAAGGACTCTAATCAAATAGAATTCTAATTCAAATATAGGCTCAAACGAAGATAAGATAATTAAATTACCAAATACAAGATGGATAAGCCTATATGAATCGCGGGGGACCTTAATCGGTCAACCGTGATTTCAGGAATATAATCGATGCGAAAATCTAAGGAAAATCGACCTTCGATTGCCAGAGATAGAATCTAAATATAGCAGAAGATAGAAAACATCGTAAACCGAGGATACAGAAATCTCCGGTGAATCAATGCCAATTATAATCATTCAAAGATTGGCGGAATCGCCACCCTATAAAGGTCATACAAAGTGGAGTGATGCAATGCTCCAAAATCAAAAGAATACAATTAGGGGAGATAGGAATGAATTTCAGAACAAGTGAGCATTCCAAAATTCAAAGGAATCTTATTCGATAAGAATCCAAACGAAGATTAGAGAAATATAACCTATATCGATACAGAAAAATTCCCATTCAAAATTTGGAAAGACTCGAATTCATAACATACGAAAACAGAAGCTTAAATATCTTTAGTTGGACAACTTTAGCTAAGCAAAAGATACAACAGAGTTTACTCAAAGCATCCTAACAAACTACTGATTTTGCCATACCCAAAATAGATTCCTATCAACAAAGGATCTAGATCAACCAAGAGAGAAGTTCAAAATTTTAGAGGATCCTAATCAAAGAAATTACTAACAAGGTGGATACGAAAGGAATGAAGTTTAAGAAATATTTTACTTTTAAAGCAAGGAAATTTATATCAAAATAATCTTTGAAAATTCTTTAAAAATCATTTGAAAATCATTTTATACTTCGAAAATACGTTCTCTCACAAAGAAATGATTCTAAGATTGATTTCACTTATTCTAGGGTATTTCTACCCTATCTCTAATGAGTTTTTGCTCCGCAGGCTAAGGTTTGCCTAAAACCAAAGCTCTGATACCAACTGTAACGACCCACTATTTTGGACCATTCAAATCGACAACAATCCACACATGTCTGACTTGAATAATTCAAAATAACAGATTGTAAATAAGTTTGGAGCAAATGAAATCAAATACACGGAATCACAGACACAGAACATATCAGAATAACTCACAGCGGAAATAAAATACCATAGTAGTTCATGAAGCTACTATATACAAACTCTCAAAACATAATACATAATATCATTCTGAAAACATATACAATAGAAATCCCAAATACATAGAAGTTTATAAATACCAGAACTAGAATAGAACAACTGAACTGAAAGGAACAGATAACTAGACAAGCAGAATCTCCAACGATTCCTAGCTCCAGAATGAGATCCAAAGCTAAGCTGTAAATACTCAGGCTGACCCGAGCGTAAAGTAAACCACAAAACACTCGAGTCAGGACAATATATACTTATATAATGTAAACCAACTCAAGTGAACTGTAGTAGAAATGCACAATAACTCAAAGGATGCTTGGGATCGCCCATCCTTCAAGGATCAGTTAAACTATAAATTAAATACACCCCGTGGTTAAAATTTCAAAATGGTATTTTATACTTCGAAATCAAATATCATTTCAAAATTCAATATCCTTCAAAAATCCATTTCAAAATATCAAAATATCGTATTTCAAAATAGTTTATATTTCGAAACAAATTATTTTATTTTAAATCATAAAAATAAAGTTATTATTAATAATTAAATTATTAAATTTCCAAAATTTTAATCTTTCATTCGTTCACTTAAATTAATTAAAACAATGAAAATTCAACTTTTGCAGCATTTAGAAAATGCTACGGAAAGTCACATTTAAAACAGTTCAATTTAACAAAAGACAGCATTTAAAATGCTGTAATAGGGTTACATTAGTTTCAAATAAACTTAGTTAAATTCAACCATTATAACATTACAAAAATGCTATAATAGCCTTTAATTAAATTTAGCCATTTGGTTCATTATTATCAACTACAGCATTTACAAATGTTGTATTATCATTTACATTAGAATTAATAGCATTTCAGAGATGCAGTTAATTAACTTCAAATATTCAGTATAATTTCACAAACAATTATATTTTTATATAAATCATTTTTAACTTATAAAATCATATATAATCATTCAAATACCCTTATATTCATGATTTTATAAAGTTAAACCTCCATTCAAAAATCAAAATTTAATAATAATTCACTTATTAAATTCCAATTTTAAATTATAAATTCATTAAATTAAATTAACTTAACACTTAATTTTAAATTTTCAAATATAACTTAATTCCATTTTATTTACTTAACTTAAAATTCACTATTAAGCCAAATTCACAAATTTCCAATTTTAGTTATATTTCAAAATTTCAACTTAAATATTCATTCATTTCACATTTTAACTTTATTCAAAATCATTAATATAATATAAAAATCATTTAAATTCACTTTAATCCAAATTATCATGAAGTTATCACATTTCATATTTAATTTAAATTCCAATTATCACCCAATTAAAATTTCCCAAAATAACTTACATTTCAAATTTTCTAGTTTTACAAATAATTTATTTCACTTATAAATTTTCAAAAAATCAATAATGCTTACATAAATCATTTTTTTATTTAGTTTAAATCAAATATTATAATATTTACATTTCAAAAATATTTTTAAGATTTTTATAAAAACATATTTTAACAACGGGTCTGTATTTCATTTCTAGTCTAGGTAAAGTGATACGGGTAATATATCATTTCAACCCGTAATTTACAAAGAAAACCCGGGTTTGATCATTTCAAACCCGCAATCCCAAGGAAATGAAAAATAATTGAAAATCATTCAGGCCTATCATTTCAGCCCATAATGATTTTCTCCTATTCTAAAGTCCGTTCGGGTATGTATCATTTCAACCCATAGTGATTCTAATCTAAAGGGAACTTGCAGTGTGATAAACTGATAAAAATAATAGAACAGCATAATATAACAGTAACATATAATATAATAGGTGTTTAAGCATGGGTGAACATCATAAAATCATAACATAGCAAGTGTAACATGATAATGCATTTTACAGATTCAAAAGGGGTCAATTCACTAGTTATATATGTACATATTGTCTGGTGAGAATAACTCACCTGTTAAGCTGGAGATTTGCCAACAAAGCTCACAACACAAAGATTATGAAGGCACGACAACTCTAATACAATTTGAGTGTGGAGAGCAAATCCAATGATATAGATCTTGTGTTACAACCCAAACAAAAATCAAAGCAAACCATAAATTTCAATACACTAGAAATGACATAACTTTTAAATAAAAAGAGATACGAATGCCAAATCTTTTGCCTTGCTTTCTCTATTCTTTTGTCATGGCCTAGGGATGTTTTTGGCTCTGGTTTGAACAAGTTTGGCTCAGGTTTGGTCATGTGTATGCATGGCCTAGGTAGTAGAATATGAGGAGAAAGTTTATACAAAGGAATATGAAGAGTTTAAGGCAAAATTGGTGGGTTTTGTTCACAAAAAATGGCTTGGCCATGGGCTTGTGTGGTCAGGTCAGAGAGGTATGGATCAGGTCAGTGGAAGGAAAGGTGTGTGGTGGTCTGGCCAGAGGTGGTGGAGGCGGCCTAAGGTGGTGGTGGTGGTGGAAAATGAAGTGGTGAACAAATAGTGGTCAAACAACATGTTTTTATGGCTTGTGTTGCAATTTTTGTGGAGTTTTGGCATCATGGTGGCTCGGCCTTGGTCAAGACTAGAGGAGTAGCTGGTGGTGATGGCAGGGAAGAGATGTAGGGGGTGGTGGCCGCGGATATGGAGTGGAGGCCATTCAAAGAAGCAAAGAAAACAAGGCAAAATACATGAAAAATGAGAAGAAAAGTGTAAAAAAAGTAGCCATTACCCATAGATTTTCTTGAAGCCATGAATGAATGAGAAGGTAAAATGTTTTTGGGTGAATGGAGGCTGAAAAATCACGGCTACAAACCAAAAATGCACAGCCAAGATAGTAATTGAGGAGTTATGGCAAATGAAAGGACAAAGGAGATGAAAGGACTTAAGGTAAATAAGCTTTTAAAACTCTTCATATTTCTTTTTCTTTAAATTCAAATAAAACAAAATAAAATCAGTAAATTGACTTTAAAACCGAAACAAAGTAATATAAAATAAAAATAATTAATTAATTTTAAAGAAAATGGAAAAAGAATATAAGAAATTGCTTAAAAATTGAAAACAGGGTCCAGAAATTACAAATAAATCACGATTGTCTTTGGAAAATTATCTACTTCATTTTAAAAATATTCTAAAGAAAAATTTTGAAATAAAATAATTTCTAAAGTATTTTCAAAGTGAAATAAATAATTTAATTTAGAAAAAATAGAAAAAAACTAAAGAAAAATGTTTAAAAATTGGAAATAAGACATGAAAATTACAAATAAATATCACTAGCCTTATAAAATTTCTATTTCACTTTAAACAAATAAAAGGTCAAATAAATAAAATAAATGAGGAACAAAATAAAGTGGGAATGAGAATAAAATAAGATTTTAAGAAAAAAATAGAAAAACAAATAAAGAATTACTTTAATTAATTGAAACTGGAAATTAGAATTTTAAACAAAATACAGCTAACACTGGAAAATGCCAATTATATCTTTAAAATGTTTTAAAACCAAAGTATATACATAACATGTTATTTTACCCATATAAATATAAATTATAATATTACATGACCAAATAAAATATATATTTTTTATAATTTAAAATAAATAATTTTGTTAAATACAACAAATTACACACAATATTTAAAAGGGTATAACTTTCACATTATAAATCAGATTTTAACGAAACGAAAAGCATTATTCTTAAAATTTTATTTACTTTCATAATAAAAGATAAAATTCAAATTTTCAAACTTTAAAATTTCTAAATTAAAAGTCAAAGTTTGACCATATTGACTAAAATTCACTTTTCTGGAAAATATCCTTTTTAGTCATGTTTGGAATTCTAATTCACATCAAAATCAAAATTTATATTTAAAATAACAAAATTTATTCATTTCAATAAATAAAATAAAGATTTTAAATCAGGAAATCAATTAAAATAACCAAAATAAATAATTAAAATAATCACAAAATACAGGGTTGTTACACTCTCCCCCACTCAAATCTTTTCGTCCTCGAAAAGGAATGAGGTACGGAAAACACAGAAAAGATAAAATGGAATAGGATTAAGACAAGATGACAAGAAGATTAAAATTATACCTGATAACTATTGTTATGGGTAAGTTTAATAAGGTGGAGAATAGGAATAGCTAGAAGGGAAAATAGGACGAAAGAAAAGGATGAGCCATTAATTTAAAATTGTTGGTTGAAGAGGTAAAATATTTAAAACACTTTAAAATCGTTTAAAAAGGAAATAACTAATCAAAGTATCATTTATATAATATTTTATCAAAATACTTTTATAACTCGATGTCTTAACAAGTTTATCCTTGTTCCTGTAGACTCTGGTAGTGCGTTGATCAGGCGCAAAACTAGAATTCTCTAGGTACTTAGTAGACTTGTTTCAACACCCAGTGAAAATACTGGAAAAACTTTTAAAAACAGATATGGAAAGTACAATCCAAACAAAAACAAACAAAACCTTTGTCTAACCATGGTTCGCAGATACACAATGGTTACGCCTGGATCCCCCAGGAAACAATCCATATCCGTAAGCTTTCTCAGCCCTGCGAGTTACGCCATGATGACTAGTAGAATGCAGGATACACAATGGTTACGCCTGGATCCCCCAGGAAACAATCCATACCCCCAGGCAAGACTCAGCCAAGCATTTGCGCTACTATTCGCGACCTACACAGATTGCAGGATACACAATGGTTACGCCTGGATCCCTAGGAAACAATCTGTACCCCTAGGCAAGACTCAGCCAGGCAGTTGCGCTATGCAGTCACGATCGTAAGACCATGGGTAACGCCATGGAATTCGAAGGACACTCGAGTATCATATCCGGAAAACCAAAAATCAGAGAGAATAATATCGATAGAATGAATCCAAGATGTGGCCACAAATCGGATATCAAGCAGAAGGCACTTTCCATATCTTTACTTCGAAAATATGTATCATATAGTACCTTTTCAAATCACTTTCAAATATCGTACTTATATAAAATCCATTATATATAAGATTTAATTTTCAAATCAAATACTTTCCAAAATCAATAGTATATCAAATCATACTTATATAGACTTCAATTATATAAGATTTCACTTTCAAATTGAGTACCTTTTCAAATCTATAGTTTTCGAATCAATTTCATACTCATACAAATCAATTTTATATAAGTTCGACAACTCCCAAATCAAGTGTTTAGTAACATAAGGTTCTCAAATTTAAATTTGTTTCAATATCAGTTCAATTTCAAAATCATACACAATTTCACCAAATTATTTTCTTCTCAAATTAAATATCTTTAGTTTCAAAGTTTCCAAAATAATAGATTTTTGAAAATAAATCCAAATTTCCAAATCAATATAATTTAAGTCAACCAATTCATTTCCAAAATCAAATGTTTTCAAAATCATCTTATACTTACGTAAGGTCCGTCTTATATAAGGATCAAATTTTCCAAAATAAATTTCCCTGTATGAAGAGCCATATGGGATTTGAATATCTTTGCTTTTATAGGTTAATATCTTTGTAATTTAAATTGGAAAAGTAAGCAAAGATATTCTAACCCGACAGCTTTCAATTTCAGCGTCAAAATATATCACTGATATTAGAATATAAGATGTACACACGTCATCATTTCGCAAAATCACATTTGATCGCTCGCTCGATCACACAAGTTCGCTTTCGAACTAGTATTGTCCATTCGATTTCCCTAATGCGGACTTCGATATGGTTTCTCGACTAGAAGCCATCAGTCTCCTTGCATAGCCATATACTATGATAGAGAATTCTGGAATCAAGCCCAAAATCCATATCAAATATTCGCCATCAAGAATCGAATGAAAAATCCTAACACGAAATGGCGTAATCCACCTCGAACTTGTGTACTCAAACTTGGATCAAATTAATTATGCGAATAAAACAGCATACGTACAACTTATATATTTATTTCAACTTGTTAAATATATAGTTTCATAAAGATGTTACTAAGTTAAAACATTTAAACTAAATTTTATTCAAAATATTTTGAAGACCAAATTCTTTTCAAAACATTTCAAATCTAAATTTCATATTAGAAAATTTTAAAATTTCTTTATTCATTTACTTAACCAAACAGTTTCAACTTATTTAAATCATATTACTTCATACTTAAACATTCAAAACAAACTTATATACTTTATCAAATTACTTTTCAAAATTTCTTAGCTTTGAAAAGTTAACCTTGATTTGGAAGTGCTCGAACCTTTAAAAGAGTTGAAGAAATCATATTTCAATCCAAGAGTTGGAAATCACAATTAAATCAGTAAATCCATTCCAAAAATAGGGTTATATCAAATCAAATCCAAAACTCAAGGACTGAACACCGGCTCATTTCAAATTTTACAAATATATATACATATATCTTTCGAATATCACATCACACTTCGGAATTTGAAATCTAAATTGGTTTCACAAATCAATCGCATAGCAATGCTACCGAAGTGGCCTCTCCCTCACTCAGAAACTCGAAAATCAATGTCGATGATGCGTGCACTCATCACCGAAATTATTTTCCAGCGACACAAGTGAGTTCTGCACTTCCATTTACTTTGAAAACTTCTTTGAAATTCCTTCAAAATCATTAAAACCCATTAAAATCATTGAAACATTACTTATTCGGAAAAATAGTTTCAATCATATTATTTATTATTTCAAAATCTTAAAACCAGTTCCAAAATGCCGGAGTTCAATCACTTAAATTCAGATTCAAAACCTTCAGTTATAAATCATTTTATATGAAACCATTTCTTATAAAATTTTCACAATTTCAAATCCTTTCAAAACTTCAAATTCTCATTTTTTTAAAAGGTATATAATCCTTACCAAAAACATTTCATCTTTATATAAAAATATGGTCATCCTTA
The DNA here is from genome assembly GCA_030737815.1 of Allium fistulosum. Classification (NCBI taxonomy): domain Eukaryota; kingdom Viridiplantae; phylum Streptophyta; class Magnoliopsida; order Asparagales; family Amaryllidaceae; genus Allium; species Allium fistulosum. The sequence continues at coordinate 853,121,614 of CM060907.1, forward strand.
TCAAAATAAAACTACGATGAATACAAAATTTTTAAAAGACAATCAACCACAAACTTTCCAAGGGACGATTCAAGGATGGATTTCAAAGCAAAACAGAGATTCAAATTTAGAAGGACTCTAATCAAATAGAATTCTAATTCAAATATAGGCTCAAACGAAGATAAGATAATTAAATTACCAAATACAAGATGGATAAGCCTATATGAATCGCGGGGGACCTTAATCGGTCAACCGTGATTTCAGGAATATAATCGATGCGAAAATCTAAGGAAAATCGACCTTCGATTGCCAGAGATAGAATCTAAATATAGCAGAAGATAGAAAACATCGTAAACCGAGGATACAGAAATCTCCGGTGAATCAATGCCAATTATAATCATTCAAAGATTGGCGGAATCGCCACCCTATAAAGGTCATACAAAGTGGAGTGATGCAATGCTCCAAAATCAAAAGAATACAATTAGGGGAGATAGGAATGAATTTCAGAACAAGTGAGCATTCCAAAATTCAAAGGAATCTTATTCGATAAGAATCCAAACGAAGATTAGAGAAATATAACCTATATCGATACAGAAAAATTCCCATTCAAAATTTGGAAAGACTCGAATTCATAACATACGAAAACAGAAGCTTAAATATCTTTAGTTGGACAACTTTAGCTAAGCAAAAGATACAACAGAGTTTACTCAAAGCATCCTAACAAACTACTGATTTTGCCATACCCAAAATAGATTCCTATCAACAAAGGATCTAGATCAACCAAGAGAGAAGTTCAAAATTTTAGAGGATCCTAATCAAAGAAATTACTAACAAGGTGGATACGAAAGGAATGAAGTTTAAGAAATATTTTACTTTTAAAGCAAGGAAATTTATATCAAAATAATCTTTGAAAATTCTTTAAAAATCATTTGAAAATCATTTTATACTTCGAAAATACGTTCTCTCACAAAGAAATGATTCTAAGATTGATTTCACTTATTCTAGGGTATTTCTACCCTATCTCTAATGAGTTTTTGCTCCGCAGGCTAAGGTTTGCCTAAAACCAAAGCTCTGATACCAACTGTAACGACCCACTATTTTGGACCATTCAAATCGACAACAATCCACACATGTCTGACTTGAATAATTCAAAATAACAGATTGTAAATAAGTTTGGAGCAAATGAAATCAAATACACGGAATCACAGACACAGAACATATCAGAATAACTCACAGCGGAAATAAAATACCATAGTAGTTCATGAAGCTACTATATACAAACTCTCAAAACATAATACATAATATCATTCTGAAAACATATACAATAGAAATCCCAAATACATAGAAGTTTATAAATACCAGAACTAGAATAGAACAACTGAACTGAAAGGAACAGATAACTAGACAAGCAGAATCTCCAACGATTCCTAGCTCCAGAATGAGATCCAAAGCTAAGCTGTAAATACTCAGGCTGACCCGAGCGTAAAGTAAACCACAAAACACTCGAGTCAGGACAATATATACTTATATAATGTAAACCAACTCAAGTGAACTGTAGTAGAAATGCACAATAACTCAAAGGATGCTTGGGATCGCCCATCCTTCAAGGATCAGTTAAACTATAAATTAAATACACCCCGTGGTTAAAATTTCAAAATGGTATTTTATACTTCGAAATCAAATATCATTTCAAAATTCAATATCCTTCAAAAATCCATTTCAAAATATCAAAATATCGTATTTCAAAATAGTTTATATTTCGAAACAAATTATTTTATTTTAAATCATAAAAATAAAGTTATTATTAATAATTAAATTATTAAATTTCCAAAATTTTAATCTTTCATTCGTTCACTTAAATTAATTAAAACAATGAAAATTCAACTTTTGCAGCATTTAGAAAATGCTACGGAAAGTCACATTTAAAACAGTTCAATTTAACAAAAGACAGCATTTAAAATGCTGTAATAGGGTTACATTAGTTTCAAATAAACTTAGTTAAATTCAACCATTATAACATTACAAAAATGCTATAATAGCCTTTAATTAAATTTAGCCATTTGGTTCATTATTATCAACTACAGCATTTACAAATGTTGTATTATCATTTACATTAGAATTAATAGCATTTCAGAGATGCAGTTAATTAACTTCAAATATTCAGTATAATTTCACAAACAATTATATTTTTATATAAATCATTTTTAACTTATAAAATCATATATAATCATTCAAATACCCTTATATTCATGATTTTATAAAGTTAAACCTCCATTCAAAAATCAAAATTTAATAATAATTCACTTATTAAATTCCAATTTTAAATTATAAATTCATTAAATTAAATTAACTTAACACTTAATTTTAAATTTTCAAATATAACTTAATTCCATTTTATTTACTTAACTTAAAATTCACTATTAAGCCAAATTCACAAATTTCCAATTTTAGTTATATTTCAAAATTTCAACTTAAATATTCATTCATTTCACATTTTAACTTTATTCAAAATCATTAATATAATATAAAAATCATTTAAATTCACTTTAATCCAAATTATCATGAAGTTATCACATTTCATATTTAATTTAAATTCCAATTATCACCCAATTAAAATTTCCCAAAATAACTTACATTTCAAATTTTCTAGTTTTACAAATAATTTATTTCACTTATAAATTTTCAAAAAATCAATAATGCTTACATAAATCATTTTTTTATTTAGTTTAAATCAAATATTATAATATTTACATTTCAAAAATATTTTTAAGATTTTTATAAAAACATATTTTAACAACGGGTCTGTATTTCATTTCTAGTCTAGGTAAAGTGATACGGGTAATATATCATTTCAACCCGTAATTTACAAAGAAAACCCGGGTTTGATCATTTCAAACCCGCAATCCCAAGGAAATGAAAAATAATTGAAAATCATTCAGGCCTATCATTTCAGCCCATAATGATTTTCTCCTATTCTAAAGTCCGTTCGGGTATGTATCATTTCAACCCATAGTGATTCTAATCTAAAGGGAACTTGCAGTGTGATAAACTGATAAAAATAATAGAACGGCATAATATAACAGTAACATATAATATAATAGGTGTTTAAGCATGGGTGAACATCATAAAATCATAACATAGCAAGTGTAACATGATAATGCATTTTACAGATTCAAAAGGGGTCAATTCACTAGTTATATATGTACATATTGTCTGGTGAGAATAACTCACCTGTTAAGCTGGAGATTTGCCAACAAAGCTCACAACACAAAGATTATGAAGGCACGACAACTCTAATACAATTTGAGTGTGGACAGCAAATCCAATGATATAGATCTTGTGTTACAACCCAAACAAAAATCAAAGCAAACCATAAATTTCAATACACTAGAAATGACATAACTTTTAAATAAAAAGAGATACGAATGCCAAATCTTTTGCCTTGCTTTCTCTATTCTTTTGTCATGGCCTAGGGATGTTTTTGGCTCTGGTTTGAACAAGTTTGGCTCAGGTTTGGTCATGTGTATGCATGGCCTAGGTAGTAGAATATGAGGAGAAAGTTTATACAAAGGAATATGAAGAGTTTAAGGCAAAATTGGTGGGTTTTGTTCACAAAAAATGGCTTGGCCATGGGCTTGTGTGGTCAGGTCAGAGAGGTATGGATCAGGTCAGTGGAAGGAAAGGTGTGTGGTGGTCTGGCCAGAGGTGGTGGAGGCGGCCTAAGGTGGTGGTGGTGGTGGAAAATGAAGTGGTGAACAAATAGTGGTCAAACAACATGTTTTTATGGCTTGTGTTGCAATTTTTGTGGAGTTTTGGCATCATGGTGGCTCGGCCTTGGTCAAGACTAGAGGAGTAGCTGGTGGTGATGGCAGGGAAGAGATGTAGGGGGTGGTGGCCGTGGATATGGAGTGGAGGCCATTCAAAGAAGCAAAGAAAACAAGGCAAAATACATGAAAAATGAGAAGAAAAGTGTAAAAAAAGTAGCCATTACCCATAGATTTTCTTGAAGCCATGAATGAATGAGAAGGTAAAATGTTTTTGGGTGAATGGAGGCTGAAAAATCACGGCTACAAACCAAAAATGCACAGCCAAGATAGTAATTGAGGAGTTATGGCAAATGAAAGGACAAAGGAGATGAAAGGACTTAAGGTAAATAAGCTTTTAAAACTCTTCATATTTCTTTTTCTTTAAATTCAAATAAAACAAAATAAAATCAGTAAATTGACTTTAAAACCGAAACAAAGTAATATAAAATAAAAATAATTAATTAATTTTAAAGAAAATGGAAAAAGAATATAAGAAATTGCTTAAAAATTGAAAACAGGGTCCAGAAATTACAAATAAATCACGATTGTCTTTGGAAAATTATCTACTTCATTTTAAAAATATTCTAAAGAAAAATTTTGAAATAAAATAATTTCTAAAGTATTTTCAAAGTGAAATAAATAATTTAATTTAGAAAAAATAGAAAAAAACTAAAGAAAAATGTTTAAAAATTGGAAATAAGACATGAAAATTACAAATAAATATCACTAGCCTTATAAAATTTCTATTTCACTTTAAACAAATAAAAGGTCAAATAAATAAAATAAATGAGGAACAAAATAAAGTGGGAATGAGAATAAAATAAGATTTTAAGAAAAAAATAGAAAAACAAATAAAGAATTACTTTAATTAATTGAAACTGGAAATTAGAATTTTAAACAAAATACAGCTAACACTGGAAAATGCCAATTATATCTTTAAAATGTTTTAAAACCAAAGTATATACATAACATGTTATTTTACCCATATAAATATAAATTATAATATTACATGACCAAATAAAATATATATTTTTTATAATTTAAAATAAATAATTTTGTTAAATACAACAAATTACACACAATATTTAAAAGGGTATAACTTTCACATTATAAATCAGATTTTAACGAAACGAAAAGCATTATTCTTAAAATTTTATTTACTTTCATAATAAAAGATAAAATTCAAATTTTCAAACTTTAAAATTTCTAAATTAAAAGTCAAAGTTTGACCATATTGACTAAAATTCACTTTTCTGGAAAATATCCTTTTTAGTCATGTTTGGAATTCTAATTCACATCAAAATCAAAATTTATATTTAAAATAACAAAATTTATTCATTTCAATAAATAAAATAAAGTTTTTAAAACAGGAAATCAATTAAAATAACCAAAATAAATAATTAAAATAATCACAAAATACAGGGTTGTTACACTCTCCCCCACTCAAATCTTTTCGTCCTCGAAAAGGAATGAGGTACGGAAAACACAGAAAAGATAAAATGGAATAGGATTAAGACAAGATGACAAGAAGATTAAAATTATACCTGATAACTATTGTTATGGGTAAGTTTAATAAGGTGGAGAATAGGAATAGCTAGAAGGGAAAATAGGACGAAAGAAAAGGATGAGCCATTAATTTAAAATTGTTGGTTGAAGAGGTAAAATATTTAAAACACTTTAAAATCGTTTAAAAAGGAAATAACTAATCAAAGTATCATTTATATAATATTTTATCAAAATACTTTTATAACTCGATGTCTTAACAAGTTTATCCTTGTTCCTGTAGACTCTGGTAGTGCGTTGATCAGGCGCAAAACTAGAATTCTCTAGGTACTTAGTAGACTTGTTTCAACACCCAGTGAAAATACTGGAAAAACTTTTAAAAACAGATATGGAAAGTACAATCCAAACAAAAACAAACAAAACCTTTGTCTAACCATGGTTCGCAGATACACAATGGTTACGCCTGGATCCCCCAGGAAACAATCCATATCCGTAAGCTTTCTCAGCCCTGCGAGTTACGCCATGATGACTAGTAGAATGCAGGATACACAATGGTTACGCCTGGATCCCCCAGGAAACAATCCATACCCCCAGGCAAGACTCAGCCAAGCATTTGCGCTACTATTCGCGACCTACACAGATTGCAGGATACACAATGGTTACGCCTGGATCCCTAGGAAACAATCCGTACCCCTAGGCAAGACTCAGCCAGGCAGTTGCGCTATGCAGTCACGATCGTAAGACCATGGGTAACGCCATGGAATTCGAAGGACACTCGAGTATCATATCCGGAAAACCAAAAATCAGAGAGAATAATATCGATAGAATGAATCCAAGATGTGGCCACAAATCGGATATCAAGCAGAAGGCACTTTCCATATCTTTACTTCGAAAATATGTATCATATAGTACCTTTTCAAATCACTTTCAAATATCGTACTTATATAAAATCCATTATATATAAGATTTAATTTTCAAATCAAATACTTTCCAAAATCAATAGTATATCAAATCATACTTATATAGACTTCAATTATATAAGATTTCACTTTCAAATTGAGTACCTTTTCAAATCTATAGTTTTCGAATCAATTTCATACTCATACAAATCAATTTTATATAAGTTCGACAACTCCCAAATCAAGTGTTTAGTAACATAAGGTTCTCAAATTTAAATTTGTTTCAATATCAGTTCAATTTCAAAATCATACACAATTTCACCAAATTATTTTCTTCTCAAATTAAATATCTTTAGTTTCAAAGTTTCCAAAATAATAGATTTTTGAAAATAAATCCAAATTTCCAAATCAATATAATTTAAGTCAACCAATTCATTTCCAAAATCAAATGTTTTCAAAATCATCTTATACTTACGTAAGGTCCGTCTTATATAAGGATCAAATTTTCCAAAATAAATTTCCCTGTATGAAGAGCCATATGGGATTTGAATATCTTTGCTTTTATAGGTTAATATCTTTGTAATTTAAATTGGAAAAGTAAGCAAAGATATTCTAACCCGACAGCTTTCAATTTCAGCGTCAAAATATATCACTGATATTAGAATATAAGATGTACACACGTCATCATTTCGCAAAATCACATTTGATCGCTCGCTCGATCACACAAGTTCGCTTTCGAACTAGTATTGTCCATTCGATTTCCCTAATGCGGACTTCGATATGGTTTCTCGACTAGAAGCCATCAGTCTCCTTGCATAGCCATATACTATGATAGAGAATTCTGGAATCAAGCCCAAAATCCATATCAAATATTCGCCATCAAGAATCGAATGAAAAATCCTAACACGAAATGGCGTAATCCACCTCGAACTTGTGTACTCAAACTTGGATCAAATTAATTATGCGAATAAAACAGCATACGTACAACTTATATATTTATTTCAACTTGTTAAATATATAGTTTCATAAAGATGTTACTAAGTTAAAACATTTAAACTAAATTTTATTCAAAATATTTTGAAGACCAAATTCTTTTCAAAACATTTCAAATCTAAATTTCATATTAGAAAATTTTAAAATTTCTTTATTCATTTACTTAACCAAACAGTTTCAACTTATTTAAATCATATTACTTCATACTTAAACATTCAAAACAAACTTATATACTTTATCAAATTACTTTTCAAAATTTCTTAGCTTTGAAAAGTTAACCTTGATTTGGAAGTGCTCGAACCTTTAAAAGAGTTGAAGAAATCATATTTCAATCCAAGAGTTGGAAATCACAATTAAATCAGTAAATCCATTCCAAAAATAGGGTTATATCAAATCAAATCCAAAACTCAAGGACTGAACACCGGCTCATTTCAAATTTTACAAATATATATACATATATCTTTCGAATATCACATCACACTTCGGAATTTGAAATCTAAATTGGTTTCACAAATCAATCGCATAGCAATGCTACCGAAGTGGCCTCTCCCTCACTCAGAAACTCGAAAATCAATGTCGATGATGCGTGCACTCATCACCGAAATTATTTTCCAGCGACACAAGTGAGTTCTGCACTTCCATTTACTTTGAAAACTTCTTTGAAATTCCTTCAAAATCATTAAAACCCATTAAAATCATTGAAACATTACTTATTCGGAAAAATAGTTTCAATCATATTATTTATTATTTCAAAATCTTAAAACCAGTTCCAAAATGCCGGAGTTCAATCACTTAAATTCAGATTCAAAACCTTCAGTTATAAATCATTTTATATGAAACCATTTCTTATAAAATTTTCACAATTTCAAATCCTTTCAAAACTTCAAATTCTCATTTTTTTAAAAGGTATATAATCCTTACCAAAAACATTTCATCTTTATATAAAAATATGGTCATCCTTATCAAAATAAAACTACGATGAATACAAAATTTTTAAAAGACAATCAACCACAAACTTTCCAAGGGACGATTCAAGGATGGATTTCAAAGCAAAACAGAGATTCAAATTTAGAAGGACTCTAATCAAATAGAATTCTAATTCAAATATAGGCTCAAACGAAGATAAGATAATTAAATTACCAAATACAAGATGGATAAGCCTATATGAATCGCGGGGGACCTTAATCGGTCAACCGTGATTTCAGGAATATAATCGATGCGAAAATCTAAGGAAAATCGACCTTCGATTGCCAGAGATAGAATCTAAATATAGCAGAAGATAGAAAACATCGTAAACCGAGGATACAGAAATCTCCGGTGAATCAATGCCAATTATAATCATTCAAAGATTGGCGGAATCGCCACCCTATAAAGGTCATACAAAGTGGAGTGATGCAATGCTCCAAAATCAAAAGAATACAATTAGGGGAGATAGGAATGAATTTCAGAACAAGTGAGCATTCCAAAATTCAAAGGAATCTTATTCGATAAGAATCCAAACGAAGATTAGAGAAATATAACCTATATCGATACAGAAAAATTCCCATTCAAAATTTGGAAAGACTCGAATTCATAACATACGAAAACAGAAGCTTAAATATCTTTAGTTGGACAACTTTAGCTAAGCAAAAGATACAACAGAGTTTACTCAAAGCATCCTAACAAACTACTGATTTTGCCATACCCAAAATAGATTCCTATCAACAAAGGATCTAGATCAACCAAGAGAGAAGTTCAAAATTTTAGAGGATCCTAATCAAAGAAATTACTAACAAGGTGGATACGAAAGGAATGAAGTTTAAGAAATATTTTACTTTTAAAGCAAGGAAATTTATATCAAAATAATCTTTGAAAATTCTTTAAAAATCATTTGAAAATCATTTTATACTTCGAAAATACGTTCTCTCACAAAGAAATGATTCTAAGATTGATTTCACTTATTCTAGGGTATTTCTACCCTATCTCTAATGAGTTTTTGCTCCGCAGGCTAAGGTTTGCCTAAAACCAAAGCTCTGATACCAACTGTAACGACCCACTATTTTGGACCATTCAAATCGACAACAATCCACACATGTCTGACTTGAATAATTCAAAATAACAGATTGTAAATAAGTTTGGAGCAAATGAAATCAAATACACGGAATCACAGACACAGAACATATCAGAATAACTCACAGCGGAAATAAAATACCATAGTAGTTCATGAAGCTACTATATACAAACTCTCAAAACATAATACATAATATCATTCTGAAAACATATACAATAGAAATCCCAAATACATAGAAGTTTATAAATACCAGAACTAGAATAGAACAACTGAACTGAAAGGAACAGATAACTAGACAAGCAGAATCTCCAACGATTCCTAGCTCCAGAATGAGATCCAAAGCTAAGCTGTAAATACTCAGGCTGACCCGAGCGTAAAGTAAACCACAAAACACTCGAGTCAGGACAATATATACTTATATAATGTAAACCAACTCAAGTGAACTGTAGTAGAAATGCACAATAACTCAAAGGATGCTTGGGATCGCCCATCCTTCAAGGATCAGTTAAACTATAAATTAAATACACCCCGTGGTTAAAATTTCAAAATGGTATTTTATACTTCGAAATCAAATATCATTTCAAAATTCAATATCCTTCAAAAATCCATTTCAAAATATCAAAATATCGTATTTCAAAATAGTTTATATTTCGAAACAAATTATTTTATTTTAAATCATAAAAATAAAGTTATTATTAATAATTAAATTATTAAATTTCCAAAATTTTAATCTTTCATTCGTTCACTTAAATTAATTAAAACAATGAAAATTCAACTTTTGCAGCATTTAGAAAATGCTACGGAAAGTCACATTTAAAACAGTTCAATTTAACAAAAGACAGCATTTAAAATGCTGTAATAGGGTTACATTAGTTTCAAATAAACTTAGTTAAATTCAACCATTATAACATTACAAAAATGCTATAATAGCCTTTAATTAAATTTAGCCATTTGGTTCATTATTATCAACTACAGCATTTACAAATGTTGTATTATCATTTACATTAGAATTAATAGCATTTCAGAGATGCAGTTAATTAACTTCAAATATTCAGTATAATTTCACAAACAATTATATTTTTATATAAATCATTTTTAACTTATAAAATCATATATAATCATTCAAATACCCTTATATTCATGATTTTATAAAGTTAAACCTCCATTCAAAAATCAAAATTTAATAATAATTCACTTATTAAATTCCAATTTTAAATTATAAATTCATTAAATTAAATTAACTTAACACTTAATTTTAAATTTTCAAATATAACTTAATTCCATTTTATTTACTTAACTTAAAATTCACTATTAAGCCAAATTCACAAATTTCCAATTTTAGTTATATTTCAAAATTTCAACTTAAATATTCATTCATTTCACATTTTAACTTTATTCAAAATCATTAATATAATATAAAAATCATTTAAATTCACTTTAATCCAAATTATCATGAAGTTATCACATTTCATATTTAATTTAAATTCCAATTATCACCCAATTAAAATTTCCCAAAATAACTTACATTTCAAATTTTCTAGTTTTACAAATAATTTATTTCACTTATAAATTTTCAAAAAATCAATAATGCTTACATAAATCATTTTTTTATTTAGTTTAAATCAAATATTATAATATTTACATTTCAAAAATATTTTTAAGATTTTTATAAAAACATATTTTAACAACGGGTCTGTATTTCATTTCTAGTCTAGGTAAAGTGATACGGGTAATATATCATTTCAACCCGTAATTTACAAAGAAAACCCGGGTTTGATCATTTCAAACCCGCAATCCCAAGGAAATGAAAAATAATTGAAAATCATTCAGGCCTATCATTTCAGCCCATAATGATTTTCTCCTATTCTAAAGTCCGTTCGGGTATGTATCATTTCAACCCATAGTGATTCTAATCTAAAGGGAACTTGCAGTGTGATAAACTGATAAAAATAATAGAACGGCATAATATAACAGTAACATATAATATAATAGGTGTTTAAGCATGGGTGAACATCATAAAATCATAACATAGCAAGTGTAACATGATAATGCATTTTACAGATTCAAAAGGGGTCAATTCACTAGTTATATATGTACATATTGTCTGGTGAGAATAACTCACCTGTTAAGCTGGAGATTTGCCAACAAAGCTCACAACACAAAGATTATGAAGGCACGACAACTCTAATACAATTTGAGTGTGGACAGCAAATCCAATGATATAGATCTTGTGTTACAACCCAAACAAAAATCAAAGCAAACCATAAATTTCAATACACTAGAAATGACATAACTTTTAAATAAAAAGAGATACGAATGCCAAATCTTTTGCCTTGCTTTCTCTATTCTTTTGTCATGGCCTAGGGATGTTTTTGGCTCTGGTTTGAACAAGTTTGGCTCAGGTTTGGTCATGTGTATGCATGGCCTAGGTAGTAGAATATGAGGAGAAAGTTTATACAAAGGAATATGAAGAGTTTAAGGCAAAATTGGTGGGTTTTGTTCACAAAAAATGGCTTGGCCATGGGCTTGTGTGGTCAGGTCAGAGAGGTATGGATCAGGTCAGTGGAAGGAAAGGTGTGTGGTGGTCTGGCCAGAGGTGGTGGAGGCGGCCTAAGGTGGTGGTGGTGGTGGAAAATGAAGTGGTGAACAAATAGTGGTCAAACAACATGTTTTTATGGCTTGTGTTGCAATTTTTGTGGAGTTTTGGCATCATGGTGGCTCGGCCTTGGTCAAGACTAGAGGAGTAGCTGGTGGTGATGGCAGGGAAGAGATGTAGGGGGTGGTGGCCGTGGATATGGAGTGGAGGCCATTCAAAGAAGCAAAGAAAACAAGGCAAAATACATGAAAAATGAGAAGAAAAGTGTAAAAAAAGTAGCCATTACCCATAGATTTTCTTGAAGCCATGAATGAATGAGAAGGTAAAATGTTTTTGGGTGAATGGAGGCTGAAAAATCACGGCTACAAACCAAAAATGCACAGCCAAGATAGTAATTGAGGAGTTATGGCAAATGAAAGGACAAAGGAGATGAAAGGACTTAAGGTAAATAAGCTTTTAAAACTCTTCATATTTCTTTTTCTTTAAATTCAAATAAAACAAAATAAAATCAGTAAATTGACTTTAAAACCGAAACAAAGTAATATAAAATAAAAATAATTAATTAATTTTAAAGAAAATGGAAAAAGAATATAAGAAATTGCTTAAAAATTGAAAACAGGGTCCAGAAATTACAAATAAATCACGATTGTCTTTGGAAAATTATCTACTTCATTTTAAAAATATTCTAAAGAAAAATTTTGAAATAAAATAATTTCTAAAGTATTTTCAAAGTGAAATAAATAATTTAATTTAGAAAAAATAGAAAAAAACTAAAGAAAAATGTTTAAAAATTGGAAATAAGACATGAAAATTACAAATAAATATCACTAGCCTTATAAAATTTCTATTTCACTTTAAACAAATAAAAGGTCAAATAAATAAAATAAATGAGGAACAAAATAAAGTGGGAATGAGAATAAAATAAGATTTTAAGAAAAAAATAGAAAAACAAATAAAGAATTACTTTAATTAATTGAAACTGGAAATTAGAATTTTAAACAAAATACAGCTAACACTGGAAAATGCCAATTATATCTTTAAAATGTTTTAAAACCAAAGTATATACATAACATGTTATTTTACCCATATAAATATAAATTATAATATTACATGACCAAATAAAATATATATTTTTTATAATTTAAAATAAATAATTTTGTTAAATACAACAAATTACACACAATATTTAAAAGGGTATAACTTTCACATTATAAATCAGATTTTAACGAAACGAAAAGCATTATTCTTAAAATTTTATTTACTTTCATAATAAAAGATAAAATTCAAATTTTCAAACTTTAAAATTTCTAAATTAAAAGTCAAAGTTTGACCATATTGACTAAAATTCACTTTTCTGGAAAATATCCTTTTTAGTCATGTTTGGAATTCTAATTCACATCAAAATCAAAATTTATATTTAAAATAACAAAATTTATTCATTTCAATAAATAAAATAAAGATTTTAAATCAGGAAATCAATTAAAATAACCAAAATAAATAATTAAAATAATCACAAAATACAGGGTTGTTACATAGAACCAAACACATAAATAGTTTATACATAGTTAAACTAAATGGAAACGAACCAAAAAGAGTATGGGATGGGTAGCTTAGATCTTCTCCTCAGGCTCCAATGTACTCTCCCCTAGATCGTCTTCCTATTAGACCTAACAAGCTTGATAACTTTATTGCGGAGTCACTTTGTACCATTCTCAATAATACGAGATGGTGCACAACAAGTAAGTGACTTCCTCTCCACTTCCACTTCTCTAGCTTGCTCGGCTCGACTGCATTAGCTGTATCGTGTACACTTTCGCAAGTTTGACACATGGAAAACGTCCTGTAGTCTCGCTAACTTCTCAGGAAGCTTCACTGTATATGCTATGTTCGCTACCCTACCAGTGATCAGAAAAGGCCTTACAAACCTCAATGCAAACTTTCCCGAATGACCAAATCTCTTGACATGCCTAAGCAGTGAGACCTTCACAAAAACGATGTCGTCCACTGCGAACTCCAACTCCATGCATCTCTTGTTAGCGTAAGACTTTTGCCTATCCTGCATGGTTTTCATCCTCATACGGCTCAAGTCTACCTTCTTTGACGTCTCCCTCACCCTATCTAGTCCAAGAATAATCCTATTTATAATGTCCTACTAACAAAAAGGTCATTTATAAGGCCTCCCGTATAATGCGCCAAATGGTTCCATCACAGTACTCGCCTGATAGTTGTTATTATAGTTAAACTTCACTAATGGTAAGTGATCTTCTCAAGAGCCTCCGAGGTCTAAGATACACATATGAAGTAAGTCCTCTAACACCCGGTTCACCCTCTCCGTTCGTCCATTCGTCTGTGGGTATTAAGTAGTACTCAAACTCAACTCAGTGCCTAATGTCTCCTAAAGACCACTTCATAACTCATTAGTGAAAAGCGGATCTTGGTCGCTAATAATGATATAAGGAAGTCCATGTAACCTAACTATCTCCTTCACGTATAGTTTGGCCAAAGACGAAACATTGCTTGTACTCCTCACAGGAACAAAATGAGTGCATTTGGTCAGTCGATTGACTATGACACAAATACTATCATTCCCCATCCTACTTCTTGGTAATCCATCGATGAAATCCATAGGAACACACTCCCACTTACATTGTGGAAAATATAATGGTTGTAACAATCCTTCCGGCTTCTTATTCTCTGCCTTTACCCTTTGGCAAATCATACATCGGGCAACATACTCTGCCATGTGCCTCTTTATACCAATGCAATAAAAAAACTCCCTTCATGTCATAGTACATTTTGTCTTCATAGGGATGAATGGTTATCCTAGAATAATGAGACTCGGCTAGTACCATGTCAATCAAAGCCATAACAAGAGGAACACATAATATACCATCTCTTCGCAACCACTACTTCGAGTCAATGGTATAACGCCTCAAATGACTCGACTACTCTCCTCTACTAAGTTTTTCAAAAATATCCAATAACTCCTTATCATGCTTCTAAATTGACCCAATACAGTCCATAAGTGTAGGCTACACATCCAATGCTGCTAACAATCTCGAATTGATGTCTGATAATGGTCGAAAATCGAACATAGAAATGAACTCCAAATGCTTCCACTCTAAGAACATAGGACTCAACATTACATGCTTCCTACTCAAGGCATCGGCTACAACATTGCCTTTGCTCGGATTATAGGAGATATCAAAGTCATACGATGCCAAAAACTCCATCCACCTATGATGCCTTACAAATCCTTCTAGGAGAATAAATACTTCAGAGACTTATGAATTATGATCCTTATTCAACTCAAATCACTCTCCTAATAGGTAGTGTCTCCATGATGAGTGCAAAGACATGGCTGCCAACTCAAAATCACGGGTAGGATAGTTTCTCTCATGGACTTTCAACTGTCGACTAGCACAGCTCACTAATCTCCCTTCCTGCATCAAGACCACCCCTAACCCCACACCATAAGTGTCGGTATACACTGTGAATGCCTTCGTACCATTAGGTAATATTAGAACAGATACACAAGTTAACGCCTCCTTCGACTTGATAAAAGCATCCTCACACTTCGATTCCCATGAGAAAACCAAATTCTTCTTGGTAAGGCGGGTCAGAGGGGTAGAGATTTTATCAAAGTTCTTAATGAACTTCCTATAGTAGCCCGTCAAACCAAGAAAACTTCTCACTTCTGTGGTATCCTTTAGCACATGCCAATCCTATACTACAACCACCTTAATAGGATCGACCGCCTTCCCACCCTTAGAGACAGTAAAAAGCGTACTTCCTTTAGCCAAAAGTGGCATTGGAAAACTTCGCCTTCAAATTATGCCCAAGGAGTGTATTAAGGATTTCTTCTAGATGCAACCTATGCTCCTCCTTGCTTTTCGAATAGACTGATATGTCTCAACAAATACCACCATGAACATATTAAGCAATGCTCTAAAAAGTTGGCTCAACAAAGTAGGCAGGTGCATTGGTAAGTCCAAAGGGCATGACTAACCACTCATAAAGTCCGTCGGGTGTAAAAGCGGCCTTCTAAATACTATCCTTGGCCACACACAACTGATGGAATTCGGTAGCCAAGTCAAGTTGAGAGAACACCTTCTCTCCAACCAACTGATCAAAGAGATTGTCTATACGGGGCAATGGTTCTTCTTTCTCAACTTATTCAGCTCACAATAACCGACGCAAAGCCTCAAAGAACCATCCATCTTGGTAGCAAGGATAACTGTTGCTCCCCACTTTGAAATACTCCTCCAAATGAAGCCCTTCTCCTACAACCCATTTACCTTCTTATTCATCCCACGTCTCTCTTTAGGAGCTATGTACCTCAAGGTAAGGTAACAGGTTTGGAATTCTTCTCAAGATAAATCCAAAACTCGATCTCTCTTTGGGGTGGAAGATCGATGACCTCAAAAAGGACATCTACAAAGTCTCTAACTACTGGCACCGAATCTAACTCATCATGTGATAGGTCTAAAGAATATAGGTATCTCAACATAACAGAACCTCTGGGATTGCAATAAACCTCTAGACTGCGTCCACTACAAGTACCCAACCTAACGACCTTCCTATCACAATTTAACATCGCCTATATATGGTCATCTAGTCCATACTCAAAATCAACCCAATCCCAGAAAATCCTAAGACAAAGGCATCGTAATCGAACTCGACCTCCAAAATAAACAATTTCAAACCCATACATATCATAAATAAGTTGATCCTCCAAAGGGGTTCGATACAACTATAGGGTCTGTAACTATGCTAGTGTCTAATTGCAACTCATTTACAAGTTTACTTGAGACAAAAGTGTGTGATGCCCTAGTGTCAAATGAGGTATAAACAGGTAAATCAGATAATGTTAACATACCTTCAATCATGGTCTTATTCCCCTTGTACGCTTTGGAGGTAAATGCCCTTTCTTACCTCATTTCCTACACTACATCTCCTGCTTCTTAATTTTCCCTTTTGATCACATTCCATTCTTGCGCTGTTCTTATTGTGGTATCTCTCCTCCTGTCTACTTAGGCTCACTCTTCACTTCCTCCTTTGAAACGATATTCAGCAATGCTATTGTAACATCCTCTATTTGGAGGCCTAAAGCTAAGTGCTACAGATGCTGCAGTCATCCATAATATTAACTTCTAGTCACAAAATACGGTAATATTAATGGTATCCATAATAATAGAAGCACATGAATTCGAAACAAAATCACAGATTTCAAAAAACAACTTTTCTAATTACATTTCACAAAACATGTTTGATATTCCATTACATAATCCCAATCGTTTCCCAGGTTCAGATCAAATATAATTATTACAAAATATGCCAAAAGCAACATATGAAGATGCCACCTTGGATGACTAGAGTACTAAATAGTCATAGCTGACTTAATGCAACACACCAGAAATAAACAAAACAACTCCTATGTATAGCTAACTTTATCATCCTGCTCGTCTTCGGAAGCTTTATTCATCCACCTACTAAAACCTATAAATCCTTAACACTCAGCCTACTCAAATCAATTATGAGCACCCGAGAGTTTAATGGGGAAAACAAAAACTTCGAGTCAGGCATAAAGCCTGGTGTGAATAATACTATACATCTCGGTTATTCAATATTAAGTGAGACCACGCCGCTTAGCGAAACGAGCTTCCCCTCACTTATATACTTTTAAAAAATATCTTTTGCAAATCTTAATCCTGCAACCAAAACTGGTTAAAACAATAATATCAATGTCATGAAAGCATATAAATCAAGTAATAAATGGATTATCTGTCCGAACACTATAGTTTTGTTTGGCTAACTACTAACCTTTGGCTGACTTGGGCCTACTAAACAAAGTACACAAATAATCTAACTTATGTTAGATACTCCACTTCTGGACGGTCTGTCCCTAACTTACTTCTCCATGGTCAACTGATCTTAATGGTTTTGCGTGCTCACCAATAACCTATCCTCAATCTGTATATTCCATTCTATGTGTAACATCATTTTAATCTTACCTCTGACAAAGACCTACACACTGGAATTTTGGTACAAATTAGCTAGGGTCTAATAACTAATGTATAGGGCACGATCCTAGACCAGTCCCATCTGGTATTCTAATATCCGAGTCATTTTACTTAGGGTTAACTACCCATAAATTTTCCTTGAAAACTTTTTCTCATAAAATGATTTAATCCTTTAAATCATACTTTAAACAAGGAAAATATACTCTATGCTTTACTCAAATCACCTTTCATTGTTATATATACTTTACACAAATCTTTGTTGATGAAAATATTCAAACCTTTGAAAGTACCCCTTTCGAATCCATTGTTTCGAAACCAAGTAAAGCACTTTGATTTATAACCTTAGGCCGCAGGCCAAAACATACCCTTTTGAAAGCCTTCATAATAAACCTTTCGAAACCATTGAAAAACATCGCCTTCGAAAGCTTTAAAACCTTAGACATCCTATCTTTAAACACTTAACACTGCCTTTCGAAAACATTAGAAACCTTCCTTTTAAAGGTTTCGAAACAATTGAGGATTTACCCCTTCGAAACCTTCATTTAGACCTTTTGAAAGCATTAAAATCCTTTGCAAACATCAAACCTTTCGAAAGCATTTGGGTTCAAGTAAAACATGTGGAAACCATTCGAAACTATTTAAAACCTTTCTTTTCAAAACCTTTGGGCTCTACCTTCAACAGAACAAAAGGGTCATAAAACAACTAAGTCGAATGCACTCTTTCGAACGCAATTCCTAAGTGAAGAAGTGATGGCGCCGAAACCAACCTTTCAAAAGCATTGGAGAAGTGGCTAGGTTTTAAAAACAAAGTATCCTTTCGAAACCATTTGCTTCGAAAAGGAAAAAGCGGTGGCAAGGGGTTTCGACCCCGTCGAAAGCATTTACTTAAAAAAAAGGCACAACCTCATTCAAAACCATTCCTTAAATCAATTGGACCCAGTCGGAAGCTAACCAAGTTGAAAGCATTCCTTTCAAAAGCAAAGCAGACACATTTCTATTTGAAATCAAAATAGCACTTCGACCCCATCAGACCCCCTTTTTTCGACCCAATATCTTCCGCCTATATCAAATTCACTATGTACCAAGGCTTTGATACCATGTGCATTGGTTTCTATGGTGATGGAGGCGGAAGTACTCAATCGAAACTTAGGTGCCAAAAGCGGCGAAACATGTAAAAAGCATGTAAGTTCTGAGTATTAGCTTTTTAAGGTAATCTTTTCAACTAACATGCCTTGTTTCTCCAAAATTTTATTGGTTGCTAGTTTTCCTTTCTAAAAGTTTTGCCAAAATTTCAGAAATAAACAATTTAATGTATTTACAAAATACCCCTTCTCATTTTATAAATATATAAAACATTTAATCCCATACGTTAAATAATTTTATATATTCATTGAAACACTTAGGAAAATTCTATAAAAATTCCTATAAATCATTTTTAATATATTTTCTAACGTATATAAATTTCAGAACCAAAACATATATTATTTAGCCATAAATTATTATAAACCCAAATATCCATTTTCCTCACCAAAAAATTAATATAAAATCCACATTAATTTAAAAAATTATGAAAATCAAAACCCATCTCTAAAATATCATTTCCAATCTTATTCTAAAATCGCAAGGCATTTGGATGTCATTTGTAGGGTTTTCACAATAAAATATATCATAAAATCTATATGAATTTGCATAAATAATCAACAAGCATATATATTCATTTTAAAAATAAAAAACATGGCAAAACATTTGCAAATTAGCTCAGATTTAATCTAAAACCGAAACCTATTAAAAACATGAGATGTAGTTACACCTTAGCTTTGAGATTAAGGAGTTGAGATTTGAGAATGGATTAATGTTAATTTAGCTTCTTCCTTTAGCTTATCTTCCTCTTGTTCTTGCTTAATGGTGGCCGACCTCTATTTTTAAATTTTGTTAATGAATGTGTAGAATGATCATGGCTTAAGAGTTTAGGGTATTAGAATGTCTTTTCCCAATTTTTCCCCTTATCTAACTTCCTTTATCTATTTCATTCTAATTCATTTTAATTTATTTGTTAACATGGCACGACTACCCTTACTAATCACAAATCTCAATCCGCTAATCATTACATTATTTTATTTAGCCAATTAAATATCCTAAATAATGTTACTAAAAATTAGGGTCGTTAAAGACTCCCTTCCTTGAAGAATTTCTTCCTCCAAATTACGATAAGGTACTCAACAAATCAATCATAAAGGTAGGACATACCATCAAACTAATCAGGATAAGCGTCTCTAATCCTGCTCTTAGTCTCCCAAGTACAGTCTCTCTCATCGTCGCTCCACTGGACTTTAAATAATGTGATTGTCTTGTTCCTTAGCCTCTTCTCATCTCTCTCGACTATACGGACCGGCTTTCTAACTATAGTCAAATTCGGCTCTACTACTAAGTCTTCTAACACAATCAGTGCTATAGTAGTCTTCGGGTCTCTAATACACTTCCTTAGATGAGAAATATGAAAAACATCATGGACACCTGCCAAACTATTCGATAACTCTACTCTGTATGCGAGTATTCTGATCCTCTCTACAATAGAAAATGGTCCTACAAATTTCGGTGCCAATTTCCTTGATTTTCCAAATCGAATCACACCCTTCATCAGTGATACCTTAATAAAAACATGATCTCCAACAGAGAACTCTAAGTCTTTCCGTCTTCTATCTACATAACTCTTCTGCTTAGACTGAGCTTCCTTCATCCTATCCCGAATTAACTCAGTCTTCTTTGTAGCTTCTCTAACTAAATTCGGACCAAGGACCAATCTATCCCCAATCTCTAACAAACAAACTAGAGATTTGCATGGCCTTCCAAATAAAGCTTCAAACGGTGCCATCCTTATACTAGCCTGATAACTGTTATTATATGAAAACTCGACTAAGCATAGATGGTCTTCCCATGATCCTCCAAAATCTAGCACATAAGCTCTTAACAAATATTCCAAGTCTTTGTGAACTCTTTCCGTTTGCCCATTAGTTTGTGGATGGCAAGTGGCCTATCTTGAGCCTGGTTCCTAAAATTTCATGTATACTCTTCCAGAACTCGCTAGTGAATAAGGAATCTCTATCACTTACTATATTAATAGGAATTCCGTGAAGTCTAACTATATTCTCCATAAATAACTTAGCCAAAACAAGTGTCATCCTAGTTGACATAACTGGAATGAAATGGGCACTCTTGGTTAATCTGTCCACTATGACCCATATACTTTCATTTCCTCTATTATATTTTGGCAACCCGTCTATAAAATCCATCGAGATAGAATCCAATTTCCATATTGGAATATCTAGTGGCCGAAGTAACCCACTTGGCTTCTGATGTTCGACTTTTACTTGTTGGCAGTTCAGGCAACGGATATCGATTCTTTATCGTCTTCTCATTCAACTTATGATAATCGATACAACCTCAACGATCCATTCGGCTTCTTGGCAAACACTACGGCTGCTCCCTAAGGTGAACTACTAGGTCTAATAAACTTCTTGCCTTCCAAATCCACCAACTGCACCTTTAGCTCTCTCATCTCGGTAGGCGGCATCCTGCTTGGCGGTCTAATTACTGGTTATGCTCCAGGTACCAAATCTATCTGAAACTCAATGGCCCGTTTTGGTGGAAATCCTACTACAGGTTCAAAAACGTCTGCGAATTTTCTAAACAAGAATACTCGGTTCAACTTGTCTTTTACCTCCATAACACACAACAAAGCATTAACCTCACAACTAGGGTTTTCTATGGTATATACAATCCAATCACTACAGTCAGGGTGTCTAAGTGATATTTTCCTATCATAGCAAAATATCCTAGCATCATATTTACTTAACCAATCCATATCCAAAATAATTCTGAACCCTACAAAGTCAAACACATGCGAACTGCAAACAAAGGTAATGACCTAACAAATCAACTCTAGGTGGTCACACTTCATTCCAAGGGTCGCCTACCCTCCTATCAGATTTGCAACCCATAAGGAAGTAACTAATTATGAGAGTTCTAGGTTAAGCTTATCTACTAAACAATGAGATATAAAAGGATGCGATGCAACAGTAGCAAACAGAATGCTGATTGAAATACCATGAATCTGAAGCATACCTCCCAACACTATTTTCCCTTTTTCCTCTGACGTTGGCCTCGTGGTAGCTGGCTCCAATGCAAACACCTTACTTTTCCCATCCATAGCAGGCTCCTTGCACTGGTTCTTGTAATGTCCAATTTGATTGCAGCTGAAACACCTCACCTCTTTCTTCTCTACAACTTTCTTTCCTTTGTTTGTACGACACTCATGGGCATAGGGTCCCTTCTTGTCACACTTAAAGCAGACAACCTCCGACTATCCTTTCTTGGCAGCTCCGCTCTTTTGAGCTCCTTTCTTATGGAAAAACTTTCTTTTTTGACTCTGCCTCACCTGGACTTCCTTTGCCTTGTTTCTCTCCTGAAAAGCAAGCATCTCCTCATTCCTCAGGGCCATTTCCACTACAACATCACATGGATCCTAGATATGCGGTAATGTAGCCTTTGCCAACTCAGGCTTCAACCCCTTAATGAACTTCCCTTTCCTCTTAATCACAGTGTCTACAGTGGCATAACCATACCTTGCCAATTCCTCAATTCTTGTAGCATACTCCAACACAGTCATCTCTCCCTGCTCATCTCAGCAAACTTTCTAAGCAAGGTAGACTTTGCCATCACAAACATGAACCTCTCCTCGAATCTCCTCTTAAACTCCGCCCATGTCGTCGTCTACTCATTAACTCCAAGGTATTCCACCAATATAGCACTGCTCCTTGCAACTATCTCGAAGCCAGTCTTCTCTTCTGCTCATCATTAAGCCCCAAATCTGCAAAGATTCTCTCAAAATGTAGCAGCTAGTTTTCTACTTCAATAGCGTCTTCAGTTCCGATGAATGGCTTTCCTCCCAGCCTAGCATAGTCTGTACTCAAAATAGCATAATTGTTGACCATCGGAGCTTCCTGATCCCAACTCTAGCATTTCCTCCAACCACTCCAGCAGTAGCGTATACTTTTATATTTATAGCAAATACAAGTAAGTTACTATAGTGTTATCCCATACCTTGATCTTATCTCTACTTCCTTAGGATTATGTTTTCAAAAATCATTTTAGTTTAAAGTTTTTCATAAACCTTTGTTATGATACCAAGTTGTAATATCCCCTATCTAGTGGTCCGTAACTAAGCGCTATAGATGTTGCAGTTATCCATAGTATTAACTTCTGATGAACAAATACAGTAATGTTAATGGTGTCCATGATATCAGAAGCACATGAATATGAAACAAAATCACTGATTTCAAAAAATAACTTTTCTGATTACATTTGACAAAACATGTTTCATATTCCATTACATAATCCCAATCATTTCCCAGGTTCATATTAAATATAATTATTACAAAATATGCCAAGAGCGACATATGTAGATGCCCCCTTGGATGACCAGAGTACTAAATAGTCATAATTGACTTAATACAACATAGCGGAAATAAACAAAATAACTCCTAAATGTAGCTAACTTCAGCCGCATGCTCGTCTTCGGAAGCTTTATTCGTCCACCTACTA
Source organism: Allium fistulosum (assembly GCA_030737815.1). Taxonomy (NCBI): domain Eukaryota; kingdom Viridiplantae; phylum Streptophyta; class Magnoliopsida; order Asparagales; family Amaryllidaceae; genus Allium; species Allium fistulosum. The sequence goes on from CM060907.1 coordinate 853,145,064, forward strand.
AAACCTGCAAATCCTTAACCCTCAGCCTACTCAAATCAATTTTGAGCACCCAAGAGTTTATGGAGAAAACATAAACTTCGAGTCAGACATAAAGCCTGGTGTAAATAATACTATACATCTCGGTTATTTGATATTAAGTGAGACTACGCTGCTTAGCGGAACGGGTTTTCCCTCACTAATATGCTTTTAAAACATATCTTTTGCAAATCTTAATCCTGCAACCAAAACTGGTTAAAACAATAATATCAATGTCACAAAAGCATATAAATCAGGTAACAAATGGACTAGAATTTTGGACTAAATTAACTAGGGGCTAATAGCTAATGTATAAGGCGCTACCCTATACCAATCCCATCTGGTATTCTAATATCCGAGTCATTTTACTTAGGGTTAACTACCCATAAATTTTCCTTGAAAATCTTTTCTTTCAAAATGATTTAATCCTTTAAATCATACATTAAATAAGGAAAATATACTTTATGCTTTATTCAAATCACCTTGCCATGTTATATATACTTTACACAAATCTTTGTTGATGAAAACATTCAAACCTTTGAAAGTACCCCTTTCGAATCCATTGAAAGTTTCCCTTTCGAAACCAAGTTAACCACTTTGATTTATAACCTTAGGCCGCAAGCCAAAACATACCTTTTCGAAAGCGTTCATAATAAACCTTTCAAAACCATTGAAAAACATCATCTTCGAAAGCATTAAAACCTTAGACATCCTATCTTTAAATGCTTAACACTGCCTTTCGAAAGCATTAAAAGCCTTCCTTTTAAACCTTTCGAAACCATGGGGAATTACCCCTTCGAAACCTTCATTTAGACCTTTTGAAAGTAATAAAATCCTTTGTAAACATCAAACCTTTCGAAAGCATTTGGGTTCAAGTAAAACATGTGGAAACTTTTTGAAACCATTTAAAACCTTTCTTTCCGAAACCTTTAGGCTCTACCTTTAACAGAACAAAAGGGTCATAAAAAACTAAGTCAAAGCACTCTTTCGAAAGAAATTCCTTAGTAATAAGTGATGGTGTCGAAACCAACCCTTCGAAAGCATTGGAGTAGTCACTAGGTTTTAAAAAAAGTATCCTTTCGAAACTATTTGCTTCGAAAAGTAGACAGCGACAACAAGGGGTTTCGACCCCTTCGAAAGCATTTACTTAAAACAAAAGGTGCAACCTCATTCAAAACCATTCCTTAAATCAATTTGACCCAGTTGGAAGCCAACCAAGTCGAAAGCATTCCTTTTGAAAGCAAAGCATGTGCATTTCTATTTCAGAGCAAAATAGCGCTTCGACCCCATCGGAACCCCTTGTTTCGACCCAATACCTTCCGCCTATATTCAATTCACTATGTACCAAGTCTTTGATACCATGTGCATTGGTTTCGATGGTGATGGAGGCGGAAGTACTCAATCGAAACTTAGGTGCCGAAAGCGGCGAAACATGTAAAAAGCATGTAAAATCTGATTTTTAGCATTTTAAAGTAATCTTTTCAACTAACCTCCCTTGTTTGTCAGAATATTATTGGTTGCTCATTTTCCTTTCTAAAATTTCTGCCAAAATTTCAGAAATAAACAATTTAATTTATTTACAAAATACCCCTTCTCCTTTTATAAATATATAAAACATTTAAGTTCAATACCTTAAATAATTTTATATATTTGTTGAAACACTTATGAAAATTCAATAAAATTTCCAATAAATCATTTTTAATATGTTTTCTAACATATATAAATTTCAGATCAAAAACATATATTATTTAGCCGTAAATTATTTTAAACCCAAATATCCATTTTCCTCACTAGAAAATTAATATAAAATCCACATTAATTTAGAAAATTATGAAAATTAAAACCCATCTTCAAAATATCATTTCTAATCTTATTCTAAAATTGCAAGGCATTTGGATGTCATTTGATTGGGTTTTCACAATAAAACATATCATAAAATCTATATGAATTTGCATAAATCATCTAAAAGCATATATATTCATTTCAACAATAAAAAACATGGCAAAACATTATCAAGTTAGTCGGATTTAATCTAAAACCCAAATCAATTAAAAACATGAGATGTAGTTATTATTCACCTTAGCTTTGAGATTAAGGAGTTAAGATTTGAGAATGGATTAATGTTGATTTAGCTTCTTCATTTAGCTTATCTTCCACTTGTTCTTGCTTAATGGTGGCCGATCTCTATTTTTAAATTTTGATAATGAATGTGTAGAATGAACACGGCTTAAGGGTTTAGGGTATTAGAATGTGTATTTTCTCTATTTTTCCCCTTATCTATTTCGTTCTAATTCTTTTTAGTTTATTTGTTAACATGGCATGGCTACCCTTATTAATCACAAATCTCAATCCCTTAATCATTACATTATTTTATTTTGTTTAACCAATTAAATATCCTAAATAATGTTACTAAAAATTAGGGTCTTTACAGCTATCTCCATCAAATCCTCAAAAATTATGCCATGGAAATATGACTATGGGCCAAATCTTATAGAGGTTGATACATCCTATTCGCAAACTTTAGATTTTTGTAATGAGGTGTATTTTTAAACTCCAAACAGAACCCAACCAACTCAGTTTGCTGATTCATATATTCGTTGATCAATATCTCTCTTTGCTGCAAGGATATGAACTTCTCCAACTATACTCCCACTTCTTCCCTGGAAAGAAACTTCACCTCAAAACAATTCCCGAACTCTCCCCAAGTAATCTTTCCCTCATCAGTCTCTACCTCTACTACATCAAACCAATTCAGAGCCTCTCCTTTTAAATGCTAGGCAACAAGCTGTCTCCTTTTATCATCTCTAATACCCATCAATCCAAAATCCTCTCACAAGTGCGGATCCATGCCTTTAAGTCCACATATGACTTGGTCCCTATATGGCTTCCTTTATAGACTCACAAAGTCCTTACATAACTTGGCAAAATTGATGGTAGGTGGATGGGATAGAACTACATTTTATGCCTGCTCTGCTGGTTCCATAGTAGGGTTAAGCCCGGCTTGTATCCTCACTTGTAGACATCGAAGGAACCAAATCGGGATGTTGATGCCCCAAATCTCAATTGCATCACTTGAGCTGCAACCAACAGGATCACTCATCCTTACTATCTGTGATTTATGAATTTACTAGCAATTTTTCCACAGATAGTATTGGTAAGAATAAGTGAAAGATTTTTCGTATTATTTTTATATATGAATCCTTTGAAAAAAAAAATTAACTGTACATATATATACTTTTAGAAATCTATTTTGAAAAACATTTTGAAAACCTTTTCAGAAAAGCCTTTTTTTAAAACTTTTCAAGTATGTTGTCTCAATATGCACCTAATCCCTAAGGAATTTTAAACCTAAGCTCTTATACCAAGTGTGACAACCTGCATCTCCCAACATACCGATCTAAAGTCTAGAACGACTTTCGGATTCACGTCAGTGTCAAGAAGTACTAGCTATCGGGTTATTAGACATTATAGAGACTAGAAATAAAAGGATAAAATCTAAGATGTTCTACACTTTCAGATCTTACAACAGAAGGAAACAAAATATAGATATAGAAAGTAACCATCTTAGAAAATATCTCAAAAAATAAAGTCTCAAAATAGTACGTAGTCAAATCCAGTGTATAAAAAAATGCAGCTATAGTCTAATAAGTATTAAGTATGATAAATAGTTACATAGGGAGTAGTGGAAAATAAAAACCAACTCCAATGCAAAGCTCGTCGCTCCATGTACTAACCTTTGGGCATGTCACCTGCTGTCCTATCCTCTTATGGTAGGCGAAAAGAGAGAGGAAAGAAGTGGGTCAGACAAAAGTCTGGTGAATGACCTACATCATTAATATATGATGATCACATGCAATTGACTTCGTTTATAAACTACGTGACTTAGGGTGCTATACTTATTTTAGTGTATCATTAGTTTCATTTATCTAAAGGGTATAGTTTAAAACGCACCTACACAAATATCTTATGAAGGCTTACGCTAGGTCGAACAACTAATCGAACCTCAAAATGAACCATGGATTGGCTAACAGCTACTAGAACTATTCCAACATTGGATCACCTACAATACCAATCTTGGGATTACATTCCCAAATTATGACTATATGTGTCATACTTATGCATTGAGGTAGAGCTTGCAATTCCGAATCGCGCCAAAGACATTTCAAGGTCGCTGCATCCGTATCCACCTCTCAATGATAACGTAACGCCTCTTATCGCACTACGTCGGGATCCATCAACAACGCACTATCACGTCCGCGCTGCCATGCATACCAGGGAACTCCTGTTAGTGCATGGCCACACACCTCTATAGGCATCATTGTCAGTGTGTGCATACTCATAGATAGTGTGCTCATACTCATAGATACTCCTGTGAGTGTAATTTACAATAGAATCGCCCCAGTCGAAAGTCGATCCTACTGAATAAATAGTGCATCCTTATTGCCCGCGCATGCATCATGCATCTGTCTAGTCCCGTAACATCCTAGAGTTGAAAACCTAGGGAGCTAATTTCCCTACTTGTACTAACATCCATATATATAATATATACACTTAAATTAATAACCTGGGCCTTAAGGTGAGGTTCATACTGAGGCAAGAATTTATTAACCGATCGACCGTTGGTCACTAGAGCGGTCGACCGTTTGCTGTCCACTGGCTCCAATGAACGGTTAACTGATCAGAGTCTGTTTAGTTTCTATTTTAAATTTTGTTAATCATTGCTCTGAATTTTCAATTACAGTAAACTAAAATTACAGTAAACCGAATATTTGTAATTCTACAGTTTATAATTGCCCAAAAACTCTATATTTAGTTTCATATATAATTTTAAATAAATCAATTTAACTTAGGTTTAGGATCAACTAGTTATATCTATTCATATTTCATTTAAGAAAAGGTGTCTAATCAACCTAAATATATTCTTATTCAATGGATTTACTTTCACCAAAAATAGATTAAAAGGAGAGGGATCAAATTCATACATGTTAAACTATTATCAAATTTCCAATCAACTATAATTAATAGATAAACATCAATTTGAACAACTCTAGATTAAAAAGGTATAATGAAATCAATTATATGTAAATCCTCAAATTATTTTGAACCCACTCACCTCTAAAAGACCATTCTTATTTAATTTGGGAAGAATTGCCCTCCTTCTAGTTGTTAATCGCTCCACATTGCTTGATTTCTTCTTCAACTTGCTTTTGTTTTTGCGAAATTTGTTTTAGAGGAGATAGAGATAAGGACAGAGTTTGACATACTACTTGCTGATTAATGATTAAGGGTTTAACATTAAGGTCCTATTTATAGTAGAGTGAACTAATATCGATCGTTGATTCCATTTTAATTAAATATGGGCCATTCGGCCAGCACAAATCCTAGCCCAGAAGCTTCGACCAGTTGACCGCTTGACTTGGAGAGGTGACCGCCAGGGGTCGACCGTCAGGATCGTGGTGTCGATCTATGGAACTTCCTTATTTAATATATTTTCTTTCCTTATTTATTTGTTTGATAATTTTCGATTTTGAACTTTCAATCATTAATAACTTTTTCATAATAGTTCCAATTTCAAAACATTATCTATGAAAATTGTCTAAAAAATCGGTACTAATGCAATGGTGCAAGTTTCATAGTTAGATTCGAACACTTGTAAAAATTTCATTTTTATCCTCATTATATTTAAATTTAATAATTTTATTAAATTTTCATTTAATTTTTTAAGGTGTTACATTCTCCCCCCTTAAAAGGATTTCATCCCTAAAATCTCCAAGATAGGAAAAATGCAACTTGTATAGACAGAAGTTAGTACTTACAACTAGCTACTCATTCATCAACCAATGGCAATCATTGTCTATAGTTCAATTTCTAAAGCAATATATGTACATGTAGGCATGAAATGCATATGAACCTATACTAATGAAAAAATTAGTCGGTCTCCTGATCTAGTCGACCTCCTAAAATGCAATTTCTTATGCCATGTATCCAAAATGTATGCAACATCCTAAGTAAATATACTAGCAATTCTACATGTACGCACAGCCATTCAATCCATACGCAATAATCATATGCAAATAACTTAGTAAAATAAAATAAGAGATGGTGTGCGTGTATGCTAACTCGAGAATATATTTTCCTAACTATGCAAAGATCAATTTAATAAATACATCCATTAGCATCTATCATCCAAAACATGTCATAATGACACATTCACAACCATTCCTAGCATCCATTTATCCCTACCTATGTAATGCACTAAGCTAGAACTCAAGCATATAAGTAGTTTATACAAAGTTAATTAAAATGGAAATGAACCAAAAAAGAGTTCGGGATGGGTAGCTTAGATCTTCTCCTACGGCTCCCATGTATTCTATGTTGGATCGTCTCCCCATTAAACCTTAACAAGCTTGATAACTTTATTACGGAGCCGCTTTGTTCCACGCTTAGAATACAAGTGGGTGCACGGCAAACAAGTGACTCCCTTTCCACCTCAACTTCCTTAAGCTTGCTTGGCTCGACTAAATCGGCTATATCGTGTACACTTTTGCAAGTTTGACACATGGAAAATGTCGTGTACTCCCGCTAACTTCTCATTAAGCTTCACTCTGTATGATAACTTCGGTACTCTACTAGTGATCAGAAAAGACCCTACAAACCTCGGTGCCGACTTTTCTGAACTACCAAATCTCATGACATGCCTAAGTGGTGAGACCTTCACAAAAACAATATCGCTCATTACGAACATCAAATCCATGCGTCTCCTGTCAGCATAAGACTACTACCTATCCTACATGGTTTTCATCCTCCTACAGATCAAGTCCGCTTGCTTTGATATCTCTCTCACCATATCTGGTCCAAGAATAGTCCTATCTGTAATGTCCCACCAACAAAACGGTGATCTACAGGGCCTTCCAAATAACACCTCAAACGGTTCCATCCCAATACTCGCTTCATAGCTGTTATTATAGATAAACTCCACTAATGGGAAGTGATCTTCCTAAGGGCCTTCGAAGTCTAAGCTACACATATGAAGTAAGTCCTCCAACATCCGATTTACCCTCTCCATCCGTCCATCTATTTACAAGAGATTAGCATACTCAAACTCAACTTAATGTCTAACGCCTCCTAAAGAATCCTCCAAAACACGTTGAAAAGAGGATCTCGGTCGCTAACTATGCTAGAAGGAACTCCATGTAACATAATAATCTCCCTCGTGTATAGTGTCGCCAAAGACGTAACAGTCCTTGTACTCCTAATTGGAACAAAATGAGCACATTTGGTCAATCAATCGACTATGACCCAAATACTCTCATTCCCCTTCCTACTCTTAGATAATCCATCGATGAAATCCATAGAAACACTCTTCCACTTCTACTACGGAATATCAAATGGTTGTAAAATCCTTCCGGTTTCTTCTGCTATGCCTTTTTAGAAGAGTACGGATTTGATCTAAGGATTTTTAGATTCAGCGTTCAAGGTGCACATTCAAGGCTACAATATTGATAACATCTAATTTATACCAGTTATATATGTATGTATGTATGTATGTATTTATTTATGTCTACACATGCGTACAGATTATAGCCTTGCTATATCACGAATTTATATATTGGTTTGTTATGAGATTAATACACACGCACGTTTAAATCGAATTAAAAATAATAATTTTTATACATGTATAATTCCTTTCGAACATTTTTATAAAAGGTTATTTTCGAAAATTAAAATTCTTTACAACAAATTTGATTTTATAATTTGTAGATTTATGTATGTGCACGCGCACACACACGCATATACACATATTTTATAAATTCCATATAAAATTTATATTCTAAAAATAAAATTAATGTTTTTATATATTTTATAATTCAATAAGAAAGAAAAAATAATTAAAATTTATAAATATATTTTAAACATTTTTAAATCATTATGTTTTATACAAAATAATATGAGTACAATTATATTTTATAAATAAAATCCTTACGGATTTTTAATTTAACTTTTTTTACTCAAATCCGCATGAATTTCATTAATAAAAACAAGTAAATCTGCATGGATTTAATAAAAATAAATTGATTTTGTTAAAAATGTTTTTGGCAAAACAATTAATTTTTAATATATTATTATGTATATTTAAAAGTTAATATTTTATTAATAATTTTAAGTTATATGTATGTATATTTTCAAAAGTTAATACATACATACATATACACACACACATCAACACTTGAAATTTGAAATTTAATTATGTAAACGGTTTTTACTTTAGATAGATCTGTTTTAAAACTTAATATATAAATGTTTATATGTATATACACATATGCGTATGTATATATATATGTGTGTGTATAACATATATAATAATAAATTAAATATGGACAACAAATATTGTTCAAAGTGGCAAATTTATTTGTTGTAGTTAAATCCCTACACTTGTATACATGCATATTAAACTATGTACACATCTATATGTTGCACGTATTCTTTACCCGCATGGGTGTATTTGGTATGCATATACGTTATATATTATATATATAACAAAATCAAATCTTTATATTAATTAATGAAATAAAGATTTTATTTAAAATTATTTAAATTAGATGTAAATCAATTTAAAATTCATAGGCCGAATAAGATCTAAAAATGGATTTTTTTAAATTCACACATTTAACCCGCTATGTGCTAGCCCAGTTCCATTACTAATGTGATATAGTGTTGACATAGAGAATTTGTTTAAATAATCGTTAGTAAAAGGTATTGTTTCAATCTGGAAAATTGGATTTTACCAATGAGATTTGTATTAAGTCAAATTGTCACATCGCTGGCTAAGGTGACATGCGAACATTAGTATTTGAATTGTTCAAATATTAATCGTTGGCAAAATTCATACTTTGAGTCGTACAACCAAATCTATTCAATCCTCGAAGTCGATTTAATTGATTTATCGAAAGTTATGAATTAATTAATGTTCATGAAATAATAAATAATATTATATTTATTGTATTGGTGTGTGTAGTAAAATAGAGTTGCCTTATTTGGTATGTATATAAAAGTTATATACGGGCGTATCGACATACGAAATCGATAATGATTTAAATTGGAACTAAATTGAATAAATGGTTTTTATGTGTTTTTCGTCCAACATGGCCTTAAATATGGGCAGCGAAACAAAGGAGAAGAGGGAGTCCAAGTTATGACTTAGTCAACTAGGGATTGTGCGAGATATTTTTGGTTTTCTCTCCCTGTAAAAATGAACTCAAAGCTATTTTATTTAGTTTACTTTTCGCCTCCTCCTTTCCTCTCTTTGAGCCATAGGCTTCCCCTTCCCATCTCTATTATTTTTACTTCATCTACATCCAAACAATTAAATACTAGTAGATCCGCTATTGGTACATCATATGTTTGCATTAGAGAGTGTGGATCCAAGTGATCAAAGAGGATAACAAGATCAAAGTGTGAACCAGAGGCAAAGCTTACTCGGTAAAATTAACTTTATCTTCTATACTATGATCTTAATATATTGTATTTCCTATACCACCTTGCATATATATGTTATTTTATGTTATAATATATCATTTTAACAATTTATGTTTTTTAATATGGTTCATCTTATAATTATGATATGCTACAGATAAAAAAAAGTGTATTATATATATATATATACTTATTTGTTTTCGGAAGAAAAATATTTGCAGGCAAAACCAAATATTACTATTCTGCACAAGCAAGTCGGATTATAGTAGCCGTTACACTTTACATCAATTAAGAATAAGTGAAAGGCACAAACACCTCAACAACTAAGAAGTAGATAGTAGGGAAAATAAAATAAAAAAATTAAAGGAAAATTCACCTTGGTACATTTTACATGAGGAAACCAAATAAAAGAACCAGAAGTAATCAACAAGGACCTAATAGCAGACAATACAAAAAAACAGAAAATGACCTAAATTCTCTATCTAATTGAAGAATCGAGGACATTTATTATTTTTAGTCTTGGAGTGCCTGATGGATTGTAGGATCTGACAGTTAAGTTATTCAATTGCTAGGCTTTTATTAGAGAAAATACTATGATTTCTTTCTTGCCAAATCGTAGTTGTAAATTATTTAATATAATGAGGAACGTATTGGTATCATCATTATTCTTTCTTGTTTGATTGAAGATCCACTGCCACTATTACATAGTAGTCGGTTGTCTAAAGCAGTATCCTCCCATCTCAAGAAGTATCTTCCATTGGATTTGAACCACAACACACTCAAAAAATAAATGGTTTATAGATTCAATATGATTTCCACACAAACAGCAACTGACGTAAGGAATGTAACCTCTAGACATGAGCTTGTCTTGAATTAGGCATGCATTATTAACTATCTTCCACAACATGAGATTATGTTTTTCAGTGCTAAATCTATTCTATATTCCCATTTCCAAATATCATCTAGTGGATGCTTAGTATTAAAAATTGAATTATAAACTAAAGCAATTTGTATGAGGTTTGTATGCAGTTCCCCAACACAGATCAGTGGTTTGTTTATGTTAATTTCAATAGTGGAAATTAGCCACAAGGGCTTCTTTAGCAAGTGGAATTAGTTTCTAGGACACACAATTGAAATAATTACTTTCAAGGACAAAACGTAAAATAGTTAGTTTCTAAGGCCTAAAAACCTATGAAATTATGTCCTTGAAAGTAATTGTACTGCTGACTTTGTCCTTGAAAGTAATTATTCTACTGAATTTGGCCTTGAAAGTAATTTCTTTGAATGTGTGTCCTAGAAACTAATTGAACTGCAAAGTTTGTCCTTCTGGTGAAATGCCCTAAATATATAATATTTTTTTTATTTTAAACATGATTTAATATTTCAAATAATTTTTTTGAAAACTAAATTTAGTATAAATATCTCATAAATAATTTTTTTAAACAAAAGATTTCAAAAATAAATAAATTCTTTTGGCCAAATCAATTTTATTTTAAAATAATTGTATATTTATGTATATCCCTTAGAGGTGGGCACGGTCGGTAATCGAACCGGTCGATTAATTAACTGATCAAAAGTTTATGTTCGATTAACCGAAACGAAAATAAAATTGAACGGTTCATACCGACCGAACTGCCCAATTTTAACCACTGTTAACCATGAATTTTTAATGGTAAACCGCTTAATTTTAACCGGTTAACCAACAGTTAACCAATTTTTAACTGCATTTAATGGTTAAAAATTAACCGATTTCGCAAATCTATTACCCAAATCAAAGGAGTAAATATCTCAGCAGTGCTTGCTTTAATATATTTCTGACTAAACTTCAACTAGTTACAGAATAGTCTTAGCTCAAATTCAAAACATCATACACTAAACAGCTTAGAAATATTTTCACAGCTCAAACTTCAATTCAAGATAGTCTCAGTTCATAATACAGCCTAACACTAAATAGTTCATTGTTAGTTGTTACAGTTCAGACACTACAAATTGTCAAATACATGAATACAAAACTTCAAAGTTCACACATACACCACAAAGCAGCAAAGAGGTACATAACTTCATAAGTTCGTTGTACGTTGTCGCGGCTAGTTCAGACATAACATGTTTATACATTGTCACATATTCCATCAGCTGAAAGCAAGACACCAAGACGGCTATACCAGCAAGATGCATGAACTAAAAACAAATTACTAAACTGAGATATTTACAAAAATGAATATGATATTCTAAGATATTCATGAGATACTAGAATTAGACAGTTATGGATTACTTATTATAATAAGATGATTATAGTAGCAAGAATGTGAACTGAATTCATGAACTCGGTATTTATGAACTGAGTAAGAAATGTGGAAAAAATGTTCCATAACAAACGTAGACAAGTTGAGCACAAATGTGAAACAAGATAGTTATAAAAATGTGGACATAATGTGGACAAATGTGATATAGCAGTAACAAAATAGTTATTTAAAATGTGGTAGTAACAAAATGGTAATTTAAAACATGGACAAAATATGGACAAAATGTTCTGTAACCAATGTTGACAAATGTGATATTGCAGTAACAAAATATTCAGTTTAAAAGTTGCCTGGGTGTATGCCATCTCATTGTAGGCCTAGGGATTAAATATCCATCAGTAATACCTGAGGATCTGTACATTGATTCAGTATATTAAATATCCATTAGTAGTGCTGAGTAAATAGCATATCAAAATCATTACTTCAATATTTTAGTTTTCAATATATTATTCACTATTTATTATTACAATTTTCAAATTCACTTAGTAATTCAATTCATCTGATTTGAATTTTCTTGAATATTAATTCAATTAGTAATTCAATTATAGTTAGTAATTACAAGTTGTCAAATTCAGTTAGTAATTCAATTACAAATTGTCAAATTCAATTAGTAATTCAATTCACTATTCAATATTACAAATTATCAAAATAATAAGCATATTTGATTTGGTTCAAAATATCCATTAGTAATCCAATTCATCTGATTTTAATTTTCATTTGTCATGTTTGACATAAAATCGAAAATTCAAATTTTGAACTAAATCGAATTTATGAACACCCTAAGTGGTTAGTTCAATGTCTATCATTTTATAAACACCCCTAAATCTATTGTAGCTCAATGTTTACCACTAATTATTATAAACACCCCTAAACTTTTTTGAACTAAATCAAATTTTATGAACACCCCTAAACTTTGTGAACTGAATCAAATCTTACGAACATCCCTAAATCTGCTATAGCTCTCCCTTTTGGACATATTATATTGTGAAAACTATCTTGTAAAAATCTTGTTGGTATAACCATATAGGATCACAAATTGAATTCACAAAGTGTTGTTAAAATCTTGTTGATAATTATATTGTGTTCACAAATCGAATCACGGATTGGTCCATTAATCAGTAACTAAAATTTCAGTTCAAATCAAACAAAATATGTTTGGAATTCATTTTCAGTTTGATCACATTCAACAACAAACGGTGAATATTAATCTACTCAAATCCAAATCAATATTTGGTTTACATATGACAAGCAATGACACGGTATTACAATAGACTGAACAAAATGAACAATTACTCACATGCTTTCTCTTCCTTCTTGACGCCATGTTTTCTGCAATAGTTGAAAGCCAAAACTCAACAGGATCACGACGAGACTGCCGTGGATCTAAGCGATCTAAGGTTTTGATGACGTTTGAAGACAATTTTTTTCGGTTAATTGAACTGGGGTTTTGATTCTCTCGTTATTTTATTTTATGAATAGTTGAGCAGATTTATCTATTTTAGGCCACGAGATATATGTGGTTGGTAACGGGTATGGGTTAATAGTGTGTTGGCCTGTTGTGTTATAAAGGAAAGAAAAATTATTATTTTTCGGTTAACGCTTAACCGACGACCAAATTTTCATTAACCGTTAACCGAACCGAAAATGTTCGGTTATGATCGGTCGATTAACCATTGATGTCGGTAAACTATATTTGTCGGTTAAGTGAGATCAGTGTATGTCGGTTAAGTCGGTTAAATGCCCACCTCTAACATCCTTATCATATATAAATATATTTATGAATAAGATTATGTTAAAATAATATGAAATATTTTATTTATTAAATGCTTTTGGAAATTTTTTTACTCGACTGAACTAATTTTACATATTATATATATACACACACACACACACACACACACTTATTTACATTATATACTAGTAAATTTATTAATTTTATAAATAAAAAAATTATTTTTGGATTTAGAAAATTACTCTCGCAAAAAAACACACACACACATATACATATACATATACATATACATATACATATACATATATAGATATATATATATGTGTGTGTGTGTGTGTGTCTTTTAATTAATATAATATTTGTTTGTAAAATTTTAATAAAATTATTTTTGGTTATGTTTATTCAAATAAACACACGCATGCACACACACAGATATATATACATACATACACATGCATACAAATATATATATAATTTTGAATATTAATAAATTAAACTCTGAAATTTGAATTTTGAATTTATTTTTCACATTTAGATTTGAAATTAAGTTGTTTACTAAGTCAAATTAGATATTTTAGTTTGAAATTTAAACTTAAATATTGGACAAATTTGTATTATATCAAAAATTCATTTATAAATATTTTATTATACAACCACACACCCATACATGTGTTTATTGAAATTCATTAATCAAATAAATAAAATTTAAATTATATATGATTTTATCTAAATAAATTACATTGGATCTAATATAACTTATAAACTTCATAGGCCCAATATGATCCAAGAAAAGATTTTTTTTAAACTTACTTATTTCACACTTTTCGACTGGCCATGTTTCAACAATGGTATTGGAGCCCTAATGATCTACAAAGTCTAAATTAGCAACTTTACGGCAAGCTAATTAAGCCTATCTCTCATTGGAATAGTGGTTTAGCTCAATAATGGAGTAAGTCTAAAAGGCTGATCCAACTGTAAAGGCCTAAATTGATTTAGGCATTGGGTTAATTTTCAAAATTCAGTTTGAAAATTTTAAAAACAGATTTTGAATTTAAAAGTTAGATCAAAAATATAAAATAAATTTTATAAAAGTTATAAATTATTTTTCAAAAACTTAATTTTAAAATAAATTAATATTTTCAAAATTAATTAATAATTTAATTAATTAGAATAATTAATTGATTTAAATTTAATTAATTAAAATAAACGTACATATTAATATGTGTGTATATGTACGTCTAGAGATGTTATCGTTGAATATATATGTATATATATAATTTTTAAAGGTAAATTATAGATAAGTATTTTAAAATTTATTAAATTATTTAATTAAAAATTGTTTTTAATTGAATAAAAATATCATTAAATAAATTAATTGAATCTTAATTAATAAAACACATAAGTATAAATTGATATATGCATGTGAAATTGTAAATGTTACGGCTAATACGCATCTTAAATTGTTTAAGATGAATAAAATAAAATTTTGAATTTTGCAATAATTTAGTTAGTTAGTTAATTAAATTAATAAATTACATTAATTAAGTATAATTTAATTAATAATATACATGAGAATATTATATAAGTTAATTAAATTATAAAGGTTACAAATAAATTAAACTTATGTAATATAAGTGGAGTTGTAAGAAACCCAACTTAGATTTAAGAACAAGTAGATGCATACAGTATGCATACCATGATTTAAGATGTGTTCAACACTTAAATCATGAGTGTATTTCATCAGAAATACATTGTACCCTATTCCTAAATCAAAATCACTCAGGTGTGTGTATTAAAGATTATGTATCCTTAATATATAAGTTGTCCTTCACCATTTATATTAATAGCTTGCATACTCTTTAGTTGTTGGGATTACTCAAGCTAGGAATATTATGTGTATTACAACTAATATATTGACTACACACGGTAAAATACATGCACATTTTAATGATATATCTCAAGGTACATGCATTATACTTAGACCATCGTGAAATGGTGGGTACGAATGTGTATTCTCTTTTGACTTATTGACAATCCTCAAGGTCAAGTTGAGACTAAAACAATGACCATAGGTTAGAAGTTAAATACGATACAACCAATAAAGTGTTATTCATCGCTTGCGTGGTAATCATTTGTTGATAACCCTCAAGGTCAGAATCCCAATGCAAGTGAACCCTAACACCCACTAGAGAAGTCGAAAGATTTCTAAGTCTTCTCTTAGGATTTTGAAAATCATAAAGTCTAGTGGTAGCTTATTAGACAAATGAAATGTAACATTTAACCTATCTAATAATATAAGAATATCCCATATGTATAAATCATACTAATGTACTTAAATCAAATTTGCAGCAAAATGACCAACCTAAGACTATTTTTGAAAAATGATAAGCTCACTGAACTAAGCTATGTTCATCAGCTAAGAGAAATTAAGATAGCACTCACGTATGAGAGTTTACGGTCGTCTATAACCGAACATATAAAAGAAGAAGCCACTGAAGGCGCCGATCCCAAGGCAGTAAAAGCTATAACACTTGGGTAGTTGATTGTGAAAGAGTTGTCCGGCATTTTGATCGGGCTATATCTAAACTGACTGGACAAGTTAGATCTGACTGTCATCAAGGCCAGTAGGTCTAGAGCAATGATTGTGGGGTCAGAAGTCAAGTATAGATGGTAAAATAAAGGCGTGATCGAAGGAAATCAAGAGATATGCTATAAGAACATTCCAATTATGGAATATAATTTAATATAGAAAAGGGATCGACTACAATCCCTCTCAATGATAGGGATCGGCCTACTTCATCCAAACAAGTGCAACTCAATAGAAACCAATTGATATCTTGATATCCATAAGTCTAATACATATGAAACTCTAGGAATAAGATGTGGGGACCTTAGGGAGCCTATCCTAGGGATCGCACCTCTAAAGGACTAAGCAAAAGGGATCGGCCCTCTTCCCTCCATAGGGATTAGCAAGAATCAGGTAACAACGCACTTTGCAGCAATAATCGAGCAATAAATTAAGTTTTACTAATCCAGTTGGTGGTGGCTAGGTATATTACAACATGGAGAAGCTCCCATGTGGATCACACCCCCAAATTCCTCCAAAATAGGGATCAACCCTAATCCTTATTTCATGGGCTTTAGGTCATGCGATCCCTCCTTTCGGCCCATATGGTTTTGGAGATCCTTCTGCCGATAGGGAGATATTTCGCCGTCTTCCTCTATGAATACCGGCTTGATTGTTCATTTTCGTGGTCTTTGAGTTTCTTGTTGCTTTGTATTCTTTTATAGCGAAGGATTCTGATCTGATCCTTCTTGTACTTAGTTTACAAAGTGATTAATAAAGTTATCTCTTCAAAGTGGAAGTAGAAAAATAACGTCGAACAACTATAAACTGCTGTGTCTATGTTATTTGCTTATTTCTTATTGCATTACTACTATATTCTCTCTGTTTACATTTATTATTATTTATTTATTTCTCTACACAAACTCTATTGGGTGTTTGTGACCAATTTTGGCACAAACATTTTGGTTCTGTCATTAAGAAGGAAGATTCTCAGCTCTATTTGGATCCCTTTACTGCTACTGGATTGCATATATCCCCAGAAGAGATCTAGAAATATTGTCAAGTAGTTTATCCATTCTATTCAGATTTGCAAAAGTTTAAGGAAAACTATCAACAATGCTTAGGAACACCAGATCTACCTCTCAAAACCCAGAAGGAAACGAGAATGCTAACATCCAGAAAGGAGGCCCGAGCAATATACTAGTAGATGTGAATGCTAACAATCTAGTTGATGTCCAGAATCCAGTTGATTCAATCATAAGAGCTGATTTTTGGAATTTGATGAGAGAGCTAGTGGATAGCCGCCGACAGTTGAACCAGCAGATTCAAGCCAATATCGATCTAATGAATCAACCCAGGGAGCAACAACACAAGAAAACTAGGAGAGGGCCAACCACTTATTCTATATCGGAGAGTTCTAGTTCATCAGATGACTATCACAGATGCAGGCATCGTAGAACTAATAGATATCACGCAGAAGCATCCAGACATCAACAGGCAATCAAAACTGGGTTTCCAGGACCGATCGGGCCTGATCCCTCCAGAGGGATTATGCCAATCCCTCCTCTAAAAGAGGGAGCATGCATTTTTATATTGGAGCACGAGCCGAAGCCACCGCGGTTGATCTGGATGCTAGAGTTCAGGTGGATGCAGACTAGTTACCACCCCAGAATGATGAAGAAGTGAATGTACGTGATATACATCGAGAGGATGTTGAGACAAGAAGGCATGGAATGGCCTATAGACATCGACCGAACCATTCACGTGAGGTGGAGCATGACTACTACTTGGCTCCAACTATCAAAACGCTGGACTTGTCGGCCATGGTTAGATAGCTAGTGAGGGAGTGCCAAGGCTTACCAGCGACAACTGAGGAATCTAGAAAAGCCATAGCACATTCACTGACAATATTCTACATGCACAATATCTAAGGAGGTTCAACATGCCATCGATGCATGCTTATGAGGGAAGAACTGACCCTAGGCAACACATCATGATATATGAATAGCTGGTGGATTCCGCACGAGCTTGTGGTGCCACAAACTGCAGATGTTTTCCTATTACTCTCTTTGGCATAGCAATGATGTAGTTTACAAGCTTACACCCATGGTCTATCTCTAGATTTGGAGCAGTTCCATATGCATGCAACTCGCCAAAAGATGCAATGTTTCTATAAAGTGTGATCTAGGCTCTAGGAGAATCGTTGAAAGACTATTTGGAGAGATTTCATATAGCCATCATAGAAGTCAGTAATCTGAATGGCCATTCAATATTACTGAAGGTAACCAGAGGGATTGACCTAGAATATAGCTTTAGCGATTGGTTAGCTGGCAAACCACCCACAACTTTGGAACGTTTCTATGTAAAAGCAGCTTAATATTTGAGGAAAGAGGAAGCTAGATGCTTTAGGAAGAAGAATGTTGTGGGACCAAGTGGAGAGGGAGTGCAGAGTAACATTACAGTGAAACAGTCTGGGGAGAGTTCCGAAAAAGTTCAAGTAAATGTCAAACATAAACCGAATCAGCAAAAGAAAGTCGGTGATAGGAACCGTGAGTGAAAGAGGGATTCCAAAAGAGAATAGCCTAGGATTCTAATGTATGCTACTTACACACCACTAAATACATCTCTAGCGAACGTCTACTTGACTACATGCAATGCAATGCAGTATAGGAAGCCACCTCCGAAAGAATCGACGGGGAAGCAAAAGCAGACTAGAAAATATTACCATTTCTGTGAATGCTATGGTCATAACACGAATGAATGTAGGCATCTCCAGGATGTTATTGAGAAACTGATTTGGGAAAGAAAATTCCAGCAGTTTGTTAACGCACCACAGGACGGCGGGCATGAGACATCCGACCCCAACCAAGGACAAGCGCCGTACATGGCTGAGGAGCTTGCACGGACTGGTGGAAGATTAGTGATCAATACAATAGTTGTAGGACCACATCCAGTTGATAAGAGCTGGTATGAGATCGAGTCCTATGCTAGTGCAATCAAGCATATGAATTTTGAGTGTTGTTCGAGTATAAAAGATCGGGATCTGGCAAAATAGCAACCTACAATGGTAGACGACATTGTATTCAGAAATAGAGATGCAGACAAGTTGGAGGCACCGACGATCAACCCAACGGTCATTTCGACCATGATCAGCACCACCTTAGTAAGGAGGATCTTGGATGACTGTGGAAGTTCCGTAAATATAATTTTCAAAAAGGCTTATGATAAGATGAGGGTGGAACCTAAGGACTTGAAACTGTATAAAGCCCGCATTCATGGCTTTAACAATGCTGTGACCGAAGCTGTCGATTATGTTGAATTGCCCGTAGAGTTGGGAGAAGGTGATCGCAGGAAAGTGTAGATGTTTCCATTTGTTGTCTTGGATATTGACTCTCGTTACAATGCTTTTCTAGGCCAACCATCCCTAGCTAAATTCTAAGTAGCTCTTGCCCCGCGTTGTTTGACTTTGAAGTTCCCAACTGATAATGGTGTTAGAGTAGTGCATGGTAGACAGGCGACTAACGTGCCTACTATATAGCTGAATTAAGAGATGCTCAACGAAAGGAGAATGGTAAAGGTGTAGACAAGTCTCTCTGCTTAGAAACCACCAAAGCTTGAAAATCATCGCCTGGCCCTGGCTTGGACGCCACAGTCGATTCTATAAAGACATAGTTTCGAGGGATGACAAGGAAGAGTCCAAAGAGACCAAGGCTGCACCAGGTGAGTTGACAATTGACATCACGGTCAGCCATAACGAACCATCACGGATCCTAAAGATCGGATCATGGCTCAACCCCACGATAATGAAAGAAATTTATGGTTTTCTCCAAGCAAATCTTAATGTATTTGCTTGGACTCATTCTGACATGTGTGGGATTTTGCTTGCCATTGCGAGCCATGCATTAAATATCGACCCAAGGCATGTCCCAATGAAATAAAAAAGGCATGGCATGGATTCGAAGAGATCTACTGCCCTTAAAGAGGAGTTGGATAAGCTAAAAGGCAATGGGTTTATTCACGATGCCTTATACCCTAAATGGGTATCCAATCCTGTACTTATGAGAAAGGCAAATGGAAAGTGGCGGACATGTGTTGACTACTCAGATTTAAACAAAGCATGCCTGAAAGACAGTGTTCCCTTCTAAGAATTGACCAGCTAGTGGATTCTACCATAGGACACGAGCTGCTAACTTTCATTGATGTGCACTCCATATATAATCAAATCCCGATGCATATTCCTGACCAGGAGCACACTAGCTTTATTACCGATGTTGGATTGTATTGCTATATGGTAATGCCATTTTGATTGAAGAATGCTGGAGCAACTTATCAGCGCCTAGTCAAACGAATGTTTAAAGATCAGATTGGAAAGACGGTGGAGGTATATGTGAATGATATGCTCGTGAAGTCACGACGATCAAGCAACCACATTAGAGACTTAGCAGGAATGTTCGACATCTTCCTATATTACAGAAAGAAGATCAACCCTCTAAAATTATCTTTTTGCATTGCATCGGGAAAGTTCTTGGGTTTCATTGTCAATGCTTGTGGCATCGAAGCTAATCCCAAAACGATTCGAGCAATTTGCAACATCCAAGCGCCAAAAACCATCAAACAAGTAAAGAGCCAAAATGGGAAGTTACTACCCTAAGTTATTTATTTCCAGAGTCGCTGATAAATGCATTCCATTCTTCAATTTTATTAGGAGAGGGAAAAGGAACTTTGAATGGACACAGGATTGATAAGACGCGTTCCAAGCTTTGGTGAACCACTTAGAGAGGCCTCCCATCTTTATATAGTCGATGGACCATGAAGACTTGTTGTAGGATCGATTTCATCCTAGAGGGGGGTGAATAGGGTGATACTAATAATAATAATAATTAATGCGGAAATATATAAAATAATTGCAGCACAGATAATAGCAGAATAATAAAAGCAGAAATAGAACAACATAGATTTACCCAGCTTCGGCAAAACCCTGCCTACGTGCTGCCCCCAAGGTTTCTATTAGAAATTAAGTAGTCAAATGCTTACACACATAAACTTGGGACACCCGCCATTAACTAACCTAACTCTACGCTCAAAACCCTGCCACAACTCAGCCACTGAGTTGCGAATTCTCGAACTACACCACCTAGTTCGTAACCTAGTCACACGACTAGAAAGTTACACAGTTTTAAAAGAAATTACAAATGAAAATATAACAATACAAAACCCTAATTAATTTTAAGTTGAAGGCCAAATTTATATAAAAAAACGGCTCATTTAATAAAAAAATATGTCTCCCTTTATTTCTGTCTGTTCGGTCCGTATCCTTTGTGAAAATGTTTGCCTCTTTTCCTTTGCTCGAGAACGTTCGTTCCTCTTTCAAAATAAATTAGGGCTTTGTGAAAGTGAGGCTACCGATTCAAACAGTTTGATTGAATGATGATCTTTCTTCAGTTTGCTTCGTCAATCAATTCGTGGCTTGATTTGCATACGGCTGCTCCAATGCGTCGAGCTCGAATGATAAAAGTGGTATGTGATTTTGCTTTTCCAATTTTCTTATGCTCGACTTGATTCGAGTTATTGATTTGTGATTTATTTTTAAAATTTGGCTCTGTGATTTGCTTGAACTCGAATCTTTCTTTTTTGTCGATGATGTCAATGGGATTTATATAGGGATTGAAACCCTTAGTTTACGTTCGTATAATTCAATTTGAATTCTTCAAATTGTTATGCTCGACCATTGATTTGTAATCGAATGTTGGTGATGTTTTCTTGACTTGTTCATATCATACGTATACTTCGTGAATTTGAAATTAGCTTCGTTCTTTTTTCTTTTGACATCTATGATTTCGGCACTCTGAATTTTTGAGATAATTGACTTGGTTAATTTCTTTTATGACTTGTTTATTTGTGTTTTACCTGCTAGTCACCTTCCTTGACTGGTTCCTGACCCATAGCTTGATTTGTGTTTGTTCATCTCTGTAGCAGTTTTGACTTAAGATATTGACATTTTTAACTTTTTAACTTTCATCGAACTGCTACCTGCTTTGACACTTCGACTGCAAGCTTTATTGTGTACTCGAGTCTACATTGTCATGTGGTCTGTCACCATGTTGAGTTAATCACCATTTCATTTTACTCAAAGCCTCTGGTCTGGTTGGTGTTGCAGTGTTGTTTTGTGTTGATGTTGCACTTGGTTGATATTGAATCTGGATTGATACACTTGGTACACTTGAGTCTGCATTTTGATCCATTGATGATGATGATGTCTGGTTACATGTTGCACTTGAACATTTTGTAGTCTGGTCTTTATATTGCTTTAAGTCTGAATTCTTGTTGACACTGCATGTATATATATGTGTATGTATGTATATGTATACATGAGTGTAGCTGCTTTGTTTTGTTTACTGTATTGAGGTTTGGTTCATTGATGATGCTTTGAGTCATGTTTGTGCCTTTGATTTTCTGATTATTCATGCTGGTGCCTTTTGTATTCTTTGAACTCATATATGTGTATACATATATATGTGCATATATGTATACATGTATATATGTTTATGTGGTCTTTGATGTATATGCATGCTCCAGTTTTGTTGCTATTTGATGTTGAGGCTTTGCTCAGTTGACTTGTACATAGTTGCATTGTAACTTACCTTGTAACGACCCGTATTTTTCGGATCGAAACATCGTAAAATAATTAGCAATTGGTTGCATTGTTGATAAGTCGTTCAGAATTTTTCTAAGTCCTAGGTCGTGAATGGCCTAAGTGATAGGTCGTGACCGACTTATAGGATTGGCGACCTAAGGGGTAGGTCGGCAGCGACTTAAGGAAGTTGGTGACCTAAGAGCTTTGGTGAGTTAAGTGTTAGGTCGGCAGGGCGAGTTAGTGACCTAGTGGTTACCGGGTTAGCGACTTAGTATCTTGGAGGGACCTATAGGTTAGCGACCTAAGAAGGTTAGCGTGTTAGCGACCTAAGAGTTAGGCGACTTAAGAAGTTAGAACGTAACCCAGTTAGGTCGCGTGAGTAATTTTGTAGTACGAGTTGTTAGGTCGCAGGGAATAGTTTAAGTGTTAGGTCGCGTGATTTCTAAGTCGTAGGTCGCGCGAGTTATTAGGTCGCTGGGCTTTGGCTTAGTAGTTAGGTCGCAGTCCAGTTGTTTGCGACTTATGTTAGGTCGCGTAAGGACATAACAGATAGGTCGTTGAGGTGTTATGTTGTTAGGTCGCTGCTCAGTTGGGTCATAGGCGCGCATGCTATAGGTCGTGACCGACTTAGGAGATAACCGTTAAGTCGTAAGTCGTAGCCTATGTTTTAAGTCGCGAGCGGCCTAGAAGTTAGCTGTTAAGTCGTAACCCAGTTATTTGTTAGGTCGTGTAAGGCTTAGCAGTTAGGTCGAAGATGTGCTTAAGCGCTAGGTCGCAGCTGCGCGTTAGGTTAGGTCGTAGAGGCTGGGGCTTTGTTAAGTCTTTAGGTCGGTAGGCTTTAGGTCGTAGGTCGTGGACGACCTAACTCCGAGCGACTTAGGGAAATTTCGCCTATAAATAGAAGAGGTTGGCTTCATTTTTGGGATCCGGATTTCGAAGCGACGAAGTGCTGCCATTTTGAGAGCTCGACTTCTACACTTCTTCACTTCTTTTCTCCACTCTAATCTAGTGCTTCCTTTCATCCATATCGAAGATCAAGATTGAAGATTCAAGAGCATAGATTGAAGATCTTCATCTTTTCAAGAGAGATTTCTTCGTTTGAAGCGGATTCGTGATAGATCAAGCTTGATCCTTCGCTGTCCAGATCTGAAGCGTGTTGATTAGGGTTTGTTTTGGTGATTTGGTGAGTGGTGATTATCTCTCACACGGATCCAAAGGAGTAGATCGGATTGTTGGCTTGAATTGGTGTTAAAATAGTGATTTCTATGCATTTCTGTAAACCTAAGTGTAGATTCATGTAGATCCATTGTTCATGATGATGTTACATCCATTTTATCACATGTTAACCTATGCAAGTTCATTCATCAAGTTTGTAGAGATATTGTTCATGTTTTCATGCTTGTTAGACTTTCAACTCTTTAATTACGAAAATGCCATTATTGTTATAATTGTCTACTTAGATCATATTCGAATGTTTGATTGCTTGGATTAATGATTGATTTGATTGATTGCTATGAATTAGATGATTGATGGTTTGATTTAGACCAAAGGTGATTCAAAAGCTAAGGGAAAGGCTCTTGAATTGAAAAAGCTGCTCGTGGCATATGTAGCGGGATGATGAAGCTCTTATGCATAGATTTGATGATGTGATGTTGAGATGAGGCTTTGCGAGGATGTAATGAAGCGAGGCATCATGTGATGAAGACTTGGTCTAATCCAGACGGGATCATTCCAAGCACGTTGGTAACTCGGTGATATGATTCGAGTTAAGGATAATGGTTGCTCGAGAGGCGCTTGAGCTAGTATGGAAATAGTCGTCGAGGAGGATGACTAGGAGGCTGAGATCTCATCGTTGTTGAAGGTTCTAGCATGCTCAAAGCAAGAGTACGTTGGGCAGATTAGATAGTCCCTGAAGGCTAATGTTTGATAGTCAAGTACTCTGGGCAGATTAGATAGTCCTAGGCACGGGTCATGATGACGTGCGGGAGTTATGTCTAGAACCGGGGTTTCCATTAGCCCTTGACGGACGGCTGAAAGAATGTGCCGGTCATTCAATTAACGGTGATATCAAGGCAACGATAACAGTGATAGCTAGAGTCATGGATGTTTGGTTGTATCGTCATTCGGACTCAAGAGCGGTATTTTCTGGGTGCTTATCTGATTTAGGCCTTGGTACTTGGAAAACATCGCCCTTGACTCGAATGATTATTACTCTACTTTAAATTGTATGCTCTGCTATGTTTGCTTCTATTTAGTGTGTGTCTGGGGGCTATCACTGTAGAAAGAGGTTGGAGTGGGAGGGTTGTATTCCTATTCCTTTTTCCTTTGTGCTCTTTTGGTATGTTGTTAGTTAATTTACTGCTCACTAAGACTGTTGTCTGACTCAAGGCTTTATGTTTTAATTCTTATTGCCTTGGGCTGTTCGTCCATTTTTGGGACGGGCAGACTAGGTAGCAGGTGACAGGTGCTGTTCTCTTCTCACGATGCTGATATCAAAGACGAGCTGGAGGGTTGCATATTAGCTTTTTATTATATGTAATGGATGTTCCGCTGTTTTGTATTCTCTGAGTGCCATGTAGTGAGGCTTGATGTATTGGCGATTTGGATGCTTGTATTCAACTATTATGAAGTTTTATATGATGGCATTTTATTCTGTAAAGCTTCACTATATATATGTTCTATTGTATTTTGTCCATGCGCTGTGAGTAATACGATAGATTCTGTTGTTTTTAATCTACCCTGACAATCGTCCATGGTCGCCTGGCACACTTTACAGCGCACTATCTCTAGATTCGGTGCAGGGGTCATGGGCGGTCGTCACATACCTTCTCTGACTTGCTAGGTTGTTTTGGAACTTATTTAGTAAGTGGTCTGCACTTGATATTGATCTCCATGATCTTAGAGTGGTCTGGTTAGATGCACTTGTATATGTATTCATCAATTCACTGGTGGTTTGTACATTTTATTATGGTTGAAGTTGTTGTTGGTCTGGTCTGGAGCTTGTTTGTTTGATTGGGTTACCTTGTGTTGAGTCTTTAATTCATAAACATACATCTCTGGCTCAAGTGTGTTCGAGCTTGTTCCAGTCATTTAAACTTGTACTTGACCATTCTATTTTTGTTTTTGTATTGCACCTGAGTTGAAACTAGCTTTGGCTCGGGTTTGACCTTGTGCTCATGTCGTGAATTTATTTGTATTGCACTTGAGTTGAACCTAGCTTTTGGTTGGGTTTGACCTAGTGCTCACCTGTCCCTGCAATTTTATCAACTGTATATCGGTGTGCACGGCCTTGTGGCATGTACAATGATACACTGTGTATATCTGAGAGCTCCGTTGACGAAAATCACACAAATGGTCAGTCCATGGCCGTTTGCTATATAAGGCATAGATATTATCAGTTTCTTTCCAATCTCAAAAGGTAGTGCGAAATACGCCATCATAGCAATTGATTACTTCACCATATGGGCCGAAGCAGAACCTTAAGCCATGGTCATAACAAAGAAAGTAATCAACTTCATTGTCCTGAACATCATTTGTCATTTTGGCCTTCCACGAACCATTGTAACTGATAATGAGACTCAATTCGATAGCGCTTAATTCAAAGACTTCTACCGTCGGCATCATATTGAAAAGAGATTTGCGGCTGTTGCTCACCCCCAAGGATATGGGCAAGTTGAAGCTATAAACAAAATCATAAAGTCCATTCTAAAGAAGCGTTTGGAAAAGGCTAGAAGCGTTTGGAAAAGGCTAGAGGCTAGTGGGTAGATGAACTCCCAACATCATTATAGGCTTACAGAACCACCCACAAGTTCGCGACTGGCCATACTCCATTCGCCCTTGCTTACTGCTCTGAACCTATTGTTCCTATTTAACTCGAAGTCCCGTCTCATCGAGTAACCCACTATGATCCTAGAACAAATATATATCTCCTCTTAGAATCTCTAACCTTTTAGATGAGAAGTGCAAAGAAGATGATTTGAGAGCAGCTACACATCGATACCGAGTCGCCTGTTACTACAACACTAAAGTCTGACCTAGAACCTTTGAATTCGAAGATCTCATCTTTAAACGGGTTTTTACTCCCCCATCACACATGAATCCTACTTGGGAAGGACCGCTTGTCATTAAACAGAGGCTTAGAGAGGGAACTTTCAAGCTAACGATTGTTGATGGCGTCACACTCTTAGGGGCATGGAATAGCGAGCATTTATGACGCTATTTCACTTAGTTTATTCTTTTTTATTCTGTTGTATTAAATTTTCAAATTTTCTTTAGAATTGATTTTATAGATATGTAATAAGATAAATTATGTCATTTCTTTCCATCTGGCAACTAAAGTTTGAAATTTTCTTCATATCTATGATTGTTGTAGCATTACATATTAGTTACGATATCTGACTAACTAATATTGACATGTCCAAGCAGGTTTCCAAAGTTTGGGTCTAGCCGATTATACAAGTTCATGATTGACCTAAACAAAATGAACGTGGTCCGACCGTTTGTTCGATGATTCTCACTCACAAACCGATGAATGGAGTACCTAATGAGAAATGGATGTGACTTGACCATCCGATCACCGAATTAATCCCACCAAGCGATGGGACATACATGAATCAAGAACGATCGTGACACGACCAATTGCTCGCTAAGTCAAACCCCAGACTTGGGCCAAATAAATCAAGGAAAGTATGGTGCGAAGACCCAAAATTTCAGTCATTTGAATTTGGAGTAATTAATTGCTTTTAAATATTAAAAATTTAATTTAATAATTTAAATAACTTGAATTTCAAATATAAGGGTTATTTTAATATTTGAAATTGTTTAAATAATTAAATCTATAATTTAATGTTAATAAAAATGATTTCGAAAATTTTATTTGAATTCAGTTTAAATAAGAATGATAATACTAAACTTTTAATTTGATTTAAAAGTGATTGAAACTGTTTTAGTAATCTCTCATTTAATCAACAAGTGAAAATATCGTTCTGGGTCACTGCCTCGCATTTGGACGAAATCAATTTCATTGGATCCGTAATAGTGTATTATTGTATATTAACGAATCTCATGGCGATTGGATGTATTATTTGATCATGCGAGCTCGAAACGCGTATAGTTTAATTACATAAATATATATATATATATATATATATATATAATATGATCGGGTTTGAAAAGTTAACTTCTGCATATGATCAAGTTAGGTCTTGAAACTAATTCTGTAATGTTCGAAATAGGGGTATTTAGTATAGAATGCCAGAAGGCATGCCTCGAGGGGAGTTCGAAATTTTCGGACGTTTAAAGCTAGATATTTTCAATTATAATATATATAACCATACTTAAGCCCATTCCCAAAACACTCCAGCCCATACTTCACCATACTCCCCATATGTGTTCAACCATACTTCCTTTCTTGATATAAATAACGTTCAAAACTAGAGAAAAACATTTTCTCAATTCAAAAATCAACATAGCCAAATCCAACGAACTACATTCATCGGGACCTTTGCGTGCATTTTTAGGCTTCGACTTCAACTATCAACTTGTTCACGACATCAAGACATAGGCGATCAACGGTTCGCTCATCGTCAATCGTCGCATGATAGCCGTAGTTTCAAGTTAAACGTGGTTCGAGTTTTAGTCGATTCCGGTGATTTGACTCGCTTTTATGTGATGCGAGCTGAAGGAGAAGGGTGTAGGATGGTCGGGGCGAGGCACAGCCGAAGTTTGGTGGTGTGGCATGTCGTGTGGTGATAGGAAAGCAGAGATGAACGTAGGGCATTTTCGGTCGATTTCAGGCGGTTGGCGGCGAGATGGGGGACCAGATCGGCGGCGTAGCTAGAGGTGGGGTTGGGGTGACGTCAGGTGGTGTTGCGGTGGTCGTCCATAGCCAGTGGCAGCGCAGGTGAGGTGGGAACTTAAAGCGAGAATCGTGTTTTGAAGTGGGAGAAGGATTATTTTGCTAAGTATGGTAATTTGATTAAAACTATCTGTAATTATAAATTAATTATAAATTTAAAATTATCGATAACTTAAAATATGTGTAACTCTCCCATACGAGGTCCAATCGATGCGTGGATTTTTACGTTGCACTCATTGTGACGTAATCCACGATATGGAATTGATTTGGCGATGATTAGAGCTAGCTGAGTTTCGTGCTAAATTGTTCAATTTAGATAGAACCAGAACATCTCGGCGACAACTGGAATTTTGGTGAGTTAAACTCACCTTTTTGGTTAACCAAAAATATTATATAGTTGATAAAAATGATTGATTGGATGATTTATTGCTTTATATATGGTTTGGATTTATTCCCGCTCCTGGAGCGGAGACCTTTTATATATACCCACCTAGTAGCGGATGACCCATATTGTATGATTATATATTGTTTGTGATGTAGGGGAATAGGTTGGAGGGATCCGACATGATTCCTCACCATTATTGATTTTTATTTATATATATGTGTTGATATATATATATATATATATATATATGAGTTGTGATGCAAGGGACATGTTGGAGGGATCTAATGGGATTCCTCGCCATTAATAAAATGTTTTCAATAATATTATTTTCATATGAATTTTTGAAAGTCAAACTTGATTGTTAACACTATAGGTTATGACATTGTTATATGCTCAAACTTAAACCCTGAAGTAATAGGAATTCAATATCAATATTAATTAAGCATTGGGTTGGAATTGGTTTTTGAGATGAAGAATGATCTAAAATCTGAATTTGGGGTTGTCGAAAATGTTTTGTTTTAAAGAATATGTATTTATATTTAATTTTGTTTTAAAGAATATTTATTTATATTTAATATTGTTTAAAAGATTATTTTATTTATATTTAATTTTGTTTTAAAGATTTTTTATTTATATTTAGTATTGTTTAAAGTTATTTATTTATACTTAATATTGTTTTAAAATTATTTATCAATATTGTAATATTTTAAGAAGTTTAATAATAAATATAGCTTGAAATTAATAATAAGGATTTATTTACAATGTTTTGGAAATTAATTATTATAATAATAGTAAAGATTTATTAATATTGTTTATTTAATAATATTTTGGAATTATTAATTATTAAATTAAGAGGTTTTGAAGTTGATAATTATTATTTATTTAAAATGTTTATTGTTAATAATTATTATTATATAATAGTGTTTTGAAGTAAATGATTTTTATTTATTTATGAATGTTTTCGAGACCTATAAATAGGGTTTTATAAATGGACTTGGGTTTTATAAGAGGAGTTTTATAAAATGGTTTGAAGACTTAAAGAAAGATTATTTATAAGGTAAAGGAATTTTATAAATGGTTAGAGATTTATAAACGGATTTTAGAAATGGGTTTATAGAATTATAAGAAGAGTTTTATAATGAGTTTTATGGATTTATAAAGAGTTCATAAAGACCTGAGAAATAATTTATAAATAGTTTATAAATGGTTTTAGAAATTTATAAATAGTTTATAAATGATGTTGGAGGCTTATAAAGGGTTTATAAATGATTTTTTAGAAATGCATAAAAGAGTTTATACATGTTTGAGGTTTATAAAAGAGAATATAAATGATTTTTAGAGATTTATAAAGGAATTTATTAATGGTTCTAGAATTGTGTGAAAAGGGAATCTTCCTACATTCTATGAATATACTTATACCATAGAGATAAGTATATGGATATTTTCCAAGTATTGAAAATATAGGGATTTGTGGGTATATATTTGTAAAGGTATTTTTATACAAGTAATTTACAAAGTGTTTTCAATTAATGAATGGATTATTTAAGAGGCCAGTGATTGCTTATGTGCTTAACTACTGTTGTTTTTCCATATGGAATTAAATCCCTGATTTGAATGTTTGTTTATTTGATAGTTAAATAACCGACTATCGAATTTGGATCCAAAACGTAACTTTGGAAATATCTAGGAGAAACACATGAATTATATGGCATAGTCATCTCCAATGATATTGTACTATGTCTATACATCTTGTTTCGTTCTCCTAGGAAAAATGATAAGGAGATACATCCACTAATGGTTAGGAGGTGATCTCCGCTCTCATCTTTGACTGATTATATTCCAAAGAACTGGGTTTGAGTTTACCGAAAACTATCGAATATTGTTTCGAAGAGACTGGGATTAAATGTGTTATCTGAAAACCACTTGGATCCAACTTAAGCGTTACGAAGGGAAGACATCTTGAAGATGATGGAATTGAAGACGGAGCTCTTTGAAGTGCAAGGGCTACTCTCTTCTAATCCTGAGGGTGATTCCCAAAAATGGATGTAGTAGAAGTGGTGCCTTCGGTTTTGTTCAGTCTCAGAACAAACTTGTATGGATTAATGCTGGCATTACATTATTATCTGGGGGGCAGTTGTGACGAATCGGATTTTCAACCCTCGAACATCGACACTAATAAGTCCGTTGTATCACTTGCCGAACATTCAAGTGCCGGAAATACCGATTTGTTAGGGTGAAAGAAGAAGGTAGAAGATAGAAGAAAAGTAAACAACACAGAATCTCACAATGCGTCGAATAATATATAATACAACAATGATCTTTACAAAAAGGAAACATCTTTATTCATATATACAATATTAGAGTACATTGGACTTATCCTAAATTTGGACAGTTATAGAAACCTGTCCTTATATTGACAAACATACATACTCTATAATACAGCGGAAGAAAAATATATGTGAATATGTCTTGACCATCCAGCTCCTCTCCAATTCCAAAGTATCCAGCTAAACCTGGGAAAACATGCTCGATCTGACCCGAGCATTACATGGAATAATGCCCAGGTCAGTCTGGTAAACCAGCATGAGTAAAACTGGATAAAAAGTAATAAAAACTGATTTCTACATTTGAAAACTTTTCAAACAAAGGGTAGTTCACCTCCTAACCGTTTGTGGACGGATTTCCTTATCATTCGTCCTAGAAGAACCGTTGACCCAAAAAATGGACCAACACCCTGGTTTAAGTCTGAAAGCACCAGCCCTGTCGTGATAGAGCAATATCATAGATCATAGATATAAAGAAAGAACAGTAAAAGAAAGTAGACAGAGAATTTTTATATTGGTTCAGCTGTTAATGAAGCCTACGTCCACTTTATAGTTTTATTATAGACTGATTGTTGTTACAATAAATGTTTGATTACAAGGCTGCGATTGTTCTCTAACTAGATTAAACCTCCAGAGTTGGAATCCACTGGAGAATCATAGTATATTCCTTTGGAGATTGTTATGAGGGAGGTCGACAGTGAAGAATAATTCCAGCAGAGCTTCAGCAACCAGTCCGGAGAAGCCCCCCTTTGTGTTGCAGGTGGGATGGTATTTATAGAGGTAGGAGGCTTCTGGGCCAGGTCTGTCTTCATCAGCTTGCAAGTAGGTTACAGGCGACCTGGGGGGGCTTTGGCTTGCAAAATGAGCCAAAACCATGGGTCGCTGGCGACCCATAGTCTATGGATCGCTAGCGACCCATAGACTTGGTTCATTTTTCAGACTAAATCTTGCCTCTTTTTGATAGTGTTCCATCTCTGGTTTGCTTGATGGTTTTAGTAGAGACATGAGTCGCTGATGAGCTAAGCACTTAGGATTTTTCTGGAGTTTGGAATTGGATATGTTTCCATAGCCTTTTATCATAGTTGTTTCGCTTCGATTGGCCATTCACTAGCTGTTTGCGTTTAGCTGTCGATTGAACTAAAAGAATGCTGATCTTTCGGCTTCGCTGATCCCATTCATCATCTTAGTCGTATGGCTTGGCCCTTGTTAATTCCTTGTCTTAGCTTTTCCGATTAACTTCAACCATTTTGATAACACAAGGTTGTTCTATATCCTGTTGGTTCCTGCTGGGTTAAAAACTTGGTTAACAAGAACGAAACGAGTTTGTACGTATAGTATAGCACCTTCGATGGTAACTGTACCATTGACTTCTGCATTTCTCCTAGATATTTCCAAAGTTACTTTTTGGGTCCATATTTGATAGTCGGTTATTTAACTATCAAATAAACAAACATCCAATCATGCTTTAATTTCCATATGGGATCCACTAAGCCTTTATTAATTCCCTTTAATTAATAAAACCACTCTTTAAAATATGATCAAAAGATATTTTCAAACCACTATTCCTAAACCCCATACATTTCCTTTTATACTTGGGAAACATTTATATACTTATCTCGATGTTATAAGTATATTACCAAAACATTTTACCTTTCATGCCTTGAAACAAAATCATATACTTATCTTATCAGTATAAGTATATTTATAAATGTAACGACCAGACGTTTTCGACCCTCGAAAATCGACACTAATATGTTCACTGTATAGAGTGTCGAGCAATCGAGTGCCGGAAATACCAGGTTGTTAGGGTTTAAGAAGAAAAGGGTAGAAGAAGAAATAGAGACAACAACACAGAATCTCACATTCGCAGTGGAACAAAATATAATATACAATAACAGCTTTATACAAAAGAATCTGTATCAGTTAATATATATACAGGTTATCAGAGTACAATCATCAATAAATAAATCTGGACAGTTATAATAACTTGTCCCTAAATACTGAATATACAGTCTACAATACACAGCGGAATATAAACAAATACGCGCAATACGTCTCTACCATCCAGCTCGTCTTTTGAGTTCCAAAAGTGTCCTATCCTGAAATTTTGTAATACTCGGTCTGACCACCTAGAAAGAACACAACTTAAAACATAACCCTAAATCATAATTAAATCATAAACATATCATGGATAAGAGATCCTTTGGTTAAAATCAAACCAGCTTGAAAGAACCCTACTTAATACATAACTGATAAAGTCTAAAATAACTTTTAATAATTAAATCATAATTTAATATAAATTAAAGCTGAATTAAATCTTAAATAATCAAAATCAAATCATAATTAAGTCTTAATTAATTAAAAGTAAATTAATAGCTAAACTTTAAACAAATAAACATTTACTTAAAATTAATCCCTAATTAAGTAATAATTAATCTTTAATTCAATAATAATTAATTAAATAATTCAACTTTAACTAAATAATTAAACTTGATTACATAAAATAATTACCCTTATTAACTTAATTAATCATCAATTAAACTTCTTAATAACTTACTTAATTATCACTAATTAGTCACTAATTACTTAACCTAATTACTGATTAATTAATAAATAATAATCCTTAATTAATAAATTAATTAATTATTAAACATACTTAATTAAGTTATAATTAACTTATGTGTTGCTAATTACATTCGAAAATAGGTTTTCAAATCATTTTAAAAAGAAACTTTAAAGTTATAAATTGAACTTTTTCGAACTGCATCCATAGCGACTAGAGCTATGGATGCAATAACTTACAATTACTTCTCTAAGTTACCATATAAAATTTTAACCTTACTTTGGATTACTTTTTAATACATAAAGAAAAGGTTTTTGAAAACCTTAACTCGAGTTAGAATTTAAACAAAGCATTTACTAACTCAAAAATAGTAAACGATTAGATTTTAAAAGTGGATCTCAAGTCCCTTACTAACAACTCAAGTTCCTATCTTCATACCATCCAATCATAATCCAAACATATATGAAAGATACCAATTCACATCATCATCATATTGTAGTAAAATCACCACATTCATATCCAAACACATCACCTAACCATCAATCTCAAATCAAATGCTAAACTACAAGTTAGCACATACATAAAACATCCAATTCATATCATAATCCAAACACAACATCATATATATATATATATAACCATATAACCAACAAATATATAAAGGTAAGATCTTTCCCAAAAAGTTAAGAATTTACTCACCAAAAGCTATTCGGACTCTCGCTAAATTAGAGTATGACATAGCACTTCCATTCCTAAGCAACAAGATGGAGTCTTGAACCTTAAATGCACTAGGTAGGCTCGACCATGAAGGGAAGAGGAAGCGAGACTTGTTTTGGTAAGGTGAAGCGACTTCGGATAAACATCGAATTCTCAATAATAAACCCGAAAATATGTCATTTTGCAACTGATTTTTGGGCTACCTACTCACGGAATTACAAATAGCACTCAAAGGAAAAGTTATTGGAATTTCTTTTCTCTATCATTTCAAAAAAAGGTTAACTCATTTTTGATTAGCTTTGAAAATGTTATGGTCCAATGAAATGGACCATTTTCAGAAATTAAATTCTGAACTCAAAAATTGCTCTGTAAAGAATTGGTGTTTTGACATAGCTATGTTAGAAATTTGAAACAGTGGTCAACTAGAATGTTGTAGGCATTAAAATTTCACATGGTTTCT
Organism: Allium fistulosum; assembly: GCA_030737815.1. Lineage (NCBI taxonomy): Eukaryota > Viridiplantae > Streptophyta > Magnoliopsida > Asparagales > Amaryllidaceae > Allium > Allium fistulosum. The sequence goes on from CM060907.1 coordinate 853,180,091, forward strand.
AAAAAAGAAAAACTCTATTTGAGTTAGAAATGAGGAAGAAAAGGTTGGTGGAAAGAGGAGGAAAAATGAAGAAACATATGGGCTATATATAAGCAAGATTTCACCTCATCATTTTGTCAAGTCACATCACTCCCTTTATATATATATAATTATGTTCAGTCACATCACACTTTTATATATATATATATATAATTATTATGTTTGGTCACATTACTTTCTTTATATATATAATTATTATGTTTAGTCACATCACTTTCTTTATATATATAAGTTAAATTATTAATTAATTATTATGTAACAAGAGATAATTATGGTTAATGATTACAAATCTAAGATGTGACAAGAGAGGAATATATATATATACATATATATATATATTTTTATATAAGATGATTATTTTTAAAACTACATCTTGTCACATCACTTACTAATCCAAATTAACATAAGATAATTTATTTCTAAGTGTATTATTATTTAGTTAATTAACTCTTGTATATATACATATAGTGCACAAAGACGAACAAGTTCCTGACAACTTTTTGGTGTCGAAAGATCTAAATTTCGGAAAATGTTCTTCGATCACATTTTGTAATTTTCTATGAACTATTTAATTTGGTAAACAAATTTTGAAAACGATTTTATCATCATTATTAATTAATTAAAATGAGTTTATTTTCATTATAAAACCTATATATTGAATATTTAAAATTAAATAAATATTCACTAGTTAAAGAAGTGAAATTGGGTCGTTACATTCTTCCCCCCTTAAAAGAATTTCATACCCGAAATTACACCTCGACCTATCCCAGAAAACACTTAATACTATACATCAGCTCTTATGATGTACATAGATCATTCTTATGCAAAATCCGATTCGATCTCAACTTGAATACATAACTTTCTTTCCGAAATAGTATAGCTCACTCGATTCTCTGGTGCAGACTCCTATCAGGCCCCTTGATTTGGAACCTCTATTCTCCTTACATAGTTGTAACTATGATAGAAAACTTTGGTCGCACACCAATAACCCTCATCAAGTGCTCGCCGTCAAAAGTTGAGCAATAGATCCTTATTCGGAATGGTGCAAACACCTCAATGTCATGTACTCGAATCTTGGATCAAGACTATATGAAAAGGAGAAATGATCTACGTCCACCCTACACACTTACTAATTAGTTCTCCTAATACCAATTCAATTTCCACTAAATTCTTTATGAAAATATTTCATAACTACACTAGTTCAACTTGGATAATACTCAACTCAGTTAAGAGTATATACCTCTATTTGATTCCACTATTTCAATTTTTATTTACTTCCCTAAGGAAATTAAAGATCCAAATACCCGGCTTTTATTTTCAAAACCTTTTTGAAATGGAACTCTATACTATAAATCATACAAATATATAGATATAGCTCGAGTAACTCCAAAATGATACTAAGGGACTGGGTATCACCAAACAGTATCATACATTCCCTTACTAAGAAGGGTAATACTCAAGAGAAGTGTTTATAATCTAAACACATCTCTTTCCCAATTTTAAATCATTTTCGAGCCACTCGAACTAGTTAACTTAAAAATATTCCTTATAATTCCAAATTCTCATTTTTGGAACAATACTTTACATTTTTCAACAAAACACCTATTACTAACTTGCTTTGGGTTCATTCAGGTCGAACTAGTTTCGATCGTACAATGATAAAGAGGAGAATAATTTACTAAGCGTATTACAATGTTCATCTAGGCAAACATCTTATTGTCACTTAAAAGATTATTCCGATCATCACAAAACAATCAAGACTCATTCCCCCTAACCAATCCAAAGAAAATACTTCCTTCTTAACATTTTCATTTCCAACATTTTTTTTTATTTGAACCAAACTACTTTAAAATAATACTAGTATCATTTTTCCAAAACCTTGAAAATCATTTTTCAAAAGCACCGAGATTTAAGTTCTCAAGTTTTCAACTGAAATTCTTTTTATTTAAATGACACATCTTATTTCGTCCATTTCCAAATATTTATTTCCAAATATTCTAACCTTTAATAAATATTCTTTAATCGAATCAAATTTTAATCCAATATTAACATCGAACGCCTCATAGCCAAATTGTGAAACTTAGTTCACAAGATGTTTGTTTCATGTTTTTCCCTTTTCATATTTACCTAACCCATATCTTAAAAAGGGAACATACTAACAATAATCAATGCTCAACTAAACGAGCATGACTAAAAAAACCCTAAATGATAATAATAATAATAACAACATATTATTATCTCCTGACACCCAACCAACTATACTACACTATTTGTGAAAATCATTTTTTTGTATATAAAATACATTTTAGGTAAATTTATTTCATTTACCCAATTTCAAAACAATACTATGTCAATTGAACTTGTTCCAGTGTTTAGGAAATCCCTATTGATAACGTTGGCCAAACGCATTGACCAAAATTCTTAAGCCACTCAACAGCTCAAACAACACAATATAAAACATCTATATATCACTAAGAACTACACATTCACACACACACACACTCAAACTCATCCAAGGGTCTCACTTACCCGATCTTTGATGAGTCAAACCCTACCAAAGCCAAGGATCTCGCTTAACCTTCAGCTCTGATACCAAATGTGACAAACCAGATTTTTAACCCTCGAATATTGACACTAATATGTCCACTGTATCACCCGCCGAACATTCAAGTGCCGGAAATATCGATTTATTAGGGTGAAAGAAGAAGGTAGAAGATATAAGAAAACTAAACAACACAGAATCTCACAATGCAGCGAATAATATATAATACAACAATGATCCTTACAAAAAGGAAACATCTTTATTCATATATACAACATCAGAGTTCACTGGACTTATCCTAAATTTGGACAGTTATAGAAACCAGTCCTTATATTGACAAACATACAGACTCTATAATATAGCAGAAAAAAATATACGTGAATACATTTTGACCATCCAGTTCCTCTCCAACTCCAAAGTATCCAGCTAAACCTGGGAAAACATGCTCGGTCTGACCCGAGCATTACATGGAATAATGCCCGGGTCAGTCTGGTAAACTAGCGTGAGTAAAACTCGATAAAAAGTAATGACCAAACTGATTTCTACATTTGAAAACTTTTCAAACAAAGGGTATCTCGTAAGACCACACCGCACATAAAAATGGACAGGTTTTTACCTTACGATAACCAAAACATTTTATATCAAAATCTAGTGATATTATCATAGCATCTAGGTTTAACGTAAATAGATAAAATAGATGAAATGCTTACATCTCAAATTCCAACATATTAGGTTCTACAATCGAAAATGTAAGGCACGTATTAGAGATTGGATCCCAATAATGGCAAGGTAAGGGACTACCTTTCGACGATACACCTCTAGAAAATGCACCGATGCTAAAACAGAGCCGGTTGTCCCTTTAACATGGAAGACCGGATTACCTTACCCCCTTACACTGAGGCCTTATACTACCATGGTGTTTGCATGCAAACCAACTCTGAAAGGGACATCTAGAATGGGGTGACCGCACCTAATGGTAGCTAAACACATAGCTCTGCTACATGCCCTGTTTTAACCATTCCTCCCGGTTGTGAGGGTTGAGGCTATGCTTTACCTGTCTAAATAGCAATCCATCTTGGAATGCTAACACTACCCACTAGGCGCCAATGCAATGCTAGCATTCATCCATACAAGTTCATTCTGGGTCTGAACGAAACCGAAGGCACTACTTCTATTACATCCATTACGGGGGAATCCCTCCCATGGAAAATAGAAAATAGCCCTTGCACTTTAAAACTCCATCTTCGATTCCATGCTTTTCAAGATGCCTTCAATATGAAACTTTGAGTTGGATTGAAGTGGTTTCCGGATAACATATCTGATCATGGTCTCTTTGAAACAACTTTCAACAGTCCCTAGTAAACTCAGCCTTGGTTCTTTAGGAAATAAACAGACAAAGATAAGAGTAGAGTTCACCTCCTAATTGTTTGTGGGCGGATTTCCTTATCATTTGTTTTAGAAGAACAAAATGAGTTTATACGTATAGTATAGCACTTTCGATGGTAATTGTACCATATAACTCCCGCGTTTCTCCTAGATATTTCCAAAGTTACATTTTGGATCCAGCTTTGATAGTCGGTTATTTAACTATCAAATAAAAAAACATCCAATCATGATTTAATTTCCAAATGAGATCCACTAAACCGTTATTAATTCTCTTTAATTAATAAAAGCACTCTATAAAATCTGATCAAAAGATCTTTTCAAAACACTATTCCCAAACCCCTTACATTTCCTTTTATACTTGGGAAACATTTATATACTTATCTCAATGTTATAAGTATATTACCAAAACATTTTACCTTTCATGCCTTGAAACAAAATCATATACTTATCTTATCAGTATAAGTATATTTACAAACTTTTCAAAGTTTTCTTCTTTCCAAATCCCATATTAAATAACCAAACATTTCTTCCAAAAAAAACGTCCAGCTTATCCTTCATTAAAATTCCCTCTTTAAAAGCTCATCTCATAATTCAATTAACTTATAAATATCAAAATAAAGTTATAACCCATTTTTATAAACCTTTAAGTTAATTTAAAACTCTTTATATAAACCTTTCTATACTCCTTTATAAATATTATTTACAAACATTATTTGTAAAATAACTTAATAACCCTTTCCGATAGTAAAACCCCTTTCTAAACACAAATTATCATTTATAAATATCTTTATAAGAATTATATAACTTGAAAAAAAATTTATAAACCCTTAGCCTCAAATTCATTAAATAATTTAAGTAAATTCAAAACCGTACTTTATAAATTCCAAACGAGGCTTATTAGTCCCTATGGTACTGATTTAAGTTACCATCTTATTTCAATTTAATTCCAAGGCACTTATCAATTATTTACATAGGCCAACATATGTGTAAATCCAACCAATTATCAAATCAGGGAATAACTTGTCAATACAACTCAACTAGAATATACATGTCTAAAGAACATAATAGCAGGATGGTGATTTGTCCTTGTAACGACCCGATATTTTCAACCATTCGCATCCGCACATGTCGGACTTGAATTGCTCAAAATATCGTGTTGTGAATAAAATTTGGCAAATCTCAGAATATACAGTAAATAAATAATCACAGAACACAGACACAGAGTAAAATAATGCAGCGGAAGTAAAAGAAATAGTAGTTCATGAAGCTACTATATAAATATATCAGAGTTACATAAGATATAACAGAAGAAATAGAGTACAACAGAAGTCTCAATAAAATAACCAAGTATGAGCTGAGTAGAACAACGGAACTGAAATAGATAGGACAAGACAAGCAGATAATCTCCAGCGATTCAAATCTCCAATAGAGCGGAAATCCAAATTTGTGAATAACTCAAGCTGACCCGAGCGTAAATAAAAATACAAACACTCGAGTCAGGACATACATACTTATACAATGTAAACCAACTCAAGTGAACTGTAATAAAGGTACAAGTAACTTAAAGAATGCTTGGGATCGCCCATTCTTTAAGGATCCGTTAAACTATCTACTATGTAGTAATATTCGCTATTATAATAATGTCTAATCATAAAATAAACATACTTTTAAATAGCATTAAGGAGTGACCCAATATTCCCCTTACCACGTAATAGTCCCAATAGTCTATCCAGTATTAGCATACTCCCAAAATGGGGGCTACCCTCGATACTCCACAGGCTACGGGAGAAATCACAAATCGTAGTAAGGCTCGATATGGTAGGTGACATGGCACACAAGGCAATGCCAGGGTAGATATACCAATTATGCACACGGACTGATGGAACGCATAGCAGCCACTACCGTCCACCTCGAACAACACTCCCAAATCGAAGGGTGGCCACCAAAAATCACAAAGTAATAGAATGGAATCAAAGAAGTGCGTCCGATAAGAGGTGCTACCTCATTGGTCCGAGATCGCTCCTGTTTTAGCCACCTTATGCCAACTCACGGGAGTTGGGTCCACGTATATACCTTAGGATCGTTGCCACCATCCTACTTCATTCTGGAAACTCCACCGCGTACACAGTTGTCAAAGTGGTTTTCGGTACCGACAGAGAGTATGTCCATATCCGATCCCGGTCTCTTTAACAACCAATCGTTATTATAACCCATGGTTAAAAATTTAAAAACAGTTTATACTTCAAAATAGAATATCATTTCAAATCCAAATCTTTATCAAAATAAAGATCAAATCATTTCCAAACCATTTAAATATATTTAAACTATCATATCATTTCAAAACTTTATTCCAAATCATTTCAATATATCAAAATATCATATCTTTCCAAAACTTCATTTCAAATCATTTTAATCGAAATATCATATCTTTCAAACTTCATTTCAAATCATTTTAATATATCAAAATATCATTTGAGTTCAAATCTAAATTCTCAACTTTAAATACTTTTTAAATTTAAAGATATCATTCATTTATTATCATTTCAAGTCACCTTTTAAATAGTTTATATTTCAATCAAAATAATTCATTTAAACCCTTTAAAAGTGTAATTATTATACTTTCAAATCAAGTATTAAAATTTCCAAAGTTTCAATTCAATTCAATCATTTATTTCAATTAAATTTCCATAGACCATTTCAAATCTTATAAATTTCAAATATAGATTTAGTCCACAAAATAACTATTCAAATTATAAAATAAATTCCAAAGCTTTATTATCCTATATTTCATAAGTCCAATATCTTTTAAATAGATTCAAATTACAAGTAAACCAATTATTTTTCATACTAATATAAACTTCAATTATTTATTCCAAGATTTAATATCATTTCAAATTCATTTCAAAATATCATCTATTTAATTTAAATTTAAATACCATTTAATCATATTTCAAAATAGTTGTATTTCCCAAATCAACTATTCCATTTATCATTTAAAGTCAATTCATTATATTTAATAATTAAATTTTTAATTTCCAAAATTTAATCTTTTTCAAAGATCATTTATTCATTTGAATTTATTAAAAAAAAGAAAATTCAACTTTCGCAGCACTTAGAAAATGCAACTAAATGTTATGTTTAAAAACAGTTCATTAACAAAAGACGGCATTTAAAATACTTTAATATCTTAGTTTAGTTTCAATTAAAATTTTAGTTAAATTTAACAACTATAGCACTAACAAAATGCTATAATAACTCTTAGTTCAAATTTTCTATTAGGTTCATTTAAAACAACTACAGCATTTTCCAATGGTGTAATATCTCATATTACATTTCAAAAATGCTGTCAAATCAAATTCAGAGTTTTATTTACAATTTCACACATAATTAACTTTTAATATAAATCATTTTAACTTATAAAATCATATATTTTCACATTTAAAAACAATCATTTAAATACCTTTATTTCTATGATTTTATAAAGTCAAGTTTCCATACAAAAATCAAATTAAATAACAATTAAATTTTCATTCCCTTAATTAAATTCTTAACTTAACAACTAAGTTTAAATTTCCAAAATATAACTTATTTCCATTTATTTTACTTAATTAAAAATTCACTTTTAAACAAATTTCACAATTTCCCAATTTAAGTTATATTTCAAAATCTTCAACTTAAACATTCATTTATTCCATATTTTAATTTATACAAAAATCATTAACACTTTTAAAAATTATTATTAATTAATAAAATCATTAAATTCATCTTTTAATCAGATTTGCCATATTTTCTTCCTTTACACAAATTCCATTTATAAACAAAATCATAAATTCCAAAATTAACTTATATTTCAAATTCTACTTCGCCATTTACTTAATTCACTTATTTAATTTGTAGAAAATCACAAATATTTTATAGAAATCATTTTAATAAAATTTAAATCAAAATATCATAATATGTACATTTTAAAAATATTTTAAAAATTTTGGAAAAATATATAAACCATGGGTCTGTATATAATTTTCTAGCCTAGGTCAAGCGATACAGATATGTATCATTTCAATCCGCAGTTTACAAAGAAAAACCGGGTTCTATCATTTCAAACCCGCAATCCCAAGTTAAATAAAATAAATAAAAAGTCGCTCAGGCTTATCATTTCAGTCCATAACGATCTTTCCCTATTCTAAAGTCCGTTCGGGTATGTATCATTTCAACCCATAGTGAATCTAATTGTTTGCACCAAAAATGGTCACAAACCCCGAATGTTGTGAAAGCACCAGTGTATGAATACAAATCAGCAATATTCAAACACAAATCTCAGATCTAAACAAACAACAAACAGCAATCCAGAAATAATGAACAAAAACATGAGATTTATAGTGGTTCGGCTATCTCCGGCCTACGTCCACTCCAAAGTTTTTATCTTTTATTGATCGATGCTTGAAGATTACAATTTCCTATCGTGTAGTACAACGGATTTTATGATTATAATCTAAATCTAAGGCAGCAATGGTGATCTGGAGTAAATCTGGCAGAGTCTGGGCGCTCTTTATCTCTCAAAATTGTCCGACCCCTTTTCTGAATGACCAGGGGCTCTATTTATAGGTGTAGGAGGCTGATATTTCGCCTAAACTGAAGGGAGACCAGTTCTGGTACGTCAGGGGGCCCACATGCCCGCTTTATGGAAATCCGGGCCCACACCGGGATCGATTCGACCCTTGCTTCGAATCGATCAAGATTTGTTCCGATTGAGATGAAATTTGGCATGAACATTCCTTAGGTTGTCAGTAAGCTACTGTGAAAATTTTATAGCATTTGGACTTATAGATCTCAAGTTATGATTGAGTCAAGATTGCATCCCTGGCTGACACGCTTGCTTCGACTCGATTCGTTCGAATCGATAGGCTCGACTCGGTAGCCTCACGCGCCTTTCCTGGGTCAATCCACTTTTTACTCCGAGTTGAATGGGTCGACTCCATCTGTTTCGCTGCTTTGACTTAGTGGATTCCAGAGAATGGATTCGAAGGTGTGCTCGTTCGAATCGATCATGTTATGCTACAGCCAATCGATTCGAGGTCATTATTGGATTCAAAGGTATTTATTTCGATGGAATCGAAGGACACCGGCCTGTAACTTTATGGTTTAGAAGCGACTCATCCCTTGATCGATTCGAGTGAATGTTGGTCTGGTGGATGCGAACTAAGTGGAGTCGAACCGATGGATTCGAGTAGAATGCTTTCCGGTGGATACGAAGTGGATGGAGTTAACCTTGATGGAGTCGAAGCTAAAGGACTTCTCATCGATTCGAAGCTGGTGGTGCGAAGTCCATGGATTCGAACTGAGGTGTGGGTATGGAAATGATGGATTCGAACAGAGCATTCTTCCTACCTTGTATCGATCGTATCTCCTCCGTACAGACTCCGATTAACCTGAAACTTGAAACGTAGCCTCTCCTAGTCCTCATCATCATCTCCAATCGATTCCATCCTGATCGGAGCCCGGTCAAATTTTGATGACATCGATCACAACCCTGTCTCTAATCGACTTCCAATCCTGATACCCATCCTTTCTTGTCGATTAGTTTGATATTCCGGCTTTGACCAAAAAGCGGGATAACATTTGCCCCCCAAAACATGCCTTATGATAATAAGGCGTGTTTTGAATAGTTTCCAAATCCAATGTCCAAAGTCCGTAGCCAATTCCATGCCCATCCAAACTCGAAGGCTGAGTTATTAGTCCATCCTTATCCAACAACCGAATCCAAGACCTCTCCGGGTCGGTATCCAAATCCATAACCTCTCTGGGCTCTTGCCAAGCGTAATCCATACCTGACGACCGTGGTCCAGTGTCCCTGGACATTGAGCTAACCTCTCCGGGTTCTTGCCAAGCGCGATCCACACCTGACGACCGTGGTCCAGTGTCCCTGGACGTTGAGCTAACCTCTCCGGGTTCTTGCCAAGCGCGATCCACACCTGACGACCGTGGCCCAGTGTCCCTGGGCGTAAGTAATGTCGTGGCTTAAGTCCTAAGCCGAATCCTGGTCACTCCGGACCCTTGTTGAGCATAGTCCATACTCAACGACCTGAAAATGATAATTGATAATACCAGGCCTAAGTCCTAGGCCGAATCCTGGTCTCTCCGGACCCTTGTCGAGCATAGTCCATACTTGACGACCTGAAACAATAATCGATAATAGGGGGCCTAAGTCCTAGGCTGAATCCTGGTCACTCTGGACCCTTGTCGAGCATAGTTCATACTCGACGACCTGAATGAGTCAATTTACCACGTTCGGGCAAAAGGACTCACCCCTTGCCAGGCGTAATCCACACCTGACGATCGTTTATCAAAAACCAAAAAGAATCCAATCAGAATCCAATCCAAAATCCAAATCAAATCGGAAAGCCAGAAATCCATACCAGAAATCAAAATCATCATCCAAAACGGAGAACAATCATCCGAATGAATGCAAAGACCAGAAAAACAAGCAAAATCAGGAGTTCAATCCAAACTCCAAAAACCAAACCAGAAAACTAAGTGTCCAATCCAAAAACAAAAGACAGATTTCGCAAACCATGGCTTTGCGGTTTATCATCACTCAGAGCATGCCTAGGGGCTATCTCCGTCCCCATACATGTGTAAATGACTCGGTTGCTCGCCAATGGTTTGTTACTTATTTCATATTATCCTGATCAATTGATGACCAATCGACCATTATTCCTGTGCCTCATATCCTCATGGTTTGAGGTAGACGGTGGTTGCTCCTGCTCCACCGCTGCATTCCGAGCCCCAACATACTGCCTCAACTGTCCATTCCTCACATGCTCCTCAATTATGTCCTTTAGGTGCCTACAGCTATTGGTATCATGCCCGTCCAAATCGTGGAAGAGACAATGCTTTTCTGATGCCCACTCCCGCTCGGATGGTTCTCTCCTAGCCGGCCTCCGGTAAGGAAGGCGATTCTGAGTTTCCATGTATATCCGCTCTAGTGTCTCATTTAATTCTATGTATGTGGAAAACCTTGGATCCTTCCATCGTTTCCTAGCTTTTTCAGAGTTTTCGTCCAGCTTCCTTTTTCCTTTATCTTTATCCAAGCTTCCGTCGGATGGTCCTCCACCCCCGGTCACATTCACCTCCTTTAGCTTTAAATCCATACATGCGTCTTCTTGCCGAAGAAATCTTTCAGCTTCGTGAAAGAATTCCCCGAGATCCAGTGGTAGGTCTCGTACTAAAGATACCTTAAAATCTAAATCCTCTCTGACTCTCGATACTGCCGCCATCAAAACCATCGATGGATCCGGCCGATCCACCGAAGCAACCGCCGCATTAAATCAAGTTAAAAATGCTCTAAGCGATTCATCCGTTCTTTGCTTTACCGATGTTAACGTCATCACGTTCTTAGGTCTTTTGATATGAACCCGAAACTGTCCCAAAAAACCTGTCCACCAATTCCCTCCAATTCCTGATAGATCCTTCCTCCAGCTGCCTAAACCACATTGCCGCTAGGTCTGTCAAGTATAAAGGGAAACATCTGGCCATCACTTCCTCCGATGCCCCCAGCACTTCCATGTGTCTAGTGTATCTCATCAAGTGATCAGTCGGGTCAGCCTTTCCATTATATATTTCCACGCTAGGTAACTTGAACTTAGGTGGATTCTGAGCCATCCTGATTTCCCGAGCGAACGGACTCCTGTTCACTCCTTCCAAGTCTCTATTGGTCGAACCTCCACGCATAGTCTTCCTAATGATTTCCATTAATCCAGCATTGCCTGTTAGGTGTTGCCCCCCATGCTCCCGAGGGAACTCCGGCACATATTCTTCATGTGGCTCATTAGCCACAACGTTGGCTCTAGCCTGCTGAACTCCTTCCAAAGGTCCTTCTGCGTTGGATCCTGTGGGCCTGTCCCCAAGCCCTTGTTGATTGCCTTCCGGTTCTGTATTCTGTCCTCCATTGGGTTCTGCAACCCTAGTTCCTTGTTCCACATTTGCAGTCGCTATAGTTGGTCCAAGGTTCTGTGTTCCTGCGGCTCTCATCTGCTCGAAGAAAGTCTGCATCATATCCTGTTGACTCTTCAACAACCTCTCATGCAATGAATTTGCCATAGCTTCCATTTCGTCTCTGGTAATGTAAATCAAAGCTCGTCCTTCTCCAGCTCCGGAGGATGCCTCTTGACTTCCTCCTTGTTGGCTTCTCTCAGCTCTTTGTCTTGTTTGTCGAGTCATTGTAGCGTCAATTCGAATCCTTCAAACTTTTAAGGCTAAACTTTGAATTGGTGTAGCGGGTGCTAGTTGTTCTCAGTGAAAGAACCAAAGTGTTTGCGCCAAAAATGGTCACAAACCCCGAATGTTGTGAAAGCACCAGTGTATGAATACAAATCAGCAATATTCAAACACAAATCTCAGATCTAAACAAACAACAAACAGCAATCCAGAAATAATGAACAAAAACACGAGATTTATAGTGGTTCGGCTATCTCCGGCCTACGTCCACTCCAAAGTTTTTATCTTTTATTGATCGATGCTTGAAGATTACAATTTCCTATCGCGTAGTACAACGGATTTTATGATTATAATCTGAATCTAAGGCAGCAATGGTGATCTGGAGTAAATCTGGCAGAGTCTGGGCGCTCTTTATCTCTCAAAATTGTCCGACCCCTTTTCTGAATGACCAGGGGCTCTATTTATAGGTGTAGGAGGCTGATATTTCGCCTAAACTGAAGGGAGACCAGTTCTGGTACGTCAGGGGGCCCACATGCCCGCTTTCTGGAAATCCGGGCCCACACCGGGATCGATTCGACCCTTGCTTCGAATCGATCAAGATTTGTTCCGATTGAGATGAAATTTGGCATGAACATTCCTTAGGTTGTCAGTAAGCCACTGTGAAAATTTTATAGCATTTGGACTTATAGATCTCAAGTTATGATCGAGTCAAGATTGCATCCCTGGCTGACACGCTTGCTTCGACTCGATTCGTTCGAATCGATAGGCTCGACTCGGTAGCCTCACGTGCCTTTCCTGGGTCAATCCACTTTTTACTCCGAGTTGAATGGGTCGACTCCATCTTTTCCGCTGCTTTGACTTAGTGGATTCCAGAGAATGGATTCGAAGGTGTGCTCGTTCGAATCGATCATGTTATGCTACAGCCAATCGATTCGAGGTCATTATTGGATTCAAAGGTATTTATTTCGATGGAATCGAAGGACACCGGCCTGTAACTTTATGGTTTAGAAGCGACTCATCCCTTGATCGATTCGAGTGAATGTTGGTCTGGTGGATGCGAACTAAGTGGAGTCGAACCGATGGATTCGAGTAGAATGCTTTCCGGTGGATACGAAGTGGATGGAGTTAACCTTGATGGAGTCGAAGCTAAAGGACTTCTCATCGATTCGAAGCTGGTGGTGCGAAGTCCATGGATTCGAACTGAGGTGTGGGTATGGAAATGATGGATTCGAACAGAGCATTCTTCCTACCTTGTATCGATCGTATCTCCTCCGTACAGACTCCGATTAACCTAAAACTTGAAACGTAGCCTCTCCTAGTCCTCATCATCATCTCCAATCGATTCCATCCTGATCGGAGCCCGGTCAAATTTTGATGACATCGATCACAACCCTGTCTCTAATCGACTTCCAATCCTGATACCCATCCTTTCTTGTCGATTAGTTTGATATTCCGGCTTTGACCAAAAAGCGGGATAACACTAATCTACAGGGAACTTGTAGTGTGATTACAGTTATAAATGAACAGAATAGCATCATATAACAGTAACAGATAAGATGACAGGTAAATTAACAATTTAACATCATATATAAATGATCACAGGCAGTTATAACATCACATAATAGTTCTACACATTCAAATGGTGTCAATTCACATTTGTATAAGTATAAATGTCTGGTGAGATTTACTCACCTTTTTAAAGCTGAAGACAACAATTCAAACACAAAGAACAAACTCCGGAAAACACAAGAGGCACGACAAAGCACAATCCAAAATTGAGTGATAGGAGAGCTAAGATTTCAACTTATGTACACAAACAAATACAAAATACATAAGTATATTAAATACAAAAGATTAGATGAAATAAACAATGAAAATGATTGAGATAAGATGGCATAACCTTGCTCTATCTTATGCAAGTGGTGATGGAGCTGGTGATGGGGTTAGCAATAGGAGGTAGAGGCCGAGCCTATTCATGAAGGAAACAAAGAAAGAAAAAGAAGAAAGAGAGAAAAAAAGAAGAAAAAAAAGAGGAAGAAGAAGCCATGGATATTTAGATCTATAAATTTTTTTTCTCTTAGGAAATAAAATGAGAATTAGATGTGAGATGAGAATATTTGTACATGATTTGTAAGAGTAATAGGCGGCTAGGGTTATGGAAAAAAAACGTCTACGAGAATAAATGGTAAGAAAATAATAAAGGGGATTTAATTCCTATTTAATAAAAGAAACGTATGCAAAGATCTTTAAATCAGAAGAGTCAAACGAGGAAGGAAATGTTGGGAAATATTTTGCGCAAAATTTGATGGGAGTAATACATGGCTAAGCAAATGGTAAACGGCTAAATCAATAAAGAGGCAAGGCAATTTAAGGTAGGAGTTTTAATGGTTTGGGAAATAAAAAGGCAACAAATAACTTGATGAATTTATTAATTTTTTTTTCTTTGTTTGCATGCAACTAAAAGAGGAGTTTGAGGAACAATACGTACGTGAATTATGAGAAGAATTCATGGTTAATGAATGTGGGAAGTAATTGGCTATGCAAATGGAAAGGCAAGGGAAAAGGAAAAGGCAACAAATAAACAAACAAGTAACCTATATCTCTTGCAATTTCTAAGCTATTATTAAAAAGAAAACCCATCAAAAATCAAATGAATATATTCAAAGTTTATACAAAAAAAAAGTTAGGGAAATAAACATAGGAATAAAATATAGAAATCATTTAAATCCAAACCCAAATCAATATATCATTTATTCCTAAATGCAAATGAAAAGACAGTGTTTAAACAATGAAACGTATGCCTCTTAAATTTCTCCAAGCCATATATTTGCATACATTGCTTTCTAGAAATGAAATGTGAAGTAAATGTGTACGTGAATTATGAAGTGGTGTGGATGGCAAGAAAAGAATTGAACGACTAAAGAGGAGTAAATGAGGAAACGGTAAAAGAAACGACTTAGGAGGTGAAACGACTTTACGTTTCAAAAGCTTTTAAAACCTTTCAAATTTCCTTAATTTATTCATATAAGTTTACCTTACTGAAAATAATAATAATTTCAGTTACAAATTCGAAAATATAACAAAATATAAAATATATATAAATATTTATTAATTATATAAGGTTAAAATAAGAAAATAGCGCAAAATTGCAAACCTAGTCTACAAAAATGGAAAATAAACAGAATGAACTTTGGACAATTTATATGGACTTGTAAAAAATATTTATAACAAAGATAACAACATAAAAGTAAAAATGCATTCACAAATAAATATATAAATTTTAATTTAAATAAAATTTAAATGAAGAAATTAGCAGAAGAATAGAAAACAGCCTTTTAAAAATAGGGAATAATTACAGTAAATTTTGGAAAAATCCTATTATCATTTTAAAAATATTTGAAAGTTAAAATATTCATAAAATAACATATTGACCCAGATTAAAATGAAATATGACAATAAAAATATAATTTATACAATTTAAAAATAACAAAATTGCAGAATAAACAAATTGCAGTCAATATTGAAATATACATAACTTTCACTGTTTAACTCCATTTTCAACGAAACGAAAAGCAGCGTTCAAGTTATTACATCTATTTTCATAATAAAAGATAAAATTTAAGATTTTAAAATAATTTAAGTTTGAAGTTTAAAAGTCAAAGTTTGAATGGTTTGACCAGAAATTCACTTTTAGTAAAATAACAAATTTATACTAGTTTGAAATTATAGTTCACGTAATAATTAACATTTATTTTAAAAATGAAATGTTTGAAATAAAACAAGTTAAAAATAGTTTCAAAAATAAAATAAAGTCACATTTAAAAATATAGGCCAAAATCTAGGGTTGTTACAGTCCTACTAAATAGATGTCCAAAACAATTTAATCAACTAATAGCAGAACGAGGATTTATTCTGCTAAACACATGCCCAAACAATCCAAACAATTACCCTACAATAGAATGGTGTTTTATTCTGCTAATGAATGTCCATTCAACACAAACAATCACATTCTAACTTATTCATAGTTATTTGTCTATTTAATATCATGGACAAGAGATCCTTTGGTTAAAATCAAACCACTTAGAAAGAACCCAACTTAAAACATAACCGATAGAGTTTAAAATAACTTTTAATCATTAAATCATAATTTAATATAAATTAAAGCTTAATTAGATCTTAAATAATCAAAATCAAATCATAATTAAGTCTTAATTAATTAAAAGTAAATTAATAGTTAAACTTTAAACAAATAAACATTTACTTAAAACTAATCCCTAATTAAGTAATGATTAAGTAAATA
Source organism: Allium fistulosum (assembly GCA_030737815.1). Lineage (NCBI taxonomy): Eukaryota > Viridiplantae > Streptophyta > Magnoliopsida > Asparagales > Amaryllidaceae > Allium > Allium fistulosum. The sequence goes on from CM060907.1 coordinate 853,196,575, forward strand.
ATTAATCGTTAATTCAATAATAATTAATTAAATAATTCAACTTTAATTAAATAACAATTAAAATAATTAAACATGATTACATAAAATAATTACCCTTATTAACTTAATTATTCGTTAATTAAACTTCTTAATAACTTACTTAATTATCACTAATTAGTCACTAATTACTTAACCTAATTACTGATTAATTAATAAATAGTTATCCTTAATTAATTATTAAACATACTCAATCAAGTTATAACTAACTTATGTGTTGCTAATTACATTTGAAAATAGGTTTTCAAATCATTTTAAAAAGAAACATTAAAGTTAGTGTAACGATCCGGAATTTTGGATATTTGAAATTGGAATATTTAATTGATTTTAAATATTTAAAAGTTAGTTTTTAACTTGAATTTCAAATATAACCATTTTTTGGATAATTTAATTATTTAATTGAATAATTGGAAATTGGGTAAAATATTGAATCTTGAGTTTTAAGCTTGTTAAAAATAATTTAAAGGCTTATAAAATTTATATTGATAATAATAAAGATAATAAAAGTTTTAAAAGTGGATTTAAAAGTGATTTGTTCGGTTTTAAAAATATATCGTTTAAATTGACATTTAAAAATAGCCTTCCGAGGCACAGTCTTGGAATTCGACGAAACCAATTCCATTGGATCCGTAATAGCGTATTAATCGGATTTCAAATTTCGTAGCGTTTGGAGTTATCGTTTGGTCGTATGAGATATAAACGTGTTTAAATTTATATCGAAAATTCAATATAATAATTGGGTCCAAAAAGCTATCTTCTCCATACGATCGAATTAGGACTCGAAACCTTTTCCATTGCGTTCGGAATAAGGGTATAACATTATGAACGTCTAGCGGCACGCCTCGATGGGAGGTCGAGATTTTAAGTTGCGACTTCGAGAAGATTTAAAATTTAAATAATATAATTGTATTGACTAGTCAAACAATTCACATCAGTACTTTTTCCTTTCCCCTTCAAATCACCGTAGCAAGTTGATTCGAGCACGATAACGTCTCATCGTGTTTCCCCCCGTTTTCCTTTTAAAAACGCAAACAGTTTCAAACAGAAAGAGAAGAAAATATAATGAAAGCTTTGAATAATTTTATCTTTCAATCCACTTGATTAAAAAATTCAAAACCTATTCCTAAATTCATTTTTCTGCATTTTCTTCGATCTGGTATGCTGCGTTTGTGGTGCGGTTGCATTCCTTTTGGACTGACGTGAAAGCAGTCGACCAAGGGTTTGAGGTTCTAGCGTATTTGTGGAGCTTGAGTTTGATGGATGGTCATTGGCGTGTCGGGGAGGTGGAGGCGCATCTCTAGGCGTGTTTTGGTGGCACGCGGCGTCGGGATGGTCATCGCGACTTGGTGGGTTTCGCGTGGATGGAGGCATGTCGCATTTTGATCGAAAGGGTAAAGGGAAACGGCGGTGATGCCATTTGGTCGGGAGCGTGGAGGGAATCTTGTCAATGTTTTTGGGTGAACGAATAGGGCGGTGGGTGGTTGTGCTAGGTGCACGCGTGCACGGTGGAGGTCGTGAAATGGGTTTGCAGAAGAGCGAGCAGTTTAGGGAGAAGCACTGTTGATGGTGGGCCGAACGTTTGGGCTTGGGTATGAAAATTTAAAATAAATTTGAATTTATTATGTTTTGTTCATATAAATTGTATGCAAAATTTATAATTTTTTTATCTCATGCGTATGAGGTCCGATTCGGACGATTCGAGAGGCGTTGGGATCGTAGTGTCACCATCTACGCATAGAAAATTAGTTTGCACGAATATAGCTTCCGAAATTTTCTGACATTTTAAAACGCGTTCGGATTCAATTGAAAACGGAACATGAAAGCAACAGAAAATCAAGGTGAGTTAAATCTTACTCAACTTCGGATTTCCGTGATTAATTTTGATAGTTAAAATTAATTATTGTTTGATTGGTTGAATCGATAAATTATCAGTTGGATGTGTTATTATATATAGTAGTATATATATTGGAGTGATTGATATTCCCGCATATATTATATAGTGGATGAGATCCTATGCGCCCCGCATAATAGCGGATGACCCTATATACCGCGATATCCCCCTCGAAGTGGGATTGGTATTTTTATATTGTGCTAACATCTGTGGATGCAGGAAAACAGGTTGGAGGGATCCAACTGGATTCCTCAAAAATGTTGAAATTTATTTTCATATTTGTGCGAAATGCGGATTACGGATCTTAAGGCTAGAATTAACACCAGAGGGGGGGGGGGTGAATAGTATTTTAAGGAATTACTAATTCTTTTTGAGTTTATATTAATTTGAACACAAATGTATGCAATATTCAAACACAGATATGATCACAGAATCAAACACAGATGCTGATATAAAGTAAAAGCAATAAAGGAAAGAACACACCGGATTTTATACTGGTTCGGAGTTACCCTACATCCAGTCCCGCAACACAAGTATGGATTTCCTTTCAAAATCAATTCTTACAATTTCACCCTCGATTTCAAGGCCATGAGGTACACCGTTCCAGATTCACAATCCTCTGGGTAGAGATACTTGATTTTACGGGCAACGAGTTCACCCGATTGATTTTCTAGGCTACAATCACACCTTTTCTCGCTCGATTGAATATAAAGAAGAGTTTATATTAATTTGAACACAAATGTATGCAATATTCAGACACAGATATGATCACAGAATCAAACACAGATGCTGATATAAAGTAAAAGCAATAAAGGAAAGAACACACCGGATTTTATACTGGTTCGGAGTTACCCTACATCCAGTCCCGCAACACAAGTATGGATTTCCTTTCAAAATCAATTCTTACAATTACACCCTCGATTTCAAGGCCATGAGGTACACCGTTCCAGATTCACAATCCTCTGGGTAGAGATACTTGATTTTACGGGCAACGAGTTCACCCGATTGATTTTCCAGGCTACAATCACACCTTTTCTCGCTCGATTGAATACAAAGAAGTCTATAACTCTGAATAGCACTGGGATCTTGTTGAGATAGTGATAGAGAATCAAACCAGAGATGATCTAGTTAGATTTAATGGTGATTTCGGCAGAGTAATGGTAAAAATGTATATAAAGAACTGTGGAAGAAGAAGAGGAGTGAAATCAGAGAAAATATGAATATAAATTCGTTTAAAACAGCCCCTATTTATAGTAGAATAACAGCCATGTCCATTCGTGAAAGGATATGACGAATAGACACTTCCTTTGAAATTTAAACTTTTGAAATAAACAGTTACCTTGTCGACAAGGGGTCCTTGGGGTTGTCAACAAGCCTAAGTTATTTTTGGTAATTTGTTTTTCTTTGAAAATAACTTCTATCTTGTATTAAAACTATTTTAAACATTATAAATATACTTAACTATAGTTAAAATACATAAATAAGTATAGAGAATAATATCTTGGTATATATAAAATTTTACTATAATTTTATATTTAAATCTAAGTATAAATATTAAAAGTTAAATATATTATAATTAAAAGATAGTTTAAAACCAAGGATAATTTGATATTGAAAATAAAGATTATTTTGAGGCTAAAAGTATTTTAAAACCAGGATAGATGTTTTTGATTAAAAAAGGAAGATTTTGAAATCATTTTGAAAACAAGATATAATTTTGTAAAACATTTGAATAAAAGTTAGTGGATACAAAACAAAGTTCCACTAGATTTTTTGTAGGTTCCATCCTACTTAGGGTTCCATCCCTTTAACGGGCTCGAAGTGGATTCCATTCCACGAATAAAATGGATTTTAAGATGTTAGTGCTTTTCTAGGAGTTTTAACAAAATTCCTAACTAAATTACTTACCTTGAAATCTTAAACTCTTGGTAATCTTGATATCTTCGATCTTGAGTTCATCTGTTCTTGAATCTCTATACTGTACAGTCTTCATTCTTTGGTACCTGTATATATATCCTGCGTATACATATATATCTAAACAATAATGTTAGTATTTATATTTTATAATCTTATTCTAAGGTTGTTGTCATCAAAACCAACTTCTCAAGGACTAATAATCTCCCCCTTTTTGATGATGACAACCTTTGTTTATAAAATATTACTTCTATCCTAATAACTCCCCCTTAATCTATGCCTAACTATCCTATTTTATACTTCTCCCACTTTGTCATCAACAAAAACTAACTCCAAACTATATAACTCTCCCTTATTCTTGTACTAAAGTACCCACATTAAAAATATATAATGGAGTATATAATAGATAGATTAAGAGATAATTATACTAATAGACATGATAACTAATCAAAGATCATATAAATATCAATGTGTATTTATACATATTATGTTTTGCACACCAATTATCAATCTACACCAAACCAAATCAAATCAAATCAATCCAAGCAATCAAATAAAATCAAACATTACGAGGAACTTCCACCCATCCTTCTTCTCTAAATATAGGGTCTGCTTTAATGGCATCCCAATTTTCATTTTCATTGGTGAGAGAGACTGGAGTATGTGCTTCATTATCAATTTTGTGCAGGGAGGAAATCATCCATCGAATTGCATCGAAATGCTTTTCTTGCTCCTTGATCATCTACATTTGACTCAAATCTAAGTGTCGTTGATTACGGAGAATGAAAGAAAGAATATTCATGAAAGAATTGAGGGTTTCTTCAAGATTCTCGATCAAACTATGAATTGGATCGGCCATATTTGAGTTTGTGAGAAGAAATATAGACAGAGTAGATAAGAAATGATTTTGAGTGATGAATTCTGGAAGAAATATGTATTTATAGGTGTAGAAATTCGTTTGAAATGAATAGACACAAAGTAGTTATTCAAATTTCAAATTTAAAATGAAAACACATTTCTGACCAATACTTGTCGACGGGGTCTCTGGGGTTGTCGACAAGGGTCAGTTAATATTGATGACTCATTTTGATTTTGTGAATAATTGTGTTAATATATATATTTATATAATATACTAACATTTATTCTGGAGATAAAATAAGCTAGATAACAGAAAAGTAATTCAATTTCATTTCATATTAGAACGATACAATGATTAAACATTAAAAACTATACAAACATTCAAATCAAAACAAACTAAAACCAATACAACATGACATGAAAAGGTAGAACTAGTTAGAGGATGACGAAGATGAAGATAATCCAAGCTTCTTGCTTACTTTGGAGAAAAACTTGTTCATCTTGGATGACATTTTATCCAATTTCTTACTAACGGACCGTTTAAAAGTCCGTTGATTCTCAACAATGGTCTTTTGATTTTTGAGTAAGGTTATGTTGGTTGGATTAGAGGGATAGTCAATACTTTCCAAGGATGTTTCACCTTCTTCTTCTTCTTCTATTTCCATTTCATCCCCTTCTTCTTCTTCTTCTTCCTCCTCTTCCATCTCCTCATGAGCCAAACGCTCTTCCTTTTCGGCAAGAGTCTCATATGGTTGAAAAACATATGGAATTTTCATAAGAGAAATATTTGAGTGATTAAAATCTTTTCTTGAAACAAATTCTTCTCCTTTGAAATCCACTCCAAAATAATTAAAAATCCGAGTGAGATAGATTCCATGATACAAAGTGTTTTCACCCACTTCAAAATTTTTGGGACGAAGTTCATCCAAAATAACTTGCACTCAATTAATATCATAATTTCCAAAAATAGCAAAAAGTGCTTTGCAAACTTTTGAAGTTGGATTGTTAAAACTCCCCGATCTTGGGGTCAAAGTATGTTGTAGAAGAAGATTAACAATTCTTGCTTTTGGTCGAAAGTTTCGATTTATGAATTCAAAGTTATCATCTTTTTCGAAAATGTGATGAAATGTCTCATGATCAATTTCATCGATATTAAAACTAGAAAGATCCATTCATGTGCTCTTGCAATTGAGAATGTTACCCAAAACATCACAATTTAAAATGATTCTAGTGTCTTCGCTGAGTACAACTGATAATCTTTTTGATATTAAAAAAAAATCAAAATACGAAATTGATATGAATTTCATTTGTTGTTTACATAGCTGCAATTATTTTGTTTCTTTGAGAATTTCGAATCCAAATTGAGGATTCGAGGAAATTGCAGATATGTGATTTTTGTTGAAATTTCCGCTGGCTTTCTTTTGTACTAATCATCTATTGATTAGCTTTTGCTGTTTTGAGTTGTCTTCATTGAAGATACACTCTAATGATTTCCTTGTTTATATTGTAATGTGCGTGCAAATGAATTGCACGTTACTGCATTTATTTTACGTTGAACCGATGCTAGGTTATGAAACGTATTTTGTTGCCGTTATTTTTATAACGGGATTTTTACACCAATGCTAAATTTTTGAAGCACGGTGTTTTGTGGCATTTTGATGAATGAAAATTCTCTGATATTACATTTTGATGTAGATTGTTTTGATGTGATTTTGACGTTTTAAAACTACTGTCGCTTTGGCTTCAGTAACCGTCAAATTTTAAAAGTGGATTTTCAAGCGGTTATTCCGCAATGCTGATTTGTAACCGTTTTTACGGTATTTTGAGAAGTACAATTTCCTTATCGAAATTGTTACCGATTTGCTGTTTTAATCACGTGATTGGAAAATCGTTTTAAAATGAAAATTGTTTTATAAAATTTTAGCAGTTTGCGTTTTCAAAAGAATGAGAAAGCGACTTAAACGATTCAGCAAAATCGAGGATTATGACCCCTTTCTTTTACTGTTTCGCTTAACTCCGGACTTGTTCAGTTGAGAATGCGAATTGTTATTTTTACAAAATAAATAAAATTGTTTTCAGAAATTTTACAGTTTGCGATTTCAAAAGAATAAGGAAGCGATTTAAACGTTTCAGCAAAATCGAGGACTATGACCCCTTTCTTTTACTAATTCGCTTAATTCCGGACTTGTCCGTTTGAGAATGTAAAGTGTATTTTTACAAAATACACAATTTTGCACTTTCAAGGAAACGATGAAGAGAATCAAACGATTTAGTAAAACACGTGGTATGGGACATGTGCGTTTGCTATTTCGGTTAATTCTGGACTCGTTAATTGAAATATTATGATGCTTTCGTGTGCTTTCGAGCCACTATGAGGACCTTCGGGTCATATGATGGACCTTCAGGGCAAATACCAGTACTAGACCTTCGGGTTATATGTTGGGCGCCAAAATTATGATGACAGTACTTGGTAGGCTTCGGCCATATGAGATGCACGTGCGACGTAGCTTAGACTCGCCATATGATGGGATCGATCCAAGCTTTTATGTTGATTTTCTAGTCTTCTTAATTGATTTCTAGATATTTGTTGTTTCTAATTATCTGCAGGTAATTAGATATCTGATGTTATGAGATTTAATTATCGTATCGGTAATTAAATATTTGTTGATATGAGTTCTGATTATCGTTTTGATAATCGGATATTTGTTGTTTCTAATTATCGCTTGTGATAATTAGATATTTGTTGATATGAGTTCTGATTATCGTTTTCGATAATCGGATAATTGTTGCTTTTAATTATCGCTTGAGATAATTAAATATTTGTCAGTTTTAGGTTTAATTATCGCTTAAGATAATTAAATATTTGTTGATTTTAGATTTAATTATCGCTGTTAGATAATTAAATATTTGTTGATTCGAGATTTAATTATCGTCTTTGATAATTAAATATTTGCTGATTTGAGATTTAATTATCGCTTGAGATAATTAAATATTTGTTGATTCGAGATTTAATTATCGTCTTTGATAATTAAATATTTGCTGATTTGAGATTTAATTATCGCTTGAGATAATTAAATATTTGTTGATTTTAGATTTAATTATCGCTTGAGATAATTAAATATTTGTCGGTTTTAGATTTAATTATCGCTTGAGATTATTAAATATTTGTTGATTTTAGATTTAATTATCGCTGTTAGATAATTAAATATTTGTTGATTCGAGATTTAATTATCGTCTTTGACAATTAAATATTTGCAGATTTGAGATTTAATTATCGTCTTTGCTAATTAAATATTTGTTGATTTTAGTTTTAATTATCGCTTTTGATAATCGAATATTGGTTGAATTTTGAAATTTGATTATCGTTTTTGATAATCGAATATTTGTTGAATTTGAAATTTGATTATCGTTTTTGATAATCGAATATTTGTTGATTTTGAAATTTGTGTTTTCCAGTTAATTGTTGAATAACTGGATATTGTCAGTTTGCGATTTGTGAATTGTGCTTCATAATTATCTTTGTTGATAATTATATTTTGTTGTTCTCTAATTATCGTATCGGTAATTAGATATTGCTGTTTTGAGATTTTCTGTATTTTAATTATCTAGTTGATAATTGAAGATTGCTGATAATTGTATTTATCCAATTTTGCTGTTTTCTGAGTATCTATTGATGGTTAGGCTTTGTTGAGAACTTGTAAAATTCTTTTATGTAGTTAAAAGATTTCTTTGGCATTTGAATTCTCGACTTTTATTTTCTAGCTTAACCAGTTTATGTTAGAAAATTTATTGTTAATGACGACCTTAATTAGGAAAATTGCGGGGACGCAATTTTTACAAGGAGGGGAGTCTGTAACAACCCTTGGTTTTATAATTGTTGATTATCGTCTAATGACGATTTAATTTGTTTGGAATTTCATTCGAGTTGAAATTTGTCTATAAAATTGTTAAGCGTTTTTATCAGTTGTAAATTCTTTTATAAAATGGTTAGTGGAGTTTCTATATCGAGTAGAAATTCTTTTAATAAAATTTTGTAATTATTGAAACGGGCTTTAAAGAAAAATATTGTGGCCCATATTCATTGTTGCCGTGATGTTTATCTAACCGACCCCCTTTCAATTTTCATTCGTTCTATAACCCGTTCCTCTCTCCTTCATTTTGTATACCCAACCCCTTTTCTTTTATCGTTCATTCGAAAAAAACCCTAGGCAAACGAAGACGAACATTAATGGCGGCTTCGATCTTCATTTAGGGCTTCAGAAATTCGAAGGCGACGGCTTTGCTTTGTTCGATCGATTCAAGAGTTAGTCGCATGTCACCTTGCTCAATCGATTCTCCATCGCTCGCCGCGGCTGCTCCTCTTTGTCAAAGGTGAGTGAACTATCACTCACATCTAATCCACTCTCTATACTGTGCTTAAGTCGTTCGATTTTTGTTTCGATGATTGATGTTTTCTGGGCCGGTTCGCTTTCTATTAACCCTAGCTTGATGATTTTTGGGTCTGTTCGACCCCTTATATTTGCATTCGTGTATATTTTTGTTTACTATATGAGATGGCCAGTCTACTTTGTTTCGATGATTGATGAATTTTGACTTGGCCAGATTTCTTGTTGGCCTTGGCTTTCACTTGATTTTATGATGATCGAATTTGATCGATTTTTAACCTTGTTCAACTGTGATTTCGATCTCTGTTGGCTTCGGTTATACTTTTGACCTTATTTGATTTTTCTGTTGTTTCATGACTCCGGCCATTGATTCATTGATTGCCTCGGTGATGTTTTTATTACTTGGTACAAACTCGATATTGATACTGTGAAGTCATGTATATGTATGTGTATTACCTCTGACAGACTTTGGCCTTGACTACTGTCTCAGTGCGATATTGTGGTTCACTACTGTCTCATTTTTGGTTGGTTTACCGGACTATTACGACATTGAGTCGCTTTTGATTTCGGTCACCTGATTTTTGTGTTGATCGTGTTCGACTACTTGCTGCTTTGGCCATTATGCCTTTATTGCCATGTCTACGTGATAGTGTTCGACCATGACTTTATCCATCTTTGATTTATATTACACTCGACTTTGAATTAGCTTTGAGACTTTTTGCATACAGTGCACTTGGGAACACTGATTCATCGAAGTGCATTTCCTGAGTTTCACTGAGCTTTGGCATTTGAGTGCTTCATCCCTTACCTGTAGTTGTGTTACCTCTGTCTAATTCCCTCTGGTTTCTTTAGTATTGTTGTAGACACTTGATCATTCGAGTCTGTTGTTTTGGAGCCTTGAACTGTCCCTGTTTTCATGAATTTTCTTTGTAACTGTAGCTTGGAGACAGTTGCCAACTTGTTTATTATAGTTGGTATGTACCATGCTTATTGAGTTGTTGGAGGTTATGTAATTTGAGACAGTATCACTGTGTACTGTCAGGTCCATGTTGCATTTGCAATTGGGCATGTTGTAGCTTTTGTCCAGTGTCACTTAACGATAGTATACTCGTGTTTGCATTATCCAGTTTTTGGTTTTGAAGAAGCAATATATTTTGCCTTTTTGCTTCGGCACTGTCTGTAGTGTTGCATACTCATGTCTTATGTGTTCTAGTCTTGTTCTCTTGATGACAAGTGGTCCAGACATTGTTGAGTTCCCTGTGTACATGTTTTCACCTAGTAGTTGCATTGGATCTGGTATCATTCTTTGAGACAGTTGCATATTGTTCCACTTCGATTAGTTCTGACTTCTAGCTTGTGGACTTTGTCTTGTGATCTTTCATACTTGTAGCATGCTTGACCTTGGCAGTGCTTCATATCTGAACTGTTGTTTGACCTTGTGATCAATTATGACTTTCACTGAGCTTTTGTGTATCTCTTGTGATAGTGGCGAGGCAGTACACGCGTGCGTGTACTACAGCCCTATCGGATTTGACAGTTTTAAATTGATGTTTCGATTTGTTGATTTGTTTTGTTGGTTGATTTCAATGTTTTGGAGTTGTATTCTGATTTGGATTGTTGATTTGTCATTTAACACTGTTTAGTGTAATATCTGTCATTATCCAATTCTCGTATCGAGAGTTGGATATACGAGATTTATGTGATTATCGTCTATTTGACTATCTGATTATTATTGCTGCTATGCACTAATAACTGAGTTTGAATTAGACTGACCCGTGTATTATTTTCTTTTGAATTTAATACTCGGGTCAGACCGGAGTTATTTCAGGTTGTAGATTTCCTTCTTTGAGTTGCTGTTCGGGATTCGAAGACTTTTCACATCTTCTGAAGTTGTCAGTGTCATTTTATAGTAGTCGTGTCATTGTATAGAACGATATGTATTCATGTATATTAGTCGATAATGTACTTGTATATATAACTTCTAGAGTCGACAGTTGTAGTTGTATCATATGTATCATGTCAACTATATTGTAACTGACATCGGTTATATATATATATATATGAGATTTTTGTTAATCTGTGTTCCGCATTTATATTATCTGTGTTATTGTTATATCTAATGTCCTAAACTATTAAGAACTATCGTAGTTTGCTTTATACTGATAATTGGATATGTCGATGGGAGTAAATAAATAATAGAAGAAAAATAAAAAGTATATACCACTCCTATCGAGATAACCAATATTAGTGTAAGGCCAATTACGGATGGTCGCTCCTATCCAGCCTTATTCTTCATAATAATAGACAGTATTTCTTTTAATACTCTTTGTTATTATGAGCATAGAGGTGGGGCGTCACAGTTGGTATCAGAGCCTGGGGTTTATGGATATAATATAAAACATAACTTAGATGGAACATATGTTACAACTATTGGTCGATGTTTTATTTGTGATTTGAGTCAAAACTAAAGTTTTGAAATTTTGATGAAAGTTTTTAAATATCATTATTTAAAGATAAAAGTAGAATTGTGTTTTGTTGTTTTGATGAAATTGTGTTCTGATGATTTGATTGATTTGAGTACTGTTTATCAGAGTGCGCAGCGGAAACAGTGAAACTGTCTTCGCTGAGTACAACTGATAATCTTTTTGATATAAAAAAAAAATCAAAATACGAAATTGATATGAATTTCATTTGTTGTTTACATAGCTGCAATTATTTTGTTTCTTTGAGAATTTCGAATCCGAATTGAGGATTCGAGGAAATTGCAGATATGTGATTTTTGTTGAAATTTCCGCTGGCTTTCTTTTGTACTAATCATCTATTGATTAGCTTTTGCTGTTTTGAGTTGTCTTCATTGAAGATACACTCTAATGATTTCCTTGTTTATATTGTAATGTGCGTGCAAATGAATTGCACGTTACTGCATTTATTTTACGTTGAACCGATGCTAGGTTATGAAACGTATTTTGTTGCCGTTATTTTTATAACGGGATTTTTACACCAATGCTAAATTTTTGAAGCACGGTGTTTTGTGGCATTTTGATGAATGAAAATTCTCTGATATTACATTTTGATGTAGATTGTTTTGATGTGATTTTGACGTTTTAAAACTACTGTCGCTTTGGCTTCAGTAACCGTCAAATTTCAAAAGTGGATTTTCAAGCGGTTATTCCGCAATGCTGATTTGTAACCGTTTTTACGGTATTTTGAGAAGTACAATTTCCTTATCGAAATTGTTACCGATTTGCTGTTTTAATCACGTGATTGGAAAATCGTTTTAAAATGAAAATTGTTTTATAAAATTTTAGCAGTTTGCGTTTTCAAAAGAATGAGAAAGCGACTTAAATGATTCAGCAAAATCGAGGATTATGACCCCTTTCTTTTACTGTTTCGCTTAACTCCGGACTTGTTCAGTTGAGAATGCTAATTGTTATTTTTACAAAATAAATAAAATTGTTTTCAGAAATTTTACAGTTTGCGATTTCAAAAGAATGAGGAAGCGATTTAAACGTTTCAGCAAAATCGAGGACTATGACCCTTTTCTTTTACTGATTCGCTTAATTCCGGACTTGTCCGTTTGAGAATGTAAAGTGTATTTTTACAAAATACACAATTTTGCACTTTCAAGGAAACGATGAAGAGAATCAAACGATTTAGTACAACACGTGGTATGGGACATGTGCGTTTGCTATTTCGGTTAATTCCGGACTCGTTAATTGAAATATTATGATGCTTTCGTGTGCTTTCGAGCCACTATGAGGACCTTCGGGTCATATGATAGACCTTCGGGTCAAATACCAGTACTAGACCTTCGGGTCATATGTTGGGCGCCAAAATTATGATGACAGTACTTGGTAGGCTTCGGCTATATGAGATGCACGTGCGGCGTAGCTTAGACTCGCCATATGATGGGATCGATCCAAGCTTTTATGTTGATTTTCTAGTCTTCTTAATTGATTTCTAGATATTTTTTGTTTCTAATTATCTGCAGGTAATTAGATATCTGATGTTATGAGATTTAATTATCGTATCGGTAATTAAATATTTGTTGATATGAGTTCTGATTATCGTTTTGATAATCGGATATTTGTTGTTTCTAATTATCGCTTGTGATAATTAGATATTTGTTGATATGAGTTCTGATTATCGTTTTCGATAATCGGATAATTGTTGCTTTTAATTATCGCTTGAGATAATTAAATATTTGTCGGTTTTAGGTTTAATTATCGCTTGAGATAATTAAATATTTGTTGATTTTAGATTTAATTATCGCTGTTAGATAATTAAATATTTGTTGATTCGAGATTTAATTATCGTCTTTGATAATTAAATATTTGCTGATTTGAGATTTAATTATCGCTTGAGATAATTAAATATTTGTTGATTCGAGATTTAATTATCGTCTTTGATAATTAAATATTTGCTGATTTGAGATTTAATTATCGCTTGAGATAATTAAATATTTTTTGATTTTAGATTTAATTATCGCTTGAGATAATTAAATATTTGTCGGTTTTAGATTTAATTATCGCTTGAGATAATTAAATATTTGTTGATTTTAGAATTAATTATCGCAGTTAGATAATTAAATATTTGTTGATTCGAGATTTAATTATCGTCTTTGATAATTAAATATTTGCTGATTTGAGATTTAATTATCGTCTTTGCTAATTAAATATTTGTTGATTTTAGTTTTAATTATCGCTTTTGATAATCGAATATTGGTTGAATTTTGAAATTTGATTATCGTTTTTGATAATCGAATATTTGTTGAATTTGAAATTTGATTATCGTTTTTGATAATCGAATATTTGTTGATTTTGAAATTTGTGTTTTCCAGTTAATTGTTGAATAACTGGATATTGTCAGTTTGCGATTTGTGAATTGTGCTTCATAATTATCTTTGTTGATAATTATATTTTGTTGTTCTCTAATTATCGTATCGGTAATTAGATATTGCTGTTTTGAGATTTTCTGTATTTTAATTATCTAGTTGATAATTGAAGATTGCTGATAATTGTATTTATCCAATTTTGCTGTTTTCTGAGTATCTATTGATGGTTAGGCTTTGTTGAGAACTTGTAAAATTCTTTTATGCAGTTAAAAGATTTCTTTGGCATTTGAATTCTCGACTTTTATTTTCTAGCTTAACCAGTTTATGTTAGAAAATTTATTGTTAATGACGACCTTAATTAGGAAAATTGCGGGGACGCAATTTTTACAAGGAGGGGAGTCTGTAACAACCCTTGGTTTTATAATTGTTGATTATCGTCTAATGACGATTTAATTTGTTTGGAATTTCATTCGAGTTGAAATTTGTCTATAAAATTGTTAAGCGTTTTTATCAGTTGTAAATTCTTTTATAAAATGGTTAGTGGAGTTTCTATATCGAGTAGAAATTCTTTTAATAAAATTTTGTAATTATTGAAACGGGCTTTAAAGAAAAATATTGTGGCCCATATTCATTGTTGCCGTGATGTTTATCTAACCGACCCCCTTTCAATTTTCATTCGTTCTATAACCCGTTCCTCTCTCCTTCATTTTGTATACCCAACCCCTTTTCTTTTATCGTTCATTCGAGAAAAACCCTAGGCAAACGAAGACGAACATTAATGGCGGCTTCGATCTTCATTTAGGGCTTCAGAAATTCGTAGGCGATGGCTTTGCTTTGTTCGATCGATTCAAGAGTTAGTCGCATGTCACCTTGCTCAATCGATTCTCCATCGCTCGCCGCGGCTGCTCCTCTTTGTCAAAGGTGAGTGAACTATCACTCACATCTAATCCACTCTCTATACTGTGCTTAAGTCGTTCGATTTTTGTTTCGATGATTGATGTTTTCTGGGCCGGTTCGCTTTCTATTAACCCTAGCTTGATGATTTTTGGGTCTGTTCGACCCCTTATATTTGCGTTCGTGTATATTTTTGTTTACTATATGAGATGGCCAGTCTACTTTGTTTCGATGATTGATGAATTTTGACTTGGCCAGATTTCTTGTTGGCCTTGGCTTTCACTTGATTTTATGATGATCGAATTTGATCGATTTTTAACCTTGTTCAACTGTGATTTCGATCTCTGTTGGCTTCGGTTATACTTTTGACCTTATTTGATTTTTCTGTTGTTTCATGACTCCGGCCATTGATTCATTGATTGCCTCGGTGATGTTTTTATTACTTGGTACAAACTCGATATTGATACTGTGAAGTCATGTATATGTATGTGTATTACCTCTGACAGACTTTGGCCTTGACTACTGTCTCATTGCGATATTGTGGTTCACTACTGTCTCATTTTTGGTTGGTTTACTGGACTATTACGACATTGAGTCGCTTTTGATTTCGGTCACCTGATTTTTGTGTTGATCGTGTTCGACTACTTGCTGCTTTGGCCATTATGCCTTTACTGCCATGTCTACGTGATAGTGTTCGACCATGACTTTATCCATCTTTGATTTATATTACACTCGACTTTGCATTAGCTTTGAGACTTTTTGCATACAGTGCACTTGGGAACACTGATTCATCGAAGTGCATTTCCTGAGTTTCACTGAGCTTTGGCATTTGAGTGCTTCATCCCTTACCTGTAGTTGTGTTACCTCTGTCTAATTCCCTCTGGTTTCTTTAGTATTGTTGTAGACACTTGATCATTCGAGTCTGTTGTTTTGGAGCCTTGAACTGTCCCTGTTTTCATGAATTTTCTTTGTAACTGTAGCTTGGAGACAGTTGCCAACTTGTTTATTATAGTTGGTATGTACCATGCTTATTGAGTTGTTGGAGGTTATGTAATTTGAGACAGTATCATTGTGTACTGTCAGGTCCATGTTGCATTTGCAATTGGACATGTTGTAGCTTTTGTCCAGTGTCACTTAACGACAGTATACTCGTGTTTGCATTATCCAGTTTTTGGTTTTGAAGAAGCAATATATTTTGCCTTTTTGCTTCGGCACTGTCTGTAGTGTTGCATACTCATGTCTTATGTGTTCTAGTCTTGTTCTCTTGATGACAAGTGGTCCAGACATTGTTGAGTTCCCTGTGTACATGTTTTCACCTAGTAGTTGCATTGGATCTGGTATCATTCTTTGAGACAGTTGCATATTGTTCCACTTCGATTAGTTTTGACTTCTAGCTTGTGGACTTTGTCTTGTGATCTTTCATACTTGTAGCATGCTTGACCTTGGCAGTGCTTCATATCTGAACTGTTGTTTGACCTTGTGATCAATTGTGACTTTCACTGAGCTTTTGTGTATCTCTTGTGATAGTGGCGAGGCAGTACACGCGTGCGTGTACTACAGCTCTATCGGATTTGACAGTTTTAAATTGATGTTTCGATTTGTTGATTTGTTTTGTTGGTTGATTTCAATGTTTTGGAGTTGTATTCTGATTTGGATTGTTGATTTGTCATTTAACACTGTTTAGTGTAATATCTGTCGTTATCCAATTCTCGTATCGAGAGTTGGATATACTAGATTTATGTGATTATCGTCTATTTGACTATCTGATTATTATTGCTGCTATGCACTAATAACTGAGTTTGAATTAGACTGACCCGTGTATTATTTTCTTTTGAATTTAATACTCGGGTCAGACCGAAGTTATTTCAGGTTGTAGATTTCCTTATTTGAGTTGCTGTTCGGGATTCGAAGACTTTTCACATCTTCTGAAGTTGTCAGTGTCATTTTATAGTAGTCGTGTCATTGTATAGAACGATATGTATTCATGTATATTAGTCGATAATGTACTTGTATATATAACTTCTAGAGTCGACAGTTGTAGTTGTATCATATGTATCGTGTCAACTATATTGTAACTGACATCGGTTATATATATATGAGATTTTTGTTAATCTGTGTTCCGCATTTATATTATCTGTGTTATTGTTATATCTAATGTCCTAAACTATTATGAACTATCGTAGTTTGTTTTATACTGATAATTGGATATGTCGATGGGAGTAAATAAATAATAGAAGAAAAATAAAAAGTATATACCACTCCTATCAAGATAACCAATATTAGTGTAAGGCCAATTACGGATGGTCGCTCCTATCCAGCCTTATTCTTCGTAATAATAGACAGTATTTCTTTTAATACTCTTTGTTATTATGAGCATAGAGGTGGGGCGTCATAGAGAAATAGAGTACAACAGAAGTCTCAATAAAATAACCAAGTACGAGCTGAGTAGAACAACGGAACTGAAATAGATAGGATAAGACAAGCAGATAATCTCTAGCGATTCAAATCTCCAATAGAGCGGAAATCCAAATCTGTGAATAACTCAGGCTGACCCGAGCGTAAATAAAAATACAAACACTCGAGTCAGGACATACATACTTATACAATGTAAACCAACTCAAGTGAACTGTAATAAAGGTACAAGTAACTTAAAGAATGCTTGGGATCGCCCATTCTTTAAGGATCCGTTAAACTATCTACTATGTAGTAATATTCGCTATTATAATAATGTCTAATCATAAAATAAACATACTTTTAAATAGCATTAAGGAGTGACCCAATATTCCCCTTAACACGTAATAGTCCCAGTAGTCTATCCAGTATTAGCATACTCCCAAAATGGGGGCTACCCTCGATACTCCACAGGCTACGGGAGAAATCACAAATCGTAGTAAGGCTCGATATGGTAAGTGACACAGCACACAAGGCAATGCCAGGGTAGATATACCAATTACGCACACGGACTGATGGAACGCATAGCAGCCACTACCGTCCACCTCGAACAACACTCCCAAATCGAAGGGTGGCCACCAAAAATCACAAAGTAATAGAATGGAATCGAAGAAGTGTGTCCGTTAAGAGGTGCTACCTCACTGGTCCGAGATCGCTCCTGTTTTAGCCACCTTATGCTAACTCACGGGAGTTGGGTCCACGTATATACCTTAGGATCGTCACCACCATCCTACTTCATTCTGGAAACTCCACTGTGTACACAGTTGTCAAAGTGGTTTTCGGTATCGACAGAGAGTATGTCCATATCTGATCCCAGTCTCTTTAACAACCAATCGTTATTATAATCCATGGTTAAAAATTTAAAAACAGTTTATACTTCAAAATAGAATATCATTTCAAATCCAAATCTTTATCAAAATAAAGATCAAATCATTTCCAAACCATTTAAATATATTTAAAATATCATATCATTTCAAAACTTCATTCCAAATCATTTCAATATATCAAAATATCATATCTTTCCAAAACTTCATTTCAAATCATTTTAATATATCGAAATATCATATCTTTCAAACTTCATTTCAAATCATTTTAATATATCAAAATATCATTTGAGTTCAAATCTAAATATTCAACTTTAAATACTTTTTAAATTTAAAGATATCATTCATTTATTATCATTTCAAGTCACCTTTTAAATAGTTTATATTTCAATCAAAATAATTCATTTAAACCCTTTAAAAGTGTAATTATTATACTTTCAAATCAAGTATTAAAATTTCCAAAGTTTCAATTCAATTCAATCATTTATTTCAATTAAATTTCCATAGACCATTTCAAATCTTATAAATTTCAAATATAGATTTAGTCCACAAAATAACTATTCAAATTATAAAATAAATTCCAAAGCTTTATTATCCTATATTTCATAAGTCCAATATCTTTTAAATAGATTCAAATTACAAGTAAACCAATTATTTTTCATACTAATATAAAATTCAATTATTTATTCCAAGATTTAATATCATTTCAAATTCATTTCAAAATATCATTTCAAAATATCATCTATTTAATTTAAATTTAAATACCATTTAATCATATTTCAAAATAGTTGTATTTCCCAAATCAACTATTCCATTTATCATTTAAAGTCAATTCATTATATTTAATAATTAAATTTTTAATTTCCAAAATTTAATCTTTTTCAAAGATCATTTATTCATTTGAATTTATTAAACAAAGAAAATTCAACTTTCGCAGCACTTAGAAAATGCTACTAAATGTTATGTTTAAAAACAGTTCATTAACAAAAGACGGCATTTAAAATACTGTAATATCTTAGTTTAGTTTCAATTAAAATTTTAGTTAAATTTAACAACTATAGCACTAACAAAATGCTATAATAACTCTTAGTTCAAATTTGCTATTAGGTTCATTTAAAACAACTACAGCATTTTCCAATGGTGTAATATCTCATATTACATTTCAAAAATGCTGTCAAATCAAATTCAGAGTTTTATTTACAATTTCACACATAATTAACTTTTAATATAAATCATTTTAACTTATAAAATCATATATTTTCACATTTAAAAATAATCATTTAAATACCTTTATTTCTATGATTTTATAAAGTCAAGTTTCCATACAAAAATCAAATTAAATAACAATTAAATTTTCATTCCCTTAATTAAATTCTTAACTTAATAACTAAGTTTAAATTTCCAAAATATAACTTATTTCCATTTATTTTACTTAATTAAAAATTCACTTTTAAACAAATTTCACAATTTCCCAATTTAAGTTATATTTCAAAATCTTCAACTTAAACATTCATTTATTCCATATTTTAATTTATACAAAAATCATTAACACTTTTAAAAATTATTATTACTTAATAAAATCATTAAATTCATCTTTTAATCAGATTTGCAATATTTTCTTCCTTTACACAAATTCCATTTATAAACAAAATCATAAATTCCAAAATTAACTTATATTTCAAATTCTACTTCGCCATTTACTTAATTCACTTATTTAATTTGTAGAAAATCACAAATATTTTATAGAAATCATTTTAATAAAATTTAAATCAAAATATCATAATATGTACATTTTAAAAATATTTTAAAATTTTTGGAAAAATATATAATCCATGGGTCTGTATATAATTTTCTAGCCTAGGTCAAGCGATACGGATATGTATCATTTCAATCCGCAGTTTACAAAGAAAAACCGGGTTCTATCATTTCAAACCCGAAATCCCAAGTTAAATAAAATAAATAAAAAGTCGCTCAGGCTTATCATTTCAGCCCATAACGATCTTTCCCTATTTTCAAGTCTGTTCGGGTATGTATCATTTCAACACATAGTGAATCTAATCTACAGGGAACTTGCAATGTGATAACAGATATAAATGAACAGAATAGCATCATATAACAGTAACAGATAAGATGACAGGTAAATTAACAATTTAACATCATATATAAATGATCACAGGCAGTTATAACATCACATAATAGTTCTACACATTCAAATGGTGTCAATTCACATTTGTATAAGTATAAATGTCTGGTGAGATTTACTCACCTTTTTAAAGCTGAAGACAACAATTCAAACACAAAGATCAAACTCCGGAAAACACAAGAGGCACGACAAAGCATGATCCAAACTTGAGTGATAGGAGAGCTAAGATTTCAACTTATGTACACAAACAAATACAAAATACATAAGTATATTAAATACAAAAGATTAGATGAAATAAACAATGAAAATGATTGAGATAAGATGGCATAACCTTGCTCTATCTTATGCAAGTGGTGATGGAGGTGGTGATGGGGTTAGCAATAGGAGGTAGAGGTCGAGCCTATTCATGAAGGAAACAAAGAAAGAAAAAGAAGAAAGAGAGAAAAAAAGAAAAAAAAAAGAGGAAGAAGAAGCCATGGATATTTAGATCTATAAAAAAAATTTCTCTTAGGAAATAAAATAAGAATGAGATGTGAGATGAGAATATTTGTACATGATTTGTAAGAGTAATAGGCGGCTAGGGTTATGGAAAAAAAACGTCTACGAGAATAAATGGTAAGAAAATAATAAAGGGGATTTAATTCCTATTTAATAAAAGAAACGTATGCAAAGATCTTTAAATCAGAAGAGTCAAACGAGGAAGGAAATGTTGGGAAATATTTTGCGCGAAATTTGATGAGAGTAATACATGGCTAAGCAAATGGTAAACGGCTAAATCAATAAAGAGGCAAGGCAATTTAAGATAGGAGTTTTAATGGTTTGGGAAATAAAAAGGCAACAAATAACTTGATGTATTTATTAATTTTTTTTCTTTGTTTGCATGCAACGAAAGAGGAGTTTGAGGAACAATACATACGTGAATTATGAGAAGAATTCATGGTTAATGAATGTGGGAAGTAATTGGCTATGCAAATGGAAAGGCAAGGGAAAAGGAAAAGGCAACAAATAAACAAACAAGTAACCTATATCTCTTGCAATTTCTAAGCTATTATTAAAAAGAAAACCCATCAAAAATCAAATGAATATATTCAAAGTTTATACAAAAAAAAAGTTAGGGAAATAAACATAGGAATAAAATATAGAAATCATTTAAATCCAAACCCAAATCAATATATCATTTATTCCTAAATGCAAATGAAAAGACAGTGTTTAAACAATGAAACGTATGCCTCTTAAATTTCTCCAAGCCATATATTTGCATACATTGCTTTCTAGAAATGAAATGTGAAGTAAATGTGTACGTGAATTATGAAGTGGTGTTGATGGCAAGAAAAGAATTGAACGACTAAAGAGGAGTAAATGAGGAAACGGTAAAAGAAACGACTTAGGAGGTGAAACGACTTTACGTTTCAAAAGCTTTTAAAACCTTTCAAATTTCCTTAATTTATTCATATAAGTTTACCTTACTGAAAATAATAATAATTTCAGTTAAAAATTCGAAAATATAACAAAATATAAAATATATATAAATATTTATTAATTATATAAGGTTAAAATAAGAAAATAGCGCAAAATTGCAAACCTAGTCTACAAAAATGGAAAATAAACAGAATGAACTTTGGACAATTTATATGGACTTGTAAAAAATATTTATAACAAAGATAACAACATAAAAGTAAAAATTCATTCACAAATAAATATATAAATTTTAATTTAAATAAAATTTAAATGAAGAAATTAGCAGAAGAATAGAAAACAGCCTTTTAAAAATAGGGAATAATTACAGTAAATTTTGGAAAAATCCTATTATCATTTTAAAAATATTTGAAAGTTAAAATATTCATAAAATAACATATTGACACAGATTAAAATGAAATATGACAATAAAAATATAATTTATACAATTTAAAAATAACAAAATTGCAGAATAAACAAATTGCAGTCAATATTGAAATATACATAACTTTCACTGTTTAACTCCATTTTCAACGAAACGAAAAGCAGCGTTCAAGTTATTACATCTATTTTCATAATAAAAGATAAAATTTAAGATTTTAAAATAATTTAAGTTTGAAGTTTAAAAGTCAAAGTTTGAATGGTTTGACCAGAAATTCACTTTTAGTAAAATAACAAATTTATACTAGTTTGAAATTATAGTTCACATAATAATTAACATTTATTTTAAAAATGAAATGTTTGAAATAAAACAAGTTAAAAATAGTTTCAAAAATAAAATAAAGTCACATTTAAAAATATAGGCCAAAATCTAGGGTTGTTACGTCCTACTAAATAGATGTCCAAAACAATTTAATCAACTAATAGCAGAACGAGGATTTATTCTGCTAAACACATGCCCAAACAATCCAAACAATTACCCTACAGCAGAATGGTGTTTTATTCTGCTAATGAATGTCCATTCAACACAAACAATCACATTCTAACTTATTCATAGTTATTTGTCTATTTAATATCATGGACAAGAGATCCTTTGGTTAAAATCAAACCACTTAGAAAGAACCCAACTTAAAACATAACCGATAGAGTTTAAAATAACTTTTAATCATTAAATCATAATTTAATATAAATTAAAGCTTAATTAGATCTTAAATAATCAAAATCAAATCATAATTAAGTCTTAATTAATTAAAAGTAAATTAATAGTTAAACTTTAAACAAATAAACATTTACTTAAAACTAATCCCTAATTAAGTAATGATTAAGTAAATAATTAATCGTTAATTCAATAATAATTAATTAAATAATTCAACTTTAATTAAATAACAATTAAAATAATTAAACATGATTACATAAAATAATTACCCTTATTAACTTAATTATTCGTTAATTAAACTTCTTAATAACTTACTTAATTATCACTAATTAGTCACTAATTACTTAACCTAATTACTGATTAATTAATAAATAGTTATCCTTAATTAATTATTAAACATACTCAATCAAGTTATAACTAACTTATGTGTTGCTAATTACATTTGAAAATAGGTTTTCAAATCATTTTAAAAAGAAACATTAAAGTTAGTGTAACGATCCGGAATTTTGGATATTTGAAATTGGAATATTTAATTGATTTTAAATATTTAAAAGTTAGTTTTTAACTTGAATTTCAAATATAACCATTTTTTGGATAATTTAATTATTGAATTGAATAATTGGAAATTGGGTAAAATATTGAATCTTGAGTTTTAAGCTTGTTAAAAATAATTTAAAGGCTTATAAAATTTATATTGATAATAATAAAGATAATAAAAGTTTTAAAAGTGGATTTAAAAGTGATTTGTTTGGTTTTAAAAATATATCATTTAAATTGACATTTAAAAATAGCCTTCCGAGGCACAGTCTTGGAATTCGATGAAACCAATTCCATTAGATTCGTAATAGCGTATTAATCGGATTTCAAATTTCGTAGCGTTTGGAGTTATCGTTTGGTCGTATGAGATATAAACGTGTTTAAATTTATATCGAAAATCCAATATAATAATTGAGTCCAAAAAGCTATCTTCTCCATACGATCGAATTAGGACTCGAAACCTTTTCCATTGCGTTCGGAATAAGGGTATAACATTATGAACGTCTAGCGGCACGCCTCGATGGGAGGTCGAGATTTTAAGTTGCGACTTCGAGAAGATTTAAAATTTAAATAATATAATTGTATTGACCAGTCAAACAATTCACATCAGTACTTTTTCCTTTCCCCTTCAAATCACCGTAGCAAGTTGATTCGAGCACGATAACGTCTCGTCGTGTTTCCCCCCGTTTTCCTTTTAAAAACGCAAACAGTTTCTAACAGAAAGAGATGAAAATATAATGAAAGCTTTGAATAATTTTATCTTTCAATCCACTTGATTAAAAAATTCAAAACCTATTCCTAAATTCATTTTTCTGCATTTTCTTCGATCTGGTATGCTGCGTTTGTGGTGCGGTTGCATTCCTTTTGGACTGACGTGAAAGCAGTCGACCAAGGGTTTGAGGTTCTAGCGTATTTGTGGAGCTTGAGTTTGATGGATGGTCATTGGCGTGTCGGGGAGGTGGAGGCGCATCTCTAGGCGTGTTTTGGTGGCACGCGACGTCGGGATGGTCATCGCGACTTGGTGGGTTTCGCGTGGATGGAGGCATGTCGCATTTTGATCGAAAGGGTAAAGGGAAACGGCGGTGATGCCATTTGGTCGGGAGCGTGGAGGGAATCTTGTCAATGTTTTTGGGTGAACGAATAGGGCGGTGGGTGGTTGTGCTAGGTGCACGCGTGCACGGTGGAGGTCGTGAAATGGGTTTGCAGAAGAGCGAGCAGTTTAGGGAGAAGCACTGTTGATGGTGGGCCGAACGTTTGGGCTTGGGTATGAAAATTTAAAATAAATTTGAATTTATTATGTTTTGTTCATATAAATTGTATGCAAAATTTATAATTTTTTTATCTCATGCGTATGAGGTCCGATACGGACGATTCGAGAGGCGTTGGGATCGTAGTGTCACCATCTACGCATAGAAAATTAGTTTGCACGAATATAGCTTCCGAAATTTTCTGACATTTTAAAACGCGTCCAGATTCAATTGAAAACGGAACATGAAAGCGACAGAAAATCAAGGTGAGTTAAATCTTACTCAACTTCGGATTTCCGTGATTAATTTTGATAGTTAAAATTAATTATTGTTTGATTGGTTGAATCGATAAATTATCAGTTGGATGTGTTATTATATATAGTAGTACATATATTGGAGTGATTGATATTCCCGCATATATTATATAGCGGATGAGATCCTATGCGCCCCGCATAATAGCGGATGACCCTATATACCGCGATATCCCCCTCGAAGTGGGATTGGTATTTTTATATTGTGCTAACATCTGTGGATGCAGGAAAACAGGTTGGAGGGATCCAACTGGATTCCTCAAAAATGTTGAAATTTATTTTCATATTTGTGCGAAATGCGGATTACGGATCTTAAGGCTAGAATTAACACCAGAGGGGGGGTGAATAGTATTTTAAGGAATTACTAATTCTTTTTGAGTTTATATTAATTTGAACACAAATGTATGCAATATTCAGACACAGATATGATCACAGAATCAAACACAGATGCTGATATAAAGTAAAAGCAATAAAGGAAAGAACACACCGGATTTTATACTGGTTCGGAGTTACCCTACATCCAGTCCCGCAACACAAGTATGGATTTCCTTTCAAAATAAATTCTTACAATTACACCCTCGATTTCAAGGCCATGAGGTACACCATTCCAGATTCACAATCCTCTAGGTAGAGATACTTGATTTTACGGGCAACGAGTTCACCCGATTGATTTTCCAGGCTACAATCACACCTTTTCTCGCTCGATTGAATACAAAGAAGTCTATAACTCTGAATAGCACTGGGATCTTGTTGAGATAGTGATAGAGAATCAAACCAGAGATGATCTAGTTAGATTCAATGGTGATTTCGGCAGAGTAATGGTAAAAATGTATATAAAGAAATGTGGAAGAAGAAGAGGAGTGAAATTAGAGAAAATATGAATATAAATTCGTTTAAAACAGCCCCTATTTATAGTAGAACAACAGCCATGTCCATTCGTGAAAGGATATGACGAATAGACACTTCCTTTGAAATTTAAACTTTTGAAATAAACAGTTACCTTGTCGACAAGGGGTCCTTGGGGTTGTCAACAAGCCTAAGTTATTTTTGGTAATTTGTTTTTCTTTGAAAATAACTTCTATCTTGTATTAAAACTATTTTAAACATTATAAATATACTTAACTATAGTTAAAATACATAAATAAGTATAGAGAATAATATCTTGGTATATATAAAATTTTACTATAATTTTATATTTAAATCTAAGTATAAATATTAAAAGTTAAATATATTATAATTAAAAGATAGTTTAAAACCAAGGATAATTTGATATTGAAAATAAAGATTATTTTGAGGCTAAAAGTATTTTAAAACCAGGATAAATGTTTTTGATTAAAAAAGGAAGATTTTGAAATCATTTTGAAAACAAGATATAATTTTGTAAAACATTTGAATAAAAGTTAGTGGATACAAAACAAAGTTCCACTAGATTTTTTGTAGGTTCCATCCTACTTAGGGTTCCATCCCTTTAACGGGCTCGATGTGGATTCCATTCCACGAATAAAATGGATTTTAAGATGTTAGTGCTTTTCTAGGAGTTTTAACAAAATTCCTAACTAAATTACTTACCTTGAAATCTTAAACTCTTGGTAATCTTGATATCTTCGATCTTGAGTTCATCTGTTCTTGAATCTCTATACTGTACAGTCTTCATTCTTTGGTACCTGTATATATATCCTGCATATACATATATATCTAAACAATAATGTTAGTATTTATATTTTATAATCTTATTCTAAGGTTGTTGTCATCAAAACCAACTTCTCAAGGACTAATAATCTCCCCCTTTTTGATGATGACAACCTTTGTTTATAAAATATTACTTCTATCCTAATAACTACCCCTTAATCTATGCCTAACTATCCTATTTTATACTTCTCCCACTTTGTCATCAACAAAAACTAACTCCAAACTATATAACTCTCCCTTATTCTTGTACTAAAGTACCCACATTAAAAATATATAATGGAGTATATAATAGATAAATTAAGATATAATTATACTGATAGACATGATAACTAATCAAAGATCATATAAATATCAATGTATATTTATACAGATTATGTTTTGCACACCAATTATCAATCCATACCAAATCAAATCAAATCAAGTCAAGTCAAATCAATCCAAGCAATCAATTCAAATCAAATAAATCAATCAAATAAAATCAAACATTACGAGGAACTTCCACCCATCCTTCTTCTCCAAATATTGGATCTGCTTTAATGGCATCCCAATTTCATTGTCATTGGTGAGAGAGACTGAAGGATGTGCTTCATTATCATCTTTGTGCAGGGAGGAAATCATCCATCGAATTGCATCGAAATGCTTTTCTTGTTCCTTGATCATCTTCATTTGACTTAACTCTAAGTGTCGCTGATTACGGAGAATGAAAGAAAGAATATTCTTGAAAGTATTAAGGGTTTCTTCAAGATTCTCAGTCAAATTATGAATTGGATTGGCCATTTTGAATTTGTGAGAAGAAATATAGATAGAGTAGATAAGAAATGATTTTGAGTGAGTAGAAATTCGTTTGAAATGAATAGACACAAAGTAGTTATTCAAATTTCAAATTTAAAATGAAAACTCATTTCTGACCAGTACTTGTCGACGGGGTCTCTGGGGGTTGTCGACAGGGGTCAGTTAATATTGATGACTCATTTTGATTTTGTGAATAATTGTGTTAATATATATATTTATATAATATACTAACATTTATTCTGGAGATAAAATAAGCTAGATAACAGAAAAGTAATTCAATTTCATTTCATATTAGAACGATACAATGATTAAACATTAAAAACTATACAAACATTCAAATCAAAACAAACTAAAACCAATACAACATGACATGAAAAGGTAGAACTAGTTAGAGGATGACGAAGATGAAGATAATCCAAGCTTCTTGCTTACTTTGGAGAAAAACTTGTTCATCTTGGATGACATTTTATCCAATTCCTTACTAACGGACCGTTTAAAAGTCCGTTGATTCTCAACAATGGTCTTTTGATTTTTGAGTAAGGTTATGTTGGTTGGATTAGAGGGATAGTCAATACTTTTCAAGGATGTTTCACCTTCTTCTTCTTCTTCTTCTATTTCCATTTCATCCCCTTCTTCTTCTTCTTCTTCCTCCTCTTCCATCTCCTCATGAGCCAAACGCTCTTCCTTTTCGGCAAGAGTCTCATATGGTTGAAAAACATATGGAATTTTCATAAGAGAAATGTTTGAGTGATTAAAATCTTTTCTTGAAACAAATTCTTCTCCTTTGAAATCTACTCCAAAATAATTAAAAATCCGAGTGAGATAGATTCCATGATACAAAGTGTTTTCACCCACTTCAAAAATTTTGGGACGAAGTTCATCCAAAATAACTTGCACTCAATTAATATCATAATTTCCAAAAATAGCAAAAAGTGCTTTGCAAACTTTTGAAGTTGGATTGTTAAAACTCCCCGATCTTGGGGTCAAAGTATGTTGTAAAAGAAGATTAACAATTCTTGCTTTTGGTCAAAAGTTTCGATTTATGAATTCAAAGGTATCATCTTTTTCGAAAATGTGATGAAATGTCTCATGATCATTTTCATCGATATTAAAACTAGAAAGATCCATTCCCGTGCTCTTGCAATTGAGAATGGTACCCAAAACATCATAATTTAAAATGATTCCAGTGCCTTTGACACTACTCCAAATTTCATCATCATTTCCATTATAAAATCCACGGTTGAGATTTGCATAGAAAATTTTAACAAGATTTGGATAACAAACAAAGTCATTTTGTGAAGCATCAACAAGACTAAGAACTTGGTTGTTTGCAAAAAGAGAGTCGATTTCATAAGTAGAGAAATCTTGAAATAAAGCAAACTTTCCGGGATGGACTTTTCCATAGTTAGCATAGTTGATATATGCTTTTATAGCCTCCGGATTATTGAAAAGTTGCTCTTTTATATTTCTGGAAAGTCTCATTGTGGAAGGGTTTCTTGAAGAAGCCATTAGAGTAGAGAGCTTGATATTTTGAAATAAGAGTTTGAATTTGAAAATGAAAGTGAAAAGTTGTGATAAGAGATAGTAAATAAATAGATTCTCAAGGGATAGGTTCTCTGGTCAAAAGGTGACTTTTCAGAGACTTGAATGAAGTGAAAAGATGGAGGGAAATTCAAACATTTGAATTCAAATTTGAATTTCAAATTTATGTACCCTTGTCGACAACGTGGAGGGGCCTTGTCGACAAGTGTCTCTGAATTTTCATGATTTATTTCTCTTAAGTATTCTAATATATATATATTTATATTTATATATATATATTTATTTATTATTTTTAATGTCTATATAATATTTGGAATATTACTAGAATTATAGTATATTCCATAAAATATTATGATACTATTTAAAAATAAAAATAATAATAAAATAATAGTAAAAATATAATAAAATAATAATAAAAATTTTAAAATTCAAACGACACACCAATTCAAAATCAACCAATCAAACATCCAATCCTAAGCATGCAATTTCAACCAATGTATTGTAAACGTGTAACTTTTTCTGAGTCTGTTTCTCTGAATTCGTCGGAGTCGTGAACTGCCGTGAAACACATATTTGAATTATCTGTCTTCTGATCATCATCGCTTGAGGACGAGTCTGAGTCATCTAGAGTAGCGGTAAATACACGTTTTCATTTCTTTGCGGAATCATTGTTTATAGGAAGATTTTGCTTATCTGGATGCGGACAGTCTCTTTTGATATGCCTGGTTCGTCACAGTTGAAACATTTGGTATAGTTTGGCACTACATTTTGATTACCAGAGTTCTTATAGTTGTTTCTCTTGAGATTATTCATCTTTCTGT
Organism: Allium fistulosum; assembly: GCA_030737815.1. Taxonomy (NCBI): domain Eukaryota; kingdom Viridiplantae; phylum Streptophyta; class Magnoliopsida; order Asparagales; family Amaryllidaceae; genus Allium; species Allium fistulosum. The sequence continues at coordinate 853,226,295 of CM060907.1, forward strand.
ATTTCAGGAATTTCTGAAAGTTCTTGGTCATAAAGGCTATCTCTTCATCATTACGTTGTTTGAGTCTGATCCATTGGTCAATGCATTGAATGCAATTGATTTCTTTTTAGATGCTTTGCTTTCTCTTCCCCTAAGCATTTGGACTTCAAACGACATTAGATTTCCAATTAATTCTTCTATCTTTAAGGTACTGATGTCATTTGCCTCTTCGATCACAAGTGTCTTTTGATCCCATTCTGGAGTAAGAGAATTTAAGATTTTTCTGACTTGATCTTCTTCCGAAAATACCTTTCCCAAGGATATTAGAGAATGCACAATATCCTGAAATCTACTATACATATCTGGAATAGACTCATTAGGATTCATTTTAAATAATTGAAACTGATTTGTGAGCATGGAAATTTTGGTCTGTTTAACTTTGCTTGTTCCTTCGTGAGTAACTGTTAGTCCTTGAGAAGTTAGTTTTGATGACAACAACCTTAGAATAAGATTATAAAATATAAATACTAATATTATAGTTTAGATATATATGTATATGCAGGATTTAACCATGTAGGTACCAAGAATGAAGACTGTACAGTATAGAGATTCAAGATTGAAGACTCATGAGTATCAAGATATCAAGAGTTCAAGATTTCAATAGTACAAGATAATTATCAAGTCTAGAATTATGTTAAAACTCCTAGAAAAGCACTGACATCTTAAAATCCATTTTATTCGTGGAATGGAATCCACTTCGAGCCTGTTAAAGGGATGGAACCCTAAGTAGGATGGAACCTACGAAAAATCTAGTGGAACATCATTTTGTATACACTAACTTTTATTCAAATGTTTTACAAAATTATATCTTGTTTTCAAAATGATTTCAAAATCTTTCTTTTTAAATCAAAAACATCTATCCTGGTTTTAAATACTTTTAGCCTCAAAATAATATTTATTTTCAATATCAAAATTATACTTGGTTTTAAACTATCTTTAATTATAATGTACTCAACTTTTAATATTTATATTTAAGATTTAAATATGAAATTATAGTAAAATTTTATATACATGTTATCCCGCCTTTTGGCAAGGTCGTGACACCAAGAACTTGACTAAAAACCGAGGGCAGTTCATCCTGGAGATCGGTTGTACGTAGGCTCACTATGGATGTCGACGAATTTTTTCCGAGCCCGGATCGAGTTAAAATTGATATGACGCGATAAGCGCAGCTGTGAGATCCAACGTTCCAAATTTCAAGTCAATCCGAGTTCGTATGCTCAAGTTACGATCGATGCAAAATTGAATAAAAATAGCGTCGCACTCAAATCCATTGAATAGCCCCTGTTCGACTCGCTCCGCTTCGCATCCATCAGAGAGCCATATTTCGACTCGCTCCGCTTCACATCCATCAGAGAGCCACATTTCGACTCGCTCCGCTTAGCATCCATCAGAGAGCCACAATTCGACTCGCTCCGCTTCGCATCCATCAGAGAGCCACATTTCGACTTGCTCCGCTTCGCATCCATCAGAGAGCCCCTGTTCGACTCGCTCCGCTTCGAACAGGACCGAGTCGAAATAAGGGAGTCGAACGAAACAGCCAAGCAAAAGTCCTATTTCGTATCGATCATATCTCCTAATCTACAAGTCCAAATGCTACGAAATTTTCACAGAAGCTTACGTACATGCTAAATAATGTCCACGCCAAAATTCGACTCCATTGGATGAAATCTTGATGGATACGAAATCTGTTCGTATCGATCACGGATCGGACCGTAACTTCATGGGCTTGGATGCGTGGGCCTAGTCACGTGCTAGAGGGAGTCTCCCGAGATATGAGCGAAATACCAGCCTCCTACACCTATAAATAGAGCCCCAGGGCATACAGAAAAGGGGCTTCTTCTTCTTTGAATTCTACAACGCCCAGACTCTGCCGGATCCAGATCTAAACTCCCTTCCTACTGCCAACAACGAAATTCACTGCTGCAAATCATAATTATCTGCTGTAATTCATTGAATTTACTTGTAATCTTCAAAGAAAGATCAATAAAGCTATCAACTTCATAGTGGACGTAGGCGATACGCCGAACCACTCTAAATTCTTGTGTCTCCTTGCATTTTAATTAGTTTCATATCTGAGATTTGGAGTTTTTGTTAGATAATCCTCTTATTACATTTAATTTCTTCATTTTATCTCTTCAAAAACTTCCGAAGAGTGTTGTGCCCAATTTTGGTACAAACAATAACAAAATATTATTCTCTATACTTATTTATGTATTTTAACTATAGTAAAGTATATTTATAAAGTTTAAAATAGTGTTAATACAAGATAAAAGTTATTTTCAAAGAAAAACAAATTATCAAAAATTCCTTAGGCATGTCGACAACCCCTAGGGACCCTTGTCGACATGGTGTCAGTTAACTTCAAAAGTTTGAATTTCAAAAGAAGTGTATATTCATCATAACCTTTTACGAATGGACATAGTTGTTATTCTACTATAAATAGGGGATGTTTTTAATGAATTTATGTTCATAATTTTCTGATTTCACTTCTCTTCTTCTTCCATATTTCTTTATATACATTTTTACTATTACTCTGCCAAAATTTCCATTGAATCTAACTAGATCATCTCTGGTTTGATTCTCTATCACTATCTCAACAAGATCCCAGTTCTATTCAGAGTTATAGGCTTCTTTGTAATCAATCGAGCGAGAAAAGGTGTGATTGTAGCCTGGAAAATCAATCAAGTGAGAAAAGGTGTGATTGTAGCCAAGGAAATGAATTGGGTGAACTTGTTGCCCGTAAAATCAAGTATCTCTACCCAGAGGATTGTGAATCTGGAGTGGTGTACCTCGTGGCCTTGAAATCGAGTGTGTAATTGTAAGAATTGATTTTGAAAGGAAATTCGTACTTGTGTTGCGGGACTGGATGTAGGGTAACTCCGAACTAGTATAAAATCCGGTGTGTTCTTTCCTTTATTGCTTTTACTTTATATTTGCATCTGTGTTTGATTCTGTGATCATATCTGTGTCTGAATATTGCATCCATTTGTGTTCAAATTGATATAAACTCAAAAAGAATTAGTAATTCCTTTAAACACTATTCACCGCCCTCTTGTGTTAATTCTAGCCTTAAGATCCGTAATCCGCATTTCTCACATTTGGTATAAGAGCAAGGTTTTCAAAGAAGTCTATAACTCTGAATAGCACTGGGATCTTGTTGAGATAGTGATAGAGAATCAAACGAGAGATGATCTAGTTAGATTCAATGGTGATTTTGGCGGAGTAATGGTAAAAATGTATATAAAGAAATGTGGACGAAGAGGAGTGAAATCAGAGAAAATTTGAATATAAATTCGTTTAAAACAACCCCTATTTATAGTAGATCAACAGCCTTGTCCATTCGTGAAAGGATATGACGAATAGACACTTCCTTTGAAATTCAAACTTTTGAAATAAACTGTCACCTTGTCGACAAGGGGTCCTTGGGGTTGTCGACAAGCCTAAGTTATTTTTGGTAATTTGTTTTTCTTTGAAAATAACTTCTATCTTGTATTAAAACTATTTTAAACTTTATAAATACACTTAACTATAGTTAAAATACATAAATAAGTATAGAGAATAATATTTTGGTATATATAAAATTTTACTATAATTTTATATTTAAATCTAAGTATAAATATTAAAAGTTAAATATATTATAATTAAAAGATAGTTTAAAACCAAGGATAATTTGATATTGAAAATAAAGATTATTTTGAGGCTAAAAGTATTTTAAAACCAGGATAGATGTTTTTGATTTAAAAGGGAAGATTTTGAAATCATTTTGAAAACAAGATATAATTGTAACGACCCACTATTTTGGACCATTCAAATCGACAATAAATCCACACATGTCGGACTTGAATAATTCAAAACAATAGATTGTAAATATATTTAGAAAAACTCAGAATATACAGAAAATAAATCACAGATCACAGACACAGAGTAATATAACAATGCAGCGGAAGCAAGAAATAGTAGTTCATGAAGTTACTATATATATACATTAGAGTTAACAAGATACAACATAAGTAATCAAGATACAACATAATTCTCAATAGGATAATCAAGTAAAAATCAGAATACACCACTGGAATCAACTAGATAACTGAAAGCGAAATAGATAGCTGGATCTCCAAGAAAAGCTCCAACTCCAAAGGTGAGTCTCGAATGCTGTATCACTCAGTTTGACCCGAGCGTAAAGCAAAACACAAAACACTCGAGTCAGGACATACATACTTATACAATGTAAACCAACTCAAGTGAACTGTAATATAAAGGTATAAGTATCTTAAAGGATGCTTGGGATCGCCCATTCTTTAAGGATCCGTTAAACTATTTACTATGTAGTATTATTCGCTATTATAATAGTGTCTAATAGTAAAATAAACTTACTTTTAAATAGCGTTAAGGGGTTACCCATATAGCCCTTAACACATAATAGTGCCAATAGTCTATACAGTACCTGCATACCTCAAGAGGCTACGAGAAGATACTCCATAGGTACGACACAAATAGAAACTTGTAGTAAAGCTCGGTATGGTAGGTGACACGGCACAACTAGGCAATGCCAGGGTAGATATACCAATTACGCATCCGGGCTAGTGGAAACGCATAGCAGCCACTACCGCCCACCTCGGAACACACTCCCAAATCAAAAATCGAAGGGTGGCCACCAAATAAATCACAAAGTAATAGAATAGTATCGAAGAAATGCGTCCGATCAGAGGTGCTACCTCATTGGCCCGTCGATCGTTCCTGTTTTAGCGACCTTATGCCAACTCACGGGAGTCGGGTCCACGTTCATACCTCAATAGGATCGTCGCCACCATCCTACTTCATTCTGGAATCTCCACCGCGTACACGGTTGTCAAAGTGGTTTTCGGTATCGACAGAGAGTATGTCCATATCGGATCCCGGTCTCTTTAACAACTAATCGTTATTATAACCCATGGATATTTATTTCAAAATCATTGACTTTAAAACCCAAAATATCATATCCAATTCAAAACTAAATACTATATTATTTCATTTTAAAGCCAAAACAATATATCATTTCCATTTCAAATCCCAAAGCAATAATATATCATTTAAATTCCAAAAACCAAATCAATATATCATTTAAATAAAACCTCAATTTCCAATCACTGAATATTTTCTTAAATATATTAAACTTGAAATATCCCTTTAAATCATCTTAAACCAAACCACTTTATAAAGTCACATTCTTAAACCTTCCATTTCAATAAGTTTCACATTAATATATTTAAAGACAATTCTTAATTAAATACAATTTCAAAAAAAATTCATTTCCAAACAATTTAAATTCAATGTCAAATAATATTTATTCCAAAGTTGTAACATTTCTTAGTTCATTCGTTCAATCATTTCAAACATTGAAATTTCAAAACAGCAGCATTTATAAAGTGCTGCGGTAGGTATATTTAGTATATATCAAAACATAGTTCAAAATCAGAAACTACAGCATTTTAGAACTACTGTTATAGGTCTATTTAGTAATTTCAGCATATAGTTCAAATTTCCAGAAATTACAGCACTTCAGAAATGCTGTTATAGGTCCTTTTAGTATATTTCCAACCATAGTTCATTTAACCACAGCATTTCAAAAACGCTATAATTTCTATTATACCCTTTAAAACAATATATCTTTAATTTTTTCATTTTTAACTTATCAAGCTTATTCCACTTTTCAAAATTTATTTATTTATTTGGATATTACTTAACTTGTAAATTTTAATAAAATGACATTTTAAAATAAATACCCAATTTAAATTGAAATCCATTTGTTAAGTCAATACTTGATAAATTTCTTAACTTTTATTTCAACAAATAACTTAATATTTTATTTAACATACCCGTCTCAAAAATAAAATTTAATTTCCATTTATTTACTTAACTTAGAATTTCCATTTAAACCAAATTTCCAATCTCCAAGTTAAGTCATAATTCAAAAAAAACACTTCCATTAAAACATAATTATTCATTCTCCAAACATATCCACTTCATAATAAAATATTTTATCATAGTTAATATACAATCAAATTTTCTTTATAAAGCTATTCATTTAGACATCAAATAACTATGATTTCAAATTAAATAAATTTTATTACAAAAGTCCAATCAAAACTGAATTTCATTGTATCACTTCAAATTACATTATTTATTATACAAACCATATTCATTTCAAAACTAAAAATTTATTTCATTTACCAGGTTAGATTTTTAAAATTCCATCTTAGTCAACTTTAATTATTAAGTTATTTCTCACAATTAAAGTTCTTTAAATTACCATTTAATACCAAATAAAGATTTTAAATTACAATTTAAAACCAATTATTACTTATAAATTTTTAACTTGTTGGAAGCCAATATCTCTTTATATTTAAATCATTAAATCAACTTTTGATCAAAATTCCATATATTTAAAATTCAAAATAATTAATGCTTTAGAAAACTATTATAAAAATTTATCCATAGGCCTGTATAAGATTTTCTAACCTAGGTCAAGTGATACAGATATGTATCATTTCAATCCGTAATTTAAAAGAAAAATCTGGGTTCTATCATTTTAAACCAGCAATCCCAAGAAAAATAAATACAGTAAAAATCAATAAAAATCACTCGAGCCTATCATTTCAGCCCATAGTGATTTTTCCTTATTCTAATGTTAATTCGGGTATGTATCATTTCAACCCATAGTGATAGGGAACTTGTAGTGTGATGAATAGGAAATAAATAACAGTATAACAAATAATATTATAACAGATGATATAACAGGCATATAAACAACATTTAACATCATATAAATATATCACAAGCATGTCTGAACATAACATATTATTTTATACAATTAACTTGTCATCAATTCACAATTATAAAAGTACGTATGTCTTTTAAAAGCTAGAATTGAAATTCAAACTCAAATCTAAACTCCGCAAAGCACGAAAAGGCACGACAAAGCACAACTATATTCTTTTGAGTAGACGAAGAGTCAGATCCAAATCTTGTATACAAACAATTACACAAAAATAAGTGTATAATTCAACATACAAGATTATGAATCAAACAATGAACAATATGGATCAAAGGGACATAACCTTTTGATAAAACAAAGCAAGATGCAAACTTGAGTGAAAAGAGAGCCCAAAATCCACATCTTGTACATAACAAAATAAAGCATACAAATATCCCAAACATAAGAACATGATTCAATACAAAGAATAGAGATTACAACAATGAAAAGATAGGAAATAAAATGACATAACCTTGATAACTCAAAGCAAGGTGATCAATACATAGCTTGGTTTGGTCAAAGTTTTGGTGATGTTGTCTTCATGGTGGTCACGGCCTTGGATGGTGGTGAGGAGGAGGGATGATGGTCGGTCATGGTGATGTGGTGGAGATGGTGAGGTCGGCAATAGCATGGAGGCCAAGCCTATCTTGAAGGCAAAAGAGAAAACAAAGAAATATGGAAGAAAAAAGCAAGGAGAAGCCATGGAATAACTTTCTGAAATTTTTTTCTTTCTCTGGAACGCAAATGAGATGAGAAACAAATTTTGTACGTGATTCACAAAGTGATGGCGGCTAGGGTTACAAAATTTGAACGTCTAAAGATGTGTAGATGAGTGGTTAGGAAATTAAAAAGGCACAATTTAAGGAGAAAGAATCTTGTAATTAATTTATTCATAAATGCAAATGAAAATGAGGAGTTTTGCAATGAGAAATAAATCTTCTTGTACGTGATTTGCAAATGAGAAATACACGGCTAGGAAAAGAGTTTGTACGGCTAAAGCAAGAAATAAAGAGGCCATGTAGATGAAAAGGCAAAAAATAAAGCAAATGTAACCTATGCCTAATTAATCAAAGTAACGAATGTCTAATTGATTTGTTTTCAAGCTATTAAAAATAGATAAATCAATCAAAATCAAATAAATATAATCAAAGTTTATACAAATAAAAATAGAAAATAAAATTACAAAAAGTATTGTGTGAAAACACTATAATTTATCCAGTTTAAGAAGTATAAGTTTTAAATTCCCAATAAATCCATATATTTGATTTCTAAATCTTGTTATTGAATCAACTATTAACTTATCCTCTTATGGGTAATATTAACATTGGTTTATATACTAATACATTAATAATTTCCCGATTCATCAAAATTTCAATTTCATTTAGCTACAATAAATCCATTTATTATGGATTAAATTCCAATTAATTAATTTCCAATAATTGCCTTGCTTCAATTCTACTCTTTTTATTAAATCTGTTATCACTCTATAAACCTAGTTATTATTTGCTTATCATTCATTACATAAATATACATTCAAATTTTCATCTTTCTTTTGTAATAATTGTTATTTTCAATTATATTGAATTTGCCAAATATATACATTTATCATAATTAAAACCGCAATCAATTTATTCAACTTGGTTTCATTCCTTTATTTCATCTTATGAATAAAATATACATTTCCATTTATGTCATTACATTCACACTTTACAATTACTGTCCTATCTCATATTAATAAACATTTACTTACATTTAAATGTAATTGATTTCCTACTCTGGATTTAGCAGCCTAAATGAAAAGGTGACTTGCATAAATGTTACCTCTAACTTTATATTACACTCAAGTTTATTATTTCCACTAATTATCATAATTGCTTACATAATGTTTAATTCATTCAATTACCATAAATTATATACTAATTCATTCATCCAAACAACACTTACATTTATTTACTTATATTCAATTTTATACCCAAATGTAACATTTACAACTAGATTAATAGACCAATTAAACAGTAACTTACAACCATTACTATACCTTTAAATCACACTTTTGAATTCATTGTTCACAAACATATGTTACCATTCTTATATACCTAATCTTTATTCAATGGTCATTTATTTCATACTAAATCATTTATAAATTTTAATGTTTGCATTTGTTTCCTTACATAAATTTAGCCAAGTATAACAATTTACATTACTTCAATAAATTGTAATTTCATTTCAATTGTTAATAATTAGTTTTTAAATACATTGTTACATTTCATTTTGGCATTCATTTCATTATTAAATTACAAAGTTTTTTTTTGTTTTTTTTCTTCCAAATTTGTTTACCAAAATCTTATTAAATTGACAACTTAAATTATTGAAAACTTACGGGTCGTTACAATAATTTTGTAAAACATTTGAATAAAAGTTAGTGGATACAAAACAATGTTCCACTAGATTTTTCTTATGTTCCATTCTACCTAGGGTTCCATCCCTTTAACGGGCTCGAAGTGGATTCCATTTCACGAATAAAATGGATTTTAAGATGTCAGTGCTTTTCTAGGAGTTTTAACAAAATTCCTAACTAAATTACTTATCTTGAAATCTTGAACTCATGATAATCTTGATATCTTCGATCTTGAGTTCATTAGTTCTTGAATCTCTATACTGTACAGTCTTCATTCTTTGGTACCTGTATATATATCCTACATATACATATATATCTAAACAATAATGTTAGTATTTATATTTTATAATCTTATTCTAAGGTTTTTGTCATCAAAACCAACTTCTCAGGGACTAACAATATTTAGTGATATGATTGTTGAATTTTCTGTGATAGATTGTATTGGAATTTGAATTTATTGGATGCTATGGTATTACGGGATAGATTTTGGTATTTTAAAATACCATAAATATGAATATTGAATTTTTAAAGGAAATAAAAGGGGAAAATTGAAGGTAAAATAATTATAGTGAAATTTGGATAAATTAAAAGAAAAGGATTTGGGAAAAATAAATAGTTTGATTTAAATTTATATTTAGTAATTTTGGAATATCGTAAATAGAGATTTTGGTAATAATATAAACAAAAGGATTTTTAATAATAAAACTTAAGTGATTTGTTAAGTGTAAAAGATTTTTTAAATCGAGATTTAAAATAGTTTGGGAAAAATAAAAGGAAAATTGAAACTAAAAATATGAAATTGATGTTTCAGGTTTAAATAAGATTTTAAAACATAAAAAGGAAGTGAGATCTGAAATTAGTGGACTTTGGAATATATTGGGAAACTTATTTAAAAATGGAGTTTAATTTTGAAAATCGATTTAAAATCGATTAAGTGTTGTGAAACCGTTATAAACGGGAGATGAGACTATGGAATTTATAAATGAGGTTTATAAACTAAAGTGAAGTAATTATCAATGGATAATTTGAAATTATAAATTCACGGTGGGAATTTATAAGGAGATGGGTAAACCGTTTTAAAAATAAATAGTAGTTTTATTTTTTAGAAATGTGGGAAAGGAAATTTACGGGACTGGAATGTAAATTAAACTTGAGATAAATCGAGAGGGGTTTATAAATGATTAGACTGGCTATATTGAAGTTAAAAATGTATTTTTCTGAGAAGTTAAGTTATTTTAAAAAATGAAAGATTTTTAAAGTATTAATTAAAAAAATTAAAAGTTTTTAAAAGAATGTTTTAGAAGTAAAATTATTATTTAATTGTTCTTAAATTTTTTAAAGTAAATATTAATTAAGTTAGTTATAGTAGTTAATTATTATTTAAGGTTTAATTAGTATTATTATTTTAAAAGGAAAATTATTCAATATTAATATTTTATATAATAGCTTTTATTTAAAAAGTAGTTTTGTATAAAGTTAACTTGGAAATTTTTTATAGAAATTTCATAAGTATTATTTTGATAATTTTTTAAAGTAAAGTTTTCGGAAAGTAATGGTATACTCGCGTGGTGTAAATCGGAGGCAGTGAGTGCCTGCAGTTAAGTTTTGGATTTCTCTAGGATAGAGACATAACCATTGAACTGTGATCCATGGTTTGATACTGCAGTGGTACTTTCCATATTATTAAAAAGGATTTTTTTTCAAATATATTGAAAAAAAAAGATAATTTGTTAATATGCTGAATTCAATAAGATAAGTGTATATTTTTGGATAAAGAGATTTAACTTATTTAAAATCTAAATTAAATAAGACTTGGTGTTTTTCAGTGAAAATGAAGTGTTTGGTTGAATTGATTGTTATTTGATAGTAAATAACCGACTATCAAATCTGGACCCAAATATAACTTTAGAAATATCTAGAAGAAGAACGGGATTATATGGTACAGTTACTGTTCGAGGTGCTATACTGTACGTATAGACTCGTTCATTCTTCTAGGATGTTTTTAAGGAAATCCGTCCACTAATGGTTAGGAGGTGATCTCCGATCTTATCTTCGTCTATTTATTTCCTAAAGAACAGGGGTTAAGTTTACCAGAAATAGCGAACGTTGTTTCGAAGAGACCGGGATCAGATTTGTGATCTGAAAACCACTTCAATCCAACGAGTACGTTTTCATAATGAAGACAAGAGCATGAAGTCCAAGATGGAGCAGTGAAGTGCAAGGGCTAATCGTTACTAATCCTAAGGGTGATTCCAAAATGGATGTAGTAGGAATAGTGCCTTCGGTTCCGTTCGGACCAGGAACGGACTTGTATGGATGAATGCTATCAGTACATTGTCATTAGAGGACAATGAGCATTCTAAGTGAATATTTCTAAAAAGGTAATCGTAGCATCTAGCCTCATCAACCAGGAATGAGTGAAAAGTAGGGGAGATGCAGCAAGGCTAAGTGGGTAGCACCCAAGTAGGGTATGTCTATCACCTTTCTAGATAACCTTGGATATTATCACTATGTGTGAAAGGAGCTCGGAATGGGTGGGAACACCCAGGGTGATAGCATATTCGGTCTATCCAGGTCAGGGATAGTCCGGTCTTGTATAGCAGGGATCGATAGGTTCGATCTCGGTACAATGTTTCTAGACATGTACTGTGACAAGTGGTACCCCAGTGCCTAGTCATTCAGTTGGAACCCATTCTCCAATAAGCGCCGTAAAGTTTTGATTGTGCCCAACTATGTTGAAACGTGAGATGCAAGCATTTCAGCTATTTGAATAAGTATTTGTACTTAGACACTATTATAGAGGATTTGATATGAAATGTTTTAGTTATCGTAAGGTAAAACCCGTCGTGTTTATTTGTGACGTGGTCTTACGAGATACCTTTGATTTTCAAAGGATTTTGATAACTTTAATAATTCAATTTGAGTGTGTTTTCTCACGCTGGTTTTCCAGACTGGCTCGTGTGTTCTTTTATTATAATGCTCGGGTCAGACCGAGTAGGATGTTATGGAGCTCAGGAGACGAGCTGGATGATGAGGCGTATCACATGTACTTGATTTTATTCCGTTGTGTATTGTAAGCTGTATATTCAGCTTTTGTGAGGACATGTTATTATAACTGTCCAGTATTGTGCTATTGATTTGTGTTGTACTCTTATGATGTAATGTATAAAAACAGTTATAGTTCTTTTTGTGTAAAGATCAGTTGTTATCTAGTATATATTGTTCCGCTGCGAATGTGAGATTCCGTATTGTTGTTTCTATTTCCTCCTTCTACCTCTTCTTCTTTCCCTAACGATTTGGTATTTTCAGCATTCGATTGTTCGGCATGTAATACAATGAACGTATTTATGACGATTTTCGAGCGTCGAAATCCAAACTGTGACACTTGGTATCAGAGCTAAAAGTTAAGCGAGAACCTTGGCTCTGGTGGGGATTTCTCATTAGAGATAGGATTAGTTGCACCCTAGAATGAGTTTGAGAGTATTAATAGATATAAGCGCGTATTTGTTAGTGAATATAAAATTGTTTTATATTGTGTTGATTGGTTTGTTAAGTGGTTTATGGATTCTGGTCAATACGAGTAATTAACGTTATTGATAGGAATCTCTAAACACTATAATAGAACAATTCGACAAGGTATTGTTTTAAAATGGGGTGAATGAAATAATTTTACCCAAATTATTTTTAGATATAATGAAATAATTTCCAGAAAATTATTATAGTTATATATGGTTGCTTGGTTGCTAGGAAGTGATAATATTAAACTATTATCATTTGTTGTTGTGGTAATTGAAATAAAAGTTTGATATTATAACCAAAAGTTAAGAAATTAATTCATATAACAAAATGAATTTGTAAATATGAGCTATAAATGTGATCTATAATTTGAATGGGATAAAATTCTAGAGGAATATTTAAATATAGATTTAAAGGATTTAAAAGATGGAATTTGGAAATTTGGGAATTTAATTTTCCGTTGGGTTTGAAAATGATTTTCGAAGTCTTGGAAATAATAGCAATATTATTGAGAAATACTTTTGAATTGGAAATGAAATCTTTTGAGATTTGGAATAAAAATATTTAAAAATGGTTTTTAAGGGGATAAAAGCACTAAACTCACTTCGATCGCTGGAAAATAATTTTGATGATGACTGCAGCATCATCGATGTTCATTTTCGAGATTCCAAGGGAGGAATTGCTACATGAATGTTTTGAATTGGAGTTTGTTTGCAAAACTGGGTTTGATTTTGGAATGCGAAGGAATAATTTGATATACCAAAGGATTTTGGGTACATATATATATGGTTTCAAAATTCATTTTGAATGTTTAAGAAATTGTTTAAAACTCTGGAGTTTGATCTAAAATGTTTTATGGGATATAAATGGAATTGAAACCTGATTATTGGGATGTAAATTAAACTTAACTTAGGTGTAAAAATAAGGTGAATTTTGAGAGATTAAGTCTAAGTAGGCTAAAGGGAAAATAGTATAAAATGGAATGTAGTGAGATTTGAAATAAATTAGTAAATGAACTAATAAATTGAATAAGTAAGTTAAACGGATTTGGAATTGAATTTGATTGGAAATAAATTAGTAGATGGAACTAATTTAAAATAATTAGTGGATTAAATGTGGTTTGAAGTATGGTGGATAGAATTCAATATTTAAAATTGGAAGATAAATTGAGTTCAAATGAAATTGAAAATTTAATTGAATAGAAATAGATATAAAATTGAGTTGTGAAGTGAAAATAAATCTAAGAACTTTTGTATAAAGGTTATAAATTGACTTAAGAAAATTGATGGGATAAATTCTTAAGTGAAATTAGTATAGAGGAAATATACTAAGTAAATCAGAGAATGTGAAGTTTAAATTAGTGTGATAATTGTGGATAAGTGTATGGAAATTAAAATAAGTGTGAATGGAAAGAAATTGATATAGCTAAAAATCAATTTGAAATAAATACGTAATTTGTACGTATATTATTTTATTCGCATAGAAATTTGATCCAGATTCGAGCACAGGATTTCGAGGTAGTTATATCGATCCGAGTTAGGATTTTTCACTCGATTTTCGACGGCGAACCCTGGATATGGATTTTTGATTGATTCTGGGAATTCTCTATCATAGTATATGGCTATGCAAGGAGAATGATGTTTTCTAATCAAGAAACCAGATCTGAGTTCGCACTAGAGAATCATGTGAACGATACTAGTTCGAAAGTGGAATTGTGTGATCAAGTGAGCGATCAGATTTGGTATTGCATTCGGATAGTATATGTACATCGTACGGGCTTAAGAAAAGCAAATATTGAAAGTTTTGAAAAAAGAATAGGTAAAATGATTTGGGAATTAAATGATTGGATATTATTGGTAAATAAGGTGAAGGCAATTAAAAGCAAAAGATAAACTGATGTCTTCGATTTCGGAAACAAAATTAGATTGCCCGACAAAAGGTATGTGTTTAAATTGTGTATAAAATTGATGGTTTTCTGATTGATCCGCTTGTATTTTGTTTTCTTTTGATGATTTGGTCTCGTAGTGGCATTTTGTAGTTTTTTGGATCTAACCGTGCAAAGGAGACGTTGGCAAAAAATTTCAAAAATTTTAAGGAGTTGGAAAAAAAATTTGATAAAATTATGATAATTTAAATTTTGGTTTTAAATTATAATTTAAATGATTGAGGGGATAATACTAGTGTAAGCTATGGATGAATTTGAAAATTAGTAAAAGTGATAGTGGGTTTCCAATGAAAATTGTTTCGGAAAGTTGTTTGAAAACTGATTGGTTCTGGAAAAAAAAGTAAACGGGTTTGGACCATTCTTCTTACCTAGCAATTTCGAGGACGAAATTCTTATAAGGGGGGAGGAATGTAACGACCCGGAATTTTGGATATTTGAAATTGGAATATTTAATTGATATTAAATATTTAAAAGTTAGTTTTTAACTTGAATTTAAAATATAACCATTTATTGGATAATTTATTATTGAATTGAATAATTGGAAATTGGGTAAAATATTGAATCTTGAGTTTTAAGCTTGTTAAAAATAATTTAAAGGCTTATAAAATTTATATTGATAATAATAAAGATAATAAAAGCTTTAAAAGTGGATTTAAAAGTGATTTGTTCAGTTTTAAAAATATATCGTTTAAATTGACATTTAAAAATAGCCTTCCGAGGCACAATCTCAGAATTCGACAAAACTAGTTCCATTAGATCTGTAATAGTGTATTATTATCAGATTTCAAATTTCGTAGAGTTTGGAGTTGTCGTTTGGTCGTACGAGATATAAACACGTTTAAATTTATATCGAAAATCCAATATAATAATTGGGTCCAAAAAGCTATCTTCTCCATACGATCGAATTAGGACTCGAAACCTTTTCCATGAAAGCTTTGAATTTTTTTATCTTTCAATCCACTTAATTAAAAAATTCGAAACCTGTTCCTAAATTCATTTTTTTTGCATTTTCTTCGATCTGGTATGCTTCGTTTGTGGTGCGGTTGCATTCCTTTTGGACTGATGTGAAAGCAGTCGACCTAGGGTTTGAGATTCCAGCGTATTTGTGGAGCTCGAGTTCAATGGATGGTCATCGGCGTGTCGGGGAGGTGGAGGCGCATCTCTAAGTGTATTTTGGGGGCACGCGGCGTCGGGATGGTCATCACGACCTGGTGGGTTTCGCGTGGATGGAGGCATGTTGCATTTTGATCGAAATGGCTAAGGGAAACGGCGGTGATGCCATTTGGTCGGGAGCATGGAGGGAATCTTGTCGACGTTTTTGGGTGAGCGAATTGGGCGGTGGGTGGTTGTGCTAGGTGCACGCGTGCCAGGTGGAGGTCGTGAAATGGGTTTGCAGAAGAGCGAGCAGTTTGGGGAGAAGCACTGTTGATGGTGGGTCGAACGTTTGGGCTTGGGTATGAAAATTTAAAATAAATTTGAATTTATTATGTTTTGTTTATATAAATTGTATGCAAAACTTATAAAAAAAATTTCTCATGCGTACGAGGTCCGATTCGGACAATTCGAGAGGCGTTGGGATCATAGTGTCACCATCTACGCATAGAAAATTAGTTGGGACGAAATAGAGCTTACGAAATTTTCTGACATTTTAAAACACGTCCGGATTCAATTGAAAATGGAACGTGAAAGCGACAGAAAATCAAGGTGAGTTAAATCTCACTCAACATTGGATTTCCATGATTAATTTTGATAGTTAAAATTAATTATTGTTTGATTGGTTGAACCGATAAATTATCAGTTGGATGTGTTATTATATATAGTAGTATATATATTGGAGTGATTGATATTCCCGCATATATTATATAGCGGATGAGACCCTATGCGCCCCGCATAATAGAAGATGACCTTATATACCGCGATATCCCCCTCGAAGTGGGATTGGTATTTTTATATTGTGCTAACATCTGTGGATGCAGGAAAACAGGTTGGAGGGATCGAACTGGATTCCTCAAAAATGTTGAAATTTATTTTCTTATTTAGTGATATGATTATTGAATGTTCTGTGATAGATTGTATTGGAATTTGAATTTATTGGATGTTATGGTATTACGGGACAGATTTTGGTATTTTAAAATACCGTAAATATGAATATTGAATTTTTAAAGGAAATAAAAGGGGAAAATTGAAGGTAAAATAATTATAGTGAAATTTGGATAAATTAAAAGACAAGGATTTGGGAAAAATAAATAGTTTGATTTAAATTTATATTTACTAATTTTGGAATATTGTAAATAGAGATTTTGGGATATGGAAAATAGGGATTTTGGTAATAATATAAAAATAGGATTTTTAATAATAAAACTTAAGTGATTTGTTAATTGTAAAATGTTTTATAAATCGAGATTTAAAATTGTTTGGGAAAAATAAAAAGGAAAATTGAAACTAAAAATATGAAATTGATGTTTCAGGTTTAAATAAGATTTTAAAACATAAAAAGGAAGTGAGATCTGAAATTAGTGGACTTTGGAATATATTGGGAAACTTATTTAAAAATGGTGTTTAGTTTTGAAAATCGATTTAAAATCGATTAAGTGTTGTGAAACCGTTATAAACGGAAGATGAGACTATGGAATTTATAAATGAGGTTTATAAAATAAAGTGAAGTAATTATCAGTGGGTAATTTGAAATTATAAATTCACGGTGGGAATTTATAAGGAGATGGGTAAACCGTTTTAAAAATAAATAGTATTTTTATTTTTAGAAATGTGGGAAAGGAAATTTACGGGATTGGAATGTAAATTAAACTTGAGATAAATCGAGAGGGATTTATAAATGATTAGACTAGCTATATTGAAGTTGAAAATGTATTTTTCTGAGAAGTTAAGTTATTTTAAAAAGGAAAGATTTTTAAAGTATTAATTAAAAAATTTAAAAGTGTTTAAAAGAATGTTTTAGAAGTAAAATTATTATTTAATTGTTTTTAAAAATTTTAAAGTAAATATTAATTAAGTTAGTTATAGTAGTTAATTATTATTAAAGGTTTAATCAGTATTATTATTTTAAAAGGAAAATTATTCAATATTAATATTTTATATCATAGCTTTTATTTAAATAGTAGTTTTGTCTAAAGTTCACTTGGAATTTTTTTATAGAAATTCATAAGTATTATTTTGATAATTTTTTAAAGTAAAGTTTTCGGAAAGTAATGGTATACTCGCGTGGCGTAAATCGGAGGTAGTGAGTGCCTGCAGTTAAGTTTTAGATTTCTCTGGGATAGAGACGTAACCATTGAACTGTGATCCATGGTTTAATACTGCAGTGGTACTTTCCATATTATTAAAAAGGTTTTTTTCTCAAACATTTTGAAAAAATAAAAGATAATTTGTTTATATGTTGAATTCGATAAGATAAGTGTATATTTTTGGATAAAGTAATTTATTTAAAATCTAAATTAAATAAGACTTGGTGTTTTTCAATGAAAATGAAGTGTTTGGTTAAATTGATTGTTATTTGATAGTTAAATAACCGACTATCAAATCTGGACCCAAATATAACTTTGGAAATATCTGGAAGAAGCACGGGATTATATGGTACAGTTATCTCTCGAGGTGTTTTACTGTAGGTATAGACTCGTTCGTTCTTCTAGGACGTTTTTAAGGAAATCCGTCCACTAACGGTTAGGAGGCGATCTCCGATCTTATCTTCATCTGTGTTTTAATAAAAGTTGTTATTATTATAATGTAAACAAAGACAAAACAATTAAGGAATGGTTTTATATAACCAAAGTGAAATTATATAAGGTAAATTATAAATATGATTTGCAAATAAAAATGATTTAAAAGCTGAGAATTTGAGAATTTAAATCTCGGTGATTTTGAAAATTGTTTTCAAAGGTTTTGAAAGAATAATAATAGTATTATTTTGAAAATATTTTGATTAGAAATATTTTAAAAGGTTTTAAAGGAAATAAAAAGCACTGAACTCACTTCGGTCGCCGAAAAATAATTTCAATAATGATTGCAGCATCGTCGACGTTCATTTTTGGGTTTTCAAGAGAGGAATTGCTACCGTAGAAGATGTGTTTCGATAAAACAAGTTTTGATTTAAATCACAAATATGATTGTTATACAAAAAGATATATATATATATATATTATATTGTTTTAAAATAATTTGAAATAAAACAGGGTGTTTAAACTCTGAAAATTTTCATTCAAGTGTTTTATGAAAACATGAGAAAATAAGTTTTATAACTTATAGGTTTTGGGAATTAATAAGTTAAAACAAAATTTTAAAATTTATTGAATATAAATGTTAAGGAAATTAAATTTGAAATTGAACTATGAAATGAAATTTAACTTACGTTAAATTAAATAAAATAAATTTTGAAAAGAAATTTGACTCAAGTAAAGGTAAATGAAGTGAATTAATGAAATGAGTAAAATAAATTGAATTTGATTTGAAATAAATTAAATGAAATGAATTAGTAAATTGAATATGGACTTAGGTATTGAAGTGATAATAAACATTAGTCATATTAAAAAATGTTTATAATAAACTTAAGTAAAATTTTATGGAATGGTTATTAAATGACATTAGTATTGAAAAAAATATACTAAGTAATGAATGAATGTGAATAATGATTATGAGTAAATGAATGTAAATAAAAGAATCTGAACAATGAGAAACCAATTGAAATATATACGTAAGTTGTACATATATAAATTTTTTTGCATAACTGTTTGATCCAGATTCGAGTACATGATTTCGAGATGATTTACATCGGTCCGAGTTAGGATTTTTCACTCAATTCTCGACGACAAACACTGGATATGGATTTTTGATTGATTCTGGAGTTCTATATCATAGTATATGAATATTCAAGGGGAATGATGGTTTCTAATCAAGGAACCGGATCTAGGTCCGCACTAGAGTAGTTGATTGGACGATACTAGGTCGGAAGTGAAATTGTGTGATCGAGCGAGCGAGCGATCAGATTTGATGTTGTGTACAGATGATATATGTACATCGTACGAGCTTTAGTAAATTAAATGTTGACATTAGAAAATATAAATTGATATTGTTATGAATTAATTGGATGGATATTATTTGTTTGATGGTTTCTCTGGAAACATTTGCTACATCTGCATATGGTTATTGTATAATCTATGTTATATATTGATATTACTTTCCCTATACTTGTTCTCATTGGTTGTTGAGAGATTAGTAGGTGTGGATAGCGTATGCTTCGCATTTGGAGCTCGCTTTCGCATTATATTGTATACGCTTGTTAATAAATGGTACACAGCTCGGATTACATACCACATTTTTATATTTTTCCCTACGGGATGCCTCATCCTTGAATTTGAGATGTATATTTGTGATTATATATATTGTAAATTTTTCAAATCGAGCCGCGCAAAGGAGACGCTGGTGAAATTTTCCGTAAATTTAAAGAGTTAGTAAAAAAAAATTTAAAAAAAAATTGAAGGAAATTTTGATAACTAAAATTTGAAGTTTATGTTATAACTTGGAATGGTATTAGTTAGTAACTATATATGAATTTAGAGACTTAGAAAGGTAATAACAAAGTTTCAACGAATTGATTCTGGAAAGTTAAAGGCTTAAAAGAATTTGGTAATCTATTTCAACTAATTGGTTTTGAAAAGTCAATGGATTTAAGACATTTTCTTACTTGCTAATTTCGAGGATGAAATTATTTTAAGGGGAGAAGGATGTAACAACCCAGAATTTCAGTCATTTGAATTTCAAATATTTAATTGCTTTTAAATATTGAAAAGTTAATTTTATAATTTAAATAACTTGAATTTCAAATATAAGGGTTATTTGACTAATTGAAATTGTTTAAATAATTAAATCTTGAATTTAATGTTAATAAAAATGATTTTGAAAATTTTATTTGAGTTCAGTTTAAATAAGAATGATAATTGTAAATTTTCAAATTCGATTTAAAAGTGACTGAAACTGGTTTAATAATAAATCGTTGTAATTAATAAGTGAAAATATCATTCTGGAGCACTGTCTTGGATTTGGACGAAACCAATTTCATTGGATCCATAATAGTGTACTATTGTATGTTAACGAATTTCGTGGCGATTAGACATATCGTTTGGTCATTCGAGCTCGAAAACGTGTATAGATTCATTATAGAAATATATATAATATGATTGGGTTTGAAAAGTTAACTTCTGCATAAGATCGAGTTAGGTCTTGAAACTAGTTCCATGGTGTTCGAAATAGGAGTATTTAGTATCAAACGCCAAGCGGCACGCCTCGAGAGGAGTTTGAGATTTTCGGATGTTTAAAGCTATATATTTTCAATTATAATATATATAACCATATTTAAGCCCATTTCCAAAACACTCAAACCCATACTTCACCATACTCCCCATACATGTTCAACCATACTTCCTTCCTTGATATAAATCACCTCAAAAACCAGAGAAAAACATTTTCTAAATTCAAAAATTAACATAACCAAATCCAATGATCTACATTCCTCGGGACCTTTTCGTTTGTTTTTAGGCTTCGACTTCAACTAGCCACTTGTTCGGGACGTCAAGTCATAGGCGATCAATGGTTAGATTGTCGTCAATCATTGCATGGTGGCCGCAGTTTTGAGTTGAACGTGGTTTGAGTTTTGGTCAATTCCAGTGATTTGGCTTGCTTTTAGGCGATGCGACTTGAAGGAGAAGTGTAGAGGATGGTCGGGGCGAGGCATGACCGAAGTTTTGTGGCGTGGCGTGTGGCGGTAGGAAAGTGGAGATGAACGTGGGGCGTTTTCGGTCGATTTTAGGCAGTTGGCAGTGAGAGGGGGGACCGGATCGGTGGCGCGGCTAGGGGTCCGGTTGGGGCGCCGTCAGGCGGGGTCGCCTTGACCGGCTATGACCAGCGATGGCACAGGCGAGGTGGGAACTGGAAGCAGGAATCGTGTTTTGAAGTGGGAGAAGGATTATTTTGCTAAGTATGGTAATTAGCTTACAAATATATGTAATTATTATTTAATTATAAAACTAAAAATATTGATAACTTAAAATATGTGTAACTCTCCCATACAAGGTCCAATCGAGGCGTGGACTTTTAGTTGCACTCGTTATGACGTTAGCTATGATATGGAATTGATTTGGTGAAGATTGGAGCTAGTTGAATTTCGTGCTAAATCGAACGTCGTTCGATTTAGACGGAACCAGAATGCCACGGCGACAACTAAAATTTCAGTGAGTTAAACTCACCTTTTTGGCCAAGCAGAAATATTATATAGTTGATAAAAATTATTGATTGGATGACTAGATGATTTATAAGTTGGTTGGATTTATTCATGCCTTTGGAGCAGATAACCTTTTATATATACCCGCCTAGTAGCGAATGACCCGTATTATATGATTATATACTGTTTGTGATGTAGGGGAATAGATTGGATGGATCCAAAAAGATTCCTCGGCACTATTGATATATATATATATATGTGTGTGTGTGTGTGTGTGTGTGTGTGTGTGAGCTGTGATGTAGGGGGACAGGTTGGAGGGATCCAACGGGATTCCTCGCCATTGTTAAAATGTTTTCAATAATATTCCTGTCATATGGATTTTTGAATATCAAACTTAATTGTTGACACTATGAGTTATGACAATGTTATATGCTCAAACTTAAAACCCGTAGTACTAGGAACTCAATATCAATATTGGTTAAGCGTTGGGTGGCTATTGGCCACAAATTAGTATTTTGGAATACTATAAATTGCCATTTGGTTGGAGTTGGTTTTTGAGACGGAGAATGATTTAAAATCTGAATTTGGGGTTGTCGGAAATGTTTTGTTTTAAAGAATATTTATTTATATTTAATTTTGTTTTAAAGAATATTTATTTATATTTAATATTGTCTAAAATATTATTTAATTTTTTTAAAAGATTTTTTATTTATATTTAATATTATTTAAATTTATTTATTTATCATTAATATTGTTTTAAAGTAATTTATCAATATTTTAATATTTTGAAGTTAAATAATAAATATAGCTTGAAATTAATAATAAGGATTTATTTATATTGTTTTGGAAATTGATTATTATAATAATGGCAAAGATTTATTATTATTATTTATTTAATAATATTTTGGAAATATTTATTATTAGTTTAAGACGTTTAGAAGTTAATAATTATTATTTATTTAAAATGTTCTTTGTTGATAATTATTATTATATAATAGTGTATTGAAGTAAATGATTTTTATTTATTTTTGAATGTTTTCAAGACCTATAAATAGGGTTTTATAAATGGACTTGGGTTTTATAGGAGGAATTTCATAAAATGGTTTGAAGACTTATGGAAGATTATTTACAAGGTAAAGGAATTTTAAAAATGGTTAGATATTTATAAATGAATTTTAAAAATGGTTAGAGTTTATAAATGTTTGAAATTTATAAAAGAGATTATAAATAATTTTTAGAGATTTATAAAGGAATTTATAAATGGTTCTAGAATTGTGTGAAAAGGAAATCTTCCTTTGTTTTGTGAATATACTTATACCATTGAGATAAGTATATGGATATTTTCCAAGTATTGAAAATATAGGGATTTGTGGGTACATCTTTGTAAAGGTATTTTTATACAAGTAATTTACAAAATGATTTCAATTAATGAAAGGATTATTTAAGAGGCTAGTGACTGCTTATATGCTTAACCAGTGTTGTTTTTCCCTATGGAATTAAATACCTGATTTGAATGTTTGTTTGTTCTATAGTTAAATGGACTATCGAATTTGGACCCAAAACATAACTTTAGAAATATTTAGGAGAAACACATGAGTTATATGGCACAGTCACCTCCGATGATATTATACTGTGTGTATAAATATAGTTTCATTCTCCTAGGACAAATGATAAGGAAATCCATCCACTAATGGTTTGGAGGTGATCTCTGCTCTTATCTTTGACTAGTTATTTCCTAAAGAACCGGGTTTGGGTTTATCAAAAAATATCGAATGTTGTTTCGAAGAGACCAGGATCAGATATGTTATCTGAAAATCACTTTGATCCAACTCAAGCGTTGCGAGGTGAAGACATCCTAAAGATGATGGAATTGAAGAAACAGAGCTCATTGAAGTGCAAGGGTTGCTTGCTACTAATTCTGAGGGTGATTCCCAAAAAATGGATGTAGTAGAAGTGGTGCCTTCAGTTTCGTTCAGTCCTAGAATGAACTTGTATGGATGAATGCTGAGATTGCATTTTTGCCTGGAGGGTAGTGTAGCATTCCAAGTGGGAAGTGCTATATAAAAGGTAAATAGCCTCAAGGCTCATCAATTGGGAATGACTGAAACAGGGGAGATGCAGTAGGGCTAAGTTGGTTGCTACGAAGTAGGGTATGATCATCCCTATCCAGAGTCGGTATTATCTCTCATTTGTATGCTTCGAGGTCCATTAACGGAGGGGTGATCATATTCGGTAGTACTGGTCAACTGGTAGGTCGGTTCTATGTTGGCAGGGGATCCTGACGAGGTCTTCGGTATTATTTTATCTAGAGATGCACCATGACGGGTAGTACCCCTATGTCCCAATCATTGTATGGAATCCATTTTCC
This sequence comes from Allium fistulosum, assembly GCA_030737815.1. Taxonomy (NCBI): domain Eukaryota; kingdom Viridiplantae; phylum Streptophyta; class Magnoliopsida; order Asparagales; family Amaryllidaceae; genus Allium; species Allium fistulosum. The sequence goes on from CM060907.1 coordinate 853,250,585, forward strand.
AGTACGTGTCTTTACGGTTTTAGTTGTATACGTATTATGATAGAATTTAATTAATACAAAAAAATCGGCTATGATGAATAAACATTTGTGTCTTAGACCTATTATAATATCAGAGAATTTCATATGAAATGGTTTGGTTTTCGTAAAGCAAAAACCCGTCCATGTTTATGTGCGGCGTGGTCTTACGAGATACTTTTGATTTCAGAGGGTTTTATAACTTAAAAATCTAGTTGGGTATGTTTTCTCACACTAGTTTTCCAGACTGACTAGGGTGTTATTTTATTATAATGCTCGGGTCAGACCGAGCAGATTACAGATTTAGTTTGGATGCTTTGGAGCTTTAGGAGACGAGATGGAGGCCTAGAGACATATTCATGTATACGGTTATTTTTCCACTACACTCATGGTTGTGTTTATCAGCAATTGTAAGGACAGGTTGTTATAACTATCCGGGCTAAGATATGTTAGTGCACTCTGATTTCTGTATGTATATTACATTTTTCTTTGTGTAAAGATTTGTTGTATGTTATAGACTATTCATTCCGCTTTGATATTCGGTGTTTAGTTTCCTTTTCCTTTTCTTCTAGTCTTCTTGTCTTTTCTCTTCTTCCTTTCCCCTAATAATTCGGTTTTCCGGCATTTGATTGCTCGGCACGAAATACTGCGGATGTATAGTGTCGATTTTCGAGGGTCAAAAATTCTGAATTGTTACATACAGTCCGACTATTTTCCCAAATAACTATAAGTCCCCTGTATGGACTAGAGTATAAACACAAATTGGGTGCGATCTGATCACCCGCCAATTAATTATTATCCCTTTAAAGTGCGGGTATGAGTATAAACAAATAGACGAGTGTGGTTCGACCACTCGCTATACTATAAACTCCGACCTAGAACCGATAGGAGGAGTATAAAATCACTATGGATGGAGTTTGACCATCCACTGTCTAACTCCGCAAACCGGAGATTGGAGGTAGTAGTATAATCACTCAAACCGCAGTCCGATGGCATAACGTTAGGGCATGAGCCAAGTATTTGGTACAAATTGAGGCCACGACAACATGGAGGCCTTGGGTAAAAATTAACGGATGATTATCTGAATCAATGAGCAATGACTTACAAGTACATTGAATGGAAAGGTAATAGCTCGACTACTCAAACAAAATTTACATACCAGTTCAACTGAAATAAAGAATTTTTATTTGCACATTAAACATGGAAATCGTAGTATAAGTTTATCCAAAAGTGAGGGTCGTACCTGCACAATCATGGCCAACAAAAAGAAAAACAGCTATACAAGCTATGTACAAACTAAGCCGAAGTAAGAGCTACTTCTTTTGCCCCTTCCCTCTTTAAGATTTCATGGGAGTGGCACTACCCGAGATTCCGCCTATCCTTCTCTTCGATCCTTTACCACCCTTGGCAGGAGAGCTTATAGAGGTTGGAGGGAGTTCTTCGGGAACCGACCTGCTGGGTGGATTGACTTGCGGTGGAATGACTTGCAGTGGGATGAGTTTTAAATCATCGACACTCACATCAATGAGTTCAGCTTTAGCTTTTTTCTTCAATGACTCCTCTCTCTCTCTAGATGTGCTCATTCAAGCTAAGCTCATCAATGTGTTCGGAGGCATTAGTGATCACAACGTCATAAGATTCATCTGGAAGCAACTGATCATCGGCCTTTTCGTCATCAAGTGCTCCAATAACTTGAGCATCGAGCCCTGGAATGTTAGTAGCCGTTGGAATTTCAGTAAATGTCGGTTGTTGTTCCACAGTGGCACCACTTCCTGAAATTTGAATAGGACCTAAAAGACCTGCAGATTCGTGGAACAAGAAAATCAGCCTATAACTATTGGGCATGAGGGACAAAACCTCTCGAATAATAGAGAGTAAAGCAGGATACCTGTGTTCGGTTGACTTTCAGTTGTTGCCAGAGTGCTCCCCTCTTGAATAAATGTCAGCATCTTTGATTGATAACTGGGCCCGTCTTGATCGTAGCTCAGATCCTATCCTGGGCCAAGTGAAACTGGTGCTTCGGCTATTTGAAGTAATGGGGGGAGCTTTGGGATCAAACTTTGGAGCTTCAGTGGTTTTCTTCCCTTTGCCAGAGGGTGCCAAAATATCAAAGTATTGGAGCCTTACAGCGTTGAGATCTAAAGGTTCATTCCCATGGAGGATCTCCCATACTAGTTTCTCCTCATCCAAATCATCTTTGCCAAGGGTTTTCTTCTTCATTTCAACGATATATTCCCAAACCTCAACATGCGATTGAAGGTAGTCCTCTCCAAGAAAACTTAAGTTGCGATAGATTAGGACCTTAGCATTGTATTTGACAATTAAAGAATCGAACATGTCCTTAATCTCATTCCAGCCAGCCTCTTTAGTATCCTCCAACTGGACCTTGATCTGTTCTCTAACTTCATTAAGGCCATCTTCCTTTGCCTCTTCCTTGAGGACTTCAATTTCAACGAGCTGCTTGTCAAGTTTATTTTTTAGCTCCCAAGCTTCGACGGCCTCTTCACAATATCTTTGAGACCCTTCCTAAGCCTCAAGTTGTTCTTCCTTCTCTTTCTTAAGGAGTTCTGTGAGTTCCTCAATGCGGCGGTGTGGAGTGTTTTCTCTTTTTGTAGTGTGTCCTTCTCCAGAGCAAGCACATCGCTGCGGTTGAGGGCAGCATTCATCTCCTTTTTATGAGCCATTTCCAGATGACTAACCGCCTCAAATGTTTCTTTGGCACTCTTCTCTGCCACGACTAGCTTCGTTGTCAACTGTATGATTTCATCATCTTGGTGTTTAATTATGTCTTTATCATGGATCGCCTCCAATTTAAAGAGATCGATTTCATATTGCCTCTCAGTAGACACCTTAGTGATTTTCTAGGCTAAATGCTGGAATGCTTCATGCTACATAAAAACATCATTTACACATGCAAATGAACTCGATTTAGCACTCCGTGGAATTATATGGATGGAAGGATGAAACTTTAGCCCATCAAAGCAGATTTTTGAAAAATTAACATCAAGTTTGGCTAATCTTTCTACTACAGAGGCCTCAGGAGTTGTGGTAGTCAAAATTGGATCAAAAGTAGCAATTTGGCATTTGCTCGACCTACAATGGCAAGGCTATCAAGAACCAGATGAGCTTGAATAATGCTCAGGCGACATAACAATTTTGGGAGCATGGGAAGAGATCTGATTGTTGTTATGTACAAGATGATTGGGCTGAACTTCCTAATGAGATGACTAAGATTTGGACATGTGTTTAGATGATGAAGACTCCCTTGAACGATGACTTCATTCCCGATCGTCATCCCTTTCTCGACCCTTGCCCAATTCTGGACCATAACTGGACCCATACTATGTAGAGGAGCACCTCAAGCAATCGAAAGCATGGGAACGAGACATAGTACCTATAAACCAAACATGATCGTGTAAGTGACTATCAAATAAAATATAGACAAAAATCATGCAGTGAAATGTGTATGATTGTGAGTGTCCTAGTGTCCCCCTGACGGACCAATTGCTACGGCCTTGCTCATGGGAGTGATTTCCCTTTTGCTAGTGGAAGGAATGTCATTATCAGTCCTCGTTGGAGAATTAAGCCCTCTAATACGAATGTTAGGAAATTCATAGGTCATCATATCGTCAGGGATCGGAAGACTCGACAACCCTTCCATCGAACTTAGGTTGAGAGGAAGAATCTTCTTCAACAGATAAACTCGGGCTCTTTAGCTGTTTTTCTCCTATGGAGTTTATAAGCGAGCTTTTTCCCTCTCCTTGTTGGCAAATGAGATTGCGTGCCCTGTGATGGTTCAACCACGAGCGCATTTCCCAGACCTACATCAGCATCGCCAGGCTTGTTGGCTTCATCACCTCTAATTTCACCTTCTTCAGCACCATCCTGAGCCTCCTCAGCTAGGGGCACGATAGGGCTACCAGTGCCACCTTCTTGTTCCACAACATTCCTTGGTGGTGCAATGCTTCCTAGAAGACCGATGCTGTGACCTTCTTCTAATAGCCCAAAAAGAGATTACCACTCATTGGTTACAATGGATCTTATGTCCCTGCCCTCAATTGGGTTGGCGCGGATTGCAGAAACCACTAATGAACAACTATCTCCTTCAAGCTAAGGATGGACACCTGTAAATTTTCAGAGCATTTTTTAGTTCAGGATATGGCTCGGGCTAAAGAATTGAGAATAAAGTAAAGACAATACTTATGTCCTTCCAACCATCACCTTGCGAAGACAACCAGACAATGAACGTTGAACCATTTAAAGATACCGAGCTTGTTCCATGCACCAGTCAAAACTTGACAGTTGGGCGAAGGCTCGAGGAAAGTATAAGAAAGGCTCCTCGTCCGTCGCTTGAAATTGTAGATAAACCCAATGTCTTCAGGAGATAGCGGACGGAACAGATATCCATAAATAGCAAGATAGTGCCATGAAGAAAAGCATAGCTGTTCGAATGCAGCTGAGTAGGAACTGTTCCTAGATAATTTAGCATCTCTCAGATAAAAGAATTAAAAGGCGTTACACATTCGGTCCAACAAATAAATTTATTGCATGCCATATACCTCTCTGGGGGTAAATGATCCCTATCATTCACTAAAGGGACTAGAACATCTTCAAATGGAATCCCATGTTTAGAGCATAGTCTATAGAGAGCGGCCTCATCAATTCTGGAGGCCCGAGAATCCATCGGGTTATCCAAAAATACAACATCCTCTATAGTGTCGGGAGCAAGGTTTATCTCTTCCACCAGAAGGACAGGAACATTAGAGAAAAGGTGGACCAACATGCTGGAAATCACATGTTGCTCAGTTTGATGTTCAAGGGCAAGTTTACCGAATATAGTCGAAGAACATGACTCAGCTCTGGGATTGCTGTGCTGTGAAGGTTGTCTAAAAGGCATTGCGGCTAAACGCCCTAAACGTATGGAGCCCATATCAACTAAACTCAGTAGACAAACGAGATTAGAAAATTTTACCATCCCCCCCGTGCTAAGTGTAAACTAGTATGGTGCAGTGTAGAGATAAACAGTTCAAAATTAAAAGAAAAAGTAAGTGACGAGACTTTGGATTCTGACCAGAGTGACCGTGGTCAGTGACCATCTCAACTGGCATTTAGATTGACCGATTGTGCAAGCTTTGGATCAACCATCGACATATCGAAGTATGAAGTCCATTATTAAAGCCCATATGTTATGTTTTAATTCAAGTTCAAGTCCCGGCAGTTTAGTTGTTCAATTTCAAATTCAAAGTCAGGTAAGCAAGTCTTGTTGTTCATTATCGTCATATGTTCAAGTTCGTTAAGACGAGATTGGTTCTAACTGTTCGTACAACTCTATATGGATTGATTTGTTTAAGGGCTCAAGCTTGATTCAAGGGCCTGTAATCGGCTAAGTCCCCCATAGCCAATCCCTCTCCTATAACAAACAACCGATCCCTCATCACCAATATGACCGATCCCTATCTATAGTCGATCCCTATACAGAAACCAACTCGACCGATTCCTTTAAGCTACACCAACACAGATCACTCCTTACTCCTTAAACCTCCATCTCATTTATGAAAATAATCAATCACTCTCACTGATCTGTATATTTGGCCATTTTTATACTTCCCTCAAATTTTTACACCGATCCCTTAGACAATACGCGAAATACCAATCCCTCTCTACACTACTCCACTACGACTGGTCCTTCCATGCTCCGCACACAACACATGATCGATCCCTCCACTTCCTTCATGCTTCATTCTTTTCCTTCTCCTCTTCTACCATCTCACCAACCCAATGTAGCCACCATTCTATTCTTCTTCGCCTGAATTCAACCCTTCGTCCGTGCAATGTAACATAAACGAAACCAGTCAACTCATCACGAACCAAATTTAAATGCAAGAAAACCTACCAAAATGTATAAAGTATGATTTGCTCAAAGGGAGATGTTGGATTTCAATTTAAATCGAAGATGGAGTAGTGATCTAATGCAAGAGAGAATGGCAGGTTTAAGAATGAAGGCGATAATTGATTGTAAGGGAGGGGATCAGAGTTCAAGTCGGAAGAGGAAGGTTTGGAGGCGAATTCGAAGCAAATGAGAAGGAAGGTGCGAATTTAGAAATGAATTGAAGTAGAGGATGGAAGGGGAAATTCTAGTTTATATAGGAGGCTAGAGGGATTGGCTCTCTTGAGTTTCTCCTTGAAGCTGAAATGTTAAGTGCCCAACATATGAGGGTACAATCCCTCGGCTTGGGGATCGAATCTGATCCCTATATATATATATATATATATATATATATTGAAAAAAGAGGAAAAAGGGACCGGTTATAAAAATTTGATCCCTATTATAGCAGAAAAAATTGGGGGAGGGGTATCAGCTAGAGCAATCACCGATTCCTATAAACATAAAAGAAAGAGAGAAAGAGAAGAGATCAGGTACGAACCCTATATGCATGCAAGCATGTATATAAAAACTATATAAAGTAATTAAATATGAAATGCAATGAAATTGCATCTAACTCAATGAAAAATTGGTGACGACTCACGGCCATGCAAACGCATCCCGGAGCCAACAACAAGAACGTGTACCTGAAAGTGAACGAGTATATTCTAAAAATTCAAATTTTAAAATCGATAGAAATTGAATTCAAACTTGAAGCTTTCAAGGTTGAGGCTGGATCAGATAGTCAAAGCTTACTAGTCTTGTTGATCTAGACATAGATAGCAACTAACAGATTATAATCCTGAATTTACACTATTGAAAATCAACCAAGTGTCATGACGGTCAAAGAGGGATACAACACTTTGGAAAAATAGTTCGATGGAAGGATAGCGACTATTCAGATAAAAGGGTGGATTTCTTATCGACGACTCTAACTCGCTTTGATTCAAAGCACATCATGTTCATCACAAGACATACTTTGGAGGGAAAGTGTTATCCGACATTTTGACACGGCTATATCTGAACTGATTGGACAAGTCAAATCTGACAGTCATCAAGGCTAGTAAGTCCAAAGCGATGATTGTGGGGTCCAGAAGTCAAATATAGATGGTAATATGAAGCCATGATCGAACGAAGTCAAGAGATATGTTATACAGAATTTTCTACGTATGGAATATAATTTAATATAGAAAAGGGATCGGCTACAATCTCTCTTAATCATAGGGATTGGCCTACTTTATCCAAACAAGTGTAAGTCAATGGAAAATAATCGATATCTCGAGATCTATAAGTCTAATACATATGAAACTTTGGAAACAAGATGTGGGGACCCTAGGGAGGCTACCCTAGGGATCACACTCAAAAGGATTAAGCAAGAGGAAACGTCCATCTTCCCTCCATAAGGATCAACCAGAATCATGTAACAATACACTTTGCAGTAATGATCGAGCAATAACTCAAGTTTTACTAATCCAATTGACATGAAACTTGGAGTCTAGACATATTACAACATGAGAAGCTCCCATAGGGATGGCACCCCCAAGTTCCTCTAAAATAAGGATCGGCCCCGATCCCTATTTCTTAGGATTTGGGTCATGCGATCCCAGTTGTGGTCCCGTATGGTTTTGGAGATCCTTCTGCTGAATTTCCAGGGAGATATTTCGTCATTTTCCTCTATAGATACAGGCTTGATTATTCATTATCTTAACACTACTTATTGCTTCTTTTTTGTAATTAAGGATTCTGATATGAACCCTCTTGTACTCAGTTTACGAAGCGATTAATAAAGCTATCTCTTCAAAGTGGACATAGGCAAACAATGCCGAACCACTATATACTGCTATGTCTCTGTCATTTGCTTATTTCTTATTGCGTTCCTATTATATTCTCTGAGTTTACATTTAATATTCTTCATCTATTTCTCTATATAAACTCTATTGGGTGTTCATGACCAATTTTGGCACATTCAGATATGGCTCAAGTTTTCATATTGTCTACATTAGAAAAGCTGTTGCAAAAGCAACATGAAAACATGTTTGTCTATAAAATCTTTGAAAGCCTCAAAGCTTTATCTAGAGAGCAATCTCATTCCGCAAGGTACGAGATTACTAAGAAATTGTTCAACACAAAGATGACTAAGAGCGGTCGCGTTGAGGATTTTGTCTTGACCATGAATGGCTATATTGATTGACTTCTAGAGCAAGATGTTAAAATAAGCTATGAACTGCAAGTGGATTTGATCCTAGGCTCTCTAACTTTGCAGTTTGAGCCATTCATATTGAACCATAATATGAACTAGTTGAGTGTAAATGTCGACCTACTCAACGTGTTGAGGTCAGTTGAGGGATCATTCAAGGAACAAAACACAGTATTAGTTGTTTGAGGTAAAGCCCCATCTTCTAAAAGTTTGAAGAAATGAAATTAGAGTTCTAAGAAAGGTAAGAAGGATGTCCCTACTAAGGTAAATGTCACCATTGCCACAAGAAGGGGCACTGGAAGCACAACTATCCAGACTATTTAAAGTGGTCAAAGGGAAGAAGAAAGGTGTTTCTTCTGCTCATAGAGGTACTTTTATGATTCAAAATTTTTTTACAATCAATAAATGACCTCGGGTTTTAGATACTGGATCTGGGACTCATATCTGTAATTCATTATAGGGACTTAGGAGTAGAGGACATGTGGCAAAAGGTGAAATGAGGCTTTAAGTTGCTGATGGATTTCTAGGAGATGCAACTATAGTTGGATACTATCACTTGACATTACAAAATGGATTTGGTTTGATTTTGAATAATTGTTATTATGTTAAAAACATTATTTATGAAATAGTATTAGTGCCTAGATTGTCCGAGAGTGGGTATAGTTTTTCATTGTGACAATAGTGTTATGAACATTTTGTTTGATGGAAGTAAAATTCGCAATGGTGATTTAGATATGGCATTTATGTACTTAATTTTAAATATATCAGTGCTGTTAATAAATCTTATCTTGACATTAATTATAGTTACTTATGGCATTGTAAGCTAGGTCATACTAATGACAAAAGATGATACAAACTGAAAAAGTAAGATTTTCTACCATCATTTAATTATGAATCATTTGGCGCTTGTGAGTCATGCCTCAAACGAAAAATGACCAAGCACATATTTAGTAAGAGCAGTGGAGTTGATGAACTCTTGGGTATCATACATACCGATGTATGTGGCTCGATACCTATAGTGACCAAGGATGATTCAAATTACTTTGTTATTTTTGTTGATGATTTATTGAGACTAGCATATGTATATATTATGAAGAATAAATCTGATGCATATGAGAAATTTAAAGAGTATAGGAACAAGGTTGAAAATCAGATGAACCGTAAAATTAGAATACTTCTATTTGATCGAGGAGGTGAGTATGTTGTACAAGAGGTCCGACAATAATTAAAAAATAATGGGATTATCTCCCTGATTACTCCACCTATACTCCACAACACAATGGTTTTTCATAAAGTGGGAATTGAACCCTATTAGATATTCTTTGTTCCATGACGAGTAAGGCTGAATTATCTATTTCCAATTGGAGATATGCACTGAAACCGCAGCGCATATGTTGAATTTGGTACCTACTAGATCTATGCCAAAGATACCATATGTGATGGGGCATGGGAAGAAAACCCACATCAATCACTTGTAGGTGCGGAGTTGTCCAGCTTACGTTAGGAACGTTGGCCCCAATAAGTTGAGGAAAGGTTGCTATGTGTAAACTTATAGAATATACGAATAATTCCATGGGATATATTTTATATAACACCGAGGAACAAAAAATTATTGTTTTTTAATACGATGTATTTTTACAAAATAAATTTCAAAAGAAATAATAGTGAAGTCGTGGAATTGGATGAGATCCTAGAAGTAAACACAAAGGATAAACTAGCCGAGGAGTCAAATTAACCATTATATACGCAACCTATTAGAAGGTTTAATAGGGAATATAGTGCACTAGAGAAGTACTATGGTTTTCTTGCGGATGGCGAGAGAGAATTGCATCTTATATTATGACACTCCTCTCTCATTCCAACAAGCACTACAGAGTAAAGACTCTGCACTTTGGCTTGAAATTATGATTTGCGAAATGCATCTCATGTATGACAACAAAGTATGTACTTTGTCTAACATACCCAAAGGGATAAAACCCATCAGCTGCGAATAGGTTTTTAAGAAAAAACTAAATATGAAGGGAGGTGATGGGAACTATAAGGAAAGCCTACTCGCGAAAGGTTTTCATTGGGTTCAAGGCATTCATTATGACGAAATGTTTTTTCCTATAGCTGTGCTTAAGTCCACAGGGATAATGCTAGTTATTGATGTGTTCTATGACTGTGAAATATGGTTAATGCAATATTTCTAAATGGTGATTTAGAAGATATGATTTACATTTCACAGCTTGAGGGTTTCGATGTCAGTGGAAGCAAGAGAAGGGCTGTAACTTGTTAGGGTCGATTTATGGTCTTGAACAAACTTTAAGGAGTTGGAATAAGTGCTTTGATAAGGTGATAAAACATTTTGGTTTTTATCAGAGTAAAGAGGAAGTGTGCATTTACCGAAAAGAGTAGGGAAGCATTGTAACATTCTTGGTCTTATATGTTAACGATTTGCACTTGATTGGCGATGACATTGTGTTGTTGTAATCAATGAAGGCATGGTTATATGTAGCATCTGATTCCCACCTGTTTGGGCAGTGTATTACTCATAGTTGCTTGTGGCACCAAGAGATTACATACTGATATTTATTGGAAAACTATGGAACGATTCGTTTGAGAATTCCCTATAGGTTGATAGCAACCAGGTCAACGGAAAATTTTCGAAGTGATGATATTACACAGTTCTCTCGACTTGAGAATACTGTTGAGCTTCAATGTGGAAACTCCACTTTAACACATGGCATAGCCTCCATCGAACGACATAGTTGTGTCCGAGTTAAAGCGTTAGAAGTGAAATACTATTCAATGGAGAATTCGACTCTTTATTTGTATGAGGTTAGTATCACGATTAATTATAGTCAACTCAAAATCAAAATCTCTAGCCAGCATAATATAGTTAATGATAAACATTATTATTGAAACAAGGACTTGGTTTATAGATTAACCGAGTTGAATGTGGACGATAATTAGAATTTTGACCAAAAATAAATTCCATAAGCATAATGTGAGACGAAGAGAAAATGGTGTATATAATCATTACTAAAAGGCATCGCATGATTTTGTAAAATTTGATTTTATCGATGAGATTTGTAGGCGGTGAATTAAGTCAAACTATCACACCACAAGTTAAGGTGACGTGCAAACATTAGTACTTCGATTATTCAAACATTAATCGTTAGCTAATTCACACATGTGCGTTGCACAACCGAATCTATTCAATCCCCGAAACATCATTCGATTTAGTTTATTTATAATAGTTATAAATTAACTAATATTTATGAAATATAATTAATATTATATTTATTGTATGGGGAATTTTTAGTAAAGCCGAATTGCCTTCAAAATTATTCAGGGGGTTTATAATTATTTATTGGGTGCATATTTAAAAGTTATATGCATACACAACATCATACGATATTGATAAGGATTTAAGTTAGGTTTAAATTGAATAAATTATTAAATGGTTTGAGTAGGTTTTTTGTCGAAGTTATGACTAGGTAAAGAAATGATTTTTGCTAGATATTTTTGATTATCTCTCACTATAAGAAGAAACCTAAAGCTATTTGTTTTGGTTTACTTTTTGCCTTCTCCTTTCCTATCATTAGGCTACAAGCTGCCCCTTTTCCATCTCCATTATTTTTACTTTGACTACATCCAAACAATTAAATACTAGTTGATCTAGTGAGTGTGGATCTGAGAGATCATAGAGGCTAACCAGATCAAGGTGTGAAATAAAGGCAAAACTTGTTAGAATTCATTCTATCTTCTATATTAAGACCGTAATATATTGTATTTCCTGTATCATCTAGCATATATGTTATTGTCCATTAAAAATATTAATTTAATATTTAACATTATTATATATTGAAACACCTCACATCCCTTAATATACCCAATAGGACATATTAAAAGGCGTGGTGCGTTGTAGATATAACTGAAATTAACAAAGACTAAGATTCACCAAGACAAAAATAGGTAAAAACAGCGGAAATTTAAATAATACTTATTTAAAACAAAAGCTTCATAGTTGCTCATAAACCAAATAAGTCAAATACTAAATATAACATACATGTCTCAAAAACCAAAATGTCTCATGAAATAAAAACTCATAGTCTCAAAATCAAAGTACATAATATTCCTCATAATAAGATAGTACACAAAAAGAGTTAAAGCTAGAATAAAAGAAATACATGGTAGAGATCTTCTCTCAAAATCCTCCAAGAAACCGCAATCTACAGCCCTCTCCATTGATTGCCTATGGGGGGAGGAAAAATAGAGGAGTGGGTCAGACTAAAAGTCTGGTGAGTGATAGTAACTACTAGAATCTTTAAGCAAAGTAAAAGTAATAGACTCTTCAATAGTTCGAGTATATACAAAAGGAAACAAAGGAAATAAGAAAGAGATAAACTAGAAAATATGATTAAACTATTACAATTGATAAGATAGGTCAACTTTGATTGTTTGCACTTGTCTTTGGTAGCTGCTTGATTAGGCTGAATTCCTAATCCTATAATTAGGCTGAAATCCTAATTCTACCCTTTGATCGGTCTGCTACTCCATAGAACTTACTGCGGACAAGACGCTATATAACTCCCTACACAGCAGCCAATGGTAACTACGAAAGATACACAAAGCACCCACAGTGGAATAGACGATACATAGCTCCCTACATAGAAGGCAATGGTGTTTACGAAAGACATACATACTAAGCGCTTGGAACTCACAGCGATTACTGAGCACCGAAATGGAAGTCGCACGCGTAACTACCACCATGCTCATGCTACCAATTGCTCCACCTATTGGGTCGTATTATTACCTCGACTCAGCAGAAGCGTGCCCCTCGTCTCACTTCAGGATTATGTGAAACACCGTGTCCATAGAAAATATAGAGGAATGTTGCCGGTACTGGCCCGTTATCCAAACAATATCTAATAGCGCCCTTGTCCAAATCCCCCGTGATTTGAACATCTCTATATTGAACAATTACTACCACTACTAGCATAAGCGTGCCCCTCGTCTCACTTCAGGTTTATGTGAAATACCGTACCCATAGAAAATAATAGGGGAATGCTATTTGGTACAGGTCCTACTTTAATTCTTTGCTTATTAACTTAGATAAATTATTTAAATAAGCCTTTACTCTTGTTCTTACTATCTGTGCTTATTAAGTTATCCTAAGTCTTAAAATAAGCCTTATTCTGTTCTATTTCTTATTATAACCTACGTTATAATCATGCTTGTTACTTAACCCAAGGTCTAAGTGTGAAAATAAGCTTCTCTTCTTCTTTTATTCTTTTTAGTTATAATTCTAAGTTATAACTAGGCCAATCTCTTTAATTCAGTCCAATTAATATCATAATTAGGCATAATTTCAGTCCAATTCCATTTATATTACAGTCTTTATATTTTACATCATATATTCCATTATTTCAGATTTCTTATCAATTAATCCAATTTCGCGTTAATTCTATTCTAATCCATACGTGAAGAAGGAGGAGGAATAAAAGAAAACTGAAAATAGAAGGAAATCTCAAGCGTAAGAAGAAGATGTAAATAACACATAAATAATAGTAAATAAACTAAAATACTATAAATAATAGTAATAAAATACTATAAATAAACTAAAATACTGTAAATACTAAAATACTGAAAATAGAAGGAAATCTCGGTCGACCTGGCCTATATATATATATATATATAAATATATAAATATATATATATATATTGTTAACCCGCCCTTTGGCAAGGCAGCATACATGCGAATTTAACCCTCTCGATTGCATAACGATCCGAGTTAGATCATTATAGAAGATAAACATAATTATGGAGGTAGAATACAGCATATTCGACAAACGAACATTACAAGATTCTTAGAATATGGTTTCAACAAAGTTTGAGTTGTTTCAAGTTGCTTGGAGTCGGCTCCAAATTATTTTGCATTCGCTTCGAGTTGAAGGATAGTTAACTTCGATTTTTATGGTAAATCAGCATATTTGTATGTTACTTCGAGTCGATACACCGTTTGCTTCGGGTCATGGGATGGTTTGCTTCGACTCAAGGAGGTAGCCGGTTTGGGTTGTGGCCGTAAGCCCAATGTTCGTGTCCACCAAGTTTGAATCCATCAGCCTACCTCGTGTCCATGCTACTTCGTATCCATCGCGGACCGACCTAGTTCGTATCGATCGCAGGTAAGGTTAGTCTGTATCCATCCACCCTGCAAACCTCATTCGTATCCATCAAGTTCATGGTTGTTCGAATCGATAGCATCCATGAGCCATTGTATCCATCATAGTCCTTGTCATATCCATCACAGTCTTTGTTCGTATCCATCATAATCCTTGTTCGTATCCATCATAGGTCCTTGTTCGTATCCATCAGAAAACCCCTCAAACGAACTCACTTCATATCGATTGTATCTACAACGATCGATACGAAGTACACCATCAATTATCGATATGAATAGGGGCTGAAATGGATGGATGCGAATGGAGTATTACAGATGGATACAAATGAAGTTTACAAGGATGAAGGCTCGGTCAACGCGGCGAAAAATATGGATACGAAAGAAATTTCAAAATAAATGTTTTGGGGAGACAAATGCGTCTATCTCATACAGAATGGGCCATCCATATAATGCATTGTAATATAATGGTTGGTCCATCACCACGAACAGAGTCTCGAAAGTCCTTGAGTAAGGTGGAATTCCTATTTGGATATATAGAATGATTTTCCTAATTGGCATAAAACTCTAGCTATCAAATCTAAAGATAGGCTTCGGGCTGGATTCAAAATTTTCTTCTAGGATGTCCATTTGATTAAAAGCGTTTTTGAAAATGGCATTTACCTTACTTTCGATAATATCTTGGACATAAAGGAAAGCCTAGTTTGTTCAACAATCATTAGTGGATCATTGTGAGAGTGTCTAACTCCCAATAATTCTTTTGGAGTTATTACTAGATTTGGAATTGGAGCAAAACTCTTATAAGCTTTTGCCGAAGGTTCTTCTCCTATTGGGTAGATTCCTTCTTTTTCCTCCCATACATATCGGTTTCTTACGCCATTACTCACTCCCATAATATGTGGTCTACCATGGATCATGTCAATATGATTAACTGGAGAAGATCTTACAGGAGCTCATTTTCTAAGATATTTGCATTGTTGGTTGGAGGATTTTCACTTGAGAGAAATTCTGATAATTTTTAACAAATTCTTTGAGTGCTCCCCTTCTAATCATGTCTTGTATAATTCTAGCCAAAACACCACAATCACCCATTTTATGTTCATTCACCTTGTGGAAGGCACGGTAATTTCCCCTTTATTTGGTTCAGCATTCATCCTTGATTTGGACAATGTAAGGTATTCTATTTCATCCTTGGTCATAGCATAAATGTGATGAATAAATTGGTTCAAATTGACATAATTATATGTTGAAAATTCATCCCATTTTCCTTTCTTACTTGGGGCCATAAAGCCTTTATTTCTCTCTGTTTCCTCTTGTCATGGAAGATCTTATCTATTCGAACAAACTTATCTGCTTGAAAATGAAAATCCTGCACACTTACGGATACAGAGTTCCTTCCAGAATAAAGTGTTCTTGATTAACCCAGATTTCACAGCTATTAACTTCTCTACATCATTTGCCTTCTCAGTTCTATTGGCCTGGCATTAAATCTTTTCAAGTAATCTCGTAACAATTCTCATGCCCTCTGCTTTATGTTGGCTAAGACATTCACACAAATGGTTTGCTCTTTGGATGTACAAAATTGTGCTGAAAATTCATAAGAAAACTATTCTCATGAGTAAATGGTCTTTCTTGATAGCGACGATACCATTTCGATTGCACCAAAAAAGAGGTAGGAAACATTCTACATCTTACTACTTCGAGAGCATCATATAAGTCCATTTGGCTTTCAAAAGCCATTAAGTGGCCATGAAGATTAGTTTATCATACTTAATTAAAGAAATTTTGACATATGAAGGTAAAGGGCTACTATAATTTCCTCTATAAATTCCCCCCTAAAGTTGTTATTCACCTTAGCGTCCATTGTTCTTTTTCCTTTTAGATCTACCATATCTTTTATCATCTTATTTTTTAAATCCTTCAAATACGTTTCACGTCTCTATAATCTTTACGCTTCGGTTTGTATTCTTTATGAGAAGTTGAGTTGGCGGATTGCACAAGTGGAGATCTTGATTCTTTGTTCATTTCTAAGTGGGGTGATTATCGACCCTAACTTCTTTTCCTAAGTTTATGTATGACTAAACAGGAGTTTGGCCAATTTGATCACTCCTATTTTGTCTTTCTTATGTGGTTCTAGAGTGCTTTTCCCAACATATTTACTTTTTAAGATTGAAGCTTCAACATTTCTTTATAAGGGATTCAACTTCCTCTTTATCATTCCCCTTTGTTCTTAAAAATGTTCTTGATGACCATTGGAAAACGAGCACCTTAATTAACTCATGCATAACTTAGAGTTTTTTCTGCATAGATCTACTGTCATTCTCTTCATTTGTTGTTTTTATTGGTTCCGATTCTTTCCCCATTTCAATGTTCTTGACATTGAACTTATGGGTCACATTTTCTTCGAGGTTGGTATGATGCATAGCTACATTTATTTGAACATTAACTTTTTTGGTTGATCTTCCCATTTTGCAAGAATATGAGGGTTGATAGACAATTCTTTCCCTGAGTTTAATTCTCAGTGAAAGCACCATAAAATGTTAGGTCAAAATTTAGTCCTATTCTATATGCTTAATGAACATAAAGAATCAATGGTACTTGAGCAAGGTGCAAGACTTTTAGACAAATATGTTGGTCTTAAGTCTATTAGAAGTTATTTATGCAAATAGGAAATTGTTCATGCCCTAAGTCGTAAAGTTTCAATTTCAATCTGATTTGCTGGCCCTTAAAGTCTAAATTCTAAGGCTTTTATTTATGCTTAAGAGAAATCAAAAATGAGAAAGAATTACCACTCAAAATTCATGCCTACTTAGTAGGGGCACATGCCTATTTATAGAGGACCAAGGCCCTTAGATTTTTGACACATGGCACTTGTAGAGGATGAACGATTGTGATTTGCCGATGTGTGACATGGTTGATGTGACATGTGACATATCTCACTTTCATAAACTTTTATGTGACGTGGCATAGCCGAACCCAATTAGAGAATGCTACATGGCCAATTGGAGTATTGCTTTTTAGTTAGCTTCCTTAGCACGCGACAACATTATTACTATGCGATAGCTTTAATTTATGACAGCATGCCTTCTGTAATAACCCAGAATTTGACCACTCTAAAATATAATATTTAAATTGATTTTAAATATAAAATATATAAGATTTTATGATTCAAATAATATCATATAGGATTTGGCGATAAAAATTTACACAAAAAGAAGAACCATTACTTATATCGGCAAAAGTCTAATTTCAGAAAATTAAGTTTTAATAGTTAAATAAATTATTTTAATTATTTTAAGAAGGGTTTTTATTTTTAATAACAATATACAAATTTATTTTCAAGTTTTGTTTACATGAATAGATAGTTTAACAAAAATATTAAAATATGAATGTAAAACAGTTTGTCGAAAATCAACATTTTATCAAATAAAAGTTGTCGCAACTTTATTGCACCTTTATTTTCATATTTATATACACATATTTAAACAAGTTAAGTATTAAATAATTTACTAAATAAGTTTACTTTTTCTAAACAAGTTTAGAAAATTCTAGAAATCATTAACAAAAAGTAAGCACTAAAAGACAAAAATGCCAAAATCAAATCTAAACAAATATCTTACTTTATTTTACTTAACACCTAAGTGATTAAGACATAAATTAAAGATGTGAAAGATGTACTTAAAGATGAAGTAAAGGGCATTTTGGTCATTTTACATAATAATATTTTATTTCAAACTTTTTCTTTTAAATACCCACCCACTTGTTCACTTTTTTTCACGCTTCTTCTTCTTCATTTCCAAGCTTTCTCTCTTCATTTTC
Organism: Allium fistulosum; assembly: GCA_030737815.1. NCBI lineage: Eukaryota > Viridiplantae > Streptophyta > Magnoliopsida > Asparagales > Amaryllidaceae > Allium > Allium fistulosum. The sequence continues at coordinate 853,268,705 of CM060907.1, forward strand.
ATGGCTTCCCACCTTAATTAAATAATACCAAAATTCAATACAAAAATTTACTAAAACAAATATCCGTCAGAACACCGTGAAACCACACTCAAACCCCCTCTTCCCCTTCCCCTACCCATGGCCTCACCCCCTACCCACGGCAAAGCCAATATCTCCCCCTAGCCAAGGCCGTGACCATCCTCCCCCTTTCCAAGTCCAAGCCAAGCCATTTAGGGATGAGCGTGCAAGGATTCGTGAGCTAAAAAATCTCGTGTAGCGGACTATAGCCAATTCTCGAATTGAAAACCAAAACAAAAGTGAGAACTCCTAATTATATACATATATATGGATGTGATGATGTGATATGATTGTATGGATGTTTATTTATGATTTTGATCATTATATATTGTTTATCTCATGTGAATGTTTGAACAAGTTACAATATACACGTCGTTATTTCACATGGAAAACACTTTCCGAATGAATTTGAAAAGTAGTATAAAATTATTTAATACCTTCTAAAATGATTGAAAACATTTTAGAAATGTTTCACAAACATATAAACTTTTTTCAATAAGTTTTGAATGAAAACCAATAAATGAGTCAAAACTAGGCGCGTCGCGTAACGATATCGCGTAATGGTAGTTCACGATTTTGCGCCAAAGAATTCAAATAAGTATACATAATGGGATTTAGCTCAGAATTCTTCAAGATAAGAATTTTATGGACTATTATATCCACGGTTTTAGAATGAAGAAAGAAAAATCAAGATTTCATCTTGTAGATTTTAAAATATATCCAAATCAATTTTTTAGAAAAATCACGCTTTTGCAGTAAAGCGACCAAAGTATAAAACTCTTTGAAATGAATATTTTTAAATGTTTAAAAATATAAAATAAGTTTTATAAATCAAGTAAAATGGTATAAAAGAGATTTGAATTGAAAAATATGGATTTTTAAATATTAGTAAAATTATTTTAAATTGAATCAGCTTTTAGCACTTTTCTGCTGCCGAAATGAAGCTTTAAACTTAAATATTCCTTCCCAAATCTTTTATAAGTGTTTTCAAATAAACGAATAAGTGTTTTAAATAATGATTTGGAAGTTTTATAAATCATTTCTTAAAAAATGGAAGGAGTATGTGGAAGCAACTAGTACATTTGTCCCGCTTGTGAGATCTAGAAAGGTAAAACAAGGTGTATAACTAAGGTTAGGGATGGAGCAACCAATTCCCTGAACTTACCTGGCTTCCATTTTCTCCTTTTAGGCAAGGAGTGGAACAGATCGAAGAAAAATCCCAGATGCTCTAAAATAATGTTTTTCCAATGTGAGATTTAAATAAATGATTTGGAAATATTTTCCTAAGTAAAAAGTAAATTGATTTGGAATTATTCCAAGATTTAAAAAGATTTAAATTTACCAAATGATTTCAAAACGAAAGGTTGAAATGATTTCATATTTACTAAATAATATTTTTAAGATATATATCCCTCGAAGATATTTTAATAAAGAAATGAATGAATCAAATAACAATGATCTACTTATAAAACACTATTTTTATCGATGATTGGATTTCAAAGAAACCAAGGTCGGATTTGGGAAATCCCAATCTGAAAACCACTTCGAACCCATTTACGTTTGAAATAAAACATGTTGAGGATAAGAGTATGAAGGATGGAGATATTCATGATGTAGGGATTTTTGCCACTAGTCCCTCGAGGTGAAATTTACCATACCATATATTTATGGTGGAAAGTAGTGCTCCATTATGAAAATCTTCGAAGTTCAAGGACTAATTGCTACTGATCCTAGGGGTGATTTCCAAAACAGGATGCGGTAGGAGGAGTGCCTTCGGTTTCGTTCAGCCCCAAAACGAACCTGTATGGACGAATGTCTAACGTTGCATTTTAAAATCATATTAATTAATCTCTATGAACATATATCTACTTGGTGGCGGAGAAGGAAAATTTTCTTAGCTTAACACCCTTTCCTGAGACATACGAGCTCAGGAGTTATATGTTTTTAGAGATTAGTTGTGTGATTATGGAATGGTAATGTGGCATTCAAAGAAGAAAGATGATGTGCCATGTGAAAGGTAATCGTTATCTCAAGCCTCACACCTGGAAATGACCAAAACAGGGTAGATGTGGCAAGGCTATATGATTTGCAACCATTAGGATATTATCATCCCCTTCTAGATATATTTATTCTCGCTATGATGTCGGGTATTAAATTAATGTGGTGTATGCGAAGAGAACTCATGGATAGGTCGGTAACGACAGCGGTGATGACATATTCGGTACTATCTAGGAAGAGGTAGGCTGGTCTTATGTTGGTAAAGGGCCATCAGTTTGGCCTTGGTACATTCCTCTAGAGATGTACTGCCAGAAGATAGTCCCTTCACCTGGTCATTTGTATAGAAATCCATTCTCCAATATGTGTTTGCCAATTTGTTTGTATAGCCCACTTTTTGGCTAGCATGCTAAATTTTAATCAATGTAACAATTTCGGCTAACATTAATAAGTTTACTTGCAAATGTTTTTCAAAGAAATGTCATTAAAAATAATATTCCTTATTTTTACGTAAATTTTTTTTGGTTATCATAAGGTAAAAACCTGTCTGTGTTTATGTGCAATGTGGTCTTATGAGATACCTTTTTGTTTTCAAACATTATACTTTGAGTACTCGCACCAGTCCCATGACTGACCCGGAGTTTGTTTTGTTTTCCCTTTAAACTCTGGGTGCCCTATTTTTCCGGGTAGCCAAGTAGTCAGGATCGTGATAAGAGTATTTTGGTGGAGTATTCTGGATGAGTTTTTGGAGCACAAAGCTTGGAGCATCTGATGTGGATATCTATCTATCTTTTATTTTCTGGTATGTCTAGTTTGTTTATACCAGCAAATGTGGGATTAGGCGAATATAACTATTATTGGCTGGGTTAGTTCATACCATAACTCTAATGTACCCTAGTTAGAGTGGTTGTATGTACTATCTATCTGTATAATTAATCGAATGTGAGAATTTGTGTTTCTATCTTCTACATTTTACTTTACTTTACCCAAGATAATCTGCCTCCCCAACACTTGGATTTACGGCACGTGAATACCGTGGATGTATTAGTGTCGATTCCTGAGGGTCGAGGAGACGGGTTGTCACACTTTCGTTATGTGATAGCCTTTTAATTTCTGCATGCAATAGCTACGTTTAAACCTCAATATGTGATGGCTTTGGAAACACTAATTTACGACATCTTCAACGCTGCCAACTTAGGATAGATTTTTATTACTTTAACATGCGATAACTTTATCAATCATTAAATTGCGATAGACTTGTATCAACCTATGATATCTTCTACATCATCAACTTGCGATAGCCTTTATAACATCAACTTGCGATAGCTTCTACATCATCAACTTGTGATAGGCTTGGCAACATCAACTTGCGATTGCTTTTATTATCTTGTGATAGCTTCTACATCATTAACTTGCAATAGCCTTGATATCACTAACTTGTGATAGCTTCAATAATCTCAACTTGCAATAACTTCTACATCATTAGCTTGGGATAGCCTTGATATCATCAACTTACGATAGCTTCAATAATCTCAACCTGTGATAGTTTTGCATCATCAACTTGTGATAGCTTTGATATCACCAACTTGCAGTATCTCAATAATCTCAACTTGCAATAGCTTATTATTATCTCAAGATGCGGTTGCTCTTATCCACTTGCAATAGTCTAATTATTCCATCTTGCGATATCTTTTTGGTATTTTCCTCCATAGTTAGCGTTAATATCATCCTGCAATAGCTTTTTGCAACCTTAAGGAATTTGGGGTGTAACAATATGTTTAATGTATTTGATTCATTTGGTGATTTTACATAAGGTTGAAAGACTGAGTTTTTACAAATGATTTTTTTTGGAAAATTTGACTTTTCCATTGCTTTAAGTAGATTTTTCTTATCCAAAATCATATATAAAACGTTAGAAACAGATACCACATAAAGGAGATACAGACCATTTACCATTATATACATTTCGAGTTTTGTGCATATTTTGAACTTATATTTCAAATTTATTATAAGAATAAATCAAAACTTATGTATTAGTATTAAATGGATAAGTTTGAACTACTCTTGAGAAGATACAATTGTTTTATGTGCATTAAAAGAAAAGGAGGAAAGATATTTACATGCACAAACTTGAAATTGCTTCAATAGGAGAACATTAAATACCATTATAATGAAACTATTGCTATAATTAATGAAAGAATATGTTACATATATTAGAAAGAGAACGTAACAATATATATATAAGAAGAATGCATTTAATGAAAGAAATTGAATGAAGAAATGCTACATTATTTTAAAAATATAAGGTAACGATATAGTTATGAAAAGAACGTATTTCTTAAGGGAAAATGTTGTTAATGCCACAGGTATTGATTTTGATGACAACGGCCATATAAATAAAGTTGTATTGAATATTTTGCAGGATATTACAACGGTTTATACATAAACATGATAATCGAGTTTGAAGACTGATCGGTAAAAAGACTAGAGATCAAGATTATGAGATGATCAAGATAATTGAAGACTCATGAGTTTAAAGGACATGAAGAGTTCAAGACTATAGTTTATAGCTAATAGACATTAGATAAATTGTTAAAGTCCTTGAATAGCAATTTTCTTTTCTTTGAATACTCTCTTATCAAAATATTTATTTTATTTTCAAAATATATTTCTACAAATGTTTTATAGAAGTTTTATATACTACAAAGTATTTAAAAACTATTTTAGATGATTATACAAAATATCGTAATTTTATACCACTTTAAATATATTATTGTTTTTCCAAACATACAAATGTATGTCGACATAGTCTTTCTATCTATGTCGACATATGTGCCATTGAATAAATATCTTTTGAATTTTGAATATTTGTGATTTTTGACACTATCTCTTCATGAATAGATATTTCCCTACAAACACTACATGAAGGGGACTAGAAAACGAATTTTTATAATAAATTTCTCTACACTATTCTTTCATCCAAATTATCATTATGTATTTAACAAAATCCACTTTCTATACTTTTTAAATTCACTCAAATTTAGTCTCTACTTTACTAAATTCATTCTCTACAATATACTCACTAATTTACAAGTATTCTTTCTTCAATTCAAAGATCAAAGTTACATCAAAAGGGCTATAGGATATTTTATATCCAAAGTACACCTATTTGTATTTGGAATCTACAACTCTCTACTATTATTTATATAGGTGTGCTTGTTGCCCGTTCAATTCTAGTGGATGTACTTGTTGCCCGTTCAAATCAAGTGGGTATGCTTGTTGCTCGTTGAAATCAAGTGGGTGACCTTGTTGCTCGATTAAATGAAGAGAGTCTACCCTGAGCTCGGAAATTTAGGAGGATGCATTTTGTTGTCTCTAAATCAATATTGTATTCTAGTTTGCTTACTACCTGATTAAAGCAGGCATTTAAAAGGAAAACTGTACCTGTGTAGTTAAAATGCTTAGCAGTTTTATAGCGGTGGAGGTGCAAAAGGTAATAGTAGGAGTGGTAAAATGGGGACATAGTGGAAAATAGCGAAGGTGCAAAAAGCTTCATCAAATATAAAACAAAATATATAAAGTTAATTTATTTTCATTCTCACATCATTTGTAAAAGAAAAGGAAATATTTTTTAATCCTATATGACAAAACCGAAGGACATCATGATTTATGTGGTCCATATTTGATGACTATAATAGATTTCTAACTTATATTGAACACATGTGCTATAAAATTAGGTTTTTACTCTAACTTTATCGATTTTGTTTAAAGGAGAATTAGTCAAGTCAACTATTTTATATTAATATTGCTAAAGCGGGTGCTAAAATTTCTTGATTAAGTCGGGTGTAGTAGAAAATAGCGGGGCTTAAAGTGGACCTACTGCTTAATAGCGCTAAATTGAAAAAGTGTAGTGGTCGAAGAGTTCTATAGGCTATAGTGGGAATTTTGCAAGACTTTACCAGGGCTCTAACTACACATATCTGCACATACACTGTACAGTAATGGACATAGGATTAGTTAATCTGAACCAGTATAAAACTTCTAGTGTCATCTCTCTTGCTTTTATTTTATTTTTACTACATTTATATATATATATATATATTGATTATCTATGTTTGAATTTAAAACATGAAACAATTTAGTAAAGTTCTATATAAGTTATTAAAAACTATTCAAACTAGTATAATTTATACTACACCGTTTCCCATAAATTTATGTTTTCATTTTATTTGTTAAGAATAAGGGTAAACTTAATTTTTGAATTTGGAAGGATTAATACTAGTTAATTAAAAATTGATTGAGCAATTACTAATAAAGAGCAAGGTTCCTAATTAATGTTAATACACACACAAATATATACATACATTAAACAATAATCCATGATTCTCTACAATAGTCAATAATATATATGCATAGAATACCAATAAATGGTATTGATTTGAATTACAATAAACGATCGATTAGAATTATAATAAATAGTATCGATTCAAATTATAATCATTGACATTAATTGGAAGAATTAATTGTTATTTTCTTTAAGGAAATAAAAGGAAAGAAATTTTACATATATGCAAGGATCAAGGATAAGTGAGATATGAATAAACAAAAAAAATTCCTAGATTTAGAATTCACTTATAAATATAAATCCAAGTCCTACTCCTTTCATTCTAACCCTAACCACACCTTCTCTAATTTTGTTCGTTCTTTTCTTCTTTCTCCTCCTCAAAATTCCTTAATCCAAACATCATTTTCTATTATCTTCTCTAAATTTATAAATCAAAATTAAAAGAAGATAAATTAAATTAAAAAAGGGAGAGGAAGAGAGTCAAATCGAAAGAGAGAAAGAGAAGGAGAAGCATAAACAAATCAAGGAATAGAGGAAAAGAGACACCAATTTAAATCGGGTTAGGAAAAGAATTTCTTTGAATAACCCTTCAAGGTGAGTGGATTTATTTACGAGATGATTATGTTTCCAATTTGTAGTTAATTTTTATTTATATACCTTCCTAGAACTAAAAATATGATTTTTAATCCAAATCAATACTTTCTATTTAAAAGATATTTGTTAATTGAAAAGATTGAAAAACCTAGATAATGAATTAACAAAATAATCATTGAATTTTAGGAGGGAAGGGTAAATTAAATTGAAACTACCACTAATTTATTGATCTAATTATGTACAACAAGTTTGGATTGGTTTTGATAAATAAGAAAGTAAATGAATTTATCCCTTTGAATTTACCTAAACATTGACACGGTTACCTTTGAATATACATATATAATCGATTGAAATACACGTGGATAATGGAATCAAATATTATAAGTAATTGATAAGATAAAATAATTAATTTCTTATATAAACAAAATAGAAATTGTGCAAAAACGCATGTTAAAAATGAATCTAACATCTATACTTGAATCCGTGAAGAGGATGAACAAAAAAATTGAAACAAAGTAGATAACGGAACTAGGAATCTAAGTCGGACGTCAGAATAAAGAATCAGATGTCTAAATGACTGTAAAATTTTTTTATAGAGGGAATCAGACATCTGAATTACAACAAGAAGCCCAGATTGAACCTAGACCTCGTACATGCCTAGTAGGATGTATCGAGGAAACTTATTCCTCCTTCCCTATGTTTTCGAAGTTCACGTAGCTTAATGGAGTCAAGCAATAAGCTAGAAATGTGTCACACTTGATGACGTCCTAGGCCCTCACTTCATGAAGTTGTTAAATGTGACACTCAACGCTACGTGCGATTTCATCGCAAATAGAAGCTCATATCATTCATAGCCGATCCTACTCACATATTGGTGAAAACTGGAAAGAGTAGGCGGAGACGTTCAGAGGAGTTGGAATTGTTAATCCTACAAAGGAGTTGGATCTGTTAGCCCACCCTTGTTCCTACTTGTCTAAGATATAGAGCATAGGATACGAGCACTAACTAGAAGGTTATTCAATGTTCAAGTGAAAAGTTATTATTGGGATTGTTAACTCGGATGTGTATACTTAGTATTGTGAGGTATACTCGATTAGGTGCAACTCATAAGAGTATCATATAGAATGTTAACTCAATGTATAGCTAAGCAGTTTGATTGGAAATGTCAACCCAATATATGAATAGATAGTCCATTATCGAGACCATACACTAGAGATATTTCTATGATTATTTAGTTCCTGTTTGTACCAACTATGAGTGGAAACTTTCATAAACCATAATTGAATTTAGTCACATTAAGAGTGTTCTCTAATGTGTGTCCTAGACACACACACACACACACACACACACACACACACATATATATATATATATATCTGTGTGTGTGTTGGCGTCAAAATTGGCCACCAACAACCAATTATGCAAAAGCTCCAATATTCAAGCAATCAGAAAGCAAGTAAAAGGAGTCAAGATTTATAGTGGTTCGGCTAATTCTGGCCTACGTCCACCCCCGAATAATCCTTTTTATTATACTAAAGTTTGTTTACAGTTACAATCCAAAATCCAAGAATAAAATTGATAGTGTAGCCTAGGTTGATGATAAAGAAAAGCAGAAAGAAGATCCCTTTTCTGATGCCATGCATACTGTATTTTTAAGGGAAGACGTGCACAGATTGAGCTAAAATTTTGATAGAAGGTTCGAGAGACCAAGACGAGGCCACCCAAAATTTTCCTTGCCCATTAGAGCCTACAATAGGGATCGTTATCGATCCCTATTTTGGTGTGAAAATGGGTTGCGATCCCTCTAGGGGGTTCCCCATGATGTTAGCTAATTGCTTCCTAAATTTCGTGCCATTTCGACTTGCGGTTTGTGAGATATCGCTTTTTTCGTGAGGTGGTGTTGCTTGAATTCTGTTTTCGTCTGATCCTTCTAGAGGGATAGGTACCGTTCCCTCCAATCTTCTCCAGATTACATGTGATCCCTAGGGATGCTTCTCCATGTTATATTATGTATAACCTTCAAGTTTCATGCCAATTGGATTAGTAGAACTTGAGTTATTGACCGATCTTTGTTGCAATATGGTGTTAAGGCTGATTATAGCCAATCCCTATAAAGGGATAGGTACCGATCCCTCCAACTTGCTCCAAATGCTATGCGATCCCTATGGGGTGTTCCATATGTGCTAATTAGCTTATCTTCCAAGTTTCATGTCAATTGGATGTGCAGATGTTGAGATATTAATCGATCTTTGTTAAGAAGTTGAGCTTAGCCGATCCATAAGAAGGATATGTACCGATCCCTATTGAGGGACAGATTCTGATCCCTCCAACTTCTCTAAATGCCATGCGATCCCTTGGGTAGACTCCCTTGGGTCCCCTCTTCTTGTTTCCAAAGTTTCACTTCAATCTGCCTTGTGGTTGTTGAGTTATGGAGCGATCATCGTTGAGTTGTGCTGTTGAGATGAATTTGATCTGATCCCTCTTCTTTTTCCCATAACTCTAGCATACGAACTCCGATCGAACTTGAATTTGAAATGTAGCCTCATGAGGCCTTCTTGATCACTTCATACCAACGTCCATAGTATCGTATATAGCCGACCGCCGAGCTTTGTTACCGTTTCTTCGGGCCTTCCGCTTTGATGATCATGATGTCCGTTGGGTTAAATCCGCCTGTGTACTACTTTGCCAAAAGGCGGGTTAACACTTTGCCCCCTAAAACATGGCTAACGAATGGAAGTATTGTTTTAAATTGCCATAAATCCAAAGTCCATAATCCATCGATAGCCATATTATCCAATCCGTTGCCAATCCATATCAATGATCTCTCTGTATCGTTAGTGAAATCCATGACCATTCCGAGTCAATATCCAATTCTGAGTCTGTGATCTCTCTGGATTGTTTTATCCAAACACTCAACCTCATTGGGTCGATAGCCAAATCCCAAACTGCTCTGGGCCCATATACATATCTATAGCTGTTCGAAGCTGATATACAAATCCATAACTGCTCTTGGTTGTTATCCTAATCCAAATCCTCGATCTCACTGGAACCTTGCTGAGCACATCCCATACTCGACGACCTGAGCAGACCGATCCATCGCGTTCAAGCGAAGCGACCTACCCCTTGCCCGATATATCCATGTAACGACCCGTATTTTTAGTTATTTTAAATTATTAAATTTAAGGTTATTATTGGATAAAAATGAATAGAAATAAAATTTAATGATTTATTATTGTAATTTATTGAATATAATACAATTTTGAAATAAACAATTCTGAAGATTTTAGCGATAACAATATTGAAATGAAATTCTATATATTGAATGTGTTTGTAATCAGCGTCTATAATTGAAGAATGGATGTTGAATTATTTAGATGATAATAAAATGATTGTTAATAAATGGTGAATTATTTATTAATGGTGATTTATTGACATTAAATTGTTTAAATTTAATATTGCAATTATTTAAATAATTGAATCTTGAATTAAGGTGACTGAAGATGTTATCTGAAATTGATTTAAATTTTATTTAAATATGAATGAAGATTGTTAAAATTTAAAATTGGATTTAAAAATGAATAATTAGAAATTGAAAATTTTATATTATAATTAACGAGTAAAAATAGCCATTTTGGTCATTGTGTCGGATTTCGACGAAACCAGTTTCATCGGATCTGTAATAGTGAATTATTGTAGAATTTCAAGTTTCATAGCGATCAAACTTGTCGTTTGGCCATGCGAACTTGAAACGTGTAGAAACTAATTTCAGAATTTAATTAAAATTAATTGATTTTGAAAAGCTATCTTCCACATATGATCGAATCAAGCATCGGGCTAGTCCTATTGTGTTCGGAACGGGGGTACGAGTCATTTGGAGTTCGATATTTCCGTGGCTATTGGTTAGATATTTTCTAATATAAAATTATTTAATTCTTTCCTAACTCATTCAAATACCAAGTTCCTTTTTCATCCTTATATCACTCCATCTCCCCTCTTTTCCTCGATTTCAAATCACAGCCTTCTTTTAAAAAAAACTAATCGAACGAGAAACAAAAAATAAATTAAACGATCGATCTCGAATCGATCAAGGAAGATGGGGTGTCATGGTAGCATAGGCGGAGGCGAGTTCATTGGTTTGGGGCTTGGGTCGCATTTTTTGTGGGCGTGGCACGTGCGATGGAAGGCGGAGCGTGGGCTGTGGGTGGCGACATGGCTGAGGTCGAGGCGGCTTTGGAGGGTTGAGCGTGATTTCTATATATATAAAAAAAAATAAGCGAACGAAGTGGATGATGTCGCGTTTGGGTGATGGCTTCGGCCTGTGTACGTGATGAAGGAAACGTGGTCGATCTTTGTTTTGGAACGCAGCCTGTATGCGTGAGGAGGAGGTTAGCTTCTGAGCGTGTTTTACAGAAGGTAAATTAAATACTAATTACTTTGCTAATTAATTAAATATATCGAATGCTAATTATTGTATATCTATTCCATACGAGGTCCGTTTCGAGTGAAACTAATTACGATAGGCTCGTATTAAAGTTGTCTACGACATGGGATCGGAATGAAATTTATTTGAAGCTGAGAAAATTTCAGTTTTAAATAAAAGGTGAGTGTTTTATACGCTCACGTTTGACTAATATTTTTTTTATGTTAGTAAAATTTATATAGTGAAGTGATTTAAATTTATTGACCGTTGTTTGGTAACTTTAATTGACATTTAAATTGACATCTGAATTAATTGATAGAATTTGAATTGACAGTTAAATTGAATTAGAATTAAATTGTTAGTAAAATTCTCAATTATTGATAATTGGTTAATTGTTATGAATTATTGATTGTTTGGATTTTTGATTGTAATGGATGAAAATTGGTTGATATTTAAATGATTGGATGTTTATTTATTTTATACATATCCCGTTATCACCCTGAATATCATTTGGCAGTATAAAATTGTTATTTGAATTATTTTGAATAAATAAAGAAATAGGTTGAAATGATATATACCTGTGACATTTATTTAGATTGAAATGACATATATCCATCCCTGAATTTAATTGAAATAATCGATTCACTTGGCCATAGGATATGAAATTATATACGGACACCAGATTGGTTAAATTAAATGATTTTAAAATTTTGTTTTGAAATTATTTAAATGAATTGATTTAAAGAAATAAAAATCAAATTTATGGAAATTGAATTATTTTCGAACTTGAGCCCGGAATGTTGAAATTTAAATTTGATAACAGGAATCGTTTAAATAATCGAAGTTGAGATTTTGAAGTTATAATCGAAATATGATTTGAATTTCGAAAATTGATTTGTTTTAAAAGATTCGACTTTTATTCGAACTTTGAATATTGCTAAGTAAAGTAATATAAAACGATATTTCAAAATTGAGCTCCGAATTGAATTATATTTGAAGATTTGGATCTTAAATTGAATATTAAAGGTTTGTGATTTAAGTGATTTGAATCGATATTTTAAAAATCGAACCTGGAATTTTTATAAATCGAAATGGTTTAAATTTGAGAATTGAGTTGAAATTTAATCATGAATCGGATATTTGGAATTGAAATTGAAATTAATTTGGAATTGAAACTGAAATTAATATGAATAGAAATTAAAAATAATTTGAAATCGAAATTGAAATTAATTTGGAGTTGAAATTGAAATTAATATGGAAATGAAATTGAAATTAATTTGGAATTGAAATTGAAATTTAATTGGGATTGGATTGAAATTTATTCAATTTGGAATTGAAATTGAAAACAATTGGAATTGAAAGCGAAATTGAATTAATTCGAAATCGAAATCAAATTTATTTGAATTGAAATTGGAATCGAGGTAAAATTCAACTTGAAATCGGAATTGAATCGATTAAATCGAAATGAAAATTGAAACTGATTTGAATTGTGAAATTTGGAACTGAACCGGTTTGACTTTGCAACTATTTTCAACTAAATTATTTTAGTACAAACTGTTTAATATCTATCTTTTTTAAATATTCAAATTATTTTGATTTTCCAAACTATTTTACTATATAAACCATTTTCAATACTCAAACTATTTTCTACTAAACTATTCTAACTATTTAAGCTATTTTAAAACTATTCAAACTATTTTCTTAAAATTCAAACTGGTCAAGGGTGGAATATTTATATTTAAATCTTGGATTTAAATGCGAATGATGTAAAAATGAAGTTATAACCAAAATTGAAATTCGAAACAATTTTGGAAGTGAAATCGAGATATTAAGGCAAAAATGATATGGTATAGTTTGAGTAAATATGATGATTTTGAAATGGATTTGATTTTGAAGTGAATATGATATTTTGATATCAAGTACGAATTGTTTTCGAAATATAAAAGTACCAACGGGTGTGTAAAACGACGTTTGGTTGTTAAAGAGACCGGGGACTCTTATTGGCATACTCTCTATCAATATTGGAACCACTTTAACAACTTTGTATCTGGTGGATGATATCCAGAATGTAGTGGTTGAATTGGCAAACGTTTACTAGAATGAAGTAAGAGAACGATGATGGATAGCCTTGACACTTGTGTCATAATTAAAATGACTAAAATAGGAGCCTATGTCTGGCCAATGAGGTTAGCTAGCACTAGCGATGTTCTTCCCTCGTATTACTATTGTGATTTCGTACTTGATAGGTGCACCCTTTTGTTTGGATTGATACTCACGGTCGGCCACGGATGGTTTACGACCAGCTAGAAATGGTAAACTGGTAGAATCCTACCTTGGGCATTGCCTCACATGCCTGTCATATTTATCCTTATACGAGCCCATTACGACTTTGGTTTAGTATTGTACCTATAGGGGACTCACTGGCTACCGACGTTACTGGTTGTGTTACAGGACATGCATAGACTACATGCTATAAAATGTGTTAAGGTGGATCAATGTAAAGCTTTAACGCTATTTTGATATTTATTTTACTGATATACATCTAATATAGCATATACTATTATATATAAATAGTTTAACGGATCCTTAGGAGATGGAAAATCCCTTAACATCTCTTAAGTTTAGCACGCATGTTATACACTGGATAAGAGATGTAAAATCCCGTAAACATCTCTAACACCATGGCACTCATATATTTGTGATATCAATTTGACTTTCATAAGAGTATTTTAGTCCTGACTCGAGTGTTTTGCTTTTTCATTACCCTCGGGTCAACCCTGAGTTTTTAGCGCATTGGAGATCATTTTTCCAGAGGACGAAGAAGAAGATTTGGTATATTATTACTATTAATATTCTTGCATCATGTTGTCTGCTGCATTATTTTAATTTACCCTGTCATCTATATAACTCTGATAAATGTTGTATAAATTAAATTAAATGTATGATATAAACAGCTTCATGAACCGTTTATCTGACTATTATATTTTATCATTCCGCTGTGAGATTATGTGTTTGTTTCCTTCTTCTTTCTTTATTTTTCTTAATTATCCCCGCTGATTATCTACGTTCTGGATTGTTCAAGTTGGAAAAATGTGGATTATTGTCGATTTAAAACTTTCGAAATGTGGGTCGTCACAGTTGGTATCAGAGCTTTGGTTTAGCGATAACCTTAGCTTTGTGGGGTTTGACTCATTAGAGATAGTGTAACAACCCTGTGTTTTTGAAATTATTTTAATTGAATTTTATAAAAAAAATTATTTAAAATTGAACATTTTGAAATTTATCTTGATATTTTTGAAAGTGAAAAAATTATTAAGTATACTGCTTTTTGTTTCGTTGAAATCCGATTAATATTGTGAAAGTTATGCTTTTTAAACCGTTGTATGAAAATTGTTTATTTTAATTTATATAAATAATATTTGTTTGTCATGTCATGTTCAAATTTATGTTACATGTGCAACATGACATGTTATATATGTATATTTTATTTTAAAACATTTTATAAACATCTAGATCCCTTATTTATTTCTTGGAAAGAAGTATCAATATATATACGTTATTGCTTTAAAGGGGCATATCTTTTAAAATGTATTTATTTAAAACATTTCTTATATTTATTTGGTTTAGAAGGCTTCTTGTATACATCTTTCTTTATTATATAGGAAACGTATCAATTAAGATACGTTACCTGTTTTAATTAAAGGCATACGTCACGTTTGATATCTTGCCTTTATATCTTTCCACCCCTTTGATTTCCTACCATAACTTCTCCACAATTTTGGCTGTTCATTGCTTTAATTTTTGCCATGAGTTTTACTTCCTTTCTCACGTGAAAACACATCTCATTCCATCACAAATTTCGGCCATTTCAGATCTGAGAAAAACAACTTTGGTAATGGCTTCTTTTTTCTACTTTTCTTATTCTTTTTCTGTTGATTTTCTTCCATTTTTGCTTTGATTTTCCTCTAGCCTTACTCGGCCATCCCCTCCACCATCACCACCACCGACCACCATCCCTTCCTCCCCACTATCCACGGCTTCAGACCATCCCCCTCCTTTGACCAGTAGAGACAATGACCTTCCCTTGACCCAAAAATCAACAAAAAATGTCAAACCCTTAAAAACATGCATAGCCAACCACTATTTCACCACTACCTTCATCTATGACCACGGCCATCACCATGAACCACCACCACCAGCAAAGTACACCACCACTTCATCATGTCCAGACCTGTAGCAGCTTTGGGCTGAACCATAGGACCATAGGCCGAGACCATAGATGCATCCAAACCCCACTTGTTTAGCCTTGTCCCTTTGTATTCCCTTTAGTAACCCCAAACTCTTTGCATTCTTGACTTAGCCATGCATTTGTGAGCCCAAACCAGACCCATCTCAACCTAAAGTCAGGTGTGGCCGAACCTATATAGTGTTGTGGTCGAGCAATGGTGTGAGCAAGTCAAGAAAAAATTTGTCTGGAAGCTTGGTGATGTCTTTTATGAATTCTATTTCAAGTTTGTTCCAAAATATTTTGCATTGTATTTATATTCATACTTGTCTTGTTTTGTTTGGTTGTTACAAGATCAATAGCTTGGCTCTCTTCTCCACTCAAAATCAAAAGTCGTATCGTGCTTTCCGGATTTCGTTTGTGTGTTTTGTTTTGCAAACTCCAGCATAAAAAGTGAGTAATCACACCTGGGATTTCATACTTATATAACTGTGAATTGATAGCAAGTGAAAGTGTATAAATTATTATATCATGTTATACTTGCCTGTGATGTAAATTTTATGATGTTAAACCCTGTAATTAACTTGTCACATCATCTGTTATGTTTTATTTTATTTTACTGTTTATTCTATTCTGTTTATCACACTTCAAGTTCCCTGTAGAATAGAATCACTATGGGTTGAAATGATACATACCCGGACGGACTTTAGAATAGGGAAAGATCGTTATGGGCTGAAATGATAAGCCTGAACGATTTTTATTTAATTTTATTTACTTGGGATTGCGGGTTTGAAATGATAAAACCCGGATTTTCTTTGTAAATTACGGATTGAAATGATATATTATCCGTATCACTTGACTTAGGCTAGAAAATATTATACAGACCCGTGGTTATATTATAAAGTTTTCTGGAAATTTTGAGTATTTTAAAAGGTAAAAATATGGTAATTTGATTTAAATTGAATTCAAAATGATTAAATAAAGAAATAATGATTTTTCTATGTATTAAAAATGTAGATAAATGAATGGAAAATTTTTGATGTAAAACATAACTTAATTTGGAATTTGTGATTGGATTTTTAATAAAGTTAAGTTAATTAAATAAAAATGGAAATTAAGTTTTGTTTATGAAATGAAATTTTAAATTTAAGTGTAAAGAGAAATTGTTAAAAATGAAAAGAATAAGAAAATGGTACACTTGAAATAATTTTTGGGAAATTGGATTTTTATTTTTTTTTAAAATTCACTTTATAAAAATCATAAGTTAAAGGTATTTAAATGAACATTTTTGATGTGGAAAAATGTGATTTTTATAAGTTAAATTGATTTAAATTGAAGTTTATTTATGGCTGGAATTTTATTTAAAATTTGGAAATTCTTTTAGTAGCACGTCAGAAATGCTATCATTTCTGAATTTAACTTGAAAACTAAGTAAATGATACTACAGCACTTTGTAAGTGTTGTGGTTGATACAAATGAACTAAAGGAGACAGCACTTGGTAAGTGCTGTGGTGGCAGGAACTAAATTTAAAACAGAAACTAATGAAAGGGCTATTGTAGCACTTGTTAAGTGCTGCAATAAGCTGAAATGTGATTTTTGAAACTACTGCAGCAGTTTTTAAACGATGTCTTTGCTGAATTGAATTAAATCTTTTAAGTTGAACCCTGAACTATTACGACAGTTCTGTAAATGCTGTCTTTTTTGAATTGAACTATTTTTCCTTTAAAACTGAACTATTACAGTAGTTTATAAATGCTGTCTTTGCTGAATTGAATTGTTTTCAAATATAACTTACCGCAGCACTTTTTAAATGCTGTGAAAGCTGGAATTTTAATGTTTTAATGTTTTTAAGTGAATAAATGAACTTAGAAAAGGCTAAATTTTTGGGAATTGAATATTTGATTTAAAGGGATAATGACTTTAAATTTTAATGGTTTAAATGAAGTATTTTGATTTGAAATATAAACTGTTTTTAAATTTATAACCATGGGTTATAATAACGATTGGTTGTTAAAGACACCGGGATCGGATATGGACATACTCTCTGTCGATACCGAAAACCACTTTAACAACTGTGTACGCGGTTGAGTTTCCAGAATGAAGTAGGATGGTGGCGACGATCCTAAGGTATATGCGTGGACCCAACTCCCGTGAGTTGGCATAAGGTGGCTAAAACAGGAGCGATCGACGGGCCAATAAGGTAGCACCTCTGATCGGACACACTTCTTCAATACCATTCTATTACTTTGTGATTGATTGGGTGCACCCCTTGATTTGGGAGTGTTGTTCGATGTGGGCGGTAGTGGCTGCTATGCGTCACCACCAGTCCGGATGCGTAATTGCTATATCTACCTTGGCATTTCCTTGTGTGCCGTGTCACCTACCATATCGAGCTTTACTACGAGTTGTGATTTCTCCCGTAGCCTATGGAGTATCGAGGGTAGCCCCCATTTTGGGAGTATGCTAATACTGGATAGACTACTAGGACTATTACGTGTTAAGGGGAATATTGGGTCACTCCTTAATGTTATTTAAAAGTATGTGTATTTTATATTAGACATTACTATAATAGCGAATATTACTACATAGTAGTTATTTTAACGGATCCTTAAAGAATGGGCGATCCCAAGCATTCTTTAAGTTACTTGTACTTTTATTATAGTTCACTTGAGTTGGTTTACATTGTATAAGTATGTATGTCCGGACTCGAGTGTTTGTGTTTTATTTACGCTCGGGTCAGCCTGAGTATTCAGCTTTGGACTTCACTTTCTGGAGCTGGGAATCGCTGGAGATTCTGCTTATCTAGTTATTCATCTATTTCAGTTTTAGTTGTTCTATTTCGGCTGTTGGATTAGAGACTTATGTTTTTGGGATTTCTACTGTACTTGTTTCAGAACTGTATTTGTTTTCAGACTATATATTTTGTATCTATTTTTGAGACTCTGTATTGTAGTGGCTTCATGAACCACTATTTATTTTATTTTCCGCTGCGAGTTATTCTAATATTTTGTGTCTGTGATTCTGTGAATGGTTTTATTTGCTCCAATTTTTATTACAATCTGTTATTTTGCATTATTCAAGTTTGACATGAGTGGATTATTGTCGATTTGAATGGTCCAAAATAGTGGGTCGTTACATTTGGTATCAGAGCCAGGTTTTAGGCACACCTTAGCCTATGGAGCAAAAACTCATTAGAGATAGGGTAGAAATACCCTAGAATGAGTGAAATCAATCTCAGAATCATTTCTTTGTGGGAGAACGTATTTTCAAAGTATAAAATGATTTTCAAATGATTTTTCAAAGAATTTTATTTTGGACCATTTCAAAGATTATTTTGATATAAAATTTTCTTGTTAAAAAGCAATTTTCTAAACTTCCTTCTTTTCGTATCTACCTTATTAGAAAATTCTTTTATTAGGACATTCATCCTAGTGAGTCTTATCTTATCTTTGTCTTCTCTGTATCTTTGTCCTAAATTCATTCTTGATATTTTCAGGATGAATCGTGGAAATGCTAGAGGTAGGGGTCGTGGTACTGCCCCAGCTCCTCAACCTGCTGCACCTGTTAGGTTTACTGTTCTCTATAAGGAATTCTCTTAGCTCGGTGGTACTAAGTTCACCGGTTCAGAGAGAATTATCGAAGCCCAGCAATGGTTATGGAGTTTAGAGAGGATCTTTACTGGTCTGAGATTACTGATGCCTAGAGGCGTCAGTTAGCAGCTTGGCAGCTGCAAGAGTCAGCCTTAGATTGGTGGGAGTCTGTTACAGCTCACACTAACGAGGGCGATATTTCGTGGGAACAGTTCAGGTATCCTTTGTGTTATCTTGAATTTTCCCCATTTCCTTTCTTTTGAATCTATCTTAAGTTTTGTTTCTGTATCTTCTTTCCAGGGAGGCTTTTGTGGCAAAATGGATGCCCGAAGCTGGGAAATCTCAGCTTTATCGTGAATTCATGGATCTCAAGCAGGGTACCATGTCTTTTTCAGAGTATGAGCGGAAGTTCAACGAACTTTCCAAGTTTGGTCCTGGTCTTATTGACACTCAGCTTAAGAAAAATGAGAAGTTCATAGCTGGAGCTCGCCCAGAGTTCTACGATCGTCTTATTTCACATGTTCATGGCACTTTCACTGAGCTTATGGATCTGGCTATTCGTTATGAGAACCCTACTTCCAAGGGTCCTGCTATTGCTAGTGCTCCTGCATCTCAGTCTTCCTCTGCAAATTCTAAGAAGAGAAAGCCCAATTTCCACCAGCAGAAGAAGAATTGGCTCAAGAATCTGGGTTTGGGATCTTCATCATCTTCTCCTTCTCAGAGGCACCCTATCGATTTATCAACCATTACATGCTTCAAGTGTGATCAGAAGGGACACTATGCTAATAGTTGCCCTACTTCAGTTGGTGCTGTTGTTCCTCCACCTCAGAGTACCAGGAACAATCTTTGTCATGTCTGTCTTCAGCCTGGTCATTTTAAGAATGACTGTCCTTTGTCTCAGAAGGGAAAGCCATCTGGTGTTTTTGCTGTTACCTTTGCTTCTTCTCCTGCTGCATTTGCTCCTGCTCCTAGTGATGATCAAGGTACTCTTCAGGACACCTTTACTTTATTTCATCATCCTGTTCATGTTTTATTTGATACTAGAGCTTCGCATAGTTTTATTTCTGTTGATTTGTGTGATAAGTTTGAACATCTCCTTTCTCTTGAGTATGCTTATGTTCCTTTATGTGTTTCAAATTCTATTGGTGAACCTGCAAATCTTAATAAGATTTGTAAACATGTGAAACTCTTTCATTCTGGTTATTGGTTTTCTGGAGATTTCTATGTTCTTGGTTTCGATGATTTTGATTTATTACTTGGAGATGATTGGCTTAATAGGCATGATGCCTGTATCTCTTGCAAACCCGTATTGTGACTCTTGTGGGAGATAAGGGTGATTCTTTGGTTATTTAGTGCCACATGCCTCAGGATTTTGCTGGAAATTTTATCTACTCTCTGGATTCTTCTCTTGTTGATCTTCAGTCGACTCGTGTAGTCAAACTCTATCCCGATGTATTTAGTGAAGTCACTACTTTACCTCCTAAGCGGGAAATTGATTTCTGTATTAATCTTATTCCTGGAGCTCAACCTGTAGTTCTTCCTCCTAGAAGAATGGCACCCCGCGAGAAGGTTGAGTTAGGAAAGCAAATTGAGGACTTGTCTTCCAAGGGTCTGATCAGACCTAGCTTTTCTGAATGGGGAGCAGCGGTGGTTTTCGTCACTAAGTCTGATGGTTCTCTCCGGATGTGTGTTGATTATAGGGAGCTGAACAAGCTCACTATGAAAAACAGATATCCAATGCCTCGTATCAATGATATGTTTGATCATCTTTATGGTGCCACTGTTTTCTCTCAGCTTGATCTTGCCACGGGTTTTCACCAGCTCAGAGTTGCTGAGGAAAGTATTCCCAAGACTACTTTCCGTACCGAGAATGGATTCTTTGAATGGTTAGTCATGCCTTTTGGTTTGACTAATGCTCCTGCTTTCTTTGTTGATTTGATGAATCGTGTTTTTCGTGATGTGCTTAATAAATTTGTTCTAGTCTTTGTTGATGATATTCTCATTTTCTCTAAGTCTGAAGAAGAGCATGAGTCACATTTGAAATCTGTTCTTGAGACTCTTCGAAATCATCAGTTGAAGACTAAATTTTCTAAATGCCATTTCTGGAAGGATGAAGTCCGATTCCTCGGGCATATTGTTTCTGGTAATGGAGTTTCTGTTGATCCAGTCAAGATCGCTGCGATCAATGTAAGCCTTTCTTCCCTTCTCTTTCCTTGTTTCATTCAATTTATCCTATCTTTCTGGTTGTCCTTATTTATCCCTATTCTGTGCAGGATTGGGAAAATCCTAAGACTCCTACTGATATCCGTAGTTTTATGGGCCTTGCTGGTTATTACCGGAGATTCATTGAGAATTTTGCTCGGATTGCTGCACCTCTCACTACTTTGACTCGAAAGAATTCTAAGTTTATTTGGAGTGATGAGTGTAAGGATGCATTCAGTGAGTTAAAGCACAAGCTTACTTCCGCACCAGTCCTTACTGTTCCAAATGGAAATGAGGGATTAACGTTATACACTGATGCTTGTCGTGAAGGTTTGGGAGTTGTTCTGATGTAGGATGGTAAGGTGATTGCTTATGCTAGTCGTCAGTTGAAGACCCATGAAGCCAATTATGCTGCCCATGATTTAGAGTTGCTTGTTGTTGTTTTTGCTTTGAAGCTTTGGAGACATCACCTTTTGGGTACTAAGTTCGAGATTTTCACAGATCATCAGTCTTTGAGGTATATTTTCACTTAGAAGGATTTGAACCAGAGACAAGTTAGGTGGTTAGAGTTCCTTGCTTCTTATGACCTCGACATCAACTATACCCCTGGGAAAGCTAATGTTGTGGCAGATGCTTTGAGTCGGAAGAAGGCTATGTTGTGTCAGCTTGTTGTTTCTTCTTCTCTTGTGGATCGTATCATGGCTAAGCAGGATGAGGATGAGATGCTTAGATCGATGAAGGAGAATGTTCGTAGTAGGGTTGGAGGTAGTAGTCTTGATGGCAGTGATGCTCAGATAGATGATAAAGGTGTTTTGAGGATTAATAATAGGATTTGTGTCCCGAATGTTGATGGATTGAGACAGGAGTTACTTCGGGAGAATCATCAGTCCAGACTTTCTATTCATCCAGGTGTGACCAAGATGTATCAGGATATGAAGAAGTTATATTGGTGGAGAGGTATGAGGCGAGACATCTCCATTTTTGTTAGTAGGTGTGCGACTTGTCAGCAAGTCAAGGCAGATCATCAGAATACCCCTGGTTTGTTGCAGCCACTTGAGATTCCCAATTGGAAGTGGGAATAGGTTTCTATGGATTTCATTGATGGATTACCAAGGACTAGGAAGGGTAATGAGAGTATCTAGGTTATTGTGGATAGATTGACCAAATCATCTCATTTCATTCCGGTCAAATCTACCCATTCTGCTTTTAGTTTGTCTGAGATCTACATGAGGGAGATTATTCGTCTCCATGGTGTTCCTCTCAGTATTGTTTGTGATCATGATCCTATCTTTACTAGTCAGTTTTGGAAAGCCTTTCAGGATTCTTTGGGTACTCGTCTGAATCTGAGCACTGCTTACCATCCACAGACCGATGGTCAAACGGAAAGGGTGAATCAGATTCTAGAAGATCTTCTTTGTGCTTGTGTGCTTGATTATGGAGGATCTTGGGAAGATCATCTCTATCTTGTCAAATTCACCTATAACAATAGTTATCAGGCCAGTATTAAGACGTCTCCATTTGCTGATCTTTACGGACGACCTTGTAGATCTCCATCTTGCTGGATTGAATCCGGTAATCGTTTGGTTCTTGGTCCTGAAATGATTTTAGAGGCTTCTGAGAGAGTTGAGGAGATTAGGAGGAAGATGAGAGTTGCTCAGGATAGACAGAAGAAGTATGCTGATCGTCGTAGGTGGAGTTTGGAGTTTGCTGTTGATGATTTGGTTTTCCTTAAGGTCTCTCCCTTAAGGAATGTTATTCGCTTTGGTCGTAGAGGGAAGCTTTCTCCTAGGTTTGTTGGTCCTCTCCGCATTACGGAAAGAATTGGTTCTTTGGCTTATCATCTGGATTTGCCCAAGAAGTTCTCTGAAGTGCATAATGTATTCCACGTTTCGCATCTTCATCGCTATCTGCATGATCCATCTCTTATTGTTCAGCCTTCTGCTCTTGATAGTTTGGATATTGAGCCTAATCTGACTGTCGAGAGGAAGCCACTTCGTATTGTCGATAGAGGTACGAAGCAGCTAAGAAGGAAATCTGTTAGTCTGGTCAAAGTACAGTGGAGTATTGATGATCGAGACTGTACCTGGAAGACGGAGGAGAGCGTACGCGCTTCGAATCCGGAATTATTTGTTTCAGGTATTTTTGCTTTGCTATTTTTTATTCCTTTGTTTCCTTCTTTCGTTCCTTTTCGAGGACGAAAAGTTTTGAGTGGGGGAGAGTGTAACAACCCTGTATTTTTGAAATTATTTTAATTGAATTTTATAAAAAAAATTATTTAAAATTGAACATTTTGAAATTTATCTTTATATTTTTAAAAGTGAATAAATTTCTGAGTATACTGCTTTTTGTTTCGTTGAAATCCGATTAATATTGTGAAAGTTATGCTTTTTAAACCGTTGTATGAAAATTGTTTATTTTAATTTATATAAATAATAATTGTTTGTCATGTAATGTTCAAATTTAGGTTACATGTGCAACATGACATGTTATATATGTATATTTTATTTTAAAACATTTTATAAACATCTAGATCCCTTATTTATTTCTTGGAAAGAAGTTTCAATATATATACGTTATTGCTTTAAAGGGGCATATCTTTTAAAATGTATTTATTTAAAACGTTTCTTGTATTTAGTTGGTTTAGAAGGCTTCTTGTATACATCTTTCTTTATTATATAGGAAACGTATCAATTAAGATACGTTACCTGTTTTAATTAAAGGCATACGTTACGTTTGATTTCTTCCCTTTATATCGTTCCACCCCTTTGATTTCCTACCATAACTTCTCCGCAATTTTGGCCGTTCATTGCTTTAATTTTTGCCGTGAGTTTTACTTCCTTTCTCACATGAAAGCACATCTCATTCCATCACAAATTTCGGCCATTTCAGATCTGAGAAAAACAACTTTGGTAATGGCTTCTTTTTTCTACTTTTCTTATTCTTTTTCTATTGATTTTCTTCCATTTTTGCTTTGATTTTCCTCTAGCCTTGCTCGGCCATCCCCACCACCATCACCACCACCGACCACCATCCCTTCATCCCCACCATCCACGGCTTCAGACCATCCCCCTCCTATGACCAGTAGAGACCATGACCTTCCTTTGACCTAAAACTCCACAAAAAATGTCAAACCCTTAAAAACATGCATAGCCGACCACTATTTCACCACTACCTTCATCTATGACCACGGCCATCACCATGAACCACCACCACCAGCAAAGTACACCACCACTTCATCATGTCCAGACCTGTAGCAGCTTTGGGCCGAACCATAGGACCTTAGGCCGAGACCATAGATGCATCCAAACCCCACTTGTTTAGCCTTCTCCCTTTGTATTCCCTTTAGTAACCCCAAACTCTTTGCATTCTTGACTTAGCCATGCATTTGTGAGCCCAAACCAGAACCATCTCAACCTGAAGTCAGGTGTGGCCGAACCTATATAGTGTTGTGGTCGAGCAATGGTGTGAGCAAGTCAAGCAAAAATTTGTTAGGAAGCTTGGTGATGTCTTTTATGAATTCTATTTCAAGTTTGTTCCAAAATATTTTGCATTGTATTTATATTCATACTTGTCTTGTTTTGTTTGGTTGTTACAAGATCAATAGCTTGGCTCACTTCTCCACTCAAAATCAAAAGTCATATCCTGCTTTCCGGATTTCGTTTGTGTGTTTTGTTTTGCAAACTCCAACATAAAAAGTGAGTAATCATAGCTGACATTTCATACTTATATAATTGTGAATTGATAGCAAGTGAAAGTGTATAAATTATTATATCATGTTATACCTGCCTGTGATGTAAATTTTATGATGTTAAACCCTATAATTAACTTGTCACATCATCTGTTATGTTTTATTTTATTTTACTGTTTATTCTATTCTGTTTATCACACTGCAAGTTCCCTGTAGAATAGAATCACTATGGGTTGAAATGATACATACCCGGACGGACTTTAGAATAGGGAAAGATCGTTATCGGCTGAAATGATAAGCCTGAACGATTTTTATTTAATTTTATTTACTTGGGATTGCGGGTTTGAAATGATAAAACCCGGATTTTCTTTGTAAATTACGGATTGAAATGATATATTATCCGTATCACTTGACTTAGGCTAGAAAATATTATACAGACCCGTGGTTATATTATAAAGTTTTCTGGAAATTTTGAGTATTTTAAAAGGTAAAAATATGGTAATTTGATTTAAATTGAATTCAAAATGATTAAATAAAGAAATAATGATTTTTCTATGTATTAAAAATGTAGATAAATGAATGGAAAATTTTTGATGTAAAACATAACTTAATTTGGAATTTGTGATTGGATTTTTAATAAAGTTAAGTTAATTAAATAAAAATGGAAATTAAGTTTTGTTTATGAAATGAAATTTTAAATTTAAGTGTAAAGAGAAATTGTTAAAAATGAAAAGAATAAGAAAATGGTACACTTGAAATAATTTTTGGGAAATTGGATTTTTATTTTTTTTTAAAAATTCACTTTATAAAAATCATAAGTTAAAGGTATTTAAATGAACATTTTTGATGTGGAAAAATGTGATTTTTATAAGTTAAATTGATTTAAATTGAAGTTTATTTATGGCTGGAATTTTATTTAAAATTTGGAAATTCTTTTAGTAGCATGTCAGAAATGCTATCATTTCTGAATTTAACTTGAAAACTGAAGTAAATGATACTACAGCACTTTGTAAGTGTTGTGGTTGATACAAATGAACTAAAGGACTAATTTAACTAAAGGCTATGACACCAAGTGCTGTGGTGGCAGGAACTAAATTTAAAACTGAAACTAATGAAAGGGTATTGTAGCACTTGTTAAGTGCTGTAGTAGGCTGAAATGTGATTTTTGAATATAATTGAACTACTGCTGCAGTTTTTAAATGTTGTCTTTGCTGAATTGAATTAAATCTTTTAAGTTGAACCCTGAACTATTACAGTAGTTCTGTAAATGCTGTCTTTTTTGAATTGAACTATTTTTCCTTTAAAACTGAACTATTACAGCAGTTTATAAATGCTGTCTTTGCTGAATTGAATTGTTTTCAAATATAACTTACCGCAGCATTTTTTAAATGCTGTGAAAGCTAGAATTTTAATGTTTTTAAGTGAATAAATGTACTCAGAAAAGGTTAAATTTTTGGGAATTGAATATTTGATTTAAAGGGATAATGAATTTAAATTTTAATGGTTTAAATGAAGTATTTTGATTTGAAATATAAACTGTTTTTAAATTTATAACCATGGGTTATAATAACAATTGGTTGTTAAAGAGACTGGGATCGGATATGGACATACTCTCTGTCGATACCGAAAACCACTTTAACAACTGTGTACGCGGTGGAGTTTCCAGAATGAAGTAGGATGGTGGCGACGATCCTAAGGTATATGCGTGGACCCAACTCCCGTGAGTTGGCATAAGGTGGCTAAAACAGGAGCGATCGACGGGCCAATGAGGTAGCACCTCTGATCGGACACACTTCTTCGATACCATTCTATTACTTTGTGATTGATTGGGTGCACCCCTTGATTTGGGAGTGTTGTTCGAGGTGGGCGGTAGTGGCTGCTATGCGTCACCACCAGTCCGGATGCGTAATTGCTATATCTACCTTGGCATTTCCTTGTGTGCCGTGTCACCTACCATATCGAGCTTTACTACGAGTTGTGATTTCTCCCGTAGCCTATGGAGTATCGAGGGTAGCCCCCATTTTGGGAGTATGCTAATACTGGATAGACTACTGGGACTATTACGTGTTAAGGGGAATATTGGGTCACTCCTTAATGCTATTTAAAAGTATGTGTATTTTATATTAGACATTACTATAATAGCGAATATTACTACATAGTAGTTATTTTAACGGATCCTTAAAGAATGGGCGATCCCAAGCATTCTTTAAGTTACTTGTACTTTTATTATAGTTCACTTGAGTTGGTTTACATTGTATAAGTATGTATGTCCGGACTCGAGTGTTTGTGTTTTATTTACGCTCGGGTCAGCCTGAGTATTCAGCTTTGGACTTCACTTTCTGGAGCTGGGAATCGCTGGAGATTCTGCTTATCTAGTTATTCATCTATTTCAGTTTTAGTTGTTCTATTTCGGCTGTTGGATTAGAGACTTATGTATTTGGGATTTCTACTGTACTTGTTTCAGAACTGTATTTTTTTTCAGACTATATATTTTGTATCTATTTTTGAGACTCTATATTGTAGTGGCTTCATGAAATACTATTTATTTTATTTTCCGCTGTGAGTTATTCTGGTATTCTGTGTCTATGATTCTGTGAATGGTTTTATTTGCCCCAAATTTTATTACAATCTGTTATTTTGCATTATTCAAGTCTGACATGTGTGGATTATTGTCGATTTAAATGGTCCAAAATAGTGGGTCGTTACAGATAGGGTAGTAATACCCTAGAATGAGTCTGTTTGAGTGTATATATATAAGAGAGTGTACTTTTTGGTGTTATAAAATTTTTTATATTGTGTTTACTTATCCGTTGAGTTGTTTATGAATTCTGGTCAATGCGTGGGAGCCGTGTTATCGATAGGGGTTTATAAACACTCAAACGAGGCAAGTCGACGTAATATTGTTTTAAAATCGGGTAAATGAAATAATTTTACCTAAATTATATTCTATATATATAAAATTTTAATTATTAATGAATGTTAGTTGTTAGGCAATGATAATATTTAATTATTATCGATTATTAGTTGAATTAAAAATAAAACGAATACTTAATGAATTTTATTTTATGAAGCGTTTGATAATTAAATTGAACTGAAATCTAATTAAAATAAAAATTGTTTGGAACAACAAAGATGTAAATTAATGAAATATTTTCATGGTAAAGAATTGGAATTGTATAAACTATATTATAAATAAAGGGATTTAAAAATTGAGAATTTTAGAATTTAAAACCCTTTGTTTTTCAAAA
Source organism: Allium fistulosum (assembly GCA_030737815.1). Lineage (NCBI taxonomy): Eukaryota > Viridiplantae > Streptophyta > Magnoliopsida > Asparagales > Amaryllidaceae > Allium > Allium fistulosum. Next base: position 853,297,070 of record CM060907.1, read on the forward strand.
TTGTTTTCGAAGCCTTCAAAATTAATATTAATATTATTTGAAAGAGTTTTGACTAGAAAAATATTTTAAAAAGATCTTTGAATAGAATAAAAGCATTAAACTCGCTTTAATCGCTGGGAAATAATTCTAGGGATGACTACAGCATCGCCAGTATTCATTTTCGAGTTTCTGAGTGAGAATTCCTACCAAAAAAAAATTATTTTCGATTGATACAAGTTTAACTGTGGAAAAAAAAAATTCCAAGTATGATTTGATTAATATATGAAATAATATTGAACTTATGAATTGAAATTATTATATATATATGACATAAGTTTATAACTTATAGATTTGAACAGGAAAGTAAAAAAATTAACAATTTAAAACTATTGAATATTTTTTATTAACCAAATTAAAGAAATTTGAATTTGAAATATGAAATAAAAGAATTAACCTAAGAAATGTGAATAAACTGAGTTAGTGAAATAAAGTAAATAAAATATAGTTTAACTCGTGAAAGCTTAAACAAAATATGAAATGTATTTAAAATGAATTAGATAAAATAATAAAATGAAATTTTAAATGAATAAATTGTATAACTTATAGATTTGAAAATTATTAAGCTAAAAACAAATTTAAAATTATTGAATGTGAATGATAGGAGAAGAAAAAGTTTAACTTAAATAAAATTTAAATTAAGTTGTTATAAGAAAATGTATAAACTTAGTTAATGTTCTAAGAAAGTAAGCAAATGATAAATAAATTCATATCTTTGTAAATTGATTGAAAAAAAGGTAAATTTGCAAAAAAGGTGTTTGAAATATAATTGTAAATTTCTGAAATGGTTATTAGTTGTAATAAAACAAACTTAAGGAAATAAGTTAACAAGATGAGTATAAGAATGAAAGTTAACTTAAGATAAATCAAATAAAATTGATTTTGAAATAAAATGAACTTGGGTTATGAATTTTTTTAACTTAAGTAAAGTTAAATGAAATGAATACCTGAAATGGTTTAATGAAAGGAATGGATGAAATGAGTTAAATAAATTGGAATTTAATTTGGAATAAAGATGAACTTAAGTTTTGAGATGAATTGAATGTAAGTAAGAATAAATGGACGTAATTGAACTAAAGTAAAAATGATATTAATTGTGTTTTAAATTAATAATGAACTTGAGTTATAAAATGAAATTTTTTATTATTAATGATTAAATTGAATGAACCGATGAAGTAATTCAGTAAATTGAATATGGTTTGAAATGTTGTTGATGAGTTAAAGATGAACTTAAGTTATGAAGTAATAATAAAAATGAGCTGTATAGCATAAATTATATTAAACTTAAGTAAACTTTTGGAACGGTTGTTTGAGTAAATTGTATTGAATAAGATATGCTAAGAAAATGAATATGAATATATGAATACAAATGAATGTGATGAAAATTCATTAGATGATAAATAAAATGAATGTCATTAAAATATATATATTATTTAATTGAAAGTAAATCAATTGAATGTAAATACATTGAACTGTAATCAATCAAATGTGAATGCAATGAATATTGGTTGATTGAATAAAAATGGATTGAATCCAAATTAGTTGACTGTAAATTAATTAAAAGCGAATGAATTGAATATAAATCCATTGTATTATTAACGAATGAATATTAATAGGTAAATGTTAATCAATTAAGAAGTAAATAAAGTAAATGCGATAAATTGGATGCGAATGTAAATTAATTGAAAATGAGTCAATTAAAATGTTAATGAAATGAATGTTAATAGAAATGAAGTGTATGAATCAAAATGTTGACATTGAATAATAGTATGGTTATGAATAAAACTTGCATGAACATGATTGTTTGGATGTTTCTTTTATTACATGGCTATATTTGCTTATACGGTTGTTGTATAGTTATGTTATATATGGATTTCTCTTTCCATATACATATTCTCATCTATTATTGAGTGTTTAGTAGGTATGGAGGGCGTATGCTCACTTTTGGAGCTCGATTGCTTATTATGTTGGTTTTGCTTGCCTAATACGAGCGAACTCGCTCGTATTAATAATAATAAGGTACGTATCTCGGGTTACATACAGCGATTTTATTTTATTTTTCCTTACGGGATGCCTCATTATTGAGATGAGATGTATATTTGATATCTATTTGGTATATTTGTGATATATGTGGTATTGCAAAAAATTTCCGATTGAGCCACGCAAAGGAGACTCTGCCGAAATTTTCTGTAAATCCAGGAGTTAGAAAAATTTTGAAGCTTTAAAAATTTTATAGCTTATTTTTATATATAAGTTATATTTTTTGAAAACTGATATCGGGGTGGCGTAGTAGAAGCATAGTAATAGTTTTGCAAATAAGATGTTTATGTTTTATAAGTTGATAGTTTTGAATAAAATATATCAAGTGTTAAATTCTGTACTTAGTCCCTTTTCGAGGACAAAAAGTTTTAAGTGGGGGAGAATGTAACGACCCGTATTTTTAGTTATTTTAAATTATTAAATTTAAGGTGATTATTGGATAAAAATGAGTAGAAATAAAATTTAATGATTTACTATTGTAGTTTATTGAATATAATAAGATTTTGAAATAAACAATTCCGAAGTGGTGACAACAATATTGAAATGAAATTCTATATATTGAATGTGTTTGTAATCGGTGTATGTAATTGAAGAATGAATGTTGAATTATTTAGACAATAATAAAATGATTGTTAATAAATGGTGAATTATTTATTAATGGTGATTTATTGAAATTAAATCGTTTAAATTTAATAATGCAATTATTTAAATAATTGAATCTTGAATTAAGGTGACTGAAGATGTTATCGGAAATTGATTTAAATTTTATTTAAATATGAATGAAGATTGTTAACATTTAAAATTGGATTTAAAAGTGAATAATTAGAAATTGAAAATTTTATATTATAATTAACGAGTAAAAATAGCAATTTTGGCCATTGTCTCGGATTTCGATGAAACAAGTTTCATCAGATCCGTAATAGTGAATTTTTGTAGGATTTCAAGTTTCGTAGTGATCGGACTTGTCGTTTGGCCGTGCAAGCTTGAAACGCGTAGAAATTAATTTCATAATTTAATTAAAATTAATTGATTTTGAAAAGCTATCTTCCGCATATGCTCGAATTAGGCATCGGGACTAGTCCCATTGTGTTCGGAATGGGGTAAAACATTATGAACGCCACGCGGCATGAGTAATTTGGAGTTCAAAATTTCGTGGCTATTGGTTAGATATTTTCTAATATAAAATTATTTAATTCTTTCCTAACTCGTTCAACACCCACGTTCCTTTTTCAGCCGTATATCACTCCATCTCCCCTCTTTTCATCGGTTTCAAATCGCAGCCTTCTTTTAAAAAAAACTAATCGAATGAGAAAAAAAATTAAGCGATCGATCTCGAATCGATTAAGCAAGATGTGGCGTCGCGGCAGCATAGGCGGAGGCGAGTTCGTTGGTTTGGGCTTAGGTCTATTTGGGTCGCATTTTCTATGGGCGTGGCATGCGCGTTGGAAGGCGGAGCGTGGGTTGTGGGTGGCGACATAGCTGAGGTTGAGGCGGCTTTGGAGGGTTGAGCGTGATTTTTCTATAAAAAAAATAATAATAAGCGAACGAAGAGGATGATGTCACGTTTGGGTGATGGCTTCGGCCTGTGTACGTGAAGAAGGAGACATGGTCGATCTTTGTTTTGGAACGCAGCCTGTATGCATGAGGAGGAGGTTAGCTTCTGAGCGTGTTCCACAGAAGGTAAATTAAATACTAATTACTTTGCTAATTAATTAAATATATCGAATGCTAATTATTGTATATCTATTCTATACGAGGTCTGTTTCGAGTGAAACAAATTGCGATAGGCTCATATTGAAGTTGTCTACGACATGGGATAGGAATGAAATTTATTTGAAGCTGAGAAAATTTTCAGTTTCAAATAAAAGGTGAGTGTTTTATACGCTCACGTTTGACTAATATATTTTTATATTAGTAAAATTTATATAGTGAAATGATTTAAATTTATTGACTGTTGTTTGGTAACTTTAGTTGACATTTAAATTGACATCTGAATTAATTGATATAATTTGAATTGACAGTTAAATTGAATTAGAATTAAATTGTTAGTAAAATTCCAAATTATTGATAATTGGTTAATTGTTGTGAATTATTGATTGTTTGGATGTTTGATTGTAATGGATGAAAATTGGTTGATATTTGAATGATTGGATGTTTATTTATTTTATATATATCTCGTTATCACCCTGAATATCATTTGGCAGTATATAATTGTTATTAGAATTATTTCGAATAAATTAAGAAATAGGTTGAAATGATATATACATGTGACATTTATTTGGATTGAAATGATATATATCCATCCCTGAATTTAATTGAAATAATCCATTCACTTGGCCATAGGATAGAAAATTATATACGGACATCGGATTGGTTAAATCAAATGATTTTAAAATTTTGATTTGAAATTATTTAAATGAATTGATTTAAAGAAATAAAAATCAAATTTATGGAAATCAAACTATTTTCGAACTTGAGCTCGTAATGTTGAAATTTAAATTTGATAACAGGAATCGTTTAAATAATCGAAGTTGAGATTTTGAAGTTATAATCGAAATATGATTTGAATTTCGAAAATTGATTTGTTTTAAAAGATTGGACTTTTATTCGAACTTTGAATATTACTAAGTAAAGTAATATAAAACGATATTTCGAAATTGAGCTCAAAATTGAATTATATTTGAAGATTTGGATCTTAAATTGAATATTGAAGGTTAATGTGATTTAAGTGATTTGAATCGATATTTTAAAAATTGAACTCGAAATTTATATAAATCGAAATGGTTTAAATTTGAAAATTGAGTTGAGATTTAATCATTTAATCAGATATTTGGAATTGAAATTGAAATTAATTTGGAATTTAAACTGAAATTAATATGGAATTGAAATTGAAATTAATTTGAAATTGAAATTGAAATTAATTTGGAGTTGAAATTGAAATTAACATGGAATTGAAATTGAAATTAATTTGGAATTGAAATTGAAATTTAATTGGGATTGGATTGAAATTTATTCAAGTTGGAATTGAAATTGAAATCAATTGGAATTGAATGCGTAATTGAATTAATTCGAAATCGAAATCGAATTTATTTGAATTGAAATTGGAATCGAAGTAATATTCGACTTGAAATCGAAATTGAATCGATTAAATCGAAATGGAAATTGAAACTGATTTGAATTGGGAAATTTGGAATTGAACCGGTTTGACTTTGCAAGTATTTTCAAATAAATTATTTTAGTATAAACTGTTTAAAATCTATCTTCTTTAAATATTCAAATTATTTTGATTTTCCAAACTATTTTACTATATAAACCATTTTCAATACTCAACCTATTTTCCAATTAAACTATTCTAACTATTTAAGCTATTTTAAAACTATTCAAACTATTTTCTTAAAATTCAAACTAGTCAAGGGTGGAATGTTTATATTTAAATCTTGGATTTAAATGTGAATGAGGTAAAAATGAAGTTATAACCAAAATTGAAATTTGAAATAATTTTGGAAGCGAAATCGAGATATTAAGGCAAAAATTATATGGTATAGTTTAAGTGAATATAATGATTTCGAAATGGATTTGATTTTGAAGCGAATATGATATTTTAATATCAAGTACAAATTGTTTTCGAAATATAAAAGTACCAACAGGTGTGTAAAACAACGTTTGGTTGTTAAAGAGATCAGGGCCTCTTATTGGCATATTCTCTGTCAATATTGGACCACTTTAACAACTGTGTACGCGGTTGATGATATCCAGAATGTAGTGGTTGAATTGGCGAACGTTTACTGGAATGAAGTAAGAGAACGATGATGGATAGCCTTGACACTTGTGTTATAATTAAAATGACTAAAACATGAACCTATGTCTGGCCAATGAGGTTGGCTACGTCTAGCAATGTTGATCCCTCGTATTACTATTGTGATTTCGTACTCGATGGGTGCACCCTTTTGTTTGGATTGATAGTCACGGTCGACCACGGATGGGTTACGACCAGCCAGAAATGGTAAACTGGTAGATTCCTACCTTGGGCATTGCCTCACGTGCCATGTCATATTTATGCTTATATGAGCGCATTACGACTTTGGTTTAGTATTGTACCTATAGGCTATCGACGTTACTAGTTGTGTTACAGGACCTGCATAGACTACATGCTATAAAATGTGTTCAGGTGGATCAATGTAAAGCCTTAATGCTATTTTGATATTTATTTTACTGATAAACATTACCTACTATAGCGTATACTATTATATATAAATGGTTTAACGGATCCTTAGGAGATGGAAAATCCCGTAACATCTCTTAAGTTATTGCATGCACATTATACATTGGATCGGAGATGTAAAATCGCATAAACATCTCTGACACCATGGCACTCATATTATTTGTGATATCATTTGACTTACATAAGAGTATGTTAGTCCTGACTCGAGTGTTTTTTCTTTTCATTACGCTCGGGTCAGCCCTGAGTTTTTCATCGCATTGGAGATTATTTTTTCGGAGGACGAAGATGAAGATTTGGTATATTATTACAATTAATATTCCTGCATCACGTTGTCTGCTGCATTATTTTTATTTATCCCTGTCATATATATAACTCTGATAAATGTTGTATAAACTATAATTAAATGTATGATATAAACTGCTTCATGAACTGTTTATCTGACTATTATATTTTATCATTCCGCTGTGAGATTCTATGTTTGTTTCCTTCTACTTTCTTTGTTTTTCTTAATTATCCCCACTGATTTTCTACGTCCCAGATTGTTTAAGTTGGACATGTGTGGATTATTGTCGATTTAATCCTTCCGAAATGTGGGTCTTCAAAGTCCATACCTGACGACCTTTGTCTCTCCGGATCCTTGCCGAGCATAATCCATACTTGACGACCTGAGAAGGTCGATCCAACACGTTCGAGCAAAGCAACCTACCCCTTGCCAGGCTTAGTCCATACCAGAAGACCTGTATTATCCATTAAATTGATCCAAATTTAAGCATTCCTAAGTCTATAAAATAAGGGTTCATATAAATAATAAACCAGAGTTCAAATAAAACCAGAAAAACAAGAGTTCGAAGCAAACAAGAGGAATGGAAAAAAAATTTCACAAACCCTAGCATTACGGTTTATCATCGTCTCAGAGAATGCCTAGGGATAGTCCTAGATCCCGTACATGTGTAAGTGACTTAGCCGTCTTACTATAGAGTTTTCTACTTATTCCATGCCATCCCGATCAATTGATGACAAGTTGATGGTATTGCCTTGATCCAGTGCCATTTTCATTCGTGGTGGACGATGGCTGCTCCCGTTCCACTATCGCAACCCGAGTCCTTACATATTGTTGTAACAGACCGTTCCTCACATGTTCCTCAATAATATCCTACAAATTCCTGTAATCATTTGTATTGTGCCCATCCAGCTCATGGAATAGGCAGCACTTTCATGATGTCCGTTCGCGTTCCCAGGGTTCCATCCTTGCCGGCCTCCAATATGGAAGGCACCCTCAAGTATCCAGATATATCCATTCTATGGTTTCATTCAATTTCGAGTAAGAATAGAATTTGGGTTCCCCACTCTGTCGCTTCAGTCCATTGAAGCTAATATTTATGTTTCATTTACCCTTGTCCTTTTTGAGCTTTCACCGGGCGGTTCTCCACCCCGTACTGTATTAACTTCCATTGCTTTTTTATATTCTTTCGCATCTTCTTGGCATAGAAACCTTTCTACTTCATGGTAGAATTCTCCAAGATCCATCGGTGGATCCCGAATCAGTGATATCTTAAAATCTAAATTATCTGCAACTCTCGACACTACTACCATCAAAACTATCGATGGATCTGGTTGATCCACAGAAACAATTGTCGCATTGAACTTGGGTAAGAAATTCATGAGTGATTCTCCTACCCACTGCTTTACTGATGTCAACATCATCACATTCTTGGGTCTCGTAACGTGAACCCGAAACTGCTTCATAAATCTTTCGACCAATTCTGTCCATGTGCTAATTGAACCGCTTTCCAACTGTCTGAACCATAACGCAACTACATCCTTTAAGTATAGAGGGAAGCATCATGCCAGAACTTCTTCCAAAGCCCCCAGTACTTACATGTGCCGTGTATACCTCATCATATCATAATTGGATCCGACTTTCCTTCATAAGATTCTAGTGTTGGTAATTTTAATTCTGGAGGATTCCTAGCATTCCTGATATTAGGAGCGAATGGACTTCTGTTGACATCCTCGAGATCCCCGTTCATATTCCTCCATGCATAGCTCACCTTATCATCTCTATAAACATGTCATTGCCTTCCAGTGGTAGTCTCCTATCATCATGTCCAAGCTGCCCCCCGAATCTACGAGGGAATTCCAAAACGTATTCCTCCAAATGTGCATCCAAATTTCGATTCACACCAAGCTCCATGGTATTGATTGCAGGTCCTCCAGCATCAAAATCAACCAGACCTAGGGGCATGCTCCCTAGCCTTTGGGGATCGGTACCTATCCCCGTGGAAGGGTCGGTGCTGATACATCTAGGGTGGCAGGGGACTGCACTCGGCTGCTCTGTTCCATTCCTTTGTATATTGACTTCATCTCCATGTTCCCAGTTCTGATTTCTAGTGATTCCTACTGCTCCAACTCCTTGATTCTGTGCTCCAGCTTGTCCAATCCATTGTAGCAAATTCTGCATCATCTCCTCCTATCTTTTTAGCATCCTCTTCTGCATAGCTCCCATCATTGTTTCCATTTCATCCCTGGTTATGTAGATAGATACTTGATTAGCTCCAGCTCCCGAGGAAGCCTCCCAATTCCATCCATGGTGGCTCCTTTCCGGTAACACTCTTCTTGTTGATTTCCTAGCCATTGCTTTCTAGATCCAAGTATTCAAGTTTCCAAATCCGCGGGTGTAAGAATCTCTCAATGAAAGCACCAAAATGTTGGCATCAAAATTGGCCACCAACACCCAATTATGCAAAAGCTCCAATATCCAATCTAATCACAGAAATATGAAGAGAAATAAATGAAGAAAAAATTAAAACAATCAAAAAGCAAGTAAAAGGAGACAAGATTTATAGTGATTCGGCTAACTTTGGCCTATGTCAACTCTCGAATAATCCTTTTTATTATATTGAAGTTTGTTTACAATTACAATCCAAAGTCCAAGAACAAAATTGACAAAATGTAGCCTAAGTTCAAGATAAAGAGAAGCAGAAAGAAGATCCCTTTTCTAATGCCATACTTGTTGTATTTATAGGGGAAGACATGCATAGATCGAGCAGAAATTTTGATAGAAGGTTCCACAGACCAAGACAAGGCCACCTAAAAATTTACAGCCTCATTGGAGCCCATAATAGGGATCGGTACCGATCCCTATTTTCGTGTCCAAATGGGGTGCAATCCTTTTGGGGAGTTTCTTATGATGTTAGCTACTTTCTCCTCAAGTTTTGTCCCATTTTGACTTTCAGTTTGTGAGATATTGCGTTTTTCGTGAGGTGGTGTTGCTTGAATTTTGTTTTCTGTCGATCCCTCTAGACGGATAGGTACCGATCCCTCCAATCTTCTCCAAATTACATGTGATCACTGCAGGAGCTTCTCCATGTTATATTATGTATAGCCTTCAAGTTTCATGCCAAATGGATTAGTTTAACTCGAGTTATTGACCGATCATTGTTGCAATATGGTGTTAAGGCTGATTATACCGAACCTTATGGAAGGATAGGTATCGATCCCTCCAACTTACTCCAAATGATATGCGATCCCTATAGGGCGTTTCACATGTTCTAATTATCTTGTCCTCCAAGTTTCATGTCAATTGGATGTGTAGATGTTGAGATATTGATTGATCTTTGTTATGAAGTTGGGCTTAGTTGATCCCTAAGAGGGATAGGTATTGATCCCTATTGAGGGATGGATGCTGATCCCTCCAACTTCTCCAAATGTCATGCGATCCCTTGGGTAGACTCCATATGGTCCCCTCTTCTTATTTCCAAAGTTTCACTTCAATCCGCCTTGTGATTGTTGAGTTATGGAGCGATCATCTTTGAGTTGTGCTGTTGACCTGAATATGATCTGATCCCTCTTCTTTTGCCCATAACTCTAGCATACGAACTTTGATCGACTTGAAATTTTAAATGTAGCCTCACGAGGCCTTCCTTATCACTTCATACCATCATCCATAGTCTCATTTATAGCCGATCTCTGAGCTTGGTAACTGTTTCTCCAGGCCTCTCGCTTTGATGATCATGATGTCCGTTGAGTTAAATCCTCCTATGTACTGCTTTGCCAAAAGGCGGGTTAACACTTTACCCCCCAAAAACATGGCTTGCAATAGGAAGGCTTGTTTTGAATTGCCATAAATCTAAAATCCGAAGTCTATAATCCATCGATAGCCATTTTATCCAATCTGTTGCCAATCCAAATCCATGATCTCTCTGGATCGTTAGTGAAATCCATGACCATTCCGAGTCAATATCCAATTCCAAATTCATGATCTCTTTGGATTGTTTTATCCAAACCCTCAACCTCACCGAGTCGGTAGCCAAATCCCAAACTTCTATGGGCCCATATCCATAGCTGCTCGAAACTGATATACAAATCCATAACCTCTCTTGGTTTATCCTAATCCAAATCCTAGATCTCACTGGATCCTTGTCGAGCACATCCCATACTCGACGACTTAAGCAGGCCAATCCATCGCATTCGAGCGAAGCGACCTACCCTTTTCCCAGTATAGTCCATACCTCACGACCTTGATCTCTCGGGATCCTTGCCGAGTATAATCCATACTCGACAACCTGAGTAGCTCGATCCAACGATTATAAGCGAAGCAACCTACCCCTTGCCAGGCATAGTCCATACATGATGACCTGTGTTATTCATTAAATTCATCCAAATTTAAGTATTCCAAAGTCCATAAAATAAGGGTCCGTACAACCAATAAACCAGAGTTCAAATAAAACCAGAAAAACAAGAGTTTGAAGCAAACAAGAGGAAAGGAAAAAAACAAATTTTGCAAACCCTAACATTACGATTTATCATCATCTCAGAGCATGCCTAGGGGCCGTCCTCAATCCCGTTCAAGTGTAATTGACTTAGTCGTCTTACTGTGGAGTTTTCTACTTATTCCATGCCATCCCGATCAATTGATCACAAGTTGATGATGACGCCTTGATCCAGTGCCATTTTCATTCGTGGTGGACGGTGGCTGCCCCCGTTCCACCGTCGCAGCCCGAGTCCTTACTTATTGTTGTAACCGATTGCTCCTCACATGTTCCTCAGTGATATCCTTCAAATGCCTGCAGTCATTTGTATTGTGTCCATCCAGCTCATGGAATATGCAGCGCTTTCCTGATGTCAGTTCGCGTTCGGAGGGTTCCCTCCTTGCCGGCCTCTGATATGGAAGGCGCCCTCAAGTATCCAGATATATCCATTCTATAGTTTCATTCAATTTCAAGTAAGAAGAGAATTTGTGTTTCCCCCTCTGTCGCTTCGGTCTATTGAAGCTATTATCCATGTTCTGTTTACCCTTGTCCTTTCTGAAGCTTTCACCGGGCGGTTCTCCACCCCGTACCGTATTAACTTCCATTGCCTTTTTATTAGCTTTCACATCTTCTTGTCGTAGAAACCTTTCTGCTTCATGGTAGAATTCCTCGAGATCCATTGGTGGATCCCGTATCAGTGATATCTTAAAATTTGAATTATCTGCAACTCCTAACACTGTCGCCATCAAAACATCGATGGATCTGGTCGATCCACCGAAACAACTGCCGCATTGAAACTGGTTAAAAATTCTTAAGTGATTCTCCTACCCACTGCCTTACTGATGTCAACATCATCACATTCTTGGGTCTCATAACGTGAACCCAAAACTGCTTCATAAATCTTTCTACCAATTCCGTCCATGTGCTAATAGAACCTCTCTCCAATTGTCTGAACCATGGCGCAACTACATCCATTAAGTACAGAGGGAAGCATCATGCAGGACTTCTTCCGAAGTCCCCAGTACTTTCATGTGCCGTGTGTACCTCATCATATGCATAATTGGATCTGACTTTCCATCATAAGATTCCAGTGTTGGTAGTTTGAATTCTGGTGGATTCCTAGCATTCCATCATAATTTCACCGGTTTTTAATAACGTAATTAGTTGAAATTTTATGAAATTTTAAACGATAAAATTTTGAAATAAAAATTTAATATTTGGAATACGTCTAGTTAAACATAGCAACAGGTAAATTTTCGTCCGAAAATATGGAAATTTATTTCGCGCGTAAATTACTTCAATTTAATCAGTTAAAAAGCAATGAAAATAAAATGTTTCCGAAACCTAAATATTTTTACATAAAATAATTCTAAACCATCTTCGGAGCAAGATGTCAGTTCGTCATTTTTCCAAATTCGGACATCTTTGGCTCCGTCGATCTTATTTTTCAGCGTTTTTGCTGCATTTTCCGCTAGTAGAAAAATTCGAATTTTTACAATTCAATCTTACCACTGATATCTGTGTACCGTTTTGACCGTCTCGCCGTGCTGATCTCTGTAGTATATTCGTTTGTGTGATTCGGAGTCCGGTACACGGCGAAAGCTACGAAACGGTTAGCCGTGCCGGTACTCGTTTTAAACCCTTTTGTTTTTCTAAGTCCCTTCGTTGTTCGTGATAAAGCTGTCAGCCACTAACAATTAATAGTACACAGAATTCAACCACTGCCTTTTACTATTCCCTATATTCATTATATTTCTTCCTTCTTTGAATTGGATTCGGCTGTCATTTTCATTTGAAAAATATTTGCATTGTGTCTCTTCCATTTATGTTTTGTTTGCCGAGCTCCTCAATTTTTTTTTCTCAGATGTACAATTCACATACATCTCCTCCCTCTCACACCCAAATCCCTTCCCAGATCAACACACGCAAACCATCCCAAGGCCGTACCCCATCACCGAGCCTTGCCATTGCCTCGGCCATGTCACGCGCCAACTCACCTCCTCTTTCATTCGCCATATTCCCCTTCCCATCCCACTGTTCGCCAACCACCGACCTCCGCCACCTGCTTCCTCCCCTGCCTTCACACCCCGCTACATCCTTCACTCAGCCGTGCTCATTCATTTCCGAGATAGCAACCTTCGTCCCGCTTTTGTGTGAATTGGTAAATATATATATAAGGTATATATATATATATATGTATGTAAAGTTTTCTCTTCTATAGCTTTCGGTTTGGAAAATATTAGTCACGTATATTATTATTTTGATATTGACATAGATATGGTTTATATATATATTTACTTTGTTGTTTCGTAGTCAAGTTCATATATAAGTTATAGATTTTATTGATAAGCTAGTTATATAGGTGGTTGTGAAAGTTAAATAAGCTGCTGTTTATATATGATAGTGAGGTAAGAAATTTTATATATGTTGAATAAATATGGCTATATAGATATGTTTACAAAGTGCATATGTTCATTGAAAACGTGACTTTTGCATATATATATATATTGAACGCATAGCCTAGCCTCCTCCTTTTGCAGTATTATACGTATACTATATTATATTGTATTATTTTATATTATATTTCACGGTATATGTATGTATATAATAATTCAAGTTATATATGTAAATAGATTTGGTTTTAGATATAATATTATAACGTCCCATATAACAGTAAAGTAAGTTTTAAATGGATTTGGTTTTAGATATAATACATATGTTTATAACCTACACATTTTCTGTTAACTATTGTTTAAAGTATATTATGTAGCTGTACATGATTCAAGTCTGTTTATACCCAAGTCTAGTTCGAATAGTTGTTGAGTTTACTTTATATGTATAGGCTAGATTTAATATTGGATTTTTAGGTTGCCTATATATTTTTCGATGGGCAGTAAATGTGTCTAGAAATCAACAATTGGAAAGTTTCTGTGGTTTGTTTTTTTTAAAAGACAGTATAGTAAGTTGGTTACAGCACTTAGCTATGTTAAAAGTAATATTTTATATGTTAGTTTGATATACTATGGTCATTTCAGAGTATACATGGATATCGTGTTAAGTTTATAAATTACTAGTTTTAAAGGGTGTAGTAAGGGAACTATGGCAGAGTATAAGTTATAATTGCAAATTTATAGTGACTTGTTTATGTTTATATATTGATTTAAAAATATGTATGTAGTCTGCATTCTTATAAGTACGTGTATATTTACTTAAAATTTTATTATGAAGATAAGTTTGCTTTATTTATGATTTTGAAATACCTATATATATTTAAATTTAAGGGTCTGAATTGAGAATATGATTTCATAAATAGTTATATATGGTTATATATGTATATAAGTTCACTTATACCGTGTGTCATCCTCGATCGATTCTAATTTGATTTCATCAATTCCTTATTTACCAGATCTGTTCATTGAACTCGTGCCAATCTTGCCTTGTTTTGGAATTTGTGTCTGGTTTCGTAACTCATTCATCGTCGACTATCTCTAGCCTCGAAAGGTGAGCACTCACTCACGATTAACGTTCTTTTATTTATTAAGTTTGATTTCAATTGAAACGACAATTGAAATATGCTGTTGTTAGTAAATTACACCTGTATCAGTTCACCTGTGACATCTGACACCATTATATGTTAATTATTTATGCAATGATAATACAGTTTGGTTGATAATTTATTGATTGTTGATGTTTATATTGGACGTTAAATTGTTAATGATGTAGGTGATAAATAATATGAAATTGAAATTGATATAGGATAGTTAATTGTTAAATTTGATTAACTAACATTTGTATAATATGACCCTTTTAACTGTTAAATTTATTGACACGTAGGATTTGTTTAATTACATTTTGAACCACTGAATGTATGTTGTTAAATTGATGATTGAATGACAAGTGAAAACCGTAATGTAATAATCTTTAATCTACATGAAATGATAGTGTAGATTCTAAAAATAATTATATTAATTCGTACAAATAACAATGCGAATTAATAAGGTTATTTCGGGATTATTTGAATTGATTATTTGATTGTTATTGTTTGTTGTTATTGCTTGTTTATTTACTTTGACACCATCCCAGTTATCACACTGCAAGTTCCCTTTGTTATGCTTTGATTTTGAATTGAATTGGAATCGGGTTGAAATGATAAATACCCAAATTGAACTTTGACCTAGGATAGGAAATTAAATAAAACCCGATTGGTCAATAATTTGATTTTTAAAAAAAATAAACGAAGATTTATTTGAATAAATAATATGGTTTTGAAACGAAGTTGGAATTTGAATTTTAATGAAAGGAAAATGTTAATATTTAATAAATATGAAATTAAATATTTACAATGTAATTGATGAAAGAATGTTGTTTAATTTGAGAAAAGATTTAATAATTAAGTTTGAAATTATAATTAAGTTTGAAATTATTAACTTTGAAATTATTTAATAATTAAGTTTTGAATTATTTAATAATTAAATAAGATTGAATGATTTAATGATCAAATTGAATTGAATTCTTTAATAAGAGAAATTGAACTTTTGAATAAGTGAATTTTACTTCGTAAATAATTGAAATTGAGTTTCTTTATTAATTAAGTTTTGGAAAATTATTTAAGGAAGTAAATAAGTGAAATGGAATTTCTTTAACAAGAAATTAAAATGTGATATTTTTGGAATTTATTAAGACTTGTAATTGAAAGAATTGATTTGACGAATTTGATTTAATTCAAAATTGTAAGTTTTGTTTTAATGAAGTTGAATTTGAATAATGGATTTAATGAATTGGAAATTTAATGGAAATTGTATTGAATGGTAAGTTTACTTAATGAATATTGAATGAAATCGATAAATGAATTTAAATTGATTTAAATGTCAAATTAAATTTATTTAAATGATTTGGAATGAAACGTATATACGAACTTGAATCAATATTTGAATTGTTTTAAATAGAAATTGAAATTGAATTATAAGATTTTGAAATGATAATTTGGAAGTTTTGAAACGTAAATGATTGGAAATTGGTTTTGGAAGACAAATGAAATGTTGATTTACGAATTCTAATTGAATTGAAATTGATTTGGTTTTTGAAATATATAAACGACCAATCGGTGTAATAATTACGAAAGTTATTAAAGAGACCGGAATTCGGTTATGGATATACTCTCTATCTAAACCGAAAACCACTTTAATAACTATACGCGGAGTGATGATCCAGAATGAAGTGGTTGGATTGATGTACGTGATGACTGAAGAAAGAGAACGATAATGGACAGCCTTGACACTTGTGTCAAATTGGAAATGACTAAAACAGGAGCTGTGCCGGGCCAATGGAGGATTAGCTACCTCAAGTGGACACACTTCTTCGAACTACTTATACTTGTTGTCGATTGGTGCACCCTTGATTTTGGGAGTGTTGTTTCACGGTGTTGCGGGCGTTGCGGCGTTGCGTTCTCACCAGTCCGGATCAGGCGAACGGTAGTATCACTACCTTGGGTATTGCCTCATGTGCCTTGTCATACTTGTATTCCATTTATGCACGACCACTATGATTTTGATTTGTACCTTTAGTATATGGATTGCCCTCTGGTGACTTTCGGTTTTGGGGAAACTACGGTCTTGTATATGCTTTTGGGAATAAAAATGTGTTAAGGGTGGAATGGGCCATGACTTAACACTATTTTGATATCCTATTATTACTGATAGACATTATCTACTTAGCGTACATTACTACCTAGTAGATAGTTTAACGGATCCTTAAAGGATGGTTATTCCAAACATCCTTTGAGTTACTTGTATTTCAATTGCTATTTCACTTGAGTTGGATTTATTAATATAAGAATGTTAATCCTGACTCGAGTGTTTTGTGTTTTGCTTTACGCTCGGGTCAGACTGAGTGTACCAGTATTCGAGACCCACCTTTGAAGTTGGAGCTTTGTTTGAAGATCCAGCCGTCTATTCTGCTTTCAGTATTCGATGATTCCAGTGATGTATTCTTATTTGTACCTGATGCATCGTGTTACTCTTCCGTTGTATCTGGTTTAACTCTGATGTATCGTATTACTCTTCTGTTGTAAACTCTGATGTATTTTATATATTCATATAGTAGCTTCATGAACTACTATCTCTTTTATTTCCGCTGCACTTATTACTCTGTGTCTGTGATCTGTGATTTTTATTTACTGTATATGTTCAGTTTTGCCAAATTTAAATTAACAACGCGGTATTTTGAGCAATTCAACTCCGGCATGAGTGTCTACCTATACACTTATAATGGATGCGAATGGTTCAAATGGCGGGTCGTTACAGTTGGTATCAGAGCTTTGGTAGCTCTAGGCAAAACTCAACATATAGGGTAAATGTATTTACAGAATCACTCTCATTCGAGTTTCAATCTCTTCCTTTGACTCAATTCCTTTGAATTTTGGAACGTTCCCCTCGGTTCCGAAATTCATTCGTGTCCTTCACTATTCGTCTTCTTTCAATCATGGAGCACTCCATAACTCCATTCTGAATGTTATCTATAATAGATCGGCGGTCTCGCCAATCTTCGAATCATTCGTAAAGGAGTAAAACTCCTTTATAATAGGCATCGATTCACCGGAGATTTCTGTATCCTCGGTTCACGATGCTATCTATCTCCTTCTATACCTGAATTCTATTTCTTGAAATCGAATGTAGATTTGCCTCGAAATTCTGCATCGATCTTATTCTCGAAGTCACGGTCAAACCAGTAAAGGTTGCCCGCGATTTATATAAACTTATCAACCTTCCCACTTTGTTATTTCATCATCATATCTTTGTTTTAAACTTATCTTCGAATCAAAATTCTCTTTGGTTTGAGTCCATCAAATTTGAAACCCTATCCTTATTTTGAAAATCCATTCCTGTATCGTCGAGCAAAGAAATGTATTTCTAAATTTATATTAAAATGTTGTTTTCAAATTTGATCAACAAAATAGTTTTGAATGATTGTATTATATAAATATAAGTTTTCTAAAATTAAATTGTTAATGAATTTGTTGTCAGAAATAATAATATTTGATTTTCATTTGTTGTTTTGTAAACCATTGACTATTGCATAATATAAATAAATGAATTTATACACTTGGTTATAAATTGATTGGAATTTGAAATGAATTTAAAATTAGAATTTGAAAATTTAATTTCCGATAATTTCGAACTATGGTTTTAAGGTTTTAAATGTATATTATTTAAAGTATTTTCGAATATAAATGATTTTCTAAGAATTTTAAAATGTTGAAATCAGTGATCTTCTCTTTGTCGCTGGAAAATAATTTCGGTGATGGCGGCCGCATCATCGACATTCATTTTCGAGTTTCGAAGTGGAGATACCATTCTGTAGCTTTGCTACATTTTGTTTTGAGAAGAAAAAAATAAATATATATTTTGAATTGAATTTCTTCAGTATATTTTGATTCACATATATATATGTATCTTATTTTTGATTTGATTTGATATAAATATATTATATATAACTCTAAATTGTTTAAGTTAATTGGAAATCTAGTTCTTAAATTGAATTGGGAAAATTTTATTTGTATATTGTTCAACTGCATTCTAATACAACTTACCTAAATCATTCAGAAGTTGAATATGTAATTGGATAATATATAATATAAATTGAATTTATAAATAAAATTTGAGTGTTTATGATAAATGTTATACACTAAATTTTGATTATAAAGATGATTAATAGAGTTAGATAGGATAATTAGTAAACTCAGTTAATAATGAAATAAATTTGTTTTGAAAGATTTAATAAATTTGTTTTGAAAGAATTAATAAATTGAAATTTGATCAATTTATGAAATACCTTGAATTTAAAAGCAATTGGTAAATATAAATTAATTTTAAATCGGAACTTTTATGGTTTAAATTAATTTATATGGGTTAAATATATGTGATGAGATATATTAAGTGAAATAAAATTTATAATAATTTGGAATTAAAGAATTTAATCTGTTAAAAATAAAATATGATTATAATAAAAGACTATTCAAATTTATGGTTTTAGAAATTGTAAATTGAAGATAATTGGATAATAAGATAATGAATTTTGAAATAGTTGAGATTGATTTTAGTGAAATCAAATGGATTAAATCAATTATTGAATATCAATTAATTTAAATTTGAATTTATATGGTTTAAATTAATTGTTATTTTGTATTTCAAATCTGTTTTTCTTTCAGGTTGTTTCTATTCTCCTACCTCGTTCCTTTTCGGGGATGAAAAGTTTTGAGTGGGGGAGAGTGTAACGACCCGTAAATTTCACCGGTTTTTAATAACGTAATTAGTTGAAATTTTGTGAAATTTTAAACGATAAAATTTTGAAATAAAAATTTAATATTTGGAATACGTCTAGTTAAACATAGCAACAGGTAAATTTTCGTCCGAAAATATGGAAATTTATTTCGCGCGTAAATTACTTCAATTTAATCAGTTAAAAAGCAATGAAAATAAAATGTTTCCGAAACCTAAATATTTTTACATAGAAAAATTCTAAACCATCTTCTGAGCAAGATGTCAGTTCGTCGTTTTTCCAAATTCGGACATCTTTGGCTCCGTCGATCTTATTTTTCAGCGTTTTTGCTGCATTTTCCGCTAGTAGAAAAATTCGAATTTTTATAATTCAATCTTACCATTGATATTTGTGTACCGTTTTGACCGTATCGCCGTGCTGATCTCTGTAGTATATTCGTTTGTGTGATTCGGAGTCCGGTACACGGCGAAAGCTACGAAACGGTTAGCCGTGCCGGTACTCGTTTTAAACCCTTTTGTTTTTCTAAGTCCCTTCGTTGTTCGTGATAAAGCTG
Source organism: Allium fistulosum (assembly GCA_030737815.1). Taxonomy (NCBI): domain Eukaryota; kingdom Viridiplantae; phylum Streptophyta; class Magnoliopsida; order Asparagales; family Amaryllidaceae; genus Allium; species Allium fistulosum. The sequence goes on from CM060907.1 coordinate 853,316,949, forward strand.
TCAGCCACTAACAATTAATAGTACACAGAATTCAACCACTGCCTTTTACTATTCCCTATATTCATTATATTTCTTCCTTCTTTGAATTGGATTCGGCTGTCATTTTCATTTGAAAAATATTTGCATTGTGTCTCTTCCATTTATGTTTTGTTTGCCGAGCTCCTCAAATTTTTTTTCTCAGATGTACAATTCACATACATCTCCTCCCTCTCACACCCAAATCCCTTCCCAGATCAACACACGCAAAACATCCCAAGGCCGTACCCCATCACCGAGCCTTGCCATTGCCTCGGCCATGTCACGCGCCAACTCACCTCCTCTTTCATTCGCCATATTCCCCTTCCCATCCCACTGTTCGCCAACCACCGACCTCCGCCACCTGCTTCCTCCCCTGCCTTCACACCCCGCTACATCCTTCACTCAGCCGTGCTCATTCATTTCCGAGATAGCAACCTTCGTCCCGCTTTTGTGTGAATTGGTAAATATATATATAAGGTATATATATATATATATGTATGTAAAGTTTTCTCTTCTATAGCTTTCGGTTTGGAAAATATTAGTCACGTATATTATTATTTTGATATTGACATAGATATGGTTTATATATATATTTACTTTGCTGTTTCGTAGTCAAGTTCATATATAAGTTATAGATTTTATTGATAAGCTAGTTATATAGGTGGTTGTGAAAGTTAAATAAGCTGCTGTTTATATATGATAGTGAGGTAAGAAATTTTATATATGTTGAATATATATGGCTATATAGATATGTTTACAAAGTGCATATGTTTATTGAAAACGTGACTTTCGCATATATATATATTGAATGCATAGCCTAGCCTCCTCCTTTTGCAGTATTATACGTATACTATATTATATTGTATTATTTTATATTATATTTCACGGTATATGTATGTATATAATAATTCAAGTTATATATGTAAATAGATTTGGTTTTAGATATAATATTATAACGTCCCATATAACAGTAAAGTAAGTTTTAAATGGATTTGGTTTTAGATATAATACATATGTTTATAACCTACACATTTTCTGTTAACTATTGTTTAAAGTATATTATGTAGCTGTACATGATTCAAGTCTGTTTATACCCAAGTCTAGTTCGAATAGTTGTTGAGTTTACTTTATATGTATAGGCTAGATTTAATATTGGATTTTTAGGTTGCCTATATATTTTTCGATGGGCAGTAAATGTGTCTAGAAATCAACAATTGGAAAGTTTCTGTGGTTTTTTTTTTAAAAGACAGTATAGTAAGTTGGTTACAGCACTTAGCTATGTTAAAAGTAATATTTTATATGTTAGTTTGATATACTATGGTCATTTCAGAGTATACATGGATATCGTGTTAAGTTTATAAATTACTAGTTTTAAAGGGTGTAGTAAGGGAACTATGGCAGAGTATAAGTTATAATTGCAAATTTATAGTGACTTGTTTATGTTTATATATTGATTTAAAAATATGTATGTAGTCTGCATTCTTATAAGTACGTGTATATTTACTTAAAATTTTATTATGAAGATAAGTTTGCTTATTTATGATTTTGAAATACCTATATATATTTAAATTTAAGGGTCTGAATTGAGAATATGATTTCATAAATAGTTATATATGGTTATATATGTATATAAGTTCACTTATACCGTGTGTCATCCTCGATCGATTCTAATTTGATTTCGTCAATTCCTTATTTACCAGATCTGTTCATTGAACTCGTGCCAATCTTGCCTTGTTTTGGAATTTGTGTCTGGTTTCGTAACTCATTCATCGTCGACTATCTCTAGCCTCGAAAGGTGAGCACTCACTCACGATTAACGTTCTTTTATTTATTAAGTTTGATTTCAATTGAAACGACAATTGAAATATGCTGTTGTTAGTAAATTACACCTGTATCAGTTCATCTGTGACATCTGACACCATTATCTGTTAATTATTTATGCAATGATAATACAGTTTGGTTGATAATTTATTGATTGTTGATGTTTATATTGGACGTTAAATTGTTAATGATGTAGGTGATAAATAATATGAAATTGAAATTGATATAGGATAGTTAATTGTTAAATTTGATTAACTGACATTTGTATAATATGACCCTTTTAACTGTTAAATTTATTGACACGTAGGATTTGTTTAATTACATTTTGAACCACTGAATGTATGTTGTTAAATTGATGATTGAATGACAAGTGAAAACCGTAATGTAATAATCTTTAATCTACATGAAATGATAGTGTAGATTCTAGAAATAATTATATTAATTCGTACAAATAACAATGCGAATTAATACGGTTATTTCGGGATTATTTGAATTGATTATTTGATTGTTATTGTTTGTTGTTATTGCTTGTTTATTTACTTTGACACCATCCCAGTTATCACACTGCAAGTTCCCTTTGTTATGCTTTGATTTTGAATTGAATTGGAATCGGGTTGAAATGATAAATACCCAAATTGAACTTTGACCTAGGATAGGAAATTAAATAAAACCCGATTGGTCAATAATTTGATTTAAAAAAAATAAACGAAGATTTATTTGAATAAATAATATGGTTTTGAAACGAAGTTGGAATTTGAATTTTAATGAAAGGAAAATGTTAATATTTAATAAATATGAAATTAAATATTTACAATGTAATTGATGAAAGAATGTTGTTTAATTTGAGAAAAGATTTAATAATTAAGTTTGAAATTATAATTAAGTTTGAAATTATTAACTTTGAAATTATTTAATAATTAAGTTTTGAATTATTTAATAATTAAATAAGATTGAATGATTTAATGATCAAATTGAATTGAATTCTTTAATAAGAGAAATTGAACTTTTGAATAAGTGAATTTTACTTCGTAAATAATTGAAATTGAGTTTCTTTATTAATTAAGTTTTGGAAAATTATTTAAGGAAGTAAATAAGTGAAATGGAATTTCTTTAACAAGAAATGAAAATGTGATATTTTTGGAATTTATGTAAGACTTGTAATTGAAAGAATTGATTTGACGAATTTGATTTAATTCAAAATTGTAAGTTTTGTTTTAATGAAGTTGAATTTGAATAATGGATTTAATGAATTGGAAATTTAATGGAAATTGTTTTGAATGGTAAGTTTACTTAATGAATATTGAATGAAATCGATAAATGAATTTAAATTGATTTAAATGTCAAATTAAATTTATTTAAATGATTTGGAATGAAACGTATATACGAACTTGAATCAATATTTGAATTGTTTTAAATAGAAATTGAAATTGAATTATAAGATTTTGAAATGATAATTTGGAAGTTTTGAAACGTAAATTATTGGAAATTGGTTTTGGAAGACAAATGAAATGTTGATTTACGAATTCTAATTGAATTGAAATTGATTTGGTTTTTGAAATATATAAACGACCAATCGGTGTAATAATTACGAAAGTTATTAAAGAGACCGGAATTCGGTTATGGATATACTCTCTATCTAAACCGAAAACCACTTTAATAACTATACGCGGAGTGATGATCCAGAATGAAGTGGTTGGATTGATGTACGTGATGACTGAAGAAAGAGAACGATAATGGATAGCCTTGACACTTGTGTCAAATTGGAAATGACTAAAACAGGAGCTGTGCCAGGCCAATGGAGGATTAGCTACCTCAAGTGGACACACTTCTTCGAACTACTTATACTTGTTGTCGATTGGTGCACCCTTGATTTTGGGAGTGTTGTTTCACGGTGTTGCGGGCGCTGCGGCATTGCGTTCTCACCAGTCCGGATCAGGCGAACGGTAGTATCACTACCTTGGGTATTGCCTCATGTGCCTTGTCATACTTGTATTCCATTTATGCGCGACCACTACGATTTTGATTTGTACCTTTAGTATATGGATTGCCCTATGGTGACTTCTGGTTTTGGGGAAACTACGGTCTTGTATATGCTTTTGGGAATAAAAATGTGTTAAGGGTGGAATGGGCCATGACTTAACACTATTTTGATATCTTATTATTACTGATAGACATTATCTACTTAGCGTACATTACTACCTAGTAGATAGTTTAATGGATCCTTAAAGGATGGTTATTCCAAACATCCTTTGAGTTACTTGTATTTCAATTGCTATTTCACTTGAGTTGGATTTATTAATATAAGAATGTTAATCCTGACTCGAGTGTTTTGTGTTTTACTTTACGCTCGGGTCAGATTGAGTGTACCAGTATTCGAGACTCACCTTTGAAGTTGGAGCTTTGTTTGAAGATCCAGCCATCTATTCTGCTTTCAGTATTCGATGATTCCATTGATGTATTCTTATTTGTACCTGATGCATCGTGTTACTCTTCCGCTGTATCTGGTTTAACTCTGATGTATCGTATTACTCTTCTGTTGTAAACTTTGATGTATTTTATATATTCATATAGTAGCTTCATGAACTACTATCTCTTTTATTTCCGCTGCACTTATTACTCTGTGTCTGTGATCTGTGATTTTTATTTACTGTATATGTTCAGTTTTGCCAAATTTAAATTAACAACGCGGTATTTTGAGCAATTCAACTCCGGCATGAGTGTCTACCTATACACTTATAATGGATGCGAATGGTTCAAATGGCGGGTCGTTACACGATTCCTACTACTTTAACTCCTTGACTTTGTGCTCCAGTTCATCCAATCCATTGGAGCAAATTCTACATCATCTCCTCCTGTCTTTTCATCATCCTCTCTTGCATAGCATCCATCATCGTTTTCATTTCATCCCTAGTGATGTAGATAGATGCTTGATTAGCTTCAGCTTCTTACGAAGCCTCCTAACTCCCTCCATGGTGGCTTATTTTCGGTAGCACTCTTCTTATTGATTGCCTAGCCATTGCTTTCTAGATTCAAATATCCAAGCTTCCAAATCCGCAAGTGCAAGAATCTCTCAATGAAAGCACCAAAATGTTGGCGTCAAAATTGGCCACCAACAACCAATTATGCGAAAGCTCCAATATCCAATCCAATCACAGAAATATGAAGAGAAAAAAATGAAGAAAAAAATTAAAACAATCAAAAAGCAAGTAAAAGGAAACAAGATTTATAGTGGTTTGGCTAACTCTGGCCTACGTCCATTCTCGAATAATCTTTTTTATTATATTGAAGTTTGTTTACAATTACAATCCAAAATCCAAGAATAAAATTGACAGAATTTAACCTAAGTTGAAGATAAAGAGAAGTAGAAAGAAAATCCCTTTTCTGATGCTATACCTGTTGTATTTATAGGGGAAGATATGCATGGATCGAGCTGAAATTTACAGAAGGTTCGAGAGACTAAGACGAGGCCACCCAAAAATTTCCAGTTCCATTGGGCCCACAATAGGGACCGGTACCGATCCCTATTTTCGTGTCCAAATGGGGTGCGATCCCTCTGGAGGGTTCCTTATGATGTTAGCTACTTGCTCCCTAAGTTTTGCCCCATTTCGACTTACGGTTTGTGAGATATCGTGTTTACGTGAGGTGGTGTTGATTCTGTTTTCTACCGATCCCTCTAGAGGGATAGGTATCGATCCCTCCAATCTTCTCCAAATTACATGTGATCCCTGGGGGAGCTTCTCCATATTATATTATTTATAGCCTTCGAGTTTCATGCCAATTAGATTAGTAGAACTCGAGTTATTGACCGATCTTTGTTGCAATATGGTGTTAAGGCTGATTATAACTGAACCCTATGGAGAGATAGCAACTGATCCCTCCAACTTTCTCCAAATGCTATACAATCCCTGTGGGGTGTTCTGCATGTTCTAATTAGCTTGTCCTTTAAGTTTTATGTCAATTAGATTTGTAGATGTTGAGATATTGATCAATCTTTGTTATGAAGTTGGGCTTAGCCGATCCCTAAGAGGATAGGTACCGATCCCTATTGAGGGATGGATGCTGATCCCTCCAACTTCTCCAAATGTCATGCGATCCCTAGAGTAGACTCCCTATGGTCCCCTCTTCTTGTTTCCAAAGTTTCACTTCAATCCGCCTTGTGGTTGTTGAGTTATGGAGCGACCATCGTTGAGTTGTACTTTTTAGCTGAATATGATCTGATCCCTCTTCTTTTGCCCATAACTCTAGCATACGAACTCCGATCGTAAATTGAAATGTAGCCTGACGAGGCCTTCCTTGTCACTTTATACCATCGTTTATATTCTCATTTATAGCCGATCTCCGAGCTTGGTAACTATTTCTCAGAGCCTCCCGCCATGATGATCATGATGTCCATTTAGATAAATCTGTCTGTGTATTACTTTTCCAAAAGGCAGGTTAACAATATATGTATATATATAGGACACACATTAGAGAACTCTCTTGGGTGTATGTCATAACCGAACTTTAATTAATTGTGAACACCATATCACTAGTGATATAATTCACTCCCCAGACTTTATCAGACCTCCTCCATTTCTCTCTCTTTATCTCTATTTTAGAAGGACAAATCAATAGGTGATTTGGCCAGGATATGGTGCATGGAGAAGGTAACAATGCATTCTAGAGCTATATTTATTTCTAGTTACTTCTCCATGTATTTTATATTATATTATATTATATCTATTAGTCTACTCCTATGTATCGTCATCTGGAGATATTATTGTATGTACCACATTTACGTTGAGACCAGTACTTGATTAGTTTATCTTCAGTGCTTATATTTTATTTCCTTTTAATACGACATATGAAAGTGTAGAATGTTCTAATTTATATTAGTCTTTATATCATATAAACCACAACAACCTAACAACTCGTCCTTCTTGGCACAATGTTAGTTCAAATGCCTCTTGCCCATACCTACAATCGACCTACCTAAACTAGACTAAGAATGGGCCATAGTGAATGGATCTACGTTATTATTATCTTGTATCTACTTTTCAATTACGCTTCCCCATTATCGATAAACTATTTTATTTTGTTTTCATAACTAATAACATATCTTGATTTCTTATCAAATTGTTAGTTCGCATTGCAATCTATATTGCATTGAAAACAAAATAAGTTACTAGATTTTCGATTGGCGTGAACAACTCCTAGCTCTACTGTAAACACTACAACAAAACAGCCATTTTACAACGGGCAATGCCCGTTGTAATATGGATTTCGCAACGGGCATGAACCCGTTGTATTAGGCCTCGTTGTAATAGGTCGACAATATTTTACAACGGGTAATGCCCGTTGTAATTCATCTTTTTACAACGGACAATGCCCGTTGTAATATACCTTTTTACAACGGGCAATGCCCGTTGTAATACATTATAAATTTTTAACAGCAAGCATATGATAAAAGAGCAACAACACATTATTCTACCAAATACAATCTGAATTAGAAGAGTAATTTATATAATTTAAGAAGGCAATGCTGACACAGCACACAACACTAAACAATTTGTAGCATAAAAGTACTCACACCATAAACCATTGTTTAAGAATGTATGCTACAATGAAATTTTGAAAGTACAATAAAACATTTAACAAATTACAAACTGGAACTTCATGAAGGCACCAACAACAACAAAGTCAATGAATATATCACAATTTTGGGATAAAAGCATAACAGATTAATAAATGTCGATAATCACATCAAGAGCAGCATCCACCAAATTGAGATGTTGCACCAGCTTGACCAGTCTATCCGCCTTGCATCCCACCATATCCAACTTTTATTCCATATGACTGTAAATTATACAAACATCTATACTCGATTAAAATCCTTGGAAAAACTTCGACCAATTAACCATTGGATACGCATGTTCAGAAACTGTTTTAAAGTTAGTTTATCTACTTGTGTTCCTAAGTTACTTCTTCAAACAACCATAAAGAAGATTATTTACCTCAAATACCACAAACATGTATACATATGATTAAGTAAACTTTTTGTTTGGAAAGAGTTCAAGTTAATGTTTCCAGTATTGCAGCAAGTAATGACAAACCTCATTTGAAACATCAAAAAATCCATCATGAATCTTCTTGTAAACTGTTGATGCTGTGCTAATGAACGCCTGAAACATACAATAAACATACAAAAATAGTGAATTCAAAGTTAACCAATTTAACTTACATGTTCAACCAAGTTATAAACAGTGTGACAAAGTAAATTTACCTCTTCGACGTTCTGAGCAGTTTTGGCCGATGCTTCCATAAATATTAACCCATTCTCTTTAGCAAATTTCTCTCCTTCTTCATAGCTAACAGCTCTTCTGTGAGCTAAGTCGCTCTTGTTTCCGATAAGCATGATTGTCATATTGGCATTAGCATGCTGCCTTGCATCTTCTAACCACCCAGCAAGATGATTAAATGTTTCTCTCCTGATATTAGTTAGAAATTTGCATGAGAAGGCTATATACCATATAAACCAGAGCTTCCTTAGTAAAAGAAACATATAGTGGTTGTTTATAAGAAAAATAAAACCTGGTGATATCATAAACTAAAAAAGCACCAGCTGCCCCTCTGTAGTAAGATCTAGTGATGGATCTAATATCCCATGAATTGCAAAAAATCTAGATTTGATTGCTAGGACTAGATTTGGATTACTGGACAGAAGAGGCTATTGGCAAAATGGCTTCATTGTTATGTACCCGTATTAAACTGGACCAAGTGACAAAAGGTAAGATTTGAATTTCTTTTGCACGAGTGCTTATAGAGCTGGATGCAAATTTCTCCTTTCCAAAAGTCCCAATTTTAGATGTTAACGATAATGTAACATGGAAAAAATGTGGAGTACAGGCGGTATCAAATTAAATGCAACATGTATAATTGTTATGGCCACTTAGAAAGTAGATGTTCATCACAACAAACATGGACTCCGAAGCATTGCAACACGGTGAATAACGCATGTAACTCAATGGAAGTAGATACTGATGCTAATTAAAGCAGTCCCATGCAAACAACTACTTAACTACAGAACCAGAACAGGTTAGTTAATTCTGTTAATAAATCCAATGATTCACAGTCCAGAGTTTAAGAAATTCATTAACATTACTTGTAATAAGAAAAAAAATAGCAACTGGCCACTCAAACACTAACATAGCACAGAATTTTCAATTGAAGGCAACAACCCACTCCACCATCAGGACCCATCCACCGTGCTTCCTGTTGACGCGCAACATAATAATGAAGAAGTGGGCCCCGTCAAGAATCTAAATAGCCTTGAAAATATGAACACAGGGATACTAATAAACAGACATTAACTTGCATATCCCATGAATTGCAAAAAATCATTAGGCAATAAAATTCGAAAGTTTTTGTGCCTACCTTAATCAAAACACGCCCGAAGTATAGACATTGAATCTTTATGGGTCAAATTCGTATGCTAGATTAAAACAGAATCAACATATGATTTCATTGAAATAAATTCAGAATCGCCTCTAATACACACGATGACAGATCCAAGTCAAAAGTCGATTACAGGAGTCTTTGGATCAACATGCAAATAATCACTAAACCGATAGCAGGAACAATCAGTACATGATTTTGGAAGTTTAAACTCAGTTGCTTACCAGATCCCTTAGTCGATTGATGGAGATGAATCGGCATAAGATGTTGGAAATCGGAGAAGCGATTTCGCCATTGACGCATCTCTCATTTCTCTAAATCTCGATCTGCATCGGCATAATATTTGGATTGTAGGCAATTTCAGGCTTGACATAAAAGGAAGGATACAGAAGATCCTCCGAATTGTTGAAATACAAACACCCGGTCCATGGGAGAGAAATAATTTGGCGTTAGGCACAGTATCCAAGCATGGCACTATCTCTATATTCGACACGAATGAAAGCTCGAGCATCTCCAGATCGACGACCATGAGTGAGCATAAAATATAAAGAGAGTAGGTGAAGACATTATTTTTGAAAATGAACTTTTATTGAGTTTTGATTTTGATCTGGATTTGGATCTGGAGGCTTGTGAAGGAAGATGTTACGGTGGGATATATTTGGATCTGGATGTGTTGGAGAAGAGTTATTACAACGGGCACGTGGAGGGAAAAAATTTCACTATTGGAGCCAAAATTTTGTAGTCGATCTATTACAACGGGCATCTGCTGAATGTTGTAAAATATACTTCTATTACAACGGGCAGAAGCTGACCGTTGTAATATCTCTCTATTACAACGGGCAAATAATACAAGTTGTAAGAAGGGCGTTGGACAGAGCATCCATTACAACGGTCCTAAAATGACCGTTGTAATAGCCGTCTATTACAACGGGCAGAATATGCCCGTTGTAAAAATGACGTTGTAATAGTCTATTTTTGTTGTAGTGAAATTTGCGCATATATATACTGCTTTTATTGAGGCACTACTCTAGGCGATGTGCTTAGCCTCTTTAGTTGAGTCTGCCATAACTTCTTGTTTGAAATAGCTACTGTCTCCAAATACCCAACATGTATAGACTAACTAGAAGTAGTAAAAAAATTCGTGTCTCATAAGATCAATGAGAAAAAATCGAGCTTACTCCAAATCATGATCAGGTGTATAATCGATTAGCATATCCTACATTATAGTGAAAACTGCGCTGACTCCAATAGATGTAGCAGACTGAAAGGTCTTAGAACCATGGGACAAAAAGGGAAATAATATCAAATACCATATTGTATCGCTTCGCCTTTCATCAAAGGATAGCAGAGGAAAATTACCATGTCCTATGCTGATACTAGTAAGGAAAAATAAAACAGTGTGATCCCTACCTCTCCTAATGGAAATGGAAATGTATCTGTGATTTTGTACCACCTACAAGTAATGGCTGAAATTAACCGAAGATCGGCACTAATTACTCTACGAATAACTTAAATGTTAATATAAATCATATATTAAAATCTATTCTAAAAAGAGTTATAGAAAATATTTTCAGTTTTGACAAACGAATCTTTTACCTAAGAAATGGTCGAATCCAATCTAATCAAAAACTTCACAATTCATGGTATGTTTACGAGGTGATCATGATAGAATTTAATACTATATGAGATTGAAACACATTCCCTAAACTATGCGCTTGTATAAATTTAACATATTATACAACTTAATTATTATACGTATGAAAAAAATTATATACATACAGCGTCAATTGGCTAAGCGCTAATATGCACATCTTCATTTGGAAGAAGAGAAAGTCAAAAGGTTGCTTCTATGAGTTCAAGCCATATCTTCGCATCCATCAAATCTGCAATTCTACCGCTCCAAACATACACAACTAGACTACTATGTGTGGCTTTGCCTTCTCGACCACCCCTACCCTCTATGAACATCGACATTGCATTCTTCCTCCCTCGGATGGTCTAGCTCTTCTAAAATATCTTCTATCCTGACTACCCCTTCATACGACACAGTGCTAGACTCAATATTTTCGCTTTCCCCACCTCCAGACCTTCACTCAAATCACCACAACTGCTTCTTTCTCCTTCCATAAAACTTTTTATAAAATTTTTGAATCTATACCCATTTTAAACCATATAGAATCCAAATAAATATATTTTTGGAATTTTCTGAGTGAAAAATATGGTGAAAAAAATGGATTGAAATTGAGAAAATAGGGTAAAAATTGGTTTCGACGACTGAAAAATGAAAAGAGGAGGGTTTGTGTATGATTTTTTCAGGGGAGAAGATGAAATACGATGACAATCTGATTGCCGGTGTATTTAAAACAACAATCAAATTGTCGTTTATTTCACTAAAATAAAACGGTAATCCGATTGCTATTTTATTTACCTCCTAAATTATTTAAAAAAAGCACTTTTGTGGATGGTTCATGTGCTTTTGGGTGTAGGGGACAATTTGATCAGTTATTACAGTATAAAAATGATGAAGTGAAAAAAACAGTTGTTAGGAATGGTATAAAGAAGATAGGACAATATTCGTGCAATAATTAATGCAAATCATTCAACCAAACATTTGAAAGCAGTATAATTAAACAAAGCATTATAATCAAATATCAGTGCATCTAATATTATCATTGGCATTCTAACATCTATGATAATGTCATTTCCATTGTTTTGGACTTATTCTAAATGTCAGGATCGACTGCAAAATAATGTTAAGAATTCAAAATCATTAATTAATTATGGAACCTTGGAAGGTGCAATATCACTTACATCGATGGATCTCTTAGCGACATTACATCTTGAGTCTGAGTTTGTTGAGTTTACTCAGGGAGACATTGTCACTAAGGAGATTCATGTGCACCATAAGACAACAATTTCATTTTCTATTTAACACCCTGACAATTCTAAGGTGCAAAAAATTCAGATCTCCTTAGCGCCACACATCTTAGTGACTAAGGAGATTAGTGGGAGATACTATTTTTTATTCAAATGGATACCTTAGTGTTGCACCTTGAGCTTGTTAAGTTTATTTACCGAGACATTTAACCTCACAAAAGAAACAACTATCAACAACCTTGTGTTATTTCTTTTCTTCCAAAGCTCAGCAACTTCTTTATCCTTAATTCTTTTTAATATTTACAATCAATATTAAATGGGTACTTTCTATCTTATCATATTTCAATCTCTCCACCTCTTACACACAATGCAAAATGAGTTGAATAAGAGGTCATTTAAAAAACAATAGTAATCTTAAACGGTCGTACTATAAATAAAGAGAAATTATCCAAAAAAATACCTTAGCTTTTGATGCAAATCAAACATTTTCATATGATACTCCTCCATGTTTCATTTGTTTTGATACTTTATGGAATCAAGCAATGCAAAAGCATGATTTTTTTGCATATCATTTTGTCACAAAACATTTTTTCATTTCAACAAAGAACGCTCTAAAATTAGTTATCCCTACGGCTACCTTGAAAACCTACGAAATATTGTATTTTATGATCCTTTTACACTTGCAATTTGAACTTTCCCACCTTTGAATGTTCTTCACAACATTATAAGAACAATCAACCGTAGTAGAGACGAGTATGATCCCCAAATGCAAGATCCAGATCAACGCATCCATGAACAAACAATTTGTTTACTCGTCAATCTTTAGAGCCAATCTAAACAAACGGGAATATTGTTAAAATTGGCGGTTACCATAGTTAAATTAGCTATAAATAGAACTACAGAATTGACTAAATATGCTCATATTAAAAAAAACACGGTAGAATCAAAACAATCGATAAGTCTCTTTTGAAAATACATAACACAACGTTAATATCAAATCTTTGGACAATAATATCAACCGTAAATGGTATTTTTGTTGAAATGATGGAACACCGACAATAAATTCAAATCACATAACTGCATTCGTTTGGACCGATTAGTTATTCACAGGTAAAACCTTATACTTATTACATGCTTTTGGTCACATATGTGTACATAATTTGATCAAATATTAATTTTCATTTCGACTAGCATTAGCATGAATTTAAGTACACATAAAAATATCAAACATTTTCGTAAACAATCAAAAAAAAAAAGATGTCACTTTGGTGACATGTTGCTTCAATTAGCTCATTTACAAACTTATATAGTAAAAACTAATTTACAAAGACATGTCAAAAATTATTTTAATTTATTTAATATATATAAAAGGTATTAATATGATTATTAATGGGCTACATACACACATAACGTTGATAAAATAAGAATCATGCTTGCATGTATATTAAATAGTTTGCTTAAATGGAGAGGTCGTTTCAGGACCAACTAAAATAAAAGTAATACGCTAAAAACAAATATAAGCATGATTATTTCCAATTAATTTTAGCAATATTTATGCAGGAAGCCAAATGCACATGAATAGAAAAAGGAAATTACTTTATCCCAAAGTTTGGCGTCTTGGTCTGCTCAACAAATCACCCAGTTTTAAATTTTATAAAGTCCACCACAACTTACCCAGGGACGTTTTTGCAAAATAAATACATGCATCATGTGTGCTGATTTGTTGGATAAACCGGGACATCAAGACTGACATGGTATGGAGGCAGGCCCGGCTCTAGGAGTAGGCGGGCTAGGCAGCTGCCTAGGGCAACGGACGGGTAGGGGGCAACGACGAAGACGGTGCCGAATATGATTCTCTAAAAATAGTTAAAATTAAATAATATCTTTGTATTACATAGACAATAATTGTGTTATGTCTCAAGTGGTTTGCACATTGATGCGACAAATGATCGAAGTTCAATTCCTACTGCTTTTAACTACTTTTAAATATCATTTTTTTTTAAATCGGCTAGGGCAACATTTTTGTTCGGACCGGTCCTATATGGAAGATTTGTGTCATGTTAAAAGACTACAGATGGACAAAGTTTAATATATGAATGTCAACAATGAACTAAAAAATAAGTAGGAAAAGATTGATTACCCTTCGGTACGGTCCTGCCAATCTAAAGGTTAAGTTCACTTTCTGATAAAATTAATTAGAGCACAAACTCCAGGATATAAATTATACGTTGGTTGCATTTTAACAGTAATATTTTTCTTTTGCAAGATGTGAAAATTTGCCTTCCCATTGCCCTATAGCATCATATAATAAATATTAACCACTACCAGACATCACAAGAGGCCATAGTTGTTAGCTGTTACTAAATAATATATTATATCAGCAGTGTTCTGAATGGCTACTACATCATCTTACTGAGTATTTAATCAAATTACAAGCCTCCCATATGGCCCAGATTGCATCACACATTAATCTTTGGGGTTGGAGAAATAAATCATTACATCATAGGTTAGATCGTTTTTTTTTTCTCCTTTTCCAGTTAGTAAATTATTCATAGTAAAATCTTTCAATGGTATTTATACCTATGGTGTGCCTGTCTTTGTGGATGCATAGAGGCGTTAAAGCTTGTATCATTTATTGTGTTATTGCTAACGCATATATTTTGCTTCTTCAGGAATTAGATGAAATTTGCTAGTTTTTGTACAGAACTACAAGTACAACAATGTTTAACATACCACATGTATTTGTTAGTAACGCATATAGTGTTATTGCTAATGCGTAATTTTTCTTCTTCAAAGTTTGAACTTCTCCCTAATTCTCCCTTTTTATATTCTCCATTTGTATAGATGTCAAAATATCATTTTAATTTGTGAGTTAACAGCAAAGGACAGAGAGTTCATTTTCCAACATTTAATTACTGACATTCTGAAAATCATTTACAAATCAAATACAACCAAAAGTCTTAGTGGTTAACTAAAATAGTTCACTAGATGATAAGTTTATAATCAAATAAAGCACCTACCAGCATTATTTAAGATATTGGTACAATACCTACTGCACAATCAAAAATATATGGAGCAGTTATGTATATGACCTAAGAAACTAACGGTATATGGAAAATATAAAATAATGAAATGATAAAAAAGTTTTATGCCCTTTTCAAGTTTTATGTCCCTATCATGTTCTACTTTAATAACACCCAAACATATGAAGGACCTAAACCCTTCAAATTCATGAATCACTGGATTATGTGTGAGGGGTACAAAGAGACAGTGGAAAAAAGTTTTATGTTCCCTAAAGGCAATCAGTTATACAACCTTATCCAGATGCAGAAGAACATCAAAAAAGAAATCAAAAATTGGTGCAAAGGAAAAAATGATTTACAATCACAAGTACTAAAAAGCAAGCAAGAAGTCAACACTGCTCTGCAAATATTAGAATCAGATCATAATTACTTGAATGCACAAAATTTACATGAGGCTCAAGTGAAAATGGCCAAAAGTATGGAGTTGTTAGCAATTGATAACAAACAAAAAACCAAATGTCAATGGATCAAGTGGGATGATAGCTGCTCTAAATTTTTCTTTGCCAAACAAACAACCAGAAAATTTGTCAACAGCTCCCACAATTTTCTAAAAGAAAATGGAGAGATAGTTAAAACCCAAAATGAAATGGTGGAAGAAGCTGTTAAATTTTTCTCCAATATATATAACAGAGGCAATATGGAAAATCAGTTCCCTAATATCACTCCAAAAAGGAAACTAAATGATTGGGGAAAAACTTTTCTTAATGCCACTTTTGATGAAAAAGAAGTAAAAAGAGCCATTTTCAGTGTGCATAATGACACAGCCCCTGGCTATGATGGTTTTAATGCTAAATTCTACAAAACACATTGGAATGAATTAAAGAAACCTCTTCTTGAAGCTATGCAAACTTCTTTTGACAATGGTAGAATAGTGAGAGAAATCAATCACACCATCATATCCTTAATCCCAAAAGTTAAAAACTATCTATCAGTTTCAGACTTCAGACCCATAGCCTGTTGTTCCATGTTATATAAAATCCTATCAAAACTTCTATGTGACAGAATGAAGTTTGGGCTCGCAGAATTAATATCTGACAATCAAACAGCATATTTACCAAACAGACAGATAAAAGATGGGATAATACTTGCACATGAACACATCAGAAATTTCAATAAACAGGGCAGCAATAAAATGTGCATAAAGGTAGATCTCAAAAAAGCTTATGATTCAGTAAACAGATATTTCATTCTGCACATGATGAAAAGCATGGATTTCCCAGACAAATGGATAAAAATTATTCAAGAAATGATATGCACCCCAAGTTTTTCATTTTCTATCGAAGGATATCATAGGGGATATTTTACTGGTAGTAATGGAATAAGACAAGGAGACCCTTTATCCCCCTATCTTTTTACATTATGCATGGAATATTTCACTTTGTTGATGGATGCAAAAGCTGCCAAAGGTAAAATAGAATCAGTTATCAAAAACCACTCCACAATTACACATCTAATATATGCAGATGACCTCTTAATATTCACTAATGCAACTGCTACTGGAGCTAAAGCCATTAAAAATTGCTTCAAGAAATTTCAGAGAGTTACTGGTTTGGAAATGAACAATCTTAAAACACAAGTGTTTTTTAACAAGTTTTGCAATAATAAAGACCAAGTGCTCAACATTCTGAATATTCAAGAAGGACAATTACCTGTCAGATATCTTGGGCTACCTCTATCAGTGACATATATCAAACAGTCAAACTGCAAACAACTGATTGATAGAGTGCTGAAAAAGATGCAAGGTTGGGAATGCAAATTCCTCACAGTTACAGGAAGAATTGAATTGATAAAGGCTGTTATATATCCTATGGTTAGTTTTTGGATGCAGTGTTTTATGCTTCCCAGCCTAACTATTCAACAAATCAATCAATTATGCAAACTTTTCATCTGGAAGGGTAAAAAGAGCAGTGTTCCATGGGAAACAGTTACAAGTGCTAAATCTGAAGGTGGAATGAGGTTGAAAAAACTATCTGATATAAATATCACTTTCTGCATAAAAAGAATTTGGGAGACACTCAATAATTCAACATTCAGTGCAAGGTGGTTAAATGAAAGATATGCCAACAAAGAAACACTGTGGGAGTCTAATTTCAATAACAATTTCTCATGCACTTGGAAAAAAATGCTATACTATAGAAGAGATGCACAAAAAATAATTGACAGAAGAATTGTAGATGGGAAATCTACAAGTTTATGGTTTACTCCATGGATAAATGGTTCAACATTATTAGAAAAATTGGGGCAAAATACTTTATCATACTCCAGAGGACAAAAACATAAGGTAAACCATATCATATCTGGAAATACATGGAGAACTGAGACTATATCATACCTTGGTAACATCAGTGATGATATAAGACAAGTACCCATTCATCACGACAGAGCAGAAGACTACTGGTTTTGCAAAAATGGTAAAAATGGAAACTTCTCTTTTCATAATGTTTGGGACAATCTTAGAATCAAACTTCAAGAGATCAATAACCACAAAATCATATGGAACAACATATCCCTTCCTAAACTGAATGTTTGTCTTTACAGAGCCAATTTCAACTATCTACCAACAAAAGATAAATTAATGAGACAAGGAGTGACTGAAGATTCTATCTGTGTTTTATGCAATTTAGAAGAGGAAACTTGCAAGCATTTATTTTTCAACTGTTCTTTCTCCAAACATGTGTGGTGTTGGATCAGAATCATGTTAGGTGACCCTACAACTCATAGTAACAATGACACGTCTATCTCAGACACCTTTACCTACATAAGTCAAAATTTTGCAGCAAACAACATCCATAGGGATATCAGTATAGCTGCTCTTAGCTCAGCCGTATGGTTCATTTGGAAAAGCAGAAACTCTAAGATCTTTAACAATGACAATGCAGACAAAATTGCAGTTTGTAAAACCATAAAAAATATGGTTCGTGACTTAATCATCAACAGATCTAAGTTCTTCCCTCACAGCTTGATTAATACTGATGACATCCTAATAAAATGGGAAATTTTACCTTCGCGTGATGACCTTACCTTTCCCCCCTCGATCCCTAATTTCCCATCCACATCAACATCCTCAAGGTACATGATTGATAGAGAAGATGATGAAGCTGAGAACTCTATTATTTCCAGACGCACTGAAAGTAGCAGCGCTATAGTTGGAAGAGAAGAAGAATTGACAGGCAGAGAAAACGAGCCGCCATGAGGAAATAGAATCGCTTTTTTCGCAATGTGTTTAGGGTTTGGTCGTGAATGTGTTTGGGCTTGTGTTGATGTGTACTTATGTGTAAATATTGTTGTTGTATTGTTTTTTTCAATATCAATAAAGCTTTTGACCTTTATTCAAAAAAAAAAAAAAATGCAGCCTTTGAACGAAAAATAAACATGCTAAGCTGTGTTGTGTACGTATGATAATTAACCTTTTAACATCACTGATAGAAAAGGTTTAACAATGGTACAGTTTTCCTTTATATATAATATAATCCGACTTCAAATTATGAAATGATAAAAAAGTTATATGCCCTTTTCAAGTTTTGACATAATAAAATGCAGCCTTAATTTGAATGAAAACTAAACATGCTTAGATGTGTACGTAAGAGAATTAACCTTTTAACTTCACAGAACAGAAAAGGTTTAACAATGGTGCAGTTTTCCTATATATATATTGTTGGAATTCCTAAACACAAAGTTTAAATGAAATACACTTGTCCCACATCGGCAAATATGCAAACAAAGCCAAGTATATTAATAGCTTCCTACTAAAGGGGTTGGGGTCTTGAGGCATCCAAATTTTTGCTTCGTTGTGAGGAGTGAGATCATGCATCACTACCACACGTGCGCGTGCCGCCGCCGGCCGTCCGACCGGGCTCGGATTTGAGTCTAATATGATCCTATTTTTACTGCAAAACTGGGCCGGGCTTTCTGACAGTTGCAAGCTATACGAACAAGTGCGAATCTGTTCGTGCGGACGCGGATTGACTGAGGGCGGGCGCGGGTTTTTGGCGAACAGACGCAGCCGGAAGCGGGTGCGACCCGTTAAATGCGAACGGGTGCGGCGTATGGCAGTAGCAGGAGCGAACGGGTGCGGCCCGTTATTGAACAGCAGCAATGAAGGGTAACGGGTGCAACCTTTCAGGCAGACGCGACTGTTCGAAGGGCGGACGAAATTATAAATAGAAGAGAATATTGATCACATTCTCATTCGATTCCAATCTAATTTCTTCTACTTCTTCCTTCTCTACTGCTCTAAATAATATATCACAGAGTTGACATACTCCTTACAATCTCGTGCAGATTATGTCTGTTGTATCTTGGGAGACTTTAAATAAAGTCTTAAGGAAATTGTCACGACAAGCCTCAGACGGAATTTCCCTCTTAAACCGGTTAGATTTATATATATATATTTTTCTTTCTGTGGTATACTATTTCATTAAATAGTATAACGGTTGATTTAGCACTATAGTTATCGTTACTATAGTTGTTAATTTGTTGTTGTAATTTAATTACGACATAACTATTATTTAAATTAACTAATACAGACTTCTAGAGTAGTAGAAATCTGTTTGATAAACTTTTGAGACGAGTTTATAATTGATCATTCTCTGTTTTGCTATACTAGACGTATAACATCTTAAGACTTTCCTGTTTTAACTAAAACAGAGATGGCAACAGTAGAGCTCTCAACAAAGGCTACTACACACAACAGACCCCCGATCCTTTTAAAGGAGATGGTGACGACTTTTTAATATGGCAGAATCAGATGTTATTTTACCTCACTACACTCGGTCTGCAACGGTATCTCGAGGAGGAGGAACCGATTTCTGCACCAGGCAAGGAAGCAGATGTTGCTACGTGGAAACATTCCGATTTCCTATGCTGAAACTATATTCTGAATTGTCTCGACAAGGTGCTATACAAAGTATATCAACCTCTAAAGACAGCAAAAGCACTCTGGAATGCACTTGCCACGAAGTACAAGACGCAGAATATATCAGTCTTAAAAAATTCATTGTAGACAAATTCATGGACTACAAGATGGTCGACTCCAAACCGATGACTACTCAACTGCATGAATTGCAAATCATCATTCATGAACTCGAAGCGGAAGGTCATAAGGTTGGAGAATCATTTTTGGTTGAATCCATTACGGGAAAACTGCTGCCGTCATGGAGAGACTACCGCAACTATCTAAAGCATAAAAAGAAAGAGATTTCTTTGCAGGACCTCATCGTACGATTAAAGATTGAGGCAGATAACCGCGGAATTACCAAACAAAGCGAGTAGACGTTGGTAACAGAAAGGTCGAAGAACAAGAATAAAGGCCACTTCAACAAAAAGAAGAACTTCTCAAAGAAGAGGAAAGATCCTGAAAACAAATCCAAAGATAATAAGACCAAGAAGTTTAATGGTGAATGTTGGGTTTGTGGCAAAATGGGACACGCCGCTAGAGATTGCAGACACAAAAAGGAACGCAACTCGGAGGCAAACATAGTTGACAACATGGAAGTGGACGAGTCCAACTTTTCAGCAGTTATATCTGAATGCAATTTGGTTCAGAATCCTAACCAATGGTGGGTGGACACAGGAGCTACTCGTCATGTCTGCTCTGATAAATCCATGTTTTCAACATATCAAAAATTCGATCAGAAAGAAAAACTCTACATGGGTAATTCTGTTGTTTCCATGATCGAAGGCAATGGCACCGTAATCCTCAAGTTTACTTCTGGAAAAACTGTCAAGTTGAATGACGTGCTCCACGTTCCAGACATACGCAAGAATCTGATCTCTGGTTCAGTACTATCAAAGAAAGGATTCAAAATGGTGTTCGAGTCAGACAAGATGGTTCTGTCCAAAGCTGGAATGTATATCGGAAGGGGATATTTATGTGATGGCCTATTTAAGGCAAATGTAGCCGTTATCGGCAATAAAACTATGTATTCTGATTGTGCTATGAATAAAATTGAAGTTTCTTACTTGCTTGAGCACGAAATTTTACTATGGCATGATAGATTGGGACACATAAATTTTCGAAAAATGAAAACATTATCAAACTTGGGATTAATTCCGAAATTCCAAGTAGATAAGAACTACAAATGTGAGACATGTGTAAAAGCAAAAATGGTTAAAAAACCATTTCAATCTGTTGATAGAAGCACCGAACCACTAGGTTTGGTTCATATAGACTTATGTGATTTTAAATCATTACCTACAAGAGGTGGGAAAAAGTACTTTATTACGTTTATTGACGATTATACGAGATATTGCTATGTATATCTTTTGAATAGTAAAGATGAAACAATTACATCATTTATAAAGTACAAAGCTGAGGTAGAAAATCAGTTAAATAAAAAGATCAAGATATTGAGATCTGATCGAGGTGGAGAATATGAATCACCATTTGAATAATTCTGTGCCAAAAATGGTATAATTCATCAAACAACAGCTCCATATTCACCACAACAAAATGGTGTAGCCGAGAGGAAGAACAGAACGTTAAAAGACATGATTAATGCCATGCTTTTAACCTCTGGTCTACCGACGAACTTGTGGGGGGAAGCCTTAAATATGTCTAATCACATATTAAACAAAGTCCCTCATAATAAAATAGGAACAATTCCATATGAGTTATGGAAAGGACACAAACCAAGCTTTAAATACCTCAAAGTGTGGGGGTGCTTGGCAAAAGTTCCAGTTCCGCCTTCCAAGAAAGTCAAACTTGGACCAAAAACAGTAGGTTGTTACTATCTAGGGCCAGCCCAATATAGCAGTGCCTACAGATTTTTGGTATTCAAGTCTGATATAACTGATATTCATGTAAATGCAATCATGGAATCTAGAGATGCCTCATTCTTTGAAGACGTGTTTCCGCACAAAAGGAATGAAGGGAAAAATATCCCTAAAAGGACAAGAGAAGAATCAAGCAATTCACATGAAGATGAAACTCATCATGAGATTGAGGAAGTTGAACCAAGAAGAAGCGTAAGGGCTAGGACTTCCAAGACATTTGGTTCGGATTTTTTCACATATGTGTTAGAACATGAACCTCAAACGTACAAGGAAGCAATGTCATCTTCTGAATCTTCATGTTGGAAAGAAGCAATCCAAAGTGAGATTGATTCAATTTTAAGTAATAAAACTTGGGAAATTGTTGATATTCCACCTGGAATAAAACCTATTGGCTGCAAATGGATTTTCAAGAAGAAAATGAAAGCAGATGGCTCTATCGACAAGTATAAAGCCAGATTAGTAGCCAAAGGATATCGTCAAAAAGAAGGAGTAGAATTCTTTGATACATATTCGCCGGTAACACGAATAACCTCTATAAGAATGCTAATAGCAATTGCATCGATCTATAATCTAGAAATTCATCAAATGGATGTAAAGACAACGTTCTTAAATGGAGATCTCGATGAGGAGATCTACATGGAGCAACCTGAAGGTTTTGTTTCCAAAGGAAATGAAAACAAAGTTTGTAGATTAGTAAAATCATTATACGGATTAAAACAAGCTCCAAAACAGTGGCACGCAAAATTTGATAGTGTCATGATGAGAAATGATTTTCGTATAAATGAATGTGATAAATGTGTTTATTATAAACAAATTGGACAATCATATGTGATGATTTGTTTATATGTAGACGATATGTTAATACTTGGTCCAAATACTCAGGTAATAGAGACCATAAAGAAGATGTTAATTAGCAATTTCGATATGAAAGACTTAGGAGTTGCAGACGTTATTTTGGAAATCAAAATAATAAGAACACCTAATGAAATTGAATTATCTCAGTCACACTATGTAGACAAAGTGATTGAAAAATTCCAAGAGTATGGAATTAAAGGTGTGAGAACACCTTTTAATCCATCAGAAGTACTGCATAAAAACACTAATGAGAGTGTAATGCAACTGGAATACTCTCGTGTAATAGGATGTCTCATGTATCTCATGAATTGCACAAGACCAGATATAGCTTATGCAGTAAGTCGACTAAGCAGGTATACAAGCAATCCAGGAAAGGAACACTGGAAAGCACTAATGAGAGTGCTTGGATATTTAAAAAATACCACAAATTATTCCTTACATTATGGAAAATATCATGCCGTCTTAGAAGGATATAGTGATGCAAACTGGATTGCTGATTCAGCGGAATCAAAATCAACAAGTGGTTATGTGTTTACCTTAGCAGGGGCAGTAGTGTCATGGAAATCAACTAAACAAACATGCATAGCTCGATCCACTATGGAATCGGAGTTCATCGCTTTAGATAAAGCAGGCGAAGAAGCAGAATGGCTTCGTCATTTTTTAGAAGATATTCCATTTTGGCCTAAACCTGTACCGGCCATATGCATACACTGTGATAACCAAGCTGCGCTAAGCAGAGCGCACAACTTCGTGTATAATGGAAAGTCACGACACATTCGTCGACGCCATAACACAGTTAGGCAGTTACTCTCAAATGGAACTATTTCCATAGATTATGTGAGAACAAATGATAACCTAACGGATCCATTTACTAAAGGTTTATCATGAGAGAAAATTGACTGCGCATCGAGGGGAATGGGTTTAAAAGCCTAAACCACCAAGAGTTATCTTATACGGAAACCTATCCTAGCGACTGGAGATCCCAAGGACTAGGATCAATAGGCAAACCAGTTCTGAGTAACTCAAGACATAATGCATTTGCTTGGACATAGTCCAACTCCATTCCTATGGTGCATAATATAAATGCATGCCTACAGAAGTATTTAAAGGTTAAAACTATGTTTTTTAATGATGACCATATCTTGAATATAACAAGTGGAGTATATGTAGGATACTCTTAATGGTTGCGATCACCTATGTTAGTGTGAGCTGGGTCGGCTCTATGAGAATATTAAAGGCTTATATTTTCTATAAACACTCGTAGAACCAAACAAATTTGTTCAGGACCAAAATGAACACAACCAAGAGATTGGATGAGAAGGGAATCAATGCTTCGTAAAGCTTATTGTCTAGATATACAATAAAGGCCGACGGTTCAAGATGAAATAATTCACCGATTAGCCAAGTAGATCCGATAAGTTTTAACTAGGGAAAGTTCAAAGTGAAATATCTACTTATCCACGATAAAGCATTATTCCATATGTACTCTGTGATATTTCGCTTTGTATGGGGGAAAAGTATATTATCATGTATGTGGGGGATTGTTGGAATTCCTAAACACAAAGTGTAAATGAAATACACTTGTCCCACATCGCCAAATATGCAAACAAAGCCAAGTATATTAATAGCTTCCTAATGAAGGGGTTGGGGCCTTGGGGCACCCAAATGTTTGCTTCGTTGTGAGGAGGGAGATCATGCATCACCACCACACACGCGCATGCGCCGCCACCGTCCGACCGAACCGGGCTCGGGTTTGGATTTGGGTCTAATATGATCCTATTTTTACTGCAAAATTGGGCCGGGCTTTCTGACAGTTGCAAGCTATATGAACAGGTGCGAATCTGTTCGTGCGGACGCGGATTAACTGAGGGTGTACGACCTCTGAAGCGGGCGCGGGTTTCTGGCGAATAGACGCAGCCAGAAGCGGGTGCGACCCGTTAGACGCGAACAGGTGCGGCGTATGGCAGTAGCAGGAGCGAACGGGTGCGGCCCGTTATTGAACAACAGCAATGAAGGGTAACGGGTGCAACCTTTCAGGCAGACGCGACTGTTCGAAGGGGTGCGGACGAAATTATAAATAGAAGAGAATACTAATCACATTCTCATTCGATTCCAATCTAATTTCTTTGCTTCTTCCTTCTCTACTGCTCTAAATAATATCTCACAGAGTTGACATACTCTTTATAATCTCGTGCAGATTACGTCTGTTGTATCTTGGGAGACTTTAAATAAAGTCTTAAGGAAATTGTCACGACAAGCCTCAGACGGAATTTCCCTCTTAAACCGGTTAGATTATATATACATATATATTCCTTTTTTCTTTATGTGGTATACTATTTCATTAAATAGTATAACGGTTGATTTAGCACTATAGTTATCGTTACTATAGTTGTTAATTTGTTGTTGTAATTTAATTACGACATAACTATTATTTAAATTAACTAATACAGACTTCTAGAGTAGTAGAAATCTATTTGATAAACTTGTGAGATGAGTTTATAATTGATTATTCTCTGTTTTGGTATACTAGACGTATAAAACACACACACACACACACACATATATATATATATATATATATATATATATTTATTTATTTATAAATCCGATTTCAAATTGTTGAGGGGCCTTTACCGTGCACGATTTTTATTGTAAATTCCAAATACACAAAAACTGCATTCTTACTAAAAATGTCTAACGCTGAGAAATATCAAGTATTTGGGTCAATCTTTCAAATTAGTATCATTAGTCAAGCTACAGTTAGCAACTCCGGTGAATCAATAAGCTACTTTTTTCATGAAAAAATCCACCAAACCCAAAATTCACTACAAACAAAACCAGATTCATCGAAGTCATCCTCGTCGGAACTCAAACCATTTTCCTAAGCAACACGTATAGGATACATGCTTACATTTTAGATCCATGACTTTCTCTCCTTTGTCTATATCGCATAAGCAGAAGACACACTCTGCTTGTTCATTAGCTTCCATTGTGTATTGTGACACAAAATGCCTTAAATTACAAAATGAAGATTGAGGCTCAACATTCATATTTTTTATGATACACAATGAGTAATGGTAGCATTTAAAAAAGTATCCGGCGAACCAGAGGATATGCATCAGAAATGTTAATAAAGGAAGGAGAATGATCTTGATGTTCAGAGCGAAGACTTGATTAATCGACCCTAACGTTGTTGTTATAAACCAGAAAAGCGATAATGGAATGAGCTTTGAAGACTCCAAAATAATAGGATCTCTTTATGTAAGATTTGGTGATATGACCTCAATAACAATTAAGAGATCATGTGAAACAAAAATAGCTGTTGCGTGAAACTAAAAGTTGAATGCTACCAGTAGTCCATTCAGTCAACTTGTTTAAAGATTTTGCTTAATTGCTTTGCTTTTCTGAGGCCAGATGACGATAGACTATTGTTAATAGCCACTTTTGTAAACTAATTATGCATACAACCAAGTAGACGTTTGACTTAACCACATATAATTAGAACTGCTAATGGACCAGAATTTGATTCATATCTGCATTGAGTCCCTACCAATTAAATGGGTTTGGATTGGATCTTTCTGTCAGCTAGTTTCCTAAGTCTTATCAACAAACTGTCGTTGTCCGTCCACTAGTTTGCAAACTTATTGGCTATTTTCTGTCAGCTTATTTATTTCCTAAATCTTGCTGATGCAATTTTAAATTGCATCAGTTAAAACAATAATAATTTTATAACCCAAAAACCGTACTTTTAATACGCTGCACGAGTATGGATTGCATCACTATATTTTCAAGCAGCTTATAATCAGTACAAATAAATTAAAGAGCTGCGGTATCTACCCAACTTCTACCTTTCGTTTCAAAAAATAATAAAATACTAAGTAGTTCTGAAACCATTTTTTTTTCCAGTAAATTTTGGTAGAAAACAAACAAACTACAGTTGTACATTCTCTATCACTGAACTTTGCTTTCCATTTTCAACCTCCAAATCTCAAAGTTGTTCATTTAGCGACGATAGAATGGAAATGTATGTCTATTTTGCAACAGCGTGTCAATATACTGCTGTTATTCATTATTGGATATCCCGACCTTCCCACAAAAAACATACATGTTCCTTGAACACTTGTTATAATAAAAGGAATATCCTGTTGTTATGCACTACAAATCTCATATATACGCTTCTTTTTTTAGGATATCTTGCAATGTAAAATTAATAATAATCCAATCTACACACTCATTCTAATATAATGCGAGCCACATCTAACAAAACTCCATTTTGGCGAGCATTTTTCAATTCAACTTAAAGTTACACAGAGTTTTACATTACTTGGATAAGATCGCTTGCACCTCTTAGCAGTTCAGATCAGGATACTATCACCTTTCAACAATTTGGCCAAACTTGTTTACAAAGAGTCATCTTTTACGCAACTGGGGCGGGCTGTGTTCTAATATATAACTATTGGACTTATCCACAAGCTCATATGTAGACCAAGTGGGTAATTAATTGGCCTAAATGAAAAGTACCAAATTGACCGTGATAAAATAAAGAGAATAACTCCTATTGATGGATAAAAATGTAATTTTCTACTAACACCTTGATGATAGCCTATGTAGTTAATATCGGATAATATCGCTGATATATCGCCTATATATCTCATATCGCTCCTAAGCCGATACTTTTTCAAAATATCGCTTAAAATATCGTTACCGATGTTGGACAAAATATTGCTCTGATATTTAGTATGAAATACCCAATATATTTTGAGAATATCGTTCATTCTTGTATGTGTTAGAGAAAAAATATTTATAAATAAATATCTTCACATTTACAATACTTGTTTTTTTGTATATGATGAATGACAATATCTAGACCATATTAGAAATTCTAGTGCATTAATTTTTCAGTTTTAACCATACAATTTCTGTCTTCTTTGTTAGTCATTTAATAAATAAAACTCTACTTATTCCATTACTTTTTACGTTTTATTTTTAGTGAAGACTTTACCACTAAATACAAGATCATGAAAGAGCTACTTTTCTTTTTGGTTATTTTTCGTTTACTATTTCTATCTAGTAAGTTAGCATATGAAAATTCATTTTATTAGTTACTATCATGTGACAAGAGCTAATAGTTGAAGAGTAGTAAAGTTATGTATTTGACCTATCGATAAGGAACGAGCTAAAGTAGTAATTGGTATCAAATCAACACTGCTTATTCGATAAATTAAGTTAAAATGAAAACGATGATACTATAAATACGAAAAATTTGCGGAAGAAATATGGCTGATTAGATGACTAAAGAAACAATGAATATAATATAAAAATGAAGAAAATAATAAAGATGTATAGTATACGAATTTATCAGTTTTTAGTATTTACTAGAATATCCCAGTAAATGATTTATAATCTATAAACTATATGCAATCAGTCTTTGATAGTTATTTAGCATTATCTATCAAAATATTTGAAAACTTAAAATCAGTATATATTATAACATAGTACAATATCATTTATAACATGTTCTACACATGTCCGATATTTTATCAATGTTATCCAATATTATTATGATATTTTAAAATATCTCATGTCGGCACTGGACCGATATGTACCCGATACCAATATTAACTACTTAAATGGTAGGTGCATGTAAAAAAAATAGAAAACGCTAATAGGATTGGCTCTCTCCACCCGCTCATTCAGTTTTCCTCTCCATCAAGAGGAAGAAATACAATCGTAGGCAATTATTCACTAGAAATTGATCGCTTTTACTATGAACCAATGTACGCTCTCTTAATCTACATGCTATTATGTAATGGTGAAAATCATTTTGTTTAAAAATCCATCCTATTATGATTTAGATCTAGTCTATTATGATTTATGCAAAAATTAGTTTTACTTGTATTGATCTAAAGGTTAAGAATTTACATGTGGTATTAGAGATTAGATTGAGAACACAATGATTTCCATGAATGATTTATTTTATTTCCTGGGATGCGGTATGTTTTAAATTTATCAAAATATGCTATTATTGTATTTGCCGATTGATCTTTGTTTTTCTTTATCATTTTTCATTTACAATTTTTTCATATTAATTTATGGTACACACACAGACACACACATATATATGTATGTATGTATGTATGGTGTGTGTGAATCAAGATTTGAAACTTTTCGTAGCTCTAATTAATGACTTAATTGTAAAGTTTTAAATTATGCTATATATGGTTGCATGTATGATTGCTTCTGTCTCATATAATGAAAGAGTGTATTGTTTTATTGCTATAACAATTTCGGCTTATATGTAATGTTTTGAATTGCGGTATAGTGTTGTAAATGATTAATATATGTCTGTATGTATGTATGTATGAATTATTTATGTTTTATGATTATGTTCACAATACACGTATGCTGCCATTTGAATTAAAGTATTGTTAGTATGCTATTTGAATTAAAGTGATTATACTGTATATTGTTGGCCACCAAAGTGATCAAATGAATTGTATTTTAATGGTATTTTAATTTGATATTTATATTTGTGTAATTTGTTAGTCACTAAAGTGGCCAAATTAGAAAGGTTTATAAACATCAAATTAAAGTTCATTTACTCAAGTTTATGTTGTGCTTATGAATGAATGACACTATGGTTTATGTATAATTTTAAAGATTTGTCATGAGTATATTGATTTCATAGTTATAAAATGTTTTGGATTGCCCAAAGGTTGATCACTTATCTTATAACATATAAACATTACTGATGTATATTGATGTGCTTGGTTAGGTATGTTTTGTATGTCCAAAGATAGAAAACATATCTAATTAGAGCATGTTAATTGTCAATTATGTGAAATTTTATTGAGCATCAATTATGTCTGTTTTATTGCATATTGTTGTATCACTTAAAGAAGAACTTCAATATACACCTGAAGTTTGTTGGTTGAATCTGAATATGTGTTGAAGATTTAAGTTTATTACTCAAAGTATTAATGTGTGAGCGTATTTTATATATTTTTGCAGCATATGTTCCTGTTTCTTTACATTCGCAAACCACGTCCGTTATTAAGTTTAATGGACTTAATTTATCTGAATGGTATGAACAAGTTCAGTTTCACCTTAGTATTCTAGATCTTGAGTTGGCACTCTTAAGTGAGAAACCAACTACAGTTACTACTAGCAACAGCGTTGATCAGAGATCTTCCTATAGACCTTGGGAAAGTTCTAATAGACTGAGCTTAATATTTATGTGAATGACTGTAGAAAACAATATCAAGTTAATAATTAAGAAAAATGATAGTGCAAAGGAATTTATGAAGTTTGTGGAAGAATGCTCCCTGTTTGAGTCTGCCGATAAGTCGCTCATTGGGACACTAATCGATACCTTAACCACCATTAAGTTTGATGAATTTCGTACTATGCATGAGCATATTGTTAACCAAATTTATGGTCAACACCCCAAAGTGTCCAAGTAGATGGACCTAAGGTGAACTGGTTGTATGTAGAGCCTTCGGAAATGGGAATAAGGATCTTGATTCCGTAGAATATGACCTACTCGAAATGTCAGAATGTAGAAATGTTAGGTTTCGACCCCGTCGAAAGGTTGGTAGAATGAAGGTTTCAAACCATACGATAGGTTTAGGAATAAGGAGTATATTCCAAATAATACCCCTTTAGACTAGATGATGGTTTCGATTCCGTAGTTTGGATCTTAAATGAACTCCTTATCGAAAGGTATTTCCGTAGATTGTTTCTTAAAAGGATTCCCTATCTGAAGGGGTTTCAGAGGGGACTAAATCCAGTAGAAAGATGCTCCTAGACCTTTTGAACCAATGAAATGTAAAAAGAGGATCGATATTTGATTATATCTACATAAAGTACGTAAAAAGACATGGAAACATTTATCTCAAACATGAAATTCTTTATTATGAACTGAAGTATACATAGTAATACTTGTTGGAAAAAGCCCCAAATTTATTTAGAAATTAGGATTACAAACTTTCAAAACAATAGTGATTTTGAAGACTAAAAATACGGATCCCAAAAATGGACCCCTCGAGTTTTATTTATAGGTGCGGGTTGGCACCTTCTGCAGGGGTCATGGCAACTGTATCGGAAGGTAGGTTTCACTCGCATCCTTCCGGCCTTGTGCGAATGGGAGGCCTTTCGGCTTTGTCGGAAGGTTGGCTTTAGCTCTTCTGAACATATCGGGATGCCTTTGTCTCGATCGGAAGGTGAGAATGCGGCATCCACAGCTTTGATCTAATGATGGAAGGGCAGCTGATTTGATGCAGAAGGGAACCTTTCGACTCCATCGAAAGGTCTTCTGAAGGTAAGTGACGCTTCTAAAGTGCTTGACCAGCGTTGCCCTGCATCCAATGATCTGATCTTTTATTGCGGAAGCATCCTTTCGATCCTATCGAAAGGTTCTTTTGAATGAGGTGGCAAGTTGGATTTTCGGAAGCTAATATTTATATATAACATTGATGTCTCTTGAGGAAGGCCTTCAATGTGGAACCATCACTTGCGGAAGGCTCTTCCATGAATGCGATACTTGTGGAACATCTTCCGCCAGCAGTGAGTTATCTTCTGCAGAACCCTCTCATGCGGAACCAAAGGCAAAAGTCTTTATCATATGCGGAAGCCTCTTGTGGGCGGAACCATCTCATGCGAAACCTTAATTGGGGAATCCTTCTTGACTTTTCCATAAGCATCCCTTTGGATCTTGCGGAAGGTCCTCCGGCGACCTATACTCTCCATCGAAACCTAGTTTCGGTGGTGAATTTTTGGTGTTAACATTTGCCCACCCCCCTCCCTAGCGAAGAGATGTCCTTGACTTTTCAAGTCAGGGTTTCGTCTTGGTCCTTTTCCTGCCTTTCAATATGGATGGGACTCTTTTAAGCTCTTATCCAAGCGAAGTTGCATGATGAATAACATTTAACAAAATACTAATCAAGAAAGCACATTTTTCGTTCCTAAAACATCATTCCAGAATGACAATTTAAACACTGGGAAACTTTAGCTTATACACGGCATGTATTATACCCCTTAAAATTTAACCCCACGGAACTACTGTTAATAACTGATTAACATTTACATACCCAAAAGATATCACTACTTCAAAATTTAAGCATCACTAATAATTGTCAAAAGATAACATAACTCTCTGATCACAACCCATTTGGAAACGGCGGCAGATCTGGGTCCGCACCGATAAAGTCAGCCATAACAGGTTCAACCCATATTGGTTGATAAGGTGAATACACCACCAGAGAGGGATTTTCACCAAAAATGTCCCAGTTGGCTAAGTCCACCCAGAATGTGGTAGTGGTCAGGTCATAAAACATAGACCACGTGGCAACAAAATTATGATTGGAGGAATATGGTTGTTGGTGGACTTCATTACTGGATTGGGTGCTGTGAACTTCCTCCGCCATCGGCTGCTGATTTTGCAAGGCCATGGCATAGCAGCAACGGCAATGCGGTATTTCATCATTGACAAAGTCAGGATGGATCAGATGAAGATTACAAGCCACCAATTTGATATTCATTTTACAGGGAATACGAACCGCTTTTTACTTCTTAGTGAGAAAAAGAAAGAGATCTGTGTTTCTTTGTGAAATGAAATGTTTATATTGTAACGTATTGATGTTATTTTGTCTTTTAGTGCAATGACAATTTTCATTTTATTTTAAAATAAAATATGTAATGAAAAACATATCTGGCGAGTTCTTGTATGAAAAAGACTTTCAATATGAACAAAGTTGAAGGCATTTATTCCCTTCGAAAGCATTCAAGCATCGTGGAGTTTCCCGCATGCAAATTGAAATGAAAGTTCCCCTTCAAAGGACACTAAGCGCCATGTCGAAGGCTACAACCCATTCCATCGAAGGTCAAAGCATGCTCTATCGGGGGCCAAACCTATTCTGGTCATAATGGATGAGTTTTGTTTTCACCTGTTAAAACACTCAAGTTTCATATTTATACATGATCAATTCCAAACACAAGTCAAATTAGAAATTGCAAGTAAAGTAAATGCATAGAGAGTAAGCATCTTAGAGCTCCATAGCTTGATTTGAATTTGGTCTTACTACCATTAAGTTGCTTTCTTTCAGCATGAAAGAATTGATTTTAATTGCTTTCTTCGGGATTTACAAAAATTATATTTGGAATACCCTCGTCTCCGCCTTGACTTCCTTGGCGTAGATAAGGAAACTATTAATAAAATTTCTTAAAATCTAGGACTTGAAAATCCAATAATACAGTCAGGAATAGGTAAGTCGTAAATTCATCAAAACTCAAAGGAAAATGTGAGTTAACAAATCAGAAAACAGGCAGAAAACCATCCAAATTCTACCATGGAGGTATAGAGAACCAAATTCGTGAATCATTACGAAGACTGGTAAGGAAATTCGAAATTCACTTTATCAAAAATCCAATAAGAAATTATCCCAAATCCATTGAGAACGCAAAATTCACAAATCACCATAAAGATTCATAAGGAAATCTCGGAATTCATTAAATCAGAAATCTTATTAAGAATTATCAAATACCCAATAAGGGAATCGGAAATTCATAAATCATCATGAAAATCATCAAGTAATTTCTAAATTCATCAATTCAAAACCCTAATAAAAACTATCCAACATTTCCAATAGGTAAATTAGAAATACGAAATTCGTTAATCATCAGAAAAATCAGTAAGGAAGCTTAAATTCCATTAAATCAGGGAATTAAAATCCAAGAATCAAAATGCGGTCTGAAAACCATCCATTCTTATTCAAAATAAGAAGATCGATGGAAAATTCATAAATTATCATGGAAAATCAACAAAGGAAACCAAGAAATCGTGAACTCATGAAACAAGCGATCCACGAGAAATTGCCATGAAACATCAATGGGGAAATTGTAACATGCATAATTCATGAATCATCAGAGAAATCAATGTGGAAATTCATTAAACCAATAATTCAGCAATAAATCACCACAGTGATTTAATAAAGAAACCATGGATACAAAATCAGCAAAAATCAATGGGAAATCCATAAATTATCATACGAACTCCACAAATGAGATAAGAATTTAGGAACTCAATAAGCAAACAAATGATGGGAAAATATCATGAAAATCCATGTGTGTAAAATTCATAAACCATTTCGAAAGTTAATGAATAAATTGAGAAACCTTGAAACTAGGAATTCAATTTTGAAGCCTTTATAGAAATTCTCCAATGAAATTGATAAATCATCATGAAGTCAATGTAGGAGTTTAAGATTGATTAGATCCAAAAATGGAATTTCAGGCAAAGAAAATCAAAAGCCCGCGAAACCAAGAATTTAATCAAAAATTTGCCAGGATCTCATCTAACAAATAGACTGCTAGAAATCAATCTAATATCAAAATTAGAAACCTATCTGGTTATATTAAACCCAGTAAATTCATACAACAAACTCCTAGACCCTTGGGTTAGCAAAGTTTTGATATATTAGAGTTGAGTTGCATCTGCAAGACCTTGTGGTTAATTGGATATTGGCTCCTTATATTCTTATAGAGTCTCTTTTGTTCTAAGGGATCACCCTATTTCCAGGGACTCAGTTGCGGTTTACTCAATCCATTCTTGAAGTGTGGTCTCTATTATCTTTAGCGGCAACTTGTTGTTTATTTCATTCCTTTGACCATTGTATATATTTTGGCCTTTGATACCATGCTAGGGATTCCTTTTATCCCTTTTCTTATCCCATGTCATCTCTTAGGATGCAGATTTCTTAGTCCTTTGATATAGTAATTATTCCCCAAGCAATAGATGTTCTAGGATTTACTAATTCATATCTTGTTTCCTTTAGATATGATCCTAAATTCTTTGTCTGCTTTCGACTGTAGTGTTGGACATCTTTGTCCTGTTGTCTCTGTATGTATCCTTCTTTAGGATTTCAACTTTGTCCTAGTTGATAGATAGATCTCTTTCTTAAACTCTTTATTCTCTCGGGTTCTAACTTTTGCCTTTAGTTGTGGACATCTTTGTCTTCATTCTTCTGTTTGGAGCCCCCACTGGGCTTGGGCGTCTCAGTCCATTTTTTGATGAGCTACTCTTTGGGCTTGAACATCTTAGTCCATTGTTTGATGAGCCTCTCTTTGGGCTTCCCTTATCTCAAAAGGATGTATACTTGGCTGACCTTCCTCCAGAAGGCCGCTGATGGGTGCTACCCCGACCCATCCCCTAAGAGGTGGTTTTGACGTTAGGGGTTCTATTTCTCCCTCCAGGAGATGCTACGGAATAGCGTCGTAGGCTTATGCCCCCCCTCTAAGAGGTGCCACAGAATCGCGTTGTGGGCTTATTCCCTCCCTCTAGGAGGTGCTACGGAATAACATCGTAGGCTTGAATATTTGTATATGAAAATAGTTTTTCTTTGCCAATTAAAATGGAGTCTCCTTTGAGAGAAAGAATTTTGAAATCAAACCCTTCTATTATATTGAAGAGTTTCTTTTGAATAATAGTTTGGACTCATGAATCCTTTTTATGAAAGAGTTTTTTTCTCAATGTAATTTTTAAGAACTTTCTGGCTGTTCTCATAATGGAGACACGAATCTCAAATAGGAGACTAGGAGGTCATGATTCATGAACCAACAGCCATATAGTCGAGAATATGGTTCTCTAGTTTGAGTTCTAATAAACTTTTTGTGCTTTCAAAGTCTTTCTTGAAAAAGCATAAGTAGGCTTTCCCCTGCCCATAATTTTGGTAAACTTTGAAATGTTGAAATTACAGTCTCTTTGTGCGCATTTATTAATGCTATGTAATATCTCAAATTAGTTGCATAAATCTGCTTTTGGGATAAATATGTATTTGTCCCCCCCCGGGCCATGGGGTGATTAAAAATAGTTTTCTTAAAAGGATATAATTTGAGAAATTTCCTTTCGAAATTATTTGCTAAAAATAGATTTGGTGTATATGGATTGGTATTAAGTTTGGAAGTGATTCAACATTTCCTGTAGGGAAGCCTTGGTGTTGTGTTGATTGAACTGTTGATAGTCTTCTCGTGTCAGGCACCTGAGTTGTCCTCATTAAGTATTCTGAAGTTTGCTGTGCTCTTAGAGTTTGTTGAGTGCTTCGGTTTGATTTTATTTTTACTTGTAACAGCACTCAAATTTTAATCAGTACATGATCAATACACAATACAAATTTAAGTATGAATGGAAATACAAATCAAGTTAAAGAGTCATGAAAATAAAAGGAGAAAGTTCATAGTTGAATTGATGTCGTGAGTCCTCATGATTTGATAGAGATTCGCATTTAGAGGTTGCTGAATTGCTTTACTCTTAGTTTTAATAAGATGTCTTTCAAGTTTCTTTGACAAACTCCTGTAAAAATCCCGACGTGATCATGGCTTGAACCTTCTCTAATACGACATTCATCAGTTTCATGTCCATTTGCTTTGTGGTACTTATAGTAACTTCCTCCTTTATTTGGCTTTGGGGCACTCCGAACTTTTTGATGTGCAATAAAATTCTCATTCCTTTTCATCTTAGTGTATATGTAGGAGAGGGGTTTTCTTAGGACATCATAATTCATTTTAGAACTTTTTCTTCAACTTCCCTTCGGGTTTTCACTTTCCCTTGGCCTCTTGTCAAAGCGCTTGAGATTAGATTTCTCTTCCTTGATTTCTCGGTGGAATTCTTTCTTAGCATAGTGCATCTCATCTAATTGAATAAATTTCTCTGCCCAGAGAAAGAAATATTGTAGGTCTCTGCATCCATTTATATAAAGGTCCTTCCAAAATGGAGTTTGTTCGATCAACCCCGACCGAACCGCCATGAGTTTT
Organism: Allium fistulosum; assembly: GCA_030737815.1. Taxonomy (NCBI): domain Eukaryota; kingdom Viridiplantae; phylum Streptophyta; class Magnoliopsida; order Asparagales; family Amaryllidaceae; genus Allium; species Allium fistulosum. The sequence goes on from CM060907.1 coordinate 853,353,617, forward strand.
TCCCTATCGATTGTACTTTCTACTCTTAGTGCTTCTGTGCTAAATCTGTTCAAATATTGGCCAAGTAATTCCCCTTGTTTCTTTCTAATGGTTGCTAGCAAACTAAATTCCATAGTTGTATCTCTAAATATAGCGAATTGAGCCATGAAGTTGCAAGTAAATTATTCCCAAGAATGGATTGTTTCTATTCGGTAACTCCTATACCATTTGATTACTACTCCTTGAAAAGTGATAGAAAAAAGTTTACAACGAACTACCTCTGTAGCATCGTATAAGTTCATCCAATTTTCAAAAAATGACAAGATGATCATCTGGATCAGTTGTTCCATTATATTTTAGCGAAGGAATCTGAATGTGCGGGGGAAGATTTGTTACCATTATTTAAGGAAGTAAATAAGTGAAATGGAATTTCTTTAACAAGAAATGAAAATGTGATATTTTTGGAATTTATGTAAGACTTGTAATTGAAAGAATTGATTTGACGAATTTGATTTAATTCAAAATTGTAAGTTTTGTTTTAATGAAGTTGAATTTGAATAATGGATTTAATGAATTGGAAATTTAATGGAAATTGTTTTGAATGGTAAGTTTACTTAATGAATATTGAATGAAATCGATAAATGAATTTAAATTGATTTAAATGTCAAATTAAATTTATTTAAATGATTTGGAATGAAACGTATATACGAACTTGAATCAATATTTGAATTGTTTTAAATAGAAATTGAAATTGAATTATAAGATTTTGAAATGATAATTTGGAAGTTTTGAAACGTAAATTATTGGAAATTGGTTTTGGAAGACAAATGAAATGTTGATTTACGAATTCTAATTGAATTGAAATTGATTTGGTTTTTGAAATATATAAACGACCAATCGGTGTAATAATTACGAAAGTTATTAAAGAGACCGGAATTCGGTTATGGATATACTCTCTATCTAAACCGAAAACCACTTTAATAACTATACGCGGAGTGATGATCCAGAATGAAGTGGTTGGATTGATGTACGTGATGACTGAAGAAAGAGAACGATAATGGATAGCCTTGACACTTGTGTCAAATTGGAAATGACTAAAACAGGAGCTGTGCCAGGCCAATGGAGGATTAGCTACCTCAAGTGGACACACTTCTTCGAACTACTTATACTTGTTGTCGATTGGTGCACCCTTGATTTTGGGAGTGTTGTTTCACGGTGTTGCGGGCGCTGCGGCATTGCGTTCTCACCAGTCCGGATCAGGCGAACGGTAGTATCACTACCTTGGGTATTGCCTCATGTGCCTTGTCATACTTGTATTCCATTTATGCGCGACCACTACGATTTTGATTTGTACCTTTAGTATATGGATTGCCCTATGGTGACTTCTGGTTTTGGGGAAACTACGGTCTTGTATATGCTTTTGGGAATAAAAATGTGTTAAGGGTGGAATGGGCCATGACTTAACACTATTTTGATATCTTATTATTACTGATAGACATTATCTACTTAGCGTACATTACTACCTAGTAGATAGTTTAATGGATCCTTAAAGGATGGTTATTCCAAACATCCTTTGAGTTACTTGTATTTCAATTGCTATTTCACTTGAGTTGGATTTATTAATATAAGAATGTTAATCCTGACTCGAGTGTTTTGTGTTTTACTTTACGCTCGGGTCAGATTGAGTGTACCAGTATTCGAGACTCACCTTTGAAGTTGGAGCTTTGTTTGAAGATCCAGCCATCTATTCTGCTTTCAGTATTCGATGATTCCATTGATGTATTCTTATTTGTACCTGATGCATCGTGTTACTCTTCCGCTGTATCTGGTTTAACTCTGATGTATCGTATTACTCTTCTGTTGTAAACTTTGATGTATTTTATATATTCATATAGTAGCTTCATGAACTACTATCTCTTTTATTTCCGCTGCACTTATTACTCTGTGTCTGTGATCTGTGATTTTTATTTACTGTATATGTTCAGTTTTGCCAAATTTAAATTAACAACGCGGTATTTTGAGCAATTCAACTCCGGCATGAGTGTCTACCTATACACTTATAATGGATGCGAATGGTTCAAATGGCGGGTCGTTACACGATTCCTACTACTTTAACTCCTTGACTTTGTGCTCCAGTTCATCCAATCCATTGGAGCAAATTCTACATCATCTCCTCCTGTCTTTTCATCATCCTCTCTTGCATAGCATCCATCATCGTTTTCATTTCATCCCTAGTGATGTAGATAGATGCTTGATTAGCTTCAGCTTCTTACGAAGCCTCCTAACTCCCTCCATGGTGGCTTATTTTCGGTAGCACTCTTCTTATTGATTGCCTAGCCATTGCTTTCTAGATTCAAATATCCAAGCTTCCAAATCCGCAAGTGCAAGAATCTCTCAATGAAAGCACCAAAATGTTGGCGTCAAAATTGGCCACCAACAACCAATTATGCGAAAGCTCCAATATCCAATCCAATCACAGAAATATGAAGAGAAAAAAATGAAGAAAAAAATTAAAACAATCAAAAAGCAAGTAAAAGGAAACAAGATTTATAGTGGTTTGGCTAACTCTGGCCTACGTCCATTCTCGAATAATCTTTTTTATTATATTGAAGTTTGTTTACAATTACAATCCAAAATCCAAGAATAAAATTGACAGAATTTAACCTAAGTTGAAGATAAAGAGAAGTAGAAAGAAAATCCCTTTTCTGATGCTATACCTGTTGTATTTATAGGGGAAGATATGCATGGATCGAGCTGAAATTTACAGAAGGTTCGAGAGACTAAGACGAGGCCACCCAAAAATTTCCAGTTCCATTGGGCCCACAATAGGGACCGGTACCGATCCCTATTTTCGTGTCCAAATGGGGTGCGATCCCTCTGGAGGGTTCCTTATGATGTTAGCTACTTGCTCCCTAAGTTTTGCCCCATTTCGACTTACGGTTTGTGAGATATCGTGTTTACGTGAGGTGGTGTTGATTCTGTTTTCTACCGATCCCTCTAGAGGGATAGGTATCGATCCCTCCAATCTTCTCCAAATTACATGTGATCCCTGGGGGAGCTTCTCCATATTATATTATTTATAGCCTTCGAGTTTCATGCCAATTAGATTAGTAGAACTCGAGTTATTGACCGATCTTTGTTGCAATATGGTGTTAAGGCTGATTATAACTGAACCCTATGGAGAGATAGCAACTGATCCCTCCAACTTTCTCCAAATGCTATACAATCCCTGTGGGGTGTTCTGCATGTTCTAATTAGCTTGTCCTTTAAGTTTTATGTCAATTAGATTTGTAGATGTTGAGATATTGATCAATCTTTGTTATGAAGTTGGGCTTAGCCGATCCCTAAGAGGATAGGTACCGATCCCTATTGAGGGATGGATGCTGATCCCTCCAACTTCTCCAAATGTCATGCGATCCCTAGAGTAGACTCCCTATGGTCCCCTCTTCTTGTTTCCAAAGTTTCACTTCAATCCGCCTTGTGGTTGTTGAGTTATGGAGCGACCATCGTTGAGTTGTACTTTTTAGCTGAATATGATCTGATCCCTCTTCTTTTGCCCATAACTCTAGCATACGAACTCCGATCGTAAATTGAAATGTAGCCTGACGAGGCCTTCCTTGTCACTTTATACCATCGTTTATATTCTCATTTATAGCCGATCTCCGAGCTTGGTAACTATTTCTCAGAGCCTCCCGCCATGATGATCATGATGTCCATTTAGATAAATCTGTCTGTGTATTACTTTTCCAAAAGGCAGGTTAACAATATATGTATATATATAGGACACACATTAGAGAACTCTCTTGGGTGTATGTCATAACCGAACTTTAATTAATTGTGAACACCATATCACTAGTGATATAATTCACTCCCCAGACTTTATCAGACCTCCTCCATTTCTCTCTCTTTATCTCTATTTTAGAAGGACAAATCAATAGGTGATTTGGCCAGGATATGGTGCATGGAGAAGGTAACAATGCATTCTAGAGCTATATTTATTTCTAGTTACTTCTCCATGTATTTTATATTATATTATATTATATCTATTAGTCTACTCCTATGTATCGTCATCTGGAGATATTATTGTATGTACCACATTTACGTTGAGACCAGTACTTGATTAGTTTATCTTCAGTGCTTATATTTTATTTCCTTTTAATACGACATATGAAAGTGTAGAATGTTCTAATTTATATTAGTCTTTATATCATATAAACCACAACAACCTAACAACTCGTCCTTCTTGGCACAATGTTAGTTCAAATGCCTCTTGCCCATACCTACAATCGACCTACCTAAACTAGACTAAGAATGGGCCATAGTGAATGGATCTACGTTATTATTATCTTGTATCTACTTTTCAATTACGCTTCCCCATTATCGATAAACTATTTTATTTTGTTTTCATAACTAATAACATATCTTGATTTCTTATCAAATTGTTAGTTCGCATTGCAATCTATATTGCATTGAAAACAAAATAAGTTACTAGATTTTCGATTGGCGTGAACAACTCCTAGCTCTACTGTAAACACTACAACAAAACAGCCATTTTACAACGGGCAATGCCCGTTGTAATATGGATTTCGCAACGGGCATGAACCCGTTGTATTAGGCCTCGTTGTAATAGGTCGACAATATTTTACAACGGGTAATGCCCGTTGTAATTCATCTTTTTACAACGGACAATGCCCGTTGTAATATACCTTTTTACAACGGGCAATGCCCGTTGTAATACATTATAAATTTTTAACAGCAAGCATATGATAAAAGAGCAACAACACATTATTCTACCAAATACAATCTGAATTAGAAGAGTAATTTATATAATTTAAGAAGGCAATGCTGACACAGCACACAACACTAAACAATTTGTAGCATAAAAGTACTCACACCATAAACCATTGTTTAAGAATGTATGCTACAATGAAATTTTGAAAGTACAATAAAACATTTAACAAATTACAAACTGGAACTTCATGAAGGCACCAACAACAACAAAGTCAATGAATATATCACAATTTTGGGATAAAAGCATAACAGATTAATAAATGTCGATAATCACATCAAGAGCAGCATCCACCAAATTGAGATGTTGCACCAGCTTGACCAGTCTATCCGCCTTGCATCCCACCATATCCAACTTTTATTCCATATGACTGTAAATTATACAAACATCTATACTCGATTAAAATCCTTGGAAAAACTTCGACCAATTAACCATTGGATACGCATGTTCAGAAACTGTTTTAAAGTTAGTTTATCTACTTGTGTTCCTAAGTTACTTCTTCAAACAACCATAAAGAAGATTATTTACCTCAAATACCACAAACATGTATACATATGATTAAGTAAACTTTTTGTTTGGAAAGAGTTCAAGTTAATGTTTCCAGTATTGCAGCAAGTAATGACAAACCTCATTTGAAACATCAAAAAATCCATCATGAATCTTCTTGTAAACTGTTGATGCTGTGCTAATGAACGCCTGAAACATACAATAAACATACAAAAATAGTGAATTCAAAGTTAACCAATTTAACTTACATGTTCAACCAAGTTATAAACAGTGTGACAAAGTAAATTTACCTCTTCGACGTTCTGAGCAGTTTTGGCCGATGCTTCCATAAATATTAACCCATTCTCTTTAGCAAATTTCTCTCCTTCTTCATAGCTAACAGCTCTTCTGTGAGCTAAGTCGCTCTTGTTTCCGATAAGCATGATTGTCATATTGGCATTAGCATGCTGCCTTGCATCTTCTAACCACCCAGCAAGATGATTAAATGTTTCTCTCCTGATATTAGTTAGAAATTTGCATGAGAAGGCTATATACCATATAAACCAGAGCTTCCTTAGTAAAAGAAACATATAGTGGTTGTTTATAAGAAAAATAAAACCTGGTGATATCATAAACTAAAAAAGCACCAGCTGCCCCTCTGTAGTAAGATCTAGTGATGGATCTAATATCCCATGAATTGCAAAAAATCTAGATTTGATTGCTAGGACTAGATTTGGATTACTGGACAGAAGAGGCTATTGGCAAAATGGCTTCATTGTTATGTACCCGTATTAAACTGGACCAAGTGACAAAAGGTAAGATTTGAATTTCTTTTGCACGAGTGCTTATAGAGCTGGATGCAAATTTCTCCTTTCCAAAAGTCCCAATTTTAGATGTTAACGATAATGTAACATGGAAAAAATGTGGAGTACAGGCGGTATCAAATTAAATGCAACATGTATAATTGTTATGGCCACTTAGAAAGTAGATGTTCATCACAACAAACATGGACTCCGAAGCATTGCAACACGGTGAATAACGCATGTAACTCAATGGAAGTAGATACTGATGCTAATTAAAGCAGTCCCATGCAAACAACTACTTAACTACAGAACCAGAACAGGTTAGTTAATTCTGTTAATAAATCCAATGATTCACAGTCCAGAGTTTAAGAAATTCATTAACATTACTTGTAATAAGAAAAAAAATAGCAACTGGCCACTCAAACACTAACATAGCACAGAATTTTCAATTGAAGGCAACAACCCACTCCACCATCAGGACCCATCCACCGTGCTTCCTGTTGACGCGCAACATAATAATGAAGAAGTGGGCCCCGTCAAGAATCTAAATAGCCTTGAAAATATGAACACAGGGATACTAATAAACAGACATTAACTTGCATATCCCATGAATTGCAAAAAATCATTAGGCAATAAAATTCGAAAGTTTTTGTGCCTACCTTAATCAAAACACGCCCGAAGTATAGACATTGAATCTTTATGGGTCAAATTCGTATGCTAGATTAAAACAGAATCAACATATGATTTCATTGAAATAAATTCAGAATCGCCTCTAATACACACGATGACAGATCCAAGTCAAAAGTCGATTACAGGAGTCTTTGGATCAACATGCAAATAATCACTAAACCGATAGCAGGAACAATCAGTACATGATTTTGGAAGTTTAAACTCAGTTGCTTACCAGATCCCTTAGTCGATTGATGGAGATGAATCGGCATAAGATGTTGGAAATCGGAGAAGCGATTTCGCCATTGACGCATCTCTCATTTCTCTAAATCTCGATCTGCATCGGCATAATATTTGGATTGTAGGCAATTTCAGGCTTGACATAAAAGGAAGGATACAGAAGATCCTCCGAATTGTTGAAATACAAACACCCGGTCCATGGGAGAGAAATAATTTGGCGTTAGGCACAGTATCCAAGCATGGCACTATCTCTATATTCGACACGAATGAAAGCTCGAGCATCTCCAGATCGACGACCATGAGTGAGCATAAAATATAAAGAGAGTAGGTGAAGACATTATTTTTGAAAATGAACTTTTATTGAGTTTTGATTTTGATCTGGATTTGGATCTGGAGGCTTGTGAAGGAAGATGTTACGGTGGGATATATTTGGATCTGGATGTGTTGGAGAAGAGTTATTACAACGGGCACGTGGAGGGAAAAAATTTCACTATTGGAGCCAAAATTTTGTAGTCGATCTATTACAACGGGCATCTGCTGAATGTTGTAAAATATACTTCTATTACAACGGGCAGAAGCTGACCGTTGTAATATCTCTCTATTACAACGGGCAAATAATACAAGTTGTAAGAAGGGCGTTGGACAGAGCATCCATTACAACGGTCCTAAAATGACCGTTGTAATAGCCGTCTATTACAACGGGCAGAATATGCCCGTTGTAAAAATGACGTTGTAATAGTCTATTTTTGTTGTAGTGAAATTTGCGCATATATATACTGCTTTTATTGAGGCACTACTCTAGGCGATGTGCTTAGCCTCTTTAGTTGAGTCTGCCATAACTTCTTGTTTGAAATAGCTACTGTCTCCAAATACCCAACATGTATAGACTAACTAGAAGTAGTAAAAAAATTCGTGTCTCATAAGATCAATGAGAAAAAATCGAGCTTACTCCAAATCATGATCAGGTGTATAATCGATTAGCATATCCTACATTATAGTGAAAACTGCGCTGACTCCAATAGATGTAGCAGACTGAAAGGTCTTAGAACCATGGGACAAAAAGGGAAATAATATCAAATACCATATTGTATCGCTTCGCCTTTCATCAAAGGATAGCAGAGGAAAATTACCATGTCCTATGCTGATACTAGTAAGGAAAAATAAAACAGTGTGATCCCTACCTCTCCTAATGGAAATGGAAATGTATCTGTGATTTTGTACCACCTACAAGTAATGGCTGAAATTAACCGAAGATCGGCACTAATTACTCTACGAATAACTTAAATGTTAATATAAATCATATATTAAAATCTATTCTAAAAAGAGTTATAGAAAATATTTTCAGTTTTGACAAACGAATCTTTTACCTAAGAAATGGTCGAATCCAATCTAATCAAAAACTTCACAATTCATGGTATGTTTACGAGGTGATCATGATAGAATTTAATACTATATGAGATTGAAACACATTCCCTAAACTATGCGCTTGTATAAATTTAACATATTATACAACTTAATTATTATACGTATGAAAAAAATTATATACATACAGCGTCAATTGGCTAAGCGCTAATATGCACATCTTCATTTGGAAGAAGAGAAAGTCAAAAGGTTGCTTCTATGAGTTCAAGCCATATCTTCGCATCCATCAAATCTGCAATTCTACCGCTCCAAACATACACAACTAGACTACTATGTGTGGCTTTGCCTTCTCGACCACCCCTACCCTCTATGAACATCGACATTGCATTCTTCCTCCCTCGGATGGTCTAGCTCTTCTAAAATATCTTCTATCCTGACTACCCCTTCATACGACACAGTGCTAGACTCAATATTTTCGCTTTCCCCACCTCCAGACCTTCACTCAAATCACCACAACTGCTTCTTTCTCCTTCCATAAAACTTTTTATAAAATTTTTGAATCTATACCCATTTTAAACCATATAGAATCCAAATAAATATATTTTTGGAATTTTCTGAGTGAAAAATATGGTGAAAAAAATGGATTGAAATTGAGAAAATAGGGTAAAAATTGGTTTCGACGACTGAAAAATGAAAAGAGGAGGGTTTGTGTATGATTTTTTCAGGGGAGAAGATGAAATACGATGACAATCTGATTGCCGGTGTATTTAAAACAACAATCAAATTGTCGTTTATTTCACTAAAATAAAACGGTAATCCGATTGCTATTTTATTTACCTCCTAAATTATTTAAAAAAAGCACTTTTGTGGATGGTTCATGTGCTTTTGGGTGTAGGGGACAATTTGATCAGTTATTACAGTATAAAAATGATGAAGTGAAAAAAACAGTTGTTAGGAATGGTATAAAGAAGATAGGACAATATTCGTGCAATAATTAATGCAAATCATTCAACCAAACATTTGAAAGCAGTATAATTAAACAAAGCATTATAATCAAATATCAGTGCATCTAATATTATCATTGGCATTCTAACATCTATGATAATGTCATTTCCATTGTTTTGGACTTATTCTAAATGTCAGGATCGACTGCAAAATAATGTTAAGAATTCAAAATCATTAATTAATTATGGAACCTTGGAAGGTGCAATATCACTTACATCGATGGATCTCTTAGCGACATTACATCTTGAGTCTGAGTTTGTTGAGTTTACTCAGGGAGACATTGTCACTAAGGAGATTCATGTGCACCATAAGACAACAATTTCATTTTCTATTTAACACCCTGACAATTCTAAGGTGCAAAAAATTCAGATCTCCTTAGCGCCACACATCTTAGTGACTAAGGAGATTAGTGGGAGATACTATTTTTTATTCAAATGGATACCTTAGTGTTGCACCTTGAGCTTGTTAAGTTTATTTACCGAGACATTTAACCTCACAAAAGAAACAACTATCAACAACCTTGTGTTATTTCTTTTCTTCCAAAGCTCAGCAACTTCTTTATCCTTAATTCTTTTTAATATTTACAATCAATATTAAATGGGTACTTTCTATCTTATCATATTTCAATCTCTCCACCTCTTACACACAATGCAAAATGAGTTGAATAAGAGGTCATTTAAAAAACAATAGTAATCTTAAACGGTCGTACTATAAATAAAGAGAAATTATCCAAAAAAATACCTTAGCTTTTGATGCAAATCAAACATTTTCATATGATACTCCTCCATGTTTCATTTGTTTTGATACTTTATGGAATCAAGCAATGCAAAAGCATGATTTTTTTGCATATCATTTTGTCACAAAACATTTTTTCATTTCAACAAAGAACGCTCTAAAATTAGTTATCCCTACGGCTACCTTGAAAACCTACGAAATATTGTATTTTATGATCCTTTTACACTTGCAATTTGAACTTTCCCACCTTTGAATGTTCTTCACAACATTATAAGAACAATCAACCGTAGTAGAGACGAGTATGATCCCCAAATGCAAGATCCAGATCAACGCATCCATGAACAAACAATTTGTTTACTCGTCAATCTTTAGAGCCAATCTAAACAAACGGGAATATTGTTAAAATTGGCGGTTACCATAGTTAAATTAGCTATAAATAGAACTACAGAATTGACTAAATATGCTCATATTAAAAAAAACACGGTAGAATCAAAACAATCGATAAGTCTCTTTTGAAAATACATAACACAACGTTAATATCAAATCTTTGGACAATAATATCAACCGTAAATGGTATTTTTGTTGAAATGATGGAACACCGACAATAAATTCAAATCACATAACTGCATTCGTTTGGACCGATTAGTTATTCACAGGTAAAACCTTATACTTATTACATGCTTTTGGTCACATATGTGTACATAATTTGATCAAATATTAATTTTCATTTCGACTAGCATTAGCATGAATTTAAGTACACATAAAAATATCAAACATTTTCGTAAACAATCAAAAAAAAAAAGATGTCACTTTGGTGACATGTTGCTTCAATTAGCTCATTTACAAACTTATATAGTAAAAACTAATTTACAAAGACATGTCAAAAATTATTTTAATTTATTTAATATATATAAAAGGTATTAATATGATTATTAATGGGCTACATACACACATAACGTTGATAAAATAAGAATCATGCTTGCATGTATATTAAATAGTTTGCTTAAATGGAGAGGTCGTTTCAGGACCAACTAAAATAAAAGTAATACGCTAAAAACAAATATAAGCATGATTATTTCCAATTAATTTTAGCAATATTTATGCAGGAAGCCAAATGCACATGAATAGAAAAAGGAAATTACTTTATCCCAAAGTTTGGCGTCTTGGTCTGCTCAACAAATCACCCAGTTTTAAATTTTATAAAGTCCACCACAACTTACCCAGGGACGTTTTTGCAAAATAAATACATGCATCATGTGTGCTGATTTGTTGGATAAACCGGGACATCAAGACTGACATGGTATGGAGGCAGGCCCGGCTCTAGGAGTAGGCGGGCTAGGCAGCTGCCTAGGGCAACGGACGGGTAGGGGGCAACGACGAAGACGGTGCCGAATATGATTCTCTAAAAATAGTTAAAATTAAATAATATCTTTGTATTACATAGACAATAATTGTGTTATGTCTCAAGTGGTTTGCACATTGATGCGACAAATGATCGAAGTTCAATTCCTACTGCTTTTAACTACTTTTAAATATCATTTTTTTTTAAATCGGCTAGGGCAACATTTTTGTTCGGACCGGTCCTATATGGAAGATTTGTGTCATGTTAAAAGACTACAGATGGACAAAGTTTAATATATGAATGTCAACAATGAACTAAAAAATAAGTAGGAAAAGATTGATTACCCTTCGGTACGGTCCTGCCAATCTAAAGGTTAAGTTCACTTTCTGATAAAATTAATTAGAGCACAAACTCCAGGATATAAATTATACGTTGGTTGCATTTTAACAGTAATATTTTTCTTTTGCAAGATGTGAAAATTTGCCTTCCCATTGCCCTATAGCATCATATAATAAATATTAACCACTACCAGACATCACAAGAGGCCATAGTTGTTAGCTGTTACTAAATAATATATTATATCAGCAGTGTTCTGAATGGCTACTACATCATCTTACTGAGTATTTAATCAAATTACAAGCCTCCCATATGGCCCAGATTGCATCACACATTAATCTTTGGGGTTGGAGAAATAAATCATTACATCATAGGTTAGATCGTTTTTTTTTTCTCCTTTTCCAGTTAGTAAATTATTCATAGTAAAATCTTTCAATGGTATTTATACCTATGGTGTGCCTGTCTTTGTGGATGCATAGAGGCGTTAAAGCTTGTATCATTTATTGTGTTATTGCTAACGCATATATTTTGCTTCTTCAGGAATTAGATGAAATTTGCTAGTTTTTGTACAGAACTACAAGTACAACAATGTTTAACATACCACATGTATTTGTTAGTAACGCATATAGTGTTATTGCTAATGCGTAATTTTTCTTCTTCAAAGTTTGAACTTCTCCCTAATTCTCCCTTTTTATATTCTCCATTTGTATAGATGTCAAAATATCATTTTAATTTGTGAGTTAACAGCAAAGGACAGAGAGTTCATTTTCCAACATTTAATTACTGACATTCTGAAAATCATTTACAAATCAAATACAACCAAAAGTCTTAGTGGTTAACTAAAATAGTTCACTAGATGATAAGTTTATAATCAAATAAAGCACCTACCAGCATTATTTAAGATATTGGTACAATACCTACTGCACAATCAAAAATATATGGAGCAGTTATGTATATGACCTAAGAAACTAACGGTATATGGAAAATATAAAATAATGAAATGATAAAAAAGTTTTATGCCCTTTTCAAGTTTTATGTCCCTATCATGTTCTACTTTAATAACACCCAAACATATGAAGGACCTAAACCCTTCAAATTCATGAATCACTGGATTATGTGTGAGGGGTACAAAGAGACAGTGGAAAAAAGTTTTATGTTCCCTAAAGGCAATCAGTTATACAACCTTATCCAGATGCAGAAGAACATCAAAAAAGAAATCAAAAATTGGTGCAAAGGAAAAAATGATTTACAATCACAAGTACTAAAAAGCAAGCAAGAAGTCAACACTGCTCTGCAAATATTAGAATCAGATCATAATTACTTGAATGCACAAAATTTACATGAGGCTCAAGTGAAAATGGCCAAAAGTATGGAGTTGTTAGCAATTGATAACAAACAAAAAACCAAATGTCAATGGATCAAGTGGGATGATAGCTGCTCTAAATTTTTCTTTGCCAAACAAACAACCAGAAAATTTGTCAACAGCTCCCACAATTTTCTAAAAGAAAATGGAGAGATAGTTAAAACCCAAAATGAAATGGTGGAAGAAGCTGTTAAATTTTTCTCCAATATATATAACAGAGGCAATATGGAAAATCAGTTCCCTAATATCACTCCAAAAAGGAAACTAAATGATTGGGGAAAAACTTTTCTTAATGCCACTTTTGATGAAAAAGAAGTAAAAAGAGCCATTTTCAGTGTGCATAATGACACAGCCCCTGGCTATGATGGTTTTAATGCTAAATTCTACAAAACACATTGGAATGAATTAAAGAAACCTCTTCTTGAAGCTATGCAAACTTCTTTTGACAATGGTAGAATAGTGAGAGAAATCAATCACACCATCATATCCTTAATCCCAAAAGTTAAAAACTATCTATCAGTTTCAGACTTCAGACCCATAGCCTGTTGTTCCATGTTATATAAAATCCTATCAAAACTTCTATGTGACAGAATGAAGTTTGGGCTCGCAGAATTAATATCTGACAATCAAACAGCATATTTACCAAACAGACAGATAAAAGATGGGATAATACTTGCACATGAACACATCAGAAATTTCAATAAACAGGGCAGCAATAAAATGTGCATAAAGGTAGATCTCAAAAAAGCTTATGATTCAGTAAACAGATATTTCATTCTGCACATGATGAAAAGCATGGATTTCCCAGACAAATGGATAAAAATTATTCAAGAAATGATATGCACCCCAAGTTTTTCATTTTCTATCGAAGGATATCATAGGGGATATTTTACTGGTAGTAATGGAATAAGACAAGGAGACCCTTTATCCCCCTATCTTTTTACATTATGCATGGAATATTTCACTTTGTTGATGGATGCAAAAGCTGCCAAAGGTAAAATAGAATCAGTTATCAAAAACCACTCCACAATTACACATCTAATATATGCAGATGACCTCTTAATATTCACTAATGCAACTGCTACTGGAGCTAAAGCCATTAAAAATTGCTTCAAGAAATTTCAGAGAGTTACTGGTTTGGAAATGAACAATCTTAAAACACAAGTGTTTTTTAACAAGTTTTGCAATAATAAAGACCAAGTGCTCAACATTCTGAATATTCAAGAAGGACAATTACCTGTCAGATATCTTGGGCTACCTCTATCAGTGACATATATCAAACAGTCAAACTGCAAACAACTGATTGATAGAGTGCTGAAAAAGATGCAAGGTTGGGAATGCAAATTCCTCACAGTTACAGGAAGAATTGAATTGATAAAGGCTGTTATATATCCTATGGTTAGTTTTTGGATGCAGTGTTTTATGCTTCCCAGCCTAACTATTCAACAAATCAATCAATTATGCAAACTTTTCATCTGGAAGGGTAAAAAGAGCAGTGTTCCATGGGAAACAGTTACAAGTGCTAAATCTGAAGGTGGAATGAGGTTGAAAAAACTATCTGATATAAATATCACTTTCTGCATAAAAAGAATTTGGGAGACACTCAATAATTCAACATTCAGTGCAAGGTGGTTAAATGAAAGATATGCCAACAAAGAAACACTGTGGGAGTCTAATTTCAATAACAATTTCTCATGCACTTGGAAAAAAATGCTATACTATAGAAGAGATGCACAAAAAATAATTGACAGAAGAATTGTAGATGGGAAATCTACAAGTTTATGGTTTACTCCATGGATAAATGGTTCAACATTATTAGAAAAATTGGGGCAAAATACTTTATCATACTCCAGAGGACAAAAACATAAGGTAAACCATATCATATCTGGAAATACATGGAGAACTGAGACTATATCATACCTTGGTAACATCAGTGATGATATAAGACAAGTACCCATTCATCACGACAGAGCAGAAGACTACTGGTTTTGCAAAAATGGTAAAAATGGAAACTTCTCTTTTCATAATGTTTGGGACAATCTTAGAATCAAACTTCAAGAGATCAATAACCACAAAATCATATGGAACAACATATCCCTTCCTAAACTGAATGTTTGTCTTTACAGAGCCAATTTCAACTATCTACCAACAAAAGATAAATTAATGAGACAAGGAGTGACTGAAGATTCTATCTGTGTTTTATGCAATTTAGAAGAGGAAACTTGCAAGCATTTATTTTTCAACTGTTCTTTCTCCAAACATGTGTGGTGTTGGATCAGAATCATGTTAGGTGACCCTACAACTCATAGTAACAATGACACGTCTATCTCAGACACCTTTACCTACATAAGTCAAAATTTTGCAGCAAACAACATCCATAGGGATATCAGTATAGCTGCTCTTAGCTCAGCCGTATGGTTCATTTGGAAAAGCAGAAACTCTAAGATCTTTAACAATGACAATGCAGACAAAATTGCAGTTTGTAAAACCATAAAAAATATGGTTCGTGACTTAATCATCAACAGATCTAAGTTCTTCCCTCACAGCTTGATTAATACTGATGACATCCTAATAAAATGGGAAATTTTACCTTCGCGTGATGACCTTACCTTTCCCCCCTCGATCCCTAATTTCCCATCCACATCAACATCCTCAAGGTACATGATTGATAGAGAAGATGATGAAGCTGAGAACTCTATTATTTCCAGACGCACTGAAAGTAGCAGCGCTATAGTTGGAAGAGAAGAAGAATTGACAGGCAGAGAAAACGAGCCGCCATGAGGAAATAGAATCGCTTTTTTCGCAATGTGTTTAGGGTTTGGTCGTGAATGTGTTTGGGCTTGTGTTGATGTGTACTTATGTGTAAATATTGTTGTTGTATTGTTTTTTTCAATATCAATAAAGCTTTTGACCTTTATTCAAAAAAAAAAAAAAATGCAGCCTTTGAACGAAAAATAAACATGCTAAGCTGTGTTGTGTACGTATGATAATTAACCTTTTAACATCACTGATAGAAAAGGTTTAACAATGGTACAGTTTTCCTTTATATATAATATAATCCGACTTCAAATTATGAAATGATAAAAAAGTTATATGCCCTTTTCAAGTTTTGACATAATAAAATGCAGCCTTAATTTGAATGAAAACTAAACATGCTTAGATGTGTACGTAAGAGAATTAACCTTTTAACTTCACAGAACAGAAAAGGTTTAACAATGGTGCAGTTTTCCTATATATATATTGTTGGAATTCCTAAACACAAAGTTTAAATGAAATACACTTGTCCCACATCGGCAAATATGCAAACAAAGCCAAGTATATTAATAGCTTCCTACTAAAGGGGTTGGGGTCTTGAGGCATCCAAATTTTTGCTTCGTTGTGAGGAGTGAGATCATGCATCACTACCACACGTGCGCGTGCCGCCGCCGGCCGTCCGACCGGGCTCGGATTTGAGTCTAATATGATCCTATTTTTACTGCAAAACTGGGCCGGGCTTTCTGACAGTTGCAAGCTATACGAACAAGTGCGAATCTGTTCGTGCGGACGCGGATTGACTGAGGGCGGGCGCGGGTTTTTGGCGAACAGACGCAGCCGGAAGCGGGTGCGACCCGTTAAATGCGAACGGGTGCGGCGTATGGCAGTAGCAGGAGCGAACGGGTGCGGCCCGTTATTGAACAGCAGCAATGAAGGGTAACGGGTGCAACCTTTCAGGCAGACGCGACTGTTCGAAGGGCGGACGAAATTATAAATAGAAGAGAATATTGATCACATTCTCATTCGATTCCAATCTAATTTCTTCTACTTCTTCCTTCTCTACTGCTCTAAATAATATATCACAGAGTTGACATACTCCTTACAATCTCGTGCAGATTATGTCTGTTGTATCTTGGGAGACTTTAAATAAAGTCTTAAGGAAATTGTCACGACAAGCCTCAGACGGAATTTCCCTCTTAAACCGGTTAGATTTATATATATATATTTTTCTTTCTGTGGTATACTATTTCATTAAATAGTATAACGGTTGATTTAGCACTATAGTTATCGTTACTATAGTTGTTAATTTGTTGTTGTAATTTAATTACGACATAACTATTATTTAAATTAACTAATACAGACTTCTAGAGTAGTAGAAATCTGTTTGATAAACTTTTGAGACGAGTTTATAATTGATCATTCTCTGTTTTGCTATACTAGACGTATAACATCTTAAGACTTTCCTGTTTTAACTAAAACAGAGATGGCAACAGTAGAGCTCTCAACAAAGGCTACTACACACAACAGACCCCCGATCCTTTTAAAGGAGATGGTGACGACTTTTTAATATGGCAGAATCAGATGTTATTTTACCTCACTACACTCGGTCTGCAACGGTATCTCGAGGAGGAGGAACCGATTTCTGCACCAGGCAAGGAAGCAGATGTTGCTACGTGGAAACATTCCGATTTCCTATGCTGAAACTATATTCTGAATTGTCTCGACAAGGTGCTATACAAAGTATATCAACCTCTAAAGACAGCAAAAGCACTCTGGAATGCACTTGCCACGAAGTACAAGACGCAGAATATATCAGTCTTAAAAAATTCATTGTAGACAAATTCATGGACTACAAGATGGTCGACTCCAAACCGATGACTACTCAACTGCATGAATTGCAAATCATCATTCATGAACTCGAAGCGGAAGGTCATAAGGTTGGAGAATCATTTTTGGTTGAATCCATTACGGGAAAACTGCTGCCGTCATGGAGAGACTACCGCAACTATCTAAAGCATAAAAAGAAAGAGATTTCTTTGCAGGACCTCATCGTACGATTAAAGATTGAGGCAGATAACCGCGGAATTACCAAACAAAGCGAGTAGACGTTGGTAACAGAAAGGTCGAAGAACAAGAATAAAGGCCACTTCAACAAAAAGAAGAACTTCTCAAAGAAGAGGAAAGATCCTGAAAACAAATCCAAAGATAATAAGACCAAGAAGTTTAATGGTGAATGTTGGGTTTGTGGCAAAATGGGACACGCCGCTAGAGATTGCAGACACAAAAAGGAACGCAACTCGGAGGCAAACATAGTTGACAACATGGAAGTGGACGAGTCCAACTTTTCAGCAGTTATATCTGAATGCAATTTGGTTCAGAATCCTAACCAATGGTGGGTGGACACAGGAGCTACTCGTCATGTCTGCTCTGATAAATCCATGTTTTCAACATATCAAAAATTCGATCAGAAAGAAAAACTCTACATGGGTAATTCTGTTGTTTCCATGATCGAAGGCAATGGCACCGTAATCCTCAAGTTTACTTCTGGAAAAACTGTCAAGTTGAATGACGTGCTCCACGTTCCAGACATACGCAAGAATCTGATCTCTGGTTCAGTACTATCAAAGAAAGGATTCAAAATGGTGTTCGAGTCAGACAAGATGGTTCTGTCCAAAGCTGGAATGTATATCGGAAGGGGATATTTATGTGATGGCCTATTTAAGGCAAATGTAGCCGTTATCGGCAATAAAACTATGTATTCTGATTGTGCTATGAATAAAATTGAAGTTTCTTACTTGCTTGAGCACGAAATTTTACTATGGCATGATAGATTGGGACACATAAATTTTCGAAAAATGAAAACATTATCAAACTTGGGATTAATTCCGAAATTCCAAGTAGATAAGAACTACAAATGTGAGACATGTGTAAAAGCAAAAATGGTTAAAAAACCATTTCAATCTGTTGATAGAAGCACCGAACCACTAGGTTTGGTTCATATAGACTTATGTGATTTTAAATCATTACCTACAAGAGGTGGGAAAAAGTACTTTATTACGTTTATTGACGATTATACGAGATATTGCTATGTATATCTTTTGAATAGTAAAGATGAAACAATTACATCATTTATAAAGTACAAAGCTGAGGTAGAAAATCAGTTAAATAAAAAGATCAAGATATTGAGATCTGATCGAGGTGGAGAATATGAATCACCATTTGAATAATTCTGTGCCAAAAATGGTATAATTCATCAAACAACAGCTCCATATTCACCACAACAAAATGGTGTAGCCGAGAGGAAGAACAGAACGTTAAAAGACATGATTAATGCCATGCTTTTAACCTCTGGTCTACCGACGAACTTGTGGGGGGAAGCCTTAAATATGTCTAATCACATATTAAACAAAGTCCCTCATAATAAAATAGGAACAATTCCATATGAGTTATGGAAAGGACACAAACCAAGCTTTAAATACCTCAAAGTGTGGGGGTGCTTGGCAAAAGTTCCAGTTCCGCCTTCCAAGAAAGTCAAACTTGGACCAAAAACAGTAGGTTGTTACTATCTAGGGCCAGCCCAATATAGCAGTGCCTACAGATTTTTGGTATTCAAGTCTGATATAACTGATATTCATGTAAATGCAATCATGGAATCTAGAGATGCCTCATTCTTTGAAGACGTGTTTCCGCACAAAAGGAATGAAGGGAAAAATATCCCTAAAAGGACAAGAGAAGAATCAAGCAATTCACATGAAGATGAAACTCATCATGAGATTGAGGAAGTTGAACCAAGAAGAAGCGTAAGGGCTAGGACTTCCAAGACATTTGGTTCGGATTTTTTCACATATGTGTTAGAACATGAACCTCAAACGTACAAGGAAGCAATGTCATCTTCTGAATCTTCATGTTGGAAAGAAGCAATCCAAAGTGAGATTGATTCAATTTTAAGTAATAAAACTTGGGAAATTGTTGATATTCCACCTGGAATAAAACCTATTGGCTGCAAATGGATTTTCAAGAAGAAAATGAAAGCAGATGGCTCTATCGACAAGTATAAAGCCAGATTAGTAGCCAAAGGATATCGTCAAAAAGAAGGAGTAGAATTCTTTGATACATATTCGCCGGTAACACGAATAACCTCTATAAGAATGCTAATAGCAATTGCATCGATCTATAATCTAGAAATTCATCAAATGGATGTAAAGACAACGTTCTTAAATGGAGATCTCGATGAGGAGATCTACATGGAGCAACCTGAAGGTTTTGTTTCCAAAGGAAATGAAAACAAAGTTTGTAGATTAGTAAAATCATTATACGGATTAAAACAAGCTCCAAAACAGTGGCACGCAAAATTTGATAGTGTCATGATGAGAAATGATTTTCGTATAAATGAATGTGATAAATGTGTTTATTATAAACAAATTGGACAATCATATGTGATGATTTGTTTATATGTAGACGATATGTTAATACTTGGTCCAAATACTCAGGTAATAGAGACCATAAAGAAGATGTTAATTAGCAATTTCGATATGAAAGACTTAGGAGTTGCAGACGTTATTTTGGAAATCAAAATAATAAGAACACCTAATGAAATTGAATTATCTCAGTCACACTATGTAGACAAAGTGATTGAAAAATTCCAAGAGTATGGAATTAAAGGTGTGAGAACACCTTTTAATCCATCAGAAGTACTGCATAAAAACACTAATGAGAGTGTAATGCAACTGGAATACTCTCGTGTAATAGGATGTCTCATGTATCTCATGAATTGCACAAGACCAGATATAGCTTATGCAGTAAGTCGACTAAGCAGGTATACAAGCAATCCAGGAAAGGAACACTGGAAAGCACTAATGAGAGTGCTTGGATATTTAAAAAATACCACAAATTATTCCTTACATTATGGAAAATATCATGCCGTCTTAGAAGGATATAGTGATGCAAACTGGATTGCTGATTCAGCGGAATCAAAATCAACAAGTGGTTATGTGTTTACCTTAGCAGGGGCAGTAGTGTCATGGAAATCAACTAAACAAACATGCATAGCTCGATCCACTATGGAATCGGAGTTCATCGCTTTAGATAAAGCAGGCGAAGAAGCAGAATGGCTTCGTCATTTTTTAGAAGATATTCCATTTTGGCCTAAACCTGTACCGGCCATATGCATACACTGTGATAACCAAGCTGCGCTAAGCAGAGCGCACAACTTCGTGTATAATGGAAAGTCACGACACATTCGTCGACGCCATAACACAGTTAGGCAGTTACTCTCAAATGGAACTATTTCCATAGATTATGTGAGAACAAATGATAACCTAACGGATCCATTTACTAAAGGTTTATCATGAGAGAAAATTGACTGCGCATCGAGGGGAATGGGTTTAAAAGCCTAAACCACCAAGAGTTATCTTATACGGAAACCTATCCTAGCGACTGGAGATCCCAAGGACTAGGATCAATAGGCAAACCAGTTCTGAGTAACTCAAGACATAATGCATTTGCTTGGACATAGTCCAACTCCATTCCTATGGTGCATAATATAAATGCATGCCTACAGAAGTATTTAAAGGTTAAAACTATGTTTTTTAATGATGACCATATCTTGAATATAACAAGTGGAGTATATGTAGGATACTCTTAATGGTTGCGATCACCTATGTTAGTGTGAGCTGGGTCGGCTCTATGAGAATATTAAAGGCTTATATTTTCTATAAACACTCGTAGAACCAAACAAATTTGTTCAGGACCAAAATGAACACAACCAAGAGATTGGATGAGAAGGGAATCAATGCTTCGTAAAGCTTATTGTCTAGATATACAATAAAGGCCGACGGTTCAAGATGAAATAATTCACCGATTAGCCAAGTAGATCCGATAAGTTTTAACTAGGGAAAGTTCAAAGTGAAATATCTACTTATCCACGATAAAGCATTATTCCATATGTACTCTGTGATATTTCGCTTTGTATGGGGGAAAAGTATATTATCATGTATGTGGGGGATTGTTGGAATTCCTAAACACAAAGTGTAAATGAAATACACTTGTCCCACATCGCCAAATATGCAAACAAAGCCAAGTATATTAATAGCTTCCTAATGAAGGGGTTGGGGCCTTGGGGCACCCAAATGTTTGCTTCGTTGTGAGGAGGGAGATCATGCATCACCACCACACACGCGCATGCGCCGCCACCGTCCGACCGAACCGGGCTCGGGTTTGGATTTGGGTCTAATATGATCCTATTTTTACTGCAAAATTGGGCCGGGCTTTCTGACAGTTGCAAGCTATATGAACAGGTGCGAATCTGTTCGTGCGGACGCGGATTAACTGAGGGTGTACGACCTCTGAAGCGGGCGCGGGTTTCTGGCGAATAGACGCAGCCAGAAGCGGGTGCGACCCGTTAGACGCGAACAGGTGCGGCGTATGGCAGTAGCAGGAGCGAACGGGTGCGGCCCGTTATTGAACAACAGCAATGAAGGGTAACGGGTGCAACCTTTCAGGCAGACGCGACTGTTCGAAGGGGTGCGGACGAAATTATAAATAGAAGAGAATACTAATCACATTCTCATTCGATTCCAATCTAATTTCTTTGCTTCTTCCTTCTCTACTGCTCTAAATAATATCTCACAGAGTTGACATACTCTTTATAATCTCGTGCAGATTACGTCTGTTGTATCTTGGGAGACTTTAAATAAAGTCTTAAGGAAATTGTCACGACAAGCCTCAGACGGAATTTCCCTCTTAAACCGGTTAGATTATATATACATATATATTCCTTTTTTCTTTATGTGGTATACTATTTCATTAAATAGTATAACGGTTGATTTAGCACTATAGTTATCGTTACTATAGTTGTTAATTTGTTGTTGTAATTTAATTACGACATAACTATTATTTAAATTAACTAATACAGACTTCTAGAGTAGTAGAAATCTATTTGATAAACTTGTGAGATGAGTTTATAATTGATTATTCTCTGTTTTGGTATACTAGACGTATAAAACACACACACACACACACACATATATATATATATATATATATATATATATTTATTTATAAATCCGATTTCAAATTGTTGAGGGGCCTTTACCGTGCACGATTTTTATTGTAAATTCCAAATACACAAAAACTGCATTCTTACTAAAAATGTCTAACGCTGAGAAATATCAAGTATTTGGGTCAATCTTTCAAATTAGTATCATTAGTCAAGCTACAGTTAGCAACTCCGGTGAATCAATAAGCTACTTTTTTCATGAAAAAATCCACCAAACCCAAAATTCACTACAAACAAAACCAGATTCATCGAAGTCATCCTCGTCGGAACTCAAACCATTTTCCTAAGCAACACGTATAGGATACATGCTTACATTTTAGATCCATGACTTTCTCTCCTTTGTCTATATCGCATAAGCAGAAGACACACTCTGCTTGTTCATTAGCTTCCATTGTGTATTGTGACACAAAATGCCTTAAATTACAAAATGAAGATTGAGGCTCAACATTCATATTTTTTATGATACACAATGAGTAATGGTAGCATTTAAAAAAGTATCCGGCGAACCAGAGGATATGCATCAGAAATGTTAATAAAGGAAGGAGAATGATCTTGATGTTCAGAGCGAAGACTTGATTAATCGACCCTAACGTTGTTGTTATAAACCAGAAAAGCGATAATGGAATGAGCTTTGAAGACTCCAAAATAATAGGATCTCTTTATGTAAGATTTGGTGATATGACCTCAATAACAATTAAGAGATCATGTGAAACAAAAATAGCTGTTGCGTGAAACTAAAAGTTGAATGCTACCAGTAGTCCATTCAGTCAACTTGTTTAAAGATTTTGCTTAATTGCTTTGCTTTTCTGAGGCCAGATGACGATAGACTATTGTTAATAGCCACTTTTGTAAACTAATTATGCATACAACCAAGTAGACGTTTGACTTAACCACATATAATTAGAACTGCTAATGGACCAGAATTTGATTCATATCTGCATTGAGTCCCTACCAATTAAATGGGTTTGGATTGGATCTTTCTGTCAGCTAGTTTCCTAAGTCTTATCAACAAACTGTCGTTGTCCGTCCACTAGTTTGCAAACTTATTGGCTATTTTCTGTCAGCTTATTTATTTCCTAAATCTTGCTGATGCAATTTTAAATTGCATCAGTTAAAACAATAATAATTTTATAACCCAAAAACCGTACTTTTAATACGCTGCACGAGTATGGATTGCATCACTATATTTTCAAGCAGCTTATAATCAGTACAAATAAATTAAAGAGCTGCGGTATCTACCCAACTTCTACCTTTCGTTTCAAAAAATAATAAAATACTAAGTAGTTCTGAAACCATTTTTTTTTCCAGTAAATTTTGGTAGAAAACAAACAAACTACAGTTGTACATTCTCTATCACTGAACTTTGCTTTCCATTTTCAACCTCCAAATCTCAAAGTTGTTCATTTAGCGACGATAGAATGGAAATGTATGTCTATTTTGCAACAGCGTGTCAATATACTGCTGTTATTCATTATTGGATATCCCGACCTTCCCACAAAAAACATACATGTTCCTTGAACACTTGTTATAATAAAAGGAATATCCTGTTGTTATGCACTACAAATCTCATATATACGCTTCTTTTTTTAGGATATCTTGCAATGTAAAATTAATAATAATCCAATCTACACACTCATTCTAATATAATGCGAGCCACATCTAACAAAACTCCATTTTGGCGAGCATTTTTCAATTCAACTTAAAGTTACACAGAGTTTTACATTACTTGGATAAGATCGCTTGCACCTCTTAGCAGTTCAGATCAGGATACTATCACCTTTCAACAATTTGGCCAAACTTGTTTACAAAGAGTCATCTTTTACGCAACTGGGGCGGGCTGTGTTCTAATATATAACTATTGGACTTATCCACAAGCTCATATGTAGACCAAGTGGGTAATTAATTGGCCTAAATGAAAAGTACCAAATTGACCGTGATAAAATAAAGAGAATAACTCCTATTGATGGATAAAAATGTAATTTTCTACTAACACCTTGATGATAGCCTATGTAGTTAATATCGGATAATATCGCTGATATATCGCCTATATATCTCATATCGCTCCTAAGCCGATACTTTTTCAAAATATCGCTTAAAATATCGTTACCGATGTTGGACAAAATATTGCTCTGATATTTAGTATGAAATACCCAATATATTTTGAGAATATCGTTCATTCTTGTATGTGTTAGAGAAAAAATATTTATAAATAAATATCTTCACATTTACAATACTTGTTTTTTTGTATATGATGAATGACAATATCTAGACCATATTAGAAATTCTAGTGCATTAATTTTTCAGTTTTAACCATACAATTTCTGTCTTCTTTGTTAGTCATTTAATAAATAAAACTCTACTTATTCCATTACTTTTTACGTTTTATTTTTAGTGAAGACTTTACCACTAAATACAAGATCATGAAAGAGCTACTTTTCTTTTTGGTTATTTTTCGTTTACTATTTCTATCTAGTAAGTTAGCATATGAAAATTCATTTTATTAGTTACTATCATGTGACAAGAGCTAATAGTTGAAGAGTAGTAAAGTTATGTATTTGACCTATCGATAAGGAACGAGCTAAAGTAGTAATTGGTATCAAATCAACACTGCTTATTCGATAAATTAAGTTAAAATGAAAACGATGATACTATAAATACGAAAAATTTGCGGAAGAAATATGGCTGATTAGATGACTAAAGAAACAATGAATATAATATAAAAATGAAGAAAATAATAAAGATGTATAGTATACGAATTTATCAGTTTTTAGTATTTACTAGAATATCCCAGTAAATGATTTATAATCTATAAACTATATGCAATCAGTCTTTGATAGTTATTTAGCATTATCTATCAAAATATTTGAAAACTTAAAATCAGTATATATTATAACATAGTACAATATCATTTATAACATGTTCTACACATGTCCGATATTTTATCAATGTTATCCAATATTATTATGATATTTTAAAATATCTCATGTCGGCACTGGACCGATATGTACCCGATACCAATATTAACTACTTAAATGGTAGGTGCATGTAAAAAAAATAGAAAACGCTAATAGGATTGGCTCTCTCCACCCGCTCATTCAGTTTTCCTCTCCATCAAGAGGAAGAAATACAATCGTAGGCAATTATTCACTAGAAATTGATCGCTTTTACTATGAACCAATGTACGCTCTCTTAATCTACATGCTATTATGTAATGGTGAAAATCATTTTGTTTAAAAATCCATCCTATTATGATTTAGATCTAGTCTATTATGATTTATGCAAAAATTAGTTTTACTTGTATTGATCTAAAGGTTAAGAATTTACATGTGGTATTAGAGATTAGATTGAGAACACAATGATTTCCATGAATGATTTATTTTATTTCCTGGGATGCGGTATGTTTTAAATTTATCAAAATATGCTATTATTGTATTTGCCGATTGATCTTTGTTTTTCTTTATCATTTTTCATTTACAATTTTTTCATATTAATTTATGGTACACACACAGACACACACATATATATGTATGTATGTATGTATGGTGTGTGTGAATCAAGATTTGAAACTTTTCGTAGCTCTAATTAATGACTTAATTGTAAAGTTTTAAATTATGCTATATATGGTTGCATGTATGATTGCTTCTGTCTCATATAATGAAAGAGTGTATTGTTTTATTGCTATAACAATTTCGGCTTATATGTAATGTTTTGAATTGCGGTATAGTGTTGTAAATGATTAATATATGTCTGTATGTATGTATGTATGAATTATTTATGTTTTATGATTATGTTCACAATACACGTATGCTGCCATTTGAATTAAAGTATTGTTAGTATGCTATTTGAATTAAAGTGATTATACTGTATATTGTTGGCCACCAAAGTGATCAAATGAATTGTATTTTAATGGTATTTTAATTTGATATTTATATTTGTGTAATTTGTTAGTCACTAAAGTGGCCAAATTAGAAAGGTTTATAAACATCAAATTAAAGTTCATTTACTCAAGTTTATGTTGTGCTTATGAATGAATGACACTATGGTTTATGTATAATTTTAAAGATTTGTCATGAGTATATTGATTTCATAGTTATAAAATGTTTTGGATTGCCCAAAGGTTGATCACTTATCTTATAACATATAAACATTACTGATGTATATTGATGTGCTTGGTTAGGTATGTTTTGTATGTCCAAAGATAGAAAACATATCTAATTAGAGCATGTTAATTGTCAATTATGTGAAATTTTATTGAGCATCAATTATGTCTGTTTTATTGCATATTGTTGTATCACTTAAAGAAGAACTTCAATATACACCTGAAGTTTGTTGGTTGAATCTGAATATGTGTTGAAGATTTAAGTTTATTACTCAAAGTATTAATGTGTGAGCGTATTTTATATATTTTTGCAGCATATGTTCCTGTTTCTTTACATTCGCAAACCACGTCCGTTATTAAGTTTAATGGACTTAATTTATCTGAATGGTATGAACAAGTTCAGTTTCACCTTAGTATTCTAGATCTTGAGTTGGCACTCTTAAGTGAGAAACCAACTACAGTTACTACTAGCAACAGCGTTGATCAGAGATCTTCCTATAGACCTTGGGAAAGTTCTAATAGACTGAGCTTAATATTTATGTGAATGACTGTAGAAAACAATATCAAGTTAATAATTAAGAAAAATGATAGTGCAAAGGAATTTATGAAGTTTGTGGAAGAATGCTCCCTGTTTGAGTCTGCCGATAAGTCGCTCATTGGGACACTAATCGATACCTTAACCACCATTAAGTTTGATGAATTTCGTACTATGCATGAGCATATTGTTAACCAAATTTATGGTCAACACCCCAAAGTGTCCAAGTAGATGGACCTAAGGTGAACTGGTTGTATGTAGAGCCTTCGGAAATGGGAATAAGGATCTTGATTCCGTAGAATATGACCTACTCGAAATGTCAGAATGTAGAAATGTTAGGTTTCGACCCCGTCGAAAGGTTGGTAGAATGAAGGTTTCAAACCATACGATAGGTTTAGGAATAAGGAGTATATTCCAAATAATACCCCTTTAGACTAGATGATGGTTTCGATTCCGTAGTTTGGATCTTAAATGAACTCCTTATCGAAAGGTATTTCCGTAGATTGTTTCTTAAAAGGATTCCCTATCTGAAGGGGTTTCAGAGGGGACTAAATCCAGTAGAAAGATGCTCCTAGACCTTTTGAACCAATGAAATGTAAAAAGAGGATCGATATTTGATTATATCTACATAAAGTACGTAAAAAGACATGGAAACATTTATCTCAAACATGAAATTCTTTATTATGAACTGAAGTATACATAGTAATACTTGTTGGAAAAAGCCCCAAATTTATTTAGAAATTAGGATTACAAACTTTCAAAACAATAGTGATTTTGAAGACTAAAAATACGGATCCCAAAAATGGACCCCTCGAGTTTTATTTATAGGTGCGGGTTGGCACCTTCTGCAGGGGTCATGGCAACTGTATCGGAAGGTAGGTTTCACTCGCATCCTTCCGGCCTTGTGCGAATGGGAGGCCTTTCGGCTTTGTCGGAAGGTTGGCTTTAGCTCTTCTGAACATATCGGGATGCCTTTGTCTCGATCGGAAGGTGAGAATGCGGCATCCACAGCTTTGATCTAATGATGGAAGGGCAGCTGATTTGATGCAGAAGGGAACCTTTCGACTCCATCGAAAGGTCTTCTGAAGGTAAGTGACGCTTCTAAAGTGCTTGACCAGCGTTGCCCTGCATCCAATGATCTGATCTTTTATTGCGGAAGCATCCTTTCGATCCTATCGAAAGGTTCTTTTGAATGAGGTGGCAAGTTGGATTTTCGGAAGCTAATATTTATATATAACATTGATGTCTCTTGAGGAAGGCCTTCAATGTGGAACCATCACTTGCGGAAGGCTCTTCCATGAATGCGATACTTGTGGAACATCTTCCGCCAGCAGTGAGTTATCTTCTGCAGAACCCTCTCATGCGGAACCAAAGGCAAAAGTCTTTATCATATGCGGAAGCCTCTTGTGGGCGGAACCATCTCATGCGAAACCTTAATTGGGGAATCCTTCTTGACTTTTCCATAAGCATCCCTTTGGATCTTGCGGAAGGTCCTCCGGCGACCTATACTCTCCATCGAAACCTAGTTTCGGTGGTGAATTTTTGGTGTTAACATTTGCCCACCCCCCTCCCTAGCGAAGAGATGTCCTTGACTTTTCAAGTCAGGGTTTCGTCTTGGTCCTTTTCCTGCCTTTCAATATGGATGGGACTCTTTTAAGCTCTTATCCAAGCGAAGTTGCATGATGAATAACATTTAACAAAATACTAATCAAGAAAGCACATTTTTCGTTCCTAAAACATCATTCCAGAATGACAATTTAAACACTGGGAAACTTTAGCTTATACACGGCATGTATTATACCCCTTAAAATTTAACCCCACGGAACTACTGTTAATAACTGATTAACATTTACATACCCAAAAGATATCACTACTTCAAAATTTAAGCATCACTAATAATTGTCAAAAGATAACATAACTCTCTGATCACAACCCATTTGGAAACGGCGGCAGATCTGGGTCCGCACCGATAAAGTCAGCCATAACAGGTTCAACCCATATTGGTTGATAAGGTGAATACACCACCAGAGAGGGATTTTCACCAAAAATGTCCCAGTTGGCTAAGTCCACCCAGAATGTGGTAGTGGTCAGGTCATAAAACATAGACCACGTGGCAACAAAATTATGATTGGAGGAATATGGTTGTTGGTGGACTTCATTACTGGATTGGGTGCTGTGAACTTCCTCCGCCATCGGCTGCTGATTTTGCAAGGCCATGGCATAGCAGCAACGGCAATGCGGTATTTCATCATTGACAAAGTCAGGATGGATCAGATGAAGATTACAAGCCACCAATTTGATATTCATTTTACAGGGAATACGAACCGCTTTTTACTTCTTAGTGAGAAAAAGAAAGAGATCTGTGTTTCTTTGTGAAATGAAATGTTTATATTGTAACGTATTGATGTTATTTTGTCTTTTAGTGCAATGACAATTTTCATTTTATTTTAAAATAAAATATGTAATGAAAAACATATCTGGCGAGTTCTTGTATGAAAAAGACTTTCAATATGAACAAAGTTGAAGGCATTTATTCCCTTCGAAAGCATTCAAGCATCGTGGAGTTTCCCGCATGCAAATTGAAATGAAAGTTCCCCTTCAAAGGACACTAAGCGCCATGTCGAAGGCTACAACCCATTCCATCGAAGGTCAAAGCATGCTCTATCGGGGGCCAAACCTATTCTGGTCATAATGGATGAGTTTTGTTTTCACCTGTTAAAACACTCAAGTTTCATATTTATACATGATCAATTCCAAACACAAGTCAAATTAGAAATTGCAAGTAAAGTAAATGCATAGAGAGTAAGCATCTTAGAGCTCCATAGCTTGATTTGAATTTGGTCTTACTACCATTAAGTTGCTTTCTTTCAGCATGAAAGAATTGATTTTAATTGCTTTCTTCGGGATTTACAAAAATTATATTTGGAATACCCTCGTCTCCGCCTTGACTTCCTTGGCGTAGATAAGGAAACTATTAATAAAATTTCTTAAAATCTAGGACTTGAAAATCCAATAATACAGTCAGGAATAGGTAAGTCGTAAATTCATCAAAACTCAAAGGAAAATGTGAGTTAACAAATCAGAAAACAGGCAGAAAACCATCCAAATTCTACCATGGAGGTATAGAGAACCAAATTCGTGAATCATTACGAAGACTGGTAAGGAAATTCGAAATTCACTTTATCAAAAATCCAATAAGAAATTATCCCAAATCCATTGAGAACGCAAAATTCACAAATCACCATAAAGATTCATAAGGAAATCTCGGAATTCATTAAATCAGAAATCTTATTAAGAATTATCAAATACCCAATAAGGGAATCGGAAATTCATAAATCATCATGAAAATCATCAAGTAATTTCTAAATTCATCAATTCAAAACCCTAATAAAAACTATCCAACATTTCCAATAGGTAAATTAGAAATACGAAATTCGTTAATCATCAGAAAAATCAGTAAGGAAGCTTAAATTCCATTAAATCAGGGAATTAAAATCCAAGAATCAAAATGCGGTCTGAAAACCATCCATTCTTATTCAAAATAAGAAGATCGATGGAAAATTCATAAATTATCATGGAAAATCAACAAAGGAAACCAAGAAATCGTGAACTCATGAAACAAGCGATCCACGAGAAATTGCCATGAAACATCAATGGGGAAATTGTAACATGCATAATTCATGAATCATCAGAGAAATCAATGTGGAAATTCATTAAACCAATAATTCAGCAATAAATCACCACAGTGATTTAATAAAGAAACCATGGATACAAAATCAGCAAAAATCAATGGGAAATCCATAAATTATCATACGAACTCCACAAATGAGATAAGAATTTAGGAACTCAATAAGCAAACAAATGATGGGAAAATATCATGAAAATCCATGTGTGTAAAATTCATAAACCATTTCGAAAGTTAATGAATAAATTGAGAAACCTTGAAACTAGGAATTCAATTTTGAAGCCTTTATAGAAATTCTCCAATGAAATTGATAAATCATCATGAAGTCAATGTAGGAGTTTAAGATTGATTAGATCCAAAAATGGAATTTCAGGCAAAGAAAATCAAAAGCCCGCGAAACCAAGAATTTAATCAAAAATTTGCCAGGATCTCATCTAACAAATAGACTGCTAGAAATCAATCTAATATCAAAATTAGAAACCTATCTGGTTATATTAAACCCAGTAAATTCATACAACAAACTCCTAGACCCTTGGGTTAGCAAAGTTTTGATATATTAGAGTTGAGTTGCATCTGCAAGACCTTGTGGTTAATTGGATATTGGCTCCTTATATTCTTATAGAGTCTCTTTTGTTCTAAGGGATCACCCTATTTCCAGGGACTCAGTTGCGGTTTACTCAATCCATTCTTGAAGTGTGGTCTCTATTATCTTTAGCGGCAACTTGTTGTTTATTTCATTCCTTTGACCATTGTATATATTTTGGCCTTTGATACCATGCTAGGGATTCCTTTTATCCCTTTTCTTATCCCATGTCATCTCTTAGGATGCAGATTTCTTAGTCCTTTGATATAGTAATTATTCCCCAAGCAATAGATGTTCTAGGATTTACTAATTCATATCTTGTTTCCTTTAGATATGATCCTAAATTCTTTGTCTGCTTTCGACTGTAGTGTTGGACATCTTTGTCCTGTTGTCTCTGTATGTATCCTTCTTTAGGATTTCAACTTTGTCCTAGTTGATAGATAGATCTCTTTCTTAAACTCTTTATTCTCTCGGGTTCTAACTTTTGCCTTTAGTTGTGGACATCTTTGTCTTCATTCTTCTGTTTGGAGCCCCCACTGGGCTTGGGCGTCTCAGTCCATTTTTTGATGAGCTACTCTTTGGGCTTGAACATCTTAGTCCATTGTTTGATGAGCCTCTCTTTGGGCTTCCCTTATCTCAAAAGGATGTATACTTGGCTGACCTTCCTCCAGAAGGCCGCTGATGGGTGCTACCCCGACCCATCCCCTAAGAGGTGGTTTTGACGTTAGGGGTTCTATTTCTCCCTCCAGGAGATGCTACGGAATAGCGTCGTAGGCTTATGCCCCCCCTCTAAGAGGTGCCACAGAATCGCGTTGTGGGCTTATTCCCTCCCTCTAGGAGGTGCTACGGAATAACATCGTAGGCTTGAATATTTGTATATGAAAATAGTTTTTCTTTGCCAATTAAAATGGAGTCTCCTTTGAGAGAAAGAATTTTGAAATCAAACCCTTCTATTATATTGAAGAGTTTCTTTTGAATAATAGTTTGGACTCATGAATCCTTTTTATGAAAGAGTTTTTTTCTCAATGTAATTTTTAAGAACTTTCTGGCTGTTCTCATAATGGAGACACGAATCTCAAATAGGAGACTAGGAGGTCATGATTCATGAACCAACAGCCATATAGTCGAGAATATGGTTCTCTAGTTTGAGTTCTAATAAACTTTTTGTGCTTTCAAAGTCTTTCTTGAAAAAGCATAAGTAGGCTTTCCCCTGCCCATAATTTTGGTAAACTTTGAAATGTTGAAATTACAGTCTCTTTGTGCGCATTTATTAATGCTATGTAATATCTCAAATTAGTTGCATAAATCTGCTTTTGGGATAAATATGTATTTGTCCCCCCCCGGGCCATGGGGTGATTAAAAATAGTTTTCTTAAAAGGATATAATTTGAGAAATTTCCTTTCGAAATTATTTGCTAAAAATAGATTTGGTGTATATGGATTGGTATTAAGTTTGGAAGTGATTCAACATTTCCTGTAGGGAAGCCTTGGTGTTGTGTTGATTGAACTGTTGATAGTCTTCTCGTGTCAGGCACCTGAGTTGTCCTCATTAAGTATTCTGAAGTTTGCTGTGCTCTTAGAGTTTGTTGAGTGCTTCGGTTTGATTTTATTTTTACTTGTAACAGCACTCAAATTTTAATCAGTACATGATCAATACACAATACAAATTTAAGTATGAATGGAAATACAAATCAAGTTAAAGAGTCATGAAAATAAAAGGAGAAAGTTCATAGTTGAATTGATGTCGTGAGTCCTCATGATTTGATAGAGATTCGCATTTAGAGGTTGCTGAATTGCTTTACTCTTAGTTTTAATAAGATGTCTTTCAAGTTTCTTTGACAAACTCCTGTAAAAATCCCGACGTGATCATGGCTTGAACCTTCTCTAATACGACATTCATCAGTTTCATGTCCATTTGCTTTGTGGTACTTATAGTAACTTCCTCCTTTATTTGGCTTTGGGGCACTCCGAACTTTTTGATGTGCAATAAAATTCTCATTCCTTTTCATCTTAGTGTATATGTAGGAGAGGGGTTTTCTTAGGACATCATAATTCATTTTAGAACTTTTTCTTCAACTTCCCTTCGGGTTTTCACTTTCCCTTGGCCTCTTGTCAAAGCGCTTGAGATTAGATTTCTCTTCCTTGATTTCTCGGTGGAATTCTTTCTTAGCATAGTGCATCTCATCTAATTGAATAAATTTCTCTGCCCAGAGAAAGAAATATTGTAGGTCTCTGCATCCATTTATATAAAGGTCCTTCCAAAATGGAGTTTGTTCGATCAACCCCGACCGAACCGCCATGAGTTTTTCCCTATCGATTGTACTTTCTACTCTTAGTGCTTCTGTGCTAAATCTGTTCAAATATTGGCCAAGTAATTCCCCTTGTTTCTTTCTAATGGTTGCTAGCAAACTAAATTCCATAGTTGTATCTCTAAATATAGCGAATTGAGCCATGAAGTTGCAAGTAAATTATTCCCAAGAATGGATTGTTTCTATTCGGTAACTCCTATACCATTTGATTACTACTCCTTGAAAAGTGATAGAAAAAAGTTTACAACGAACTACCTCTGTAGCATCGTATAAGTTCATCCAATTTTCAAAAAATGACAAGATGATCATCTGGATCAGTTGTTCCATTATATTTTAGCGAAGGAATCTGAATGTGCGGGGGAAGATTTGTTACCATTATCTCTTCGGAAAAGGGGGCCTTTTGCAAGATAACATATTCTTCAGGATCATAAATTTCTTTTCCTCTAAGTGCATTTGCCATTATATGGTTAGGTTGTCATTTTGGTTGGTTTCATCTCTGTGACTACTCCTGTTATCTTCCTGGTTAAAGCTATTTGATTGTTCAAGTGATTTACTTACTCAACTATCTCGGTTTAACACATGATCTTCTATCTCATTTTGAGGTTGGACTTCATCCTCTCTTTCCATAACCTTCATTGATTCCTAGGTTGGAGCTCTTTCTGAACACTCTTTTAATTCTATCCTTTGTGGTCGATGATTCTGAACTTTGACCACATTGCTTTCCAATATTGCTAAGGTTGAAGGTTTCCTTACTTCTATATTGCCTAAGTTAGGATCTGAGACCATATGACCTTTAAAGGTTGACTGTGATGTAGCCTCTTCGTTTGGATTGTTGTTACTACTCTTAGCTTTTACCATACTTCTTTTTTAGTCAAGGCTCTTTATGCAATTGATCGGAGATGAAAGTTATAAGAAATCGGAGGTTCAAGCCCTCCTTCTAGCGCCAAAATATTAACCAAATTTATGGTCAACACCCCAAAAGAGTCCAAGTAGATGGACCTAAGGTGAAATGGTTGTATGTGGAGCCTTTGGAAATGGAAATAAGGATCTTGATCCCGTAGAATATGACCTACTCAAAAGGTCAGAATGTAGAAATGTTAGGTTTCAACCTCGTTGAAATGTTGGTAGAATGAAGGTTTCGAACCAGACGATAGGTTTAGGAGTAAGGAGTATATTCCAAATAATACCCCTTGGGACTAGATGATGGTTTTGATTCCGTAGTTTGGATCTTAAATGAACTCCTTGTCGAAAGGTATTTCCGTAGATTGTTTCTTAAAAGGATTCCCTATCTGAAGGGGTTTCGGAGGCGGAATAAATCCAGTAGAAAGATGCTCTTAGACCTTTCGAACCAATGAAATGTAAAAAGAGGATCGATATTTGATTATATTTACATAAAGTACATAAAAAGACATGGAAACATTGATCTCAAACATGAAATTCTTTATTATGAACTGAAGTATACATAGTAATACTTATTGGAAAAAGCCCCAAATTTATTTAGAAATTAGGGTTACAAACTTTCAAAACAGTAGTGATTTTGAAGACTAAAAATTCGGATCCCAAAAATGGACCCCTTGGGTCTTATTTATAGGTGCGGGTTGGCACCTTCCATAGGGGTTATGGCGACCGTATTGGAAGGTAGGTTTCGCTCGCATCCTGCCAGCCTTGTGTGAAAGGGAGGCCTTTCGGCTTTGTCGGAAGGTTGGCTTTTAGCTCTTCTGAACATATCTGGATGCCCTTGTCTCCATTGGAAGTTGAGAATGCGGCATACACAGCTTTGATCTAATAATGGAAGGGCAGCTGATTTGATGCGAAAGGGAACCTTTCGACTCTATCGAAAGGTCTTCTAAAGGTAACCAGCGCTTCTAAAGTGCTTGACCGGCATTGCCCTGCATCCAATGATCCGATCTTCTATTGCGTAAGCATCCTTTCGATCCATCGGAAGGTTCTTTTGAATGAAGTGGCAAGTTGGATTTGCGGAAGGTAATATTTGTACATGACGCTGATGTCTCTTGCAGAAGGCCTTCAATGCGGAACCATCACTTGCGGAAGGCTCTTCCATGAATGTGATACTTGCGGAACATCTTCCGCCAGCAGTGAGTTATCTTCCGTGGAACCCTCTCATGCAGAACCAAAGGTGAAAGTCTTTATCATATGCGGAAGCCTCTTGTGGGCAGAACCATCTCATGTAGAACCTTAGTTGCAGAATCCTTCTTGACTTTTCCAAAACCATTCCTTCGGCTCTTGCAGAATGTCCTCCTGCGACCTCTACTCTCCATCGAAACCTAGTTTCAGTGGTGATTTTTTGGTGTTAACACATATCGTTAAAAGAACGAATATAGTAGCAAAATTAAACATCATGGGAATGGAAGTGAATGAAAATTTATTAGTAACATCCATCCTTAACTCCTTACCTCTTAAGTATCTTCCACTTCATATGAACTTTAATATTCTGAAGAATAAATGGAATGTGCATGAATTGCAAAGTATGCTATTTCAAGAGAAAGCAAGGCTTAAGAAATCAGAAATTCATTAAGCAAATCTTATAGGTAAGAAAGGAGATGGAAAGGAACCAATGAAGAATATTGGAAAAGGCAAGCAAGGACCTTCAAAGTTAAATCAGTCATCTACCCAAATCTATAAGAAGGAACCAAGCAAGGATAAGTGCCATTTCTGTGGAAAGACCATACACTATCAGAAAGATTGCCTGAGACATAAGGCATGGTTCGAAAGGAAAGGTAAGCCTAGTGCTTTAGTATGTTTTGATTCAAATTTAGCTGAAGTTCCTTATAATACTTGGTGGATTGATTCTGGTTGTACCACCCTTGTTTCTACTGGGATTCCTTACAACCCAAATGACAAGCCCAATTAAAATAGGAAACCGAATCAAAGTTCCAGTTGAAGCCATTGGAACCTATCATTTAATTTTAGACACTAGACATCATTTAGATCTTTTTAGACTGTTTATGTTCCTTCCGTTTCTCACAATTTGATTTCCTTGTCTAAACTTGATAATGCTGGATACTCTTTTAAATTAAGGAATGGATGTTTTGGTTTGTTTAAAAAAAAATATTTTTATTGGTTCTGGTATTCTTTATGATGGTTTGACAAATTACAGCTTGATACTCTCTTTGGAAACTCTATTGACCTTACATCATAATGTTGGTACTAAACGTGGGTTAATTGATGAATCATCGGCTTACTTGTGGCATAAATGTTTAGGTCACGTATTCAAAGAAAGAATCGAAAGATTAGTAAAGAATGAAATTCTACCCATTTTGGATTTTACTGGTCTTGGAATTTTTGTGGAATGTATTAAGGGAAAAAATTACAAAACACACAGTTAAGAAAGCAGCCACAAGAAGCACACGACTTCTTGAAATAATACACACCAATATATATCGGTCTTTTGATGTTCCGTCTCTTGGTAGAGAAAGGTATTTTATCACATTTGTTGATGATCTTTCATGTTATGGATATGTCTATTTGTTGCATGAAAAGTCACAATCGGTAAACACTTTAAAGGTATTTATCAATGAAGTTAAAAGGCAATTAGTAGAAAGGTGAAAATTGTTAGATTTGATAGAGGTGGTGAATATTATGGAAGGTATGATGAAAGTGGACAGTGCCCTGATCCATTTGCTAAATTCCTAGAAAGTTATGGCATATGTGCTCAATATACAATGCCAGAAACGCCACACCAAAATGGTGTTGCGAAAAGGCGCAATCGTACTTTAATGGATATGGTTAGAAGTACGTTAAGCAATACATCTTTACCCACATTGTTGTGGATGCATGCTTTGAAGACCGTTGTATATTGTTGAATGAGGTTTATAGTAAGGTAGTTTCAAAGACAACTTTTAGACTATGGACAGAAAGAAAACCCAGTTTAAGGCACCTATATGTTTAGGATTGCCCATTAGAAGTAAGAATTTATAATCCACAAGAAAGGAAATAGGATTCAAGAACAATCAATGGTTTCTTCATTGGTTATCCAAAAAAATCTTAAGGGTATTGATTTTATTGTCCTAACCATAATACAAGAATTTGTTGAAACTGGAAATGCTAGGTTCATTGAGGATGGTGAATTTAGTTGGAGTTTGGAACTATGTAAAGTGGAAATTCAAGAAGTTAGAATGCAAATTCCTTTGTATGTAGCTTCTTCTTAAATTTTTGTTCCTCTACATGTTGATCACTTTAATGATTTACAGGAACAATAAATTAATGATCTAATGCCACAAAATGAAGTTTTCATGAACGAATCTATGATAGATGAACCATAATAAATTGCATTAAGAAGATCTGATAGGCAAAGAAGATTTGCTATTTTTGATGATTATGTGGTTTACCTATAAGAGTTAGAATTTTCCTTAAGGATCGATAATGATCCTGTTTCATTTTCATAAGCTATAGAAAGTGATAACTCTAAGAAATGGTTAAATGCCATGAAAGAAGAGCTAAAATCAATGGATTGCAATGAAGTTTGGGACCTTGTTGAATTGCCAGAGGTTATAATAGAGTTGGGTTTAAATTGATCTTCAAGACCAAGCATGACTCAAATGACAATATCAAACGTCACAAGGCCAGACTCGTTGCCAAAGGTTTTACTTAGAAAAATAGTGTTGACTATAAAGATACATTTTCATCTGTCTCTAAAATAGACTCTTTAAGAATTATTATGGCAATGGTAGCTCATTACGATTTAGAGCTTCATCAAATGGATGTGATAACAGCCTTTTTGAATGGAAATTTAAATAAAGAAGTTTTTATGGACCAACCTGAAGGTTTTGTGGTTGAAGGCAAAGAACATGTGGTGTGTAAACTTAAAAAATCAATATATAGACTTAAAACAAGCCTCTTGACAATGGTTCTTAAGTTCAATGATACTATCACATCTTTTGGATTTAAGGAAAACATCATTGATCAATTTATATATCTGAAGGTCAGTGGGAGTAAGTTTATGATGTTGTATGTTGATGACATTTTGCTTGCCACTAATAATCTTGGTTTATTAAATCAAACCAAGAAATTTGTTTCTAAGAACTTTAAAATGAAAGATATGGATGAGGCATCCTATATTATTGGAACAGAAATATTTCAAGATAGATCACAAGGGTTGTTGGGATTGTCTTAGAAAACATACATTAATAAAGTTTTAGAGAGATTCAAGATGGAAAAATGCTCTGCAAGTGTAATCACCCGTGTTTTACGTATAAGAGGGCTGTAAAATATTTTTATTTTATTCATATGACGTTGTATCACTCTAAAATTTTAAAAAATAACTCTTAAAGACATTTTCCGCATCTATGAATTTTTTCGAATTTCTATGTGACCTTTTTGACCCTAAAATTTTGGTTGACCCATAACTTTTGATAGGAGATGAGTTAAGGTTTGAAAATACTTCCATTACTTCAGGATGATGGTTTCTCTTTCTGTAGAACGGTCATAATAGGAAAATGGACTTACCATTTGAAAGTTATGACTGTCTTAAGTTTTGACTACTGCTGGCTAGTAGTAATGGGTAATTAGACTAAGATCATACTTAAGCCCATTAATCAATTTCGAAATGCTTGCTTAGGGAAGGCTGTGTAGGTTGAGAAGAACCATTTCCATCTTTTCCAAAACATTTCCTAAGCTTCCATTAATCATTCCTAATAAAAAAAG
The DNA here is from genome assembly GCA_030737815.1 of Allium fistulosum. Taxonomy (NCBI): domain Eukaryota; kingdom Viridiplantae; phylum Streptophyta; class Magnoliopsida; order Asparagales; family Amaryllidaceae; genus Allium; species Allium fistulosum. The sequence goes on from CM060907.1 coordinate 853,393,411, forward strand.
TCTAGTTTTTTCTTACTAAAATTAGCCTACTCCATCATTTGAAGGGTAATTAGCATAGAAGGGTTGGAGATTATCACTTTTGGCTAATTTGAATTCATCCAACTTGCTGTCCAGATCTAGATTTGGATTAAAATTGGTATTTCGGATGATCGGTGAGTAGTTCTTGACCTCTTCCTATCATATGCATGTTTATATAGTTAAAAATGAAGTTTTTAACATAATTTTGATTCTAAAATTTTTCTAACTTTAGTTACACTTTTATATATGTTTATGGGTGAAATTAAAGTGATTTAAAAATGGTTTTAAAAGGTTTTGCAACCCCTTCTGTTAAATTTTTCATGATAGTGTAAAAGTTAGATTTAGAATAGGATTTTCTTGGTTTTCATGTTTTGATGGATTATGCATGTGTATTGATGTATATGGATGATATTTCATGTTTTTATGTTGTGCTTTGATATGGTTTGCTAGTTCTTTTAGGTAGTTAGAAAAGAGCTTATCGGATTAGGAAAATCAAAGGAAAGATGGTTAGAATTGGATGAAACTTGAAGGAGGGGCTTTGAGGAATTAAGGGAGCCTAGGATTCAAGTTGTAGGTGATTTAGATGCAGGGATAGCAGTCGGTGATGAGTGATTTAGTCGGTGCAAACCACTTGGTGGATTTGTACTTCAAGTGTGCTTTGGGCTTGCTTGGGGAAAGCAGAGGGATGCTTCGAGTAGGGCTTGGAGTCGACAAGGAAGAAGGATCCAGGAAGTCAAAAGCTAAAATTTGGCTAAGTACAGGACTCCGTACCGAGCACTTTCTCTTGGTACCGACTTGTTTTTCTTTGGCAGCAAGTTGATATGTGGACTTAGGAGCTCGGGGGAGTGGTGTTGGAAGATTACTTAGCCAGAATTGTCCAAGTAAACCACTTGGTACCAAGTGGATTGAATCAATACCGAGTTGTTTATTTTGATCAGATCATGGTAGAACTTCTTAGGGGTGAACTGCATGGTTTATAAGTTATGCTGAAGGTGTTTATTTGCTTGTTCATCATTCGAAGGTGATATGACAGCACAGTGAAGACTAATGGTTAAGAAACCAAGCGATATTAGAGTTCTTCAATGTGATAGCTTTGAAACTACAACGATAGTAACTCGATAGTGGATGGTGTGACAACCCACACCCCTTGACACACTGATCCAAAGCCTTGGGTGACTTTTGAACTCGCGTTAGAGCCAAAAAGTGCGAGCTATCGGGTTATAACAATATTATAGAGACTAAAAACCAAATAGATATGATCTAAGATATACTACGCTTTTAGAACTCACAGCGAAATGGAACAAATATATACTAAAAATATCTATCTTAGAAAATATCCTGAAATAAAGTCTCAGAAAAATAGTGTGTAGTCAAATACAAAGTATAAAAAAATACTAGTCAAAGTCTGATAAAAGAAATACTAATACTGATAAGATAAACAGTTAATAGGAATAAATAAAGGATAAACAACTCGTGTGATGTGCTCGCCTCTCCACGTACTGAAATCGAGCCAAATCACCTGCTGCCCTGTTCTTCTATGAAAGGGAAAGAAAGGGAAAAGGTGGGTTAGAAAAAAGTCTGGTGAATGAGTATAGGTTTAATATATGGCGATCATGTGCAGTTAACTTTAATTTTACCATATGTGACCTATGTGTCCTACGAGTGTTCGTGCATTCTGAAAGTAACCGTGCTATAGGATCATGTAATATGGAATATATGCAAAACTTATTAACTAGTGCGGAAAGTAATTATAAAATAAAAATAGCAGTAAAGTAAAATAAAATGACACTAGAAATTTTTATACCGGTTCGAACTCCCGTTCTACGTCCAGTCTTAGACTCCTTCTGGATTTATACTAGCAACCCTCACTTAACCCAGAGGAATAGGTTTACACCGCTTGAGCAACCGAATAGAACTTTGACTACTTGAGCAACCGAACAGGATTTTCCTGCCTGAGCAACCGAACAGGACTTTGATACAAATGAATTGATTGTCTTGACTTTGAGTGCTCTTGTTACAACACAGATTTGTCAAATGAAGTACACCTTTCCTATAATCTTTTCCTCAAGTATAATATGTATATTTGTGCATATGTGAAGATAAGGAAGATATATATTGCTTTAGAAATGGAGAATTGGAAAGCGTGATTGCACAAACTTAAAGTAATAAGAGATTATGAAATTCAAGAGAGTAGAGAATAGTTTATTTTTATGTGAGTTGATCTTGAAAATCATGTTTATTTATAGTACGCAGAGAGTTACAACCTCTGGTGAAAGGTTCTATCGAACAGTAATGGATGTAACTCTTTGCGAAGAAGAAATGTATTCGTGAAAAGAAGTGTCTTTTCATAAAATGACAGTTATAACCAGGTCAGTCGACTGAATTTGAAAACATATACGTGCATACATACGTGCACAGGTTCAGTCGTCTGCCTATGTGCATTCAGTCGACTAAATCTGTGAATTTCCATAAAACCAGTTTGAGAAGCTATGTAAATTCAATTTTAAATAAACGTTGATGATATGTGAGGGAGTGTGAACTACTTGAGGATAGATTTTAACATATATGAACACTAACATAGACTCTAAGAAAAAATTCATACTTGATATACGATCTTCGAGTCTAGTCATCTTCGTAATTTGTAGTCATAGATTTGTCGAATATTCAATCATTCTTATGTCGTCTTGATCGTCTTGGCATGAATCAAAACCTGAGATCCAACATTCTCCCCCTTTTTGATTGATGACAACTCTTTATGATATATTGAAATATGAGCAAAATCTCGACAAAAATCCTTATATAACTCCCCCTGAATCCGAGATGAAATTTTTGTTAAACCTGCCAAATTTTGTTAGTACAACACTTCTTCTCCCCCTTTGTCATCGAAAAAAAAGGAGATATGTATATGTATATGTGTGTGTATATATATATATATGAATATGTAAGCAATATACCATCATTCATAATATTCACAACATAGATCATCAAAGAGCATATACGAATAATGACATACACAACAAAAATCACTTACACAACATAGAACAAATTACATAGTTTCAAAATAAAACATACCATTGTTCCAAAATACTTAAAATAAAAACTAAGTAAACCACTTACTCATCACCATTACCATCAGCTTTCCTCTTCATCATCCCCACTAGAGTTACCCACTTCTTCTTCTTCTTCTTCTTCTCCTTCTTGTCCTTCTTTGGAAGTTGACCAAGTGAAATGAGGTTGTGGATGCTTTCCTGGATCTATAGGCACATGGAAGGATGTGGAGGAAGATGGACCATAAGATAGTAATTCCTAAATATTATTCAAGAAACCTTTGATGTGATTCAGCTTTGAGTTTACTTTGGTAACGTTTGTCTCTACACGAGATAGTCACCTATCTAAAAGCTTTTGGTTTCTAGAGACAATTTTCAAAGCTTGTCATGGTTGAGCATCCGGTCCAATCTCTTTAATTTCATGGAATTCTCATGAAGGTTGTGGTTGGGAAGAGGATCTGGCTTTGGTTTGAGGAGCTTGTTGTCTAGAAGAAGGTTGGGGCTGTCCGGTTGCTTGGTTTTCTAGCCAATGTTCAAAGGTTATAATAGTGTGGCTTCGGAATTGCTTTGGAAGTCCCATGAGGCTTAGAGTTTTGGTGTTAAGGGAACCAATTGTGGAATACTCCGAATCGGGGAGATTAATTTCGAAGTGACGAATAATTCTCATGATATAAGCGCCGTAGTGTATGGTTTTCATACGGCCTTGGTTAAGAGTCAGAAATTCATCGAGAATTACCTTAGCCCAATTAATGGAACATTGTCCCCAAATAGCATAAAGAAATTGAAAATCGCGCTTATAAACCTTCTCATAGCTACCCGTACGAGGATTGATAGAGTGAGTAAGAGCTTGATGCATTATTCTAGCCTTTGGTCGAAGCTCTATTGCCTTGAGTTCTATTAAGTCGTCGGAGAGAAAAAGATGGCTAGTTCTATCTCGGTTATCCATATTAACTTCAATCTTCATTAAATCTTCTCCTTTGGAAGCGCAATTGAGAATCGTTCCTAGTCGAGCAACCGGTAAGAATATCTTCACATCGCATACGACAGTCCATATACAATCGTCGGGGTTTTGAATATTGTGGTGATCCAAGTCGAGGTTCGCATAGAAAAGCTTGATAAGGAGATGATTTATCTTCAAGATGTTAGCATTGAAAGCAAGTAAGGATTCCAAACCACTTCTTCTAGCAAGGTCTTGGATTGCATAGGAGGCAAAATCGGGATATTTGACAAAAGAACCTTCAAAGATTCTTGAGTTTTTCATCTTGTCGAATCTTTGTGCTGCCTTTTCATTGTGATGCCATCCTCTAATTTGTGATTCAGAGGGTCCAGCAGAGGAAGAGGAGGGTCTTGCTCTTTTGGGAGGCATTTTGGGTTAAGGTTTGGAGAAGAAAACAGTGAAATTGATGTAGGGTTTTGGGGTTTTGGGGTTTTTGGTGAAGGAGATATATAGAGAGTGAAAGGCTAAACAAAATAATGAAGGGTTGTTTGATTTTATGAAGTATATATTGGGAATTGAAATGGCTATTTGCACTTAAAAAGCCGGTTTCCAGATTCAGTCGACTGGATATTCAATTTCAGTCGACTGATTGTTGATTCGACACCCAGTAAAATGTTGGGAAGCAGGTTTAGTCAACTGACCTTATGATTCAGTCGACTGAATCTTTCCCTAGAATAATTAGTTCATTTTTAGGGAATTCAGTCAACTAAATTATTAAGTTAGTGGACTAAATGCAGGTAAAAATTATTAACTAGCAACTCTCACTTAACCCGGAGGAATAGGTTTATACCGCCCGAGCAACCGAACAGGACTTTGACCACTTGAGGAACTGAACAGGATTTTCCCGCCTGAGCAACCGAACATGACTTTGATACAAATGAATTGATTGTCTTGACTTTGTGTTCTCTTGTTACAACATAGATTTGTCAAATGAAGTACACCCTTTCTATAATCTTTTCCTCAAGTATAATATGTATGTTTGTGTGTATGTGAAGATAAGGAAGATATATATTACTTTAGAAATGGAGAATTGAAAGCGTGATTGCACAAACTTAAAGCAATAAGATATTATGAAATTCAAGAGAGTAGAGAATAGAATATTTTTATGTTAGTTGATCTTGAAAATCATGTTTATTTTTAGCAGGCAAAGAGTTACAACCTCTGGTGAAAGGTTCTATCGAACAGTAATGGATGTAACTCTCTACGAAGAAGAAATCTATTCATGAAAAGAAGTGTCTTTTCATAAAATGACAGTTATAACCAGGTCAGTCGACTGGTCGATGAACTTCAGTCGACTGGTCGATGAACTTCAGTAGACTGAATTTGAAAATATATACGTGCATACATATGTGCAAAGGTTCAGTCGACTGCCTATCTGCATTCAGTCGACATAATCTGTGAATTCCATAAAACCAGTTTTAGAAGCAATGTAAATTCAATTTTAAATAAACGTTGTTAATATGTGAGGGAGTGTGAATTACTTGAGGATAGATTTTCACGTATATGAACACTAACTTAGACTCTAAAACAAAATTCATACTTGATATACAATCTTCGAGTCTAGTTGTCTTCGTAATTTGTAGTCATAGATTTGTCGAATATTCAATCATTCTTATGTTGTCTTGATCATATTGGCATGAATCAAAACCTGAGATCCAACACATTCCTAGGGTCCATTATTTAAGGGTTTTTATCCAACACACACCTACAATACAACTTGTGTAGGCTACTACAAGGATCGAACTACGAATCAAACCTTAATAATATAGAAATACTACTTCTAGAGCTACTCAATAAGAAAACACCACTACTAGAGTTACTCATTATGGAAACACCACTACTAGAGCTACTCGGTATGTGAACATCACTACAAGAGCTACTCGATATGGAAACACCACTACTAGAGCTACATAGGAATAAATTTTCCATAACTACAACTACATGTAACCACTACTAGATCTAATCGACCTCCCATCATGCAAGTGCTCATGTTATGAGTCCAAAATGTATGCAACATCCTAAGTATACTTGCAATTCTACATGTATGCATAACCATCCAAGCCATATGTAACATCCATATGTGTAATTCTCAATAAGATAAAAAATAAACAAGAGATGATGCGAGTATGTGTATACTATATAGAGGATATATTGTCCTAAATGCATAAAAGAAACAATCTAATCAATACATCCACTAGCATCCATCATCTATAACATGTCTAATGACAAGTTTACAACTATCCCTACCATCCAATGGTTTCTACCTAAAGGAGTATACCAAGCTAAGTCCGAATGCCTAGGTAACCTTTAACTATTAACTTAAATTGGGAACATACCAAAAAAGAGTTGTAGGTGGGTAGCTCGGATTTTCTCCTCGGGCTCCCATGTACTCTCTGTTGGATCGTCTCCTTATTGGACCTTAGTTTCCTTGTTATGAAATCACTTTGTACCATGCTTAAGAATACAAGTGGGTGCACAGTGAACAAGTGACTCCCTCTCAACCGCTACTTCCTCTAGCTGACTTGGCTCGACTATGAAACTTGTATCGTGTAGGCACTTTTGCAAGTGCGACACATGGAAAATATCATGTACTCCCGCCCACTTCTCAGGAAGCTCTGCTCTATATGCCAATTTCCATATCTTCTCTGTAATAGGAAAAGGTCCTATAAACCTCGATTCCAGCTTCCCCGAACTACCAAACCTCACGACGTGCCTAAGCAGTGAAATCTTCACAAACACCATGTCATCCAATGCAAACTCTAACTGCTTACGTCTCCTGTCAGCATAAGATTTTTGCATATCTATCTTGCGCAGTTTTCATTCTTACACGGATCAAGTCTACTTTCTCTGATGTCTCTCTCACCATATCCGGCCAAGAATAATCTTATCTGTAGTGTTCCACCTACACAATGGTAATCTATAAGGTCTACTGAATAGTGCCTTAAATGGTGTCATCCCAATGCTTGCCTGATAGTTATTATTATAGGTAAACGCCACCAATGGTAAATGATCCACCTAAGAGCCTTAAAAATCCAAGATACACATCCGAAGCCAATCCTCCAAAACCTGATTCATTCTCTTCATCCGTCCATCCGTCTGTGGATGATAAGCAGTAATTAAACTCAACTCGGCACCCAACTAATTGGTGAAAAGCAGATCTCGATCGCTCGCTACGCTAATAGGAACTCTATGTAACCAAACAACCTCCCTTACATACAGAGTCGCCAATGATGTCGCCGTCCCCGTACTCCTGACTAGAATAACATGAGCGCATTTGGTCAGGTGATCGACTATGACCCAAATACTTCATTCTTTCTTTTACTCCTCGTTAATCCATCGATAAAATCCACGAAGACACTCTTCCACTTCCATTGATGAATATCCAATGACTGTAACAAAATCTCAAGCCTTCTTCTGCTCCGCCTTTACCCTCTAACAAGTTATACATCAAGCTAAATACTCCACTACATGCTACTTCATACCCGACCAATGATAGACCCTTTTTATATCATGGTACATCTTATTTCCACCGGGATGAATGGTCATCCTCAAACAATGATACTCTGCTAATACTAGGTCAATCAACTCCATAATAAGAGGAACACACAACTTACCATCTCCCCTTAACCACCCTTCAAGGCAATGGTATAATGCCTCAAATGGCTCTACTGCTCTCCCCTTTTAAGCTTCTCAAAAATATCTACTTGCTCCTTATCTTGCTTCTAACTTGATCCAATACGTTCCATAAGTGTAGGCTGCACATCTAAGGCTGCTAAAAATCCCAAGGTAATATCTAATAATGGTCGGAAATCAAATGTAGAAATGAACTCCAAATGTCTCCACTCCAAGAACAAAGGACTCAATACTGCATGTTGTCTACTCAAGACGTCGGCCACTACATTGCCCTTACCTGGAGTATATGAGATATCAAAACCATACGATGCCAGAACCTCCATCCATCTATGTTGCCTTAAATACAAGTCCTTTTGGGAGAAAAAAAATACTTCAGAGACTTGTGATCCATACACAGCTCAAACCGCTTTCCTAAAAGATAATGCCTCCATGACTTGAATGCAAAGATAATAACCAATAACTCAGGATCGTGAGTAGGGTAGTTTCTCTCGTGGACCTTCAACTATTGACTAGTGTAGCTCACTACTCTTCTTTCTTGCATCAAGATTGCACCCAGTCACATACCACGTGCATCGATATATATTGTAAATGTCTTCACATCATCGAGTAATACCAAAATATGTGCACTAGTAGACACCTACTTTATCTTAATAAAAGCATCCTCACACTTCATGTCTTATGAGAAAACTAGATTCTTCTTAGTGAAGTGGGTAAGAGGGGCAGATATCTTCATGAAGTCCTTAATGAACTTCTGATAGTAGCCTGCTAAACCAAGGAAACTTCTCGCTTCCGTGGCATACTTAGGCACATGCCAATCCTGAACTGCTGCAACTTTACTGGGATCAACCGCCAGCTCACTTTTTGAAACAACATGTCCCAGTAAGCGTACCTCCTCTTGCTAAAAGTGGATCTTTAAAAACTTTGCCTTTAGCTTATGCTCATGGGGTGTATCGAGCACTTCTCATAAATGCAATGCATGCTCCTCCTCGCTCTTCGAATAAACCAAAATTTCATTCACAAACACCATGACGAATTTATTAAGCAACCCTCTAAAAATTAGACTCATTGGATCAATAAAGTAGGCAGGTGAATTGGTCAGTCCGAAGCTCATGACTTACCATTCATAAAGTCCGTCGACTGCATGAAAAGTAGTCTTCTGGATATTATTATCAGCTACACATAACTGATGAAATTCAGTAGCCAAATCAAGCTGCAAGAACACCATCACTTCAACTAACTGATCAAAGAAATCATCTATACGGGGCAGTGTCTACTGATTATTCTTTGTCAGTTTATTCAGCTCCCTATAATCAATGCAAAGTCTTAGAGAACCGTCCACCTTGATGCAAAGACGACTGGTGCTCCCCACTCTGAAATGCTTCTCCAAATGAAGCCCTTCTCCAACAACTCATTTACTTTCTTGTTTAACTCGTATCTCCATTTTGGAGCCATATGCTTTAAAGGTAAGGCAATAGGTATGGCATCCGCCATAAGATAAATTCAAAACTCGATCTCTCGTGGGGTTGGAGATCGGTAACCTCAGAAAAGACAATCTCTAACTACAGGCACTGAATCTAGCTTATCATGTGATAGGTCTAAAGAATATAAGTATCTCGCATAACTAATTCTCGGGGATCGCAATAAACCTCCAAGCTACGTCCACTACACATACTCAATCTACCAACCTTCCTAACACAATCTAATATAGCCTTATACGTTGTCATCCAATCCATGCCTAATATCAATCCAAACCTAGAAAATCCTAACACAAAAGCATCGTAATCGAACTTGACCCTCAAATTAAGTAATTTCAAACCCCTACATACTATAAACAAATAGGCTAATCCTTCTAGGGTTTGAAACAACTACAAGGTCCGTAACTATGTTAGTGTCTAAGTGTAACCCATCCACAAGTCTACTAGATATTAAAGAGTGTGATGCCCCCATATCAAATAAAGTGTGAATAGATAAACCAAATAAAATAAACAAACCTTCAATCACAACCTTCTTTCCCTTGCCAGCAACCGGTGGTGCACTCAAGCAAGGTAGTACATCTAGTGCATGACGTATAACTATCTGGGTAAAGGTCTATGGAGGTGCTGGACACTACTTCTTCATATGCCCAAACTGATTGCAATTATAACACTTGACCTTCGAACCTTCTGATCTGCACTCCTTTATGAAATGTCCCTTCTTGCAACACTTCCTATAATGCAATCTTGTATCTTGATCTTTCCCTTGGGTCCAAATCCTCCCTTATGATGATTCTACTGCTGCGCTTTCCCTCAAGACTTCTTGGGTTCTTCCTTTGTTTCCTCCTTGGAGATGATATTCAGCAAGGCCATCTCCACTAAACCCTCATATGAAGCACCCAAGGGAATATGACTCAGATCTAAACCTTAAAAAGGTTTGTTCAACCCTTTAGCAAACTTCAAAGCCTTTTTTATGTGTGGTATCGATCAGTACCAACCTAAATCTAGCCAGTTCATTAAATTGACATATATAGTCCTTTATTGACATGTATCTTTGCTTCAAGTGAATAAACTTCTAATTGCACTCCGTCCTCATCCCTCGAAAGAAACTTCATCTCAAAGTATCTTTGAAACTCCCCCAAGTGATCTCTCTTCCCTCGGTCTCTGCCTCAACTACACCCTACCAACTAAGAGCCTCACCTTGTAATTGCCAAGTAATAACCATCTCCTTATCTCATCAGCAAGACCCATCAATCCAAAGATCCTCTCATAAGTACAGATCCATGTCCTTAAATACACTTATGAATCAGTCCCCACATACGGCTTTCCTTCAAGGCTAGCAAAATCCTTACATAATGTTAGCACCAAAATTGGTCACTAACCTCGTTCAGAAAGATTGTGTAGAGATATAAGTGATGAAAGTAAATTAAACAAAGAAGACAATGCAAATTTAAATGCAGAAAGTAAGAACACCAAATTTATAGTGGTTCGGCGTAATTGCCTACGTCCACTTTGTTCAACTTTATTGATTTCCTTTATAGTTGATTACAAATACAATTCCTGAATCAAATGCTTGAATGAAGTTGTTAAGTAGAGAAGATGAGTCTTGAAAATGGCAGAGTCTCCCCGGTGTTCTCTCTCCAAAAAAGGATCCATTTCACTGTGACCCTGCCCCTCTATTTATAGGCAAATATGGGCTGGACTTCCCAAGTGGGCTGGATAGCCGAACGCTCAAGCCCCAGTGCAGTGGTCGCTGTATGCCGAACCAGGCGTGCCGAACGCTCTGCGCCGAACCATTCCTTCTATGTCGAACAGTATGTTGGTGTCGTGGGAAGTGTAGGACGGTTATCTGTTGAGGCCGAACGTGCCTCCATCTCAAGCTCTTGAGCGAACGGCGTATGCATGCCGAACGATACCGGTATCCTGATTAGTTGTGCATGCTGAATGTCTTCTGCATGTCGAGTATTACGCCGAACACCATGGGATGCCGAGTACTCCTGTTGCCGAGTAGTCTTGACGCCGAGTGCTCTTTATGCCGAGCAGCCTTGATGCCGAGCAGTCTTGTATGCCGAGCAGCCTTGATGCCGAGCAGTCTTGATGCCGAGCAGTCTTGATGCCGAGCAGCCTTGATGCCGAGCAGTCTTGATGCCGAGCAGTCTTGATGCCGAGCAGCCTTGATGCCGAGCAGTCTTGATGCCGAGCAGTCTCGTATGCCGAGCATTGGTTGACGTTGAGTGCCAGTTGACGCCGAACACTGTTGAGTACTACGCCGAACACTCCTGGACGTCAGACACTATGGATGCCGAGTACTACGCTGAGTACTCATGGATGACAGTTGCTTCGCCGAACACTCCTGGATGGCAAGCGCTTCGCCGAACACTCCTAGATGCCGGACACTCTCTGATGCCGAGCACTTATTGCCGAGTACTAGTTGCCTGGTCAAATCCCCAGGAAACACTTGCCCCCCAAAGTGTATTGCGTGGCCGAACGTGATGTGCTTTGAATCTGGTACAATCTACCGCGGAGGTACCTTCTCGAGAATGCTAGCGAAGGTGGTGCAAGACGAACGAGGTTGGGATGCCGAGCGATACGTTCGAAGCCGAACGTACCTATCGTGCCGAACATCTCTCCGATACGATGCCGAACACTACGGTATTGACCGGCTCTACCGGGTATAGCCTCTTCGTCTTCTACCTCCCTCTATATAACCAGGCGCCCTTCCACCATTTTCTTTTACGTCTTCTTCATTATCACTCTTAGAGATTTGCAATCCTATCAGATATAAAGCCTATATAATCCATTCTCTACTTCGATCGTCGAATTAGGTATCCTTCCTCTAACAATTGCACTACTTCCACCTTAGGTTCATCTTATGGAAACAGAGTATTTCCTTTAGTTGTAAACGCGTGGCTAGTGGGAGTGGTTCGCTCGTTTGGAATCGCCGAACGGTGCACGGGAGTTGAGCCTAGCTCCTTTGCGCTGATCAAGATTGGAAGAAGAAAAAGGTAGATGGGGGGTCGAACGGCGTAACATGCGCCGGGCGATCTGTCTCTATCGTTCGGCGTAAATGGAGTGGGAGCAGGGTGGAGTTATGATCTAAGGCGGAGCTCTACTCTAGCCGAACGAACTTAAGCCGAACACTACCCTAATGCCGAATAGACACATTCGCTGAATAACCTTTAGCCGAACGACATAATCGCCGAACAACTATCGTGCCGATCAGTACTTAGACATGCCGAACGAACGTATACACCGAACAGGACTTAGTCACGCCGAACGCACATATACACCGAACAGGACTTAGACATGTCGAACAGTAGTTATATGCCGAACAAACATATACATGCCGAACAATTTTCATGCCGAACAGAACCTTTGACTGGACAATGTCTTTAACCGAACGAGGCTTTTAGCCGGGCCAGGACTTTAGCCGAATACTTGACCATGACTCGACCGAACCAAGATGCATGCCGAACAACATTTAAATGCCGAACAACATTTAAATGCCGAACAATATAAATGTCAAATTAGACTTACGCCGGACACTTCATAAATCACATGTTTCCTGAATCTGGAACTGTAATCGCCTCAAGGCAAGCTTTTTGGGACGGTCAGCGATGACGGTCTTCGAAGGCGGCGATTCGAAGCCAATCATTATATCTTTAAAATCTCACTGCTTCTTATTGCCTGTACATAATTGCTTGCACTAGTTCACACACCACACGGGGGGAAAAAATCGTGTTGCTAATTCTAACGTTCAACGTTTTTTAAGTATAGCTTTCTCAAGCATTTAGCCAGGTTCATTATTTATTCGGGATGTCGAGAAAATCTAGTTCTGCCACCATATCTGACAGGCCTGGGCCGTCAGCAAGGCAAGGAGCCGCTGATACTTCTAACCCGTCAACTTCTCCCGCTCATAACTTGGCGCCTGATGCTCTGGAGGCAACCATCTTATTAGACAATCCGATCGATTCTCAAGCCTCGAAGATCAACGAAGCTGCTCTGCGACGGATATGCTCTATTCACGGGATTCCTTTTGCCGACGTGTTAGTTCCTTCAAGACACGATCGCCCTCATCTGCCCCCAGTCGGGTACACTACCTGCAACAAGTTTATGTGTTGGAAGGGCAGCGTGCCTCCGTTCAACTTATTTCTCCGGGATGTACTGCAGTACATAGACATAGCTCCGTCGCAGCTGCACCCGAACGGCCATGCATTTCTATATGGGACTTATCTACTTTTCATGGCTGTCTTCTCCAGACCTCCAACCCCCGGTGATATCCGATACATTTATATGTTCAAGAGACGGAAAGATAGCCCTTCCTTTATGTTCCTCGAGCCATACCACAAGTGCCAGATCTTGACAGGGGCCTGCAGTAAATTCGCCCTGTACAAACAGGAATGGTTCTATGTGCGCTGCCCGTCTAGTTTCGCTAGGAGATGGGTTGAAGGCAGTAAGTCTCTCTGCCGAATCGCTATTCGTATTTAATTAGAGTCATGCTTTTCCTAACTCTTCATTTCATCTTTTCAGGCATCAACCCGCGTCCGGAAGGCCGAGGATATTCTGAGGCCGTTGAAGCCATTAGAGCTCTTCCTGCTGAGGATCGAGACATCCGGACTATCATTTCAAATGAATCGCTGTCAGGGTTTGGCTTGCTAGCCCCTGGTCGTCGGATCAGCCTTCCAGAAGGTGTCACTATTCCCAAGCCTTCGTCTGGTAAAGGGAAAAAGCAGGCCGGACCGTCGTCGCGCCGCACTCCCGATACGCACGGAGAAAGCGAGCGTAGAGAGGATGTTGCTCCCGCGACTCAGGGCGAGAACGTGGGTCCCGCTTGGAATCCGGCAATCGAAGTTCAGGATATTGAGACATCATCCTCCCCTTCGAAGGGAAAAAAGAAGCTGAAATATACGGTTCAGAAGGAGAAAGTTGGTGGCACCTCAAAATCTACGCCTATCCCTCCTGAGAAAGAGGCTTCTTCGCAGCATCTGGAAAGTTCTCTGAGGGGTCTGTCCAACTTGTCCATCCCCGATGATTTACTTAATTATGGATTCGATGATCCTGAAGCTCTCAAATTCTCTTCGCCCGCTAGAGGCAATGTAGGAGTTCAACTCCCGGCTCAAGGAGACAATACTCCGATTAGCAAAGATAAACGAACGGGTCCGTCGGGGGGAACACTAGGACACACACGCACATGCGCATTCCATAATATACTTCAAGTCTTTTTAATTCGTGAATTCTCCTTAACTCGTTGTTATCTCCATTCTTTGCAGGTGATATGGGTCGCTCACACGGACTTGATCGCCTTCAGGGGTCTTCTATATTCCATCACTCCGGACGGGATTCCGGTTCAGGCAGACGCAGGGACCGAGGTGATTATGAAGATAGGGACAATCGTCCTCGCGAGTCGTCTCACCGCAAGAAAGCACACTCTCAATCTTCCCAGTCCCGCGATCTTCCTCCTCCAACTGAGCCGGATAAAGAGAAGTCTTTACAGAAGGGTTATCAGTCTGATGCTGCTCGAGAACAACATTCCAGTTCATCGAGTACGAGGCAAGTTCGAGAGCAACGTAAAAGAACGGAATTCTCTAAGCCTCCTCCTCCTATTCCTGCCGTGGACCCAACTGTTGCGGAAAAGATGGTCGACCTTAAGGCCAAGTTTCCGAAAATCTGTTTTGACGGTTTGAAATTCCTCCCAGCCATCCATCACATTCCTGGGCACGTGAAGCAGAGTGCCATTGCCTGCAACAATGACGTCTATGTTCAACATGACGCATTCGTGCACTTGGTGGAGAAGATCTCGAAAGTATCTGTCGAGCGTCAACACGAGATTGACCGTCTGAATCTGGAGGCTGACAGCGATAAGAAAATCATCAAACTCCAAGACGAAGAGCTCGCTTCGTATAAGTCAAAGCTAGAAGCCGCTGAACAAGGTGCGAAAGATACTGCTGAGGCAGTTACTCGCTTAGAGGTGGCTCACAAAAAGGAGCTTGACGAAGCAGTTCAGCGCAGCGGCGCCCTTGCCCTAGAAAAAGACTCTGTCCAAAAAGAAAGGGACGCGCTCGCTACTCAAGTCAAAGAGCTGAAAGAACAACTCTCCAAGGAGAAAGAAGACAAAATAGCTGCTCAGGAAGAATCACAACGATATTGTGACGAGATTGTTGCCACCCGACTCCTGAAGACAAAGCTCGACAACGAACTTGCCGGGGTCGAGAAAATGAAGGATGAGGCCCGTGAGGAGGGCAAAAGAATGGCTGTGGAGGAGCTTGATTCTCGCCTTGAGGCGGCCGCAGAGGCCGGCAGGGAAGAGGTCAAAAGTATGTTTGACCCGTTGATCGCCGAGTACGGAGCCCGCGTCCTTATGCACCGTGACTTAACATTCTTGGGGGACGGCTACCTCGAATCCCTGGCTGAGGCATGGGAAACTCTGATAAAGATCAGGAAAGTCGAGTCGGGCCCCGAAGAGGTCGACGAGGATGCATTGGTGAAGGAGTTCTTGAGGGGGAATGAGCCATCGGACTTATCCGCAGCATTGGCTCTTTATGGCAAAGGCTCTTCCCCTTCGAAAGAGAAGAACGACGAGGCCGGCCCGTCAGAAGCCGACACTACTACTCCTCACATCGCCGCTCCTTATGCTGCTCAATCGGCCGGTCGGTCGACGCTTGATCCATTCGAGCAGCATGCCAGTTATGATCCCGAAGATCCCGGGCTTGGCGTTCATGTGCTGTCACCTATCCTGGAGGGTGAAACCCCGCGCGCCACCGATAGCCAACCGAATCCTGGTAGGAAATTCTTCTTTCTCTAGAAGTCGAAGAGATCCCGTCATTTTTCAGCAATGGTTATTCGTTCTAATGCCCATTTCTTATATTTTCGTGCAGGTTGCTCTGATGGCGAGCCAACTCCGAGGAGCGATGACGCCAAGGAGGAAGCAGAGAAAACAAGCGACGTTGCTCACGCAGGAGTAACTCCCGGTCCAGACGCTCAAGTGATCAGGGCGCTTGATGATGACAAACTTGATACTTCGTCTCCTGCCGAAGGAAGCGATGAAGTTAAAATCACTGGCGCCTCTGAGCATACTTCAGAGATGAGCATGAAGGACCGTCTCGCCGATGAGGAGAAGAAAAAGGTCAAAGTCAAAGTTGAATCTAAAGTACTGGAACTCACTGACCCGCGGAACAGACCTTTGAAAATCATTCTCCCGGGCAGGTCCAAACCACTAGATGTCCCGTCTCCTACTCCTGACTCCGTCTCTCTAGCAAGCAAAAAGTCCAAGAAAAAGCGTGAGGGAGAGGAGTCGTCGGAAACACCAAAGGCAGACAAGAAGAAGAAGTCGAAGAAATAATCGATGCACTTGTTCAATAAGTTTCCTGCTTAAGTTTTGTAATTGTTTTTATCTTCCACAACTTGTAGTTTGTATAGAGAGGTTTGAATTTTGTAGGAGTGATCATGTATCCCCATTTTGGACTTGTTGAATAAAGTTTTAGTTTCTTTTTGTTTGAATGATTCTCTTGTCTTTATTTGGTTTGCTGACTAATTGTAGCCATAACTCAAGTTCTTATGAGTTGCATTATCTCCCGGTCCATTCTTGTGCTGTTCAAACATTTTTTGGACATGGCGTACCTCTCGTCCCACATCTTTTGAGTACTTGGACTTCTTGCTGACTCTGTGTCCCAGGGACTTGGAGGCTTGAAATAGTTTATACTCTAGTCCGCGCTCCGGGGAATTAGAGTACTTCGCTCCGCACTTCGGGGATTCGGAGATTTGGAATCGTTTATGCTCTAGTCCGCGCTCTGGGGACTTAGAGTACTCCGATCCGCGCTCTGGGGATTCGGAGATTTGGAATCGTTTATACTCTAGTCCGCGCTCTGGGGACTTAGAGTACTCCGATCCGCGCTCTGGGGATTCGGAGATTTGGAATCGTTTATACTCTAGTCCGCGCTCTGGGGACTTAGAGTACTCCGATCCGCGCTCTGGGGATTCGGAGATTTGGAGTCGTTTATACTCTAGTCCGCGCTCTGGGGACTTAGAGTACTCCGATCCGCGCTCTGGGGATTTGGAGATTTGGAATCGTTTATACTCTAGTCCGCGCTCTGGGGACTTAGAGTACTCTGATCCGCGCTCTGGGGATTCGGAGATTTGGAATCGTTTATACTCCAGTCCGCGCTCTGGGGACTTAGAGTACTCCGATCCGCGCTCTGGGGATTCGGAGATTAGGAATCGTTTATACTCTAGTCCGCGCTCTGGGGACTTAGAGTACTCCGATCCGCGCTCTGGGGATTCGGAGATTTGGAATCGTTCATACTCTAGTCCGCGCTCTGGGGACTTAGAGTACTCCGATCCGCGCTATGGGGATTCGGAGATTTGGAATCGTTTATACTCTAGTCCGCGCTCTGGGGACTTAGAGTACTCCGATCCGCGCTATGGGGATTCGGAGATTTGGAATCGTTTATACTCTAGTCCGCGCTCTGGGGACTTAGAGTACTCCGGTCCGCGCTATGGGGATTCGGAGATTTGGAATCATTTATACTCTAGTCCGCGCTCTGGGGACTTAGAGTACTCCGATCCACGCTCTGGGGATTCGGAGATTTGGAATCGTTTATACTCTAGTCCGCGCTCTGGGGACTTAGAGTACTCCGATCCGCGCTCTGGGGATTCGGAGATTTGGAATCGTTCGTACGAGTCTGTATGTCGTGCAGGATAATGTAATTTATCATCCAATTAAGAGATATAGAAACTTCATAGAAAATGTGGCTTCAAGCCTTTATTAATGAAAATCAACTAAATTGCTTGATTACAACTTTAAAAGGAAACTAAGTCATTATCGAATGGAAACATGCAGGAAACAACAGTGCCTACAACAAGAAAGGAAAACATGCTAAATGTAATAGTGCCGCAAATGTTCACTGTTCCATGCTCGGGGGAGTGTCGCGCCATCAAAGGTCGCTAGCTTGAATGTTCCTTCTCCAAGCTTCCGTTCAATGGCGTATGGACCTTCCCAGCTGGGATTCATGCGTGATGGTACCGGAAAGACTCATTTCAGAACGAGATCTCCCACATCAAAGATTCTTGGGCGGACTCTGCCGTCATAGTAACGCTTGACTCGATGTCTGTGCGCTGCCGCCCTTAATTCGGCTTCTTCACGCTTTTCATCGACGCAGTCCAGTGATTCCAGCAAGAGGTTCTGGTTCGTCTTGGGATCATAGTATGTCACTCGGTGCGATGGAACTTCAAGTTCCACGGGTATTACGGCTTCAGAGCCGTATGCCAAGGCGAATGGAGTGTGGCCGGTCGCGGACTTGTGGGTAGTTCTATACGCCCATAATGCTGTCGGGAGTTCGTCTACCCACTTGCCTCCAACCTTCTCTAGACGCTTCTTCAGTATGGACTTGATTATTTTGTTAACGGCCTCGACTTGTCCGTTGGCCTTCGGGTGTGCAACAGCGGCGAACTACCCACAACACCGATTGAATGTGTTTGAAATTATGGGCGCAGCTTGCGTGATGCAATCACCAAGCAATAAGCCAATTTCTCGATTTTAGGGTAATTCCTCTCTGCCCCCGTTAAACGCTTGCTAACATAATACACCGGCTTCTGGACTCGATCTTCCTCACGAACCAAAGCTGCGCTTATCGCATGAGGGGATATAGCCAAGTAAACGTACAGCATCTCATGGTCAACTGGGTTGGATAACATTGGTGGGCTCTCCAGATGCCTTACCAAATTCCGGAATGCTTCCTCACAGCTAGACGTCCATTCAAAATTTCTCTTTCCTTTCTTTATTATGTCGAAGAACGGGATGCACTTGTCAGTTGCCTTGGATATAAATCGACTCAGCGTAGCTACTTTTCCGTTCAAGCTCTGTACCTGCTTTATAGTCCTGGGCGCTTGTACATCTCGAATAGCTTGGATCTTTTCTGGATTGGCTTCGATTCCCCTGGCATTGACGATGAATCCCAAAAACTTCCCTGATGCAACGCCGAAAGAACACTTCAACGGGTTGATCTTCATGCCATAAAACCTGAGTATGTCGAACATTTCAGCCAAGTCTTGAATGTGGTCGTTTGACCGTCGTGACTTCACGAGCATGTCATCCACATAGACTTCCATGGTTTTACCCAGCTGGTCTTTGAACATTCGATTCACCAGACGTTGGTAAGTTGCTCCAGCATTCTTCAATCCAAAGGGCATCACTACATAGCAATACAGCCCGACATTTGTAACGAAGCTGGTGTGTTCTTGGTCCGGGATATGCATTGGGATTTGGTTGTATCCTGAGTACGCATCCATGAATGACAGTAACTCGTGTCCTGCGGTGGAATCGACCAACTGATCGATCCTAGGCAACGGGAAACTGTCCTTAGGGCACGCTTTGTTCAAGTCGGAATAATCTACGCAAGTCCTCCATTTCCCATTCGCCTTCTTTACTAACACGGGGTTGGAGACCCATTCCGGGTAGAGGGCGTCGCGGACGAACCCATTTGCTTTGAGTTTGTCCACCTCCTCTCCAAGAGCGGCGGATCTCTCCGGATCCATTCCTCTCCTTTTTTTGCTTGACTGGGACGTATTTCGGGTCTACGTTCAACATATGGCTCGTGATGGCGGGAGAAATCCCACACATATCAGAATGCGTCCAGGCAAAAACATCAAGGTTCGCCCGGAGGAAGTCGCTAACTGAAATGTCAATTGTTAATTCAACCGGTGCCGCCTTCTCTTCCCTGGGTTTCTCATCGTCGTCTCTCGGATCTATATCTCCGTAGATCCAAGAACTATGCCCGAGCCAGGGCTCGTGCACTACTTGTCAATTATCCACATTGAGGATGCGGACGGGGTTGTCCGCAACCTTTCCCTTCTCCCTCCGGTGGGCCTCTCGGAGCTCGGCCACATAACAGGAACGACCAGCTGCTTGGTCGCCGTGAACAATGCCTACTCCTTTGTCAGTCGGAAACTTCAAAGTCAAGCACCACGGGGCTAATGCCGCCCTAAATTCAGCCAGGGCCGGCCGACCCAAGAAAACATTATACGGAGAGCCCACGTCCAAAACTACAAAGGGTAGAATTCGTACCCTCCGACGCTCGCCTTGTCCCAGTTCAACTGGTAACTCGACATATCCTACTGCATCAGTCGCAGCGCCGTTAAAGCCGTGGATACGAGCTTTGGATGGTTTCAAGTCTTTTGTCTCTAGCTTCATCTGATCGTAGGCCTTCTTGAAGATGATGTTGACTGAACTTCCACAATCAATCAAAATTCTTTTTACATATGCTGGTCCGATCGTTGCAGATATGACCATGGGATCGATGGTCGGAGCCTCTACCTGATCAGCGTCTCTGCTCCTGAACACAATATCGTCCGTCATCACGCGCTGCTGCTTAGCAGGGGCCCCGTCCTCTACGTTTGAACAGCACTCAAAATCTGCATGCTTCAAGGAGCTTGCATATCGTTCCATCTCTTGCCAGTTCTTATCTGCGGGATGAGGTCCACCGATAATTGTATTTATGACCAGTCTTCCAACAGTCCGGGCAGGCTTCTCAGGATGACGTGGAGCTGGCGCACGATCTGGGTTGGACATCCCCTGTCCTCCTTCCTGTGGATCCTTTACAAATTCTTGCAACTTCTTTTGTCTGATCAATTTCTCGATAGCGTCATGCAGGTGTCTGCACTCTTCCGTGTTGTGTCCATAAGTTTCATGGAAGCGGCAATATTTCCCAGTCCGCTTCTGTTCCTCGGTTGATTCTTTCGGGCGTGGCTTTCGGTATTGAAAAGTATTGCAGGTGGATAGGTAGATGTTCTCAAGTGGGGCGTTTAGCGGAGTGTACTCGCTGTAGCTGGGAATTCTCGACTTCCACTTTCCCGCTTCTTTCCTCTTTCCTTGACTTCTTCCTCCGGACTCTTTGGGCTGCACAGGCTTACTCTGGACATTGACTTGGACCTTTCCCGAATTGTCTCCAGATTGCTTCACAGCAATGTTGCTCTTGATTGACTCTTGGGCAGGTCCCGGTGCCTTATCTCGTCGTACCCACCTAGCTTCCTCTCTTCTTATGAACTGGTGTGCCTTGGAGTAGAAACGCTCTAGCGTAGCCGGAGGTTTTCCTGCCAGCCAGTCTCCAAACTCAGAATCCGGATCTACACCTCTCATTACAGCCATTAGAATTGCATGGTCATTGGGATTACTGACTTCAGTTGCCGCAACATGGAATCTTTGTAAGTACTCCTTCAGCGACTCTCCGGGATTTTGGATTACACTTGACAGAGACATCACGTCCCCCGGGCGTGTAGTGTGTATCCTGAATTGCTCAATAAACTTCCTTGCCAACTCCTCGAAATTTGATACGGATCGCGGAGGAAGTCGGGTGAACCACATAGTAGCGATCCCAGATAGAGTAATCGGAAAGCACCTACACTTGGTGGCATCATTTGCTCTGGCTGAATCCATCATCCATTCATACCTCATTACATGTTGTCTGGGGTCAGTCTTTCCTTCATATGCAGGAATAGTAGGCATACTAAACTTCCTGGGGTACGCCGCTTGCAACACCACATCCGTGAATGGAGTATGACTTCTTGACACTCCCCAGTCATCATTTGATAAGCCCTGATTCTCTTTCATCAATTGCCTGATCATGGCTGTCAGATCGGGTGTCTGTATGGAAGGCGGAAGGTTGGAGTCTGTTCTACGCGCCTGTCCATGCTGATGCCTTCTCTCTTGGCGATCTGCCAATCGTGCATCTTGAGGTTCGACATCGTTAGCATTCTGATGATCCGGGCCTCTATCTTCCATCTGTATCCCGGTCTTGAAGCTTCCAGCTCTTGCTTGGTCGCGGTCTCCAGCTGTTTGATTAGCAGCATCTGCTCGCGCAGCATCAGTCTTACGGCGTCTGCGCCTGGGAGGTTCATCAGAGGAAGTTGAGCTATCAGATGAGGAGTAAGCAGCGGGATTGCCCCCAGCATTCTGTTGCTGCTGTTGAGTGAGTTGTGCCATCAGGTTGGCATTAGCTTGCATCTGTTCTCCTAGTTGTCTCCTGCTTTCCCTAAGTTCTCTCATCAAGTCATTGAACTCTACTCTGGTGACAACTGGAGTCTGTTCTTCAGCGGCAATCCCTGCACTTGGGATCGCTGGTTGATTGCTAGGTCCTGCTTGTTGCACGCTAGCAGTCTCGCGGGCATCCGCATTATGAGAAGATGACCTGGTACGTGGTCTTGCCATTGTAGAGTTATCGGTATGAACTCTGAGTAGAATCAACGGATGTCCTAACAGTGAGTCGGATCTTCTTCGGGGGATTTGTTCAATCCAGTAGCTTCAAAGCAGATCCTTGAGGTCTGAGAATTCGATTCTCAGTGAAAGCACCAAAGTGTTAGCACCAAAATTGGTCACTAACCTCGTTCAGAAAGATTGTGTAGAGATATAAGTGATGAAAGTAAATTAAACAAAGAAGACAATGAAAATTTAAATGCAGAAAGTAAGAACACCAAATTTATAGTGGTTCGACGTAATTGCCTACGTCCACTTTGTTCAACTTTATTGATTTCCTTTATAGTTGATTACAAATACAATTCCTGAATCAAATGCTTGAATGAAGTTGTTAAGTAGAGAAGATGAGTCTTGAAAATGGCAGAGTCTCCCCGGTGTTCTCTCTCCAAAAAAGGATCCATTTCACTGTGACCCTGCCCCTCTATTTATAGGCAAATATGGGCTGGACTTCCCAAGTGGGCTGGATAGCCGAACGCTCAAGCCCCAGTGCAGTGGTCGCTGTATGCCGAACCAGGCGTGCCGAACGCTCTGCGCCGAACCATTCCTTCTATGCCGAACGGTATGTTGGTGTCGTGGGAAGTGTAGGACGGTTATCTGTTAAGGCCGAACGTGCCTCCATCTCAAGCTCTTGAGCGAACGGCGTATGCATGCCGAACGATACCGGTATCCTGATTAGTTGTGCATGCTGAATGTCTTCTGCATGTCGAGTATTACGCCGAACACCATGGGATGCCGAGTACTCCTGTTGCCGAGTAGTCTTGACGCCAAGTGCTCTTTATGCCGAGCAGCCTTGATGCCGAGCAGTCTTGTATGCCGAGCAGCCTTGATGCCGAGCAGTCTTGATGCCGAGCAGTCTTGATGCCGAGCAGCCTTGATGTCGAGCAGTCTTGATGCCGAGCAGTCTTGATGCCGAGCAGCCTTGATGCCGAGCAGTCTTGATGCCGAGCAGTCTCGTATGCCGAGCATTGGTTGACGTTGAGTGCCAGTTGACGCCGAACACTGCTGAGTACTACGCCGAACACTCCTGGACGCTGGACACTATGGATGCTGAGTACTACGCCGAGTACTCATGGATGACAGTTGCTTCGCCGAACACTCCTGGATGGCAAGCGCTTCGCCGAACACTCCTAGATGCCGGACACTCTCTGATGCTGAGCACTTATTGCCGAGTACTAGTTGCCTGGTCAAATCTCCAGGAAACACATAACTTATCAAAATCTAGGGCAGGTGGGTGGAAAAAACTGCACCTGTCGGTCCCTCTGTGGGTTCTTTAATGGGATTAAGCTTGGTTTGTCCCCTCGCCTAAAGGTACCAGCGGAACAAAATCGAAACGTTCACGTCGGGAACCTCGGCTGTGTCTCCTAAGCCTGAACCTACAAGATCGCTCATCTTCTATATGTGATTTTTAAGAATTTAATTAGCAACTTTTCACAGATTGTATAGGCTGGAATAAGAGATAGCATAGGCACAAATAAAAGAGAGAGACTACGATATATCAAATTTTCAAAACACTTTTTGAAAACTTTTATTAGTATATATACACACACTTTGGAAACCCATTTTGAAAACTTTTTGGAAAACATTTTGTAAACCTTTTTCAAAAAACCATTTCTTTTTAAAAACTTTTCAAGTGCGTTCTCTCAATATGCTCCTAATCCCTAAGGAACTTTGTAACTGGCTCTAATACCAAACGTGATAACCTACACCCCCCAACACACTAGTCCAAAGCCTAGGATGACTTTTGAACTCGTGTTGGTACCAAGAATAGTTACATGGGGAGTAAATACAAGATAAGCAACTCCTGTGATGAGCTCGTCTATCCACACTAAAACTGGGCCAAATCACCTACTACCCTGCTCTAATGTTGTAGGGAAAGAAAGGAAAAAGGTGGATTAGATAAAAGTCAGGTGAATGAGAATAGGTTTAATATATGGTGATTATGTGCAGTTAACTTTAATTAGTATAGGTTTAATATATGGTGATTATGTGCAGTTAACTTTAATTCTACCCTATGTGACATAAGGTGTCCTACAAGTGTTCATGCAGTCTTAGGGTCCATTACTTAAGGGTTTTTATCCAACACATACCTATACTAAAACTTATGTAAGCTACTAGAAGGATCGAACTATGGATCAAACCTCAATAACTAATGATTGGTCATCGCTCCTAGAGCTACTCGATATGGAAACACCACTTCTAAAATTGCTTAATATGGAGACACCGCTACTAGAGCTACTCGATATGAAAACACTACTACTAGAGCTACTCGATATGGAAACACAGCTACTAGAGCTACTCGATATGGAAACACCGCTACTAAAGCAACATGATAATAAATTTCCTATAACTAGGACTACACATAACCCAACTACACATCGATAAGGAGCTCGTAATACCAACTTGCTAGTGTGCCTCGTTGTCTAAATCCGAATCCACCTTTCGATCGTAGTATACACCTTTTATTGCACGCACCGTGATCCATCAACAACACAGTATTGTACCATGTCAGAATTGTGAATATCAAGGAGTCTTATCATGCTATGCCCACACACTTCATCAGGCATCAATTAGTGTTGCATGTATACCGTAGAACCTCATGTGAGTACCATTTGGGATAGAATCACCCCTATTGGGTAAAGTGCATTTACCTAACCCTGCAACGTCCTAGCATAATCTCATAGGAAACTAACTTCCCTACTATCCCTAACATCCATACATATGTACACGATACACGTATACATACTATTAATTATTTATATTTTAACCTAGTCCTCAGCACAAGGTTCAAATTACGTGTTTCAGCCTTTAACTGATCGACCGATCGTAGTGTAAAATTTATGATTATTCGACTTAAACTTATGTGTTAATTTGATTTACATAGTGAACCCTAAACAATTTATAGTGGGCAGTCTTTGAAGTTTTACCCTACTTTCTATTAGTTTCAAATTTGTAACAACCCTGATTTTACTGTTGCTTAAATAAAATAAATAAAGATTTAAATTAGAAATTTGATTTCTTAAAGTATTAAAGTTGGAGAAATTAGAATTTTAGTGTTTTGTTTAAATAATAATTTGAACTAGAATATAGAATGAGAATTCTAAAATGTGTATTTTATTATAAAATTAATGCATGGAATTTAATGATGTAAATTCCTTGTTTTAAAACATATTAGAGATTGAGTTAGAGTTTTCTAAGTATTGTATAAATTTATTTTGAATGAAAATATGTTAATTGTATTCAAACAATAAAAGTGCTATGTTTGCCTTTTTATTAAAAGTTGAAAATTTTATCTTGTTTTGGATATTAAAAAGGTGGTTAAAAATAATTATCTAAATTATGTTCTCGCTTTTAAGGAAGAGTTAAAAGATGGTAGTATATTGTAGTATTTTTGTGTAAATTTTTAGAGGTGAAATAAATTTATAAAACAGTTTTATAATTTGAGAAATGGGTGTAAAATGTTTTCACTCTTTTATTTAATTTATTTATGGATTTGGGCTTAATGGGGATTTCAACCCATTTGGGTAGACTTGAGAAAATGTTCCTCATTCCTGGACTTAACAAAATGAACTTTACATTCATTTTCCTTTTTACTGTAACACGAACAAAAGTTTCTTCATGTTCTCAACAAACCTAACCTCAAGCAAAAAATCAAGTTTTTTAATTGAAATAAAATCCTAGAAAAATTTGATAAGTCCTAGGTAAGCTTTTTAAACCCTTCTCTACATTCTAGACTTATTGATTTCAGTTTTTGTGATGTTTGATTTGGTTGTTTTTGTCAATTGTTGAGAGAGTTTCTAGGGTTGTTGAAATTTGATTACAAGGCTAAAATGAAGAGGTTTTAGCAAGCTAAATTAAAGAGAAAAGGTGAGTGAAAACTCATAACTATTTGTATTATATATATTAAATTTGTTAAATTCGATGA
The DNA here is from genome assembly GCA_030737815.1 of Allium fistulosum. Taxonomy (NCBI): domain Eukaryota; kingdom Viridiplantae; phylum Streptophyta; class Magnoliopsida; order Asparagales; family Amaryllidaceae; genus Allium; species Allium fistulosum. Next base: position 853,419,743 of record CM060907.1, read on the forward strand.
ATTTGGTGTTGAATTGACCTCAATTTCGCATGCTATCTTTTATCATACGAAACCCTATTTTTTGTTTGTTAAAACCCTTATCATATGATCATTTAAATCATCAAGATGTAGTTGTTTTTATGCTTGCATGTCTATTAAATTAGTGCTCTAGAAGTTTAGATGAACAACGCCAGAAAAACCACTGCCAACGGACCATCGGATGGCCGCCGGCATCGCATGGAGCCCAGCTGATGAAGCAGCGTACCTGGATTTGAAGACGAAAACATTCTCCGACCTAAAGTCCATTTCCCGCGACCTACGACCTACCAGAAGCTCCGACCTATCTCCAGCCTCCATCACGACCTACGACTTAAAACTCCACCGCGACCCACGACCTAATGCCTCCGACCTATCTCCAGCCTCCATCGCGACCTACGACTCAAATTCCCACGACATAACACTTCCCGACCTAATTCAAACAGCCCTCCAACCTAGATAAGTCGCAAACAACCTCCGACCTAACTTCCATTCAACGACCTAACTACACATTCACGACTTACCAAACCCGCGACTTAACACCTCCATGACATAACCCCTACGACATAACACCACCCGACTTAAACATTTCCAGTGATTCGTCACTTCCTCTAACCCTAAATCGCGAAGCATTGAAGACGAGTGTTTTCTTTAAGTCACGTCCTCTCCAGCCTAAGTCGTGAAGCGCCTCCACTAATCGTGACCGAATTCCCCTTAATTCGCAAGATGATAAGTCGTGAAGCAATTGTGATAAGTCGTGAAGACAATTTTGTAAGTCGCGAGATGCTGGGGGATAAGTCGCGAATACTTCTAACTCGCGAGATATGATAAGTCGAGAGATAAGATGGATAAGTCGTTGAACATTGCTGTTTGTTAAGTCGTATACTTTGTAAATAAGATTGAGTCGTTTGTATTTTATTAAGTCGCATACGACTTATGGTAAGGCGTAAGTCAGTGCCGACTTAAGAGTTGTAAAGATTTGTGTTGTAATTTGTAACTTCTATAAATAGGCCGGTGGTGCCATTTGTAATAGGTTGTTGATTGTTGAATAAAATTCTCTTTTGTTAGCTTTGTGCTTTCAATGAAAATCGGTAGTTGAGTGTATCTCCTATCTCCACCTTCGACATTCGAGTGCGCTCGAATCTTCGATCGTTGAAGCCAATTCGTGGAATCAAGTGCGCTTGATCAACGCTCGAAGAATTGTAGATCTCTCTTCACGGTATCGTGCACGTTCAACGTTACAGAGATAGCTAGAATCTGGTATCGTTCGATCAACGGATTTGGGCATTTCAGTGTTTCTCAATCCACCGATTGCTACGTTCATCGTATCATCAATTTTGTATTCCGCCGCTGCGTCATTTGGTATCAGAGCTAGAGCGCAAGGAGTTTGCGTAGATTTTTGGAGTTGTGCGAGATTTACATCATTTGGAGAAGTGGGTTATCGAGATTTTGAAGAGACTTGTTCGTTTGGAGATTTTTTTGAAGTTTTCAACAAGTGGGTAGTTTTGATTTGAAGATTTTTAGATCGAAGTGAAGTTTTTGTTGGAATTTGTTGAAGAGTGATCATGCCTCCGAGAAGAGCTAACCGTTATCGCAATATTGATGCTTTGTATGGGAGAGAAGAGGCCGATGAGATGGAGCAAAGAATTAACGACAATTTTAATGAGAAGATTAATGAAGGGATTGGTCGATTAGAGAGGATGATGTTGGAGATGAGTCAAAATCAGAGAAGGGTATCACCTGAATCGAGCCATGGGAGAAGTAGAGTTTCACCACATTCAAATCGAGAGAGAAGTGTTGATAGTGATCATAGAAGCGTGGATCGAGATTGTGATAGAAATGTTGATGATCGAAGTCGGGATAGAAATGTGACTGATCGAGATCGGAGGAATGTAGATCGTAGGAATGTTGGTGGAAGAAATGGTGGTGGTAGAGATGTTGGTGGTCAGGATCGACATCGATATACGTCGGATTGTGACGAAGAGTATGATGGTGGTAATGTTCATGGACGAGGACGTGGACAAGGAAGAAATCAGTCGGAGTACGATCACAAGTGGGAATCTGGGATGAAGACTGAAATTTCAGAATTCAAAGGTGGTATGCAAGCTGAGGAGTTTTTGGATTGGGTGGCTAACGTTGAAGAAATTTTTGACTTCAAGGAAGTTCCAGAACATCGTAGAGTAAAGTTGGTTGCTAAAAGGTTGAGGGGTAGAGCTTTGGCATGGTGGCAGCAAACCAAACTTACACGTGAACGAATGGGGAAGTCAAAAGTTGAATCTTGGGAGAAAATGAAGAAATTGATGAAAGCAACGTTCTTACCTTACAATTATCAATCTCTGATGTATCAACGTTTGCAGAACTTGAGGCAGGGCACAAAGACTGTTAATGATTACGCAGATGAGTTTTATCAGCTTATTGCAAGGAATGATATTATGGAAATGGAAGAACAACTGACATCTAGATTCATTGGGGGATTGAGAATGCAGATCCAGGATATGGTGAATATGTTTGATCCAAGATCTATGGCAGAAGCACGTCAGAAAGCGTTGGCTTGGGAGAAGCAGGGACGACGAGGAGGTGGTGTGTTTACTAATTCCAACAATCAAGTGAAGGGTGTTAGTGGAAGTTCTAATGTTTCTAAACCTATCAGTAAACCAGTGGTGAAAGAGGCTGAGAAGGCAAAGGTTAACAACGGTTTCAAATGTTACAATTGTCAGGAGTTGGGTCATAAAAGCAATGAGTGTCCAAAGCCAAAGAAGAGAGCAATGATTGCTGAGGTTGAGGATGAGGATGAGGAGGCTGAAGATTCTAATCAATTACCAGTTGAGGAGGAAGAATTGTTGTCTGGAGATGATGGTTATACATTAATGATGAGGAGGAATTGCTTAACACCGAAGCAGGAGGAAGAGACTAGCTGGTTGAGGAGTAACATCTTTCAATCGACGTGCACTATCTTGGGAAGGGTTTGCAAATTTGTTATTGATGCTGGAAGCTGTGACAACATTATCTCTACAGAAGCTGTAAAGAAGTTATCATTGAAGACAGAGAAGCACCCGAAACCGTATAAGTTAGCTTGGTTGAGGAAACGTGGGGAGGTGAAAGTTAGTCGAAGGACTTGTGTTAATTTTTCAATTGGGAAGAAATACAAGGACGAAATTTGGTGTGATGTTGTGGACATGGACGTATGCCATTTGTTGTTGGGGAGACCGTGGCAATATGATAGGGCGGTGCAACATGATGGGCGTACCAACAGTTACAGTTTCGTGTTTGAAGGCACGAAGATTACTCTCGTTCCCAAGAAGCGTCAACATGAAGAAAACAAACTAGAGGAGATTGAAGAGCTGAAAACTTTATTATCTTTGAAGGAGTTTGTTAAGGAGGTTGAGGAAGAGCCGGAAGTATATTTGTTGATTGGGCGAGAGAGCAGCGAAGAGGTTGAAATTCCAGAAGAAGCGAAGCCAGTTTTGAAAGAATTTGAGGATGTATTTCCAGAAGAGTTACCGAAGGAGTTACCGCCACTAAGAGACATTCAACATCAAATTGATCTTGTTCCGGGAGCAATGCTGCCACATAGACCACATTATCGAATGAGTCCGAAGGAACATGAGGAATTGCAAAGGCAGGTAGAAGAATTGCTTGAACAAGGGCGTGTGCAGGAGAGTTTAAGTCCTTGTGCTGTACCAGCTTTATTGGTACCCAAAAAGGATGGAACGTGGAGGATGTGCACCGATAGTAGAGCATTGAATAAGATCACAGTCAGATACAGATTTCCGATGCCGAGACTTGATGATCTGTTAGATCAAATCAGTGGGTCTGTAATCTTTTCGAAGATTGATTTAAAGAGCGGATATCATCAAATTCGAATTAGACCAGGAGATGAATGGAAAACAGCATTCAAGATGCGAGAGGGGTTGTTTGAATGGTTGGTAATGCCATTTGGACTTTCAAATGCGCCAAGTACGTTCATGAGGGTGATGAATCAGATTTTTAGACCTTTTATTGGGAAATTTGTGGTGGTGTATTTCGATGATATTCTGATATATAGTGGAAGTCCAGAGGAACATTTGAATCATCTGAGAGAAGTGCTGATGGTACTGCGACAAGAACAATTTTATGCTGCAACGAAGAAATGCGTGTTCATGACGCATAGTGTTTTATTTCTGGGATATGTTGTGTCAGGAGAAGGTATCTAGGTGGACCAAAATAAAGTTGAAGCAGTCAGAAATTGGCCACAGCCGAAGACAATAACTGAAGTGAGAAGTTTTCATGGGCTAGCATCATTCTACCGAAGATTCATTCCACACTTCAGTAGCGTGATGGCACCGATTACTGATTGTATGAAGGGGAAGCAGTTTTCTTGGTCGGAGGAAGCAGGAGTTGCTTTTGAACGGATCAAAGAACTTTTGACGACAGCACCAATTCTAGTTTTACCAGATTTTCAGGTGTTGTTTGAGTTACATACTGATGCATCCAAGGTTGGAATCGGGGGAGTGTTGAGCCAGAGGGGACGTCCGATTGCATACTTTAGTGAGAAGTTATCAGGGGCGAAGATGAGGTATAGTACGTATGATGTGGAGTTTTATGTTGTAGTACAAGCAGTGAAACACTGGAGACACTATCTATTTCAGAAAGAGTTTGTTCTTTACACTGATCATGAGGCGTTGAAACATTTACAAGGGCAAGACAAGATTTCAGCGAGACATGCATCATGGATTGCATATCTGCAATAGTTTACGTTTGTTGTGAAACACAAATCGGGAGTGACGAATCGTGTTGTGGATGCATTGAGTAGAAGAAATCATGTGTTGATTACAATGAAGGTCGAAGTGACAGGGTTTGATGTGCTACCAGAGTTATTTGTTGAAGATCCTTACTTTATGAAGTTTGTAGATAAAGTAAAGAAAGGAGAGACGGATGAGTTTGTGATGGTAGATGGTTTTCTGTTCAAGGGAAATCGATTATGTATACCAGATTGCAGTTTACGGTTGAAGATTGTGAAGGAATTGCATGAGGAAGGTCATGTGGGTAGAGACCGTACATTACAGCTGATTTCTCAATCTTATTTTTGGCCATCAATGAGGAAAGAAGTGGAAAGATTTGTGGAGCGATGTCATATATGTCAGGTTTCGAAAGGAATTGCGACCAATGCTGGATTATATATGCCGTTACCTGTACCAACTAAGCCTTGGGTTAATGTGAGTATGGATTTTGTTTTGGGTTTGCCTCTAACTCAAAGAGGAAATGATTCCATTTATGTGGTGGTTGACCGATTTTCGAAAATGGCACACTTTATTGCTTGTAAGAAGACGGCGGATGCTGTTCGTGTGGCTTAGTTATTTTTCAAAGAAATCTATCGACTTCATGGATTGCCTGAATCGATTGTTTCAGACAGGGATACTAGATTTCTAAGTCATTTCTGGCTAAGTTTGTGGAAGATGGTGGGAACGAAATTGAAATTCAGTAGTGCTTATCATCCACAAACAGATGGACAAACTGAAGTTGTGAACAGATCCCTGGGAAATTTATTGCGATGTCTTGTACAAGACAATTTGAAGAGTTGGGACTTAAAGTAGTGTCAGGCAGAGTTTGCTCATAATCATGCTGTTAACCGAAGTACTGGTTACAGTCCATTTCAAGTTGTATATTCAAGCTTGCCAAAGGGGCCGTTGGATTTAACGATAGTACCACAATCAAAGGGAACAGTTAAACGGGCTGTTGATTTTGTTGATGGATTGACAGAATGCCATAGAATCATTCAGGAACGTTTGGAGAAGATAAATGAGAAGTATAAACGAGCAGCGGATAAGAAGAGAAGAAGTGTGGAGTTCAACGAATGTGATTTTGTGTATGCGGTGTTGACAAAGGATCGATTTCCAGTTGGAACGTACACAAGTTGAAAGCGCGGAAAATTGGTCCGTTAGAAATTTTAAAGAAGATCAATAATAATGCCTATCGGTTAAAGTTGCCAGATCATATTCACACTGCTTACGTTTTCAACGTTAAACATTTGATTCCGTACCATGGGGATGAGCTTGTTGAAGAAGAGAGAAGTACAAATTCGAGGTTGAATTTTTGTCAACAAGGGGAGGATGATGAAGCAGCGTACCTGGATTTGAAGACGAAAACATTCTCCGACCTAAAGTCCATTTCCCGCGACCTACGACCTACCAGAAGCTCCGACCTATCTCCAGCCTCCATCACGACCTACGACTTAAAACTCCACCGCGACCCACGACCTAATGCCTCCGACCTATCTCCAGCCTCCATCGCGACCTACGACTCAAATTCCCACGACATAACACTTCCCGACCTAATTCAAACAGCCCTCCGACCTAACGATAAGTCGCAAACAACCTCCGACCTAACTTCCATTCAACGACCTAACTACACATTCACGACTTACCAAACCCGCGACTTAACACCTCCACGACATAACCCCTACGACATAACACCACCCGACTTAAACATTTCCAGTGATTCGTCACTTCCTCTAACCCTAAATCGCGAAGCATTAAAGACGAGTGTTTTCTTTAAGTCACGTCCTCTCCAGCCTAAGTCGTGAAGCGCCTCCACTAATCGTGACCGAATTCCCCTTAATTCGCAAGATGATAAGTCGTGAAGCAATTGTGATAAGTCGTGAAGACAATTTTGTAAGTCGCGAGATGCTGGGGGATAAGTCACAAATACTTCTAACTCGCGAGATATGATAAGTCGAGAGATAAGATGGATAAGTCATTGAACATTGCTATTTGTTAAGTCGTATACTTTGTAAATAAGATTGAGTCGTTTGTATTTTGTTAAGTCGCGTACGACTTATGGTAAGGCGTAAGTCGGTGCCGACTTAAGAGTTGTAAAGATTTGTGTTGTAATTTGTAACTTCTATAAATAGGCCGGTGGTGCCATTTGTAATAGGTTGTTGATTGTTGAATAAAATTCTCTTTTGTTAGCTTTGTGCTTTCAATTAAAATCGGTAGTTGAGTGTATCTCCTATCTCCACCTTCGACATTCGAGTGCGCTCGAATCTTCGATCGTTGAAGCCAATTCGCGGAATCAAGTGCGCTTGATCAACGCTCGAAGAATTGTAGATCTCTCTTCACGGTATCGTGCGCGATCAACGTGTCAGAGATAGCTAGAATCCGGTATCGTTCGATCAACGGATTTGGGCATTTCAGTGTTTCTCAATCCACCGATTTCTACGTTCATCGTATCATCAATTTTGTATTCCGCCGCTGCGTCACCAGCCCAAGCGTGGCCACTAGTGGAATGGTCCCACCAGACCGATGCACCGGTCATGACCTAGGTTGAGCCCCAGGTCATGCCGTTTCGCCCTCCGATTGCTTCCATTTGTTCGTTCGTTCGTCCGTATGCCTCCATATAATTAGCTGCATTGTTATGATGCCATATTCCGTAATGATTTTGATGCCATTCTTGGGTTATTGATTTATTTGTTGAAGAAGTTTCACAAATTGTTGTTACACTTATTAAATTCATTGTTACACATATATATATATATATATATATATACAAATTGTTTTGGAAGAAGCTATTTAGAAGTCGATGAATTCGAACTAATATTACACTTACTTTAGTTTTAAGAAAGTATTCTATAAGAGAGTTACATTATATGTATGTATGTGTGTGTGTAGGAAAGCTCATTATTTCCATTTAGCAATCCTTAGATTCTAAATGAAGCGTTTTCTCAGATCTATTTAAATATTTATGTATTTGGAAACATAAAGGTTTTGGGAATTTTACATACATATACATATACATATATCCTGAACTTTTAAAAAGGAATTGCAAAGGATGATTTATATTTCAAATATAAACTAATTCATGCTTTCGATTTTATAATATTAATCTTTTTAAATGAATATTTTCAAACTAGATTCCAAAGAAAAATTATTTTATTATAAAATACACTATATCACTTGGATGAGAAATTGGATTAAACGGTCTAGTAAAACAAGTGATATGAAACACTTGCGTTTATTTCACCGGTTAATTCTAAGACTTGTTCAAATGAATATTTATTTGCACGAGTGGAATCTACTAGCTTCAAGTAATCATTTGAGTGTCGTCAAATGGTTAAAGGACATTAGTCTACACTCTTATGATTACTAATTGGAAGTAGATAATACTTATTGATGGGTTTTTATACTCGTTCTTGGGTGATCCGTTTAGGCGGATTAAATGGGCTTTCAGGCCCATTGAGATACTTGTTTTCAAGCGAGTAATAAATTGCGAAGTGCAACCTCTAGTGTTGGCGCGAAATACGTGTCTTTTGTATTGACTGGCAAAGTGCATTTCTATTGCTTGCTTATATGGTTGTGATTTTCTATGCACTTATTATAGCGGCGCTTTGACTTTGATGAATGTTGAAAATGAGCATAAACTTAACTATAAACCGTGAATCATTAAATGAAGTTTTTATTAGGTTGTGAAGTTCAATTGATGGATATTTTTCCTTGTCATTCATGAAGTTCATTATTATCAGTATCTCACCTTTTGTGATAATTAGAGATAGTCTGACCTGGGTGTTATTTAATGCTCGGGTCAGACTAAGGCTTGATAGGTACAAGGACTCGGTGGCTTTAGATGTGAGCTAGCTTATGGAGTTTTATTCGATGTTATTATTATTTTTGATGTACAGTTTGAGTCTAATGTATATACTTGTATATGTTGTAGTCTTTTGTGGTCATGTATATTTGAGACGTGTCAGTGTTTGTAGATGTAAATGTAATAAATGTGAGTCTAGTATTTCCTTTTGTAGACTCATATTTTTGAGCAATATTGGTGTATATTATTTCTGTTGCGGGGTTCGACTATGTGTTTTATATTATATTGTGTATTGTTTTGAATTATATTAAACGTTTGTATTATTGTTTTGTGCTTGGATTGGATATGTCGAATTACCATTTGCAGAAAAGGAAAAAATTATTGTCGCGCTATTCGATGTATTCGATACTCACCCAAAGTAATTTTACGGATGGTCGCTCCTAACCAGCCATATTCTCTACACTAACAGACAATATTACCCAGTAATAACCTTTGTTAGTGTGGGTCTTGGGGTGCGGCGTTACAAAATTTGTAGATTTTAGCAGATTAATTATACTAGTTTAGTTCATGGTTAACCAATTTTTAAGGTTTCAATTCAATAATATAAGGGCTCAACTTAGGTTAAAATCACATATGTTAGTTTATATAATTTCTAATTAAATTCAGATTTAAATAGTTAGGGTTTGTAATTTAGTTATTAACATCCTAAATCAGATAGAATAGGTTAAAATTTAACTATAAATAATCAGCTTATCATACTTGTTCCAACACATCTCAGATCTAAGCTCTAACTCTAAACTTCGTTGGAGAATCATCATTCATTAGCTTTCCCTCTCCTAGATTCGATTTACTAGTGTTCTCTTGCCTTGATTTTACTTTATTTTGAAAGAAAGTTTGTAAGTGGAGAGAAGAAATATTGGCAAATTTTCATTATGCTATTGATTTCTAATGAAAATAGGGTTAGCTTAGATGTTAATTTATAGGGGTTAGAGATTGATTTGGAGCGTTGGATTTGCCATGGAGAATCTTTGTTCTCATCTTACCTGCACATAAGAAACTTGGCAATAAAGAAATATATTTAGTTCAATCATCACCATTCAATTGCACACTCCAGTTTGTCAAAATTATATGCTAAAGGTCGATCATCTATGTGAACCGGTCGATCGCTATCAAATGACCATTGAGCCTTAGGGATCGACCGTTCATAGTGTTAATTTTGGTAAGTTCTCATTTTTATTTTATTCTATTTTTAAAATTTCAAATGTAACTTCTTTGTACTAACTCTGATTTTAAAGTGTTATATACGAAAACTATCCAGAAAATTGGTACGAACACAATGGCGTAGGTTTCATAGCCAAATTCGTATATTTATGAAAATTTCATTTTAGCCCTTGTTTATTTAAATTTTATTTGCTTATTAATTTCCCGCTAAATTTTCAGGGTGTTACATATGAGTTAGGTTCTGATGATAGTGGCTCAATGACTGGACCTAAGCGAATGATTCAAAGGGTTGGTTTATGAGGAGAGCTCATGAGTGAAATTATGATTATGTTCCACTATGGATATGGGTAGAATGGAATGATAATCAGATTCCATTATGAAGGTTTATGTGAAGGGATCGTAGACACTAAGAGGTTTCCTATATGCTTATGTAGAGGGGGTACTTGGGGATGCTCACCTGGATTATGATCATATCTAGATCTTATGACCGTAGATTACCCTTGGAACTTATGACTATGGGTTTATTTCCTAGCCTTATGAAGTGGCATGGATTGAGCACCGTGGAACTAAGATTTTATTTGTGTCTTTGGCCTATGATCGTGTCATATGAGTCGCCTTATATCTAAGCACATTGAGTGATAGTAAGGATTGTTTGATAGATGCTATATTTGCTTTGACTGTTTTCTTTTGTAGTCTATCACCCTAGGGATGTCACCTGACGTAGGTATTTAGGACGCAGATACCTAGACACTTAATATTTATACTTAGGATGTAGTACATTTGATGTTGATAGTAGAGTAGCATATTATAGATGTTATGTGCTAACTCTTTGGATGTAGGGACATGTCAGGCATGATTTTGATACCTTTTGTTCCTTACTATATCGAGTTTTATAGTATTTTGAGATACGTTTATCGCTCACACCAGACTATTATTTGACTCGAGATTTTATGCTTTGCTTTTTATGAGTAGACTAGATAGCAGGTCTAGGTGAGATGCACTAGCGGTGCAGAGGACGAGCTAGATGGAGATTTCTCAAATTATATATGCATTACTATTCTTATTTCGCTGTGCAACACTATGGAGCCTTGGCGGTGTTTGCTTGTTATTATGAGACAGTTATGTAAATTTATTTCCACTTTGTATAAGCTTTATTATTATGTTGTATAACTCTGTGGATCTGTGCTCTGATTTTGGTTCACTTAGTTATTAATGTCTCTCATGTTTTATATCTATGATGTACATTATATTTTATTCCATACGTTGTGAGAAGTACGACAGGTTCTGGGATTGGTTTTCTTTCCTTTTAACTCTTGATAATCGTCCTATATTGGTTGGGCACCGCAGCAGCGCGGTATTAATTATGTTGGGTGTCGGTGGTGTAGGGTGGTCATCACAGCATGTGTCATTCCAATTCAAAATGGAGATAAATTTAGTCTCAAGCAATATCCAAAGAATGAATTTGAATGCAGTCAAATGGAAGACATTCCTTAAGCATTTATTGTTGGATACTTGATGTATGCTCAAACTTGTACCAGACCAAACATCAATTTTTCTATCGCAATCTGGGCAGGTATCAAAATAATCCAGGAGTAGATCATTGGAAAGCTGCAAAGAAAATGTTGAGGTGTCTATAAGGAATGAACGATCATATTCTCACTTATAAGAGATTTGATCATCTCGAGATGATTGGATATTCAGATTAAGATTTTGTTGGATGTGTGGGTACCATAAAATCCACATTCGGCTATTTGTTCCTACTGGTTGTAGGAGCAATTTCATGAAAGAGTGCGAAGCAGTCTGTCATTTCTGCATCTACTATGGAGGCTGAGTTTGTGACATGCTTTGAGTCCATAGTTCACGGTTTATGGCTGCGGAATTTCATTTTAGGACTTGGAATTATCGATACCATTGCTATTCCGTTGAAAATTTATTATAACAACTCTGCATTAGTCTTCCTTTCTAAAAATGACAAGTATTCGAAAGGTGCTAAGAATATGGAACTAAATTTTTTTTCCGCTAAAGAAGAAGTTCATAAACAAAGAGTGTCAATCGAACACATTAGCACAAACCTTATGGTTGCACATCCGTTGACGAAAGGATTGCCCTTAAGGAAATTTAATGAATATGTCGAAAGAATGAGCATTATTAGATACCATAATTGATGATATATTATGTTTTATGTTATTATGAATTTGACACTCTGAGCTTGTTTAATTATTGTTTCTGATATTAATTTATGAATCATGTTTCATATGATTGGTATATATGCACGAATGCATTATGTAAGTTAAACAAGATTTTGTCTCTGATAAAGACATTACCATTATGCCATTATTGAATAACTTATTATGTGTCATGTGGAAGACTAATATTATGATACATGAAAGAGATTATGTCGATAAATTGATATACGACCGTCATGATCCTTATTAGTTTCTTTGCTTAATAATTACTTTATGATGGGACTAATATGAGGATTGATTTATTTCTCTCACTACGCGCATTAATTAAACCATTAAAGCAGATAATGTCACATAGGCCAAGTGAGAGAATGTTAGACTAACCCATAAGCTCATATGTAGGTCAAGTGAGAAATTAACTGTCCTAAGTGAAAAGTACTAAATTGGGTTTAATAACATAAAGGGAATAATTCCTATTGGTGGATAAAAATGTAATTTCCTACCAACACCTAATCGTAGGTGTATATAGAGAATAGAAAACCATAATATGATTAGCTCTCTCTCAACCCACTCGTCCAGTTTTCTTCTGTATCAAGAAAGCTTGTCAAACTAAAGGGGTCAAGAGAAAGAAATACAATAATAAGAAATTATTTACTAGAAATTAATTACTTTTACTATGAATTAAGGTACGCTCTCTTAATCTAATATGATTTAGGCCTAGCCTATTACGATTTAGATATAGCCTATTATGATTTATGAAAAAAATTAATTTTTCCTTTTATTGATCTAAAGATTAAGAATTTACAATAACTCCAGCTTAAGGAGCATCCCGAGCTCAAGCCATACCCTAAAGCAACTTAGGTCGACGCTGTATCATATTGATCCCCTCGAAACATCGGCTCTTATACCATGTTGAAAAAAGGTGGAATGTTAAATTTATGTGATTCAAATATTTACCAGAGAATAAAAAAAAATTAATTGATTCACCGAGTCAATTAATTAGGCTATATTGGAAAGAAAGGAAAAGGGAGTTATAAGAGAATATTTTTGGAGAAAGAAAACTAATTAATTGTGCTAAATTTATATGATTCAAATATCTGCCACAAAAGAAAGGAATTGATTCAATCAATGATTCCTATTAGAGCTAGCTATCTTGTTCTAGATTAGTGATCAATGGCTAATTCTTCTACCAGTGGTATGAAAATTATAGCGGAGTCAAATTTGATAAATAAAGTAGTTCTTCGGACATGGAAGGTGAATACTAATGATGGTGTTCTTCAACAACAACTTGATTAGTTTAAAAGAAGAGTTAAGTGCTAAAAGCACCTTGAAGTTATGAAAGATATGCATCAATCTCATTTTATGAGTGCTAGAAAGGGTGTTTGTTATTATTACAAGAAGAAGAGAAATTTCATACAAGAATGCCCATCTCTTACAAAGAAGAGAGAGAAGAAGGAGAAAGCTTTAGTTTTGACAGCACCTGGATCGAATACAGACAATTGTGACAGTAATACATCATTTTCAGCTAGTACTTAACATTTTGAGAGTACAAGTTAAGTGATTGATTCTAGAACCTCTTGTCATATAACATAAGATAGAAGTTGTTTTGTTAGTTATAAGAAGATTGATGGTGATGCAGTTCATTTGGGGAAAGACACGTCTTATCATGTTGTGGGCATTGGAAGTGTGAAATTTAGGATGTTTGATGGTGTTGTTCGGATTATCACGGATGTTAGACATGTTCTAATGTTACATAGAAGTTTGTTGTCGGATGGAGCTTTGAGTAGATATGTATGAAGATAATAATAGATGAAGAAAATTAAGAGCGATGAAAGGTGTGCGAGTCAATGATATTTAAGTGCTTCATGTAGGGACAGTCTTAGAAGAGTCAATAGTTTCTATCGATTCTATTGTTACGGATTCTACTCGATAATGACATCTTCGTTTAGGTCTTATCAATGAGGAGAGTCTTGATGTATTCAAGAATCAGGGTTGATTGATGGTGTTTGTCAATCAAAACTTAGCTCTTGTGGAGATTGTTCTCTTAGTAAGAAAAAGCATGTCGCATGTGATATTGGGAGACCTAGAGCTATAGAGTTTCTAGAGTATGTCCATCCTTATATGTGGGGACCCACCCCAGTTACATCTTCAGATGGAGCCAGTTACTTCTTCTTATTTTTGGATGATTTCTCATGTAAAGTTCTTGTCTATTTCTTGAAAAGAAAAGATGAAATATTTGCCCAGTTTCAGAAGTGGAAGACTTTGGTAGAGAAATAGTCAGGGAAGCATTTGGAAGTTCTCAAAGTAGGAGATAATAGTGAATTTGTGTCACAAAAATTCACTAACTGTTATTGGTCTGAGCATGTAGTAAGAGGTATTTCTATTTCTGTTAGGTCCCAATGTTATGAAATATCGGAAAGCATGTGCCTGATATTATAGGATAGAGCTATGAGCTTGAGAATGACTGCTGGTATAGAAGAGGAATTTTGGGCAGAAGCAATTTATGGTAGTATTTCTCATCAACCACACACCTTCCATTGCCATAGATATGAAGATTCCTGAGGAGATATGTGATAGAGTTAGCGGTATGCCCTAGGGGCAACTATGTAATTGTTACATATATCTAACTCGATAACCAATCTTATTTGAAATAAAAAGTGTTTTCTTTTCTATTATATACTTGATATAATATGTTATATTAATTAATTAATTTAGTTAAAAGTATATGAATAAAAATATCCATAAATGGTATGTTTTGTGATAGTAGTTACAACGTGCTATAATCATGAGTGATTTATCATAATAAAATAAACATACCATTTAAATATTCCTAGTCAAGATGTATTGAGACTGTATATCGACACATCCGCTGAGACTAGAGCATGTTACGCTCTCCAAATGTTGGAAAGTTTATTACTCATAGCTGTTGGGCGCACCAATGGGTTACGTATTGTAAGCTATTGGATAAATATGGAATGACTCACCTGATGGTTTTCTATTGGTTAATATAACTGAGGTCAAATAGAAAATATCGATGTGACAATTTTACACAATTCCCTTGACTTGAGAATACTGTCGAACTTCGATATGAAAGCTCTGCTTTGATTATAGTTAAATTATGGCACAAGTTTCATCGAACGACTATAGTTGGGTTGAGTGGATGCATTGGAAGTAAGATACTATTCAAGAGATAATTCATCTCCTCGGTTATATTGGGTTGGTATCACAGTCAACTGAATTCAGCTCAAAGTTATAGTCTCTGGCAAAAGCAGTTCGGTTAATAATAAATGTTTTTTTTGAACAAAGGACTTTGTGTTTGGACTATAGAGTTTAGTAGGGATATATTGGAATTTTGGCAATTACCAAATTCCCTAAGTCCTAAATGTGATATATTTTCAACGAAGAGAATTGGTTTAAATAATTGTCACTACCCGATAATGCCTAATAATGTAAAATTGGATTTTATCGATGCCGAGTATGTGATTAATTTAGCCATGATGTCACACAACTTGTTAAGTGACGTGTGAACGTTAATATTTAAATTGTTCGATATTAATCACTGACCAAATTTACACATAAAAGTCACACAACCAAAACGTTGACTACTCCTGTTACCACATGATTTAATTAAATTGTAATTATTATATATTAATTAAATTAATTAATATTTATGAAATATTAATTGTAAATTTTTATTTGATGTGTGTCAAAAATATTAAAAAGTGTGTATATAATAGTTATAAATACACTTATCGATATACGATATCGATACACATTTAAATTGGATTTAAGCGTGCTAAATATTATTCGAGTTTGAAGTGATTTTGAGCCCCATATAGTGGCTTGATATACCCAGCTGTACGGGGGCACATGAGGCCAACCATCTGATGATTTGAAGGGGGTAAGACTATGAACTAAAATAAGACAAAAGCTAAGAGAAAAATAGGATTCTTGATTCACATTTTTCTCCTTTGTATCTTCTATATTTAAGGCTCTCTAACCCTATTTTTTGAGGACTTTTGCCCTCCTCTACTACAACAAAGGCCGGTCGTACCTCCTCCCATACCTTAAAATTTCAAGCTTTAAAACATCAAATAAATTTTAATTCGATTGTTGGTGGTAGTTGCATTCTGGAAGGTAGCATCTGTTGGATATATAATTCAATTCTAGGAGTTCAAATTCAACATTGCAGGGTGTGTTATCTGGGCAATAGGAAGAGGTATATTCTCATTTATAATTTTAAATATTGTATATATTAATCATTATACCATATATGCTTTAATTAGAAATTAAATACCATGAATCTGCATATATTAATTTTGTCACCATAGGATGGTTTGTATATGTAGATATGTTTGACTAAAAATTAAAAAATACAAAAAATAAAATTTGCATATATAAGTATCATAAAGCTCACCGGCGAATTAAGAAAACAATATTTATTGTTTATTTATTATATGATTAAATGGTTTTTAAAGAATGGATAAATTAGTACAATATGAATAAATGCATAATGCATGTTTTTATTTCATAAATATTCACATAAAACTATCTATATTGTATTTAGGTTTAAAAAAGAAAATATTTTTTATATAATATTTAAATCTGATTATTTAAAATAGATAAATTCCTTACTTTATTTAAATTAAATTTATATATAAATATGTACTTTATGTAGTATGTCTATGATAATCATATAGTATAAAATAACATGCAATAGAAAATAAAAGCTATTCGATTTGATCGAATAAGTGAGTTTATTGGAAAGATTTCCGAACGTAATTAAATGTAAATAAATATTCAATTTCAAAAGTCAATCCTTCCTATGATATATAATGATGTATTGATAAAGAATAATCGAATATTGTTGAACAAAGTATGACTAATTGTGAGTGAACTTGAGTTAATTTTTTCGTCGTGTACTTAAGAGTAGCACACAAGGTTAAAACTAATTTCATATAAATAATAGTTTACAAAATCATACAAGATAAGGGTTTACAAGAAACCCCAATATATCCTAGGCCAATGAGTTGGCAGGTTATGTGAGTCTAAAGGTTGCACGTAATAATTGTTCGTGAGGGTTCTTATATGAATCACCGCAAAAAGTGTTTGGGAACAGTTTTCATTGGATGACCAATTTATGGTCTAAACGTAAATATTGTAAATTAAAACCAATTTAGTTTTATATATAAGGCAATGCATAAAGTGATTATGAATACCTATTCCATTACATCGAGAAACAATTATTGTTTCAAGAAATACCAACTTCATAGTGAATGAATTTATTTTAGAAATTATTGGTAGTAAAATGGATTTAGAGATGATCCAAAGATGAAACTGGTTATGTGGAATGAAATGAAAGTAACCAAACCTAAACGAATGTAACGCATTAGAATGTCTAATAAATATTCTTGCACATTGAAGAGAAACTATGAGTATCTTATAAATGTTGAGAAGAGATAATCCTCGGAAGTCAATTAAACCATTAAGAGTATTGAATCTACAATATAATATAATGCGCAAATCCTAAATGGATTCCAAGTAGATTATCAAAATATGATTTTGATATTTGTACCCGAAGGGATATGATCTATCAGCCACCATAAATGTGTCTTCAAGAGAAAGACTAATGCAGTTGGAATATTATGAGCGACATTGTTAAGAATAACACCGTAAATTTCAAATGTTGAAATTTACATAATAGATTCACCATTTGATGTGCCCAAGTTAATTTGGATTTTAATCACAAAATTATCGATTGGTATGACTTTGTGTTTTGATACATATATATTGAAATGGAAAATTCTAAATAATGATTTAGAATAGACTGTTTGCGCATAACAACCAAAGTGTTTCGAAGTAAGTGGAAGCGATATTGAGTTTATGGGTTTTAGAATATTATCCAAGAAATGATACAAAAGTATCATTCTTTAGGCATCAGAATTGAATAGGTATTTTGATGGAAACATCAAATAGTTTGATTTTCTATCAAGATGCAGAGGAAGTGTGTGTCCATAAGAAAGAACCACTAAAAGGTACAAATATACTTCTAGACTATAAGTAAACAACATACAACTGATTTTTAACGATGTACTTACGTTAGAATCAGTAATAGCTTAGTCGTCTAATACTTTATATTGGATTTGTATATTATGTCTTTTATAATAAGTATAAAGGATGCTGGGAATGTCTCAAACGATATGCAAAGACTCTTTATTAAAATGTTTAATAAGGAACACGTAAGATGGATTTCATATGCTTTAGTAATAGATATTACCATACATACTGTATTATCTACAATATTCTAATTAGCTTATATATTTGATGCATGAAGAAAAAATCAAATCAAATTGAGTCTCACTAAATGGTAGTTTAGAGTATTCTCGAGTATTTACATAATACTAGAGAATTGTTTACAGAAACAATGAACTCCTTTTGAAAGAGTGTTCGAAGTTAAACTTCATAATTGTTATCGAGTATAATATGTCAATATTAAATTCATATTCAAACCCTAATTAAGAACCTCCAAGTTGGAAATGTTCCAAACAAAAGTTTATGGCCGATTCAACGAAAAGGCTGAGTACATTATCTTGAATAGCTTTAAAATAAAAGCAATGTATATAAATATAAAATGCACAAATTTATAACTGAGCCAGGGGTGATTCCAAGTATTAAGAATACTACATCATTACTATATGATAAAACTGTAATAAGAAGAGATCACTAAAAATCGAGAAATATACTTCGAATAGTTCCATATGCTAAAGAAAATTATCAGCATCGAAGAGAGTTGATTAATGGAGTAGATAATTAAAACAACATAGCAGATCCATTCACGAAGGGTTTAACTCGATCAGTTCTAATCAAACTGGGATAGGATTAAGTTTCCATAATTGGCCCCAAGTGCAAGTGGGAGATTGATAGAGTTAAGGATATGCCCTATGGGCAATTATGCAATTGTTACATATATCTAACTCGATAACCAATCTTGTTTGAAATAAATAATGTTTTTTCTATTATATACTTGATATAATATGTTATATTAATCAGTTAGCTTAATTAAAAGTATATTAATAGAAAATCCATCAATGACATGTTTTATGGTAGTAGTTACAATGTGTTGTAATCATGAACAATTTGTCACAATAAAATAAACATGCTATTTTAAACATTCCTAGTCAAGATGTATAAAGATTGGATATCGATCATCCGTTGAGACTATAGTACGTAATGCTCTACAAATGTTGGAAAGTGTACTACTCATGGCTGCTGGGACCACCAAGGGGTTTCGTATTGATAGTTATTGGATAACTATGGAATGACTCACTCGATACTTTTTTTGTTGGTCAATATAACTAAGATCAAACAGAGAATATCGATGTGACAATTTTACATAAATCCCTTGACTTGAGAATACTATCAAACTTCAATTTTTAACTCTGCTTTAATTTTAGTTAAATCATAGCACACTGTCCATCGAACGTCTATAGTTGGGTCGAGTAGAAATATTGGAAGTGAAACACTATTCAAGAGAGAATTCATCTCCTCGGTTATATGGGGTTAGTATCGTGGTCAACTGAAGTCAACTCAAAGTCAAAGTCTCTAGGCAGTTAGGTTAATAATAATTGTTATTATTGAACCAAGGACTTTGTGTTTATACTATAGAGTTGAATAGGGACGTTATTAGAATTTTGACCGTTACCAAATTTCATAAGTCCTAAATGTGTTATAGTTTTATCGAAGAGAATTGGCATAGAAAATTGTCACTACCGGGTAATGCTTAATAATGTAAATTTGGGTTTTACTGATGTTGAGTAACTGATAAATTTGGCCAAAATGTCACACGCCTGCTAAGTGACATGTGAACGTTAATATTTGAATTGTTCGATATTAATCGTTGATCAAATTTACACCTGAGTATCACACAACCGAAAAGTTGAATACTTCTATTACCACACGATTCGATTAAATTGTAATTGTTATAAATTAATTAATATATCTGAAATATTAATTATAAAATTTTATTTGAAGTGCGCTGAGCAATATAAAAAAGTGTGTATATAATAGTTATAAATACACTTATTAATATACGATATCGATACGCATTTGAATTGGATTTAAGTGTGTTAAATATTGTTCAGATTTGAAGTGATTTTGAAGCTTATATAGAGGCTTGCTATAGTCGGTTGTAGGATATCACATGACGCTGGACATGTGATGGTTAGGATGAGGTTAGACTTTGAATTAAAAGAGGAGAAAAGGTAAGAGAAAATTAGACATCTGGATCCACATTTCTCTCCTTGGTATCTCCTCTATTTAAAGCTCTCTAGCCCTCTTTATTTTGGAACTTTTACTCTCCTCTACTACAAAAAAGGCCAACCATACCTCTTCCCCATACCTCAATATTTCAAGCTTCAAAACATAAAATAATATTTAATTCGATTGTCGGTGGTAGCTGCATTCGGGAACGTACCATCTTCTGAATACAGAATTCAAATCAAGGAGTTCAAATTCAATGTTGCAAGATGTGCTATCTAAGCAATAGGAAAAGGTATATTCTAATTTATAATTTTAAATATTGTATACATTAATCATTATGCCATATATACTTTAGTTAGAAATTAAATATCACGAATCTGCATATAATAGTGACGTTGCCATAGGATCGTTTATATATGTATATATGTTGGACTAAAAATAAAAAAAAGATTAAATATTTTTTGTATATATAATTATCATAAAGCTCACGGCTAGACTAAAAAAAAATTTAATATTATTTTTTTATTATATTATTAAATTATTTTTAAAGAATGGATAAATTAATACAATATGAAAAATACATAATGAAAGTTTTTATTTCCTAAATATTCACATAAAAATATCTATTATATTCAGATTTAAAAAAATGAAAACGTTTTTTTATAATATTTAAATTTGATTATTTAAAATAGATAAATTCATTACTTTATTTAAATTAAATTTTTATATATATGAAATAAAAACATTTGAAATTATATAATATATTTTTAATCACTGTAATATAAATGTAATCACTTAAAACTATTTTTGAATTTTAAAATTATTATTTTTAATTTTTTTTATTAAATTACATATGGAATTTAATAAAAAAAATTAAAACATTATATATAACCTGGAATAGCCAAGAGCAAATTTTTTCAAAAAATTCGTAATTAAATATAATCACATGTATTTTTTTATATTATATATGTAAAACATTTAAACATTACTCCATATTTATATATAGATATATATATATATGTATGTATGTATTTATAAATTATACACACACACGCACACACACATACATATATATATATTACATTATAATTTTCAAATATATTTTAAATATATATATATTTCAAAATTAATTTATTGTAATAAACATAGAATTGTTTTAAAAATACATATAAAACTTAAAATTAATTTTCTTATATGAAGTAGTGTTAATTAATGTGTTAACAAGAAATCTTGTCAATACCCCAAAGTAAGGTTAGAGGAGAAGGTTGTAAGGGAAAGCTAAGAAGAAGCCTTGGTGAAGCTTTGCGAAGTTGTTGTAATCATAGAAAACCCTTCTGAATGCATAAAAAGAAGAGTATCGATGTCATCAATATACCCCTTCGAAACCCCTTTCGACCTGGTCAATGTAGCTTATAAATGTGATCCAGTGGTGTCGAAAGGTATTAAGAGTGTTGAATAGATCCTATGGCTTCGAAAGGAATTCCTTCGTAAGGTATAAATGTGCATACTCCATAAACAAAGCCATAGGCAAGCAGTAAATCCGAATCCATGTATTTGAGAATGCTATGTATTCCTTCTATTGATAACTTTTATGAATATAAAGGCTTAAGTGTTATAATGAAGTGAAATCCCTCAACTTGATTCAGAAATTAGGGTTTACAAGTCAAAATAGAATAAGAGTGGAAAGAATGAAATCGGATCCCCAAAACAACACTCCTAGGGTCTATTCATAGGCGCATGCTGGACCCTTTCGCATCCTTCCTTTCGACTTAGTCGAAAGAATGCCTTTATGACTTTCCGCCACTGTTGACTCCAAAGTGCCTTTTTAATGGTGCTTTCTCATAAGGTCTGGAAGCCTTCGATTCCGTCGAATGGTGTAGAAGCAGTACTTATGTTGTTGTGGATGTCTTGGATAAGCACGAAAAGGTGTCCCAACATGTGCGGAAGGTATATAAACAATACTTGTGAAAGGTAATGATGCTTTCGAAAGCTTTTATTCTATTGGTTGCGGAAGCATTCATTGAGGATGGAATGATAAATGATGATGTGACCCAAGCGGAAGGGTCAACTGCTTTGGAAGTACCTACTTGGTAGGTTGCGGAAGGCATTCATTTGGACTCCTACGGAAGTATTGGACTCTTTCAACACTTGCGGAAGGTAGCTTTCGCTAAAGTAGTTGTCTCTTATAGAAAGTATCAAGCTTTGACTATTGCGGAAGCCTACTTTGTGATGCGTGCGGAAGCCAAATTTACATATGCGAAGCCCCTTGACTCTTGCGGAAGCTCTACTTAACATATTTAAAATCATTTGATGCCTGCGGAAGGGCTCAATTAATGCAGAAGGGGTGATACTTGCCTTGCGATATAATAGTTTGTCTTGGTAGCATGATGATTGCAGTAGGTGATCCTTTGACCCCTTCAGAAGATGGGGCTTCAACTTTTGCGGAAGGCGGAGATACAACTTCTTCGGAACGTATTAATGATAGTGGAAGTATTCCATTTGCCGTATACAAAGGCGTCCACTTTGATATTTGCAAAAGCTCCTTCAGTCATGACGAAAGTGTCTTCTTAATCCTTAGGAGGCCTTTTCAACTCTGTCGAAAGCCTCACTTCTTCTTGATGTCTTCAAAGGTGCCACTTCAACATTTTCGGAAGGTCCCTTAACTCTTACGAAAGCTTCACACCTCAATGGAATTTCTTTCTTTGTTTTTCTGTAAAACAGATAATAACTTCTGTTAGGATTATAACCCTGTTATGAGATTTTGATTGATAACGCTAAATTCTTAAACTAAAATTCAAGAGATTATATGATAATATCACTGGATAGAGCATCCAGAGAAGTACATGATCAAACCCATTCTAGCATTGATGATAGAAATGTGGAATAATATCACCTGATCAACAGATGTTGGTTGAAAGGACCTTTCAAGAAAGCTATCATACACTCCAAAGCCCTTTTTTTGGGGTTAAGGTTTCTTTAGCCATCGGGAATTAATTTCTTGCTTTAGGTGGTTTTATCTTGTCTCTTTACTATAATTTTATCTCCAACCCTGCATTGTATGTTAGTAATTTTCATTCAATCATTAATAAATTAGTAGATAGTTTGGTTTTAATTTTGAACGTCGTCCAATAATACGAAGACCGGGAGGGCTCTTATTCCCTTTTAACATCATCTTCTAACAAAAAGAATAAAAGTCTGTCTTGTATCAAGAAAATCTTGTTCAAAATTCCTATCTAACAATAGTGTGGAAACATTGAATTTTCAGAAAAACCTTAATTTCAATACAAAATCTCAAGACTTATCCAGAAAAGTCACAAAACCAGGAATTCAATGGGAAGTCCACAAATCATCATGAAAATTCAATAAGGAAATCAAGAATTCATTAAACTGGAAATTTAATAAGAAATCATCAAAAAGAAACCGAGAATTCATGAAATCATGAATTCGATCAGAAACTTGCCAGGATCTCGTTTGACAAACAAACTGCTCAAAATTTTATCTAATATTAGTATAAAGTCAGAAAGTTACCTAGTAATAAATAACCCAAGTAAACTCAAAGTAAAAGACCCCTAATTCTATTATGATGACATGATAGTAACTTTTAATGAGTCAATTGTTCATTCAGCAATAAATTAGTAAATGGTTCAATATTAATCTGGAATGCTATCTGGTAATAAGAAGATTAGAGAACTACCATCTGAATACCATTTGATAATTAAAGGATAAGAAAGCCATAGAGAACTAGAAATGCCTATTCAGAATTCCTATTTGATAATTCTACGAAGGCACTGAATTTCATAAGAAAATCACAAATCCAATGGAATAATCAAAAATTATTACGAAAACAAGCAAGAACATTAAAATTCATAAAACTGGAAATTTAAAGGGAAGTCTGCAAATCATCACAAAAATCCAATAAGGAAACTGAGAATTCATAAAACCTAAAATATGAAATCCGCAAATCATCATAAAAATCAATAAGGAAATCTAGAATTTAGAAATTCAATAAGAAATCATTATGAAAAGAAACAGGGAAATTGAAAATTCACAAAGTCAGGGATTTAGTTGGAAATTTGTCAGGATCTCATCTGACAAATAGACTGCTTCAAAATTTTATTATAAGTACAAGGTCAAAAAATGGTTTAGTAATGGTAAGTTGAGCAAATTTAAGCAAAAGATCCTTAATCCTATCTGGCCCTAATTCTAAAGTTCTACCTAAAATGCTATGTCAGAGATTTATATAGAATTCATGCCTTGAATAGCTACGGGTGTTCCCATTATTCAAAGGAAAGTACCCATTAATAGATAAGTAGCTCCTAAAGTGCCTATAAGTTAGTAGTATTATTGTTATATTGGAGCCGAGTAGTTCCATAAAGCCATGCAATCATTCAAAATAGCAGTTCCGTAATACTAGTCAGTCATTTGAAGTAGTAGTTCCGTAAGACAAGTCAACTATTCAATAGATAGTTCCATTCAGATGTTCAGCTTTTCAGTCGTCCAACCGTTCAGCAGATAGTTCCGTTCAGTTAGCTGGCTGTTCAGCAGTGCAAGCTCCGTTTGACTAGTCCGTCATTCAGTTGTGCAAGTTCTGCCTGCTGTTGGCCGTTCAGTAGTGCAATGGTCCAAATAAATTATTAATATATATGATACATAAACCTCTTATCCTAAAGGGTCACCTTATTTCTAAGGATTTAGAAATGGTTTACTTAATCTATTCTTCGAATGAAGTCACTTTTATCCTTGTAGTAAAAATTTGTTTTCTGTTCCATTCCTTTAGTTTTTGTATAGATCTTTGTTTTCCATTTCAGATTGCGGATCTCCTTATCCATTTACATGTCTCGTGTTTCCTTTTAGGATGCATATTTATTAATTTTTTGCTACGGGAGGCATCATATGTATTGAAGATTGCTAGCCGATACTTTGTCCTTTTTTATTATGGTTTGGATATCTTATCCATTCCTATCTATAGCGTAGGACATCTTCATCCTTTTCCATTTGTTTATACCCCTTTTTCAGGCTTCATCTTTGTTTTAGATGGTGGATAGCATTATTCCTTTGACCCTTTGTTCCCTTGGGTGTTGACTTTTGTTTTGAGTTGCAGACATCTTTGTCCTTCTTTGTCTGTTTGGTGCCCCCTCTGGGCTTCCCCCGATTCGAAGGGCTATAGTGTATATTAGATTGACCATCCTCTAAAAGGTTACTAGTTGTGACGACCCGTAAATTTTAACGGTTTTAATAATGTAATTAACTGAATCTTTTGAAATTTCAAATGATTGAATTTGGAAATAAAAATTTGATATTTAAAATACGTCTATTTAAACATAGCAAATGGTAAATTTTCATCTAATAATATGGAAGTTTATTTTTGTGTAACTTTATTTCAATTTAAATCAGTTACTGTTTGATGATAATAAAATGTTTTCCAAACCTGAATAATTTTATACAGTAAATTTGTAAATCATCTTCTGAGTGAGACGTCATATTTTGTTTCTCCAAATTTGGACTGCTACCGCTCTGTTTATCTTATTTTCGACGGATTAGCAGCATTTTTGGTACCGATTATCGACTTTGATAGGATGGTCGTACCACTGATATCTGTATACCGTTTTGATCATCTCGTCGTACTGATCTCCGCAGTATATTTATTTGTGTGTTTCGGCGTCCGGTGGACGGCGAAATCTATGAAATGGTGATCGGTATCGGTACCATTTTTGAGTTCTAATGTTTGTGACCTTTTAGTTTTCAACCGGTTGAAAACCAACGGTCATTTGCTTTTATTACCTCATAGATTCACGTGCTACACAATTCCCATCTGTTAAATTTCATTGGTTCGTTCAACGTCCCTTGCTCTTTCAATTGTCTGTTACTCGTATAATATAAAGTATATTGTATATATTGCTCAGGAAAGATTCCTATTCCTCTTCTTTTGCCTGTTGCCTATTTTTTTCAATCCTCGGCCATTTCATTTCTCACAGCCGAGCTGTATCTCCATCTCCACCATCAACTTCTCACACCCCCACCAGACCAAGATTCGCCGAAGCCTCCTTCTATGCTCCGCCAAACCCACACTCATTTCCTCCGCCTGTAGCTCCGACCTCTGCTCCCTAGCCAAAGCCGCTGTTAGGTCCAGACGTCGCCTCCGTCAACCCGCAAATCCGCTTGCACCATTCCCTAGCTCCGGCCTTCTTTTTCCCCTTCTTTAGCCAGCCTCGGCCTTCATTCCACCACTGCCACTTTGTTGTGTTGTTTCCTTCTTAGGTTTTGATATTTTTTTAAACATGCATATATTATGTTAGGTAAATCATTTTAGTATATATATGTTTTAATATATCAAGTTTTGTCTATATTGTTAGTGTATATATTTTGAATGGAACAGAGAATATATATATGTTTTGTTATTTATAATAGTATATAAGTTGTTATTATATGTTGTTTTAGTATTATATAGATTATTGTATTTTATTGCAGTGATATATATAGGGATAAAGTACTTTTATAAAACTGGTTTCTGTATATATATATTTAAGTATATTTAGTTATAGATAGAGTCTGCACATCTTTATTTACAAGCATTAAGTTGCATAGATCTGTTTATACAAATAATATGTTGTTTGGTGGCTGGAAAAGTAAAAAATATAGTAATATATGTACATGAGTTATAATATGGCGTTTTATATATGGGTTTGTCAGTATTTGTTTAAAGATGTATAAGTATTAATTATGAGCATAATTTGTTTCAGGTTGTATCAGTTATATTGGTTGTTTGTGTTATGTATATTTTTTTTTGTGGACAACCTGTTGTTTATATATACAAAAATTTATATATAAGTGTATATAACCTTAAAATATTGCTGTTGATAAATTTTGATTTACATGTTTGTAACCTTAACATAATATATGTAAGTTATATAGCTAATATGATCTGGTTATTTACATATATAGTTATATATATATAGCAATATATCTGAGTATATGATCTGTTAATATAATTATATTTCAATAAAGTAAGTATGTATGTTTACATATTAGTTCAAAGGCCAGCTTTATATATATACTATATGTGAGTTACATATAGGCTATATAATTTTATCTGTTAGTTTTACTCATTTCACCAGAAGGACAAACTTTGCAGTCCAATTAGTTTCTAGGACAAACATTCAAAAAAATTACTTTCAAGGCCAAAATCAGCAGGATAATTACTTTAAAGGACAAGTCAGCAGTCCAATTACTTTCAAGGACATAATTTCATAGGTTTTTAGGCCCTAGAAACTAATTATTTTACGTTTTGTCCTTGAAAGTAATTATTTCAGTTGTATGTCCTAGAAACTAATTCCACTTGCTAAAGAGGCCATTGTGGCTAATTTCCACTTTATTTTTATAACAGTTACAGGTAATATACTTGTATATATATTGATTGTACGTATTGAGTTTTAGATATAATATATAGATCTTCGATTTTAAATATATGTGTTTTAAAATATATGATTTGGAATATATATATATATATATTCTATTTTAATATTTGTCTTAAATTTGAATATGGATTTTTTTTAAATAATAATAGTAATGTAATATCTATTTTCCTTTAGTATCAAGATGGTTTTGATTTATTCTCATCGATTCTCATCTATCAGCTTTGTCCGTCAAAATCCATGTTCAGCTTACTTAGCCTGAGATGTGTTGTTTGGATTGGTCGATAGTCTAGATCATGATTCAATTCGTAGCTTATCGTTGTCCTCTAGCCTCGGAAGGTGAGCAATCACTCACGATTAACATTCTTATATTTATTAAATTCGATTACAATTGAAACGACAATTGAAATATGCTGCAAAATTGAACTGCTAATTTTATAATTACTATATATGATATGTTATTATCTGAAATTGTTCACCTGTGGGATATGACACCATATCTTATTGTTTATATTTTAATTTGTTATTGATGATATATGCCTGTTGCTGATTATTATATTATTATCATATATAGTCTCACTCTGCAAGTTTCCTGCTAGTATAGAATTCCCTATAGGTTGAAATGATACATACCCGAACGATTTTGTAGAATAGGGGAAATCGTTATGGGTTGAAATGATAAACCCAAGCGATTTTCATTAAATTGAATTTGGGATTGCGGGTTGAAAAGATATATACCCGTAGATTTTTAAATTGCGGATTGAAATGATAAATATCCTTATCACTTAACCATAGGATATAAAATTTTATACAGACACCGTTGGTCTATATATATATATTTATTTATTTAAATTGAATTTCCAAGGCTTTGAAAGGAAATATATGATTTTAATAAATATTGATTTGGAACGGTATTTATTTAAGAATTATACTCAAATAAATCAATTTGAAACTTATTGGATTTGAGATTTTAAAGGTATGATTTGTAACTTGATTTTTTTTGGTTAAAGGGGATTAAATGAATATTTTATATTTAATTAAATCGAAATGGGAGTTTTATTTAAATTGAAATTTTAGATTTTATTTAAATGATATCGGATTTTATTAAGTGAATATTTCAAAACTAAATAATAATGATGTTAAATTGAGATATAAATGAAATTATTAAACTTAGTTTTGAAAATGTTGAATATTTAAAATATATTGAAATTGAAATGATATATTTTGTGGTTCAAATGTATAATTGAAATCGATATAATTTGAAATGGTTTATTAAGAAACTGAATTGAGTTGGAATTGACGAATTGAGAATAAATTAAATTGAATTTTGGAATTCGAGTAAATTTGGATCGATTGTGAAATTTGAGGAAACTATCTTATTATATAAAGTATTTTTAAATTATATTTAAACTTATTTATATTTTACTTTATAAGTTATTTTTAACTATTTTAATTTTAATTTTATTATATATGTATTATTTTAAAATTTATAACTATTTTAATATACTAATTATTTTATTTTAGGAACTATTCTATTATATAAATTATTTTATTACATATATACTATTATTAATATCTAAACTGTTTAGAGGAAGTGCCAGGATTTCAAAGCTATGATTTCAAAGTATTATGAATTTCAATGTTATGATTTCCAAAGTGTTTGGATTTTAAAAGATTTATGATTTCGAAAGTGTTATAACTTTAAAAGTACCATGATTTTGAAATGAATATATTTTAAGGGAATAATGATATCAGGATTGATATGGTTTCGAAATGGAAATGATTTTGGTTTTGAAGTATGATATTTTGAAATGACCACGGTTTTATAATAACGTTTGGTTGTTAAAGAGACCGAGATCGGATATTGTCATACTCTCTGCCAATACCGAAAACCACTTTAACAACTGTGTACGTAGTGGAGATTCCAGAAATAAAGTAGGATGGTTTGGCGACGATTCTATATGGTATGACGTGACCCTGATTCCCGTGAGGTAGCTTAGATGTGACTAAAACAGGAGCTATACCGGGCCAAGTGAGGTCATTCCTCCTATCGGACACATTTCTTCGATACCATTCTATTGCTTTTGTGATTTGATTGGGTGCACCCTTTGATTTTGGGAGTGTGTCACGAGGTGGGTGGTAGTAGCTGCTATGCGTTACCACCAGTCCGGGAGTGCAATTGGTATATCTACCCTGACATTGCCTCGAGTGTCGTGTTCACATGCCCTAGCGCGCCTTTTACGAGTTTGTTTTGTACCATACCTATGGAGTGCCCTTTGATAGCCCTCCAGTTTACGGAGGAATTACGGTACTGTATAGACTATGGGAATATATAAAAATGTGTTAAGGGGGATATGGGTAACGCCTTAATGCTATTTTAATAGTTTACTTTACTATATACATATTATAATAGCGTATTGTACTACATAGTAGATAGTTCCACGGATCCTTAGAGGATGGTTGTCCCAAACATCCTTTGAGTTACTTGTATTTCAATTGATATTTCACTTGAGTTGGATTTATTAATATAAGAATGTTAATCCTGACTCGAGTGTTTTGTGTTTTGCTTTACGCTCGGGTTAGACTGAGTGTCACAGCATTTGCGACTCACCTTTGGAGTTGGAGCTTCACTTGGAGATCCATCTGTATCTATTCAGCTTTCAGCTATCCAGTGGTTTTGTTCAGACTTGTCATCTGTTTGTATTCAAGACTACATTGTATTTGAGATATTCTGTTGTATTTTGTTTCAAACTCTGTTGTTTATATGGTAGCTTCATGAACTACTATTTATCTATTCCGCTGCTTAATTTTTGTAATTACTCTGTGTCTGTGATTCTGTGGTTGATTTATTTACTGTATATGCTGAGTTTTGCCAAATATAAATTAATAATCTGTTGTTTTGTGCAATTTAAGTCTGACATGTGTTGATGCGAATGGTTCGAAATAGCGGGTCGTTACAGTTGGTATCAGAGCTCTGGTTTTAGGCAAAACTTAGCATATATAGTAAATTTAATTACAGAATCACTTTCGTTCGAGCTTGAGTCTCTTCCTCTTTGATTCGAATCTCCTTTGAATTTTTGGAACATTCCTTGTTCTGAAATCCATTCCTGTGTCTCCCTTTTCGTGTTTTCTTAATTCTGGAATATCCCAAAACTCCACTTCGGCTGATATCTATAATGAATCAGCGGTTCTGCTAATCTTAGAATGATTTGTAAAGGGGTGAAACTCCTTTACAACGAGCATTGATTCACCGGAGATTTCTATATCCTCGGTTTAGATGCTACTATCTCTTGTTATGCCCGAATTCTATTCTCTTGTGATCGGATGTCGATTTGCCTTAGAATTATGCATCGATCTTATTCTTGAAGTCACGGTTAACCCGGTTAAGGTCGCCTTCGATTTATATAAGGCTATCCATTCTTTCTCTCTTTGTAATCAACTTATCTTCGTTTCGAGCTTATCTTCTAGTTAGAATTCTCTTTGATTAAGGTCCCTCTAAATTTGAATCTCTAACACTGTTTTGAAAGTCATCCTCGAATCATCGAGTGAGGGAGTGTATTTGTAATTAATATAAAAATATTTTATATATTGTGTGTTTGAGATGTTAAGTTTGAATTTTGGGTTTCGATCGATTCGTCTAGGTAACGCTATCGATAGGAATTCCAAAACACTTGAACAGAGCAAGCTGACACAATATTGTTTTCAAAATTTGTAAATGAAATAATGTCATGTAAAGTTATATTATATGTATATATAAAAGTATAATTTTCTGAAATTGGATTGTTAATAAGATTTGGTTATTGGAAGTGATGATACTAGATTATCATTTATTGTTTGTCAACCATTAACTATTGTTGTATGTTATAAGAAGTTGAAATTTTTTAAACATGGTTTATAAACTGACTTTGAAATGAATTTAAATTAAAGATTTGAGAATTAAATTTCTGGTACTTTTCTAAATTTGGTTTCATAGTTTGAAAGAATATGTTATTTGAAAGTATTTTCGAAGATAAATTGTTTTCAAAGAATTTTAAAATGAAGAAAATTTGTACTCTCCTCTATTGTCGCTGGAAAATAATTTCGATGATGACTGCAGCATCATCAACATTCATTTTCGAGTCTCAAAGTGGAGATACCACTTAGTAGCTTTGCTACACTTTGTTTGGAAAATGAATTTTCGATTTGAATTTCTTGAATATGAGTTGATTTATAAAGTATATATGTATATAATTATTTCAAAATAGTTTGAGGTGAAACCGGAGATTTGAATCTTAAGTTTTATATTAAGAAATGGTTTCAATTATTGAAATAAAGTGAAATTTTTGAATAAGTGAAATATCTAAAATGATAAATGAAATTTAACCAACTTGAAATAGTTGAATTTGAATAAAAACTTATTTGTATAATACTAAATTGCATTCTAATATACATAACTTGCCTAAAATATTCAAAAAGTTAAAATGTTAGGATATAATAGGGTTGTACAAGAAGAAAACTTAAGTAATAAATTGTTCAAACCGAAAATGGCTTAATATAAATGTTGTAAATAAAAGAAAATTTGTATAGTGTTTAATTTCATTCAGAAACATTAATATAACTTACCTAGAAATGTTTAAATGTAATTGGAAGGTAATTGGATAATATACACCATGATATAAGTAATAGGAGATCAAAAACGATATTTTATCAGGGAAATTTACTGATAATAAATTGAATAATAAAAGAGAATTAATTTGGTGGGAAAATATGGTTATAATATATTTATACACTTAATATATGTTAAGAGAATATGTTAAGTGAAATAAATTAAATAAATTAAGAGAAATACTATTTAAGTGATTGAAATTTGAATTTTAGTGGAATCAGCTCAACTAAAGGTAAATGGATAAAATAAATGAGTTAATTTAAAAAAGAATTTGTTTGAAAGAAATGTTGATAAAATGGAAGAAAATCAATTTTAAATTGAATGACTATTTATTAATTGAATAAAATGGATTGAACCAAATTATTGAATATTAATTTATCAAAAAAATTGAAATCTATATGGTTTTGAATTGTTGGAGTTGAATATTGAGGTGGAATTAACTATGGTTAATCTAATAAATTAAATAAATGAGAAAAATAAAACAAAATTCTGTTGTAAAAGTTTTTGCACTGAATGTTAATAATGGGAAACAAATCAATTGAATAAAAATATATGGAAATGAAACCAATCAAATCTGAACACAATAAATTTGATTGATTAAATAAAATGAATTGGAATCAACTAATTGAATATAAACCATTTTAAAAAAAATGTAATTTATATGGGTTTTAAATTAATTGTTGTATTTCAATCTATTTTTCTTTATGGTTGCTTCTATTCTCCTACCTCCTTCCTTTTCGGGGACGAAAAGTTTTGAGTGGGGGAGAGTGTGACGACCTGTAAATTTTAACGGTTTTAATAACGTAATTAACTGAATCTTTTTGAAATTTCAAATGATTGAATTTGGAAATAAAAATTTGATATTTAAAATACGTCTATTTAAACATAGCAAATGGTAAATTTTCATCTAAAAATATGGAAGTTTATTTTTGTGTAACTTTATTTCAATTTAAATCAGTTACTGTTTGATGATAATAAAATGTTTTCCAAACCTGAATATTTTTATACGCTAAATTTGTAAATCATCTTCTGAGTGAGACGTCATATTTTGTTTCTCCAAATTTGGACTGCTACTGCTCCGTTTATCTTATTTTTGACAGATTAGCAGCATTTTTGGTACCGATTATCGACTTTGATAGGATGGTCGTACCACTGATATCTATATACCGTTTTGATCGTCTTGTCGTGCTGATCTTCGCAGTATATTCATTTGTGTGTTTCGGCGTCCGGTGGACGGCGAAATCTATGAAATGGTGATCGGAATCGGTACCATTTTTGAGTTCAAACGTTTGCGACCTTTCAATTTTCAACCGGCTGAAAACCAACGGTCATTTTCTTTTATTACCTCATAGATTCACGTGCTACACAATTCCCATCTGTTAAATTTTATTGGTTCGCTTCAACGTCCCTTGCTCTTTCAATTGTCTGTTACTCGTATAATATAAAGTATATTATATATATTACTCAGGAAAGATTCCTATTCCTCTTCTTTTGCATGTTGCCTATTTTTTCAAGCCTCAGCCATTTCATTTCTCAGAGCCAAGCTGCATCTCCATCTCTACCACCAACTTCCCACATCCCCACCATACCAAGATTCGCCGAAGCCTCCTCCTATGCTCGGCCAAACACACATTCATCTCCTCCGCCTGTAGCTCCGGCCTCTCCTCCCTAACCGAAGCCGTTGTATGGTCCAGACATCGCCTCCGACAACCCGCAACTCCGCTTGCACCATTCCCTAGCTCCGGCCTTCTTTTTCCCCTGCTTTAGCCAGCCTCAGCCTTCATTCCGCCACCGCCCCTTTACTGTGTTATTTCCTTCTTAGGTTTTGATTTTTTTAAACATGCATATATTATGTTAGGTAAATCATTTTAGTATATATATGTTTTAATATATCAAGTTTTGTCTATATTGTTAGTGTATATATTTTGAATGGAACAGAGAATATATATATGTTTTGTTATTTATAATAGTATATAAGTTGTTATTATATGTTGTTTTAGTATTATATAGATTCCTGTATTTTATTGCAGTGATATATATAGGGATAAAGTACTTTTATAAAACTGGTTTCTGTATATATATATTTAAGTATATTTGGTTATAGATAGAGTTTGCACATCTTTATTTACAAGCATTGAGTTGCATAGATCTGTTTATACATATAATATGTTGTTTGGTTGCTAGAAAAGAAAAAAATATAGTAATATATGTACGTGAGTTATAATATGATGTTTTGTATATGGGTTTGTCAGTGTTTGTTTAAAGACGTATAAGTATTAATTATGAGCATAATTTGTTTCAGGCTGTATAAGTTATATAGGTTGTTTGTGTTATGTATATTTTTTTGTGGACAACCTGTTGTTTATATATACATAAATTTATATGTAAGTGTATATAACCTTAAATTATTGCTGTTCATAAATTTTGATTTACATGTTTGTAACCTTAACATAATATATGTAAGTTATATAGCTAATGTGATCTGGTTATTTACATATATAGTTATATATATATAACTATATATCTGAGTATATGATCTGTTAATATAATTATATTTCAATAAAGTAAGTATGTATGTTTACATATTAGTTCAAAGGCCAGCTTTATATATATATATAATTTTATTTTTATTTTTATAACAGTTACTGGTAATATACTTGTATATATATATATATATTGATTGTACATATTGAGTTTTAGATATAATATATAGATCTTCGATTTTAAATATATGTGTTTTAAAATGTATGATTTTGGAATATATATATATATTTAATTTTTGTCTTAAATTTGAATATGGATTTTTTTTAAAATAATAATAATAATGTAATATCTATTTTCCTTTCGTATCAAGATGGTTTTGATTTATTCTCATCGATTCACATCTATCAGCTTTGTCCGTCAAAATCCGTGTTCAGCTTACTTCGCCTGAGATGTGTTGTTTGGATTGGTCGATCTTCTATATCATGATTCAATTCGTAGCTTATCGTTGTCCTCTAGCCTCGAAAGGTGAGAAATCACTCACGATTAACATTCTTATATTTATTAAATTTGGTTACAATTGAAACGACAATTGAAATATATTGCAAAATTAAACTATTAATTTTATAATTGCTATATATGATATGCTATTATCTGAAATTGTTCACCTTTGGGATATGACACCATATCCTATTATTTATATTTTAATTTGTTATTGATGATATATGCATGTTGCTGATTATTATATTATTATCATATATAGTCGCACTCTGCAAGTTTCCTACTAGTATAGAATTCCCTATGGGTTGAAATGATACATACCCAAACGATTTTGTAGAATATGGGAAAATCTTTATGGATTGAAATGATAAACCTAAGCGATTTTCATTGAATTGAATTTGGGATTGCGGGTTGAAAAGATATATACCCGTAGATATTTAAATTGTGGATTGAAATGATAAATATTCTTATCACTTAACCATAGGATATAAAATTTTATACAGACACCGTTGGTCTATATATATATATATATAAATAAATTGAATTTCCAAGGCTTTGAAAGGAAATATATGATTTTAATAAATATTGATTTGGAACGGTATTTATCTAAGAATTATACTCAAATAAATCAATTTGAAACTTATTGGATTTGAGATTTTAAAGATATGATTTGTAACTTGATTTTTTTTGGTTAAAGGGGATTAAATGAATATTTTATATTTAATTAAATTGAAATGGGAGTTTTATTTAAATTGAAATTTTAGATTTTATTTAAATGATATCGGATTTTATTAAATGAATATTTCAAAACTAAATAATAATGATGTTAAATTGAGATATAAATGAAATTATTAAACTTAGTTTTGAAAATGTTGAATATTTATACCTTTG
The DNA here is from genome assembly GCA_030737815.1 of Allium fistulosum. Lineage (NCBI taxonomy): Eukaryota > Viridiplantae > Streptophyta > Magnoliopsida > Asparagales > Amaryllidaceae > Allium > Allium fistulosum. Next base: position 853,455,910 of record CM060907.1, read on the forward strand.
AAATATATTGAAATTGAAATGGTATATTTTGTGGTTCAAATCTGTAATTGAAATCGATATAATTTAAAATGGTTTATTGAGAAACTGAATTGAGTTGGAATTGACGAATTGAGAATAAATTAAATTGAATTTTGGAATTCGAGTAAATTTGGATCGATTGTGAAATTTGAGGAAACTATCTTTTTATATAAAGTATTTTTAAATTATATTTAAACTTATTTATATTTTACTTTATAAGTTATTTTTAACTATTTTATTATATATATATATTATTTTAAAATTTATAACTATTTTAATATACTAATTATTTTATTTTAGAAACCATTCTATTATATAAATTATTTTATTATATATATACTATTATTAATATCTAAACTGTTTAGAGGAAGTGCTATGATTTCAAAGCTATGATCTCAAAGTATTATGAATTTCAAAGTTATGATTTCCAAAGTGTTTGGATTTTAAAAGATTTATGATTTCGAAAGTGTTATAACTTTGAAAGTACCATGATTTTGAAATGAATATATTTTAAGGGAATAATGATATCAGGATTGATATGGTTTCGAAATGGAAATGATTTTGGTTTTGAAGTATGATATTTTCAAATGACCACGTTGTTATAATAACGTTTGGTTGTTAAAGAGACCGGGATCAGATATTGTCATACTCTCTGCCAATACCGAAAACCACTGTAACAACTGTGTAGGTGGTGGAGATTCCAGAAATGAAGTAGGATGGTTTGGCGACGATTCTATATGGTATGACGTGACCCTGACTCCCATGAGGCAGCTTAAATGTGACTAAAACAGGAGCTATACCGGGCCAAGTGAGGTCACTCCTCCTATCGGACACATTTCTTCGATACCATTCTATTGCTTTTGTGATTTGATTGGGTGCACCCTTTGATTTTGGGAGTGTGTCACGAGGTGGGCGGTAGTAGCTGTTATGCGTTACCACCAGTCCGGGAGTGCAATTGGTATATCTACCCTGACATTGCCTCGAGTGCCGTGTTCACATGCCCTAGCGCGCCTTTTACGAGTTTGTTTTGTACCATACCTATGGAGCGCCCTTTGATAGCCCTCCAGTTTACAGAGGAATTACGGTATTGTATAGACTATGGGAATATATAAAAATGTGTTAAGGGGGATATGGGTAACGCCTTAACGCTATTTTAATAGTTTACTTTACTATAGACATATTATAATAGCGTATTGTACTACATAGTAGATAGTTCCACGGATTCTTAGAGGATGGTTATCCCAAACATCCTTTGAGTTACTTGTATTTCGGTTGATATTTCACTTGTGTTGGATTTATTGATTTAAGAATGTTATTCTTGACTCGAGTGTTTTGTGTATTGCTTTATGCTCGGGTCAGACTGAGTGTCACAACATTTGCGACTCACCTTTGGAGTTGGAGCTTCACTTAGAGATCCATCTGTATCTATTCAGCTTTCAGCTATCCAGTGGTTTTGTTCAGACTTGTCATCTGTTTGTATTCAAGACTACATTGTATTTGAGATATTATGTTGTATTTTGTTTCAAACTCTGTTGTTTATATGGTAGCTTCATGAACTACTATTTATTTATTCCTCTGCTTAATTTTTGTAATTACTCTATGTTTGTGATTCTGTGATTGATTTATTTACTGTATATGCTGAGTTTTGCCAAATATAAATTAACAATCTGTTGTTTTGAGCAATTCAAGTCTAACATGTATGGATGCGAATGGTTCGAAATAGCGGGTCGTTACACTAGTGGATGCTAGACCTGACCCTCCCTTTAAGAGGTGAAATGGACGTTAGAGGTTTTAATCCTCCCTCTAGGAAGTGCTTTCGGAGAAGGCTTGTTAGAGATTTTGACCCTCACTCTTTGAGATGCCTTTGGCAAGGGCTTTTTCTTTTAGAGGTTTTAACGCTCCCTCTAGGAGGTGCCTTTGGTAAGGGAACCCTTCCTTTCGGAGGTGCCTTTGGTAAGGGCTTTTCTAGAGGTTTTAACCCTCCCTCTAGAAGATGCCTTTGGTAAAGGCTAAAAATAGTTTTCCTCATAGCGGAAACACAAATCTCAAATAAAAAACTAGGAGGTCATGATCCATGAACCAATAGTCTTTTAACTGAGAATAGGCTCTCCATTCAGAGTTTTTTTTTGTCAGCAAACTTTTCACTGCTTTAAAAGCTTTTCTTGAGAAAATATGAATAGGCTTTTTCTTGTCGATAGTTTCAGAAAGCTCTAAAGATGTTTATGTCAAAACATGAGTAGTCAAAATCCATTTTGAGCATTTACTAATGCTATATAATATTTTTGGAGATTGCTTAAATCATTTCTTGAAATAGTTAAATGCTTGTCTTCCCCAAGTTGTGGGGTGATTGAAAATAGCCTTTCTTTAAAGATATGTTTGGAAAATTTCTTTCGGTAATAAAATGATTTGTCAAAAACGGAGTTGGTGTATATTGTTTTCACCTTTATATATATAATTGTACCTTGGCAGGTATTACTCAATAAAAGGAATTGGTCTATTCGTAAGCCTTTCCTCAGAAGTTGGTGAAGGATTGATGGCAATCTGAGGTTTCATGAGAGAAAGTCTTTATATTGCGTTGATTTAAGCATTGATGTACAGAGTCATTTTGTTTTAAGCATTTGAGCTGTCTTTTTCCAGAAACAACCAGGAGTTTGTCATTCTTTCAGAGTCTTTTGGATCCTGTAAACTGTTTATGTTTTTACCTGTAAAGGCACTCGAATTTTGTATTAATACATGATCTATTTTAAGTACAAAATTATGACGAAAGAAAAATCATAATTGGAAAAATGTTATAAGAATTCATGGCTTGATAGGATTCCGAATTTAAAGTTGCTAAGCTGCTTTCTTTTTATATGGAAAGATATGCTTCAGGTGTTTGAGCTATCCTTACTTAAACAAGAAGTTTCTTCAAGCTTCTTTAATGAATTCCATTAAGGTTCCCGATATGATCATATTCTAGATTATTCCTGCTAAGATGCGACACTCATTGGTCTTATATCCATTTACTTTTTGATAGTCATAATAACTTTCCCCTTTTCTGGACTCTAGCTGCCTTTGCATTTTATGAGTAGTTGAGAAACTTCCATTGTCTCCTGCTACAGCGAATATTGAGAAAGAGGTTGATCTAAGGCTGCATAGTTGGCTCCTGGAATTCTTTTCCAAATCCTTTCACCATCCTTTGACTTTTTGTTGGGGTAATTAGAACTAGATCTTCCTTCTTCCATGCCTTGTTCCGATCTATTCTTGTCATGATAATTTCGTCTAAATGGATAAATCTTTTAGCTCATGAATAGAAGTGTTGTATATCTTTGCATCCATTAATATAAAGGTCTTCCCAGAAAGGGGTTTGCTCGATCAATCCTGATCGAATTGCCATAAACTTTTATCTATCAGTTATATTCCCTGCTTTTGATGCTTCCCTACTGAATCTTTTCAAGTATTCATCAAGTAGCTCTCTTGACTTCTGCTTGATAGTAGCTAACGAACTAAAATCCATAGTTGGATCTTTGTATACACAAAATTATGTCACGAATTCATAAGGGAATTGTTCCCAAGAACGGAGGGTTTTCTCTTGGTAATTCTTATACCATTTGATGGCCGCTCCTTGAAAATTTACTGCGAAAAGTTTGTAATGAACTGGCTCAGAAGCATTATACAAGTCCATTCGAATATTAAAAGCTATAAGATGATCATCTGGATCAGTTGTTCCATCATACTTTAGTGGGTGAATTTGAATGTGAGGAGGAATGCTAACTGCCATTATTTCTTCTTAAAAAGTAGTCTTTTTCGGGATAACATATTTCTCTAGGTCAGGAATTTTTTTTTCTTTAAGCATCTCCATTATCAATAGGTGTAGGATGTCTTCTTAGTCGGCTTCATTTTCGTAGTCATTTTGTTGTTACTTTGGATTGAACTATTTGATTGCTCGGGGACCTCTTAACTTGACTTTCTTGGTTTCCAATTTGGTCCTTGTTTGGAGATTGCACTTCGACTCTTCCTTCCAGAACCTTTAATGATCCTTGAGATGGAGCCCCTTTAAGAAGCTCCCACATAGCTATCACTTGTTGTAGCAGATTCTGGACTTTAATCTCATTGTTTTCGAATCTTATTAGGGTTGAAGGTTGCCCAATTTCCATATTTTCTAAGTTAAAGTTCGGGATTATATTATCTTCCAAAGTTGATTGTGATGTAGCTTCTTCATTTGGGATGTCGTTATTACTCATTGCTCTTACCATTTTCTTCTTTCGAATGAAGAAATTTATGCAATTAATCTGTAGAGAAGGTTGTTGGAAATATGAGGTTCGAGCCCTTCTTCCAGCATCAAAAATGTTAATAAGAAATCTTGTCAACACCGCGAAGTAAGGTTAGAGGAGAAGGTTATAAGGGAAAGCTAAGAAGAAGCCTTGATGAAGCATTGCGAAGTTGTTGTAAGCATAGAAAACCCTTTCGAATGCATAAAAAGGAGAGTATCGATGTCATCAATATGCCCCTTCGGAACTCCATTCGAACTGGTCAATATAGCCTACAGATGTGATCCAATGGCGTCAAAAGGTATTAAGTGTGTTGAATAGATCCTATGGCTTCGAAAGGAATTCCTTCGTAAGGTATAAATGTATACACTGCATAAACAAAGCACATGCAAGCAGTAAATCTAAATCCATGTATTTGAGAATGATATGTATTCGTTTTATTGATAACTTTTATGAATACAAAGGCTTAAGTGTTACAATGAAGTGAAATCCCCAATTTGATTCAGAAAATAGGGTTTACAAGTCACAAGCATAAGACCGGAAAGAATGAAATCGGATCCCCAAAACAGCACCCGTAGGGTATTATTTATAGATGCAGACTGGACCGTTTCGCATTTGTCCTTTCAATTCAGTCGAAAGAATGCCTTTGTGACCTTTTTCCGCTGTTGACTCCAAAATGTGTCTCTATTGTTGCTTTCGCATAAGATCTAGAAGCCTTTGACTCCATCGAAAGGTATAGAAGCAGTACTTATGTTATTGTGGATGTCTTGGATAAACACGAAAGGGTGTACCAACATGTGCGGAAGGTATATAAACAATACTTGTGAAAGGTGATGATGCTTTCAAAAGCTTTTATTCTGATGGTTGCGGAAGCATTCATTGAGGATGGAATGGTAAATGATGATGTGACCACCGTGGTAGGGTCAGCTGCTTCGGAAGCACCTACTTGTTTGGTTGTAGAAGGTATTCTTGTGAACTCTTATGGAAGTGTTGGACTCTTTCAATACTTGTGGAAGGTAGCTTTCGCTGAAGTAGTTGTCTCTTGTGGAAGGTTTCAAGCTTTGACTATTACGGAAGCTTGCCTTATGATGCCTGCGGAAGCCACATTTATATATGTGAAACCCCTTGACTCTTGCGGAAGCTCTACTTAACATATGTGAAACCATTTGATGCCTGCAGAAGTGTTCAATTGATGCGGAAGGGGTGATACTTGCCTTACGATATAATAGTTTGTCTTGGTAGCTTGATGATAGGGGAAGGTGATCCTTCGACCCCTTCGAAAGGCGGGGCTTCAACTTTTGCAGAAGGCGGAGATTCAACTTCTTTGAAAGATAACAATATTAGTCGAAGTATTCCATTTGACCTATGCAAAGGCGTCCACTTTGATATTTGCAGAAGCTTCTTCAATAATGACGAAAGTGTCTTCTTAATGCTTAGGAGGCCTTTTCAACCCTGTCAAAAGCCTTACTTCTTCTTGATGTCTTCAAAGGTGCCACTTCAACACTTTCAGAAGCTCCTTAACTCTTACGAAAGCTTCTTTGATGCTTACAGAACCTTCTTTGATGCTTGTGGAAGCCATCTCAATGCTTGCGGAAGCTTCCAAATCCTACATTATGGCTCCTTCTTTCATACTATTAACTTGGAGAAGATTTTTATGCATAACATAATGTATACATATACATATACTTATACATATACATATGTATGTATGTATGTATATTTTTTTAGTACTTTATATTTTACAACTAATATTTACAACATATAAAATTATATATACACACACATTATTTATAACATATAAAATTGTATATATGCACACACACAGTTTACATATACATATATACATTGACAGCACTCATGTATACATAGGAGCTAGCATGTCCGTTGCGGTGTAAATCCCAACATCTATATACATGCATGTTAAACCATGTACACCTTATTATGTTGCACTGCACATATACACCTATGTGTACATGATACACATATCATATAATACAATACAAATTCAATAATAAATAAAACTTTATTTATGAATAAAATTAAATATTGATTTTATTTAAAATAAATACAGATAAGACCTAAATAAATTTAGACTTCATAAGCCCAACAAAGATCCAAATGAAAAATTTTCATTGATATTTACTCATTTACTCCGCTGCGTGCTGGTCCAAATCCAACAATATGGAAAGATAATTCTGTGAGTATTTCACTCCTTAAAGTATTTGGTTGTTGAGCTTATTTAGATGATGATGAGAGACATGATAAGTTGAAGCTTAGGAAATGCAAGCATATTTTATTAGGATATAGAGGAGTGAAGAGGTATAGGTTGTGGTGTAAAACAACAATGAGAATTTTGACTAGCGTGCATGTGATATTTGATTGGAGATCTTTGTCGAAGGTGAAACCTCTATCAAGTGATGACATTAGAAGAACAAAAAACTGGAACCACATATGAAGTCATCAGATTATTTTCATATTTGAAGAGATGTTGGTATATCTGATGATAACATGGTTGATAAGAAGATTATAGAGGTTTACACTCTAAGTGGAGCTTTGTCGCAGGTAAAGCCTTTTGATTTTGATGGTTCTATTTGTGAGCATATTTTTGGTGATGCTTCTTCATCTTATGCTTTGAATGATGTGGAGCTTGTTGGTAAGTATGTTGGTGTTGATTTAGTAAAGTCTAGTAAAGAAGGTGAAATACTTTGTTAGGTCTCCATTAGTCTCTTGAAGTTTGGTATTTACGGGTTCATCTCCTATATCAGATATGGTAAATAATTTTTGTATATATTTATGTGCATTTTGTTTGTTGATGTATATACTATCTTTCTTATGAATGAGGAAGATTTGGACACACTGTTTGGGCAACAATGCTAAAACTAATTCATATTGAGCTTGGCGCCATGTGGCGCAGACCTAAAAATTTATTGGGATGTGGTGACGAAGAGAGAATGTTATATTTAAACCAAGATGAAGTGTTAAATTTATGTGGTTCAAATATTTGCCAAAGATTAAGAAAAATAATTAATTGATTCATCCAATCAATTAATTAAGCTATATTGGAGGGAAAGAAAAAGGGACGATATAAGTGAATATTTTGTTGGAAGAAAAAAATTGATTAGATAATCAATTAATTAGTCAATGGATTTAATAAAGGAGTAAAAAAGTCTATTTATGAATTCTTTGATTTTGTAATATGAAGAAAGAAAAGTTTAGGCATAGAAATTCAATCAATTGAGGAAAATTATGGAAACCAAGATCAACATTGTCTACTTGCATTGAAATCAAGTTATGAACATTTGGAAATGTTTCAAGATAATCGGAGAATCAATTTACTTAGTTTCTAAGTAATTTCTTCATAAGTCTACAAAAATGAAGCGATTTATTTTCATATTTGTGTGAGAAATCCATAATTATTTTTTTCTTTAGAAAACCCTAATTTCCGCAGTCAAATCAAATTGAAGGCTTTGAGTGTAGACAAGCCTTTGAAGAAATTGATTATTCAATTTTTAATTATAGGTCACCCTCTCCACTTTAATATCTATAATTTTAAAATCTATCTTGTAATCTTTTTCTTCAATAAAATAAAGAATGGTTTTTGGAATTGTGGACGTAGACAATTTGACCGAACCACGTTAAATATCTATGGTCACCACTCTTCTATTTTCTTTATTTAGCGAACATTGTTCTTTGAATTGGTTGTTGATAATTAATGAACAAGGCAGGTCCTTGAGTATTCCATTATAGTCCAGGCCCAACCGATGACAGAATCTCTATATGATATTCTACCTCCATCAAATTTACATTGTTACTTTACTAAAAGATAAGCACACTTAGTTTTGTCATGATGAATACAGTAATGATTTTTAACCTCAAGGACGACTAATACAGTTCATTTGATTGGATAATTCTTCTTTTCAATATACTAAGAAAGATTATTATTGCAAGACAAGAAGAACTAATTTTTACTGCTAAATATTATAATGAGTCTTCTTAATCATTCTCATTAGTTTGGAACTTTAACATGTTCATCTGTGATAAAATCATTGAACTCTCATATGAAAATCAAATCTAACTACAAATAACATCTACATCGAGTGAACAACCATGGATCGAAAGTTTCGCTTCTAGTGGCAGCACATAATCGCTACATAGAGAGCGTGTAGCTCACCCAATCTCAAGCCAACTATCTAGGCACTATCTATGGAAATGCTTACAATTCAAATTTCTATTGTCATCCCCTTTATATATATATCACTGTGACAAATAACTCATTCTAGACCCCCTTTGTACTGAGATATCTTAATTTGTGCATTACAAAATCTATTTTGCCAGTTTTATATCAAGTGGTATTAAATCATGATCGAGGATGAAGAATTAGACAACTACATGAAATGTTTTCTCCCTATATATGTTGAAAGTATGGCATGGAAATGTGAAGTACGATGCTAGAAAACAAATATCATTATTTCTCAAGAAAGGAAGAAGGAATAGCACCAAGAGGAAAATCTATCCTTATCGACTTAAAATCTTAAATAATATAAGCAACGTTTCTGAAAATAATAATGATGAAAGTACATAATCATTTATAGTCAATTTTGCAGCTCTCTAGAGAAGACGATGAATCTGTCAAATAGTTTAGGTTCAACATCGCCCTTGGTTGGTTTCTGAAAGTTCGTTTCTAGAAATCGGTATGAAATGTTAGTGATGAATAACAAGACTATATAATTGAAAATAATAATAGTAAGTTTAGCATACTTAACTAGCATAAATAAAGAAACAGGGAACGGTCAAAAGGTCCATGCAAAAATAGCCTGAAAACAATATTTTGTTTACGTCAGGTACTAATCGACGCTACTACCACATCCAAATATTTTTAGTAAAAAACTGAGAATCTGGTTTAAAATGACTAACGGACTTTCGATCATAGTATCATTTTTGGGTACTAATTGCATGACAGATGCAGTAGTTTATAATAAGTGGTAGATTTACTTTCATTCTTACTGTCTTAAATTAAATTCAGTCATTCATTTGTTAAATAAAATAGGTGATCAGGATCAAATTAGAAGCATTTCATAGATAAAGGAAGGACAACTTAAATAAACTTAATTCTTTCAGGGAGTTTAGTAGATGAAACAATTTGAGTGACCATTTAACAGATTACTTCATGGAAAAAGATAAACATACTTAAAATTGTCATGCATACAAAGAGTTCACTATTATACTAATGAAAAAAACATGAATGAAAAAGACACAATTTATTAGTTTTGGAAATGGTTTCCCCTTTGCAATTTTTTAACCTGTAGGAAATGGTTTCCCCTTTGCATTTTTTTAACCTGTAATTCGCAAGTTTCAGCATATTTTTTCATTTAAGTCAGAAAAACGTAGTTCATTTATATCTTCTCAATCAATCGTCTATCAGTCTCTTTAGGCTTCATCATTTTTTTCCCTAATTATTCTAATTTTTTTACATCAAACTCATATATATCATCCTTTTCGGTTACACCTTTATGGAAAATTGTTTTTAGTTAAAGACAAAATAAATTTAAATCCTAATGGATTTAATGCGGACATCACATAGATAAGTCGAATTAGCAATGAAATCAACACAAAATAAAGTCTAATATTCTACTTATATTTCAATAGGGTTAAGGTTCTAGACTTTTCTCTGCTAGTACCATCCTTTTGTTTGTGATAAACCAAACATGTGGTTAAAGACATATACTATTTAGGGAAGGCAAATTTCCATCGCCAACCGACAGAAATATCCATCGCTATTTTACTCGTCGAACAAAGGCTATCGACAACATAGTCGTCACTAGCCGTCACTAGTCCAAGGACATATTTCTAGATTCTACGCATCACGAATTTGCCACTGGGTCGTCGCTGGCGTAGAAGTGTTTTTTACAAAACGGCTATTGTTTCATCCATCAAACCACACATATATATTTATACTTCTATCTACCTCATATACAACACATATAAACCTAATTTCATAAGTACAAGCATCACATACATCATATAATATCATACATATCACAAAAACCAAAGTTTACATCACAAAAATTCATATTTACAACATCATTCAATCAACATCCATACACATCCATCAAACATCCACAAAAAACCAAGTTTATACTACATAATCCAAGTTTAAACTACACAATCAATCAAATATCCATCCAAAAACACGACCATACCTACTAATCCTCATTTCCATCATTTCATGATCCCTAAGAAGAAAATGTCCCATGCTCCACCAAGTATGCCACAATCCGCTCATCTAATTTCATAGTCAATCCTACACTCTTCTGCCATTCATTTCTGCTATCTCAGCTCTCAATTGTGCTCTCTCTTCCTCATCCTGTGATTTCCTATAATCAGCATGAGAAGTCATCGCTTGTGAATTAGTTAACAGTTAGTTATAATTTATATGTAATATTAAATAAAATTTATAAATTAGTTAATGAAGCAGTTAAAATCAATAAACATTACCTTCTGATTACCGCAATCATAGCATTTATTCCGCGTCGGTCTATCGGTCACAAAATCAAAAATCCTGTCATCTTCCTCAATAGGCAACTCCTCTCGGTCAGTCGCCTCCAGCACTCGAGCTCACTCCATATCAAACTTTTCCTGCGATTAGAAATAGAATTTTGCCAAAATAAATATTCAATTGATAATTTATGTAATGTGAAACAAAAGAAAAGAAGAAAGCATGCTCACCTTGATAGCTTGTGATTTGGGGTCTATCCAAGTAAATGATACCGAGCCCTCTTCATTACTGTGCTCGATGGTGTGCATTCGAGTGAAGACCTCCAAATATGTTGGGTCATGACACTTCTCCTTCATTTGAAATTATATATGATTAAACAGTGTGTGTGTACATACATACATACATACATACATACATATATATATATATATGTATGTATGTATGTATGTATGTATATGTATATATTTGAGTAAACAATGTTATAAATATTTTATAATTGTAATTATAAATTTACTGTTTACTTCTGATATTGTTGTAAGGATTTTGATCCACCGCCCTGCGTAATATGATTTTTATTCCTATTTATAGAGTTCCGCTCAGATACTTCCTGTAAATGTAACATAAAAGTTGAATTTATCATTTGTAACTCCTTTAATATACGATTGACAAAATTAACATAGTTATTACACAAATTATAATAAACATATGAAATTAGAATATGTTTGCAGTCTTCCTCTTCCATACCACAAAAGTAACATTTGCTTTGAACCACCATATGCTTTCTCTTTAACATATAAATATTATTGAGTTTCTCATGCATCAAAATCCACGTATGAATTTTCATCTTCGTAGGCACATTAACAGCCCAAAGAGACTTAAATCCCACTAACTTCCTACTAGAAAAGTTAAGCAGCTTTTACAAGGACTTAACAGAGAATTTTTTGTTGTCTCTTGCCCGTAAGAACTTATCATTCTTAGCGTCATTAATCACCACATTTTCTAATACATTCACAAATTAAATAAATTTGAGAGAAATGTGTGATTCACAAATTAAATAAATTGATTCTAAAATTCTTGAAAAGGTTAAATCCCATTTGAAATCAAATTCCATTCCTCTAAAAACATCATAGACAGTACTAAACTTATTTAAAGACAACTCATAAAGTTCAAAATTTTCAGAAGCTAAGGAATAGACAAGATCCATCTATCATGTCAAAAAAATATATTTCTTCCACTCTTTTGGTTCACATCAGTTAATATCAAATGGTAAATTATCCATGTTTCGCTAACAAACCATGATAAAACACCTAAAGTCTGGAGTGTTAGAGAGACATAAGCTTATTTTCACCACAGTTTATGTCTTTATAAGCTGGAAATTAAACTGAAGGAAACCAACTTTCATTTTTAGGCTGAAGGACAAACTTTGGAAAAAAATTAGGCTGAAGACAATGCTAGTTATAACTAGCATTATATTTAGTTTTTACACTATACAAAATGCTAGTTATAACTAGCATTATATTCAGTTTTACCTTGTACAAAATGCTAGCTATAATTAGCATTATCCTTCAGCCTAATTTTTTTCAAAGTTTTCCTTCAACCAAAAATGAAACTTGTTGTCCTTCAGCCTAAATTTTTTTCAAAGTTTGTCATTGTGCCTATTTTCCACTATATTATAAGTGTTATACAACTCCTGACAAATTGACCCGTTTCGAGCGTAATTTTTTTTTCGTTCATTTTTTATGAATTCAACCGTACGAATTGGATTAACACATTACAAAGTATCAGTGGTTCGAATTCGGTCTCATTTGAAGGTCGTTTGGCCTTCGAGCAAAGGGTTTTTAGTCCAAATGTCGACGAACGATGGTAAATTTAAAATTCAAGATCAATACCCTAAGTTGTTTATTTTTTAATCATCTTTTGGAGATAGATCCAAAATACTTTAGATCAACATAAGATCCAATAAATTTAATTTTCTACCAAATAAATTATTTTTCATAATTTTATTACAATAAATACATTTAAAAACTTATAATTAATTACCCAACGATTTAAAAAAAAAAATTCATTAAAATGCTACATACAATCAACTTTATCAAAGTTGCATATAGACTGCCTAAAAGTTTCATATATTGATCGTGTGAGTTAGATTTTCAGTAATTATAAATATTCGAATTACATGAAGATAGATTGTCAAAAATACTAATTTAACCGATCACAAGCCGTCATTATGTTGAAAGGCTAAGGTAAAATATCATTTTTATTTTTATGAATTAAATTGGTATTTTTTTAAAACTTCTAAAACATAATAAGAATTTAAAAGAATTATTTATTTAATTGGTTAATTAATAACTAGTCGTCGCTAGCTGTTTGTCCAATTAAAGCGCTTGGCGGTTTTATAGTGCACTAGGTGTAAAAAGTGATTATAAGGATAAAACAGGGATACATCAAAAAATAACGGAGGTGCAAAAAGCTTCACTAGACATAAAACCAAATATTTGAAGTAAATTTATTCTCATTCTCGCATAATTTGTGCAGGTGAAATATTGTTAAATTTTATAAAAAAAACTGAATAGTATCATGATTTATGCAGTTCAATTTTGATGACTAAGATATATTTCAAATTTATATTAAGTACTTATACGTTAAAATTAGGTCTTTACCCTAACTTTGTTAATTTGCTTTATAGAGAACTAGTCAAATAACCTATTTATATTAATGTTACTAAAGCGGGTGCTAAAAAGCCTTGATTTAGTGGGTATAACAGAAAATTGTGGGGCTTGAAGTGGATTTACTATTTGATAGCGCTACTTTGAAAAAGCTTAGCGACTGAAGAGCGCTATGTGTTATTGCGGAGATTTTGTGGGGCTTTAACCGCACAGCTAGCCATCGGCACTTGTCGACGGAGCTATCGATGGCCGTTGCCCTGCCTCTTTACTATTTAATGTGTGTCTTGTAGTGATATTTAAGGTGCTTTAACTCTCTATGCTTTAACTCTCTAAGTTTAACAGAAAATGGTTAACACACCTATAGTTGTTTAGAAAAAAAATCCAACACATGAATCAAAATTGATTCATGATTTGATGTGTGTTTAGTACAACATTAAAGATGTAATTTCCTTACATAATAGGTTTAAACTTTTTTAATTGTGCTGTTGTATAATGTTATATGCATATCATCTATAATTCACAGACAAATTCCACATTTCTTTGCATGCAATGGATAATTTTCTGGATGTAGCGTGCGTTTAGCTGCAAAATATGCTCCAGTTGGTTTAGTGTCGCGTCTGACGCGTCTAAGGTGGGACCCACAATTTTGTCCAATCGGGTGAACTGTCCAAATTAAGTTGTTGGCTTGCCAGGAGTATTTAATGACAATTACCCCAGCCCAACCATATATTTAATATTTTATCTTCCTTTCTAACCCCATATTAATATCTTATCTCCTTTTCAAAACAAATACCTAACAATATTAAAACAATTCATTCTCCTCTCAAATACCTCTTTCATCCCTTTTCATACACAGATAAACACATTCTCCTTTCCCTACACTTTATTCTTTCTTCCCCTTCCAAATGCCCCTTTCCCATGCCCTTTCGTGTGGCATAAGAATGCACCCTTGGTGCACGATACAAATTATCAATTATGTTTTCACTTGTCGTGATTCTAAACTCCAACCGTTTTTCTCCAAAAAAAATATTAGTTATTGTTTCTTGCTCATTTAGCGAAGGACTGTTTTGTACTTCTCTCATACAAGAATGTTGCTTACCATAAATTTTTATCATATGGTATTCAAATGCTAACCTTATGCATATTTAACTCAAATACACAAGTAGATAATAGATAATAACATAAATGATTTCATCGTACTACATTGGCTTTGTTACTATCAACAAGGCTAACAGGAAAACTTGTCAACATCCCAAAGTAGAGTTTAAAGTATAGTAGCCTCCTTCAAAAAACCCTTTTTGATTAAGTAGAGGCAATTAGAATCTTATTACTCCCTTTAATCTACCTTTCGAATAGGTCATCCCAAAAAAACTTTTCTTTATTCAACCTTTCGACTCAAACTCCTTTATCCTTTTCTTTTAAGTCTTTCAAACTTGTTTAGTTGGTTTAATTATCCTTTCAAAACCCCCTTTCGAAACAGTTGTGTTGTCATATAGGTTGGCTCTAATAATTCAAGGATATGGTTTAAATGGATAGGTTCCGACTCCGTCGAAAGCTGGCCTTTTTTATGGCTTGGGTTTTGTCCGACAAATCTATGGAAATAGATTGAGTTAAAGGTTTTGACTCGCTCGAAAGGTGACCTTTTGGTATCTTGAGGTTAGGAGCTAAGACTTTAAGAATATTGGTTGAGCTAAGGGTTTCGACTCATTTAAAATATGACCCTTCGACCAAGTCGACACAAGCAGATCATAAAATCCAATAAGAGTTTAAAAACAGCTGCATACTCAAAAGTATCATAATCTTGCTTTCATTAAGCTAATGTTGTACAAATTGATCAAGTCCCCAATTTGATTTTAAAATTAGGGTTTACAAATTTAAGAAAATATAAGAATGGGGTGAATCAATTCGAATCCCCTAAACCAGATCCTTAGGGTCTTATTTATAGGTAGGGGTTGGCACCTTTCGAATTATTGCTTTTATCTTGGTCGAAAGGTGGCCTTGGAGACCTTTCATCGCCGTTAACATTTGCGCATCCTTCTGCATCGTATTTGAATGGATTTGAGTGCTTTCGATTTCATCAAAAGGGGTAGGTGTGCCTCTCCACTTTGTGCTGTCGTGTTGTTGCAGGTAAGAAAAGGTATGAGCTCTCGACTCTGTCGATAGATTGATCTTTGGAGCTTCGAAGGAGTTGAGACGCTGAAGGTTTTAAGGCGGAAGGTGTCGTTCTTAATTGTGAATGGTTTCGACCAGTTCGAAAGGCTTATTTATGCTTTCGAAGAGGTTGTTTCGACAAAATATCCTTCTGTGGAATGTGAATGATGGCAGAACCTTTAGCTTCGAAAGGTTTTGCGCGCATGTGAGTGGCTGCAATTTGTTTCCTTCGAAAGGTATTTCCCAATGTATTCGAGACGTCTTCATATAGGCAGAAGCATCTGTTTCAAAAGGAAGCAATTGAAGCAAAAGGGTGCTTTCGCCCCTTTCAACCCCTTCGAAAACTTGTAACACATCTGACTTTTGGCTGTAGCATCCCTTCGACTCCTTCGAAATGCTTTGTTGATGCTATTATCTCTACTACTTCCTTCTATTCTATTCATCTTGGTTTCGACAAGGTGGAAGTGAGAATTGGTGGTAACAAACAACAAATAAGCAATTTATGAAACCTACATTATGAATTCTTTGTAATAACTAATACGATCATAAATATTTTGATAATTAGACATGCTGAAAATAGGTAAAAGTAAACATGAATTTTTTTTTTTTGTAATTTACATAAACGACATAATATTATTATGGTCTTCAACTTCGTGAATTAATTAGAAGCATCGCTTCTAAGCAATCACACTACCCTTTTTTTATAAAATATAACAAGCACAAAACTTAGGAGGACATTTGATTTACCAATACCGGAATTAAAGCATTCAATTCTCAATAAATCAAACGGTATGAGTAAACTTGGTTTATGACATGTTGCAAATGTTATTGGCATCATAATACTTCGGTGAAAGTTTAGTAAGTTTAGTGATGTGATGCTCTGATAAACATTTTTTCACACACTTCTCATTTTCAAATAATTTTATATCTCATTCCTAGGATAAGGAATGCAATTCACAGGTTTTCTTAATGAATTTAGAATATAAAAAAAATTATATCACATATATAATTTAGTCACATATTAACATAGCAATACTCAAATTCATTTAATGCTACATCTCTAATGTGACCGACTCAGCTATATTGTTATTATTTAACATAATTTTTAATTTTTCTAGGAATCATCGTTGCAAAATATAACATTGATAAATTTATTATTTATATTTACATTATTTTAAAATGTTGTGTGCATATAATGGGTTCGTACCAGCACCTAATAATGACATGACATTGGAATTGAGGAAGATAATAAGACAATGTTATTTATTTAGTAGAATGTGAGAGAGTATGGAGTATTCCCCAAGGATAATTTTGTAATTTATTACAAATTATTAGCTCTATAACAAAATCTCATTCGAAATAAAAGGTGTTATATATATATATATGTATATGTTATATTATGATTAATTAATTAAAAAACTAGTTTAAGTATATTTAATACAAAATCCTTAAATATATATTGTAGTTAATAATTAAAAGTTGTAATCATGAGAAAATTATCACAATATTAATTAACATATTTTTTTAGATATTCCCGGTCAAGATATTTCCACAAAGGATATTGATACATCCGTTAAGACCAATGTATGTATCCCTCTCCAAATGTTGGGCAGTGTATTACTCATGGCTACTAGGGCACCAAGTGGTTACGTATCGATAGATTTTGGATAACTATGGAATAACTAATTAGAGAGTTTCCTCTTAGTTAATAAAAACAAGGTCAAACGAAAAAATCTCAAAGTGACGATATTACACAGTTCTTTTAACTTAAGAATACCATTGAACTTAAATGCGGATACTCCACTTTGATTATAATTAAATCATGACATGGTGACCATTGAGAAATTTAATTAGGGTCCGAGTTAAAGCATTGGAAGTGAAACGATGCTTAGTAGAGAATTCATCTCTTCAGTTGTATGAGGTTAGTGTCATGGTCAAATGTCGTCTACTCAAAGTTAAAATTTCTGACCAGAGTAGTAATAAATGTAATTATTGAACCATGGACATTGTTTATGGACTAACCGAGTTGAATATGGATAATATTAGAATTTTGATCAAAACCAAATTTCATAAGTTCTAATCTGATATAGTGTTGACGAAGAAAATCAATTTAAATAATCATTACTAAATGGTACCTCTCAAATTTGTAAAATTAGATTTTACCAATGAGATTTGTAAGTGATGGAATTAAGTCAAACTGGCACACCATTAGTTAAGGTGACGTGTGTCAATTAGCATTTGAATTATTCGAATATTAATCGCTAGCTAAATTCACATCTGTGAGTTGCATTACTGAATATATTAAGTCACTGAAACATCGCTAGATTTATTTGGTTTATAATAGTTATAAATTAATTAAATTATTAATATTTCTGAAATATTAATTATTATTGTATTTTCTATACGGGGTGTTTTTTGTAAATGGTGTGGCCTATAAAATTGTTTAGGGTGCTGATAGTGATTTAGCTAGATGCATATGTAAAAGTTATATATATACACGTTGTAACGACTCGTAATTTTACCACTTTGAAAATGAAATATTTAATTTATTTAAATATTCAAATGTAGAATTTTCAAACTTAAACAATCATGTTTTATATGATAAATAAGAATGGTAAACTTATTTTTGATATTGAATAAAGATTTTGGATTTCCATTGTAAAATTGACAAAAGTCGGATTCCAATAAAGTAGGATAAATATTCGTGAAATTTGTTTAAAGGATAAATAATTCCTTTTAAATATATTTATATATATATATGATCGATATTAAACTCATTTAATAATAATAGTAATTTAATTTATAATGGTTCGATAAATATATAAAACTTGTTCTATAAAATTGACAAATTTCGTCGTATATCGATAAATCAATGTCGTATTTTTATAAGAAGATTTGGATATTGTTTTATATTATTTTATAAGTCAAATATACTTGTTTTAATTATTTTAATATAATAACAAATCAATTTTGAAGTTTGGTTTACATGAATAAATAGTTTTACAAAAACGTCAAAATGTGACCGTAAAATGTTTTATCGAAAATCAACGTTTTGTTCAAAATAAGTTGCCGCAACGTTATCGCACATTTTTTAACATGTTTTAACATATATATTACACATTTTAATAATTAAACATGCTTACTTTTATTAAATAAGATTATAAAACATCTAGAAGTCATCAGTAAAAGTAAGTAAGAATTAACAAAAGTAAGAAAAAGTAAACATTAAATCAATATCACATCAAAAACAAACATAATTATTATTTTACTTAGCTAGTTCTTAAGGGATTAAGACATAAAGTAAGGATGTGAAAGGTGATGGTAAGTGTTGAAAAAGTAAAAGGTTGCTTTAGGTTGAAGTAAGGTTAGTTTGGTAATTTGGTAAGTGGTTATTTTAGTAAATTTACCACTTCTTTCTTTTTCTATAAATACCCGCCTTCTTCTCACTTTCATTCATATTTCTTCTTCTTCTTTTCTCAAGCTTCTTCACCTTCTTCCTCTCCTCTTTAATGGCTTCCAAGCCATAGGAAAAAAATTAGAAAGAGATAATGCCAAAATATTTACAAAATATTCAAAAGAAATCAATGTTCATTCTCTTCCAATCAAACTCCTCTTTTCTCCATATTTTACCTCTTCTTCTCTTGGCCATAACTTCTTCAGAACAGAACCAAAATGTAAATTTTTTTTTTAAATCATGTATATTTCCAGTGGCTACAACTTTCATGTTGACCACTTTATCTCGTTCTAAAACTAACCATGTCAAAAATCCACTTCTTTCCACTGCATTCTCTGGTCCAGTTTTTAAGCCAGAGAATAAGCCATTTTGTTTTGATCATAACTTGATCATAATAGATCCAAATTAAGAAATTATTTTTTTTAGACCATATGAAATTCTAGTAAATACAACTTTTATGTTGATCACATTTTCCAGTTTTGAGGTTTGCTATACCTGAAACTCAATTCTTTGAAGTACATTTTCGGGCTTTATATTTGTGAACCAGAGAATAGCTCTTTTTCTTTTGACCATATCTTCCTCAAAACTAATCAAAATCAAAATGATTCTTTTTTTTAAATTCAATAGAAAATAATTTACAACTTTTTAGCTAACAAGTTTTTCAAATTTTGAGAGTATGAGAGTCAAAATTAAGAGATAAGATGATCTATTTTTCGGGTCTAATTTTGAGAATTCAAGGTCAAAGCTCTACCGCTTCTTCTCTATACTTTCGGCCAACCTCCGCCTCAAGCCTCGGCCAAGCTATTGGAAGGGAGAGGGTGTTGTTTTATAGTGTTTAAGTGGAATAGGAAGTAGTTAGTGAAGCGTGGATTAGTTTGAATGTTGGTAGGAAGTTAATCGCTTTGGTTTATGGTGAGAAACTCTATTTAACATCTCTATTTACATATATACATGTTTGATGATGTGTTATGATTGCTATGGATGCTTATATATGCTTTGATCATCAAGTATTGATTGTTTGATATGATTGTTAAATTTTTTTGCCAAGTCACGTTAATACACGTCGATAAGCACAAAAGAAATCACTTTCCTTTTGAAAATGAAATGGCGTATATGGAATGCTTAAACCTTTTGGAAAATAGTTTTAAAATGAGTTAGAAATGTTTTATGAACATTTAATATGTTTAAAGGAATAAAGAAAGAAAATCAAGAATTCATCTTGTATGTTTTAAAATATGTCCAAGTCAATTTCCTAGAAAAATCGCGCTAGTGTAGTTAAGTGACCATAACATGAAATCTTTTTAAATGAACGTTTTTAATTATGGAAAAATATGAAATAAATTTGATAAATCTATTTCAATAGTTTAGAAGAGATTTGAATTGGAAAATATGAATTTTCAAATATAAAAAAGTGGATTAAATCAAATAAGCTTATATAGCACTTTCCGCAGCACTTTTATGCTACGAATTGTATAACTTTTTGAATATGAGTTTAAACATAACGATTTTTCCCAGAATCAATTGTGAATGTTTTAAAAAGGAAAATTAAGCATTTGAAAGATAATTTGGAATCTTTATAATCAATTCCAAAATAAAGTTGATAACTTAGTATGCGAAAACGACTAGTACATTTGTCCCGCTTGTGAGATCTGGAAAGATAAAACAAGGTGTTTAACTAAGGTTAGGGATGGAGCAACCAGTGCCCTGAACTTACCTGGCCTGTGTTTTCTTTTCTTAGGCGAGGGGTGGAACAGATCGAAAGGAAAGCCCGGATGCTCTAAAATAAAAAAGATTGTATTAAGTTTCCGAAATAGAAGAAGGTTAGTATTATCCAAAATTTAAGCAACCTCCAAATGAATAAATTACGACTTGGATTGCATAGAGATAATCTTGTTATACTTGGTATTAAAATCCAAAGAGGGAACTCGTCCTATTCGTGGAATTTAAAAGGTGACTTCACCGTTATTCCGCTCATAGCACTTGTTGAATACAGAAATTGATGTTGAGTAAAATTAGAATGATTTCTATGATCCTGTTTACTCAATAATGTTTGCTAAGATTGATTTTAGGGTTTATCGTAAACGATGTCTTAAATAACATTGTTTTTGACCCGCCTAAAAGTTAAGAAATTTGGATTGAGAGTTAAGTGAGGGAAATTGAAATATCATCCAAAGAAAAAGAATGAATTGCTTAGAATTACTCTAAGATGAAATAAAGAGATTTCGAAATCATCCGAAAACTCCTTCAAACTAATTTTCGAAATAAAACATGTTGAAGACAAAGATATTATTGATGTAGGATTACTTGCCATTAGTCCCTAGATGTGAAATTTACCATATTTAAAGTGGCAGTAGTACTCTGTTATGAAAATCTTCGATTTGAGAATATGATTTGAAGTTAAGAAAGAAATCTTTTATTAAGATTTAATAAATGATTTGGGAATATTTTCCCTAAGTTAAAAGTTATAGCTTGAATATAAGAAATCTTTGACTAAGATTTAATGAATGATTTGGAAAAGTTTTCCTAATTAAAAGAGAAAATGATTTGGAATTATTCCAGGATTTAAGAAAGGTTTAAATAAACCAAATGATTTAATAAATGAGGCTTAATGATTCCATATACATTTGAAAAGAAAATGGAATAAATTGAAAAGAATATATCTAAGAAAGATATTTTATAAAAGATGAAGTAATTGATTGATGATTGATATCCACATATGAACTTAACATCTTTTAAATCGATAATTGGCTTCGAAGGAACCGAGGTCGGATTTGGGTAATTCCTATCTGAAAACCACTTCGAATGTGAAGACATGTTGAAGATGATGATTATTGAAGACCGTGGATCTTCATAGCGTGAGGACTGCTTGTTGACATGCTCTGGGTAGCTCCCATTATAGAGTTATATATAGCAGTGGTCTCCTTGTTGTGGAGATTTTTCGGATTGCAAGGACTACTTGCTACTAGTGGTAGTAGGAGAGTGCCTTCGGTTTGTCCTGTTCCTGGACAACTTGTATGGACTTTTGTCTGACATTGCATTTCTAAAGATTACGTACATTAGTTTCTACAAACATACATCTGTTTGGTGGCGGAGAAGGCAACTTCTCTTAGCTTAACACCCTTCCTTGAGACGTACGAGCTCAAGGGTTGTATTGTTGTGAAAGGTAATTAGTAGTCAATGGAAATGGCCAATGTGCCATTCAAAGTGAAAGAAGATGTGTTATGTGAAAAGGTAATCGTTTCCTCGAGCCTCATCAACCGGAAATGACCGAAACAGGGTTAAATGCAGCAAGGCTAAGTGGGTCATTCCCAATTAGGGTATGATCACCCCCTTCTAGATATATTTCTTGCCGCTATGACGTTCGAGATGTAAATTAATGTGGTTTGTATTCTCAGGTGCCCGGTTTAAAGGTTGATAATGACCGGAGGATGACATATTCAGTATTATCTAGTTATAGAGGTAGGTCGGTCTTGTGTTGGTAGAGGAGCTTTGTGATGGTTCCTCGGGACATCCATCTAGAGGTGTACCCATCGAAAGGTAGTCCCTTCACCTGGTCATTTGTATGGAAATCCAAACTCCGCTACGTGCCTGCCATTTTGAGTGTATTACCCATTTTGGGCTATATGCTGGAATTTAATCAATGTACCAATTTCGGCTATGATTAATATTATTTGTATATACTAGACACTAGTATAATATAAGATGATTTGATATGAAAGGTTTTAGTTATCATAAGGTAAAAACCCGTCAGTGTTTATGTGTGGGCATGGTCTTATGAGATACTCTTTATTTTCAAAGGATTTTATTCAAAGGCTGATATATGACACTGTCATTTATATTTGAGTTTCTCACGCTGGTTTATCAAGCCTGATCCGGGTATTTTCAATACTCGGGTCAGATCCGAGTAGTTACAGGTTTAGTTAAAGACGGTTGGAGTTTCCAGAGGAGAGCTGGAGATATTCATCTACGTACGGACATATTCTATTATCCGCTGTGCTTTGTTAGTTTTAGTTTGATGTTTGTTGGCAATTGTAAGGACGGATGTTTATAACTGTCCAAAGCTGAATTTAAGTTAGACTCTGATATATGTAATGTAAAAGTTTACCGCCGTAAAGATAATTGTTCAATATTATATATTATTCCATTCGTGTGAGATTCTATTATGTCTTATTTTTCTTTATTACTCTTGATGTTCCGTCTTTTCGTGCAAATTGAATCGGACATGTGTAGTTTATTGTCGATTCAAAGGGTCCGGGCAAACGGGCCATCACATCTGGTATCAGAGCTGAAGGTTAAGCGAGAACCTTGGCTTTGGTGGGGTAAAGACTCATCAGAGATAGGGTTAGTAATACCCTAGGATGAGTAACTCATTATAGATAGGGTTAGTAACACCCTAGAATGAGTTGAGAGTATTATATATGAGCGCGTTTTTGATAATGTTATATATAAAGGTTTTCTTTTGAAAAATTGGTAAATGAAATAATTTTACCTAGGATTATATTTTGATTACAAAGTATATATTTTGAAAAGTTATATAGTTAGAAATCAAGATTAGAATATGAATATCTTGTGATTAGAATTTCACAGTTTAACTATAAGATGTTTCATAAAGATAATCGATAAGGAAGAAATCCGATAAGGTAATTAAAATCTTTAATACTTATTCCAAAATAATAAATTAAGAAATGATAATGTTAAGTTACTATCGTAAATTGATCAATTGTTTAATTTAAAAGTTAAAGTACAAATATCTTGTGAATTAAGTTTCACGATTTGACTATAAGGTGTTTGATAATAAGATTGGTTTAAGAAATGAAAATATAAGATAAAATGTATTTAACAAATATAAAATGATTATGTAAAAGGAAAATATAAAAGGAATGAAGGTTTAAAATTCAAGTAATTTAAAAGAATTGTGGTAATTTAAATGAAGTTAATTAATATAAGATGAATTTATAAAAATAATTTATAAAATAGGTTTTGTAAACAAAAGTAATCTCTAAAGGATTTTGAAAAGGGTATTATTTCAAATAAAAAGAGATATTTTATGATAACTGGTTCGAATGGCTCAAAAAGTAACTAAAAAAATAGGCAGGAAATGTGTTTGGATGGTAAACACTTCTTTTAAGTATTACTCTTCTTGTTAAGAGAATATATAATACTATTGGTAGTAACCAGTTCCTTAGTATTATTTAGGAGTTACTCGATCTATATAATTTTCTTAAGTTTAAGAGATAATGTGAATCATTAATTGATAAATTGATTAGTAATATTCATAAAAGTGTTTAAACCAAAGATAAATTTGGAATCACTAATTGATAAGATAAAGCGGGATTCTCGATGATTTTGGACAGTCGAAAATTTTTGAATCACACCAAACTCAAAGCTAAGGAATTTATGGAATATTCTGGTAAAAGATAAACCATTGCGAAATGTTTTAAGTAAATGAAATTGGATAAGTATAATTTATAAATGTGTATAAATAAAAAGGATTTAAAAGTGGAGAAATTTGTAATAGCATTAAATCAGAAATAAATTTTGTAATTATGAATTTGAAATGATAATAACCTACCACAAACTGTAATTCACCCGGATATAAAACTGGTCGGGAATTTGGGATATATATATATATACTGTTAGGATGTAAAACGGTATTATACAAAACCACATCTAAGTCATGAACTATTTATACACTTAAGTAAAAGCATGACTTTTTAAAATGTAATTATAATTTGGAAAAAGTTTTATTAGTGAATTCTACCATTAATAAAGGATTTGGACTTAAGTTTTTAAAAGTGATGGATTTACATAGTTGTGTTCATAAGATATAATAAACTTAAGTAATAGTTTTACGAAATGATTCATAAACAATATTAGTATTAAAGAAAATATGCTAAAAATAAAAAGTATGTGAAAAAAAATAAAGGATGTGAATACAGAGAATTTGGTATAACTAAGAAAAAACCAATAGGAATAAATACATAATTTATATGTAAATCATTTCGTCACACAAATTTTGATCTAACATCCAAGTACGGAACTTTAAAGTGTTTCCACTGATCCGGAAAAGAATTTATCACTCGATTTCTTGACGGCGAGCATTGATGATGTTTTGTTGTTAGTTACTTGAGTTTTCTATCATAGTTGAGAGCTATGCAAGGAAAGCAAGTGTATCTGATCTAGAAGCTTGATCAGAGTCCGCACCAGAGGATCAGGTGATTGATACTAGTTCGGAAATAAAGTTGTGGATTCGAATGGAAGATCAAATCAGATATTATATACGGATTATTTGGGTACATCTTATGAGTTTAAGTTTGTGAAATAATGCTTTAGGTAAAATATTGTGGTTTAGGTTCAGGGTAATTTCGGGGACGAAATTCTTTTAAGTAGGGGAGAATGTAACGACCCGTAATTTTACCGCTTTGAAAATGGAACATTTAATTTATTTAAATATTCAAATGTATAATTTTCAAACTTAAACAATCATGTTTTATATGATAAATAAGAATGGTAAACTTATTTTTCATATTGAATAAAGATTTTGGATTTCCATTGTAAAATTGACAAAAGTCGGATTCCAATAAAGTATGATAAATATTCGTGAAATTTGTTTAAAGGATAAATAATTCCTTTTAAATATATATATATATATATGATCGATATCAAACTCATTTAATAATAATAGTAATTTAATTTATAATGGTTTGATAAATATATAAAACTTGTTTTATAAAATTGACAAATTTCGTCGTATATCGATAAATCGATGTCGTATTTTTATAAGAATATTTGGATATTGTTTTATATTATTTTATAAGTCAAATATACTTGTTCAATTATTTAAATATAATAACAAACCAATTTTGAAGTTTGGTTTACATGAATAAGTAGTTTAACAAAAACGTCAAAATGTCACCGTACAACGTTTTGTCGAAAATCAACGTTTTGTTCAAATAAGTTGCCGCAACGTTATCGCACATTTATTGACATGTTTTAACATATATTACACATTTTAATAACTAAACATGCTTACTTTTATTAAATAAGATTAGAAAACTTCTAGAAGTCATTAGTAAAAGTAAGTAAGAATTAACTATAGTAAGAAAAAGTAAACATCAAATCAATATCCAATCAAAAACCAACATAATTAATATTTTACTTAGCTTAGTTCTTAAGGGATTAAGACATAAAGTAAGGATGTGAAAGGTGATGGTAAGTGTTGAAAAAGTAAAGGTTTCTTTAGGTTGAAGTAAGGTTAGTTTGATAATTTGGTAAGTGGTTATTTTGGTAAACTTATTACTTCTTTCTTTTTCTATAAATAACCACCTCCTTCTCACTTTCATTCACATTTCTTCTTCTTCTTTTCTCAAGCTTCTTCATCTTCTTTCTCTCCTCTTTAATGGCTTCAAAGCCATAGGAAAAATTAGAAAGAGATAAAGCCAAAATATTTACAAAATATTCAAAAGAAATCAATGTTCATTCTCTTCAAATCAAACTCCTCTTTTCTCCATATTTTACCTCTTCTTCTCTCAAACATAACTTCTTCAAACCAGAACCAAAATGTAAAATTCTTTTTTCAAATCGTGTATTTTTCCAGTAGCTACAACTTTCATGTTGACCACTTTATCTCATTCTAAAATTAACCATGTCAAAAATCCACTTCTTTCCAGTGCATTCTCTGGCCTAGTTTTTAAGCCAGAGAATAGGCCATTTTGTTTTTATCATAACTTGATCATAGCAGATCCAAATTAAGAAATTCGTTTTTTAGACCATATGAAATTCCAGTGGATACAACTTTTATGTTGATCACATTTTCTAGTTTGGAGGTTCGCTATACCTGAAACTCAATTCTTTGAAGTACATTTTCGGGCTTTATATTTGTGAATCCGAGAATAGTTCTTTTTCTTTTGACCATATCTTCCTCAAAACTAATCAAAATCAAGTGATTCTTTTTTTTCAAATTCAAGAGAAAATAATTTACAACAACTTTTTAGCTAACAATTTTTTCAATTTTTGAGAGAAAGAGAGTCAAAAACAAGAGAGAAGATGACCTATTTTTCGGGTCTAATTTTGAGAATTCAAGGTCAAAGCTCTAACGCATCTTCTCTATACTTTCGGCCAACCTCCATCTCAAGCCTCGGCCAAGCTATTGGAAGGGAGAGGGTGTTGTTTTATAGTGTTTAAGTGGAATAGGAAGTAGTTAGTGAAGCGTGGATTAGTTTGAATGTTGGTAGGAAGTTAATCTCTTTGGTTTATGGTGAGAAACTCTATTTAACATCTCTATTTACATATATACATGTTTGGTGATGTGTTATGATTGCTATGGATGCTTATATATGCTTTGATCATCAAGTATTGATTGTTTGATATGATTGTTAATTTTTTTGCCAAGTCACGTTAATATATGTCGATAAGCACAAAGGAAATCACTTTCCTTTTGAAAATGAAATGGCGTATATGGAATGCTTAAACCTTTTGGAAATAGTTTTAAAATGAGTTAGAAATGTATTAAAAACATTTAATATGTTTAAAGGAATAAATAAAGAAAATCAAGATTTCATCTTGTATGTTTTAAAATATGTCCAAGTCAATTTCCTAGAAAAATCGCGCTAGTGTAGTTAAGTGACCATAACGGGAAATCCTTTTAAATGAACGTTTTTAATTATGAAAAAATATGAAATAAATTTGATAAATCTATTTAAATAGTTTAGAAGAGATTTGATTTGGAAAATATGAATTTTCAAATATAAAAAAGTGGATTAAATCAAATAAGCTTACATAGCACTTTCCGCAGCACTTTTATGCTGCGAATTGTATAACTATTTGAATATGAGTTTAAACATAACGATTTTTCCCAGAATCAATTGTGAATGTTTTTAAAAGGAAATTTAAGCGTTTGAAAGATAATTTGGAGTCTTTATAATCAATTCC
This sequence comes from Allium fistulosum, assembly GCA_030737815.1. NCBI lineage: Eukaryota > Viridiplantae > Streptophyta > Magnoliopsida > Asparagales > Amaryllidaceae > Allium > Allium fistulosum. The sequence continues at coordinate 853,483,876 of CM060907.1, forward strand.
AAAATAAAGTTGATAACTGAGTATGCGAAAACGACTAGTACATTTGTCCCGCTTGTGAGATATGGGAAGATAAAACAAGGTGTTTAACTAAGGTTAGGGATGGAGCAACCAGTGCCCTGAACTTACCTGGACTATGTTTTCTTTTCTTAGGCGAGGGGTGGAACAGATCGAAAGGAAAGCCCGGATGCTCTAAAATAAAAAGATTGTATTAAGTTTCCAAAATAGAAGAAGATTAGTATTATCCAAAATTTAAGCAACCTCCAAATGAATAAATTACGACTTGGATTGCATGGAGATAATCTTATTATACTTGGTATTAAAATCCGAAGAGGGAACTCGTCCTATTCGTGGAATTTATAAGGTGATTTCACCGTTATTCCGCCCATAGCACTTGTTGAATACGGAAATTGATGTTGAGTAAAATTAGAATGATTTCTATGATCCTATTTACTCAATAATGTTTACTAAGATTGATTTTAGGGTTTATCGTAAACGATGTCTTAAATAATATTGTTTTTGACCCGCCTAAAAGTTAAGAAATTTGGATCGAGAGTTAAGTGAGGGAAATTGAAATATCATCCAAAGAAAAAGAATGAATTGCTTAGAATTACTCTAAGACGAAATAAGGAGATTTCGAAATCATTTGAAAACCCCTTCAAACTAATTTTTGAAATCAAATATGTTGAAGACAAAGATATTCATGATGTAGGATTACTTGCCATTAGTCCCTGGATTTGAAATTTACCATATTTAAAGTGGAAGTAGTACTCTGTTATGAAAATCTTCGATTTGCAAGAATATGATTTGAAGTTAAGAAAGAAATCTTTTATTAAGATTTAATAAATGATTTGGGAATATTTTCCCTAAGTTAAAAGTTATAGCTTAAATATAAGAAATCTTTGATTAAGATTTAATGAATTATTTGGAAAAGTTTTCCTAAGTAAAAGAGAAAATGATTTGGAATTATTCCAGGATTTAAGAAAGGTTTAAATAAACCAAATGATTTAATAAATGAGGCTTAATGATTTCATATACATTTGAAAAGAAAATGGAATAAATTGAAAAGAATATATCTAAGAAAGATATTTTATAAAAGATGAAGTAATTGATTGATGATTGATATCCACATATGAACTTAACATCTTTTAAATCAATAATTGGCTTCGAAGGAACCAGGGTCAGATTTGGGTAATTCCTATCTGAAAACCACTTCGAACCAATGTATACGTTCGAATGTGAAGACATGTTGAAGATGATGATTATTGAAGACCGTGGATCTTCATAGCGTGAGGACTGCTTGTTGACATGCTCTGGGACGCTCCCATTATAGAGTTATATATAGCATGGTCTCCTCATTGTGGAGATTTTTTGGATTGCAAGGACTATTCTCTACTAGTGATAGTAGAAGAGTGCCTTCGGTTTGTCCTGTTCCTGGACAACTTGTATGGACGTTTGTCTGACATTGCATTTTTAAAGATTACATACATTGGTTTTCACAAACGTACATCTGTTTGGTGGCGGAGAAGGCAACTTCTCTTAGCTTAACACCATTCCCTTAGACGTATGAGCTCAAGGGTTGTATTTTTGTGAAAGGAAATTAGTAGTCAATGGAAATGGCCAATGTGGCATTCAAAGTGAAAGATTATGTGTTATGTGAGAAAGTAATCGTTGCCTCGAGCCTCATCAACCGGAAATGACTGAAACAGGGTTAGATGCAGCAAGGCTAAGTGGGTCATTCCCAATTAGGGTATGATCATCCCCTTCTAGATATATTTCTTCCCGCTATGACATTCGGGATGTAAATTAATGTGGTTTGTATGCTCGGGCGCCCGGTTTAAAGGTTAGTAACGACCGGGGGATGACATATTCGGTACTATCTAGTTATAGAGGTAGGTCGGTCTTGTGTTGGTAGAGGAGCTTTGTGATGGTTCCTCGAGACATCCATCTGGAGGTGTACCCATCAGAAGGTAGTCCCTTCACCTGGTCATTTGTATGGTAATCCAAAATCTGCTACATGCCTGCCATTTTGATTGTATTACCCATTTTGGGCTATATGCTGGAATTTAATCAATGTAACAATTTCGGCTATGATTAATATTATTTGTATATACTAGACACTAGTACAATATAAGATGATTTGATATGAAAGGTTTTGGTTATCATAAGGTAAAAACCCGTTCGTGTTTATGTGTGGGCGTGGTCTTATGAGATACTCTTTATTTTCAAAGGATTTTATTCAAAGGCTGATATATGATACTGTCATTTATATTTGAGTTTCTCACGCTGGTTTATCAAGCCTGATCCGGGTATTTTCAATACTCGGGTCAGATCCGAGTAGTTACAGGTTTAGTTGAAGACGGTTGGAGCTTCCAGATGAGAGCTGGAGATATTCATCTACGTACGGACATATTCTATTATCCGTTGTGCTTTGTTAGTTTTAGTTTGATGTTTGTCAGCAATTGTAAGGATAGATGTTTATAACTGTCCAAAGCTGAATTTAAGTTAGACTCTGATATATGTAATGTAAAAGTTTTCCGCTGTAAAGATAATTGTTCAGTATTATATATTATTTCATTCGTGTGAGATTCTGTTCTGTCTTATTTTTCTTTATTACCCCTGATGTTCCATCTTTTCGTGCAAATTGAGTCGGCATGTGTGGTTTATTGTCGATTCAAAGGGTCCGAGAAAATGGGCCATCACATGTATTGATATACGATATCGATGTATATTTAAATTGAATTTAAATTGTTTAAATTACTAAATGGGCTTGGGAATTTGGTCCATCATGGACTCATTCTAGGCCAGCAAAGAAAGAGGAGAAAAGGAGGGTGGGTCTTGAGATTGAATTGGTGGGAGAGGAACATGGAGATTCTTTCTCTAAAACTCCCTATAAATTTGAATATAAGCCACTACTTTTTGTTTCAACTTTTTTGCTCATCCCCTCTCTTGTCTTGGCCGCAAATTACACATACCCATATCTCATATTTTCTACTTCATTCAATCAAATACATCAAGATCCAATGTTGGAAAGTCATTTGTTTACAGTAGTGGGTGAAGATTTGGTAAATTAAGGAGAAAGACTTAAATCGAAGTGTGTATCTACGGCCTCATCTCATAAGGCAAAATTCAATTAATATTATACAATGATCATTATGTATCGTGTTAATTCTATCATCTTTCATATATGTGATTGTCTATCATTTTTATATTAGTTTCATATTTAATATACAACCTATGTGTATCACCTTAATATTATGATAGCAATTGATTTTTAAAATATTATATATATATATATATATGTTTGTATGTATGTATGCATGTATGCATATTATGTTTAGGCACAAAAAAAATCTTAAATTCTAATTGTTTTATTCAGAGCTTTACATTCCTTCATATTTAGTTATTTGATAGATAGATTGGGATTGAAACCCGAGACAGTTGATCGACCTTTGGTTGTGACGAACCCAGTTGGAGGTTTGACTAGCCTGGAATGATTTATGGAGGCATAGTGTTATCAATTCATGGATGCACTTTTGATTGTGATTTTTTTTTTGGGTTTTGTGGGGTTTGGTACTATTATAGGGATGGACCGGTTGAGGAAGTATAGAATAGTGGTGGACTGTGAGAGGCTGTTAGTGACGATAAGGACCGACGATGGGCAGAAGGTAGAGTTAGTCTACCTACCAGATGATTAGGTAATGGTTAGCTTTCTATATTCACTCGAGATCATGCATGATGAGTTGTCATCTATTTGTATAGATAAAGAGTATATAGACATATTTATTCAACATCATGGTTTCTCAATGCTTGACTCTATGCCACTTCGTATGGGCAGAAACCAGACTCTCCATCATAAGAGTCTAGGGTAAGATAGATCACATCATACGATCTAGGATCACATCATAAAATCTGGTTGAGCATCCTCACATACCCCCCCCCCCCTTTAAGAGCATATTTGAAACCTCTGAATATCAACAATTCCTATGCACACGTCTCTATAGTAGAACAAATCATCGTTCCATTCATCTCTATAGTAGAACACATCATCATTCCATCCATAAGTTCTCATCATCAAACCTGTCCTTATGAATCATCTTCAGAACTCCCATCATCGACTCATTATCATCAGACATCTCTAGACACCCATCATAAGTACTAGGGTCTCCTCGTAAAAGTCCCTAAGTCATCACATCGAAGCGTCGTGTCATTGCTTCACTATCAAAATCTCTCATCACAGAGTCGTAACGTCAAAATCAAGTGTCGAATGAATGAATATGGCATGAACCCCGAAGTCCACATTCGAACCGTCTCAAACCCTAGATGGTCGGTGTCAACCAAAATATGGTCATTACTAGCCATATTACCTAGCCAAAATGACCAAGTTTCATAAATCTAAAGACCTCTCGTTGCTTGAATATTTGGCCGGAGTATTACGTTCCATGCCTCGAAGTCACCTCCTCCGACCTCTTGGCACCGAGATTTTTTCTAAGTTGAAAAGTTTTCTGAGTCCTTAAAAGTTCTCGTCCGTCACTTGCCCCGAAGTATTGCCTCCATTTCCTCGAAGTTTCCTCACTGCTTCCCCGAAGTCAAGTCTAAAACGCCATGAAGTAGACCATCCACATCCATAATGTAAATCACTACCGACCACTCCTTTCAAGGGTATAGCTTCATCATATTGAGTTGAAATCACTTGCCATCAAAAGTGTAACTCTCCTAGGCCTACAAGAACAACATATTTACATCACATCACGTTTGGAGCATTTTCACTTATCAAACCACTCAAACGATGACCACTCTTAAAATACACTCAAACGAGTTAAAATACAAGCAAACAACCATATACAGGTAACATACAACATCAATACATTATGTTGAAGCACGGAAGGTGTTACTCCATGCCTTCTTTGGTCAAACATTTATATCTTCCTAGATCTACATAATTCAGACATTTTTATCTTTCTAGATCTACAAAATTAGACAATAACGACCGTTTTGGTCAAACACCCAAAAACAAACCAAAGTCAACATTATTTTTTAAAATCCTTTTTTAGGGGTGTTATTAAAGTTATACCTAAGTTGAAAACGTGTTAACATTCAAAATTATCTTTAAAATGTCATTTTTACTATATTAACTAACATAGTTTAGTGAGAAGGATCAACTACTCCCCTAGATCAAATCAAGCATAAATACCAATGGAATCTCGAGATGAACAATAACCTCACATTTCCCATTGCTCCCCAAATGGTAATCAAGCTAATCCCATTGCTGATTACCTTCTAATGATGTGATTTGACTAATTAAAGTAAGGAAAAATATTGTTTTTTGGTTAGAGAGAAGATTAATGGTGTTTTAGATTAGTTTTAGGAAGTGGGAAAATGATTAGCAGGCTGTTCCATCATCCCCCTTATGCATAAATTTCAAAATGAGCTATTGGCCTTAATTTAAATGGGTCTTTAAAAAGAATGTTTTAAAGATAATATTAAGTGAAATGGTTTTGGGTTTGTAGTGACAATGTTATAATCCCTTTGAATTTGATTTGTGAATATACTTATACAGTTAAGATAAATATATGAATACTTTTGGGAAGTATTGGAAATGTGTTGGAAATGAATAGTGATGTTTTAATTAAATAGTGGAGTTTAATTAACAAATGGATTTTCATTTATAAAGGGTTTATTGAGTAAAAAGAAGTTTTACTAATAAAAGAGGTTTTTAGTTAATAAAGGAAAGTTAATTAAAAAGGGGATTAGAAGTCGTTTATATGACTTGATCGTGCTTGTTTGTTTCGATCGTGCTTTGTGTGTTACTTTCTTATGGATAGTATATGGGGCTTGGTTTCCCATATGTGATTATTCTCGTTATATTGGATTGTTTGTTTATTTGATAGTTAAAGAATCGACTATCAAATCTTGGCCAGAATATACTCTAGAAATATCTAGAAGAAACACGAGGATTACATGGTATAGTTATTTTTGGTGATACTATACTGTATGTATAACTCATTTTGCTCTTCTAGGATAATGATAAGGAAATCCATCCACTTAAACGTTTAGGAGATGATCTTCGCTCTCATGTATGTCTATTTATTTCCCATAGAATTGGGTTAAGATTCTCGAGAAATTGATTGATTGGTTTTGGAGCACCCGGTAAGCGCGGGAGTGAGATGACTTGAAACCGTAACCACTCCAAAACTATATACGAGTTCTTGGTTCATGATTGCTTCGTGATTGGTTCGTGATGTTGGAATCTATGTGGAGATTTGAGATCTGTTTGAGATACTCGAACACATGTAGTTGTTCGTGATCTATTCAGGATGTGGGAATCCATGTGTGATTCCAAGACCTATTGAGGTATAAGAATCCAAGTGTGACTCTGAGATTTGTTGAGGAATCCATGTGTGGTTCCGAGATCTATTGAGATATGGGAATCCATGTGTGGTTTCGAGATCTGTTCGAGTTGGAGCTCGTATGGAAGTTCTATTCGAGTGGTGACTCATATGCTGGAATGTCGGACGTAGGCTCATCAACGGGTATGACTAAAACCAGAGATAGGAGACATAGCCAGTAGGGTTGGCAAAGCCATAGGGTGCATGCGACTCCATTTCTAAAGATACTTATTGGGATATGCATACGGGAGTGATGCATCAGGTCTTAGCAAGACCAGCTACCGTTTTCCTATGGTACATTCACTAGAGATGTACGACACTTCGAAAGGATATGTCTGATCCTTATGCAGTAGATCAAAGTCGGCTTTGATCCGAGGAGATCTACATGGAAATCCTACACAATTAGAAAACAAGCCTTAGTAGTTATGATTGTATACCAATTATTGTTGTGATGTACACTCGCTTGTCGCAGCTATGTGATTATTTAATTTCACACCTTAGACATTATTATATTATCATTGGATTTTATAATAGAAATAGTTTGGTTATTGTAAGGTAAAAACCAGTCCATGTTTATTGACGGCGTGGTCTTACGATATACCCTTGTTTTGAAAGGTTTTAAGATATAATAAATTCTATGTGATTTGAGTTTCTCACGCTGGTTTACCAGATTGATCCGGGTGTTATTCTCTTATAATGCTCGAGTCAGCTCGAGTATGTTTCCTTATTTAGCTGCTGTTCATTGGAGCTCTTGATGAGGAGCTTGATGATTTCCTATCATACTTATGAGGATATGATGTTATAACTGTCCACGCTGATGATAGGTTAGTTTTCTTTGATTGATGTATGTATATAAAGGTTTTCTTTTTTTGGTAAAGACCTTTTGAGATATTATATATCATCATTCCTATGTGAGATTCTAATATTGTGTTCTCTTCTTTTTTGTTTTATTTCTTTATCTTGTTATTTTACCCTAACTTTTTATTTTACCCTAACTATTCGTCTTTCCGGCACTTGGATGCTCGACAAGTGAATATCGTGAATGTATTAGTGTCGACATCTAAAGATCAAAAAGTCGGATCGTCACAGTATGAATTTGCAAATTAATGAATAAAATTGTTTTGTTAAAATCCATAAATCCTTGTGCTATTGATGTTAGTGATTCACTAACTGATCTCACTTTGTCATTGGAAAATTTTGCTAAGGATGACTGCGGTATCACTAGCTTCTATTTTCGAACCTGAAAATAGGGATTTTACCTATTCAGCCTCCATTGTTGAATCAGCTACTATTTCCTATTTGGTACTTTTGCAACTAATAGCTTTACCGTTTAATGTAAAATTACAACCAGATATAGACTTATTGTCATCAATATCACTCTGAAAGCTGGAATCCATACACCCATTCATAAGGAGATCTTCATTACCGTATATAAGGAATAAGTCCTTAGTATTTCTAAAATACTTAAGAATACATTCTATAGCTGTCCAATGTATTTCACTAAGATTAGACTGGTATCGGCTTGCGCACCCCAATGCATAGGCCACATCCGGTCTGTTACATATCATAACATATATTACCGAATCGATTGCAATTGGGCATGATATCCTCTTCATATGCTCCTTCTCATCATCAGTATGTGGAGTGTCCTTTGAAAGGACAATTTCATATTGCATTGTACTATTTCTATGGTTGGAATTCCACCTACTGAATCTTTTTAGTATGTGTAATAATCGACCTTCTACGCTTGTATAATAAATTGTTTTTAATCAAAACAAAATGTTCAAGTTCAATTTTTGGATAATTTTACTTTTGAAAATATATTTTACTAGGTTAAAAATTATTTGATAAAGGAGTTTTAAAAAAATTGAATTGGTAAATAAATTCATTTCAAAATAGTAATAATAAGAATAATATATTGAAATTGAATAAAATATTTACAATTAATATAAAATAATTTTATATTGTAAATAATTTTCATGTGGTTGAAATAGATGAAAAGAAATATCAATTGACATCAATAAAATTAATAAATTAACGAAGATGAATAATTAGTAATTCAAATATTTTATGTAATTTATCGAAATATATTTTTGTTAATAGTGATTTTTGTTAATAGTGATTTTTGTTAAATTGAAATATGTTCATAAATATTTGATAGAGTTTTATACCTGACAATAAAAGTGAGATTAAATGTAAATAAAAGAGATAAATGAAAGTTCTATCAGAAATGGACCTATTTATAAGTATAGGGGTTCTAGTATATTTATTTGCTCAATGCTTTTAGTGCCTTCTATTCAACCCATAACCAAATCCCAACCCGTCCTCCCCTTTCATTTTCTACTAGCCCTAATCTCCTTTATGAAATCAAAAAAATCAAAAAATCATGATAGGAAAAAAAGGGAATCAAAGTTGCGCTCGACCAAAAGGCACGACGTTGGAGATTACAGCCAACCATGGATGACGACGTGCGATTAACAGAAGAAGGAGGCTTCATGGGGACGCGTATGCATCATGTTGCGGTGAGAACTCCTAAGTTGCGCAAGACATATGCATGGATGGTGGCTTAAAGTTGAGGCCAGTGACGTCATGGTGGCTGGTTGGAGATGAAGTAGTGAAGCTCAAATTAGGATTTTTACTAGGAATTTAAGTGAGTAAAATTACTTACTCACAACTATGGTCTAGTTTAATTTCCATTATGATCTATTAGTTGATTGTTGTCTTGACGAATTATTTCAAAATGGATTAGCTGGATGAAATTGAAACGAATGCTAGTGTTTATTGTTATTGGATGAAATTGATGGTTATTGGAAGATATGATTTAAAGTGTGGTATACCTTGGTTGAGTTATGCTGTGTGTAGTTTTTTGTTGAATTTGATGATGATATTAGTCGGACACAACAATAGAAATTGACCGGGAGTGGGGTAAATGAATTAAAAGGTGAAGGTTAATAAGAAATAAATTATTTTTGCAAATAAATAATAAATTTTGGAATGATTTTTATTTTAGATTGAAATATTGTTAGAGATAGGAAATATTTAAGTGAAATGTTCTTTAGGATTGTGTGAAAAGAAATTATAGGGAAAATGATGAATTCTGGGATTTTATTAAATAAGTCAATTTTTGAATATTTTTATTTTTATTTATTTATCGTTGATTATAAAAATATTTGAAGGATTTTCAAAAAATGAAATTTAATTTTATACCTTTAGGAAATGTTTAAGTTAAAACTTATTTCAAATTAGAAATTCTTATTGGAAAAATATTATATCTAAACTGGAAATCCTTATTGGGAAAATAGTATATTTAAATTCGTTGCTTAAAGGAAATAGTATAATTATTATTTTCAATTATTAGAAAAGAATATTAAAATGTATGAATTATTTTTAGAAGGAGCTTAAGGGATTTGGAATTGAACGAAGTCTATTAAATAGATTTCCTTACAATTAAATAAGAGGTTTGCATATATTTATTTTCAAGACTATGAAATGATTATGGGAAAAGAATGAGAGTTTTATAATTTAATCATCTTTCAATTGAATATTGATATTTGAAATTGTATTGAAGACTTTGAGAAAAGTGTATGTCATAATAAAACCCCTTTCGAATAAGTAAATAGTAGCACTGTGTGTATTGAAGAATGAGAGTTATAATGTTGTCTCATATGGTACATTCGGTAATATTTCTCCATTTATTATTAGGAAATATTATATAGAATAATATTGTGTGAAATTCTAGATTGTGAGGAATTTGAGTAAACAGATTAGTAATAACATTTGGTATGGGATTTTCGTTAATATTATTTTGATTGCTCTTTTGACTCATGGTATAGAATATTATGTGAGTATAATTTACGAGCATTGAGTAAACGAGTGACTAACACCAGGTGGTATGGGATAACTGAGCTGATATTTGTTTGGCTGCTTTTTGTGAGTAAACAGCACTCAAACAGGGTCGATTATATGGGGTATTATGTTTACGAGTACATATGCACGCCCAGGTGGGCCTGCATTTAACCACAATGTGCATGCATTTTTATTGTATCTTTGGAAGTAGATTTGATAGTAGCATCCCCACATTTGAACGCCGTCTAGGCAGAAACCTCTATTTTTTTTGTTCTGACTGCAATAACTTCTTCATACAAACTCGGAATCAGGCAAAACTTCGACCGATGAATTCCTACCTAATTTACAGACAATATGGTACACTCGGATACTTCATCTTGTGAACGCACACTGTAGTTCTTCATGGTGACTGACAGTTTACTTAGAAAATAACATGCTACCACATCCCCATATTTGAACTCCGCCTAGTGCAGAAGCCGCTTTTTTTTTTGTTCAGTCTGCAATAACTTCTTCATACTAATTCGGAACCCGGCGAGACTTTGACCGATTAACTCCCACCTAAATTACGGACAATATGGAACACTCGTATACTTCATCTTGTGAACGCACACTGTAGTTCTCCATGGGGACTGACAGTTGTACTTAGAAAATAAGAGGCTACCATATCCCCATATTTGAACTCTGCCTAGTGCAGAAGCCGCTATTTTTTTTGTTCAGACTACAATAACTTTTTCATACTAATATGGAATTCGGCGAGACTTCGACTTATTAACTCCCACCTAAATTATGGACAATATGGAACACTCGGATACTTCATCCTGTGAACGCACATTGTAGTTCTCCATAGGGACTGACAGTTGTACTTAGAAAATAACAGGCTACCACATCCCCGTATTTGAACTCCGCCTAGTGCAGAAGCTGCTATTTTTTTTATTCAGACTGCTATATTTTCTTCATACTAACTCGGAATCCGGCGAGACTTCGTCAGATTAACTCCCACCTAAATTACAGACAATATGGAATACTCGGATACTTCATCTTGTGAACGTACACTGTAGTTCTCCATGGAGAAAATAACAGGCTATATTCCCATATTTGAATACTATTTCTCTATAAGATGTAAAAGTGTATATTTGGAATTTCAAAAGGACACTGAGTAAATCTATTCAATGAATTCTCTTTATTAGTAGTAAAGATAAAGATAGAGTGAACAATTTCCGTAATTATAATGAGGGGTATTTCTGGTATTTTAAAAAGACACGGTTGAATTCCTATTCAAGGAATTCTCATTATTAGTAGTAAAGATAAAGATGTGATGTTGACATAACAATCCATGGGGACAGACAGTTGTACTTAGAAAATAACAGGCTACCACATCCCCATATTTGAACTCCGCCTAGTGCAGAAGCCGCTATTTTTTTGTTCAAACTGCAATAACTTCTTCATGCTAATTCAGAATCTGGTGAGACTTCGATCAGTTAACTCCCACCTAAATTACGGACAATATGGAACACTCGGATACTTCATCTTGTGAACGCACATTGTAGTTCTCCATGGGCACTGACAGTTGTACTTAGAAAATAACAGTATACCACATCCCCATATTTGAACTCCGCCTAGTGCAGAAGCCGCTATTTTTTTTGTTCAGACTGCAATATTTTCTTCATACTAACTCGGAATCCGGCGAGACTTCGACCGATTAACTCCCACCTAAATTACGGACAATATGAAACACTCGGATACTTCATCTTGTGAACGCACACTATAGTTCTCCATGGGCACTGACAGTTGTACTTAGATAATAACAGGATACCACATCCCAATATTTGAACTCCGCCTAGTGCAGAAGCCACTATTTTTTTTGTTCAGACTGCGATATTTTCTTCATACTAACTCGGAATCCGGCGAGACTTCGACTGATTAACTCCTACCTAAATTACGGACAATATGAAACACTCGGATACTTCATCTTGTGAACGCACACTATAGTTCTCCATGGGCACCTGTGCAGTTAAAGCGCCCTGCCACTCCATAGCGTTTGAGGTGCGAAAAGTTGTAGCGGAGATATATCGGGAATATAGCAGGATATAGCGGACGACTTTAAAAAGAGGAATAATGAACATTCTACATTAAAAAGAGGAAAAAGTATTACTTATTATTTCCCACCAAGCAAAACAAGTTATCATAAAGTAAAAATAAACAAAGTTGACACTTAAAAAGTTAGAACTAGTTATAATAACCAACCGCGTATATCATTATTACATCAACTTTGAAGTTACCATAAAACTTAAAAACAAGACATCAAACAAAATGCTTATTTATAGGAACGGGGGATATAGCGGGGCAACAAAATCGGGGATATAGCGGATTATTGCCACAATATCGGGGATAATAGCGGATCCGCTATATTGGGCCGCTTTATTGGTATATCGTTGCCCCAAAAGTCCGCTACGGGATATATCGGCGATATATCGGGGCAATATCGGGGAATTGACTGCACAGATGGGCACTGACAGTTGTACTTAGAAAATAACAGGATACCACATCCCCATATTTGAACTCCGCCTAGTGCAGAAGCCGCTATTTTTTTTGTTCAGACTGCAATATTTTCTTCAAACTAACTCGGAATTCGGCGAGACTTCGACCGATTAACTCCCACCTAAATTACGAACAATATGAAACACTCGGATACTTCATCTTGTGAACGTACACTATAGTTCTCCATGGGGACTGACAGTTGTACTTAGAAAATAACAGGCTACCGTATCCCCATATTTGAACTCCGCCTAGTGCAGAAGCCGCTATTTTTTTTGTTCAAACTGCAATAACTTCTTCGTACTAATTCAGAATCTGGTGAGACTTCGACCAATTAACTCCCACCTAAATTACGGACAATATGGAACACTCGGATACTTCATCTTGTGAACGCACATTGCAGTTCCCCATGGGCACTGACAGTTGTACTTAGAAAATAATAGGATACCACATCCCCATATTTGAACTCCGCCTAGTGCAGAAGCCTCTATTTTTTTTGTTCAGACTGCAATATTTTCTTCATACTAACTCGGAATCCTGCGTGACTTCGACCGATTAACTCCCACCTAAATTACGGACAATATGAAACACTCGGATACTTAATCTTGTGAACGTACACTGTAGTTCTCCATGGGCACTGACAGTTGTACTTAGAAAATAACAGGATACCACATCCCCATATTTGAACTCCGCCTAGTGCAGAAGCCGCTATTTTTTTTGTTCAGACTGCAATATTTTCTTCATACTAACTCGGAATCCGGCGAGACTTCGACCGATTAACACCCACCTAAATTACGGACAATATGGAACACTCGGATACTTCATCTTCTGAACGCACACTGTAGTTCTCTATGGGAACTGACAGTTGTACGTAGAAAATAACAGTCTACAACATCCCCAGATTTTAACTCCGCCTAGTGCAGAAGCCGCTATTTTTTTTGTTCAAACTGCAATAACTTCTTCATACTAATTTAAAATCCGGTGAGACTTCGACCAATTAACTCCCACCTAAATTACAGACAATATGGAACACTCGGATACTTCATCTTGTGAACGCACACTGTAGTTCTCCATGGGCACTGACAGTTGTACTTGGAAAATAACAGGATACCACATCCCCATATTTGAACTCCGCCTAGTGCAGAAGCCGCTATTTTTTTGTTCAGACTGCAATATTTTCTTCATACTAACTCGGAATCCGGCGAGACTTCGACCGATTAACTCCCACCTAAATTACGGACAATATGAAACACTCGGATACTTCATCTTGTGAACGCACACTATAGTTCTCCATGGGCACTGATAGTTGTACTTAGATAATAACAAGATACCACATCCCCATATTTGAACTCCGCCTAGTGCAGAAGCCGCTATTTTTTTTATTCAGACTGCAATATTTTCTTCATACTAACTCGAAATCCGGCGAGACTTCGACTGATTAACTCCCACCTAAATTACGGACAATATGAAACACTCGAATACTTCATCTTGTGAACGCACACTGTAGTTCTTCATAGGCACTGACAGTTGTACTTAGAAAATAACAGGATACCACATCCCCATATTTGAACTTTGCCTAGTGCAGAAGCCGGTATTTTTTTTGTTCAGATTGCAATATTTTCTTCATACTAACTCGGAATCCGAGGAGACTTCGACCGATTAACTCCCACCTAAATTATGGACAATATGAAACACTCGGATACTTCATCTTGTGAACGCACACTGTAGTTCTCCATGGGCACTGACAGTTGTACTTAGAAAATAACAGGATACCACATCCCCATATTTGAACTCCGCCTAGTGTAGAAGCCGCTATTTTTTTTGTTTAGACTGTAATATTTCCTTCATACTAACTCGGAATCCGGCGAGACTTCGACCGATTAACTCCAACCTAAATTACGGACAATATGAAACACTCGGATACTTCATCTTGTGAACGTACACTATAGTTCTCCATGAGGACTGACAGTTGTACTTAGAAAATAACAGGCTACCATATCCCCATATTTGAACTCCGCCTAGTGCAGAAGCCGCTATTTTTTTGTTCAAACTGCAATAACTTCTTCGTACTAATTCAGAATCCGATGAGAATTCTACCAATTAACTCCCACCTAAATTACGGACAATATGGAACACTCGGATACTTCATCTTGTGAACGCACACTGTAGTTCTCCATGGACACTGACAGTTGTACTTAGAAAATAACAGGATACCACTTCCCCATATTTGAACTCCGCCTAGTGCAGAAGCTGCTATTTTTTTTGTTCAGACTGCAATATTTACTTCATACTAACTCGGAATCCGGCGAGACTTCGACCGATTAACTCCCACCTAAATTATGGACAATATGAAACACTCGGATACTTAATCTTGTGAACGCACACTGTAGTTCTCCATGGGCACTGATAGTTGTACTTAGAAAATAACATGATACCACATCCCCATATTTGAACTCCGCCTAGTGCAGAAGCCGCTATTTTTTTTGTTCAGACTGCAATATTTTCTTCATACTAACTCGGAATCTGGCGAGACTTCGACCGATTAACTCCCACCTAAATTACGGACAATATTGAACACTCGGATACTTCGTCTTTTGAACGCACACTGTAGTTCTCCAGGGGAACTGACAGTTGTACATAGAAAATAACAGTCTACCACATCCCCAGATTTGAACTCCGCCTAGTGCAGAAGCCGCTATTTTTTTGTTCAAACTGCAATAACTTCTTCACACTAATTCAAAATCCGGTTAGACTTCGACTAATTAACTCCCACCTAAATTACGGACAATATGGAACACTCGAATACTTCATCTTGTGAACGCACACTGTAGTTCTCCATGGGCACTGACAGTTGTACTTAGAAAATAACAGGATACCACATCCCCATATTTGAACTCCACCTAGTGCAGAAGCCGCTATTTTTTTTGTTCAGACTGCAATATTTTCTTCATACTAACTCGGAATCCGACGAGACTTCGACCGATTAACTCCCACCTAAATTACGGACAATATGAAACAGTCGGATACTTCATCTTGTGAACGTACACTGTAGTTCTCTATGGGGACTGACAGTTGTACTTAGAAAATAACAGGTTATATTCCCATATTTGAATACTATTTCTCTATAAGATGTAAAAGGGTATATTTGGAATTTCAAAAGGACACTGAGTAAATCTATTCAATGAATTCTCTTTATTAGTAGTAAAGATAAAGATAGAGTGAACGATTTCCATAATTATAATGAGGGGTATTTCTGATATTTCAAAAAGACACGGTTGAATTCCTATTCAAGGAATTCTCATTATTAGTAGTAAAGATAGTGATGCGCACTGATAGTGAGTAGGCTGAAAGCCATAAATGTGTCTATTTATTATATGTATACTCCTATTATATAGTGTGGAATAAACTAGATTAGGCTAGTACCCATACTAGCGGCCTGATTGCGAGGTGGCTCCCCGAAGCCATGATGCACCTTTTTGATATATATGATTGAGTGCCAAGGCTAAGATCCACTGCCATTATGTCACATTGGCCAGCTGTTCGTTGCCAATGGGAAACTTGCAGGATCGTGACCATTGCATGGTGTAGTTTTGCATTTCATGGATATTTGGTCATAATGGCTGCTAAATAACTAAACTATAGGAGTAGCGCTGAGAGTGTGTAAGAAAGGCTCATGGAGCATGCTGAGAGTTGTCAGTCTCCCATTTGGTTATTATTGATGAGATGCTATAAACACATACTTATTCACCTAAATGAGATCTTTGTGTATACAACTGAGAGCCGATCAGATCATTTTTTGACACCGATGCCAAAATAGTTACTTGTGATTCTGAGAGCACATAGAACTAAGAGTTTAGATGACTATCCATGAAACTGAGGGTTGAGTAGATTAGTAAAGAGAGACTATAGGGTTATTTCATTGGTTGAAAGCTAAGTCAGTTGTTATGAGGCTAAAAGTCTGGATGATCATTATGTGATTATTGATCTCTTTGATTTTTCATGAGACTGCGTTTCCATGAAGTTGTGTAACCCTATACACATCGATTATATCACTATTAAGGTAGTTGGAGATGCTGAGAGCGTAAAGTTGGACCTTTACCTATCTTGTATGGCTATCTGAGAGATGACCTTGGCTACCAAGGGTATCCTTATTTGTATTTTCATGGTTTCCTGATTTGGATGATTATTGTGTATTTTCATATGCATTGAGTATGACGGACCTGGGTATGTCTACTATTTGACTACGTTAGAGATAATCTTAGGCATTGCTATGAGCATGCCACATAATTTTTGATGACCTCTTATTCATGGAGATAGTTAGATGTAATTATGTTTCACCCACTTGACATTTTACAAATGAGATGTAATTTAACATGATTTTTATTTGGGTGATGATACTTATGCATGGTTTTACAATAGGTTGCTATATTGAGATGCCCTTATGCTATTATATCATTGTTATACTATGCTATTAGTTATGATATATTGACATTAACATTTTAGACATAGTCTGACCCGTTTGTTATTTATATAATACTCGGGTTAATCCGAGACATTACAGGTTCAAAGACGAAGTAACCAGCTTTATATTATTAGGCATAGAGGAGAATAGTTACATATTATAGTGTTTAGTATCATTTTGTATATTTGTAGCTACATGTGTACATTTGTTGCTGAGATGTATATATTGGACATGGTATGTATATTTTTAATGATAGTAAGCATTTGACTATTTTCGTAGACCCACTTGACTTGTGTATATTGTATGTTATATGTTATTGCTACGTTGATGACTATGTGATCTATGTGATTAATTTTATATTGTGTATTGTTCTATCCTGGAAACACACATGTTTATTGCTTTATGCCAATACCTATAGATGAGTAATATATGATTTTAAAATACATACCCGAGTTAGCCCAAGAAAATATTTACGTGTGATGGCCCAATATCGCCTCATTCTCCTATTTTCAGACAGTATTATCTAGTAGTACTCTTTGGTAGTATGGATATAGAGGTAAGGTGTTATAGTTGGTATCATTGTAGGTTTAGAACAATACAGAGTATAAGTGATACGAGTTTTGGCTTATGTTAAATTTTAGGGTCCTAGTCCCCATGGGTGTGTGGTAGACTATTGTATATACTTAAGTAATAGTAAGAGTATAAATGATTACTAGGGTAATCATATGGGGACGTATTTGTATTTTTGTACTATATAATATGTTTCTTCTACCTCTTTTTAAGTGTAAGTCTCTGTATGTGATGTAGAGAAATTTATGGAGGTTGTGAAGGTAGTAGTAGCAGTTAGTCCAGCCAATAGTGTTGGTATTGATAATGAATATTATACCTCTCTATGGCTTTGAAGTAAAAATGGAATTGCTTGTTTAGGGAAGCTTTAGAAGGCCCTACTTTGAATCCCGCACATTAAATACATCACATAAAAAAGTTGTGATGGTGCGAGTATGATTTGAAAGATCCCGTCTTGATCAGAGTGGCGTAGTGAAAGTATATAAACCGCCTTTCATTGAGCGTGTTTATTTGTTTTGATTGTGTTGTGCTAATAGTTAAATAAATCAATATATTGTTTGGGCTTAGTCTAGAGCGTGGGATTGAGTAGGAGCATTTGTTCAAAGCTGTGAATCCACAAAAGTTTGGATGAAGCCAAGATTATTAAAACTAGCAGTTTTTCTTTTACCATAATTGCAAGGAAAGTAAGGAAAATAATTTTATAAAAGAATATAATAATGTATATATATAACTAAGATATTCAAAAAAAAGTAAATGCTTGCTTGTTGATATAATTGGATGATCGATGGGTGTTTACTTGTATTGTTACTGATGAGTGATTTATTTATTATAGCCATAAATTTCTTGAGGATATGAGTAATTAATTAATTAATTAAAAACGTGACATGGATTATAATTGGATGTTTACTCTAAGTATACATGGATGTATGAGTGTGATGTATGGATGGTTGTAAGCGAAATATTATTTTAATGTGAACGTACAGATTAATGGTAAACATTCTTAATAAATGCAAGTTTCTGTTTTAGCTAGAAATCTTTTTGACAAAGTATATATGTATGCATGAGGTATTAGAAAATATTTTAATAAAAGCAAAAATTTAAATGACATGTATACATATATGTGTGTGTGTGTGTGTGTGTAAATATTTAAAATAATCGTTGAAGTAGAAATTTGTGTTAATTTGTTCATCGAGTGCTTTAAGAATTCTTATCGATGCGTCTGGCCAACATTATCGATAGGAATTCCTAAACACTATGACAAGGCATTTCGATACAATGGTTTGAAAATAATAATATATTTTGAAAAAGAAAACAGTGTTTTGAAAATAATACAATGCTTTAGAAAAAAGCAGTGCTTTGAGAAATATTATAAGCAATATTTTGGAAAATCAATTGAGGTGAGTTATAAAATATTTTGAAAATAGTATAATATTATAAAAATTATATAGTGGTATTTTGATATTGTTAACCAGATTTTTAACTATGCAGAAATCAATAAAAGTTAAATCATCAGAACGAGACGAAATGACTTGAAATCTTTGAAGCACACCTAGATATGGCAAAGGAATAGCTTAGAAAAGTTTCACCACAAAAAATGCTAAGGGGAGAGGTCGATACTGACATGATAATGTCAAAGGTAACTTCTCCTGGCTTTGTATTTCCCACTCAAACTTTATAGGAGTCATTCTCTACATTTTTCATACTAGCTCAAGAGATTTCCAAGGGTTCTGAGCAAAGAATTACAAGAGTTGAAGAGTTAATGCTAGAATAGCATAACAAAACAAGGAATGAAGGAAAGATCGTCAAAATCAACCAACGATCCATGGAAACAACATGGGGCAACTCAAAATAAAGTAGCAAGAAGAGTGCAAAAGAGTTGAGCCACATTGGACCAACACAGACATGTCAGCACCGACATGATCATGTCAGTACCGACATGTCTCAACAAGTCACTAGGTCCCACGATTCTTTATACCCCTTCGGGCCAACATCTGGACTATGCTCCAACTCGACTTCTAGCCCAATGCGACTACTACCCCTATAAATACAAACCATAGAGCAATCAAAACGGGATCTGGTTTCTATCATCACTACGTGGAAGCTCTGTCTCTTTTTCATCTTCTTCCTCTACATAATAGTCACCAAGGCAGCTACTTTAGTCAATTCTCAGACTTAAAATCGGTCTAATCCATATACTTATGACTCGTTATCTCTCGAACCCTTTGTAATCTCAAGCAAACTCTATCAAATCTATTAGCAACAAAGCTATAAAGTGGACGTAGGCAAAAAATTGCCGAATCACTACAAAATCTTGTGTCTCTCTTTCTTATTCCCGTTTACTTTCTTTTACTTTTACTATTACCTATGAGATCTAGGTCTCATAGGTTCCCTACAACCTATTCTTGGATGTTGATCCATTTTTGGTGTTAATATTTTCGTGCTTTCACTGAGAAAATCTAAATCCAGGCTTAGATCTAGCTTGCTATTTTGGATTAGAAGAGATCTAGCGGTTAGATCCAGGGAATTTTATTTGAAGATTTGTAGGCTTGCTGTTGGAGACCAATGGCACCTAGAAAATAGAGAACTACTTCTGGTAGATCCGCAGTAGCAATAGTTGGTTGTAATGAAGCAAATCTCAATAAATTGAAATTAACAATACCAAAAATCACCGAACTAAGGTTAATACTTGAAATCTAGCACCAGGATCCTTCACCGAACAAGAAGTCGAAACCAAAGGGAAGCTTAACCAGATGGTTAATAAACTTAACCGGAAAATGACCGATAGCCAAAAGGCTCCTATGGATAAGATCAATGCTTTGCTAGTGCTACAACTGTTATCCCGCCTTTTGGCAAAGCCGTGACACCAAGAAACTGACTAGAAATCAATGACAATCCGTCCTGCAAATTAGTTACATCACAAGAACACTGTGGATATCAATGAATTTTGTCTGAGTCTGGATCTGACTACAATTGGTTAGACACGTCAAGCAAAGCCATAAGAGTCAACGTTCCAAATTTCAAGTCAATCCGAGCTCGAATGCTCGAGTTATGATCGATTCAGTCTAGAAGAAGCGGCTTCATATTCGTATCCATCATTGAACCGTTATTCGACTCGATCCAGTTCGTGTCTATCTCCCACTTCGCATCGGTCAATTCCTCTTAGTTCGAATCGATCAAGTTAGCCATGATCGAATCCATCTGGACCAAGCTATTCGTATCCATCGGGTGATCTTAGTTCGAATCCATCAGGCAGCTGCTCTTCGTATCCATCATGGAACCGTGTTCGAATCCATGTGCGAAGACTTGTTCGTATCCATCGAGTCAACGAGCCTGGATGACGTGTTATTCATCGATACGAGCAAGGCGAAACTCATGGAGTCGACCCGGTCAACTCGGAGAAAAGAATGGATCGATGCGAGGTATACGCGCCACGTCATCACGAGAGCACGCGCATGTGATCGATTCGAAGGGATCGATTCGAATCGGTCGATTCGAACCACGCAACCACCGAGAAACTCCATTTCGTATCAATGATATCTAGAGATCTACCAGTCCAAATGCTATGAAATTTTCAAAAAAGCTTGCATACGTGTTGAAGAATGTCCACACCAAATTTCAGCTCGATCGGATGATTTTTTGATCGATTCGAATGGAGTTCGAATCGATCCCGAAGCGGGCCCAGATTTCCTGGACGCGGGCGCATGGGCCCCCACACGTGCCAGAAGTAGTCTCCCTAATTTTAGGCGAAATATCTGCCTCCTACACCTATAAATAGAGCCCCTGGTCATTCAAAAAAGGGGTCGGAGAATTTTAAGAGCTAAAGAGCGCCCAGATTTTGCCAGATTTACTCCAAATCACCACTGCTACCTTAGATTCAGACTTAGATCATAAAATTAGTTGTACTACGTTATAAGAAATTGTAATCTTCAACGATCGAGTAATAAAATCATCAAACTTCAGAGTGGACGTAGGCAAGATCGCCGAACCACTATAAATCCTGTGTCGTTCACTGTTTTTATTGAGTTTCCTGAGTGATTTGCATACTTATTTCTCTACATATTTGATATTTGTGATCCGTGATTGCGAACTGGTGCTTTCAACGGCTATTGGGTGTTTGTGACCAATTTTGGTGCAAACATTTTGGTGCTTTCACTGAGAAACGCTAATTTAGGAGTTCTATCATTTGAAATTTGAATCAGAAGGCTAAGAGATTCAGATCCGAAGAATCATGACAAGACAAACAGGTAAAAGGCAGAGACCAGAGCAAAGTCAGCATAAAGGGAGTCAAGAGGCTTCCTCAGGGGCAAACCAAGCATCAATCTTCATCACCAGGGATGAGATGGAGACAATGATGAAGAGACAGGAGGAAATGATCCAAAATTTGCTTCAACAAATCGGACAACTTGGAGCGCAAAATCAAGGAACAACCAGAATCCAGAACGGAGCAGGACCATCTGGCGCAGCGCCGGAGCTGGGGGGCATACACTTAGAGCATGTTGATCCAATCCCGGGAAGAGATTCAGGGACATCCGAGCAACCTGGTGGCAATAGAGGGATGAACGCTCAGCCAGGGGGGCAGAACGAAGGTGACACTCAAAGATCACAGCCTGACGACAACGACAGGTTGGCAGAGATGGTCAGAAGGGCCATGAGAGGCAGACTAGTCAATAGAGATCTGGAGGATGTACATAGGAGTCCCTTTACTCCTACGATCAGGCAGGCCAGGAATCCACCAAACTTTAAGCTACCATCGGTGGAAATGTATGATGGACGGACAGATCCAGCGGTCCATCTAACGAAGTATATGAGGCACATGGAAGTGTTGGGGGCATCACAGGAATTCATGGTCCGGTGCTTTCCATTGTATTTGTCGGACATTGCAGCGCTATGGTTTAGACAACTGGAGAGTAGCTCCATTGGGACGTGGACAGATTTGACAGAAAGGTTTATGAGACAATTCAGGGTTCATATTTCGAGACCCAAGAACGTGATGAGTTTGGCGACTCTAAAGCAGAAAGCTAGGGAGTCTTTGAGGAATTTTTTGACGCGATTCAATGCGGCAGCAGCGTCAGTGGATCGACTAGATCCATCTATGGTCATGATGGCAGCTGTATCTGGAATATCTGATGGCACGGAGTTCAAGAATTCACTAACTAAGGATCCACCTACGGACCTGGGAGAGTTTTATCATGAAGCCGAAAAGTTTTTGCGATTAGAGGACGCTCGTACGGAGAGAGAAGAAGAAATCGATGTTTACACAGTTAGAGGCGGTAATTCACCTGGAAAAGGTGCAGAGACTGGTAAAGGGAAGCGAAAAGCTGAAGAAAATGATGACAGGTCAAAGCGGCAACAGAGGGAGCCGCGATTTACCACCTATTCAGAACTGAACGAGGGATTGGAGCGAATCTACCAAGACACCCGAGAGCAAGTTGCCTATCGTAGACCAATGCGATGGGATCCGACTACCGACGAGAGAAAGTCAGACAAATATTGCTTATTCCATGAGCTGAACGGTCATAGCACAAATGACTGTAGGCACCTGAAGGATGAGGTAGAAGGGCATATCAGAAACGGTAGGCTACTTCAGTATGTGAGAAGGCGAGCTCCAACGGTGGAACCAGAGCGGCCACCATCTACATCAGCTAGGGGTAACCCCGAGCCGGGGCACCGTATGGTTATCAATTGATTTAAATAACGATGAACAAGTCGTAAACTTCTCACTAACATGGTTAAATCATTTACACATGTGGGAGATCGCGAACGATCCACAGACATGCTCTGAATGACCATAGACCATATCGTAATGAGAATTTACACTTTGACATCCTTGATTTATTTTTGTTTCATGTTGATTTGGACATTTAGACTTTGCTTGTTTGGACATTTCTGTTATGGGATTCATGTGAACGTTAATTTGATATCTGCAATTCTGTAGAAGAAGTTACTCGCGTATGCTTTGGATCGCGAACGGTCCACAAGCACACCTTGTATGGCGATGAACCGCCACGATCACTGATTCAGAAATTCACCCGAACGTGAACCTGACATCGATAATACTAAGTCCCCTCCGGGCACACTCATTTGCCTCGTACGGCACCCGACTTTGAACGGTCACAATTTGCCTCGTACGGCACCCGACCACGAACGGTCACCATTTGCCTCGTATGGCACCCGACCGCGAACGGTCACACTTCATCTATTATAATATTCGATCGCGAACGATCACGTTCTGCCTCGTGCGGCACCCGATCGCGAACGATCAAATTCTCCCTCGTACGACACTCGATCGCAAACGATCACAATCCGTCTAGAATGACATCCGACTTCGAACAGTCACAATCCGTGTAGAACGACATCCGACTTCGAACAGTCCCAATCCGTCTAGAACGACATCCGACTTCGAACAGTCGTAATCTGTCTAGAATCACACTCGATCGTTCGCGATCACAATTCGCCTCGGACGGCACCCGGCCGCGAACGGTCACACGTCCCCTCAAATAATATACGATCCCAAACGATCGTCATTCATGGTCAGATAAAAACTATCAATTTCTTTGCAGGTCATCAACAGGATATGAACATCCAGCTTATGGCATTACAAAACACACCTTCCTATCGCAAGGCATGTTTTGGGGGGCAAATGTTATCCCGCCTTTTGGCAAAGCCGTGACACCAAGAAACTGACTAGAAATCAATGACAATCCGTCCTGCAAATTAGTTACATCACAAGAACACTATGGATATCAATGAATTTTGTCCGAGTCCGGATCTGGCTACAATTGGTAAGACACGTCAAGCAAAGCCATAAGAGTCAACGTTCCAAATTTCAAGTCAATCCGAGCTCGAATGCTCGAGTTATGATCGATTCAGTCTGGAAGAAGCGGCTTCATATTCGTATCCATCATTGAACCGTTATTCGACTCGATCCAGTTTGTGTCTATCTCCCACTTCGCATCGGTCAATTCCTCTTAGTTCGAATCGATCAAGTTGGCCATGATCGAATCCATCTAGACCAAGCTATTCGTATCCATCGGGTGATCTTAGTTTGAATCCATCAGGCAGCTGCTCTTCGTATCCATCATGGAACCGTGTTCGAATCCATGTGCGAAGACTTGTTCGTATCCATCGAGTCAACGAGCCTGGATGACGTGTTATTCATCGATACGAGCAAGGCGAAACTCATGGAGTCGACCCGGTCAACTCGGAGAAAAGAATGGATCGATGCGAGGTATACGCGCCACATCATCACGAGAGCACGCGCAGGCGATCGATTCGAAGGGATCGATTCGAATCGGTCGATTCGAACCACGCAACCACCGAGAAACTCCATTTCTTATCAATGATATCTAGAGATCTACCATTCCAAATGCTATGAAATTTTCACAAAAGCTTGCATACGTGTTGAAGAATGTCCACACCAAATTTCAGCTCGATCGGATGATTTTTTGATCGATTCGAATGGAGTTCGAATCGATCCCGAAGCGGGCCCGGATTTCCTGGACGCGGGCGCATGGGCCCCCACATGTGCCAGTAGTAGTCTCCCTAATTTTAGGCGAAATATCTGCCTCCTACACCTATAAATAGAGCCCTTGGTCATTCAGAAAAGGGGTCGGAGAATTTTAAGAGCTAAAGAGCGCCCAGATTTTGCCAGATTTACTCCAAATCACCACTGCTACCTTAGATTCAGACTTAGATCATAAAATCAGCTGTACTACATTATAAGAAATTGTAATCTTCAACGATCGAGTAATAAAATCATCAAACTTCAGAGTGGACGTAGGCAAGATCGCCGAACCACTATAAATCCTGTGTCGTTCACTGTTTTTATTGAGTTTCCTGAGTGATTTGCATACTTATTTCTCTACATATTTGATATTCGTGATCCGTGATTGCGAACTGGTGCTTTCAACGGCTATTGGGTGTTTGTGACCAATTTTGGTGCAAACAACAACCACCGAGTACCCCGAGAACTTAACAAGAAACTGCAGCTGCTATGGAACAAGAAAATTCCTATGTATCAGGCCTGAATAGGAGGAACTATAAACAAAAGCAGAAAGAGATCATTGGTGGAGCTGTAGGAATCATAATAATCAGGCCTGATAGCATGTCACGCACTTAATATCTACCCGAAATTCACACCGGTAAGGGAAAAGAGACGCAGTCTGGGTCTGGAGCGATCCACCGTATTGAAAGAGAAAATGGATAAGATGTTGGCCAACGGCTTTATCTATGATGCAACATATCCTCAAGAGGTGTCAATCCCTGTACTGTTCAAGAAACTAAATAGGAAGTGGCGGACTTGTGTCGACTACTCAGACTTGAACAAAGCTTGCCTAAAAGATAGCTTTCCACTACCTATAATCGACCAGCTCGTTGATTGAACCGTGGGGCTTGAGCTGCTCTCATTCATGGATGCCTACTCAGAATACAATCAAATTATGATGCAGGAGACCTATCAGGAGAACACTAGCTTCATTATCGACTTGGGACTATACTGTTATCGCGTAATGCCGTTCGGTTTAAAGAATGTTGGTGCTACTTACTAAAGATTAGTGAATACAATGTTCAAGAATTAGATTGGACGGATGATGGAGATATATGTGGATGAAATGCTTGTGAGATCATGAGTATCTGGAAACCATCTGGATAATCCCTTGGAGATGTTTGAAATCCTTCAAAAATATGGAATGAAATTGAATCCCTTGAAGTGCTCATTCGGTGTTTCGTCAAGAAAATTTCTCAGACTCGTAGTAAACGTGAGGGGCATCGAGGCCAATCTAGAACAAATCATTGCATTACGGAATGTCAGAGCTTCATCGACAAAAAGGAGTTATAGAGACTGAATGGGAAGATCGTAGCATTAAGCCGCTTCATATCTAAAGCGATGGATAAGTGTATACCGTTCTTCGACGTATTGAAGAAGGGTAAAAACTTCGAATGGAATCAAGACTTCCAAACAACATTTGAAGAATTACTTTGACACATGGAAACACCATCAGTTCTATCTAAACCGGTAGATGGAGAAAATCTATTCATCTTATTGGCACTGTCTGCCCATGCGCTAAGTGCATCAATTGTACGTGAGGAGGCTAGGATTCAATGACCCGTCTACTACATCAGCAAATAGTTCACCAAAGCTGAACGAAACTACCCGAAGTTAGAAAAGTTAGCATATTGCTTGTTGATAGCATCAAGGAAGTTGAAATCGTATTTCCAAGCTTACTCTAATAAGGCATTGATGGATCAACCCTTGAAACAGATACTTTTATCGACCCGAGACTTCGGGACGACTTTTGAAGTGGAATATTGAGTTAAGCCAGTACGATGTGACTTATCATCCTTGGAGAGCGATTAACGGACATGCGTTGGCTGACTTCATCGCTGAGTTCACAATTCGAGATGATGAGGAGGAGGACATAATGATTGTAGCATCACAATGGAAATTGTTTGTCGATGGTGCATCAAACGAATTCTGCTTAGGAGCGGGAGTCATGCTTGAAACTCCTAAAGGACAGTCGATCTGTTATGCTATAATGTTAGAATTCCCTAGTATTAACAACGAGGCGAAGTATGTGGCATTAATAGTAGGGTTGAAGATTATAAAGGAAGTGGGAATTAAAGCTCTCCATGTATACAAAGACTCTCAGTTAGTCGTCTATCAAGTGAAACAAGAGTATCAGGCTAAGGGTGCAAACCTCGCCACTTACCTATCGAAAACATGGAATTGCTCAACGATAACGAACACTACACGATAACTTATATTCCCAGGGAACAGAATGTATGGGCCGATCACTTGGCTAAACTAGCCAGTTCCAGAGACGTACCGTCTCTTGGACTGGTTTCCGTGGAAGTATTATCGGCTCCCAGCATAGATCAAATGGATGTCGATTGAATTCTAGAACCCATAGAAGAGGAGGTATCATGGATAACGTCGATCAAGGACTACCTACTCAGAGGAGTACACCCAAGAGACTGTAATGAATGAAATAGTTCCTTCGAAAGGCACCACGATTTGTAATGCAGGATGGAGTTCTGTAGCAAAGATTTCTCCGCTCCCTTACTCGGGTGTGTGACAAAAAATGAAGCCAAGAATTTATAGAGATTCACAAAGGCGGTTGCGGTAACCACACGGGGGGCAAACATTGGCCAAAAAGGCTCTCCGTTATAGATATTTCTAGCCAACAATAAACCAGGATGTAGCAAACTATTCCAAACAATGCAATCGTTGCAAGAGATTTGTGAAGACTCCACGAACCCTATCTATTAAACTTACGCACATGGTTAGCCCATGGCTGTTTGCAATCTGGAGGATTGATCTAATCGGCATGTTACCAATATCAAAAGGAGGAGCAAAATATGCCATCGTTTTAGTTGAGTACTTTACAAAATAGGCCAAAGCAGAACCGCTTACCGCAATTACTACTAAAAAAGTGATTAACTTTGTAACTAAAAACATTATTGCAAGTTTGGAATGCCACAAAAAATTATCATAAACAATGGGACTCAATTCGAGAGTGCCGAGTTCAAGGACTTCTACAAGCATTACTGGAACGAGAAAAGCTTTTCTGTAGTAGCGCATCCATGGGAAAATAAGCAAGTGGAGGCAGTGAACAAAATCATCAAATCCACCATAAAGAAGAGGTTGATGAAAGTCAAAGGAAATTTGGTTGATGAGCTTCCGCTTGCACTATGGGCATACATAACAACAGACAAATCTACGATTGGACACTCTCCCTTCGCTTTAGCATATGGTTCAGAAGCAATGACACCAATGGAATTGGAAGTCCCCTCTCATCGTAGAAGGTATTTCAATCAAAGAGAAAATGAGCTACTACTACTCGAATCAATTGATTAAATCGATGAGAAGAGGGAGGAAGTTGAGCTTAGGACTGCTGCTCACCAGAAAAGAGTGGAACAACACTTCAACACCAAGGTATGAAACCATATCTTCGAAGTGGGAGATCTCATCCTAAAACGGATCTTCCTGGGTACGGAAGCACTTGGCAAGGACCCTATGTGATCGGCCAGAAACTTGGAGATGGAACATTCAAGCTGATGACAGTCGATGGAATTCCAATTCCCAATGCTTGGAACAATGACTCGTTACGGCACTACTATATTTAATGTTTATATGTATTTTCTATTTTTTCAAATAAGCCATCCAGGGACACTGGAGGCATTGTAAATAGGCAGGACTTGCCTTTCCTTTCCGTCTATTACTAAGGTAAGCTTCTTGAACAAATGGAACCGCCTTCTTGTAAGCCGAACCGTCGAGTCGACGGTTAAAATCAACTCAAATTGCCGGATCGACGAGGAAATTAATCCACGCCTTTTGAGAACTGGCATTGTTCTGGCAACATCGGGAAGGCCCACAATCCAAAAAGCCTCGGTGTTGCTCTGGCAACATCGAGGAACCTACTATATCCTAAAGCCTCGGTTTTGCTCCTTCCAACATTGAGAAACTCTCTATTCCTCAAAAGTCTCGATGTAGCTCCGACAACATTGGGAAACTTTCTGTCTTTCCAAGTATTGGTATTGCCCCAACAATGCTGGGAAGTCCCATCTTCTTGTGTGCCACCAATAAGCTACACGTTGCTTCTTGAACCGACGGAACCACGTTCAAGTACGCAATACTCCTTGTGCACCACTAATGAGCTGCATGACATTGCTTGGACCAATAGAACGCGTCCATGTGCGTAAAGCTCCTCATGCGCCATCAATAAGTTGCATGTCGCTTCTGGAACCGATGGAACCACGTTCTTGCTAGCAACACACATATGTTCCACACGACCGAGAAAATACTTATCAATCTCCGAATAGGGAGTCTAGATCCTCAAACCTGGGAACATTAGAAATCCTTTTATTCTGTAGTAACCGGTAACACCGAGAGCTCATCCAAATTTTCTAAGTACCGACATTGTTGCGGCAACATCGAGAAAGTTTCCTATCGTAGATTGGTTTGGAAATCAACCCATAACTATCAGAATGTGACGTCTCTCGGAGATAGGCAAAATCGAGGGAAAATCCAAGTACTTGAGCTGTTCGTGAATTTATAAAGATAGAAACTGATACGCGGACATGATCTCAACGATGAACTTGGAAGAAGCTAATCATAATTAAGGAATGGAATACTCGAAATCGAGCATTAAAACCCCAAGTTCCCGAAGACAGGAACCTACTGTACAACCCATACTAGGGCCAACAGAACGAGTTGCAAAACAACCAGTCTCTAACCAATCGCTCGAATCCTGCATTCGGAGTAACTATCCCTTGGAGTAGGAGCATACATATGTGATCAAGATGAGCTAAACTAAGATACACCATGGTTTTGTTACACCGAATGGAGTATTTTGGCAAATCACAACAGAGATAAGTAAAATAATATGCTAAATAACCGCAGGAGTATTATTTACAAGTACAGAGGTATGGTAAATAAGCAGACTACACTATATACATGCACAGAGTTACTGTAAATGAACACAGAACACAAAACAGCAGTATATAATATGAAAATTGCAAGACTGGCAATCGTATTATATACACACGTAGTGGTACATGAACAGGCAAAGTACATAGAATATAGGAAAAGTGCACAAGAGAGATTACAATAGAAAAGCTAATCTTTCATTACTAACATCTTTTTATGTACATAGACAAACAATGGGGGTGTACCCACACGATATTGGTCTATTTTAAACGTCAAAAAGTTAAGTACGGACTCCAATGACATGACAACAATCCAAAAAAACAAAAACACCATGTACGAACCCGACTGACACAAAAACCAAAGTGCTCCACTCTACCCGCGCTTGGTCACATCATCACTTCTTACCACCCCGGCAGGGAGTGATCTTCTTCCGCTTCTTGCCTTCTTCTTTTCGAAATGAGCATGTCCTTTTACGGTATCAGAGTCAGGTTCTTCTGATCAACCGATGGGTATGTCTCCAGGCTTTTGCTTTCCGGTCTTGATCGTAAATGGTAGAACTCTGGGCATAGCGATGCTTGGCTCCGTCATTAGCTTCATCTTCTCTTCATTCTCGTTCTGAATCTGCTCTGCCAACACCACTTTGTTAGTCGGATCAGAAGCAGTGACAATCTGGATGTCCTCCTCCTATGACATGGAGATGCCCTCCAATCCTTCCAAGGTCGCTATCTGTTGAGCATCAGAGCCAGACCTGGAGATGGAAGGTTGGATCAGAGTAGTTAGGCCTGTAGAAACAGCAGTCGAGGCAGTGAAAACCGCTTCAGTGCCGAAACTCTAGGAGACAGTGAGCAAAGATGGAAAATCTCGCGGACCTATAAGTTCACATGGGGAGTTGTAAAGTTTAGTAAAGGATTCGAGAGTGAAATTAAGTTGTTGGGCATAGGTGAAACAGGAGAAATACTTGAACGGGGACATCTCTTTCTAACTTAAACTTCGAACTCTCCAACCACGGGGGCAAGAGCGTAAGTTTTAACCATTGTTGTCGTAGTAAGAGTGATCGTCATTGACTCTCCAGATTTTGAAAAGGGCACTTCATACTAACCCGAAGAACTTGATCCAACGAGAGCAATAGCGGCAGCAGCAGCCTTGGCATCCTCTTCGGCAAGAATTGCTTTCCCTAAGGCAAGCATCTGCATATCTTCGACACTTGAGTACTGCACCATCAGCTTAGTTTCAGAGCGATTTTTGCCAGCAAAGCCAGCACTTCTTCCCATGCATCAACAAGAATTATGGGATAGTCATTCCCTAAGCACTTCAAATCTCTGTTCATGATAACTCCTGTATAGAAGTGTTGGAGGTTGCAAGTAAGTTTTTCCCTCTCCTCGGCTCTTGCCTTGTCTTCTTCGGCCTTTGTCGTTTCAAGATCTTTAAGCTCTTATTGGCAAACCGCAAGCTATATATCATTGGAAAGCTTGTCGGTCGACAGGGTATCATGGCGATTAGCTTATTGTTATCCTCTTAGAGCTACCGATTCTCATCTCGAAGCTTCTCTAGCTCGATTGCCTCTTCAAACAGTGGCTAGTCCTTGCACCGTATGATTTCGTTTTTTTGAGCAAGCACCTCAGCTTTCCCCTCAGCTTATTTCTTAAAATTCGTGCCTTCAGTAAGAGCAACTTTTAGCTCATTTCTAATCACAATGGTGGCCCGATTCTGGGCTTGTCTCAGTTCCTCCATCAGTTTATCTGAGCCTTTTTTGTTTAATGGTGAGATATCTTTCTCTTGTAACCTTAATTATATCATCATCTCGCTCCTTAATTATTCTATCAAGATTGGCTTTCTCTTTATCGAGTGACTCAATCTGCGTGTATTTGATTTGATTAACATCAGAGAGAGCCTTGCACAAATGCTGCCATCCAAATATGGACTCCACATCGCTCTAGACCGCCTCTAAGTTTTTCACCGCACTTTCCTACGTAACGACCTTGACGTCTTAGTCAAAATTCACCCTGTAAAGGAATAAGTGCGTATAAGCAGCTTGAAGGCAAGACGCACCAGCCATGATCTTAAGTTTCAAGATGCTTTGGGAATGAGCAGGGGCAGTAAATGTAATGGCCCAAGAGGATGGAATTTCTTGCACGACATCATCTGAACGTTAGAACGAGGAGGGATCATAGAAGCAGCAGGCCCATAATGTTTGGAGGAATCCTTTCGGGGATGCTTATAAGTGTCATGGGAAGTGTCCTCTCAGGCTCTCTTTTCCTCATCAGCCCTTCTTCCTCAGCTTCAGGATGTTCTTTTTTAGCCTTGCGAGCCTCATCATGCTCACGATCTTTCCTTTGTTGCCTCTCTTCATTAGTCTCATAGCGAGTAGTTGGCTAAGGCTCCGGAGTATGTCTTCTGAACTCGCTTCCGCTACGAGATAGGGCTCCATATCTATCACGGGCCATAGAACCTGAAACAAGAAGGAAAATCATAAAAGTATTGGAATTACAAAAGTCGGGTGTATGCAAGAATGGCTGTGTGATCCTAAGTAAAGTGTATGACAACGATGACCCCCTTAGTTACTCTATAGACCGTGTCTGCACGGACGTAAGGATGAGGTTTCTCCACCTTCGGTGATACTAATCCCTGGAGAGAAGTGGAAATCGGAACCCATTTCACCTAGAATGTCACTGACTATGAAATTAATGTCGTTTGAGATCGTCGAAGGCAGAGAAGACTTCTCCCAGAAGATGAGTTTGAGCTACGTTCTCATTTGTGGCCGTTACAACTTGATCGTCGGCCGTGTCCAAAGTTTCAAGTGTCGCGTGCTTCAGCAGAGGTGAATAAGGAAGAGTAGGACTCATTGTGGGTGACTTGCTAAATGATTCCTCTCTTTCCTTGCTGGCATGGTAATCACCATCACCATCATCGTACTTATGCTCCCCTTTACCGACAGCCGGCTCTTTTCCTGATCTATTCAGGAATCTGACGTCTTCCCCCGGAATCGTGGGCATTCTAGCTTTGCTACCCTCATTTTTGAGGGCATCATCTCTCAGTGGCTCATCGGCCTTCATATCGGCAGTCTCCTCCTCATGTGCCTCACCTGAAGCACCTTCCTCTTCTTCCCCTTGAGAATACTCATCGAAGCCCTGAGTGAAAGCATTAGAACGAGTGGAACGGGTGCGCGATCTGGAGCTGCTCTGCTTTGAGGACTTAGTATCGGCTATTCTCTCTCGGGGGAGCAGTCTACACTATTGGAAATTGGCATTCGTCATAAAGAACTTAACGGCATGTTGATTTGCTCTAACGGCTTTCAATTCATCAAGCATTCTCCTATGTGCTGCTCTATCGTTGCGTCTTGGAATGCCTACGTAGAAGCATATGTTAAGTTAAAGACTTAGAGTTCCCGATGCTATGGAAACTGGTAGAGAGAAGCTTACTTCCTTTCAACCAAATACGGTTGAATCTCTCCGGACAACGAACAAAGAAGTACTCGTTCTTAAAGTAAGAACATTTATCATGAAGATCCGTGATAACTTTGCATCTATTCTATGCCTTTATAATTATGAAAGACGGGCACTCCCTCCTCCATTTGAACTTAAGAAGGTAGGTGAGCTCGTGGAATCGAGGAGGCCGATTAAATTTCCGCATGAAAAGGACATACAAAGAATTCGGTAAAGCATGCCCATTCAAGTGGGCTTGAAATGGGGAAAGCCCGATCTCTTGAAGGAATCTCATCGAAAGGGATTAAAAGGAGGGATAGAACTACCAAGGCACATATGGCGATTAAATGCCGTATAGCTGGGTGGAGGAATATAGGCAAATTCATTTCCTGTTAGCAGACGAACGTCTTCTTCGGGAATGACGTGTTGCACGCATATGTTTCTAAGCATTTTCGCTGTCAAGACGGGGCCCCGTTCTAGCGGATCATTTATAAATAACCCCGATGGCAAAAGACGCGGAACATGATCAATCGGCACTATTTGGCCTTCGGACTCGGAAGTTGTGGGTTGGTTGGTTCCGATTGGAACAGATGGTGAAACAGGGGCAGTAGAGGATGTAGCTTCAATAGGAGTAGATTATCTTTTGCAGGTTTGAGGCAAGGTGATCTACGAGCCATTCTAAATAGCTGAACTTGGCATTCAAACACGGTTAGGTAAATTTAACTTAGAACAAAATCCCTACGTGACCGACACCCAGAATCTAAGAGAAATCAACATTGTTGATCGATTGGTTCTGAGTGTTGACTGGGGCAAATGCAGCGTGTTATCTACATGGAGTGAGTATAGTGTCTTGAGCATTGTGAACGAACCATCATATGTAGATAGCTTCATCATGTCTGAAAAATAGGTCGCATCGCACTTTAGAATTATTTCTCTTTCAGCTTACCTGTTATCGATGTAAATTGATAACGGATCCATTGTCCGAAGCGACGTGGAAAGTCTTTCTTTCAAGATTACTGGAAGTGCAGAAATAAAATATGGCGTGACAAAGTCTTCCAACACATCCAAATTTAAAAAAAATCGTTGCACCGGAGTCTGTTCGAGGGTCAAGGCTCAGTCAATTTCTTGAAGGAGACAATCAAATCGGAAAATCGAGCCTCTCTCCGGGACCATACATGTTCAATTGGGGAAAACTTACTTTCATCATTAATTAAGCATAAAGGAATTTGATTGTCTTACATCAAAAATTGAAACCGACCAAGTGTTGATCCTCTCCTCCACCATCATCGGCCAGAAATCCGCTATCTCCCACCTTCAAATCAAATTAGAAAGTATTCGACCAGGGTTTCAAAACCGCTTAGACCCTAGAATCTGAATGGTGGATCTGGAGGAGATGGCAGGGCTAGATGATGGCGAATTGCCTAGAGAGGCGGCGATAATTGATGGTGTCAAGAGCGCGGGTCAGCGACGACGATGGACGAAAAAGTTGATGGGAAGTCGATGCTTAGGAAACTCAGGGAGGAAGCTAAAACAAAGCAATCAATGGTAAAGGTAAATATATGAAAGCATGAGGAATAAGTTAACACATATTTGCATATAAAGGAAATCACAAAAAATTCTTTTAAGGTAACATGTCGGTACCAACATGAATAAGTCGGTACCGACATGTTGTATTTCACCCAAAATTTACCAAATTCACCATAATGGACCTATTTGACAATGTAGATCAACATGTGAATTTTGAAACGTAGATTGTATAACCAACATCGGGAAGAGGAATTTCATCTCAAACTAGATCAAATAGTTAACAGAAATCGATGAATCGAAGTTAAATAAAAGCAACATCTCGAGATGGTATTCAAGCAATCAACTGGAATTCAAAATATAGTAATCCAAGACTTGTTTCAATCCAGAGCATGCTTCATTTTCAACGAAAGCATACTATGGAGGGCAAATGTTAACCGAGTTTTTAACTATGCAGAAATCAATAAAGTTAGAATGTCGGAACGAAGACGAAATGACTTGAAATCTTTGAAGCACACCTAGATATGGCAAAGGAATAGCTCAGAGAAGTTTCACTGTAAAAATGCTAAGGAGAGAGGTAGGTTCCGACATGATCGTGTCGGTGGTGACTTCTCCTGGCTTCGTATTTCCCACTCAAACTTTACACGAGTCATTCTCTACTTCTTCTATTTTAGCTCAAGAGATTTCTAAGGGTTCTAAACACACAATTACAAGAGTTGAAGAGTTAGTAGCTAGAACAGTAGAACAAAATAAGTAATGAAGGAACAATCGTCAAAGTCAACCAACAAACCATGGAAACAACATGGGGCAACTCAAAATCAAGTAGCAAGAAGAGTGCAAAAGAGTTGAGCCACATTGGACCAACACAAACATGTCGGCACCGACATGATTATGTCGATACCGACATGTCTCTACAACTCTATTGGTCCCACGATTCTTTGTACCCTTTCGGGCCGACATCTGGACTCTGTTCCAACTCGACTTCTGGTCCAATGCGACTGCTATTTTTATAAATACAAAACATAGAGCAATCAAAACGGGATCTGTTTTATGCCATCACTACGTGGAAGCTCCGTCGCTTTTTCATCTCCTTCCTTTACACAATAGTCAACAAGCAGCTACTTTAGGCAATTTTAGAACTTAGAATTGTTCTAAACCCAATACTAGTGACTCATTATCTCTTAAACCCATTCTAATCTCAAGCAAACTCTATCAAATCTATAAGCAGCAAAGCTATAAAGTGGATGTAGGCCAAAGATTGCCGAACCAATATAAAATCTTGTGTCTCCCTTTCTTATTCCTATTTATTTTCTTTTTCTTTTACTATTATCTACTAGACTAGATCTAGGCCTCACACATTCCTTACAACCTATTCTTGGGTGTTGATCCATTTTTGGCATTAACAGATATACAACGACAACAAAAACTAAGCCATTATTCCTAAACAAGTTGGGGTCGGCTAGAAATGGAACCCAAAACTAAATGACAAAGTCAATTTAAAAGTCATAATAACAAGAATAATAATAACAATAACCATGATAATAATAATAAAATTAAGTCAAATAAGTAAACAAATAATAATAACAATAATAACCAAGTAAAATAAAAATAAAGATAAAAAAATACATTTAAAAAACCATGATGATGATGATAATAATACTAATAGTAATAATGGTACTAATAGTAATATTGATCGAAGATCAAACACTACGTCCTACGCTCCTATACACTAGTCCTATAAACTTATAACACTACCCCTAAACCAACCCTAAGCAAAAAAACTCCTAGCTCATGGTTCTGGTACGTGGATCGCTAACTTCCATGCATTCCTGTATGATACCAGCTCTTCAGGTATATTCCAATCCTTCAAGTCACTTTTTACTACTTCCTTCCATGTTAACCTTGGTCGACCTCTACCTCTCTTTGAGCATTTGATGGGGCCTATAATTCCAACTCGCATAGGTGCCTCGGGAAGCCTCCGTTGGAGATGTCCAAACCAGCTTAAGTGGTGTTGGACTAACTTCTCTTCAATTGGTGCTACTTCAAGTTTATCACATAGATCATCATTTCTAATTCGGTCTCTTCTTGTATGACCATAGCTCCATCGCAGCATACGCATTTTTGCTAAACTTATCTTTTGGACATGTTGGTTTTTAGTAGGCCAACATTCTACACCAGACAACATCGTGGGCATGATTACCGTTCTGTAGAGCTTTCCTTTAAGTTTCAGTGGGACTTTCCTGTCATAGAGAATGCCAGACACTTGTCGCCATTTCACCCATCCCGCTCGAATTCTAAAACTAACATCTTCATCAATCTCACTATCATACTGCAACATTGGTCCTAAATATCGAAAGGATTCCTTCTTGGGCACTACTTGTCCGGCCAGAGTGATATCTCCATCCTCTAATCTGACACCACTGAACTCGCACTTCATATACTCTGTTTTAGTTCTTCTAAGCCTAAAACCTCTTGATTCTAAAGTCTATCTCCACAGCTCCAGTTGTCCATCAACCCCAATCCTACTTTTGTCAATTAACACAACATCATCAAAAGAGAGAATACACCAAGGAATCTCACCTTGTATACCCTTCGTAACCTCATCCATAACTAGGGCAAAAATGTAGGGGCTCAAAGCTAACCCTTGATGTAATCCTATGTTAATAGGAAAGTCACCGATTTCCACCGCGCATGCTTTAACACTAGTCACAACATCATCGTACATATTCTTGTTAAGGGTAATGCACTTTGTTGGGACTCTTTTCTTTTCCAGAGCCAACCACATAACCTTTCTCGGTACTCTGTCATATGCTTTCTCCAAATCGATAAATACCATGTGTAGATCCTTCTTTTGCTCCGTAAACCTCTCCATAAGTTGTCTTATTAAGAAAATCGCCTCTGTGGTCGACTCCCATGCATGAAACCAAATTGGTGTTTTGCAATGCTTGTTATCCTTCTTAATTGATGTTCAGTGACTCTCTCCCAAAGCTTCATTGTATGACTCATAAGCTTAATTCCTCTATAGTTTATGCAACTTTGAATATCTCCTTTATTCTTAAAAATTGGAACTAATATGCTTCTCCTCCACCAATCTGGCATCTTTTTTGAATTGAAAATATTATTGAACAACTTAGTTAGTCAGGCTGTCCCTATATCTCCAAGGCATCTCCACATCTAAATGGAGATGTTATCAGGCCCCAATGCCTTGCCCGCTTTCATCCATTTTAGCGCCTCTTTTACTTTGGACTCTTGAATTCTCCAAAAAAATGTCTATTAGTGTCATTAAAAGAGTTTTCCAGCTCGATCGTAGTGCTATCGCCTTCTTCATTGAATAGCTTGTCAAAGTAATCACTCCATCTATTTTTTATCTTATCATCCTTCACCAAAAGTCTATTATTGTCATCCTTGATGCATTTAACTTGGTTGAAGTCTCTCGTTTTCCTCTTGCGGAGCTCAGCTATCCTATAGACGTTTTTTCACCCTCCTTTGTACTTAGCTTTTGATATAAATCTTTATACACCCAACCCCTTGCTTCACTCACCGCTCTCTTTGCATTCTTCTTCGCCACTTTGTACTTTTGCATGTTGTCCTCGCTCCTGTGATGATGCAAGCACTTATAACATTCCTTTTTCTCTTTGATAACCTTTTGCACATCACTGTTCCACCACCATGAATCTTCAGGTTTGTGTTTATTTCCTATCGTTATCCCAAACGCCTCAGCAGCCACTTTTCGAATTCATGTTGCCATCTCATCCCATATATCAGTTGCTTCTCCTTCCATATTTCATGCCCCTTCTCCCATTACTCTATACTTAATCGCCCGTGAGGTGTCTCCTTTCAGCTTCCACCATTTCATCCGACTAATCTTGGTTCCTTTATCCTGTCGAACATGTATTCAAAGACGAAACTCAGATATCAAAAGCTGATGTTGTGAGACAATACATTCTCCAGGTATGACTTTGCAATTTACATAAGCTTGTTTGTCGTCTCTTCTAGTAAGGACAAAATCAATCTGGCTAGAGTGTTGGCCACTGCTAAAAGTAACTAAGTGCGATTATCTCTTTCTAAAGAAGGTATTAGCTATCATGAGGTCATAAGCAGTAGCAAAATTCAATATTTCTTCTCCTTCTTGGTTCCTATCACCATATCCAAGACTACCATGCACTCTCTCAAACCCCCCAGTAGTTGTACCAACATGACCATTGAAATCTCCTCCTATGAAAAGTTTCTCGCTACTAGGCACATCTCTAACCATGCTGTGCAGTTAAAGCGCTCGGTGGATTCAATGCGGTAGAGGTGCAAAAAGTCATAGCGGAGATGTAGCGAAGATATAGCGGGATATATCGGATTATTCTAAAATAGCATATAAATCCCATACTTGTTGTTTTTTTTATATAGATAGTAATTATGTGAAAAATTAACATTCAATTGAATTATAATTAATACAAAAATAATTTTAAATAAAAATATGTGCAAATGTATTGTAAATGAACGTAAAACTGTTATATAACTTAATTTAATTTAGTAGAATATTAGAGTATTATCATTTCTAAACATATATCAAAAATTCAATGAAATTAATTAATTTCATAATTTTTATAGCGTATAAATATCATTTTTCAATCCAATTTTTTATAGAAGATATAGCGGAAATAGCGGAATATAGCGGAAATAACGGGATATAGCGGAAATAGCGGGGATTAAAGCGGAAAGGCTATATGTTGGGGATATATGGAAAAATCGTAGCGGTAGGAATCCGCTATAAGATATATCGGAGTTATAGCGGGGATATAGCGAGGCATTAACTGCACAGTAACCATGACATCTAACTCTTCTTAGAAATTCCTCTTGACGGCTTCAGTTAGGCCTATTTATGGGGCATAGGCACTAATGACGTTCAGAACCATATTACCAACTACCAGCTTGACTAGGATGATCCTGTCCCCTTGTTTCCTAACGTCGACCACTCCATTTTTAATGTTCTTGTCAATCAAGATGCCTACCCCATTCTTGTTACGTTCTTTTCCTATGTACCATAACTTGAAACCTGTGTTTTCCACCTCCTTCGCCTTCTGGCCCGTCCATTTGGTCTCCTGAATGCATAAGATATTTACACGTCTTCTAGTTATAGTATCAACTATCTTTCTTAAC
Source organism: Allium fistulosum (assembly GCA_030737815.1). Lineage (NCBI taxonomy): Eukaryota > Viridiplantae > Streptophyta > Magnoliopsida > Asparagales > Amaryllidaceae > Allium > Allium fistulosum. The sequence continues at coordinate 853,524,196 of CM060907.1, forward strand.
TTTCCTGTTAAGGATCCTACATTCCAACTACCTAACTGAATCCTACTTTCATCGATTAGCTTTCTTGTCCCTCGCACCCGCTGAGTAAAGTGTGAAGTATCTTGCTCATTTATCACTACATCGGGGCGTCGTTGTAGCATGCCACTAAGGGAGTGACGACCTAGCCCTTGCCTATTTATCACCATACCCGAGCCTCAATATGGCACTCAACTAAGGGAGTGGCGACCCAGCCCTTGCTCACTTATCACCATACCCGAGCCTCGATATGGCGCGTTGCTAAGAGGGTTACGCCTCAACGTAATATAATAAGATTCCATTTCCATAAGAGAGGCTATGGTTTTTATGTTGGCTCGCTAAGCCTGTCACAATCCTCCTCGTTTATCCTAGCTTGAGACAGGCTGCATAGAAAACTACACAAGCGGAGTTCGTTAACAGATATGAAAAAGGTAAATTATTTTCAGAACCAGAGATTTTTTTTGCTTATCATGTGAATTGTTACAAGTTTTACACTGAAATAAAGTACAAATATAATGAGTGGTAAATAAGATTTTGAAGTACAAATGATTATGTGTGCGGAAAAAACATATGTTTGAATTTGTAAAATTGGAAAAGGAATAATAATAAGAAGAAAGAAAAAATATTTGTAAAGTATGGTTATATTATTTAACATATAACGAGGAAAGTAAAATAATATGTTAGGAGGATCATTAATTAAGAAGAACTATAGTCAATGATTGTGAAGTGTGGTATAATAATAATAAAGATGCCTTTGAAAAAAATTCATAAAGGATGGTAAAATATGTTTTTGAAAAAGAACATTGAAAGAAGATGATGCTGTTTTATTTTTTAATAAAATATATGGTGGAACTATTTTGACATTGAAAAGATAATAGTAGATAATAAAAATAAGTCAAACTAATTATATATATCGGATGAAAGCTTTTCATTAAGATAATGTGCAAACATGAGATATGATAGAAACATACTTTTGATAAATATGTGTGTATGTGTAATGCATTTGGTAATGAACTCTATATAGTGTGGTTGTTTTGGAAAGAATAAGTTGAATAAATTTAAACAAAGTATTTTAAGTTATGGGTATGATAAAATGAAACCCACTTCTAATCTTATGAGCACAACTTATCATTTATAAACTACATTTATACACCTCTCGGCTTTCTAAAAAGTAGATTTCGACACATACAAATTTGTTTGAACAATTTTAGTAAAATTCTATTGTTTTTTAAATGAAATTTTGGTTCGAAATGAGTAATTAGAAATGGACATTTTGCTGAATTTTTTTTAAAAAAGAACTGAAGTAAAACGACAATATCTTGTGAGTTCTTTATATGATTTGGTAAACCTTTTTATGATGGAAAGATATTTCAATAAGAATTTTTCCCTAGACCATCTTACCGAATTCTGCGGTTTTCTTGTGCTAAACTCTATTTTAAACTATACCATAAACTTTGTCCTTTTGTGTAATTTCTGAGTTGAACCTCCAACTTGTTTTGATCATAATTTTTAAATGCCTTATCTATTTTTGATGATCTTGTGCTTGTTTTAAACTAATATAATAAGGAACAAGTTTTGTTTTGAAAGTTATGGAAAGTTGTATCTTTTGTTGGGTGAAAACTGCATTGTAAAGGAGTGGGCCTACGGTATAAAATTATTTCAGAATTTGCAATGTTTCGTAAAACCATTGTAACTTTTAAGATATTTCATATTTTCGAGGTCTGAAAGATGTTTTGACAAGCTATTTGATTATGCTTCAACTTTACTTTTAAGAGTATAACTAGAAATGTGTTTTAGACACCTAATTCAGTTGGAAAGTGACTAAACTTAGAATGCTATAGTGTTTGTTTGATATGTGAATGCAAAATTACTTTATGTTTATAATGTATGATCCTATATAAGTCATTTGAGGTTATCTTAAGTACATGAAGATGGTTATTTGGGTTACGTTTGGCGCAAGCTCTCCTTTTCTCATTTGAAACTATATAAACTCACTTAAAGTGAAAAGCAAAGGTATGTTTTTATGCATTTAGTTACATACATACATACATACATACATATATATATATATATATATACATACATATATATATATACATATATATATACATACATACATACATATATATATATATTGTGTTGTTTGCCCATGTTCGTGAAACTCCATTGTTGGCATGCCTCTTCAAAGATGTATACCATGTAATTATATGTGTTGTAAATTTTCGAAACAATTTCCATATAAGGAGAATCTACTGAAAGCTATTCTATTATATATGAAAGAGAATATATGACTATATTAATTCTTGCTTCTTATTCACTCTCATTCATAATCCTCTTCTCTCCTTGATTTGAGGGAAATTTTCACATATCCTTATGCTAATTATTTACCATTTCAAACTCCCAATTAAATTTCCATTATATGGTAATATAACCATAACAGTATGTCCTTTCACTTTCTATTTCACCCATTCAAAAATATCTTCCATATTCATTTTTCAATTTTACTTTCATTTCCTTATCTTCTTTATATAATTTCATCTACTCGGATATATATTTCACTTTCATTTTTCTTTTTTTACTTTCATTTTACCCTTTTCTTTATCTAAAATAAAATGTTAATCCTTAATACTATCATCTTTTATGTTTTTTTATTTAAATCCAAGTGGAAAGTTTGCTCGTTTTATTGTTTGAGTTTCCTTCTAGCATTGGTTGTAGTCGTATAATTACATCTTCCATCAATCATAGCATGCGCAATGGTGTTGGGTATGTAGTATTTTATTTTTCTATATCTTTTTTGTCTAGGAATCAGGTTTGATTTCTTCAGAAAATTGCTTAGTCTCCAACCAGTGGTCAAGTTAAAGGATATCATTCTTCTAAAAAAGTTATTGTTACCGTCTTTTTTGTAGTTGCAGGTAACATGTTTGTTGAAACTTCGAAGCAAAGTAATTAGAAGGGATTTTGATTCAACATTATGGTAACTTCAGTACGTATGCTTTTGATTTATATTAGAATTTATTATATTTTTGTATCTATTCAATTGTGTTGTTGTATCTATATTATTAATTTTTCATCTCAATTCATTTCTCTCTTTTACTTCCAAATCCCCATCTTATATATCTATCTAAAATAAAATCTTTAATCCTTAAATAATATCATCCCCTATCTTTTTTTACCTTAAAGTTGTCAAGTTAAAAGATATCATTCTTCCAAAAAAAGTTGTTGTAACCGTCTTTCTTTAGTTGTAGGTTATATACTTGCTGCAATGTCAAAGTAAAGAAATTGGAAGGGATTATGATTCAACATCCATGGTAATTTACAATTTTTTATCTGTTTAATTGTGTTGTTGTATCTATATTATTAATTTTTTCCTCAATTCATTTCTCTCTTTTACTTTAATTTCCTGATCTTCTCTATTTCAAATAAGATCAAATAAGATCATTAATCCTTAAAAAATATCTTCTCCAATATTTTTACCTTTAAATCCAAGTGAAAAGTTTGCTCCTTTTGTTTTCCATTAACTATAAATTTTCCAGTTGTGGATCATGAAGGGTGTAAAAAATGAAATCCCAATGGGTAACTCAAGGCGACCTCTGTAAGAGGTTCATTTGTGTTTACTTCTAGCCATAGTTATAGTCATGGAATCCTCTCCTCCATCTTTCATGACATGCGCTATGGTTTTGGGTATGTATATTCTATTTTGCTCTGTATTAATTTAGCTTATAGAGCTTATAGTTGACTTCTTTAGAATATTACTATGTAAAATAAAACACTGCTTAGTCTCTAATAAGTGATCATTTTTATAGAATCGTGATTAAAAAAATCAAGTTGAAAGTTACGTTCTTCTAAAACATTAACATGGTTGTTTTTCTTTAGTTGTAGGTAGTTTGTTAATTGAAATGTCAAAATAAATAAATTGAAAGAGATTTTGATTCAATTTTCATGGTAACTTCAATACACATGCTTTTAATTTATTTTAGAATTTATTACATTGTTATATCCATTCTTATTTATTACATTTTTGTATATATTCATTTGTTTTTTCCGGTTCTAAAGTACATACGATATTTTACATGGTTTAGAATAATATGGTTTGAACTTTTTGTTCTTTATTTTGATTTCTTTAGATATCCTTTTGTATTAATGACATTTATTCTATCACGTGAAGAATAACCTATTACATGATATGCCTACCTTAAAGTGTGGTAAGTATGATCTGGTTTCTATAAGAATGTGTTCTAATGGTAGATAACATATGCTTAAATATGTTTGTCCTTTATTGATATGCTTGATACCATATTATAAAAGAATTTATTCTATTATATAGATATAAGTTCGATCGTTGACCATTTGTATTCATTTTCTAAGAACAAAATCATAATTTCTATCATTATAACTCTTTATTTCACATATCCCGTTGTAACATTGTTTTTTCATTCACCACACTCTTTACTTTAATTTTACATTTATAATATAATAATGGATTTCTTCCTCTTCTCCATAATTTTAGTATAATATTTTGTGGAACTCCTTAGTTTATTGTTCATATTAACATTTTCTCAATCATGTTTCTATTTTGTCATAATTTTCTTTCTTCTAATTTCCATTTTCATATTTATAATACAGTTCAAAAAACTGTATTCTCGATCTGAATCAAATTAAGGACTCGTTCCGAATAATTTTTTAGTTAGTTTTATTGGTTTTCTAATCTTAATAGAATTTAACTGAATTATTTAACAGTCCTTCACTTTTGTACTCTCCTTGATTTTTTTATGATTTCTTCATTTTCCAATAGTTATGTTTCTACTTGTTGTTTTAAAGATTTGAATTTTTATGGAAATAATATTTAAATGTAAAAAAACCATGGTTTATCGGATAGATTTAACACAATTTAGAGACTTGATCTTAAATTTATTATCGACCCATTTATTTAATTTAAGGTTAAATTTGTTGTTTTTCTTCTAGATTTCAGAATTCGGATCATTTCTTCAAGCTTTGCCTTTTGAATTTTTTTTTCTAATGATTTTTCTGTCAATTGAAATGATTATGAATTTAGTTTCTTTCATTTATTTTGTATAAGGTTATTGGATTATAAATACATGGAACATAGAATCTTTAATTATTCTGCAAATTTGTTACAAGTAAAGTTGAATTATAATTTTTTATTCTCCGGTTTTATATCAAATTTGAATTTCATCTTATATTTATTCGACTATTTTTATTATGAATATAGTTTCCTTTCATTATTTTTTAGTACATTTTAGTGTATCAATATTTAGGTAGCAAAGAACCCAATTGTTCTAATAATCCATTAGAGGAAAAGTTGATCCATTTACCCATTCTCAAACATAAGTATGTAAAAAATCAAGTTGGGTGAGAAGGATTATATATGAAGTAAAATAATATTTAAACCATAAATTTTCATAGGAAAAAAGTATAATTTATATTCAGTAGTTTTATATACTCTCTAAAGTAATCAAGTATAAAGTTTTGCTTAAAGATTAGTGTTAAATATGTGTTTTGTAAATTTATTTCTCCTTTAATGTTTTATATTCTAGTCAACCTAAACTAATATTTGTAAAATTTGACGTTATCCATATTAATCAACATTTAGTTTATAATATCTTTCTAAGCTATCATCAAATTCTCCTATATCTTATAGAGAAATTTCATGATTATACACAATTTTGACAAATTTTGTTTATCGTTATGTTATTTTAAACATTTCAGTTTGGAGATGTTAAGAGATAATAATATATGGAAAATATGTTTTTTATGTTTATAAGTAAACTAACTATCGATATAAACGATCGTATCAATGAAACTGATAAAAGGAATTAATCAAAAGGAATTAATTATTATCATTAAGTTTAGTTTGAATTGACTTTAATTGGAGCAATAACTACAATAAATTATCTTTAATTTAAACTCAATTTAGTAAGAAAATTGGTCAAAATACTCGAAGAATTAACTTTAACCAATCAATCCATATATTATCGGCAAAAGTTCAAATGCATTGTAAGTTCCAAATATATGAGGAAACATATAAAGTCATTTGTTATGTACCTTTAACAAGTCATTGCATACTCTAAGAAGTTGTAACTTAGAAACTCACTATCTATTATTACAAGAAAATTTTATTTGCTTTAAAAAACTTAGCATGAGAACAAATAAATGAGCAAATGATGTGTTTGTAGATAACTTTATGTACAAACTTACCAAAAGACTATTAGGATAATAACTGATTATGCTTTGATGCAACATTGTATTTTATACATTTCCTTATGCTTGAAAGGTAATATCATGTACTCTATATATTATAAAACTTGATTTTCATTTCATCTTAGATGTATAACAATCGTATTAGGTTATGAATATTATATTATGTCATACTAGATGTACGTACAAAAAAATGACTAGTATTTGAATCCACGTTGGACTAATACATTAAATAAAATTTGTGGTCAATGTCTTACTAGAACAACAAAGAAAAATCAAGGTCAATTTAGAAGTCATGACATTATGATAAGAGTAAAAAGGAAAGATTGTTGCTTACATGAATAAAAGGATGTAAAAGAGGTAAATTATTGAACAAGGCATCTAATTTAAATGAAACTGTTTGAATCCAGAGAGGTGTGGGGTAAAGTTTATTTGTTGAAGGAGTGGTTTGACATATGTTTTTATTTAGCTCACTTTAAAAAATATTTGAAAAAAATTAAGACGATCTTTGATGAATATAGTTGATATGCAAGTTTTTCCTTTGCTATTTGTTGAAAAATGGTATCATTTACTTTTGAGTATGGTTCCTCCAAAATTTAGTTCATAATAAAGCAAACTAACATTGGCAGCATCTTGCATTCCCTAAAACTATTATTTTACTAAATATGATTTCTAATTTATTTAAATTTATCTTGCTTTCTATGCATAGGTACATATTTTATAAACTACTTTGTCATGTTTAAAATATAGCCTACTACCGTAAATTTATTCCAATAATAATAATCAATTTTTAGTAGTTTAACTCTTGACTGCATTAACCTTATTATCATCTTCAATGAAATATCATCCAAGGTATTTTTATATGTACTCACAATTATTTTTATTACAGCAATATACTATATTGCTCTGAATTATTCTAATTCACTTGCTATTTAAGTTATGATATCTGCTAGACGAAAAAATAGTTTGACTGTTCAAAAAGTAAAACTACACAATGTTTGTATGTTTCTCATGTCATTTTGTCTTACACGTATTTGAAAAATGTTGACTTAAAGCTACGATAATTTTTTCGAGGCCAGTTAGTAATGAATGAAGTTAAAAAGCGTACCAATGTAATTCTTATACTATTAGTCCTTTGAAATACATTTTTAATATTTCGATTTTGTATATTTCTTTGTGCAAGATTCATACTACTATTATCATACAGAACTATGTACATTCTCAAATTTATATGTATATACCAATACCATTATCATATAGAACTCTGATGTAGATTGACTTGCTCCCATCGTAGAGAGACACAAAGAGCATCTATGGTTCATGACTATTGAAAACTCCATAGGTGAGCAAGGCCAGTGTCTAGAGCATGATGAATGCGAACACTTTGTGTAGATAGCTCACTTGTTCTAGTAAATGAGCACCGTCGCACTATAGAACTGTGTGTCAAATCTTACCCGTTATCATATGATCTAGGATAACAGAACCATTGTCTAAAGCAATATGGAACTTCTCTTATAGGGACACTGAAGTGAAATGTCTAACTTAAATCAGGAATGAAAAACTCCACTGAATGCTAGAGCACATTCGATGTGACCGTTATCTGAAACCATCCCACTAGAACTCACCCATCGATACCCGCTCAGCCAAGAATTATTAGAGCCTTCAATCTCCCTCCTTATACTTGAATAACTAATCGAAACTTTGAAAATCTTAGGCCATGCAAGAAAACCCAAAGCAAAAACTAAAAAACCCCGAAGCTATTCCAAAGTAATTGGATAAAGAAAGAAACCTGAGTCAGAACTAAGAAACTCATGAGGAAAACTCGAGTCAGCTTGGAATTTTCAAAATCACTTCAGTTGAAATTCTCTACATGCCATGGAAAAGTTTAAATCGAGGAAGATGAAATTCAAATCATAGCTGAGTGTGATGGTAGGACAACTCCAAACTTCAACAACCCCCAAAATAGGTGGTGCCACCTACCTAGGTCCAGAATTGATGAAAAGGCAGCGACAAGGCAAAGAAACCAAATCAAAATTCAAATTGATTTGTGGATGAGTTTTTTCCAAATCAAATTTAAGTCTAATAGATACAGGTTGCGGTGTTAGCTAAATGACATCAAGGACAGGTGGCAGCGCTGGCTAAATCTTGATTCAAAAGTCAGATCTAGGTTGGAAAGTCAAAATCGCAAGAGCAAATCACAACACAAAGTACAGGTGAAGAAGTGAAGGGTGAAGACACTTAACTATGAACTGGAACTTAAAGTTCACAGTAAAAATCAGTACCGAGTTGTACGTCACAACTTGGTACCGAGTTAAAGATTTTAAAAGAAAAGGAAGGAGAAGAAAAAATAAAGAAGAAAGGATGAAAAAGGGGCAATGGAAATGCAAAATAGAAACAAGCAAAATAGGTAGGTGGAATCATATTAACCGACCGACAAAACAAATGGACTTCGAGAATTTTCACACCCGAATGACAACTCTGAATAGAATATTGCAGCTCTTATACCATCCAAAGGATATAAAGCCACAATTGTTTAAAGTGATAAGATGATCTACAGAAGACACGTTGCTTTGTAAAAACAGTTCAAAGGATGAAGACATATATTTAGATCAAATTTTGAAATCGATAGCTTGTCTTGATACAAAGCATGCCTTGTTAACACTAGGAAAACTTTAGGGGGGCAAGTGTTATCCCATTTTTGAACCAAGCCATATCCAGACAAGTCAGAACCACTGGATAGTCGCAAGATGAACCAAAAGTCCAGAAATGCGAGTCCGAAAGTCAAAATTCTAGTAAAGTCCAAAGAGTCTATGCTTAACCTTAGTTGTCACTGAAAAATACTTAACCATTCTTTAGACAAATCAAATAGGAAAGGCAAAGTTGGAGAATTACAAGTTAAAGTCTTAACTCTATACCAAGTTGTGTTCCTTGAGTCAGTACTAGGTCATGGATTGATGACTCGGCATATTCAGTTCAATAGAATCAAGGCACAAATGAAGCAAAGTACAAAGTCAAAGGAGGCCACAAGTCGGCATCGACTTGTGAGGATCAACTCAATACCAAGTTAAGAATCAAGATGCTGAGTTAGCCACGATCTTCTTTTGGAGCCTCCTACCAGACGTGGAGAACGTGGGGAGAAGGTTTTAGAACTTATTTCGTTGACCTTCATCTATAAATAGAGGAAGATGTGCACAAAAGTGGACCATTTTCTTCCTTTCTGAATTATTTGATTTTGCCTTGAGATTTTGTTGGACCTTTACACGAGTTGCAAGCAACCAAGTTGTAAAATCATTGCTGTAAAAGAAAGTCAGAATCATTAAGACGATTGACAGTGGATGTAGGCTATTGTATAAATATATTGTGTATTTTTCTCGCTTTCAATTTCTTTACTTCTATAACTATTGTTTATATATTAATTGGGTGTTTCTTCCACTTTTGGTGCAAGTGATAGAAAACAAATTTCATAAGAGAACCATAAGTTGGGTGATCAGAAGAAAGCATAGGTGGCGTGTTTTGAATATGCTAAGAACGGTCATTGTAATTTCAATTGTTGAGCCATCACTACAAAAACAAAAATGAAATGTTCTTATTGTGGTAAGTTGGGATAGATCAAGAAGAATTATTAAAAGCAAGGAAGTTGTGAACATGCTAAAGCTTTGGCACTTGAAGCATCTTTAGTACCTTCATTAATTCAGTCGAAGGACAAGAAAAAGGATGTTGTGCTCATGGTATGCTTTTGATTGGTGATATTCCTTTTAGAGTTATGTCGGATACTTGAACATCACACTCGTTCATTTCCAACAACCTAGTCGGGGATTATACCTTATAGTGTTTATTGTTGATAGAACCATCACTACAACAAAACAGGCTTTTTACAACGGGCAATGCCCGTTGTAATATGTGTTCCACAACGGACAGCCGACCGTTGTAATAGGCGATGTTGTAATAGGTTGACCATATTTTACAACGGGCAATGCCCGTTATAATAAAACTTTTTACAACGGGCAATGCCCATTGTAATACACCTTTTTACAACAGGCAATGCCCGTTGTAATACATGATATTGCAACGGTTTCTGACCGTTGCAAAATAAATGCAAATTTTAAAAAAAAATTACAGCAGCATACATCGATACCAATAATGAATAATTTAACGAATGATAAATATTATCATAAAACAACCAAAATCATTTCATTTCAAGTGTATTTGCATTTCATTTACATTTTCACTGTGCACTGTACATTTCTTTATAAAACATAAAAAAGAACAGTTACAATCACATAAACACTGCCTATCACCCCTACACTGTGCACGTGCACAATACAACCAACAGCCAACAAGCAACCCAAACCACTACCCCCAACCCTGTATCACTGTCACAGTCCCATCATCCATACTACCCATTGAATTGTCCTCCACCACTTCACCATAAAAACTGCCTGCACACTTTCAAAACTGCAGCCTTGCCATTCACTATACATACACACTGATACATCACACACCCACCACAACTCCATAACTCCATAATACATCAACCATCAACATTACCTGCAACTGCGCCTCCATACTCAGATTAGACAAATTTTATATGGTAATAATATAAATGTGATATGAAGTTTACCTGTAAGGGGTATCTCCACCAAACTTCTTTTGATCAACACCATCGCTGAGAAGCTTCATGTAGCCTCCACCGCAGTCGAGTGTATGTTCATGTTTGACTAAGAATTGGAATACCAATGTCTTATCTTTGTTGCTGAATACTGGGAATTCAGCAGAGATGGCATAGAACCTGTAATCTTCACTGGTTTGGATACCTGTATTACAAATGTTACTTAAGTTTAGATAATAGCTTGTGAACCAGGTCTGAAAGAGGAGGCTTCGTTTGAATTTAATGCTACTCCATCAGCTAACGTGAAAGATAATCCTGCATGGCACAACATTATTTCTCAATTACTTGCATGTGCTGACACATCCTTCAATTACTTCCAAATCAGTGTACATCTTTGAATTCCATCAACATTTACATATGGTTAGACTCAACTAATTCACCATGCTATCCAATTCACCTACCAACATTCATTTCAAGGGAACGATACTGTCAGAAAAGAATTGATATTGTCGATCTGCTTGTAAAAGAAGATCAACCCTTGTACTAAATAAGTAGATCTAACTGGCTCTGTAAGAACTTTTTCTACATGGTACTTTAATTTATTGTTTTACGGTGCTTTAGTAGTTAGTACATAGTAATATGCACTTTTTTTTCTTCCAGAAAGAAGTGCATCAATCTGCTGCAGACTTTGGTTGATCAGAACTTATCAAAGGATGTTTCTCCAATTTAACTTTGAGACAAAGGATTCTACAATGTCCTATAAAGATCTACGGTTAGTTGAATATTTATCACCCTCTATTATTTTTCAGGACAAGATATTGTGACAGTGATGAACAAATTTAATTTCAAAACAACAGAACACATGGGTAATATTATTAAAACCTACCACATTAAAAGAAAATGTACATATTTCTGTTACTATTTTATCAAGCTTCTAATAATCCTTCCTTGAACCGGTGAAAAAGAGAGTATATTGCCATGGAACATTTAATGAAGAAGCCATAACGAGCATAAAGATTGACGCAACAACTATTATTTGAACATAGTGAATTTTTAAAAAACTATTTTCCTTTTGTAGAAAGCAGCAGGTTTTGGAGATTTTTGATATGAAACAGACGGTCTAGATCTTACATCTAGTAGTCAGTATATATTTCATTTGATCTGTAGTTTGTACCATATTAACAATAATCTAGTAGTTCATAATTAGGGACTGCAGGACTCTTTGAACCACCAAGTATGGGAAACCACTACATCTGGAGAGGGGTACTAACATGTCGATTCACAGTACAATAGACAGACTCTTTGTCAATAGGGAATGCCTTGCTAAGTTTCTTTATCTCTCGATTTGTTTTGCAAACTGCTCTACGAACGACCACACTCCAATCATTTTTAACTTTGCAGACCCAACACTGAGAAGAAATGGAACCCCATTCAAATATAATAATTCTTGGCACTTCAGAGCGGACTATCATGACATTATCGGGCCAGTTTGGGTAGAGATGACCAGTGGAAACCCCTTGTTTCAATTTATCTCCAAACTGAAAAAAAAAACTAAAGAATTCCTGAAGCTTTGGAGCATGGAACACAACAGCAAGGAATCCTCTGCAGAGCAACAGAGATGAGAACTAGACTTTGCCTACTCTACTTTAATAAATCATCCAAATGACGTTCAGGCGCTTTTAGAAATGACAGCCGATACGCTTTTAGAAAAACGATTTGGATTTAGATGCCGACCTTGTTGTTTGTTACACAATTGTGCAGTTTCAATTGGTTCAGCAACTTTATGCCTGCCTATCGTAACTGTCTCCTTAGATGCGCTGACTGGTTTAATTTTCGTGGAAAATATCTTTCGGTGTTGTAGGATTGATGAATTTCGTGAAATAATGCAGTACATCTTTGATTGGTTTGGCATATTATATAGTATTGGATTAAGGGTATAGTGCTAGCATTTTTGTAAATCACGTTGGCCCTCGTTTGTTTCTGCTTTCAGGAAACAAAAATGATACAGCATGGGATTTCCATGTGATCAAAATTTAAGGATGGAAACGCCAAATTTGAGAATACACCCACAGACCCACTTAAAAAAACAGAGACTTATTTGATTCAAAGTTGAAAACAAAGTCACAAACAAAGGAAAAGAACACACTCAATATTATTAGTCCCTTATTGTGTACGCGAAAAGGCTTGGGGCTACAACCAGTAAAAGAATCAATGACCCAGGCATTTCCAACCAATCTGTGAATTCATTTGCCATCTAAGTTCAGTTGTCATATTACTTACGTTTTTCATATATAAATAAATCAAGAAAGATATATACTAAGGATATAAATTTACATAGAGATTGAATTTAAACCTGGGAAATGGCAAGGAAAGAAGAGGCGCAAAACTACAGCAACAAAAGCGATCCATTTACCTACGTCTCCTCTGCAGTAGAAATATAAAAAATTCATTAGAAACTGTCGGACATAGGTTATATTAATACAATATAGTTAGAAACCACCTCAGTAAAGAGAATACAGCTGAAGGAAGACTCAAGAAAATATAAGGTACCAAAAGTGAGGTTAACATGTTCTTCTTCCAATTTGTTCGATCCAATATTAACAGGTATCTGCCACAAGTATATATAAAAAAAAGCATCTTTATTTGAACAGCTGCTCATTTGAACCATTGCAGGATATATATTTGAAATTGATCGATAAATAGAACATACATAGCTGCAGCGGAAGCAAGAATCTTAAGAAAAGTAGTGCCGAACCCAAATCCAAGCCCCAGAAGGTAGACATGGTTCGCCAGTTTGGTAGCTGCCAGCTTGACTTCATTCACATCCGATTCAATCATTTCACTGGCGAAAGTAGGGTTATACAAAAAGGAGATTCGTACCTGAATCATGAGGAGGCGGAGCGAAATCGAAATCGAAATCGCGAAACTTGATTTGATTTCGCGTTCCCTAGGAGAAGAAATGATTTCACGTGCCCAAGGAGAAGAAACGATTTCGCGTTTCGCGTGTCGAAGCACCAGCAACAAATTGAAGCGACAACTCAATTCTAAAAAAACCCTAGTTTTGGCAAAGAGAACGAACGCCATTTTTCAAAACGATGCGGCCGAAGAAATAAAAGAAGAAGGGATAGTGATTTATTATTTGATGTTGGCCCAATTACAACGGGCATGCATTACAACGGTCATGTGACCGTTGTAAAATTGACGTCTATTACAACGGGTCTGAATGGACCGTTGTAATAGCCTTCTATTACAACGGGCAACCAATGCCCGTTGTAAAAAGGGTTTGTATATGACATCTTTTACAACGGGCGCAAATGGACCGTTGTAATAGCCTTCTATTACAACGGGCAATCAATGCCCGTTGTAAAAAGGACGTTGTAATAGAGTATTTTTGTTGTAGTGTGCATTAGGGTTTCTTGTGCCCTAGACTCGCCTTGGGTTCTTTAAACCCCACCCCAGACCTACCTAATAGATCTGGTATGGATTTGGATTTTTGTCCCGAAGTAGGAACCCATACGGGTCGGGATAGACCCGCCCTGCTCCAAGACTCGATGAGGCTCTATGTATTGATTCAAAATTGTGTACTGATGTACATACATACATACATATACATATATATGTATATATATATATATATTATTTATAAAAGGGATTGTTACAAAATAATACATTAAACAAAAAATAATGTATTTACAATGATAAGGGAAGATAACAAAAATGAGATGTACAATAATAGTTCTAAAAAATATGCATATCTTATTGTATAATTATCGGTGATGCAACTTAGTGCTATAAAAATTTATAGCTTATTGAATGGAACATTATAATATCCATGTCATAATCACTTATATCTGAAAAGATTAAAAAATCATGGGTTGAGTTGGGGCGGGTCAGCCGAGTCCCGACCTGACCCGAGAACCGGAGCTTTGAAGAATGGATCATGGATCTACCCGCCCTCAATGACCTAATGCGGCGGGCCTTGGCGGGTCAAAATAGGGGTAGGCCTATCGAGTTTGGACTCTAGACTTTCCTCATTGCTATCTGTACTAAGATGTATGTTTACTCTTAGCGTGATGTGGGTAGATGCTTGTGTTGCATTATGTGATCGTACTTGCGCGTATCATTTGTTTGCATCGGGCATTCTTGGTTTTGGTGATTGCCGAGTATGAATATTGTTTGCAACCAAATTAGCCACAAACACCCGAGAATAAGTTTAAGTAGTGAAATAAATGAAGAAATTAAATGAAAACAGAGGAATAACACAGAATATCAAGAAAAGTGCAACAGGAAGTAAAAACAACAAGATTTATAGTGGTTCGGTGTTAATTGCCTACGTCCACTTTGAATAACCTATTTATTGCTTCACAATTCCCTTGATTACAGTTACAATCAGTAAGAAATAACAAGAGATCAAAAAAGAATAAAGGAAGTTGGTTACAATAATGGCGGAGTTTCACTAACACCGGAAGAGTCCCTAGAATGGCCCCTTGTGCCTCTATTTATAGTTGAAGGTGGCATCCAATCTGGCTCAAACTTCGGTAATAGCACTTTCTCCACCATATGGGCCCACCATAGGAAGGGCTAGGCCCAACTCTCAATGGATAGGGGTCGGTACCAATCCCTCCATGAGTTGAGTTTGGGCTAGCGATCCCTATGGTGGCTCTCTTATAGTCTATAATGATGGTGTATCAAATATCAAGGCGACTGGATGCATGGAGCTCTGGTTCTTGTAATACTTCAGTTTTAATCTCAACACTGTTTAGGTTACGCCGATCCCTCCTGGTCCTTAAATGTGTGTCGATCCATACGTCACAGTCTGTTCCATGCCGGCCTATATTCCACAAATGAAACATACCGATCCCTTTTGCTTAAACCATACCATGCCGATCTGTATTGCTCTAGCCTTATCATACCGACCCTTATTCCCTGACCATCAACATGCCGACCCCTTTAGCTTTATCATACCGACCCATAGCCTACGAACATACCATGCCGGTCCCTTCCGTTGACCACCAATATGCTGATCCCTTTGGTTTTTACAACCTATGCTGATCCCCCATCGTCTCAATCATATGCCGAACCATATCCTCCACACATATTATGCCGACCCGTGACCATATTACATATATACCGATCCATCCATATTTCATCCAATTTGTCAAACATTCATGATGATCCCTATTCCAATCAAACTAAACCCTATAATCCGACATCCTGCATCATCTATTTACTAACTCCGTTTATCATGGACTTGATACAACTGCCCGGATATTATATTTTGGTCATGTGGCTGTTGTCTTGTGATCATCTTTCCCATCAGTAGTCGAGTCTGGCCCTCGTAATCAGATCTATGTAGCCGGGTCAAGGCACCGGGTAATAGATATGTTTGCAAGGTCCTTCTCTATTGCAAGAAGCATTTGGATAAGATGAAAGACAAGAGCATGCAGAAGTTGGTAGGGCTGTTATGGTAATGTTTATCATTACCATTTTCCAAATACTATTATTGTACCATTTTTATTAGTAAGCTAAAATTGCTTATCGTTGCCATTATCTATTCATTGGTATATCGAAGGCTGATATATCGATAAACTAGTAACCGTTATACTGATAAAGATAAATTACTGTTTGTCTAAAAATAAAAAACATGAGTTATTATTATGCTTTAACGACGATTCATCGTACATTTCATTATGTCATTTAATAAAAGACATTAATGAGAAAATAAAAATGTATTAACATTATTTGAACTGAATTAGTGAACTAAATCTAATCATTTTCTTGCTTCTAAATGCCTAATATAACATATTATATGAACATCCATGTATTACAAGTGAAATATAATTGCCGTTGATTTTAAGAAAATGTTACCAATGTTTTACAGAAAAACCGATAAATTTAACATTATTGTACCAATTACATCAGTATACTGATTTTACTAAAAAATGCTAATCGATTGACTGGTAATGATAATGTAATGGACAATTTATCGTTACCTCATTAGCTCTAGTAGGAGTTGTTTTGTGATCATGTGAGCTCAATTATGTATAGTTTTCTTTATGAGAAATTTTGACATACTTCTTATAATTAAAAAAGATAAACTTTAAGCCCCTCTCAATTTTCTTTTATAAAATACATTTCTATTTTCATAAAACTTGGTGAGTTTAATGGGATGGTTGGATAATTTTACTAACATTAATATGTGTTTTTAGAATATATGTCCATTACCTCAACCGTCCGCACTACACGTCTTAGCATTGATTTTTAAATTTGGAACGAAATAAGTAAAAATGAAAGAAATTTAAAAGAGAAAGATATATAAAACAGTTTTTAAAACGTAAAACTAATAAGTTTTAGAAAGAGGGATATGTCCCTAATTTTTGCTTTCTTTCTATATTTGCTTGAGATCTCTACCTGAGTATCCCACCATATTTGAGGAGGTATTTTGTTTACCTGTTTCGTAATGACACCTGTTGTATAAAGCAAAGAAATAAGACTACGCTCCTGCAATAATCAATGCAGATTATTCAACCAGACATTTTACAGCAATATGGTTAAAGAAGGCATCATTAGTGCATCTAATCTAATATTATTATTGGCATGCAAATATCTACAAATATCTACGGTAACGACTTCCTTTCCATTCTTTTAGACATATTCAAAAAGTCTGGCTTGGCTGCAAAATAAAAAATTAGCAGCATGGCACTATCTCATGGCCTAACTGCTGAAAAAGTTCCTACTAAATCAACAAAATTATTTTTACACGAAATATAGCAACAATTCTGATATAAAATATATGTACACAAGTGCCTCTTACCAAGCAAATGTCTTACCAGAAGGCGTTTTCAAACTTGAAGATGCGCTCTATCTGCACAAATTTCTTTCCACGTCTAATTCCTGAAATTGTTAACAACCATATTAAAATATTCTTTATAATACCCCTAAAAATACTTCGCCAGTAACGTAAAACATGTAACAGTTTTCATCAGCCAAAAAAATATTTCAAATCTCAGAACTTGTTATAAACGGCCAAGAGGATTATTTTTGTAATTTGTCTGAAAACTGAAACTTAAATCATAAGACTGAAACAACTTAGCGATGTTTGATTGTTAGTCAAAACAGGTACGATCGTATAAAAAAGATCAGTAATCTGATACAAGAATGATCCTATGGTTAAAGGAGATTTTGTCAAATGTTTACTTACAAGATAATATTAACAAAGAGCGATCTTTTACCAAAAAATTAATAAAGGCATCATATGATTGTCTTTCCGAGGTAATTTTTATTAAATGAACTAAATATAAGTAGGAGAAGGTTGATTAGCCTTCTGTATAGACCTCCCAACCTAAAGGTTAGTCACAAACAGCATGAAATAAATTATACAGCAGTTGCATTTTATTAGTTCAGATTTTGATCTTGATGTGAAAATTTGTCTCCCCGTAGCATCTGTACCATATGATAAAATATTATATTGGCCATTTGCAGACATCACAGAAGGCCATAGTTGTTAGTTGTTACTAAATAATATTATTCCATCAGTGTTTTGAATGGTTACTACTTACTACATCATCATACTGAGTATTCAGTCAAATACAAATACAGGTTTCCCTTATGGCCCCTATGCGTGCATCACACATTACTCTTTAATTAGTGGTTAAAGAATTTTCAATGGGAAGTAAATTATTACATCATAATTAAGTAGCATTTTTTAAGTTAGTCGTATGCATATTGTTCATAACTAAATCGTCCAAAGATAGCAATTCTACAGTGATGATCTATCTCTGTCTTTGTGGATGTATAGAGGGACAAAAGCTTGTTTAATTTTTCTTGTTATTGCTTACATATATTTCACTTCTGTAAGAATTAGAGGAAATTAATTTGTTAATAAAATACTTATTTTATACAGAACTGCAGATATAACAATGTTTAACTTACCTTATACAAATGTTTGTTAATAATGTTACTACGATAAATTATATAAAACCCAAACATACCATTCTAGATTATGAGTTGACAGCGAAGGACGCAGAGTAGATTTGCCTCTAGCTACATCCTAAAAATCATTTACAAATCAGGCACAGCTAAATTTCTTAATAGTTAACTAAAATAGTTTACTATAAGACAAGTTTCTAATCAAATAAAGCACCTACCACCATCATTTAAGACAGTGGTGCAATACCTGCTGCACGATCAATATATGTAGTAGTTAAACATGTAACCTAAACAACTCACAGTCAAGGAAATAAAATTATGAAATGATAAAAAGGGTACTTGCCGTTAAAAGATTTGACATCAAAAAATGCAGCCTTGCATTGAAAAACAATCCTACTTAACTCTATATGAGAATAAACCTATTAACTGTACGAATCTTTTTGAAAACATAATGGAAAAATGGAAAGACTTGCTGGAAGCAAGCGGACTGGCCTTGCCAGTTTTCTTCAATAGCAAACAAGATTGATTTTAGAAAAAGATAGATATGAGGTTGAAGAAGAAAAAAAAACAATTTTTTTTATTAAGGAGAAAAACTTTATTATTAAACTTTATTACAAAAGTTCTTATTTTTTCTTATATTTCTCTTTTCTCTTCTCACTTTTCTTTCCTTTTCTTACATACAAGATGCATGAATGCACCTCTATTTATGGAAGTTCACATCACACATAAACGGTGGAGATTATCTCAATCTAATGGCTCTCCATAAATATTTTCTAAATATTCTCTCTTACAATTTCAAATATATTAGTACATAAATATCTCCTAAATATTCTCTCATACAATTTCAAACATACTATTCCATATATTCTAAATTCTAGAAAAATCTAGATTGCAAAATTAAGTTTATTTCCAGCACCCCTTAAACTTGATTTTGCTACCAAGTAGACTTCTCAACTTAACAAAATCTTTATGCTTGAGAGGCCTGGTGAAGGTACGGGCTACTTAATCATGTGTCTTCACGTACTTTAGTTGTATATCCATTTTGGCGACACACTCTCTAATATAGTGATAACGTGTATAAATATTCTTGCTTCGATCATGGAAGACTGGGTTCTTGGCCAAAGCAATTGCTGACTTATTGTCCACGAAAATCTTGGTCGGCTCTTCTTGTGGCAAATTCAACTCTTTTAACAGGTTTCGTAACCAAATTGCATGGCATTTCAGAAAACATTACTTGAAAATAGGTTTGTTCAAAATTATATAAACTTTGCTATATCTCTTTGTTTTCGTGATCATGAAATTCATCGCTTGCAACTTTGGCTTCCTCTTTGATCATTTCTATTTCTATTTCTTTAACATTCTCCGTTTTCATTTCTACATATTTTTGCTTGTACATCAAATTTCCGCTAGGTTCTTGAATTTCATCTTCTTGATTTAAGTCTTCTTCATTGTCATCTTCTTTACTTTCGTACTTTACATCATCGGCGTCATCTTCGCTTACTTTATTTTCTTCATCTTCTACACGTCTTTCTCATTCTTTCATATGCAAAGTTTCAAACTCTTCTCTTAAAGTGTGAAGACGTACCTTTTTGACTTGATCGGCTCCGTTGTAAGATGTTCGAAGCTTTTTCCATGCTTCTTTGGCTGATTTTGATTATGAAACTTTGTCAAAAACATCGTCATCCAATGCTTGATAGATTAGACAGAGAGCCTTCTTGTCTCTCGTCCTTGAGGCTCTCAAACTATTCCTTTGAGTTTGAGATAGACTATCTTCATTCTCTTGTTCGGTGTAGTCTTTCTTAACTATCTCCCAAACGTCGTATGCTTCAAGGAGAGCTGTTATCCTTAAACTCCAATTGTCATAATTGGTCTCAGTGAGCATTGGAACTTGCAAGTGAACACCACTATTCGCCATCTTTTTAGGGGGATCTTCAAACTCTGATACCATTTTGTTGGAAGTTTTCTTCAATAGCAAATATAATTGATTTAAGAAGAAGATAGAGATATGAGGTTGGAGAAGAAAAAAAAACGATTCTTTTTTTAACAAGGAGAAAAACTTTATTATTAAACTTTATTAAAAAAGTTCATATTTTTTTCTTACATTTCTCTTTTCTCTTCTTACTTTTCTTCTTTTTTCTTACATAAAAAATGCATGAATGCACCTCTATTTATAAGAGTTCACATCACAAATAAACGGTGGAGATTAACTCAATCTAACGGTTCTCCGTAAATATTCTCTCTTACAATTTCAAATATATTAATCTATAAATGTCTTCTAAATATTCTCTCATTCAATTTCAAACATACTATTCCATATATTCTAAATTTCAGAAAAATCTGGATTGCAAAATTAAGTTTATTTCCAACATTAACTTCACCAATGAAAAAGATTTAATGTTGTAGTTGCCTTGACATTAATATAATCTCTCTTCAAATTAATCACGTTAAATAGAAAAAAAGAAAAGAAAAAAGAGAAAAGAGATGGTCTTATAGTCTCAATACAATTATTATAAGGAGTGTTACGGCATGCGCTTTGCGCGTGATGAAGAATGCTGAATTGTTTTTCTACAAATTGTAATTATTTAATGCGTTCAAAAGAAAATGATTTTCGCATATATTTAGCCATATTTTTGTGTTGAATCATACGTAGATAATTTAAAATTTTATTTCTAAGTTGCAATATCTAATTTCTTGTGAGTTTAAATTTTTATTTATATTATTAATTAATAAAACCAAATTTATAAAATAGTTTATTTGCTAAATCTTATTTTTAAGTGATATTAAGAATTAGTAAATATTTGTAGAGGAAATTTTGAATTTGTAAAAGAAGCTTAATTGTTAGACTCTAATTTTAAGCGATGTTAAATTTTAATACTACATGTAGAGAGACATTTTTGGTATTTCATGCTGATACCAAAAAAGTGAGATAGCAAATATATCACAACTACTTATAAAAAATTATATATAAAGGATAATTTTAGAAGTTCGCGATCGGACCAAAAGTTTGGACTTCCAAATCAACTATTAATAAAGATAAAAGTTGATATTACCTACGACTTTAAGACTTCAAGTGGTGCAATCAGGCCTATAGTATTAAGGAATATTAACATTTGAACATCACTAAGATGTATAATTAGTGTAATACAAAATCAACTATATAATTATTCTAATTCACATTGATAGTTGATCCTGAATAGGACTAACTTTAAAAATAAGCTTCCAGAAAATACTTATTTTAAAGAATATGTCTCAACCAAAACTTATTATAAAAATAGGCATCGTTTTCATGTTTGTATATGCGTACCTTAAAAATTCGGATGCACATCTTCGTACTTAAAAATGCACAAACACAAATAAAAAAGCTAGATCTCTAGGACAAATTTTTATTTTATGTCCCTCAAAAAAACTGACTCCAACTATAAGCCTCTTTTAAAACTAATTGTGAAAATAGGCCGCCTTTGAGATTTAACATTTATTCATGTGCATTTATGAATTGCTTAGAAATAAATTATAATCAATTGTAACAGTGGTGCACTTGGTTCGTGTAATATACTTTTGTAATAACTTGATTTAATTTGTTGCTAACTTAATTTAATTTTTCATCCTCATTTCCACCCGTATTATTTGTTGCTAACTTGATTTAATATTTCATTATCAATTTTTATTTTTTTAGTAACTTTCGCAATGTACTTTTTATCACTTACTAACTATATTTTTTGTAATAATGAATTTGTTTCACAAAAGCTTTATTATATTTTATAGACCAGAGAAATATTTCAACAAATATTTTCTATTTGGTTTAAAATTTTGATGCGACATGTATGAATAATGTTACTATCAGCCAACTTACTTTCCTTTTATTACAAAAGTTAATAAAAATATATGAAATTATATTCATAACTTTTATTACAGAACTTATTTTATTATTAACATTTGTGATAGAAGAAAAGTAAGTTTGCTGATATAGTGACATTATTCATTAATGTTTTGTATTTAGTAGTAATGAAATATGAAATAGTTAGTAATGAATAAAGTTAATACTAAAAGTTATTTCATTACTAACACTCTAGAAATAATTCTATTAATCAGTAATAGTTTCGAAAGGAGACCTATTTTTAGAATTTGTCTCCTTGAAAAGGATAAACCAGCAAAATTTCAATTGTAATTATTTTTAACACACATTCCAAGTTTCCAAAACTACCGAGTATTCAGTTTCATAAAGAATCATACAGCTAAATTTTCTGACACTGAGAAAGATCTATTATTTTGTTCAACCTTTCAAACCATTGGATAAATTATTCTAGCTACAATTAGCAACTACAGTAAATCAATAAGCTACTTTTCTTATGAAAATATCCACCAAACCCAAAATTCACTACATGCAAAACCAGATTCATCAAAGTCTTCCTCGTTATGATCTGAATTCTTTGGTGGCAACAGTGAATCGCGGCATAGAGGACATGTGGACTGTCCATACTCAAACCATTTTCTTATGCAACAATTGTGGAATAAATGCTTACATTTTAGTTCCATGACTTCTTCGCCTTTGTCTATATCACACAAGCAGAAGACACACTCTACTTGTTCATTAGCCTCCATTGTGTATTGAGATACAAGATATCCTAGATTATAAAATGGAGATTGAGGGACATGGGTCAGATTTTCTATGATATAAAATGGATAACGAAAGCATTTCAGATAGTATCTAGTGAGCCGGAGAATGTGCATAAGAAATGCTACCAGAGGAAGTAGGAGAATATGGATATTCAGAGTGAGAACTTGGTTAATTGATCCCATCATTATGGACCGAGAAAAGAGAGGGAATGAATGAGTTTTAGAGACTCTAAATTAAGAGGAGCTCTTTATATAAGGTATGGTAATATGACCCAAACAACAATTAAGTGATCAAGTAAGAAAATTTTAGCTGTTGGGTGAAACTAAAGGTTCAATGCTACAAGTAACCCATTCAATCTACTTGTTATTGTTTTTTCTGAGGTCAGTTGAAGATAAACTATATTTAATTCCCACTTCGTATAACCTAAGTCATATCTGAAATAAACTATATAATTAAAACTACCAATGGACCAGATATATATTGGTGCATATCTGAATTGAGTACCTACTAATAAATGGATTTGGTTTTGATTATTCAGTTCGTTAACCGTATCAATTAATCTATTGAATTAACAAAAAGCGAAAATACAACTTACTCAGAAACACCGAATACCGTTACCGACTACTTTACAAACATATTGGTCACTTTCTATCTCCTTAATTATTTTCTGAAATCCTTCTAATGCAATTAAAAATTGCACCTGTGAGAATAATAATAAATAACATGGCACAAACAAACCATATGTGTATGTGATACACTGCACAAATATGCATTGCATCAATATATTTTCGAGCAGCTTATACTCAGCACATATGAAGTGCTGCTTTATCTATCCAATTTTTTTTTTTTTTTCAGATTAAACAAAAGAAAAGGAAAAAACAAACCTAAAAGGGTCTAAAGCCGTATTTTTTACTATTATTCAAATGGAAAAATGTTCATCATCATCTCACACTGGAGTTATATAATTTCTATATCCAACTTTAACTTCTCATTTTCAACCTCTAAATATAAATTGTTTGTCAATATATTGTTATAATTCATTTCATAATCTGTATAAAGTTGATGGTAGAAGAGATTCATCCAAGTGCTTTACTCATCTTCAGCAAAGTCAAGATATCATAATAATCCAAGCCCAGCTGAACCAAACATGACAGTCTACATAATATTCTATTTCTACCTCTACCCAGTTACATGGTTAATCTACAACTTTATTGAAGAAGCCACTTGGTTTTGTTATAATGAATACACCACCGAATTTTTACTTCAAGGACGACTGACATATTATAACATGTAAAGAAAGGTCGATCATTGCAAGAAGAACTAATTTCTACCGCACAAATATTATTAGGATTCACACATCTATTCCCGTTAATTTCGAACTTTAACATCCATGTTCATCTATAATAAAATCATTGAACTCTCATAGGAAATCATTTCTGTCTACAAAGAATATCTAGAAGAAAGTTAAATACTATGAACGACCATGACTTGAACATTTTGCTTCCCATGGCAGCACATAATCTCTACATAGAGGACATGTTGTCCACCCAAACTCAAGCCAACTATCTAGACACTCTCTGTGGAAACTATGCTTACAATTCAAATCTCTAATCTCGTCACCTTCACATATATCACAGTGACAAATAACACATTCAATATCACCATGTTCCCCTTTGTATTGAGATATCTTAAGTTGTCCATCCCAAAACATAGATGTTGGTATTGTATCAAGTGGCACCAAATTGTGATTAAGGAATGAAGAATCAGGCAGCCACATGAAATGTTTTCTCGCTATATGTTGAAAGCATGGCGTAGAAAGTTGCAGTATTACACCAATAACAAATATCATTAGCATCAAGAAAGGAAGCAGGAAAGTGTCAATGGCATGCAGAGGGAAATCTATCCCTGTTGTTTCCATGACTTAGAAAAATATAAGTAATATTTTTGAAAAGAAACGAAAGTACATGATCATTTATAGTCATTTTTGCAGCTCTCTTTGTAGAAGCGTAAGTGCGAAAGCTGTGACAATGTTGGCAGAACTCACAAGTTGATTATTTCAATTTTCAAATATATTTATTTGTTTGTCAAACCGAAAGATAAGTTACCTATATTTCCTGAATATGTGCAATGAATTCAACTACATCGACCCAATTTACATTGCTGAAGTATTGTTTGTCGCCGTTAAAGGTCAAATACACCGTCTTATCAATGTATGGTAGGAGAAGATGCAGAATAAATCAAATAGTTTAAGTTCAAATATTGGCCTTAGTTGGTTCTAAAAGTCAGTATGAGATGTTGGCGATGAATAATAACTAATAAGTATATTATGGACAAAGAATAATTAAGACTTGGTCTACTTATCTAGGTTAATAAAGAAGGGGACTGCATATTAAATGGTCCAAATTAAATGAAATAAGAATAGCGGTCTGGTTTCAAGATGTCTTTATAAAACCAGACTTAGGGTTACAGGGGCAGTTTAGTACTTTTGCATTGGAACCTGTATTATAAATAACATTGCCTGTAATACAGTTATACTATTCGATTGATAATAAAATCATTCTACATTTCTTTCTCTCTGTTTTCTTAATCAAAGACAACAGTTCAATTTCTATTTTGGTATCAGAGCTGATTATATTGCTAAACAGCAAAATCCTGATCATCTTCCATCAGATCAAACGATCATCACTTGGAAGATTGTGAGATTGTCTCCTCAGATTCAATTTTCATCACTGGAGAGCATTACCCTTCTGATCAAGATCACTGCTCTAAATCAGTGGTCTGCAAATTAACATCTGTTAATTTGGTTACTGCCTCGCCTGAATCTTGACTTTAACAAGACAGGCTGCAGATCTTCCCTTCAGATTTTTCCTCATTAGAGAAGAATCCAGTTTCAATCTTTAAATCAAGAATCAGATTCTTGATTTAAAAATTCCCTCTACCGGCTGCATTCTTCAAGACTGCCTTGCCAGGTTTCTCCTCCACAGTGAACTATCAAGATCGTCTCAATGTCTAACAACAACGAGAGCAACTCTGTGGCAACTTCTCCAAAAGAAAGGAGTTCCTCAAATTTCCAAGGAACAGCAAATCTGTGTATAATAAAACCAAAGAGTCAACTTTCTGTTCAACTTGATGAGCACAATTACTTACTATGGAAATTTCAGGCTGAAACAGCAATAAGAGGTTATGGGTTAGAAGAGTATGTCGATGATACTATAGCAGTTCCACCAAAATTGATGACTGACAACAGTGGAAAGTTAACTACAAATCAAGATTTCATCAATTATCAAAGACAGGACAGCTTGCTTTCCTCCTGGTTAATGTCATCAATCAGTGTCAAATTCTTATCTCAAATTGTTGGATGTAAAACATCACAAGAAATCTGGACAAAGATCAATCAGATTTTCAATTCACAAACCGCAGCAAGAATATTACACTACAAAAGGCAACTTCAGAGTATAAAGAAAGAAGGCATGTCAATGCAGGAGTACCTGACTAAAGTCAAAACATTTTGTGACTTACTGGAGACTGCTGGCCATAAAGTGTCTGACACAGAGCAGATCTTGACCATTCTCAGCGGTCTAGATGACGAATATGAGTCTGTGGTTGCAATAATTTCCTCAAAAGAAACTCTGCCATCAATTCAGTATGTCCAGTCCACTCTTCTTGCACAAGAAGGAAGAATAGATCAGAGAAAACCACAGAATTCAGACTTGTCCATAAACTATGCTTCAAACAACAGAAACAAAAATCAAGAAAGGACATCCAATAACAGAATTCAACAGAATACTCAAAGAAGTGGACAGAACTACAGAGGCAGAGGTCGTGGAAGATCAAATAACTCCAACAGACTCAGGTGTCAGATTTGTGAAAGGTTTGGGCACACGGCAGCCAAGTGTTACTTCAGATTTGATCAAAACTTTACTACAAATCAGCAAAACAACAACACTCAAAGAAACAACAACCCAAACGTAAACATTGCTCATACAAGTTCAGAAACCAAACAGCAGGATAGCAGTTCAAGAAGTCAATCTGATACAGAACAACAAACAACAACAGATAACTTGCAGTATGAAGAATGGTACCCAGATTCAGGAGCAACAAATCACATTACCAATAACCTTGACAATCTCAATCTTGGGAATAGAGAATACAAAGGTACGCAATCTATTTTTATGGGTAATGGTAAATCAATTGAAATAACTCATACTGGAAATGCCAAAATCAGAGGCAAAAGAGAATTACAACTCAATAATCTCCTTAGAGTTCCTCAAATTAAGAAAAACCTATTGAGTGTTTCTCAGTTTGCCAATGACAACCAAGTATATTTTGAGTTTTACCCAAAATTCTGTCTAGTTAGGGATCTACTAAACAAGGAAATTTTGTTACAGGGTAATGTGCACAATGGCCTTTACATTTTCAATCTGTTGAAGAAACCTAAGTCTGCTCAAAAGACAAATTGGTGCAATTATACTAGGTGTGATTCCAATGTAAATACTAAAGAAGTGTTTGATCTGTGGCATAATAGATTGGGTCATCCCAGTGTTGATGTTGTAAAACATATTTTACATAATAGAAATATAAAACTTGGAATTATATCTAGACCTTACATGTGTACTTCTTGTCAAATGGGAAAGAGTCATAAGTTACCATTCTCTAATTCAGTAACTAAACACACAAAACCATTAGAAATGGTAGCAGTTGACTTATGGGGTCCAGCCCCAATTGACTCTGATTATGGATTCAAGTATTATATTTCTTTTATAGATTCATTCTCTAGATATACTTGGATATATTTTCTAAAATCAAAGGCAGAAACCAAAGATACAATGATTCAATTCATCACTCAAGCTGAGAAACAGACAGGCAATGATCTAAAGGTGATTCAGACTGATGGAGGAGCAGAGTTTAAACCTTTAAAGGATTATTTCATCAAAAAAGGAATAATACATAGAATTACCTGTCCATATACATCAGAACAGAATGGTCTGGCTGAAAGAAAGCACAGGCACATAGTTGATACCGGTCTTACTCTTCTAGCACATGCTTCAATGCCTCTAAAATTCTGGCCAGAGTCATTTAACTCTGCTGTTTTTCTTATAAACAGGATGCCAACGAAGGTTCTGGAAAATAAAACACCACTTGAAAGATTACTTAACATATCACCAGACTACACCTTACTTAAGACATTTGGTTGCATGTGTTATCCATATTTAAGACCCTATAATTCTCACAAGTTAAGTTTTAGATCTTTACCATGCACTTTTATTGGATATCCCACCAACCAGAAGGGATACAAATGTCTTACCAGTAATGGCAAGATTGTGATCTCTAGACATGTTGCCTTTAATGAACATGTCTTTCCCTTCTCTATGAGTAATTTGAAAACTACTCAAAAAGTTTATGATGCTAAAATATCAATGCAGTCTATTCCAACTTACTCAACTGAGAAGGTAAAGAAGGCTCAAACTGATCATCTGATAAACTCTAAACACCTACACAAAACATCAGATGATCAGCTAGAACCTCATGTTAACACATCAGATGATCAACTTGATCATTCTGAATCAGAAGATCAAGCTGATCACTGTCATGACAAGGTATCATCAGACTCCAGAATGGATACTTCATCAAGTATGGACACCTCAACAAGCTCAGATCAAATCAATGATCCCAACATCAATAGATCTCCTCCACCTGCAAAAGAGGGACATCAGATGATGACAAGGTCAAAGCATGGCATTTTTAAGCCAAAAGTCTACACTACTGTTCTCAAGCAAAATGAACCAACCAATCATATAGAAGCACTGTCAGATAATAACTGGAAATCAGCTATGGATGATGAATACAATGCTCTAATTAAAAACAACACTTGGAGCATTGTGCAAGCACCAAAAGACAAAAACATCATTGGATGTCGATGGACTTACAAACTCAAGAAATTAGCAAATGGAAAAACAGCCAAATATAAAGCAAGGCTTGTAGCTAAGGGCTATTCTCAGCAGTGTGGTTTTGACTTTACTGAAACCTTCTCACCAGTAGTTAAACCAACTACAATCAGAGTTGTTCTTACTATTGCTGTGTACAACAAATGGGACATCGGACAATTAGATGTCAACAATGCTTTTCTACATGGTGAACTACAACAAGAAGTCTACATGCAACAACCACCAGGATATGTTAAAAACAGTGACAAGAAAATGGTATGCAAACTTCACAAAGCTATCTATGGACTGAAGCAAGCTCCAAGAGTGTGGTATGAAAAACTTAAAACTACCTTGATCAGTCTTGAATACAAGCCAACCAGGTCTGATAATTCTCTTTATATCAAAATTAGTAACACTAGCACTACCTATATACTTGTATATGTTGATGACCTTATAATAACAGGTAATAGCAATGAAGAGATTAAAAATGTTACAAATTATTTACATGAAACTTTCTCTATAAAGGACTTAGGCAACTTGTCCTATTTCCTAGGAATAGAAGTTCACAGAAAATCTCAAAATGAATTAATATTGTCTCAACGTAAATATATTTCTGAGATTCTTGCTAGAGCTAAGATGAGTGATGCTAAGCCTATACCAACTCCCATGATTAGTAATTTGCACTTATCTAAGCATACAGGTGAACACATAGAGAATATCAAACAGTACAGAAGTATAGTAGGAGCCTTACAATATGTTACTATCACTAGACCAGACATATCTTTTAGTGTAAATAAAGTCTGCCAATTTATGCAGGAACCTCTAGATCAACACTGGAAAGCAGTGAAGAGGATCCTGAGATACTTGCAAGGCACAATAAACTATGGAATAAACATTAAAGCAAATAATGCATTGGATATTCAAGGATACGCAGATGCAGATTGGGCATCAGACTCAGATGATCGAAGATCTACAACTGGACACTGCATTTATCTGGGTGGTAACCCCATATCCTGGTGCTCCAAAAAGCAGCCAACAGTCTCTCGCTCAAGCACTGAAGCAGAGTACCGAAGCGTCGCTAGTGCCACGGCTGAAATAATGTGGCTGGAATCTCTCATCCAAGAAATCGGAATCACCACCTCCACTAAATCCACGATATGGTGTGACAATCTGAGTACTGTAATGCTTTCAGCGAATCCAATTCTTCACTCACGAACTAAGCACATGGAAATCGATCTCTATTTCGTTCGTGAGCAAGTGATTAACGGAAGGCTCAACATAAACCATCTTCCTGCCTCTCATCAGAAGGCCGACATACTTACAAAACCACTCTCCAAGAGCAATTTTACAAGACTGAGGTCAGCATTAGGAGTTGAGGAAGCCGCAGAATTTCTGAGAGATAAGAACGCAGATCTTCAGCCATCAGAGACTCGCTCATAACAAAACCACATGAGGCACATGATTTTGTTCGAGATCCGTCTCTTCTCTCTCTCAAGCTCAACTCTTACTTCCACTATGGAAATCTTCTTTCCTTTTCTCAAGCTAACCATCGATTGATGTTTGCATTAAAGAAGATCAGACCTAGCAGAGCAATTTTGGAATCGATTTTGTAGAAGAGGAAAGTAATGGAAACCCTAGTCGACTTTGTCGAGGGGAATTAAATGAAATAA
The DNA here is from genome assembly GCA_030737815.1 of Allium fistulosum. NCBI lineage: Eukaryota > Viridiplantae > Streptophyta > Magnoliopsida > Asparagales > Amaryllidaceae > Allium > Allium fistulosum. The sequence goes on from CM060907.1 coordinate 853,555,174, forward strand.
GAATAGCGGTCTGGTTTCAAGATGTCTTTATAAAACCAGACTTAGGGTTACAGGGGCAGTTTAGTACTTTTGCATTGGAACCTGTATTATAAATAACATTGCCTGTAATACAGTTATACTATTCGATTGATAATAAAATCATTCTACATTTCTTTCTCTCTGTTTTCTTAATCAAAGACAACAGTTCAATTTCTATTTGTCCATGAAAAAAATATCCCGAAATATATATTTTGCTTACATCTGGTCATCAAAACTAAAACGTTATATTACTTGGTATTTTTACCAAATAAAGATATTGCGTGCTAGATGCAGTAGGTTTATCACACTACGTCAATAGTGGTAGTTTTATGCATAGTTTTCAGGACCGAAACATGAGTCGAACCGTTGCGTCTCACGGTTCAAGGTTCCGGTGGTCAGATGGTCGAACCGTAAGAACAATGCATTTTCTTCTCGGTTATACATCCAAAATATTAATTCACATAACAAGTACTCATCTTATCACAAATCACATGATTATAACATAAATATAACTAAAATAATTATAGCATAATATAATTAAAATGTGAAAATATTCAATTTGAAATTAGTTTATACAATAATGATTATGTTTGATATCATAATTGTCTTTAACATGTGAAACTGTAACAAAATAAAAAGTTTATGTACAAATGTAAATCAAGTTGAAAACAATATATAATAATGTACAAAGTTTATTTCATTTCAATTTAGTCAATATAATATTTTTAGTATTAGTCAAAAGCTGTAAACCTGTAATTTAAAGCAGATAGAATATATGCAAAGGTCTATGCTCATTTCAGTATAAAAAACGAATTTTCATAAGTCCCACATCTTCAAACATGATGATCTGGTTCAGACTTCCTATCTATATAAACAAAGCTCTTCCGCCAATTGTATTTGGCTGCACCAATTGTATTTAACTTGCAAAAGCAGCAACTGGGCCAATTAGTTGGGCTTAAAATAATTCCAACAGTTTAGATTTTATTATTCCATAAAACCTTGTTTATTTTGCAATACTGGAGGTCTGACAATGGTTCTTGCATCTGGTTTAAACTTGCCTCGCCCTTGGTGCTGTGCGGTTCACAGTTAACCACGGTTGGACCAAGGCCCTGTTCGGTTATGAAAACATGAGTTTATGTTCTCTTAGATTGTTAATAAACTAGCTCAAATGACCACTTAACAAATTACTCCATTAAAAAAGATTTATCATATTGTTGGGCAAATTAGCAACACCTAACCGAATAGCATTCATATCCACTCCATCCCAATACCGAATCACCATCTTCCCACATGCTGCCGAATCAACTACCAACCTTCATTCGGCTTCACACAACCAACCACCGGACCAACCTTCATCCGGCTTCACCCAACCAACTACCGGACCAACCTTCATCCGGCTTCACACAACCAACCACCGGACCAACCTTCATCCGGCTTCACCCAACCAACCACCGGACCAACCTTCATCCGGCCTCACCAAACCAACCATCGGACCAAGCATTACCGGTCCAACCCATCGCACTCCCACCACCGAACCATGGGATGCCGAACCAAGGTGTGCCAGGCCAGATTGCATCAGCCCAGGCCCACCAGCAGCTATATACGTCCAAAACCCCTGCTCCCAACCTCACTCTATAAATAGAGGGGCAGGGGTACAGCAATGAGGACAAGTTTGAGAGCTCAAGCACGGAAGGAACTTTCAAACAACTTTCTTTTACTTGTACCAAAGCTTTGCACTTGTAATCAAAACAAGAGAAGAGAAATAACATATAAAGTGGACGTAGGCACATTCTGGTTGAACCACTATAAATTTGCGTGTCTTTTTACAATTTAGCCCCTGCTTTTCATATATTTGCATAAATCACTCAAATCGCTAAGAACAACATAAGATCTACTAAATTATACAACTTTGAGGTGTTTGTCCATTTTTTGTGCAAACATTTTTGGTGCTTTCACTGAGAATCTGAAACTCGAAGCTTTAGCTTCATCCACTTAACAAGTTTTCCTAACAACCATTGTTCGCCACTCGGAAAACATGCCTCCCAAACAGAAAAAAGATGTTAACAAAGGAAAAAACATCGCATCCAGCAGTCTTCCGGATCCGGCTGTCACGAATCAAGAAAATCGTCCTCCTCCAGCAACAATAACAAGTGAAGGACAGACTAACCCAACCATTCCTGCCACAGAACAGCCTGCAGCAATTACTAGGGCAGATTTGGACAGAGTCGTGGTTGAAGTAACTAACCGCTTCACGTCCCAACAAGAAGCCTTGGTGGACCATCTCATGTCACGCTTAAGGGACGCCGAAGAGTCCAACCGCAACACTGAATCATGGGGCGAGTCCCAGTCTGGGGGATCTCGAAGACAACAAAGATCTTCATTCTTCGAAGAAGCTGACAACAGAAGTAGCCATGGTAGGGGCCGAGACCGAGCGCAGCCCGAAGTTAGGCCTGAGGAAACGTTTGGTACCGAACCCAACGGGGGAGGTACCGGGCGAAGGTCAACTGTGGCTGAGCCTGTCATGCCGCCTAACCACGGAAACGCCAGTGAACGGGGCCGAGCCAGAGTCCAGCCCGAAGTTGGACCCGAGGAAGTGCTTAGATCAGAACCCAGCAGGGGAAGATCGAGGCGAGGGCCAACTGTAGCTGACCCTAGCATGCTTCCAGAAAATCAAAGGCAGCCGCCAGAAAATGTGAGGAATGATAGACGCTACCACCCCTACAGGTCGTCTGGACGGGATCAATCCCACAGAACAGAACCAAACTCATTTCTGTCCGCTCCAAGTTCTGATGAAAGGATGGCACGCTTATTCAGAGAGTGTGTCCAGCGGGAGCAAAGAGATCGAGGGATAGGTGCTAGGGTAACCAGCCCTTTCGCCCGCAACATCGAAATAGCTATCACCCCTCGAGAATGGAAGATGCCAACGATGGAACCCTACAAAGGAACCTCCGACCCCGTTGTACACTTACAGAGGTACACGCAACATATGCTCATGAGTGGAGCAACAGAGGGAGTATTGTGCAAATGCTTTCCGCTCTTCTTAGCAGATCTTGCCACCTCCTGGTTCTGTCATCTACCCCAAGGATCCATCAGCTCATGGGAAATGTTGAAAGAAAAATTTATCAGTCAGTTCCGCATTCATGTGGAGCAACCTAAGGACGCTTATTCCTTATCCAGCGTCAAACAGAAACCCGGAGAAAAGCTGCAGCAATACCTAACCAGATTCAACGCCGCAGCAGCCGCAGTTCAAGATGCCGATGAGAAGCTTATCCTAATGGCCCTCTGCAGTGGGGTGCATCCGGACACAAAATTTGCTAGAAGATTGACAAAAGAAAAACCAGCTACTTTGCCCGATTTCTTCCATGAGGCCGGGAAATACATGAGGCTTGAGGATGCTGCCATTGAGGGGCAGTCAGGACAGCAAAGTAAGACGACCCATGGCAACGCCCCTGCTGTGGCGAGGGATGTTCGAAGAAATGACTCCAGAGACAATGCTGGGGGCAAGAAGGTAGAAAAACGCCTATATCGGCCAGGACCAAGATTCGACTCTTACACCCCTCTGAACGAGACCGTCGAAAATATCTTCCTTGCCACCCAAGGCGAAGTTAGATACAAACGCCCACCATACAAGAAGGAATCAGATAACGCACAGAAGTCTGGAAAATTCTGCCGCTTCCACGAATCTCACGGACATGATACCAACGAATGCCATCATCTCCGAGACCTGATTGAGGAACACATCAGAAGGAAGAAACTGGAACGCTATGTAAAAAGTCAAGACAGGACTCCAGCTCCTGCCAATGAAAACCCAAGGCTACCCTCACCAGGGACCGACAGGGGAAACCACAATGCTAGCAGCTCTAGTCAAGAGAAGATAGTGGTCCATACCATCTCAGGAGGTCCGCACATCGCAGACAGAAGTTGGAAAGAGATGGAAAGATATGGGAAGTCGCTTAGAGGCAATAGAGACTGTGTCAATACGGTTATAGAAGAGCGTCACCCAAAGCGGAAAGAAAGTAATGACATCACATTCAATAAACGCGACCTAGAAGGAAGACAGTACCCTCACATGGATCCCATGGTTATCTCTGCTCGACTCGGTCCCGCCGAAGTTTACCGAATCCTGGTAGACACTGGAAGCTCTGTAAATATCCTGTTCAAACACGCATTCGACAAAATGAAGCTATCAATGAAGGATGTATCTCCCTGCGATAAACCACTACACGGTTTCACTGGAGACGCGAAGATGCCCCTCGGGCAGCTGGACCTCTTTGTTGAGATTGGAAGCCATCCCCGCTCAATTGTACGGAAACAGACATTTGTGCTAATAGAAAACCATTCGGCCTACAACACCTTCTTAGGAAGACCAGCCTTGTCTGACTTCCAAATTGTCCTAGCCCCATGGTGCCTGAAAATGAAATTTCCAACAGACAATGGAGTAGGGGAAGTGGAAGGAGATCAGGATATTGCACGAGACTGCTATGTGACCGAACTTCGCAACAACCACAGGAAGGATAAAGGGAAAGGTGTAGAGATTGCCCTCTGCACGAAAAGCCTTGAAGCATAGCAACTAAAGAAAGCCCCTCCTCTTCGATACACCAGCGACCCTTTCAATGAATTAGACCCTAGGGACAAAGAGGAGGAGGCCACCGCCGAGCCTGCAGAGGCTATGGAGTTCGTACCTGTAGACGAGCACGACTCAAGTAGACTACTGAAAATTGGGTCCCAACTAAAGGCTGAGTTAAAGGAACAACTCATTGATTTTCTCCGCCACAACTTGGATGTATTCGCTTGGTCACACGCTGACATGACCGGAATCTCCCCCGACATAGCGTGCCACGCACTAAACATTGATCCTACCAAGGCGCCTGTAAAACAAAAAAAGAGAAGTATGGGGGCAGAGCGATCAGCAGCCCTCAATGAAGAAGTAAAGAATCTACTCGCCAATGACTTCATACGAGAAGCTATTTACCCAGAATGGATCGCCAACCCGGTACTAGTAAAGAAGGCTAATGGGAAGTGGCGGACCTGCATTGACTTCTCCAACCTAAATGACGCCTGCCCAAAGGATTGCTTCCCGCTTCCCAGAATCGACCAACTTGTAGACAGCACAGCCGGGCACGAACTCCTGTCTTTTATGGATGCATACTCAGGATATAACCAAATTCCTATGCATGCTCCCGACCAAGACCACACTAGTTTCATCACCGACCGGGGTTTGTACTGCTACAAAGTGATGCCCTTCGGACTTAAAAATGCAGGAGCCACCTACCAGCGCCTCGTCAACAAGATGTTCGCAGGGCTAATAGGACGAACAATGGAGGTATATGTAGACGACATGCTGGTAAAATCACGGAAAGCCAAAGATCACGTAAGCCACCTGGGCGAAATGTTCCAGGTACTTCGACCGTATGGAATGAAGTTGAATCCACTAAAGTGCTCCTTCGGAGTGTCATCAGGAAAATTCTTAGGATTCATCGTCCATGCCCGAGGGATAGAAGCAAACCCTGAACAAGTCCGAGCATTAAGGGACATCAAGATACCTTCCACCCGAAAGGAAATGCAAAGCCTAAATGGGAAGGTGGCTGCCCTAAGCCGATTCATCTCCAAAGCAACGGACAAGTGCGTCCCCTTCTTCGAAGCTCTAAAGAAAGATAAAGGAAAGTTCGAATGGACGGACGAATGCTTGACCGCTTTCCTTAACCTAATCGAACACCTCCAGAAACCACCGGTACTCTCGACCCCAAGCGAAGGCGAAGAATTATACCTATACCTTGCTGTGTCATCTCACGCTCTAAGCGCTGCCTTGGTAAGGGAAGATAACCGCACGCAACGACCAGTTTACTTCGTCAGTAAAAGGTTTACTGGGGCAGAAGTCAGGTATCCTAAGCTTGAAAAGTTAGCATACTGTTTACTAATCACTTCACGAAAGCTACGTCATTACTTCCAATCCCATTCCATCAAGGTTCTAACCGATCAACCACTAAGGCAGGTACTCCATCGTCCCGACACTTCCGGGCGACTACTTAAATGGTGCATTGAGCTGAGTCAATATGATATCACCTATCACCCTCGCACCGCCATCAAGGGACAAGCCATGGCTGATTTCATTGCAGAATTCACTACCAACGAGGATAAGGAGCAACTGGAAATAACAGAAGATATCAAGTGGAATCTCTTTGTGGACGGTGCATCTAACGAACAAGGCTCGGGGGCAGGTGTGGTAATAATCACTCCCAGGGGAAATAAACTACACTATGCTATAAGGTTGGAGTTCGCTGCCACCAACAACGATGCAGAATACGAAGCAGTAATAGCCGGATTAGAAATTGCTATCGAGATCGGAGCCAATTCTTTGTGTCTTCACAGCGATTCTCAGCTTATTGTTAATCAAATACTAGGGGAATTCCAAGCTCGAGAAGAACGACTCATAGCATATCTAAAGAAGACCAAGTTACTTCTCAGCCGATTGGACCACTACTTAGTCAAACACATCCCTCGGGAAGAGAACCAGGAGGCCGACGAATTGGCAAAGCAAGCAAGTATGAGGGACGTCGCCACCTTCGGGGCAGTAACTGTCTCAAAGCAAAAGGTCCCAAGTTTTGAGCAAGCGAATCTGATAGCCGCAGCCGAAGAAGCAACTTGGATGACTCCCATCCGAGACTACCTACAAAGTGGCACACTACCCAACGGGCGTAATGAAGTCAAGAAAATCTTGAGGAAGGCGTCCCGCTATACAATACAAGAAGACATCCTCTATCGGCGCGGTTTCTCTAACCCATTATTGAGGTGTGTCGCCGGAAGGGAGGCCAAGGAAATCTTATCCAACATCCATCAAGGGAGCTGTGGAGATCACACCGGAGGGCAAACATTAGCAAAAAAGATACTCCGATACGGATATTTCTGGCCCACCTTAAGCAAGGACGCCTTAGATTTCGTTAAGAAGTGTGACAGATGCCAAAAATTTGCTAAGATCCCTCGGCTACCAACAACCGAGATTACTCAGATGACCAGCCCTTGGCCCTTTGCAGTATGGGGAATTGACTTAATCGGTGAACTGCCAATGGGTCGAGGCGGCGCCAAATATGCTATAGTAGCAGTCGACTATTTCACCAAATGGGTGGAAGCAGAACCTCTAAATAAAGTATCTTCAGCGAAAGTTATCAACTTCTTAATCAAAAATGTTCTGTGCAGGTACGGAGTCCCACTAAAAATCATATCAGACAATGGACTTCAGTTTGACAGCGAGGAATTCGCCAACTGGTGCCAAGAACACGGAATTCACAAAAGCTTCTCATCCGTAGCATATCCCCAGGCAAACGGACAAGTCGAAGCAGTCAACAAAATTCTAAAAACTCTGATCAAAAAGAAGCTCGAAAAGTCAAAGGGCGCTTGGGTGGATGAACTCCCTACGGCACTATGGGCCTACCGCACATCTTTCAGAACATCAACAGGGCACACTCCTTTCTCTTTGGCATACGGATCGGAGGCTATGCTCCCAGTTGAAACCATTGTGCCTTCCCACCGTAGGATCCACTATAACCCAGAAGAAAACGAAGAGCTCCTCAACATGTCTTTGGATCTAGTCGAGGAGAGAAGGAATGATGCAGTCCTAAAAACAGCAGCCCACAAGCAAAAGGTGGCAGCACAATACAACTCCAAAGTCAAGCATCGTACCTTACGAGAAGGGGATCTTGTCCTCAAGCGAATCTTCCCTCGCCCCGGAGCACTAGACCCAATCTGGGATGGACCATATGTAATTCATAAAGATCTCCACAACGGAGCCTATATTTTGTCAACAGTGGACGGAGAGGTGTTCCAGAGGGCATGGAACATCCAACACCTCCGTCGATACTTTTCTTAACTTGTATTGCCCATATGAAGTGAATTAACAAAGAGAATCAGTGGACGTAGGCATTTTTTCGTGCCGAACCACTTTAAAAAAGCCTTGTCTCTTTTTTAACTTGTTCCTTTGTATCTTGGCTGCTTGTTAACTTTATCCTTTTCTGTTGAACAAAATCCTGAGCATATAGCATTTCTATTCAAAGCACTCCACAATGCAACTTCACGTGGACAAGCCTCAACAGGTACTATGCGAATCTATGCCCTCGCCAATGAGACACTTTTGCTCCAGCATCCCTCTGCTGCGGGTTAACTCATTGCTCGCGACGGCCCTTAAAGCCAACTGTAATGAGCCGATTATAAGCCACCGAGAAGGCCGACTATAGCCGAGGCAGCTCATTACGGCGTTAGGCTCGCCGGCGACTGTGAACCGATTATAAGCCCCAACATAAGGTGTGGCCAGCCAGGGGCAGTTCACAGTTGACGATCGGCACCCACGCTAGCCGGCCACAGTAAGTCGAATAATACCCATGAGTACGGGCCATAATGGCCCGGGTAGTTACTGTGCGCGATCTCGGCTCCGGTGTGTCTTAAGTGCGGCTGTGGTAAAAAAGAATTAACTCCCCACGGAGGCGTAAGATGGGTGACAAGTGTCTCCAAGACCCACAGCTAGGGAAAGTGACTACAAAACCCGTTTGCCACGAACTTAAGCACATCGAAGGCCTTCCGTGACTGGAAGTTTTACTATTTCACATATTTCAATTTTACTTAAGAAAACTTTCCTCCTATCCTCTATAACAAACCATAAAGTACAGGATGCAGGGTAAGAGATACCCGCCAATGGATGCAGAGATTCACAATCAGATGGCAGGGCAGTCAACTGCTTTCCACGCTTGGTCATACAAGATATTCGAAACTGCCATTTACAAACAGAACATGAAAGGCGGTATTTTCTTCCTTTATGTACAAATGCATGACTATAATTTAATTTTTTCACACCACACGCTAACATTGCAAGTCATGAGATTATGATTTAAAACCAGAATCTGACATCAAACACAATTTAATTACAAGAATATACATAGCTACATTTCTCATACGATATGTCGAAATAGCAACAAATATTCAAGAAACGACAAAATCAACTTGAGCTAAAAAATTACACGTCAAGAATAATGTTATTACAAGTAGCAAGAATCACAACTTAGAAGTTACTCTACTATCTTAAGACTAACAGATACAACAATGCCAAGCCTACAAAAAGAATTTTTCAGGTTCAGTCATGGAGCTGGTTGCGTCGAAGTCTTGTCCTTGTTCTTTTGCCCGCCTGTCCGGTCATAAAAAGGATTCATTAGTGATGAGTAACCAAGTTAACAGAAAGACTAGAAAGGAAGACTTACCAGTACTAGCTTCTTGACCATCCTGGTCGTCATCCTCTACCTGCACACCCGCCTCTTCAGCAGCAAGCAGCCGCATACCCTCCTTTACCGCCACTTTCTCCTCCTTGGTGAACTGGGCAGTGACCACATCCATACTGAAGACCGTTCCACCCTCTTTATCCGCATCAGCCTTAGCCTCCTCCAAAGCCCGAAGATATGTCTTGGCCATGACTCTGGGATAATCATCCATCCAAGAGAGGTTACCCTGCTTCCAAGTCCGGAAATACATGTCCTGGAGCATGTCATCCATCATTCCTTCGTTTTCCTCAAACTCCCTCATCCGGGCATCGGAGGCCGACAACCTTTCCACGGCAGCGTCTCTCTCCAGTCTGTATCTCGAGCAATCAGATTGAAGGGACCTCCGCATCACCTCCATCACTTCCCTCAACTTAGCCTGAGCAAGCTCTGCAGCTTCAAGCTTCTCGGACAATTCCTCCACCTGCTCGAGATCCGCTCTCCGAACCTCATCCACCGTGGTAATAGCCATGTCAATCCGCTCTTTGCAAGCAGCTTCCATTTTCCGCAATTCGGCCCGACTGGCCCCTTCCATGGTTCTCCTTAATCGCCCAGTAGCAGCTTCATGCTGAGAAATCCGGATAGCCTGATCCGCAAGCTGCTTGGCCTGATCCGAGACCACCAATCGAAGTCGGATATTGGCGCTCCCTATCTCCTCTCCGGCCTTAACCAGCCGAGCGTGATGCCCCATCAGCTTCTTGGCCTCCTCTGCCACCCGATCAATATTAGCTTTGGCCTCGTCTCCCATAGCGACTATACGAGTGGTGAGTAGATCAAGATCTAAGGATTTGGCTTCGTCAAGTACTCGTACCATGGGGTTACGGGGGAGAAGGTGTTCACCAGTAACTTCGTCAAAAGTAATATCCTGAGAACCTGGATCCAGATCAGGATGACCCGCGAATGGATTACGGGCCAAGTCGGGACGGTCGATATGAATAACAGAAGGGTTTCCGGACGGGTGTGGAGGGGGTACAAACTCGCTACCCTCCTCAGTAATATCATGAATAGGCTGAGCCGGAGGCTGAGGACCGAGCGAAGTTTCGGATAAAGGATGACTCCTCTTCCTCTGCTGAATACCCTCTTCGATGACCCCAAGAAGAGGACGGTACTCGACTACATCCCCGGAGCGTTGGGCTGAGGGCTTCGGCTTAGCAGAAATTTTGGAAAGTTTATATTGCTCGAGCCTGTGTCGAAGGTCTGAAGCTTTGGGCGTCTTGCCTGCTCCTGATATAAAGAACAAGTGTCATAATCTTACATTACTATATGATTCAAGAAACGCGGTAGATTACAAGTTAGAAAAGGAAAAGAAACACAGCTGTGGTTGTACAAACCCTGGGGAGGAGTGGGATACTGCAATAAGTCCTGGATTTCATTCCAGGACGGGAGCGGGTCATAAAATATTCCTAAGTCCCTATCATTAGTGAAGCATGCAGGAGTCAAGAATTCACCTTGAGTTGTCAGAGCCACCTTGGCCGGGATAGCCGGAGAAAACTCACGTGCACCGGTCCCGGCTTTGTCCGCCTTCCCGGTCTTCACTACCAAAGCCGGATCATCATCCAACCCCTCAAAAGCTTGGCGGAGAGCATCATCCGTCCACTCTTGCATTTCGCCTACTTGCCCAGAAGACAGAGCCCTGGAACCATCACCACCCTGTCCATCGCCACCCTCGTCACCAAGACGCTCAACGTCACTTCCGCCCTCCGCCTCACCTCTTTCCTCCTCCGCGTCTATCTCCCCCTGAGTAAGTGGACAATTGCTGGGAGAAGGACCGTCTGACCTCTTAAGTTTCTTACCTCCAACGGCTGGAGGTTTCGTGAATGGTTTTCTCTTTCCACCCTCTGCCGCAACGCCTCCCTTGGCCTGAGCAGCCGCCCTCTCTTCCGCCGTTTCCCTCAACTTAACTACAGACTGCTGCGGAAGGATCAAATTATATTCTAGAAGGATCACATTTCTAATCAAGTAAGCAGATGATCTGTATTTCCCAAGAATGCCTTCTATCTCCGCCGCCGTCTGAACCAGGCGGTCAGTCTCCACCACCGGAAAGCCACCTGTCGCTAGCAAAAATGAGAAAGTATGAGAAGAAGCATCGCAATCAGGATAGAAATTATAAGTAAAAGCATCAACTTACATCCAGAGGTAAAGCGCCGGATGGAGACGGAATCGTCCCTAACAAAGAACCACTCTTTCTTGAACATGCTGAATTTGGAATAAAGGTCCAGGACCGGCTTGAAGGTCACAGCAGATTCCAAGTTAATATATGGGGACCCCTTCTTGTAGCCCCTTAGATTGTACAAGTACCGGATCTCCCGGTTGGAGGGAGCGCGACCATACTTCCTCCGAAAAATAACGAAAAGGCTCACCAGTATGGCATAAGAGTTGGGCTGAAGCTGGAATGGGGCCACCTTCAGGTACGTGAGGAAGCTGACTATCCAAGCATTGAGAGGCGGGATAGCACCACACATGCAATGGTACCTACTATAAGCAAAGTATCCTTCGGGAGGACTGTATGGCATGACTCCTGGACCCGGCAGCAGCATGAGGGCTCTATCAATCCCAAAGGAACGAGATATAACATCGAGTTGCTCCTCTTTGAGAAAGCTAGGAAAGCAGTCAGGCGGGGAATCCAGCAACTCCTGGGGACCATATCCATCCACTAATGACCTCGGGGCGGGCCCATGACGCTCCGATCCTGATTGAGCTGGGGGCACGGCCAAGGACTCTCCTTCACCCCCGGATCTCCTCTTATCTGATCGAGTTTCAACTCTTCGGGACATTATCTGCGCGCACGAAAGCGAAAGATATGATTGTTAGAACAAGAAATACAGAAATATAAACGAGCAAGTATATATAAGCATAGGATGTTGTTCAAGATTCAAAGTCCATTCGGCATTAAAAGTTTAAATTCCATTCGGTGTTGAAAGCTTCGGAGGTCATTCGGTGGTACACCATGTATCTCATTCGGCGCTCAACACCCAACCTCGTCACCTTTGTTCGGCGAAGGAAAACGTACCTGATTCGGTGCTTGTTTGGTTCGGTCCTTCTGGATCGGTGCTTGTTTGGTCCGGTCTTTGTCTGGATCGGTGCTGATTTGATTCGGTCCTTGTCTGGATCGGTGCGAAGTTTGATTCGGTCCTTGTCTGGATCGGTGCTTATTTGATTCGGCGCTCAAACTCACTCGGCTCTCTCTGATTCGGTAAGGGACAACAAAGCAGGTATAGCCTCTATTTATAGAAGCGCACGGTATAGCTGGAGCGACCGAATCAACACCTGGAACCAACTGGAGCCATACCCAAAAAAAAAAAAAAAGAGGGAACAAAGCGCAGTACATGCGACACACGTACCCCACTTTGGGGGGCAAATGTTGGGCAAATTAGCAACACCTAACCGAATAGCATTCATATCCACTCCATCCCAATACCGAATCACCATCTTCCCACATGCTGCCGAATCAACTACCAACCTTCATTCGGCTTCACACAACCAACCACCGGACCAACCTTCATCCGGCTTCACCCAACCAACTACCGGACCAACCTTCATCCGGCTTCACACAACCAACCACCGGACCAACCTTCATCCGGCTTCACCCAACCAACCACCGGACCAACCTTCATCCGGCCTCACCAAACCAACCACCGGACCAAGCATTACCGGTCCAACCCATCGCACTCCCACCACCGAACCATGGGATGCCGAACCAAGGTGTGCCAGGCCAGATTGCATCAGCCCAGGCCCACCAGCAGCTATATACGTCCAAGACCCCTGCTCCCAACCTCACTCTATAAATAGAGGGGCAGGGGTACAGCAATGAGGACAAGTTTGAGAGCTCAAGCACGGAAGGAACTTTCAAACAACTTTCTTTTACTTGTACCAAAGCTTTGCACTTGTAATCAAAACAAGAGAAGAGAAATAACATATAAAGTGGACGTAGGCACATTCTGGCTGAACCACTATAAATTTGCGTGTCTTTTTACAGTTTAGCCCCTGCTTTTCATATATTTGCATAAATCACTCAAATCGCTAAGAACAACATAAGATCTACTAAATTATACAACTTTGAGGTGTTTGTCCATTTTTTGTGCAAACACATATTAAGATTGTCATGCATGTATGGGTTCACTGTTTTACTTCAATAACCGAATACATGCCTCAAAAAGTAAAATAATAATAATGATTGGAACTCAGAAGAATACACTGATCTAGGTCGTATATGACAAAGTTAAAGAGAGACTTATGTTTTGTACTCTTATTATTTGTGAAAATAGATGAAATCTCCATATCACTTTTAAATTAAGTTCTCCTGGCCACACCTATGGGCGGTGGCCTTGCCGGAGCTCGATGGTGTGGGCAGGATGGCGGATGCCTAGGATTTTTCTCATTTTGACTTGCTGTTTCTGCCTGGCTGCTCGTTGGGCTAGATGGATGGTGGTGGTTTGTTGGGTGGACTGGCCCTCACCTTATGGTGGAGGCGGGAGAGTGGGAGAGTAGTTTCCATATTAGTTTTGTTTATTTGGATTTCGGTCTAGCTTCTTGGCTGACCCGTGTCTTTGAGTTGTTTTATTTGCTCGGTTATTTTTTTCTGCTTTTTTCTAGGGAGGTATATGTGCTCCATATACTTTGTCTTCTGCTGTGAGCCTCCGGAGGAAGGCTTTCTCCTCCTTTTTGTTATTTATATATATATAATTTTTTTTTAAAAAAAAATACAATAATAAAATCGCATACAAATTCATAACAATAAAAATTAATAATCTAAATTACAAATCCAAGTTTAAAAACATCGAATTAAGTTCAATGATGACGATTCAAGTTGCTTGTATTGTTTAAAATTTTAAGGGACAACTAGACAAACGGAAGTGTACAATTGATAAGATTTTGAATATTTAGTATGTTTACATTTTTTAATTTCATGACATGTATTATTGTTATAAATATAATCCAAATTATTTTAGAAAAACACACAAAACTAAAATCATTATATAACTTGGACTCTAATAATGCAATGAACCAAAGCAGTGACAAGTAGCTCGCATTGTAAATATGCAACATACAATAAAGTAACAAAAATTGTACAAAAACACATTCTGCATCTAGTATGTTATTTTAATTTCATAATGCAAGATATTTTTGTGGAAATAAATAGATTCAATATTTCCAGTAGTTCAGTTCAAGTCTGTATAGCCCTAACGCATATAATTTTTTTCCATCAAAGCAAAAACAAGTGAAAATGGGTTAAGAATTTAATCAATTCATTGAAAAGCATGTGAAAATACTGATTTTTTTGCATCACACACCAAAACTAATAATTTTTATCATCATACAACATTTGATTTAATAACATAATATCAAAAAAGAGTAAATTATAAAAATTGTTTGGCAAGATGCATTGTAAAAATGTATAATAGGAAGATGTTTCGCTTTATAAATCATAGTCCATTTTTATTTGCAAAAGTTGGAGGAAGATTGATTATTATTATTCTAAGAGGAAGAAAGAAAATAAATATGCAAACCTCTAATTTTCACAAATTAAAGTTGCCCTTAAAGTTATTCCACAATTGGGCATGTTAATAGTCGTTAGAAATTGGTTATCAATAAACATAAATATTACCTGATGGTACATAAAAAAATCCAGCTTAACAATACAATAGTATTATATTTGTTTTTTTGAATAAGGTAAGAATAGACCCATGGCCTAATACAAATCAGGTATAACCTAACCCGTATTTTACAAACTTAACACATAAACAAAGCAAGCCGCCTCTCACTTTACATTTACTCTTATTCTATCGTAACCCTAAAATGAAAGCCATGGTTAGAGGAAATAGGCGATTTGGTTCGAATTGCTGGTGATTCGTTTCAATTTCCAAAAATTAGTTTGTGTTTGCTTTCAATGGGGATTCCAAATCATCCCCTTGTTGTTTTCCTCCATTAGAGATTTTGAATTTGGACTAGTATCTCTTACGAAGTCCATGTCTTCGTTGAATCCTGAGATAGGCCTTCCTTGGTCTCTAAGATTGCTGCTTTCTCCCTTTTCCTTTTCATAAAGCGGTTGATCTTTGTTGAGCTTTAAATTTGGGATAGAACTAGGAGTTACTTCGTCTTTGCTTGCAAGTAACTCCTCCTGGGTTTGAAGGTTGCTGCTTTCTCCCTTATTGTAACAACCCTATATTTTACAAATATTCTTAAATTGATTTTTTCCAGATTCAAAAGCTTTATTTATGAAAAAGAATAAATTTTGTTATTTTAAATATAAATTTTGACTTTGATGTGGATTAGAATTTCAAATATGACTAAATTTAATATTTCCTGAAAATGTGAATTTTGGTCAATAGTCAAACTTTGACTTTTAAGTTTAAATTTTAAATAGTTTGAAATTATAAATTTTATCTTTTATTATGAAAATAGATTTAATAACTTGAACACTACTTTTCGTTTCGTTGAAAACGGAGTTAAAATGTAAAAGTTATGTACATTTCAATTTTTAGTATAATTTGTTTTATTGTGCATTTTTGCCTATTTTAAATTTTATAAATTTTATTTTCTTTGTCATATTTTATTTTAATATGTGTTAATATGTTATTTTCTGTATATTTTTGTCTTTTATTATTTTTAAAGTGAAGTAGACATTTTTCTAGAGTCAATGGTAATTTATGTGAAATTTTCATGTCCTGTCTGCTATTTTTAAACAATTTCTTCAATTCTTTTGCTATTTTCTCTGAATTTAATTATTTATTTCACTTTGAAATGTTTTAAAAGTCATTTTTATTTCAAATTTTATTTTAGAATATTTTTAATTAAAGTTAATAATTTTCCAAAGTCAATGGTGATTTATTTGTAATTTCTGGACACTGTTTTGTATTTTAAGCAATTTCTTTTATTATTTTTTCTAATTTCTTTAAATTTTATTATTTATTTTCTTATATTTTTACTTAGTTTCGGTTTGTATAGTATTTTTCTGAAATATTTTGTTTATATAAAGATTTATAAGGAAAGAAATGTGAAGGGTTGTGTCACGCTTTGAAACGGAAGCCCTTTTATTTACCAAATCCTTTAATTCCTTTAACTCCTCAAAATTAATTGCCTAGCCATGTAAAACCCTAGTGTAGCCGTCATCTCATTTGGCATTCACATGAAAAAATATCCCATCTTCAATTGTTTCTCACGGCTAGAGAAAATTAGGTAATGACCTTCATCTCTTTCTTCCTACTTTTCTTCTTTTTCTATGCTATTTTGCTTGCCTTCTTCCCTGATTGAGATCGGCCTCTACCCCTCTTCCTCTGCCACCACCTCCTTCCATCTCTTGCCGACCACCACCAGCCCCCACTCCACCAGATCTGACCATATCCGAACCATTTTGATGGTAAAACCCCCCAAATTTCAACCTAGATGCCTAAAAACCATGTTTATTGACCTCTACATGCTCACCCACCTCAACCACCACCCAAACCACCACCATAGCCACCACCACCTCCCTGACCTGACCACAACACACCCCTCCCCACCTCTGTCCAGATCTAAACTTGAATGTCCAAGCCCAAACTCCTATGGCCGAGCCCTTTTGTTGACCAAAAACCACGCTAGTGTGCCTAAAACTCTTCACATACCTATGTTATAACTTCCCCATCATCTCTAGCTTGTAGCCGTGTATCCCTTGGTCCAAACCAGACCCAAAACCATTGCCTTAGACCTGTAGTTTCCCTCATGGCTGAGCCTAGTAAAGGTTGAAAGCAAGTGCAAGCATTTCTATTTGATTCCGTGCAGTCATTTCTAACATTGTTCTATTAAAATTTGGGTTGAAAACTTATATTGTTTGGATTGTTTTGTCTTATGTATTCTGAGGAGTTAACCTTGTCTCTTTCACACTCATCATCATCATGGCTGAGAAATGAACCCCTTGTTCGAGCTTTTGAATGGTTAAAGCATGGTCAAGTAATCTATTCCGTTGTTGCTTCTTATCTGCATTGTTTCAACATTGTTTTGCGTTGAATATTTATGTGTATATTGTCTTGTTTTGTTTGAATGTTTTCAAGGAGATTTATCTTTGGCTCTCTCAATATCCAATCTTATTCGTGCTTTCGTGCCTTCGAAGATCTCAGTTTGTGCATTTGATAGCAATCTCCAGCACAAAGAGGTGAGTTATTCTCACCAGACAATATGTACCTATATAACAAGTAAATTGACACCCTGCGAATCTGTAGAAATATATTATCATGTTATATATGCTTATATTATTATCATATGATGTTCACACCTGTTATTACACCTGTTATATCATATGTTACTGTTATTTAATGTTATTCTGTTATTTATATCTGTTATCACCATTGCAAGTTCCCTGTAGACTAGAATCACTATGGGTTGAAATGATACATACCCGAACGGACTTTAGAATAGGGAAAAATCATTATGGGCTGAAATGATAGGCCTGCACGATTTTTATTTAATTTATTTTAACTTGGGATTGCGGGTTTGAAATGATAGAACCCGGATTTTTCTTTTTTTAACTGCGGATTGAAATGATACATATCCGTATCACTTGACCTAGGTTAGAAAATTATATACAGGCCCGTGGTTATTTTATAAAGTGCTTTGGATATTTTTAAGTAATTTAAAAATTATAAATTTATGAAATTTGATTTAGATAGATTTTGAAATGTTTTAAAATAAAGAAATTATGATTTTTCTATACGTTAAAAATGTAATTAATGAAGATTTAACTGGATTTTTGAAATATAACTTAAGTTGGAAATTTGGAATTTTGGTTAAAAATGATTTTTAAGTTATATAAATAAAATGGATATTAAATTTTATTTGGAAATGGTAAATATGATAATTTGATTAAATTTGAATTTAAGTGATTTATTAAAGTATTATTGATTTTTCTATGAATTTAAGTGGTTAAATAAATGAATGTTTAAAAGTGATCTTTTAAAATATAACTTGACTAGGAAATGTGAAATTTGGTTTTAATTAAAGGTTTAAGTTAATTAAATAAAATTGGAAATTTTGTTAAATTGTGAAATGGTAATTTAAATTTGAAGTGTTAAGTCTATTTGTTGAAATGTGAAGAATTGGAACTTTTACACTTAAACTTATTAAGTAAATTATTGAAAATTGGATTTAATTATAAGAAATTTATTGTGAAAAAGATATATGTTAAATGATATGTAAATGAACATTTTAAATGTTAAAATATGATTTTTAAAATGTTTATGTGTTTTAAATAAAAGTTATTTAATTGCTGGAAATACACTAACACCTGAAATTTACTTTTAATAGCATTCAGAAATGCTATAGATTCTGTTTTGAACTAAAATTGTGTAAAAAGAGCTATTATAGCATTTCTGAAATGCTGTAGTTGCTGTAATTGAACTTATAGGCTAATATTGAACTCAGGCCTATTATAGCATTCTCTGGAAATGCTATAATGGTCTGCAGTCTTTGCTGAAACCAAATTTAACCCTTGTTTTGAAATCTGAACTACCGCAGCACTTCTGAAATGCTGTCTTTTCTGTTTTGAACTATAATTCTACTAAAATTGAGTTTTAACAGCAGTTTTAAGTGCTGTCTTTGCTGAATTAAAAATGTTTTCAAATATAACCTATAGCAGTTGTTTTTAAATGCTGTGAAATGCTGAAATTTTAATAATTAGGGTTTTTGACTTAGTAAACGAACTCAGAATGGTTTGAAACTTTGGAAATTGAATACTTGATTTGAAAATATAATAACTACACTTTTAAAAGGTTTAAATGAATTATTTGATTGGAATATAAACTATTTAAAAGGTGATTTGAAATGATAATAAATGAAGTATACCTTTAAATTTAAAAGGTATTTAAAGTTGAATATTTAGATTTGAACTCAAATAATATTTGGAATATTAAAATGATTTGAAATGAAGTTTTGAAATGATATGATATTTTAAAAATATGGAAATGGTTTGGAATTGATTTAATCTTTATTTTGATAAAGATTTGGATTTGAAATGATATTCTATTTGAAGTATAAACTGTTTTTAAACTTATAACCACGGGTTATAATAACGTTGGGTTGTTAAAGAGACCGGGATCGGATATGGACATACTCTCTGTCTTACCGAAAACCACTTTGGCAACCGTGTACGCGGTGGAGATTCCAGAATGAAGTAGGATGGTGGCGACGTTCTTAAGGTATGTTACGTGGACCCAACTCCTGTGAGTTGGCATAAGGTGGCTAAAACAGGAGCGATCTCGGACCAGTGAGGTAGCACCTCTTCTCGGACACATTTCTTCGATATTATACTCTTACTTGTGATTGATTAGATGGCCATCCTCCGATTTGGGAGTGTTGTTCGAGGTGGAACGGTAGTGGCTGCTATGCGTATCCATCAGTCCGTGTGCGTAATTGGTATATCTACCCTGGCATTGCCTAGTTGTGCCGTGTCACCTACCATATCGAGCTTTACTACGATTATGATTTTAAGATCCGACCGCGTTAAGGTTCTCCATCCCCTTAACGCTATTTTCTATATGATTATACTTTACTTATTTAGACACTATTATAATAGCGAATATTACTACATAGTAGATATTTTAACGGATCCTTAGAGGATGGGCGGTCCCAAGCATCTTCTAAGTTACTTGTACCTTTATTACAGTTCACTTGAGTTGGTTTACATTATATAAGTATATATTGTCCTGACTCGAGTGTTTTGTGTTTTGCTTTACGCTCGGGTCAGCCTGAGTTATTCACAGATTTGGATTTCCACTCTCTTGGAGATTTGAATCGCTGGAGATTATCTGCTTGTCATGTCCTATCTATTTCAATTCCGTTGTTCTACTCAGCTTGTACTTGGTTATTTTATTGAGACTTTTGTTGTACTCTATTTCTTCTGTTGTATCTTATATAACTCTGACATATTTAGATAGTAGCTTCATGAACTACTATTTCTTTTACTTCCGCTGCATTATTTTACTCTGTGTCTGTGATCTGTGATTATATTTATTTACTGTATATTCTGAGATTTGCCAAATTTTATTTACAACGCGGTATTTTGAGCAATTCAACTCCGGTATGAGTGTCTGCCTATATACTTATAATGGATGCGAATGGTTGAAAATACCGGGTCGTTACAGTTGGTATCAGAGCTTTGGCTTTGAGGCAAAACTTGGAATATAAGGTAAATTTATTTACAGAATTACTTTGGTTCGAGTTTGAATCTCTTCCTTTTTGACTCGGTTTCCTTTGAATTTTGGAATGTTCCCTGCGGTTCCAAAATCCATTCGTGTCCCTCACTATCCATCTTCTTTTGATTCTGGAGTATCCCATAACTCCACTTCGAATGATCTTCATAGTGAATTGGCGGTCTCGCCAATATTCTAATTTTCTTGTAAAAGGGTGAAAATCCTTTACAGTCAGCATCGATTCACCAGAGATTTTTATTTATCCTTGGTTTAGATGCTAATATCTTTTATTATTCCAAACTCTATCTCTTGAGATCGAACGTAGATTTATCCTAGAAAAATCCACATCGATCTTATTCTTTAAGTCACGGTTGACCCGGTTAAGGTTGTCCGCGATTTATCTAAGCTTACCCATCTCTCTACTCTGTTTAACCATCTTGTCTTTTGTTTCTAAACTATCTCCAAACATTTTTAATTGTACTTGTAAATCTATGTTTTGTTTTATATATGGTGTTGTTTGAGTTGTTGATGTTGATTTGGATTTCCGATCGATTCGTCTGATCAACGCTATCGATAGGATTTCTAAAACACTTTGACAGAACAAACTGACACAATATTATTTTAAATTTGGTTAATGAAATAAAATTTTGATATATAAGTAAATTTATGGAACTTAATAAATTGATTTAAATTGATAATTTGAAATGATAATACTTGATTTATCATTTATTGTTCTACAAATGAATTTATAAATAGTTGTTTATAAATTGAATCGGGAACTGAAATGAATTTGAATCAAGAATTTGAGAATTCAAGTTTCCGATGGTTTCAAACCTTGTGTTTTCAAGTTTTAAAAGGATATATTATTTAAAGTATTTCGAATAGAAATTTTGTTTTCAAAGAATTTTAAAAGATTTAAAATTTAGTGCTCTTCTCTTTGTCGCTGGAAAATAATTTCGGTGATGACTGCAGCATCATCGACGTTCATTTTCGAGTTTCAAAGGGAAGAGACCGTTCTGTAGTCTTACTACAGCTTTGTTTTGAAAGATTTAATTTATTTGAATTTCTAAATATGATTTGATTTATAATATATATAGATATATGATTTAAATTGATTTGACATATTATGTACATATATTTATTTATCTCTAACTGGTTTGAAGGAAACCGGAAAATTAATTCTTGAATTTCATCTTAAAGAATAATTTCAGTTATAAAAAGAAAAATTAAAATTTTTGAATAAATGATTCAAACTTGAGATAATTGAATTGGAAAGTTTTATTTGTATAATACAATTGCATTCAAATATAACTTACCTTAAAATATTTTTTTAGAAGTTAACAATGTAATTGGATAATATACAATATAGAAAGGATTTTATAAATAAAATTTGAGTGGTTATGATAAATGTTATACACTTAAATTTTAGTTATAAAAGATTAACAGAGGTAAATAGTGAAAAAGAAATTTAAAGAGATTTTTTTTAAATAACTTAATATTCAAATTTGATTTAATATGGAACCTTAAATCTAACCTAGGAATTTTAATAAAGGTTATTTCCTAAAATGAGTATGTTGTATAATAAATAATGATCTTTGAATAGATAAAATAAAATACATTTGAAATAGACATTTTGTAATAAAGTTTATTTAACTTGAATTCATAGTTTAATTGATGTCTAAATGAATAAATGTGTAAAGAAATTTGATTGTTATATTTGCTATATAAATATTTTATTTATGAAATAGATATGTCTTGAAAAATGAATGATTATAATTTAAATAGTTAAAATGTATTTTAACATCACTAAAAATTGATAATTGAGAATTTGTTTTTCAAATGGAATTTTAAGTGTAACTTATTAAAGGAATATCTATTTGGGAAATGGGTATTTTAAATAAAGTGTTAGGTTATGTGTTAAATTAAGAGCTAACTAAAATAGTGAACTTTTAAACTTAATAAATGAAGTATAGTTTGATTTGAATATTCCATTCATAAAAGTTTGTTTTAATAAGTCATAAGTTAAATGATATCCAAATGAATATTTCTGATATTAAACTGATTTGAAATATTAATATATCTACTGTAGCATTTTATAAGTGCTGCTATTTTGAAAATACAATGTTTTGGAAATTTTATAATTGAATGAACTTAGAAATGTTACAACTTTAAAATGAATATTATTTGACCTTGAATTAAAATATTTTAAATGAAGATTATTTTAAAAGGTGTTATGATTTTCTAAGTATTATGTTTTTTTAGAATAACATTTCCAAAGTGTTACGATTTTTAGTAGTATGATTTCCAAATGATAAACATCCATAAATTATTATGATTTAAAAGCATTATGGTTTCAAGTTTATTATCTTATTTTGTGTTTCCAAACTACCTTTTGGTTGTCCTTATTTCTCTTATCTTGTTACAGAATGGGAAGGCTATTGCTTATACCAGTCCGTATAGAAATCTTTCTGTAATCTTTGATAATTTTTGTTACTTATCTGGATCTGAACACTGTTTTTCCATTCATAGACCGTCGGTCAAGTGAAAGGGGTGATTCAGACTCTAGAGGATCTTGTTCGTGCTTGTATTCTTGATTTGATCACCTCCATCTTGTTAAACTTACCTATAACAATAATTATCAGGTGTAATTCCAATCTTCTTATCATCTTGTCTTAATTCTATTTCATTCTATCTTTTTCTGTGCTTTCCCATACCTCGTTCCTTTTCGGGGACGAAAAGTTTTGAGTAGGGGAGAGTGTAACAACCCTATATTTTACAAATATTCTTAAATTGATTTTTTCCAGATTCAAAAGCTTTATTTATGAAAAAGAATAAATTTTGTTATTTTAAATATAAACTTTGACTTTGATGTGGATTAGAATTCCAAATATGACTAAATTTAATATTTCCTGAAAATGTGAATTTTGGTCAATAGTCAAACTTTGACTTTTAAGTTTAAATTTTAAATAGTTTGAAATTATAAATTTTATCTTTTATTATGAAAATAGATTTAATAACTTGAACACTACTTTTCGTTTCGTTGAAAACGGAGTTAAAATGTAAAAGTTATGTACATTTCAATTTTTAGTATAATTTGTTTTATTGTGAATTTTTGCCTATTTTAAATTTTATAAATTTTATTTTCTTTGTCATATTTTATTTTAATATGTGTTAATATGTTATTTTATGTATATTTTTGTCTTTTATTATTTTTAAAGTGAAGTAGACATTTTTCTAGAGTCAATGGTAATTTATGTGAAATTTTCATGTCCTGTCTGCTATTTTTAAACAATTTCTTCAATTCTTTTGCTATTTTCTCTGAATTTAATTATTTATTTCACTTTGAAATGTTTTAAAAGTCATTTTTATTTCAAATTTTATTTTAGAATATTTTTAAATTAAAGTTAATAATTTTCCAAAGTCAATGGTGATTTATTTGTAATTTCTGGACACTGTTTTGTATTTTAAGCAATTTCTTTTATTATTTTTTCTAATTTCTTTAAATTTTATTATTTATTTTCTTATATCTTTACTTAGTTTCGGTTTGTATAGTATTTTTCTGAAATATTTTGTTTATATAAAGATTTATAAGGAAAGAAATGTGAAGGGTTGTGTCACGCTTTGAAACGGAAGCCCTTTTATTTACCAAATCCTTTAATTCCTATAACTCCTCAAAATTAATTGCCTAGCCATGTAAAACCCTAGTGTAGCCGTCATCTCATTTGGCATTCACATGAAAAAATATCCCATCTTCAATTGTTTCTCACGGCTAGAGAAAATTAGGTAATGACCTTCATCTCTTTCTTCCTACTTTTCTTCTTTTTCTATGCTATTTTGCTTGCCTTCTTCCCTGATTGAGATCGGCCTCTACCCCTCTTCCTCTGCCACCACCTCCTTCCATCTCTTGCCGACCACCACCAGCCCCCACTCCACCAGATCTGACCATATCCGAACCATTTTGATGGTAAACCCCCCAAATTTCAACCTAGATGCCTAAAAACCATGTTTATTGACCTCTACATGCTCACCCACCTCAACCACCACCCAAACCACCACCATAGCCACCACCACCTCCCTGACCTGACCACAACACACCCCTCCCCACCTCTGTCCAGATCTAAACTTGAATGTCCAAGCCCAAACTCCTATGGCCGAGCCCTTTTGTTGACCAAAAACCACGCTAGTGTGCCTAAAACTCTTCACATACCTATGTTATAACTTCCCCATCATCTCTAGCTTGTAGCCGTGTATCCCTTGGTCCAAACCAGACCCAAAACCATTGCCTTAGACCTGTAGTTTCCCTCATGGCTGAGCCTAGTAAAGGTTGAAAGCAAGTGCAAGCATTTCTATTTGATTCCGTGCAGTCATTTCTAACATTGTTCTATTAAAATTTGGGTTGAAAACTTATATTGTTTGGATTGTTTTGTCTTATGTATTCTGAGGAGTTAACCTTGTCTCTTTCACACTCATCATCATCATGGCTGAGAAATGAACCCCTTGTTCGAGCTTTTGAATGGTTAAAGCATGGTCAAGTAATCTATTCCGTTGTTGCTTCTTATCTGCATTGTTTCAACATTGTTTTGCGTTGAATATTTATGTGTATATTGTCTTGTTTTGTTTGAATGTTTTCAAGGAGATTTATCTTTGGCTCTCTCAATATCCAATCTTATTCGTGCTTTCGTGCCTTCGAAGATCTCAGTTTGTGCATTTGATAGCAATCTCCAGCACAAAGAGGTGAGTTATTCTCACCAGACAATATGTACCTATATAACAAGTAAATTGACACCCTGCGAATCTGTAGAAATATATTATCATGTTATATATGCTTATATTATTATCATATGATGTTCACACCTGTTATTACACCTGTTATATCATATGTTACTGTTATTTAATGTTATTCTGTTATTTATATCTGTTATCACCATTGCAAGTTCCCTGTAGACTAGAATCACTATGGGTTGAAATGATACATACCCGAACGGACTTTAGAATAGGGAAAAATCATTATGGGCTGAAATGATAGGCCTGCACGATTTTTATTTAATTTATTTTAACTTGGGATTGCGGGTTTGAAATGATAGAACCCGGATTTTTCTTTTTTTAACTGCGGATTGAAATGATACATATCCGTATCACTTGACCTAGGTTAGAAAATTATATACAGGCCCGTGGTTATTTTATAAAGTGCTTTGGATATTTTTAAGTAATTTAAAAATTATAAATTTATGAAATTTGATTTAGATAGATTTTGAAATGTTTTAAAATAAAGAAATTATGATTTTTCTATACGTTAAAAATGTAATTAATGAAGATTTAACTGGATTTTTGAAATATAACTTAAGTTGGAAATTTGGAATTTTGGTTAAAAATGATTTTTAAGTTATATAAATAAAATGGATATTAAATTTTATTTGGAAATGGTAAATATGATAATTTGATTAAATTTGAATTTAAGTGATTTATTAAAGTATTATTGATTTTTCTATGAATTTAAGTGGTTAAATAAATGAATGTTTAAAAGTGATCTTTTAAAATATAACTTGACTAGGAAATGTGAAATTTGGTTTTAATTAAAGGTTTAAGTTAATTAAATAAAATTGGAAATTTTGTTAAATTGTGAAATGGTAATTTAAATTTGAAGTGTTAAGTCTATTTGTTGAAATGTGAAGAATTGGAACTTTTACACTTAAACTTATTAAGTAAATTATTGAAAATTGGATTTAATTATAAGAAATTTATTGTGAAAAAGATATATGTTAAATGATATGTAAATGAACATTTTAAATGTTAAAATATGATTTTTAAAATGTTTATGTGTTTTAAATAAAAGTTATTTAATTGCTGGAAATACACTAACACCTGAAATTTACTTTTAATAGCATTCAGAAATGCTATAGATTCTGTTTTGAACTAAAATTGTGTAAAAAGAGCTATTACAGCATTTCTGAAATGCTGTAGTTGCTGTAATTGAACTTATAGGCTAATATTGAACTCAGGCCTATTATAGCATTCTCTGGAAATGCTATAATGGTCTGCAGTCTTTGCTGAAACCAAATTTAACCCTTGTTTTGAAATCTGAACTACCGCAGCACTTCTGAAATGCTGTCTTTTCTGTTTTGAACTATAATTCTACTAAAATTGAGTTTTAACAGCAGTTTTAAGTGCTGTCTTTGCTGAATTAAAAATGTTTTCAAATATAACCTATAGCAGTTGTTTTTAAATGCTGTGAAATGCTGAAATTTTAATAATTAGGGTTTTTGACTTAGTAAACGAACTCAGAATGGTTTGAAACTTTGGAAATTGAATACTTGATTTGAAAATATAATAACTACACTTTTAAAAGGTTTAAATGAATTATTTGATTGGAATATAAACTATTTAAAAGGTGATTTGAAATGATAATAAATGAAGTATACCTTTAAATTTAAAAGGTATTTAAAGTTGAATATTTAGATTTGAACTCAAATAATATTTGGAATATTAAAATGATTTGAAATGAAGTTTTGAAATGATATGATATTTTAAAAATATGGAAATGGTTTGGAATTGATTTAATCTTTATTTTGATAAAGATTTGGATTTGAAATGATATTCTATTTGAAGTATAAACTGTTTTTAAACTTATAACCACGGGTTATAATAACGTTGGGTTGTTAAAGAGACCGGGATCGGATATGGACATACTCTCTGTCTTACCGAAAACCACTTTGGCAACCGTGTACGCGGTGGAGATTCCAGAATGAAGTAGGATGGTGGCGACGTTCTTAAGGTATGTTACATGGACCCAACTCCCGTGAGTTGGCATAAGGTGGCTAAAACAGGAGCGATCTCGGACCAGTGAGGTAGCACCTCTTCTCGGACACATTTCTTCGATATTATACTCTTACTTGTGATTGATTAGATGGCCATCCTCCGATTTGGGAGTGTTGTTCGAGGTGGAACGGTAGTGGCTGCTATGCGTATCCATCAGTCCGTGTGCGTAATTGGTATATCTACCCTGGCATTGCCTAGTTGTGCCGTGTCACCTACCATATCGAGCTTTACTACGATTATGATTTTAAGATCCGACCGCGTTAAGGTTCTCCATCCCCTTAACGCTATTTTCTATATGATTATACTTTACTTATTTAGACACTATTATAATAGCGAATATTACTACATAGTAGATATTTTAACGGATCCTTAGAGGATGGGCGGTCCCAAGCATCTTCTAAGTTACTTGTACCTTTATTACAGTTCACTTGAGTTGGTTTACATTATATAAGTATATATTGTCCTGACTCGAGTGTTTTGTGTTTTGCTTTACGCTCGGGTCAGCCTGAGTTATTCACAGATTTGGATTTCCACTCTCTTGGAGATTTGAATCGCTGGAGATTATCTGATTGTCATGTCCTATCTATTTCAATTCCGTTGTTCTACTCAGCTTGTACTTGGTTATTTTATTGAGACTTTTGTTGTACTCTATTTCTTCTGTTGTATCTTATATAACTCTGACATATTTAGATAGTAGCTTCATGAACTACTATTTCTTTTACTTCCGCTGCATTATTTTACTCTGTGTCTGTGATCTGTGATTATATTTATTTAATGTATATTCTGAGATTTGCCAAATTTTATTTACAACGCGGTATTTTGAGCAATTCAACTCCGGTATGAGTGTCTGCCTATATACTTATAATGGATGCGAATGGTTGAAAATACCGGGTCGTTACACTTATTCCATACAAAAAGTAGTTGATCTTTTTTATCGAGCTTCAAAATTGGAATAATACTGGGAGAAGCTTCATAAATGCTTGAGAGTAGCTTCTCTTGTCCTTGACATTTGCTGCTTTCTCCCTACTTCCATACAGATAAGTGATATAATTTTTTATTGAGCTTGCATCTATATTATTTTTTGCTTGTCCTCTTATTATTGGAATCAAGATGTGCAATTCTTTATTGTTGTTGGTGTTGTGGAAAATCCCTTCAGATGATCAGTCTAAGGGAATAAAAACCCAACGCAGCGGAAAACAACTGGATCGTGATTGCAGTGAGGCGGAACAAACAAATGATGAACACTAGAACAGACAGTCACAGATCTATGCAATGCAGAAAAATAAATAACACCAGTATTTATTATGGTTCCACTATCGCTAGGTAGTGTACGTCCACTTGGGGAGAGGAGATTTTATTAATCACTAAAAGATTAGAGTTACAAGATTGATTTACTTTTGGAGGCTATACATAAAAAGAATTAAAAATACAGACAAAATTCTGCATTGTTTCAGCTCTCTAGGATAGCTCTGAAATTAGCTCTCAATTTCCGGCTGTCATTGTTGTCCAGAAGCTCCACTATTTATAGAGTGAAGATATGAGGAGGGGTAGATGCTATATGGAAGCTCAGGATTTGGTTCGGCATCTTGGTTCGACATGTTTGGTCCGGCATATGACCCTTGGCATTTGGTTCGGCATAGTACACTTCAAGTCTGGACCGACATCTCCCAATTTCCAAACGAGAAATCTGGACCGGTCTTCCTCTTCATCTACTTGGTTCGGCAAATACTGAACGAAATATTTCGTTTGACAAATTTGGTTCGGTCTTCCTTCAGCGCTCCAAACCAATGCCGCTCCACTTCTCTTCTTTACCGAACGAAGTTTCTCGTTTGGTCTTCTTCAATCACCTAACGAAGTCACCACCGCTCCAAAACTCTAGAGCGGCAAATCCAAGCAACACCGGACCACTGATTTGATCCAAAAAATCAACTTCCTCCACCGAACCACTTTGCTGGTTCGGTCTTCAGCTTATGCTCCTAGGGCTTCGGCTTCCTCCTCCATGAGCTTCTCCAATGGCCTCTTCCCGAATTTAGGTATCATCTCTGACAATCTCCACCTTGATATCGAATTCCATACAAGCCTTCCAACTTCATCTACACCTTCATGCTCCAAGCAATGGATACTTACCAAATGAGCTTCGGCAATGCCATCACCCATTACACTTTGTCAACGAACTCCTACAAGACCACCGCCCGTCAACAAAGTGTTCGAAGTACCCAGTCCATGTAGAACCTATCAATCTCTACCATGAAAACAAACGTCTCCATGAACCTTCTCAACTCTCCTCCCCGTGGCACCTAGCACTTCATTAAACGAATCAAGTCCGAGCAATGCTCGAACTTAGCAACAGGCAACGACTTGGTAAACATGTCTGCTGCATTCTCCTTTGTGTGAACTTTTTGAAGTTGAACAGCTTCTCTTCACTCAACGAAACAAGGAACGACTCTCTCACCTCAATATGCTTCGTCCTCGAGCTGAATGCCATATTTTCAACTAAATGAATTGCACTCTGACTATCACAGTACACATTCACTCCTTCATATATGAAGCCCAAATCAAACAACAGTCGCCTCAAATAAAGCGCCTCCTTAGCTGCCACATCTATGAGCTTTGCCTCTGTAGTAGACAAAGCCACAATCGTCTGCAACCTCGCTCTCCAACTGATTGTTGTTCCACCAATGGTGAACACATATCCGGAGGTTGACTTCCTTCGATCTCTATCACTGGCATAGTCGGAATCACAAAATCCAACCAAGCTGAAATCTCTTCCTCTGCCGTCGAAGACAAGTCCATGGTTTGGAGTTCCTCTAAGGTATCTGAAGATACACTTCACTGCTTCCTAATACGTCTTTCCTGGATTTGCAATGAACCTACTTACCAATCCAACCGCTTGTGCAATGTCAGGCCTAGTGCAAACCATGACATACATCAAGCTGCCAACTGCACTTGCATATGAGACCTTCATCATATAAGCCTTGTCCTTTTTCGAGATCGGAGAGCCTTTACTAGAAAGTTGTATGAGAAAAGGCATGGGTGTGTTGATTGCCTTTGCCCCTTTCCATGCTAAACCGAGCAAGCACCTTTCGAATGTACTCCTTTTGAGTGAGGCTCAAAAGTCCTAGCTTTCTATCCCTTTGGATTTCCATACCCAAAATTTTCTTTGCTTCTCCAAGGTCCTTCATTTCGAATTCCGCTTTTAGCTTTAGCTTCAAACTATCGATTTCAGCCTTATCCTTGGAAGCAATCAACATATCATCCACGTACAAGAGTAGGTACACCCATCTACCATTCCTTAAATGCTTGAAGTACACACAAGCGTCTTTGATGCTACGACCAAAACCAAGTGAAAGCATAAAAGAGTCATATCTCTTGTACCATTGTCTAGGCGACTGCTTAAGTCCGTACAATGACTTCTTCATTTTGCAAACCCAATTTTCTTTTCCATCTACAGAAAATCCTTCTGGCTGCTTTATGTAGATGGTCTCATCCAAGTTTTCGTGCTAGAAAACGGTTTTCACATCTAGTTGCTACAGGTCCAAGTCATGAGCTGTGACGATAGCGAGTAAAATGCGGATGGACGGATGCCTCACTACTGGAGAAAATATCTCATCATACTCCAATACCTTTCTTTGTGAAAACCCTTTAGCAACTAGTCTAGCCTTGTACCTCCCATCATCCTTCACCTTGAATACCCATTTGCAACCTATGGCTCAGCTTCCTTGAGGAGGTGGTACCAAATCCCAAGTCTTGTTCTTCTTCAACGACTCCAACTCCTCTTCTGTAGCGCACATCCACTTCGAACTGTCACATGACTTCAAAACTTCATCAAGGTCAAGCGGCTCCTCATGAACCACATGTAGGGCATAGTCAAACTGATCACCAAGGCTAAGGTTCGCAAATTGCCAATCACCATACCTTTCGGGCGGCCTAATAGTCCTACGACTGACCCGGGTAGGTACTGCTTCACCTAAATTTCTTTCAGCTCCACCTTGAACTGAACTTCCTCTAGATTCATGCACATCACCAGCACTACTAGAAGGTACCTGTGGATTATCCTGTGATGTTTCATCAACTGCATTTTCCTCGACAGCATCAACAACAACTCTATTATTTTGCTGGAACATAGGAACTTCTTCCATTTCCTTAGGCCTATCAGAATCTTCTGATGTGGTAGGTAGCTTCTCTTTCGTATTGAACATAGCAGACTCATCAAAAGTAACATGTCTGGAATGAACAATCTTCCGATCAACAGGGTTCCAAATTCGATACCCTTTGATACCATCAGTGTATCCCATTAGTATGCCCTTGTATGCTCTAGCCTCCAACTTGTCATCACCTGTATGGTGAACATACACAGGAAAACCAAAAATTCGAAAGTAACCAAGATACACTGCTTTACCTCTCTACTTCTCCTTTGGAATCTTCCCATCTATGGCTGAGCACAGAATTCGATTTATGATATGCGCTGTAGTTGATAATGCCTCAGCCCAAAAGCCTCTAGACAAGCCCACCGTCAATCTTAAGCAACGAGCCTTCTCCAGTATAGTCATGTTTATCCTTTCTACAACCCCATTGGATTGCGGATCTCTGGGTGTAGTGAAATGTCTCTGAATGCCATATTGTCTACAAAAGTCGAGGAACTCCCTAGAGACAAATTCACCACCATTATCAGATCTCAACACCTTCAACCTAGAACTAGATTGGTTCTCAACAAGCGCTTTATAGTCTTTGAACTTCTCAAAACTTTCTGATTTGGCCTTCATTACATACACCCATACTTTCCGAGAAAACTCATCAATGAAATAGATAAAATACTTTGCTCCTCCTAGAGAAGGAGTTGCAACCGGTCCCCAAACATCTGTATGCACGTATTCAAGCACTCGCCTCAATCTATGGAGTCCAACTCCAAAAGATACTTTAGTTTGCTTGCCTAACACACATTCTTGGCAAAAATCCATCTTGTCGAAGCTTTCTCCTTTGATCATCTTCCGTCTTCGAAGTAACTCTAAGCTCTTCTTTGAAATATGACCCAATCCGAGAAGCCAAAGCTTTGTGGCATCCAATGGACGAGAACTATCTACTCTAACACACGACTCTCCAAGAACTGTGGTTCCTTTAAGCAAATACAGATTTCGGAACACATCTCCTTTCATAAGAACTAGTGCACCTCTCGAAACCTTTAGACTATCCTTCTCGATAGTTACCTTGCATCCCCAAGATGCCAATTGTCCTAAAGAAATTAAAGACTTCCGAAGACCTGTAACATACCGAATACCTGTCAAAGTGCGTATCACTCCGTCAAACATCCTGATCCTCACTGTACCTTCACCCATTGCTCTACAGCTAGCATCATTACCCATAAGAATAGAGCTTCCCTCTCGTCCAACGAAAGAACTGTAGTAATCCTTATTAAGCGTCATATGAAAAGATGCCCCCGAGTCCAGCATCCAATGGTCTGAGACATCCGATACTGCTGTAGACAACACGTCGTCAGATACAGACTTATCCACCGCAAATGATGAAGATCCGTCTTCTTCCTTCTTCTTTAAATATGGACAATCCTTTTTTCAATGACCAGGTTTCTTGCAGATAAAGCACTTCCCGTCCTTAAACTTTCCTCTCCTGCCATTACCAGGCTTCCTAGACTTGGAACGCCCTCTAGAGTGCCAATTCTTCTTATCTTCTCTACCTCTTTCAACAAATAGGTCGTGGCTACTACTTCCACCTCTACTTCCTTTACTTATCTCCTTCATCTGATCTCTCAAGCCCTCAGATAGAAGGTCTGACTTCACATCTTCCACCGTCAATGTGTATCTAGCAAAGATAAGGCTGTTAGCGAAACCT
Organism: Allium fistulosum; assembly: GCA_030737815.1. Lineage (NCBI taxonomy): Eukaryota > Viridiplantae > Streptophyta > Magnoliopsida > Asparagales > Amaryllidaceae > Allium > Allium fistulosum. The sequence continues at coordinate 853,588,307 of CM060907.1, forward strand.
GTGTATTGCTCCGGAAGAGAACACAAAAGAATCATTGCCATTTGATCCTCATCCATATTTAAGTCAACAGTCTTCATCTTCATCACGAGATCATCAAAGAAATTAAGATGTTCCTTCACCGAAGTATCCTCTCTCATCCGCATGGTGAAAAATGTCTTCAGTAATATCAGATAGTTAGTCAGAGATTTCTTCAAGTAGAGGTTTTCTAGCTTGGTTCAAATTCCCCTAGCAGTGGTCTCACTACTAATCTCTGAGATAACATTCTCTCCCATAGCTAGCTGTAAAGTAGTGAACGCCCATTTCTCCATCTCCTTCCTTTCCACAACTGAGATGTCAGTCGTCAACTCCTTAGGGGCAAACACTACTGGATGGACTTCATTCCTCATTAGAACAGCCTTCATCCTCCATTTCCACTTCTCGAAGTCTTTATCTCCATTCCATTTCTCAATTGGCAACTGCAATCCTAACACGATATACATCCCTCTAGTATAAGGTCTTGTAATTACTAGAGCCGCTTCATCTCCTGCCATAGCGCCTAACACTCCTCAATCAACCTTGCAGCTCCGATACCAGTTGGGGAAAATCCCTTCAGATGATCAGTCTAAGGGAATAAAAACCCAACGCAGCGGAAAATAACTGGATCGTTATTGTAGTGAGATGGATCAAACAAAAGATGAACACCAGAATAGACAGTCACAGATCTATGCAATGCAGAAAAATAAATAACACCAGTATTTATTGTGGTTCCACTACCGCTAGGCAGTGTACGTCCACTTGAGGAGAGGAGATTTTATTAATCACTGAAAGATTAGAGTTACAAGATTGATTTACTTTTGGGGGCTATACATAAGAAGAATTAACAATACAGACAAAATTCTGCAAAGTTTTAGCTCTCTAGGATGACTCTGAAATTAGTTCTCAATTTCCGGCTGCCGTTGTTGTCCAAAAGCTCCACTATTTATAGAGTGAAGATATGACGAGGGGTAGATGCTATATGGAAGCTCAGGATTTGGTTCAGCATGTTTGGTCCGGCATATGACACTTGGCATTTGGTTCGGCATAGTACCCTTCAAGTCTGGACCGGCATCTCCCAATTGCCGAACGAGAAATCTAGACCGGTCTTCCTCTTCACCTACTTGGTTCAGAAAATATCGAACGAAATATTTTGTTCGACAAATTTGGTTCGGTCTTCCTTCACTGCTCCAAACCAATGACGCTCCACTTCTCTTCTTTATCGAACAAAGTTTCTTGTTTAGTCTTCTTCAGTCATTGAACACAGTCACCACCGCTCTAGAGCTCTGGAGCGGCAAATCCAAGTAATACCGGACCACTGATTTAGTCCGGCAAAATAGCTTCCTCCACCAAACTACTTTGCTGGTTCGGTCTTCAGCTCTTACTCCTATGGCTTCGGCTTCCTCCTTCATGAGCTTCTCTAATGGCCTCTTCCCGAATTCAGGTATCATCTCTAACAGTTGGAACATCTCGTCTGGCGTGATCCTATGGTGCGGTAGTTCCTATTCAAATCAGGTAAACTATGATTAAGCTCAAAATTTCTATTATTATTAAAATTATTATTATTATAAGAACTCACTCTGTTTTTACTTCCCTTATACAAGTTACTTCTAGTTTGGGCATTGAATCGACTTCCTCCAGTGAAATTGCCATTGAGATTGGTTTTACTCCTATCTCTTATCTCTGATGTTGAATAACTGCCTTTTTATTGAAATACTTTGCCGTGGAAAATGTCCAAATTGACTTTCTCGCTTTGTAGGTATGCCTCGACCCTTTCTTCATAGTTATCCAGATCGTGAATAGTTGAATTTAGGTTGTTTGAATCTGATGACTCTTTTCTAGCTTTGTGACAAAATATTTGGTATTCTGTGTCAATGGTTTTCCACAACTGTATGTTTGCAGTTTCTTTTTGTTTGTGCAATCTGGCATTCCTCTTTTTCCAAATGTGATAGGCAACGGTAGTTAGTAGTATGCATGCTTTATCAAGTTTCCTTTGATTTGCTTTTGAACTTTTACTAAATATGCTGAATGCTCGATCTTATATTGTGGATTGGCTCAAATTGACTAAGTTGAAATTTTCATTTTGCAATATATCATAATGCCTTATGTAAATGCAATCAAAAAATGAGTGATCTATACTTTTAGTCTCATTAATGCATAAAAGACATTTTATTTCCCCTTCTTTATTCCACTTTATACATTTTCCTCTTGTAGACAACCTATTCAATATTGCAAATAAGCAATGAGCCATTTTTGGGCAATTTGCCCTATTCCAAACTGTTTTGTACTAATCCACTTCAACTTCTGCACCTATAATGTACTTCCAAGTTTTTTAAAAGAGAATTTTCCTTTTATTGATAGTTTCCAACTCCAGCTGTCTTTGTCTAGACTTAAGTCTATTTCAATACTTTCTCTTACTGATTTGAATATTGATGCAGCTGGTTGTAGGTTTGTGTTCCATTTATGGTTTTGAATAATGCTTTCCACTTTTATATTTGTTTCTCTAAAATGCAATAAATTATACCAGCATAGTAAATTGGCCAAAGACTTTTATCCATAGGTCGAACCAAAGGCCGGTGTCTTTGCCATCCTTGAATTTTCTATCTATCAATTTAATGCCTGTTTCTCTGGACTTAAGAATACTTTTCTAAGTGTAAGAGTAGTGGTTTTCTATTGGCATATTTCAAAAGTTTTTATTTTTGACATATTTCTCTTGCATTCATTTTGCCTATAAAGAGTTTCCTTCAATGAATTTCCAAAACAACTTGAAATTTCATACTTCAATTAAGCCTTTAAAATTTCTTAAGCCAAGTCCCCCATTCTTTTTTGTTTTGCAGACCTTCTCCCATGAGATTTTATAATATTTGCCTATCCACAATGGAATTAGAATCAACAAAACGAAAATCCTCATTATCCTAAAATTAAAGATATAGTTTAGCCACTAGGGAAAAAAGGTAGACATCATTGATCTTACGTTACCATAACATCACTGCATTTCCAATTCCATGTAAACTAAAATAAACTGAAGCCTAGAACACATCAGCTGAATTCTTAATTTTAGACAAGAAAATGATTCTTTGTGATGACAAACAAAAAGTTGAATTTCATAGCCACAAAAGGAGGACTCGTATGAATCTAACATTAAAAAAATCATTTCAAAAAGATAATAAAAAACCCCAATCTACTCTATATTGACTAATCTTCCATGGCAATAAATGAATAGTGGATATTTGACTCATCCACATCCACTGCTACCAAAGTGCATCCATATCACCTGACCAATATCCCTAGTCTTTGTAGGATTTTTTTTAGAAGTGCTAAATATAACAAGGCTCGTGGCCCAAAGGAACAAGTTCGAGTAACCTAACATATACCAAAGTTACCTAAACACAACAGATATTACTTAGGGTTAAACCCTAGCCACAACTATCATTCTTTCTCTTGTATTGAGAAAGCTAAAATCTCAAAAATGGTAAGACTACCGTCGACGAACAAAATTCGATCATCTCCCCTTCAATTTTCATGATTCATGGAGGCTTCTATAGCTTTAGGAGCCCACTCTTCCCCCTTGTTCTCTAACAGTATTCTCAGTTGATGTTGGATCTTCATATTTCTATATATTTGCCTATATTTAACAAATATAGCTACACTCTCCTTTTTACCACATAGACGTGTGATAGATCTTGTGATTATTTTGCTTTGATAATAATTTCCATTAGAATTCTATATATTTTCTAATACACTTCGATCGTTGCGATTTTGCAGAAGATGGTGCTCGGTAGGCTGTACTTTATGTGAGTGGTAGTCTTCGGTCATATCAGGTAACTTTTTTCTTTTTAATGACAATCTATTCGCTAATTTAGTTGCATCAGTGCTAATGTTTGCTTCTTTTTTGTAGGTGTTGTATCAGGTATGACCTTCTGATCCGCCACCTCCAAGCACAACCCTATAGCAGCCATCAGAGGGAATATTAGTTCTTCCACGGGAATTTCAGTAGAATATTTCCCGTTCTATAAGTATGCATCTAATCGATCCTCATAGTTATTTAAATTCCATATCTCATGTATTTGTTCATGACTTTTTGGATGCTTTGTTTTCCTGTCTGATTTTTTAAGTAGAATTTGACTATCTTTTTCTATGATTTTCCAAAGTTACAAGCTCTCGTTTCTTTGTTGTTGTGTAATCTTGCATTCCTTTCTTTCCACAAGTGATATAGTGCTGTGGTGAGGACAATGCAAGCCAAGTTAAATTCCTTTGTATTGATTTTGAATTTGTGTTGGATGAATTCAATACTGCTTCTTATGTTTTGAAGTGCTTGATGTTGGCTAAAGTTACGCTTTTGCTTTTGCAATTGACCAGATGTGCTTTGAGTATATATAGTTAAAACAAACATGATCACTGCTTTCAGATTCAGGTTTGCACATTGTCTTTCACTTTTACCATTTCATTTTTGCACCTGTCTCTGGTTGGTAGTCTATTTAATAGTGCAAAATATGCACAATGTGCCATTTTTGGACAGTTTGACTTATTCCAGATGACAGAGAACCAATCAACCTTTGCTTCTGCCCCTTTTATGTAATCTTATTTGTTTTTGAAAGAAAATTTTCCTTTTGAACTTAGCTTCCAAATCCATTTATTTTGGGTAGATTGGGATTGATTGTGATTTTTTTATTGCTACTTTAAATATTAATGGTGCGGGTTTTTGTTGTACATTCCAATTGTGATTCTGTATTATGCAGTCCACTTTTGCATTTACATCACCAAAACGATAGATGTTAAACCATCCCATTAATTTTATAAGTGAATTTCCATTAGTCCACGGATCAAACAAATAATTGGTTTGCTTTCCATCTTTAAATTGCCTTTCAATGAGTTCAATAAGTTCTTCCAAGTGTGAGAATGATGTTTTTCCACTGGCGTTTTCCAGAAATCTTTGTTTTAACATACCTTTCTTTCATCCATTTAGCCCACAAAGATCTCCATCTAGAGATATCCAAAAATAATTTGGGTTTGCATATGTATTTAAATCTTTGAAAATTATTAGTCTTAAGTCATCTGTTTTCATTGATTTGCATACGATGTCCCAAAAAACTTTGTGATATTTGCCTCTCTAAGTGAAGTTTGCACACACTTTTTCTATTTTATGCATTACTTTTTGGTTGTGTATTTGCAGCTGGTACATGATAGTAGCAGTGATGACAGTATATGTTAATTCTAATCTACCATCTAGAGATAGCAGTTTGCAGAACAATCCCTCAGTCTGTTTTGTATTTGATCGTATAATCTTGAGCAATCTCTGATGTTGATCTGATTCATGCTAAGTGGTAGTCCCAATAATTTTACTGGTAATGTTCCTTCTTGAACTTTTAATATATTCAGTATTTTTGCTTATTTGGTGCATGCTTTGCTGAAGTACATTTTGCTTTTGCAGTCATTAGTTTGTAGACCGGCAAACTTTTTTAGTTTTACAAAGATTTTAACCATAGTATTTGCACTTTGCTCATCTGCTTTTAAAAATAACAACAAGTCATCAACATACAATAAATGTGTTATAAATGATTTAACTCTATTAGTGGTTTTTAAATTGCCATTTCTTTGCTCAATTTCCATTTGTAAAGAGAAAAATGCCATTCCAATGGTGAATAAGTAAGGAGAAATGGGATATCCTTATCTTATTCCTCTATTGCTATGGATAAAACCACTAGTAGATCCATTTATAAGTATTGAATAAGTAACATGCATTCTCTGATTAGGTTTATAAATTTATCATTAAAGCCAAGCCAATTCATCATACGTAAATAAAATGTCTATTTATTTTGTCATAAGCTTTGTGCAAATATATTTTGATACACATTTTTTTACCGTCTTGATTAAAATTTCTAACCATTTCATGTGCTAATAAAGTATTTTCTACAATTGATCTCCCTAAATAAAGGCACTTCGATTTTCAAAAATTAGATATTTCAGAAACATCTTTATTCTATAACATAGTATTATAGCAATAATTTTATAAATAAAGTTACAACGAGCAATTGGACTATAATCCCCTAACTCATTAGGTACTTTAATCTTTGGCACAAGAGTGATTAATGTATGACTTATGTTTTTCAATATTTTCTCATTCACAAAAATTCATTTACTGCATCAAACAAATTATTTTTAATTTCTTCCCAATGATTTTTATAAAATTTAGCCCCAAATCAATCTGGACTCAAACTTTTATCATCGTTCACATTAGAAATGATGTCTTTAATTTCTTTTATATATATGGAGGCTAATAGTATATCCTTACTATCTAGATGTAATAAATATCTAGTATCAATATTTGGAAAAGATTTTGGGTATGAGTTTGCATTGTATAGTGAGTTGAAGTAAGTGATAGATTCTATTTCTGTTCAAGTGGCTTCATTTATCACAACTCCATTTTTATCTAAAAATTTGCCTATATCATTTCTATGTTTTCTATTAGACATTTTAGCATAAATTTTTCTGCTAGATTCATCTCCACTCGTAAGCTAATCCACCTTTGCTTTTTGTTTCATTTTTGCTGCTTGTACATGAAAAGCACGAAGTAGTTTGCTCTGTGTTTGAAAAAAATTATTTACTTTAAAAGAGTCCGAGCTATCATTATCTATGTTATTCTGCAAATACTCGCATTCCTCTCTAATTTATTTGATTTCTTTTTGGAATTGTTTTTATTCCTTTTTTTTCAATTTTTATTTTTTTTGTAATAATTTACTGAGTTTAAACTGGGCAGTGCCCTATATAAAAACAACAAGACTATTTTTAGTTATTTCCTTATATGAACTTTCACATGTCCAGCTATTTACAAATCTGACGGGATTTTTTTTCTTATATACGGCTTGTTTTAAGAGAGTTACTTGTATTAGAGTGTGATTATTAGAAGCTTGGGGAACGGTATTACAATTAAGGTTTGGAAAATATTTTAGAAATTCTTGATTTACCAATATTTTATCAAGTTTACAGTGAATGTTTTTGCATTCTTTAGATTTCCAAGTATAATTGTTGCCAAAAATTGCGGTCTTTACTAGCCCTATTTTCAACTTCAAATTATTTGTTATTTCTAATTTTTTAAAAGGTATCAGGATACCTTCCCTTTTCTCTGAAGAATGTAGAACTATGTTTAAATCCCCTAATAGCCATGGGTTTTTCATTTTATTATTTAACAGTTCTAAATGTTTCCAAAGTAAGGTTCTTTCATTCTCACTATGTGATGCATACACAAAGGTAATTTCTAAAAGTAGACCTCCTTTATTTATGCATATACAGTGTATATTTTGCAGATTTATGAAATATTGTTTTATTTTCCAGATATTTGGATCCTATAAAATCATTATTCTACCATTTCCACCCATTATACTGTTATTTATTATACCCCAACTATTTAGTGGTCTTGTTTGATAGATTTCTATTTTCCATTATCTAATTTATGTTCAAGTATGCCTAGAATATTTGGCATATAAGTGTTTAATAGATTTGGTAGATCTAATATTTTTTCTGGGAAGTTAAAACTCTTATATTCCATACAATAATTGACATTATTATATTGAAAATATAGGCAAAATTTACTTATAAAGGATACTATAAAGGATATTTATTTCAGTCATAGTGAAATCCTATGACATTCTTCCTTCACTATTCTCCTACCCCTGTTTTTGCAAGAGGCTTTATCCTGCACTTTAAGTTGATTTTTCCAGTTTGGGTTTTTTATTATGTATTTATTCCTAAACTACCCTTCTTCAATAGTGTCTGCCCTATTTAAGAAGATGATTTCATTGATATTCTTTATTCTACTCTTCTTGCTTTTACTTGAGTTGGTAACAGAGGAAGCAGATGATAATAATCTAACTGCATTTTGAATTAAAAGGCTGCATTTTGAATTAAAAGGCTTGAATCTGTTCCTGCTATTTATAAAGAGGCTGCTACTACAGTAGCATTCCCCTCTACAAAATTAGCATTCCCTACTTCTCTTTGCTTATGTTGAATTCCATGTTCAAGTCTTCGTTATCTGTAATTTTCATAGTGGGTTCTTGTATGCTCATATCTTGATCCGTAACCCCACTTAAACTCTTGTCTAGGGTGGGTTCTTGCATGATCTCATTATGTTCTGCATCCCCATTCAACTTATAATTATCATTTGAAACTATGGGATTTGAGACTGCATAATTTTCGTCTTGGTTTTGTAACATTGCATTATTTATTACCATGTTTTGATTTACTGGAGTTTCTAAAGTTTTTTCAGGAGTTTTGAGTTTGTCTGCTCCTGTGCTTTTTTCCGATGCCATACAACCTGCATTTTCCTCAACAATCATGAATTCTTCTTTAGGTTCATCATCAATAGCTTGCGTGGTTTTATCCAAATTTGACTTTTCTTTTCAAACTTTTATAGATGTATAGCTTCCAATATTGTGACCAAAACAAGCGCATGTTTTGCATCTTGGAGGGATCAATTCATACTCGACCTTTTGCACCAAATATTCACCATCATGCATTGTTAGGTAAGCCTCTTCTGGCAATTCAGCATCTGCTTAAATTTCAACCTAGATTTTTGCATAGCTAAGGTGAGAACCTTTAGCTGTTGGTTCATCTAACTTTAATGGCAGACCTACAACACGTGCAATCATGCTAAAGGTTCCTTATTCCATAGTTTCGAATTAAGTTCGGGAAGTCTAATGCATATTAGGATAGTCGAGAGCAACCTTGATCAATTTTTACTTTACTGGTTCTTTATTTAAGATAATCAATTTTCCATTAGTAAAATAAGGCCACATGTTTATTGCTTTTTCAAGATCTTATGGGTTTGCAAATCTGATAACAAATAATTTGTTATTTCTAGGGTAAATCATGAAGTTACCTATTGGGTTCCAAGTTCTTGAGACAAATGCGTTGAAATGATGATAAGCTGGCGGTTGGCAAAAACATAGGTGATAACCGATCAATTTCAATTAATTTCCATTCTTTTGCTAACCCTTCTTTCACCACTACTATTTTCTTTTTGTTTAAGTGATTGGACCAACATATTCTAGATCAAAATCTAAATTAAAACATCCATTTTTAATTATCTTTGCCTAAGAAAAAGGCTATTTTGATTGATTAATGTCTCTGGCCTGAGATAGAATCTGCGGATTTGCTTTCAAGGATTTAAATCTTACGTCAGAAGCAGTATTTGAGTATCACTAGCCATTTTTGTAGTAGTGCCGAAAAGTTCTTGGCCTTTCTTGGGTTTCTTAGAGGTGGTTAAGTTGGTTGGAGTTCCTCCAGCGGTTTCTTACTATTTGGAATCCCTCCTCAGCAATATCAAGAGATTTCTCTTTAGTTTTTGGTGGTGAAAGTGGGTAGAGATTTGGCGAAGGAAGGAAGTTTTGAGAAGAAAAGCCAATCTGATCACTATTGGTAGCTATGAAAATTAGGTTATTTACCATTCTCATTTTTTCTTTTTCACTAGTGTTATTTACTCTCGATATGTTTATCGTACATATATCTACCTTAAATGAGACAGCTAATAACTACACAAAATATGCTTAAGACCACAAAAGATGAGTTTAAGTTGTTCACACTCTTTTAGTAAACATTAACATAATTACAAGTATATTGGCTAGTATGTGTTGGTAAGGGGACCGCACCCTTTTCAATACCATGACAATTTTAATAAAAATTCTATATTTACTAATATGATCTCTTCTATTATTTCAATTGATTGAAAACCATCTACTAGTGGTAAATCACCATAGCGATTAGTCATTGATAATTACAAAACCATCGTATACAACCATAAGTTTTTGCCCGCCTAAGCGTCTACCTAGTTGTCCCTTTGATTTTGGTATTAAGAAGCAAAATGCATATTTTAATGGTATTATTCATAAAATTGTATTAAGAGAAGAAAATTGTGGTACCCTCAACACACTAAATTGTTTAGTGAAACCAATGACTGAGACTCATAACCAAATTTGTATTCAGTTAAAGATTTGTTCAGTATTCTGGTACAAATTTCCAGAATTGATAGTACATTCAAATAAAAATCATGTTAAACGTGGCATTCCCCAATATATAGATATAACTATGAGAAATAATGTAAATGTACACAATGGATAACCAGCAATTAACATATATTATCAATTACTTTGTATAGAATGAATAAATAAATAAAAATCTCAAATTTTAACCTTTCATAAATTTCACCACACATCTGTAATATCACTCATCCTTCTTCAACCCATTAGTGAAGAGTCAAGGTTCTCTCTCCTTTTCTTTGCTTTTTTATATCAACATAGGAAGTCAGTATAGTCACTTGAAACCATAAAATCACTAATTGAAATTTCTTCGACCATTAATTGGAAGATTGAGTTGCTGTTTAGGATTTGGCTGGTTCTATTGTAACACCCCATAATTTAACAAAAATTATTAAAAAGAAAATAATTAATAAATAATAACACCAAAGGTAGAATTTTTACAGGTGTCAAATTTGGCGACGACACTTATACTGTTGGGTTCGTGGCAATTTTTAGATCAATTTTTATATATAAAGTTTTCCGATCAGAGTTCCAACGAAAAAGTTATCAACGTTTGAAATTTTTGAGTCTGAAATAATTATATATATATACACTTAAGGAAATAAAAATAATCAACTAACGTTAATTACCATCAATTAAACTTAACCGATAGTTAATGTTGCTTAGATGTTAAGAGAAATGTGAATGAAAGGAAATTATATCGGCCACTTAAACAAGGAATAAAGTAAAATAGAGAAAACACAACAATTAATTACAATCAATATCACACAATTGGTTGACCCTAGGTTCCTACTGGTCGATCGGTAGCGGTTGACCATAGGCAAAGGGAAGTTTACCGGTGCGGTCATGAAATTGGCAGTAACACATGGCCGAATGGTCCTGATTCAATATACATCAATCGAACGGCTGGCATATTTTTGAACCCCTATAAATACAGACCTATACCCTCACTTCTAAACTCATATTTTCAGAGCGACGTTGGAACTCTGCCATTTCCTCTTCTCCATAAAATTCTAAATTCTTAAAAATAGTTATAGTTTATACGTATATATAACCGAGAATTGTAGAAAATGATTAAGAAGGAAAATAGGGTCAAATCAAATTGCCAAAGCCAAGATAAATTGTAAATCAAGATCTAAAATGTAAATCAAATCCAAATCTCTTTTCTAACCTAGATCTCTAATAAATCTATGTACACTTGCGGTGTATATATCCAAATAGGAATAAAAGAGAGTTAAATTGGAATAACAGGGATTAGATCTGGAGATTTGAAAAGCTAAAATGGTGAGTGGGAAAATATATATATTTATATAATATTAGATTTATATCATTGTAAATCTATTCATGTATGCCAGAAATGTAAATTGGAGTTGTAGGCTAAAATTGTATATGTGAATTAAAATTATAACCCTGCCTACATATTCTGTTATTGATAACTTGAATTATATATTGCATGAATGTAAATCTTGAAAATATTTGGTTATTAATAGTCCTTAAATTTAATATATAGCAGTAGTAGTTCCCAAAACTTATAATTTATGTGGTGATTCCAGATATGTAAATTAAAAATGACTTGTGCAAGTAAAAATGTAAATTGATTTATCATAGTAAATTGTAGGGTTTTAAGTAGTATTTTAATTTATTGGAGTATAGCATGTTGCAATGTGAGTTCTATAGATTATCGAGTTTTAAATGAAAATGCACAGTTGAAATAACAAGAAATACACCAAAAAGGAAAGAGATGTACAAAATATGGATATTTACCATATTTTGTACTATCTATTTCAATAACTATGAAAAGATAATTCTTTGTAATTCTAAATATAACTCAAATTTCCCTTTTAGGTAAGATATAGAAATTTAGAGTGTTAACTTTTCCAATTGGGAGAAATGTAATTTTAAAACATTAAAATGTAGAAATCCCTAAGGACTAATTTAAAGATTATAAATAGGACGGTCAAACAATATGCACAAAATAAATAAGACGGAAATGAAAATTAGACAAGTCATAATTTAAAATAAAAAGGGTATAGATAGTCCTCTAAAACAACATAGGGAATTAAAGGTTAAAAAGTGAACAGAAATAGAAAGTAAAATAGTGGGGGAAAAGGGGAAGTAAATGAGAAAAGGTATCTAAATCTTTTAAAAAGAAAGCAGTAAACGACCTTAAACTAAATAAGGTGTAAACACATAAAGAAGTAGAGAAATATTAGGTGGGTAAACAGTTGAGGCACAATAATTAAATAAGAATGAATGTAGATATAAATAAACACACACACACACACACGTAGCCTTAAGTATGTGTTTGTGACGAACATGAATTGTTAAAAGTCAGTAAATAACTTAGCAAATAAGAATGACAGTCATTAGAATGAGTTGAAATGCGAGGTCAGTAATGTTACATAATAGAAGCCCGCCCACCGCAAAGGGCTACCAGCAGTTGTGTATACATTATACTGATGTGGAACATATCCAACTGTAGGACCCATGGAGTTATATACGCTGGGTATAGGTGAAGGAATACCCTCAGTAGAATTTGCTTCAATAAATTAGGGGAGTATTTCCTTGATTGCCTTAGGCAATCTAAATAGGATGGTGCGTAGCTCGATGCTATGTTAGTATGTGTTGGTACTAAATCAGGAGTAGGAGCTATACATAGATTGAGTACGTCATCGGTTTTACGTGGTTAATAGAAAAGATATGGTTACACCTAATGGGCTACATCTCTTACTAAAGTATATCACATTAGGTCATGCACAGCCATAGTTGTTTGCTAGTTTGTTTGTTAGTGGTAAGGCTTGTTAACCCATAAAAGAGATCTTTCAAAACGAATAGTGTAGTTGGAGGAGCTGAGTCCTCTATAGTTCGTGGAGCTGAGTCCATAATAGGAAGCAAACAAGTAGGAAATCCTAAAGGTGAGATAGAGTACGACTAAGCTATTGTGACATCGTTGTTAGGCATTATGGGCATAAACTACCATTGAGAGGTGGACATGGATGAGAATAATGAGACACACTGACGAGTCTACATTCAGGGTTCAACTCCCCAATACGTAGTTGGAGTACGTATGGTCGTAACATGAGGTGTAATTCCATACGGAAGTGAGACTGCGTTGATGATGGATCCCGACGAGATGACGGGTTAAGGATACTAATGGGGATAGTATCTTGCTCCAAAAGGGAACTATAGTACTTATATATATATATATATATATTCACATATGTAGTTTTGATCTACTTCGGGTAGATAGGGCGTATCATATGCGTACATGGAGTTGAGATGACTAAATAAAATAAAAAAACATAACATGTAATGGAGGACAATCAGTATAAACTATTGTTATGTGTAAAATGTAAAATTTACTAGTCACTAGAACTTTGTTTTGACCTCCTCCTCATTACAACCCACATGATAGCTTTAGAGGAAAAGGTACCGGTGCAAGGCAGGAATAGTGAAAGGACAGGTTTCCTAATACATACTAGGCACTGACAGGGACACTAGATATTGAAAGTGTCAATCTTTGTCAGAACTGTATGTATTATTATATTTTGCTGTTCTGTTGTGAGTTATATCGATAATGCTCTGATATGCATTTATTTTTTTATTTGAAGGTTTCCAAATTAACAATCCTACTTTAGTGGACTTGGGTTTTCGATATAGCGAAAATTCAGGCCCATTGGGGTGTGGATTGTTACATCTATTCGTACCTCCCTTTCCTCCTTTTACACCTCGCTACTTTATCAATTTTAAATATTTCAAAATTGTCTCTATCTTCAAAGCATAACATATCACATTCAAGAGAAACAGTAATGAAATTAAGTTCCAATAGAGTAAGGTTCATGTAAAACCCTCGTTCGGCCTAAGCGAAGTTTGTGTAATAACCTCTCTCCGACCGAACTAGGTTCATATAATAACCTAGTTAGGGTTGATTAAGGTTTATATAATAATATCGTTTGGGCCGAGCGAAGTTCATGAACCAACCATGTCATATTTGAACGTGATTTAAGAAAAGTGAGGGTATTTTAGCATGAATTATGGGACGAAAGGGAAAAAGCGAGGTCTGACAATTATTTCAACTGAATGGGGTGTGAACGAAGGAAAGTGGAGTGAGAATAAAACCAGCCTTAGGATTATTCTTGCCTTAGAATCTATTTTCGAAGAATAAAATAGTGGCCATTGGTATGTTGGGCCCAGTCCATTAAGAATGTCACAGTTTAGTATAAATTGCACATAGGTGCTTCTAATAACTAGGGAAATTTACTTTTTATTTAATAAAAAATTAACGGGTGGATGTGTTGTAAAAGCTTTGGTGGTTACAACACCTTTATTTTAACCAGTTTTGTTGGTGGTGTCGAATGCAAATTGATAGTAAAATTCCATTGATGGATGGTCGAAAAGGGGTTAATGGTAGAGAATGCAAACCGTGGTTGAGATTCTATTGATGGATGGTATGATATTTTCATAAGTTCAAAAAGGTATGGTGGAAATCATATTCATCAAATTCTCTTTATTATTAATACACAAACACACACACTCACACACATACATACCGATGTATATATATACACACATGGACAAATTCTGTTTTTATAACAAATTTGATACTCTATTCAAGTAGGGCACTCATTATAATATCTTAGGGGCTCGATCTCATGACCTTTAAAACCTTTGTCTAAAGTGCCTTACTTATAACTACTTAAGCTAGAGTTCCTTGACATACATACAGACAAATTCTTAAATATGTGTATTCTAATAAGAAAATTGTTTGAAAGGACAAACTTGAGGTCCTTTTTGGTACAAGTAGTGCGTGCATGTTTCTATGTCTCATGGGAAAAGTTTATAGGAAAAAATAGTTGCATGAAATAGGAGAGCATGGTGGTTAAATTGGAGGATGTGACAGTGTCAAGAACAAAAATTAGGCTTAACCCATATCGTCGGCTGGTAGGGAGAAGCTTGGAGATAGATGGCGGCTGCTATAGTGATGGCGATGGATTAGAAGAGGTCAGTTAGGGGTTTTAGACTTAGACGATGATTATTTCGAGGTTGGAGCATGACAGTGAAGATATCGGCTATGGTTAGAAGATGATGTGGTAATGATGGTTAAGTGGTTAACAAGGAATAGCTTCAAATTGAAAAAAAAGATAACATCAGTAATGATATTGTCCAGTATCATTTTTATATTTCTTTTTTTCTCTAAAAAAAATTTCTAAATTTTTTTTAATGTAAATTTATACTCATAATGTTATTTTGTACTAGTATTATGTTAATTGTAATAACATTTGTAGATAAAATAAGTATAATTTAGCTCATAATACAATTTACAGCAGAAGTTTATGAATTGTAATAGCAGATTATGAATCGTAGCACCAATTTTTAAATACTAATAGCGGTTTATGAACGGTGGTAATATTTTCTAGATGAAATGATTATATTAGCTCACAATGCTATTTTATAGTAGCATTTATGAACTGCAGTAGTAGTTTTTTATATGCAGTTTTTATGAATTGTAATAGCATTTTGTAAACGAAGTGTGTAACCTTATATTAGAACGCTATTTTATAGTTGCATTTTATGGTTAAATACTACGGCATAATAGTATTTTGTACTTGTTATTTTTTACATGATTTTTATATAGTGATACTATATGGTATCATTTTGTAAGTGTTTAAATGATATTACTTGTTTCATTTTGTAGTATCATAAGTATTTATTAACATTTTTTATTTGTTGAATAAAAAATAGTGCATTTACTTTTTTATTTTACCTTCTAGTACCGCATAGTAGCATTTTGTATTTACTTACTTAAAAAATAATACTATTTTTTTAATCTTGTATTGTAGTATCATTTTATGTTTAAACGCTACGACTAAGTAGCATTTTGTATTTACTAAATCAAAAACTATAACATTTTTTTATTTAACTCCTAGTAGCATTTCATATTTAAATGATACTTCATAGTAGCATTTTATGTTTACTAATTAAAAAAAATAACATCATTTTTTGATCTTAAATTGTACTAGCAATTTCTGTTTAACTTCTAAGACATAGTAGCATTTTGTTCTTATTATTATTTTTTTACAAATTATTTTCATGTAATGATACTTTGTAGTATCGGTACTTTGTAGTATCAGATTGTATTTTTTATGTATTTCCTATGATGATTAATGAGAAAGATGGGTAGGAAATGATATCATGGTGTGTTGGAGGATCTAGATGGCACAATAGGTAGTGGAAAGATGTATGACTTTGTGTGCTAGAGTTTGAAAAGGTAGAATGCGCCAACTATAGGTGGTTGTAGAAGCGATTAGAGCGATGATGGTGGTAGGGCGGGTCGACTGTAGGTGAAGTGCCAACTGTTAGCATGCGATTATGGTGGTGAGTACCAACGTTTTGAGAAAGATGATTTGGAGATAGAAAGTTATGTTTTCTTTTTTTTGTCCTTATGGCTAATATCTAAAGGTGGTGGCTTTGAGATTAAACTTTGGTACAAGTTGTCCTTTAAACAAAATAATCCTTTTTAAAATAGATTGTCGATTGTATTTTAGACTATTTCCTAAGTTTAGATAAGTTGTTGACCTTTCATAAATGAAATGATGTTTTCATTTTTCTATGGAAAAAAATTGAAAAAAATAATTTGAAGGACAAACTTGAGCCCTTTTCCTACCATAGAGATAGCCCGCTTATTTCTTTGTCCTAAAAAAGTTGATGCAAAAAAATTATCACACACAATAGGAGGGCACAACGGTCAATAGAAGGATGTAGTGGAGGTGAAAGAAAATTTAGGGCTTCAACCCATATTGTCGGCTAGTAGAGAGATTCTTGGAGATGGATGGCGCTACTACGGTGGTGTAGATGGATTAGAAAAGGTCGGTTAGCATTTTAGAATTGGACGATGATGGTTTTGAGGTTTGTGTGCAGTGGCGGCGGCGATGACAATGGAGAGGTCGACTATGTTTTGAAGATGGCGGGGTGATGGTTTTTTGAGAGAAGTAGTTTCATATTAGGGAAGAAGAAGATAACAATAGTCAAGACACCGTCCAATATTGTTTGTACCAAAATTGGTCACAACACTCTTCGGAAGTGTTTGAAGAGATAAAACGAAGAAAGTAAATGTAAAAAGAGGATTATTTAACAAACACTCCAGACAATAATCAGAAAAACAACAAAAGAACACATAGATTTAGAGTGGTTCGGCGTGTTGTCTACGTCCACTATGAAATGATTGACTTTTATTAACTTTTGCTTGCTGGTTACAGCGGATTACAATAGTAAATTTCGAGCACAATAGTGATTTTTGAACGCAACAATGGTTTCGGCAGAGTCTGGACGTCAAAGAGCCAAAAAGGTCCATTCTTTATAGGTTTTGGGCTGCTATTTATAGGTGTAGGTCGCAAATATCTTGCTCAAATCTCAGGAGACCTCTTTTGGCACGTGGGTGGACCCACACGATCGATCCTATGACATTTGCACTCGGTCCATGATTGATACGAATGAATTTTGTATCGATCGAAATTTCGTCCAATCGAGTCGAAATCGATCATGAACATTCTTGAGGATGTACGCAAGCTCCTGTGAAAATTTGGTGGTATTTGGACTTGTAGATTTTGAGTTATGATCGATGCAAGTTTGGATTTTCTGTAGGTTGTTGAATTCGTATCGATCCCCTTCGCATCGATCTGTTCGTATCGATCCGAGCACATGCCTGCATGTTGACGTGGCGCTAAATTCTTGGATCGATCCACTTTCGATGCCGAATTGACCGAGTCTTTCCAATGTTTATGCCTCGTTCGTATCGACTTATCTTGGTCCTGTTTGTATCGACCAGCCATGCTTCATTTCGTATCGATGTTTTGTCTTTAGTTCGTATTGATGGGAAGCGTTCATTTCATATCGATCGCTTAACAGTCACTTCGTATCAAGAGATGAATGATCCCTTCTTGTCGATCACAACGTAGCCTATTTTGTATCGATGTGGGATAATGACCTCATATCGACCTGTGGCCGATCGATACGAAGTGTGCTTGAAAACTAGATCGATGCGAAACGAACTTCCGTATCACTGCCGATGAATACGAAATAGACAGTGGCGGATCGATTCGAAGTGAGCCTGCTTGCTGAGGGATACGAAGAAGATGGACTTCGATGGATGCGAAGTGGGATGGATGCAAGACTATGGATACGAAATGGGCCAACTCCGATGGATACGAAGGAAGCCGCCATTCGATGGATTCGAACAAGGCCAATGCTGATGGATTCAAACAAGGCTGATGCGAGAGAAGTTGATTGATGGATACGAACAGCGGCTAACTGATGGATGCGAACAGACAAAGCTTGATGGATGTGAACCAGGCCTCTCAGTTGATAGATACGAAGAGTGTGGTTCCAGATGGATGAAAGCGAAATCGACACGAAGAGAGCGCAATGATGGATTCGAACGAACCAACTTCTTTGGCTTGCATCAATCATATCTTGAGCATACGGACTCGGATTGACTTGAAATTTGGAACGTTAGCTTCCATAGCTTTGCATATAGTGTCATGTTGATTGTAGCTTGATCCGGACTTGGACAAAATTCGTCGATATCCAAAGCGGGCCTGTGTATAACCGATCTTCGGGACGAACTGTCCTTGGTTTCTAGTCAAGTTCTTGGTGTCACGACCTCGCCGAAAGACGGGATAACATTTGCCCCCCAAAGTACGTCTTGTGAGAACATGACGTGCTTTGAAAAGTTACAATCTTCATTCTAAACATTTCCATTTGACTTGTTGAACAGTTGTTGTCTTTTTGTCGAAAGATATAACCTTTGAATTACCGTTGTTCAATGTTGTAATTGTCGCCAGGTGAGCATTTACTCCCTGTGAATTTCAAGAATTAGATGTTAGTCTATCATACATGCATGTATGTTAGTCTAACTCCCGCCAACATTCGAACGTTCGTGAGTCATTGTCAGGTTTCATGCATCGAATTCCATATCGATCCTCTCCTGAATCGATGTGAAATTCGAGTTGTAACAACCCTTGGTGGTCATTTTGCAATATCATTTCGTATCGATACTCTCCTGGATTGATGCGAAAATTTAGAAAGTTATACTCATCTCGATAACAACCGATACGGACTTAGTTGTCGCTTTGAAGTCGTTCGTAACGATGGGCACGAATCTTGGGTCGTATCGATACTTGTTGGATACACTTGAGATGTGGGCTACAAGGCTTTGGTATCGTACCCATGGTGGTTGAAAATTTTCTTTCGTATCGATGGTGATCGATATGAATTCATTAGCTTTTTGAATACTTCGCATCGATGGGCAAGAATTTCAGAGTCTTGGTTCCATGGATACGAACTAAATACTTCGTATCGATAACGTTCCCAATGGGTTCAGACAATTCCCATGAGCTTTCCCTTTGCTACTTGTTGCATGGATTCGAACGGGTTCCTGTGTATTGTTGCACCGATGGGTCACTGGTTGATATGAGCGATGGCATTCTGGATCGATGGCAAATAGATATTAGCAATTGCGCCTGGGATCGGTGAGTGCGGATGGGTACGAACAGGGCTTTCGTATCGATCGCACTAGAAACTGTTTTTATCGGTCAATTATCACTGGGATACGAATCGTCACCCACCTTCCATATATATACATGTGACTTTGTACTTAGAAGTGTTTACTTGCTCATTTGTCTTCAGCCCTTCGTATCGATAGAAAACTTTCAGAAAACAGAACGAACTGCAGAAGTTTTTCACCTCCAAACCATTTAGTGTTTTATCCTTAATTCAATCCGATCAAACTAGGTAATTAACTAATTAAACTCCTCTAAGAACGACGAGACTTGAAACTTGACGCTATCCCATCTAAGGCCATGGTCGAATCCGGCGTCGTCGATGTCGGAATAGGATCGGAGCCTGATTGAAGAAGGAGGAGACGAGGTAAAGCCGCTTGGGGAAGAAGGAGTGAGAAGGGATGCACAGCTTCCACTTCGTATCGACGAATGGAAAGAGGGGGTTCGGCTTTGTATCAATTCGGGGCAGGAAACTTGTGCCGATGAGTAATCGATCAACGAAACAACGGACTTCGTATCGATCTTGGGTAACAATAATTCGTATCGATTAGGGACGAGCAATACAGAACCAGATAGCCAACTACAGATACGAAACCCATGACAAGTGATCGATAGGAATTTCATGGTTCGAGGACTGATATGAAGTTGGTAGCTTCTGACCGGTATGAACTCCGTTGTAACCTGATTGATGCAAAGTTGATGTAACTCGGTCGACACGAAACCAGCGGGTTTTGACCGATACGAAGCGAATGTCTTTGGCCAATGCGAAATTTCATGCATACGTGAACACTTGACTCCGACGAGCTTCTGCCTTGCACAACTAGACTTAACTGTAAAACTGCATATTTGACTACCTTTTGAAGCTTGTCGATGGAACTGTAACTTGACAAAATTTTAACAAACTTTAACTCAGATCGGTCTCTAAAGTCTGGATGGCATGGTTGTGACGGTCAGCGATGACGGTCATTCCAATTTTATTTCGAAGTCTCGTCGTTCGAATATATCTTCAAACTCTGTAGAATTTCTCAAGTAATATGTAGCACTGCACTACACAACACACTCATGCACTTCACACTGGGGAACACACGGGCTTATTATCATCTAATGATGGGTTTTGATAAGTTGATTAGTTATGGATTCTACAAGCTCACAACAGCAAGAGCTTCAGAGTTCATCTCCCTTAGTCATAGAGATACCGGTCATTGCGGTCGAAGTTATAGATCCAGCTCCGGACGAGCTGCCTGGTGCCAGGTTTATCATGAACCCACAAGATTCTATGCCGTCCAACATCTCCGAAGATATGTTGGGGGCGGATATGCCTAAGGCATGGTCTACCGTTGGATGATGTCTTATTACCGAGACCGAATGATAGACCGCATGCTCCCCCAGAAGGGTTTGCAGGTTTCAATCGACATTCGTGCACTTCTGGAACACTTCCCCCATTCAACCAGTACATTCGGGAAGTGTTGGCTCTTTTCGGAATTGCCCCCTCACAATTACATCCCAATGGATACGCGTTGCTGAACAGTCCATTCATTGTATTCATGGAGCATCTTTTCCGACCCTGACTCCAATCGAAATCAGATACCTTTTTAATGTTAAGAGTCGGGGAGATAGCCCTTCTTTCACATTCCTGGAGGCGGTCAGGAACTGCCAAGTTGTGACTGGTGCCTTGACCAGATTAAGCTACTTCAAAACTGAGTGGTTCTATGTTCGATGCCCACCAGGGTTCGCTAGTCAATGGTTAGCCAGACGTAAGTGCTGCACTTATTCAAGTAGTTAATGAGATAGCCGTAGTTGATGTTGAAACTAATATCGTATTTTCTTTACAGCTGCAATTCCACGGCCCGAAGGTGCTCACTTCAAAGAAATAGTGCGAATTCTCCAAGAAGTGCTGAGTGAAATGAGAGATTTTGACTCGGTGCTTACAGACAGAAACTTGAGGATCGTTGGGCTGATCGAACGAAAACAAAGCATAAGACTTGAAGGAATGCTTAGGGCAGTCCCGACGAAGCGGGTAAAGCGAAAAGCGCCCGGGGTCGTAATTGCTGAGGAGGGTGTTGAAGAACACACGCCTACGAACGATGAATCCATGGCCGAGCCTTCTAACAGATTTCAAGGTTCGGAGGGAAGGAGAAAAGGCAAGGCAGTTTCACACAAGCGTCATAAATCTTCGAGATGGAAATCTATAGTTGTGTCCCTTGTTTGTACCAAAAATGGGCACAACACTCTTCGGAAGTTTTTGAAGAGATAAAAGTGAAGAAAGAAAATTAAAACGGTGGATTATCTAACAAAAACTCCAAATAACAGAAAGTAAATTGCACAGAAGACAACAATTTAGAGTGGTTCGGCGTTTCGCCTACGTCCACTATGAAGTTTGATGATTTTATTGCTCGGTACTTAAAGATTACAATTTCTTATAATGTAGTACAACTGATTTTATGATCTAAGTCTGAATCTAAGGTAGCAGTGGTGATTTGGAGTAAATCTGGCAGAGTCTGGGCACTCTTTAGCTCTTAGAATTATCCGACCCCTTTTCTGAATGACCAGGGGCTCTATTTATAGGTGTAGGAGGCTGATATTTCACCTAAAATTCGGGGAGACCGCTTCTGGCACGTGAGGGGGCCCACACGCCCGGCCTCAGGAAATTTGGGCCCACTTCGGGATCGATTCGAACTCAACTTCGAATCGATCAAGATTTGCTCCGATTGAGCTGAAATTTGGCATGAACATTCCTCAGGTCATATGTAAGCTCCTCTGAAAATTTCATAGCATTTGGACTTATAGATCTCGAGATATGATCGATGCAAGTTGGCCCGTGATCGATTCGAACTCAACTTCGAATCGATCAAGATTTGCTTATCTCGAGATATGATCGATGCAAGTTGGTCCAAATCGATTCAAACTCAACTTCGAATCGATCAAGATTTGCTCCGATTGAGCTAAAATTTGGCTTGGACATTCCTTAGGTTGCCAGTTAGCTCCTGTCCAAATTTGGTGGCATTTCGACTTGTAGATCTCCAGTTATGATCGATGCAAGTTGGAGTTTTTCGTTCCTTGATCGATACGAAGCAATTTCGAATCGATCAAGATTTGATCCGATGGAGCTGAAATTTGGCATGAACATTCCTTAGGTTGCCAGTTAGCTCCTGTCCAAATTTGGTGGCATTTGGACTTGTAAATCTCCAGTTATGATTGATGCAAGTTTGGATTTCTCAAGCGTGATCCATCAATATCTGGAGCATATGAACTCCGATTGACTTGAAATTCGGAATGTTGGCTCTCATAGCTTTGCTTGTCATGTCATATCAATTTTAGCTCGATCCAGACTCGGAAAAAATTTGTCGATATCCATAGTGAGCCTGCGTATAACCGATCTCCAAGACGAACTGTCATTGGTTTCTAGTCAAGTTCTTGGTGTCACGGCCTTGCCAAAAGGCGGGATAACATTTGCCCCTCAAAGTACATCTTGTGTGAACATGACGTGCTTTGAAATACTGCATCCTTCATTTTGAAAAAGTTCTATCTGATTCGTTGAGTAGTTGCTATCTTTTCGTCAAAAGATGTAACCTTCGATTGATTTCCAGTATTATAAATGTTGATTGAACCACTGTCAGTTATTATGTAGTGCAATGTTATATCTGAGTGTCGAGTGCTAGCGATTTGTTGTTCGTTGTTGTAATTGTCATCAGGTGAGCATTCAATTCTTGTAAATTTTGAAAATTGAATGTTAGTCTATCATACATGTATGTATGTTAACCTGGCTCCCGTTAACGTTTGTACGTTCACGAGTCGTTGTCAAGTTTTTTAGTTTTTGTTTGGATTGAGTTTCGTATCGATCCTCTCCTGGATCGAAGTGAAATTCTAGTTGTAACAACGTTCGATGGTTGTTTTGAGTCCTTCCTTTGTATCGATCCTCTCCTGGATCGATCTGAGATGTTGGAATGTATGCTTCGTATCGACGGATACGTCATAATGGGTCTCGGATTGGCGGATACAGGAGTAATGCTTTGTGTCGACGGAGTAGAACAATATAGACGTAATCATGCAGTGAGGCTTCACAGAGGATATGCCATTTCTTATTCCTTTATTCAATAAGAATCCCCAATCGTGGATAATCTTTGATAGGAGTCATCCATGACTCTTTTTCTAGATCCGTCTCCAAGATCTAGTTGACCTTCATATGTCAATGCCTATAATAGTAAGTATTTCAACTGGGACAAAGTTTTTTTGCCGCGCATCCCCAGAACTGGCTAGCTTAGCCAGTGACTTAGCTTTTTCATTTTGTTCTCCGAGGATGTGTGTAATGGTGTAATAGTCGAAGTCGACTAGTAGCTTTTGGACCCGGTTGAGATAAGGAGCAAGACGTTCCCTTCTAGTCGGATAATCTTCCTTGACTTGGTGTACTCCTAACCGGTAATCACATAAGACATGTAAAGTTTCCATTCGTAGTTTTCTTACAAGTTTGAGCGCCAAGGTTTCATACTTGGCTTCATTATTTGTTGCAGGGAAGTTGAGTTTCAGGGCGTAGCAGATCGTTCGTTCCTCAGGAATCATTAACGCAACTTCGATGTTAGAAAGCCGATTATTGGAAGTTCCATCGGTGTACGTTCTCCATCGGTTGGACAGTTCTCCACTGTTCTTCGGATAGTCGTCTGATGTGGCAGATTCAGATATGAAGTTTGCTAATGTTTGACCATGGAGAGTTTTCCGAGGGAGATAAGTGATATCAAATTGGATTAGCTTGATACTCCATTTGAGTAACTTTTCAGACATCTAAGGTTTCTATTGGACCTATCGTAACAGTTGGTCGATATGGACGTTAACGAGGTGAGCTTGTCAATAGCCAGCCTTCATCATATTCTGGTCTTTGGATTCGTTTCACTTCACATAGCATTGCGACGCTTATGGTGTGTGTTAACACGGCCCAATTGATGTATAAATCTTCGTGATCCCAAGGTTTGGTTAAAATGGGAGGTCCTTTTAACCGATCTATCAGAGCTGCTTAGTTGTCCTCGGTACACGGGTGTCTCTAACTGTCGGAATTTTCTAGAAATTAGTCTTGATTCCATGAGAATTAATGATGAAAACAGAGAATCTTTTCGATGTAATGGTGAAAAAGCATTCCAAAGGATCGAGTTTCATCCTGCATTTTTTGGAGAGCGTTGAATACCTCAGTCAAGTTATTGATATGGTCGCTTGATAGTCGTGATCACATGAGCATATTAACCACATCTACTTTCATCGATCGACCAATATGACTTTTGAATGATCTATTAATCGTCTTTTGATAAGTAGCATAAGCGTTCTCAAGTTTGAATCCAGGGATTCCAGCATAGCACTATAGGCCCAGGTTGATAATGAAACAGTTGTATTCCTGGTCTAGGACATGCTTAAGTATCTGATCGTATTTGGGGTTTGCATCCATGGATGTGAGTAATTCATGTCTGATGGTTAGGTTCATCAGTTGGTTGATCATTGGAAGTGGAAAGCTGTGCTTTGTCATACCCCATGCGAATCTGAGTAGTTGACGTATGTCCTCCACTCCCTGTTTGTTTTTCTTATAAGTAAAGGATTGGATACTCATTTTCGTTGGAGGGCATCATGGATAAACCCACTGGTTTTGAGCAGATTCGCCTCCTCTTTAAGTGCAACAGATCTCTTCGGATCCATGTCGCATCGTTTTTGTTCACCGAGACATGCCTCGGGTCGATATTTAATGTAGGGTTCTCCATGGCTAGAGAGAGTCCATATATATATATATATATATGAGATCGAGTCTAAGCGAACACATCAAGATTCACCTGAAGTAAAACAATTGACTCTTTCTTCATCATTGCGCAGAGTTGTGATCTGATCTACAATACTCGTGATAGGTTGTAGGCGCTTCATGTGTTTATTTGCAATGGTAAATGATTAGGCTTATGAGGACGTTGAATCAAAGGATTAGTAGGACTTAGCCTCGTACTGCATGCTGCTACATAGCTGGCTCCAGCTTTGAGATTGAATTGACTTATGTTTCTGAATGATGCGTTTTTCATGCAATGTACATGTGATCCATTGCTCATCGGAAGGGTCAGAATGATGATCAGTTGCCCATAAGTCCGGGTATTGATCTGATGACTCTATCTCTAGGCATCCTTTCGGCCGCAACCTAGAGTTGTTATGAATATCAGGCATGGGTCATAGGTTCAAATTGTCATAGTCAACTCTCGGATAATTGCTCTTTCGCCCCCAGTCTCAGGTTGGCGGATGGTCTAGTCTCGTCCTAGCCGTGTCTATACTGTAGTTCAAGCTTTAAGAACCAGGGTTGACTGATGAATGGTTGAATCATATCAATCTTATCTTCTTGTTCATGCCCCCAAGTCTGGGGAATATCTCGATAAGTGGCAGGTTAGATAATGTTCGCTTCAACTTTGTATTCTATCCCATTGAACCATGGGATCGAGTTAACCGATGGAAGGCTGAGTCATGCCTATCCTGTATTATGTTCTAGTTCTTTTTTCTTAGCGGAATACATTGTTATTTTGCCAACATTCGGACATAAGCTAGATTCTGGACGGTCAATGACATTTACTTTGCTGCTTATGTCGCCGTACTTTGGGCAAAAACTGAAGAGTGAATTGTCCAATCAGATCCAATGCAGGATTGATGCTTCCCCTGTCGAATCCAGGGTAAGAATCAGTGTGCAGATGTTTAGGTTGCACTTGTTTTCAATTGCTCTTTTAGTCGGATCATGGCAAGAGTCAATGAATGAATGGTCATGTTGCATTCATTTGGAGTTGGGTGATCGACTATGTCCATTTCGAATTACGTTCTCCCGTCGGATTTAGGGATAAAGTTAGCTCGAATGCGGTCATGTCATGCTCATTTGGTCTCATGCTCTTCCTGACGGATCGAAGGAAGGCGACGGAGGACGAATGGTCAAGTCACACTCATTCGTGGTTTATTCTTCTATCTGTGCTCTGTTGGTCAAAGGTATTCGATGGACGTTCGGGTCACATCGATTTGTAGTCGAAGAGGATCAATATTGATCGTCGATTCACCGGCACGATGTAGAATGCTCGGACCTCATTTCTTATTGATCTAATGGTATGATATGAAAGGTGCATATCGATATTGCCCGTCGATCCGGCGGTACGATATAATTGGTTGCCCAGGACTTCGGGCATCATTCTGATTGGTTAGCATTAGGGTCTCCTTGTAGTCGTTGCCTTAAGTTGTAAAGGACGCTAAGCTGGAGATGTAGCGAGTCACCTTTCTCTTCTTTCGGTGATTTTCACTTCTGCCCCCAGTCTTGGGTTGGCAGAGTTAGTTCGTGGATGGTCTAATTGCACCTGTAGTGAGTTTACACTCCTCACGTCGAGTTCAGGTTAGAGTTGGTGAATAAATGGTCGAATCTCATTTATTCGTTCGTTTATTCTTATAGCCACACTTTGGGGATTAGAGTCAGTTGAAGGGCCATTCATCACACCTATTTGATGTTTATACCCCTGTCCACACTTTGGGGGCTAAGTTTTTTTTTTGTAGAAAACGGTCAGACTGTGTTTTCCTTGGTCAATTCCTCTGCCCCCAGTCAAGGGCAAAAGTAGAAGTGTGGCCGGTCAAATTACAACAACTTTAGTTTGATGCTTCTCCCACTGAACTGTAGGAAGGAATCGATTGGCAGATGGTTAGGTCACATCCGTCCATGTTGCACGAACAGCCCGTTGGATCATAGGGGAGAGTTAGCGGATGAATGGTCGTGCCACGTTCGTTTGCAGTAGAACGGGTAGTCACATCCATTTAGAATTGGTCATTCAGCTAGGTTCGTTTTGCGAATCTGCGTCTCCCTGTCGAATCAAGGAAGATATTTTGTCTTGTGAGGTTGGAGTGCATCCCTATAAAATTATGTTATGGGTCCCG
The DNA here is from genome assembly GCA_030737815.1 of Allium fistulosum. NCBI lineage: Eukaryota > Viridiplantae > Streptophyta > Magnoliopsida > Asparagales > Amaryllidaceae > Allium > Allium fistulosum. Next base: position 853,615,812 of record CM060907.1, read on the forward strand.
TGCCGGGGACAAGAGGTTATGCATGGATGGTTGGGTCATGCCCTCTTAGTGCTGGATGGTCTGATCGCATCCAATTTTGTGTGTTAAGTGTGACCCCGTGTCAGGGGAAGATTGGAAAGCAGACGGTCGAACCACATCCGCTTTTTGTATTATAGAACTTGATGAGGAACCATAGCCGATAGATGGATAGTCGAATCACATCCCTTTTGGTATTCATATTCCAAACCATGCTTTGAGGACTGGTGCTGGTTGATGGGTTGTTATTCACACCCATTTGGTGTTTATACTCCAGTCTACACTCTGGGGACTAAGAGTTAGTTTATGTTTATACTCCAGTTCGCACTCTGGGAATCTGGAGTTAGTTGATGTTTATACTCCAGTTCACGCTCTGGGAATATGAAGTTAGTTGATGTTTATACTCCAGTCCGCGCTCTGGGGACTTAGAGTTATTTAATGTTTATACTCCAGTTCGCACTCTGGGAACTCGGAGTTGAATGTTTATACTCCGCTTCGCACTCTGGGAATACGGAGTTGATGTTTATACTCCGTTTCACACTCTGGGAATACAGAGTTGATGTTTATACTCCGGTTTGCGCTCTGGGAACTCGGAGTTGGATGTTTATACTCCGCTTCGCACTCTGGGAATACAGAGTTGATGTTTATACTCCGGTTCGCGCTCTGGGAACTCGGAGTTGGATGTTTATACTCCGCTTCGCACTCTGGGAATACGGAGTTGAATGTTTATACTCCGCTTCGCACTCTGGGAATACGGAGTTGATGTTTATACTCTGGTTCTCGCTCTGGGAACTCGGAGTTGGATGTTTATACTCCGCTTCGCACTCTGGGAATACGGAGTTTATGTTTATACTCCGGTTCGCGCTTTGGGAACTCGGAGTTGGATGTTTATACTCCGCTTCGCACTCTGGGAATACAGAGTTGATGTTTATACTCCGGTTCGCGCTCTGGGAACTCGGAGTTGGATGTTTATACTCCGCTTCGCACTCTAGGAATACGGAGTTGGATGTTTATACTCCGCTTCGCACTTTGGGAATACGGAGTTGATGTTTATACTCCGGTTCATGCTCTGGGAACTCGGAGTTGGATGTTTATACTCCGCTTCGCACTCTGGGAATACGGAGTTGATGTTTATACTTCGGTTCGCACTTTGGGAATACGGAGTTGATGTTTATACTCCGGTTCGTGCTCTGGGAACTCGGAGTTGGATGTTTATACTCCGCTTCGCACTCTGGGAATACGGAGTTGATGTTTATACTCCGGTTCGCGCTCTGGAAACTCGGAGTTGGATGTTTATACTCCGCTTCGCACTCTGGGAATACGGAGTTGATGAAGGATTGTCGTGTATCAACCCTTTTTTGTCTTTGATGTGATGGCTTGTCCCTGAGCTCGGGGTTTCACTTAGCGAGCGATCGGTGGGATCCCGATTAACTTCCACTTAAATGCCCCTCAACAAAGGATGAGATTTAGTTTATGGACGGTCGGATCATGTCCATGTTCGTTTGGATTCCACTTTTGCTAAGCCTAAGGAGTAAGATTAGTGTTTTGGCAAGCTTTGTGCTCGAGCATAGGAAAGGATGGTCGAACTACATCCACTTTGAGTTGTATATTTTCCCTTAAGTCGGGTGCAAGAATTGGAGAGCAGACAGTCAAGTCACATCCAATTTATACTTTGCATTCTTTCGATGGAGCTAAGGAAGAGAGTTGAAATGACAGCTCGTGATGGTTAGTGAGTAGGCAGTCAGTCGTTGATGACTTTAAATTGAGGGTTGGACCTTTAAACATGTGTTCCCTCAAATAATCCCAAATGTCTAATGTAGGATTGGATGCATGGATGGTGACATCACGTCCACCCTTGATGTGATTCCGATTTTATCAGGCATCAGAAGAAGCATAAGTATTTTGGCAAGCTTCAAGTACGAGATGGAGAGTGCTTTATTGGGACATATAACTCCAAGTCTTTCTTACATCTCCTAATTAAATTGCATAGGCGGATGAGTGGATGGTCGGTTGCATCCACTTTGTACTAGAGTTCTGACCTTGTCGGTCTCTTCTGCTTTAATGCCTTGCCCCCAGTCAGGGGCATATAGTAGCCGATGAGTGGTCGAATCATGCTCATCACGATGATACCTCAATGATTTGATCATGGTCCGCGGAGGTTGTTTTGCACCCAACCTTAAGTACTCGGTTACCTGTATCATTTGCAAGTAGTTTAATTCAAGTAGGTCATTTTTCGCAATGTAAATGAAATTGAATTAGAAATAATTCAAAAGAGATCAGATCAAATCTCATTGATAAGTGAGGCAGCGTCGTATGCTCGCTATTGCACATCATTCCAGCCCTACTCAGTTAGAAGTCTAACGCAAATGGTTCAATTTGATCAAAGTCCTTGATCGATAGGAGTCGGATGTTCCCGGTCCTTCATTTTATAGGGCTTGCACATATTGTTGGAGCTATCCTTTTCGGAGCAGCCTTATGGCGTTGGCGTTCACGGTAGCCATCTAGAGAAGAGGAGTTTTCTGATCTAGAGTATGGAGTAGGTTCCCTCCTTATCTTGCTATGTTGATCCTTCATCTGATTCATCAACTCAATATTGGCCTAGACATGTTGGTGTAGTCGTTGGCGGCTATCCACCAATTCTCTTATCAAAGTCGCGATTGACCGTCTTCACTGAGGAATTAGGGAAGACATTTGCGTTTGATGGCATTCATCGCCCTTGGAGAAATCCACGCGCCATTCCCACTTCATAAGGTAGTGTCGAGGGTTGTATTTCCATAGTGCACCGACATAGTCAACATGTTGAATTTTCACTGGAAGTTCTGCATGTTGGATGGTTTCAACGAATAGGTCTCGATTGGGAAAGATTCTCCAACCGAAGTTATGATCAGGTCCATTTTATTTCCAAGGGGTCTTGTAACACTGGTGAATGATTTATGCACGATTGTCCAACGTTTGAGTGGTTGGTAATGCCAATTGGACGGCGAGTTGGTTAAAATGGGCTAATAGATTGGTGTTTATCCCAAATTTTCATCCAGATAGGAGACCTATATAGGGTATTAAGGAAGTCCTCTTGAGGTTGTATACCATGCTTTTAGTCATGTGGACGTAGAATGATTAAGATGCGGGCATTTGAAGATGGTTCAGCGGTGACCAGCTATGTTTTGAGTTGGCAGAGTAGACAATGTCGGGGAGTCGTCATATTAGCCATTGTACCATAGTTGTCAATTCAGGAGTTTAAAAGTTGGTCAATTGGAGGGAGTTGCATTCCACCCTAAAAGCATGATATATTAATCAACTCCAGTTCTTGGCATACTAGCTAGGTTCTCCAGCCTCTGGGAGTACGGTTGAGTAGCATTTCTTTACCCATTCCTTGATTGCAACTCAACATTTGTTGTTGTGATCTCATATGTCTTGTTCAGTCATGGAACAATTAGAAGCACGGATGGAATGTTCCTTCACTAAATTGGTGATTGAATTCACTATGCGGGTGCCCTGCGTTGCGGATGGAATTTTTTTTAGCCTCTTTTTAGGAAATTTGGGTCGTACCCGAATTTTTTTTTTAAAATTTCATTTCGTTCCACCCTTGTTCGTATCCATCAAGCAACCTGAAAAAGTCCTTCGTATCGTTCTTGTTCGAATCCATCCTGTTCGTATCCATCCAGAGAATTAGCTCTACTAGCATCGATACGAAATGCGCATGGCTAGATCGATACGAAAGTGGTATCTGTTGATCGACACAAATAGGGCACAGTTGGATCGATTCGAATTGCAGTTGAGTATCGATACGAATTGGGTGCAGTTGGATCGATTCGAACTGCAGTTGAGTATCGATCCAACTGCACCCAATTCCTGATGGATACGAATTAGAGGCAGATTGATGGATACGAACTTCATGCGAGTATCGATACGAATTGGAGGCAGATGGATGGATACGAAGTAGCGCATCCTGATGGATGCGAAGTAGCGCATCCTGATGGATGCGAAGTAGCGCATCCTGATGGATACGATGTAGCACTTCCTGATGGATAGGAAGTAGCGCTTCCTGATGGATACGAAGTAGCGCATCCTGATGGATACGAAGTAGCGCTTCCTGATGGATACAAAGTAGATGGATGCGAGGGACTTGTGTCTCTGATCGATACGAAGACAATGGATTCGAAAATGATCATATTTTCTGGATACGAAATGATGGATTCGAAATTGACCATATTTTCTGGATACGAAATGATGGATTCGAAAATGACCATATTTTCATGGATACGAAATGATGGATTCGAAAATGACCATATTTTCTGGATACGAAATGATGGATTCGAAAATGACCATATTTTCGTGGATACGAAATGATGGATTCGAAAATGACCATATTTTCATGGATATGAAATGATGGATTCGAAAATGACCATATTTTCTGGATACGAAATGATGGATTCGAAATTGACCATATTTTTTGGACTCGAAAACATGGATACGAAATTCATCATATTTTCATGGATTCGAAATATGGATACGAAAACCATCATATTTTCATGGATTCGAAAATATGGATACGAAGTTCATCATATTTTCATGGATTCGAAAATATGGATACGAAAATCATCATATTTTCATGGATTCGAAAATATGGATACGAAGTTCATCATATTTTCATGGATTCGAAATATGGATACGAAGTTCATCATATTTTCATGGATTCGAAAATATGGATACAAAAATCATCATATTTTCATGGATTCGAAATATGGATACGAAAACCATCATATTTTCATGGATTCGAAAATATGGATACGAAAATCATCATATTTTCATGGATTCGAAAATATGGATACGAAGTTCATCATATTTTCATGGATTCGAAAATATGGATACGAAAATCATCATATTTTCATGGATTCGAAATATGGATACGAAAACCATCATATTTTCATGGATTCGAAAATATGGATATGAAAATCATCATATTTTCATGGATTCGAAAATATGGATACGAAGTTCATCATATTTTCATGGATTCGAAAATATGGATACGAAAATCATCATATTTTCATGGATTCGAAATATGGATACGAAAACCATCATATTTTCATGGATTCGAAAATATGGATACGAAAATCATCATATTTTCATGGATTCGAAAATATGGATACGAAATTCATGATGAATGTAGTTCCTCTTAGATCTGGAGCAATCTGAATAGAATAGAAGGAACCACTTATGAACAGATCTGGATCTTCTCCTTAGATTTTTGCAATCCAACGACGGTAGTAGATCCATAGAGCAGGAGAAAAAACTGCGTTTTTTTTCTCAGTGAAAGCACCAAAGTGTTTGTACCAAAAATGGGCACAACACTCTTTTGAAGTTTTTGAAGAGATAAAAGTGAAGAAAGAAAATTAAAACGGTGGATTATCTAACAAAAACTCCAAATAACAGAAAGTAAATTGCACAGAAGACAACAATTTAGAGTGGTTCGGCGTTTCGCCTACGTCCACTATGAAGTTTGATGATTTTATTGCTCGGTACTTGAAGATTACAATTTCTTATAATGTAGTACAACTGATTTTATGATCTAAGTCTGAATCTAAGGTAGCAGTGGTGATTTGGAGTAAATCTGGCAGAGTCTGGGCGCTTTTTAGCTCTTAGAATTATCCGACCCCTTTTCTGAATGACCAGGGCTCTATTTATAGGTGTAGGAGGTTGATATTTCGCCTAAAATTCGGGGAGACCGCTTCTGGCACGTGAGGGGGCCCACACGCCCGGCCTCAGGAAATTTGGGCCCACTTCGGGATCGATTCGAACTCAACTTCGAATCGATCAAGATTTGCTCCGATTGAGCTGAAATTTGGCATGAACATTCCTCAGGTCATATGTAAGCTCCTCTGTAAATTTCATAGCATTTGGACTTATAGATCTCGAGATATGATCGATGCAAGTTGGCCCGTGATCGATTCGAACTCAACTTCGAATCGATCAAGATTTGCTCCGATGGAGCTGAAATTTGGCATGGAAATTCCTTAGGTTGCCAGTAAGCTACTGTGAAAATTTCATAGCATTTGGACTTGTAAATCTCGAGATATGATCGATGCAAGTTGGTCCAAATCGATTCGAACTCAACTTCGAATCGATCAAGATTTGCTCTGATTGAGCTGAAATTTGGCATGGACATTCCTTAGGTTGCCAGTTAGCTCCTGTCCAAATTTGGTGGCATTTGGACTTGTAGATCTCCAGTTATGATCGATGCAAGTTGGAGTTTTTCGTTCCTTGATCGATACAAAGCAATTTCGAATCGATCAAGATTTGATCCGATGGAGCTAAAATTTGGCATGAACATTCCTTAGGTTGCCAGTTAGCTCCTGTCCAAATTTGGTGGCATTTGGACTTGTAGATCTCCAGTTATGATCGATGCAAGTTTGGATTTCTCAAGCGTGATCCATCAATATCTGGAGCATATGAACTCCGATTGACTTGAAATTCGGAATGTTGGCTCTCATAGCTTTGCTTGTCATGTCATATCAATTTTAGCTCGATCCAGACTCGGAAAATATTTGTCGATATCCATAGTGAGCCTGCGTATAACTGATCTCCAAGACGAACTGTCATTGGTTTCTAGTCAAGTTCTTGGTGTCACGGCCTTGCCAAAAGGCGGGATAACATCCCTGCCGGCCTCCGACATTAGAATTTCGGAGGCTCCTCCCTTACAAGTAGAGAACCCTTTTGAAGGACTTGCTGATATTCCAATTTCGGATTATGTGTCACTTCAACATGACACCGAATTGGAGGGGCTTCAAAGTGCTCTAGATTTAAGCGAGTCTCTACCCATTAGTGCAGCCGACATTACTGGTTGGTCGGGGGGTTGCACACACATATACACTTCATAGCACTACACGGTTTCCAGCCTTAAGTTGTTTGCTTCGAGAGATCACTAACTCCGTTCTTCTTTTACTTTACAGATACGATGAATAGGCAAGATTCTATGCTTGGAAGTCTCCACTCAACGCGCCAGTCATTGAGTTCGTATTATGAGTCCCGCCAGAGGGAGGATGACAGAAATGACGATCGCGGTTACTCCAGCCAAGAGCGCTACGAGAGGGATAGAGATAGGGATAAGGAAAAGAGATATCGATCCTGATCACGTTCTCCACCTCCTCGAGTCCCTACACAACCTTCAAGCCATGGAAAAAAACCAGTAGAGCCTCCTTGTCAAAAACCATCTTCTCATGCCCCAAGGTCTGAGTCTCAACGTCGTAGGACTGAGACCGAACCTCCCACTATTGCTGAACAGGCCATCACTAAGCCCACCGGGGAAGGGGCTATCACAATTGCCCAATTAAGAAAAGATTTTCCAAACATATGTTTTGACGGCTTCATCTTCCCCCCTCACTTAAAGAAAATTCCATCGGAAGTAGAAAACACGATGCATGACTATATTCACGATATCTATACCCAATATAAGGAGTGGATGAAAGCCGCAGACAAAGCATCGGCAGTGGCCTTTGAGCTGGCAAAGGCAATTGAGAAACTAGAAACCGAACTTGCTCAGAAGGACCACATTATCCAAGTGCTCAATGATGAAGCCGAATCTTCCCGAAAATCTAAGATGGAGGCCACCCAAAAAGCTGACAAGGCCACTCAATCTATGGAGAGAATTCGACAAACGCATTTCGCTTTGGTGGAGGAGGTGAGCCACCGAAACACCACAATTACCACTGAAAGGGATGCTACTCTAAAAGAACTCAACGAGCTTAAAGCCATATTTTCCAAAATCATCAGGGAGAAGGATGATGCAAATAAAGCAGCCCAGGAAGCATGTGAGCAAACAGTGGTGCTTCGGGATGAAAGGGATGCAACAGTGCTCAAAATTCGGGAGGTGGAGGCCAAAGTTGAGGAGGAAGTCAGAATGGCGGAGTCCAGGCTAGAAACTGATATTGACGATCTCCTCATCACTTACAATGCTAATGTCTTGAAGCATAGGAATCTAGCCTGGCTTGAAAATTATTCGACACATCTATACAACGCCTGGAGCCGATTAGTAGGAGATGAAAAAGCTGCCCACCAAGCTGAATCAACTGATGAGTTCGAGCTTGAGAACCGGGTGTTGAGCGAAGATGAACGGAAAGTTCTCCACGATGCCATGATTTCATATGAAAAGGAGAAGCTTGGCGCTCAGCATTCGGAGGTCGGAGAAGGCTCTGGTGTCGAGCACTGTAATACAAGTCCTGAAACTCTTGTGCCGACTCAGCTTGAACCGACTTCCGCGGTTGATTCTCAATCTGTTCCTTCTTACAACCCGGATCAGCCGCAGTTGTCTCCAGCTCGCGAGCAAGTCCCTGAGGTTGTTCCGCCACCCGCGAGCCAAACTGAGGAAGGTACTCTGAACATTTTGTACGCTTGTTCAAAATCGGAAGCGTTACTCGAAGTAATTACTAACAATTTTTCCTCTGTTTCTATACAGTGATCGGAGCAACATCGGTCGTGCCTCCTGCAAGTCAAGAATCACATCATGTGTAGGAGGCCATTATAACAGAAGCGACCACCACAACGACCACGACACCAACTGATGGAGCTCAGGGAAGCACACTTATTTTCGATGAGCAGATGATGGAGGAACTTCTTGGTCATCACAGTGATCCCTTTGCCGATTTGTTGTTCGTCCTGGGTGGAAGCGCACCAATGGTTAGTTCTTCGGCCCCGACTGTGGGAGTCTCTGACGATGCTCAAACACTTTATGAGGAGGAAATCATAGCCGAAATCAATGCTGAAGTGGAGGTAGCCGCGCGGGGCAGTGGCTTTGGAGGTGGTATGGCGGGACATGGTCCAACCCCTTTGCGGATGATTTCTCCGGGAGGAATGTTCGTTGAGACAAATGTGCCTATCCCACCTCCTACTGCCGATCCTGTTCCTCCGACTCCGCCTTCTAGAAACATTCGAATACATTTGAGTTCGGAGGAGGAAACTGATATAATGCCCCTGACTGGAGATCGACCGCCGAAAGGCAAGGGCTCAAAGAGAAAACCAAGCGGAAGCTCCAGCGGGTCCACACCGAAGAGGAAACCGAAAAAGAAAAAAGGGTAGATACGTCTCCTCGGCTCATTTTTGAGCAGATAGGAATTTCTTTAGCTTTTGTAGGCCATGTATAGATGCAGCCTCGACCCCTGCTAGTAGAATTTTTTGGATAAACTTGTACTTAGTTTTCTTTCACAAATAGTTGAAATGAAATTCCATTTTGTCTTTAATCTCGATTTTCGTTTAATTGCTTAAGTGTTTTAGCATTTTAACTCCAGTCTGGTACGCTTGTGAAGTTTCGACCGTTGGATTGGATCTGAGTTTATTTGTTAAGTCCTGAAATCACAACTATGAATCATGATCGAACGTTAAGCCGAACTCCGATGTCGCACTGTCTCAATCAGTGATTGACACTTAAGTTCTACCCCCAGTCTTAGGGGTGAATTGCAAAGATTAGGTGGCCATTGTGCTTCGCCTTCAACACATTGAGCTTAACGTCGTTGAATTGATGCTAAAACAGGGAAATTCGAGTGGTCGAATCACACTCGCTTATCTATTAACGATTGCATCCACACTATAGGGATTTGAATCTGTATGTCGGCGGTCAGTCATGCCTGCTTAAATTTCAAGGATACATCCATGCTCTGGGGACTTAAGTGATTTTCATGGGTGGTCAGTCACACCCGATCTGCCTTTATACTCCGACCGCACTTTGGGGTCTCATAGTTGTTTTATGGACAGTCGATTCCAGTCTGGTTTGTGTTTAAACCCCAATCCGCTCTCTAGGGACTTAGAGTTAATTGTCGTCGATACTCTGGTTCGCACTGGGAATCCGGAGTTAGTCAACGTTTGTACTCCAGTTTGCACTTTGGGAACATGGAATTGGTTGATGTTGATACTACGATTCGCACTTTGGGAATTCAGAGTTAGTCAATGTTTATTCTCCAGTTCACACTCCGGGAAATTGGAGTTGGCCGAAAGATGGTCAGTCACATCTGTTCAGGCTTTAGGATTTCGTTCGCACTCCGGGAATGACGAATCTATAAGGATTGCGGATGGTTGATTCATATCCACCCTGAGTTAACAAGCAAGGTCGTTAGATGGACGGATCCATCCTCCTTAAATTTGGTTAGGATACAGGCGAAGTCGTTTGATGGATGGATCCACCCACTTCGAGGCCGTATTTATAAGTTTATACTCTAGTTCACACTCTGGGAATCTGGAGTTGGTTAAAGGATTGTCGTGTATCAATCCTTTTTTGACTTCACTGTGATGACTTGCCCCCGAGCTCGGGTTTCACTTAGCGAGTAACCGGTCGTATCACAGTCACTCCTTATTTGAGTAAATTCCACCATCGGGTGGAATTTAGCTCTCTGTGCATAGTGATAGTTGTATAACGCATTCAATAAATCACAGCTCTGGCTCGAAGAGATTGCATTTTATTGCTGAAATAAGAAAATATGGAAAAAATCAGTTGCCTTATTACAAATTCAAATTTTTAAATGCAGAAACAAATTGCAAATGAAAATAGACTGGATAAATAAACAGAGCCTGTCATGTGTAGTAGCGACGAAGACTTTCGCTGTTCCAGGCCCTCGGAAGAGTGTGACCGTCAACGGTTGATAATTTTAATGTACCATCTCCGATCTTTCGTTCGATAACATATGGCCCTTCCCAAGTTGGCTTCATATGCGAAGGGACCGGATAAATTCTGTTAAGGACGAGATCGCCGAGTTCAAAGGTTCGAGGTCGGACCTTGGCATTGTATAATTGGGCGACTCGATTTCGGTACGCGACTACCCTCAAATCAGCCTTTTCATGCTTCTCATCTGATAAATCCAGAGATTCAGTAAGTAATATAGCATTTGCCTTCGGATCATAGTATGTCACACGATGAGAAGGCGCTTCTAATTCGACTGGAATAATAGCTTCTGAACCATAAGAAAGAGAGAACGGGGTGTGGCCGGTCGCGGACTTGTGGGTTGTTTGGTAGGCCCATAAGGCCATAGGAAGTTCATCGACCCATTTGCCCCCGGCCTTTTCCAGTCGTTTCTTCGGAATAGACTTTATAACTTTATTAACAACTTCGACTAGTCCATTCGCTTGAGGGTGTGCAAGTGTGGAGAATTTCTTCTGAATGTGGAATCGTTGACAGAAATCCTTAAATTCAGGACTGTCAAATTGAGTCCCGTTATCAGTGATGATAGTATGTGGGAGACCAAATCGGCAGATGATGTTTTGCACTACAAAGTTGATCACCTTCTTTGTTGTGATTCTAGCAAGGGGTTCAGCTTTTGCCGACTTGGTAAAGTAATCAGCTGCTATAATGGCGTACTTCACACCACCTTTGGCTAGAGGTAGAGAGCCAATAATGTCAATGCCCCATACTGCAAACGGCCATGGACTGACCATCTGAGTTATTTCAGTAGGTGGGGCTTTTAGAATCCGAGCGTGCTTCTGGCATTTGTCGCATTTTCTAGCGTAGTCCGATGCATCGTGATTTACGGTTGGCCAATAGTATCCATATCGAAGCACTTTCTTGGCAAGGGCTTGCCCCTCGGTGTGATCGCCACATTCCCCTTCATGCACATCGTGCAATATGCATTTGATTTCATCATGAGCGATACACCGGAGTAAAGGAATAGAGTATCCTCTTCTGTACATGACTCCGTTCTGAATAGTGAACCGCAAAGCTTTTCGAAGAATCTGTCTCTTTTCACTCCTGCGCTCTGGCAGGGTTCCATGCTCAAGATAATTTCTAAACGGAGTCATCCATGAATCCTTATCGCGAACAACCTCAAATATCCAATCTGTTTCCATTCGGTTGATGCTCGAGGAAGCTAATGTCTCCACGGGAACGAGTCCTATTTGTTGTGCCTCACCTGTGCTGGCTAACTTTGCTAATGAATCGGCTTTTTAATTGCACTCTCGGGGTATGCAGTAGATGGCATAATAATCGAACTGATTTAATATTTCTTAAACCCGAGCAGGGTAAGCAGCCAGTCTTCGGTCCTTGGCCTGGTATTCCCCCCGAACTTGACACACGACCAATTACGAATCACAATATATCTCCACAGCAATGATTTTCAAATCTCTGGCAAGCCTCAATCCGGCAAGTAAGGCTTCATACTCAGCTTCATTGTTGGTCGCGCGAAAATCAAACTTTAAAGCATAGCATATAGATCGACCTTCAGGAGTTTCAAGCACAACCCCTGCACCGGAGCAATGGTCATTAGATGCACCATCAGTATGTAGCTTCCAGATATACCTAGGAGATTCACCAGTTTCGGGCAAGTCCTCTGGGACGGTAAATTCAGCTATGAAATCTGCTAGGACTTATCCTTGAATGGCTCGCCTTGGAGTGTAGGTAATGTCAAACTAACTTAACTCAATATTCCATTTGTGTAACCTATCAGACGTTTCAAGCCGCGTAAGGGCCTATCGTAACGGCTGGTCGGTGTAAACGGTGATAGGATGAGCCTGGAAATACGGACGGAGCTTCCTCGAGGCAATAACAAGACAATAAGCCAACTTCTCTAGCTTCGAATAATTTCTCTCAGCTCCGGTTAGTCGTTTGCTAATATAGTAGACCGGCTTTTGTATTCGGTCTTCCTCCCGAATTAGAGCAGCACCGAATGCGTTTTCTGATACAGCCAAATAAATGTACAGTTTCTCATGATCGATAGGCTTTGACAAAATTGGCGGTGTGGAGAGGTGTTGAATTAGTGCTCGGAATGCGCCCTCACATTCCATAGTCCATTCAAAATTTCGTTTCCCTTTTCGGATCAGATCGAAGAAGGGAATGCATTTGTCAGTAGATTTTGAAATGAACCTACTCAGTGCTGCTACTTTCCCGTTAAGGCTTTGGACTTGCTTTATAGTTCTCGGAGTTTCAAGGTTTCTAATCGCCTAGATCTTTTCGGGATTGGCTTTGGTTCCTCGAGCGTTGACGATAAACCCTAGGAATTTTCCTGACGCGACCCCGAAGTGACATTTCAACGGATTAAGCTTCATTCTGTATTCTCGGAGAATATTAAACATTGACTCCAAGTACTTGACGTGGTCAGTGGAGAATCATGACTTGACTAGCATGTCGTCCACATATACCTCCATGGTTTTCCCAATCTGATCGGCGAACATTTGATTAACTAATCGTTGATAAGTTGCACCAGCATTCTTGAGTCCAAAAGGCATAACCTTGTAGCAATAAAGTCCCATATTGGTTATGAAGCTGGTATGCTCCTGGTCGGGTAAGTGCATGGGTATTTGATTGTAGCCGGAATATGCATCCATGAAGGATAAGAGTTCATGCCCGACTGTTGAATCTACGAGTTGATCAATTCGAGAAAGTGGAAAACTATCTTTAGGGTAGGCTTTATTCAGATCAGAGTAATCGATGCACGTTCTCCATTTCCCATTTGGCTTTCGGACAAGTACAGGATTTGACACCCATTCCGGATATAATGCATCTCAAATTAATCCATTCGATTTAAGCTTGTCTACCTCTTCCTTAAGGGCGATAGATCTCTCTGGATCCATACCACGCCTTTTTTGTTTGACTGGGATGTGCCATGGGACAATGTTCAATGCGTGGCTCGCGATGTCCGGCGAGATCCCATACATGTCAGAATGCATCCAGGCAAACACGTTAAGGTTTGCCTGGAGAAATTCAACCAATTCCTCTTGCATTTGTTGGCTTAGCTGAGATCCAATCTTTATCATTCTAGAATCATCGCTATCATCGATCGGGGCATCGATCGTCAGTTCGGCCGGAGAAGCTTGACTCTCTTTACTTTCATCTTCACTTTCGGTATCTCTCGGGTCAAGATCTCTTTGGAATTGGTTGGGGTGCCCAGGCCTAGGTCCAGGCGTCAACTGTCAATTTTCAACAAAGCGGACGCAGAGAGATTCCTCTATGCCCTTTCCTTTTTCTCTTCGCTGCGCATCTCGTAGCTCAGCAACATAAAAGGCTCGTCCAGCAACCTGATCTCCTTGAACGACTCCAACCCCATGATCGGTGGGGAACTTCAAAGTCAGACACCATGGGGCAATCGCAGCCCTGAACTCAGCTAGGGCCGGTCAGCCCAAGAAAGCATTATATGGAGAGTCTATATCCAACACCACAAATTGTAACATCCGGACTCTCCAGCGTTCTCCAATTCCTAACTCCACTGGCAATTCCACCACTCCAGCGGGTATAGTCGCACTCCCATTGAAACCATGGATACGGTACTGACAAGGTTTCAAATCTTTAGTCTCCATTTTCATCTGGTCATAGGCTCGCTTGAACAATATATTCACAGAACTTCCATTGTCTATCAAGATCCTCTTCATCCAAGCAAGACCTACTTGAGCTGATATGACAAGTGGATCAATGGTTGGGGCTTCGATCCTATCGGCATCTCTGTCTTGGAAGATGATGTCGTCAGTCATCATCTTCTGTTGCTTGGCCGGAGCCCCATCTTCCAAACTACTACAAAACTCGAATCTCGCATGCCTAATAGAACTGGCATAAGACTCCATTTCCTTCCAGCTTCGGTCTGCTGGATGAGGACCACCACTAACAGTATTTATCACTAATCTCCTGCCAATACGAGCGGGTTCCTCCTGTCTAGCCTGATTCGGTACATGATTCTAATTTGATGGGCCCGCACCTCCAAACTGCGGCGCCCTCAGAAACTGCTCCAACTTTCTCTCTCTTATCAACTTTTCAATGAGATCCTGCAAGTGACGACACTCATTCGTGTTATGGCCGTAGCTTTCGTGGAATCTACAAAACTTCACTGTCTCAATCTGTTTCTCCGATGACTGTTTCGGAGCAGGTTTCTTATACTGAACAACATTGCAGGTCTATAAATACACATTTTCCAGCGACGTATTCAAAGGAGTATAGTTATCAAACATAGGAGCCCTACGTCGTGGACCACGATTCTGATCCCGTTTCCTATTTTGATTACCATTGCCTTTCTGCTGATTTTGTTTATTCTGAATGTTCAATTGCACTTTCTCGGAGCTCTCCCTGGATTGTTTAACAGCAACATTACTCTGAATTCCTTCCATACTAGGCCCTGCGTTATCCTTTTTCCTAGACTATTTCGCATCCTCCCTTCTTAAGAATTGGGCCGCCTTGGAATGGAAACGGTCCAATGATGCAGGAGGTTTTCCGGCCAACCAGTTACCAAACTCAGAATCGAGATCAATCCCTTTAGTCAATGCCATTAGAATAGAGTTATCATTAGGGTTGCTGATCTTACCGCATGCAGCATGAAATCTCTCTAAATAACGTCTGGGTGTCTCTCCAGGAGCTTGAGTGACACTAGACAAAGTATTAACATCTTTCGGTCTTGCGACATGCATGCAAAACTGCTCAGTAAACTCTGTTACCAACTGGTCAAAACAAGAGATAGATTGAGGTGGTAAACAGGTAAACCACATAGTCCCTATGCCCTCTAGAGAGATTGGAAAGCTTCAACACTTAACTGCATCATCAGCTCGCGCCGCATTCATCAACCATTCATACTTCAGAATATGTTGATTAGGATCAGAGCTCCCTACATAGACGGGTAAAGTCGGCATCCTGAATCACCGGGGTGGTTCAGCATAGAGTATCTCATCAGTAAAAGGGGTATGACTCCAGGAGATTCCCCAGTCATCATTGCTAAGACCCTGACTTTCACGGATCATTTGACGGATCATCGTCGGAATGTCGGGCATCTGGACATTTTGAGCATGTTAGGCCAAGGTGTGGTCGGGTTCCACAACACGAGGAGGGGCCAGTCGCTGTCGACGGTCCATGTCTCGCCTCCTTGGTTCCACGTCTTTGGGGACATAAGGCTCGGGAATATGGTTGCGTTGGTGGTGGGTCGGATCCGTTCGGTTCCGAGCGTCAACTCCCAAATCAGTAGCAGTGGTAGTACGGTTGTCAGTAATATGGTATGGGGTAGCACCTCCTCGAGAGGAGGGTCCAATCTGATGGTTGGTAGACGGGCTAACTCTTGGTTGCCCAAGGCTCAATGTACGCTGATGCCCAATGGCCTGTGTGTAACTTCCATCCAGTCGCGGGCGCGTAGATCTATGATGGTAGTCAGAAGAGGCTGAACTCTCGGTGGATGAATAGGAAGCCTGATCCCTTCAGGATCTCCTTCGTCTTTGACAATTCAGCTGGTTGGTCAATTCCGCATTAGGACGGAGCTGTTGGCGGCCCTGAGTTAGTTCTTGCATTAGCATCTGGAATTCTTCCATGGTAAGAGGGCCTTGCGGATCTGATGGTTCGGCATCATTCTGGTCGGTCGGAGGTGGTTGCACGGGGTTCTGTCTGTCCCGTCATTCTGAATCTGCGGCAGTTGAGGTAGTCCTTGTGTTAACCATGATGGGTAGCGAAGCTCTTTCCTAGACTTGATGCAAATCTGAATAGGATGGAAGAACTTTTAACTTGAATCTGGATCTTCTTCTTAGATTTATGCAATCCGATATCGATAATAGATCCAACGAGCAGGAGAAAAACTGGGTTTTCTCAGTGAAAGCACAAAAGTGTTTGTACCAAAATTGGGCACAACACTCTTCGGAAGCGTTTGAAGAGATAAAACGAAGAAAGTAAATGTAAAAAGAGGATTATTTAACAAACACTCCAGACAATAATCAGAAAAACAGCAAAAGAACACGGAGATTTAGAGTGGTTCGGCGTGTTGCCTATGTCCACTATGAAATGATTGACTTTTATTAACTTTTGCTTGCTGGTTACAGCGGATTACAACAGTAAATTTCGAGTACAACAGTGATTTCTGAGCGCAACAATGGTTTCGGCAGAGTCTGGACGTCAAAGAGCCAAAAAAGGTCCGTTTTCTATAGGTTCTGGACTGCTATTTATAGGCGTAGATCGCAAATATCTTGCTCAGATCTTGGGAGACCTCTTCTGGCATGTGGGTGGGCCCACACGATCAATCCCATGACATTTGCACTCGGTCCGTGATCGATATGAACGAATTTCGTATCGATCGACATTTCGTCCAATCGAGTCGAAATTGATCATGAACATTCTTGAGGATGTACGCAAGCTCCTGTGAAAATTTGGTGGCATTTGGACTTATGGATTTTGAGTTATGATCGATGCAAGTTTGGATTTTCTGTAGGCTGTTGAATTCGTATCGATCCCCTTCGCATCGATCTATTCGTATCGATCCGAGCACGTGCCTGCATGTTGACGTGGCGCTAAATTCTTGGATCGATCCACTTTCGATGCTGAATTGGCCAAGTCTTTCCAATGTTTACGCCTTGTTCGTATCGACCTATCTTGGTCCTGTTCATATCGATCAGCTATGATTCATTTCGTATCGATGTTTTGTGTTTAGTTTGTATCGATGGGAAGCGTTCATTTCGTATCGATCTCTTAATAGTCACTTCGTATCGATAGATGAATGATCCCTTCGTATCGATCACAACGTAGCCTATTTCGTATCGATGTGAGATAATGACCTCATATCGACCTGTGGCCGATTGATACGAAGTGTGCTTGAAAACTAGATCGATGCGAAACGAACTTCCGTATCACTGCCGATGGATACGAAATAGACAGTGGCTGATCGATTCGAAGTGAGCCTGCTTGCTGACGAAGAAGATGGACTTCGATGGACGCGAAGTTGGATGGATGCCAGACTACGGATACGAAATAGGCCAACTCCGATGGATACGAAGGAAGCTGCCATTCGATGGATTCGAACAAGGCCAATGCTGATGGATTTGAACAAGGCTGATGCGAGAGAAGTTGATTGATGGATACGAACAGCGCCTAACTGATGGATGCGAACAGACGAAGCTTAATGGATGTGAACAAGGCCTCTCAGTTGATGGATACGAAGAGTGTGGTTCCAAATGGATGAAAGCGGAATCGATGCGAAGAGAGCGCAATGATGGATTCGAACGAACCAACTTCCTTGGCTTGCATCGATCATATCCTGAGCATACAGACTCGGATTGACATGAAATTTGGAAGGTTGGCTTCCATAGCTTTGCATATCGTGTCATGTTGATTGTAGCTTGATCCAAACTTGGACAAAATTCATCGATATCCATAGCGGGCCTGTGTATAACCGATCTTCGGGACGAACTGTTCTTGGTTTCTAGTCAAGTTCTTGGTGTCACGGCTTCGCCAAAAGGCGGGATAACAAATATCATTTTTATGTATCTATTTTTAAAAAAAATAGTTATTGTTATAATCTATTAGAAGATAAGAAGCCATTAGAGAAAGAGAGAGGAGATATTTTATTCACTACAAGTGTCAACATACAATATGATGAAGCTCAATATATAGACTTGTCATAGAAAATGAATATTACAATAATGCCCATGTAACATTTGGCATATTCACCCCTTATAATTTACATATATTATAACACTCCCCCTTGAATATGCATCTTCAAAATTCTGCATACTCATATAGTACTTGAAGTTGACCCTTTTGGAACATATATGATGATTGCTCCCCCCATTATTATCTTGCTTACATAAATCTATTCAGTCGATATAGATATTGTTTATTGCCTCATTAAATAAATTTGTTAGGAAAGCCCAATGAGAAAAGCGTTGAACGAGGAAAAGAATGCAAATTGTAAAATCATAGATATCATATTAAAAATGATATTCTTTCTAAAGAGTTTGATACTTTGAGATCAAAAGAACGCCTCATTAAATTCTTCTAAGAAAAACCTAATGAGAAAAATCTTATTGAATGAAAAGAGAAAATAACATATTTTAATATCTTATTTCATCAGAAGAAGTTTGATACCAACCCTACTAAGAAAAACCCAGTGGGAAAAATCTTAGTAAAGGAAAAAGAGTATAACATAGCATAATATATTTTAAAATCTTATGGCATCAAATGAAGTTTGATAATTCTGGATCATTGTAATCCTTCGCTAAACCTTACTAAGAAAAACCAACAGGAAAAATCTTAGTGAGGGAAAAAAGGATTACAATACAATTGATATATAATGATTTTAGCTACTCTCAAGTGCATTTTCATGCTTCATTCATGTTTTCCTATCAAAAGAATATTTACTTCCTTAATCAAACCATTCATTATCGTCATCATTCTTAAATACCTATATGTATATGTCTTTGATACAGTTGATTTTCTAAGACTATTTCTTTCAAATATGTTTTGCATTTTATGCACTTTATATGCTACTTTTATGAAAAACACTCCATGTGCTTTCATTTTGGTGCTTTAAATAAGTTGGCATATTGCAACTACCTCTTGAATGAATATCAAGAGTTTCAGTATAACAAAACTTAAAAACAAGAAGTATTCCACTCATCATGAAGTATATCAAGATTTTCATTACAACAATACTTAAAAGAAGGTTGTAATCTATGCTCCTTTTTCTTTGTATTCTTTAAAACCAGCAAAGCTACGTATATTTTTTAGGAACTTTTACATTTTCATCATTTGGTACACCAATATTTATGCCTTCGGGTATTTTAAGTATTTCAAACACTTTCACTGTTTCGAACAATTTAACTATTTCTAAAATTAACATGCCTAGGCCACTTAACATATTGGTGACACTATGTGCTTAAGTAATTTCAACGTGCCTTTGCCACTTTATATATATATATATATCTGTATATATAGGTGTGTGTATGTATATTTGTATGTGTGTGTGTGTGTATTTCTAATCATAAATAACGGACTACAGGACCACATTTCTCATTTAGGAAAGATTTCATGATGGCCAATCATGTTTTTCTCTAATTCAAGATCTTTAATTTATTCATAAACATAAGTGCAATATTATTTACAAATTTATCATCGACGATTACTTCTTGTCAGTTCTAAACATGAATTATTAAGATCCCTTTATTTATTAAGTTTTAGGTACCTAAACCACTTCTAGGGTCACTTGATAATTATGTCATAGGTCTCTTTTAAAGGACCCTTTGGTGTTTATTCAAGAACACTTACCTTCTTAATTTGGCATTTTTATAACTTACTCCAAAAATATTTGAAACTGACTTCTCTACCACACGTTAGATGTATTCTATACCATTTTGATCCTTCAAGGATTTCGACTTATATCGAAGCAAGCTTACTAAGGATATTATCAATAACTTATTCATGTTACATAATATTTTGCATTAGTATGTGTGCTAACAAATATTTAATCTCAATACTCAAAATAAACTTGTATCCCTTTTATCTTCCCCCTTAATGTTGACTAACATTGCAATATTAAATAATTATCTTCTTTGAATTCTCATTTTGATCCATTATGATATTGCTACTGCCAAATAAATCGTATATATATATATATCAATTATTTGAGGATAATTCTTTTATCAGTTGATAAGATGCATTCAATTAATATTGCTTACTTTTATAGTTTGTTCTCATTCATTTATCTCGCTAATTGAAGGAATTTAATTATTACATAGATCATTTGAATACACACATGACTTTAATTTGTTCAACATATCTGTAGATTGTTTTTTTTAAATCATAAAATGTTATCTATGCATAATCTATAAGATGAGCTCGTATCTATTTAGTTAAACAATCTTCAAGTTGTTATATATATATATGCATCCACGTATTATATATGCATATTATATATTTGCATATTCTTTTCTATTTGAGTTAATAATTTAAGAACAAACTAATACAACGATCCAAACCGTTAATTTTTGTTTATCAATCCGTGTCAATGTGAATCCTTAAATACTGCATAATAATGTTCAAACGTATGGTTTGAAAATACATATGCATCAAGTTGACTTATCAAGGAGAATATCTAAAGGTGTTTCTTCAATAATAGTTATACATATGATATTCATAGTAAGTTTTAAAAATTAATAGATCATGTATCACTATTTAGTCGTAAATTTGTCAAATTGAGGTATGGGTCCGTAGCAATGGTAGATTGAATTTTGTACCCATTGCTACCGGTTCTATTTTGATTTACAAATTCTTTGGGTTATTTATTGGTTCTTCACCTTTTGAAGTGCTATATCATATTTGAAAATATTCCATATGTAACTCATTCATAGTGCTATACGAGGATATAATATCTCTTCTAAGGATATTATATGAACACCACTTTTGGTGTGTGATAGTACAATTATTATGTCAACAGTCTACTTGTGGAATATTATACTAATACATATTTTCTCTTTCAAGGACATTTTATAAACCTCTTCTAAAGATATCTTACCATCACCACTTCTGGAGAGTCTCTTCTACAGATACTTTATATGCACTACTTTTAGAATGTTATATTAATATATAATATCATTTTCTATATAAATTACATAATTGCTACTTTCAGAGTAGCATAAAATATCTCTTCTAGACACATTTACTATCACTTATTCTACAATGTCTTATTAAATTCTAAATTTAGTAACAAAATTAGATATGCTAAATAAAATTTAGATGTGAGAAATAAAACCACTACTTCTAGAGTGTAGTATTGCTATATAATATCTTTTGTGGAGATAAATAATTGTCACTACTTATCGAGTTTTATATGATGTTTTTTAGGGGACACAAAGTTACTTTTTAAGGAATTGCACTTTAACAAAAAAAAATTTCTATGACATCTCTTCTAGGATGTTGGCTTCTGCAATAGAAGTATAAATAGAACTTTAAAACATCTCTCCAAGAGATTAATATATATATATATATATATATATATCAAATTCGTAGAAATAAAAAATATGTCATATGGATTATCTCTTCCAAAGTATCTTCAGGTGTATTTCTTCAACAAAATAGCTAGGTGTATGTACATAAAAATAACTTTTCAAAACTTCAGGTTTTATAACATAGTCTAATTAGTAAAAATCAAATCTGCTATTTTTTTATAGTACTCACTCAAACTTCCAGTTTGAGTTATATTATATGTATTAATAAGAAAGCATATCGAAGCTACACATATAAAAATGAAATTAGATTTTGTACTGTACAAAAATATATAAATTGGCAATGAATACTTTTCCATAATTGGAATAAACAATGGAGAAAAGTAGTTTAAACTAACTAAAACATATACACTAAAATGAAATAGGAGAAATGTGAGTTATAACATGATTTGAATTCATACTTTATAAACAATGGACGTCCCTTTCCGAGGCTAAATTAATAATTAATTTCAATTGGGGGTATGTTTGAAATGTCATGACATGATATCTTCTGGATATTTGATTACTATGATACGTAAATATAATGATGTAAAGTAAGATCTATCTCATTTGGGGATTATTGATATCTATTGAATGCACTATCATAATCTTATATGAAGATATGTTTATCCCTTTTAACATCTTAAGTACAGTCTTATCAAATCACATAATTTCAAGAAAGCTTCATCTTTCTAGTTCGTTAATTTATGTTGAACTTCAGTTTATCAAAATATTTGCAAACTTCTAGTTTAGAAGCTTATACATTTTGATTGATTAAACAAAATACTGATAAGATTTCAAATTCATAAACTTTATTAATAAATCTTTTCATAATTCAAGACTTTAGGTCATAGACTAAAAGTTATGCAACTTCTGGTTCAAAATTTTCTCTACACAACTTCAAGTTATTGTTCAAACTATTTCTACCTTTATATCAGACATTGCTTGCCAAAATAAATCAAATAATAAATCATATTTCTATTCTTATTCTAAACACAAACATACAACATAGTTTTATTTATTGTAACGACACAGTTAGTGCATTTATGACAATTAATTAATTTGTTACCATAACGACCAAATTTAATGCATTTATGATAAAAACAAATGCAGTTAACCATTATGTGGTCTAAAATATAAACTATTATCACAAAAAAATGATTTCATTGGAAATAAACGAGTCAATAGAACTAGGATTTTATATTCTCTTACATAAATGGTTCTAAATTATGTAAATCTGTTCATACCATTCATAAAACTATGTATCTCAGATCCAAATTTTCTCCCAAAAAATTAACTCCATGATTCCTTATAAAAGATATCAAAACAAACATGTAGATCTTCAAATCAGTGCAAGCTATTTTACAAATTTAGGGAATTATGATTATTTCCCAAAAATAAATCATTTCAAAATTTTATTTTATTTCATAAACCGTGTATAGATCATTTCGATATATTTTTCTTCATAAAAATGGTTTATCAACCTTCAATTTAGGAAAAAAACTTTGGCACTAAACCAAATCTGAAATTATCACGAAGAAAATCCTTCATATGTTGATCAAGTAGGTCTATAATTTGGGTAAGATCTTTCATGAATTCATTGAATTATAAATGAAGTTCAATTCAAAACTTACTCAAATACAAAAAAAATTAAAAAATCCCAATGAAATCGATGATGGATGGTCTAACACCACTTGATAGTAATTTTGAATCAATTAAAAATGAACTATTGATCAAATACTAATTTTAAAAGAACAAATAATATTGATTTCATGAAGAATAAATGTAAAATAAATAATTTCAGAAATCATGCCTGATTTCATTAATTGATTAAGAAAGGAAGCTAGATCTAAATAGAAAAAGGATGGATCTGACCTTTAAACCATCACAACTCTATGTCTAAAATATTTATTTAGAGATGATGTTAATAACACATTGTAAATTATAAGAAGATAAGAAGCTATTAGAGAAAGAGAGAGAATATATTTTATTCACTGCAGATGTCCATATATTATAACGATCCACCTTTTCAACCCTCAAATGTCGACACTAATACATCCACGGTATTCTTGCGTCGAGCATCCAAATACCGGAAAGACAGATTAATAGGATAAAAGAAAAAGAAAACAAAACAGAACAAGTAAGAATGAATACAATATCAGAATCTCACAGCTGAACGATAACATATAATACCAAATGACAATACAAAACTCACTCTAAGATACACAACATTTTAGAGTTACAATTCTAAATACCATCATTAGCTTGGACAATTATAATAACATGTCCTCACAAATGTTGATAGGTATAATATAGTAATGAAGCGGAAATAAGAATACCACGGTAGGTGAAACATCTAGGTTGTCTCCTCGAGCTCCAAGAATATCCAACTAAAACCTGTCTTTCTTAGACTGCTCGAAAGGTCGCACGAAGAATTTAGGGAAAAAAAACCACATGTAAGATCTAAGTTTAGTGTGAGAAACTCAAGAAATATGTGTACAACATATAATAGCTCTTTTGAGACTGTAGTAACATTTATCTACTCAAAAGAGTCAAACTGTAATGACTCACAAATTTATCACTTTGATAAATTATATTTATATTTGAAATATTCAAATGCTAGATCTTATAACACAAACTATAATGTTTTGAACCATAAATAATGATGATAAACTTGTTTTATAAGTATATTAACAAATATAGATATCTGAGATTTTCATCAGAAAAACGACGAAAATTAGTTTTCGGGAAAATTGAGATTTCTCAATATTAGCGTGCACTTATTTATCCATATAAATAATAATATGAAGTAAAATTATTTATTTTATTTTTGGAAATGAAATGTATTTATGACACTATAAATAATGGCATCGTATTTAATCATTGATTTATGAATTTAAATTAAGATTTAATTATTTAATAATTATTATAATTATTCAAATAATTGTTTTTAAATGATAATAATTCATTTCAATTATTTATATAGTGATAATATATCATTTATAATAGTTTTATAAAGATATATATTTAACTTGAAAATATAAGGAAAATTGATATCGCTTTATCGATATAATAGCACTTTTGTAAGCAGTTGTTTAATATTGATTTTTATGGCTTTATAATTCAAATATGATCATTTTAATTTATTAATAATAACAAGAAATTAGTTTTCAATTTTTTTTACATTTATATGTAATTTAATTAATAAGTGAAAATGTGACCGGGTATCGGTTTTCATATTTTCAACGGTTTAACGAACGAAAGTTGTTCAAAGCGGTTGAAACGTTGTTTGTTCTCTTGTACACATACGTATACATGCACATACATGTCACATGCACACATATACATACGTATAGCATATATATATATATATATTATAAAACATCTAAGATATTTTCTTAAACTTAATCCTTAAGCATCCCAAAGTCAATCTCTTACACACAAGTACATGCACATGCAGTAGCCACATAGGGGGGTATTCGACCGTGCAAGGTGATGGTGGAGGGAGGTAAATGGATGCGGAAATGGTGATGTTTTGGCAAATAAATGTCATGATATTTTAGTTCACATTTTTGCCTATAAATACCGCCGCCATCCATCTTCACTTCATTTTCTCATAAATTCCTAAGCTTTCTTCACTTCTCCTCTTCACTTTAATGGCTTCCTTCCTTAGGAAATTAATGAAGAAAATTACGGAAAAAAGTAACTAAATCTATATAGTAAATATATATTATCAAACACCTCAAAACCAAAGCCAAAACCACTCCTTTCTCCCCTTGAAACCCACGGCCACCATCTCCTACCACTCAAGGTCGAGCCTATCTTCTCTTCAAAGCAGAGGCCATAGGCACCCAAGCACCAAAGACCAAGGTCGAGTCCAACTAGGAGCTTTAGTACAAGCTTAGCAAGCTAAATATTTCGAATGGCGGAGCTATATTCGTTTTAAAGTTAGTTCGATTAAACCTACGGTGAGAAAGTCTATTTATATTATGATATTTTGGATGATATATATATATATTTGGCTATGCTTGGTTGTGATAATTGTGAACCATATTTGGATATGATAATATGTTTGTTTGGATGTGTAAACAATTCACGTTTAATACACGTCGAATATCACAAAGGAAACCACTTTCCTTTAATAAATGAAATGGTGTATATGTGATTGTTAAAACTCTTTAAAATGGTTTAAAATGATTTAATTTTTTTTTGTAGACATTAAAAAGTGTTTCAACAAAGTTTGGAAAAGAATATGAAAATTGAGTTAAAATAAGTGCGTCGTGTAACAAAAGTTCACGATTTCACGTCGTAAAAGTATAAATCCATATATACGATGGAATCAGAGTCAGAATTCTTTGGAATAAGAATTTTTGAACTCTTATAATCATAGTTTTCAAACAAAAGAAAAAGATCGATATTTCATTCAGTAGATTTTGAAATATGAGCAAATCAAGTTTTCAAAATAATCGCACTTTGGCAATTCGGAAACCAAAGCGATAAATTCTTTAAATGGATATTTTTAATTCTTTAAAAATATGGAATAAATTCTATAAATATATTAAAATGTTTTAAAAGAGATTTGAGTTATAAAAATGGATTTCTAAATGCTAGAAAGTTGTTTCGGTCAAATAAGCCTTAAAAGCATTGTTCGCAGTAATTTTTGCAGCGATTTTTAATAACTTTTGAAATATAGATTTAAACTTAATTATTATTTTCCAATCTTTTATAAATGTTTCCAAATAAATAATTAAGTATTTTAAAGTTGATTCAGAAGTTTTAAAATTACTTTTAAAAGAGTTTAAATAAATGATTAAAAGATTAGCTATTATAAATAAATGATTAAATCTTGGCTTTAAAAGCGGACGAGTAGACCAGATTTTTCTATTTGTGAGATTCGGATGTGGGGTTCATAAACTAAGGAGATGTTCAAGAGCAACCAGTGCCCTGGCTTACCTTGCCCTTCTTGGGCGAGGGATAGACTAGATCGAAATGTCGAAAACGAGGCAAGTATAAAAGATTCAAATTTACAAATTTAATAAAACTTGGATTGTGTAGAAATAATCTTCTTATACTTGATGTTAAAATTCCGAGAAGAGAACCTATACCATCCATGTGAATTTAAAAGGTGATTCCACCATTATTCGATGGATAGTAAAGGTTGAATACGGAAATTGATATTGAGTAGAATTAGTAATTTCTTTCGACCCTTTTTACTCAATAAGGTTTTGCAATGTGATTTATGAGAGATGATTTTGATTTGGTATTTCCAAAGTTAAAGTGAGGGTTAATGATTTCGTATATATTAGAAAAGAATATGATTTAAAGATTTATATCTCTAAAAGAGTTATTTTATTTGATAAAAGATATTGATAAATGAAATAATAATCACCCTCAAATTTAACATTTTTATCAATGATTTGTTCGAAGGAACCGGGATCAGATTTAGGTGATTCCTATCCAAAAACCACTTTGAACCAATATACGTGTTCGAAGTGAAGACATGGAATGATAATAAATTAGAAGATGGAATGTAGGGCTGCTTGTCATTGACCCTCATAGGAAATTTCCCATATCATATATATGTGGCAGCAATATCTTCTTTTGATCTTGGATGCAAGAGCTGCTCACTACTAATCTTAGGGGTGGTTCCGGACAGGATGTAGTAGGAGAGTTCCTTCGGTTTGTTCTGTTCCTGGACAACTTGTATGGACGAATGTCTGACATTGCATTTATAAAATGCATGTACATTGATTTCTACAAACGTACATCTATTTGGTGGTGTAGGAGGTAACCTCACTTACACTTAACACCCTTCTCTGAGACGTACAAGCTCAAAGGTTGTACATTTGTGAAAATTAATAGTGTGTGATGGAATTGGCAATGTGGCATTCAAGCAAAATGTGTGTTATGAGAAAGGTAATCGTTGACTCGAGCCTCATTACTCGAGAATGAAAAAAATAGGGTAGATGCGGCAGGGCTATGTGGGTCGCACCCATTAAGATATAGTCATCACCTTTCTAGACTACCCTCTATATATCGGTTATGTTGTGTATGCTATGAGAGCTCTCGGATAGGTTGGAAACGACCGGGGCGATGTCATATTCGGTACTATCTATGGTAAAGGTAGGCCGGTTCTGTGTTGGTGGAGGACCATATTTTGGAACCACGGTGCATTTCTTAGAGATATACTGTTAGAAGGTAGTCCCTTATCTTATCGTTGTATGGAATCCATTTTCCAATATGAGCCTTTACAGTTTTAGTTGTAGAACCTAGTATGCTGTAATTTAATAATGTAACAATTTCGGCTAAGATTATATATATTTATTTGAAAGAGTTTTCAAAGAATCTCATTAAAGATGATATCCTTGATTTGCGTAGAAAATATTTTGGTTATCATAAGGTAAAAATTCATTCAGTGTTTATGTGCGACGTGGTTTTATAGATACCATTTGTTTTCCAATAACTGTATTTTTGAGTTTCTCACACCAATCCCATGATTGACCCGGAGTTTATTTTCTTTTCCCTTAAACTCTAGGTGCCCTATTTTTCCAGCCAGTCAAGTAGTCGGCTTTAACTTGGAGCATTGTGATGGAGCTTGAAGTTTGGAGCTAAAGATGTTTTGGTAGATAGTTCTCCATTTCCATTTTCACTACATTAGTTTACTAATTGTATTCGACATTTACAAGGACAAAGATTTATAACTTTCCACGTTGATTTATAAGATAGACTCTGGAAAATGTATTCAAAAGTTTCATTGTAATGGTCATATATATTTAAATAATATATGTTATTCCATTCGTGTAATATTATGTTCTGTCTTTGTTTTCTTTTTAATCTTTACTATCCGTCCTTCCGGCACTTGGTTTTATGGCACGTGAATACCGAGGATGTATTAGTGTCAGTTTCTAAGGGTCGAAAGGGTGGGTTGTCACACAAACATATAATAAGTACATAATGCGATATAGAAGATAATGTCTAGGGTGGAGAATATAAATTAGAAAATAGCTATGATGCTTACATTGATCACACCACAACAATACTGAGGGCACAATCAAAACTGCTAAGGTATGTTCGCATAATGAATTTCCTTGGAGATCACTCCGGTCAAGCTGAATCTAATCTTTTGTACAACGGTCAGAAACTCCCTCGAGTATCATATATCTCTAGACAAAATATATCACTAGGTAAACATAGCTGGTCTACAGATGAAGACGTGATCCCAAATATCATCGCCTCCCACGTGCAACATCGACAAGCTTACTCCAGATTTAGAGCGATAATATCCTGTCGTGGTTTAGCTAAACCCCAGACTATGAGGCCTACTCTATTTTTTTTCCATTTTCAATGTCGAGGTTACATTTGGCATCTCTCACATGAGCATTCATCACTCGAATAGAATACGAATCCCCAAATGGATCCCATTATCTCGAGCGAATCTTGAATCTCCATATAGATTCTTGCATAAGCCTTCCAACGAATTCAAACATTGGCCTTTCCCTTGGACTTAACCTTAGGATAAACTGTACAAATCTATAGCATTATACTTCATAACTAGTTACAAAAAATAGAACCCTTATATCAGTTTTGAAGTGGTTTTTGATAAGTAAAACACTTACTGATCTCAGTCTCTTTAAAACTATTTCGATGAATTTCCTATCGAGTTCGTTAGTCGACTAATTGACTATGAAGTTCAAAATAGACGGTCGCATATGGAAACCAAGTCTCGTATGCTTATCACATTTTTGAACTTTTCAACTTATACTATCCCTTGGTCAAGAGTGAAGTCGGGTAAGTTAGATCATTGATTGCATAAAGCCTTGCCTAGACGCTTCATTCTTAATTCTCACAGATAGACAAGCCTACTTCATCGGCTTTTAGTGCTAAGTACATGACTAAATGCTTTCCATAAATGAGTAAGTAAGCAACATGATTAACACATTTCCAACCTTTTCACCTTAACTATTCCTCGGTCAAGAGTGAAGCTGACAGGTTAGAGCATTGTTGCATCTAAACCCTACTCAAACATCATTCTTAACTCTCACAAATAGATAAGTCTACTTCATCGACTTTTAGTGTTAAACGTAGTTAATTACTTTTCATAACAAGTAACAAACAAAGCACGATTAAGTCACATAAGCGACTTCTAATTCCTTTCTAATAAATTAATCCTTTTATTAATTAAAACCATTTTTATTAGTAAAACTCCTTTTATATAATAAAATTCATTTATCAATTTCTACTATTCATTTGTACTCTTTTCAACACTTCAAAAAGTATTCGTATACTTATCTCAAATGGTATAAGTATATTCACAAATCACTAGCAAGAATTCTTACTTTAAACCTTTGCTTTTTATGTCTTTTTCAAAAGATTCTATACTTATTATTATCTTAGAAATATCCATTTAAAAGGTCTAATTACATTCACAAATCTATTTAAACATTTTTTAGACTAATGTTACTTAAATATTGTAACTACAAACCCAATACCATTTCACTTATGCTTATCTTCAAAACATTCTTTTTAAATATCTATTTACATTCATAAAAACATGTTTTATATTATAAAACCCATTTACTTCAAAAATTCATTAATAAATATCAAGAATATATTTAAACTTCAAACAAAATTTAAAATACTATAAAATATGTTAGGAAACATCGCTAAAGAGATCAGAGAAAAACACCAAATTTAAATATCATTTTTAAACACTTAAAACAAAAAGAAACTTACTACAACATTTATAAATGCTGTTAAAAGTTTTTGGTAAAGAACAACATTGTAAAGCACGAACATTGTGACTAATTTTAAGCACTTAAATGAATGGTTTAAGGCTTAAATTTTTTACAATTATTATTGCCTTTAAGGTAATTAAAATTAGTGAAAATTAACCTTTAAGAATATCTTTTAATTTATTTATAAAAATTCTTGAAAACAAGCGATATTTACAAAGTGTATTTATAACCAACTTTTTTCTCTAACTTTTGCCACTTTGTTTGAACAGTTTTATAACCTTTTAAACTTTGATTTATTTCTAGTAATAAGTATGCATATATTACTTATTAAAAATGTAAAGAATCCCCTAAGGATGTCTTTCAAATTAATTACAAAAATTCCTAAAGACAAGGCATTTCAAAGTGGTCATATAACGAGCTTCTTCTCGCTATAACATTTTGCTACTTTGTTTCACAAGTTAATTAATGATTCAAACTTCCATATTTTTCCTGTAATAAATACACTTATATTACTTAACAAAAATGTAAAATATCCCCTAGGATGTCTTTCAATGTTTACTTTGAAAATTGCCGAAGACAAGGCATTTTCAAAGTGCATCCATAACGACCTTTTCGCTTCTAGCCTTCACAATTTTGGTTAACAGTTTCTCTAACTTTCTAAACCATTTCTTTACTATCCTATACAATAAAATATGTGTAGAGAATAATCTAATCACATTTTTCGAAGTTAAGTTCATAAATTTACCATTTACACAAGTTAAAGTTAAGGGATATCGAAGTGCACTTATAGCGACCATCGCTATACAAACACTTTCAAACATACTTCAATTCAACACATAAGCCAACAAAACATGTAAACCAAAGTCTTGGCCATGCCACATGTTATGGAAGGTAATAGAAGTTATGTTATACAATATAAAGTCGTCATTTTCTTTCAAAATCAAGAGGGATCCCAAGTTTATTGCTTTAATTAGTTAATGTCACTTTAACTTTAAATTTGCACACACATAGATATATATATATACACATAATATATACATTCAAGGTAGTGAGTAACTCGCCCAAATCCAAGCCTAAAACATGCTCAAACATTAAAGAACTAAGAACCACTTCCTACCATAACTGAACTCCTAAAGATCCAACCTTTAGCACATTTAAGCCAAGCCACACCTTCCCTCCACCTTCCATGCTCATGGCCTAAAGAGGAATCCCATCATCCTCTTCACTTTTCCCACTTTTTACTTTATAATTAAGATTTTATGGTGTGCTATGGTGTTGGTGAATGTTTGGTGAAGTTTGGAAGAGATTTGAACTAATTGGAGAAAGATTTGTAAAGAACAAAGTGGATTAGTGCTAATCCACTTCCACCATTTTTGATATTTAGTTATTTTTCAAGCTTTATGAGATAATGAATGAATACCCAAGCCTAAGCACTTTCTTTACCCTCCTTTACACGGCCAAGACCCCCTCTTACATGTGCCTTGCATGCTTTTAACTTTACACCACTTCTCTTTAGAAAATTACCCTTTTACCCTTACGCCCAAAATATCTTCCCATGACATCACCCTTGACATCATAACATTTTCTTTTCTAGAAATGGAAAAATATTTTTATTTTTTATTATTGATTTCCTAATAAAACAAGTGTATGTAAAAAAAGTTTTACAACATCTGACGAGTAAAATCCTGTTTATCGATAAAACGATTGTTGGCCACATTATTGATATTTCTTCAAAGTAAACTATTTTTTAAACATTTATCCAAAAAATGTTTAACATCATTACTGATGATTTAAAAGGGGTTAACATGATTATTAAGTCAAGTTATTTATATTTAGTCTAAGTTTCAAATATTTAAATACGAAGTGTTCGAAATTTCAAGTCGTTACATTATCCCTCGATTAGAATATGTTTCCTTGAAATTCCAACACAAGAAACCAAAGAAACAATCACACATCAATACTTAATGGTATTACAGTTACTAGCAAACAAAGCTTATGGTTTGCCTAGGTTCAGAAATCTTCTCATCGCACAAGATTGATAAATAACCTACTAAGCGAACCTTACGCTCTACAGCCTCTGGTTATTACTTAGTCGATTATTCATGCTACCTCATAACAAATCTAAGAGTCATCACCTAAATACTCCATAAGCCAACAAAAATAGTATGCATATAACAGAGCCCGTACGATGTACATGGATCGTCCATACATAGTATCAAATTCGATCACTTGTTCGATCACATAATTTCACTTCCAAACTAATATATGCCACTTGACTCTCTAGTGCGGACTCTGATTTGGTTCCTTGATTAGAAACCTCCATTCCCCTTACATAGCCATATACTATGATAGAAAACTTGAAGATCATATCAAGAATCCATATCTAGTGTTCACCATCAAAAATTGAGTGAAAAATTCTTGTTCGGACCAGTGTAAATCACATCGAAATCATATACTCGAATATTTGATTAAGGATAGTGATACAAATAAAATGATCTATGTACAACTTACGTACTCATCTTCTTATTTCTCAACTATACCAATTTCTTTTTAATCACATTTGTTTACCCTAATAGTATGTCATTCAATACTAAAATCATTTATGAATCATTTCATAAAAACATAAACTCAAGTTTATAAATAGTTCATATCTTGAGTTCATACTCATATAATACTCCACTACATCCTAAGAGTATATAAAAAAATTTGTTTTACTTATCATGAATGTTCTGCAAATTCAAAACTTGTTTTAACTTACTAATTTCTCAATTTAAGAGTTATAAAAACTCATCTTTTATATTTTCACAAAAACACTTAGCTTCAAATTCTACAACAATTCAAAAATTTTCGATTGTCTAAAATAATAAACTGTTTATTTAAAAAAGGGATCATTTTAAATGAAAAGGCTTGAATAAAGGTTTTATTTAATGAAAAGGCTTGTATAAAGGTTTTATTTAATGAAAAGGCTTGCATAAAGGTTTAATTTAATGAAAATAATTCATTTAAGGAATTGATAAAATTTGGAAACAGATTTTGAAAATTGGATACAAGTTTGGTTTAATGGTATTTGAGATTTATAAAAGGAATTTTAAATGATTTTGGAGATTTATAAATAGAGTTTTATAAAATAAACCTGAAGATTTATAAAAGAAAGTTTATAAAGAGAATTGGTGATTTATAAAGGAGATATTCATAAAATAAAAGAGATTTATAAGAAGAAAATAGTGTCTTAGGTTATCAATATCTCAGTTTAATGACATTTTGATTTGGTCATTTCAATATAACTTTGAAATAAGAAATCTTTCTTAAATGTTATGTGAATATACTTAGATTATTGTATAAGTATATGGGAAAGTTTTTTTTTGGTTTGGAAGTGAAGGGTTTTGTGAATATACTTATACTGGTGAGGTAAATATATGAATATTTTAATAAATATTTGAAATGTGATTTTAAATTAATGAAAGATTAATTTAAGAGGCCTAGTGATTTCCATAGGAAATGTAATCAATGTTTGAGTGATTGCTATTTGATAGTTAAATAACCGACTATCAAATCTGGACCACAAGTAACTTTGGAAATATCTAGGAGTAACACGAGAATTATATGGTACAGGTACCATCGATGGTGTTATACTATACGTATGAACTTGTTTCATTCTTCTAGGATAAATGATAAGGAAATCCATCCATAAATGGTTAGGAGGTGATGTCCGCTCTTATTCTTTGTCTGCTTATTTCCTAAAGAATCAGGGTTGAGTTTATCGGAAATTACTGAATGTTGTTTCGAAGACATCGGGATCAGATATGTTATCCGAAAACCACTTCAATCCAACTCAAGCATTTCGAAGTGAAAGCATCATAGATGGAATTTAAGATGGAGCTCTTTGAAGTGCAAGAGCTGCTAGCTACTAATCCTGAGGGTGATTTCAAAAATGGATGTAGTAGAGGTAGTGCCTTAGGTTCGTTCATCTCATAAACAACTTGTATGGATGAACGCTGACATTGTATCATCGATTGGAAGGAAATGTATCATTTCAAGTGGGAAGTACTATATAAAGGTAAGACATAGCCTCAAGCCTCATCAATCGGGAAATAACAAAAATCGAGCATGCAACGGGGCCATTTGGGTCGCTCCCATTAAGTTATAGTCATCCCAAAATCTAGATTGACTACTATCTAGTCATGTATGCTTCAGGGCCCATTAACAAAAGGAGTGATCATGTTTGGTACTACTGGTCAAGTGGTAGGCCAGTACTGTGTGGCAGGGGTACAAGTTGTTCTTTGTTAGACCTCGGTGCATTTTATCTAGAGATGTTCGGAAGGTAGTTCCTTACCTTGTTATAGTATGGAATCCATTCTCCAATAAGCGTCTTACAGATTTAGTTGTGCCCAACTGTGTTGAAATGTGATATGTAATTATTTCGGCTATATTCATATTTTACTTTGGCCCTAAGACATTATTATAATGTAAATGAATTTTCTATAGATAATGTTTTGGTTATCGTAAGGTAAAAACCCGTCCGTGTTTATGTGCGGCGTGGTCTTACGAGATGCCCTTCCTTTTGAAAGGATCTAAATATAAAAATAAAATTTGATTCACCAGGAGTTTTCTCATGCTGGTTTTCCAAACTAATCTAGGTGTTATTTTGTTATGATGCTCGGGTCAGACCGTATGTTTTCCAGATTTACTTTGGATGCTTTGGAGCTTATGGGACTAGCTGGAGGCCAAGACGTATTTACGTATTTCTTTTTGTTCTGCTATGTTGTCTATTGGTTGTATTTATCAGCAATTGTAAGGATAGACTGTTATTACTGTCCAGGCTGAAATTGGTTAGTGTACTCTGATTGATGTATGTATATTATAGCTTATCTTTATGTAAATATTTATTGTATATTATGGATTATTCATTCTGCTGTGAGATTCTGTGTTTTTATTTCTTCTTATCTTGTATCTTCTTCCTTCTCCCTAACTATCTGTCTTTACAGCACTTGGTTGTTTGGCATGTGAATACCGTTATTGTATTAGCATCGACTTTTGAGGTTCGAAATGACAAGTCGTTACATCATGGTATAAGAGCGTAAGGTTAAGTGAGAACCTTAGCTTTGGTGGGGTAACTAATTAAGAGGTAAGTTAATGCAATGCCTTATATGAGTTTGAGTGTATAAATATATAAGAGCGTGTATTTGTTAGTGATATAAATGTGTTATTGTGTTGTTTGATCCGTTGAGTGGGTTA
Source organism: Allium fistulosum (assembly GCA_030737815.1). NCBI lineage: Eukaryota > Viridiplantae > Streptophyta > Magnoliopsida > Asparagales > Amaryllidaceae > Allium > Allium fistulosum. Next base: position 853,651,472 of record CM060907.1, read on the forward strand.
AGAATTCTGATCGATACGTCTGGCCAACGTTATCGATAGGGATTTCCTAAACACTTTAACAAGACCAAGCTGACACAATATTGATTTAAAAATTAGTAATGAAATAATCACCTAGGAATACATTTTTATATATAAAAGAATTTATTTTAGAACCCATATTCATTTATACCGGTGCATCACATTCATTTATATCTCAGTGTTTAGTTAATAGGTTATGTTTAGAACCCATATACCTTGTTACTTCCTTAAGGGTTGTGAATTCAATAGGAGGGTATGTAACTTTGAGAATGAGATGTGACCAGATAGAACTTGATTGTTAGGTCATAAATTTACATGCAGTCTGTACGTTTTCAATTTCGTAGATTTCAGAATCATTTTGGGTATGGATTGGTTGGGTAGATATGAGGCCAGGATATTTTGCCAAGATAGGGAAATATCACAGAGACACCTTGATAGTCATAACCGAATTATATTCTCCGTGGAGGATTCTGACCAGAAAGCTTGTACTCTGCTGGGTGCTATGGAAGTAGAAGAAGAGTTAAGCCAGGTTCGAGTAGCAAAATAATTTGTATATGTTTTTAAGCCAGTTATAGGATTACCATCGAAACAAGCCGTTGAGTTTCAGATATATCTTGTGCCAGAAGCAAAACCTGTAAGTAGACCACCTAGCAAGATGACACCAACTGAGATGAAAGAATTGAAGGTGCAACTAGTGGATCTGGAAGGGAGAAATTTTATTAGACCAAGCAGTTCGCCTTGCGGTGCAGCCGTGGTGTTCATAAAGAAACCAGATGGGTCGTTGAGAATGTGTATCGACTATCGTAAGTTAAACGGGAGGACGATCAAAAATAAGTATCCTTTGCCGAGAATCGATGATTTATTTGTTCAGTTGTGTGGAGCCAGAGTATTTTCCAAATTGGATTTGGCGACATGTTTCCATCAGTTAAGAGTGGCAGAGGACAGTATTCCGTTAATAGCCTTTCAGAATAGGTATGGTTCGTACGAGTGGTTAGTAATGCCATTCGGGTTAACAAATGCACCAGCTTTCTTCATGGATCCGATGAACCAAGTTTTCCGAGAGTACTTGGATAGGTTCGTATTGATATTTATAGATGACATTTTAGTATACTCTAAAGATGAAAAAGAGCATGAAGATCAACTTAGAGTAGTGCTTGAGACGCTGAGGCAGCATCGGCTGAAAGTGAAGTTTTCCAAGTGTCATTTTTGGAAGAAAGAGGATAAGTTTCTTGATCATGTGGTTTCAAAGAAGGGTTTTTCAGTCGGTTTAGATAAGATCGAAGATGTTAATAACTAGAGGAGACCAGAGACGGTAACTGAGATTAGAAGTTTCCTTGGACTTGCTGGCTATTACTTGAGATTCATTTTCTCACGGATAGCAGCACCTTTGACTAAGTTGACTAGGAAGGACGTGAAGTTTATTTGGTCTGACAAATGTGAGGAAGCAGTCCTTAAGTTAAAGCATTTGTTGACCAACGCGCCTGTGTTAGTGTTCCAAACATAAACCAAGGGTTGGTGGTGTATACCGATGCATGTGGAACTGGATTAGGAGCTATGTTGATGCAAAACGGTAAATTTATTGCCTATGCTTCATGACAGCTTAGACCACATGAGGTGAGATATCCTACTCATGATTTGGAGTTGGCTGCGATGATCTTCGCATTGAAGATATGGAGACATGATCTCTTAGAGGAGAGATTGAGCTGTATACAAATCATAAGTCCTTAAGGTATTTATTCCCTCGGAAGGAGTTGAATATGAGGCAGCAGATGTGGCTGGAGATTTTAGCATCTTATGATTTTGGTATAGAGTATACACCTGGGAAAGGAAATAAAGTAGTGGATGCTCTTAGCAGAAAACATCAGAATGCGGTGTTTGCTATGTTGGCAGAATGGAAAGATTTAGAAGCTTTGACTACTTGTAGTGTGCAGTTAAGATCGACTGATAGTTCTAGTCAAAGTACTGCTATGTAGTCCTATTTAGAAGTTCGACCAGTGCTGATCGAAAGAATTGCTTCTAAGCAGAAAGAGGATGCATTATTAGCTGAGTAGATTAGAAGGCTTGAGATTCCGATCGATGATCTAAAGGACTTTAATCTTGACTAAAGGGGATGGTAAAGAACGAAGGGACAGTTGTGTGTCCCGAACGTTGATGACTTAAGGAAAGAAGTTCTTAGGGAATTTCATCGATCCAAATTCATGATTCATCCCGGAGGAACCAAGATGTATCAATATATAAAGAGGAGCTTTTACTAGGAAGGTACGAAGAAGGATGTAGGCTTGTGGGTTAGGCAGTGTGCAAACTGTTAATAAGTGAAGGTCGAAAATCAAAAGCCAAGTAGGTTGCTTCAACCTTTGGAGATACCAGTTTGGAAATGGGATTCGATATCCATGGATTTCATAGACGGGTTGCCAAGGTCGAATGGAGAAAATGAAAGTATATTGGTCATAGTGGATAGATTGACCAAGAGTGCCTATTTCATTCCAGTTAAGTCAACCAGGACGACACTTGTTTTAGCCAAGTTGTTCGTCAAGAATATTGTGAGACTGCATGGAATTCCTAGTAGTTTAGTCAGTGACAGAGATGCTTTATTTACTAGTGAATTCTGGTAGAGTCTACAGGATGTGTTAGGTACCAAACTTAAGATGAGTACTGCATATCACCCCAGACGGATGGGCAGATAGAGAGAGTCAATAAGGTACTCGAGGATTTACTAAGAGCTTGTGTATTGGACTATGGTGGATCTTGGGAAGACCACGTACAGTTACTGGAGTTTTCCTTTAATAATAGTTATCAAACTAGTATAGGAATGACATCTTTTGAAGCTTTGTATGGAAGGCCATGCAAATCACCAACATGTTGGTTAGAAATTGGAGACAGATTAGTCTTGGGTCCAGATCTAGTTTAGAGAGGCGATAGAAAAGATTGAGTTGATCCGAGAAAGGATAATGGAAGCTCGGTCTAGACAGAAGATTTACACAGATAAGAGGCATAAAGATCTAGAATTCTCAGTTGGAGTTAGAGTTTTCATTAAGGTATCATAGATGAAGAGCGTGGTATGATTTAGAAAGTCAGGGAAACTGGCACTGAGGTTTGTTGGTCCATTCCAGAGAGGATCAAAAAGCTCGCATATAGAGTAGAGTTGTCGAATAGTATGGCAAGTATCCATAATGTATTTCACGTATCTTATCTTCGCAAGTATGTGCATAATCCAGAGACTACTATTCCTCCGACAGAGTTAGAAGATTTGATAGTAGAACCAAATTTGACTTTTGTTAGAAAAATAGTTCGGGTTGTAGCGAGAGATGAGAAAAGATTAAGGAACAAGACAGTCAAGTTGGTGAAAGTTCAGTGGAGCGACAACGAGAAGGATTGTACTTGGAATACGAAAGACAGGATTAGAGATACTTATCCCGATCTGCTGTGAGGGTATGTTCTATATTTGCTTTATATAGACTGTTGCTAGTCAGGTAGGCTAGTATGGTAGTTAGGAGCTGTTACAGATGATTGCTATGTTTAGTATTTAGTCCTTACTGAATTTCGAGGACGAAGTTCTTTAAGGAAGGGAGCCTGTAATACCTATAATTTTTAATAACATTATTCAGGAAATTTAATTAGATAAACTAAATAGAATAATGTAAATATTAGAGTGATAAGAGGATTGAGATTTGAAAATTTAATTAGAGGCCATGCTTAATTAAACACAAAGAATGGAGTATGAACGGTTTCATGTGTTAATTAATAATAAAGTAAAGCAAGGGCATAATGGGGATTAGCCGCCACCGTAACCCCATAATCCCTAAACTCATATTCCAATTTTTCACTCTACATGTTCATAATTCATTATTCTAAAACATAAACCAAAGAGCAAGCTGGCCATAACCTAAGGGAAGAAAAGGAAAAAAAATCAATTAAAAGCTAAGGAATCAAGCAAAGGGAATTAAACATGATCAAATCTCGAATTCCTTATCCTAAGCAAGGTGAATAATAATCAATACTATCTCTACTTTCATTTTTAAAGAGCTTTTGATTTTGGCTTTTATGTTTAAAACCTTTATGATGATTTTAATGATGATATGCTTGGATTTCATGATATGTTTGATTCAAACAAGTATGATTTATGAATGTTTATCTCGATTTTAAGTCTAAAATCGTGATTGCGTTTCGAATGCCATAAGGAATTAAAATGTTATGTAAAATCTTATTTTGGAGATGAGTTTTAATTTTTATAATTTCCCAAGCTATGAAAAATTGATTATGAATTTTTGAAGGAAGAAACAGATAATTGGGTTTAAAAATTTATTTCGACTGTTATACAAAAGAATTTGGGTTTGAAATTTCTATATGTTAGATAACATATTAAAAGTGAATTTTTAGAATTTTTGAAGATTTTTCCTAAGTAATTTACTATGGAAATTATATTAGTTTAGTTGGAGGACTTAAATGTCTTAATTGCTTTGCTTAAGGGAATGGCTTCTTTGCTGATTATTTTTATTAAATCTGAACTGAATTCGGCAGTCCTTTAGAAAAAGATTTTTGTATAGCTTTTGGCAACCAATTATACTTTTATAAATAAGCAAGTTAGTTGAAAAGTATTACTTAAAAAGGCAATAAAAACAGTTTTGCATAAGTTTATTATTTCGGCACTTCCAGTAGCTACCTTTCGACCCTATACTTTCGCCTCAACTAATTCAAAACCAATACATAAGGTATCAAGGCTTTAGTACGTAGTGGATTGGAGAAAGGCGAAATGTATGGAGTCAAAACCATGCTTTCAAAGGGGTCGAGACCAATTTAAATAGCTTTCAAAGGTCTTTTGTTTTGCTTTCAAAAGAGGTGCTACTTGCCTTATTTTTAATGAATGCTTTCGAAAGGGTCTTTTATATAGCTTTTGAAGGGGTTGCCACCTTCTTGTTTCGAAAGGGTAGCTTTCGAATGAGTTGCCTTAGATTATGTTTTAAAGAAAAGCTTTCGAAAGGGTAGTTTTAAACCAAGTCGAAACCTTGCTGCCATCTTCATAACTTTCGAATAGGTTGAAGTTTCAATGCTTTCAAAAGCCCAGTTTTTGTTTTACAAATCCAACAAACTACTTCTCAATGCTTTCGAAAGGGCTCCAGTAGCCACTTATTCTAAAGGTTTTTAAGGCAATGGCTTCGAAAGGGGTTTCGAAGCTATCCTTCCAAATGGTTTACTTAAATGATTAAAGCTTTCGAAATGATGGTTCCAAAGCCATAAGTTTTCCCCAATCACTTTTACTTAAAGGTTATGGTTTCGAAAGGGGTATTTTCGTTTATATTCACTTTTACCCAAAAGTTATTTTAAGGATAAACCCAATGGTTTCGAAAGAGGTACTTTAAAATGGTTTCGAAGCTATGCTTCTTTGTGTTGGAAAGATATACTTCGATATTTCCGAAAGGAAGGTTTTGATGCTCTCGAAAGAGATTAAGTTCGAAAGTCATATGTTTGAGTGTTTTGAAATGAAGAATGGAAAGCTTTCGAAAGATAGATTTTAATGGTTTCGAAAGTAAAGGTCTAAGGTTTCGAAAGCCTTAGTTTTCAAAACAAAGAACCCAAATCTCTGATTTAAAAGAAAAAACCCATGGCACTATAAATGAGCTTTAAAATGCTTTTGAATTTGGAGTTTTTGAAGAAGCTTGCCTTGATAAAAATAATGGGTTAAAAGGACTAACCAAATTTTAGAGGGAAATGATTTCAAGGGTATTTAACCAAAGACGCTGGTATTATTTTATATATGCTTCTTCCATAAATATATTCACTATGTGATGGATCCATAACTGTATTTTGGGGAGTAAGGGCAGAATAACCAGCTAGGTTGACCCAACATCGAATATAAATTAAGTTAACTCCTGAATGAATAGAGTTGCATCCAGGAGGTCAAGTAGACCAGAATATAGGATGCCCAAAGAGTAATTAAGAGGTTGTCAATTTAGACAGGTTCATAGTAAACCCACGTAAACTATGTTTAAAGAGAGTTATTGGCAGGGGCCAACAGGTTTGTAGTGAACCCATGAAAACTATATTCGGATAAAGTTATTAACAGAAGTCAATAGGTTTATAGTCAACCCATTAAAACTATGATATAAGAAGAGTTATTAGAGATACCAATAGGTTTAGGGAGAACCCATGAAATAATTGAATGAAGTTATTGGCAGGGACCAATAGGTTCTTAGTGATCCCATGAAAACTATGAGACCGGACAGGTAGTCCATAAGCTTTAAACAAGTTATTAGTCAGCCCATGAAAACTAATAGGTTAATAGTGACCCTAAAACTGTAACCGAGACAGATAGTCAAATGAATGGGGATGAGAAATCCAGGATATTTTTCTTGTTTGCATATCATCGTAATATTTTAAATTTCTATGTTTTAACTATTGTGTATGTAAGAGCACAATATATGTGTTTATAAATTTTTGGATAAGGTACTAGTGAGGGGCAACCCTGTTCCACTAAGCAGCGTGGTCTCACAAGATATCTAAGTGGTTCGAGATGGTAGGTTATTATTTATACCAAGCTTTATGTCTGACTCGAAGTTTATGATTTTACCCTAAACTATAGGGTGCTCAATTAATTTTGAGTAGTTTGAGAGTTGTGGTTTTCAGGTTCTCCTTTTGACAAATAAGCTTCCATAGACGTGCATGATGCAAGCTAGCTAGTCGGAGTTCTTTTCTATTTTGATTTTGCTGTGTTTTGATGTAAATGAAAAGTTTTTTAATTGCCTATATATATGCACTCTGATTATCCAAAGGGGCATCTTCATATGTCGCTCTTGGCGTATGTTGTAATTATATTTTCTCTGTACGTGGTTCTCGAATCTGGGATTATGTAATGAATTTGAAATGAGTTGAAATTGAATGAGAAAGTTGTTTAATGATTTTTAAAATTATCCATATCCATGTGTTTCTACTATATCAATGTATCTAACATTATCGTATTTGATCGCCAAGGATTAATAACTATGGATGACTACAACATCCATAGCCGTTAGTCTTGTGCCTCCAAGTGGGGGATGTTACAAGTACTTAGTATTCTTTTATCATTGTACAATCGGTACTAGTTCAAACCCGAATGAACCATAAGTAAGTTAGTGATTTATAATTTGTTAGGAAAAGTGTAAAGTATTATTATAAAACTGGGATTTTGAAATAAAAGAAGGATTTTGAAGTTAACTAGTTCGAGTGGCTCGAAAAATAACTAAAAAGGAAAAGAGATGTGTTCAGATGGTAAACACTTCTCTTGAGTATTACTCTTCTTGATAAGGGAATGTATAATACTGTTTGGTAGTACCCAGTTCTTTTGTATCATATTGGAGTTACTCAGGCTATATAAATACATATGTCTGCTAGAGTTAAAATATATGGTTCATTTCAAAAAGTTTTTGAAATAAAGCGGGTATCTGGATCTTGATTTTTCTTAGGGAGAAAAATGCAAAATGGAATAGTTGAATCAGATGGGGGTATATACTCTAAGGATATAGTAGAATATTATATCAATTGAACCTAAGTTAGTTTTGTGAAATGTTTTCATAAATAATTTTTAGTGGAAATAGAATTGGCATTAGGGAGGCCCGATTAAATGAGTGTAGAATGGACGTAGATCATTTATCGTGCTCATATAATTTTGATCCAAGATTCGAATACATGATATGACGTGTTTCACACCATTCTGAATAAGGATCTATCATTCGATTTTGATGGCGAACACTTGGTTTGGGTCTTGATATGGAACCAAGATTTTCTATCATAGTTACAACTATATAAGGAGAACAGAGATTCCTAATCAAGGAGCCTGATCAGAGTCCGCATTAGAAAATCGGGTGAACGATACTAGTTAAGTAGTAAAGTATATATTCTAGTAGAGATCGAATCAGGTTTTGTATATGAATGTTCTATGAACATCATGTAGACTTGTGAATAGTCTTGGGTATCCTTGTGGTGAAATTTCAGGGATGAAATTGTTTTTAAGGGAGGAGAGTGTAACGACCCGAAATTTTATCACTTTGATTTTTGGAATATTTAATTAGTTTTAAATATTCGAATTGGCATTTTTGAAATATAATAAAATAAGTTTTAAATAATTGCTTGATTTTTGATGATGTATTTTAAATTTAATATATAGGATTTTTTCATAATTTTGAATTGGGAAAATATTCAAATTTTCATTTGACGTATTTTACGTCAAATGTCGGTGTTTTCGAAATTTAACAAAATTCAGTAACTGGTGTGTTTTATTATTATTTTGAAATCGCGTTACTTGTTTCCTGCCTATTTCATGCCTTAGTGCCCATTTCTTTTTCAAATCCTCCCATGACTTGGCTATATTTTCCCCTTGATTTCTTGCCTGAGCTTTGCCTTGAATGGTGCCTTGTTATATGGAAGGTAGTATGGTTCTCTATTACTACATTTTCTGATATATACATTTGCACGCACAGGCTCATCCTTCTTCTCCATTTTTGTATTGTCTGTAAACATTAAAACCAAGAAAACAACCTCTCTTCATCTCTTAAAAATCACTCCATCCTAAACCACTCACATTTAGCCCGAGCGCCCAACACGAAGGTTGTCCGCCTACTCATCTAGTATTTTTAGAAATTGATCCCACTCAATTTTGTCGAGCGACGATCAAGATATCGTCAAATATTAGTAAGAGGGAAAATAATGTTCATAAGTTCGAAAATTAAATTCTCCCAATCCGAGAAGATTTACTCGACATCGTAAGCATCATTGAGTTCGTATCGAAGAGTGTTATTTTTGGTGAGATTTTGGCGGGATTTGGTGTCATGATTGGCGATGTTCATCGGTTAGGGCTTCTATTAATCAGAGATTGGAGCGTCGATCGAAGAATCCGAGTATAGCGTGGTGTTCGTGGTGGAAGGGGGCTCGATTTGCAAAGTTTGGTGGAGTTTTGCAATAAAATTTGTCATGCGTTTTTTCCTGGAGGGAGGGTTTCGTTCAATCGGAGTTGGCAAGGGGTTGTCGGAGGTCACTTCGATCCAACTCAAGCATTTCAAAGCGAAAGCATCTTGAAGATGATGGAATTGAAGATGGAGCTCTTTGAAGTGCAAGGGATACTTACTACTAATCTTGAGGGTGATTTCAAAAAAGGATGTAGTAAAGGTAGTGCCTTCGGTTCGTTCATCTCCTGAACAACTTGTATGGATGAATGCTAACATTGTGTCGTCAACTGGAAGGCAATGTATCATTCTAAGTGGAAAGTACTATATAAAGGTAAGACGTAGCCTCAAGCCTCATCAATCAGGAAATGACAATAATCGAGCATGCAGCTGGGCCATGTGGGTTGCTCCCATAAGGGTATGGTCATCATAAAATCAAGATCGATTACTATCTACTCATGTATGCTTCAGTGCCCATTAACAAAAAGGGTGGTCATATTTGGTGATGCTAGTCAAACGGTAGGCCAGTCCTATGTGGCAGGGGTACATGATGTTCTTGTTAGACCCCGGTGCATTTTATCTAGAGATGTATAATCGGAAGGTAGTTCCTTACCTTGTCATAGTATGGAATCCATTCTCCAATAAGCGCCGTATGGATTTAGTTGTGCCTAACTATGTTGAAATGTGAGATGTAAGCATTTCAACTATGTTCATATTTTACTTTGATCCCTAGACATTTTTATAATATCAATGGATTTTCTATAGAAAATGTTTTGGTTATCATAAGATAAAAACCCGTCCGTGTTTATGTGTGGAGTGGTCTTACGCGACGCCCTTTATTTTGAAAGGATTCAAAATTTAGAAATAAAATTTGATTCGACAAGAGCTTTCTCACGTTGGTTTTCCAAACTGATCCGGGTGTTATTTTATTATAATGCTCAGGTCAGACCGAGTATGTTTTCCAGATTTACTTTGGATGCATTGGAGCTCAGGAGACGAGTTGGAGGTCAAGACGTATCTATATATTTTTTATGTTCCGCTTTGTTATCTGTTGGTTGTATTTATCAGCAATTAAATGGATAGTCTGTTATAACTGTCTAGGCTGAAATTGGTTAGTGTACTCTGATTGATGTGTGTATATTACAGTTTATCTTTGTGTAAAGATTTGTTGTATATTATAGATTATTCGTTCTGCTGTGAGATTCCGTTTTGTTTAATTTCTTCTTATCTTTTATCTTCTTCCTTTTCCCTAACAGTCTGTCTTTCCAGTAGTTGGTTGTTCGGCATGTGAATACCATGATTGTATTTGTGTCGACTTCTGAGGTTCGAAGAGGCAGGTCGTTACAGTTATATAAGCCACTTTCTTATATAAATCTATTAGAAAAGTGTTTATTCCAAAATATCTTTCTTCCTCAAAGTCAATAATAAACAACTTTTATTAGAATTAAAAATTTTAACCCAACATTATCCCCAAACACCTTATAGTTAAACTATGAAACTTAATTCACAAGGTGTTCATTTTAATGTTCCATCAAGTTACTATCTACCCAACCCATGCAGTGAAAAGGTAAAATTGCTCATAAACTGGTCGCGCATAACAAATCAAACAATAAATGGTGATAATCGAATATTATCATTTCCTAACAAACAAACACATTATAAATAACTGTCTCAATTTTTCAAAAATTATATATTGATATATAAATATAATCCACGGTAAAATTATTTCATTTAATAGTTTTGAAAACAATACCTTATTGGTTTATCTTGTTTAAATGTTTAGAGATCCTATCAATAATGATAGCAACTCATATTGACCAGAACCCATAAGCCACTCAACAAACCAATCAACACAGTATAAAACATTTTTATAACAATAACAAATATACACTCTTGTATATATAATACAGTCAATTCATAATAAGGTATTCCATTACCCTATCTCTCAATGAGCTATACCCTTAAAGCCAAGGTTCTCGCTTAACCTTCAGCTTTGATATCAAGTGTAACGATCTACCTTTTTGACTCTCAAATGTAGACACTAATACATCCACGATATTCACTTGCCGAGCACCTAAGTGCCAGAAAGACAAAATGCTAGGGTAAAAGAAAAAGAAAAGGAAACGTAACAAGAAAGAAGAACACAATATCAGAATGTGGAACGATAATATATAATATCTTTAACGGTCTTTATCAAAAGAAAACTTTGATTACATACACCAATCGGAGTAAACTAATCTGTCATCAATTTGGACAGTTATAACAACCTATCCTCATAAACACTGATAGATACAAAACAAGTAATGCAACGAAAAATTAACACGGTAGGAAAAGCATCCAGCTTCTCTCTAAGAGCTCCAATAAAGCAGAACTAAATTTGGAAATATACTCGAGCTGACCCAAGCATTATAAGAGAATAAAAACTAGATCAGTCTGGTAAACCAACATAAGAAACCCAAACAATAGGATTATCATATTTGTAAAAGTCTTAAAAATAAGGGTATCTCGTAATACCACGTCACCATTAAACACAGATGGGTTTTTATCTTACGATAACCGAACCATTTCTATTATAAAATCTAGTGATAATATAATAATGTCTAAGGTGTGAAATATAAGTAATCATGTAGCTATAACACATGTGAGTATATATTATAAGAAAAATATGTATACAATCCATACCGTTAAGGAATTTTCGCTAATTGTGTAGAATTCCATGGAGGTGCACTCAGTATTTCGAGAATGGTCCCCTTACGTAAGGATTAGAGATATCCTTCCGAGCATCATACATTTCTGGATAAATATATTATAGGAAAAACATAGCCGATCTACGCCCGAACACGTGACATCAGATCACATTACTCCCGCATGCATATTCGTAAATATCACTAAAATGGAGTACCTGCACCCTTTAGGTTAGCTAAATCCCATAGGCTATGTCTCCTATCTGTGGTTTTTGTCATCATCGATGGTGAAGTCATGTTCAGCATCCCAGTACAGGAGTCATAACCCAAACAGATCTTCCATACGAGCTCTAACATGAACAAATCTCAGAAATCATACATGGATTCCCATATCTCAATAGATCTCGGAATCATAGATGGATTCCTCAACAGATCTCGAAATTACGCATGGATTCCCATATCTCAACAAATCTTGGAATCACACATGGATTCCCACATCCTGAATAAATCATGAACAACAACATGTTTTTGAGCATCTCAAACAAATATCGAATCTCCACATAGATTCCATCATCTCAAACAATTCATTAACCTCTTCTAAAGCATAGAACACGTATATGACTTCGGAGTGGTTATGGTTTCAAGTCGTCTCATATAAGTACACTCCCATACTTACCTGGTGCTCCAAAACCAATCGATGGATTTTCGGTAAACCCAACACCGGTTCTGTAGGAAATAAACAAACAATACATAAGATCAAAGATCACCTCCTAACCACTTAAGCGGACGGATTTCCTTATCAATTCTCCTAGAAGAGCAAAACGAATTATATGTATAGTATAGCACCACCAAAGATAATTATACCATATAATTCTCATGTTTCTTTTATATATTTCTACAGTTATATTTTGGTCAAATCCAAAAACAATAAGAATAATCCCATACGGGAAACTTAGTTCTGTATACTATCCATAAGCAAGTAACACATAAAGTACGATCGAAATACACAATAAATGACTTCAAATTGCTTTTTTGATTAATCTTCTTTTATTAGTTAAAAAAGCTCTTTTATTAGTAAAACTCATTTTTCCTTAATAACTGTTTATAAATGAAACTTTATTTATTAATTAAACTTCGCTATTTAATTAAAACATCACTATTCATTTCCACACATTTCAATACTTCTCAAAAGTACTCATATACTTATCTCAGGGCTTAAGACAAATGTTTCTCAAACGTTGTCACTATAAACCCAAAACCATTTCACTTAGGATTATCTTCAAAACATTCCTTTCAAAGAACTATTTACATTTATAAGTATAATCAAAATGGGTTAAAGACGAATGTTATTAACATATTGTCGCTACAAACCCAAAACCAATTCATACTTGTTATTCTCTTTAAATTCCATTATTAAAGATCTAAGTATTTTTCCAAAATCATTTAACAATATTTTACCGCTTAAAATATTATTTAAGGGTTTTAAAAAAAAGTTACTAAAACATTATTTATGACAAACCCAAAACAACTTTGCTTAATCGTTACCTTTAAAACTCCATTTTAAAGATCTAATTACTTTCCAAAAGTATAGTTAAATAAGTTAAAACAAATGTTGCCTAAACATCGTTACTATAAACCCAAAATCACTTTTATACTTTCCATTAACTTTGAAACCTTCATTTAAAGCTCTAAGAATATTTTCACCTATTAAACAAGGTAATGTACCTTTTTAATCAATTTTACAAAATCATACAGTATAACGTAAGCGTTATAATCCAAAAACTTCTTTATATTCTTTTACAAATACTAAACTTCCTTTATATAACTTCTAAATATACTAAGTACCTTTAAAAGGATATACACACACACATAGATATACTAATTTACTTATAAAACTAAGATATTTAATAAAATACTATAAACAATTTAAAAGATATTATAATATAAATTCCTGTTATTTCTTAAATAAAATCTTTAACAAATTTTCTAAAACTATATGTACTAAAAATATATGTTAAAATGCTTATACTATATTTTAAAACGTTAATTTAAAAACCATAAAACTATTTTATAATTTAAAAACATTACTTTAAAAGTCCATAAATGACTATCACTAATATATTTAAACCTTGATATTTTCTGATAATAAGTAGGCTTATAGTACTTATTAAAAATACGAAGAAGCCCCAGTGCATCTTTCAAAGTTAACTTTAAGATCGTTGATCATAGCGATTTCAAAGTGCATCCATGGGGACCTTTTTATCCACAGATGTCCAAACCAATTCCTCTATGTCAAACACACCAAAACATGCATAGCCAAATATATATATAAATATATATTTCCATAATATATCACAACTTATCCAATGTAACATATGTCAAATATCAGGGATTTCAAGGCATGTTTAATACGACTATATCACTTCAAACATTTACAGCATAATTTCCAACTTAATCAAATAGCAATATCAAACATGTAAACAAGTAGTCTGGACCACGATACATGTTATAGATGATTATAAGAGAGATTATACTACATAATAATGTTGTTGTCACTTGTTTTACAAAACAAGGCAGGGTCCAAAAGCAATAACTTGCATTATTCGTTATACAATTTATATTTTAATACAACAACAATTATATACACAACAATATACACATAACTGGTGAGTAAACTCACCCAAGCCCAAATCAATCCCAGACATAGATAATTTCGATATGAGTACAATGGCGAAAATGGCGCATCAATTAGACCTCATATGCAAAAGTTACTCGTTATATAAAATTTTGAGATTTAAAAACGTTAATTAATAACATAATTTACCTTAATCTCACACTCATCTTCTCCTTACCTTTTTAATCTCCTGGCTATGCACGATGGTGATACAACCCATAAAAACTTGCATAAATATATAATGATACAGGGCATCACTCGACTGTTTGATGAACGGACTTTGCCAACCATTCCCTCTTCGCAAGCTCGACTCGCCAGACCCAACCAATCAACTCCCGAACCAAGATCAAATTCCAACATCCAGCCCCCCAAATCGACCCTATAGGTCATGTTTAGCCTCAGCCACTTTTAACTACTCCGACCTTCGACAATCAACGTATTTTCGCACCACGAACTCAATGACCACCTTGATTCGACGTCCAGTAACTCCTACGTCATTGCGACAGCCACCCTACAACACGACAAACTTAGGTCGCACCACCCTATACCTCACCACTCCTCGCCAAACTATTCCTAAAGACTTGCCGTTAATCCAGAACCCAATGCCCCTAACGTCGTACCTATTGCCTCCTCTAGCTCCTCCTAAAGTTAGCCCTAGGCACTGCTAGTTCAAATCGATCACTGCCCACCAACGTCGCATGCCAATTCACTCATACCATCATGACGTTTTGGCCAATACGAAGACAACGAAGCCAACGACACCCGATTTCATGAACTACAACTGGCAATTTAATCGATTGAAGGAAGAAAGTGGGTGTTGGTTATCTTTTATCTCACGGGTAAGAATTTAAATGAAGAGAAAGAGGGAAATGAAAATTAGGTTTTAACTAAGTTTTATTTATAGGAAAATTAATATTATTTTTTATTCTCTTGGTTTAAATGCTATACGTTTTGAGCACGCACGGCTACACAACACGTTTGATTGTCATAAAACTCGTCAGCATACAACAACTCATTATTCCGGATCCAATGACACTGGTTTCGTCAAAATCCAAGACAGTGCTTTAGAATGGTAATTTCACACGTTGATTAAAAAGAATTATTATTAAAACAATTTTAATCACTTTTAACTATAAATTAAAAGTTTACTATTATTATTATTTAAACATAATTTAAATAAGCTTTCGAAATCATTTTTATTCATATTAAATCCATGATTTAAATTTTTAAATAATTCCGATATTTAATTATAAACCATTTGAAAATCCGGGTTGTTACACACTAGGTTTTATTTTAAATCGTTTTGAGATAATAATATATACATATATCTTTTGTATATCAAATCATACTTTCAAGATTAAACAAAAATCTGTTTTACTAAAACAACTCTGTAGCATCTCCAACTTTGAAACCCGAAGATGAACGCTGATGATGCTGAAGTCATCACTGTAACTATTTTCAAGTAACATAAGTGAGTTCAGTACATCCTACTCATGCCTTTCGGACTTAACCAAAATCATTTCCAAAGCAGTATCAAATACTTCATATAAATTACTAAGTACATGATCTTATTTTCGTAAACCAACTTCCTAAACATACGCTTTCAAATAATACTACTATATATTTTTTCCAAAATCTTGAAAAACATTTTTAAAGACAACAAGATTTAATTTCTCAAAACATACATTTAAACCCTCTTCATTTATAAACGATATTTTATAAACCATACTTACATAAAATCATTATATAAAATCTTTTCACAAATGTTTATCTGCAAAATATCTTATCTTTCCTCGGATTTTAGTAAATATATTTTATTAAATTTAACTTTTAACTTAACATTGTCACTAAACGCCTTATAGTAAAACTACGAAACTTAATTCACAAGGTATTCACTTTAATGCATCTACAAATACTGTCTACCCAACCCATGCAATAGAAGGTAAATTACTCATAAACTGGTCGAGCACAAATCAATAATCAACAAACAATAGTCAATGCTTATAAACTGGCTGAACATGACTAAGCTAATAAATCTACAAATGATAATAATGCTCATAAACTGGTCAAAAATGTCTAATCATTCTACATAGGACAACAATGCTCATAAACTGGTTGAGCGTGACTAAACTATTTAATAAGGGGTAACGAATGAACATCATTATCTCTATATTAATTAAACAACATTTTAATAATCCATACTTATATAAGTTACCTTATATAAGATCCTTTAATTTTCACAGTTGGAATTACCTATAAGGCATACATTTATAACAAATACAAATATGCTCTCATATGTATAATACACTCAACTCATTCTAGGGCATTCCATTATCCTAAATTCTAATAAGTCATATCCCACCAAAGCCAAGGTTCTCCCTTCACCGTCAACTCTGATACTAGATGTAACGATATACCTTTTTGACCCCAAATTTCGACACTAATACATCCATGTTATTATTGTGCCAATATCCAAGTGCTAGAAATACAATTTGTTAAGGTGAAATAAAGGAAACGAAGCACAATATGAAAGAAGGAACACAATATCAGAACGTAACGATCTGCCTTTTTTACACCTAAAGACGACACTTAATACATTTTCAGTATTCGTGTGTCGATCATTTAAGTGTTTGAAAGACAGGTCATTTGGGGGTGAAGAAAGAAAAGACAGAACATAATCTCACAAAACGTGACAAGTAATATATAATATACACAAAATCTTTACAAAAAGAAATCATTTTTATTTATACACAACATCAGAGTACACTATCTTATTATCGGCCTGAACAGTTATATCAGGCTGTCCTTACAATTTAATAACTACAAAAAGAACAAACAGCGGAAGATTTTACGATACGCGAATACGTCTTGGAGAATCCAGCTCGTCTCCTGAAAGATCCAATGAATCTAGCTAAATCTGGAAAATATGCTCGGGCTGACCCAAGCATTATAGGAAAACAACGTTCGAATCAGTCTGGTAAAACTAGCGTGAGAAACTTAAATCACAATGACCTTTATTATAACTTATAAAACCCTTTTAAAATCAAAAGTATCTCGTAAGACCACGCTACACATAAATACGGACGGGTTTTTACCTTACGATAACTAAAATATTTTATATTATAAAAATCCAGTGATATTATAATAATGTCTAGGGTTTAAAGTATATAATAACCAAGTAGCTATGATGTGTGTACATGAAACAATAATAGATATTCAATCAAAAATCGTAGACTCGTATTGGAGAATGGATTTCCAACAAATGGCTAGGTAAGGGACTACCTTCCCAAAATCGGTACACCTCTAGATAAATGTACAGTAGGATCGAATACCTTTCGACCCCTGCCAACATAGGACTGGCCTATCCCTAAACTGGGTAGCACCGAATATGATCACCCCTTGGTTGCAATCTACCCTATTTTAACCATACCTTGAGATATCGACACTAGTTCTTGGGATGAACATACCTTAATGGGTGCGACCTACATGGCCCTGCCGCATCTACCCTATTTTAACCATTACCGAGGTGTGAGGCTTGAGAGGCTATGCTCTTAACTTTTAGCAATCCATCTTGGAATGATAACAATGCCCTCCTGACAGAAATGCAATGCTAGCATTCGTCCATACAAGTTCGTTCTAGATCTAAACGAAACCAAAGTCTCTTCAAGGAGCATCGTCTTCAATCACCTTTAAGAGATCATCGATGCAAACACATATGTTAGTTCAGAGTGGTTTTTGAATAACATATCCAATCCCAGTCTTTCCAAACAAACTGCGATAGTTTCTGGTTGACTCATTCTCAGTTCTTTTGGAAGTATACAACAAATTTTTCGAGTCCCCACATGTGAACTTGAATATAAAATCATACTACCTGAGTCAAACTAGGTCAAGATTTGATAGTCAGTTATTTAACTATCAGATACACAAGTTTTATCAAAACATTCATATACTTATCTCACTGACATAAGTTTATTCACAAAACATTTGTGAAAGATTTCTTATTACAAAATCTTATTAAAAGGATCAAACAAATGTTATTTAAATTAAGGGTAAAGATAACCTCATACACTATTTCTTCAGTGTTAAGTGTGGAGAGAATGTCCATACCACCAAAATTAAGAAGGTCAGTTAAAGGAAATCCAATCTCAAATTCTTTTATAATTTACTTTGACAAATCCTTTTAATAAATCTCTTTTATTTATGAAATCTCACTTACTCAAATTTCAAACCCATTTATAAACTCCAAGCCAATTTATAAAACCCCTTTATAATATCAAAACCATTTATATAATTCTTTATAAATTTCCAAAATTATTTATAAAACTTCTTTCATAAATATCCAAAATCATTTATAAAACTTCTTATAAATATTCCTTATTTTAAACAAAACTCCTTAAATAAATCTCTTTCAACAAAGTTCCTTCTGATAAACAAAACGATGATTTAAAACACCTTTAAACTGCAAGTTATTATTTAAAAATATCCTTCATTAAATTTTCTTTAAACCATATTAACAAAACAATGATTTTAAACAATCATTTAAAAAGTATTATATTAACTTCAAAAACACCATTGATAAAATCATTACTTAAGCTGAAACCATTATCAAAATGATAAAATGAAATATTTGATTTCACAAAACTAGAAAGAGGCTTAGTGACCGCAATAGTTCTTATTTAATTGAGTTTAACTTATCCAAGTTATATAATGGGTATTTACATAACAAACTGGTATGTAAAGGGAATCAGCCAACAATAATCAAATCAACATATAGGTAAGATGTCCAAGTTACTATAATAGCAGACAGATTTGTTCTGCTAAACACATGTCCAAGTTAATATAATAGCAGAATGGTGTTTGGTTCCACTAATAGATGTCAAATATAACTTAATTAGCAGAGTGGTGATTTATTCTGCTAAACAAATGTCATTAGGTTTCATATTCAATGAAGTTACTTAAAGGTGATCGACAAAGAAATCCCTTGGATTTAAAAACATTCTTTAAAGGAAATTTATTTAAAATAAAACCAATCTTCAAACTTAAAGTGGTTTAAATTTTCATACTTTATTTATTTAATAACTAAATATTATTTAAACTCTTTATTAAATCATAATTAAACCTTTAATTAAAAATTAAATAATAATTAACTATTAAATAAATAATTAAATAATAATTATCTTTTAAATAAATAACTAAACAATAGTTAACCTTTAAATAAATAATTAAACCATAATTAATCTTTAATTAATTATTAAATAATAATTTAAAATTTTATATAATAATTAAATATTAATTAATCTCATTTAATTAATTAAATAATCTTTAATTAAAACTTAATAATAAATTAAACCTTTATTTAAAATAATTAAATCATAATTAAGCTTTAATTAAATGTTTACTTAAATTTAACTTGATTAGAAATAAATTAATAATTATACCCTTTCTTAAATAAATAATTTAATTAATCTTAATTAAATAATAACTTATTCTTAATTCATTAATTAAATAATAATTTACCTTTTATTATTAACGCATTATAATTTACTTACTTAAAAGTAATTAAGTACTAGTTACCCTACTTAATTAATGATTAAGTACTAATTGCCTTACTTAATTTATTAATTAAATAACCATTAAATAGATAAATAATTTATTACTTAATTAAATAATAATTGCTTTTAAATATCTGAAATATATTTAAAAACACTTTTCAAATAGATACTTAAGTTAAAACATTTTAAGTTTAAAAAGATTTCGTTTTTGACGAACCGCTATAGTGACTATCGCTATATGACCTGTAATTTCCAAAACTTGTTTAATATAAGAATTGACTTTAAACTTCTTAACTTTCACATACTAAACAGTTTTATATCATAATACAGGATTTTAAAAAGTAAAGATAAGATTTAAAAATTTATAAAACATTTCTAAAAAGTAAGTTGTCAAAGGATTTTGAAGTCGCGACTAACCACTTTGAACAATAACTTCCTTAGCTTAGCACATCCTGAGCAAGATCACAAACTTATATACATGTTATCACAACATCCAACAAGTCAAGTTTCTAGCTTTCACCTTACTAATATTTGACTCATAGCTTCAAGTTAAAATTACATCACATCTATAACATTGTTTCATACTTAAACCAAGTCATAACCAATATACATCCAAGCACATACAATCCAACATACTTAACAATCAAATAACAATATTTATTATCAAAGTAACCATCATATTTAAAGTTCAAAACTTTTAAGAAAAAGATGAGCTTTTTCTCACCTAAATCTATCCAATACACTCCGAACTTCCACTAGAACTTGAAACTACCATAGAGCTTGCTTTTTTACTTGGAAAGAAAGGTGCTTTTGGAGGCTTGGAGGGAAAATGGACTCAGCCAAGATGGTTTAAGAGTTCAACCATGATGTGTTTAGTTCGGCCATGGAAGGTAGAGGGGGTTCAGATCATCATCCAATTCACAAAAATCAAACCTGAAAATAGGTCATCTTCCAACTGATTTTTGGACAAGTTACTCGTGGAATTTAGAAATGTTTCCAATGGAGAATTTCTTGAAAATTCTTTTCTATACAATTTTAAAAAATAATCACTCAATTTGGATCTATTTTGAGGGAGATATGGTCAAAGAAGAAGAGGTATTTTCGAACTCGAAAATCTACGTTCGAAAATGAGTTTGAAAGAAATGTATTTTTAACCCACTAACGCTTGGAAATTAAAGAAATGGCTAAACGAAAATTGTAGACAACTCGATTCTCTTGAATTAAAAAAAATATTTCTTTATTTGGAGTAGTTTAAAAGGAGTTATGACCGTGAGAAGAGGAGGAAAAATTGAAGAAATGAAAGGGCTATTTAAAAGTGATAAATCTAAGGTTTTTAAAACTTCAAAAATTCATTGGTAGCCATTAGAGAACTCTTGAAAGCTTGTAAGAGTTTTATAAAGTTGGGATGAAATGAGAAAATGATGATAAGAATTAGGAAATTTGTATATATGATAAGTGTATAAATTAAATTGCCAATTTACCCTTTGCACTTTACCCTCCACCTCCTTACGCCACCTCACCATGCTTGCTTCCATCCTTGTACTCCACGCCCACCCCCCTTATCCCCTTCATGTACACCTTAGCCAATATGTTTTAGTACTTAAATGTACTTATGCTGGCTTTTGATGTGACATTTTCTTTTATTAAATTATATTTTAAACCTTATATACCTAAATACAAATACATATGTATATATATAGACAATAATACATATACATAAACACCCTAACTTGTTTACAAATGTGTATAGTTACACTAAAGAGTTCATAATGTTTCCAGTAGCTTTTAGCTGACAAAAAGTCGAAAATTCGGAAAACGATTTCCAATCACAATTTTGATTTTTCTTTAAACTATATATTTTTATAAACAAATATGAAAAACTATTTCACCATCACCATCATTATTCATTATCTAAAAGAGTTTTATTTTAATTATAAAATCTATTATTTGAATATTTAAAATTAATTAACTATTAGTAAATCAAAGCATTGAAATTCTGGGTCGTTACACTCTCCCTCCTTGAAAGAATTTCAACTTGAAATTTGACCATAAACTTACCCAGAAACACTTAGCACTACTCATCAGTCCATATGATGTACATAGATCATTCTTGTGCAAAATATGATTTGATCACTCACTTGAATACATAGCTTACTTCTGAACTAGCATTGCTCACCCGACTTCCTAGTGCGAACTGTGATCAAGCTTCTCAATTAGAAACCTCTATTCTCCTTACATAGCCATAAACTACGATAGAAAACTTTTGGTTCCATATTAAGAACCTTACCAAATGTTCGCCATCAAAAATTGAGTGATAAATCCCTCCTCGGAATGGTGTGAAACACCTCAAGTCATATATTCGAATCTTGGATCGACAATTATGTGAGAAAGGGAAATGATCTACGTACAACCTACATACTTATCTGCAGGTTCTTGCTACCCAATTACTTACTACCCTCCCAAAAATATTTATGAAAACATTTCAGAATAATTTCAGCTTATATTATAATAGTTTAAATGGTACATCTTATTTATGAAACCTTTCATAAAATCTTTGTTTAATTTATTAACTTGTATAATACTCTCCTACATCCGAGGAGTATATACAGAATATTGATTTTTAATTCCGTTCCCTTCAATCTATTCAGATGTTGGCTCAAAATAGTTTGGGTCTTAAAATCAAGTCGACTAATTCAATCTCTTTACCCAATCGGTCTGGTAAGTAGTAAAGAAGAGTGAGATGTTGCTATCCAAACTCCGTCCTAGAATCTACTTTTTCATAGACACCTCTAAGGTAAAGACGTTTATTAGCCGACCTAATGATATCAAATACTTCTTCACTTCCTAGATGTTAAAATAAAAAAGACATAGTTTAAAAAAACAAAGTTTATTTAACCTTTTTATTAATTCAATTCAATTTTAAGACTTCATTTACTAACCCATTTTTTAATCAAATACCTCATTATTTTGAATCTTTAGGACCCATTTACCCGGGTTTTATTTCAAAAATCTTTTTGAAATGATACTTTATTTTTAACCCTTAGAAAATATACATATAACCCGAGTCACTCCAAAATGATATCAAGATATCAAATAGTATCATAAATCCCATTACTAAGAAGGGTAATATTCAAGAGAAGTGTTTACCATCTGAATATATCCCTTTCCTACTTTTAGTCACTTTCGACTCACTCGAACTAGTTAATTATAAAACACTTTTCTTTACAAACCCCTTTTTCTAAACATTACTATTATGTATATATTTCCAACTAAATATTTTTTAACAAAATATTTATCATCCACTTGCTTCGGATTCATTCGGATTTGAACTTGTTTCGATCATACAATTACAAAGAGTTCACTAAGTGCACCATAATGCTTGCCAAAGCAAACATCCGATTGTCACGTAGAAGATTTTTCTGATCATCACCAAATAAATCGAGTCTCATTTCCCGAATTGTCCAAAGAAAAATCTTACTCTCAAATTTCCTTTCAATTAAACTATTTTATGTAAAGTTATTATACTTTTCCAAGAGTCGTTTGAAAACTTTAGCAAAACCCCCGGGTTTAAATTCTATGAAAATTCATCTTATTTTTAAAACATATTTGATAATCCTGATTTTAAAAAATCAACTTTTTATAAAATCATATGAAATATTTCTTTTTACTAAACACCTTATATTAAAATCCAATTTTAACCCAACATATAATCGAACGCCTTATAATCAAACTGTGAAACTTAATTCATAAGGTGTTCGTTTCAATATTCCCATAAATTCTATCTACCAAACCTATGATTTTTAAAAGAAAGAATGCATATGATTCTACGAACCATAACTAATGCTCAAGACTGGGCGAGCATGACTAATCAAACCCTATCTTATCATCTTCTAACAACAATCATATCATGGATAACTATTTCTTATTTTTGAAATTTTTTCCCTTATATATATAAGATATAGTCCCAGGTGAAATTATTTTATTTACCAATTTAAAATGATACTATGTTGATAGGCCTTGTTCAAGTGTTTAGAAACCCTTATTGATACAGCTGTACCTTCTTTATCGATTAGAATTCATAAGCTACTCAATCGATAAATCAACACAATATAAAATATTTTCATAGCACTAACAAATACGTGCTCATTTATATAATACACTCAGACCCATTCTAGGGTCTCACTTACCTATCTCAAATGAGTTTACCCCACCAAAGCCTAGGTGTTCTCTCAATCTGGCTCTGATACTAAATGTAACGGCCTGGGCCTTCGGCCCTCCAGCAGTGGGTAAAACCGCTGTGGCTTACACTAGTACATCGCATTTGCTTTTACGTCCAGCCTCTTGACTGCACCAACCTGGAGGACATATAGGAGCAAGAGTCTCCTACTCACCACTAAACACAAAGCAAGAACCACCTATCATGCTGCACTACGTCCAAAGAAAATTCAATCCCAGTCCCTCAAAAGCAACCGCGATAATTTTCGGTTGACTCGTTCTTGTTTCTTTTGGAAGTATATATGACGCAGCAGCGGAATAACAAAATAATGGTTCTGTGAAAGTAGCAATCGATGGAATGAAGAATACTGAATGGCCCAAATTTGTTGATCCGAAGATACCGAATTCTAGCTATCCCAAACACGTTGATAGCGCACTATACCGTGTTTAAAGATATGCGATTCTTCGCACGTTGATCTAGCGCACTAGATTCCATGAATCGGCTTCAGCAGTCGTTGAATTGAGCGCACTCGATTAACCGAAAGTGAAGATAGGAGATTACACTCAACTACCAATTTAAGAAGAGGCACAAAGCTCTCAAACAAGAATTTTATTCAAAAATCAACAACCTTTACAAATGACCCCAACCCGCTATTTATAGCTTTACAACACATGCAACAGAAAATGTATAACACATAGGTCGGCCACGACCTAACACAACACAACTTACGACTTACGACTTACGACCTAGTATAGGTCGTTAACGACTTAACAGTTATTTAAAACTCAATGCCGACTCAACAGTTTACCCAACGACCTAACATTGAACGACTTAACAAAACAACATATAAACGACCTACGTACATACAACACTGTATACGACTTAACAAATAGCGACCCAACACATAGGTCGGTTAGCGACCTAACTCTTAGGTCGGCAGTGACCTAACACTTCAGCGGCACAAAATACAGTATCTCCTTTAAGGACTTGAGCGACCCACATTCGAGTGACTTAGGAAGGTCGTTCACGACTTAACGACCTAAGGTATTGTTGTATGTGAGAGTGCAGCTTAGCTTGCTTAGGTCATAACTCAGTAGCTTGCTTAGGTCGTGACTCGGTAGCTTGCATAGGTCGTGACTCGGTAGCTTGCTTAGGTCGTGACTCGGCACAGTTAGCTCGTTCTTCATTACTACTGGTCTCATTAGCTCGGAAACGACCTTCACTAGGTCGGGAATGACCTAAAACTTCACTAGGTCGTAAACGACCTAAAACATCCCTAGGTCATGAGCGACTTAACTCTTCACCAAATTGGCCTAAAATATTTGAATGATTCAAAACTGAAAAGTTAACAGATCGCGCTGCATCATCCTCCCCCGGTTGACAAAAATTCGACCTCGAATTCGCACCTTTCTCTTCCACAACAAACTCATCTCCATGATACAGAATCAAATATTTGACATTAAAAACATCAGAAGTATGAACATTATCCGGCAATTCCAATTGATATGCATTCTTATTGATTTTCTTCAAAATTTTCACTGGATCGATTTTTCTAGCCTTCAACTTATTATACGTTCCCACTGAAAAACGATCTTTTGTTAACACGACATAAACCAAGTCACCTTCTCTGAAATTCACACTCCTTCGCTTCTTATCTGCCAGTTGTTTATACTTCTCGTTTGATGCAAGCAATCGTTCATGCATAGTTCTGTGGCACTCCTGCAACTTAGTCACAAAATCTCCAGCACGCTTAACAACTCCCTTCTGATATGGCACAGTTGCCAAATCCAACGGTCCCTTTGGCAAGCTCGAATATACAACCTGAAACGGACTGAAACCCGTACTACGGTTTACAGCATGATTATGAGCAAACTCCGCTTGACATAACTTCACATCCCAACTCTTCAGATTGTCCTTTACAAGACATCGTAACAAATTTCCCAATGATCTGTTTACAACTTCAGTCTGTCCGTCCGACTGCGGATGATAAGCACTACTAAAGTTCAGCTTTGTTCCCACCATCTTCCACAAACTTAGCCAAAAATGACTCAGAAATCTGGTATCCCTGTCGGAAACTATAGACTCTGGTAAACCATGCAATCGATATATCTCTCTAAAGAACAATTGTGCAACACGGACGACATCCGCTGTCTTCTTACATGCTATGAAATGTGCCATTTTCGAAAACCGGTCAACTACAACAAATATAGAATCATTTCCCCTTTGAGTTCTAGGCAACCCCAACACAAAATCCATGCTCACATCCACCCATGGCTTTGTCGGAACAAGTAAAGGCATGTATAATCCTGCATTTGTAGTTGTTCCTTTCGAAACTTGACAAACATGACATCTTTCCACAAATCTCTCCACTTCTTTCCTCATTGACGGCCAAAAGTAAGATTGAGAAATCAGCTGCAATGTACGGTCTCTACCCACATGGCCTTCTTCATGTAACTCCTCGACAATTTTCATCCGTAAACTGCAATCTGGTACACATAATCGATTTTCTTTAAACAGAAAACCATCCACCAATACAAACTCATCCGTCTTTCCCTCCTTGACTTCATCTACAAACTTTCCAAAGTAAGGATCTTCAACACACAATTCTGGAAGTACTTCGAACCCCATCACTTCTACTTTCATTGTTGTTAACAAATGATTTCTTCTGCTCAACGCATCCACCACATGATTTGTAACTCCAGATTTGTGTTTCACAACAAATGTAAACTGCTGCAGATATGCAACCCACGATGCATGTCTTGCTGAAATTTTCTCCTGTCCTTGCAGATGTTTCAAAGCCTCATGATCAGTGTATAGCACAAACTCCTTGTGAAATAAGTAATGTCTCCAATGTTTAATGGCTTGCACAACAGCATAAAATTCCACATCATACGTACTATATCTCATCTTCGCTCCTGATAACTTCTCACTGAAATATGCAATAGGACGCCCCTTCTGACTCAACAGTCCCCCAATCCCAACTTTAGATGCATCAGTATGTAACTCAAACAACAACTGAAAATCTGGTAACACTAGAATTGGTGCTGTCGTCAAAAGTTCCTTGATTTGCTCAAAAGCAACCCCGGCTTCCTCTGTCCATAAGAATTGTTTCCCCTTCATGCAATCAGTAACTGGTGCCATCACGCTACTGAAGTGTGGAATGAACCTTCGGTAGAATGATGCCAAACCATGAAAACTTCTAACTTCTGTTATCATCTTGGGTTGTGGCCAATTTCTGACTGCTTCAACTTTATTCTGATCCACCTGTATACCACCCCCCGATATAACATACCCCAAGAATAAAACACTATGCGTCATGAACACGCATTTCTTCGTTGCAGCATAAAATTGTTCCTGTCGCAGTACCATTAAAACCTCTCTCAGATGTTGCAAGTGTTCTTCTGCGCTTCCACTGTATATCAGTATATCATCAAAATACACCACCACAAATTTCCCAATGAATGGTCTAAAAATTTGATTCATCACCCGCATGAATGTACTCGGTGCATTCGAAAGACCAAACGGCATCACCAGCCATTCGTACAACCCTTCTCGTGTCTTGAACGCTGTTTTCCATTCATCCCCTGGTCTGATTCGAATTTGATGATAACCACTTTTCAAATCAATCTTCGAAAATATAGTAGCCCCGCTCAACTGATCCAACAAATCATCAAGCCTCGGCATTGGAAATCTGTATCTGACAGTTATTTTATTCAATGCTCGACTATCAGTGCACATCCTCCACGTCCCATCCTTCTTTGGTACTAGCAATGCTGGTACAGCACATGGACTCAAACTTTCCTGCACACGCCCCTGTTCAAGAAATTCTTCTACCTGCCTTCACAACTCCTCGTGCTCTTTTGGACTCATTCTGTAGTGTGGTCTATGAGGTAACACAGCTCCTGGAATAAGATCAATTTGATGTTGAATGTCCCTCAACGGCGGTAACTCCGTTGGCAACTCTTCAGGAAATACATCTTCAAATTCTTCCAGCACTGGTTTTACTTCTTCAGGAACTTCAACCACTTTATGACTCTCACGTCCAATCAACAAAAATACTTCAGGCTCCTCTTCAACTTCTTTAACAAACTCCTTCAAAGATAACAAAGTTTTCAGCTCTTCAATCTCCTCCAACTTGTTTTCTTCTTGTTGTCGTTTCTTGGGAACTAAAGTAATTTTGGTGCCTTCAAACATGAAACTATAGCTGTTCGTACGCCCATCATGTTGCACAGTTCTATCATACTGCCACGGTCTCCCCAACAACAGATGACATACGTCCATATCCACAACATCACACCAAATTTCATCCTTGTATTTCTTCCCAATTGAAAAATTAACACAAGCTCTTCGACACACTTTCACCTCCCCACCTTTCCTCAACCAAGCTAACTTGTAAGGCTTAGGATGTTTCTCAGTCTTCAATGAAAATTTCTTCACAGCTTCTGTAGAGATAATATTATCACAGCTTCCCGCATCAATTACAAATTTACAAACCCTTCCCAAGATAGTACATGTTGATTGAAAGATGTTACTCCTCAACCAGCTTGTCTCTTCCTCCTGCTTCGGTGTCAAGCAATTCCTCCTTATCATTAATGTATAACCATCATCTCCATACAATAATTCTTCCTCCTCAACTGGTAATGAATTAGAACATTCAGCCTCCTCATCCTCATCTTCAACCTCAGCTACCATTGCTCGCTTCTTTGGCTTAGGACATTCATTGCTTTTATGACCAAATTCCTGACAATTGAAACATTTGATACCACTGTTGACTCTGGTCTTAGCAACTTCACTAACAACTGGTTTTGCAACAGCCTTAGAAACATTCGCATTGGTACTAGCCCCTTTCGCTTGATTGTTGGAATTTGTAAACACACCACCACCTTGTCTACCTTGCTTCTCCCAAGCTAACGCCTTTTGGTGTGCTTCTGCAACAGATCTAGGATCAAACACGTTCACCATATCTTGAATCTGCATTCTCAACCCTCCAACAAATCTAGCTGTCAGCTGCTCTTCCATTTCCATAATATCATTCCGGGCAATAAGTTGGTAAAATTCATCAGCATAATCATTCACAGACTTCGTACCCTGTCTCAAGTTCTGCAATCGTTGATACATAAGCGATTGATAATTATATGGCAAGAATGCAGCTTTCATCAACTTCTTCATCTTCTCCCATGATTCAACCTTTGACTTCCCCATCCGTTCTCGTGTAAGTTTGGTTTGCTGCCACCACGCCAAAGCTCTACCCCTCAACCTTGTAGCAACCAACTTCACTCTACGATGTTCTGGAACCTCCTTGAAGTCAAAAATCTCTTCAACATTAGACATCCAATCTAAAAACTCCTCTGTTTGCTTACCACCTTTGAATTCTGGAATTTCAGTCTTCATTCCCGACTCCCATCTATGATCATATTCTGAATAATTTCTCCCTTGACCTCGTCCTGGTCCACGTACACTACCTCCATCAAACTCCTCTTCAAAATCTGATGTATATCGATGTCGATCCTGACCACCAACATCTCTACTACCACCATTCCTTCCACCAACATCCCTTCAATCTTCATTCCTCCGATCATGACCATTCACATTCCGATCATCAACATTTCTATAAGACTCTCGACCCATACTCCTGTGATGACTGTCGACACTTCTCTCTCGATTGGAATGTGGTGAAACTCTACTTCCCCCATGGTTAGATTCAGGTGAAACCCTTATCTGATTTTGATTCATCTCTAGCATCATCTTCTCTATTCGACCAATCCCTTCATTAAGCTTCTCATTAACGTTTTCGTTAATTCTTTGCTCCATCTCATCAGCTTCTTCTCGTCTATACAATGCTTCAATATTTTGATGGCGATTAGCTCTTCTCGGCGGCATGATTGAAAATGATACCAAATGACGTACTATCTTCAACTTCAAATGAACAAACTATGCTCGGCCTTCACTTGCTCTCGGCTCTAACTCCACAATCACAAATTTTGGCGCGCAACTCCTACGGCCAAATTCAAACACCTCACAACCCTTTAATCCAAAATGTTTTGGATCGAAACTCCAAACTTGTTGCAATTTGCGATGAACACGATGAACAACCAACTTCTCCAAATGATGTACGGCTTCACTTAATTTCTCAAATTCTTCGATAAGAATTGGATCCAAGACTCTGCTTAGCTATGATTGGCTAAGTCTAGCTCTGATACCAAAATGACGCAGCAGCGGAATAACAAAATGATGATTTTGTGAAAGTAGCAATCGATGGAATGAAGAATACTGAATGGACCAAATTCGTTGATCCGAAGATACTGAATTCTAGCTATCCCAAACACGTTGATAGCGCACTATACCGTGTTTAAAGATCTGCGATTCTTCGCACGTTGATCTAGCGCACTAGATTCCGTGAATCGGCTTCAGCAGTCGTTGAATCGAGCGCACTCGATTAACCGAAAGTGGAGATAGGAGATTACACTCAACTACCAATTTAAGAAGAGGCACAAAGCTCTCAAATAAGAATTTTATTCAAAAATCAACAACCTTTACAAATGACCCCAACCCGCTATTTATAGCTTTACAACACATGCAACAGAAAATGTACAACACATAGGTCGGCCACGACCTAACACAACACGACTTACGACTTACGACCTAGTATAGGTCGTTAACGACTTAACAGTTATTTAAAACTCAATGCCGACTCAACAGTTTACCCAACGACCTAACATTGAACGACTTAACAAAACAACATATAAACGACCTACGTACATACAACACTGTATACGACTTAACAATTAGTGACCCAACACATAGGTCGGTTAGCGACCTAACTCTTAGGTCGGCAGCGACCTAACGCTTCAGCGGCACAAAATACAGTATCTCCTTTAAGGACTTGAGCAACCCACATTCGAGTGACTTAGGAATGTCGTTCACAACTTAACGACCGAAGGTACTGTTGTATGTGAGAGTGCAGCTTAGCTTGCTTAGGTCGTAACTCGGTAGCTTGCTTAGGTCGTGACTCGGTAGCTTGCATAGGTCGTGACTCGGTAGCTTGCTTAGGTCGTGACTCGGCACAGTTAGCTCATTCTTCATTACTACTGGTCTCATTAGCTCGGAAACGACCTTCACTAGGTCGGGAACGACCTAAAACTTCACTAGGTCGTAAACGACCTAAAACTTCCCTAGGTCGTGAGTGACTTAACTCTTCACCAAATTGGCCTAAAATATTTGAATGATTCAAAACTGAAAAGTTAGCAGATCGCGCTGCATCAATATAACATGTACTCGAGTCCTTACTTAGGGAACTCAAATATATAATCATACTTCCTATGTCAAAACAGGTCAAGATTTGATAGTCGGTTATTTAACTATCAGATACACAAACAAACAAAATCATGAGATTTAATTACCCATAGCAACCACTAAGCCTCAAAAACAAATCTTCATTTATTAAATCTCTTTTCAAAACATTTATCAAAACATTCATATACTTATCTCACTGACATAAGTTTATTTACA
The DNA here is from genome assembly GCA_030737815.1 of Allium fistulosum. Lineage (NCBI taxonomy): Eukaryota > Viridiplantae > Streptophyta > Magnoliopsida > Asparagales > Amaryllidaceae > Allium > Allium fistulosum. Next base: position 853,683,037 of record CM060907.1, read on the forward strand.
AAACATTTGGGAAAGATTTCTTATTAAAAAATCATATTAAAAGGAACAAACAAATGTTATTTAAATTGGGGATAAAGATAACCTCAAACACTATTTCTTCAGTGTCAAGTGTGGAGCGAATGTGTAACGACCCAGAATTTTGGACCATTCGCGTCCATTATAAGTGAATAGGTAGACACTCATGCCGGAGTTGAATTGCTCAAAATACCGCGTTGTTAATTTAAATTGGCAAAACTGAACATATACAGTAAATAGATATAATCACAGATCACAGACACAGAGTAATAAATGCAGCGGAAATAAAAGAGATAGTAGTTCATGAAGCTACTATATGAATATATAAAATACATCAGAGTTTACAACAGAAGAGAAATACGATACATCAGATACAAATCAGAATACATCACTGGAATCATCGAATACTGAAAGCAGAATAGATGGCTGGATCTTCAAGCAAAGCTCCAACTCCAAAGGTGAGTCTCGAATACTGGTACACTCAGTCTGACCCGAGCGTAAAGCAAAACACAAGACACTCGAGTCAGGATTTACATTCTTATATTAATAAATCCAACTCAAATGAAATAGCAATTGAAATACAAGTAACTCAAAGGATGTTTGGAATAACCATCCTTTAAGGATCCGTTAAACTATCTACTAGGTAGTAATGTACGCTAAGTAGATAATGTCTATCAGTAATATAAAGATATCAAAGTAGGGTTAAGCAGGGCCCATACACCTCTTAACCTGTTTATTCCCAAAAGCATATACAAGACCGTAGTTTCCCCAAAACCGGAAGTCACCAGAGGGCAATCCATATACTCAAGGTACAAATCAAAATCGTAGTGGTCGCGAAAAGGATAATCAGTATGACAAGGTACATGAGGCGATACCAACTAGGATACTAGTAGTTGCGTGATCCGGACTGATGTTGGGCATAGCAGCTACTACCCCAACACCGCGAAACAACACTCCCATAATCGAGGGGTGCACCCAAATCGAATCACAAAAGTAATAGATATGGTAACGAAGAAGTGTGTCCGCTAGAGATGGCGATCCTCAATGGCCCGGCGCGGCTCCTGTTTTAGTCATGTCAGGGGTCATCCAAAATCGTTCTCTTTCTTCAGTCAACGCGTTCATCAAAACCATCCACTTCGTTCTGGATCAACACTCCGCGTATAGTTATTGAAGTGGTTTCGGTTCAGATAGAGAGTATATCCATTACCGATCCCGGTCTCTTTAATAACTTTCGTAATTATTACACCGATTGGTCGTTTATATATTTCAAAAACCAAATCAATTTCAATTTCAAATAGAATTCGTAAATCAACATTTCATTTGTCTTTCAAAACCAATTTCCAATATTTACGTTTCAAAACTTCCAAATTCACATTTCAAAAGCTTATAATTCAATTTCAATTTTATTTAAAACCATTCAAATATTGATCCAAATACGTATACCAGTTTCATTTCAAAATCACTTAAATTAATTTAATTTAACATTCAAATCAATTTAAACTCATTTATCGATTTCATTCAATATTCGTTAAGTTACTTTATCATTCAAAACAATTTCTATTAAATTTCCAATTCATTTAATCAATTCTTAAGTTCAACTTCATTAAAACAAAACTTACAATTTTGAATTAAACTAAATTCGTCAAATCAATTCTTTCAATTACAAGTCTTACATTAATTCCAAAAATATCACATTTTCATTTCTTGTTAAAGAAATTCAATTTCACTTATTTACTTTCTTAAATAATTTTCCAAAACTTACTTAATCAAGAAAACTCAATTTCATTTATTTACGAAGTAAATTCACTTATTAAAAGTTCAATTTCACTTATTAAAGAATTCAATTCAATTTAATCACTAAATCATTCAATCTTATTTAATTATTAAATAATTCAAAACTTAATTATTAATTAATTTCAAAGTTTAATAATTTCAACTTAATTATAATTTCAAACTTAATTCAATAATTTCTCAAATTAAACAACATTCTTTCATCAATTACATTTTTAATAATTTGTTTCAGATTATTTAAACATTAACATTTTCCTTTCACTTAAATTCAAATTTCAACTTCATTTCAAAACCATATTATTTATTCAAATAAAATCTTTGTTTTATTTTAAATCAATTTATTGACCAATCGGGTTTTTATTTAATTTTCTATCCTAGGTCAAAGTTCAATTTGGGTATTTATCATTTCAACCCGATTCCAATTCAATTCAAAATCAAAACATATTAAAGGGAACTTGCAGTGTGATAACTGGGATGGTGTCAAAGTAAATAAACAAGCAATAACAACAATCAATATCAATCCAATAATCAATTCAAATAATCCCGAAATAACCGTATTAATTCGCATTGTTATTTGTACGAATTAATATAATTATTTCTAGAATCTACACTATCATTTCCTGTAGATTAAAGATTATTACATTACGGTTTTCACTTGTCATTCCATTTACAATTTCATACATCATCAATTTAACAATATACATTTGATGGTTCAAGGTGTAGTTAAACAATCCTACGTGTCAATAAATTTAACAGTTAAAGGGGTCATATTATACAAATGTCAGTTAATCAAATTCAACATTTAACTATCCTATATCAAGTTCAATTGCATACTATTTATCATTTTAACATTAACCATTTAACGTCCAATATAAATATCAACAATCAATCAATTTCCGCCAAACTGTATTATCATCGCATAAATAATTAACAGATAATGGTGTCAGAATGTCACAGGTGAACTGATACAGGCAATAGCATATATAACAGTGTAATTAACTAACAGTTGCATATTTCAATTGTCGTTTCAATTGAAATCAAATTTAATAAATAAAAGAACGTTAATCGTGAGTGAGTGCTCACCTTTCGAGGCTAGAGAGATAGGCAATGAGTTGAGTTATGAATCCAAGCACAGATTTCAAATGTGGCACGACGAACATGGATTTGCCGAGCAAAGTTGATTGCTTGGTATCGATGAAAACAAATCAAAACCAGCTTGATATAAACTGAAAGAAAACAAAAATGTATATATATACATATATATATTTTATATTAATATTCTTTTTTTCAAAATTTCAAGTAAATATCTAAACATATTTTATACATATAAGAGTTATTACAAATCTATTTTAAAATAATGCTATACATTGAATAAACGTTTAAAACATGTAATATATAAATAAAAATGTTTGAACATGTAACGTATAATATCAAAACCTGCTATTTCTGAAGCCTTTATACTTTTTGAAACTTATACACATTCAAAGCCATAATGCAACTTCTAAATTTGTAAGTACGCTTGATTTTAAAAATTAAATCTACATGGGACCTCACACCTTCATAACAAAATATGTACCAAGCATATGTATTTGGAATCTCGTATGCTTTTACAAACTCACTTATATATTTATAATCCAAGGCATGATTAAAAATCTGGTAAAAGCTTATACATTCGAAAGTTATATAGAAGAAGCATTGTATTTGAATATATATGAAACTGACATTATCGAAACTGATATGTACTCAAAAAATTATCAAATAGGCACGAAACATATTTTATATAAATATATATATATTTCAAATATTAACAGATAGGATATATATATAAATACCAAGATGAAGCTGCAAATGAGGGAAGGGCGAGGTGATGGAGGAAGGCTCGGATCTATTTGCTGGTTGTGGGCGTTCGGTCGGTCGGAGCAAAGCAAGCAAATGATGGATGAAAATATGGTCTCGGTGGAATGGTGGTGGCTTGGACGTGGGTCGGGTAGTTTGCTAGGATGGTGGGCTGTCGGTGGGTCGCTGGTGCTCGGTGGTGGCTTTGGGCTGCTATGGGCTGGAGAAAGGTGATGGTCGGCTCGTGTGCGTGGGGCTGCTTGGAGTCTGTGGTAGTGGAGGAGACGAGGCTCTACTGCGTGGTGGTCGTAGGCTATTGCCGATCTGGTGTTGGAAGTGACTCATGGGTCGGCAAAAAGTGAAGGCCGAAGACCTCTGGAGACAAGCCACGGTCAGAGAGGTGGAAAAGAAGGTGGGGTCGCGGGTCAAGAAAGGGGGGAAATCGGCACTTGGTGGCTGGGTTGCCTACACGGCATGGTGGAGGTGGTGCTCTCGGCAGCTCCAATGGCGAAGGCTGCGAAGAAGGAGGTGAGCGGTGATGGTGGGGTGGAACATCAGGTCACGTGTTGACGAATTGGTTTGGGGAGGCTGCCATAATAAATTGAAGAAGAAAATAGAGGAGAGGAGAGGAGCAGGAAATATGATAAGATGCGTTTCACTTTTCTTTTATTTCTTCTCTTCTCAGCAAATGAAATGATTTGAAACGAACGAAGTATATTGGAACCGGTGGAATATTAACAACCAAAGAATTCAAAAGTCAAAAGTGAATTTATGGTGATATAAATGGTTGGTGACTATTGGAATGATATACCGTGGAAATTTGAATAGGCACAAGAACTCAAAAGGCACGAACGTGTACCGATACGAAAGGCGTTACGCAAAGTGCAACGTGCAACGGAACTCCTAATCTGACAATCGAATATACCGTAGAGATCGGCACGACGAGACGATCAAAACGGTATATAGAAATCAGTGGTACGATCATCCGATAAAAATCGATATCGGTACCAGAATACTGCTATTTTGCAGAAAATAAGAGCGACGGAGCCAAAGATGTCCGAATTTGGAAAAACGACAAACTGAAATCTTGCTCAGAAGATGGTTTAGAATTTTTCTATGTAAAAATATTTTGGGTTTGAAAACGTTTTATTTTCATTACTTTTTAACTGATTGAATTGAAGTGAATTTACGCGCGAAATAAACTTTCATATTTTTGGACGAAAATTTACCAGTTGCTATGTTTAATTAGACGTATTCCAAATATTAAATTTTTATTTCAAAATTTTATCGTTTAAAATTTCACAAAATTTCAACAAATTACGTTATTAGAACAGTTGAAATTTACGGGTCGTTACACTCTCCCCCACTCAAAACTTTTCGTCCCCGAAAAGGAACGAGGTAGGAGAATAGAAACAACCAGAAAGAACATATTTGAAATACAAAATAACAATTAATTTAAACCATATAAATTCAAATTTAAATTAATTGAGATTCAATAATTGATTTAATCTATTTGATTTCACTAAGGTCAATCTCAACTATTTCTAAATTCATTATCTTATTATCCAATTATCCTCAATTTAAAATTTCTAAAACCATAAATTTGAATAATCTTTTATTATAATCATATTTTATTCAGCAATTAAATTCTTCTTTATTCCAAATTACTGTTAAATTTATTCTACTTAATATATCTACTCACATATATTTAACCCATATAAATTAATTTAAAACATAAAAGTTTCAATTTAAATTAATTTACATCTATTAATTTCTTTTAAATTCAAGGTATTTTCATATGTTGATCAAATTTCAATTTATTAATTCTTTCAAAACAAATTTATTTCATTATTAACTTAGTCTACTTATTATCCTATCTAACTCTATTAACATCTTAATAATCAAAATTTAGTGTATAACATTTATTATAAATCCAAAATTTTATTTATAAATTCAATTTATCTTATATATTATCCAATTACATATTCAATTTCTGAATGATTTAGGTAAGTTGTATTAGAATGTAGTTGACCAATATACAAATAAAATTTTCCCAATTCAATTATTCAAGTTAAATATTTATTCCGAATTTTGGTTTTATTTATAATTAAAATCATCCTTTAACAAAATTTAAGAATTAGATTTCCGATTGACTTTAAACAATTTAGAGATATATATAATATATTTATATCAAATCAAATTAAATTTTAAAATAAGATACCTATATATATATATAAATCAAATTATACTGAAGAAATTTAAATCAAAATATTTTTCAAAATAAAACCGTAGCAAAGCTACAGAATGGTATCTCCACTTCGAAACTCGAAAATGAATGTCGATGATGCGGCCGCCATCACCGAAATTATTTTCCAGCGACAAAGAGAAGAGCACTGGTTTCAACATTTTAAAATTCTTTGAAACGATTTTATTCGAAAATACTTTCAATACTATATATTTTAAAATTCTAAGAACCAAAGTTCGAAATCACCGGAAACTAATAAATTCTCAAATTTATGAACTAAATTCATTTCAAATTCCAAATCAATTTATAAACCATAATTATAAATTCATTTAGAATAATAAATGATAATCAAATATTATCATTTCAAACAACCAATTTAATTATCCCCAAAATTCCAGAAAATTTTCCTTATGTTTTTACAATATAATCAAACAAATTTGAAAACAATATTGTGTCCGTTTGCTCTGCTCAAGTGTTTTGGAAATTCTATCGATAGCGTTGATCAGACGAATCGATCGAAAACCCAAATCAACATCAGCAACTCAACAACACAATATATAAAACATTTTTATATAGATTTACAAATACACTTCCTCGCTTGATGATACAAGAATGGATTTCAAAGCAAGGGTATAGATTCAAATTTGATGGACTCAAATCAAAGAGAATTTTGATTCGAAGATAGGTTCGAAACAAGGATAAGATGATTAAATAACGAAATAGGAAGATGGATAAGTTTATTTAATTCACGGGCAACCTTAACCGGGTCGTCCGTAACTTCAAGAGTAAGATCGATTGCTGAATTCCGAGGTAAATCAACACTCGATCTCAAGAGATGGAATTCAGGTATAGCAGGGAATAGATAGCCACGTAAACCGAGGATACAGAAATCTCCGGTAAATCAATGCCTATCGTAAAGGAGTTTCACACCTTTAAAATCATTCGAAGATTGGCGAGACCGCCGATCTATTATAGACATCATTTGAAGTGGAGTTATGTGATGCTTCCGAATTGAAGGGAGACGAATAGTGAGGGACACGAATGAAATTTGGAACCGTAGGGAACGTTCCAAAATTCAAAGAAATCGAGTCGAAAGGAAGAGATTGAAACTCGAATGAGAGTGATTCTGTAAATCCATTTACCCTATATGTTAAGTTTGCCTAGAGCTACCAAAGCTCTGATACCAACTGTAACGACCCAGAATTTTGGACCATTCGCGTCCATTATAAGTGAATAGGTAGACACTCATGCCGGAGTTGAATTGCTCAAAATACCGCGTTGTTAATTTAAATTGGCAAAACTGAACATATACAGTAAATAGATATAATCACAGATCACAGACACAGAGTAATAAATGCAGCGGAAATAAAAGAGATAGTAGTTCATGAAGCTACTATATGAATATATAAAATACATCAGAGTTTACAACAGAAGAGAAATACGATACATCAGATACAAATCAGAATACATCACTGGAATCATCGAATACTGAAAGCAGAATAGATGGCTGGATCTTCAAGCAAAGCTCCAACTCCAAAGGTGAGTCTCGAATACTGGTACACTCAGTCTGACCCGAGCGTAAAGCAAAACACAAGACACTCGAGTCAGGATTTACATTCTTATATTAATAAATCCAACTCAAATGAAATAGCAATTGAAATACAAGTAACTCAAAGGATGTTTGGAATAACCATCCTTTAAGGATCCGTTAAACTATCTACTAGGTAGTAATGTACGCTAAGTAGATAATGTCTATCAGTAATATAAAGATATCAAAGTAGGGTTAAGCAGGGCCCATACACCTCTTAACCTGTTTATTCCCAAAAGCATATACAAGACCGTAGTTTCCCCAAAACCGGAAGTCACCAGAGGGCAATCCATATACTCAAGGTACAAATCAAAATCGTAGTGGTCGCGAAAAGGATAATCAGTATGACAAGGTACATGAGGCGATACCAACTAGGATACTAGTAGTTGCGTGATCCGGACTGATGTTGGGCATAGCAGCTACTACCCCAACACCGCGAAACAACACTCCCATAATCGAGGGGTGCACCCAAATCGAATCACAAAAGTAATAGATATGGTAACGAAGAAGTGTGTCCGCTAGAGATGGCGATCCTCAATGGCCCGGCGCGGCTCCTGTTTTAGTCATGTCAGGGGTCATCCAAAATCGTTCTCTTTCTTCAGTCAACGCGTTCATCAAAACCATCCACTTCGTTCTGGATCAACACTCCGCGTATAGTTATTGAAGTGGTTTCGGTTCAGATAGAGAGTATATCCATTACCGATCCCGGTCTCTTTAATAACTTTCGTAATTATTACACCGATTGGTCGTTTATATATTTCAAAAACCAAATCAATTTCAATTTCAAATAGAATTCGTAAATCAACATTTCATTTGTCTTTCAAAACCAATTTCCAATATTTACGTTTCAAAACTTCCAAATTCACATTTCAAAAGCTTATAATTCAATTTCAATTTTATTTAAAACCATTCAAATATTGATCCAAATACGTATACCAGTTTCATTTCAAAATCACTTAAATTAATTTAATTTAACATTCAAATCAATTTAAACTCATTTATCGATTTCATTCAATATTCGTTAAGTTACTTTATCATTCAAAACAATTTCTATTAAATTTCCAATTCATTTAATCAATTCTTAAGTTCAACTTCATTAAAACAAAACTTACAATTTTGAATTAAACTAAATTCGTCAAATCAATTCTTTCAATTACAAGTCTTACATTAATTCCAAAAATATCACATTTTCATTTCTTGTTAAAGAAATTCAATTTCACTTATTTACTTTCTTAAATAATTTTCCAAAACTTACTTAATCAAGAAAACTCAATTTCATTTATTTACGAAGTAAATTCACTTATTAAAAGTTCAATTTCACTTATTAAAGAATTCAATTCAATTTAATCACTAAATCATTCAATCTTATTTAATTATTAAATAATTCAAAACTTAATTATTAATTAATTTCAAAGTTTAATAATTTCAACTTAATTATAATTTCAAACTTAATTCAATAATTTCTCAAATTAAACAACATTCTTTCATCAATTACATTTTTAATAATTTGTTTCAGATTATTTAAACATTAACATTTTCCTTTCACTTAAATTCAAATTTCAACTTCATTTCAAAACCATATTATTTATTCAAATAAAATCTTCGTTTTATTTTAAATCAATTTATTGACCAATCGGGTTTTTATTTAATTTTCTATCCTAGGTCAAAGTTCAATTTGGGTATTTATCATTTCAACCCGATTCCAATTCAATTCAAAATCAAAACATATTAAAGGGAACTTGCAGTGTGATAACTGGGATGGTGTCAAAGTAAATAAACAAGCAATAACAACAATCAATATCAATCCAATAATCAATTCAAATAATCCCGAAATAACCGTATTAATTCGCATTGTTATTTGTACGAATTAATATAATTATTTCTAGAATCTACACTATCATTTCCTGTAGATTAAAGACTATTACATTACGGTTTTCACTTGTCATTCCATTTACAATTTCATACATCATCAATTTAACAATATACATTTGATGGTTCAAGGTGTAGTTAAACAATCCTACGTGTCAATAAATTTAACAGTTAAAGGGGTCATATTATACAAATGTCAGTTAATCAAATTCAACATTTAACTATCCTATATCAAGTTCAATTGCATACTATTTATCATTTTAACATTAACCATTTAACGTCCAATATAAATATCAACAATCAATCAATTTCCGCCAAACTGTATTATCATCGCATAAATAATTAACAGATAATGGTGTCAGAATGTCACAGGTGAACTGATACAGGCAATAGCATATATAACAGTGTAATTAACTAACAGTTGCATATTTCAATTGTCGTTTCAATTGAAATCAAATTTAATAAATAAAAGAACGTTAATCGTGAGTGAGTGCTCACCTTTCGAGGCTAGAGAGATAGGCAATGAGTTGAGTTATGAATCCAAGCACAGATTTCAAATGTGGCACGACGAACATGGATTTGCCGAGCAAAGTTGATTGCTTGGTATCGATGAAAACAAATCAAAACCAGCTTGATATAAACTGAAAGAAAACAAAAATGTATATATATACATATATATATTTTATATTAATATTCTTTTTTTCAAAATTTCAAGTAAATATCTAAACATATTTTATACATATAAGAGTTATTACAAATCTATTTTAAAATAATGCTATACATTGAATAAACGTTTAAAACATGTAATATATAAATAAAAATGTTTGAACATGTAACGTATAATATCAAAACCTGCTATTTCTGAAGCCTTTATACTTTTTGAAACTTATACACATTCAAAGCCATAATGCAACTTCTAAATTTGTAAGTACGCTTGATTTTAAAAATTAAATCTACATGGGACCTCACACCTTCATAACAAAATATGTACCAAGCATATGTATTTGGAATCTCGTATGCTTTTACAAACTCACTTATATATTTATAATCCAAGGCATGATTAAAAATCTGGTAAAAGCTTATACATTCGAAAGTTATATAGAAGAAGCATTGTATTTGAATATATATGAAACTGACATTATCGAAACTGATATGTACTCAAAAAATTATCAAATAGGCACGAAACATATTTTATATAAATATATATATATTTCAAATATTAACAGATAGGATATATATATAAATACCAAGATGAAGCTGCAAATGAGGGAAGGGCGAGGTGATGGAGGAAGGCTCGGATCTATTTGCTGGTTGTGGGCGTTCGGTCGGTCGGAGCAAAGCAAGCAAATGATGGATGAAAATATGGTCTCGGTGGAATGGTGGTGGCTTGGACGTGGGTCGGGTAGTTTGCTAGGATGGTGGGCTGTCGGTGGGTCGCTGGTGCTCGGTGGTGGCTTTGGGCTGCTATGGGCTGGAGAAAGGTGATGGTCGGCTCGTGTGCGTGGGGCTGCTTGGAGTCTGTGGTAGTGGAGGAGACGAGGCTCTACTGCGTGGTGGTCGTAGGCTATTGCCGATCTGGTGTTGGAAGTGACTCATGGGTCGGCAAAAAGTGAAGGCCGAAGACCTCTGGAGACAAGCCACGGTCAGAGAGGTGGAAAAGAAGGTGGGGTCGCGGGTCAAGAAAGGGGGGAAATCGGCACTTGGTGGCTGGGTTGCCTACACGGCATGGTGGAGGTGGTGCTCTCGGCAGCTCCAATGGCGAAGGCTGCGAAGAAGGAGGTGAGCGGTGATGGTGGGGTGGAACATCGGGTCACGTGTTGACGAATTGGTTTGGGGAGGCTGCCATAATAAATTGAAGAAGAAAATAGAGGAGAGGAGAGGAGCAGGAAATATGATAAGATGCGTTTCACTTTTTTTTTATTTCTTCTCTTCTCAGCAAATGAAATGATTTGAAACGAACGAAGTATATTGGAACCGGTGGAATATTAACAACCAAAGAATTCAAAAGTCAAAAGTGAATTTATGGTGATATAAATGGTTGGTGACTATTGGAATGATATACCGTGGAAATTTGAATAGGCACAAGAACTCAAAAGGCACGAACGTGTACCGATACGAAAGGCGTTACGCAAAGTGCAACGTGCAACGGAACTCCTAATATGACAATCGAATATACCGTAGAGATCGGCACGACGAGACGATCAAAACGGTATATAGAAATCAATGGTACGATCATCCGATAAAAATCGATATCGGTACCAGAATACTGCTATTTTGCAGAAAATAAGAGCGACGGAGCCAAAGATGTCCGAATTTGGAAAAACGACAAACTGAAATCTTGCTCAGAAGATGGTTTAGAATTTTTCTATGTAAAAATATTTTGGGTTTGAAAACGTTTTATTTTCATTACTTTTTAACTGATTGAATTGAAGTGAATTTACGCGCGAAATAAACTTTCATATTTTTGGACGAAAATTTACCAGTTGCTATGTTTAATTAGACGTATTCCAAATATTAAATTTTTATTTCAAAATTTTATCGTTTAAAATTTCACAAAATTTCAACAAATTACGTTATTAGAACAGTTGAAATTTACGGGTCGTTACAGAATGTCCATTCCATCAAAATTAGAAGGTCAGTTAAAAGAAATCCAATCTCAAATTCTTTTATAATTTACTTTGAAATATCATTTTAATAAATCTCTTTTATTTACGAAATCTCACTTACTCAAATTTCAAACCTATTTATAAACTCCAAGTTAATTTATAAAACCCCTTTATAAATATCAAAACCATTTATGTAATTCTTTATAAATTTCCAAAATTTGTTTTATAAAACTTCTTTTATAAATATCCAAAATCATTTATAAAACTTCTTATAAATATTACCTATTTTAAACAAAACTCCTTAAATAAATCTCATTCAACAAAGTTCCTTTTGATAAACGAAACGATGATTTAAAACACCTTTAAACAACAAGTTATATTTAAAATATCCTTCATTAAATTTTCTTTAAACCATATTAACAAAACAATAATTTTAAACAATCGTTTAAAAAGTATTCTATTAAGTTCAAAAACACCTGTAATAAAATCATTACTTAAGTTGAAACCATTATCAAAACGATAAAATGAAATATTTGATTTCACTAAACCAGAAAGAGGCTTAACGACCGCAATGGTTCTTATTTAATTGAGTTTAACTTATCTAAGTTATATCATGGGTATTTACATAACAAACATATATGTAAAGGGAATCAGCCAACAATAATCAAATCAACATATAGGTAAGATGTCCAAGTTACTATAATAGCAACGAGGATTTGTCTCCTAAACATATATCCAAGTTAATATAATAACAGAATGGTGTTTGTTCTGCTAATAGATGTTAAATATAACTTAATTAGCAAAGTAGTGATTTATTCTGCTAAACAAATGTCATTAGGTTTCATATTCAATGAAGTTACCTAAAGGTGATCGACAAAGAAATCCCTTGGATTTAAAAACATTCTTTAAAGGAAATTTAATTTAAAACAAAATCGATCTTCAAACTTAAAATGGTTTAAATTTTCAACTTTATTTATCTAATAATTAAATAATATTTACACTCTTTATTAAATCATAATTAAACCTTTAATTAAAAATAAAATAATAATTAACTGTTAAATAAATAATTAAATAATAATTATCTTTTAAATAAATAATTAAATAATAGTTAACCTTTAAATAAATAATTAAATCATAATTAATTATTAAATAATAATATAAACTTTTAAATAATAATTAAATATTAATTAATCTCAGTTAATTAACTAAATAATATTTAATTAAAACTTAATAATAAATTAAACCTTTATTTAAAATAATTAAATCATAATTAAGTTTTAATCAAATGTTTACTTAAATTGATTAGAAATAAACTAATAACTAAACCCTTTCTTAAATAAATAATTTAATTAATATTAATTAAATAGTTTAATTAGTCTTAATTAAATAATAATTAATTTTTAATTAATTAATTAATTAATAATTTAGGTTTTTTAATTAACACATTATAATTTACTTACTTAAAAATAATTAAGTACTAATTACCCTACTTAATTAATGATTAAGTACTAATTACCTTACTTAATTATTAATTAAATAATCTTTAAATACATAAATAATTTATTAAATAATAATTGCTTTTAAACATTTAAAATATATTTGAGAACACTTTTTAAAAAAATATTTAAGTTAAAACATTTTAAATCCAAAAAAGAGTTCGCCTTTCACGAACTGCATTTATAGTGACTTTCGCTATATGACCTGTAATTTCCAAAACTTGTTTAATATAAGAATTGACTTTAAACTTCTTAGCTTTCATATACTAAATACTTTTATATCTTAATATAAGATTTTTAAAATTAAAGATAATATTTAAAACTTTATAAACATTTCTAAAAAGTAAGTTGCCAAAGGATTTCGAAGTCGCGACTAACCACTTTGAACACTAACTTTCTTTGCTTAGCACATCTTAAGCAAGGTCACAAACTTATATGCATGTTATCAGAACATCCAACAAGTCAAGATTCTAGCTTTTACCTTACTAACACTTGACTCATAGCTTCAAGTTAAAATTATATCACATCCATAACATTGTTTCATACTTAAACCAAGCCATAACCAACATACATCCAAGAACATATAAACACATACAATCGAACATACTTAACAATCAAATAACAATATTTATTATCAAAGTAAACATCATATTTAAAGTTCAAACCTTTTTAAAAAAAGGCGAGCTTTTTCTCACCTAAAGCTATCCAATAAACTCCGAACTTCCACTAGAACTTGAAACTACCCTTGAGCTTGCTTTTTAACTTGGAAAGAAAGGAGCTTTTGGAGGCTTGTAGGGGAATTGGGCTCGACCAAGATGGTTTAAGAGTTCAACCATGATCTGTTTAGCTCGGCCGTGGAAGGTAGAGGGGGTTCGGATCATCATCCAATTCACAAAAATCTAACCCGAAAATGGGTCATCTTCCAATTGATTTTTGGACAAGTTACTCATGGAATTTGGAAATGTTTCCAAAGGAAAAGTTCTTCAAAATTCTTTTTTGTATAATTTCAAAAAAATAATCACTCAATTTGGATCTGTTTTGAGGGAGGTATGGTCAAAAAGAAGAAGAGGTATTTTTGAACTCGAAAATCTGGGTCCGAAAATGAGTCTGAAAGAAATGTATTTTTAACCCACTAACACTTGGAAATTAAAGAAATGGTTAAATGAAAATTGTAGACAACTAGATTCTCTTGAATTAAAAAAATATTTCTTTATTTGGAGTAGTTTAGAAGGAGTTATGACCGTGAGAAGAGGAAGCAAAATTGAAGGAATGAAAGGGCTATTTAAAAGTGATAAATCTAAGGTTTTTAAAACTTCATAAATTATTTGGTAGCCATTAGAGAACTCATGAAAGCTTGTAAGAGTTTTATAAAGTAGGGATGAAATGAGAAAATGACGATAAGAATTAGGAAATTTGTATGTATGTATGTATATATGTGTATATATATATATTAAGTGTATAAATTAAATTACCAATTTACCCTTTGTACTTTACCCTCCACTTCCATGTGCCACCACACCATGCTTGCCTCCACCCTTGTACCTCACGCCCACCCCTTTGTCCCTTTTATGTACACTTTGGACAACATGTTTAAACATGTTTTAGTACTTAATGTACTTATGTCGGCTTATGATGTGACATTTTCTTTTACTAAATTATATTTTAAACCTTATATACCTGAATATAAATACATATGTATATACACACACACTAATACATATACATATATACCCTAACTTGTTTATAAATGTGTATAGTTCCAATAAAGAGTTCATAATTTTTTCAATAACTTTTAGCCGATGAAAAGTCGAAAATTTGAAAAACGAATTCCGGTCACATTTTCGATTTTTCTTCGAACTATATATTTTTGTAAACAAATTTGAAAAACTATTTCACCATCATTATTAATTATTTAAAAGAGTTTTATTTTAATTGTAAATCTATTATTTGAATATTTAAAATTAATTAAATATTCGCAAATCAAAGCGGTGAAATTCTGTGTCGTTACACAGAATCTCACAATGGGATGATAACATATAATATCAAAAGGTAATACAAAACTATCACTCTAAGATACATAGCATTTCAAAGTTACAATTCTAAATACAATCATCAGCCTGGACAATTATAACAATGCATCCTCACAAATGCTGGTATATACAATATAGTAATGCAGCGGAAATAAGAATACTACGATAGGTGAAACATCCATCTTGTCTCCTTGAGCTCCAAGAATATCAAACTAAATCCTGCCTTTCCCAAACTTGTCGAAAGAGTACACAAGGAATTTAAAAAAAATAAAAACCATGTGTCAGACCTAAGTCTGGTGTGAGAAACACAAGAAATACATGTACATAATATAACAACACCTTTTGAGACTATAGTAACATTTATCCCCTCAAAAGAGCCAAACCATCTAATAAGTACATATTGCGATGTAATAGATAATGTCTAGGGTGGAGAATATAAATCAAAAAATAGTTGTGATGCTTACATTGATCACACCATAACAATATTGAGGGTACAATCAAGGTACGTTTTCATAATGGATTTCCACTGAGATCTCTTCAGTCAAGCTGAATCTAATCTCCTACACAAGGGTCAGGAACTACCTTCGAGCATCGTATATATCTAAACAAAATTTTACTCTAGGTAAACATAGCTAGTCCACTGCCGGAGATGTGATCCCAAATATCGTCACCTCCCGCACACAACATAGATAAGCATACTCTAAATTTGGAGTGATAATATCTTATCGCGGGTTAGCTAAACCCTAGATTATGAGGCCTACTCTGTTTTCTGCCATTTCCGATGTCGAGGTTACATTCGGCATCTCTTATACGAGTTTTTATCACTCGAACAGAACACAAATCCCCAAATGGATCCCAACATCTCGAGCAAATCTCGAATCTCCTCATAGATTCCTGCACAAGTCCTCGAATGAACGCTAATATCGAACTCTCCCTTGGATTTAACCTTAGGATAGACAGTACAAATCTATATCATTCCACTTCACAACCGCTCACAAAACATAGAACCCTATATCAGTTTTGAAATGGTTTTCGATAAGTAAAACACTTACCGATCCTGGTCTCTTCAAAACTATTATGATGAATTTCCAATCGAGTTTGATAGTCGACAAATCGATTATCAAGTTCAAAATAGACGATCGCATATGGAAAACCAAGTCTTGTATACTTATCACATTTTCAAACTTTTCAACTTACACTATCGCTCGGTCAAGGGTGAAGCTAGATAAGTTGGAGCACTGGTTGCATCAAAGCCTTGCCTAGATACTTCATTCTTAACTCTCACAGATAAACAAGCCTACTTCATCGGCTTTTAGTGCTAAGTACATGACTAAATGCTTTTTATAAACGAGTAAGTAAGCAATACAGTTAACATGTTTCTGACCTTTTCACCTTAACTATTCCTCGGTCAAGAGTGAAGCCAGTAGGATAGAGCACTGTTGCTTCTAAACCCTACTCGAACATCATTCTTAACTCTCACAAATAGAACGTCTACTTCGTCGGCTTTTACTGTTAAGTGTAGTAAATTACTTTTCATAACAAGTTACACACAAAGCATGATTAAGTTAGAATTCGAATCCATTTTTACTTAATTAATCCATATATTAATTAAAACCTCTTTTATTAGTAAACTCCTTTTATCTAATAAAACTTCATTTATCAATTTCTACTATACATTTATACTCTTTTCAATACTTCAAAAAGTATTCATGTACTTATCTCAAATGTTATAAGTATATTCATAAATCACTAACAAGATTTCTTACTTCAAACCTTTACTTTTTCTATCTTTTGAAAATATTCCATACTTGTTATTACTTTTGAAATATCCATTTAAAAGGTCTAATTACATTCACAAATCTATTTCAAAAGGTTTCAGACTAATGATACTCAAACATTGTCACTACAAACCTAAAAACATTTCACTTATGCTGATCTTTAAAACATTCTTTTTTAAAAATCTATTTACATTCATAAGTATAATCAAAAAGGTTTAAAGACAAATGTTGTTAACACAATATCACAACAAACCCAAGATCATTCCATACTTGTTATTATCTTTAAAACATTCTTTTTAAATATCTAAGTATGTCTACATTTTATTAATAAGGTAATATACTTGTTAATAACTTTGCAAAACCATTAATTATAACATAAGTGTTATAATCCAAAACTATCTCTTGTTTCTTTCTAAAATAATTAACTTACTTTTCAAAGCTTGTATTGAAACAGTCCACATGCCTTAATATACCCAAAAAGGACACATTAAAAGGTGTGGTGCGTTGTAGGTATAAATAATACTAACAGAGACTAAGATTCACAAGACCAAATGGATAAAAATAGCGGAAACTTAAAATAATAATTAAATTAAAATAAGCTTCATAAATAAGTCAAATACAAAATACCAAATACATGTCTAAAAATCCAATATGTCTCATGAAACAAAAACTCATAGCCTTAAAAATTAGGGTACATAATATCCCTCATAATAAGCCAGTACACAAAAAGGACTAAGGATGAAATAAAAGAAATACATAGTAGAAATCTTCTTCAAGCAAACTCCCAACAACATCAATCTACTGACTTCTCCCTTGATTGCAAAAGGGAAAAAAGAGAGGAGAAATAGAGGAGTGGGTCAGACTAAAAGTCTAGTGAATGATAGTAATTACTAGAGTCTTTAAGCAAGATAAAAGTAATAGACTCTACAACAGTTCTAGCATAAATAAGGATAACAAAGGAAATAGGAAAGAGATAAACTAGAAATAAACATGATTAAATATTGCTCAAGATAAGTTAACTTTGATTGCTTGCACTTGTTCTGATTTAATTAGGCTGAATTCCTAATCCTCTAATTAGGATGTGACCCTAATTCTACCCATTTTGATCGGCCTGCTACTCCATAGACCTTACTGTGGACCAGCTGCTATATAACTCCCTACACAGCAGCCAATGGTATCTACGGAAGATACACAGAGAAACTACTATGGATTCAGATGACATATATAACTCCCTACACAGAAGGAAATGGTGCCTACTAAGACACCATACTAAGCGCTTAGAATCCATGGCTATTACTGAGCACCCGAATGGAAGTCGCACGCATAACTGCCACCATGCCCATGCTACCTTTTGCTTCATCTATTGGGTCTTCTTACACTACAACAAAAATACCCTATCGCAACTGCCAAAAACAGTTGTAATAGATCTATTACAACTGGCGCTCGTCAGTCTTAATATCCACAGTTGTAATAGAGCAGGATTATTTGACAACTGACATAGACACTTGCGGGCGCAGTTGTAAAAAGTATTTTACAAGTGCTGCTGACAGTTGTAAAAACTCTTTTTACAACTGCTTGTCTCACTTGTAAAAGAATTATTTACAATTGTCCATTAACAATTGTAAAAGACCTTTTACAACTGTCAGTCGCTTTTGTCATAAGACCCTTTTGCAACTGCCGATAGCTCTTGCAATATGATCTTTTTCAACTGCTTTTCGTAGTTGTGGTTGAATTTTTTACAACTGTTTAGGACAGTTGTAAATAATATTTTAACAAGTATTTAGGACAGTTGTAATTACTAATTTAACAAGTGTTTAGGACAGTTGTAATTAATATTTTTACAACTACTGACGACAGCTGCAACAGATATTTTTACAACTATACAATTCTCTTTTCACAACTGCTATTAACCGTAATTTCATAATATTATAATTAAAACCAACATATCATTTACAATAACCATAATCATGCAAATTAATTGA
This sequence comes from Allium fistulosum, assembly GCA_030737815.1. Taxonomy (NCBI): domain Eukaryota; kingdom Viridiplantae; phylum Streptophyta; class Magnoliopsida; order Asparagales; family Amaryllidaceae; genus Allium; species Allium fistulosum. Next base: position 853,702,273 of record CM060907.1, read on the forward strand.
AACAATACGAACCAATCACATTCAAAAACAATTCAAGTTTACACCATTTATGGGTTCATAGCTCCATTACACAGCAAAACTAAATCCATAACATATATTAGTAAAAATACATACGTACTAATCAAATAAGATAAATTCCTTGTGCCAAGCAATAGTAGTCCCAACCGCTTGTCCAATAGTGTAGATATCTGAGGTAGGCCGAAATAGAATAGCTTCGGGATCCACCGCCGCATCGACCCAAACCATCCAAGCATCTTTACTTAGTGGCACATGATGCACTAAAACAGTAGGACCGGTAGATGCAATTGTTCCTTCTGCGACAACATTCCTGTGCCAACCCAACAATTTTCACTTTCTAGGATGATTTTGAATTTGTATGTTACCACCATTTGTGACGTTGTTGCTACTTCGATGTGACTGCAAACAAAAATAACAAAGATTACTGCATGTAACTAAAAATAGGAATCTGGTTTCTATTACCACCATTTGTATGTTACCACCATTTTGTATGTTACTGCATGTAACAAAAATAACAATTTGTATGCAAACAAAAATAACAAAGATTACTGCATGTAACAAAAATAACAATTTGTATGTTACCACCATTTTGAAATTTTTTTGAGTTTTTATTACCTTTCTGTTTTCAATACAAGTTTGCTTTTTAATACAATTTTTCTCAGTTTGCACACATTCATCTCCTCAACACATTTTCATCCATTTACCTTTCATTAAACAATCCATTGCCAACAACAGCTGTTCGACAAACCCTGTCAACAGTTCATATCCCCACCATCTCATTTCAACTGCCACCAGTGGCCATCCCAACATACAAAATTCATTACCAAAATCACAACACACAAACAACCTTCTCTCTGTCACTATAACTTCTATAAACTCACCACATACAAACAACCTTTAACTTCCCCTGTTAACTCTTCCCTGCACATTCATTAACACAACAACCTCCTTGCCTATCACAGTATTAACCTAAACAGTCACTGTGCATCGCCTTCATCCAAGACCACCTCGAACTGTAAATTGTCAGTGATCGAACCTGAAACACCTTCGACCATCCCACAACAGCACTACAAACCCACATCAGCCAGCTCATACCAAACAACTCTCTTTCTTTACTCAACACTGCACTGTCATCTCTTTCATACCAAACAAACAACCATTACAACAGACTTCAACTTTTCAAACTTACTGCAACAACACTTTAAACATTACATCCCACATTTCTTTGTTCAACTGCGATTCCAAACTTCACTGCTACTCTACAGCTAACTAACCATATCCAAAACCACTGTTACAGTTTCAATTTTTTGTTTAAACACTTACTACCACATATCAAAACCTCCACATATCCACATTTCTACAAATCAACTGCAACAACTAACTATAGCCTGCCACCCAATCACCACAGCTTGCTCCTCCCACCCAATCACCAGCCTGCATCGCATGCTCCCTTAACCACTATCTAACTGCCTCACACCAGCAACCTTTCAAATTTTCATTTTACCATATATAAACATAAAACTAACTTTCCTCTTCTTTAACCAGATCTCTCAACGCAAAACCACCGCCAACTCACACCAGAAGTAATGTTTATTTTTTTTTCAAATTAATTATTCCTAGACCTTCTAGATATTTAGGTTTGCAGGCTCATTGGAATTAAGTGGAGAGCTTAAGCTAAAACGTTCATTTCCCCCTTCAAAAGAAAATTTCGCATATTCCTATCAATTTTGTCAATTAACCAAGTAGAGAATTGAAATAGAGATAGGCATGAAACTTGTTAAAACTAGATGGATGCTAGATGGATATGGTTGATATGGTTTCTTCCTGAGAAATATAATCATTTAAAAAACTTGCAGCACAGTTTAATTGATTTACATATCACATTATGGGAGTCTTGAGGGCTCAATTTGCTAAAACTAGATGGATGCTAGATGGATGCTAAAACTTATGGCGTTATAAAAAAATACCCGAGGCGTATCACCATGAGGAGTTACTGGTTCTTCCGCTGCATTTTGTTTACCATTGATATTCTGTTTTAAAAAAATGTTAGACATGTACTAATAAATTTTAACCGCATATCAATTACTCGTTAACACAGTGAATCAATTAGAACTTACGGCCATGAACATATCAGAGAGCTCTTTCATTTGAGCCTTCAAGGTAGTAATTTCATTTTCCATTTCACGTACTTTTTTTGAACTACATATACGAACTCCAAACTGAGTTGGTGCAACTCCAAAACCAAGTCCTCTTATTCTACCTCTATGTTCACGACCAAAAACCTTCCCCACACCATCTTCATTCAGTGATACTCCTTGAGAACTTTGAGTATTTTTATACTCATTTATTTTAGTCTACAAATTCAAAAAATACATTTTTCAGATGTCACAACATTCAATGTAAGGTTCATATATTGAAGAAATAATTTGATGTACTATCTATCCTTACTATGTAGTCGGCGACGATAGAATTCGGCGGTTCTCCATTTTTTTTATGTGGCCTCTACACCACAATTCCTCCCTACTGATGTCTGATGAGCCACTATCTTTTTTCTGCAAAAAGAGCTTAAAAACTAAATACTACACTCAAATCGATTACATTGCTACTGATAATAATAATGGATGAATTTTATAAGTTATTTCTTCTTACCATATCTTTCGCTAGTCTTGCGTACCCCTTTCGACTCATAGTGTGTGGAATTGTATTCATTGCTCGCCTGGCTTTGTATTTATTGCTCATCGACTATATAAGAGAAAATCATTAAAATTAGGTATAATAAAATGAAATGAAATATTTTTCAATTGTAGCCATTAAAATAAAACTAACTACCTCAAACTCATCTGTTAATTTCTCGTTGACAAAATCATTCCATTCTTGAGAATTTTTAATATTATCTGGTTTTAACATATTTAATTTGTTGGAAGCATCGGGATCCCTTGCTGTAACTCTTATAGCTTTAACTAGCCTTGACTTTGACTCTTTCCATCGCAGTCCCACCATCTGAAGGAACATATCCTAGTATACGTCATCCAACTTGAACCTTGCCTGTACATAGAATGTATCAAACAATGTCATTATTGATAGTTGAGATTGACACGTCTTATCCATTTTGACCTCAATATTAGTAAACACAGAAACTCATACAAGTTGGGAAAAAGTAATTTGCATAAAAAAACCTGATTTATCGCATGAAATTATGTATAAGGACAATCTCAAAAACAGAAATTTAAATACAGATTAATAGATACTGTAGACTTGCATTAATGTTTTAGTTTAAATACACAATTAAAGTCGTTATAGATGTAAGATTTAAATTTTCACCATATATAAAATATTATAGCAATGGATCAAAACTCAAATTTATACAAAATACATGAATAACTACCAAACAAGGCCAACAAAATCTGAACCTGAACTGCAAAATAAGCATAAAAAAACAAACATGCATAACTACAAACTATCGTGTACAAAATCAAAAAACAAACATGCATAACTGCAAACAAACCTAAATCTGAACCTGAATTGCACAAACATGCTTAACTGCAAACTGAGCATCAAAAAACAAAACCTGAACTGCAGCAAGATGTATACGTACACAAGGCCAACAAAATCAAAAAACATACAAGCATCACAAAGCTATGTAGAAATGAACTAGCAAGTTAAACAAGTTTCAAAGAAAGTATACATCAGTCAAAGAAATTTTTCAAACACACATCTATATACGTATATATGTATACAAATATGTATCAATTTCAAAATCAGTTTGGATAAAGACTTATGAAACAATTAAGTGCAAATTTGGGCCATAAATAAAGATTGAAGAAGTTAGATTTCTCAAGCATGTGCACAGTAAATAGATATTGCGTACAATTTCAAAATGTATCAATTTCAAAATCAGTTTGGATAGAGACTTATGTCAGCTAATTGCGTACAATTCATGACAGTTTTGCAATGAATCATTCATGACCGTTTTGCAATTAAGTTTTGCAATTCATGACAGCTTACCAATGAATCAGCCATGAACAAGAGCACAGTAAATAGAAGGACGTTAATTGAACTACTGTGTACAATTACCTGAATACATGTCCATAGATCAATCCTCAATTTATCGTCGACTTTCTTCCAATTGCTAATGGTCACGGGTACCATCTCTCTTGCTAGAGTCCCTATATATGATGATAAATACGTGGAATTTGTACCGATAGGTTGATTTAGATCATTGAACTTAACTTCAACTTTCTCATTCGGTGTCAAAGAAAATAATCTCATCATTGTTTTTCCTCTTTTTCTCTTAGTTTTGACCATGTTTGCCTCTTCGGGGGAAGAATTTAAATTCGTAGGTGAAGCAGACCTTTGACGATTTGTAGAAGTGTTATGTAGATGAGATGTTAAATTATGAGGATTAGACGACTGTGTGGTAGTGACGTTTTGGAGGGTAGTTGAATCATGAGGATCAGACGAGTGTGTGGTAATGACATTTTGGAGGGGAGTTGAATCAATAGGATTGGATGAGTGTGTGATACTGATGCTTCAGAAAGGGGTTGAATTACGAGAAGGAATGATGGGTGGAGGAATTTTACCATGCTTGCATGGATATTTTCTAACATTAGTATTCAGATCTTTAAGAGTACAAGCAACTTCAACTTCAACATCTTTCATTTTAGAGATTCTAATACCACCATTAGCCTCAGTTAGACCACAAGCAGCTGCAAGTGCAGCAAGACTTTGCTTCTTCGATTTTTTATTTACTTGCTTCAAGATCTAAAATTAGAAAATTTAGCACAATTTATTACTTTGAGATCAGAAATACAACAAATCAGCAAGTAGTTCTATAACAAATCATTTTACGATTCTAAAAGGTATGAATCTGGTATTTAATTAAGTGTAAATATTTAATAAATCAACAAAAAATTATAGTTTGATAGTATTTCTGTGCGTTCAGTCACTACTTGTTAATACAATTAATTGACTAAACAATAACTTTAAATTTTAATGCTTCTCTTATTCTAAAAATGTAGAATTGCCTGCGGTCTGTTAGAATAAGACCTTTAAATGAAAAGGAAATTGAATTCTAAACTATATTACACATATTTCGCATCTATTGCCAAAATATATTCTAAATATGGATTCTAAATAAGAACAGATAGTTGAAATGCATAATATACAAAGTTCAAAACAATTACCTCTCCTCGATGTTGCTCGTCGTCACCCATGGATGCAACAAGTTCAAGCTTCTTTTACCAAGTGATCAACCTGGAAAAAAAATCATAACATGTAAAAAATTATTATCATTCTAGTTAGTATAATTTGATATGTAACGACTATGTTAATATCAAACAAATTAACTAAGGCTCTAACATTATTCTAAACATACTCATATATAAAATTCATCAAGTAAGATACATATAAGACATAACTACACAATTAAAGACTTTAAGGCATATGACTACATATAAAACAAGATATTAACAATGAATGTTTATTCATACCAAAATGCCATCGCAGTCCTTCCTTACGTAACTTTCATCTCCATTATCGACATCTCTATCATTAAGTAGCGACTCATTTAGTGGTTTACTAGTTGAGTTTTCCTCCTCCTCGTATTTTTCTAATTCATGAAAACCTCTAGGAGGTGCTTTCAAAACAACATACCAATTTGAAGAACTACTTTCTCTAGAGAAAAACACTTGTACAGCTTGTGTTGCTAAGATGAAAGGATCGCTTGCAAATTGATTTTGGAACTGATGTAAATTAACTAATGTAAATCCATCTTCAACCTTGACTCCACGATAAATATTTGCCCAATCACACTTAAACAAAGCAACTTGAAATAAACGGTAGTCCAACAACAAAATCTCACGTAAGATGCCATAATAAATAATTTTCTCAACAGATCCATTTGCACGAATAGTATTCGCCTCAATGGAAACACCGCTATTTTGCGTAGTGTTCTCATAGTCTTTAGTATAGAAACGTCGTCCGTTGATAATATAGCCAGTATAAGAAACTACTTGCGATCGAGGCCCATACGAAAGCCATTTTATTATTTCGCTGACATCTGAAACATTTCTTTCATCTTTAACCTGGACATATATATAATGTTGTATATAATATATGACAGCAATATACGCATATATGAAGCTTAATTGTTCAAACATAAAAATATATTTCAACCTTTTTTCCAAACCAATAACTAAAAGTCTCTGAATGCAGTTTTGAAAATTCCACATTGTCTTGTAAAAGCTGAGGGTGCAAACGTTTCAACTCCTCCTTGTGCATTCTGGATATGCAAAGATACAAGTTAAAATTTAATTTCATCCATATAGAATGATCGAGTTGAAGTTATACTTACTCTATGTACGGCTCCACTTCATCGGTATTGAACAACACATACCGATGAGCAACATCAACCACCTCCTCAGAAAATAATATGGGTTTTCCTTTGGAAATAGGACGTCCATCGAGTATGGAATCACTTTGTCGCACTTCATTCTGATTTTTTCTTTCTCCAAATTCATACCTATATTCAATATATCTAGCACAATACTTAATGCATTCTTCGGCAGAATAGCGCTCAGCTATGCACCCTTCAAGTCGGGCTTGATTTTTAACATAACCCTTTAGTATTTTCATATACCTATAATCAAGATATGAGCATAAAATGCTTTCATAAGTGCATATTTTAGTAATTGTGTTAAGTACTCTTAAAAAATTTACCTTTCAAATGGATACATCCACCGGTATTGTACCGGTCCACAAATTCTTGCTTCCCTCCCTAAATGCACTGTTAAGTGAATCATGATGTCAAAAAAGGAAGGGGGGAAAGAATCTCTCAAGGTCGCATAATGTTAACGCGACTTGATTCTCCATGGACTCTAATTTATCTCTATCAAGCACTCTTTGGCATATATCATTGTAAAATGAACATAATCGCAATAATGCGTTCCTTGTGCCTATAGGCAAAAGTCCTCTCAATGCTACAGACAACAGTTGTTGCAACAAAACATGGTAATCATGAGACTTAAGAATTGAAATTTTGTCCTGTTTTGCAAAACATTTCCCAATATTTGAGCTATACCCATCAGGCACCTTCAAATTCCTCATCCTATCGTAAAAGATCTCTTTTTCTTGGTCTGTTAAGGTGCATGGCGCAGCAGGAAGTAATACTTTACTTCCAATATCTATAGGATGCAACTTCTTCCTTATACGCACGGCTTCCAAGTCTTGACGTGAAGCAATTCCATCTTTTGATTTTCCTTTGATATCAAGCAATGTACCAAGAATACTCTCGCAAATATTTTTCTCAACATGCATTACATCTAAATTGTGACGCAAAGGAAGTGCCTACAAAAATCAAAAAATGTATATAATAAATTGATAGTAAAATACTAATTACTAGACATGGATAGAAAATGGAAAGACATTTTATTTTTAGCTATATTTTACCTTCCAATAAGGCAAATAAAAAAAAATGGACTTCTTTTTCCACATTTGGATTCCTTTCTTCTTTACTTCCCGCCACTTTCTTTTCTTACTATCTGTTTCTTCCACCTTTGTTTTTCCCCCCACTCATTAACAATATCTTTAACATCCTCAAAGATTTGGGCACCGGTATGTATTGGAGGCATTTGTCTATTTTCTACGGTTCCATCAAATAAATTTTTTCGATTGCGGTACTCATGATTAGGTGCAAGAAATCGTCTATGGCCCAAGTATGCGCATTTTTTACTAAATGGTAGCCAAATTGAACATGTATTAATGCCACAAACAGGACGTGCTCTTTTACCTTTTACAGTGCAACCTGCTAAATTTCCATAAGCTGGAAAATCATGTATTGTCTACATCAGAATTGCATTTAGTCTAAATTCGCTACGAGTATATGCATCATACACCTTTACCCCTTTATTCCACAATTTGTTCAAATCTTCAATTAGTGGTTGCAAATAGACATCGATATCATTTCCTGGTTGTCGCGGGCCTGGAATTAATAAAGATAGCATCATATTATCTTTATGCATACAAAGCCATGGAGGGAAGTTATAAGCAACAAGAAACACTGACCAACAACTATATGTCGAATTCCAATCTCCAAACGGGTTAAAGCCATCACTAGCAAGGCCAAGCCTCAAATTTCGTGGATCAGATGCAAAGGAAGGATACATTCTATCAATAGTAGACCACTGAGAGGAATCTACGAGATGTTGCAGTTTGCCATCTTCTCTTTTATTTTTGCTATGCCATCTTAATTGTTCGGATGTCTCTGGCGACATGAACATTCTTTTCAACCTTGGTATAAGTGGAAAGTATCTCAAAACCTTCACAGGTATTTTGGATTGTTTTCCATCTTCCCTTGTTTTGTTCTTTTTCCAACGAGATTTGCCACATTTAGGACAAAAATCATGATGTGCAAGCTCTTTTCTAAACAGACAACAATCATCTACGCATGCATTTATATTCCTATAACCTAAATCAAATGATTTAATCAACTTCTTTGTTGCGTATTTGGAATCGAGAAGCTTGTTTTCCTTAGGTAGCATATCCTTGATGAGCTTAAGAAGTTCTGTAAATGCTGTATCGGTTATACCATTTCGAGCCTTATGTTTATAAAGAAGTATTGTAGCAGACAACATTGTGTGGCTTGTACAACCAGGATATAAAGGAATTTCGGCTGTCTCCATCATTTTCTTAGTCCCTTCCCTATGTTTATCGTCAACACGATACTCATTCTCCTCGTCATCAATTTCTGCATCTAAGTATATTCTATATGTATCTGCCACTTCGTCGGCTTCATTTTGTGACTGATGTTCTTCTCCATGAAAAATCCATACATCATAGGTTGGATCGATTCCAAAACACACCAAATGTGTCACAACATCTCTTGGAGAATGCCAAATAAGGTTCCTACATCGACGACATGGGCAAATAATTTTTTCTGGATTACCCTCCCTTTCTACATGCTTATGTATGAAATTTCGAATGGCTTGCCTATATTCCTCTGTCATTCTAAAAAAAATAAACATGTTCTTAGTCAATCCGAAGTAGTTATAAGTACGAAACTATTAACCAAAAATTAAGAAACCTTGGAAGGTTGACCCATGTTTTGTCCATATCTTGTGTGAATCCGATTAGGCGCACATGCAAAAGAAACTAGTGACTACAATGGCAAAAGAAACTAGTAAGTTTTAAGTAGTTCATGCTGTAAACGTACTTCATCAACAAATGATGGTTTATCATTTATATATATCTGAGGATCGTACATGAAAATTGATTAACACTCCAAGTCACAATATTAATCTGTTTGGTTATTGAGTATGACCTTTTTCCTATCTTTTTCATAATCAATTGCTATAATGAATACATACATAATCTTATTATAAGATATGGAAGAATATTATGTTTCTGCCACATATGGTTTATAAGAGTTTCTTTTTCTTAATCAATACAAACAAAACAAACTAGAAATGAGATTCAAAAAATCTCTGAAATTAATAGGCAATAAACTTAATATCTGTAATCCATGCCAAAACATAGTGGTACTGAAATTCTTATAAAGGCTTCGTAATTTTGAATTAATTAACTGCATTGAGTTGAATGTTTGTTATAAAATAGTTTTAATTTTATGAGTGATAAACTTTTTTGGTATGATTATAATTTAAATAAGATATATGCAGTCATTGTGAGAGTAAAACCCACTTAGAGTTATACTTCCCACATAGCTAAAATAAAAAAAATGATTCAACGGCTTGTCGACAGCCAAAATAAAACAAAATACAGGGCATACGTTTTCATCGCTGATTAATAATCCAAATACTAGTGGCATTAAAAAAATTGTTTATTTTGTTTCATACATCCAACAATAGAATATGACAGCTGACCCTTTTTTTTGCACTCACTTTAACATAGCACACATGACAAAGCTTTAAAAAAGATCAAGCAGATGTTTCTAGTTGTGGTTTAAACTTACTCTATTTATACATGTTATAATGTAATTAGTTAAAAGATGTTTAACTACCACTTGTATATAAGACTTACATTATCGATGAGAAGATATTTGATTAAACATTGATGGTGCTTGGAATCATCTTCAAAGAAGCATACTAGATATAAGTGGAAGGATTTCAACTTGCCATGCCAAACAAAGTTGTTGAAAACAATATCTCAATTGAATTGTATTATCATTAGTCAGCAAACAAAGAACGCCTTCCACATATACACGAAAGGAAATGAATTATTTAAGTGCGTAAATTGTCGTTGTAAGATGTAGTGTGTGCACGTATATAAATCATATAAATCAATGGAGTTAAATTAATTGAGAAAAGAACTGTCCTCAAATTGTTGGATGTACAATACACACGAACATAAGCTGCATATCACTTAAAAACATAAAAGGAATACTAGGTGGATAGACAACCAATTTTCAATTAGGTTAATAATCCTAATATATAGCAAGCAGTTACTTTTAAGTATAACAGGACATTTTGCTTTTTTTTTACTTCATTCTCAATGCTTGTAAATTTTCTTCTTGAAATGTGAACGAAAGTGTCCATTTCATAAATAGTTTAGTCAAAAAAAAAAGTTAAAAAAAAACTAAAAATTAAAAAAGACATAATTGCAAACTACTATTAATCCTGTCTCAAACCATCTCAATATCTTACGTATTGGCTTCCATCATAATTTATAGAATATATTAAGCAATCATTCGTTTTCAGTTACTTATAGCCAAGCAATATAAACAATTTCAAAAACACTAGTACATGGGGTTTCATATTAGCTCTTACCAGTTAATAAATAAAAGGAAAACAACTTGTGCTTATAAGATAGATTCATAGCTGTGTTATATACATGGACTTACAAATTTATGCTTCAGCCAAACCTTTTATATCCTGATTTAAAGGTAAATTTGTAAATACGTGTACATACACCGATATTATCAGTGTTATATACACGGATTCATTTTTAAAATAAAAAAATAAGAAATAAAGCTTACCAAAAGGTAGAAGCTGAAAACCTTCCAGAAGCAGGCAATGTTACTGCCCCACCCACCGAAATCGAACTCAACAATCCCGCCATAAGCCCATGCACATAAAACAAAGGCAAAACAATAACAGTTGCATCATTTTCGCTCAATCTGTAAACAGACATTATATTTCTAACAGATGCAGCCAAATTTTGTTGAGTTAGAGGAACCCCTTTAGGTCTGCTAGTAGCTCCTGATGTATGTAGGAAGAGCGCTACATCATCTGCAAAATTCACTATTTCATTGATTGAATTTGAACCTGCGGAGCCTGACATGATTGGAAGTGATATATTGATTGATTTCAAATTCTCTAAAACGGCGGTTGCATGTGGAATATTGAGTTTAGAAGCTGTTGCTTTTGCAGCATGATTTCCTTCATGGTTTGTATTTCGTATAGTGACGGCTAGCGACGGCCGCATTTTTTAGCCGTCGGTAGCCGTCGCAAACGTCCGCCGCTATTCGAAGCCGTTTTAATAGTGAGAATAGTTTGCAAAATCGACAATATTTTTGCCTACTAAGTAATAAAGTTGGAAGCAAACGGGCCAGGTAAGAAAAAACAGCAATGGTCATGGAAAAATGAGAGTGCATAGTATTAAAGGAAAAAAAATTAAACGCACATTTAGTTGTTAATTTCACTGTCAAGAATGAGAGCCGTGACATAACAGGTAGTATTTTATTTGTAAAGCAATTTTAAATCCGTCAAATATGGTTCTAAATTGGTGATAATGCACCAACTGTTACCTGTACACGTTGTGTACATACTCAGTAAACATCACATGCCAACTACTCCGTTAGACGACGCTAATGTACCATGTATCAGTTCAGTATACCATATAAAAAATATAATGCAGTAATTGTAAATTTACCATCTAACTTGCAGCCCTATTAGAAAAAACTATTATTCGTACTCCAAATCAGCCTTTTGCTCTACAAACAGCATATTGATACAGTTACATGAGGTTATTACATATATAATCCTTTATAAAAACAACAAACACCTAATTTTTTTGATTTACCAAATAACCCTAATGCATGACGATGTTGGTAAAATATTTGTAGTATGCAAATCGTAAAGTAACAGGTAGAAAAGTACATGCATTCAACACGAACCAATAATTATTTTTTCTTATAATTCAGTTTGGTACAAAATTATTGTGTACATGACTTCGCTGTAGCACTGCTGACAGTAGCAGAACTATAATGCTAATTAAATCAGCTGAAGAAGAAAAAAATGGCCATATAATATAATCTACAGAAGTTAAATAATTACTTTCCATTTTCCTGAGCAAATAATACTTTAATATTCATACATTACTACGGAACAATGAATTTATTAACACATTTGTACTTGCAAATTACAGTACAACAAATTAGAGGAATATATGATGTACATAAAAAATTGTTTAAAAATATGGGTATTAAGTGACATGAAGTATAGGAAAAAAGGTTTACTTGTACATGCGAGCATAGTGTAAATTAGGGTTTTATTGTACCTCTAGCGGCGACGATGGTGAAGCAGAAGGACTGGCGGCGAGCAGAAGGTGGCAAGCAGAAGGCGGCGAGCGGTGAGAAAAAGAGGGCGGCGGGCGGCAGAGCGATGGCGAAGCAGCGGCGAGCGATGGACGAAAGAAGCGGAGTTTAGATAATTTGCAAAGCGAAATTTTCGTTCGAAACAGAAATGTTGAGCGAAATTAACGAGGTTAGGGTTTATAATTTTTGTTTGGAGGAGAAAGGAAATAAACGAAACAAGCGGCCTTCGTTTTCACGAAGGAGGGAAAGTGAAAATTTTCACGAAAAAAAAATGAAGTGCGGACAACTAGCAGGGACAGTTGTTGTACATAATATCTACAACTGCTCTAAATTAAACAGTTGTTATTGATCAAATATTACAACTGCTTTTGAAATACAGTTGTTAAAAGTGGCTCTATTACAACTGCTAAAACAAATAGTTGTTGCATAATATCTATTACAACTGCCTATCTATGTTAGTTGTAAAGGAATAGTTGTAATATGGTTGTTTTGTTGTAGTGTTATTGCCTCTAATGTCCAGCATAACATGCCCCTCATCTCACTTCAGGCTAATGTGAGATCACCGCGTGTCATTGAAAAATAGGGGAAATGCTGTTGGAACTGGCCCTTCATCCGAACAATATCTAGTTGCGCCCTTTATCCAAATCCTCGTGATTTGGACTTCTATTTGACCAATTACTACCATTCTTAGCATAAGCGTGCCCTAGGGAATGCTATTTGGTATAGGTCCTACTTTCATCTTTGCTTATTAACTTAGATAAATTATTTAAATAAGCCTTTATTATCATTTTTACTTTCTACGCTTATTAATTTATCCCAAGCCTTAAATAAGACTCATTCTGTTCTTGTTCTTATTGTAACCTACGTTATAATCATTCTTATTACTTAACCCAAAGTCTAAGTGTGAAAAGCTCTTTCATCTTTAACTCTTTCTTAGTTATAATTCTACGTTATAACTAAGCCAATTAATTATTCCAATTCTAATTTATGTTATAGTCTTTATAATTTACATCTCATAATTATAAATAGGTCAATCTCTTTAATTCAGTCCAATTAATATCATAATTAGGCATAATTTCAGTCTTAATTCCATTTTATTACAGTCTTTATAATTTACATCTTATTTTTCGTTATTTCAGAATTCTTATAATTTAATCCAATTTCGCGTTAATTCTATTCTAATCCATACGCGAAGAAGATGGAGAAATAAAAGAAAACTGAAAATAGAAGAAAATCCAAGGCGTAGGAAGAAGATGTAAATAATGCATAAATAACAATAAATAGATTAAAATACTATAATTAAACTGTAAATAAATGGAAAAGCTATAATTAATAGAAATAACTAAAATTAACTGAAAAGAATAGCTAGAAAGAAATAGACTGAAAATAATTCTAGAAACCGTAAATAAAACTGCTAAAAAGGTTATTCCAAAAATCATAGTAAAACTACAACTATTGGAAACCCTATTATTTTAAATTACTTAAAGAAATCTTAAAATAATTACAATCACTCACCTCCGGTCCTAAGCTCTTCCTTTGGTCTTCTCGGATCCACTTGGAGTTGTAAAATAATTTTAATTAAAATGATTCTCTCCTTGGAAAATTATTCCTTTCAGTTTCCTCCCTGAAAAGGTGAACCCAAGCAGAGAAAATCTTGAATGATAAAAAATGTTAGGCCTAGGGTCTTATTTATAGGGGTAGAAGTGGATATCGGACCGCTGGATTTGGAGATTCAATAGGATGCAACCACGTCATAGGCTGAATATGAGCCATCGGATGCAGAAACGGAGGGACCGGATTAAACTAAAGGATGCAAATGACGTGTTCGATGGCCTCTAATTCGTTTACCTGTCGAAATACAAGGCGGGCAGTCAACCGCCCCTTTACCCAGGTCGACCGGCCGGTCGACCTGACCATAAATATTTTTTTGTTTTATTTCTGCTTATTTTGTTTATTTTATAACTTGGTCATATTAGCTCGGTTTCTGATGTTCTATATATGGAAATTGACCAGAAAATTACCACAGACATAATAGTGCAACTTCCGTGGCTAAATTTTGATAATTTCACAAGGTTATTTTATTATTTAATTATTTAACAAATAATTAGTACGGGTTAAATTTCGGATTGTTACAGTCTCCCCTCCTAGAGGGATTTCGTCCTCGAAATCTCTAAGGATAAAAGAATGTACTAAATGTTTTCATCCAATTCTAAAACCAACTACTCAGTCATCAACCATTCATCCATTGTCCTTAATTTTTTCTAATGCATTTTTTGATAATTATGCAATTAGTGTAGTGTAAATGTCCCTAACTAATGCAAAAGATTAGGCAGTCCAATGATTCAGTTGACCTCCGTTTTATGCAATCATATCCATGCAATGTATCCAAATGAATGCAAAAATTTCCTAATGATAGATGATAGTTCTATATGCATGCTACAAACATCATCGAAATGCAACAATCGTGTGATAATCATCCATTTATAGCAATCATGGAAATAAAATAAAAATGCGCACACATCCATATGCATATGCTCTATTGTCCTAGTTAGGCCGATCCTTAAGGAGTAATAGTGCCTAGTGTACCTATATGCGTCCATAGCATCCACTAGCAAACACTTGTAACCATTAGCATACATCATTCATAACATGTTCTATTAACATGTTTACATCAAATCCTACCATCCATAGGTTAAATCCTAAGTTCTACCCTCCCAAAGGATAATAAAGGAAAGAACCTATTCAAAAAAAGAGATGGAAAATAGGAAATTCGAAAAATTACTATCAAAGAAATGCGGATATGAGATACAAATTTTCTCCTAATCAAACTAATCTTCTCCGAAGTCTCGTTAACTGTGTCGGAACTAAGGCAATCCCTTTGTAGACTCCATCCAACATGAAAGCGACTTGCGCGGTCTTCCATAAAGAGCTTCGAAAGGTGCCATTGCAATGCTAGCTTGAGAACTACTACCATATGAATTCCACTAAAAAAAGATGCTCTTCCCAAGTTCTTTCAAAATCAAGAATACTCATCCTCAACCATGCTTCTCTTACTATCCTACTAATTTCATTTTGCTGTTTTTCATGAATCAACATTCCTAGGTTCTTACTAGTGTACTATACACTTAACGAAAACTTCCATTATTACTTCTAAAAGTAATTACTGCTATCTCCTTACACCTTTTCCGTTACTCCTAGGAAATAATTCTTATCTACTCCACATTTAAGAGTTTGGTTTGGTATTTATCACCTTGTTTTAAAAACTAAGGTTTCTAAAAAAATTAAAACATCAAATCCCAAGATCTTTGTCTTTAAAAGTGTCATCTTTTCAGTTTCTATTAATTTCAAAAATACTTGGTCACTTAATATTATTTCCCCAAACCTAGAGGGAAAAACTTCCAAATTTTTAAGTCTAAAACTTATATCTTTCTTTCTTTTAAAGACTTTTACAGTTTTCTATAAAAATTTGAATTTTCAAATTTTACTTTTATTAAGTTTTTCATTTCAAAAACTTATTTACTTTTTCACCAAACCATTTTCTTTTAAAATATCTTTAAAACATCCTTTATGGGTTTTCAAAACAGCTTCTTATTACACCTAACAGTCTCATATCTTAATGTATCGGAACTACTTTCTCTTATGAGAAGTTATTAACGCTAAAATCTTCTATGAACCTTTTAAAAGAGGACTTCATGTTTTTGTGAAGTTACAAGGAATTTATTCTATATTTTAGAAATAGGCTATACAAAACATAATGCTTCCCATATCTTGTACATCTCTTTTATGTATTCCTTGTGACTTACACAAATTTTTTTATTGGTTTCATAGAAAATCATACCATTATTCTTTTCATTCCAATATATTAAAATATGTTTAAATTATATTCTTCCATGATAAATATTTTCTAATATCTAACTTACACATTTTCCTTTCAGAAAAATTCATCTTCAAAACTGTTTTAATATTTTCATAACTGCAAAAACACTTCCTTATACTTATTAATAATAAGTGTACTTTACAAACCATTTTGTTTCTATACTTAAAAATTACCTTTTTAAAATACATTTTTATTTGGGTTAAAACGGATGTTGCTTAAAACACCGTTACTACAGCCCAAAAATATACTAGTGTATGGATTCAATTAAATAAATACCAATAAATCTCATATACCTATGTAAAAATATTTCTCCTAAGAGTCACTTACTATAACAATAGTGTTATAGCCAATGCCCTGCTTATTTTCCACGAAAACATTTATTACAATAATAAATGTTGTAATCAACATTTTCGATACTTGATACACTTTAGGTTTTTATGTTAAAAATCTTTGTTTACTTACAATGAAACTAGTGAGTTATATATATAGTCCATAATTCTTCAAAAAGAATTCCAATTTTTCATTATATAAAAACCAGTTTAAATTTCATACCATTCTTCAAAAACTCCATGTTTATTTTCTGAAAGAAAATATTAACAATGAAAGTTTTCAATTCCAACAATTACAATTTTTTTCAACTTTTTAAATTAAATTTTTTTCATTTTATTAGGCTTAGCATAAAGTGGGTCTTCCTACTTACTACCCTCGGAGTACTTTTCCTAAACTAAAGGCTTTTACTCCAATTCCTCTTGTATACTCATATATAGTCTAAGGCATCACCGTCAAATCCACTTGTCTGAGACAATTATAATTTCTGCAATTACCTACACATGGACTTTCTTCTCTGCTTATCTACTAAAATTTATTGTACATCTCTAACCTTTGCCTAACTCTCTTTAGATTTCCATAATCCCAATCCTAAATGTACAAAACCGTCTCTTAAATCTCTACCATGTGTAGACATTCTCTATGCCCCCAATAAACGCACTTCAAAAGTGATACTTCAAGAACTCTACTCTCAACTGACGAACACGAAGCATACAAAGAACCTCCTTTAGATGAATAACATGCTTCCATACTTCCTGGAAAACACCAAAATGTCGACCATGAATACCACCACGAACTTTATTTTAGGACATCTCTCAAAACATGGTTCATCAAATCTATAGAATAAGCTGGGACATTGATTAGACCAAAAGTCATGACTAACCACTCAAAGAATCCGTTCTGTGTCCTAAATTCGGTCTTATCAATGTTACCATCAACGACCCTAAGCTGATGAAATCCAGTGGCTAAATCAAGCTGAAGAATACTAAAGAGCCAACTAACTGGTTGAGAAGATCATCTATCCTAGATAGTGGATAATGGTTCTTCTTTGTGAGCTTATTCAATTCTCTACAGTCAATGCAAAGTCGAAGAGAACTATGATGCCCCACCTCTATACTCACGCTAGCCAAGGACACTACGGAGTAATGCCATCAACTAGCGCGAAGAATAAGGCTGTTGAGGAGCGACCATCTGTGTAATTGCTTTGTGCGAGTACCAATATGTCAGATAGTATAATAAGCATTTCATTTCAAGAGGAAATACGACATACCGATACAAATTCAAAGCTACCACATAGTGGTTATGAGGCCTTCGGAAAAAAATATAGAAATAAACATAACACAAATCAGTCACAGATATCCATATCACAAAGGCGGAATCAGATATGAATATAACACATAAAAGTGTACATCAAAGTAGTGGTCAAACAAGATCCACTACATCACAAAAGAATAGATACAGGTGCTAGACAAAAGAATAAGTATACAACAAGGAGTCCCTATCTCAAACGTATACTAACAAAAATTACTACGCTAAAGTAGTTAGCCCAAAAGTCAGGTGACGAACCCTGATAAGAAGTCAAGCGGGAGCACTTGAAATATCTCGGTCTGACCCGAGTATTATTTAAGAAGAAAATAATAAACGGATCAGTCTAGCTATAAATATCATATAAAATGAGATAGGATAAGAGATATAACCAAAATCATATGACAAAAAAATGCCATACTGTGACAAGTATACATTAAACAACAATAAAATCATACAATACCTCAAAAATCTCATAACATCAAAAAGAATGTCATATTCTTTATTTTATTCACCGAAACACAAATATTGACAAACATATCAATGCCAATCGCAGAAGTTGGTGAAACATAAATTCTAGAAATCATCAACTAGAAATCCAGAAATCACTAAAAGGGGGAAGGCCTATCACAAACGGGAGCATGAAAACTCACCAACACGTGTATCACAAATGGGTCACTATCCCATGGTCGCTAACCATAGAGCCGGTGCAACAACGTAGTACAATAACGGTACACCCGATGAACCTGATACTCAAGTGATTCGGAACAACGACGTAGTACAATAACGGTATGCCCGATGAACCTGTTAAACTGAGACAACGACGTAGTACAATAATGGTACGCTCGATGAACCAAAATGCCGATACATCGATGTAGTACAATGACGGTACATCCGATGAACCAAAAACCATAAAAGAACATGGGTCGCTAGCCCATAAAGGAATGAGACGAAGCTCAATAAAACGAGGTACAGTCCCTTACGTGGACAAAGAGACATCAAACATTGCTAGTCTAAACCACAAAATGATCATTATAGATCAATAAAAAGTGTGAATTACACTAAGCTAGTAAATAGATGAGTTTAGCTTCATGTCCCATAACCACTGGCTTAACTTAAATATTTACGAACAAATTGTAGATTTCCACTCGAAAATTGTCACAAGAGTTTCAATCGAACAAGTCAAAGAATTAACCGACGAAGTAAACGCAAGCGTTTCATACCACTTGTTTTGTTAAGCCGTTTAATTAGATTTTCTCATACGAATGAGGTAAAGGTTTGTATATACTAATAGATTGGAAAACGGTTTTGAAAACATGCTTTATATTTAAAAATAGAGTTGAAATCATCTTTGAAAAAGGGTTTGAATATTTACTACTAGTATAGAAAACCTTTATATTTTAAGGTGACAAATCACAGAAATGATTGTAGAAACAATCAATCGCCAAAATCCTCATTCGAAGACATGAATCAAATCCAAAGAAATCGATACCGAATCCATCAAAATGGATATTCTCAGAAGCCCCGAAAAAGAAGTCATCAAAGTCAATAATAAATGATAACAATAAATCAGATAATCACGAATCGATAAAAATTGGAACCTCAAGCAAAATAGGCAAAAACAAGCAGGTTAGTCGACTAACTGCAGAGGCCAGTCGATTGATCCAGAAACCCAAAAGTTTCAGTTCCTACAGTCAGTCGACTGACTGCAGAGGCCTGTCGATTGGCTGGCACTGGAACTGTTTTTTCCAGCCTATCAAATGAAGAACAAACTCTCTCCATTTTCAATCAAACGAGCAATGGGCTTTAGGGTTTGCTAATCGACAACCCATCCCTATAGGCTCTTCGATACACCACCAAAAGCATGTTCATAAAACAAAGCTAGGATTTTCAAAGTTTTGACTTCAAAACACCAAAAATTGAAATGTTCACCAAATCAATTCAAATCAAAAGCAAATGAACATGAATAGATGTAAGGAATTCATACCTAACAACAATGATAGAAATAGACAAAGATGTGAGTTCAAAAACTCACCTTTAAACCCAAAAACAATGAATGAGAAGCTTAATCACAAAGGAGAGATCAACCACTCTTCACTTCAACCCAAGAAGCTTGAATCTAAGCTCAAAAGAAGAACATTTCCTAAGTTAGGTTTAGGAAATTTCTGAAATTAAAGAGAGAATGAGTTGGAGAAGATGAAGAGGATGCTTACCAAAGCTTCTCCTAGAGTTTGGAGCTAGAACTTGAGTTTGCAAATGAATCTAGGGCTTAGGAATTTCTAATTCCTATTCTCTTCCCCCATTTTTCTAAAGCTTGAAGTGTTAGGAAATGAAATGAGTGAATGTATAAGAGAGGGGGCTGAGTTAGGGTATAGGATGAGTTGGGTGAAACCCAAACCCAAGCCCAAAGCCCTAAGTGAAAAATAGCAAAATTCACTCAACTCCAAACATATCAATGCTTATACTCAAAAAGGTCGCAAACGATATTTTAAACTCAATGGAAGTGGTCTCGAGTCCTAATTCGATTGTTTGCAAAAAGTAGCTTTTCAGACTATAATCCGACTAACGATATCGTAAAATATGCGGGTTGTTACAGACTCCCCTCCTTAAAGAAATTGCGTCCTCGCAATACTTAAGGAGAAGATAAAGAGTAACAACCATGTAAGCATATCGACACAAAAGAAAATTTTGAAATAAGATGTTCACCATAAAGAGCACGAAAGAGTAAGCCCGAACATGTTCGCTCGGTGAATTCTCAGTATTCTCAAGTGCAATCCTTGGGATTTGAGAACTATTGAACTTTCACAAAAAGGGAAATCTTTATTTCGAAGGCGCTCAACCTCCGAAGCAATGATGCAAATAGGATGTTGCTCATAAGTCAAATCTGGTGAAACCTCAATTTCTTCAACAACACCGGGCTCAAGAATAAAATCAGAATCCCTAAGGCATTTCCATAGATGAGTGACGTGGAAAACATCATGAATAGCAGAAAAATTGAGCCGGTAATAAAAGGCGATAAGCCACGGAACCAATGCGTTCGGTGATGGGAAATGAACCCATATATTGAGGTGCTAATTTTCCCGATCAACTGAAACGCACAACACTCATCATAGGTGAAACACAAATAAAATCTGGACATAAAACCAGCTTCTCACCGGCTTCAAGCCAACACAAAGGAGATCGGCACGGCCTTTCGAAGAATGCCTCGAAAGGTACCATACCAATACAAGATTGGAAGCTATTTTTGGAAGAAAACTCAACAAGAGAAATATAATCTTCCCAACTTCCACCAAAATCAAGAACTCATGCACAAAGAAGATCTTCAAGAGTTTGATTCACACGCTCGGTTTGCCCATCGGACTAAGGAGGATAAGCGGTGCTAAAATTAAGCTTTGTTCCCAAAGCTTTTTGAAGACCTTTCCAAAATCCACTAGTAAAATAATGGATCACGATTGCTAACAATAAAAGTAGGAACTCCAGGCAATTTAACTTGACATAGAGTTTAGCCAAAATAGGTATAGTCCAGAAGACAAGGATCGGCCTCAAGGTTACACAAATTAAAAGATGAACATAAATTGGATTCACGATCTCGAATCTCACAAGTGAATAAAGTCTCGAGATCATTCCATTCGGATATCATCATAAAAACAACCGATTGTTGCTTACGACTAAGGACATTGGCAACACGATTTCCCCTTCCGAAGTATAAAGAATATCAAGATCATAAGATGCAAGGAACTCGAGCCAATGTTGTTGACGCAAATCGAGTTCCTTTTGAGAAATCAAATACTCCGAAGATTCATGATCAGTGTAGAGAACAAATTTCTCTCCCAAAAGATAATGACACCAAATTCAAAGAGCGAAAACAATAGCCGCGAGCACCAGATCATGAATGCCATATCTAGTTTCGACAAGCTTTAATTGTCAAGAAGCATATGTGATAACACATTCCCTTTACAAGAGAATGGCACCCAAACGAATATGACAAGCATCGGTACAAACATTGAAGTTTTGGTTCCCTTCGGGATTCACAAGAATAGGAGTATCGGAAAAGAGTTCTTTTATGATCCTCTTTCTCGAAGAGCTAAAACTTTCAAAATTACAATTAACTTTATGTAATCATCTTTCTAGAAAAATTTACTTGTTCCAAGTCAATTTACTGTGTCTGATTGTCTCATCATAGTGTTTAGGAAATTCCTATCGATAACGTTGATCAAGCGCATCGACCAGAATTCTTAAAGCACTCAATGGGCAAAACAACACAAAATCATCTTCGATATGATAAAAAAGTCTCTTAAAATTTTTACAAATATTCTTTGCTCGTTTTAAGAACAAAATCCAATCATACTTAAAAGTATCTTATTTAAAAGATTTGCAAATTTTAAATTGTTGTTTTCATCCATAATCAATAAATACAAGGATAAGCTCATCGAGATATTCGTAGAATACTCGATTCATAAGATGGATGAAATAAGGTAGAAAGTTTGTCAAACCGAATGACATAACGAACCACTCATAAGGATCATAACGAGTGCGGAATGCGGTAAGTGGAATGCTACCTTCCGTAACTCGTAGTTGATGAAAACCGGTGGTAAGGTCGAGCTGAAAAGACCTTAGCACCACACAATAAATTGCTTAGGTGATAATCCTAAGAAAAGCTCAAATATATTCCGGAAAATTCACAAATTACTTGAATGAGAGAAATAACATCTTCCTCTTCAAGTGGGTTTAAAGAATAAAAATGTTGCCACCAAATTTGGAAATCAAAATCTTTAAAAACAATAGAAATCTACTTAACAGATTGAGAATGTCGAAGATAAATAGTCCGCTCAAGACATAGGATGTAGGCTTCATAATGATCAAGCCAATCCTTTCCCAAAAAATCAATTTCGAAGCCTAAGTAACGCATAACATGCAAATCGGCTCGAAAAGAATAATCACATAAAATAATCTCGACATTTTCACAAAGTAATCTGAGTGTTGCGGATCCACCAATCGGATTCGCAATTCTCAATGAAGTCATCAAGCCCATAATATTAAAAGGGAAAGAATCATCAAGTTCTTTTGATATAAAATAATGGGATGAACCCAAATAAAAAAGAACTCAAATAAGATAATCACAAAACAAATATCGTCAAGGATAGAATGAGAAATACCTTGACCAAGAGAAGTGTCACTAAGAGCTTGAACAACATTTAGCTTTCCCTCTCTCTTGTTTGGAAGTTTGGGGCATGAAGATAAAAGATGTCCCGAACCTTTGCAATAACGACAAAAAAAGGTTTCGGACACTCATTTGCATAGTGGTCCGTAGAACCACAATTGTAGCATCGTCCACGACTAGTGGATGGAGACTTTGCTATCGAAGTTTCTTGCTTCCCTTTCTTGTTGGGATTGGGGCCTTTGAACTTAATAGGCCTCTTCATGTTATTGTTGAAGTTCTGTTTGGCGTGCACAACTTCAACATTACTTTCATTATCGGCCTCTTCAAGTCGAAGAGCGATATCAATAAGCTGATCAAAAGAAACTTCTAGTTTCAAAAGCAAAGGCTTTTTGAGGTTCTTATTCAACCCATAGACGAACCTCTGATTTTTCTTCAATGGGGTATTAATATACTCGACCCCATATTTAGAGAGAGATTCAAAAGATGCGACGTAGTCAGTCATAGAAGATTCACCTTGAACAAGGTCAATAAAGCGTCGGGCCAAAGTTACTTTTTCAGCCTCCGGCACAAACTTCAATTCGAATCTTTCCCAGAATTGCTCTCCAGTAAGATCCGCTTCGATAATCTCAAAAATCAAAAGCTCATACCAATCTAATGCTCTTTCTTGGAGCATGCTAGAAGGCACTTGGACTCGAAGTGAATCAATAAGATCCATGCGGGAAAAGATGCGATCGCATGATCTAAGCCAAGCTTTGATTTCTATAACGTTTTCGGATCCCTTGAATGGCCTTCCACCCAAAGTGGTATAATCTCTGCACAAGCGTGCAAACCCGGATTTAGAGTGAGTAGGCGCTGGAACGGGTCCGGCAGCTTGGGCATTGTTCACAAGATCTAAAAGTTGTTGAGCCGACATAAATACTCCGTCCTGAGGAGTAGCACTAGATTGACCGGCGCTAGGACGGCCAGGTCTAACAATTTATCTTCTTTAAAAAAAGAAAGAAAGAAGAGGAAAAAAGTTAGTCTCAAAATGAATATCAAACAAATTTGATTGATAAAACAAGGCATCATAAAGAATATAGGATAGAACGGTATGAAGACTCGAATTAAATCCTATGGCACGAATCCTAAGAAAGACTTAGGACAATGATCCTTGCTAGATTATTCTACATTGTTCCAAAGTTTGCCTCCGATACCATGCTGTGACTCCCAGCCTCTATACTCACGCTAGCCAAGGGAACTACGGAGTAATGCCGTCAACTAGCGCGAAGAATAAGGCTGTTGAGGAGCGACCATTTATGTAATTGCTTTGTGCGAGTACCGATATGTCAGATAGTATAACAAGCATTTCATTTCAAGAGGAAGTTCGATATACCGATACAAACTCAAAGCTACCACACAGTGGTTATGAGGCCTTCGGAAACAAATATAGAAATAAACATAACACAAACCATTCACAGATATCCATATCACAAAGGCGGAATCAGATATGAATATAACACATAAAAGTGTACATCAAAGTAGTGGTCAACCAAGATCCACTACATCACAAAAGAATAGATACAGGTGCTAGACAAAAGAATAAGTATACAACAAGGAGTCCCTATCTCAAATGTATACTAACAAAAACTACTACACTAAAGTAGTTAGCCCAAAAGTCAGGTGACGAACCCTAATAAGAAGTCAAGCAGGAGCACCTGAAATATCTCGGTCTGACCCGAGTATTATTTAAGAAGAAAATAATAAACGGATCAGTCTAGCTATAAATATCATATAAAATGAGATAGGATAAGAGATATAACCAAAATCATATGACAAAAAAATGCCATACTGTGACAAGTATACATTAAACAACAATAAAATCATACAATACCTCAAAAATCTCATAACATCAAAAAGAATGTCATATTCTTTATTTTATTCACCGAAACACAAATATTGACAAACATATCAATGCCAATCGCAGAAGTTGGTGAAACATAAATTCTAGAAATCATCAACTAGAAATCCAGAAATCACTAAAAGGGGGAAGGCCTATCACAAACGGGAGCATGAAAACTCACCAACACGTGTATCACAAATGGGTCACTATCCCATGGTCGCTAACCATAGAGTCGGTGCAACAACGTAGTACAATAACGGTACACCCGATGAACCTGATACTCAAGTGATTCGGAACAACGACGTAGTACAATAACGGTATGCCCGATGAACCTGTTAAACTGAGACAACGACGTAGTACAATAATGGTACGCTCGATGAACCAAAATGCCGATACATCGATGTAGTACAATGACGGTACATCCGATGAACCAAAAACCATAAAAGAACATGGGTCGCTAGCCCATAAAGGAATGAGACGAAGCTCAATAAAACGAGGTACAGTCCCTTACGTGGACAAAGAGACATCAAACATTGCTAGTCTAAACCACAAAATGATCATTATAGATCAATAAAAAGTGTGAATTACACTAAGCTAGTAAATAGATGAGTTTAGCTTCATGTCCCATAACCACTGGCTTAACTTAAATATTTACGAACAAATTGTAGATTTCCACTCGAAAATTGTCACAAGAGTTTCAATCGAACAAGTCAAAGAATTAACCGACGAAGTAAACGCAAGCGTTTCATACCACTTGTTTTGTTAAGCCGTTTAATTAGATTTTCTCATACGAATGAGGTAAAGGTTTGTATATACTAATAGATTGGAAAACGGTTTTGAAAACATGCTTTATATTTAAAAATAGAGTTGAAATCATCTTTGAAAAAGGGTTTGAATATTTACTACTAGTATAGAAAACCTTTATATTTTAAGGTGACAAATCACAGAAATGATTGTAGAAACAATCAATCGCCAAAATCCTCATTCGAAGACATGAATCAAATCCAAAGAAATCGATACCGAATCCATCAAAATGGATATTCTCAGAAGCCCCGAAAAAGAAGTCATCAAAGTCAATAATAAATGATAACAATAAATCAGATAATCACGAATCGATAAAAATTGGAACCTCAAGCAAAATAGGCAAAAACAAGCAGGTTAGTCGACTAACTGCAGAGGCCAGTCGATTGATCCAGAAACCCAAAAGTTTCAGTTCCTACAGTCAGTCGACTGACTGCAGAGGCCTGTCGATTGGCTGGCACTGGAACTGTTTTTTCCAGCCTATCAAATGAAGAACAAACTCTCTCCATTTTCAATCAAACGAGCAATGGGCTTTAGGGTTTGCTAATCGACAACCCATCCCTATAGGCTCTTCGATACACCACCAAAAGCATGTTCATAAAACAAAGCTAGGATTTTCAAAGTTTTGACTTCAAAACACCAAAAATTGAAATGTTCACCAAATCAATTCAAATCAAAAGCAAATGAACATGAATAGATGTAAGGAATTCATACCTAACAACAATGATAGAAATAGACAAAGATGTGAGTTCAAAAACTCACCTTTAAACCCAAAAACAATGAATGAGAAGCTTAATCACAAAGGAGAGATCAACCACTCTTCACTTCAACCCAAGAAGCTTGAATCTAAGCTCAAAAGAAGAACATTTCCTAAGTTAGGTTTAGGAAATTTCTGAAATTAAAGAGAGAATGAGTTGGAGAAGATGAAGAGGATGCTTACCAAAGCTTCTCCTAGAGTTTGGAGCTAGAACTTGAGTTTGCAAATGAATCTAGGGCTTAGGAATTTCTAATTCCTATTCTCTTCCCCCATTTTTCTAAAGCTTGAAGTGTTAGGAAATGAAATGAGTGAATGGAGAGGAGAGGGGGCTGAGTTAGGGTATAGGATGAGTTGGGTGAAACCCAAACCCAAGCCCAAAGCCCAGAGTGAAAAATAGCAAAATTCACTCAACTCCAAACATATCGATGCTTATACTCAAAAAGGTCGCAAATGGAATTTTGAACTCAATGGAAGTGGTCTTGAGTCCTAATTCAACTGTTTGCAAAAAGTAGCTTTTCGGACTATAATCCGACTAACGATGCTATATTTAAATAAAATATTTAAATATACAATCGTAAAATATGCGGGTTGTTACAAGAACCACCTGCTTTGGTAGCGAAGACAACTGGCGTTCCCTATTCCGATATGTTTCTTCTTATGAAACCTTTCTCCAAAGCTCATGGATCTGCTTGCTCAATCCCCTCCTTTCCCTTGGCGCTATATGCCCTACGGGTAATGCTACTGGCTAGCCAAATAAATCCTGAAGTCAATCTCTCTCTTAGGGGGGTAGTCCCCTAACCTCCTCAAAAATGTCTGGAAAAATCTCTGACGACAGAAACCGAATCTAACTCTGATGATGATGAATCGAGGGAATAAAGGAAGCCCAACATAAATGACCCTTGCGAGTCGCAAGAAATCTCGAGAGTCCTACTGATGCATGTATCTAGTCTAACGACTCTCCTCTTGCAGTCTAATTTAGCTCCCTATGTGGATAGCCATTCTATTCCCAAAATCATCCCATACCCCAAAAATTCCGAAATATAGGCATCATATTCAAATTCTACACCTAGGATATAAATTTTCAAACCCCTATAAACCATAGACAAGAGTGCCGATCCTCCTATGGGATTTGAAACAACAATGGGGTCTACTACTAAGGAGATGTCTAAGTGCAAACAATTTACCAAAGAACTAGAGATGAAAGATTGTGATGCTCTAGGATCAAAAAGAGTCCAAACAGGAAAATCAGAAATAGAAACCAAATTTCCTACCTCGATCCGGTCCGCTGCTGGAAGATGTTGAATCCAAAGCCTGAATCTACGCTGTAGGTGCACTCGCTCCCTGCCTCATCTTCTGAGGACAAAACTTACTAAAGTACCAAGCTGTCCATAATTGAAAAACTTTCCCTTCATTCCAATCTTCTTACAGTCCCTTGCGTAACGACCAGTCATTCTACAACGGTTACATCTTCCACTTTTCTTAATTCGCTTATGATGGCCTTCCCTTTCTTTCCTCTTACCCTTCTTGCCCTTCCACCATGGCTTCTTAGAGCTTGTAGGAACCGCCTTAAGCTCTTCTTCTAACTTCCAAGATATAGGTTGACGACTCTGTCGATCCTCCAAACCTAACCGCCTAAACTCTCGCTCCATATCTACCAACCTAGCTTGTGTCTCCTTGAAATCCTTCACGCCAAAAAACGTTCCGCTCCCTATGGTAGTGAAGTCCTTGCATGGCTTAGAAAAATCAGCTGGTGTAGGTGGATTAAAGGGATTTCCACTTACCGGTGTTGTATTGGGCGCTTGCCCTTGCACCTCTGGTACCGTAGCTCTACGGAACCAGTCAGCCATACTATGCAAAGAAAAGGAAACTTAGGCTCGAAAGAATCTAAAGAAGGCTAAACTAGACTTTGAGGGGATTTTTATAAAAAACTCTTTTATACTTAAAGAAAACTATTTCTAAGAGTTCTTTTCTGAAAAATACTTTTAAAATAAGTTATTTTAGAAAAATACTTTACTTTTAAAATAAATTTTTAGGAATCCTGTAACCTAAGGCTCTAATACCAAATGAAACACCCCACACCCCTTAATATACCCAAAAAAGGACACATTAAAAGGCGTGGTGCGTTGTAGGTATAAATAAAACTAACAGAGACTAAGATTCATAAGATAAAAATGGATAAAAACAGCGTAAACTTAAAATAATAACTTAATTAAAACAAGCTTCATAAATAAGTCAAATACCAAATACATGTCTAAAAATCCAATATGTCTCATGAAACAAAAATTCATAGTCTAAAAAATCAGAGTACATAATATCCCTCATAATAAGCCAGTACACAATAAGGACTAAAGCTGAAATAAAAGAAATACATAGTAGAAATCTTCTTCAAGCAAACTCCCAGCAACAACAATCTATTGACTTCTCCCTTGATTGCCTAAGCGGGAAAAAGGAGGAAATAGAGGAGTGGGTCAGACTAAAAGTCTGGTGAATGATAGTAATTACTAGAGTCTTTAAGCAAGATAAAAGTAATAGACTCTACAATAGTTCTAGCATAAATAAGGATAACAAAGGAAATAGGAAAGAGATAATAAACTGGAAATAAATACGATTAAATATTGCTCAAGATAGGTTAACTTTGATTGCTTGCACTTGTTCTGATTTAATTAGGCTGAATTCCTAATCCTGTAATTAGGATGTGACCCTAATTCTACCCTTTTTGATCGGCCTGGTACTCCATAGACCTTACTGTGGGCCAGCCGCTATATAATTCCCTACACATCAACCAATGGTATCTACGGAAGATACACAGAGCAACAACTGTGGATCTGGATGATATATATAGCTCCCTACACAAAAGGCAATGGTGTCTACTAAGACACCATACTAAGTGATTGGAACTCATAGCTATTACTGAGCACCCGAATGGAAGTCGCAAACGTAACTGCCACATTGCCCATGCGACCTTTCACTCCACCTATTGGGTCTTCTTATTATCTCTAACGTCCAGCATAGCGTGCCCCTCATCTCACTTCAGGCTAATGCGAGATCACCGTGTGTTCATTAAAAATAGGGGAAATGTTGCTAGTACCTTCCCTTCATCCAAACAATATCTAGTTGCGCCCCTTATCCAAATCCCAGTGATTTGGACTTCTATTTGACCAATTACTACCATTCTTAGCATAAGCATGCCCTAGGGAATGCTATTTGGTATAGGTCCTACTTTCATCTTTGCTTATTAACTTAGATAAATTATTTAAATAAGTCCTTATTATCATTTTTACTTTCTATGCTTATTAATTTATCCCAACCCTTAAAATAAGCCCCATTACGTTATTTTTCTTATCATAACCTATGTTATAATCATGCTTATTACTTAATCCAAGGTCTTAGTGTGAAAATAAGCTCTTTCATCTTTTACTCTTTCTTAGTTATAATTCTATGTTATAATGAAGCCAATTAATTAGTCCAATTCTAATTTATGTTACATTCTTTATAATTTACATCTCATAATTATAAATATGCCAATATCTTTAATTCAGTCCAATTAATATCATAATTAGGCATAATTTCAGTCTTAATTCTATTTTATTACAGTCTTTATAATTTACATCTTGTTTTTCATTATTTTAGAATTCTTATAATTTAATCCAATTTCACGTTAATTCTATTCTAATCCATATGTGAAGAAGAAGGAGAGATAAAAGAAAACTGAAAATAGAAGAAAATCCAAGGCGTAGGAAGAAGATGTCAATAACGCGTAAATAACAGTAAATGGATTAAAATACTGTAAAGAAACTGTAAATAAATTGAAAAGCTATAATTAACAAATATAACTAAAATTAAATGAAAAGAATAGCTAGAAAGAAATAGACTAAAAATAATCCTAAAAAATGTTAGAAAATTGCTAAAAAGGTTATTCCAAAAATCGTATTAAAACTACAACTATTGGAAACCCTATTATTTTAAATTACTTAAAGAAGTCTTAAAATAATTACAATCACTCACCTCCGGTCCTAAGCTCTTCCTTTGGTCTTCCCGGATCCACTTGGAGTTGTAAAATTATTTTTATTAAAAAGATTCTCTCCTTGGAAAATTATTCATTTTAGGGTCCTTCTTGAAAAGGTGAACCCAAGCAGAGAAAATCTAGAATGAGAAAAAGTGTTAGGCCAAGGGTCTTATTTATAGGGGTAGAAGTGGATCTCGGACCACTGGATTTGGAGATTGAATAGGATACAACCACGTTATAGGCTGAATAGGAGCCATCTGATGCATAAACGGAGGGACCAGATCAAACTAAAGGATGCAAATGACGTGTTTGGTGGCCTCTAATTCGTTCGAACGAATTAACGTTTGTTTGCCTATCGAAATACAAGGCGGGTCGACCGTCCCCTTACCCGGTCGACCTGACCGTAAATATATATATATATATATATATTTGTGTGTTTTATTTCTGCTTATTTTGTTTATTTTATAACTTAGTCATATTAGCTTGGTTTCTGATGTTCTATATATGGAAATTGACCAGAAAATTACACGGACACAATGGTGCAACATCCGTGGCTTAATTCTTACAATTTCACAAGGTTATTTTATTATTTAATTAATTAACAAATTAATCATTACGGGTTAAATTTCGGGTTGTTACATGTATATATATAAAAATACTTATAAATAGTTTTTAAATATCTATGTAAATTAATACTTAAAAATAACTAAATTATAATTTGACAAAAATAAATAAAAACATGTTTTATAATATAAAACTCTTTTACTTCAAAAATTCATAAATAAATATCAATAATATATTTAAAATTCAAACCAACTTTAAAATACTGCAAAAAATGTTAGAAAACAAGCCTAAAAATATTAGAGAAAAGTACCAAATTTAAATATCAGTTTTAAACATTTAAAACCATATGCAACTTATTACATCATTTATAAATGTTGTTAAAAGTCTTTGGCACATAACAACATTGAAAAGCATGAACTTTGCGACCAGTTTTAACCGCTTAACCAAATGATTTAAGACATGAAACTGTTATAGTAAGTACTATCATTAGGGTAACTCGAAACTATGAAAAGAAACCCTTAAAAATATCTTATAATTTATTTATAAAAATTCCTTAAAACAAGTGATATTTACAGACAGTATTTACAACCACCTTTTTACTGTAACTTTAGCCACTTTGTTTGGCTGATTCTATAATATGTTAAACTTTAGATTTTTTTCTAGTATACACATATAATAATTATTAAAAATTCAAATATGTCTTTTAAATTAATTACAAAAATTCTCAAAAACAAGGTATTTCAAAGTGCTCATATAGCGACCTTCTTCTCCCTATAACATTTTGCAAATTTGTTTCACAAGTTAATGAATGATTTAAGCTTCCATATTTTTCTAGTAATAATTACACTTATAATACTTATCAAAAATGTAAAAAAGTCCCTAGGATGTCTCCTAAAGTTCTCTTTGAAAATCGCCGAACACAAGGCATTTTCAAAGTGCATCCGTAGCAACCTTTTCCCTTCTAAACATTACAATTTGGTTCACAATTTCTGTAACTTTCCAAACCATTTTTCACTGTCCCATACACCAAAAAAGTGTAGAGAATAATAAAATCACACTTTCCAAAGTTAAGTTCATAAATCTTCCATTTACACAAGTTAAAATTAAGAGATATCGAAGTGTACTTATAATGACTATCGTTATGCAAACCCTTTCAAACATACTTCAATTCAACATACAAACCAACCAAACATGTAAACACAAAGTCTAAGCCATGTCACATGTTATAGAGGGTAGTAAAAGTGATGTTATTCGATATAAAGTTGTCATTTCTTTCAAAAGCAAGAGGGTCCAAAGTTTATATCTTTAATTAATTAATGTCACATTAATATTATATTTTTATATACATATATACACATAATATATATATATATATATTCAAGATAGGAGATAATACACCCAAATACAAGTCTAACACATAATCAAACACTAAAGAATAAAGAACCTCTTCTTACCATCACCGGTAGGGGTGGGCGCGGTCGGTTAACCGCTCAAATCAGTTAATTTTTGCAGTTAACCTAAACTAATAAGCAGTTCGGTTAACCGATATTCGGTTAATCATGGTTAGATGTATCGACCGAACCGCAACTTTTAAACCGCAGTTAACCATTCGAATAGAACGGTTAACCGATTATTATTCGCGGTTAAACGGTTAATTAGTTAACCGGCCAAGTTACAGCGGTTAACCGATTAACTGTTTGCAACTATCAACTATGCATAGAAATTTAAAGTTCATAATTACAAGCATTACAACTAGTCACACTGTCACAGGCGGAGTCCGGACCACAACAACATTACAACTAGCCACCATAGCACTGAAATTAAAAGCATTGAATAGAAAATGACAAATGTAACCATAAAAATACAACTACAAGTCTACAACTACAAACATTGAAACCTAGCATGGACCAGACCATTACAAGTTTATAACCAGTAACCACAACAGAGTACAGACAACATTACAAAGCTACAAGCATTCATATTTCATAGTTTATACATGCCACATTACAAATAATCAAACATTACAACTACAAGTCTACACCAATTTCATAAACAATCAAACATTACAACTGTAGTTAGTAGTCTACAGCAGCCATCAACCATTACACAGCCACGAGCTAACAACCAGCGGTCTCCATTCTCCAAGTCTCTCTGCCCAAAGGTAAACAAATGGAAGTTAGCTGAAAACAGAAACACGCGATATCATGAAATATATATTAAAGGGAGTAAGCTGAAAACATAAGATATCATAATATTTATTTTTACTTTTCAAATATGTACAGAACTACAAACATGAATGCACAATGTTGTTTGCACCTTGTACAAAAGTAACATAACTATATGAATGCACAATATCAGAATATGTACAGAACTATATGAAGGCACAATATCCGAATGCACAGAACTATATGAATGCACAGTATCAGAATATTGGTCCATAAAACCTTGTTGTGTGCACCTCTAGTTCTTTCAATGTGAATAACATTTCAGTCATTTCTAAGTCCCACCATCTGCTGATCAAACTAAGCTAAGGTGGGAAACTACAATTCATATTCATATCTTTTACATGAAAACATATGCATGAATGTCAACAAAGTCAGGTAATTTTATTTAAATTTCAGGGGTTTGTTAAATAATCTACATGATGTGGACTTGAAGTTCTCAACTCATACTTAAAGATTGGCTTTCTGGATCAATACATAAAACATTTGTATTTTGTATCATGCATGTATAATTCAACTACATAGAACTATTAACATTATTATTTCGCAGTTTAAGGAACAACCGAGCGATCTAATTACTGTAGGCTATGGTCAATAGAAGAGGCATCAAACTAAATGCTCAAGTAATAGAAGACTTCATTCTCAGACCATGGTGAAAACAGCGATGGAAGATACTAACCATGGTGAAAACAGCGATGATGGAGATGGACTATCCATTTTGAAAATTGAAGATAATGGTAATTCACATTGATGTCCATGTACAAATTCTACATGGAAAACAAATTAGTTAGAGTATTATATGTAAAATCAAACCAATGTCGAACTAGATTATTTTATGAACGCTAATATCACCTGAGAATGCATCATCATAATAGTAAACATCATCGACTGGAACCTCAATCCGGTGATCGACAAAAATTGGTTTGGACCTTAACCAATTTTGAGTACAAACCAATGCCTCAACCATTCGTGGACTCAAAGTGCTACGAAAAGGGTCTATAACCCTTCCTCCGGTGCTAAAAGCAGATTCGGAAGCAACCGTGGACACTGGAATAGCAAGGAGATCTCGAGCAACTAGAGATAAAACATGATATTTAGAACTATTTACCTTCCACCATAGTAAAACATCAAAATCATTTGGTGCATCCTCAATCGGTGCATTTAAATACTTTTCTAGTTCATTACCTTCAATATCTCGTTGTCGAATTTGTCTTAAAAAGGTATTCCTTTTTTAGAAAGAACATCACTAGCATTCATAATATTTTCACTATCAATGGAATTTCTAGATGGTGGTTCATCACATGTTTGTGTTCCAAATGTAGTATTGCTCACGTAGAAGTCAAATAACCTTATCAAAATATCTTTCACACTTTTTAATATATCATCTGCAACTACTTTATCATACATGTCTTCAACACATAACTTCAAAAATTGAAATTTATACCTTGGATCAAGCACACACGTAACAAGTAAAATCTTGTTCATGTTACGTATGCTTCCCTAATATTTGTCAAACTTAGCTTTCACATTAATCCCATTCTTCCAACATAAGGATTCGTTTCCACAATCAATGCTCGTAATTCTTCTTGAATTCCACTTAGCTCGGCAAAACAATCATTTGAGGTAATAGATAAAGTTTTGCTAAATTTTAAAGTAATATCATAAAAATTCTTTAAGATTTTAACAAATAATTCGACATTTTTCCAATCTATAGTACTCGGAGGACGAACTTCTTCATCAAAGTAAGCGACAAAAATACCATCAACTTTCATATCATCAAAAACCCTTTTGTATTTCAAAGCTGCTTCCAACATCAAATACGTTGAATTCCACCTAGTGGGTACATCTAAAACAAGCATAGATTTATTCTCAATTCCCAAACTTGAACATTTCTCTCAAAATTTAGAAAATCGTGCAGGAGACGATCTCACAAATCTAACTGCAGTACGAATTCCACCTATAGTATTACTAATTTCTTTTAGCCCATCGTAAACAATTAAATTGATTATATGGGCACAACAATGTAAATGAATGAATTCACCATTCAAAACACAACCACCATTATAATCTTTTAATTTGTTTTTCACATAATTGATTGCCACTTCATTTGCACTAGCATTATCAACCGTGATCGACACTATTCTTTTGAGTTCCCATTTTTGATACATTGGATAATAAGTTTTCCAATATTTTCTCCTTTGTGACTAGTAATCGCACAAAAATTTATAATCCTTTTATATAAATTCCAATTTCCATCAATAAAGTGTGCGGTTAAAACCATATAATTCACATTTTGAATAAAAGTCCATGTATCGGTAGTTAGACAAACACCATGCAATGATTCGGAGAACAACTTTTTAAGAGAATCTATTGAGTCCCAATATAATTGAAGCACATCCCTACAAATTGTTCTACGTGAAGGAACTTCAAAACTAGGACACAATTGCCGACAAGAAAACCTTCACCCTCCACAAAACTAAAAGAGAGTTCATCAATAATTATCATTCGAGCTAATGATTTTCTACATTCCTCTTTGTTAAATGACCACGTGGTGAGAGTGCAACTATCTTCAATATCGCTATTTTTTTCCAAAAGTTAAAGTTTTTTATCTCTTATCACTATCACGTGGAATTGACCTACAGGATTTTGCTACATGATAATTCAAATGTGAAGTGCCATTATATCTAGAATCGCATGCAAATTGTTGACCACAGTAATTGCAAGCACATTTGTTAACTTTGGGATTAATATCTTTAGTAAAATGTTTCCATACCGGAGAAGGCTTTCTAGAAGAAGGCTTGCGATTCGGGTGTGGAGGTGGTTTTCCAATATTGATGTTTTCATCCCCGGTTTCCTCATCGTCCGCTTTTTCCACGTACTCATCGTCATCCATTGTTTCTCTAGAAGATCCACCTATTTCCACCTGTTTTACAAAACCAAACTGGTAACTATAAAGATAAACCATCCTACTTCATATTAAATACTAAATAGCAAAACAAAACCAAAGAAAACAAAATGAATATAACTCATAACTGCCATGCATCAAATAATTGGTAAAATGGTTCATTGGTTTGTGCACATCAATGATCTGAAATCTAATTATGAGGATATAAAAAAAAAGAGTTTAGTTGACAATAAATTGTTGTATGTAAACTACATAGTAATATACAAATTGCATGTTTAATTTATAAACTTAATTATAATATTATTAATATATTTTTAGTAAAAGTAGTGGGAACATAATGGCTTGTCAAAATAGTTGACAGATGACTACTATTTGTAAATTGTAATTACACAAAAAATCAAATAACCAGCAAGTTAAATAATTACTTCTCATAATTGACAATCTCCTTGCATTTATACCAGGCTAGTGATCTTGCACAATGCATGAGCAGAGTGGAAACAGTAACCGAAAATTATGCTTTGCAAATGGAAAGTAACAAAAAATATTTACAGGAAGATGGCATAAAAAAATGATGATAAAAACAATGGAAAGATGACCAATAAGTATGTTGGAACTGGTCTGATACCGATACTAAATTTATTTTGAACTTGTTAAGCAGTTTGCACAAACTTTTACTGGTACTGATACTAAATTTATTAATCATGTATACTGAAATCAGGCCAAAGAAGATGAAATCATGTATACTAAATTTATTAATCATGTATACTGATACTGATACTAAATTTGTTAAGCAGTTTGCACAAGTTCATGTGACCATGTCAATGAAATCAAGACTATGGTGCCAAATCAAATATTTCGAAATCATTCTTATATTTCTGAACAGAAGTGAGAAGACCACCAAAATCATTGATAAAATGGAAAATGAAACAGAAAAAGTTTCATAGCTCGTTAAAACTTATACTGACTGCACCGTTCACATCTAAACATGATTTGTTGATTTATTGCTTGAAGCTCTAATTTTTGAGATCATGTATGTAATGACGTAAAAATGAACAAACCTACAGATGGATCCTTTTCATTGTTTTCAAAATATTCAAGCTGATCAAAAAAGTTGAATAAACCTTAACCAAGCTTAACCATTCCAACGTAAGTACCAACTAACAAATCAAAAAAATCATTTGTAAAAAATAAATCAAACTCACAGTTTTCCTCTTCCTTCTAGCATTCATCATTACTCAAATCGATGATCTGGATTGCAAAGACTGAAGAGCAAGGCAGCGGAGGATCGATTCGATTATGACAGATTCAGTGATTTCACGATTCGATTATAGAACAGAGGAAAATGAAATAGATAAGTAGACAACTATTTTATTTTTGGGAACGATTTCGAATTCTCTTAACTGAAGTATGAAGATAGTGAATATCGGTTGTCGGCTGAAGTCTTGATTAGGGTTACCTAAATATTGTTGGGCCGGGTTGCGAATAGTTTTGGGTTTTTCCAATAATTTAAAAAGTGGTTTCGGTTAACGGTTAACCGATATATAACCGTGGTTAACCGTTAACCAAACCGATTTTGATCGGTTAATGTCGGTCGGTTAACCGAATGTTCGGTTAACCAATTTTTTCGATTAAAGCAGTTCAATTAAGGTCAGTTTGGTCGGTTAAGTCG
Source organism: Allium fistulosum (assembly GCA_030737815.1). NCBI lineage: Eukaryota > Viridiplantae > Streptophyta > Magnoliopsida > Asparagales > Amaryllidaceae > Allium > Allium fistulosum. The sequence continues at coordinate 853,740,311 of CM060907.1, forward strand.
GTTCGGTTGGTTAATGCCCACCCCTAATCACCGGACTCCTAACGATCTAAACTTTAGCACATTCAAGCCAAGCCACACCTTCCGTCTAACTTCCATGCTCATGGCCCAAAGAGAAATCCCAAAATCCTCTTCACTTTTCCCACTTTTTACTTTAGTTCCAAGCTTCCTAAGGTGTTCTAAGGTGTTGGTGAAATTTTGGTGAAGTTTGGAAGAGGTTTGAAAAAATTAGAGAAAGATTAGTGAAGAACAAGTTGGATTAGTGCTAATCCACTTCCACCATTTTTGATCTTTTTTTATTTTTCAAGCTTTAGGAGATAATGAATGAATACACAAGCCTAAGCTCTTCACCCTCCTTTACATGGTCAAGACCCCTATTACATGTGTCTTACATGCTTTTAACTTCGCACCTCATCTCCTTAGCAAATTACCCTTTACCCTTACACCCAAAATATCTTTCCATGACTTCACTCATGACATCATCACATTTTATTTTCCATAAATAGCAAAGTATTTTTATTTCTTAGTATTGATGTCCTAAGCAAATAAGTGCATGTAAAAAATAGTTTGAACAACTTCTAATGAGTAAAAATCTGTTTATCGATAAAACGATTTTTGGTCACATTATCAATATTTCTTCAAAGTAACTGTTTTTGTAAACATTTTTCCAAAACAAGTTTAACATCCTTACTTATGATTTAAAAGGAGGTTAACTAGGTTACTAAATTAATTTAATCATATTTAATCCAAGATTCAACTATTTAAATAACTTAGATATTTAAATACACAGTGTCCAAAATTCTGGTCGCTACACATACAATTCAATGGAGCTCTATTTATAGACTTGTCATAGAAAATGAAGATTATAATAATTCCTTTGTAACTTTTTGCATATTCACCCCTTATTATTTAATTATATTATAACAGTTTTGTAAATTTCTTCTTATAAGTTATTTATAGTAGTGTTATGTTAATTGGAATAACATTTGTAGATAAAATATGTATATAAGTTATTATGCAGTAGTATTATGTTTATTGGAATAACATTTGTTCATAAAATATATATAATTTAGCTCATCATGAAAATAATAGCAGTTTATGAATTGTGGTAGTAGATTATGAATCATTAACTGTTTTTGAACACCAGTATTAGTTTATAAATAGTAGTAGCATTTTTTAGATGAAGTATTTATTTTTGCTTACAATGTAATTTTATAATAGTATTAATGAACTACGTTAGCATTCTTTTATTTGTATTAGTATTTCAGGAATTTTAATATCAATTTGTAAATGAAGTGTGTAATCTTATATTAGAATGTTATTTTGTAGTAGCATTTGATGTTTAAATGCTATGCTATAGTAGTAATTTTGTTTTTGTTTGTTGTTTTTACATGATTTTTCATATAATGATACCAAACAATACCATTTTGTATGTGCATAAATGATAGTACAAGGTATCATTTTGTAATATCATAAGTATTTAGTAGCATCTTTATTTACTGAATCAAAAAATGAAGTATTTACTTTCTTAGTTTACCTGCTAGTTGTGATGACCCACCTCCTCGACCCTTAGAAATTGACACTAATACATCCTCGGTATCCACGTGCTGGAGAGGAAGATTATCATGGGGTAATGAAATAAAGATAGAAGGTGGACAATAATAGAATCTCACATCGTATTCAACACATAATTATACATATGAGTAGTACATGCAGTTACTCCAAATTATTCCATCAAAGTTATGATAGGTACTAACCCAGCTAGGATATTTATAACGACCTATCCTTAGAGTGTTGGTAGATACTAATACATAATACAGACACAGCGGAAAGTGATAGATGACTTCAACAAAAGACCCCAAATGCTCCATGCTCCATGCTTCATTCCAAAATGCTCCAAGCTTACCTAACTAGTTGGCTGCCCAAAAAAATAAGGCACCTAGAGTTTAAGGGAAAAAGAAAATAAACTCTGGGTCAATCATGGGACAGGTGTGAGAAACTCAAAATACGATGTTTGAAAACAAAGGTATCTCATAAGACCACGCCGCACATAAACACGGAACGGGTTTTTTTCCTTATGATAACCAAAACATTTGCTACGCAGAATATGTGGATATTATTTTTAATGACATTCTTTTGAAAACACTTTTCAAGTAAGTATACACAATCTTAGCCGAAATTGTTACATTATTAAATTCCAGCATACTAGGCTCTACAATCAAATCCGAAGGCACTTATTGGAGAATGGATTTCCATACAATGACAAGGTAGGGGACTACCTTCCGACAGTACATCTCTAGAAAAATGCACCTAAGGCTCCAACCTCTACCAACACAGAACCGACCTACCTTTACCATAGATAGTACCGAATATGTCATCACCCCGGTCGTTCCCGACCTACCCGAGAGCTCTCTTTGCATACACCACGTTAATTTAGAACCCGACGTCATAGCGGGAATAAATATATCTAGAAAGGTGATGACTATACCCTAATGGGAGCGACCCACTTAGCTCTGCCGCATCTACCCTGTTTTAATCATTTCCGGGTGATGAGGCTCGAGGTAACGATTACCTTACTCATAGCACATTCCACTTTGAATGCCACATTGCCAATCCATAATGACAGAACTGATTTCTACAAACGTATAACTCCTGAGCTCGTACGTCTCAAGAAAGGGTGTTAAGCTAAGAGAAGTTGCCTTCTCCGCCACCAATCAGATGATACGTTCATAGAGATCAACCAATTTAACTACAATTGCAACGTCAGACATTCGTCCATGCAAGTTGTCTAGGAATAGGACAAACTGAAGGCACTCTCCTACCACATCCTGTCGGGAGTTACTCCTAGGATTAGTAGCGATTAGTCCTTGCATTGGATATTTCATAATGAAGAGACTACTGCTACTATATGTATATTGGGAGTTTATCCCCAAATGATCAACAAGCAGTCTTTCGATACGAATATCCTAAATATCATATCCATGTCTTCACTCCGAATACGCAAATTGGTTCGAAGTGGTCTTCGGATAGGAATTACCTAAATCCGATCTCGGTTCTTCCGAACCAATCATCGATTAAAAAGATGTTAAGTTCATATGTGATTATCAATCATCATTCAATTTAATTCATATTTTTATTCATTCATAGATATACCTTGGAGATATATCCATTGAAATATTTCTTTATCTTTTTCAGAGTATATGGAATCATAAAGCCTCATTTATCAAATCCTTTTGGTTAATTTGAAACCCTTTTTAAATCGAGGAATAATTCCAAAACCTTTCATATTTTACTTAGAAAAATATTTCCCATTCATTTCATTTAAATCTTAACAAAGATTTCCTAATTCAAAACTCATAATTTTGATTCGGTTAAAAGCATGTTATCTAGGATGTTAATCCAAAACCAGTAAATGTTAAGTGAGCAGAATCTATAGAAATCATCTAATTCTACTCAATATCAATTCCCGTATTCAACAAATACTATGGGCAGAATAACGGTGAAAACACCCTTTAAATTCCACGAATAGTATGAGTTCCCTCTTCGGGCTTTAACAACGAGTACAATAAGATTATCTCCATAAAATTCAAGTTATTTATATTTGGAAAATTATATCCTTTAACTTTGGAAAATTTTTGATCCGAGTAAATCAAATTTACTATCCCATTCGCCGGGCCAGTCCGGATAGCCAGGGAGAGCAGGAAACTAGTTTTCCAAACTCAAACCTAGACACTATCTCTCTGACACCCATAAGGCGGTCAAGTAATTTGATCGACTCTAAATCATTTAATATTTAACTATTCTATAAATCCTTCAGATCATATTTAAAATACTTTATTAATCATTTGGAAATATTTACAAAAGATTTGGAAAAGAACGGTTGCGTTTAAAACTACATTTCAAAAGTTATAAAAAGTGCTGCGAAAAGTGCCTTTTAAGCTATATTGATCAAAACGACTTTTTTTATCATTTGGAAACTCATTTTTATAACTCAAATCACTTTTAAAATATTTTTCGAATTTATTTCATATTTTTAAACAATTTTAAAGAGGTTTAACATTCCATATACACTAATTCATTAAATAATGGAAAGTGATTTCCTTTGTGCTTATCGACGTGTATTTCCGTGACTTGCACATATATTCAACATTCATATTAAACAACCATCATCAATAATCATAATCAAACATATATAACATCCAATAGCATATAATAAGATAGTCTAGGAGTTTACTCACCTCGGGTTTAAACGACTAACTAAAAATTTGCTATAGCTTTGCTAACTCGAACTTTTAGCCCACGATCACTTGGATTATTGCTTCTAGATGGCTCGGCCTATGCATGAGAGGATGGAGGTGATGGAAACCATTAAAGTAGAGGTGAAGAAGAAGAAGAAGATGGAATGAGATGTGTGAATTTGTGAAGCCTTAGGGTCTTATTTATAGCCCTAGGAAAATGTGGCAAATTACTAAATTACCCTTAGATATTATCAAAATATCTCTTACACCACATAACCTCAACATCAAATCTTTGTCCCCATACTCAAGTGCATGCATTAATGAGATGTAATGTGATAAGACATATTGCAAAAATATCTTAAGATGGAATGACATGCATTAATGGTGGATTTGATGTTTGCTTTTCATGTTTTAATGGTGATTTGATGTTACCTTTTTCACTTACTTTTTGTAAAAATATCTTAGATATTTTCTTTAGCTTTGATTTGACTAATTGTGATAAACATATATGTGTATGTGTGTGTGCGTGCATGCACAAACAATGTTGCAACAACTCAAAACAATTTCCATTTGTCAAGCCGTTGAGATTTCGGGATCCAATTTCCAAGCATATTTTCAGTTTTTAATTCAAACTATTTATTTATGCAAACAAAACTTGAAAATAAATTTCTTATCATCTTTAACTAATTAAAACAAATTCATTTAACTTATAAAGCTATATTTAAAATTAATTAAATATTCCATTTTCAAAGTGGTAAAATTACGGGTCATTACATACTCCCCCCCTTAAAAGAATTTCGTCCTCGAAATTAAGGATAAGAACAAGATAACTCAAAGACAAATATATATAAATATATAACGAAGTGATGCACATGTATAAGATATAGCAAGTGACATCATCACAAGCCGTTGAGTACACCATACACATACAACTATGTATCCATTCTAAACTCAGGGTAGGCTTTACGCATTCTTTCCTCTGTCTCCCATGTGCAGTTTGCTGCATCACCACTCCATTGGACATTAACCAATCTTACAACCTTCCTTCTTAATCGCTTCTCATCGTGATCTATGATTCGCATTGGTCGCCTAATAACCGCCAAATTAGGTTCAACTTATAAATCTTCTTGGGCAGCTATTTCTATAATTTGCTCTGGATCATGCACATATTTTCGTAGGTGAGATACGTGAAAGACATTGTGCACACCAGATAAACTTTCGGGCAGTCCCATACGATAAGCTAATCGGCCAATCCTTTCGAGAATAGGAAAAGGTCCAATAAATCGAGGTGCTAACTTTCCTGCCCGACCAAATCTTACCACTCCTCTCATTGGAGAAACTTTTAGGAATACATAATCTCCAACTGAGAACTCTAGATTTCTTCGCCTTTGATCAGCATAGCTCTTCTGCCTACTCTGGGCTTCTTTTATTTTTTTTCTAATTATGTCTACCTTTTCTGAAGCTTCTCTAATCATATCAGGACCTAGTACTAATCGATCTCCGGTCTCGATCCAACATGCTGGAGATTTACACGGACGACCATACAAAGCTTCATATGGGGCGATGCCAGTACTAGCCTGATAACTGTTATTGTAAGAGAATTCTATCAGATGAATGTAGCTTTCCCATGAATCTTTGAAATCTAAGATGCAAGCTCTTAGAAGATCCTCCAACACTCGATTTACTCTCTCAGTTTGTCCATCGGTCTGGGGGTGATATATGGTGCTTATGTTTAGCTTAGTTCCTAAAGTAGTTTGCAATGCCTCCCAGAACTTACTGGTAAAGATATGGTCTCGATCAAGGACTATACTACTGGGGACACCATGCAATCGAACTACTTCCCTCATGTATATTTCTGCCAGACTTGCAGCAGTTCTCGTTGTATTTACTGGGATAAAATGTGCGCTCTTGGTTAATCGATCTATGATAACCCAAATGCCTTCATTTCACTTTCTTGATCGGGGTAAGCCATCGATGAAATCCATTGATATTTGGTCCCATTTCCAAGTCGGAATTTCAAGAGGTTGGAGTAATCCAGCGGTCTTTTGCTGATCACTTTTGATCTGTTGACAATTTGCACATCTACTAATATGGATAGAGATATCCCTCTTCATGCCATCCCACCAAAAAGTTCTCTTCATATCACGATACATTTTAGTAACTCTGGGATGTACAGAAAGTCGAGAATTATGACATTCTGTTAAAACTTCTTGCCTTATCCCACCGACATTGGGAACACATATCCTTCCATTCATTCTTAAGATTCTCTGCTCATCTACTTTGAATCCTATCCATCTTCCTGGTATTATATTCTCCTCTACTTCCCTGGCTATTCTTGAAATGATTGGATCCTTGATGCAGCCCAACCTAAAGAACTCCTAGGTCGCTCACGACCTAACGAAATTTTAGGTCGCTCACGACCTAGTAAAGGTGAGGCAGTGAAACAGGATGCAGAAGCAAGCCATAGGTCGCTAACGAGTTTACGACCTAACTCAAGCGGTCTACGACCTAAGGAATGTGAAGGGTTAAGTCGTATGCGAGCTAACAAGCTGAAGGGAAAAGTACTACGACCTAAAAAGAAACGACCTATGTTAGGTCGTAGGAAAATGAGGAGGGATAGGTCGCTCGCTATAAGTCGCGAGGCCTTAAGTCGTGAAGACTTAGGTCGTGAGGACTTAGGTCGCAAAGACTTAGGTCGTGAAGTTTCTGAAGCCGCTTATTTTAGGTCGCTGATGGGGGATGCCGTTCATTCTTAGGTCGCGAAGCTCCAGATGCCGTTCATTTGTTTGGTCGTTTATCTGCTGTAACTGTTGTTTTAAGTCGGAGGTCATGATAGGTCATGTACGACCTAAGTATTGTAAAGTCGTTATGTTGTCTTGTAATATGTGGTTGTGTTGCAATTTAATCTGTTAGGTCGTTGACGACCAATACTAAGTCGTTGGGTTTTTAGGTCACACTATGTTAGGTCGTAGGTCGTTCACGACCTAAGAGTTGTGTTGAAATTTTGATTCTGTTTTGGCGTGTGGTTGTTGCCTATAAATAGGCATGTGTGGTCATTTGTAAAAGTTTTAGTGGATTTGAAATAAAACTCTTGTTTTGTTAGCTTTGTGCTTTCACCCAATTGGTAGTCGAGTGTAATCTCCTATCTCCTCTTTCGGTTAATCGAGTGCGCTCGATTCAACGATTGTAGAAGCCGATTCGCGGAATCAAGTGCGCTTGATCAACGCTCGAAGAATTGAAGATCTTTGAACCCGGTATCGTGCGCGATCAACGAGTTCGGGATAGCTAGAATTCGGTATCTTCAGATCAACGAATTCGGGCATTTCAGCATTCATCAACTCACCGATTGCTACTTTCATCGATCTACATTGTTTTGATTAATCCGCTGCGTCAGTTTTGGTATCAAAGCTTGTTCTAGCCAATCATAGCTAGATCGAGACTTGGAGCCTAATCATTTTGGAGTTTTGAAGAAATCAAGTTGAGCCGAGCATCTCCAATCAAATCGGCCGAATAAGTAGAGCTTGTTCGAAGTTGTTCTGATCGGATTTGTGTTGGAGGCCGAGAATTTGTTCATCGTGTTCATCGCGATTTGCAACAAGTGTGGAGATTTCGATCCATTTCATTTTGGATCTAAGTTCGAATTGTGTTTGAATTTTGAAGTGTTGAAGAGTTTGTAGAAGATTCAAAACATGCCGCCGAGAAGAGCTAACCGTCATCAAAATGTTGAAGATTTGTATAAGCGGGAAGATGCTGAGCAGATGGAGCAACGTATAAGTGACAAATTCAATGAGAAGTTGGATGAAGGCATTGGGAGATTAGAGAAGCTTATGACGGAGATGAATCAAAACCGAAGAAGGGTTTCACCCGAATCTAACCACGAGAGAAGTAGAGTTTCACCACATTCTAATCAAGGGAGAAGTAATGATAATGATCATAGAAGTATGAGCCGAGACAGTTATAGAAATGTTGATGACCGAGATCGTGTTCGGAGGAATGTAGATAGAAGGGATGGTGGTAGACGTGAAGGGAGTAGAGATGTTGGTGGTCAGAATCGACATCGATATGCATCTGATTTTGAAGAGGAGTATGATGGTGGTAGTATTCAAGGACGAGGTCAAGGAAGAAATTATTCAGAGTATGATCACAAGTGGGAATCTGGGATGAAGACGGAAATTCCTGAATTCAAGGGTGGTATGCAAGCTGAAGAGTTTTTGGATTGGGTGGCTAATGTTGAAGAAATTTTTGATTTCAAAGAAGTTCCAGAACATCGTAGAGTGAAGTTGGTTGCTACAAGGTTGAGGGGTAGAGCTTTGGCATGGTGGCAGCAAACCAAACTTACACGTGAACGAATGGGGAAGTCAAAAGTTGAATCTTGAGAGAAGATGAAGAAATTGATGAAAGCAACGTTCTTACCTTACAATTATAAATCTTTGATGTATCAACGTTTGCAGAATTTGAGGCAGGGCACGAAGACTGTTAACGCGGATGAGTTTTATCAGCTTATTGCGAGGAATGATATTATGGAAACGGAAGAGCAGCTGACATCTAGATTCATTGGGGGATTGAGGATGCAGATCCAGGACATGGTGAATATGTTCGATCCAAGGTCTGTAGCGGAGGCACATCAGAAGGCGTTGGCTTGGGAGAAACAGGAACGACGAGGAGGTGGTGTGTTTACTAATTCCAACAATCAAGTGAAGGGTGTAAGTGGGAGTTCTAATGTTTCTAAACCTATCAGTAGACCAGTGGTGAAGGAGGCTGAGAAGGTGAAGGTTAACAATGGTTTCAAATGCTACAATTGTCAGGAATTGGGTCATAAAAGCAATGAGTGTCCAAAGCCAAAGAAGAGAACCATGGTTGCAGAAGTTGAGGATGTTGATGGAGATTATTCTAGTCTAGTTGAGGAGGATGAACAGGATATTGCGTCAGGAGATGAAGGTTGTAATCTAATGCTGAGGAGATCGTGTTTGACACCGAAGCAGGAAGAAGCTAGTTGGTTGAGGAGTAATATCTTTTAGTCGACATGCACTATACTGGGGAAGGTGTGTAAATTTGTGATTGACGCAGGAAGCTGTGACAATATCGTTTCAACCGAGGCTGTGACAAAGTTGAAGTTGAAGACAGAGAAACATCCGAATCCATACAAGCTAGCATGGTTGATAAAAGGAGGAGAAGTGAAAGTCGATAGACGGGTTCGTGTTCCATTCTCTATTGGGAAGAAATACAAAGACGAGATCTGGTGTGATGTAGTAGAGATGGATGTTTGTCATTTAATTTTGGGAAGACCATGGCAGTATGATCGAGCAGTACAGCATGACGGTCGGACCAATAGCTACAGCTTTATGTTTGAAGGTACGAAGATTATCTTAGTTCCAAAGAAGAGACATCAAGGAGAGAGTAAGTCAGAAGAGATTGAAGAACTGAAAACTTTGTTATCTTTGAAAGAGTTTGTTAAAGAAGTTGAAGAGGAGCCTGAAGTGTTTTTGTTGATTGGGCGAGAGAGCAGTGAAGAGGTTGAAATTCCAGAAGAAGCGAAGCCAGTTTTGAAAGAATTTGAGGATGTATTTCCAAATGAGATACCAAAGGAGTTACCGCCACTAAGAGACATTCAACATCAAATTGATCTTGTTCCGAGAGCGGTGTTGCCACATAGACCACATTATCGAATGAGTCCGAGGGAACATGAAGAGTTGCGAAGGCATGTGGAAGAGTTGCTTGAACAGGGGCGTGTGCAGGAGAGTTTAAGTCCTTGTTCTGTACCAGCTTTATTGGTACCCAAAAAGGATGGAACGTGGAGGATGTGCACAGATAGTAGAGCATTGAATAAGATCACAATCAGATACAGATTTCCGATGCCGAGGCTTGATGATTTATTGGATCAAATCAGTGGGTCCGTAATCTTTTCTAAGATTGACTTGAAGAGCGGTTATCATCAGATTCGCATTAGACCAGGGGACGAATGGAAGACAGCATTTAAGACGAGGGAAGGATTGTATGAATGGCTGGTAATGCCGTTTGGTCTATCGAATGCACCGAGTACATTCATGAGGGTGATGAACTAGATTTTCAGGCCATACATTGGGAAATTTGTGGTGGTTTACTTTGATGATATTCTGATCTACAGTGCTAGTACATAAGAGCATGTTCAACATTTGAAGAAAGTGTTAATTATTCTTCGTGAAGAACAATTCTATGCCGCTACAAAGAAGTGTGTTTTTATGGCGAGGAGTGTTTTATTCCTGGGGTATGTTGTGTCGGAAGAAGGAATACAGGTTGACCAAAGTAAAGTCGAAGCTATCAGAGATTGGCCACAGCCCAGGACGATAACGGAAGTTCGTAGTTTTCACGGGTTGGCTTCATTCTATCGCAGGTTCATTCCACATTTTAGTAGTGTGATGGCGCCTGTTACAGATTGTATGAAGGGTAAACAGTTTTTATGGTCAGAGGAAGCAGGGAATGCTTTTGGGAAGATCAAGGAGTTGCTGACGGCTGCACCAATTCTAGTGCTACCAGATTTTCAGTTGGTATTTGAACTACATACTGATGCTTCCAAGGTTGGGATTGGAGGGGTGTTGAGTCAGAAGGGTTGTCCGATTGCATATTTCAGTGAGAAGTTGTCAGGAGCGAAAATGAGATACAGTACATATGATGTGGAATTTTATGCTGTTGTGCAAGCTATTAAACACTGGAGACACTATCTATTTCAGAAAGAGTTTGTTCTTTACACTGATCATGAGGCATTGAAGCATTTACAAGGGCAAGACAAAATTTCAGCAAGACATGCATCATAGATTGCATATTTGCAGCAGTTTACTTTTGTTGTTAAACATAAGTCAGGAGTGACGAATCGTAGTACGGGTTTCAGTCCATTTCAGATAGTATACTCAAGCTTACCGAGGGGACCGTTGGATTTAACGGTAGTACCACAACCAAAGGGGACGGTTAAACGAGCTGTTGATTTTGTTGAAAAATTGACAGAGTGTCATAGAATCGTTCAAGAATGATTGGAGAAAGCGAATGAGAAGTACAAATGATCTGCAGATCTGAAGCGAAGGAGTGTTGAATTTAATGAAGGGGATATGGTATATGCTGTGTTAACCAAGGATCGTTTTCCAGTAGGCGCTTATAACAAGTTAAAAGCCAGGAAAATTGGTCCTGTAGAAGTCATGAAACGAATTAATGAAAATGCTTATAAATTGAAGCTGCCGGAGGATATGTACACTTCTGATGTGTTTAATGTTAAACATCTTATAACGTATCATGGGAATGAATTTGTTGTGAAAGAAGGGGGCGCAAATTCGAGGACGAATTCTTCTCAACCTGGGGAGGATGATGCAGCCCAGCCTGAAGAACTCCTAGGTCGCTCACGACCTAACGAAATTTTAGGTCGCTCACGACCTAGTGAAGGTCGCTCACGACCTAGTAAAGGTGAGGCAGTGAAACAGGATGCAGAAGCAAGCCATAGGTCGCTAACGAGTTTACGACCTAACTCAAGCGGTCTACGACCTAAGGAATGTGAAGGGTTAAGTCGTATGCGAGCTAACAAGCTGAAGGGAAAAGTACTACGACCTAAAAAGAAACGACCTATGTTAGGTCGTAGGAAAATGAGGAGGGATAGGTCGCTCGCTATAAGTCGCGAGGCCTTAAGTCGTGAAGACTTAGGTCGTGAGGACTTAGGTCACAAAGACTTAGGTCGCGAAGTTTCTGAAGCCGCTTATTTTAGGTCGCTGATGGGGGATGCCGTTCATTCTTAGGTCGCGAAGCTCCAAATGCCATTCATTTGTTAGGTCGTTTATCTGCTGTAACTGTTGTTTTAAGTCAGAGGTCATGATAGGTCGTGTACGACCTAAGTATTGTAAAGTCGTTATGTTGTCTTGTAATATGTGGTTGTGTTGCAATTTAATCTGTTAGGTCATTGACGACCTATACTAAGTCGCTGGGTTTTTAGGTCGCACTATGTTAGGTCGTAGGTCGTTCACGACCTAAGAGTTGTGTTGAAATTTTGATTCTGTTTTGGCGTGTGAGTTGTAGCCTATAAATAGGCATGTGTGGTCATTTGTAAAAGTTTTAGTGGATTTGAAATAAAACTCTTGTTTTGTTAGCTTTGTGCTTTCACCCAATTGGTAGTCGAGTGTAATCTCCTATCTCCTCTTTCGGTTAATCGAGTGCGCTCGATTCAACGATTGTAGAAGCCGATTCGTAGAATCAAGTGCGCTTGATCAACGCTCGAAGAATTGAAGATCTTTGAACCCGGTATCGTGCGCGATCAACGAGTTCGGGATAGCTAGAATTCAGTATCTTCGGATCAACGAATTCGGGCATTTCAGCATTCATCAACTCACCGATTGCTACTTTCATCGATCTACATTGTTTTGATTAATCCACTGCGTCAATCCTTGAGCTGACTCTCTTTTATACGATTAATCAAGGTTGGATGTACCACTAAATAAGCTATAATGGCATGCCTTCTACTTAGCACATCTGCCACTACATTGGCTTTCCCAGGTGTGTATAAGATATCAAGATCATATGATGAGAGAAATTCTAACCAACGTTGTTGTCTCATATTTAAGTCCTTTTGAGTGAAAAGATACTTCAAAGATTTGTGATCCGTGAAGAGCTCGAACTTTTCACCCAGGAGATAATGCCTCCATATTTTTAATGCAAACACAACGGCTAATAATTCTAAGTCATGTGTTGCATAATTTTTCTCATGAGTCTTTAGTTATTTGCTTGCATAAGCGATGACCTTTCCATGCTACATTAGAACAGCACCTACTCCTTCCCCACAAGCATCAGTATATACAGTTAAACCGCCACCTTCACCAACAATAGCTAGGTCTGGAGCGGTAGTTAACCTTCTCTTGAGTTCTTTGAATGCTTCTTCACATATGGTGTCCATTCAAATTTAACATCCTTCATAGTCAATTTTGTTAGATGGAGGAAATTTTGGAGAAGTCTTGAATGAATCTCCAATTATATCCTGCCAATCCTAAGAAGCTGCGGATGTCCTTCGTGGTTTGTGGTTGCTTCCAATCTTGTATAGCTAAAATCTTATCTGAATCTACTGAGATCCCTTCTCCTGACACAATATGCCCAAGGAATCTTACTTCTTTCTCCCAAAAGTGACATTTCGAGAATTTAGCTTTAAGTACATTTCTCCGCAATATTTCCAACACAATCTCCAAATGCCTTTCGTGTTCTTCCTCGGTTTTGGAATAGATAAGAATATCATCAATAAAAACCAACACGAATTTGTTTAACACATCTTTGAATACTCTATTCATAAGGTCTACAAAATAGGCGGGTGCATTAGTCAACCCAAAAGGCATAACTAACCATTCGTAAAAGCAATCCGGACCCCTAAATGCAGTTAATGGAATGCCATCCTCAGCTATTCTTAGTTGATGGAATCCTGTGGCTAAATCCATTTGTGAGAATACTCGAGAACCATGAAGTTGATCAAATAAGTCATCTATGCGGGGTAGAGGATACTTGTTTTTAATAGTTTGCTTATTTAGGTCTCGATAGTCTACACAAAGCCTTAGGGAGCAGTCATACTTAGCAACAAAAACTACCACTGCACCCCAACTTGAGCAGCTAGGTCTAATTAGTCCTTTTTTAACAAATCATCAGTTTGGTTTGCCAACTCAATCTTTTCCTTCGGGGCCATCCTTCGAATAAGGTGAATAACGGGTCTCGCACCAAGAATTAAGTCAATTCGGAACTCAATTTCCCGATGCGGGGGCAAACTTTTAACTTCCTCAAAAACATCCTGAAATTCCTTGACAACTAGTATTGTCTCCAAATCTTTTTGAGATGAGTCTAGTGCATACATGAAACTATCCCTTATTGGACTAGGTTCTTCACAAGATATTTCTATAAACTTCCCAAAGCTAGTCCACAAAGTTACCGTCCTTTTAACACAATCAAGGACAGCTTTATTCTTGTATAACCAATTCATACCGAGCAAAAATTCAAACCCAATAAAGTCAAGAACAAATAGGTCGCATGAAAATTTTTGGGAGAGGTGTGTAACTCGTACGTTTTCACAAATCATACAAAGATTAATTGTACCGCCTATGGGATTTGACATGCAAATAGGGGTATCTACTATTTTTGTGATCAGTTTTAATCTATCAACCAATCCTTTAGCAATAAAACTATGGGAAGCCCTAGTATCAAATAATACTTTAACTAAATCATCATTGACATAAATATTACCTTCAAGAACTCCCTTGCCTTTTACATCAGTAGAGGTTGAAGGCTCGCCTTTGATAGCATAGACCTTAACCTACTCTCCTTTCTTCATTAACGGGCACTTGTTCTTCCAATTGCCGGGTTGATAGCAGTTATGGCATAGGCTATTCTACACCATAGGAGAGATGGTTCGTTGTTGCTTCCTTTGAACCTTGGGACTCCTACAGTACTTTGAATAATGTCCTTTCTTTCCACAATTAAAACATTCGACATCTTTAAAACGGTTTTCCTGAGATCCTCCTCCGGGCTTGCCTTGCCATGGCTTCTTTTCATTGTTATTGAACTTCCTCTTATTGTTGTTGTTTTGGGTTGCGACTGGATTCCTCTTATCCAAAGCTTCATAACGGAAACCCATATCTATTAAATCCACAAAGTTTCCTTTAACATGGGCAGTCATCCTATCTTGATAGTGCTCCTTCATCCCAGAAATGAACATCTCGTTTTTCTTCAGAGGCATGTCTATCAATCCAGGCCCAAAGCGAGACAATTCATTGAATTTATGCAAATACTCTTCCACAGACATCGCTTCTTGTTTTAGATCCATGAAACTTCTATAGAGGCGGGATTTGCCAGCGGCGGACATGTATTGCTCTTCAAAAACTTCTTTAAATCTTTCCCAAGAGAAATTATCTTCAGATTCATTAAGAGTAACGGACTCCCACCAAGCTAGAGCCCCATCCTTCAATTTCCAGGAGGCCAAGAACCTCTTTCGATTATCATCAATGTCTAATCCTTTAAAGATTTTTTCACAGGACTTAGCCAGGCTTGAAATTCAATAATAGATTCTGTGCCTCGGAATGGCTTTCCTCCCAAGTTGGTATAATCTTTGCAAAGAGTGGCAAAGTTAACTTGAGGTGGCACGGGAATTACCGCTTCCTCCATTACTGTAGCATTTGATCGACCGTTAGTGGTCGTAGTATTGCGACCTCCCCTTCGTCCTCTTCTATTACTCATCTCCTACTATCTGCATACAGTAAGGGGACATCTTTTAAAAATATAGACAAAATTATTTTAGGGAATTGGTATAAACTTGAATAAAGTTATTCGGATAAAAATTTCAAATATGCGCTCTCTCAGACTAAACTCATTCTAGGGTAATACTAACCCTATCTCTAATGAGTTGACCCCATCTAGGCTTAGGTATTCACTCAACCATAAGCTTTGATACCAAATGTGACGACCCACCTCCTCGACCCTCAGAAATTGACACTAATACATCCTCGGTATCCATGTGCCGTAAATCCAAGTGCCGGAGAGGCAAATTATCATGGGGTAATGAAATAAAGATAGAAGGTGGACAATAATAGAATCTCACATTGTATTCAACACATAATTATACATATGAGTAGTACATGTAGTTACTCCAAATTGTTCCATCAAAGTTATGATAGGTACTAACCCAGCTAGGATATTTATAACGACCTATCCTCACAGTGCTGGTAGATACTAATACATAATACAGACACAGCGAAAAGTGATAGATGACTTCAACAAAAGACCCAAAATGCTCCATGCTTCATTCCAAAATGCTCCAAGCTTACCTAACTAGTTGGCTGCCCAAAAAAATAAGGCACCCAGAGTTTAAGGGAAAAAGAAAATAAACTCTGGGTCAGTCATGGGACTGGTGTGAGAAACTCAAAATACGATGTTTGAAAACAAAGGTATCTCATAAGACCACGCCGCACATAAACACGGAACGAATTTTTTTCCTTATGATAACCAAAACATTTGCTACGCAGAATATGTGGATATTATTTTTAATGACATTCTTTTGAAAACACTTTTCAAGTAAGTATACACAATCTTAGCCGAAATTGTTACATTATTAAATTCTAGCATACTAGGCTCTACAATCAAATCCGAAGGCACTTATTGGAGAATGGATTTCCATACAATGACAAGGTAGGGGACTACCTTCCGACAGTACATCTTTAGAAAAATGCACCTGAGGCTCCAACCTCTACCAACACAGAACCGGCCTACCTTTACCATAGATAGTACCGAATATGTCATCACCCCGGTCGTTCCCGACCTACCCGAGAGCTCTCTTTGCATACACCACGTTAATTTAGAACCCGACGTCATAGCGGGAATAAATATATCTAGAAAGGTGATGACTATACCCTAATGGGAGCGACCCACTTAGCTCTGCCACATCTACCCTGTTTTAGTCATTTCCGGGTGATGAGGCTCGAGGTAATGATTACCTTACTCATAGCACATTCCACTTTGAATGCCACATTGCCAATCCATAATCACAGAACTGATTTCTACAAACGTATAACTCCTGAGCTAGTACGTCTCAGGAAAGGGTGTTAAACTAAGAGAAGTTGCCTTCTCCGCCACCAATCTGATGATACGTTCGTAGAGATCAACCAATGTAATTACAATTGCAACGTCAGACATTCGTCCATGCAAGTTGTCTAGGAATAGGACAAACTGAAGGCACTCTCCTACCACATCCTGTCGGGAGTTACTCCTAGGATTAGTAGCAATTAGTCCTTGCATTGGATATTTCATAACGAAGAGACTACTGCTACTATATGTATATTGGGAGTTTATCCCCAAATGATCAACAAGCAGTCTTTCGATACGAAAATCCTAAATATCATATTCATGTCTTCACTCCGAATACGCAAATTGGTTCGAAGTGGTCTTCGGATAGGAATTACCTAAATCCGATCCCGGTTCCTCCGAACCAATCATCAATTAAAAAGATGTTAAGTTTATATGTGATTATCAATCATCATTCAATTTAATTCGTATTTTTATTCATTCATAGATATACCTTAGAGATATATCCATTGAAATATTTCTTTATCTTTTTCAAAGTATATGGAATCATCAAGCCTCATTTATCAAATCCTTTTGGTTAATTTAAAACCCTTTTTAAATCGAGGAATAATTCCAAACCCTTTCATATTTTACTTAGAAAAATATTTCCCATTCATTTCATTTAAATCTTAACAAAGATTTCCTAATTCAAAACTCATAATTTTAATTCGGTTAAAAGCATGTTATCTAGGATGTTAATCCAAAACCAGTAAATGTTAAGTGAGCAGAATCTATAGAAATCATCTAATTCTACTCAATATCAATTCCCGTATTCAACAAATACTATGGGTAGAATAACGGTGAAAACACCCTTTAAATTCCACGAATAGTATGAGTTCCCTCTTCGGGCTTTAACACCGAGTACAATAAGATTATCTCCATAAAATTCAAGTTATTTATATTTGGAAAATTATATCCTTTAACTTTGGAAAATTTTTGATCCGAGTAAATCAAATTTACTATCCCATTCGTCGGGCCAGTCCGGATAGCCAGGGAGAGCAGGAAACTGGTTTTCCAAACTCAAGCCTAGACACTATCTCTCTGACACCCATAAGGCGGTCAAGTAATTTGATCGACTCTAAATCATTTTATATTTAACTATTCTATAAATCCTTCAGATCATATTTAAAATACTTTATTAATCATTTGGAAATATTTACAAAAGATTTGGAAAAGAACGGTTGCGTTTAAAACTACATTTCAAAAGTTATATAAAAGTGCTGCGAAAAGTGCGTTTTTAAGCTATATTGATCAAAACGACTTTTTTTATCATTTGGAAACTCATTTTTATAAATCAAATCACTTTTAAAATATTTTTAGAATTTATTTCATATTTTTAAACAATTTTAAAGAGGTTTAACATTCCATATACACTAATTCATTAAATAAAGGAAAGTGATTTCCTTTGTGCTTATCGACGTGTATTTCAGTGACTTGCATATATATATATATATATATATATATATATATTCAACATTCATATTAAAAAACCATCATCAATAATCATAATCAAACATATATAACATCCAATAGCATATAATACGATAGTCTAGGAGTTTACTCACCTCGGGTTTAAACGACTAACTAAAAATTGGTATAGCTTTGCTAACTCGAACTTTTAGCCCACGATCACTTGGATTATTGCTTCTAGATGGCTCGGCCTATGCATGAGAGGATAGAGGTGATGGAAACCATTAAAGTAGAGGTGAAGAAGAAGATGGAATGAGATGTGTGAATTTGTGAAGCCTTAGGGTCTTATTTATAGCCCTAGGAAAATGTGGCAAATTACTAAATTACCCTTAGATATTATCAAAATATCTCTTACACCACATAACCTCAACATCAAATCTTTGTCCCCATACTCAAGTGCATGCATTAATGAGATGTAATGTGATAAGACATATTGCAAAAATATCTTAAGATGGAATGACATGCATTAATGATGGATTTGATGTTTGCTTTTCATGTTTTAATGGTGATTTGATGTTACCTTTTTCACTTACTTTTTGTAAAAATATCTTAGATATTTTCTTTAGCTTTGATTTGACTAATTGTGATAAACATATGTGTGTATGTGTGTGTGCGTGCATGCACAAACAATGTTGCAACAACTCAAAATAATTTCCATTTGTCAAGCCGTTGAGATTTCGGGATCCAATTTCCAAGCATATTTTCAGTTTTTAATTCAAACTATTTATTTATGTAAACAAAACTTGAAAATAAATTTCTTATCATCTTTAACTAATTAAAACAAATTCATTTAACTTATAAAGCTATATTTAAAATTAATTAAATATTCCATTTTCAAAGTGGTAAAATTACGGGTCGTTACATACTCCCCCCCTTAAAAGAATTTCGTCCTCGAAATTAAGGATAAGAACAAGATAACTCAAAGACAAATATATATAAATATATAACGAAGTGATGCACATGTATAAGATATAGCAAGTGACATCATCACAAGCCGTTGAGTACACCATACACATACAACTATGTATCCATTCTAAACTCAAGGTAGGCTTTACGCATTCTTTCCTCTGTCTCCCATGTGCAGTCTGCTGCGTCACCACTCCATTGGACTTTAACCAATCTTACAACCTTCCTTCTTAATCGCTTCTCATCGTGATCTATGATTCGCATTGGTCGCCTAATAACCGCCAAATTAGGTTCAACTTATAAATCTTCTTGGGCAGCTATTTCTATAATTTGCTCTGGATCATGCACATATTTTCGTAGGTGAGATACGTGAAAGACATTGTGCACACCAGATAACCTTTCGGGCAGTCCCACACGATAAGCTAATGGGCCAATCCTTTCGAGAATAGGAAAAGGTCCAATAAATCGAGGTGCTAACTTTCCTGCCCGACCAAATCTTACCACTCCTCTCATTGGAGAAACTTTTAGGAATACATAATCTCCAACTGAGAACTCTAGATTTCTTCGCCTTTGATCAGCATAGCTCTTCTGCCTACTCTGGGCTTCTTTCATTTTTTTTCTAATTATGTCTACCTTTTTTGAAGCTTCTCTAATCATATCAGGACCTAGTACTAATCGATCTCCGGTCTCGATCCAACATGCTGGAGATCTACACGGACGACCATACAAAGCTTCATATGGGGCGATGCCAGTACTAGCCTGATAACTGTTATTGTAAGAGAATTCTATCAGATGAAGGTAGCTTTCCCATGAACCTTCAAAATCTAAGATGCAAGCTCTAAGAAGATCGTCCAACACTCGATTTACTCTCTCAGTTTGTCCATCGGTCTGGGGGTGATATATGGTGCTTATGTTTAGCTTAGTTCCTAAAGTAGTTTGCAATGCCTCCCAGAACTTACTAGTAAAGATAGGGTCTCGATCACTGACTATACTACTGGGGACACCATGCAATCGAACTACTTCCCTCATGTATATTTCTGCTAGACTTGCAGCAGTTCTCGTTGGTTTTACTGGGATAAAATGTGCGCTCTTGGTTAATCGATCTATGATAACCCAAATGCCTTCATTTCCCTTTCTTGATCGGGGTAAGCCATCGATGAAATCCATCAATATTTGGTCCCATTTCCAAGTCAGAATTTCAAGAGTTTTGAGTAATCCAGCGGTCTTTTGCTGATCAATTTTGATCTGTTGACAATTTGCACATCTACTAATATGGATAGAGATATCCCTCTTCATGCCATCCCACCAAAAAGTTCTCTTCATATCACGATACATTTTAGTAACTCCGGGATGTACAGAAAGTCAAGAATTATGACATTCTGTTAAAACTTCTTGCCTTATCCCACCGACATTGGGAACACATATCCTTCCATTCATTCTTAAGATTCTCTGCTCATCTACTTTGAATCCTATCCGTCTTCCTGGTATTATATTCTCCTCTACTTCCCTGGCTATTCTTGAAATGATTGGATCCTTGAGCTGACTCTCTTTTATACGATTAATCAAGGTTGGATGTACCACTAAATAAGCTATAATGGCATGCCTTCTACTTAGCGCATCTGCCACTACATTGGCTTTCCCAGGTGTGTATAAGATATCAAGATCATATGATGTGAGAAATTCTAACCAACATTGTTGTCTCATATTTAAGTCCTTCTGTATATATAGAATTAAAAATAACATTGTTTTTTGATCTTACATTGTAGTAGTATATTATGTTTAAATGGTATGACATTATAGCATTTTGTTATTATTATTATTTTTTACATAATTATTTCATATAGTGATATTGTATAGTATAAGTTTATACCCATGTTCATTTTTCTGTAACTGGTGATTAATGAGCAAGATAAGATGGAAATTGATATATTTATGCTATAGAGGATATAGGTGGTGCAGTAGGTGGTCTTAAGAGGCATGCGTTTGTTACCTAGGGTTATAGTTGAAAAGGCTAGGTAAGTCGACTTTAGGTGATCGGGGAAGTGCTTAGTGGTGGCGGTTGATGTGGCGATGGTAAGGCGGGTTGACTGCAAGTGGATCGCTAGCTGCTAGCACGCGTTTATGGTAGTGGGTACCGATGTTTTGGAAAATGTAATTTGGAGGGAGGAAAATTTTTGTTCTTTATTTTTTTCCTTATGGCTAAAGGCGGCACCTTAGGTGTTAAAATTTCATACAAGTTTATCCTTTAAACAAAATTCCTTAAAGATGTGTTTGGTGCAGTTGGTAGTTGCATCGGTATAAATTATTTCCCAAATGCAACTACCAACCACACATATATATTAAAAAAAACTTTAATGTATTATCTATTGTGTGTCATTCAACATAAATCCAAATTCATGAGAAAAACCTTAGTTTCACCCTTTCTTCAATCACATCAAATCTCTTGAAAATTCATTCTAAAACTTAAAGTAAACGTAAATTAGCAATCTTACCTTGGTTCAACAATTTTGTTTTACTAATTGAACCAAATAACTCTAAAACTTCAGTCTAAAACATCTTACCACTTACTACTTAAGCTAGTGGACCTTAATATTTTCCGGTATTAATATATCTAGTTTTAGAATTTATTATTATCATTATGACTTTTGTCAAGTTATTTCATTTTTATAGTTTACCAATTGATTATTGTTTTACATGTTTTAGCATGTAAAGATTCAAATATGATATATTTTCTAAAATAATGATAACTTGCTTTGTAGAAATATATGTAATTTCGAACCTACTATATACTGCTTTGATAGAAGTTGATATGTAAATAAAATAACACATCACTTATTGTTGTAGGTAAAAAAATATGTTTGAAGGTCAAAAAATGTTGCTCCTATCAAGAACTAAAAGAAATGGTATTTGGAATAACAAAATAAACTCTTAACAATATAATGTAATAATAATAAGTATGTGGGTGATGGATATTGTATCTTCTAGTGTTGAATTAAATGATTATGCTAACATCGATATTATGTTTTTAATTATTATGAAATTGATTGAATTATTTGGAACAAAATTTGAGTTAAGACATGCCAAAGAATCCGATACAACTGATGCAGATTTAAATCTACTAGTAAAGTATTTTATATTTGTTTGAGTTAATCTTATCAGAGTTATACTCATTTGAGTTATCCTTATTTGATTTATCTTAGTCAAGTATTTGGTACTTATGCGACCACAAAGTAAGCATGCTATTTATTTCAATTTGATCAGTTGTATATTACTACAATACATACATATAGTCTATTTTTTGCTTTTGAATGTTTCAATTGTGCCACCTTTTGGCACCTACTAAAAACCTCCAAATGATATTAATACACAATTTTTATTTTACCATCTCTAAGTTGGCATTGGCACAGTGTTGGGGAAAAGATCCAAATGCCAAGCGTGGAGATGTTATAAATAGTGTCACGATAAATTTGTCAGTCTCTACTCAAATTTCCTACATTTTCCCATGCAAACATTTACCAATGTATTTCTTATGTCTTTTTCACTCATTTTAAATTGTATAAAATAAACTTTGCTGACATCATACCGACGTGCCAAAGTAGGTGATATAATAATTATGCAACATTTGCCTCCATCAAGCATAAACCATAATAAAATATTACATGACGTCAAACTGGTTTTGCTAAAAAAAGAATATTATAAATATATATATCATGATATACAATTATTCATCTTGGTAGAAAAATATATAATCAGTCAACATCACATATCCAATAACACAACAAATAAAATACAAATATCCAATACAACAACAAACAACATACATATATGCAATACCACAATACTAAATCCAACATAAAGTCCAACATTACATAACAAGTTCAACATGCCCCAATGATACGATAATATATGAACATCCAACATCGAGTCTAACAACTCATGCAAATAATAATGTCAAGTCAATATGTAGAAAATAAGCAATAACTCACATAATGTGTGCAGTTCCACTTCCGCCATCACAATACCACTGAAATTGATGCATAAACCCACTCATCCTTATCTTGAAACACAACTCCATGTCCGGTGCATATAACATGCACCCGACCTATGAAAGGTTCATTTTAAATACCAACCAACCAACCAAATAACTTGTTGCATATCTTATAGTGCACATATAAACTATAATAAAACACATATATAAAATATGTGAGATAGCAATATGATCATGATAAAGTACTCATAAATAAACTCCTAAATATCAGAGTACCATAATCTCCCAGTGATCATAACAAACTAAATGAGTTGATATCTCTCAAGTGCATGTATGACTACATGAACAAACTATCTAATATAATTAAGTGTTGACTACTCAAAGCATTGCAAAATGAAATACATTAAGTAAAACTCCAATAAATAGCTAATACATAAGCCTAATGCTCGACTTTGCTAATTAGCTACCATGTGTAGTGACACCAACTCGTACCATGATCTACTAGTGAGAGTACTCGAGAGTTATAAGAAAGGACAACTCTAATAACTTTGGGTTCAGATAACAGTCTTATGTGAATGGGTCATCTACCCAAAATAATGTATAAAATCAACACACACACACACATAGATATATATATATATATAATGTATGAGTATAAAAACTTGTACTTGTCCCAATAAGAATGGTCATGATTAAACCTATTACATAATATTTATAACACCCTCATGCACATATAAACATTTGCACATATAAGCATTAGCACATAAACTCAATTTGTTTAATCTAACCAGTAGGGTAAAAGAGTTAATACTCTGTAACAATATGATATGGGGTGTCGGGGTATAAGATTCAAAAAATACAACAAATCAAACATGACATTTATAACATCCAAACCTCATTCATCCTTACGATGCACTGATGGATACTTGTTGACCCAACGACTACCATTCCATTGATAGACTTGAGGGTATGCTAAATAGGAAATTATGTAATTTTGGATATATAATCGTACACTTAACTCTTTTGTACAAATCTTGAATGAAAGTATTTTTTTAGTTCATATTTCAATTATATGTGAGCATATTTATGTGTGTGTGTATAATTCAAATCTTGATGATTACATTCACCATAAAATACAAAACTTATAAGTATAAGTATTTAACCAATCTATATTTCGAACATATTCATACTACTAAATCGTGTATATACAAATAAATACTTATTCTTGAATTTTCCTAGTCAAAGTGATCCGAAAAAGGGGTATCGATTTACCGATGAGAATAATGTATGTAGCATCTCCATATGGGGACATTTATTTACTCATTATCATTGGGACACCAAGGGGTTACTCACTTGTATTATTGTGGATCAACTATAAAAAGATTCATCGAAAATCATTATAGGTTAGTGTTAACTAGATTTCTAACCAACCTCGGAACGATAGTAAATAGGGGTTTATAATGAAGGTAATTATCTAAAAAATCATTTAAAATGCAGAATGATAAATGATTAAGAGATTAATGCATAATGCAATTAAAGTAAATAACACAAGAGTTCAGTGGTTCAATCTAGAAGAGATCTGCATCCACTATGGTTGATTTTCTTATTGCTTTAAGCATTCAGTTACAACAGTACTTTCAATGGCTATTACAAAAGCATAGAACTAGAAAATTTATCTCTTAAGAGTAAAAAAATGGGTCCTTGTACAAGTGCATGAGAAACCTTTATTTATAGCTATAGAGATTATGATTTGAAGCATCAATATGGGGAAAAAGAGAAAAGATCACATCAAAAATAAAAATAAAAATAAACATAAGTCTCATCTATGTATACAAATCCCAGTAGAACATACAAGGCTTAATAAAACAAATAAAATAACGTTATCTTTCTATACATTAATCCTTTATTTAATTTATAAGCAATATAATAGTGGTACATAGAAATAATTTAAAGTAAACGACAAGTAAATGTAACATACAACCAAAGCTCATTCCTTTTCCTTTTGCTTTCTTTCACTAGACCATACAAGGATTAATAAAAAAACTTTATCTTTCTACATAGTAATCCTTTATTTAATTTATAAGTAATCCAACAGTAGTATATGGAAATAATTTTAAGCTAACAACTTGTAAACGTAACATACGACTGAAGCTCCTTCCCTTTCCTTCTGCTTTCTTTCACATGCCAACTTTGCAAAAAATATATAAACAAAGAGGAAAAGTTTCAACTATGTTTAGAATGTCTTATTTTTATGCACCCCGATTACGTGGGAATTTGTAAAAACCCTAATGTTAATTACCTAATTAATTAAGTTTACTTTTGGACAATTAATTCTAAATTGTGGTTTGTGAAATTTTATTGTGAAATAAAAACCAGTTGAGAATTTTTAATAAATCTTATTTATGAGAAATGAATTTATTTAGATTTAAAAGTTGTTAACTTTGGAATTTTTCATTAAATGAAAACAAGAGATTGTCCCTTTTAAATATTTAAAAATAAAATAAAATAAGTGTTAAAAATCTTGTTTCTTTCTTTTATTTTGAAGTTAAAAGGTTAAAATATAATGTAGAATTTTTATGTGAATTTTTCTAACTATAATCTAATTTGTAATGGGAGTTAAAATAAAGGAAATAGGTGGGAAATAGAGTTTTTAGTTATTTAATTAAAGTATAGGATTGGGCCTAAGTAATTTCAACCCAATAGTGCAAATAAGAAAGATTTTTCTCTCCTTACCAATTTCTAAATGAACCATACGTTCATTTGTTCAAACCAGTAAACAAAAGAAAGTTTCTCAAAGCTATGAAAACACTAGCTTCAAAAATCCTTAATTTCAAGTTCTAAATCAAAGGGCATTTGTTGAAATCTTGTAGAAATCAAAAGAAGGTAATCTCCTACACCTATAGTGAATCAATTATGGTTAGTAATTTTAGTTTAATCTTTTGGTTGTAATCCTCTCTTTGCAATTTTTGAAAATAACCTAGGTAGTAACCAAGAGAGACTAATCCGAGATTATTTCATCAAATTCAAGTTTAAAGGTGAGTTTACCTTACCAACTATCTCTAGATTCACGTGTATGTGATTATTAGTTACCGTTTGGGTTGAATTGGATAAATTTTGGTTTTATTGTTCAGGTTT
The DNA here is from genome assembly GCA_030737815.1 of Allium fistulosum. Taxonomy (NCBI): domain Eukaryota; kingdom Viridiplantae; phylum Streptophyta; class Magnoliopsida; order Asparagales; family Amaryllidaceae; genus Allium; species Allium fistulosum. The sequence continues at coordinate 853,766,639 of CM060907.1, forward strand.
ATACTGTTTAATTTCTAAAATCTGCTAAAACCCTTGTCTTTGATCTCATTTAGTTGATAATTATAGTTGTTTATATGGATGCATGCACTCTAAAATCACCTTAGGACAATCACTCAAGCTATAGGATTAAACCACCATTGTAAGATTTCGGCGAGGAGGATTTCTAGAGCTATTCCCGACCAGTGGACCGGTGGGAACTACTGGTGCACCGTTAGGTGAAAATTTGGAGCTGATTTAGCTCCAGATAAATACCCCGGATCCCCAGTTTCTTTTCTCGTTTATCGCCATGTTTATTGTTAATGTTTTCTTGTGTTTTGTGTGTTTGTTTGTGGTTCTCTTGACATCCATTTCCTTTTGTTTGTTAATTTATAAAATCAGATAGAGAGACAATATAGAATTAAAAACCCTTGGACCAAATTGTGTTCGGACCATATGATGTGCAGTAGTGTATTCTTTTGTGTTTGGACATGGAATCACCTTGATTTAAAGGGTTATAAATTTATAAACTTATATCTAACTATTTTCTAAATATGAATATAATTAATTTTGTAAACGAAAGTTTATTTAAGTTTATAAACATCAAATTTATTTCTAAATCAGTCTATATCTTTTTATAAATGATTTTATTTTACTAGTAGTTACTATATACTAAGCATTTTTAGTAAAAATAGACATGGGATTGGAATTATGGTTTTGAAAATATAAACCTAATTTATTTAAAAATAAAATGGTTAAATATATCAAAATGGATTTGAAAGAGTAATAAATATGGTTTTATAAAATAATGGACTTATATATATATATATATATATGTGTGTGTGTGTGTGTGTGTGTGAATGTATTTTTGGAAACATGATTTGTTAACTAAATATCTTGTATGGAATTTTGAGACAACTATGTATATATATAATTGTATTTTTTTAAAATAATTTGAGTTAATGGAATATTTTAACAAATTGTGAATAACTACATAAAGATTAATATTAATGTAATTTGTGGAAAATTATATTATTTGTTTTCTAAACTACAAAACTCTTAGAAAATAAATGTTTTGGGAGCCTTAGCTCTATAATATGGGGAATGCAAATAATCAACCTAGTGTTATCGAATGGTTTAAATGCTCTCGAGTAACGCTTTGTCGAATATTGTACAACACATTGCATAGAATGTTTGAGTGGGTTTATTAACTCTTTAGTGAATACTTGAATTTCACTGGGTAGTATGGGATACTTTGGTTAGGTTCTTGTGATCATTTTAGAGAAGTATTTAACACTTTAGAGTTGTACTCTCTTTTGGTGTTCAGCCAGGGCCCGATATATCCTTACGAGATATATAGTTCAGGTTCTCCATTGGTATTCTTAATAAGTAAGATTTATTAGCTTTAGTAAATACTTGAGTTTCACTAGGCAATATGAGATGTTTTGGTTAAATTCTTGTGATTATTAATAGTGATAGTATTTGACACTTTAGAGTATATTTCCTTTGGTGTTCGGTTGGGGGTTAATAGATCCTTAAGAAGTATACTTATGGATTTTTCCATACTTATGGAGTTATATATATATATATATATATATGGGTAAAAATATAAAGATGGAAAATATAGAGAATTAGAGTCATTGTAACGACCCGTAAAATTTCAACTGTTTAATAATGTAATTAGTTGAAATTTTGTGAAATTTTAAACGATAAAATTTTGAAATAAAATTTGATATTTGGAATGCGTTTAGTTAAGCATAGCAACTGGTAAATTTTCGTCCGAAAATATGAAAGTTTATTTCGCGCGTAAATTTACTTCAATTTAATAATTAAAAGCGATGAAAATAAAATGTTTCCGAAACCTAAATATTTTTACATAGAAAAATTCTAAACCATCTTCTGAGCAAGATGTCAGTTTGTCGTTTTTCCAAATTCGGACATCTTTGGCTCCGTCGATCTTATTTTTCAGTGTTTTTCTCGCATTTTCCGCTATTAGAAAATTCAAATTTTGATAATTCAATCGTAACACTGATATCTGCCTACCGATTTGATCGTCTCGTCGTGCTGATCTCCATAGTATATTTGTTTGTGTGTTTCGAACTTCGATACTCAATGAAATCGATAAAACGGTTAATCGTTCCGGTATCCAAATTTTTAACTTTTGGTTTCCTACGCCTTTTTCATATCCCACCGTTTAATTATCAATAGCATGCAGCCTTTTCAATTCTCAAAAAAATTAACTTTATGACTGGCTTTGATATTTTCAATATTAAACTTATACGTTGTCATGCCCTTTCATTTCTCTGTTCTTTCATTTTGACGTTGCTTTTGGGATAATACACCAAAGAATAGAGCAGTTACTTTTGAAGAAAAACATCATTTCATTTCATTTCGTTCAAAATTGCTCTACCATTTGAGAATCTCTCTGCTCAAAACCAAATACCCCTTCCTCCCCACTTCTCTCTTGTGTCTTCCTTCCTCACCCTCTCTGTCGCGTGAACCACCTCCCCATCCGAGCACTCGAGTCCCCTCATCACCAAACTCAGCCGAGATCTTCCCTAGAGCTGCTTCATCCCCTCGGCCCCAGTGTTCCAGTCCCTTGCCTCTCCTCCGCAAGCACCTATCTCCACACCACAACATCATCATGTCGTGGCCAACTCGTCGCCCTGCCCAGACCCGCCTCCGGCCGTACAACAACCTCCGCCCTTGTTAGCCCATAGTCGAGCCAAGCATCAAACTCCTTCCCCTACACATCCTCTTCCTCTCATCGCTACACCCAAGCTCAATGCCACCATGGCCGAAACCTACAGCAGCTCCTCCCCGATAGCTGATTGCCACACCTCGTCTGCCTCAGCTAGCGCAGCAGCCACCCTGGCCGAGCAGTCCCATCGCCAGCGACCACTCATCTACCGCCCTCACCAAGCGCGGCAACTCCAGTGACCAATCATCGGTCGCGTCCCCTCCCTGCCATGCTTCTGTCTTGCCCCGAGCCTGTGTTCTTCCTCCCACCTTCTTTGGCCTTGCCGTGTCTTCCCTTTGCTCGTTCTCTTCTCGGGATTTATAAGAAGGTATTATATTTACATATTATATATTTTATTAGTTGTTTTATGTATATGTTTATACTGTTGCATTTTATACAGAAGTGTATGTATGAGTATATATATATATATGAGTATATACGTGAATAACAGTTTAGCTATATATGATGTGTAAGGTAGTATTTTATATTTCGTTCAACTGTTTCTTTTATTTTATTCACTAATCAATTGTTATATATAAACTGTATAAACTTTGTGAGGTATATATATGCAAGTACTTTTATTTATATTTGTTTGAATATATTTGTTTATATATAAATGCTGCAATATATACGTTACATTTCAAGATTTATATAGCAATAGCACAGTGCCTAGTGCACCCATGTACAGTCGCATTCTCTACCTATATATAAAATTATTTTTATATCACAAATGCTAAGCTCATCCTTATTATGAGTGGTAGTGATGGTTATGTCAAATAGATATGCATTTCTAAGAGTATTGCAATAGTTATTATCTAATAGATACATGTTGCGTCTATGCATATTGGCACAAAGTGGAAAAAAATAAACACATCAGGTGGCACGTGCTTGTTTATATAAGTTTATATATATGTGGCCTACATTTGTACAAAGACTTTATAGTTTTATGTTACATTTCAAAGTGATTATATATATTACGAGTTATACGGTTGGTATATATTTGTTGAATTTTATCTGTTGAGTTGCAAATATAATATATGGTATATTATGAAGTTTTGGTAAACAGCTCCTATTCGTATATATTTGTACTTTTTATGTCTTCATATATATATATCTATAGGCTATATGAATATTTTAAGTTATATACATATATAATATTTGATGTATACAAATGGATTTATGTTATTTAAATCATAAAAGAGCTACGCATAAGCTCACATGAGACCAGATTCTAATATATATATATTTTTTTATAAGTGTTGTTCCTTGTTTTGTTTTCTGCTGTCGCAGGCACGTGCATATACTATATGCGGTTTATATATGTACTTTGCTATTAATATAATAATATATAAGTTTATATATATATATATATATTTGCTAGCATATAATCTGTAAAGCTTTGGAAGTTATATATATGTGTGTGTGTATTTTATTATAGAGTGTTGTCTGCATATGTAGGAGGTTGGTTTATAGGTAAGTACATATATATAACATGGGTTGATTTCTTTTATATATATATACAGATTTAGATTCGAGTATATTGTATATATTTTCAGTTATATAAAAACTGATTCAATTTGTTTCATCGATTTATGTTATCAGCTCTATCCGTCGAATTCGTGCCCATCTCACTTTGCTTTGGAATTCGTGTTTGGCCGTAACTCAATTTCAGTGTCTATCCTCTCTAGCCTCGAAAGGTGAGCAATCACTCATGATTAATGTTCTTTTATTTATTAAATTTGATTTCAATTGAAACGAAAATTGAAATATGCTGCTGTTAGTTAATTTCACTATTATATATGCTATTATCTGTATTAGTTTACCTGTGACATCTGACACCATTATCTGTTATATATGCAATGATAATCCAGTTTGGTTGTTAAATGATTGATTGTTTGATGTTACAATTGGACGTTTAATTTGTTAATGTTGTAGGTGATAAATAATTTGAAATTGAAATTGACGAGGATAGTTAGATTTGATATATGTGTTAAATTTGATTTGATGACATTTGTTTAATATGACCCCTTAAATGTTTAATCATTTGACACGTAGAAAATAGTGTTAACTACACCTTGAACCATCAATTGTATGTTGTTTAAACTGATGATGCATGAAATTGAAAATAGATGAAAAGTGAAAAACCGTAATGCAATAATCTTTAATCTACATGAAATGATAGTGTAGATTCTAGAAATAATTATATTAATTTGCACAAATAACGACGTGAATTAATACGATTATTTCGGGATTATTTGAATTGATTATTGGATTGATATTGATTGTTGTTATTGCTTGTTTATTTACTTTGACACCATCCCAGTTATCACACTACAAGTTCCCTTTGGTATGCTTTGATTTTGAATTGAATTGGAATTGGGTTGAAATGATAAATACCCAAATTAAACTTTGACCTAGGATAGAGAATTAAATAAAAACCCGATTGGTCAATAATTTGATTTTAAATAAAATAAAGTTTTATTTGAAAGGATAAGATTTTGAAACGAAGTTGAAATTTGAATTTTTAATGAAAGGAAAATGTTAATATTTAATAATCTGAAACAAAGTATTAACAATGTAATTGATGTAGGAACATTGTTTAATTTGAGAAATGATTGAATTAAGTTTGAAATGATTTAATAATTAAGTTTGAAATTATAATTAAGTTTGAAATTATTAAACTTTGAAATTATTTAATAATTAAGTTTTGAATTATTTAATAATTAGATAAGATTAAATTATTTAATGATTAAATTGAATTGAATTCTTTAATAAGTGAAATTGAACTTTTGAACAAGTGAATTTTGACCTCGTGAATAATTGAAATTGAGTTCCTTTATTTATTAAGTTTTGGAAAATTATTTAAGTAAGTAAATAAGTGAAATTGAATTTCTTTAACAAGAAATAAAATGTGATTTATTGAAATTAACGAAAGACTTGAAAGGTAAAGAATTTGATTCGATGAATTTAATTTAATGCAATTTGTAAGTTTTGATATAATGGAGTTGAACTTAAATAATGGATTTAATAAATTGGAAGTTAAATAGAAATTGTTTTGAAGGATAATTTACATAACGAATATTGAATAAAATCGATAAATGAAGTTAAATTGATTTGAATGTTAAATTAAATTAATTTAAATGATTTCGGAATGAAACTTTTATACGAAATTGAATCAATATTTGAATGGTTTAAATAAAATTTGAAATTGAATTATAAGATTTTGAAATGGTAAATTGGAAGTTTGAAACGTAAATTGTGGAAATTGATGTAGAAAGACAAATGAAATGTTGATTTACAAATTCTAACTGAAATTATAATTGATTTGGTTTTGAAATATATTAAACGACCAATCGGTGTAATAATTACGAAAGTTATTAAAGAGACCGGAATCGGTTAGGGACATACTCACTGTCTAAACCGAAAACCACTTTAGTAACTATGCGCGGAGTGTGATCCAGAATGAAGTGGTTGGAATGATGTACGTGATGACTGAGGAAAGAGAACGATAATGGATAGCCTTGACACTTGTGTCAAATTGGAAATAACTAAAACAGGAGCCGTGCCGGGCCAATGGAGGTCAGCTACCTCAAGCGAACACACTTCTTCGAAAACTACTCATTACTTGTTGTCGATTGTTGCACCCTTGATTTTGGGAGTGTTGTTTCGCGGTGTTGCGATCGCTGCGGCGATGCGTTCTCACCTGTCCGGATCAGGCAAACGGTAGTTTCACTACCTTGGGTATTGCCTCATGTGCCTTGTCATACTTGGATCCCTATATACGCGACCACTACGAATTTGTTTTGCGTTATACCTATGGAGTACTCCCTGATATGCCACTAGTTTACGGTGGAGTTTACAGTGCTGCATAGACTATAACGTTTATATAAAATGTGTTAAGGGGGATAATGGTAACGCCTTAACACTATTTTGATATCTTATATTACTGATAGACATTATCTACTTATCGTACATTACTACATAGTAGATAGTTTAACGGATCCTTAAAGGATGATTATTCCAAACATCCTTTGAGTTACTTGTATTTCAATTGCTATTTCACTTGAGTTGGATTTATTTATATAAGAATGTTAATCCTGACTCGAGTGTTTTGTGTTTTCTTTACGCTCGGGTCAGACTGAGTGTACCAGTATTCGAGACTCACCTTTGAAGTTGGAGCTTTGCTTGAAGATCCAGCCATCTATTCTACTTTCAGTATTCGATGATTTCAGTGATGTATTCTGATTTGTATCTGATGTATCGTATTACTCTTCCGTTATATCTGGTTTAACTCTGATGTGACTTATATATTTATATAGTAGCTTCATGAACTACTATCTCTTTTATTTCCGCTGCATTTATTATTCTGTGTCTGTGATCTGTGATTATTTTATTTACTGTATATACTCAGTTTTGCCAAATTTAAATTAACAACGCGGTATTTTGAGCAATTCAATTCCGGCATGATTGTCTACCTATTCACTTATAATGGATGCGAATGGTCCAAAATAGCGGGTCGTTACAGTTGGTATCAGAGCTTTGGTAGCTCTAGGCAAAACTTAGCATATAGGGTAAATGTATTTACAGAATCGCTCTCATTCGAGTTTCAATCTCTTCCTTTTGACTCAATTCCTTTGAATTTTGAACGTTCCTTGTAGTTCCAAAAAAAAATTCATTCGTGTCCCTCACTATTCGTCTTCTTTCAATTCTGGAGCACCTTATAACTCCATTTTGAATGATATCTATAATAAGATCGGCGGTCTCGCCAATCTTTGAATGATTCGTAAAGGAGCAAAACTCCTTTACAATAGACATCGATTTACTGGAGATTTCTGTATCCTCGGTTTACGGTGTTATCTATCTCCTACTATACCTGAATTCCATCTCTTGAGATCGAGTGTTGATTTACCTCGGAATTCAGCATCGATCTTATTCTTGAAGTTACGGACGACCCGGTTAAGGTTGCCCGTGAATTAAATAAACTCATCCATCTCCCGATTGTGGTAATTGAATTATCTTATCTTTGTTTCGAACTTATCTTCGAATCGAAATTCTCTTTGATTTGAGTCCATCAAATTTGAATCTCTATCTTTGCTTTGAAATCTATTCTTGTATAGTCGAGCGAGGAAGTGTATTTGTAAATTAATATTCAAAATGTTTTAAAATATATTGTGTTGTTTGAGTTGTTGATGTTGATTTGGGTTTTCGATCGATTCGTCTGATCAACGCTATCGATAGGATTTCCAAAACACTTGAGCAGAGCAAACTGACACAATAGTATTTTCAATATTGGTAAATAAAATAATCTTGTATGATTATATTATATATAAGTATAAATTTTCTGAAATTGAATTGTTAACTGAATTGGTTGTCAGAAAGGTAATATTTGATTTTCACGATTTGTTTTGTAAATCATTGATTATTCCAACATAAAAATAAATGGAATTATAATAGTTGGTTTATAGATTTATTTAGAAATTTAAATGAATTTAAAGTAAGAATTTGAGAATTTAATTTCCTAAAATTTCAAGCTTTGGTTTTTAAATTTAAAAAAATATGTATATTATTGAACGTATTTTAAAATAGAAACCATTTCAAAGAATTTTAAAATATTGAAATCAGTGCTCTTCTCTTTGTTGTTGGAAAATAATTTCGGTGATGACGGTCGCATCATCGACATTCATTTTCGAGTTTCGAAGTGGAGATACTATTCTGTAGCTTTGCTACGCTTTTGTTTTGAAAAATATTTTGATTTGAATTTCTTTAGTATAATTTGATTTATATATATATAGGTATCTTATTTTAAAATTTAATTTGATTTGATATAAATATATTATATATCTCTAAATTATTTAAAGTTAATCGGAAATCTAATTCTTAAATTTTGTTAAAGGATGATTTTAATTATAAATAAAACCAAAATTTGGAATAAATATTTAAACTTGAATAATTGAATTGGGAAAATTTTTATTTGTATATGGTTAAACTGCATTCTAATATAACTTACCTAAATTTTCTAAAGTTAACTATGTAATTGAATATGATACAGCAGAAAATGATATCAAAAGAAATTTTAAATAAATTTGAGTAGTTAAAATAAATGTAAATATACTTAATATATATGTGATAGGGTATATTAAGTAGAATAAATTTAATAATAACATGGAATAATGAAGAATAAGATTTGTTGAATAAAGTATAATTTTAATAAATGACTATTCAAGTTTATGATTTTGAAACTGTTAATTAAAGATGATTGTATAATAAGGTAATAAATCTAGAAATAATTAAAAGCTTGATTTAACTTTAGAAAATCAAATGGATTAAATCAATTGCTGAATATAAAGTAATTTAAATTTGAATTATATGGTTTAAATTAATTGTCTTATTTGTTTTTCCAATCTATTTTCTTCTGGTTGTTTCTATTCTCCTACCTCCTTCCTTTTCGAGGACGGAAAGTTTTGAGTGGGGGAGAGTGTAACGACCCGTAAAATTTCAACTATTTAATAACGTAATTAGTTGAAATTTTGTGAAATTTTAAACGATAAAATTTTGAAATAAAATTTGATATTTGGAATGCGTTTAGTTAAGCATAGCAACTGGTAAATTTTCGTCCGAAAATATGAAAGTTTATTTTGCGCGTAAATTTACTTCAATTTAATCAGTTAAAAAGCGATGAAAATAAAATGTTTCCGAAACCTAAATATTTTTACATAGAAAAATTCTAAACCATTTTCTGAGCAAGATGTCAGTTTGTCGTTTTTCCAAATTCGGACATCTTTGGCTCCGTCGATCTTATTTTTCAGTGTTTTCTCGCATTTTCCGCTATTAGAAAATTCAAATTTTGATAATTCAATCGTAACACTGATATCTGCCTACCGATTTGATCGTCTCGTCGTGCTGATCTCCATAGTATATTTGTTTGTGTGTTTCGAACTTCGATACTCAATGAAATCGATAAAACGATTCATCGTTCCGGTATCCAAATTTTTAACTTTTGGTTTCCTACGCCTCTTTCATATCCCACCGTTTAATTATCAATAGCATGCAGCCTTTTCAATTCTCAAAAAAATTAACTTTATGACTGGCTTTGATATTTTCAATATTAAACTTATACGTTGTCATGCCCTTTCATTTCTCTGTTCTTTCATTTTGACGTTGCTTTTGGGATAATACACCAAAGAATAGAGCAGTTACTTTTGAAGAAAAACATCATTTCATTTCATTTCGTTCAAAATTGCTCTACCATTTGAGAATCTCTCTGCTCAAAACCAAATACCCCTTCCTCCCCACTTCTCTCTTGTGTCTTCCTTCCTCACCCTCTCTTTCGCTTGAACCACCTCCCCATCCGAGCACTCGAGTCCCCTCATCACCAAACTCAGCCGAGATCTTCCCTAGAGCTGCTTCATCCCCTCGGCCCCAGTGCTCCAGTCCCTTGCCTCTCCTCCGCAAGCACCTCTCTCCACACCACAACATCATCATGTCGTGGCCAACTCGTCGCCCTGCCCAGACCCGCCTCTGGCCGTACAACAACCTCCGCCCTTGTTAGCCCATAGTCGAGCCAAGCATCAAACTCCTTCCCCTACACATCCTCTTCCTCTCATCGCTACACCGAAGCTCAATGCCACCATGGCCGAAACCTACAGCAGCTCCTCCCCGATAGTCGATTGCCACACCTCGCCTGCCTCAACTAGCGCAGCAGCCACCCTGGCCGAGCAGTCCCATCGCCAGCGACCACTCATCTACCGCCCTCACCAAGCGCGGCAACTCCAGTGACCAATCATCAGCCGCGTCCCCTCCCTGCCGTGCTTCTGTCTTGCCCCGAGCCTGTGTTCTTCCTCTCCACCTTCTTTGGCCTTGCCGTGTCTTCCCTTTGCTCATTCTCTTCTCGGGATTTATAAGAAGGTATTATATTTACATATTATATATTTTATTAGTTGTTTTATGTATATGTTTATACTGTTGCATTTTATACAGAAGTGTATGTATGAGTATATTTATATGAGTATATACGTGAATAACAGTTTAGCTATATATGATGTGTAAGGTAGTATTTTATATTTCGTTCAACTGTTTCTTTTATTTTATTCACTAATCAATTGTTATATATAAACTGTATAAACTTTGTGAGGTATATATATGCAAGTACTTTTATTTATATTTGTTTGAATATATTTGTTTATATATAAATGCTGCTATATATACGTTACATTTCAAGATTTATATAGCAATAGCACAGTGCCTAGTGCACCCATGTACAGTCGCATTCTCTACCTATATATAAAATTATTTTTATATCACAAATGCTAAGCTCATCCTTATTATGAGTGGTAGTGATGGTTATGTCAAATAGATATGCATTTCTAAGAGTATTGTAATAGTTATTATCAAATAGATACATGTTGCGTCTATGCATATTGGCACAAAGTGGAAAAAAATAAACACATCAGGTGGCACGTGCTTGTTTATATAAGTTTATATATATGTGGCCTACATTTGTACAAAGACTTTATAGTTTTATGTTACATTTCAAAGTGATTATATATATTACGAGTTATACGGTTGGTATATATTTGTTGAATTTTATCTGTTGAGTTGCAAATATAATATATGGTATATTATGAAGTTTTGGTAAACAGCTCCTATTCGTATGTATTTGTACTTTTTATGTCTGCATATATATATATATCTGTAGGCTATATGAATATTTTAAGTTATATACATATATAATATTTGATGTATACATATGGATTTATGTTATTTAAATCATAAAAGAGCTACGCATAAGCTCACATGAGACCGGATTCTAATATATATAGATTTTTGTATAAGTGTTGTACCTTGTTTTGTTTTCTGCTGTCGCAGGCACGTGCATATACTATATGCGGTTTATATATGTACTTTGCTGTTAATATAATAATATATAAGTTTATATATATATATATATTTGCTAGCATATAATCTGTGAAGCTTTGGAAGTTATATATATATGTGTGTATTTTATTATAGAGTGTTGTCTGCATATGTAGGAGGTTGGTTTATAGGTAAGTACATATATATAACATGGGTTGATTTCTTTTATATATATATACAGATTTAGATTCGAGTATAATGTATATATTTTCAGTTATATCAAAACTGATTCAATTTGTTTCATCGATTTCTGTTATCAGCTCTATCCGTCGAATTCGTGCCCATCTCACTTTGCTTTGGAATTCGTGTTTGGCCGTAACTCAATTTCAGTGTCTATCCTCTCTAGCCTCGAAAGGTGAGCAATCACTCACGATTAATGTTCTTTTATTTATTAAATTTGATTTCAATTGAAACGACAATTGAAATATGCTACTGTTAGTTAATTTCACTGTTATATATGCTATTATCTGTATCAGCTCACCTGTGACATCTGACACCATTATCTGTTATATATGCAATGATAATCCAGTTTGGTTGTTAAATGATTGATTGTTTGATGTTACAATTGGACGTTTAATTTGTTAATGTTGTAGGTGATAAATAATTTGAAATTGAAATTGACAAGGATAGTTAGATTTGATATATGTGTTAAATTTGATTTGATGACATTTGTTTAATATGACCCCTTAAATGTTTAATCATTTGACACGTAGAAAATAGTGTTAACTACACCTTGAACCATCAATTGTATGTTGTTTAAACTGATGATGCATGAAATTGAAAATAGATGAAAAGTGAAAAACCGTAATGCAATAATCTTTAATCTACATGAAATGATAGTGTAGATTCTAGAAATAATTATATTAATTTGCACAAATAACGACGTGAATTAATACGATTATTTCGGGATTATTTGAATTGATTATTGGATTGATATTGATTGTTGTTATTGCTTGTTTATTTACTTTGACACCATCCCAGTTATCACACTACAAGTTCCCTTTGGTATGCTTTGATTTTGAATTGAATTGGAATCGGGTTGAAATGATAAATACCCAAATTAAACTTTGACCTAGGATAGAGAATTAAATAAAAACCCGATTGGTCAATAATTTGATTTTAAATAAAATAAAGTTTTATTTGAAAGGATAAGATTTTGAAACGAAGTTGAAATTTGAATTTTTAATGAAAGGAAAATGTTAATATTTAATAATCTAAAACAAAGTATTAACAATGTAATTGATGTAGGAACGTTGTTTAATTTGAGAAATTATTGAATTAAGTTTGAAATGATTTAATAATTAAGTTTGAAATTATAATTAAGTTTGAAATTATTAAACTTTGAAATTATTTAATAATTAAGTTTTGAATTATTTAATAATTAGATAAGATTGAATTATTTAATGATTAAATTGAATTGAATTCTTTAATAAGTGAAATTGAACTTTTGAAAAAGTTAATTTTGACCTCGTGAATAATTGAAATTGAGTTCCTTTATTTATTAAGTTTTGGAAAATTATTTAAGTAAGTAAATAAGTGAAATTGAATTTCTTTAACAAGAAATAAAATGTGATTTATTGAAATTAATGAAAGACTTGAAATGTAAAGAATTTAATTCGATGAATTTAATTTAATGCAATTTGTAAGTTTTGATATAATGGAGTTGAACTTAAATAATGGATTTAATAAATTGGAAGTTAAATAGAAATTGTTTTGAAGGATAATTTACTTAACGAATATGGAATAAAATCGATAAATGAAGTTAAATTGATTTGAATGTTAAATTAAATTAATTTAAATGATTTCGGAATGAAACTTTTATACGAACTTGAATCAATATTTGAATGGTTTAAATAAAATTTGAAATTGAATTATAAGATTTTGAAATGGTAAATTGGAAGTTTGAAACGTAAATTGTGGAAATTGATGTAGAAAGATAAATGAAATGTTGATTTACAAATTCTAACTGAAATTGTAATTGATTTGGTTTTGAAATATATTAAACGACCAATCGGTGTAATAATTACAAAAGTTATTAAAGAGACCGGAATCGGTTAGGGACATACTCACTGTCTAAACCGAAAACCACTTTAATAACTATGCGTGGAGTGTGATCCAGAATGAAGTGGTTGGAATGATGTACGTGATGACTGAAGAAAGAGAACGATAATGGATAGCCTTGACACTTGTGTCAAATTGAAAATGACTAAAACAGGAGCCGTGCCGGGCCAATGGAGGTCAGCTACCTCAAGCGAACACACTTCTTCGAAAACTACTCATTACTTATTTTCGATTGGTGCACCCTTGATTTTGGGAGTGTTGTTTCGCGGTGTTGCGATCGCTGCGGCGATGCGTTCTCACCAGTCCGGATCAGGCAAACGGTAGTTTCACTACCTTGGGTATTGCCTCATGTGCCTTGTCATACTTGGATCCCTATATACGCGACCACTACGAATTTGTTTTGCGTTATACCTATGGAGTACTCCCTGATATCCCACTAGTTTACGGTGGAGTTTACAGTGCTGCATAGACTATAACGTTTATATAAAATGTGTTAAGGGGGATAATGGTAACGCCTTAACACTATTTTGATATCTTATATTACTGATAGACATTATCTACTTATCGTACATTACTACATAGTAGATAGTTTAACGGATCCTTAAAGGATGATTATTCCAAACATCCTTTGAGTTACTTGTATTTCAATTGCTATTTCACTTGAGTTGGATTTATTGATATAAGAATGTTAATCCTGACTCGAGTGTTTTGTGTTTTCTTTACGCTCGGGTCAGACTGAGTGTACCAATATTCGAGACTCACCTTTGAAGTTGGAGCTTTGCTTGTAGATCCAGCCATCTATTCTGCTTTCAGTATTCGATGATTTCAGTGATGTATTCTGATTTGTATCTGATGTATCGTATTACTCTTCCATTGTATCTGGTTTAACTCTGATGTGACTTATATATTTATATAGTAGCTTCATGAACTACTATCTCTTTTATTTCCGCTGCATTTATTATTCTGTGTCTGTGATCTGTGATTATTTTATTTACTGTATATACTCAGTTTTGCCAAATTTAAATTAACAAGGCGGTATTTTGAGCAATTCAATTCCGGCATGAGTGTCTACCTATTCACTTATAATGGATGCGAATGGTCCAAAATAGCGGGTCGTTACAGTCATGGTTACTACGATCGTTTTGATTGGTATGGACGATCCTTAGGATCAGTTGTGAATATGTTCCATGGTATGGACGATTCTCGATATTAGATCAGTACGGAAGATACTAAATTGTTTTGTTGTTTGTCACAGTATGGACAATCATTAAGATTGGTATGGATGATCATGGTGATCAATATGTATTGTTTTAGGATTTATGATTATTCAGTGTTTCATGGTATAAATATTTTGTGCTTTGAGATAAATCCCTAGCTAAATCTTTTCAGTGACTAGTGTATGTTTATTATGTCACATACCTTAAGTTATATCTTGTTCTCACCCTTTTGAATATTTAGAGATAGTCTGACTCATTTATTTTATAACACTCGGGTCTGGCCGAGACTTTTCAGTTATCAGGACTTGCAGGCTTTTGGGTAGGTGGGCTAGTAGATGGTCGACTATTTTGACTTATCAGTTTATCTTCTATAGGATATATTTATATATATATATATATGATGGGATGTATATTTTGAGACAACGACTTATTTTGGATGGTTATTATGTGAGCTAGTATCATTTTGTGGACTCATGGTATGTATTGTATTTGATATATATTATCCACTGTGATCTGTGACTGTTGTTTATATGATATATCATTCTGATTTTGAGAAATCAATATGTTTATTATTTTAGGCTGAGACTGTATACGTCAAATTTTTTTTCCAGCTATTAAATGAAATAAGTAAGAATGACATGTCATTGTTAGTTTAAAGGTATATTCATATTTGGTCGCCCTTAACAAGCCGTATTCTCTGTATTATGAGACAACATTATTTATAATGTTATTTAGTAATATCGATATAATTGTAGGGTTGTTGTAGTTGGTATCAGAGCAAAGTAAGAACATTATAACACATAATATCACAGATTTAAGACCTAGATAACTTAGAGCCCATCCCTTAGGGTGTGCCATAAATAGATATATTAATTATCTATTACTTATAAAGGAAAGCAGAAACCAGGGAAGTCATTTGCCACCACGTGTCCTTCTCGGTTTACACCCTGTTTTTTCCAAATTCTTCTCATAAACTGTTCTCTTCCTCTTCCCATGCCCCCTCCAGGTCTACTTCCCTTTTCCTCCCTTCCCACTTCCAAAACTTTTCCTCCCCTTTAAGCCACCTCTCTCATCAACCGCCCCATCTCCCTTCCCGATCCCCTCACCAATCGCACCATCTCACTTCCCGATCCCCATCCGAAATTCTGCCCGTTACCCTGCTCATCTCTTTCCCCCTTACCCCGCTCCTATTTCCAACAACAGACGGTTGGTTCACCTACTCTTCGCCCCTAACTCCTTCCCTCCCTTCTTCACCGCCGTAACTTCCAACCAGACTCCAAATCCATCTGGTGTCCAATTTGCCACTGCCGTACTGTTCGCCACAGGAGAGGTCAGTACTCATTACGTAATAATTTTACCGTTCTAGGGGCTTCCTGCAAATTACTCAACGATTTACCCAATCTCATTACGTAATAATTTTACCGTTCTAGGGGCTTCCCACCAATTGTTGTTTTCATAATTTAATGATATCCTACTGCAACCATTTTTTTTTTGGATTTTTACCATTATGTTTCATTGGTTTCTACATATTCACCTATCTCTCTGGCTTATGTACTGTTTTTACCGATCCGTTGTACTAATTTATTCTTGTATTTGACATTCTTACATCGATGAAATTATACACAGAGCAATATATTTTAGTTTGCTTCAACTTAGACAGAATGTCCTCAAGTATTGATGA
This sequence comes from Allium fistulosum, assembly GCA_030737815.1. Classification (NCBI taxonomy): domain Eukaryota; kingdom Viridiplantae; phylum Streptophyta; class Magnoliopsida; order Asparagales; family Amaryllidaceae; genus Allium; species Allium fistulosum. The sequence continues at coordinate 853,783,227 of CM060907.1, forward strand.
TCCAAATTTGCTATTTCCACTAACCGTACTTGCAAATTCGCATTCTAATCAATTTTTTATTGTCATCTTTATTCCAATTATATTAATTTTGGTTTTTTGTTCCGTAGGTTATGTTTTTATGAGTTTCTATTAGTCGGAACCATTATGTTAGCTGTTGTGAATAACTGACAAAAATAGGATTGCCATACTGTGTATCCTTCATTAAATTTAATCGTTGGTAACATCTTCTGAGTTATTAGTATATCCTTCCACCTAAACAGTGTATTGTGTTCACTGTAGACAGTATACAACACTGTAATCAGTCCGTAAATTGCAATATGTAAACTATATGCATAAGGCATGCATGGTTATGTTAGGCTAGCTTTTTCCACGAACTGAACTATGTTTATGCTGAACCATGTTTATATTTTTATGTTGTTCCATGTACTCCATTTTATGTCCAGTTGAAGAAAAATTGACGAAGTCTATTGAGTTACACAATAAAATATGTCAAATACTAAGAATTTTGGGAAAGTTTTTATTTACAGTTCTCAGTGCGACTCTTAAATTCATGCTTAAAACAATTAACCTGAAGAGTTAATAAAAAATATATTATAACAAGAGCATGAATCACTGACCCTTATGCTATGATATAACAATATAGCAAGGTTTCTTAATCATGGTATAGTCAAAACTCTATGCTTCTAAACTTCCCCATTTTGTATGATAGGGTGACATTTCTGTTTGTATATTGATCTTAAAACTTACTTTTGCATATTATATATGCATACTAAGATAATGTTGGTTTAACAAATTAATATGTAGGTAGTTACTTAGGACGTGGAACAACAAAGCTGCTGTTCATAAAGAACCAAGAAAGCATGGATGAATTAAAACCTCCTTCAGGTTCATTCGTCATTTCAATTATATAAAAAAAGCTTCTTTTCAATCACCCTAATTATTCTTTACATTACCATTCAATATAAATATTCACGATTTGGTAAAATCTTAATATTTAATATTTACATATGATACACACAAAAAAAACGTACAATTTTACTTACTGTCTTATGCATTAAGATACCCTTATTGGTTCATTAAGACTCTTAATTTTTACCGACCAAACATTTGACAAGTTCATTTTCCTCCTCTACCCACCAGTATTCCAACATGTGAACTCGGTCTTCCTTCTTTATGATTTATGCAAACAGTTTTGGTTTTTCGCATTTCATTTCCTGCAATGGTGGGTAATGGAAGTTTTGTACACTTCATCTTATTGGTTTCACTAATTTTCCTCATACACCCTTGCTCCCTGTGAGGTCCACATTTAGGTTTGTTATTCGTCGATCTTACTACCCATTAGTTGTAAGTATTGCCGTGTAAACTGTAAATGTAACAACTACTTATCCACTGTTTGTGAATATATAAAACCGCGTGCAGTTAAAACAGTAATTTAAGTTTCCACAACTGTTTTGTTTTAGGTATACCGGTATGTCTACTGTTTTTAAACCAAATGTTAATTACTATATTATTCTAGGCTTCTCTACTTTAAATTCAGCAACAAACATTGGTCCACCTGTCTATTGGTAGGCTCATCGTGTTCTACAAATACAGAATATTCTTGGTAACCTCCTGTTTAAGATTTGAGTGCTATGCATTATTTCCCTGCTGTCTTCTATGCCTAATAAGTAAATGAACAAATTTAGCAACAATTTAAATTTTAAGCGGTTGGTTGGCTATGTGCAGGAATGAGCTTAGGCTGATCAAATTGATAGTCACCATTTAGTCAATGTGTTCGTTCATGATGGTAGTGCATGTCAAAGCTGAGTAAATGTCAGACAACAGTTCCGTACTTTTAAGTCCGCTTCATACTTTGCTGGTTCAGAACAACACTTGCCTCTGAAATTTCCACTGCTGATTCCTTTCTCCAAAGTTGGTAAGATATAAGTTTATCTAATTTTATGTCGTAATTGGTAATGTTACGACATTAATTTATTTGCCCTATCAATTTCATAAGCCAGCATACATCAAATCTGTGCTTACTGAGTAATAATACTTGAACAGATTAACACTGTTTAAATTTTTGCACTATGCAAAACTTTTAGCTGCACTGTTTTATAATTACAGATGAATGCTTTCCTGATCATATGACCAAATGTTTTCAGTTTTCTGTATTACACAGCTTACTGTTACACCATACAGCAGGCTACAATTTACAAACCATTGTTAATTAATTATTACAGCCAGTCAAATTTTAAAACTGCACAGGTCTGCTACAGAGATTTTTCAGTGGAATGAAAAACAGATTTTCTGCATGATAAACTGTATTCCAACTACTGGAAAATGACTGATAAAAAATTATTAGCAACGCATATGATTCAATATTTGCATATCTTCTGATATCAATTTAAAGTTTGCGAGTGCCCTCCTTTTGCGTATATTATATTCCTAGCGCCTTTACTTGCATAAAAATGATCGAGGACTAATGATCGAGGTCTGAGGATTCATATTTCCTTTTCACTCTTGCTTTCATTGCTGTACTTCGCGGATTTGCCAGTTTTAATCAAAACATTATTCGAATTTTTTGACTAACTACTGGGAGGTATTATTAACATACATAAGCAAGTGTCATATTAAGCACACGTGAAATTAGTTGACTGTTTACCGTGCTGTTACCCCTATCTAGCTTAATTTTCACATCTAATATTTTAAATCCTGTAGCATACAGTCGATTTTGTACCTACTGATCATATATAAAATTTATTTATGTTAATTTTCCGATGTAAGAGTTTGAGATAAACACGGTAATAGGATATATTTCAGTTTTGTTTGGATTAACGATCTAAATTACTTAAATTACCTTAGTTCTCCTTCTACGGTTGCATAAACTTTATTATATTGGTAAACCAGCTGTCATTTTTACTTTCAAATATGAACATGTTTGGTTGAAATAATGCTTAGTAATCTTCTAAATTCAACGTTCAAACTCATGCACTAACTGACTCACTGCTTGCATCCTCGTATTTTTTTTAACAGCTTGGATTGTGCATATGGCTTTTCATTTCATATAGTAAGATGTACAACAACCCAATGAAGATGTAGTCAGCAATATTTAGTTAGTAGAGTTAAGATAAATCTCTGAAAATGACCCAATATCTATTTATGTTTATATATCTAACCACCTGTTATTTTATTCCCAACTTTGTTAACACCAACAGTTTAACAAAGGAACAAACAAGCTTTAACCAGAAGGTAACTTTACAAACAAATGTATCGTTGGCTACTTGCTTATTCAATTAAGTCGGTACGTAGTAAAACTGTCTACATTTCAAAGAGTTTGTTTTTAAACTTTTTCCTCCATCTACAGAATTACAATATGTACCATTAGTCAAGTTTTAAACTAAAACAAATAATGGACAAATTTCAAACCGAACCAAATACTAAACATATATTTAAGTTTTGAACTTCAAGACTACTTTTAAACACCCACAGTGGACCAGGATGTCAGATTGAAGGAAATGCGTTGTAAAATCCATGGAAAATATGTAAAGGTGCATATAACAGTGTCATTTCTCCTTAACTTTGTGATATAAAAGAATTAGGAATGGGATACCATAAGCTGAAACTGTAATATTTTTTAACATGCTGATATCTACAGCATTTTAAACGTACTGAAAAAACATGGTTGTTATGGGTTGCTTCTGCATGATGTGTACCTTTTGATTCTGTTAATTTGGACAATGGACGATTCCATTTTAGTAAAATGTGATAATCGTCTAACTTTATTATTGCTACGTATGCTACCGTAAGTAAAAATTTATACAGATAGTACACGTCCATCCTTATAATTATTTTGATATGGTCGATCGTTATTTAATCCTAACTGTCAATTATGATTATGCATTGTGTGCCCATATAAAACTGATTTATTCTCTATTTCAATTATACTTATTTCATACCTAATCTTCAAACCATCTTACTCTTCTGACTTACAATAATTGAATTAATTTATATATTCGTTAACAATTTAGATGTGCATGTCTTTCTAATTCACATTGATGTACCTTAAACAACAAGCACAATTGACCTTTGAATTGCACGTACTGAAATTTGTAACGGTTGACAACCGTAGGTGGCATTATTGTTTCACACAAATACTGTCTCTGCTATCAATTTGATGATGGAAGTTGTAAGGGTACATACTGATACTTCAAATTAGTTATGTATGTGAGTGTGGTTGTGTGTGTGCAGAAAGAACCACGCAGTTCAGTTTCAAACTTGACCAAAAAATGATTCTTAATATAAACTGTAAAATTGCAACCTCTTCATATTCCTAACATTCTTTCATTCTCATTAATGAAACGTTGTAATTTGTAAACTCATACTTTTATTTACAGATTGGTTGTTCTTGAATTAACTGGCAGTTACTAAATACTACATTTAACTGAGTAATGAAGTCACATCAACACAGCTGCCGTAAGATTTCAGTCAGGTTTTGATATTCTTTGGTTAGTTAACTGTTTAGCTTCCTTTTGACATCTGACTCCCGTGTCAGCTCCTCCCATTTTCTGACCGTATGGTAGATTGAGCTGTTAATGTTTAGACAGGAAAATGGTATCTGTACTTATAAATTTTCATTCCATTAGTCTGAGACTTCACTGTTATCTACAACCCATATAATCGAACTGTTATCCGTCTGACGTACCATGCCGACAATAGTGGCTGTACTGTACAACCAGCATACTAAATACTGTTTTTTTCTACACAAGCCCACCTGATCATATTTTTGTGTAGAAGCCTGTTGGGAAGCATTGAATTTTTTCCCTGTATGATTTATTGATGGACCCCATGCTCTGTATGTAATTAAGCATGTCAAATTCTGTCTTCCACTGCTGTCACCGTTTAAACAATTTTCGCTGAAGTAGTACAATATTTCTTTTCAACCAATACGTAACGATACTTACTGCCACTGATGCAGGCTGTACATACTGCATACTGTCTCCCTGACGACTGTAAACCCTTGCAGGTCATTTTCTTAATCAGAAATTATGGATTCCACAGCTGTGGCTAGGGATGCCAGAGCTGACAGAAGAGGTGCACTGAATGTGAGAAAAAGAAAAAGGTCTACAGTCCTACAGCAACAGGGGACAACGATGGAAGATACAAGCACATCCCGTCAAGATGCTTCATATAGGCCAAAGATAACTACAGGATGGAGTGGCCGTAACGGTACGTTCTACCAGTTTACATACCGTTATTTAATTCAAAAAATAACACACCACAACTACTGCTTTCCACTGTAATAAAAATAGGGAAAAAAGAAAATGGACGATATGCCTCCCAGAGTTCCCGCATTAGTGTGTTCGCAAAAGTAGGCACAGGTACTGGTGTACTCTTATTCTTCCTCTCTTCCAAACTATAATATAACCTGGAATAGCCCGTTCACCTGTTGCGTTTTGAACATATTTACGTTTGCTAATAACAACCGTACATACTGTATGGTTTACCCGGTGCAGTTCGCTTTGATGTTAATCAACCTTACAATGGTTCCTCAGCCACTTTGTTTTTTCTTGGCATGTTTACAGTACACATTTGTGTTATGAATGCTTACAGCTAAAATTTTGGTCCAGGAGCTACGGTGCAGCCATGGAATTTTGGTGCTCCTACCTATGTTTGCTCAAGTTGTAATGCAGCAGTTTGGGACGAAGAAAGGAACAGGAAGTCAAGACGACCCGTGAATCCAAAGTTCTCTATTTGCTGCAAAGGCGGTAAAATTAAGTTACCAGGATATAAAAAATGCCCTGACTATTTACACAACCTGCTTGATTACAATGGTGGGCGTGACAGTTCTAATTTCAGAGAGAACATACGTGTATATAATGGGATGTTTGCATTTACATCTATGGGTGGCCGGATTGATAATTCAGTGAACATAGGTCGGGGTCCTTATGTATTTAGAATTAGCGGGCATAATTATCATAAAATAGGCTCTATGCTACCCAACGAGGGACAAGCTAAATTTGCACAACTGTATATCTACGACATAGCCAATGAGGTTTCAAACAGAGTTAATGTTCCGGGGTTGTCAGCTAACCAGTCTACAAACCCTCTTATTATTAAAAATTTAATAGCTATGTTCAATGACTGTAACGAGCTGACTAAGGTGTTCCGGATGGCCAGAGACAGGTATGAGAGCAGTAGTTTGGCCAATGTCTCACTTCATTTGTTGGAAAGGAGAGGTAGAGATGGTAGGCAGTACAATATACCAACAACTTCTGAGATTGCAGCGTTGGTTACAGGGAATGGTAGCCGAAGTGAAGGTTACAGGGACATCATAATCGAAGAGAGAAGTGGACTGCTCAAGAGAATTAACGAGAAACACCCCAGTTTTATGGCCATGCAGTATCCCCTCTTATTTCCCTATGCAGAGGATGGTTACAGACTGAACATACCTTATCAGTCCAGCAACCAGGCTGATATCGGCAAGGAGGACATGGTGACCATGCGTGAATATTATGCGTACATACTGCAATACAGAGAGGGAGATGGTAATACCTTGCTTTATGGTGGGAGATTGTTCCAGCAGCTAATAGTTGATGCATACTGTTGCATTGAGGAGGATAGATTGAATTGGATCAGAAATAATCAACATAACATTAGATCTGAACTGTACAAAGGGCTGAAGGATGCAGTTGCAGCAGGTGACACATCGGCGTTGTCTATTGGCAGGAGAATGGTTTTGCCTTCCTCTTTTACTGGTGGGCCTAGGTATATGATTCAGAACTACCAAGATGCAATGGCAATTTGTCGATGGGCTGGTTCTCCAGATTACTTTATCACATTTACATGCAACTCTCACTGGCCAGAGATTAAGGAGTGCTTAAAAACAATTCCAGGTCAACGGGCAGAAGATAGACCGGATGTAATTTCACGCGTTTTTCACATCAAGTTGCAACAATTGATGCATGACATAAAGGAAAAAGAACATTTTGGAAAAGTAAATGGAGGTTCGTCACATTATCCACTAAAATTTTCTTCAAAATATTTACACACACTAATAATATCGATTAATTATGGTAAATATTTTACCAGCTTTGTACGCTATTGAATTTCAAAAGCGTGGGTTGCCTCTTGCACACATCTTACTGTTTGTACGGAGGGAGGATAGACCGAAAACAACGACTGAGGTGGATAAGGTCGTTAGTGCTGAATTACCCGACCGTCAAGCAGATCCTGTTGCATACCAATCAGTCAGCCAGTTTATGGTACATGGACCATGCGGCGTTTATAATCCTAACTGCCCATGTATGATAAACGGTAAATGTTCAAAACATTACCCAAAACGGGTTAATCAAGAAACGACATATGACAAACATGGTTTTCCAAATTATAGAAGACGCAACAATGATAACTTTGTCACCACATTATCAGGGGTTAATTTAAATAATTGTTGGGTAATACCGCATAATGTGAGCTTAGTTGTGAAGTATCAAGCACACATTAATGTTGAGATATGCAATCGTGCGAAGTCTGTTAAGTATTTGTTCAAGTACATTCACAAAGGCCACGATAGGGCTGCTGTTGTAATTGAGGAAAACAATGTAATGAACCACAATTTTGTTCGCGTAGTGGACGAAATAAGGACTTATATAGATTGTCGTTACATATCAGCTTCAGAAGCAAGTTGGAGAATTTTCAAATTTGATATTCACTATCGAAAACCTGCAGTCGAACGATTACACTTTCATTTACCTGAAGAGCAAAATGTTGTTTTCCACGACGACGATAATTTGGCGGAGGTAGTATGTCAACCTGCTGTTAAAAGTACTATTTTCACTGAGTGGATGGAAACTAATAAACTTAGCGAGGAGGCGCGAAACCTAACATATGTAGATTTTCCAACAAAATGGGTTTGGAACAAAAAATTAGGCAAGTGGACAGCACGGAAGAAAGGGGACACAATAGGCAGAGTTTATTTCGCTCATCCAACATGCGGCGAACGTTTTTACTTACGTCTACTACTAAACATTGTCAAAGGACCTACCTGTTATGAAGAGATTCGAACCGTTAATTCCGTTGTTTATGACTCCTTTAAAGGTGCATGTGTTGCACGTGGATTACTTGAGGACGATAACGAATGGAACATAGCTTTAACTGAGGCATCACGTTGGGCAACTGCATCGTCTCTACGCGAACTTTTTGCCATGTTGCTACTTTTCTGCGAAGTATCCAACCCAATACAACTTTGGAACAGAAATTGGAAAATGTTGGCGGAGGATATTGAATGGCGTCACCTACACACGTACGAACAACAATCTGATTGTTTTGATGACTGTCAACTTAAGTTGGAGACTGTACGTGAATTAGAGAAGATATTCAGTAGAAGTGGTAGATCTATAGTAGAATTTAACTTCATCCCTCCATCAGAACTTACTCCAATTTTCACAAGTCAGTGTAGCTTACTAACAGCTGAAAGTGGTTATGATATGGAAATGTTGAAAGCCGAGTCGCAACCTCTTCTGTCGTCTTTAAATTTTGAACAACAAAAGGTATTTAAAAATGTATGTGATTCTGTTGAGCGTAACGAAGGTGGTTTCTTCTTTGTTTACGGAAGTGGGGGTACAGGGAAAACTTTTCTCTGGAAAACCATTATCACTTACTTCAGGGCAGAAGAGAAGATTGTTCTCGCTGTCGCTTCTTCTGGTATAGCATCTTTACTTCTACCTGGCGGTACAACCGCCCATTCAAAATTCAAAATTCCACTTATTGTGCATGATAACTCAACATGCAATATATCAAAACAATCTCCTTTAGGGCAGTTGCTCAAATCCACTGATTTAATTATTTGGGATGAAGCACCTATGATGCATCGTAATGCACTTGAGGCCTTTGAAAAAAGTTTACAGGATATAATGCAGGTTAGTAGTGCTGACGGACCTTCCAGGCTTTTCGGAGGAAAGACGGTTTTACTTGGAGGTGATTTTCGACAAACTTTGCCGGTGGTTCATAAAGGTACTAGAGATATGGTGGTCTCCGCTTCCATCACCAATTCATATCTATGGTCAAAGTGTAAGGTTTACACCCTCAGAAGAAATATGAGACTGCAACGTTCAACATGCACCTCCCGGGAAATGGAGAAAGTTGAGAAGTTTGCACAATGGGTGCTTGACATTGGAGATGGAAATGTTGATGCAGTCTCAATAGACAGTGACGATGATCCTTCTTGGATTACTATACCTTCTGAATATCTTATCGACGCTGGAGATTGTGGTCTTAAAAATATGGTTGACATTATATATCCTAATTTGCGTAATAGGTTAGCGGACAAAGAGTATTTACGCAAACGATGCGTGCTCGCTACAACTAATGAATTTGTTGAGGAAATTAACTCCTACACCCTTTCTCAAATCAATGGTGAATTAAGATCCTATTTCAGTGCTGATTCCATTAGTCCTACGTCTGAACAATTGGACGATCAACACACCCTTTATCCTACTGAATTTCTTAACACTCTAAAAATATCTGGATTACCTAACCACATTCTACAGTTGAAGATAGGAGTTCCAATTATGTTGTTACGAAATTTGAACCAGAGGTTAGGGCTTTGCAATGGGACACGGTTAATTGTAACTCAACTTGCTGAAAGAGTTATTGAAGCAGAAATAATTACTGGTACTAATATCGGTACGAAGGTACTAATTCCTCGCATCATCCTTACATCCGCGGATACAAAATGGCCATTTGTGTTACGTAGGCGACAATTCCCCGTTAAGGTTTGTTTCTCAATGACCATAAATAAAAGTCAGGGGCAAACATTGGACAATATAGGCATATATTTGCCTCTCCCGGTTTTCAGCCATGGTCAGCTTTATGTTGCCGTATCAAGAACATCTTCATATCAGGGTATAAAATTTTTGCTTGGCGAATTGGAGGGTGGACGTCGTGGGCTAACCAAAAACATTGTATATAAAGAAATTTTCAACGGTCTATCAGGTAATCGAAGCTTACATCGTTCACTACATGCATTTCTTTACTCACTTTCACAAGCACTTCTCTTAACTTTCTTCCCTTTGCTTTCAGGCTGAAGTTACGGACGGAAAAACTGCGGTTATCTTACCCCTCTCTTCTGTATCAACTTTTACGGACTACCATCTGTTAAGATGCACCCTGCAATTTAACAGCAGCCCTATTTTCTCCACACTTTACCATGACTACTACCATCTGCATTTGTATTTTTTTCCTTTTTTGCGTTAAAGTTGGATATTTGTAATTTAGTTTTACAATTTATTCATTCGACACACCGGTCATTACATGTACTTGCTGTTTTCTCTCCAACACCTACATTTTCAACCCCTCTCTATCTAACAATCATACCTGTAGTTATACGCCGCACTGTTATAGACGTCAGTAGTGCTACATCAATTTCCGATGTCTCTCCTTTCTTTCCCCCTGAATTTGACTAATTTTATGTTATTGGCCGTAGGTATTAAATCTTAAAACGGCTCAGTTCCTTATTATGTTGTTTTCCCTTCCACAGCTACAGGGCCAAAGGGCCAGCTTTGCATATCACTTAAACAATTTTACTTATACGTTGACATTATGTACAAAAAAATTGGGGACAACAGAATCGAGCTCATCAGCACTATCATTTGGTACATTGATGTTTACGTTATAGAGCTGTTTCCCGTACTGTCTGTACACGTTTCTCCTACCAATAAAAAAACATGGACAATAAATTTAACACATATAAAATACAACTAATCAGCACAAGCATTCATCAGTGCTTATTTATCCTTTACGCCCCGTATCACCGATCAAGTTAGTTCAACATTGAAATTGAATACTGATTAGGGCTCAGACAATCTACTGTAATGTTATGCACATTTCTACACTATAAATTTCAATTACGGATCGATTAACGTGTTTGACTGCCTATTCGCATAAATTTACTTCAACCTATTTGCCTGCTCCATTATTGACTACTATTACATGTTTTACTGTTATTGCTGAACAGTTAACATTCAGTAATCTTACGCAGTTCAAAATAATCAAGGATTGTCAAGCAACGCTCTTCAAATCTTATGTGAACTTAGTTAGGATGTTCATTACCATTCACATCGTACGAAAAAAAAGGCTGGGAATTTTTTTGACCAGTATATGATATTATCTTCATTTGTACACACTTACATAGCAATACGGTTTAGACAACGAAGCACAAACATTTGCTCTATGAAATAATTTAATTATACGGCAGTCAGTTAGTTACAACCCTTTGGCTACAACGAATTAACAATTTATTGCTGTCATAGTTCTTCCTATGAAACGACGCGTCCACTTTTTTTTCCTCCACACAGTTCGTTTGTCAGGTTCTTCTTCTGTTATTTCCTCACCAGTTGATGCACCTCGAAACTTGGATATGCTTCAAATTCTGGTATATACAAATTTTAAATCTGAAATTTCTTTGACCTTTCATTTATTTCATGATGTTTGACACATAATTGATTGACATAACAATTTTCAAAACTGCACATTATATTTTAAATTACAGTAGTTGTCCGTAAATCGAGTATAAACAACGCGAGACCATATAATCGCTGTTTATTTAAACTTCTTATGTTTCCATATTTTTACAGCATAATTTTCCCTATTGAACTTTAACTGACGAATTTTAAGCTCCATGTACAGGTTTGCTGAATTACTAGGAAGAGGTACTCTTACGGCTAAGGAATTGGAAACGAGCTTTACGGACAACATTATGCTCCTCCTGCAATCAATGCTCAGCAGGTATTTTTAACATTTGGCATTGCAAAATAGATAACGACCATTAACCTTGGTATTGCGTACAGTTGAACTGATTCTAGGTGCACTTATCCCAGCTTGAATTTAGTTGCACTCGACTATTGGATTCACAAACTCATCTGTTCAGCAGTCCTATATCAACAGTTCATTTTCAAATATTAAACAAATGCACCACCTCCACTTCTTCAAACTAACAATAGCTAACTGATTTACTATTTCTATTACTGTGAACACCACCCCCCCCAATTTGTCAACTCACTGTACGATAACATAACAAACATATCCTTGGTTGTATATCCTTTATTCTGCTCTTCGTTACTGCTATACAAATATGGTGTTCATTGCAGCGCGGGTGTCCATGGCTACGTTGCACGATACTGTTGATCACCTTGATACACACACTGTACAGAACGGTGGCATGAAGACGGATCCCCACTGTCATCAGAATTCTTTTCCACCACTTCTCCGCTGAACATGGGTCACGGCGCTTCAGGCAAACGTTACATTCTGTCCGGTTAGCGGTTAGTTGAATACCTCAGGTTTATCGCTTTTTCTTACCTTTCCATAAACTGTCCCAACATGTGTGATTGCTATGCTCTACTGTGCTGCTAATTTCAGTACTATGGCTTTCTGTATGCGATCCATTAAACTGTCTTCCTACTTATTCGTATCAATTTACGTCAACCTGTCTGTCCACCACATTAGTCATCACTGTTATAAATGGTATTTTTAGTGGTATACAGTCCACTTTTCTGGTCTTATATGAATTACTAATCTTCGGTGGAAGAAAGATTTCCGGTCTTATATGCGTAGATGCTGAAATTTGTTTTCACACCACTTTTTTAAAAACCAGTTAACAATTCAGCTCAATAACAGGTTCATGTTTGTTGATGCTGACATGCGTATCAGAGGCTTGCCTGCAAATTAATCATGTTGATTATATCTTTCTGATCAGTTCAACTTCATCATGGACCCTCTGACAACTACACTCTGTTCATCGTTCAACATCAGGTACAGTTTCGTAATATATGACAGTCTGTGCCCACTTCCAACTTAAAATGACAAATTTTTTTCACACTACACAAGTTCTCTACTGCAGCGGAATCCCGTCTTAAGATTTAGTTGAACGCACGATTTAGTTAAGCTTTTTTTCCGCACTTACATCTTCATTTGTGCACTATGTCCAAAATATTTACGTAACTGAGTTATGAGTCATTGGTGATTATTGGAAAAATAAAGGAATTTGGAAAATGCATAGTATTCATTTTTAGGCAGACCACGTACATACAAGGCCGACAACAATAACTCAGCAGCAGTACTCTTTATTTAAGTACAGCAGCTTTTTTGGGTACTCAATTTAAAAAAATTTATTATTACATCTGGAGTGTTTACACAGTTTGTTTTAACTATTACGTACTGGTCTTTTTACTATAAGTCCTAACTATAAACTATGTGTATCTATGTCACTGCTTCTGGCTTAAGACCTAACACATATAGCTTTATCCTTCTGTTACTTATTACAGTTTCCTATATGACCATACATAAGTTGCCCATCTCTTTTAAAGACCAAATTATAGATTCTACATTGGAGCCATATTAAATTTCCTAACAGCATTTACAGCAGTGTCTACATGCTGGTGATTAAATTTAAATTAAATAAAACCTAGATTACCATAAAATAACGAAAGTGATCATAGCAGTGTTTACAGTTACCATAAATACAATGTCAGATAAGATGCTATGGTAAATGTTGCTGCACTTATTGTATTGCTTCCTTTCAGTCGATCAAAAACACAGAATTCATATTCGGTATCCCATTCTATGGTATTCATATTTGCACTAATATATCACTGACTGCACTAATATTTCAATTCTTAACTCTGTTACGTGCTTCATACATTTAAAATGAGTTGTCCCATCAGATTTACTAAACTACAGTTGCTACCGCAGATTTGAGTACGCCCTGTCATTATGTTCATGTACTTTCCATGAGCAACACATACCATCTTATTCTAATCGTCCCTTACCATCAGTGGCAGTACTACTTTACCCTTTGTCAACGTACTAACTGCTACCTGCTTAACATTTTACTCTATCAGCAGTACGAATAGGGTAAAAAATAGAAATTCCTTACAATATGCTGTACCGACACCTGTACGCAAACCACTAAGTCCACACATTTCACAAACCCACATCTGTTATCACCACGTACTGGACTGTTGAAATGCACGTAAATTTTTGACGGTTGTAACTGACCTTTGGGTACAGTTATTTTCCCACAGTCAAACGATCAACCCCACTTCCTACGGTACCTACATCCACTACAAACATGTACATACCAACTACTGCACAGGTGTTGAAACAACGTCCTCTCCTAACTGTCCATCAGTTATATTCTTAACTTTCCACCGACAAATACTTCATCAACTTCGTTTCCTACACACCCTACGCCTCATCAAACTACTATCTACCACTGTACAAAACTCCCCTGGTACATCATTTACTTTAAACAAGATAACATTCATTCCGCCAGTGCTCCTTCCACGCAACCTACCCCACTTCAGATATCAAATTTCTACATGTTCTACTACTACTACTTTGTTTACCACTGTTGTTAACCTTTCTTCCTTTTACCTCCAACAGATATTCGAATGGCGAACCAATATCAACTACTGTCTGAGTTACAAGTTGGTCCTAACTGGGATCACATTCATGTACGACTGTCCAGGATGTGGAATTCAATCTCCAAAGACGCAAAAGAGATTTACTCGACAAATCTTCATCTTCTTGACGTAAAGGTAAGCCGTAAACCAATTTAATATATGATCAATTTTTTAACCACCTACATCCTTACCACAAGTAGATCACAGTTTAATTTCTTTACGGCAGGGCAACCAAAAGCATGCGGTCGTGCCAAAGAGTTTGGTCAGCAAATACTCAAAAACGTTTGAAGAACAATGTTTGTACGAGATTGAAACGTTCAACGTCTATCATGCGCAAAATACGTACCGCCCTATAGATGACGAGTTGATGATCATCCTACGAACTGACACATAAGTCAAACAGCTGCCACAAACAATGTACGATATTCCTAGATACAAATTTGGTTTTGTCGACAATGAAACTCTTGCCCATCGCATAGACAAGGTGGCTCAACTTACAGGTAAACTTACTTATCGTACTACCACTCGCCCTACACTATCGCTCTACCATTTCCACTAACATTACTAATCAATTTTCTTTTACATTCCTCCTTTTTCGATCTTCCTGCTAGATGTTGCTGGAGTGGTGCGAGGTATTTCAGATGTTGTCCAACTTACAACAAGGACCGGATGTCAAACATCTAAAAGAGAGATTACTATTAACAGTGGAAGGTTTAGCATTCATCACTGTCTCACATTTACGTCTACATATTCGCATGCTAACACTCTCCATGTCAACTTTTACACAGTTTAAAAAATACATCTATTACTTTGTGGGCTGACAAAACCGACCTCATAGATGTGACTGCTATTGAATCGGAAAAACAACCACCGCCGGTGATATTCACTTCTATGATAGTCAAACTATTCAAAGGTAAACTGACTTTACTCATTCATATTTCCTTGATGAATATCAACCTTATCACCATACTAATAATTATAGGAGAGTTTACATTTTCATCAACTAATGGTACACAAATATACTTCGGCGCTGACTGTCCAGAGATATCAAAATTACTTTCCAGGTAATCCACCAATTCATTTGTAACAACTACTGCTTATGCGTACACTTCACCCACATCCTAATACATACCGCCATACTTTTCAGCGTCACTAACAGCGAAGGCAGTACCGTTACAACGACTGAGCGTCACTGTCCTACAACTTCAACTACTAACGACCTGGAAATTAAAAGTACCATAGCTAATATGTTAGACGACATACGCTCTAATGACTGCCACGTAATTCAACATATTTTATTCCTACCATTATGTTAACTTTACTAACTGATTAACATTTCTCTATCTCATCCTCCTTTGCAGTCAAAGAAGTACATTGTAAACGCAACATTGATGAGGATTAACACATCATCAGGATGGAATTATCTTTCATGTCCCATTTGTAGGAAGACGGTGACAAAGGAAGCAACCGGTTTTAGCTGCTCAAAATGCAATAACAACATTACTCAACCACTTAACAGGTCTGCATAAGTAAGTTTACCGTTCAATTCCATCTCCCTCACATTATGTTACATCCTCACAGGTACAAGGTATCTATGGAAGTTTTCGACCACACCGGTACTGCGACTGTGACTGCTTTCGACAAAGATGCTGCCTACCTCCTCAAACGAAGCGTCGACGAGATGATGGATATATCCAAAACGGTACACATCTTCCACCATCACTTTTTAATCAACTAAGAATACTAACTTCGAACTGTCTAACAGTACCATGCAACTGTTGTCCCCCTCCTTCATCCACTGCCTCACACTACATGACACTGCTGTTTCTTTTTCTTCAGACCAACGGTGACGAACTGATTGGGAAACTGTTCAGTGGCTTGATGGGTACGGAAGCTCGGTTTGAATTTAGACCATCAAAGTACGACATAATGAATTACGGAAAATCGCTCACTGTTAGTAGAGTTTCAAATATTCAACAGCCTTACAACTCGCTGCCTGATCAATCTGAACCCGTTGACCTAAAGGAAACAGAAGACGGTGATGGTACACAGCTAACTGCTGAATCCAGCAACATCACAAAAGCTGGTACGTCTCTTTTAACAACCTCCATCCACTCTTCTTAACATATCTTCCATACATTTCACGGACCAAAAACTTTCCTTTCTTACTCAGGTGTGACAAACGTAGAACTGATTAAAGTTAAAAAGGTCTGTATTCCACCCCATAATTTGTTCTTCTTTCCCCATAACACAACAAATAACATATAGACTACCCGTACATGCAGGAGCCTGAGGAATGTTTACAGGATAGCAGCATAACCGACCTCACCGTTGAACGTGAGAATGAACCAACCTGTCACATGCTGCCTGCTGGTGGGCAGAGGAAACGTGGACGACCAACTGGTAGTAAGAGGAAGAAGTAAGCAGTACGTGAGCAACTGCAAGCCAAACCACCGTACGTCCGCATCAATATCCTACCTATGTATTCCCCAGTCATGAATGTTGTGTTATGTCTGCAATTGGCCATCTTCATTTATTCCTCTAACTATTTCTGCCTACATCTACAAACGAATAAGGCTGTTCTATTTACTTACTGTATCTGTTTATGTTTGTTTAAAGATGTGTACTACTGTTTGTCCCACTGTATTTTCAACCAGTCTAATAAATGACGTACTTTTACAGTGTCAACTATGTTTCCTGTACATACACTTCTCCTTACTACTAAACGTTGATGATATAAACAATTTAAAGTGATACAAACACTGCTCCCCACCCGTACTCCCACCACACTCACTGACCCTCTTACTCTCCTCTTTACTTCAACTATGACTGACATTTTGCAGTGATTAGAAATTGAGCTTCCGTCTGCACCAATATACTAAACATCGCCCATTTTCTACTTACTAAATGTATTCTATGTTACATATATTACTGCGATGCTTCAGATATCGAAAACAAATTCACAGATCAATCCTGCCACCAATATCCAACGAAAATTCATCAAAAATTGACCTAAACTCAGCTAACATCTTCTATTTTACTACATAACTGTACACGGCAAGACTTTTCCTGTCTGCTAATCTTCGTTTCACCACTACATATATATTTCGTACCCAAGACAACGCAACAAAGTGCGGTAACTAAAATATTGTACATATAATTTTTTTTCACTCTTCTTTGGCCTATTTGTATACTAAGTTAGCATGAATCCAGTTAGTACTCGCACCGTAGATAATATATTTACTCCATATGCTTTACATAAAGTAGATGATGACAAGGTCCATTACATATAGGTGCTTACTTCAACTCCGTACGTTAAATTTTCAAAAAAAGGATGTCACTGTGGAAAACAACTTAAATTGGCATTGAACTGTCGACTCAATGTTCTGTGTGATTCAAACTGCAATATAAACTATCAACTTTTGACCACCATTTTCATATGCATGACTTGCTATATCACTATAACATTTTACGTGGATTTAATCACAACTAAATATATCATGTTTATGGGGATAGGTTTTCACATTTTTCACTCTACCCTATATTACTGCTACCGCTTCCCCTGTTTCACATATAAATTTTACCATCACTTGCTCTCTTACCCTCTGTTTTTCAAATTTGTGATGGTCTGTTTGGACCTTGATTTTGCAATCCGCCTGTTTGTAAATAATTAACTAAATGATACACAGAACCTCCACTTCCAGCTGCATGAACATGGCTATAGTGACATCATCAACGACGATGACCAAGTTGACCACTCCACTAAGATATGCACAGTTCTGACTGTAAGTAAAGGAGTGATGTACCATGGCAGTCCGGTCTTAGGGTGAGGCTTGGATGTGTTGTTCAATATTGAATATTTATAAATGTACAGCTGGAACTTATGAAATAATTTGAAGCAGGTCAGAGTAAATGCTACAGGCTTCGTATTCTCTTGGAGAATGCACATTTCTTTTCCTGCTTTTAGGTAGTACTGGTTTTTATTTACTGTCACTTATTTTTTACCCTGGCTACATAAATTGCTTTTACGAAAGTAGAATCCAGTTGATTGCTTGAGCTACACGTGTCCTTCCATTTTGATGTCCGTTCCTTTTTTAGAGCCTTTCTTTTTCTTTATGAGGCTACAGTTATATTTCCTAATTCTATCATCTTTTCCAACATACAGTTATATTTTACGAAATGTGCATTCATTTACTATCACTTATTTTTCTTCCCAAACGATTTAGGCCAACTTATAATAACCAACTGACAATGCTGTTGGAAAACCACACAAAAAAGACATCAAACATATTCACCATTCATGCTCTAGGGACTGTTTGCACAAATGTATGTATGTGCACGCAAACATTTTGTTCACTATTCGGGTCAACTATGGTAGATCCAACGACATAAGCTAAACCATACTTCGAACTACTACTACCACTTTGAGGTAATCTACAAAAAGATTAGTTGTACACATTAAACAATTATACAAATCTTTAACAACAGTATAAATTCCTCATATTTAATTACACACTTGCCCGTGTGCGTAGCACGGGCGACGCACTAGTCTAATTAAGGATAGGAATACAAAGTGATCATGGGACAATCATTTGGGACATATTTTGATTTTAAGTAGTTATACTAAAAATAATATTAGAGTTTGGATTGTGTACAATAGTATTATGGTTGGAGGCAGACCTAGAGTTACACCAAAATCGACCGATAATCTTGGCATAGGAGGGATGTTTTTGACACCCGAGTAAATATTAGAGATTGTCTGTGTTGCTTGGACTACTGACCCCGATGCTTATTTGGTTCGTGCTGATTTCACTTACCTATGCAGAGACTTCGGGTGTTTAGGAGGTAGATCATTTAGGGGAACAGGGAAGCTTATTGAGATGCATTCTTGGGTAAAGTCATGTGAAAGGATTTTCAATTGCATGAACATTTCTGATGCTTAAAGAGTTATAGTGGCATCTAGCCAATTGCAGGAAAGAGCATTGGAATGGTGCGACTTGTTAGTGGTAGAGGTCGAAGAGGTTCAACTTACTTGGGCACAGTTTAGATAGAGGTTCGAGCAAAAGTTCTTGCCAGAGGCAGAAAAAGAAGCGATCACGAGGAAGCTCGTTGATCTTAGGCAGAATCGGTCTTCCGTTATGAAGTATGTAGCGGAATTTGAAGCATTATCTAAGTATGGGTTGCAATTCATTAGTATACCAAGGAAGAAAAATCAAAAATTTATTCATGGGTTACGCAAGTCATCAAAGAAAGCCATATTACTTTAGTTGGATATATCTTTCAAGGCTTTAATTGATTCACCACTTCGTCTCGAGGAGGCAGAGAAGGATAGTGATAGGCCTGTCAACGAATGCTTTCGGATGTGGATAGTGCCATATCCACATCCGCATTCGAAATCACTTTCAGATATCGGATATCTGCATCCGCGGATACAGACAGATATCGGATAATTATCCTATCCGCTAACGACCGATAAATCAAGAGTTACAAAAAGAAAATTTTAGTTTAACATAAATATTTTTCAATCTCAAATTGATTATAAAAGTTTAAAAATTAACAAATAAGATGATAATAAATAGTTTCGAGCAGTTAATAAGCATTAAGTGCATATAATATAAACTACTAACATAATAAAATAATAAACGAACATCATTTACTGTATTAAAATATACATAATTTGAACTATAATCGTGACATAAATCGGACGGATAGTTTTCGGATGCGGATGTCTTTTTATCCACATCCGTTTTTTCGGAAATCGGATATTTATTTATTTTTCGGATGCAGATACAGACGGATTTTGGATTTTTCCGTTATCCATTGACATCCCTAGATAGTGAGGAAGGGGAGACTCCTAAGAAGCAAAAGCAAGAGTTTAACTAGAAAAGAAAGCAACCAGTTGAGCAGGGAAATTCCTAAGCTAAGAGTAAGAAGAAGAAGCGGGATTAGTCCGGTTCTACAACCCCACATAGGAGTCAGGTAGCTTGCTTCAACTGTGGAACCAAGGGTCACTATTCGGGTGAGTACAGGGTGCCCACGATTCCTTCTCCATTCGGTGTTTGCTTTTACTGCAAGAAGGAGGGGCACATGATAGCAGCTTACCCATACAAGGAAGGAAAAAAGGGAAGGGGAAGGCAGTAGAGACTTCTGGTAGATCGGCTTAGTAAGGTATATTTATAGTCTAAGATAGTGTTCTTTCTTTTGCTAGGTTGCATTAGAATTAGTTTTGGGAATAAGTTGTTTGCTTTGGTTGATTGGTTGTTAGGAATTGATTGCTTGGTTATATCTACTCAAATTGGATGCATGGATGCTATTAACGATAAAATAAATATAACTAAGAAAAACTTGTAGTCAATTATTGTATTGACTTATCCGGTAAATATCTAAGGATTTTGGTCGATATGTGGGATGCCATATTATCAATACAAGTTCCTAAAATTGATCGAGACATTTTGACATGAGAATTTAAAGATAATTATTTGGGGAAAATATTTTGAGTTAAAAAATAAATTGAAACAATATTTTTTCCATAAAATAATTATGTGAAGCGAAGAGACTTGGTAAGGCATTATTGATAGCGTATGCGATCAACTTTGTAAGTAACAAAGTGGATCACAATAATTTCATGGCTTAATATTATTTTATATAAAGAGATAAATTTAATTCATAATTAATGAATTAGATAGAGAATTTTCAAAGTTCTTTGAGAAAATAAAAGGTAGAGTATTTTAAGTATCTTTAAGCGTTTAATATACTTAAGATAATATATATATATATATATTTATTTATAAATAAAAATAAATTAACGGAATACTTATTTATAAAGAATCATAATTAAAAATTTCTTTCAGAAATTTTGGCTAAAGAGAAATTTGGAAATTTAATTTATAGATTTATTTCGCTAAGGAAATTGCGGGAACACAAATTTTTTAAGGGGGAAGTCTGTAACAATCCTGTTTTTAATTAGCTAATTGATTAAGTTTAATTTTGGATAATTAATTCTAAATTGTGGTTTATGAAATTTTATTGTGAAATAAAAATTATTTGTGAATTTTTAATAAGTCTTATTTGTGAGAAATGAATTTATTTAGATCTAAAAGTTGTTAAATTTGGAATTTTTCATTAAATGAACATAGGAGATTGTCCTTTTTTAAATATTTAAAAATAAGGTTAAAATATGTGTTAAAAATCTTGTTTCTTTTTTTATTTTGAAGTTAAAAGGTTAAAATATAATGTAGAGTTTTTATATAAATTTTTCTAAGTGTAATCTAATTTGTAATTGAAGTTAAAATAAGGGAAATAAGTGAAACATAGAGTTTTTAGTTATTAAATTAAAGTATGGGTTTGGGCCTAAGTAAATTTTAGCACATTAGTGTAAATAAGAGAGAGTTTTCTCTCCTTATCAATTTCTAAATGAACTATACGTTCATTTGTGCAAACCAGTAAACAAAAGAAAGTTTCTCAAAGATAAGAAAACCCTAGCTTCAAAAATCCTTAATTTCAAGTTCTAAATCAAAGGGCTTTTGGTTCAATCTTGTGGAAATCAAAAGAAGGTAATCTCCTACACCTCAAGTGAATCAATTAGGGTTAGTAATTTTAGTTTTATCTCTTGGTTGTGCAATTTATGAAAATAACCTAGGTGGTAATCAAGAGAGACTAATCCGAGATTATTTCATCAAATTCAAGTTTAAATGTGAGTTTACCTTACAAACTATCTCTAAATTCATGTATATGGGATTATTAATTACTACTTGAGTTGAATTGGATGAATATTAGTTGTATTGCTCATGTTTATATTGTTCAATTTCTAAAAACTATTGAAACCCTAATATTTTATTGCATTTAGTTGATAACTATAGTTGTTTATATGGATGCATGCATTTTGAAATCACCTTAGGACAATCATTCAAGCTATAGGATTGAAGCGCCATCACCAGAGTTCGACCGGGGAGGATTTTTAAAGCTGAAACAGCTCTAGAAAAATCCCAATCGATGGACTGGTAGGCTAAACTCTTAAGCTGATTTAACTCCATATAAATTCCTCCGATGCCCTGTTTGTTTCGTCATTTGTCGCCATGTTTATTATTGATGTTTTCTTGTATTTTGTGTGTTTTTTGTGGTTCTTTTGACATCCATTTCCTTTGGTTTGATAATTTATAAAATTAGATTTGGAGACAAAATAGAATTAAAAACCTTTGGACCAAATTATGTTCGGACCTTATGATGTGTAGTGGTGTATTCTCTTGTGTTATGACATGGAATCACCTTGATTTAATGGGTTGTAAATTTATAAACTTATATCTAACTATTTTCTGAATATGAATATAAGTAATTTTGTAAATGAAAGTTTATTTAAGTTTATAAATATCAAACTTGTTTCTAAATTAATCTATATCCTTTTATAAATGATTTTGTTTTACTAGTAGTTACTATATACTAAGCATTGTTAGTAAAAATAGATATGGGATTGGAATTATGGTTTTCGAAATATAAACCTAATTAATTTCTAAATAAAATGGTTAAATATATCAAAATGGATTTGAAAGAGTAATAAATATGGTTTTATAAAATAATGGGCTAATATATATAGGTTTTTGGAAACATGATTTGTTATCTAAATATCTTGTATGGAATTTTGAGACAACTATATATATAATTATATTTTAAAAAAACAATTCGGGTTTATGGAATATTTTATCAAATATTGAATAACTATATAAAGATAAATAATAAAGGAATTTATGGAAAATTATATTATTTGTTTTATAAACTATAAAACTATTTGAAAATAAATGTTTTGAGAGCCTTAGTTCTATAATATGGGGAATGCTAATAATCAACTTAGTGTTGCCGATTGGTTTAAATGCCCTTGGGTGACGCTTCGTCGAATATTGCACAACTCATCGCATAGAATGTTTGAGTAGGATTTACTAACTCCTTAGTGAATACTTGAATTTCATCGGGTAATATGGGATACTTTGTTTAAGTTCTTCTGATCACTTTTAGAGAAGTATTTAACATTTTAGCATTTATTCTCTTTTGGTGTTCGGCCGGGGGCTAATAGATCCTTAAGAGATATATAGTTCAGGTTCTCCAGTGGTTTCCTTAATAATTGAGATTTACTAGCTTTTAGTATATACTTGAGTTTCACCAGGTAGTATAGGACGTTTGGTTAAATTCTTGTGATTATTAATAGTGATGGTATTTGACACTTTAGAATATATTTCCTTTGGTGTTCGGTTGGGGTTAATAAGCATATGGATTTTAAATACTTATGAAGTTATATATACACACACACACACACATGTAAAAATATAAATATGGAAAATATAGAGAATTGGAGTCATGGTTGCTACGATCATTTTGGTTGGTACGGACGATCCTTGAGATTGGTTGTGAATCTGTTCCACGGTATGGACGATCCTCGGTATTAGATCGGTACCGAAGATGCCAAATTGTTTTGTTGTTTTCCACGGTATGGAAAATCATTAAGATTGGTATGGATGATCACAGTGATCAATATGAATTGTTTTAGGATTTGTGATTATTTAGTGTTTCATGGTTCAAATATTCTTATGCTTTGAGATAAATTCCTAGTTAAATCATTTCAGTGACTAGTGTATGTTTATTGGGTCATATACCTTATGTTATATCTTATTCTCAACCTTTTGTATATTTAGAGATAGTCTGGGCCGTTTATTTTATAATGCTCAGGTCAGGCCAAGATCACATTTCAGATATCAGGATGGGCTAGTAGAAGATTGACTATTTTGACTTACAAGTTTACCTTCTATAGGATATATTTATGTATATGTATATGATGCTGTGCAGTTAAAGCGCTCGGCAGATTCAAAGCGGTGGTGGTGCAAAAAGTCATAGCGGGGATACAGCGAGGATATAGCGGGATATAGCGAATGGCTCTAAAATAGCATATAAAACTTGTACTTAATGTTTTTACAAATATATAAATGGTAATTAAATGAAAAATTATCATTCAAATTGAATTATAATTAGTACATAAATAATTTTAAATAAAAACATGTGCGAATATACTTTAAATAAACGTAAAACTGTTATATAACATAATTAAATTTAGTAGAATATTAGAGTAAGTTCATTTCTGAAAATATATTAAAAATTAAATCAAATAAATTAGTTTCATAATTTTTATAATGTATAAATGCAATTTTTCATTCCATTTTATTAAAGAAGATATAGCGGAAATAGTGGAATATAGCGGGAATAACGGGATATAGCGGAAATAGCGGGGCTTAAAGCGGAAAGGCTATATTTTGGGGCTATATAGAAAAATCGTAGCGGCAGAAATCCGCTATGAGATATAGCGGGGTTATAACGGGGTAATAGCGGGGCATTAACTACACAGATATGATGGGATGTATATTTTGAGACAGTGACTTATTTTAGATGGTTATTATATGAGACTAGTATTATTTGGTGGACTAACGGTATGTGTTGTATTTAATGTATATTATCCGCTGTAATTTGTGACTGTTGTTTATATGATACATCGTTCTAATTTTGAGAAACTGATGTGTTTATTAATTTAGGCTGAGATTGTACACGTCAAAATTTTTATTCCAGATATTAAATGAAATTAGTAAGTATGATGTGTCAATGTTAGTTTAAAGGTATATTCACATTTGGTCGCCCTTAACAAGCCGTATTCTCCATATTACTAGGAAACATTATTTATAATGTTCTTTAGTAATATGTGTATAACGGTAGGGTCGTTACAAAATTATTGGCTATTGCACAGAAAAAACTGCACATGTACCCTTTTGGGATCAAGCCCACATAGTTCTATTCTTGGCTCTTCTCTTGCATCCAAATACTTGTAGCATATAACAACCATAGCATCCATGCAACAGTGCAAGCAGGAAATACTACTCCTACTAAACCATTATAATCAATTATCTTAAATATGAGGTAACAACAATTGTAGCAACATAGCCATTAGACATAGACAACATTCAGTGTCAACCCAAAGCATCAAATAATCCAATAACAACAAATATATTTACATACATACTAATCACCAACTTTCTAGTGATACATCATCAATGTAAGTGTAAATCAAACAAATGTGTACGATTACTTCATAATAGTGACACAACATCAATACCATCTAATGTGTACTAACCAATAACCATTAGTAACACGAACATTTGTCATCAAATGTGTACTAACCGATCTACATTTGTAACATAAACATTGTAGTGATTCGGAATTTTTAACGTTTCGAATGTGAATATTTAATTCATTTAAATATTCTAAATTTGAATCAAATTTAATAAGCATAAGAAAATCAATTTTTAATAAAACGAATTGATTTTTAATGATGTATTTTTAAATGAATTTATAGGATTTTTCCATAATTTTTAATTTTGAAATAATTAAATTATCGTTTGACGTATTTTTCGATAAACGTTTTAAATTTTATCGAATAAGATAAGCAGTGTATTTTATTATTGTTTTGTGATCGCATCGCATTGTTGTGCGCAATCGTATTTTTAATTTTGTCATTCACGATTCGTACGTGAACAAAATGTTGTGTAGCAAAGTGCCGGGAATTGCAAAATAAACTAACCCCAACCCTTAGACTATTCCTCATTTTCTTTTCTATCTCCTATTTTCATTTTCCCTCTCTTCTTTTACAGCGAAAAATTAAATTAACCCTCCATTTTATAAAAATCAAAATCAAAAGCTAAGATTAGCTAAAAATCACCATACCGGATCCGCTGAGTTTGTTTTGGTGTAGGCTTCGTGATGGTATGTGTGTTGGAGGGTGTGGCGGTGATGAGTGGTGTTTGACATGTTAGGGTAAGGCTAGGGTTTTAGATTTGAGGGGATTTAGGCGACGATAGGGTATGGGGTGGTTGTAGTGTGCTTCTCATGCAAAACAGGGAAGGTTGGTGATGGTCGGGGAGTGTGCATCGCTATAGGGTGAATCACGGCAATTCACTATTGCATGGGTCAGCTCCATGTCGCGATAGGCCATAGGCGATCGAGTTCAAAGTTTTTGGGTCGGGAATGTCGAGATTTCGAAGAGAAAGCTAATGTCGAAGGCGATGCGTGATTTTGTTGAGCAAGGCGGTAGGGAGAATGGATGCGTACATGGCTTAGAGTGTGCACGATTGTGTACATGCACACTGATGAGAGAAAGGGGAAAGAAGGATTTGAGTTAGGTGATTAAAAGATAAGTAAGTGATTAGTGCAATTAATTATATTATTTAATTTAAAAAATTTATAAATTGAATAACTTTCTCATACGAGGTCCAATCAAGATGCGGTCATTTGCATTGCGCTCGTAAGAGCATTATCTCAAGTTGGAATTGATTTTGTCGAGTTTGGATCAAGTGGAATTTTGAGCAAAAATTGATCAAACCGAAACGCTTAAGCGTCTGGTGATATTTTGGTGAGTTATCTCACCTTTGGATGAATACTATATGATATATAGTATATAAATTATTATTTTCATGCCCGAATGATTTATTGGTTTGGTTTGGTTAAATTTCCACTTTGAAAAGTGAATGGCATATAAAATGAAATACAGAGAATTCTGTAGAGGAATCTGAATTCCTCGTTACTATTGATTTTAATTTCATTTATAAACCTATTATATAAATCATTGAATGTCAAAGTTCGGTAGTTGACCTTATCAGATATGACAATGATATATGTTAAAAGTTGAACTATAACGACCTAGAATTTCAATCATTTGAATTTGGAATATTTAATTGGTTTTTAAATATTGAAAAGTAATTTTATAAGTTAAATAACATGAATTTCAAATTTAACAATTTATTTGATGATTAAATTATTAAATTTAATATTTAGAATTGTTTAAATAAGTGAATCTTGAATTTAATATGAATAAAAATGATTTCAAAGCTAATTTAAATTCTACTTGATAAGAATGAAGATAGTAAACTTTAATTTATAATTAAAGTGATTAGAATTAGTTTTGAATGATAATCGTTTAAATTAACATATGAAAATAGCCTTCTAGGGAAATGTCTCAGATTTCGACAAAACCAGTTTCATTGAACCCATAATAGTGAATTATTTTATGTTAACAAATATTATGGCGATCGGAGGAATCATTTATTCATGCATATGATCGAATTAGGTCTCGAAACTAGTTCCATTGTGTTCAAAATAGGGGTATTTTGTATAAAATGTCAGGCGGCACGCCTCGAGAAGAGTTCAAGATTTTCGGACGTTTAAAGCTAGATATTTTCGATTATAGTATACATAACCATACTTAAGCCCATTCCCAAAACACTCCAGCCCATATATCAACATACTCCCCATACATGTTCAACCATACTTCCTTCCTGATATAAATCACGTTCAAAACTGAAGAAAAACATTTTCACAATTCAAAAATCAACATAACCAAATCCAACGATCTACACTCATCGGGACCTTTTCGTGCGTTTTTAGGCTTCGACTTCAACTAGCAACTTGTTCCGATGTCAAGACATAGGCGATCAACTGTTGGATCATTGTCAATCGTCGCGTGGTGTTCGTAGTTTCAAGTTGAACATGATTCGAGTTTTGGTCGATTCTGGTGATTTGGCTCGCTTTCAGGCCATGCGACCTGTAGGAGAAGTGTTGTGACGACCGCCCATGACCCCTGCACCGAATCTAGAGGTAGTGCGCTGTAAAGTGTGCCAGGCGACCATGGACGATTGTCAAGGTAAATTAAAACAACAGTATCTATCGTATTACTCACAGCGCATGGATAAAATACAATAGAACATATGTATAGTGAAGCTTTACAGAACAAAATGCCATCATATAAAACTCCATAATAGTTGAATACAAACATCCAAATAGTCAATACATCAAGCCTCACTACATATCTCTCAGAGAATACAAAAACAGCGGAACATCCAATACATATAAGAAGATAATATGCAACCCTCTAGCTCGTCTTCGATATCAGCATCGTGAGAAGAGAACAGCACCTGTCACCTGCTACCTAGTCTGCCCGTCCCAAAATGGACGAACAGCCCAAGGCAATAAGAGTTAAAACATAAAGCCTTGAGTCAGACAACAGTCTTAGTGAGCAGTAAATTAACTAACAACATACCAAAAGAGCATAAAGGAAAAGGAATAGGAATACAACCCTCCCACTCCACCTCTTTCTACAGTGATAGCCCCCAGACACAAACTAAGCAGAAGCAACACAGCAGAGCATACAATTTAAAGTAAAATAACAATCATTCGAGTCAAGGCGATGCTTTCCAAGTACCAAGGCCTAAATCAGATAAGCACCCAGAAAATACCGCTCTCGAGCCCGAATGACGATACAACCAAACATCCATGACTCTGGCTATCACTGTTATCATTGCTTCGATTTCACCGTTAATTGAATGACCGGCACATTCTTTCAGCCGTCCGTCAAGGGCTAATGGAAACCCCGGTTCTAGACATAACTCCCGCACGTCGTCGCAACCCGTGCCTAGGACTATCGAATCTGCCCAGAGTACTCGACCTTCAACAGTTGGCCGTTGGGACTATCGAACCTGCCCAAATGTACTCTTGCTTAGAGCATGCTAGAACCTTCAACAACGATGCTATCCAAGCCTCCTAGTCATCCTCCTCGACGACTATTCTCATATCCGTTCATTATCCTCAACTCGAATCATATCACCGAGTTATCAACATGCTTGGAATGATCCCGTCTGGATTAGACCAAGTCTTCATCACATGATTGCCTCGCTTCATCACATCCTCGCGAAGCCTCATCTCAACATCACATCATCAAATCTATGCATAAGAGCTTCATCATCCCGCTACATATGCCACGAGCAGCTTTCCCAATTCAAGAGCCTTTCCCTTAGCTTTTGAATCATCTTCGATCTAAATCTAATCATCAATCATCTAGTTCATAACAATCAATCAAATCAAACATCAATCCAAACAATCAAGCATTCAAATATGATCTAAGAAGACAATTATAACAATAATGGCATTTTCGTAATTAAAGAGGTGAAAGTCCCATAAGCATGAAAACATGAATAATATCTCTACAAACTTGATGAATGAACTTGCATAGGTTAACATATGATAAAATGGATGTAACATCATCATGAACATTGGATCTATATGGATCTACACTTAGGATGAAGAAAATGCATGGAAATCACTATTTTAACACCAAATCGAGCCAACAATCCGATATACTCCTTTGGATCCGTGTGAGAGATAATCACCACTCACCAAATCACCTAAACAACCACAAATCAACACGCTTCAGATCTGGACAGCAAAGGATCAAGCTTGATCTATCACGAATCCGCTTCAAACGATGAAATCTCACTTCAAGAGATGAAGATCATCAATCTAAGCTCTTGAATCTTCAATTTGATCTTCAACTTGGATGAATTGAAGCACTAGATTAGAGTGGAGAAAAGAAGTGAAAAAGTGTAGAAGTCGAGCTCTCAAAATGGCAGCACTTCGTCGCTTCGAAATCCGGATCCCAAAAAGTGAGAACAACCCCTCCTATTTATAGCTGAAAACCGCTCCTAGGTCGCTCATCTCCATAGGTCGTCCACGACCTAACTGCTACGACCTACGACCTAGCTCCCCAGACTCAACGACCTAACCAGATGCGCATCCAAGCACCCAGCGACCTAACAGACCAACGACTTAAGAGAATGCGACTTAGCACAACTGCGCACCCAAGCGACCTAACAGCTACGACTTAACATGCGCGCGACCTGACAGACCAACGACCTAAAGCAATGCGCGACTCAACTATACGCGATCTAATACTAAGCCAAACCCACGTGACCAACAGATGCCACGACCTAACTCCTCAGCGACCTAACACATGACGACCTAAAACAACACGCGACCTAACTCCCACGCGACCTACCAACCTATGCGACCTAACAACTTATGCCAACACGCGACCTAACCAAAACAGAACTCACGACCTAACTTAGGTCGCGTACGACCTAACTACTAACCAGCCATCCCCTACTCTGCCTAACTCTTAGGTCGCTAACAATTATAGGTCGCTAACTCGCTAACCACTAGGTCGTAAGTTCCTTAGCTCGCGCCCGAAACCCTTAAGTCTTCTCTCTTAGGTCGTCTACGACCTAAACCACCCCGCGACTTATCACCTGAACGACTTAACACTTAGGTGCAACTCAAGACAGTGCGACCTACGACTTAATCTGGCTACGACCTAACCCTTAACTCGCCTATCCCCTTAGGTCGTAGACCTTCACTAAGTCGCTCACGACTTATCTTCTAAGTCGCCAATCCACATTTAACTAACCTCTAGGTCGCGTACGACCTAGGACTTAGGCAAATTTCAACCAAAATCTGAAACAACTAGAAAATGCTGAAAATCCCAGATTTTGACAAACTTTTCGATCCGTAAAAATACGGGTCGTTACAAGTGTAGAGGATGGTCGGGGTAGCGTGCAGTCGAAGTTTCATGGAGTGGCATGTGGCATGTGGTGGTAGGAAGGTGGAGATGAACATGGGCCTTTGGATTTGGTTTTTGAGGCGACGACGGTTAGGCGATCGGACCAGCAGCGTAGGGCGCGGTGGAACTTGGGCATGCAGTTGGTGGTGGCGCGGCGGTGTCTAGGTGGCTGGAGGCGGCATGGCGTTGGGTTAAAGGTGGTGGTTGTTGAACGTACGCGAGCGAGATTTATATATGAGGAGATGGATTAATTTGTTAACAATGGTAATTAGTTTAATGATTTAATTAGTGTATACAATTATATTATTCAATTTATGAATCTTATTAAATAACAAATTCATCCGAGGTTGGAATCGAGCACGACGAGTTGCGTTACGTTTGTATCAATGAGAATTACGACATAGGGTTGGATTGGAAGGATTTGGAGCTAGTTGAATTTCACGCTAAATCGAACGTAGTTCGATTTGGACGGAACCAAAATGCCTCGGCGATAACTGGAATTTTGATGAGTTAAACTCAAAATTTTGGTTAACCAGTATATAATTATAATGTTATATAGTTGATTAAAATTGTTGGTTGGATGTTTGGATGATTTACTACTTTATCAGTTGGTTTGGTTTTATTCCCGCCTTTGAAGCAGATGACCTTTTAAATATACAGGCCTAGTAGCAGATAACCTATATTATATAATTAGATATAAGTCGTGATGTAGGGGACCAAGTTGGAGGGATCCAATAGGATTTCTCACCACAGTTGATTTTATTTGTATGCTTATGTGCTGACATACATGAGCTGTGATGTAGGGTGACGGGTTGGAGGAATCCAACGGGATTCCTCACCGTTGTTGAATGTATTCTATAATATTCCTATTGTGTAAATTTTTGAGTATCAAACCTGATTGTTAGTACTATGGGTTATACCATTGTTATATGTTCAACACTTAAACCCCGTAGTGATAGAAAATCAATATCGATATTGGTTCAAAATTGGGTCGTTATTGGCCTCAAATTAGTATTTTAAAATACTATAAATCGCCATTTGAGTTAGAGTTGGTTTTTGAGACAGGGAATGATTTTAATCTGCAATTAGGTTTCAAAAATATTTTGTTTTAAAGGATTTAACTTCTATTTTACTCCAACCTTTTTATTTTTCTTTTCTAGGTTATTTATTTATATTTAATATTTTTAAGATTTATTTATATTAATAATGATTTAAAATTTATTTATTTATATTTAATATTTTTTAAAAGTTGTTCATCAATTTTTAATATTTTGAAAAGTAAATTATTTGAATAATTAATATGCTCTGCAATTAATAATAATGATTTATTAATAATGTTTTGGAAATAAAATATTACTATTTATAATAATGGTAAAGATTAATTGTTATCGTTTATTCAATAATGTTTTGAAATAATTAAATATTATTTTAAAGATGTTTTGAAGTTAATAATTATTATATATTTATAATGTTTATTGTTAATAATTATTATTATATAATAGTGTTTTGAAGTAAATGATTTTTATTTATTTACAAATGTTTTCGAGACCTATAAATTAGGTTTTATAAACGAACTTGGGTTTTATAAAAGGAGTTTTATAAAATGATTTGAAGACTTAATGGAAAACTATTTACACGGTAAAGGAGTTTTATAAACGGTTAGATATTTATAACAAATTTTAGAAATGAGTTTATAGATTTATAAGAGGAGTTCTATAATTAGTTTTATGGATTTATCAAGAGTTATAAATGATTTGATAAATGATTTAAAGATTATAAATGATTTTTTTTAAGATTTATAAAATAGTTTGTAAATGGGTTTTGGAGATTTATAAAGGAATTTATAAATGATTTTAGAATTTGTATAAAAAGGAAATCTTTCTTAGTTTTTGTGAATATACTTATATCGTTAAGATAAGTATATGGATATTTTTCCAAGTATTGAAAATATAGGGATTTTTGAATGTATCTTTGTAAAGGTATTTTGATACAAGTTTTTACAAGATGATTTTAATTAATGAAAAGATTAATTAAGGAGGCTAGTGGTTACTTATGGGCTTAACCAATGTTGGTTTACCCATTTGAAATAAATTCCTGATTTGGATATGAGTTTGTGGATAGCTAAATAACCGACTATCAAATATGGACCCAAAAAACGTAACTTTGGAAATATCTAGGAGAAACACGTGAGTAATATGGCACAGTCATCTCCGATGATGTTGTACTGTGTGTATAAATCTCGTTTTGTTCTTCTAGGACAAACGATAAGGAAATCCATCCACTAACAGTTAAGAGGTGATCTCCACTCTTATCTTTGACTGTTTATTTCCTAAAGAATCGGGGTTAAGTTTACTCGAAACTATGGATTGTTGTTTCGAAGAGATAGGGATCTGATATGTTATCTGAAAACCACTTTGATCCAACTCAAGCGTTTCAAAGTGAAAGCATCTTGAAGAGCATGGAATCGAAGACCGAGTTTTGAAGTGCAAGGGCTATTTTTTACTTTTCTTGGAAGGAATTCCCCGAAATGAACGTAATAGAAGTAGTGCCTTCAGTTTCGTTCTGTCCCAGAATGAACTTGTATGGAGAGCATTGAAATGATGCCTAGAGGGCAGTGTAGCATTCCAAATGGAAGTGTAATATAAAGGTAAAGCATATCCTAAAGCCTCATCAACCGAGAAATGAAAAAAATCGGACATGTAGCAGGGCCAAGTGAGTCGCTTCCATCAGGGTATGGTCATCCCAAATCTAAATCAATTACTATCTACTCAAGTATGCTTCGGGGCCCATTAAAAAAAGAGGTGATAATATTCAGTACTACTAGTCAAGTGGTAGGCCAGTCCTGTGTGGTAGGGGTACAAGATGTTCTTGTCAGACCCTGGTGCATTTTATGAAGAGATGTACCATCGTAAGATAGTTCCTTACCTTGTCATAGTATGGAATCCAATCTCCAATACGTACCTTTACGGTTTTGATTATAGAACCTAGTATACTTGAATTTGATTAATGTAACAATTTCAGCTATGATTATTATGTATTTGTATCCAAGACACTATTATAATATCAGAGAAATTCATATGAAATGGTTTGGTTGTCGTAAAGTAAAAACCCGTCCGTGTTTATATGCGGCATGGTCTTAAGAGATACCTTTATTTTCAAAGACTTTTGAAACATAGAAATTCAACTAGGTGTGTTTTTCTCATGCTGGTTTACCAGACTAATTCAGGTGTTATTTTGTTATAATGCTCGGGTTAGACCGAGCATATTTACAAATTTCTCTCGGTGCATTGGAGCTCAGGAGACGAGATGGAGGCCCAAGACGTATCTACGTATTTCTTTATGTTCCGTTGTGTTGTTTGTTGGTTGTATTTATCAATAATTGTAAGGACAAGTCGTTATAACTGTTCGGGTTGAAATAGGTTAGTGTACACTGATTGGTATATGTATATTACATTTTTCCTTGTGTAAAAATTTGTTATATATTATAGATTATTCGTTCTGCTGTGAGATTCTATGTTGTTTAGTTTCTTCTTGTCTTCTTCCTTCTTCTTTTCCTTAAATATCTGCCTTTCCGTTAAATTTGAGTTGGTCATGTGTGGTTGATTTTCCGCTTAAACTGTATGAAAAAGTAGGTCGTTGCAGTTTTGGTATCAAAGCGCACGGTTAAGCGAGAACCTTGGCTTTGGTGGGGTAACTCATTAAGAGATAAGGTAGTGGAATGCCTTATTCTAAGTTTGAGTGTGTGTGTATGTGTGTATATACGAGCGCGTATTTGTTAATGATATAAAAATCATTATATTGTGTTGATTGATCTGTTTAGTAGCTTATGGATTCTGGTCAATACGAGTAATTAACATTATTGATTGGGATCTCTAAATACTTGAACAGAGTAATTCGACATGGTGTGTAGCGACCCGCGGTTCCATACCCTTTGTGTAATGACCCTAAAATAAAATAAAATAAAAATATATACACTTAATATATATAGGGCATTTTCTGTTTTATATATATAGTTATAATTGTGCCAGAAATAATTAGCATAGTATATGTGATTTTAAATTTAAGTGTACAAATGAGATTTTCAGATTCTCTAAACTTATAAAAAGAAATGAATATAGGATCACATGCATATGGCATGAACAAAACAGAAACATGAAAATTGCATGCAGTGTTTAAAATGTTCAACTCCCAAAATAACCAATTAAAGTAACCTGATGTGTGCAATTCCCATTTAGGACCACACAGGAATGAGATGTATGCATGAACAGCTAAGGGTATTAGGAGAATTACCCATTTTCTTAAACCCTAGAATGGATTTATAAATAACTGCACATGGCCAAAACCATCACTCTCTCGGGATCAAAAACAAAATAAAATAAACAAGGAAGAAACACTAGCTTGGGGCTTTGGGGGATTTGCTGTTTAAAAGATTAAAGCAGTGAAAGGAAAAACATAATGTGAGTATTTATCCTTTGTATGCAATGGCATTAAGTCCTATTGCAGGCAGCCTAAAATATTATGAGACGTTTAAATCTCTGAATTGATTTGTTATGGGTGATATGGATGTTTGTTTGTGCATTTTTGTTTTTGTTTGGAGTATTAATCTGTAAGTGGCTTTTGGTGTTAACATGACTAAAGCATTCTTGTTCTATCTTATTATCATTAAACATGGATATAGATTAAACAGGGGAACATGGGGTTGAATCAGAAAAATATACAAGCAGTTATACCTTTCTGAAATATGAATGAAGGAAAAAAAAACTAAATTGGTCACTTGGGAGTCAGTCAATGATCTGCTTACTTCAGGTGGAAGCAAGTATATGCATGGTGCAACTGCACCCTGAGGCCTTTGTGTGTTGGAATAATTTAAACAACCTGGGAGTTTCCTTCACAATGCATACATAGTGTTCATTTGACAAGGAGTTAAAGACCATAAAATAAAGGGGGACAGGGGTTTAAAAATCTGGGTTATAAATATCCAGATATGGTGTTAAAATAATCAAGTTAAACTTGTTCATTGATTAGTTGCTGGGTGAAAATTTGGAGTATGAAACTTGGGTTTATTTATCTAGATTTGGGGAGAATAAACCAAGAGTTATACATATGTTTATTTTTAATGTTTGCTGTGTATTTGTTTGAATAAATGAATGTGTTTTTTTTGTATTACCTTGTATGAACCAAAACATGCTATGTATGAATATCTGTTAAACTAGAAAGGCACTGCAAGATTATGTTTTAAAATTATGAATGTGTATACAAAATTGATAAATGCTCATACCAGTGAAAACTGACCCTTTTGGTTGCCCTTGCAATCATCTGGGTGTCTCAAAAATTCTTTGGGGCAGCTAAATGATTTGCTTGCAGGAAATTGAAGTTGGCTTGATGAGTTGAGAAGGCATTGGCTGCTAGTATAAATAAGAGAGAGACTTGTTTTTTTTTAAAATTTGCAGATGCATTGTAATGAAATTACTAGGCACATTTTATCTTCTGTAATTGAAGTTACTTTTAGGAAACTTTTAAGTATTTTGAGTTAAAGATATGTACTTAATCAAAACCTGTTATGAGTGATCATTGATGATGTTTTTGATAACTACTAAATTTATTTTATGAATGTCTGATTTGGAGAAAATAAGGGGTTAGACATGTCATATACATTTGGTATGGATACTTATATATTTGAACTCTGATTTTCATTGCTTGTGTTTTGCCTTATGGAAATTAATGAGCTAAGGGGATTGATTTTTTAATGAACACTCAAGAATTTTGTAGAATATTCAAGTGAGATGAATTTGTGCATGGCAGGTAAGTGATACTTGCATATGCATGAGTTCTGGAAACTTATAAGTAATTGAGTATTCAAGTTTAACCTCTGAGAAAACTTATCAACAATTTTAGACGTCTAAGATCAAATTAGACGTCTGTTATAATAATTTAGACGTCTGAGATTGAATATAGACGTCTGTTAATAAAAATTTAGACGTCTGAACTTAGTTCAAAATGTTTTCTACTCTCTGTTTAAAATCTAGACACTCTGAGACGTCTGTTATAATAATTTAGACGTCTGAGATTGAATATAGACGTCTGTTAATAAAAATTTAGACGTCTGAACTTAGTTCAAAATGTTTTCTACTCTCTGTTTAAAATCTAGACACTCTGAGACGTCTGTTATAATAATTTAGACGTCTGAGATTGAATATAGACGTCTGTTAATAAAAATTTAGACGTCTGAACTTAGTTCAAAATGTTTTCTACTCTCTGTTTAAAATCTAGACACTCTGAGACGTCTGTCATAATAATTTAGACGTCTGAGATTGAATATAGACGTCTGTCATAAAAATTTAGACGTCCGAATTGCTGATTTTGCCTAATTTGTTTATTTTCGAGTAAATTTCCAAGATTTATCGATTTTAGCAGATCCAACTTATTGTTATTAATTATTATCAACCTTGATAACTATCATGAGATCGAGTAAATGTTATTTTAGAGTTAAATAGAATTATATAGGCAAGATATATATATATATAAGTGTTAGTATTTGTCAAAGTGCACCTATGGCAGTAGAACAAGACTTAGAAAAGAAATAAGTGGCTATGTCAATAGCTTGTATGGTACTTTAATTTCATTTTGATTTAAATTCCCTCTGATAAAAAAAAAATATAATAATAATAAAGAAACAATTGTATATCATCAAATATACAATTGACTTAGTTTGTTTGTACACTGATATGATTATATTGGTAAAACCAGGGTCTTGGGAAAAATATTTGGAAATTATATAAATATTCAAATATAAAAGAATTGGGGTTTAGTGGTGAAGGCCTCTTGAAATTTGCATATATAAAAAAAAAAACTATGTGTTATATAGTGAGGGTCACCACAGTTTTGGTATCGGAGCTATGTTTTAAATAACATAGTAAATGTTGTTGTATGCATATGGATGTTTGAATGCATTGTTTGAATTATTAATGTTGGATGCTTTTGTTTTATGACTGAATAAAAATATATAAATGTGTACATGTGATACATGCACAGTGTGCACAGAAATAAAAATGAATCAAGAAAAGACACCAAAAAAATGATAGGAGTAATTAAACTAACATAAAAATCATATTTATAGCATTATGGTAGGACCAAGGCACCATACAGGTGCAGGATCATCACGAGAGCCACCTGTGATGAGCATGGAGGATTTTGTGAGAGCTTTAAGGGATGGAATGGCGCCAAGGCAAGACAATCCTCATGAGGAACTCTCCAAACTGCTTAAGACATGTACCACTTTGGGAGGAAAGGATTTTGAAGGTACTGAAGGAGCTATAGGAGTTCAAACTTGGATAAGAACTATGGAGAGGGTCTTCACAGATATGCAAATCAATGACCAAAGGAAGAGACAGATAGCTTCAAGGAAATTGAAGGGGGTTGCACTGGATTGGTGGGAAGTTGTGACAGCAGGAAGACAAGAGGATACTATCACTTGGAATAATTTCAAGGACATGCTTGAGGCCAGATTTGTCCCAGCATCTGCCAAGGCCACATTGCTAGAAGACTTTATTAGATTAAGGCAAGGAAGTATGAGTGTAAATGAATACACTCAGAAGTTTGAAGC
Source organism: Allium fistulosum (assembly GCA_030737815.1). Classification (NCBI taxonomy): domain Eukaryota; kingdom Viridiplantae; phylum Streptophyta; class Magnoliopsida; order Asparagales; family Amaryllidaceae; genus Allium; species Allium fistulosum. The sequence continues at coordinate 853,821,742 of CM060907.1, forward strand.
ACTATCCAAGTATGGTCTGGTGTTAATAGGGAATGCAGAAGCAAAGAATGCAAGGTACATTCAAGGCTTGAACCCTAGTCTGTCAAGGGCAATGTTGCCATACAAAGACAAAACCTTTGATCAAGTAATTGATCTAACTCTCTCATTTGAGCAACATGACACTGCAAGGGAGAAATTCAGGAATATGAAGCTCAATAAGAAGAAGGGTGGTCAGAACAAAGTGCAACCTTATGACAAGAGAGATGCAAGTAAAGGAGTTAAGAAAGGGGAAGGAGCAACAGCACTTGAAAACAAGAAATTTACTCATTGTTTTAATTGTGGAAAAGCTGGACATTATAGTAACCAATGCCCTGACCCTAAAATACCTAGAGGAGGCTGTTATAATTGTGGAAAGATGGGTCATCTCAAGAAGGATTGCCCAGAAACTAATAGAGGAACAGCAAGGGTAGGAGCTTTGGCAGCAAGTAACACTGGGAATGTTGGGCAACTTGAAGGTATAATTTTTATTCATACCCAACCAATATCAGTAATATATGACACTGGTGCCTCACATTCACTAATATCTTTGGAAATTGTAAGGAAGTTAACACTTGCTTGTGTTTCTATTGATCAGCCCTTAATTGTACACAGTCCCATAGGGAGTCATTGTATGTTAGGGATGAAGTGTATGGGTCTGAAATTAATTATAGGGGGTTATGAATTTAATTCAGACTTATATACCTTAAATTATCCTGGTATTGGGATTATTTTGGGAGTAGATTGGTTAATGAGAAATAAAGCAATTTTAAATTTAGAAAACCTTACTATTTCTTTGGAAACAAATGAAGGCAAAAGAATTACCATCTTAAGTGAAATAGCAAAGAATACATGCTTTAATAAAATCTGGAGTATTAATGAAGTTCAAAAGGAATTAAAGGTAGAGGAAATCCCAGTAGTAAATGAATATATAGATGTGTTTGGAGAAGTAAAGGGAGTTCCTCAAAACAGACCAGTTGAATTTAAAATAAAATTAATCCCAGGAACAAATCCAATCATTAAGAAGCCTTATAGAATGGGTCCAAAAGAATTGGTAGAATTAAAACATCAACTAGAAGAATTAGAAGAGAAAGGATTCATAAGATCAAGCAGTTCCAGTTGGGGTTCCCCAGTGCTTTTTGTTAAGAAGCATGATGGAACAATGAGGTTGTGTGTAGACTACAGGGATTTAAACAAAGTAACTATTAAAAATAAGTACCCACTGCCTAGAATAGATGATCTATTTGATCAATTACATGGAGCTAAAATATTTTCAAGGTTAGATTTAGCCTCTGGATTTCACCAAATGAAAGTTGCAGAGGAAAGCATTGAGTACACAGCCTTCAATACAAGGTATGGCCTTTATGAATTTCTAGTAATGCCATTTGGCTTGACCAATGCTCCCTCCTATTTTGTAGACTTGATGAATAGAATTTTTAGAGACTTTTTGGATAAGTTTGTCTTGGTATTTATAGATGACATATTAATTTATTCAAAGACAGAAAATGACCATGCCATGCACCTACATTTAGTATTATCCAGACTTAGAGAACATGAATTAAAAGCCAAGTATTCAAAGTGTGCATTTTGGCAACATGAAGTAAAGTTCTTAGGACACATAGTGTCACAGCAGGGAGTAAGTGTAGATCCAAGCAAGGTCATTGCAGTTCAAACATGGAATAGACCCAAAACAGTGACTGAGGTGAGGTCATTCTTAGGTTTGGCAGGGTATTATAGGAGGTTCATCAAGGATTTTTCAAGAATAGCCGCACCAATGACCAAACTAACCAAGAAGAACCAACCATATGTGTGGACTGAGCAGTGTGAACAAGCTTTTGAGAAATTGAAGCAAGCATTGGTGGAAGCTCCTGTCCTACAAATCCCAGAAGCAAATGAAGGAATGGTGGTATACACTGATGCTAGTGGGTCTGGGTTAGGTGCAGTGCTTATGCAACATGGCAAGGTAGTGGCATATGCATCAAGACAGCTTAAACCTAACGAAACCAAATATGCAACTCATGATCTAGAATTAGCTGCAATAGTGTTTGCACTAAAACTATGGAGGCATTATTTGCTTGGGGCAAAATTTGAATTATTCACAGATCATCAAGCATTGAAATATTTATTTTCTCAAAAAGATTTAAATATGAGGCAAGCAAGGTGGTTGGAGTTTCTAGCTGCATATGATTTAGATATTTTGTACACTCCTGGAAAAGCTAATAGAGTAGCAGATGCTTTGAGCAGAAATCATGTTAGATTAGCCAGTTTGATGATTGATGAGTTTAAAAATCTCGCAGTACTTGGGGAGGCAGATATATACAGCAAGGATGCAGTGAATTTTAAAGAACATGGTGATATGGTGGAGTATGGTACGCTGGGGATAATCACAGTGAAGTCTAATCTGGTGGAGAAAGTTGGTAGCATGCAAGATCAAGATCAAAGTCTAAAGGAGAAGAAAGAAATGTTATTGAATAACATTGAGTCAGAGAATTTTAAAATGGATTCCCAAGGTTATTTGAGGAAAAATGATAAACTTTGTGTGCCAAACATTGCAGAATTGAAGGAAGAAATCATGAATGAGCATCACAAGACCAGGTACACCATACACCCTGGTGGTACTAAGATGTATCATGATTTAAAAAGAGGCTACTGGTGGCCAGGAATGAAGCAAGCAGTGGCGAGATATGTGGCAAAGTGTTCCACATGCCAACAAATTAAAGCAGACCACCAAAAGCCCTCTGGCATGTTGCAACCTTTGGAGGTACCTCAGTGGAAGTGGGAAAGCATTTCCATGGATTTTGTGGATGGTTTACCTAGAACTAAGAAAGGCAGTGATAGTATATGGGTAATTGTTGATAGATTAACCAAATCAGCTCACTTTGTCCCTGTCAGGTCAGATAGGAATGCATCTAAGCTTGCACAATTGTTCATTAAAGAAGTGGTGAGGCTACATGGCATACCCAAGACTATTGTAAGTGATAGAGACACTTTGTTCACCTCAAGATTTTGGGAAAGTTTCCAAGAAGCAATGGGAACACAACTTTGTTTAAGCACTGCCTACCATCCTCAAAGTGATGGGCAAACAGAGATAGTGAATAAAATATTGGAAGATTTACTTAGAGCATGTGTGCTTGATTTTGGGGGTAATTGGGAGGATCATATCCACTTGGCAGAATTCACTTACAACAATAGCTATCAATCAACAATAGGAATGGCTCCTTTTGAAGCCTTGTATGGGAGACCTTGCATGTCTCCTGCCTGTTGGTTGGAAGCAGGAGAGGGTGTAATGTTAGGGCCAGATCATGTTACAGAAACTTCCAACATGATTGAATTGATCAGGCATAGAATGAAGACAGCACAATCAAGACAAAAGTCTTATGCAGATAGGAAAAGGAAGCCAATGGAGTTTGAAGTAGGAGAGCTTGTTTTTCTGAAAGTATCACCAATGAAGAAAGTGTTCAGGTTTGGAAAATCTGGTAAACTATCACCAAGATTTGTAGGACCATATGAAATTATGCAGAGAATTGGTGCTATGGCCTACAAACTTAAGTTACCTGAGGAGTTGAGTGGTGTGCATCCTGTATTTCATGTTTCTCAATTGAGAAAATGGGTGCATGATGAAGGAGCAATTCTGGAGTCACCAACTCAAATTCAAGTCCAGAAAAATCTGGTTTATACAAATGAACCAGTAGGGATAGTTGCCAAGGAAGAGAAAAAGTTGAGGAACAAGGTGATCAAACTGGTGAAAATCCAATGGAGCTTGGACACTAATGATTGTACATGGGAGGTTGAAGACAAAATGAGGGCTAAATACCCCAATTTGTTTACTGATGGAGAGGTATGTTTAAGCAGCCTAAGATAATTTTTCTAAATGTATTTATATATTGTTTGTTTCCATAAAATATGAGTATGGGGTTATGGAGTTAAAACAGGCTATGGGTTAGTGTTTTTAATTGGAGAAAATAGGTGAAATTATGGGGACATAATTCCTTTAAGGGGGAGGGTATGTAATGACCCTAAAATAAAATAAAATAAAAATATATACACTTAATATATATAGGGCATTTTCTGTTTTATATATATAGTTATAATTGTGCCAGAAATAATTAGCATAGTATATGTGATTTTAAATTTAAGTGTACAAATGAGATTTTCAGATTCTCTAAACTTATAAAAAGAAATGAATATAGGATCACATGCATATGGCATGAACAAAACAGAAACATGAAAATAGCATGCAGTGTTTAAAATGTTCAACTCCCAAAATAACCAATTAAAGTAACCTGATGTGTGCAATTCCCATTTAGGACCACACAGGAATGAGATGTATGCATGAACAGCTAAGGGTATTAGGAGAATTACCCATTTTCTTAAACCCTAGAATGGATTTATAAATAACTGCACATGGCCAAAACCATCACTCTCTCGGGATCAAAAACAAAATAAAATAAACAAGGAAGAAACACTAGCTTGGGGCTTTGGGGGATTTGCTGTTCAAAAGATTAAAGCAGTGAAAGGAAAAACATAATGTGAGTATTTATCCTTTGTATGCAATGGCATTAAGTCCTATTGCAGGCAGCCTAAAATATTATGAGACGTTTAAATCTCTGAATTGATTTGTTATGGGTGATATGGATGTTTGTTTGTGCATTTTTGTTTTTGTTTGGAGTATTAATCTGTAAGTGGCTTTTGGTGTTAACATGACTAAAGCATTCTTGTTCTATCTTATTATCATTAAACATGGATATAGATTAAACAGGGGAACATGGGGTTGAATCAGAAAAATATACAAGCAGTTATACCTTTCTGAAATATGAATGAAGGAAAAAAAAACTAAATTGGTCACTTGGGAGTCAGTCAATGATCTGCTTACTTCAGGTGGAAGCAAGTATATGCATGGTGCAACTGCACCCTGAGGCCTTTGTGTGTTGGAATAATTTAAACAACCTGGGAGTTTCCTTCACAATGCATACATAGTGTTCATTTGACAAGGAGTTAAAGACCATAAAATAAAGGGGGACAGGGGTTTAAAAATCTGGGTTATAAATATCCAGATATGGTGTTAAAATAATCAAGTTAAACTTGTTCATTGATTAGTTGCTGGGTGAAAATTTGGAGTATGAAACTTGGGTTTATTTATCTAGATTTGGGGAGAATAAACCAAGAGTTATACATATGTTTATTTTTAATGTTTGCTGTGTATTTGTTTGAATAAATGAATGTGTTTTTTTTTGTATTACCTTGTATGAACCAAAACATGCTAAGTATGAATATCTGTTAAACTAGAAAGGCACTGCAAGATTATGTTTTAAAATTATGAATGTGTATACAAAATTGATAAATGCTCATACCAGTGAAAACTGACCCTTTTGGTTGCCCTTGCAATCATCTAGGTGTCTCAAAAATTCTTTGGGGCAGCTAAATGATTTGCTTGCAGGAAATTGAAGTTGGCTTGATGAGTTGAGAAGGCATTGGCTGCTAGTATAAATAAGAGAGAGACTTGTTTTTTTTTAAAATTTGCAGATGCATTGTAATGAAATTACTAGGCACATTTTATCTTCTGTAATTGAAGTTACTTTTAGGAAACTTTTAAGTATTTTGAGTTAAAGATATGTACTTAATCAAAACCTGTTATGAGTGATCATTGATGATGTTTTTGATAACTACTAAATTTATTTTATGAATGTCTGATTTGGAGAAAATAAGGGGTTAGACATGTCATATACATTTGGTATGGATACATATATATTTGAACTCTGATTTTCATTGCTTGTGTTTTGCCTTATGGAAATTAATGAGCTAAGGGGATTGATTTTTTAATGAACACTCAAGAATTTTGTAGAATATTCAAGTGAGATGAATTTGTGCATGGCAGGTAAGTGATACTTGCATATGCACGAGTTCTGGAAACTTATAAGTAATTGAGTATTCAAGTTTAACCTCTGAGAAAACTTATCAACAATTTTAGACGTCTAAGATCAAATTAGACGTCTGTTATAATAATTTAGACGTCTGAGATTGAATATAGACGTCTGTTAATAAAAATTTAGACGTCTGAACTTAGTTCAAAATGTTTTCTACTCTCTGTTTAAAATCTAGACACTCTGAGACGTCTGTTATAATAATTTAGACGTCTGAGATTGAATATAGACGTCTGTTAATAAAAATTTAGACGTCTGAACTTAGTTCAAAATGTTTTCTACTCTCTGTTTAAAATCTAGACACTCTGAGACGTCTGTTATAATAATTTAGACGTCTGAGATTGAATATAGACGTCTGTTAATAAAAATTTAGACGTCTGAACTTAGTTCAAAATGTTTTCTACTCTCTGTTTAAAATCTAGACACTCTGAGACGTCTGTCATAATAATTTAGACGTCTGAGATTGAATATAGACGTCTGTCATAAAAATTTAGACGTCTGAATTGCTGATTTTGCCTAATTTGTTTATTTTCGAGTAAATTTCCAAGATTTATCGATTTTAGCAGATCCAACTTATTGTTATTAATTATTATCAACCTTGATAACTATCATGAGATCGAGTAAATGTTATTTTAGAGTTAAATAGAATTATCTAGGCAAGATATATATATATATAAGTGTTAGTATTTGTCAAAGTGCACCTATGGCAGTAGAACAAGACTTAGAAAAGAAATAAGTGGCTATGTCAATAGCTTGTATGGTACTTTAATTTCATTTTGATTTAAATTCCCTCTGATAAAAAAAAATATATAATAATAATAAAGAAACAATTGTATATCATCAAATATACAATTGACTTAGTTTGTTTGTACACTGATATGATTATATTGGTAAAACCAGGGTCTTGGGAAAAATATTTGGAAATTATATAAATATTCAAATATAAAAGAATTGGGGTTTAGTGGTGAAGGCCTCTTGAAATTTGCATATAAAAAAAAAACTATGTGTTATAGAGTGAGGGTCACCACACTTTGATTCGACCATAATTCACTCCTATTCAACCCAAATTGTACGAAAGAGCGAATAACTAGGGTAAAGAAGAAGAAAGAGATAGAATAAAATTGAACAACAACAGAATCTCGCAATCATAGTGGAACAAAATATAATATATAATAACACATTTTTTTATACAAAAGACTCGATAATAGTTTATACACTTACAATCATCAGAGTACAACAATCAACACATTAATCTGGACAGTTATAACCACTTGTCCTCACACAGCGGAAATATAAACCAAGTACGAAAATACATCTGAACTCCTCCAGCTCGTCTCTTGAGCTGCATAGAATTTTATCCTGAATCTGTAATACTCGGTCTGACCCGAGCATTATAATAAAATAACGCCTGAGTCAGTTTGGAAAACCAGTGTGAGAAAACACATTCAATTTGAATTATTAGAGTTATCAAAATCTTTTGAAAACAAAGGTATCTCGTAAGACCACGTCACACATAAACACGATGGGTTTCTACCTTACGATAACCAAAACAATTTTATAGAAAATCCTCTTATATTATAATAGTGTCTAAACACAAATACTTATTTAAAAAGCCGAAATTGTTATATTAATTAAATTCCAACATACCAGGCTCTACAAACAAAACCGTAAAGCTCGTATTGGAGAATGGATTCCATACGAATGACTGGGCCACTGGGGTACCGCCCATCACAGTACACCTCTAGAACAGTGTACCGAGGACCATCGCCGGGATCCCCTGCTACACAAGACCGGCCTACCCCTAACCTGGATTGACTGAATATGTTATCACCCCGGGTGTTCCCACCCTCAAAATCGAGCGCTCTTTCTTTCATGCACAACCATATCCATAATATATAGGTTTCTGAGGATATCTAGAAAAGTGATAACATACCCTAATTGGGATCGACCCACTTAGCCTTGTTGCATCTCCCCTGTTTTAGTCATTCCCGGTTGATGAGGCTTAAGGCTAAGCATTACCTTTCAAGAAACAGTTATACTTAGAATGCTCATCGTCCTCCAATGACGATGTTTTGATAGCATTCGTCCTTACAAGTTGTCCTGGGTCTGGACAAACCAGATCACCGTCTTCACTATCTTCACGGTATTCATTCGTAACGTTCAAACTGGATCGAAGTGGTTTTCGAATAATTAAAACCGATCCCGGTCTCTTCAAAACAATTAACGAAATTGGCCAACATGATAGTCGATTATTTAACTACCAAATAACATCCATAAATAATCACTAGGCCTTATTATAATTCTTTCCAAGAGATTTATTTTCAAAATATCTTTATAAGATATATAAATCCCTTCCAACATTTGAAAACAACTTCAAATACTTAAATCTGTAACAGGATATCCCCAAAACATCTCAACACTTAGAAATATTCCCTAATTTCCATATTTTATACTTAGGAAAATATTATAAATCTTATTTTCCAAAATCTTTTCAAATATCAACACTTAAGAGAATATTTCGTAGCTTATCTCATAAGTCTTCAGAATCACTAATAAATTTCCTCTCCTTAAAAATCATATCCATTTATAAGTCCCATTTACGAATCTTGAGAGAATTTATAATAAAATTTCCATTCACTTCAAAACTCCATGTATATATATAAAATAAGTATTTAAAAGAATAATAATTTATTTTTGAAACATGTTCAAGTAATTTTTAAAATATCAAGAACACTTTTATAACATCAATAACCTATTTTTATACAAACAAATAAATTTTCAAAGCTGATTTTAAAAGTTAGAATTTACTAAAATAAACACTTAATATTTGAAAATCTACTTACCGAAGTATTTCAATCCCAACTAGTTTAAAATTTTATAGTTTTAAAAATATAAAATTTTCCTTTTAAAAACAAACGTAACTTCTTAAAATTAAAAATATATTTTTAAAACCTCAATAACCAATTCAATTTTATAAATTCCTCTCAAATCACATCACATCACTTCCATTTCGATCTCCTTAACCATTTTTCACTTTTCAAAAGTAGTATCCACTATTTTTCTCACCCTATTTCCATATTCTGATATAAATTCACCCTATGAATTTTATATTCCTAATTTAGTAACTGATATCGCTTGCCTTTATTTATAAACATCGTTTATAAATTCTTATACTCCTTTGAGTTTTACTTGTTTATAAAAGTAATCTTATTTATAAAATTCCATTTTATAAATCCATTTTTTTATAAATCTATTTATAACTTCCAATCTATTTTTAGTATCGACTTTAACTCCTCTTTTTTTATATTTCCAGAAAACTATTTATAAATTCTTTTATATAATTCATTTTTAAAATCACCATTTAATAATTCACAATAGTTAAGTATAACAAAAATCAAATATATTTCTCTAACTCAATTTCTTTAAAATAACCCCAATTCCAATATAAATATTTTTATATCAAAAATTCCCTTTAATTCCTTAAATTTTAAAAATATATTTATGGTGTTTAAAATACCAAAATTCAGGCCAGTGCTACAATAGCATCCAAAAAATTCCAATCACTACAATAATCTATAACTGATTATTCTACACAAACCATATACCACAATATATGAAATTAAATTCAACATTTGAGGAATCCAGTTGGATCCCTCCAACCTATTTTCCTGCATCACAGATGTTAATACAATATAAAAATACCAATCCCACTTCGAGGGGGATATCGCGGTATATAGAGTTATTCGCTATTATGTGGGGCACATAGGGTCTCATCCGCTATAATGTGCGGGAATATCACTCCAAATACTAGTATATATATACTACTATATATATTATAATATCATTCAACAGATAATTAATTCAACCAAAACATCCAGAATTGATTTTAACTATTTAAAATTTTAGAATCTAGCAATCCAAAATGAGTGAGATTTACTCACCTTTGGTTTTTTTATTTTCTTCCTAAAATTCCAGCTCCCTCCAAAAAATCCCAAACCAAATCTATTACATAGATTTTCCAGATACGAACCCACTTGACTTGTTTAAACGATTTTGAACCTCGTACGAAGAAGTCATAATTTTTATAAGAATTCGATTCCGAAGGTCAAGTTTAAATGTTAAGATCGTTGGGAATACAATTTCAAAGTAGTTTTAATTCTTATATAAGCAAATATCTTGCTAAAAACGTTATTAACACTTGCAATACTATAAGACTAAATAGTTAATAGTGAAATAAACAATGACATAATTATTTGAAATTATTAGTGGAAATACCTTTCTTTTTTTTCTTTTTTTAACATGAATTAAAATAATTATAAGCTTAAATTATTCTCACCTTAAAACAGCCTGGCCCAAAAACCTGCAACCCAACCCTCACCATCGATCGCCGAACACCTCCAGGCGCTCACACCTCCTCCCCCTTTGAAAACGAATGCCAGAATCACAATCCTCTCATCACGACACCACCAACTCCCCCAAACGACAAACATCATCGAGTTCGCCCTCCTTCAAATCGTGACTGCACTGCCGCGTTCTCCTCCCTACGCACGCGCAACCTTCACCATCGCAGCCAATCAAATTTACGCGCCACCTTAAATCCATCGCGACTGCCTCGCGCCTCCCCGTACGCGTCAACGCGATTCGAGTCCAAGCTCAAACAATCGCCTTCAGAGAATTGAGATTTCTCGGTGAGATTCATTCGTTCGCTGTCTGCCCCTATTTTTTTTCTTTTGAGGAATCAATTTCGTGTTTCTGAAGAGAGAGGGAAAAGAAAATGAAAAATCAGGTTTAAAAACAAAGGGAATTTTGTGATTTTTAAATAGAGGTGATGTTGATTTTTTAAACAGAGAGGACGTGAATAGATTTTTGACCTGAAAAGAAAGAAAGCGATCTTGATTTAAACGAGAAGAGAAAGGGGAATGTCGTGAAAGGAGGTGGCTGATGGTACATGCTAGGACAGTTGAGATTGACTTTGATTTGACTTGATTTTATTAATATCCAAAATATAACGCTTTTCATAACTCAAAACTTCAAACCCCTATTGAGGCGTGCCGCTAGGCGTTCATAATGTTATACCTCTATTCTGAACGCAATGGAAAAGGTTTCGAGTCCTAATTCGATCGTATGGAGAAGATATCTTTTTGGACCCAATTATTATATTAAATTTCGATATTAATTTCAACGCGTTTGAATCCCATACGATCAAACGATAACTCCAAACACTACGAAATTTGAAATCTGATAATAATACATTATTACGGATCCGATGGAACTAGTTTCGTCGAAATCCAAGAGTGTACTCCAGATCGGTATTTTAACTCGTTGATTAAATCGACGATTTAAAAAAAAATGGCGAAATCACTTGAAATTTTCAGTTTTAAAAACTTTCTAACTCAATTATAATTCCAAATCCAATATTTAAACCATTTATACATTCAAAATTAAACAGAAGAAAATCCGGGTCGTTACATTCCTCCCCCCTTAAAATAATTTCATCCTTGAAATTGCTAAGGCAAAAAAATACTTCAAACCAATTAACTTAACAAAACTTATCAGTAAAAATTTGATATTCCATTTTCCTAAACCTTTTAGTTACATCCCAAATAATTAGTTTCCCTTTCTAACTCTAATACCCTTTATTCCAATTACAATTCGAAATCAAATTGCCGTTAACAAAAAAAATTCAAAATTTTTCTAATACCCTAAATTTTTGAAATTTTTTGGCAGAGTCTCCCTTGTACGGAGAGACTTTTGCAATATATCATGAGAGATAAATATATATACATCGAACCACACGGTCAGAAAATAAAATATATATATATATCAATATTCATATTTTGCGATATTTAATCCGAAAACGTACCTTATATTCGCATTTTTAAGCATTATTAAGCAAGCAGCTTATTTTATTTGCAGTTTCCACGACCAAAATCAAGCAAACAGATCCATATACCTATACTTACTCAATTTAAACCACGTAAGTAACAAAAATATGATATTCATCAACATTTAAATTATTTAAATAACTAAAACACATAATCTTCATAACTCCATCATTCCAAACATATATTATAAGCAGTTATGAGGTTCCAATACTAATTTAATTACTTCCAATCGATCCATATATCATTTTATTCAATTTATTTTTATTTCAAACAAACTCATATCCGTTCCAAATTGATTTAAAATCAATCTATTCACTTTCTATTAATTCATAGAATTTTATTTACTTCCGTTTATGGCAAACGACAATGTAACGACCCGTATTTTTACGGATCGACAAGTTTGTCAAAATCTGGAATTTTTGCATTTTTAAGTCATTTCAGATTTTTAGGCAGATTTGTCTAAGTCCTAGGTCGTGAACGACCTAAGAGCTAAGTCGTGACCGAGTTAAGGACTTCGGCGAGTTAGTGTTAGGTCGTGGGTTAAGTGTTAGGTCGGCAACGACCTAAGGAAATGTTGGGAGCGACCTAAGTGTTTGGGTGAGTTAAGTGTTAGGTCGGCAGTTCGAGTTAGCGACCTAAGAGATAGGAGGTAGCGACCTAGTAGAATTAACGACTTAGGGGATAAGCAGTTTGCGACCTATAGGAGTTAGCGACCTATGGAATTAACCGACCTAAGTGTTAGCGTAGTTAGGTCGTTAGTTCTGTGTTGAGTTAGGTCGTAGGCGACCTAAGATGGTTAGGTCGCGTGTGTGTTAGGTCGCGAGTTTGCTAAGTCGTAAGTCGCGTGAGTTGTTAGGTCGCTAGGATAGTTTAAGTGTTAGGTCGCGTGGATCTAACTGATAGGTCGTCTGTTGTTTTAGGTCGACATGTGTTAGGTCGCGTAGAAGCCTAAGTTGTTAGGTCGTAACCCAACTGAGTCGTAGGAAGTTAAGTCGTTAGGTTGTTAGGTCGCTGGGTTTCCTAAGTGTTAGGTCATACCTGTTGCTAAGTCGTAGGTCGAAGAAGAGCGCATTGCTTTAGGTCGAAAGGGTTAGGTCGGAGGGGCTTAGGTCGTAAGTCGGAAGCGACTTAGGGAGATAGCCAGATTTCGACTTAAGGGCAGTTTTCAGCTATAAATAGGAGGGGTTGTTCTCACTTTTTGGGATCCGGATTTTTGAAGCGACGAAGTGCTGCCATTTTGAGAGCTCGACTTCTACACTTCTTCACTTCTTTTCTCCACTCTAATCTAGTGCTTCCATCCATCCAAATCGAAGATCAAGATTGAAGATTCAAGAGCTTAGTTGAAGATCTTCATCTTTTCAAGAGAGATTTCTTCGTTTGAAGCGGATTCGTGATAGATCAAGCTTGATCCTTCGCTGTCCAGATCTGAAGCGTGTTGATTTGAGGTTGTTTAGGTGATTTGGTGAGTGGTGATTATCTCTCACACGGATCCAAAGGGGTATATCGGATTGTTGGCTCGATTTGGTGTTAAAATAGTGATTTCCATGCATTTTCTTCATCCTATGTGTAGATCCATATAGATCCATTGTTCATGATGATGTTACATCCATTTTATCATATGTTAACCTATGCAAGTTCATTCATCAAGTTTGTAGAGATATAATCCATGTTTTCATGCTTATTGGACTTTCAACTCTTTAATTACGAAAATGCCATTATTGTTATAATTGTTTACTTAGATCATATTTGAATGCTTGATTGTTTGGATTGATGTTTGATTTGATTGATTGTTATGAACTAGATGATTGATGACTAGATTTAGATCGAAGGAGATTCAAAAGCTAAGGGAAAGGCTCTTGAATTGGGAAAGCTGCTCGTGGCATATGTAGCGGGATGATGAAGCTCTTATGCATAGATTCGATGATGTGATGATGAGATGAGGCTTTGCGAGGATGTAATGAAGCGAGGCAATCATGTGATGAAGACTTGGTCTAATCCAGACGGGATCATTCCAAGCATGTTGATAACTCGGTGATATGATTCGAGTTGAGGATAATGAATGGATATGAGAATAGTCGTCGAGGAGGATGACTAGGAGGCTTGGATAGCATCGTTGTTGAAGGTTCTAGCATGCTCTAAGCAAGGGTACGTTTGGGCAGATTCGATAGTCCCAACGGCCAACTGTTGATGGTCGAGTACCCTGGGCAGATTCGATAGTCCTAGGCACGGGCTGCGACGACGTGCGGGAGTTATGTCTAGAACCGGGGTTTCCATTAGCCCTTGACGGACGGCTGAAAGAATGTGCCGGTCATTCAATTAACGGTGATATCGAAGCAATGATAACAGTGATAGCCAGAGTCATGGATGTTTGGTTGTATCATCATTCGGACTCAAGAGCGGTATTTTCTGGGTGCTTATCTGATTTAGGCCTTGGTACTTGGAAAACATCGCCCTTGACTCGAGTGATAGTAGCTTTACTTTAAATTGTATGCTCTGCTATGTTTGCTTCTGCTTAGTGTGTGTCTGGGGGCTATCACTGTAGAATGAGGTTGGAGTGGGAGGGTTGTATTCCTATTCCTTTTCCTTTATGTTCTTTTGGTATGTGGTTAGTTAATTTACTGCTCACTAAGACTGTTGTCTGACTCAAGGCTTTATGTTTTAATTCTTATTGCCTTGGGCTGTTCGTCCATCTTGGGACGGGCAGACTAGGTAGCAGGTGACAGGTGCTGTTCTCCTCTCACGATGCTGATATCGAAGACGAGCTGGATGGTTGCATATTATCTTCTTATTATATGTACTGGATATTCCGATGTTTTGTATTCTCTGAGAGATATGTAGTGAGGCTTGATGTATTGACTATGTGGATGCTTGTATTCAACTATTATGGAGTTTTATATGATGTCATTTTGTTTTGTAAAGCTTCACTATACATATGTTCTATTGTATTTTGTCCATGCGCTGTGAGTAATACGATAGATTCTGTTGTTTTAATCTTACCTTGACAATCGTCCATGGTCGCCTGGCACACTTTACAGCGCTCTATCTTTAGATTCGGTGCAGGGGTCATGGGCGGTCGTCACATTTGGTATCAGAGCATTGGTTAATCGATTTTACCCAACGCTCGCTGTCGTAACTACGTATGAGAGACGTAATTGTATTTTGATGGATGAATACTATATATAATATAGTAGTTTAGCAGTAAGTTAGTCCTTGATGCAGTTGTTTCTCTAGATGTTCTAATCATTCCTTTTTATAGATATTGAGAATGAGTCGAAGAGGGAGACCAGCTGCTAGGGAAGGCCGTGCTACTGAAGAGACTGCTGATTATGCAGCCATGTTCGAAGCTATGATGACTTCGATCATGAGAAGGATACCAGTTCCGGGGGCAGTAGTTGATGTTGGAGTTCAAGTCCAAACTCCGAAACCAGTGGATTTTGCTAAGCTATGCAAGGATTATACTGCTCTTGGAGGGAAGGTTTTCTTGGGAACAGAATCTACCATTGAGGTCCAGAGGTGGATAGATGCTTGTAGAAGGATCTTTGGTGATTTGGGAATTGATGATGCAACTAAGAGGAAGTTGGCATCGAGGCAGCTTCAAGGGAGAGCTTCTGATTGGTGGAACTCTATTACCATCACTACTCCGGAAGAAGAGATTACTTGGGAGCAATTCCAAGTCAGATTTGAAGCTAAGTTCATTTCTACAGCTCAGAAGTCTGTTCTGTTCAAGAAGTTTGTAGAGCTCAAGCAGGGTGGAAGATCTGTTCTTAAGTATGTTTCTGAGTTTGAAGCTTTGTCCAAATATGCCCGGTCATATATTGAGTCTGCTTATCAGAAGAATGAGAAGTTTGTGACCGGCTTGGATAGTTATCTTGGGAGACAGTTGGTGGATCATTTGGATGATTCATTTGAGAAGCTTGTGGAGAAAGCTCTTAGGCATGAGAGTCTGTTTCCTAAGGAAGGATCTGTTGTTGCTGTGACCAAGGAAGAGTCTAAACCCCAGCAGGGTGGAAACAAGAAGAGAAAGCAGCAGCAGCAGCAGAAGGGTAAGGATGGCCAGAAGAAGCCGAAAGGCGAGGTGACTTGCTACAATTGTCAGCAGAAGGGCCATTTCTCGAAGGATTGTAAGAATCCTAAGGTGCCGATGAAGTGTCACAACTGTGACAAGCCGGGGCATTTCAGGAAGAATTGTCCAGAACCGAGGAAGGACAGGCAGATTGTGCAAGCCTATGCTTTAGGAGCTGTTCCGTCGTCTTCGAAAGCTCCTACTGCTGAAGAGAAGGGAAAGAGTGTGGTTGTTCAAGGTACTCTTTTCCTATGTGGTATTCCAGTTAGAGTTTTGTTTGATACTGGAGCATCGCATTCGTTTGTTTGTAATGAACTAGTAGGCCGGTTAGGTTTGGAACCGGATATTGTTGATAGGCCATTGGTTGTGACTAATCCAGTTGGGGGTTCGTCTTGTTTGTGTATGTTATGCCGTGGTCTGGTTGTATCGAGTCATGGTTGCTCTTTTGTTTGTGATTGTTTTGTTCTGAACTTTGCGGGGTTCGGAATTATTTTGGGTATGGACTGGCTTAGGAAGTATGCGGCTAAGGTTGATTGTGAGAGGCTGGAGGTGACAGTCGAGAATGTGGAAGGGCGAAAGATTGTGATACGATGTAAGCATGAGGAAGGCGTCTTCATGAGCTTCATGTATTCGCTAGTTGTTCCACGGGATGGACTGTCTTTAGTGCCAATCGCAAATGGATTCGAGGATGTCTTTGACGAAGTCAAAGGGTTGCCGCCGCATAGAGAGATCGAGTTTTGTATAGATCTAGTTGAAGGAGCCAGACCTGTTGTGATGCCTCTTAGGCGGATGGCGCCTAGGGAACAACAGGAGTTGAGGGTGCAAGTTGATGATCTTTTGCAGAAAGGATTCATTCGGCGTAGTGTGTCCGAGTGGGGTGCACCAGTTGTGTTTGCAACCAAGGCAGATGGGTCGTTGAGATTGTGCGTCGATTATCGTGAGCTGAATAAGGTGACTAAGAAGAACAAGTATCCATTGCCGAGAATAGATGACTTGTTTGATCAGCTTCACGAGGCAAAGGTGTTTTCTCAGATGGATTTGGCAACGGGATTTCACCAGTTGAGAGTAGCTAAGGATAGTGTGCCGAAGACTGCTTTTAGGACACCATCCGGTTTCTTTGAGTGGCTGGTAATGCCGTTTGGATTGACTAACGCGCCAGCATATTTTGTGGATCTTATGAATAGAGTGTTCAGAGATCAGTTGAACAAGTTCGTACTTGTGTTCGTGGATGATATTCTGATTTATTCCAGAACGGAAGAAGAGCACAAGACGCACTTGCGTATTGTTTTGGAAATCTTACGGAAACATCAGCTGAAGGCTAAGTTTTCGAAGTGTCACTTCTGGAAGAGTGAAGTGAGGTTCTTAGGCCATGTGATTTCTGGAAGTGGAATAGCGGTTGATCCCGCTAAGGTGGCAGCAATCCAGGATTGGGTTAGACCTAAGAATGCATCTGATGTGAGAAGTTTTCTTGGATTAGCAGGATATTATCGACGGTTTATCAAAGACTTCTCTAAGGTAGCTGCACCATTAACAGGATTGACGAAGAAGAACCAAGTGTTCAGTTGGGACGCTAAGTGTGAGCAAGCTTTCGGAATCCTGAAAGAGAGATTGACGAGTGCTCCTGTTTTAACTATTCCAAGTGGGAATGATGAGATGGTGGTTTACACCGACGCATGTGGTACTGGACTTGGAGCAGTGTTGATGCAGAAGGATAAAGTTGTTGCGTATGCCAGTCGACAACTAAAGCCGCATGAAAGGAATTACCCGACTCATGATTTGGAGTTAGCGGCGATTGTATTTGATCTGAAGATGTGGAGGCATTATTTGTTGGGAGTTCGATTCGAGTTGTTTACGGATCACAAGTCGTTAAAGTATCTTTTCTCCCAAAAGGATTTGAATCTTCGGCAGCAACGTTGGCTAGAGTTTTTGGCATCATATGATTTTGGTATAGCTTATACTCCGGGAAAGGGTAATGCAGTGGCAGATGCGTTAAGTCGAAGACATGCAGGATTGGGAGCCATGTTTTCAGAATGGAAGAATCTCGAGTATTTAGCTGGATTTGACTTCAGGCATAGATGTGAATTAGAACCTGAGATGTTGGCAAACTTATCGATACGACCCACTCTTGTGGAAAGGATTGGCGAGGGCCAAAAGCGAGATGATAAGCTTGTCAAGATTATCCGTGAATTGGAATCCGGATTGGATCCAGAAAAGGATAAAGGATTCGAGGTCGATCGAGAGGGTTGGCTTCGGAAGCAAGGACGACTAGTTGTTCCCGATATAGATGAATTGAGGAGTGAAGTTCTGAAGGAAAGTCATCACTCGAAGTTAACAATTCATCCAGGTGGAAATAAGATGTATCGGGATATGAAGAGAACCTACTATTGGAAAGGTATGAAGAAGGATGTTGGAAATTTTATTTCCAAATGTATGAACTGCCAGTTGGTAAAAGCCGAACAGAAGAAGCCAAGTGGATTGCTTCAGCCATTAGAAGTTCCTACATGGAAGTGGGAACAAGTGTCGATGGATTTTATCGATGGATTGCCTAGAACCAGAACGGGAAATGAAGGGATTTGGGTCATTGTAGATCGTCTAACCAAGAGTGCACGATTCATTCCTGTTCGATCGACTAGGACTGCATCAAAGTTGGCCGAGTTGTATGTTAAGTGGATAGTCCGATTCCATGGTATTCCGAAGAGTATAGTGAGCGATCGAGATCCATTGTTCACTAGTGGATTTTGGAGGAGCTTCCAGGAAGTTTTGGGAACCGAGTTGTGTTTGAGTACAGCTTATCACCCTCAAACAGATGGTCAGACTGAGAGAGTCAACCGAGTTTTGGAAGATCTCCTCAGAGCTTGTGTTTTGGATTTCGGAGGATCATGGGAAGATCACCTTCATTTGGTGGAGTTTGCATACAACAACAGTTACCAGTCAAGCATTGGTATGGCACCGTATGAGGCATTGTATGGAAGACCGTGTAACTCGCCGACATGTTGGTTGGAAACTGGAGAAAAGCTGATGCTTGGGCCAGAGATGATTCGTCAGACTTCAGATTGTATAGAGATCATTCGGCAACGACTGAAGGCAGCCCAAGACCGTCAGAAGAGTTATGCCGATAAGCGTCGTAAGGATTTAGAATTCGACATTGGAGATATGGTTTTTGTGAAGATTTCTCCACTGAAGAATGTTATTCGATTCGGGAAGAAAGGAAAATTGACTCCGAGATTTGTTGGACCATTCCCGATTATCGAGCGAATTGGAAAGCTCGCTTACAGATTGGAGTTACCAGAGAAGATGTCGAGTGTGCACAATGTTTTTCATGTATCATATCTACGGAAGTATGTGCACGACTCGAGTACGGTAGTTTCTGCTGGTAGCTGTGAAGACTTAGAAGTTGATCTAGTCGATAGGAGACCTCGTAAACCACTTCGTGTTGTGGAAACCGACACGAAACAGCTTAGGAGGAAGGTAGTTAAGTTGCTCAAGATACAATGGAGTGACGATGATAACGACTGTACGTGGGAGGTGGAAGAGAGGATGAAGGCAGCTCATCCTGAACTCTTCAAGGTATGGCCCTAAGGTGTCGTCTCATCTCGCGATATTGTAACTTGTTCTAAGTCTTAGAATTCTGTACGCTAAGCTAGAATTGGATGCATGGTTTGTTGATTGCTATGGATGGTAGGCGTACAGAATAATTTTTGATTGCTTGGAATTTCGGGGGTGAAATTCCTAAGGGGGAGAGAATGTAACGACCCGTATTTTTACGGATCGACAAGTTCGTCAAAATCTGGAATTTTTGCATTTTTAAGTCATTTCAGATTTTTAGGCAGATTTGTCTAAGTCCTAGGTCGTGAACGACCTAAGAGCTAAGTCGTGACCGAGTTAAAGACTTCGGCGAGTTAGTGTTAGGTCGTGGGTTAAGTGTTAGGTCGGCAACGACCTAAGGAAATGTTGGGAGCGACCTAAGTGTTTGGGTGAGTTAAGTGTTAGGTCGGCAGTTCGAGTTAGCGACCTAAGAGATAGGAGGTAGCGACCTAGTAGAATTAACGACTTAGGGGATAAGCAGTTTGCGACCTATAGGAGTTAGCGACCTATGGAATTGACCGACCTAAGTGTTAGCGTAGTTAGGTCGTTAGTTCTGTGTTGAGTTAGGTCGTAGGCGACCTAAGATGGTTTGGTCGCGTGTGTGTTAGGTCGCGAGTTTGCTAAGTCGTAAGTCGCGTGAGTTGTTAGGTCGCTAGGATAGTTTAAGTGTTAGGTCGCGTGGATCTAACTGATAGGTCGTCTGTTGTTTTAGGTCGACATGTGTTAGGTCGCGTAGAAGCCTAAGTTGTTAGGTCGTAACCCAACTGAGTCGTAGGAAGTTAAGTCGTTAGGTTGTTAGGTCGCTGGGTTTCCTAAGTGTTAGGTCATACCTGTTGCTAAGTCGTAGGTCGAAGAAGAGCGCATTGCTTTAGGTCGGAAGGGTTAGGTCGGAGGGGCTTAGGTCGTAAGTCGGAAGCGACTTAGGGAGATAGCCAGATTTCGACTTAAGGGCAGTTTTCAGCTATAAATAGGAGGGGTTGTTCTCACTTTTTGGGATCCGGATTTTTGAAGCGACGAAGTGCTGCCATTTTGAGAGCTCGACTTCTACACTTCTTCACTTCTTTTCTCCACTCTAATCTAGTGCTTCCATCCATCCAAATCGAAGATCAAGATTGAAGATTCAAGAGCTTAGTTGAAGATCTTCATCTTTTCAAGAGAGATTTCTTCGTTTGAAGCGGATTCGTGATAGATCAAGCTTGATCCTTCGCTGTCCAGATCTGAAGCGTGTTGATTTGAGGTTGTTTAGGTGATTTGGTGAGTGGTGATTATCTCTCACACGGATCCAAAGGGGTATATCGGATTGTTGGCTCGATTTGGTGTTAAAATAGTGATTTCCATGCATTTTCTTCATCCTATGTGTAGATCCATATAGATCCATTGTTCATGATGATGTTACATCCATTTTATCATATGTTAACCTATGCAAGTTCATTCATCAAGTTTGTAGAGATATAATCCATGTTTTCATGCTTATTGGACTTTCAACTCTTTAATTACGAAAATGCCATTATTGTTATAATTGTCTACTTAGATCATATCTGAATGCTTGATTGTTTGGATTGATGTTTGATTTGATTGATTGTTATGAACTAGATGATTGATGACTAGATTTAGATCGAAGGAGATTCAAAAGCTAAGGGAAAGGCTCTTGAATTGGGAAAGCTGCTCGTGGCATATGTAGCGGGATGATGAAGCTCTTATGCATAGATTCGATGATGTGATGATGAGATGAGGCTTTGCGAGGATGTAATGAAGCGAGGAAATCCTGTGATGAAGACTTGGTCTAATCCAGACGGGATCATTCCAAGCATGTTGATAACTCGGTGATATGATTCGAGTTGAGGATAATGAATGGATATGAGAATAGTCGTCGAGGAGGATGACTAGGAGGCTTGGATAGCATCGTTGTTGAAGGTTCTAGCATGCTCTAAGCAAGGGTACGTTTGGGCAGATTCGATAGTCCCAACGGCCAACTGTTGATGGTCGAGTACCCTGGGCAGATTCGATAGTCCTAGGCACGGGCTGCGACGACGTGCGGGAGTTATGTCTAGAACCGGGGTTTCCATTAGCCCTTGACGGACGGCTGAAAGAATGTGCCGGTCATTCAATTAACGGTGATATCGAAGCAATGATAACAGTGATAGCCAGAGTCATGGATGTTTGGTTGTATCATCATTCGGACTCAAGAGCGGTATTTTCTGGGTGCTTATCTGATTTAGGCCTTGGTACTTGGAAAACATCGCCCTTGACTCGAGTGATAGTAGCTTTACTTTAAATTGTATGCTCTGCTATGTTTGCTTCTGCTTAGTGTGTGTCTGGGGGCTATCACTGTAGAATGAGGTTGGAGTGGGAGGGTTGTATTCCTATTCCTTTTCCTTTATGTTCTTTTGGTATGTGGTTAGTTAATTTACTGCTCACTAAGACTGTTGTCTGACTCAAGGCTTTATGTTTTAATTCTTATTGCCTTGGGCTGTTCGTCCATCTTGGGACGGGCAGACTAGGTAGCAGGTGACAGGTGCTGTTCTCCTCTCACGATGCTGATATCGAAGACGAGCTGGAGGGTTGCATATTATCTTCTTATTATATGTACTGGATATTCCGATCTTTTGTATTCTCTGAGAGATATGTAGTGAGGCTTGATGTATTGACTATGTGGATGCTTGTATTCAACTATTATGGAGTTTTATATGATGTCATTTTGTTTTGTAAAGCTTCACTATACATATGTTCTATTGTATTTTGTCCATGCGCTGTGAGTAATACGATAGATTCTGTTGTTTTAATCTTACCTTGACAATCGTCCATGGTCGCCTGGCACACTTTACAGCGCTCTATCTTTAGATTCGGTGCAGGGGTCATGGGCGGTCGTTTCTATGCAAATTTGGCGATATTCATTTAATAGAATGACCATTTCAGCTTATAGCTATTTTTAATTGATTCCAGCTCAATTTATATTCAATTCAATTCCATTTCATATTGATCTTCAATCAATTTATTTACATTTCCTTCATAACCACTTTCATTACTTTCAAATCCATTATATTTAGCTCGGGAACATTTCATGCTAATTTATTAAATGACCATTTCACAATTTATTTGAGCTAAGCTTTCATCCAACAATATTAGCTTAAGTTAATCTATTTTATTTCCACTTAATACAATCATATACTCAAGCTCATTTCTATTGCAATCAATCTCCATTTAAATTTTACATTTCATACTCGAATTCCTTCTTGAATTTATTTATAACTTAAGTCATTTCTATTTCAATCCATTTTTATTTTATTTGACACATTCCAATTTTATTTCATTCGCTTACCATTTAAAGTTGAATTTAATTTATAACTCAAGTTCCACATTCAACTTTTAATTTTAACCCATAATCCAATTTACTTAACCAAGTTGAACTCCATTCTTTATTCAATTAACTAATTAATTATCTAATTAGTTTACGTCCAATTCATAATTCAATATTTGGTTTTTATTTCAAAAATCACTTCATTTAATTTTTCCTGAGCTCAAACTCATTTTTATAATTCAAGTTTGGATTTAGTTCCCTTACCAAAATATCAAACAATTTTATTTTGTGTTTTCTATTTCACTTTTCAATTTTATAAATCACACAACTTATTTTTCACATTTCCATCAATTCTATACTCGAATATATTCACTTTTTATTTATAACTCGAGATTATACATTCATTAATAGCTTAAATATACTTTTATTCCATTTGTTTCAATTTTTATAAGCTATGTAACTTATTTGCTCACAATTCTAAAAATTTTCACTTAAATTTTTTATTCCATCCAAATTCCATAACTTATAGTTATATAGTCACTTTATAATTCACATTTATATTCAATTCAATCAACTATTTATATTCATTTCAATTCACATTATTAGTTCCCTTCATTTATACACATCCAATTTCTTTTTATCCAATTAATCCACATTCCTTCGTCACCTTATTTATTACTTAGTAACCATTTCATCCAATTCATTTTTACAACTTAAGTTCATACTCAAATTGTTATTAATCAGCATTTCGAATCATATTCCATTCACTAATTCATTTTCAATTCAACCCTTTTAATTGGTTCACTTCACTAATTTATTCCTTCACTTAATTTAAGTTAAATTCCATTTTAACTTTCTCAATTTAAATTTTTATTCCAACTTCAATTTTTCACACTTCCCTCCTTATAAATATCATCTTCCACAGGATTCCAGAATTTTTAAACACCCGTATTTATTTCAAATCATTTCGAAATCAAATATATATATATATATATATACACACTCATTTTGGTTTAACAAACCACTTTCTTGGATTTTCAAAATTCACTTGGCTCCATTTCAAAACAATTTCCCTTCGGAATTTCCAAAACAACACTTGTTTTCACCAAAATTCTCCATATCAATTCACTATGGCAGCAATCCATCACCTAGAAACTCGAAAATGAATACTGGTGATGTTGTGCAGTCATCACAAGATTATTTTCCAACGACTAAAGTGAGTTTGGTGTTATATTACTTCCAAAATCCATTTAAAACTATTTTCTTTCAAACATATTCCAAAATAATAATACTATTATTCATTGTCAAATACTTTGGAAAATATTTCCAAAATCTTTGGGATTTAATTTTCCAAATTCTGGTTTGAATCTATTTTTAGTTCTTAACTCATTTGTATAATTCTTACTTATACAATCTTATTTGGGTTTTTATAACTATTCCATTTTTTTTAAATCTTATTTTGGTTATATAATAACAACCAAACACATCAATCTACTATAATAATTTCTAGAAAATTATTCCTTTTATATCAAAATATAATTTGGAAAAAATTATTTCATTTACCCGCTTCAAAACCATATTGTGTCGAGTTACTCTATTCAAGTGTTTAGAAACTCCTATCGATTTAGTGGTGTCCCACTATTCGAACAGAATTTATATACCACTCAACAGATAAATTGACACAATATAGGACCATTTATATTCACTAACAAATACGCGCTCATATATAATAATACTCTCAAACTCATTCTAGGGTACTACTGACCCTATCTCTAATGAGTAATCCCCACCAGAGCCAAGGTTCTCCCTTAACCTTCAGCTCTGATACCACGTGTAGAGACCCGCAGTTCCGTACCCTTTGAGTTGACCATAATTCACTCCTATTCAACCCAAATTGTACGAAAGAGCGAATAACTAGGGTAAAGAAGAAGAAAGAGATAGAAGAAAATGGAACAACAACAAAATCTCACAATCGCAGTGGAACAAAATATATAATAACAAATTTTTTATATACAAAAGAATCTGTAACAGTTTATACACTTACAATCATTAAAGTACAACAATCAACACACCAATCTAGACAGCTATAACCACTTTCCCTCACACAGCGGAAATATAAAACAAGTATGAAAATACGTCAGAACTCCTCCAACTCGTCTCCTAAGCTCTATAGCATTTTATCCTGAATCTGTAATACTCGCAGACCCGAGCATTATAATAAGATAACACCCAAGTCAGTCTGGAAAACTAGTGTGAGAAAACACACTCAATTTGAATTATTGGAGTTATCAAAATCGTTTGAAACCAAAGGTATCTCGTAAGACCGCATCACACATAAACACGATGGGTTTCTACCTTACGATAACCAAAACAATTTTATAGAAAATCCTCTTATATTATAATAGTGTCTAAACACAAATGCTTATTCAAAAAGCCGAAATTGTTACATTAATTAAATTCCAGCATACCAGGCTCTACAA
This sequence comes from Allium fistulosum, assembly GCA_030737815.1. Lineage (NCBI taxonomy): Eukaryota > Viridiplantae > Streptophyta > Magnoliopsida > Asparagales > Amaryllidaceae > Allium > Allium fistulosum. The sequence goes on from CM060907.1 coordinate 853,846,989, forward strand.
ACAAAACCGTAAAGCTCGTATTGGAGAATGGATTCCATACGAATGACTGGGCCACTAGGGTACCGCCCATCACAGTACACCTCTAGAATAATGTACTGAGGACCATCGCCAGAATACCTGCTACACAAGACTGGCCTACCCCTAACCTGGATAGACCGAATATGTTATCACCCCGGGTGTTCCCACATTCAAAATCGAGCGCTCCTTCTTTCATACACAACCATATCCATAATATATAGGTTTCCTAGGATATCTAGAAAAGTGATAACATACCCTAATTGGGTGCGACCCACTTAGCCTTGCCGCATCTCCCCTGTTTTAGTCATTCCCGATTAATGAGGCTTGAGGCTAAGCGTTACCTTTTAAGAAACAGTTCTACTTAGAATGCTCATCGTCCTCCAATGATGATGTTCCGTTGGCATTCGTCCATACAAGTTGTCCTAGGTCTTGAAAAACCGGATCACCATCTTCACTATCTTCACGGTATCCATTCGTAACGTTCAAACCGGATCGAAGTGGTTTTTGAATAATTAAATCTGATCTCGGTCTCTTCGAAACGATTAACGAAATTGGCCAATATTGATAGTCGGTTATTTAACTACCAAATAACATCCATAAATAGTCGCTAGGCCTTATTATAATTCTTTCCAAGAGATTTATTTTCAAAATATCTTTATAAGATATATCAATCCCATCCAACATTTGAAAACAACTTCAAATACTTAAATCTGTAACAGGATATCCCCAAAAATCCTCAACACTTAGAAATATTCCTAAATTTCCATTTTTTATACTAAGGAAAATATTATAAATCTTATTTTCCAAAATCTTTTCAAATATCAAAACTTTAGAGAATATTTCATAGCTTATCTCATAAGTCTTCGGAATCACTAACAAATTTCCTCTCCTCAAAAATCATTTATAAGTCCCATTTACAAATCTCGAGAGAATTTATAATAAATTTCCAATCACTTCAAAACTCTATGTATATATATAAAATAAGTATTAAAAGAATAATAATTTATTTTTGAAACATTTTCAAGTAATTTTTAAAATATTGAAAACACTTTTATAACACTAATTACTTATTTTTAGACAAACAAATAAATTTTCAAAGCTAATTTTAAAAGTTACAATTTACTAAAATAAACACTTAATATTTGAAAATCTACTTACCGAAGTATTTCAATCCCAACTAGTTTAAAAATTTATAGCTTTAAAAATATAAAATTTTCCTTTTAAAAACAAAATTAACTTCTTAAAATTAAAAATATATTTTTAAAACCTCAATAACCAATTCAATTTTATAAATTCCTCTCAAATCACATCACATCACTTCCATTCTGATCTCGTTAACCATTTTTACCTTTTCAAAAATAGTATCCACTATTTTTCTCACCATATTTCCATATTCTAATATAAATTCACCCTACGAATTTTATATTCCCAATTTAGCAACGGATATCGCTTGCCTTTATCTATAAACATCGTTTATAAATTTTTATACTCCTATGAGTTTTACTTGTTTATAAAAATAATCTTATTTATAAAATTCCATTTTATAAATCCATTTCTTTATAAATCTATTTATTACTTCCAATCTATTTTAGTATCGACTTCAATTCCTTTTTTTAATATTTCCAGAATACCATTTATAAATTCTTTTATATAATTCATTTTTAAAATCTCCATTTAATAATTCACAATAGTTAAGTATAACAAAAATCAAATATATTTCTCTTACTCAATTTCTTTAAAATAACCCCAATTCCAATATAAATACTTTTATATCAAAAACTCCCTTTAATTCCTTAAATTTGAAAAATATATTTATGGTGTTTAAAATACCAAAATTTAGGCCAGTGCTACAATAGCATACAAAAAATTCCAATCACTACAATAATCTATAATTGATTATTCTACAGAAACCATATACCACAATATATGAAATTAAATTCAACATTTTGAGGAATCCAGTTGGATCCCTCCAACCTATTTTCCTGCATCACAGATGTTAATACAATATAAAAATACCAATCCCACTTCGAGGGGGATATCGCGGTATATAGGGTCGTTCGCTATTATGCGGGGCACATAGGGTCTCATCCGCTATAATGTGCGGGAATATCACTCCAAATAATAGTATATATATACTACTATATAAATATATATTATAATATCATTCAACAAATAATTAATTCAACCCAAACATCTAGAATTGATTTTAACTATTTAAAATTTTAGAATCTAGCAATCCAAAAAGAGTGAGATTTACTCACCTTTGGTTTTTTTATTTTCTTTCTAAAATTCCAGCTCCCTCCAAAAAATCCCAAACCAAATCTATTGCATAGATTTTCCAGATACGAACCCACTTGTCTTGTTTAAACGATTTTGAACCTCGTACGAAGAAGTCATAATATTTATAAGAATTCGATTCCAAAGGTCAAGTTTAAATGTTAAGATCGTTGGGAATACAATTTCAAAGTAGTTTTAATACTTATATAGACAAATATCTTGCTAAAAATGTTATTAACACTTGCAATACTATAAGGCTAATAGTTAATAGTGAAATAAACAATGACATAATTATTTGAAATTAGTAATGGAAATACCTTTCTTTTTTTTCTTTTTTTAACCTAAATTAAAATAATTATAAGCTTAAATTATTCTCACCTTAAAACATCCTGGCCCAAACAACTATAACCCAACCCTAGCTAGCGCACGACCACACCTCCCCCATGGCCACCATCGATCGCCGAACACCTCCAGGCGCTTACACCCCCTCCCCCTTCGAAAATGAATGCCATAATCGCAATCCTCTCCCCAAGACACCACCAACTCCCCCAAACGACAAACATCATCGAGTTCGCCCTCCTTCAAATCGCGACTGCACTGTCGCGTTCTCCTCCCTACGCACGCGCGACCTCCACCATCGCGGCCAATCAAATTCGCGCGCCATCTTAAATCCGTCGCGACTGCCTCGCGCCTCCCCATACGTGCCAATGCGATTCGAGTCAAAGCCCTAAACAATCGCATTCAAAGAATTGAGATTTCTCATTGAGATTCATTCATTCGCTGTCTGCCCCCATTTTTTTTCTTTTGAGGATTCAATTTCATGATTCTGAAGAGAGAGGGAATAGAAATTGAAAAATTAGGTTTTAAAATGAAGGGAATGTCATCATTTTTAAATAGAGGGGATGTTGATTTTTTAAACAGAGAGGACGTGAATAGATTTTTGACCTGGAAAGAAAGAAAGCGATCTTGATTTAAACGAGAAGAGAAAGGGGGATGTCGTGTTTTAAAAGGAAAGGAGGTGGTGATGGTACATGCTAGGACAGCTGAGATTGACTTTGATTTCATTTGATTTTATTAATATCCAAAATATACCGCTTTGCATAACTCAAAATTTCAAACCCCTATTGAGGCATGCCGCTAGGAATTCACAATGTTATACTCCTATTCTGAACGCAATGGAAAGAGTTTTGAGTCCCAATTCGATCGTATGGAGAAGATAGCTTTTTGGACCTAATTATTATATTAAATTTTGATATTAATTTCAATGCGTTTGTACCCCATACGATCAAATGATAACTCCAAACACTATGAAATTTGAAATTCGATATTAATACATTATTATGGATCTGATGGAACTAGTTTCGTCGAAATCCGAGACTGTCCCCTGGATCGCTATTTTAACTCGTCGATTAAATCGACGATTCAAAAAAAAATGGCGAAATCGCTTGAAATTTTCAGTTTTAAAAACCTTCTAACTCAATTATAATTCCAAATCAAATATTTAAACCATTTAAATATTCAAAATTAAACGGCAGAAAAATCTGGGTCGTTACAGTGTTGTTTTGAAATTTGATAAATGATATAATTTTACCTTGATTTTATTTTGTATATAAAGGAATACTTTTTCTAAAATTAGTATAGTCTATATGGTGTGTTTGGGTGTTAGTGAATAATAATATTTGATAATTATCATTTGTTGATTCGTTGTTTGTGTTCGTATAAAAGTTATTATTATTATAATATAAAAAAATAAACAATTAAGGAATGGTTTTATATAACCAAAGTGAAATTACATACATGAGAAAAGTTTATAAATATGATTTGCAAATTAAAAGGATTTAAAAGCTAAGAATTGGAGAATTTAAATCTCGATGGTTTTGAAAATTAGTTTTCAAAGGTTTTGGAAGAATAATAATAATATTATTTGACATATTTTGATTAAAAATATTTTAAAAGGTTTTAAAGGAAATAGAAAGCACTAAAATCACTTTGGTCGCTGGGAAATAATTCTGGAGACGATTGCAGCATCATCGACATTCATTTTCGAGTTTCTTAGTGATGGATTTCTACTATTGGAGTTTTGTTTTGATAAAGCTAGTTTTGATTTTATTCAAAAGTATGATTTGGAATACAACGGAATTATTCGTAGTATTTTGTCAAAATAATTTGAAATAAGAACAAGGTGTTTATACTCTGAAAATTTTCATTCAAGTGATTTATGAAAATGAGAAAATAAGTTTTATAACTTATAAATTTTGAGAATTTGTAAGGTAAAGAAAATTTTTAAATTTGTTGAATATAAATGCTAGGAAAAGTAAATTTGAAATGAAATTTAACCCAAGTTAAGTTAAATGAAATGATTCTTGAAATGAAATTGATTATGATTTGAAATAAATTAATGGGATGAACTGTTGTTTGATAGAATTAAATAATGAAGTGAATTAATGAAATAAGTTAAATGAAATTGACTTTGATTTAAAACAAATATGAACTTAAGTTATGAAGTGATAATAAAAAATAAAAGTGGTTGTAAATTTTTTTATAATAAACTGAAGTAAAATTTGATGGAATGGTTCTAAAGTGACATTAGTATTGAAAGAAATATAGTAAGTAATACATGAATGTGAATAAAGCAATGTGAATAATGACTATTAATAAATGAATGTAAATAAAAGAATCTGAATAATGAAAAACCAATTGAAATAAAAATGTAAGTTATATATATTATTTTATTCACATAACTGTTTGAACCAAATTTGAATATACGATTTTGATGTGATTTACACCCATCTAAGTTAGGATTTTTCACTCGATTCTTGATGGAGAACATTGGATATAGATTTCTGATTGATTCTATGATTCTCTATCATAGTATATGGCTATGCAAGGAGAATGGTAGTTTCTAATCAAGGAACCGGATCAAAATCCGTACTAGAGTGGTCGTGTGAACGACACTAGTTCGGAAGTAAAATTGTGTGATCGAGCGAGCGATCAGATTTGATGTAGCGACCCGTAAATTAACCGCTTTGTATTTGAATATTTCAATCATTTTTTATTTAAATAATGGATTTTAATAACCAAATAAACATATTTTAAATATTAATTAATGGTAATATAATCATTTTAAATTCAGTTTACCAAAATAAATAGTTCAAATGAAAATAAAAATGTGGCCGAAAAACGTTTTTCGAAAATTTGACTTTTCGGCATCGAAAAAGTCATCGGAAACGTTGGGCACATTTTGTATCACTCATATACAGATGCGTACACATGCACATGTGACATGTGATAAGATAATCAATGTGTTAAAGTTAATAATCAAGCTTATAAATATAAAACTTGATTTGACATTAAATGCACAAAAATACATTAAATAACCTTAGGAAATTAATTAGATACCCTAACCTTTATCTAAACAAGTACCTAAAGCACGGTGCAGGGTGGACCTAGGGGTTGCGTGTGTTCTCAGGTAAGAGAGATGGTATGGTAGCACGCATATGACAACATTTAATATATTTTAAATGTTTAAGTTAATTTAAATTAATACTCCGGTTCTTTGCCTATAAATACCCACCAAATCTACACATTTTCCACTTTGCATATTCATTTCTATCTTTACTTATTTTCTCTTCATATACATGTATACATCCATTTATGGCTTCTAAAATTATCTCCAAAGTCAAAAACTAGTGAATACACTTCTAAAAAAGCAAGCTAAACTCCTTACTTCACTTCCTAAAACCTTTCTCTACAAAACAAGACCCTATACCCCCACATATCCACCATGGCCGAGCCGCATGTGGTCTAGGCTGAGCTTAAAGTCTCCACCAAGATCCACTAAATTGAGCCATTTTCATAGTAGAGATTAGATCTTGTCGCATTTGTGAAGTTAGTGCAAGTTCGGTTAAGCTAGTAAGCATTTTGGTGAGTATAGCTTCCACCTTCAAACCAAATGTTTTCAAACTATATTTGTATTCATTTTATAGCCATTGAATGCTTGTTGTATTGCTGAAATAATAGTTTGGTTGTTGGATTGATTTGTTGCTTGAAAGTTCGCTTTGGAAAGTTAGTAAGCGAATCATAAGAAATATGAAATTTTATTAGTTAAATTTATGTCTTTGTTAATAAATGCTTGATATATGTTGTATTATTGTAAATAACCATGTATATATGCTCATACACTTGCCATGTGATGTGTGGTTGTATTTCAAATGACATAAACTTGAATTTCAAACTGCTAGTATAGTGATAGTAGCTATATCGGCACTTTCAGAAAATCACTTTTTATCGAAATGTTTGGTTTCATTATCGTGCTTGGAATTATTTTACAAGTGAAGCAAGTTTTTGATTAATGATGTTTTCAAAAATAATTAATTATTTTAATAATTATTAATTAATTTAATTAATTAATTAATTAATAAGGATTAAAGTTAACTAATTAGCTTATTAAGTATGTGTTTAAAATTAACTAATCACTTGGTTAATGAAGTTTTGAAATTAATTAATCATTTTATCTAATGATGTTTAAGGTTAATTAATCTATTAATAATGATGGATTAAAGTTAAATAATCAATTACTAATGATGTTTTTAAATTAATTAATCTTTTTTAATTAATGACTTTTCAAAGTTAATAATCTGTTTAACCTTAATTAATCTTTCCTTAAACAAGTTTAAATTAATTTATCACTTTTGAATAATGAAATTTAATTATTAATTAAATTAATTATATTTAAAAAATTATTGATTAATTTAAATTAATGATATTTTAAAAGGAGATTTACCCTTTTTAATTAAAGATTACTGAAGTTAATTAATTAACTTAGTTAACAAAGTTTTGAAGTTAATTAATCAATGTAATAAGGATGTTTTAAGTTGGTAAATCCTTTTTATAAGATGTTTCGAAGTTAGTAAACTCGTTTAACAAAGTGTTTTAAAGCTAATACTTGTAATGTGAAGCCAAGTACGAATTTGGGTTTTTTTTAAAGAAAAAGTTTGATTCATTTATGGAAATGAATTAATTGCCCTAAAGCGAATCACTTATATGGAAATGATTTATTTGTATAATTAGCACTAAACATTGAAGAAGTAGAGTTGTCGCTGTTTTAAAAGTTAAGAATAATCGTGAGACATGACTTTGAGGTAACACTACCTTGACTTGTCCGGTATCATTATTAACCAAGAAATAGTACAAGTTTGAATTCGATGTGTGGTGGTAAGTATACAAGATCTAATTTCCATATAAGATCATTTTATATCCTAGATAGTTGGTTTCTCAGCTATTGGTTACTTCAACTTCTTTATTTTTGTCATTCTAAGACGATTTATTACTCCATTGAGCATTGATATCCTTTGTCGAAAATGACTAAAACCAAAGTGCGAGAGGAGGCCAAGCTATGTGGAGTTACTCCCATTAGGATACTTTCACGTCTCATCTAGATTGGATTCGGTAGCGCTATTAGATGTGAAATATTCAGATTCTTGGTAAGGTTTGGCGGGGTCTGATTTGGAGGTTTTCAAGAAGTGTCACAGAGTATATGAGCTTCTCAAAAGTATATTATCGAATGTATACTTCAAGGGTGGTGCACCTTCCTAGTCATTTGTTGGAGATTTTCCTTTTCTTATTTGATTCAAACCTTTAAATTTATTTCCTTATTTGCATCGAGAAAAGTCAACCACTCTTCCTGGTGTTTAAATATTTATGCATTCTTTATGTTTGGATGTTGATTTATGAGGGAGTAAAGCCATTTAGACTGGGTTGTCGCTTGGTATAAATCCTTAATCGTCGTTGCTCATCCGATCGCTTCCGTTATCGTTTGGCCATCTTTGGCCTAGGTTCAGGAAATGCCTGAGAAACAGGTTTCAGACGTCTGAAACCTCAATTTCAGACGTCTGAAAATTATACTGAGAATTTTCTTCCCCGAGTATTCAGACGTCTGAATAAAAGCCTCCAGACGTCTGAATTGGCTCGAGTACAACCAGAAAGAAAATAGGCTAATTTTAGCTATTTTCAAACATCTGGAATATAGGGTTCAGACGTCTGAATTATGTTCTGGAAAACTTTTAATTTTCCAGATTCAGACGTCTGAACCACTTCTTTCAAACGTCTGAATCTGCTATCTTTTGCCAATTTACCCGTTTTGCTTGATTTTCCAAATTTAATCGATTCGTGTTGATTCCCTTTTGTTGTTATATTATTTTTCGACTTTGATGACCTTTTCTTTGGAATTTTGGAATATCCATTTTTAATGGATTCGGTATCGATTTCTTTGGATTTTATTCACGTCTTAGAATGTGAATTTTGATGATTGATTATTTCTACAATTGTTTTTGTGATTTGTCACTTCTAAATACAAAGGTTTCTATACTAGTAGTAAATATTCAAACTCTTTTACAAAGATGATTTCAACTCTATTTTTAATATAAAAATCGTTTATAAAACCGTTTTCTAATCTATTAGTATATACAAACCTTTACCTCATTCGTATGAGAAAATATAATTAAACGGCTTAGCAAAACAAGTGGTATGAAACGCTTGCGTTTACTTCGTCGGTTAATTTTTGGACTTGTTCGATTGAAACTCTTGTGACAATTTTCGAGTGGAAATCTACAATTTGTTCGTAAATATTTAAGTTAAGCTAGTGGTTATGGGACATGAAGCTAAACTCATATATTTACTAGCTTAGTGTAATTCACACTTTTTATTGATCGATGATGATCATTTTGTGATTTAGACTAGCGATGTGCGATGTCTATTTGTCTACGAGGGAGACTAAACCCCGTTTCTGTGGAACTTCGGTTCAATTTGGCGGGATAGCGACCCGTGGTCTTCGGATCGTTTATGGATCTTCGGCTCAATTTTTATGGTTAGCGACCATGTAATAGCGTTCCATTTGTGATACACGTGTTGGTGAGTTTTCATGCTCCCGTTTATGATTGGCCTCCCCCTTTTTGTGATTTCTGGATTTCTATTGATGATTTCTAGAATTTGTGTTTCACCAACTTTTGTGATTTAGATTGGTAAGTTTTATCAATATTTGTGCATTGGTGAATTTGTGTGTCATTAACTTTTGTGATTGGCATTGATATAATTGTCAACATTTATGGTTTGGTGAATGAAATAAAGAGTATGACATTCCCTTTTTATCTTTGAGAAGATTCTTGTGATATTGATTAATCCCTTGTTGATTTTCAATTACGTACTTGTCACAGTATGGCATTATGGTTAAGATACGTTTTTGTCATATCTCTTATTCTATATCATTTCATCTGATATTTATAGTTAGACTGAGCCGTTTATTATTTTCTTATTAAATAATACTCGGGTCAGACCGAGATGTTACAGGTGCTTCTGCTTGACTCCTCGTTCGGGATTATTATTCTGACTTTTGGCTAACTACTTATAATAGTAGTTCATTTTGTTGTATACAATTGTGATATAGACTCCATGATGTATACCTATTCTTTTGTGTAGCACTTGTAACTATTCTTTTGTGATATTGTGGATCCTGTAGACCACTACTCTGATAAACACTTTTAAGTGTTATATATTCATATCTATTTCCGCCTTTGTGATATGGATGTCTGTGACTGATTTGTGTTATGTTTATTTCTATATTTGTTTCCGAAGATATTATAGCCACTGTGTAGTAGCTTTGAGTTTTTTTATCGGTACGTCGGATTGTTATACTATCTGACATATCAGTGCTCGCACAAAGCAATTACACAGATGGTCGCTCCTCAACAGCCTTATTCTCCGTGCTAGTTGACGACATTACTCCGTAGTGTCCTTGGCTAGCGTGAGTATAGAGGTGGGGCGTCACAGCTTGGTATCAGAGCCAAACTTCGGAACAATGTAGAATAATCTAACAAGGATCATTGTCCTAAGTCTTTCTTAGGAATCGTGCCTTAGGATTTTATTCGAGTCAATTAGACCCGTTCTATCCTATTTCTTTTTATGATACCTTGTTTTATCAATCAAGTTTGTTTGATATTCATTTTGAGATTAATCTTTTTCTCTTTTCTTTCTTTCTTAAAGAAAAGAAATGGTTAGACCTGGCCGTCCCAGCGCCGGTCAATCTAGTGCTACTCCCCAGGATGGAGTATTTATGTCTGCTTAGCAACTTCTTGATCTAGTAAGAAATGCTCAAGCTGTTGGACCTATTCCTGAGCCCACACATCCTAAGTCTGGGTTTGCACGCCTGTGCAGTGACTACACTAATTTAGGTGGAAAGCCATTCAAAGGTTCTGAAACCATTATTGAAGTCCAGGCTTGGCTAAGAACATGCGACCGCATCTTTTCTCGCATGAATCTTATTGATCTTCACCGAGTTCAAGTGGCCTCTAGTATGCTCCAAGAAAGAGCATTAGACTGGTACGAGCTTCTGATTTGTGAAATTAATGAAACGGATCTTACTTGGGAGCAATTCCGGGAAAGATTCGAATTAAAGTTCGTGCCAGAAGCTTAGAATGTGACTTTCGCCCGTCGTTTCATAGACCTTGTTCAAGGTGAATCCTCCGTGGCAGATTATGTCGCATCCTTCGAGTCACTTTCTAAATACGGGGTCGAATATATAAACACCCCATTGAAGAAGAACCAAAGATTTGTCTATGGCTTGAACAAAAATCTCAAGAAGCCATTACTTCTAAAATTAGAAGTTTATTTTGATCAATTCATTGATATCTCTCTTCGTCTTGAAGAGGCTGATAGGGAGAGTGATGTTGAAGTAGTGGGTGCCAAACCAAACTTCAACAACAACAAGAAAAGGCCTATAAAGTCCAAAGGCCTGTATCCTAATAAGAAGGGAAAACAAGCAACACCAGTAGCAAATGCTCCTACCTCCCACCGTGGATAATGTTACAATTGTGGTTCTAAGGACCATTATGCAAACAAGTGCCCGAAGCCTCTTTTCTGCCGATATTGCAAGAGTTCGGGCCATACTTTATCTTTGTGTCCCAAACTTCAAGGCAAGAAGGAGGGCAAGCTAAATGTTGTACAAGCCCCTTCTAATACTTCTCATGGTCAAGGTATTTCTCATTCTATCCTTGATGGTATTATTATATTTCGTGATCTTCATATTCGAGTTCTTTTTGATACGGGTGCATCTCACTCTTTTATATCAAAAGAACTTGTTGATGCTTTGTCTTTGGATGTTATTGGCTTGATGACTTCTTTGAGGATTGCGAATCCGGTTGGAGGATCCGCAACACTTAGTTTATTATGTAAAGATGTCGAAATTATTTTGTGTGATTACTCTTTCCGTGCCGTTTTGCATGTTATGCATTACCTTGGTTTCGGAATGAATTTGGGAATGGATTGGCTTAACCGTTATGAAGCCCATATCCTATGTCCTGAGCGGACTATATATCTTCGACATCCTCAATCTGTTAAGCAGATTTTTCTTGTTAAGAAAGATCCAGATTCTAATTCGAAAGCATCTTTATATTCTTTAAATCCTCATGACGACGATAATGATGATGAGGAAGATGTCATTTCTCTTATTCACGTTGTTCGTGAATTTTCCGACATATTCGAGCCCGTTCTAGGATTGCTACCTTAGCGAGCAATTGAGTTCAGAATTAATCTTATCCCTGGAGCTCAACCTATCACTCGTCCTCCTTATCGCATGTCCAATAAGGAAAATGAGGAGATGCGCAAACAATTATCTGAATTGGAGACGAAGCAATTTATTTGCTCTAGTTCCTCGCCTTGGGGAGCTTCAGCTATTTTTGTGAAGAAATCCGATGGTACACTTCGGCTCTGCGTTGACTACCGCAAGCTTAATGATCTCACTATCAAGAATAAATATCCATGCCTCGGATTGATGATCTATTTGATCAACTTAGTGGTGCTAGAGTCTTTTCACAATTGGACTTAGCAACTGGTTTTCATCAGCTTCGTATTGCAGAGGATAATATTCCTTTGACATCATTCCGTACTCGTTATGGATCGTATGAATGGCTTGTTATGCCATTTGGTTTGACGAATGCTCCAGCTTATTTTGTTGACCTTATGAATCGAGTTTTCAAAGATTTCCTCGATCGATTTGTTCTCATCTTTATTGATGATATTCTTGTGTATTCTAAAACCGAGGAAGAACATGAAGAGCATCTTCGGATTGTGTTGGAAACTCTTAGGAGTATTCAATTAAAAGCAAAATTTTCTAAATGCCACTTTTGGCAATCTCGTGTGAAGTTTCTCGGTCATATTATTTCCGAATTCGGAATTTCCGTGGATCCTTCAAAGATTGAAGCGATTCAAAATTGGAAGAGACTGGAGAGTGTGATGGAAATTCATAGCTTTCTTGGGTTGGTGGGTTATTACTGTCGTTTTATCAACGACTTTCCTAAAATTGTCGTGCCTCTTACTAGCTTAACAAAGAAAGGCGTTAAATACATTTTGTCGGACAAATGTGAAACTTCTTTTCAGAAATTAAAAGAACTCCTTTCAGACGCTCCTATTCTTGTGATTCTCGAAGGAAACCAAGATTTTGTTGTGTATACCGATGCTAGTCGCGTTGGTTTGTGTGCCATTCTTATGCAAAGAGAACGTGTTATTGCTTATGCTTCTAGGCAATTGAAGCCAGCCGAGACTAGATATGCCACTCATGATTTAGAGCTCGCGGCTATTGTTTTCGCTCTTCGAATTTGGCGTCATTATCTTTTGGGAGAGAAATTTGTTCTCTACACCGATCACAAATCTTTGAAGTATTTATTTTCTCAAAAGGAACTTAATTTGCGTCAACAACGTTGGCTCGAGTTCCTGGCATCTTATGATCTTGATATTCTTTATACTCCCGGAAAGGGGAATCGTGTTGCCGACGCCCTTAGCTGAAAGCAACAAGCGGTTGTTTCTATGACGATATCCGAATGGAACGACCTCGAGACTTTGTCTACTTGTGAGATTCAAGATCGTGTATCCGATTTATGTTCATCTCTTGTTTTATGTAGCCTTGAGGCTCATCCATCTCTTTTGGACCGCATTCTTGAAGCTCAAAAGCTAGATCCCGAATTGGCTCTTCTTGGCCAAAATTTGAGGGATAAAATTGATATTGAAGGTATGAAAGACTTTGGTATTGATTCTCGTGGAGGTATTCGAAAATTTGGTAGACTTGTCGTGCCAAATATTAGTGATCTTCGCAAAGACATATTAGAAGATTCCCATCATTCTAAATTCACCATTCATCCCGGTAGTAGTAAAATGTACGCGGATATGAAGCGACTTTATTATTGGGAGGGAATGAAATTAGATATCGCTAACTTCATTATGCATTGCATGACTTGCCAACTCATTAAGGCCGAGCATCAAAGGCCCGGTGGGTTATTACAACCTTTAGACATCCCATTGTGGAAGTGGGATCATATTTCCATGGATTTTATTAATGGCCTTCCCCGTTCTCGTTCATGTCATGATAGCTTATGGGTGATTGTTGATAGACTTACTAAATCCACCCATTTTATTCCCGCTCGGTCTAATCGGACCTCTCCTCTTTTGGCCAAACTCTTTATAAAAGAAATCGTTAAATTTCATGGAGTCCCTACTTCTATGGTTAGTGATCGTGATCCATTGTTTACTAGCGGATTTTGGAAGAGTCTTCAAAAAGCTTTGGGAACGAAGCTTAATTTTAGCACCGCTTATCATCCACAGTCCGATGGACAAACCGAGCGTGTGATTCAAACTCTTGAAGATCTTCTTCGTGCTTGTGTTCTTGACTTTGGTGGGAGTTGGGAAGATCATATTTCTCTTGTTGAATTTTCCTATAATAATAGCTTCCAATCTAGTATTGGTATGGCACCTTTCGAGGCACTATACGGAAGGCCATGCCGATCTCCTTCGTGTTGGCTTGAAGCTGGTAAGAAGCTGGTTTTAGGACCAGATTTTATTCGTGATGCCACAGAAAAGATTGACCTTATTCGTCATAGGATGAAAGAAGCTCAAAGTAGACAAAAATCCTATGCCGATAATCGAAGAAGGAAATTAGAGTTTTCTGTGGGAGATTTTGTGTTTATTCGTGTTTCACCTATGAAGGGTGTTGTGCATTTCAGTCAATCGGCAAAATTAGCACCACGATATATTGGCCCATTTCCCATCACCGAACGCATTGGTTCCGTGGCTTATCGCCTTTTGTTACCGACTCAGTTTTCCACTATTCATGACGTGTTTCACGTCTCTCAACTACGGAAATGCCTTCGAGATTCCGACACTACTCTTGAGCCCGGTGTTGTTGAAGAAATTGAAGTTTCGCCTAATTTAACATCTGAGCAACATCCTATTCGTGTTATTGCTTCGGAGGTTAAACGCCTTCGAAATAAAGATGTACCGCTTGTGAAAGTTCAATGGTCCTCAAATCCTAAGGATTGTTCTTGGGAATCTAGAGAATTCATCGAGCGAACACATCCGGACTTACTCTCTTGAATTCTTTGAGGTGAACTTCTTATTTCAAATTTCTTCTTTTTGTGATGATATGCTTTTATGGTCGTTACTTTTTGTTCAAATATTTTTTATGATTGCGAGGACGCAATTTCTTTAAGGAGGGGAGTCTATAACAACCCGCATATTTTACGATTGAGTATTTAAATAATTTATTTAAATATTTCATCGTTAGTCGGATTATAGTCCGAAAAGCTACTTTTTGCAAACTGTCAAATTAGGACTCGAGACTACCCCATTGAGTTCAAAATGACGTTTGCGATCTTTTTGAGTATAAACTTTGATATGTTTGGAGTTAGTGGAATTTTGCTACTTTTTCACTTAAGGCTTTGGTTTTGTTTCAGCCCATTACACCCAAGCTTCACCCCTCTTCTCTTCATTACTTCATTTCTATTTCCTAATACTCAAGCTTTAGCAACAATGGAGAGAGGAATGGGAAATTAAAACTCCAAGCCCTAGTTTCCATTTGCAAATCAAGTTCTAGCTCCAAATCAATAGAAGAAGCTTTGGTAAGCCTCCTCTTCTTCTTCTCCAACTCATTCTCTTATCAATTTCAGAAAATTCCTAAACCCAATTTGGGAAGTGTTTCTCTTTTAAGCTTAGATTCAAGCTTGTTCGGTTGGAATTGAAGAGTGGTTGTTCTTGCCACTGCTCTATAGCTTCTTCTTCGTTTGTTTTGGGTTTAAAGGTGAGATTTTTATCTCACATCTATGTCTATATCTATCTTTGTTGTTAGGTATGAATTCCTAACACTTATTCATGTGCATTTGATTTTGATTTGGATTGATTGTTGTGTATATTCCAATCTTGGTGTTTTGGTCTAATTTATGAAAATCCTATTATGGATATTTGGACATTGATATTCGGGGCGTATCGAAAAGCCATTAAGACTGGGTTGTCACTTGGCATAAATCCTTAATCGTCGTTGCTCGTCCGATCGCTTCCATTATCGTTTGGCCATCTTTGGCTTAGGTTCAGGAAATGCTTGAGAAACAGGTTTCAGACGTCTGAAACCTCAATTTCAGACGTCTGAATATTATACTGAGAATTTTCTTCCCCCAGTATTCAGACGTTTGAATATTATACTGAGAATTTTCTTCCCCCAGTATTCAGACGTCTGAATATTATACTGAGAATTTTCTTCCCCCAGTATTCAGACGTCTGAATAAAAGCCTCCAGACGTCTGAATTGGCTCGAGTACAACTAGAAAGAAAATAGGCTAATTTTAGCTATTTTCGGATGTCTGGAATATAGGGTTCAGACGCCTGAATTATGTTCTGGAAAACTTTTAATTTTCCAGATTTAGACGTGTGAACCACTTCTTTCAGACGTCTGAATCTGCTATCTTTTGGCAATTTACCTGTTTTGCTTGATTTTCCAAATTTAATCGATTCGTGTTGATTCCCTTTTGTTGTTATCATATTTATCGACTTTGATGACCTTTTCTTTGGGATTTTTGGAATATCCATTTTTAATGGATTTGGTATCGATTTCTTTGGATTTTATTCACGTCTTCGAATGTGAATTTTGATGATTGATTGTTTCTACAATCGTTTTTGTGATTTGTCACTTCTAAATACAAAGGTTTCTATACTAGTAGTAAATATTCAAACTCTTTTACAAAGATGATTTCAACTCTATTTTTAATATAAAAATCGTTTATAAAACCGTTTTCTAATCTATTAGTATATACAAACCTTTACCTCATTCGTATGAGAAAATATAATTAAACGGCTTAGCAAAACAAGTGGTATGAAACGCTTGCGTTTACTTCGTCGGTTAATTTTTGGACTTGTTCGATTGAAACTCTTGTGACAATTTTCGAGTGGAAATCTACAATTTGTTCGTAAATATTTAAGTTAAGCTAGTGGTTATGGGACATGAAGCTAAACTCATATATTTACTAGCTTAGTGTAATTCACACTTTTTATTGATCGATGATGATCATTTTGTGATTTAGACTAGCGATGTGCGATGTCTATTTGTCTACGAGGGAGACTAAACCCCGTTTCTGTGGAACTTCGGTTTAATTTGGCGGGATAACGACCCGTGGTCTTCGGACCGTTTATGGATCTTCGGTTCAATTTTTATGGTTAGCGACCATGGAATAGCGTTCCATTTGTGATACACGTGTTGGTGAGTTTTCATGCTCCCGTTTATGATTGGCCTCCCCCTTTTTGTGATTTCTGGATTTCTATTGATGATTTCTAGAATTTGTGTTTCACCAACTTTTGTGATTTAGATTGGTAAGTTTTATCAATATTTGTGCATTGGTGAATTTGTGTGTCATTAACTTTTGTGATTGGCATTGATATAATTGTCAACATTTATGGTTTGGTGAATGAAATAAAGAGTATGACATTCCCTTTTTATCTTTGAGAAGATTCTTGTGATATTGATTAATCCCTTGTTGATTTTCAATTACGTACTTGTCACAGTATGGCATTATGGTTAAGATACGTTTTTGTCATATCTCTTATTCTATATCATTTCATCTGATATTTATAGTTAGACTGAGCCGTTTATTATTTTCTTATTAAATAATACTCGGGTCAGACCGAGATGTTACAGGTGCTTCTGCTTGACTCCTCGTTTGGGATAATTATTCTGACTTTTGGCTAACTACTTATAATAGTAGTTCATTTTGTTGTATACAATTGTGATATAGACTCCATGATGTATACCTATTCTTTTGTGTAGCACTTGTAACTATTCTTTTGTGACATTGTGGATCCTGTAGACCACTACTCTGATAAACACTTTTAAGTGTTATATATTCATATCTATTTCCGCCTTTGTGATATGGATGTCTGTGACTGATTTGTGTTATGTTTAGTTCTATATTTGTTTCCGAAGATATTATAGCCACTGTGTAGTAGCTTTGAGTTTTTTTATCGGTACGTCGGATTGTTATACTATCTGACATATCAGTGCTCGCACAAAGCAATTACACAGATGGTCGCTCCTCAACAGCCTTATTCTCCGTGCTAGTTGACGACATTACTCCGTAGTGTCCTTGGCTAGCGTGAGTATAGAGGTGGGGCGTCACAGGTTTCCTATTCTGTTCTTTATGTTACCCCATGATGATTCATTTTTTTGATGCTTGGGCAATGGCACACATACACCGATGATGTGTTAAGTGTCGTTCCTAGGGGTCAGAAAAGTGGGTTGTCGCATTTGATATTGCATACGGATGACATATGTACATCGTATGGGCTTTAATAAATTAAATGACGACACTGGAAAATGTAAATTGATATGGTTATAAATAAATAAGATGAATACTATTTGGTTGAGGGTTTCTCTAGTTACATTCGTTACATTTGTCTATGGTTATTGGATAGTCTATGTTATATATAGATATTACTTTATATATACTTGCTCTCATTGGTTGTTCATTGATTAGTAAGTGTGGATGGCGTATGCTTCGTATTTGGAGCTCGCTTTTGCATTATGTTGATTGTATGTGCTTGCTAATACTACGAAAATGTATACATCTTGGATTACATATCGTATTTTTATATTTTTCCCTATGACATGCCTCATCCTTGAAGATGAGATGAATATTTGTGATTATATATATATATATATATTGTAAAAAAATTCGATCGAATCACACAAAGAAGCGCTGGCGAAATTTTCCGAAAATTTAAGATGTTAGAAATTTTTTGAGAATTTTGGAAAAAAAAATTTTAACTAAAATTTGATTTTGGTGTTATAACTTGAAATTACATTAGCTAGTAATGATGAATGAATTTAAAGATTTAGAAAAGGTGATAACAAAGTTTCAACAAATTGATTTTGGAAAGTTAAAGGCTTAAAAGAATTTGGTAATCTATTTTAATTAATTGACTTTGAAATGGGTTTGGGGCATTTTCTTACTTGCTAATTTCAAGGACAAAATTATTTTAAGAGGATAAGAATGTAACGACCCAGAATTTCAGTCATTAGAATTTGAAATATTTAATTGAATTTTAAATATTGAAAAGTAATTTTATAATTTAAATAACTTGAATTTCAAATTTAGCGATTTATTTGATAATCAAATTGTCAAATTTAATATTTGGAATTGTTTGAATAAGTAAATCTTGAATTTAATATGCATAAAAATGATTTCGAAAGCTGATTTAAATTCTATTGGAATAAATGAAGATAGTAAACTTTAATTTATAATTAAAGTGATTAGAATTAGTTTTAAATGATAATCGTTTAAATTAACGTATAAAAATAGCCTTCCGGGGCATTGTCTTGGATTTCGACGAAACTAGTTTCATTGGATCCGTAATAGTGAATTATTGTATGTTAAAAAAATTTATGGCAATCAAACGAATCATTTGTTCATGCGAGCTCGAGACGCGTAGAAATCAATTACAGAAATATATAATATGATTAGGTTTGAAAAGTTAGCACTGCATATGATCGAGTAGGTCTCGAAACTAGTTCCATTGTGTTTGAAATAGAGGTATTTAGTATAGACTGCCAGGCGGCGTGTCTCGAGAGGAGTTTGAGATTTTCGGATGTTTAAAGCTAGATATTTTCAATTATAATATATATAACTATACTTAAGCCCATTCCCAAAACAATCCAGCCCATACTTCACCATACACCCATACATGTTTAACCATACTTCCTTCCTTGATATAAATCACGTTTAAAACCAGCGAAAAACATTTTCTCAATTTAAAATCAACATAACCAAATCCAACGATCCAAATTCATTGGGATCTTTTCGTGCATTTTTAGGCTTCGACTTCAACTAGCAACTTGTTTGCAACATCAAGACATAGGAGATCAACGGTTGGATCATTGTTAATTGTCGCATGGTGGCCGCAGTTTCGAGTTGAACATGTCTTGGTCGATGCTGGTGTTTTGGCTGCCTTTCAGGCGATGTGACTTGAAGGAGAAATGTAGAGGATGGCCGGGGAGAGGCACGATCGAAGTTTCGTGGCATGGCATGGTGTGTGACGGCGGGAAATGGGAGATGAACATGGGCGTTTGGATTTGGTTTTGAGGCGGCGACGGCGACTTAGGAGATCGGACCGATGGCGTAGGGCGGAGCAGAGCTTGGGCTTGCCGTTGGTGGTGGTGCGGCGGTATCAGGGTGGTTGGAGGCAGCGCGATGATGGGTTGAAAGAACGGCTGTTAAATGTACGCGAGCAAGATTTATATATAAGAAGATGAATTAATTTGTTAATAATGGTAATTAGTTTAACGATGTAATTAGTGTGTATAATTATATTATTTAATTTATGAATCTTATTAATGCAATAACAAATTCATATGAGGTCAGAATCGAGCATGATGAGTTGCGTTACGTTCGTATCAACAAAAACTACTACGTAGAGTTGGATAGGATGGATTTAGAGCTAGTTGAATTTTGTGCTAAATCGAACGTCATTCAATTTAGACGGAACCGGAACGCCTTGGTGACAACTAGAGTTACGGTGAGTTAAACTCACCTTTTTGGTTAACTAGTATATAACTATAATGTTATATAGTTGATTAAAGTTGTTGATTGGATGTTTGGATGATTTACTGCTCTATTAGTTGGCTTGGTTTCATTTCCACCCATGGAGCGAATGACCTTTTATATATACCCGCCTAGTGGCAGATGACAGATATTATATAATTATATATAAGTTGTGATGTAGGGAAACAAGTTGGAGGAATCCAAAAGGATTTCTCACCATTGTTGATTTTATTTATATGCATATGTACTGATATACATAAGTTGTGATGCAGGGGGACATGTTGGAGGAATCCAATGGGATTCCTTGCCATTGTTAAATGTTTTCTATAATATTCTTGTTGAATGAATTTTTGAGAAACAAACCTGATTATTGGTACTATGGGTTATAACAATGTTATATGTTCAACACTTAAACCCCGTAGTGATAGAAAATCAATATCGATATTGGTTCAACGTTGAGTAGTTATTGGCCTCAAATTAGTATTTTAAAAATACTATAAATGACCATTTGAGTTAGAGTTAGTTTTTGAGACAGAGAATGATTTTAAATTTGGAATTGGGTTTCAGAAATATTTTGTTTTGAAGGATTTAACTTCTATTTTACTCCAACCTTTTTATCTGTCTTTTCTAGGTTATTTATTTATATCTAATATTTTTAAGATTTATTTATATTAATAATGTTTTAAAATTTATTTATTTATATTTAATATTGTTTAAAAGTTATTCATCAATATTTAATATTTTGAAAAGTAAATTATTTAAATAATTAATATGGCCGGAAATTAATAATAATGATTTATTAATAATGTTTTGGAAATAAAATATTATTATTCATAATAATGGTAAAGATTAATTATTATTGTTTATTCGATAATCTTTTAAAATAATTAAATATTATTTTTAAGTTGTTTTGAAGTTAATAATTATTATCTATTTATAATGTTTATTGTTAATAATTATTATTATATAATAGTGTTTTGAAGTGAATAATTTTTATTTATTTATAAATGTTTTCGAGACCTATAAATAGGGTTTTATAAATGGACTTGGATTTTATAAGAGGAGTTTTATAAAATGATTTGAAGACTTAAAGAAAAATTATTTACATGGTAAAGGAGTTTTATAAACGGTTAGATATTTATAAATGAATTTTAGAAATAGGTTCAAAGATTTATAAGAGGAGTTTTATAATTAGTTTTATGAATTTATCAAGAGTTATAAATAATTTGAGAAATGATTTAGAGATTATAAATGATTTTTTTTAAGATTTATAAAATAGTTTATAAATGGATTTTGGAGATTTATAATGGAATTTATAAATGATTTTAGAATTTGTATAAAAAGGAAATCTTTCTTAGTTTTTGTGAATATACTTATACCGCTGAGATAAGTATATGGATATTTTTCTAAGTATTAAAAATATAGGGATTTGTTAATATATCTTTGTAAAAGTATTTTGATACAAGTATTTACAAGATGATTTTAATTAATGAAAAGATTAATTCAGGAAGCTAGTGATTATTGTGGGCTTAACCTATGTTGGTTTTCACTTTTGAAATAAATCCCTAAGTTGGATGTGTGTTTGTGGACAGTTAAATAACCGACTATCAAATATGGACCCAAAAACGTAACTTTGGAAATATCTAGGAGAAATAAGTGAGTTATATGGCACAGTCATCTACGATGATGTTGTACTATGAGTACAAATCTTGTTTCATTCTCCTAGGACAAACGATAAGGAAATCCATCCATAATGGTTAGGAGATGATCTCCACTCTTATCTTTGACTTTTTATTTCCTAAAGAACCGAGTTTAAGTTTATCGAAAACTATCGAAGGTTGTTTCAAGGAGATCGGGATTGGATATGTTATATGAAAACCACTACGATCCAACTTAAGTATTTCGAAGTGAAAGCATCTTGAAGAGCATGGAATCGAAGATGGAGTTTTGAAGTGCGAGGGATATTTTCTATTTTCCTTGGAAGGGATTCCCCGAAATGGACATAATAAAAGTACTTCCTTCGGTTTCATTCAATCCCAGAACGAACTTGTATGGATGAATACTAGTATTGCAATGATGCTAGGAGGGCAATGTAGCATTCCAAGTGGAAGTGCTATAAAGGTAAAATGTAGCCTCAAGCCTCATTAACCCGGAAATTACAAAAATCGGGCATGCGGTAGGGCCAAGTGGGTCGCTCCCATCAGGGTGTGGTCATCCCAAATCTAGATCGATTACTATGTACTCAAGAATGCTTCGGGGCCCATTAACAAAAGGGGTGATCATATTCGATACTACTAGTCAAGTGGTAGGCCAGTCTTGTGTGGCAGGGGTACAAATGTTCTTGACAAACCTTGGTGCATTTTATCTAGAGATGTACCATCAGAAGGTAGTTTCTTACCTTTTTATAGTATGGAATCCAATCTCCAATACGTGCCTTTACGATTTTGACTGTAGAACCTAGTATGCTGGAATTTAATTAATTTAACAATTTCGACTATGATTGATAATATTTGTATCCTAGACACTATTATAATATCAGAGAATTTCATATGAAATGGTTTGGTTATCGTAAGGTAAAAACCCATCCATGTTTATGTGCGGCGTGGTTTTTATGAGATACCGTTATTTTCAATGATTTTTTAAACATAAAAATTCTACTGGGTGTGTTTTTCTCACGCTGGTTTACTAGACTGACTCGAGTATTATTTTATTATAATGCTCGGGACAGACCGAGCAAATTGACAAATTTCTTTGGGTGCATTGGAGCTCAGGAGACGAGTTGGAGGCCTAAGACGTATCTATGTATTTCTATGTGTTCTGCTGTGTTGTCTGTTGGTTGTATTTATCAGCAATTGTAAGGATAGCTTGTTATAACTGTCCGGGCAGAAATAGGTTAGTGTACTCTGATTGGTGTATGTATATTACGATTTTCCTTGTGTAATGATTTGTTGTATATTATAGATTATTCCTTTCGCTGTGAGATTCTGTGTTGTTTAGTTTCTTCTTGTCTTCTTCCTTCTTCTTTTTCCCTAACTATACGCCTTTTCGTTCAATTTGAGTTGGTCATGTGTGATTGATTGTCCGCTTAAACTGTACGGAAAAGTGGATCATTACATGAACCTTTTTAGTAATAAAGGTGGTAGCAGCATTAGTTGAGTGCTATGGTAGCCATTGGCCTCATTTTAGTGTATTAAAATACCATGGTTTGCTGTTTTGATTGAAAAGGGTATTTGAGCTTCTCTATTTTACTCCAACCTTTTGGAAATGTTTTAAAAGTATTTTGGGAAGTATTTATTTTTATCGAAAAGTTATTATAGTAATGAATTTCTATTTTAAAGGAAAATAAAGGGGAATTTATATTTTGTAATAAGATAATTCTGTTTTAAAAGAAGGTACCAATATTTTTTAATAAATACTGGTGAAACATTTTATATAAAATGTTGTATAGAAAGATAGATTTATGAATGGTATTTAATAAATAAAAGAGAGATTTATAAACGGTATTTTATAAATAAAAGAACGGATTTATAATTGATATTTTATAAAAAGGAAATGATACCGTTTTGAGGAATTTGAATAATAAATCACATTTGTGTATTTATAGTGATATATGGAATGATCGTTTTATGGAAAGTATATGAGATTTATATTTGGAGATTTATAAAAGGAATTTTTATAATTATATATGGAGATTTATAAAAGGATTTTTATAAATAGAAAGGAGATTTATAAAAATATTTTTATAATTATGAAAAGATTTATAAAAAAGAGTTTGTAAAAAGAATAAGATTTAATTCCTATAAATGATCATTTTAAATTATGGTGGTATAGAAAGTATTCTTTTCATACTTAACACCAAATTCCGAGGTGTGGAAACTCGTCTCTATCTTGTGAGTTAAGAATGTATGTCAAGGCAACGATGGTACGCTAACTTGTTCGACTTTATTATCAATCGAGGAAAAGTACAAATTTGAAATCGAAGAAGTGGTGGTAAGTATATTTGATCAAATTTCTATACGGTTCATTTACTTATAATAAAAGTGTTTTGATTTTATTATTGACAATGTTTTGACTGACATTTGTTTTAACTTAGTTAAATATAGTTTTGGAAATGGAATCATTCTTAAGATTTTTGAATGTACTTATATCATTGAGATAAGCATATGGGAACATTTTCTAAGTATTGGAAATGTAATGTTTTGTGAATATACTTATATAAGTATATGGAAAAGTTTTCTAAGTATTTAAAGTGAAATTTTTTGTGAGGCTACATATACAGTTGAGATAAGTATATCCATATTTTTTAGGTACTGAAAAGAGTATAGAGGGTTTGTGAATATATCTTTTGTAAAAGGTATTTTGATACAGAGATTTTAATTAATGACAGGATTAGTTAAAGAGTCTTAGTTGTTGCTTATGTTCTTAATCATTTCTGGTTTCCATATGAAACTAAATCTCTGATTTGATTGTTTGTTTATTTGATAGTTAAATAACTAACTATCAAATCTTAGCCAGTTTTGAAATTATTGATTGTCGGTTCGGAGAGACCAGGATCCGATCTATTATCCGAAAATCACTTTGAATGGGCATAAGTATTCGAATTTGAGATATCTTGAAGATAGTCGAAGGCAGAGTTCTTTGAAGAGAAAGGAGTACTTGCTACTAATCCTAAGGATGTAGTAGAAGTAGTGCCTTCGATTTGTTCATATCCTAAACAACATGTATGGATGAATGTTGACATTGCATTGTTGCTTGAAAGGCAGTGTTAGCATTCCAAGTGGGATTTTCTAAAAAGGTAAAATGTAGCCTTACGCCTCACATCTGGTAATGACTTAAATAGGGGATATGCAGCAGGGATAAATGGTTCGCTACCATTAGGGTATGCTCACCACTCGATCTGGATCAATATTAACCCATTTATGTATGCTATTGACATGGTGCGGTTATTGGCCGACAACCGGGGTGATGCCATATTTAGTACATCTAGTAAGGGGTAGGCTGGTTTTGTGTTGGCAAGTGGTACCGGCGAGGCCCTCAATACATTTTTCTAGAGTGTACTGTGATAGGCGGTACCCTAGTAGCCTTGTCATTATATTGAATCCATTTTCCAATGCGTGTCTTATGGACTTAGTTGTATACCTAATATGCTGGAATGTAATTAATGCAACCATTTAGGATATGATTAAATATTTATTTTAAACTCTAAGCATTACTATATCATCACTAGATTTCCTATTAAATGGTTTGGTTATCGTAAGGTAAAATTCATCTGTGTTTATATGCGGCGTGGTCTTACGAGATACCTTTATTTTTGAAAGGTTTTACAACACTAAAATCCATTCTATTTGGTAGCAATCTGCCTTTCCTACACCTAAAGACAACACTTAATACACCCACGACATTCATGTGCTAATCATTTAAGTGTTCGAAAGACAGGTCATATGGGATGAAAGAAAGAAAAGACAGAACAGAATCTCATGGACGTAACGAATAACATATAATATACACAAGATCGTTATAAAAAGAAATCATCTTTATTATACAACTTCAGAGTACACTAACTTATTATTAGCTTGGACAGTTATAACAGGCTGTCCTTATAATTGCTGATAAATACAAATAGAAATCAAGAACAACAAAACAATGAAAGAATATAAGATACTTGAATATGTTTTGGAGGATCTAGCTCGTCTCCTAAATCTCCAAAGCCTCTATCTAAATCTGGCAAATATGCTCGGGCTGACCCAAGTATTATGAGAAAATACTCGAATTAGTCTAGTAAACTAGCGTGAGAAAAAAACTCAATTGAATCAAATTAATTTCTACATTTAAAAACCTTTTTTCAAAATAAAAGATGTCTTGTAAAACCACGCCGCACATAAACATGGACTATTTTTTACCTTACGATAACCAAATCATTTTAATTTTTAATTCCAATGATATTATAATAATGTATACCGTTTAAAGTATCAATAACCAAGTAGCTGTGATGTGTGTACATGACAACAATAATAGGTCTATAATCAAAAACCGCTAAGGCACGTATATGGAAAATAGATTACAAGAAATGGCAAGGTAAGGGACTACCTTCCGAACAATACACCTTTAGATAAAATATACCGTGGGCTGTAGTTACCTTTGCAACCCGCATGATAGCCTACCCCTGACTGGATAGTACTGAACATGGTCACCCTTAGGTTGTAATCAACAACCAAAAATGGGCTTTGAAGCAAACATATAGATATCGACTCTAGAGAAAGCGATGATCATACCCTAATAGGAGTGACCCACATAGCCTTGCGACATACCCTGTTTTAGCCATTACGGGGTTGTGAGGCTTGAGGCAACAATTTTACCTTTCAGCAATTCCTTCTTGGAATGCTAACATTGCCCTCTAAGCAGATAATGCAATGCCAGCATTCATCCATACAAGTTCGTTATAGGTCAGAATGAAACCGAAGGCATTACCTCTACTACATCCATTTTGGAATCACCCTCAGGATTAGTAGCAAGTAGCCATTACACTTCAAAGAGCAACTTTTTCAATCATCTTCAAGATGTCTTCCATTCGAATGTATATGTTGGTTCGAAGTGGTTTTCGGATAATATATTCGATCTCGGTTTCTCGAGACCAACAACCGATAATCCACGATTGTCTCATTCCCTGTTCTTTTGGAAGTAAGTGGACTATACCAGAGTCCCAAAGGGATCTCTAATATATCCCTTAAAGCTAGGAATGTTTCAACCGAATGAGTTCTGTCGAGGGAACTCAAACCGTATGAACGTGCGAAGCTCTTATTTACTTCCTAAGTCAAAACTGGCCAAGATTTGATAGTCGTTTATTTAACTATCAAATACACAATCAAGAAACAATCCAGAGATTTAATTTTCCCATAGCAACAGCCTCAAAATAAATATTTCATTTATATAAATCCCTTTCCAAAATATTTATCAAAATATTCATACACATATCTCACTGGCATAAGTATATTCACAAAACATTGTGAAAGATTTCTTATTTCAAAAATCATACTAAAAGGATCAAAAACAAATGTTATTCAAATAGATATAAGAATAACCCCAAACACTGTTCCTCGGTGTTAAGCATGGTACAAAATTTCCATGCCATCCTAATTAAGAAGGTCAGTTAAGGGAAATCCAAATCTTAAATTCCTTTATATTCTTTAAATCCTTTTAATAAATCTCTTTCTTTTGAGAAAAATGCATGATCCTCTATAAAAGAGGAGAGCACACATTCAAATATGTATATATCACATAAGTCTAGGTGCTGCCAACATGCCTGAAAGGTAGCTAATCAAAGTACAAAAACCAATAAAATAACTCTTGTACCCCTATAATGAGCTCCAACAAGGCCA
This sequence comes from Allium fistulosum, assembly GCA_030737815.1. Taxonomy (NCBI): domain Eukaryota; kingdom Viridiplantae; phylum Streptophyta; class Magnoliopsida; order Asparagales; family Amaryllidaceae; genus Allium; species Allium fistulosum. The sequence goes on from CM060907.1 coordinate 853,874,559, forward strand.
TCGCCCATTACACCCAATATTGAACTCCGGTAAGGCACCCGATATTAAGGTGTTAGAAGTACCTGGAAAACTATGGAGAATCTCAATGTCTATGATACTAGAAGCCAGCACCATCTGAGAATAAGATACCACGCTGTAGACTTGGAAGACATGGTAATGCGACAAATCCGGAATGGAAAGCTCCTCTCTGAAGCCTTGGCAAAACTGGAGAGAACGCCTTGCTGAAAATGGATCATCCCGATAGTAGAACGCCATAATAAAGATGAAGAAGAACTGAGAAGAAGTCCTCACTACAAGCCGCAAACCAGCCATCAGCAAATCCTATGAGCCCGCAACAAGAATCAAACACCACTACTGGCCAAAACCTGCATCTAAAAAAGAAACTAAAAAATAATGAGAATAATACACATATATGTATATAAATGAAATTTATATACATATATATGTATTTAAAATAAAGTAAAGATACAAAAGGTAAGCTAATGGGACAGAATACAAAAGGAAAAAATAGTAAAATAGACAAAAAAGAATCCATGATCAAAAAAAGTAAAAGATTTATAAACTGTAACAAAAGCAGACTAAAAAAATAAAAAATAAAAAAGTAATAAATAAAAACAAAAACAAATTTAAACTCATTCTTATAGTCCTTTGATCGTAAGGATATTATGATAAACAGTGAAATCATCATTTAAGTTTGAAAAAAAATGTTAATACTATAATTTTTAGTGTCAAAAATATTGTTTTTTTGTTTATATAACTTAATATTATTACTAACCTTATTAAGATATTCTTTAAAAAGATTAATTTTAGTTAATTGATATTTAGGATTTGAGATCCAATTAAAACAAAATGAAGAAATAATAAAATTAATTTATTAAAATGACTATTATTGTTATTAAAAATTCTCTGATTTCTTTCAAACCAAATATACCAACAAATTATAATGAATAAAATGTCTAGTAAAAATCTATTTTCCTTTTTAAACTTAAATCTAAAACTATTCCAATAGTATTCACAATCTGAAATTTTAGTTGTTAGACTATGGTTAAAGATTTTGAGGATATTATTCAGAAAGAAGTAAGTATCCATGCAATCATAGTATACATACTTAATATCTTTAAAATTCAGATTACAAAAATGACATTTATTATCAATTTTCATATTTTTTCTTTTTAAAAGTTCTATAGTATTTAGTTTTCCATGCATGATTAACCACATGTGAATTTTAGATTTAGGAGGAGCATTTGTTTTCCAAATGAATTTAAATGAGTTATTAGCTACACCCGAGAAGTTAAGAAATCTATAAAAATGAATTAGAAGTATATTTCTTACTCTTATCCCATTCCCAACTAATATTATCATTATCATTATCAATATTATAGAGATTTAATCTAGCGTAAAGCAAAGAAAGCTGCCTAAGAGTTGAACCTACTAAAATTCAATTAAAACTAAAATTCCCATAAGGGTCATTTTCAAGAGAAAAAACTTCTATAATTAAAGCATTCTTGAAATTGCAGATTTTGTAAAGCTCTTTAAATTCTATCCTAAGAGGGATAATGGAAATCCAACGATCATGCCAAAAAGAAGTGCTATTACCTGAATGAACTATTGTATTAGTGCCTAGGTTAAATATCTCATGGCATTTTAATAAATCTCTTCCATTTATAGAAATCTTCTATACTGAAATTTAAATCCATATATAAATCACTTTATATATCTCCAAGATAATTTATAAAACTCTTTTATGAATATCCAAAACCATTTATAAACTCTTTTCCAAATTTCACATTTTAAAACAAAACTTCTTTAATATATCTTAAATCAATGAAGTTCCTTTGATAGAACAATCAACTACTTAAAACACCTTTAAATAAAAAAGTTATTATTTAAACATTCTTGATTCACTTATCTTTAAACCATATTAACTAAATAATGATTTTAAACAATCATTTTAAAAAGCTTTAAATTAACTTCAAACATTTTAATAAATTGATTGCTTATTTATTCTTTAAATACCATATTTAAAATGACAATAAACTTTAAACCATTTTCAAAATGGATAAAATTCAAACATTTGACTTCACAGGTTTATAAAAGGGGCTTAGCGACTAGCATAGTTCTTATTTAATTTAGTTTAACTTTTCAAGTATAACATGAGCATTTACATAACAAGCATATATGTAATGGGAATCGGCTAATAACAATCAATAACATATAGTAATTATCCAAGTGACCAAATAACAAAATTTGGTTTTTGCTTAAATAGATGTCAACATAATCTATAAGGTGAATTATGACAGAACTATGATTTATTCTATGCAACAGATGTTAGATACAATTTAATTAGCAAAACGGTGATCAATTCTACGAAACAAATGTCATTGGGTTTCATAATCGTATGAGGTTACTTAAAGGTAATTGAGAAAGAAATCCCTTGGATTTAAAACATTCTTTAAAGGAGAGTTGCTTTAAAAACAAAGCCGATCTTTTGAAATAAAGTGGTTTTAAACTTTAAAACTTTTACTCGATAATTAAATAACTTTTAAACCTTTATTAGATCTTGATTAATACTTAATTAAATAATTAAACAATAATTAACTTTTATATAAACAATTAAATAATTATTAACCTTTACATAAATAAGTAAATATTAATTAACCTTTTAAATAAATAATTAAATAATAGTTAATCTTCAAATACATAATTAAACCATAATTAATCTTTAATTAATAATTTAATAATAATTCAAACATTCGTTAAATAAAAATTTAAATATTAATTGAATGTTAGTTAAGTTTAAATTTAATTTAACTTAATTAGTATTTAATTAACTCATTTTAAATTAATTAACTAATTAATCTTTAAATAAGTAATTAAATAAAAATTAACTTTTAATTAATTGTTAAATAATAAATTAAACCTTCATTAAATAATAATTAAATCTTAATTAAGACTTTAGTTAAATCTTAACTTAATCAGTAATTAATTATAAATTTTAAGATTTCCTTTAAAATAAATTAATAATTAATCCTTAATTGTTAATTAAATAATAATTAATCCTTAATTATTAATTAAATAATAATTAATCCTTAAATAAATTATTAATTAATAACAAATATTTAATTAGTTAACTACTTATAATTAACTTATTTAATTATAATTAAGTATAAATTTCCTTTATTAAATAATGATTAAGTACTAATCACCTTACTTAATTAATTAATTAAATAATCATTAAATAATTGAATAATTAATTAATTAAATACATTAATTAATTAAATAATTAATTAATCAAATAATTACTTTTCTATACTTCAAATAAGTTTAAAACACTTTTCATAAAGGATACTTAAGTGAAAACCATTTTTAATTACAAAAAGAGTCCGCTTTTACGAAATGCACCTATAGCGACTATCGCTATATGACTCGTAATTTTAATACTTGTTTAATATTTCAAATGACTTTCAAAACCATATTTTTTTATGTGTTTGACTTACTTTAACCCACTCACTAACTTTAGAAAATGTATTGAATCCAAAGGTAAAGTTTTTAAAACCTTTATAAAACCCTTTAGTAAACACTTAAGTAAACTAGTTTAAAAGAAAGAGATTTTCTATGTGACGACCCTGAATTTTGGACATTTGAAATTAGAATATTTAATTGATTTTAAATATTTGATAGTTAATTTTAATATGAATTTCAAATATCACTGTTGATTTGGCAAATTTAATTATTGGATTTAATTATTGAAACTGGGGAAAATATTGAATCTTTAGTTTTATGCCTGTTAAAAATATTTTAAAGGCTTAGAAAAATATTTTTTTGAGAAAAATGTGTGATCCTCTACGAATAGAGGAGAGCACATATGCTAATATATATATATCACAAATATAAAGTGCTGCCAACATGCCTGGCAGGTAACAAAAACCAAATACATATATATCAAAACTCAGGTACTCCTAAGATGAGTTCCGGCAAGGCCACCACCCATCACACCCTGATATCAAGCTCCGGCATGGCCATCGCCCGATATTAAGGTGTTAGAAGTACCTAAAAACTAGAAGAAAAAAAATCAAAAACTACTGGATGACGTCCCAGACAGATAAGGAAGCTTCAAGCATCTGAATCAGTAGAGGTGAATAAGCATCTGCTCTAAGGTGGATCTGCTGAAAATAGAAACCGCTCTGAAGCCTCTGATCAAGAGAAAGGGGTACCGGACTGAAGAATATATCCTCATGAAAAAAGTACTCCATAATGAAGATAGTAGAATCCTAAATCTGAGGAGAAACAGCTAGAAATCCTGGATGAAGATACTCTGCTCTGCTGACCTCTCTACCATCTGGTGTCCAGCAATCTGAAGATGTAAAAACCTGCAAAATGAACCTGATATCCTATCTCCCATACTTGTAACTGAAAAACGACTAAAGAAAAAATTAGAATGATACATATATATGTATATTTATATAATAAATATACATATATATGTAATAATAAGGAAGGAAATAAAATCCTAAATAAGACTAAGTGAACAATAACAGTATAAATTAAATACTTAAAAACCAATACCAAACAGAGACTAATACAAAAATTGAGACGGATCAATCTTATGAACCTTTAATCATAAGTAAGTTATGATTAGAAGTGAAATCATCATCCAAACTAGAGAAAATATTAATAATACTATTATTAATGTTAAAAAAATTATTGTTGTGTTTAAAAAAATTAATATTAAGATTAACCTTGTTAAGATACCTTTTGAAAAGGATATTTTTAGCTAATTTATATTTGGGGTTAGAGATCCAATTAAAACAAAATGAAGAAATTGTAAAAATCAATTTGTTAAAATGACAATTATTATTATTGAAAATTCTTTGATTTCTTTCAAACCAAATAAACCAACTAATAATAATGAATAAAGTGTCTAGTAAAAATCTAATATTATTTTTGAACTTGAATCTGTAATTATTCCAGTAAAATTCACAATCTGAAATTTTTGTTGTTATATCAAAGTTAAAAATTTTAAGAGTATTAATTAAAATGTAGTTAGAATCCATACAATTATAGTATATATGATTAATGTCCTCAAGATACAGATTACAAAAATAACATTTATTATCATTTTGAATATTTTTTCTTTTTAATAATTCGATTGTATTAAGTTTTCCATGAAGAATTAACCACATGTGAATTTTGGATTTGGGAGGAGCATTAGATTTCCACATATATTTAAATGAGTTATTTGTTGTACCCGAAAAATTAATGAATCTGTAGAAAGAATTAGAAGTATATTTCTTACTTTTATCCCATTCCCAACTAATAAAATCATTATCATTATCAATATTATATAGATTTCATCTGGCATAAAGCAAAGAAAGTTGTCTAAAAGTTGAATCAACTAAAATTCTGTTAAAATTGAAATTCCAAGGAGGATCATTTTCTGGAGAATAAACTTCATTGATTAAAGCATACTTAAAGTTACAAATTTCATACAGATCCTTAAATTCTATCTTAAGAGGCAAGATCGAAATCCAGCGGTCATGCCAAAACGAAGTACGATTACCAGAGTGAACAATTGTATTTATTCCTAAATTAAATATATCATTACATTTTAAAATGTTTTTCCAAAAGTTAGATATATTTTGAGTGGCTGGAGAAGCAATTTGATATAAATTGCTATTTCCATTATAGTAATATTTAGAAATGATCTCTTTCCAAATAGCGTTAACATTTATATCTTTAAACTTCCAAAGCCATTTACCTAACAGAGACAAATTCATATTACGCAAATTAATAACACCTAAACCACCTTCCTTCTTGGCCTTACAGACGGTTTCCCAATTTACTAGACATTTAATATTATTATTAGAGTTTTCTCCACTCCATAAGAAATCTCTTCTAATCTTATCAATTTTATCAATAACCCAATCCGGGAACAAATGCAAGGACATCCAATAGATTGGAAGAGTTGATAAAACCGAATTTATTAAAACTAGTCTACCTGCTCTAGATAGAAATCTTCCATTCCAGTTAGAAATCTTATTTTTAATTTTATCAATGATAATAATCCAGTCGTCATGTTTAAGTTTGGTGGGTCTAATCACAAAACCAAGGTAATCAAAAGGAAAGTTCATAGTTTTTCAATTAAGAGTATTAGCAACTAAGTTTCCAACTTTATCTAAATCATTTAAAACTAACACGAAACTTTTGTCAAAATTTATTCTTAAACAAGATAAAAGTTCAAAACTGTAAAGGATAAACTTAAGGGTAATGATGTGTCTTGGAAGATGGGAAGAAAAATGTAAGGTATCATTAGCAAATTGAAGAACCGATAAACCATTACGCGGAATTTCATTGCCTACACTTCCAAGAGATCCATTATCCACTGTTCTTTTAATAATTTTAGCAAAAACATCAGCAGCTAAGTTAAATAATAAGGGCGATAAGGGATCCCCTTGCCTTAAACCTCTCTTAGATTGAATTCTATTACCTAATATACCATTAACCATAATACTAGAGTTTCCAGTTCTAAGCAAGTTCAAAATCCAATAGATCCATCTATGACTATAACCTCTAGCATGAAAAATATCTACAAGAAAATCTCAATCTACTGAATCAAAAGCTTTAGCAAAATCAAGTTTTAAAATCGCACAAGTTATGTTATTCTTACAACAGTAATTAATATATTCTTGAACAACTGCCACACCATCAGTGATATTTCTCCCTTTAATAAAAGCCGATTGTGAACAATCGATTAATTCATTCATTCTTTTACTAAGTCTATTAGCTAGAACTTTAGAAATGATTTTAACTGAACAGTTAATCAAAGAAATAGGTGTAAATCTTTTAAGTTTTTAGCTCCTACTTTTTTGTGTAACAAAATAACATTTGCGAAGTTAAATCACCCTAATTGCAAATTACCATTGTAAAAATCATTAAACATATTAACTAAGTCAAATTTTAAAACGTCCCAAAAAGTAATATAAAACAAAATAGGAAACCCGTCAGGTCCCGGGGATTTATCACTTGGCATGTCATTAATTGCTTTTCTAATATCTTCTTCAGTAAAAGGATTGTCTAACTCTGATAAATTAATAATAGAATCGGGTGGATACAAATCTATCCATCTAACATTGATTCTATGTTTGATTTTAGAACCAAAAATATCCTTATAATAGTCTGTAAAAGCCTGGTTAAGATCTCTTTGATCCACTAACTCTATATTATTAACAAACATAGAGTTGATTGTATTACTACATTTTCTACCATTAGCTATATTATGAAAAAATTTGCTATTATTATCACCTTCGTTGATCCATTGAATTCTGGATCGTTGTTTCCACATAACCTCCTCCTTTTCTAAAATAGAATTTAATTCATCTTTTAAATTCGCGAGAACATTACGTTCGCCTAAATTTAGAGGTCTAGATTCTTCTATCTTATTAATTTTAAGCATTTCATTAAGAATATTATCTTTTTTAACTTTTAGATTGCCAAAAACATTTTTGTTCCAGTTTTTAAGAAAAATCCTAAGCTCTCTAAGTTTAGAAACAAAAGCTTTTGCAGAATTTTCCTTATTTCTGATATTTTGGAAACTCAAAGAAACCCATTTACCTTTAACTAGATTTACAAAGTTAGATTCCAAAAGCCACATTTTTTCAAATTTAAAGTGGTTAATAATACGTCTATGTTGTTCACAAGTAAGAATAATTGGACAATGATCAGAGTATGTATAAGGTAAACCAGTGACTCTACAGATAGGGAATTTATCTTCGATATCATCGCTGACAATCTATCGAGTAGAGCCATGGATGGAGACTCTCTAGCGTTATTCCAAGTATACTCTCTATTAAAAAGGGGAATTTCAATCAAATTAGAATTTATAATATTGGAGATAATAGAACTTTTGAAATTGAATTTGAAAGTGATTTGTTCAGTTTTGAATTTATATCGTTTAAATCGATATTTAAAAATAGCCTTCTGTGGCACAGTCTCGGAATTCGACAAAAACAGTTCCATTGGATCCGTAATATTGTATTATTATCGGATTTCAATTTTCGTAGCATTTGGAGAGATCGTTTGGCCATACGATAAGTAAACGCATTGAAATTTAATATAATAGCTGGGTCCAAAAAGCTATCTTCTCCATACGATCTAATTTGGACTCGAAACCTTTTCCATTGCGTTCGGAATAAGGGTTTAACATTATAAACGCCTAGCGGCATGCCTCGATAGGATGTCGAGATTTTGAGTTGCAGAATCGAGACGATTTGAATTTGAATTTAGAAAATAATATATATGTTTATTATAATATAATTTCACAAGGCAAATTACATGTTTCATATCTCTTCAAACACTTGGTGAAATTTTAATGACACACGTTCGTTTTCAATTAAAAATCAAAGTCGTATGTTTATAAAAGAAGAGAAGAAAAAAGGAAACCCTTTCTTCGTTTAAAATTTAATAGCCGAGCATCTTTAAAATCAAAAATCGAATTCAAGGAAAAGAAGAAAAAAATCATTAAATCCACGAAGTTATATTTTATATCGATCGAAGAGGGGAGGCCGACGTTCGAATTTTGGGGGAAGTTAGGGCTCGTTGTTTGGGATGTCGCGATCGAGGGTGAGGGCGGTTTGAAGAAATCGAGGCCTGGATGGGTCGCAAGGCTGCAGTGGCAAGCTCGTGATCATTTGTGGAGATCGTGGCAGTGGTGGGTGGCTCGCAATGCTCGTGGGTCGTCGGGCGGCGTGGCGTTCGAAGCGGCGGCGTAACGTGGTCGAAATGGCTAGGGTTGTAAACATCGATCCACTCAGTAAGGTATTCGATTTATTTATTTCGATTAAACTTAGCTAGATTTATATATATATATATAGATTTAAAAATATATATATATATAATAAAAATTACAGTAAAGGTTTATATGTGTGCAGTTTATTTTATGTAGATCAGAATAATATATAAACATACATGCATTAGCTTACTATTTATTTTAGAATAATGTATAATGGAGATAAATTTGCCTAATAAACTTATTTAATTATTTTAGTCACTAAAAATATTTTATTAAAGGAATTTGTTTAAATTCAATTATTAGTAAATCAAATTGTCAAATCAAAATTAAACTGTTCGACTAATTCGAATATTAATAAAAACCTTATGATGCTTGTTACAAGGTTTAAAGATCGTGAAAAACAAACTGGAATGGAAAATGTATTGCAAAACAAAAGAAATGTGAGATCTTCTCACTCAAATTAAAATAATTGGAATTTCAGTTATTGATTGATTGTTTGGTAGTGATAGTATATATAGTGTGTGTGTGTATATATATATATATATATTTGGAGTGATTGATTTCCCGCATTATATAGCGGATGAGACCCTATGCGCCGCATAATAGCGGATGATATTATATAATCCCATATACCGCGCTATTCCACCTCGAAGTGGAATTGGTATTTAATTATTGTGCTAACATATGTGGATGCAGGGAAATAGGTTAGAGGGATCCAACTGGATTCCTCAAATTGTTAAATTTATTTCATATGTTGTGATGTGATTATTGATAATCTGTGAATGATTATATTGGTGATTGAAATTTATTGAAGGCTATGGTTTGGCCGAATATATTCTGATATTTTAAAATACCAGGATATATAATTGGATTTTTGAAAATTAAAGTAAAGATTTATTTTAAAAGGAAATACATTTTTAGAAATCAATTTGGAAATCAATTTGGAAATCAATTTGGAATTTGATTTGGTGTTTGAAATAAATTTGGAAATAAATTTGGAATTTGATTTGGTGTTTGAAAGTGAATATTTGGAAATCGATTTGAAAATTGTATATCAATGGATATTTGGAAATCTAAATTCATAATGGGAATTTATAAAGGAATGGCTTATTTGTTTTAAAAATAAATATTGGTTTATTTTAAAAAAGTGTGGAAAGAAATTACGGATTTGGAATGTAAATTGAAATAAGTCAAGAAGGATTTATTAATTGATTTAAATGGATCATTTTGAAATGGAAAGTGTATTTTCACTGAAAAGCTGAGTATGTTTTCAAAGTAGTTGATAAATATAAATTGAAAGTTTTAAGGATGGTTTTAAAAAAAGATACTTTGAAGAAATTATTTTCTTAAGTTGTTTTTAAATCTTTAGAGTAAAGATTTATTTGGTTAATTATAGAAGTGATTACTTTAAAGATCAAATTGAGATTTGACTTAGAAAATGGATATTTAAATAATTATACTCTATCTAATAATTTCATTTTTAAAATTAGTTTGGGCTTGAAGTTTATATGAGATATTAGTATAATATTTTCATAACTAATATTTTAGATAAGGTGTTTAAAAATAGTTTTTATCTCAAGAGTTTCCAAATATACATATACTTTTGGATAAGTGTTTAAATTATTTTAAAGTATCCAGACTCGGCAAATCTTCAGTGGAAATAAATAACATTTGGAAATTTATTCCGAAAAAGAAAAGTGATTTGAAATTGGTTTTCAAAGTGTTGGAGTGTTAAAATATATCTTGCGAAGATATTTTGAAAATAAATAATTGGGTAAAAATTATTTAAAATCTGGTGATTGTTGTGAATAGTGATTGATAGTTAAATAACCGATTATCGATATTGGCCTTTAAACGGCATTTGAATTTCGATGTGACATGGGGTCGGATTCCAGATGGTTATCCGAAACCCACATCGAATCTTAATAGTGAATCTTTGTGACTTGTGTATCCATGTATTTTAAAAAAAACGCTCATTATTCGGTTAAGCCGGGAAAGGACTTTATGTCATAAAACCCATTCTGAATAATGATACGATGAAATGGGATCGCATTTGAAGATGGTGTTGAAGGCCGGGTATTTTTCAAAAACTAAAGGATTACCTGTCGAATGTCTCTGCACCGATTTGCTCCGGTATAGAGATTTTATCACCCTTTGTGGTGGGGAATCCGGACGTGATTAGTGAATATCCGGATTGCAAGGGCTTCTTTGAAGTGTCTTCGGTTCCGTTGAACCCGGAACGGAAATTGTATGGATCTATGTCTGACATTACACTTTGAGATGTAAAGCTGGTTTCTATCAAATATATTTCTGTTGGTGGTGGAGAATTTATTCTATTAGCTTAACACCCTTCTCTGAGACGTATGAGCTCAGAGGTTATGTAGTTGATGGTTACTAGTGATACATTCCCAATTTGGTAAAGTGGCATGTTAAGTGTTGCTGGTCATTTGTTGATCGAAGCATGGCTTTTGTGAAAAGAGTAGCTTTGTGGATGAGACTTCGTCAGACCTCAAAACCCGAAATTGTCGAAACAGGAAGGATGCGGCAAGGTTGTTTGGGGGTAGCGCCCTCAGGGTAAGTCCATTTCCTTCTGGAAAAAGGTGGTATCATGGTTTGGAGCCCAGATACTTAACTTATGTGGTTGCTGCAAATTTATTACTTTGTGGTTGTTGGTGTTGAGGATCCTCGGATAAAGGTCGATAACGACCGAGATGGCATACTCGTGTATGGAGTTATCTAGTTACAGCTTCATTGCACCAGAAGCGTGAGGTAACTCGGCCTTGTGTTGGTAGAGATCCGGTTAGGTTCTCGGGGCGTCCCTTCAGAGGCGTACCCATGTGGTGTAGGAAGTTCCTTAGCCTGACCATTTGTTGGAAATCCAAAGAAACAATACGTGCCCTGTACGGTTTTAGTTGTATAACCTGCCATTTACTTATGGTAGTTTCATTTCCCAAAAGCATAGCAGATTTCTTTTTATTCCTTTGTGCAAATAACTGTTTTAAGATCTCACACCAGTCCCATGATTGACTCAGAGTTTATTGTTCCCTTTCAAAACTTTGGGTGCCCATAATTTTCCACACGGGCAGCCTAGAGTCAGGTTATCAGTTGTTCTGGAGCGAAGTCAGAAAAGTATGCTGTGGAGATCAGGAGGCGAGCTGGATGGCGAGACGTACTTTCGTATATTATTATCATTCCGCTGTATATTCAATCATATGGGCAGGTTATTATAACTGCCAATGTTGTGTGTTGTTGTTGTAAACTTTGATGATGTATTGTATGAACTGATATAGTTCTTTTGTTTAAAGATTATTCATTTATCTATTATATATTGTTCTGCTGCGATTGTGAGATTCTGATATTGTTTCCGTTTCTTCTTCTTTCTTCTTCTACCTCTTTCTTCTTTAACCCTAATGATTCGGTTTTTCGGCATTCGATGGTTTGGCATTTGATACAGTGGGCGTATTGATGTCGACTTTCGGAAGTCGAAAAAACTGGGTCGTTACATTCTATATCACGTATACAAGTTTAAATGCGAACTTTCTTAGCATATACACCATATACATAATCCAACATCATGCATTCATATGGCATAACAATAAGACATAAACAAAACCATAACTTTCTAACTAATTTCAACATTAGACTTCATTTCAGGTCTAGATTCAACATGTAAAATAAGCATGTACGTATACACATACAAATCAACATCCATTCCATCCAACCAAGTACCATAATTAGCAACCAAGATGCATAGTAATTAAAGCTAAAACTTCTAGATATATTTTTTAGCTTTGTTCAACAAAAGCCTTCTAATTTCACCTGAACTTTCACTAGAACTTTAGATCTACCCTAGCATGATCTAGATCCTAGCTTTTCCTTTAGCAAAAATTAATTTTGGACCATGGGAAGTGGAGGTTGATTTCGACCATGGTGGGGGTTTTAGTCGGCCTAGGGTGATGAAGGGTCTTTCGACATGTTTTAGCAAGGAGGTGATGTAGAAAAGGAGTGTTTTAAATAGGTTTTCATGAAATAAAAGTGTTAAAGTTCGCATTTTTAAATTTTGGAAAATAAGAGAGCAACCATTAAAGAGTTTTCCTAAGCTTAAGGAAGGAATGCCTTTTGAAATGAGAAATAAAAATGAAATTTAAGAAAGAGAAAATAAGAAAATTTGGTTTTACATAAAATGGACTTAGTAAATTATCAAATTACCCATAAGTACTTTACCCACCACAAATACTTGCCACCTCATCATGCTTTGTCCCCCTTCCTTTGAAATGCATGAAAATCTTGTCCCCCTTAACTATCTTGAGACAATGTGCATTAATTGGTTCATGTACTTATGTTTCTTAATGTTACATAAGGCATCTTATAATTCTTTTATTTTATATTTATATAAAATGTCACATTCCACTCTGTATATTACTTAAGTAAATGTATATATATACAGACATAACTTAACTTACTTATGAATGAATGTATATATACTTACTCTAGTGTTCACAATGTTTCCAACAACTTTTAGAAGATGAAAAGTCGAAAATTCAGAAAACGAATTCCGGTCACATTTTCGATTTCTCTTCGAACTAAATATTTTTTTAAACTAATTTGGAAAACTATTTCACAAATGTTAGTTATTATTTAAAAGAGTTTTTATTTCAATTATAAAGCCTATTATTTGAATATTTAAAATAATTTAAATATTTGCAAATCAAAGCGGTGAAATTCTAGGTCGTTACACTCTCCCCTTAAAAGAATTTCTACCCCGAAATTTTACCGTAACCCTATCCCATAAATACTTAAAACTGCACATCAGTCTGTATGATATACACAAATCATTCTTATGCAAAAATCTGATTTGATCACTCACACGAATACCTAGCTTTTTTTCCGAACTAGTATCGCTCACCCGCCTCCCTAGTGTGGACTCTGATCAAGCTTCTTAATTATAAACCTCCATTCTCCTTACATAGCCATATATTATGATAGAAAACTTTGATTCATATTAAGAACCCTTACCAATGTTAACTGTCAAAAATCGAGGGATAAATCATTATTTAGAATGGTGTGAAACACCTCAAGTCATGTACTCGAATCTTGGACCGAGAATTATGTGAAAAAGAGCAAGAATCTACGTACAACTTACGTACTAATCTTATTGGTTCTTACTACCCAACTACTTTCTACCCTTCCCAAAAATATTTATGAAAACATTGACGAAATTCCAACTTAGGTTCAAACAATTTAAAATGACACAACTTTATTTATGAAACCCTTTCATAAAATCATTTTACCTTATTATTTGCATAATACTCTTCTATGTCCTAAGAGTATATATTAAACATATAATATTTATCCTATTCACTTCTAACAATTTAGAGCCTTAAACTGAGTCAACTAATACAACTACTTTACCTATCTGGTTTGGTAAGTAGCTAAGAAGAGTAGGATGCTGATATCCAAACTCCATCCTAGAGTCTACTTTTTCCATAGACACCTCTAAGGTAAAAATGTTTATTAGCCAGCCCAATAAATCAAATAATTTTTCACTTCCTAAATTTTAAAATCAAAAGATGCGGTTTAATAAAACAAAGTTTAGTAAACCTCCATAATAAATTTAACATAATTAAAAACTTCATCTATTAACAAACTCTTTTAAAAAAATACTTTATTATTTTGAAACTTTAAGAGCCAAATACCCGGGTTTCATTTCAAAAATCTTTTTGAACTGATACTATAAATATATATACTTCCAAATAAATAGTTTTAACAAAATATTTATCATCCACTTGCTTTAGATTCATTCGAACTCGTTCTATCATACAATGACAAGGAAAATAATCTACAAAGTGCACTATCACATCTGCCTAAGCAAACACCCGATTGTCAATTAAAAGATTATTCAAATCATCACAAAATAGATCGAGACTCATTCCCTGAACTGTCCAAAGAAAAATCTTACTTTCAAATTCCTATTTCAGATATTTAAACCTTAAAGTATTTTTAAGTAAAATCATTTCTACTTTTCCAAGAATCATATGAAAACTTTATCAAAGCCACCGGGATTTAAATTCTTCGAAAATCCATCTTTTTTTCAAACATATTTCATATTTTTCGTAACGACCCGTAAATTAATCGCTTTGTATTTGAATATCTAAATCATTTTTTAATATTTAAATAACGGTTTTTAATAACCAAATAAAAATATTTTAAATATTAATTAATGATAGTAAAATCATTTTCAAATTTTGTTTACCAAAATAACAAGTTCAAATAAAAATAGAAAATGTGACCGAAAAAAGGTTTTCTGAAATTTTGACTTTTCGGTCCTAGTAAGTCGTCGAAAAACATTGTGCACATTTGTGAACATATGCACAGATATGCAACATGCCATGATAAGTTAAATAATGTGTTAGTTCTTAATAATCATGCCTATTTTAAATAAAAGTTTGATTCGACATAATATGCATTAGTTTATTAAAAGGTAAATTTATATATAAAGAGATTCTTATCATATCTCATTCCATACCTAAGTACACACTTATGCACACACCATGGAAGCATGTTTTGGGAATAACTTGTAGAGCATGGTAAGTGGAAGACATGTGGCATCTTGTGAGTGGTGGAGAAGAGGTAAGGGTAATTTAGTAATTGCACTTGTTTCATGCCTATATATATGCATCAATTCACACAATTCTCCACTTTAATTTCTCATATTCACTTTCTCAAATTCCTAACACATCTTCATATGCATATAGCCATAGCCACCATCCACTTGTTCATAGCATAAAACACTTGCTTTTTCACTTCCATCCTCTTAAACTAGATAATATCCTCTCTACTTCACTCTACATTCAAACAAGACCCATAATTTCTCATTTTGAACCATGGTCGAGCCCTCTTTAGCTAGGTCAATCACTCTTTAGCCTAGGCCGAGCCCAAACAGCCCATGGCCAAGCCCAACATTCACTCCAAGGTCCACAAAGTCGAGCTATTTGCATAGTAAAGCCTAGATCTAGTCGCATTCAAGGGTTGGTGCAAGTTTGGTTAAGTTAACAAGCTTTTTGTGGGTAAAATTTCACCTTCTAAGACCAACGATTTATACTATATACATGCTTGTATTAATAGCTTATGAATGCTTGTTGTATATGCGTAGTGATGTTTTGGTTGTAATTTACTTAATGCTTCGAAAAGTTGACAATTTGGTCGTAGTTTCGTAACTTGTAAAGTTAGTAAGTAAAAGTTTATTATAATGTTAGTTCATGCTCACTACATATTGTATCATAGTTCATTACCTTGTATATATGCTCATACCCTTGCCATGAAATGTTTGGTTGAATGATAATGCCATAAAACTTGCTTTCTAAACTGCTCGTATAGCGATAGTCTCTATATCGGTACTTTGAGAAAATCACTTCTTATCGAAACCATTTGGCTTCATCTTCATGCTTGGAATTGTTTTACAAGTTAAGCAAGATTTGGATTGATGATGTTTTAAAAATAATTAATTATTTTAATAATGATTATTTAATTAAATTAATTAATTAATTAATAAGTACTAAGGTTAACTAATTAACTTATTAATGATGTGTTTTAAATTTAACTAATTAACTTATTAATGTTGTGTTTTAAATTTACCTAATTACTTAGTTAATGCTGTTTTAAATTTAATTAATCGTTTTATTTAATGATGTTTAACTCTAATTAATATTTTGATGATGATGGATTAAATTTAATCAATTAATTAATTAATGATGTTTTTAAAATTAATTAATCTTTTTAATTAATTACTTTTAAAAGGAAATCAAATTGTTTTAACTTTAATTAATCTTTCCTTAATGATGGTTTAAATTGATTAATCATTTTAAATAATGATAACTAAATAATTATTAATTATTTATTTATATTTAAATATTGCTAATTAATTGAATTAATGATGTTTTAAAGGTGATTTATCCTTTTCAATTAAAGGCATTTGAAGATAGTTTACCAACTTAATTAATGAAGTTTCATAGTGAATTTATCAAAGTAACAAGGATGTTTTGACTTTGTTATTCATTTTAATCAATGATAGTAAATTATTTATTAATTCAATTTAATTAATTATAACTAATTTTTAATTAAATTAATGGTGTTTAAAAGTGATTAACTTCTTTTGGATTAAAGGCCACTGAAGTAAATTCATCAACCGAATTAATGAACTTTAAAGTTAATTAATCAATATAATAAGGATGTGTTTAAGTTATTGAATCCATTTTATAATGATGTTTAAAGTTATTGAACTCTTTTAACATAGTGTTTTAAAGCTAATACTTGTAGTGTGAAGCCAAGCATGAATTCGGTTTTAAAAGTAAACGTTTGATTTGGTTATGGAACTGAATTAAGTTCCGTAAAGCGATATCACTTATATGGAAATGATTTATTTGTGCATTTAACACTAAATGTCGATGAGGTAGACTTGTCCCTATTTCAAAATTTAAGAATGATCGTAGGACATGACTTTGAGGTAACTCTACGTTGACTTGTCCAGTAGTATTGTTAACCAAGGAATAGTACAAGTTTGAAGTCGATGAGTAGTGATGGCTATACAAGACTTAATTTCCATATACGATCATTTTACATCCTCATAGTTGGTATCCTGGCTATTGGTTACTTCAGCTTCTTTGTTTTCGTCATTCTAAGATGATTTGTTGCTCTTTTGAGCTTTGTTATCCTTTCTCGGTAAATGACTGAACCCAAAACGTGAAAGGATGTCCAACTATATGGGGTTGCTCCCATTAAAAGGGTATTTTCACATCTCATCTGCTTAGGCACAGATACTGCATCATGATAGGGGGTTCTCGCTTCTTGTTAGGTAGCAAACATATGATTCTTACCCCTACATGTCCTCCAGGTTGGTTGGCCATATGTGCTTACAGTCGAGAGGCTCGCCGTAAAAGCAAATGGGAGGTACCAGTGTAAGCTACGTTGGGGGTGTACCCACTGTCGATGGTTGAAAAGCCTAGATCTTTACAGTTGGTATCAGAGCTTAGGTTTAACGAACACCTAAGTCCTTGTGGGGTAAACTCTCTAAAGATAAGATTAGTAATGTCCTAGGATAAGTCTGAGAGTGTAAATATATATATATATATATATATATATTGAGTGTGTATTTGTTAGTGTTATAAGAATGTCTAATATTGTGTTGTTTGATCCGTTGAGTGGTATATGAATTCTGGTCGATGCGTCTAATCAACGTTATCGATAAGGATTCCTAAACACTTGAACAGATCCACTGATACAATATTGTTTTAAAATGGTAAATGAAATAATTTTACCTATGAATATATTTTATATATACAAGAATGATTTTCAAAATTAATGTAGTGTATTGATGAGTTGATTATTAGGAGATGATAATATTTTATTATTATCATTTAGGATTTGTTTAGTTATGCTCGTCCAGTTTGAGCATTAACTATTATTGAATAAGTTCATAAGAAGATTTCCTTAGTAAGGTATATGTTAGGTAAATAGGAATTAGGGAACCTTGAGAACGAACCCCTTGTGAATTAAGTTTCACGGTTTGACTATAAGGTGTCCGATGAAAGGGTTAAGTTAAAAGTTATCTTTTAACAATGTTAAGCTAAAAGTAAACTTTTAATAAAAGTTGTTTAATATAGTCTGAATGGTAGGATAATACATTTAGATGATAAATATAAGAGAAATTTAGTTACAATAAAGGATAACTATTTAAATATGAGTTTAACTCACATTCAAATTTACTATATCATATCTATGATGCTATAATTTATTATTGATTGCTTGGATATTAGTTAAATTGTTTGATTGAATGTTTGGTTGAATTTCCATTTAAAAAATGGATGACATATTAATTTGATTGTTATGAACCCATATGGTTATATATATTATCCGTAACCATTGTTTTGTCGGGAAAATTTGTAAAGAGACCCTGAGGGATTTCTCGTCAATAATTATTTATTTACATTCTTATGCTGTTATATTGATGTTTAATTGAAATAAATCTTAATATTCTATTTAAATTGTTTAAATGTCGTTATAGTAATTTTCGCTATACCGTCGTTTATTGACTTTCATCCCCATAACCTTGTCGTATGTGTTTTAAACTTGAACTTGTATTTTCACAATATAGATGTTTGAAATTCATTAATCATTTTGCTTAATGATAATTTTAATTAATTAATCATTTTAATTAATGATGTTTAAAATTAATTAATCTTTTTTATTAATGAGATTTGGATTTAATTAATCATTTTAAGTAATGATATTTGAATTTAATTAATTATTTTAATTAATGATGTTTTATTTTAATCAATCATCCTAATTTCTGATATTTGAATGTAATTAATCATTTTAATTAATGATGTTTGAAATTTATTAATCTATTTGATTAATGAGATTTGAATTTAATTAAGTCATTTTAATTAATGATTTTGAACTTTAATTAATCATTTTAACTAATGATTGTTTTAAATTTAATTAATTGTTTTAACTAATGATTTTTAAAATTTAGTTAATCATTTTAATTAATGATGTTTTATAGTTAATTAATCATTTTAACAAATGGTGCTTTAATTTATCATTTTAACTAATGATGTTTGAATTTAATTAATCCAATTAATTTATGATTATTTGAACTTAATTAATTGTTAATGGTATTTAAAATTTATTAATCATTTTAGTTAATGATGTTGAGATTAATTATTATTATAATTTAATAAATCATTTGATAAATGATATTATAAGTTAGTTAATTGATTTAATAAATGAGTTTAAAGTAAATTAACTAATTTGATAAAAGCGCTTCGGAAGTAACTAACTATTTTGTTAAGGATAATTGATTTGTTTATCAAAGGAAATTGTAAATTTGATTAATTATCTTTTGGGATAATTAATATTATTTTAGATTTATAAAAGAGTATTATAAATCATCCCCTAGAACGATTATCATTGTTTTGAAATTTATTAAGGTATTTAAATTATTTTGAGATAATAAATATTGTTTTAAATTAATAAATGATGGTTTTTAAATGAGAACTTTTGAATAGAATTATTTATAAATAAAGCTAAGAGTAAATTGTTTTAGGATTTTAGTAAATGATGTTTAAAATGACATTTGTTTTTTACCCTTGTTTTTGTAACGACCCAGAATTTATATTAATTAAAATTTGAATATTTAATTGATTTTAAATATTAATAAGTGAATTTAATAAGGCGAATAATTTTAAATTTGAATATCTGGATTTAATTGGATAATTAAATCGACAATTTAATAGTGAAATTCCAAAAATAATTGAAATCTGGATTTAATGTGAATGAAAGTGATTTATAAAGTTATATTAAATCATGTTGGAGTTATACTGATGTTATAGAACTTTTAAAATTGAATTAAAAGTTAAACTGTGAAAATTGAATATTTTAATATTTAGTCGACTAGTGAAATTAGCCATTTTTGGGACAGTCTCAGAATTGGACGAAACTAGTTCCATTGGATCCATAATAGTTTGTTATTATCGGATTTCAATTTTCGTAGCAATCGGAGTTGTCGTTTGACCGTGGCAGCTCGAAACGCATCGAAATTGTTTTAATATTTATTTGGCGAGTTAAAATAGTCATTTTTCAAAAAGTCTCGGATTTCAATGAAACTAGTTTCATCGGATCAGTAATGTTGAATTATTGTAAGTTTCAAATTTCGTGTCAATCGGATGTACGGTTTGTCCGGGGCAAGTCAAAACGCATCGAAATCGGTTTAAATCGGTTTAATTTAAATTTGACTGTTTATTTCCGTAACTCTCACATATGATCGAATTAGCCTCCGAAACACGTTCCATTATGTTCGGAATGCGGGGTAAACCTTACGAACGCCAGGCGGCACGTGTGATTTGGAGATCGTTTGAAAAAGTCGTTTTAAAATGAATTTAATATTAAAATAATAGATTATACGTATATATATACGCGCGTTTCAGCTCAAAACCCTAATTCATTTTCCTCCAGCCGCCACTTGCATTCGAACGGCCAGAATTGCACGATCTTTCTCCTCTAATATCTCCAAATCCGTAAGTAATTACGAAAAGTGTTCAACTACAAAGTTGTAGAGGACGACGAGAGCTTCAAATCCATACGGAGATGATCGAAAACGGAGCAAAGGATCAACGGGAAATTGAGCTCGAACCTGCTGTGTTTTTCACGTTTTTCGAGGCCAAAGGCAAGGCCGAGCCCTACCCTATTCCAGCCGATGATGGTGTTGATGAAGGCCTTCGAAGTGGCATCGCCTGATCGTCTTCAAACTGCATGAGGAGGTCGCGATAATTGATCAAAGAACGGCGGCTATGGGTTCTTTGTACGTGAAAATGAACGAGAGAAGGAAGAAAGGGGGGGCGGCTCAGATCTGATGTGGTGGAATTGGACGGCCAGGATGAGATCTAGGGTTAGAAAAATTAAAATAAAGCTGAAATTGTTTTATTTAAATTCGTGTAAACTTTAAAATAGCATAACTTTTTCATACGAGGTCGAAAACGCACGAAACGAATTGCGTTGGAATCGTATGGTCGAGCACTACGCTATGGAACAGGATTGGAAGCAATTAGATTCAGTGAAAATTTCGGGTAAAATTAAACGCACGTTTAATTTTATTCGAAATAAAAAGCTGAAACAGAATTGAAATCAAGGTGAGAACTGCTCACTCAATCGAATGTTTTGTTTCGATTTAAATTTTAAATAGTTAGATTTAAAATTGTTGAGAATGCTGATTGTGTGAATTGGATGATGATTGCTATTTATTGTGATAAATAGACATTATACGCCGTTATTAAGCGGATGTTAATTATTAAAAACATATACCGCGATAATTTCACATTGAAGTGGAATTGGTATTATATATGTATATAGCAAGATATACATATTGGCATATGTATATATTGCATTTATTGATTTCCCGCGTTGTATAGCAGATGAGACCCTATTGCGCCGCATAATAGCAGATAATATTTATTAAACCTATATACCGTGATAATTTCGTACTGGAGCGGAATTGGTATTGTGCTAACATCTGTGGATGCAGGGAAACAGGTTGGAGGGATCCAACTAGATTCCTCACCGTAGTGATTTATTTACAGATATTGTTGTGTATTCTATTATCATATGATGGTATATGATGTTTGGATGCTGTGATTGACTATTTGGTGCTGTTGCATCATCAGATCCATTTTTTAAGTTTAAAAATAACGATGTTTGATTTTAAAGGGTTTCAAAGTGATTTTTGAAATATGGAGTTAATGATTTTTATAAAATAGTTTAAATAGAGATGTTTGACTTTATTATAAAAACGTTACATATAAGATTTATAGAATTCGACTTTTTATAAATCAAAGTGATGGAATTATAAAGAAGTTTCAAAGACTTTTAAAATAATGTTATAAATGGATTTATAAGAGAATGTGAATCTAGATTCGTGAAGTTATAAAACGAATTAGTAAATAGAGAATTATAAGTAAATTTCTTATAAATCGGATTTTGGTATTGAAATGAAATATGAATTGAATTTGTTAATTCAAGGATTTTTATAAATCGAAGTTTTATAAAAAGAAATGGAATTTATAAATGTTGTTTTATAAATTCGAAATCAATTGAATTTGATAAATTAAACATAGAAGTCATTAAAGGAGATATATTCGTGATTTTGGACAGCGAATTATCCTTTAAGTTAAATGTTGTAATAATAAGAGTTTGGTTGAGAATTTTATCTACGGTTTTGGATAGTGGATAATTCTTTAAATAAAATGTGTAGAAACGTTAAATGTGTTAACGAAGTATATTCACGATTTTGGACAGTGAATATATTATTCCATAAAATGGATATGTTTTGGAGAAATGATATTACGAAATGAAGTAATTGTTTTAAAAAGATGTTTTAAAACGTGTTAAGTATCGAAATATAGATTTCAACATTTATTGTTGAAATAGACGTTTTGAGGAATAAGGAAATAGTGGACTATAACACTGTTGTTATAGTAAATGGTTTCCGAAAGGAAATGTTTTATACAGTATTGGGATTTATATATCTATCTAAATTTCGAATCCTTATACTAGTGATTTTGAGTTGTCGTAACGATGTTTTACGTAACATTCGTTTTGACTCAAATAAATTTTGTGAAAGAGAATGATTTCCTTAAAGAATGAAATATATACTTAACTGGATTTAAGTATATTGAATATTTTCCAAGTGTTGAAAATAAATGGATTTGTGAAATACTTATTATTAAATAAGTATGGAAATGTTTTCCAATATGAAATGAAAGGTTTGAAATTTTATCTTTTAAAGATAAATTGAAAAGTGAATATTTGAAATTTGTTTCAAATGGTTAAGTGTGGAAAAGTATATATCTTATAAAGATATTTTTGGAAGATAAATAATTGGGAAAATTATTTGGAATCTGATGATGTTGCGCATCTTTATTGATAGTTAAATAACCGACTATCAATAATTACTGACGCAGCGGATATTACAAAACAAGATAATACGATGAAAGTAGCAATGGATGGATTGATGAATGCTGAAATGCCCGAATTCGTTGATCCGAAGATACCGAACTCTAGCTATCTCGAACTCGTTGATCGCGCACGATACCGGGTTCAAAGATCTTCAATTCTTCAAGCGTTGATCAAGCGCACTTGATTCCACGAATCGGCTTCTGCAATCGTTGAATCGAGCGCACTCGATTAACCGAAAGAGGAGATAGGAGATTACACTCAACTACCAATTTGAATGAAAGCACAAAGCAATCAAAAGAGAATTTTATTCAATATTCAACAACCTTTACAAATGACTCACACTTGCTATTTATAGATTTACAACTCAACACGCAAAAACTTCAAAAAAATACAAGTACTTAGGTCGGAAACGACCTACGACCTAGAATGGTGCGACCTAGAACAGGCGCGACTTAGCATAGGTCGGCAGCGACCTAACAACAAACAGTTACATCTCGTTACAACCTTCAACGACTTAACAACTTAGACAAAATACAAACAAACGACATACGACTTATAAAAGTTGCGACCTAAAACAGACGCGACTTAACTTCAATACATCTGCTTCCTTCAGCGACTTAAGAATCAACGGCAGAGATCAATGCGGCATAAGAATCAACGACATCCAGAGTTTTGCGACCTAACAGATAAGCAGTTCCAGAAACTTCACGACCTAAGACCGCGCGACTTAACTCCTCACGATCTAAAACTTCGCGACCTAACTTAGGTCGTTCTGTTTTCCTGCGACCTAACATAGGTCGTAATTTGTTAGGTCGTAGCTCTCCACTAGGTCGCTCGCGACCTATCACTTCAGCTCTGCGCCAATCTTCACACACTGCTAACTCGCTAGCCTCCTTGTTAGCTTTAGATCGTAACCCATCACTTCCCTTAGGTCGTAGCTCATTTCCCCCTAGCCTGTTAGGTCGTAGAAAGTGATCTTTGAAACCGGTAGGTCATTCCCACGATTTATGCCTTAGCTCCTTAGGTCGCACGCATTCCTGAGCGTTGGTTCCGTTAGCTCGTAGCCCATCTTCCTTAGGTCGTGAGCGACCTAAGAACCCATTAGGTCGTGAGCGACCTAAGACTTTAATTTTTAACAACTTATTTTCCAGTTTTGGTTTGTTAGGTCATGAGTGACCTAAGACTTGTGAATTC
The DNA here is from genome assembly GCA_030737815.1 of Allium fistulosum. Lineage (NCBI taxonomy): Eukaryota > Viridiplantae > Streptophyta > Magnoliopsida > Asparagales > Amaryllidaceae > Allium > Allium fistulosum. The sequence goes on from CM060907.1 coordinate 853,899,049, forward strand.
GTAGCTCGCGCTGCATCATCCTCCCCAGGTTGAGAAAAATTCGTCCTCGAATTTGTAAATTCTTCCACCTCAGCCCGTTCATCCCCATGATATGGTACGAGATGTTTAACATTGAACACGTCAGACGTATGCACATCATCTGGCAGCTTCAATTTATAAGCATTTTCATTGATTCGTTTCACAACTTCCACCGGACCAATTTTCCTGGCTTTCAACTTGTTATAAGCGCCTACTGGAAAACGATCTTTTGTTAACACTGCATAAACCATATCTCCTTCGTTAAACTCAACATTTCGTCGTTTCAAATCCGCAGCTCGTTTATATTTCTCATTTGCTTTCTCCAACCGTTCTTGAACGATTTTATGACATTCCGTCAACCCTTCAACAAAATCAGCAGCTTTCTTAACTGTCTTCTTTGATTGTGGTACTACCGTTAGATCCAACGGTCCCTTCGGTAAACTTGAATATACTATCTGAAATGGACTGAACCCTGTGCTACGATTTATCGCATGATTATGAGCAAATTCTGCCTGGCATAACTTCACATCCAAACTCTTCATATTATCTTTAACAAGACACCTCAACAAGTTTCCCAATGACCTATTAACCACCTCCGTTTGTCCATCAGTTTGCGGATGATAAGCACTACTAAATTTCAGTTTCGTTCCCACCATTTTCCACAAACTCAACCAAAAGTGACTTAGAAATCGAGTATCTCTATCCGACACAATAGATTCTGGCAATCCATGAAGTCGATAGATCTCCTTGAAAAACAATTGAGCAACATGAACAGCATCCGCCGTCTTCTTGCAAGCAATAAAATGTGCCATTTTCGAGAATCGATCAACCACCACATAAATGGAATCATTACCACGCTGTGTTCTTGGCAACCCCAACACAAAGTCCATACTCACATCAACCCATGGTTTAGTTGGTACAGGTAACGACATATATAAACCAACATTAGTCGCAGTTCCTTTCGAAACTTGACAGATATGACATCTCTCAACAAACCTCTCTACTTCTTTTCTCATTGATGGCCAAAAGTAGGACTGTGAAATCAACTGTAAGGTACGGTCTCTCCCAACATGTCCCTCTTCGTGTAACTCCTTGATAATCTTCATTCTCAGACTACCCTCCGGTATGCACAATCGACTTCCTTTAAAAAGATAACCGTCAACCAATATAAACTCATCAGTCTTCCCTTCATTGTCCCCTTCCACAAATTTCTTAAAATAAGAGTCTTCTGCAATTTGTTCCGGCAATACTTCAAAACCAGTCACCTCAACTTTCATCGTTGTCAACAAATGGCTCCTTCTACTTAAAGCATCAGCCACTCGATTCGTCACTCCTAATTTGTGCTTCACAACGAAAGTAAATTGTTGTAGATATGCAATCCACGATGCATGTCTCGCTGAAATCTTATCTTGCCCTTGCAAATGCTTCAATGCTTCATGATCAGTATACAGAACAAACTCTTTCTAAAATAGATAATGTCTCCAGTGTTTAATAGATTGTACAACAGCATAGAATTCCACATCATACGTACTGTACCTCATCTTCGCTCCTGACAACTTTTCACTGAAATATGCAATTGGACGTCCCTTCTGACTCAACACTCCTCCAATTCCAACCTTGGATGCATCAGTATGTAATTCAAACACTAACTGAAAATCTGGTAATATTAGAAATGGTGCAGACGTCAAAAGTTCTTTGATTCGTTCAAAAGCATCCCCTGCTTCTTCTGACCATGAAAACTGTTTGCCTTTCATACAATCTGTAACAGGTGCCATCACACTACTAAAGTGTGGAATAAATCTTCGATAAAATGAAGCCAACCCGTGAAAACTTCGAACTTCCGTTATCGTCTTGGGCTGTGGCCAATCTCTAATTGCTTCAACTTTACTTTGGTCAACCTGTATTCCATTCTCTGAAACAACATACCCCAGAAATAAAACACTATGCGTCATGAACACGCATTTCTTCGTTGCAGCATAGAATTGTTCTTGTCGCAATACCATCAACACTTCTCTAAGATAATTCAAATGTTCCTCTGGACTCCCACTGTAAATCAGAATATCATCAAAATACACCACCACAAATTTCCCAATAAACGGTCTAAAAATCTGATTCATCACCCTCATGAAAGTACTCGGTGCATTGGATAAACCAAATGGCATGACCAACCATTCGTATAGACCCTCCCTGGTTTTAAAAGCAGTTTTCCACTCATCACCTGGTCTGATACGAATTTGATGATATCCACTCTTCAAATCAATCTTCGAAAATATAGTAGCTCCAGTTATTTGATCTAACAAATCATCCAACCTCGGCATCGGAAATCTATATCTCACAGTAATCTTATTCAATGCTCGACTGTCAGTGCACATCCTCCACGTCCCATCCTTCTTAGGTACCAATAAAGCTGGTACAGCACAAGGACTCAGACTCTCCTGCACACGCCCCTGCTCAAGCAATTCTTCCACCTGCCTCCGCAACTCTTCATGTTCCTTCGGACTCATTCGATAATGTGGTCTGTGTGGCAACACAGCACCTGGAACAAGATCTATCTGATGTTGTATATCCCTCAACGGTGGCAACTCCGTTGGCAACTCCTCTGGAAATACATCGTCAAAGTCTTTCAAAACTGGTTTAACTTCTTCTGGAATTTCAACTTCTTCACGGCTCTCTCGCCCAATTAACAAAAACACTTCAGGTTCCTCCTCTACTTACTTCACAAACTCTTTCAACGATAACAAAGTTTTGAGCTCTTCAATCTCTTCCAACTTATTTTCCTCCTGTTGTCGCTTCTTTGGAACTAGAGTAATTTTTGTGCCTTCAAACATGAAGCTGTAACTGTTGGTCCGTCCGTCATGCTGCACAGCTCGATCATACTGCCACGGTCTCCCTAGCAACAAATGACAAACGTCCATATCTACGACATCACACCAGATTTCATCTTTGTATTTCTTCCCAATTGAAAACTTCACACAAGCTCTACGTCCAACTTTCACTTCACCACCCTTCCTTAACCAAGCTAACTTGTACGGTTTAGGATGTTTCTCGGTTTTCAACTCCAACTTCTTCACCGCTTCTGTAGAGATAATATTATCGCAACTTCCAGCATCAATAACAAATTTACAAACTCTCCCCAGAATAGTGCATGTAGATTGAAAGATATTGTTCCTCAACCAACTACTTTCCTCCTCTTGCTTTGGCGTTAAACAACTTCTCCTCATCATCAATGCGTACCCGTCATCTCCTGACAGTAAGTCTTCCTCCTCAACTGGTAAAGAATTAGAGCATTCAGCTTCTTCATCCTCATCCTCAACCTCAGCAATCATGGTTCTCTTCTTTGGCTTTGGACACTCACTGCTTTTATGACCCAATTCCTGACAATTGTAACATTTGAAACCGTTGTTAACCTTTGTCTTCTCAACCTCCTTCACTACTGGTCTACTGATAGGTTTAGAAACATTAGAACTTCCACCAACACCTTTCACTTGATTATTAGAATTAGTAAATACACCACTTCCTCGTCTACCCTGCTTCTCCCAAGCCAACGCTTTCTGATGGGCTTCCGCTACAGATCTAGGATCGAACATGTTAACCATATCCTGAATCTGCATTCGCAATCCCCCAATGAATCTAGATGTTAGTTGCTCTTCCGTCTCCATAATATCATTTCGAGCAATCAATTGGTAAAATTCATCAGCATAGTCATTAACTGTCTTCGTGCCCTGCCTCAAGTTCTGCAAACGTTGATACATCAAAGATTGATAATTGTAAGGTAAGAACGTTGCTTTCATCAATTTCTTCATTTTCTCCCAAGATTCAACTTTTGACTTTCCCATCCGATCACGTGTAAGTTTGGTCTGCTGCCACCATGCCAAAGCTCTACCCCTCAGCCTTGTAGCAACCAACTTCACTCTACGATGTTCTGGAACTTCTTTGAAGTCAAAAATCTCCTCGACATTAGCTACCCAATCTAGAAATTCCTCTGCTTGCATACCACCTTTGAATTCAGGAATTTCAGTCTTCATCCCCGACTCCCACTTGTGATCATATTCAGAGTAATTTCTTCCTTGTCCTCGTCCTTGTCCTCGAACACTACCACCATCATACTCCTCTTCAAAGTCAGATGTATATCGTTGTCTATCTCGTCCACCCACATCTCTACTACCTTCTCGTCTACCACCATCATCCCTTCTATCTACATTCCTCCGTTCACGACCATTCACGTTCCTCCCACGCCCTTGATCATTTTCAACACTTCTGTCTCGATTGGAATGTGGCGAGACTCTACTACCCCCATGGTTAGATTCAGGTGAAACCCTTCTCCGATTTTGATTCATTTCTGTCATAAGCTTCTCTAACCGGCCAATTCCTTCGTTAAGCTTTTCACTAAAGTTCTCATTGATTCTTTGCTCCATCTCATCAGCCTCTTCTCTTCGATACAAAGCTTCTACGTTTTGGTGACGATTAGCTCTCCTTGGCGGCATACTTGAAAACTTTACAAACTTCAAAATGAATAGGCTCCAAGTCTCGATCTAGCTATGATTGGCTAGAACAGGCTCTGATACCAAAACTGACGCAGCGGATATTACAAAACAAGATAATACGATGAAAGTAGCAATGGATGGATTGATGAATGCTGAAATGCCCGAATTCGTTGATCCGAAGATACCGAACTCTAGCTATCTCGAACTCGTTGATCGTGCACGATACCGGGTTCAAAGATCTTCAATTCTTCAAGCGTTGATCAAGCGCACTTGATTCCGCGAATCGGCTTCTGCAATCGTTGAATCGAGCGCACTCGATTAACCGAAAGAGGAGATAGGAGATTACACTCAACTACCAATTTGAATGAAAGCACAAAGCAATCAAAAGAGAATTTTATTCAATATTCAACAACCTTTACAAATGACTCACACTTGCTATTTATAGATTTACAACTCAACACGCAAAAACTTCAAAAAAATACAAGTACTTAGGTCGGAAACGACCTACGACCTAGAATGGTGCGACCTAGAACAGGCGCGACTTAGCATAGGTCGGCAGCGACCTAACAACAAACAGTTACAACTCGTTACAACCTTCAGCGAATTAACAACTTAGACAAAATACAAACAGACGACATACGACTTATAAAAGTTGCGACCTAAAACAGACGCGACTTAACTTCAATACATCTGCTTCCTTCAGCGACTTAAGAATCAACGGCAGAGATCAATGCGGCATAAGAATCAACGACATCCAGAGTTTTGCGACCTAACAGATAAGCAGTTCCAGAAACTTCACGACCTAAGACCGCGCGACTTAACTCCTCACGATCTAAAACTTCGCGACCTAACTTAGGTCGTTCTGTTTTCCTACGACCTAACATAGGTCGTAATTTGTTAGGTCGTAGCTCTCCACTAGGTCGCTCGCGACCTATCACTTCAGCTCTGCGCCAATCTTCACACACTGCTAACTCGCTAGCCTCCTTGTTAGCTTTAGGTCGTAACCCAGCACTTCCCTTAGGTCGTAGCTCATTTCCCCCTAGCCTGTTAGGTCGTAGCAAGTGATCTTTGAAACCGGTAGGTCGTTCCCACGATTTATGCCTTAGCTCCTTAGGTCGCACGCATTCCTGAGCGTTGGTTCCGTTAGCTCGTAGCCCATCTTCCTTAGGTCGTGAGCGACCTAAGAACCCATTAGGTCGTGAGCGACCTAAGACTTTAATTTTTAACAACTTATTTTCCAGTTTTGGTTTGTTAGGTCGTGAGTGACCTAAGACTTGTGAATTCGTAGCTCGCGCTGCATCAATTACCTTGAATGGGTATTTGTTGTGATTTGCTTGAATTTGAATGCCACACTTATTTTTGAATAAGCGCTCACTATACGGGTTAGCCGGGAAAGGACCTTTGGGTCGTATAACCCATTCCGAATTAGTGATACGACGATGTGGATCGTATTGAAGACCGGTGGTGAAGACCGGATGTTTGTGAAAACGATAGGATGACCTATCGATTGTCTCTGCACCGTTAGCTACGGTATAGAGATTTCCTTTGTGATGGGAAATTTTATCGGGATTGTGAATATCCGGATTGCAAGGGCTTCTTTGGAAGTTCCTTCGGTTCTGTTCGAACCCGGAACAGACTTGTATGGTTACGTGTCTGACATTACATTTTGAGGTATAAAGCCGATTTCTTTCAAATACATTTCTGTTGGTGGCGGAGAATTTATTCTCTTAGCTTAACACCCTTCTCCGAGACGTACGAGCTTAGAGGTTATGTAGTTGAAGGTTATCAGCGATATATTCCCAATTTGGTAATGTGACATGCTGAGTGTTGCTGTGTGATGATCAGTGTTTGATCATTTGTGATATGATCATTTATTTGATCATTTATCTTTGTGTTCATTACTTTGATCATTTGTTTGACCCAAAGCATAGCTTTTGTATAAAGCGTAGCTTTGTGGACGAGACTCCGTCAGGGCCTCAACAACCCGAAAATGGTCGAAACAGGAATGTTGCGGCAAGGTTATGAGGGTCGCGCCCTTTAGGGTATGTCATTTCCTTCTGGAAAGGGGTGGTATCATGGTATGGAGCCCAGATACTTACTCATGTGGATACACTTATTTATTATGTGTGATGATGGTTACCGAGCGCTCGGATAAAGGTCCCAAAGGATCGGGTGATGACATATTCGTGAGTTACTTGTTACAGGAGTAACCCGGCCTTGTTTGGCAGAGAGCAGTTTGTCTCTCGGGACGTCCCGCCAGAGGCGATCTCATTCGGCAGGAGGAATGGAAGTTCCTTAGCCTGACCATTTGTTGGAAATCCATTTCCCAATACGAAACTTGTACGGTTTTAGTTGTAGAACCTGCCATTTACGTACGGTGGTCACCACTGTTTAGATGGTAGCTATAGTAGGCATACGATACTGGTCGTATGTTGGCTAAGATTAATATTATACTTTCGAAATGTTTTTCTGCACTATGCACTAATAATAATAATCCAATGATTTTGCGTAGTAAGCATATTTGACTATCATAAGAAGAAATCTCCTCCAATTCTGCGTTTGCATTGTGTGTGTGGCGGGAGGTCTTATGGTAGTTTCATTTTCCAAAAGCATTGCGAGATTGTTTGTTTTCTTTGTTGTTGATTGTTTAAAGATAAACTATTTTAGTTCTCACACCAGTCACCATGACTGACCTGGAGTTTATTGTTCCCTTCCTAAACTCTGGGTGCCCATTATTTTCCACACGGGCAGTCTAGAGTTAGGTTATCAGATTATTCTGGATTTTGGAGTGCTGTGGAGCTTAGTGGCGAGCTAGAGGACGAGACATATCATCTATACTATGTATTATTCCGCTGTGTATTCTATATGAGGACAAGTTTATATAACTGTCCAGTTGTGTAGTATTGGTGTTGTAAACTCTGATGATGATGTGATGTATAAAATGATATAGTTCTTTGTTTTAAAAGATTATTCATTTATCTATTATATGTTCCGCTGCGAATGTGAGATTCTGTTTCTGTTTCTGTGTTTTTTTGTTATTTCTTCTTTCTCTTTTCTTCCTCCTCTTCTTTCTTAAACCCTAATGGTTCGGTTTTTCGTTCATCTTGAGTTAATCGATGGAGATTAGTGTCTACTCAAGGGGTACGGAAAAGCGGGTTATTACAGTTTTAATATACTTAGTATTATAAATTTGTCTTTTAAAATTACATTATAAAGAGTTTTTGGAAAAATTTAAATCCCGGAATTGTTTAAAATAATTTCAAATAATTTTGAGAAAAGCAATAGTGGTATTATTTGGAAATATTTCTAAAGTATAAATATTTTAGAAAAGAAATTTTAAGTAGAATGATTTTTCTTTGAATAATTCAAAGGAAAACATTTCAGTTAGTTTTGTGGTAATCTTAATAATCTTCTAAGTGTCAATCGAATGTTTCTTAGGCGAATGTTATGGAGTACTTAGTAAATTATTCACTTTGTCATTGTGCGACCGAAATGAGTTCAAATCCAAACGAACTCAAAGTGAGTTTTAGTAAACAAATTGTTTGAAGTTATTTCATAAAAGGAATATATGTAGTATGTTTGCAATGAGTTTTTGAAATTGAAAACTAGGTATTTCATTTTTAAGTTCCCTTAGTAGAGAATTTATTTAAAAATAAAAAGTATTTTTGGTAAAAGATTATTTTAGATAAATAAATTTTTACCCTTAGATAAGATAAGGGATAAGTTAACACTAATTTAATTTGGTTAGATTGGATAGGAAGGTTTTGATAACATTGTTTTATCAAAACTATATATATTATTTAAGTATCTAAGCAGTGTAAACTTATTAGTGTTATTGGGTCAATCCATAAACATCATCCATTATAACACCTTAAGATAAAAAGGTAGGAAGGTTTTAATAGACATTGTTTTATTAAAACCATAGCTTTTGTTTAAAACATATAGTGGTGTAAACTATTTGTTGTTTTGGATCAACCCATAAACATCGTTCATTTTAACACTCTAAGTTAAAGAGGTCGAGAGGTTGACTCGGTTTAACCCAAATTTTAATTAGATCTTCACCTAAATTGTGAAAAATAAAATAAAATTTCTATTTGTATGTACTCTTAGGATATAGAAGAGTATTATACAAGTAAATAAGGTGGAATAAGTTATTATTTGGTGTTTTATAAAGAAACGACTTTATAAAATATTTTTAAACTTAAGTGAAAATCTATGAAATAATTCATATATGATTTCGTATTGAATAAAATACTAAATGCAAATTAAAGGGGTTCAAAAATATTGGTATAATTAAGAAACCAATAATTTTAGAAAGTGGCTTTCAATTTTATCTGAAGGAGCATAGGTAATCCTCTAAGCAATAATCAAAGGCTGAAGAGAAAAATGGTACGCTTAGGAAATTATTTATATTCTTAGGTAATCAAGAAAGTTTTAAACCTAAGTTAAAATTTGTTAGTCATTTGAAATTTTAAATAATGTTAAGTGTTGTTTGCGCCAAAATTGGTCACAAACACCCAATTGCCAATGAAAGCAACAGTTCACAATCACACATAACAAGTATGTAGAGAATTAAAAATAAAGAACACTCGGAAAATTTAGATGAAAGCAGTAAAGAACACAGGGTTTATAGTGGTTTGGTAATCCGGCCTACGTCCACTTTGAAGTTGATAATTTTATTGAAGTTTGCATGCTGATTACAATGAGTTACAACTGATTACAACAGCAAAATCTGAGTACAATGATGAATCCGGCAGAGTCTGGATGTAGAAGAGCCAAAAGTCCCCCTTTTCTAAAGCCATAAGGAGGCTATTATAGGCATAGCCTGCAAATATCTTGCTTAGATCTCGGGAGACCTCTTCTGGCATGTGGGCGGACCCACACGATCGATCCTATGTGATTTGCACTCGATCCGTGATCGATACGAATGAATTTCGTATCGATCAAGATTTTGCCCAATCGAGTCGAAATCGAGCATGAACATTCTTTAGGTTGTACGTAAGTTCCATTGAAAATTTCGTAGCATTTGGACTTGTAGGTTCTGAGATATGATCGATGCAAGTTTTTTTTTTCGAAGGCTGTCTCCTTCGTATTGGTCGTTGTTGCATTGTTCGTACTCGATCGATGTTGCACTGTTCGTACTCGATCGATGTTGCACTGTTCGTACTCGATCGATGTTGCACTATTCGTACTCGATCGATGTTGCACTGTTCTTACTCGATCGATGTTGCATTGTTCGTATCGATCACTGTTGCACTTGATGGATACGAACAACAGAAGAATGATGGATACGAACAGTAGAGGATTGATGGATACGAATAGTAGAGGATTGATGGATACAAATAGTTGGTTGCTTGAATTGCATCGATCATATCTTGAGCATACGAACTCCGATTGACCTAAAATTTGAAACGTAGCCTCTCCCAGCCTTGGCCATCATCCCTAATCGATCCCGTCTTGATTGGAGCCCAGTTAATTTTGACGACATCGATCATAGCCTTGTTTTCAATCGATCTCTGATCTTGACATCCATCCTTTCCAGCTAATTTGTTGATATCCCGGCCTTGACCAAAAGGCGGGATAATAAGTGTTAGATTTTTTCTTTACGGATTATGATGGTTTGATTGGTTGGGTGATATTATATACCATAGTTTATAGAGTTAAAATTTATAAACCAAGGTTTTTGAATTAATATTATTAGCAACTAAATCCCGATGATTTTAAAAAGCATTTTTTGGGAAAATTTGAGAAATAAATAGATTGTTTGGTCTAGTTGTTGTTTTAGGAGGAACCGGAATACTACTGGAAGCTCCAAATTGTTTTGATTTTAGAGTTTAACATGTTTTATTAGGAGGACCCTCTCATTGACATTTAGATTTACTTCTCCTTTTAAGGAATTTAAAAACAAATTTTGAAAACATTTTGAATATAAAACCTGGGCATTTAGTTCTATTTTTGGAAATATTTTGAAAAATGTTGGATGCATAGCATTTATTATAAAATATTCTCTATATATTGTTGCATATGTTTGTTACATTGTTGTTAGTTGCATCATGTTACCTGATTGCATATAGTTGTTATAGTGTTTATCATGCATATGTTTATGGTAGGAAATATATAATTAATCAGGTTTACGGAAAACCAAGTAAGTAAATTGATTTTCTTAGGATAGTTATTACTTCTTCCACTCCATAATAATTTCGAGGACGAAATTCTTTTAAGTGGGGGAGAGTGTAACGACCCGTAAATTAATCGCTTTGTATTTGAATATTTAAATCATTTTTTAATACTTAAATAATGGATTTTAATAACCACATAAACATATTTTAAATATTAATTAATAATACTAAATCATTTTCAAATTTTGTTTACCAAAATAATAAGTTCAAATAAAAATAGAAAATGTGATCGAAAAATGTTTTCTGAAATTTCGACTTTTCGGTATCGGAAAGTCGTCGTAAAACGTTGTGCACATTTATGGACATATGCACACATATGCATATGCCATGATAAGTTAAATAATGTGTTAGTGCTTAATAATCATGATTAGTTTAAATAAAAGTTTGATTTGACATAATATGCATTAGTTTGTAAAAAGATAAATTTATATATAAAGAGATTCTTATCATATCACATTCAATAACTAAGTACACACTTATGCACACACCATGGAAGCATGTTTTAGGGTTAGGGGAAGCCATGCCTAGGGGTAACATGTAGAGCATAGTAAGGGGGAGATATGTGGCATCTTGTGAGTGGTGGAGAAGAGGCAAGGGTAGTTTAGTAATTTCACTTGTTTCATGCCTATATATATGCATCCATTCATACATTTCTCCACTTTAATTTCTCATATTCACTTTCTCAAATTCCTAACACATCTTCATATGCATATAGCCATAGACACCGTCCACTTGTTCATAGCATAAAACACTTGCTTTTTCACTTCCATCCTCTTAAAATAGCTAATATCCTCTCAACTTCACTCTACATTCAAACAAGACCCATAATTCCTCATTCTGGACCATGTTCGAGCCCTCTTTAGCCTAGGCCGAGCCCAAACAACTTATGGTCGAGCCCAACATTAAATCCAAGGTCCATAAAGTCGAACCATTTGCATAGCAGAGCCTAGATCTAGTCGCATTCAAGAGTTGGTGCAACTTTGGTTAAGTTAGCAAGCTTTTTGTGCGTAAAACTTCGCCTTCTAAGACCAAGGATTTATACTATATACATGCTTGTATTAATAGCTTATGAACGTTTTTTGTATATGTGTAGTGATGGTTTGGCTGTTGATTCGCTTAATGCTTCGAAAAGTTGACAATTTGGTCGTAGTTTCGTAACTTGTAAAGTTAGTAAGTAAAAGTTGATTATAATGTTAGTTCATGCTCATTGCATGTTTTATCATAGTTCATTACCTTTTATATATGCTCATACCCTTGCTATGAAATGTTTGTTGAATGATAATGCCATAAACTTGTTTTCCGAACTGCCCGTATAGCATAGTCAATATATCAGCACTTTTGGAAAATCACTTCTTATCGAAACTATTTGGTTTCATCTTCTTGCTTAGAATTGTTTTACAAGTTAAGAAAGATTTTGATTAATGATGTTTTCAAAAATAATTAATTATTTTAATAATGATTATTTAATTTGATTAATTATTTAATTAGTTAGGATGAAAGTTAACTAATTAACTTATTGATGATGTGTTTTAAATTTAACTAATTACTTAGTTAATGATGTTTTAAATTTAATTAATAATTTTATTTAATGATGTTTAAGGATAATTAATCTTTTGATAATAATGGACTAAAGTTAATCAACCAATTAATTAATGCTGTTTTTAAAATTAATTAACCTTTTTAATTAATGACTTTTAAAAGGAAATCAACTTGTTTTAACTTTAATTAATCTTTCCTTAATGATGGTTTAAATTGATTAATCATTTTAAATAATGATATTTAATTATTAATTAATTATATTTAAATATTATGAATTAATTGAATTAATGATGTTTTAATGGTGATTTACCCTTTTCAATTAAAGGCATTTAAATTTAATTTATCAACTTAATTAATGAAGTTTTATAGTGAATTTATTAAAGTAACAAAGATGTTTTGACTTTTTTATTCATTTTAATTAATGATAATAATTTTTTTATTTATTCAATTTAATTAATTTTTAATTAAATTAATGGTGTTTAAAAGTGGTTAACTTCTTTTGGATTAAAGGCAATTGAAGAAAATTCATCAACTGAATTAATGATCTTTTAAAGTTAATTAATTAATATAATAAGGATGTGTTTAAGTTATTGAATCCATTTTATAATGATGTTTAAAGTTAGTGAACTCTTTTAACAAAGTGTTTTAAAGCTAATACTTGTAATGTGAAGCCAAACTTAAATTCGGTTTTAAAAGTAAATGTTTGATTCGGTTATGGAACTGAATTAAGTTTTGTAAAGCGATATCACTTATATGGAAACAGTTTATTTGTGTACTTAACACTAAATGTCGATGAGGTAGACTTGTTCCTATTTTGAAAGTTAAGAATGATCGTAGGACATGACTTTGAGGTTACACTACCTTGACTTGTCCAACATTATTGTTTACCAAGAAATAGTACAAGTTTGAAATCGACGAGTGGTGATGGGTATACAAGACTTAATTTCCATATACGATTATTTTATTTCCTCGATAGTTTATATCCCGACCATCGGTTACTTCAGCTTCTTTATTTTCATCATCCTAAGATGATTTGTTGCTCTTTTGAGCTTTGTTATCCTTTATCAGTAAATGACTGAACCCAAAGCGCGAAAGGACGTCCAGCTATATGGGGTTGCTCTTATTAAAAGGGTATTTTCATATCTCATCTTGATCGGATTCTTTTGCACATTTAGATGTGAAATATTCAGATTCTTGGTAAGATTTGGCGGGGTTCGGTCGGTACATTTTTGAGAAGTGTCACGAAGTATGTCAGCTTCTCAGAAGTATATTACTTAAGGTATACTTCAAAGGTGGTGCACCTTCCTAGTCATTTGTTAAAAAATTTCCTTTCCTTATTTGATTCGAACCTTTGAATTGTTTTTCTGTAGTTGCAACGGGAAGAGTCAGCCATTCTTCATGATGTTTAATTATAGGTTTTGTCCATTCTATCAGGCTTAGACTATTATTTTGTTTTATCCATTTTGTCCAGTTTGGATTTTTTTCAAACTATTTCCATTCTTTCAAGTCTGGATCTTTATACTATTTTTGCCCATCATCTATGTTTGGATTTTTTTCCTATAGTTCTTTTCCATTTTTATATTTGGTTGTTGTTTATGTAGGAGAAAACCCGTTCCGCGTTAGTGGCGTGGTCCTACATATTATTGTTAAATACACTCCCTTTTGTTTCAGAGTTTTACTCATACCAGACATATTGTCTGACCCAAGTTGTTTATTTTCCCTAAACTCTCGGGTACTTAATTATATTTGAGTAGTCCGAGAATAGCAAGTTTCTCTTTAGAGCTCTTTGAAGATGGTGATCGAGCAGGCGGCTTCTTGGTTATCTAGTTATTTATTCCACTTTATTGGTATTTGAAAAATGTAAAGTCAGAATGTATAACTGCCAATCTACTAGGTGTAGTACAATTGTATAACTCTGATAACTCCATGTAAGGAGTAACCTTTTATACTATATCATTTTGTATTATATGTAACCATTCCGTTCTGAGGTTTTTCCTATTATGTTCTTTCTATTATTATTTTACCCTAAGGTAACATATCTTTCGGATGCTTGGGCAACGACACACGAATTCCGAGGACATATTAAGTTTCATTTCCAGGAGTCAGAAAGGTGCATCGTCACATTTTTATTTATAAAATCAACTTTTTATAAAATTATTTGAAATATTTCTTTTAATAACACCTTATATTAATTTTGACCCTACATATCATCGAACGCCTTATAGTCAAAATGTGAAACTTAATTCACAAGGTGTTCGATTCAAAGTTTCCCCAAATTTTCTATATATCCAACCTATGATTTGAAAAGAAAGATTGCAGATGAATCTATAACCCTATATGATAATAATTTAATGTTATCAATTCCTAACAACAACACATCAAAATAACTATACTTAATATTTGGACAATAACCTTTTATAAATATAAAAATACACTCCTAGGTAAAATTATTTCATTTACCAACTTAAAAACAATATTGTGTCGATTTGGACTTGTTCAAGTGTTTTGAGATCCTTATCAATAATGTTAGCTATTTAAATTGACCAGAATTCAAAATTCAGACTAACAGATCAAACAACACAATATAAAACATTTTTGTAGCACTAACAAATACGCGCTCTATATATACATTCAAACTCATTCTAGCATATTAGCAATCCCATCTCTAATGAGTTTACTCATTCTAGGGTATTACTAAACCTATTTCTAATGAGTTTACCCCCACTAAGGCCTAGTTGTTTGCTCAATCTAAGCTCTAATACCAACTGTAACGATATGCCTTTCTTACACCTAAAATGGCACTTAAAACATCCACAGTATCCGTGTGCCAATCATTTAAGTGTTTAAAAGACATGTCGTTTGGGGTGAAAGAAAGAAAAGAAAAAACAGAATCTCACATACGTGACGAGTAACATATAATATACATAAGATCTTTACAAAAAGAAATCATTTTTATTGTACAACACTAGGGTACACTAACCTTTTATCATCCTGAATAATTATTGCAGCTTGTCCTTACAATTGCTAATAAATACAAACATTAATCAAGAACAATAAAACAATGAAAGAATATAAGATATGTGAATACGTATTGGAGGATCCAACTCGTCTCTTGAAAGCTCCAAAGTCTCTAGCTAAATCTGGCAAATATGCTTGGGCTAACCCAACCATTATAATAAAATAAAGTCCGGATCTGTAATGCCTCACTCCAAGACCCACATTAGCAAAGAGTATTACTAGGTAACACCGTCTGCTAATACGGAGAGTAGAGCTGGATAGGAACGACTATCTATAGCCTTGCCTTAATTATCTATTGAATACGTCGACAATTGCCATACATTTCTTTATTTTTATCTCAAGTGGATCGACATATCCAATAAATACTTAATACAAAGCCATAGGTGGCTGAAGGATCTATCCGAACAAATATGACAACTCTAATGTAATACACATCATAGAATAGTAGATCATCACATACATTTACACATATATAGATAAATTACATAGTATACAAAATGATACATGTCAAGTGGTACAGCAAGCCACAATATACAGGCGAGTCAAAAGAATATATATCAGAGTTACAACTAAAAAGGACTACACAAAAGGCTATAACAAAAAGGAGCTAGCGGAATAGTCCATGCGGAAGCAAAATAGGCCAAGTCCAAATGCACCTAACCTGAAACATCTCGGTCTGACCCGAGTATAAAATACACGGGTCAGTCTAGCTAAACAAATCAGTTAGATAAACTAAATGATAATGAACATACAAGGTCATAAAGTACCACAATTGTCTCCAAGGGAGATAACCAAATCATCTAACATAAGATGAATCATAACAAGCCTCATATCATCGGCAACTCAGATAAACAAAGGATATCATATCACAAAACAAGCCAAAGGGCAAATAACAAATACCAATAAAGGTAACACAAGTTTCTACAAGGTAATCGCTATATATCGTGTGGTTCAAAGAACCTACCCCGAAAGGCGATACACTAGGAAAATATAATTGTCAAGGAAACAAAAGATGCTCGAGCCCAGTACTGTATAACAATGATCCACACGCCCGAAGTAAACAAACCCGAAGGTACAAGCCCGAAGGCAACATACCCGAAGGCAACAAAACCGAAGGTACAAGCCCGAAGGCAACATACCTGAAGCCAACGCCCGAAGGCAACAAAACGTAGTGGCGAAGGTCCGGAGGCCCGGTATTGGACACCACTAACTGGCAGAATGTGTCACAACTCTCAGAAAGGAACCCGAGAAATGTTAACGTGAGTCCCGTACCCCACGTTCGCACTAAACGGTTTACTAACCGTTAGTCAATTTCACACTCAAATTTGTACTAAGTTCACATCATCTCATCGGTAAACCAGACCGGAAGGTCAAAACAATCAAACGAATAGATTAGGAATTAACTGAAAAGATGAACGCACGTGTTCATAGCACGCGTTTAATCTAATCATTTAATTCTCCTCCTCTTCGCTCGAAGTGCAAAATTGTGTGTTTTATATAGAAATTATAAGTTGGGGAAACGAGTTCTTAATACAATTTAAAATCACTTTATAAAAACCCGTGTATGAAATCTAAAAAGAATCATCAAAGTCAATAATAAATGATAACAACAAATTGGATAATCATGAATCAATAAAAATTGGAACCTCAAGCAAAATTGGCAATATAGACTGAAACAAGCAGGTCAGTCGACTGAACCAGGTGGTCAGTCGACTAAAGCAGGAATACGAAATTTTCTTCCCCAGGGTCAGTCGACTGAACCAAAAGGTCAGTCGACTGATACAGACCCAGGAAAATTCCTGGGTTCTGGTTCAGTTGACTGATACACTGGTCTAGTCGACTGAACCTGCTTTTAATCATTTTTCATCTGCTGGTTCAGTCGACTGACCACCTGGTTCAGTCGACTGAACCTGCTTCAGGAGCATATTCAGCCTAGCCCTTAAGTGGGGCAAAAATCCAACAAATCGCAATCGGACGAGCAATGGGCACTAGGGGTTTACGCCAATCGGCAACCCAGCCCTATAGGCTCTACGATACGCCACCAAAAGCATGATCAAACATCAAAGCTATGATTTTTAAAGATTTAACTTCAAAACACTAAAAATTGGAATTTTCATAAAACCCATTCAATCCAAAAGCAAATGGACAAGGAATAGATGTTAGGAATTCATACTTAACAACAAAGATAGATATAGACTTAGATGTGAGATAAAAATCTCACCTTTAAACCCAAAACACAAGAGAGAAGCTACATAGCAAGGCTAGAACAATCACTCTTCAATTTCAACCCAAGGAGCTTCAATCTAAGCTCAAAAGAAAACATTTCCTAAGTTAGGGTTTAGAACATTTCTGAAATTGAAGAGGAAATGAGATGGAGAAGATGAAGAGAAGGCTTACCTAAGCTTCTCTTTGATTTTGGAGCAAAAATTTGAGTTTGCAAACGAATCTAGGGCTTAGGAATTTCTATTTCCAATCTTTTTCCCCCATTATTCTCAAAAGCTTGAAAGTGTTAGGAAAATGAGAGTGAAATGAGAAGAGGGGCTGAGTTAGTGTATTTAGATGGGTTAGTGGGCTGAAACCCAAACCCAAAGCCCAAGTATAAAAATAGCAAAATTCACTCAACTCCAAACAAATCGATGTTTATACTCAAAAAGGTCGCAAACGCCATTTTGGACTCAATGGAAGTGGTCCCGAGTCCTAATTCGATCGTTTGCAAAATGTAGCTTTTCGGACTTTAATCCAACTAACGATGCTATATTTAAATAAAATATTCAAATATACAATCGTAAATATGCGGGTTGTTACAGGATCAGTCTGGTAAACCAGTGTCAGAAAGCTCAACTGAAACAAATTAATTTCTACTTTGAAAACCTTTTTCAAAATTAAAAGGCATCTTGTAAGACCATGTCGCACATAAACACAGAGGGGTTTTTACCTTATGATAACCAAACTTTCTTTATTTTAAATTCCAATGATTTTAAAATAATGTTTATTATTTAAAGTATCAATAACCAAGTAGCTGTAATGTGTGTACATGACAATAATAATAGGTATACAATCAAGAACCGCTAAGGAACATATATGGAATTGGATTCCCACAATGGCAAGGTAAGGGACTACCTTCCGAATAGTACACCACTAGATAAAATGTATTATGGGTTGTACTTACCTTTGCAACTCGCATGACAAGACCGACCTACCTTGACTGGATAGTACCGAATATGATCACCCATAGGTTGTGATCAACAACCAAAAGTGGGTCCTATAGCATACATATAGATATCGACTCTAGATAAGGCAATGATCACATCCTAATAGGACGACCCAAATAGCCTTGTGGCACATCCTGTTTTAGCCATTACCGGGGTGTTAGGCTTAAGGCAACAATTTTTTCCTTTTATCAATTCCTTCTTGGAATGCTAACACCGTCCTCCAGGCAAAAAATGCAATGCCAGTATTCATCCATACAAGTTCGTTCTAGGTCCGAACGAAACCAAAGGCACTACCTCTACTTCATCCATTTTGAAATCACCCTCAGGATTAGTAGCAAGTGGCCATTGCAGTTCAAAGAGCACTGTCTTCATTCATCTTTAAGATGTATTTCATTCGAACACACATGTTGGTTCGAAGTGGTTTTCAAATAATATATCCAATCCCGGTCTCTCCGAACAACAACCGATAATTCCCGGTTAACTCATTCCTGGTTCTTTTGGAAGTAAGCGGACTATTCCAAAGTCCTAAAAGGATCTCTAATGTATCCCTTAAAGCTAGAGACATTTCATCAGAATGAGTTCTTCCAAGGGAACTCAAACCATATGAACATGCGAAGCTCTTATTTACTTCATAAGTCAAAACAGGCCAAGATTTGATAGTCGGTTATTTAACTATCAAATACACAATCAAGCAACAATCCAAAGATTTAATTTTCCCATAGCAACCACTAAGCCTCAAAATAAATCTTTCATTTATACAAATCTCTTTCCAAAATATTTATCAAAATATCTATATACTTATCTCACTGGCATAAGTATATTCACAAAACATTATGAAAGAATTCTTATATCAAAAATCATATTAAAAGGATCAAAAACAAATGTTATTTAAATTAGAGATAAGAATAACCTCAAACACTATTCCTACGATGTTAAGTATGGAATGGAAGTTCCACTACCACCCTAATTAAGAAGGTCAGGAAAGGTGTAACAACCCGCATATCTATCGATTTTATATTTAAATATTTTATTTAAATATTTTATCGTTAGTCGGATGTTAGTCCGAAAAGCTACTTTTTGCATACGGTCAAATTAGGACTCGAGACCACCCCCATTTAGTTCAAAATGACGTTTGCGATCTTTTTGAGTGTAAACTTCGATATGTTTGGAGATAGTGAAATTTTCGTCACTTTTCCCGCTTGTGACTTTGGTTTGGACTGCACTTCCTTAGTTCAGCCCAACCCTCTTCCTCACTCCATTCACCATTTGTTTTAACATTCAAGCTTCATCAAAAATGGTGGTGGGAAGTGGAAATTAAAACTCCAAACTCAAATTCTATTGCAAATCCGAGATTCAACTCCAAATTCAAGTAGAAGATAGTGGATTCAAGCTTTGGATTGCTTCTCCTTGCTTTCAATCTCCATCTTCATCAAATTCCGTGAAAAGGTGAGATTTTTGATCTCACATCTTGCCTATAATCGTCATTGGACTGTTGGGAATGATTCCTCATCACCTTAGCATGTTTGTTGCATTTGGTTTGGATTGGATTGGCGAAAAACTCCAAATTTTAGTGATTTTGGTGAAAAACTGCTACTAGGTCGTTCTGGCCATTTTTAGCTCATTCGGAGTTAGGTCGCTCATCCATAGGTCGTAGGTCGCCTACGAGTTAACCCTAGGTCGTGGTGAAGATGGGTTCGTAGGCGCGTGGAAAAGTCGCCTGGAGTTAAGTCGTAGGTCGTTGCCGACCTATAATCTCCAGGCAAATGTTAGGTCGTATCGACCTTAGGTCGTAAGTCGTATTCGACCTTAGGTCGTTAGGTCGTATAGACCTTAGGTCATGCACCTTTAGGTCGAAGCATTTTAGGTCGCTTCCCCTGGACCTCGTTAGGTCGTTCACCTCTAGGTCGCGTGTCTTTAGGCCACAAGCCTTTAGGTCGCGTATCCTTAGGTCGCCAGTTTTAGGTTGCTGGTTCTCATGCCTCTTAAGTCGCTCGACCTCGATAAGTCGTAGGTCGCTCACGAGCTAAGTGTTAGGTCGTTCGACCTGCTTACTGTTTAGGTCGCTTAGCCCTATTCCTTTTAGGTCGTATGACCTTATCTCTTAGGTCGCTCGATCCCACTAAGTCGTAGGTTGCTTCCGACCTTACCCTTAGGTCGTATGACCTGTCATCCACTAGGTCGCGCCACTTAGGTCGTATCCCTTAGGTCGCGAACTCTTTAGGTCGTTAGACCTCATTTTGCTTTAGGTCGTAAGCCGCTTGTCTTCACTTAGGTCGAACCCCGTATTACTCTGCGTAGGCAATCTTATCTGAAAAGCATTCATCAGAATTTCCACTTTGATGCATTTTGAGCTAACTTCCTTGGATTTTGTTCACGTCTTCGAATGTGAATTTTTGTGCTAGATTGTTTCTACAATCGTTTTATGACTTGTCACTTTAAAGATATATGAAGGTTTCAATACTAGTACTAAATATCAAAACTCTTTCATCAAAGCAATTTCAACACTATTTTAAATATCAAAAGTTCGTTTTCTCAAACCGATTTCCAATCTACTAGTATATACAAGCCTTTACTTCACTCGAATGAGAAATCGACTTAAACGACTTAGTAAAACGAGTGGTATGAAACGCTTGCGTTCACTTTGTCGGTTAGCTCTTGGACTTGTTCGATTGAACCTTTTTGTGACAATTTCCTAGTGAAGATTTACAGCTTGTTCGTAAATATTTAAGTTAAGCAAGTGGTTATGGGACATGAAGCTAAACTCATATATTTACTAGCTTGGTGTAATTGACACTTCTCGTTGATCATGACGATCATTTTATGATTTAGACTAGCAATTGTGTGATGTCTCTTTGTTTGCAAGGTTAGACTAGACCGCAGTGGTGTGATTTCGACTCACACATATCTCTTTGTCCGCAAGGTTAGTCTAGACCGCAGTGGTGTGATTCCGACTCACACATACCTTTTTGTTTGCGAGGTTAGGCTAGGCACCACTTGTGTGATTCCACTCACACATACCTTTTTGCTTTTTGGTTAGCCTAGGCCTCAATCAGTGTGATTCCGACTCACACATATGGGGTAGCGCCCCATGGTCTTCGGACCATCATGTGATAGGCCTCTTTCTCTTTTTATGATTTCTGGATTTCTTGTTTTGATTTCTGGAATTTTATGTCATTGACTTGTTATGTAACGTCCCAGATTTTCACGCTCGAAAATCGACATCCATACTTTACATCGTACTCGAATGCCGCAGATTCGACCGTTCAAATCCGAGTCGCCGGAGCTTATAACAACATTAAGTAAACAACACAGCGGAAAAGAAAAAGAATATAGACATCCAACATATGATACAATATCCAGATACAATGATGATACAATGAATATCTATATACATCAGAGATATGATACAACAAATAGCAGCGGAAAAGAAAAACGATAATATCAGCAGCGGATAGTCTCCATCTTCAAAACTCCAATCCAGATATAGCTTGAACTCCAAATAACGATGCACAAAGATGAGCAAGTGCAGTCCGATCCAAAGACTGAACTAGCTCCAGATAATCTACTAAATCTGAATATCTGAAAAACCAAACTCTAGACTGCTCGTGTAGAAAATTTTGAGCATCCAGAGTTTAGGAAAGAAACAATAAACTCCGGATCAGTCATGGGACTGGTGTGAGCAACAAAAACAGTTTATCTTAAAAAATGAATAGCAGAGAATTTTTAAAGTCAATTCGCAATGCTTTTAGAAAATGAAACTACCATAAGACCTCCCGCCACACACACAATGCAAACGCAGAATTGGAGGAGATTTCTTCTTATGATAGTCAAAGATGCTTACTACGCAAAATCAAATCATTTTGATATTATTATTAGTGCATAGTGTAGAAAGTAATTTCGAAAGTAGAATATTAATCTTAGCCAACATACGACCATTATCGTATGCCTACTATAGCTACCATGTTCAATAGCAGGTTACCGCCACATTCCATGGCAGGTAATACAACTAAAACCGTACAAGTCACGTATTGTTTCTTTGGATTTCCAACAAATGGTCAGACTAAGGAACTTCCTTTTCCACGATGGGTACGTCCCTGGAATAGACGACCCGAGAAATAACCTAACATTACGGTTAGATCTCTGCCAACACAAGGCCGGGTTACCTCTACAAAAATAGGTAACTACTGACACGCGTATGCCATCCCCCGATCGTAATCGATCTTCCCGAGGATCCTCGATTCGCAACAAACCACATAATAAGCAGTATCAACATAGGTTAAGTATCTGGGCTCCATACCATGATACCACATCTATCCAGAAGGAATGACATGCACTAAGGGGCGCTACTCCCTAGAACCTTGCTGCATCCTTCCTGTTTTGACCATTTCCGGGGTGTGAGGCTCGACGAAGTCTCGTCCACAAAGCTACACTTTGTCACAAAGCCATGCTTCGGGTCAAACAAATGATCAACCTATGATCACAAAGATATAAGATCAAACAAATGATCATATCGCAAATGATCAAACACTGATCATCACACAGCAACACTCAGCATGCCACATTACCAAATTGGGATATATCGCTGATAAATTTCAACTACATAACCTCTGAGCTCGTATGTCTCAGAGAAGGGTGTTAAGCTAAGAGAATAAATTCTCCGCCACCAAACAGAAATGTATTTGAAAGAAATCGACTTTATATCTCAAAGTGTAATGTCAGACATGTAACCACACAAGTCTGTTCCGGGTTCGAACAGAACCGAAGGCACTTCTCACGAAGCCCTTGCAAATCCGGATAATTTTCAAATCACGTCCAGACTTCCCATCACAAAAAGAGTGATATAAATCTCTATACCGGGAGCTACCCAGTGCAGAGACATTCGACAGGTTGTCCTTTCATTTTCGAAAATATCCGGTCTTCAACACCGATCTTCAAATGCTATCCATATACGACGTATCACTATTTGGAATGGGTTATATGACACAGATGTCTTTTCCCGGCTAACCCGAATAGTGAGCGCAATATTCAAAAACAAATGGATAATGGGATTTCAATTAAGTCACAATTTAAACCCAAACTTTCTCTTTCAAATGGTTAAACAAATTTCCATTTTAATCTTTTTTAAACAAAAAGATTTAATTCACAAAGTTCACTTAATTTCACAAAGATTCATTCACAGATTTTCCAAATCGATTTCCATTTCAATTTAATTAATTCGTTGAATCTTTAAATCAAAGATTTAACAAATAGCTTTCAAAACAATTTCATTTCGAATGGTTTAACAAAACATCATTTTAAATCTGTTAAAAATAAACAGATTTAATTCATAGCTTTCAAAAAGAATTCATTCATAACTTGGAAAAATCATTTTTCAATTCAATCTTGAAATTCCTTTAATTAAACTGGAATTTCTTTTCTTATATGAAAGTTTTTATCATTTGAAAACAAAAAGTTTTCATTTTGGAAATCTGATTTATCTATACGAGTTAAAGTCTTTGGGTTAAATCTAAATTCCCAAATTTATACTTTTAAAATGGTTTAATTTCATATAAACTCATAAATAACTTGAACAGCCTTTTTAAACCCTAGTTTTCAAATCATAGAATTCAATTTCAAATATTGAATTCAAATTTAAATCAAATTATTTAAATTTTCAAAACTCGTTTAAGTTATTCAAAATAACCTTTATCTTTGAAATTCTATTTCAAAAGATTTTCATTTTAAACCCAAATTTCCAATTTCAAAATCAATTGAAATTAAATTTCAATTTCGAAAACATCAAATTTAAATTATCTGTGACTTAACCGATTTCCACGTGAAATCCATATTTGTGTGTGTATGGTGTAGTCTAGGGGTTTAACACAATAGTGCAACATCATTCAATCATCACAGATTAGAATACAGAAATATAGTTGATAAACGATATAAGCTATCACGCTTATCGTTCATTCACAGATCACAAATATATATCGCAGATAAGTAAATTACAGATCACAACATAAATCAGGATGTATCACAAAGCATCACATATCAGGAATATCAAACAATTCGATAATCAATAGAATCCAAACATTCATAAGTAAGGACAAGCATTCAATAGTCATTTATAAGTAGGATTAATTAATGGTTTAATCCTAATCAATCAAATTTATTTCTAAGTAAATTTATTACTTATGAATTAATTATCAAATTTTATTAATTTATAAATCATTAATATACGTTAACACTATAATCAATTATTCTCATTTTATCAAATTTATTAAGTTAACCTTTAAACCAATTCCATGATAAATTAACCCCTTAATTATTTTAATTAAGTAATTAACAATTTACAATTGATTATCTTAACTAATAAATCCAATAAATTATCAAAATTTATCACATTAATTTAATTACTTAATAATCTCTAGTTAATTATCTTCATCAACTAATAACATTTCCTTTCACTTTTAATTAATCTCTAATTTCAACTATAAAGTAATTATCCTTAATTACTTTCCAATTTAATTACTTAATATTAATTATTCATCTTAATTAACATTTAAAAGTCTTCTTTAAACTTGAAAATCAATTTATTATTATTTACATATCTTAGTTGTTAATTAATTTAGTACTTAACTTAATGATTACTTAATTTAAATCATTAATTAAGATTTTAAAAACATTTTAAAATAATTAAAACTTGTATGAAAGTCTTAACTCAAATTGTTAAGCACTTATTAAATCCACAATGTTTAAAACTTTTTGAAAGATAATCGGCTTAATTAACTTTTCTTAAAATATTGCAGTTTGAAGAAAATCACCCGGGACTTCTTATGTTTTACTCGAGCGTCACTTCGAGTTTCTCACCAACTTTCCCGAGCCCCCCTCTCTTCCTTCTCGTATGCTTCTTCTCCTTCCTCCCTTGTTCTTTCCCAGTTGAAACTAGCAAAATCGAACAACACATTGCAGTGCAAAACTCGAGTAACACCCGAAGTAACCCACGCAAATACTCGATCCCCTGAAACTACTTTCTCCTCGACCTGAAACCCACCGGCACACGATACCACGTGCACGTGCACGACCAGCGCAACCAACTCCGACCCCTCGCGACCATCCACACAAGTCGGCGACCATCTTCTCCGACGAACCCACCACTCAGATCGCCGGTATCCCCATCGAAATAAAATCGAACCCTTCGAACGAAACCTGGAAACACACTGGAACCATCTCCTCTACAAACCTGTCAACACTTCGTGCACTAAGCTCCGGTCACCAGAAAAATTCACCGCTCCGGCGACGACTATGACTATGACCTAACTACCGTTTCCCAAAATCTAGGAACACTCGATAAATCGTAGAATATGTGGTTGATCGAACAACTAAACCTAGTTAAACTAGGGTTAAAAACTGGAAACACCCACTATCATCACTACAGTTATCTTCCATCCCTTCTACCATTTTTCCTAAATTCCCCGATCACTTCTCCATCATCTGGAGGAATCCCGACGATCCCAGATCAACACGTCGCCTGAATTCGATCAAAATGCCAAATTCGAACATCATCAAATTGCTCATACAACAGCCCACTAAAAATCCTCAAATTCATGTTAAAAATCATCATTTTCAGTTATGATCCGAGATATATACTTGAATCAAGGTTTTGTTATATTCGAATTTTTCAAGTTTTACAGTTTCATCAGTAAAAATATGATTTTTTTCCTCCTGGATATATTTATACTTCATAAAATTATTTTTAAAAATTAACTGACACTAACACACGCACTTTTTCTTTTGAACCCAAGGCCTAACAAAGATCAAGTAAGTAGATATTGATTTTTTTCTTCTTTTCGAACTAAATACTCTGAACTAAAGAACAGAGGAGTTTTCCACAAAACAGATCTGTATTCTTCCAATATCTATACACAAGGAGGATATATACTTGTATATGCATGAATAAGAAATTCCGAAACTCAGATATAACAAGCAACAATCAAATATTCGTAAATTTCTTAAGTTGTTTACTCACCGTATTTAGTTTTAAACAGAGCTTCATCCATATCGAACTGGCTTTGCAATTTGCTAGCTGTGATCTTTTAATCTCTGGTTTGATTTGTTGGGTTTTAAATGGAATCTTGTTTTAAGTTTAAAAGTGATGCTTGTTTTTTTTTCTTGTTTTCCAGGTTGCTATGTTGTGAGGAACGAACTGAAATTAAAAGATGATATGGGATGAAGTGTTGATGTATATAACAAGCAACAGGGTGTTGTATTTGTTTATACAATATAGGCATGGGCTAGAGGCATGCTTGCATTTATTTGTTTGTACCAATTCATCATTTTTTTTTCTTTGATTTTCGGCTGAGATGTGTTAAAGGTAAGGTGCTAAAGTTTTACTTGCTTCAGCCATACTTAAAATTTTATTTGTTTTGTACTTGTTGACTATGGTTTTCATCATTTTGCAAGTGTGCATGCATATATACTTTCCTGTCATATTTATATCATTCTCATTTTTTTTGTTTACAACTTTATGCAGGCTACATACTTTTGTTTTGCCTGGCATACTTCTATGTTCAACTTATTTTCAAACACTTTTGTTTTACCTATTATCCTTTTATCCAGTCTAATTGCTTAGCAATATAAATGAAATTCTATGTTTCATGTTTTCTATGTATTTTATTTTCTCTTACATTTGTTTTTAGTATTTACTTTATATTTTACAAAGTTTATTAATATGTTGTTTGAACTTACCTAATTTATTGCTATGCTCTTACTTTATATTTTATATGTACTTATATATAGAATTTCAAATTTACTCATATATCATATATACATATATATTCACATATATGCAATATTTTTAATATTTTTAAATTAAAAGGATTTATACAGAATATATTTGATCCGGGGAAACTCGCTCTCAATTTTCCTAATTAAATTTACAATTTTTTATCAAAAATTTATTTAATTACTCAATTTAATTCAAAAATTCATTTAATTATTAATTTAAATAAATTTAAATTTCGGGGTCGTTACATGTTATGAGTACAAGTTTAGGGTATGATGCCCTCTTTGGATCTTTGAGAAGATTCTCGTGATATTGATCATTTCTCATCGGTTGATCTCTTGTTGATCATCATTTTCATACTTATAGTAGTATGTCAGTATGGATATTTTATGTTTATGCCAAAGCTCTTATTTTATATCATGTCATCTGATATTTATAGTTAGACTGATCCGTTTATTATTTTCTTAAATAATACTCGGGTCAGACCGAGATGTTACAGGTGCTTCTGCTTGACTTCCTCCCGGGATTTGCTACTCTGACTTTTGGCTAACTATTTAGTTTAGCAGTTTTTGTTGTATACACTTGAGATATGGACTCATAGTTGTATTCTTTTGGTATAGCACGTGTTGCTATTCTTTTGTATTATTGTGGAACCTTTTGACCACTACTCTGATGTACACGTTCATGTGTTAGTTATATATTCATATCTTCTTCCGCCTTTGTGATATGGATGTCTGTGACTGCTTTGTGTTATGTTTATTTCTATGTTTGTTTCCGAAGATTATTTTATAGCCACCGTGTGATAATCAATTACATGGATGGTCGCTCCTCAACAGCCTTATTCTTCGTGCTAGTTGACAGCATTACATCGTAGTGTCCTTGGCTAGCGTGGGTATTGAGGTGGGGCGTTACACAAGGGGAATCCAATTCCCAAATTCCTTTATAAATTTTTTCTGTAAATCCTTTTAATAAATCTCTTTCATTTTTAGAAATCTCCTTTACTTAAATTCCAAATCCATTTATAAATCACTTTATAAATCTCTAAGGTAATTTATAAAACTCTTTTATGAATATCCAAAATCATATATAAAACTCTTTTCCAAATTTCACTTATTAAAACAAAACTTCTTTAATAAATCTTAAAACAATGAAGTTCCTTTGATAAAACAATAACCTATTTAAAACACCTTTAAATAAACAAGTTATTTTTAAACATTCTTTATTCACTTATCTTTAAACCACATTAACAAAATAATGATTTTAAACAATCATTTTAAAAAGTGTTAAATTAACTTCAGACATTTTAAATAAATTGATTGCTTAATTATTCTTTAAATATCATATCTAAAATGATAATAAACTTTAAACCATTTTCAAAATGGATAAAATTCAAACATTTGACTTCACAAGTTTGGAAAGAGGCTTAACGACTAGCATAGTTCTTATTTAATTCAGTTTAACTTTTAAAGTTATAACATGGATATTTACATAACAAGTAGATATGTAAAGGAAATTAGCCAATAACAATCGATCAACATATAGATAATTGTCCAAGTTACCAAAATAATAGAACTAGGATTTTTGTAATAACTATGGTTTTGGTGATTACCTTTAATATTAAATTATAACGGTGGTTATAATTTAATATTAGCAAAATAAAAATAAATTGGAGATGTAATTTGTTAAAATTGTTTATTTTAAATAAACAATGGGTTTTAAATAGAAAATGTTGAAAATAAGGTTTAAAAACTTTATTTTGGTTGTTTGTGATAAAAATGAGTACTATATTATTTTATTTTAGTAAAGTGCAATAATTTTGGAAATTATTGCCAATTGTTGAATTTTGTTAATTTTAAATGAAGTATGTGATTTAATATGGTGTATAATATAATTAAAAAGGTGGAATTTTGTTTAAAAATAATTTTTAGATGTAGAAATGATGTTAAAATGGTTTGTTATATTTAATTGCGCAAGAAAATGATTTTAATGTAATTTTTGGTGCTAAAATATTATTTTTATGTAAATATCGTGAAAATTGTGTATTTAATTAATAATAAGAGTTTTAATGATGAAAAATAATTTTATGGCGAAATTATCTTTTATTTGTTCATAAAATATTTTGTGAAACATAGAAATATATTTGTATGATTTTATAGTGTTGAAATCATCAAAAAAAACTTGTTTTGAATAAGATATATGTGTTTTAAGTGTTAATTAGATTATAAAAATAATTGCTTTCCTAATTGGGTCTAAGCCCATTTACAACCTAAACTAAGAAAGAAAAAGTTTCTTTCTTCTCCATTTTGTTCGTACAGTACATTCACAACTAGAAAGAAAGAAAACAATCTTTCCTCTTTCAAAACCTAAAAATCAAAATCTCCAAGTTATTCCATTACTTTGCTGAATTTTATCAAATTGAAGCAATTAGAAATAGATAATCACTCCAAAAACTAAATCCATTTCATCAATTTTAGATTTGAGAAGCTTGAATGATCTATAATTTCATTTTCTTTGTTTGCATGCCTGTACAATGTCAATTTATAGGTTCCTGAAGCTCATTCAAACCAAAAGCTTGCAACTTTCTTCGGATTTGCTCAAGTTTGATCTTCAATTGTTAAGGTGAGTTCTAAACTCACAAAAATATAGCTAAAAACAAAAGTTTGCTAGCCAAAAACTGCTCAAATCGCTTACTGTAACAAATTTCTGTTGTTTAGCCGTTTACAGTGAAAATAGGCTGTGAGTCCAACTTTGAGAGCCTATATCTCTCATATTTCTTATCCGATTTATGTCAAACTTTCTTTTATTGATAGTATTTTTTTTGAGCTATATGCTTGTCAAATTTCAGGTCATTCCAACCTTTGTAGCTTGTATATATTTGTTGTCGAACATTGAGTCAGAGCATATTTTGCTCCAGCCGTTTACAGTGAAAACAGGCTGTGAGTCCAACTTTGAGAGCCTATATCTCTCATATTTCTTATTCGATTTGTGTCAAACATTTTTTTATTCATAGTATTGTTGTTGAAATATATGCTTGCCAAATTTTAGGTCATTTCAACCCTTTGTAGCTTATATAAATTTATTGTCGAACATTGAGTCAGAGCATGTTTTGCTCCAGCCGTTTATGGTAAAATCTGGCTGTGAGTCCAACTTTGTGACATTATATCTCTCTTGTTTCTTGTCCAATTGTATCCATTCTTTTTTTATTCAAAGTAAAGTTGTTGAACTCTATGCCTGTAAAATTCTAAGGCTTTTAGACCTCTATAACTAGTTGAAAATTTGCTTGGAACTTTAAATCGGAGCATGTTTTGCTCCAGCTGAAAATTTCTGAATTGTTTTACATGGATTTGTGAAGCAAATTTCGATTTTGTTTTTGATCAACTTGATCCTAAGATGAAAGAGCCAGTATTACCATTTATCTGTATTTTGGATTGGTGAGTTTTTAGGTGATTTTTGTATGACGATTTTATAAATAATTTCATTGAATTTTTGTTGATTTTTATTGTTTCTGTGCACGTGTTTTCTAAACCGTTTTCGGAAGATTTTTTTGTAATAAAATAGCTTTCGAAATAAATATTTTATAATATTTATAATTATTTTAAAACTATTAAAATTATATATCCTCTATAATAAAGAGAATTTCAACGGAATGTTTTGCAAACGGTTTTTAAAAATTGTTTTAAAAACTAGTTTTCTCAAAGCAAAGTATTTTCTATATAAAATGCACATTTTTGCACTCTTCGAGCATATGAGAAAGAGAATTAAACGATTTCGTAAAACATGTGGTATGAGACACATGCGTTTACTATTTGTAACGACCTAATTTTTTTCGACTTCCGAAAGTCGACATCAATACGCCCACTGTATCAAATGCCGAACCATCGAATGCCGGAAAACCGAATCATTAGGGTTAAAGAAGAAAGAGGTAGAAGATGAAAGAAGAAGAAACAGAAACAATAACAGAATCTCACATTCGCAGCGGAACCATATATAATATATAAATGAATAATCTTTAAAACAAAGAACTATATCAGTTTATACATACATCATCAGAGTTTACAACAACAACACACAACACTGGCAGTTATAATAACTTGCCTACATAGAAATTTGATATACACAAACCCAAACGCAGTAGATACTACATAGTATAGATAATACGTCTCGCCATCCAGCTTGCCTCCAGATCTCCACAGCATCTTTTCTAACTTCGCTCTAGAATAATGATAACCTGACTCTAGGCTGCCCGTGTGGAAAATTATGGGCACCCAGAGTTTAGAAAGGGAACAATAAACTCCAGGTCAGTCATGGGACTGGTGTAAGATCTTAAAAAAAGTTATTTGTATAAAAAGAAATCCGTTTATGCTTTTGGAAAATGAAACTACCATAAGGCCTCCCCACACACACACATAATGCAAACGCAGAATTGGAGGAGATTTCTCCTTATGATAGTCAAACATGCTTCATACACAAAAATCTTTTTGATATTATTTTTAGTGCATAGTGGAAAACATTTCGAAAGTATAATATTAATCTTAGCCAGCATAGACATTTCGCACTTATGCCTACTATAGCTACCATGTTCAATAGCAGGTTACCGCTACATTCCATGGCAGGTTATACCACTAAAACCGTATAGGGCTCGTATTGTTTCTTTGGATTTCCAACAAATGGTCAGGCTAAGGAACTTCCTTATCGAATGAAAACGCCTTTGGAGGGACGCCCCGAGAACCACCCTGGCTCTCTGCCAACACAAAGCCGGATTACTCCTGCCTGGAAGTAACCCGAGTATGCCATCCCCCGGTCGTAACCAACCTTTAATCCGGGATCCCGACAACCAACAACCACATAAGTAAAATATCTGGGCTCCATGCCATGATACCACTTTCAAAATCAACATAAGTAAATATTTAGGCTCCATACCATGATATCACTTTTTATCCATAAGGGAAAATGCACATACCCTTAGGGGCGCGACCCCCATAACCTTACCGCATCCTTCCTGTTTCGACCATTTTCCTGGGTGTGAGGTCCGACGAAGTCTCGTCCACAAAGCTACGCTTTTCACAAAAGCCATGCTTCGATCAACCAATGATAAGCAACACTCCGCATGCCACATTACCGAATTGGGAATGTATCACTAGTAACCATCAACTACATAACCTCTAAGCTCGTACGTCTCAGAGAAAGGTGTTAAGCTAAGAGAATAAATTCTCCACCACCAACAGAAATGTATTTGATAGAAACCAGCTTTACATCTCAAAGTGTAACGTCAGACACACATCCATACAAGTCTGTTCCGGGTTCGAACAGAACCGAAGGCACTTCCAAAGAAGGCACTTCCAAAGAAGTCCTTGCAATCCAGATATTCACTAATCACGTCCGGACTCCCCATCACAAAGGGTGATAAAATCTCTATACCGAAGCAACTCGGTGCAGAGACATTCGACAGGTAATCCTTTCGCTTTCGAAAATATCCGGTCTTCAACACCATCTTCAAATGCAATCTCATTTCGTCGTATCATTATTCGGAATGGGTTTTATGACATAAAGTCCTCTCCCGGCTTAACTGAATAATGAGCGCTTGTTTTAAAAACAAATTCAAGTGCCATTTCAAAGGCCAATATTGATAGTTGGTTATTTAACTATCAAACATCATTCACAGCAATCATCAAATTTAAATAATTTTTCCCAAATTATTTATTTTCAAAATATCTTTACAAGATATATTTTTCACATTTCAATCCTTTGAAAACAAATTTCAAATCATTTTTCACTCACGGAATAAGATTCCCGATATTATTTATTTCCACTGAAAATCTGCCAAGTCCGAATACTTTAAAAAAATTTAAATCACTTATCCAAAATATACTTGGAAACATTTAAAATAAAAACTATTTTAAAACACTTTATTTAAAAATATTAGTTATGAAAATATTATACTAATATCTCATATAAAAACTCAAGTCCAAACTAATTTTAAAATAAAAACTTTAGATAGAGTATAACTATTTAAATAACCCGTTTTTTAAATCAATATCAATTAAATCCTTAAATAATCACTTCTCTAATTAATTGAAATAAATCTTTACTTTAAAGATTTAAAAACAATTTACGAAAATACTTTCTTCACAAACATTCTTTTTAAAACCAACTCTAGAACTTTTAATTTATACTTTAAAAGCTACTTTGAAAACATACTCGGCTTTCTAGGGAAAATACACTTTCCATATCAAAATGGTCCATTTAAACCAATTAATAAACCCTTTCTCGATTTATTTCAATTTACATTTCCAATCCGTAAATTTATTTCCACACTTTTAAAAATAAACAAATATTTATTTTTAAAACAATTTTCCCTTTCCTTTTTAAATTCCCTTTTTGAATTTAAATTTCCAAATATCCACTTTCAAACACCAAATCAAATTCCAAATTTATTTCCAAATTTATTTCAAAACACAAAATCAAATTTTCATTCAAACACCAAATCAAATTTTCATTCAAACACCAAATCATATTTTCAAATTGATTTCCCAAAGATTTATTTTCAAATACCAAATCAACTTTCAATTTGATTTCTAAAAATTATTACCTTTTAAAATAAATCCCTTTATTTCTTTCAAACTATTTAAAATCCAAATTTAAAGAAATTCTTTAATTTTTTAAACAATATTATTTAAAATCCATTTATTAAAATCTTTTTCTCATATTTTGGAATTAATTCAATAGGATTTCAAAAATCAACTTTAATACTTTAATTGTAACGGTCTAGGCTTTTCTACTTTAATTTCCAAAATCCAATTATATTTATTTCTGGTATCCTATGATACCAAAAATATATTCGGCTAAACTATAGCCTTCAATAATTTCAATCATCAATATAATCATACACAGATTATAAATAAATCAACACACAATATTGAAACAAATTTAAATATTTGAGGAATCCAGTTGGATCCCTCCAACCTATTTCCCTGCATCCACAGATGTTAGCACAACAATTAAATACCCATTCCACTTCGAGGTGGAATATCGCGGTATATGGGATTTATATAATATCATCCGCTATTATGCGGCACATAGGGTCTCATCCGCTATATAATGCGGGAAATCAATCACTCCAATATATATATATATAAACACACACACACACACACTATCATATATACTATCACATCCAAACAATCAATTAATAACTGATATTCTAATTATTTCAATTGAGTGAGAAGATCTCACCTTTGCTTATGCATGTAATACATTTCCAAACCGGCTTGCTTCTTTACAGATTTTGACCTAGTGTAAACAATTATATGATTTTATTAATATTTGAACCAATCGAATAATTAATTTCCATTTAATAATTTTTTTAAAATTAACAGTAAGCTAAATATTTGTATACATCTTTTTCTGTAAAAGCAATAGTTTTCTTTACTGTAAATAAACAACAGTAATTCTATTTACTATTTAATTTTTTTTATATATATACTTATGTTTGTAAATTAAATTATTGAAAATAAAATCATGGGTATCTCCGTCATCGAAGCAGAACCATAGGCTCGGGTCGAAAAATATCAAATTGCTGCCAGAATGGAACTGCGACTAAAATATTGCCCTACTTCGAAGCTGCCGCCATCGACCACTCTTGCTAACAACTCCACCACGTTGTGATTCAACTGCACCATGATTTGCATGAGGTCAACGAGCCTCTCCAATTTGCTGCTCGCCGCCCTATCTTTCGATTCCTAGAAGCTCGAGACCCCAGCATTTTCGTGCTGTTCGAGTAAGAAGACGTCGCGCCCCCCTCCCCTTTTCAATACTTCTCGAACACCTCGAAACCCAGGCCACTAATGAACGTCGGCCATGCCTCCTTTGAATTCAAGCTTCCATTTCTTTCGGTCGTTCTTAATTTCGATTTTTTATTTTTTATTGTCGACGAAGAGAGGAGGGAGATGAGATTTCATTAGGTAAAGTTCGGCCGTGGTTTTGTTTTGAACGAAAAAGGGTTTCATTGTTTTCATTTTGTATCTCGGCTGTCGATTATTATTTTCTTCTTTCAACGCGTGTTAAAAGAAATGTGCCAAGTGTTGAAGAAAGAAGACATGTAACGACCCGTATTTTTACGGATCGAAACATCGTAAAACAGTTGACGTTTGGTCGCATTGTTGATAAGTCATCCATAGTCTAAGTCTTAGGTCGTGTAGAAGATAGGTCGTATAGTGGTTAGGTCGTAGTAAACGACCTAAGGAAGTGGTGCGACCTATAGAATTTGGTGACCTAAGAAGTGGAGCGACCTAAGTCTTGGAACGACCTAAGAAGTTAGGTCGTGTGATAGTTAGGCCGTATAGGAGATAAGTCGTGTGGTGACTTAGGTCGTCGAGTAGGTTAGGTCGTAGACGACTTAAGGAAATAGGCGACTTAAGATAGTAAGCGACTAAAGAGATGGGGCGAGTTAACGACCTAAGGGATAGGTCGGCGACGACCTAAGGAAGCTAGGGGTAGCAGTGAGCGACCTAAGGAGGATAAGTCGTAGACGACTTAGGAGTTAGGTCTTGGGTTGTTAGGTCGCTAAGTATTAGGTCGTAAGGGGTTAGGTCGTAACCTAGTTAAGTCGCGTGGTTATTGAGCAGTTAGGTCGCGCATTGTTTTAAGTCGTGACATAGTTAGGTCGCGCATTGTTTTAGGTCGCGTGAAGGCTTAAGGGGTTAGGTCGCTGAGTCGTGAGCGACCTAGGAGTTATAGAGATATTCCGTGTTGAGTCGAATGTGTGCTAAGTCGCAGGATGTTAGGTCGCGATCTTTGATAGGTCGCTAAGCCGCCTTCGTGTGTTAGGTCATTGGATCTGTTAGGTCGTAAGTCGTAGAGGCTTGGGGCTGTTAGGTCGAAGATTTTAGGTCGTGGGGTTTTAGGTCGTTAGGGTTCTTAGGTCGTGAACGACCTAACTCCGAGTGGACGACCTAAGGTAAAATCAGCTATAAATAGGAGGGTTTTTCTCACTTTTTGGGATGCGGATTTTGAAGCGACGAAGTGCTGCCATTTTGGGAGCTCGACTTCTACACTTCTTTACTTCTTTTCTCCACTCTAATCTTGTGATTCCTTCCATCCAAATTGAAGATCAAATTGAAGATCCAAGAGCTTAGATTGAAGATCTTCATCCATCGAAGAGAGATTTCATCGTTTGAAGCGGATTTGTGATAGATCGAGTTAGATCCTTCGCTGTCCAGATCTGAAGTGTGTTGCTTTTGAGTTGTTTAGGTGATTTGGTGAGTGATGATTATCTCTCACACAGATCCAAAAGAGTATATCGGATCGTTGGCTTGATTTTGTGTTAAAGTAGTGATTTCCATGCATTTTTGTAAACCTAAGTATAGATCCACATAGATCCATTGTTCATGATGATTTGACAACCATTTTACTACATGATAACTTATGCAAGTTCATTCATCAAGATTATAGAGATATTGCTCATGTTTTCATGCTTGTTAGACTTTCAACTCTTTATTTACGAAATTGCCATTATTGTTAATATTGTTCATTAGATCATATTTGAATGCTTGATTATTTGGATTAATATTTGACTTGATTGATTGCTATGAATTAGATGATTGATGATTTGATTTAGACAAGATGGTCGAAGATGATTCAAAAGCTAAGGGAAAGGCTCTTGAATTGGAAAAGCTGCACGTGGCATATGTAGCGGATGATGAAGCTCATATGGATAGATTTGATGATGATATGAGATAGCCTTGGTCTAATCCAGACGGGATCATTCCAAGCATGTTGACAACTCGGTGAAATGGTTCGAGTTTGAGGATAATGGTTTGCTCGAGAGGCGCTTGAGCTAGTATGGAAATTGTCGTCGAGGAGGATGACTAGAAGGCTGAGATCTCATCGTTGTTGAAGGTTCTAGCATGCTCAAAGCAAGAGTACGTTGGGCAGATTCGATAGTCCCTGAAGGCTAGTGATTGGTAGTCAAGTACTCTGGGCAGATTCGATAGTCCTAGGCACGGGTCACGATGATGTGCGGAGTTATGTCTAGAACCGGGGTTTCCATCAGCCCTTGACGGACGGATGAAAGAATGAGCCGGTCATTCAATAAACGATGATATCGAAGCAATGATAACCAGAGTCATGGATGTTTGGTTGTATCATCATTCGGTCTCAAGAGCGGTATTTTTTGGGTGCTTATCTGATCTTGGTTTAGGCCTTGGGGGTTTGTACTTGGAAAACATCGCCCTTGACTCGAGTGATAATTGCTTTACTTTAAATTGTATGCTTTGCTATGTTGCTTCTGCTTAGTGTGTGTTTGGGGGCTATCACTGTAGAAAGAGGTGGAATGGGAGGGTTGTATTCCTATTCCTTTTCCTTTATGCTCTTTTGGTATGTTGTTAGTTAATTTACCGCTCACTAAGACTGTTGTCTGACTCAAGGCTTTATGTTTTAACTCTTATTGCCTTGGGCTGTTCGTCCATTTTGGGACGGGCAGACTAGGTAGCAGGTGACAGGTGCTGTTCTTGCTTCCCACGATGTTGATGATGAAGACGAGCTGGAGGATTGCATATTATTTTCTTACTATATGTACTGGATGTTCTGCTGCTTGTATATTCTCTGAGTGTTATGTAGTGAGGCTTGTTTTATTGACTATGCAGATGTTTGTATCCAACTATTATGAAGTTTTATTGATGAGATTCTATTCTGTGAAGCTTCACTATATATATATTCTATTGTATTTTGTCCATGCGCTGTGAGTAATACGATAGATTCTGCTATTTTAATTTACCTTGGCAATCGTCCATGGCTGCCTGGCACACTTTACAGCGCACTATCTTTAGGTTCGGTGCAGGGGTCATGGGCAGTCGTCACATTTGGTATCAGAGCATTGGTTAATCGATTTTACCCAACGCTCGCTGACATAACTACGTATGAGAGACGTAATTGTATTTTTATGAATGACTACTATATATAATATAGTAGATTAGAAGAGTTTGAGTCCTTTATGCAGCTATTTCTCAAGGTGTGCTAATCATTCCTTTTTATAGATATTGAGAATGAGTCGAAGAGGGAGACCAGCTGCTAGGGAAGGCCGTGCTACTGAAGGGGCTGCTGATTATGCTGCTATGTTCGAAGCTATGATGACTTCGATCATGAGAAGGATGACAGCTCCGGGGCCATCAGTGGATGTTGGATTTCAAGTTCAAACTCCAAAACCGGTGGATTTTGCTAAGCTGTGTAAGGACTATACTGCTCTTGGAGGAAAGGTTTTCTTGGGGACACAATCGACCATTGAAGTTCAGAGGTGGATAGATGCTTGTAGAAGGATCTTTGGTGATTTGGGAATTGAGGATGCAACTAAAAGGAAGCTTGCATCAAGACAGCTTCAAGGAAGAGCTTCTGATTGGTGGAACTCTATCACCATTGATACTCCGAAGGAAGAGATTACTTGGGAGCAATTCCAAGCTAGATTTGAAGCTAAGTTCATTTCTACGGCTCAGAAGTCTGTTCTGTTCAAGAAGTTTGTGGAGCTCAAGCAGGGTGGAAGACCGGTTCTTGAGTACGTTTATGAGTTTGAAGCTTTGTCCAAGTATGCCCGGTCGTATATTGAATCTACATATCAGAAGAATGAAAAGTTTGTGACAGACTTGGACAGTTATCTTGGGAGGCAGTTGGTGGATCATTTGGACAATTCATTTGAGAAGCTTGTGGAGAAAGCTCTCAGGCACGAGAATCTGTTTCCTAAGGAAGGATCTATTGTTGCTGCGACTAGGGAAGAGGCTAAACCTCAGCAGGGTGGAAACAAGAAGAGGAAGCAGCAGCAACAAAAGGGTAAGGATGGCCAGAAGAAGCCGAAGGGCGAAGTGACCTGCTACAATTGTCAGCAGAAGGGCCATTTCTCCAGAGACTGTAAGAATCCGAAGGTGCCGGTGAAGTGCCACAACTGTGACAAGCTGGGGCATGTTAGGAAGAATTGTCCAGAACCAAGGAGGGACAAGCAGATTGTGCAAGCTTATGCTTTGGGAGCTGTTCCATCGTCTTCGAAAGCTCCTACCGTTGAAGAGAAAGGAAAGAGTGTAGTGGTTCAAGGTACTCTTTTCCTATGTGGTGTTCCAGTGAGAGTGCTATTTGATACTGGGGCATCGCATTCTTTTGTTTGTAATGAACTTGTAGGCCGATTGGGTTTAGAACCGGATATGGTTGATAGGCCATTGGTTGTGACTAATCCAGTTGGGGGTTCGTCTTGTTTGTGTATGTTATGCCGTGGTCTGATTGTATCGAGTCATGATTGCTCTTTTGTTTGTGATTGTTTTGTTCTAAACTTTGCGGGGTTCAGAATTATTTTGGGTATGGACTGGCTTAGGAAGTATGCGGCAAAGGTTGATTGTGAGAGGTTGGAGGTGACAGTCGAGAATGTGGAGGGGCGAAAGATTGTGATACGATGCAAGCATGAAGAAGGCGTCTTCATGAGCTTCATGTATTCGCTGGTTGTTCCATGGGATGGACTTTCATCGTTGCCAATCGTTAATGGATTTGAGGATGTCTTTGACGAGGTCAAAGGGTTACCGCCGCATAGAGAGATCGAGTTTCGTATAGATCTAGTTGAAGGAGCCAGACCTGTTGTGATGCCTCTTAGGCGGATGGCGCCTAGGGAACAGCAGGAGTTGAAGGTGCAGGTTGATGATCTTTTGCAGAAAGGATTCATTCGGCGTAGTGTGTCCGAATGGGGTGCACCACTTGTGTTTGCAACCAAAGCGGATGGATCGCTGAGGTTGTGTGTGGATTATCGTGAGCTGAATAAGGTGACTAAGGAGAACAAGTATCCATTGCCTAGAATAGATGACTTGTTTGATCAGCTTCACGAAGCTAAGGTGTTTTCTCAGATGGATTTGGCAACGGGATTTTACCAGTTGAGAGTGGCTAAGGATAGTGTGCCGAAGACTGCTTTTAGGACACCATCCGGTTTCTTTGAGTGGCTGGTAATGCCGTTTGGATTGACTAATGCGCCAGCATATTTTGTGGATCTTATGAATAGAGTGTTCAGAGATCAGTTGAATAAGTTCATGTTAGTGTTCGTGGATGATATTCTGATTTATTCCAGAACTGAAGAAGAGCACAAGACGCACTTGCGTATTGTTTTGGAAATCTTACGGAAACATCAGCTGAAGGCTAAGTTTTCGAAGTGTCACTTCTGGAAAAGTGAAGTGAGGTTCTTAGGCCATGTTATCTCTGGAAATGGAATAGCGGTTGATCCCGCCAAGGTGGCAACAATCCAGGATTGGGGTAGACCTAAGAATGCATCTGATGTGAGAAGTTTTCTTGGATTAGCAGGATATTATCGTCGATTTATCAAAGACTTCTCCAAAGTGGCTGCACCATTAGCAGGATTGACGAAGAAGAACCAAGTGTTCAGATGGGAAGATAAGTGTGAGCAAGCTTTTAGAATCCTGAAAGAGCGATTGACAAGTGCTCCTGTTTTGACTATTCCAAGTGGGAATGATGAGATGGTGGTTTACACCGACGCATGTGGTACTGGACTTGGAGCAGTGTTGATGTAGAGGGATAAAGTTGTTGCGTATGCAAGTCGACAACTGAAGCCGCATGAAAGGAATTACCCGACTCATGATTTGGAGTTAGCGGCGATTGTTTTTGCTCTGAAGATGTGGAGACATTATCTATTGGGAGTTCGATTCGAGTTGTTTACAGATCATAAGTCGTTGAAGTATCTTTTCTCCCAAAAGGATTTGAATCTTCGGCAGCAACGTTGGCTAGAGTTTTTGGCATCATATGATTTTGGTATAGCTTATACTCCGGGAAAAGGTAACACAGTGGCGGATGCGTTAAGTCGAAGACATGCAGGATTGGGAACCATGTTTTCAGAATGGAAGAGTCTCGAGTTTTTAGCTGGATTTGACTTCAGGCC
Source organism: Allium fistulosum (assembly GCA_030737815.1). Classification (NCBI taxonomy): domain Eukaryota; kingdom Viridiplantae; phylum Streptophyta; class Magnoliopsida; order Asparagales; family Amaryllidaceae; genus Allium; species Allium fistulosum. The sequence goes on from CM060907.1 coordinate 853,940,172, forward strand.
CAGATGTGAATTGGAACCTGAGATGTTGGCAAACTTATCGATAAGACCAACACTTGTGGAAAGGATTGGTGAGAGCCAAAAGCGTGACGATAAGCTTGTCAAGATTATCCGTGATATGGAATCTGGATTAGGCCCAGAGAAGGATAAAGGATTCGAAGTCGATCGAGAGGGTTGGCTTCGGAAACAAGGACGACTAGTTGTTCCCGATATAGATGGATTGAGAGATGAAGTTCTGAAGGAAAGTCATCACTCGAAGCTGACTATTCATCCAGGTGGAAATAAGATGTATCGGGATATGAAGAGAACCTACTACTGGGAAGGTATGAAGAAGGATGTTGGAAATTTCATTTCCAAGTGCATGAACTGCCAGTTGGTGAAAGCTGAGCAGAAGAAGCCCAGTGGATTGCTTCAGCTATTAGAAGTTCCTACATGGAAGTGGGAGCAAATATCGATGGATTTTTTTGATGGGTTACCTAGAACAAGGACGGGAAATGAAGGGATTTGGGTCATCGTAGATCGTCTGACTAAGAGTGCAAGATTCATTCCTGTTCGATCGACTAGGACTGCATCAAAGTTGGCTGAGTTGTATGTTAAGTGGATAGTGCGATTCCATGGTATTCCGAAGAGTATAGTGAGCGATCGAGACCCATTGTTCACTAGTGGATTTTGGAAGAGCTTCCAGGAAGTTTTGGGAACTGAGTTGTGTTTAAGTACAGCTTACCACCCTCAAACAGATGGTCAGACCGAGAGAGTCAACCGAGTTTTGGAAGATCTCCTCAGAGCTTGTGTTTTGGATTTCGGAGGATCATGGGAAGATCACCTTCATCTGGTGGAATTTTCGTATAATAACAGTTACCAATCAAGCATTGGTATGGCACCGTATGAGGCATTGTATGGAAGACCGTGTAACTCTCCGACATGTTGGTTAGAGACAGGAGAAAAGCTAATGCTTGGGCCAGAGATGATTCGACGGACTTCAGATTGTATAGAGATCATTCGGCGACGAATGAAGGTAGCCCAAGACCGTCAGAAAAGTTATGCCGATAAGCGTCGTAAGGATTTGGAGTTCGACGTAGTTGATATGGTTTTTGTGAAGATTTCTCCACTGAAGAATGTTATTCGATTCGGGAAGAAAGGAAAATTGACTCCGAGATTTGTTGGACCATTCCCGATCATCGAGCGAATTGGAAATCTCGCTTACCGATTGGAGTTACCAGAGAAGATGTCGAGTGTGCACAATGTTTTTCATGTATCGTATCTACGGAAGTATGTGCACGACTCGAATACAGTGGTTTCTGCTGATAGCTGTGAAGATTTCGAGGTTGATCCAGTCGATAAGAGACCTCGTAAGCCGCTTCGTGTTGTGGAAACCGACACGAAACAGCTTAGGAAGAAGGTTGTTAAGTTGCTCAAGATACAATGGAGTGATGATGATAACGACTGTACGTGGGAGGTGGAAGAGAGGATGAAGGCAGCTCATCCTGAACTCTTCAAGGTATGGCCCTAAGGTGTCGTGTCATCTCACGATATTGTAACTTGTTCTAGTTTTAGAATTCTGCATGCTAAGCTAGAATTGGATGCATGGTTTGTTGATTGCTATGGATGGTAGGCATGCAGAATAGTCTTTGATTGCTCTTGTTTGTTTGGAATTTCGAGGGCGAAATTCCTAAGGGGGAGAGAATGTAACGACCCGTATTTTTACGGATCGAAACATCGTAAAACAGTTGACGTTTGGTCACATTGTTGATAAGTCATCCATAGTCTAAGTCTTAGGTCGTGTAGAAGATAGGTCGTATAGTGGTTAGGTCGTAGTAAACGACCTAAGGAAGTAGTGCGACCTATAGAATTTGGCGACCTAAGAAGTGGAGCGACCTAAGTCTTGGAACGACCTAAGAAGTTAGGTCGTGTGATAGTTAGGCCGTATAGGAGATAAGTCGTGTGGTGACTTAGGTCGTTGAGTAGGTTAGGTCGTAGACGACTTAAGGAAATAGGCGACTTAAGATAGTAAGCGACTTAAGAAATGGGGCGAGTTAACGACCTAAGGGATAGGTCGGCGACGACCTAAGGAAGCTAGGGGTATCAGTGAGCGACCTAAGGAGGATAAGTCGTAGACGACTTAGGAGTTAGGTCGTGGGTTGTTAGGTCGCTAAGTATTAGGTCGTAAGGGGTTAGGTCGTAACCCAGTTAAGTCGCGTGGTTATTGAGTAGTTAGGTCGCGCATTGTTTTAAGTCGTGACATAGTTAGGTCGCGCATTGTTTTAGGTCACGTGAAGGCTTAAGGGATTAGGTCGCTGAGTCATGAGCGACCTAGGAGTTATAGAGATATTCCGTGTTGAGTCGAATGTGTGCTAAGTCGCAGGATGTTAGGTCGCAATCTTTGATAGGTCGCTAAGCCGCCTTCGTGTGTTAGGTCGTTGGATTTGTTAGGTCGTAAGTCGTAGAGGCTTGGGGCTGTTAGGTCGAAGATTTTAGGTCGTGGGGTTTTAGGTCATTAGGGTTCTTAGGTAGTGAACGACCTAACTCCGAGTGGACGACCTAAGGTAAAATCAGCTATAAATAGGAGGGTTTTTCTCACTTTTTGGGATGCGGATTTTGAAGCGACGACGTGCTGCCATTTTGGGAGCTCGACTTCTACACTTCTTCACTTCTTTTCTCCACTCTAATCTTGTGATTCCTTCCATCCAAATCGAAGATCAAATTGAAGATCCAAGAGCTTAGATTGAAGATCTTCATCCATCGAAGAGAGATTTCATCGTTTGAAGCGGATTTGTGATAAATCGAGTTAGATCCTTCGCTGTCCTGATCTGAAGTGTGTTGCTTTTGAGTTGTTTAGGTGATTTGGTGAGTGATGATTATCTCTCACACGGATCCAAAAGAGTATATCGGATCGTTGGCTTGATTTTGTGTTAAAGTAGTGATTTCCATGCATTTTTGTAAACCTAAGTATAGATCCACATAGATCCATTGTTCATGATGATTTGACAACCATTTTACAACATGATAACTTATGCAAGTTCATTCATCAAGATTATAGAGATATTGCTCATGTTTTCATGCTTGTTAGACTTTCAACTCTTTATTTACGAAATTGCCATTATTGTTAATATTGTTCATTAGATCATATTTGAATGCTTGATTACTTGGATTAATGTTTGACTTGATTGATTGCTATGAATTAGATGATTGATGATTTGATTTAGACAAGATGGTCGAAGATGATTCAAAAGCTAAGGGAAAGGCTCTTGAATTGGAAAAGCTGCACGTGGCATATGTAGCGGATGATGAAGCTCATATGGATAGATTTGATGATGATATGAGATAGCCTTGGTCTAATCCAGACGGGATCATTCCAAGCATGTTGACAACTCGGTGAAATGGTTCGAGTTTGAGGATAATGGTTTGCTCGAGAGGCGCTTGAGCTAGTATGGAAGTTGTCGTGGAGGAGGATGACTAGAAGGCTGAGATCTCATCGTTGTTGAAGGTTCTAGCATGCTCAAAGCAAGAGTACGTTGGGCAGATTCGATAGTCCCTGAAGGCTACTGATTGGTAGTCAAGTACTCTGGGCAGATTCGATAGTCCTAGGCACGGGTCACGATGATGTGCGGAGTTATGTCTAGAACCGGGGTTTCCATTAGCCCTTGACGGACGGATGAAAGAATGAGCCGGTCATTCAATTAACGATGATATCGAAGCAATGATAACAGTGATAGCCAGAGTCATGGATGTTTGGTTGTATCATCATTCAGTCTTAAGAGCGGTATTTTCTGGGTGCTTATCTGATCTTGGTTTAGGCCTTGGGGGTTTGTACTTGGAAAACATCGCCCTTGACTCGAGTGATAATTGCTTTACTTTAAATTGTATGCTTTGCTATGTTGCTTCTGCTTAGTGTGTGTCTGGGGGCTATCACTGTAGAAAGAGGTGGAATGGGAGGGTTGTATTCCTATTCCTTTTCCTTTATGCTCTTTTGGTATGTTGTTAGTTAATTTACCGCTCACTAAGACTGTTGTCTGACTCAAGGCTTTATGTTTTAACTCTTATTGCCTTGGGCTGTTCGTCCATTTTGGGACGGGCAGACTAGGTAGCAGGTGACAGGTGCTGTTCTTGCTTCCTACGATGCTGATGACGAAGACGAGCTGGAGGATTGCATATTATTTTCTTACTATATGTACTGGATGTTCCGCTGCTTGTATATTCTCTGAGTGTTATGTAGTGAGGCTTGTTGTATTGACTATGCAGATGTTTGTATCCAACTATTATGAAGTTTTATTGATGAGATTCTATTCTGTGAAGCTTCACTATATATATATTCTATTGTATTTTGTCCATGCGCTGTGAGTAATACGATAGATTCTGCTGTTTTAATTTACCTTGGCAATCGTCCATGGCTACCTGGCACACTTTACAACGCACTATCTTTAGGTTCGGTGCAGGGGTCATGGGCAGTCGTCACAAGACGTGTTAAATTTTTCCCATTGAATGTGAATATATATATTCAATTTTAAATTTAAATTCAAATTCAAATCGTCTTGATAAATGCAACTCAAAATCTCGACATCCAATCGAGGTGTGCCGCTAGGCATTTATAATGTTATATCCTTATTTCAAATGCACTGGAAAAGGTTTCGAGTCCAAATTCGATCGTATGGAGAAGATAGCATTTTGGACCCAGCTATTTATATTAATTTTTCGATATAAATTCAGCGCGTTTGCCTATCGTACGATCACATGACAACTCCAAATACTATGAAAATTGAAATCCGATAATAATATACTATTATGGATCCAATGGAACTAGTTTCGTCGAATTCCGAGACTGTTTCCCGGAAGGCTATTTTTTAAATATCGATTTAAATGATAAAAATTCAAAACTAAACAAAGCATTTCCAAATTCAATTCTGAAGCTTCCATTATCTTTAGTATTATAAATATAAATTTTCCAAGCCTAAAAAAAATGTTTTTAATCATCTTAAATTTGAAGATCAAATATTTTACCCAGTTTCAATAATTAAATTTAATAATTTAATTGCCAAATTCATAGTTATATTTGAAATTCAAGTTAAATTAACTTCCAAATATTTAAAATCAATTAAATATTCTAATTTCTAATGTCCAAAATTCAGGATCGTCACACTTTTTGGGTTAATTTCGGACTTGTTCGTTCGAAGCTACACATTCATTGACTTTCGGGTTGTATATATGCCGATGATCTAAGGCGATTATTGTGATTTAAATGATTTTATTTTCTAGTGTGGCATTGGCTAGCAGTTAGTAAACCGATAAGTGAGAATGTGTGGTATAGGATGCACAGCTAATACTTTTCGGGTTCCTATCTGAGAGTTTATGACACATTCACGAGTTATTGTCAGTACTGGACCTTTGGGTGATTTGTCCTTCGGGATGTTTTGTCCTTTGGGATGTTTATCCTTCAGGATGTTTTGTCCTTCGGGATGTTGTCCTTCGGGATTTTTTTCCATTAAGACATAGCGCCTTGTTATTTTGAGAGATAGTACTTGGCGGGCTTCGGCCATTTTATAAGCACGTGCTATCTTTTGTGATGATTTCATGACTTATTTGTGATTTTCCAAATGTATCGCCTTTCGAGATTATTTGACCTTTTGAGCCGTTTGAGACATTATTATGCGGCGATTACATTTTTGGATTTTGAACTCGTATCGAGTTCTATACATCGAGATTTGTGATTGCCATCTTTGGCGTTTATTTTGAGATTTATGATCTCCCTTTTAGGAGATATATGCGATTGCCATCTTTTGGCGTATTTTGAGATTTGGGATTTCCTATTGTGGGAATTATTTGAGATTGCCATTCTTTGGTGAATATTGACTTTTGTGATCTCCTATTTAGGAGTTTGGTTTATGGAAACCATTATATTGGCTTTTGTGTTATGCCGATGATATGAGGCAATTGTTGTGCTTAATTTATTTTATAGTTGAGTTTGCCTCTTTCGAGGATATATTTTAGTGAAATTAGCTCACATGAAGTATTGACATACTCTTAGTGTTACTGCTTTTCATTCGAGAAGAATCATTACCCTTTTACCCTTTATTACACCTATCTTATACTAATCGGTTGTTTAAGCTAGACCGACCCGTGTATTTTTATATACTCAGGTCAGACCGAGTTATTTCAGGTTAGATACCTGCCATAAGACTTTGCTATGCTGCTTCCGCTTTGGATATCTACTTATCACTTTTTGTGTAGTTTAGTTGTCACTTTGTAAAAATCTAATATGTATTTATTGTTTTGACTCAATGTATATATTGTGGTCCTTGTACCACTTTTGTTGTATCATTTCGTATTGTATTGGGATGTGTCTGTGTATATGTGTGTGTGTGTGTGTGTGTGTGTATATATATATATATTTGACTGCTGTTCTGTGATATGTTGTATTTATTGTTGTTGTATTTTGTTCTGATAGATCCGTTAGCCACTATAGTTTTGTATTAAACATTTATTGAATATGTGGATCCACTTGAGAAAGAAAAAAAATTTTAGAGCACCCAATCGACGTATTCAATAGATGTTTAAGACAAGATATGGATGGTCGCTCCTAACCAGCCCTATTCTCCACATTAGCAGACAGTATTACTCAGTAATACTCTTTTGTTAATGTGGGTCTCGGGATGGGGCGTCACATTTTTATTCTACATAAATAGATGTCAACATAATCTATTAGGCGAATCATGGCAGAACTGTGATTTATTCTACCAAACAGATTCTAAATACAATTTAATTAGCAGAACGGTGATCATTTCTGCTAAACAAATGTCATTAGATGTCATAATCATATAAGGTTACTTAAAGCTAATTGACAAAGAAATCCCTTGGATTTAAAACATTTCTTAAAAGAGAGTTGCTTTAAAAACAAAACCGATCTTTTGAAATAAAGTGGTTTTATACTTTAAGCTTTTATTCAATAATTAAATAACTATTAAACCTTTATCAGATCTTAATGAAAGCTTAATTTAATAATTAAACATTAGTTAACTTTTAAATAAATAATTATTAACCTCTAAATAAATAATTAAATATTAATTAACCTTTTAAATAAATATTTAAATAATATTAAACTTCAAATACATAATTAAACCATAACTAATCTTTAATTATAATTAAATAATAATTTAAACCTTCATTAAATAAAAATTTAAATCTTAATTAAGTCTATATTTAATTTAACTTAATTAGTATTTAATTAATAATTAAACCCGTTTTAAAATAATTAATTATTTAGTCTTTAAATAATTAATTAAATCAAAATTAACTTTTAATTAATAGTTAAATAATAAATTAAATGTTCATTAAATAATAATTAAATCTTAATTGAGTCTTTAATTAAATCTTAATTGAGTCTTTAATTAAATCTTAACTTAATAGGTAACTAATTAAATATTTAAACCTTTTCTTTAAGATAAATAAAAAATTAATCCTTAATTATTAATTAAATAATAATTAGTCCTTAAATAATTTATTATTTAATAATAAATCTTTAATTAGTTAAGTAATTATAATTAACTTATGCAATTTATAATTAAGTACAAATCTCCTTTATTAGCTAATGATTAAGTACTAATCACTTTACTTAATAATTAATTAGATAACCATTAATTAAATATTTAATTAATTTTAATTAATTAATTACTTTTATATACTTAAAATATGATTGAAAACACTTTTCAAAAAGGATACTTAAGTGAAAACCATTTTTAATTACAAAAAGAGTTTGTTTTTATGAACTGCACCTATAACGACTATCGCTATATGACCCATAATTTCAAAACTTGTTTTATATTTCAAATGACTTTCAAAACTTTATTTTTTATATGTGTTTGACTTACTTTAACCCACTTACTAAATTCAGAAAAAAGTTTTGAATCCAAAGGTAAAAGTTTTTAAAAACTTTATAACCCTTTAGTGAACACTTAAGTAAACGGTTTAAAAGCTAGGGAATTTCAATATCACTTTTACAAGTTTAAATGTGAACTTTCTTAGCATATACACCACATACATAATCCGACATCATGCATTCAAATTTCATAACAACAAGGCATAAACAAAACCAAAACTTTCTAACTAATTTCTACATTAGACATCATTTCAAGTCTAGATTCAACATGTCAAACAAGCATACACATATACACATACAAATCAACATCAATTCCATCCAACCAAGTACCATAATTAGCAACCAAGATACACAATAATTAAAGCAAAACTTTTAGATAAAAAATGTTAGCTTTATTCACCAAAAGCTTACTAACTTCACCTAAACTTTTACTAGAACTTTAGATATACCCTAGCATGACCTAGATCCAAGCTTTTCCTTTAGCAAAAATGGATTTTGGACCACGGGAAGTGGTACTTGATTTCGGCTATGGGGGGTTTTGCTCGGCATAGGCTGATGAAGGGTCTTTGGACGTGTTTTGGCAAGGAGGTGATGTAGAAAGGGAGGAGTGTTTTAAACAAGTTTTCATGAAATAACAATGTTAAAGTTAGGATTTTTAAATTTTGGAAAATAAGATAAACCATTAAAGAGTTTTCCAAAGCTTGGAAAGAAGGAACACTTTTTGAAATGAGAAATAAAAATGAAATTTTAGAAAAAGAAAATAAGGAAATTTGGTTTTATATAAAATGGACTTGGTAAATTACCAAATTGCCCCTAAGTACTTTAACCTCCACAAATGCTTGCCACCTCATCATGCTTTGTCCCCCTCCCCTTAATATATATGAAAATATTGTCCCCTTAACTATCTTGAGCTAACATGCATTAATTGGTTCATGTACTTATATTCCTTAATGTTACATAAGGCATCTTTTAATTCTTTTATTTTATATTTACATAAAATGCCACATCTCACTCTTTGTATTACTTAAGAAAATGCACATATATACAAACATATCTTAACTTATTTATGAATGAATGTGTGTACATATACTTACTCTAGAGTTCACAGTGTTTCTGACAACTTATAGATGACGAAAAGTCGAAAATTCGAAAAACGAATTCCGGCCACGTTTGTTGATTTTTCTTCGAACTAAATATTTTTGTAAACTAATTTGTAAAACTATTTCACCAACATTAGCTACTATTTAAAAGATTTTTTATTTTAATTATAAAATCTATTATTTGAATATTTAAAATAATTTAAATATCAGCAAATCAAAGGGGTGAAATTGCGGGTCGTTATAGATTTATGTTTCTTACGCTAGTTTACCAAACTGATCCGAGTGTTAGTTTCTTATAATGCTCAGGTCAGCCCGAGCATATTTTTTGATTTAATTACGGATGCTTTGGATATTCAAGAGACGAACTAGATGCCTCTAAGACGTATTCAAGTATCTTTTATTTCCACTGCATTTGTTGTTATGTATTTATCAGCATTTGTGTAGACAGATTGTTATAACTGTCCAAGCTGATGATAGGTTGGTTTACTCCAATAAATGTATGTATATAAAACTTTTCTTTTGTAAAGATTTTTTAACGACCTACCTTTTTGGATGGTTTAAATCGACAATAAACCACACATGTCAACTCAAACCATTCAAAAGGGAGGATTGTTAACGGGTAAATAAGAAAAAATGAGAAAAGAAAGAAAACAAAATACAGAATCTCACAACGGAATGACAAATTATAATAATCAAAAAAATAGTTTATGAAGTTTTTTACAAATAATATTTGATTACAGTTTTACAATACAATCAGAGTTATACAATGACATACCAATAATGATGCAGCGGAAAACACGATGCAGTGGGTTAAATATAATAAATAGTAATAATATGTTAAATCTTCATCTTCGTCCTCCAGAAAGGTAGTCTTCAAAACTGAAAAGCTCAGGCTGACCCGAGCGTGATGAAAAGATAAAACACCTGAGTCAGAACTAAAAGATCTTATGTAAGTTAAATCAAAATAAGTAAATATGAGTGTAACGACTTCAGAGAAGTTTACGGGATTTTACATCTCCTATCCAGTGTCTAACGTGCGTGCAATAACTTAAGAGATGTTTGGGATTCCATCTCCTAAGGATCCATTAAACTATCTACATATATAATACAATACACTATTATAATATGTCTACAGTAAAGTAAAGTATTAAAATAGCGTTAGGGCGTTACTCATATTCCCTTTAACACATTTTTATATAAGCATCGTAGTCTATACAGTACCGTAATTCCTCCGTAAACCGGAGGGCTATCAGAGGACACTCCATAGTGTATGACACAAACCAAACTCGTAGTGGGCTCGAGCAGGATAAATATGACAAGGCACATGAGGCAATGCCCAGGGTAGAATACTATCGTTTTGCAGAACCGGGCAGGCGGTAATGCATAGCAGCTACTACCACCCACCTCGAGACACACTCCCATAATCAAAAGTGCACACAAAGTAATAGATATGGTTTCGAAGAAGCATGCTCGATAGGGGGAGCAACCCCACTTGACCTAGGTATAGCTCCTATTTTAGTCATTTTAATTATGACCCGAAAGTCAAGGCTATCCACCAGCGTTCTCTATCTTCATTCCAGTAGCGTTCGCCAAACCATCCTACTTCGTTCTGGATTCTCCACCACGTGCACAGTAGTTAAAGTGGTTTCGGAATTGGCAGAGAGTATGACAATATCCGACCTCGGTCTCTTTAACAACCAAATGCTTATTTCACACCGTTGGTTCTTTTACATTTCAAACAGTTCATACTTCATATCAAAATATCATATTCACTTCAAAATCATATTCACTTTCGAAAACATTATTCACTTCAAAATCATATTCACTTCCAAATCATTATCATTCAAAATCATATTCACTTTCGAAATCATTATTCACTTTAAAATCGTATTCACTTCCAAATCATAATCATTTCAAAATCATATTCACCATCGAAATCATTATTCACTTTAAATCATATTCGTTTTCAAAATCATAACCATTAAAATAGGTTAAACCGTCATTTCAAAATATTTGCATTTAAATCAAGTGAATCTAAATCATAACAGTTCCAACTTTAACCAGTTTGAATATTGAAATTAGTTTATATATTCAAATAGTTATACATTAAAATAGTTTATACCTTAATATATATATATATATATAAGTTGTTTATAAATTTAAATAATATATATATTAAAATAGTTTATATATTAAAAATAGGTTATAGATTAAAATAGTTTATATATTAAAAATAGTTTATATATTAAAATAGGTTATATATTAAAAATAGTTTATGTATTAAAATATTATTTATATATTAAAATAGTTTATATGAGAGAAATAGTTTATATTTTAAAAGAGTTGTATATTAAAAGAGTTTATATCGACAATAGTTTCAAATTAGAATTGTTCCTTCCAATTTCACAATCAATTCAAATCAACTTTAGTTCTAAAAATTCAATTTAAATCAATCTCAGTTCAACGATTTCAATTCAAAAGGCTAAAGCTTTCATTCAAATTCTCATTAAAACCATTTCAACTTATATTGATTTTAAATCCATGTTTGAACTACAAATTAAACCACTTCAAATTCAACATGTTTCAAAGCTTAAATATTCAAACATTTAAAATAACTCAATTTTGATAAATTTTAGTTATATTTCAAATTCAACATTAAGATTTCAATTTAAATTCTTTAACCAATTCATTTAAACCAATTTCAATTTCAACATTTTAAAAGCTTAGATTTTGAAAATGATTCAGTTCATATAAATCTAGTTTTTATTTTATTTAAAACAATATCATTTAACTGGATTCAAAAATTTAAGGATTTAAAATCATTTAATTTAACCAATCCAGTGTCTGTATATAATTTTCTACCCTATGGTCAAGTGGTATCGATATATATCATTTCAACCCGCAAAATTTAAATTTTCGGATATATATTATTTCAATCCTTATCCAAAATTACAATTTTCCAAATCCATAAAATCGCTAGGGTTTATCATTTCAACCCATCACGATTTTTTCCTAATCTATAAGATCATTTTGATATGTATCATTTCAACCCATTGTGATTTTCCTAACAATAACTAATAGAACTTGTAGTGTGATAACAACATATATAATAAACATAACATCCAATCATCCAAAATGTCAACAAATAAACATCCATCACAATCATCATCCAAATCATCCAATAAATCACAACAATTAACGGGTTATCATTATCAGGTATTTAACTAGCAATTTAAATTCAATATTAATTAAAATGGCAATTTAAATTCAATATAAATTCAATTTCAATTAAAATGTCAAATTAAACAACCAAACAGCAGCCAATAATATTAGTATCACATATCAAATTCAATTTAACTAACGTAAGATGGTTTAATATTTGTGAGTGGGTTAAAACACTAATCTTTAATTTTCAGTCGATTAAAATCCAAATAAAGGCCTAAACTTGAATAGTCTCAGAATGTAGCCAAACTAGTTCCATGTTGTCGAAATTTCGATACAATCGCAACGGAGAAAACCGCGAGCAAATTCTAGTTCGTATGCATAAGTTATAGAGGTCAGAACGATTGAAATTTAAACTTTAAATTAAATTAAAACAAGGGCATAATCGTATATTCCTTTAGCTCCTAAACCCTACATGCGTGTCCAAGAATCGTTTGAACCCATCTACCGGTAGCTGCCACCTTCATCTCGTGAATTGCCGCCACCTCCATGACAAGCCGCGGCCACGCGCCCCACCACCAGACGATGCGCCATCCTCCGCTCAACATCCCTCGACCACCAGCGATCACTCCTAAGAAGCCGATCGACGTCAAACCATCGGCCACCGCCGCCCTCTATAAACCCTAATCAAATTATTCATGCCGATCTGACCATCATTTTTCCAAATGAACAACTCAAATGAACTCCCCATGCAATTCTCCACAATACCGTACCCTCGAATCATTGCATTATCACCTTGATCAACCACCAAAATCGATGGACGAGAATGTTTTGGTCATTTCTGTCCAAACCAAAACTCGATTGCAAAAATGAACAGCAGATGTAGGTTGCGTCCGATAAGAGCTTTGGAACGATATATTATTCGATAGGTTTTTGAGGAGTTTGAATTTTTGGATTTTAGTTTGAAATTGAAAATAGGGTTTTGAATTATCTGTCATTAGGAAGGAGGAGATGGGAAAGAAATGTACATACAGACAATATAAAATAAAAGGCCGCTAGGGTTTATAACAGCCTATATATAAACAGAGATAAGGACGAATAGACATATCGAAATTGGGTCGAAACGATAACAACAACCCGTAAAGCCCGTTTTGCTTCCGAAACGAAAGTGGGTCATCCAATATATCGAAATATAGGTTTTCGATATTTTTAAACTCAATGGAACTAAATTCAATTCCAAATTCCATTGTATAAAGAATTTTAGCTTTCAAAATCAAATTATATTCATTTAAATTTCATTAATCGATTTCTACGCATTTCGAGCTCGCACGATCAAACGATAAGTCCGACCGCTACGAAACTTGAAATACTACAATAATTCACTATTACAGATCCGATGAAGCTGGTTTCGTCAAAATCCGAGACAGCGGCCAAAATGGCTAATTTCACGTTAATTAATTACAATATTATTAAATTGGTTTTAATCACTTTTAATTCAAATTTAATAATTAACAATTTTCATCATTCTTGATTACATAGATTTAAAATCTTAAAATAAATTTTCCATGTCAAATTCAATATTTAAATATTACACTAATTACATCGTTCAATTACAACTGTAATAAATTCACTAATTATAATTTGAATTCCAATAAATTCATTTATTTTGATTTACATTCTTATTATTCAATCAACAATACCCCATGAATATTATTAACTTTACTTTACATTTTACTACATTCATTATTCTACAGTTATCATCTTAACTCATATTAACTACAATATTTAATTATATTAATTTCATTGATTTCCAAATTAATTCCAAATATATTAAATAATGAGATGATAAATAAGCAATTGTTAATTTACGTAATTTAATCACATTTATAAATTTATTGTTTACAACAAAGATTATAAATTTACATACAGATAATTGATTTCACATTCTATACTAAAACCAATTAAATAAAATAACATACAATTTCATTATTAGTACAACATTGAATTTTCCTTATTTACAATTTATAACCAAATTAACTTTACAATTATTTCAATCGGTTGAAATTACATTAAAATAGTTGTCAATAACATTCAAACAACATTATTAAATCATATTTTAATTGGTTTACTTATTAATAAATCATAAATTTTAATTTCTTACAATATTAAATTCAAAAATCTTATTAAATTTTATAGTTTTTAATTATAAAAAATTACGGGTCGTTACACTCTCTCCCACTTAAAACTTTTCGTCCTCGAAAAGGAACAAGAAGGAATTAAGAAACTTGATATAATTTTATTCAAAATGTTAAATTTATAAACACTTTAAACTTAATAATTAAGTTTTAATTAAGAGATATCAATTTATAAACAATTAAATCTTTCATATTCAAGTTTAATAAAGTTTGAAAATATTTTCACTTTCACAAAAAATTTCCAAGTCTTAAATTTACGAAAAATTTCGGCAGAGTCTCCTTTGTACGGATAGGTCCGAAAAAATAATAATGCCAATAATTTCAATACATATATCATATTTCAATAAAAAACATCCCAAACCATGGGAAAAACAATAAAATATCGTTCCAAAACCGTAATCCAAAAACATACCTATTTGTCGGGCAAACAACTTTATCTATGAAACCAAAAGCAGTAGCTATTGCTTCTACAAACCTGTATTCCACTTGTATAATCCAAAATAGTGAGAATTATGTAAAAGAGAAATATTTAGTTGTTTCAATTAGTAACAAAAGCAAATCAACACAAAACATATGCAAACAAATAACACGACCATCATATGCAACCAAAGTATCCATCATACATCCATAGCAATCAAACTAATGGTTTGTTTAGTTCAGAAACTCTTCATCGTACAAGGATGATAAATAAACTATCAAGTGTACCTTACGCTCAACAGCCTTAGATAATTACTTAATAGATTATTCATGCAACCTTGAACAAATCGAAGTATCATTTCCTAAAAATCCCATAACCCAAACAACAATAAATTTTAAATATTATTTAAGTTTATTCTATTGGTTTCTTTCAACATCATTTACTTTTCACTTATTTAAATTCTCATTCATTCATACAGAATCATCTTTTATTTATTTACATTCATTTACTTACATAAATTATTTTCCATTCAATATTTAAAATAATCAATGAATTCATTATTTAAGTATTACATACATTTTATTGCAGTTTAATTCACATTTATTATTTGATTATATACTTGATTTCCATTTAATATTAGTATTCGTTAATAAATCATTTCAGTCATTTTCTTAAGTTTATAATCATTTACTTTAAATAGTATTCATTTTTTTTTCTATTAATTTAATTACTAGCACTTCAAAATATTAACTTATGTTTATAATATCCTTACAACATCTTAATTCTTTTATTTATAAACATATGTTCATTTTGAAGCATTCTTGTTATTAAGATTTTACTTGTATAATATTCTATTACATATTCATATATAACATTTCAACTTTTTAAATATTTTAGGTAAGTTTTATATATGTTTTTGGAATGTAATTGAATGTTATACAAATTTATCTTATTCATTTTAGTTCGCAAACTATATTCAATAATTTTCATCTTCTAAATTTTCATTATCTTTTAATTTACAAGTGATGAATTTCCAATTTCTTTACAGTTTCATTAATCACTTAGCTTCTAATTTCTTGTTTTTCATTTAGAAGTTTCTAACAATTAAATAGTTAAGATTTCATTCATTATAATAATTAAAATTTCTAATTTACAAAAACTTCAGAACTAAATACCGAGTTCCATTTAAAATCATTTTAAAATAATATATGTATACTCATATCTTTTATATATCCAATCATATTTAGAAATTTAAAATTAAGATTTGTTTTTCAAAACAAATGTGTAGTAAAGCTACTATAGTGGTCTTTCCACTTTGAAACTCGAAAATGAATGTTGATGATGCGTCTGTCATCACCGAAATTGACAAAAGAGGGGAGTACAACATTTATTTCCTTATTAAAATTCTTAAAAACATTTCTTTCAAATTACATTGAGAATGTT
Source organism: Allium fistulosum (assembly GCA_030737815.1). Taxonomy (NCBI): domain Eukaryota; kingdom Viridiplantae; phylum Streptophyta; class Magnoliopsida; order Asparagales; family Amaryllidaceae; genus Allium; species Allium fistulosum. The sequence goes on from CM060907.1 coordinate 853,956,354, forward strand.
TATATCCGAAAATATTTTCAAATAATACTAATATTATATTCCAAAATCTTTGAAAACCAATTTTCAAAACTCCGAAACTTAAGTTCTCAAATTTCCAATTTATATTTACTTTATTTGTAAATCCTATTTTGCAACCAATATTTATAAAAATTTCACTTCCTAACAAACAAACATATCACATACAACTTGATCCATTTATAAAAAATTATTCTTTTATATACAAAATATAATACTAGGTAAAATTATTTTATTTACCTATATTTCAAAAACTATATTATGTCGGTCTGCCCTATTAAGTGTTTAGAAATCCCTATCGATGCCATAGCATCCTATGTACCGACCAGAATTTATAAATACTAAACAGAACAAATTAACAAAATATAAAAACATTTTTATAGCACTAATAAGTACGCTCTCTCATATATATACACTCAGACAAACTCATTCTAGGGTATTACTACCCTATCTCTAATGAGTCAAACCCTACCAAGCTAAGGTTATCGCTAAACCAAAGCTCTAATACCAACTATAATGACCCACCTTTTTAGACAGTTTAAATCGACAATAAACCACACATGTCAACTCAAACCATTCAAAAGGGAGGATTGTTAACGGGTAAATAAGAAAATAAGAGAAAAGAAAGAAAACAAAATACAGAATCTCAAAATGGAATAACAAATTATAATAATCAAATAAACAGTTCATGAAGGTGTTTTACAAATAATATTTGATTGCACTTTTACAATACAATCGGAGTTATACAATGACATACCAATAATGATGCAGCAGAAAACATGATGCAGTGGGTTAAATATAATAAATAGTAATAATATGCTAAATCTTCGTCTTTGTCCTCTAGAAAGGTAGTCTTCAATACTGAAAAGCTTAGGCAGACCCAAGCGTAATGAAAAGACAAAACACCCGAGTCAGAACTAAAATATCTTATGTAAGTTAAATCAAAATAAGTAAATATGAGTGTAACGGCTTCAGATATTTTTATGGGATTTTACATCTCCTATCCAGTGTCTAACGTGCGTGCAATAATTTAAGAGATGTTCGGGATTCCATCTCCAAAGGATTCGTTAAACTATTTACATATATAATACAATATGCTATTACAATATGTCTACAGTAAAGTAAAGTATTAAAATAGCATTAAGGCGTAACCCATATCCCCCTTGACACATTTTTATATAAGCATTGTAGTCTATACAGTACCGTAGTTCCTCCATAAACTAGAAGGCTATCAAAGGGCACTCCATAGTGTACAACACAAGCCAAACTCGTAGTGGGCTCGATCAGGATAAATATGACAAGGCACCGAGGCAATGCCCAGGGTAGGATACTACCGTTTTGCAGAACCGGGTGGTGGTAACGCATAACAGCTACTACCGCCCACTTCGAGACACACTCCCATAATCAAAGGTGCGCAAAAGTAATAGATATGGTTTCGAAGAAGCATGCTCGATAGGGGGAGCGACCCTACTTGGCCTAGGTATAGCTCCTATTTTAGTCATTTTAATTATGACCGAAAGCCAAGGCTATCCATCATCGTTCTCTTACTTCATTCCAGTAGCATTCGCCAAACCATACTACTTCTTTCTGGATTCTCCACCACATGCATAGTTGTTAAAGTGGTTTCGAAATTTGCAGAGAGTATAACAATATCCAACCCCGGTCTCTTTAACAACCAAATGCTTATTTCACACCAGTTGGTTCTTATACATTTCAAACGGTTCATACTTCATATCAAAATATCATATTCACTTCAAAATCATATCACTTCGAAACCATTATTTACTTCAAAATCATATTCACTTCCAACTCATAATCATTTCAAAATCATATTCACTTTCGAAATCATTATTCACTTCAAAATCATATTCACTTCCAAATCATAATCATTTCAAAATCATATTCACCTTCGAAATCATTATTCACTTTAAATCATATTCGTTTTCAAAATCATAACAACTAAAATAGGTTAAACCATTATATCAAAATATTCACATTTAAATCAAGTGAATCTAAATCATAACAGTCCCAACATTAACCGGTTTTAATATTGAAATTAGTTTATATATTGGAATAGTTATACATTAAAATAGCTTATACCTTAAAATATATATAAGTTGTTTGTAAATTTAGAATAATATATAATAAAATAGTTTATATATTAAAAATAGGTTATAGATTAAAATAGTTTATATATTAAAAAAAGTTTATATATTAAAATAGGTTATATATTAAAAATAGTTAATGTATTAAAATATTATTAATATAGTAAATGGTTTATATGAGAAAAATAGTTTATATGTTAAAAGAGTTGTATATTAAAAGAGTTTATATCGAAAATAGTTTCAAATTAGAATTGTCCCATTAAATTTCACAAATCAATTCAAATCAACTTTAGTTACAAAAATTCAATTTAAATCAATCTCAGTTCAATGATTTCAATTCAAAAGGCTAAAGGTTTCAATTCAAATTCTCATTAAAACCATTTCAATTATATCGATTTCAAATCCATATTTGAATTACAAATTTAAACCACTTAAAATTCAACATGTATTAGCGCCAAAATTGGTCGCTAAAGCCTAAATCCAGATGAAAGCACCAACCAACGACCACAGATCATAGATAGAATGTATGTAGAGAGTAATAATGTGAAGAACAGTAAAAATTAAAAAGAAAGCAGTAAGAACAGAAGACTTATACTAGTTCGGCTGACACCGGCCTACGTCCACTCTAGAAATTTCCTTTTTTATTGATGTTAGAATCAATTACAGTTACAAAATGGTAGAGTAGCCTTAGACTTAGAAAATAGAAAGCAAGAGAGCCGAAAAGAAGATCCCCCAAATCTGGAGACCCACATGCTGTATTTATAGGCAAATCCAGGTAGTTGGACCTCCTGGGTAACCCAGAGCCCAATAAATCCATAGCCGATCCAAAATCCATAGTTGCGACCAGTTCCATATCCAAATGTTGCCGACCCACGAAAACCACCAAGGCGACTCGAAGCACAGCCACCTTTTACCCGAAGCAGAGCATCCTTGGACTCGAAGTAACTAAATGCCAAACCATGAAAACACCGACCCATGAAGTCACGAAACCGACCCGCAGCATGTAGCCAAAAGACTCGAAGCAACCCAAAAGCCTCAAGTGATTGTCCCACAAAACAAGGCCGACCCACCTTTGTTCTGACCGAACCACACCACCAACTCGAAGTAAGGAGCCTGGAGACTCGAATCACCGAACCACCTTCAAACGCCGATCCACCTTCCATCATACCGACCCACATCCTAGGAGTCGAACCACAAAGACTCAAAGCAAGGAGCTAGAGGACACCGAGCGACACCCCAAGCAACCATGCTGATCCACTTGAAACTTCATCGAGCTACCCAAGTGATGACCCGAAGTCACATGCCTCGGGACTCGAAGTTGCCGAGCGACAACCAAGCCGAACCACCATTTAGCTAAGCCGAGCCACCCTCCACGACGAGCCACCAATACGGCCGAGCCACCTATGCCGAACCATTTCCTACGCTGAACCACCAACACGGCCAAGCCACTTACGCCGAACCACCTTCCATGCCTATCGAACGACCTCGACTCGAAGTATTCCTCCAAAAGACTTGAGGCTCAACTCCATACGACTTGAAGCGAGTCCATATATATATGTTGTAGGCTTATTTATGTTATGTATACTGCACACATATGTTTACAAATTTCGACAGAAATTATATGTGCTGCATATATACATAGGTTGATTTGTTCTTTCGAATATTTTAAAACAAATGTGTATATATATTGCATATATATATATATATTGTTTTTGTCAAATTATCGTGCTAAATCTGTTTTACTTGTCGTAGCTATTTGAAGTGTCGTGCCGTGTTCGTGTCCGTATTTGTGTCGGTTGCTTTTCAATTCCATCGTTCTCTAGCCACGAAAGGTGAGAAATCACTCACGATTAATGTTCTTATGCTTAGTAAATTGATTTCGTATGAAATGACAATTTAAAAATGTTGTTAAATTTGAATCGTTAATTATTAACGGTTAAATATGATATTTTATTTAAATTATTAATGATCACATATGCCTGTAATTGTTATGTAATGCTGTGTTATTTTATTGTTCTCATCTTGCAAGTTACCTTAGTTTTAGAAATCACTATGGGTTGAAATGATACACACCCGAATAGACTTTAGATTAAGGGAAAGTCGTTATGGATTGAAATGATAAACCCAAGCGATTTTCATTGATTTTGGAATTTTGGGATTGTGGGTTAAAAGGATATAAACCCATAAATTTAAATTATTATGGATTGCAATGATAAATATTCGTTTCACTTGATCATAGGATAGAGAAATATATACAGACACCGTTGGTCTATATTTTTTTTTTAAAATGATTTCCAACATTTTGAAAGGAAATATATGAGTTTCGATTTTTGAAATATAATAAATATTTTATTTTAATATTGTAAAATTTATAATTTTAAAATTTTTGATTTTGGAAATTTAAAATTTATAAGTTTAGTTTAAAGGTAATTTATAAAAAAAATTACTTATATTTTCATTATTTTTAAACATATAAAATAAGATTTTAAACGGATAATTAAAGGTTTAATTTAATTTAAATTGTATAAAATTAATTTTTAATTTAATATATATATAATATTTTAAAAAGGGTTTATTTTATAATTTATTTAAATTAGATTTTTATAACTTAAATAAATTAAGAAGGTTGGAAAGGAAAATTGGAATCTATTTGTAACTTAAACTGGTTAATAATTGAATTTAAAAAAGGACTTATTTGGAACTTATTGGTTTTGGAAATTTTAAATTATGGTTTATAACTTGATTTAAAGGTGATTAAATGAATACTTTTGAATTTAAATAAAATTAAAATTGAATATTTAATTTTGATTTAAATTGGTGATTCGAGATTTTTGTTTAGAAATTCATAAAGTGATTTTAAAATAACCACGGTGTGAAATAAGTGTTTGGTGGTTAAAGAGACCAGGATCAGATATTGTCATACTCTTTGCCAATACCGAAAACCACTTTAACAACTGTGTACGTGGTGGAGATTTCAGAATGAAGTAGGATGGTTTGGCGAACAATTATGTATGAGGTATTTACATGGCCCTGACTCCCTCGAGTCAGCTTGATGTGGCTAAAACAGGAGCTATACTGGGCCAAGTGGGGTCGCACCCCCTATCGAGCACATTTCTTCGAAACCTTATCTATTGCTTTTGTGATTTGATCTAATGTGCACATCTTTGATTGGGATTGTGTCTCGAGGTGGGCGGTAGTAGCTACTATGCATTACCATCAGTCCGGGAGTGCAAACGGTAGAATCCTACCCTGGCATTGCCTCGCGTGCCATGTCACATGCCTTAGCGCACCTTCTACGAGTTTGGTTTGTGTCGTACCTATGGATTGCTCTTTGATAGCCCACCTGCTTGGTGGTGTTTACAGTACTGTATAGACTACGACATTATATAAAATGTGTTAAGGGGGATATGGGTAACGCCTTAATGCTATTTTGATATTTTACTTTACTGTAGACATTATATATATAGCGTATTGTACTATGTATGTAGATATTTTATCGGATCCTTAAAGGATGGAATCCCAACATCCTCTGGGTTATATTGCATTTCACTTGACATTTTACTTGAGTTTGATTTACTTGCATAAGAATGTTAATCCTGACTCGAGTGTTTTGTGTTTCTTTATGATCTGTTTAGCCTGAGTGTCACAGCTTTTGTGATGCAGCGCATCACGGAAGTCACCTTGAGTCAACGACTCATGAAAGTAAACCCAGCGACCTAGCGTGCCTTAATGCTCCGGCGTTACAAGAAAACGACCTAGCAAATTATACAAGCGGGCTACGACCTAGCGGGATAAATCCATATATCGCGAAGCCTAGATCGCGTGAGAATGATTTAGGTCACGAACGACCTAACTTAAGTCGCTGATTCCTATAGGTCGCTACACTCTTATGTCATTTAAGTTCTGGAAGCAGATTTTCTTAAGTCGCTAAGAATTAAGTCGCAAAGCCGTTAAGTCGCATGAAGCTTATTTCCTTATGTCGCTCAAGTTGTAGGTCGCGTGAAGATTTCCAAAAGCCAATTCTTAGATCGCTGATTTTCAAGTCGCTCAAGCACCACTATGCTATGTCATTGAGTCGCATTGTGTAAGGTCACATGATGGGTGTAAGGTTGTAATATGTTAGGTCGTGCACTTTTGTTGTATTTTGTTATGTCGTTTGTCCTAATGTCGCTGTGTTGTAGGTCGTACTGTGATGATGTTGTAATCTTTGTTAAGTCATAGGTTGCAAATACCTGTATTAGCTCGTTGAAGCTGTTGGGTCGTGTACTGTGTTGTGATGTAACTCTATAAATAGGCGGGTTGTGTCACTTGTAAAGTAGTTGAATTTGAAATAAAATTTGGTTTGTGCTTCTTGCCTCCATTAAAATTGGTAGTTGAGTGTTATCTCCTATCTCCACTTTCGGCATTCGAGTGCGCTTGAATCAACGATTGTTGAAGCCAATTCACAGAATCAAGTGCGCTTGATCAATGTTCGAAGAATTGTAGATCTTCTCTCACGGCATCGTGCGCGATCAACGTGTAGAAGATTGCTAGAATCCGGTATCTTCGTGATCAACGGATTTGGGCATTTGGGTATTCTTTAATTCACCGATTCATATTGCTTCATCGAATCGTTTATTGATTTGATTGACACGAAATCTTCATTTCGTCGTCATCGTGTTATATCCGCTGCATTAATTTGGTATCAGAGCTAGACTTAGCCAATCATAGCTAAGCCGAGTCTTTGGAGCCAAGAAGAAGTGTTTGAAGAGTAGAGCCGTGTGTTGGAGTTTAGACCGAACCAATCAAAGCCAAGCCAAACTTGTTAGAGGGATCATGCCTCCAAGAAGAGCTAATCGTCATCAAAACGTTGCAGATGTGTATAGAAGAGAAGATGCTAATCAAATGGAACAACGAATTAGTAATAAATTCAATGAAAAGCTTGATGAAGGTATTGGGAAGTTGGAGAAATTGATGATCGACATGAATCAAAGTCAAAGGAGAAGGTCACCAGTCTCGAACCATGGAGGAAACAGGGTTTCGCCATCGGTTTCGGAAGCGAGAGGGGTGTCACCACAATCTTACCGAGATAGAAGAGAATCATCAGTTTCAATGATGAGAGATCACCATGGGTATCGAGAAGAAGAAAGAAGGACTCAACGCGAGTTTGAGTATGAACCACACTGTGATAATGAAAGACATGGTAGGAGGGATAATCGTGATCGTAGAGATGTCGATGGTCAGGATCGATATCGTAGTACATCTAATTTTGAAGGGTATGATGATAGAGGTGGTGTTCATTATCGAGATCGAGACCAAGTGCGGGATCGAAATAGAGATTCGGCAGATGATCATCGATGGGAGTTAGGGATGAAAATGGAGATTCTAGAATTCAAAGGAGGAATGGTTGCGGAAGAATTTTTGGACTGGTTATCTAATGTTGAAGAAATTTTTGAATTTAAGGAAGTTTCCGAGCATCCTAAAGTGAAGATGATTGCTACTCGTTTGAGAGGAAGAGCTATGGTGTGGTGGCAACAAAATAAACTTACATGGGAAAGAATGGGAAAGTCAAAGATTGAGTCATGGGAGAAGATGAAGAAATTGATGAAGGCTACCTTCTTGCCTTATAATTATCAGTCTCTTATGTATCAGCGCTTATAGAATCTGAGACAAGGGACTAAGTCGGTTAATGATTATGCAGATGAGTTTTATCAACTTATTGCCAGAAATGATATCATGGAGACGGAGGAGCAGTTGACAACTAGATTTGTTGGAGGATTAAGAATGCAAATTCAGGATATGGTGAATATGTTTGACCCTAGATCCGTTGCAGAAGCACACCAGAAGGCGTTAGCTTGGGAGAAGCAAGGCAGAAGAGGAGGTGGTGTGTTTACAAATTCCAACAATCAAGTGAAAGGGGTTAGTAGCAATACCAACGTTTCAAAGGCTGTTGGTAAACCGGTTGTCAATGAAGTTGCTAAGACCAAGGTCAATAGTAGTATCAAATGCTTTAATTGTCAAGAGTTTGGTCACAAGAGCAATGAATGTCTGAAGCTTAAGAAATGAGTGATGGTTGCTGAGGTTGAGGATGAGGATGAAGAAGCAGAATGTTCTAATTCACTACCGGTTGAGGAGGAAGAATTATTGTCGGGAGATGATGGATATTCATTGATGATGAGGAGAAATTGCTTGACACCAAAGCAGGAGGAGGAGACTAGCTGGTTGAGGAGTAACATCTTTCAGTCAACATGCACTATTTTGGGAAGGGTTTGCAAGTTTGTTATTGATGCAGGAAGTTGTGACAATATTATCTCTACAGAAGCTGTGAAGAAGTTGGAATTGAAGATAGAGAAACATCCCAAACCTTACAAATTGTCTTGGTTGAGGAAAGGTGGGGAGGTGAAGGTTAGTCGAAGAGCTTGTATGAATTTTTCCATCGGACAGAAGTATAAAGATGAAATTTGGTGTGATGTTGTGGACATGGATGTGTGTCATTTGTTATTGGGCAGACCATGGCAATTTGATCGGGTCGTGCAACATGATGGAAGGACTAACTGCTACAGTTTCATGTTCAATGGTACTAAAATCACTTTAGTTCCTAAAAAGCAACAACAGAAGGAAAGCAAGTTGGAGGAGATTGAAGAACTGAAGACTTTGCTATCTTTGAAGGAATTTGTTAAAGAAGTAGAAGATGAGCCGGAAGTATTTTTGTTGATTGGACGTGAAATTAATGAAGTGGTTGAAATTCCTGAAGAAGTAAAGCCAGTGCTGGAAGAATTTGAAGATGTATTTCCTGAAGAGTTGCCAAAGGAGTTACCACCGTTGAGGGACATACAACACCAAATTGATCTTGTTCCAGGAGCTGTGTTACCACATAGACCACATTACAGAATGAGTCCAAAGGAGCACGAGGAGTTGAGAAGGCAGGTGGAAGAGTTGCTTGAACAAGGGCGTTTACATGAAAGTTTAAGTCCTTGTGCAGTTCCAGCCCTGTTAGTGCCGAAAAAGGATGGAACATGGAGGATGTGTACCGATAGTCGGGCACTGAACAAGATTACTGTGAGATATAGATTTCCAATGCCTAGATTGGATGATTTGCTAGATCAGTTGAATGGAGCTACTATATTTTCAAAGATTGATCTGAAGAGTGGGTACCATCAAATTCGAATTCAACCAGGGGATGAATGGAAAACAGCGTTCAAGACACGGAAGGGGTTGTACGAATGGTTGGTTATGCCGTTTGGTCTTTCGAATGCACCTAGTACGTTTATGCGGGTGATGAATCAGATCTTTAGACCATTTATTGGGAAGTTCGTGGTGGTGTATTTTGATGATATACTGATATACAGTGGAAGCACAGAAGAACACTTGCATCATCTGAGAGAAGTGTTGATGATACTGCGACATGAACAATTTTATGCAGCAACAAAGAAATGCGTGTTCATGACGCAAAGTGTTTTATTTCTGGGATATATCGTATCCAAGGATGGGATACAGGTGGATCAAAGTAAAATTGAAGCAGTCAGAAATTGGCCACAGCCCAAAACTATAACTGAAGTCAGAAGTTTTCACGGGTTAGCATCATTCTACCGAAGGTTTATTCCACATTTCAGTAGCGTGATGGCACTTGTTACTGATTGCATGAAGGGTAAGCAGTTTGCTTGGTCAAAGGAAGCAGGATTTGCTTTTGAGCGAATCAAGGAACTGTTGACGTCAGCACCAATTCTAGTTTTACCGGATTTCCAGTTGCTATTTGAATTACATACTGATGCATCTAAAGTTGGAATTGGAGGAGTGTTAAGCCAGAGGGGCCGTCCAATTGCTTATTTCAGTGAGAAGCTTTCGGGAGCAAAGATGAGATATAATACTTATACGTGGAGTTCTATGCTATTGTTCACACTATAAAGCATTGGAGACACTATTTGTTCCATAAAGAATTTGTTCTGTATACTGACCATGAAGCTCTGAAACATTTGCATGGACATGACAAGATTGCAGCCAGGCATGCTTCGTGGATCGCATACTTACAACAATTTACATTTGTGGTGAAGCATAAGTCGGTAATTACAAACCGTGCGGCAGATGCATTGAGTCAAAGGAATCATTTGTTGACTACAATGAAGGTTGAAGTGACGGGGTTTGATGTGTTGCCAGAATTGTTTGTTGATGATCCTTACTTTGCCAAGGTGGTTGATGAAGTCGAAAAAGGAATGACGGATGAGTACGTGTTAGTGGATGGTTTTCTATTTAAAGGGAATCGATTATGTATACCAGAGTGCAGCCTGCGAATGAAGATTGTGAAAGAATTGCATGAAGAGGGTCATGTGGGAAGAGATCGTACATTGCAGTTGATTTCGCAATCATATTTTTGGCCTTCTATGAGGAAAGAAGTTGAAAGATTTGTGGAGAGATGTCATATTTGTCAAGTTTCCAAAGGGACAACGACGAATGTGGGATTGTATATGCCATTACCCGTGCCTACTAGACCATGGGTTGATATCAACATGGATTTTTTTTTGGGGTTGCCAAGAACTCAGCGAGGGAATGATTCAATATATGTTGTAGTGGACAGATTTTCGAAAATGGTACATTTTATAGCTTGTAAAAAGACCGATGATGCAGTTCGTTTTGCTCAATTATTCTTTAAAGAAGTGTATCGACTACATGGGCTACCTGAGTCTATTGTTTCTGACCGGGATACGCAATTTCTAAGTCATTTTTGGTTGAGTCTGTGGAAGATGGTTGGAACAAAGCTGAATTTTAGTAGCGCCTATCATCCGCAAACAGATGGGAAAACAGAAGTGGTGAACAGATCTTTGGGAAACTTATTGAGATGTCTTGTGAAGGATAATTTGAAGAGTTGGGATATAAAGTTATGTCAGACAGAATTTGCACATAATCACGATGTTAATCGAAGTACTGGATTCAGTCCGTTTCAAGTTGTATTTTCAGCAATTCCGAAGGGACCGTTGAATTTGATGACAGTACCATCTCAGAAAGGAGTTGTTAAACGAGCTTGTGATTTCGTGAACGAATTGCAGAAATGTCACAGAACTGTTCATGAACGATTGCGTGCATCAAATGATAAGTATAAACAACTGGCAAATAAGAAGCGAAGAAGTGTAGACTTCAAAGAAGGTGATTTTGTTTACGCGGTATTAACAAAAGATCGTTTTCCAGTTGGAACTTACAACAAGTTGAAAGCTCGAAAATTTGGTCCAGTGGAAATTTTGAAGAAGATCAATGATAATGCTTATCGGTTAAAGTTACCTGATCACATCCACACTGCTGACGTTTTCAACGTCAAACACTTGATTCCGTGCCATGAGGAGATGCGTGTTGAAGAATTGGGAAGTGCGAATTCGGGGACGAATTTCTTTCAACCCGGGGAGGATGATGCAGCGCATCACGGAAGTCAACTTGAGTCAGCGACTCACGAAAGTAAACCCAGCGACCTAGCGTGCCTTAATGTTCCGGCGTTACAAGAAAATGAACTAGCAAATTATACAAGTGGGCTACGACCTAGCGGGATAAATCCATATATCGCGAAGCCTAGATCTCGCGAGAATGATTTTGGTCGCGAACGACCTAACTTAAGTCGCTGATTCCTATAGGTCGCTACACTCTTATGTCATTTAAGTTCTGGAAGCAGATTTTCTTAAGTCGCTAAGAATTATGTCGCAAAGCCGTTAAGTCGCATGAAGCTTATTTCCTTATGTCGCTCAAGTTGTAGGTCGCGTGAAGATTTCCAGAAGCCAATTCTTAGATCGCTGATTTTCAAGTCGCTCAAGTGCCACTATGCTATGTCATTGAGTCGCATTGTGTAAGGTTGTAATATGTTAGGTCGTGCACTTTTGTTGTATTTTGTTATGTCGTTTGTCCTAATGTCGCTGTGTTGTAGGTCGTACTGTGATGATGTTGTAATCTTTGTTAAGTCGTAGGTCGCAAATACCTGTGTTAGCTCGTTGAAGCTGTTGGGTCGTGTACTGTGTTGTGATGTAACTCTATAAATAGGCAGGTTGTGTCACTTGTAAAGTAGTTGAATTTGAAATAAAATTTGGTTTGTGCTTCTTGCCTCCATTAAAATTGGTAGTTGAGTGTTACCTCTTATCTCCACTTTCGGCATTCGAGTGCGCTTGAATCAACGATTGTTGAAGCCAATTCACGGAATCATGTGCGCTTGATCAACGTTCGAAGAATTGTAGATCTTCTCTCACGGCATCGTGCGCGATCAACCTGTAGAAGATTGCTAGAATCTGGTATCTTCGTGATCAACGGATTTGGGCGTTTGGGTATTCTTTAATTCACCGATTCATATTGCTTCATCGAATCGTTTATCGATTTGATTGACACAAAATCTTCATTTCGTCGTCATCGTGTTATATCCGCTGCGTCATTTTGAAACTCATCTTTTGGAGCTTTGAGTTCGCTTGGAAGACCTATCCTATCTATTTCAACTTTTAGTTTATTTCTATTATTTTCAGTTGTATGTTTCAGACTTGTCATTTGCTTTTGTGTTATAGACTTCTGTGTATTGGGAATTCTGTTGTACTCTGTGTTGGACTTTGTTATTTTAGTAGTAGCTTCATGAACTACTAGTTGTTTGTTCCAGTGCTTATTGTTGTAAAACTATGTCTCTGTGATTCTGTGATTGATTTATTTACTGTATATGCTAAGTTTTTCCAATTATAAATTAACAATCTGTTATTTGGAGCAATTCAAGTCTGACATGTGTGGATTATTGTCGGTTTGAATGGTTCGAAATAGCGGGTCATTACAGTTGGTATCAAAGCCAGGTTTAGGCAAACTTAGCATATGGAGTAAAAACTCATTAGAGATAGGGTAGTAATAACCTAGAATGAGTTGAATTGATTACCTAATCATATTCGTTCATGCTTGAAATTCTGAGTTAGAATTCTCTTTAATTAGGATTTCTTTTGAATTCTTGAAACTGTATCCTTGCTCTAAAATCGAATCCTTGTCTCTTCCAGATGAGTAACTGAGGGAATGTCCATGTAGAGGTCATGGCAATGCTCCTACACCACCAGTTTCCCCTGTACCTTCCGTTGCTCCTGTTCCACCTGTTTAGCATGTTAGGTTCACCCAGCTTTGTAAGGAGTACTCTCAGCTTGGAGGCACTAAGTTCACTGGAGCAGAGAGTATTATTAAGGCTCAGCAATGGTTGAAGAGTCTTGAAAGGATTTTCACTGGACTTGAGATCACTGATGCTCAGATGCGTCATTTAGCTACTTGGCAGTTACAGGAGTCCGTCCAGGACTGGTGGGAATCTATTACCGCTCAGACTGTTGAGGCTAATATCACTTGGCAGCGGTTCAGGTGAGATTCTTAGTTGTCTTTCCTAGCTTATTTTTGTCGAATCTTTTTTCTTTGAGATTTATCTCTTTGAACTTATCTCTGTCTTATCTTGGATCCATTCTTTTCAAAGATGCTTTTGTGGCCAATGGATGCCCAAAGCCGGGAAATATCAGTTGTATAGGGCTTTCATGGATCTTGAGCAGGGAAACATGACTTTTGCTGAGTATGAGAGGAAGTTCAATGAGCTTTCCAAGTTTGGTCCCAGTTTGATTGACACTCAGCTCAAGAAGAATGAGAAGTTTATTCATGGTGCTCGCCCAGAGTATTATGACTGCTTGATTAGTCATGTTCATGGTACCTTCACTTCTCTGATGGATATGGCCACTCGATTCGAGAACCCTACTTCCAAGGGTAAGTAGGCAGTTTCGGCATCTCAGGGTACTTCCAGTGGTTCTAAGAAAAGGAAGCCCAACTTCCAACAGTAGAAGAAGAAATGCCAGGATACCCATGGTATTGGATATGCTCCTCAGAAGCGATCCCTTGACCTATCTTCCATCACTTGTTTTAAGTGCGACTAGCAGGGTCACTATGCCAATAGCTGTCCATCTTCCGCCGGAGCTGCTATTCCTCTACCTTAGGCAACCAGGAACAACCTTTGCCACATTTGTTTGCAGCTTGGCCATTTCAAGAACAATTGTCCCTTGCGTCAGAGAGGCAAGACATTTGGAGTCTTTGCCTTGACTTCTTCCACTCCTCCTCCTCCTTCCAGTGATAACCAAGGTACTCTTCAGAGCTCCTTTACTTTGCATGACCATCCTGTTCGTGTTCTATTTGATATTGGTGCATCCCATAGCTTTATATCTATTGATCTCTGTAATAAATTCGAGCATATGTTGTAACCTCAATTGGCGACTTCACCATTATGTGTGACTAATCCCATCGGCGGTCCCGCCAATCTTAGTATGATTTGTAAAGGAGTAAAATTCCTTTACAATTTGCACCGATTTATCGGAGATTTCTATGTTTTGGGTTTCGATGCATTTGATATTTTACTTGGAGGTGATTGGTTGAAACGATATGATGTTGGTATCTCTTGTAAAGCCCGAACCGTTTGTCTAGTAGACGACCAGGGTAATTCTCTTGCGATTGAATGCCGAATGACTCAAGATTATGCAGGCAGCTTTATCTTTTCTCTTGATGCTTAGCCTTGTGATCTTGACTCCACACCTGTTGTCCAACTCTTTTTGGATGTTTTTGGTGAAGTCACTTCTCTTCCTCCCAGGAGGGAAATTGAATTCCACATTGATCTTATTCCTAGAGCCCGACCACATGTCCTCCCTCCCATACAAATGGCACCCAAAGAGAAAGTTGAGTTGAGGAAGCAGATTGAGGATTTGTTCTCTAAGGGTTTGATTAGGCAGATTTTTTCTGAATGGGGAGCAACTGTGGTCTTTGTCACCAAATCTGATAGTTCTTTGAGGATGTGTGATTATAGAGAGCTGAACAAGCTTACTCTCAAAAACCGCTATCTAATGCCTCGCATCAATGACATGTTTGATCAGCTCTATGGAGCTAAAGTATTTTCTCAACTTGATCTTGCCATCAGTTTTCACCAGCTTTGTGTTGCTGAGGATAGCTTTCCCAAGACTGCTTTCCAAACAGAGAATGGTTTCTATGAATGGTTAGTCATGCCTTTTGGATTAACCAATGCTCCTGCCTTCTTTGTCGATCTTATGAATCACGTTTTTCGCGATGTGCTCAACAAGTTTGTTCTGGTTTCGTTGATGATATTCTGGTCTTTTCTAAGTCAGAGTAGGAGCATGAATCTCATTTGGGCTATGTACTGGAAACTCTTAGGAGTCATCAGTTGAAACCCAAGTTCTCTATATTCCATTTCTGGAGAGATGAGGTCTGATTCCTTGGGAACATTGTTTCAGAGAATGGAGTCTCGGTTGACCTGGTTAAGGTCGCTGCGATTAATGTAAGTCTATACACCTTGTCTCTTTTGAATTCATTTATCTTATCTATCTTTGGACTTATCCGCCTTATCTTAATTCCAGGATTGGGAGACACCTAAGACTCCAACTGATATTCGTAGCTTTCTGGGCCTTACCGGTAATTATTGAAGATTTATAAAGAATTTTTCCTGTATAGCTGCACCCCTCACCGCTTTGACTCATAAGAATGCCAAGTTTAATTGGAATGAGAAGTGTGAAACCGCATTAACTGAGTTGAAGCAAAAGCTTACCTCTGCTCCTGTTCTCACTGTTCCAAATGGGAGTGAAGAATTATCAGTTTATACCGATGCTAGTAAAGAAGGTTTGGGTGCTATGTTGATGCAAGATGGGAAGGTCATAGCTTACGCTAGTCGCTAATTGAAGCCCCACGAAGGTAACTATGCCACCCATGATTTAGAATTGCTTGTTGTTGTGTTTGCCTTGAAGTTGTGGAGGCATCTCCTTTTGGGAACCAAGTTTGAACTTTTCACCGATCATCAGTCTCTTAAGTATATCTTCACCCAAAAGGATTTGAACCAGAGGCAAGTTCGATGGCTTAAGTTCTTAGCATCTTATGACCTCGACATTAACTATACCCTTGGGAAAGCCAATGTTGTGGCCGATGCTTTGAGTCGAAAGAAAGCCTTGTTGTGTCAGATTATTGTTACACCATCTCTTATGGACCACATTACAACCAAGCAGGATGAGGATGTGATGCTTAAGCTTATGAAGGAGAACATTCGAAGTAGGGAAGGTGATAATCAGTATGAGTTAGGAGCACACATTGATCAGAATGGAGTTTTGAGGATTAATGGATGGATTTGTGTTCCGAATATCGATGGTTTGAGGCAAGAAGTTCTTAGAGAGAATCATTAGCCCAGAATCTCAATCCATCTGGGTGTCACGAAGATGTTTTAGGATATGAAGAGTTTGTATTGGTGGAATGGTATGAAGTGGGACATCTCTATCTTTGTCAGTAGATGTGCCACTTGTCAGCAGGTTAAGGCTCATCACCAGAAGACCGCATGATTGCTACAACCCCTTGAGATTCCCATTTGGAAGTGGGACCAAGTTTCTATGGATTTTATTGATGGTTTGCCGAGGAGTAGAAGGGGTAATGAGAGTATCTGGGTAGTTGTCGATCGATTGACCAAATCCTCCCATTTTATTTGCTTCAAGCTTAGCATAGATCTATATGAGGGAGATTGTCCGTTTCCATGGTGTTCCTTCTAGCATTATTTGTGATCGTGATCCTATATTTACCAGCAAGTTTTGGAAAGCTTTTCAGGAAGCTTTGGGTACTGGTTTGAAACTTAGTACGACTTATCATCCTCAAACTGATGGTCGGACGGAAAGGGTGAATCAGATTTTGGAAGATCTCCTTTGTGCTTGTGTTCTTGATTATGGAGGATCTTGGGAAGATCATCTCCATCTCGTCGAATTCACATATAATAATAGTTATCAGGTATAACTCTATCTTTGAATTTTAAACGTCTTAAGCTTAATCCATCTATTAATCCCAATCTTTTGAATCAGGCAAGTATCGAGATGTCTCCATTTGCCGCTCTTTACGAACGATCCTACAAATCCCCATCTTGTTGGATTGAGTCCGGTGATCACTTAGTTCTTGGACATGATATGATTCTGGAAGCATCTGAGAAGGTTGAGGAGATTAGGAGGAAGATGAGAATTGCTCAGGATAGGCAGAAGAAGTATGCATATAAGCATAAAAGGGATTTGGAATTTTTAGTGGGTGATCGGGTCTTTCTCAAGATCTCACCGCTGAAGAATGTGGTTCGTTTTGGTCAGAGAGGGAAGCTTGCTCCCAGGTTCATTGGTCCTTTCCGCATTCTGGAAAGAGCTGGTCCTTTGGCTTATAGAGTTGGCTTAGCGGAGAAGCTGGCGGGTGTGCACAACGGGTTTCATGTATCTCACCTTCGCAAGTATCTCCATGATCCATCCTTTATTGTTGGAGAATTTGGACGTTGAGCCAAATCTCACCATCGAGAGAAAGTCACTTCTTATTGTCGATAGAGGTACGAAGCAGCTTCGGAGGAAATCTATCAGCCTAGCAAGGTACAGTGGAGTACGAATGATTGGGATTGCACCTGGGAAACCGAGGAATCCATGCGTGCTTCAAATCCCGAATTATTTGACTCAGGTACTATTCATTTGATTTATCTTATCTTTCTGTTTGTTTCTATTTCTCCTATTTCGTTCCTTTTCGGGGATGAAAAGTTTTGAGTGAGGGAGAGTGTAACGGCCCGATAATTTTAATGAATTTATAATGTAATTAACTAAAATTTCTCATATAAATAAACAATAAAATTTTAAAATAAAAATTTGATATTTGAAATACGTCTATTTAAATATAGCATATGGTATATTTTATTTGGAAAATATAAAAGTTAGTTTATTTTCAAAATTTAATTTGAATCGGTTAAATGGTTGAAAATTTAATATTTTCCAAATCTGAATATTTTTATATAATAAAAATGCAGATCATTTTAGGTGTGAGGTGTAACGACCCACTATTTTGGACCATTCAAATCGACAATAATCCACACATGTCTGACTTGAATAATTCAAAATATCAGATTGTTAATTTAAAATTTGGCAAAACTCAGAATATACAGTAAATAAATCAATCACAGAATCACAGACACAGAGTAATACAATAATACGCAGCGGAATAGATAAAATAGTAGTTCATGAAGCTAATATATAAACATCAGAGTTAGAAATAAAATACAACAGAATATCTCAAATGCAGTGAAGTCTCCAGTACAACAGATGACTTCTCTGAACAAATCAACTAGAAGAGCTGAAAACTGAGGCGATAGTTGGATCTCCAAAGGAAGCTCCAAACTCTACAGGTGAGTCTCAAACGCTGTATCACTCGGTCTGACCCGAGCGTAAAGCAAAACACAATACACTCGAGTCAGGATTAACATTCTTATATCAATAAATCCAACTCAAGTGAAATATCAACCGAAATACAAGTAACTTAAAGGATGTTTGGGATAACCATCCTCTAAGGATCCGTGGAACTATCTAAAATGTAGAAATATACACTCTAACACCATGGTCATTTCAAATTTATTTATACTTCAAAACCAAAATATCATTTTCATTTCAAATATATCTATTTTCCAAAATAGTATATATAGATTAAATAATTTACAAAGTAAAGTATTTATAATTTCCTCAAGTCTCACAAATCAACTCAAATTCCAAATCCAAATTTATTCAAAGCTCAAATCATCAATTCAATTCAGTTCTCAATAGACCATATAAATTTTCGATATTTTTCAGGCTTTAATATTCAACATTTTCAAAGTTAAATTTAACAGTTTCATATAGCTCTTGATTTAACTTTATTATTATTTAATCAGGGAATATTCACTTAATAAATTCAATATCATTTAACTAGCCTTAAATTACATTTTTACCAAATATTTCCTTAAATTTATTTAAACAAGAGATATTCATTAAATTACTTAAATCAAACCCAAGTTATAAATCAGATCTTAAATCTCAATTTCAATAAGTTTCAAATCGGTTTAATTAAATAAAATTATCTTCCCAACCTTAACTTATTCAAATCATTACCAAAATCTATTTAGAAATATAAATTTACATACTTAACCATATTATATGTATTAACTCAATCTTAATTAAATTAATTATTATTATTAAATCTATATACATAATTACCATTTATAGATAATTATTTAAGAATCAACATTTATTAAAACTATATATTTCTTTCCCAAAACCATAGAATTTATTTTCAAAATACTTATATATGGACCAACGGTGTCTTTATATAATTTCATATCCTATGGTCAAGTGATACAGATATTTATCATTTCAATCCGTAATTTAAGTATATACGGGTAGATATCATTTCGACCCGAAATCCCAAATTCAATTCAAATGAAAATCGCTTGGGTCTATCATTTCAACCCATAACAATTTTCTCCTATTCTAAAGTCCGTTCGGGTATGTATCATTTCAACCCATAGTTAATTCTATACTAAAGGGGAACTTGCAGAGTGATAACAGATATGATAATAATATAACATGCATATATCATCAATAACAATATAATATATAAACAACAGGATATGGTGTCATATCTCACAGGTGAACAGTTACAGATAATAGCATAAATAACAATTTAAACAACTAACAGCAGCATATTTCAATTGTCGTTTCAATTGAAATCAAATTTAATAAATATAAGAATATTAATCGTGAGTGATTGCTCACCTTTCGAGGCTAGAGGAGTTTGACAAAGAAATGGGCTAAGAATTCCAAGCACGAATCCAAAACGAACAAGATTGAATGCGAATTTGACGAATGCGACTGAGAATCAAGAATAGACGAAACAAATTTAAAATCAGCTTGATGAAAAAAAAAAGATTATATTATTATTATTACTACTTTATGAAAGCAAAATTTTTAATTTAAACACTCGGCACATATAAAGCAGTATTTAAACTATATAATACAAAATGAACTCAGATTTAAAACAGTATGTATATGTTGTAACTTTTATACTTATACAAACATCCAGAAATCCACCTAACTCAAATATGCAGACTTACCACTATTGCATAAATGCACATATATATAATCTGACATCATATGTAAACTTACTGTAACTAGATATAAAGCATATATATAATGCCAATATAAGCAACAGCCTAAGCTCATATATACTTTTCTGAAACTAATATGTAAAACTATAGACTTATATACCTTCCATATTTTTTTAAAACAATATTTATTGAGAAAAAAAAAGAATCACTATAGACTTACATTATTATATCATATACATTAAAACCCCAATATTTATATATTATATATAAAACAATATAAACACATATTTATTATAATATAATATACACTTTTTTATATAAACGTACAAATGTACAACTTGTAAAAAAATTTTATCAATACAAGCTTACTCTATTGCAACTTGTACATGTAAGACTCAGCCTAAACTTATAGAAATATACCTTTCGAAACGAATATATATATCATTTCATCATTCTAAAATTTTACTTTAACTCTGTTAAAACAAAACACATACACTTTAGAAAGGCAGAATGTATATATATAGCTTAAACCCGACCGAGCATATAACTAATATATATAAAAAAACCTATATAGTATTATACACCGTAACATATAAATGTAGAAACAACTTATATTTATATATATCTATACATATATATACCGCAAACAATATGTTCCAAAATAAAATAGAGGTGCCAAACTATGCAGACAAATTTGCAATATACTTTGATATGT
Organism: Allium fistulosum; assembly: GCA_030737815.1. NCBI lineage: Eukaryota > Viridiplantae > Streptophyta > Magnoliopsida > Asparagales > Amaryllidaceae > Allium > Allium fistulosum. The sequence continues at coordinate 853,977,088 of CM060907.1, forward strand.
ATTATGTTCACACAAATGTAGTTCACTCAACAGTAATTGCCTATACTACAATTACGCCAATAACAACTTTGAACACCATTACAAAACTGTTTTATAGTTTATATGTATTTAAGTTTAATATATATGTGAACAAAATATATAACCAGAGAAGAATCAAGAAAGAGGAAAAACAAAACTCACCGCGGCAAGGCAGTGGCTCGTTGAACGACGTCGGCATGGAAAAGGAGGGGATGGGAAGCGGCTACTACTATACTAGGCAGTGATGGTGAAGGGAAAGAAGGCGAGACTGGTGGTGTGTTGCGTGGTTTGCATGTGGGTGGCTGAAGCTTCGGTGGCAGTGAAAGTGTGGAGGATGTGAGGCCGAGATTTGGTGGAGGAGGGTGACGGGGTTCGGCCGGCTATCGAGCTGTGGAAAGGTTGTAGCATTGATGGAAGATGGAGGTGATGGCCAGGGCTGGGGCAGTGGGATCTTGGTTTAGGCGAAGGCTACGGTGGGTCGGAGAAGTGAGAGGAGGTGGGTCGAGCCATGGCCGATCAAGAGAGAGAGGGAGGCTTCAGGAGAAAATAAAGGGGAGAGGTCGGTGAAGCGGGGAAAATGCGGATGAGGAAGGCGGAGGTGGTCGATGGCTGATATTAAGGCGGCAAAGGGTGTATGAAGGCGGAGTCTTGGTGGAGACGCTCGGTCAAGGGGAGAGGTGGAGGGATCTCGAGTAAACTAAAATGAGAGCAGGTAGGAGAAAAAGAAAAAAAGAAGAAAAAATTCTTATATCAAATACAAAGTTCGAAATGTATGAATGCTTTCAGGGAATAGGGATGGTCCAGTTTTCAAAATGAAGAGGAGTCGTCTTGGAATTAACAGGGACGAACTGAAAGTTTTTAATGCAAAGCAGATGAATAGGTTAAACAAGATTATAAAAGAAATATCATTATATATATATTTCCAAAGAACAGCACAGAGGAGCCAACGAATACAGAATGAAAATGGACCAGTAGATAAATATTGGAACTGGTGTGGAAAAGGAAAAGTCACCATAAATTCTGGAAATAATTTACGGTGGAAAATGAAAGGGTATGCGAAGCTAAAAGGTCTAAATGTGGAACCGGTATGACGATTGGTTTACCAATTTCGTCGTGTCCCGAACTTCGAAACACACGAACGAATATACTGTAGAGATCAGCACGACGAGACGATCAGAATGGTATACAAACATCAGTTGTACGATCGTCCGATCAAAAGTCGATAATCGGTACCGAAAATGCTTCCAATTTGTTGAAAATAAGACAAACGGATCAATAGCAGTCAAAATTTGGAGAAACGAAATATGATGTCTCGCTCAGAAGATGATTTACAAATTTATTATGTAAAAATATTCAGGTTTGGAAAACATTTTATTATCATCTAATATTAACTGATTTTAATTGAAATAAAATTACACAATAAAATAGACTTTCATATTATCAAATGAAAATTTACCAATTTCTATGTTTTTAAATACGTATCCCAAATATAAAATTTTAGTTCAAAATATTATATATTAAAATTTCTCAAAAATTCAGTAAATTACGTTATAAAAACCATTAAAATTTTCGGGTCGTTACAGTCTCCCCCACTCAAAACTTTTCGTCCCCTAAAAGGAAGGAGGTAGGAGAACAGAAACAACCAGAAAGAAAAATAGATTGAAAGACAAGGATAAACAATTAATTTAAAACTATATAAATTTTTAATATATGAAAAATATTTGAAACAATTATTTACATCATTACTTATATTTACAAAGAAGCTATTTGAAAACATTAAATCCAAAATTCATAAATTTATTAATTTATCTCAACATACTTTTCAAACATTATAAATAAATCAATAATCATTTAAAAAGGATATAGTCAACAAGGAAAAGAATGAGGATTTGGAAAAACAGAATATAGGTGAATAAATAAAGCTGAACGGATAAGGTAGATTCAAAAGAATAGTATCGGGCACGAATAGTTAATTCAAACAATAAGAATTTCAAATCCTAAATATTAATACAAAATTTCTTTGTTGGAAATACTTTTATAATAAAATACCTTTATATCGAAACAAATTTTCCTTTCAAAAATACTTTTATAACTCGATGTTTCAACAAGTTTATCCTCGTTCCTGTAGACTCTGGTAGTGCGTTGATCAAGCGCAAAGCTAGAATTCTTCAAGTACTTAGTAGACCTGTTTCAACACCCAATGAAAATACTGGAAAACTTTTAAAAACAGATATGGAAAGTACAATCCAAAGAAAAAATATAAACAAATCATGGATCGCAGATACACAATGGTTACGCCTGGGTCCCCCAGGAAACATCCGTACCTTTTAAGCATTCACTGCCTTGCGAATTTCACCATGATAACAAAACTGTGGACCGCAGGATACAAAACAATGGTTACGCCTGGATCCCCCAGGAAACATCCATACCCTTTAAGCAATCTCTGCCTTGCGGATTACGCCACTAACACGACCATAGATCGCAGATACACAATGGTTACGCCTGGATCCCCTAGGAAACATCCGTACCTTTTAAACAATCACTGCCTTGCGAATTACGCTATGCAGTCAAGTTCATAAGACCATGGGTAATGCCATGGAATTCGAAGGACACTCGAGTATCATATCCGAAAAACCAAAAATCAGAGAGAATAATATCGATAGAATGAATCCAAGATGTGGCCACAAATCGGATATCAAGCAGAAGGCACTTTCCATATCTTTACTTCAAAAATATGTATCATATAGTACCTTTCAAATTAATTTCAAATATCATACTTATATAAAGTCCATTATATATAAGATTAAATTTTCAAATCAGATACCTTTCCAAAATCAATAGTATATCAAATCACACTTATATGGACTTCAATTATATAAGATTTCACTTTTCAAATTGAGTACCTTTTCAAATCCATAGTTTTTGAATCAACATCATACTTATACAAACCAAATTTTATATAAGTTCGGTAACTCCCAAATCAAGTATTTAGTAACACAAGGTTCTCAAATTTCAATTTGTTTCAATATCAATACAATTTTCAAAATCATATACGCTTTCACCAAATTATTCTTCCAAATCAAATATCTTCAGTTTCAAAGTTTCCAACATAATAAATTTAGAAAATAATCCAAGTTTCTAAATCAATATCATTTAATTCAACCAATTCATTTCCAAAATCAATGGTTTCCAAAATCAATCTTATACCTACATAAGGTCCATCTTATATAAGGATCAAATTTTACAAAATAAATTTCGCTGTATGAAGAGCCATATGGGATTGAATATCTTTGCTTTTATGGGTTATATATCTTTGTAATTTAAATTGGAAATTTTCTTTTAGTAAGCAAAAATATTCTAACCCGACAGCTTTCAACTTCAGCGTCAAAATATATCACTGATATTAGAATATAAGATGTACATACGTCATCATTTCGCAAAATCACATTTGATCGCTCGCTCGATCACACAAGTTCTCTTTCGAACTAGTATTGTCCATTCGACTTCCCTAATGCGGATTTCAATATGGTTTCTCGACTAGAAGCCATCAGTCTCCTTGCATAGCCATATACTATGATAGAGAATTCTAGAATCAAGCCCAAAATCCATATCAAATATTCGCCATCAAGAATCGAATGAAAAATCCTAACACGAAATGGTGTAATTCACCTCGAACTTGTGTACTCAAACCTGGATCAAATTAATTATGCGAATAAAACAGCATACCTACAACTTATATATTTATTCCAACTTGTTAAATATATAGTTTCATAAAGATGTTACTAAGTTAAAACATTTAACTAAACTTGATTCAAAATATTTTGAAGACCAAATTCTTTTCAAAACATTTCAAATCTAAATTTCATATTAGAAAATTTTAAAATTGCCTTATTCATTTACTTAACAAAACAGTTTCAACTTATTTAAATCATATTACTACATACTTTAACATACATACCAAACTTATATACTTTATACTTTTCAAAATTTCTTAGCTTTGAAAAGTTAACCTTGATTTGGAAGTGCTCGAACCTTCAAAATAGTTGAAGAAATCATTTTCAAATTCAAGAGTTGGAAATCGGCAACAAATCAGTAAATCAGTTTTAATAGATAGGGTTATATCGAATCCGAAACTCAAGGACTGAACACCTGCTTACTTCAAATCATTTCAAATATATATATACATATATCTTTTGAATATCAAATCTTACTTTGGAATTTGAAATCAAAATTGGTTTCGCAAAATCACTCGTGTAGCAATGCTACTAAAGTGGCCTCTCCCTCACTCTGAAACTCGAAAATCAATGTCGATGATGCGTGCACTCATCACCGAAATTATTTTCCAGCGACATAAGTGAGTTCTGGACTTCTATTTTCTCAAACTTCTTTTGAAATTTCTTCGAAATCATTCGAAACTTATTAAAATCATTTGAAACATTTCTTATTCGGAAAATACTTTTAAATCATATAATTATTATATATTTCAAAATCTTAAAACCAATTTCAAAATACCGGAGTACAATTCTCGAATTTCAAATTTTAAAATCCTTCAGTCATAAATCATTTTTAGATAAATCAAATTTCTTATATAATTTTTCAAAATTACAAATCCTTTCGAAACCTTAAATTCTCATTAAAAAGGGTATTAAATCTTTGTCGAAAACATTTCACTTTTATATATAGAATATAATCATACTTATCAAAATAATAATTTCGATTTAGAAAGCAATTTCTAAAATACAAACAAACCCGATTTTCAAAGGATGATTCACGAACGGATTTCAGAACAAAGATAGAGATTCAATTTAAAAGAACTCTAATCAAATAAAATTCTGATTCGGAGATAGGCTTGAGCGAAGATGAGATAATTAACTTACAAAATAGAAAATGGATATACTTATACAAGTCGCGGGCGACCTTAACCGGGTCAACCATGACTTCAGGAATATGATCGATGCAGAATTTCCAAGGCAAATCGTCATTCGATTGCCAGAGATAGAATTCGGCATAACCAGAGATAGAAGCATCTAAACCGAGGGATATATAAATCTCTGGTGAATCAATGCCAATTATAAAGGAGTTTCACCCCTTTACAAATCATTCAAAGATTGGCGGAATCGCCTATTCTTATACAGATCATTCAAAGTGGAGTTCTGGGATACTTCAGAATCACAAGAATACCAATAGAGAGAGACAAGAATGAATTTTGGAACCGTAGGGAACATTCCAAAGTTCAAAGGAAATCGAGTCAAAAGGAAAAGATTAAACTCGAACGAAAGTGATTCTGTAAATAAATTTACAATATATGCTAAGTTTCGCCTAGAGCTAAAGCTCTGATACCAACTGTAACGACCCACTATTTTGGACCATTCAAATCGACAATAATCCACACATGTCAGACTTGAATAATTCAAAATATCAGATTGTTAATTTAAAATTTGGCAAAACTCAGAATATACAGTAAATAAATCAATCACAGAATCACAGACACAGAGTAATACAATAATACACAGCGGAATAGATAAAATAGTAGTTCATGAAGCTAATATATAAACACCAGAGTTAGAAATAAAATACAACAGAATATCTCAAATGCAGTGAAGTCTCCAGTACAACAGATGACTTCTCTGAACAAATCAACTAGAAGAGCTGAAAACTGAGGCGATAGTTGGATCTCCAAAGGAAGCTCCAAACTCTACAGGTGAGTCTCAAACGCTGTATCACTCGGTCTGACCCGAGCGTAAAGCAAAACACAATACACTCGAGTCAGGATTAACATTCTTATATCAATAAATCCAACTCAAGTGAAATATCAACTGAAATACAAGTAACTTAAAGGATGTTTGGGATAACCATCCTCTAAGGATCCGTGGAACTATCTAAAATGTAGAAATATACACTCTAACACCGTGGTCATTTCAAATTTATTTATACTTCAAAACCAAAATATCATTTTCATTTCAAATATATCTATTTTCCAAAATAGTATATATAGATTAAATAATTTACAAAGTAAAGTATTTATAATTTCCTCAAGTCTCACAAATCAACTCAAATTCCAAATCCAAATTTATTCAAAGCACAAATCATCAATTCAATTCAGTTCTCAATAGACCATTTAAATTTTTGATATTTTTCAGGCTTTAATATTCAACATTTTCAAAGTTAAATTTAACAGTTTCATATAGCTCTTGATTTAACTTTATTATTATTTAATCAGGGAATATTCACTTAATAAATTCAATATCATTTAACTAGCCTTAAATTACATTTTTACCAAATATTTCCTTAAATTTATTTAAACAAGAGATATTCATTAAATTACTTAAATCAAACCCAAGTTATAAATCAGATCTTAAATCTCAATTTCAATAAGTTTCAAATCGGTTTAATTAAATAAAATTATCTTCCCAACCTTAACTTATTCAAATCATTACCAAAATCTATTTAGAAATATAAATTTACATACTTAACCATATTATATGTATTAACTCAATCTTAATTAAATTAAATATTATTATTAAATCTATATACATCATTACCATTTATAGATAATTATTTAAGAATCAACATTTATTAAAACTATGTATTTCTTTCCCAAAACCATAGAATTTATTTTCAAAATACTTATATATGGACCAACGGTGTCTTTATATAATTTCATATCCTATGGTCAAGTGATACGGATATTTATCATTTCAATCCATAATTTAAGTATATACGGGTAGATATCATTTCGACCCGCAATCCCAAATTCAATTCAAATGAAAATCGCTTGGGTCTATCATTTCAACCCATAACAATTTTCTCCTATTCTAAAGTCCGTTCGAGTATGTATCATTTCAACCCATAGTTAATTCTATACTAACGGGGAACTTGCAGAGTGATAACAGATATGATAATAATATAACAGGCATATATCATCAATAACAATATAATATATAAACAACAGGATATGGTGTCATATCTCATAGGTGAACAGTTACAGATAATAGCATAAATAACAATTTAAACAACTAACAACAGCATATTTCAATTGTCGTTTCAATTGAAATCAAATTTAATAAATATAAGAATATTAATCGTGAGTGATTGCTCACCTTTCGAGGCTAGAGGAGTTTGACAAAGAAATGGGCTAAGAATTCCAAGCACGAATCCAAAACGAACAAGATTGAACGCGAATTTGACGAATGAGACTGAGAATCAAGAATAGACGAAACAAATTTAAAATCAGCTTGATGAAAAAAAAGATTATATTATTATTAGTACTACTTTATGAAAGCAAAATTTTTAATTTAAACACTCGGCACATATAAAGCAGTATTTAAACTATATAATACAAAACTGAACTCAGATTTAAAATAGTATGTATATGTTGTAACTTTTATACTTATACAAACATCCAGAAATCCACCTAACTCAAATATGAAGACCTACCACTATTACATAAATGCACATATATATAATTTGACATCATATGTAAACTTACTATAACTAGATATAAAGCATATATATAATGCCAATATAAACAACAGCCTAAGCTCATATATAATTTTCTGAAACTAATATGTAAAACTATAGACTTATATACCTACCATATTTTTTTAAAACAATATTTATTGAGAAAAAAAAGAATCAGTATAGACTTACATTATTATATCATATACATTAAAACCCCAATATTTATATATTATATATAAAACAATATAAACACATATTTATTATAATATAATATACACTTTTTTATATAAACGTATGTAACGCCCCACCTTTTTGTATGCTTAAGCAAACACACGTGCCAACTTAAACCATACAGAAGGGTGGATTGTTATGGGGTAAATAAGAAAAAGTGGAAAAATAAAAGAAACAAAATAGAATCTTGCAGCGGAACGATAAAATATAATAATCAAATAACAGTTCATGAAGCTGTTTTACAAAACATTTGATTATACTTATACAATACATATTAGAGTTACACATACCAGAGAATGATAATTATGCAGCGGAATACAATGGTGTAGTAGAATATATAACAAATAGTAATAATAAAATCTTCGTCTTCGTCCTTCAGAAATAAGGCCTTCAAATCCTGAAATGCTCAGGCTGACCCGAGCGAATTGAAAAGACAAAACACACGAGTCGGAACTAAAAGATCTTATGTAAGTTAAATCAATGAAATAAATATGAGTGTAAATGGCGTCAGAGATGTTTACGGGGTTTGACATCTCCTATCCAGTGTCTAACGTGAGTGCAGTAACTTAAGAAATGTTCGGGATTCACATCTCTTAAGGATCCGTTAAACTATCTACTATGTAGTAATATTCGCTATATACAGTAGTGTCTAATCAGTAAAGTATAATCATATAGAAAATAGCGTTAAGGGGATGGTGAACCTTAACGCGGTCGGATCTTTAAACCAAAATCGTAGTGGGTTCGATATGGTAGGTGACATGGCACACAAGGCAATGCCAGGGTAGATATACCAATTACGCATCCAGACTGGTGGTGATGCATAGCAGCCACTACCGCCCACCACGAGCAACACTCTCAAATCAAGGGTGGCCACCAAATCAATCACAAGTAATAGAATGGTATCGAAGAAGTGTGTCCGATCAGAGGTGCTACCTTTTTGGTCCGTCAATCGCTCCTGTTTTAGCCACCTTATGCCAACTCACGGGAGTTGGGTCCACGTATATACCTTAGGATCGTCGCCACCATCCTACTTCATTCTGGAAACTCCACCGCGTACACAGTTGTCAAAGTGGTTTTCGGTATCGACAGAGAGTATGTCCATAACCGATCCCGGTCTCTTTAACAACCAAACGTTATTATAACACCGTGGTCATTTAAAAATATATATACTTTTAAAACACAATCATTGCCCTTTCAAAACATATTCTTTATTTCAAAATAGTATATATTTTAAAACCAAAATAGTTTTGCCATTTCAAAACATATCCTTTACTTCAAAATAGTATATACTTTAAACCAAAATATAATTACTATTTCAAACCCAAATTATCAATGTATTATTTCCATTTCAAAACCCAATTCAATAATATATCATTTCCATTTCCAAAACAATTCAATCATATCTTATTTAAATAAAACCAAATTTCCAATCACTAATCTTTCTTAAATTTAGATAACTTGAAATATTCTTTTAAATCATCTTAAACCCAAACCCCATTTTGAAGTCATATTCTAAATTTTCAATTTCAGTAGGTTTCCAATCAATATATTCACAGATAATTCTTAAATAAATTCCATTTCAAATAAATTCATTTTTCAAACCATATTACTTTCAAAGTTATAACAATTTCGAAAGCCAATACTTTGAAAACAATAATACCTTAATTTCAATAAATCATTTCAATTTTGATATATTTCAAGACTTTAAATATTCCAAAATTCCCAACCAAATCTGAAAATCTTATATATACCTTAATTCAATTTACTATTATTTAGTTCAGAAATATTTATTTAATAAATTCAATATCACTTAAATAAAGCTCAAACTTGAAATATTCGTAAATCAAACTTAAAACATCATCAAGTTATACATAGCTTAAATTTTAGAATTTAACCATGTATAAAATATTATTTATATAATATCAAAATTAGTATATATATAAACCCTTATTTTCCAAAACCCATAGAAAATCACTTTAAAATATTTTATATATAGACCACGGTGCTTGTATGTCATTTTCTATCCTATAGTCAAGTGATACAGATATTTATCATTTCAATCCGTAATTTTAAAAATAAAAGTTTACGATTATATATCATTTCAAACCGCAATCCCGAATGGAATGAAAATGCATAATAACTTGCAGTTTATACAATATAAAATATAGCATCCATTCATCCAAATATCAATAAACAACCATTTATTATAATCATCATCCAATTTAAACAAAACATCAATATAAAGCATATAAAATATAACAGGCATCAACGAATAGTTTATATTCAATAAAAATTAATAACTGTTTAACTGGCAGTTTATATGAAATAATAAATAAATTTAACTGTCAAATTATATGCAATAATAAAATTAAATAACAATTTAATTTAAATAAATGCTATCTAACTGAGATGATGATTAAATATATGCCCAAACAATCATAGATAAATTTTAAATCACATAAAAATTTAATTTAACAAACATAAGAAATCTTAGAAGTTGTGAGTGGGTTAAAACACTCACCTTTGATTTTAGCCCCAAAAATCCAAAAAGAAGCGCAAAACTAAAAAAAAATCTCCAAATTCAACTAATCAATTTCATGTTGTGTTCTCTCAAGATAAGGCTTCAGGAAAATTTTGAAGAACAACTAAGATGAGGACAGGAAGTGTACGGAAATGAAAAAAAAACATTTTATAAAAGAATGCTTTTGGATTTGCAAGAATAAGAGCCTTTGAATATGAGGTGTTAGGAGAAACAAGATGTAAATGAAGAAATAAGATGTAGGCTATTTATAATTGGGGAATGAATATGGAGGGACAAAAATAAATGTTAAGTTTTATTAGTTTGATTCTAAATTAATTAAGTGCTAGATACAGAAAAGTTTGAATACATCATAAATATATTCATACTTTAACTGTGTGTCAGACTTGCTAAACATATATCAGGTACGATAAATTGGTGACAATATATAGGAATAAACAAGAATAAATGTAGATGCAATCACATAAGGATCAAATAGGGAAGGAGATAAAAGGTGACGACATTGATTAATTCCACTTTCCCACTTTAGCCAAATTTATTAATACGACATTTAATTATCATGCAAGTTGTATTATGACTAGAAAACATAAACAACAAACAATAAATAAATATGTATATAATATTACCTCACTTTTAAATTGTTTGATAATAATAATAAAAATTTAATCATGCTTTAACAAATTTGAAATTTAAAATATTAAATGTTTATATGTATACACATGCACACAAACACACATACATGTGAGTATAAAGATTAAACCAAAGCTTATTAATTAATTCAAAGCATACTCCCACACCACATTAAATTGTCTAATGCATTTGTAAACTTATGTATACTTGAAGTCAAAAATACATATATACATATAAATTAAACCTTTTTACCTTAATGAAATTTTTTTTAACAAAACAAAAGTGGGACACGACAAATTAAGCAATATAATAACAAACCTTTAAGATCCTTAAATAAGGACATTTGAGATAATAAATTAGGTAACAAATTTAAATATTGTTGTAATCAAAATCAAAGCTTAGATTGATCATCGAAAAATTGTTAAGCATATGTAAACTTCTATTATAATTTATTCAACAAAGTATTCAAATTTCATGATATTTTCAATTCAAGATAAAGTGACAATATGTGTATATAATATTTCTGTTTCAACACAAATGCAAATTATATGTATATAAACTTTCAGATCTAAAAAAATGCAATTTGATTTAAGAGTTTAAAACATGGATCTATAATTAAAACATTCTTTTAATTATATACATATATTTTTTTCAAATTAAAAGTAAAATTAATTCATTCATCAAAAAAAAATCAAATAACATAAACAATTTCAAAACAAATGAGGAAATAGCATATACATACAAACTATGATAATAGCATAAATATACTTACGCTCCATCCCTATTTCAATTATTGTAATATTTAGATATTTTATTTCCTTAAATTGCAATAACCCAATTTCCATAAATTTATATTCCTAAATGTATTCCTATCAATTAAATGCATTAATTAAGGTTTTAAAACCAATAAATGAAATTTCCTTAATTTCATCCTTAAACCAACTTATTACTCTATATACATTGCGAATTAATTCAACTATTTCCCTCAATTTATCAATTTTTGCTTTACAATAAACTTATGTTTCTATTTAATTTTCATTACTCTTCCGTTACTATATTAATATTCATTAAAGTAAGGTTTATTATCAACAATAACCATTTAAAATTACTTTGTAACAACCGGGATTTTTGTAATTTTAATTATCGTCAAAATAACAATTTAATTCAGTTGACAATTGATATTGGGATTTAAATCGTATTTAAATTCTTTAATAAAATTGTTATACGTGGTTAGAGATTTTAAATCGATCTGAAATTCATTTTCTTTTGATTTGTATAATCCTCTATTAAACATTGTAAGTAGAGTAAATAAGAAGGGTAAAACGTTGTTTGGGAATTTGAAACAAATTGTTATTCTTTTAAACAATTTTCAAATGATTGAAATGGGCTTTTGAATCTAGCCCATGTTTTTATTCCTTTGTTGCCGTTCTCTTTTGTCAAGGAGAAACCCGACCCCCATTCATTCATTAAAACCCTAAAAGAAAAAGCATTCGAATGAAAAAAATGGCGGCCTCGCGACAAATTAGGGCTTCAGGGTTTTGAACGTCGCTGCTTGCCGATGCTCTCGTGCTCGTCTTCGTGTCGAACAAGCTGTTCGATTTCGTTCGTTCGCCTCTGTGTTGCCTGCTTCAATGGATGCATGCGCAATTTCGTCAACTCAATCGAGTTCGACTTCTATCTCTCGACCGATCAAAGGAGAGTGATTTTAAAATCGTCACTCACATCTAATTTAAACCTTTATAGTTGGGACTTGCGATTCGAGATTTCCTGGGTTCGTTTTGATAATGTTGCTCCGTGAATTCCTTGCTTTGACTTGTTCGACTTTGGCTTCGATCATTTATAACTTTGTTAATGTGATGTTGTTTAAGACTTGGTTCGTTTTCGTGATTGCTATGGCTTTGGTTTCGATCACTTGGTTGATTTCTTCTTTCTGGACACTGTGATTTCTGGAAACTGCAGTTGACTTTGTAGACTTTGATTTTGGGAATTTCTGGTCTTGTGATGTTCAAGGCTTCATCTTTCTGTAGCATACTGTATTAAGTTCATATGCTTGCTTTCCCATATCTGTTCCATTACAATCTGCACGTGTGCATGCTTTGAGTCACTGTTTATCACTTGAAACTGTTTATTGAACTTGAATATGTTGGTTGCTTTGTAGTTGTGCATTGCTATACTGTTTTGAGTTCGAGACTTGTTCATTCTATTTGTACCACTGCTCTATCTTCGAACTGCACTCGGTTTTGCTCCATGATGAACTTGATAAATGCACTTCCCCTAGGACTGCATTATAGTGTGCCTGTAGCTTAACTTCAGTCAATTGGACTTGAGTTGTTAGACTTCGATCACTTGAACTTGTTCATGTCGTTCATTCTGACATCACCTCTGTTTTACTTGTCCTGTCTACTGTTACCTTTAGTTGTTGTTGCCTACTACTGATCTTCATTTGCATTTCTCTGGTCTATGCATCTTCCAGTTACATCACTGCTTCTTGTGTCTTACAATATATGCACATACCCACATGTGTTTTGTGTGCATATATTGTACTGTGTAGTGATGTACTTGTAGTTGTAAGAATCTTGTATCACACTACCCTCCGACTTTTGTTGTAACGACCCCAGATTTTAATTTAATTTAAATTAATAATTAATTGAATTTTTGAATTAAATTGAGTAATTAAATAAATTTTTGATAAAATTAGTAAAATAAATCGATAAAATGGAAGCAAGTTTCCCCGATCGTATATGAGTGAATTTGAAAATAATAAATATATTGATATATATATATATATTTGACTTGATTTCAAATTGTAAATAAATGGTTTGATAATAAATGATAGTAATAAAACTTATACTAAACAAAGTAAATAAAACATATAATCATATCCCCTTGCCAAAAGAAAAGAAATAAAAGATATAAATACATTCAAGTATATAAATAAACAAAGTTGTAAATATGTAAAGCAAACAAAAGAAATAAATATACATAAGTTAAATTTTATAGTTGTAAATTATAAAACAAATACACTAAACATCTAAACAACATTCATTTACATCCCACTATCAACCAGTAACATATTTAACAAAAATTTAACAACAAATCAAAATAGAAATTTGTATTAAAGATAAAGTTAAAAAGAAAGGACAAACATGTTCAAGTATAAACAAATGAAACAAATATATATATAAAATAAAAACAAACTAGACATACAATATCATTTCAGCCTAAATAAAAGGATACAAAATTAAGTACAAACAAATAAATACAAGACAAAGGTAATTTAATTTGCTGGCTTTAGCACACCATATCAGCCACCACCGAGATCTTGTTTCATAAAACAAATGGGAATATAAGTACATATAACCTCTCAGCCGAAAGAAGCAAAGAAAAAAATATATGAATTTGTACATATCATAAATGCAACATACCTCATGCATTTAATGCCAGCACCTTCAGCATGTTTTTGTACACAAGGAAGCGATGTCACCCTGTACACTTTCTCTTACTATATATCAAGCCTCTCTTCATTTTCAGTTCGTCCATAAAAAAACTTAAACAATTCATTCAATTAGAAAAAAAAAAAACCAAATCATCTTAAACCTGGAATGAAAATCAGAGTAAATCAAAAGAAGATTGAATCAAACAAATAGCTCAAGTTCAAACTGGAAAATAGAAACAAAGGATCAGATACCATCTTCACTTGATTCAATACCTGAGAAATAAACATCAACAACTCAGTTTAAAAGTAAATCCAACAAGCAAAAATTTCAAGGATCGGCATCAAGTTAAAACAAGGCAGATCAAAACACTTCCAGATTTCATTCCTATTCTCTGTTCCTCCCTTTGAAGGTGAGCAAACTTTCTTTTAAAAAAAAGAACCTCCTTTATCTTAGCAATCTTTGAAGTATGATCTGGATTTTGCTTAAATAATTGTGTAAAAATATATATTAAAAGACCTGTTCATGTCTGTACACCTGCTCTGTTATAAATAGGCTTAAGCACATCAAATTTAAATTCCATTCACTATGAGTAAACATAGAATTTTAAAGTTAAGTTTTGGTAAGTAGTTATGCAAATTTTGTGTTTGCTATATATATTATAAGTCTGTAGTTCTGTGATGTTTCTGGTAGTTAAATATGTGATGTTCTTCAGCAGATTTAAAGCTTCTGAGCAAAGAAGCGTAAAGAAGCAAATATTTCTTTATTCAAACCAATTTAGACTTAGGAATTTAAGCTAATTAAGTTTGTTTAACTTAAATTATAAGCTTGGAAATTGTTTTGAAGCATAACAGTATAATATGGATACTGTTTATTCAAGTTACAGTATTAAGAAATTAATAAGTCGAAATTCAAATGTTTTAATTTGTTAAATTGATCCCATATCTTGATTTAACATACAAAGTTAAGATTTGTAAACCAAAAACAATGATTTTTAGATGATTAAAAATGGTGAAATTTCTATATGAACTCAAATTGCATTTTTATCAATCCCGGTTGAATTAACAAATGTTAGCTGCTAAAATTTGTTATACAGCAAGTTTAATAACGCACGAATCCAAGAAAATTGCTAAATAAATTTTCTAATGCAAGGATTTGTGGTTCGAATCAAAAGTAGGGTTTGGGTTCATGTTTTCTGTGGTCTGTTAAATTCTCGTTTTCGGCACCATGGATTGATCGAGTGCTACCAAACTCGAAGGGATAGAAGAGTGAACGTTGGCGGTCGTGTGGCCTGTATTTCGTGATTTCTGGTGGTTTAGATCGGCGTGGCGTGACGTTTTTTTGTTGGTGATGGGTTCCAGACTTTGGGTCGAGCATCTCGAATTTGATTTCGAGAAGTCTGGGTAGTTCAGGCGATCGGGAATGGAAGGGAGGATGAACGTCGACTTGGTCGACGACGTGGGGTTGGCTGGAGATGATCGTTGGCGAAGTGCATGTGCACGCGTGCACGTTTGTTGTCTGGGTTCGAACGTTTTTGGGGAAGAAGGGTTGGTCTCGAGTCGATCACGGGGTAAATGGAAGTTTTGCTCGAAGCACAGGGAAACGAAGGGAGACTCGAAGTGTAACTCGAGTAAACATGGAGGAAGCCTCGGGTTTGTTATTTTCAACTGCAGTAGTTTTTTTTTTGTAAAGCTAAGTGCAAAGATTTCAATCAAGGTTAAGTACTGTAAAAACTTAATATAGGTTTTAATTACTTTAGTTAATGCTTAACCACGTTTTAACACTTAGTTAATATTTTAATTAATTTAAGTATAAATTTAATTAACACTTAAGTTGTAGTTAATAATAATTTTGGTTTTCAAAATTTAAAGAAGATTTATAAAATGTTAATTAAGATGAGTAATTAATATCAATTAATTAGAAAGTAATTACTTTTTAAATGGTAATCAGAGATTGGTAATTGATAATTAAGATAATTAAATAAATCTTAAAGAGTTGAAATAATTAATAAAAAAAATGATTAAAGATAAATACTTAATTTTAAGTAATTAATGATTTAAGTTTGATTAACCAAGTGATTAAGAAATTTTTTATTAAATGGTGAATTTAATAATTAGAGGTTAATTATTGAATAATTTAAAGATTGATGAATTATAAGTAAATGTTAATTAATTTATAATTAAAAGGTTAATTAATAAATGATTAAAGAATAGTTAATCAAAATGATTTGTAATTAATTAATGATTAATTAACCAAGATTTGTAGTTTATTCATAAGTAATTAATCTGGTATAAATTAATTATAATCAGAGATAAATTGACCTTACTTGTTTGGATTCTATTGGATGATTTGATTGTTTGATATCCCTGATATATGATGCTTTGTGATACATCTTGATTTATGTTGTGATCTAAAATTTACTTATCTGTGATATATATCTGTGATTTGTGAATGAACGATGAGCGATATAGTTTATATCGTTTATCAACTATATCCTGTATTTTGATCTGTGATGATTGAATGATGTTGCACTACTGTGTGAGACCCCTAGACTACACCATACACACACAAATATGGATTTCATGTGGAAATCGGTTAAGTCATAGATAATTTAAATTCGATGTTTTTGAAATTGAAATTTTAATTTCAATTGATTTTGAAATTGAAAATTTGGGGTTTAAAGTGAAAAGCTTTTGAAACGGGATTTCAAAGATAAAAGTTATTTTGAATAACTTAAACGAGTTTTTAAAAATTTAAATAATTTGATTTAAATTTGAATTCAAGTTTGAAATTGAATCCTATGATTTGAAACTAGGGATAAAAGATGATATAAATGTGTTTGTATGAATTAAACCATTTTAAAAGTATAAGCTGGGAATTTGAATTTAAACCAAGGATTTCAACTCGTATGGATGAATCATATTTTCCAAAATGAAAACTGTTTGTTTCAAATGATAAAAGCTTTCATATATATAAGAAATGAAATTCCAGTTTAATTAAAGGAATTTCAAGATTGAATTGGAATTATTTTTCCCAAGTTATGAATGAACTGTTTTAAAAACTATGAATTGAATCTGTCTATTTTTAACAGATTTAGAATGATGTTTATTTAAACCAATTGAAATGGAATTGTTTTGAAAGCTATTAGTTAAATCTCTGATTTAAAGATTTAATGAATTAATTAAATTGAAATGGGATTGTTTTGAAAGCTATGAGTTAAATCTTTGATTTAAAGATTTAACGAGTTAATCAAATTAAAATGAAAATTGGTTTGGAAAATCTGTGAATGAATCTTTTATTTAAAAGATTAAGTGTGGAAATTGTTTAAACCGTGAAGGTTGTTAAAGTAAATCTTTTGTTTAAAGATTTGAAAATGGTAATTTGTTTGAACCATTTAAAAGAAAGTTTGGGTTTAAGTTGTGACTTAATCGAAATCCCATTATCCATATGTTTTAAATATCGCGCTTACTATTCGGTTTAGCCGGGAGAGGACCTTTGTGTCACATAACCCATTCCGAATAAGTGATACGTCGTATATGGATGGCATTTGAAGACCGGTGTTGAAGACCGGATATTTTTCGAAAATGAAAGGACAACCTGTCGAATGTCTCTGCACCGAGTTGCTCCGGTATAGAGATTTATATCACTCTTTTGTGATGGGAAGTCCGGACGTGATTGGAAATTATCCGGAATTGCAAGGGCTTCGTGAGAAGTGCCTTCGGTTCTGTTCGAACCCGGAACAGACTTGTATGGATACATGTCTGACATTACACTTTGAGATATAAAGCCGATTTCTTTCAAATACATTTCTGTTGGTGGCGGAGAATTTATTCTCTTAGCTTAACACCCTTCTCTGAGACGTACGAGCTCAGAGGTTATGTAGTTGAAATTTATCAGCGATATATCCCAATTTGGTAATGTGGCATGCTGAGTGTTGCTGTGTGATGATCAATGTTTGATCATTTGTGATATGATCTTTTGTTTGATCATTTATCTTTGTGATCATAGGTTGATCATCTGTTGACCCAAAGCGTGGCTTTTTGAAAAAGCGTAGCTTTGTGGACGAGACTTCGTCGAGCCTCACAACCCGGTAATGGTCGAAACAGGAATGTTGCGGCAAGGTTTCAGGGGTAGCTCCCCTAGGGTATGACCATTCCTTCTGGAAAAGGGTAGTATCATGGTATGGAGCCCAGATACTTACTCATGTGGATACACTTTATTATGTGTGATGTTGGTTATCGAGGCCTCGGTTAAAGGTCCCAAAGGACCGGGGGTGGCATATCTGAGGTTTCTTTTATCCCTTGGGAAAAGGGGTTGCCGGCCTTGTTTGGCAGAGAACAGTTGGTTCTCGGAACGTCCCGCCAGAGGCGTTTCTTTCGTGGAATAGGAAGTTCCTTAGCCTGACCATTTGTTGGAAATCCATCTTCCAAATACGAACTTTGTACGGTATTAGTTGTAGAACCTGCCATTTACGTACGGTGGTCACCACCGTTTAGATGGTAGCTATAGTAGGCATACGATACTGGTCGTATGTTGGCTAAGATTGATATTCTATTTTCGAAATACTTTCTACACTATGCACTAGTAATAATATCAAATGATTTGATTTTTCGTAGTAAGCATCTTTGACTATCATAAGAAGAAATCTCCTCCAATTCTGCGTTTGCATTGTGTGTGTGGTGGGAGGTCTTATGGTAGTTTCATTTTCCCAAAAGCATTGCGAATTGACTTTAAAATTTTCTGCTATTTGTTTTAAAGATAAACTGTTTTTGTTGCTCACACCAGTCTTGCTATATTACAGCATGATAGGGGGTTCTCGCTTCGCGGTTAGGTGGCGAACGGGAGACTCTTACCCCTACATGTCCCTGAGAGGGATGGGTTGGTTAGGCAGAGGCCGTGACAGTCGAGAGGCTGGCCGTAAAAGCAAGTTTGGGGTATCAGTGTAAGCCACGGTGGGGCTGGGATGGTTGAAAAGCCTACCGGTTGTGACCGCTTCTTTTGGGACGTTACATTTGGTATCAGAGCTAAGGTTGAACTTTAGCTCAGGAGTGTAACACGTTAAGTAGCTCATTAAAGATAGAGTGAAGTAAACTCTAGAATGAGTAATTCTCAGATATCCGTCTGAACGTCTCAGTAAATTCTCTTACTATCCACTGATAGTGAGTATGAGTATAAGAAGAGGACGAGATAGGGGACAGAGAAATACGACTATAAATGGTCAATACTCTGCAACAGTGGAAACAACTTTCTTATCAATATCCTTTGATTCGTTTCCAAATTCTTTTGATTACTTCGTATCAGCTACAGGAAGAAGTTTCGGTGTGATGATGGCTCTACGAATTGTTGTAGAAAATCCTTACTTCGTATCTTCATCGGTTTCTTATCAGCTTTTTGATTTAAACTTTAATGAATTTGAATTGGAAAATTTAAATTGAATTAAATCAATAAACCGATTTCGTTTGTAACCAAATTTTGAAATTCTATTGTATTTCTGTGAATACCAAAGTCCGAAGAGGGACAAATTGGTACGTATTCTGTGATATTTCGACTTGAATTCGAAATCCGTATCTTGTGTTCGAGTAATTATAGGAGATTGAATCTGCCAATCTCCGTGTTGTTTCGTGCCTGCGAATTTCGAGGACGAAATTCTTTTAAGGGGGGAAGTTTGTAACGACCCCAGATTTTAATTTAATTTAAATTAATAATTAATTGAATTTTTGAATTAAATTGAGTAATTAAATAAATTTTTGATAAAATTAGTAAAATAAATCGATAAAATGGAAGCAAGTTTCCCCGATCGTATATGAGTGAATTTGAAAATAATAAATATATTGATATATATATATATTTGACTTGATTTCAAATTGTAAATAAATGGTTTGATAATAAATGATAGTAATAAAACTTATACTAAACAAAGTAAATAAAA
This sequence comes from Allium fistulosum, assembly GCA_030737815.1. Classification (NCBI taxonomy): domain Eukaryota; kingdom Viridiplantae; phylum Streptophyta; class Magnoliopsida; order Asparagales; family Amaryllidaceae; genus Allium; species Allium fistulosum. Next base: position 853,997,330 of record CM060907.1, read on the forward strand.
CATATAATCATATCCCCTTGCCAAAAGAAAAGAAATAAAAGATATAAATACATTCAAGTATATAAATAAACAAAGTTGTAAATATGTAAAGCAAACAAAAGAAATAAATATACATAAGTTAAATTTTATAGTTGTAAATTATAAAACAAATACACTAAACATCTAAACAACATTCATTTACATCCCACTATCAACCAGTAACATATTTAACAAAAATTTAACAACAAATCAAAATAGAAATTTGTATTAAAGATAAAGTTAAAAAGAAAGGACAAACATGTTCAAGTATAAACAAATGAAACAAATATATATATAAAATAAAAACAAACTAGACATACAATATCATTTCAGCCTAAATAAAAGGATACAAAATTAAGTACAAACAAATAAATACAAGACAAAGGTAATTTAATTTGCTGGCTTTAGCACACCATATCAGCCACCACCGAGATCTTGTTTCATAAAACAAATGGGAATATAAGTACATATAACCTCTCAGCCGAAAGAAGCAAAGAAAAAAATATATGAATTTGTACATATCATAAATGCAACATACCTCATGCATTTAATGCCAGCACCTTCAGCATGTTTTTGTACACAAGGAAGCGATGTCACCCTGTACACTTTCTCTTACTATATATCAAGCCTCTCTTCATTTTCAGTTCGTCCATAAAAAAACTTAAACAATTCATTCAATTAGAAAAAAAAAAACCAAATCATCTTAAACCTGGAATGAAAATCAGAGTAAATCAAAAGAAGATTGAATCAAACAAATAGCTCAAGTTCAAACTGGAAAATAGAAACAAAGGATCAGATACCATCTTCACTTGATTCAATACCTGAGAAATAAACATCAACAACTCAGTTTAAAAGTAAATCCAACAAGCAAAAATTTCAAGGATCGGCATCAAGTTAAAACAAGGCAGATCAAAACACTTCCAGATTTCATTCCTATTCTCTGTTCCTCCCTTTGAAGGTGAGCAAACTTTCTTTTAAAAAAAAGAACCTCCTTTATCTTAGCAATCTTTGAAGTATGATCTGGATTTTGCTTAAATAATTGTGTAAAAATATATATTAAAAGACCTGTTCATGTCTGTACACCTGCTCTGTTATAAATAGGCTTAAGCACATCAAATTTAAATTCCATTCACTATGAGTAAACATAGAATTTTAAAGTTAAGTTTTGGTAAGTAGTTATGCAAATTTTGTGTTTGCTATATATATTATAAGTCTGTAGTTCTGTGATGTTTCTGGTAGTTAAATATGTGATGTTCTTCAGCAGATTTAAAGCTTCTGAGCAAAGAAGCGTAAAGAAGCAAATATTTCTTTATTCAAACCAATTTAGACTTAGGAATTTAAGCTAATTAAGTTTGTTTAACTTAAATTATAAGCTTGGAAATTGTTTTGAAGCATAACAGTATAATATGGATACTGTTTATTCAAGTTACAGTATTAAGAAATTAATAAGTCGAAATTCAAATGTTTTAATTTGTTAAATTGATCCCATATCTTGATTTAACATACAAAGTTAAGATTTGTAAACCAAAAACAATGATTTTTAGATGATTAAAAATGGTGAAATTTCTATATGAACTCAAATTGCATTTTTATCAATCCCGGTTGAATTAACAAATGTTAGCTGCTAAAATTTGTTATACAGCAAGTTTAATAACGCACGAATCCAAGAAAATTGCTAAATAAATTTTCTAATGCAAGGATTTGTGGTTCGAATCAAAAGTAGGGTTTGGGTTCATGTTTTCTGTGGTCTGTTAAATTCTCGTTTTCGGCACCATGGATTGATCGAGTGCTACCAAACTCGAAGGGATAGAAGAGTGAACGTTGGCGGTCGTGTGGCCTGTATTTCGTGATTTCTGGTGGTTTAGATCGGCGTGGCGTGACGTTTTTTTGTTGGTGATGGGTTCCAGACTTTGGGTCGAGCATCTCGAATTTGATTTCGAGAAGTCTGGGTAGTTCAGGCGATCGGGAATGGAAGGGAGGATGAACGTCGACTTGGTCGACGACGTGGGGTTGGCTGGAGATGATCGTTGGCGAAGTGCATGTGCACGCGTGCACGTTTGTTGTCTGGGTTCGAACGTTTTTGGGGAAGAAGGGTTGGTCTCGAGTCGATCACGGGGTAAATGGAAGTTTTGCTCGAAGCACAGGGAAACGAAGGGAGACTCGAAGTGTAACTCGAGTAAACATGGAGGAAGCCTCGGGTTTGTTATTTTCAACTGCAGTAGTTTTTTTTTTGTAAAGCTAAGTGCAAAGATTTCAATCAAGGTTAAGTACTGTAAAAACTTAATATAGGTTTTAATTACTTTAGTTAATGCTTAACCACGTTTTAACACTTAGTTAATATTTTAATTAATTTAAGTATAAATTTAATTAACACTTAAGTTGTAGTTAATAATAATTTTGGTTTTCAAAATTTAAAGAAGATTTATAAAATGTTAATTAAGATGAGTAATTAATATCAATTAATTAGAAAGTAATTACTTTTTAAATGGTAATCAGAGATTGGTAATTGATAATTAAGATAATTAAATAAATCTTAAAGAGTTGAAATAATTAATAAAAAAAATGATTAAAGATAAATACTTAATTTTAAGTAATTAATGATTTAAGTTTGATTAACCAAGTGATTAAGAAATTTTTTATTAAATGGTGAATTTAATAATTAGAGGTTAATTATTGAATAATTTAAAGATTGATGAATTATAAGTAAATGTTAATTAATTTATAATTAAAAGGTTAATTAATAAATGATTAAAGAATAGTTAATCAAAATGATTTGTAATTAATTAATGATTAATTAACCAAGATTTGTAGTTTATTCATAAGTAATTAATCTGGTATAAATTAATTATAATCAGAGATAAATTGACCTTACTTGTTTGGATTCTATTGGATGATTTGATTGTTTGATATCCCTGATATATGATGCTTTGTGATACATCTTGATTTATGTTGTGATCTAAAATTTACTTATCTGTGATATATATCTGTGATTTGTGAATGAACGATGAGCGATATAGTTTATATCGTTTATCAACTATATCCTGTATTTTGATCTGTGATGATTGAATGATGTTGCACTACTGTGTGAGACCCCTAGACTACACCATACACACACAAATATGGATTTCATGTGGAAATCGGTTAAGTCATAGATAATTTAAATTCGATGTTTTTGAAATTGAAATTTTAATTTCAATTGATTTTGAAATTGAAAATTTGGGGTTTAAAGTGAAAAGCTTTTGAAACGGGATTTCAAAGATAAAAGTTATTTTGAATAACTTAAACGAGTTTTTAAAAATTTAAATAATTTGATTTAAATTTGAATTCAAGTTTGAAATTGAATCCTATGATTTGAAACTAGGGATAAAAGATGATATAAATGTGTTTGTATGAATTAAACCATTTTAAAAGTATAAGCTGGGAATTTGAATTTAAACCAAGGATTTCAACTCGTATGGATGAATCATATTTTCCAAAATGAAAACTGTTTGTTTCAAATGATAAAAGCTTTCATATATATAAGAAATGAAATTCCAGTTTAATTAAAGGAATTTCAAGATTGAATTGGAATTATTTTTCCCAAGTTATGAATGAACTGTTTTAAAAACTATGAATTGAATCTGTCTATTTTTAACAGATTTAGAATGATGTTTATTTAAACCAATTGAAATGGAATTGTTTTGAAAGCTATTAGTTAAATCTCTGATTTAAAGATTTAATGAATTAATTAAATTGAAATGGGATTGTTTTGAAAGCTATGAGTTAAATCTTTGATTTAAAGATTTAACGAGTTAATCAAATTAAAATGAAAATTGGTTTGGAAAATCTGTGAATGAATCTTTTATTTAAAAGATTAAGTGTGGAAATTGTTTAAACCGTGAAGGTTGTTAAAGTAAATCTTTTGTTTAAAGATTTGAAAATGGTAATTTGTTTGAACCATTTAAAAGAAAGTTTGGGTTTAAGTTGTGACTTAATCGAAATCCCATTATCCATATGTTTTAAATATCGCGCTTACTATTCGGTTTAGCCGGGAGAGGACCTTTGTGTCACATAACCCATTCCGAATAAGTGATACGTCGTATATGGATGGCATTTGAAGACCGGTGTTGAAGACCGGATATTTTTCGAAAATGAAAGGACAACCTGTCGAATGTCTCTGCACCGAGTTGCTCCGGTATAGAGATTTATATCACTCTTTTGTGATGGGAAGTCCGGACGTGATTGGAAATTATCCGGAATTGCAAGGGCTTCGTGAGAAGTGCCTTCGGTTCTGTTCGAACCCGGAACAGACTTGTATGGATACATGTCTGACATTACACTTTGAGATATAAAGCCGATTTCTTTCAAATACATTTCTGTTGGTGGCGGAGAATTTATTCTCTTAGCTTAACACCCTTCTCTGAGACGTACGAGCTCAGAGGTTATGTAGTTGAAATTTATCAGCGATATATCCCAATTTGGTAATGTGGCATGCTGAGTGTTGCTGTGTGATGATCAATGTTTGATCATTTGTGATATGATCTTTTGTTTGATCATTTATCTTTGTGATCATAGGTTGATCATCTGTTGACCCAAAGCGTGGCTTTTTGAAAAAGCGTAGCTTTGTGGACGAGACTTCGTCGAGCCTCACAACCCGGTAATGGTCGAAACAGGAATGTTGCGGCAAGGTTTCAGGGGTAGCTCCCCTAGGGTATGACCATTCCTTCTGGAAAAGGGTAGTATCATGGTATGGAGCCCAGATACTTACTCATGTGGATACACTTTATTATGTGTGATGTTGGTTATCGAGGCCTCGGTTAAAGGTCCCAAAGGACCGGGGGTGGCATATCTGAGGTTTCTTTTATCCCTTGGGAAAAGGGGTTGCCGGCCTTGTTTGGCAGAGAACAGTTGGTTCTCGGAACGTCCCGCCAGAGGCGTTTCTTTCGTGGAATAGGAAGTTCCTTAGCCTGACCATTTGTTGGAAATCCATCTTCCAAATACGAACTTTGTACGGTATTAGTTGTAGAACCTGCCATTTACGTACGGTGGTCACCACCGTTTAGATGGTAGCTATAGTAGGCATACGATACTGGTCGTATGTTGGCTAAGATTGATATTCTATTTTCGAAATACTTTCTACACTATGCACTAGTAATAATATCAAATGATTTGATTTTTCGTAGTAAGCATCTTTGACTATCATAAGAAGAAATCTCCTCCAATTCTGCGTTTGCATTGTGTGTGTGGTGGGAGGTCTTATGGTAGTTTCATTTTCCCAAAAGCATTGCGAATTGACTTTAAAATTTTCTGCTATTTGTTTTAAAGATAAACTGTTTTTGTTGCTCACACCAGTCTTGCTATATTACAGCATGATAGGGGGTTCTCGCTTCGCGGTTAGGTGGCGAACGGGAGACTCTTACCCCTACATGTCCCTGAGAGGGATGGGTTGGTTAGGCAGAGGCCGTGACAGTCGAGAGGCTGGCCGTAAAAGCAAGTTTGGGGTATCAGTGTAAGCCACGGTGGGGCTGGGATGGTTGAAAAGCCTACCGGTTGTGACCGCTTCTTTTGGGACGTTACATTTGGTATCAGAGCTAAGGTTGAACTTTAGCTCAGGAGTGTAACACGTTAAGTAGCTCATTAAAGATAGAGTGAAGTAAACTCTAGAATGAGTAATTCTCAGATATCCGTCTGAACGTCTCAGTAAATTCTCTTACTATCCACTGATAGTGAGTATGAGTATAAGAAGAGGACGAGATAGGGGACAGAGAAATACGACTATAAATGGTCAATACTCTGCAACAGTGGAAACAACTTTCTTATCAATATCCTTTGATTCGTTTCCAAATTCTTTTGATTACTTCGTATCAGCTACAGGAAGAAGTTTCGGTGTGATGATGGCTCTACGAATTGTTGTAGAAAATCCTTACTTCGTATCTTCATCGGTTTCTTATCAGCTTTTTGATTTAAACTTTAATGAATTTGAATTGGAAAATTTAAATTGAATTAAATCAATAAACCGATTTCGTTTGTAACCAAATTTTGAAATTCTATTGTATTTCTGTGAATACCAAAGTCCGAAGAGGGACAAATTGGTACGTATTCTGTGATATTTCGACTTGAATTCGAAATCCGTATCTTGTGTTCGAGTAATTATAGGAGATTGAATCTGCCAATCTCCGTGTTGTTTCGTGCCTGCGAATTTCGAGGACGAAATTCTTTTAAGGGGGGAAGTTTGTAACGACCCCAGATTTTAATTTAATTTAAATTAATAATTAATTGAATTTTTGAATTAAATTGAGTAATTAAATAAATTTTTGATAAAATTAGTAAAATAAATCGATAAAATGGAAGCAAGTTTCCCCGATCGTATATGAGTGAATTTGAAAATAATAAATATATTGATATATATATATATTTGACTTGATTTCAAATTGTAAATAAATGGTTTGATAATAAATGATAGTAATAAAACTTATACTAAACAAAGTAAATAAAACATATAATCATATCCCCTTGCCAAAAGAAAAGAAATAAAAGATATAAATACATTCAAGTATATAAATAAACAAAGTTGTAAATATGTAAAGCAAACAAAAGAAATAAATATACATAAGTTAAATTTTATAGTTGTAAATTATAAAACAAATACACTAAACATCTAAACAACATTCATTTACATCCCACTATCAACCAGTAACATATTTAACAAAAATTTAACAACAAATCAAAATAGAAATTTGTATTAAAGATAAAGTTAAAAAGAAAGGACAAACATGTTCAAGTATAAACAAATGAAACAAATATATATATAAAATAAAAACAAACTAGACATACAATATCATTTCAGCCTAAATAAAAGGATACAAAATTAAGTACAAACAAATAAATACAAGACAAAGGTAATTTAATTTGCTGGCTTTAGCACACCATATCAGCCACCACCGAGATCTTGTTTCATAAAACAAATGGGAATATAAGTACATATAACCTCTCAGCCGAAAGAAGCAAAGAAAAAAATATATGAATTTGTACATATCATAAATGCAACATACCTCATGCATTTAATGCCAGCACCTTCAGCATGTTTTTGTACACAAGGAAGCGATGTCACCCTGTACACTTTCTCTTACTATATATCAAGCCTCTCTTCATTTTCAGTTCGTCCATAAAAAAACTTAAACAATTCATTCAATTAGAAAAAAAAAAAACCAAATCATCTTAAACCTGGAATGAAAATCAGAGTAAATCAAAAGAAGATTGAATCAAACAAATAGCTCAAGTTCAAACTGGAAAATAGAAACAAAGGATCAGATACCATCTTCACTTGATTCAATACCTGAGAAATAAACATCAACAACTCAGTTTAAAAGTAAATCCAACAAGCAAAAATTTCAAGGATCGGCATCAAGTTAAAACAAGGCAGATCAAAACACTTCCAGATTTCATTCCTATTCTCTGTTCCTCCCTTTGAAGGTGAGCAAACTTTCTTTTAAAAAAAAGAACCTCCTTTATCTTAGCAATCTTTGAAGTATGATCTGGATTTTGCTTAAATAATTGTGTAAAAATATATATTAAAAGACCTGTTCATGTCTGTACACCTGCTCTGTTATAAATAGGCTTAAGCACATCAAATTTAAATTCCATTCACTATGAGTAAACATAGAATTTTAAAGTTAAGTTTTGGTAAGTAGTTATGCAAATTTTGTGTTTGCTATATATATTATAAGTCTGTAGTTCTGTGATGTTTCTGGTAGTTAAATATGTGATGTTCTTCAGCAGATTTAAAGCTTCTGAGCAAAGAAGCGTAAAGAAGCAAATATTTCTTTATTCAAACCAATTTAGACTTAGGAATTTAAGCTAATTAAGTTTGTTTAACTTAAATTATAAGCTTGGAAATTGTTTTGAAGCATAACAGTATAATATGGATACTGTTTATTCAAGTTACAGTATTAAGAAATTAATAAGTCGAAATTCAAATGTTTTAATTTGTTAAATTGATCCCATATCTTGATTTAACATACAAAGTTAAGATTTGTAAACCAAAAACAATGATTTTTAGATGATTAAAAATGGTGAAATTTCTATATGAACTCAAATTGCATTTTTATCAATCCCGGTTGAATTAACAAATGTTAGCTGCTAAAATTTGTTATACAGCAAGTTTAATAACGCACGAATCCAAGAAAATTGCTAAATAAATTTTCTAATGCAAGGATTTGTGGTTCGAATCAAAAGTAGGGTTTGGGTTCATGTTTTCTGTGGTCTGTTAAATTCTCGTTTTCGGCACCATGGATTGATCGAGTGCTACCAAACTCGAAGGGATAGAAGAGTGAACGTTGGCGGTCGTGTGGCCTGTATTTCGTGATTTCTGGTGGTTTAGATCGGCGTGGCGTGACGTTTTTTTGTTGGTGATGGGTTCCAGACTTTGGGTCGAGCATCTCGAATTTGATTTCGAGAAGTCTGGGTAGTTCAGGCGATCGGGAATGGAAGGGAGGATGAACGTCGACTTGGTCGACGACGTGGGGTTGGCTGGAGATGATCGTTGGCGAAGTGCATGTGCACGCGTGCACGTTTGTTGTCTGGGTTCGAACGTTTTTGGGGAAGAAGGGTTGGTCTCGAGTCGATCACGGGGTAAATGGAAGTTTTGCTCGAAGCACAGGGAAACGAAGGGAGACTCGAAGTGTAACTCGAGTAAACATGGAGGAAGCCTCGGGTTTGTTATTTTCAACTGCAGTAGTTTTTTTTTTGTAAAGCTAAGTGCAAAGATTTCAATCAAGGTTAAGTACTGTAAAAACTTAATATAGGTTTTAATTACTTTAGTTAATGCTTAACCACGTTTTAACACTTAGTTAATATTTTAATTAATTTAAGTATAAATTTAATTAACACTTAAGTTGTAGTTAATAATAATTTTGGTTTTCAAAATTTAAAGAAGATTTATAAAATGTTAATTAAGATGAGTAATTAATATCAATTAATTAGAAAGTAATTACTTTTTAAATGGTAATCAGAGATTGGTAATTGATAATTAAGATAATTAAATAAATCTTAAAGAGTTGAAATAATTAATAAAAAAAATGATTAAAGATAAATACTTAATTTTAAGTAATTAATGATTTAAGTTTGATTAACCAAGTGATTAAGAAATTTTTTATTAAATGGTGAATTTAATAATTAGAGGTTAATTATTGAATAATTTAAAGATTGATGAATTATAAGTAAATGTTAATTAATTTATAATTAAAAGGTTAATTAATAAATGATTAAAGAATAGTTAATCAAAATGATTTGTAATTAATTAATGATTAATTAACCAAGATTTGTAGTTTATTCATAAGTAATTAATCTGGTATAAATTAATTATAATCAGAGATAAATTGACCTTACTTGTTTGGATTCTATTGGATGATTTGATTGTTTGATATCCCTGATATATGATGCTTTGTGATACATCTTGATTTATGTTGTGATCTAAAATTTACTTATCTGTGATATATATCTGTGATTTGTGAATGAACGATGAGCGATATAGTTTATATCGTTTATCAACTATATCCTGTATTTTGATCTGTGATGATTGAATGATGTTGCACTACTGTGTGAGACCCCTAGACTACACCATACACACACAAATATGGATTTCATGTGGAAATCGGTTAAGTCATAGATAATTTAAATTCGATGTTTTTGAAATTGAAATTTTAATTTCAATTGATTTTGAAATTGAAAATTTGGGGTTTAAAGTGAAAAGCTTTTGAAACGGGATTTCAAAGATAAAAGTTATTTTGAATAACTTAAACGAGTTTTTAAAAATTTAAATAATTTGATTTAAATTTGAATTCAAGTTTGAAATTGAATCCTATGATTTGAAACTAGGGATAAAAGATGATATAAATGTGTTTGTATGAATTAAACCATTTTAAAAGTATAAGCTGGGAATTTGAATTTAAACCAAGGATTTCAACTCGTATGGATGAATCATATTTTCCAAAATGAAAACTGTTTGTTTCAAATGATAAAAGCTTTCATATATATAAGAAATGAAATTCCAGTTTAATTAAAGGAATTTCAAGATTGAATTGGAATTATTTTTCCCAAGTTATGAATGAACTGTTTTAAAAACTATGAATTGAATCTGTCTATTTTTAACAGATTTAGAATGATGTTTATTTAAACCAATTGAAATGGAATTGTTTTGAAAGCTATTAGTTAAATCTCTGATTTAAAGATTTAATGAATTAATTAAATTGAAATGGGATTGTTTTGAAAGCTATGAGTTAAATCTTTGATTTAAAGATTTAACGAGTTAATCAAATTAAAATGAAAATTGGTTTGGAAAATCTGTGAATGAATCTTTTATTTAAAAGATTAAGTGTGGAAATTGTTTAAACCGTGAAGGTTGTTAAAGTAAATCTTTTGTTTAAAGATTTGAAAATGGTAATTTGTTTGAACCATTTAAAAGAAAGTTTGGGTTTAAGTTGTGACTTAATCGAAATTCCATTATCCATATGTTTTAAATATCGCGCTTACTATTCGGTTTAGCCGGGAGAGGACCTTTGTGTCACATAACCCATTCCGAATAAGTGATACGTCGTATATGGATGGCATTTGAAGACCGGTGTTGAAGACCGGATATTTTTCGAAAATGAAAGGACAACCTGTCGAATGTCTCTGCACCGAGTTGCTCCGGTATAGAGATTTATATCACTCTTTTGTGATGGGAAGTCCGGACGTGATTGGAAATTATCCGGAATTGCAAGGGCTTCGTGAGAAGTGCCTTCGGTTCTGTTCGAACCCGGAACAGACTTGTATGGATACATGTCTGACATTACACTTTGAGATATAAAGCCGATTTCTTTCAAATACATTTCTGTTGGTGGCGGAGAATTTATTCTCTTAGCTTAACACCCTTCTCTGAGACGTACGAGCTCAGAGGTTATGTAGTTGAAATTTATCAGCGATATATCCCAATTTGGTAATGTGGCATGCTGAGTGTTGCTGTGTGATGATCAATGTTTGATCATTTGTGATATGATCTTTTGTTTGATCATTTATCTTTGTGATCATAGGTTGATCATCTGTTGACCCAAAGCGTGGCTTTTTGAAAAAGCGTAGCTTTGTGGACGAGACTTCGTCGAGCCTCACAACCCGGTAATGGTCGAAACAGGAATGTTGCGGCAAGGTTTCAGGGGTAGCTCCCCTAGGGTATGACCATTCCTTCTGGAAAAGGGTAGTATCATGGTATGGAGCCCAGATACTTACTCATGTGGATACACTTTATTATGTGTGATGTTGGTTATCGAGGCCTCGGTTAAAGGTCCCAAAGGACCGGGGGTGGCATATCTGAGGTTTCTTTTATCCCTTGGGAAAAGGGGTTGCCGGCCTTGTTTGGCAGAGAACAGTTGGTTCTCGGAACGTCCCGCCAGAGGCGTTTCTTTCGTGGAATAGGAAGTTCCTTAGCCTGACCATTTGTTGGAAATCCATCTTCCAAATACGAACTTTGTACGGTATTAGTTGTAGAACCTGCCATTTACGTACGGTGGTCACCACCGTTTAGATGGTAGCTATAGTAGGCATACGATACTGGTCGTATGTTGGCTAAGATTGATATTCTATTTTCGAAATACTTTCTACACTATGCACTAGTAATAATATCAAATGATTTGATTTTTCGTAGTAAGCATCTTTGACTATCATAAGAAGAAATCTCCTCCAATTCTGCGTTTGCATTGTGTGTGTGGTGGGAGGTCTTATGGTAGTTTCATTTTCCCAAAAGCATTGCGAATTGACTTTAAAATTTTCTGCTATTTGTTTTAAAGATAAACTGTTTTTGTTGCTCACACCAGTCCCATGACTGATCCGGAGTTTATTGTTTCTTTCCTAAACTCTGGATGCTCAAAATTTTTCTACACGAGCAGTCTAGAGTTTGGTTTTTCAGATATTCAGATTTAGTAGATTATCTGGAGCTAGTTCAGTCTTTGGATCAGACTGCACTTGCTTACCTTTGTGCCTCGTTATTGGGAGTTCGAGCTATTTGTGGATTGGCGCTTTGAAGATGGAGATTATCCGCTGCTGATGTCATCATTTTTTTTTCCGCTGCTATTTGTTGTATCATATCTCTGATGTATATTGATATTCATTGTATCATTCTGTTGTATCAGATATTGTATATCAATGTATTATTCATTTCTTCCGCTGTGTTATTTACTTAACTGTGTTATAAGCTCCGGCGACTCGGATTTGAACGCTCGAATCTACGACATTCGAGTACGATGTAAAGTATGGATGTCGATTTTCGAACGTGAAAATCTGGGACGTTACATTTGTCTAGTTACATTATGTTGAACTTGTCATGCATTCACCACTTACTGTTGGTCTTCACGCATGTATATTCTCGAGTTTTGTAGCACTACTTGCCTCCCAGTTTGGGTGCATTTCGACTGCGGGTCTTGGCATTGTTGAGTCTTGTTCATTTGTGCAGTATACTTATTATATACATATATACACTGCTGCATGATATCTAGAGCTTGCTGCCCTGGTTCATTTGAATTTTGGTTTGGTGGTATTGTCCAAACCGGACCTTGTTTGATCTCTTTGTAGTGATGTGAACTGAGCATTGTCCTTGTATCACTTGAGTTATTCGAGTCATTTAGCATTTGATGTTCACTTGGTTTTTAGTTTCATGAAAGACTGTAGAATCTTCAGTGTGCTCTTGTTGCCCTATCACTTGTTCAGTTTTCTCTAGTTTGATTTCATGGTCATGTGTACTGATCAGGTTGCTTCATTATTAAATTGTGGTTATGTTAACATAGTGTACATACATTCATGTACATTTTCCTTGTTGCCATTCACTGCTGCACTCAGCTGATATACTTCTCTCTTGCCTGGTCTGGATTTGGTCTTCGCCGTATTGAGTTGCACCAGTCTTCGAGTTGAGTTGAGTTTTATCTTCACTTTGTTGCACTGCCTATTCCAGTGTTGCATGTCTTGTGATCACTGATGTACTCTAGTTTGGTTTGCTGTTGTATATTTTGAATTGTACAGTCTTTGAAACACTTGAGTTGAATCCAGCTTGTCGCTCAGATTTGACCTTGTGATCATTTGTGATTTCTCTGAGCTTTTGGATATCTCATACGATAGTGGCGAGGCAGTACACGCTTGCGTGTACTGCAGCCCTATCTGATTTAACAGTTTTAAATTGATGTTTCGATTTGTTGGATTGTTTCGTTGGTGAATTTCAATGTTTTGGAGTTGTATTCTGATTTGGATTGTTGATTTATTGTTTAACACTATTTAGTGTTATAATTGCCGTTATCCCATTTCTCGTATCGAGAGTTGGATATACGAGATTTCTGTGACTGTCGTCTATTTGACTATCTGATTATTATTGCTACTATGCACTAATAACTGAGTTTGAATTAGACTGACCCGTGTATTATTTTCTTTTGAATGTAATACTCGGGTCAGACCCGAGTTATTTCAGGTTGTAGATTTTCTTCTTTGAGTTGCTGTTCAGGATTTGAAGACTTTTCACATCTTCTGAAGTTGTCAGTGTCATTTTGTAGTAGTCGTGTCATTGTATAGAACGATATGTATTCATGTATATTAGTCGATAATGTACTTGTATATATAACTTCTAGAGTCGACAGTTGTAGTTGTATCATATGTATCGTGTCAACTATATTGTAACTGACATCGGTTATATATATATATATATATGAGATTTTTGTTAATCTATTTTCCGCATTTATATTATCTGTGTTATTATTATATCTAATGTCCTAAACTATTATGAACTATCGTAGTTTGTTTTATACTGATAATTGGATATGTCGATGGGAGTAAATAAATAATAGATGAAAAATAAAAAGTATATACCACTCCTACCGAGATAACCAATATTAGTATAAGGCCAATTACGGATGGTCGCTCCTATCCAGCCTTATTCTTCGTAATAATAGACAGTATTTCTTTTAATACTCTTTGTTATTATGAGCATAGAGGTGGGGCGTCGCAGTTGGTATCAGAGCTTGGGGTTTATGGACATAATATAAAACATAACTTGGATGGAACATATGTTACAACTATTGGTCGATGTTTTATTTGTGCTTTGAGTCAAAACTAAAGTTTTGAAATTTAGACAAAAGTTTTTAAATATCATTATTTAAAAGTAAAAGTAGAGTTGTGTTTTGTTGTTTTGATGAAATTGTGTTCTGATGATTTGATTGATTGTGTTCTATTTATCAGAGTGCGCAGCGGAAACAGTGAAACTGTCTTCGCTGAGTATAACTGATAATCTTTTTGATTTAAAAATCAGAATACGAAATTGATATGAATTCCAATTTTTGTTTACATAGCTGTAATTATTTTGTTTCTTTGAGAATTTCGAATCCAAATTGAGGATTCGAAGAAATTGCAGATATGTGATTTTTGTTGAAATTTCCGCTGGCTTTCTTTTGTACTAATCATCTATTGATTAGATTTTTGCTGTTTTGAATTATCTTCATTGAAGATATATTCGAATGATTTCTTTGTTCATTCTGTAGTACGTGCAAAAATTTGAATTGCACGTTATTGCATTTATTTTACGTTGAACCGATGCTAGGTTATGAAACGTATTTTGTTGCCATTATTTTTATAACGGGATTTTTACACCAATGCTAAATTTTTGAAGCACGGTGTTTTGTGGCATTTTGATGAATGAAATTTCTCTGATATTACATTTTGATGTAGATTGTTTTGATGTGATTTTGACGTTTTAAAACTACTGTCGCTTTGGCTTCAGTAACCGTCAAATTTTAAAAGTGGATTTTCAAGCGGTTATTCCGCAATGCTGATTTGTAACCGTTTTTACGGTATTTGGAGAAGTACAATTTCCTTATCGAAATTGTTACCGATTTGCTGTTTTAATCACGTGATTGGAAAATCGTTTTAAAATGAAAATTGTTTTATAAATTTTTAACAGTTGCGTTTTCAAAAGAATGAGGAAGCGACTTAAACGATTCAGCAAAATCGAGGATTATGACCCCTTTCTTTTACTGTTTCGCTTAACTCCGGACTTGTCCAGTTGAGAATGTGAATTTTTATTTTACAAAATAAATAAAATTGTTTTCAGGAATTTAACAGTTTGCGCTTTCAAAAGAATGAGGAAGCGATTTAAACGTTTCAGCAAAATCGAGGACTATGACCCCTTTCTTTTACTGATTCGCTTAATTCCGGACTTGTCCGTTTGAGAATGTAAAGTGTATTTTTACAAAATACACAATTTTGCACTTTCAAGGAAACGATGAAGAGATTTGAACGATTTAGCAAAAGTGCGGAGTATGGAACCACACTTTTACTTTTTCGGTTAATTCCGGACTCGTTAATTGAATATCTGTTGTTTTGATGATTTTGATGAATTTTACACTTTCAAGGAAACGATGAAGAGAATCAAACGATTTAGTAAAACACGTGGTATGGGACATGTGCGTTTTCTATTTCGGTTAATTCCGGACTCGTTAATTGAAATATTTGATGATTTCGTGTGCTTTCGAGCCACTATGTTGGACCTTCGGGTCATATGTTGGACCTTCGGGTCAAATACCCGTACTAGACCTTCGGGTCATATGTTGGACCTTCGGGTCATTTGTTGGGCGCCAAAAATTATGTTGAGTACTTGGTAGGCTTCGGCCATATGTTGTTGCACGTGCGGCGAATTAAAAACTCGCCATCTGATGTGATCGATCCAAGCTTTTATGTTGATTTTCTAGTCTTCTTAATTGATTTCTAGATATTTGTTGTTTCCAATTATCTGCAGGTAATTGGATATTTGTTGATATGAGTTCTGATTATCGTTTTTGATAATCGGATATTTGTTGTTTCTAATTATCGCTTGTGATAATTGGATATTTGTTGATATGAGTTCTGATTATCGTTTTTGATAATCGGATATTTGTTGTTTCTAATTATCGCTTGTGATAATTGGATATTTGTTGATATGAGTTCTGATTATCGTTTTTGATAATCGGATATTTGTTGTTTTTAATTATCGCTTGTGATAATTGGATATTTGTTGATATGAGTTCTGATTATCGTTTTTGATAATCGGATATTTGTTGTTTCTAATTATCGCTTGTGATAATTGGATATTTGTTGATATGAGTTCTGATTATCATTTTTGATAATCGGATATTTGTTGTTTCTAATTATCGCCTGAGATAATTAAATATTTGTTGATTTTAGATTTAATTATCGCCTGAGATAATTAAATATTTGTTGATTTGAGATTTAATTATCGCCTGAGATAATTAAATATTTGTTGATTTTAGATTTAATTATCGCTTGAGATAATTAAATATTTGTTGATTTGAGATTTAATTATCGCCTGAGATAATTAAATATTTGTTGATTTTAGATTTAATTATCGCTTGAGATAATTAAATATTTGTTGATTTGAGATTTAATTATCGCCTGAGATAATTAAATATTTGTTGATTTTAGATTTAATTATCGCTTGAGATAATTAAATATTTGTTGATTTGAGATTTAATTATCGCCTGAGATAATTAAATATTTGTTGATTTTAGATTTAATTATCGCTTGAGATAATTAAATATTTGTTGATTTGAGATTTAATTATCGCCTGAGATAATTAAATATTTGTTGATTTTAGATTTAATTATCGCTTGAGATAATTAAATATTTGTTGATTTAAGATTTAATTATCGCCTGAGATAATTAAATATTTGTTGATTTTAGATTTAATTATCGCTTGAGATAATTGAATATTTGTTGATTTGAGATTTAATTATCGCCTGAGATAATTAAATATTTGTTGATTTTAAATTTGATTATCGTTTTTGATAATCGAATAATTGTTGAATTTGAAATTTGATTATCGTTTTTGATAATCGAATATTTGTTGAATTTAAGAAATTTGATTATCGTTTTTTATAATCGAATATTTGTTTATTTTGGAAATTGTGTTTTACAGTTATTTGATGGATAACTAGATATTGCAGTTTTGCGATTCGTGATTGTGTTTTCTAATTATCCTTGTTGATAATTAGACTTTTGCTATTTTCTAATTATCGTATCGATAATTGAGTATTGCTGTTTTAAGATTTATGTATTTCTGAATATCTAATTGGTAATTAAATATTGTTGAAGATTGCATTTATTCAGTTTTGTTGCTTTCTGATTATCTATCTGATAGTTAGATTTTGTTGAGAAAGTGTGAATTTCTTTTATGGAATTAAAAGATTTCTTTGTCATTTGTATTTCTGATCTGTATTTTTCTAGCTTAACTAGTTTATGTTAGAAAAATAATTGTTAAAGACAACTTTAATTACGGAAATTGCAGGGACGCAATTTTTATAAGGAGGGGAGTCTGTAACAACCGGGATTTTTGTAATTTTAATTATCGTTAAAATAACAATTTAATTCAGTTGACAATTGATATTGGGATTTAAATCGTATTTAAATTCTTTAATAAAATTGTTATACGTGGTTAGAGATTTTAAATCGATCTAAAATTCATTTTCTTTTGATTTGTATAATCCTCTATTAAACATTGTAAGTAGAGTAAATAAGAAGGGTAAAACGTTGTTTGGGAATTTGAATCAAATTGTTATTCTTTTAAACAATTTTCAAATGATTGAAATGGGCTTTTGAATCTAGCCCATGTTTTTATTCCTTTGTTTCCGTTCTCTTTTGTCAAGGAGAAACCCGACCCCCATTCATTCATTAAAACCCTAAAAGAAAAAGCATTCGAATGAAAAAAATGGCGGCCTCGCGACAAATTAGGGCTTCAGGGTTTTGAACGTCGCTGCTTGCCGATGCTCTCGTGCTCGTCTTCGTGTCGAACAAGCTGTTCGATTTCGTTCGTTCGCCTCTGTGTTGCCTGCTTCAATGGATGCGTGCGCAATTTCGTCAACTCAGTCGAGTTCGACTTCTATCTCTCGACCGATCAAAGGTGAGTGATTTTAAAATCGTCACTCACATCTAATTTAAACCTTTATAGTTGGGACTTGCGATTCGAGATTTCCTAGGTTCGTTTTGATAATGTTGCTCCGTGAATTCCTTGCTTTGACTTGTTCGACTTTGGCTTCGATCATTTATAACTTTGTTAATGTGATGTTGTTTAAGACTTGGTTCGTTTTCGTGATTGCTATGGCTTTGGTTTCGATCACTTGGTTGATTTCTTCTTTCTGGACACTGTGATTTCTGGAAACTGCAGTTGACTTTGTAGACTTTGATTTTGGGAATTTCTGGTCTTGTGATGTTCACGGCTTCATCTTTCTGTAGCATACTGTATTAAGTTCATATGCTTGCTTTCCCATATCTGTTCCATTACAATCTGCACGTGTGCATGCTTTGAGTCACTGTTTATCACTTGAAACTGTTTATTGAACTTGAATATGTTGGTTGCTTTGTAGTTGTGCATTGCTATGCTGTTTTGAGTTCGAGACTTGTTCATTCTATTTGTACCACTGCTCTATCTTCGAACTACACTCGGTTTTGCTCCATGATGAACTTGATAAATGCACTTCCCCTAGGACTGCATTATAGTGTGCCTGTAGCTTAACTTCAGTCAATTGGACTTGAGTTGTTAGACTTCGATCACTTGAACTTGTTCATGTCGTTCATTCTGACATCACCTCTGTTTTACTTGTCATGTCTACTGTTACCTTTAGTTGTTGTTGCCTACTACTGATCTTCATTTGCATTTCTCTGGTCTATGCATCTTCCAGTTACATCACTGCTTCTTGTGTCTTACAATATATGCACATACCCACATGTGTTTTGTGTGCATATATTGTACTGTGTAGTGATGTACTTGTAGTTGTAAGAATCTTGTATCACACTACCCTCCGACTTTTGTCTAGTTACATTATGTTGAACTTGTCATGCATTCACCACTTACTGTTGGTCTTCACGCATGTATATTCTCGAGTTTTGTAGCACTACTTGCCTCCCAGTTTGGGTGCATTTCGACTGCGGGTCTTGGCATTGTTGAGTCTTGTTCATTTGTGCAGTATACTTATTATATACATATATACACTGCTGCATGATATCTAGAGCTTGCTGCCCTGGTTCATTTGAATTTTGGTTTGGTGGTATTGTCCAGACCAGACCTTGTTTGATCTCTTTGTAGTGATGTGAACTGAGCATTGTCCTTGTATCACTTGAGTTATTCGAGTCATTTAGCATTTGATGTTCACTTGGTTTTTAGTTTCATGAAAGACTGTAGAATCTTCAGTGTGCTCTTGTTGCCCTATCACTTGTTCAGTTTTCTCTGGTTTGATTTCATGGTCATGTGTACTGATCAGGTTGCTTCATTATTAAATTGTGGTTATGTTAACATAGTGTACATACATTCATGTACATTTGCCTTGTTGCCATTCACTGCTGCACTCAGCCGATATACTTCTCTCTTGCCTGGTCTGGATTTGGTCTTCGCCGTATTGAGTTGCACCAGTCTTCGAGTTGAGTTGAGTTTTATCTTCACTTTGTTGCACTGCCTATTCCAGTGTTGCATGTCTTGTGATCACTGATGTACTCTAGTTTGGTTTGCTGTTGTAAATTTTGAATTGTACAGTCTTTGAAACACTTGAGTTGAATCCAGCTTGTCGCTCAGATTTGACCTTGTGATCATTTGTGATTTCTCTGAGCTTTTGGATATCTCATACGATAGTGGCGAGGCAGTACACGCGTGCGTGTACTGCAGCCCTATCTGATTTAACAGTTTTAAATTGATGTTTCGATTTGTTGGATTGTTTCGTTGGTGAATTTCAATGTTTTGGAGTTGTATTCTGATTTGGATTGTTGATTTATTGTTTAACACTATTTAGTGTTATAATTGCCGTTATCCCATTTCTCGTATCGAGAGTTGGATATACGTGATTTCTATGACTGTCGTCTATTTGACTATCTGATTATTATTGCTACTATGCACTAATAACTGAGTTTGAATTAGACTGACCCGTGTATTATTTTCTTTTGAATGTAATACTCGGGTCAGACCCGAGTTATTTCAGGTTGTAGATTTTCTTCTTTGAGTTGCTGTTCAGGATTTGAAGACTTTTCACATCTTCTGAAGTTGTCAGTGTCATTTTGTAGTAGTCGTGTCATTGTATAGAACGATATGTATTCATGTATATTAGTCGATAATGTACTTGTATATATAACTTCTAGAGTCGACGGTTGTAGTTGTATCATATGTATCGTGTCAACTATATTGTAACTGACATCGGTTATATATATATGAGATTTTTGTTAATCTGTGTTCCGCATTTATATTATCTGTGTTATTATTATATCTAATGTCCTAAACTATTATGAACTATCGTAGTTTGTTTTATACTGATAATTGGATATGTCGATGGGAGTAAATAAATAATAGATGAAAAATAAAAAGTATATACCACTCCTACCGAGATAACCAATATTAGTGTAAGGCCAATTACGGATGGTCGCTCCTATCCAGCCTTATTCTTCGTAATAATAGACAGTATTTCTTTTAATACTCTTTGTTATTATGAGCATAGAGGTGGGGCGTCACATACTTTCTAACATTTATTGTAATTTGTTTCCATAATTTGGCTTGCGCTAATTTAGTTAGCCTTAACGTTATTACATTAAATCTATATTCAGTTCAATTAATGTGGAATTTAATCCTAATTACTTACCATTATTGATTACCTTCAAAATAAAGATAAAAATTGATTCCCAAATATTTGATTTGATTGCCATCTTTACTATGCCCATTATTACTTAACTTCAAATTTACAATTTCACGCAATTTTAACCTTTATAACTGCATTATTGCACAAATATCGTTACTTATCAATTTACATTAACCTTATCACATTAATTTTCATTCAACTACTATTCGATATATTTTATTTAGTGGCAAATAGGCACAAGGACAAATTTTCATAAAATTTTTGGATGAAGGTTAACAAGTTTTATTTTTAGGCTGAAGGACAAACTTTGGAAGATAATTAGGCTGAAGGACAATGCTAATACAACTAGCATTTTGTACAATGTAAAACTGGATATAATGCTAGTTATAATTAGCATTTTGTACAATGTTTGCACTGTACAAAATGCTAACTATATTTAGCATTTTCCTTCAGCCTAATTTTCTTTCAAAGTTTGTCCTTCGGCCCAAAAATGAAACTTTGTGGCCTTCAACCTAAATTTTTTTCAAAGTTTGTCCTTTTGCCTAATTCCCTCTTTTATTTATTGGTTCAATGTTTATTTCAAAATTTTCATTTATTACTTCCAAATATTCGTTTTCATTTATAAATGTCATGTCAGTTTCTTCTTTTATTGCATAACCTCATTTATTATCATTCATTTATTTATAGTTTTTATGCTTAATCAAATTTCTTAGCCTCTCAATTGTTTACTTAAGTTTTTAACCATTTATTTATAATACTTTCCTTTCTATTATATTCTATTAGAAACAATTTCAATTATACATAAGTTTTTAATACTAGAACAAGAAATTCTCATTTATTCAAGAAGTCCATTCTAGTAAATATTTTTTACTAATGATTTACTAATTCAACATTTCCATTTGTTGCTTATTAAATTCCTTAGCCTAGAATAACAATTCCAATTACTTCAATGCATCGTAATTTTCATTTTTTTATACTTAGCTTTAAATTTCAAATGTTACATTTCATTTCTACATTCACTTTAATATGAATTATAAACATTTTAATTTCTTTCTAAATTAAATTACAAAATTCTTTAAATTTAACTAAATTTATTTACCAAAATTTATGGGTCGTTACACTCTCCCCCACTCAAAACTTTTCGTCCCCGAAAAGGAAAAAAAGGATTAAGGAATCAATATATCATAGTAAATTATTAAATTTATAAACAAATAAATTTTTACAAAATTAATTAATAAAATATACCAATTTATAACCATTAAATCTTTTTATACTCAAATTAACAAAATTTGGTAAACATTTTTCAAAATATTTTCTATGTCCAAAATTTACGGAAAATTTTGGCAGAGTCTCCTTTGTTCGGAGAGGCTCGGGGAAAAATATAATATAAATATAACAATATATAACATATAGTTTCCAAAATAATATATATCCCAACACGGGAAAATGATATAATAGCGCTATAAAACGTTATCCGAAAACGTACCTATTTGTCGGGCAATAACGCTTAAATTATGAAACCAAAAGCAGTAGCAATTGCTTCCATAACCTGCATTTTACTTATATAATCCAAAAGAGTTAATAGTTATATAAAATGAAATATTTAGGGTTGTTTCAATCAATAGCAATCAATACCACAACAATCACCTGCAACAAGGTATACAACCATCACATAGAATCAACACAAAAAAAATCATTCATTTATATCAAACAAAACAAACAGTTGTTTGGGTTCAACCTTCAAATTGTACCGAATGGAAAAATAACTACTAAATGTACCCTTCACTCAACAGTCTTAGGCGAACTAAATAGATTATTCGTTCATCCAAACAATATTAAAGTATCCTTGCCCAAACAACCATAAACCAAACAACAACAAATCCAAACAATAAACTAAGTTTATTCTTGTCAATTTCATTTCATACTATTGTTGTTTGACTTTTTTTCATTTATTTGCAATATTCATCTTCATGCTTATCTTATTAATAAATAGCTTCAATCATTTACTTACGTTTATTATCTTTCATTTATACTACTTAATTTCATATAGTAGTCTTTTCAATTACACTAAGGATTATAGTATTACAACATCAAATTCTTATTTGTTAAGGAATTTCTTTAATTACTTCCATTACCTCCAATTTATTACTTGTATAATATCTATTTCATTTCTTATTAACATTTCAACTTTTAATATTTGGTAAGTTATAAATATGCTTTTTAAGAATGTAATTGAAAGTTATACAAGTTTCCTCAATTCTCTTAATCAATTTAATGTTCAATAATTATATCCTTTATTTCATAGGTCACAATTTCAAATTTCATTTAATATCATTTATAACCTATCATTAAATCTCTTATTTCCTTTAGAGGTTTCAATTCATTAATTACCTACGTTCCAATTTACTACACTGATTGAAACTATTAATTAACAGAAACTTAAGAATTAAATAACGGGTTTTTAATTAAAATCATTTTAAAATAACCGATAAACATATGCTTGCACTTTATATATCCAATTATATTTAAAACAATTCAAAATATTTATATATATTATTTTTTTCAAAATAAATCTTGTAGTTAAACTGCTATAGTGGCCTTTCCCCTTCGAAACTCGAAAATGAACGTCGATGATGCGTGCACTCATCACCGAAATTATTTTCCAGCGACAGAGAGGGGAGTATAGAACTTATCTCTTTCCAAAATTTTCTTTAAAATAATTCTTTCAAATTATGTTGAAATATTTATATCAGAAAATACTTATAAATAATATTATTATTATATTCCAAAATCATTCAAAAGAAAATTTTTCCAAAAATCCCGAAACTTAAGTTCTAAAATTTCCAATTTGATTTATTTTATTTTCAATCTTATTTCAACTATTATTTATTAATTTCATTACCTAACAACCAATCTATTACAACCAATATATACCTTTATAAAATATTTTATTTTATATATAGAAAATATAATAGGCAAAATTATTTCATTCACCTATATTAAAAACAAATATTATGTCGGTCTGTCCTATTAAGTGTTTAGAAATCTCTATTGATGTCATAGCGTCCCATGCACCAACCAGAATTTATAAATACAAAACGGAATAGATTAACACAATATTAAAACATTTTTATAACACTAACAAATACGCTTTCTCATATATATACGCTCAATGACTCCCATAGGGTATTACTACCTTATTAATAAAGAGTCAGACCCCACAAAGCTAAGGTTTATTGCTAAACCAAAGCTCTGATACCAAATGTAACGCCCCACCTTTTTGTATGCTTAAGCAGACACACGTGCCAACTTAAACCATACAGAAGGGTGGATTGTTATGGGGTAAATAAGAAAAAGTGGAGAAATAAAAGAAACAAAATAGAATCTTGCAGCGGAACGATAAAATATAATAATCAAATAACAGTTCATGAAGCTGGTTTACAAAACATTTGATTATACTTATACAATACATATCAGAGTTACACATACCAGAGAATGATAATTATGCAGCGGAATACAATGGTGTAGTAGAATATATAACAAATAGTAATAATAAAATCTTCGTCTTCGTCCTTCAGAAATAGGGCCTTCAAATCCTGAAATTCTCAAGCTGACCCGAGCGAATTGAAAAGACAAAACACTTGAGTCAGAACTAAAAGATCTTATGTAAGTTAAATCAATGAAATAAATATGAGTGTAAATGGCATCAGAGATGTTTACGGGGTTTGACATCTCCTATCCAGTGTCTAACGTGAGTGCAGTAACTTAAGAAATGTTCGGGATTCACATCTCTTAAGGATCCGTTAAACTATCTACTATGTAGTAATATTCGCTATATACAGTAGTGTCTAATCAGTAAAGTATAATCATATAGAAAATAGCGTTAAGGGGATGGTGAACCTTAACGCGGTCGGATCTTTAAACCAAAATCGTAGTGGGTTCGATATGGTAGGTGACACGGCACACAAGGCAATGCCAGGGTAGATATACCAATTACGCATCCAGACTGGTGGTGACGCATAGCAGCCACTACCGCCCACCTCGAACAAAACTCCCAAATCAAGGGTGGCCACCAAATCAATCACAAGTAATAGAATGGTATCGAAGAAGTGTGTCCGATCAGAGGTGCTACCTCCTTGGTCTGTCAATTGCTCCTGTTTTAGCCACCTTATGCCAACTCACGGGAGTTGGGTCCACGTATATACCTTAGGATCGTCGCCACCATCCTACTTCATTCTGGAAACTCCACCGCGTACACATTTGTCAAAGTGGTTTTCGATATCGACAGAGAGTATGTCCATAACCGATCCCGGTCTCTTTAACAACCAAACGTTATTATAACACCGTGGTCATTTAAAAATATATATACTTTTAAAACACAATCATTGCCCTTTCAAAACATATTCTTTATTTCAAAATAGTATATATTTTAAAACCAAAATATTTTTGCCATTTCAAAACATATCCTTTACTTCAAAATAGTATATACTTTAAACCAAAATATAATTACTATTTCAAACCCAAATTATCAATGTATTATTTCCATTTCAAAACCCAATTCAATAATATATCATTTCCATTTCCAAAACAATTCAATCATATCTTATTTAAATAAAACCAAATTTCCAATCACTAATCTTTCTTAAATTTAGATAACTTGAAATATTCTTTTAAATCATCTTAAACCCAAACCCCATTTTGAAGTCATATTCTAAATTTTCAATTTCAGTAGGTTTCCAATCAATATATTCACAGATAATTCTTAAATAAATTCCATTTCAAATAAATTCATTTTTCAAAACATATTACTTTCAAAGTTATAACAATTTCGAAAGCCAATACTTTGAAAACAATAATACCATAATTTCAATAAAACATTTCAATTTTGATATATTTCAAGACTTTAAATATTCCAAAATTCCCAACCAAATCTGAAAATCTTATATATACCTTAATTCAATTTACTATTATTTAGTTTAGAAATATTTATTTAATAAATTCAATATCACTTAAATAAAGCTCAAACTTGAAATATTCGTAAATCAAACTTAAAACATCATCAAGTTATACATAGCTTAAATTTTAGAATTTAACCATATATAAAATAATATTTATATAAGATCAAAATTAGTATATATATAAACCCTTATTTTCCAAAACCCATAGAAAATCACTTTAAAATATTTTATATATAGACCACGGTGCCTGTATATAATTTTCTATCCTATGGTCAAGTGATACAGATATTTATCATTTCAATCCGTAATTTTAAAAATAAAAGTTTACGGTTATATATCATTTCAAACCGCAATCCCAAATGGAATGAAAATGCATAATAACTTGCAGTTTATACAATATAAAATATAGCATCCATTCATCCAAATATCAATAAACAACCATTTATTACAATCATCATCCAATTTAAACAAAACATCAATATAAAGCATATAAAATATAACAGGCATCAACGAATAGTTTATATTCAATAAAAATTAATAACTGTTTAACTGGCAGTTTATATGAAATAATAAATAAATTTAACTGTCAAATTATATGCAATAATAAAATTAAATAACAATTTAATTTAAATAAATGCTATCTAACTGAGATGATGATTAAATATATGCCCAAACAATCATAGATAAATTTTAAATCACATCAAAATTTAATTTAACAAACGTAAGAAATCTTAGAAGTTGTGAGTGGGTTAAAACACTCACCTTTGATTTTAGCCCCAAAAATCCAAACAGAAGCGCAAAACTAAAAAAAATCTCCAAATTCAACTAATCAATTTCATGTTGTGTTCTCTCAAGATAAGGCTTCAGGAAAATTTTGAAGAACAACTAAGATGAGGACAGGAAGTGTACGGAAATGAAAAAAAAACATTTTATAAAAGAATGCTTTTGGATTTGCAAGAATAAGAGCCTTTGAATATGAGGTGTTAGGAGAAACAAGATGTAAATGAAGAAATAAGATGTAGGCTATTTATAATTGGGGAATGAATATGGAGGGACAAAAATAAATGTTAAGTTTTATTAGTTTGATTCTAAATTAATTAAGTGCTAGATACAGAAAAGTTTGAATACATCATAAATATATTCATACTTTAACTGTGTGTCAGACTTGCTAAACATATATCAGGTACGATAAATTGGTGACAATATATAGGAATAAACAAGAATAAATGTAGATGCAATCACATAAGGATCAAATAGGGAAGGAGATAAAAGGTGACGACAATCGACATTGATTAATTCCACTTTCCCACTTTAGCCAAATTTATTAATACGACATTTAATTATCATGCAAGTTGTATTATGACTAGAAAACATAAACAACAAACAATAAATAAATATGTATATAATATTACCTCACTTTTAAATTGTTTGATAATAATAATAAAAATTTAATCATGCTTTAACAAATTTGAAATTTAAAATATTAAATGTTTATATGTATACACATGCACACAAACACACATACATGTGAGTATAAAGATTAAACCAAAGCTTATTAATTAATTCAAAGCGTAGTCCCACACCACATTAAATTGTCTAATGCATTTGGAAACTTATGTATACTTGAAGTCAAAAATACATATATACATATAAATTAAACCTTTTTACCTTAATGAAATTTTTTTTTAACAAAACAAAAGTGGGACACGACAAATTAAGCAATATAGTAACAAACCTTTAAGATCCTTAAATAAGGACATTTGAGATAATAAATTAGGTAACAAATTTAAATATTGTTGTAATCAAAATCAAAGCTTAGATTGATCATCGAAAAATTGTTAAGCATATGTAAACTTCTATTATAATTTATTAGATTAAGAACAAATAATTTATTCAACAAAGTATTCAAATTTCATGATATTTTCAATTCAAGATAAAGTGACAATATGTGTATACAATATTTCTGTTTCAACACAAATGCAAATTATACGTATATAAACTTTCAGATCTAAAAAAATGCAATTTGATTTAAGAGTTTAAAACATGGATCTATAATTAAAACATTCTTTTAATTATATACATATATTTTTTTCAAATTAAAAGTCAAATTAATTCATTCATAAAAAAAAATCAAATAACATAAACAATTTCAAAACAAATGAGGAAATAGCATATACATACAATCTATGATAATAGCATAAATATACTTACGCTCCATCTCTATTTCAATTATTGTAATATTTAGATATTTTATTTCCTTAAATTGCAATAACCCAATTTCCATAAATTTATATTCCTAAATGTATTCCTATCAATTAAATGCATTAATTAAGGTTTTAAAACCAATAAATGAAATTTCCTTAATTTCATCCTTAAACCAACTTATTACTCTATATACATTGCGAATTAATTCAACTATTTCCCTCAATTTATCAATTTTTGCTTTACAATAAACTTATGTTTCTATTTAATTTTCATTACTCTTCCCTTACTATATTAATATTCATTAAAGTAAGGTTTATTATCAACAATAACCATTTAAAATTACTTTCTAACATTTATTGTAATTTGTTTCCATAATTTGGCTTGCGCTAATTTAGTTAGCCTTAACGTTATTACATTAAATCTATATTCAGTTCAATTAATGTGGAATTTAATCCTAATTACTTACCATTATTGATTACCTTCAAAATAAAGATAAAAATTGATTCCCAAATATTTGATTTGATTGCCATCTTTACTATGCCCATTATTACTTAACTTCAAATTTACAATTTAACGCAATTTTAACCTTTATAACTGCATTATTGCACAAATATTGTCACATACCGAAATTTTCGACTTTTGAAAATTCGACATCGATACTCACTTTATCGACTGCCGAGCAATCGAGTGCCGGAAACTCCAATAGTGAGGGTTTTAAAAAGAAAGAAAGGGTAGAAAAGATAGAAGAAAAAGAGAAGAAGAAAGAAGAACAACAGAACAACATCAGATACAGAAACAATATCAGAATCTCACATATCGTAGTGGAACAATATATAATAGATAATCACTAGTCTTTTAAAACAAAGAACTATATCAGTTTATACATACATCAATCAGAGTCAATATACAGAAATGGACAGTTATATAAACTTGTCCTCATGCAGAATACACAGCGGAATAAATAATTCAGATACAAATACTACGTCTCACCATCCAGCTTGCTTCCAAAGCTCCAGAATATCCAGAATATCCTGATAATCTAAATCTAGACTGCCCGTGTGGAAATTTGTGGGCACCCAGAGTTTAGAAGGGAACAATAAACTCCGAGTCAGTCATGGTGACTGGTGTGAGATCGTAAAACAGTTATTCTTTATAACGACAAAATAATTTTAAAGTCAATTCGAAATGCTTTTTGAAAAATGAAACTACCATAAGACCTCCCACCACACACACAATGCAAACGCAGAATTGGAGGAGATTTCTTCTTATGATAGTCAAAGATGCTTGATACGCAAAAAAATCAAATCATTTTTGATATTATTATTAGTGCATAGTGTAGAAAACATTTCGAAAGTATAATATTAATCTTAGCCAGCATAGGCATTCCGCACTTATGCCTACTATAGCTACTATGTTCAATAGCAGGTTACCGCCACATTCCATAGCAGGTAATACAACTAAAACCGTACACGTCACGTATTGTTTCTTTGGATTTCCAACAAATGGTCAGGCTAAGGAACTTCCTTTTCCACGATGGGTACGTCCCTAGAATAGACGACCCGAGAACCTAACCGGATCTCTGCCAACACAAGGCCGGGTTACCTCTGCAAAAATAGGTAACTACTGACACGCGTATGCCATCCCCCGATCGTAACCGATCTTCCCGAGGATCCCCGATTTCCAACAAACCACATAAATAATAATGCAGCAACCACATAGGTTAAGTATCTGGGCTCCATACCATGATACCACCTCTATCCAGAAGGAATGACATACACTAAGGGGCGCTACTCCCTAGAACCTTGCTGCATTCTTCCTGTTTCGACCATTTCCAGGGTGTGAGGCTCGACGAAGTCTCATCCACAAAGCTACGCTTTCTACAAAGCCATGCTTCGGGTCAAACAAAATGATCAACCTATGATCACAAAGATATAAGATCAAACAAATGATCATATCGCAAATGATCAAACACTGATCATTTCACAGCAACACTCAGTATGCCACGTTACCAAATTGGGAGTATATCGCTGATAAATTTCAACTACATAACCTCTGAGCTCGTACGTCTCAGAGAAGGGTGTTAAGCTAAGAGAATAAATTCTCCGCCACCAACAGAAATGCATTTGAAAGGAATCAGCTTTATATCTCAATTTGTAATGTCAGACACACAATCCATACAAGTCTGTTCCGGGATCGAACAGAACCGAAGGCACTTCTCACGAAGCCCTTGCATATCCGGATAAATTTCTAATCACGTCCGGACTTCCCGTCACTAAGGGTGATAAAACCTCTAAATCGGAGATCAGCCGATGTAGAGTAACTCGACGGTAATCCTTCCATTTTCAAAAATATCCGGTCTTCAACACCGGTCTTCGAATGCAATTCATAACGACGTATCACATATTCGGAATGGGTTATACGACCCCATGGTCCTTTCCCGGTTAACCCGAATAGTGAGCGCTTATTCAAAAATAAGTGTGGCATTCAAATTCATCCAATTCACAACAAATACCTATCTAAAGGTAATTATTGATGGTCGGTTATTTAACTATCAATAAAGATGCGTAACATCATCAGATTCCAATAATTTTCCCAAATTATTTTATCTTCCAAAATATCTTTACTAGATATAAAATTTCCATACTTCAAAAATAAATTGATATTTATTTTTAAACGAATTCCCATTTCTCTTATAAATTCCATATTGAATTTATATTTTTCGAATATCTACTGATATTCGATTTTTCAAATCGTTTTCAATATTCAATTTCAATTTATCTTTTACAAAGATAAATTCTCAAAACGTTCATTTCATTTGGAAAAGCATTTCCATACTTATTTAAAAATAGGTGTTTCACAAATCTATTCATTTTCAACGTTTGAAAATATTCGATATACTTAAATCAAATTAAGTATATATTCATCCTTTAAGGAAAATATTCTTTTAACACATTTATTTGGGTCAAAACGAATGTTACGTAAAACATCGTTACGACGACCCAAAATCACTAGTATAGGGATTCAAAAATTAAGATAGATATGTAGATCCCAATACTATATAAAACATTTCCTTTCGGAAACCATTTACTATAACAACAGTGTTATAGTCCACCATTTCCTTAAATTTCTCGAAAACGTCTATTTCAACACGAACTGTTGAAATCTATGCTTTTGATTCATAATACATTTTAAAACATCTTTAAAATGTTTAACTTCATTTTTAATATCACTTCTTCAAAAGTAATTCCATTTTACTTAACAATATATTCACTGCCCAGAATCGTGAATATAATTTACTTAACCCCATTTCAATCATTTCTACACATTTTTATTTCAATAAAAATTCGCTATCCAAAATCGCGAATACCTTTCCTTTAATAACCTCCTATATTTGATTTACCAAATTTAATTGATTTCGAATTTATAAAACAACGTTTATAAATTCTCTTTCTATTTTATAACAACTTTGACTTATAAATCTTCCTTTTTATTAACTTCGATCAATATTCCATTTAAAAGCAAAAGCCCAATTTATAAGTAAATTCCTTATAATCTTTTATTTTACAATTCCATTCATTTTATAACTTCATACTTTATAAATCTATAAACTTCAACTTTATAAATCTATAAACTTCAAATCTTCACAATTTAAAATTTTATAAATTTCCTAGCTTTACAACTTATAATTCTATAAATTTTCTATCTAACACTTATAAAAACTCGTTTTAAATCCCAATAATCTTAATTGATAAATATCAATTTTGTGCATCTTGTACATACATCGTTTTTAATGATTCAAAAATCCAATTTAAATATTTTATAGATTAGTTAACTATTTATTTCAAAAATCATCTTTTGGTTATATTTCACAATCATTTTAATTTCCATAACTTTAAATTTATAACCTTTATTTATTTAAAGTAAATCAATTCAAAGATTCAAATAAAACGTATACTTTCAAATAATCACTTTCAAAATCTCTTTTTAAAGTTAAATCGTTATTTTTAAACTTCAAAATTTGAATCCAATGATGCAACGCATCAATTAGTCCATCACAACAGTCAATATCATATATCAATATGATAACAGAATATACATCAATATCTGTAAATAAATAAATACTGGTGAGGAATCCAGTTGGATCCCTCCAATCTGTTTTCCTGCATCCAAAGATGTTAGCACAATACCAATTCCACTTCGAGGTGGAATATCGCGGTATATGGGTTTTTATAAAAATAATCCGCTTACTAACGGCGCAATAGGGTCTCATCCGCTATACGAGGCGGGAAATCAATCAATCCAATATATACATATGCCAATATGTATATATTGCTATATATATATAGATATAACCTACTATATCTAATACCACATCCAATAGCAACAATCAGTCAATAAATAACCGTCATACAAAATTTATTTTGAGTGAGAAAAATCTCACCTTAGTTTTTATTTTGCCATCCATTTCCAATTCAATTTGTTTCTCTCCATTTTAACCTGGTGTAAACAATTTTATTCAATCTATCAATATTCAAAAGACTGAACAATTAATTTTCGTTTTGATAGTCTTAATTATCCAACGAATTTTCTTTAAACCAAATTTCTTTTAATAAACCTGTTTAACTAAAAATTAACTTATAATTTTTATCTAAACCAATTTCTTAAATTAACTAAGATAGGCATGAGTATATATTTTTCTCCTATCTATGTGTTCTTAAATAAGATATGTATGTGTATTTAAGTATATATTTACATATATAGATATTTCTGTAATTAACCAAAACAGTAATTCTTTTCTAACTGATAGGGAAAACTGAAAAAAAATCAGAACTCGTCATAAAAACAAAACAAGGATCGCACTGCTCACTTCGTCCTCCTCGATTGCCTGGACAAAAATCGGATCATGACTGTAACGACCCAGAATTTTTGATAATTAAAATTCGAATGTTTAATTGATTTTAAATATTAATAAATGGAATTTAGAAGTCGAATGATTTATTTTTCGAATACTGGGGTTTATTTGATAATTAAATCGATAAATTAAATAGTGAAATTCCAGAGATAATTGTAAATCGAGTTTAAAGTGATTGAAAAGGATTTGTAAAATTTTATTTAATCATACTCGAGTTATAGAAAGGTTATAGAACTTTCAGAATCGAATTTAGAATAAATTTGTGAAAATCGAATATTTTAATATTTAATTATCGACTGTAAAAATAGCCAATTTTCGAACAGTCTCAGAATTGGACGAGACCAGTTCCATTGGATCCGTAATAGTTAGTTATTATCGGATTTCAATTTTCGTATCAATCGGAGTTGTCGTTTGACCGTGGCAGCTCGAAACGCATCGATATCGTTTTAATTTTAAATCGTCGAGTTAAAATAGTCATTTTTCAAAAAGTCTCGGATTTCGACGAAACCAGTTTCATCGGATCCGTAATGTGATATTATTGTAAGATTTCAAATTTCGTAATTTTTGGATTTACCGTTTGTCCGGTACAAATTAAAACGCCTCGAAATCGATTTAAATCGGTTTAATTTAATTTGATCGTTTTTCTCCGTATCTCACACAGACGATCGAATTAGCTTCCGAAACCTGTTCCATTGCGTTCGGAACGTGGGGTAAACCTTAGAAACGCTAACCGGCACGCTCGATTTCGAGTTCGGAAAATCCGAAGTGAATAGTGTTCGTCGTTTTTTCTATATAAACCCCTCCACTCTTTCATTTGCAAAGAAAATTCAACCCTAGGGCTTTTAAAAACTGCAGCCGCCTCCATTGAAACCCACGGCCAGAAAGCTCTCATCTTCTTCCTATTCGATCTCCTCATCCATCGATTTATTCAAGAAAGTTCCAACTACAATATTGTAGAACACATCACGAACTACGATCTCAACGGTTATGATCGATTTTAGAAGCATGGATTGCCGTCAATTTGAATGTGAAGTCGCGACTTTTGAGCACGGTTTTCACGATAGAAACGCAACCGAGCTTCATGGGATCGCCGGCGATGGTAGGTGAGGGGAGTAGCTTCGAGACGCCAGCTCTTGATCGTTCTCTAGATGGTCGAATGAGTCGAGTCACTTAGGGTTTTAAGGCGGCTTCATGGGTTCGAGTACGAACGAATTCGCGTACGTGATTTGGGGGGGAAGATGAAGCAAGCGGCCACGATTTTCTCCATTTGGAATCGAAGGCCAGATCTGTTTTAGGGTTAGAAATTAAATAGAAAATGAAAATTTATTTGTATTTAAATTTGTATAAACTTTAAATTGTTATATCTCTTTCGTATATTATCAGAAAATTACGAAACCAGAAGCGTTGGAATCGCAGCGACGCGCTCTACGCTGCAGCGCAGATCTGGACGCGTTTGGAATCACTGAAATTTTTGGGTAAAATTAAACGCGTGTTTAATTTTATTCGAAATAAACGCTGAAATCAGAATTAAAATCACGGTGAGATTTTCTCACTCGATTTAAAAGTGGAATTTTTGCAGTTATTGATTGATTTGTTTGAATGTGCTATTAGATATGATAGGATATATCTATATATATAGCAGTATATACATATTGGCATATGTATATATTGGATTGATTGAGTTCCCGCCTCGTATAGCGGATGAGACCCTATTGCGCCGTTAGTAAGCGGATTTATAAAAACCTATATACCGCGATAATTCCGTACTGGAGCGGAATTGGTATTGTGCTAACATCTTTGGATGCAGGGAAACAGGTTGGAGGGATCCAACTGGATTCCTCACCAGTAGTTATTTATTTACAGATATTGTGATATATTCTGTTATCATATTGATATATGATATTGACTGTTGTGATGGACTGATTGGTGTTGTTGCATCATCGGATTCAGTTTTGAAAAGTAAAAATAACGACTTTTACTTTTAAAAAGAATTTTTAAAGTGATCTTTGAAATTATATGTTCTATTGAATTGTTGAATTTATTTATTTTTAATAAATAAACGTTTAAAATTTTGAAGTTATAAAAGTTAAGATTTTTGTGAATTATGACCGTAAGGTGATTTTTGAAATAAAAGTCGATTTATTTATAAAACGGTTTAAGTTGGGATTTTTGAATAACTATAAACGATTTGTATAAAAAGATTTATAAAATTGATATTTTATAAATCGAAATATTGGACTTATAAAACGAATTTTTTATAAGTGTTAAAAAGAAGTATAAAAGGATTTCATAAGTGAATGGAATTAATAGATTTATAACGTGAAGTTATAAAGTGAATATATGTTGTATAATAAAAGATTTATAAGAAATTTACTTATAAATTCGATTTTTGCACTTAATTGGGATATAAATAGAAATTGCAAAATGAAATGATTTCATAAGTTGAAATTGTTATGAAGTATAAATGTGATTTATAAACGTTGTTTTATAAATCCGAAATCACTTATTCTTATAAGTGAATTTTTGAAGTTAATAAAATGAGATTTATAAACCGGAGTTGTTATAGAAAATAGAAATTGGAATTTATAAACGTTGTTTTATAAATTCGGAAACAAATCGATTGAATTTGATAAATTAAATATAGAAGATTATCAAAGGAGATATATTCGCGATTTTGGATAGCGAATTATTATTGAAATAAAACGTGTAGAAAATAGTGAAATGTAAATAGTAAAGTATATTCACGATTTTGGATAGTGAATATATCGTTAAGTAAAATGGATAGTTTTGGAAAGTGATATTTGAAATGAAGTTAATTGTTTTAAAAGACGTTTTAAAACGTGTTAAGTATCGAAAACATAGATTTCAACATTTATTGTTGAAATAGACGTTTTCGAAAAATAAGGAAATGATGGACTATAACACTGTTGTTATAGTAAATGATTTCCGAAAGGAAATGTTTTGATGTAGTATTGGGATTTATATATCTATCTAAATTTCGAATCCCTATACTAGTGATTTTGAGTCGTCGTAACGATGGTTTACGTAACATTCGTTTTGACTCAAATAAATGTGTTTAAAGAATGATTTCCTTAAAGAATGAATATATACTTAATATTGATTTAAGTATATCGAATATTTTCTAAGTGTTGAAAATAAATGATTTGTGAATTACTTATTTTTAAATAAGTATGGAATTGCTTTTCCAATATGAAATAAACTGTTTTGAGATTTTATCTTCAAAGATAAAATGAAATGTGAATATTTGAAATTGTTTTCAAATGGTTAAGTGTGGAAATTATATATATATATCTAGTAAAGATATTTTGGAAGATAAAATAATTTGGGAAAATTATTTGGAATCTGATGATGTTGCGCATCTTTATTGATAGTTAAATAACCGACTATCAATAATTACCTTTAGATAGGTATTTGTTGTGAATTGGTTGAATTTGAATGCCACACTTATTTTTGAATAATCGCTCACTATTCGGGTTAACCGGGAAAGGACCATGGGGTCGTATAACCCATTTCGAATATGTGATACGTCGTTATGGATCGCATTTGCTATATTACAGCATGATAGGGGGTTCTCGCTTCGCGGTTTGGTGGCGAACGGGAGACTCTTACCCCTACATGTCCCTGAGTGGGATGGGTTGGTTGTGACAGTCGAGAGGCTGGCCGTAAAAGCAACTGCGAGGTGCCAGTGTAAGCCACGGTGGGGCCGGGATGGTTGCAAAGCCTACCGGTCGCTGCTGCCGGAAATGCCGGGATGTTACATTTGGTATCGGAGCATATGGTTAAGCGACAACCCTGCTCTGTTGGGTGTTACTCATTAGAGATAGAGTCAGTAGTACTCTAGAATGAGTTGAGTGTAATAATAGATATGAGCGCGTATTTGTTAGTGGATATAAAATTGTTTTATATTGTGATGATTGGTTTGCTGAGTGGTATATGGATTCTGGTCGGTATTGTCCGTACAACTCTATCGATAGGGATCTCTAAACACTTATATAGAACAATTCGGCACAGTATTGTTTTAAATAGGGTAAATGAGATAATTTTGCCCAAAACTATTTTTGTATAGAAAAGAAATGTTTTTCTATAAAGTACTACAGTATATGGTTGCATGGTTGTTAGAAGTGATAATATTAAATTATTATCATTAAAATTGAATAAGAAATTGAAATCGTAACTCCAAAGTTAAGAAATAAAATTCACATACAAATGAAATTTGAGAATGTAAATTATAAATGTGAATTGTAATTTAAAACGGAATTCCAGAGAAGTTTTTGGGAATGTTTTTGAAAAGAATTTGAAAATTTTGGAGATTTGGAAAGTTTAAATCTTGTTGGAGTTGGAAATGAATTTCAAAGGTTTTGAAAAGTATTTTGGAGAGATGAAAAGCTCTAAACTCTTTTCGGGCGCTGGAAAATAACTTCGATGATGACCGCGGCATCACCGGTGTTCATTTTCGGGTTTCCAAAAGAGGAATTGCTGCCAAATTGTTTAAATGGAAGTGTTTTGAAAATTTGGATTTTGTTTTTGGAAATTCAAAGGATAATTTGAATTGTTTTCAAATGATTTTGAAATGTTGGTAAGATTCTGGAATACCATATGAAAATATCTATGAAATATGATGAAGTTGAATTAGATAAATTGAGATTTGAATTGTGAACTAAATAAAAGAATGGTTCGGAATTGCAAATAAATTCAAGTAAGAAGAAATAAATTTCAAATGAATGGAATTTACAATTGTAAGGGAATAAAAATGAAACTGAATGTTGAAAACGAATATGAATTTGTTAGTGGAATTAGAACTTGTAATGAATTAGTAAAGGAAAGCTAATCAATGAAATTCAATATTCAGAAGTTGAATTGAATCCAAATTAGATTGAAATTGAATTCAAATGAATTTGAAATGTAAACTTGAATGAAAAGAATATATAACTTCAATAGTGGATTAGAAATGTATAAGAAGTAGTTTATATTGGACATTCTGTAATTGAATGTGAAAAATAGGTTGAATGTTGTAACTAGATATATGGCTAGTAGGACATACAGGTGTTATAAAGGAATTGGATTTGATTTCAAAGATAATTTGAATTGCTCGAAAAAGGTATGTATTTAAATTCGAATATGAGTTTTTGATGATTTCTTGTCTAGCCGCTTGGCTTTTTCTTTTTCTTTTTGAAAACTGAGAGTCCGTAGGGACGTTTTGTAGTCGTACCGTATTAGCCGCGCAAAGGAGACGCTGGCGAAATTTTTCGGAAATTTAGGGCGTTAGAAATTTTTTTTGAGAAATCCTGAAAGTTTAAAATTTGAATTTAAACTCGAATTTGAATTTTGAAGTTAAACAATGTTGTTTGAAACTTATAATTGAAATTGGAAAACGAATCTTTAGTAGGAAGATCCGTTTGAAAAGTGATAAAACTATTAGATTGTGGGAAATAGTAGATGAGTTAAGGACCATTTTCTTCCTAACTTGTAATTTCGAGGACGAAATTCTTTTAAGGGGGGAAGTCTGTAACGACCCAGAATTTTTGATAATTAAAATTCGAATGTTTAATTGATTTTAAATATTAATAAATGGAATTTAGAAGTCGAATGATTTATTTTTCGAATACTGGGGTTTATTTGATAATTAAATCGATAAATTAAATAGTGAAATTCCAGAGATAATTGTAAATCGAGTTTAAAGTGATTGAAAAGGATTTGTAAAATTTTATTTAATCATACTCGAGTTATAGAAAGGTTATAGAACTTTCAGAATCGAATTTAGAATAAATTTGTGAAAATCGAATATTTTAATATTTAATTATCGACTGTAAAAATAGCCAATTTTCGAACAGTCTCAGAATTGGACGAGACCAGTTCCATTGGATCCGTAATAGTTAGTTATTATCGGATTTCAATTTTTGTATCAATCGGAGTTGTCGTTTGACCGTGGCAGCTCGAAACGCATCGATATCGTTTTAATTTTAAATCGTCGAGTTAAAATAGTCATTTTTCAAAAAGTCTCGGATTTCGACGAAACCAGTTTCATCGGATCCGTAATGTGATATTATTGTAAGATTTCAAATTTCGTAATTTTTGGATTTACCGTTTGTCCGGTACAAATTAAAACGCCTCGAAATCGATTTAAATCGGTTTAATTTAATTTGATCGTTTTTCTCCGTATCTCACACAGACGATCGAATTAGCTTCCGAAACCTGTTCCATTGCGTTCGGAACGCGGGGTAAACCTTAGAAACGCTAACCGGCACGCTCGATTTCGAGTTCGGAAAATCCGAAGTGAATAGTGTTCGTCGTTTTTTCTATATAAACCCCTCCACTCTTTCATTTGCAAAGAAAATTCAACCCTAGGGCTTTTAAAAACTGCAGCCGCCTCCATTGAAACCCACGGCCAGAAAGCTCTCATCTTCTTCCTATTCGATCTCCTCATCCATCGATTTATTCAAGAAAGTTCCAACTACAATATTGTAGAACACATCACGAACTACGATCTCAACGGTTATGATCGATTTTAGAAGCATGGATTGCCGTCAATTTGAATGTGAAGTCGCGACTTTTGAGCACGGTTTTCACGATAGAAACGCAACCGAGCTTCATGGGATCGCCGGCGATGGTAGGTGAGGGGAGTAGCTTCGAGACGCCAGCTCTTGATCGTTCTCTAGATGGTCGAATGAGTCGAGTCACTTAGGGTTTTAAGGCGGCTTCATGGGTTCGAGTACGAACGAATTCGCGTACGTGATTTGGGGGGGAAGATGAAGCAAGCGGCCACGATTTTCTCCATTTGGAATCGAAGGCCAGATCTGTTTTAGGGTTAGAAATTAAATAGAAAATGAAAATTTATTTGTATTTAAATTTGTATAAACTTTAAATTGTTATATCTCTTTCGTATATTATCAGAAAATTACGAAACCAGAAGCGTTGGAATCGCAGCGACGCGCTCTACGCTGCAGCGCAGATCTGGACGCGTTTGGAATCACTGAAATTTTTGGGTAAAATTAAACGCGTGTTTAATTTTATTCGAAATAAACGCTGAAATCAGAATTAAAATCACGGTGAGATTTTCTCACTCGATTTAAAAGTGGAATTTTTGCAGTTATTGATTGATTTGTTTGAATGTGCTATTAGATATGATAGGATATATCTATATATATAGCAGTATATACATATTGGCATATGTATATATTGGATTGATTGAGTTCCCGCCTCGTATAGCGGATGAGACCCTATTGCGCCGTTAGTAAGCGGATTTATAAAAACCTATATACCGCGATAATTCCGTACTGGAGCGGAATTGGTATTGTGCTAACATCTTTGGATGCAGGGAAACAGGTTGGAGGGATCCAACTGGATTCCTCACCAGTAGTTATTTATTTACAGATATTGTGATATATTCTGTTATCATATTGATATATGATATTGACTGTTGTGATGGACTGATTGGTGTTGTTGCATCATCGGATTCAGTTTTGAAAAGTAAAAATAACGACTTTTACTTTTAAAAAGAATTTTTAAAGTGATCTTTGAAATTATATGTTCTATTGAATTGTTGAATTTATTTATTTTTAATAAATAAACGTTTAAAATTTTGAAGTTATAAAAGTTAAGATTTTTGTGAATTATGACCGTAAGGTGATTTTTGAAATAAAAGTCGATTTATTTATAAAACGGTTTAAGTTGGGATTTTTGAATAACTATAAACGATTTGTATAAAAAGATTTATAAAATTGATATTTTATAAATCGAAATATTGGACTTATAAAACGAATTTTTTATAAGTGTTAAAAAGAAGTATAAAAGGATTTCATAAGTGAATGGAATTAATAGATTTATAACGTGAAGTTATAAAGTGAATATATGTTGTATAATAAAAGATTTATAAGAAATTTACTTATAAATTCGATTTTTGCACTTAATTGGGATATAAATAGAAATTGCAAAATGAAATGATTTCATAAGTTGAAATTGTTATGAAGTATAAATGTGATTTATAAACGTTGTTTTATAAATCCGAAATCACTTATTCTTATAAGTGAATTTTTGAAGTTAATAAAATGAGATTTATAAACCGGAGTTGTTATAGAAAATAGAAATTGGAATTTATAAACGTTGTTTTATAAATTCGGAAACAAATCGATTGAATTTGATAAATTAAATATAGAAGATTATCAAAGGAGATATATTCGCGATTTTGGATAGCGAATTATTATTGAAATAAAACGTGTAGAAAATAGTGAAATGTAAATAGTAAAGTATATTCACGATTTTGGATAGTGAATATATCGTTAAGTA
Organism: Allium fistulosum; assembly: GCA_030737815.1. Classification (NCBI taxonomy): domain Eukaryota; kingdom Viridiplantae; phylum Streptophyta; class Magnoliopsida; order Asparagales; family Amaryllidaceae; genus Allium; species Allium fistulosum. The sequence goes on from CM060907.1 coordinate 854,038,375, forward strand.
AAATGGATAGTTTTGGAAAGTGATATTTGAAATGAAGTTAATTGTTTTAAAAGACGTTTTAAAACGTGTTAAGTATCGAAAACATAGATTTCAACATTTATTGTTGAAATAGACGTTTTCGAAAAATAAGGAAATGATGGACTATAACACTGTTGTTATAGTAAATGATTTCCGAAAGGAAATGTTTTGATGTAGTATTGGGATTTATATATCTATCTAAATTTCGAATCCCTATACTAGTGATTTTGAGTCGTCGTAACGATGGTTTACGTAACATTCGTTTTGACTCAAATAAATGTGTTTAAAGAATGATTTCCTTAAAGAATGAATATATACTTAATATTGATTTAAGTATATCGAATATTTTCTAAGTGTTGAAAATAAATGATTTGTGAATTACTTATTTTTAAATAAGTATGGAATTGCTTTTCCAATATGAAATAAACTGTTTTGAGATTTTATCTTCAAAGATAAAATGAAATGTGAATATTTGAAATTGTTTTCAAATGGTTAAGTGTGGAAATTATATATATATATCTAGTAAAGATATTTTGGAAGATAAAATAATTTGGGAAAATTATTTGGAATCTGATGATATTGCGCATCTTTATTGATAGTTAAATAACCGACTATCAATAATTACCTTTAGATAGGTATTTGTTGTGAATTGGTTGAATTTGAATGCCACACTTATTTTTGAATAATCGCTCACTATTCGGGTTAACCGGGAAAGGACCATGGGGTCGTATAACCCATTTCGAATATGTGATACGTCGTTATGAATCGCATTTGAAGACCGGTGTTGAAGACCGGATATTTTTGAAAACGGAAGGATTACCGTCGAGTTACTCTACATCGACTGATCTTCGATTTAGAGGTTTTATCACCCTTAGTGACGGGAAGTCCTGACGTGATTGAAAATTATCCGGAATTGCAAGGGCTTCGTGAGAAGTGCCTTCGGTTCTGTTCGATCCCGGAACAGACTTGTATGGATTGTGTGTCTGACGTTACAATTTGAGATATAAAGCTGATTTCTTTCAAATACATTTCTGTTGGTGGCGGAGAATTTATTCTCTTAGCTTAACACCCTTCTCTGAGACGTACGAGCTCAGAGGTTATGTAGTTGAAATTTATCAGCGATATATCCCAATTTGGTAACGTGGCATATTGAGTGTTGCTGTGAAATGATCAGTGTTTGATCATTTGTGATATGATCATTTGTTTGATCTTATATCTTTGTGATCATAGGTTGATCATTTTGTTTGACCCGAAGCAGGGCTTTTTGTAGAAAGCGTAGCTTTGTGGACGAGACTTCGTCGAGCCTCACACCCCGGAAATGGTCGAAACAGGAAGGATGCAGCAAGGTTCTAGGGAGTAGCGCCCCTTAGTGTATGTCATTCCTTCTGGATAAAGGTGGTATCATGGTATGGAGCCCAGATACTTAACCTCTGTGGTTACTGCATTATTATTATCTATGTGGTTTGTTGCGAATCGGGGATCCTCGGGAAGATCGGTGACGATCGGGGGATGGCATACGCGTGTCAGTAGTTACCTATTTTTGCAGAGGTAACCCGGCCTTGTGTTGGCAGAGATCCGGTTAGGTTCTCGGGTCGTCTATTCCAGGGACGTACCCATCGTGGATAGGAAGTTCCTTAGCCTGACCATTTGTTGGAAATCCAAACTCCAATACGAACTTTGTACGGTATTAGTTGTAGAACCTGCCATTTACGTACGGTGGTCACCACTGTTTAGATGGTAGCTATAGTAGGCATACGATACTGGTCGTATGTTGGCTAAGATTAATATTATACTTTCGAAATGATTTCTACACTATGCACTAATAATAATATCAAAAAGAATTTGATTTTTCGTAGTAAGCATCTTTGACTATCATAAGAAGAAATCTCCTCCAATTCTGCGTTTGCATTGTGTGTGTGGTGGGAGGTCTTATGGTAGTTTCATTTTCCAAAAGCATTTCGAATTGACTTTAAAAATTATTTTGTCGTTATAAAGAATAACTGTTTTACGATCTCACACCAGTCACCATGACTGACTCGGAGTTTATTGTTTCCCTTCTAAACTCTGGGTGCCCACCAATTTCCACACGGGCAGTCTAGAGTTAGATTATCAGGATATTCTGGATATTCTGGAGCTTTGGAGATAAGCTGGATGGCGAGACGTAGTATTTGTATCTGATATATTTACTCCGCTGTGTATTCTGTATGAAGACAAGTTATATAACTGTCCATTGTTGTATATTGACTCTGATGATTGATGTATGTATAAAATGATATAGTTCTTTGTTTTAAAGACTAGTAATTATCTATTGTATATTATTCCGCTGCGATGTGTAAGATTCTGATATTGTCTCTGTTCTGTATCTGTTGTTGTTTTGTTGTTCTTCTTCTCTTTTTCTTCTATCTTCTTCTTCTTCTACTTTTTCTTTTTCTTAAAACCATAACTTTTCGGGTTTCCGGCATTCGATTTCTCGGCAGTCGATAAAGTGAGTATCGATGTCGAATTTTCGAAAGTCGAAAATTTTCGGGATGTTACAATGACCACGACCCAGTCTTCACGCACGCGAGCGCCATAGAAGTAGGCGACAGTCACCACGCTTCGCCGTTCGATGTTCGACCACCCATCGTTGTCGAGCTCGACTGTTCCTCCATCGCGACACCATCTCGATCGAACGTTGTCGAGTTCCTCCAGGCCTTGCCTCGTAGCCGCCATTCCTGACATTCCCAAATGAACCCTCCCTCTACAATCGCGAGCGCTGCTACCCCCAAAAGCCTCGACTACAAGCGCTGCCGACTTCGAGTATGCATCAGAGAATCGCGATGGTACTCGCGATTGCAGTTGCCATGAATCGCCGTGCTCGTGAATCAATTCGACATTGAATTCGATTTACTCTTTGTTTTTGAACGCGACTTTGATATTTGAGTTCGTACTAGGCTTTGATTTGGACGAAGATTTAAAATATGGACTGTCTTGCTTCATTCGTTCCTCTGGAGGCTATCGATTAATTGAAGGAGGGAATTTGGGGAAAACTGTTTCGAACTGGAGATAACAAAACAAAGGAATTTTCATGGCCATTAATTTTTATCTCGTATGATTTTTGGACTGAGGAGGGAGAGGACGCGTTTAAAATTGAAGACAGCGTGCTCTTCATGATTTCTCCCGTGATGCTCGGCTGAAACAAAGGAGCGTGCTTTAAGGAACGAAAAGTAATTGACGTGACGAATTTTAAAATTTAAATTCAAATCGAATCCGAATAAATTTCGATGCGTTTACACGTCGTGTGCTCACATATAAACACCGAAAAATACGATATTTGAAATCCGACAATAATTCAACATTACGGACCCAATGGAACTGGTTTCGTTGAATTCCGAGACTATTTGAAAAATGACTATTTTTAAATATCGATTCGAACAATTAAATTCAAAACTGAGCAAAACGGTTTAAATTTAAATTCTGAAGCTGTTGTTATCTTCAGTGTTATCAATATAAATTTCACGAGCGCTTGAAATATTTTTCTTTAGCTTTAAATTGAAGATTCAAATTTTTATCCAGTTTCAATAGATTAAATTTTATAATTTAATCGCCAATTTCAAAATTATATTCGGGATTCAAATTAAATTATCGTTCAAATATTTAAAATAAATTAAATATTCTCAATTTAATTCGTTCAAAATTCTGGGTCGTTACAAACTTCCCTCCTTAAAAGAATTTCATCCCGAAATTACAAGTTAGGAAAAAGGGTCCTTAACTCGTCTACTATTTTCCACAATTCAATAGTTTTATCAATTCGTCAAAACAAATCTTTCTACTAAAGATTCGTTATCATTTCAACTAGTTTTTCAACTTCAATTACAGGTTTCAAAACAACATTGTTTTACTTCTCAATTTAAATTTAAATTCAAATTTAAATTTTAAACTTTCAAAATTTTCTCAAAAATTTTCTAACACTCGAAATTTTCAAAAAAAATTCGCCAGCGTCTCCTTTGCGCGGCTAACTCGGCACGACTACAAAACGTCCCTACGGACTCTCAGATTTCAAAAAGAAAAGAAAAAGCCAAGCGGCTGGACAAGAAATCAGCAAATCTCATATTGAAATTCAAATACTTACCTTTTGTCGAGCAATTCAAATTTATCTTTGAAATCAAAATCCAGTTCCTTTATAACACCTGTATATCCTACTAGCCATAATATCTAGTTACATATATTCAAACCATTTTGCACATTTTATTATACCATTCTCAATATATACTCCTTATACCACTTCTAGTTTACTATTGAAGTTATATATTTATTCTCATTCAATTTTACATTTCAAAATCATTTGAATTTGATTTACAATTCCAATTTAATTTGGATTCGGTTTATCTCCTGAATATTGAATTTATCAATTATCTGTCATTTACAACTGCACTATCTTAAATTAGTTCCAATTACTAATTCAAATAGATATCAATTCAATTTATTTTAATTCTACTTCGGTTAAATCTACTTATCTTTAAACTGGATTTCCAATTTCCATACGAATTTTAATTCATCTTTCATTTACAATTATTCAATTCAATTCATTTGCTTACAAATTCGAAATGAGTTTCAACATTTAATTTCACTTTCATTAAATTGATTTGCTTGTATTTACATTCATTTAACTTCATTCTTTAAGTTAAATTTATTCTATCAAAATTTAAATTGTATAAGTTATATCTTTATATAGCATTCCAGAGTCTTACCATCATTTCAAAGCCATTTTGAAAACAATTCAAATCATTCTTTGAATTTCTAAAACAAAACCCAAATTTTCAAACAACTTTCCATTTAAAACAATTTGGCAGCAATTCCTCTTTTGGAAACCCGAAAATGAATTCTAATGATGTGGCCATCATCATCAGGATTATTTTCCAGTGACCGAAAAGAGTTTAGAGCTTTCAACTCTCCAAAATACTTTTCAAAACCTTTGAAATTCATTTTCAAATTCAAAAAGGATTTAAACTTTCCAAATCTCCAAAATTTTCAAATTCTTTTCAAAACATTTCCAAAAACTTCTCTGGAATTCTATTTTCATTTATAAATCACGTTTATAATTTACATCCCTTAATTTCATTTGTATGTGAATTTTATTTCTTAACTTTGGAGTTATGATTTCAATTTCTTGTTTAATTTCAATGATAATAGATTAATATTATCACCTCTAACAACCATGCAACCATATACTATAGTACTTCATAGAAAAACATTTCTTTTCTATACAAAAATAGTTTTGGGCAAAATTATTTCATTCACCCTATTTAAAACAATACTGTGCCGAATTGTTCTATTCAAGTGTTTAGAAACCCCTTCGATCCAGTTGCGCAGACTGTGCCGACGAAGGTTCATATGCCACTCAATAAATCAATCATCACAATATAAAACAATTTTATATTCAATAACAAATACGCGCTCATATCTATTATTACACTCAACTCATTCTAGAGTACTACTGACTCTATCTCTAATGAGTAACACCCAACAGAGCAGGGTTGTCGCTTAACCATATGCTCTGATACCACTCTGTCACATACCGAAATTTTCGACTTTCGAAAATTCGACATCGATACTCACTTTATCGACTGCCGAGCAATCGAGTGCCGGAAACTCCAATAGTGAGAGTTTTAAAAAGAAAGAAAGGGTAGAAAAGATAGAAGAAAAAGAGAAGAAGAAGAAAGCAGAAGAAGAAAGAAGAACAACAGAACAACATCAGATACAGAAACAATATCAGAATCTCACATATCGCAGCGGAACAATATATAATAGATAATCACTAGTCTTTTAAAACAAAGAACTATATCAGTTTATACATACATCAATCAGAGTCAATATACAGAAATGGACAGTTATATAAACTTGTCCTCATGCAGAATACACAGCGGAATAAATAATTCAGATACAAATACTACGTCTCGCCATCCAGCTTGCTTCCAAAGCTCCAGAATATCCAGAATATCCTGATAATCTAACTCTAGACTGCCCGTGTGGAAATTTGTGGGCACCCAGAGTTTAGAAGGGAACAATAAACTCCGAGTCAGTCATGGTGACTGGTGTGAGATCGTAAAACAGTTATTCTTTATAACGACAAAATAATTTTAAAGTCAATTCGAAATGCTTTTTGAAAAATGAAACTACCATAAGACCTCCCACCACACACACAATGCAAACGCAGAATTGGAGGAGATTTCTTCTTATGATAGTCAAAGATGCTTGATACGCAAAAAAATCAAATCATTTTTGATATTATTATTAGTGCATAGTGTAGAAAACATTTCGAAAGTATAATATTAATCTTAGCCAGCATAGGCATTCCGCACTTATGCCTACTATAGCTACTATGTTCAATAGCAGGTTACCGCCACATTCCATAGCAGGTAATACAACTAAAACCGTACACGTCACGTATTGTTTCTTTGGATTTCCAACAAATGGTCAGGATAAGGAACTTCCTTTTCCACGATGGGTACGTCCCTGGAATAGACGACCCGAGAACCTAACCGGATCTCTGCCAACACAAGTGTAACGACCCCGAATTTTAATTACATTTAATTGATAATTAAATTAATTATTTTTAATTAAAATTTGTTAAATTAAATGATGAAGAGATGCGAGTTTCCCCGAGATCAAATAAAAACGTGTTAAATCATTTAAAGTTGAATATTGTATATATATGTACATATGTGAATGTGTATATATTTGAGTGTATATGAGTAAATCTGGAATTATAAAATATAAGTATATTTGATTTAAAATAAATTCTTAAATAAATGATTTTGAAAATAAAATAAAATGATATATATATATATACTTTTGACACAAGTATAAAAGTAAGTAAACAAATAATTTAAATTTGAACTTGATGGTTTATATTAAGAAATAGAAATAAAAATATAAGTATGATGACAAAGCAAAGTGAAACAAAGGACAATTCGAAATATATAAAAGATCATTTCAGCCCCCATATGATCAAAGAAAATCTCTGACCAGAAAAGAAGACTAAACCAGAAAATGTCTTCCCTGTAAACACCTATCTTTTCTATATATACACCTACTCTATTTCATTTCGTTCATCAAAGCTATAACCTGAAGCAACTCATTCAAACAGTAAGAAACAAATCAGTTTCAAAGTTCAAAGTATACATGTTGCAGGCAAGTAAAATAATTTAGCAACATGAACAAAAGTAAAAGAATATATATAACATCTATGTACAAAGAAGAAAAGTATGATACAAAAAGTACATTAGCATTTAATGTTTCCCACCCTAGCACAAAACAAAGCCTGCTCGAAATACTTTCAGCCCCCAAAGAAACTAAAAATCTCTGAATTCTTTTGTACCAGCTAAGATCATTTTTGTGTACAAATGCAACTATCAATTTTGCATACTTATGTTTTATTTAGCAAAGCTTCTTCCCATCTTCGATTCATTTAAACAAATATAACCTGGAACCAAAATAAGAAAAACAAAGCACTTTAGTTTCAAATTTAAAATGGAGGCATCTCAACTATAACAAGATTTCAGATCAATTCATGTTCAAGTTTTAAAGCCAGTTCAAAGTTTCAAGGATCAAAACAACATTCCAGTTTTCAATTTGCAAATTCCAAGCCCAGACATTTTTCCAGGCTTTGCATTCCTGTTCTCTGTTCCACTATTACAGGTGAGCAAACCAACCTCATAATCTCTTAAAAGTTTGATATATATATATATATATATATATATATATATATGATTTCCTGTGATGGTATTGAAGTCTGCTATGAAATATGAGGTGCATGTTGAGTTTATGTATCTGTGTACAGAGAATCAGAGATATATCTCTAACTTTAAGTTACAGGTCCCTGTTTTTGGTTACAGGGTTTCAAACTTAAGCCAAAATTTCAAATACTCTTTGTAAAGATCAATATTAGGCTAAGAAACTTGAAGAGGAAATAATGATAACCATATACTTTCCTTTTTAAAAAGAACTGCAAACAGAAATACTAGGTAAACATTTCAAAAATAAAAGATTACAGTAAAATAAATCAAAGACACAAAATTTGAGGTTCGCAAATTCTTGTTTTGAATTCATATCTTGATTCGAGTTGCAAATTTATGAATTTTAACGATGATATCATGATTTTTAACTTTGGAAATCGCTTGGAAATTAGAGTTGAACTGAATTATGAGAAACATCAATTTCCGATGATCGACAAATTGGGGTTCATCGTGTTTGGGTCAGGTGTTAGTTCGAGCACCAAGGATCGTTGGAAAAATACAAGAAGATTTTTAAATTCACCATAGTTTGAGATTTGAATTAAACTAGGGTTTAAGTCACGTTTTAGTTGGCGTCAGGAAAGTGTTTACTGCGCCATCAGTGATGCATCGGGGTTCATCGCACGTGGGGGAATGGTGGCACGGTGGTGTGACGTAGCTTTGGACGAAAGTGTGGAGGCTCTGGTGAGCTAGGTTGTTGGGGCGAAGGGGTTTTTGTCGGCCAATTTTGGTCCCAGCCAGGTCGACGAGCTCTATTTTGATTAACGTCGTTATTGGGTGGTTTGGGTGCTCAGGCGAGATGAGGAAACCTTCGGTGATGGATGGGTATTGTCGACCATGATCGGAGACACTCCGATCATGTGTGCACGTTCACGCGTGCATATCTGGTTCTCAGGCATAATTAGGTTGGAGAAGACGAAGCTGCTCTCGGGTCTGGGCTCGAAAAAAAGTGAAGTTGACTCGAAGTGTGGAGGTGAGGGTTCGCTTGTGAGTGGATCGATGTGTTCTTGGAGTCTTGCTCGAGGTTGGCTCGACAAGATTTATGAATGGGATCGGGTCTGGTTTAACATGTTACCAGTTTTCAAAATTCAAAGGAAAGTTTTTTTTTTATATTGTTTCAGGTTTAAAACAATAGTTTCCTTTTGTTATACAGTAAGTTATTGAAACAAAGCTTCACAGCATATTTAAACCAAATAAGTTTCCAAAGGAAGAGAAAAAAAAATTGATTGTTTTTAAATAAAAACAGATGAGATTGCTTAATGGAAAATTGAGGTTGATTTGTCATGGGATCTAAATATTTAATTACTTAAAAGATTTATTTAAATGTGATTAATTAAAAATAAATCAAAGTGATTAATAAAGGAGAATTAACCAATGTAATTATTTAATGTGATTTAATTAAGGATAATTGATTGCTTAATGAAAGTAATTAAGGATAATTAATTTATGATTAACGATCGATTAATCACGTGATTAAAGAATAATTACTCAAGATAATTTATTTGTGATTTATTAATATAAGTGATTAGGGATAATCACTTGTTGTAATTAATTAAGAATAATTAATTAATATGGTTTGAAATTAATGATCAATTAACCAGGATTAGCAACTAATCTGATTTAATTAAATCAGATAAATAAATTGACCTTACTTATGAATGTTTGGATTCTACTGGATGATTAGACTGTTTGATATCCCTGTTTGTGAGTGTGATGCTTTGTAATATGAATTGCTTTGTGCTGAGCTGTTATACCTATGATGAATATACTGTTATATGAATATGAAAACCCTTGACCCGTAAACGACATTTGAATTTCGATGCGACAGGGAGTCGGATTCTAGTTGGTTATCCGAAACCCACATCGAATTGTAATAGTGAATCTTTGTGACTGATAAATTTATTTTATCTATGAATCTGTGAATGAAGATAAGCGTTGTGGATTATACCGCTTATCGATATTGATATATCTGTGATGATTGATGATGTTGCACTATTGTGTGTGAAACCCCTGGACTACACTTTTACACACACAAATATGGATTTCACGTGGAAATCGGTTAAGTCACAGATGATGTAAATTTAATGTTTTTGAAATTGAAATTTTAATTTCAATTGATTTTGAAATTGGAAATTTGGTTTTAAAGTGAAAAGCTTTTGAAATGGAATTTCAAAGATAAAAGTTATTTCGAATAACTTAATCGAGTCTTGAAATTTAAATAATTTGATTTAAATTTGAATTAAAGTTTGAAATTGAATCCTATGATTTGAAACTAGGGATTAAAGATGCTGTACAAGTTATATATGGGTTAAACCATTTTAATGGTATTGATTTGGGAATTTGAATTTAATTGAAGGGTTTTGACTCGTGTAAATATAATTGGATTTTTCTGAAACGAAACTATTGTTTTCAAATAGTAAAAGCTTTCACAAAAGTAATGAACTTCCAATTTGTGTTGAAAGAATTTCAAGTTTGAAATAGAATTGAAATGTTTTGAAAATTATGAAATGAGTCTTTGATTTCAAAGACCGGATGAGTTAATTTAACTTGAAATAGAATTGTTTTGAAAGGCTATGAATGAATCTTGGAAACGAGTTTTGAAAGCTATAAGTTAAATCTTGATTTAAAGATTTAACGAGTTAATCCAAGTGAAATAGAAATTGTTTTGAAATCTATGAATGGATCTTTGTGAATGGGTGAACTTTGTGAATTGAATCTTTTTGTTAAAAGATTAAAAGTGTGGAAATTGTTTAAACCATTGAAGGTTTTTGAAATGAATCTTTTTGTTTAAAAGATTGGAAATGGTAATTTGTTTTACCATTCGAATGAAAGGTTTTTAGCTTTAAGCTGTGATTTAACTGAGACCCCAGTATCCATATGATTTTTAATTGCGCTCGTTATTCGGTTTAGCCGGGAAAGGACCTTTGTGTCATATAACCCATTCCGAATAATGATACGTCGTATATGGATAGCATTTGAAGACCGGTGGTGAAGACCGGGTATTTGCGAGAACGATAGGATGACCTATCGATTGTCTCTGCACTGAGTCGCGCCGGTATAGAGATTTCCTAAGTGATGAGAAATCCGATCGGGATTGTGAATACCCGGATTTGCAAGGGCTTCTTCGGAAGTGCCTTCGGTTCTGTTCGAACCCGGAACAGACTTGTATGGATGTGTGTCTGACGTTACACTTTGAGATGTAAAGCTGATTTCTATCAAATACATTTCTGTTGGTGGCGGAGAATTTATTCTCTTAGCTTAACACCCTTCTCTGAGACGTACGAGCTCAGAGGTTATGTAGTTGATGGTTGCTAGTGATACATTCCCAATTTGGTAATGTGGCATACGAAGTGCTGATAATGCGTTGCTTTGTGAAAAAGCGTGGCTTTGTGAAAAAGCGTGGCTTTGTGGAAAAGCGTAGTTTTGTGGACGAGACTTCGTCGAGCCTCACAACCCGGTAATGGTCGAAACAGGAATGTTGCGACAAAGGTTTGTAGGGGTAGCGCCCCTAGGGTATGTCATTTCCTTCTGGATAAAAGGTGATATCATGGTATGGAGCCCAGATATTTTACCTATGTGGATGCTGCACAGTTATTATACTTTGTGGTTGTTGCTTTATGATCGAGACGTCTCGGATAAAGGTCGGTGACGACCGGGGGATGACATGACTCGTGTGTTAGTTACCTAGTTACAGCTCGGTTAGAGCGTGAGGTAGCGTCGGCCTTTTGTTTGCAGAGATCCGGTTAGGTTCTCGGGGCGTCTTTCCAGAGGCGTTTCTATTTCGGTAAGGAAGTTCCTTAGCCTGATCATTTGTTGGAAATCCAAAGAAACAATACGAACCCTGTACGGTTTTGGTTGTATTACCTGCTATGGAATGTGGCGGTAACCTGCTATTGAACGTAGTAGCTATAGTAGGCATACGATGATATTTTGTATGCTGGCTAAGATTTATATTATATTTTCGAAATGGTTTTCGACACTATGCACTAATGATAATAATATCGAATGATTTTGCGTAGTAAGCATGTTTGACTATCATAAGGAGAAATCTCCTCCAATTCTGCGATTGCATTGTGTGTGTGGCGGGAGGCTTTATGGTAGTTTCATTTTCCAAAAGCATTGCGGATTTCAATGTTAAACAGCCTTTTGTGTTGTTTTAAAGATAAACTGTTTTTGTTGCTCACACCAGTCCCATGACTGATCCGGAGTTTATTGTTCCCTTCCTAAACTCTGGGTGCCCACTATTTTCCACACGGGCAGTCTAGAGTTGGGTTTCTTTTCAGATATTCAGGTTTAGTAGATTATCTGGAGCTAGTTCATTCATCAGAGTTGCTTATCTTGGAGTTGTGGATTCATTCTTGTCTGAAGATCATTTTGGAGTTATCATTTCTATTGATATTGTTCCGCTGCTGTTGTTATCTTTTCTTTTCCGCTGCTATTTCTTGTATCATATCTCTGATGTATATTGATATTCATTGTATCACTCTGTTGTATCAGATATTATATATCAATGTATTATTCTTTTCTTCCGCTGTGTTATTTACTTAATTGTGTTATAGCTCCGGCGAATCGGATTTGAACGGTCGAATCTGCGGCATTCTAGTACAATGTGAAGTACGGATGTTGATTTTCGAACGCGAAAAATTCGAGTCGTTACATTTGGTATCAGAGCTAAGGTTGAACTTTAGCTCAGGAGTATAACACATTAAGTAGCTCATTAGAGATAGGGTGAAGTATACCCTAGAATGAGTATTCCTCAGATATCAGTCCGTATGCCTCAGTAAATTCTCTTGCTATCCATTGATAGTGAGTATGAGTGTAAGAAGTGAACGAGATAGGGGACAGGGGAATACGATTATAAATGGTCAATACCCTGTAACAACAAGGAAACAATCTTTTCTCTATCAATCTCTTTTGTTCAGCCTCTTTCCTCAATTCTTCGATAGTTTTTGGTAGATCCAGGAAGGAGATTCGATATGTTAATAAGGGACATAAACTCCGGATAGACCAAAATTGTTTGTTTGGATGTATTGGTTGCTTTGATTGCTATGGTTGATAGATATGCTTTAGTTTCTAAACTGAAATTTTTGAAATCGTATCTATATATCTATCTATTCTTTGGGACCGGATATATTCTACGAATGGTTAGTTATCCCTTCGGACTAACCGATGCCACTGTATATTTCGTAGATCTGGATAACCCGAATACCTTGTGAAGTGTTAAAACCGATTTGTTTTCGTATCTATTATTGATAATCTGATTTGGTAAGCCAAACGCAGAATGGATATTCAGTTTGATTTGATGAAATGTCTTTCATCTATCATTGTGTCTCCTGTGCAAATTTCGAGGACGAAATTCTTTTAAGGGGGGAAGTCTGTAACGACCCCGAATTTTAATTACATTTAATTGATAATTAAATTAATTATTTTTAATTAAAATTTGTTAAATTAAATGATGAAGAGATGCGAGTTTCCTCGAGATCAAATAAAAACGTGTTAAATCATTTAAAGTTGAATATTGTATATATATGTACATATGTGAATGTGTATATATTTGAGTGTATATGAGTAAATCTGGAATTATAAAATATAAGTATATTTGATTTAAAATAAATTCTTAAATAAATGATTTTGAAAATAAAATAAAATGATATATATATATATACTTTTGACACAAGTATAAAAGTAAGTAAACAAATAATTTAAATTTGAACTTGATGGTTTATATTAAGAAATAGAAATAAAAATATAAGTATGATGACAAAGCAAAGTGAAACAAAGGACAATTCGAAATATATAAAAGATCATTTCAGCCCCCATATGATCAAAGAAAATCTCTGACCAGAAAAGAAGACTAAACCAGAAAATGACTTCCCTGTAAACACCTATCTTTTCTATATATACACCTACTCTATTTCATTTCGTTCATCAAAGCTATAACCTGAAGCAACTCATTCAAACAGTAAGAAACAAATCAGTTTCAAAGTTCAAAGTATACATGTTGCAGGCAAGTAAAATAATTTAGCAACATGAACAAAAGTAAAAGAATATATATAACATCTATGTACAAAGAAGAAAAGTATGATACAAAAAGTACATTAGCATTTAATGTTTCCCACCCTAGCACAAAACAAAGCCTGCTCGAAATACTTTCAGCCCCCAAAGAAACTAAAAATCTCTGAATTCTTTTGTACCAGCTAAGATCATTTTTGTGTACAAATGCAACTATCAATTTTGCATACTTATGTTTTATTTAGCAAAGCTTCTTCCCATCTTCGATTCATTTAAACAAATATAACCTGGAACCAAAATAAGAAAAACAAAGCACTTTAGTTTCAAATTTAAAATGGAGGCATCTCAACTATAACAAGATTTCAGATCAATTCATGTTCAAGTTTTAAAGCCAGTTCAAAGTTTCAAGGATCAAAACAACATTCCAGTTTTCAATTTGCAAATTCCAAGCCCAGACATTTTTCCAGGCTTTGCATTCCTGTTCTCTGTTCCACTATTACAGGTGAGCAAACCAACCTCATAATCTCTTAAAAGTTTGATATATATATATATATATATGATTTCCTGTGATGGTATTGAAGTCTGCTATGAAATATGAGGTGCATGTTGAGTTTATGTATCTGTGTACAGAGAATCAGAGATATATCTCTAACTTTAAGTTACAGGTCCCTGTTTTTGGTTACAGGGTTTCAAACTTAAGCCAAAATTTCAAATACTCTTTGTAAAGATCAATATTAGGCTAAGAAACTTGAAGAGGAAATAATGATAACCATATACTTTCCTTTTTAAAAAGAACTGCAAACAGAAATACTAGGTAAACATTTCAAAAATAAAAGATTACAGTAAAATAAATCAAAGACACAAAATTTGAGGTTCGCAAATTCTTGTTTTGAATTCATATCTTGATTCGAGTTGCAAATTTATGAATTTTAACGATGATATCATGATTTTTAACTTTGGAAATCGCTTGGAAATTAGAGTTGAACTGAATTATGAGAAACATCAATTTCCGATGATCGACAAATTGGGGTTCATCGTGTTTGGGTCAGGTGTTAGTTCGAGCACCAAGGATCGTTGGAAAAATACAAGAAGATTTTTAAATTCACCATAGTTTGAGATTTGAATTAAACTAGGGTTTAAGTCACGTTTTAGTTGGCGTCAGGAAAGTGTTTACTGCGCCATCAGTGATGCATCGGGGTTCATCGCACGTGGGGGAATGGTGGCACGGTGGTGTGACGTAGCTTTGGACGAAAGTGTGGAGGCTCTGGTGAGCTAGGTTGTTGGGGCGAAGGGGTTTTTGTCGGCCAATTTTGGTCCCAGCCAGGTCGACGAGCTCTATTTTGATTAACGTCGTTATTGGGTGGTTTGGGTGCTCAGGCGAGATGAGGAAACCTTCAGTGATGGATGGGTATTGTCGACCATGATCGGAGACACTCCGATCATGTGTGCACGTTCACGCGTGCATATCTGGTTCTCAGGCATAATTAGGTTGGAGAAGACGAAGCTGCTCTCGGGTCTGGGCTCGAAAAAAAGTGAAGTTGACTCGAAGTGTGGAGGTGAGGGTTCGCTTGTGAGTGGATCGATGTGTTCTTGGAGTCTTGCTCGAGGTTGGCTCGACAAGATTTATGAATGGGATCGGGTCTGGTTTAACATGTTACCAGTTTTCAAAATTCAAAGGAAAGTTTTTTTTTATATTGTTTCAGGTTTAAAACAATAGTTTCCTTTTGTTATACAGTAAGTTATTGAAACAAAGCTTCACAACATATTTAAACCAAATAAGTTTCCAAAGGAAGAGAAAAAAAAATTGATTGTTTTTAAATAAAAACAGATGAGATTGCTTAATGGAAAATTGAGGTTGATTTGTCATGGGATCTAAATATTTAATTACTTAAAAGATTTATTTAAATGTGATTAATTAAAAATAAATAAAAGTGATTAATAAAGGAGAATTAACCAATGTAATTATTTAATGTGATTTAATTAAGGATAATTGATTGCTTAATGAAAGTAATTAAGGATAATTAATTTATGATTAACGATCGATTAATCACGTGATTAAAGAATAATTACTCAAGATAATTTATTTGTGATTTATTAATATAAGTGATTAGGGATAATCACTTGTTGTAATTAATTAAGAATAATTAATTAATATGGTTTGAAATTAATGATCAATTAACCAGGATTAGCAACTAATCTGATTTAATTAAATCAGATAAATAAATTGACCTTACTTATGAATGTTTGGATTCTACTGGATGATTAGACTGTTTGATATCCCTGTTTGTGAGTGTGATGCTTTGTAATATGAATTGCTTTGTGCTGAGCTGTTATACCTATGATGAATATACTGTTATATGAATATGAAAACCCTTGACCCGTAAACGACATTTGAATTTCGATGCGACAGGGAGTCGGATTCTAGTTGGTTATCCGAAACCCACATCGAATTGTAATAGTGAATCTTTGTGACTGATAAATTTATTTTATCTATGAATCTGTGAATGAAGATAAGCGTTGTGGATTATACCGCTTATCGATATTGATATATCTGTGATGATTGATGATGTTGCACTATTGTGTGTGAAACCCCTGGACTACACTTTTACACACACAAATATGGATTTCACGTGGAAATCGGTTAAGTCACAGATGATGTAAATTTAATGTTTTTGAAATTGAAATTTTAATTTCAATTGATTTTGAAATTGGAAATTTGGTTTTAAAGTGAAAAGCTTTTGAAATGGAATTTCAAAGATAAAAGTTATTTCGAATAACTTAATCGAGTCTTGAAATTTAAATAATTTGATTTAAATTTGAATTAAAGTTTGAAATTGAATCCTATGATTTGAAACTAGGGATTAAAGATGCTGTACAAGTTATATATGGGTTAAACCATTTTAATGGTATTGATTTGGGAATTTGAATTTAATTGAAGGGTTTTGACTCGTGTAAATATAATTGGATTTTTCTGAAACGAAACTATTGTTTTCAAATAGTAAAAGCTTTCACAAAAGTAATGAACTTCCAATTTGTGTTGAAAGAATTTCAAGTTTGAAATAGAATTGAAATGTTTTGAAAATTATAAAATGAGTCTTTGATTTCAAAGACCGGATGAGTTAATTTAACTTGAAATAGAATTGTTTTGAAAGGCTATGAATGAATCTTGGAAACGAGTTTTGAAAGCTATAAGTTAAATCTTGATTTAAAGATTTAACGAGTTAATCCAAGTGAAATAGAAATTGTTTTGAAATCTATGAATGGATCTTTGTGAATGGGTGAACTTTGTGAATTGAATCTTTTTGTTAAAAGATTAAAAGTGTGGAAATTGTTTAAACCATTGAAGGTTTTTGAAATGAATCTTTTTGTTTAAAAGATTGGAAATGGTAATTTGTTTTACCATTCGAATGAAAGGTTTTTAGCTTTAAGCTGTGATTTAACTGAGACCCCAGTATCCATATGATTTTTAATTGCGCTCGTTATTCGGTTTAGCCGGGAAAGGACCTTTGTGTCATATAACCCATTCCGAATAATGATACGTCGTATATGGATAGCATTTGAAGACCGGGTATTTGCGAGAACGATAGGATGACCTATCGATTGTCTCTGCACTGAGTCGCGCCGGTATAGAGATTTCCTAAGTGATGAGAAATCCGATCGGGATTGTGAATACCCGGATTTGCAAGGGCTTCTTCGGAAGTGCCTTCGGTTCTGTTCGAACCCGGAACAGACTTGTATGGATGTGTGTCTGACGTTACACTTTGAGATGTAAAGCTGGTTTCTATCAAATACATTTCTGTTGGTGGCGGAGAATTTATTCTCTTAGCTTAACACCCTTCTCTGAGACGTACGAGCTCAGAGGTTATGTAGTTGATGATTGCTAGTGATACATTCCCAATTTGGTAATGTGGCATACGAAGTGCTGATAATGCGTTGCTTTGTGAAAAAGCGTGGCTTTGTGAAAAAGCGTGGCTTTGTGGAAAAGCGTAGTTTTGTGGACGAGACTTCGTCGAGCCTCACAACCCGGTAATGGTCGAAACAGGAATGTTGCGACAAAGGTTTGTAGGGGTAGCGCCCCTAGGGTATGTCATTTCCTTCTGGATAAAAGGTGATATCATGGTATGGAGCCCAGATATTTTACCTATGTGGATGCTGCACAGTTATTATACTTTGTGGTTGTTGCTTTATGATCGAGACGTCTCGGATAAAGGTCGGTGACGACCGGGGGATGACATGACTCGTGTGTTAGTTACCTAGTTACAGCTCGGTTAGAGCGTGAGGTAGCGTCGGCCTTTTGTTTGCAGAGATCCGGTTAGGTTCTCGGGGCGTCTTTCCAGAGGCGTTTCTATTTCGGTAAGGAAGTTCCTTAGCCTGATCATTTGTTGGAAATCCAAAGAAACAATACGAACCCTGTACGGTTTTGGTTGTATTACCTGCTATGGAATGTGGCGGTAACCTGCTATTGAACGTAGTAGCTATAGTAGGCATACGATGATATGTTGTATGCTGGCTAAGATTTATATTATATTTTCGAAATGGTTTTCGACACTATGCACTAATGATAATAATATCGAATGATTTTGCGTAGTAAGCATGTTTGACTATCATAAGGAGAAATCTCCTCCAATTCTGCGATTGCATTGTGTGTGTGGCGGGAGGCTTTATGGTAGTTTCATTTTCCAAAAGCATTGCGGATTTCAATGTTAAACAGCCTTTTGTGTTGTTTTAAAGATAAACTGTTTTTGTTGCTCACACCAGTCCCATGACTGATCCGGAGTTTATTGTTCCCTTCCTAAACTCTGGGTGCCCACTATTTTCCACACGGGCAGTCTAGAGTTGGGTTTCTTTTCAGATATTCAGGTTTAGTAGATTATCTGG
Organism: Allium fistulosum; assembly: GCA_030737815.1. NCBI lineage: Eukaryota > Viridiplantae > Streptophyta > Magnoliopsida > Asparagales > Amaryllidaceae > Allium > Allium fistulosum. The sequence continues at coordinate 854,057,058 of CM060907.1, forward strand.
AGCTAGTTCATTCATCAGAGTTGCTTATCTTGGAGTTGTGGATTCATTCTTGTCTGAAGATCATTTTGGAGTTATCATTTCTATTGATATTGTTCCGCTGCTGTTGTTATCTTTTCTTTTCCGCTGCTATTTCTTGTATCATATCTCTGATGTATATTGATATTCATTGTATCACTCTGTTGTATCAGATATTATATATCAATGTATTATTCTTTTCTTCCGCTGTGTTATTTACTTAATTGTGTTATAGCTCCGGCGAATCGGATTTGAACGGTCGAATCTGCGGCATTCTAGTACAATGTGAAGTACGGATGTTGATTTTCGAACGCGAAAAATTCGAGTCGTTACAACAAGGCCGGGTTACCTCTGCAAAAATAGGTAACTACTGACACGCGTATGCCATCCCCCGATCGTAACCGATCTTCCCGAGGATCCCCGATTTCCAACAAACCACATAAATAATAATGCAGCAACCACATAGGTTAAGTATCTGGGCTCCATACCATGATACCACCTCTATCCAGAAGGAATGACATACACTAAGGGGCGCTACTCCCTAGAACCTTGCTGCATTCTTCCTGTTTCGACCATTTCCGGGGTGTGAGGCTCGACGAAGTCTCATCCACAAAGCTACGCTTTCTACAAAGCCATGCTTCGGGTCAAACAAAATGATCAACCTATGATCACAAAGATATAAGATCAAACAAATGATCATATCGCAAATGATCAAACACTGATCATTTCACAGCAACACTCAGTATGCCACGTTACCAAATTGGGAGTATATCGCTGATAAATTTCAACTACATAACCTCTGAGCTCGTACGTCTCAGAGAAGGGTGTTAAGCTAAGAGAATAAATTCTCCGCCACCAACAGAAATGCATTTGAAAGGAATCAGCTTTATATCTCAATTTGTAACGTCAGACACACAATCCATACAAGTCTGTTCCGGGATCGAACAGAACCGAAGGCACTTCTCACGAAGCCCTTGCATATCCGGATAAATTTCTAATCACGTCCGGACTTCCCGTCACTAAGGGTGATAAAACCTCTAAATCGGAGATCAGCCGATGTAGAGTAACTCGACGGTAATCCTTCCGTTTTCAAAAATATCCGGTCTTCAACACCGGTCTTCGAATGCAATTCATAACGACGTATCACATATTCGGAATGGGTTATACGACCCCATGGTCCTTTCCCGGTTAACCCGAATAGTGATCGCTTATTCAAAAATAAGTGTGGCATTCAAATTCATCCAATTCACAACAAATACCTATCTAAAGGTAATTATTGATGGTCGGTTATTTAACTATCAATAAAGATGCGCAACATCATCAAATTCCAATAATTTTCCCAAATTATTTTATCTTCCAAAATATCTTTACTAGATATAAAATTTCCATACTTCAAAAATAAATCGATATTTATTTTTAAACGAATTCCCATTTTTCTTATAAATTCCATATTGAATTTATATTTTTCGAATATCTACTGATATTCGATTTTTCAAATCGTTTTCAATATTCAATTTCAATTTATATTTTACAAAGATAAATTCTCAAAACGTTCATTTCATTTGGAAAAGCATTTCCATACTTATTTAAAAATAGGTGTTTCACAAATCTATTCATTTTCAACGTTTGAAAATATTCGATATACTTAAATCAAATTAAGTATATATTCATCCTTTAAGGAAAATATTCTTTTAACACATTTATTTGGGTCAAAACGAATGTTACGTAAAACATCGTTACGACGACCCAAAATCACTAGTATAGGGATTCGAAAATTAAGATAGATATGTAGATCCCAATACTATATAAAACATTTCCTTTCGGAAACCATTTACTATAACAACAGTGTTATAGTCCACCATTTCCTTAAATTTCTCGAAAACGTCTATTTCAACACGAACTATTGAAATCTATGCTTTTGATTCATAATACATTTTAAAACATCTTTAAAATGTTTAACTTCATTTTTAATATCACTTCTTCAAAAGTAATTCCATTTTACTTAACAATATATTCACTGCCCAGAATCGTGAATATAATTTACTTAACCCCATTTCAATCATTTCTACACATTTTTATTTCAATAAAAATTCGCTATCCAAAATCGCGAATACCTTTCCTTTAATAACCTCCTATATTTGATTTACCAAATTTAATTGATTTCGAATTTATAAAACAACGTTTATAAATTCTCTTTCTATTTTATAACAACTTTGACTTATAAATCTTCCTTTTTATTAACTTCGATCAATATTCCATTTAAAAGCAAAAGCCCAATTTATAAGTAAATTCCTTATAATCTTTTATTTTACAATTCCATTCATTTTATAACTTCATACTTTATAAATCTATAAACTTCAACTTTATAAATCTATAAACTTCAAATCTTCACAATTTATAATTCTATAAATTTCCTAGCTTTACAACTTATAATTCTATAAATTTTCTATCTTTAAAATTTATAATTCTATAAATTTTCTATCTAACACTTATAAAAACTCGTTTTAAATCCCAATAATCTTAATTGATAAATATCAATTTTGTGCATCTTGTACATACATCGTTTTTAATGATTCAAAAATCCAATGTAAATATTTTATAGATTAGTTAACTATGTATTTCAAAAATCATCTTTTGGTTATATTTCACAAACATTTTAATTTCCATAACTTTAAATTTATAACCTTTATTTATTTAAAGTAAATCAATTCAAAGATTCAAATAAAACGTATACTTTCAAAGAATCACTTTCAAAATCTCTTTATAAAGTTAAATCGTTATTTTTAAACTTCAAAATTTGAATCCAATGATGCAACGCATCAATTAGTCCATCACAACAGTCAATATCATATATCAATATGATAACAGAATATACATCAATATCTGTAAATAAATAAATACTGGTGAGGAATCCAGTTGGATCCCTCCAATCTGTTTTCCTGCATCCAAAGATGTTAGCACAATACCAATTCCACTTCGAGGTGGAATATCGCGGTATATGGGTTTTTATAAAAATAACCCGCTTACTAACGGCGCAATAGGGTCTCATCCGCTATATGAGGCGGGAAATCAATCAATCCAATATATACATATGCCAATATGTATATATTGCTATATATATAGATATAACCTACTATATCTAATACCACATCCAATAGCAACAATCAATCAATAAATAACCGTCATAAAAAATTTATTTTGAGTGAGAAAAATCTCACCTTAGTTTTTATTTTGCCATCCATTTCCAATTCAATTTGTTTCTCTCCATTTTAACCTGGTGTAAACAATTTTATTCAATCTATCAATATTCAAAAGACTGAACAATTAATTTTCGTTTTGATAGTCTTAATTATCCAACGAATTTTCTTTAAACCAAATTTCTTTTAATAAACCTGTTTAACTAAAAATTAACTTATAATTTTTATCTAAACCAATTTCTTAAATTAACTAAGATAGGCATGAGTATATATTTTTCTCCTATCTATGTGTTCTTAAATAAGATATGTATGTGTATTTAAGTATATATTTACATATATAGATATTTCTGTAATTAACCAAAACAGTAATTCTTTTCTAACTGATAGGGAAAACTAAAAAAAAATCAGAACTCGTCATAAAAACAAAACAAGGATCGCACTGCTCACCTCGTCCTCCTCGATTGCCTGGACAAAAATTGGATCGTGACCACGACCCAGTCTTCACGCACGCGAGCGCCATAGAAGTAGGCGACAGTCACCACGCTTCGCCGTTCGATGTTCGACCACCCATCATTGTCGAGCTCGACTGTTCCTCCATCGCGACACCATCTCGATCGAACGTTGTCGAGTTCCTCCAGGCCTTGCCTCGTAGCCGCCATTCCTGACATTCCCAAACGAACCCTCCCTCTACAATCGCGAGCGCTGCTACCCCAAAAAGCCTCTACTACAAGCGCTGCCGACTTCGAGTATGCATCAGAGAATCGCGATGGTACTCGCGATTGCAGTTGCCATGAATCGCCGTGCTCGTGAATCAATTCGACATTGAATTCGATTTACTCTTTGTTTTTGAACGCGACTTTGATATTTGAGTTCGTACTAGGCTTTGATTTGGACGAAGATTTAAAATATGGACTGTCTTGCTTCATTCGTTCCTCTGGAGGCTATCGATTAATTGAAGGAGGGAATTTGGGGAAAACTGTTTCGAACTGGAGATAACAAAACAAAGGAATTTTCATGGCCATTAATTTTTATCTCGTATGATTTTTGGACTGAGGAGGGAGAGGACGCGTTTAAAATTGAAGACAGCGTGCTCTTCATGATTTCTCCCATGATGCTCGGCTGAAACAAAGGAGCGTGCTTTAAGGAACGAAAAGTAATTGACATGACGAATTTTAAAATTTAAATTCAAATCGAATCCGAATAAATTTCGATGCGTTTACACGTCGTGTGCTCACATATAAACACCGAAAAATACGATATTTGAAATCCGACAATAATTCAACATTACAGACCCAATGGAACTGGTTTCGTTGAATTCCGAGACTGTTTGAAAAATGACTATTTTTAAATATCGATTCGAACAATTAAATTCAAAACTGAGCAAAACGGTTTAAATTTAAATTCTGAAGCTGCTGTTATCTTCATTGTTATCAATATAAATTTCACGAGCGCTTGAAATATTTTTCTTTAGCTTTAAATTGAAGATTCAAATTTTTATCCAGTTTCAATAGATTAAATTTTATAATTTAATCGCCAATTTCAAAATTATATTCGGGATTCAAATTAAATTATCGTTCAAATATTTAAAATAAATTAAATATTCTCAATTTAATTCGTTCAAAATTCTGGGTCGTTACAAATATCGTTACTTATCAATTTACATTAACCTTATCACATTAATTTTCATTCAACTACTATTCGATATATTTTATTTATTGGTTCAATGTTTATTTCAAAATTTTCATTTATTACTTCCAAATATTCGTTTTCATTTATAAATGTCGTGTCAGTTTCTTCTTTTATTACATAACCTCATTTATTATCATTCATTTATTTATAGTTTTTATGCTTAATCAAATTTCTTAGCCTCTCAATTGTTTACTTAAGTTTTTAACCATTTATTTATAATACTTTCCTTTCTATTATATTATATTAGAAACAATTTCAATTATACATAAGTTTTTAATACTAGAACAACAAATTCTCATTTATTCAAGAAGTCCATTCTAGTAAATATTTTTTACTAATGATTTACTAATTCAACATTTCCATTTGTTGCTTATTAAATTCCTTAGCCTAGAATAACAATTCCCATTACTTCAATGCATCGTAATTTTCATTTTTTTATACTTAGCTTTAAATTTCAAATGTTACATTTCATTTCTACATTCACTTTAATATGAATTATAAACATTTTAATTTCTTCCTAAATTAAATTACAAAATTCTTTAAATATAACTAAATTTATTTACCAAAATTTACGGGTCGTTACACTCTCCCCCACTCAAAACTTTTCGTCCCCGAAAAGGAAAAAAAGGATTAAGGAATCAATATATCATACTAAATTATTAAATTTATAAACAAATAAATTTTTACAAAATTAATTAATAAAATATACCAATTTATAACCATTAAATCTTTTTATACTCAAATTAACAAAATTTGGTAAACATTTTTCAAAATATTTTCTATGTCCAAAATTTACGGAAAATTTTGGCAGAGTCTCCTTTGTTCGGAGAGGCTCAGGGAAAAATATAATATAAATATAACAATATATAACATATAGTTTCCAAAATAATATATATCCCAACACGGGAAAATGATATAATAGCGCTATAAAACGTTATCCGAAAACGTACCTATTTGTCGGGCAATAACGCTTAAATTATGAAACCAAAAGCAGTAGCAATTGCTTCCATAATCTGCATTTTACTTATATAATCCAAAAGAGTTAATAGTTATATAAAATGAAATATTTAGCATTGTTTCAATCAATAACAATCAATACCACAACAATCACCTGCAACAAGGTATACAACCATCACATAGAATCAACACAAAAAAAATCATTCATTTATATCAAACAAAACAAACAGTTGTTTGGGTTTAACCTTCAAATTGTACCGAATGGAAAAATAACTACTAAGTGTACCCTTCACTCAACAGTCTTAGGCGAACTAAATTGATTATTCGTTCATCCAAACAATATTAAAGTATCCTTGCCCAAACAACCATAAACCAAACAACAACAAATCCAAACAATAAACTAAGTTTATTCTTGTCAATTTCATTTCATACTATTGTTGTTTGACTTTTTTTTCATTTATTTGCAATATTCATCTTCATGCTTATCTTATTAATAAATAGCTTCAATCATTTACTTACATTTATTATCTTTCATTTATACTACTTAATTTCATATAGTAGTCTTTTCAATTACACTAAGGATTATAGTATTACAACATCAAATTCTTATTTGTTAAGGAATTTCTTTAATTACTTCCATTACCTCCAATTTATTACTTGTATAATATCTATTTCATTTCTTATTAACATTTCAACTTTTAATATTTGGTAAGTTATAAATATGCTTTTTAAGAATGTAATTGAAAGTTATACAAGTTTCCTCAATTCTCTTAATCAATTTAATGTTCAATAATTATATCCTTTATTTCATAGGTCACAATTTCAAATTTCATTTAATATCATTTATAACCTATCATTAAATCTCTTATTTCCTTTAGAGGTTTCAATTTATTAATTACCTACGTTCCAATTTACTACACTGATTGAAACTATTAATTAACAGAAACTTAAGAATTAAATAACGGGTTTTTAATTAAAATCATTTTAAAATAACCGATAAACATATGCTTGCAATTTATATATCCAATTATATTTAAAACAATTTAAAATATTTATATATATTATTTTTTTCAAAATAAATCTTGTAGTTAAACTGCTATAGTGGTCTTTCCCCTTCGAAACTCGAAAATGAACGTCGATGATGCGTGCACTCATCACCGAAATTATTTTCCAGCGACAGAGAGGGGAGTATAGAACTTATCTCTTTCCAAAATTTTCTTTAAAATAATTCTTTCAAATTATGTTGAAATATTTATATCAGAAAATACTTATAAATAATATTATTATTATATTCCAAAATCATTCAAAAGAAAATTTTTCCAAAAATCCCGAAACTTAAGTTCTAAAATTTCCAATTTGATTTATTTTATTTTCAATCTTATTTCAACTATTATTTATTAATTTCATTACCTAACAACCAATCTATTACAACCAATATATACCTTTATAAAATATTTTATTTTATATATAGAAAATATAATAGGCAAAATTATTTCATTCACCTATATTAAAAACAAATATTATGTCGGTTTGTCCTATTAAGTGTTTAGAAATCTCTATTGATGTCATAGCGTCCCATGCACCAACCAGAATTTATAAATACAAAACGGAACAGATTAACACAATATTAAAACATTTTTATAACACTAACAAATACGCTTTCTCATATATATACGCTCAACGACTCCCATAGGGTATTACTACCTTATTAATAAAGAGTCAGACCCCACAAAGCTAAGGTTTATTGCTAAACCAAAGCTCTGATACCAAATGTAACGCCCCACCTTTTTGTATGCTTAAGCAGACACACGTGCCAACTTAAACCATACAGAAGGGTGGATTGTTATGGGGTAAATAAGAAAAAGTGGAGAAATAAAAGAAACAAAATAGAATCTTGCAGCGGAACGATAAAATATAATAATCAAATAATAGTTCATGAAGCTGTTTTACAAAACATTTGATTATACTTATACAATACATATCAGAGTTACACATACCAGAGAATGATAATTATGCAGCGGAATACAATGGTGTAGTAGAATATATAACAAATAGTAATAATAAAATCTTCGTCTTCGTCCTTCAGAAATTGGGCCTTCAAATCCTGAAATTCTCAAGCTGACCCGAGCGAATTGAAAATACAAAACACTTGAGTCAGAACTAAAAGATCTTATGTAAGTTAAATCAATGAAATAAATATGAGTGTAAATGGCGTCAGAGATGTTTACGGGGTTTGACATCTCCTATCCAGTGTCTAACGTGAGTGCAGTAACTTAAGAAATGTTCGGGATTCACATCTCTTAAGGATCCGTTAAACTATCTACTATGTAGTAATATTCGCTATATACAGTAGTGTCTAATCAGTAAAGTATAATCATATAGAAAATAGCGTTAAAGGGATGGTGAACCTTAACGCGGTCGGATCATTAAACCAAAATCGTAGTGGGTTCGATATGGTAGGTGACACGGCACACAAGGCAATGCCAGGGTAGATATACCAATTACGCATCCAGACTGGTGGTGACACATAGCAGCCACTACCGCCCACCTCGAACAACACTCCCAAATCAAGGGTGGCCACCAAATCAATCACAAGTAATAAAATGGTATCGAAGAAGTGTGTCCGATCAGAGGTGCTACCTCCTTGGTCCGTCAATTGCTCCTGTTTTAGCCACCTTATGCCAACTCACGGGAGTTGGGTCCACGTATATACCTTAGGATCGTCGCCACCATCCTACTTCATTCTAGAAACTCCACCGCGTACACAGTTGTCAAAGTGGTTTTCGGTATCGACAGAGAGTATGTCCATAACTGATCCCGGTCTCTTTAACAACCAAACGTTATTATAACACCGTGGTCATTTAAAAATATATATACTTTTAAAACACAATCATTGCCCTTTCAAAACATATTCTTTATTTCAAAATAGTATATATTTTAAAACCAAAATATTTTTGCCATTTCAAAACATATCCTTTACTTCAAAATAGTATATACTTTAAACCAAAATATAATTACTGTTTCAAACCCAAATTATCAATGTATTATTACCATTTCAAAACCCAATTCAATAATATATCATTTCCATTTCCAAAATAATTCAATAATATCTTATTTAAATAAAACCAAATTTCCAATCACTAATCTTTCTTAAATTTAGATAACTTGAAATATTCTTTTAAATCATCTTAAACCCAAACCCCATTTTGAAGTCATATTCTAAATTTTCAATTTCAGTAGGTTTCCAATCAATATATTCACAGATAATTCTTAAATAAATTCCATTTCAAATAAATTCATTTTTCAAACCATATTACTTTCAAAGTTATAACAATTTCGAAAGCCAATACTTTGAAAACAATAATACCTTAATTTCAATAAAACATTTCAATTTTGATATATTTCAAGACTTTAAATATTCCAAAATTCCCAACCAAATCTGAAAATCTTATATATACCTTAATTCAACTTACTATTATTTAGTTTAGAAATATTTATTTAATAAAATCAATATCACTTAAATAAAGCTCAAACTTGAAATATTCGTAAATCAAACTTAAAACATCATCAAGTTATACATAGCTTAAATTTTAGAATTTAACCATATATAAAATAATATTTATATAATATCAAAATTAGTATATATATAAACCCTTATTTTCCAAAACCCATAGAAAATCACTTTAAAATATTTTATATATAGACCACGGTGCCTGTATATAATTTTCTATCCTATGGTCAAGTGATACATATATTTATCATTTCAATCCGTAATTTTAAAAATAAAAGTTTACGGTTATATATCATTTCAAACCGCAATCCCAAATGGAATGAAAATGCATAATAACTTGCAGTTTATACAATATAAAATATAGCATCCATTCATCCAAATATCAATAAACAACCATTTATTACAATCATCATCCAATTTAAACAAAACATCAATATAAAGCATATAAAATATAACAGGCATCAACGAATAGTTTATATTCAATAAAAATTAATAACTATTTAAATGGCAGTTTATATGAAATAATAAATAAATTTAACTGTCAAATTATATGCAATAATAAAATTAAATAACAATTTAATTTAAATAAATGCTATCTAACTGAGATGATGATTAAATATATGCCCAAACAATCATAGATAAATTTTAAATCACATCAAAATTTAATTTAACAAACGTAAGAAATCTTAGAAGTTGTGAGTGGGTTAAAACACTCACCTTTGATTTTAGCCCCAAAAATCCAAACAGAAGCGCAAAACTAAAAAAAAAATCTCCAAATTCAACTAATCAATTTCATGTTGTGTTCTCTCAAGATAAGGCTTCAGGAAAATTTTGAAGAACAACTAAGATGAGGACAGGAAGTGTACGGAAATGAAAAAAAAACATTTTATAAAAGAATGCTTTTGGATTTGCAAGAATAAGAGCCTTTGAATATGAGGTGTTAGGAGAAACAAGATGTAAATGAAGAAATAAGATGTAGGCTATTTATAATTGGGGAATGAATATGGAGGGACAAAAATAAATGTTACGTTTTATTAGTTTGATTCTAAATTAATTAAGTGCTAGATACAGAAAAGTTTGAATACATCATAAATATATTCATACTTTAACTGTGTGTTAGAATTGCTAAACATATATCAAGTATGATAAATTGGTGACAATATATAGGAATAAACAAGAATAAATGTAGATGCAATCACATAAGGAACAAATAGGGAAGGAGATAAAAGGTGACGACATTAATTAATTCCACTTTCCCACTTTAGCCAAATTTATTAATACGACATTTAATTATCATGCAAGTTGTATTATGACTAGAAAACATAAACAACAAACAATAAATAAATATGTATATAATATTACCTCACTTTTAAATTGTTTGATAATAATAATAAAAATTTAATCATGCTTTAACAAATTTGAAATTTAAAATATTAAATGTTTATATGTATACACATGCACACAAACACACATACATGTGAGTATAAAGATTAAACCAAAGCTTATTAATTAATTCAGAGCGTACTTCCATACCACATTAAATTGTCTAATGCATTTGTAAACTTATGTATACTTGAAGTCAAAAATACATATATACATATAAATTAAACCTTTTTACCTTAATGAAATTTTTTTTTTAACAAAACAAAAGTGGGACATGACAAATTAAGCAATATAGTAACAAACCTTTAAGATCCTTAAATAAGGACATTTGAGATAATAAATTAGGTAACAAATTTAAATATTGTCGTAATCAAAATCAAAGCTTAGATTGATCATCGAAAAATTGTTAAGCATATGTAAACTTCTATTATAATTTATTAGATTAAGAACAAATAATTTATTCAACAAAGTATTCAAATTTCATGATATTTTCAATTCAAGATAAAGTGACAATATGTGTATACAATATTTCTGTTTCAACACAAATGCAAATTATATGTATATAAACTTTCAGATCTAAAAAAATGCAATTTGATTTAAGAGTTTAAAACATGGATCTATAATTAAAACATTGTTTTAATTATATACATATATTTTTTTCAAATTAAAAGTCAAATTAATTCATTCATCAAAAAAAATCAAATAACATAAACAACTTCAAAACAAATGAGGAAATAGCATATACATACAAACTATGATAATAACATAAATATCCTTACGCTCCATCCCTATTTCAATTATTGTAATATTTAGATATTTAATTTCCTTAAATTGCAATAACCCAATTTCCATAAATTTATATTCCTAAATGTATTCCTACCAATTAAATGCATTAATTAAGGTTTTAAAACCAATAAATGAAATTTCCTTAATTTCATCCTTACACCAACTTATTACTCTATATACATTGCGAATTAATTCAACTATTTCCCTCAATTTATCAATTTCTGCTTTACAATAAACTTATGTTTCTATTTAATTTTCATTACTCTTCCGTTACTATATTAATATTCATTAAAGTAAGGTTTATTATCAACAATAACCATTTAAAATTACTTTCTAACATTTATTGTAATTTGTTTCCATAATTTGGCTTGCGCTAATTTAGTTAGCCTTAACGTTATTACATTAAATCTATATTCAGTTCAATTAATGTGGATTTTAATCCTAATTACTTACCATTATTGGTTACCTTCAAAATAAAGATAAAAATTGATTCCCAAATATTTGATTTGATTTCCATCTTTACTATGCCCATTATTACTTAACTTCAAATTTACAATTTCACGCAATTTTAACCTTTATAACTGCATTATTGCACAAATATCGTTACTTATCAATTTACATTAACCTTATCACATTAATTTTCATTCAACTACTATTCGATATATTTTATTTATTGGTTCAATGTTTATTTCAAAATTTTCATTTATTACTTCCAAATATTCGTTTTCATTTATAAATGTCATGTCAGTTTCTTCTTTTATTGCATAACCTCATTTATTATCATTCATTTATTTATAGTTTTTATGCTTAATCAAATTTCTTAGCCTCTCAATTGTTTACTTAAGTTTTTAACCATTTATTTATAATACTTTCCTTTCTATTATATTCTATTAGAAACAATTTCAATTATACATAAGTTTTTAATACTAGAACAACAAATTCTCATTTATTCAAGAAGTCCATTCTAGTAAATATTTTTTACTAATGATTTACTAATTCAACATTTCCATTTGTTGCTTATTAAATTCCTTAGCCTAGAATAACAATTCCCATTACTTCAATGCATCGTAATTTTCATTTTTTTTATACTTAGCTTTAAATTTCAAATGTTACATTTCATTTCTACATTCACTTTAATATGAATTATAAACATTTTAATTTCTTCCTAAATTAAATTACAAAATTCTTTAAATATAACTAAATTTATTTACCAAAATTTACGGGTCGTTACAACGTACAGATGTACAACTTGTAAAAAAAATTATCAATACAAGCTTACTCTATTGCAACTTGTACATGTAAGACTCAGCCTAAACTTATAGAAGTATACCTTTGCAAACGAATATATATATCATTTCATCATTCTAAAATTTTACTTTAACTCTGTTAAAACAAAACACATACACTTTAGAAAGGCAGAATGTATATATATAGCTTAAACCCGACCGAGCATATAACTAATATATATATATATAAAAACCTATATAGTATTATACACCGTAACATATAAATGTAGAAACAACTTATATTTATATATATCTATACATATATATACCGCAAACAATATGTTCCAAAATAAAACAGAGGTGCCAAACTATGCAGACAAATTTGCAATATACTTTGATATGTATTATGTTCACACAAATGTAGTTCACTCAACAGTAATTGCCTATACTACAATTACGCCAATAACAACTTTGAACACCATTACAAAACTGTTTTATAGTTTATATGTATTTAAGTTTAATATATATGTGAACAAAATATATAACCAGAGAAGAATCAAGAAAGAGGAAAAACAAAACTCACCGCGGCAAGGCCGTGGCTCGCTGAACGATGTCGGCATGGAAAAGGAGGGGATGGGAAGCGGCTACTACTATACTAGGCAGTGATGGTGAAGGGAAAGAAGGCGAGACCGGTGGTGTGTTGCGTGGTTTGCATGTGGGTGGCTGAAGCTTCTGTGGCAGTGACAGCGTGGAGGATGTGAGGCCGAGATTTGGTGGAGGAGGGTGACGGGGTTCGGCCGGCTATCGAGCTGTGGAAAGGTTGTAGCGTTGATGGAGGTGATGGACAAGGCTGGGGCAGTGGGATCTTGGTTTAGGCGAAGGCTACGGTGGGTCGGAGAAGTGAGAGGAGGTGGGTCGAGCCATTGCCGATCAAGAGAGAGAGAGGGAGGCTTCAAGAGAAAAGAAAGGGGAGAGGTCGGTTGAAGCGGGGAAAATGCGGATGAGGAAGGCGGAGGTGGTCGATGGCTGATATTAAGGCGGCAAAGGGTGTATGAAGGCAGAGTCTTGGTGGAGACGCTCGGTCAAGGGGAGAGGTGGAGGGATCTCGAGTAAACTAAAACGAGAGCAGGTAGGAGAAAAAGAAAAAAAGAAGAAAAAATTCTTATATCAAATACAAAGTTCGAAATGTATGAATGCTTTCAGGGAATAGGGATGGTCCAGTTTTCAAAATGAAGAGGAGTCGTCTTGGAATTAACAGGGACGAACTAAAAGTTTTTAATGCAAAGCAGATGAATAGGTTAAACAAGATTATAAAAGAAATATCATTATATATATTTTTCCAAAGAACAGCACAGAGGAGCCAACGAATACAGAATGAAAATGGACCAGTAGATAAATATTGGAACTGGTGTGGAAAAGGAAAAGTCACCATAAATTCTGGAAATAATTTACGGTGGAAAATGAAAGGGTATGCGAAGCTAAAAGGTCTAAATGCGGAACTGGTATGACGATTGGTTTACCAATTTCGTCGTGTCCCGAACTTCGAAACACATGAATGAATATACTGTAGAGATCAGCACGACGAGACGATCGGAATGGTATACAAACATCAGTTGTACGATCATCCGATCAAAAGTCGATAATCGGTACCGAAAATGCTTCCAATTTGTTGAAAATAAGATAAACGGAGCAATAGCAGTCAAAATTTGGAGAAACGAAATATGATGTCTCGCTCAGAAGATGATTTACAAATTTATTATGTAAAAATATTCAGGTTTGGAAAACATTTTATTATCATCTAATATTAACTGATTTAAATTGAAATAAAATTACACAATAAAATAGACTTTCATATTATTAGATGAAAATTTACCAATTTCTATGTTTTTAAATACGTATCCCAAATATAAAATTTTAGTTCAAAATATTATATATTAAAATTTCTCAAAAATTTAGTAAATTACGTTATAAAAACCATTAAAATTTTCGGGTCGTTACATAAGGCGTCATAATTCGTTTCGTCAAATTTGGACTGCTATAGCTCCGTTTATCTTCTTTTTCGTCGTTTTAGTAGCATTTTCGGTAGCGAAAAATCGAGTTTTTATAACTAGGCCATATCACTGATATCTATGCACTGTTTTGTTCGTCTCGTCGTGCTGATCTCCGCAATAAATTCATTTCTGTAATTCAGTGTCCGATACGCGATGTAACGACCCGTAAATTTCAACTGTTTTAATAACGTAATTAGTTGAAATTTTGTGAAATTTTAAACGATAAAATTTTGAAATATAAATTTGATATTTGGAATGCGTCCAGTTAAACATAGCAACTGGTAAATTTTCGTCCGAAAATACGAAAGTTTATTTCGCGCGTAAATTTACTTCAAATTCAATCAGTTAAAAAGCGTTGAAAATAAAATGTTTCCGAAACCTAAATATTTTTACATAGGAAAATTCTAAACCATCTTCTGAGCAAGATTTCAGTTTGTCGTTTTTCCAAATTCGGACATCTTTGGCTCCGTCGATCTAATTTTTCTACGTTTTTCTTGCATTTTCCGCCCGTAGAAAAATTCGAATTTTTATAATTCAATCGTGCCACTGATATCTGTGTACCGTTTTGATCATATCAACGTGCTGATCTCAGCGGTATATTCACATTTGTGTTTTGGTGTCCGGTACGTGGTGAAATCGCGATACGGTTGGCCGTACCAGATTGTATTCAAGACTTTTGTTTTCCATTTATCTTCATTGTGTTCATTTGGCTCTGTTACTTCCATACCTCATATAATAATATTATGTAGCATAAATTACTCACCTTTTGTTTAACCCATCCGTGTCCACTGCTTGTGAAAAGGAAATAATATATATACTAAAATATAAGATGCAGCATTTTCTTTTGCATGGGAACCTGTTCCATTGCCAGCCTTTCAATTTTCCATTTGTAAAAATTTATTTCATTTACTTTTTCAAACTCCTACCCTGGAATCCAAGCAACCATCAGAAACTTTAATTATTTGTGTTAACCAAGGGTCCTTTCGGTTACTTTTATTTATTCATTTTGTAGCTGGCACGCCCATTCTTCTTTTTTCTTTTAAACTTTCTCTGCCCTGTGACTTTATTTGTTCCACTCCACTTCTCATTCTTACTGTCCCTTACATTTTTCCTCTTCCCATTTCTTCTCATCAACTGCTCACGCACCTCTCCCTTCCCCAAACTTGCAGCCCACCACCGACCTTGCAGCCCACCACCGAACTCCAACAGCCTCTTCTTTCTTCACCTCCTTTCAACGCCACCCGACCACCTAGTGTGCCCTCCACGCGGCCAAACCACCCAGCCGATCACCCTAGTTCACCAAAACCTCTCAACGCCAGCATCTCCTCCGCAACTCGCCTATAGCCGCAGCCAACTATGTCCCTCCGACCGTGTTCCACCACTGATCTAGGGTCCCTCCACCCTCCTCCTTTCTCCGACAACCTCACCATTGCCTTGCACACGACAACCCGCTTCGAACTCCACGAGCAGCCCTTTGTCCTGACAGCACCCGAGCCACCCGGTTCATCACCCCTCCACCGAGCACATGACCCACCACCATTTCAGCCTTCTAACCCACAGCCTCGATTGCCCTTCCAATCTCTCCACCACGGATCACAGCAAAGCCTTCCTCTCCGCCATAATTCGCCCGGACAGCCATTACATCACCACTGCAACAGCCCTCCCTCCTCTGACCGCTCATTTTTGTTAAGGTAATTCTATAAGATGGTTTAATGTAATTTCAGTTTCAAAATATATATACGTATACACTAAGATAAATTATATTGTATATTGTTAAGTTTTAATGAATATATAGTCATGGGTTCTACATATTAGCATGAGTTAAAAATATTTGTTTATAGATATATCATGTTATTTATATGTTGTGTGAAGTGATGGGCATACTTTATTTTATAACAGTATTTTATTACTTTGTTTAAATGTATGTTAATAATATATTACGTGTAACATCTATATATATACTATGATATGGTTTTGAAGTTCATATATTCTTGTATGTTGTGTGGTCTATTATGAAATAAAAGTTTATACAGTTATATATCATAAAGTATATTAAGTTATAAAAGTTTATATGTATATTCTGTTGGATTTTAAATATATATATTTGAGATTTTGAAGCATGTGTTGTTTATATATGCTGTTTTATATGTACTGACTCACCTTAAATTGGCAGCCGTGAGTTTACACATATAGTTGGTTTATTTATATGCATACTTTACAATTTATATATTATTTTAAATAAGTATACTTGGCAATTTATTTATATGCATACTTTACACATATACTTGGCAGCCGTATATATATGTTATGTATCTCGTACGTGTATCTATTATATATTTGTATACCAATAATATATTAGTTTTAAGAAAGGATTTCATGTGTGGTACATGTAATGTAATATATATATTTTAAAAATATGTGTTAGAGTTGTAACGATCTTAAAAATAAAAATAAAAATATATAGCTATATATATACTCATACTTGTTCATTGATCTCTAGCCCATCTTAACTTACTCTACCAATATTGAATCTGTCGCAGCTATTCCTAGTTTGTCGTTGTCCCGCTAGTCGTAATTGTACCCGTATCCGTGTGCGTATCCATATCAGTCGCTTCTCATTCTTGTCTCTCTAACCTCGAAAGGTGAGCACTCACTCACGATTAACGTTCTTTTATTTTTTAGATTTGATTTCAATTGAAACGACAATTGAAATATGCTGCTATTAGTTAATGACACTGTTATATATATGCTATTATCAGTTCACCTGTGACATGTGACACCATTATCTGTTAATTATTTATGCGATGATAATACAGTTTGGCTGATAATTGATTGATTGTTGATGTTTATATTGGACGTTAAATTGTTAATGTTAAAATGATAAATAGTATGCAATTGAAATTGATATAGGATAGTTAGATGTAAAATTTGATTAACTGACATTTGTATAATATGACCCCTTTAACTGTAAAATTTATTGACACGTAGGATTTGTTTAATTACACTTTGAACCACTAAATGTATGTAGTTAAATTGATGATATATGAAATTGTAATAGATGACAAGTGAAAACCGTAATGTAATAATCTTTAATCTACATGAAATGATAGTGTAGATTTTAGAAATAATTATATTAGTTCGTACAAATAACAATGCGAATTAATACGATTATTTCGGGATTATTTGAATTGATTATTGGATTGATATTGGTTGTCGTTATTGCTTGTTTATTTACTTTGACATCATCCCAGTTGTCACACTGCAAGTTCCCTTTGCTATTCTTTGATTTTGAATTGAATTGGAATCGGGTTGAAATGATAAATACCCAAATTTAACTTTGACCTAGGATAGGAAATTAAATAAAAAACCCGATTGGTCAATAATTTGATTTAAAATAAAACGAAGATTTTATTTGAATAAATAATATGGTTTTGAAATGAATTTGAAATTTGATTTTTTATGAAAGGAAAATATTAATATTTAAAAAATCTGAAACAAAATATAAAAATGAAATTGATGAAAGAATGTTGTTTAATTTGAGAAACGACTGAATTAAGTTTGAAATTATTAAGTTGAAATGATTGAATTAAGTTTGAAATTATAATTAAGTTTGAAATTGTTAAAGTTGAAATGATTTAATAATTAAATTTGAAAGTATAATTAAGTTTGAAATTATTAAACTTTGAAATTATTTAATAATTAAGTTTTGAATTATTTAATAATTAAATAAGATTGAATGATTTAGTGATCAAATTGAATTGAATTCTTTAATAAGAAGAAATTGAACTTTTGAATAAGTGAATTTTACTTCGTAAATAATTGTAATTGAGTTTTCTTTATTAAGTAAGTTTTGGAAAATTATTTAAGAAAGTAAATAAGTGAAATTGAATTTCTTTAACAAGAAATGAAAATGTGATATTTTTGAAATTGATGTAAGACTTGTAATTTAAAGAATTTGATTTGATGAATTTAATGTAATTCAATTTGTAAGTTTTGATATAATAAAGTTGAATAATGGATTTAATGAATTGGAAATTTAATATAAATTATTTTGAATGGCAAATTTACTTAATGAATATTGAATGAAATTGATAAATGAATTTAAATTGATTTAAATGTTAAATCAAATTAATTTAAAAAAATTCGGAATGAATCTTATATACGAACTTGAATCAATATTTGAATTGTTTTAAAGGAAATTGAAATTGAATTATAAGATCTTGAAATGGTAAATTGAATGTTTTGAAACGTAAATTATTGGAAATTGGTTTTGAAAGACAAATGAAATGTTGATTTACGAATTCTAATTGAATTGAAATTGATTTGGTTTTTGAAATATATAAACGACCAATCGGTGTAATAATTACGAAAGTTATTAAAGAGACCGGGATCGGTAATGGATATACTCTCTATCTAAACCGAAAACCACTTTAATAACTATACACGGAGTGATGATCCAGAATGAAGTGGTTGGAATGATGTACGTGATGGCTGAAGAAAGAGAACGATAATGGATAGCCTTGACACTTGTGTCAAATTGGAAATGACTAAAACAGGAGCTGTGCCGGGCCAATGGAGGATTAGCTACCTCAAGTGGACACACTTTGTAACGACCCAGAATTTCTGATATTTGAAATTCGAATATTTAATTAATTTTAAATATTAATAAGTGAATTTAATAAGTTGAATAATTTTAATTTCGAATATTGGATTTAATTGGATAATTAAATCGATAATTTAATAGTTGTAATTTCAGAAATAATTGAAATTTGGATTAAATGTGATTGAAAATGATTTATAAAGTTATATTAAATCATATTGGAGTTATAGTGACGTTATAGAACTTTTAAAATTGAATTAAAAGTTAATCTGTGGAAATTGAATATTTTAATATTTAATTATCGACTGTAAAAATAGCCAATTTTCGAACAGTCTCAGAATTGAACGAGACCAGTTCCATTGGATCCGTAATAGTTAATTATTATCGGATTTCAATTTTCGTAGCAAACGGAGTTGTCGTGTGACCGTGGCAGCTCGAAACGCATCGAAATTGTTTTAATATTAATTTGGCAAGTTAAAATAGTCATTTTTCAAAAAGTCTCGGATTTCGACGAAACCAGTTTCATCAGATCCGTAATGTGATAGTATTGCATGGTTTCAAATTCTGTAATTTTTGGATGTACCGTTTGTCCGGGGCAAGCCAAAACGCCTTGAAATCGATTTAAATCGGTTTAATTTAAATTGATCGTTTAATTCCGTAACTCGCACAGATGACCGAATTAGCTTTCGAAACATGTTCCATTGCATTCGGAATGTGGGGTAAACCTTAAAAACGCCAGCCGGCACGCTTCGTTTGGAGTTCGGAAAATTTCGGATGAATAGTGTTTGGCAGTTTTCTATAAAAGCCCTCGGTTTTGTTCATTTGCAAACAAACGACACTAGGGTTTCAGCTCAAACCCTGGCCGCCACTAATCTTTTTAATGGCCAGAAAACACTCAACTTCCTCCTCCATTATCTCTCCATCCATCAAACGATTCGTGAAATGTTCAACATGAAAGTTGTAGAGCTAGTCGAGCTCTAGAAGATCAACGGTGGAGATCGTCTGAAGCGGAGCCAATCAACGGCAATTGGGGCTTGAAGGTAGCAGCTCCTCTCACGTTTTTACAGCAGTAGGTGGGGCCGAGCTTCACCAAACTCTGACCGAGCGTAGAGGAGGTGATGAACTTTCCGATGGTGGTGGAGTGATGCAGTTTCGAGCTTTGTGGTAGCCGTAGTCTCAAACCCTAGTGGGCGGCTCATGGGTTCAAGGTTGTACGTGAGAAACCTGGAAGTAACGTGAGAGGAAGATGAAGAAGTCACGGTCCAGATCTGAAGCAAACAAAATCCAACGGCCCGGATTGATTTAGGTTAAAACAAATTGTAAATTAATTACCTTTTAATTCGTGTAAACTTCAAATAATCATAACTTCTTCATACGAGGTCCGTTTTGGACGAAACAAATTGCGTTGGCTTCGTTTTGTCGAGCACTATGCAATGGAGCTGGTTTGGAGTGAATTGGAGTCATTGAAAATTTCGGGTAAAATTAAACGCGTGTTTAATTTTATTCGAAATAAAACGCTACGAATTGCTATCGAGAAATCAAGGTGAGAACTTCTCACTCAATCGAACAGTTTCGATATTTATTTTAAATAGTTAGATTTAAAATTGTTGATTGTATGCCTGGATGATAATTTTGTCTGTTATTGATTGTTAAAATAGACATTATACGCCGTTAGTAAGCGGAGGTTAATTATAAAAACATATACCGCGAATATTTCATATTGATATGGAATTGGTATTATATATGTATATAGCAATATATATATATATTGGCATATGTATATATTGCGGTTGTTGATTTCCCACATTTGATAGTGGATGAGACCCTATTGCGCCGTTAGTAAGCGGGTAATATTTATTAAACCCATATACCGCGATAATTCCGTACTGGAGCGGAATTGGTATTGTGCTAACATCTGTGGATGCAGGGAAGCAGGTTGGAGGGATCCAACTGGATTCCTCACCGTATTAATTATTTACAGATATTTTGATATATTCTGTTATCATATGATGATATATGATATTTGATTGTTGTGATTGATTGTTTGGTGCTGTTGCATCATCGGATCCATTTTTGAAGTTTAAAAATAACGATATTATTTTTAAAAGGATTTCAAAGTGATTTTTGAAAATATACGTTTTATTTAATTTTGGAATCGATTCATTTTAAATAAATGAATGTTAAAATTTTCGTGTTATGAAAATTGGGTTTTTTGTGAAATATAAGCAAAATGTGAATTTGAAACAAAAGTTGATTTATTTATTAAATTGTTTAAATAGAGATTTTTGAATTTATTATGAAAGCTCTATATATAGGATTTATAAAATTTGATTTTTATAAATCAAAGTGATGAAATTTTAAAGGAGTTTTAAAGACGTTTTAAATGATGTTAAAATGGGTTTTATAAAGGATAGAATAAACGATTTGTGAAGTCCTAAAAGAACGATTTTGTAAATAAACGAATTGGATAATAAAAGGAATTTATAAGTTGAAGTAGTTATAAAATAATAAATGGAATTTATAAACGTTGTTTATAAATCCGAAATCACTTGATTTGATAAGTGAATTTTTGAAGTTAATTAAAGAAATTATATTCACGATTTTAGATCATGGATAATCTTTTAATAAATGTGTAGAAACATTGATTTGGGTAAATAAAGTATATTCACGATTTTGGACAGTGAATATATTATTAAATAAAACGGAGATGTTTTAGAGAAGTGATATTACGAAATGAAGTAATTGTTTTAAAAGATGTTTTAAAACGTGTTAAGTATCGAAAACATAGATTTCAACATTCATTGTTGAAATAGACGTTTCGAGGAAGAAGGAAATGATGGACTATAACACTGTTGTTATAGTAAATGATTTCCGAAAGGAAATATTTTTATATAGTATTGGGATTTACATATCTATCTTAATTCTGAATCCCTATACTAATGATTTTGAGTCGTCGTAACGATGTTTTACGTAACATTCGTTTTGACTCAAATAGATGTTAAAATAAATGATTTCCTTAAAGAATGAAATTTATACTTAATATTGATTTAAGTATATCGAATATTTTCAAATGTTGAAAATAAATAAGATTTGTGAATTACTTATAATTAAATAAGTATGGAAATGGTTTTTCCAATATGAAACGAAGGGTTTGAAATTTTATCTTTCAAAGATAAATTGGAAAGTGAATATTTGAAAATTTGTTTTCAAACGGTTAAGTGTGGAAATTTTTTTTATCTAGTAAAGATATTTTGGAAAATAAATAATTTGGAAAATTATTTGGAATCTGATGATGTTGCGCATCTTTATTGATAGTTAAATAACCGACTA
This sequence comes from Allium fistulosum, assembly GCA_030737815.1. Classification (NCBI taxonomy): domain Eukaryota; kingdom Viridiplantae; phylum Streptophyta; class Magnoliopsida; order Asparagales; family Amaryllidaceae; genus Allium; species Allium fistulosum. The sequence continues at coordinate 854,079,803 of CM060907.1, forward strand.
TCAATAATTACCTTTAGATAGGTATTTGTTGTGAATTGGATGAATTTGAATGCCACACTTATTTTTGAATTAGCGCTCACTATTCGGGTTAGCCGGGAAAGGACCATGGGGTCGTATAACCCATTCCGAATATGTGATACGTCGTTATGAATTGCATTCGAAGACCGGTGTTGAAGACCGGATATTTTTGAAAACGGAAGGATTACCGTCGAGTTACTCTACATCGGCTGATCTCCGGTTTAGAGGTTTTATCACCCTTAGTGACGGGAAGTTCGGACGTGATTAGAAATTTATCCGGATGTGCAAGGGCTTCGTGAGAAGTGCCTTCGGTTCTGTTCGATCCCGGAACAGACTTGTATGGATTGTATGTCTGACGTTACAAATTGAGATATAAAGCTGATTCCTTTCAAATGCATTTCTGTTGGTGGCAGAGAATTTATTCTCTTAGCTTAACACCCTTCTTTGAGACGTACGAGCTCAGAGGTTATGTAGTTGAAATTTATCAGCGATATACTCCCAATTTGGTAACGTGGCATACTGAGTGTTGCTGTGAAATGATCAGTGTTTGATCATTTGCGATATGATCATTTGTTTGATCTTATATCTTTGTGATCATAGGTTGATCATTTGTTTGACCCGAAGCATGGCTTTGTAGAAAGCGTAGCTTTGTGGACGAGACTTCGTCGAGCCTCACACCCCGGAAATGGTCGAAACAGGAAGGATGCAGCAAGGTTTTAGGGAGTAGCGCCCCTTAGTGTATGTCATTCCTTCTGGATAGAGGTGGTATCATGGTATGGAGCCCAGATACTTAACCTATGTTGATACTACTTATTATGTGGTTTGTTGCGAATCGGGTATCCTCGGGAAGATCGGTTACGATCGGGGGATGGCATACGCGTGTCAGTAGTTACCTATTTTTGCAGAGGTAACCCGGCCTTGTGTTGGCAGAGATCCGGTTAGGTTCTCGGGTCGTCTATTCCAGGGACGTACCCATCGTGGAATAGGAAGTTCCTTAGCCTGACCATTTGTTGGAAATCCAAAGAAACAATACGAGCCTTGTACGGTTTTAGTTGTAGAACCTGCCATTTAATATGGTAGCTATAGTAAGCATACTATAATGGTACCTATGCTGGCTAAGATTTATATTCTACTTTCGAAATGTTTTCTACACTATGCACTAATAATAATATAAAAAATGATTTGATTTTGCGTAGTAAGCATCTTTGACTATCATAAGAAGAAATCTCCTCCAATTCTGCGTTTGCATTGTGTGTGTGGCGGGAGGTCTTATGGTAGTTTCATTTTCCAAAAGCATTGCAAATTGACTTCAAAAATTTTCTATTGTTTGTTTTAAAGATAAAACTGTTTTGAGTTCTCACACCAGTCACCATGACTGACTCGGAGTTTATTGTTCCCCTTCTAAACTCTGGGTGCCCACCAATTTCCACACGGGCAGCCTAGAGTTATGTTATCAGGATATTCTGGAGCTTTGGAGATAAGCTGGATGACGAGACGTAGTATTTGTATCTGATAGTACTTATTCCGCTGTGTATTTTGTATGAGGACAAGTTTATATGACTGTCCATTGTTGTATATCGACTCTGATGATTGACGTATGTATAAAATGATATAGTTCTTTGTTTTAAAGATTATTCATTTATCTATTATATATTGTTCCGCTGCGATATGTGAGATTCTGATATTGTTCTGTTTCTGTTGTTCTCCTTCTTTCTTTTTATTCTTTCTTCTTTCTTCTTCTGCTTTCTTCTTCTTCTCTTTTTCTTCTACCTCTTCTTTTTAAAACCATAACTTTTTGGGTTTCCGGCATTCGATGGCTCGGCAGTCGATAAAGTGAGTATCGATGTCGAATTTTCGAAAGTCGAAAATTTCGGGATGTTACACACTTCTTCGAACTACTTATTACTTGTTGTCGATTGGTGCACCCTTGATTTTGGGAGTGTTGTTTCACGGTGTTGCGGGCGCTGCGGCGTTGCGTTCTCACCAGTCCGGATCAGGCGAACGGTAGTATCACTACCTTGGGTATTGCCTCATGTGCCTTGTCATACTTGTATTCCATTTATACGCGACCACTATGAATTTGTTTTGTACCTTTAGTATATGGATTGCCCTCTGGTGACTTCCGGTTTTGGGGAAACTACGGTCTTGTATATGCTTTTGGGAATAAAAATGTGTTAAGGGTGGAATGGGCCATGACTTAACACTATTTTGATATCTTATTATTACTGATAGACATTATCTACTTATCGTACACTACTACATAGTAGATAGTTTAACGGATCCTTAAAGGATGGTTATTCCAAACATCCTTTGAGTTACTTGTATTTCAATTGCAATTTCACTTGAGTTGGATTTATTAATATAAGAATGTTAATCCTGACTCGAGTGTCTTGTGTTTTTGCTTTACGCTCGGGTCAGACTGAGTGTACCAGTATTCGAGACTCGCCTTTGAAGTTGGAGCTTTGCTTGAAGATCCAGCCATCTATTCTGCTTTCAGTATTCGATGATTCCAGTGATGTATTCTGATTTGTATCTGATGTATCGTATTACTCTTCCGTTGTATCTGGTTTAACTCTGATGTAACTTATACATTTATATAGTAGCTTCATGAACTACTATCTCTTTTATTTCCGCTGCATTTATTACTCTGTGTCTGTGATTATTTTATTTACTGTATATGTTCAGTTTTGCCAAATTTAAATTAACAACGCGGTATTTTGAGCAATTCAATTCCGGCATGAGTGTCTACCTATACACTTATAATGGATGCGAATGGTTCAAAATGTCGGGTTGTAATATCCCGGAAATTTTGACAATACCAATTTAATAATCTGTTGAATAATTAAATTGATATGGATGATCTTTGATAATAAAATTTGAATTTAATTTAATAATCTAATTAAATAAGTATCAAATATGTTATTTTCAAATAATAAGTATAATGTATTATTTTTATAAATATGAATGGATTTTAAAAGACTATGGAATTGTTATATTTTTAAATTGATAAGTAGTTATATAAGTGTATATATATATATAACTTAATTTTTAAATTGAATCTTAGAATTTAATTTGATTTGAATTTGAATTTAAAGTTTTGAAATTCAAAAGAATAAATATTTAAATTGATTTGGATTTAGAATATTTGTATAACTTTTATTTATAAATATAATTAGTTTGTTTGTTTAAAAAGTGATTTATATATATAGATAAGTATTTAAATAATAAGAAAAGGCATTTTATTTACATTTAAAAATAAATATAAATATGTAAAAATTACTTAAAGGACATGTGTCTTTATCTAAAGCCTTGTTTTAACATGTGTAAATAAATGGTAAACTCTAGTGACAAGTGTCTTTTTATTTTCTTTTTCTTTTATTTTTATAAATCACAAATTCACTTATATAAACTTTGGCATATCTTTGTTTGATTCTTTCTATTTTCCTTTTCAAATACAAGAGAACTAAAACCCTATCTCTAATTCAAATCTGAATCAAGTCAGTAATCTAATGCCTCAAACTAGAAATTTAAACACCTCAAACCAAACTCATATTCAAATTTAAGATCTGAATTTCCTCCTCAAACCAAATATACATCAAAGCCTGTAATTTCATTTCATTATCAAATTCCTCAAACCAGAATCAGGTTTCAATTCAAAGCCTGCATGCATTTTTCTTTTAATCTGAGATTTTCAAAGCATCATCATCCTTGATTTCAAGATTAGATTTTCAAGTTTAAAATCAAAACAAAGCCTGCCTGCATAGTTTCAAAATCCTGTAAATCTGAGGCCTGCAAACATCTTCTTTTCAACTCTGGAAGCAATTCAAACTGTCTGCATTCATTTGCAATCTGGAAGCAACATGCATTCTTCAACGAATCAAGATTCAAGTTTTAAAAGTATTAAAATTTCCAGACTCAAGCATTTTATCAATTCCAGTTTTCAAAAGCTAAACTACCTCTGCTCTGCATGTTTGGTGAGTAACTTTAAAATTTAAAATAAAATTGGTTGCATGCTAGTATGGATGAATATAAATGTGTATTGCATAGATGAATGTCTGATGTGAATTTTTATTTGTATGCATGCCTGTAACCCCTCTGTTCTTGTTTTCCTAGGAGTAAACTACCCTATTGAACCTAAATCTATTTATAGGTATTGATGTTTGTGATTGATTTTGGATATGTTATGAATAATATTTGTCTAAGTATGAATATACCTGTATATGTATGTATATAGGTAGATGTTGTTGCATGCATATCTGTATATGGTTATATACATATCTTTGTTAAATTATAGGCTCAAAGCCACTAAAACAAAAATTCAACTGCTCCTTACATAATCAATTTTAGACAATGAGTTATAAAAGAAAAATGATTATAAGACTAACATATTTAAAAATAAAATAAAATTTTAGGTGTTATATTTAGTAATTATTGTAGAAACTAGAATATACAGTAAAAATCAACTCAAGGTAAAGAATAAAATTGTCTGGAATTCTTGATTTTATTCTACAACCTGATTCGAATTTAGGAATAATGAATTTTGATGTGAATATATAGATTTTTAGGTTTGGGGTTGTTGTGAATTTTCAAGTTGATCAAAATGGGAAGTTTTGTCAATTTCTGACAAACGGCGATTGGTGGTTGGTCGAGCTTTGGCCTGAAGGTGGTTGGTGTGGCAAGGAACTTGGGAAAAATGTCAGATGGATGATCGATTCATGGTGGCGACAGTAGGAGGTCAACATTGTTTTTAACCCTAGTTTTAACTGGTCGTGATAAAATGATCACCACGGATTCTCTAATGGATCGAGTGTATTAGGGTTTGGAGAGAGGGAAGTTTGGTCGTAGGCGAGGCTATGGCCGGAGGTGGAAGTTCTCTGGTGGATGGAGCGCCGTGGGGGAAGTGTTGACAGGTTTGGGTGAAATGGGTAGTTCCTGTTCCAGGTTTTGGATTTAGGCTCGATTTTTAATTCGTCTTAGTTTCGATGTTCGAGTGATCATAGTTTGGTTGGTGGATGATCGCCGACGTGTTGGAGTCGTCATCGATGATCGGAGCTCTGGCAATGGGGTGTGCACGTGTACGCGATCGAATATCTGGGTAAGTCTGGGTTAACAGAGGAGTGGAGCTCGCGTTTTCTCGGGTTGTTTCGAGTGATGTTCGAAGATTTTAGATAGGCGACTCGAAGTATTTGTAAAGAGAGCTCGGGTGTGTTGGACTCAAGTGACAGGGGAGGCTACTCGAGTTTCTCGAGTTTTTCTGCGGGTGAGACTCGAAGTAATTAGAGCTGCGACTCGAAGTAATTTATGGTGAGTTCGAGTGAAATTGTGTTGCCAGGTTTTTATACCTGTCAGTTTAAAATTTAAACTGAATTTAAATTATAAAGAATTATAAAGACAGGAATTGAAATCAAGTTTTATTATAGGGAGTCAAGTTTAGTTGAATTTTAGATTTGGATATAAATAAGTTTTATAAATTTAAATGTTTTAAATAGGTTTAAATGTTAGTTATATTTAAATGTTTTTAAATTGGTTCTAAACTTTGTTAAAGACAAAATTTATATTCATTTTAAATCTAGAATTTAAAATGAAATTTAAAAAGTAAATTTGGAAATGGATGTTTTCAAATGTATTTGAGAATGATAATTTAACCATGGATAAGAAAATGTTTTATCTTAAAGTTAAAATCATTAAAACTTTAGGGTAATTAAAATGGTTTAAATAATCTAATTAATTAATGATTTGGATTAATTAATTAAGTACTTAAGGAATTAATTTAATTTAATTAAGGTTTAGATTAATTAAATAGAATAATTAATTTGTAATTAAGGATTATAAATTTGAGTATTAATTAATGATTAATTAATATAGTAATTAAAGATTAATTAAGTTATGGTTAACACTTAATTAATTAAATAATTAGAGATTAATTAATTGGTTATTAAGATTTATTAATTTGAAATTAATAATAATTAATCTAAGTTAATTACTTAAGAAAAGTAATTAAATAATTGTTAATGAAAGTCATTAACTATGGATTATTAGATAATTAATTAATGGGATTAATTTTGATAATTAATTAGTTAAATTAATTTAAAGATAATCAATTATAGAATTTGTTTAAATGTAATTACTTATTGGAAGTAATTAAGAATTAATTACTTATTGTAATTAATTGAAGTTAATTTGATTTAGTTAAATTAATTAATTAAGTTTAATTAATTTAGAATAATCAAGAGATGATTTGATAATAATTACTTAATGTAATTATTAAGGTAAGTTTATTTAAAGAAGTAAATAATAAGATAATTACTGGAAGTAATTAGTTGAATAAATGATTTTATTAATAAAAGTAATTTGAGTTAATTACTTTGAATAATTAATCAAGGGATTAATTAAGAAATTAATTAAGGAGTAATTAATTTAGTTAATGAAAGTAATTAAGGGTAATTAATTACTGATTGAAGATAAATCAAGGTGATTAATAAATATTGTTTAATTAAAGATTAATTACTTAATGTAATTAATTTAATTAAGTAATTAATAATTAAGTTGTAATTAAGGATCATTAATTAATTTAATTAATGATGTAATTAAGAATTGATTAATTAAGTAATAATTAATAAATAAAGTAATTAATCAATGTAATTAATTAAGGATTAATGTAATTAATTATAGTTGATTAAGTTAATTAATTTTAGTTAATTAATTAATGAAGTAATTAAAGGTTAATTACTATAAGTGGTTAAGGATAATTAATTTAATTAATTAAAGATAAATTACTTGGATGTAATTAAAAGATAATTAATCAAGATGATTAATTGAAATGAATTATTAGAGGATAATTAATTAATTGATGGTAATTAATTAATGGTTAAGTAAGAAGGATTTATAAAATGAGGTAATTAATTTAATTCAATTTAAATTAATTAGAGATGATATAAATCATTACTTATGGATGGATGATAATATTGGATACTTGGCATTGATTGATATCTCTGATGAGATATATGCTGTATGATATGGATGTTAGTTGAATTGTATGGATTATCTGATAATGTTGATTATCTGTTGTGAATTATCTTTCTTTGTATATAAAGATAATGAATTAAATTGTTTTAACCTTTAAAACAACTTGGCCTTAAAAGATACGCTTTGGATTTCGATGAGACCGGGATCGGGTTTGCTACATTACAGCGTGATAGGGGGTTCTCGCTTTGCGTTAGGTGGCGAACGGGAGACTCTTACCCCTACATGTCCCCGGGGGTAGTATAAGGCCTTTTGGGGTTGGTTGCGACTCGAGAGGGTGGCCGTAAAAGCAAACCCGAGGTATCACTGTGAGCCACAGCGGGGCTGGGATGGTTGAAAAGCCTACCGGTCGTGAACCGTTGCTGAAGGTTGAAAAGCCTAGGACGTTACAGTGGTATCAGAGCAGTAGGTTGAGTGAATACCTAGGCTCTGAAGTGGTGTCTATCTTGAGAGCGCGTAATTGTTAGTTATATAAAAATGGTTTTATATTGTGTTGATTGATCGGTTGAGTGGTATATGGATTCTGGTCAATACGAGTAGCTAACGTTATTGATAGGGATCTCTAAACACTTGGACCAGGCCAACGGACACAATATTGTTTTAAAGAGGTAAATGAAATAATTTTACCCAGAAATAATTTCTATATAAAAAGTATCATTTTAAATATATATATATTTCTACCTATTTGTTGGGTTACCTGTTCGGGTTTTCCAATATAAGTTATAAAGGTAGATGGGGTAGTGGTGTGTGAAACACGACTACCAATGGTTGGAGTTTAAATGTTGAGGTTGGAAGTGTATTTGTCGAGACTGTAGACCCAATACCGTCTCGAGTAAGCTTTGCTGTGATGAAGGATTTCATCGATCTCCGAAGGAAACTGTAATGGTTCGGAGTTTATCTCTGAAGTTTGGATAAGTAGAGTTGGATCTGTCGATGAGGCAGAAGCGAGTGATGGTACCTTGATACCTCAGGTAATAGTAGCTGTATGATGAGATACAGTGACGATGGATGTTCCTGAAGATGTTTTCTTTGGAACAAGATTAAGGAAGTGTGAATGCTTCGGTGTTGTGGCTGAGTTCAGCATGGTGTTTCTGTTTGGTTTGGAGTTCGAGTTTCTCGAAGATCTTTGGAATAGGAAGTCCCTGGCATCAGTGTTAGCAGTGCAGCTCGGAGTGTTCTGTGATGGCAAGAAGTTTTCTGGATGAGCAGTTTTTCTGGAAGTGAAGTTCAGAAGCAGCAGAGTGGATCCATTTCTTCGATAAATTGGATAAATAAGTGTAAGCTGTTCTAATTAGTAAAGAGAGGACAGTTTTCTTTGGAATTAGGATGGGTTGATCGCAAAAGTGACTTGCGATTGTCTGAGTGTTCTCTTGGGTTGTCAGAATTTTCTGGATGTCTTCAGAGAAGTCAGAAGTTTGTCCGCATCTGAAGGTTGAGTTTTCTTATCGACTGGATTCCAAGAGTGATAACGGTGATTCAGTCTAGTGGAAGGATGTTTCCTAGAGATGGAGTTGGTGAAACAGCTCAAGTTTTGATGGAGTATCTGAGTTTTCTTTATGGATCAGTGAACCTTATTTCTGGAATGAGTTGTCCAGTCTGTGCTTGTGTTCTACCTCAGATCAGAGTTGAGCAGCGAAAGCAGTTTGGAGTGTATCTCTGGATGGGAGAAGTAAGTTTGGAATCTACTGATGTTGTGAAGTAGAGTTGTGTTTAGATCTCGTCTGTGTTCTGATTTGGATAAGTAATTGGTCTACTTGGTTGAATTGTCAGTTTGGATAACTGGAATTCATTGAGTTTTACGTATCTCTGAGGGAATACGTATTTGATCTATCTTTGGTTTTGGAATCTGCAGTTCTGGAGGTTTGGTAGTTGAGTCAGACTCGTCTGTAGTCTGATATTCTGTTTAGTTCTGTAGATCTAGATGTGTAGGAGATCTATAGCTTAGTAGTTTAGATTGTTTGTAAAGCGAGTATTCCGGTATATATATATACTTGGGGAAACTCGAGGTATTTTATCTAGAATTTAGTCTAGATAGTTAGAATTGTTTGATTGAATGATTTGGTTGCTATGGTTGCTAGCATATGGATGATAGTAGATGCTTGTGTTTTGAATTTAAGTCTTTAATAAGATTATTAAATTACCTTTGTTTAAATTTCGGGGACGAAATTATTTTAAGGGGGGAGGAATGTAATATCCCGGAAATTTTGACAATACCAATTTAATAATCTGTTGAATAATTAAATTGATATGGATGATCTTTGATAATAAAATTTGAATTTAATTTAATAATCTAATTAAATAAGTATCAAATATGTTATTTTCAAATAATAAGTATAATGTATTATTTTTATAAATATGAATGGATTTTAAAAGACTATGGAATTGTTATATTTTTAAATTGATAAGTAGTTATATAAGTGTATATATATATATATAACTTAATTTTTAAATTGAATCTTAGAATTTAATTTGATTTGAATTTGAATTTAAAGTTTTGAAATTCAAAAGAATAAATATTTAAATTGATTTGGATTTAGAATATTTGTATAACTTTTATTTATAAATATAATTAGTTTGTTTGTTTAAAAAGTGATTTATATATATAGATAAGTATTTAAATAATAAGAAAAGGCATTTTATTTACATTTAAAAATAAATATAAATATGTAAAAATTACTTAAAGGACATGTGTCTTTATCTAAAGCCTTGTTTTAACATGTGTAAATAAATGGTAAACTCTAGTGACAAGTGTCTTTTTATTTTCTTTTTCTTTTATTTTTATAAATCACAAATTCACTTATATAAACTTTGGCATATCTTTGTTTGATTCTTTCTATTTTCCTTTTCAAATACAAGAGAACTAAAACCCTATCTCTAATTCAAATCTGAATCAAGTCAGTAATCTAATGCCTCAAACTAGAAATTTAAACACCTCAAACCAAACTCATATTCAAATTTAAGATCTGAATTTCCTCCTCAAACCAAATATACATCAAAGCCTGTAATTTCATTTCATTATCAAATTCCTCAAACCAGAATCAGGTTTCAATTCAAAGCCTGCATGCATTTTTCTTTTAATCTGAGATTTTCAAAGCATCATCATCCTTGATTTCAAGATTAGATTTTCAAGTTTAAAATCAAAACAAAGCCTGCCTGCATAGTTTCAAAATCCTGTAAATCTGAGGCCTGCAAACATCTTCTTTTCAACTGTGGAAGCAATTCAAACTGTCTGCATCATTTGCAATCTGGAAGCAACATGCATTCTTCAACGAATCAAGATTCAAGTTTTAAAAGTATTAAAATTTCCAGACTCAAGCATTTTATCAATTCCAGTTTTCAAAAGCTAAACTACCTCTGCTCTGCATGTTTGGTGAGTAACTTTAAAATTTAAAATAAAATTGGTTGCATGCTAGTATGGATGAATATAAATGTGTATTGCATAGATGAATGTCTGATGTGAATTTTTATTTGTATGCATGCCTGTAACCCCTCTGTTCTTGTTTTCCTGGGAGTAAACTACCCTATTGAACCTAAATCTATTTATAGGTATTGATGTTTGTGATTGATTTTGGATATGTTATGAATAATATTTGTCTAAGTATGAATATACCTGTATATGTATGTATATAGGTAGATGTTGTTGCATGCATATCTGTATATGGTTATATACATATCTCTGTTAAATTATAGGCTCAAAGCCACTAAAACAAAAATTCAACTGCTCCTTACATAATCAATTTTAGACAATGAGTTATAAAAGAAAAATGATTATAAGACTAACATATTTAAAAATAAAATAAAATTTTAGGTGTTATATTTAGTAATTATTGTAGAAACTAGAATATACAGTAAAAATCAACTCAAGGCAGAGAATAAAATTGTCTGGAATTCTTGATTTTATTCTACAACCTGATTCGAATTTAGGAATAATGAATTTTGATGTGAATATATAGATTTTTAGGTTTGGGGTTGTTGTGAATTTTCAAGTTGATCAAAATGGGAAGTTTTGTCAATTTCTGACAAACGGCGACTGGTGGTTGGTCGAGCTTTGGCTTGAAGGTGGTTGGTGTGGCAAGGAACTTGGGAAAAATGTCAGATGGATGATCGATTCATGGTGGCGACAGTAGGAGGTCAACATTGTTTTTAACCCTAGTTTTAACTGGTCGTGATAAAATGATCACCACGGATTCTCTAATGGATCGAGTGTATTAGGGTTTGGAGAGAGGGAAGTTTGGTCGTAGGCGAGGCTATGGCCGGAGGTGGAAGTTCTCTGGTGGATGGAGCGCCGTGGGGGAAGTGTTGACAGGTTTGGGTGAAATGGGTAGTTCCTGTTCCAGGTTTTGGATTTAGGCTCGATTTTTAATTCGTCTTAGTTTCGACGTTCGAGTGATCGTAGTTTGGTTGGTGGATGATCGCCGACGTGTTGGAGTCGTCATCGATGATCGGAGCTCTGGCAATGGGGTGTGCACGTGTACGCGATCGAATATCTGGGTAAGTCTGGGTTAACAGAGGAGTGGAGCTCGCGTTTTCTCGGGTTGTTTCGAGTGATGTTCGAAGATTTTAGATAGGCGACTCGAAGTATTTGTAAAGAGAGCTCGGGTGTGTTGGACTCAAGTGACAGGGGAGGCTACTCGAGTTTCTCGAGTTTTTCTGCGGGTGAGACTCGAAGTAATTAGAGCTGCGACTCGAAGTAATTTATGGTGAGTTCGAGTGAAATTGTGTTGCCAGGTTTTTATACCTGTCAGTTTAAAATTTAAACTGAATTTAAATTATAAAGAATTATAAAGACAGGAATTGAAATCAAGTTTTATTATAGGGAGTCAAGTTTAGTTGAATTTTAGATTTGGATATAAATAAGTTTTATAAATTTAAATGTTTTAAATAGGTTTAAATGTTAGTTATATTTAAATGTTTTTAAATTGGTTCTAAACTTTGTTAAAGACAAAATTTATATTCATTTTAAATCTAGAATTTAAAATGAAATTTAAAAAGTAAATTTGGAAATGGATGTTTTCAAATGTATTTGAGAATGATAATTTAACCATGGATAAGAAAATGTTTTATCTTAAAGTTAAAATCATTAAAACTTTAGGGTAATTAAAATGGTTTAAATAATCTAATTAATTAATGATTTGGATTAATTAATTAAGTACTTAAGGAATTAATTTAATTTAATTAAGGTTTAGATTAATTAAATAGAATAATTAATTTGTAATTAAGGATTATAAATTTGAGTATTAATTAATGATTAATTAATATAGTAATTAAAGATTAATTAAGTTATGGTTAACACTTAATTAATTAAATAATTAGAGATTAATTAATTGGTTATTAAGATTTATTAATTTGAAATTAATAATAATTAATCTAAGTTAATTACTTAAGAAAAGTAATTAAATAATTGTTAATGAAAGTCATTAACTATGGATTATTAGATAATTAATTAATGGGATTAATTTTGATAATTAATTAGTTAAATTAATTTAAAGATAATCAATTATAGAATTTGTTTAAATGTAATTACTTATTGGAAGTAATTAAGAATTAATTACTTATTGTAATTAATTGAAGGTAATTTGATTTAGTTAAATTAATTAATTAAGTTTAATTAATTTAGAATAATCAAGAGATGATTTGATAATAATTACTTAATGTAATTATTAAGGTAAGTTTATTTAAAGAAGTAAATAATAAGATAATTACTGGAAGTAATTAGTTGAATAAATGATTTTATTAATAAAAGTAATTTGAGTTAATTACTTTGAATAATTAATCAAGGGATTAATTAAGAAATTAATTAAGGAGTAATTAATTTAGTTAATGAAAGTAATTAAGGGTAATTAATTACTGATTGAAGATAAATCAAGGTGATTAATAAATGTTGTTTAATTAAAGATTAATTACTTAATGTAATTAATTTAATTAAGTAATTAATAATTAAGTTGTAATTAAGGATCATTAATTAATTTAATTAATGATGTAATTAAGAATTGATTAATTAAGTAATAATTAATAAATAAAGTAATTAATCAATTTAATTAATTAAGGATTAATGTAATTAATTATAGTTGATTAAGTTAATTAATTTTAGTTAATTAATTAATGAAGTAATTAAAGGTTAATTACTATAAGTGGTTAAGGATAATTAATTTAATTAATTAAAGATAAATTACTTGGATGTAATTAAAAGATAATTAATCAAGATGATTAATTGAAATGAATTATTAGAGGATAATTAATTAATTGATGGTAATTAATTAATGGTTAAGTAAGAAGGATTTATAAAATGAGGTAATTAATTTAATTCAATTTAAATTAATTAGAGATGATATAAATCATTACTTATGGATGGATGATAATATTGGATACTTGGCATTGATTGATATCTCTGATGAGATATATGCTGTATGATATGGATGTTAGTTGAATTGTATGGATTATCTGATAATGTTGATTATCTGTTGTGAATTATCTTTCTTTGTATATAAAGATAATGAATTAAATTGTTTTAACCTTTAAAACAACTTGGCCTTAAAAGATACGCTTTGGATTTCGATGAGACCGGGATCGGGTTTCCGTATACCGGATTTCCAGATCTGGAGACCCGAATACCACATCGATCCAAATTAACGATAGGTCGTGAATCAAGTGAAGATGAAGATTCAGAGTGCAAGGGTTATTGTCGTTAACTCTGAGGGTGATTCCAAAACGAGTGTAACGAGATAATGCCTTCGGTTTCGTTCGAACCCGGAACGAACTTGTATGGATTGAATGCTTTCAGCACATCGTCAGGCGGACGATGAGCATTCTAAGTGATATGTTCTGTTTAAAGGTAATCGTGACCTCAAGCCTCACAAACCGGGAATGGCTAAAACAGGGGAGGTGCAGCAAGGTTAGTGGGTAGCACCCAAGTAGGACAAGGTTACCTCTGTCTAGATGTCCCTTTCTATTTTCGACTTAGTGGTGCGGTTGCTGATCCCAACCGTGAGGTATCTTGTGCGGGAATTATCCAGTAAGGGATGTTCCGACCTTGTGTTGCAGGGGATTGGGAGTGATCCTCGGTACGGTGATCTAGGCCACGTACTGTGACGGGCGGTACCCCAGTAGCCCTGCCATTGTATGGAATCCAAACTCCAATAAGTGCCGTACGTATTAGTTGTGCCCAACTATGTTGGAATGTGAGATGTAAGCATTTCAGCTATTTCTGTATTTTACTTGAAAACCCTAGACCCTATTATAATATAACTGGATTTCCTATCAAATGTTTTGGTTAGCGTAAGGTAAAAACTTTTCCATGTTTATGTGTGGGAAGTCTTACGTGATACCTTTTCTTTCAAAAAGGTTTTGAAGTTAAACAAGTTTAACCTGTTACTCACACCAGACCCATGTCTGACCCAAGTTGTTTATTTCTGTTTTATAAACTCTTGGGTACTCAAATTTTTACGAGTAGCCAAGGGATTCAGGTTAGCCTTGACGAATTGTGGAGGAGCAATGGAGCAGGAGGCTTCAGCGTTGTAGATATAGATAGTAGTTTCCGCTGTGTTGATTTTGTATTGATCTCTGTATTGTATTGAGATGTAATAACTAGACAGATGTTTATAACTGTCTAGTATATGATATGTAATCTGTGTAACTCTGATAGATGATGTATATGATACTATGTAATAGTTATGTGATATATTATATTTTATTCCGTTTCCGCTGTGAGTATTTGTGTTTGTTTTCTTTCTCTTCTTTTCTTTTCTACTTCTCACCCCTTTCTTTCTTATTAACGATGCGACTTTCTGTGGAGAGAAAGTCGTGGTCGTTACACGGGTCGTTACACGCGACGGAAACGACAAAACAGTTTGTCGTATCGGTACCGTATTTGTGTGCCTTTTGGTTTCATGTGCCTTTCCAAATTTTCAGCCGTGTAAACTAATCAGTTCTTGCTTTAATAAATTTCTGAAACCGCCATTTGACTCTTTCCATTCTTTGATTTTTTATATTATGCTTGCGTCCATTCATTTTCATTTTATTGTTCTAAAAAAAATAGCACTATACAGCTTCTTTTGCTCCCGAGAATCCAGCTTGTTTCTCCAGGCATTCTTCTTCTTGGCACCGAGTATTCTTTTCTTTATTTTATATAAGTTTTATTAGTTTCCCTTTTGCTCAAATTTTTCTCCATTTCTTCTCGAAGCTAACTTCCCACTGACCCGAAGTTTCCACCTCCCCAAGCCGTGATTTCCCTTCCCTGACTCGAAGAAACCCCATCATTTTCCCGGAGCAAACCACACGCACCCACAGCTTCGTGCAGCCTTCCCTTTCCACCAACCCACCGCCTGAGGCTGCTCGGCCTACCGAGCACAGCCGCCTATCGCTCCTCGACCCACGCCAACCCAAGCCCAAACCCGAAAATACCCAGATCCACGCACCCTCTCCTTTGACCCGAGCAACCGCTGGCTTGACCGAAGCCGTCCCCGTGCAAAACCTCCCCTATCTCAAAGCTTGACCGCAAGCAAACCCATTTTCCCTGACAGCTCCTCTTCTTGCTTATATATATACGCGTTATATATAGGCTTCATATATTTTTCTTTCTTTTGCGAACTGCTCTGTGAAATAATATATGTTGTTTTTTGCTTTTGTTCTTTTATTTTCTCGAACCTCTCTCCTTTTGTCAATCTGAAATATATATATATATATATATATATATATATCTGTGTGTGTAGTTATTTTGCATATATATACGTACTTGTTTTGTAAGCATTGTTGATTTTGTTCTAGCCAAAAATATATAGGACAACTCATTTCTAGTTGTTGTCACATATGTACTTGTGGCAGAAGCATTTACATATATGTATTGTTCAATATATATGTGTGTTGAATGAAGTAACCACGTATATATGTTGTAGGCTTATTTATGTTATGTATACTGCACGCATATGTTTACAATTTTCGACAGAAATTATACGTGCTGCATATATACATAGGTTGATTTGTTCTTTCGAATATTTTAAAACAAATGTGTGTGTATATATATATTGCATAGGTATATATATATTGTTTTCGTCAAATTTTCGTGCTAAATCTATTTTACTTGTCGCAGCTATTTGAAGTGTCGTGCCATGTTCGTGTCCATATCTGTGTCAGTTGCTTTTTCAATTCCATCGTTCTCTACCAATAAAAGGTGAGAAATCACTCATGATTAATGTTATTATGCTTAGTAAATTGATTTCGTATGAAATGACAATTTAAAAATGTTGTTAAATTTGAATCGTTGGTTATTAATTGTTAAATATGATATTTTATTTAAATTATTATTGATCACATATTCCAGTAATTGTTATGTTATGCTGTGTTATTTTATTGTTCTCACCTTGCACTACAACAAAAATACCATTTTACAACACTGATTCTGCAACAGTTCATCAAAGTGTTGTAAAAATGGTAGATCTTTCATAACGTTTTGTAAAAAAATGTTGTAACGGAATTTTCCAAACAACATTCTCTATACAAATATTGTAAAATAAAAAACATCTACAATGTTTGTTAAAACTGTCGTAGAAAACAACTTTTAACAATGACTTTTCTACATCGTATTATATTTACATTTTCATAACATATATGTAATATTATTGAAATATGCAACTAAAACAGCATTTTTTAAACATTGTAAATTTGTAATGTTCAACAATATTTATTAAACGTTGTAAACTCAAAGTTAAACAACAACAAAAACCAGTTGTAAATACTATTTATTTTCTATTTACAATATCTGCATAATGTTATCTCAATTCATATTTAGAACAATGTTAATTTTACATTGTTACTAACATTATATTTGGAAACCTTTTGTTGATGTTGTCAATTCTCATATTTCAACAATATATTAGTAACATTGTCATAAGTATGCTTTATTACTTTTATATGATATTGTTAAAGGTCTTAATAATGACAACAAACTATAAATATTATAAAAACAAAATGTTTAATAACTTCAACTTGATGTAGTAATTTTTTGTACCAAACATAAACATTTTAGTGATATAGTAAAATATTTTGCATTTAATGATGTTTGTTTGCTACGTAAAACCACTTCACATTCTATGAAGTTAGCCAATATTGTAAAATATTTTACCAATGATGTTTTATTACCAATATGAATAGTTCATTATGCATTTCCGTGTTTAAACAACCTTTTAACATCGTCCATCTAAATCACAAATTTTATAAGATGTGCGTCAGTTAATACAATCAATATAGTTTTCTTATTCATAATTTTCTAAATCATATTTTTAACTGCATTGAGCTAGAGATAGCATTTTGAACTAGGAGAAGAGGCCAGAAATATTAGCTATTCAGAAACAAGTAAGAAATTTACATCATTCCATAACATATTCAATCAAGCGCATCGAATAGCTCATTAGCAAGATACAACACTACAACATTCATAATAATAGTTGGACATTCAAAATCGAAACTTTTAAAATTTAAATTTTTATTTTTAATTTTGTATATTTTCAATTTCAAGTAACTTATTTTCAAATGAAAAATTAAAATTTAATTTTCTCCGTTTCAATCAAAATTTGCATTTAATGGTTTCAAATTTAGAATACAAATTTTCAAATCAAAATCCACATTTTAAAAATAAAAAATTTGGAAGTATAAATTGTTCAAAATTTCAAAATTTCAAAACATGAAAATCAAAATTTCAAATATAGAATTCAAATAGTAACAAAAATTCTCAAAATTTCAAATTTCATATAATTTTCTCCTTTTTCGAAGATGGTTTGGCAATTATATATTTTACTTCTAAAGATTCAATTTTTGAAAAAAAAAGATCAAATATTAGAATATGCTTTTAACAGCAGTTCAATTATATATTTTGTCGTTATAAAATCAAAATTGAAAAATTCATATTCAAATTTTTGATGTCAGATTCAAATCTTCAATTTCGATTTTAATGACTGAATTTCAAATTTGAATTTCAGTAATCAAACTTTAAACTCTTATTTTCTATTTTTCAATTTTAAATCCAAAATTCTAAAAAATTTACAAAAAATTTTCATTTTGTTTTGGGTTTAATTTGAATTAATAAAAAATTGCTACAGCTACTCTTCTTCTAAAATTACGCAACCAAGTCTTATATTTACTTGTCTGACTTTTGTGTGTAATTCCAAAATTTCCTTAACCACGGTAAAAACCAAATAATCGATGTTAGCGATCCATGTCATAATCTTTCATTTCCTACTAAAACTACACTATTATGGAATATTGATCGTCGGATATTATCAAGCGGTAAATATTAGTTATCAAAAAGAATTAATCCACGAGAGAGTAGAGACAGCAACCAATTCCTCATTTCTACTTTCCTTTTCTTTCTTCTCCTCCAAATTTTCTTATTCAAAACCCTAGTCTAGCAACTAACTTCCAAACTATATCGTTTATTTCAATCCAATTAATTCTTCATCGGATTTTCTATGTCTCATCTCCATCAAGTGTCAGATACATGCACGACGTATGGATTTGTGTAATTTTCAGATCCGACAATGGATAAGTTGGAGGGATATTTGGGGCTAAAGGAGCAAAGGCGGCTTTGATTTTATTGATAGATGAGCTGCTGTGAATTTGGACAAAGAAGTGTTTTGTTAATAATGATGCGAATTAGGTATAATACAAGTTTTGAATTGGTGTTAATTTTACATCAGGTGCTATTTTTTTTTTGGTTAAATTGTTCAATCGTCAATTTTTTTTTCTTTGACATTTGCTATTGAACTGCAAAAGGCTTACCTTTTTTTTTGAATTTTTTATAACCGATTGACAAATTATATGAACATTTTGTTCTCAAACAAGAACTGGTTAGATTTTTAGTTTCTACAGCTGGTAAGTTGCATACTTTGTACTTTAATTTAGTCAATTAACACTTGCAATTCAATATTTTAGTTACTTAATATTTCTTATGTCTATATTCTCTTGTTCAAATTACATGATTCACATAAGTCAAACCTTTATTATATGGATATTATGTTTCATGCAAACCTACATATGGAAACGCATGGTTATATTTGTTAGTAGTTAACTTTTGAATCCAAGTGATCTTATTAATTATTTTTATCATGATTTTTTACAAGGTTAAGTTGCTGTATAATGAATAAACAAACTTTTAAAGTGCATATGATTTTTATTGATTAGTCATTGAAACCCTTACTTATTAGACCATAAAAGCATCAGTTAGCTTACCAACAAGTAGATAGCAGCAATTTCAAAGACAAATATTACCTTGCTTCAATATCTTATTTATCTTCTCATGCCACCATGATGTTGTGATTCTAATACTAGTTCGATTAGTTAGCCAATGTATAATAAATGATTAGTTGGCAGATTTAAGCATATATTATTTCGAAAAAGTTAGCCAATACATAATTGTCTGTTGAACTTATATGAATTTACCTAGAGGCATTTCATAAATATACTTCTTTGATATATGATGCGAGTTGTCTAGATTTTTAATTTTACTTAAGTTCAATGAAAATTATAGTATAATTAATGTTTTATTGATTGAGATGTGTCAGTAATGATCTAAGTAATTATGTCATCAATTGGCCCTTCATGAAATAAAATGATATAATTAAATATGATTATAAGGTTAGATAAGAAATAGGAACTTGACTACCATTACTTTAAACTTTAGTGCATGAAAATACCTTCTAAATTCTTGGATTTTATTTATCTACTTGAAAATCCCATATTGTTGTTATTGTTTACAAGAAAATTAAAGATTTATGAAGTAGTTTAATGAGAACAATAGTTTTATTCAAATATAACTAAGTTTGTCAATAAATATTCGAAAAAATCGAAATCCATCTGCATCCTTATCTCAAAAGTTGATCTACAATTCACAGTAAGTTTATGGTATTTTCATACATGACTAGCTGTGTAGTCAGCAATGATATTTTTGCTAACGTGAAGAATGTTATTGCGGTACTTGAGCTGGTAAAAATGAATCACATGCCTTCTATATATGCTTTGAAATTATAGGTTTACCATGTTGTCTAGGACAAAGTAGCATAATCTCATAGTTAGCACAAGCCTTTTATATCTTCTTAGTAAAGACTAAACACTATTTTTTCTCAAGGGATCCTCTTTTATGCAAGTATTCTTAAGCATCCATCTGTCACATGTTTGCCTTTTAACTTACAGGAAGGTTCATCTTGTCTATGATATAAAAATTCCAAGACCGATTGATGGGATTACTTCATTGCATCGATTCAAATAGGATACATCAAGATAAGAAAGATAAAATATAATAATGAAAGATATTTGGCTTTGCTAACACCAAGTTCCTTAAAATTATTTTACGAAACAAAACATATAGCTGGAAGTTATAGCCCAAATTGACGACAGTACATAACTTTGTATATGATACATGACAAATCTAAATATAATACCAATTGAAAGTTTGATTGTTATATACTCATCAACATATATTTGTGAATAACAAATATATTTTATCTCTCCACAGGACCAACATTCGTATGTGAATTGTCTGCAATTATAATGAGTAATAACACCTTGTGACCGCAATAATTTAGCATAAATTGTGTTAAATTAGGATCGGAGAGTATTCTTTTTCATTTTCATTGTTATTATCATCACGATTTTCTTCATTGTTGCTGGTGCTTTAGGGCTTATTTGGACATTTTATGTTTTATTGATCAAATTTGTTGTTGCTTGTGTGTTATTCATAAAGTTTTCAATCTGAACGTCTACATTGCACTTGCATGTGCATGTCTCAAATCTGATGCGTGTGTCTTAATCAACAAAGCAAGGATAGAGTGCCATTCACGCAAGCTTACAGTAGAATATCCAGTCACTGTAGAGTAAATCAATAGATATATTGCTGGGTTGCAACAAAAGGTCACACAAAGTGGTGGTGTGCATCCATTTGGGTTGTCGACCGTGACCATTGGATTTGATCCATACACAAGCATGCCTTCTTTGTATCAGACAGATACCTCTGGTACTTTCTCAGCATGGAAAGCAAATGCAACTGGGAGGAATTCAAATTCAACGGAGGAGTACATAGAGAAGTGGCTGGGCAGGAGACAGTTAAACTTGCCATTCAGGCTTTTGCTTGAGGTGAGATTCTTTTGTATGTCATGAATTTGGTAGCTTTTTTGTATAATTAATAATTTAGTGTGTGTTTTTTGTTTGAGTAAGGCATGTACAGTTACATAATTGATATCTGGTTCCTCATGTTAGAATAGATGGTGTCGGATCCAAAATACAGTGGGGAATTTAAAAGTTAGAACATAAATTATATTATGAAAAAATAGCCCGATGGCAACAAAATTTGTTTAAAACTTGTATTATAACATACCGTGACCATCATATATGTATTATTTAACAACAAACGTATATTTTCTAAGGTGACGAAAATATTTTTATTCTCAGGAACAATGAAAAGAGTAATGCTTTTTTGGATTTATTCAGCAAGTTCAAGTATTGAAGACACCGCCTCAACCGTGGAGTGGACCTTCTGGCTTACAAAGGTCTTATCTTTGTTAATGTGGGCAGTCAAACTTTTCAGTAGGTATTCATGCGTATACAATGTTTGATGTAATAGTTTATTGCCTTGTTTATGTAAAAATTACATAATTTTATGAAATAAATTTGTTCTTACTTTTGTATCGTTGATAATTTTGTAACAATTGTGAAAAAATTAATATGCGATAATTCATAGTTCACTACCTTACTTTTGTTCTTTTTAGTAAATTGATAATGTTGTATCAACAACATTTGGAAGTGTTAATAAAAACCCAATTTACAGCTTTTGTAATATGTTTTATAAATTATATTTACAATATTTGCAAATCATTATCGTTATTACGGTACTAACATACAAAAAATGTTGTGAATATTGGTAGCAATAACGTTTTGCAAACATCGTTAAATTGAAGTTTGCAATGTTTTTAAAATGTGATACAAAAGCCATCAACAAAATCTATAAATTATTGCCTAGCTACTATATATAATACTAAATTGACATTGTAAATATTGGCATAACAACAAAAAAGAAATGCAGTCAAATCTATATATTACAACACTTCAATAATATTATGGTAGCATTAGTCGCTACTTTAATAAATTTTCACAATGTTCATAAAGTATGGTAGAAAATACTTTTACAACATTTTTAACAACTTTTTCACAAATGATGTAAAAAAATTAAACCCTATTACAACTATGGATATGACAACGTTATGAAAATCGTTGTCAAAGTATTTTAACAATGTTATTTATTAGTTGATAAATGGGTTTTTTCTTGTAGTGTTGCAAGTTCCCTTAGTTTTAGAAATCACTATGGGTTGGAATGATACACACCCGAACGGACTTTAGATTAAGGGAAAGTCTTTATGAGTTTAAATGATAAACCCAACCAATTTTCATTGATTTTGGAATTTTGGGATTGTGGGTTTAAAGGATATAAACCCGTAAATTTAAATTATTACGGATTGAAATGATAAATATTCGTATCACTTGACCATATGATAGAGAAAGATATACAGACACCATTGGTCTATATTTAAAAAAAATGATTTCCAACGTTTTGAAATGAAATATACGAGTTCCGATTTTTGAAATATAATAAATTTTTTATTTTAATATTGTAAAATTTAGAATTTTAAAATTTTTGATTTTGGAAATTTTAAATTTATAAGTTTAGTGTAAAGGTATTTACAAAAAATTTTACTTATATTTTCATTATTTTTAAACATATAAAATAAGATTTTAAATGGAATATTAAAGGTTTAATTTAGTTTAAATTGTATAAAATTAATTTTTAATTTAATATATATATAATATTTTAAAAAGTGTTTATTTTATAATTTATTTAAATTAGATTTTTATAACTAAAATAAATTAAGAAGGTTGGAAAGGAAAATTGGAATTTATTTGTAACCTAAACTGGTTAATAATTGAATTTAAATAAGGACTTATTTGTAACTTATTGGTTTTGGAAATTTTAAATTATGGTTTATAGCTTGATTTATAGGTGGTTAAATGAATACTTTTGAATTTAAATAAAATTAAAATTGAATATTCAATTTTGATTTAAATTGGTGATTCGAGATTTTTGTTTAGAAATTCATAAAGTGATTTTAAAATAACCACGGTGTGAAATAAGCGTTTGGTTGTTAAAGAGACCAGGATCGGATATTGTCATACTCTCTACCAATACCGAAAACCACTTTAACAACTGTGTACATGGTGGAGATTCCAGAATGAAGTAGGATGGTTTGGTGAACGATTCTGTATGAGGTATTTACGTAGCCCTGACTCCCTCGAGTCAGCTTTATGTGGCTAAAACAGGAGCTATACTGGGCCAAGTGGGGTCTCACCCCCTAACAGGCACATTTCTTCAAAACCTTATCTATTGCTTTTGTGATTCGATTTGGTGTGCACATCTTTGATTGGGAGTGTGTCTCAAGGTGGGTGGTAGTAGCTGCTATGCGTTACCACCAGTCCGGGAGTGCAAAAGGTAGAATCCTTCCCTAGAATTGCCTCGCGTGCCTTGTCACATGCCTTATCGCGCCTTCTACGAGTTTGGTTTGTGTCGTATCTATGGAGTGCTCCCTGATAGCCCACCTGCTTAGTGGAGTTTACAGTACTGTGTAGACTATGACATTATATAAAATGTGTTATGGGGGATATGGGTAACGCCTTAACGCTATTTTGATATTTTACTTTACTGTAGACATTATATATGTAGTGTATCGTACTATGTATGTAGATAGTTTATCAGATCCTTAAAGGATGGAATCCCAACATCCTCTGAGTTATATTGCATTTCACTTGACATTTTACTTGAGTTTGATTTACTTGCATAAGAATGTTAATCCTGACTCAAGTGTTTTGTGTTTGCTTTATGCTCGGGTCAGCCTGAGTGTCACAGCTTTTGAAACTCATCTTTTAGAGCTTGGCGTTCGCTTGGAAGACTTATCTTATCTATTTCAGCTTTCAGTTTATTTCTATTATTTTCAGTTGTATGTTTCAGACTTGTCATTTGCTTTTGTGTTAGAGATTTCTGTGTATTGGGAATTCTTTTGTACTTTGTGTTGGACTTTGTTATTTCAGTAGTAGCTTCATGAACTACTAGTTATTTGTTCCACTGCTTATTGTTGTAAAACTCTGTGTTTGTGATTCTGTGATTGATTTATTTACTGTATAAACAATTATAAATTAACAATCTATTATTTGGAGCAATTCAAGTCTGACATGTGTGGATTATTGTTGGTTTGAATGGTTCGAAATAGCAGGTTGTTACAAGTCGCGGCTACTCACCCCACCACCAAACGATGCGCCATCCTCCACTCAACATCCCTCGACCACCAGAGATCACCCCTAAGTTGCCGATCGACATCAAACCACCAGCCACCGTCGGTCTCTATAAACCCTAATCGAATTATTCCCATCGATCTGACCATCATTTTTCGAAACGAACAACTCAAATTAACTCCCCACGCAATTCTCCACAAGACTGTACCCTCGAATCATTGCATGGTCGTCGTTGATCAACCACCAAAATTGATGGTCGAGAATGTTTTGGTCATTTCTGGACAAACCAAAACCTGATTGCAAAAACGAACAGCAGATGTAGGTTGCATTCGATGAGAGCTTCGCAACGATATATTATTCGATAGTTTTGAGGAGTTTGAAGTTTTGGATTTTGATTTGAAATTGAAACTAGGGTTTTGAATTGTCTGCCATTGGGAAGGAGGAGATGAAAAAGAAATGCACGTATAGACAATATAAAATAAAAGGCTGCTAGGGTTTATAACAGCTTATATATAGGCAGAGATAGATAAGAACGAATGGACAGATCGAAATTAGGTTGAAACGATAACCACGACCTGGAAAGCCTGTTTTGTTTCTGAAACGAAAGTTGGTCATCCAATATATCAAAATATAGGTTTACGATATTTTTAAACTGAACGGAACTAAATTCAAATCCAAATTTCATTGTGTAAAGAAGTTTAGCTTTCAAAATCAAATTATATTCATTTGAATTCCATTAATCGATTTCTACGAATTTCGAGATCGCGCGATCAAACGATAAGTCCGATCGCTACGAAATTTGAAATCCTACAATATTCTCTGTTACGGATCCGATGAAACTAGTTTCGTCAAAATCCGAGATAGTGGCCAAAATGGCTAATTTCTCGTTAATTAATTACATTATTATTAAATTGGTTTTAATAACATTTAATTCAAATTTAATAATTAATCATTTTCACCATTCTTGATTACATAGAATAAAATCTTAAAATAATTTTTTCATGTCAAATACAATATTTAAATATTACACTAATTACAGCGTTCAATTACAACCGTAATAAATTCATTAATTATAATTCAAATTCCAATAAATTCATTTATTTTGATTTACATTCTTATTATTCAATCAACATTCTTAACATTAGTTTACATTTTAATACATTCATTATTCCACAATTATCATCTTAACTCATATTAACTGCAATATTTAATTATATTAATTTGATCGGTTCCCAAATTTTCCAAACATATTAAATAATGAGATGGTAAATAAGCAATTGTTATTTTTACGTAATTTAATCACATTTATAAATTTATTGTTTACAACAAAGATTATAAATTTACATACAAATAATTGATTTCTCATTCTATACTAAAACCAATTAAATAAAATAACATACAATTTCATTATTAATACAACATTGAATTTTCCTTACTTACAATTTATAACCAAATTAACTTTACAATTATTTCAGTCGGTTGGAATTACATTAAAATAGTTGTTAATAACATTCAAACAACATTATTAAATCATATTTTAATTGTTTTACTTATTAATAAATCATAAATTTTAATTTCTTACAATATTAAATTCAAAAATCTTATTAAATTTTATAGTTTTTAATTATCAAAAATTACGGGTCATTACAAATTTTTTGTATATTATATATACTCATCACGATGTGAGATTCTGTTTTGTTTTTTCTTTTCATTCACCCTAACAATCTATCTTTCCAGCACTAAGATGCTCGGCATGTGAATACCGTGGATGTATTATTGTTGACTTTTGAGGGACGAAAAAGCCAGTTGTTATAGCATGGTGTCAGAGCTTAGGTTGAGCGAATACCTAGGCTTTGGTAGGGTAAACTCATTAGAGATAGAGTTAATAACACCCTAGTCGAATAAGTTGCTCTCACGAGGGATTTTTTCTATTTCAGATTGCTCGAATAGCTCTACTGATTCTTAGATAGTTCCGCATATTTGGCTAAGGTCGGTTCTTTCGCTTGGTAATTGCCCTGCACTTGATTCACAATTAACTGAGAATCACTATGAACTTTACTATGAGTTACCTTCATTACTTAGGCCATTCGTAGGACTGCAAGGGGGCTTTATATTTTGCGGCATGGTTGGTCATTTTGAAACCGAGTTGTTCTACTCCATGTAGCTTTGGCCCATTCGGGGTGATCACTACATATCCAATTCTTATCACTTGTTCATTTGATGCTCCATCTATGAATAAGTGGTAGAAATGTAGGACATTTATTTCTTTCTCTGAATGGGGTTCAGTTGGTATGGTGCATTCTGTAATAAAATCTACAAGTGCCCGACCTTTGACTGCCTTCCTAGGGCAGTGGGTAATGTCGTATTGGCTAAGCTCCATTACCCGCTTTAATAGGCGATCCGCTATCTTTGGCTTCTGTAGTATTTGCCTAAGAGGTTTGTTTGTAAGGACTTTGATGGGATGCGCCTAGAAGTAGGGCCGTAGTTTTCCTGCTATAAGAAGTGGGTTGTATGCTTTTCAACAATTGAGTAGTTTAGCTCTGCTTTTTATAGTCGTTTTCTTATGAGATAGATGGGCCTTTACATCCTTCATCCTCTCGTACCGCTGCAGCACTAATAGCTTGATCAGTTACCGTTAAGTAAATATATAAGTTCTCACCTATTACCGATTTTGATAGTATATGAGTACTGACCAAATGATGTTTCAGATTTTGGAATGTAGCCTTGCACCCCTTAGTCCATTCGAAGTTTCGCCCTTTCCTCACTTAGTCGAAGAATGGGATGCTCTTATTTGTTGCCTTGAATATAAATATGCTTAGGGCTTCTACTCTACCATTTAGACTTATCAAATCCTTGGGTTTCTTTGGGATTCCTATTCTTCTTATGGAAGCAATCTTTTCAGGGTTTGCTTCGTTGCCACGTGCACTCACTATATACCCTAGGAGCTTGCCTGACTTGATAGCGAAGGTGCATTTCAAAGGATTTAGATTTATATGGTATTGTCTTAGGACTGTGAAGGTCTGCTTCAAGTCTTTGACATTGTATGATGTTGCCTTTGATTTTACTAGCATGTCGTCTACATAGACCTCTATATTCTTTCAATCTGTTCAGCAAACATTATGTTCACTAACCTCTATTAGATTTCCCTTATGTTTTTGATTCCAAATGTCATGACCTTATAGTAGTATAACTCTTTGTCTGTCACAAAACTAGCGTGTTCTCGATCTGGTTCATACATAGCTATCTGATTATACTCGAATATGCATCCATGAATGAGAGTAATTCGTGCCCACTAGTCGCATCTACCAACTTTTCAATCCTTGGCGAGTGAAAGCTGTCCTTCAGGCAAGCCTTGTTAATATCAGTGAAATTTATGCATGTTCTCCATTTCCCATTAGGCTTTCTTACTAATACCGGATTGGCAATCCACTTTGGATAGTATACCTCCATGATAAACTAGTTCTCTTTTAACTTTTTAACCTCTTCATATAGTGCATGTATCTTTCTTGGTCTAGTGATCTGTGCTTTTGTCTGACTGGGTTTGCATTTGGATCGATGTTCAATGCATAGCCGATGAAGGCCGGGTCTATTCCTACCATATATAAACGAGTCCAAGAAAATACATCTACCAACCTTTTTAGTAAGTCTACCAGTTCATCCCATCCCTCTACACTAAGGTTCTTCCCTATCTTGAGCACCTTTGTCTATCCTCCGGATCTATTTGTATGGCTTCGATATCATCTACCAACTTTAAATCTTTATTTGTAGCCCCTAACCTTGGATCTATCTCACTTTCTATCTCCTCTTCTGGTGGTGAGTTCACAGACGATGCCTGATTTTGGGCTTCCTCAGAGAAATATTATGCATAAACTAAATTATATTCGTCGGTGCAAATCATGTACATATATGTTCTCTTTTCTCTTAGGTTTCGGAAGCGCATGATTACTCGCCTCAATATCAGTTTGAGTATCCGATATCGCCACAGTTTTATGTTTCGCTTTAACTTTAGTATTATCATTACGAATATGAGAAAAGACAATAGAATAGTTTGGAACAATTTTATTGTAGAGTTAAGAGTTACAATGTACAGTTCCCTAGCTTAAAATTGTTCCCCTCTTACTGATCCTATTCCAGCTGGAGTACTGAACTTCATAAGCAGGTCCTTTTGAGAGATAATTGCCCTCAGTCAACTAGAGCAGGTCTTCCTAAGAAAGCATTATAGGGTGAGGGTTGATCGATGATTAAGAAACTTGCATAAAATGACTTATGTAATGGGGCACTTATAGCCATAACAAGCAGACGCACTGACTCTACTAGAATGGTAGCAGCATTGTTGAAAACAAAGAGTACTTCGGGGCTAGATTTCAGGATTTCTAGAAGTAATTTCATTTGATCATAAGCAGACTTGAAGACATTGATTGAGATTCCCGAATCGACAAAGATTTTCTACATTGTACAATTTGACACTTATAATGTAATGATAAGTGGGTCTTGATGTGGCAATACAACTCCTGCTGCATCAGCCGCTGTGAAGGTTATCTCTGGTGCAGGTTTCTATTTGACGTGGAAGATCACCCTATGAGTTTTGGTCTTCTGCACGTATCACTCATGTGCCTTTTTGCTTGCTCCAGAGAGGTGTGGTCCTCTATGAATTGAAGTAATCAGGTTTGAAGGATTTCCAGCTTGGTGTTCATTAGGATTTGGGGTTAGAATGTCAGTCTTGTCTCCCTTATTTTCCCTTTGGAAGCTACCTAAGTAACCCTTCTCGATTAGCCTCTCTATCTCCATCTTTAGGTGTCAGCAACTATCAATATGATGACTGTTTGCTTTGTGGAAGTGGTAATATGTTCTACCTTTGTTCTGTTTTGGTTTCTTTCCTTTATTTAGCAAGTTGTAAGCTAGCTCATCTTTGGTCATCTCATATATCCGCCCAAGGGAATAAGTGCGGGGTTTTTTTAGTGAGGTTTAATTCCTTTTACCGCTTTGCAGGTGGATGATATCCATATTCCTCGTTTTCCTATCATAAGGGGGTGAAAATCCCATGAGATTATGGTACGAACCCGGCTTCCTCCATCTTGATGTAATCAGCTGCCCTTTCATAAAAGGCTTTCATACTATGGCAGGATTTCCTGCTATTTTTGTCCCATATAGTAGTTCCTCTCCTAATCCCGGCATAAGCCACCATTGGTAATGCTTCTTCGTTATTTGCCCCAATTTGGAGAGCTTCTGCCTTGAAGCGCTTAATGAAACTGCGCAGGCTTTCATTCTCCCCCTAGTTCACACATGACATGGTGTAATGACCCTAATTTTGACTAACATTATTTAGAACATTTAATTAGATAAACTAAATGAAATAATGCAGATGGTTAAGGGATCGGGATTTCTTAACTAAGAAGGAGTCGTGCCTTAATGAATGTATTAGCAAAAGAAAATCCAAAACAAGTAAGTAGGAGGAATATGGTAAGGATAAAATAGGAAGTGCCTTTGTTCTTATACTCTAAACCCTTCTATTCTTCATTCCTTATTCATTGTAACATTCACAAACAAAACAAAAACCCTACTTAGCTCGGTCGGCCATAAGGAAATTCAAGAAGAAGAAAAGCTAGGATTCAAGTAAAAAGCTTAAGCAAATCAATCTAAGGGCAAATCTCAACCTTCTTAACACAGAGCCAAGGTGAATAGTCAACTTACATCTCACTTTTGATATTGATTTCGGTTTCAAGTTAGATTTGAATTAATTTTGCAAGTTATATGCCATGTTGTGTTTGTTTAAATGGATATATATGCTTGCTGATGATTTATATTGTTTCATACAGATTTTATGATAAGTTTAGATTTGAAAACCTATTAAACGACATCCACATGATTTGCATCTTTGATATATAATCAAAAACATTATTTTAGTAGTGGGTTTCAAGTTTCATAATTTTCTAAGTAATTGTGGATTTATTATGAATTTTCTATGAAAGAAAATAGTTAATATTGGGTTTAAATTACTTAAAGCAATTATATAATGATTTCAGGTATGAAATTTATATATATTAGAAAACATATTAAAAGTGAATTATTATGATTTTTGGAGAATTTTACTATGGTTATAAAATTATTTAAGTTAAGGGACTTAAATGTTTTACATGTTTTGTTAAGGAGGAGGGCTTATTTGTTAAAATGTTTTTAATTGTAAATTTTGAATTCGGCAGCCATTTTAGAAAAGAATTTCAATAAAGAGTGGGTAACCAATCATATTTTGAAAAACTGGGAAAGTTAGGTAAAACAGAATTACTTTGAAAGGCAATAAACCAGTTTTGTTTCGAATTACAACTTCACCACTTCCTTACTACCGTCACTATGCTCAGTTAGACATTTCGGACCTATTCGAAACCGATGCACATGATATTAAGCAGTTGGTATGTAGTATATTGGAGAAAGGCGAAAGGAATGATGTTGTCAAAGGCATGCTTCCGAAGGGGTTGAAGCCACTCTAATTAGCTTTCGAATAAATCAATTTACCTTTGTTTAAAAAGAGGTTTTCAAACAAGTTTCACTTGCCTACGTTTTTAGAAAGGAGCTTTCGAAAGAGTTACCGCTTACTTTTTTTAAAAGAAGCTTTCGAAAGAATAGCCGCTTTTGAACCTATTCGATACCCATGCTGCCATGTTCATACCTTTTGAATTAGTTAAGGCCGCTTATAGCCTCAAAACAATGCATTCAAAAGGGGTGCTTTCACCTTTTTCCTTTGAAGTCGCCTTCTCAATTCTTTCGAAAAGGTCGTTTAGCCACTTTCAAATGGTTTCAGAGATAAGGTTTCAAAAGGGTGGGTTTTTAAACTATCCACTTATTTTACTTGGGATTAATGCTTTCGAAAGTAATGCTTTCACCTCTGTTCTTTATGACTCTTTAGTTATATTAAAGGTTAAACTCAATGGTTTTGAAAGGAATAATTTTAAATGGTTTCAAAGCAATGTTTCCACAAACCCTTACTTGAACCCAATGTTTTCGAAAGGTATGTTATATGTGTTTTGAAGAGGAAGTCCCCAATGCTTTCGAAAGGTATATTTTACGTGTTCCGAAAGGTTTGTTTTAAGTGTTTTGAAAGGAAGGTTTCCAATGCTTTCGAAAGACAAGTTTAAATGGTTTTGAAAGGGGATGTTTAAGGTTTTATATATAATGGTTTCGAAAGGGATGCTTTCAATAATTTTGAAAGGGATTGTTTAAGGTTCTAGGTAAAGATTTCGAAGGTATTGTTTTAGCCTTATAGCCTAAAGTTTTCTAAGTTAAAAAGAGGATTTAACTTATTTGAAGGAATAGATAATCCCATTGATTAGATTTCATCAACATTATTTTGTGTAAAGCATATATCATGGCATAAGTATTTTGAGTAAAGCAAAGAGTATGATTTCCTTATTTTGTAAAGATAGGATTTTAAGGGTAAACCATTTGTAAAGATTGTTTGCTAGGAAATGAAATTTGAATAGGGTAGTTAACCCTAAGTTTATGACTCAGATACTAGAAGACCAGATGGGACTGGTATGGGGTCTCGCTCTTTGCTTTAGCTAATAGCCTCTAGCTAATATAAGTCCAAAATTCCAGTGTGTAGGGCTATGTCCTAGATGCTAAAATAGTGTTACACACAGAAGGGAATATACAGAGTAAAGTTAGGTTATTGGTGAGCCCACAAAACCATTAGGACCAGTTGACCCTAGAAGAAGATAGTTAAGGGCGAATAGCCCAATATTGTGTCTAACAGAAGTTAGAATGTTTATTATGTCTGGTAGGTCTGAGTCAGCCAGCGGTTAATAGTTAGCCAGGTAAAACTATACTGTGGGAAGATAATCCATTAATTACCTGATTTATATGCATATATGTTATTACTATTATTGTTAAAATCAGTTTGATTGCAGGTTTTGATTTGCAAAAAATATGATTTTAAAAGGATATTAAGTAAGGGAAAACTCGTTCCACTAAGTGGCATGGTCTCACTTAATATTAGTAAACCGGGATGTAACAGTATTATTCACACCAGGCTTTATGTCTGACTCAAAGTTTATGTTTTCCCCTTAAACTTTCGAGTGCTCAAAATTAAATTTAAGTAGATTGAGAGTTAAGGACTTTTCAGGTTTAGTTAGTTGGATGAATAAGCTTCCGAAGACGTGTAAGAGGCAAAGCTAGCTATGTAGGATCCATTTAGTATTATTTCCAATGTGATGTATTTATGATTGATATGTCTATCTAGTACTCTAATCATCCAAGCGGGTATCTTCATATGTCGCTCTTGGCGTAATTTGTAATAATTATATTTGATCAAAACCTGGGAATCGTTTTGGGATTATATAATTGAATATGAAATATTGATTTGAAATGTAATCAGAAAAGCTGTTTTGAAATCTGTGTTGATTTTATTTCATATTCATGTACTTCTGATATTATGGATACCATTAACATTACCGTATTTTGTCACCGAAAGTTAATACTATAGATGACTGCACCATCTATAGCACTTAGCTTCGAGCCTCAAATTAGGGGATGTTACACATGGTATGGATGTCTGTGGAGGATTCTCTTTCTGAGTTGAATTATCTTAGAAAATCAGTAGATAATTGCCTCTAAGACCGGACTTCTACCACTTCGTATCTTCTAAACCACCTTGAGGCTGCATCGGATAGGTATACATGGAACAACTTGCACCGGGCCATCTTCCCAACCTTCAAGATGTCCATGAAGTATTCGAAAGTGCTGAGGTGATCTTTGGGATCGGTAGTACCATCAAACTTGTCAATTGCAGAGGCTTTGAAGTTATCGGGAAAATCGGCTTCAATAACGGTTTCACAAAAAGGGGACCAAATTCCTTCCACTGTTTTTTCTTCGGTATTCTACTGGAAAATCTTTTCTTATTGTTCTACCCGAGTTTTGAGCTGGTGGATCTTGTATTCTCTTAGGTCAACCTGGGATGAGTTACCGTCAGTCGTGGTGTCATCATCATTTTTAGCAGATCGGGTCATTTTTCTAGTAATAGGGGGTTTACATTGGCCGGTTTGGCTTTGATCCTAGGATTAGCCTGGATTTTGCTCTTCAACTTGGTGTTAGATTTTAATCCAGCATCACCGTTCCCATGGGAGTGCTATTATCATTGTAGAATACAATAGCTTATGATTTTTATTTGATGCTAATAAACATATATATATTCGTTTAAATGTATTTGTTATTGTACTATTTTATTTTTCCACATAATTAAATAAATATTTGTTGAATAAAATAAATAAATCAGAATTCATATTTAGACAAATATTTTATTCAAACAGAAATTTTATTACAAATTCAAATAGTACAAATTTAAGCTCTCACTATATTTTCAATTATAATACAATTTCAATTACAACACAGTTTTCACTATACAATTTTTTCATACATGTTTCACCACATTGCATAATTCACTCGACACTCGTATTTGATCTTCAACTTTGTTCCAACCTGTATCTAGCATCTGAACTATCTGCAAAATAAACACTGACGCAGTAAAATTGAAAAAGAAATATTTTGCAGTGCACAATGAAGTATGTGTTTGAAAATATTGTTTTCCTTAGTTATTTGGGTTGTTCGTCGTCATTTTTTTAATTCATCTTACACGAATCACTTGTGACATGCAGAGTGTATCACTGTACATGTCAGAAGGTCGTGCACACCGATATATATTTGCTTGTTAGAACTGCAGGGACAGATGAGCACAAAGTCAAGCCTAAGCCAACTGGAACTCAAGTGCAACTTCAAAAACATAGTTTCAGACTATCATAACACATGTGTACAAACCAACATAAACACAACTTCAACCAAATGGTCAAGTACAAGTTCAGTTCCAGTCAAATGCAAGAGTAACAAGACGAGAACAACAAAGGCAAGAATCAGACCATATCAGTCTTCAATGGATGGTCAGAGCATGTGGAACCAGACCAAAGCAGCTCACGCATGAACACACACATACAACAATAAACATGCTCACATGTACAAAAGATAGAGAAAATGCAGACAACAACAAAGGCACTAGACATGTACAATTTCAATGAAATGGTCAGGAGCAACAAAGACAAGACTGCAATAACATTGGCAAAAGGGACCAAAATAGAGAAAATAAAATCAACATGCAGTGCATATGTACAAAGTGGTGCATACAATAAATCACACAAGCAAAGACAGCAATGGAGTAGTGGAACAAGGCTACACTCTACATGTAGGCATTCAGACTACAGCAACAACATTTCAAAGAACGCAATGGCACAAGTACATGAAGTACACAAGCATTCAAATGGAACCAGTCATAATGCAGACACATGAAAACAAGATAAATATGGAACCAGACTGCAATGATCAGGAACCACATGAGTTAACATGAATGCAAGCACTCGAGTGAACATAGCAATGAAATGTCAGAATCCAGACCAGAACACAACAATGTAGACTCGTGAAGCCTCAACAAAATGTACACATGATGAACACACATGAAAATAATATGATGCAACCAGACTTCAAAGAATACAAGCAATGGTCAGTGCATAAGAAGTTGTGAACACAAGGGAATCAACTACACCAAATTTCAAAAACAAGGGAGTTCTCTAAATCAATGCAGACCTCAATATTACCAGAATTGATGCCAAAGTACGCACACAACATGGAACCAGACTACAACATCAAAGACTCCAAGTTCAGATCAATGATATGACAAGAATTCAGACTAACTACAACAAAAACAGTGAAGGAGCCGTGGGAAACTATTAGTAATAGGTCAAACAAAATCAAGTCATAAAGAAATGGTCAAACAAAACTGTGTTGAAGTGTTCAACCAAATAAATTCAGAAAATTGTTTAAATTTTTGGAGGAACAAGTCAGCGAATGATGAACAGGTTGTAGGAGCAAAAAGAACGGAACAAAAATTCAAACATATTCAACCGATGATAAGATGAAGAAGTCAGAATTCATCACAAGCATTCAATCAATAATCGAACGGCTAAGCAACGCAATTGATAAAATCATGAAAAATTCAAACCAAAAATATACGAACAAACTAATAGGGTTTCTATCCCTATAAATTCAACCCAATTCATCACTGGTAGAATCATCAAGTCGAGCATAATCAAAATCGAAAAGGGGCAAAATCACATACCAATTTCATCCCATTCAAGCTCGATAAAATTGAAGCGACCGTGAGCACTCAAATCCACAAAGTTGATTAATAAAGCAAATCGAAGAAAAATCATCACTTCAATCAAACGATTTGTATCGGCGTCATCAAATTCGAAAACCCTATTTCCAGATTGCAAAAGAAACAAGTGGCCGCAAAACAAAATAAAGAAAAGGGAACGGACAATCTTCTATTATTTATTTGGGCCGACTTTTATTTTTTTATTGGGCTTCAAATTTAATAATAGGGTTTTGTTTTAGTTTTATTTGTAATTTCCTTTTAAAATTTGGTGAATTTCTAGTTGTGTAACTAGGTACAAACTACAGGGCGTAGTTTGAGAATTCGTAACTCAGTGGCTGAGTTGTGGCAGGGTTTTGAGCTTAGAGTTAGGTTAATCGAGTTAGCAGGTATCACGAGTTTACGTGTCTTGTAAGCGACTGATTACTTAATTTTTAGTAGAAACCTTGGGGGCAACACATAGGCAGGTTTTTGCCGGAGCTGGGTAAATCTTTGTATGATCTCTACTGCATTACTTTCTGTTTTTATTTTTATTTCCGCAGTAATTTTAGTACACCCTATTCACCCCCCTCCAGGGTGAAAATGATCCTACAAGTGGTATCAGAGCTAGGAACAAAAACATTTTTTTGTTAAAATTTTTGATTATTTCTTTTAATAGCTTCTTTTAATACTGCTTTTGCTGAAGGTCAGTCCATAGTTAGACCACCCATATTCAATGGTGAATATGATTATTGGAAAAATAGAATGAAAATTTTTCTGAAAACCATAGATGCATGGAATATTGTTGAATCAGGATATGACACATCAACAGTAATGGTAGATAATCAAGAAGTTGAAAAACCTATGGATCAATGGATAGATCTTGAAAATAAACTGCAAAATTCTAATGCTAAAGCTATGAATTTTATTATTTATTCATTTGATCAAATTGAGTTTAATCGTGTCTCACATTGTCTAACTATGCAGGAAATCTGGCACACGCTTGAAGTGACTCATGAAGGAACCTCCCAGGTTAAAGAATCTCACCTTGTCATACTTAGTAGCGAGTATCAGAACTTCACAATGGAAAAGGATGAAAGTGTCAAAGAAATGCATGGACGACTTTCTAATTCTGTATACAAATCAAAATTCCTAGGAAGACCGTACACAGAGCTGGAAATAGTTCAAAAAATCCTCAAAATTCTTCCACAAAATTTTGAAGCAAAAGTGATTGCCATTCAAGAATCAAAGGATCTGAAACAAGTTAAAGTTGAAGAACTCATCGGAAATCTCACCACTTATGAGCTAGAAATCAAATTCAAGGAAGAACATAAAGGATGAGATAAGCGAAAGAAATTAATAGCTCACACATGATCGATGGATAGTGAAGATGATGGTAAAGATGAATTGGCACTGATAATAAAGAGATTCAAAAGGGGGAACCGCAAATATGGAAATCCAGCCTTGAATCAACAACTAAAGAGCAGAATCGTCAAAGTTCTAGACAACTCGGAAAAGTAGGAGATCATTTGTCACAAGTGCAATAAACCTGGTCAAATCAAGCCCAATTGTCCTCAAAATTGACTAAGCAAAAGGAAAGAAACCGAAAAGGAGAAGTTTTGCAGCAACTTGGAATGAAAGTGATGAAGATGATGAAAGCACTGGCAGTGAGAGTGAAAAAGCAAATCTGTGTTTTTCAGGAGAAACAAGTGACAGCGATGATGACGAGCCAAGCGAGGAATCAAAACTCACTCACTCACAATTACTTGTATATTTTCATGAAGTAAATGGCTGTTTTGAAAGACTTAGGGAGAAGTACACTAAAGTTGAATCACAAAGAGATAGTTTGATAGAACTGAATAAGCAGCTGGATCAAATGGTTCAAAACTATAGAAATAAAAGCCCTAAGTGTGATAAATGCCCATTATCAGAAGAGGATATAAAAAAATCAAAAACTAAAATTAAATCGCTTGAAAATGAAATTCTGATTTTGAAAGAAAGTGAAAATACTAGGAGAGAAAATTCTATTAAAAAGTGAACTCTGTTATTGAATGAAAATGAATCTCTCAAGTCACAAGTCCAACAATTGTCTACAACTTTAGGAAAATTTTCCAAAGGAGAAAGATCACTAAATATGCTATTAGGGAAACAAACTGTTAATACTGTTAGACAAGGACTTGGGTGTACTCAATCTGAAAGAGTTAGAAGTGAAACTAATCATGTAAACTCCAAGTGCACGATTTGTAGAAAAATTGGACATAATCGAAACAATTGCTGGTTTAGACTCAAAGACACGAATACCATACCAATTTAGGTTCCTAAAGGCACGAATGTAAAATCCGTTAAAGTTAAACAAATCTGGGTGCCAAAAGGAACAAACATAGACTATCTTGGTCTACATAAACTTATTTTTCAATATTTCTTGTCACTAACAATCATGGACCTATAAAAACAAATAGGTCACAAAAATCTTTTCTTGTGTAGGTGTGTTGGCAGGCTAAGGAACAACAAGAGTGGTACCTGGATTTTGGCTACTCCAGGCACATGGCGGGCGACAAATCAAAGTTCCTTAGCCTAGAGAAATACAATGGTGGCAAAGTCACAATGGGCAACAACGATGTATTATATGTTGAAAATCTGCACCATAATCTGATTTCAGTCAGCCAGTAAAATATTTGGACCTAACGATATTGCAAGCTTAAATGTCAAATCCAAAGGAATCTCATTTAAAAGCTGTAAAAAGAATTATAAGGTATCTATTGCACACCTCATGCTTTGGTCTATGGTATCCAACTAACGATAACTTTGAGTTAAAAGGTTATTCAAATGCAGATTATGTAGGTAGTCTAGTTGATAGAAAGAGCACTAGTGGAACGCGTTTTATATTGGGACATTTGTTAGCTGCATCACATTTCCAAAGAAAATATCTGCATTAATTTCATTTCAACTGGTTTTCAATTGGCAGACATTTTTACAAAACCCCTTCCAGAAAAAAAATTTTGCCGACTTCGTCTCAGTTTAGGCATTTTACAAATTTGATTTTATATTTTTGGATTTAATCTTCAATATCTATGTTAACTAATCTGATTCCCTATTGGTTATCGAAAAGATAAATAATGACTGAAAAAGTTATGAGTGTTGATATTAATCATACATTATGACTTGAGACAGTATATTTAGTAAATTTCTTTAAAAATTTAAACAAAATTTGTAATAACTTTGGTTGGTAAAAATTCCATGACTATCTTTATGCCTATCATATTTCTACAACAATCACTCATCAAAATCCATTATAGTATGTCAAAATGTGGTATTTAAACAGGAAATTATTCATTTTTTTTAATTAGCAATAAAATCATCCAAAAGTACTCACTCTAATTTAAAAGTCCGCACGGTTATACATGAGTGAACTACTTGAAATCTTTGATTATGTGCTTTCATGCTCATTTAAAAGTCCTGACATTTATGTATGTATGGAACACATATCAAAATTTGATGAAATAGGCGAGTTGATTCTAACTCCATTTAAAAGTCCTCATGGTTATGCATTGTTAGAAGATGCTTGAATTCATTTTTTAATAAAAATAAGAAATACTACTAATCTCATTTAAAAGTTTTAACGGTTATGCATGGTTAGTAAGTATTTAAAAAGATTCCTGTCATAAATATACCATAATTGGACACGACTATAAGTTTTCCTATGCCGACATCACCCTATCACTCTAAAATGGAAAATGTGCCTAACAAAGTATTTATGATTTTTGTTTGATTTTTTATTGAAATTTAATATATATACTCGATTAGGTATTAATGTTGTATTAACGTTTATCACTTTATCACTCTTATCTAATACTATTACTCTTTTGCTGATAACAAAAGGGGGAGAGAAGTTAAGATTTTGGCAAATAAGCTTAAAATTTTATTTTCATATTCTCATCTAGGATTCATTGCATTTTGCATATTTTTATTTATTTTCATGCATATGCGAAGGGGGAGCTTTGTTGTAGGGGGAGTATTCAAATAGAGGGAGCTAATAGAATTCATCAAGACCAAATACATTTAATAGAGTCAAAATCTTAATATATGTTTACTATCATCAAAAGGGAGAGATTGTAGAATACAATAGCCTATGATTTTTGTTTAATGATAATAAACATATATGTATTTGTTTAAATGTATTTGTTATTATACTATTTTATTTTTCCACATAATTAAATAAATAATTGTTGAATAAAATAAATAACACAGAATTCATATATAAACAAATATTTTATTCAAACAAATATTTTATTACAAATTCAAATAGTATAATTTTGAGCTCTCACTACATTTACACATTTTCAATTACAATAAAATTTCAATTACAACACAGTTTCACTATACAATTTTTTCATACATGTTTCACCTCACTGCATAATTTACTCGACACTCGTATTTGATCTTCAACTTTGTTCCAGCTTGTATCCAACATCTGAACTATTTGCAAAATAAACACTAACGCGGTAAAATTGAAAAAGAAATATTTTGTAGTGCATAATGAAGTGTGTGTTTGAAAATATTGTTTGCTTCAGTTATTTGGGTTGTTCGTCGTCATTTTTTTAATTCATCTTACACGAACAACTTGTGAC
This sequence comes from Allium fistulosum, assembly GCA_030737815.1. Lineage (NCBI taxonomy): Eukaryota > Viridiplantae > Streptophyta > Magnoliopsida > Asparagales > Amaryllidaceae > Allium > Allium fistulosum. The sequence goes on from CM060907.1 coordinate 854,119,958, forward strand.
ATGCATAGTGTATCACTGTATATGCCAAAAGGTCATGCACACTGATATACACTTGCTTGTTAGAATTGCAGGGACATGTGAGCACAAGGTCAAACCCAAGCCAAGACTGGAAATCAAGTGCAACTTCAAAAACACAGGTTCAGACTATCATAACACATGTGTACAAACCAACATAAACACAGCCTCAACCAAATAGTCAAGTACAAGTTCAATTCCAATCAAATCCAAGAATAACAAGACTAGAACAACAAAGGCAAGAATCAGACCATATCAGTCTTCAATGAATGGTCAGAGCATGTGGAACCAGACCAAGGCAACTCAGGCATGAACACACACATACAACAATAAACATGCTCACATGTACAAAAGATAGAGCAAATGCAGACAACAACAAAGGCACCAGACATGTACAAGTTCAATGAAATGGTCAGGAGCAACAAAGGCAAGACTACAATAATATTAGCAAAAGGGACCAGAATAGAGAAAATAAAATCAACATGTAGTGCATATGTACAAAGTGGTGCATACATCAAATCACACAAGCAAAGAGAACAATGGAGCAGTGGAACAAGGCTACATTCTACATGCAATCATTCAGACTACAGCAACAACAGTTCAGAGAACACAATGGCACAAGTACATGAAGTACACAAGCATTCAAATGGAACCAGTCACAATGCAGACACATGAAAACAAGATAAATGTGGAACCATATTGCAATGCTCAGGAACCACATGTGTTAACATGAATGCAAGCACCCGAGTGAACAGAGCAATGAAATGTCAGAACCCAGACCAGAACACAACAGTGTAGACTCATGAAGCCTCAACAAAATTTACACATGATGAACACACATGAAAACAATATGATGCAACCAGACTTCAGAGAATACAAGCAATGGTCGGTGCATAAGAAGTTATGAACACAATGGAATCAACTACACCAGATTTCAAAAACAAGGGAGTTCTCTAAATCAATGCAGACCTCAATACTACCAGAGTTGATGCCAAAGTATGCACACAACATGGAACAAGACTACAACATCCAAGACTCTAAATTCAGATCAATGAAATGACAAGAACTCAGACCAACTACAGCAAAAACAGTGAAGGAGCCATGGGAAACTATCAGTAACCATTCAAACAAAATCAAGTCATAAAGAAATGGTCAAACAAAACTATGTTGAAGTGTTCAACCAAATAAATTCAGAAAATTGTTTAAAGTTTCAAAGGAACAAGTCAACGAATGATGAACAGGTTATAGGAGCAAAAAGAACGGAACAAAAATTCAAACATATTCAACCGATGATGAGATGAACAAGTCAGATTTCATCACAAGCATTCAATCAATAATCGAACGGCCAAGCAACGCAAGTGATAAAATCACGAAAACTTCAAACCAAAAATATACAAACGAATTAATAGGGTTTCTATCCTATAAAGTCAACCCAATTCATCACTGGCAGAATCATGAAGTCGAGCATAATCAAAATCGAAAAGGGGCAAAATCACATACCAATTTCATACTATTCAAGCTTGACAAAATTGAAGCGACCATGAGCACTTAAAGCCAAGAATTTGATTGACAAAGAAAATCGAAGAAAAATCATTGCTTTAATCAAATGATTTGTATCGGCGTCTTCAAATTCGAAAACCTTATTTCCAGATTGCAAAAGAAACAAGCGGCCATAAAATAAAAAAAAAGAAAAGGGAACGTATAGTCTTCTATTATTTTTTTGGTTGGCTTTTATTTTTTTTATTGGGCTTCAAATTTAATAATAGGGTTTTGTTTTAGTTTTTTTTTGTAATTTCCTTTTAAAATTTGGTGAATTTCTAGTTGTGTATCTAGGTACAAACTACGAGGCATAGTTTGAGAATTCACAACTCAGTGGATGAGTTGTGGTAGGGTTTTGAGCTTAGAGTTAGGTTAATCGAGTTAGCGGGTATAGCAAGTTTACGTGTCTTGTAAGCGACCGATTACTTAATTTCTAGTAGAAACTCGGGGGCAGCACGTAGGCAGTTTTTGCCGACGTTGGGTAAATCTATATGTGATCTCTACTGCATTACTTTCTATTTTTATTTTTATTTCCACATTAATTTTAGTACACCCTATTCATCCCCCCTCTAGGGTGAAAATGCTCCTACAATCGTTCCCCTTTTGAATGTTTAGAGTAGTAGTGGGACGATGGCGGTGAGCTATGGAAAGGGGAGGTGAAGATGGCCTGTGAATGACATATTGGGTAATTATTTTCTCTAATCCCTCCATATGCTGGTTTATTTGGTATGAGAAGGATTGGAATGCAACCAGGATGGGATTTGCGAGGGCTTCAGCTGGAGTTCCATGTCGTCTAAATGTATAAGTGATTTATGGGAAGTCTTTGCTGCCAAATGTGAAGGTTCTTGAATTTGAACAATAGGTGAATCGGTTGGATTCTCAAAGAACTAGTAGATTGTGTATCGCTAATAAAATGAGTATATATACTAATTTATACTATGATATAATAAAGCAGTAAGTAAATGTACACACTGAGATTTATACTGGTTCGGAGCACCTCTCCTAAGTCCAGTCCCTATGCACCTCTTAGGTATTTCCTTGGTAAATCCCCCGCATGACCCAGAGGAATAGTTTTACAACTTACCCAATCTGAGCACCTCTCAGATTTATTCTTTCCTTTGAAAAATACAATTCTTGCTTGACAATCTTGTGTTCATCTAACACTGATTTTGACTTGATAGTACAATGGTTTCTATAATCTCATTGATGATTCGTAGTGAGTGCACAGTGATTATTGGAATAATAGCAAATGAAATAATAGAGTTGAAAGCACAAATGCTTAGAATAACACAAGAGAGTAAAATAGATAGAAGCCGGAGTAGAAGGTGTATACTTAAGTATGAGTTGTTATACTATTTATATATATTGAAGAGAAGAAATCAAGAGTTGTCCATCTTTAAGAAATCCTTTTAGAATTGCAGAATCAAAAAGTCGCAACTCTTGAAGATGACCTTTCATAAAAAGTAATCATTACAACATCTTAGTCTTTTGAGCGAATACGTCAGTCTACTGAGTGTGAACGTTTTAATTTTCGCGGCAATTATTTGAATTTTTTTAAAAAATGGTTCAACACAGTTTTAGTTGATTGAAATTGGGCTCAGTCGACTGAGCTTAGTCGACTGAAACCAATTTCAGTTGAATGAACAGTGTAAGTTCAGTTTTTATATATAAACACTTATCATTTTAAATTCAATCTCTATGCTATGTTGATATCTGTGTTTGTGTGTTACTTTATATGTGTATATGAACTATTAAGGAGATTTTACAATTTAATCTAAGACCGTATACATACTATTGATCTTAAAGCTCCATAGTTTTGACTTCTTTGACTTGTAGATGATTCTTCTTGCTCATTGTCTTGCTTTTTGTCTTCTTGAATGATAGCATGTCATCATGATATAGTATATATGTACAATATATAGTTGTCATCATTAAAACGGAGAACTAATGTTCTAACAATCTCCCCTGTTTTGATGTTAACAACTATCAAAGTAAAAATATTGAATTTGCTCACCCTAAATTCATGCTCCCCCTATCTATATGTTTCTCCCCCTTTGGCATCAACAAAAAGGTGATATAATGATAGTAAACACAATGAATATGTATATCGTATGAAATAAACATAAATACTCACAATACTTAACAATCACACACATAACATCAAAGAAAAGTTTTACATACATACCACATCATAGAAATAACATGTTATGTACATCAAGTCAAAGAACACCATAAATCAAGTCACAGACTAACACAACATAATACATCACAAAATATACCAAACACCACAAAAGTTTTTGAACGAACATAAAACCAAACACCATGAAATCAAAAAAGGAGATATGATAGACTTACCAAATATATAGGACGAGATGAAACATCCTAAGTGTCACGATCAGGATTTTCGACCCTTGAAAATCGACATCAATACGTCCACTGTATAGCATGCCTAATATCCAAATGCCGAAAATACCGATTGCAAGGGGAGAAGAAGAAAAAGGAATAAGGAGAAAACTAAACAATAACACAGAATCTCACAATCGCAGCGAACAAAATATAATATATAATAACAGATCTTTATACAAGAAACTGCAACTGTAATATACATACAATCATTAGAGTACAACAGTCAACAATCAATTTGGACAGTTATAATAACTTGTCCTCACAAGTGCCGAATATACAACATACACACACAGTGGAATATAATCAAGTACGTGGAATACGCCTGAGACTCCTCCAGCTCGTCTCCTGAGCTCCATAGCATCCTAACCTGAATCTATAATACTCGGTATAACAAGAGCATTATAATAAAATAACACCAAAGTCGGTCTGGAAAACCAGCGTGAGAAAAACACACCCAATTGGATTTAAAGTTATAAGAAAATCTTTGAAAATCAGAGGTATCTCGTAAGACCATGCCACACATAAACATGACAGGTTTTTACCTTAGGATAACCAAAACATTTTATATCAAAATCATCTGATATTATAATAATGTCTATAGAAAATAAACTATAAAATAGCTGAAATGCTTTCATCTCACGTTTCAGCGTAGTTGGGCACATCTAAAACCGTACAGACTCATAGTGGGTATTAGAATCCATATAATGACAGGGCTATTAGGGTACCGCCCACCATAGTACATCTCTAGAAAAATGTATCGAGATTGAACCTATCGATCCCTGCCAACACAAGACTTGCCTAACCCTTACTGGATAGTACCAAATACGATCACCGCTAATGTGGCTCGAAACGCAACAAATGGTAGATAGTGATGATGATAAATATCCACTCTAGATGAGTGATGATCATACCCGAATGGGAGCGGCCCACATAGCCTTGCTGCATCTCCCCTGTTTTAGTCATATTTGGTTGATGAGGCTTGAGGCTATGTTTTACCTTAAGAATAGCATTCATACTTGGAATGCTAACACTGCCTTCCAAGCAACAATGCAATGATAGCATTCATCCATACAAGTTGTCCTGAGTTTGGACAAACTGAATCTCCTTCAAGATCACCATCTCCATTATCTTCGAGAAATAACAATTCATAACGCACAAATTGGGTCAAAGTGGTTTTTAGATAATTAAATCTGATCCTGGTCTCTTCGAAACGATTAACGAATTTGGCAAGATTTGATAGTCGGTTATTTAATATCAAATCACACACATATGCAATCACTAGGCCCATATTATAACCTTTCAAAAACATTCATTTCAAAATATCTTTACAAAAATAAATATTCAAATCTCTTCCAGTATTCCAACATTTGAAAACAATTCCAAATACTTATCCATAACAGGATATTTTTAAACCATTTCAACACTTAGAAATATTTCCGAATTCAATTATAACACTTGGAAAATATTTCAATATAATTCATTTTACACTTAAAATGTTTTTTCCAAAACCCGCTTTCCAATACTTAGGAGAATACTTACAAGCAGATTCTCAATATCAAACTTAGGAAATATTTCATAACTTATCTCATAATCTCCGGAATTATTAATAAAATCCTTTTTACAATTCCCAAAACCAATTTATACTCTTTTATAAACTCAACCAATAATTTCTAACTTCTTTTATGAATTCAGATTTCATTTCGAAGTTCCCATATTTCAACATTTTGGAAATTTTCTCAAGTTTCCAAAATTCCGTTATAAGATTTTTTCTTATAAAATCTAATCCATTAAATAAAACCCGATTTACAAATCTCGAGAGCATTTATAAATAAATTCAATCAATTTTAGAAACTCTATATTATAAAATAAGTGTTTTTAAGGAATAGTAATAAAATTTCAAACCATTTAAGTGATTATTAAAATATCAAACACATTTAAATAGACAACGATAACAAATTTTTAATTTATAAATAAAACTAATCGATTTACAAGCTTATTTAAAAATTAGAATTCATTTCAATTAAGATTAATATTTGAAAAATCAAATTTTCGAAATATTTTAATACTAAAAACAATTTTTAAACTACATAGTTTAATAAATAAAATAAAATCTCTTTTTAAAACAAACTTAACTTCTCGACAAAAATTTACTTTTAAAATTCAATCATAACCATTTTACAATTATAAATCTCTCTCGATTTATCACAAATCGATTTTCATTATCAATTTCATAACTATTTTCAATTTGCAAATAAGGTTCACTATCTCTTTCTAAACCGATTTTCATAACTCGATGTAAATTCATATTGTGAATTTATATTCTCAATTTATCGAGTGATAATCACTTCACTTTATTTATACCATCGTTTATAAATTTTATAAATTCATTTCCATTTTCACTTGTTTATAAAAATAATCTCATTTATAAGATTTCATTTATAACCCTTCCCTTCATAAATCCTTTTTATTTTTCAAACCTATTTTATATATCGATTTCGACTCCTTTTCCATATTTCAAAAATGCCGCTTTAAATCCATTGTTCAAATTTCCTTATATAAATTATTTTAAAATCTCTATTTAAAATATCTTCCGAAATATATAAGTACAATACCATAATCAAATCATTTATTTTATCCAAATCAAATCCTTTTTAAATAATCCAAAATTCCATATAAAATTATCAATTCCATAATCGCCTTTGAATTTCCCTTTTTAAATTCAAAAATATTATTGATGGTATTTAAAATACCAAAATTAGGGCCAGTGCTACTATAGTATCCAATATATAAAATCACACAATAATCCATAACAGATTATTCAATCACATCATATATCACTATATATGTAAAAGAATTCAATATATTTGAGGAATCCAGTTAGATCCCCTCAACCTGTTTCTCTGCATCCACAGAGGTTATATAACATAAAATACCAACCCCTCTTCGAGGCGGGATATCGCGGTAACATAGGGTCATCTGCTATTATGTTGGGCGCGTAGTGTCTCATCCGCTCCAATCGGCAGGAATGTATCCAACTACTAATATATGTACTACTATATATATATATATACTATAACATCCAACTGATAATAATTTATCAATCCATCTAATCAGCCAATAAATACTTTTAACTATTTAAAATAAAACCAATTATCCAAATAAGTGAGATTTACTCACATTTATTTCAGTTTCCGTTTCTGCATTCTGGTTCTGACTAAATTCGACCAACGTTCGAATTTAGCTGAAAATTCTATAAGCTCTAATTGTCACCAAATCAATTCCTTTTAATAGTACTATTCAATATGAACCAAACGCGACGGACCACGTTCGATTTGGACCTAAAACGAGTAAGTATCATGGTACTAAGAATATTGAATAAAATAATATAATATTTTCTTAATTACATACTTAAAAAAACTAATTACCCATTTAAAAACTAATTAGCCGCCTAAACATTCTTCCCCCAATCTCGAGTTTGACTTGCCTGCACCATCCTTTGATCGTGACTCCCCTTCTCCTTCGGCCACCATTGCCGACCAAATCCCACCATCGCGAAGCCCCTTCCAAGCCGACTCCATCCCCCTCCCCCCCACGCGACCTCCTCCCTCGCGACTGAGCTTGCTCAAAAGTCCACGAATGTCGTCGCGTTCTTCTCTCCACTGCTACCACCACAGGCCATCGCCTTCACCAAACTAATGTCGAAGCATGCCCACGCCAACACCTTTCTAATGCTACCACCCTTAGCCTACAGCTCCACCTGTAGCGCCGCCCCGAGGTTGTTAACTTCGCCGCCGTTCATCTCAAGATTTTGGCCACCATAGGCAGCCGCGCCACATCTCCACCATTGAAGAAGTTCGTCTCGGAATCGGTAACAAGTTCCTAGTTGGCAACTCCATCTAAAAACGTCAAGAGTGGCTCTGATGATCTTGGGCCATTGGATCAAGCTTTCGAATTTGAAAAGAATGAACGCGTATCATTCTCAGGAGATACGCGATATATAAGTGGGAAAAGGTGTAGGCTCGTATGTATATAGGGTGGCTGAGTAGGGTAAGTTTTTGTGGGCTGATAAGAAGGTTTAGGGTAGGCAAAAGTCAAATCAAAAAAATATATTTTATTTAAATTCATAATATCTCGCTTATAGTAACATAAAAGCCCGAACCCCTATCGAGGCGTGCCGCTAGGCGTTCCTAATGTTATACCCCTATTCCAAACGCAATGGAACAAGTCTCGAGCTCCAATTCTATCGTATGGAGAAGATAGCTTTTTGAACCCAATTATAATATTAAATTTCGATATAAATTTCAACGCATTTCTATCCCGTATGACCAAACGGTGCATCTGATCGCTACAAAATTTGACGGTATGCTATAATTCATTATTATGGTCTTAATGACATTGGTTTCGTTGAAATCCAAGATGTGCCTCGGAAGGCTATTTTCACTCGTTAATTTAAACGAGTTATTTTTAAAATCGAGTAAATCACTTATAAATCCAATTTAAAAAATTTATTATCTTCCTTCTTATTAATAGAAATTAAATAAGCCTTTAAATCATTTTTATCCAAATAAAATCCAAGATTTAAATTATTTAAACGATTTTCAATTATTAAATTCAACAATTAAATTACCCAATAAATCGTTGTATTTAAAATTTAAGTTATTAAATCTATAAAAATAACCTTTTAAATATTTAAAATCAATTAAATATTCCAGATCCAAATACCTAAAATTTTGGATCGTTACATTCTTCCACCCTGAAAAGAATTTCGTCCCTGAAATTGCTAAGGTAAGAAAATGCTACCATACCCACTAGGTTTCCAAAATCAATTAGTTTAAATTGATTATCAAATCCTCCTATGTCTTTAACTTCCTTCATGGTTACTACTAATAACTCCATTTATTAAATTCATTTATTCCAAGTAAGAACTAAAAGTCGAAATTTTAGCTATAAAATTTTTCAAAATTTTTCTTACGCCTTAATTTACGAATTTTTTTGCAAGCGTCTCCTTTGCGCGGCTAGATCAGAAGAACCACAAATTGCCACTACGGGCCCAAACGAGCAAAAGAAAACAAAAGCTAAGTGGCTCAATCATAAAACCATCAATCAACCAATAATTAAACATGTACCTTTTTGTCTAGCAATCCAATTTTCTTATGAAATCAAAAGTATCATTTAACTCTTTCTTTTATATACCTGCATCTTATTTACCAATTATTTCCAATCATATAGTTCATAATCATATTATTCTGCATTTTAAATTTCCAATATTTGCTTTACTTAAGCCCGTACGATGTACATATAACATCCGTACACAATATCAAATCTGATCGCTCACTCAATTACACAATTTCACTTTCGAACTAGTGTCGTTCACACGACCACTCTAGTGCGGACTCAGATCTAGTTTCTTGGTTAGAAACTGTCATTCTCCTTGAATAGCCATATACTATGATAGACAATCCTAGAACCAATCAAAAATCCATATCCAAGGTTCGCCGTCGAGAATTGAGTGAAAAATTCTAACTCGGATCGATATAAATTATCTCGAAATCCTGTGCTCGAATCGGGATCAAACTATTAAGCGAATAAAGTAATATACGTACAACCCATGTATTTATTTCCAATCAAATTCAATTCCATTTTCAACATTTGATTTTTTTCAATCAACATTCCAAACCATATCCAATTCACTAATTATTTTAATTAGTTTAATTCATTAATTTATTTCAATCTTAATCAATTCCACTTCCAAAGATTATTTCATTTAGTTTAATTTGGCCAAACCTCCAAATTCCACTTTACTAACTTAATTTAAGTTAAATTTCATTCCATAATTCAATTTCAAATTTTACTTTTCATATATTCATAATCAACAATTTACACATTGCTTTATCTTGCTAATTTTCAAATTTTATAAGTCATCAAACTTATTTTCTCATATTTACAATAAAACATTTGAATGAAAATCCCAGAGTTTAAACACCTCGTTCTAAAGTATTTCAAATCATTTTTGAAATTATACACACACACACACACACACTCACAATCCCTTGGTATATCAAATCATTCCCTTTTATTTTCCAAAATCAAAACTAGTTTTCCCAAAATGTAACTCTAATGGTAGCAATTCCTCTCTTGGAAACTCGAAAATGAACGTTGTTGATGCTGCAGTCATCACCGAAATTATTTTCCAACGACCGAAGTGAGTTCAGTGCTTTCTATTCCTTTTAAAAATATCTCTATTCGAATTTGTTCTCCAAATATTATTATTATTATTATTCTCCCAAAACTTTGAAAAATCATTTTCAAAACCAACATGATTTAAATTCCCAACCTTTTAAAGCCTTTTATAAATCATAATTATAATATACTCTGAAATCTCATTTCCTTTCAATTTATAAATCACATTTATAAACTCCAATTCCATTTTGTTATACAAAATCATCTCTTTGTTGTTAGTCTTACTTACATTATAATATCGACCTTTATTCGATCATAAAAACAAACAACAAATGATAATAGTTTAACATTATTATTTCCTAACAACCAAGCACACCATATACAACTATAATTATTTCTGAAAATTTATTCCTTTATATATAAAATAATCAGGGTAAAATTATTCCATTTACCCAATTTTTAAAATAATACTATGTCAAATTGCTCTGTTCAAGTGTTTAGAGATCCTTATCAAAAATGTTAATTACTCATATTGACCAAAATCCATAAGCCACTCAACTGACCAATCAACATGATATAAAACATTTTTATATCACTAAAAAATACGCGCTCATATATGTACACACTCAAACTCATTCTAGGGTGCTACTGACCATATCTCTAATGAGCTTCCCCATCAAAGCCAAGGTTTTCGTTTAATCTTCAGCTATGATACCAAATGTAACGACTGGGATTTTCGACCCTTGAAAATCGACATCAATACGTCCACAGTATAGCATGCCGAATACTCAAGTGTCAAAAATAACGATTGCTAAGGGTGAAGAAGAAAAGGAATAAGAAGAAAACTAAACAATAACACAGAATCTCACAATCGCAGCAGAATAAAATATAATATATAATAACAGATCTTTATACAAGAAACTGCAACTGTAACATACATACAATCATCAGAGTACAACAGTCAACAATCAATCTGGACAGTTATAATAACTTGTCCTCACAAGTGCCGAATATACAGCATACACACATAGTGGAATATAATCAAGTACGTGGAATACGCCTGAGACTCCACAAGCTTGTCTTCTGAGCTCTATAACATCCTAACCTGAATCTGTAATACTCGGTCTGACCCGAGCATTATAATAAAATAACACCCGAGTCAGTCTGGAAAACCAGCGTGGGAAAAACACACCCAACTAGATTTAAAGTTATAAGAAAATCTTTGAAAATGAAAGATATCTCGTAAGACCATGCCACACATAAACACGATGGATTTTTACCTTACGATAACCAAAAAATTTGTATCAAAATCATTTGATATTAGAATATTGTCTATAGAAAAATAAACTATAAAATATCTGAAATCTTACATCTCACGTTTCAGCATAGTTGTGCACATCTAAAACTGTACAGATTCATAGTGGATATTGGATTCCATACAATGACAGGTCTACTGTTGTACAGCCCGCCATAGTACATCTCTAGAAAAATGTACCGAGATCGAACATATCGATCCCTGCCAACATAAGACTAGCCTATCCCTTACTAGATAGTACCGAATATGATCACCACTAATGTGGCCCGAAACACAACAAATGATAGATAGTGATGATGATAAATGTCCACTCTAGATGAGTGATGATCATACCCTAATGGAGTGACCCACATAGCCTTCCTGCATCTCCATTGTTTTAGTCATTTCCGGTTGATGAGGTTTGACGCTACGTTTTACCTTAAGAATAACATTCATACTTGAAATGCTAACACTACCTTCCAAGCAACAATGCAATGATAACATTCTTCCATACAAGTTGTCCTGGGTCTAGACAAACCGAATCTCCTTCAAGATCACCATCTCCATTATCTTCGAGATATCATAATTCGTAATGCACAAATCAGATCGAAGTGGTTTTTGGATAATTAAATCCGACCCGGTCTCTTCGAAACAATTAACGAATTTGGATATATTTGATAGTCGGTTATTTAACTATCAAATCACGCACATAAGCTGTCACTAGGCCCATATTATAACCTTTCAAAAACATTCATTTCAAAATATCTTTACAAAGATATATATTCAAATCTCTTCCAATATTCCAACATTTGAAAACAATTTCAAATACTTATCCATAACAGGATATTTTTAAACCATTTCAACACTTAGAAATATTTTCAAATTCAATTTATAACACTTGGAAAATATTTCAATATAATTCATTTTACACTTAAAATGTTTTTTTCCAAAACCCCCTTTCCAATACTTAGGAGAATACTTATAGGCGGATTCTCAATATCAAACTTAGGAAATATTTCATAACTTATCTCATAATCTCCGGAATTATTAATAAATTCATTTTTACAATTCCCAAAACTGATTTATACTCTTTTATAAACCCAACCAACAATTTATAACTTCTTTTATGAATTTGGATTTCATTTTCAAAGTTCCTATATTTCAACATTTTGGAAATTTTCTCAAGTTTCCAAAATTTCGTTATAAGATTTTCTCTTATAAAATCACTTCCATTAAATAAAACCCGATTTACAAATCTCGAGAGTAGTTATAAATAACTTCAATCAATTTCTGAAACTCTATATTATAAAATAAGTTTTTTTTAAAGAATAGTAATAAAATTTTAAACCATTTAAGTGATCATTAAAATATCAAACACTTTTAAATAGACAACGATAACAAATTTTCAATTTATAAATAAAACTAATCAATTTACAAGCTTATTTAAAAATTAGAATTCATTTTAATTAAGATTAATATTTGAAAAATAAACTTTCTAAAATATTTCAATACTAAAAACAGTTTTTAAACTACACAGTTTAATAAATAAAATAAAATCTCTTTTTAAAACAAACTTAACTTCTCGACAAAAATTTATTTTTAAAATTCAATCATAACCATTTTACATTTATAAATCACTCTCGATTTATCATAAATCAATTTTCATTACCAATTTCACAACTATTTCCAATTTCCAAAACAAGATTCACTATCTCTTTCTAAACCGATTTTCACAACTCGATATAAATTCATATTGTGAATTTATATTCTCAATTCATGGAGTGATAATCACTTCACTTTATTTATACCATCGTTTATAAATTTTATAAATTCATTTCCATTTTCACATGTTTACAAAAATAATCTCATTTATAAGATTTCATTTATAACCATCCCTTCATAAATCCTTTTTATTTTTCAAACCTATTTTATATATCGATTTCGGCTCCTTTTCCATATTTCAAAAATGCCACTTTAAATCCATTTTTCAGATTTTCTTATATAAATTATTTTAAAATCTCTATTTAAATTATCTTTCGAAATAGATAAGTACAATACCAGAATCAAATCAATTATTTTATCCAAATCAAATCCTTTTTAAATAATCCAAAATTCCATATAAAAATTATCAATTCCAAAATCTCCTTTGAATTTCCCTTTTTAAATTAAAGAATATTATTGATGGTATTTAAAATACCAAAATTAGGGCCAGTGCTACTATAGTATCCAATATATCAAATCACACAATAATCCATAACAGATTATTCAATCACATCATATATCACTATATATGGAAAACAATTCAATATATTTGAGGAATCCAGTTGGATCCCCTCAACCTGCTTCCCTACATCCACAGATGTTATATAACATAAAATACGAACCCCGCTTCGAGGATGGATATCGCAGTAATATATGGTCATCCGCTATTATGCGGGTCACATAGTGTCTCATCCGCTCTAATCGGGGGAAATATATCCTACTACTAATATATGTACTACTATATATACACACACTATAACATCCAACTGATAATAATTTATTAATCCATCCAATCAACCAATAAATGCATTTAACTATTTAAAATAAAACCAATTATCCAAATGAGTGAGATTTACTCACATTTATTTCAGTTTCCATTTCTGCGTTCTGGTTCTGACTAAATTTGGACAGCGTTCGAATTTAGCTGAAAATTCTGCAAGCTCTAATTGTCACCAAATCAATTCCTTTTTGTAGTGCTATTCAATACGAACCAAACGCGACAGACCGCGTTCAATTTAGACCTAAACCGAGTAAGTTATCACGGTTCTAAGATTATTGAATAAAATAATATAATAATTTCTTAATTGCATACTTAAAAAAACTAATTACCAATTTAAAAACTAATTAGTCGCCTAAACCTTCTTCCCCCAATCTCGAGTTTGACCAGCCTGCACCCTCCTTTGACCGCGCCTCCCCTTCTCCTCCGGCCAACATCGCCAACCAAAATCCCACCATCGCGTAGCCACTTCCATGCCGACTCCTCCCCCCTCCCCCCACGCGACCTCCTCCCTCGCGACTGAGCTCGCCCAAAAGTCCACGAACGCTGTTGCGTTCTTCTCCCCACTGCTGCCACCACAGGCCATTGGCCTCCACCAAACTCACGCCGAAGCACGCCAACGCCTTGCGAACACCACCACCCTTAGCCTCCAGCTCCGCCCCGAGGTTGTTAACTTCGCCATTGTTCATCTCAAGATTTTGGCCACCATAGGCAGTCGTGCGACATCTCCACCATTGAAGAAGTTCGTCTCGGCATCGGCAACATGTTCCTAGTTGGCGACTTCAGCTGAAAACGTTGAGATTGGCTCTGATCTTGGGTCATTAGATCAAGCTTTTGAATTTGAAAAGAATGAACGCGAATCATTCTTAGGAGATACACGATATATAAGTGGGAAAAGGTGTAGGCTCATACGTATATATGGTGCCTGAGTAGGGTAAGTTTTTGTGGGCTGATAAGAAGGTTTAGGGTAGGCAAAAGTCAAATAAAAAAAATACATTTTATTTAAATTCAAAATATATCGCTTATACTAACTTAAAATTCTGAACCCCTATCGACACTAGTACAAAAAGTGCATATTGCTTCGCCTCATTTGCATCGGTTGAAGTAAAAATTGATGCAAATAGAACTATTTGCATCAGTTCTATCTTAAAAACCGATGCAATTGGTACATGAAAAGTAATAGGTAATAAAAAAAATCAAATTTGCATCAGTTCTCACCAACAACCGATGCAAATAGTTTTAGTCACATCGGTTTTAATGTCAACCGATGCAACTACATGTTGATGGCAATATGAAATTTAGGTGGGAAATAATGAAAAATTGGCTCCAAAGTTACTACTTTGGACAAATGTGCTCCTTCCTCCTCAATAACCCAGTCCAAAAAAAAATTTCTCCACCTCAGAATCGTCGGTGCCAGAAAATTTATTTTTTACTTTTTTTTCTTCTTCAACAAATTAAACGAGATGCTAAAATGTGTTTTTTTGCTGCTAATTAACGTCTGCTATTAGTCTTCAAGCTAAAATCCAAGCACTGCTCGCCGCAGATTAGAGCAATTTGATTCGGGTGATTGGATTTCCTTGTTCGGTTGTTGTTCTAGTTGTGGTCGTGGGGAGGAGGTTGACAGTGGCGGTTTGTTCTCAATTTTGGTTGCGTGATTTTTGTGGCGAAGGGGGTTCACGCATCACGGGTTCGAAGGCGAATTGTGGTGAGGGAAGGTTGGCAGTTTGAATTGCAGGCGATTGAGGTGTCCAGTCGATTGGTTCGTTTAATTGATGGCAAGTGATTGAGGTGTTGGAAGCTGCTTTGGGTCACGGCGATTTGGGAGGTAGATGGTGGAATTGTTTGATGATTAGCAGTGGTCAGTGAAGAAGTTTGAAAGTGGAATCTCTCTGGTGGTTTATATGGTGGGTATAGTGGTTGTTGATGGCAGTTTTGTGATGGCAGTGGTTTGGGTAGATGTTGAAACCGGAGTTGTTGTTGTGGGTTGATAGAGACTGTTTGTAAGCAGTGTTGATGATATGGGTTGAGATATTATTATGTAATGTGTAGAGGAGGCAGTTGATGATTATGGCAGAGAAGTGAGCTGTAAGCAAGGTAGTTGTAAGCAAAGAGAGCTGTAGTTGCAGTAAGGAATGTAGAACTATGATGTAACAGACAGAGGGGAAGAAGTTGTGGTTTGAGATGTTGTGAGGGCAGAGGATGATGGTGCAGTTTTAATGTGAATGCAGGGGCTGGTTGAACTGTGAATGCATGGGGTGAAATGGTGAGTGGTGATGTTTGTTGCTGTGTTGAAGTGGTAGACGACAGCAGTAAGGAGGTTGTAGCAGTAAGTGAAGTGAATGTTATTTGATAATGGTACGTTCTACTTTCATTTTGTAGGTTTAGGAGTTTTTATTTTTATTCAACTTTGAAACTTGATCATATCATCTTGATATGTTTGAAATTAATTAATTGATTTTCAGAGATTTTAGAAATTAAGTTGCTTTTGAGGATTCTAAACATGTTTCTTTCTCTCTTTCTCTTTCATATATGGCCTGATTCATCCTTTTGATTAAAAAATAAAAAATAAAAAAATCAGATCACACTTTTCAGTTAATTTGCTTTAACAACCTTTTTTAAAGTCCTCAAAAAATAACAAAAAGGAAGGGGAAATATGCATGGGTGAATTGTAATCATGGCCAGCCAGTCTTTTGTATTGTGTTAGTTTGTGATTGCTTACATATACTGTGGTCATAATTATAGTTAAAGTACAATGCTTTGTCCTCTTTTAACAAATTTGTCATTGCAAATCAGTGTACGCCATGAAAGCCCAGTTCTTGCCGCAGTATTATTAGGAACACTAATTAAATTTGTACCATTTCTTAAAATAATACTTATAATCTTAGAATACAAAACAGTAGCATTCTTAGAAAGTGAATAAGCATCCTGGTTAGCAGTTAATGTAAAGCTTTTTACAAATAACAACATGTATAGGCTACGACACTATTGGTTCAGTGTGTTTTTTTTTCTTTTTCTTTTTTCACTCTTGAATATATTTTATACTTCATACTTTGATCATAATTTGCACCCTTTTACAATTTTTTTCTGCTATTCAGTTGTGCAGGGGTTAGGAGGTGTGGATGATGTTGTTGGTTTGAGTGAAGTGCAATTTTTGTTTGCAATGAAGTGAGTTGGTGGTGGTTATGGGATGGTATGTATGCAAGTATAAGATGGCAATAGTTGTTTTGATCAGCGAAGTGTTGGCAGTGCAAATGGTTGATGCTAGAGTGGTTGATAGTGAATGGTAGGAGGAATTGTGGCAGTGGTGGTGACTGGTTTGGGTACAGTAGCAGGGTGTGCAGGTGAATGGTATGGGGTAGTAGTTTGATATGGTCAGAGGGGTTGTAGCAGGGGCAGATGATGGGGGATGTTGAAGGTGTGATGGTTGAGTGATGTAGTTTGTATGTATGTGAGTGATGTATGTATGGAGGTTCGCAATGGGGCAAGTATGGTGCTGTGGTGGTATGTCAAGTGGTTGCAGAGGGAATGGCTATGTGCAAGGACATGGTGAGTGGTTTTAGGAGATGCAGTCAGCTGAATTATGGTTTTTGGAGATTGACAGTGTTCAGGATGATGTCTTTCAGGGAGCAGTGGTAGGTATGTAGTTGTTGAGTTGAAGATGAAGTGTATGAAGTGACGTGGAGGGAGTATATGTTGACAGAGGTTGATATGTGATGTTTGAGCACTGTGCAGGCAGTTGTTAAGGGTAGTGGGAAGGCAGGAAGAACAGCAGGGACTAAATGAAATGGTGAAGGTGATTTGCGGCAGTGGGTTTTGTATGTGATGGCAAATTTTGGTGATATTGTGGCAGAAATGGAGGGTTGTATGGTCAGATGTGGGTGGCGATGGAGATGATTTGTAGAAGTACAGTGTCACGACCCGCAAATCCGTACTTCTTGATTAAACACTAATCTCCATTGATTAACTCAAGAGGCATGGAAATACGAACCCTGAGGGGTTTTAAGAAGAAGAGGTAGAAGAAAAGATAGAAGAAAAAGAGAAGAAAGGAGAACAACAGAACAACATCAGAACAGAAAACAATATCAGAATCTTACACATCGCAGCGGAACAATATACAATAGATAATTACTAGTCTTTTAAAACAAAGAACTATATCAGTTTATACATACATCAATCAGAGTCAATATACAACAATGGACAGTTATATAAACTTGTCCTCATACAGAATACATAGCGGAATAAATAATATCAGATACAAATATTATGTCTCGTCATCCAGCTTATCTCCAAAGCTCAAGAATATCCTGATAACATAACTCTAGGCTGCCCGTGTGGAAATTGGTGGGCACCCAGAGTTTAGAAGGGAACAATAAACTCCGAGTCAGTCATGGTGACTGGTGTGAGATCGTAAAACAGTTATTTTTCACAAAGAAAATAAAAAAAATTCGCAATGCTTTTGGAAAATGAAACTACCATAAGACCTCCCGCCACACACACAATGCAAACGCAGAATTGGAGGAGATTTCTTCTTATGATAGTCAAAGATGCTTACTACGCAAAATCAAATCATTTTTGATATTATTATTAGTGCATAGTGTAGAAAACATTTTCGAAAGTATAATATTAATCTTAGCCAACATACGACCAGTATCGTATGCCTACTATAGCTACTATGTTCAATAGCAGGTTACCGCCACATTCCATAGCAGGTAATACAACTAAAACCGTACACGTCACGTATTGTTTCTTTGGATTTCCAACAAATGGTCAGGCCAAGGAACTTCCTATGCCACGATGGATACGTCCCTGGGATAGACGACCCGAGAACCTAACCGGATCTCTGCCAACACAAGGCCGGGTTACCTCTGCAAAAATAGGTAACTACTGACACGCGTATGCCATCCCCCGATCGTAACCGATCTTCCCGAGGATCCTCGATTCCCAACAAACCACATAATAAGCAGTATCAACATAGGTTAAGTATCTGGGCTCCATACCATGATACCACCTCTATCCAGAAGGAATGACATACACTAAGGGGCGCTACCCCCTAGAACCTTGCTGCATCCTTCCTGTTTTGACCATTTCCGGGGTGTGAGGCTCGATGAAGTCTCGTCCACAAAGCTACGCTTCCTACAAAG
The DNA here is from genome assembly GCA_030737815.1 of Allium fistulosum. Taxonomy (NCBI): domain Eukaryota; kingdom Viridiplantae; phylum Streptophyta; class Magnoliopsida; order Asparagales; family Amaryllidaceae; genus Allium; species Allium fistulosum. The sequence continues at coordinate 854,139,072 of CM060907.1, forward strand.
CCATGCTTCGGGTCAAACAAATGATCAACCTATGATCACAAAGATATAAGATCAAACAAATGATCATATCGCAAATGATCAAACACTGATCATTTCACAGCAACACTCAGTATGCCACGTTACCAAATTGGGAGTATATTGCTGATAAATTTCAACTACATAACCTCTGAGCTCGTACGTCTCAGAGAAGGGTGTTAAGCTAAGAGAATAAATTCTCCGCCACCAACAGAAATGTATTTGAAAGAAATCAGCTTTATATCTCAAATTTGTAACGTCAGACATACAATCCATCCAAGTCTGTTCCGGGATCGAACAGAACCGAAGGCACTTCTCACGAAGCCCTTGCATATCCGGATAATTTTCTAATCACGTCCGGACTTCCCGTCACTAAGGGTGATAAAAACCTCTAAATCGGAGATCAGCCGATGTAGAGTAACTCGACGGTAATCCTTCCGTTTTCAAAAATATCCGGTCTTCAACACCGGTCTTCGAATGCAATTCATAACGACGTATCACATATTCGGAATGGGTTATACGACCCCATGGTCCTTTCCCGGCTAACCCGAATAGTGAGCGCTTATTCAAAAATAAGTGTGGCATTCAAATTCATCCAATTCACAACAAATACCCATTCAAGGTAATTATTGATAGTCGGTTATTTAACCATCAATAAAGATGCGCAGCATCATCAGATTCCAAATAATTTTCCAAATTATTTATTTTCCAAAATATCTTTACTAGATATATAATTTCCACACTTAACCGTTTGAAAAACAAATTTCAAATATTCACTTTTCAATTTATCTTTAAAAGATAAAATTTCAAAACCCTTCGTTTCATATTGGAAAACCATTTCCATACTTATTTAATTATAAGTAATTCATAAATCATTTATTTTCAACATTTGAAAATATTCGATATACTTAAATCAAAAATCAAGTATATATTCATTCTTTCAGGAAATCATTTACTATAACAACATTTATTTGAGTCAAAACGAATGTTACGTAAAACATCGTTACGACGACTCAAAATCACTAGTATAGGGATTCGAAATTTAGATAGATATATAAATCCCAATACTATATAAAACATTTCCTTTCGGAAATCATTTACTATAACAACAGTGTTATAGTCCACCATTTCCTTATTTCTCGAAAACGCCTATTTCAACAATAAATGTTGAAATCTATGCTTTCGATTCATAATACATTTTAAAACATTTTTAAAATGTTTAACTTCATTTTTTTTCTATCACTTCAAAAATAAATCCATTTTACTTAATAATATATTCACTGTCCAAAATCGTGAATATAATTCACTTAACCCAATTTCAATCATTTCTACACATTTTATTTCAATAAAAATTCGCTATCCAAAAACGCGAATATATCTTCTTTGATAATCTTCTATATTTAATTTATCAAATTCAATTGATTTCGAATTTATAAAACAACGTTTATAAATTCTATTTCTATTTTCTAACAACTTCAATTTAATAAATCTCCTTTATTAACAATTCAATTCACAATTCAATTTTTATACCACAATCCATATTATAAGTTAAATACTTATAATTTCATTTATTTACAAAGATCATTCTTTTAAAACTTTACAAACTGGAAATTCTATCCTTTTATAAACCCATTATAACATCATTTCCAAATACTTCATCAATTACAGATTGATTTCCAAAATTTTATCATTTCTAAATAATTTCCTTATTCTTTCCAATTTATTCAATATTCTATTTTTTAAAAGAATTCTTCAATTTGAAATCACTATTTTACGAATCCATTTATTTAACATTTTCACCTTATTCTGGAAATAAATTCGATAAGATTTTAAATTCAACTTTTTATGCTTTAAAATTCTTTTTTCTTCAAATTTATTCAATTTCTAAAATTAATTCACTTAAAAATTTCTACTTGAATTTCAAAAATTCAATTTCGTTTATTTTTTGGAATCCAATGATATCAAACATCCATTCAGCTAAATCTATAGCTTTCAAACAATTTCCAGACATCGATATGATCAATAACATCAATATAATCATTCACAGATTCATATCACAGTATAAATAAATTCAATCAATATGAGGGGTCCAGTTGGATCCCTCCAACCTGTTTCCCTGCATCCAAAGACGTTAGCACAATACCAATTCCACTTCGAGGTGGAATATCGCGGTATATGGGTTTTATAAAAAAATATCCGCTTACTAACGGCGCAATAGGGTCTCATCCGCTATACGAGGCGGGAAATCAATCATTTCAATATATACATATGCCAATATGTATATATTGCTATATATATAGATATATCCTACTATATCTAATATCACATCCAATAGCAATCAAATCAATCAATAAATAACTGAAAATTTCACTTTCATTTTGAGTGAGAAAAATCTCACCTTAGCTTTTAATTTGCCATCCATTCCAAATCCAGATTTATTTTCTTGATTTATAAACCTTGTATAGACAATTAATGATTTATTAATATTTGAACAATCGAATAAATCAATTACCGTTAAATAGTTAAATTAACTGATAGTTTTTATTTAAACCAATTCTCCTTTAAATAAATTTATTTGACAAATAATTTAAATTTGAAACTATATTCCCGTCAATAAAATATTTTCTAGTTACCTAAAATAATTATATAGGTTAACCAATTAATTTATCCATTATAATTTATTGTTTAAAAATCTACTATTTAGTTTAACTTATAAAATTTCCATTTTAAAAATATCCTTTAATGACTAAAATAAATTTAATAAGTAAATTTAATTATCCATCCACTAATATCATAATTTAAAGCAAATTAAAACTTTTATACTTATATATATTAAAATTATCTGTAAACAAATGGAAATCTGTTTTGTACCTCACTGTAAATTGAAAAAAATACCTTTTTGTCGCTGCTCACAAACGAGCTCTCCTCCACGCGATGCCGAAACGATCGCCTCTGCCCAAACATCTCGATTTTAATCTCATAAACTAGGACGAACGAGCTTCCTCCCTCTAACTCGCGAGCATCGCGGCCAGACCCAAGATGATGCCGATGATCTTCGCTGAAACCATCGCATCCCCATGCCTCGACTCCAGTTGAACCTGCCGCCTCTGACATCGCGAGCATCACCACGCTACAGCTCGAATTGCCTGCTGCCTCGCGATACCCCAAGCCCTAGGCGTTGCCTTCCCCCCTTCCCGAAATCCACCATCGATCGACAACGCTACCCAATACTCGAGAGCCCCTCTGCCTCCTACACGATTCGCGAACCAACTGCCATCGCGAACGCCTCCACGCCCCCAGCGCTGATGCTCGCGATCCATGCCTCATAATCGCGCCTTTCTATGTACTCGAGCACGAGTTCAATTCGAGCTCGACTTGATCCCTCCCCTTTTGAAACGAGGTCGAACAAATTAAATCGAAGGGGAGTCGTGCCTCGGTTCTATTTTGAAATGGTGAGGAGAAAGGAAGTTTGCGTTTATATGCTTTTCCTTTGATTTCGAATTATATACGAGAAAATGAACTGAGGAGAAGTGGTCGCCATTTTTTTTTTTTTCTAAACGAAATGATTTCGCTTTGTTCCTTGCGTTTGAAGAAATGGGAGACAAAGGAACGTGATTAAGCAGAGGGCATGTCTGCTTGCTCAGAAGTAGGGTGGCTGAGTTGAAAGGAATTTGACTAGATTTAAAATTTAAATTGAATTTGATTTAATTTCAATGCGTTTACTCTCCGTATGGTCACATATCAACTCCGATCAATACGAAATTTGAAGTCCGGTAATAATACAATATTCCGAACCCAATGGAACTGGTTTCATCGAATTCCGAGACTGTGTCCCGGACGGCTATTTTTAAATATCGATTCGAACGATTTAATTTCAAAATTGAACGAAACACTTTGAAATACAATTCTAAAGTTTCTATTATCTTCAGTATTATCATTACGAATTTTAAAAGCTTTCGAAATATCTTTCTTCAACTTAAAATTGAAGATTCAAAAATTTATCCAATTTACAATAGATTAAATTTTATAATTTAATCGCCAAATTCAAAGTTATATCGGGGATTCAAATTAAATTACCGTTTAAATATTTAAAATTAATTAAATATTCTCAATTTAATTTGTTCAAAATTCTGAGTCGTTACAAACTTCCCTCCTTAAAAGAATTTCGTCCCGAAATTACAAGTTAGGGAAAAAGGTCCTTAACTCGTCTACTATTTTTCAACATCCAATAGTTTTATCAATTTATCAAAACAAATCTTTCTACTAAAGATTTGTTATTAATTCCACTAACTTTCCAACTTCAATTATAAGTTCAAAACAACATTGTTTACTTCAAAATTCAAATTTAAATTCAAATTTTCTCAACAATTTTCTAACGCCCTAAATTTTCGAAAAATTTCGCCAGCGTCTCCTTTGCGCGGCTAATACGGTACGACTACAAAACGTCCCTACGGACTCTCAGATTTCAAAAAGAAAAAGAAAAAGCCAAGCGGCTAGACAAGAAATCATCAAAAACTCATATTATAATTCAAATACTTACCTTTTGTGGAGCAATTCAAATTATCTTTGAAATCAAATCTAATTTCCTTTATACCTGTATATCCTACTAGCCATAATATCTAGTTACATATATTCAAACCATTTTGCACATTTTGTTACAAAATTTTCAATACTTCTTATATCATCTTCTAGTTTACTATTGAAGTTATATTCATTATCATTCAATTTCACATTTCAAATTTCATTTGAATTTAATTCACAATTCCAATCTTATTTGGATTCTATTTAACTTCTGAATATTGAATTTTATCAATTATCTTTCATTCACAACTGCATCATTTTAAATTAGTTTCATTTACTAATTTATCACAAATTGTTATTCACTTTATTCAAATTTGTTTTCAACATTCAGCTTCAATTCCAGTTTTATTCTTTTGTTCATTTCCAAAATTTATTTACAATTCACTATTTTGGTTTATAACCACTTATATTTAAACTAGATTTCAAATTCCATACGAATTTTAATTTCTCTTTCGATTCACATTTATAATTATTCAATTCTATTCTATTGCTTACAACTTCAAAATGAATCTCAATTTTCAATTTCACTTTCATTTATTCAAATTTATTCACTTATACTTTCTTTAATTTAACTCCATTCTTTTAAGTTAAATTTATTCTATCAAAATTCAAATTGTATAAGTTATCAACTTAGTAATATTTCATAAATATCTTTATATAGCATTCCAGAGTTTACCAACATTTTCAAAAATCATTTTTGAACACAATTCAAATTATCCCTTGAATTTCCAAAACAAAACCCAAATTTTCAAACAACTCCCATTTAAAACAATTTGGCAGCAATTCCTCTTTTGGAAACCCGAAAATGAATTCTAATGATGTGGCCATCATCATCAGGATTATTTTCCAGCGACCGAAAAGAGTTTAGAGCTTTCATCTCTCCAAAATACTTTTCAAAACCTTTGAAATTCATTTTCAACTCCAAAAAGATTTAAACTTTCCAAATCTCCAAAATTTTCAAATTCTTTTCAAAACATTTCCAAATACTTCTCTGGAATTCCGTTTCAAATTACCATTCACATTTATAATTTACATTCTTAAATTTCATTTGTATGTGAATTCATTTCTTAACTTTGGGGTTATGATTTCAATTTCTTATTCAAATTCAATATAACAATGAGAATATTTCAATGTTATCACTTCTAACAACCATGCAATCATATACTGTAATAATTTACAGAAAATCATTTCTTTTATATACAAAAATAGCTTTTGGGCAAAATTATCTCATTTACCCTATTTAAAACAATACTGTGTCGGTTTATCTTGTTTAAGAGTTTAGAAACCCCTATCGATTACAGTTAGCTAGACTGCACCGACCAGAATCCATAAACAATCAACCAATAAGTCAACACAATACAAAACAATTTTATATTCAATAACAAATACGCGCTCATATCTATTATTACACTCAAACTCATTCTAGAGTACTACTGACTCTATCTCTAATGAGTAACACCCAACAGAGCAGGGTTGTCGCTTAACCATATGCTCTGATACCAGCTGTCACGACAAATCCGTACTTCTTGATTAAACACTAATCTCCATTGATTAACTCAAGAGGAATGGAAATACGAACCCTGAGGGGTTTTAAGAAGAAGAGGTAGAAGAAAAGATAGAAGAAAAAGAGAAGAAAGGAGAACAACAGAACAACATCAGAATAGAAAACAATATCAGAATCTTACACATCGCAGCGGAACAATATACAATAGATAATTACTAGTCTTTTAAAACAAAGAACTATATCAGTTTATACATACATCAATCAGAGTCAATATACAACAATGGACAGTTATATAAACTTGTCCTCATACAGAATACACAGCGAAATAAATAATATCAGATACAAATACTACGTCTCGTCATCCAGCTTATCTCCAAAGCTCTAGAATATCCTGATAACATAACTCTAGGCTGCCCGTATGGAAATTGGTGGGCACCCAGAGTTTAGAAGGGAACAATAAACTCCGAGTCAGTCATGGTGACTGGTGTGAGATCGTAAAACAGTTATTTTTCATAAAGAAAATAAAACAAATTCGCAATGCTTTTGGAAAATGAAACTACCATAAGACCTCCCGCCACACACACAATGCAAACGCAGAATTGGAGGAGATTTCTTCTTATGATAGTCAAAGATGCTTACTACGCAAAATCAAATCATTTTTGATATTATTATTAGTGCATAGTGTAGAAAACATTTTCGAAAGTATAATATTAATCTTAGCCAACATACGACCAGTATCGTATGCCTACTATAGCTACTATGTTCAATAGCAGGTTACCGCCACATTCCATAGCAGGTAATACAACTAAAACCGTACACGTCAGTATTGTTTCTTTGGATTTCCAACAAATGGTTAGGCCAAGGAACTTCCTATGCCACGATGGGTACGTCCCTGGAATAGACGACCCAAGAACCTAACTGGATCTCTGCCAACACAAAGCCGGGTTACCTCTGCAAAAATAGGTAACTACTGACACGCGTATGCCATCCCCCGATCGTAACCGATCTTCCCGAGGATCCTCGATTCCCAACAAACCACATAATAAGCAGTATCAACATAGGTTAAGTATCTGGGCTCCATACCATGATACCACCTCTATCCAGAAGGAATGACATACACTAAGGGGCGCTACCCCCTAGAACCTTGCTGCATCCTTCCTGTTTTGACCATTTCTGGGGTGTGAGGCTCGATGAAGTCTCGTCCACAAAGCTACGCTTCCTACAAAGCCATGCTTCGGGTCAAACAAATGATCAACCTATGATCACAAAGATATAAGATCAAACAAATGATCATATCGCAAATGATCAAACACTGATCATTTCACAGCAACACTCAGTATGCCACGTTACCAAATTGGGAGTATATTGCTGATAAATTTCAACTACATAACCTCTGAGCTCGTACGTCTCAGAGAAGGGTGTTAAGCTAAGAGAATAAATTCTCCGCCACCAACAGAAATGTATTTGAAAGAAATCAGCTTTATATCTCAAATTTGTAACGTCAGACATACAATCCATCCAAGTCTGTTCCGGGATCGAACAGAACCGAAGGCACTTCTCACGAAGCCCTTGCATATCCGGATAATTTTCTAATCACGTCCGGACTTCCCGTCACTAAGGGTGATAAAAACCTCTAAATCGGAGATCAGCCGATGTAGAGTAACTCGACGGTAATCCTTCCGTTTTCAAAAATATCCGGTCTTCAACACCGGTCTTCGAATGCAATTCATAACGACGTATCACATATTCGGAATGGGTTATACGACCCCATGGTCCTTTCCCGGCTAACCCGAATAGTGAGCGCTTATTCAAAAATAAGTGTGGCATTCAAATTCATCCAATTCACAACAAATACCCATTCAAGGTAATTATTGATAGTCGGTTATTTAACTATCAATAAAGATGCGCAACATCATCAGATTCCAAATAATTTTCCAAATTATTTATTTTCCAAAATATCTTTACTAGATATATAATTTCCACACTTAACCATTTGAAAAACAAATTTCAAATATTCACTTTTCAATTTATCTTTAAAAGATAAAATTTCAAAACCCTTCGTTTCATATTGGAAAACCATTTCCATACTTATTTAATTATAAGTAATTCATAAATCATTTATTTTCAACATTTGAAAATATTCGATATACTTAAATCAAAAATCAAGTATATATTCATTCTTCCAGGAAATCATTTACTATAACAACATTTATTTGAGTCAAAACGAATGTTACGTAAAACATCGTTACGACGACTCAAAATCACTAGTATAGGGATTCGAAATTTAGATAGATATATAAATCCCAATACTATATAAAAATTTCCTTTCGGAAATCATTTACTATAACAACAGTGTTATAGTCCACCATTTCCTTATTTCTCGAAAACGCCTATTTCAACAATAAATGTTGAAATCTATGCTTTCGATTCATAATACATTTTAAAACATTTTTAAAATTTTTAACTTCATTTTTTTTATCACTTCAAAAATAAATCCATTTTACTTAACAATATATTCACTGTCCAAAATCGTGAATATAATTCACTTAACCCAATTTCAATCATTTCTACACATTTTATTTCAATAAAAATTCGCTATCCAAAAACGCGAATATATCTTCTTTGATAATCTTCTATATTTAATTTATCAAATTCAATTGATTTCAAATTTATAAAACAACGTTTATAAATTCTATTTCTATTTTCTAACAACTTCAATTTAATAAATCTCCTTTATTAACAATTCAATTCACAATTCAATTTTTATACCACAATCCATATTATAAGTTAAATACTTATAATTTCATTTATTTACAAAGATCATTCTTTTAAAACTTTACAAACTGGAAATTCTATCCTTTTATAAACCCATTTTAACATCATTTCCAAATACTTCATCAATTACAGATTGATTTCCAAAATTTTATCATTTCTAAATAATTTCCTTATTCTTTCCAATTTATTCAATATTCTATTTTTAAAAAAAATTCTTCAATTTGAAATCACTATTTTACGAATCCATTTATTTAACATTTTCACCTTATTCTGGAAATAAATTCGATAAGATTTTAAAATCAACTTTTTATGCTTTAAAATTCTTTTTTCTTCAAATTTATTCAATTTCTAAAATTAATTCACTTAAAAATTTCTACTTGAATTTCAAAAATTCAATTTCGTTTATTTTTTGGAATCCAATGATATCAAACATCCATTCAGCTAAATCTATAGCTTTCAAACAATTTCCAGACATCGATATGATCAATAACATCAATATAATCATTCACAGATTCATATCACAGTATAAATAAATTCAATCAATATGAGGGGTCCAGTTGGATCCCTCCAACCTGTTTCCCTGCATCCAAAGACGTTAGCACAATACCAATTCCACTTCGAAGTGGAATATCGCGGTATATGGGTTTTATAAAAAATATTCGCTTACTAACGGCGCAATAGGGTCTCATCCGCTATACGAGGCGGGAAATCAATCAATTCAATATATACATATGCCAATATGTATATATTGCTATATATATATATAGATATATCCTACTATATCTAATATCACATCCAATAGCAATCAAATCAATCAATAAATAATTGAAAATTTCACTTTCATTTTGAGTGAGAAAAATCTCACCTTAGCTTTTAATTTGCCATCCATTCCAAATCCAGATTTATTTTCTTGATTTCTAAACCTTGTATAGACAATTAATGATTTATTAATATTTGAACAATCGAATAAATCAATTACCGTTAAATAGTTAAATTAACTGATAGTTTTTATTTAAACCAATTCTCCTTTAAATAAATTTATTTGACAAATAATTTAAATTTGAAACTATATTCCCGTCAATAAAATATTTTCTAGTTACCTAAAATAATTATATAGGTTAACCAATTAATTTATCCATTATAATTTATTGTTTAAAAATCTACTATTTAGTTTAACTTATAAAATTTCCATTTTAAAAATATCCTTTAATGACTAAAATAAATTTAATAAGTAAATTTAATTATCCATCCACTAACATCATTATTTAAAGCAAATTAAAACTTTTATACTTATATATATTAAAATTATCTGTAAACAAATGGAAATCTGTTTTGTACTTCACTGTAAATTGAAAAAAAAATACCTTTTTGTCGCTGCTCACAAACGAGCTCTCCTCCACGCGATGCCGAAACGATCGCCTCTGCCCAAACATCTCGATTTTAATCTCATAAACTAGGACGAACGAGCTTCCTCCCTCTAACTCGCGAGCATCACGGCCAGACCCAAGATGATGCCGATGATCTTCGCTGAAACCATCGCATCCCCATGCCTCGACTCCAGTTGAACCTGCCGCCTCTGACATCGCGAGCATCACCACGCTACAGCTCGAATTGCCTGCTGCCTCGCGATACCCCAAGCCCTAGGCGTCGCCTTCCCCCCTTCCCGAAATCCACCATCGATCGACAACGCTACCCAATACTCGAGAGCCCCTCTGCCTCCTACACGATTCGCGAACCTACTGCCATCGCGAACGCCTCCACGCCCCCCAGCGCTGATGCTCGCGATCCATGCCTCATAATCGCGCCTTTCTATGTACTCGAGCATGAGTTCAATTCGAGCTCGACTTGATCCCTCCCCTTTTGAAACGAGGTCGAACAAATTAAATCGAAGGGGAGTCGTGCCTCGGTTCTATTTTGAAATGGTGAGGAGAAAGGAAGTTTGCGTTTATATGCTTTTCCTTTGATTTCGAATTATATACGAGAAAATGAACTGAGGAGAAGTGGTCGCCATTTTTTTATTTTTTCCTGAACGAAATGATTTCGCTTTGTTCCTTGCGTTTGAAGAAATGGGAGACAAAGGAACGTGATTAAGCAGAGGGCATGTCTGCTTGCTCAGAAGTAGGGTGGCTGAGTTGAAAGGAATTTGACTAGATTTAAAATTTAAATTGAATTTGATTTAATTTCAATGCGTTTACTCTCCGTATGGTCACATATCAACTCCGATCAATACGAAATTTGAAGTCCGGTAATAATACAATATTCCGGACCCAATGGAACTGGTTTCGTCGAATTCCGAGACTGTGCCCCGGACGGCTATTTTTAAATATCGATTCGAACGATTTAATTTCAAAACTGAACGAAACACTTTGAAATACAATTCTGAAGTTTCTATTATCTTCAGTATTATCATTACGAATTTTAAAAGCTTTCGAAATATCTTTCTTCAACTTAAAATTGAAGATTCAAAAATTTATCCAATTTACAATAGATTAAATTTTATAATTTAATCGCCAAATTCAAAGTTATATCGGGGATTCAAATTAAATTATCGTTCAAATATTTAAAATTAATTAAATATTCTCAATTTAATTTGTTCAAAATTCTGGGTCGTTACATACAGGTTGATGGCAAGAATCTTTTTGGTTGTGAAAGAGGTATGTATGAGATGTAGGGATGGTCGGCAGTAGTCTCGGGTTTAATGTGTCGATGGATGAGCTGTTTGAAGTGTTTGGGCAGTGGTTGTTTTGGTAAGAACATTAAGATATGTTTATTTTTACAGTGACAGAAAGAATGCTATTAATGCAATGGACCTTCAATTGGATTTGTTTTTCATTTATTTTTGACATGGTTATTTTTTGGGAAGTGGAAATATGGAGTTGCAGCACTTTTTCTTACTTTAGATGCTTCACACCATGGGTTACAGTGTTTACATTGTTTGATTATGTCGTTTTTGGAGGTTGTCCTAATTCTTTGACAGGCTTCTTGTTTGAAGCTATTTCTAAATTCTGGGGATATATGCTACTTTTTGACATTCCAGCCTTTCCCTTCCAAAGTTATTTCTGCAATATGAAAAGATCGTGGTCGGTAGCATGAATGATGGACTTCTACCAACAATTCATGAAAGGGTAAATTAACTATTTATCGGTTTTTTTTCTTCTGTTTATTTGGTCAATTTGAATTTTTGATTCATAGATATGGTGCTAAGCAGTCCATATGTACGAGCCTTTACGCAGAAACTTTAAATCTCCTCTATGAATCATTTGACTCCCAATTTTTGTTAAAACCAAATACTTAAATGCAGAACTAGAAAACAACATCTAGCACTCGCTTTTTTATATTATGAATTTAACTATTTTGACACAACTGATTTCCTGCAAAGCAATCCATACAGTAAAATTAATTTGTATCTCACAACCATGAGTTAAGGTTCTATGCAATATTCAACAATTTTTATTTATTGTATAAGCTTGTTTGCAGTTTAATGAGTTGCTTGCATTTCTGATAGGGGCCTTAGGTTTGCGGCATACTTGGATATCAGTAAGTTATCTTAAGGGAATAAAGCCCATTATCTATCTATTCTCCCAAGTAAAGTCCTAATTTTTGGAGGAATATGATATCAGTAAGTTGTCCTAATATGCTCACCAAATTTAATTCAGTCAAAAAGAACCACAACCCATTATCTATCTATTCTCCCAAGTAAAGTCTTCCAAATTATAACCAATGTCAGTGAAAAATAGCATATTGCCAAAGGCACATTGACAATCTGACAGCTTTTTTTTCAATCAGTGGTAATTGCCAATGGGATTCAACGGCACAACAAAACCATGAAATCTGAATGAAACAATAAAACATAAATACATTAAAGTACGGTTAAATTTCATTAAAAGTTGATGCATACCATCCAAAATAGAGTTTAGCATTATTGAAGTATGACATTAGAACAGGAGGTAATGAACTTTATAAATTACAGCATAGCAACAGTATAACTTCGGGTCACTTATTTTCATAGAATACACTAACTTAGCAGCACAGATCTTTGAAGATTATCGTCCTCCATTGTAAATGTTACATGATCTGATTGTTAAGCAAGAAAGACAGTCAACATTTATCATTTGGCGGAGACAAATGTAACATAACACTTTGTTGGGAAATATTACATTTCTCTCCTGCCTCTTATACTCAAGTAAATTTGCCGAGGTCTAGTACTTGAACGATTTTTATCTTTCCTACTGTTTTTATTTGTTTATATTTTTACAAAGAGAAAATTTGATTTTCGGCACATGCTTTGAATGTTTTTAGCTACATGATTATTAAGTTCACCAGCACAAAGTATGGCTCGGTGATGTGTAGATTATATCTTCCGCAGCATTCAACGTACTATTTGATCATGTAAATTTTTCTACAAAGACCCTAAATTAGAGATGTGCGTGCAGCATATTGATTTTTTTTGTATGATCTGAATATGGTTAGCTAAAATATCTCAAATTTTCAGTGATTCAGCACACCTACTACTAACTTCATTGAAACAGTGCAAAACAATATTACTCAGAGCATGAGGGTGTTCTAACTGATTGGCTTGTTGAGGTATACAAATCCTTTATTTTCCATTTGCCATTTCCCCCCCTTGCAATCTAGTCCTAAAATTCAGAGTTGTGAATAAAATTCACCTCAGATATGTATGCTACAGCTTATGTTATATAGTTTGTTATGGTTCATTCAATTCATTGACAATAGAATAATATTATCTGTGGACATTATTGTTTTGGTTGTCAACTAATTCTAGTTTGTTTGTTAACCTACTTTCTGATTTATATAATAAATTATTTATGTGTCCTATACTTGATATATTACTTAAAGTGGTTCAAAGCAAGCCCCAATTCTTCTATTACCATTAGAGTTATCAAGTTACTATATAGATGTCCCACATACTCACTAAATACTTCAAACATAAACAATTTACGTAAAGTGGATTCCGATTGTTAATAAAATAAATATAGTGACAGAGCTGATGAGGTTCTGAAGCAGTTAGTTGCCGGTGATGTGGCTGTAGAGGAAGACATGTGAGTGTGGTGGTATGGTGACAGAGCTCTTGTGGGTTTGCGATTTGAATGAAGCAGGACGAATTGCTCGATTGGGATGTTCCGAGTTCGAGGGTATAGCTTCAGGCGAGTTCAGTTGTGGACTGTTGGTTGAAGCAGTAATGATATGGTCAGGTGGAGGAGCAGTAGATGGTTATGTGGTGAGTTGTTTTGTGATATTGAAGGAATGCAATAATGGAAGGTAGGGAACTAGTGTGACAGGCAGGGAGATGATGTTGTGGTTTGTTTGAGATAGTGGTTGTATGCAATTTGGAGCAGTAGGAGTTGATCGGACAAGGGTGTTGTGTGGGGGTTTATGGTGATCAGGTATGTGCAGTGAAATCTGTAGTGTGGTGTTGAACTGTAGGGTAGTAGTGGGAATGTTGGATTGTTGTTCTCTGGTGAAATGTGTTGCAGGTGTTGAAAGTGCAGAAGGCAGGCAGAATTGAAGTGTTGACAGTGGGTTTTGAATTGAAGTGATGAAGTGTTGACAGTGGGTTGTGGAACTGATGATGTAGAATGGATATTGATGGTGATGGCGTGCCTTGTAATCAGCTGATGATTGGTGGATGAAGTTGTTGTTCTGATAGAGGATGGTATTGGCAGAGACAATGAAATGTATTGGGTATATGCAATGATATGAATTTGTTGAAAGTGGTTGTATGAACTTGCGATGTTTATTTTGGTATTATGTTATTCAGTTTGTATTTGCCTTCAAATTTAATTTTGAATGATTGTAATATTGCATGCAATAATTATTTGTTATAATCAATAATATATCTATATATATATAGTCTATTTGAGTACTGTAGTAATGGTTTCTGAGAATGGCTTTTTTGCATCAGGTATAAACAGCTGATGCAATAGAGGGATTAGTTTGCATCGGTTGTTATAAAAAACCGATGCAACAAGTTCCTTTGTTGCATCGGTTTTCATTATAACCGATGCAACATGGGGGCTGTGTCCAAGCAACCAACCATGATATTTTGCATTAGTTGTTAGTAACAACCGATGCAAAAAGGACCTTTTTGCATCGGTTTCAGAACTGATGCAAAAGTGTTAAGCCTGTTGCATCGGTTGTTGAACTGATGCAAAAGGGGGGTAAACAACCGATGCAAATGGCCTGTTTTGTAGTAGTGCGAGGCATGCCGCCAGGCGTTCATAATGTTATACCCATATTCTGAATGTAATGGGATAAATCTCAAGCTCTAATTCGATCGTATGGAGAAGATAACTTTTTGACACCAATTATAATATTAAATTTTCGATATAAATTTCAATGCGTTTCTATCCCGTACGACCAAATGGTTTATCTGATCGCTACGAAATTTGATGGTGTACTATAATTCATTATTACGGTTCCAATGACACTAGTTTCGTCGAAATCCGAGATTATGCTTCGGAAGGCTATTTTCACTCGTTAATTTAAACGAGTTATTTTTAAAATTGAGTAAATCACTTATAAGTCCAATTTAAAAATTTTATTACCTTCCTTCTTATTAATAGAAATTAAATAAGCCTTTAAATCATTTTTATCCAAATAAAATCCAAGATTTAAATTATTTAAACAATTTTCAGTTATTAAATTCAACAATTAAATTACCTAGTAAATCGTTATATTTAAAATTCAAGTTATTGAATCTATAAAAATAACCTTTTAAATATATAAAATCACTTAAATATTCCAAATTCAAATACCTAAAATTCTGGGTCGTTACACTAAGATTTAGGCTCGAATGATGATGAGCTTGAGCACGAAGAAACTTTCTTCCAAAATTTGCCTAGCAAACTCGTAAATATTTTTTAATGCTTCATCATTTTTTATTGTTGTTTGAAGAGAATTTCTTGGTTTCGAAGAATAGCTGTTGTGGCATTGATGGTTCTGGAAGGTTGAGCCTATGAAACTTCATTTTCACTATCCGAAGACCAATTGAATTCTTCAACAATTCCTTGAATTGATTGACCGCCGGGTTGGGCTTGAGAAGTTTGAACTTGAGATGGTTAGGAAGATATTTGACCCAAGGTATTTTTTACCAAATTTGCTATATAAACATTATATGGAGGTAGGGGTTCCATTTGAGAGGGTAGTTTCATAAGCGAAATGGAATATTTGGTCCATAACTTTGGGTGAGAAGTAGTCTTGTAAAATTTCCACATTAATTCCAAAAAAATAAATATCTTCGTAAGATATGAGCCAAAAAACATTGTTTTGCGGGAATGGGAACTAAAGCTTTTTACTTCATCACGAACAAGCTTTGCCCAATTAAGCTGTGTGTTTGAATAGATGGCATAAAGAGCCTTGTAGTTGTAGTCATACATTTTTTCATAGCTCCCGGTTCGATTAAAAACATATGAAGAAGCATTTTATTAATGATTCAGGCTTGAGGTCTTAAAATCACCGGAGTATTTTCCGTGTTTTCAACAAATAATTTGTAGCTAGTTGAATCATAAGCGAAATCACGATGGTAGATATTATCTAAGGTAGATCCATGGCCATTACAATTTAAAATAGCTCCTAGGTCTTAAACATTGAGCATTATATCAACTCCTAACACTCTACTCCATAAAATTCCCTCATCAGTTTCGTTCGAAGGTGTATAGAAATCCCACAAAGATTCGCATAGAATAATTTTACTAAGAATGGGTAAACTTTTACCTTATTTTGTTTTTCATCAATTAAATAAAGGAACCCATACTATCTGTAACAACCCTAGATTCTTGTATATTATTTAAATTGGACTTTCTTTTATTTTTAAATTATTTTAAATTTATTTTATTTCAAACATTTCATTTTTAAATATATATGTTGATTATTAAGTGATTTATAGTTCAAACTAGTATAAATTGAATATTTTAATGTAAATTGAATTTCTGGTCAAACTGTTCAAACTTTGACTTTTAAACTTCAAAATTTAAATTATTTAAATTCTTAAATTTTAATTTTTATTATGAAAATATATTTAATAACATGAATACCGCTTTTCGTTTCGTTGGAAACGGACTTAAACTGTGAAAGTTATGTATATTTCAATATTGTGTGTAAACTGATGTATTTAGCAATATTGTCTATTTTAAATTATATTTTATTTGTCATATTTTGTTCTGATATGTGTTAATATTTTATTTTATGTATATTTTTGTCTTTTATTATTTTTAAAGTGATAATATAATTTGTCCAAAGTTTACTTGAATTTATTTCAATTTATAAAGCCTAGTTTCCATTTTTCTGCTATTTTCTTCATTAAAATTATATTTAATTAAAATTTACTTATTTATTTTGTGAATTCATTTTTATTTTGTGTTCTTATCTTTATTTATAAATACTTTTCAAGTACATAAAATTTTTCCAAAGTTCATTGCATATATTTTTCATATTTTCAAGACTAGTTGCAATTTTTGCTGTTTTACTTAATTAAATTTTATATAATTAATAATTAATTTATTTATTTTTGTTTATTTACTAAATTTTCATATTTTATCTGAGTTTTTATATATATTTTAGTTATCTAAAATTTAAAAAGAAAATAGTGGAAATTTGAAAGGTTTTAAACTTCCAAAGTCTCTTTGCATTTCCGACCTTTCACTTTCTCAACTCCTCTCTTAATTGATTTTTTGGCCGTACCTTTCCTACTTTCTTTCAGCTTCATTCTTCATTTTTTTCACGAGAAAAACATTCCTCAAAACCACAAAAAAATCACGGTTCCATTGTGTTCAAGGTTTGGTAAAAATTATCATCTTCTTCCTTTGTTTTTATGACTTCTCTTATTGAAATTTTGCATATGCTCTCTACTTCATAGCTTTGTTCCTCCTCCTCAAAGCTTTGGCCGACCACCACCACCCCCTTCCTCTAACCATCACCCACCATAGTACCCCTCCTCCCCAGGCCGAACCAAACCAAGGGCAAGATCTACACAAAAATTCAATTAAACTATCACAACCCATCACCTATTGTTGAAACCAATCCTAGTTTGTCATCTCCACCTTCTACCACCATTAGCCGCCACAACCTTCACCACCACCTCTAGCCTGACCTCCACCCTCTGCCATGTCACCCACCACCTCCTGGAGCCACTGGCCGTGAGTCCCATGACCTCTGGACGAACCTATTTGTGCCAAAGATGTGAGGTTATGTTGCATTGTTTAGCCTTGAACACCTAGTTTATGCACCTAGACTTCACCACTTTGTTAACGCATGCTAGGCCGAACTTTAGGAACCCAAACCAGATCCAAACCATGCCTTTAACCGTGCCATTTCAGATCTGGAGCTGAAGCATAGATGGTAGAAAGCAAGTGCAAACACTTTGGCTTTGTTTCATGCATTCATTTCTAACATTGTTTATGTATAATTTGAGTTGAAAACTTATGTTATATATACTTGTTTTGTTTGCATGTGTGTAAGGAGATTTATCTTTGGCTCTCCCACTCAAATCATATTCGTGCTCTCGTGCCTTCGTAGATTCTGTGTTGTGGGTTTTGGTTGTCATCTCCAGCTTAAACAAGTGAGTAAATCTCACCAGACTAATATGTACTTATATAGTTGATAAACTGACATCACTTGAATCTGTAAATTTATATCATCCTGTTATAACTGTTATATTATGATTATATGATGTTCATCCCTGTTTATACACATGTTATATCATCTGTTACTGTTATATATTGTATACTGTTTATTTATATCAGTTTATCACACTGCAAGTTACCTGTAGATTAGAATCACTATGGGTTGAAATGATACATACCTGAACGGACTTTAGAATAGGGAAAAATTGTTATGGGCTGAAATGATAGGCTTGAACGGTTTTTATTTATTTTATTTAACTTGGGATTACGGGTTTGAAATGATAAAACCCGGTTTTTCTTTGTAAACTGCGGATTGAAATGATACATATCCTTATCACTTGACCTAGGTTAGAAAATTATATACAGACCCGTGGTTTATATATTTTTCTGAAAATTTTAAAATATTTTAAAAAATGTAAATATTATGATATTTTGATTTAAATTTTATTAAAATGATTTCTATAAATTATTTGTGATTTTCTACAAATTAAATAAGTGAATTAAGTAAATGGTGAAGTAGAATTTGAAATAAAAGTTAATTTTGAAATTTATGATTTTGTTTATAAATGGAATTTATGTAAAGTTAGAAAATATGACAAATTTAATTTAAAAGATGAATTTAATGATTTTATTAAGTAATAATAATTTTTATAAATGTTAATGATTTTGTATATATTAAAATATGAAATAAATGAATATTCTAGCTGAATTTGGAAATATAACTTAAATTGAATTTTGTGAAATTTGTTTAAAAGTGAATTTTTAATTAAGTAAAATAAATGGAAATAAGTTATATTTTGGAAATTCAAACTTAGTTGTTAAGTTAAGAATTTAATTAAAGAAATGAAAATTTAATTGTTATTAAATTTGACATTTGTATGGAAATTTGACTTTATAAAATCATAGAAATAAAGGTATTTAAATGATTGTTTTTAAATGTGAAAATATATGATTTTATAAGTTAAAATGATTTATATTAAAAATTAATTATGTGTGAAATTGTAAATAAAACTCCGAATTTGATTTGACAGCATTTTTGAAATGTAATGTAAAGATATTACAGCATTGGAAAATGCTGTAGTTGTTTTAAATGAACCAAATAGCAAATTTGAACTAAGAGTTATTATAGCACTTTGTTAGTGCTATAGTTGTTAAATTTAACTAAAATTTTAATTGAAACTAAATTAAGATATTACAGCATTTTTAAATGCCGTCTTTTGTTAATGAATTGTTTTTTTAACATAACATTTCGTAGCATTTTCTAAGTGCTGCGAAAGTTGAATTTTATTTGTTTAATAAATTCAAATCAATAAATGATCTTTGAAAAAGTTTAAATTTTGGAAATTAAATATTTAATTATTAAATATAATAAATTGACTTTAAATGATTTAAATGGAATAGTTGATTTGGAAATACAACTATTTTGAAATATGATTAAATGGTATTTAAATTTAAATTAAATAGAAGATGTTTGAAATGATATTTTGATATTTTGAAATGAATTTGAAATGATATTAAATCTTGGAATGAATAATTGAAGGTTATATTAGTATGAAAAATATTTGGTTTACTTGTAACTTGAATCTATTTAAAAGATATTGGACTTATGAAATATAGGATATTAAAGCTTTGGAACTTATTTTATAATTTGAATAAGTTATTTTGTGGATTAAATCTATATTTGAAATTTATAAGATTTGAAATGGTCTATGGAAATTTAATTGAAATAAATGATTGAATTGAATTGAAACTTTGGAAATTTTAATACTTGATTTGAAAGTATAATAATTACACTTTTAAATGGTTTAAATGAATTATTTTGATTGAAATATAAACTATTTAAAAGGTGACTTGAAATGATAATAAATGAATGATATCTTTAAATTTAAAAAGTATTTAAAGTTGAATATTTAGATTTGAACTCAAATGATATTTTGGTATATTAAAATGATTTGAAATGAAGTTTGAAAGGATATGATATTTTGATATATTAAAATGATTTGAAATGAAGTTTTGGAAAGATTTGATATTTTGATATATTAAAATGATTTGAAATGAAGTTTTGGAAAGATATGATATTTTGATATATCGAAATGATTTGAAATGAAGTTTTGAAATGATATGATATTTTAAATATATTGAAATGGTTTGGAATTGATTTAATCTTTATTTTGATAAAGATTTGGATTTGAAATGACATTCTATTTTGAAATATAAACTGTTTTAAATTATAACCACGGGTTATAATAACGATTGGTTGTTAAAGAGACCGGGATCGGATATGGACATACTCTCTGTCGATACCGAAAACCACTTTAACAACTGTGTACGCGGTGGAGTTTCCAGAATGAAGTAGGATGGTGGCGACAATCCTAAGGTATATACGTGGACCCAACTCCCGTGAGTTGGCATAAGGTGGCTAAAACAGGAGCGATCAATGGGCCAAGGAGGTAGCATCTCTGATCGGACACACTTCTTCGATACCATTCTATTACTTGTGATTGATTTGGTGCGCACCGTTGATTTAGGAGTGTTGTTCGAGGTGGGCGGTAGTGGCTGCTATGCGTCACCACCAGTCCGGATGCGTAATTGGTATATCTACCCTGGCATTGCCATGTGTGCCGTTTCACCTACCATATCGAGCTTTACTACGATTTGTGATTTCTCCCGTAGCCTGTGGAGTATCGAGGGTAGCCCCCATTTTGGGAGTATGCTAATACTGGATAGACTACTGGGACTATTACGTGTTAAGCGGAATATTGGGTCACTCCTTAATGCTATTTAAAAGTATGTTTATTTTATATTAGACATTATTATAATAGCGAATATTACTACATAATAGATAGTTTAACGGATCCTTAAAGAATGGGCGATCCCAAGCATTCTTTAAGTTACTTGTACCTTTATTACAGTTCACTTGAGTTGGTTTACATTATATAAGTATATATTGTCCTGACTCGAGTGTTTGTATTTTTATTTACGCCCGGGTCGACCTGAGTATTCACAGATTTGGATTCCACTTTCTGGAGATTGGAATCACTGGAGATTATCTGCTTATCTAGTTTTATCTATCTCAGTTCTGTTGTTCAATTCAGCTTGTACTTGGTTATCATATTGAGACTTCTGTTGTACTTTATTTCTTCTGTTGTATCTTATTTAACTCTGATATATTTACATAGTAGCTTCATGAACTACTATTTCTTTTACTTCCACTGCACTTCTTACTCTGTGTCTGTGATCTGTGATTATTTATTTATTGTATATTCTAAGATTTGCCAAATTTTATTTACAACGCGGTATTTTGAGCAATTCAAGTCCGACATGTGCGGATGCGAATGGTTGAAAATATCGGGTCGTTACAGTTGATATCAGAGCTTTGGCTTTGAGGCAAAACTTAGAATGTATGGTAAATTTAGTTACAGAATCACTTTCATTCGAGCTTGAATCTCTTCATTTTTATTTGATTTCCTTTGAATTTTAGAACATTCCCTGCAGTTTAAAAATCCATTCTTGTCCCTCACTATTCATCTTCTTGTGATTCTGGAGTATCCCATAACTCCGCTTCGAATGATGTTTATAGTGAATTGGCGGCCTCGCCAATATTCTAATTTTCTTGTAAAGGGGGAAACTCCTTTACAAATTAGCATCGATTCACCAGAGATTTATATTTATCCTTGGTTTAGATGCTAATATCTTTTGTTATTCCAAACTCCATCTCTTGAGATCGAATGTAGATTTACCCCAGAAAATACACATTTGATCTTATTTATTAAGTCACGGTTGACCCGGTTAAGGTTGCCCGCGATTTATCTAAGCTTATCCATCTTTGTATTTTGATAATTAATCATCTTGTTTTGTTTCCAAAATATCTCCAAACATTTTTAATTGTACTTGTAAATCTATGTTTTGTTTTATATATCGTGTTGTTTGAGTTGTTGATGTTGATTTGGGCTTCCGATCGATTCGTCTGATCAACGTTATCGATAGGATTTCTAAAACACTTTGACAGAACAAACTAACACAATATTATTTTAAAATTTGGTTAATGAAATAAGTTTTGATAAGTAAATATTATGGAACTTAATAAATTGATTTAAATTGATTATTTGAAATGATAATACTTGATTTATCATTCTATAAATGAATTTATAAAAAGTTGTTTATAAATTTGATTTGGGAATTGAAATGAATTTAAATCAAGAATTTGAGAATTTAATTTCCGATGGTTTCAAACCTTGTGTTTAAAGTTTTAAAAGGATGTATTATTTAAAGTATTTTGAATAGAAATTTGTTTCAAAAGAATTTTAAAGTTTTAAAATTTTAGTGCTCTTCTCTTTGTCGCTGGAAAATAATTTCGCTGATGACCGCGGCATCATCGACGTTCATTTTCGAGTTTCGAAGTGAAGAAACCATTCTGTAGTCTTGCTACAGCTTTGTTTTGGGAAATTTAATGAATTTGAATTTCTAAAATATGATTTGATTTATAATATATATAGATATATGATTTAAATATGATTTGACAAATTATGTACATACATTTATTTATCTCTAAATGGTTGAAAGGAATCGGAAATTTTATTCCTAAATTCCATCTTAAATAATAACTTCAAGTATAAAAAGAAAATCAAAATTTTGAATAAATATTCAAGCTTAAACTGATTGAATTAGAATGTTTATATTGTATATTAATTTTAGAAAGTTTTATTTGTACAATTCTCAATTGCATTCCAATATAACTTACCTTATTTTTTAGAAGTTAACAATGTAATTGGATAATATACAATATAAAAAGATTTTTATAAATAAAATATGAGTGGTTAAAATAAATATTATACACTTAAATTTTAGTTATAAAAAGATTAACAAAGGTAAATAGACTAAAAGGTTAAATGAATAATTTACAATATAAATGATGTTAAGGGAATTAGGAATAAATTAAAACAGTTATAATAAGTGTAAGTATATTTAACATAGGTGATAAAATATATTGAGAGGGATAAATTTAATTTTAATTAGGAATAAGAGGAATTAAATTTATTAAGTACATTATGAGTATAATAAATAATGAATTTGCAAATCCATGATTTTTGAAATTGTTAGTTTAAGAAAATTAGATGATAAGATAATGAAATTAGAAAAAGTTAAGATTTATTTAACTTGTGTAAAATTAATTATCAATTTAAGTTGAAATTTCCATGGTTTCAAACTTATTATCTTATTTTGTTTTTCAAACTATCTTTGGGTGTCCTTATTTTCCTTATCGTGCTACAAACTGGTATAGGTGTCTTTCTAGGACCTTTCTATTTAGAAATCTTTCTTTAATCTTTGATGACCTTTGATACTCAATTGAATCTGAGCACTGCTTGCCATCCACAGACCGTCGGTCAAGCGGAAAAGGTGAATCAGATTTTATAGGATCTTTCCGTACTTGTGTTCCTGACTCTGGAGAATCTTGGAAAGATCACCACCACCTTGTTAAACTTACCTATAACAATAGTTGTCAGGTATAATCTCAATCTCCTTGTCATCCTGTCTTAATCTTATTTCACTCTATTTTTTTCCGTGCTTTCCCGTACTTCATTCCTTTTCGGGGACGAAAAGTTTTGAGTGAGGGAGAGTGTAACAACCCTAGATTCTTGTATATTATTTAAATTGGACTTTCTTTTATTTTTAAATTATTTTAAATTTATTTTATTTCAAACGTTTCATTTTTAAATATATATGTTGATTATTAAGTGATTTATAGTTCAAACTAGTATAATTTGAATATTTTAATGTAAATTGAATTTCTGGTCAAACTGTTCAAACTTTGACTTTTAAACTTCAAATTTAAATTATTTAAATTCTTAAATTTTATCTTTTATTATGAAAATATATTTAATAACATGAATATTGCTTTTTGTTTCGTTGGAAACGGACTTAAACTGTGAAAGTTATGTATATTTCAATATTATGTGTAAACTGATGTATTTAGCAATATTGTCTATTTTAAATTATATTTTATTTGTCATATTTTGTTCTAATATGTGTTAATATTTTATTTTATGTATATTTTTGTCTTTTATTATTTTTAAAGTGATAATATAATTTGTCCAAAGTTTGCTTGAATTTATTTCCTTTTATAAAGCCTAGTATCCATTTTTCTGCTATTTTCTTCATTAAAATTATATTTAATTAAAATTTATTTATTTATTTTGTGAATTCATTTTTATTTTGTGTTCTTATCTTTATTTATAAATATTTTTCAAGTACATAAAAATTTTCCAAAGTTCATTACATATATTTTTCATATTTTCAAGACTAGTTGCAATTTTTGTTGTTTTACTTAATTAAATTTTATATAATTAATAATTAATTAATTTATTTTGGTTAATTTACTAAATTTTCATATTTTATCTGAGTTTATATATATATTTCAGTTATCTAAAATTTAAAAAGAAAATAGTGGAAATTTGAAAGGTTTTAAACTTCCAAAGTCTCTTTGCATTTCCGACCTTTCACTTTCTCAACTCCTCTCTTAATTGATTTTTTGGCCATACCTTTCCTACTTTCTTTCAGCTGCATTCTTCATTTTTTGCACGAGAAAAACATTCCTCAAAACCACAAAAAAAATCACGGCTCCATTGTGTTCAAGGTTTGATAAAAATTATCATCTTCTTCCTTTGTTTTTATGACTTCTCTTATTGAAATTTTGCATATGCTCTCTACTTCATAGCTTTGTTCCTCCTCCTCCAAGCTTTGACTGACCACCACTACCCCCTTCCTCTGACCATCACCCACCATAGTACCCCTCCACCCCAAGCCGAACCAACCCAAGGCCAAGATCTACACAAAAATCCAATTAAACTATCACAACCCATCACCTTTGTTGAAACCAATCCTAGTTTGTCATCTCCACCTTCTACCACCATTAGCCGCCACAACCTCCACAACCACCACCACCTCTGGCCTGACCTCCACCCTCTGCCATGTCAACCACCACCTCCTGGAGCCGCTGGCCATGACCCATGACCTCTGGCCGAACCTATTTGTGCCAAAGATGTGAGGTTATGTTGCATTGTTTAGCCTTGAACACCTAGTTTATGCACCTAGACTTCACCACTTTGTTAACACTTTCTAGGCCAACCTTTAGGAACCCAAACTAGATCCAAACCATGCTTTTAGCCATGCCATTTCAGATCTGGAGCTGAAGCATAGATGGTAGAAAGCAAGTGCAAACACTTTGGCTTTGTTTCATGCATTCATTTCTAACATTGTTTACGTATAATTTGAGTTGAAAACTTATGTTATATATACTTGTTTTGTTTGCATGTGTGTAATGAGATTTATCTTTGGCTCTCCCACTCAAATCATATTCGTGCTCTCATACCTTCGTAGATTCTGTGTTGTGGGTTTTGGTTGTCATCTCCAGCTTAAACAAGTGAGTAAATCTCACCGGACTAATATGTACTTATATAGTTGATAAACTAACATCACTTGAATCTGTAAATTTATATCATCCTGTTATAACTATTATATTATGATTATATGATGTTCATCCCTGTTTATACACATGTTATATCATCTGTTACTGTTATATATTGTATACTGTTTATTTATATCAGTTTATCACACTGCAAGTTCCCTGTAGATTAGAATCACTATGGGTTGAAATGATACATACCCGAACGGACTTTAGAATAGGGAAAAATCGTTATGGGCTGAAATGATAGGCTTGAACAGTTTTTATTTATTTTATTTAACTTGGGATTACGGGTTTGAAATGATAAAACCCGGTTTTTCTTTGTAAACTGCGGATTGAAATGATACATATCCTTATCACTTGACCTAGGCTAGAAAATTATATACGGACCCGTGGTTTATATATTTTTCTTAAAATTTTAAAATATTTTAAAAAATGTAAATATTATGATATTTTGATTTAAATTTTATTAAAATGATTTCTATAAATTATTTGTGATTTTCTACAAATTAAATAAGTGAATTAAGTAAATGGTGAAGTAGAATTTGAAATATAAGTTAATTTTGAAATTTATGATTTTGTTTATAAATGGATTTATGTAAAGTAAGAAAATATGACAAATTTGATTTAAAAGATGAATTTAATGATTTTATTAAGTAATAATAATTTTTAAAAGTGTTAATGATTTTGTATAAATTAAAATATGAAATAAATGAATATTTAAGCTGAATTTGGAAATATAACTTACATTGAATTTTGTGAAATTTTTTTAAAAGTGAATTTTTAATTAAGTAAAATAAATGGAAATAAGTTATATTTTGGAAATTTAAACTTAGTTGTTAAGTTAAGAATTTAATTAAAGAAATGAAAATTTAATTGTTATTTAATTTGACTTTTGTATGGAAATTTGACTTTATAAAATCATAGAAATAAAGGTACTTAAATGATTGTTTTTAAATGTGAAAATATATGATTTTATAAGTTAAAATGATTTATATTAAAAGTTAATTATGTGTGAAATTGTAAATAAAACTCTGAATTTGATTTGACAGCATTTTTGAAATGTAATGTAAAGATATTACAGCATTGGAAAATGTTGTAGTTGTTTTAAATGAACCAAATAGCAAATTTGAACTAAGAGTTATTATAGGACTTTGTTAGTGCTATAGTTGTTAAATTTAACTAAAATTTTAATTGAAACTAAATTAAGATATTACAGCATTTTTAAATGCCGTCTTTTGTTAATGAATTGTTTTTTTAACATAACATTTCGTAGCATTTTCTAAGTGCTGCGAAAGTTGAATTTTATTTGTTTAATAAATTCAAATGAATAAATGATCTTTGAAAAAGATTAAATTTTGGAAATTAAATATTTAATTATTAAATATAATAAATTGACTTTAAATGATTTAAATGGAATAGTTGATTTGGAAATACAACTATTTTGAAATATGATTAAATGGTATTTAAATTTAAATTAAATAGATGATGTTTGAAATGATATTTTGATATTTTGAAATGAATTTGAAATGATATTAAATCTTGGAATGAATAATTGAAGGTTATATTAGTATGAAAAATATTTGGTTTACTTGTAACTTGAATCTATTTAAAAGATATTGGACTTATGAAATATAGGATATTAAAGCTTTGGAACTTATTTTATAATTTGAATAAGTTATTTTGTGGATTAAATCTATATTTGAAATTTATAAGATTTGAAATGGTCTATGGAAATTTAATTGAAATAAATGATTGAATTGAATTGAAACTTTGGAAATTTTAATACTTGATTTGAAAGTATAATATTTACTGTTAACGCTAAATTTTGAACGCTAACACCCGGTGTGTGTAATAGAGTCGTGAAAGCACCACCCGTTGGTACGGGAACAGAATACAAGCTGAAAATAGCAGTAAAACGGTAAAAAGACAACAGATTTATAGTAGTTCGACCCGTAATTGAGTCTACGTCCACTTTATAGTCTTTTATTACTGATTCGGTTACAATTCGATACAACACACTTGTGAAATACGATACAATTTGATCACAAAAACACTCTTGACTACTAGCTCAAACTTTGATGAAGAAACTTGATGAATCCGTTTCGGATGTATGAAATTCCTCTCGAAGCTTGTTGTAGTGTCTTGAGTATTTGGAGATCTTCAAGTGTTGAGTGAGTTGAGAGTTCGGCAGAGTAATGACGCTTTTAGAAATGGTCGGCCAAAAGTCCCTTCCTTGTTGGAGTTTGGGGGGTATTTATAGGGGCTGAATTCTGGACAGAAGTTTTCCCCAAGTCTTAGGTCGCGTACGACCTAAGTTAGGTCGTAGGTCGCGAACAACCTAAGCTAGGTCGCAGTCTTCTCTCGACTTAGGAAACAAGCCAGATGCAGCTTTATGCGGTTTCATCTGAAGAAGTGGTAGGTCGTGAACGACTTAAAGTAAGTCGTGCTCCTTTCTTTGCTTTTAGCTCGTGAAGTTTTTAGGTCGTTAGCTTTTAGGTCGCTGGGTTTGCTTCAGGAGTTAGGTCGTGAACCCATTTAGGTCGGTAGGTCATAGAGTCTGCTAAGTCGTGAAGCTCTTAGGTCGTGACATTCCTTAGGTCGTTAAGTCCCTTAGGTCGCTAACTCCCTTAGGTCGTTAAGTCCCTTAGGTTGCTAGCTTCTTTAGGTCGTTAAGTCCCTTAGGTCGCTAACTACCTTAGGTCGTTAAGTCCCTTAGGTCGCTACCTTCCTTAGGTCGTTAAGTCTCTTAGGTCGCTAGCTTCTTTAGGTCGTTAGATACCTTAGGTCGTGAGCTTCTATAGGTCGTTAGATCTCTTAGGTCGTGAGTTCCCTTAAGTCGTGAGGCCTTTTAGGTCGTTAAGAGCTGTTAGGTTGCAGAGTTTTAGGTCGCTGAAATAAAGGAGTTAACATTTGCCCCTCGAAGTATATGCCTATGCCATAGGTCGTGTGCTTCGACTTAACCTTGCTAGGTCGTGAACGACCTAAAACTCGTGATAAATTGTACGCCTGCTCGCCTTCCTCCTTTAGCCTTGTATAAATAAGTTAGGTCGTGCCTTCCTCCCCACCTTACTGCTCTGAAATTCCATTGCCCTTGACGAATTTTCAATTCATCGAAGGCGAATTCAATTCAGCAAAACATCGATCCACTCCTATCAGCATATTACGTAAGTGGATCAATCTCTACTCCTCCACAATCGCTGCTCGATCGTAAATCCACGTTTTCCGACCCAAATTTAATTTCATGTGTCATGCTTTGTTTTTTGAATGATTGTTTCGATCGATTTTTGATCGTTGTTTGATATGTTGTGGTGATTCATGATCGCATGGAAATTTTCACAATGGATCGGTGGGATTCGCAATCAATTTGTTGGATGACTTGGTGGTATATGGAGATGAAACGAAGAGGATGACGAATTCTTTTGTAATGGCGGTATTGGGTTATCGGATCCAGTAAGGTGTTGCTTGGAGAGGAAGTCAGCGACCTACCAGTTCTGGACGACTTAAAAGTTAGGTCGTGCTGGGATTCTTGGCGACCTAAGCCTTGCGATCTAATAATACTTGCGACTTAAGCGAAACTGAACAACCTTTTCTGCGACCTAAAGAGTCTTCGACCTATGCCAAGTCGTGTGCGACCTAGGACTTAGAGAAAATTGCACCGCTTTGATTCATCCAGTTGCACTATACGACCTAAAGATGCTTCGACCTATGGTAGGTCGCAGAACGACCTAGGACTTGAACCACCTTTGCACTGCCTTGAACGTCTTGATTCGCACGGTACGACCTAAAAAGCCCCGACCTATGATAGGTCGTTAAACGACTTAGGACTTAGGGAAATTTGCACAGAAGTTGACTGAATTTTTGAATTTGAACTGTGCTGCATTTATTTTCAGACTGTCTTGACTTTAATGCTAATAACCTGTTTAAAAACAACATTTGCAGAAAAATGGGACAAATATACTGCCATTGACTGCCCACATCGCATGACAGATTAGTTGACAAGGAATAATTAACTTACATGAATTCTGTGAATGAAATGTTGTGAAACGATAAATTCAAATGAAGTATTGAAGCAAAGCTGAAATAATCAACCTAAGCTGACTTGTTTGCATCAACACAACATTGTTATTTGAACTTGAAATAACAAGTCTCGAAACTTTATAATCGACAAATGTCAACTATCTAAATTCCAGTTATATTTGCTTGTTATCGTTTTAGTTTTTGCACAACACTTCACACTTTTAGGAAACGTGAACCTTTATACTTAAATATCCAGTTGATTGTGTAGAATGACATCTCAACAAGAAGATTCAGGATCAGCCGGAGAAACTTTCCCGATTGCTAACCCACTGATCGATCCTTCGGAGAGAACTCCGACCACTCTAAGCCACAAAGTTTTTAGACAACTGTGCACCCAATTCGGGATTGCTGAATCAGATGCTATATTCCCTGCAGCAAACGACACTGCTGACCGGCCACCTCTCGGCTTTGTCGCAGTGAATCGTCAGATGTGCCTAAGTGGAGCTATTCCACCTTTCAATGAATTTCTTCGAGAACTCCTTCTTCGATTATCCATCTCTCCCTTCCAGTTGCACCCCAACGGTTACGCCGTTCTAATGGGGTTGTGTGTTCTGTTTAGTAGAACGCTTGACCGTTTCCCGAGCTTCGATGAAATTTGCTATTTATGCACTTTTTCAAAGAACAGAGATCATCTTTCAATCGTGCTCGTAAGGGGTGCCAGAAACCGGAAATTGATTCTGGATTTGCCCGATAGTGCTCACGGATTTCTAAACCACTTCTTCTTTGTCCGATGTCCTCCAGGATTCTACGCTGTCTGGAGAGTCGGAAGTAAGATTGTCTTTTTCTATTCATCTCATGAGCTTTTCGAAACCCAAATTATCAAATGCTTAACTTCATTCTTTTTCTTTTTCCAGCTCTTCCTCCCCCGCTCAGAAATCCCAGCCTTAAGTCAATCCTTGAAACCTTAAATGTTGTGGCGGCGGAAGAAAGAAGCGCTAAATTTCTGTTGAGAGATGAATTTTTGCACCAGTATGGACTTTTACACTCTTCCCGATCTATTCAGCCGCATGAGGTTCCTGATTCTCCAGCTAAGGCATCAGATGCCCCAGTTCCTGCTACAGAACCTTTACTGAAAGAAACCACCGCCGAGACTTCACTAGTAAAGTGTTCTACTTCTACTGACGTTGTGGGACTGTCTAGCAAGCTGGCACTTGCTCCGATTATTGAAGAAGAAGAAACTTCTCAACATTTTGAGAAAGATGATAAAGGAGCCGAGAAAGAAAACCCCGCAAAACATGATGGTGACGATACCTTTGAGGGGTTGAGTGATCTGATGATTACTTCACAGGAGCTTTTCAAAGATGATATAACTAAAGCTACATCTCTTGCAACCGAAGCGACATCTACTTTGCAGCAAACTTTGTCGGCTCAACAATCAACCCCTGCTTCTCAATCTGTTATCACTCCCCAACCAAAGAGTGGTTTGTAGTTTGACGCGCGTAGTTCGCACATCACACACACTTAGGATGCTTAACACTTATACGCACTTAGACTTTTCTACTTGAATATTTCTAAGACTTGTCTTTTTCTTCAATTTTAGGTTCCACAATGGGGCGAAGTGGCTCATATTACGACAATTTTCGGCGCTACGGAGGGCGCGATTCTTACGATTATGGACGCTATCTTCCCACTCGCAAAGAATCTGACGAAGAGCGTGTAGTTAGAAAAGCCCAAGAGAGGCGAGCTTATGAAGAGCAGCAAAGAAGGAGAGACGATGACTCTCACAAAAGAAAATATCATGACGACAAAGGGAAGAGGCATGCTACCGAAGACCCGAGTAAACAGGTTAAACTTAGTGAAAAGGACGCGTCTTCAATTTCTGAAAAGACTGACGCTCCTATCTCTTCTGATATTCCGGCCGGCTCTCCTCCTTTAAAGAAATCCAACATCCAAGCGATCATCAGCAGGCCCCAATATTAGGTTAAAGACGGCCCTCTAACGCTTCAAAGCCGGTTTCCGAACTGGTGCTTAAAAGGAGTGCGCTTTGACCTAGATTTGGTCCCGATTGATAAGCAAGCCATGCTTAGAAATCTTGATGCAGTTAAGCTTGACATTGAGAGGATGTCGCAGTGGCAAAAGCTTGTTGATGAACTCCAGAGAGTCAACCATATGAATCTCGAAAACATGCTGACTCTGGAGAATGATAAGGCCAAATGGGATAAATGGTGCAAGCAGCACGATGCAGAGATGACGAGCATCTCGGATGACAATGCAAGGCTTGAATCTGAAGTCAAGCAACTTAAGGAAGATCTCGCCTCTTCTTCTGCATCGCATACTCAAAAGGAAGAAGTATTTCAGAAGCAAGTGCAGGACGCACATGCTGCGCAAAGGGATGCCGAAATGAAGCTTGCAGCTGAGCAGCACATTACTGAGAAATATCGCACAGAAAACGCTGAACTGCGGGAAAAATTTCACTCCCAAAACGCAGAGATTGAGATGCTAAAAGCTAGGCTTCTTAAAGTTGAGAAGGAGCACGACGATGCAGTTGCCGGACAAGTTGCAGCTGAAGAATCCCATGAAGCAACTAAAGCTAGCATCGATTCTACTCTATTCGACTTTTATATTCACAGCGTCTTGGGGCGCGGGAGTCTCTCGTTCTTAGGACCAAAATATGAGATCACCCTAGCTGAAGTCTGGGAGGCTGCGATTGATATGCTCGGGGGAGCTGGCTACGATGAGACGGCGCTTGAGGAAATTTATCTTGATGATGATGCTCGCGCCGCTCTTGCTAGGGGAAAAGAGCAACTCGTTGAAGCTAGAGCTGGATTAGTGGCAGAAGAACACTCAGAAAAGAAGATATCTTTAACTGCCCCTGTCCACACTTCGATTTCGACCGATGTTGATATCGTTGGTTCCAGCTCTCACTCTCCTCTTCCTTCAAAAGACGTTGAGGCTAAGCCCGTCACCACCGAGCCTCCCCTTACTCAGATTGAGGAAAAGAGCCAAGAAGACATCGAGGCTGAAAAATTTGAAATTGATTTGTCAAAACCGACTTCTCTAGGTAACTCCAAGTCAGATCTGGCTCAAGTGGATTATTCATTTGATTCAATTGATTTGGATGAATTTCTCGCTTATTACTTAAGTCCTGGTGATCCAATATCTTCTCTTTTCTCGGAGAATACTGATTTTGACTTCTTTTTTCCCGTAGCAGAAGCACCGAAAGTTGCGCCAACTTCTCCTTCTTCGGCTGCCGCTCCTTCTTCTTCTCAAGTTACTCCTCTTCCAGCTTCTCAACCAGGATCGCAAGAAGAGAAAATAGAAGCCCTCAAAGACTTGGACGATCCGGTTGTTTCGCAAGAGCAAAAGACTATGGAACTTGAAGGAGGCGAGAAGACTCCGGAGCAGTCTCTTGATGACGACACGAAACTTTCCACACTGCTTACTACTCCTGGAAGTGAGTCTTCCTCGAAAAGGAAAGGGAAGCGTGCCATGAAGAAGAAGAAGAAGAGCACTTCGGTCGATGAAGAAAATGTTGAAGAAGACCCAACTACTCCTCCTTCTCCATCCCGTCCACGCCGGATTCCGAAACTGGTCATCAAACCGGGCAAGGGTACTAAAGGTGGGAAGAAGGAGTAACAAACTGGGCTTTTAGGCTTTTTGTCTTGCTTTTTGCTTGTATCGACCGGAGATTGGGCGGGTACCGGTCCCCGCTTCTTTTTGTGATCTGCACAATGTAACAAGTTTTCATAGTATTGAATAAAATAGCTATTTTACTTGTACAAATTCTTGTGTATATGAGAATGCATTTATTTCCCATTGTATTATAGAATAAATGATTCTTTATTTACTTTATATGATATTGCAGTGAGCTTGTGGTATGATGGTTGAGTGTTGTTTCTATTAATATAGTTATATGCCCCCGTATCACGGCTCACTGCGATATACTATAGAAACTTGTATTCTTATTTTAGAGAATAATTTTTCCGATTTGAGGAAATACTATTCTGCTTTTAATAGAATACGTTTCGTATTGGAGAAATTTTTACTTTCTCTTTCTTTCTGAAGAACACTTCAACTTTCGGGGATGATCACATTCATTTGTTAAAAAGTGGATTTTCCTATGCAGTGAAGTGAACTTTCTGAAGAATTTTTTGATTTGTTTAGTGCTTCCGAAGAAGGCTTTGTTTTTGTGCCTCTGAAGAAGGCTTATGTCTGGTACTTCAAGCATGGTGAAGTGTGCCTCCGAAGAGGTCTTTTGGTCTCCGAAGAGAAGCGATTTTGGTCTCCGAAGAGAAGCGATTTTGGTCTCTAAAGAGAAGCGATTTTGGTCTCCGAAGAGAAGCAATTTTGGTCTCCGAAGAGAAGCAATTTGGCATTTCAGTTCTGGTGAAGTGGGCCTTCGAAGAGGAGCTTTTTGCACTTCTACACTGGTGAAATGTGCCTCCGAAGAGGGCTTTTTAGCATTTCAGCTCTGGTGAAGTGGGCCTCCGAAGAGGAGCATTTTGCACTTCTACACTGGTGAAATGTGCCTCCGAAGAGGGCTTGTGCCTCCGAAGAGGGCTTGTGATTGCCTGGAAGTTACTTTCTCATGGTTGAATGGATCCACGGGGCGGACGCAAGTTGCTTGATTGGATGTTCATTTACACAAACGATCGCAATTAATTAACAAGGGCCCTGTTCCTTCAGCTTGGGAAGGTGCCCCTCCGGTGGTTCCACCAATCTTTTGTTTTTGATTGAGGAAAGCACTTTAATTTTTTGGCGTGCCTCGTTAGAGGGCTTTATTGGCTTCTGGAGAGGAGCTTTGGTTGATTGGTGTGCCAGGAAGGTTGCGTCTCAGAGGCGAGTGGATCCACGGGATGGACGCAAGCTGTCTGATCGGATGCATCACGACTAATTAGCAAGGGTCCTGTTCCTTCTGCTTGGGAAGGTGTCCCTTTTGTGGATCTGCCGGCCTTCTTATTGAGAGGCATACCTCCTTTTGGCTGCTTCTATGTTCGCCGGCCCATGTTTCCTCATCATCTGCTCATCAGCGATCCTTTATTATTGCTTCCAAGCGTGTCTTCCTTTCTTTTGCAAGTAAATTGCTTTATCCAAAGAAGTGGGCTTCACTGTTGGAATAATTTCATGGGGAAAACGCAAGTCACCTAGTTGGATGTCCGTTTATACCGACGATCACAACCAGTTAACGAGGGCTTGACACAGTGGAGTCACCAACTTTTTATGTGAAGTCCTTCTTGTAGGGGATTTGAATCTGGAATTTTTTTGTTGCTTGGTATTTGCTTAATAAGTGATTTATAGGGCTCGCTTGGCTTTGCGATGGGTGAGCTTCACTTTAGTGACCTGCAATATTAGATCGATATTTTAGCAATACATTTAGAGTATTTACACATCGAAATATAACAAGCATTTTGTAATAAAGAACACAGAATTCATAGTTTTTTATTGTTCAATCATACTGATTTCTCAGCAGTTTACAATGCAAAAGTTACACATCCATTATCATTTTACAAATTTAAGCAATGCTGTTAAGTAAAAAATGGATGCTAGTGATTTTTGTTTTAGTATCTCCGGGCTGAATTTCCATTTGCACTAGATTCATAGCTCTGGATTTATATGCCAGAGAAAGTGAAAGATGCTCCAGCCACAGTTTTGTGGACAATTAGCAGTCATCCCAACTTCTGCTTGCTGGGTGCGGACCTCCTGTGACAACATTAATGACAAGCTTTTCTGAATCTTGCACTGCAGTGTTGTTGCGAGAGCTGGATCGATGGGCAGGACGTTGTTGATCCTGAGTGGATGAGGTTGGATCGACTCCGTTTCTCTTAACATATTGTTGGAGTTTACCCTGCTTTAGTAATTCTTCAATCACATTTTTTAACTAGAGACATTGGTCAGTGTCATGGCCAGGTTGATTGTGAAATTGGCAGAATTTTCCGTTACGCACTGCACCTCTCCTCATCTCAGGTGGCTTAGGATACCTGACAACATCCTTTGTTGCGAAAAAGATATTTCTTGGTGTATCAGTTAAAGGAGTAAAATCTGAAAGATCGAAGCGGCGGAGTTTCTTCTCATTTCCCTGATTCTTTCCTCCGTCGTTTTCCCTTTTCTGATTCTTTGAATTTCTTTTGTTAGAAGCAAGATCATTATTGTTGTCCTTAGCAACTAATACTTTTGCTGAGGCGGAAAGATTTTCCAGGCACATGAATTCATCGGCCTTTTTATAAAACTTCTCAAGGGAATTTGGTTCCTTCATTTTAGCCATTTTCCAAATTCACTCGATTTATTGATGGCTCGCACCAAGTAGGTCAGGATCATACGCGGTTCTACATTATCCACTTTGGCTAAAGCTATATTGAAACGGCTTAAGAAAGATTTGATTGATTCTCCGGGAGCTTGTTCAAGATTAGACGGTGACATTATATCCTTAGCTTTTGAAGCATACAATCTGAACTGTTCTTTAAACTTTTGCGTTAAGTCGCAGAATTGATCTACTGACCGAATTGGAAGCTTTGTGAACCAAAGTAAAGCCACACCTTCCAAGTACACTGGAAAGTACCGACACTTAATCTCATCTGACGCTCTTGCACCGGTCATATGCCAATCGTACTTGTATAGGAAATGATTAGGGTCACTCGTTCCCTTATAGGCTTGGATAGTAGGAGGTGCAAATTTCCTTGGAAATTCCGCTTTCAGGATCCTTTCAGTAAACAGAGTTCTGCTTGGTGCAAATCCCTAGTCACTCTCATTCTCTTCCCTCTGCATGCTCTCTTTCATGATGCGGCTAACCATTTCGGACAGGTACTCTTTATTGTTCAAAGACATCTCCGGACAAGCATCAGTCCTTCTCTCTGCAGCTTGCCCGACAACATGTTCATGATAAGTTGGCTGCGGCATAGAACCCTCAGCTTGGAAAGGTGGCATTTCAGGAAAGGTTGTTTGATGGTTTTCTGGTTGACGATTTGCCCCGAGCAGAGCAGTTAATCTATCCATCATCAAAGCGTTTTGAGCTTCAATTTGTTGGTATAATCCAGAAACTGTGTCATCCAATTCAGCCCTGGTGACTCTAACGGTAGGAGTTGCTTGGTCTGCTATTGGGGAAGCGGAAGTCCCTTCATGAGCATTTCTGGATCTGATAGGTCTACCTCTTCTTCCAGGAGCCATTATTTCAGATAAACTTCTGGTTTCAAGAGGGGTTCTTTTTATAAGTCTTTGCGAAGCAACGGTGAAAATCTTCTTGAGTTCAATTCTCAGTGAAAGCACCAAAATGTTAACGCTAAAATTTGAACGCTAACACCCGGTGTGTGTAATAGAGTCGTGAAAGCACCACCCGTTGGTATGGGAACAGAATACAAGCTGAAAATAGCAGTAAAATGGTAAAAAACAACAGATTTATAGTGGTTCGACCCGTAATTGAGTCTACGTCCACTTTATAGTCTTTTATTACTGATTCGGTTACAATTCGATACAACACACTTGTGAAATACGATACAATTTGATCACAAAAACACTCTTGATTACTAGCTCAAACTTTGATGAAGAAACTTGATGAATCCATTTCGGATGTATGAAATTCCTCTCGAAGCTTGTTGTAGTGTCTTGAGTATTTGGAGATCTTCAAGTGTTGAGTGAGTTGAGAGTTCGGCAGAGTAATGACGCTTTTAGAAATGGTCGGCCAAAAGTCCCTTCCTTATTGGAGTTTGGGGGGTATTTATAGGGGCTGAATTCTGGACAGAAGTTTTCCCCAAGTCTTAGGTCGCGTACGACCTAAGTTAGGTCATAGGTCGTGAACGACCTAAGCTAGGTCGTAGTCTTCTCTCGACTTAGGAAACAAGCCTGATGCAGCTTTATGCGGTTTCATCTGAAGAAGTGGTAGGTCGTGAATGACTTAAAGTAAGTCGTGCTCCTTTCTTTGCTTTTAGATCGTGAAGTTTTTAGGTCGTTAGCTTTTAGGTCGCTGGGTTTGCTTCAGGAGTTAGGTCGTGAACCCATTTAGGTCGGTAGGTCGTAGAGTCTGCTAAGTCGTGAAGCTCTTAGGTCGTGACATTCCTTAGGTCGTTAAGTCCCTTAGGTCGCTAACTCCCTTAGGTCGTTAAGTCCCTTAGGTCGCTAGCTTCTTTTGGTCGTTAAGTCCCTTAGGTCGCTAACTACCTTAGGTCGTTAAGTCCCTTAGGTCGCTACCGTCCTTAGGTCGTTAAGTCCCTTAGGTCGCTAGCTTCTTTAGGTCGTTAGATCCCTTAGGTCGTGAGCTTCTATAGGTCATTAGATCTCTTAGGTCGTGAGTTCCCTTAAGTCGTGAGGCCATTTAGGTCGTTAAGAGCTGTTAGGTTGTAGAGTTTTAGGTCGCTGAAATAAAGGAGTTAACAATTACACTTTAAATGGTTTAAATGAATTATTTTGATTGAAATATAAACTATTTAAAAGGTGACTTAAAATGATAATAAATGAAAGATATCTTTAAATTTAAAAAGTATTTAAAGTTGAATATTTAGATTTGAACTCAAATGATATTTTGGTATATTAAAATGATTTGAAATGAAGTTTGAAAGGATATGATATTTTGATATATTAAAATGATTTGAAATGAAGTTTTGGAAAGATTTGATATTTTGATATATTAAAATGATTTGAAATGAAGTTTTGGAAAGATTTGATATTTTGATATATTAAAATGATTTGAAATGAAGTTTTGGAAAGATATGCTATTTTGATATATTGAAATGATTTGAAATGAAGTTTTGAAATGATATGATATTTTAAATATATTGAAATGGTTTGGAATTGATTTAATCTTTATTTTGATAAAGATTTGGATTTGAAATGATATTCTATTTTGAAGTATAAACTGTATTAAATTATAACCACGGGTTATAATAACGATTGGTTGTTAAAGAGACCGGGATCGGATATGGACATACTCTCTATCGATACCGAAAACCACTTTAACAACTGTGTACACGGTGGAGTTTCCAGAATGAAGTAGGATGGTGGCGACGATCCTAAGATATATACGTGGACCCAACTCCCGTGAGTTGGCATAAGGTGGCTAAAACATGAGCGATCGACGGGCCAAGGAGGTAGCACCTCTGATCGGACACACTTCTTCGATACCATTCTATTACTTGTGATTGATTTGGTGCGCACCCTTGATTTGGGAGTGTTGTTCGAGGTGGGCTGTAGTGGCTGCTATGTGTTACCACCAGTCCGGATGCGTAATTGGTATATCTACCCTGTTATTGCCTTGTGTGCCCTGTCACCTACCATATCAAGCTTTACTACGATTTGTGATTTCTCCCGTAGCCCGTGGAGTATCGAGGGTAGCCCCCATTTTGGGAGTATGCTAATACTGGATAGACTACTGGGATTATTAGGTGTTAAGGGGAATATTGGGTCACTCCTTAATGCTATTTAAAAGTATGTTTATTTTATATTAGACATTATTATAATAGCGAATATTACTACATAGTAGATAGTTTAACGGATCCTTAAAGAATGGGCGATCCCAAGCATTCTTTAAGTTACTTGTACCTTTATTACAGTTCACTTGAGTTGGTTTACATTATATAAGTATATATTGTCCTGACTTGAGTGTTTGTATTTTTATTTACGCTCGGGTCAGCCGGTGTATTCACAGATTTGGATTCCACTTTCTGGAGATTGGAATCGCTGAAGATTATCTGTTTATCTAGTTTTATCTATCTCAGTTCTGTTGTTCTATTCAGCTTGTACTTGGTTATCATATTGAGACTTCTGTTGTACTTTATTTCTTCTGTTGTATCTTATTTAACTCTGATATATTTACATAGTAGCTTCATGAACTACTATTTCTTTTACTTCCGTTGCACTTCTTACTCTGTGTCTGTGATCTGTGATTATTTATTTACTGTATATTCTGAGATTTGCCAAATTTTATTTACAACGCGCTATTTTGAGCAATTCAAGTCCGACATGTGCGGATGCGAATGGTTGAAAATATCGGGTCGTTACACTATCTTGCAAATTCTTCTATACCAAAAATGGTGAAATCTTCCTT
Source organism: Allium fistulosum (assembly GCA_030737815.1). Taxonomy (NCBI): domain Eukaryota; kingdom Viridiplantae; phylum Streptophyta; class Magnoliopsida; order Asparagales; family Amaryllidaceae; genus Allium; species Allium fistulosum. The sequence continues at coordinate 854,179,100 of CM060907.1, forward strand.
CTTGTAAAATGTTTCTTAAAAAAAATTTCATTCAATTCGTTGAAGATCGTAGATTTTTGGCACTACCATTAAGCCATTCTAAGATTTGAGCATCGAAAGCAATTTCAAGATGAGCTGGAGTGGATGAAGAAGAAGCTGGAGCTTTGTTTTTGCTTGGTCTACGGTGATAAGCTGGGAGTTTCTTTCTTGAAACCATTAAAATGAAGTTTGGAGGTAGGGTTTGAGAAGAGAAAAAATGATTTGGTGAAAAGGCATGATGGAAAAGATAGTTATATTGCCAGTTTCTTGAATTTCAGTCGACTGAGATAGAAATTCAGTCGACTAAAAGTACACATTTTAGAGGCAGAGAGTCATTATCCATTTTTGAACAGGTTTAGTCGACTGAAACCATGTTGTTTTGAGGCTGTAAGTTCAATATCAATTCGATACAGGTTCAATCGACTGGGATTCGGGTTCAGTCGACTGAACCTGTGCAGAAATGTTTTCTTACCTTTAATTTATTTTGAACGAAGAATTTTGAAGTAAACTTATTTTATTTAATATTATATATGATATATGTTATTATAGACATCCAATTTTGGATATTTATTACAAATACTTTATAAATACATATTAATTATTTTTTGAATCGTCAAACGTGTTATCAGGAAAACGATCCCCTGAATTTGGTTCCACCTTGGTATTTTCAATTAATGGCCAAAGTGGAGACCATCTATTATACTGAACCAGAGTTTTGTTTCAATTTGACGTGGATGGTCCAGCTTACCAGGAATTTCTTGGTGGAGTATTTTCGATAACAATCAGAGATTCAGTAATACGTGTACTACATTGACGTATGCTCTTTTTGGTCGGGGAATGACCACAAATAGCAAGTACACACCTTTCTAAAAAATTCAGATGCACACCTTGACATTTATGTTCGTAATATATCTTTCTTTGTATATTCATTATTTCTTGTTGAGAGTGATGTATTTCATCTATTTTAGTATGAGTGTCAAGTTTCAAAGATCTTCTTATCTTCTTTCCCTTGGGCGAGAATCCTGTGTGGTCGGTCGAAGAAGGAACAATTTGGATAGATGGTGATTTTGTAGAAGGAGGAGTTGAAATGTTCGGAGATGGATATCCATTGTAAGAGGAAGGAGAGCTAAAATCGAGAAACGAATGAGTGGAATTGTAATTGTCTGACATTATTCAATTGATAGTATATAGATTTTAACTTTTGTATGTATTCTTTTCTTTTTACAGAGAAAGTTTATATATACTTTGGCTTTAACTATTTTTAAACATTGTAATTTCTGGGTTTATTTCTTCCTTTAGTTAAATTTAGTAATCCTTTTTGTTCCTTTCAAAATTTAGTTATATTTATAATTTAATTACTATCCATTAGTTTTCATTTTTTGATTTCGGATGTTGGTGTAATATAACATTGTGTGAATTATACCTTACATATCTAAATCTTTAACCGAGCATATTCCGAGATTACGATGCAAGTTTAAAAAAGTAGTTTCATAAAGAGGTTTAACAAATATATCTGCTATTTGTTTGTCTGTAGTAACAAATTCTAATGATATTTTCTCTTTGTCTACATTATCGTGGAAAAAATGATGTCTAATGTCAATATGTTTAGTTCTTGAGTGATTAATGAGGTTTTTTGATAAATTAATTGACTAGTGTTATCACAAAAGATAGGAGATTTGTTTGGTTTTACTCCAAAATCATGTAATGTTTGTTGTATATATATATGACCCGAGTGCAAGCTAGTGTTGCATATATATATTCTGCTTCACATGTAGACAATGAAACACAATTTTGTTTCTTACTAAACCATGATACCAAAGATTGACCGACGAAGTGAAAAGTTCCACTTGTACTTTTTCGATCCGGTCTACAACCATCGAAATCGCCATCACTATATGATACGAGTTCGATTGGACAGTCTTTTGGATAAAAAGTCTGTAATCTTTGGTATTTGATAAGTATCACAAAATTCTATTCACTGCTCGTAAGTGCGTTTCTTTGGGACTAGCTTGAAAACGGGCACACAAGCAAACACTCATTAAAATGTCAGGTCTACTGGCAGTTAAATATAATAGCGATCCTATCATACTTCTATATAATTTTTATTCAACATCTTTTCCATTTTCGTCTTTTTCTAATAAATACTAGTGCTCATAGGAGTAGCTTTACTACTTACATTATCCATTCCAAAATGTTTAATTAAATCTTTACAATATTTTTCTTGATAAATAAAAATTCCTTCTTTTAATTGTTTAATTTGTAATCCTAAAAAGTAATTTAATTTTTCCATATGCGACATTTCGAATTCATTTTTCTTAAGTTTAGAAAATTCATTACATAAGTTTTTATTAGTTGATCCAATGATAATATCATTCACATATATTGCGAACTACTAAATCATCTTTTTTATTTGTTTTTATAAAAAGTAGAATTAACTTTGCTAATTTGAAAACCAGATTCTAAAAGATATGTTTTTAATCATTCATACCAAGCACGAGGAGCTTGTTTAAGACCATAAAGTGTTTTTCGTAATTTAAAAACATGATTTGGAAATTGTTCATGTACAAACAATGGTGGTTGTTCAACATAGACATTTTCTTTAATGTATCCATTTAAAAATGTGCTTTTAATGTCCATTTGATATAATATAAAGTTACGATGACACGCAAACGCTAAGTGAATTCTTATAACTTCGAGACGTGCTACAGGAGCGAATGTCTCTTCATAATCAATTCCTTTTCCTGAGAATATCCCTGAGCTATAAGTCTTTTTTTATTTCGAACTATATCACCATTTTCATCCATTTTATTTTTGAAAATTCATTTAGTACCAATAACAGATTGATCATTGGGTCTTGGTACAAGTTCACATATATTATTATGTTCAAATTGATTTAGTTCTTCTTGCATTGCGATAATCCAATAATCATCTGTAGATGATTCTTTAACATTCTTTGTTTCAATATTTGAAATAAAAGATACATGTCCCATTTGATTTAATTGATTGCGCATCGAAACTTTAGTATTAATGTCTCCTATAATATTACCTATTAGATGATCTTTTAATATTATAGGTGGTAATTTTAATTCAGCATTATCAGGATTAATTAATTTGATTTGTTCATTTTGAACATTAGATGATGTTGATTGATTCATGTTTTCGTTATCTTCTTTAATAGTGTTAAAATTTTCAACAAATGATACATGTAACATCTCTTCAATTTTATTAGATTTTTTATTAAAAATTCTATATGCTTTACTTTGATCTGAGTATCCTACGAATATTCCTTCGTCGACTTTTGAATTAAACTTTCCTAGAGGATCACTAGTGTTTAAAATAAAACATTTAGATTGGGATATTTTAAAATAAGATACTTTGGGCTTTCTTTCAAAAAGAAGTCTGTAAGGAGTATTTTTAGTTAAAGGCCTTAGGGAGACATGATTTAAAATATAGCATGCAGTAGCTACAGCTTCTACCCAAAAAATTTATGGTAAATTACTACTATTAAGAAGAGTTCTTGCACGTTCTTGAAGAGTTATATTTTTCCTTTCTATAATACCATTTAGTTGTGGTGTTCTAGGAAATGAAAAATTATGATTTATCCCTTTTTTATTACAAATTTTTTGAAATGCTTCATTTTCAAATTCTCCACCACAATCACTTCTAATTGTTTTGATTTTTAAATCTTTTAGATTTTGAATATGTTTTGAAAAGATTTTGACTATTTCAAAAGTGTCACTTTTGTGTTTTAAATAGAATGTCCACGTATATCTTGATAATCATCAACTATAACAAAAACGTCTTTATTATGATTAATTGATCTACTTTGCATTGGTCCAAAAAGATCCAAATGTAAAAGTTCTAAAGGTTGTTTTGTGGAAATCACTTACTTAGATTTAAAAGAAGATTTTTTTAAGTTTTCCTTTTTGACATGCATCGCATAGATTATTAACTTTAAAATTTATTTTAGGTAAACCACGAACTAAATTATTTTTAGCTAACTTATGAATGTTTTTAAAATTAATATGACAAAAATGTTTATGCCAAATCCATGGATCAGAAATATCTGCTACTAAGCAAACATCTTTATCATGCCTTACTTTTATATTTAAAATATAAATATTGTGTTTTCTTGTTCCTTCAAAGATTAGATTTTTATTTTTACCAAAGATATTGCATTTTTCTGTTTCAAATGTTATAGTAAATCCTTTATCACATAATTGACTAATATTAAGGAGGTTATGTTTTAAATTTTTAACTAGATAAACATTTGAAATAAGAGGAGAGTTAGATATACCGACAAAAGCAACATCTCCTTGTCCTATAACATAGCCTTTGGAATTATCTCCAAAAGTGATAGTTGTTCCATCCTTGTAAGAGATATTCATTAGCATATCGGCATTTTCGGTCATATGCTTGGAGCATCCACTGTCGAGAATCCATTTCTCATGTTTGTGTTGGGGTACCTACAAAGATAAAAACAATTTAATGGTACTCACTTCCTTCATTAGGGCCATGGGGTTAAACTGAAGGTAACCATACCCAGGAGGGTAAGATCATTTGAATCTAAAATCTTTATTAAAATGAACATCATTCAAAAATCTATCTATATGTTTTTATCTAATCAATTTATAATTTGTTTTTGGAATCCATATCTGAATAGTTTTTTATCATAATTTACATTTCTACTTACTGGTTTACGAAATTTAGAATAAAGTGTAGCATATTTGTGCTGAACTTTTGTTTTCTTTGATTTTATAAATCCTAAACCATTTTTATTACTAGGAGGTTTTGAAATACTAATTAAATAAGATAGATTCTCTTTTCCTTTGTTAAATTTAGAAATGTTTATAGATAGATCATTTACTTTCTTTTCTAATGATTGTTTATCTTCGTTTAACAATTTTACCTGATTTTCCAAATCATCGACATTTTTTCTTAATTTTACGCTATCATTCGATATTGTTGAATTTTCCTTTTCTAGAGCATGGCACATTTTGATTTTCTTCAAAAGATTAACAAATATTTTGTAATTTTAAAATTTCCTCCTCTAATATAATTTTCTCATCTTTTAGCATTTCATTTTCTAATTCTAGTCTAGTCATTTTTCCCGAACATTCTTTATGCGTCTTTCTAAGGTTTTTATATTTATTATCTAGTTCTGAAGCTATTTCTATGACATCGTCAAAAGATAAATCTGAAAATACCTCATCTTTAGTTGCCATGAAGCAAGCATTGGCTAGTTCTTTGCCACTATCATTGTTACTATCACTGTCACTTGATGAATCATCCCACGTTACTTGAAATGCATGCTTCTTTTTCGAGAATTACTCATATTTGTTTTTTCTGTTGAAGCTTTTCTTATCATTGTTTAATTTTGGACAATCCTTTTTCATATGACCAAGTCAATTGCAACCATAACATTTAAATGACTATGCATCCTTGGAGTTGTTTGGTTTTTGCTTTTGCACCATTTTATTGAATTTTCTGAACTTGTTGTAGTTTTTAGCAAAGAAAACTACATCTTCTTCATCCAATTCTGAGTCGTCGTCATTATTTACCTAAAAAGCAATACTTCATTTTTCTTGGGCTAGATATTTTCTAGCTTGCAAATTTGTTTCATATGACATTAAATTTACAATTAACTCTTCTACTTTTAGTGTAGAGAGGTCATTGGCTTCTTCTATAGCTAATACTTTTCTTTTCCATCCATTGGTTGATGCATTTAGAATATATGTAACTAAATCAAAATCAGTAAATAAAACTCCTAATGCCATAAGATCATGTTGTATAGTTTGGAATCAAGAATACATTTCTATGATGCTTTCATTAGTTTTCATTTTAAATGATTGAAATTGATTTTTTAACAAATTTATCTTAGCTTGATTTACTTTGGTGGTTCCATCATGTGTGACTTGTAGCATATGCCATATATCATAAGCTGTTTAGCACATCATAACTCCAGAAAATTCGTTCTTATCTAATGCACAATATAAAACATTCATAGCTTTTGCGTTATTTGAAGCGTCAGTTTTCTGAGCATCTGTCCAGGTATTAATTTCAGTAGTAGGAGCTACATACTGAGATTGAGTAGATAGCCAAATGTCAAGACCGCTTGATTCCATAAAAACATTCATACGTGTAGCCCAATAGATATAATTAAAACTCATGAAAAATGGTAGACATGCAGTTGATTGTCCTTCTTGAAATGTGTTGTAACTCATATTGGCCATAGTATTCAAAATTGTGTTATGATTTCGAATAAGCCACGCTCTGATACCAAATGAAAGAACTAGCAGATCGTGTATGGCTAATGAAATGAGTATATATACTAATTCATACTACGAAATAATAAAGCAATAAGTAAATTTACACTCCGAGATTTATACTAGTTTGGAGCACCTCTCCTACGTCCAGTCCCTAAGCACCTCTTATGTAATTCCTTAGTAAATCCCTCGCTTGACCCAGAGAAATAAGTTTACAACTTATCCAATATAAGCACCTCTCAGATTTATTCTTTCCTTTGAAAAATACAATTCTTGCTTGGCAATCTTGTGTTCATCTAACACTGATTTTGACTTGATAGTACAATGGTTCCTATAATCTCTTTGATGATTCATAGTGAGTGCATAGTGATTATTGGAATAATAGTAAATGAAATAATAGAGTTGAAAGCATAAATGCTTAGAATAGCACAAGAGAGTAAAATAGATAGAAATCAGAGTAGAAGGTATATCTTTAAGTATGAGTTACTGTATTATTTATATATACTGAAGAGAAGCAATCAAGAGTTGTCAACTTCAAGAAATCCTTTTAGAATTGAAGAAAACTGTTCAAAAAGTCGTAACCCTTGAAGATGACCTTTCATAAAAAGTAGCCATTACAGCATCCCAGTCCACTGGGCGAATACGTCAGTCTACTGAGTGTGAATGTTTTAATTTTCATGGCAAATATTTGAATTCTTTAAAAAAAATAGTTCAACACAGTTTCAGTTGACTAAAATTGAGCTCAGTTGACTGAGCTTAGTCGACTGAAACCAATTTCAGTCGAATGAATAGTGTATGTTCAGTTCTTGTATATAAACACTTGTCGTTTTAAATTCAATCTCTATGTTATGTTGATATCTGTGTTTCTGTGTGTCTTTGTGTGTGTATATGAACTATCAAGGAGATTTTGCAATTCAATCTAAGATCATATACATACTATTGATCATGAAGCTCCATAGTTTGACTTCTTTGACTTGTAGATGATTCTTCTTGCTCACTACCTTACGTTTTGTCTTCTTGAATGATAGCATGTCATCATGATATAGTATATATGTGCAGTATATAGTTGCCATCATTAAAACGGAGAACTAATGTTCTAACAGATTCATGGTTCGCGGTGTACAGTTTTACTGGGTATGGAAAATAAACGGAGGTTCGAACCCTCCTTCTAATGCCAAAAGACGTTGGTGAACTTTTTCATCCTTTAACTCCTCCACTAAGTGAAAAGTAATTAGTCTGCTAATTACTTTGTTGATTTGATTTAGCAAAACTAAGTAGTTTTAGCTATTAGAATTGGGCCAACCCATAGTAGAAGATATAGGTGGATTTCAAATTTTTTTACCCTATTGGATCTTTATTGGGCCTATGAAGTCTAATTTATTTAGAACATTTCTAAATTTAATTTAAATTAAATCATGTATTTTGTTTAAATTTATAAATTGTTGTTTGAAATTTATTTGATTTATTTTCACTTTATATATAAGCATACATGTGTATATGTGTGTGCATGTGTAACATGATATACCGTACAAGGTATAACATGTCCGTATATAGATGTTGGGATTTATATCGCAACAGACACATTAGCTCATCCTATATGTATTGCATGTTGTCCAAATATGTGCATATACTTACAGTTAATATCTATAAATATCCAAGTAATTACATATTTATGTGTGTGTTTTATAAATACTATTATATATATAATATATTATAAATATCAAATATATATATATATATGTACATATAAAATTATAAGTTTAAAGAAATATTATCTATATATAAATATGAATTAAAGTAAAATAATTATGTGTGTGTGTATAAATATGAAAATATATATGTGTGTGTGTATAATTATTAAATATGAATTTTCATTATAATAAATTATATATATATATATATTTAACTTTCTAAATCAAAATACACTACAAATCCAAATTTATTATGATTTTATTATATTAATATATATTTATTATGAATTAATTAGCCAAGTTGTCATAAATAAATAATATAAAATAATTATATAACAAAAATACCAAATTTAAAAAAAAATTCAAAAATCAAGAGTAGTATTTTAAGGGTTGCGAAATTGTTCCAGATTTTTCTAGGTGAAAATTATTTTTTTATTAATTCAATACTATTAGGCCGATATTAAAATAATTTTAAAATATGAAAACATGTCTAAAAAAATTAAAATTGAATTTTCAAAACATGATTTATTTTATATGAATCTTATAGTGACTAAATAATAATAAAAAAACATGTAGTAATTTCAAGAAAAATATTTTCGGTTACTAAAATTCATAATTAATATAAACATACATTGGAAAATTATTTAATCAAAATTTATATAATATAGATGTATATATACTTTTACATAAATTATATAAATGAATAAATTTACATATTAATATATATATACACACAATAATATAATATTAAAACAAAATATAGTAATTCGACATGGAACGTCAACTCATTAATAATGTATATGTATGCATGTATGTATTTATGTATGTATTAAACTTATGCACATAATCAACCATTATTGTGACAACATCATTACCTATAAGAATCTTACCTAACTAACAAAGCAGTAATAATATATATAGATGTATATGAGCAATAAGCTATTATACAACGATCATACATCTTATATAAAACTAAACATTTACCTATAACTGATGCTCTCAAGTCCATGTTGAAATGGTGAGTCCTCTTCCTTTCGAAACCTCCTTGATTTGTTAGATTGCTAGTCCTTGAACCACAGACCCTTACTGTCAAATAGCTATATTTTGGATTTAATTTGATTTGAGATTTTAATGGGGTATATGCAGGTATATATCAGCCATCAGAAGGAAGGAGGAGGCAGCTAAAAACAAAACTAATTTAGATTAGGGTTAGAGATGCTTTTATAATGGTTGGGAGAGAAAAGAGAATAATATCTTGCCTTTTCTTACCCAATCTCCACAATCCATCTTAACCCTTAATTTTCACCTATTTTTGGCCATCCCTATCACATAATTGCAGCCGAATATTCCCTTCCAAATATATGGGTTAATACCTCATTTAAACCCAAGCTAATATGGTAGTTAAATCCAATTTAATTTCATTATCAATATCTTATATCGATCGATATATTTATAACTATTAGAAATATATAAAGCAATATTTATTTCTCAAATCATATTAAAATTTTATAATTAATATTTCATAAACATTAATTAATTTATAACGATTATAAACTAATTAAATTATTTGGTTTAAAGAGAATTCATCATTTCGGTTGTGAAACTCTAGGATGCAAATTTGGTCAGTGATTAACATCAAACTATTCAAATGTTAATATTCACACTTCACTTAGCAGGTGATGTGACATTATGGTCAAATTGATTACTTAGTTTTGGTAAAATCCAATTTCACCTTAATAAACGTTACCCTGCTGTGACATTTATTTACACTAATTTTCTTCCTCAAAACCATATCACTTTGAACTTATGGAATTTGGTAATTGTCAAAATTCCAATATCGTCCATATTCAATCCTATAGTCCAAACACAAAGTCTTTGGTTTAATAATAATAATTATTATTAATCAAAATGCTCTAGCCAGATACTCTGGCTTTGAGTTGACCATGATACTAAGCCCATATAACTGAGGAGACGAATCCTCTCTTGAATAGTGCTTCACTTCCAATACTACCATTCGACCCACTATAGTCACTTATCAAAATGTCATGCCATGATTTGACTATAATCAAAGCAGAGCTTTCATATTGAAGATCCATAGTATTCTCAAGTCGAGAGAACTATATATATAAGTCACATCGATATTTTATGTTTGACCTTAGTTTTATTAACCAACAGAAAACTATCGAGTGAGTTGTTCTATAGTTATCCAATAACTATTAGTGCATAACACTTAGGTGCCCTCAGCAGTCATGAGTAATACACTACCCAATATTTGGAGGGTGTTATGTACTCTAATTTCAATGGATACATCGATATTCAATCTCAATGTGTCTTGACTATGAACATTTAAAATGGTATATATATTTTCATTATGATAAATTACTCATGGTTACAAAACTTTGTAACTACTATCACAAAACATACCATTTATGGATTTTCTAGTAAATATACTTTTAAACAAATTAATTGATTAACATAACATATTATATTAAGTATATAATAGAAAGAAAAGACCTTTTATTCCGAACAAGATTGGTCAACGAGTTAGATATATGTGTAACAAATTACATAATTGTCCCTAGGGCATACCCCTAATTCTATCATTAATTTTGCCATGAAGTAATGATTATACCACTGAATGTTTACACAATCAAGTAGTTGCACTTTAACCGTTTGTTAAAGTGTCAAATCCAATCAATATTTAATTCAAGTACAAATAAGGTAAAATCAAGTGCTGAAAACTAACTGGAAAATAGCAAAAGCAAAAAATAGTAAAGGAAATAAGGAATTTAAGTGGTTCAGATTTTAATGAATTCTACCTCCAAGGGGTAAGTTTCTATTTCTTCCTTTATCATTGATTTGGTATGGAATTTCATGGCAGAAGATACAATTAAACCTTAAAGATATAGAAAAGAGAAAAAATGTCAGAAGTCCCTTTCATGGTATAATGCCTTTTCTTTTCATAGTCTTGAGACGTACGCGGGTTGCTAGAATACTTTCCTCGCCATCATGTGTCTACCCTTGGATTCTTCCAAATGTCATCTATCTATGCTATCTAAATGATGTGCATGAATTGCTGATGTACCTTTGGCGGGAAGTTTGAATGAAGGGGGGAATTCCCAAAATTAGAGCTGGAATATTTGAAATTATCACGGGAGAATTCAAATTTGAATTAACCTTGAATGTGGGCCTTTTAAGGGACATTATGTAATGGACCGGGATTTTCGACCCTCGAAAATCGACATCAATACGTCCACTGTATACAATGCCGAGCAGTCGAGTGCCGGAAATACCAGTTCATTAGGGGTGAAGAAGAAAAAGGTAGAAGGAAAGAAACATAACAACACATAATCTCACAATCGCGGCGGAACAAAATATAATATATAATAACAGATTTTAGATACAAGAACTGTACTGTTAATATACATACCTCTATCAGAGTACAACAATTCAATACATCAAATGGACAATTATAATAACTTGTCCTCACACAGCGGAAATTACCAAGTACGTGATATACGTCTGAACTCCTCTAGCTTGTCTCCTGAGCTCCATAGTACTTTACCAGAATTTAAAATACTCGTTCTGACCTGAGCATTATAATAAAATAACACCCGAGTCAGTCTGGAAAACCAGCGTGAGAAAACACACTCAATTTGAATTATTAACTTTTCAAAATCCTTTGAAAAATAAAGGTATCTCGTAAGACCATGTAACAAATAAACACGATGGGTTTTTCCCTTACGATAACCAAAACACTTTATAGAAGATCCAGTGATATTATAATAGTGTCTAAATACAAATACTTATTCAAATAGCTGAAATTTTTACATTAATTAAATTCAGCATACTAGGCTCTACAAACAAAACCGTAAGCTCGTACTGGAGAATGGATTCCAACGAATAACTGGGCCACAGGGGTACCACCCGTCACAGTACACCTCTAGAACCATATACCGAGGACCACGTTGGATCCCCTGCTACACAAGACCGGCCTACCCCTAACTTGGATAGACCGAATATGTTATCGCCCCGGGTGTTCCCACCCTTACCATCGAGCGCTTCTTCTTTCGTGTGTATGCATATATAAGATAAATAGGTTTTTTGAGGACATATAGAAAGGTGATAACATACCCTACTTGGGTGCGACCCACTTAGCCTTGATGCATCTCCCCTGTTTTAGTCATTCCCGGTTGATGAGGCTCGAGGCTAAGCGTTACCTTTCAAGAACATTTCTACTTAGAATGCTCATCGTCCTCCAATGACGATGTTCTGATAGCGTTCGTCCATACAAGTTGTCCTGGGTCTAGACGAACTGAATCACCATCTTCATCCTCTTCACGGTATTCATTCGTTACGTTTAAACCGGTTCGAAGTGGTTTTCGGATAATTAAATCCGGTCTCGGTCTCTTCGAAACGATTAACGAAATTGGCCAAAATTGACAGTCGGTTATTTAACTATCAATAGACATCCAAAAACAATCATCGGGCCTTATTTTAAATTTCCCAAAATTATTTCAAAATATCTTTATAAGATATTACTTTCAGTTCTTCAACATTCGAAAACAGTTTTCAAATTCTTATATCTCCAATAGAAATTTCCACTCTTTTTCAACACTTAGAATATTTTTCTCCATTTCATTTTAAATTCACACTTAGGAAATACCCCTTTTATTTTCTATTTCTCTTTCTCAAAATCATTTGTAATTTTATTTGTAAATTTCTCAACTCGTTTTACACGAATTCTATAAATTCCGGAATTATTTAATTAATTCCCTTCAATATTTCCAAAGTCAATTATACTTACTTATAATTCCAATTTCCTTTTCTACTTCTTTAATGAATTATATTTCATTCTTCGAAGTTCACTTTTATTTAACCTCTTCGGAAATTTTCTTACTTTTCTTCCCAATTCTATTTAAGAATTTTCTTATAAATCATATTTACTGAATAACCCCATTTCCAGGCTTCCGAGAAGTTTTATAAATAAATTTAAAACATTTTCAAAACTTTATATATATATATATATATACATATGTAAATAAAAATAAGTTTTTAAAGAAAATAATAATAATTTGTTTTTAAGACAAATTCACATAATTATTTAAAATATTGAAAACACTTCCTTATAACATCACTTTTTCAAAGCAGTTTTAAATAAATATTAAGTATTTTTAAAATTTCACTTTTGAAATATTTCCATACCAACTAACCTTGAAATTTATATAGTTAATAAATAAGAATTTTCCTTTTAAAATAAAAATTAAACTTATCGATAAAATAAATTTTTAAATCTCAATAACCAAAATTTCAATTTATAAATCTTCTCGATTTTCATCACATTACTTCCATTCTGGTATCCTTAAACATTTCACTTTAAAAATAGTATCTACTATTTTTCTCACCCCATTTCCATATTCCAATATAAATTCTTCCCGTAAATTTATATTCCCAAATTATCATCTGGTATCACTTTCCTTCATTTATAAACTACGTTTATAAATTTTCTATAACTCCTTTGATTTTACTAAAATAATCTCATTTATAAAATTCCATTTCTATAAATTGAATTTCTTATAAATTTCATTTATTTTTACCCATCTATTTTTAATATCGATTTCAACCTCTTTCTATATTTTCCGAATACCATTTCAAAACCCAATCTTTAAAAAAATTCTTTTATATAATTCATGTTAAATTGTCCATTTAAAATATTTTTCCACATTATTTAATAAGATAAAAAATTCACCATTTCTTATTCAACCCAACCTCTTTTAAATAATCTGATTTTCGATATACATATTTTTATATTAAAAATCTTCTTTTAATATCTTAAAATTTTAAATTAATATTTAGTATTTAATATATCCAAAATTAATTTCCATTCTATTTTAACATTTAAAATTTTACAACATACAATAATCTAGCATTTTATATATATATGAAAAATACTAATATATTTGAGGAATCCAGTTGGATCCCTCCAACCTGTTTTTCCTACATCCACAGATGTTAGAAAATAATAAAAATACCAATCCCACTTCGAGGGGGATATCGCGGTATATAGGGTCATCCGCTATTATGCGGGGTGCATAGGGTCTCATCCGCTATAATGTGCGGGAATATCACTCCAATACTAATATATATACTACTATATATATATATATATATATATATATAGTCATCCAACAGATAAGTATAAATTTATCAATCGATCAAGCATTCAACAAATTTAAATTTAAACATTTAAATTTAAACATTTAAATTTAAAATGGTAATCCAAATGAGTGAGAAATTCTCACCTTGATTTTATTTGCAAACCATCCCAATCTCGACTTGCTTTCACAATTATTACACCTCGTATGGGTAAGTGATTAAATTTATTAGTTATCTAAATTTTGTTAAATCCTAAATCAAACAACAAATTTACAAATTAAATTTAATTACAGATTATACCTCCACGTCTCGTTCGACCTACGCTCAAAGAAACAGCAACTGCTCCCTCCTTTCTTCCCTGCTTCAGCCCCACGTGCTTGCCCCAATACTTCGTGCCTTCATCCATCGACTAGCACTACCGCAACCCCCTTATCCACAAGCTCGACATGCCTTAAGATCGCGACATCACTCCCATGTCGCGGCATTTTGACAAGACGTGAACCCATCTCGAACGTGAGCACCTCGCGAACGCGGCCCATCCATGGCCATCCGTGACCTAAAATCCTTCCCATGTACGGGTGCGGTTCCACAAAACCAAACCCATCGCGAGACTCCCCTACGAACGTCGTGCTCACCTCGTCGCCTTCCTTGATCGAACCTGAGAACTTAATCCCCACATGGTCGCCTTCTCCTCCATTATCACGACTTCGGCCATCATTTCTTTTTTTTATTATTATTTCGAATCGAACCGATTCATTTGAGGAGAAAAGAGGATTTCGTTCGTTTCGAACTGAAAAGGGGGAGAGGAGGCTCGCGATTTTTAACAACGGCTATTTCTTTTATTATTTAAATTCGAATGAAATTCTTTTGAATGTTGGAAGGGAAGATGTAACAACTTTAGTTTTGGTGATTACCTGTAAATATTAAATTATAACAGTGGTTATAATTTAATATTGTGAAACTAAATAAATTGGTGATTTAAAATTGTTTATTTTGAATAAAAAATAAGTTAAAAATATTGAAATAAAGTTTTAAAACTTTATTTTTGGTTGTTTGTAATAAAATGAGCAAAATATGGCTTTAAGTTTGAGAAATGCAATAATTTTAGTAATTATTGCCAAATGTGACTTTTATTGATTTTTAAATGGAGTATTTGATTTAATATGTGCATATTATAAATAAAAAGATGGAATTTTGTTAATAAGTTTTGGATATAAAAATGATATTAAAATGGTTTGTTGTATTTAATTATACAAGAAAATAATTTTTGTGTAATTTTTGATGTTAAAAATAGTGTTTTATGTAAGTTATTGTGTAAATTGTGTATTTATTTAAAAATAAGAGTTTAATAATGAAAAATATTTTTATAACTAAGTTATCTTTTTATTAGTTGTAAAATGTTTTGTTTAACATGAAAATATGTTTGTATAATTTTATTGTGTTGAAATGCTGTTAATATATGTTGTTTTGATTTGTTAATATTAGTGTATTTGTGTAATTGGGTGTTAATTAGATTTTTATTTGGCTAAGTATTGGGTCTAAGCCCATTTTCATTCTAACCAGAATAAGAAAAGAGAAGTTTCTTCTCCTCGAACTTATTTTTGTACGTACTGTAAAACTTACAACTAGAAGAAAATTAAGAGAAAGCCTCCTCTTTCAAAACATAGGCTTCAAATCTCTTCAATCTTTTATTGTTTCTAATCAAATTAAAGCTATTTTTCGCAGGTAATCACTACATAAACAATTCTATTCCATAAATTTTAGATTTTGATAAAGTTGATTGTGTGTAATTTGTATTTTTTGGTTGGCATGTCCTTGTACTGCTGTTTTACATGTTGTTGAAGCTCCCTCTAACCAAAGCCTTCAACTTTTTCTAAGTTTGCACAAATTTAATCTTCATTTTGCTCAGGTGAGTTGCTTACTCACGAATTCTAGCTGAAAACATACTCTAGCCAAAAACTGTGCAAAAGTAGCTTCTGTAAACAATTTCCTACAGTTGATTATTTTCTATGAAATCTATTCTTGGTTGTTCCTTTGCATGTCCATATCTTTCAAATCTGGTGATGAAATGCCATCGAAATTTTTTTTGGATTGTAGCCTATATGTTGTAGATTATGCATATAAATTTTCATGCTCAAACTTGTCATGGAACTAATAGAAATCTGTGCTCAAAGTTGCAAGCGGAGCATGTTTTGCTCCAGATTTTTTACAGTGAAATCATTGTCTGGGTTCAACTTTGAGACATCATACCTTTCTCATACCTTATTTAAATTGCATGATTCTTTTTCCAGATTAAATTATATGAGTTATACTTTATGAATACCAAAGTTTAGGTTATTTTGACTCATGTAGCTGATAGAAATATGTTGCCGAACTTTGACTCGGAGCATGTTTGCCCAGATTTTTACAGAAATCATTGTCTGGGTTCAACTTTGATACATCATACCTTTCTCTTACCTTATTCAAATTGCATGATTCTTCTTCCAGATTAAATTATGTGTGTTAGATTTTATGCATACCAAATTTCAGGTTATTTCGACCCATGTAGCTTAAAGAAATATGTTGCCGAACTTTGACACGAAGCATGTTTTTGTCCAGATTTTTACAGTGAAAATACTGCCTGGGTTCAACTTTGAGACATCATAACTTTATCATAGATTGTTCAGATTTCGTGATTGATTTTCTACTTTCAAGTATGAGTGTTAAATTATATGACTACCCATTTTCAGCTCAATAAGAGGTCGTTTGTTCCACTTTTTCAGGCCTGTAAGTTGAACCCAAGATGGTTTTCAGGCCTGGACATTTGTTTTTGAACTGTTGCAAACATGCCCTGAGTCTATGTTTGAGATAGCGTAACTTTTCCATTTCCAGTCGGAATTCATCGATTCTTTTTTCGCTTGAAAGAAGAAATTTTCTAATTTGTGTACACCAATTTTTAGTTTAATCAAAGGTTATTTGTCCACCTGTTTTATATCCAAAATTTGAACCCAGAGAAGATTTCAGACGTGGGTATTATGCATATGTTCTTTTTCCGTCCGACTTTTGACTTTTACTCATGTTTTTGTGATATTTCTGAATTGTTTTGAGGGCTATGATGTCTATCAATAGGCTAGCCCATTTTTGATGAATTTAAAATTCAAATTTGAATTGAATTTGAATGACGGTTTTGAGTAATTTCTTTGATTTCGAGCACGGACTTTTCCAAACGATTTTGAAATAATTTTTAAAATTCATGAGCATTTCAAAATAATTATTATATAATATTTTAAATTATTTTCATGTGTCAAATCTATGTATTCTCTATAATAAGGGAGATTTTCAAATAGGGTTTTCAAATTGATTTCGAAAATTGGTTTTCAAAGCTTGTTTTCCAAAGTAAATTATTTTATATATAAATTACACGCTTTTACACATTTCGAGCGAATGAGAAGGAGAATTAAACGGTTTGGTAAAACATGTGGTATGGGACACGTGCGTTTAATTATCGGTTAATTCCCGAATTGTCCGTTTGATCGTTTTGACCTTCGAGTCGAGTTTACCGATGAGATGAGGTAAACTTTTTACCGCTTTGAGTGTGAAATTTACTAGCGGTTAGTAAACCGTTTAGTGCGAACGTGTGATATGGGGCACACGTTAACACTGTTCGGGTTCCTATTCGAGAGTTTGTGACACATTTGTTTGAGAGACGTATTTGCCAGTACCGGACCTTCGGGTCATTTGTCCTTCGGGATGTTTGTCTAAGAGACGTTTGCCATTGCGATGTATTTGTCTTTCGGGATGTTGTCCATGGGGATGTTTGTCTAAGAGACGTATTTATTTGTCCTTCGGGGCGTTTGTCTAAGAGACGTGGCGTCTTATTTTGATAGAACAGTACTTGGCGGGCTTTGGCCATAAGCACGTGCTATATCTTTAAGATGATTTCATCGATTTCCTTATGATTTTCCAAGTGTATCACGTTTTTACATTATTGGCAATTTGAGCCGTTCGAGATATTATATATAGCGATTACATTTTTGGAAATTGAACTCCTTATCGAGTTCTATATTTGAGATTTGGGTTTGCCAACACGGGCGTTATTTGAGATTTTCCTTTTTGGTGTATTGTATGAGATTTTCCTTTTGGCGCTTATTTAGGATTATAGTCTTCTATGTTGGAGATTTATATTTGATTGCCTTATGGCGTATTTTGAGATGGTGATTTCTTTGAGGTTGTTTTGAGTTGCCGATATGGCGGGTTTGGGATTTCTCCTCTTTGGAGTTATGTTTTTCTCCTAAACCGTATTTGATGTTTTGTGATACGCCGATGAGATGAGGCGTGCTTTTATTGTGAGATTTTTTATAGAGTTTTATCGCCTTTGAGGTGCATTCATATTTATGATATCCTTATATCACTTGAAATTACTATGCCTACTTAGTTATGCCATGCGAAGTAACCATATACCCTTGAATTATTCCTTCTCACTTGAGAAGATTATCACCTTGCCTTATACTCATATTACCACTTATCCTTATAAACTGATTTGTTTAGCAACACTAACCCGTGTATTTTATACTGGGGTCAAGCCGAGGTGTTTCAGGTTAGGTATCCTTATGGACTTAGCCTATTATGCTTCCGCATGGACTTATCTGCTAGCCCTTTTTGTTGTAGTCTTTTTTTTGCTACTCTAATATGTATATTATTTTGACTCGTGTGTATATTGTGGTCATCATACCACTTATGATGTATTATTTGTACTGTATTGGGATGTATCGGTATAAATGGATATATATGTTTGTTGTTCTGTGATGTCTTATGCATTTGAGTTGTTGTATTTTATTCTGATAGATCCTATAGCCACCTGTAGCTTTGTATTAAGAATTTATTGGATATGTCGATCCACTTGAGAAAGGAAAAAAATATAGAGCACTAATTGACGTATTCAATAGATATTTAAGACAAGACTATAGATGGTCGCTCCTAAGCAGTCCTATTCTCTGCCTTAGCAGATAGTATTACCCAGTAATACTCTTTGTTAATGTAGGTCTCGGGGTGGGGAGTCACAGAAGACATGATTTAAAATCTAGGAAAAAGGTTGTTCTTTGTTCGAATGTTTTAAAAGGTGGAAGGATAAGGGCTCGTGATTTTTAAAAGGAAGAAGAGGAGGCTGTGATTAAATTGAAAGGAAGTGGACATGATTCTTGCGTGTTTGAACAGGTGAACAGTGACTTGAAAAGAAAATAAAGCTGATGTAAAAGAAATTGCCACGTCAATGAATATATATACATATATATATTATTTAACTTTAAATGGTCTCGAATTCGTAGCTAAAAATCTCGAACTCCTATCGAGGCGTGCTGCTGGGCGTTTATATTGTTATACCCCTATTCCGAACGCAATGAAAAAGGTTTTGAGTCCTAATTCGATCGTATGGAGAAGATAGCTTTTTGGACCCAATTATTATATTAAATTTTCGATATAAATTTTAGCTTGTTTATATCCCGTGCGGCCAAACGATAACCCCAAACGTTATGAAATTTGAAATCCGATAATAATGCAATATTACGGATCCAATGGAACTAGTTTCGTCAAATTCCAAGACTCTCCCTTGGAAGGTTATTTTTAAATGCAATTTAAACAACTATTTTTTTAAAATTGAATGGATCACTTTAAAATTAAATTTTAAAACTTTTATTATCTTCATTATTATTAATATAAATTTTACAAGCCTTTAAATAATTTTTATTGAGCTTAAAACTCAAGATTCACTATTTTAACCAATATTCAATTATAACCCTCAATAATTAAATTATCCAATAAATTGCTATATTCAAACTCTGAATTTATTTTATAATAAACCCAATTATTCATATTCAAAATCAATATATAATTTAAATTCAATATTTAAAACCATTTAAGTATTTTCAAAATCGAACAACGGAAAATCTGGGTCGTTACATTCTTCCTCCCTTAAAAGAATTTCGTCCTCGAAATTGCTAAGGCAGAAAGAATGCCTTAAACCCACTAACTTTTCCAAAACCACTTAGTGAAAATTTGATTTTTCACTTTTCTAATCTTTTAGTTTCAATCAAACCACTAGTTTTCAATTTCTATTTCAGAATTCCTTTGTTCCAATTGCAATTCGAAATCCAATTGTTGTTAACAAAAATTTTCCAAAAATTTTCAAAAGTTTTCTAACACCCCAAATTCCCGAAATTTTTTGGCAGGGTCTCCCTTGTACGGAGAGCCTTTTGCAATTTGACAAAAGAGATAAATATATATACATCAACCCACACGGTCGAAAAACAAAAATATATATCAATATTTATATATTTGCTGTATTTAATCCGAAAACATACCTTATTTAAGCATTATTAAGCAAGAAATTTACTTCATATGCAAATACGCAACCAAAATCTAGTTCGACAGCCTCCGATTACTTGTACTTACTCAATTTAAACCACGTAAGTGCCAAAATATGAAAGTTCAATAACATTTTATTCAGTTAACCAATTAAACACATGAATTTCATATACAACATGCCAAACAATGATTTATAAGCAATTCCTAGGTTTCATTACTAATTTAATTGCTTCCACTTGATTCATATCCCATTTCATTCAATCTGAAATGACTTACAACCCAATTTATTGCATTAAATTTATTTTTATATCAAACAAACCCATATCCTTTTCAAATTGGCTTAAAAATCAATTTATTCGCCTTCTATTCATTCATAGAATTTTATTTATTTCCATTTACGCCAAACACCAATTTTTTTTTCTATGCAATTTCGGCGCTATTTATTTAAATGAATAGCCATTTAAGCTCATAACTATTTTTAATTGATTCCAAACCAATTTATATTTAATTTTATTCTATTTCAAATTTGATTCTCAATCAATTCAGTTGCATTCCATTCATATCTACTCTCTTTATATTCAAATCCATTTTATTTAAATTGATTTCTATTCAATCGAATTCAAATTCAATTACTAATTAATTAATTAGTTCACTCATTTAATCCACTTCAATTTTAATTACATACTCAAATCCATTTATTTAATATACCAAGCCATATCAATTTATTTATGCTTCAATTGAATTTATTTATAACTCGAGTTATCACCGTTTCAAACTATTTTATTTGGTTACATTCAACATATATTTAATCAGTTTATAAATAAGTCGAATTTTATTACTACTCAAGTTTTCATTTCCAAATTCCCTTTTTAACTCACAATCCAAATTTATTCAACCCAGTTAGTATCTATTTTATCTCCAATTAACTAATTAATTATCTAATTAGTTCATTTCCACTTTATAATTTAATATCTGATTTTTACTTCAAAAATCACTTCAACCAATTTGCTTGAGTTCAAATCTATTTTATAATTCGAGTTTGGGTTTTTATTTCGTTTCCAAAATATCAAACTCCTTTTATTTTGGCTTATCTGTTCCAATTTTCAATTTTATAAGTCACACAACTATTATTTTTCATATTTACATCAATTCTATACTCGAGTATATTCCCATTTTATTTTTAACTCAAGACTATACATTCATTTATAGCTTAAATATATTTTTATTCCGTTAACTTAAAATTTTATAAGCTATTCCAATTTATTTATTCACAATTCCTGATTTCATTCAAAATCTTATCCATATGGATTTATAATATTCCACAATTCAAATTTTTTATATTTACTTCAATTCGATAGTATTACTAATCCAATTCGAATTTTATAACTGATATTTATATAGTCACTTTATAATTCACATTTACATATTTCAATTCAATTCCATATAACTCAAATCCAATTCACCTTTTTATTTAAATTTCAATTCCTTTTAACTAACATTTCAAAACCATATTCAAATTATTCATACTTAAATTAATTTCACTCCAAACCATTTTAGTTTTAATTCGTTCAACTTCATTATATATTCCAATTACTTCGCTTAAGTTTAATTTCATTTATTTTAACTTTCCCAAGTTAAAATTTAATTCCGAATTCAAATTCCACACTTTTCTCTTTTCTTTAGAATTGTTCTTAATTTTAAAAGTTCATACATTTTTCCTGATGTTTTCTAAAACATTTTAAAGAAGGATTTCAGAATTTAAACACTCTGTATTTATTTCAAATCATTTTGAAATCACAAATATCCCAAATCACACTTTTAAAATTTAAACCAACCCTGGTTTTTTATCCCAAAATGAATTCCCTTGGAATTTCTAAACAACATTTGTTTTTCCAACAAAATCTCCAAATCAATTATTTCGGTAGCAACCCATCACTTAGAAACTCGAAAATTAATACTGATGATGCGGTCGTCATCATCAGAATTATTTTCCAGCGATTGAAGTAAGTTCAGTGCTATATCACTTCCAAAAATCCATTTAAAACCATTTTCTTTCAAAAATATCTCCAAAATAATATTACTATTATTTTTTCTCAAAATACTTTGGAAAACTTTTCCAAAATCTCTGGGATTTAAACTTCCAGATTTCGATTTAAATCCAATTTTAATTATAATCCATTCATGTAATTTGTACTTATACAAATTTTCGTTAGGTTATATAGGCATTTCCAATTTTATAATCTTGTAATGACCCAAAAACTCGGCCTTCGAAAATCGGCACCCGTACCTCACTTGTACTCAAAATGCCGTAGATTCAAACGTCGAATCTGGTTCACCGGAGCTTATAACACAGTTAAGTAAATAACACAGCGGAATAAAAAGAATAATACATTGATATACAGCTTTGATACAGTATCTGATACAACAGAATGCTAAAAAGAATATCAATATACATCAGAGATGATACAACAAATAGCAGCGGAAAGAAAATAGATAACACCAGCAGCAGATAGAATATCCCCAATAGAATGCTCCAATCCATAGATAGGGGAAAGCAAGATCAGTCGTCCAGGGACTGACTAGCTCCAGATAATCAACTAAACCTGAATATCTGAGAAACCCAACTCTAGACTGCCCGTGTGGAAAACAGTGGGCACCCAGAGTTTAGGAAGGGAACAATAAACTCCGGATCAGTCGTGGGACTGGTGTGAGCAAAAAAAAAAACAGTTTATCTTTAAACAACAACAACAATAAAGCAAGTAGAAAATATTCGCAATGCTTTTTTGAAAATGAAACAACCATAAGGCCTCCCGCACACACACACACAATGCAAACGCAGAATCGGAGGAGATTTCTCCTTATGATAGTCAAACATGCTTACTACGCAAAATCATTGGATATTATTATTAGTGCATAGTGTAGAAAACATTTTCGAAAGTATAATTTTAATCTTAGCCAACATACGGCCAGTATCGTATGCCTACTATAGCTACCATCCAAACAGTGGGGCGCCACCATAAGTAGATGGCAGGTTCTATAACTAAAACCGTACAAGTTTCGTATTGGAAGGTGGATTTCCAACAAATGGTCAGGCTAAGGAACTTCCTTTCCTCCTACCGAATGGGATCGCCTCTGGCTGGACGTCCCGAGAGACAAACTGCTCTATGCCAAACAAGGCCGGGTTACTCCTGTAATAAGTAACTCACGACTATGCCATTCCCCGGTCCTTTGGGACCTTTATCCGAGCGCTCGGTAACCATCATCACACATAATAAATAAGGTGTGTCCACATGAGTAAGTATCAGGGCTCCATACCATAATACCACCCCTTTCCAGAAGGAAATGACATACCCTAAAGGGCGCGACCATCATAACCCTGCCGCAACATTCCTGTTTCGACCATTTCCGAGTTGTGAGGCCCTGACGAAGTCTCGTCCACAAAGCTACGCTTTTTCAAAAAAACCACGCTTTGGGTCAACAGATGATCAACCTATGATCACAAAGATAAATGATCAAACAAATGATCATATCACAAATGATCAAACACTGATCATCACACAGCAACACTCAGCATGTCACATTACCAAATTGGGAGTATATCGTTGATAAATTTCAACTACATAACCTCTGAGCTCGTACGTCTCAGAGAAGGGTGTTAAGCTAAGAGAATAAATTCTCCGCCACCAACAGAAATGTATTTGAAAGAAATCAGCTTTATATCTCAATTTGTAATGTCAGACATATAATCCATACAAGTCTGTTACGGGATCGAACAGAACCGAAGGCACTTCCAAAAGAAGCCCTTGCAAATCCGGGTATTCACAATCCCGGTCGGACTTCCCATCACTTAAGGAATCTCTATACCGGGAGCTACCCAGTGCAGAGACAATCGATAGGTCATCCTATCATTTTCGCAAACACCCGGTCTTCAACACCGGTCTTCAAATGCTATCCATATACGACGTATCACTAATTCGGAATGGCTTATGTGACAAAAGGGTCCTCTCCCAGCTAGACCGAATAGTGAGCGCGATATTTAAAAACATATGGATAATGGATTTCAATTAAGTCACAACTTAAACCCAAACTTTCTTTTCAAATGGTTAAAAATTACCATTTAAAATCTTTTAAACAAAAAGATTCATTTTAACAACCTTCAACGGTTTAAACAATTTCCACACTTTAATCTTTTAAACAAAAGATTCATTCATAGATTTTCCAAAACCAATTTCCATTCCAATTGATTAACTCCTTAAATCTTGGAAACAAAGATTTAATTGATAGTTTCAAAAACACGTTTCAAAGATTTATTCGTAATTTGGAAAATCATCTTCAATTCAAACTTAAAATCCCTTTAATTCAAATCGGTAATCTATTTCTTATATAAGAGCTTTTATTAGTTGAAAAACAATTAGCTTTCTAAATCATTAAATTCAATTCTAAATATTGAATTCGAATTCAAATCAAATTATTTAAATTCAAGATTTTATTAAGTTATTTAAAAACAACTTTTACATTCAAAACTCATTTTCAAAGCTCTTAATTTCAAATTTTCAAAACTATTTAGATTCAAGAATTCGATCCTTTAAAATTGTCAAAAATCTACGACTTAACTGATTTCCACGTGAAATCCATATTTGTGTGTGTATGGTGTAGTCCAGGGGTTCCACACAGTAGTGCAACATCATTCAGTCATTACAGATTAAAATATAGGATATAGTTGATAAGCGATATAACTATAACGCTTATCGTTCATTTACAAATCACAGATCACAAATATATAAGCTACAGATAATAATTTACATTTATCCAGATAAATAACTACAGTACAGATCACACACAAATCAGAATACATCATAAAACATCACAGACCAGAATATCAAACAGTTCAATCATTCAGTTAAATCCAAACATTCACAAGTGAATTTATTAATCAACCGATTAATTTAAATCGGATGTATCAATTATTAATCCGGGTTAATTATCAAAATTTAATTACAAATTATTTGAAATAAATCTTCTTTCAATTTTATTAGTTAACCCCGTAATTATTAACTAATCATTCTTAATTAATGAACCGATTTTTTTTATTATTAAATACATCTTAATTAATGACCATTGTTAATTAATCATTTGATTTATTAACAAATCAATTCACTCAAAATTTCAAATCATTATTCAATAAATTACATTCAGTAATTATCTATTTATTACTTTTCTAAGTAATTATATTTTCAAAATTATCAACTGATTATTCTGAATTTACTTAAGAAATTAACTTGAACAAATTCAATTAACTCAATTAATTATACTGAATAATTAATTTCATAATTACTGTCATTAAGTAAGTATAATTCATAGTTCCACAATTGATTATTATTAAATTGATCTATCTAATTTATTGTTAAATTTATCACATTAATTATTCAAATAATCTTAGTTAATGATTTCATTAACTATTAAATTTCTTTAATTACTTTTCTAAAGAAATTTCTTATATTAATCATTGTTAATTAAAGTAAAATCATCTATATTTATGATTAATGATTATTACCATATATTGAAACATTTATTTCAAATTTTCTTTGAACTTTCATTTTAAACTCCAAGTTTAAACGATCACCCATTTAACTTTAAATCACTTTATAAACTAACTTTTAAAAACTTTAAAAACTTTAAATTATAACTTAAAGCAATATTTTGCTAGGAAGGGATTTAAATCAAATTCCCTTTAATTCAAAATATTCAAACTTATTTAAATTATTTAAATTTTAAACTTTATTTACTTCAAAAATCTGAAAGCTAAACATTTCTTTTGCCTCAGTTTAAATTTGATTTTACTTTTTAAACCAACACTGTAACGACCCGTATTTTTACGGATCGACAAGTTCGTCAAAATCTGGAATTTTTGCATTTTTAAGTCATTTCAGATTTTTAGGGAAATTTGTCTAAGTCCTAGGTCGTGAACGACCTAAGAGCTAAGTCGTGACCGAGTTAAGGAATTCGGCGAGTTAGTGTTAGGTCGTGGGTTAGTTGGAGCGACCTATAGAGTTATGCAACCTAGGATTTGATTAAGTATTAGGTCGGCAGGGCGAGTTAACGACCTAAAGAACTGACCGACCTAAGGAAACTATTGGGAGCGACCTAAGAGTTTCGGTGAGCTAAGTGTTAGGTCGGCAGGGCGAGTTAGCGACCTAGTGGTTACTGGGTGTGTGGTTAGGTCGGCAACGACTTAGAGTGTATAGAAGTTAGGTCGGTTGGACGAGTTAGTGGGTTGACCGACTTATGATTGTAGACGACTTAAGGTTAGAGTTAGGTCGTAGTAACCGAGTTAAGGGATAGGTCGCTATGTGTTAGGTCGTCTGGTAGCTTGGGTGGTAAGGTCGTAAGCGACCTAAGGGTTAAGTTGTTACCAAGTTAAGTCGACTGGGTGGGTTAGCGACCTAAGGAGTTAACAAGTTGGCGACCTTAAGAGTTAGGCTATGTGTTAGGTCGTAACACTGTTAGGTCGCGTAGGTTGCTAAGTTGTTAGGTCGCTAGGATAGTTTAAGTGTTAGGTCGCGTAGATCTAACTGTTAGGTCGTATGTTGTGTTAGGTCGCTGAGGAGTTATGTCGTGCATCTGTTAGGTCGGAGAGGCTTAGGTCGGAAGCGACTTAGGGAGATAGCCAGATTTCAACTTATGGAATTTCAGCTATAAATAGGAGGGGTTGTTCTCACTTTTTGGGATCCGGATTTTTGAAGCGACGAAGTGCTGCCATTTTGAGAGCTCGACTTCTACACTTCTTCACTTCTTTTCTCCACTCTAATCTAGTGCTTCCATCCATCCAAATCGAAGATCAAGATTGAAGATTCAAAAGCTTAGATTGAAGATCTTCATCTTTTCAAGAGAGATTTCATCGTTTGAAGCGGATTCGTGATAGATCAAGCTTGATCCTTCGATGTCCAGATCTGAAGCATATTGATTTGTGGTTGTTTAGGTGATTTGGTGAGTGGTGATTATCTCTCACACGGATCCAAAGGAGTATATCAGATTGTTGGCTCGATTTGGTGTTAAAATAGTGATTTCCATGCATTTTCTTCATCCTATGTGTAGGTCCATATAGATCCATTGTTCATGATGATGTTACATCCATTTTATCATATGTTAACCTATGCAAGTTCATTCATCAAGTTTGTAGAGATATAATCCATGTTTTCATGCTTATTGGACTTTCAACTCTTTAATTACGAAAATGCCATTATTGTTATAATTGTCTACTTAGATCATATTTGAATGCTTGATTGTTTGGATTGATGTTTGATTTGATTGATTGTTATGAACTAGATGATTGATGATTAGATTTAGACCGAAGACAATTCAAAAGCTAAGGGAAAGGCTCTTGAATTGGGAAAGCTGCTCATGGCATATGTAGCGGGATGATGAAGCTCTTATGCATAGATTTGATGATGTGATGATGAGATGAGGCTTTGCGAGGATGTAATGAAGCGAGGCAATCATGTGATGAAGACTTGGTCTAATCCAGACGGGATCATTCCAAGCATGTTGATAACTCGGTGATATGATTCGAGTTGAGGATAATGAATGGATATGAGAATAGTCGTCGAGGAGGATGACTAGGAGGCTTGGATAGCATCGTTGTTGAAGGTTCTAGCATGCTCTAAGCAAGAGTACGTTTGGGCAGATTCGATAGTCCCAACGGCCAACTGTTGATGGTCGAGTACTCTGGGCAGATTCGATAGTCCTAGGCACGGGCTGCGACGACGTGCGGGAGTTATGTCTAGAACCGGGGTTTTCATTAGCCCTTGACGGACGGCTGAAAGAATGTGCCGGTCATTCAATTAACGGTGATATCGAAGCAATGATAACAGTGATAGCCAGAGTCATGGATGTTTGGTTGTATCGTCATTCGGACTCAAGAGCGGTATTTTCTGGGTGCTTATCTGATTTAGGCCTTGGTACTTGGAAAACATCGCCCTTGATCCGAGTGATAGTAGCTTTACTTTAAATTGTATGCTCTGCTATGTTTGCTTCTGCTTAGTGTGTGTCTGGGAGCTATCACTGTAGAATGAGGTTGGAGTGGGAGGGTTGTATTCCTATTCCTTTTCCTTTATGCTCTTTTGGTATGTTGTTAGTTAATTTACTGTTCACTAAGGCTGTTGTCTGACTCAAGGCTTTATGTTTTAATTCTTATTGCCTTGGGCTGTTCGTCCACTTTGGGACGAGCAGACTAGGTAGCAGGTGACAGGTGCTGTTCTCCTCTCACGATGCTGATATCGAAGACGAGATGGAGGGTTGCATATTATCTTCTTATTATATGTACTGGATATTCCGCTGTTTTTTTGTATTCTCTGAGAGATATGTAGTGAGGCTTGATGTATTGACTATGTGGATGCTTGTATTCAACTATTATGGAGTTTTATATGATGTCATTTTGTTTTGTAAAGCTTCACTATACATATGTTCTATTGTATTTTGTCCATGCGCTGTGAGTAATACGATAGATTCTGTTGTTTTAATCTTACCTTGGCAATCGTCCATGGTCGCCTGGCACACTTTACAGCGCTCTATCTTTAGATTCGGTGCAGGGGTCATGGGCGGTCGTCACATTTGGTATCAGAGCATTGGTTAATCGATTTTACCCAACGCTCGCTGTAGTAACTACGTATGAGAGACGTAATTGTATTTTGATGGATGATTACTATATATAATATAGTAGTTTGGCAGTAAGTTAGTCCTTTATGCAGTTGTTTCTCTAGATGTTCTAATCATTCCTTTTTATAGATATTGAGAATGAGTCGAAGAGGGAGACCAGCTGCTAGGGAAGGCCGTGCTACTGAAGAGACTGCTGATTATGCAGCCATGTTCGAAGCTATGATGACTTCAATCATGAGAAGGATACCAGTTCCGGGGGCGGCAGTTGATGTTGGAGTTCAAGTTCAAACTCCAAAACCGGTGGATTTTGCTAAGTTGTGTAAAGACTATACTGCTCTTGGAGGGAAGGTTTTCTTAGGAACAGAATCAACTATCGAAGTCCAGAGATGGATAGATGCTTGTAGAAGGATCTTTGGTGATTTGGGAATTGATGATGCAACTAAGAGGAAGTTGGCATCAAGGCAGCTTCAAGGGAGAGCCTCTGATTGGTGGAACTCTATTACCATCAATACTGCGGAGGAAGAGATTACTTGGGAGCAATTCCAAGCTAAATTTGAAGCCAAGTTCATTTCTACGGCTCAGAAGTCTGTTCTGTTCAAGAAGTTTGTAGAACTCAAGCAGGGTGGAAGATCTGTTCTTGAGTATGTTTCTGAGTTTGAGGCTTTGTCCAAGTATGCCCGGTCATATATTGAATCCGCTTATCAGAAGAATGAGAAGTTTGTGACAGGCTTGGACAGTTATCTTGGGAGACAGTTGGTGGATCATTTGGACGATTCATTTGAGAAGCTTGTGGAGAAAGCTCTTAGGCATGAGAGTCTGTTTCCTAAGGAAGGATCTGTTGTTGCCGTGACCAAGGGAGAATCTAAACCACAGCAGGGTGGAAACCAGAAGAGGAAGCAGCAGCAGCAGAGGGGTAAGGATGGCCAGAAGAAGCCGAAAGGCGAGGTGACCTGCTACAATTGTCAGCAGAAGAGCCATTTCTCGAAGGATTGTAAGAATCCGAAGGCACCGATGAAGTGTCACAACTGTGACAAGCCGGGGCATTTCAGGAAGAATTGTCCAGAACCAAGGAAGGACAGGCAGATTGTGCAAGCCTATGCTTTAGGAGCTGTTCCGTCATCTTCGAAAGCTCCTACTGCTGAAGAGAAGGGAAAGAGTGTGGTTGTTCAAGGTACTCTTTTCCTATGTGGTGTTCCAGTTAGAGTTTTGTTTGATACTGGAGCGTCACATTCGTTTGTTTGTAATGAACTCGTAGACCGTTTAGGTTTGGAACCGGATATTGTTGATAGGCCATTGGTTGTGACTAATCCAGTTGGGGGTTCGTCTTGTTTGTGTATGTTATGCCGTGGTCTAGTTGTATCGAGTCATGGTTGCTCTTTTGTTTGTGATTGTTTCGTTCTGAACTTTGCGGGGTTCGGAATTATCTTGGGTATGGACTGGCTTAGGAAGTATGCGGCTAAGGTTGATTGTGAGAGGCTGGAGGTGACAGTCGAGAATGTGGAAGGGCGAAAGATTGTGATACGATGTAAGCATGAGGAAGGCGTCTTCATGAGCTTCATGTATTCGCTAGTTGTTCCACGGGATGGACTGTCTTTAGTGCCTATCGCAAATAGATTCAAGGATGTCTTTGACGAAGTCAAAGGGTTGCCGCCGCATAGAGAGATCGAGTTTCGTATAGATCTAGTTGAAGGAGCCAGACCTGTTGTGATGCCTCTTAGGCGGATGGCGCCTAGGGAACAGCAGGAGTTGAGGGTGCAAGTCGATGACCTTTTACAGAAAGGATTCATTCGGCGTAGTGTGTCCGAGTGGGGTGCACCAGTTGTGTTTGCAACCAAGGCAGATGGGTCATTGAGATTGTGCGTCGATTATCGTGAGCTGAATAAGGTGACTAAGAAGAACAAGTATCCATTGCCGAGAATAGATGACTTGTTTGATCAGCTTCACGAAGCTAAGGTGTTTTCTCAGATGGATTTGGCAACGGGATTTCACCAGTTGAGAGTGGCTAAGGATAGTGTGCCGAAGACTGCTTTTCGGACACCATCCGGTTTCTTTGAGTGGCTGGTAATGCCGTTTGGATTGACTAACGCGCCAGCATATTTTGTGGATCTTATGAATAGAGTGTTCAGAGATCAGTTGAACAAGTTCGCACTTGTGTTCGTGGATGATATTCTGATTTATTCCAGAACGAAAGAAGAGCACAAGACGCACTTGCGTATTGTTTTGGGAATCTTACGGAAACATCAGCTGAAGGCTAAGTTTTCGAAGTGTCACTTCTGGAAGAGTGAAGTGAGGTTCTTAGGCCATGTGATTTTTGGAAGTGGAATAGCGGTTGATCCCGCTAAGGTGGCAGCAATCCAGGATTGGGTTAGACCTAAGAATGCATCTGATGTGAGAAGTTTTCTTGGATTAGCAGGATATTATCGACGGTTTATCAAAGACTTCTCTAAGGTAGCTGCACCATTAACAGGATTGACGAAGAAGAACCAAGTGTTCAGTTGGGATGCTAAGTGTGAGCAAGCTTTCGCAATCCTGAAAGAGCGATTGACGAGTGCTCCTGTTTTGACTATTCCAAGTGGGAATGATGAGATGGTGGTTTACACCGACGCATGTGGTACTGGACTTGGAGCAGTGCTGATGCAGAAGGATAAAGTTGTTGCGTATGCCAGTCGACAACTAAAGCCGCATGAAAGGAATTACCCGACTCATGATTTGGAGTTAGCGGCGATTGTATTTGCTCTGAAGATGTGGAGGCATTATTTGTTGGGAGTTCGATTCGAGTTGTTTACGGATCACAAGTCGTTGAAGTATCTTTTCTTCCAAAAGGATTTGAATCTTCGGCAGCAACGTTGGCTAGAGTTTTTAGCATCATATGATTTTGGTATAGCTTATACTCCGGGAAAAGGTAACGCAGTGGCAGATGCATTAAGTCGAAGACATGCAGGATTGGGAGCCATGTTTTCAGAATGGAAGAGTCTCGAGTATTTAGCTGGATTTGACTTCAGGCCTAGATGTGAATTGGAACCTGAGATGTTGGCAAACTTATCAATAAGACCGACTCTTGTGGAAAGAATTGGCAAGAGCCAAAAGCGAGATGATAAGCTTGTCAAGATTATCCGTGAATTGGAATCTGGAGTGGATCCAGAAAAGGATAAAGGATTCGAGGTCGATCGAGAGGGTTGGCTTCGAAAGCAAGGACGACTAGTTGTTCCCGATATAGATGAATTGAGGAGTGAAGTTCTGAAGGAAAGTCATCACTCGAAGTTGACAATTCATCCAGGTGGAAATAAGATGTATCGGGATATGAAGAGAACCTACTATTGGGAAGGCATGAAGAAGGATGTTGGAAATTTTATTTCCAAATGTATGAATTGCCAGTTGGTAAAAGCCGAACAGAAGAAGCCAAGCGGATTGCTTCAGCCATTAGAAGTTCCTACATGGAAGTGGGAACAAGTGTCGATGGATTTTATCGATGGATTGCCTAGAACCAGAACGGGAAATGAAGGAATTTGGGTCATTGTGGATCGTCTGACTAAGAGTGCACGATTCATTCC
Organism: Allium fistulosum; assembly: GCA_030737815.1. Lineage (NCBI taxonomy): Eukaryota > Viridiplantae > Streptophyta > Magnoliopsida > Asparagales > Amaryllidaceae > Allium > Allium fistulosum. The sequence continues at coordinate 854,211,776 of CM060907.1, forward strand.
TGTTCGATCGACTAGGACCGCATCAAAGTTGGCTGAGTTGTATGTTAAGTGGATAGTTCGTTTCCATGGTATCCCGAAGAGTATAGTGAGCGATCGAGACCCATTGTTCACTAGTGGATTTTGGAAGAGCTTCCAGGAAGTCTTGGGAACAGAGTTGTGTTTGAGTACAGCTTATCATCCCCAAACAGATGGTCAGACCGAGAGAGTCAACCGAGTTTTGGAAGATCTTCTCAGAGCATGTGTTTTGGACTTCGGAGGATCATGGGAAGATCACCTTCATTTGGTGGAGTTTGCGTACAACAACAGTTACCAGTCAAGCATTGGTATGGCACCGTATGAGGCATTGTATGGAAGGCCGTGTAACTCTCCGACATGTTGGTTGGAAACTGGGGAAAAGCTGATGCTTGGGCCAGAGATGATTCGACAGACTTCAGATTGCATAGAGGTCATTCGGCAACGAATGAAGGCAGCCCAAGACCGTCAGAAGAGTTATGCCGATAAGCGTCGAAAGGATTTGGAATTCGACGTAGGAGATATGGTTTTTGTGAAGATTTCTCCACTGAAGAATGTTATTCGATTCGGGAAGAAAGGAAAATTGACTCCGAGATTTGTTGGACCATTCCCGATTATCGAGCGAATTGGAAAGCTCGCCTATAGGTTGGAGTTACCTGAGAAGATGTCGGGTGTGCACAATGTTTTTCACGTATCATATCTACGGAAGTATGTGCACGACCCGAATATCGTGGTTTCTGCTGATAGCTGTGAAGACTTCGAAGTTGATCCAGTCGATAGAAGACCTCGTAAGCCGCTTCGTGTTGTTGAAACCGACACGAAACAACTTAGGAGAAAGGTAGTTAAGTTTCTCAAGATACAATGGAGTGATGATGATAACGACTGTACGTGGGAGGTGGAAGAGAGGATGAAGGCAGCTCATCCTGAACTCTTCAAGGTATGGCCCTAAGGTGTCGTCTCATCTCGCGATATTGTAACTTGTTCTAAGTCTTAGAATTCTGTACACTAAGCTAGAATTGGATGCATGGTTTGTTGATTGCTATGAATGGTAGGCGTACAGAATAGTTTTGATTGCTTGGAATTTCGGGGGCGAAATTCCTAAGGGGGAGAGAATGTAACGACCCGTATTTTTACGGATCGACAAGTTCGTCAAAATCTGGAATTTTTGCATTTTTAAGTCATTTCAGATTTTTAGGGAAATTTGTCTAAGTCCTAGGTCGTGAACGACCTAAGAGCTAAGTCGTGACCGAGTTAAGGAATTCGGCGAGTTAGTGTTAGGTCGTGGGTTAGTTGGAGCGACCTATAGAGTTATGCAACCTAGGATTTGATTAAGTATTAGGTCGGCAGGGCGAGTTAACGACCTAAAGAACTGACCGACCTAAGGAAACTATTGGGAGCGACCTAAGAGTTTCGATGAGCTAAGTGTTAGGTCGGCAGGGCGAGTTAGCGACCTAGTGGTTACTGGGTGTGTGGTTAGGTCGGCAACGACTTAGAGTGTATAGAAGTTAGGTCGGTTGGACGAGTTAGTGGGTTGACCGACTTATGATTGTAGACGACTTAAGGTTAGAGTTAGGTTGTAGTAACCGAGTTAAGGGATAGGTCGCTATGTGTTAGGTCGTCTGGTAGCTTGGGTGGTAAGGTCGTAAGCGACCTAAGGGTTAAGTTGTTACCAAGTTAAGTCGACTGGGTGGGTTAGCGACCTAAGGAGTTAACAAGTTGGCGACCTTAAGAGTTAGGCTATGTGTTAGGTCGTAACACTGTTAGGTCGCGTAGGTTGCTAAGTTGTTAGGTCGCTAGGATAGTTTAAGTGTTAGGTCGCGTAGATCTAACTGTTAGGTCGTATGTTGTGTTAGGTCGCTGAGGAGTTATGTCGTGCATCTGTTAGGTCGGAGAGGCTTAGGTCGGAAGCGACTTAGGGAGATAGCCAGATTTCAACTTATGGAATTTCAGCTATAAATAGGAGGGGTTGTTCTCACTTTTTGGGATCCGGATTTTTGAAGCGACGAAGTGCTGCCATTTTGAGAGCTCGACTTCTACACTTCTTCACTTCTTTTCTCCACTCTAATCTAGTGCTTCCATCCATCCAAATCGAAGATCAAGATTGAAGATTCAAAAGCTTAGATTGAAGATCTTCATCTTTTCAAGAGAGATTTCATCGTTTGAAGCGGATTCGTGATAGATCAAGCTTGATCCTTCGCTGTCCAGATCTGAAGCATATTGATTTGTGGTTGTTTAGGTGATTTGGTGAGTGGTGATTATCTCTCACACGGATCCAAAGGAGTATATCGGATTGTTGGCTCGATTTGGTGTTAAAATAGTGATTTCCATGCATTTTCTTCATCCTATGTGTAGGTCCATATAGATCCATTGTTCATGATGATGTTACATCCATTTTATCATATGTTAACCTATGCAAGTTCATTCATCAAGTTTGTAGAGATATAATCCATGTTTTCATGCTTATTGGACTTTCAACTCTTTAATTACGAAAATGCCATTATTGTTATAATTGTCTACTTAGATCATATTTGAATGCTTGATTGTTTGGATTGATGTTTGATTTGATTGATTGTTATGAACTAGATGATTGATGATTAGATTTAGACCGAAGACAATTCAAAAGCTAAGGGAAAGGCTCTTGAATTGGGAAAGCTGCTCGTGGCATATGTAGCGGGATGATGAAGCTCTTATGCATAGATTTGATGATGTGATGATGAGATGAGGCTTTGCGAGGATGTAATGAAGCGAGGCAATCATGTGATGAAGACTTGGTCTAATCCAGACGGGATCATTCCAAGCATGTTGATAACTCGGTGATATGATTCGAGTTGAGGATAATGAATGGATATGAGAATAGTCGTCGAGGAGGATGACTAGGAGGCTTGGATAGCATCGTTGTTGAAGGTTCTAGCATGCTCTAAGCAAGAGTACGTTTGGGCAGATTCGATAGTCCCAACGGCCAACTGTTGATGGTCGAGTACTCTGGGCAGATTCGATAGTCCTAGGCACGGGCTGCGACGACGTGCGGGAGTTATGTCTAGAACCGGGGTTTTCATTAGCCCTTGACGGACGGCTGAAAGAATGTGCCGGTCATTCAATTAACGGTGATATCGAAGCAATGATAACAGTGATAGCCAGAGTCATGGATGTTTGGTTGTATCGTCATTCGGACTCAAGAGCGGTATTTTCTGGGTGCTTATCTGATTTAGGCCTTGGTACTTGGAAAACATCGCCCTTGATCCGAGTGATAGTAGCTTTACTTTAAATTGTATGCTCTGCTATGTTTGCTTCTGCTTAGTGTGTGTCTGGGAGCTATCACTGTAGAATGAGGTTGGAGTGGGAGGGTTGTATTCCTATTCCTTTTCCTTTATGCTCTTTTGGTATGTTGTTAGTTAATTTACTGTTCACTAAGACTGTTGTCTGACTCAAGGCTTTATGTTTTAATTCTTATTGCCTTGGGCTGTTCGTCCACTTTGGGACGAGCAGACTAGGTAGCAGGTGACAGGTGCTGTTCTCCTCTCACGATGCTGATATCGAAGACGAGCTGGAGGGTTGCATATTATCTTCTTATTATATGTACTGGATATTCCGCTGTTTTTTGTATTCTCTGAGAGATATGTAGTGAGGCTTGATGTATTGACTATGTGGATGCTTGTATTCAACTATTATGGAGTTTTATATCATGTCATTTTGTTTTGTAAAGCTTCACTATACATATATTCTATTGTATTTTGTCCATGCGCTGTGAGTAATACGATAGATTCTGTTGTTTTAATCTTACCTTGGCAATCGTCCATGGTCGCCTGGCACACTTTACAGCGCTCTATCTTTAGATTCGGTGCAGGGGTCATGGGCTGTCGTCACAAACACTTTAAAACTGAAAACAAGTTACAGGTTAAAAACTAGAAATCATACATACCCGAGTTCTAACACCAAAATACACGGAACAACTCACGAGTTTCCCCTACCTCAACTGCTTCGAGCCTATCACGAAAAACACTCGAACTCGGCACGAGATAAAGCCTTCTTCCCCAAACCTATTTCTCGTGTCACCATTGTGCACGTGCACACACGACCGCCACCGATCCAATCACCTCTGACGATGTCCACCAGTCACTAGCGAACCCTTCCAACGTTTCGACCACCCAGATATCAAGATTTCTTCGCGTCAAGCAAACGAGCCTTCGAACGATGACAGAACCCAAACCACACTGGAAAACTAGATCGCCACGACGATCACGGCGACTGGAACTCGCGTCCCTCTGACTTAGACCTCGTCAACGCCCCACGCAGCTATTTTAACAGTCGCAGTCGAACTCGACATTCCGATAAAGACAAAATCGCCTCGCCAATTACACTCAACAGAACACCCTTCCAAACCCTAATTTACCTCCTTCCGGCCACCATGGCTCAAAATAAAATACAGTCTCATTTTTCCCATACTCGTCAGACCTCTAGACAACTTCAACCAAGATCCCAATGAAATTCACCATGCCGATCGCCAGATATTGGTGAAAATACCATCTCAGTTCATTTTTGAACTGCTTTAAACATACTTAACTAAAAGCTTTCATTTTTATTTCAAAAATCATATTTTTGAATGTAGATTCCGATTATGTAATCGAATCAACAATCCATTTTGTTCGAATTTTATCATAATAACACATATTCCCTGTAGAACAGAGTTTCCAGTGATGATACTTCACCAACAGGTTCAAAACAAATTTTAAAAACTTTGGTTTATGTTTAACAACGTGTTTTGTTTTAAAATGTTAGCCTATAAATGATTGAAAATTGATGTTTTGTATGTATTGATTAACTCCTTAACTCTGTAACACAACAGGAAATCAACAGTATCTTCAAAGGTTATGGAACACTCATATATAAAATCATAGAGCTATACAAACCAAATACATATGCAAGCACCATATGATCACAGATTTAATCATACTTAAGTTTTCAAAAATTGTGTTTACTCACCTTGATGGGAAGAAGATAGAGAATAGGACTGCAAAGCTTGGAACTTGAAAATTGTTGCAACTGTTTGATTTTGAAGACTTTAAATTGGTTTATCATTTCTAGGTTGAAGCTTGAAGTTGCACACTGTATTTCAAGAAAAGAAGAACAGAGCTGCTTGCAGTAACAATTCCAGATTGAAACCTTCTAGTTTAATCCTATGTTTTGTTGAATTTCAGTGTTGTTTATATTTGAGTTGTTTGTTTTCCTCAGTTTTTTTTCTTTTTTTTTCTTCTTAGTATTGTAGACGGATGAACTGATATAAGAAGATGATATATATATATATATATATATATATATATATGAAAGTAAGTTCACATGTTAATATAATTTGTTATATACTGGGAATGATTTGTAAAGATTTGGCCAGAGCTTTTTTTCTATCCTTGTTTGGACTATAGGATATTTTGGTGGTTGATGATAGTACTAGTATTAATTACCTTTGTACATAAACATTTGTTTTTTTTTCTTCCATTCGTTAATAGGTGATACAACTTGTTATTGTATAAAGTCGAAGATATTTGGTGGCTGCAAATGAAACATCCTTGTGCTAGCATTTAATGCCAAGGTACTTATATTTATTCATTTACATTTCAGTTTGTACATATATATTTTACTTTGTTTGTTGACTTGCCTGGTTTACTTATTTTATTGCTTTGTTGTCACTTCCTTTAACTCGGCTGATAAAACATGTTATGGTGGCTGAGTATTGTACTTGAGAAGATAGGGTATTGTTTTGTATTTCTTTCTTTAGCCTTATACTTTGTTTTCATACTTATTTTTAGTTATGTTATATTTTATTTTTCTTCTTTAGTCTTATTATTTCTTAGTATAAATAATTTCTATTTTAAATATGTTATTGGAATCTAGCTAATGTTACTTTAAAAATGTAAATGAACTTCCATTTTGATTCATTGTTAGATTTTTACTTAATGTATTTACTTTATACTTTGTCTTATATAATTGTATTTTATTTTTATTTTCTTTCATTAATTTCTGAATGTATTTCCATATTTAATGTGTGGTTATAATTTATATATTTTATTTTACTTTAATATTTATCGTCTTATATTTAATTTATAAATTCAAATTATTATTAACCATTTATTTACAATTTAAACACAAATCAAATATATATTATATTATTTCAAATTTAGTCGGATATGTTCAAATACAGATATATATTCTCATATATACAATAATTTAAATTTTTAAACGATTTATACAAATATACTTGAACATCGGGGAAACTCGCATCACCTTATCAATTTATTTCACAAATATTAATTCAAAAATAAATAAATTATCATTTTAAATATTTATATAAAATCCGGGGTCGTTACAGACTTCCCCCTTAAAAGAATTTCGTCCTCGAAATTCGCAGGCACGAAAACAACACAGAAATAGACAGATGAAGAATGTTTCATCTAATCAAACTGAATATCTATTCTGCATTTGGCTTACCAAATCAGAATATCAATAATAGATACGAGAACGAATCTATTTAACATTTCACAAGACCCTCGGGTTATCCGAATCTACGAAATATGCAAGGGCATCGGTCAGTTCGAAGGAATAACTAACCATTCGTAGAATATACTGGGACCCAAAGAGATAGATAGATATATGGATACAATTTCAAAACTTTTAGTTTAGAACTAAATTATACCTATCAACCATAACAAACAATGCAACCAATTCATCCAAACAACAATTTTGGCTTATCCGGAGTTTATGTCCCATATAATATATCGAATCTTCTTTCTGGATCGACCAGAAAATATCGAAGAATAGAGAAGAGATGCTGAACAAAAGAGATTGATAGAGAAAATTCGTTTCCACTGTTGTTACAGGATATTGACCATTTATAGTCGTATTTTCCTGTCCCCTATCTCATCCTCTTCTTGCACTCATACTCACTATCTGTGGATAGTAAGAGAATTTACTGAGGCATTCGAACGGATATCTGAGAATTACTCATTCTAGAGTTTACTTCACTCTATCTCTAATGAGCTACTTAACGTGTTATACTCCTGAGCTAAAGTTCAACCTTAACTCTGATACCACATTGTAATGACCCAAAAACTCGGCCTTCGAAAATCGGCACCCGTACCTCACTTGTACTCAAAATGCCGTAGATTCAAACGCCGAATCTGGTTCACCAGAGCTTATAACACAATTAAGTAAATAACACAGCGGAATAAAAAGAATAATACATTGATATACAGCTTTGATACAGTATCTGATACAACAGAATGCTAAAAAGAATATCAATATACATCAGAGATGATACAAAAAATAGCAGCGGAAAGAAAATAGATAACACCAGCAGCAGATAGAATATCCCCAATAGAATGCTCCAATCCATAGATAGGGGAAAGCAAGATCAGTCGTCCAGGGACTGACTAGCTCCAGATAATCTACTAAACCTGAATATCTGAGAAACCCAACTCTAGACTGCCCGTGTGGAAAACAGTGGGCACCCAGAGTTTAGGAAGGGAACAATAAACTCCGGATCAGTCGTGGGACTGGTGTGAGCAACAAAAACAGTTTATCTTTAAACAACAACAACAATAAAGCAAGTAGAAAATATTCGCAATGCTTTTTTGAAAATGAAACTACCATAAGGCCTCCCGCACACACACACAAAGCAAACGCAGAATCGGAGGAGATTTCTCCTTATGATAGTCAAACATGCTTACTACGCAAAATCATTGGATATTATTATTAGTGCATAGTGTAGAAAACATTTTCGAAAGTATAATATTAATCTTAGCCAACATACGACCAGTATCGTATGCCTACTATAGCTACCATCCAAACAGTGGGGCGCCACCATAAGTAGATGGCAGATTCTACAACTAAAACCGTACAAGTTTCGTATTGGAAGGTGGATTTCCAACAAATGGTCAGGCTATGGAAATTCCTTTCCTCCTGCCGAATGGGATCACCTCTGGCTGGACGTCCCGAGAGACAAACTGCTCTCTGCCAAACAAGGCCGGGTTACTCCTGTAACAAGTAACTCGCGACTATGCCATTCCCCGGTCCTTTGGGACCTTTATCCGAGCGCTCGGTAACCATCATCACACATAATAAATAAGGTGTGTCCACATGAGTAAGTATCAGGGCTCCATACCATAATACCACCCCTTTCCAGAAGGAAATGACATACCCTAAAGGGCGCGACCCTCATAACCTTGCCGCAACATTCCTGTTTCGACCATTTCCAGGTTGTGAGGCCCTGACGAAGTCTCGTCCACAAAGCTACGCTTTTTCAAAAAAACCACGCTTTGGGTCAACAGATGATCAACCTATGATCACAAAGATAAATGATCAAACAAATGATCATATCACAAATGATCAAACACTGATCATCACACAGCAACACTCAGCATGTCACATTACCAAATTGGGAGTATATCGCTGATAAATTTCAACTACATAACCTCTGAGCTCGTACGTCTCAGAGAAAGGTGTTAAGCTAAGAGAATAAATTCTCCGCCACCAACAGAAATGTATTTGAAAGAAATCAGCTTTATATCTCAATTTGTAATGTCAGACATAAAGTCCATACAAGTCAGTTCCGGGATCGAACAGAACCGAATGCACTTCCAAAAGAAGCCCTTGCAAATCCGGGTATTCACAATCCCGATCGAACTTCCCATCACTTAAGGAATCTCTATACCGGGAGCTACCCAGTGCAGAGACAATCGATAGGTCATCCTATCATTTTCGCAAACACCCGGTCTTCAACACCGGTCTTCAAATGCTATCCATATACGACGTATCACTAATTCGGAATGGGTTATGTGACACAAGGGTCCTCTCCCGGCAAGACCGAATAGTGAGCGCGATATTTAAAGACATATGGATAATGGATTTCAATTAAGTCATAACTTAAACCCAAACTTTCTTTTCAAATGGTTTAACAAATTACCATTTAAAATCTTTTAAACAAAAAGATTCATTTTAACAACCTTCAACGGTTTAAATAATTTCCACACTTTAATCTTTTAAACAAAAGATTCATTCATATATTTTCCAAAACCAATTTCCATTCCAATTGGATTAACTCCTTAAATCTTGGAAACAAAGATTTAATTGATAGTTTCAAAAACATGTTTCAAAGATTTATTCGTAATTTGGAAAATCATCTTCAATTCAAACTTAAAATCCCTTTAATTCAAATTGGTAATCTATTTCTTATATAAGAGCTTTTATTAGTTGAAAAACAATTAGCTTTCTAAATCATTAAATTCAATTCTAAATATTGAATTCGAATTCAAATCAAATTATTTAAATTCCAGATTTTATTAAGTTATTTAAAATCAACTTTTACATTCAAAACTCATTTTCAAAGCTCTTAATTTCAAATTTTCAAAACTATTTAGATTCAAGAATTCGATCCTTTAAAATTGTCAAAAATCTGCGACTTAACTGATTTCCACGTGAAATCCATATTTGTGTGGGTATGGTGTAGTCCAGGGGTTCCACACAGTAGTGCAACATCATTCAGTCATTACAGATTAAAATATAGGATATAGTTGATAAGCGATATAACTATAACGCTTATCGTTCATTTACAGATCACAGATCACAAATATATAAGCTACAGATAATAATTTACATTTATCCAGATAAATAACTACAGTACAGATCACACACAAATCAGAATACATCATAAAACATCACAGATCAGAATATCAAACAGTTCAATCATTCAGTTAAATCCAAACATTCACAAGTGAATTTATTAATCAACCGATTAATTTAAATCGGATGTATCAATTATTAATCCGGGTTAATTATCAAAATTTAATTACAAATTATTTGAAATAAATCTTCTTTCAATTTTATTAGTTAACCCTGTAATTATTAACTAATCATTCTTAATTAATGAACCGATTTTTTTTATTATTAAATACATCTTAATTAATGACCATTGTTAATTAATCATTTGATTTATTAACAAATCAATTCACTCAAAATTTCAAATCATTATTCAATAAATTACATTCAGTAATTATCTATTTATTACTTTTCTAAGTAATTATATTTTCAAAATTATCAACTGATTATTCTGAATTTACTTAAGAAATTAACTTGAACAAATTCAATTAACTCAATTAATTATACTGAATAATTAATTTCATAATTACTGTCATTAAGTAAGTATACTTAATAGTTCCAAAATTGATTATTATTAAATTGATCTATCTAATTTATTGTTAAATTTATCACATTAATTATTCAAATAATCTTAGTTAATGATTTCATTAACTATTAAATTTCTTTAATTACTTTTCTAAAGAAATTTCTTATATTAATAATTGTTAATTAAAGTAAACTCATCTATATTTATGATTAATGATTATTACCATATATTGAAACATTTATTTCAAATTTTCTTTGAACTTTCATTTTAAACTCCAAGTTTAAACGATCACCCATTTAACTTTAAATCACTTTATAAACTAACTTTTAAAAACTTTAAAAACTTTAAATTATAACTTAAAGCAATATTTTGCTAGGAAGGGATTTAAATCAAATTCCCTTTAATTCAAAATATTCAAACTTATTTAAATTATTTAAATTTTAAACTTTATTTACTTCAAAAATCTGGAAGCTAAACATTTCTTTTGCCTCAGTTTAAATTTGATTTTACTTTTTAAACCAACACTTTAAAACTGAAAACAAGTTACAGGTTAAAAACTGGAAATCAAACATACCCGAGTTCTAACACCAGAATACACGGAACAACTCACGAGTTTCCCCTACCTCAACTTCTTCGAGCCTATCACGAAAAACACTCGAACTCGGCACGAGATAAAGCCTTCTTCCCCAAACCTATTTCTCGTGTCACCATTGTGCACGTGCACACACGACCGCCACCGATCCAATCACCTCTGACGATGTCCACCAGTCACTAGCGAACCCTTCCAACGTTTCGACCACCCAGATATCAAGATTTCTTCGCGTCAAGCAAACGAGCCTTCGAACGATGACAGAACCCAAACCACACTGGAAAACTAGATCGCCACGACGATCACGGCGACTGGAACTCGCGTCCCTCTGACTTAGACCTCGTCAACGCCCCACGCAGCTATTTTAACAGTCGCAGTCGAACTCGACATTCCGATAAAGACAAAATCGCCTCGCCAATTACACTCAACAGAACACCCTTCCAAACCCTAATTTACCTCCTTCCGGCCACCATGGCTCAAAATAAAATACAGTCTCATTTTTCCCATACTCGTCAGACCTCTAGACAACTTCAACCAAGATCCCAATGAAATTCACCATGCCGATCGCCAGATATTGGTGAAAATACCATCTCAGTTCATTTTTGAACTGCTTTAAACATACTTAACTAAAAGCTTTCATTTTTATTTCAAAAATCATATTTTTGAATGTAGATTCCGATTATGTAATCGAATCAACAATCCATTTTGTTCGAATTTTATCATAATAACACATATTCCCTGTAGAACAGAGTTTCCAGTGATGATACTTCACCAACAGGTTCAAAACAAATTTTAAAAGCTTTGGTTTATGTTTAACAACGTGTTTTGTTTTAAAATGTTAGCCTATAAATGATTGAAAATTGATGTTTTGTATGTTTTGATTAACTCCTTAACTTTGTAACACAACAGGAAATCAACAGTATCTTCAAAGGTTATGGAACACTCATATATAAAATCACAGAGCTATACAAACCAAATACATATGCAAGCACCATATGAACACATATTCAATCATACTTAAGTTTTCAAAAATTGTGTTTACTCACCTTGATGGGAAGAAGACAGAGAATAGGACTGCAAAGCTTGGAACTTGAAAATTGTTGGAACTGTTTGATTTTGAAGACTTTAAATTGGTTTATCATTTCTAGGTTGAAGCTTGAAGTTGCACACTGTATTTCAAGAAAAGAAGAACAGAGCTGCTTGCAGTAACAATTCCAGATTGAAACCTTCTAGTTTAATCCTATGTTTTGTTGAATTTCAGTGTTGTTTATATTTGAGTTGTTTGATTTCCTCAGTTTTTTTTCTTTTTTCTTCTTCTTAGTATTGTAGACGGATGAACTGATATAAGAAGATGATATATATATATATGAAAGTAAGTTCACATGTTTATATAATTTGTTATATACTGGGAATGATTTGTAAAGATTTGGCCAGAGCTTTTTTTCTATCCTTGTTTGGACTATAGGATATTTTGGTGGATGATGATAGTACTAGTATTAATTACCTTTGTACATAAACATTTGTTTTTTTTTCTTCCATTCGTTTACAGGTGATACAACTTGTTATTGTATAAAGTCGAAGATATTTGGTGGCTGCAAATGAAACATCCTTGTGCTAGCATTTAATGCCAAGGTACTTATATTTATTCATTTACATTTCAGTTTGTACATATATATTTTACTTTGTTTGTTGACTTGCCTGGTTTACTTATTTTATTGCTTTGTTGTCACTTCCTTTAACTCGGCTGATAAAACATGTTATGGTGGCTGAGTATTGTACTTGAGAAGATAGGGTATTGTTTTGTATTTCTTTCTTTAGCCTTATACTTTGTTTTCATACTTATTTTTAGTTATGTTATATTTTATTTTTCTTCTTTAGTCTTATTATTTCTTAGTATAAATAATTTCTATTTTAAATATGTTATTGGAATCTAGCTAATGTTACTTTAAAAATGTAAATGAACTTCCATTTTGATTCATTGTTAGATTTTTACTTAATGTATTTACTTTATACTTTGTCTTATATAATTGTATTTTATTTTTATTTTCTTTCATTAATTTCTGAATGTATTTCCATATTTAATGTGTGGTTATAATTTATATATTTTATTTTACTTTAATATTTATCGTCTTATATTTAATTTATAAATTCAAATTATTATTAACCATTTATTTACAATTTAAACACAAATCAAATATATATTATATTATTTCAAATTTAGTCGGATATGTTCAAATACAGATATATATTCTCATATATACAATAATTTAAAATTTTAAACGATTTATACAAATATACTTGAACATCGGGGAAACTCGCATCACCTTATCAATTTATTTCACAAATATTAATTCAAAAATAAATAAATTATCATTTTAAATATTTATATAAAATCCGGGGTCGTTACAATATTATTATCATCCAAACACTTCAAATATATATAATATTTTCAGAAAATTGTTACTTTTATAACAAAATATGATTTGGTTAAAATTATTACATTTACCCACTTTTAAAACAATACCTTGTCGGTTTGCCTAGTTTAAGAGTTTATAAATCCCTATCGATACAGTTGTCCAGACTGTACCGACCAATATTTATAAACACTCAACCGATAAGTTAACACAATATAAAATAATTTATATTTACTAACGAATATGCGCTCATATCTATTAATACCCTCAAACACATTCTAGAGTGATACTGACTCAATCTTTAAAGTAATCCCAACCAGAGCCAAGGAACTCGCTTAACCTTCAGCTATCGTACCAAATGTAATGGACCGGGATTTTCGACCCTCGAAAATCGACATCAATACGTCCACTGTATGGATACATGTCTGACATTACACTTTGAGATATAAAGCCGATTTCTTTCAAATACATTTCTGTTGGTGGCGGAGAATTTATTCTCTTAGCTTAACACCCTTCTCTGAGACGTACGAGCTCAGAGGTTATGTAGTTGAAATTTATCAGCGATATATCCCAATTTGGTAATGTGGCATGCTGAGTGTTGCTGTGTGATGATCAATGTTTGATCATTTGCGATATGATCATTTGTTTGATCTTATATCTTTGTGATCATAGGTTGATCATTTGTTTGACCCAAAGCATGGCTTTGTGACAAAGCGTAGCTTTGTGGACGAGACTTCGTCGGACCTCACACCCCGGAAATGGTCGAAACAGGAAGGATGCAGCAAGGTTCTAGGGAGTAGCGCCCCTTAGTGTATGTCATTCCTTCTGGATAAAGGTGGTATCATGGTATGGAGCCCAGATACTTAACCTCTGTGGTTACTGCATTATTATTATTATGTGGTTGTTGGAAATCGAGGATCCTCGGGAAGATCGGTGACGATCGGGGGATGACATACGCGTGTCAGTAGTTACCTATTTTTGCAGAGGTAACCCGGCCTTGTGTTGGCAGAGATCCGGTTAGGTTCTCGGGTCGTCTATTCCAGGGACGTACCCATCGTGGATAGGAAGTTCCTTAGCCTGACCATTTGTTGGAAATCCAAAGAAACAATACGAGCCTTTACGATTTCAATTGTATAACCTGTCTCCTCAGGAGGCAGCTATAGCAGGCATAATATAATGGTACCTATGATGGCTAAGATTTATATTCTACTTTCGAAATTACTTTCTACACTATGCACTAATAATAATATCAAAAATGATTTGATTTTGCGTAGTAAGCATCTTTGACTATCATAAGGAGAAATCTCCTCCAAGTCTGCGTTTGCATTGTGTGTGTGGCGGGAGGCCTTATGGTAGTTTCATTTTCCAAAAGCATTTCGAATTGACTTTAAATTCTCTTTCTATTTGTTTTAAAGATAAACTGTTTTTGTTGCTCACACCAGTCCCATGACTGATCCGGAGTTTATTGTTCCTTTCCTAAACTCTGGGTGCTCATAATTTCCTACACGAGCAGTCTAGAGTTGGGTTTTTCAGATATTCAGGTTTAGTAGATTATCTGGAGCTAGTTCAGTTCTTGAAGTTCATGGACTGACGTTGCTTATCTTGGAGCATTCTATTAGAGACATTCTATTCCGCTGCTGATGTTATCGTTTTCTTTTCCGCTGCTATTTGTTGTATCATATCTCTGTTGTATATTGATATTCATTGTATCACTCTGTTGTATCAGATATTGTATATCAAAGTATTATTCTTTTTATTCCGCTGTGTTATTTACTTAATGTTGTTATAAGCTCCCGAGAACCAGATTCGGCATTTGAATCTACGGCATTTTGAGTACAAGGAAAGTACGGGTGCCGATTTTCGAAGGTCGACTTTTGGGTCTTGACAAGTGGTATCAGAGCTAAGGTTGAACTTTAGCTCAGGAGTATAACACGTTAAGTAGCTCATTAGAGATAGAGTGAAGTAAACTCTAGAATGAGTATATCCTTAAGATATCCGTCTGAATGTCTCAGTAAATTCTCTTACTATCCACTGATAGTGAGTATGAGTACAAGAAGAGGACGAGATAGGGGACAGGGAAGTACGACTATAAATGGTCAATACCTTGCAACAGTGGAAATAATCTTTCTCTATCAATTTTCTTTGATTCGTTTCCAAATTCTTTTGATTGCTTCGTACCAGCTTCAGAAGTAGTTTCGGTGTGATGGTGGCCCTACAAATAGTTGTAGAAAATTCTTACTTCGTATTTCATCGGTTTCTTATCAGCTTTTTGATTTAAACCTTAATGAATTTAAAATTGGAAATTTTAATTTGAATTAAATTGATTAATAGAATATGAAGGCTAAACTGAATTAAATCGATAAAACGATACCGTTTGAAACCAAATTTTGAAATTCTATTGTAATTTCTTTTGAATATCAAGGTCCGAAGAGGGACAAATTGATATGTATTCTGAGATATTCCGACTTGAATTCGGAATCCGTATCTTGTGTTAGAGGAGTTATAGGAGATCGAATCTATCTATCTATCTCTGTGTTGTTTTCGTGCCTGCGAATTTCGAGGACGAAATTCTTTTAAGGGGGGAAGTTTGTAACGACCCTAGATTTTTATTTAATTTAAATTTATAATTAAATAAACTTTTGGATAAAAATAGTAAAATAAATCGATAAAATGGAGCGAGTTTCCCCGATATCCAAGTATATTTGTATAAATCGTTTAAAAGTTTAAATTATTGTATATATGAGAATATATATCTGTATTTGAACATATCTGACTAAATTTGAAAATAATAAATACATAGATATATATATATATTTTGACTTGAGTTTAAATTGTAAATAAATCATTTAAATTCAAATATTGTATATGTTGAATTTGAGTTTCAAGTAAATAGTTTAATAATAATAAAGGTTTAAGCTAGAAATAAAAGTATGTATATGATAAGTAAGAAAATTAAATGTAGATGGTTAAACTAGGAATAGAAAATAAATTTGACAAATTCAAAGAGATATATATAATAAGATAAATTATAAAATATAAAGTGATAGGATTATAAAAACAAAGTAAACAAATCTATGTATAAAGCGAACACATAGATAAAATAATCAAAGCAAGCTTGTATAGGAAGGACTAAATACATAAGCTAAGTTTGATAACAACTAAAACAACATGTTAATAAACTTTGTAGAATATAAAGTGAACATACAAAAGAATGTATCAACCTGGGAAAGTAAGACAAGAAACAACAAAACATTTGTGTACAATTTAAACTGTACATATACATACATAACAAATAGTATAGGTGTAAACAAAATAGGATTTGCATTAATGCCCATCATCTCAGCCGAGCCAATAATGTAGGCAAGAAGAAAAGAAAAGATAGTATATAAATATATTAAACATGAAACCTGGCAAAAACAAAAGTGTGTATGTGCTTGCAAAGGAAGGCAGCAGATATATATTTAAGTAGAAAACATATGAGACATAAAGTACTTTGCATTTAATGCTAAGCATAAACAAGGTCAACTCGAAATGTATCAGCCACCATAGAAAGAAAATATCACTGCTGTGTTGTACTAAAAGAAGCATTACCCTGTAATTCGTTCACTTTGCATATATCAATCTCCATCATTTTCATCTTCGTTCCATTTCAAACTGAGAAAAATAAAGTTGCATCATCTCAGTTTCTTCCATCAAACTAAGTTAGAATCTGAAGTAAATAAAACTTAGATCAAAACAAATTGATGCAACCAAAGTCTTCAAACCTGGGAAGATATCAAAGCCTAGGGAAACAAGAATAAAAGCCTGTTCATCAGAAAACTCTATTTATCTCTGGAAACAATGGTGAGCAACTTTGTTTCTTTTCCTCTGAAAACAGTGAGCAAACCTTCTTTTAAACTGGCCTCCTTTAAATCTTTTATCTGTGAGTAACTATTTTTTTTTAAAGATTATAATCTAAGTTAAACATGGCTGAATGTGTTCTCTGTGATAATACAAGTATAAAATGCTGTGAATATATAGTTGTAAATATATACACATTGTTCACTGTTGTAAGGCTGAGGATCCCTGTTCTAGTTTCAGGCTTAAACTTGGTTCAAACTTATTTTGATCTTGATTCAAACCTTGTTAAGATTTAAGCCTTGAACAAATGTGTTATTTATACCATCAGTTTTAGTTTAAAATTTTGTTTAAGTAAACAAACTTGAGATATTACTGGAAATGCTTAAAAACTACAGAACCATCTTCATATATGAAATTTTCGAGTTTCTTATTTCACAATTTCATGAATATAAATTGAATACGCATACTTTAATGTGAATTTTAAAACAAAAATTTAGATCTTTAGTTCAGTATTCATAGAGTGGTTAGTTTTTGAACAAAAATCACATTTGTTCGAATTTACAGTGATTGATTTAATGATAAGTGTTGAAATTTGAATTGAGGCTGGTTTGGACCTCTAGGATGATGAGAAAATTTCCAGATAAATTTTCGAATGTGTGAATTTGTCGAACGATCCCAATGTAGGGTTTAAGGACAGTGGAATGAGCATCTGGGATTTGGGCTCGTGCACATTCCTCAGTGCACCGAGTGCAACCGGTCGTTGGTGGTTGGAAGTGGGGTGTCAGATGAGGCTGTGGCCGGAATTTCGTGGCCACCGGTGGTCGAGGCGACGTGGTTGGAGCGATGACAGGTTTGGGTGATTGAAGTGGTCTCGAGTTTCCAGGCTTGGGTTGGTAGTGATAGTGCTCGATTTCGATTAAGCAGTAGTTTTGGGTTTATGATTGTTCGAGTAGGTTCAGGTGATCAACGATGATGTGTAGATGGCCTCGACGTTGATCGGCGTTGGCCAGCGTGCTTGTGCATGTATACGCGAGAAGGTCGTGTATCAGTTTTGGGGAAGAAAGGGGAGGCTCGAAGCCAAGCACGGGAGTTTGTTTATTTTCTCGAAGCAGTGGAGTTGGGTTGGTTCCAAGTGAACTGTCGCTGTTTTTTTTTGGGCTTTGTTTCATTCTCGAGTCAATTTAGGGTGTGGCCGAGTTTTTCTGATGTACGACTCGAAGTAAAGGGGAACTGACTCGGGTAGGATATTGGTTACAGGTTTTAACCTGTCCAGTTTTCAAATTTTAAAAGGTTGAATGTAAATTTATAAATCAAAGTTTAATCTGGATTTAAATCTAAATTTGAATTCAATATTTTGAATTAAATAAAGTTTTATAACTTTAAATGTTTGAATAAGTTTTTAATGTAAAAGTATTTCTTAACATGTGAATTTTAAAGTTTAAAATTGGATTTAAAAACTGTAATTAAGATAGATTTATAATTTGATTAACCTTAATTTCTTGAATAAATTAATGTGTTAATAATGATTTATTTATAAAGATAAGTAAAGATTTGGTTAATAAATTTGTAATTGTAATTAATTAGGGATTCATAGATTTGTAATTAATAAATTGGTAAACTAATAATTAAGCAATTTAATTTATTAGAAATTAAGGATTGTTAATGAAAATTAATTACAAAGATGATTAATTTAAGAATAATTGAATAAGGGGTTGATTAATTATGTAATTGGTTTAAAGATTAAATAATTAATATGATTTATTAATTAAGGTAATAAATCTGAGAATAAATATTTAAAGGTTAATTTATTTATGAAGGTGATTAAGGAATGATAATTAATTAAATGGAGGATTAAATAATTAAAAGTTAATTATTTAAAAATTAAAGGTTAGTTAATTCATTTTTAAAAAGTTAATTAATAAATGATTAAAGAAAAATTAATCAAAATAATTTGTAATTAGTTAATGTTAATTAACCAGGATTAATAATTCATAAGAAATTAATCTGTTTAAATTAATCAGGTATAAATTGACCTTACTTATGGATGTTTGAATTCTATTGATTTGAATTGTTTGATATCCTTGATATATGATGCTTTGTGATACACCCTGATTTGTATTGTGATCTGTGATAAATTATCTGTGATGTAATCTATTATCTGTGATATATACCCGTGATCTGTGCATAAAGATAAGCGATATAGTTTATATCGTTTATCAACTATATTTCTGTATTTGATCTGTGATGATTCATCGTGTTGCACTATTGTGTAAAACCCCTGGACTACACTGTTACACACACAAATTTGGATTTCACGAGGAAATGGGTTAAGTCACAGATAACTTAAATTTGATGTTTTTGAAATTTAAATTGTAATTTCGATTGATTTTGAAATTAGAAATTTGGGTTTAAAAATGAAAAGCTTTTGAAATAGAATTTCAAAGATAAAAGTTATTTTGAATAACTTAAACGAGTTTTGAAAATTTAAATAATTAGATTGAAATTTGCATTCAAAATTGAAATTGAATCCTATGATTGAAAATAGGGACTAAAGATGATATAAAATGTGTTTGTAAGAATTTAACCATTTTAAAAGTATAAGTTGGGAATTTGAATTTAAACCAAAGATTTTAAACTCGTATGAATGAATCAGATTTCCAAAATGAAAACTGTTGTTTTCAAATGATAAACACTTTTAGATAAGAACTGAAATTCCAGTTTAATTAAAGGAATTTCAAGAATGAATTGAAAATGGATTTTCCAAGTTATCAATGAATTATTTTGAAAGCTATGAATTAAATCTGTTTATTTTTAACAGATTTAAAATAATGTTTTGTTTAAACCATTTGAAATGGAATTGTTTTGAAAGCTATTAGTTAAATCTTTGATTTAAAGATTTAACGAATTAATTAAACTGAAATGGAAATCGATTTGGAAAATCTGTGAATGAATCTTTGTGAAATTAAGTGAACTTTGTGAATTTAATCTTTTTGTTTAAAAAGATTAAAATGGTAACTTGTTTAAACCATTTGAAGAAAGAAAGTTTGGGTTTAAATTGTGACTAAATTGATTTCCCAATATCCATATATTTTTAAATATCGCGCTCACTATTCGGGTTAGCCGGGAAAAGACCTGTGGGTCATATAACTCATTCCGAATAGTGATACGTCGTATATGGATGGCATTTGAAGACCGGTGTTGAAGACCGGATATTTTTCGAAAATGAAAGGACAACCTGTCGAATGTCTCTGCACTGAGTTGCTCCGGTATAGAGATTTATATCACTCTTTTGTGACGGGAAGTCCGGACGTGATTGGAAATTTACCCGGAATTGCAAGGGCTTCGTAAGAAGTGCCTTCGGTTCTGTTCGAACCCGGAACAGACTTGTATGGATACATGTCTGACATTACACTTTGAGATATAAAGCCGATTTCTTTCAAATACATTTCTGTTGGTGGCGGAGAATTTATTCTCTTAGCTTAACACCCTTCTCTGAGACGTACGAGCTCAGAGGTTATGTAGTTGAAATTTATCAGCGATATATCCCAATTTGGTAATGTGGCATGCTGAGTGTTGCTGTGTGATGATCAATGTTTGATCATTTGCGATATGATCATTTGTTTGATCTTATATCTTTGTGATCATAGGTTGATCATTTGTTTGACCCAAAGCATGGCTTTGTGACAAAGCGTAGCTTTGTGGACGAGACTTCGTCGGACCTCACACCCCGGAAATGGTCGAAACAGGAAGGATGCAGCAAGGTTCTAGGGAGTAGCGCCCCTTAGTGTATGTCATTCCTTCTGGATAAAGGTGGTATCATGGTATGGAGCCCAGATACTTAACCTCTGTGGTTACTGCATTATTATTATTATGTGGTTGTTGGAAATCGAGGATCCTCGGGAAGATCGGTGACGATCGGGGGATGACATACGCGTGTCAGTAGTTACCTATTTTTGCAGAGGTAACCCGGCCTTGTGTTGGCAGAGATCCGGTTAGGTTCTCGGGTCGTCTATTCCAGGGACGTACCCATCGTGGATAGGAAGTTCCTTAGCCTGACCATTTGTTGGAAATCCAAAGAAACAATACGAGCCTTTACGATTTCAATTGTATAACCTGTCTCCTCAGGAGGCAGCTATAGCAGGCATAATATAATGGTACCTATGCTGGCTAAGATTTATATTCTACTTTCGAAATTACTTTCTACACTATGCACTAATAATAATATCAAAAATGATTTGATTTTGCGTAGTAAGCATCTTTGACTATCATAAGGAGAAATCTCCTCCAAGTCTGCGTTTGCATTGTGTGTGTGGCGGGAGGCCTTATGGTAGTTTCATTTTCCAAAAGCATTTCGAATTGACTTTAAATTCTCTTGCTATTTGTTTTAAAGATAAACTGTTTTTGTTGCTCACACCAGTCCCATGACTGATCCGGAGTTTATTGTTCCTTTCCTAAACTCTGGGTGCTCATAATTTCCTACACGAGCAGTCTAGAGTTGGGTTTTTCAGATATTCAGGTTTAGTAGATTATCTGGAGCTAGTTCAGTTCTTGAAGTTCATGGACTGACGTTGCTTATCTTGGAGCATTCTATTAGAGACATTCTATTCCGCTGCTGATGTTATCGTTTTCTTTTCCGCTGCTATTTGTTGTATCATATCTCTGTTGTATATTGATATTCATTGTATCACTCTGTTGTATCAGATATTGTATATCAAAGTATTATTCTTTTTATTCCGCTGTGTTATTTACTTAATGTTGTTATAAGCTCCCGAGAACCAGATTCGGCATTTGAATCTACGGCATTTTGAGTACAAGGAAAGTACGGGTGCCGATTTTCGAAGGTCGACTTTTGGGTCTTGACAAGTGGTATCAGAGCTAAGGTTGAACTTTAGCTCAGGAGTATAACACGTTAAGTAGCTCATTAGAGATAGAGTGAAGTAAACTCTAGAATGAGTATATCCTTAAGATATCCGTCTGAATGTCTCAGTAAATTCTCTTACTATCCACTGATAGTGAGTATGAGTACAAGAAGAGGACGAGATAGGGGACAGGGAAGTACGACTATAAATGGTCAATACCCTGCAACAGTGGAAATAATCTTTCTCTATCAATTTTCTTTGATTCGTTTCCAAATTCTTTTGATTGCTTCGTACCAGCTTCAGAAGTAGTTTCGGTGTGATGGTGGCCCTACAAATAGTTGTAGAAAATTCTTACTTCGTATTTCATCGGTTTCTTATCAGCTTTTTGATTTAAACCTTAATGAATTTAAAATTGGAAATTTTAATTTGAATTAAATTGATTAATAGAATATGAAGGCTAAACTGAATTAAATCGATAAAACGATACCGTTTGAAACCAAATTTTGAAATTCTATTGTAATTTCTTTTGAATATCAAGGTCCGAAGAGGGACAAATTGATATGTATTCTGAGATATTCCGACTTGAATTCGGAATCCGTATCTTGTGTTAGAGGAGTTATAGGAGATCGAATCTATCTATCTATCTCTGTGTTGTTTTCGTGCCTGCGAATTTCGAGGACGAAATTCTTTTAAGGGGGGAAGTTTGTAACGACCCTAGATTTTTATTTAATTTAAATTTATAATTAAATAAACTTTTGGATAAAAATAGTAAAATAAATCGATAAAATGGAGCGAGTTTCCCCGATATCCAAGTATATTTGTATAAATCGTTTAAAAGTTTAAATTATTGTATATATGAGAATATATATCTGTATTTGAACATATCTGACTAAATTTGAAAATAATAAATACATAGATATATATATATTTTGACTTGAGTTTAAATTGTAAATAAATCATTTAAATTCAAATATTGTATATGTTGAATTTGAGTTTCAAGTAAATAGTTTAATAATAATAAAGGTTTAAGCTAGAAATAAAAGTATGTATATGATAAGTAAGAAAATTAAATGTAGATGGTTAAACTAGGAATAGAAAATAAATTTGACAAATTCAAAGAGATATATATAATAAGATAAATTATAAAATATAAAGTGATAGGATTATAAAAACAAAGTAAACAAATCTATGTATAAAGCGAACACATAGATAAAATAATCAAAGCAAGCTTGTATAGGAAGGACTAAATACATAAGCTAAGTTTGATAACAACTAAAACAACATGTTAATAAACTTTGTAGAATATAAAGTGAACATACAAAAGAATGTATCAACCTGGGAAAGTAAGACAAGAAACAACAAAACATTTGTGTACAATTTAAACTGTACATATACATACATAACAAATAGTATAGGTGTAAACAAAATAGGATTTGCATTAATGCCCATCATCTCAGCCGAGCCAATAATGTAGGCAAGAAGAAAAGAAAAGATAGTATATAAATATATTAAACATGAAACCTGGCAAAAACAAAAGTGTGTATGTGCTTGCAAAGGAAGGCAGCAGATATATATTTAAGTAGAAAACATATGAGACATAAAGTACTTTGCATTTAATGCTAAGCATAAACAAGGTCAACTCGAAATGTATCAGCCACCATAGAAAGAAAATATCACTGCTGTGTTGTACTAAAAGAAGCATTACCCTGTAATTCGTTCACTTTGCATATATCAATCTCCATCATTTTCATCTTCGTTCCATTTCAAACTGAGAAAAATAAAGTTGCATCATCTCAGTTTCTTCCATCAAACTAAGTTAGAATCTGAAGTAAATAAAACTTAGATCAAAACAAATTGATGCAACCAAAGTCTTCAAACCTGGGAAGATATCAAAGCCTAGGGAAACAAGAATAAAAGCCTGTTCATCAGAAAACTCTATTTATCTCTGGAAACAATGGTGAGCAACTTTGTTTCTTTTCCTCTGAAAACAGTGAGCAAACCTTCTTTTAAACTGGCCTCCTTTAAATCTTTTATCTGTGAGTAACTATTTTTTTTTTTAAAGATTATAATCTAAGTTAAACATGGCTGAATGTGTTCTCTGTGATAATACAAGTATAAAATGCTGTGAATATATAGTTGTAAATATATACACATTGTTCACTGTTGTAAGGCTGAGGATCCCTGTTCTAGTTTCAGGCTTAAACTTGGTTCAAACTTATTTTGATCTTGATTCAAACCTTGTTAAGATTTAAGCCTTGAACAAATGTGTTATTTATACCATCAGTTTTAGTTTAAAATTTTGTTTAAGTAAACAAACTTGAGATATTACTGGAAATGCTTAAAAACTACAGAACCATCTTCATATATGAAATTTTCGAGTTTCTTATTTCACAATTTCATGAATATAAATTGAATACGCATACTTTAATGTGAATTTTAAAACAAAAATTTAGATCTTTAGTTCAGTATTCATAGAGTGGTTAGTTTTTGAACAAAAATCACATTTGTTCGAATTTACAGTGATTGATTTAATGATAAGTGTTGAAATTTGAATTGAGGCTGGTTTGGACCTCTAGGATGATGAGAAAATTTCCAGATAAATTTTCGAATGTGTGAATTTGTCGAACGATCCCAATGTAGGGTTTAAGGACAGTGGAATGAGCATCTGGGATTTGGGCTCGTGCACATTCCTCAGTGCACCGAGTGCAACCGGTCGTTGGTGGTTGGAAGTGGGGTGTCAGATGAGGCTGTGGCCGGAATTTCGTGGCCACCGGTGGTCGAGGCGACGTGGTTGGAGCGATGACAGGTTTGGGTGATTGAAGTGGTCTCGAGTTTCCAGGCTTGGGTTGGTAGTGATAGTGCTCGATTTCGATTAAGCAGTAGTTTTGGGTTTATGATTGTTCGAGTAGGTTCAGGTGATCAACGATGATGTGTAGATGGCCTCGACGTTGATCGGCGTTGGCCAGCGTGCTTGTGCATGTATACACGAGAAGGTCGTGTATCAGTTTTGGGGAAGAAAGGGGAGGCTCGAAGCCAAGCACGGGAGTTTGTTTATTTTCTCGAAGCAGTGGAGTTGGGTTGGTTCCAAGTGAACTGTCGCTGTTTTTTTTTGGGCTTTGTTTCATTCTCGAGTCAATTTAGGGTGTGGCCGAGTTTTTCTGATGTACGACTCGAAGTAAAGGGGAACTGACTCGGGTAGGATATTGGTTACAGGTTTTAACCTGTCCAGTTTTCAAATTTTAAAAGGTTGAATGTAAATTTATAAATCAAAGTTTAATCTG
This sequence comes from Allium fistulosum, assembly GCA_030737815.1. Classification (NCBI taxonomy): domain Eukaryota; kingdom Viridiplantae; phylum Streptophyta; class Magnoliopsida; order Asparagales; family Amaryllidaceae; genus Allium; species Allium fistulosum. The sequence continues at coordinate 854,236,942 of CM060907.1, forward strand.
GATTTAAATCTAAATTTGAATTCAATATTTTGAATTAAATAAAGTTTTATAACTTTAAATGTTTGAATAAGTTTTTAATGTAAAAGTATTTCTTAACATGTGAATTTTAAAGTTTAAAATTGGATTTAAAAACTGTAATTAAGATAGATTTATAATTTGATTAACCTTAATTTCTTGAATAAATTAATGTGTTAATAATGATTTATTTATAAAGATAAGTAAAGATTTGGTTAATAAATTTGTAATTGTAATTAATTAGGGATTCATAGATTTGTAATTAATAAATTGGTAAACTAATAATTAAGCAATTTAATTTATTAGAAATTAAGGATTGTTAATGAAAATTAATTACAAAGATGATTAATTTAAGAATAATTGAATAAGGGGTTGATTAATTATGTAATTGGTTTAAAGATTAAATAATTAATATGATTTATTAATTAAGGTAATAAATCTGAGAATAAATATTTAAAGGTTAATTTATTTATGAAGGTGATTAAGGAATGATAATTAATTAAATGGAGGATTAAATAATTAAAAGTTAATTATTTAAAAATTAAAGGTTAATTAATTCATTTTTAAAAAGTTAATTAATAAATGATTAAAGAAAAATTAATCAAAATAATTTGTAATTAGTTAATGTTAATTAACCAGGATTAATAATTCATAAGAAATTAATCTGTTTAAATTAATCAGGTATAAATTGACCTTACTTATGGATGTTTGAATTCTATTGATTTGAATTGTTTGATATCCTTGATATATGATGCTTTGTGATACACCCTGATTTGTATTGTGATCTGTGATAAATTATCTGTGATGTAATCTATTATCTGTGATATATACCCGTGATCTGTGCATAAAGATAAGCGATATAGTTTATATCGTTTATCAACTATATTTCTGTATTTGATCTGTGATGATTCATCGTGTTGCACTATTGTGTAAAACCCCTGGACTACACTGTTACACACACAAATTTGGATTTCACGAGGAAATGGGTTAAGTCACAGATAACTTAAATTTGATGTTTTTGAAATTTAAATTGTAATTTCGATTGATTTTGAAATTAGAAATTTGGGTTTAAAAATGAAAAGCTTTTGAAATAGAATTTCAAAGATAAAAGTTATTTTGAATAACTTAAACGAGTTTTGAAAATTTAAATAATTAGATTGAAATTTGCATTCAAAATTGAAATTGAATCCTATGATTGAAAATAGGGACTAAAGATGATATAAAATGTGTTTGTAAGAATTTAACCATTTTAAAAGTATAAGTTGGGAATTTGAATTTAAACCAAAGATTTTAAACTCGTATGAATGAATCAGATTTCCAAAATGAAAACTGTTGTTTTCAAATGATAAACACTTTTAGATAAGAACTGAAATTCCAGTTTAATTAAAGGAATTTCAAGAATGAATTGAAAATGGATTTTCCAAGTTATCAATGAATTATTTTGAAAGCTATGAATTAAATCTGTTTATTTTTAACAGATTTAAAATAATGTTTTGTTTAAACCATTTGAAATGGAATTGTTTTGAAAGCTATTAGTTAAATCTTTGATTTAAAGATTTAACGAATTAATTAAACTGAAATGGAAATCGATTTGGAAAATCTGTGAATGAATCTTTGTGAAATTAAGTGAACTTTGTGAATTTAATCTTTTTGTTTAAAAAGATTAAAATGGTAACTTGTTTAAACCATTTGAAGAAAGAAAGTTTGGGTTTAAATTGTGACTAAATTGATTTCCCAATATCCATATATTTTTAAATATCGCGCTCACTATTCGGGTTAGCCGGGAAAAGACCTGTGGGTCATATAACTCATTCCGAATAGTGATACGTCGTATATGGATGGCATTTGAAGACCGGTGTTGAAGACCGGATATTTTTCGAAAATGAAAGGACAACCTGTCGAATGTCTCTGCACTGAGTTGCTCCGGTATAGAGATTTATATCACTCTTTTGTGACGGGAAGTCCGGACGTGATTGGAAATTTACCCGGAATTGCAAGGGCTTCGTAAGAAGTGCCTTCGGTTCTGTTCGAACCCGGAACAGACTTGTATGGATACATGTCTGACATTACACTTTGAGATATAAAGCCGATTTCTTTCAAATACATTTCTGTTGGTGGCGGAGAATTTATTCTCTTAGCTTAACACCCTTCTCTGAGACGTACGAGCTCAGAGGTTATGTAGTTGAAATTTATCAGCGATATATCCCAATTTGGTAATGTGGCATGCTGAGTGTTGCTGTGTGATGATCAATGTTTGATCATTTGCGATATGATCATTTGTTTGATCTTATATCTTTGTGATCATAGGTTGATCATTTGTTTGACCCAAAGCATGGCTTTGTGACAAAGCGTAGCTTTGTGGACGAGACTTCGTCGGACCTCACACCCCGGAAATGGTCGAAACAGGAAGGATGCAGCAAGGTTCTAGGGAGTAGCGCCCCTTAGTGTATGTCATTCCTTCTGGATAAAGGTGGTATCATGGTATGGAGCCCAGATACTTAACCTCTGTGGTTACTGCATTATTATTATTATGTGGTTGTTGGAAATCGAGGATCCTCGGGAAGATCGGTGACGATCGGGGGATGACATACGCGTGTCAGGAGTTACCTATTTTTGCAGAGGTAACCCGGCCTTGTGTTGGCAGAGATCCGGTTAGGTTCTCGGGTCGTCTATTCCAGGGACGTACCCATCGTGGATAGGAAGTTCCTTAGCCTGACCATTTGTTGGAAATCCAAAGAAACAATACGAGCCTTTACGATTTCAATTGTATAACCTGTCTCCTCAGGAGGCAGCTATAGCAGGCATAATATAATGGTACCTATGCTGGCTAAGATTTATATTCTACTTTCGAAATTACTTTCTACACTATGCACTAATAATAATATCAAAAATGATTTGATTTTGCGTAGTAAGCATCTTTGACTATCATAAGGAGAAATCTCCTCCAAGTCTGCGTTTGCATTGTGTGTGTGGCGGGAGGCCTTATGGTAGTTTCATTTTCCAAAAGCATTTCGAATTGACTTTAAATTCTCTTGCTATTTGTTTTAAAGATAAACTGTTTTTGTTGCTCACACCAGTCCCATGACTGATCCGGAGTTTATTGTTCCTTTCCTAAACTCTGGGTGCTCATAATTTCCTACACGAGCAGTCTAGAGTTGGGTTTTTCAGATATTCAGGTTTAGTAGATTATCTGGAGCTAGTTCAGTTCTTGAAGTTCATGGACTGACGTTGCTTATCTTGGAGCATTCTATTAGAGACATTCTTTTCCGCTGCTGATGTTATCGTTTTCTTTTCCGCTGCTATTTGTTGTATCATATCTCTGTTGTATATTGATATTCATTGTATCACTCTGTTGTATCAGATATTGTATATCAATGTATTATTCTTTTTATTCCGCTGTGTTATTTACTTAATGTTGTTATAAGCTCCCGAGAACCAGATTCGGCATTTGAATCTACGACATTTTGAGTACAAGGAAAGTACGGGTGCCGATTTTCGAAGGTCGACTTTTGGGTCTTGACACAAATACTTATTCAAATAGCTGAAATTATTGCATTAATTAAATTCCAGCATACTAGGCTCTACAAACAAAACCGTAAGCTCGTATTGGAGAATGGATTCCAACGAATAACTGGGCCACTGGGGTACCGCCCATCACAGTACACCTTTAGAACCATGTACCGAGGACCACGCCGGGATCCCCTGCTACACAAGACCAGCCTACCCCTAACCTGGATAGACCGAATATGTTTTCACCCCGGGTGTTCCCACCCTTACCATCGAGCGCTTCTTCTTTCGTGTGTACCTATATATAAGATAAATAGGGTTTCTGAGGACATCTAGAAAGGTGATAACTTACTCTACTTGGGTTCGACCCACTTAGCCTTGCTGCACCTCCCCTTTTTTAGTCATTCCCGGTTGATGAAGCTCGAGGCTAAGCGTTACCTTTCAAGAACAATTCTACTTAGAATGCTCATCGTCCTCCAATGACGATGTTCTGATAGCATTCGTCCATACAAGTTTTCCTAGGTCTGGACAACCGAATCACCGTCTTCATCATCTTCACGGTATTCATTCGTTACGTTCAAACTGGTTCGAAGTGGTTTTTGGATAATTAAATCCGATCCCGGTCTCTTCAAAACGATTAACGAAATTGGCCAAAATTGACAGTCGGTTATTTAACTATCAATAGACATCCAAAAAGAATCATCCGGCCTTATTATAAATTTCCCAAAATTTATTTCAAAATATCTTTATAAGATATTACTTTCAGTTCTTCAACATTTGAAAACAGTTTTCAAATTCTTATATCTCCAATAGAAATTTCCACTCTTTTTCAACACTTAGAATATTTTTCTCCATGTCATTTTAAATTCACACTTAGGAAATACCCCTTTTATTTCCTATTTCTCTTTGTTAAAATCATTTACAATTTTATTTGTAAATTTCTCAACTCGTTTTACACTAATTCTATAAATTCCGGAATTCTTTAATTAATTCCCTTCAATATTTCCAAAGTCAATTATATTTACTTATAATTCCAATTTCCTTTTCTACTTCTTTAATGAATTCTATTTCATTCTTCGACATTCACTTTTATTTAACCTCTTCGGAAATTTTCTTACTTTTCTTCCCAATTCTATTTAAGAATTTTCTTATAAATCATATTTACTGAATAACCCCATTTCCAGGCTTCCGAGAAGTTTTATAAATAAATTTAAAACATTTTCAAAACTTTATATCTATATATATATATACACACATATGTAAATAAAAATAAGTTTTTAAAGAAAATAATAATAATTTGTTTTTAAGACATATTCACATAATTATTTAAAATATTGAAAACACTTTCTTATAACATCACTATTTCAAAGCAGGTTTAAATAAATATTAAGTATTTTTGAAATTTCACTTTTGAAATATTTCCATACCAACTAACCTTGAAATTTATATAGTTTAATAAATAAGAATTTTCCTTTTAAAATAAAATTTAACTTATCGATAAAATAAATTTTTAAATCTCAATAACCAAAATTTCAATTTATAAATCTTCTCGATTTCCATCACATTCTTCCATTCTAGTCTCCTTAACCATTTCACTTTAAAAATAGTATCTACTATTTTTCTCACTCCATTTTCATATTCCAATATAAATTCTTTCCATAAATTTATATTCCCAAATTATCATCTCGTACCACTTTCCTTCATTTATAAACTACGTTTATAAATTTTCTATAACTCCTATGAGTTTCACTAAAATAATCTCATTTATAAAATTCCATTTCTATAAATTCAATTTCTTATAAATTTCATTTATTTTTACCCATCTATTTTTAATATCGATTTCAACCTCTTTCTATATTTTCCGAGTACCATTTCAAAACCCAATCTTTAAAAAAATTCCTTTATATAATTTATTTTAAATTGTCCATTTAAAAAAAAATTTCATTATTTAATACGATAAAAAATTCACCATTTCTTATTCAACCCAACCTCTTTTAAATAATCTGATTTTCGATATACATATTTTTATATTAAAAATCTTCTTTTAATTCCTTAAAAATTTTAAAATAATGTTTATGGTATTTAATATATCCAAAATTAATTTCCATGCTATTTTAACATTTAAAATTTTACAACACACAATAATCCAGCATTTTATATATATGAAAAATACTAATATATTTGAGGAATCCATTTGGATCCCTCCAACTTGTTTTCCCTGCATCCACAAATGTTAGACTGCAATAAAAATACCAATCCCACTTTGAGGGGGATATCACGGTATATAGGGTCATCCGCTATTATGCGGGGGCGCATATGGTCTCATCCGCTATAGTGTGTGGGAATATCACTCCATTACTAATATATATACTACTATATATATAGCCATCTAACAAATAATTATAAATTTATCAATCGATCAAGCATTCAACAAATTTAAATTTAAACATTTAAATTTAAAAATGGTAATCCAAAGGAGTGAGAAATTCTCACCTTGATTTTATTTGCAAACCATCCCAATCTTGACTTGCTTTCATGATTATTAGACCTCGTATGGGTAAGTGATTAAATTTATTAGCTATCTAAATTTTTTTAAATCCTAAATCAAACAACAAATTTACAAATTAAATTTAATTACAGATTATACCTCCACGTCACGTTTGGCCTACACTCAAAGAAACAACGACTGCTCCATCCTTTCTTCCCTGCTTCAGCCCCACGTGCTTGCCCCAATACTTCGCGCCTTCATCTATCGACCCGCACTGCCGCAACCCCCTTATCTACGAGCTCGACATGCCTTGAGATCACGACATCACTGCCATGTCGCGGCATTTTGATAGGACGTGAACCCATCTCGAACGCGAGTACCTCGCGAACATGGCCCATCAATGGCCATCCGTGACCTAAAACCCTTCCCATGTACGCACGTGGTTCCACAAATCCAAACCCATCGCGAGGCTCCCCTACGAACGTCACAGTCGCCTTGCCGCCTTCCTTGATCGAACGTGAGAACTTAATCCCCATACGGTAGCCCTCTCCTCCATTATCGTGACTTCGGCCATCATTTATTTTATTATTATTATTTCGAATCGAACCAATTCGTTTGAGGGGAAAAGAGGATTTCGTTCGTTTCGAACTAAAAAAGAGGAGAGGAGGTAAGCTCGCGATTTTTAACAGCGCCATTTCTCTTTTTTTCTTTCTAAATTCGAATGAAATTACTTTGAATGGTGGAAGGGAAGGCATGATTTAAAATCTGGGAACAAGGCTGTTCTTCGTTCGAATGTTTTTAATGGTGAAAGGATAAGGGCTCGTGATTTTTAAAAGGAAGAAGAGGAGGCCGTGATTAAATTAAAAGGAAGTGGACGTGATTCTTGCGTGTTTGAACAGGTGAACAGTGACTTGAAAAGAAAATTAAAGTTGATGTAAAAGAAATTGCCACGTCAATGAATATATATATATATATATAATTTAAATTTAAATCGTCTCGAATTCGTAGCTAAAAATCTCAAACTCCTATCGAAGCATGCCGCTAGGCGCATATAATGCTACACCCCTATTCCGAACGCAATGAAAAAGGTTTCGAGTCCTAATTCGATCATATGGAGAAGATAGCTTTTTGGACCCAATTATCATATTAAATTTTCGATATAAATCTTAGCGCATTTATATCCCTTGCGGCCTAACGATAACCCCGAATGCTACAAAATTTGAAATCCGAAATGCAATATTACGGATCCAATGGAACTAGTTCCGTCGAATTCCGTGACTGTACCTCTGAAGGCTATTTTTAAATGTCAATTTAGGCAACTATTTTTTTAAAATTGAACAGATCACTTTAAAATTAAAATTTTAAACTTTTATTATCTTCATTATTATTAATATAAATTTTACAAGCCTTTAAATAATTTTTATCGAGCTTAAAACTCAAGATTCACTATTTTAACCAATATTCAATTATAACCCTCAATAAATAAATTATCCAATAAATTGCTATATTCAAACTCTGAATTTATTTATAATAAACCCAATTTTTCATATTCAAAATCAATCTATAATTTAAATTCAATATTTAAAACCATTTAAATATTTTTAAAATCGAACAACGAAAAATCCGGGTTGTTACACATTAGGTGTCACTTGTTGGCCTCGAAGTACTACCATCGTATCTGTGCTGATCGGTATACGATTCCTACGCTACATTGCGGAATTCATTAGCGCTTGGTTATTTGACATCATATTGGGGTGAAGCCTTACAGCCCTACCTTGTTTCATTCTTAGGGCTGACATGACATACACTTGGTATGTAACGACCTGCCTTTCCGAACCCCAGAAGTCGACACTAATACATCCACGGTATTCACGTGCCGAAAACTAAGTGCCGGAAAGACAGATTATTAGGGAAACAAATGAGATTGAAGATAAGAAGAAACTAAACAATCATAGAATCTCACAACGCAACAGAATAACATATATTAATCAACATAATAATTTACAAAGTCATTTCAAAATGATACATCAGAGTCATACTAATACAAGTCTACCGTAGGACAGTTATAACTCGTTGTCCCTACATAACAGATATACAAATGCAGGGGAAACAAGATAACATACAGCTATCGATGAAGCCACCTGCTCCAAGCTCCTCCAAAATGCATCCCTAGAAACCTGAACTACTTGGTTGCTCATAAAAATTTGAACACCCAAGAGTTTAGGGAAAGAAAATAAAACTCTGGGTCAGTCATTGCTCTGTTGTGAGTAAACTCAAACAACTGAATTATTCTTTTAAAACACTTTTAAAATCAAAGGTATCTCGAAGACCATGCCGCACATAAACATGGATGGGTTTTTAACTTACGATAACCAAAACACTTTTTATAGAAAATCTAGTGATATTATGATAATGTCTAGGGTTTTGAAATTGAATATAGAACATAGCTAAAATAGTTGCATCTCACATTTTAACATATATGGGTACAACTAAAAACGTATGCCACTTATATTGGAGAATGGATTCCATACACTGACTGGGATACTGGGGTATCGCCTGCCATAGTGCATCTCTAGATAAACACACCGAGAACCTCGCTTGGATTCCCAACTAACACAAGACAGGCCTACCCCTTGTTGAATAGTACCGAATACATCACCACCACGGTTAAAATTAGCAACCATACCAAAGGATATAAAAATGGATCAAATATCGATTCTAGATTTGGTGATGATATACCCTAATGGGTGCGACCCACATGGCCCTACTGCATCTCCCATATTTTAGTCATTTCTGATTGATGAGGCCTGAGGCTACGTCTTTATCTTTTAGAATAGCAATCCCACTTGGAATGCTAACACTGCCTCCAGGTAGTAATGCAATGCCAACATTTATCCATACAAGCTGTCCAGGATAAGGAAAAACCAAAGGTATTACTTCTACTACATCCATTTTGGAATAATACTCAAAATTAATAGCAAGAAGCCCTTGCACTTCAATCGCTCCATCTTCGGTTCCATACTCTTCGAGATGTTTTCATCTTGAGATGCTTGAGTTGGATCGAAGTGGTTTTCGGATAACATATCTGATACCGGTCTCTTCGAAACAACTTTCGATAATTTCCGGTAAACTCAACCCTGATTCTTTAGTAAATAAGCAGATAGAAGATAAGAACGGAGTTCACCTTCTAACCAAATGGGAATGGATTTCCTTATCATTTACCCTAGAAGAACGAAACAAGATTTATATGCACAGTACAACATCATTGGGGATGACTGTGCCGTATAACTCACGTGTTTTTCCTAGATATTTCCAAAGTTGCGTTTTGGTCCAGATTTGATAATCGGTTATTTAACTATCAAATAAACAAATAATCAACATTGATTTAATTCCACATGGGATCTACTAAGCCTTTATTAATTAATCTTTCATTAATTAAAACCACTTTATAAACATTCGATCAAAAGATCTTTTACAAAACACTATTTCCAAAACCCCTTACATCCTTTTATACTTGGAAAACATTTATGTACTTATTTCAATGATATAAGTATATTACCAAACTTTATAAGAGATTTTCTCTCTTCATATTCCATATTAAATGACTAAACAAATTTCATTTAAAAACATTTCTCCCTATAAAACCAACCCACTTAACCTTCACAAAAATTTTCCTTTCTTAAAAGTTCGCTTCATAATTAAAAATCTTTACAATCTATAAATCATTTTCCTATTTTTAAAATGCTTTTAATAAACCTAAAGAAAAATCCTTTACAAACATCATTTCCAAACATCTTTTGAAAATTACTTTAATAAACCGTTTTATTTAGTAAAGCCCCTTTTATAAACAATTTATTATTTATAAATACCTTTATTAAATAATTATATAACTTTAAAAACATTTATAAAATTTAAACCCCAAACTTGATTAAAGGATTGAAGTTAATTCAAAATCATACTTTATAAATTCAAAACGAGGCTGAGCAATTTCAATGGTACCAGTTAAAGTTACCATTTAATTTCAATCTCACTTTCAAGTCATTCAACAATTCATTTATATAAGTCAACATATAAGTAAATACACTTCATATCAAAATTAGGAAAAACATGTCAATATAAACTAGCTGGCATATACATGTCCAAATAACACAATAGCAAAGGGTGATTTGTACTGCAAAATAGGTGTCCAACAATCAAATAATTAACTTATAGCAGAATGAGAATTTATTCTGCTAATACATATGTCCATACAATCAAACAACCAATCTATAGCAGAACGAGAATTTATTTTGCTATATTATGTCCATAATAATCAAATCAATTACATTATAGCAGAGCAGGGATTTATTCTACTATTAGATGTCCACACAATATATTCAATCACATTGTAGTTCATTCATCGTTGTTTTTCTACTTAATGGTACTGATATTTGAATTTTTTATGTTCAAACCATCTTAGAAAAAGAAGTACCATAAAAACAATTTGATTCTTGGAAAACAAAGATTTTAAAACTTAAAACTTCTTTTTAAAGTAATTATATACAAGTTGAACCCTTATTTAAATTATAATCAATCTTAATTAATTCTTAATTTAATTTTAAATTAAGAAATAATAATTAAACCTTTAATAACTAATTAAACAATAATTAACTATTATATAAATAATTTAAACCCTAATTTATACTTTATTAAGTATTAAATAATAATTTAAACCTTCGTTAATAATTAAATATTAATTAATCTCATTTAATTAATTAAATAATCCTTATTAAACTTAAATAATAAATTAAACATTAAATGAATAATTTACTTTAAATTAAAGCCTTAATTAAAATTAATTACCTAATTGATTTATTTAAATAATTAACCTGATACTTAATCAATAATTAATTAAAAATAAATCATATACTTAATTATATTTAATTAAGAATTAATCTTACTTTATTAATAATTAATTAAAATTAATCTTATCCTTAAAAGATAATTAATTAATAATTAATCTTTACTTAATTATAATTAATAAACCATGTTTAATCTTAATTAACTATTAATTATTTAAACTTAATTAATAAAAATTTAATCATTAAAAACTTAATTAACTTTATAAAACATAATTATTAAGTTTATACAAAAAAATACTTTAAGTTAATAAACCAAATTTTGCAAAAATCGGATTTTTAAGCGAAACTGCATCCATAGTGACTATCGCTATGCATACCCGTAATCTCGACTTGTTTTTATCTTTCCTTTTGAAACTTCACTTTAAAGTTTACTAACTTTTTTTCTCAAACATAAGAAAAATAAAGTTTGAAAACTTAAGCTTTTGATTTCAAACTATTCATTATAGTTTCCATAAGAAATTCCATATCACTTTTACAAACAAGATGTTATCTAGAATACACCATATAAACATGTTTATAACGCACGCCGTTTTTACGACTACCTCATAAACAAGATCACAACTTTAAATCAAACACATCACTTTTAATCCATCGATTCAAGTCTAATGCCTAAACACAAACTATCACATACATATGCATCCAAATCATATCATAATCCAAACATTAACATCATATATAAATACTATCATATAAGCAAAGAAAACATCTTTCCAAAAATTAGAAGGTTACTCACCCAAAATCTTTGAAAACTTGAAATGCTTTAGAACTTGTAAAGCATAGAAAACCACATAAAAATCACTCGAAATTGGGTCATATTCTGCTCGATTTTTGGTCATGTTACTCCTGGAATTTTAAAAAGTGGTCAAAAGAAGAGTTTTAGAAAATTCTTTTCTCTATAATTTTTAAAAAATCAAAAAATAGGTACAATGACATACTTTAAAAAAAATTATGCTGAAGGACAACAAGTTTCATTTTTGGGCTAAAGGACAAACTTTGAAAAAAATTAGGCTGAAGGACAATGCTAATTATAACTAGTATTTTATACAGTGTAATACTGAATATAATGCTAGTTATAACTAGCATTTTGTGTAGTGTAAAAACTGAATATAATGCTAGATATAACTAGCATTGTCCTTCAGTCTAATTTTTTTTTCAAAATTTCTCCTTCAGCCTAAAAATGAAACTTGGTGCCTTCTGCCTAATTTTTTTCAAAGTTTGTTCTTCTCCCTAATTCCCTCTAAAAATAGAATAATTTAAATTCAATTTGTATTAAGAGAGATATGGTCAAAAGAAGGAGTAGTATTTTCGGCCATGATAATATGGATCCGAAAATGAGTCAGAAAAAAATGCATTTTGGCCCAAGCATACTCGAAATTTGAAAGAGTGGTACAAATGAAAGTTGTAGCCACTAGAATTCTACGTGGTTTGAAAAAAAAAAGAAAATCTTAGTTTGGAGTAGTCTAGAGGAAGTTATGGCCAAATGAAGTGGAAGGAAAATAGAGTAGTTTTTAAATTGAAAAGGAGGAGATTAAACTAGTTTGAAACCATTATAAAAGGTTAAACTTGGATTTTTTTTAAAACTTAAAATTATGAATGGAAGCCATTAAAGGCCATTAGGGTTTCTCAAAATCTTTAGGAAATTTAAAAATGAAATGAAGAAATGAGAAAAGAATGAGAAAACGATAAAAAATCGCTTATATAATAAGTCACAAGTTAAATTACCGTTTTACCCTTATGTTCTATACCCTCCACACACTTGCTTCCACCTCATCACCAAGCCTCCCTCCCCTTGTACTCATGCCACCATAGCCTCCTCCTCCTTCTAATCAAAGCCAGCATGCCATAAATGCATGCACTTAATATTTAAACATGTTTCTACGATGTGATGTTTACTTTTATATTATATTATCTTAAGTGTATATATATATATACATACATACATACACTTAATTAATGCATTCATGAATACATACGTATCCTAATTTATTTCTAAATGAATCTGTATATACTTATGTTATTTTGATTACAACATTTTCGACAGCTTTTAGCCGATGAAAAATCGAAAATTCGGAAAACGAATTCAGGTCACATTTTAGATTTTTCTTCGAACTAAATAATTTTGTAAAAAAATTTGGTAAACTGTTTCACCATCATTATTTATTTTTAAAAAGAGTTTTATTTTTATTATAAAACCTATTATTTGAATATTTAAAATTAATTAAATATTCGGAAATCAAAGTAGTGAAATTTGGGGTCGTTACATGGTGTGTATTTAGGGCTAGTCATGATCCGAACTGGTGGCAATTTGAGTTTCCCCTGTCGCCCGTATGCTCGGGTTGCTGGTGAGGAAGAGGAAGAGTCCATATTACTATCTCTACATGTGTGGTTCTGCATTGAAGTGTATCTTGAGTGGCCTTGTATGCAGTCCTTTAGAGTGCCTTTGATCCCCTGTGGTATTGTCTAGGTTGCCCTCAGTATATGTTGGTACAGACCTGTTCTTGTAGGTGTTAATAAAGTATGGGTTTTGAAGATTCGGTCAGCTCGGTTATGTACTTCCCTTTAGGCTTCGGTATAGTATCCTCTTTCCTAATATGTGTAGCATTTGCCTTCTACCATGGTTCTCTTGACTACAGACTTCGGGTCGAGTTAGGTAGTGTGGCTTCAAGATGGCTCCCTGTGCAATATAAGTTTGATTGATTCACTTCCTTTTTCCTCTCCGTCTACTTTTCGAGGGTATCTTTACTGGCCTCATGTCCTACCCTATTTTCCTTTAAAGCGGTTCATGGTAAAAACGAGTGTAACATTTTCTACTTAATATTTTAAGTATTTTAAAAGTTATTTTATAATCAAAAGAATAATTAAAAGTATAAGCAATTTATTCTACTATTTGTTCACATGATATTTATTACAATTTTATGATTTCTTATTTCTACCATATTGATTTTGTGGTTATAAATGATTTATTATCAATATTGAATTGATTGTATTTGATATTATATTTTATACGCATCATATGTTTGCCTAGGGGAATTTAGGTTGCCTCCCAGGCAAATATTTGCCTGGGGAAGTTCAGGCAAATATTTGCTGGACAAATATTACAAATATTTGGCCCCGAGCAAATATTTGCTAAGGGATAAATATTTTTTCCGCTAAATATTTAAAAAAAAATTCGTCAAAACATATCATATATGTTTCTTAATAAAAAAGACAATAAAATTTGTGATTTAATAGTGAAAACGAAATTAAAATATGATAAATCTACGAAAAGACATCACGTCTTTAATATTGCAAATATTTATGTAACCATGATGTCCAGTTATGAAGATCCAGCGTTGACTAGGCTAAATAATTACGGGGACGTAATTTGTATTTCAAAGTATAAGGGGTATGGACCTAATAAAGTCTAAAATAAGAATGTGTCCTTAATTCCCACTTTACTAATAGTCTCAGGGCAGATAAGTATTCTCATCAACAGTTCGAAGAAGTATTTTGAAAAGATCTATGGCAGCTGTTTTAGGTCAATAAGTAATTAAGTATATGTGGAGATAAGTTTTAGACATTTTATCAGCTAATGGAAATTATATATTTCGGCCCAATCATTAATATTTTTATGAGTTGGAAGCCTGGTATAATTACAGACTAAAACAACCAAAAAATCCATATTTAACATAAAAACAAAACTGATTAGCAGCTAAGAGCAAAAATAAATGTTTAATAATACAATTAAAATTTATATATCTTTACTACTAATAATAAAAATTCAATGAATTGAAATCAACGTGTCTTTTTGGAATACCCATTATACCCTTTCTACTTTTAGTTCACCGTATCTCTCTTCTTTCGGCTTCTGTAGCCTTCCCAAAACTAAAAAGGCTACGGCTATTAATACCCCAGTTATTGCTCTACACTCCCGCATGATTCAATTAAAACATTAAACCCCACTAATGTCTCTTAACCTCCCATTTATTACCATACTACCCTTTAGCAATTTATTGTTAAATCTTCCTCTATCATTCGTTTAGTTCCTCTTTCCAGATTTTTACTTGAAAATTTTCTTAAAAATTCGAACATATAATATAACATAAATTTTATTTTCACTCAAGACTTTGAATTTAACTTAGATAACTAATCTACTTTATTTTTCAGGATTTTTACACTTTTCCAAAAAAAATCATTAAAGCTAAATTTCACATTCTTTCATATTTACTTTGATATTTTGTTAAATTTAATTTCTCAAAAATAAAATATTTTGTTATATTCGCTTAAATGCTTGAGCTCGGGTTTTGATTTTTTTGAATCATGGTAATAATATGATTTTGATTATAGATGTAATATGTTTGAAAATTTGCATGATTGAGTAGGAAGGTGGACTATCTGACATGATCCCAAAACATACGGGCAAACATCAGCTATACAGTTTTATGAATGGGTATTTGTGTCTAAAAATATATTTTGCATTTACTGGGGTGAATAAAGGAATAATCGGGGTGTGAATAGAACTACCTAACTAAAAAAAACCCATTGCTATTGATTTCATCTCTTTGCAGTTCCACAACCAGAAACTAGGGTTAGCTCATCAAATTTCCAGATCTACCATCCTCTCCACCTTCCATTCGATCATTGATCATCGATTGATCGATTATTGACTAAGGGTTGTCCGTTAAACTGCGGTTTTTGATATAACATCTTCTCAAACTTCGATTATGGACTGAGCACGTAATTAAGTTGGATTTTTTTATTCAGCGTTGATAGAGAATTAAGCTCGGGATCATCGATTGCTCGATTATCGACTAAGGATTGTCCGTTAAACTGCAGTTTTTGATATAACATCTTCTCAAACTTTAATTATGGACTAAGCACGTAATTAAGTTGGATTTTTTGATTCAGTGTTGATAGAGAATTAAGCTTGGTCATCTTTCAAGATACATTATTAACTTTCAATCTAATGTAAGTATTGTTTATTTTCATTAGTTCCTTCAAATTTAGAGTAGTATTTGAGTTCCTTAACAATATATCTTTTATAATTATATTCAAGGTTAATTTTATTTCCTATTTTGCTAATATCAATCACTTTTGATACTGAATGACAACTTTGGCTTTTTTATTGATTTTCCTGGAGTTATCTCAATGGATAACTTCTGTAATTTTTTTTTCATTTCTCTAAGTGTTGCTACGTGTTTTAGTTGAAAATAGATTCACTCAACAGATAAAATAGTTGTCTGCTTTGAGATATTTCATCCCCTTTACTTACATGTGCATGTGTATAGGCTGGCCGAGTATCAAGATCTTATTTTCTTTTAGGTTACATACTTGCATTTTCATGGATATATGTTAGTCACTGTGGCAATTTCTGTACTTCATATTATTTGATGGATCAATAAATACAAATTGGAATACTTTTAAATCATATCTGAAACTGAGCCTAATACATGAGAGGAAATTGATAGATATTAAAATTGACTCTATTGGATATCTAAGGAGTTGAACAAAGTATGGGAATGTTCAACTTTATATTGTGTTAGTTGTATTTTATATCAAGAAGGTAATATTCATAATTCACATTTTAGGTGCTATAGATCTTTTCCCATTCATTTTCTAATTTTCTTTAATTGTTCTCATCTTTTTCCTTTTTATTAAATTGTAATCTTGAAACCTCTAGAAGTTATCCCTGCAAATGCGTTGTGTATCAAAGAAAAAGAAATGCAGTTAGCTTGACTACCATTTCTGAGTAAGATCATATAAACATTACATTGCTTGACTTTATTGGTGTTATGTTTTAATGAAAACGAAGTGTTGTTAGCTTGAATAAGGTCGTACAAATGGTACGTTTATGCAGTATTTACCAAGTTAGCTATTTTTTTATGTTCCATGATGTGTTTTACACACTCTTTTCTCATGGTCTATGATCAATGATGAGCTCATGTTTTTCCTCCCTTTTACTAATGAATAACAGCATGTTCCTTTGATTAAATTTATTTATGCAGATAAGCTGTTCTTTTCTTGAATCTGTTAGGCAACAACAAAATACATACATGCTTTAAAAAAATTCATTTGTTTTACAGTAACAACGTTAAGATATTAACATTCTTTCCATTTAAACCTTCTATTTTGAAGTACAATAGATAAGCTGGTGTATATAAAAAAAACTAGCAAACTTAACAACGTTTTATAAACTTCATAATTTGATGTATTGTTATTTAGTAAAAAGCTAAGGTGGAATATTGAAAAATAAATAAGATGGAAAACCAAAAAAAATAAAATTAGTGTAAGATAAGAAATGATGTAGGTATAAGCTCATTCCTTTAAAGAGTACAAATTTCAGTTTACATCTTTTTTAAGCATAATTTAGTTTGTGTTTAGACACTTACTTTCTCCCTTATATTTACAATGGATTGCAATTATTTGTTTATTACGCTCATGTCAATTGATTATAGACCTTTCCTCGCATGGATTATACATGTGTCTTTTGTAATTAGCATTGTAAGCAAGGATGATAATGATGTGATGAAGTGGTATGAGAACATTAGGAGTGAACCTTTGTTTGGGAAGCCACATTGCTTAGCATGTTTTTATAGTGTGCACACATGAAAAATCATAACGGGGCATGAGCACACTATGCATTAATATCATACATAGTGTTTTATAAGGCAAATGTGCATTTTGACAAAACTAGCATAGGGATCAATTGGCCATATAAATGAATTTACTAGCAATATTTTTGTTGATACATAATGAGAAAAAGATCAATTCCATCATTGGCAAGTAAGTGATCTCATAAATACAAATTATTGTAATGAAAGTAGGGACTCAGATCCACTATTTTTAGTTAAAAGCTTACACAGTGTAGATTTGCATAAACATACTTTTACTGAATGATTCAAAGTAAATTTATGTAATCTATTTGGATTCAGCTAATTTATTGTTGGCCTTCAGAAAAGCTAAACTTTGATCATATTATATATAGATTATTTACCTAATTTGATATTGAATCTCTATTAGTAATCCGTCTGCCATTACTACTAACCATTCAGCCTTCTACAAAGAGAAGACTAGATAGATATATGCCCTTGCTATTGCTTTGAATCCAACTAAGATCATGAATACCCAACCAGATATTGTCTTGCTCCAACCGCAAACAAATTTTCTCCATCAAATTGGGCAGCAAGCTCAAACAGTAATTTCGTCTTCACTCAAAGTGCCAAACTTATTCTCCATGTCTATTATACCACAAAAATATATAAGAACACGCTTAATTGGAATGCTCTGTGTTCAACAGTCGTAAAATCTACCTCATTCACTTGATTTGGAATTCGAATAGAGAAACAGAGAAACATGATTCTTTATTAAAGGATCATATAGATGTATGGATCGGATGTGGATGTTTGTAACTTGCATGCATGAGATTTAATTTTAAATTGTGTTTTCATTCGTTTGAGAAGGTGTGCTGGGTTGGAACATAATGATGCATGTGGAAGTATTTGTGGTAAAGGGTAAGCTAATTTATCTTTTGTTTGTGCTTTTGGTACGAGCAAATTGAAGTATATGTTAGGCTCATTCTTAACTATTTGATTTTCTTATTGTTTTGTTGTATCTGTGCTACTTAATATTTTTATTGTAGCGGGATAAAGATTTATGAATTTGTAAAAAACAAAAGATATGTTGCATGAGCAACCATATTTATATTTATTTACAATGATATTGCCTATGATTTCATTAGTTTAAATATGGGCATTTGACCATTTTATTCTACATATTAATTTATTCTACACAGATTAATGATGCCCATTTTCCATTTTATTCATGATTTGAGGTTTTGAAACTAATGATGTCATCGATTAGATGCTCATAGTAGTTTTATTACCATTGAATGTTCTCATTTTGTTGACCTAAGTTCAATGTTTCACTACTTTACAAGATGTTGGCTGTGCACAAATTAAGTTGTTGTAACGACCCGCTATTTTGGACCATTCAAATCGACAATAATCAACACATGTCGGACTTGAATAATTCAAAATAATAGATTGTTAATATAAATTGGCAAAACTCAGCATATACAGTAAATAAAATAATCACAGATCACAGACACCGACACAGAGTAATATAACAATAATGCAGCGGAAACAAAAGAATAGTAGTTCATGAAGCTACTATATATATAACAGAGTTAAACAAGATACAACAGAAGTCTCGAATACAATAGTCAAATACAATATCAGAATACATCACTGGAATCACCTGAATATCTGAAAGCTGGATAGATAGCTGGATCTCCAAGCGAAGCTCCAACTCCAAAGGTGAGTCTCGAATACTGGTACACTCAGTCTGACCCGAGCGTAAAGAAAACACAAAACACTCGAGTCAGGATTAACATTCTTATATCAATAAATCCAACTCAAGTGAAATAATGACTGAAATACAAGTGACTCAAAGGATGTTTGGGATAACCATCCTCTAAGGATCCATTAAACTATCTATATATACAGTAGAATACGCTAAGTAGATAATGTCTAATCGGTAAAGTACGATATCAAAATAGCGTTAAGTCATGGCCCATTCCACCCTTAACACATTTTTATTCCCAAGAGCATATACAAGACCGTAGTTTCCCCAAAACCGGAAGTCACCAGAGGGCAATCCATATACTAAAGGTACAAACCAAAATCGTAGTGGTCGCGAATAGGATAATCAGTATGACAAGGTACATGAGGCGATACCAACTAGGATACTAGTAGTTGCCTGATCCGGACTGATGTTGGGCATAGCAGCTACTACCCCAACACCGCGAAACAACACTCCCAAATCGAGGGGTGCACCCAAATCGAATCACAAAAGTAATAGATATGGTAACGAAGAAGTGTGTCCGCTAGAGATGGCGATCCTCAGTGGCCCGGCGCGGCTCCTGTTTTAGTCATGTCAGGGGTCATCCAAAATCGTTCTCTTTCTTCAGTCAACGCGTTCACCAAAACCATCCCCTTCGTTCTGGATCAACACTCCGCGTATATTAGTTATTAAAGTGGTTTCGGTATCGACAGAGAGTATGTCCATATCCGATCCCGGTCTTTTTAATAACTACGTATTATTACACCTATGGTCCTTTAATAAATTTTCAGAATAGTTATATTTCAAAACCGACATATCATTGCCATTTCAAAACCATATAAAAACGATATCACTTTTCCTTCAAATAAATCCATTTCAAAATCATATCACTTACCAAAGTTATATTGCTTTCGAAATCATAAGTCTTTTAAAATCATAACACTTTGGAAATCAAACTTGAAATTCATAACACTTTGAAATCCTAGCACTTTCCTCTTAAACAGTTTAGATATTCACAAATCAAATTTACATAAACTCGAATTCCAAAATTAAAATTTAATTAAATCTCAAATTATCAGTTTCAATTCAATTTAGTTTCTCAATAAACCCTTTCAAATTATCGATTTCAAATGCCTATTTGAACCATAAATAAACGATTTCAATTTCAATATATTTTAAAGTTTTAAATATTTAACATTTCAATAGCATCTAATACAACTTCAATTCACAAATTCAAATAAACAAAATATCCCATTTAAATTTATATCATTTGAAATATTCATTAAAGTCACTTTTAATCAAATTCAAGTTAAAACATATCTTTAGAATTTCAAATTTTATAAATTTCGAATCAAACTTTATTTAAGTATAATTCTTAAATAAATATAATTTCAAATCAATTTCAAATCATTATAAACTCTATATTTGAAAATATAGATAAATAAATACTTAAACATATTTCATATTGATTCAAATCATCTTTATTAAATAAACTTTAATAAATCTTTAAAATCATTATTTATTAAAACCATATATTTCTTTCAAAACCGTAGAAATGTTTTTCAAAACGTTTATATATAGACCAACGGTGTCTGTATATAATTTTCTATCCTATGGTCAAGTGATACGGATATTTATCATTTCAATCCGCAATTTAAATTATATTCGGGTATATATCTTTTCAACCCGAAATCCCAAATTCAATTTAATTTGAAAATCGCTTGGGTTTATCATTTCAACCCATAACGATTTTCTCCTATTCTAAAGTCCGTTCGGGTATGTATCATTTCAACCCATAGTGATTCTATACTAACAGGGAACTTGCAGAGTGATAACAGATATGATAATAAAATAACAACAGTAACAGGCATATATCAATATCATCACTATAAATAACAGGTAAGGGTGTCAAATGTCATAGGTGAACAGATATAGATGATGACATATATATATATATATATCAATTTAAATAACAGATAATGGTGTCAGGTGTCACAGGTGAACAGATACAGATGATGGCATAGATATAGCAATATAAATAACTAACAGCAGCATATTTCAATTGTCGTTTCAATTGAAATCAAATTTAATAAATATAAGAACGTTAATCGTGAGTGATTGCTCACCTTTCGAGGCTAGAGATGCACGAGAAGATGACCCGGATATGCACACTGATACGGACATAGAGATTGAGTTACGAATCCAAGCAAAACAAATCGGCACGAATTCAACGATCAAAGCTGATAACAGAAATTGATGAAATCAAATCAAAACATTCAACATAGCAACAAATAAAAACATGTCCTGTATCAAAGTTTAACAATAAAATTCTATGTGCTACCGAGATCGAAATGGTCTGAAATTTGGTATGAATAAAGATCAAAACTTGTATTTCAAACTGCAAAAGATTCATTTGTTTTGGACAAGAGACGAGAAAAGTTACGATGTCACGAACATAGACTTAGGCCATGTTTGCAACAGTGTAAAATAATTCCAAGTACAAAAGAACAGCTGCCTGGGTCTAACTTCCAGATCCTCGACCACTAATCAAACGATGTCGGATTTTACTGAAATTTGACAGGCATAAACTAGGTAACTTCGACTCCTTTTTAAAAATAAAATCAACCCATTCCGACGTAAGACAGAAGAGATACGATGCGTCAAACATGAACTCAGGTCGTGTTTGCAGCAGTAAAAAATAATTCC
Organism: Allium fistulosum; assembly: GCA_030737815.1. Taxonomy (NCBI): domain Eukaryota; kingdom Viridiplantae; phylum Streptophyta; class Magnoliopsida; order Asparagales; family Amaryllidaceae; genus Allium; species Allium fistulosum. The sequence continues at coordinate 854,258,878 of CM060907.1, forward strand.
AAGTACAAAAGAACAACTGCCTGAGTCTAACTTTCAGATCCTCGACCACTAATCAAACGATGTCGGATTTTACTGAAATTTGACAGGCATAAACTAGGTAACTTCGACTCCTTTTTAAAAATAAAATCAACCCATTCCGACGTAAGACAGAAGAGATACGATGCGTCAAACATGAACTCAGGTCGTGTTTGCAGCAGTAAAAAATAATTCCAAGTACAAAAGAACAGCTGCCTGAGTCTAACTTTCAGATCCTCGACCACTAATCAAACGATGTCGGATTTTACTGAAATTTGACAGGCATAAAATAGGTAACTTCGACTCCTTTTTAAAAATAAAATCAACCCATTCCGATAAAACATGAGTGAGATATGATATCGTGAACATGTAGTCTAACTGCTGTTATTTCGAAAACTATACATATAAACCCATATATATAAACCAATAAAACTAACAGTATATACTCATGCGTATAAGACTTAGTATGAAAGTATATAAACTCACGCAACATACCAAACTTGTACAAATAATATATAAGACACATAACTATATGTATGACATAGAACATATATATAAGGTACGGCCTTTGTATTATAACAGTAGTTCAAAAAAATAAAAATAAACAGTGAGTGCAAACTAAACCATATATTTATACACTATCCTATAGAAAATATATACCCTGAGAATATTAACAGGACCTATATATGTATTAGAAATATCTCTATATATATATCTCAAATAAGCTATGCCTATAACTCTTTTTTCACTAAATAGAAACAGAGCATATATATAACGTTCATATATTTGAATAACTCTCAACTCTTATAGAAGTTATATTTTAAACTGCAGCATACATAAACTATTAAATAGAAACTAATGTATACAACCTTATATGTATACTTTTAACTAGACAAAGCAGATGCATAAACTAAAATATATATACAGTAAAGTCAATGCATAACAATACTTACAAATAGAGTTTCCTATGTATACAACTTTTAAAAATAATAAGATTTACATACAGCAACTAAGTCTCAACATTTATAAACTTATATAGTTTAATTAAACAAATATATATATATATATATGCTAACATTTATAAGCCAGAACAAGTTATACAAAAAAAAACAGAGTGATGATATATAACTACTCTAAAATGTATAATCAAACGACAGACTGAACCGATATATTTTATAAATCCATATATATTAAATAAATATACTGCTAACATACTTATATTTAAAACTGCAAAACAGTAAATAAATAAATATAAAATAAAGAAACCACAATGTAAATAACTTATACGCATATATAGCATATATTATATATATACAAGATACCTAACCAAAGAAGCTGCAGGTTGCGGCATATCAACAGAGAGGAGCCGAGAGGATAGATCTATGGTCGGCAGTAGGCGAAAATCGATGTGTGAGTGTCAGAGGATGGCTCATGCGTGATGAATTTGAGGAGGAGGATGATGGGCTTGAGTGGCCGCGGGTGGTGGTTCGCGTTGCCAGGCGGCGAAAGTGAGAGGATGCGAGAGAGAGAGGAATACGAGAGAGAGAGTTGGAGGCCTGCGGCTATGGTGAGGTGAGGGTGATGATGGCGTTCGTCTTGGGGGTGAGGGGTGTGGGCTGTCACGTCGCTCGGGTGGTGGCAGTGCTGCGACGTTCGGTTAAAGAAATGAAGTGGCGTGGTTAGTTTCGGTAGGAGGATGGGCGAAGGGGAAGGCTTCTACATGGTTGTTGATGCTTGCATGAGGAAGCGGGTAGCTTGGGTTCAAAAGGTGCTGCACAAACAAATGAAAAAGAAAAAAACAAGCAGCAGATTCAAAAAATGAGGAGAGAGCAGAGAGAAAGTGAACAGAAGAAAAGAAGGGTGGAAGGGTAACGTGTAGGCTGATATGAATTTATGAATTGAAGTGATGTTGCCAGTTGTATTGCAGAAATCATAAATGCTAATAGCTGTTTATATTCAACTGATGGGTAATTGAGTAGTCAATAGGAGACCAAGAGGCTAAAATAATGAACCACAACAGTTAACCGTTTACTGATTTCGCAGCGTACCGGGGTTCGAAAAACGGAAAGGAATATACCGTTGAGATCAGCATGACGAGACAATCAAAACGGTATATTGATATCAGTGGTATGATTGAATTATAAAATTCGAATTTTCTACCAACGGAAAATGCGAGAAAAACGTAAGAAAATAAGATCGACGGAGCTAAAGATGTCCGAATTTGGAAAAACGACAAACTGGAATTTTGCTCAGAAGATGGTTTAGAATTTTTCTATGTAAAAATATTTAGGTTTCGAAAATATTTTATTTTCATCGCTTTTTAACTGATTAGATCGAAGTGAATTTACGCGCGAAATAAACTTTCATATTTTCGGACGAAAATTTACTAGTCGCTATGTTTAACTAGACGTATTCCAAATATTAAATTTTTATTTCAAAATTTTATCGATTAAAATTTTACTAATTACGTTATTAAAACAGTTAAAATTTTACGGGTCGTTACATTCTCCCCCACTCAAAACTTTTCGTCCCCGAAAAGGGAGAAGGTAGGAGAATAGAAACAACCAGAAAGAAAGTAGATTGGAATACAAGTAAAACAATTAATTTAAACCATATAAATTTCAATTTAAATTAATTAATATTTAACAATTTAGTTAAATCCTTTTTGAGTTCACTTAAGTTAAATCAATCTATCTATTTCATTATCTTATATCTAGTCATCCTAAATTAACAATTTCTAAATCATCAATTTGTATAATCATTTATTGTACTCATATTTTATTCAACAAATTTAATTCTTTTTATTCCAAATTATTATTAAATTTGTTCCACGTAATATTTTTATCACATATATTTAAATCATATAAATTAATTTAAACCGCATAAATTTCAATTTAAATTAATTTATATTCATTAATTGATTTTAAATTCAAGGTATTTCCAATAGTTGATCTAATTTCAATTTATTAATTCCTGTAATACCCCAAGATTTTGAGGAAAATTCTTTTAAATAAATGATTAAAATTCTGGGGGAAAATCAGAATTATTATATAGGTGGGATTTTCAGTGGTGCAAGGTTGTGTGCATGTGTGCACGTGCACACTAGTTATGGCACTAAGAGAAAATCCAGAATTCCTGAATGATAAAACAAGGAAGGAAAACATTTAGATAAAATGTTTTAAATAAAGGAAATATAGGCCTAGACATGAATATTAAAAATTCCTGAGGATGTGTGTGTATATATATATATCTATATATATGCATATGTATGACTTGTCTGAAAATTAAGACAGAAGAGAACATTGATTTATAATGAATAAGTGAAATTTTATTTGAATAATAGGTGTAGAAATGCACATAAGTATGCACATGTTTTCTGCAAATAAAAGGTTAAAGTTAAATTAACACCCATAGTTGTATAAATGTATATAGATATACCCAGATATTATTTGAGCAGAAAATTAATAAAGGAATCACTAAAACAGTAAGAACCAAAGTGCAAGAAAGCAAATGTACATAGGCAGAAAATAGAAAGTCACACCATTATCATGTTTGAGGTAAGTATAATAAAAATACTTAAAGTAATCACTTTCTGAAAAGAAAAGAAAATGGGCACAATTTAGCCTTGTTTTAAAATATTGGCCGGGACATTAAGGGTTAGGAGGGAGGGAATATGCAATGCCAAATGCATGATTCTGGTCTGGGCTAAAATAGGGATTTTGCATCACCCAAAACCCTAGATAGAACCCTTATTTAAACCAAGAGCCCAATCAGAAAACTGCTCTCTCTCACTAATTAATTAACCTAAGGAAGAAGAGGAAGATAAGGCTAAAGATTTGAGGGGTTTTCTGGTTTAAGCTTGTGTAAGAATTTAGGTGAGTATCCTCACTCATATACATGGCATTAAGACCTGGGATTAGGCAGCCAAGCTTTTATATGCTATATTTTGCATGTTTTGATTTACAACTATGTTGGCTACTGATGGTTTCATGAATGCTTGATGAGATATGATCTGCTATGCTGGATGTATAACTTTGTTGTTCTATTTTTATCTCTGTATGTTATACCAAAACCTTAAAGAACATATAATAGAGTATTTGTAACTAGTCTGAATCATGGCTTAAGACAAAGAATGAAAAAAAAAACTATGAGCTGCATATACATTGGTATGGTGCTGAGGCTTGAAATAATTGGTTAAGGGTGCAATGGAGTCTTTCTCTATAAGTGCTGAGTCCTAAACCAAACAGAAATTTACAAGCCTAAAAACTATGTTTAAACAAGATTAAAAATCTGGCTAAACATATTTGCTTGCAAAAAATCAAAATAAAACCAATAGAGCCATGCCTTTATTCTCAGTTGCAAACATTCTGGTATATGCTTGAATAGGGTGTTTTTATGCTAAATAATGTGAGATGAAATGACTGGGGTGTTATACCTCCAGAAAGTAACCTTTAACTTGCTTGCAATATTATGTCTGCAAGGTAACTAGTATGCTTCATGTGTACAGGTGGTTTGTACACCTAGCTATCATTGATAGAATGAACATAAATACACTTAGTAATATAACTAAGGATTTTGTGCCAAGAAGGCTGCTGGAATGCTTGTCCTATTTGAAGTAGACAAGTTGGCACATGGCTTGTTTAAGTCCTGAGATCTTTGTGCCATGTTGTTAATTAGTTCATGGCAATGTGTCCCTTTGATTCCTTATAGCAGACGAGGCCAGGAATTTATAAGAAGAAGAAAAAGGCAACCTTAGTAGTTCCAGATGAAAGTTGTTTTAATGCACATGTTTGCTCTTATGTATTGTATATGATAATACCTGTCAAGTATGCAAAGTATATTTATGCTGTATCCTTAGCTTAATATCATGGATATGTTAGAAATGCTCACACCAGATCATAGATCTGACCCTTATTGCTCATGGCACATGGGGGTGTCTCATTTATAATGGGGCAGCCACTAATGCTTTTGCAGGTTGTGATGGAGCTAAGTAAGCAAGATTAAAAAGATATGGAATAGAGGATGCTAAGATAATTAGAAATAAAAGCTAGAATGTGTTAATTCATGCATGTATTCCCTGATTGATATGGCTATCTAAATGTATTAAGTAGGAAGAACTTGCAAGAGACATATGCTATGTTGTTTCTGGTTATTTCTGATTTGGTATGTATTAAGGATATTGATGTTAAACTGATTTGAAAACCTATTTGCTAAAGTTGTTTTGATTTAGGGGAAAAACCTGGATTTTATAAGCATAATCATTTTATGATGATTTCAGTTAATCCTGAGTCCTTTCAAAAAAAAAAAATATAGATATGTAGAAAATTATATTGGGAAAACCCAGAAAAGGATTAAACTGCTATATTTTCAATTCATGATATTGATATATGTCCAAATGCAAGAAAAAGTGTATATACTCTGAAGATGTATTTTTAAAAGAGAATTATGGTTAGGAAGAATGATATATATCTGATCACAAGGTGTCTGATTCATACAAATATATATAAACATGCTTTTGAAAAGGAGAGGTATCAATGTTTTGTGTATATTCTGGGTTGTAAAATGCAAACAAAAGAATGGCCAGATTAACCACATGGTTAGACCATAGGTCAGGCCAAATGATTCACTTCAAATCAATGAAGCAAGGGAACATTTGAGCTCAGTTTTCTGGAAAATGAACAAAGACACTGACATGTACATGTATATCTGTGTACATGTTGATATTTGGGCAAAAACATAATTATAAATTCTTAGAACAGTTGTAGGAAAGGATTTCAAAAATAATAAAGCAAGAAATATTGTTTTGTATGATAGATTATAAGTAAAAATTGAGTATATATGGGCAGATATAGGTAGGTATCAGATTCCAAACCATACAGGAGAAAATAAAAAGAAAAACAAAAATTGTGTTTGAACCGACCAGCATAGTACTCAAACTCGTGACCTCTCATGTATAAGTTAGGCGCGTTTCCATTACGCCTAGATGTTGCTTGTGTTCACTTATGATCCACTTTCTTTTAACCTGAGTTTGATACTATCCAGACTTTAAGACAATCATCTATATTATAAGCTTGCTTTCCACTGATTATTGCTTGATCATTTCTTAATTATAATAACAGCCTAAAGTACATATTTCCAGTGGACACTATAGTCAAAAATCAGGATACAATAAGTAATCTTTTAAAAAGGGAATTTATCACATTTTGATAGATTTAAAAAGGATTTCTACTTAATATCATGCTCTGATTCAAGTAGAATATAACATAGATATCTTCATATATGTATGTTAAGAATGATTTAGAATTAAAACAATATTTTTATATTGTGAAAGATCCTGGATATATTTGGTTTATTAGAGAAGGAAAATGACCCTGGGAAATATATTTGTAATGGATGATATATCTATATATCATCCCTCATCTCTAAAAAAAAATCACTAATGAAATTAGTGTGGAAATAGGAGGGTCATTTCATTTGGTATCAGAGCTATGTTTTAATTAACATAGCAAAATGTTTGTATGCTTATGTTTATACTAGGTTTGTTTGTATATTTGACTGTTTATAAGTATTCCCTGAATGTATGTATGTGTGTGCATGTGACATACACAATGATTAAATAGGAAAGATACAACCAATTTAAAATTAAAGCTAAGTGTTATAAACTAATAAGATGAAATACATATACTTTTAGAAATATGGTAGGAAGAGGGTCTCATCATCAAGGAGGATCTAGCACACCACAAATGCTTGACATGCAGGAATTTGTGAGAGTTTTGAGAGATGGAATTGGGCACAGACCTGAGAACCCATATGAAGAGCTCTCCAAGTTAGTGAAGACTTATACCAACTTGGGAGGCAAGAGCTTTGAAGGAACTGAAAGTGTAATGGAGATTCAAGCATGGCTGAGGACATTAGAGAGGATCTTCACTGATATGCAACTAGACGACCAAAGGAAGAGGCAAGTGGCCTCAAGGCAATTAAAAGGTGCAGCTTTGAGTTGGTGGGAGGTGATCATAGCTGGCCGGAATGAAAATGATATTAATTGGAATCAATTTAAGGAGATGTTAGAGGCAAGGTTTGTTCCAGCCTCAGCAAAAACCACTTTACTTGAGGAGTTCATCAAACTTAGACAGGGGACTATGAATGTCACAGAATACACCCAGAAGTTTGAGGGATTGTCAACCTATGGGGCAATGTTAGTGGCTGATGAAGCATCCAAAAATGATAGATACATCAAGGGATTGAACCCAGGGCTTAGCAGGGCTATACTACCTTATGCTGACAGAACTTTTGATCAAGTGATAGATTTGGCTCTGAAGATTGAGCAACATGACAAGGAAAGAGATAAGTTTAGGAGCTTCAAAAACAATAGCAACAAGAAGAACAAAGGGAAGTACCATCCTTATGATAAGAAGAAAGGAGAGGCAGATGGTAAGAAGGCAGTAGATGCAAAGCCCAATGAAGCCAAAAGAAAAATAGTTTGCAACCATTGTGGGAAAGAAGGCCATATTAAGCCAAGATGCCCAGAGCTTAAAGGGGGATCTTTCAAATGCTTTCTATGTGGGAAGGAAGGGCATATGAAAAGAAATTGCCCAGAATACAAGCAACAAGGGAAAGTGGCAAACCTGGAAGGTAGGGGCAAGGCCATAATTGAGGCTAATGCTGAAAACCATGGTCAAGTGGAAGGTACACTATTTATTTGTACCATACCTTTAGCTGTAATATATGATACCGGGGCAACCCACTCACTCATTTCCCATGAAATAGTTAAAAGGTTGAAAATGAACTGCAATTTGGCTGAAATACCTCTGTTAATACAAAGCCCTTTAGGAAGTTCTAGTGTATTAGATATGGTTTGTGTGGATGTGAATTTGAACATAGGGGGAAACACATTTGTTTCCAATTTATATGTTCTAAATTTCCCAAATATAGGAGTTATATTAGGGGCAGATTGGCTAAGACAATTCAAAGCCATAATTGACCTAGATGCATCCACCATTTCACTAAAAAATTCTAAAGGCCAAAGGGTTACAATTCTATGTGAACCTATCAAAGAAAATAGTCTAAATCATTTAATTGAATTAGAAAATAATCCCAAGGAAATAGCTGTTAATGAAATCCCCAGAGTCAAAGAATACTTGGATGTATTTGGGGAAGTAAAAGGTGTCTCACACCATAGACCTGTTGAATTCCAGATTAACCTTATGCCTGGGGCTAGCCCAGTTATCAAAAAGCCTACAAGGATGGGGCCAAGTGAATTAAAGGAGCTAAAGAACCAGCTGGAAGAATTAGAAGCCAAGGGGTTTATAAGGCCAAGTAATTCATGCTGGGGTGCTCCTGTAGTATTTGTTAAAAAGCATGATGGTACTTTAAGAATGTGTATAGATTATAGAGAATTAAACAAAGTAACCATCAAAAACAAATACCCATTACCCAGGATAGATGATCTCTTTGATCAACTCAGTGGAGCTAAAGTGTTTTCTAGGCTAGACTTGGCATCTGGATTTCATCAGATGAAGGTTGAGGAATCAAGTGTTAAATATACAGCATTCAACACAAGATATGGATTGTATGAGTTTCTGGTTATGCCATTTGGGCTAACAAATGCCCCTTCTTACTTTGTAGACCTAATGAATAGGATATTCAGAGATTACTTGGACAAGTTTGTTCTGATTTTTATAGATGACATTCTAATCTACTCTAAAACAATAGAGGAACATGAGAACCACTTACATTTGGTCTTATCTAGATTAAGAGAAAAAGATTTGAAAGCAAAGTTCTCTAAGTGTGTGTTCTGGCAAGAGGAAGTACATTTTCTTGGACATGTTGTCTCTGCTAGAGGGATTTCTGTAAACCCCAATAAGATAGTAGCAATCCAAGCATGGAAGAAGCCTAACAATGTTAGTGAAGTTAGGTCATTCATGGGGATGGCAGGATACTATAGGAGGTTCATACAAGGATTTTCTAAAATAGCAATGCCACTCACTAACCTGACTAGGAAGAACCAAAAGTTTATATGGACTGATAAGTGTGAACAAGCTTTCACCCAGATCAAGGAGGCTTTGGTAAAATCACCAGTGTTGAGAGTACCAGAAGGCAATGAGGGATTAGTTGTATATACAGATGCATGTGGGTCAGGGCTAGGGGCTGTGTTGATGCAGCAAGATCAGGTCATAGCCTATGCATCTAGACAACTAAAACCCCATGAAACTAGATATGCAACTCATGATCTTGAGTTGGCAGCAGTAGTATATGCCTTGAAGCTCTGGAGGCATTATTTATTAGGTGCAAAGTTCATTTTATACACTGATCACAAGGCCTTAAAGTATCTCTTTTCACAGAAAGATTTGAATATGAGACAACACAGATGGGTTGAATTTCTTGCTGCTTATGACTTAGATATACTTTATACACCAGGCAAGGCTAATAAAGTGGCAGATGCATTGAGTAGGCAGCATGCAAAAGTGGCCATGTTGATGATGGAGGAGTTTAGAGACTTGACCATGCTCACTGATTTGGAAATAGATGAGAGCAGTGGGATGAGTATGGAGATAATTGAGGAAGAAAGGAGTAAAGGAAGGTTAAGTTTAATTACTTTACAATCAAATTTGGCCTTGAAGGTGGCAAAAATGCAAGAAGAAGATCAAGACTTAGCAGAAAAGAGGTCTCTCCTATTAAAGAAGGAGGAAGTGAAGGATTATCACATTGATGTAAAAGGATACTTAAGGTACAAGGGTAGGATATGTGTCCCAAACATCATAGAATTGAAAGAAGAAATCCTTAATGAGTACCACAGGAGCAAATATTCCATACATCCAGGCAGCACCAAGATGTACCAAAACTTAAAAAGGGACTATTGGTGGAAGGGAATGAAGTCTAATGTAGTTAGGTATGTTGCTAAGTGCATGGTTTGTCAACAAATAAAAGCTGAGACCCAAAGACCTTCAGGGTTATTGCAGCCACTTAGCATACCACAGTGGAAGTGGGAAGACATATCTATGGATTTCATAGATGGTCTTCCTAGATCCAAGAGGGGAAATACAAGTATTTGGGTGATTGTAGATAGGCTGACTAAAGTAGCCCACTTCATACCAGTAAAAGCAGACAGAAATGCACCTAGGTTAGCCCAAACTTTTATGAGAGAAGTGGTAAAATTGCATGGTGTTCCTAAAACTATAGTGAGTGATAGGGATACAATCTTCACTTCAAGATTCTGGAAGAGCTTCCAAGAAGCTATGGGGAGTGAATTGTGCCTAAGCACTGCTTATCACCCCCAATCAGATGGGCAAACAGAAGTGGTAAACAAGATTTTAGAGGATTTGCTTAGAGCATGTGTGTTAGACTTTGGAGGAAATTGGGAGGACCACCTCCATTTGGCTGAGTTCACATACAATAATAGCCACCAAAGTACAATTGGAATGGCACCCTTTGAAGCCCTATATGGAAAGCCATGTCTATCACCTATGTGTTGGGCTGAGGCAGGAGAGAAAGCTATCCTAGGGCCAGAATATGTCAAGGACATCACAGAGAAAATAGGACTGGTGAGAAAGAGGATGGCAGTAGCTCAAGATAGGCAAAAGAAGTATGCTGATGCAAAGAGGAAGTCAGTGGAATTCAAAGTAGGTGATTATGTCTTCATTAAGGTTTCACCAATGAAGAAAGTCTTGAGATTTGGCAAGCAGGGGAAACTCAGACCCAGATATGTTGGACCATACAAGATTTTGGAGAGGATAGGCTCACTAGCCTATAAGCTGGAGCTTCCAGAGAAGATGAGTGCAATGCACAATGTGTTTCATGTGTCACAACTAAGGAGATGGGTGCATGACAAGGAGGAAATCTTAGAAAAGCCTACTGAAGTTCAGATTAATCCAGATCTAATCTATGAGAAAGAGCCAGTGGGAATTGTGGCAAGGGAAGAAAAGAAATTAAGAAACAAGACATTGAAGCTTGTAAAGATTCAATGGAGTATAGATCCTAGTGATTGTACTTGGGAGCTAGAGGATAAAATCAGGATGGATTACCCTAGGCTCTTTGCAAATTTAAAAGGTAAATTCTTAGATTACTAAGAAAGTTTGATATGTATGATAGACAGTGACTAATTGATTTGCTCATGCATATTTGAATATTTTTTTTCCCTAAGAAAGTAGGAGTACTCAAAGAATATGTTGCAAATTGTGAGGGCACAATTCCTAAAAGAAGGGGTGATTGTAATACCCCAAGATTTTGAGGAAAATTCTTTTAAATAAATGATTAAAATTCTGGGGGAAAATCAGAATTATTATATAGGTGGGATTTTCAGTGGTGCAAGGTTGTGTGCATGTGTGCACGTGTACACTAGTTATGGCACTAGGAGAAAATCCAGAATTCCTGAATGATAAAACAAGGAAGGAAAACATTTAGATAAAATGTTTTAAATAAAGGAAATATAGGCCTAGACATGAATATTAAAAATTCCTGAGGATGTGTGTATATATATATATATATCTATATATATGCATATGTATGACTTGTCTGAAAATTAAGACAGAAGAGAACATTGATTTATAATGAATAAGTGAAATTTTATTTGAATAATAGGTGTAGAAATGCACATAAGTATGCACATGTTTTCTGCAAATAAAAGGTTAAAGTTAAATTAACACCCATAGTTGTATAAATGTATATAGATATACCCAGATATTATTTGAGCAGAAAATTAATAAAGGAATCACTAAAACAGTAAGAACCAAAGTGCAAGAAAGCAAATGTACATAGGCAGAAAATAGAAAGTCACACCATTATCATGTTTGAGGTAAGTATAATAAAAATACTTAAAGTAATCACTTTCTGAAAAGAAAAGAAAATGGGCACAATTTAGCCTTGTTTTAAAATATTGGCCGGGAAATTAAGGGTTGGGAGGGAGGGAATATGCAATGCCAAATGCATGATTCTGGTCTGGGCTAAAATAGGGATTTTGCATCACCCAAAACCCTAGATAGAACCCTTATTTAAACCAAGAGCCCAATCAGAAAACTGCTCTCTCTCACTAATTAATTAACCTAAGGAAGAAGAGGAAGATAAGGCTAAAGATTTGAGGGGTTTTCTGGTTTAAGCTTGTGTAAGCATTTAGGTGAGTATCCTCACTCATATACATGGCATTAAGACCTGGGATTAGGCAACCAAGCTTTTATATGCTATATTTTGCATATTTTGATTTACAACTATGTTGGCTACTGATGGTTTCATGAATGCTTGATGAGATATGATCTGCTATGCTGGATGTATAACTTTGTTGTTCTATTTTTATCTCTGTATGTTATACCAAAACCTTAAAGAACATATAATAGAGTATTTGTAACTAGTCTGAATCATGGCTTAAGACAAAGAATGGAAAAAAAAGAAAACTATGAGCTTCATATACATTGGTATGGTGCTGAGGCTTGAAATAATTGGTTAAGGGTGCAATGGAGTCTTTCTCTATAAGTGCTGAGTCCTAAACCAAACAGAAATTTACAAGCCTAAAAACTATGTTTAAACAAGATTAAAAATCTGGCTAAACATAGTTGCTTGCAAAAAATCAAAATAAAACCAATAGAGCCATGCCTTTATTCTCAGTTGCAAACATTCTGGTATATGCTTGAATAGGGTGTTTTTATGCTAAATAATGTGAGATGAAATGACTGGGGTGTTATACCTCCAGAAAGTAACCTTTAACTTGCTTGCAATATTATGTCTGCAAGGTAACTAGTATGCTTCATGTGTACAGGTGGTTTGTACACCTAGCTATCATTGATAGAATGAACATAAATACACTTAGTAATATAACTAAGGATTTTGTGCCAAGAAGGCTGCTGGAATGCTTGTCCTATTTGAAGTAGACAAGTTGGCACATGGCTTGTTTAAGTCCTGAGATCTTTGTGCCATGATGTTAATTAGTTCATGGCAATGTGTCCCTTTGATTCCTTATAGCAGACGAGGCCAGGAATTTATAAGAAGAAGAAAAAGGCAACCTTAGTAGTTCCAGATGAAAGTTGTTTTAATGCACATGTTTGCTCTTATGTATTGTATATGATAATACCTGTCAAGTATGCAAAGTATATTTATGCTGTATCCTTAGCTTAATATCATGGATATGTTAGAAATGCTCACACCAGATCATAGATCTGACCCTTATTGCTCATGGCACATGGGGGTGTCTCATTTATAATGGGGCAGCCACTAATGCTTTTGCAGGTTGTGATGGAGCTAAGTAAGCAAGATTAAAAAGATATGGAATAGAGGATGCTAAGATAATTAGAAATAAAAGCTAGAATGTGTTAATTCATGCATGTATTCCCTGATTGATATGGCTATCTAAATGTATTAAGTAGGAAGAACTTGTAAGAGACATATGCTATGTTGTTTCTGGTTATTTCTGATTTGGTATGTATTAAGGATATTGATGTTAAACTGATTTGAAAACCTATTTGCTAAAGTTGTTTTGATTTAGGGGAAAAACCTGGATTTTATAAGCATAATCATTTTATGATGATTTCAGTTAATCCTGAGTCCTTTCAAAAAAAAATATAGATATGTAGAAAATTATATTGGGAAAACCTAGAAAAGGATTAAACTGCTATATTTTCAATTCATGATATTGATATATGTCCAAATGCAAGAAAAAGTGTATATACTCTGAAGATGTATTTTTAAAAGAGAATTATGGTTAGGAAGAATGATATATATCTGATCACAAGGTGTCTGATTCATACAAATATATATAAACATGCTTTTGAAAAGGAGAGGTATCAATGTTTTGTGTATATTCTGGGTTGTAAAATGCAAACAAAAGAATGGCCAGATTAACCACATGGTTAGACCATAGGTCAGGCCAAATGATTCACTTCAAATCAATGAAGCAAGGGAACATTTGAGCTCAGTTTTCTGGAAAATGAACAAAGACACTGACATGTACATGTATATCTGTGTACATGTTGATATTTGGGCAAAAACATAATTATAAATTCTTAGAACAGTTGTAGGAAAGGATTTCAAAAATAATAAAGCAAGAAATATTGTTTTGTATGATAGATTATAAGTAAAAATTGAGTATATATGGGCAGATATAGGTAGGTATCAGATTCCAAACCATACAGGAGAAAATAAAAAGAAAAACAAAAATTGTGTTTGAACCGACCAGCATAGTACTCGAACTCGTGACCTCTCATGTATAAGTTAGGCGCGTTTCCATTACGCCTAGATGTTGCTTGTGTTCACTTATGATCCACTTTCTTTTAACCTGAGTTTGATACTATCCAGACTTTAAGACAATCATCTATATTATAAGCTTGCTTTCCACTGATTATTGCTTGATCATTTCTTAATTATAATAACAGCCTAAAGTACATATTTCCAGTGGACACTATAGTCAAAAATCAGGATACAATAAGTAATCTTTTAAAAAGGGAATTTATCACATTTTGATAGATTTAAAAAGGATTTCTACTTAATATCATGCTCTGATTCAAGTAGAATATAACATAGATATCTTCATATATGTATGTTAAGAATGATTTAGAATTAAAACAATATTTTTATATTGTGAAAGATCCTGGATATATTTTGTTTATTAGAGAAGGAAAATGACCCTGGGAAATATATTTGTAATGGATGATATATCTATATATCATCCCTCATCTCTAAAAAAAAAATCACTAATGAAATTAGTGTGGAAATAGGAGGGTCATTTCAATTCCTTAAAACAAAATTTATTTTTCAATTATCTTATTATTCTATTTATCTCTATTAACATTTTATAATTAAAATTTAAGTGTATAACATTTAATATAACCACTCGAATTTTATTTATGAAATCATTTTATATTGTATATTATCCAATTACATTTTAACTTCTAAATAATTTACGTAAGTTATATTGAAATGCAATTTAGTACTATACAAATAAAATTTTCAAATTCAATTATCTCAAGTTTAAATATTTATTCAAATTTGACTTCAGTTTATAATTGAAATCATCTTTAAATCATAAACTTAAGAATTTAAATCTCCGATTTACTTCAACAATTTTGAGATAAATATATATATAGTATATATCAGATCAAAATTTTCCTTTATATATATAATAAATCAAGCCATACCACAGGAATTCAAAACAAATTAAATTTCCAAACCTTTTAGAGATAATTATGTGTACGTATACTATATATATTAATCCAAATTAAACTTAAAATAATATACCCATATATATATATAATTCAAATCAAAATATTTTTTTCCAAAACAAAACCGTAGCAAAGCTACAGAATGGTCTCTCCACTTCGAAACTCGAAAATGAATGTCGATGACGCTGCAGTCATCACCGAAATTATTTTCCAGCGACAAAAGAGAAGAGTACTGATTTCAACATTATTTTTTTTTTTTTTGAAAACGGTTTCTATTCGAAAATACCTTTAATAATATACACTTTAAAACCAAAGTTGAAATCACCGGAAATCAAATTCTCAAATTCCTGATTTTTAAAATTCATTTCGATTCCAAATCAATTTATAAACCATGTTTATAAATTCATTTAGAACAATAAATGATAATCAAATATTATCATTCAACAACCAATTTAATTAACTATTTAATTCCAGAAAATCCTATACTTATATATATATATATATATAATATAATCATACGAATCTATTCAATTTACCAAATTTGAAATAATATTGTGTCAGTTTGCTCTATTCAAGTGTTTTGGAAATCCTATCGATAGCATTGATCAGACGAATCGATCGAAAACCCAAATCAACATCAACAACTCAAACAACACAATATATAAAACATTTTAATATTAATTACAAATACACTCCCTCACTCGGATATCCTCGAATGGATTTCAAAACAAAGATAGAGATTCAGATTAGAGAAACTCTAACTAAAAGAATTCAACTAAAAGGTAGACCCGATAGGGAGATAAGATAATTGAGTTTTCAAACAGAAGATGGACAAACTTATATAAATCGCGGGTAACCTTAACCGGGTCAACCGTGATTCCAAGAATAAATTCGATGTAGAATTTTACGACAAATCGACATTCGATCGCCAAAGATAGAATTCGGGTATAACAAAAGATAACAGCATCGTAAACCGAGGATATAGAAATCTTCGGCGAATCAACGCTGGTTGTACAGGAGTTTCACTCTTTTACAAATTATTCAGATATTGGCGAGACCTCCGATTTATTATAGAGATCGTTCGAAGTGGAGTTATGGGATACTCCAGAATTAAAAAGACACGAATAGGGGAGACACGAATGAACTTTGGAACCGAAGGGAACGTTCCAAAATTCATAGAAACTGAGTCAAAGAAGAAGGAATTCAAGCTTGAACGAACGTGATTCTGTAATTGAATTCACTACATATGTTGAGTTTTGCCTAAAACCAGAGCTCTGATACCAACTGTAACGACCCGCTATTTTGGACCATTCAAATCGACAATAATCAACACATGTCGGACTTGAATAATTCAAAATAATAGATTGTTAATATAAATTGGCAAAACTCAGCATATACAGTAAATAAAATAATCACAGATCACAGACACAGACACAGAGTAATATAACAATAATGCAGCTGAAACAAAAGAATAGTAGTTCATGAAGCTACTATATATATAACAGAGTTAAACAAGATACAACAGAAGTCTCGAATACAATAGTCAAATACAATATCAGAATACATCACTGGAATCAACTGAATATCTGAAAGCTAGATAGATAGCTGGATCTCCAAGCGAAGCTCCAACTCCAAAGGTGAGTCTCGAATACTGGTACACTCAGTCTGACCCGAGCGTAAAGAAAACACAAAACACTCGAGTCAGGATTAACATTCTTATATCAATAAATCCAACTCAAGTGAAATAACGACTGAAATACAAGTGACTCAAAGGATGTTTGGGATAACCATCCTCTAAGGATCCATTAAACTATCTATATATACAGTAGAATACGCTAAGTAGATAATGTCTAATCGGTAAAGTACGATATCAAAATAGCGTTAAGTCATGGCCCATTCCACCCTTAACACATTTTTATTCCCAAGAGCATATACAAGACCGTAGTTTCCCCAAAACCGGAAGTCACCAGAGGGCAATCCATATACTAAAGGTACAAACCAAAATCGTAGTGGTCGCGAATAGGATAATCAGTATGACAAGGTACATGAGGCGATACCAACTAGGATACTAGTAGTTGCCTGATCCGGACTGATGTTGGGCATAGCAGCTACTACCCCAACACCGCGAAACAACACTCCCAAATCGAGGGGTGCACCCAAATCGAATCACAAAAGTAATAGATATGGTAACGAAGAAGTGTGTCCGCTAGAGATGGCGATCCTCAATGGCCCGGCGCGGCTCCTGTTTTAGTCATGTCAGGGGTCATCCAAAATCGTTCTCTTTCTTCAGTCAACGCGTTCACCAAAACCATCCACTTCGTTCTGGATCAACACTCCGCGTATATTAGTTATTAAAGTGGTTTCGGTATCGACAGAGAGTATGTCCATATCCGATCCCGGTCTTTTTAATAACTACGTATTATTACACCTATGGTCCTTTAATAAATTTTCAGAATAGTTATATTTCAAAACCGACATATCATTGCCATTTCAAAACCATATAAAAACGATATCACTTTTCCTTCAAATAAATCCATTTCAAAATCATATCACTTACCAAAGTTATATTGCTTTCGAAATCATAAGTCTTTTAAAATCATAACACTTTGGAAATCAAACTTGAAATTCATAACACTTTGAAATCCTAGCACTTTCCTCTTAAACAGTTTAGATATTCACAAATCAAATTTACATAAACTCGAATTCCAAAATTAAAATTTAATTAAATCTCAAATTATCAGTTTCAATTCAATTTAGTTTCTCAATAAACCCTTTCAAATTATCGATTTCAAATGCCTATTTGAACCATAAATAAACGATTTCAATTTCAATATATTTTAAAGTTTTAAATATTTAACATTTCAATAGCATCTAATACAACTTCAATTCACAAATTCAAATAAACAAAATATCCCATTTAAATTTATATCATTTGAAATATTCATTAAAGTCACTTTTAATCAAATTCAAGTTAAAACATATCTTTAGAATTTCAAATTTTATAAATTTCGAATCAAACTTTATTTAAGTATAATTCTTAAATAAATATAATTTCAAATCAATTTCAAATCATTATAAACTCTATATTTGAAAATATAGATAAATAAATACTTAAACATATTTCATATTGATTCAAATCATCTTTATTAAATCAACTTTAATAAATCTTTAAAATCATTATTTATTAAAACCATATATTTCTTTCAAAACCGTAGAAATGTTTTTCAAAACGTTTATATATAGACCAACGGTGTCTGTATATAATTTTCTATCCTATGGTCAAGTGATACAGATATTTATCATTTCAATCCGCAATTTAAATTATATTCGGGTATATATCTTTTCAACCCAAAATCCCAAATTCAATTTAATTTGAAAATCGCTTGGGTTTATCATTTCAACCCATAACGATTTTCTCCTATTCTAAAGTCCGTTCGGGTATGTATCATTTCAACCCATAGTGATTCTATACTAACAGGGAACTTGCAGAGTGATAACAGATATGATAATAAAATAACAACAGTAACAGACATATATCAATATCATCACTATAAATAACAGGTAAGGGTGTCAAATGTCATAGGTGAACAGATATAGATGATGACATATATATATATATATATCAATTTAAATAACAGATAATGGTGTCAGGTGTCACAGGTGAACAGATACAGATGATGGCATAGATATAGCAATATAAATAACTAACAGCAGCATATTTCAATTGTCGTTTCAATTGAAATCAAATTTAATAAATATAAGAACGTTAATCATGAGTGATTGCTCACCTTTCGAGGCTAGAGATGCACGAGAAGATGACCCGGATATGCACACTGATACAGACATAGAGATTGAGTTACGAATCCAAGCAAAACAAATCGGCACGAATTCAACGATCAAAGCTGATAACAGAAATTGATGAAATCAAATCAAAACATTCAACATAGCAACAAATAAAAACATGTCCTGTATCAAAGTTTAACAATAAAATTCTATGTGCTACCGAGATCGAAATGGTCTGAAATTTGGTATGAATAAAGATCAAAACTTGTATTTCAAACTGCAAAAGATTCATTTGTTTTGGACAAGAGACGAGAAAAGTTACGATGTCACGAACATAGACTTAGGCCATGTTTGCAACAGTGTAAAATAATTCCAAGTACAAAAGAACAGCTGCCTGGGTCTAACTTCCAGATCCTCGACCACTAATCAAACGATGTCGGATTTTACTGAAATTTGACAGGCATAAACTAGGTAACTTCGACTCCTTTTTAAAAATAAAATCAACCCATTCCGACGTAAGACAGAAGAGATACGATGCGTCAAACATGAACTCAGGTCGTGTTTGCAGCAGTAAAAAATAATTCCAAGTACAAAAGAACAGCTGCCTGAGTCTAACTTTCAGATCCTCGACCACTAATCAAACGATGTCGGATTTTACTGAAATTTTGACAGGCATAAACTAGGTAACTTCGACTCCTTTTTAAAAATAAAATCAACCCATTCCGACGTAAGACAGAAGAGATACGATGTGTCAAACATGAACTCAGGTCGTATTTGCAGCAGTAAAAAATAATTCCAAGTGCAAAAGAACAGCTGCCTGAGTCTAACTTTCAGATCCTCGACCACTAATCAAACGATGTCGGATTTTACTGAAATTTGACAGGCATAAACTAGGTAACTTCGACTCCTTTTTAAAAATAAAATCAACCCATTCCGATAAAGCATGAGTGAGATATGATATCGTGAACATGTAGTCTAACTGTTGTTATTTCGAAAACTATACATATAAACCCATATATATAAACCAATAAAACTAACAGTATATACTCATGCGTATAAGACTTAGTATGAAAGTATATAAACTCACGCAACATACCAAACTTGTACAAATAATATATAAGACACATAACTATATGTATGACATAGAACATATATATAAGGTACGGCCTTTGTATTATAACAGTAGTTCAAAAAAAAAACAGTGAGTGCAAACTAAACCATATATTTATACACTATCCTATAGAAAATATATACCCTGAGAATATTAACAGGACCTATATATGTATTAGAATATCTCTATATATATATCTCAAATAAGCTATGCCTATAACTCTTTTTTCACTAAATAGAAACAGAGCATATATATAACGTTCATATATTTGAATAACTCTCAACTCTTATAGAAGTTATATTTTAAACTGCAGCATACATAAACTATTAAATAGAAACTAATGTATACAACCTTATATGTATACTTTTAACTAGACAAAGCAGATGCATAAACTAAAATATATATACAGTAAAGTCAATGCATAACAATACTTACAAATAGAGTTTCCTATGTATACAACTTTTGAAAATAATAAGATTTACATACAGCAACTAAGTCTCAACATTTATAAACTTATATAGTTTAATTAAACAAATATATATATATGCTAACATTTATAAGCCAGAACAAGTTATAAAAAAAACAGAGTGATGATATATAACTACTCTAAAATGTATAATCAAATGACAGACTGAACCGATATATTTTATAAATCCATATACATTAAATAAATATACTGCTAACATACTTATATTTAAAACTGCAAAACAGTAAATAAATAAATATAAAATAAAGAAACCACAATGTAAATAACTTATACGCATATATAGCATATATTATATATATACAAGATACCTAACCAAAGAAGCTGCAGGTTGCGGCATATCAACAGAGAGGAGCCGAGAGGATAGATCTATGGTCGGCAGTAGGCGAAAATGGATGTGTGAGTGTCAGAGGATGGCTCATGCGTGATGAATTTGAGGAGGAGGATGATGGGCTTGAGTGGCCGCGGGTGGTGGTTCGCGTTGCCAGGCGGCGGAAGTGAGAGGATATGCGAGAGAGAGAGACATACGAGAGAGAGAGTGGTGGAGGCCTGCGGCTATGGTGAGGTGAGGGTGATGATGGCGTTCGTCTTGGGGGTGAGGGGTGTGGGCTGTCACGTCGCTCGGGTGGTGGCAGTGCTGCGACGTTCGGTTAAAGAAATGAAGTGGCGTGGTTAGTTTCGGTAGGAGGATGGGCGAAGGGGAAGGCTTCTACATGGTTGTTGATGCTTGCATGAGGAAGCGGGTAGCTTGGGTTCAAAAGGTGCTGCACAAACAAATGAAAAAGAAAAAAAACAAGCAGCAGATTCAAAAAATGAGGAGAGAGCAGAGAGAAAGTGAACAGAAGAAAAGAAGGGTGGAAGGGTAACGTGTAGGCTGATATGAATTTATGAATTGAAGTGATGTTGCCAGTTGTATTGCAGAAATCATAAGTGCTAATAGATGTTTATATTCAACTGATGGGTAATTGAGTAGTCAATAGGAGACCAAGAGGCTAAAATAACGAACCACAACAGTTAACCGTTTACTGATTTCGCAGCGTACCGGGGTTCGAAAAACGGAAAGGAATATACCGTTGAGATCAGCATGACGAGACAATCAAAACGGTATATTGATATCAGTGGTATGATTGAATTATAAAATTCGAATTTTCTACCAACGGAAAATGCGAGAAAAACGTAAGA
This sequence comes from Allium fistulosum, assembly GCA_030737815.1. Taxonomy (NCBI): domain Eukaryota; kingdom Viridiplantae; phylum Streptophyta; class Magnoliopsida; order Asparagales; family Amaryllidaceae; genus Allium; species Allium fistulosum. The sequence continues at coordinate 854,280,593 of CM060907.1, forward strand.
AAATAAGATCGACGGAGCTAAAGATGTCCGAATTTGGAAAAACGACAAACTGGAATTTTGCTCAGAAAATGGTTTAGAATTTTTCTATGTAAAAATATTTAGGTTTCGAAAACATTTTATTTTCATCGCTTTTTAACTGATTAGATCGAAGTGAATTTACGCGCGAAATAAACTTTCATATTTTCGGACGAAAATTTACTAGTCGCTATGTTTAACTAGACGTATTCCAAATATTAAATTTTTATTTCAAAATTTTATCGATTAAAATTTTACTAATTACGTTATTAAAACAGTTAAAATTTTACGGGTCATTACAGTTGTCGTATGTAAATTAACAATGTTGAGAACAATAATAATTTGCTATAATATTTTCAACCATATGCATCATTAGACTATGAGAACATAAAAATAGCTGAAAGTTTATGAGAAATTTTTTTAAAAAAAAACATAAATTTATTGGCACCTATTAATTAGATTTCTAGATCAAGTCTGTGTGCTTAGCATGGGTTCGTCCTAATTATACCATTAAAACTCAATACTTCTATCTTCTTTTTTTATTTTTTCTTTCCATTTTTTCATGTTTTATTCATTGGTTTTTATGGTGTATTCACGTGGTGATTTTTTGAAGTAGAATTGTTCAGCTCCTTTTTAACTCATTTAATACTCCATTTTTATTCAAATCCTTCAAATAAAACCATTAGCTAATAAAATCCCCTCTTCTTCTCCCATAAAAAAACTCTTCTTCACCAAAGAGTTTAGCCATAATTTCTCAAATCCTCTTTAAGATCCCACTCAATGTAATATATTCTATTTATAGAAGAAATCAATCATTGAAATAATTTAATTATCATTATTTTTTAATAGCTATGCTATAAAAATATGGCTCATCAAACAAATGCAGGTCCAACTCAAACATCATATCAAGTAGTAAAGTAAAATATTTGAAGTCAAATTTGACCACAAGTCAATATATTATCAAAAACAATGAATTTGTACATAGACATCATATCGAGCAGTTTAAAGAGCACACACATTGATTGATTTTAAAATACGTTCACTTAATAAATATAAAAGTAATTAACTAATTCGTAAACACGTATGTTAGTTGTCTAAGTACATTTCTCAACCTCTTAATGGAAAAGATGAATGATGGGATTGAATAAAAATATTTTCCAAGCTAGAAAGAACAAAACTAATTATGTGAGTGAAAGGTTAGATGCAACAATGAAATATTGATGAGAGTAAGACATCTAACTAATATTCAGTTGCATTTATAGCTGTGTAGTTAATGCCCCGCTATTACCCCGCTATAACCCCGCTATATCTCATAGCGGGTTTCTACCGCTATGATTTTTCCATATAGCCCCACAATATAGCCTTTCCGCTTTAATCCCCGCTATTTCCACTATATCCCGTTATTTCCGCTATATTCCGCTATTCCTGCTATATCTTCTTTAATAAAATGAATTGAAAAATTCAATTTATACATTATAAAAATTATGAAACTAATTTATTTGATTTAATTTTTAATATATTTTCAGAAATGAAAATACTCTAATATTCTACTAAATTCAATTATGTTATATAACAGTTTTACGTTTATTTAAAGTATATTCGCACATGTTTTTATTTAAAAATTATTTATGTATTAGTTACAATTCAATTGAATGATAATTTTTCATTTAATTACCATTTATATATTCGTAAAAACATTAAGTACGAGTTTTATATGCTATTTTAAAGCCATCCGCTATATCCCGCTATATCCTCGCTGTATCCCCGCTATGACTTTTTGCACCTCCACCGCTTTGAATCTGCCGAGCGCTTTAACTGCACAGATTTATAGTAATCATAAAATATGTTTTGACGAAGGAAAGAAAGTAACATACTCATTAAAAACAATAGTATATATGTTATCATATAATAGTAGTATATATGTTATGATATATAAAGTTCATGGACCCAAGTGATTATATGCAAGCCCACATGGGCGTGCGTATATATGTTGTTACTAATAAAAACTACATAATCCGATGAAGCAAATGAAAACATTTCAACATTTATAACAAGAAGCAAAAATAAAGAAACCACAATAGTTAAGAAAACTAAAAAATTTAAGTAGATGCAAGTTTATTTGATTTCCACAAGAAGAAAATGCCTCCTAGAATTGTGGAAAGAGACTTAACTCATGCACAATGCAGTATGTGTTATAAAGTATGAATCAGTCTACACAATAACAAAAAAGATGCAAACATCAAAAGCATATTAAAACATTTCTATGTCACATATCACAAGCAATCGCATATAACATCAGCTATAGAACCTATAAATAGATGGTAGTATTTCATATATACAAGACCACAGCATAAAACACATTTGCAACAAACTAAAGAAGATACATTACTGGTTAAAAATTACTTTGAAGAATTAAAATTGATGGAATATTTATCTTTGAAAGAAACATCGGTGTTGGGTTTATTATTTGCCCAACTATTGATAAACGTGAATGGTAAATTCAGTGGGTTTGGAAGAAGAACTAAATTCAGCAATCAAAGATAAAATTTGTTCATTGACATTGTAGAACTTGCCCTTGAAGAAATGAAAGAGAAGGCACCAAGTGAAGGTAATTTTGAGCATGAAACAAAGAGTGTATCAGGTCCAAGAGTATTTGGAAGTGGATGATGTTTCTTTTCACTGACAAGTGTAGGAACATGCACAAAATGGTAAGAGAGGTCGATGAAGGCTATCAAGAAAGAACGTAGAAATAGCACTCGTGCAAGCGGTGGATCTGCAACATCTAGATGCAGCATTCGCTATGATAACGTCAAAATATAAATAACTTTATGCATTTATATGGAACTCGGGAAACTGCGGTATGCTGTGTTTGATTGGGTCTCAGATATGCTTTGTGACTTGTGTTCTTTACTGTATGTTTAAGAATAAGAGGTGAAAGGATACCATTCACTCAGATTGTTGTTTCTATGATGCATTATGTTTGTTCACACACATTCAGAAAAGCAACATTAGAAATTTCTTAATTATATTATAAGAAGCAACAAATTATGAGAAATATTGCTTAAGCATGCAAGATATGTTGTAACAAAAAAACAAGGTCAAAATTCTAAAATGTTCGGCTAATTGATAATCGATGGCATCTATTTTTATAGGCTTTCATCTTAGTACCTAATACTTATATTACACCGAAACATAATTTCCTAGTGCAATCACCGAAGAAACATAAATTTTATAAAAGTATGAATGAGTATCTAAAGAAATTAGATACTAATTTTTTTAAACCACAATTCGGCTCCCTGTTAAGTTTCAAAATACATCAAACATCCCTCCTAAAAAATGTATGTAAATTAGGTCCATAGAATTAAATCACTGAATAATTGTATACATTTATGCAATTATTCAGTGAATAATTACAGACATTTATGTTATTATATCCAAAATTGTGGAAATTTCCGCAATTATTTACCGAAAAATTGTGGAAATTTCCGCAATTATTCATCAACAAAATTACATAAATTTCTGCAATTATTCACTGAATAATTGTAGACATTTATGCAATTTTTGGATATAATTGCATAAATGTCTGCAATTATTCACCGAATAATTGCATAAATGTATGCAATTATTTAGTAACTTAATTCTAGAGACCTAATGTACAATCTTTTTTTGAGGAGGAATTTTCGAATATTAAGTTTGATTTTAATAACCTGAGCCTAATATTCACTTTTTTAAATGTTAGGCCAATTTGCTGATTTTTTATCAAAATAAATTATTTTGAATGCAATTGGTTATTGCTACAAAATTACATTGGTGCAACAGGGAATTGCCAATTGCTCCAACACAAAGGCACAAACGTTAATTTCTCCAATATAATTTTGTATTGGTGCAACTCCCAATTGCGTTCAAAATAATTTGACTAACGTTATAAGGAATACAGTAAATAGCGACGGAAGCTTCCGACAGTCGTCAACGACGATTTTCGACGGCTACCGACGGTTGACAATCTCCGTGGCGTTTTCGTAAATAAAATATAGTGGTCGTTGAAAGCCATCGAAAACCGATGTAAATTAGTCGTTGGCGGCCATCGGAAAATATCGTGTACACAGGCTCCAGGCCGAGAGCCATCATCATTATCTAATCTCCCCAAAATTCAACCAAATCTCTAACTCCACCACCTCCCTGTCATCAGTCAGCCTCCGCGCTTCCCCGGTCATCTCCAACTTCATCATTCTCCATTCTCGACAAGCCTAGGCCCTTCATCAATCTCCAATCATGTTTTATTCCTAAATCCTAATTAATTTTGATTTGTTAAATTAAGGTTAATTTGTTGTTATAGTTGTATAATAATAACCTATTGATTGTTTATTATGCCATATGGAATGCTAATTAGGTTGTTATTATAATTGTTTATCATTTAAAGGTTGAGAAAAAAATTGTTTAGTGTATATGTGTGTTAATTGGTGTATATGTGTTGATTAATTAGTGCATACACGCATTAGGGCTAGTTTGGATTAATTAGAGTCAATGCTCAGGATTTAGTGTATGCGGTTTTAAGATGACGAAACCGACGATTTACTGTATGTGTAAAGATACGGATTTTCGCGCTCGAAAATCGACATCCATACTTTACATCGTACTCGAATGCCGTAGATTCGACCGTTCAAATCCGAGTCGCCGGAGCTTATAACACCATTAAGTATAACAACACAGCGGAATAAATGAATAATACATTGATATACAGCTTTGATACAATATCTGATACAACAGAATGCTAAAAAGAATATCAATATACATCAGAGATGTGATACAACAAATAGCAGCGAAAAAGAAAACGATAACACCAGCAGCGGATAATCTCCATCTTCAAAGCACCAATCCAGAAATAGCTTGAACTCCCAATAACGAGGCACAAAGATAAGCAAGTGCAGTCCATATCCAAAGACTGAACTAGCTTCAGAAAATCTACTAATCCTGACTATCTGAAAAACCAAACTCTAGACTGCTCGTGTAGAAAATTTTTGAGCATCCAGAGTTTAGGAAAGGAACAATAAACTCCGGATCAGTCATGGGACTGGTGTGAGCAACAAAAACAGTTTATCTTTAAAACAAATAGCAGAGAATTTTAAAGTCAATTCGCAATGCTTTTGGAAAATGAAACTACCATAAGACCTCCCACCACACACACAATGCAAACGCAGAATTGGAGGAGATTTCTTCTTATGATAGTCAAAGATGCTTACTACGCAAAAAAAATCAAATCCTTTTGATATTATTAGTAGTGCATAGTGTAGAAACATTTGGAAAGTAGAATATAAATCTTAGCCAACATACAACCATTATTGTATGCCTACTATAGCTACTATGTTCAATAGCAGGTTACCGCCACATTCCATAGCAGGTAATACAACTAAAACCGTACAGGGCTCGTATTGTTTCTTTGGATTTCCAACAAATGGTCAGGCCAAGGAACTTCCCATTGCCACATGGAAACGCCTCTGGAATGACGTCCCTGAGAAATAACCTAACATTACGGTTAGATCTCTGCCAACACAAGGCCGGGTTACCTCTGCAAAAATAGGTAACTACTGACACGCGTATGCCATCCCTCGATCGTCACCGATCTTCCCGAGGATCCTCGATTTCCAACAACCACATAATAATAATAATGCAGTAACCACATAGGTTAAGTATCTGGGCTCCATACCATGATACCACCTTTATCCAGAAGGAATGACATACACTAAGGGGCGCTACTCCCTAGAACCTTGCTGCATCCTTCCTGTTTTGACCATTTCCGGGGTGTGAGGCTCGACGAAGTCTCGTCCACAAAGCTATGCTTTGTCACAAAGCCATGCTTCGGGTCAAACAAATGATCAAAGAGATGATCACAAAGATATAAGATCAAACAAATGATCATATCGCAAATGATCAATCGACGATCATTTCACAGCAACACTCAGCATGTCACATTACCAAATTGGGAATATATCGCTGATAAATTTCAACTACATAACCTCTGAGCTCGTACGTCTCAAAGAAGGGTGTTAAGCTAAGAGAATAAATTCTCCGCCACCAACAGAGATGTATTTGAAAGAAATCGGCTTTATATCTCAAAATGTAATGTCAGACATGTATCCATACAAGTCTGTTCCGGGTTCGAACAGAACCGAAGGCACTTCTCACGAAGCCCTTGCAAATCCGGATAATTTCCAATCACGTCCGGACTTCCCGTCACTAAGGGTGATAAAACCTCTATATCGGGGATCAGCCGATGCAGAGTAACTCGACGGTAATCCTTCCGTTTTCAAAAATATCCGGTCTTCAACACCGGTCATCAAATGCTATCCATATACGTCGTATCATTATTCGGAATGGGTTATACGACCCAAAGGTCCTTTCCCGGCTAACCCGAATAGTGAGCGAAATATTTAAAAATATATGGATATTGGGATTTCAATTAAGTCACAACTTAATAATTCAACTTCCTTTTTAAATGGTTTCCATCGATTACCATTTCAAGTCTTTTCAACAAAAAGATTTATTTTAAACAACCTTCAACGGTTTAAACAATTTCCCTATTTAAATCTTTTAAATAAAAGATTTATTCACAGATTTTCTAAATCAATTTCCATTTCAGTTTAACTCGTTAAATCTTTAAATCAAAGATTTAACTTATAACTTTTAAAATAATTCCATTTTAATTGAATTAACTCGTCAAATCTTTAAATCAAGATTTAACTTATAGCTTTCAAAACTCGTTTCCAAAGATTCATTCATAGCTTTTCAAAACATTTTTAATTCAAACTTGAAACCATTCAACACAATTTGGAAATTCATTCTTAAATGAAAGCTATTATTATTTGAAAGTACACAGTTTCGTTTCAGAAAAATCCAGTTATATTTACACGGGTTAAAACCCTTAAATTCAAATTCCCAAATCAATACCTTTAAAATAGTTTAACCCATATATAACTGGTATAACATCTTTAATCCCTAGTTTCAAATTATAGGATTCATTTTCAAACTTGAATTCAAATTTAAATCAAATTATTTAAATTTTCAAAACTCGATTAATTTATTCAAAATAACTTTTATCTTTGAAATTCTATTTCAAAAGCTTTCCACTTTAAATCCAAATTTTCAATTTCAAAATCAATTGACATTAAAATTTCCATTTCAAAAACATCAAATTTAAATTATCTGTGACTTAACTGATTTCCACGTGAAATCCATATTTGTGTGTGTAAAAGTGTAGTCCAGAGGTTTCACACAATAGTGCAACACAATGAATCATCACATATCAGAATACAGAAATATAATTCGATAAGCGGTATAAGAACAACGCTTATCGTTCATTCACAGATCATAGATATATAAAGGTCACAGATAAGTAAACTACAGATCACAACATAAATCAGGATGTATCATAAAGCATCATATATCAGAATATCAAACAATTCAATCATTCAGTCAAATCCAAATATTCAGAAATAAATTTATTAATCAACTGATTAATTTAAATCAGATGTTTCAACTATTAATCCGGGTTAATTATCATAATTTAATTACAAATTATTTGAAATAAATCTTACTTTCAAATTTATTAGTTAATCTCTAATTATTAACTAATCAATTCTTAATTGATGAATCAATTAAATCTTTAATTATTGGATTAATCTTAATTAATCACATTCATTAATTAATCCTTTAATTTATTAACAAATAAATTCACACAAATTTCAAATCATTATTCAATTAATAATAAATCAACCCTTAATTAATCACCCTTTGATAAATCATTATTAATTAATTAATTACAATGACTGATTATCCCTAATTACTAAATCAACTTTAATTAAAATATCCAAAATTAATTACAATAAGTAATTAATTCCTTAATTACTTTCATTAAGTAATTAATAGATTTATCACATGAGTTGATTGTTTAAAAATTCTTAGTTAATAACTTTCATTAACTATTCTTTAATTACTTTCTAAAGTAATTAAACTCAGTTTTAACATTGGTTACAAATTTAAACTTAATAACTTAAAAACTGCTAACTGGCACTATTTAACTTGAAAACAAAGTAACCCGAGTTTTCTCCAGTTTGCTTCGAGAAAAACATGAATTTACCCGAGCTAAAACGACTTCTTCCCGGGTACGCACTCGAGTAAAACTGGCACTGTTAAATGTTAGAAAATGAAACAACCCGAGCTCCTATATTTACTTCGAGGAAATCACCCGAGCCAAAACAGGATTTACTCGAGTAATTCTCGAGTCCACCCAGACCAGACTCAACAGCCAGACAAGAAAACATGGTGCACGTGTACACCCCACAACAACGTCTCCGACCATCATTACATCGACGAGTAAGTCGAGTATCACTTCCAGTTCCGATCCCAACCATCAGCACCACTGCAGTGCCTCTTGAACTCGAATTCGAGCAAACGAAGTCTGGAACCAAACTCGCGACCAAACACAAAAGCCTGTCATCACCTCGACTACGCAGCCCCATCCACCAGAATTCCTCCAACTTCGGTCACGACCTCGTCTATGGCCTAGCTACCCTTGCCCAAAACCCGAAAGCACTCGATCGCTTATAGGGGACGTGGCGATCAAAATACTCATCCTGGATAAAACTAGGTTTACAAACTGAAAACGACCACCGCAAACTCCACGGCTACCTGATCACCCTCCGGCCATTTTTCCCCGATTCCTTGGTCACTCCTCTGCCCTCAGACCCAACCCCGACAACTCCGGTCGTCCATATTACCCATGGCGACCCTAAATGCTCGAAACAGTGAAACTGACACTGCTCTTCAACCCAAACTTTAAAAATCGTAAAACTTGTTTTAAAAATCCTATTTTAGTATAATGTTTCACTCTATACTCATGAATCTCTAAAACCAGAAACTTGTTTTTAAACATATTTAAAGTTGTGCTTTGTTTTCTTGAGTTACAGAGACAGTATAGTTTGTTTGAATTAAATAAAATTTTAATGCTTAGCTTATAACCAGACAATCCATTTCTGTTTATACCTTACATCCCAACAATAGCTAGATTAGGTGATAGGGTTTATTTATAGGTCTACAAGAATGAACAACATGTACACAGAGTATCAAGAACAGAATAGATATGCATCATCATAAATACTAAAATACGTAGCATCACAGAGACAAGTATGCTATATTGATTTAAGTATATCTTTTAAAATAAAATGTTACTCACTGGATTTCGTAAAAGAACAGAGCATCATCTTTATTTTTGAACAGCCTGCCATTTGAACTTGTTTTGAATTCTTTGAAAAACTGGAAAGTGTTTTCATTTACATCCTTTTTATTTACTTAGCTCGAATTGGAAATGAAAAGGTGATAAGGGAAAGAAGTTTACAGAGTGATGTTTTTTTTAAAAACAAGTTACAGGGTATCATTTCTTTTACAAAACAGTGTACATTTTGTACAATTTATCAAAGATAGTTCATAGTTTTGGAGGCTGAAAGGATTCTTTTATACAATTCGAATAAACTTGGTTTGCTGCTAATAAATGGAGACATTAAATGCTATTTGTGCCTTATGTCTTCCTTGCTTATCTTAGTTGTACAAAAGATGTTTTTATTTTTATCTTTTCTTTTTATATTGCCTGACCTTGCTTTGTTTCGGCTCTTTATTTTGTTAAAGTTGTTTACTTTGTTTATTTATATACTTTTTACTTGCCTGCATCTTTCATTGTCAAAGTATATATTACTTGCCTTGTACCAATTTATAAATTTTTCTTCACTTCGGCTGATAGAAATCTTGTGATGGCTTCATTAATTAGCTTGTACAAATGTTTCTATTTTTGCTTATAGCCTCATATTCGTATGTACTCATATCATTTTCTTTTGCTTTATTTTATACATTGCATTTCGGCTGAGAGGATATGTCTTGATGTGCTTCTTTTACAAGCTTCATTTGTTTATACTTGAATGTATATAATGTTGTTTTTTATATATTTTATTCCTTTTTGCTTGCAATACCAAACTTCTTTACAGGCTACATACTTAATGTCAATAGATTTTCTTACTTACCAGGCAGCTTTTATACTTCATGTATATAGATATAAAGCTATATAAAAATTATTGTTATAAATTCTTAACTTATGTATCGTTTTATTTCTATGTCTACTTATCACTAAAAATCTTGTATGCCTATATGTACATTTTTATTTATTATTTTTAAAGTAATTTACACATTTAACAATTCGAAATGATTCATACAGAATATACTTGAATCCGGGGAAACTCGCTCCATTTTATCGATTTATTTTACTATTTTTATCCAAAAATTTATTTAATTATTAATTTAAATTAAATAAAAATCTAGGGTCGTTACAAACTTCCCCCCTTAAAAGAATTTCGTCCTCGAAATTCACAGGCACGAAAACAAAGACAGATGAAGAATGTTTCATCTAATTAAACTGAACATTTATTCTGCATTTGGCTTGCCAAATCAGAATATCAAAATCAGATACGAGAACGAATCTATTTAACAATCAACAAAATACTCGGGTTATCCAGATCTACGAAATATGGAGTGGCATCGGTTAGTTCGAAGGAGTAACTAACCATTCGTAGAATATATTGGGATCCAAAGAATAGATAGATATATGGATACCATTCCTAATTTTTTTTTTACTTTTAGTTTAGAAACTAAATTATACCTATCAACCATAGCAAACAAAGCAACCAATTCATCCATACAAACAATTTTGGCTCAGTTGGAGTTTATATCCCATTTTAATATATCGAATCTCCTTTCTGGATCTACCAGAAATCATCGAAGAATAGAGAAAAGATGCTGAACAAAAGAGATTGATAGAGAAAATTTGTTTCCTTGTTGTTACAGAGTATTGACCATTTCTAGTCGGATTTCTCTATCCCCTATCCAATCCTCTTCTTGCACTCATACTCACTATCTATCGATAGTAAGAGAATTTACTGAGGCATTCGAACGGATATCTGAGGATACTCATTCTAGAGTTTACTTCACTCTATCTCTAATGAGCTACTTAACGTGTTACACTCCTGAGCTAAAGTTCAACCTTAGCTCTGATACCAAATGTAACGATACGGATTTTCGCGCTCGAAAATCGACATCCATACTTTACATCGTACTCGAATGCCGTAGATTCGACCGTTCAAATCCGAGTCGCCGGAGCTTATAACACCATTAAGTATAACAACACAGCGGAATAAATGAATAATACATTGGTATACAGCTTTGATACAATATCTGATACAACAGAATGCTAAAAAGAATATCAATATACATCAGAGATGTGATACAACAAATAGCAGCGGAAAAGAAAACGATAACACCAGCAGCGGATAATCTCCATCTTCAAAGCACTAATCCAGAAATAGCTTGAACTCCCAATAACGAGGCACAAAGATAAGCAAGTGTAGTCCATATCCAAAGACTGAACTAGCTTCAGAAAATCTACTAATCCTGACTATCTGAAAAACCAAACTCTAGACTGCTCGTGTAGAAAAATTTTGAGCATCCAGAGTTTACGAAAGGAACAATAAACTCCGGATCAGTCATGGGACTGGTGTGAGCAACAAAAACAGTTTATCTTTAAAACAAATAGTAGAGAATTTTAAAGTCAATTCGCAATGCTTTTGGAAAATGAAACTACCATAAGACCTCCCACCACACACACAATGCAAACGCAGAATTGGAGGAGATTTCTTCTTATGATAGTCAAAGATGCTTACTACGCAAAAAAATCAAATCCTTTTGATATTATTAGTAGTGCATAGTGTAGAAACATTTCGAAAGTAGAATATAAATCTTAGCCAACATACAACCATTATTGTATGACTACTATAGCTACTATGTTCAATAGCAGGTTACCGCCACATTCCATAGCAGGTAATACAACTAAAACCGTACAGGGCTCGTATTGTTTCTTTGGATTTCCAACAAATGGTCAGGCCAAGGAACTTCCCATTGCCACATGGAAACGCCTCTGGAATGACGTCCCTGAGAAATAACCTAACATTACAGTTAGATCTCTGCCAACACAAGGCCGGGTTACCTCTGCAAAAATAGGTAACTACTGACACGCGTATGCCATCCCTCGATCGTCACCGATCTTCCCGAGGATCCTCGATTTCCAACAACCACATAATAATAATAATGCAGTAACCACATAGGTTAAGTATCTGGGCTCCATACCATGATACCACCTTTATCCAGAAGGAATGACATACACTAAGGGGCGCTACTCCCTAGAACCTTGCTGCATCCTTCCTGTTTTGACCATTTCCGGGGTGTGAGGCTCGACGAAGTCTCGTCCACAAAGCTATGCTTTGTCACAAAGCCACAAAGCTATGCTTTGTCACAAAGCCATGCTTCGGGTCAAACAAATGATCAAAGAGATGATCACAAAGATATAAGATCAAACAAATGATCATATCGCAAATGATCAATCGACGATCATTTCACAGCAACACTCAGCATGTCACATTACCAAATTGGGAATATATCGCTGATAAATTTCAACTACATAACCTCTGAGCTCGTACGTCTCAGAGAAGGGTGTTAAGCTAAGAGAATAAATTCTCCGCCACCAACAGAGATGTATTTGAAAGAAATCGGCTTTATATCTCAAAATGTAATGTCAGACATGTATCCATACAAGTCTGTTCCGGGTTCGAACAGAACCGAAGGCACTTCTCACGAAGCCCTTGCAAATCCGGATAATTTCCAATCACGTCCGGACTTCCCGTCACTAAGGGTGATAAAACCTCTATATCGGGGATCAGCCGATGCAGAGTAACTCGACGGTAATCCTTCCGTTTTCAAAAATATCCGGTCTTCAACACCGGTCATCAAATGCTATCCATATACGTCGTATCATTATTCGGAATGGGTTATACGACCCAAAGGTCCTTTCCCGGCTAACCCGAATAGTGAGCGAAATATTTAAAAATATATGGATATTGGGATTTCAATTAAGTCACAACTTAATAATTCAACTTCCTTTTTAAATGGTTTCCATCGATTACCATTTCAAGTCTTTTCAACAAAATGATTTATTTTAAACAACCTTCAACGGTTTAAACAATTTCCCTATTTAAATCTTTTAAATAAAAGATTTATTCACAGATTTTCTAAATCAATTTCCATTTCAGTTTAACTCGTTAAATCTTTAAATCAAAGATTTAACTTATAGCTTTTAAAACAATTCCATTTTAATTGAATTAACTCGTTAAATCTTTAAATCAAGATTTAACTTATAGCTTTCAAAACTCGTTTCCAAAGATTCATTCATAGCTTTTCAAAACAATTTTAATTCAAACTTGAAACCATTCAACACAATTTGGAAATTCATTCTTAAATGAAAGCTATTATTATTTGAAAGCACACAGTTTCGTTTCAGAAAAATCCAGTTATATTTACACGGGTTAAAACCCTTAAATTCAAATTCCCAAATCAATACCTTTAAAATAGTTTAACCCATATATAACTGGTATAACATCTTTAATCCCTAGTTTCAAATTATAGGATTCATTTTCAAACTTGAATTCAAATTTAAATCAAATTATTTAAATTTTCAAAACTCGATTAAGTTATTCAAAATAACTTTTATCTTTGAAATTCTATTTCAAAAGCTTTCCACTTTAAATCCAAATTTTCAATTTCAAAATCAATTGACATTAAAATTTCCATTTCAAAAACATCAAATTTAAATTATCTGTGACTTAACTGATTTCCACGTGAAATCCATATTTGTGTGTGTAAAAGTGTAGTCCAGAGGTTTCACACAATAGTGCAACACAATGAATCATCACATATCAGAATATAGAAATATAATTCGATAAGCGGTATAAGAACAACGCTTATCGTTCATTCACAGATCATAGATATATAAAGGTCACAGATAAGTAAACTAAAGATCACTACATAAATCAGGATGTATCATAAAGCATCATATATCAGAATATCAAACAATTCAATCATTCAGTCAAATCCAAATATTCAGAAATAAATTTATTAATCAACTGATTAATTTAAATCAGATGTTTCAACTATTAATCCGGGTTAATTATCATAATTTAATTACAAATTATTTGAAATAAATCTTACTTTCAAATTTATTAGTTAATCTCTAATTATTAACTAATCAATTCTTATTTAATGAATCAATTAAATCTTTAATTATTGGATTAATCTTAATTAATCACATTCATTAATTAATCCTTTAATTTATTAACAAATAAATTCACACAAATTTCAAATCATTATTCAATTAATAATAAATCAACCCTTAATTAATCACCCTTTGATAAATCATTATTAATTAATTAATTACAATGACTGATTATCCCTAATTACTAAATCAACTTTAATTAAAATATCCAAAATTAATTACAATAAGTAATTAATTCCTTAATTACTTTCATTAAGTAATTAATAGATTTATCACATTAGTTGATTGTTTAAAAATTCTTAGTTAATAACTTTCATTAACTATTCTTTAATTACTTTCTAAAGTAATTAAACTCAGTTTTAACATTGGTTACAAATTTAAACTTAATAACTTAAAAACTGCTAACTGGCACTATTTAACTTGAAAAAAAGTAACCCGAGTTTTCTCCAGTTTGCTTCGAGAAAAACATGAATTTACCCGAGCTAAAACGACTTCTTCCCGGGTACGCACTCGAGTAAAACTGGCACTGTTAAATGTTAGAAAATGAAACAAACCGAGCTCCTATATTTACTTCGAGGAAATCATGAAATCACCCAAGCCAAAACAGGATTTACTCGAGTAATTCTCGAGTCCACCCAGACCAGACTCAACAGCCAGACAAGAAAACATGGTGCACGTGTACACCCCACAACAACGTCTCCGACCATCACTACATCGACGAGTAAGTCGAGTATCACTTCCAGTTCCGATCCCAACCATCAGCACCACTGCAGTGCCTCTTGAACTCGAATTCGAGCAAACGAAGCCTGGAACCAAACTCGCGACCAAACACAAAAGCCTGTCATCACCTCGACTACGCAGCCCCGTCCACCAGAATTCCTCCAACTCCGATCACGACCTCGTCTATGGCCTAGCTACCCTTGCCCAAAACCCGAAAGCACTCGATCGCTTATAGGGGACGTGGCGATCAAAATACTCATCCTGGATAAAACTAGGTTTACAAACTGAAAATGACCACCGCAAACTCCACGGCTACCTGATCACCCTCCGGCCATTTTTCCCCGATTCCTTGGTCACTCCTCTGCCCTCAGACCCAACCCCGACAACTCCGGTCGTCCATATTACCCATGGCGACCCTAAATGCTCGAAACAGTGAAACTGACACTGCTCTTCAACCCAAACTTTAAAAATCGTAAAACTTGTTTTAAAAATCCTATTTTAGTATAATGTTTCACTCTATACTCATGAATCTCTAAAACCAGAAACTTGTTTTTAAACATATTTAAAGTTGTGCTTTGTTTTCTTGAGTTACAGAGACAGTATAGTTTGTTTGAATTAAATAAAATTTTAATGCTTAGCTTATAACCAGACAATCCATTTCTGTTTATACCTTACATCCCAACAATAGCTAGATTAGGTGATAGGGTTTATTTACAGGTCTACAAGAATGAACAACATGTACACAGAGTATCAAGAACAGAATAGATATGCATCATCATAAATACTAAAATATGTAGCATCACAGAGACAAGTATGCTATATTGATTTAAGTATATCCTTTAAAATAAAATGTTACTCACTGGATTTTGTAAAAGAACAGAGCATCATCTTTATTTTTGAACAGCCTGCCATTTGAACTTGTTTTGAATTCTTTGAAAAACTGGAAAGTGTTTTCATTTACATCCTTTTTATTTACTTAGCTCGAATTGGAAATGAAAAGGTGATAAGGGAAAGAAGTTTACAGAGTGATGTTTTTTTTTAAAACAAGTTACAGGGTATCATTTCTTTTACAAAACAGTGTACATTTTGTACAATTTATCAGAGATAGTTCATAGTTTTGGAGGCTGAAAGGATTCTTTTATACAATTCGAATAGACTTGGTTTGCTGCTAATAAATGGAGACATTAAATGTTATTTGTACCTTATGTCTTCCTTGCTTATCTTAGTTGTACAAAAGATGTTTTTATTTTTATCTTTTCTTTTTATATTGCCTGACCTTGCTTTGTTTCGGCTCTTCATTTTGTTGAAGTTGTTTACTTTGTTTATTTATATACTTTTTACTTGCCTGCATCTTTCATTGTTAAAGTATATATTACTTGCCTTGTACCAATTTATAAATTTTTCTTCACTTCGGCTGATAGAAATCTTGTGATGGCTTCATTAATTAGCTTGTACAAATGTTTCTATTTTTGCTTACAGCCTCATATTCGTATGTACTCATATCATTTTCTTTTGCTTTATTTTGTACATTGCATTTCGGCTGAGAGGATATGTCTTGATGTGCTTCTTTTACAAGCTTCATTTGTTTATACTTGAATGTATATAATGTTGTTTTATATATATTTTATTCCTTTTTGCTTGCAATACCAAACTTCTTTACAGGCTACATACTTAATGTCAATAGATTTTCTTACTTACCAGGCAGCTTTTATACTTCATGTATATAGATATAAAGCTATATAAAAATTATTGTTATAAATTCTTAACTTATGTATCGTTTTATTTCTATGTCTACTTATCACTAAAAATCTTGTATGCCTATATGTACATTTTTATTTATTATTTTTAAAGTAATTTACACATTTAACAATTCGAAATGATTCATACAGAATATACTTGAATCCCGGGAAACTCGCTCCATTTTATCGATTTATTTTACTATTTTTATCCAAAAATTTATTTAATTATTAATTTAAATTAAATAAAAATCTAGGGTCGTTACAGTATGCGTTTCTTAAAATGTAAATAAATTATTGTAAAAATTATTTTATAATACACTTTACTTTTTATAAATTCCTTAGAGATTTTTTGGCCCTGTCTAACAAGTATTGTATATGATCATTGTATGAATGTTTGTTTTTATCACAGAACGGACATTTATATTCATCCGATACAATATTTGTCGAATTTCTCCATGTATTGGACAACTTACAAACACAATAGAGTAAATATATTTTGCAAATAATTTCATCTTAAACGGTTCACAAAATTTTGACAATACTTTCTTTTTGTTCCTTGTGTACATGCATATGTGTACGATACACAGGGAAAAAGGGAAAGTGCTGCCGAAATTTTATTGAATCGTTTAAAATGAAATGATTTACAAAATATAATTACTACTGTGTTTGTAATGGAAATTAGGATGACCAGCCATCAAAGTGTAAAACAATAACCTAAAAATTGTAGATTATATTCATATAGTGTAAATCCGTTTGAAAATAAAATTAAATAGAATAATATTATATATTTGCGAAAATTTAAATGTATGATTTAATTGAAAAATAAAATGTCAACAGGTAAATGATTAATATGTTTTTATGTTTTAAAGTAAGAAAAATGGTCAATTGTTTTATCGATCGGAGCAGGATGTACCAACAAAGAAGAGAAATTGGAAGCTCAATAAGTGAACATTTTCAAAGTGGTGTACATGCCTTTATTGAATTCGCTTTAAATAATAATGGGAACGACGAAGAAATTCGTTGTCCATGTAGTAGGTGTAAATTATTAAAGCATTTGATACCGGATATGGTAATAGTTTATTTGCGCCAATATGGTTTCATGCCAAATTATTTGGTGTGAGATCGTCATGGAGAACTTATAGCACCTAATCCCGTACATTCGGAGGAGGTAGTGGATACTGAAATTGTTCCGACGGATCTCATAGAAGATATGGTTGAAGATGCAGCACATTCAATGTTCCGTACTGTTCAAGTTGATGGTAACGATGTTAATGTCGAAGAAGAACCAAGTATTGGAGCAAAAAAATTATGATTTATTGGATGCTGCTAAGAAACCTCTTTGGGATGGTTGTACAAGCGGTACTCAACTATCATTAACTACAAAATACATTGCGATGAAATCAAAATACAACTTCATAGAAGCCGGGTTTACTGCTGTAGTACAAGTTGCTAAGTATAAATGTATAACTTATATTTTTTTCAACATATATACAGGGTGCGGTAGACCTATATGAGGATGATGTTTCTCTTTGTCAACGCCACTGGAACTTCAAAGTTGCAAAGAATTACCGGGATACGATGTCTACCATCAGAAAGTCTGGAAAGAAGCCAAACTGGATAATCGCTAGTGTATGGGATGCTTGGATCGCATGGTGGTGTAGCGATGAATTCAGGATAAGTTTATCAGTTGTCACCTTAATTTGTTCAGTAGAGAATACATAATTTATACCCCAAAATATAATCTTAATTTTTAATTTGCAGGCGAAGTCAAACAGGAACTCGGCGAACAGGCAGAAAAATCCAATCACGCACCGTGGTGGCTCGAAACCATTTCAGCATCATCGTGAGGACCTGGTAAATTGATTAATTGCAATTACGAACAATTATTACATTTTTTGTATAAATTTGTATGAACAACAATAATATACACCAATTATTGTAGGAAAGAGCGCGTGGGGCTCCTGTCTTGTATATGGATATATTTGCGCATACTCATGCCGTCAGGCAGACCGACGATGAGGGATCGGTGACGTATGCCTGGCATGAGGATGATAAAGAATATGTCGCACATGTAAGTATATATTAAGTTATAAGTTATTGATAACGATCATTTTAATTAATTAGTTATAAAATATTATAATAATGTCATGTAATATTTACTTGTATTTATTTTTGCATTGCAGGAAAGATTTATGCAAGCATGTGTACAGATGCTTGAGCATTCAGGACAGGAGCAGTTGACCACGAATGAGGAAGACGCTATCTTCGACTCCGTTTTGGACCCGACACAGAGAAATAGGCGCTATGGCTACAGCAATCAACCGGTAATTTATAAAAATTAACTAAGTTGTAAAAACTGTTTATTTTTATAAAAGTTACGTCATAACTTAAACATATTTCGACTTGTTTTGTAGGCTCGGGCCTCACAAAAAGGCCTATCAAAACGCTCAGGACAATGCTAAGATTAATGAGCTTCGACAGTAAATTGCACGGTTTCGGGAGCAGGACCACCTTCGAGCAGCGCAAATGGAGCAATTGATCCAGTGCTTGGCCGAGTATACGAAGCGTCATGGAGCATTCCCTTCGTCAGGTGGTTCTGGAGCCAATGACGAGTCATGAAGTACGTTTTACAGTTTTTGTTTTTGAAACTTATGTATATATATAATGAGAGATGGTAAGGTTGATTTGTGGATATTTGGTGTTTGATATTGAATTTTAGGGTTTGATGTTGGATGTATATATTATACATTGATGTTGGATTTAGATATTGCAGTTGGGTGATGATGGATGGTTTGATTCATATTGATTGGAATGTTTGAGTTTGAGATGGTAATGTTTGAATTTAATATTATTATTGATATCGATATTCATGTTAGCTTATATATCTGATATATATTGATTTTGATGTGTTGTGATATATATTGATATTAATGTTCTATTGACTCCTGAAAAGAAAAAAAATTACTCAGATTTCCGATGGCTACCGACGGTTTCCGACGGCTTATAGGTCGAAATATTCCGGCGGCTTTCGACGGCTAACCAGTCGAAAACTCCAATGGTTTTTTGGCGTGTTTTTAAACCACGTGGACGTCAATACCGTCGGAAAAAACATCGGAACTGCCGTCGAAAAAGCCGTTGGAGGCCGTCGCAAAGCTATCGTCGTTTCCGTTGGAAATAGACAAAGGTTGTGTTCTATATACCGATGGCATTTCCAACGGCTTCCGACGGCTTGGAGCTATCGGAAATGACCGTATTCCTTGTATAGTGAGCTAGTAGAAGTAGGTTGTACTTGCAAATTGTTTGATATGCGATCACTTTTTGATAATAGTTTTAGAAACCGGTTTAAATTGAAATTTGTCTAGAAAATGGTGGCGTATGGACAGAAAGAACAATCTTCTTTTTTTTTGAAAAAAAAATATATAGGCCCAAAGCCCAAATAGACTGGGTACAATACTTGTTAACACACCAGACCAACTTATACATCTTATTCTCTTAACCCTAGACGCACTTCATTACTTCATTTATTTAGTTTCTTCAAAACATCAAACCCTAGCAAAAATTAGGGTTAGTCAAATTTGAGGCGATCTGTCGATTCCTCGATTCTTTTGCGTCTTCCAGGTTCAACAATGCTTCCATGTCCTCTCTTTGCTACTATTAGCTCCTTTGTTCCTTAAATATGAAGTAATGTCCTCAGCTCCACTGCTTTTGTTCGACTTTTTGTGTACGCTCACTGCTAGTTTCTCTTGCGCTCGAAGCTTACTGCTCTCCCCTCTATTTCCTATAGCTAAGTAATACACTTGATTGTTAAGATTGCTTCTAAATTGTTTTCTCACATGCGTTGATTATTGACTTCAAGCTGCAAAATAATGTCTTGTTGTAGGAAGCAATCCTCTTTAAACTTGCGGTAGGTAAGCCAAAATTGAAATAAATTTTATTATTTCTTAAAGTATTCAAATGATTAGTGTATTTATTTGCTTGTTGACTTCCCTTGCAGCGATTTTCTTTGATTTGGACATTAGAGTAGCTACCTCCAGCCAGATTATCATCTTGAAAGTCCCTTTTGAAAGAACAATCTTAATCTACTTGAGTATAATGTATAAACACCATTTATATAAATGGTCAACTTCTTCTCTACTTTTCAACGGAACATGTGTATTATAATAGATAATTACACCCAAAAAAAGTAAGCTTTAAAAATTGAATCATAAATTTTCAGCTATTAATAACCAATTCAACCTTTATTACTAGCATAAAATTTTTTTTAACGGGAAATATCTAAATACTATTTATTGAATGCTAAAAATGTCGAATATTCTAAAAAGAAAGAAAAAGGTGATTGACCATGTGCGAAAATATATTATGACTAACTTTTTGTTTAATTTAAAATTAATGTAACAAAGTAACTGTACAACTTACATTATCATAAAATCAAAAAAAATTGGCAATATTTTTTGTCTGAAATTCCATCAATTAGAGTTCGTTTTTATTTAATAACAAGAGTGATGCTTAATTTAAGCAGAGCACCCATATAATGTTATCTATATATTTTATAAGGGAGACAAGCAAAGGAATCAATGTCGAAATTAAAGATGTATGTCAAAGTTCAAGGCTCCAGATGCTAAGGTAAGAGAATAATTAATATAGACGGCCTACAAATGATAATGGCGATGCACTACTTCCATGTCGTATAGCATCTATGGCGCACTTAATCAATGCCGCATAGATTCCATGTCGCTCCTCACCAATGCCGCTTTTTATTGATGCCGTCTCTTATTCTTTGACGTTCATTACCAATGTCTCTTCTTATTGATGCCACCTCTTATTCTATGCCGCTAATCACCAATGCCACCTATTATCAATACCGCATTCCATCAAAGGAGGATATTGAATGTCATCCATGCCGCATTTAATCAATGTCGAACTTCATTATGGTAATAGCAAGGGGAGGTTGCCGCATATTAGTGGTATAAAAAGGCTTATCACATATCGCCTATTCAATAGGAATATTGAATAGCAACGACATGATATCGATGCCCCATTTCATGAATATCGCATGTTATCGATCCGCACAACATCAATGCCATGGGAATATCAAAGGCCATACAAAGAAAGATGATTAAAATCATTCATAAGAGCACATTCAAGAGGATTTAGTGTATTTTCCTTCATAAAGCTTCAAAGGCATTCATGTTGAAGTCATCACCAAGATAGAAATCAAAGTCTCACATCGCCAATGTAAGCAAGCATACCTTCTTCTAACCATTATAAATAAAGATGTACATCTTCATGAAAATGGACATTTAACATCTTTCTTGCTCTTATCACTTTTTCCAATTAAGATTTTCTGTAAGTTCTCTTTATTGAGAGCTCGAGTACAAACTTATGACATAAAGGCTAATGAGGAAGAAGAGGATATTCAATATTTCCAAACAAGGGCTTGAATAATTTGAAAATTGCATATGTGCAAATTTTGTAACATGTTCACAATTGAATAAAATAACATGGTTTGAGCATATTGCCCATTGTTATTTTGACTTGCATATTTTATTTTTTAACTCATAAATGGTGTTTTAAATAATCTTGTGAATTATATAAAACCAAAGGGTATTATTGGAATTTCTTCGGGCATGCCTTCTTATACACACATATTCAACGTTGAACCAAAATTTGGTTTAATATTTTGATGCTATAAGGAGGGCTCGAACATCTACATGTTCGAAAATTGACCAAAATGCCCTGTGATCTGAATTTCATAAAAAAATTAGATTTAAAACTCACGGCTGTTGTTTTCAATGCGGGGAACCAATTGGGAAAATTCATTTATAGTGCGACGTCCACCTGCTATGATATCCATCTCGCTTGCATTCGACATCAAATTATGTCCATTCAATGTTTATTCCACCTACCCAACTTGCTTACGACACCACCAATTCATATTTCCAATTATGAAAATAACGGACACATCCCTAGAATCAAACTTAATACACAAAACATCCTCCTCAAAAAAATTATAAATTACATCCCAATTTTCTAATACTACAATTTTCTTCCCTACAATACCCCTCTCTTCCATTGCAGCAATGTTAATTCTTCATATGTGGACGTTATTCTCACATCCATAATTGAAATTTGCACCCCATTAATTATCAATCTTTAAAATGCAATAACTTTTTGTAGAAACGACGGATTAACAAACCGTTTTCACCATTAAATCACAAATTCTATTATCTTTCTAATGAGTGGCATTGTGCATATGTATAAACAACAGCAGAACAAGCTATTCGCAGATCCAATTATATGCAACTATAATGAGTACAGACAATTCAGCAACTATATGCAATAATTGCAGAAATGTCTGCAATTATATGCAATAACTACAGAAATGTCTGCAATTATACGCAATAGTTGCAAAAATGTCTACAATTATATGCAATAGTTGCAAAAATGTCTGCAATTATATGGTATAGTTGCACTTTTCTGTGATAACTTGGAATAATTGTAGAGTTTTCTGCAATTATTCGATATAATTGCATAAAAGTATGCACTAAATCATAAATTTTATTATCTTTCTAATGATTGACATTGTGCATATGTAAAAACAACGACAGGACAAGCTATTCGCGGATCAACCTATATGCAACTATAATGAGTGTAGACAATTCAGCAACTATAGGCAATAATTGCAGAAATGTCTGCAATTATATGCAATAATTACAGAAATGTCTTCAATTATATGCAATAGTTGCAGAAATGTCTGCAATTATATGCAATAGTTGCAAAAATGTCTGCAATTATATGCTATAGTTGTAGAAATGTCTACAATTATATGGTATAGTTGCACTTTTCTGTGATAACTTGGAATAATTGCAGAGTTTTCTGCAATTATTCGATATAAATAAAAGTATGCACTTATATGGAATAATTGCATAAAAGTTTGCAAATATTTCATATAATTTCATTAAAGCCTGCAATTATATGAAATAATTGTTGACATTTGAAGAAAAATTGATGATGTTCAAAATTTGCAGAATTCTCTGCAAATATATGGAATAATTGCACCCTTGCTGCAAATATGATTTTTTTTGTATCATTAATGGATCTCATTTTAAAGGTCATTAAATTTTTGATTTTTTGGTGAAAATGGTATGTTGGTCCGATGTTTCTACAGAAAGTAATACGCGTTTGAAATGTAAAAAACGTAAAAGGTATTTGGGTTTCTTTTGCGCGCGCAAATTTGAAAACAGGGACCGGAATTGTAGGTTTAGTTTGGAAGGATGTTTTCTCTATTTTCAAACTTATAAGAGATGTGAGTCTAACTGGCCCTTTCCAATTCCCATCACGTGATCCTCCTACTATTTTATACTGCCACATCCCTGTGAAAACAATATCACTCTTCTCCTCCCTTCACCGCTCATTCAGTAATTCAATATCTATTTCCTTTACTCCACATCCAATATCATCCTAATTCACAATCCATTCAACATACCTCCAAATCATAAGCTTCAGAATCAACAGATTCAAGTTCATAGGATTTTGACTTCATGATGGATGCTAGGCTTAGATCGATTTCAGATCTAGATGAAAATCGAATTCATAGATCAAGATCATTTTAAGATTGTAGATCTGGAGGGCCTCATATTTATATTCAGCATCAGATGTTGAGGTTTGGGAATTTCATATCTATGTTGAAACTTAGAGCTTCATGACAAAGGAAATAATCAATACCGAAGAATTTGATGTCGTAAGTGGAGATGCTGCAATAACAATACTGTAGTATATGATGTTGGGGAAGAATGATGTCGAAGCATTTTATAATTGCAAAGTTTATAACGCCGCAGGTAGAGTTATGCCACAGGTTGATTTATGTCGTAAATAGCTAATGTCACAAGTATCTAATGCCACAAGCATTTGATGCCGGCCACATCTTAATATTGCAAGTATTTAATATCGGCCACATCTTGATGCTGAAAGTATCTTATGTCACCATCTAGATTTCATGCTGAAGTTTGAGTGCCACTTCAGAGATCTAGAAAAATTGATTGATGACAGAGGATCAAGTCCAGTATGCTGAAACAATGAAATCAATACCAAAGTTCAAATCAATGTCGTAATCATTAGGTTTCATGTCGATTGACCAATATTCATCAAGATTCATGTTCTTCAATGCTCATAATATAGATTCATGGCGAAGGTTAACAAATTCAAATAGATCAGAATTTCAATTCATTTCAGAGCTAAGAGCTCCATGTCGAAGCTTAGAGTCGTATCGAAGATTGTCAGAACTCATATTGCAGATAAACATGCTTTATTTTGAAAATTTATAGATTTTAGAAATTTACAGATTTAAGTACAAAGTAGTTTCAAAATTAAAGGTTTCAAAAGCTTAACATATTTCATAAGTATAAGAGTTTTGAATTAACATATGCATGTAAGTTTCAAATGTATATTCTATTCCCAAGAATCACAATTCGAATATTATTTGGTGTGGGATACTTAAAAGTTTTGGATAATATAACTTTATATATATATATATATATATATGGTTTTGAGAACGTGTATGGTTCAAGTGCATATTGGTTTCAAAAACTTACAGAATGAATGTCAAAGTTTTCAAATGAACGCATAAGCTTTGAATACATTTGGCTTCGAATTATAGAGTTTTAGAATGGGCGTTTGAGGCGTATTAGAGGCACTTAGCACTTTGCAGTATCGCTTGGTAAATAGTCGCAACCTTTCCAACATCCGTTTGAACAAGCACATGTTACCGAATAGGTGCATCTCCCCGCGCCTATATATAGGCAGATAGAGAACAGTGAAATCATAATTTCAGTTTTTCTGCATTTTTTTTCTCCACACATCACTCTATTCTTAAAATACACTCTCTTGAGTTCGTCAGTGCTCTGCAATTGTTGCGTAGCATCGCAGAGAAGGTCTGTTTCATCTTGGGGAACAATTGCTCGATAGCTTTAAGCACTGTAGAGGGAGCAATATTGTTTCAAGGAAACAGTTTTTTAACACTAGACTCGGACAATATAATCTGTACGCTTTTTACTGCTTTATTTGTTAACTACACAGTTCTACTCGTAATATTTTTGCGACATGCCTATGACAGTTTGTTGTTGTTGCAATTTGCAACATATTCGTAACAGTTTCGTAACACTTTTGTAACGTTACTATTAACAATTTGTGTCTTACTATTTAGTAACGCTTTTTTGACGTTACTGTCTGACAATTTCGTAATACTTTTCTGTCGTTACGAATAACAATCTTGAAATAATATTTATTTATTGTTAGCTATTTTTGTAGATGAAAATGTCTAATGAAAGCAACAATTCTGCACCAGCACAGACTGTGATTACTACTCAGTTTACAAGTATGGTTCCAACAATAGCGTTGTCTCATGGAGAACGGGCGAAAAAGTTCACAGGGATGGACTTCAAACACTGACAGCAAAAGATGTTGTTTTACTTGACGACTTTGGGCTTTGCAAAGTTTCTTACAGAAGATGCTCACATAGTCGAAGAATTGGAACCCGATGCAACAAAAGTCGAAGCGTTGAATGTCTGGAAGAGTTCTGACTTTATGTGCAAGAACTACATATAAAATGAGCTCGACAACAGCCTATATAATGTCTACTGTACTGCTCGAACTTTCAAAGAACTTTGGACGGCATTAGAGAAAAAGTACAAAATCAAAGATGCGGGCATGAAGAAATTCATAGCAGGGAAATTCCTTGACTTCAAAATTATTGATGCAAAGATCGTTATCAACCAGATTCAAGAGTTACAAGTCATCATTCACCAACTGCAAGATGAAGGAATGACTCTAAGCAAATCCTTTCAGGTTGCCGCTGTAGTTAAAAATCTTCCTCCATCATGGACAGATTTCAAAAACTACCTTAAGCACAAGCGCAAGGAGATGACAATGGAGGAACTTGCAATCCGATTGAGGCTTGAGGAAGATAATCGAAAATCTGAGAAAAAGACTTTGCATATCATGGTTGCCAAGGCAAGTGTAGTCGAGTCGGAGAAACCCAACAAAAGGAAACGTGAGCATCCTCCTAAGAAATCAAAGAAATTTCTAGGTTCATGCCATAATTGTGGAAAGAAAGGACACAAAGCCGCCGAATGTCGTGCACCCAAGAAAAAGAAATCAGAAGCAAACATGGCTGACATCTCAGAAGGCGTGTCTGATATGGACTTATGTGCAGTAGTGTCTGAATGCAACCTTGTTGGTGACTCGAAGGAATGGTTTGTAGACACAGGAGCCACACGACACATATGTGTAAATAAGTGGATGTTTACAACCTACAAAACTGCTATTGAGGACGAACGACTTTTTATGGGTAATTCATCTGCATAAAAAGTCGAAGGCAAAGGAAAGATTGTACTGAAAATGACTTCTAGAAAAGAACTAACTTTGGTAGATGTTCTTCATGTTCCAAAGATCCGCAAGAACCTGATTTTCGGATCACTGCTTAGCAAGCATGGCTTCAAACTCACTTTTGTGTTTGATAAGTTTGTGTTGTCAAAGAATGGAGTGTATGTAGGAAGAGGACATGTTTGTGATGGTTTATTTAAGACAAATGTAACCACTATTGTATCAAATAATGATATGAATAAAATTTAATCTTCTGCTTATATTGTTGATTCCTCTAACATATGGCATTCTAGATTAGGCCATGTAAATTTCGATACCTTACAAAAATTGATTAACCTAGACTTTATACCAAAGTGTAACATAGATTACAACTATAAATGTCAAGTTTCTGTAGAAGCAAAATTAACAAGAACCTCGTTTCATCATATTGAACGAGAAACTGAACCTCTATAGCTAATACACATAGATGTATGTGACTTAAAAATGTGTCAAATTAGAGGTAGAAAAAGGTATTTCATTACCTTCATTGATGATTGTACAAGGTAATGTTACGTGTATCTCCTTAGAAGTAAGGATGAAGCATTCGATATGTTTAAACAGTATAAAGCAGAAGTTGAAAATCAACTCAACAAGAAAATAAAAGCTTTAAGAAGTGATAGAGGAGGAGAATAAGAACTCCCTTTTGAGGAATTCTGCACCGAAAATGGTATTATACATCAAACTACGGCCTCGTATTCACCTCAATCCAACAATATAGCCAAACTAAAAAATAGAACTCTTAAAGAAATGATGAATGCCTTACTAATTAGTTCTGGCTTGCCAAATAACTTCTGAGGAGAAGCTATTCTTTCTACAAATCATATTTTGAATAAGATACCACAAAAGAAAACATCTAAATCTCCCCATGAACTTTGGAAAAATAGACCACCATCTACAAATACTTAAAAGTGTGGGGGTGTCTTGCAAAAGTAGAGGTGCCTAAACAAAAGAAAGTCAAAATTGGACCAAAAACAATTGATTGTGCATTCATTGGATATGCACAAAATAGTGTTGCTTATCCATTTTTGGTACACAAATCTGAAATTGATGATATTCACGTAAATACAATCATTGAGTCGAGAAATGCTAGATTTTTCGAGCATATATACCCTTTAAAACAGGGTACTGAAAATTATCCTCAAAAGAGACCAAGAGAAATTGAAATCTCCACTTCTCTTGAGAATACTGAACAAAATATTGATAATGATCAGCAAAATAGTGCTAATCAACAAGAGGAGGAACCAAGGAGAAGCAAAAGATCAAGGACATCAAAAACCTTTGGGCTAGACTTCTACATATTTATGTTAGAAGACGATTCATTGACATATAAACAAGCTATGTCCTCCACCGATGCCTCTTATTGGAAGGAGGCCATTAATAACGAAATCGAATCCATTATGGAAAATCATACATGGGAGTTAGTTGACTTACCTCAAGGATGTAAGACCTTGAGTAATAAATGGATTTTTAAGAAGAAATTGAAACCTGATTGTTCAATAGACAAGTATAAAGCTCGACATGTGGTTCAAGATTTTAGACAAATGGAAGACCTGGACTATTTTGATACATATTCTCCAGTAACTAGAATAACATCAATAAGAATGCTGATAGCAATCGCATCCACGCTCGATTTTGAAATACATCAAATGGATGTAAAGACAGCATTTTTAAATGGAGAACTAGAAGAAGAAATATACATGAAATAACCAGAAGGTTTCCTAAAAACTGAAAATGAAAGTAAGGTTTGTAGATTAAGAAAATCATTATATAGGCTTAAACAAGCGCCTAAACAGTGGCATGAAAAATTTGATGAAAATATGATATTAAATGGATTTCATATAAACGAATGTGAAAAATGTGTCTATTCTAAACATAAAAATATAGGATAAGTCATTGTATGTCTATATGTAAATGATCTACTAATATTTAGAAGTAACAAGGAGATAATAAAATCTACAAAAGATATGCTCTCCACCGGATTTGATATGAAAGACCTGGGAATCACTAATGTGATACTTGGTGTAAAAATACATAAAACCAACCAAGGATATGTGTTGTCCCAATCACATTACATTGGAAAAATACTTGAAAAGTTTAAACAACACAATATAATATCAGCAAAAACACCCATAGATTTGAACCAAAACTGGGTTAAAAATAGCGGTGGTAGTATTTATCAACTTGAGTACTGTCGTATACTAGGCAGCATTATGTACATAATGAACTATCCTAGGCCTGATATAGCATATGTTGTAAGTACACTCAGCAGATATACTAGCAATCCATGAATTAATCACTGGAAAGCTATAATTTGAGTACTAGGATGCCTAAGGTTTACACAAAGTCATGGACTACATTATGATAGGTACCCATCTGTAATAGAAGGGTATTGTGATGCAAACTGGATAACTGGTTCATTAGATACAAAATCCACTAGTGGATATGTGTTTATCTTAGCTGGTGGGGCAATATCTTAGAGATCCTCTAACTATGGAATCAGAATTTATTGCCTTAGACAAAACTTCAGAAGAAGCAGATTGGCTTTGAGGTTTCTTAGAAGGTATTCCGAATTAGGAAAACATGTACCTCCAATAAGCATATATTGCGACAGCCAATCACCTATTGGAAGGGCCAATAGTAAGCTTTATAATGGCAAGTTTAGACATATTCATCGTAGACATAAAAAATGCTAGACAACTTCTCTCCAATGAGGTTATCACAATTGACTATGTAAGATCAAACGATAACATTGTGGATCCACTAACAAAAGGTTTACCTAGAGAGAAGGTTAATATCTTATCGATGGGAATAGGGTTAAGGCCCATAAACTAAAAGTTTCTTTAAACGGAAACCCCACCAAGCTAACTGGAGATCCCAAGATCTAGGTTGAAACGGACAACTAAGTTTAGATAAACTTGATAGCACTGTAAATATTCAAACCATTCCTATGATAAGTCAGTGCACTACTTGCCGGAGAATAGGATAAGTTTTGATACTTTTAATGATGTCTATACTTGGTAATATTATAGAATCAAGTAGTATTGATAAAATACCCGTTATAGAATCACCTACGTGAGTGCAAAGGCACCGCTTCAAGGAGAATTGTAAGGTTGAATTCTCCAAAGCATTTATGAGACAAAGCTGGTGTTCATGGAAAAAATGAACATAAACAGAGAACCAAGGAGGATTAGAAACACTTATTGCATGTTGTCTATTTTAGATTTACACAAAAGGCTTACAGTTCAAAGACAACCTAGTCTAATGATTCGCCAGTAAGTTAAAAGGATAAACACTAGGGAAGTTCAAGGCTAATGTGCTACTTTAACCGATACGATAAATGTTTCGCATAATTTTCAGAACAAATTGAACAATACTCATTCATGTGGGGGATTGTTAGAAATGAATGAGTATTGGGGAATGTGAATGCATTAATTGCCTCGGAAGTTTAATAGTCCCATATCTTAGAATAAAATAAGTGGGAATTAGCCATAAGGGCCTCTTTGGCAAGTGAAATTAATTTCTAGGACACACAACTAAAATAATTACTTTTAAGGACAATACGTAAAATAATTAGTTCTAGGGTCTAAAAACCTATGAAATTGTGTCCTTGAAAGAAATTGGACAACTGACTTTGGCCTTGAAAGTAATTATTCTGCTGAATTTGGCCTTGAAAGTAATTATTTCAGATGTGTGTCCTAGAAATTAATTGGACTATAAAGTTTGTCCTTCCGGTGAAATGCACCATAAAATAAACTATTTGTATTTATATACTAAGATATGGACACTATGACAATTCATATAGACAAAGAGAAACACAAGCCATGATGGGTGGTGCAACGCACCACCTCGCATGCGCACGCCTGCGCCCGTGTCTGTGCCCGTGCTGGAACCCGCACCCGCGGTGTAGGCAAATGGGCGTTTGAGGCGTATTAGAGGCACTTAGCACTTTGTAGTTGGCAGTTGGCTTGGTGTGGCTGTGTAGACCGAACAGTTTTTATTTTCTCCGTTCAAATTCAAAGGGTTGCACCGCCTGGTAAAGGGTCACAACCTTTCTAACAATCGCATCCGTTTGAACATGCACCTGTTACCAAATAGGTGCATCTCCCCGCGCTTATATATAGGCAGTTAGAAAACAGTGAAATCATAATTTTAGTTTTTCTGCATTTTCTTTCTCCACAGAGCACCCTTTTCTTAAAATACACTCTCTTGAGTTCGTCAGTGCTCTGCGGTTGTTGCGCAGCATCATAGAGAAGGTATGTTTCATCTTGGGGAAAAATTGCTCGATACTCTTAAGCGCCATAGAGGGAGCAATATTGTTTCAATGAAACAATTTTTAAACACTAGACTCGTATAATACAATCGGTATGCTTTTTACTACTTTATTTTCTAACTGCACAGTTCTACTCGTAATATTTTTGCGATGTGCCTGTGATAGTTTGTTGTTGTCGCAATTTGCAACATAATCGTAACAGTTTCGTAACACTTTTGTAACGTTACTGTTAACAATTTGTGTCTAGCTATTTAGTCATGCTTTTCTGACGTTACTGTCTAACAATTTCGTAACACTTTTCTGCTGTTACGAATAACATATATAAGGATATATATTATCAGCTTTCAAATATATATTATTTCAAATATGAAAGACTTATATACGTATGATTTTGGATATAATAGAATTCTCGAATAAATATAGTTTCATATATATGTATATGTAAATGTCAAGTACATCAGAATTTTGAAAATGTATAAGTTTTAAATGCATATATCAGTTTTGGGATATTTGTGATTTCAACAAAACACCATATCTCACAAATATATTGGTTTTCAATATATATATACGAGGTTTGAATGGATATTTAACTTTGAATATAAAGACAGTTTGAGTATATCTAATTTTTAATATATTAGTCTTGGACAAATACAAGCTTCAAGTATATTTGATTTCAACATATATAGATTTCCTATATGTACAGTTTCATACGTACGTAAGGTTCAAAGTTGCATATGAGCTTTATATATATATATATATATATATGAGTTTTTAACAAACATATAGTTTGAGCGTATGAGAGCCTTTAAAATAAATAAATTTTCCGATATACATGGATGAGTATATAAAATTTTAAACGTATATATGTACAGCTCCAAATGTGTCAAGCGTTCGAAAATTTGTTGAGTTGTCAGATATGTGTGGTTTCCTATATCTGGTTTTTTAATATATATATATATATATATATATATATACAGATATATGCAGGACCGGCCTTAGGGTAAGGCTGCCATGACAGTCGTCTAGGGCAACGGATAGGGGAGGGGCAATAAATTGGGGAGAAGCAATAGTCGAAGATTATGTGTGATTAATAAACTTTCATTCAATTTTGAGTTGTACTTGTAATTTATCCAAGCGGTAAGTTATTACAATTATTCCTTCAGCAATAAGGGTTTAATTCTTCCATGGTGCATTGCAAATTGATTTTTTTTATGTTAATGTATTGGCTTGTCTAGGACAACTATAACAATTGGGTCAGGACCATGTATTACTAAATTGTGCTTATATAGTTAACATGCTTGAGGTATTTTTTGTGTGTAAAATGCATAAGTAGCCTTGAACAATTCACTACTCTCTTTGAATTATGAATTTAAAGCCTTTTGAATGAAACCATCATCAGACAAAAACTTAGGTACTCTTAGTGTAGCATACACTTTTGTTCTCACTCGTAGAATGAGTTGCTAAAACATGTTCCAGTGTTGTACTTTCATCTTTTTTCTACTTCATCTAATATCAGGGAGAGTTTGAAGCAAGGATGAACAAATTAATGGAAGAAACTCAATAAAATATTCACACCGATAAGGTGCACACTACAATAAGAGCATGATAAGAGTTTAATGTTGCTGCAAACTGAAACCAGCTCTTGCTGGGGTGAAATGCAAGTGCATGTGCTAAGTTTTTTTACATAGAGATGCAATGATATGTGTATTATATGTACTTAAATATTATCCAAATACGATTCATTTAACCATTTCGGTGTTTTGGAGCAACACAAAATAAGGACCGTAGAAATCATGTTGCGAAGGACCTAGCTTTAGATCATGCTTGGCTTGCTGTCTCACAATTGTCCAAATTAAAACAACACGTTTGATATTTTTTGGTAGCATATGCCTCATGCACATAAAGGTAATACTTCTACCAAAAAAATTCAGAGCAATAAAATGGAAAAAATTTCATGTTTGTCTTGGGCAACCGAAACCTTTGGACCGGCCCTGGATATGTGCAATTTGAATATGTATGATTTCAAGTCTTTGAGTATATGAAAACTTAATATGTGTAGATCAGATTTCTGAAGGTATATAAATTTTGAGTGAGTATGGCTTTGAATATACATGTCATCAAATTTCAAGTTTATATAAAAGTTTCCTATATGTAAGTTTCATATACGTTACTTTTCGTATACGTCAAAATGTCAAATTTATGTTTTTAAAAATGAGAAGTTTCACACATTTGGGTCTTGAGTATATTAACTCTTAATTATACGAGTTGCATATATAAGTTTCAAATACGCTAAGTGTCGGATTTCGAAAGTATAAGATTTTAGATTTTATAAATAAGGAATTTCGTAAATAAAGATCGTAAAAGTATAAGATTTCAAGTAAAGGAATGACATATATATTTGTGTGTGTGTGTATAAGTGTCAGAATGCATATATGATTTCAAATATATGGATTCCAGTACATATAGATTTCAAATATAAACAGTTTATATATATGTATGGGTTTTGAAGGTATAAGTTTCAAAAGCATAAAATTTCAGGTATGTGACAGATTTTGAGAGTGTATGACATCAAGTTACAAAGTTTTATATATAACACATGCAACTTCGAATATATGTAAGTCCTATAATTATAAAAGTTTGAATATATAATACAAAAATATTGAATTGATAATAAGCAGCAATATTGAATCTATGAGAAGAAAGGATATTGGAAATAAAGGATAATAGTGTTATTGCTGTGTGCATATGAGAACATGTCAAGTCATAGTACAACTGTACTTTGTAATACACAAGCCTATATATATTTTTAGAAAAATAATAATAATATCATAGAATCCATGAACATACTACCAGGCCTCATTCCAAAAGTCTTTGCTTTAAACGCACACCAATTGTACTTTGCGGTACATGGTCACATGCTCACTGTCGTAAATTTTAACAAGCATAAAATTAAAAAAATAATTATTAAAATGGGGTAGTAAGCATTGAATTGTCAAACGTTAACTGTTTAGGAATGGTGATTTTACAAATTAAAGAGCTTTTTCTACCTATATGGTACATTTTGAATGCACATACCTAATAAAAAAATGAATGTACATGTATTCTAATTATGAGTTTTTACTTGCCAGTGCACTTGAGTTTATTATTACTTGGCAAACATGACCATATTGTACTTTTATTTCTGATTATTATTATTGTTGCATTTAAGTTATAGAAGCTAACATTTTGCAGGCATGCTATATAAGCTTGCAATTTAATGAGTTCAACCGTGAAGTATTGTAACTATTTTCCACTGTAGATGAACTCTACTCATCAAAAATTTCTAATTCCTTTAGTTCCATTACATACTAACGCGGAATTCAAGCTTCTTTACAGGATGAAATGAGGACTAATCTTTTACAAGTAGACATTCAAGAGGTTTTGGATTTTCTTGTCAAAGTATAATGGGAATCTTTGTTCCCAGATGATTCTTCGGTCCTCTTATATCAAATGGATTTCTGGATTTCTTATTATCAGATGAAATTTTGGTCTTCTTATTATTATATTAGATTGTGGACTTATTATCATTAGACGATGGTATTCTAGAATTCTTATGATCAGATGAATTATTGGTCTTCTTTTTACCAGATGGTTTTCTGCTTTTTTATATTAGATAGATTTTTTGGTTTTCTATTAAGTAGATTTCTGGTTTTCCAACGAAGAGTATAATTTAAATATCTAAGATGGAATGGCTCTCTATCTTAAGGCCTGGATTTGTATAATATAATGAATTTCTTTATGGTCTTCTAAATCATCATCAATCCTTCGCCACTGGACGGTTTATAGGAAAAGATAAGTATTCTAAGTCCTCTTAAAGGAATAGATTCTTAAAGAGTAGTGTGTTCTTGCCCGTAAAGTCTATCAGTTCATAAATCATGACTTTTTAGACTTACAAACGAGATATCTCTTTTCACTAAGCAAAACGTGAAGTGGTATAATATACATATCATTCAAAGGTGGAGTAACATACACTAATATTATTTTCAACGAGCAGTTTCATTCAAAAGTTTTACTGAACAAACCATTGGGAAAAATATATCAAAAATCAAAAAGATTATTATTAATTACCCTGTGGATCAGGGAAACTTATATTTATCTTTTTCAAGGATGATTTATAAAATATTCAAAAAATATGTTGCTTAACATCAGTACTTTCCAATAAAAGGTTTTGATCAGAAATGTGTTGTCAAGAGCATTCTCAAAGCTTTTAGAAATCATTGAAAAAGAGAAACCTATACATATTTTTCATACAAAATTTTTAAAACTAGAGACTCAATAGCGCCACTAAAACTCTAATTATAAGAGTATATTCTTGATTAAAGGGCTATTGGATCATGAGTCATGACTACCCAGTCTCTTATTTGAGATTTACATTTCTGTTATGAAATTATTTTAGCAAATAAGTTTTACGAAAACTTCCTTTGAACTTCGAATACTAGGAATAGAATCTCTTATCCATGCTATTAGAATGCTCTAGGTAGTTTCAAAAAGTTGGAGAATGGAAAAGCATTCATCAAGGGTCATGAGCATGAAACAAAAATGGACAACTCAATCAAACCAATACTTATTAAGAGGAGAAATCCATTTGAACAACTGAACGGTTAAGAAACAAGAATGCCTGGATATCGACTAAAGATATTGAGAAAGGCAACAAAACCAATTATGGGATTTTTGCAAGAATCAACAACCTTCCATACAGAAGTTCAGGAATATTAGTTATCATAAGATGATATTCAGATTATTAACAGATTCACAAAGCATATCTAAAAATGAAGTGAATCTTAGGCACATAGAACTTATGCCAAAGGTGCAACTGGACATATCCCATTTTCTTTAACATATGGATATGAAGATATGTTTCGAATCGAGGTTAAAGTACCCTCTCATCAAAGGATTGCATAAGTAATTGATCCTAATCAAGAATTAAAAAGAGAATCTTTAGACTTGATCAATGAATAAGTAATGAAGCAGCCATATGAACGACTGAATATCAAAGAAGGATATCGAAATATTTCAACTCCAGAGTGAGAAAAAGATTATTTCAAAATGAGATTTAGTTCTTCGAAAGGTTGTGGAAAATACTAAGAATCCAGTTGATAGACCGCTCAGGCCTAACGGGGAAGGACCCCTTATCATACACAAAGTAATCCCACCAGGGACTTATCAATTATGCCAACCTGATGGAAACATAATGGAAAGAACATGGAACGCTGAACATTTGAGACCATACTTCCACAATAGTGGATGAATAAAGAAGTTGAAACAAGAATATCTATTGGATCAATCATTGAAAGGAGTAAGGATCTCCTAAAATAAAGGAAAACTTCTAAATCATCACCTAAGACGTTGATAAAAGGTTCGATCTAAGTTGAGATCAAAACAGTCTTCTAGAGGAAGATCTGTCAAAAATGAGCCATTAGCGCTCCAAAACAATCTTCTAGAGGCAGATCTGTCAAAAGTGAGCCATTGGCGCTCTAAAACGCTCTTCTAAAGGAAGATCTGTCAGAAATGAGTCATTAGCGCTCCCAAACAATCTTCTAAAGTAAGGTCTGTCAAAAATAAGCTATTAGCGCTCACAATCTTCTAGAGGAAGACCTGTTAAAAATAAGCCCTTATTCCCGCTTGAAAACTGCCTGTTTAAGGCGGCTCTAGAGGGAGAAAATAGTAAGCCTTTGATCCCGCCTGAAAACGGCATGGACAAAGCACCGACCAGCCTTCAGTACCACCTATAAGACCTGACTAAAACACCTCCTAGAGGGAGGATAGAGTAAGCCTTTGGTCCAGCCTGAAAAATAGCCTGGTCAAAGCATCGAATTAGCCTTCAGTACCGCCTATAGGGCCTGACTTAAGTGCCTTCTAGAAAAAGGTCGGATAAGTCTTTGATTCTACTTAAGATAGCTAACCAAATGCACCAGATGAAATCAATCGAGTCAATTGCACTCTATCCAAAAAGAATGGATTAAAATAATCTTCTCAGGGAAGATCTGTCAAATATGAGTTATTGTGTTCCAAAGCAAAAGCAATCTTCTAAAGGAAAACTGATCAAAAATTAAGCAATCTTCTAGAAGAAGATCTGTTAAATATGAGCAATTGTGCTCCATAGCAAAGGTAAAGCAATCTTCAATTGCCAGATTGATTTTCTAGTATTCTATTCAGATTAATTACTAGATGGATTTTCTAGTCTTCCATTCATATTATTGCCAGATGAATTATTTGGTCTTCTATTCATATTATTATCTAATAATTTTTTAGTCTTCTATTTAGAAATTATTATCAATAGATTATTTTATGGTCATTAATTCAGGAGACCATTATTGCCAGATGAACTTCTAGTATCCTAATTAAGAAATTATTACTATCAAACAGATTTTTGATCTTCTATTCACGATATTGTCAGAAGATTTTCTGATCCTTCCTCCTATGATACTTCCAGATGGTTTTCTGGCTTTCTATTCAAGAAATTATAATTCTTAAATGACTTTCTAGTTTTCTATTCATGAAAACATTATTACCAGATAATTTTCTGATCTTTTCTTCAGAGAGATATCATCCTCGAATGATTTTTCGGCCTTTAATTCAAGAAATTATTATGATTAAGCAATTCGTTGAAATTTTTTCCATGCAAAGTTATCGTTAGATACTTTTAGATATACCAATTTATAGCTGTATCAAATCCAAAAGGGATTTCCCAAAGATTTTAAATCTAAAAGTTAATAATGAAAATTATCACTTAATTTGCATTTATATGAAAACTAGGTTTGCCTTGCAAAGAGTCGAAAAAGCAAGAGAATTCTTAGTTTTACACTAAAGTGTAAAAAGCTTCTTTTACACAAGGAGGAGGGCAAATGTTATCAACATATTTTCTAAGGGAGGCGAGCAAAGGAATCAATACCTAAATTAGATATATGTCAAAGTTTAAGGCTCCAGATGCTAAGGCAAAGGAATAATTAATATCAAAGGCCTACAAATGATAATGGCACTACACTACTTCCATGTCATATAACATCTATGTCGCACTTAATCAATGCCGCATATATTCCGTACCGCTCATCACCAATGTCGCTTCTTGTTGATGTTGCCTCTTATTCTATTTCGCTCATTACCAATGCCGCTTATTATCAATGCCGCCTATTATCAATACTACATTCCATCAAAGGAGGATACTAAATTCATCCATGATGCATTTAATCAATGTTGCACTTCATTAACGTAACAGCAAGGGGAGGTTGTCGCATACCAGCAATATACAAAAGCTTATCGCATATCGCCTATTCAATAGGAATATTGAATAGCAAATGGCACGAAATTGATGTCACATTTCATGAATACCACTTGTTATATATACCGCACGACATCAATGCCGTGGGAATATCAAAGGCCATGCAAAGAAAAGGGAATAAAATCATTCACAAGAGCAAATTCAAGAGGATATAGTGTATTTTCCTTTATAAAGCTTCAAAGATATTCATGTTAAAGCCATCACCAAGATAACAACCTGTGATATCCCGGAAATTTGGCAATATCAATTTAATAATCTTTATTAATAATTAAATTGATTTGTTGATTTATTTTATAGATTGACAAGTTTATTTATTTTAAAAGGCTAATAAAATTTTAAATATTGGAAATATTTATTTATATCTTTTCTAACAATTTTAAATTGGGAAGTTTTATCTTTCTAAAACTAATATAAGTGTTTATATTTATAATGTATATATATAGGTATATATATATTATAAATAGGGAGTCTTTAATTTAATAAAAGGATAAGTTTTCAAATTATAATATATATGTATATATATATTGTTATTTGAAGTTATGTATTAAATTCAATAGGATAATTATCAAGCTAATGTTAAAAGTACTTTTCATTTAGAATATATATATATATTTGCATATATTGGAATGAAAAGAATATTGAATTTGAATTTAATAAAGTATTTTCAAACTTTAATATATTTATATAATTTGTAATTTGACTTAATACTTTTGAAAATGATATTTGAGGTTTAAATAACAAGAATAATTTCTTATTTATTATAAACATATATTTTAAGTTTTATTTTGGTTAAGGTTTAAATTAAGAAGTTTATTTGTTTTAATAATCTTTTCTCTTTTAAAATTCAAATATAAGTCAAAATGGGTTTGTAAAAATATATATATAGTTAAACTCAATTTCTCAAGCATATATAAATATGTTATATTTATTTGATATAAGCATAAGTTATTTAAATAATAGTTTTTCACATTTGTATATTTATATAGGAATGTAAAAGCTTAATTATAAAAAGATAAATATTTCTTAAATACACATAAATGACTTAGATAAATTTATTAAAACAAGATTAACACTTGTAAGCTTATTAAGGTGGTTTAGTGACATTTGTAAGAAAATAGGCATAAGTGTAAGCTAATTAACATCTAAGAAGGACAAATGTCCACATTTCCTTTTAAGGATTAAAATAAATAAATTAAAACATATAAAAGAAGAAATATTTTTACTTTCAGCTGAAACTATTCTTTTCTCAACTAAAGAATATAATTCGAATCTAAAAATAAATGAAAGACTGGAAACCTGAAAATCAAAAGAAGACTGAAATCAAAATTCAAAGAAGATGAAAATCTGGAAATGCAAATCAGTGGAAAAGAAGATCAAAAACAATACAACATCATTCTCAAGATTTTCAAATACAACTTAAAGTTCAGAGAAAGAAAATCAAGCAAGTAATCAAAGATCAATAGCAAGAATTCAAATTCAACTAAACAAGAAGTTCAAAAATCAACATGCAAGCCTGGAAACAGTTTCTGTTCTCTGCTCTTTGATATAGGTGAGTAAACTAAGATTTTAGAAACAGTTTTAGATTCTGGAATCCCACTTTAATATATGAAACTCATGCTGTTGTCTGAATGCTTGGATTAAAATGGATGCATGTGTGTATATGAATATTGAATGCCTGTATAGTTAAATTTGAAAGCCTGTACAGTTATGTATTAGCCTCTGTAAGTAATAACAGTCTTGACTTCTTAAATAAAACCAATATTTCATCACTTGATCATTTTTAGCCTTTGATTTGTAAATGAAAAATGATGGAAACCATGCAATATCACTTATAAAAATAAGTTGTGGAATTTTTATAAAGAACTTGTCTTGAAATTTTATAAACAGCAGAGAGAATATAAATTTGG
The DNA here is from genome assembly GCA_030737815.1 of Allium fistulosum. NCBI lineage: Eukaryota > Viridiplantae > Streptophyta > Magnoliopsida > Asparagales > Amaryllidaceae > Allium > Allium fistulosum. The sequence goes on from CM060907.1 coordinate 854,321,178, forward strand.
TTAAAAATTGATTGATTCAATTTTAAGTTCTGAGTATATCATTGAATTCAATATGGCAAATCGTGATTTTTGAAGCTAGTATCGTGATTTTTAGATTTGAATTTCAAGAGAATTTGGGGTTTGATTGTTTTGGCATTATGGCCAATTCACGGTGAACGGCGACGATCGACGTGCCGTGGGTGAACTCGAAGGTGGAAGGGGAGGTAGTGAGCTTGGGAAAAATCTTTCGTGAATTTATTGGTGATTGAGTTGGTCGCAATCGATCGAGATAGGGTTTAGGACTCTGGTTATATCGTTATTTTTCAGATGGGTGTTGCGACGTCGTGATGGGATCGGAATCGATCGCGTGGTGTCTGGTGGTTGCTGGTAGTCGAGGCGAAGCTGTGGGGAAGATGGCGAAGCTTCTCGTGGCATAGATCATCGGAGGGAAGCGGTTTCTGGTGATGTCGTTTGTAAGCTGATGGGTTAGATAGCTCAATTCGATTTTCGTTCGAATCGAAGAGAAACTAGTGGTCGATCGTGATGTCGTGATGAAAGGCGAGTTGTCGAAGGCCAGGTCGGAGTTCGTCGTCGTCCAGCGTGTGTGTGCACGTGCACGAGCACGTTGGCGTGCATCTAGAAATCTGGGTTTGGGGAAGAAAGCGTTGGCTCGGGTGTTCGTTCGAGAATTTGTGAGTTTTACTCGAAGCAGGGAAGTGGTAGGATGACGCGAGTGTTACTTCGAGATTCTTAGGGATTTACTCGGGTTTGGGATTAGCTAGTATTAAGAATTTACAAGGAAATGTTTTAAAGTTTACACAAAAGAAATTTTGTTTTGTAATATTTTCTGAGTTTAAACAAGTTTATATATTTTATAATATTGAGTTTTAAAATAAAATAAGTAGATTTTGAAATAAATTTGTATTTAATTATATTTAATAACTTGGGAAAAGTTTTAAAGATTTAAAGGTTCAAGTTAAAATGTGTTTAGTAATCAATTAAAATAGGAATTTTCTTAAGTATTTAGAATGTTGATTTAATTAAAGATAGTTAAATTGAAAAGGAAATTTAGAAAATTAAATTATTTTAATTATAAAGTGTTATTGGTAAATAATTGATTTAAATTAAGATAGTAGTTTCTTAATTAAGAACCTTTAATATAATAAGTTAAGAATCATTTAATTAAATTTAAATGATTAAGTTAAATTAATTAATTTGTGATTACTTAAGATAATCACTTATAAATTAAGTTAAGTATAATTACTTGATGAAGTGATTAAGGAATAATTACTGAATGTAATTAAGTAAAAGGAAAGTTATTTAATAAAATAATTAGAGGATAATTATTTTATGAAAGTAATTAAATAAGAAGTGATTAAGGTTAATTACTTAGTGTTATTAATTAAATAAATTATTTAATTAAGTTAATTAAAGGATTAAGATTAATTATAAGGTAATTAATTATTTGTTAAGGTAATTAATTAAAAATAATTAATTAAGGAAGATAATTAATTAGAGTTAATTACTGGTTAAGTTTAATTAAAGGTGATTAATAAATTATGGTTTAATTAAAGGTTAATTACTTAATGTAATTAATAATTAATTAAAGGTGTAATTAGGGATCATTAGTTTATAATTAATGATGTGATTAAGAGTTGATTAATTAAGATTAATTAATCAAATGATAAGTGATTAATTGTAATTAATTAAGAGATGAAGTAATTAATTAATTAATTAATGAAGTAATTAAAAGTTAATTACTGTATTGGATTAAGGATAATTAATTTGGAAAATTAATTAAGGATAATTACTTAAATGTAATTAAAGTATAATTAATCAGGGTGATTAATTAAAGTGGAAATTTAGAGGAAGATTAATTAATTAATTTATAATTAATTAATGATTATATAAGTAAGGTTTATAATGAAGTAATTAATTTAATTTATTTTAAATTAATTAAGAGATGAAGTAATTAATTTAATTCACTTTAAATTAATTAAAGATAGAGATAGTTAATTTAATTCTTTAAATTAATTATGTTGTGATTAAGTAAATCATTGCTTATATAAATGGATGACATTGATTGTCCTGAATGGATGTAATCTCAGAAATGAGATAAGTAATGTTGTATGGTATGAATGCTTGGTTGTATTATGATGGTATTATAGATTAACTATTGTGATGTTGATATGGATTACATATTGGTTATGAATCATCTGTATATTTGGTAATGTGATTATCAATTGTGAATTATGAATTATCTATCTGTATGAATATAGATAAGTTAAATTGTTTAAACCTTTAAACAACTTGGCCTTAAAAGATACGTTTTGGATTTCGATGAGACCGGGATCGGGTTTCCGTATACCGGAATTCCAGGTCTGGAGACCCGAATACCACATCGATCCAAATTTACGATAGGTCGTGAATCTCAAGTGAAGATGAAGATTCAGAGTGCAAGGGTTATTGTCGTTAACTCTGAGGGTGATTCCAGAACGAGTGTAACGAGATAATGCCTTCGGTTTCGTTCGAACCCGGAACGAACTTGTATGGATTGAATGCTTTCAGCACATCGTCAGGCGGACGATGAGCATTCTAAGTGATATGTTCTGATTAAAGGTAATCGTAACCTCAAGCCTCATCAACCGGGAATGGCTAAAACAGGGGAGGTGCACCAAGGCTTCGTGGGTAGCACCCACTGAGAGCAAGATAGATCCCTGTCTAGAGGTCCCTTTTCTTTTTATTCGGCTTAGTGTGTGGTTGGTCGCGCCAACTACGGGATTGTCTTGTTCGGGATTATCCAGTAAGGGATGGTTCCGGCTTTGTGTTGCAGGGGAGCGGGCGTACTCCTCGGTACGGTGATCTAGGCCACGTACTGTGACGGGCGGTACCCCAGTAGCCCTGCCATTGTATGGAATCCAAACTCCAATAAGTGCCGTACGTATTAGTTGTGCCCAACTATGTTGAAATGTGAGATGCAAGCATTTCAGCTATTTCTGTATTTTACTTGGAAACCCTAGACCCTATTATAATATAACTGGATTTCCTATCAAATGTTTTAGTTAGCGTAAGGTAAAAACTTACCCATGTTTATGTGTGGGAAGTCTTACGTGATACTTTTGTTTTCAAAGGTTTTCAAAGTTAAGCAATCTAACCGTTTACTCACACCAGACCCATGTCTGACCCAAGTGTTTATTTCTGTTTTATAAACTCTTGGGTACTCAAATTTTTACGAGTAGCCAAGGGATTCAGGTTTAGCTTTGACGAATATTCTGGAGGAGCAATGGAGCAGGAGGCTTCGGCGTTCGTAGATATAGTATTCCGCTGTGTTGATATCTGTGATAGTGTCTTGTCTTGTATTTGAGTTGTAATGTCTAGACAGATGTTTATAACTGTCTAGTAAGTGATGTATATGCTGTGTAACTCTGTAAATTGTTGTATACTATGTAATAGTTTATGTTATTAATATAATTTATTCGTTCCGCTGTGAGATCGTTGTTGTTGTTTCTTTCTTTCTTCTCTTCTTTTCTATTTTCTACCCCTTTCTTTCTTCATAATGATCCGACTTTCTGTGGAGAAAAAGTCGGGTCGTTACAGTTGGTATCAGAGCATAGGTTGAGCGAATGCCTAAGCTTTTGGTTAAGTGAATATCAGAGCAGTAGGTTGAGTGAATACCTAGGCTCTGAAGTGGTGTCTATCTTGAGAGCGCGTAATTGTTAGTTATATAAAAATGGTTTTATATTGTGTTAATTGATCGGTTGAGTGGTATATGGATTCTGGTCAATATGAGTAGCTAACGTTATTGATAGGGATCTCTAAACACTTGAACCAGGCCAACGGACACAATATTGTTTTAAAGAGGTAAATGAAATAATTTTACCCAGAAATAATTTCTAAAAAGTATCATTTTAAATATATATATATATATATTTATTTCTACCTATTTGTTGGGTTACCTGTTCGGGTTTTCCAATATGAGTTATAAAGGTAGATAGGGTGGTAGTGTGTGTAACACAATTACCAATGGTTAGAGTTTGAGTGTTAAGGTTGGAAGTGTAATTGTCGAGACTGTAGACCTAATACTGTCTCGAGTAAACTTTGTTGTGATGTAAAGATTTCATCAATCTCCGAAGGAAACTGTTTAAGTTCGGAGTTTATCTTTGAAGTTGGATGAATAGAGTAGATCTATTGGATGAGCTGAAGCGAGTTATAGTATCTTGGTAACTTCAAGAAGTAGTAGCTGTGTGGTGAGATGCGGTGACTATGGACGCTTCTGAAGATGTTTCTTCTGGAGCAAGTTTGAAGAAGTAGGTCTGCTTCGGTGTTGTGGCTGAGTCCAGTGGGGTGTTTCTATTTGCTTTGAGGTCCGAGTTTCTCGAGGAGTTTCGGATAAGAAGTCTTTGGTTTGTGGCAGCAATGCGACTCGGAGTGTTCTATGTTGGCAGAAAGTTTCTGGCTGAGCAGTTTTTCTGAAGGTGAAGTTCAGAAGCAGTAGAGTGAATCCATTTCTTCGATGGATTGGATAGTTAAGTATAAGCTGTTCTGATTTGTGAAGAGAGAACAGTATCTTTGGAAGTTAGGTCGGGTTGATCGCAAAAGAGACTTGCGATTATTTGAGTATTCTCTTGGTATTATTGGAGATTGAGATTCCGTATCGACTTGATTCGTGGAGTTACCGATGGTTCAGCTTAATAGAAGGATGTCTCCGAGAGAAGAATTTGGTGAAGCAGCTAAGGATTCTTTGGAGAGGAATTGATCACACCTAATTTTCTGAAGGGAATTCTACTGGGATGTTTTTGACCAAGTGGAAGGGTTCACTAAGATTTTATGGTTTGGTGAACTGTGGATGATCAGAGTTGTGCAGCGAAAGCAAGATAGCAGCTATTCTAGAGTGGAAGCCACCGGGAGTTGCAATTTTCTTGGAGTAAAGGATTTCTATAGGAAATTCAAGTGTATCTCTAAGTGTGAAGAATTTTCAAGATCTGGAGGTAAGATTGTCAAGTGCAACTGTTTGGCTATTCCAGATAGGAGAGGTAGTTCGAAGTTCTCTAATGTTTGTAGAGTAGAGTTGTGTTTTGGATTTCGGCATATTTTTGAGAAACCATTTTGTTGAGTAGGATCCGGAAATTGGTTTGATGTTGGTCTAATCTATTTCAAGAAGCATCAGCAAGGGTTAAGCTGATCAGGAAGAATGAAGTGACTCAGGATCGTCAAAGGAGTTATGCAGTTAAGAATTGATGGAATTTGGAAATTGATGTTGAAATTGGATATTGTTTAAGTTTTTCTCCGATCAAAGGAGATATAAGATTTGGTAAGACTGGAGAGTAAGCTCCGAAAGTATTATGAGATTTTTCTGTGTTCTTTGGAGATTAGATTTTGATCCCCAGGATTGAGTTGCCAGTTCGGATAACTGGAATTCATTTTATTTCACATATCTCTGAGGAATATGTGTATGATTCATCGAGTGATGGAATCAGCAGTTCAGAAGGATAGTTGAGATGGTTTTGAGTTAGTCTGATATCTTGTTCAGATTTGTGATCTAGAAAGGAAGGACTTCTAGATTATTGTAGATAGTTAGTTTAGATCCTGTAGAACGAGTCTCCCGGTATATATATATATACTTGGGGAAACTCGAGTAAATTCTATCCAGATTTTGACTGGATAGTTAAATTTGTTTGATTAAATTGTTTGCTATGATTGTTAGAATATGATTGATATGTATGGTTGCTGTTTGAAATTAAAATTAAAATTTTGCTGGGTTATTAAATTATCTTTGCTTTTAAATTTCGGGGACGAAATTATTTTAAGGGGGAAGGAATGTGATATCCCGGAAATTTGGCAATATCAATTTAATAATCTTTATTAATAATTAAATTGATTTGTTGATTTATTTTATAGATTGACAAGTTTATTTATTTTAAAAGGCTAATAAAATTTTAAATATTGGAAATATTTATTTATATCTTTTCTAACAATTTTAAATTGGGAAGTTTTATCTTTCTAAAACTAATATAAGTGTTTATATTTATAATGTATATATATAGGTATATATATATATTATAAATAGGGAGTCTTTAATTTAATAAAAGGATAAGTTTTCAAATTATAATATATATGTATATATATATTGTTATTTGAAGTTATGTATTAAATTCAATAGGATAATTATCAAGCTAATGTTAAAAGTACTTTTCATTTAGAATATATATATATTTGCATATATTGGAATGAAAAGAATATTGAATTTGAATTTAATAAAGTATTTTCAAACTTTAATATATTTATATAATTTGTAATTTGACTTAATACTTTTGAAAATGATATTTGAGGTTTAAATAACAAGAATAATTTCTTATTTATTATAAACATATATTTTAAGTTTTATTTTGGTTAAGGTTTAAATTAAGAAGTTTATTTGTTTTAATAATCTTTTCTCTTTTAAAATTCAAATATAAGTCAAAATGGGTTTGTAAAAATATATATATAGTTAAACTCAATTTCTCAAGCATATATAAATATTTTATATTTATTTGATATAAGCATAAGTTATTTAAATAATAGTTTTTCACATTTGTATATTTATATAGGAATGTAAAAGCTTAATTATAAAAAGATAAATATTTCTTAAATACACATAAATGACTTAGATAAATTTATTAAAACAAGATTAACACTTGTAAGCTTATTAAGGTGGTTTAGTGACATTTGTAAGAAAATAGGCATAAGTGTAAGCTAATTAACATCTAAGAAGGACAAATGTCCACATTTCCTTTTAAGGATTAAAATAAATAAATTAAAACATATAAAAGAAGAAATATTTTTACTTTCAGCTGAAACTATTCTTTTCTCAACTAAAGAATATAATTCGAATCTAAAAATAAATGAAAGACTGGAAACCTGAAAATCAAAAGAAGACTGAAATCAAAATTCAAAGAAGATGAAAATCGGGAAATGCAAATCAGTGGAAAAGAAGATCAAAAACAATACAACATCAATCTCAAGATTTTCAAATACAACTTAAAGTTCAGAGAAAGAAAATCAAGCAAGTAATCAAAGATCAATAGCAAGAATTCAAATTCAACTAAACAAGAAGTTCAAAAATCAACATGCAAGCCTGGAAACAGTTTCTGTTCTCTGCTCTTTGATATAGGTGAGTAAACTAAGATTTTAGAAACAGTTTTAGATTCTGGAATCCCACTTTAATATATGAAACTCATGCTGTTGTCTGAATGCTTGGATTAAAATGGATGCATGTGTGTATATGAATATTGAATGCCTGTATAGTTAAATTTGAAAGCCTGTACAGTTATGTATTAGCCTCTGTAAGTAATAACAGTCTTGACTTCTTAAATAAAACCAATATTTCATCACTTGATCATTTTTAGCCTTTGATTTGTAAATGAAAAATGATGGAAACCATGCAATATCACTTATAAAAATAAGTTGTGGAATTTTTATAAAGAACTTGTCTTGAAATTTTATAAACAGCAGAGAGAATATAAATTTGGTTAAAAATTGATTGATTCAATTTTAAGTTCTGAGTATATCATTGAATTCAATATGGCAAATCGTGATTTTTGAAGCTAGTATCGTGATTTTTAGATTTGAATTTCAAGAGAATTTGGGGTTTGATTGTTTTGGCATTATGGCCAATTCACGGTGAACGGCGACGATCGACGTGCCGTGGGTGAACTCGAAGGTGGAAGGGGAGGTAGTGAGCTTGGGAAAAATCTTTCGTGAATTTATTGGTGATTGAGTTGGTCGCAATCGATCGAGATAGGGTTTAGGACTCTGGTTATATCGTTATTTTTCAGATGGGTGTTGCGACGTCGTGATGGGATCGGAATCGATCGCGTGGTGTCTGGTGGTTGCTGGTAGTCGAGGCGAAGCTGTGGGGAAGATGGCGAAGCTTCTCGTGGCATAGATCATCGGAGGGAAGCGGTTTCTGGTGATGTCGTTTGTAAGCTGATGGGTTAGATAGCTCAATTCGATTTTCGTTCGAATCGAAGAGAAACTAGTGGTCGATCGTGATGTCGTGATGAAAGGCGAGTTGTCGAAGGCCAGGTCGGAGTTCGTCGTCGTCCAGCGTGTGTGTGCACGTGCACGAGCACGTTGGCGTGCATCTAGAAATCTGGGTTTGGGGAAGAAAGCGTTGGCTCGGGTGTTCGTTCGAGAATTTGTGAGTTTTACTCGAAGCAGGGAAGTGGTAGGATGACGCGAGTGTTACTTCGAGATTCTTAGGGATTTACTCGGGTTTGGGATTAGCTAGTATTAAGAATTTACAAGGAAATGTTTTAAAGTTTAAACAAAAGAAATTTTGTTTTGTAATATTTTCTGAGTTTAAACAAGTTTATATATTTTATAATATTGAGTTTTAAAATAAAATAAGTAGATTTTGAAATAAATTTGTATTTAATTATATTTAATAACTTGGGAAAAGTTTTAAAGATTTAAAGGTTCAAGTTAAAATGTGTTTAGTAATCAATTAAAATAGGAATTTTCTTAAGTATTTAGAATGTTGATTTAATTAAAGATAGTTAAATTGAAAAGGAAATTTAGAAAATTAAATTATTTTAATTATAAAGTGTTATTGGTAAATAATTGATTTAAATTAAGATAGTAGTTTCTTAATTAAGAACCTTTAATATAATAAGTTAAGAATCATTTAATTAAATTTAAATGATTAAGTTAAATTAATTAATTTGTGATTACTTAAGATAATCACTTATAAATTAAGTTAAGTATAATTACTTGATGAAGTGATTAAGGAATAATTACTGAATGTAATTAAGTAAAAGGAAAGTTATTTAATAAAATAATTAGAGGATAATTATTTTATGAAAGTAATTAAATAAGAAGTGATTAAGGTTAATTACTTAGTGTTATTAATTAAATAAATTATTTAATTAAGTTAATTAAAGGATTAAGATTAATTATAAGGTAATTAATTATTTGTTAAGGTAATTAATTAAAAATAATTAATTAAGGAAGATAATTAATTAGAGTTAATTACTGGTTAAGTTTAATTAAAGGTGATTAATAAATTATGGTTTAATTAAAGGTTAATTACTTAATGTAATTAATAATTAATTAAAGGTGTAATTAGGGATCATTAGTTTATAATTAATGATGTGATTAAGAGTTGATTAATTAAGATTAATTAATCAAATGATAAGTGATTAATTGTAATTAATTAAGAGATGAAGTAATTAATTAATTAATTAATGAAGTAATTAAAAGTTAATTACTGTATTGGATTAAGGATAATTAATTTGGAAAATTAATTAAGGATAATTACTTAAATGTAATTAAAGTATAATTAATCAGGGTGATTAATTAAAGTGGAAATTTAGAGGAAGATTAATTAATTAATTTATAATTAATTAATGATTATATAAGTAAGGTTTATAATGAAGTAATTAATTTAATTTATTTTAAATTAATTAAGAGATGAAGTAATTAATTTAATTCACTTTAAATTAATTAAAGATAGAGATAGTTAATTTAATTCATTTTAAATTAATTATGTTGTGATTAAGTAAATCATTGCTTATATAAATGGATGACATTGATTGTCCTGAATGGATGTAATCTCAGAAATGAGATAAGTAATGTTGTATGGTATGAATGCTTGGTTGTATTATGATGGTATTATAGATTAACTATTGTGATGTTGATATGGATTACATATTGGTTATGAATCATCTGTATATTTGGTAATGTGATTATCAATTGTGAATTATGAATTATCTATCTGTATGAATATAGATAAGTTAAATTGTTTAAACCTTTAAACAACTTGGCCTTAAAAGATACGTTTTGGATTTCGATGAGACCGGGATCGGGTTTCCGTATACCGGAATTCCAGGTCTGGAGACCCGAATACCACATCGATCCAAATTTACGATAGGTCGTGAATCTCAAGTGAAGATGAAGATTCAGAGTGCAAGGGTTATTGTCGTTAACTCTGAGGGTGATTCCAGAACGAGTGTAACGAGATAATGCCTTCGGTTTCGTTCGAACCCGGAACGAACTTGTATGGATTGAATGCTTTCAGCACATCGTCAGGCGGACGATGAGCATTCTAAGTGATATGTTCTGATTAAAGGTAATCGTAACCTCAAGCCTCATCAACCGGGAATGGCTAAAACAGGGGAGGTGCACCAAGGCTTCGTGGGTAGCACCCACTGAGAGCAAGATAGATCCCTGTCTAGAGGTCCCTTTTCTTTTTATTCGGCTTAGTGTGTGGTTGGTCGCGCCAACTACGGGATTGTCTTGTTCGGGATTATCCAGTAAGGGATGGTTCCGGCTTTGTGTTGCAGGGGAGCGGGCGTACTCCTCGGTACGGTGATCTAGGCCACGTACTGTGACGGGCGGTACCCCAGTAGCCCTGCCATTGTATGGAATCCAAACTCCAATAAGTGCCGTACGTATTAGTTGTGCCCAACTATGTTGAAATGTGAGATGCAAGCATTTCAGCTATTTCTGTATTTTACTTGGAAACCCTAGACCCTATTATAATATAACTGGATTTCCTATCAAATGTTTTAGTTAGCGTAAGGTAAAAACTTACCCATGTTTATGTGTGGGAAGTCTTACGTGATACTTTTGTTTTCAAAGGTTTTCAAAGTTAAGCAATCTAACCGTTTACTCACACCAGACCCATGTCTGACCCAAGTGTTTATTTCTGTTTTATAAACTCTTGGGTACTCAAATTTTTACGAGTAGCCAAGGGATTCAGGTTTAGCTTTGACGAATATTCTGGAGGAGCAATGGAGCAGGAGGCTTCGGCGTTCGTAGATATAGTATTCCGCTGTGTTGATATCTGTGATAGTGTCTTGTCTTGTATTTGAGTTGTAATGTCTAGACAGATGTTTATAACTGTCTAGTAAGTGATGTATATGCTGTGTAACTCTGTAAATTGTTGTATACTATGTAATAGTTTATGTTATTAATATAATTTATTCGTTCCGCTGTGAGATCGTTGTTGTTGTTTCTTTCTTTCTTCTCTTCTTTTCTATTTTCTACCCCTTTCTTTCTTCATAATGATCCGACTTTCTGTGGAGAAAAAGTCGGGTCGTTACAGTTGGTATCAGAGCATAGGTTGAGCGAATGCCTAAGCTTTTGGTTAAGTGAATATCAGAGCAGTAGGTTGAGTGAATACCTAGGCTCTGAAGTGGTGTCTATCTTGAGAGCGCGTAATTGTTAGTTATATAAAAATGGTTTTATATTGTGTTAATTGATCGGTTGAGTGGTATATGGATTCTGGTCAATATGAGTAGCTAACGTTATTGATAGGGATCTCTAAACACTTGAACCAGGCCAACGGACACAATATTGTTTTAAAGAGGTAAATGAAATAATTTTACCCAGAAATAATTTCTAAAAAGTATCATTTTAAATATATATATATATATATATATTTATTTCTACCTATTTGTTGGGTTACCTGTTCGGGTTTTCCAATATGAGTTATAAAGGTAGATAGGGTGGTAGTGTGTGTAACACAATTACCAATGGTTAGAGTTTGAGTGTTAAGGTTGGAAGTGTAATTGTCGAGACTGTAGACCTAATACTGTCTCGAGTAAACTTTGTTGTGATGTAAAGATTTCATCAATCTCCGAAGGAAACTGTTTAAGTTCGGAGTTTATCTTTGAAGTTGGATGAATAGAGTAGATCTATTGGATGAGCTGAAGCGAGTTATAGTATCTTGGTAACTTCAAGAAGTAGTAGCTGTGTGGTGAGATGCGGTGACTATGGACGCTTCTGAAGATGTTTCTTCTGGAGCAAGTTTGAAGAAGTAGGTCTGCTTCGGTGTTGTGGCTGAGTCCAGTGGGGTGTTTCTATTTGCTTTGAGGTCCGAGTTTCTCGAGGAGTTTCGGATAAGAAGTCTTTGGTTTGTGGCAGCAATGCGACTCGGAGTGTTCTATGTTGGCAGAAAGTTTCTGGCTGAGCAGTTTTTCTGAAGGTGAAGTTCAGAAGCAGTAGAGTGAATCCATTTCTTCGATGGATTGGATAGTTAAGTATAAGCTGTTCTGATTTGTGAAGAGAGAACAGTATCTTTGGAAGTTAGGTCGGGTTGATCGCAAAAGAGACTTGCGATTATTTGAGTATTCTCTTGGTATTATTGGAGATTGAGATTCCGTATCGACTTGATTCGTGGAGTTACCGATGGTTCAGCTTAATAGAAGGATGTCTCCGAGAGAAGAATTTGGTGAAGCAGCTAAGGATTCTTTGGAGAGGAATTGATCACACCTAATTTTCTGAAGGGAATTCTACTGGGATGTTTTTGACCAAGTGGAAGGGTTCACTAAGATTTTATGGTTTGGTGAACTGTGGATGATCAGAGTTGTGCAGCGAAAGCAAGATAGCAGCTATTCTAGAGTGGAAGCCACCGGGAGTTGCAATTTTCTTGGAGTAAAGGATTTCTATAGGAAATTCAAGTGTATCTCTAAGTGTGAAGAATTTTCAAGATCTGGAGGTAAGATTGTCAAGTGCAACTGTTTGGCTATTCCAGATAGGAGAGGTAGTTCGAAGTTCTCTAATGTTTGTAGAGTAGAGTTGTGTTTTGGATTTCGGCATATTTTTGAGAAACCATTTTGTTGAGTAGGATCCGGAAATTGGTTTGATGTTGGTCTAATCTATTTCAAGAAGCATCAGCAAGGGTTAAGCTGATCAGGAAGAATGAAGTGACTCAGGATCGTCAAAGGAGTTATGCAGTTAAGAATTGATGGAATTTGGAAATTGATGTTGAAATTGGATATTGTTTAAGTTTTTCTCCGATCAAAGGAGATATAAGATTTGGTAAGACTGGAGAGTAAGCTCCGAAAGTATTATGAGATTTTTCTGTGTTCTTTGGAGATTAGATTTTGATCCCCAGGATTGAGTTGCCAGTTCGGATAACTGGAATTCATTTTATTTCACATATCTCTGAGGAATATGTGTATGATTCATCGAGTGATGGAATCAGCAGTTCAGAAGGATAGTTGAGATGGTTTTGAGTTAGTCTGATATCTTGTTCAGATTTGTGATCTAGAAAGGAAGGACTTCTAGATTATTGTAGATAGTTAGTTTAGATCCTGTAGAACGAGTCTCCCGGTATATATATATATATACTTGGGGAAACTCGAGTAAATTCTATCCAGATTTTGACTGGATAGTTAAATTTGTTTGATTAAATTGTTTGCTATGATTGTTAGAATATGATTGATATGTATGGTTGCTGTTTGAAATTAAAATTAAAATTTTGCTGGGTTATTAAATTATCTTTGCTTTTAAATTTCGGGGACGAAATTATTTTAAGGGGGAAGGAATGTGATATCCCGGAAATTTGGCAATATCAATTTAATAATCTTTATTAATAATTAAATTGATTTGTTGATTTATTTTATAGATTGACAAGTTTATTTATTTTAAAAGGCTAATAAAATTTTAAATATTGGAAATATTTATTTATATCTTTTCTAACAATTTTAAATTGGGAAGTTTTATCTTTCTAAAACTAATATAAGTGTTTATATTTATAATGTATATATATAGGTATATATATATATTATAAATAGGGAGTCTTTAATTTAATAAAAGGATAAGTTTTCAAATTATAATATATATGTATATATATATTGTTATTTGAAGTTATGTATTAAATTCAATAGGATAATTATCAAGCTAATGTTAAAAGTACTTTTCATTTAGAATATATATATATTTGCATATATTGGAATGAAAAGAATATTGAATTTGAATTTAATAAAGTATTTTCAAACTTTAATATATTTATATAATTTGTAATTTGACTTAATACTTTTGAAAATGATATTTGAGGTTTAAATAACAAGAATAATTTCTTATTTATTATAAACATATATTTTAAGTTTTATTTTGGTTAAGGTTTAAATTAAGAAGTTTATTTGTTTTAATAATCTTTTCTCTTTTAAAATTCAAATATAAGTCAAAATGGGTTTGTAAAAATATATATATATAGTTAAACTCAATTTCTCAAGCATATATAAATATTTTATATTTATTTGATATAAGCATAAGTTATTTAAATAATAGTTTTTCACATTTGTATATTTATATAGGAATGTAAAAGCTTAATTATAAAAAGATAAATATTTCTTAAATACACATAAATGACTTAGATAAATTTATTAAAACAAGATTAACACTTGTAAGCTTATTAAGGTGGTTTAGTGACATTTGTAAGAAAATAGGCATAAGTGTAAGCTAATTAACATCTAAGAAGGACAAATGTCCACATTTCCTTTTAAGGATTAAAATAAATAAATTAAAACATATAAAAGAAGAAATATTTTTACTTTCAGCTGAAACTATTCTTTTCTCAACTAAAGAATATAATTCGAATCTAAAAATAAATGAAAGACTGGAAACCTGAAAATCAAAAGAAGACTGAAATCAAAATTCAAAGAAGATGAAAATCGGGAAATGCAAATCAGTGGAAAAGAAGATCAAAAACAATACAACATCAATCTCAAGATTTTCAAATACAACTTAAAGTTCAGAGAAAGAAAATCAAGCAAGTAATCAAAGATCAATAGCAAGAATTCAAATTCAACTAAACAAGAAGTTCAAAAATCAACATGCAAGCCTGGAAACAGTTTCTGTTCTCTGCTCTTTGATATAGGTGAGTAAACTAAGATTTTAGAAACAGTTTTAGATTCTGGAATCCCACTTTAATATATGAAACTCATGCTGTTGTCTGAATGCTTGGATTAAAATGGATGCATGTGTGTATATGAATATTGAATGCCTGTATAGTTAAATTTGAAAGCCTGTACAGTTATGTATTAGCCTCTGTAAGTAATAATAGTCTTGACTTCTTAAATAAAACCAATATTTCATCACTTGATCATTTTTAGCCTTTGATTTGTAAATGAAAAATGATGGAAACCATGCAATATCACTTATAAAAATAAGTTGTGGAATTTTTATAAAGAACTTGTCTTGAAATTTTATAAACAGCAGAGAGAATATAAATTTGGTTAAAAATTGATTGATTCAATTTTAAGTTCTGAGTATATCATTGAATTCAATATGGCAAATCGTGATTTTTGAAGCTAGTATCGTGATTTTTAGATTTGAATTTCAAGAGAATTTGGGGTTTGATTGTTTTGGCATTATGGCCAATTCACGGTGAACGGCGACGATCGACGTGCCGTGGGTGAACTCGAAGGTGGAAGGGGAGGTAGTGAGCTTGGGAAAAATCTTTCGTGAATTTATTGGTGATTGAGTTGGTCGCAATCGATCGAGATAGGGTTTAGGACTCTGGTTATATCGTTATTTTTCAGATGGGTGTTGCGACGTCGTGATGGGATCGGAATCGATCGCGTGGTGTCTGGTGGTTGCTGGTAGTCGAGGCGAAGCTGTGGGGAATATGGCGAAGCTTCTCGTGGCATAGATCATCGGAGGGAAGCGGTTTCTGGTGATGTCGTTTGTAAGCTGATGGGTTAGATAGCTCAATTCGATTTTCGTTCGAATCGAAGAGAAACTAGTGGTCGATCGTGATGTCGTGATGAAAGGCGAGTTGTCGAAGGCCAGGTCGGAGTTCGTCGTCGTCCAGCGTGTGTGTGCACGTGCACGAGCACGTTGGCGTGCATCTAGAAATCTGGGTTTGGGGAAGAAAGCGTTGGCTCGGGTGTTCGTTCGAGAATTTGTGAGTTTTACTCGAAGCAGGGAAGTGGTAGGATGACGCGAGTGTTACTTCGAGATTCTTAGGGATTTACTCGGGTTTGGGATTAGCTGGTATTAAGAATTTACAAGGAAATGTTTTAAAGTTTAAACAAAAGAAATTTTGTTTTGTAATATTTTCTGAGTTTAAACAAGTTTATATATTTTATAATATTGAGTTTTAAAATAAAATAAGTAGATTTTGAAATAAATTTGTATTTAATTATATTTAATAACTTGGGAAAAGTTTTAAAGATTTAAAGGTTCAAGTTAAAATGTGTTTAGTAATCAATTAAAATAGGAATTTTCTTAAGTATTTAGAATGTTGATTTAATTAAAGATAGTTAAATTGAAAAGGAAATTTAGAAAATTAAATTATTTTAATTATAAAGTGTTATTGGTAAATAATTGATTTAAATTAAGATAGTAGTTTCTTAATTAAGAACCTTTAATATAATAAGTTAAGAATCATTTAATTAAATTTAAATGATTAAGTTAAATTAATTAATTTGTGATTACTTAAGATAATCACTTATAAATTAAGTTAAGTATAATTACTTGATGAAGTGATTAAGGAATAATTACTGAATGTAATTAAGTAAAAGGAAAGTTATTTAATAAAATAATTAGAGGATAATTATTTTATGAAAGTAATTAAATAAGAAGTGATTAAGGTTAATTACTTAGTGTTATTAATTAAATAAATTATTTAATTAAGTTAATTAAAGGATTAAGATTAATTATAAGGTAATTAATTATTTGTTAAGGTAATTAATTAAAAATAATTAATTAAGGAAGATAATTAATTAGAGTTAATTACTAGTTAAGTTTAATTAAAGGTGATTAATAAATTATGGTTTAATTAAAGGTTAATTACTTAATGTAATTAATAATTAATTAAAGGTGTAATTAGGGATCATTAGTTTATAATTAATGATGTGATTAAGAGTTGATTAATTAAGATTAATTAATCAAATGATAAGTGATTAATTGTAATTAATTAAGAGATGAAGTAATTAATTAATTAATTAATGAAGTAATTAAAAGTTAATTACTGTATTGGATTAAGGATAATTAATTTGGAAAATTAATTAAGGATAATTACTTAAATGTAATTAAAGTATAATTAATCAGGGTGATTAATTAAAGTGGAAATTTAGAGGAAGATTAATTAATTAATTTATAATTAATTAATGATTATATAAGTAAGGTTTATAATGAAGTAATTAATTTAATTTATTTTAAATTAATTAAGAGATGAAGTAATTAATTTAATTCACTTTAAATTAATTAAAGATAGAGATAGTTAATTTAATTCATTTTAAATTAATTATGTTGTGATTAAGTAAATCATTGCTTATATAAATGGATGACATTGATTGTCCTGAATGGATGTAATCTCAGAAATGAGATAAGTAATGTTGTATGGTATGAATGCTTGGTTGTATTATGATGGTATTATAGATTAACTATTGTGATGTTGATATGGATTACATATTGGTTATGAATCATCTGTATATTTGGTAATGTGATTATCAATTGTGAATTATGAATTATCTATCTGTATGAATATAGATAAGTTAAATTGTTTAAACCTTTAAACAACTTGGCCTTAAAAGATACGTTTTGGATTTCGATGAGACCGGGATCGGGTTTCCGTATACCAGAATTCCAGGTCTGGAGACCCGAATACCACATCGATCCAAATTTACGATAGGTCGTGAATCTCAAGTGAAGATGAAGATTCAGAGTGCAAGGGTTATTGTCGTTAACTCTGAGGGTGATTCCAGAACGAGTGTAACGAGATAATGCCTTCGGTTTCGTTCGAACCCGGAACGAACTTGTATGGATTGAATGCTTTCAGCACATCGTCAGGCGGACGATGAGCATTCTAAGTGATATGTTCTGATTAAAGGTAATCGTAACCTCAAGCCTCATCAACCGGGAATGGCTAAAACAGGGGAGGTGCACCAAGGCTTCGTGGGTAGCACCCACTGAGAGCAAGATAGATCCCTGTCTAGAGGTCCCTTTTCTTTTTATTCGGCTTAGTGTGTGGTTGGTCGCGCCAACTACGGGATTGTCTTGTTCGGGATTATCCAGTAAGGGATGGTTCCGGCTTTGTGTTGCAGGGGAGCGGGCGTACTCCTCGATACGGTGATCTAGGCCACGTACTGTGACGGGCGGTACCCCAGTAGCCCTGCCATTGTATGGAATCCAAACTCCAATAAGTGCCGTACGTATTAGTTGTGCCCAACTATGTTGAAATGTGAGATGCAAGCATTTCAGCTATTTCTGTATTTTACTTGGAAACCCTAGACCCTATTATAATATAACTGGATTTCCTATCAAATGTTTTAGTTAGCGTAAGGTAAAAACTTACCCATGTTTATGTGTGGGAAGTCTTACGTGATACTTTTGTTTTCAAAGGTTTTCAAAGTTAAGCAATCTAACCGTTTACTCACACCAGACCCATGTCTGACCCAAGTGTTTATTTCTGTTTTATAAACTCTTGGGTACTCAAATTTTTACGAGTAGCCAAGGGATTCAGGTTTAGCTTTGACGAATATTCTGGAGGAGCAATGGAGCAGGAGGCTTCGGCGTTCGTAGATATAGTATTCCGCTGTGTTGATATCTGTGATAGTGTCTTGTCTTGTATTTGAGTTGTAATGTCTAGACAGATGTTTATAACTGTCTAGTAAGTGATGTATATGCTGTGTAACTCTGTAAATTGTTGTATACTATGTAATAGTTTATGTTATTAATATAATTTATTCGTTCCGCTGTGAGATCGTTGTTGTTGTTTCTTTCTTTCTTCTCTTCTTTTCTATTTTCTACCACTTTCTTTCTTCATAATGTTCCGACTTTCTGTGGAGAAAAAGTCGGGTCGTTACACAACCAAAGTCCCACATCGCTAATGGAAGCAAGCCTACTTCCTTCAAACCACTATAAATAAAGATGCACTCCTTCATGGAAAGGGGCCATTAACCTCTTTCTTGCTCTTATCACTTTTTCCAATTAGGATCTTCTTCAAGTTATCTTCATTGAGAGATCAAGGACAAAATAATGGCACAAAGGCTAATGAAGGAGAAGTGGATATTCAATATTTGCAAACAAGGGCTTGAATAATTTGAAAATTACATATGGGCATATTTGTAACATGTTTACAGTTGAATAAAAGAACATGGTTTGAGCATATTGTCTATTGTTATTTTGACTTGCCTATTTTATTTTTGAACTCATGAATGGTGTTTTAAAAAATCTTGTGAATTATTATAAAACCAAGAGATATTATTGAAATTTCTTCGAACATGCCTCCTTATGCACATATCTTGAACGTTAAACCAAATTTTGGTTTAACGGTTAGAGTTTATTATTTTATTTTCTCCTTTTTATCTATTTTCTTGTAACATAAACAATGAAGCTAAAGTAACCTATAAAAAATGGGGCAAAAGAATAATATGGGTACAATGTGTGTTTGTGTGTGTGTACATTGGCCCTTGATATGTGTATATATAATACAAATGATAAAATTAATAATATATGAAGGACCACTAGCTTAGGTATCCAAGACATTAAAATGAATACTCGCCTTGACTAAAGGACTCAGATTCTAAAAAAATGAGTAATAGAAAATGGACATAAATGATTTAGGTATAATTCAAAATTTACATTGAATGCTAGATCTTTATAACCAAGACAACTAAAATTGTATTTTGCACATATAATTACAATTAAAATTAATCGAATAAAAACATTTAATTATCATAATAACAAGCCATTAACTAAGAAGTTCAAGGAAAAATAGAATACAAAATTGAGTTCCTAAGGGAAGAAATTTATTCCATTTAGATAGAATACAAGAATGAGTCGGGCGTATACTATGTAATAGTATGAAGTATGATTTGGTCTTTGCAACAAAATACAAGGGATGCAATGAGAGAAAAATTCTTAATCCAATTCCATGTCACTTATATTAGGTGTCGTTCACAACCAAAATTTACCACATTACTGTTGGCGGCGCGTCCGACGCGTCAGACGTTTCTGTTGATTCATGAGTTTTGATTCATGACACAAGCTTCAGAGATCATACGACGAGAATGCTATATGAAAGCGACAAAAAGAGAATAAATGCATACCGTGCACTACAAAGAAGATAATCTTACAATTCAGAGATTAGTATGGATATTTTATTTTATTTGAGTCTTAGAACAATGTTAAAATCATTCCTCAAATAATCACACACGCACACAAAACATTTTATATCAAAAAATATGTTCACTGTGCATATACCACCATGTCGGCCGACCGACCAGGATCCTCGGTCGACCGACCCTGTATCATATGCACAGTGACTTTCTGTTTTGTATACGTTTTTCAACTCAGCTGATCGGCCAGTTTTTCCGGTCGACCGACCAGAGAAAAACGGCTAGTTTTCTGAAGAGACGCGATCTTTTCATGAAGAGTAATGTCCTCTATTTCAAGAGGTATGGACACTACTGTTGACTAAAACTATTCATGAAAGATTACAACTCTTCTACAACTATATAAACATATTCAATTCACTTCTACAATCACCGATTCTTGTTTATATTTCTGAAATCTAATCTCTTTTCATTTCTGCAAATAAAAGCATTCACTCTTATTCAATATCACTAGAATCCTTGAATTTATTCACATACTTCGATTCTACGTGATTATCTTCCTTCTAAATCTTCATACACATACATATTCTTGAGGATTTGATTATAGGAAAGTTGTACTATCAAAAGACAATCAGTGTTATTTAGAACACATTCGTCAACAAACATTTTGTATTAAGTTGAAGTCCTCTTCGGTTGTTGAGGCGGAAAAATTCCTGTTCGGCTGCTCAGGTGTCGTATACCTATTCCTCCGGGTTAAGTGAGGGGTTTAGTTTAAATCCAGAGGGTATTCTGGGACTGGACGTAGAACGGAAAGTTCGAACCAGTATAAAAATTCCTGGTGTGCTTACTTTAATTTTTACTTTACTGTTATTACCAGTTTCCGCATTAATATACCATATTACACGATCCTAGTACTACACGTACACTTTCATTTGGTATCAGAGCGAGGTTATCTTATAACCATCACAAAGTTATTTGATATTTACTTATTTTTAGTAATATGGCAACCACACAAATTAACGATGTTAACACTCACACTAATTCTAGTTTCACAGAAGGTCAATCGACTTCACGACCTCCACTTTTCAATGGTATAAATTATAATTATTGGTCAACTAGAATGAGAATTTATATGCAATCAAGTGGGTTTGATATCTGGAATATTATACAAAGGGAATACACAATTCCTACTGAAGAATACTCGACTTGGAGTAACACACAAAAACTAGATGCTACATCAAATGCTAAAGCTATGAATATTTTATTTTGTGCATTAGATAGAAATGAATTCAATAGAGTTAGTATGTGTACTTCCGGCTATGAAATTTGGAGAACTCTTAAAGTTTCACATGAAGGAACGAACAAAGTTAAATTGAGCAAAATTTCTATGCTGAAACATCAATTTGAAAACTTTAAAATGAGGCCAAATGAATCTATAAATGACATGTACTCTAGATTTCAGGATATTTATCATGCTCTATTGTCTCTAGAACAAAAGTTTACTGATTTTGATGTTGTTACAAAAATCTTGAATTCTTTAACGGACGAATGGGAATGAAAAGTCCTAGCTATTGAAGAAGCAACTGATTTGTCAACATTAAAACCAGAAGAATTGATAGGTAATTTAATGTCCTACGAAGTAAATTTGCAGGCAAAACGAAATGGAGCACAAGAAAAGAAAAATGTAGCATTCCAAGCAGAAAAAGATGATTCCGACTCAGATAATGAAGATATGGCAATGATCGCTAAAAATTTCAAAAAGTTTTTGAAATTAAACAGAAACAAATTCAAGGGAAACAAAAATAATTCCAACAACAATTCTAATAGCAGCAAACCATCATCTTCAACAATGGAATGTTATGAATGTCACAAGAAAGGACACATGAAGAAAGATTGTCCAGATCGTAAAAAGAATAATTTCAAGAAGGACAAAAACAAACGAAAAGCTTTTTCAGTCACTTGGGACGACACTGACTCATCATCTTCATCAGAGAGTGAAAGTGATAATGAACAAGCAAATGTATGCTTCATGGCTTCGTCAGACGATGTAAGTGATTTTACTTTTGAAGATTTAATTGAAATAAATTCTGAATTAGTAAATTTAACAAAACAACTTAAAAAGAAAAATAAGGAGTTGCAAAGAAAGTTAGATAGAACAGTTTTAGAAGTAGATATGTTAAAAGATGAGAAGGTAATATTGGAAGAAGAACTTGAAATCTCTCAACAATCGAATTCTAACTTATCTTCTCAAATTACGTCAATATCTGAGGAACTAGAAATTCAGAAAAATAAAAATGATGTTTTACTTTTTGAAAATAATGATTTAATATCTAAAATTAAGGATTTAGAGTTAGAAAAATCTAGTCTTAAAATAAAATTTGATGATATTTCTAAAAATGTTTCTAATTTCAATAAAGGAAGAGAAAATCTTTCTAGTATACTAGAAAACTCTCAAACTTCCAACAATAAATCTGGACTAGGATTTAAGAAACAAAATAATTATGCTAAAAGTAAAATTAATAATAAAATTAAGAAAGATATTAGGAAAACAGTTTATTCAAATACTAAAACTATTAAGATATGGATTCCAAAAACCAATAATACATTGATAAGGAATAAACATATCAAAAGTTTTATGGAAACTGTTCATAATAACAAGAATTATGTTTATAAAGGGAATTCTGAACCCGTATGGGTTTGGCTTCCTAAGATCTAACTCTTAGGACCCTAAAAAGATTGGGTACCAACTTTTTATAATTTTTTGCAGGTACCACATAAAAAGAGAGGAAAATGGATTTTAGATAGCGGTTGCTCAAAACACATGACTGGAAACAAAGAAATGTTATCAAACATTATATACTCAAATGGAGGAGCAGTCACCTTTGGAGATAACTCAAAAGGGTATATCATCGGCAAAGGCAATGTCAATAGCAACGGTACATCTAATTTACCTTTCATTACTGATGTTTTATTAGTTAAAAATTTAAAACATAATTTATTAAGTATTAGTCAACTATGCGACAAAGGTTTTAATATAACTTTTTCAGAAAATAAATGTAACATTTTTGATAAAAATCACAACATTATTTTCGAAGGAAATAGAGATAAAAATATTTATATCCTAAATATGAATGTTAATAATGATTCAAATTTGTGTCTAGTAGCTAAAGAGAATGATTCTTGCCTTTGGCACAAAAGATTTTGTCACATAAATTTTAATACCATCAACAAACTTGCTAAAAATAAATTAGTTAAAGGGCTACCTGATATAAAATTCAAAACTAACATATTTTGTGATGCATGTAAATTAGGAAAATTAACAAAATCTTCTTTTAAATCAAAGAAAGTAATATCTACAGAACAACCACTTGAACTTTTACACATGGATCTTTTTGGTCCAACTCAAGTGCAATCTATTAATCATAATAGATATGTTTTTGTTATTGTAGATGATTTCTCTAGATATACTTGGATTTTCTTTTTGAAAAATAAAAGTGATACTTTTGATAATTTTAAAGTTTTTGTTAAAAGAATTCAAAATATTAAAACTTTGAAAATTAAAAATATAAGAAGTGATCACGGAGGCGAATTTGAAAATGAAGTTTTTGAACAATTTTGTAACAAAAAAGGTATTAACCATAATTTCTCTTTTCCTAGAACACCACAACAAAATGGAGTTGTAGAAAGGAAAAATAGAACGTTACAAGAATGTGCAAGAACTTTACTAAATGGAACAACTTTATCGAAACAATTTTGGGCAGAAGCTGTAGCTACTGCTTGTTACGTACTGAATCGCGTTTCTATTCGACCATTAACTAAAAATACACCATATGAACTTCTAAATGGAAGAAAACCAAATATTTCATATCTAAAAGTTTTTGGTTCCAAATGTTTTATTTTAAATACTAAAGATCAACTAGGCAAATTCGATCCAAAATCCGATGAAGGTATATTTGTTGGATATTCGGAACGAAGCAAGGCCTATCGAATTTATAATAAACGAACTCAAATTATTGAAGAAAGTTTACATGTTTCTTTCAACGAAAATTTTAAAAATATAAATCCGAGTGTTACTATTGATTCTGATGATGAATCTACTCAGAATGAGAATATTAGTACAAATGAAAATCTTGATATTCATGAAACCAATACAAATGTGACTTCTAATTTAATAAAATCTCCACCTAGAATTTTAAAAGATCATCCTGTGCAAAATATAATTGGAGAAGTTAATACGAATGTTAAAACCAGACATCAATTAAATCAAGCTGGTCATGTTGCTTTTCTTTCTAACATAGAACCTAAGAATATAAAAGAAGCTTCAACTGATGACTACTGGATACTTGCCATGCAAGAAGAATTAAATCAATTCGAACGAAACGAAGTTTGGGAACTCGTTCCTAGACCTAGTGATCAATCAGTCATCGGTACTAAATGGGTTTTCAAAAATAAAGCAGATGAACTAGGAAATATAACAAGGAATAAAGCTAGATTAGTTGCACAAGGATATAATCAAGAAGAAGGTATTGATTACGAAGAGACGTTTGCTCCAGTCGCCCGACTTGAAGCAATACGAATATTATTAGCTTATGCATGTTTTCATAATTTTAAACTATATCAAATGGATGTTAAAAGTGCATTTTTAAATGGATTCATAAAAGAAAATGTTTTTGTTGAACAACCACCTTTGTTTAATCATGAAAAATTTCCGGATCATGTATATAAACTTAAAAAGGCGTTATACGGTTTAAAACAAGCACCACGTGCTTGGTATGATCGTCTTAAAAGTTATTTATTAGAATCTGGTTTTGAAATCGGTAAAGTAGATCAAACACTTTTTATTAAGAAAACTAATAAAGATATTTTAATAATTCAAATATATGTTGACGATATTATTTTCGGCTCGACAAATGAAAAATTATGTCAAGAATTTTCAACCATAATGACAAATGAATTTGAAATGTCTCATATGAGAGAATTGTCATATTTTCTTGGATTACAAATTAAACAAATTGAAAATGGAATTTTTATTAATCAAGAAAAATATTGTTATAATTTAATCAAACGTTTTGGTCTTGAAAATACTGCTGCCAAACCAACTCCTATGAGTACAACGGTTCATCTCGATAGAGATGAAGATGGCAAAAGTGTTGATCAAAAGTTATATCGTAGTATGATAGGTTCTTTACTTTATTTAACAGCGAGTCGCCCCGATATTATGATGAGTGTCTGTTTATGTGCTCGATTTCAAGCAAATCCCAAAGAATCACATATGAGAGCAGTTAAACGCATTATTCGTTATCTAACTAAAACCAAAGATTTCGGACTATTTTATCCGAAAGAATGTCCTTTTGAATTAGTTTCCTACAGTGATGCTGATTTTGGAGGAAGTCGGACGGATCGAAAAAGTACGAGCGGAACGTGTCACTTCATTGGACGTTCCTTAGTTTCTTGGTTTAGTAAGAAACAAAATTGTGTTTCTTTATCAACATGTGAAGCAGAATATATATCTGCTGCTTTGGCATGTGCACAAGTCGTATATATGCAACAGACATTACAAGATTTTAATTGTCATCTTGAAAAATCAATAATTTATTGTGATAATACCAGTGCAATAAACCTTTCAAAAAATCCGGTCAATCATTCCCGAACAAAACACATAGATATTCGTCATCATTTTCTTCGTGATTGTTTGGAAAAAGGATTAATAAATCTTGAATTTATCAATACTGAAAAATGTATGCAAATTAACGAATTTTTGCAGAAAAGTCTCCATACATTCAGGGGGAGAACTATAATATATATGTCAATATTACTTCGTCACATAAGTATTGTCATCAATCAAAAAGGGGGAGAATGTTGATTCATGAGTTTTGATTCATGACACAAGCTTCAGAGATCATACGACGAGAATGCTATATGAAAGCGACAAAAAGAGAATAAATCCATACCGTGCACTACAAAGAAGATAATCTTACAATTCAGAGATTAGTATGGATATTTTATTTTATTTGAGTCTTAGAACAATGTTAAAATCATTCCTCAAATAATCACACACGCACACAAAACATTTTATATCAAAAAATATGTTCACTGTGCATATACCACCAGGTCGGCCGACCGACCAGGATCCTCGGTCGACCGACCCTGTATCATATGCACAGTGACTTTCTGTTTTGTATACGTTTTTCAACTCAGCTGACCGGCCAGTTTTTCCGGTCGACCGACCAGAGAAAAACGGCTAGTTTTCTGAAGAGACGCGATCTTTTCATGAAGAGTAATGTCCTCTATTTCAAGAGGTATGGACACTACTGTTGACTAAAACTATTCATGAAAGATTACAACTCTTCTACAACTATATAAACATATTCAATTCACTTCTACAATCACCGATTCTTGTTTATATTTCTGAAATCTAATCTCTTTTCATTTCTGCAAATAAAAGCATTCACTCTTATTCAATATCACTAGAATCCTTGAATTTATTCACATACTTCGATTCTACGTGATTATCTTCCTTCTAAATCTTCATACACATACATATTCTTGAGGATTTGATTATAGGAAAGTTGTACTATCAAAAGACAGTGTTATTTAGAACACATTCGTCAACAAACATTTTGTATTAAGTTGAAGTCCTCTTCGGTTGTTGAGGCGGAAAAATTCCTGTTTGGCTGCTCAGGTGTCGTATACCTATTCCTCCGGGTTAAGTGAGGGGTTTAGTTTAAATCCAGAGGGTATTCTGGGACTGGACGTAGAACGGGAAGTTCGAACCAGTATAAAAATTCCTGGTGTGCTTACTTTAATTTTTACTTTACTGTTATTACCAGTTTCCGCATTAATATACCATATTACACGATCCTAGTACTACACGTACACTTTCAGTTTCAACTCCCACAAATGGAACGTTCGGCTGGTTGGAGTAAAAAGATACATTCACGTCCGACCTGTTGTGCCGTTTCACTCCAACGGCTGCATTTTTTCGGCTCCCTCCTCCTCTATAAAACCATCCATCTCCCGCCTCTAGCAGCAAACAACCCCAACCCCCTCCTTTCTTGATTTCTGCCGAACCACTTGAGCCTATTTTCAAGTATTTTTTTCCGCTATTATGTTTATTTTTTTCGATCTATAACATATACTATTCTAGGATTTTTTTTCTATATTTTGCAATTTTCATTTTTCAGTATGACATAATCTTCTAATTCTATCGTTGCTTCTGCTTCCTCTTAGTCCATTGCATTATGGACACTCGAAAGGGAGGAAGTTTTCATAGATCTATGCATTGATTTTCTTCCGGATAGAAGGTGATCTGTCAACGGGTTTTATGCATCAGTGGCGGCCGCATTTAATGACAAGTTAACCTTGACTGGTTCCAAATACATGCAAGTATTCATTCAGATGGACTGTTTCACCAATGCCTTGCAGCGTTGTCATTCTATACTGTCTACTGTTATACCTGTTCAACAATGTGAGATTATTATGATTTTTCATGAAGATTCCATAAACTTGGATATGATGGAAACATTGCCTGATGATGAGGTACCGAGATTTATGATGTACTGGTTAATTGTATTCCGTAGTCGTCGTCTGTAGTTTTAGTTTGTTTTTTGCATGCATTTGAATATAAAATGTATTAATTTGTTTTAATGAAAAATCGAGTAATTTAATTTTTATTACTTGCAAATATTAAACACACATTACACAATAAAAATAATAGTTAATAAATTGTAAAGCGATTAAGTTAAAAATCACAACTTAAATACCCCACTGAAATATCTCGTTCGTAGTGTCAAACGCATTTTTCGTTCACTCAAATGCCCCGCTCAAATGCCCTGTTTTCGTTCGTTGCAAACACACCCTTATAAAAATACATACAATATTCAATAGCTTTTGATATCTACATAGCTACAACATATAAAAAAGTGTTTAAACTAGTTATAAGAAGACATATTAGTGAAAATTAATATCAAAGAAGCAGAAGAAATAGGAAAAATATCAGCAAAAACAGTGTTGGTGTTCGCATTGTTCTTTGCCCGTGTACAGGTAAATATGCATGGTAATTTCACACTTAACAGAATGAGGAAAAAGCGCTCGGTAAAGCAACATGAAAAAAGAAAAAGAAAAAAGGAACGATTACTCATAAACATTGATATTGACCTTAACAAACTGAAGGAGAAAGCACTAACTAATGGTTATTTTGAGCATGAAACAATGATAAATACCCAAGAGTGTCCAGGAGGGCATCATGTTTCTCTTTACCAGCAAGTGTGGAATCATGCAGAAAGAGCCTAGAAAAAGAGTTTGTATAAGTGGTGGATCCACAGGTCCTGGATGTAGCATTCGCTATGTCATGATTAAAATATAAACCTCTTGAAGCAATGTCATGAAGCCGTGCATCTAATAGCTTGTGTCGGATTTTCTTTAATGTGCTTTATATGTACAAGAGTAAGAGGTGATATGTTACTGTTTGCAAAAAAAGGGCAAACACCTCCAATCAATTAGTTGTAGAGCTATGGACATGGGATGCATTACACAGCTGTTATATTTGTATAATGATTGATTTTCAAAGAGCAGATAACATATATGTTATATAGAAAATAAGTTGCAGTAAAGTAAAGAACACAAAGATTTATAGTGGTTCGAGCAGAATGTGCCTACATCCACTGTTCATTTTCATTATTCTTCTTGTAGATCTTTGATATAATGTCCGAGATACAAGCTACAATGATCTGAAGCTCAATAAAAATTAAGGTATAGCTCAAGGAAGTCTGTTCGGCAATTCCTATTTGGCTATTCTTAATTGCCTATTCTAGTTCGGTTGTCTCTATTAGGCAGTTCCGGCTAGCTATTCCTACTAAGTTGTTCCTGCTAGCTGTTATGGTTAAGCTGCTCATGCTAGCTGATCCTGCTAAGATGTTCCTACTAAGCTATTGTTGCTAGGTCGTTCCTGCTAGTTGATCCTACTTTCCCTGACTTATCAGCCATTATTGTTGCAAGCTTTGCTCTTCAGAATTGTCTCCCATTTTGTTAGAAGCTTGGGTATTTATAGGAGTGAAAAGATAGTGCGGTTAATCCGATAATTGGGAAATTTCAATGTATAACTCACCCAGAGGGAATATTTTTGAATATACCAAATGTAATTAATAATTTCCCAATGTATGCATATTTCATTCCATATATAGCCTTCTCGGCTCGGCTGGGAGCTATGTCCAGGGTAGATTAGTCTGGTGGTACGCATGTGACTACTTTAGTGGCTAAGTTCGTACACTTGCTTATTTGGCTCCGCCCCCCTCGGTTTAGTAGGTACATGGCTCGAAAGGTTTAGCATTAGCTTGGTCCAGCATGTGCTCTTTCACTTGGTTCGGTGGGATCCAGATTCTTGGTCCGGTTGATACCTCCCTCCTCGGTCTAGCACCCTCCTTCATCAAGTAAAGGTTCTTGTTCGAAACCCTCAGGATACTAAACAAGATATCATGTTTGGTACCCTTGCATACTGAACAGGAAACTCTATTAGGGAAGGCAGTTGCATTCTTACCTTTGTACTTGCCTTTCTCCTACCTAGTCTCTCTTCCTTTCTCATGTAATCGTTAGGCGTTCCGCAGTTAGATTCCCTAATAGATCATTCCTCATGTTCCATAAAAATAATGGGCTTGCCCGGATTCGAACCCATCTGGGTTGGCTGAAAGGCATAAGTCTTTACCACTATGCTACACATGCTTTTATATCATGACTCCTTCATTTCAAGTCAGAATTGAATAAAACTTGGACCAGTAGCTTCGTATTATTGAGTAGAGTATTCTAATGCCTCTAAATGTTCCATTTACCTTAATTAAGTAGTATCTCTCCAAGGTGAGGCCCGAGTCGGTTATGTGATAGACAAATTTTAAGATGGTCATATCTTCCAATTCGTAGCTCGGATTGAGACGCGGTTTCAACCTATGTGCATGTCCCGACCTTAGGAACACTTTTCAAGTGCTTTGGCCATATTTTATGACTATTCCAAATTTGACTATAGTGCTTAGCCTTGCCCTTGTGATTACCTATGGCGCATTTATTATGCACCTTCTGGCCGTTTCTATGCTCCTTAACGTCTTTTCGTATTCAGTACGCTGTGAGTGAAAATGCCCACAACACTTGCCTTCCAAAGCATACTTTCGTAGAATACAAAGTGTGCTTTTTTTCATATAAACTCTTTTTTCTTTCTCATGCGATGGTTATCTTATACCTCAAATAAATATATCCTCATTTCCATCCTTTCTGTAAGTTTTCCACTTCTAATATGTTGCAGAGCCTTGTTCACTTGGGGAAATCTTGTAGATCGTTCCAAGACATCATTTATCAATATGACGTTCACGGTTCATTCTATCTTTGTAGTACAATCATCTAGCATGATGTCCCAATGATTCCCATCTCTATCTGATAGGCTTCTGCTCCATCTAGTTCAACCTCCTTGCACCGGGTCCTGTAGGCCATGTTTTGTCTTATGAATGTTCCAAGAACGTTGAGGAGTCATAGGGACATGTATAACGAGCTGAAATTTCACCGCTTTCATTTGCAAATATTTAATTTATTTTAAATATTCAAATAATAGATTTTATAATCAAAATAAATCTCTTTTAATAATAAATAGTGATGGTGAAATAGTTTTCAAAATTTGTTTACAAAATGTTTAGTTCGAAGAGAAATCGAAAATGTGACCGGAATTCGTCTTTCGAATTTTCGACTTTTCATTGGCTAAAAGTTGTCGGAAATGTTGTGAAGTCAATGGTATATGTATATACACACATTTACAAATTAGTTAGGATATTATAGTGTATATCCATATATATTTTTCATATATAAAAGGATGTGACTTTTTATGAAATTTAAAATAAATTAAAAAGTATGAAAAAGTAAGTGTCACATCACTAGAAACATTAGGAGACATAAATACATTAGGCAAATAAATTCATGTTGGCTCATGTAATGAAGGGAGGACATGATTTTCGAAATTATATGGTGGAGGATAGACAAAACATGGTGAGGTGGCATGAATTTGTGGAGGGTAAAGTACATAGGGGTATTTTGGTAATTTGTTAAATGGATTTTGTATAAAAGTAATTTTCAAATTTATTATTCTCATTTTTCATTTCTTCTTCATTTTCAAAACATTACTTCTTCTTCCTTTAGCTCCATGAAACTTTTAATGGCTTCCTAGAATTTTTCAAAGTTTAAAACCATTAACTATATTCGCTTTTATTTCATGAAAACTTGTTTAAAACCTCTCCTTTCTTTTCCTACTCCTCTTCCTTAACAAAACAAGGCCCATAAACCCTCAAAATCCCCTAAGCCGAGCCCTCTACCTATCATAGCCGAACCGCTTTGGCCACCTAGGCCACTAAAATCCATTTTTGTTGAGGAAAACATCAAGTTCTAGGTTATATTCAAGTTAGAGTGAAAGTTAGCTTGGTTTCGTCGACCTTTAGTGAGCAAAGATCTAACCCTTAACTATGTTTTCTAAAACTTAGATATATGGTTAATTTGTTGTAAAATATGGTGTTGTTTGGATATAAATTGTGTTGACTTGGATATATGTGTATATGTTTGGATGGATGACAAATAGTTTGAAATTTGAGAATTGAAATGTCAAATTAGTTGTATGTAACAATCCTTGTTTGTATATGTTGGTATGGCAAGATTTTTATTTTGTGATATGGTTGTGATGTAATTATGTATGCTATGATATTGAATATATGACTGTATGCTAAGGAAAGTGAGCACCTTTGTATGGTTTGACGACATGGAACCCTTGTGCGTAAAACTATGTTTATTAGTTTTAAAATCAGATTGTTTTCAAAGTTCAAACTTTGTTTTACTTTTTAAAGCTCTTATCTTATATTTGTGAAAGGTTAGCAAGCTTTCAACAGTTAGTTTTTCAAAAAAAGAAATCTAAGAAATATTTTCTAATTTATGGTATCCATAGTGATAGTCGCTATGGATGTAGTTTCGATAAAAAGTCCACTTTTTGCAGAATTAAGTTTTATGCTTAAAAATACTTTAAAAATATTTTATAAACTTAATAATGATGATTAAGGAAATTTAATTAAGGATTTATTGATTAATTATTAATTAAGTTTGGTAATTAATAATTAATTAAGTATTAAACAAGGGTTATTAATTGTAATTAAGTGAAGATTAGTTATTAATTAATTTTCTCTTATAGTAAGATAAATTTTAATTAATTATTGATTAAGTTTAAGATTAATTTTTGATTAATTATTAACTAAGTAAGATTTATTTTTAATTAATTATTAATTAAAGTAAAGGATTAATTATTAATTAATTATTAAGTAAGGGTTAATTAATTATTTAAAAGTAATTAAGGTTCAATTATTTATTAATTACAGTTTAAGTAAAGATTTAATTATTTCTTAATTTGTAATTAAGTTAAGTTTTAATTAAGATTTAATTATGATTCCATAAAAGGGTTTAACTTATTATTAATTATTTTAAAGGAAGTTTAAAATTCTTAATCACTTATTTTCCAAGAATCAGTTTGTTTTAAAAAGCAACTTTCTTTTACAAAGAATAGTTTTGAACACAAGGGATTCTATTATCGTTACCCTTAAGTTACCAATAAGACAAAATAGTTATATAAACCATTGACATCTATTTAGTAGAATGCATCTCAGATCTACTATAATTGAATAGGTTATTGATGAATCTTTCAGTAGAATTAAACACCGGTCTGCTATAGTTAAACTTAGTATATTAGTTGACATCTATTAAGAAAAATTAAAACTCATTCTGCTATTATATTAACTTGGACATGTGTTTAGCAGAACAAAGCCTGGTTTTGCTACTTTGGTAACTTGGACATTTACCTATATATTGATTGATTGTTATTGGTCGATTCCCTTACATATCAGCTTGTTATGTAATACCCATGTTATAACATGGATAAGCTAAACTCAATTAAATGAGAACCATTATGGTCACTAAGCCTCTTTCTGATTTTGTGAAATCAATCATTTCTATATTTTTAATAATGGTTTTAAAGTAAAATTATTGCCCATATATATTGCTTAAAGTCTACTACCTTTTTAATTATGATATTTAAAGGATAAATAAGAAATTGTTTTATTAAAGGTGTTTTGAAGTAATTTAATACTTTTTAAATGATTGTTTAAAAGTCAATATTTTGTTAATGCGATTAAAGGTCAATCAAATAAAAGGTGTTATAAATAATAATTTGTTTACTTAAAGGTGTTTTAAATAATTGATTGTTTATCAAAGAAACTTTATTGATTAAAGTTTATAAAAGGAGTTTCATAAATAATTTTGGATATTTGTAAAAGAGTTTTGTAAATGGTTTTGGATGCTTATAAAAGAATTTTATAAATAAACTTAGAGATTTACGAAGAGTTTTAAAATGGATTTGGAATTTTTGTAAAGAAGATGCTCATAAATGAAAGAGATTCATCAAAAAGGATTTATTTAAGAAATTTTTAAAAGAAACTGAGATTGGATTTCCCCAAATTAACCTTCTTAATTTTGGCAGTGTGGACATTCGTTCCATGCTTAACACCGAAGGAATTGTATTTGGATTTATCCTTATCGTTGTTTTTTAAAACAACTTTTGTTTTGATCCTTTAATATGATTTTAAAATAAGAAATCTTTCATAATGTTTTGTGAATATAATTATGCCAGTGAGGTAAGTATATGAATATTTTGATAAATATATTGAAAAGAGATTTAATAAATGAAAGATTTATTTTGAGGCTTAGTGGATTGCTATGGTTAATTAAATCTGGATTGTTGTTTGATTGTGTATTTGATAGTTAAATAACCAAATCTTGATCTGTTTTAACTCAGGAAGTATGTTGTGTATATTCGACTTCCCCGATGAGGACTCGAATAGTTGTTGCATACTTCCAATGAACCAAAATTGAGTTAGCCGGGAATTACCACTTAGTTTGGAGACACTGGTTTTCCAATTTATCTGAACCACTTCAAAACTAATAATGTTCGTGATGGATTGTTATGAATTATGCTATGGAGCTGTAGTATTCTTCCTGAGGGTGATTCTAAAATAGAAAATAATCGTTAAATGTTTGATCGATCCCGAAACAACTTGTATGGATGAATGCTGGCATTGATTTTTTTCTAGAAAGACAGTGTTAGTACTCCAAGTGGGAATTGCTAAAAGAAGGTAAATCGTCGCCTCAAGCCTCACACCTTGATAATGGCTAAAACATGGTAGATGCAGCAGGGCTATGTCCCATTAGGGTGTGTCATCACCTTTTTGGATTATCATATTATGGATTTGCTTGTGGATGAGAGCTCTCTATAAAGGTTGGGAACAAATGGGGTGATGTTTCGGTACTGTCCAGTAAGGGGTAGGCCAGTTCTCTATTGGTAGAGGTCGAGAGGTTTTCATCCTCATGTACATTCTATCTAGAGTTGTACCATTTTTGGAAGGTAATCCCTTACCTTGCCATTTGTTGGAATCCATTTTCCATGTACGTTTTTTAGTGGTTTTGGATTGTACATCTTTTATTGCTGTCATGCACACATATCACAGCTACTTGGATATTAAACCCTAGACAATATTATAATATCATTGGATTTTATAATATAAATTGTTTTTGTTATCGTAAGGTAAAAACCCGTCCGTGTTTGTGTGCAGCGTGGTTTTACGAGATACCTTTTATTTTGAAAGTTTTTATAAAGTTAAACTTATTCTTTGTTCTTCCAGACCCATGTCTGACCTGGAGTTTTACTTTCTTTCTCTAAAACTCATGGATGCTCAAATTTGTATGAGCAACCAAGTAGTTCAGGTTTCCCTCGGATGCATTTTGGAGGATCTTGGAGCAGGTGGCTTCATCGATAGCTAGGTATTTATCTTGTTTCTGCTGTGTCTTATGTATTCTGTATTAGTGAAGTTTGGATATGCAGTTAGGACTGTCTCAGGGTAGAATTTGTACTATTATGACTCTGATGTATCATTTTGGTAATGATTATGTATCTTTTTATGTTAATTAATATATATTGTTCCATTGCTTTTTGAGATTATGTGTTGCTTAGATTCTTCTTGTCTTCCTTCTTCTTTTCTTCTTTCCCCAACAATCTGTCTTTACGGCACTTGGATGCTTGGCACGTAAATATAGTGTATGTATTAGTGTCGACTTCTGAGTGTCGAAAAGGCGGGACGTTACGACAGGAATATATAGTGATTCTATGGCATAAGGATTTGACGAGGTGTATTTTGTTGCATTAATTGTATTTTGGACAATTAAGTTTGGTGGTTGCGATGCATTTTCCTCACACGATTGACAAGCTATTCCGCTAGTGATTCCTTCATCACCACCATGCATACCTGTACAAGTCAGTCATCAAAATGTTTGGCTATGTAAGTGGTTTCTTTTGAAGTTTTGAATGTGGGTTGATCATGTGCTTGTGTTGTGAAGCTAATCTTCTTTTGATGTTTATGCATTGTTGCTTCTAATATTTATTCCTATCCATATTCTCCTTTTCCTAGCTAGTGATCATGATATGTTTGTTCCATATGATTGCTTGGTTTGCTTGTTCTATTAATAACCTTTCTCGTCGCTATCGTGCATACTCATATGCGATCAATCACCAACAAGTTCGGTAGGTTAATCAATTTGTGTGACTGATGCTTCCCTTGGCCTATACTTTATACTTCCTATATGAACACTTACAAAACGCATATGTATCTTATAGAAATTATAAATGAAATTATCATACCTAATCAGGATTAGTTATTGTGTTATGTTTGTATAGTATCATTGCATAACTATTAGCCTTTAGCAATCTTTTATTGCTTCATCACATACTTGTACATGGACCATTAATGACAAGTTCGACACGGTGAGAATGCTGATGAAGTAGTTGTGTTATTTGCTAGTTCTTCCAGCAACTCTACCTTTTCCCTTGGTATATTAGCACAAGATCAATCACTGATAAGTTCGAAATGGTGAACATATCATGGGTAGAGTGTCTTTGTAATCCAGTCCCATGTGTCCTTGTTTCTTTTCATGCACTTCTAGCATTCCAGTTTGCTTATTATCACATATGTATTTCATGCATACTTTAAACAATTTCTCTCTAGTGTCGGTCTGTTGATAGTCTTCATAGGAAATTCCAGTATTGACTGCTTGCATCGGGCCATATAACCAATATTCACGTTTTACTATGAGCAAGCTCAGTTACCCGTTGCTGATAGGAATCCAGAGTCGAATGTTTGGCGTGAACCAACTAGACGGCTGCCATATCCCGAGAACCGGTAAGTCGGGTTCTCCATAGTCATCCTAAAAGCTTATAGTCGATCGTCGACTGTAGACATTCGAATAGGCATCACTCTGGTCCACCATTGCCGACTAAGAAGGTTGAGCCGATCGTCGACTTTGGACACCCGAATAGGGATCACTCCGGTCCACCACTACCGGCTAAGAAAGTTGAGTCGATCATCGGCTGTGAACACCCAAATAGGGATCACTTCGGTCCCCTATACTGGTTGAGTAGCTTTTGCCGATCGCCAATGGTGAGCACCCATTTGGCGATTATGTCCTGACCATAGGCTGAACTGACTCACCATTGATTGCAAAGAAGTTTTGGTTGATCGTCAACGATGAGCACCCACTTGGAGATCATTTCCTAGCCATGGGCTGAATGGGCTTGTCATTATCAGCAAAGAAATTTGGGCCGACCGTCAATAGTGAGCACCCACTTGGCGGTCGTGTCCTGAACATGGTGTTTATCGGGCTTGTTGTTATCGAAAAAGAAGTTTGGACCGATCGTCAACGGTGAGCACCTAATTGGCAGTCATGTCCTGACCATGGGCTGATCTGGCTCGCCGTCACCGACAATGAAGTTTAGATCGTCAATGGCGAGCACCCACTTGGCGGTCATGTCCTGACCATAGGATAATCGTGCTCATCATTGCCGACAAAGAAGTTTGGGCCGATCATTAACGGCGAGCACCCACTTGGCGGTCATGTCTTGACCATGGGCTGATCGGGCTCGTCTTTGCAGACAAAAAGTTTAGGCTGATCGTCAATGGTGAGCACGCACTTGGCGGTCATGTCCTAACCATGGAATGATTGGGCTCGTTGTAGTTGGTAAAGAAGTTTGGGCCGATCCCCAATGGCAAGCACCCACTTGGAGGTCATGTCCTGGACTGATCTGGCATGCCATTACTAGCCAATGTTTGTCCAAGCTTTCCATGATGCACTAGAGTTGGGTGTCCCCAGTATGTAGCGACCTTGCTTGTATATGTGCTAGAAATAGGGGACTTTATTTGGCATGGGATTGTTGTTCTTATGGTTGTTTGATAGCATTGATCGTCTATCATTGTTTCGCACACCCTATCAATGTGGTTCGGTAAGACCATGACGATTGACAATGCACATATCCATACCATGCAATTACAATAGTTAGTGCACCAAAATGAAATAGAGATTTTGAGAAATCCATGTTTTCCCATATACTACTCCATCCATGGTGATGAGAATGTAGGCTTCATTCCATATATCCCTACTAATAAAATATAACCTTTCCTAGATCGGTTATGGTGCCCCCAGGCTAATGGGAAATTTGATCAAGGAGTAGGTTTCCTTTCTAGAGCGGGTGATGCTCTATCCTAGAGTATATTATTTCAATGCTTTTTGGTAGAGCATCGTGGTTTTCAAAGCAGCCTCGTCCTGCTTATCCTCGATCAGATTTAGGGACGCATTTAGCAATTTCTCATTTTTCCTCTGAGTTATAGTGGATTGTTTTTTTAGATGAGAACATAGTTTCGATGGGAAGCAAAACCAATAAATTATAGGCCAAATCAAAGGGAGTATATCCCATTGTAATTTCAAGGGAAGTGGATACGCATAAAGTTTAATGGTAGCTCATCCATCCGAGCTCCCTTATCATTTTCCAAATGATCCTTTAGGTGATTTTTGAGAACCTTATTGACCTCATCGACTTATCCATTGGCATATATGTGAGGAACTATATGAAAGCTTGTAACAACCCGCATATTTTACAATTGTATATTTAAAAGTTTTATTTAAATATAACATCGTTAGTCGGATTTTAAGTCCGAAATGCCACTTTTTGCAAACAGCCGAATTGGGACTCGAGACCACTTCCATTGAGTCCAAAATGGCATTTGCAACCTTTTTTAGTATAAACATCGATATGTTTGGAGTTGAGTAAAATTTTGATATTTTCATTTAGGGCTTTGGGTTTGGGTTTCAGCCCAATAACCTAACACCCAACTCACCTAATACCCTAACTACACTCAACTCCTCTTCATTCATTCATTCCATTTCCTAACACTCTAGCTCAAGTAAAAATGGGGAAAGGAATGGGAAATTAGAAATTCCTAAGCCCTAATTCTCTTAAAAAGGATCAACTTCAAGCTAGAAATAAAGGAGAAGCTTAGGTAAGCATCCTCTTTATCTTCTCCATCTCAATCCCTCTTCAATTTTTAGAAATTCCTATAACCTAACTTAGGAAAAACTTCACCTTTGATAATAGATTGAAGATTATAGAGGTGTTGTTGAAGAGAAATCAATCTTTGCTTGTTCTAGAGCTTCTCATTTGTTGTTTGGGTTTAAAAGGTGAGTTTTTGAACTCACGTCTATGTCTATATCTTTGATAGTTGTTAGGTAGTAATTCCTAACATCTATTCCTTGTCCAGTTGCTTTTGAATTGAATTGGTTTGATGAATATTCCAATTTTTGGTGTTTTGAAGTCAAATATTTAAAAACCCTATCTTTGATGTTTGAACACGTTGTTGGGGTGTATCGAAGAGCCTATAAGGCTGGGTTGTCCCTTGGCATTAATCCCTAGTCTCCGTTGCTCGTCCGATCACTTCCATTTGGATTTTTGCCCCTTCTTGGGCTTGGTTGAAAATATAGCAAATGGCAGTTCAGTCGACTGAACGGTAAGGTCAGTCGACTGAAACTGGGAGCAGAAAACTTCCTGCCCCTGTGTCAGTCGACTGAACCTGGGGGCAGAAAGCTTCTGTCCATCTATCAGTCGACTGAACCTGGGAGCAGAAAACTTCTTGTCCTTGTGTCAGTCGACTGACCATATAGTTCAGTCGACTAAACCAGGAACCCATGAGTTTCTGGCCTTGTATCAGTCGACTGACCTTCTAGTTTAGTCGATTGAATCTGGGAGATGTGCTTTTTGCCTATTTTAGGCAGTTTTGTGTGGATTTTTGATTTTTAATCGATTTTTGATGATCTGAATTGTTGTTATCATTTATCGACTTTGATGACTTCTTTTTCGGGATTTTTGGGAATATCCATTTTGATGGATTCGGTATCGGTTTTTATGGTTTTAATTCACGTCGTCGAATGTGGATTTTGGTGATTGATTGTTTCTACAATCATTTCTGTGATTTGTCACTTTAAAATATAAAGGTTTTCTATACTAGTAATAAATAATCAAACTCTTTCACAATGATGATTCCAACTCTATTTTTAATACAAATCTCGTTTTCAAAGTCGTTTTCCAATCTATTAGTATATACAAACCTTTACCTCATTCGTATAAGAAATCTAATTAAATGGCTTAGCAAAACAAGTGGTATGAAACACTTGCGTTTACTTTGTCGGTTAATTCTTAGACTTGTTCGATTGAAATCTTGTGACAATTTTCGAGTGGAAGTCTACAATTTGTTCGTAAATATTTAAATTAAGCCAGTGGTTATGGGACATAAAGCTAAACTCTTATATTTACTAGCTTAGTGTGATTCACACTTTTTATTGATCGATGATGATCATTTTGTGATTTAGACTAGCGATGTGCGACGTCTTATTGTTTGTGTGGGGGTTAAACCCCGTTTGTGGAATTTCAACTCAAAATTGGTGGGGTAGCGACCCATGGTCTTCGGGCCGTTTGTGGAGCTTCGGCTCAAAATTGATGGTTAGCGACCATGGAATAGCGTTCCGTTTGTGATGCACGTGTTGGTGAGTTTTCATGCTCCCGTTTGTGATAGGCCTCCCCCTTTTGTGATTTCTGGATTTCTAGTTGATGATTTCTAGAATTTGTGTTTCACCAATTTTCATGGTTTGCATTGATAAGTTATATCAATAATTGTGTTGTGGTGAATAATTTAAAGAATATGACATTCTTTTTGGTGCTTGAGAATATTTGAGATATTGTATGATTTTTGGTTGCCACTTTATGTAAAATTTTCGCAGTATGGCATTTTTGTTATCATACGTTTTTGTCATATCTCTTATCCTATCTCATTTTATATGATATTTATTGCTAGACTGATCCATTTATTATTTTCTTCTTAAATAACACTCGGGTCAGACCGAGGTATTTCAGGTGCTCCTACTTGACTTCTTATTAGGGTCCTTCACTTGACTTTTGGCTAACTACTTTAGCATAGTAGTTTTTGTTAGTATATATTTGAGATAGAGACTCCTTGATGTATACTTATTCTTTTGTCTAGCACTTGTATCTATTCTTTTGTGATGTAGTGGATCTTGTTTGACCACTACTTTGATGTACACTTCTATGTGTTATATTCATATCTGTTTCCGCCTTTGTGATATGAATATATGTGACTGATTTGTGTTATGTTTATTTCTATATTTGTTTCCGAGGTCCACATAGCCACTGTGTGGTAGCTTTGAGTTTGTATTCGATATGTCGGATTTCCTCTTGAAATGAAATGTAAGTTATATTATCTGACATATCGGTACTCGCACAAAGAAATTACACAGATGGTCGCTCCTCAACAGCCTTATTCTTCGTGCTAGTTGAAGGAATTCCCAGTAGTGTCCTTGGCTAGTGTGAGTATAGAGGTGGGGCGTCACAGCTTGGTATCAGAGCCAAACTTCGGAACAATGTAGAATAATCTAGCGAGGATCATTGTCTTAAGTCTTCCTTAGGAATCGTGCCATAGGATTTAATTCGAGTCTTCGTACCGTTCTATCCTATTTCTTTTATGATGCATTGTTTTATCAATCAAGTTTGTTTGATATTCATTCTGTGAATAACCTTTTTCCTCTTCCTTCTTTCTTAAGGAAGAGAAATGGTTAGACCAGGCCGTCCCAGCACCGGTGAATCCAGTGCTACTCCTAAGGACGGAGTATTTATGTCTGCTCAGCCACTTCTAGATCTTGTGAAAAATGCTCAAGCTATCGGACCCATTCCAGAGCCTACTCATCCTAAATCTGCGTTTGCACGCTTGTGCAGTGATTACACCAGCTTGGGTGGAAAGCCTTTCAAGGGTTCCGAGAGCGTTATAGAAGTCCAAGCTTGGCTTAGAACATGCAATCGCATCTTTTCCCGCATGAATCTTATTGATCTTCATCGAGTCCAAGTGGCTTCTAGCATGCTCCAAGAGAGAGCATTAGATTGGTATGAGCTTCTAATCTTGAAAATTATTGAAGCGGGTCTTACTTGGGAGCAATTCCGGGAAAGATTCGAGTTAAAATTTGTGCCAGAAGCTAAGAAAGTATCTTTAGCTCGATGCTTTATTGACCTTGTTCAAGGTGAATCTTCTATGACGGATTACGTCACATCTTTTGAATCTCTCTCTAAATATGGGGTCGAGTATATTAATACCCCATTGAAGAAAAATCAGAGATTTATCTATGGGTTGAATAAGAACCTCAAAAATCCATTACTTCTGAAATTAGAAGTTTCTTTCGATCATCTTGTTGATATCGCTCTTCGACTCGAAGAGGCCGATAAAGAAAGTGATGTTGAAGCCAAACAAAACATCAATAAGAAGAGGCTTTTTAAATTCAAGCCTAATCCCAACAAGAAAGGGAAGCAAGCAACTTCGGTAGCAAAGACTCCTACCTCTAGTCGTGGAGAATGTTACAATTGTGGTTCTAAGGACCATTATGCGAACAAGTGTCCGAAGTCTCTTACTTGCCGCTATTGCAAGAGTTCGGGTCATACTATATCTTTGTGTCCTAAACTTCAAAGCAAGAAGGAAGGAAAGCTAAATGTTGTACAGGCCCCTACTAACACTTCTCGTGGTCAAGGTATTTCTCATTCTATCCTTGATGGCATTATTATATTTTGTGATCTTCCTATTCGAGTTCTTTTTTATATGGGTGCATCTCACTCTTTTATATCAAAAGAACTTGTTGATGCTTTGTCTTTGAATGTTATTGGCTTGATGACTTCATTGAGAATTGCGAATTTGGTTGGTGGATCTGCAACACTCAGTTTACTTTGCAAAGATGTCGAGATTATTTTATGTGATTACTCTTTCCGTGCTGATTTGCATGTTATGCGTTACCTTGGTTTCAGAATGATTTTGGGAATGGATTGGCTTAACCATTATGAAGCCCATATCCTATGTCCTGAGCAGACTATATATCTTCGACATCCTCAATCTGTTAAGCAGATTTCTCTTGTTCTTAAAGATTCAGATTCCAATTCAAGAGCATCTTTGTATTCTCTAAATCCTCATGATGACAATGATGATGATGTGGAAGATGTCATTTCCCTCATTCACATTGTTTGTGATCCCGACATATTTGAGCCCATTTTAGGATTACCACCTAAGCGAGCAATTGAGTTCAGAATTAATCTAATCCCTGGAGCTTTACCTATCACTCGTCCTCCTTATCGTATGTCCAATAAGGAAAATGAGGAGATGCGTAAACAATTATCTGAATTGGAAGCAAAGCAGTTTATTCAATCTAGTTCCTCTCCTTGGGAAGCATCTACTATCTTTGTGAAGAAATCTGATGGTACACTTGGGCTTTGTGTTGACTACCGCAAGCTTAATGATCTCACCATCAAGAATAAATATCCCTTACCTCGGATTGATGATCTATTCGATCAACTTTGTGGTGCTAAAGTCTTTTCACAGTAAGACTTAGCAACCGGTTTTCATCAGCTCCATATTGTAGAGGATAGCATTCCTTTAACATCGTTCCATACTCGTTATGGATCTTATGAATGGCTTGTTATGCCATTTGGTTTAACGAATGCACCAGCTTATTTCGTTGATCTTATGAATTGAGTTTTCAAAGACTGCCTCAATCATTTTGTTCTCATCTTTATCGATGATATTCTTGTTAATTCTAAAACCGAGGAAGAGCACGAAAATCATCTTCATATTGTGTTGGAAACTCTTAGGAGCAACCAATTGAAAGCAAAATTTTCTAAGTGCCACTTTTGGCAATCTCGTGTGAAATTTTTGGGGCATATTATTTCTGAATTCGGAATTTCCGTGGATCCTTCAAAGATTGAGGCGATCCAAAATTAGAAGAGATCGGAGAGTGTGACGAAAATTCGTAGCTTTCTCGAATTGGCGGGCTATTATCGTCGATTCATAAAAGACTTTTCTAAAATTTCCGTACCTCTCACTAGTTTGACAAAGAAGGGAGTTAAATACATTTGGTCAGACAAATGTGAAGCTGCTTTTCAGAAACTAAAAGAACTCCTTTCCGATGCTCCTATTCTTGTGATTCCCGAAGGGAACCAAGATTTTATTGTTTATACCGATGCTAGTCGTGTTGGTTTGGGAGCCGTTCTCATGCAAAGGGAACATGTTATTGCTTATGCTTCTAGGCAATTAAAGCCTGCCGACACTAGATATGCCACTCATGATTTAGAGCTCGTGGCTATTGTTTTCGCCCTTAGAATTTGGCGTCATTATCTTTGGGAGAGAAATTTGTTCTCTACACCTATCATAAATCTTTGAAGTATTTATTTTCCCAAAAGGAACTTAATTTGCGTCAACAACGTTGGATCGAGTTCCTTACATCTTATGATCTTGATATTCTTTATACTCCCGGAAAGGGCAATCGAGTTGCCGATGCCCTTAGTCGTAAACAACAAGAGGTTGTTTCTATGATGATATCCGAATGGAATA
Organism: Allium fistulosum; assembly: GCA_030737815.1. NCBI lineage: Eukaryota > Viridiplantae > Streptophyta > Magnoliopsida > Asparagales > Amaryllidaceae > Allium > Allium fistulosum. The sequence continues at coordinate 854,364,856 of CM060907.1, forward strand.
ATCTCGTGACTTTATCCACTTGTGAGATTAGAGATCGTGAATCCAATTCATGTTCATCTCTTGTTTATGTAGCCTTGAGGCTCATCCTTCTCTTTTAGACCACATTCTTGAAGCTCAAAAGCATGATCCCGAATTGGTTCTTCTTAGCCAAAGTTGTAGGGATAAAATTGATATTGAAGATTTGAAAGACTTTGATATTGATGCTCGTGGCGGTATTCGAAAATTTGGTAGACTTATTGTGCCAAATATTATTGATCTTCGTAAAGACATTTTAGAAGATTCTCATCGTTCTAAATTTACCATTCATCTCGGTAGTAGTAAAATGTATGCGGATATGAAGCAACTTTATTTTTGGGATGGAATGAAATCTGATATTGCTAACTTTATTAAGTGTTGCATGGCTTGCCAACTCGTGAAGGCCGAGCATCAAAAGCCTGGTGGGTTATTGCAACCGTTGGACATTCCAGTTTGGAAATGGGATCAAATTTCCATGGAATTTATTGACGGTCTTCCCCGTTCTCGTTCGGGTCATGATAGCCTATGGGTGATAGTAGATAGACTTACAAAATCCGCCCATTTTCTTCTCGTTCCGTCCAATCGGACCGTACCTATTTTGGCTAAAATCTTTGTCAAGGAAATTGTTAAATTGCATGGAGTTCCTACTTTTATTGTTAGCGATCGTGATCCATTGTTTACTAGTGGATTTTGGAAGGGTCTTCAAAAAGATTTGGGAACAAAGCTTAATTTTAGCAACGCTTATCATCCTCAATCCGATGGACAAACCGAGCGTGTGAATCAAACTCTTGAAGATCTCCTTCGTTCTTGTGTTCTTGATTTTGGTGGAAGTTGGGAAGATCATATTTCTCTTGTTGAGTTTTCCTATAATAATAGCTTTCAATCTAGTATTAGTATGGCACCTTTCGAGGCACTATACGGAAGGCCATGCCGATCTCCTTCGTGTTGGCTTGAAGCCGGTGAGAAGCTGGTTTTAGGTCCAAATTTTATTCGTGATGCCATAGAAAAGATTGACCTTATTCGTCATAGGATGAAAGAAGCTCAAAGTAGATAAAAATCCCATCCCGATAACCGAAGAAGGAAATTATAATTTTTTGTGGGAGATTTTGTGTTTATTCGTGTTTCACCTATGAAGGGTGTTGTGCGTTTCAGTCGATCGGGAAAATTAGCACCTCGATATATTGGCCCATTTTCCATCACCGAACGCATTGGTTCCGTGGCTTATCGCCTTTTATTACCGGCTCAGTTTTCTACTATTCATGACGTATTCCATGTTTCTTAATTACGGAAATGCCTTCGAGATCCCGATTCTATTCTTGAGCCCGGTGTTATTGAAGAAATTGAAGTTTCGCTTAATTTGACTTATGAGCAATATCCTATTCGTATCATTGCTACTGAGGTTAAACGCCTTCGAAATAAAGATGTTCCTCTTGTGAAAGTTCAATGGTCCACAAATCCGAAGGATTGCTCTTGGGAATCTAGAGAATTCATCGAGCGAACACATCCGTACTTACTCTCTCGTGCTCCTTAAGGTGAACTTCTCATTTCAAAATTTCTTTCTTTTTGTGTTGTTATGCCTTTGTATGGTTGTTACTTTTTATTTCTTTTTCTAAGTATTGCGAGGACGCAATTTCTTTAAGGAGGGGAGTTTGTAACAACCCGCATATTTTACGATTGTATATTTAAATGTTTTATTTAAATATAGCATCGTTAGTCGGATTTTAAGTCCGAAATGTCACTTTTTGCAAACAGTCGAATTAGGACTCGAGACCACTTCCATTGAGTCCAAAATGGCGTTTGTGGCCTTTTTGAGTACAAACATCGATATGTTTGGAGTTGAGTAAAATTTTGATATTTTCATTTAGGGCTTTGGATTTGGGTTTCAGCCCAATAACCTAACACCCAACCCATCTAATACCCTAACTCCACTCAACTCCTCTTCATTCATTCATTCCATTTCCTAACACTCTAGCTCAAGTAAAAAATGGGGAAAGGAATGGGAAATTAGAAATTCCTAAGCCCTAATTCTCTTAAGAAGGATCAACTTCAAGCTAGAAATCAAGGAGAAGCTTAGGTAAGCATCCTCTTCATCTTCTCCATCTCAATCCCTCTTCAATTTTAAGAAATTCCTATAACCTAACTTAGGAAAAACTTCACCTTTGATAATAGATTGAAGATTATAGAGGTGTTGTTGAAGAGAAATCAATCTTTGCTTGTTCTAGAGCTTCTCATTTGTTGTTTGGGTTTAAAAGGTGAGTTTTTGAACTCGCATCTATGTCTATATCTTTGATAGTTGTTAGGTAGTAATTCCTAACATCTATTCCTTGTCCAATTGCTTTTGAATTGAATTGGTTTGATGAATATTCCAATTTTTGGTGTTTTGAAGTCAAATATTTAAAAACCCTATCTTTGATGTTTGAACACGTTGTTGGGGTGTATCGAAGAGCCTATAAGGCTGGGTTGTCGCTTGGCATTAATCCCTAGTCTCCGTTGCTCGTCCGATCACTTCCGTTTGGATTTTTGCCCCTTCTTGGGCTAGGTTGAAAATACTGCAAATGGCAGTTCAGTCGATTGAACGGTAAGGTCAGTCGACTGAATCTGGGAGCAGAAAACTTCCTGCCCCTCTGTCAGTCGACTGGCAGCCGACTGAACCTGGGAGCAGAAAGCTTATGTCCATCTATAAGTCGATTGGCAGTCGACTGAACCTAGGAGCAGAAAACTTCCTGTCCCTGTGTCAGTCGACTGACCATATAGTTCAGTCGACTGAACCAGGAACCTGTGAGTTTCTAGCCTTGTATCGGTCGACTGACCTTCTGGTTCAGTCGACTGAATCTGGGAGATGTGCTTTTTGCCTATTTTAGGCAGTTTTGTGTGGATTTTCGATTTTTAATCGATTTTTGATGATCTGAATTGTTGTTATCATTTATCGACTTTGATGACTTCTTTTTCGGGATTTTTGGGAATATCCATTTTGATGGATTCAGAATCGATTTTTATTGTTTTAATTCACGTCGTCGAATGTGGATTTTGTTTATTGATTGTTTCTACAATCATTTCTGTGATTTGTCACTTTAAAATATAAAGGTTTTCTATACTACTAATAAATAATCAAACTCTTTCACAAAGATGATTCCAACTCAATTTTTAATACAAATCTCGTTTTCAAAGCTGTTTTCCAATCTATTAGTATATACAAACCTTTACCTCATTCGTATGAGAAATCTAATTAAACGGCTTAGCAAAACAAGTGGTATGGAACGCTTGCGTTTACTTTGTCGGTTAATTCTTAGACTTGTTCGATTGAAATCTTGTGACAATTTTTGAGTGGAAGTCTACAATTTGTTCGTAAATATTTAAGTTAAGCCAGTGGTTATGGGACATAAAGCTAAACTCTTATATTTACTAGCTTAGTGTGATTCACACTTTTTATTGATCGATGATGATCATTTTATGATTTAGACTAGCGATGTGCGACGTCTCTTTGTTTGTGTGGGGGTTAAACCCCGTTTGTGGAGTTTCAACTCAAAATTGGTGGGGTAGGGACCCATGGTCTTCGGGCCGTTTGTGGAGCTTCGGCTCAAAATTGATGGTTAGCGACCATGGAATAGCGTTTCGTTTGTGATGCACATGTTGGTGAGTTTTCATGCTCCCGTTTATGATAGGCCTCCCCCTTTTGTGATTTCTGGATTTCTAGTTGATGATTTCTAGAATTTGTGTTTCACCAATTTTCGTGGTTTGCATTGATAAGCTCTATCAATATTTGTGTTGTGGTGAATAATTTAAAGAATATGACATTCTTTTTGGTGCTTGAGAATATTTGAGATATTATATGATTTTTGGTTGCCACTTTATGTAAACTTGTCGCAGTATGGCATTTTGGTTATCATACGTTTTTGTCGTATCTCTTATTCGGGGGCAATACACCGGTTTCGAGAAGAAGGACTTGCCGAAATAGGTGGTCGACCCGGATCCGGAGGGAAGTCTCCTTTTCCGCTACCTTCCCGCGGAGATTCGCCTCCAGCGCTTCTTGTACTTCTCTATCTCATTTTATATGATATTTATAGCTAGACTGATCCGTTTATTATTTTCTTCTTAAATAATACTCGGGTCAGACCGAGGTATTTAGGTGCTCCTTCTTGACTTCTTATCAGGGTCCTTCACTTGACTTTTGGCAAACTACTTTAGCATAGTAGTTTTTGTTAGTATATATTTGAGATAGAGACTCTTTGATGTATACTTATTCTTTTGTCTAGCACTTGTATCTATTCTTTTGTGATGTAGTGGATCTTGTTTGACCACTACTTTGATGTACACTACTATGTGTTATATTCATATTTGTTTCCGCCTTTGTGATATGAATATCTATGACTGATTTGTGTTATGTTTATTTCTATATTTGTTTCCGAGGTCAACATAGCCACTGTGTGGTAGCTTTGAGTTTGTATTCGATATGTCGGATTTCCTCTTGAAATGAAATGTAAGTTATATTATCTGACATATCGGTACTCGCACAAAGAAATTACACAGATGGTCGCTCCTCAACAGCCTTATTCTTCGTGCTAGTCGACGGCATTACCCAGTAGTGTCCTTGGCTAGTGTGAGTATAGAGGTGGGGTGTCATAAAGATTATCCTGATTCCGTGTTGTCGATAGAAGTTGGCGAATTCATGACTATTAAACTGTCATCCATTGTCCGAGATCATCTGGGGATGAACTCCATACTCGATAAAGTAATCTGCAACCATTATTGTATACTTTGCTCCACCCATAGCTATTAGAAGTTCTTCATTTAAATCAATGCCCGTAAGATTTCATTTTCTAGGGTTTACCACAAGTATGGTCTTCTTAACTACCTTGATATACATTATCCAATATTTTCTTAACCTCTCTTGCAGCCATGCACCTTAGTAGCGGGTCAGTGGAAACACTTCTGTATAGGTTGTCATCATATATAGTGTACCCGGTCACCTCGTGCATTACCTTCCTCACTTCATTCTGATTGAAGGGTGAAGTTGTTCCTAGGACCATCCCAAAAAGCGATCCATTTCCTGAACTGGCCAATTTTTCCGAATCGTCGGCATCTCGGTTTTCCTCCTGTGGGATGTTCTTAACCACATAGCATTCTTGCACACTAAGCAGAGCCATCACCATTTTTCTTTTTTGAATAGTACGCCAACTATTCTCCGTTGACTTAGAACTCGCAAAATGCTTGATTCACAACCATTTACAGGTCGCTATGGACACATAGTGTCCAAATACCCATTTCGCTATTTCCAATTTTGCTATTAGTGTACCATACTTTGACGCTCGGTCTAGCCTGCAAGGTAAGAGGTCTATCCGACCCATAGGGATCATGAACATTCATTCTTGCCTAGTCATTAGTATTTTTCTCATTTCCGCGAGTGTCGCATAGTCGTGTGGCATGATGTTACTTATGCCTTAGGTATTTTTATTAAAAATCATTTGAAATTTATTCATTAAAGTAAGTCAAACCTTTGCATTGTTATCCTCATGCTCCATTGGTATGTTAAGTCTCTGTGTATCATGCTTCATATTCATATGAAGTTGACTGTCTCCGGGATTTTTGGAAATATTATGCTCCACCATCTCTAGAGATATCTCGTCCCATCTATAGAATGGGTCAGAATTACACTCCACTATCTCTGGAGGAGCAAAATCTAGTCTCCCATTATCTTCAACACTAAGAAGTTTATGCTTCGTTGTTTAATTACCCTGTTGTTTTCACATCTATCACTGGATATCTAGTAGGAGGACCTGAATGTCCATATGGGAATCCAATACCATGCACCCTAGCATGATTTACAATCTATCATCATAGGGACTTATTTCCATTGAGGGACTAAAGTTTAGAGTATGCAGCATTCTCAGTGGAGTTACCTTAGCTTTCAGCCTAGAGTATACCTTTGCGGATGTTAACTTTATAATCCTTGACTTATTGCAATCCACGACTTCTCCAATAGCAGGACAAATTTTTTATGGAGTTTCCATATGTAGTGAAAATGGAAACTTGCTCTATCTAATGAAGTGTTTCCTTTCTAAGGCTTTTCATCTCCAGCCCAGTAGACATTTATCCATCATTTTGCTTGATATCCAAGTGTTAACAGACTAGTTCCCCAAACGACTAAACCAAAGAGTCTCTATGTATAACATGAATAGTGGAAAGCAATGACATCCTCTCTCTTCATAGCTCCAACTGCTTCCATACGCTAAATGTAGCACCTTAGATGTGCTGAAGAGTTGGTTTTTCAATCGTTGATCTCTTAGTAAACTTCATTCTAGAGTGCACTCCACTATATAAGTCATCAAGGTGAACCTTTCGTCTGCGTTCTGAATTCCAGCAGTTGCGGTAAACTGGGATATGTAGTATCATAACGATTGATCTTCCCTTTGCTTCACATCGGATGATGAGTACCCATCTTTTGGATGTTTAATAAGCACCCAGAATTGAATAATAAACTTCTTCTTTAACATCGCACAAGAATGAATTGAGCATAAGAGTCAAACACAAAACCACATAGTAGCTAAGTCCGGCAAGAATAGAGGAAAATATTTGCACAAGGATTCTTTTGTAGCTCCTTTTACCAGTATGTGATGGGAATACCATTGTAAACGCACTACAGGGTCCATAAGTCCTTAATATGGATCCATAATATGAATTCAAAAGTCTCTAGGGTCCCTAATAGTCCTATCTCTAGGGAGAAGGTACTACTAAGCTAAGATCCAATCCCTCACTTCACTTATTCACTTTTGAACAAATAGTCTAATGATTTAGGTCATCCTATCCACCAATTTGGGTGACTGTCATTGATAGCTCAACCTTTCCATTCGAGGGAATGATTTCTTTTATCTTCCTCATGATGACTTGTTCTTCAGTTACGGGCATGGTTATGACTTTTAAATCGGTCCCACCAATCATTTTATCCTCCCCTGACCACAATTTCAATGAGGAGATAAGAAGAGTTTGCCGCAGCTGCCCCTAGTTCGACATCATCCTATTTGTCCAATGCCGAACCGCTTCCTGGGACTAGCTTCAAGCTGAACTCTTGCTTATTTCCTCCGTTCAGCATTCCTTCTTCTAGTTCTTGGACCTTCTTGATCGAATTCTTGTCAAAGTGTAACCCCCTTCATCTTCTGGATTCCCTAGACTGGGATTGCCCTTGTGTTCAAGTGTTGCGACCAGTAGTTTGCGCCCCCCCCCCAAGCATGTCATAAGTCGATTCACCATTACTTGATGTTGGGTAGTGAAACATTCATTTAGCTTGGCCACAACTATAACCTGGTTGCCTTTGGTAATTACGTCTACTAGCACCAAAGTGCTGCTGAATGATCATCCTGATTGGTGGTTGTTTGGTTGGGTATCGGGGCTTTCCTTTCATTCTGTAACATCCCCATATTTGGAGGCCTAAAAATAACAGCTATGGATGCTGCAGTCATTAGTAGTTATTAATCCTCGATGACCAAATACGGCGGTGTTAGATTCATTGATACAGAGAAACACATGAATATGGAAAAAAATTAAAACTTCAAATAAGAACATGTTCCATTAAAAATCATTTTTGATTCATTACATAATCCCATAATCGTAAACCACATTCAGAGAAAATATATTTATTACAAATATGCCAAGAGCGACATATGAAGATGCCCCCTTGGTTGATCAGAGTATATACAGGCAATATAACAACTTTGCCATTTCAAACAACACCGCAGAATCGGATAAAAGAGAACTCTAAATATCTATATTGCCTCCTGCACATATCCGGAAGCTTTATTCGTCTAATAAGGTACCTGAAAAACTCAAATCTCTGACTACTCAAAATCAATTGAGCACCCGAGAGTTTAAGGGGAAAACATAAACTTCGAGTTAGACATAAAGCATGGTATGAATAATAATCTAACATCTCAGACCATTTAGATATCTAGTGAGACCATGCCGCTTAGAGGAACGGGTTTTCCCCTCACTAGTATCCTAAAACCCTTTACAAAACCATATATTGTGCTCCTGCATCCACAATGGTTAAAACATAACATTTCAAAATATTATGATGATATGCATACGTATTAAAACATTCTGGATTTCTCATCCCCGGTTTAACTGACTTCCTGTCATATTTATAGTTTCTAGGGTTACTATTATCCTATTAGTTTTCATTGGCTTACTAATAACCTTTTGATAATATATGGACTCCCTGTCCTCTTTCGTAGTTTTCATGGGTGCACTATGAACCTATTGGCCCCTACCAATTAACTTAATTATTTCATGGGTTCCCCTGAACCTATTGATGACTCCAATAACTTCTTTCTTATCCTAGTTTTCATGGGTTGACTAGTAACCTATTAACAATTGTCAATAACTTAATCCGGATATAGTTTTCATGAGTGCACTACAAAGCAATTGGCCCCGGCCAACCACTCTTTATAACCTTGTTTTCATGGCATCACTATGAACTTAGTGGCAACTCCAATAACTTTCTAATCATAGTTTTCATGGGTGCACTATGAACCTGTCTCCCCGACAACTTCTATGTTTGGGAATCCTATATTTTGGTCTCCCTGACCTCCTAGATGTAATTCTACTCATTCAGGAGTTTAATCAATTTATACTCACTACTGGGTCAACCTAGCGGGTTCTCCTTCCCTTTTCCCCAAAATGCAGTTATGAGTCCTTTATAATGTGAATATATTTATATTTGAAGAAGCAACAACATGGCATAACAATACCACTCCTATAGGTTTAATATAAAGCATGGTTAATCCCTTTAACCTATTATTTTATCAAGGAAAGCTTCATCTCAAAACCGTTACAAAAACACCTTTAATTTAGCCATGGATTTATCCTTTAAAAATTGAGTTTGGGTTATTGGTTTTGAAAAAAAACCTTTTGACTCCTTCGAATTCTATCTTTCGACCTCACTAGATACCCTCCTTCAAAAGCATAAAAATCCATTTTCAAAACATTAGGCTCCTGCCTTTCAAACACATAAAAACCTTTCTTTCGAAACCTTTCGAATGTATCAAGGTGTTAACATTTAACTTTAGAAGCAAAGCTTCGAAACCATTCGAAAGTCACCCTTTCGAAACCATTGAAAGTTACCCTTTCGAAACCATTGAAAGTCCCCCCTTCGAAACCATTGGGTTTTAATTTAAAACATCATTTTTTGGTCAAGTGAATAAAAACGAAAGCATCTCTTTCGAAACCATTCTTATCTCATAAAAGTATTGGAAAAAAATTGATGGTGTCGACACCAACCTTTCGAAAGCATAAAACATCTGGGTAAAGCATTGGAAGGTTGGCTTCGAAACTCCTTTCGAAACCATTGCCTTCAAAACCCCTAATCCCTTTCGAAAGCTATAGGAAGTATCTTACATTTATAAAACAAAAGTACCTTCCGAAAGCATAAATATCTTCAATACCATCGAAAGGCATCAAGTTACAGAAGGGTTTCGACTTGGTCGAAACTACCCCTTCCGAAAGCATAAATTTAAAAACTTAGTAACTCCTTCGGAAGCTACTACTTTAAAAAGGCGGCAGCTCTCCTTCGAAAGCTTGTTTCAAAATACCCCTTCGCAAGCATTGGTTTCAACTCCTTCAAAACCTCTTTGTAAACAGGCAAGCGCTTTTCTTTAAACAAACCAAATGTCTCGACCCCTTCGGAAGCTATGTTTCGACACCCTACCTTCCGCCTTTCTCCAATCCACTGCATACCAACTAAGTGATACCATGTGTATTGGTTTCAGCTTCATTAGTTTCAACCTGCTAGGTTTCGACCTGATTGGTAGCGGAAGGTCCGAGTCAAAAGGGTCTTTTCGAAAGTGGCGGAACCTACTTTTCTGAGTAAAAAGCGGTTTTTACCAAATAAATTAATCTTTTGTAACTAACTTGCCCATATGTAAAATCTTGATTGGTTACCTTAAACTTTTAAATTATTTTTCAAATAATTGCCGCATTTTCTCAGATCTAAAACAGGATTAACTTTTAACAAATAAGCCCTTCCCATTTAACAACAGCTAAATCATTTAGGTCCTCCTTTAAAAATAATTTAATTTCCATAATAAATCTCTTAATAAAAATCCCCAAAAATTTCATAAATTCAGTTTTAATATGTTATCTAACATATATAAATTTCAGACCCAAATTCATTATATAATTATCGGAATTAATTTCTAAACCCAATAATACATATTTTCCTTTGAAAATTCATAACAAATTCTCCATGGCTTGGAAAATTATAAAAATTGAAATCCAACTCCAAAATCATGTTTCTCATAACATATAATTTTTCCATGGCATTCTAAAATCAAAACATATGGATTTACCCTTAAAACCGTGTTTATCAAATGCAAACAACCTTGTTTGACTCTATCATTCATTTGAAATCAAGCATATCATCAAAAATCATCATATTAGATTTAGTATTAAATCCGAAAATCAATGATCGTATAAAAACGAAAATAGAGATGTAGTGATTATTATTCACCTTAGATTGGATAAGGAAATTGGAGATTGATTGAGATTGATTCCCCCTAGCTTGTTTCTAAGCTTTAAACTTGAATTTCTCCTTCTTTTTCTTCCTCCTAATGACCGACTTGGTTTTAGCTTTCTTTTGTTTGTTTTTGCTTATGATAAAATGAACGTGAATGGTATAGGGATAATAGTATAAGGGTAGGAGATATGAGCAGCAATGACCCTAATGCCCTTATGTTAATTTAATTATCATTTAACCTTTTATAACCCATTCATTTTAATAAGAACGACCACTAAATTCATTTGCCAATCTCAATCCCCTTATTACTACACATTATTCTATTTAATTTATCAAATTTATCTCATGAATAATGTTACTAAAAATTAGGGGTGTTACAGGCTCCCCTCCTTAAAGAATTTCATCCTCGAAATTCGTTAAGGACTAAATACTAAACATAACAATCATCTACAACGACTCCTAGCAACCATACTAACCTACCTGACTAGCAACTATCTATATAAAGCTAATATAGACATACTATCAAAATAGATCAGGATAAGTATCTTGAACCTTGTCTACAATCTCCCAAGTACAGTCCTTCTCGTTGTTGCTCCACTGAACTTTCACCAACTTGACTGTCTTGGACCTCAATCTTTTCTCATAATTCGCTACAACCCGGACTGGTTGTCTAACAATCGTCTAATTAGTCTCTACTACCAAATCTTCCAACCATGTCGGAGAAATAGTAGTATCTGGATCATGCACATACTTGCAAAGATGAGACACATGAAATACATTATGGACACCTGCCATATTGCTTGGCAACTCTACTCTATACGCGAGCTTCCCAATCCTTTCTATAATCTGAAATGGACCAACATATGTTGGGGCCAGCTTCCCTGACTTTCCAAATCGTATGACACCCTTCATCGGTGACACCTTAATGAAAACCTTGTCTCCTACTGAGAATTCTAGGTCTTTACGCCTTTTATCTGTGTAACTCTTTTGTCAGCTTCCTTCAGCCGTTCTCGGATCAACTCAATCTTTTCTAACGCCTCCTTAACCAAATCTGTACCTAAGACCAATCTGTCTCCAGTCTCCAACAACATACTGGTGATTTACATGGCCTTCCATACAAAGCTTCAAAAAGCGCCATTCCTATACTAGTCCGGTAACTATTATTATAGGAAAACTCAATCAAATGTAGGTGATCTTCCCAAGATCCACCAAAATCCAATACACAAGCTCTCAACAAATCTTCGAGTACCTTATTGACTCTCTCTATCTGCCCATCCGTCTGTGGGTGATATGTTATACTCATCTTGAGCTTGGTACTCAATACCTCATGTAAACTCTTTCAAAATTCACTATTGAATAATGCATCTCTGTCGCTGACTATGCTACTAGGAATTCCATGAAGTCTAACTATGTTCTTCATGAACAACTTCGCCAAAACAAGTGTCATTCTGGTCGACTGGAATGAAATGGGCACTCTTGTTCAACCTGTCCACTATAAACCGTATGCTTTCATTTCCTTATTCGACTTTGGCAACCCGTCTATAAAATCCATGTACATCGAATCCCATTTCCATACTAGAATCTCTAAAGGCTAAAGCAATCCACTCGGCTTTTGATGTTCGACCTTCACTTATTGACAGTTTGCACACTGCCCAACCCACAAGCAAACATCCCTCTTCATACCTTCCCAATAGGAGCTCCTCTTCATATCTTGATACATCTTGGTCCTTCCAGGATGAATCGTAAACTTGGATCGATGACATTCCTCAATAACTTCTTTCCTCAAGTTCTAACATCTGGAACACATCATCGCCCCTTCTTTCTCAACCATCCTCACTGGTCAAGACAAAAATCCTTTAGATCATCGATCTTCGATCCTACTTCAAGTCTTATAATCCTCTCGGCTAAAACTGGATCCTCTTTCTATTTAGAAGCTATTATTTCGATCAGCACTGATCGAACTTCTAAACAAGACAACATGACAGTACCCTGACTAGAACTAGCAGTAGATCTTAACTGCACACCGCAACTGGCCAAAGCTTCTATATCCATTCTTCCAACATAGCTAACATCACATTCTGATGTTTTCTACTAAGAGCATCTGCTACCTTATTTCCTTTCCCATGAGTATACTCTATACCGAAATCATAAGCAGCCAAAAACTCAAGCCACCTCTGCTGCCTCATATTCAACTCCTTCTGAGAGAATAAATATCTTAAAGACTTATGATCGATATAGAACTCAAATCTCTCCCCTAAGAGATAATGCCTCCAAATCTTCAAGGCAAAAATTACCGCAGCCAACTCCAAGTCATGAGTAGGATATCTTACTTCATGCGGTCTAAGCTATCATGAAGCATAGGAAATCACTTTACCCTGCTGCATCAACACAGCTCCCAATCCAGTTCCATATGTAGTAGTATACACCACCAACCCTTGGTTTCCATCTGGAACTACTAATATTGGTGCATTGGTCAACAAATGCTTTAACTTAAGGAACCCCTCCTCACATTCGTCGGACCAAATAAACTTCACATCCTTCCTGGTCAACTTAGTCAAAGGTGCTGATATCCACGAGAAATCCTTAATGAATCTCCAGTAATTGCTAGCTAGTCCAAGAAAACTCCTGATCTCGGTTACCATCTCTGGTCTCTTCCAATTATTGACAGCTTTAATCTTAACTAGATCGACTTCCAAGCCTTCCTCCGAAACCACGTAACCAAGAAACTTAACCTATTTCTTCCTAAAATGACACTTGGAAAACTTCGCCTTTAGCTGATTCTGCCTCATCGTCTCAAACACAACTCTAAGATGATCTTCATGCTCTCTTTCATCTTTCGATTATACCAAAATGTCATTTATAAACACCAACACGAATCTATCCAAATACTCTCGGAAGACTTGGTTCATCAAATTCACAAAGAAAGCAGGTGCATTCGTCAACCCGAATGGCATTATAACCACTCGTACGAACCATATCTAGTCTGAAATGCTGTCAAAGGAATGTTGTCCTCCGCCACTCTCAATTGGTGGAACCCTATCGCCAAATCCAATCGGGAAAACACCTTGGCTCCGCTCAACTGATCAAACAGATCATCTATTCTTGGCAGAGGGTGCCTATTATTGATCGTCCTTTCGTTTAACTTACGATAGTCAATGCACATCCTTAATGACTCATCTGGTTTTTTTAGAAAACCGCGATTGCTCCCTAAGCCGAACTGCTTGGTCTAATAAAATTCCTTACTTCTAGATCCACTAGCTGCACCTTCAATTCCTTCATCTTAGTCGGTGTCATTTTGCCAGGTGGTCTACTCGTAGGTTCAGCTCTTGGCACAAGATCTATCCGAAACTCAACATCTCATTTTGGTGGTAGTCCTATGATTGGCTCAAAGACATCTGCAACTCCCTTGCAATTCAAACCTGACTTAACCATTCTCTCACTTTCATAGCACTTAACAAAGCACATACACTCTGGTTGGAATTTCCACTAAAAAGATGATTTGGTTATGACTATCAGGGTGTCTCGATGATATTTCCCAATCTTGGCAAAATATCCTAGCCTCATACTGACCAAACCAATCCATACCCAAAATGATCCCAAAATCTACGAAATCAAAAACATACAGACTGCATGCAAACTTATGACCTAACAAATCAAGTTCTAACTGGTCACATCTCATCCCTAGAGTTGCATACCCTTCTATTGGAATTGCAACCCTTAAGGAAGTAACAAGGTATGTGGGTTCTATACATAACCTATCAACCAAATACTATGATATAAATGAATATGATGCACCGGTATCAAACAATACCCTTTAACTGGTATACACTGAATCAAAAGCGTACCTTCCATCACAGTTTTCCCTTTCTTTGCTGTAGTTGGCCTAGAAGATGATGGTGGTCCAATAGCAAAAACCATCCCTCTATCCGCCTTAAGTGGCACTGGACACTGGTTCTTATAATGCCCAACCTGGTCGCACTTGAAGCATTTCACATTCTTCTTCTCTGCAAACTTCTTCCATTTTTCGATTCGACACTCATGAGCATAATGACCTTTCTTGTCACACTTGAAGCACACTAAATTAGCATTTGCCTTCTTGGCAGCATCCCTTTCTAGGCTCCCTTCTTCTTAAATAATTTCCTCTTCTTTCCCTTAGGACCCTGGGATTCAACTGGCTTCTCCCTAGCAGAAATAGCAAGCATCTCTTCATGGTGAATGGCCATCTCCACCACCACATTGTAGGGATCTTGGATATATGTCATGGTCATTCTAACGATCTAGAATAAACCTTTCGAATGTTTCAAGGTATTAACATTTAACTTTAGAAGCAAAGCTTCAAAACCATTTGAAAGTTCCCCTTTTGAAACCATTGAAAGTCACCCTTTTGAAACCATTGAAAGTCACCCTTTCGAAACCATTGGGTTTATATTTAAAACATCATTTTTGAGTCAAGTGAATAAAAGTGAAAGCATCTCTTTCGAAACCATTCTTATCTCATAAAAGTATTGGGGAAAACTTGATCGTGTCGGCACCATCTTTTCGAAAGCATAAAACATCTGGGTAAAGGTTGGCTTCAAAACCCCTTTCGAAACCATTGCCATTGAAAGCCCTAATCCCTTTCGAAAGCTATAGGAAGTGGCTTATATTTATAAAACAAAAAGTACCTTCCAAAAGCATAGATATCTTCAATACAATTGAAAGGCATCAAGTTACAAAAGGGTTTTGACTTGGTCGAAACTACCCCTTCCGAAAGCATAAATTTAAAAAATTAGTAACTCCTTCGGAACTACTTTAAAAAGGCAGTAGCTCTCCTTCGAAAGCTTGTTTCAAAATACCCTTTCGCCAGCATTGGTTTCAACTTCTTCGAAACCACTTTGTAAACAGGCAAGCGCTTTTCTTTAGAAAACAAACCAAAGGTCTTGACCCCTTCGAAAGCTATGTTTCGACACTCTACCTTCCATCTTTCTCCAATCCACTACGTACTAACTAAGTGATCCCATGTGTATTGGTTTTGGGTTCATTGGTTTCGACATGCTAGGTTTCGAACTGATTGGTAGCGGAAGGTCCGAGTCGAAAGGGTCATTCCGAAAGTGGCGTAATCTACTTTTTTGAATAAAAAGTGGTTTTTACCAAATAAAGTAATCTTTTTGTAAATAACTTGCCCACATGTAAACACTTGATAGGTTACCTTAAACTTTCAAATTATTGATCAAATAATTGCCGCATTTTCTTAGACCTAAAACAAGATTAACTTTTAACAAATAACCCTTCCCATTTAACAACAATTAAATCATTTAGGTCCTCCTTTCAAAATAATTTAATTTCCATAATAAACCTCTTAATAAAAGTCCCCAAAAATTTCATAAATTCAATTTTAATATGTTATATAACATATATAAATTTCAGATCCAAATTCATTATATAATTACTGGAATTATTTTCTAAACTAATACATATTTTCCTTTGAAGATTCATAACAAATTCTCCATGCTTGGAAAATTATAAAAATTGAAATCCAACTCCAAAGTCATGTTTCTCAAACAGATAATTTTCTCATGGCATTCTAAAATCAAAACATACCGATTTACCCTTAAAACCGTGTTTATCAAATGCAAACAACCTTGTTTGACTCTATCATTCATTTGAAATCAAGCATATCATCAAAAATCATCAAATCAAATTTAATATTAAATCTGAAAATCAATGATCGTATAAAAAACAAAATAGAGATGTAGTGATTATTATTCACCTTAGATTGGATAAGGAAATTGGAGATTGATTGAGATTGATTCCCCCTAGCTTGTTTCTAAGCTTTAAACTTGATTTTCTCCTCTTTTCTTCCTCCTAATGGCCGGCTTGGTTTTAGCTTTCTTTCGTGCGTTTTTTCTTATGATAAAATGAACGTGAATGGTATAGGGATAATAATATAAGGGTAGGAGATACGGGCGGCAATGACCCTAATGCCGTTATGTTAATTTAATTATCATTTAACCTTTTATAACCCATTTGTTCTAATAAGCACGGCCACTAAATTCATTTGCCAATCTCAATCCCCTTATCACTCTACATTATTCTATTTAATTTATCTAATTAAATCTCCTGAATAATGTTATTAAAAATTAGGGGTGTTACACTGTAACAACTCGTAAATTCGAACAATTTTTAAAAGAAATATTAATTACAATTATTGAATAGAATTTGATTAGGAATAAAAATTTGATGTTTTATTTATGTGATTTATTGATATGAACTGGAATAAATTAAATAATAAATTCCAATAAGTTATATAAGGATGATAACATAGGTTTGAATGTAGTATTAAATGAGAATTGGATGTGTAGTTAATGGCATAAATTGGATAATAAGGAAAATTGTAAGCGATGACAAAATGCATATTTATTTAAGGAAAATAAAATGCGTGATTTAAATGGTAACATACCAAGTTGATTTCAAATAATGGAATGAGGTAAAACAATTAATTGGTAAGTGATGGATGTCTTTTGTTAATGCAATGAACATTACAACTGTTTAATAACGACAATAGAAGTTCCAAATATGTTAGTAACAATAAATTGGAAATTTATAACCACTATTTAATTTGAATATATATATATTGAATTGATTGGCATTTAACCTTTTAAATGTGATAAGGGGAACAAATTAATATTGCATTAATTGATCATACATCTTTTAATTAAGATAAAGTGTAACGATCCGTAACTTTCAACAACTTTAAAATGGTAGTATTTTGAATTTAAATAAAAATTAAATTTGAATTTTTTTTTAATTTGCAATGTTGAGTGTTTTATTTGACCGAATTTAATAGAATAAAATTCTTTGTGAAATTTCAAATTTTGGTCAAACTTAGTCAAAGTTTGACTTTTGGTTGGAAAATTTAAATTTGAATTTTTAAAATTTTATTCTTTTTATATGATACTAGACTGAATTCTAATCTCCTCTTCATTTTTCGTTTCGTCAAACTCAAATTTCTATTGCTCTAAAAATATAAATTACTGTGAAAAATTGAGATAAATTTGTAGTGTATATTTGTGTTCTTTTTTTGGCTAAGTGTTATTGGGTTTGTTTTAGACTAACGGGCTCCTTAGTAAACCAAGAGACCCTAGGAATCCTAAGAGACTTTGGACCCTTTTTTTCCCACCCATTGACCTTTTGTTTCCTATCTGATTAAATAAGTACGTATAAATTTTTCTCACTGAGAAACTTTCTGCGTACTCTTCTTCTTCCTCCTCAAATCTACAGAACTCCAAAACTTCAAAATCACAAATCCCCAAACTCCATCCCTCCTCTCTTCAAAACCCTTCCATCCTCTCTCCCCTTACCGTCGCCCTCCACCACCAATTCTGACCATCTACTCCCTCCTCCTCTCGGCTATCTCCACTCTCTCCAAGGCCGAAAACCCCAAGCCCTCCCCTAGGCCATAACCGAACCCGTAGCCTCTCCTTTCCTCCTCTATTTATAAAAAAAGGAAACACAATTTGTTCGATTTGCGTTGACGTGCTCTACATTGCTTTTGGATTGTTGCTTTAGATATGATTGATTAGCTTGTCATGTTTGGATTTCAACTTGGATCTATCTATTTGTGTTGTCAAAAACTCTCTAATCTCAAAAGGTGAGCAATCACTCACGATTAACATTTTTATTGTTAGGTAAATAAAAATCGATTGAAATGTTATGAGAAATGTTTGCTTTAGATAAGAATATGTGATATATGTTGTTATGTTCTCTTGAATTTGTGTTATAATATTCACGTGCACATGTTGTTTTATATGTCACAAATAGTATGTTATGTTGATTCGATTAATTGTCACATATGTATGTTAAATATGTCACATATGATATGTTAGAAAATGTGTTATGTTAGGAAAAAATTTATATATTCCATGTTGAAATTGAAAGTGTACGTGTAGTACTAAGGATCGTGTAATATGGTATATAAGTGCGGAAACTGATAATAGCAGTAAAATAAAAATTAAAGTAAGCACACCAGGAATTTTTATACTGGTTCGAACTTCCCGTTCTACGTCCAGTCCCAGAATACCCTCTGGATTTAAACTAAACCCCTCACTTAACCCTGAGGAATAGGTATACGACACCTGAGCAGCCGAACAAGAATTTTTCCGCCTCAACAGCCGAAGAGGACTTCAACTTAATACAAATAGTTTTTGACGAATGTGTTCTGAATAACACTGATTTACTTTTGATAGTACAACTTTCCTATAATCAAATCCTCAAGAGTATATATGTGTGTGAAGATTTAGAAGGAAGATAATCACATAGAATCAAAGTATATGAATTTATTCAAGGATTCTAGTGATATTGAATAAGAATGAATGCTTTTATTTGTAGAAATAAATAGAGAATAGAATTCAGAATTTATAAACAAGAATCGGTGATTGTAGAAGTGAATTGAACATGTTTATATAGTTATAGAATAGTTGCAATCTTTCATGAAGAGTTTAAATCAAAAGTTGTGTCTGTATCTCTTGGATTAAAGGACATTCCTCTTCATGAACAATTGCACCTCTTCAGAAAACTAGCCGTTATGTTCTGGTCGGTTGACCGAGAAACCTGGGCCGGTCAGCTGAGTTTATAAATATGAATAAAAATGGTGCATATCTGTTCACTGGACAAAGAGTCGGTCGGCTGAATTTTCTGGTCGGTCGGCCGACCTGCTGTTATTTGCATAGTGATATTTATTTTGTATAAATCAATTTTGTGTGAATGTGTGACTACTTGAGGAATGATTTTAACAATATTCTAAGACTCAATAAAATAAAATAATAAAAACTGGATTGTAGTCTTGTCTCCTTTGTAGTGTTTGATATATGGTTTATTCTCTTTTTGTCACTTTCGAAGTCTCGTCGTATGATCTCTTAAGCTTGTGTCATGAATCAAAACTTCATGAATCAACATTCTCCCCCTTTTTGATTGATGATAATACTTATATGACGAAGTAATCTTCACATATATATTATAATTCTCCCCCTGAATATATGGCGACCTTTCTGCAAAAATTCGTTAGATTTCATACATTTCTCCCCCTTTGTCATCGACAAAAAGGAATACTTATTAGATGTAATATGTTAAAGTAATGCGAATCATTGAATTTTAAATATGACATATTCAAGCCAAAATAGGAATAATTAAGGATGTTTGCTTAGTACACAACAACAATTAAGAAAATATATTGTTCTCATAAAGAAATCCTTGAAATTAAAAAGTAAAACACTACAATTACTCCTCATCATCATCGAAATCCCAAAATTCTGGACGAGTATTTTCATCCAGAGGAGCTGGTTCCTTACCCCGTCTTTGAGTGGAAGGTGCGAGAGTTGCCGATGTGCTGGAATTTGTGTTATCTGAAGTAGACCAAGAAAAATTTGGCGCTGGTCTTTTTCCGGGAGCAACAAAAGAAGCACCGGCTTCGGAAGTACATGATAAGGCATCCCATAAATTTACGAAGAAGCCTTTGATTTTCTTGAAACGCCCATCAATTTTTCAGAGTCGGGCATCCAAAGCTAGTTGATTTCGAGCCAAAATATCAATGGCAGCCTCCGTACTAGTACCGGGAGTTGGTCGTTGAATTGAGGTTTGACGAGTTATACGTTCCGTAGCATGAGTAGATGGTTGAGGTGTAGAATAGCTGCGACGTAGTTATTCTCGAGGAGTAGTACGCCATTGGTGAAAAGTTGTAATTTTGGACGGTGCATCGGGTAACTTCATTAGTTTTATGGTTCGTGAGTCAAAAGTACGAACTTTGGATGTTTCGGATTCCGGAGCATGGGTGACAAAGCTATTAATCAACCTCATTATGTATTCTCCATAATAAATATGGAGCATCTTTCCTTGGTTGAAAGAGAGAAACTCATCCATAAGAAGTTGTGCCCAATTTACTCGAATATTTCCGCACATAGCATACAATGCTTTGAAGTTTTCGGGATATACTAAGTGGTATGATCCCCCTCTTGGAAATATAGACTTCATCATGAATCGATGAAAGAGTCGGGCTTTAGGTCGAAGGGATGAAGTTTGCCTTAAATCAGTAGCGTCATCTTCAAAAAATAGATGGCTTAGACGGTCACAAGTCGATGTATTACAATCTACATCGTGTAACGAAATTCCACCCGGTCGAGCATTTAAAATGTGGTTAATTTGATCTATTGAGAGGAAAAATGAAGTACCACAAACCGATGTCCAAACACAATTTTCAGTGTTTCTTGGTGGATCAACAAGATTAAGGTTTGCTAGAAATAACTTGACCATAATATGATTGATTTTCAAGTTATTTTTCCTATGGTCAAGGAATGTATCAAGACCACTCTCAATAGCGCCATTTTCAATACCGTAGGAAGCAAAGTCAGGATAACTTACAAATGACTCTTCAAAGATTTTGGCATCTTGAAGTTTTATCCATCTTTGAAGAGCTATATCATTAACTAGCCATGAAGCAATTTGTGTATCCACCGGAGTAGATGAAGATGAGCCACCGGTTGTCTTTGATTTCTTCTTGGGAGCCATTTTTTTTGGAAGAAAAGAAAAAATTTGAGAGATTTTTAATGGGGGCTAGGTTAAAATTTGAATTTGGGAAAGTAAAAGTGAAGAGATAAGGTAAAAAGGTGAAAGGATGGGGTATAAATCTAAAGTAGAAAACAGAAAAATATACGTTCGGTCGACCGGAAGCATTGGGTCGGCTGACCGAACTGGCAATCTGAAAGTTGGTGAAATTCTCGGGAAGGGTTCGGCTGACCGACTCAGGGTATTCGGTCGACCGACCTGGTAGAAATATGTTTTGGAAATTCTCGGGATAGCTTCGGCTGACCGACTCAGACTTTCCGGTCGACCGAGGCAGATAAAAAAACATATTTTTGCTGTTTTTCAAAAAATTATAGAAATATAAATTATTTTATTACATCATTTATATTTATACATCTTATTGAAAACAACATATATATATATATATATATTTACATCCATGGTTCATCAAAATCTACGTTCCCATGAGTTTGGGGACGGAACATTTTCTATTGGTGACCATCTTGGAGCTATTTGAGTTTGAACAGGGTCTAAAGGTGATGGAGATCTGTAAGAAGGTTCAGCAACATCATCTTTCTTAGATGAACAAATTTTCATGGCAATCTTTTCAAGAAAACTTAAATGTCTTGCCGTGACTTTTTGTTCGTGGTAGAGTTCCCGTTGCATATTCATTTGTTGTTGTTGGTAGTGATGTATTTCATCAATTTTTTGTTTGGTTGATGGAGATACTACCATTGTATTCTTCCCTTTTTTCTTATCGGGTGTATAGCCTGTATGGGAGTCTTCCCATGGTTTCCATCCGTGTCGAGGATCTTTATCCGGAGAAGAGAAGTTAAGAATACGTTTAGGCATAGGAAAAGTAGGATAGGGGCCATTTTCAGGAATTTGATCGGAAACATCATCGTCTGGAGAAGTGTATGATAGGTGAGAGTTTTTGGAATTGTAGTAGTCGTTGTTTGAAGACATTTTAAAATTTTGAAGCCAAAAACTTTCTTTGTATATATATTTTGAAGAATAAGTAAAGTATTTATAAGTATCAGTTTGCCTAAAAATTTGTGGATAGGATATATTATTAACTATAATCAGAGAATTTTTACAACAAAACTGTTCGTAATTGTATGATATATAAGCTTTAGAGCTAAAAATAGTTTGTTCTGAAATTAAAGTTAATGGTACAGATTGTAAATAAAACTGAAACAAGAAACACCCATAGCTCAAGTAGCTATAATACAACATATAACAAGCAAGTCAGAGGTCATGAGTTCGAGTTCCGCTTTGGTCAGAAATAAAATAATTTTTGTTTTTCAAAAAAAAATTTCTTTCATATATTTTTTTATTTATAAATCTTTAAAAGACATTATTCCTAAGTCACATCTAAGTTTTACAAAATTATTTTCATTTAGTGGTTTAGTAAAAATGTCAGCAATTTGATTTTCAGTATTTATAAATTCTAAATTTATTAATCCTTTTTCCAAACAATCACGAAGTAAGTGATGACGTATATCAATGTGTTTTGTTCGTGAGTGATTAACCAGATTTTTAGAAAGATTTATTGCACTAGTTTTATCATAGTAAATTATAGATTTTTCAAGATGACAATTAAAATCCTGTAGTGTTTGTTGCATGTATATGACTTGTGCACATGCCAAAGCAGCAGATATGTATTCCGCTTCACATGTCGATAAGGAAACGCAGTTTTGTTTCTTACTAAACCAAGAGACTAAAGAACGTCCAATGAAATGACACGTTCCACTAGTACTTTTTCGATCCGTCCGACTTCCTCCAAAATCAGCATCGCTATAGGAGACTAATTCGAAAGGACATTCTTTCGGATAAAATAGCCCGAAATCTTTTGTTTTAGTTAGATAACGAATAATACGTTTAACTGCTCGCATATGTGATTCTTTGGGATTGCTTGAAATCGAGCACATAAACAAACACTCATTATTATATCGGGTCGACTCGCTGTTAAATATAATAAAGAACTAATCATACTTCGGTATAATTTTTTATCAACACTTTTGCCATCTTCAACTTTATCGAGATGAATCGTTGTACTCATAGGAGTTGGTTTGGCAACAGTGTTTTCCAGACCGAATCGTTTAATTAAATTATAACAATATTTTTCTTGATTAATAAAAATTCCATTTTCAATATGTTTAATTTGTAATCCTAGAAAATATGACAATTCTCCCATATGAGACATTTCAAATTCATTTGTCATTATCGTTGAAAATTCCTGACATAGTTTTTCATTTATCGAGCCAAAAATAATATCGTCAACATATATTTGAATTATTAAAATATCTTTCTTAGTTTTCTTAATAAAAAGCGTTTGATCTACCTTACCAATTTCAAAACCAGATTCTAATAAATAGCTTTTAAGATGATCATACCAAGCACGTGGTGCTTGTTTTAAACCGTATAATGCCTTTTTGAGTTTATAAACATGATCTGGATATTTTTCATGATTGAAAAGTGGTGGTTGTTCAACGAAAACATTTTCTTTTATATAACCATTTAAAAAAGCACTTTTAACATCCATTTGATAAAGTTTAAAATTATGAAAACATGCGAAAGCCAATAAGATTTGTATTGCTTCAAGTCGGGCGACTGGAGCAAACGTTTCTTCGTAGTCTATTCCCTCTTCTTGATTATATCCTTGTGCAACTAATCTAGCTTTATTTCTAGTTATATTTCCTAGTTCATCTGCTTTGTTTTTGAAAACCCATTTAGTACCGATGATTGATTGATTACTTGGTCTAGGAATGAGTTCCCAAACTTCGTTTCGTTCGAATTGATTTAATTCTTCTTGCATGGCAAGAATCCAGTAGTCATCAGTTGAGGCTTCTTTTATATTCTTAGGTTCTATGTTAGAGAGAAAAGCTACATGAGCAACTTGATTTAATTGATGTCTAGTTTTAACGTTCGTATTTACTTCTCCAATTATATTTTGTACAGGATGATCCCGTAAAATTCTAGGTGGAGATTTTATTATATTAGGAGTAATGTTTGTATTTTCAATTATTTCATGAATATCAAAATTTTCATTTGAATTACTATTTTCAGTCTGAGTGGTTTCATCATCAGAATCGATAGTAATATTTGGACTTGTATTTTTAAAATTTTCATCAAATGAAACATGTAAACTTTCTTCAATAATTTGAGTTCTTTTATTATAAATTCGATAAGCTTTGCTTCGTTCCGAATATCCAACGAATATTCCTTCATCGGATTTTGGATCAAATTTGCCTAATTGATCTTTAGTATTTAATATAAAACATTTCGACCCAAAAACCTTAAGATATGAAATGTTTGGTTTTCTTCCATTTAGAAGTTCATATGAAGTATTCTTAGTTAACGGTCGAATAGAAACACGATTCAATACATAACAAGCAGTAGCTACAGCTTCTGCCCAAAAGTGTTTTGATAAAGTGGTTCCATTTAACAAAGTTCTTGCACATTCTTGTAACGTTCTATTTTTCCTTTCTACAACTCCATTTTGTTGTGGTGTTCTAGGAAACTAAAAATTATGATTAATACCTTTCTTGTTATAGAATTGTTCAAAAGCTTCATTTTCAAATTCTCCTCCATGATCACTTCTTATATTTTTAATTTTTAAATTTTTAATATTTTGGATTCTTTTAACAAAATTTTTAAAATAATCAAAAGTATCGCTTTTATTTTTCAAGAAGAAAATCCAAGTATATCTAGAAAAGTCATCTACAATAACGAATACATATCTATTATGATTAATAGACTGCACTTGAGTTGGACCAAAAAGATCCATGTGTAAAAGTTCAAGTGGTTGTTCTGTAGATATTACCTTTTTAGATTTAAAAGAAGATTTTGTTAATTTTCCTAATTTACATGCATCACAAAATATATCAGTATTGAATTTTATATTGGGTAATCCTTTAACTAATTGATTTTTAGCTAGTTTGTTGATAGTATTAAAATTAATGTGACAAAATCTTTTGTGCCAAAGACAAGAATCGTTTTCTTTAGCTACTAAACATAAGTTTGAATCATTATTAACATTCATATTTAAGATATAAATGTTTTTATCTCTTTTTCCTTCGAAAATAGTGTTATGATTTTTATCGAAAATATTACATTTATTTTCAGAAAAAGTTATATTAAAACCTTTATCGCATAGCTCACTAATACTTAATAAATTGTGTTTTAAATTTTTAACTAATAAAACATCAGTAATAAGAGGTAAATTAGAGGTACCGTTGCTACTGACATCGCCTTTGCCGATGATATATCCTTTTGAGTTATCTCCAAAGGTGACTGCTCCTCCATTTGAGTATATGATGTTTGCCAACATTTCTTTGTTTCCAGTCATGTGTTTTGAGCAACTGCTATCTAAAATCCATTTTCCTCTCTTCTTATGTGGTACCTGTAAAAAGTTTATAAAAAGTTGGTACCCAATTTTTTAGGGTCCTAAGAGTTAGATCTTAGGAAGCCAAACCCATACGGGTTCAGAATTCCCTTTATAAACATAGTTCTTGTTATTATGAACAGTTTCCATAAACATTTTGATATGCTTATTCCTTATCAACATATTATTTGTTTTTGGAATCCATATCTTGATGGTTTTAGTTTTTGAAAAAACTATTTTCTTAATATCCTTCTTAATATTATTATTAGTCCTATTTTTAGCAAAATTATTTTGTTTCTTAAATCCTAGTCTAGATTTATTGTTAGAAGATTGAGAATTTTCAAGAATTCTAGAAAGATTCTCTCTTCCTTTATTGAAATTAGATATATTTTTAGAAATATCATCAAATTTTATTTTAAGACTAGATTTTTCTAACTCTAAATCTTTAATCTTAGAGTTTAAACTATTGTTTTCGAAAAATAAAACATCATTTTTGTTTTTATGAATTTCTAGTTCTTCAGATATTGACGAAATTTGAGAAGATAAATTAGAATTTGACTGTTGAGAAATTTCAAGTTCTTCTTCTAATATTTTCTTCTCATCTTTCAGCATATCTACTTCTAAAACTGTCCTATCTAATTTCTTTTGTAACTCCTTATTTTTCTTTTTAAATTGTTTTGCTAAATTTACAAATTCAGAATTAATCTCAATTAAATCTTCAAACGTAAGATCACTTACATCGTCTGACGAAGCCATGAAGCACACATTTGCTTGTTCATTATCACTTTCACTCTCTGATAAGGATGATGAATCAGTGTCGTCCCAAGTGACTGAAAAAGCTTTTCGTTTGATTTTGTCCTTCTTGAGATTATTCCTTTTACGCTCTAGACAATCCTTCTTCATTTGTCATTTCTTATGACATTCATAACATTCCATTGCCGAAGATGATGGTTTGTTGCTATTGGAATTATTGTTAAAATTATTTTTGTTTCCCTTGAATTTGTTTCTGTTGAATTTCAAAAACTTTTTGAAATTTTTAGCGATCATTGCCATATCTTCATTATCTGAGTCGGAATCATCTTTTTCTGCTTGGAATGCTACATTTTTCTTTTCTTGTGCTCTATTTCTTTTTGCCTGCAAATTTACTTCGTAGGATATTAAATTACCTATCAATTCTTCTGGTTTTAATGTTGATAAATCAGTTGCTTCTTCAATAGCTAGGACTTTTCATTCCCATTCGTCCGTTAAAGAATTTAAGATTTTTGTAACAACATCAAAATCAGTAAACTTTTGTTCTAATGATAATAAAGCATGATAAATATCCTGGAATCTAGAGTACATGTCATTTATAGATTCATTTGGCCTCATTTTAAAGTTTTCAAATTGATTTTTCAACATAGAAATTTTGCTTAATTTAACTTTATTCGTTCCTTCATGTGACACTTTAAGAGTTCTCCAAATTTCATAACCGGAAGTGCACATGCTAACTCTATTGAATTCATTTCTATCTAATGCACAAAATAAAATATTCATAGCCTTTGCATTTGAAGTAGCATCTAGTTTTTGAGTGTTACTCCAAGTTGAGTATTCTTCAGTAGGAGTTGTATACTCTCTTTGTATAATATTCCAGATATCAAATCCACTAGATTGCATATAGAGTCTCATTCTAGTTGACCAATAATTATAATTTATACCATTAAAAAGTGGAGGTCGTGAAGTAGATTGACCTTCTGTGAAACTAGAATTGGTGTGAGTGCTAACATCGTTAGTCTGTGTGGTTGCCATATTACTTAAGAATAAATATCAAATAACTTTGTGACGGTTATAGGATTTCCTTGCTCTAATACCAAATGAAAGTGTACGTGTAGTACTAAGGATCGTGTAATATGGTATATAAGTGCGGAAACTGATAATAGCAGTAAAATAAAAATTAAAGTAAGCACACCAGGAATTTTTATATTGGTTCGAACTTCCCGTTCTACATCCAGTCCCAGAATACCCTCTGGATTTAAACTAAACCCCTCACTTAACCCGGAGGAATAGGTATACGACACCTGAGCAGCCGAACAGGAATTTTTCCGCCTCAACAGCCGAAGAGGACTTTAACTTAATACAAATAGTTTGTTGACGAATGTGTTCTGAATAACACTGATTTACTTTTGATAGTACAACTTTCCTATAATCAAATCCTCAAGAGTATATATGTGTGTGAAGATTTAGAAGGAAGATAATCACATAGAATCGAAGTATATGAATTTATTCAAGGATTCTAGTGATATTGAATAAGAATGAATGCTTTTATTTGTAGAAATAAATAGAGAATAGAATTCAGAATTTATAAACAAGAATCGGTGATTGTAGAAGTGAATTGAACATGTTTATATAGTTATAGAATAGTTGCAATCTTTCATGAAGAGTTTAAATCAAAAGTTGTGTCTGTATCTCTTGGATTAAAGGACATTCCTCTTCATGAACAATTGCACCTCTTCAGAAAACTAGTCGTTATGTTCTGGTCGGTTGACTGAGAAACCTGGGCCGGTCAGCTGAGTTTATAAATATGAATAAAAACGGTGCATATCTGTTCACTGGACACAGAGTCGGTCGGCCAAATTTTCTGGTCGGTCGGCCGACCTGCTGTTATTTGCACAGTGATATTTATTTTGTATAAATCAATTTTGTGTGAATGTGTGACTACTTGAGGAATGATTTTAACAATATTCTAAGACTCAATAAAATAAAATAATAAAAACTGGATTGTAGTCTTGCCTCCTTTGTAGTGTTTGATATATGGTTTATTCTCTTTTTGTCACTTTCGAAGTCTCGTCGTATGATCTCTTAAGCTTGTGTCATGAATCAAAACTTCATGAATCAACAGAAATATGTCACATATGATATGTTAGAAATGTGTTATGTTAGGAAAAATTTTATATATGCCATGTTGAAATATGTCACATATGCTATGTTGAAAAAAAAAGTGTTATGTTAATAAAATCATATGTTACACATGTTATGTTAATAATATGTCACCTATGCTATGTGGAAATAATGTGTTATGTTTGAGAAAAAAATGATATGCCATGTTATTTTATTGTAAATCACCTTGCAAGTTCCTTGTATATATTTCATGTTATATATTTATATGTTATGTTAGTGTATGACAAGTTAGAATATGAAATATTCACTTATGCTGCTTATGATATGCGACACATGTGATATGTTAGTTATGCATGTGTATATATGCACGCATGTTGGTCATTGACAAGTTATGTTATTTATGTTATTATTGTTCTCACACTCCAAGTTCCCTGATAGTTAGGAAAATCACTTTGGGTTGAAATGATATATACCCGATATAAAACCACTTTGGGTTTAATAAATTTATTTAGAAATAAATTTGGAATATTGTAGGTTTAAATTTACGTTTGAACTTGAAATTATGAAATTGAAATTTAATTGATTTAATGAAAGTTTTAATTGGATTTTTATATTTAAACTTGTTGTTTGATTTTAACTTAATATATTTTAATGGAAATGTTTAAGTTAATCCTAAATTTTATTGATTTGATCAATTAATTTAAAATTTATGTAGAGATAGGATGGATTCAATTTAAAGATTTAATTAACATAATGGTATAAAATTTCAAGTTAAAGTTTAAAAGGTTTAATTGATTTGTCAAAAAAAAATTGACATATGAAAGATATGAATTTGGAATTTCTAAGTAATTGATGTTAAAATTAAATGTTGAAATTTAAAGAATTTTATTTAAATGATGAAACTGGATAATTTGGACTAAATTGAGGTAAATAGTTTAAATGAGAAATTTAAACCGTTAAACCTTAAGTTGATGTGAAAGTTGAAACCTGAATTAAATTAAGTCGGGATTGAAAATGTTGATATATGGATCGGTTTAGATTATGGAATGTGAAATAACTTTAGACAAGCACCATTGTACCAGTGGTCAAGTGATTCGAATTTGGTGCGAGAGGTCACAAGTTCGAAACTCACATGATATGATTTAAGAAAATCAAAAATCAAAAACTAGGGTTTCCAAGCCGCCTGTGCGATTTTCACCTTTCTGGTCTCGTCGCCTACTAATCTCCCACCTCCTTGTGGTCGTATTCCTCTCAGCCTTCTTCCCCATGTCATCCAATCAATCTCCGCTCTGTCCTCCTGAGCCACCTCCATGTGTTCTTGATCCACCTCCAGGTTTCGAATACATGAATGCTTCAGATCTGTTCCTCCAATCTGATGATGGTTTTACGCTTGTTCAATCCAAAAAATGGAAGAGACAAAATAGAGTGCCATCGAAAAATTCTAAACCATATCGTGCTCTTACTTCTCCTGTCATTAAAAACATGAACCCGTTTGCTCCACAACCGGATCGCCCTAGCTCTTAAGAAACCCCAATTTGCGACAACAATTCTAAATTACCAGAGAAAAACACAACCACAAAAAAATGAAAATTTTCGTCCTCGTCCAGTAGGGCATGGAACGAAGTAGTAAAGGGTAATAACATTCCAGTCCATATTCCGCTGAAATACTACCCTCCTCCGGAAATCAATTCTATAAAACGTGCAAAAATGTCAGCTGATGTGGTTCAAGAGGCTAGAAAACAATGGGACAATAATATTGTCATTTACATTGTCGGACCCAAGCCTTACTATCCATATTTTTGAGACTATATCTCTAGAGTGTGGAAGCTAGAGGCTGATTTCTCTATCTTCTCTAAAGAAAATGGTTTTTATGTTATTAAATTTCAAAACAAGAAAGACTATGATAAAGTCTTAGAAGGTGGCCCTTACTACTATAACAAAAAGTTAATGGTGATGAAAAGATGGACGCTTGGTATGCAACTCAATAAAGAACTCCTTAATTCAGTCCCAATCTGGGTTCGTTTTCCCAATCTTCCACTAGATTACTGGATAGAAGAGGGTATTAGTCGTATTGCATCGGTTCTTAGCATTCCTATGAAGCTGGACAAATTTACAGAAGGTATAATTAAAATTTCATACGCTAGAGTTCTTATTGAAATTAATAGCTTATGTAAATTTCCAAATAAAATTCCTATACTATCGAAAAAGGACGAATTTTTGTGGCAAGATGTGGTGTATGAATGGAGACCAAGTATTTGTCCTAATTGTTTTAGCTTTGGGCATGCTGAAGCTAATTGCCAATTTACCAAAGTTTGGGTTCCAAAATTAATTACTTCATCTGTTACATAATCTAGCAATGAGATGAGAATTGATAAAGATCAATTAATAGGAAATTTGGATGAAATATCGGATAATTCTCAAACTCTACCTGAATTTGTTTTCACAGCTCAAGTTCAGAAAGATAGTAGCCACAAGTTTGACAGTTTTAATGAATTACAAGGAAAGCAAATTTCTAAAGAAATGGAAACGGGCCAGCCGAACATTATAGAGTCGATTAATATTACACGGAGCAGTTTATGCAAATCTAATATAGACATGGAAATGGAGTTGCAAATGCCCAACAACAACGGGCTTGATATTGTAAGTCCTGAGAAAAGAACTAAAGTATTGCTCGATCCTCTAAATTGTACTCTTCCCAATGAACAAGATCCTGCACAGATATCAAAACCGAGAGTTAGAGCCACCCGAAAAATTCGTTCTGAAGAGGCTCCTTTGGAACTCAAAGCCACTGCATCTGAAGATGTTGTTGACAATCCAGCATGGACAAACTTAGTTCAACAACTTAAAGGAAAGAACTAAAATACCAAAAAACACAAGACCATGGGGTCTGCTACTCCCCCTAACGAGAGTAGCAGTCAAGGTAATAGTAATTAAATGGAGTTCCTATTTTGGAACATCCGGGGCATGAATGCCCTAACTAAGCAAATGGAAGTTCTTCGTCTGCTTTATAGTAATAGATTTTCGTTTATGGAATTCTATGAAAATAAACTTACCGTTGACAACATAGAAAATTTTATGGCAAAAACTAACAGAAAATGGAAATTCTCTTATAACATCTCTAGTAATCAAAATAGCAGAATTTTAATAATGTGGGATTCCTCTAAATGTTCCAATATCATTGTGCATGCTAATGACCAACTTATCTCTTGTATTTTGCATAATGCAAAGGGGGTCAGCATTATATGCACTACTGTTTATGCATTTAATGATGAAGAATTACGAGTTAACTTATGGAATTACCTAATTGAGCACTCTAAAATATTTAAACTACCTTGGATCATTGCTGGTGATTTTAACTCTATTCTCTCTTCTAATGAGAGAATTAACAATGGTGTGAGTAATTCGATGGGTGACTAAGCATTTCTAAACTGCATTTCTTCTTCTAATCCGGTTGAACCAGATTTTAGTGGTAATTTCTACACATGGAGGGGAGGAGTAATTTCTCTATTCATAGTAAAATAGATCGAGTGTTTGTTAACGAGATATGGATGGATAATTTTTGTCAGATTGGTATTCACTTGGGATATCATTCACTAAGTGACCATGCTACTATTAACATAATATTCAAATATCAAATTAACAAGGGAATGAGAATACCTTTCAAATACTGCAACTCATGGCATCTCCAAGTTGGTTACCATTCTTCTCTTCAACAAGCCTTGACTAAAGCTCTGTTTGGTAATCCTATGCACATTTTGATCAGCAAGCTCAAAGTAGCCAAATATGCCCTAAAAGAATGGAAGAAAGATAAGGTAAATATGAGTGTTGCAGTTGATAAGTTGAATGTAGAGGCTAATGAATTATACAAGATATTAGTTCATAATCCTTCACATAAACACATTATTGAGCAATACTTGCAGAAAAATGGGAAAATCATTTCAATGTTGAATTCTGTTGCTTTGGATAATGATCAGAAAATGAAACATAACTGGCTGCTTAAAGGTGACAGACCCACACATTTCTTTTATAATAAAATTAATCTCATTAAGCCAAATAAAAGAAGCAAATTCATTTTGAACCGCAATGGGGAATGGATCTCAACATCAGAACAACTAGCCAGTTAAGCTATTAATTATTTCACTGACTTATTATCATCTACACAAGTTACATACCAATTTCCAAACATTGTGTGTAAGAGAATTCTTTCCAGTAATGCTAAGAGCAACATCTTCAAACCGTTTGATATAGAGGAGGTTAAAAGTGTTGTCTTTCAAATCAATGATAATAGCACCCCTGGGCCAGATGGTCTTAACTCCAAGTTTTATAAAATTCACTGGGAAAGCCTCAAGTTTGAGATTTTAAATGCTATGAAAAGTTCCCTTCAATCAGGCAAGATTATAAAAGAAATAAATCACTCTTTTATCTGTCCCATCCCTAAGAAGGCTGAGACCAATCACATTTCTGATTACAGACCTATCTCACTGTGTAATGTCTCCTATAAAATTTTAGCCAATTTGCTTTGCAATCGACTAAAACCCTATATGGAAGACCTTATTTCTCATAATCAAAATGCTTTTATTCCAAGGAGAATTATTAATGAAAATTCTCTGCTGGCATATGAGATGGTCAGGGGATTTAATAGGAAGAACTCTAACAATTTCCGTCTGAAAATTGATCTTCATAAAGTTTATGACAAAATCAGTAGAGAATTTGTTCATCATATGCTGATTTCTATAGGATTTCCGACGTTGATAGCTAATCTCATCTATGAATGTATATCCACCGCTACTTTCTATGTATTAATTGATTGATCCCCTTTCAGTTTCATTCGAAGCTCGGGGGGATTAAGGCAAGGGGATCCTCTATCACCATACTTATTCTCTATAGCTATGGAATTTCTCACTATTAATCTTGATGTGGAACTGCAAAAAGGTAATCTATGTCCTATATATAAAGTTGAGCCAATGATTACACACTTATTATATGCAGACGACATTCTAATCATGGCCAAAGCCACTACCAAAAATGCAGAAACTGTTGTTAATGTTTTAAAGACCTGAAAGATGTTGCAGGTCTAAATCTCAATGAAAATAAGTCCTCTCTGTTTTTCAGTAAAGGGGTCAAGGAGAAACATAAAATTGCAGACATCTTAAATATCAATATTGGTAGACTACCAGTGATATAACTTGGTATTCCATTGTCCATTAACAAATTAAAGTCTAGAGACTTTGGGAGTTTAATTTACAAAATTAATAAGAGAATTAACCGCTGGAATTCAAAAATGATTAACATTAGTGGCAGAGTTGAATTGGTTAAAACTGTCATTCATCCAATGGTGCAATTCTGGATTCTATTTACTCAAATTCCAATGGCAGTCATCCATAGAATTAATCCTATTTGTGCTAATTTTATTTGGAAATCAAAAATGCATAGATGAGCTGGGAAAATGTATGTAAACTAAAGCAAGAGGGAGGCCTGGGCATTAGGAAACTTGATAATATGACAAAAGCAATTGGTATCAAAATGGTGTGGAAGTTTCTCCAGGGAGACTCTCTTTGGGCTAAGTGGATGTGCAACAGATATTGTAATAAGTCAAATATCTGGACTGTAAACTCTACCTCCACTACATCATACACATGGAATCTAATGCTTAAGGCCAGACAATGGTGCAGTGGCCTTATTGATAGGAAAATTGCAAATGGGGACAAAAATGAAATGTGGAATGACCCATGGTTGAATGGAAATTCATTATTAGATAAATGTGGATGGAATGACATTAACATAGCAGCTAGCTTTGATATAAAAAATCTGCTCTGATAGCAGGGAATAGATGGAAGGAACAACTTGATTATGTTCCTATTCAGT
Organism: Allium fistulosum; assembly: GCA_030737815.1. Taxonomy (NCBI): domain Eukaryota; kingdom Viridiplantae; phylum Streptophyta; class Magnoliopsida; order Asparagales; family Amaryllidaceae; genus Allium; species Allium fistulosum. Next base: position 854,399,055 of record CM060907.1, read on the forward strand.
TGCACAAGACAATCCAAGCAATTGAAATTCATAATGATGAGCATAAAGATTTTTGGTTTTGGCTACCGAATTCAAATGGGCAGTTTAGCATCAATTTAGCTTCGAATCATATTAGAACCAAGCAAAATGTTTTGAATTGGACCACAATCATTTGGGACAGCAGCTGTGCACCGAAAATGTCGACTTGTGCATTATTAGCAATCTTAAATCGTCTTAATACAAAAGACAGAATGAAAAAGTGGAATAGTGAACTAGATGATTCATGTATACTGTGTAAAAGCACTAGTGAAGATAGAAACCACTTGTTTTTTCAATGCGATTATTCCAGACAATTACTTGAGAATCTAATGCAAAGGATTCAAATTACTACTAGAAACTCAATCGACATCAACAAACTTCTATAAATTTTGCTACAAAATCAGATAAGTAACCAATTTCTAAATTGCTTCAGGAACATTGCATTCACTGTTATTATTTGGCATATTTGGTGCGAGCGCAACACAAGAATTTTTAAGGGTATTGAACTTCCAATTCAAGTGAGGATTATGCTAACTGTTCAAGATTGTACTCGATTGATTCAGAGGAAAATCAATTACAAGAAATTAAATAGAGAAAGCAAACTTAGCTTACTAAACTTCGGCATAGTGGATGTACAAAATCAAGCCTTTAGACCTCCATGATCTTGTTGCTGGCCGTTCATAGCCTTGATGTTGTAGACCCTTCCCTAGATTGAGTGTTTGATTTGAAAATTTCCACCACTGTTGAGTTAATGGCTGAAGAATTTTCTTTTCGGCTCCATTTTAGTAAAGTGATTTTAGGCTTTCTCTCTCCATATCGGTGTAGCTTATAGAGTGTCCCTCCATATCACTAAGTTCATGTTTGATGTTTTGCGTGTTTACATGTGTTTCCTGTTTTTATTTGTTTTTGTGTAAGTTTGTTTGTTGCTTCAAGTTGTCTTGCATGTAGGTGTTTTTTAGTGTGTTTTCTTTTTGTTACTCTTCCATCTACTTGACAACTCGGACAACTGCCCCCTGTCTCTTTTGTAATGTTAATATATGGATATGATATGTACTCTTTTCCCTGATAAGGCACCCATCTAGGTTAGCAGGGTTATCAGGTTTTAATGAGGTATATCATGGAAGTATATGCTTTTTCTTATGTAAATAAAGTACCTGTTTCTAAAAAAACTTTAAGTGAAAAATTGAAATCTGAAGTTGAATCTAATAATGAATCGATTGGAAACGAACATGAAAATCAGTATTTTAACTGAAGCGATTTATAGTGTGAAAGATAATGTTTATTTAAACCCGAGCATTTCACTTATTGAGCTATCAGTACATTTCAATTGAGTTGACTTACTTACATAAGAATGTTAGTCCCGACTCAAGTGCTTTTGTTTTACTTTACGCTCAGGTCAGACCGAATATATCAGTTTAGCGAAGACACTTATTTCTGAAGACGAAGACGGGGTCAAGGACCATATCTACTACTATTATAGCAATTGTCTATTCTGCCTAAAAAAATGTAAATTCTGATTTTGTTGAAAAATAGCTTCATGAACTGTTTATGTATTGTATTTTATCCTTCCACTGCGAGATTCTATATTTTGTTCTTCTAAATCTTATTTCATTTGAACAATCTCATTAATAATCTGTCTTTTAAATAGTTTGAGTTAGATGTGTGTAGTTTATTGTCAACTTAAACTGTCCCAAAAGGCGGTTGTTACATAAACATTCCCAATGGTAGCACCACCCTTATTATTTGATCTTAAAGGCATGTTGAAAATCATCTCTCAATAAAAGCACCAAAAATGTTTGCACGGAAAATGGACAAACACATCCAATCAATTAGCTGTAGAGTTGTAAATCGGGGTGTATAACACAGCTGTTATATTTGTATTATGATTGATTTTCAAAGAGTGGATCACATATATGTTATACAAAAAATAAGCTGTTGTAAAGTAAAGAACATAATGATTTATAGTGATTGGCTAGATTGTGCCTACACCCACTGTTCATTTTCATTATTCTTCCTACAGATCTTTGATATAATGTACGAGATATAAGATACGATGATCTGAAGCTCAATAGAAAGTAAGGTATAGCTATGGCTGTCAATGGATACCCGAAAAATCTGAAATTCGTCCTCATCCTCATCTGAAAAGCGGATAAATATCCGATATCCGGAAAAACGGATGCGAATGCGGATACGAAGACATCCGCATCCAAAAATTATCCGTCCGGTTTATGTCAAGATTATAGTTTAAATTATGTGTATTTTAATGCAGTAAATGATATTCGTTTATTATTTTATTAGGTTATGAGTTTATATTATATGCACTTAATGCTTATTAAATGTTCGAAACTATTTATTATCATCATATTTCTTTTTTTTAACACTTTTATAATCAATGAGAGTGAAAAATATTTATGTTAAACTAAAATTTTGTTTTTGTAATTCTTGATTTATCGGTCGTTAGCGGATAGGATAATTATCCGATATCCGTCCGTATCCGCGGATGCGGATATCCGATATCCGAAAACGATTTGGGATGCGGATGCGGATATGGCACTATCCGTATCCAAAAGCATCCGTTGACAGGCCTAAGTATAGCTCAAGGAAGTCTGTTTGGCAATTCCTGTTTAGCTATTCTTGGTTGCCTATTCTAGTTCAGTTATCTATGTTCGAAAGTTTTGGAAAGCTGTTCCTGCTAAGTTATTCCTGTTAGGTTGTTCGTGCTAGCTGTTATTGCTAGGCTGCTCCTGTTAGCTATTAGCTGATCCTGCTAGGTTGTTCCTTCTAGTTGATCCTGCTAAGTTGTTCATGCTAGCAGATTTCATTCCATATATGGCCTTCTCGGTTTGGTTTGGAGCTCTTCCGGGATAGGTTGGTCTGGTGGTACGCATATGGTTGCTTTGGTGGCTAAGTTCATTTGCTTTCTTATTTGGCTCGGCCCCCTCGGTTCGGTAAGTACATGGCTCGGTAGGTCTACTATTGGCTTGGTTCAGCACGTGCTCTTCCACTTGGTTCGGTGAGATCCACGGTTGCTTGGTTTGGTTGATACCTCCCTCCTCAGTCCAGCACCCTCCTTCATCAAGTAAAGGTGTCTTGTTTAGCACCCTCGAGGTACCGAACAAGATATCATGTTCCGTACCCTTGCGTACATAACAGGAAACACTCACATGAGTCTTCCTTCCTTACGGTGGGGAATGGTTAGGCGTTCAGCGGTTAGATTCCCTACTAGATCATTCCTCATGTTCCATGAAAATAATGTGTTTGTCAGGACTCGAACCCGGATGGGTTGGCTGAAAGACACAAGTCTTTATCATTGTGCTACACATGTTTTTATGTCATTACTCCTTCATTTTAAGTCATAATTGAATGAAACTTGGACCAGTAGCTTCGTACCATTAAATGGAGTATTCCAGTGCCTCTGAATGTTTCATTTGCCTTAACTAGGTAGTAGCTCTCCAAGGTGAAGCCCGAGTTGGTTAGACGATGGACAAATTTTAAGATGACCATATCTTCCAATCCGTAATTCGAATTGAGACGCGGTTTTGACCTATGTGCATGTTCCGACCTTAGGAACATTTTTCAAGTACTTTGACCATATTTTCTGACAATACCAAATTTTCGCCTAGCGCTTCACATTGCCATTGTGATTACCTGATGGTACTTTTATCATGCACATTCCAGCCATTTCTATTCTCATTAACGTCGTTTCGTATTCACTATGTTGTGAGTGAAAATGCTGACAACAGTTGCCAAACACTTAGATTATTGAATTCAGAACATTTGTTTGTTCATTCTATTCAAGATTTATGAAAGTATGGGTAAATCAATCATCATATTATAAGAAAAAGTATAAATTAATGAATTGTGTGTAACAAAGATAAAAATGAATGTTTCTCCAAAAAAAGGACCGACCAAGGGCTGATTGTTGTTTTCCACTGCATAAGATGTTCAAAATTCAATTTTCAAATATAATACACCTTCCATCAGTTTGCTAATATTTTTACTATCTACTATAAAGCTTGAATAGCTGTTAGTTGATCTTGCATATACAACCTATTTATGAGTTCCGTTATGGAAACAACTTAGGTCTTCTTCATGTCAAAAGTTTCAAGTTGCAATATCATATAAATATCGGTATTTAGCAAAAATAGAATTCCTCTCCAACCAGAGTTTTAAATCTATCCTTCATCTCGTTTGATATCTCAACAAAGATCTTTTATTTGCACTTGGGCAAGACGGGATTTCGAACATGATTTTTAACTGTGTCAACCACCTCACCGGAGATCTCAAGAATCCAACCCGACATATAGATTGAGATGCACATCCGAAATTTCATCTGAAATCCGAGATTTGACCATCAAACTAATTAGTTTAATGTGTGTGCGCGTATGTTATGTATGTATGCATACATGTGTGTATACACACTTGTTGTGTGTACACGTGTGCTTGTATGAGAACGGTTCCATTATACTGCTAAGTACACCTCTACAATTTAGCGCTACACATTTTGGACGATAACTTGTAGATATTTATTTACGTGAGTCAATATCATCTTCACAAGTTTATGATTGATTTGGATAATCAAAACATATTCAAAATAATATTTGAAATTGATAGTTAAATTAATATGTTAGCAGTAGATATTGAGTTTAAAAAAAATGCTAGTAGGCCATTTTTGCAAACCTACAATGGAAACAAAACTGTTTCCAAACTAATTACAAAAAGGGACTTGTTTCTACCACGTAGGTAAATACCAACATGATTTAGGATAGTGTAAATTGGCATTGTTCTAGATCACGTTGGATTTTGCACAATTTGGGATAGCGCTAGTTTACGGTATACTAAATTACACTTCACAAAAAAAATTAACAGAAAATTGTTATATTTCACGTGTATGGCAAAAACATACTTGTTTCTATAAATACTTTTGAAAAAGACATAGTTGTGTAATATTTTGAAATAGACATTTTCAAAGTTTCATTTGATTTTAAATTGCGAAGCTCTAAAAAATAGGAGTGTGGAGTGAAGTGTAGCAAAAAGATGGAAATAGCGGATCCTTACCCACTATACATACATATACACACACATACACACAATCAGGATCCATAGTCCTACTTTTTTTTATTAACTCAATTGTAGCCCTTTCACAATGACCGTCATATTTAATAAGCTAGTGGTTGAATATGAGGATGGTGTAAAAGGTAGAAACGAGAGAAAATATTATATGTTGAGCATTCAACCACTAATTTATCAAAATAACAGTCATTACTTAGGGGTTACAAAGAGGTATAATACGTAAGGGTTATAGATCCCTCCTTTATAGATATGCACGCACACACCAATATAACATTACAAACATTGGCACCATCTAAAAATTACATAAGCCACTAATTCTGAAAACTTGCATGATATTAGTAGAATTTAAAAAGACGTTGAGACTTAATTCTGCTTACCTGGTCACAATCTTCAATTCTCTGACGAATATGTTTGCGAGCAATTAACAGTTTGTGATCTGCTTGAATCTATATTTTCAGTTTCGCCAAATGTTCAAGATGGTTTGTGTACTCTGCAATCATATATCAGATTTCAGACTACAAAAAAACAAAATTTCTTTTTGCATCCGAACATAACATAGATATGATCGTTTGATTTCAATCTGCAAATCAGGTAGAATAAAAGTTCTTTTATACTATAACTCTTCTTTTACTTGCACGTGCTCCAACACTCATTTCTTTACTGTATATTTAGCTGCAAACATATTATATGAGTAATTTTTGTATTCGCGGTTATAAATTATAATGGCAAACGTATCGACGGTGAAAGTATCGCAGAGCCTCGCATTATAAAAATCAGTCCACTGTTCAGCTGAGTAGCGACGACATCAATTCAAACCAGCTACGGAAAAGTGAACAAGCCACACCAGCTACGGAAAATATATGAAAAGCGTTGTCTATACATTTGATGATAGATCGTAAGGATAAGTATCCTCCTAGGCATTCCAGTTGATGTATTCAAACGAAATCAATTTGCAGCTGTTGAAAGTCCCTAGGTAATTGTAGAGATTAAAACAACTACAAAATCCAAATTAACATAAACACAAAAGAATAAAGTTCAATTTAACATAAAACAAAATTCATTCGGAGCTAAGACCAGGTATAGTCAGTTTCAAAAAAAAAAAAAAAAATAAATAAATAAATAAAAGACCAGGTATAATTGTTGACTAATACAAACTACAAAATCCAGCAAACCGAATATAAAACATCTCAACAATCATAACAAGAAACAAAATGAAGAAGCCACAGTTAGTTAGGAAAACTAGGAAAAAATTAGTTAACATAAGTTTATTTGAAACTCCACAAGAAAGAAACGTGTACTAGAATAGTGGAACGAGTCTTACTCATGCACCACGCAGTGTGTAAACATGAAGTATGAATCGGTCTTCGCAACAACAAAAAAGATGCAAACAGACAAAAACATATTAAACAATTTCTAGGTCACATATCATAGGCATACACATATAGCTGATATAGAACCTATAAATAGATGTAGCTTTACAAATATACAAGACCACACAGCATAAAAAACATTTACTGCAAACTAGAAGATATACGTTAGTTAAAAACTTTTGAAGAAGCAAAAGAGATGGATTTACTATCTGCAAAAGCAACATTGGTGTTCGCTTTGTTATTTGCCCAAGTACTAGTGAATGTGAATGGTAAATTCACTCAGTGTGGAAGAAGAACTAAATTCAACAATCAAAGACAAAACTTGTTCATTAACAACGTAGAAATTGTCCTTAACGAACTGAAGGAAAAGGCACCGATTGATGGTAATTTCGAGCATGAAACAAAGAGCATATCGGGTCCAAGAATATTCGGGAGGGCATCATGTTTCTCTTCACTGACAACAAGTGTGGAAACATGCACGAAATGCCTAGAGAAGGCGATAAAGGCTATCAAGAAAGACTGCAAAAACAGCATTCGTGCAACTGGTGGATCTGCAGCTGCTGGATGCAGCATTCGCTATGACAATGTCAAAATATAAATTACCACTTTATGTATTACTGCAATTCTGGAAACAGTGATATGTTGTGTCTCATTGTTTGTGCCAGATAAATACTGTATGTATAAGAATAAGAGGTGATATGTTATGATCCACTTAGATTGTTGTTTTTACAAACATTATGTTTGTTCACTCTATTCATATAAGCATTGTTGGTATGGAATATTGTGCAAGTCTGTACAGACGCTATTACACAAAAAAAAAGTATAAAAACATGGTTATATTTCTACAGTATTTAACTAGTTCCTATTTGAAGTTATATGTATTTGATCGATTATGCTTCTATATTAAATTAGAAGATTGAAATCCATTTTCATAGAACACACATACTTCATCTTAGTATCTATATTCATGTTATCCCTTAAGAAACTTATGGCTACTGCAGACACTGAGGAAACGTGGGTTATGCAAAAGCAAGACACATGAGTATTTAAATATTTTGCTCTTCTAAGGGTTTGAATACAAAAACCAAAAGTAGCCCTTCTCATTCTCCACTTCTCCTCACCCACCGTTCCATATAACATAAAAACAGTACCTTTCCCAGAGAAAAAAAAACCCAAAATAAGTCAAAAATTGATGCAGCGCGAATTCAAGATGAGCGAATTACCTTAGGTCGCTCCACCATAAGTCGCTCCACCATTCGCGAGGAAGAAGGTCGCGCGCGTGATAACCCTAGGTCGCTGATTTCTTTAGGTCGTGAGCAAGACCTAAGACGCGGCCGACCTACCTTAGGTCGCAAAGCTTCTCTCCAGAATTACCTCGTGATTGCAAGCGAACCAATGTCGCAACTCCAAGGTCGTCTCTTCCCTAAGTCGCTCCGCCGCCTAAGTCGTTCCTCCACGCTAGGTCGCGAACGACCTTCGCACCTCCTCAGATTGAACCAGCCTAGGTCGTTGATTGTTTCCAACGACCTAATTTCGTCCAGTAGGTCGCAAGAAGAAATTCACGAAGCAGAGCAGGAGTTAGGTCGCGAGCGTCACGAAGCAGAGCAGGAGTTAGGTCGCGAGATTCACGAAGCAGAGCAGGAGTTAGGTCGCGAGATTCACGAAGCAGAGCATAAGAGTTAGGTCGCGAGCTTTCTTAAGTCGTTTGTATTTTCTTTGTTAGGTCGTGATATTTTTTAGGTCGCGTACGACCTATGCTATGTTGTAGCGTGTGTGGTTGTAAACATCTATAAATACCAGGTTTGTGTCACTTGTAATAGTTAGTCAATTTGAATAAAATTTCTTTTGTGTGTTTTTGTGCCACCATTAAAATTAGTAGTTGAGTGTTATCTCCTATCTCCACCTTCGGATATTCGAGTGCGCTCGAATCAACGATTGTTGAAGCCAATTCACGGAATCTAGTGCGCTAGATCAACGTTCGAAGAATCGTAGATCTTCTCTCACGGCATCATGCGCGATCAACGTGTCGAAGATAGCTAAAGTCCGGTATCTCGCGAGATCAACGGATTCGGGCATTCTGGTATCATCAATCCATCGATTCATTTACATTTTCATCGTTCCATCGCTTTTGATGCAGGATAGCAGAAAGAAGAAGCAGGAAAACTCACATTTCGAAAGATAAGTCGCTCCACGACCTACGCTAAGTCGCTCGCCGACATATCATTCCGCGACCCAACTCCACCACGCGACCTAACTCCACCACGACCTAACTTCCGCGACCCACGACCTAATTCCTACGACCTATATCCATCATACAGGCTCTCCGACCTAACTCCACAATATAACAGCCTACCGAAAACCAAACGACCTAATCTCCAAATGCCTGAATCGGTCTACGACCTAACCAAACCACCCAACGACCTAAGTCACCTCGCGCTACGACCTACTGCTCTCCGACTTAAGCCCTATGCCGCTGATCTCCGACCTAACCACCAATCCGACCTAACTCCTCCACGACATAAGCCCTACGACATAACATCACCCGACTTAAACCTTTCCAGTGACTCGTCCCTCTCTAGCCCTAAATCGCGAAGCATTGAAGACGATTGTTTACTTTAAGTCGCGATGCCTTGAATCGTTGAGGAAAACCCGGTAGGTCGTGGACGACATAAGTATGTCGCGAAATTCCTTTACTAGGTCGTTGCCGCAAGTTCCTTAGCTCGCGTGAAGATGTTAAGACGTGTGAACGAGTTTGTTTAAGTCGTGATTTCTTTAGGTCGTTAAATACTATTGTTATGTCGGTACTATACTTTCTTATGTCGTTTGTATAAAGTGTTGTTGAGTCGTTTGTACTGTTACCTCGTATTTCGTTAAGTGTTGTAATATTTCTTTGTTTTTTTGAGTCGCAAATATTAGGTCATTCAAGACCTATGAGTTGTGTTGTATGCCTATAAATAGGCGAGTTATGTCATTTGTAAAGGTTGTTGATTTTGGATAAAATTTCTTTTATTAGCTTTGTGCTTTCATCCAATTGATAGTTGAGTGTTATCTCCTATCTCCACCTTCGGCATTCGAATGCGCTCGAATCAACGATTGTTGAAGCCAATTCAAGGAATTAAGTGCGCTTGATCAACGTCGAAGAATTGAAGATCTATCTTCACGGTATCGAGATCGATTAACGTGACGTAGTTAGCTAAAATTCGGTATCTTCGGATCAACGAATTTGGACATTTCAGTATTCATCAATCCACCGATTGCTACGTTCATCGAGCTATCTTGTTTTTGTATTATCCGCTGCGTCATTTGGTATCAGAGCTAGAACGCAAGGAGTTTGCGTAGATTTTTGGAGTTGTGCGAGATTTACATCATTTGGAGAAGTGGGTTATCGAGATTTTGAAGAGATTTGTTCGTTTGGAGATTTTTGAAGATTTCAACAAGTGGGTAGTTTTGATTTGAAGATTTTTAGATCGAAGTGAAGTTTTTGTTGGAATTTGTCGAAGATTGATCATGCCTCTGAGAAGAGCTAACCATTATCGCAACATTGATGCTTTGTATGGGAGAGAAGAAGCAGATGAGATGGAGCAAAGAATTAACGAAAATTTTAATGAGAAGCTTAATGAAGGGATTGGTCGATTTGAGAGGATGATGTTGGAGATGAGTCAAAATCAGAGAAGGGTTTCACCTGAATCGAGCCGTGGGAGAAGTAGAGTTTCACCACATTCAAATCGAGAGAGAAGTGTTGATATTGAACATAGAAGCATGGATCGAGATTGTGATAGAAATGTTGATGCTCGAAGTCGTGATAGGAATATGAATGACCGAGAACGGAGGAATGTAGATCGAAGGGATGTTGGTGGTAGACGTGATGGTAGTAGAGATGTTGGTGGTCAGGATCGACATCGATATACATCGGATTGTGAAGAAGAGTATGATGGTGGTAGTGTTCATGGACGAAGACGTGGACAAGGAAGAAATCAGTCAGAGTATGATCACAAGTGGGAATCTGGGATGAAGACTAAAATTCCAGAATTCAAAGGTGGTATGCAAACTAAGGAGTTTTTGGACTGGTTGTCTAATTTTGAAGAGATTTTTGACTTCAAGGAAGTTCCAGAACATTATAGAGTGAAGTTGGTTGCTACAAGGTTGAGGGGTAGAGCTTTGGCATGGTGGCAGTAAACCAAACTTACACGTGAACGGATGGGAAAGTCAAAAGTTAAATCATGGGAGAAGATGAAGAAAATGATGAAAGCCACATTCTTACTTTATAATTATCAATCGCTTATGTATCAGAGGTTGCAAAACTTGAGACAGAGGACGAAATCTGTGAATGACTATGTTGACGAATTTTATCAACTGATTGCAAGGAACGATATTATGGAGACAAATGAACAATTAACAGCTAGATTTGTTGGAGAGTTGCAAATGCAGATTCAAGATATGGTTAACATGTTTGATCCCAGATCTGTAGCGGAAGCACACCAGAAAGCGTTGGCTTGGGAGAAACAGGGAAGACGAGGAGGTGGTGTGTTTACAAGTTCCAACAATCCAGTGAAGGGTGTTAGTGGAAGTTCTAATGTTTCAAAAGTTGTTGCAAAACCAGTTGTGAAGGAGGTCGAGAAGACGAAGGTCAATAATGGTTTCAAGTGTTATAATTGCCAAGAAATGGGCCACAAGAGTAATGAAAGTCCAAAGCCGAAGAAGAGAGCTATGATAGCGGAGGTTGAGGATGAGAATGAAGAAGCTGAATGTTCCAATTCACCACCTGATGAGGAGGAAGAAGAAGTGACGGGAGACGAAGGTTATAATCTAATGATGAGGAGGTCCTGTTTAACAACAAAGCTAGAGGAGGATTGTAGTTGGTTGAGGAGCAATATTTTTCAGTCAACATGTACTATTCTGGGGAGAGTTTGCAAATTTGTTATTGATGCCGAAAGCTGTGATAATATAATTTCTTCAGAAGCGGTGAGGAAATTGGCATTGAAGACTGAGAAACATCCAAAACCGTACAAGTTGGCTTGGTTGAGAAAAGGCGGGGAGGTGAAGGTTGGACGAAGGGCTTGTGTGAATTTTTCAATTGGAAAGAAATATAAAGACGAAATCTGGTGCGATGTGGTAGACATGGACGTATGTCATTTGTTGCTGGGAAGACCGTGGCAGTATGATAGGGCGGTGCAACATGACGGGCGTACCAACAGTTATAGCTTTATGTTTGAAGGCACAAAGATCATGTTAGTTCCCAAGAAGCGACAACAAGAAGAAAACAAACTGGAGGAGATTGAAGAGCTGAAAACTTTATTATCCTTAAAGGAGTTTGTTAAGGAAGTTGAAGAGGAGCCTGAGGTGTTTTTGTAGATTGGGCGAGAGAGCAGTGAAGAGGTTGAAATTCCAGAAGAAGCGAAGCCAGTTTTGAAAGAATTTGAGGATGTATTTCCAGATGAGTTACCGAAGGAGTTACCGCCACTAAGAGACATTCAACATCAAATTAATCTTGTTCCGGGAGCAACGTTGCCGCATAGACCACATTATCGAATGAGTCCGAAGGAACATGAAGAATTGGGAAGGCAAGTGGAAGAATTGCTTGAACAGGGGCGTGTGCAGGAAAGCTTGAGTCCGTGTGCTGTGCCAGCTTTGTTAGTACCGAAGAAGGACGGGACGTGGAGAATGTGCACTGACAGTCGAGCATTGAATAAGATTACTGTGAGATATAGATTTCCAATGCCGAGGTTGGATGACTTGCTAGATCAAATAAGCGGAGCTACTATCTTTTCGAAGATTGATTTGAAGAGCGGATATCATCAAATTCGTATTAAGCCAGGTGATGAGTGGAAGACTGCTTTTAAAACCAGGGAGGGTCTATACGAATGGTTGGTAATGCCATTTGGCTTATCAAATGCGCCAAGTACATTTATGCGGGTGATGAATTAGATTTTTAGATCATTCATTGGGAAGTTTGTGGTGGTGTATTTCGATGATATTCTGATATATAGTGGAAGTCCAGAGGAACATTTGAATCATCTAAGAGAAGTGCTGATGGTACTGCGACAAGAACAATTTTTTGCTGCAACGAAGAAATGCGTGTTCATGACGCATAGTGTTTTATTTCTGGGGTATGTTGTATCAGAGGAAGGAATACATGTTGACCAAAGTAAAGTCGAAGCGATTAGAGATTGGCCACAGCCCAAGACGATAACAGAAGTTCGAAGTTTCCACGGGTTGGCTTCATTCTATCGAAGATTTATTCCACACTTTAGTAGTGTGATGGCACCTGTTACTGATTGTATGAAGGGCAAACAGTTTTCATGGACGGAGGAAGCAGGAGTTGCTTTTGAACGAATCAAGGAGTTGTTGACGACAACACCAATTCTAGCATTACCTGATTTTCAGTTGTTGTTTGAATTACATACTGACGCGTCGAAGGTTGGAATTGGAGGGGTGTTGAGTCAGAGGGGGCGTCCTATTGCATATTTCAGTGAGAAGCTAACGGGAGCAAAGATGAGATATAGTACATATGATGTGGAATTTTATGCTGTTGCGCAAGCTATTAAACACTGGAGACACTATCTATTTCAGAAAGAGTTTGTTCTTTACACTGACCATGAGGCGTTGAAACATTTACAAGGGCAAGACAAGATTTCAGCGAGACATGCATCATGGATTGCATATCTGCAACAGTTTACGTTTGTTGTGAAACACAAATCGGGAGTGACGAATCGTGTTGCGGATGCATTAAGTAGAAGAAATCATGTGTTGACTACAATGAAGGTCGAAGTGACAGGGTTTGATGTGCTACCAGAGTTGTTTGTTGAAGATCCTTACTTTATGAAGTTTGTAGATAAAGTGGAGAAAGGAGAGACGGATGAGTTTGTGATGGTAGATGGTTTCCTGTTCAAGGGAAATCGATTATGTATACCAGATTGCAGTTTACGGTTGAAGATTGTGAAGGAATTGCATGAAGAAGGTCATGTGGGTAGAGACCGTACATTACAACTGATTTCTCAATCTTATTTTTGGCCATCAATAAGGAAAGAAGTGGAAAGGTTTGTGGAGCGATGTCATATCTGTCAGGTTTCGAAAGGAACTGCGACCAATGCTGGATTATATATGCCGTTACCTGTACCAACTAAGCCTTGGGTTGATGTGAGTATGGATTTTGTTTTGTGTTTGCCTCGAACTCAAAGGGGAAACGATTCCATTTATGTCATGGTTGATCGATTTTCTAAAATGACACATTTCATCGCATGTAAAAAGACAGCGGATGCCGTCCGAGTCGCTCAGTTATTCTTTAAGGAGGTGTATCGATTGCATGGGCTACCTGAATCGATTGTTTCAGACAGGGATACTAGATTTCTGAGTCATTTTTGGCTGAGTTTGTGGAAGATGGTGGGAACGAAGCTGAAATTTAGTAGTGCTTATCATCCACAGACAGATGGACAAACTGAAGTTGTGAACAGATCCCTGGGAAATTTATTGCAGTGTCTAGTTCAGGATAACCTGAAGAGTTGGGACTTAAAGTTGTGTCAGGCAGAGTTTGCTCATAATCATGCTGTTAACCGAAGCACTGGTTTCAGTCTGTTTCAAGTTGTATATTCAAGCTTGCCAAAGGGGCCGTTGGATTTAACGGTAGTACCACAACCGAAAGGAGTAATTAAACGGGTGTCGGATTTCGTTGACGAGTTGAAAGATTGTCATAGAATCGTTCAGGAACGTTTGGAGAAGACGAATGAGAAACATAAACGAGCTGCAGATAAAAAGAGAAGAAGTGTGGAGTTCAACGAAGGTGATTGGGTGTATGCTGTGTTAACAAAGGATCGTTTTCCAGTGGGTGCTTATAATAAGTTGAAAGCCCGAAAGATTGCTCCGGTCGAAATTATAAAACGGATCAATGAAAATGCTTATAAGTTGAAGCTACCAGGGGATGTTTACACTTCTGATGTGTTTAATGTGAAACACTTGATTCCGTATTATGCTGATGATCAAGAAAGTGCGAATTTGGGGACGAATTCTTTCGTACCCGGGGAGGATGATGTAGGAGAGCAGAAAGAAGAAGCAGGAAAACTCACATTTCGAAAGATAAGTCGCTCCACGACCTACGCAGCTACGCTAAGTCGCTCGCCGACATATCATTCCGCGACCCAACTCCACCACGCGACCTAACTCCACCACAACCTAACTTCGCGACCCACGACCTAATTCCTACGACCTATATCCATCATACAAGCTCTCTGACCTAACTCCACAATATAACAGCCTACCGAAAACCAAACGACCTAATCTCCAAATGCCTGAATCGGTCTATGACCTAACCAAACCACCCAACGACCTATGTCACCTCGCGCTACGACCTACTGCTCTCCGACTTAAGCCCTATGCCGCTGATCTCCAACCTAACCACCAATCCGACCTAACTCCTCCACGACATAAGCCCTACGACATAACATCACCCGACTTAAACCTTTCCAGTGACTCGTCCCTCTCTAGCCCTAAATCGCGAAGCATTGAAGACGATTGTTTACTTTAAGTCGCGATGCCTTGAATCGTTGAGGAAAACCCAGTAGGTCGTGGACGACATAAGTATGTCCCGAAATTCCTTTACTAGGTCGTTGCCGCAAGTTCCTTAGCTCGCGTGAAGATGTTAAGACGTGTGAACGAGTTTGTTTAAGTCGTGATTTCTTTAGGTCGTTAAATACTATTGTTATGTCGGTACTATACTTTCTTATGTCGTTTGTATAAAGTGTTGTTGAGTCGTTTGTACTGTTAGCTCGTATTTCGTTAAGTGTTGTAATATTTCTTTGTTTTTTGAGTCGCAAATATTAGGTCATTCAAGACCTATGAGCTGTGTTGTAAGTGTTGTGTTGTATGCTTATAAATAGGCGAGTTATGTCATTTGTAAAGGTTGTTGATTTTGGAATAAAATTTCTTTTGTTAGCTTTGTGCTTTCATCCAATTGGTAGTTGAGTGTTATCTCCTATCTCCACCTTCGGCATTCGAATGCGCTCGAATCAACGATTGTTGAAGCCAATTCACGGAATCAAGTGCGCTTGATCAACGTCGAAGAATTGAAGATCTATCTTCACGGTATCGAGATCGATCAACGTGACGTAGATAGCTAAAATTCGGTATCTTCGGATCAACGAATTTGGGCATTTCAGTATTCATCAATCCACCGATTGCTACGTTCATCGAGCTATCTTGTTTTTGTATTATCCGCTGCGTCAGCTTTGCACCGTTGGTTGCGAAGTTTTGTGAATATCCGTTGCGTCATTTGGTATCAGAGCTAGATCGCAAGGAGTTTGCGTAGATTTTTGGAGTTTGTGCGAGATTTGCATCATTTGGAGAATTGGGTTCTCGAGATTTTGAAGAGATTTGTTCGTTTGGTGATTTTTTGAAGATTTCAACAAGTGGGTAGTTTTGATTTGAAGATTTTTAGATCGAAGTGAAGTTTTTGTTGGAATTTGTGGAAGAGTGATCATGCCTCCGAGAAGAGCTAACCGTTATCGCAGCATTGATGCTTTGTATGGGAGAGAAGAGGCCGATGAGATGAAGCAAAGAATTAACGAAAACTTTAATGAGAAGCTTAATGAAGGAATTGGTCGATTAGAGAGAATGATGTTGGAGATGAATCAAAATCAGAGAAGGGTTTCACCTGAATCTAACCATGGAGGAAGTAGAGTTTCACCACATTCAAATCGAGAGAGAAGTGTTGATAGTGATCATAGAAGTATGGATCGAGATTGTGATAGAAATGTTGATGATCGAAATCGTGATAGAAATGTGAATGATCGTGATCGGAGGAATGTAGATCGAAGGGATGTTGGTGGAAGAAATGGTGGTAGTAGAGATGTTGGTGGTCAGGATCGACATCAATATGCATCAGATTTTGAAGAGGAGTTTGATGGTGGTAGTGTTCATGGACGAGGACGAGGTCAAGGAAGAAATCATTCGGAGTATGATCACAAATGGGAGTCCGGGATGAAAACTAAAATACTGAAATTCAAAGGAGGTATGCAGGCCGAGGAATTTCTTGATTGGCTAGCTTATGTTGAGGAAATTTTTGACTTCAAGGAGGTTCCGGAAGATCGTAAAGTGAAGTTGGTTGCTACTAGATTGAGGGGGAGAGCTATGGCGTGGTGGAAGCAAACCAAACTTACTAGAGAGCGGATGGAGAAGTCAAAGATTGTTGCTTGGGAGAAGATGAAGAAGTTGATGAAGGTTACTTCCTTGCCCTACAATTACCAATCACTGATGTATCAGAGATTACAGAACCTGAGACAAGGGACGAAGACTGTTACTGATTATGCTGATGAGTTCTACCAGTTGATTGCTCGAAATGACATTATGGAGACAGAAGAACAATTGACCGCTAGGTTTGTTGGGGGACTTAGAACGCAGATACAGGATATGGTGAACAAGTTCGACCCTAGATCTGTGGCAGAAGCACATCAAAAGGCATTGGCTTGGGAGAAACAAGGTAGACGTGGAGGAGCTGTGTTTCCAAGTTTTACGGGGCAGAACAAAGGAGTGGGTAGTAGTTCTAATGTTCCTAAAGCATCGAGTAAGCCGGTTGTTCATGAAGTGGCTAAACCAGAAGTCAATACCAATTTCAAATGCTATAATTGCCAGGAAGTGGGTCACAAGAGCAACGAATGTCCGAAACCGAAGAAGAGAACTATGATTGCTAAAGTGGAAGATGAGGATGTAGAAGAAGATCTCAATTCACACCGTGATGAGGAGGAAGAAGAGGTGTCGGGAGACGAGGGATGTAATCTGATGCTACGGAGATCTTGTTTAACCCCGAAGCAGGAAGAGGAGTCGAGTTGGTTGAGGAGTAACATTTTTCAGTCAACGTGCACTATTTTGGGGAAGGTCTGTAAATTTATCATTGACGCTGGGAGTTGTGATAATATCATTTCAAAGGAAGCTGTGAAGAAGTTGAAGTTGAAAACGAAGAAACATCCTAGTCCTTATAAACTTGCTTGGTTGAGGAAAGGAGGAGAAGTGAAGGTAGAGAGGCGAGCTCATGTTCCATTTTCTATTGGGAAGAAATACAAAGATGAGATTTGGTGTGACGTGGTTGACATAGATGTTTGCCATTTGCTGTTGGGAAGGCCGTGGCAGTACGATCGGGAGGTACAACATAATGGTCGAACAAATAGCTACAGTTTCTTGTTCGAGGGCACGAAAATCACGTTAGTTCCGAAGAAGCGACAGCAGAATGAGAACAAGCTGGAGGAGATTGAGGAATTGAAGACTTTATTGTCCTTGAAGGAGTTCGTGGAAGAGGTAGATGAGAGCCCTGAAGTTTTTATGTTGATTGGGCATGAAAGCAGTGAAGTTACTGAAGTTCCAGAGGAAGTGAAGCCAGTTTTGGAGGAATTCAAAGATGTGTTTCCAGAGGAGTTACCGAAGGAGTTACCACCGCTTAGAGACATACTACATCAGATTGACTTGGTGCCAGGTGTTGCATTGCCTCATAGACCGCACTATCGGATGAGTCCAAAAGAACACGAGGAGTTGAGAAGACAGATGGAGGAATTACTGGAACAAGGGCGTGTTCAGGAGAGTTTGAGTCCTTGTGTAGTGCCAGCTTTGTTAGTGCTGAAGAAGGATGGAACGCGAAGAATGTGCACAGATAGTAGAGCATTGAATAAGATTACGGTGAGATATCGATTTCCTATGCCGAGACTGGATGATCTGTTGGATCAGTTGAGCGGTGCTGTTGTGTTTTCGAAGATTGACTTGAAAAGTGGATACCATCAGATTCGTATTAGACTGGGTGATGAGTGGAAGACTGCTTTTAAAACTCGGCAGGGTCTGTACGAATGGGTTGGTGATGCCGTTTGGCTTGTCAAATGCTCCGAGTACATTCATGAGAGTCATGAACCAGATTTTTCAACCATTTATCGGGAAGTTCGTAGTGGTATATTTTGATGACATCTTGATCTACAGTGGAAGCACTGAAGAACACCTACAGCATTTGCGGGAAGTGTTGTTGGTTTTACGACGTGAGGAATTTTATGCTACAACGAAGAAGTGTACCTTCATGACTACAAGTATTCTATTCTTGGGCTATATTGTGTCGAAGGATGGTATTCAAGTTGATCAGAGTAAAGTTGAAGCTATTCGAAATTGGCCACAGCCTAAGACAATAACAGAAGTGAGGAATTTTCATGGTTTAGCGTCATTCTACCGAAGATTCATTCCACACTTTAGTAGCGTGATGGCATCAGTTACGGAATGTATGAAAGGGAAGAAGTTTGTTTGGACTAAAGAGGCCGATTCTGCTTTTCAGAGAATCAAGACACTCTTGACCACAACGCCCATTCTTAGATACCCAGACTTTCAGTTACTCTTTGAGCTAAATACTGATGCGTCCAAGGTTGGAATTGGGGGAACATTGAGTCAAAGGGGTCATCCTATTGCCTACTTTAGTGAGAAACTGACGGGAGCCAAAACGAGATACGGTACTTATGACTTGGAATTTTATGCTATAGTCCAAGCCATAAAGCATTGGAGACACTATCTATTTCATAAAGAATTTGTGCTATACACTGACCATGAAGCTTTGAAACATTTGTAGTGGCAAGATAAAATTTCAGCAAGGCATGCTTCGTGGGTTGCTTATTTACAACAGTTTACTTTCGTCATGAAGCACAAATC
Source organism: Allium fistulosum (assembly GCA_030737815.1). Classification (NCBI taxonomy): domain Eukaryota; kingdom Viridiplantae; phylum Streptophyta; class Magnoliopsida; order Asparagales; family Amaryllidaceae; genus Allium; species Allium fistulosum. The sequence goes on from CM060907.1 coordinate 854,418,173, forward strand.
AGGAGTTACTAACCGAGTTGCCGATGCATTGAGCCGTAGAAATCATTTGCTGACAACTATGCGAGTGGAAGTAGTGGGATTTGATTTGTTGCCAGAGTTGCTTATTTCAGATTCTTATTTTGCGAAAGTGCTGGATCAGGTGCAGGAAGGGAGTTCTGATGATTTTGTGATGAAAGATGGATTCTTGTTCAGAGGAAACTGATTGTGTATTCCGGATTGTAGCTTGAGGTTGAAGATTGTCAAAGAATTGCATGAAGAGGGTCACGTGGGCAGAGATCGTACATTGCAGTTGATTTCACAATCATATTTTTGGCCTTCTATGAGAAAAGAAGTTGAAAGATTTGTGGAGAGATGTCATATTTGTCAAGTTTCCAAAGGGACAGCGATGAATGCGGGATTGTATATGCCATTACCCGTGCCTACTAGACCATGGGTTGATATCAGCATGGATTTTGTTTTTGGATTGCCAAGAACTCAGCGAGGGAATGATTCAATATATGTTGTGGTAGACCTTTTCTCGAAGATGGCACATTTCATTGCTTGTAAGAAAACGACGGATGCAGTTCATGTGGCACAGTTATTCTTTAAAGAAATCTATCGTTTACATGGGTTACCTGAATCTATTGTTTCTGACCGAGATACTCGATTTCTAAGTCACTTTTGGTTGAGTCTATGGAAGATGGTTAGGATGAAATTGAATTTTAGTACTGCATATCATCCTCTGACGAATGGGCAAACTGTAGTTGTGAATAGATCATTGGGAAATCTGTTGAGATGCCTTGTGCAGGATAATTTGAAAAGTTGGGATATGAAGTTGTGTCAGGCGGAATTTGCACATAATCATGCTGTTAATCGAAGCACTGGTTACAGTCCATTTCAAGTTGTATATTCAAGCTTGCCAAAGGGGCCGTTGGATTTAACGGTAGTGCCACAACCGAAAGGAGTGATTAAGCGGGCGTCAGATTTCGTTGATGAGTTGAAAGATTGTCATAGAATCATTCAGGAACGATTGGAAAAGACGAATGAGAAGTATAAACGATCTGCAGATAAGAAGAGAAGAAGTGTGGAGTTCAACGAGGGTGATTGGGTGTATGCTGTGTAAACGAAGGATTGTTTTCCAGTGGGTGATTATAAGAAGTTGAAAGCCCGAAAGATTGGTCCAGTAGAAATTATAAAACGGATCAATGAAAATGCTTATAAGTTGAAGCTGCCAGAGGATGTTTACACTTCTGACGTGTTTAATGTTAAATATCTTATCCCTTATTATGGAGATGAACAACCCAATGGGGAAGAACTTTTAAATTCGAGGACGAATTTTTCCCAACCAGGGGAGGATGATGCAGCGCGAATTCAAGATGAGCGAATTACCTTAGGTCACTCCACCATAAGTCGCTCCACCATTCGCGAGGAAGAAGGTTGCGCGCGTGATAACCCTAGGTCGTTGATTTATTTAGGTCGTGAGCAAGACCTAGGTCACGGCTGACCTACCTTAGGTCGCAAAGCTTATCTCCAGAATTACCTCGCGATTGCAAGCGAACCAATGTCGCAACTCCAAGGTCGTCTCTTCCCTAAGTCGCTCCACCGCCTAAGTCGTTCCTCCATGCTAGGTCGCGAACTACCTTCGCATCTCCTCAGATTGAACCAGCCTAGGTCATTGATTGTTTCCAACGACCTAATTTCGTCCAGTAGGTCGCAAGAAGAAATTCACGAAGCAGAGCAGGAGTTAGGTCGCGAGCATCACGAAGCAGAGCAGGAGTTAGGTCGGGAGATTCACGAAGCAGAGCAGGAGTTAGGTCGCGAGATTCACGAAGCAGAGCAGAAGAGTTAGGTCGCGAGCTTTCTTAAGTCGTTTGTATTTTCTTTGTTAGGTCGTGATATTTTTTAGGTCGCGTACGACCTATGCTATGTTGTAGCGTGTGTGGTTGTAAACATCTATAAATACCGGGTTTGTGTCACTTGTAATAGTTAGTCAATTTGAATAAAATTTCTTTTGTGTGCTTTTGTGCCACCATTAAAATTGGTAGTTGAGTGTTATCTCCTATCTCCACCTTCGGATATTCAAGTGCGCTCGAATCAACGATTGTTGAAGCCGATTCACGGAATCTAGTGCGCAAGATCAACGTTCGAAGAATCGTGGATCTTCTCTCACGGCATCGTGCACGATCAACGTGTCGAAGATAGCTAAAGTCCGGTATCTCGCGAGATCAACGGATTCGGGCATTTTGGTATCATCAATCCATCGATTCATTTACATTTTCATCGTTCCATCGCTTTGCACCGTTGGTTGCGAAGTTTTGTGAATATCCGTTGCGTCAAAAATAGCCTTGATTTTGGCGGTTTTACTTGATTTTGAAAGGTTTCCATGGGTTTAATTTGCACCGTGATGCAGATGTCAGCTCAACTCTTTTTCCGATGTTAGTGCCAGAGTAATTTGTCAAACACTTGCAGTTCTCTCAGGGGCAATATCACATTCAAGATCAGATTTCGATCAACAATGGCGAACCTAAGATCAGAATCTTTGACTGCCACCATGAAGAGGTGCTGGGGACAAGGAGAGTAAGGCTGCATAGGTGGCTGTGTCCAGTGGTATTGGGATTGAGCGTGCATGTGCACACGAGGGCACTTTCTGTTTTGGAACAGGCTGGTTTAAACGGGCTTTATGAATGGTTTTGTAAATGGATTTAAATATAGTTAATTGCAGAAAGTAGCTAAGATGATCTATAAATAGTGAGAGAAGGCAAACCGTAAAGGTTGTTGAACTGAATTAATGAAAATATTCTTTTCTTTTATCTGGAATCTGCTACTTTTCTTGCATGACCTTCTCCTTCTTCTCAGCAAATCCACTCTGCCACCACGTCTTCTCAGTTCCGTTCAATTCTCCCTCATATTCACTCCTTCACCTGCTATCCTTTCATTCTTCTACACTCCCAAACCTCCTGAAACTCTTTCCTTTTCCCAAATACCCAGTTCCATGCAACTTTTATTCTCAATCAGAATGCTTCAATAACTTCCATAATGATGAGATCATTGTCAAAGCTAAGGGGACATAACATCCGACTATTGTGCTTCAATAACTTCCATAATGATGAGATCAATGGTTAGCCATGGTTAAACCATTGTCGGGTCCGGTCTTCAATACACTAGTGACAAGTGACCGATGCACATGCATGATTATACAATGAATATTTGGGATAACCTTACCAACGTTCATACAACATTCCTATAGTGCTTATTTGACATCTTATGTGTTCACATGTATTAACTATGTATACATGACGTAAAAAAGGTGCAAATAGAATACACTGTGATCTTACATCAATTGTAATTTACTATACAAAAACATAGAGGTACTTATTGTTGAATATGCGACTATATGATTTTTGTTTGATGATAATAAACATATATATATTCATTTAAATGTATTTTCTATTGTACTATTTTATTTTCACAAATTAAATAGATATTGGCTGAATAAAATAAATAACATAGAATTTGAATTCGAACAGAAATTTTATTCAAACAAATATTTATTACAATTTTGAATAGTACAAATTCAAGCTCTCACTATATATATACAATTTCAGTTACAATACAATACAATTCATAGTTACATCAGGACCTCACTACATATCACTCACACTCGTATTTATCTTCAACTTCGTTCTAGTTTGAATCCAACATCTGAACAATCTGCAAAAATATATACTAAGGCAGTAAAATTGAAAATAAAATATTTTTGCAATATAAAATAAAATGTGATTTTGAAAATAATATTTGCCTCAGTTATTTGGGTTGTTCGTTATCATTTATATTTGAATTCATCACACACGAACAATGTGACATGCACAGTGTATCACTGTACATGCCACAAGGCCGTGCACATCGATATATACACTTGATATAATTAGGGACAGGTGAGCACAGGTCAAACCCAAATTATCGGATTCAACTCAAGTGCAATAAAACAATGTCACAATTTTCAGCACAAGGTCAAATCCGAGCTACAAGCTGGATTCAACTCAGGTGTAATTCGAAAAACAAATCCAAATGCAATAAAATGGTCAGAGCATCATCAATGCAACATGACAATACAGTCTCAAGTGAAAATGCTCGATCAATATGAAAAATGGCAGTGGACAGGACAAGTGCAGACTCTAAATGAAACATACAAGGCAAGACCAACAAAACAGAAGCAAGGCACAACTTAGTATACACTCGAGGCACAGTGCACATCAACCCAATGAAAAACAGTATGTAGTGATACACAGTGATCAAGTGGTCTGCAACAATACCAAAGTGAAGACATAAATGGAACTTGACTCAATATAACTAGATGAACAAGACACAGCAGAATCAAAGTGAACAAACAGTGGCAAATGCATATACATCAGAGTGAACACATGAACTACAAGCTAGCATATCAAGCTTCAGATGGTATACAAGTGATGTAGAATAATAAACAGTGAAGTAAATGCATGCACACTTGTATACATATATACAAGAAACAATACATGTGAACTCAGGACAAAGCATAACCGAAGTCATCAACATATAAAACAATGAATCCAGCAGATGAAAACTTCAAAAGGTACCAGACTACACAAACCCAATGCAAAGTAATGCAATCAAGTGAGCAACATGAATAAAATCAAGCAAAGCAATTCATAGCAGAGAACAAAGCAGCAGTGACCAAGTCAAAGTGGCAAAGAATACAAAGCAGTAAACAATTGACCAGAGAAATCAACGTGGTTCACCAGAAAAACAATACCGTGACGATCAAGCAAATCGAACAGCTCAAAATCAATGCCGTGGGAATCAAGCAACAAGATTATACGAATTGAAGAAGTCAGCGAAATCACCATCGTTCAACAATTATCAAGTGGCCAAAACAATTTAGTTGACGAATTCAAATTAATCCAGACGAACGAAAATTTAGGAATTCGACTCCTATATAAACAACTATCATCATCGACAAAAAGGGTATTGAGTTCAAGCATTCAATCAGAAAGTAAAAAAAAATTACTTACCGAAGCCATACCACAAACTCGATCAATTTCAAAGAGCCGTGAGCAAATCAGAGAAACGTGCGATCGACAAAGAAAACAACGTGATAAATCATCCATTCGATCGAACAACTAAAGTCGGCATCTTTGAAATTCCGAAAGCCCTAATTTTTGATCAAACAAGGAAAAGGAACAGAGCCGCCATTATCTCACAAAGGAACGTGCCGATAGAAGATAAAGAGAAAAGAAAGTTTGGGCCGGCCTTTAGTTTAGATTTGGAGTTTAAAAATTATAATAAGGCTCTCAAATTATTATTAGGGTTTAGTTTTGTTTTTAAATTGTTTTTAATTTGTAATTTCTTTTTAAACCGTTGTAATTTCTAGTCGAGTGACTAGGGGACAAACTACGTGGCGTAGTTTGGGAATTCGCAACTCAGTGGCTGAGTTGTGGCAGGGTTTTGAGCGTAGAGTTAGATTAGTCAATAGAGGATATAGCGAGTTTACGTGTGTAAGCGTGTGACTATCTAATTTCTAATAGAAACCTTGGGGGCAGCACATAGGCAGGGTTTTGCCGAAGCTGGGTAAATTTTGTGTCGTTCTATTTTCTGCATTTACTATTTTGCTATTATCTGTGCTGATATTATTCTACTGTGATTAATATACACTTCCGCAATAAATTTTATAATTGATACTATCACCCTATTCACCCCCCCCCTCTAGGGTGAAATCGATCCTACAAGTGGTATCAAAGCTAGGAATAGAAGTCAAATTTTTGATTTAAAAATTCGATTTTTTTTCAAAAATCAATTTTTGTTTTAAAAAATTTGAATTTTTAAAATGGTTTCTTTTAATAATGCTTTTGCTGAGGGTCAGTCAATAGTTAGACCACCAATATTCAATGGTGAATATGCTTATTGGAAAAATAGGATGAAATTTTTTCTAAAAACCATTGATGCTTGGAATATTGTTGAGACAGGTTATAGAACTCCAACTATAACTGTAGATAATCAGGAAGTAGAAAAACCGAAGAATCAATGGACAGAGATAGAAAATAAACTACAGAATATTAATGCTAAAGCAATGAATTCTATTATTTGTTCATTTGATCAATTTGAATTTAATCGTGTCTCACATTGTCTAACTGCGCAGGAAATATGGCACACACTCGAAGTGACTCATGAAGGAACATCTCAAGTCAAAGAATCTCGCCTTGCCATGCTAAGCAACGAATACGAGAACTTCACTATGGCAAAAGAAGAAAATGTTAAAGAGATGTTTGGACGACTTTCCAATATCGTATACAAATCAAAAGCTCTCGGAAAATCATACACAGAATTGGAAATAGTCCAGAAAATCCTCAGAGTCCTTCCACGAAGCTTTGAAGCAAAAGTAACTGCCATTCAAGAATCAAAAGATTTAAAACAAATGAAAGTTGAAATCTCACCACTTATGAGCTAGAGATGAAATTCAAAGAAGAGCGTAAAGGAGGAGATACTCGAAAGAAATTGATAGCTCTCAAAGGAACAACTGAAAGTGATGATGATGACGATGATGATGGTACAGCAGAACTAGAGCTGTTAATAAGGAAATTCAAAAAGTGGAATCATAAATATGGAAATTCAGCTCTAAATCAAAAATTAAAAAGCAGAATAGCCAAAGCACTAGACTACTCGGAAGAACAGAAGATCATCTGTTACAAGTGCAACAAACCCGGTCATATCAAGCCCGATTGTCCACAAAATAAATTCAGCCATGGAAAGAAACAGAAAAAGAAAAGTTTTGCAGCCACATGGGATGAAACAGACGAGGATGATCAAAGCACTGGCAGTGAAAGTGAAAAAGCAGAATTGTGTCTTCGAGGTGATATAACTGACAGTGACGATGACGAGCCAAGTGAGGTATCAAAACTTACCCATTCTGAGTTGCTTATTTATTTCCACGAAGTAAACGGTTGTTTTGAACGACTTAGGGAAAGATACGCTAAACTCGAATCATAAAAAGATAGTTTGATAGAATTAAATGAGCAACTTTATCAATTAGTTAAAAACTATCAAAGTAGAATCCCTAAGTGTGATAAGTGTCCAACATTCGAAGATGAGATTAAAAAATCAGAAATTAATATAAAATCACTTGAAAATGAAATTCTGATTTTGAAAGAAAGTGAAAACACTAGGAGAGAAAATTCTATCAAAAAGTGCACTCAACTATTAAACGAAAATGAATCTCTCAAAACATAAGTCCATAAATTGTCTACTACTTTAGATAAATTTTCCAAAAGTGAAAGATCGTTGAATATGCTACTAGGGAAACAAACTATCAACATTGATAGACAAGGACTTGGGTATACTCAAAAAGAACGTTATAGAAGTGAAATTAAACAAGTATGTTCGATGTGCACTATTTGTAGAAAATTTGGACACAATCACAATAATTGTTGGTTTAGACCCAAACACGTAAAAACAATTCCAATTTGGGTTCCAGAAGGCACAAATATAGAATCTCTCAAAGTTAAACAAATCTGGGTGCCAAAAGGAACATATATAAATAGTTATGGGTCTCCACAAAATTATTTTTCAAATTATTCTGCCACTAACAACCATGGACCTATAAAAACAAATAGGTCACAAAAATATTAACACGTGTAGGTGTGGTGGCAGGCTAAGGAACAACATCCGTGTTATCTGGATTCTGGCTATTCTAGACACACAGCAGGCGACAAATCAAAGTTCCTTAGCCTAATATAAAGGTGACAGATTCACAATAGGCAACAACAAAAAATTATCGAAAAGGTAAAACAGGTAATGGTATTTATTTTTGAAACGATATTAAATGTGATAATCTGCACCATAATCTGAATTAAATCAGCCTATTATGATTGATGATGTTGATTCTGACTTATTCAAAATGTTGACTAATCATCTTTAAATAGATTGCTTGGATTAATTATGATATTTGATTGATTACTGACTACTCATACTACAAGTGAATATATTTGTTTATCTGTTCTGACACTATGAGCACTGTTTGTTTATTCCAACGGCTTCAATTCAAATTCAAGAGAACTTCATTTAAACAGCTGTTAAAAATGATTTCAAAGAAATTTGTTTCAGGTTCACAAGACTGGTCTATAACATTTAAACAATGATAATGTTGAGTGAAAGAAAAATTCAGATGCAGATTACACTGCAATCTAGTTGATGAAAAATTACTAGTGGAACGTGATTTAACATTCAGTAATTGCATCGTTTTTTTTTCAGAGAAAATATCTGCATATTTTTCATTTCAAATAATTTTCAAAATAATTTTCTTAGATAAACCCTTCAAGAAAATCATTTTTGACCTTGTTTCAGATTAGTTATTTCAGAAAATTGATTTTATAATTATTTTTAATTGATCTTAAATCACTACATTAACTAATCTGACCCCCTACTAATTATCGAAAAGGTAAATAGTGATTAAAAAAGTGATGAGTGTTGATATTAATCATATATTATAACTCGAGACAGTATATTTAGTAAATTTCTTTAGAAATTTAAACAAGAGTTATAAAAACTTTTTGTTTGGTAAAAATTCCATGACCATTTCTATTTCTATCACTTTTCTATTGACCATCACTCATCAAAATCCAATATAGTAAGTCAATATGTGGTATTTTAAACAGGAATCATTCATTTTTCATTTTATTATATTTTTAGCAAATAAAAACATCCAAAATATTCACTCTCATTTAAAAGTCCTCACGGTTATGCATGTATGGAACGCATATCAAAATTGATTAATTAAATAGACAAGTTGATTCTAATCCCATTTAAAAGTCCTTACGGTTATGCGTGGTTAGAAGATACTTGAATTCATTTATTTATTTTTAATTTTGGAATACTACTAATCTCATTTAAAAGTCCTAACGGTTATGCATGGTTAGTAGATATTCAAATTCCTGATATAAATATACCACAAATAGACACAACTATATGATTTTATATGATGACATCATCCCTATCATTCTAAAGTGGAATATGCGTCAAACAGAGTATTTATGATTTTTGTTTGATTTTTTATTGAAATTTAATATTTATACTAGATTGGGAATTAATATTGTTTTAATGTCTATCACTTAATCTCTATTTTTCTAACACTATTACTCTTTTGCTGATAACAAAAGGGGGAGAGAAATGTTAAGATTTTGGAAAATAAAGGTCAAATATTTTTAATCTGCATCTAAGCACATTTGCATATTTTTATTCACATGCATATATGAAGGGGGAGTTTTGTGTAGAGAGGAAGCATTCAAATAGGGGGAGCAAATTGAATGATCAAATACATTTAATAAAATCAAAATCTTAAATATATGTTTGTTATCATCAAAAGGGGGAGATTGTTGAATATGCGACTATATGATTTTTGTTTGATGATAATAAACATATATATATTCATTTAAATGTATTTGCTATTGTACTATTTTATTTTCACAGATTAAATAGATATTTGCTGAATAAAATAAATAACACAGAATGTGAATTCGAGCAGAAATTTTATTCAAACAAATATTTATTACAATTTTGAATAGTACAAATTCAAGCTCTCACTATATATATATATATACAATTTCAGTTACAATACAATACAATTCATAGTTACATCAGGACCTCACTACATATCACTCACACTTGTATTTATCTTCAACTTCGTTCCAGTTTTAATCCAGCATCTGAACAATCTGCAAAAATATATACTGACGCAGTAAAATTGAAAATAAAATATTTTTGCAATATAAAATAAAATGTGATTTTGAAAATAATATTTGCCTCAGTTATTTGGGTTGTTCGTTATCATTTATATTTGAATTCATCACACACGAACAATGTGACATGCACAGTGTATCACTGTACATGCCACAAGGCCGTGCACACCGATATATACACTTGATATAATTAGGGACAGGTGAGCATAGGTCAAACCCAAATTATCGGATTCAACTCAAGTGCAATAAAACAATGTCACAATTTTCAGCACAAGGTCAAATCCGAGCTACAAGATGGATTCAACTCAGGTGTAATTCGAAAAACAAATCCAAATGCAATAAAATGGTCAGAGCATCATCAATGCAACATGACAATACAGTCTCAAGTGAAAATGCTCGATCAATATGAAAAAGGGCAGTGGACAGGACAAGTGCAGACTCTAAATGAAACATACAAGGCAAGACTAACAAAACATAAGCAAGGCACAACTTAGTATACACTCGAGGCACAGTGCACATCAACCCAATGAAAACCAGTATGCAGTGATACACAGTGATCAAGTGGTCTGCAACAATACCAAAGTGAAGACATAAATGGAACCTGACTCAATATAACCAGATGAACAAGACACAGCAGAATCAAAGTGAACAAACAGTGGCAAATGCATATACATCAGAGTGAACACATGAACTACAAGCTAGCATATCAAGCTTCAGATGGTATACAAGTGATGCAGAATAATAAACAGTGAAGTAAATGCATGCACACTTGTATACATATATACAAGAAACAATACATGTGAACTCAGGACAAAGCATAACCGAAGTCATCAACATATAAAACAATGAATCCAACAGATGCAAACTTCAAAAGGTACCAGACTACACAAACCCAATGCAAAGTAATGCAATCAAGTGAGCAACATGAATAAAATCAAGCAAAGAAATTCATAGCAGAGAACAAAGCAGCAATGACCAAGTCAAAGTGGCAAAGAATACAAAGCAGTAAACAATTGACCAGAGAAATCAACGTGGTTCACCAGAAAAACAATACCGTGATGATCAAGCAAATCGAACAGCTCAAAATCAATGCCGTGGGAATCAAGCAACAAGATTATACGAATTGAAGAAGTCAGCGAAATCACCATCATTCAACAATTATCAAGTGGCCAAAACAATTTAGTTGACGAATTCAAATTAATCCAGACGAACGAAAATTTAGGAATTCGACTCCTATATAAACAACTATCATCATCGGCAAAAAGGGTATTGAGTTCAAGCATTCAATCAGAAAGTAAAAAAAAATACTTATCGAAGCCATACCACAAACTCGATCAATTTCAAAGAGCCGTGAGCAAATCAGAGAAATGTGCGATCGACAAAGCAAACAACGTGATAAATCATCCATTCGATCGAACAACTAAAGTTGGCATCTTTGAAATTCCGAAAGCCCTAATTTTTGATCAAACAAGGAAAAGGAACAGAGCCGCCATTATCTCACAAAGGAACGGGCCGATAGAAGATAAAGAGAAAAGAAAGTTTGGGCTGGCCTTTAGTTTAGATTTGGATTTTAAAAATTATAATAAGGCTCTCAAATTATTATTAGGGTTTAGTTTTGTTTTTAAATTGTTTTTAATTTGTAATTTCTTTTAAACCGTTGTAATTTCTAATCGAGTGACTAGGGGACAAACTACATGGCGTAGTTTGGGAATTCGCAACTCAGTGGCTGAGTTGTGGCAGGGTTTTGAGCGTAGAGTTAGATTAGTCAATAGCGGGTATAGCGAGTTTACGTGTGTAAGCGTGTGACTATCTAATTTCTAGTAGAAACCTTGGGGGCAGCACGTAGGCAGGGTTTTGCCAAAGCTGGGTAAATTCTGTATCGTTCTATTTTCTGCATTTACTATTCTGCTATTATCTGTGCTGATATTATTCTGCTGTGATTAATATACACTTCCGCAATAAATTTTATAATTGATACTATCACCCTATTCACCCCCCCTCTATGGTGAAATCGATCCTACACTTATGATCCAGATAGTTGATTAATATGTGAATCTATGACACAAATTATAAAACCGCCCTTGATCTGAAAGTACGGAACAAACACAATCTACAATATTAAAAAAGGTATGGACAAAATGACATATCATAAGCAAGGCGGATACGACCAACGTGATAATGTAAATCATAAAAGAAGACATTCTAAAGAGAAAAAAATAGCAAATTTGCACTTATATATGTTGGTGTTGATACTTGATTTTCGATTTGAAGAAGGAGCATAGCCATTGGAGAAGCGCGGAGGTGGAAGCCCTAGCTCGAACTGGAAGGAGCGACGTTGGCGATGAAGATGATTTGGAATAGTTTTTTGGTTCGGTGTGTAGTGAAATTTGTTTTAATTTGAGCGGAAGCGAATTATTTGATCAGGATCTAGTATTGTCTATTTAGATATCAATGGAACTTTAAAAAAAATCAATTATGCAGTCTCACAGAAACAATAGCAGAAATAAGAGATATAGAAGATTTAACGTGGTTCGGATATGAATATCCTACGTCCACAGAGACCCAACAACTTCTTTTATTGCATTGAAGAAAAGAGTATAAAAAGAGAGAGAAGAATAATGATGGAAGCTCTCACACACTCACTTGCATATGAAGATGAAATTCCTTCGTTTAAATAGACTTGATAATGAAGGGTTGCTTGGAGATTAAGAAAATCAATTTTCTGATTATCCAAATATCTTTCCAAATTGCATGATTTGATTTTAGTACAAATAGATGGCGTAATCTTGGTTTCCATACCTTTCCTTCGATTGATTGATTCTCCATGTCTAATCATTTATTTATTCATATAACAAATGCAGACTAATTTTTAATTGGCTAATTGATTAGTTTCCTTCCAAAATATCCTTCCATATACAAGCCAAATTAATTGATTGATTGAACCAATTAATCAATTTCTTTCCTATTCAACAAATATTTGAATCATCCAAATTTAACACTCCACCTTGATTCAAATATAACAGTCTCTCTTCATCACCTTATCATCAATCAATCAACATAGAAGTTATTGGGTCTAGCGCCCCATGGCGCTCAAGTAACAGGAATCAAACTGATCAAGTTTGAGCAACGCTCAAACTTGTCCTTTGGAAGCGACTTTGTCATCATATCTGAAGGATTATCCAAAGTACTTAGCTTCAACAATTTGATCTTGCTTCGTTCTTCCTCAAGCATAAAAATGAAACCTCTAACATCAATGTGCTTTGTCCGTGAACTATAAGCTAAATTTTCTACAAGATGAATCGCACTCTGACTGTCTGAAAATAGCTCTACTGTCCGCTGCACCATTGAAAGATCATCCAACAACTGAAGAAAGTATAATCCTTCCTTTATTGCTTCCACAATCGATATCAACTCTGCTTTGGTAGTCGATAAAGCTACGATAGATTGCAGCTTTTATCTCCATGAAATCGAGCCTATGCCAAGTGTAAAAACATAGCCTGACACTGACTTCCTAGCATCTCTATCCCCAGCATAATCAGAATCACAGTATCCTCTAAGAAAGATGTCACCATCCACTCCACCATATAACAAGCCCACCAAAGAAGTGCCTCGAAGATATCTAAGAATCCACTTCACAGCTAGCCAATGCTTTTTGCCTAGGTTAGACATATATCCACTCACAACACCCACTGCATGGGCCAAATCTGGTCTTGTGCACACCATCGCATACATAAGACTACCAACAGCACTAGAATAAGATATATTACTCATATACCTTTTGTCTTCTTCCAATGAGGGAGATAAGTCTTTTGACAACTTAAAATGAGAGCCTAATAGAGTGTCAACCGGTTTGGCTTTCTCCATTCCAAATCGAGCGAGGACCTTCTCGATGTACTGTGCTTGAGCAAGCCTTAACTCTCTTTGCTTCATATTCTTTTTGCTTTTCCCAAATCCTTCAGGTCAAACTCTCTATTGAGCTCCGCTTTCAACTCCTTAATTTTGACCATACTCCGAGTTGCAATCAGCATATCATCAACATATAACAACAAATAAATCATATCACCATCACATCTCCTGACATAAACACACTCGTCTTTGAAACTTCTGGAGTATCCCGGTAAAAGCATAAACTTATCAAACCTCTTATACCCTAGTCTAGGAGACTGCTTCAGTCCATATAGAGATTTGTTGAGTTTGCAAACATAGTCTGGTCTGCTACTATCAATGAACCCTTCCGGCTGCTTTAAATAAATCTCCTCATCCAAATCACCATGCAAGAATGCAGTTTTGACATCTAGTTGCTCTAATTCAATATCATAATAAGCAACTAACGCCAAGAGAATACAAATAGAAGTATGCCTAACCACTGGAGCAAAGATATAATGATACTCTCCCCCCTTCTTCTGAACATACCCCTTTGCGACTAATCTTGCCTTATATCTGAGATTACCATTTTCACCGTCTTTCACTCTATAGATCCACTTGCATCCAATAGCTCTCTTGTCGGTGGGAAGAGGCACCAAATCCCAAGTATGATTTCTCTGCAATGATTCAATCTCCTCCTCCATAGCAACTAACCAACTGAAACTGTTAACTGATGCGATAGCTTCTTTATAATCATAGGGCTCATCATGGACAGCATTCAAAGCATATATTGCCATATCATTGAAGTTAATGTCTTCGATGCTCAATCCAACAAACTCATAAAGCCACTTAGGCTTTCTTCTTTGTCTGACGGGCCTAGGTTCTGAATGAACTCCACCTTGAGTTTGATCCTCTGTACCAACATTGATATTACCCTCATCAACCATGGTGTCATCGAAAACACCATCTGAACGTCTATGGAAAGAATCAACAGATGACTTGCTTTGTGTCTGGTATTCTTCACATGTCCTCTCATTGTCATCCGATGAGGAAGGCTCCACCTTCGACATAGTCTTCTCATCAAAAGTCACATGCTTGCTCATAACGATCTTCTTGCTAATAGGACACCACAACCTATATCCCTTCACTCCTCTCCTATAACCTAGAAATATACACTTGCGAGCTCTATGTTCCTGCTTCCCTTTACTCTCATGCACATAAGCCGGGCAACCAAACACTCTGAGAAATGAATAGCTAACAGGCTCTCCTTTCCATACTTCTTCAGGGATCTTCATATCTATGGTAGTAGAAGGTGTGCGGTTGTTGAGGAAAGCCGCCATAGAAAAAGCTTCAGCCCAAAATCTCTTCTTCAATTTAGCAGTCAGTCTGAGACACCTTGTTCTCTCCAATAATGTCTGATTCATCCTTTCTACAACTCCATTAGACTGGGGGTCGCCTGATGTAGTGTAATTCCTCTTAATGCCTTCAGACTCACAATAATCGATGAATTCCTGTGATACAAATTCACCGCCATTATCTGAATGGAGAACTTTCAATTTCTTTCCTAACTGCTTCTCAACCATAGATTTCCACTTTTGAAACCTGGCAAAGGTTTCACTCTTTGACTGAAGAAAGTATACCCATACTTTACGAGAGAAATCATCTATAAATGAAACGAAATACCTGGCTCCACCTAAAGACTGACAAGGGGAGGGACCCCAGACATCTGTATGAACATACTCCAAGACAGCTTTTGCTTTATGCTCTCCTATACCAAAAGAAATCTTCGTCTGCTTTCCAAAAACACACTCTTCACAAAAACCAAGTTTTGAATGATGAACTCCATCAATCAATCCTCATTTTCTCAACTCATCGATGTTGCACTCACCGATGTGACCCATCCGTAAGTGCCATAATCTGAAAGAATCCGAATCAACAAATGTAACAGAAGCTGATTCACCAATTACAGTAGTGCCCTTTAATAGATAAAGATTTCCTGCCCTCACACCTCTCATAACAATAATGGAACCCTTCGATATCTTCATTTTCTCTCCTTCCACTACAACCTTCAAGCCAAGTCTACTTAATGCCCCAACAGAAATCAAGCTCCTCCTCAAATCAGGTACATGTCTAACATCGGTGATCGTACGAATAACACCATCAAACATCCTAATCATCACGCTACCAACACCAACCATATGGCAAGAAGCATCATTACCCATCAGAACTTCTCCTCCATCAATTTCACAGTAAGTGGAAAAGCAGTTCCTATCAGATGTCATATGATAGGATGCGCTAGAATCAATCAGCCATAAGTTGCTCTTCCCAGAAGAGCCAAAAGCTGTAAATACATCAGTGTCACTTTTTATATCTGATTTCTCTACTGTAGAAGCTGAGGCTTGCTTTGGATCTTTTCTTCTACCTTCAAGCTTGGGACATTGTGCTATGAAGTGCCCTGGTTTCTTACAATAATGACAAGTCAACTTCTTAGGCCCCCTAGACTGACACCTTGAAGAATTCCGTCCTCCACCTTTCTTCGACCTACTTTGGCCTCTACCTCTCTGAACAGAAAAGCCTTCGGTATCACTATCCAAGCTAGTGCTCTCCAATCTACCTCTTAATACTTTATTATGAAGACCAGCCTTTACATCAGACAAGCTAATTTTACTACGGCCATAAATCATGGAATTAACAAAAGCAGTATACTCCTTATGCAAGGAACATAAGAGGATCACAACTTGAGCCTCATCGGTAATATCAACTTCCGCTGCCTTCAGGTTCATAGTCAAAGTGGTCAAAGCATCTACATGCTCCATGAGATCAGCTCCAGGCTTCATCTTGAATGAATAGAGTTGTTGGTGAAGAATAATCTGATTAGTGAGAGACTTGTCTTGATATGCATCCGATAATGCATCACATAGTTCCTTCACCGACTTCTTCGGAGAGAATTATCTAAAAACTTCATCTAAAAGACTCAACTGAATTATTGTGAGAGCTTCATCTTCCATCTCTTCCAAATCAGCTGCATCAATACCTTTTAATTTCTCAGGCACAGAAACAACTTTATAAGTCTTCTCCTTTTTTAATACAACCTCCATCTTCATCTTCCAAGTAACAAAATCTCCTTTTCCGTCAAAACGTGTTACTCCATAATTGACACAAGATCTACCAATAGACTTACTAGAAGTAGCCATGAATATCCAAACAGGATCAATAACACTAGCTCTGATACCAAACTGTAGTGAAATTTGTTTTAATTTGAGCGGAAGCGAATTATTTGATCAGGATCTAGTATTGTCTATTTAGATATCAATGGAACTTAAAAAAATCAATTATGCAGTCTCACAGAAACAATAACAGAAATAAGAGACATAGAAGATTTAACGTGGTTCAGATATGAATATCCTACGTCCACAGAGACCCAACAACTTCTTTTATTCCATTGAAGAAAATAGTACAAAAAGAGAGAGAATAATAATGGTGGATGCTCTCACACACTCACTTTCATATGAAGATGAAATTTCTTCATTTAATGACTTGATAATGAAGGGTTGCTTGGAGATTAAGAAAATCAATTTCCTAATTACCCAAATATCTTTCCAAATTGCATGATTTGATTTTAGTACAAATAGATGGCGTAACCTTGGTTTCCATATCTTTCTTTTGATTGATTGATTCTCCATGCCTAATCATTTATTTTTTCATATAACAAATGCAGACTAATTAATTGATTGGCTAATTAATTAGTTTTCTTCTAAAATACCCTTCCATATACAAGCCAAATTAATTGATTGATTGAACCAATTAATCAATTTCTTTCCTCCTCAACAAATATTTGAATCATCCAAATTTAACACGGTAATTTTGGTAAAAGAAACTGGAGTGTGTTTACTCGGTGGAACAAAGGGAAAGTCTGAATTTGGAGCGGTGAAGAAGATAAGCCATGAAGAAGATTTTCCTTTTGGAGCGGTGATTTGCCGAACGAAATTTTTTGTCTAGTGGTTTGTGAATACCGGTCCAAAAGTTGAAGCAATGACACCGAACCAAATTTGGGTACCGGTCCAAACGAAGTGCTGCTGCCGAACCAACGTGTGCCGCTCCATATCTTTGGTTCGGTGAATGTCGCTCCACCGTATGCCGAACCAAATATTTGGTTCAGTATTAGTTCATGCCAGACCAAATCATACCGGATCAAATCATGCCGGTCCAGATGGATTCCGAACCCGAATGTGTTGCATGTCGAACCAAACTCCAGGACTGCTATATAGTAGCTACCCCTTCTCATATCCTCACTATATAAATAGAGGAGCTTCTGGACAACAATGGCAGCCGAAATTGAGAGCTAATTTCAGCCAATTTCAGAGTCATCCTAGAGAGCTAAAACTCTATAGAATTTTATCTGTATTGTTAATTATTCTATGTATAGCCTCCAAAATTGAATCAACCTTATAACTCTAATCTTTCAGTGATTAATAAAATCTCCTCTCCCCAGGTGGACGTACACTACCTCATGGTAGTGGAACCACTATAAACACTGGTGTTATTTATTTTCTAGCATTGCATAGATCTATGACTGTCTAATTTGGTGTTCATCTTTTGTTTGTTTCGTCTCACTATAATCACGATCCAGTTGTTTTCCGCTGCGTTGGGTTTTTATTCCCTTAAACTAATCATCTGAAGGGATTTTCCCCAACAGTCTGGTATTAGAGCTGCAAGGTTGATTGAGGAGTGTTAGACGCTATGGCAGAAGATGAAGCGACTCTAGTTGTTACAAGACCCTATACAAGAGGGATGTATATTGCGTCAGGATCATAGTTGGCAATTGAGAAATGGAATGGGGATAAAGACTTCGAGAAGTGGCAATGGAGGATGAAGGCCGTTCTAATGAGGAATGAAGTCCATCCAGTAGTGTTTTCCCCTGAGGAGTTGATGGTTGACATCTCAGTCGTAAAAAGAAAGGAGATGGAGAAACGGGCGTTTACTACTTTACAGCTAGCTATGAGATAGAATGTCATCTCAAAGATTAGCAGTGAGACCACTGCTAGGGACATTTGGACCAAGCTAGAAAATCTCTACTTGAAGAAATCTCTGACTAACCGTCTGATATTACTGAAGACATTTTTCACCATGCGGATGAGAGAGGGTACTTCAGTGAGGGAACATCTTAATTTCTTTGATGATCTCATGATGAAGATGAAGACTATTGACTTTAAGATGGATGAGGAGCAAATGACAATGATTCTTTTGTATTCTCTACCGGAGCGTTATATAGGTTTTGCTAACAGCCTTATTTTCGCTAGTGACACATTGACAGTGGAAGATGTGAAGTCAGACTTTCTATCTGAGGGCTTGAGAGATCAGATAAAGGAGATAAGTAAAGGAAGTGAGGTTGATGTAGCAGTCACGACCTGTTTGTTGAAAGAGGTAGAGAAGATAAGAGGAATTGGCACTCTAGAGGGCGTTCCAAGTCTAGGAAGCCCAGTAATGGTAGGAGAGGAAAGTTTAAGGACAGGAAGTGTTTTATCTGCAAGAAACCCGGTCATTGGAAAAAGGATTGTCTAGATTTGAAGAAGAAGGAAGAGGATGGATCTTCATCATTTGCGGTGGAAAAGTCTGTATCTGACGATGTGTTCTCTGCAACAGTGTCGGATGTCTCAGACCATTGGGTGCTGGACTCGAGGGCGTCTTTCCATATGACGCCTAATAAGGATTACTTCAGTTCTTTCATTGGACGAGAGGGAAGCTCTATTCTTATGGGCAATGATGCTAGCTGTAGAGCAATGGGTGAAGGTACAATGAAGATTAGGATGTTTGGCGGAGTGATACGCACTTTGACAGGTGTCGAATATGTTCCAAGTCTTTGGAAGTCCTTAATTCTTTAGGACAATTGGCATCTTTGGGATGCAAGGTAACTATCGAGAAGGATAGTCTGAAGGTTTCGAGAGGTGCAATAGTTCTTATGAAAGGAGATGTGTTCCGAAATCTGTATTTTCTAAAAGGAACCATAGTTCTTGGAGAGTCGTGTGTTGGAGTAGTTAGTTCTCGTAATTTGGATTCCACAAAGCTTTGGCATCTCAGGTTGGGTCATATTTCAGAGATGAGCTTAGAGTTGCTTCGAAGATGGATGATGATCAAAGGAGGAAGCTTCAACAAGATGGACTTTTGCCAAGAGTGTGTGTTAGGTAAGCAAACTAAAGTATCTTTTGCAGTTGGACTCCATAGATCGAGGCGAGTACTTGAGTACGTGCATACAGATATTTGGGGACTGGTTGCTACACCTTCTCTTGGAGGAGCAAAGTATTTTATCTCTTTCATTGATGACTTTTCTCAAAAAGTATGGGTGTATGTGATGAAGGACAAATCAGAGAGTTTTGAGAAGTTCAAAGACTGAAAAGCGTTTGTTGAGAATCAATCTGGTTCTAGATTGAAGGTGCTAAGATTTGATAATGGTGGTCAATTTGTCTCTAGGGAGTTCCTCGATTTCTGTAGATAGCATGGCATTCAAAGACATTTCACTACACCTGGTGATCCGCAATCCAATGGGGTTGCAGAAAGGATGAATATGACTCTACTGGAGAAGGCTCATTGCTTGAGATTGACGGCGGGCTTGTCTAGAGGCTTTTGGGATGAGGCATTATTAACTACGGTGCATATCAAAATCGAATTCCGTGCTCAGCCATAGATGGGAAGATTCCAGAGGAAAAGTGGAGAGGTAAAGCAGTGTATCTTGGTTACTTCCGAATTTTGGTTGTCCTGTGTACGTTCACCATACAGGTGATGACAAGTTGGAGGCTAGAGAATACAAGGGCATACTAATGGGATACAATGATGGTATCAAAGGGTATCAAATTTGGAACCCTGTTGATCGGAAGATTGTTCATTCCAGACATGTTACTTTTATTGAGTCTATTATGTTCAATCCGGAGGAGAAGCTACCTACCACATCAGAAGATCCTGATAGGCCTAAGGAGATGAAAGAAGTTCCCATGTTTCAGCCAAGGAGTGGAGTTATTGTTGATGCTATCGAGGAAAACGCAGTTGATGAAACATCACAGGACAGTCCACAAGTACCTTCTAGTAGTGCTGGTGATGTGCATGAATCTAGAGAAAGTTCAGTTCAAGGTGGAACTGAAAGAAGTTTAGGTGAAGCAGTACCTATCCGGGTCAGTCGTAGGACTATTAGGCCGTCCGAAAGGTACGGTGATTGGCAGTTTGCGAAGCTTAGCCTTGGTGATCAGTTTGACTATGCCCTACATATGGTTCTTGAGGAGCCGCTTGACTCGATGGAGCTTTGAAGTCATGTGACAGTTCGAAGTGGATGTGCGCTATGGAAGAGGAGTTAGAGTCGTTGAAGAAGAACAAGACTTGGGATTTGGTACTACCTCCTCAAGGAAGCCGAGCCATAGGTTGCAAATGGGTATTCAAGGTGAAGGATAATGGGAGATACAAGGCTAGACTAGTTGCTAAAGGATTTTCATAAAGAAAGGGAATGAAGTATGATAAGATATTCTCTCCAGTAGTGAGGCATACATCCATTCGCATTTTTCTCACTATCGTCGCAGCTCATGACTTGGAGCTGGAGCAAATGGACATGAAAACCGCTTTCTTGCATGGAGACTTGGATGAGACCATCTACATGAAGCAGCCAGAAGGATTTGTTGTAGATGGAAAAGAAACTTGGGTTTGCAAATTGAAGAAGTCTCTGTGTGGACTTAAGCAGTCGCTTAGACAATGGTACAAGAGATTTGACTCTTTTATGCTTTCACTTGGTTTTGATCGTAGCATCAAAGACGCTTGTGTGTACGTCAAGCATTTAAAGAATGGTAGATGGGTGCACCTACTCTTGTACGTGGATGATATGTTGATTGCTTCCAAGGATAAGACTGAAATCGATAGTTTGAAACTAAAGCTAAAAGCTGAATTCGAAATGAAGGACCTTGGAGAAGCAAAGAAAATTTTGGGTATGGAAATCCAAAGGGATGGAAAGCTAGGACTTTTGAGCCTCACTTAAAAGGAGTACATTCCAAAAGTGCTTGCTCGGTTTAGCATGGAAGGGGCAAAGGCAATCAGCACACCCATGCCTTTGCACATACAGCTTTCTAGTAAAGGCTCTCCGATCTCAGAAAAGGACAAGGCTTATATGATGAAGGTCCCATATGCAAGTGCAGTTGGCAGCTTGATGTATGCCATGGTCTGCACTAGGCCTGACATTGCACAGGCTGTTGGATTGGTAAGTAGAATCATGGAAAATCCAAGAAAGACGCATTGGGAAGCAGTGAAGTGTATCTTCAGATACCTTAGAGGAACTCCAAACTATGGACTTGTCTTTGGCGGCAGAGGAAGAGATTTCAACTTGGTTGGATTTTGTGATTCCGGCTATGCCGGTGATAGAGATCGAAGGAAGTCAACCTCCGGATATTTGTTCACCATTGGTGGGACGGCGATCAGTTGGAGAGCGAGGTTGCAGACGACTGTGGCTTTGTCTACTACAGAAGCAGAGCTCATAGCTGCGGTTAAAGCAGCTAAGGAAACGCTTTATTTGAGGTGACTGTTGTGTGATTTGGGTTTCGTATATGAAGGCGTGGATGTGTACTGTGATAGTCAGAGTGCAATTCACTTAGCTGAAAATCTGGCGTTCAGCTCCAGGACGAAGCATATTGAGGTGAAAGAGTCGTTCCATGTCTCGATGAGTGAAGAGAAGCTAGTTCGTCTTTAGAAAGTTCACACAAAGGAGAATGCAGGAGACATGTTTACCAAGTCGTTGCCTATTGCTAAGTTCGAGCATTGCTCGGACTTGATTCACTTAATGAAGTGCTAGGTGCCACGGGGGGAGAGTTGAGATGGTTCAAAGAGATGTTCGTTTTAATGGTGAAGATTGATAGGTTCTACACGGACTGGGTACTTCGAACAGTATGTTGACGGGCGGTGGCCTTGCCGGAGTTCGTTGACAGAGTGTAATGGGTGATGGCATTGCCGAAGCTCATTGGGTAAGTATCCATCGCCTGGTGCATAAAGGTGTAGATGGAGTTGGAATGCTTGCTTGAAAATTTAGTATCAAGGTGGAGATTGTTGGTGTTGATACCTGATTTTGGATTTGAAGAAGGAGCATAGCCATTGGAGAAGCGCAGAGGTGGAAGCCCTAGCTCGAACTGGAAGGAGCGACGTTGGCGATGAAGATGATTTGAAGAAGGTTTTTGGTTCGGTGATTTTGGAAAAAGAAATTGGAGTGTGTTTATTCGGTGGAACAAAAGGGAAGTCTGAATTTGGAGCGGTGAAGAAGATAAGCGGTGAAGAAGATTTTCCATTTGGAGCGGTGATTTGCCGAACAAAATTTTTCGTTCCGTGGGTTGCGAATACCGGTTTAAAAGTTGAAGCAATGACACCGAACCAAATTTGGGTATCGGTCCAAACTAAGTGTTGTTGCCGAACCAACATGTGCCGCTCCATATCTTTGGTTCGTTGAATGCCACTCCAACGTATGCCGAACCAAATATTTGGTTAGGTATTAGTGCATGCCGGACCAAATCATACCGAACAAAATCATGCCGATCCAGATGGATGCCGAACCAGAATGTGTTGCATGCCAAACCAAACTCCAGGGCTGCTATATAGCAGCTACCCTTCTCATATCCTCACTATATAAATAGAGGAGCTTTTGGACAACAATGGCAGCCGAAATAAAGAGCTAATTTCAGCCAATTTCAGAGCCATTCTAGAGAGTTGAAACTCTGCAGAATTTTATCTGCATTGTTAATTCTTCTATGTATAGCCTTCAAAAGTGAATCCATCTTGTAACTCTAGTCTTTCATTGATTAATAAAATCTCCTTCCCCCAAGTGGACGTACACTGGCTCACGGTAGTGGAACCACTATAAATACTGGTGTTATTTATTTTCTAGCATTGCATAGATCTGTGACTGTCTGTTCTGGTGTTCATCTTTTGTTTGTTCCGTCTCACTAAAATCATGATTCAATTGTTTTCCGCTGCGTTGGGTTTTTATTCCCTTAGACTGATCATCTTAAGCGATTTTCCCCAAATATATATGCTTATCTTTATATTCAATGAGTTTTCATCCGATCATAATTCAAACTTACGCTTATGTAATATTGAAGTTTATTTGAGTATAGTTAAAACTTTTGTTATGTAGTATATTGAAGTTTAATTCGAGTCTGCTTACTTGATTTGAATGCACACTGTTTGAATTTGTTGTATTAATATGATATGTAATTTTATAGTAAGGGGATTTTGTCTCGGGTTTCTATTTGAGAGAGGAGAAAAATATACAAAACATGAGCCTCACATCCTCCTATAGCAACAATATAAACAGATTCTCTCCTTTTATAATGTATAAAATCGATGCCAAAATGAAGTTAAAATTGATGTTTTAATTTTTTTTCTTAACCATAACCGAATCAACTTTTTTGAATGTTCCATGAGTATCAATTTTTGAATTAAATGTATGTAAAAAAATTTACATTCGAGAAAGTACTTTTAGTTTGCAGTGCAACATGGTTATGTACAATAATTATCATGTTGTGCAGTGTAAGTTCAGATATATACTTATCCTACGTTACATTGCAATTATTTGTCTTTGCAACGCCAGATTTGTTATCATGCAATAATGCAACATAACTGCAAAATAAAAATTGTTGTACTAAAAATATATGTATAATATTTTCACTACAAAATACGCGAGTGTAGTGCAACAAAACACATGTTTCTGCACAAAAAAATAAAATAATAATAATCAAATCAAATGCAAAATTTCGATGAAGTTGGACATACACTATAACCTTTGATTTGATGCTTCTAACGGTTATGAAGGATGTCATCGAGTGTGTTTCTCGACATAGAATCAATTGTTTTGGTGGTCGCTTGGGGTAATGATATCTATGATTCCAGAATTGATCAAGTTCTCAAACTGGATTAAGTTCTCGGAAGTAGGCATAATAGCTCTAGTCATAGATGGTCCATATAGTTGTTGTGGTGGAGTTGGTAGTTGCATTTGCTGAAGCTGCAAGTGTGGAGTTGTGTATTTGCTGATTTCGAAGTTGGTTACAACATTTGGTCTGTTGAAATATTAAATTTGATTTGTTATGGTTAATTTCTAAAAGCTTCTTGTTATTATAGTTTCTAGAGTCTTCTTGCATTTACTGTAGTTTGTTGAGAGCTCTTGAATTTTCTAGTAGAAATAAGAATTATGTATGGAGTCGTGTTTTTAGAATTGTTTAAAGAGTTATGTTTGTAGAATAGTCTATGGAGTCCTATAAATAGAAGAACTCTCTCATCATTTTGTATCAAGCAATCAAGTAAGAAATCTACCATCAATAAAAGAAAAGTTTTCAACGACAAAAAAACTCTTTTTTATATTCCCTCCCTCTTTCTCATAAAAAATATTCAACAAAGTTAACTAATTATGTAATCATGATTTAAACTATTTAAATAAATATAGTTAACTAATATTCATTAATCCATCTAATAAATCCTAAAAATACGAGATTCACTATATACAATATTCATATATATGGAAAAAATGATAAAATTATTTCTTCTTTATTCAGATATATAAAGATATCTAAATCATGTAACAAAAAATGTATACATAAATAATAATAACTCTTTTAATTTCTAATTCATTTATCTCAAAAAATTATCGTACACTACATAACATAATTTCAATTTTTTGAACAACCTTTGAAAGATAAATTAAATATTTTACAACATTACGATGTGAACGCAAAGATTACACCAATATTTGGTTATATAAACAATCTCACTTTCCACATGTTATCAAACCATACCCAACTCATAACTCAATTGAATGCAACATAACATTATTTTTCAATTATCAATGTTGTAAGAACGACCCTCCTACAACAGTATGAAATCTAGGATTAATTACAACGATAAATTGTTTAAAAATGAAAACTAAATATGAATAAAATTTCACAAGTAAATAAGCTAACCATAAGACCGATGTTCTTCTCAATTAAAAATATATACAAAGCACTTCTCAATTTTCCCTAATTTTTTTACATTTAACTTCTTATATTTAATTAGTTATGTTTACCTTTAATTTAAATTATTTAAATAAATTCAATTATTTAATGTCCATCGATCCATTTATGAATTCTTTAAAAAAGATGACAATTATATATATATATATATACATATAATGGGGAACTCAGTGCACGAGGCTTCCGCACGATAGCGAGCTCTGGGAAGGTCGATAATGTATGCAGTCTTTCCCTCGCATTACGAAGATGTTATTTCCGGAATCGAACTTGGGCGCCCAGATCACCATGCGGGTGACCTAACCGTTGCGCTAAGGCTCCACCTCATATATATATACATATAAATACATACACACGCATACACACACAACAATATATATAACAATCATATTAATAAAATGGTAAAGTTACTTATTCACTCATACATATAAAAATATATATCACATAACATATTTATTTATGTCATCAAGAAAAAACATAAATTATTTACATATACGATACTAACAATTTTAATTTATAATTTTTTTGAGTTAGAACACCAATTTTTATAGAGATATATTGTTTGCGAGGTTTGAACCCTCAACCTTATATCCAAGCATCGCATGCCATTTTAATTTATGACTAATATATCAAAATATATATATATATATATAGATTTATCATATACTGGATAATAAAATGTATTTAAGCAATAATTAAAATATAAATACTATTTTCTAACAATATTATTGTGTGCAGAACCGGTCCTAGGATTTCTGTTACTTAGAGCAAGTTATGAGTCAAGATCATATAACACGTATCAATTAGACTAATAAAATTGATGCATCAAAGTAAAATAGTTTATATTCGAAATAGATAACAAATGGAGTTACAAAAAGAAACAACTACCTTGATAATGATACTTCAAGTCATAAAACAATTCAAAAGAAATTTATTTTTAGCAACCAATTTGTGTTAAAAATGTTAATCATCAAATTTTAAAGCCAAGAAGCTTGTTTGCCAGAAATTTTAGCATTCAAACCATATTAGTATTCTACAAATAGAAATTCATAACATAAAGTGAATAAAAATAAAGATAATAAAGTATATCATCTTAGGCAAAATTGTAGTTTCTGAAATTGATATGATTTTTTAATCTTTCCTTCCAATTTCTTTTAATGGAAACAAATGTTGAAAATTATGAATTTGTAGGATTTTTGAAAGTTGTGATTTTAAAATTTAGGAAATATGAATTGTAGGAAAAAAGGATATATTGATGCTCATCTTCCTTGTGCCTAGCATTAACTTTTATTTTCATACAATGCATTTTATTGTCTACTATAAGCTTTTACATATTGGTTTTAACTTTTTTCTTATTTCGGTGTCCTTGTGTGAAACAGGTCCAAAGCCATGGCTTTAGTGCCTTGATCCAAATGCCATCACTGACCATGTGCAACGCACGAGTTACACACTAGTTAATTGTATTACTGACAAAAAAGATTAAGTGTGATTTTCTACATTCGGCAAAATCATAATTTTCCCCATGTGATTTTAAGCCAAATTTTGATGGATGGTTTGAATTAAACTAGATCAATTAAGATATTTCATTTTAATTGGTTGCAAATATAAATGCAAGGGTTGGGTTTTAAACTTAGCATTAAGGAAAATCAAGTAAAGGGTTTTGGTTTTTTGATGATTGTGGGTCGTTTACTATAAGTAATTAAGACAAATTAATATCAAATTTTTTAGCAAAAATAAAATAAAACATATGTTGAATTATTCTTCTTTTTTCAGTTTTCCCAATTCGATTTTCTTTTCTTTCTTTTTTTGCAAATTAAAAGGGGATGTCGGTATTTTTAAGCCAAATTATGATGGATTTATGATGTCTCATTTTAAGTGGTTCCTAATATAAACATGGTGGTTCATTTTAGAGTTCGAATTAGGGAAAACTAAGAAAAGGATATTTGATTTTCGAAAGTTATGGTCCATTTGTTCTAATTAATTTAGACAAATTAAGAGTGAATGAAGGTCAGAGAAAACTATTTATTTTTTGTTCTTCTTAATCTTAGTATGTAGTGGTTTACATAATTACCTGGCAATGAACATTCACGAGAAGGCAGACTACCAAGAAGTCTGCAGTCGAAAGTTGTAGCATTCACAGCAATAAGAGAAGGAGAAACCCCAGAAACGGGCGCTTGAGATGCCTTGGGAGATGACAAATAGGTTTGGCCACTTCCGATACAGGAGGAGGAGCGTCTTAAATTAACAATAGAGGACCGAGTGAATTTCGACCCGTCTTTGCGATTCTTGGCTATCCGAAGAACCTAGAGCGACAAGGTAGGGTGTAGGAGGAGCGACAAATGGAAGGCATGAAGACGAGGCATGGGAACTCTAAATCAGCAGTTTGGGTGAAAACGGGGAGGCCATTAATATTTATGTGAGGTACACAAATCATATATTAAATATGATATTTATATGATGTGTAAACTTGTTATTTTAAAATGAGTATTAAAACAATATAAATATTTGCATATATATAATATATGTTTTACATAAATGTGAAATATTCATAAATAGATAAATATTTATTTATTAAATTAGATAATAATTTGATGAACATATATTAATATATATACACAATTATATATATAAATATAAATAAATTTTGCAAAGTTTTTCTTTTTATATTTATATATATATATATAAATATAAATAAATTACGCACATCTTATAACATTCCAGATCTAATACATAACATAAAAAATACTTTATGATAATTTTACATTATTAAATTATTCATATATAAATTTATTAGCTGAAAAGGATTAAAAGAATATCAAAAATAATTTTGTAACATATTTTTTAAGTTATAAATTTTTTGAAATTAGAATATGATATTATATAAGGTCACGAAAAAATTTCCATAATTTTTTGATTTGAAATTATATTTTTTATTATTTAAGTAATTTCAGCCGTTATTATAATGATTTTTTTAAAAATAATAAATTTGATTTTTAAATTCTAGAATTTTGGTTGAAAGTTAATACGAAGACAAAAATTTTAAAAATAATTTTCGAATCAAATGTCATTTTATATTAATTATATATCCTTAATTTCAATTTAAATAATATTAGAAATAATAAATAATTGCAAAAAAATATTTCGCTACTTCCTAAAATTATATTCAGTGAAAATTTGCATATATAAAATATTAGATCAATTTTTAACATGATATGTTGAGACAATGAATTATAGGTTATTAAAATTTGTGTAATGTGACTTATTAATATAAATATAATAAATTAACAAATATATATATATATATATATATTAAAATAAATAATTTCGGCTGTATATCCATCTGACCCAAATAAAAAAATTATGCATACATCCACATAACAATTCAATATGTGACAACATTCATATATATAGGAATCTCACCTAACTAACAATATAAATATGATATATATATATATGTGTGTGTGTGTGTGTGTGTACAAGCAATGTAATATTATACATGAATTATAAGTTACATGAAATAAGAAAACATACCAAAACTGTGCCTTGAAGTATACCTTACTATAATGAATATCTCTCCTTAGAACTCTTCTTAATTCGGTAAACTGCTAATCTTTGAATTCTAGATCGTTGAATAACCAATAGTTGTTGATTTGAAATTGATTTGAGATCGATGAGCTTTGATGGAGTTTTACGTAGATAGGATCAGCCAGCAAGAAAATGAAAATAGCGACCAAAAAGTCACAAATGCATTAGGGTTGTAAATTCCTTTCTAATGGAAGGAATGGAGAGCAAGATGGATCGAATCTTTTACCCATTCTCCCTAAATCAGAGCCTTCCATCAAAGATCTTAGCCGCCCCTATCATGTATGTTGACGTATGTATAATCATACTTCATGGGCTAATAGCCCATTTAGGTACAAATAAATATGACTAATTAAACCTGATTTAATTACTTGTCAATATCGTATATCGATCAATATATTTATATCTATTATAAATATATACACTAATATTTATTCCTCAAATCATATTCATAATTTCATAGCCAATATTTCATGAATATTAATTAATTTATAATAATTATGAACTATTTTGATTGTTTGGTCTAAAGAGAATTCATCATATCGGTTGTGTGACTCGTCAAGTGTAAATTTGGTTAGCGATTAAAATCGAACTATTCGAATGTTAACGTTCATATGTCACTTAGCATGCGGTGTGACATTTTGGTCAAATTTATTGCTTATTTAGTTTTGGTAAAATCCAATTTCACTTTATTAAGCGTTACCCGGTTGTGACATTTATTTATACCAATTATCTTCGTCAAAACATATCACCTTGGACTTATTGAATTTGGTAATTGTCAAAATTCCAACATCATCCATATTCAAATCTATAGTCCAAACACAAAGTTCTGGGTTCAATAATAACAATTGTTATTAATAGAAATGCTAACTTTGACTTTGAGTTGACTTGAGTTGACCGTGATACTAACTCTATATAACTAAGGAGATGAATCCTCTTTTGAATAGTGTTTCACTTTCAGTACTTTCACTCGACTCAACAATAGTCACTCGATGGAACGTCGTGCCATGATTTGACTATAATAAAAGTGGAGCTTTCGTGTTGAAGATCTACAATGTTCTCAAGTCGAGATAATTATGTAAATAAGTCACATCGATATTCTCTTTTTGACCTTAGTTATATTAACCAACAGAAAACTATTGAGCGAATCGTTTCATAGTTATCTAATAACTATTAGTATGTAACATTTAGGTGCCCCAACAGCCATGAGTAATATAATGTCCAACATTTGAAGAGCGTTATGTACTCTAGTCTCAACGGATACATCGAAATCTAGTCTCGATGTATCTTGACTAGGAAGATTTAAAATGATATATTTATTTTCATTGTGATAAATTACTCACGGTTACAACACTTTATAACTACTATCACAAAATGTACTATTTATGGATTTTCTATTAAATATACTTTCAGTTAAATTAATTAATTAATATAACACGTTATATCAAGTATATAATAAAAAGAAAACACCTTTTATTTCGATCAAGATTGTTTATCAAGTTAGATATATGTAACAAATTATATAATTGCACTTAGGGTATACCTCTAACTCTATCATTTCTATATTGCACTACGCCATAAATGGCCTACTGCAACACAAAAAAAATGTTGGCTCAGGCCCGAAAAATGTTGCCATAGGTCTATGGCAACACTTTTAGGGTGATGCAATTTTTGCCGTTGCCTTAGACCTCAAAGGCAACATTTTGACTATCTAAGGCAACATAAGTAATATTGTTGCAATAGAACCCTATTTGGATCTATGGCAACACCCATAGGTATCTGTAGCAACATTCCAAAATGTTGCTATAGATATGAACTTTTTGAATTTGTGGGGCCCACAATGTAGAGCATATTTGATTTTTTAATAAAAATAAATATTTATTTAATAAAATGCTATTACATAGAATTTGATATATAAACAGTAATTTATTTAAATAAATATTTTATTTCAACATTTGAAATAGTACAAATTCCTGACTCCACTATTTTACAATTCAATGATATATAACACCGATATTCACATATACAGATATTCCTCACTACATCACTCAGTTCACTCATTACATATGCATTTTCAATTTATACATACACCGACACTGACAAATATATGCCGAGCCGAAGGCGAGCCGAGTACCGAGCCGAAGGCGAGCCGAGAAGCGGGTCCGGGCGCAGCGCCGGCGGGGGTCCGGGGCACCGCCCGATTCATCCGATTTCGGAAGATCGAGCCTTCTTTGAAACCTGTCTTCAGCTCATGCATTCATACACTCATGCACATTTGATTTGACTCTGTCTTCAAGCTTGTATCCAGCTGTCCAGTCTTCAATACCTGTCACATATAATTCAAAAGCAGTAATCTGGAAAATAATATTTAACTCAAACAGAAAATGAAAATATTTTTGTTATAATATTTGCCTCAGGTATTTGGGTTGTTTCTTTTCATAAGTGCATAAGCCAAACATGAATGCAACACATGGATACAAGGACACGGCACAAGGTCAAACCCGAGTCATCGACTGGATTCAACTCAGGGCCAAGCAACCAACAAAACAAACAAGAACCAGGTTCAGCAAAATATAGACAAGCCAGTGCAAGAACACAGCAGTACACATAGGCAGCCCATCAAGCAAAAACAGTGAATGCATCAGGCATGTACAAGAGAAACATAGGCAGTAATATGATATACATAGGACTTGGAGCACCAGTTCATGTTCTGGTTTAACAAATGCAGCAGAAAGGAGCTAACAAGCTCAGACCATACATCATCGCAATCCAACATACCAATACATCATCGCAATCCAACATACCAGATTTATCAAAGTCCAACAGAAAGATTAAACCCGAGATTATAGGAAATAAAGCCTATAAATAAATCCCAATTCATCATCGGCAAAAGCATGCGAGTGTAACCAAAATCGAGAATAATCAAGTAAACCAGAAGGCATAAAACATACCAAATAATATCACATCGCACCCGACGACGAAGTCAAAGCAATTCGAGCAATCAATCAAGGAATTGAAACTGGTTTTATGATTGCTGGCCAATTTGAAAATTTAAGCTGGCAACACCTTGCAAAAATGTTGCAGAAGGTCATTTATGGCGTAGTGTTGATTATCACTTATCAGTTATTTCCGCTAGTGCAATATCTCATATATTGATTATCATGTTTTGTTCGTGTATATTCAGTATATATTATATATCATCATTCCGCTGGGAGATTTTATCGATATGCCTTAATATAATGTTTGTTTCAATTTTCTACTCCGACAATCTCTCATTTGTGATACTCGAAAGTCAGACATTAGCACGAAGGGTGGATAGTTCCAGGTACGCTCTCTTACTCTATTATGTGATTGTGAAAATCATTTAATTCAAAGATCGAGTCTATTATGATTTAAATCTAACCTATTATAATTTAGATCCAGCACGTTATGATTTATGAAAAAATTTAGTTTTTCCTTTCACAGATCTAAAGATTAAGAATTTACAGTTTTGAGCATGAAACAATGATAAATATCAGGCCCAAGGGTGTCCGGGAGGGCATCTTGTTTCTCTTCATTGACAAGTGCGGAAACATGCAGAAAGTGCCTAGAAAAAGATATAAACTCTATCAAGAAATTAAAACTATAAATACAGTGTTCGTATAAGTGGTGGATCTACAGATGCTGGATGTAGCATTCGCTATGTCATGATTAAAACATAAACCTCTTGAAGTAATGTCATGAGTCGTCCATCTAATAATTTATGTCAGATTTGCTTTAATGTGCTTTATATGTACTAGAATAAGAGGTTAGATGTTACCAACTACTTAGATTGTCGAATCCTGTTATGACATCTATTAGTTCATTCTATTCATGATTTCATGAAAGTATGGGTAAATCAATCATCATGTTATAAGAAAAAGCGTATAGATTAATAAATTGTATATATCAAAGATAAAAATTCATGTTTCTCCAAAAAAAAAAGACCAACCAAGGACTAATTGTTGTTTTCCACTGCGAAAGATGTTCAAAATTCAATTTTCACATGATAATACACCTTGCATCATTTAGCGAATATTTTTATTATTTACTATAAACCTTGAATGGCTGTTAGTTGATCTTGCATATACAATCTATTTATGAGTACCGTTATGGAAACAACTTAGGTCTTTTCCATGTCAAAAGTTTCAAGCTGCAATATCATATTAATAATCTCGGTATTCTAGCAAAAATAGAGTTCCTCTTCGACCAGAATTTTAAATCACTCCTACATCTCGCCCGATATCTCAACCGAGATCTTTTTTTTACACTTGGACGAGACGAGATTTCAAACATGCTTTTTAACCGTGTGACAACCACCTCACTCGAGATCTCAAGAATTCAACCCGAGATGTACATCCGAAATTTCATGTGAAATCCAAAATTTGACCGTCAAACCAATTGGCTTTGTGTGTGTGTTATGTATGTACGTGTTTGTATACAAACAAGCTTGCGTGTATGAGTAATTAATAGTTTGTGATCTACCTGAATCTATATTTTCAGTTTTACTCAAGATGGTTTGGGTACTCCACAACCATACATCAGACGCCAGACTACAGCAAAAACAAATTTTCCCTATGCATCCAAGCATAACATAGATATAATCGTTCGACTGCAATCTGCAAACCAGGAAGAATAAAAGTTCTTCAATGCTATAGCTCTTCTTGGTTTAACAATGTTGAGACTGAATGGATATTAGTCCAGTAGCTAAATATCAATAAATTGTTGTGTGTTTGCTAAAGAATTACAGTCCGTAACCAAAAAGATAGATCATGGTATCCAAAAAACATGTATGTCTTGAACTGTGATATAGTTAAAGGCATACAGTTTTATTACGTCATCTGGCTGAGTTGGATAAACGAACTGTTTTTTTACCAACTCCCCACTCCCACCAAGACACACACCTGCTCATAAAGTATTGGCAAATATATGAAAAGCATTGTCTATATGTTTAATGATAGTTTGTAAGGATGAGTATCCTCCTCGACATTCCAGCTGATGTATTCAAACGAAATCAATTTGCAGCTGTTGAAGGTCCCTGGCTAATTGTAGAGATTAAAACAACTACAAAATCTGAATTAACATAAAGACAAAAGAATAAAGTTTAATTAACATAAAACGAAATTAATTAGGAGCTAAAACCAGGTATAATTGTTGACTAATACAAACTACAAAATCCAGCAAACCGAATATAAAACATCTCAACAATCATAACAAGAAACAAAATGAAGAAGCCACAGTTAGTTAGGAAAACTAGGAAAAAATTAGTAACATAAGTTTATTTGAAACTCCACAAGAAAGAAACGTGTACTAGAATAGTGGAACGAGTCTTACTCATGCACCACGCAGTGTGTAAACATGAAGTATGAATCGGTCTTCGCAACAACAAAAAAGATGCAAACAGACAAAAACATATTAAACAATTTCTAGGTCACATATCATAGGCATACACATATAGCTGATATAGAACCTATAAATAGATGTAGCTTTACAAATATACAAGACCACACAGCATAAAAAACATTTACTGCAAACTAGAAGATATACGTTAGTTAAAAACTTTTGAAGAAGCAAAAGAGATGGATTTACTATCTGCAAAAGCAACATTGGTGTTCGCTTTGTTATTTGCCCAAGTACTAGTGAATGTGAATGGTAAATTCACTCAGTGTGGAAGAAGAACTAAATTCAACAATCAAAGACAAAACTGGTTCATTAACAACGTAGAAATTGTCCTTAACGAACTGAAGGAAAAGGCACCGATTGATGGTAATTTCGAGCATGAAACAAAGAGCATATCGGGTCCAAGAATATTCGGGAGGGCATCATGTTTCTCTTCACTGACAACAAGTGTGGAAACATGCACGAAATGCCTAGAGAAGGCGATAAAGGCTATCAAGAAAGACTGCAAAAACAGCATTCGTGCAATTGGTGGATCTGCAGCTGCTGGATGCAGCATTCGCTATGACAATGTCAAAATATAAATTACCACTTTATGTATTACTGCAATTCTGGAAACAGTGATATGTTGTGTCTCATTGTTTGTGCCAGATATATACTGTATGTATAAGAATAAGAGGTGATATGTTATGATCCACTTAGATTGTTGTTTTTACAAACATTATGTTTGTTCACTCTATTCATATAAGCATTGTTGGTATAGTTGAATGTTATAGTATAAGAATAGCAATGTATTATTGGAACATAGTAAAAAAAACAAAAAACAAAAAAAAACAAAAAAAAAACATGGTCATATTTCTACAGTATTTAACTAGTTCCTATTTGAAGTTATATGTATTTGATCGAGTATGCTTCAATATTAAATTAGAAGATTGAAATCCATTTTTATAGAACACACATGCTTTATCTTAGTATCTAATATTCATGTTATCCCTTAGGAAACTTATGGATAATGCAGACACTGAGGAAACGTGAGTTATGTATAAGCAAGAAACATGAGTATTTATATATTTTGCTCTTCTAAGTGGCAATCATAGTTCCGAAGACCCGGCCGTGGTGGACCACGGCTAGAGGTTCCGACGGTCCGGCAGGTCGGACACCGATTCTTGGTAGTAGTGACTTGTTGTTTATATGCAACTATTTGTAACATTAAGGATTTAAATGCAAATATACCAACAGAATATAACAAGATAAGCTAAAGGTTTGAATACAAAAAACAAAATTAGTCCTTCTCATTCTCCTCTTCTCCTCACCCACAGTTCCATATAATCTAAAAACAGTAACTTTCCAAGAGAAAAAAATCTCAAAATCAGTCATAAATAGCCTTGATTTTCGCGGTTTTACTTGATTTAGAACGGTTTTCATGGGTTTAATTGCAGCGTGATGCAGATGTCAGCTCAACTCTTTTTCCGATGTTAGTGCTAGAGTAATTTGTCAAACACTTGCAGTTCTCCCAGGGGCAATATCACAAACAACTTACCATCACCAACCATTCAAGATCAGATTTCGATCAACTATGGCGAACCTAAGATCAGAACCTTCAACTGCCACCATTAAGTGGTGCTGGGGGCAAGGAGAGTAAGGCTGCATAGGTGGCTGTGTCCAATTGTATTGGGATTGAGTGTGCATGTGCACACAAGTGCAATTTCTGTTTTGGAACAGACTGGCTTAAATGGGCTTTATGAATGATTTTGTAAATGAATTTAAATATAGTTAATTGCAAAAGGTAGCTAAGATCATCTATAAATAGTGAGAGAAGGCAAATTGTAAAGGCTGTTGAATTGAATCAATGAAAATTTTATTTTCTTTTATCTAGAGTCTGCTACTTTTCTTCAAGGTTTTAAATTTCGGATATCGGACATGTTTCGTCTCGGCGATTTTAGTGACACAGTATCGTATCGGGGGAGATCTCGGACGAGATGAGTGCATCTTGGACGCCAATATCGGATTTACATCTCGGACATAAAGTTCATCTCGGGACCATATCGGAGTATAACATATCACATAATTTATAGCAAAAAATGCATGGTATTGGTTTATTTAACATTTACCGAATTACTGCAACTAATCTCCACTATTTTAATTGAAAAAAATAATGCAATTATACTTCAACTATATGAAATTGTTCAACAAAAGTTACAAAACATCATCAGTTTTAGCAATTACATATAAGTAGATGAAAGGCGACAAATTAACTGAAAAAAGCGGGTTCTATACAATTACATATATGCAGTAAAAATAACATAATAACAGTATCAGGAACTGATGCAAATAAAAGCAAATGCATATAAGAGATATCAGGAATCGAAGGGTTTCAGGCAATGCAAATATACTTGCAGAAGGTTATGTAGTACGGATAACAAACTAAATCTACTTGCAAATCTACTCTAAATTATACTATATTCAATTTCTGAAAAATTGAATTTCATTAAAATAGAAACTAACCCTAATTTACATACATGTAGATAGTAGAGAAATTGGTCGAAGACGAAGCTGCAGACTGTCAAAAGTGAGATCGAGTAGTCGAAAATTGGAAGCAACCGCGAGCTGTCGGATGTTGGAAGAGGGAGTTCGATTTTTTTCTCTGGAGAAGAGGTAGTTCGATATTTTGACGAGGAACGTGATATTGTGAGAAGTTGAATAAGAAAGAAAAGGTCTTTGTTCATTTTTTTTGATAGACTGAGATGGACCTATTTTTTTTGAAAAAAAACAATATATCGGGGATATCTCGGAATATCGTTTCGTTTCAAATATCGGCCGATATATGTAAATTTCGGCCGATATAATCAAAACGAGATATCAACTTATATCTCATGTTTCGTTTCGCCCAAGCCTTCAACCGAGATATCGGCCGAGATGGCCGAGATTTAAAACAGTGCTTTTCTTGCATGATCTTCTCTTTCTTCTCAGCAAATCCACTCTGCCACCAAGTCTTCTCAGTTCCGTGCAATTCTCCCTCATATTCACTCCTTCACCTGCTATCCTTTCATTCTTCTACACTCCCGGACCTCCTGAAACTCTTCCCTTTTCCCAAATACCCAGTTCCATGCAACTTTTATTCTCAATCAGATTGCTTCAATAACTTCCATAATGATGAGATCAATGTCAAAGCTAAGGGGACATAACATCCGACTATTGTGCCCAACGGGCCACGGTTAGCCATGGTTAAACTGTTGTCGGGTCCGATCTTCAATACACTAGTGACAAGTGACCGATGCACATGCATGATTATACAATGAATATTTGGGATAACCTTACCAACGTTCATACAACATTCCTATAATGCTTATTTGACATCTTATGTATTCACATGTATTAACTATGTATACATGACGTAAAAAAGGTGCAAATAGAATACACCGTGATCTTACATCAATTGTAATGGTTCAAACTTCCGGCCGGCACGTTGGAATTCCGGTGGTTTCGTTCCAGTTCCGACGTTCACCGGACCAGATTAAGAGGAAAATCTCGTTCCGGATTCTAGGGTTTAAAAAAAGAAAAGAAAACTTACCGTCGAAGTAGGAGCAAGTCGAAGCAGGGACAATCAACAACAAAGCTTCGGAATTTAGCATGTATCGCCTATATTTTTTTTGGCTTTATCGATTTGAAATTTTAGGGCACGCGGTCAAAACAGGAAGAAGAACGAGCGATGTTTTGAGTGAGGGGATTGCTAACTTGGGTGGGCTATAAATTTAAACTTGTTACTTCGTTGGCTTGGCTGTTTAGTGATTGCTTTTATTTATTACTTTGTTTCCAGGTAAGTAGTTGCTTTTTTTCAAGTAATTTGAAATTAGCTAATTGATGGTTTGGGCTGACAAAATAATTTGTGTGAACTTTATTTGGAAATTACTTATAGCTTCAGGTAATTGATCAACGGTCAGTGGTGATAAGACAACATTGACTATAATTCATTAGATACTCAAAGAAACGGATTTTGATATTAAATTTGTTATAAGTTGTATGTTTTGTGTCTTGTATATAATTTGAAAAGAGGTTTTTAGGCTCAAGGAAAAAGTTAGAGAAAAATTTAGTTTTTGTGATAAGAAGTTTACTTTTTAGGCTGAAAGACACTTTTTAGTGTAAATCACTGAATAATAGTTGCAACCATCATTTTCTATTCACACTAAAAAGTGTTATTCAGACTAAAAAACAAACTTGTTGTCCCTGAAACTAAATTTTTTTGCAACTTCTTTCCTGTAGCTATTTTCCTGATTTGGAAAATGACCATGAATTTGTATTACTATTGAATATTTACAATAAAAGTACCGGAATTTGCAAACCGAAATTAGAACGAAATCTTCGGAATTTCAGAAACGGAACCAAAATTTTAAAATTATAAGATGACCGGAACGGAAACGGAAAACGGAATTCTAAACCTTTATTTACTATACAAAAACATAGAGGTACTTATGATCCAGATAGTTGATTCATATGTGAATCTATGACACAAATTATAAAACCGCCCTCGATCTGAAAGTACGGAACAAACACAATCTACAATATTAAAAACGGTATGGACAAAATGACATATCATAAGCAAGGCGGATACAACCAACGTGATAATGTAAATCATAAAAGAAGACATTCTGAAAAGAAAAAAAAATCAAATTTGCACTTATATATGTTAGTGTTGATACCTGATTTTGGAATTTAAGAAGGAGCACAACCATTGGAGAAGCGCGGAGGTGGAAGCCCTAGCTCGAACTGGAAGGAGCGACGTTAGTGATGAAGATGATTTGGAAAAGGTTTTTGGTACGGTGATTTTGGGAAAAGAAACTGGAGTGTGATTACTCGGTGGAACAAAGGGGAAGTTTGAATTTGGAGCGGTGAAGAAGATAAGCCGTGAAGAAGATTTTCCTTTTGGAGCGGTGATTTGCCGAACGAAAATTTTCGTTCGGTGGTTTGTGAATACCGGTCCAAAAGTTGAAGCAATGACAACGAACCAAATTTGGGTACCGGTTAAACTAAGTGCTGCTGCCGAACCAACGTGTGCCTCTCCATATCTTTGGTTCGGTGAATGCCGCTCCAACGTATGCCGAACCAAATATTTGGTTCGGTATTAGTGCATGCTGGACCAAATCATACCGGACCAAATCATGCCGGTCCAGATGGATGTCGAACCAAAATGTGTTGCATGTCGAACCAAACTCCAGGACTGCTATATAGCAGCTACCCCTTCTCATATCCTCACTATATAAATAGAGGAGCTTCTGGACAACAATGGCAGCCGAAATTGAGAGCTAATTTCAGCCAATTTCAGAGTCATCCTAGAGAGCTGAAACTCTATAGAATTTTGTCCGTATTATTAATTCTTCTATGTATAGCCTCCAAAAGTGAATCAATCTTGTAACTCTAATCTTTTAGTGATTAATAAAATCTCCTCTCCCCAAGTGGACGTACACTGCCTCACGGTAGTTGAACCACTATAAATACTGGTATTATTTATTTTCTAGCACTGCATAGATCTATGACTGTCTGTTCTGGTATTCATTTTTTGTTTGTTCCGTCTCACTACAATCACGATCCAGTTGTTTTCCGCGGCATTGGATTTTTATTCCCTTAAACTAATCATCTGATGGGATTTTCCCCAATAGTCTGGTATCAGAGCTGCAAGGTTGATTGAGGAGTGTTAGATGCTATGGTAGAAGATGAAGCGACTCCAGTTATTACAAGACCCTATACAAGAGGGATGTATATCGCGTTAGAATCACAGTTGGCAACTGAGAAATGGAATGGGGATAAAGAATTCGAGAAGTGGCAATGGAGGAAGAAGGCTG
The DNA here is from genome assembly GCA_030737815.1 of Allium fistulosum. Lineage (NCBI taxonomy): Eukaryota > Viridiplantae > Streptophyta > Magnoliopsida > Asparagales > Amaryllidaceae > Allium > Allium fistulosum. The sequence goes on from CM060907.1 coordinate 854,458,628, forward strand.
TTCTAATGAGGAATGAAGTCCATCCAGTAGTGTTTGCCCCTGAGGAGTTAACAGTTGACATCTCAGTCGTAAAAAGGAAGGAGATGGAGAAATGGGCGTTTACTACTTTACAGCTAGCTATGAGAGAGAATGTCATCTCAGAGATTAGCAGTGAGACCACTACTAGGGGCATTTGGACCAAGCTAGAAAATCTCTACTTGAAGAAATCTTTGACTAACCGTCTGATATACTGAAGACATTTTTCACCATGCGGATGAGAGAGGGTACTTCAGTGAAGGAACATCTTAATTTCTTTGATGATCTCGTGATGAAGATGAAGACTGTTGACTTGAAGATGGATGAGGAGCAAATGATAATGATTCTTTTGTGTTCTCTTCTGGAGCATTACACAGGTTTTGCTAACAGCCTTATCTTCGCTAGAGACACATTAACAGTGGAAGATGTGAAGTCAGGCATTCTATCTGAGGGCTTGAGAGATCAGATGAAGGAGATAAGTGAAGGATGTGAGGTGGATGTAGCAGTCACGGCCTGTTTGTTGAAAGAGGTAGAGAAGATAAGAAGAATTGACACTCTAGAAGGCGTTCCAAGTCTAGGAAGCCCAGTAATGGCAGGAGGGAAAAGTTTAAGGACGGGAAGTGCTTTATCTGCAAGAAACCTGGTCATTGGAAAAAAGATTGTCTAGATTTGAAAAAGAAGGAAGAGGATGGATCTTCATCATTTACGGTGGAGAAGTCTGTATCTGACGATGTGTTGTCTGTAACAGTGTCGGATGCCTCAGACCATTGGGTGCTGGACTCGGGGGGTCTTTCCATATGACGCCTAATAAGGATTACTTCAGTTCTTTTGTTGGACGAGAGGGAAGCTCTATTCTAATGGGAAATGATGCTAGCTGTAGAGCAATGGGTGAAGGTACAGTGAGGATCAGAATGTTTAACGGAGTGATACGCACTTTGACAAGTGTCTGATATGTTCCAGGTCTTTGGAAGTCCTTAATTCTTTAGGACAATTGGCATCTTTGGGATGCAAGGTAACTATCGAGAAGGATGGTCTGAAGGTTTCGATAGGTGCACTATTTCTTATGAAAGGAGATGTGTTCCGAAATCTGTATTTGCTAAAAGGAACCATAGTTCTTAGAGAGTCGTGTGTTGGAGTAGATAGTTCTCGTGCTTTGGATGCCACAAAGCTTTGGTACCTCAGGTTGGGTCATATTTCAGAGACGAGCTTAGAGTTGCTTCGAAGACGAAAGATGATCAACGGAGGAAGCTTCAACAAGATGGACTTTTGTCAGGAGTGTGTGTTAGGTAAGCAAACTAAAGTATCTTTTGGAGTTGGACTCCATAGATCGAGGCGAGTACTTGAGTACGTGCATACAGATGTTTGGGGACCAGTTGCTACACCTTCTCTTGGAGGAGCAAAGTATTTTATCTCTTTCATTTATGACTTTTCTCAAAAAGTATGGGTGTATGTGATGAAGGCCAAATCAGAGAGTTTTGAGAAGTTTAAAGACTGGAAAGTGCTTGTTGAGAATCAATCTGGTTCTAAATTGAAGGTGCTGAGATCTGATAATGGTGGTGAATTTGTCTCTAGGGAGTTCCTCAATTTCTGTAGACAGCATGTCATTCAGAGACATTTCACTACACCCGGTGATCCACAATCCAATGGGGTTGCAGAAAGGATGAATAGGACTCTACTGGAGAAGGCTCGTTGCTTGAGATTGACGGTGGGCTTGTCTGGAGACTTTTGGGCTGAGGCATTATCAACTGCGGCGCATATCAAAATCGAATTCCATGCTCAGCCATAGATGGGAAGATTCTAGAGGAAAAGTGGAGAGGTAAAGCAGTGTATCTTGGTTACTTCCAAATTTTTGATTGTCCTGTGTACGTTCACCATACATGTGATGACAAGTTGGAGGCTAGAGCTAGGGCTGTCAATGGATGCAAACAGATGCGGATATGGCTGTATCCGCATCCGCATCCGAAAATTTAAATCTGCATCCGATATCCGCGGATATCAGAGAATTAACATCCGCATCCGCATTCGAAAATAAAAGGCGGATATTTCCGGATATTCGAAAATATCTGAAATATCCGCATCCGAAATTGAATATCCGCATCTGAAATAAACAAGTTCGTATGATATTACAACAATTCAAATAAACAAAAACAAACTAAAACAATAGATAATATTTGTTTTCAGTTCTCATATGTTTTAATCTTAGTCATCTCATATAAAGTAACTAATAATCTAAACAAAATACAAAGTATAACACACTAGAAAATCAAATATCAGTTAATAAACCAAATAACATACATATTCCTATAACATAAATTTAGATTGATATTGTTACTTGCTTAATTAGGGTTTTACTTTCTTTCTTGAGCAATTTGGGCTTGGGCTAATTCATTTCTAAATATATTTTAACTATAACTTAGGGTCATCTTAAAATAATAAATCAATAACAATAACAATTTTTATTATAATTAATTTCGGATCGGACGGATGTTTTCGGATACGGATATGCCCATATCCGCATCCCCATCCGATTTTCTTTTCGGATATCGGATATCCGCATCCGCTTTTCGAATATCGGATAATATCCGTTTTTTCGGATACGGATCCAGATGGATTTCGGATTTTTCGGTATCCATTGACAGGCCTAGCTAGAGCATACAAGAGCATACTAATGGGATACACCGATGGTATCAAAGGGTATCAAATTTGGAACCCTGTTGATCGAAAATTGTTCATTCCAAACATGTTACTTTTATTGAGTCTGCTATGTTCAATCCGAAGGAGAAGCTACCTACCACATCAGAAGATTCTGATAGGCCTAAGGAGATGGAAGAAGTTACCAAGTTTCAGCCAAGGAGTAGAGTTGTTGTTGATGCTGTCGAGGAAAACTCAGTTGATGAAACATCACAGGATAGTCCACAAGTACCTTCTAGTAGTGCTAGTGATGTGCATGAATCTAGAGAAAGTTCAGTTCAAGGTGGAACTGAAAGAAGTTTAGGCAAAGCAATACCTATCTGGGTCAGGCGTAGGACTATTAGGCCGCCCGAAAGGTACGGTGATTAGCAGTTTGCGAAGCTTAGCCTTGGTGATCAGTTTGACTATGCCCTACATGTGGTTCTTGAGGAGCCGCATACCTCGATGAAGATTTGAAGTCATGTGACATTTCAAAGTGGATATGCGCTATGGAAGAGGAGTTAGAGTCGTTGAAGAAGAACAAGACTTGGGATTTGGTACCACCTCCTCAAGGAAGCCGAGCCATAGGTTGCAAATGGGTATTCAAGGTGAAGGATGATGGGAGATACAAGGCTAGACTAGTTGCTAAAGGATTTTCACAAAGAAACGGATTGGAGTATGATGAGATATTCTCTCCAGTAGTGAGGCATACGTCCATCCGCATTTTTCTTACTATCGTCGCAGCTCATGACTTGGAGCTGGAGCAACTGGACATGAAAACCATTTTTTTGCATGAAGACTTGGATGAGACCATCTACATCAAGCAGCCAGAAGGATTTGTTGTAGATGGGAAAGAAAATTAGGTTTGCAACTTGAAGAAGTCTTTGTGTGGACTTAAGCAGTCGCTTAGGCAATGGTACAAGAGATTTGACTCTTTTATGCTTTCACTTCGTTTTGATCGTAGCATCAAAGACACTTGTGTGTACTTCAAGCATTTAAAGAATGGTAGATGGGTGTACATACTCTTGTACGTGGATGATATGTTGATTGCTTCCAAGGATAAGGCTGAAATCGATAGTTTGAAACTAAAGCTAAAAGCGGAATTCGAAATGAATGACCTTTGAGAAGCAAAGAAAATTTTGGGTATGGAAATCCAAAGGGACCGAAAGCTAGGACTTTTGAGCCTCACTTAAAAGAAGTACATTCGAAAATTGCTTGCTCGGTTTAGCATGGAAGGGGCAAAGGCAATCAGCACACCCATGCCTATGCACATACAGCTTTCTAGTAAAGGCTCTCCGATCTCAGAAAAGGACAAGGCTTATATGATGAAGGTCCTATATGCAAGTGCAGTTGGCGGCTTGATGTATGCCATGGTATGCACTAGGCATGACATTGCATAGGCTGTTGGATTGGTGAGTTGATTCATGGAAAATCCAGAAAAGACGCATTGGGAAGCAGTGAAGTGTATCTTCAGATACCTTAGAGGAACTCCAAACCATGGGCTTGTCTTTGGCGGCAGAGGAAGAGATTTCAGCTTGGTTGGATTTTGTGATTCCAGCTATGCCGGTGATAGAGATCGAAGGAAGTCAACCTCTGAATATTTGTTCACCATTGGTGGAACAGCGATCAGTTGGAGAGCGAGGTTGCAGACGATTGTGGCATTGTCTACTACAGAAGCAGAGCTCATAGCTACGGTTGAAGCAGCTAAGGAAGCGCTTTATTTGAGGTGACTGTTGTGTGATTTGGGCTTCGTATATGAAGTCGTGGATGTGTACTGTGATAGTCAGAGTGCAATTCACTTAGCTGAAAATCTGGCGTTCAGCTCCAAGATGAAGCATATTGAGGTGAGAGAGTCGTTCCTTGTCTCGATGAGTGAAGAGAAGCTAGTTCGTCTTCGGAAAGTTCACACAAAGGAGAATGCAGGAGACATGTTTACCAAGTCATTGCCTGTTGCTAAGTTCGAGCATTACTCGGACTTGATTCTCTTAATAAAGTGCTAGGTGCCACGGGGGGAGAGTTGAGATGGTTCATAGAGGTGTTTGTTTTAATGGTGGAGATTCATAGGTTCTACACGGACTGGGTACTTCGAACACTTTGTTGACGAGCGGTGGCCTTGCCGGAGTTCGTTGACAAAGTGTAATGGGTGATAACATTGCCGAAGCTCATTGGGTAAGTATCCATTGCCTGGTGCAGAAAGGTGTAGATAGAGTTGGAAGGCTTGCTTGAAAATCTGGTATCAAGGTGGAGATAGTTGGTGTTGATACTTGATTTTGGATTTGAAGAAGGAGCATAGCCATTGGAGAAGCGCGGAGGTGGAAGCCCTAGCTTGAACTGGAAGGAGCGACGTTGGCGATGAAGATGATTTGGAGAAGGTTTTTGGTTCGGTGATTTTGGAAAAAGAAACTGGAGTGTGTTTATTCGGTGGAACAAAGGGGAAGTCTGAATTTATAGTGGTGAAGAAGATAAGCGGTGAAGAAGATAAGCGGTGAAGAAGATTTTCCTTTTGGAGCGGTGATTTGCCGAACGAAAATTTTCGTTCGGTGGTTTGTGAATACCGGTCCAAAAGTTGAAGCAATGACACCGAACCAAATTTGGGTATCGGTCCAAACTAAGTGCTGCTGCCGAACCAACATGTGCCGCTCCATATCTTTGGTTCGGTGAATGCCGCTCCAACGTATGCCGAACCAAATATTTGGTTCGGTATTAGTGCATGCCGGACCAAATCATACCGGACAAAATCATGCCGGTCCAGATGGATGCCGCACCAGAATGTGTTGCGTGCCAAACCAAACTCCAGGGCTGCTATATAGCAGCTACCCCTTCTCATATCCTCACTATATAAATAGAGGAGCATCTGGACAACAATGACAGCCGAAATTGAGAGCTAATTTCAGCCAATTTCAGAGCTATTCTAGAGAGTTGAAACTCTGTAGAATTTATCTGTACTGTTAATTCTTCTATGTATAGCCTTCAAAAGTGAATCAATCTTGTAACTCTAATCTTTCAGTGATTAATAAAATCTCCTCCCCCCAAGTGGACGTACACTGCCTCACGGTAGTGGAACCACTATAAATACTGGTGTTATTTATTTTCTAGTATTGCATAGATTTGTGAATGTCTGTTCTGGTGTTCATCTTTTGTTTGTTCCATCTCACTACAACCATGATTCAGCTGTTTTCTGCTGCGTTGGGTTGTTATTCCCTTAGACTGATCATCTGAAGCGATTTTCCCCAACAACATATACTTATGTTTATATTCAATGAGTTTTCATCCGATCATAATTGGAACATACGCTTATGTAATATTGAAGTTTATTCGAGTATAGTTAAAACTTTTGTTATGTAGTATATTGAAGTTTAATTCGAGTCTGCTTACTTGATTTGAATGCACACTGTTTGAATTTGTTGTATTAATATGATATGTAATTTTATAGCAAGGGGATTTTGTCTCGGGTTTCTATTTGAGAGAGGAGAAAAATATACAAAACATGAGCCTCACATCCTCCTATAGCAACAATATAAATAGATTCTCTCCTTTTATAATGTATAAAATCGATGCCAAAATGAAGTTAAAATTGATGTTGTATTTTTTTTTCTTAACCATTACCGGATCAACTTTTTTGAATGTTTTATGAGTATCAATTTTTGAATTAAATGTATGTAAAAATTGTTACATATATGTCGAGAAAGTACTTTTAGTTTACGGTGCAACATGGTTATGTACAATAATTATCATGTTGTGCAGTATAAGTTCAGATATATACTTATCCTACGTTACGTCGCAATTATTTGTCTTTGCAATGCCACATTTGTTGTCATGCAATAACGCAACATAACTGCAAAATAAAAATTATTGTACTGTAAATATATATATAATATTTTCACTACAAAATACTCGAGTGTAGTGCAACAAAACACATGTTTCTGCACAAAAACAAAATAATAATAATAATAATCAAATCTCAAATCAAATGCAAAATTCTGGTGAAGTTGGACATACACTATAACCTTTGATTTAATGCCTCTAACGGTTATGAAGGATGTCATCGGGTGTGTTTCTCGACATAGAATCAAATGTTTTGGTGGTCTCTTGGGGTAATGATATCTATGATTCCAGAATTGATCAAGTTCTCAAACTGGATTAAGTTCTCGGAAGTAGGGAGAATAGATCCGGTCATAGATAGTCCATATACTTGTTGTGGTGGAGTTGGTAGTTGCATTTGCTGAAGCTGCAAGTGTGGAGTTGTGTATTTGCTGAATTCGAAGTTGGTTACAATATTTGGTACACGGTAGTATAGTGCAGCCAGGTCATTGGTTGTTGCTACTTCATCCTCACTATACGAGAATCTAACAAGTTTCATTTTGAAACAGCCTTATTATGCAATCTTATATTCTTGTCAATACATTCATGTTCTTTTAATTTTTTGATTATATGAAAGCTTATGTGCTTTGTTTTACTAGTGAGTGCTGGGTATGATTCCGCTAACTAAAGCATGATTACCATTCACTGCATTATGTATCATTTTAGACGACTGTTTAAAAAAACATAAAAATGAAAAATGAGGTATATATATCAGATAATGGATGAAAAAATTAAAATATGGACAACTACTTAATTGAGAATGCATATGTAAAGTGTTGTTAATTTGTTATATTGATCATTGACTAACCTACGTTTTATTATTATTTAACCTTTAGATATAAGGATTTAGTTTTTGTAAAAATTTGGAAATTAGATAAATAAAATTTGTAAAGGTCAAAATTCTAACTACTCTAGAATTTTAACGTATTAAAAAACTAAAATTAATAGAAAAATATCAAAATGTTATAGTCTTCACAAAAGTTAATTTTTCATAAAGCATATCATGTATAAAAAATTTGAACCTTGTACGTACAATCCAAATCTTTTAAGTTAGGTTTTAAAAAATTTCCTCACCATTATACATTAAATGGAACTATCTATCGCCAAATATTCGGCAAATGACATTACTATTTAACATAAATAGAGTTATACATATACATACATACATCCATATATATATATATATATATATGAAATTGTTTAAATTCAAGTTTAAATAAATGCGTTTACTTAAATTAATTATCAAATTCGAAAATTATAGATTTCAAATAAGATTTTCACACTATAAAATCCAGTTTTAAATATTTTCGATTTTCTTATAAAGTCATTTTTTTCTTCAAATTTAATAATAATTAAAAATAAAATTAATTTAAATAATCGAAAAAATAAAATTGGAAAATGGTGTTTCAAAATTTGGAAGTAAGATTATAAGATTGCATCTTATTCTCCAAAATAAAATAGTTTGGAAAATACCAAAATCAAAATACAAATGAATATATTTCATCAATATTATTTATGATTAGGTTACTTTTTACACCATCGTAGGTAAAACCTGTTGCGCAAAATTAGAGTTTTGGGTAGTAAAAATAGGACACCCAATAATCTAGTCTGTGGACAATCTCAACAACTCCAATCCAACAAAGAGAATAAAAAGAAGATCAAAGTACACAAATTACAGATAAAGAAAGAAAAAGGACAGAACATACCAATATAAAGAGTTTCGGCTATGCCTTTGTCCTTGGACCCAATTTCTTTATTTCAAGAGGGAGCACAACAATATGAGAAGAATATAAATTATTCAATAAATTTCACTCACCCTAAAATAGATACAGAAATATACATCTTATTGAAGATATTGTGTTAAGAACTCTCTTCTCTTGTCTTATTCTAAAAAAGATAAACGAATGTCTTTATATATATATATATAGATATAAACACACACAATGATGAAGGCTACCTTGGAGATAAGGTTGAAATCTTTTCAAATTTACTTGATTTGATTCCAACACAAAATAAACATAATGGTATTTTTTTAAAATGGTACTTAGATACAACATGTCACTGGAATAACATAACAAAAATCACATGTCAATATATGTTCGAATCACGCTACGCAAGTTTCGAACTTGTGATCTCTCGCATCAAAGCCGAATCACTTAATCACTGGGACAATGGTGCTTGTTCATATTTGATTGGTTGCTTAAATCAATTTACATATCTTCTTAAATTAATTGATTACCTTTCATATTTGCTTCCCACAATTAATTGATTGCATGAATCAATTAATATATTCTCTCTTTTAATATTTGAAATATATTTAAATCGTTCATATTTAAGACAACTAGTTTTGTTTGTTTACATGTAAAGTATGAGTATAAAAGTGGATAAATTGTGGTTTAGACAACATTAGAAACAAGCATTGATGTTTCAATTAAAGTATTATACAATTTTTCAAAAATAGCCTTAGAACAGGCTGGATAGTTCAGATCAAACAACTATATTAAATTGGACTATCTAAGATATGATATCATGTACTCGTAATTTAATCCATCTAATAAATATGGTTAACTAATTGTGTAATCGTATTTTAAACTATTTAAATAAATATAGTTAACTAATATTCATTAATCCATCTAATAAATCCTAAAAATACGAGATTCACTATATACAATATTCATATATATGGAAAAAATGATAAAATTATTTCTTCTTTATTCAGATATATAAAGATATCTAAATCATGTAACATAAAATGTATACATAAATAATAATAACTCTTTTAATTTCTAATTCATTTATCTCAAAAAAATTATCGTACACTACATAACATAATTTCAATTTTTTGAACAACCTTTAAAAGATAAATTAAATATTTGACAATATTACGATGTGAACCCAAAGATTACACCAATATTAGGTTATATAAACAATCTCACTTTCAACATGTTATCAAACCATACCCAACTCATAACTCAACTGAATGCAACATAACATTATTTTGCAATTATCAATGTTGTAAGAATGACCCTCCTACAACAGTATGAAATCTAGGATTAATTACAAGGATAAAATTGTTTAAAAATGAAAACTAAATATGAATAAAATTTCACAAGTAAATAAGCTAACCATAAGACCGATGTTCTTCTCAATTAAAAATATGTACAAAGCACTTCTCAATTTTCTCTAATTTTTTTACATTTAACTTCTTGTATTTAATTAGTTATGTTTACCTTTAATTCAAATTATTTAAATAAATTCAATTATTTAATGTTCATTGATCCATTTATAAATTCTTTAAAAAAGATGACAATTATATATGTATATATATATATAATGTGGAACTCAGTGCACGAGGCTCCCGCACGATAGCGAGCTCTGGGAAGGTCGATAATGAATGTAGTCTTTCCCTCGCATTACGAAGATATTATTTTCGGAATCGAACTTAGGCGCCCAAATCATCATGCGGGTGACCTAATCGTTGCGCAAAGGCTCCACCTCATATATATATATATACATATAAATATATATACACACACACACAAGAATATATATAATAATCATATTAATAAAATGGTAAAGTTACTTATTCACACATACATATAAAAATATACATCACATTACATATTTATTTATGTCATCAAGAAAAAACATAAATTATTTACATATACGATACTAACAATTTTAATTTATAATTTTTTGAGTTAGAACATTAAATTTTATAGAGATATATTGTTAGGGAGGTTTGAACCCTCAACCTTATATCCAAGCATCGCATGCCATTTTAATTTATGGCTAATATATTAGGATATATATATATATATATATATTTATCATATACCAGATAATAAAATATATTTTAGCAATAATTAAAATATAAATACTATTTTTTAACAATATTACCGTGTGCAGAACCGGTTCTAGGAGTTTTGGTACTTAGAGCTAGTTATGAGTTAAGATCATATTACATGTATTAATTAGACTAATAAAATTGAAGCATCAAAGTAAAATAGTTTATATACAATATAGATAACAAATGGAGTTACAAAAAGAAACGACTACCTTAACAATGATACTTCAAGTCATACAACAATTCAAAAAAAATTATTTTTTAGCAACCGATTTGTGTTAAAAATGTTAATCATCAAATTTTAAAGCCAAGAAGCTTATTTGCCAGAAATTTTAGCATTCAAATCATATTAATATTCTACAAATAGAAATTCATAACATAAAGTGAATAAAAATAAAGATAATAAAGTATATCATCTTAGGCAAAATTGTGGTTTCTAAAATTGATATGATTTTCTAATCTTTCCTTCCAATTTCTTTTAATGAAAACAAATGTTGAAAATTATGAATGTGTAGGATTTTTGAAAGTTGTGATTTTAAAATTTAGGAAATATGAATTGTAGGAGAAGAGGATATATTGATGCTCATCTTCCTTGTGCCTAGCATTAACTTTTATTTTCATACAATGAATTTTATTGTCTACTATAAGCTTTTACATATTGGTTTTAACTTTTGTTTTATTTCGGTGTCCTTGTGTGAAACAGGTCCAAAGCCATGGCTTTAGTGCCTTGATCCAAAGGCCATCCTTGACCATGTGCAACGCACGAGTTACACACTAGTTAATTGTATTATCAACAAAAAAGATTGAGTGTGATTTTCTACATTTGGCAAAATCATAATTTTCTCCTTGTGATTTTAAGCCAAATTTTGATGGATGGTTTGAATTAAACTAGATCAATTAAGATATTTCATTTTAATTGGTTGCAAATATAAATGCAAGGGTTGGGTTTTAGACTTAGCATTAAGGAAAATCAAGTAAAGGGTTTTGGTTTCTTGATGACTGTGGGTCATTTACTACAAGTAATTAAGACAAATTAATATCAATTTTTTTAGCAAAAATAAAATAAAACATATATTGAATTATTCTTCTTTTTCATTTTTCCCTATTCAATTTTCTTTTCTTTCTTTTTTTGCAAATTAAAGGGCGATGTCGGTATTTTTAAGCCAAATTATGATGGATTTATGACGTCTCATTTTAAGTGGTTCCTAATATAAACATGGTGGTTCATTTTAGAGTTAGAATTAGGGAAAACTAAGAAAAGGATATTTGATTTTCGAAGATTATGGTCCATTTGTTCTAATTAATTTAGACAAATTAAGAGTGAATGAAGGTCAGAGAAAACTATTTATTTTTTGTTCTTCTTAATCTTAGTATGTAGTGGTTTACATAATTACCTGGCAATGAACATTCAAGAGAAGGCAGACTACCAAGAAGTCTGCAGTCGAAAGCTGTAGCATTCACATCAATAAGAGAAGGAGAAACCCCAGAAACGAGCGCTTAAGATGCCTTGGGAGATGACAAATAGGTTTGGCCACTTCCGATACAGGAGGAGGAGCGTCTTAAATTAACAATAGAGGACCGAGTGAATTTCGACCCGTCCTTGCGATTCTTGGCTATCCGAAGAACCCAGAGCGACGAGGTAGGTTGCAGGAGGAGCGCCAAACGGAAAGCATGAAGATGGGGTATGGGAACCCTAAATCAGCGGTTTGGGTGAAAACGGGAAGGCCATTAATATTTATGTGATGTACACAGATCATATATTAAATATGATATTTATATGATGTGTAAACTTGTTATTTTAAAATGAGTATTAAAACAATATAAATATCCGCATATATATATAATATGTTTTACATAAATGTGAAATATTAATAAATAAATAACTATTTATTTATTAAATTAGATAATAATTTGATGAACATATATTAATATATATATACACACACACAATTATATATATATATATATATATATAAATTATGCAAAGTTGTTCTTTTTATATTTATACATGGATGTTTTATAGCAATAAAATTAATATATCTATATATATATATAATTATATTTGTAATAACTAAAAATATTTATAAATGTATGCAGTTAAATATATATATATATATATATATTTATATTATATAATTATAAGATTAATTAAAACTATATATAATTACGCATATCTTATACAGATCTAATACACAACATAAAATATACTTTATGATAATTTTACATTATTAAATTATTTATATATAAATTTATTAGCCGAAAAAGATTAAAAGAATATCAAAAATAATTTTGTAACATATTTTTTAAATTATAAATTTTTTGTAAATATAATATGATATTATAAGGTCATGAAAAAATTTCCATAATTTTCTGAGTTGAAATTATATTTTTTATTATTTAAGTAATTTCAGCCGTTATTATAATGATTTTTTAAAAATAATAAATTTGATTTTTAAATTTTGGAATTTTGGTTGAAAGTTAATATGATGACAAAAATTTTAAAAATAATTTTAAAAATAATTTTCGAATCATATATCATTTTATATTAATTATATAACCTTTATTTCAATTTAAATAATATTAAAAATAGTAAATAATTGCAAAAAAAAAATTCGCTATTTCCTAAAATTATATTCAGTACAAATTTGCATATATAAATATTAGATCAATTTTTAACATGATATGGTGAGACAATGAATTATAGGTTATTTAAATTTGTGTAATGTGACTTATTAATATAAATATAATAAATTAACAAATATATATATATATAAATTAAAATAAATAATTTCGGCTGTATATCCATCTGACCCAAATAAAAAAAATTATGCATACATACACATAACAATTCAATATGTGACAACATTCATATATATAGGAATCTCACCTAACTAACAATATAAATATGATATATATATATATATATATATATGTACAAGCAATGTAATATTATACATGAATTATAAGTTACATGAAATAAGAAAACATGCCAAAACTATGCCTTGAAGTATACCTTGCTATAATGAATATCTCTCCTTAGAACTCTTCTTAATTCGGTAAACTGCTAATCTTTGAATTCTAAATCGTTGACTATCCAATAGTTGTTGATTTGAAATTGATTTGAGATGAGCTTTGATGGAGCTTTATGTAGATAGGATCGGCCAGCAAGAAGATGAAAATAGCGACCAAAAAGTCACAAATGCATTAGGGTTGTAAGTTCCTTTCTAATGGAAGGAATGGAGAGCAAGATGGATCGAATCTTTTACCCATTCTCCCTAAACCAGAGCCTTCCATCAAAGATCTTAGCCACTCATATCATGTATGTTGTTGCCGTATGTATAATCATACATCATGGGCTAATAGCCCATTTAGGTCCAAATAAATATTACTAATTAAACCTGATTTAATTACCTGTCAATATCGTATATTGATCAATATATTTATAACTATTATAAATATATACACTAATATTTATTCCTCAAATCATATTCATAATTTCATAGCCAATATTTCATGAATATTAATTAATTTATAACAATTATGAACTATTTAGATTGTTTGGTCTAAAGAGAATTCATCATATCGGTTATGTGACTCGTCAAGTGTAAATTTGGTCAGCGATTAAAATCGAACTATTCGAATGTTAACGTTCATATGTCACTTAGCAGGCGGTGTGACATTTTGGCCAAATTTATTGCTTATTTAGTTTTGGTAAAATCCAATTTCACTTTATTAAGCGTTACCCGATTGTGACATTTATTTACACCAATTCTCTTCGTCAAAACTATATCACCTTGGACTTATTGAATTTGGTAATTGTCAAAATTCCAACATCATCCATATTCAAATCTATAGTCCAAACACAAAGTTCTGGGTTCAATAATAACAATTGTTATTAATAGAAATGCTCACTTTGACTTTGAGTTGACCGTGATACTAACTCTATATAACTAAGGAGATGAATCCTCTTTTGAATAGTGTTTCACATTCAATACTTTCACTCGACTCAACAATATTCACTCGATGGAACGCCGTGCCATGATTTGACTATAACAAAAGTGGAGCTTTCGTATTGAAGATCTACAGTATTCTCAAGTTAAGAGAATTATGTAAATCAGTCACATCGATATTCTCTATTTGACCTTAGTTATATTAACCAACAGAAAACTATCGAGTGAATCGTTTCATAGTTATTTAATAACTATCAGCATGTAACATTTAGGTGCCCCAACAGCAATGAGTAATATATTGTCCAACATTTGGAGAGCGTTATGTACTCTAGTCTCAACGGATACATCGAAATCCAGTCTCGATGTATCTTGACTGGAAAGATTTAAAATAATATATTTATTTTCATTGTGATAAATTACTCACGGTTACAACACTTTATAACTACTACCACAAAATGTACTATTTATGGATTTTCTATTAAATATACTTTCAGTTAAATTAATTAATTAACATAACACATTATATCAAGTATATAATAAAAAGAAAACACCTTTTATTTCGATCAAGATTGTTTATCAAGTTAGATATATATAACAAATTATATAATTGCACTTAGGGTATACCCATAACTCTATCATTTCTATATTGATATTCACTTATCAGTTATTTCCGCTAGTGCAACATCTCATATATTGATTATCATGTTTTGTTCATGTATATTCAGTATATATTATATATCATCATTCCGCTGTGAGATTTTATCGATATGCCTTAACATAATGTTTGTTTTAATTTTCTACTCCGACAATCTCTCACTTGTGATACTCGAAAGTCAGACATTAGCACGAAGGGTGGATAGTTCCAGGTATGCTCTCTTACTCTATTATGTGATTGTGAGAATCATTTTATTCAAAGATCGAGTCTATTATGATATAAATCTAACCTATTATAATTTAGATCCAGCCTGTTATGATTTATGAAAAAAAATTAGTTTTTCCTTTCACAGATCTAAAGATTAAGAATTTACAGTTTTGAGCATGAAACAATGATAAATATCAGGCCCAAGGGTGTCCGGGAGGGCATCTTGTTTCTCTTCATTGACAAGTGCGGAAACATGCAGAAAGTGCCTAGAAAAAGATATAAACTCTATCAAGAAATTAAAACTATAAATACAGTGTTCGTATAAGTGGTGGATCTACAGATGCTGGATGTAGCATTCGCTATGTCATGATTAAAACATAAACCTCTTGAAGTAATGTCATGAGTCGTCCATCTAATAATTTATGTCAGATTTGCTTTAATGTGCTTTATATGTACAAGAATAAGAGGTTAGATGTTACCAACTACTTAGATTGTGGAATCCTGTTATGACATCTGTTTGTTCATTCTATTCATGATTTCATGAAAGTATGGGTAAATCAATCATCATGTTATAAGAAAAAGCGTATAGATTAATAAATTGTATATATCAAAGATAAAAATTCATGTTTCTCCAAAAAAAAAAGACCAACCAAGGACTAATTGTTGTTTTCCACTGCAAAAGATGTTCAAAATTCAATTTTCACATGATAATACACCTTGCATCATTTAGCGAATATTTTTATTATTTACTATAAACCTTGAATGGCTGTTAGTTGATCTTGCATATACAATCTATTTATGAGTACCGTTATGGAAACAACTTAGGTCTTTTCCATGTCAAAAGTTTCAAGCTGCAATATCATATTAATCTCGGTATTCTAGCAAAAATAGAGTTCCTCTTCGACCAGAATTTTAAATCTCTCCTACATCTCGCCCGATATCTCAACCGAGATCTTTTTTTTTTACACTTGGACGAGACGAGATTTCAAACATGCTTTTTAACCGTGTGACAACCACCTCACCCGAGATCTCAAGAATTCAACCCGAGATGTACGTCCGAAATTTCATCTGAAATCCAAAATTGACCGTCAAACCAATTGGCTTTGTGTGCGCGCGTTATGTATGTACGTGTTTGTATACAAACACGCGTACGTGTATGAGTAATTAATAGTTTGTGATCTACCTGAATCTATATTTTCAGTTTTACTCAAGATGGTTTGTGTACTCCACAACCATACATCAGACGCCAGACTACAGCAAAAGCAAAATTTCCCTATGCATCCAAGCATAACATAGATATAATCGTTCGATTGCAATCTGCAAACCAGGAAGAATAAAAGTTCTTCAATGCTATAGCTCTTCTTGGTTTAACAATGTTGAGACTGAATGGATATTAGTCGGTAACAGGATGTATTCCCCTACAAACTGAAATATCTATCCTAAAATCCAGTAGCTAAATATCAATAAATTGTTGTGTGTTTGCTAAAGAATTACAGTCCGTAACCAAAAAGATAGACCATGGTATCCAAAAAACATGTAGGTCTTGAACTGTGATATAGTTAAAGGCATACAGTTTTATTACGTCATCTGGCTGAGTTGGATAAACGAACTGTTTTTTTACCAACTCCCCACTCCCACCAAGACACACACCTGCTCATAAAGTATTGGCAAATATATGAAAAGCATTGTCTATATGTTTAATGATAGTTTGTAAGGATGAGTATCCTCCTCGACATTCCAGCTGATGTATTCAAACGAAATCAATTTGCAGCTGTTGAAGGTCCTTAGCTAATTGTAGAGATTAAAACAACTACAAAATCTGAATTAACATAAAGACAAAAGAATAAAGTTTAATTAACACAAAACAAAATTAATTAGGAGCTAAGACCAGGTATAATTGTTGACTAATACAAACTACAAAATCCAGCAAACCGAATATAAAATATCTCAACAATCATAACAAGAAACAAAATGAAGAAGCCACGGTTAGTTAGGAAAACTAGGAAAAAATTAGTTAACACTAGTACAACCGTACAACGGTGAAGAACCGACCGTTTGAATTTATAATTTGAACAAAATATATATATTTGTTCATATTTTTTGCTAATTTCAATTAAGTGCACAATAATATATTGAAAAGAACTTATTTGTATTGTAAAAAACAAAACATAGAAACAATAAAGAAAATTTAAGGTAGGAAACAATGAACAATTTAGGGATGTAATAAATAACATATACCTACGAACATGTATGCATGTATTTGTATATACATACATATCATATGTTTTTTTGTTTTTGTATGAAATTCTTTTGAGACACAATTTGTGACATAACAGAGAACAAATCAGTTCATGCTTCCATAACCAGAGTTCGACGAAGGAAGAAATAAGAAAGTCCTATGGAAATTGTGGTCATATATCCATAATAGATCTGACCACAACCTAAATTATCTTCTTTATGCTTAAGGATAATAAATTACCTAGTAGAAAAGATTTTAAATTAATCATATCATTGGATCAGCACATTAATTCAACTTCTTATGCAATCATGTTCAAATTCAACAATTAAGATATGTTGTGTAGGATTTTCTGTTTCTTTTTGGGTCTAAATAGTTGTTCCATATATATGTGCTTCTATAGAAAAATATTATTGAATTGTTTAAATTTCCCTTGGTACAAACTATTTTTTGAACTGAAACTCATACTTAGTAAAATTGAGCTTGCTTTTTCTCTTGATGTATTGTTGTGCCATGATGTCAAATTCTGGCTTGTAAGTGTGGTTCTTGCATGTATGTATATACAAATATATGCATAAATGTTTGTAATTCCTTGAAGTTAGACCATGCAATTTCAAATGTAGGCTGAATTTGCAATGCCTTGAGGTAGCAACTATACGCCTGAGTCGTAAAGATGATTATGCATAAAAGAACTGCAAGATAGGCGGCATATCACTAATACAAAAGTAAAACCAATGAAGAAAAAAGAGACGGGGAAAACACAGTAGAAGATAAACAATTAATCTTAACTTCCTCTGAAAACATGGAAGATCCATATGGCATGGGTCTCATCAATATCATATACAAATCTCTGGTACATGCAGAAAAAGTCTTATGATAAGCATTGAACAAAATTAACCAAAAATGAAATTTTGAACAAAATATTTTTATTTTCGTTTTGTAAAACAATGATAATATATAGTTCGTTCGGAACTATCAAAGAGTAAAGAAATTCAAATCATGCAAATAAAATTTATACTTATATAAGTATAATATTAAAATAAAAGGGCACGTAACAAATTTCACAGATTCAGATTTTAATGAAAGAAATAATTTAAATTGCTAAATAATATAAGAAAAAAATTGATGAAGAAAAAAAATGGGGGGAAGAGGAAAGCGGGGGAGGAGGATATAACAGAGGTCAGATACTTATACCTAATTTTTGCTCAAAACATGAAAGTTCCATAAGGCATCCGTTTAGTTATATATAAATCTACGAAGTGCACAAAACATTCGTTGAAGCAATTACTAAATGAAATGCTGAACAAAGCAACCAATAAAACATTTATATTCTTTATCTTGCAAATAACTGTATAAGAAAAGTTCATGAAGTTCAATTAATATTACTCAAATTGAAAAATAAATAAATGAATAAAATCTACAAAACGTACAAATAAAATTATATAATAATAATAATTTAGAAAAAATATATAATAAATGTTTATAATAGGTCAAAAATTAGCTAACAGTGTTTGATTTGTAGTCTAATAAATCAGTGGAAAATGTACATCACTCATGGCTGCGTGTATCTTGAATACAATAAAACTCTTCGATATTTTTTTCATTTTTATACTTTTGTTAGGAAAAGTAATTTAGGTATCATGTATTATACAAAAAAGATCAAATCCTCGTTCTAACGTCAATGCCAAGAATGTATATATCACATAATAAAGATAACACTTTGGCACATTTGATGCATGTATGTATTAAAGAAATTTAAAACACGTTTTTAACCAAAATAAATAAAATTAATTTTTGAATTAGCTTCAAATTTTACCATCTTATACACAATTCAAAATTTTATAAAAATGAATAAAGTTATATCTTTATTAATAGTTGAAATAGAAACACAATCTACTGATCCGACCATGAAGTTTCAAAAATGGCCTTATATGCGAACAAAAGTAGGAGTGCGGGGTCCCATAAAGAACAAATTTAAACATCTATTTTCAAATGAATTTCAATTTCACAAAGGTAACTTCAACTAATGTAAAATTGAAATACCAAAATCAGTTCAGTCGTACGTTCATTTTCATGTCAACACTATCAAGAATTTCAATTGCTATAATTACAAGTCTATGTACATGAATAACATCGTACCGTAACTACTACTTTTTATGCATAAATAGGTGTATTAATAACCAATATGATATGATTAATATATTAATAATTAATATGATTGACGGTTGAGGGTTCAGTCATTGTTAACTAGATATTCTGTGGGAATTTAACCAAGTTCAAAAGAAGAAAAAAACTACTATGATTGAAAAAAATATGCGGTCTACAAGTTCATACTTCATAGTGTTTAAAACTTGATATAATGATCCAATCAAACATTTTGATATTCATTGAAATTCTTATTTACCAAGAAGAGCAAAGTGAAGAAAAGGCAAAAGCAAAGGTCGATGCTTGGGAAAAAGCACAAAAGATCAAAATAAAGAATCAGTACATCTACAACAAGAGAAAATTATAATTATTACATTTGTTTACTTTTAAACTTTTGAGTTTACTAACAAACAGTACTTTCAGGTATCATAATATGATGTACATGATTACTGAGTGTGAAATTTCCAAGAAAGAAAAGGCCCCAAATCGATTGCAATCAAAACAGGTTTGCTCAGATTACATCTATATTCATCCTATTATAGTTAGACGTATCAAACATAAGGATTTTAAATGGATAATGCGGAATGGATCAGAAAGGATACGAGTAGAAGCCACACAGAAATATGTAAATAAGATATTAAAAATTGAGAAGATAACCGGTGAAGCGAAATCCCTTGCAGAAAAGCAAAAAATGAGAGAAGAAAAGCTTACAACAAAGGCAGCTGAAATTAGGCAGACAGACAAACTTTCTCATGCCTTCTGCAGCTTTTGAATGGAACATAATAGAGTCATGATATATAAATATTGGCAAGTAATTCAGTGTGAAAGTATGGCTTTTACTTACAATGGAATGTATTTTTAAACCACTGGGTACAAAATTATGATTTATTGCCGACTTCTATACACTAATGGATTCAAAGTCTCAATATAACGTGCATTTGAATAGTAAACATATATTACACATGCACATTTACTTTCGTGTTACTAAACTACTGTTTTCTACCCGAAACAGTTTTCTTACGGCTCCAACCAAAACTAAGAACTGGTCAAGAGAAGACAACGTTTTCATATCGTCTGAAGGAAAGTAACTTGCTGCTCTACCCATGAAAGATGCAAATATAAGAGAAAAAGAGGGCCTTATTGCATAACGTTCACCTAAGAGCTTATCGAGAAATGCAAAAGCTGCTAAGAAATCAGACCTGCCTGCATTTATTGGAGCTTCAAAATGGGCAGGAATAATTCTTTTGAATGGCCAGTTTCTTGCTATTCGATCTACCTAGTCTTTTGCCTGAATTTATTTCAAAGATAGACCATACATTACATTTGTCATAATCCAACTGATTCATTGTCTAACCATATGACATGTTTTGTATCTAGCTTCTTGAGCAGAGGTTTTAGATAAAAAAAACTAACCATACTGTTAAATTGTGTTTGTTTACCAAAAAATATAAACAAAAACTAAACCCTTCAATCTTGGACCCTATAATTTCGACCTCTGACTTCTCCATTGAGTCACCAAATGTACCCAGTCACATTAAAGTAATATTACAAATTCAGAATTTGGCTCGTCTACCACAAACAAGCATGTGGTTCCATATAATAAAAGCAACCATAATTCGAATTACCCTAATTTTTCATACTCAGTTGAGTCATACTTTGAGGCAAGTAGATCGAGATTATTTATAACAAATTCAATCAGTAATAAAAAAATAATAATTTTAAGAAACCTAATTTTTCATACCTACAGATGATGGTTGTAAGGGTCTGGTGAGGTACAGGCGGTAAAAGATTGATGGAGTGATGGATCTAGCGGTCTATATTCGACAAAATAGCGACGTAGTGGTGGATCTGGTGATCCGGTTAGGTTAGTTGATGGTGAAGATATGGAGAATCGGGGTTTGTTTGAATTAGGCGTAGAGAATCAGTTTTAGAATTGAGGAAGAGACGTTTAGCTAAAGAGCAAAAATGTCAAATCGAAAAATTAGACGTGAAATTTTAAAAAGACAAAAACGGGAAGAACAACACGAGAAAGAGGGAACATTATTTGGGCTTCAGTATTTGGTTTTGGCAAATGACAGTAAACAAACCTCCCTAACGGTCGGTTTGATAAGTTTATTTGAAACTCCACAAGAAAGAAACGTGTACTAGAATAGTGGAACGAGTCTTACTCATGCATCACGCAGTGTGTAAACATGAAGTATGAATCAGTCTTCGCAACAACAAAAAAGATGCAAACAGACAAAAACATATTAAACAATTTCCAGGTCACATATCATAGGCATACACATATAGCTGATATAGAACCTATAAATAGATGTAGCTTTACAAATATACAAGACCACACAGCATAAAAAACATTTACTGCAAACTAGAAGATATAGTTAAAAACTTTTGAAGAAGCAAAAGAGATGGATTTACTATCTGCAAAAGCAACATTGGTGTTCGCTTTGTTATTTGCCCAAGTACTGGTGAAAGTGAATGGTAAATTCACTCAGTGTGGAAGAAGAACTAAATTCAACAATCAAAGACAAAACTTGTTCATTAACAACGTAGAAATTGTCCTTAACGAACTGAAGGAAAAGGCACCGATTGATGGTAATTTCGAGCATGAAACAAAGAGCATATCGGGTCCAAGAATATTCGGGAGGGCATCATATTTCTCTTCACTGACAACAAGTGTGGAAACATGCACGAAATGCCAAGAAAAGGCGATAAAGGCTATCAAGAAAGACTGCAAAAACAACATTCGTGCAACTGGTGGATCTGCAGCTGTCTGATGCAGCATTCGCTATGACAATGTCAAAATATAAACCAGTTTATGTATTACTGCAATTCTGGAAACAGTGATATGTTGTGTCTCATTGTTTGTGCCAGATAGATACTGTATGTATAAGAATAAGAGGTGATATGTTATGATCCACTTAGATTGTTGTTTTTACAAACATTATGTTTGTTCACTCTATTCATATAAGCATTGTTGGTATAGTTGTATGTTATAGTATAAGAATAGCAATATATTATTGGAACATAGTAAAAATAATAAACAAAAAACAAAACAAAAAAACAAAAAATAAACATGGTCATATTTCTACAGTATTTAACTAGTTCCTATTTGAAGTTATATGTATTTGATCGAGTATGCTTCTATATTAAATTAGAAGATTGAAATCCATTTTTATAGAACACACATGCTTCATCCTAGTATCTAATATTCATGTTATCCCTTAGGAAACTTATGGATTATGCAGACACTGAGGAAACGTGGGTTATGTATAAGCAAGAAACACGAGTATTTAAATATTTTGCTCTTCTAAGTGGTAATCATAGTTCCGAAGACCCGGTCGTGGTGGACCACGGCTAGAGGTTCCGATGGTCCGGCAGATCGGACACCAATTCTTGGTAGTGGTGACTTGTTGTTTATATTTAATTATTTGTAACATTAAGAATTTAAATGCAAATATACCAACAGAATTGTAAAGACCCGCAAATCCGTCTTCCGAAAACTCGACACCGATACGTCTACTGTACCAAATGTCGAAAAATCGAATGGCGAAAACGCGAAACTTTAGGGTAAAAAGAAGAGGTAGAAGAAAAGATAGAAGAAAAAGAAAGAAGAATAACACAGAAAACACAGAACATGAATAATATCAGAATCTCACATATCGCAGCGGAACAATATATAATAGATAAATCAATAATCTTTAAAACAAAAGACTATATTAGTTTATACATACATCAATCATCAGAGTTTACAACAATGGACAGTTATATAAACTTGTCCTCATACAGAATACACAGCGGAATAAATAACAAGTACGATAGTACGCTTCGCCATCCAGCTCATCTCCAAAGCTCCAGAATATCCAAAATATCCTGATAACATAACTCTAGGCTGCCCGTGTGGAAAATTATGGGCACCCAGAGTTTAGAAAGGGAACAATAAACTCCAGGTCAGTCATGGTGACTGGTGTGAGATCGTAAAACAGTTATTTTCGCAAAGAAAAATAAAACAACTTCGCAATGCTTTTGGAAAATGAAACTACCATAAGGCCTCCCACCACACACACAATGCAAACGCAGAATTGGAGGAGATTTCTCCTTATGATAGTCAAAAATGCTTACTACGCAAAATCAATTGATATTATTATTAATCTCTAGTGTGGAAAACATTTCGAAAGTATAATATCAATCTTAGCCAGCATACAACTATTGTTGTATGCCTACTATAGCTACTACGTTCAATAGCAGGTTACCGCCACATTCCATAGCAGGTAATACAATTAAAAACCGTACAGGGTTCGTATTGTTTCTTTGGATTTCCAACAAATGATCAGGCAAAGGAACTTTCTTACCGAAATAGAAACGCCTCTGGAAAGACGCCCCGGATCCTAACCGGATCTCTGCAAACAAAAGGCCGACGCTACCTCACGCTCTAACCGAGCTGTAACTAGGTAACTAACACACGAGCTATGCCATCCCCCGGTCGTTACCGACCTTTATCCGAGGATCCTCAATCAAAACGTAACAGCCACAAAATATAATCAACATAGGTAAAATATCTAGGCTCCATACCATGATATCACCTTTTATCCAGAAGGAAATAGCATTCCCTAGGGGCGCTACCCCTACAAACCTTTGCCGCACATTCCTGTTTCGACCATTACCGGGTTGTGAGGCTCGACGAAGTCTCGTCCACAAAGCTACGCTTTTTCACAAAGCCACGCTTTTTCACAAAGCCACGCTTTTTCACAAAGCCACGCTTTTTCACAAAGCCACGCTTTTTCACAAAGCCACGCTTTTTCACAAAGCCACGCTTTTTCACAAAGCCACGCTTTTTCACAAAGCCACGCTTTTTCACAAAGCAACGCTTTGACCAACAACTGATCAACAGCACTTCGTGTGCCACATTACCAAATTGGGAATGTATCACTAGTAACCATCAACTACATAACCTCTGAGCTCGTACGTCTCAGAGAAGGGTGTTAAGCTAAGAGAATAAATTCTTCGCCACCAACAGAAATGTATTTGATAGAAACCAGCTTTACATCTCAAAGTGTAACGTCAGACACACATCCATACAAGTCCGTTCCGGGATCGAACGGAACCGAAGGCACTTCCAAAGAAGCCCTTGCAATCCGGATATTCACTAATCACGTCCGGACTTTCCATCACAAAAAGAGTGATATAAATCTCTATACCAGAGCAACTCGGTGCAGAGACATTCGACAGGTTGCCCTTTCATTTTCACAAATATCCGGTCTTCACACCGGTCTTCAAATGCTATCCATTCGCGACGTATCACTATTCGGAATGGGTTATATGACACAAAGGTCTCTCCCGGCTTAACCGAATAATGAGCGTTTGTTAAAAAAACAAATCAAGTGTCATTTCAAAGGCAAATATTGATAGTCTGTTATTTAACTATCAAACAACATTCACAACAAACATCCAATTTCAATAATTTTTCCCAAATTATTAAATTTCAAATCTTTTCACAAGATATATATTTTTCCACACTTCACATTTGAAAATCCATTTCAAATCGTATTTCACACTTCACATTTGAAAAATCAATTTCAAATCACATTATGGTCCATTTAAACCAATTTGATAAATCCTTATCGATTTATTTCAAATTTACATTTCAAATTTGTAAATTTATTTCCACACTTCATCACTTTGAAAATCCGATTTCAAACCATATTTTCCACACTTTTAAAAATAAATCAATATTTATTTTTAAAACAAATTTCCCTTTCCTTTACAACTTCTATTCGGAATTTACATTCCTAAAAATCCACTTTTACCCGATTTTCAAATCGTTTTCCAAATATTTATTTTCAACCCCGAATCAACTTTAAAAATTGATTTCTCCATTTTATTTCAAATCCCAAATCGAATTTCAAATTGATTTCTGAATTTACTTCAACACCGAATCACATTTCAAATTGATTTTAACTTTTAATCCCAATTACCAAATCATTTTACAAATCGATTCCCAAATTTATTTTCAACACAAAAATCAATTTTTCATTCAACATTAAATAAGTTTTCATATCGATTCCTCAAAGATTTATTTTAAATACCCAATCAATTATCACTTTGATTTCAAATAAATTTATCTCCTTTAAAATAAATTCTTTTATTTTCCCAAACCATCAAAAATTCAATTTTAATTTCAGAAATCCAATTTCATTTATTTCTGGTATCCAACGATACCAAACACACATTCGGCTAAATTATAGCTCTCAACAAATTCAATCACAGATATAATCATACACAGATTATAAATAATCAATTAAACAACATATGAAATCAATTCAAATGTTTTGAGGAATCCTGTTGGATCCCTCCAACCTGTTTCCCTGCATCCACAGATGTTAGCACAATACCAATTCCACTTCGAGGTGGAATATCGCGGTATATGGGTTTTATAAAAATATCATCCGCTTACTAACGGCGCAATAGGGTCTCATCCGCTATACGAGGCGGGAAATCAATCAATCCAATATATACATATGCCAATATGTATATATTGCTATATATATATATATAGATATATCCTACCATATCTAATATCACATTCAAACAGACAATCAAACAATAACTGAAAATTCCACTTTTCAATTTTGAGTGAGAAGATCTCACCTTAGCTTTTAATTTGCCATCCGTTTCCATCTTGACTCGATTTTCTTGACTTTATTAACCTTGTATAAATAATTTGTACTATTCATTAATATTCAATATAAATCGAATAATCAACTTTTCGTTTTGATAGTTTTAATTAACCATTTTCTCCTTTTATGATTTTATTTAACTACAATTAACTTTTTAAAACTAAATTTTCTTGTCTGATATATACACACTTTTAATTTGAACTAATCTAATAATTTATTTTCTATTAGATAAACTAAATTAACCAATGATTTCTTTTCAACTAAAAATTCAAAAATTCGAACTGGTTCTTTTTTAAATAAATCTTTTCACTTTTTAACTTCAGTAATTAGTAATCCATTTGCATGTATAATTTTCTTTTACTGTAAACAACTTTAACATATATATATATATATATATATATCTGTTTTACTATTAAATTTAGAAACCCATACATACTTTCTTTTAACAGTATATATATATTGATTTACTTTAAAATTTAAACTGCTTAAAACACATGCGAATTTTACTTAAATTTTAAATGAATTGAAATCAATACCTCACTGCCGAAATCGAATCCAGATCGAAACCCAGACTCGAACTCGAGCCCACGCTTCCCAGAATCGCCTCCACCCTGGCTTTGTTTTCATCGTGACTGTCGCCGACTTCGAGATTTTCCCCTTCTGACGAACGCGCGCCACCACCCCCTTCGAGATCATCTCACGCGACTGACAGACAACATCACGCGCTCTTCTCCACTTTGAGAACCCTAGTCGCACCCATCTTGTCGCCTGCCTCCATTTTGACTTCGCCACGAATTCCTGATGTCGCCCACCATCAACCCGAACGACACGAGCCATCACCGAGATTTAGCTCGAGCTCACCACTGCTCGAATCCACAAAACTCCACCCCAGCCTCCACGCGAGCGCGATGCTCGTTCGCGACTAGTCTTCACGCGAGCCGAAGTCGCGATGCTTGACTTGTCTTGCTTCGATTTGAGAATTTGAAAATTAGGAGCCGCGGTTTTGAATTCGATCGGAAGAATAGAAGTGGATGTCTGCCATTTATTTTGTTTCGTTTGTTTTTGAATCAGAAGGGGGAAATAGATTTGAAGAGGAATGAAAATAAAATGGTAGTTCGGCCATTTCTGTTTTTCTTTGTTCTGATATTTGCTTTAATTTGAACGAAATGATTTCTCGCGTGAGGTATAAACGAGATGAAGGGGAGATAAGAGTACGCGACATTGCAGAGAGTAGGTCTGCTAAGAAAACTAGGGTGGCTGATGTTGACTAATTTAAATTTTAAATTTAAATTGAATTCGGTTAAATCTCAACGCGTTTACTCACCGTGCGCTCACATATCAACTCCGATAAATACGAAAGTTGAAATCCGATAATAATTCAATATTTCGGATCAAATGGAACTGGTTTCGTCGAATTCCGAGACTGCGCCCGGACGGCTATTTTTAAATAACGATTCGAACAATAAATTTTCAAAACTGATCAAATCAATTCGAAATTAGATTCTGAAGCTTCTGTTATCTTCATTATTGTCAATACGAATTTTCTAAGCCTTTAAAATATTTTTAATCAACTTAAAATTGAAGATTCAAATTTTAATTCAACTATCAACAGATTAAATTCTATAATTTAATCGCCAATTTCAAAGTTATATTGGGGATTCAAATTAAATCATCGTTCAAATATTTAAAATTAATTAAATATTTTCAATTTAATTTGTTCAAAATTCTGGGTCGTTACACAGAATATAACTAGATAAGCTAAGGTTTCGAAGAATACCAAAAAAAAAATTAGTCCTTCTCATTCTCCTCTTCTCCTCACCCACGGTTCCATATAATCTAAAAACAGTAACGTTTCAAGAGGAAAAAAATCTCAAAATCAGTCAAATATAGCCTTGTTTTTCGCGGTTTTACTTGATTTAGAACGGTTTTCATGGGTTTAATCGCGGCGTGATGCAGATGTAAGCTCAACTCTTTTTCCGATGTTAGTGCTAGAGTAATTTTTCAAACACTTGCAGTTCTCCCAGGGGCAATATCACAAACAACTTACCATCACCAACCATTCAAGATCAGATTTCGATCAACTACGACGAACCCAAGATCAGAACCTTCAACTGCACCATGAAGGGGTGCTGGGGGCAAGGAGAGTAAGGCTGCACAAGGTTTAAAATTCCGCGTTCCGTTTCCGTCATCGAGAAATTTTGAAATTTTGGTTCCATTTTAAAAATTTTGGAAATTCCACTTTAATTCTGTTTGGTATTTTTTTTCCCATGCATATGTGAATTAATACAAATTATTCATGTAAAAAATTTGAACATAATACAAATTAAATGAAATAAACTTTGTTTTACTCTTATATGAGTAGTTCATGTTTGCTTGTAAGAATAATAGTAGTCCAAAATTCATGGTCCAGCCCAATAAAACAAAAATCACACTCATAATCAATTCTCCGAAAGTCATAGCCCAAATTCAATACTGGATTATACTGTCTTTCTTCTAGTAGGGTTGCAGCTTTCTTCTAACTATAAACTGAATCGACGAAGAAAACCCTAAATTGAAAAGATGTTGCCTCCCTCTTCTTTCCTTCTTGATTATGTGCTGCCCCCCCCAAACCCCCCACCCCCGTGGGCCCTTCCTTAGTATTTATGCAAATAAATCATGTTTTTTTTAACTATTGCCGAAACCGGGTTATTAAGAAAACTCTGATCCGGTCACTGCCGGATCTGAAACGAAATGGCCGAAATTCCGACATACCAGCCGGAATCTCGAACCATGTTGCATAGGTGGCTGAGTCCAGTTGTATTGGGATTGAGTGTGCATGTGCACACAAGTGCAATTTCTATTTTGGCACAGACTCGCTTAAATGGGCTTTATGAATGATTTTGTAAATGAATTTAAATATAGTTAATTGCAAAAAGTAGCTAAGATCATCTATAAACAGTGTGAGAAGGCAAATTGTAAAGGTTGTTGAATTGAATCAATGAAAATTTTCTTTTATCTAGAGTTTGCTGCTTTTCTTGCATGATCTTCTCCTTATTCTCAGCAAATCCACTCTGCCACCAAGTCTTCTCAGTTCCGTGCAATTCTCCCTCATATTCACTCCTTCACCTACTATCCTTTCATTCTTCTACACTCCCAAACCTCCTGAAACTCTTCCCTTTTCCCAAATACCCAGTTCCATGCAACTTTTATTCTCAATCAGAATGCTTCAATAACTTCCATAATGATGAGATCAATGTCAAAGCTAAGGGGGCATAACATCCGACTATTGTGCTTCAATAACTTCCATAATGATGAGATCAATGGTTAGCCATGGTTAAACCATTGTCGGGTCCGGTCTTCAATACACTAGTGACAAGTGACCGATGCACATGCATGATTATACAATGAATATTGGGGATAACCTTATCAACGTTCATACAACATTCCTATAGTGCTTATTTGACATCTTATGTGTTCACATGTATTAACTATGTATACATGACGTAAAAAAGGTGCAAATAGAATACACCGTGACCTTACATCAATTGTAATTTACTATACAAAAACATAGAGGTCCTTATGATCCAGATAGTTGATTGATATGTGAATCTATGACACAAATTATAAAACCGCCCTCGATCTGAAAGTACGGAATAAACACAATCTACAATATTAAAAAAGGTATGGACAAAATGACATATCATAAGCAAGGCGGATACGACCAACGTGATAATGTAAATCATAAAAGAAGACATTCTGAAGAAAAAAAAGTAGCAAATTTGCACTTATATATGTTGGTGTTGATACCTAATTTTGGATTTGAAGAAGGAGCATAGCCATTGGAGAAGCGTGGAGGTGAAAGCCCTAGCTCGAACTAGAAGGAGCGACGTTGGCGATGAAGATGAATTGGAAAAGGTTTTTGGTTCGGTGATTTGGGAAAAGAAACTGGAGTGTGTTTACTCGATGGAACAAAGGGGAAGTCTGAATTTGGAGCGGTGAAGAAGATAAGCCGTGAAGAAGATTTTCCTTTTGGAGCTACCTTTTCTCATATCCTCACTATATAAATAGAGTAGCTTCTGGACAACAATGGCAGCCGAAATTGGGAGCTAATTTCAACCAATTTTAGAGTCATCCTAGAGAGCTGAAACTCTGCAGAATTTTGTCTGTATTGTTAATTCTTCTATGTATAGCCACCAAAAGTGAATCAATCTTGTAACTCTAATCTTTCAATGATTAATAAAATCTCCTCTCCCCAGGTGGACGTACACTGCCTCACGGCAGTTGAACCACTATAAATACTGGTGTTATTTATTTTCTAGGATTGCATAGATCTATGACTGTCTGTTCTGGTGTTCATCTTTTGTTTGTTCTGTCTCACTACAATCACGATCCAGTTGTTTTCCGCTGCGTTAGGTTTTTATTCCTTTAAACTAATCATCTGAAAGGATTTTCCCCAACAGTCTGGTACCTGAGCTGCAAGGTTGATTGAGGAGTGTTAGATGCTCTGAAAGAAGATGAAACGACTCCAGTTATTACAAGACCCTATACAAGAGGGATGTATATCGCGTCAGGATCACAGTTGGCAATTGAGAAATGGAATGGGGATAAAGACTTTGAGAAGTGGCAATGGAGGATGAAGACTGTTCTAATGAGGAATGAAGTCCATCCAGTAGTGTTTGCCCCCGAGGAGTTGACGGTTGACATCTCAGTCGTAAAAAGGAAGGAGATGGAGAAATATGCGTTTACTACTTTACAGCTAGCTATGAGAGAGTGCCATCTCAAAGATTAGCAGTGAGACCACTGCTAGGGGAATTTGGACCAAGCTAGAAAATCTCTACTTGAAGAAATCTCTAACTAACCATTTGATATTACTAAAGATATTTTTCACCATGCGGATGAGAGAGGGTACTTCAGTGAAGGAACATCTTAATTTCTTTGATGATCTCGTGATGAAGATGAAGACTGTTGATGTTATCCCAACTTTTGGCAAAGTCGAGATACCCAAAGATTAACTGAAAATCAATGATTATTAGTCATGAACATCGATTGTGCATCGCAGGTTCACCCCGGATATCGATGAATTTTGTCCGAGTCCGGATCGGACTGCAATTAATGAGACAAGCCAAGCAAGGTCAGATGAAGCAACATTCCAAATTTCGAGACAATCCGAGTTCGTATGCTCAAGTTATCGCTGATATAAAATGGAAGAGGTATGTTATGGTTCGAATCGATCAGAACCAAGCCCTAGGTTCGAATCCCTCATCCCTACATCACTTCGAATCCGCGAGAGGCACCCTTGCTTCGACTCCATCAGCGCATAGTACTTCGAATCCATCGAGCCACTTCACCTCGCAACCTTCAGGTTGAACACCTTCGTATCCATCTGGGCTCGATGGTTCGAATCCAACACTCGAACCCATGAAGACCTCTCGCTGCATACCCATCAGATACTTGCTTCGAATCGATGCAAGGTTGGCGTGTTCGAATCGATTAAGTGCCTTCCTTCGAATCCATCCGGCTACGTTTAACTCTGTATCGATCAAGACACGTTGGCCATCGATACGAAGTAGGCGCCATTCGAATCCAGGGATATTTGTTGTCTTCGAATCCATATCGATTTGAACGACTTCGAATCGATCAACAAGTATAGGCCATGACCGATTCGAACATACCTTGCCTCGAATCCATTCCCATCTTCGAATCGATACATCTCGAATCCACCACAGCTAAAACCAAGGACTTGACTCAGTAAAGCTAGGAGAAAAAGGAGGATCGACTCGAAGGAAGCGCTCCACGTCATCCCAGAAGCGCGCGCTGGATCGATTCGAACGAATCGATTCGAACCAGGCTAGTCAACCAGAAATGCAACCTTGAATCGATCATAACTTGAGATCTACACGTCCAAATGCTATGAAATTTTCACGGAAGCTTCAACACATGATGAAGAATGTTCACACCAAATTTCAGCTTGATTGGACAATTTCTTGATCGATTCGAACCAAGGGTCGAATCGATCCCAAAGTGGGCCCGGGACTCCAGATTTCGGCCATGTGGGCCTCCTCACGTGCCAGAACTGGTCTTCCCTCATTTTAGGCGAAATATCAGCCTCCTACACCTATAAATAGAGCCCCTGGTCATTCAGAAAAGGGGTCGGAGAATTCCTAGAGCTAAAGAGCGCCCAGATCCTGCCAGATTTACTCCAGATCACCATTGCTGCCTTAGATTCAGACTTAGTTCAGCAAATCAGTTGTAACACAACATACGAAATTGTAATCTTCAAGCATCGAGCAATAAAATCATAAAAACCTTGAAGTGGACGTAGGCCGGAGATAGCCGAACCACTATAAATTGCGTGTCACTGTTCATTATTCTTGATTGTTGTTTGTTACTTATTTAAGATCTGTGATTTGTGTGTGGATACTATTGATTCGTATTCATACGCTGGTGCTTTCACTACACTTGGGGTTTGTGACCATTTTTGGTGCAAACACTTTGGTGCTTTCACTGAGAAGAACTAGCACCCGCTACACCAAATTCAAAATTTAGATTTGGAATTTTAAGGATTCAGATCTGACTCTACAATGACTCGACAAACTAGACAAAGAACCGAGAGGAGCCAACAGGCAGGAAGTCAAGAGGCATCCTCTGGTGCTGGAGAAGAACCAGCTTCGATCTACATCACTAGAGACGAAATGGAGACCATGACCAATCTGATGCACGAAAGAATGATGAAGAGCCAACAAGAGATGCTACAGAACTTCTTCGAGCAGATGAGAGCTGCAGGGACGCAGAACCTTGGACCAGCTACAGCGGCTATGAATATGGAAACCAACGGAGGACAGAATACAGAACCAGAAGGCAATCAACAAGGGCTTGGGGGCAGGCCCGCAAGATCCGACGCAGAAGTACCTTTGGAAGGAGCTCAACCGGCTAGGGCCGACACAAATGCTAACGAGCCGCCCGAAGAGTACGTACCAGAATTCCCTACAAGACTCGGAGGGCAAGACAGAGACATGACAAGGGGGCAACCCCTAGATGGAGATGAAAGAATGGTCGGCCTAGTGAGACGACTCATGAGAGGAGGGTTTTCAGGAGGAGGATTGGAAGAAGTTAGTCGGAGTCCGTTCGCTCCGAATATCAGGAATGCAAGGAACCCTCCGAAGTTCAAACTACCAACGCTGAATCCTTATGATGGAAAGTCAGACCCGACCATGCATATCACCAGATATATTAGACACATGGAAGTGCTGGGAGCATCCGAGGAAGTGATGGCACGATGTTTCCCTTTATTCTTATCAGATTTGGCTGCGCTTTGGTTTAGGCAGCTAGAAACCGGATCAATCAGGACATGGGGCGAGCTTGTGGATTTCTTCATGAAGCAGTTTAGGGTCCACGTGACGCGACCTAAGAGCGTGATGACTTTGGCGTCAATAAAACAAAGGACCGGAGAGTCCATAAAAGATTTTTTGTTACGATTTAATGCGACGGTGACTTCTGTAGATCGCCCTGACCCATCGATGATTTTAATGGCGGCAGTGGCAGGAGTTGGAGAAGGCACCGAATTCAAAGACTCCTTGACTAAAGATCCACCGCAAGATCTTGGAGAGTTTTTCCATGAAGCTGAAAAATTTATTCGATTAGAAGAATCACGAGCCGAGAGGCAGGAAATAAATGTTATACAAGGCGAAGGAACCGCCAGGGAACAGTCCAGGGCAGACAAAGGAAAGAGAAAGCAGGATGACGCACCTGATGGTCCTGACAAACGGAAGAAATTCCGAGAGCCTAGATTCAGGCAGTACACAGACTTGGTGGCAGGACTGGAACGAATTTACACCGAAACTCGGGGGCAACTCCCCTATCGAAAGCCACCAAGGAGAGATCCCACAGAGCGGGAACGTAGAACCGGAAAATATTGCCTATTCCATGAGCTAGATGGGCACACTACCGATGAATGCCGCCACCTGAAGGATGAGGTGGAAGAACATGCCAGGAGTGGTAGATTGCCACAATATGTCAGAGAACGTGCAACAGCGGTCAGGCCCGAACAACTACCGCCTCAACCTAACAGGACTGATCCTGGATCGGGATCACGACTCGTCATCAATTGATCACGATGGCAAGGGCCAAGTTCAGGATATGAGCTTGGGTCACTTAGTTTTCTTATATTTGATTTTCAAAATAAAACGGCTATCCCACTTACTCATGTACGGGAACCGGAGAGATCCCTAGGCATGCTCTGAGATGGAAATAGACCGCTCCGCCCGGAGAGGCGTTATCTTGTTTTTCCTGGTATTTGAGATTGAACATCTAGGATTTGAATTTAATAAAGAAACACTTATTAAAATAAACCTTTGACCGGAGAGTTAAAGGATAAACATTAAATATCAATATAAACATGATCTCTTTATGATCCTACCCGGAGAGGCAGGGTTCGGAGTGCAAGAAGTGAGTTGCTTCGCCGGAGAGCGACAGGATCAACTCACTTAAGCATCGTTTCCTATTCACCGGAGAGTGATTGGATCAGGATTCGATAAGAGCCCGGAGAGGCTATGATCGGCCCATGATTTAGGCCAAGACATCGCTTAATGTTCAGATACACTGAACCGGAGTGCAGGAAGTGAGTCGCTTCGCCGGAGAGCGACAGGATTGACTCACTTAACGTTGTTTCCCCTTCACCGGAGAGTGACAGGATGGGATCCAGCATGAGCCCGGAGAGGCTATGATCGACCGACGATTCAGGTCATGACATCGCTTAATGTTCAGATACACTGAACCGGAGTGCAGGAGGTGAGTCGCTTCGCCGGAGAGCGACAGGATTGACTCACTTAACGTTGTTTCCCCTTCACCGGAGAGTGACAGGATGGGATCCAGCATGAGCCCGGAGAGGCTATGATCGGTCGAGAACGACCAAGACATCGCTATACGCCCTAGCTGGGGCCAGAGTGCAAGGGATAGAAAGCAACGCCGGAGTGCAATAGGATCTTTCTATTCAATCGCTAAATCTGGAATGGGTTTGACAAGGGTCCGGAGTGACCATCAATAGTACGGAGAGACCGTAGAATTTCATTCTTAACTTCCACTGGAAAAAATTGATAACAATTCGGCTTCGAACAGCCATGGACTTGATTGAAAATGCTATAAGCTACGAGTAAAACATGAACTCACTGCATCCGACTTAAGACTGATCAAAACACGCCTTTTACCAAAAAGGCATGTTTTGGGGGGAAAAATGTTATCCCAACTTTTGGCAAAGTCGAGATACCCAAAGATTAACTGAAAATCAATGATTATTAGTCATGAACATCGATTGTGCATCGCAGGTTCACCCCGGATATCGATGAATTTTGTCCGAGTCCGGATCGGACTGCAATTAATGAGACAAGCCAAGCAAGGTCAGATGAAGCAACATTCCAAATTTCGAGACAATCCGAGTTCGTATGCTCAAGTTATCGCTGATATAAAATGGAAGAGGTATGTTATGGTTCGAATCGATCAGAACCAAGCCCTAGGTTCGAATCCCTCATCCCTACATCACTTCGAATCCGCGAGAGGCACCCTTGCTTCGACTCCATCAGCGCATAGTACTTCGAATCCATCGAGCCACTTCACCTCGCAACCTTCAGGTTGAACACCTTCGTATCCATCTGGGCTCGATGGTTCGAATCCAACACTCGAACCCATGAAGACCTCTCGCTGCATACCCATCAGATACTTGCTTCGAATCGATGCAAGGTTGGCGTGTTCGAATCGATTAAGTGCCTTCCTTCGAATCCATCCGGCTACGTTTAACTCTGTATCGATCAAGACACGTTGGCCATCGATACGAAGTAGGCGCCATTCGAATCCAGGGATATTTGTTGTCTTCGAATCCATATCGATTTGAACGACTTCGAATCGATCAACAAGTATAGGCCATGACCGATTCGAACATACCTTGCCTCGAATCCATTCCCATCTTCGAATCGATACATCTCGAATCCACCACAGCTAAAACCAAGGACTTGACTCAGTAAAGCTAGGAGAAAAAGGAGGATCGACTCGAAGGAAGCGCTCCACGTCATCCCAGAAGCGCGCGCTGGATCGATTCGAACAAATCGATTCGAACCAGGCTAGTCAACCAGAAATGCAACCTTGAATCGATCATAACTTGAGATCTACACGTCCAAATGCTATGAAATTTTCACGGAAGCTTCAACACATGATGAAGAATGTTCACACCAAATTTCAGCTTGATTGGACAATTTCTTGATCGATTCGAACCAAGGGTCGAATCGATCCCAAAGTGGGCCCGGGACTCCAGATTTCGGCCATGTGGGCCTCCTCACGTGCCAGAACTGGTCTTCCCTCATTTTAGGCGAAATATCAGCCTCCTACACCTATAAATAGAGCCCCTGGTCATTCAGAAAAGGGGTCGGAGAATTCCTAGAGCTAAAGAGCGCCCAGATCCTGCCAGATTTACTCCAGATCACCATTGCTGCCTTAGATTCAGACTTAGTTCAGCAAATCAGTTGTAACACAACATACGAAATTGTAATCTTCAAGCATCGAGCAATAAAATCATAAAAACCTTGGAGTGGACGTAGGCCGGAGATAGCCGAACCACTATAAATTGCGTGTCACTGTTCATTATTTCTTGATTGTTGTTTGTTACTTATTTAAGATCTGTGATTTGTGTGTGGATACTGTTGATTCGTATTCATACGCTGGTGCTTTCACTACACTTGGGGTTTGTGACCATTTTTGGTGCAAACAGTTGACTTGAAGATGGATGAGGAGCAAATGGCAATGATTCTTTTGTGTTCTCTTCCGGAGCGTTACACAGGTTTCGCTAACAGCCTTATCTTCGCTAGAGACACATTGACAGTGGAAGATGTGAAGTCAGACCTTCTATCCGAGGGCTTGAGAGATCAGATGAAGGAGATAAGTGAAGGAAGTGAGGTGGACGTAGCAGTCACGGCCTGTTTATTGAAAGAGGTAGAGAAGATAAGAAGAATTGGCACACTAGAGGGCGTTCCAAGTCTAGGAAGCCCGGTAATGGCAGGAGAGGAAAGTTTAAGGACGGGAAGTGCTTTATCTGCAAGAAACTTGGTCATTGGAAAAAGGATTGTCTAGATTTGAAGAAGAAGGAAAAGGATCGATCTTCATCATTTGCGGTGGAAAAGTCTGTATCTGACAATGTGTTGTCTGCAACAGTTTCGGATGTCTCAGACCATTGGGTGCTGGACTCGGGGGCGTCTTTCCATATGACGCCTAATAAGGATTACTTCAGTTCTTTCGTTGGACGAGAGGGAAGCTCTATTCTTATGGGCAATGATGCTAGCTGAAGAGCAATGGGTGAAGGTACAGTGAGGATCATGATGTTTGATGTAGTGATACGCACTTTGACAGGTGTCTGATATGTTTCAGGTCTTCGGAAGTCCTTAATTCTTTAGGACAATTGGCATCTTTGGGATGCAAGGTAACTATCGAGAAGGATGGTCTGAAGGTTTCGAGAGGTGCACTAGTTCTTATGAAAGGAGATGTGTTCTGAAATCTGTATTTGCTAAAAGGAACCACAGTTCTTGGAGAGTTGTATGTTGGAGTAGATAGTTCTCGTGCTTTGGATGCCACAATGCTTTGGCAGCTCAAGTTGGGTCATATTTCAGAGACGAGCTTAGAGTTGCTTCGAAGACGGAAGATGATCAAAGGAGGAAGCTTCAACAAGATGGACTTTTGCCAGGATTTTGTGTTAGGTAAGCAAACTAAAGTATCTTTTGGAGTTGGACTCCATAGATCGAGGCGAGAACTTGAGTACATGCATACAGATGTTTGGGGACCGGTTGCTACACCTTCTCTAGGAGGAGCAAAGTATTTTATCTCTTTCTTTGATGACTTTTCTCGGAAAGTATGGGTGTATGTGATGAAGGCCAAATCAGAGAGTTTTGAGAAGTTCAAAGACTGGAAAGCGCTTGTTGAGAATCAATCTGGTTCTAGATTGAAGGTGCTGAGATCTTATAATGGCGGTGAATTTGTCTCTAGGGAGTTCCTTGATTTCTGTAGACAGCATGGGATTCAGAGACATTTCACTACACCCGATGATCCGCAATCCAATGGGGTTGCAGAAAGGATGAATAGGATTCTATTGGAGAAGGCTCGTTGCTTGAGATTGACGGCGGGTTTGTCTAGAGGCTTTTGGGCTGAGGCATTATCAACTGTGGCGCATATCAAAATCGAATTCCATGCTCAGCCATAGATGGGAAGATTCCAGAGGAAAAGTGGAGAGGTAATGCAATGTATCTTGGTTACTTCCGCATTTTTGGTTGTCCTGTATACGTTCCCCATACATGTGATGACAAATTGGAGGCTAAAGCATACAAGGGCATACTAATGGGATACACCGATGGTATCAAAGGGTATCAAATTTAGAACCCTGTTGATCGGAAGATTGTTCATTCCAGAAATGTTACTTTTATTGAGTCTGCTATGTTCAATCCGAAGGAGAAGCTACCTACCACATCA
This sequence comes from Allium fistulosum, assembly GCA_030737815.1. Taxonomy (NCBI): domain Eukaryota; kingdom Viridiplantae; phylum Streptophyta; class Magnoliopsida; order Asparagales; family Amaryllidaceae; genus Allium; species Allium fistulosum. Next base: position 854,497,368 of record CM060907.1, read on the forward strand.
GAAGATCCTGATAGGCCTAAGGAGATGAAAGAAGTTCCAATGTTTCAGCCAAGGAGTAGAGTTGTTGTTGATGCTGTCGAGGAAAACACAGTTGATGAAACATCACAGGACAGTCCACAAGTACCTTCTAGTAGTGCTGATGATGTGCATGAATCTAGAGAAAGTTCAGTTCAAGGTGGAACTGAAAGAAGTTTAGGTGAAGCAGTACTTATCAAGGTCAGTCGTTGGACTATTAGGCCATCCGAAAGGTACGGTGATTGGCAGTTTGCGAATCTTAGCCTTGGTGGTCAGTTTGACTATGCCCTACATGTGGTTCTTGAGGAGCCGCTTGACCTCGATGAAGCTTTGAAGTCATGTGACAGTTCAAATTGGATGTGCGCTATGGAAGAGGAGTTAGAGTCGTTGAAGAAGAACAAGACTTGGGATTTAGTGCCACCTCCTCATGGAAGCCGAGCCATAGGTTGCAAATGGGTATTCTAGGTAAATGATGATGGAAGATACAAGGCTAGACTAGTTGCTAAAGGATTTTCACAAAGAAAGGGATTGAAGTATGATGAGATATTCTCTCCAGTAGTGAGGCATACGTCCATCTGCATTTTGCTCACTATCGTCGTAGCTCATGACTTGGAGCTGGAGCAACTGGACATGAAAACCGCTTTCTTGCACGGAGACTTGGATGAGACCATCCACATGAAGCAGCCAGAAGGATTTGTTGTAGATGGGAAAGAAAATTGGGTTTGCAAATTGAAGAAGTCTCTGTGTGGACTTAAGCAGTCGCTTAGACAATGGTACAAGAGGTTTGACTCTTTTATGCTTTCACTTGGTTTTGATCGTAGTATCAAAGACGCTTGTGTGTACTTCAAGCATTTAAAGAATGGTAGATGAGTGTACCTACTCTTGTACGTGGATGATATGTTGATTGCTTTCAAGGATAAGGCCGAAATTGATAGTTTGAAACTAAAGCTAAAAGCGGAATTCGAAATGAAGGACCTTAGAGAAGCAGAGAAAATTTTGGGTATGGAAATCCAAAGGGATAGAAAGCTAGGACTTTTGAGCCTCACTTAAAAGGAGTACATTCCAAAAGTGCTTGCTCAGTTTAGCATGGAAGGGGCAAAGGCAATCAGCACACCCATGCCTTTGCACATACAGCTTTCTAGTAAAGGCTTTCCGATCTCAGAAAAGGACAAGGCTTATATGATGAAGGTCCCATATGCAAGTGCAGTTGGCAGCTTGATGTATGCCATGGTCTGCACTAGGCCTGACATTGCATAGGCTGTTGGATTGGTGAGTAGATTCATGGCAAATACAGGAAAGACGCATTGGGAAGCAGTGAAGTGTATCTTCAGATACCTTAGAGGAACTCCAAACCATGGACTTGTCTTTGGCAGTAGAGGAAGAGATTTCAGCTTGGTTGGATTTTGTGATTCTGGCTATGCCGATGACAGAGATCGAAGGAAGTCAACCTCCGGATATTTGTTCACCAATGGTGGGACAACGATCAGTTGGAGAGCGAAGTTGCAGACGATTATGGCTTTGTCTAGTATAGAAGCGGAGCTCATAGCTGCAGTTGAAGCAGCTAAGGAAGCGCTTTATTTGAGGCGACCGTTGTGTGATTTGGGCTTCGTATATGAAGGTGTGGATGTGTATTGTGATAGTCAGAGTGCAATTCACTTAGCTGAAAATCTGGCGTTCAGCTCCATGACGAAGCATATTGAGGTGAGAGAGTCGTTCCTTGTCTCGATGAGTGAAGAGAAGCTAGTTCGTCTTCAGAAAGTTCACACAAAGGAGAACGAAGGAGACATGTTTACCAAGTCGTTGCATGTTGCTAAGTTCAAGCATTGCACAGACTTGATTCGCTTATGAAGTGCTAGGTGCCACGGGGGGAGAGTTGAGATGGTTCATAGAGATGTTTGTTTTAATGGTGGAGATTGATAGGTTCTACATGGATTGGGTACTTCGAATACTTTGTTGATGGGCGGTGGCCTTGCCGGAGTTCGTTGACAGAGTGTAATGGGTGATGGCATTGCTGAAGCTCATTGGGTAAGTATCCATTGCCTGGTGCATAAAGGTGTAGATGGAGTTGGAAGGCTTGGTTGAAAATCTGGTATCAAGGTGGAGATTGTTGGTGTTGATACCTGATTTTGGATTTGAAGAAGGAGCATAGCCATTGGAGAAGCGCGGAGGTGGAAGCCCTAGCTCGAACTGGAAGGAGCGACGTTGGCGATGAAGATGATTTGGAGAAGGTTTTTAGTTCGGTGATTTTGGAAAAAGAAATTGGAGTGTGTTTATTCAGTGGAACAAAGGGGAAGTCTGAATTTGGAGCAGTGAATAAGATGAGCAGTGAAGAAAATTTTCCTTTTGGAGCGGTGATTTGCCGAATGAAATTTTTCGTTCGGTGGTTTGTGAATACCGGTCCAAAAGTTGAAGTAATGACACCGAACCAAATTTGGGTACCGGTCCAAACTAATTGTTGTTGCCGAACCAACATGTGCCGCTCCATATCTTTGGTTCGGCGAATGCCACTCCAACGTATGCCGAACCAAATATTTGGTTCGGTATTAGTGCATGCCGGACCAAATCATACCGGACAAAATCATGCCGGTCTAGATGGATGTCGAACCAGAATGTGTTGCATGCCAAACCAAACTCCAAGGCTGCTATATAGCAGCTACCCCTTCTCATATCCTCACTATATAAATAGAGGAGCTTCTGGACAGCAATGTCAGCCGAAATTGAGAGCTAATTTCTACCAATTTCAAAGCCATTCTAGAGAGCTGATACTCTGCAGAATTTTGTCTGTATTGTTAATTCTTCTATGTATAGCCTCCAAAAGTGAATCAATCTTGTAACTCTAATCTTTCAGAGATTAATAAAATCTTCTCCCCCCAAGTGGACGTACACTGCCTCATGGTAGTGGAACCACTATAAATACTGGTGTTATTTATTTTCTAGCATTGTATAGATCTGTGACTGTCCATTCTGGTGTTCATCTTTTGTTTGTTCCGTCTCACTACAATCACGATCCAGTTTTTTTCCACTGCGTTGGGTTTTCATTCCTTTAGACTGATCATCTGAAGCAATTTTCCCCAACAATATATGCTTATGTTTATATTCAATGAGTTTTCATTCGATCATAATTCGAACTTACGCTTATGTAATATTGAAGTTTATTCGAGTATAGTTAAAACTTTTGTTATGTATTATATTGAAGTTTAATTTGAGTCTGCTTACTAGATTTGAATGCACACAGTTTGAATTTGTTATAATAATATGATATGTAATTTTATAGCAAGGGGTTTGTCTCGGGTTTCTATTTGAGAGAGGAGAAAAATATACAAAACATGAGCCTCACATCCTCCTATAGCAACAATATAAACAGATTCTCTCCTTTTATAATGTATAAAATCGATGCCAAAATGAAGTTAAAATTGACGTTGTAATTTTTTTTCTTAACCATAACCGAATCAACTTTTTTGAATGTTCCATGAGTATCAATTATTGAATTAAATGTATGTAAAAATTGTTACATATATGTCGAGAAAGTACTTTTAGTTTGCAATGTAACATGGTTATGTACAATAATTATCATGTTGTGTAGTATAAGTTCAGATATATACGTATCCAATGTTACATTGCAATTATTTATCTTTGCAACACCGCATTTGTTGTCATGCAATAACGCAACATAACTGCAAAATAAAAATTGTTGTACTACAAATATATGTATAATATTTTCACTACAAAATACTCGAGTGTAGTGCAACAAAACACATGTTTCTGCACAAAAATAATAATAATAATAATAATAATAATAATCAAATCTCAAATCAAATGCAAAATTCCGATGAAGTTGGACATACACTATAACCTTTGATTTGATGCCTTTAACGGTTATGAAGGATGTCATCGAGTGTGTTTCTCGACATAGAAACAATTATTTTGGTGGTCTCTTGGGGTAATGATATCTATGATTCCAGAATTGATCAAGTTCTCAAACTGGATTAAGTTCTCGGAAGTAGGCAGAATAGATCCGGTCATAGATGGTCCATATAGTTGTTGTGGTGGAGTTGGTAGTTGCATTTGCTGAAGCTGCAAGTGTGGAGTTGTGTATTTGCTGATTTCGAACTTGGTTACAACATTTGGTCCACGGTAGTATAGTGCAGCCAGGTCATTGGTTGTTGCTACTTCATCCTCACTATACGAGAATCTAACAAGTTTCATTTTGAAACAGCCTTATTATGCAATCTTATATTCTTGTCAATACATTCATGTTCTCTTAATTTTTTGATTATATGAAAGCTTATGTGCTTTGTATTACTAGTGAGTGCGGGGTATGATTCCGCTAACTAAAGCATGATTACCATTCATTGCATTATGTATCATTTTAGACGACTGTTTAAAAAAAATAAAAATGGAAAAGGGGTATATATATCGGATAATGGAAGAAAAAAAATAAAATATATACAACTGCTTAATTGAGAATGCATATGTAAAGTGTTGTTAATTTGTTATATTGATCATTGACTAACCTGCGTTTTATTATTATTTAACCTTTAAATATAAGGATTTTGTTTTTGTAAAAATTTGAAATTAGATAAATAAAATTTGTAAAGGTCAAAATTCTAACCACTCTAGAATTTTAACGTATTTAAAAACTAAAATCAATGGAAAAATATCAAAATGTTATAGTCTTGACAAAAGTTAATTTTTCATAAAGCATATCATGTATAAAAAATTTGAACCTTGTACGTACAATCCAAATCTTTTAAGTTAGGTTTTAAAAATTTCCTCACCATTATACGTTAAATGGAACTATCTATCGCCAAATATTCGGCAAATGACATTACTATTTAACATAAATAGAGTTATACATATACATACAAACATCCATATATATATATATATATAAGAAATTGTTTAAATTCAAATTTAAATAAATGTGTTTACTTAAATTAATTATCAAATTCGAAAATTATAGATTTCAAATAAGATTTTCACACTATAAAATCCAGTTTTAAATATTTTCGATTTTCTTATAAAGTCAATTTTTTCTTCAAATTTAATAATAATTAAAAATAAAATTAATTTAAATAACAGAAATAAGAAAATTGGAAAATGATGTTTCAAAATTTGGAAGTAAGATTATAAGATTGCATCTTATTCTCCAAAATAAAATAGTTTGGAAAATGTTTTTTTGGAAAATACCAAAATCAAAATACAAATGAATATATTTCATCAATATTATTTATGATTAGGTCACTTTTTACACCCTCGTAGGTAAAATGTTGCGCAAAATTAGAGTTTTGGGTAGTAAAAATAGGACACCCAATAATCTAGTCTTTGGACAATCTCAACAACTCCAATCCAACAAAGAGAATAAAAAGAAGATCAAAGTACACAAATTATAGATAAAGAAAGAAAAAGGACAGAACATACCAATATAAAGAGTTTCGGCTATGCCTTTGTCCTTGGACCCAATTTCTTTATTTCAAGAGGGAGCACAACAATATGAGAAGAATATAAATTATTCAATAAATTTCACTCACCCTAAAATAGATACAGAAATATGCATCTTATTGAAGATATTGTGTTAAGAACTCTCTTCTCTTGTCTTATTTTAAAAAAGATAAACAAATGTCTTTATATATATATATAAACACACACACAATGATGAAGACTACCTTGGAGATAAGGTTGAAATCTTTCCAAATTTACTTGATTTGATTCCAACACAAAATAAACATAATGGTTTTTTTTTTGAAATGGTACTTAAATACAACATGTCACTGGAACAACATAACAAAAATCACATGTCAATATATGTCTGAATCACGCTACGCGAGTTTCGAACTTGTGATCTCTCGCACCAAAGCCGAATCACTTAATCACTGGGACAATGGTGCTTGTCCATATTTGATTAGTTGCTTAAATCAATTTACATATCTTCTTAAATTAATTGATTACCTTTCATATTTGCTTCCCACAATTGATTGATTGCATGAATCAATTAATATATTCTCTCTTTTAATATTTGAAATATATTTAAATCGTTCATATTTAAGACAACTAGTTTTGTTTGTTTACATGTAAAGTATGAGTATAAAAGTGGACAAATTGTGGTTTAGACAACATTAGATTCAAGCATTGATGTTTCAATTAAAGTATTATACAATTTTTCAAAAATAGCCTTAGAACACTAGAAAAAATTAACTCAAACTCCGGCTAGATAGTTCAGATCAAACAACTTTATTCAATTGGACTATCTAAGATATTATATCATGTACTCGTAATTTAATCCATCTAATAAATATAGTTAACTAATTGTGTAATCATAGTTTAAACTATTTAAATAAATATAGTTAACTAATATTCATTAATCCATCTAATAAATCCTAAAAATACGAGATTCACTATATACAATATTCATATATGTGGAAAAAATGATAAAATTATTTCTTCTTTATTCAGATATATAAAGATACCTAAATCATGTAACATAAAATGTATACATAAATAATAATAACTCTTTTAATTTCTAATTCATTTATCTCAAAAAAATTATCGTACACTACATAACATAATTTCAATTTTTTGAACAAACTTTAAAAGATAAATTAAATATTTTACAGCATTACGATGTGAACGCAAAAATTACACCAATATTAGGTTATATAAGCAATCTCACTTTCAACATGTTATCAAACCATACCCAACTCATAACTCAACTGAATGCAACATAACATTATTTTGCAATTATCAATGTTGTAAGAATGATCCTCCTACAACAGTATGAAATCTAGGATTAATTACAAGGATAAATTGTTTAAAAATGAAAACTAAATATGAATAAAATTTCACAAGTAAATAAGCTAACCATAAGACCGATGTTCTTCTCAATTAAAAATATGTACAAAGCACTTCTCAATTTTCTTTAATTTTTTTACATTTAACTTCTTGTATTTAATTAGTTATGTTTACCTTTAATTCAAATTATTTAAATAAATTAAATTATTTAATGTTCATTGATCCGTTTATAAATTCTTTAAAAAAGATGACAATTATATATATATATATATATGGAACTCAGTGCACGAGGCTCCCGCACGATAGTGAGCTCTAGGGAGGTCAGTAATGTATGCAGTCTTTCCCTTGCATTACGAAGATGTTATTTTCGAAATCGAACTTGTTCGCCCAGATCACCGTGCGGGTGACCTAACCGTTGCGCTAAGGCTCCACCTCATATATACACACACACACACACATACACACACAACAATATATATAACAATCATATTAATAAAATGGTAAAGTTACTTCTTCACTCATACATATAAAAATATATATCACATAACATATTTATTTATGTCATCAAGAAAAAACATAAATTATTTATATATATAATACTAATAATTTTAATTTATAATTTTTTTGAGTTAGAACATTAATTTTTATAGAGATATATTGTTAGCGAGGTTTGAACCCTCAACCTTATATCCAAGCATCGCATGCCATTTTAATTTATGACTAATATATCAGGATATATATATATATATCATATACTGGATAATAAAATGTATTTTAGCAATAATTAATAAAATTTAAATACTATTTTTTAACAATATTATCGTGTGCAGAACCAGTCCTAGGAGTTATGGTACTTAGAGCTAGTTGTGAGTCAAGATCATATTACATGTATTAATTAGTCTAATAAATATGAAGCATCAAAGTAAAATAGTTTATATACGACATAAATAACAAATGGAGTTACAAAAAGAAACAACTACCTTGATAATGATACTTCAAGTCATATACAACAATTCGAAAGAAATTTATTTTTTAGCAATCGATTTGTGTTAAAAATGTTAATCATCAAATTTTAAAGCCAAGAAGCTTATTTGCCAGAAATTTTAGCATTCAAATCATATTAATATTCTACAAATAGAAATTCATAACATAAAGTGAATAAAAATAAAGATAATAAAGTATATCATCTTAGGCAAAATTGTGGTTTTTGAAATAGAGATGATTTTCTAATCTTTCCTTCCAATTTCTTTTAATGAAAACAAATGTTGAAAATTATGAATTTGTAGGATTTTTGGAAGTTGTGATTTTAAAATTTAGAAAATATGAATTGTATGAAAAGAGGATATATTGATGCTCATCTTCCTTGTGCTTAGCATTAACTTTTATTTTCATACAATGCATTTTATTGTCTACTATAAGCTTTTAAATATTGGTTTTAACTTTTTTTTATTTCGGTGTCCTTGTGAGAAACAGGTCCAAAGCCATGGCTTTAGTGCCTTGATCCAAAGGCCATCCTTGACCATATGCAATGCACGAGTTACACACTAGTTAATTGTATTACTGACAAAAAAGATTGAGTGTGATTTTCTACATTTGGCAAAATCATAATTTTCTCCTTGTGATTTTAAGCCAAATTTTGATGGATGGTTTGAATTAAACTAGATCAATTAAGATATTTCATTTTAATTGGTTGCAAATATAAATGCAAGGGTTGGGGTTTAGACTTAGCATTAAGGAAAATCAAGTAAAGGGTTTTGGTTTTTTGATGATTGTGGGTCGTTTACTACAAGTAATTAAGACAAATTAATATCAATTTTTTTAGCAAAAATAAAATAAAACATATGTTGAATTTTTCTTCTTTTTTCAGTTTTCCCTATTTAATTTTCTTTTCTTTCTTTTTGTGCAAATTAAAAAGTGATGTCGGTATTTTTAAGCCAAATTATGATGGATTTATGATGTCTCATTTTAAGTGGTTTCTAATATAAACATGGTGGTTCATTTTAGAGTTAGAATTAGGGAAAACTAAGAAAAGGATATTTGATTTTTGAAAGTTATGGTCCATTTGTTCTAATTAATTTAGACAAATTAAGAGTGAATGAAGGTCAGAGAAAACTATTTATTTTTTGTTCTTCTTAATCTTAGTATGTAGTGGTTTTGTGAAGACCCAAATTATTGAGATGAAAATAATTTTATAAAAATCAGTTAATGGAAAATATTCAAAGAATAAAATAGTTTGAAAATAAATATCAAGAATGAGTGAAATAAATAAGGAAGAGGACAGTTGTTTTCAGTAAATAATAATGAGAAGAAAATAACTAAGTATGAATGAGTTTTATATTCACATATCTCATATTTATATTGTATATAAGTAGCCAGAGGAGTATAGAGTGATAAAATAAACTCTTATGATGATTAAAATATATGAAACCAGTTTAGTATTATATATGTATAAATACATTTTAAAATCAAGAGAAAACAAATGGTTTGAAACATTAGCAAGGAATTGATTGACAAAAAGATATATATGTGATTATCACAGATTTGTCTTAAGAAAATAAATAATGTAGATAAGTCACATGAAAATAGTGTGTATGTGAAACATGCAAATGACATGTACACAGAAAAACAAGAAAAGCAACTGTAATACCCAAAATGGAATCAAAAAGAAAATGGCATATTTTGCCATAAACACATATATAGAATTCTCTTATATGTGTGGGGGATAAAATGGGTTTTTCACTCCACTAAACCCTAGCTAAATGTTTTAAAAATCAAAGGATAAGCAGCAGTTTATTTTTGAAAACAGAAAGATATTTTAGAAAATAAAAAGAAGAGCAAACTCACACTGTTTTCAAGTTAGAGCATTCTCGGGGAAAGAAGAAGGAAAGTGAGTGATTAATCATCTTATGAGATTTAAGGCATTAAGACCCAAGTTAAGGGCAGCCATATTACTTTATAAAACCACATCATGTTTTTGTTTAATTTTATTCTCTGAATAAATAAATGTTGATTATGGTTGGTGTTTTGGCTGAGTCTTTGGTTGATGTTTTGATATGTTTTGATTAATGCTTTGAAAAGACAAACACCCTGATCACAGAAATGGATTCTGTAACTTATGATCCAGTTTTTATATGGAGATGAGTTAAATATTTTTAATGAGAAATAGGGTATTAATGAAGAATGAAGTAGGCAGTGTGTATAAGGGGATTCATGCTTATGTCTAGTTCATTTTAAAAATGATATGAACAATGCAATATTATATATATATATATATATATGTGTGTGTGTGTGTGTATGTGTGTGTGCTGATTTGTTCAAATCACAAGTTAATATGTTTTTATGGGTTTTTCTCAATACAAAAAAAACCTTACCCTATGTTCATAGTAAAATAAATGTAATGTTTTATATGACTTCACCAGATTTATGTAAGAAATGGGAATATTTCTGGAAATAAATATATGCAAGTTTTAGAAAATATGATTGAATAAAAATGACCTTAAAATGGGATGTGGTGTTTTGCATGAATGCTTTGTATGTCTGGCTGAAATCCCTGAGTGAGTTTAATACTCTTTGATTTATGAAAGGAAGAAAAGAATATAAAGCATTTCAAGAATTAATAAAATTCTAAAATGAGAATGGTGACTAGATTATAAAGCTAATCTAGGAGTAGTGCCTCGATCTATTCATCATTAGGTGGATGATGGGTATGTGCATGACTTGTTTAAGTCCTGTAGGCCTCTGTGTAAAGGGTTAACAGAATTGAGCCCCTTTGCAATGCACACATGGTGTTCAATGGCAAGAGTTAAGACCAAATAAATGATAAATGGGGATTGAGAAATTGAGCTATGGAATTAAGGGAGTTAATCCATAGGAGTAATGTACATATAACTGAATTGTGTTGATGAATGAATGCTTGTGTGCATGTATGTTAGTAAGAGCTTATATATGTATATATATACTCAGATTTTAGTATGAATTTAAATAAGCATCAAACATATGAATCTCTGCACAGTTTTTAGTAATTACAAGTTATTTATAATCTATGATTTCACTCACACCAGAATATATTTTCTGACCCTATTTGTTCACTTTGCAATCTTTGGGGTGTCTCATTTTCATTGAGGCAGTTCAAAGTGTTGCTACAGGGAAAGATGCTTGAGTAGCTTGCTTGTATGGATGTTTGAAGAACTTGCTGGTTTTAAAATGCTTTAGAGAAGTAGAAGTTTAATTGTAATAAATAATCTAGGCAAACTCTCTTATGTCTTGTGTATTTCCAGGATTGATACTTGCTTTGTTTTCTTGAAAAGAACATGTAAAAAAAACTTAAGTATTATATGTGCTTGTGATTTGTTAATTTAAGTAGCAGACTTTGGAAATAATCCAGTGGATTATAATGAAGGAGAACATGCCATATAATCTGATATGTGGATATATTCTCCTTGGCATGTTTGTTATATTTCAGTTATAAAGTTAAAGTTGTTTTTGAATAAATATGTGCCAAAGTATTAAGTAGATGGGTTGAACATGGTCTTGGCTAACCAGTAAGGCTTGTACATGTCTTGTAATTGATACAAGTACATGCAAAAGCTTGAAGTCATAGTCTTCAGATTCCTGAAGCAAACAAGACCATAGTGTAAGCTAATTTGAAATGTAACTAAATCCTATGATATGTCTAGAACAAGAGTAGTATTATGATACCATAAAACCTGAAAATCATAAGTATATAAGGATTTAGGAATTGGAATTGGTAAAATCTGGAACTGACTTCAATATGAAACTGAAGTAGCAAGCCAGAAATAGGGATAGACAATATAGACTCAAACAAGAATGTAGAGTAATTTTGTTAAGTGTTTAAAAATCCAGAACATCACACTTTATATGCTTTTAGCCAGAAATATGCAAAGATCTTTCTAAAATCATATTCAACACTATTTCCAATCTAAATATCAGAATCTGTATGACCTTTAAATTAGTTTACAACTCTATTACTCACATGATTATTACATGCTTTATGAACCTGGATATGTGCATTTTGCTTGACCTGAATTGCTTGTGCATGTTTGTGCATGTTTTGTGCATGTTTATGTTTGAATCCTGAATCTGGGCTAGACTAACCAGTGATCCATAGATCAAACCAAGTTTTAATATGTTTTATCATTCTAAAACAACATGTATGAATTCCTGAATCAAAAAGATCAAATACATGGGTTATAAATCCACAAATTAATCAATCTGGTTTATAGAATAATCTAGAAAATGAAGAAGAGAATAATTGATGCTAATACTTGAAAAATGTATTAGTCAATCTTGAGTCAATAAAAAGATTAAAGTGTAGAAATAGCTATGTGACACAAAACCTCTCAATTATGGAAAATATTGTGTGATTAAATTTCTTTGCTACTTTAACACTCTGATAGGCAAAGAAACATTTATATATCTTCAAATATATAAATGATATGACTTGATTTAAATACTGATATTTTTATATTAGTAAATTCTGGATCTTGGGAAATTAATTAAAAGAAATAAAAGAGGCAAGAAAAGAAGTGGTCCCTTGTTTAAAAAAAAATTCAACTAAAAATCATTAAAATATAGGTGAAGAAAAGTGGGTCACTTCAGTTGGTATCAGAGCTATGTTACCAAAAACATAGCAAAAAAAATCTAATTTTCTTATATGGATAAAATCCTAAGGAACAAACCACATAAAAATATTTTCAATAGGAATAAATTACTGAAACAATTAAATCAAAAACAAGACTAACTAGCTATGTAAATTGTATAGCGAATCATGGTAGGAAGACCACCAAACTCTGGAGCAGGACCCTCTAATGTAACTCCATTGGTCAATTTGCAAGATTTGGTGAGGGCATTTAGGGAAGGAGCAGTGCAGAGGGAAGAAAATCCTCATGAGGAGTTATCTAAGCTACTGAAAACATTCTTAAATTTAGGAGGCAAGGATTTTGAAGGCACTGAAGGAGTCATGGGTGTGCAAACATGGCTAAGAACTTTGGAAAGGATATTTGTAGACATGCAAATCAATGACCAAAGGAAGAGGCAAATAGCTTCCAGAAGGCTCCAAGGAGCAGCACTGGATTGGTGGGAGGTAATCATCACAAGAAGACCAGAAAATGAGATAACAAGGGATCAGTTCAAGGATATGCTTGAGGCTAGATTTGTCCCAGCAACAGCTAAGGCAACATTGCTTGAGGAGTTCATAAGATTGAGGCAAGGATCAATGAGTGTGACTGAATACACTCAAAAGTTTGAGAGCTTGTCTAAGTATGGAACCATGCTCATAGGGAATGAGGAATCAAAGAATTCAAGATTTATTCAAGGACTTAATGCTGGTTTAAGTAGAGCAATGCTACCATACAAAGACAAAACATTTGATCAAGTCATAGATCTCACTCTTTCTTTTGAACAACAGGATAATGCAAGGGAGAAATTCAGGAACATGAGAGCTAATAACAACAATAAGAAGGGGAAAAATAGAGCACATCCTTATGACAAGAAGAATTCAGAGAAGAAGGTTGAAGGAGCAACCAGTGGGGAAGTTAAGAAGAAAATTATTTTCTACAACTGTGGCAAGGAAGGACACATGATTAATAGGTGTCAAGCAGCTAAGAAAACCCCATTCAGTTGCTATAATTGTGGGAAAGAAGGTCATATCAAAAAGAATTGCCCAGAGTTCAAGAAAGGAGCAAAGGTAGGAGCATTGGAAGGCAAAGCAAAAGCAAATGCAGTGGGAAATTCTGGACAATTGGAAGGTATACTCCTAATTAAAGATTATCCAATCTCAGTTATATATGACACCGGGGCTACACATTCCTTAATATCACAAGACATAGTGAATAAATTGGCTCTCACATGCAATTTAGTTGATAAACCTTTGTTTATTCAGAGCCCCCTAGGTAGTTCTTGCATGCTAGGAATTAAATGTTTGGGAGTAGAATTAAACATAGGTGGAAATATGTTTAAATCTGATTTGTTTGTGTTAAAATATCCTGGAATAGGAATTATTCTTGGAGTAGATTGGTTGAGTAAATTCAAAGCAATTTTGAACTTGGAAAATTTTACTACTTCTTTGAAAACAGAAAATGGTAAAAATATTATAGTCATGAGTGAAATAGCCAAAACAAATTGCCTTAATCAAATGTGGAGCATGACTGAAAAAGAATTAATTATGGAAGACATAAAAGTAATAAATGAATACCTAGATGTCTTTGGAGAGGTTATAGGAGTTCCAGAAAATAGGCAAGTTGAATTTCAGATAAGATTAGTCCCAGGAGCAAGTCCTATCATCAAGAAGCCTACCAGAATGGGTCCTAAAGAATTAGTGGAATTGAAACAACAATTGGAAGAATTAGAGCAGAAAGGCTTCATAAGGCCTAGTAGTTCAAACTGGGGTTCTCCAGTGGTATTTGTAAAGAAACACGATGGTACAATGAGGATGTGTATTGATTACAGGGAATTAAACAAAGTTACCATCAAGAATAAATATCCACTCCCCAAAATTTATGATTTATTTGATCAATTAAATGGAGCAAGAATCTTTTCAAGGCTAGACTTAGCCTCTGGATATAAGGAAATGAAGGTTGAGGAGGAGAGTATTAAATACACTGCATTCAACACAAGGTATGGGCTATATGAATTTTTAGTAATGCCTTTTGGATTGACAAATGCACCATCCTATTTTGTAGATTTAATGAATAGGACATTCAAAGATTTTCTAGATAAATTTGTAGTTGTTTTCATTAATGATATATTGGTGTATTCAAAATCAGAAGAGGAGCATGCAAAGCACTTGCATCTGGTTTTGTCAAGATTAAGAGCACATGATTTAAAGGCAAAATTTACTAAGTGTACATTTTGGCAGAATGAAGTCAAATTTTTGGGACACATTATATCTCAACAAGGGATTTGTGTAGACCCAAACAAAGTCATGGCAGTGCAATCATGGAGTAGAACCAAATCAGTGACTGAGGTGAGGTCATTTTTAGGAATGGCAGGCTACTATAGAAGGTTTATAAAAGACTTTGCAAGGATAGCCATTCCACTAACCAAGCTAACCAGAAAAGAGCAACCATATGTGTGGACAGAAAAATGTGAATAAGCTTTTGAATTCATTGAAGAAGGCATTGATGGAAGCTCCAGTCTTGCAAGTTCCAAAGGGAAATGAAGGATTGGTGGTTTATACTGATGCTAGTGGGTCTGGGTTAGGGGCAGTACTCATGCAACATGGAAGAGTCATAGCATATGCATCAAGGCAACTCAAGCCAAATGAAACCAGATATGCCACTCATGATTTAGAGCTTGCTGCCATTGTTTATGCATTGAAGCTATGGAGACACTACTTGTTAGGTACTAAATTTGAATTGTTTACAGACCATAAATCACTTAAGTATTTGTTTTCTCAAAAAGACTTGAATATGAGACAACATAGGTGGGTAGAGTTTTTAGCTGCCTATGATCTTGATATATTATATACTCCTGGAAAAGCTAACAAGGTAGCAGATGCTTTGAGTAGACATCAAGCAATATTGGCAAGCTTAATGATGTCTGAATTCAAGGATTTAACAATCCTTAATGAAGTAGAAATGAAGGAAGAAATTGGTGCATCAGACAATGTACATAGTGACATGATTGAATATGGAAAATTAAGTCTCATCTCCTTAAGATCAACCCTGGTTGATAAAATAGGAAATATGCAGAATCAAGACACTAATTTAAAAGGAAAGAAGGAAATGATATCACAAGGCATGTCAGTGGAAAATTATGAAGTTGATGATAGAGGCTACTTAAGAAAGAAAGGGAAACTCTGCATACCCAATGTAGAAGAACTGAAGCAAGAGGTTATGGATGAGCATCACAAGACAAAGTACACTATACATCCAGGTGGTACAAAAATGTACCATGATCTTAAAAGAAACTATTGGTGGCCAGGAATGAAAGGGGCAGTGGCAAGATATGTGGCAAAGTGTTTAACATGTCAACAAGTCAAGGCAGATTATCAAAGACTTTCAGGCCTACTACAACCTCTGGAAGTGCCTACCTAGAAATGGGAAAGCATTTCAATGGATTTGTGGATTGTTTGCCAAGAACAAGAAGAGGCAATGATAGTATTTGGGTTGTGGTTGATAGACTCACAAAAATAGCTCACTTCATTCCAGTGAATTCAAATAGAAATGCTCACAAATTAGCTCACTTATTTGTGAAGGAGATAGTGAGATTACATGGAATCTCCAAACTATCATTAGTGATAGAGATACCTTGTTTACCTCAAGGTTCTGGGGTAGCTTTCAAGAGGCTATGGGGATAGAATTAAGCTTGAGCACAGCTTACCACCCACAAACAGATGGGCAAACTGAGATTGTTAACAAGATTTTAGAGGATTTGCTTAGAGCATGTATACTTGATTTTGGAGGCAACTGGGAAGATAATATCTATTTAGCTGAATTTGCTTATAACAATAGCTATCAGTCCACTATAGGTATGGCTCCATTTGAGGCTTTGTATGGGAAGCCTTGTGTATCTCCTGCATGCTGGATGGAGGTAGGTGAAAGAGTGTTGCTTGGACCAAAACATGTGAAAGAGACCTCTGCAAGGATTGAACTTGTAAGGCAGAGAATGAGAGCAGCACAAGAGAGACAAAAAGCCTATGCAGATAAAGGGAGAAGGCCATGGAATTGAAGTGGGAAATTATGTATTTCTCAAAGTTTCACCAATGAGAAAAATATTGAGGTTTGGCAAGGCAGGAAAATTGTCACCAAGATATATAGGGCCATATGAAATTATTCAAAGAGTAGGAACTTTGGCTTATAAGTTGAAATTGCCAGAGGAATTGAGTAATATACATGATGTATTTCATGTATCTCAATTAAGAAAATGGGTGCATGATAAGGAGACCATTCTGGAATCTCCTACACAAGTTGAATTCAAGAAAATCTGGTTTATAAGAAGGAACCAGTGAGTATTGTGGCTAGAGAAGAAAAGAAATTGAGAAATAAAATAATTAAATTGGATAAAATCCAGTGGAGTTTAGATGAGAATGATTGTACATGGGAGACTGAAGATAGGATGAAGGATAAATATCCTAATCTATTTTCTCCTTAAAGGTATGCATAAAATTATGATAAACTTAAACATTACTTATGTATGTTTGATTGGTTTTGAATGCATGAGTTTCTGAAATTTCTGAAATGAAATTATGCTTTGTATACATTTGGATGGAAATGTATGAGAAAAATAATTGTGGGACACAATTCCTTTTAGGAGGAGAGTATGTGAAGACCCAAATTATTGAGATGAAAATAATTTTATAAAAATCAGTTAATGGAAAATATTCAAAGAATAAAATAGTTTGAAAATAAATATCAAGAATGAGTGAAATAAATATAGAAGAGGATAGTTGTTTTCAATAAATAATAATGAGAAGAAAATAACTAAGTATGAATGAGTTTTATATTCACATATCTCATATTTATATTGTATATAAGTAGCCAGAGGAGTATAGAGTGATAAAATAAACTCTTATGATGATTAAAATATATGAAACCAGTTTAGTATTATATATGTATAAATACATTTTAAAATCAAGAGAAAACAAATGGTTTGAAACATTAGCAAGGAATTGATTGATAAAAAGATATATATGTGAACATCACAGATTTGTCTTAAGAAAATAAATAATGTAGATAAGTCACATGAAAATAGTGTGTATGTGAAACATGCAAATGACATGTACACAGAAAAAGAAGAAAAGCAACTGTAATACCCAAAATGGAATCAAAAAGAAAATGGCATATTTTGCCATAAACACATATATAGACTTCTCTTATTTGTGTGGGGATAAAATGGGTTTTCCACTCCACTAAAACCCTAGCTAAATGTTTTAAAAATCAAAGGATAAGCAGCAGTTTATTTTTGAAAACAGAAAGATATTTTAGAAAATAAAAAGAAGAGCAAACTCACACTGTTTTCAAGTTAGAGCATTCTCGGGGAAAGAAGAAGGAAGGTGAGTGATTAATCATCTTATGAGATTTAAGGCATTAAGACCCAAGTTAAGGGCAGCCATATTACTTTTATAAAACCACATCATGTTTTTGTTTAATTTTATTCTCTGAATAAATAAATGTTGATTATGGTTGGTGTTTTGGCTGAGTCTTTGGTTGATGTTTTGATATGTTTTGATTAATGCTTTGAAAAGACAAACACCCTGATCACAGAATTGGATTCTGTAACTTATGATCCAGTTTTTATATGGAGATGAGTTAAATATTTTTACTGAGAAATAGGGTATTAATGAAGAATGAAGTAGGCAGTGTGTATAAGGGGATTCATGCTTATGTCTAGTTCATTTTAAAAATGATATGAACAATGCAATATTATATATATATGTGCTGATTTGTTCAAATCACAAGTTAATATGTTTTTATGGGTTTTTCTCAAAACAAAAAAAAACCTTACCCTATGTTCACAGTAAAATAAATGTAATGTTTTATATGACTTCACCAGATTTATGTAAGAAATGGGAATATTTCTCGAAATAAATATATGCAAGTTTTAGAAAATATGATTGAATAAAAATGACCTTAAAATGGGATGTGGTGTTTTGCATGAATGCTTTGTATGTCTGGCTGAAGTCCCTGAGTGAGTTTAATACTCTTTGATTTATGAAAGGAAGAAAAGAATATAAAGCATTTCAAGTATTAATAAAATTCTCCTGAAAGAAAATGAGAATGGTCTCTAGATTATAAAGCTAATCTAGGAGTAGTGCCTTGATCTATTCATCATTAGGTGGATGATGGGTATGTGCATGACTTGTTTAAGTCCTGTAGGCCTCTGTGTAAAGGGTTAACAGAATTGAGCCCCTTTGCAATGCACACATGGTTTTCAATGGCAAGAGTTAAGACCAAATAAATGATAAATGGGGATTGAGAAATTAAGCTATGGAATTAAGGGAGTTAATCCATAGGAGTATATGTACATATAACTGAATTGTGTTGATGAATGAATGCTTGTGTGCATGTATGTTACTAAGAGCTTATATATGTATGTATATACTCAGATTTTAGTATGAATTTAAATAAGCATCAAACATATGAATCTCTGCACAGTATTTAGTAATTACAAGTTATTTATAATCTATGATTTCACTCACACCAGAATATATTTTCTGACCCTATTTGTTGCCTTTGCAATCTTTGGGTGTCTCATTTTCATTGAGGCAGTTCAAAGTGTTGCTGCAGGGAAAGATGCTTGAGTAGCTTGCTTGTATGGATGTTTGAAGAACTTGCTGGTTTTAAAATGCTTTAGAGAAGTAGAAGTTTAATTGTAATAAATAATCTAGGCAAACTCTCTTATGTCTTGTGTATTTCCTGGATTGATACTTGCTTTGTTTTCTTGAAAAGAACATGTAAAAAAAACTTAAGTATTATATGTGCTTGTGAGTTGTTGATTTAAGTAGCAGACCCTGGAAATAATCCAATGGATTATAATGAAGGAGAACATGCCATATAATATGATATGTGGATATATTCTCCTTGGCATGTTTGTTATATTTCAGTTATAAAGTTAAAGTTGTTTTTGAATAAATATGTGCCAAAGTATTAAGTAGATGGGTTGAACATGGTCTTGGCTAACCAGTAAGGCTTGTACATGTCTTGTAATTGATACAAGTACATGCAAAAGCTTGAAGTCATAGTCTTCAGATTCCTGAAGCAAACAAGACCATAGTGTAAGCTAATTTGAAATGCAACTAAATCCTATGATATGTCTAGAACAAGAGTAGGATTATGATACCATAAAACCTGAAAATCATAAGTATATAAGGATTTAGGAATTGGAATTGGTAAAATCTGGAACTGACTTCAATATGAAACTGAAGTAGCAAGCTAGAAATAAGAATAGACAATATAGACTCAAACAAGAATGTATACTCAAACAAGAATGTAGAGTAATTTTGTTAAGTAATTTATTAAATTAGATAATAATTTGATGAACAAATATTAATATATATATACACAATTATATATATATAAATTAATTTTGCAAAGTTGTTCTTTTAATATTTATACATGGATGTTTTATAGCAATAAGATTAATATATATATATATATCTATAATTATATTTGTAATAACTAAAAAATATTTATAAATGTATGTAGTTAAATATATATATATATATATGTATATATATGTGTGTGTATATATATATATATTTATATTATATAATTATAAGATTAATTAAAACTATATATAATTACGCACATCTTATAACATTCCAGATCTAATACACAACATAAAAAATACTTTATGATAATTTTACATTATTAAGTTATTTATATATAAATTTATTAGCCGAAAAAGATTAAAAGAATATCAAAAATAATTTTGTAACATATTTTTTAAATTATCAATTTTTTGAAATTAGAGTATGATATTATAAGTTCATGAAAAAATGTCCATAATTTTCTGAGTTGAAATTATATTTTTTATTATTTAAGTAATTTCAGCCGTTATTATAATGATTTTTAAAAATAAAAATTTGATTTTAAATTATAGAATTTTGGTTGAATGTTAATATGATGACAAAAATTTTAAAAATAATTTTCGAATCAAATGTCATTTTATATTAATTATATAACCTTAATTTCAATTTAAATAATATTAGAAATAGTAAATAATTGCAAAAAAAAATATTTCGCTACTTCCTAAAATTATATTCAGTGTAAATTTGCATATATAAAATATTAGATCAAATTTTTAACATGATATGTTGAGACAATGAATTATAGGTTATTAAAATTTGTGTAATGTGACTTATTAATATAAATATAATAAATTAACAAATATATATATATATATAAATTAAAATAAATAATTTCGGCTGTTTATCCATCTAACCCAAATAAAAAAAATTATGCATACATACACATAACAATTGAATATGTGACGACATTCATATATATAGGAATCTCACCTAACTAACAATATAAATATGATATATATATATATATATATATATATATATATGTACAAGCAATGTAATATTATACATGAATTATAAGTTGCATGAAATAAGAAAACATACCAAAACTATGCCTTGAAGTATACCTTGCTATAATGAATATATTTCCTTAGAACTCTTCTTAATTCGGTAAACTGCTAATCTTTGAATTCTAAATCGTTGACTATCCAATAGTTGTTGATTTGAAATTGATTTGAGATGAGCTTTGATGGAGCTTTATGTAGATAGGATCGACCAGCAAGAAGGTGAAAATAGCGACCAAAAAGTCACAAATGCATTAGGGTTGTAAATTCCTTTCTAATGGAAGGAATGGAGAGCAAGATGGACGAATCTTTTACCCATTCTCCCTAAATCAGAGCCTTCCATCAAAGACCTTAGCCGCCCGTATCATGTATGTTGCTGCCGTATGTATAATCATACATCATGGGCTAATAGCCCATTTAGGTCCAAATAAATATTACTAATTAAACCTGATTTAATTACTTATCAATATTGTATATCGATCAATATATTTATATCTATTATAAATATATACACTAATATTTATTCCTCAAATCATATTCATAATTTCATAGCCAATATTTCATGAATATTAATTAATTTGCAATAATTATGAACTATTTTCATTGTTTGGTCTAAAGAGAATTCATCATATCGGTTGTGTGACTCGTCAAGTGTAAATTTGGTCAGCGATTAAAATCGAACTATTCGAATGTTAACGTTCATATGTCACTTAGCAAGCGGTATGACATTTTGGCCAAATTTATTGCTTATTTAGTTTTGGTAAAATCCAATTTCACTTTATTAAGCGTTACACGGTTGTGACATTTATTTATATCAATTCTCTTCGTCAAAATTATATCACCTTGGACTTATTGAATTTGGTAATTGTCAAAATTCCAACATCATCCATATTCAAATCTATAGTCCAAACACAAAGTTCTGCGTTCAATAATAACAATTGTTATTAATAGAAATGCTCACTTTGACTTTGAGTTGACTTGAGTTGACCGTGATACTAACTCTATATAACTAAGGAGATGAATCCTCTTTTGAATAGTGTTTCATTTTCAATACTTTCACTCGACTCAACAATAGTCACTCGATGGAACGTCGTGCCATGATTTGACTATAATAAAAGTGGAGCTTTCGTATTGAAGATCTACAGTATTCTCAAGTCGAGAGAATTATGTAAATCAGTCACATCGATATTCTCTATTTGACCTTAGTTATATTAACCAACAGAAAACCATCGAGCGAATCGTTTCATAGTTATCTAATAACTATCAGTATGTAACATTTAGGTGCTCCAACAACCATGAGTAATATACTGTCAAACATTTGGAGAGCGTTATGTACTCTAGTCTCAACGTATATATAAATCCAATCTCGATGTATCTTGACTAGGAAGATTTAAAATGATATATTTATTTTCATTGTGATAAATTACTCACGGTTACAGCACTTTATAACTACTATCACAAAATGTACTATTTATGGATTTTCTATTAAATATACTTTCAGTTAAATTAATTAATTAATTAATATAACACGTTATATCAAGTATATAATAAAAAGAAAACACCTTTTATTTCGATCAAGATTGTTTATCAAGTTAGATATATGTAACAAATTATATAATTGCACTAATGGTATACCCCTAACTCTATCATTTATATATTGATATTCACTTATCAGTTATTTCCGCTAGTGCGATATCTCATATATTGATTATCATGTTTTGTTCATGTATATTCAGTATATATTATATATCATCATTCCGCTGTGAGATTTTATCGATATGCCTTAATATAATGTTTGTTTCAATTTTCTACTCCGACAATCTCTCATTTGTGATACTCAAAAGTCACGAAGGGTGGATAATTCCAGGTACGCTCTCTTACTCTATTATGTGATTGTGAAAATCATTTTATTCAAAGATCGAGTCTATTATGATATAAATATAACCTATTATAATTTAGATCCAGCCTGTTATGATTTATGAAAAAAATTAGTTTTTCCTTTCACAGATCTAAAGATTAAGAATTTACAGTTTTGAGCATGAAACAATGATAAATATCAGGCCCAAGGGTGTCCGGGAGGGCATCTTGTTTCTCTTCATTGACAAGTGCGGAAACATGCAGAAAGTGCCTAGAAAAAGATATAAACTCTATCAAGAAATTAAAACTATAAATACAGTGTTCGTATAAGTGGTGGATCTACAGATGCTGGATGTAGCATTCGCTATGTCATGATTAAAACATAAACCTCTTGAAGTAATGTCATGAGTCGTCCATCTAATAATTTATGTCAGATTTGCTTTAATGTGCTTTATATGTACAAGAATAAGAGGTTAGATGTTACCAACTACTTAGATTGTGGAATCCTGTTATGACATCTGTTTGTTCATTCTATTCATGATTTCATGAAAGTATGGGTAAATCAATCATCATGTTATAAGAAAAAGCGTATTAATTAGTAAATTGTATATAACAAAGATAAAAATTCATGTTTCTTCAAAAAAAAAAAGACCAACCAAGGACTAATTGTTGTTTTCCACTGCAAAAGATGTTCAAAATTCAATTTTCACATGATAATACACCTTGCATCATTTAGCGAATATTTTTATTATTTACTTACTATAAACCTTGAATGGCTGTTAGTTGATCTTGCATATACAATCTATTTATGAGTACCGTTACGGAAACAACTTAGGTCTTTTCCATGTCAAAAGTTTCAAGCTGCAATATCATATTAATCTCGGTATTCTAGCAAAAATAGAGTTCCTCTTCGACCAGAATTTTAAATCTCTCCTACATCTCGCCCGATATCTCAACCAAGATCTCTTTTTTTACACTTGGACGAGACGAGATTTCAAACATGCTTTTTAACCGTGTGACAACCACCTCACCCGAGATCTCAAGAATTCAACCCGAGATGTACGTCCGAAATTTCATCTGAAATCCAAAATTTGACTGTCAAACCAATTGGCTTTGTGTGCGCGCGTTATGTATGTACGTGTTTGTATACAAACACGCGTACGTGTATGAGTAATTAATAGTTTGTGATCTACCTGAATCTATATTTTCAGTTTTACTCAAGATGGTTTGTGTACTCCACAACCATACATCAGACGCCAGACTACAGCAAAAGCAAAATTTCCCTATGCATCCAAGCATAACATAGATATAATCGTTCGATTGCAATCTGCAAACCAGGAAGAATAAAAGTTCTTCAATGCTATAGCTCTTCTTGGTTTAACAATGTTGAGACTGAATGGATATTAGTCGGTAACAGGATGTATTCCCCTACAAACTGAAATATCTATCCTAAAATCCAGTAGCTAAATATCAATAAATTGTTGTGTGTTTGCTAAAGAATTACAGTCCGTAACCAAAAAGATAGACCATGGTATCCAAAAAACATGTAGGTCTTGAACTGTGATATAGTTAAAGGCATACAGTTTTATTACGTCATCTGGCTGAGTTGGATAAACGAACTGTTTTTTTACCAACTCCCCACTCCCACCAAGACACACACCTGCTCATAAAGTATTGGCAAATATATGATAGTTTGTAAGGATGAGTATCCTCCTCGACATTCCAGCTGATGTATTCAAACGAAATCAATTTGCAGCTGTTGAAGGTCCCTAGCTAATTGTAGAGATTAAAACAACTACAAAATCTGAATTAACATAAAGACAAAAGAATAAAGTTTAATTATCATAAAACAAAATTAATTAGGAGCTAAGACCAGGTATGATTGTTGACTAATACAAACTACAAAATCCAGCAAACCGAATATAAAACATCTCAACAATCATAACAAGAAACAAAATGAAGAAGCCACGGTTAGTTAGGAAAACTAGGAAAAAATTAGTTAACATAAGTTTATTTGAAACTCCACAAGAAAGAAACGTGTACTAGAATAGTGGAACGAGTCTTACTCATGCACTACGCAGTGTGTAAATATATATGAAGTATGAATCAGTCTTCGCAACAACAAAAAAGATGCAAACAGACAAAAACATATTAAACAATTACTAGGTCACATATCATAGGCGTACACATATAGCTGATATATAATCTAGTAGTATAACCGCACGACGGTGGGAAAACCGACCGTTGGATTATATAATTCTAAAAGAAAAATATTTATTGCGAGTCTGTAGCTTTAACAAGATTGGCAGATGGGTTGATGGCATGACGACGAAGATGAATAATGAGAAATATAGGGTTTGTAGCAAATGAGTTTAAAAAGAGAAATATCAAAAGAAAGTTGGATCTGGAGAAATAGAATTAGATCTGGGGATAGATATGTTAGCATATCTATTTTGGCCTTTTATCTATTTGGCCTTTTTATCTGTTTGGCCTTTTTATCTGTTTTCTATCTATATAAACCTATCTCTGTAACCCTAATGTAATCAATCTTCTTGCTCAGCCGTCTTGCTGAATAATATGAATTATCTTCTTCTTCTTCTTCTTACTTGATTTTATAAACGTTTTACAAACGTTAACATGGTATCAGAGCCTGTTCTTCTTCTTACTTGTTTTTTGCTTCGTCGCTGCCTCAACCTGAAACCCTAGCCTGCCTCAGCCCGAAACCCTAGCTTTGTTGTGCCTCCCCAGCCTCTGCCGCCGCTGCCCCTGCCTCCCCAGCCCCTGCCGTCGCCGCCCCTGCCTCCCCAGCCCCTGCCGTCGCTGCCCCTGCCTCCCCAGCCCCTGCCGCCGCAGCCCCTGCCTCCCCAGCCCTAGCTCGATCTCCCCAGCTCCAGCCCCAGGTCCTGCCTCCCTCGTCCCTGCAGCCCGTGTCCCCAACGAAACCCTAGAACACCAAAACCCTAGCCCCTTTGATACCAGACTTGACCTGAAACCCTAGCACACCGAAATATGGCAGGAGGTGATGATTCATTACATGCTATTAGTGTTCGTTTAGATGGAAAAAACTATTCTTATTGGAGTTATGTCATGAAAAATTTTCTGAAAGGAAAACAGATGTGGGGATATATTTCTGGTGTTATTGTGGCTCCTGAAACAACTAATGTTGAATCATTGGAGAAATGGGATACCAACAATTCAAAGATCATTACTTGGATTAATAATTCCGTCGAGAATAAAATTGGTATGCAATTGGCTAAGTTTGATACTGTTAAGCAAGTCTGGGACTATTTGGAGCGACTTTTTGTGCGCTCTAACTTTGCCGTTCAATATCAATTAGAGGCTGATATTCGGTCATTATCTCAAAATGATCGAAATATTCAAGATTTTTATTCTGAAATTACTGCTCTTTGGGATCAATTGGCTATGACTGAGGATGCTGCGCTTAGGTCATTTGCTCCATATATCGCTCGTAGGGACGCACAACGTCTTGTTCAATTGTTGATGGCTCTTCGACCAGAGTATGAGCATTGTCGTGCGTCCATCCTACATCGCACTCCTTTACCTTCTGTTGACTCTGTTCTACATGAATTATTAGCTGAAGAAACTCGTTTGAAGTCTCAAACTGAGAAAGTTGCACAGACCTCTTCTGCATCTGTTCTTGCTACAGGGATTTTACCAATCCCGTCTCAACGCAACAAAATAAATATCAAGAATGGTCGTGATTGTAATTACTGTAAACAACCAGGCCATTGGAAAAATCAATGTCCTGAATTATTAGCTCGTCAAAAAAATCAAAAGCAAGGTGATAGATCACAACAGCAACAACGTGGTAGCCAACAACAGCCCTTCTCTGCTGCACAAGGATATGGACAGTCACGTGGTAGTTCCAAGACTGCTGCATTGGTACATCCTTCTAGTGAATCAGGTGTGGACTCCTCTATGGACTCTCTTGCAGAACAATTTCAGAAGTTCCTTGCTAGCCAGTCTTTGTCTCAAAACATGACTACTCCTCAGTCTCAGCATTTTGCCATGTCAGCTCCCTCCATATCAGGTTTGAATTCTCCTTTGTGGATTTTGGATTCTGGTGCTTCATATCATATGTCCCATGATTGTTCATCATTTATATCTATATCTTTTGATTCTCGCTCACCTTCTATTTTGACTGCTGATGGCACACCTTTGCCATTAACAGGAATCGGTACAATTCAAACCACACACGTTTCCCTCCCAAATGTTTATTGCATTCCTAAATTAACTATGAATCTTGTGTCGGTCGGACAACTTTGTGATCTTGGATATCTTGTTCATTTTTCTTCTACCACTTGCTCTGTGCAGGATCCCAACTCCAAGAAGGTGATTGGGACAGGCCGTAGGCAGGGCGGTCTCTATGTTTTGGATGACTTACACATTCCAAGTCATGCCGCTGCTGCTAGTATTGATCTTTCTTCTTTTCATTTAACTCCATTATCTTCTAAGTTTTATTTGTGGCATTCTAGACTTGGTCATATTTCAAGCTCTCGTCTTAAATTTTTATGTAATTCTGGTGTTTTGGGAGACTTACGTTCTCATGATATTTCAGACTGTAGTGGTTGTAAACTTGGAAAATTTTCTGCTTTACCCTTTAATCAAAGTCTTTCTACTTCTACTGCACCTTTTGATTTAGTTCACTCTGATGTTTGGGGTCCAGCACCCATCCCCACAAAAGGTGGGTGCAGATATTATGTCTCTTTTATCGATGACTATACTCGTTATTGTTGGGTTTTTCTGATGAAACGTCGTTCTGAGTTTATTGATATATATACTGCCTTTCAAGCATATGTTAAAACACAACACTCTGCTATTGTTAAATGCTTTCGTTCTGATTTAGGGGGGGAATATACTAAGGGAGACCTTTCTAACATATTCACGGCTGATGGTACTTTGCATCAGTCTTCCTGCACTGATACCCCGCAACAAAATGGTGTTGCTGAAAGAAAACATAGACACATTGTTGAAACTGCCCGTTCTATGATTCTTTCGGCTAGTGTTCCAAAAGAATTTTGGGGAGAAGCTGTTCTTACTTCCGTTTATCTTATTAATAAAATCCCAATTTCTCATAATTCTGGTATTTCTCCTCATGCCAAGTTGTTTGGTCAAACCCCCGATTACTCACACCTAAAAGTTTTTGGTTCCACTTGTTTTGTTCTTCGTCCGCACGTAGAGCGTACAAAATTATCTTCGCGTGTTGCTATATGTGTTTTTCTTGGGTATGGTATTGGACAAAAAGGCTATCGTTGTTATGATCCTTCTTCTAATAAACTATATGTTTCCCGTCATGTTTCCTTTATTGAGCATATTCCCTTCTACTCTATTCCAGCTAGTCCTCATAATATGACAAAATCTGATCTCATTCACATTGATCCTTTTCCTGCTGATAACCCTTCTGATTCACCACTCATTACCATTGAAACATCGTCATCCATACCCTCTGTTCCTCCTCCTTCTGCAGGTGACACTTTATCTCCTGCTACTACGACTGTTCAAACACCTCCTGTGATGACAGATCCTGTTCAACCTCGCTATCCCACTCGCACACGTAAATCTACTCAATTATCAGATTTCGCTTACTCTTGTTACTCTCGGGCTTTTGCTTCATTTCTTGTTTCCATTGACACTTTCCATGAGCCTTCTTCTTACTCGGAGGCTGTTCGTTCTCCTGTATGGCAACGTGCTATGTCTGAGGAAATGTCTGCTTTAGACAAAACTGGTACCTGGGATCTTGTATATCTTCCTACTGGGAAGAAAACTATGTTTTCGATGGGTATATAAAATTAAAACCAAGTCAGATGGTTCTATTGAGAGATATAAAGCTCGTTTAGTTGCTAAAGGATTTGCCCAAGAGTATGGCATGGATTATGAGGAGACATTTGCCCCTGTGGCTAAGATGACATCTGTACGGGTTCTTATTGCCGTTGCGTCCAGTCGTAAGTGGGACATCTCTCAAATGGATGTTAAAAATGCTTTTCTTAATGGAGATCTTAAGGAAGAAGTTTACATGGTTGCTCCACCTGGTGTTTCTCATGCTCCAGGTCAGGTTTGCAGGCTTAAGAAAGCTCTATATGGTCTTAAGCAAGCACCTCGTGCTTGGTATGAGAGATTTTCGAATGTTGTTACATCACTTGGTTTTACCTCTAGTCCCCATGATTCAGCACTCTTTGTCAGATTAACTTCTGCAGGCCGTATTCTTCTTCTACTATATGTAGATGATATGATCATTACAGGTGATGACAGTAATGGTATTATGAGCATTAAAGCCACATTGTCTCGTTGTTTTGATATGAAGGATTTGGGTCATCTACGTTACTTTTTAGGCATTGAAGTAGCTTCTTCTGAAAAAGGCTATCTTCTTTCCCAATCCAAATACGCCACTGACATTATTCATCGTGCTGGTCTTACTGATACACGACATGTTGATTCACCACTTGAGGTAAATGCCCGATATACTCCGACAGATGGGAGTCCCCTTTCTGATCCCACTTTATACCGTTCTATTGTTGGTTGCCTTGTATATCTGACCATCACTCGTCCAGATATTGCCTATGCTGTTCACATTGTTAGCCAGTTCGTATCTTCCCCTACCTCTGTTCATTGGGCTGCTGTTATGCGCATTCTTCGTTACTTACAAGGAACACTTTATCAGAGTCTATTGTTTCCATCGACCTCATCTTTGGAGCTTCGTGCTTTCTCTGATGCAGATTGGGCTGGTGATTCAACAGATAGAAAATCCACAACTGGCTTTTGCATATTCTTAGGTGATTCCCTTATTTCATGGAAGAGCAAGAAACAGGATGTTGTTTCTCGGTCTTCTACTGAGGCAGAGTATCGTGCTATGGCCTCCACTACATCTGAGATCATTTGGTTACGCTGGCTATTGGAAGATATGGGTGTTTCGATTTCTTCTCCCACTCCTATGTATTGTGACAATAAGAGTGCTATTCAAATTGCTCACAATACTGTTTTCCATGAGCGCACCAAACATATTGAGATTGACTGTCATTTCACTCGGTATCACTTGCTGCATGGAACCATTTCTCTGCCTTTTACTTCATCATCGACGCAACTTGCAGATTTCTTCACGAAGGATCACACTATCGAACGTCATAGATTTTTCATTGGCAAACTCTCGATGCTTCTTACTGTACCATCGCGTGTTTGAGGGGGGATGTTAGCATATCTATTTTGGCCTTTTATCTATTTGGCCTTTTTATCTGTTTGGCCTTTTTATCTGTTTTCTATCTATATAAACCTATCTCTGTAACCCTAATGTAATCAATCTTCTTGCTCAGCCGTCTTGCTGAATAATATGAATTATCTTCTTCTTCTTCTTCTTACTTGATTTTGTAAACGTTTTACAAACGTTAACAAGATATTTTGAAGCACAGATGCGAGATAAATTAGGGATTTGAATTTGAATAAAGAGAATTGCAGAGGAAACGTAAAATATCAGAAGAGAGGACACGGTCTAAAGGATAAAATTTGGGGGAGAAGAAAACGGGGGAAAAAATAACAAAACGGGGAGAATGTTTTTTTGGCTTCAGGAAAATTGATTTTGCCTAGTAGAAGTAGGCAAACCTCCCTACGGTCGGTTTGATAAATAGATGTAGCTTTACAAATATACAAGACCGCACAGCATAAAAAACATTTACTGCAAACTAGAAGATATACGTTAGTTAAAAACTTTTGAAGAAGCAAAAGAGATGGATTTACTATCTGCAAAAGCAACATTGGTGTTCGCTTTGTTATTTGCCCAAGTGCTCGTAAATGTGAATGGTAAATTCACCCAATGTGGAAGAAGAACTAAATTCAACAATCAAAGACAAAACTTGTTCATTAACAACGTAGAAATTGTCCTTAACGAACTGAAGGAAAAGGCACCGATTGATGGTAATTTCGAGCATGAAACAAAGAGCATATCGGGTCCAAGAATATTCGGGAGGGCATCATGTTTCTCTTCACTGACAACAAGTGTGGAAACATGCACGAAATGCCTAGAGAAGGCGATAAAGGCTATCAAGAAAGACTGCAAAAACAGCATTCGTGCAACTGGTGGATCTGCAGCTGCTGGATGCAGCATTCGCTATGACAATGTCAAAATATAAACCACTTTATGTATTACTGCAATTCTGGAAACAGTGATATGTTGTGTCTCATTATTTGTGCCAGATAAATACTGTATGTATAAGAATAAGAGGTGATATGTTATGATCCACTTAGATTGTTGTTTTTACAAACATTATGTTTGTTCACTCTATTCATATAAGCATTGTTGGTATAGTTGTATGTTATAGTATAAGAATAGCAATATATTATTGGAACATAGTAAAAATAAAAAACAAAAAACAAAAAAAAACAAAAAAAAACATGGTCATATTTCTACAGTATTTAACTAGTTCCTATTTGAAGTTATATGTATTTGATCGAGTATGCTTCTATATTAAATTAGAAGATTGAAATCCATTTTTATAGAACACACATGCTTCATCCTAGTATCTAATATTCATGTTATCCCTTAGGAAACTTGTGGATAATGCAGACACTGAGGAAACGTGGGTTATGTATAAGCAAGAAACACGAGTATTTAAATATTTTTCTCTTCTAAGTGGCAATCATAGTTACGAAGACCCGATCGTGGTGGACCACGGCTAGAGGTTCCGACGGTCCGGCAGATCGGACACCGATTCTAGGTAGTGGTGACTTGTTGTTTATAAGTAACTATTTGGAACATTAAGAATTTAAATGCAAATATACCAACAGAATATAACAAGATAAGCTAAGGGTTCGAAGAATACCAAAAAACAAAATTAGTCCTTCTCATTCTCCTCTTCTCCTCACCCACAGTTCCATATAATCTAAAAACAGTAACGTTTCAAGAGGAAAAAAAATCTCAAAATTAGTCAAATATAACCTTGTTTTTCGCGGTTTTACTTGATTTAGAACGGTTTTCATGGGTTTAATCGCGGCGTGATGTAGATGTAAGCTCAACTCTTTTTCTGATGTTAGTGCTAGAGTAATTTTTCAAACACTTGCAGTTCTCCCAGAGGCAATATCACAAACAACTTACCATCACCAACCATTCAAGATCAGATTTCGATCAACTACGGCGAACCCAAGATCAGAACCTTCAACTGCCACCATGAAGGGGTGCTGGGGGCAAGGAGAGTAAGGCTGCACAAGGTTTAAAATTCCGCGTTCCGTTTCCGTCATCGAGAAATTTTGAAATTTCGGAAATTCCACTTTAATTCCGTTCGGTATTTTTTTTCCCATGCATATGTGAATTAATACAAATTATTCATGTAAAAAATTTGAACATAATACAAATTAAATGAAATAAACTTTGTTTTACTCTTATATGAGCAGTTCACGTTTGCTTGTAAGAATAATAGTAGTCCAAAATTCATGATCCCGCCCAATAAAACAAAAATCACACTCATAATCAATTCTTCGAAAGTCAAAGCCCAAATTCAATATTGGATTATACTGTCTTTCTTCTAGTAGGGTTGTAGCTTTCTTCTAACTAAAAACAGAATCAACGAAGAAAACCCTAAATTGAAAAGATGTTGCCTCCCTCTTCTTTCCTTCTTGATTATGTGCTGCCGCCCACCCCCCACCCACCCCCACCCCACCCCCGTGGTCCCTTCCTTAGTATTTATGCAAATAAATCATGTTTTTTTTAACTATTGCCGGAACCGGGTTATTAAGCAAACTCTGATCCGGTCACTGCCGGTTCCGAAACGAAATGGCCGAAATTCCGACATACCGGCCGGAATCTCGAACCATGCTGCATAGGTGGCTGTGTCCATTTGTATTGGGATTGAGTGTGCATGTGCACACAAGTGCAATTTCTGTTTTGGAACAGACTGGCTTAAATGGGCTTTATGAATGATTTTGTAAATGAATTTAAATATAGTTAATTGCAAAAAGTATCTAAGATCATCTATAAACAGTGAGAGAAGGCAAATTGTAAAGGTTGTTGAATTGAATCATTGAAAATTTTCTTTTCTTTTATCTAGAGTCTGCTGATTTTCTTGCATGATCTTCTCCTTCTTCTCAGCAAATCCACGCTGCCACTAAGTCTTCTCAGTTCCGTGCAATTCTCCCTCATATTCACTCCTTCACCTGCTATCCTTTCATTCTTCTACACTCCCAAACCTCCTGAAACTCTTCCCTTTTCCCAAATACCCAGTTCCATGCAACTTTTATTCTCAATCAGAATGCTTCAATAACTTCCATAATGATGAGATCAATGTCAAAGCTAAGGGGGCATAACATCCGACTATTGTGCTTCAATAACTTCCATAATGATGAGACCAATGGTTAGCCATGGTTAAACCATTGTCGGGTCCGGTCTTCAATACACTAGTGACAAGTGACCGATGCACATGCATGATTATATAATGAATATTGGGGATAACCTTACCAACGTTCATACAACATTCCTATAGTGCTTATTTGACATCTTATGTGTTCACATGTATTAACTATGTATACATGACGTAAAAAAAGGTGCAAATAGAATATACCGTGATCTTACATCAATTGTAATTTACTATACAAAAACATAGAGGTACTTATGATCCAGATAGTTGATTGATATGTGAATCTATGACACAAATTATAAACCGCCCTCAATCTGAAAGTACGGAACAAACACAATCTACAATATTAAAAAAGGTAAGGACAAAATGACATATCATAAGCAAGGCGGATACGACCAATGTGATAATGTAAATCATAAAAGAAAACATTCTGAAAAGAAAAAAAAATAGCAAATTTGCACTTATATATGCTTATGTTTATATTCAATGAGTTTTCATCCGATCATAATTTGAACTTACGCTTATGTAATATTGAAGTTTATTCCGAGTATAGTTAAAACTTTGTTATGTAGTGTATTGAAGTTTAATTCGAGTCTGCTTACTTGATTTGAATGCACACTGTTTGAAATTGTTGTATTAATATGATATGTAATTTTATAGCAAGGGGATTTTGTCT
This sequence comes from Allium fistulosum, assembly GCA_030737815.1. Classification (NCBI taxonomy): domain Eukaryota; kingdom Viridiplantae; phylum Streptophyta; class Magnoliopsida; order Asparagales; family Amaryllidaceae; genus Allium; species Allium fistulosum. The sequence continues at coordinate 854,531,112 of CM060907.1, forward strand.
CGGGTTTCTATTTGAGAGAGGAGAAAAATATACAAAACATGAGCCTCACATCCACCTATAGCAACAATATAAACAGATTCTCTCTTTTTATAATGTATAAAATCGATGCCAAAATGAAGTTAAAATTGATGTTGTAATTTTTTTCTTAACCATAACCGAATCAACTTTATTGAATGTTTCATGAGTATCAATTTTTGAATTAAATGTATGTAAAAATTGTTACATATATATCAAGAAAGTACTTTTAGTTTGCAGTGCAACATGGTTATGTACAATAATTATCATGTTGTGCAATATAAGTTGTCTTTGCAACGCCACATTTATTGTCATGCAATAACGCAACATAACTGCAAAATAAAAATTTGTTGTGCTGCAAATATATGTATAATATTTTCACTACAAAATACGCCAGTGTAGTGCAACAAAACACATGTTTCTGCACACAAAAAAATAATAATCAAATTAAATCAAATGCAAAATTCCGATGAAGTTGGACATACACTATAACCTTTTATTTGATGCCTCTAACGGTTATGAAGGATGTCATCGAGTGTGTTTCTCGACATAGAATCAATTGTTTTGGTGGTCTCTTGGGGTAATGATATCTATGATTTCACAATTGATCAAGTTCTCAATACATTGCAATTATTTGTCTTTGCAACACCACATTTATTGTCATGCAATAAGGCAACATAACTGCAAAATAAAAATTGTTGTGCTGCAAATATATGTATAATATTTTCACTACAAAATACGCGAGTGTAGTGCAACAAAACACATGTTTCTGCACAAAAAAATAAAATAATAATAATCAAATCAAATGCAAAATTTCGATGAAGTTGGACATACACTATAACCTTTGATTTGATGCTTCTAACGGTTATGAAGGATGTCATCGAGTGTGTTTCTCGACATAGAATCAATTGTTTTGGTGGTCGCTTGGGGTAATGATATCTATGATTCCAGAATTGATCAAGTTCTCAAACTGGATTAAGTTCTCGGAAGTAGGCATAATAGCTCTAGTCATAGATGGTCCATATAGTTGTTGTGGTGGAGTTGGTAGTTGCATTTGCTGAAGCTGCAAGTGTGGAGTTGTGTATTTGCTGATTTCGAAGTTGGTTACAACATTTGGTCTGTTGAAATATTAAATTTGATTTGTTATGGTTAATTTCTAAAAGCTTCTTGTTATTATAGTTTCTAGAGTCTTCTTGCATTTACTGTAGTTTGTTGAGAGCTCTTGAATTTTCTAGTAGAAATAAGAATTATGTATGGAGTTGTGTTTTTAGAATTGTTTAAAGAGTTATGTTTGTAGAATAGTCTATGGAGTCCTATAAATAGAAGAACTCTCTCATCATTTTGTATCAAGCAATCAAGTAAGAAATCTACCGTCAATAAAAGAAAAGTTTTCAACGACAAAAAAACTCTTTTTTATATTCCCTCCCTCTTTCTCATAAAAAATATTCAACAAAGTGGTATCGGAGCTTTAAGATTCTTTCAAAAAAAGATAGAGATGGCGAATAACGGCGTTCCCTTACAAGTTCCAATGCTCACCAAGAACAATTATGACAATTGGAGCTTAAGGATGATGACTCTCCTTGGAGCACATGACGTATGGAAAATAGTGGAGAAAGGCTATACTGAACAAGAAAATGAAGGTAGTTTATCTCAAACTCAAAGGGATAGTTTGAGAAACTCAAGGACGAGAGACAAGAAGACTCTCTATCTAATCTATCAAGCATTGGATGATGATACTTTTGAGAAGGTTTCGGGATCGAAGTCAGCAAAAGAAGCATGAGAGAAGCTTCAAACATCTTACAAGGAAGCTGATCAAGTCAAAAAGGTACATCTTCAAACTTAGGAGAGTTTGAAAATTTGCATATAAAAGAAGGTGAACTTGTTTCTGATTACTTCTCAAGAGTTTTAGTGGTTAGTAATAATCTAAAAAGAAATGGCGAGAAGTTAGATGATGTAAGAATTATGGAGAAATTTTTTAGATCATTAGATCTAAAGTTCGAACATATTGTCACCATCATTGAAGAAACAAAAAACTCGAAGACCATGGCAATAGAGAAACTTCTAGGCTCATTGCAAGCTTATGAAGAAAAGAAAAGGAAGAAGGAAGAGACTGTGGAGCAAGTTCTTAAGACACAGATTGATTCAAAAAAGGAAGAAAACAATCGAAGCCAACAAAGATGAGGTTGTGGCCAAGAAAGAGGAAGAGGTCATGGATATGGACATGGACGAGGTTGGAGGCCCAACAATGTAAACAACAACATCAACAACAATAAAAGAGGAGAAAGCTCAACAAGAGGTCGTGGGAGAGGAAATTCAAGGTATGACAAGTCATGTGTTAAATGCTACAATTGTGAAAAATTAGGACATTATGCTTCCGAATGTAGAGCTCCAAGCAATAATAAAGTTGAAGAGAAGGCCAATTATATTGAAGAAAGAAGTAAAAAAGATGATACTTTGCTGCTTGCTTATAAGGAAAAAAAAGAGGAGTTAATCTCCAAAGGATTAAGAGAGATTGTCAAAAATAGTTATGAATTGCCGAATGATTTGGAGAACATATCGAAAATAGACAAGAAAGCTTTTGCAAAATTATGATGGAATGATCATCGTGTTCATGTTGTGATAAGTGAGAACGTTGATGAAGTAGCTTATGATCATATACTTGGAGGAGGAACCACAGAAGATTCATGGAATTTGTTGAAAGAAGCATATGGAAAGAATGATGCAAAAATAATAGAAGAAGATGATTTGATTGATGAAAAAAAGGAAAAGACGAATAGAGAGAAGGAGAAAGATGAAAAATTGCTAAAATTTAAGGAGGGAAAATTGAAAGAAGAAGGAAAACGTATAGAGAATGAAGAAGAAGATGAAGAAAATAAAGTAAGCGAAGATAACGTCAATGATGAAGAGTACGAAAGCAACCGAGATGAAATTGCAGAAGGCATAAATCAAGGAGATAAAATTCAAGAGCTTGAAAGAGATTTGAAATATGAGCAAAAATTTGAAGAAATGGAAACGGAGAATGTTAAGGAAATAGAAATTGGATCGGTCAAAAACTGCAAGGCGAAATTATAAAAGAATATAAAGATAAAATATATGACTCAATTAAAATTTATGGTGCTGAAAGCAGGCGGATGTTAGAACGCTTATTTATGGAAATTTCTATTGTGATGAAGAAGGACGAAGTGAAAGAAGTAAAAAAAGAATCCGTGAAATTGCATTGAAGATCTCGATGTTTGGTAACAAGGTCAACTCGATAAAGAAAGTTTGGATAATATCTCTATTACTATCGAAGCACGTGAAATACAAAGAAAGCATTACTTGGTATTACAAATCAAGTTTAAAGGGGGGTGTTGAAATATTAAACTTGATTTGTTATGGTTAATTTCTAGAAGCTTCTTGTTATTATAGTTTCTAGAGTCTTTTTGCATTAAATGTAGTTTGTTGAGAGCTCTTGAATTTTCTAGTAGAAATAAGAATTATGTATGGAGTCATGTTTCTAGAATTGTTTAGAGAATCATGTTTCTAGAATAGTCTATGGAGTCCTATAAATAGAAGAACTTTCTCATCATTTTGTATCAAGCAATCAAGCAAGAAATCTACCATCAATAAAAGAAACGTTTTTAACAACAAAAAAACATCTTTCTTATATTCTCTCCCACTTTCTTATAAAAAATATTCAACATGATCCACGGTAGTATATTGCGGCCAGGTCATTGGTTGTTGCTACTTCATCTTCACTATACGAGAATTTGACAAGTTTCATTATGAAATAGCCTTATTATGCAATCTTATATTCTTGTCAATACATTCATGTTCTTTTAATTTTTTGGTTATATGAAAGCTTATGTGCTTTGTATTACTAGTGAGTGCGGGGTATGATTCCGCTAACTAAAGTATGATTACCATTCACCGCATTATGTATCATTTCAAACGACTATTTAAAAAAAATAAAAATGAAAAAGGGGGTATATATATCGGATAATGGAAGAAATAAAATAAAATATGGACAACTACTTAATTGAGAATGCAAATGTAAAGTGTTATTAATTTGTTATAGGACAATTTTTCAAAGAGGACCCCTAGTAAAAACAAATGATAGTTTTAGGCCTAATCAAAAACTTATAGACCTCGTTTTCAATAAGGCTTGCGTAATTATGGATTGCACAAGCATTAACTTATTTTTATATGTAAAGCTTGCGCATTTCATATATGTGCAAGCTCTATGTATATTGCTTACGCAATCCATATATGCGCAAGCTTTATATGTAAAGCTTTCACATATATGGATAAAGCTTGCGCATATATGGATTGCGCAAGCTCAATTTCGGGCATGAAAAAGACAGTGAGCACAGATCTGTCTTCATTTACTCATTTCATCATCCTCCTAAACTCTCATCCCAAACCCAAATTTTACCAAATCCAAATCCTCAATTACCTTGTCAACCAAATAGTTCCTAAATTATATATGGAATACTCTTCTTCATCCTTACAAAACAAAGGTAATATTTATATTGATCAAAACGGTGCTCAAATTTTCTATTTTTGTTGTTGTTGAAAAGTAAGAGTTATTGTTGTTAGTGATGATAAGTATTAGGTAATGGTGTTTTTATTGTTGAAAAATTTGGTAATGATTAATGAAATAGGAAAACCTAGTTGTAAATTGGAAACCCTAATTGACATATTAATGTTTTATTGTTTATTTTGATGGTAGACATGAATGTTTGAGAGATTGACGATGAAACATTGTGATGTACTTGAAGCGCAAATCGGTGTTGCAAGCTCAAGTCATATTGGCGTTGATGTTGATCATGTTCCGGAAACACAATTCGAAACAATGCCGTGTAAATTCCATGAAGGACCATCAACCTTACAGGCTCATTTACGTGAAGTTGTTTCTACTGAAAGACCCGATCATCAAATTTGTGTTGATGGAAATATGCCAACGCATGTACATACCGTTGGTCCATCCATGCCATGGGGACAACGACCATATCCAAATTGTTATTGTGGAGATATGTGTGTAGTGATCATCTGCGGAAATCAAAAGAATGCCGGACGAAGATTTTTCGGTTGTAGTTTATAGAACGAACACAGACTGAATCCTCATGAAGTTGATTGTTGTAATTATTTTAAATGGATTGATCAACCATTGTGAGAAATGGGACTCGAGTATGCCTACGAATTGCAAGCCGAAATCAGTCGTTGGAAGAGAATGTGCTGAGAAAGGACCATGAGTTGGGTTTTTGAAAGTAAGCAGATGCTTGTTGAACAGTTATATGTGAATGGGCGATTAAATGTTCAGTTTCTTTTCAAGTTCTAAAATCGCGTGCAAATCAATACACAGTCCGTTGTGATGTGGATGAAACATGTCCTTGGCGAGTGCATGCTAGCCTATCGGTGAGAAAATCTCAAAATTAGTGGAAAATAACAACATATGGCGGCGATCACACTTGTTTAAATGCAACAATCAACTCAAACCACCGACGAGAAACTTCAAAGTTTATATGTAGCAAAATACTTCCATTGATTAAAGCTAAAACAAACATGACTGCATGAACAGTTCAAGAGACAATGTCAAATATGTTTCATATTAAAGTGAGTTATTCTCGAGCGTGGCACGGACTACAGAAAGCTGTTGCAATGATTTATGGAGACTGGGAATCGTCATACGTGGAATTGCCAAAATATCTTCGAGCCCTGCAACGTACCAACTCCGAAACCGTGTATGATGTTATTCATAGTCGTGGTGTTTTTGATGGTGCTTTTTGGGCTTTCGGACCTTCTATTCATGGTTTCAGCCACTGTCGACCTATACTGTTTGTTGATGCCACTCATTTATACGATAAGTATTTGGGTACATTACTAGTAGCTACTGGTGTGGACACAAACAAAGGTCTATTTCCGTTAGCCTTTGCTATTGTACAAACAGAGTCGTGGCAAACGTGGAGTTGGTTTATTCGTTGCATATGAAATTATATTCCATCTGTACGTACCAGATGTATTTCCTTTATCTCAGATCGTATGAAAGAAATTCCATGTGCACTTAGAGATTCTTGGCTAATTGAACATCATTATCTCTTTTGTATTCGTCATAATAAAGCAAATTTCAAGAAAGCAGGGTTTGGCGCGGATGAGCTACAAAATTTGTTACATGCATGTGCCATGGCATCGGAGGTTGTAAAATATAATGAACTTCGAAAATAGTTGAAGGCTGTAAATCGAGATACCGATGCGTGGATTGAAAAAAGTTTGAAAAATCAAGAATCAAGCTGGACTCTTTGTCACGACGACGGCGTAAGATTCAATATGATGACAACTAATGTTTCCGAAAGCTTTAACGGTGTGCTAAAAGGAACTAGGAATTTACCTGTTAGATCCTTGGTTGCACGTACGTTTCATTGATTGAACCATTACTTTGTCGAACGTCGAACTCAAGGAGAAGAGTGGACGTCATATCTCGCACCGAGGTGGGAAGCATTAGCGAGGAGAAGAATGGAAGAATCAATGCTTATGTCCATAGAGAGATATAGCTTCATAGAATGGCAGGTGAAAGATGTTTATATGTTTGATTATACGGTTAATATTAAAGATAATGTCGCCAAATGTTCGTGCAACATGCCAACATTAGATCATTTTCCGTGCTCTCATGTATTAGCAGTTTGTTCACGTGGTTCGGGGTGCTAATAGAGCGTATTTTGACTTAATCTCCACCTGGTACACGACGGCTAAGTATACCGCAGCTTATGCTCCTTTATTCCACCATGTACCAAATAGTCGACATTGGGATGTATACGAAGGTCCTATATTCAACCACCACCAATGCGTAGAAATTCAGGACATCCGCGGTCAACTTGAATCAAAGGTTTCATGGATCCACCATCTTCTTCCGTCCATAATAGATGCAGCAAATGTGGTTCTATTGGTCATAAGAAAAAAACATGTCCTCGTGGAATTGTATGAGTTGCTGTATATCTTTGTTATTCAATATTTTTATTTATTTGTAACGTAAGAATTGTGTTAACTTGTTATTGCATATGTTTGTTTTTTATTGCATATGTTAATTTCTTATTGCGTATCTTAATTTCTTTTCATTGTTTGTCATCTTCGGGAATGCTCACTGCCTTGCACAGCAGTAAAATATAGTTTGGGCATTTTTGGATTGCGCAAGCTATATTATTTGATATAACTTGCGCAATTTTTAAATGCGCATGCAATACAGCAGAATATTGCTCTCTGTCTTTAGCAAGACCATATTATCACTTGCGCGCTTGTGAAATGCGCAAGTGATAATAAGCTCTTGCCAAAGACAAAGAGCCATATAAATTAATATAACATGCACATTTTTGAAATGCGCAAGCCTTATTTACGAATATTACTTGCGCATTTCAAAACTGCGCAAGCTATATTAATTACTAAAGCTTGCGTAGTTCAAAATTGAGCAAGTAGTATTTTGCTGCTGTCAAAGACAGAGAGCTATTGCATCTTACTTTAATACACAACAATCAACATTACATAATATCAACAACAAAATATAGCATCCATAATGCAATTGAATATCATCAACACAACTAAACATCGTCAACAACAAAAAATACCATCCAAAATACAATTGAAAATCATCAACATTAAGTTCAACAATATATACAATCAACCAACTTCATACACATCAACAACAACCTTTCCAACTAGTGAAACATCAACAACATATGTCGGCCAAACAACAAAACACCTCAATCGCGAAGCCTTCTAAGCTCAACGTGTGTGTCTCTTCTTCTTCCTTTTGTACATGATTGGAGCAGAACCTTGACCTTCTTCAAATGTTGGAGCAGGTGTGGGAACTAGTATTTCTTGTTCTTGACTGGGCTCGAAAATTAATTCTTCTTGTTGTCTCTCCTACTGCGGCCACTCTTCCGTTTACTCTTGTGTGGATTGACCAAGATATCCAAAGTGTTGTTCTCCCTCATGTCAAACGGGCCATTGAGCTTGAATTTCTCTACCGACGTGTTGTTGTTCTCCTTCATGTCAAATGGGCCATCGAGCTTGAATTTCTCCGCCGACGTGTTGTGTTCCCTCCCCTTCCTTATATGCCTCCCCTTATGTTATTTGTCCTTCCTCCGCTCCCTCCACTGTTGTATGTGTCTCCTCCGTAGCGCGTGGTCGTTCTTCTACAATGTGCAAAGGTTTTGCCGGCCTTCTTAACTTGTTTTGCCTAGAATCGTATCGAGTATACGTCGTAGGTCAATGCATTTGCTTTTCACCTTGTCCGGCTCCATACAACTATCTTTGATTTCGTCGACCACATCCAAAGCACTATATATCCCGCTTATCTACGCGAAATTCAAAACAATGTAACAATGAATTTGATCTAAAAAATTGAACAATCAAAATTTATAAATTACAATACTAACCACATCGCGCTCAAGTGGAGCACGGGGAATGTACACAACCAATTTCCTAGCCGACTTTTTTAGAATATAACGGCGAGTAATTTGCTAATACCAATACTCATACTCGCTCAACGGTGTCGGGGGATCACGTACTTGTTCGGCATGATCATTTCTGGAATTCCATAATGCAATACTTTCCTGCAGAAATGCCATCCAACTAGGGGGTTCTGGGTCTAATGGCACCACGGGATCGCGAATGTGCTGATAGTCAAAGGCAAGCTGTCTCATTACTCGGTCATGAGCATATAATTCAAAGTCCAATAAAAGAATCAGTCTGCTCTTAGCGATCCAACCAGCAAACATATACTCAATGTCAGGATGCCCAAATTTGTTCACCAAAGAATACGGTTCCCATGTAACAGTGTCATCCACTAACAAATCCAATTCATTTCGGTAAAAATGTACATTTTTTGGAGTTTCACGCCAACTACTAGCACAAATTCCACCTACACCCGAATGGAAGATACGGATCTAAATCAGTAGGTATTCTTACAGACGGCCGTCCAATAGCAATATGGGACCAAGACCATATTTGCAACAACGTTGCAGAACCCTCTAAAACTTTTCTTCGTTGCAAGGCAACGTTTGTCAACTCACTGTACAAATAACAAAGTATAACACTGCCCCGTGAATGGTAACCACGGTTTGCTAAATCATCCAGAAATGGTAAAGGTTTCAAATTCAATCTACCTTTCGAATGATCTGGAAAAAGACGGCAACTTAAAAAGTACAATATGACTACACGACTGCGACGAAGTATATCTAAATCGATCGCACCTTCAGGTAGTGGTTCAGAAAATTCACTTTTAAACCATGTCATTGCTAGCTCACTTTTAGACTTAACTGCCTCTTTTGGTGGAAAAATACCAAGCAAATCATGACACGATTCCAAATATTCAAATTTTGTGAACATACCGGGAAACCGTCTGTGCTTAGACGAAACAGAAAATAAACATCGGCTAGAGTTACCGTCATTTCACCAACTCTTAAATGAAAAGTATTTGTCTCCGGCCTCCATCTATCACACAAAGTCGTAATAAGGTGATGATCTAGTCGAATGTAGGCAATTTGCATAGCTTTCCAAAATCCGGCAATTCTTAGATTTTGTTCAAACCTAGGATCTCTAAAGTCTATTTCCTTTAGCTTGCTAGAATGGTCGCAAAGCTTAACTATTTCCACATCCTGATTAATAACAAAGAATTGAAATTAGTAATTCATAGTTGCATTTTGGTTTAACATTAATGCATTGAGCTTAAAATAAATACCTCCATAAGCACATCATTTTGGCTTCTATGTTGCTCTTGAAGATAGAGAACACTTTTATCTTTGGGTCCGGGAGCCAATTCTACATTATATAGATCAACCAATTAATCATTCAAACATATATTTTCCATCCAGGGTTTAGGTTTTAGGATTACTTTATTGCTATTTCCATTTTCAACAATGACAACAACCATAGGAGTAAATTGTCGTCGACATCAACTACGCTACTTCGTCCATTAACAACAACTATCAACAAGATTTTCTGTTAACATCCCCGATGCTTTACACAAAATTGTTTAATATAGGCTCTACCTTTCGGTCAAGTGAATTCACATTTTTGAATGAAATAACTAAGCCGAAAGGTTCAAAGGTCTTAATTTCGGCCATTGTTTGAGATAATCAATGTCGGAGGACTTTGGGAGACTATTTATCCTTTAAAAATCAAAGAAGGAATTTGTTAACTTTTAACCAGGCCGAAGAGTTAAAGTTCCATCCAAACCTTTCGGCTTGACTGGAGTTAGGGAATTACTGAACCTTCCATTCTGGCCAGAGGATTTAAGAGGTCACTTAAACCATTCAACCTGATTATACTCATTACTCGACATCCGACTTTATCACTTCATTGTATTCTATCTCCCTTGGAAACCGAAAGTAAGTAATTATTGATCAACATCTCTTTTGACTCCCTCCAGAAGGTTATGAGCCTTTCGGCATCATCGAAAAATGATGTAACTTTATCTGTCGCTCTCTTTACACTTTCGGCTTCCTTGATTGATATTCCTTTTGTGAAAAAACCTTTCGAAAAGAATGTATCATCCAAACATATTTAGATAATAATAAAAGCTGATTTGATATGCCATGAGACTCATATCTGGAATTAATCCATAAGTCACATTCCTCCTTTTTGTGGTTGATGCTAAGTAAAGGAGAATGAAACTTATGAAAATGTCTATCGACAGTTTCATGGCATATACTCGAAATAAACAAAGAATATAAGAAATAAATCATAAATGATTAGCCGTTAATATTAAGTTAACGCCTAATCATGATTATTCCCAAATTCTGAGTCGATCACAAGCCATAATTCTCTTTATTTCTTCATAATGGAATCCGATACAAAATTTAAGAGGTTAGCCCCCAATCTGATTTCTAAACTAGGGTTACAAAGTAGTAAGCGGAAGCAAGAGTAGTTGGTGTGTAGGAGAATGGGAAGAAAATCAGATCCCGAAATAGGACCCTTTGGGTCCGATTTATGGATGCAGGCGGCCCTCCTTTCGGCCTTATGCCTTCGTCGGGGATGGAATGTTGCTTCTTATATGTCGTTATAAACCTTTCGGTCTTAACGGAAGGTTGTTTCTTATATGCCGTTGTAAACCTTTCGGACTTGACGGAAGGTTGGTTCATTATACATCATCATGGACCGCTGAATGCCATCGAAGGTTTTGTATTTCCCATTGAATGCATGAAATCCTCATCTTTCCCTTAGGGCTGGTTTCTTATAAGGTATTGTAAACCCTTCGACCTTGTTGGAAGGTTGCTCCTTTACTTGATTACCGCCGAGAGATGCGCTCTTCCTGAATGTTGTCGAAAGGATGTCTTTTGTTGTGTTATGGATGCTGCCTTTACTTTAAACTTTCGGTATTGTCGAAAGGTACTAAATATGTGTTTTAGCCGGTCTTAAAGGCTTATTATGCTTTCGAAAGGGTTGTTATTGAGTCACATGTCCTTGTCCTGACCTCTCTACCCTTTTCGGAAGGTAACGACTCTTCGAATGACGAGAGATAAAACCCTCTGTTTACTCCGAAAGGTTTAAAACTGTTGCAAACTGTTATCCGCATTCCCTCAATCCTTTCAGTAAGGTTTGGGGTTACCTTCTTTTTCCCTAGTCTTTGTTTTATGTTGGGTGGCTCCGTGACCATTTTCTTTTTTTGTCCAGGAGGTGCTTAGCAGTTTTATATCTAGCTGTTTTGCTGCGCTTTAGTAGTTCATTCCTTCGCGCTTGCGAAAGCCTTACCCTGAAGCTACCATGTGCTTCTTCTTCACTTGTGCCATGCAACCTTTTCGGTGTCGTCGGAAGGTGAGTTCTTCTGGTACTCTTTACCTATGCAGAAGGTTTCTGAAGTGCCTTCTTTATCTTCATTTACATCTTATGGTTAACATTTAGCCCCTCTATATAAAGAAGGCTTTTGTTCTTTAGGACAAAGGTTCCAGGATCGCCGAGCTGCCCCTGCATTCCTGTAATTCAACTAATAATATTTTCTTTATTAGTTTATACTATATGTATCTTTTTAATATGGTTGACTTCTAACTTTGATTTTTTTTGGCAAGAGCTTCGTCCTTTAAAAATTCGGAACCAAACAGTAATTACTTCCCATTTCGTTATAGATAATAAAAGTTTCTTGGCAATAGGATGTTAAAAGACCATGAATGGGTAGTTTAGAAGCATGCGTCTTGCGACAATAAATATTGAGAGTTCCATAATAATGAGAGAGGTCCAAAATCCCAATCTGATCATTTGTCCTAACATAAAAGTACAGGAGATCACCCTTGGTTGTAAACATTAAAAGTTCAGATGGTTCATCTTGTCATTTAGTAATAGAAATATGTAAGGCTGCTTCTAGTAGTAAGTAATAGGTGAACAGGAGTGCACGTCTTAATAATGCGCAATAGAAAACCAGAAATCCATTTTGGCATTGATGATGGAAATCTGAAAAATCGCTTTTGGTAATAATAGATGATCAGAATATCCTTTTCTGATATTTCATAGTAAAAGTCTAGGGCATCATTTAATAAGAGAAGTCCATGATTCCATTTATGTTGATTAATAGCAGAAGATGAGAATACCATTTCCGGTAACTAATAATAGAAGACCAGAATTCCATTTTTGGTAATTGATAATAGAAAACCATAATACCATTTTTGGTAATTAATAATAGAAAGCCAGAATACCATTTCTGCTAATTAATAATAGATGACTAGAATACCATTTCTGGTAAATAATAGAAGACCAGAATACCATTTCTGGTAATTAATAATAGAAGGCCAGAATACCATTTCTGGTAATAATAGATGACCAGAATACCCGTCTGGCAGAAGTTCGAGAATTCTTTCGGATTCTATCTATTGAATGCATCATCTTAAGGCTTTGAGGATGTCTTGCATGCTTTTGCTTTCTCGGGCCCGAGTTTTCTTTGTCCATTTGTCATTTTTTTTGGCGTATTTCAGGCGAGGACTCTTTTGTTTGATTTTGTGCTTATTTAAGCAGAGCCTATTTCAGGTTGTTTGTCATTTTTGACACTATCGACCTTTTCGGTGGTTACTATTTTAAGCGATGCCAATTTCTGGCGGTGCCTATTTTAGGCATGGACTTTTCTTATTCCGCCGGATATTTCACCCAGATTTCCGGTGCGCTCGGCTAGCTTATTCTGAAGCAGGGCCTGAGGACTTACCCGACCTCCCTCCAGGAGGCACCTTAACCTGGCCATAGCGTGACGCGGTTAAGGGATTGTTCGATACCTTGGCCAGGCCATAGCGTGATGGGACCAAGGGATTACCCGTCCTCCCTCTAAGAGATGCCTTATCCTGGCAATAGCGTGACGCGGATAAGGGCTTGTGCTACTTTAACCTGGCCATTTCTGATTTTGGCACGGATAAAGGCTTACGCCCTCCCTCCAGGAGGTGCCTTGACTTGGCCATCTCGGTGCGACCAAGGGCTTTCTACCATTATCGGTAGGCTACCATCTTTGGTAGTCCAAGTTTGAGGAGAATTTTACTCCCGACCATGTAGACTCTTCTTAATGAATCATAAAAGGGGGCATTCGTGAAAATGCTTTATTCATTTAGTGTTAGAAAATATGGTTTCAAATATTCTGCATTCCAGGTTCTTGGTACCATATTACCATCGGATGGCATAACTTGTAAGCCCCTGGGGGTATTTCTTTGAAGATTATTAGAGGACCTTCCCAATTTGGTCCCAATGTCCCATCTGATTGGTCTCTTGTATTGGCCATTACTCTTCTATGTACCAAATCCCCTTTTCTGAATTACCTTGTTTACACCTTTGAGTTGTAGTATTTCGAAATTCTCCTTTAAAACTCAGCCGTTCTTCAGGCTGCTTCATCTCTTAATTCATGAATTAGGTCGAGCGATTCCTTTCTCAACTCTTGGTTTGGGTTAAAGGTGTAGGCAATCCTTCGATGAGAAGGTATTTCGATTTCTACTGGTAGCATTGCCTCGCATCCATATGTTAGTGAATACGGGGTATGACCCATTGCGGTTCTAGTGGATGTTCTGTAAGCCCACAAAACTAGGGGTAATTCCTCTACCCAATTCCCTTTTGCATTGTTTAGTCTCTTTTTCAAGATTGTCTTTATGGTTTTATTAGCAGCTTCAACGGCTCCGTTGGCCTTTGGGTGAGCGACGGAAGAGAAACTTTTTATGATCCCATTCTTATGACAAAATTGTGAAAATTCTTTACTCTCAAATTAGGTTCCGTTGTCGGATATTATCTTGTAAGGTATCACAAACCTTGTGACAATGTTTCTGATGACAAATCTTAGTACTTTCCCAGAGGTGATTTTCGAAAGTAGTTCTGCTTCAACCCATTTTGTGAAGTAATCAATTGCCACTACAGCATATTTCGCTCCTCCTTTGGAGATTGGAAGCAGCCCGATTAAATCAATTCCCCAAACATGAAATGGCTATGGTGTAGTAATCAGAGTTAGTTGACTAGATGGGAGACGTGGTATCTTCGAATAATGTTGGCATTTTTCACACCTTTTAACATAGTCAATTGCTTGGTTGGTCAATTGTGGCCAGTAAAACCCTTGCCTCGTTACCTTTTTGGCCAGTTTAATTCCATTAGAGTGGTCTCCACAAAATCCTTCATATGCTTCCTTTAATATCCTTAACCCGCTCTCGAGTTTTACACATCGCAAATAGGAAAGAGCATAGCCTTTCTTATATAGAATTATTTCCATAATGGTGAAGCTTTGGGCTTGCCTTTTTAACTTTCGTGCTTCTATCTTGTTTGTTGGTAGTGTCCCATTAACAATATAATTCATAATTGGAGTCATCCATGTGTTTTCGTAACATTCTTGTGCTATCCGTACTACAGGTTCTTTATTCATTATTTCCTGATTTATTTCTTCCGGTATTTATGCCAAGGCTTGTGATCGGGTTAATACTAATAGTTCCTTGGCTTTCTCTTGCTTATTCTCCTCAATGCTGGGGTTGGCCTGAAAATCCCACGGGCACTATTCGAGTCTCGGGGGCCCCTCTTGAGCTTGCCAACTTAGCCAGCGAATCTGCTTGGGAATTATCCCCTCTTGGTATTTGATGTACAGAGAAATCTTCAAAAAGAGAGAGCATTTTTAAAACTTTCTTCACATACTGACTAAGTTTGGGATTTTGGTTTGATATACTTGTTTGATTTGGTTAACCATCAATTGGGAATCGTTGAATACTTGAATCCTCGGGATTTTGAGCTGTAGAGCTAGGGTTAATCCTGCAACCATGGATTCATATTCTGCTACATTGTTAGTGACTGAAAACCCCAATTTCATAGCATAGTGAAGTTTGTGTCCATATGGGGTAATTATAACATATCCTACCCCAACCCCCTGTTCCGTTTGAGGTGCCATCCACAAATAACTGCCATTTGGGTTTTACATCCGTTTCCCTTTCGGATTGTTCTGAAATGAATCCCGTACACTCATTAATGAAATTAGCTAAAGCTTGTCCTTTTGTAGCCGTTCTTGACTGATATGCTATATCATAATGACTTAATTCGATGCCTCATTTAATCAATCTTCCAGAAGTTTCAGGCTTTCCAAATACTAGTTTAAATGGAAAGTTGGTTAACACTTTTATCAAGTGCGCTTGGAAGTACGACCTTAAATTCCAGGCCATTAAAATTAGACAGTATGCTAGTTTCTCAATGACTGGGTATTAGATTTCAGCATCCTTTAATCTTCTACTCACATAATAAACCAACAGTTGTAATCCCTTGTCATTTCTGATCAATACTGAACTTACTACGTGCTCAGAGATTGCCATGTACAAGAATACGTCCTCTCCTTCTTCGGGACTAGATAATATCGGTGGTTTTTCCAAATGTAGCTTCAACTCTTGAAACGCCCTTTTGTAATCCTCATTCCATTCAATTTTTTTCTTTTTCTTTATTACGTCAAAGAAAGGTATGCACTTAATAGTGGCCTTTGATATAAACCTGCTTAGCGATGCTACCTTCCCATTTAAACTCATAACATCTTTATGTTTTAGGCTCAGCCATATCCTTAATGGCCTCGATCTGCTCTGGGCTAGCCTCAATCCCTTGTGCACTTACAATATAGCCAAGAAATTTTTCAAAATGGACTCCAAAATTGCATTTTTAGGGGTTGAGTTTCATTTGATATATACGGAGCACTTTGAACATTTCATCAAGATCTTCAAGATGATCCTTGGCCTCTTGGGATTTTACCAACATATCGTCTACATAAACTTCCATATTTTCCCCAATTTGCTCTTTAAACATTTGGTTAACCAACCTTTGGTAAGTTGCCCTAGAATTTTTCAATCCGAACGGCATTACCTTATAACAATAGGTTCCCTCATCAGTAATAAAGCTGGTATGCTCTTCATCGGGTTTGAATATAGGGATTTGATTGTATCCAGAATACGCATCCATCAGTGAGAGCAGCTTATGTCCGCTGGTGGATTCGACCAATTGATCTATCCTTGGTGGGGGTAACAGTCCTTTGGAGAAGCTTTATTCAAATCTGTGTAATCCACACATGTCCGCCACTTCCCATTGGATTTCTTTACCAAAATTGGATTTGCCAACCATTTAGGGTACCGAACTTCTCGGATAAACCAATTTTGCTGCAATTTCTTGACTTCCTCTTTTAACGCGTTGGTCCTTGCTTTATTGAATTGTCTTTTCATTTGCCTGACCGGAGGAACGTCTGGATTGATATTCAGGGCATGGCTCATAACTGTAGGGCTAATTCCAACCATGTCAGAGTGGGTCCAAGCAAAAACATCTTTATTGTGTTTTAAAAATTCTGTCAATCTTGACTTTAAGTGCACCTCTAGATCCTTTCCCACTATGATTATTTTATTAGAATCGGTAGAATCTATTGGAACTTCTTCGGTTTCTTCAATCGGCTTAACTCTTTCAACCTCTCCTCGACAATCTAACTCTGTAGCAATTTCACTTTCTTCTACCGAGTTGAAATATGTTCTCTTTCTCTTCCCATAAACTGCAAAACATATTGCAGAAATACGTTTGTTAGTTTTATTAGATTTTTTCTTTGCTTCGAATGGTGGATGTAAAAATCCATCTTCCGAAGGCTGTAAAGTAATGGAAGAATCAAAGTAATAAGTGAACTCCCTGTTATATTGCTCTATAGTTGCAAAGTACATTTATCTCGATGCGAACTGCTCGCCTTGGATGGTGCCCCAGCCATTTTTAGTAAGGAACTTGAGCATTAGGTATTCTGGCAAGACAAATGCGTCAACTTCATCTAGTGCCGGCCGTTCAAAGAAGTGATTGTAGAATGATGGTTGATCTATGATCACAAAGGTTGTTTCAAAAACTTGGGAGCATGAGGGGTGTCCTAGTTGAACCAAAAGCTTCACTTGCCCAAGTGGAGTCATCCCCTTATTGTTGAACCCGAAGATAGGTTCGGGGCTAGGCTCAAGCTTGTCTTCAGAAATTCCCATCTGTTCAAATGCATGATGAAATATCACATTTACAGCACTTCCTGTATCAACCAAGATTTTTGCGACCACCGAGGACCCTATTTGAGCTGTGATCATTAATGGGTCATTGTGGGGATGATGGATTCCCCTTTTTAATTCTTGTGGATTGATCACCAGTGTGTATATTGATGTTGTATTTTTGGCTCTTGAGTGGCAGTTCTTCTTGTACAAAAAATACACCCTTCTTGGCCTCACAAATGTTTTTATTCCGAGCATTTTGACTTCTACCGGCGGGGTACGGTCCACCGTATATAACATCAATTCTATTTTGAGGTGGACCTAGGATTAGTGGGTCCTCATCCTCGATTATATTTACGGCATTACCAGCAGGCTTCCTTCCATCAGTATCTGATGGGAGATTTCGTTGCAGATTCTTCACAAACTTATTCAACTGCCCTTCTCGAATTAACTTTTGAATTATTCCAGCCAGTACCTTACATTCATTGGTTCTGTGGCTATTCGCCTTGTGGTAGGCACAATATTTGTCTCCTTTCTTCTGTTCAGGGTAATTTCGGGCTTTGAATGATGTGGGGAAGTTGACCTTATCTTGGGTAATTGCATAGATGTAGGAAATCGGCCGGTTTAATGCCACCGCGTTAGTATTATTGTCTTCCCGTCTAGCTCTCTTAGGAATCATTTCTGGGCCGAATTTATCGCTATCCTTCTTGTGACTAAATTTCTTCTTTGAGTAGTACAATTCGTCCATTCGAATAAATTTGTCGGCTTGAAAATGGAAGTCTTGAAGATTCTGGCATCCATGGATAAACAACTCCTTCCAAAAAGGATAATTGACTATGAGACCCGAGTGAACGGCAATGAGCTTGTCTCTATCATTCATTCCTTTGGCCTTCAAGGCTTCGGTATTGAACCTCTTCAGATAATCTCCTAATGACTCTCCATGGTTTTGTCTGATGTTAGAAAGCACGGTATAGTCAATAGAGGGATCCTTACATATGCAAAACTGAACAGAGAACTCGTAGGAGAATTGTTTCCAGGAATATATCGTGTTTTCACGATACTGACGGTACCATTTAATAGTAGCTCCTTGTAGTGTGACCGAAAAGTGCCGACATCTAACAGCGCCAGAAGCATTGTATAAATCCATCTGACTATCAAAGGCCATCAAATGGTCATCTGGGTCAGTTATCCCATGATATTTCATAGTTGGGACCTTTACATGAGGTGGTATAGGTGCTGACATGATTTCATCGATAAAAGGGGCAACCCTTTCGTTGTTGTTTACTCTTTCATCTTCAGTTCTCTTACACTTGACATTCAGTAGGTCCTTTACAGCCTTTTCTGCTACATCTTTGAGGTAGGATTCACTGTTCAAATAGTTCCTTTTGTCTGGCTTGTAACCATCTGAAGTTGAGCTTGCGGAACAATCCTTATCTTCCGCCTGAACTCTTCCTTGATAATTGGCCTTTAGTGGAAGGCGATCATTCTATATAGATGAAGAAATATTAACTTTACTCTTTGCGACATCCATCTTGATCTTCAGATTCTTTCTCGGAGAGACAACTTCTTCTTCCGCCATAGCAGCTTTCATGGATGATCTATGAGGTAACACCTCATTCAGAAGATCTTTCATCTTTGACATTTGCCATTCTAGATGCGATTTTAGCAATGTGTCCCTCTAGTTGAAGATTTTGAGTTGGAGCCAGTTATGGTGATAGTCGAATCAGAGACGGAGGTGGAGTTGGTTGAACGGGGGTGGAAGATTGCCCCTGCTCCTTGTTTCTAGGGTTGAAAGATGGTGAGACGTTCTCCTCCAGTGAAGTTATAAGTTCATCCCTTTCGTTGATGGGAAGAAGCCTTTTTGATCTCACTTTCCTATAACAAATCAAATTTCCGCAACTAGTCATGTTAACCACAAGGTCGGAGGTTCATGCCTTCCTTCTAGCACCAAAAATGTTAACAAGATTTTCTGTTAACATCCCCGATGCTTTACACAAAACTGTTTAATATAGGCTCAACCTTTCGGTCGAGTGAATTAACATTTTTGAATGAAATGACTAAGCCGAAAGGTTCCAAGGTCTTAATTTCAGCTATTGTTTGAGATAATCAATGTCGGAGGACTTTGGGAGACTATTTATCCTTTGAAGAAATTAAAGAAGGAATTTGTTAACTTTTAACCAGGTCGAAGGGTTAAAGTTCCATCCAAACCTTTCGGCTTGACTGGAGTTAGGGAATTACTGAACCTTCCATTCTGGCCGGAGGATTTAAGAGGTCACTTAAACCTTTCGACCTGATTATACTCATTACTCGACATCCGACTTTATCACTTCATTGTATTCTATCTCCCTTGGAAACCAAAAGTAATCAATTATTGATCAACATCTCTTTTGACTCCTTCCGGAAGGTTATGAACCCTTCGACATCATCGAAAAGCGATGTTACTCTATCTATCGCTCTCTTGACGCTTTCGGCTTCCTTGGCTGATATTCCTTTTGTGAAAAAACCTTTTGAAAAGAATGTATCATCCAAACATATTTAGATAATAATAAGAGCTGATTTGATATGCCATGAGACTCATATATGGAATTAATCCACAAGTCACATTCCTCCTTTTTGTGGTTAATGCTAAGTAAAGGAGAATGAAACTTATGAAAATGTCTATCGACAGTTTCATGGCATATACTCGAAATAAACAAAGAATATAAGAAAAAAATCATAAATGATTAGCCGTTAATATTAAATTAACGCCTAATCATGATTATTCCCAAATTCCGAGTCGATCACAAGCCACAATTCTCTTTATTTCTTCATAATGGAATTCGATACAAAATTTAAGAGATTAGCCCCCAATCTAATTTCTAAACTAGGGTTACAAAGTAGTAAGTGGAAGCAAGAGTAGTTGGTGTGTAGGAGAATGGGAAGAAAATCAGATCCCGAAATTTATAGATGTAGGCGGCCCTCCTTTCGGCCTTATGCCTTCGTTGGGGATGGAACGTTGCTTCTTATATGCCGTTGTAGACCATTTGGTCTTGACGGAAGGTTGTTTCTTATATGCCATTGTAAACCTTTCGGCCTTGACGGAAGGTTGGTTCATTGTACATCATCATGGACCGCTGAATGTCGTCGAAGGGTTTGTATTTCC
This sequence comes from Allium fistulosum, assembly GCA_030737815.1. Lineage (NCBI taxonomy): Eukaryota > Viridiplantae > Streptophyta > Magnoliopsida > Asparagales > Amaryllidaceae > Allium > Allium fistulosum. Next base: position 854,551,701 of record CM060907.1, read on the forward strand.
CAATGAATGCATGAACTCCTCATCTTTCCCGCAGGGTTGGTTTCTTATAAGGTATTATAAACCCTTCGACCTTGTCGGAAAGTTGCTCCCTTACTTGATTACCGCTGAGAGCTGCGCTCTTCCTGAATGTTGTCGGAAGACTGTCTTCTGTTGTGTTATGGATGCTGCCTTTACTTTATGTTTTCGGTATTGTCGAAATGTACTAAATATGTGTTTTAGCCGATCCGAAAGGCTTATTATGCTTTCGAAAGGGTTGTTATTGAGTCACATGTCCTTGTCCTGACCTCTCTACCCCTTTCGGAAGGTAATGACTCTTCGAATGACGAGAGATAAAACCCTCTGTCTACTCTGAAAGGTTTAATGTTATTGCAAACTGTTATCCGCATTCCCTCAATCCTTTCAGAAAGGTTTTGGGTGACTTTCTTTTTCCCTAGTCTTTGTGTTACGTTGGGTGGCTCCGTGACCATTTTCCTATTTTGTCCAGGAGGTGCTTAGCAGTATTATATCTAGCTGTTTTGTTACGCTTCAGTAGTTCATTCTTTCGCGCTTATGAAAGCCTTACCTTGAAGCTACCATGTGCTTCTTCACTTGTGCCATGCAACCTTTTCAATGTCGTTGGAAGGTGAGTTCTTCTGGCACTCTTTACCTATGCGGAAGGTTTTTGAATTGCCTTCTTTATCTTCATTTACATTTTATGGTTAACAACAACAATCACTTGTTAACTAAAAATCAATTTAAACTAAAATTATTTTTACCTCTACTCACCGTGGATAAAGAACTTCCTTCCATTTTTAGCTTAATCAAGTATTTACTTCAAGGAATAGTAGAGAGCAATGTAATTGAGGATTTGGATTTGGTAAAAAATGGGTTTAGGATGAGAGTTTGGGAGGATTTTGAGAGGAAGCTTGCCCAATCCATATATGCCCAAAATTGAGCTTGCCCAATCCATATATGCGCAAGCTTTACATATAAAGCTTGCGCATATATGGATTGAGCAAGAAATATACATAGAGCTTGCACATATATGGAATGCGCAAGCTCTACATATAAAAAAAATTTAATGCTTGCGCAATCCGTAATTGTGCAAGCCTTGAAAATGAGGCCTAGTTTTGAAATAAGTTTTTGATTAAGCCTAAAACTATCAATTATTTTTTCTAGGGGTCCTCTTTGAAAAATTGTCCTTTGTTATATTGATCGTTGACCAACCGGCGTTTTATTATTATTTAACCTTTAGATATAAAAAAATTTTGTAAAAATTTGGAAATTAGATAAATAAAATTTGTAAAGGTCAAAATTCTAAGTACTCTAGAATTTTTACGTATTAAAAAACTAAAATTAACGGAAAAATATCAAAATGTTATAGCCTTGACAAAAGTTAATTTTTCACAAAGCTTATCAAGTATAAAAAATTTGAACCTTGTACGTACAATCCAAATCTTTTAAGTTAGGTTTTAAAAAATTTCCTCACCATTATACATTAAATGGAACTATCTATCGCCAAATATTCAGCAAATGACATTACTATTTAACATAAATAGTGTTATACATATAGATACATACATCCATATATATATATATATATATATATGAATTTGTTTAAATTCAAATTTTAATAAATGTGTTTACTTAAATTAGTTATCAAATTCGAAAATTATAAATTTCAAATAAGATTTTCACATTATAAAATCCGGTTTTAAATATTTTCGATTTTCTTATAAAGTCGTTTTTTGTTCTTCAAAATTTAATAATAATTAAAAATAAAATTAATTTAAATAATAGAAAAAAGAAAATTAGAAAAAAAAGTTTCAAATTTTGGATGTAAGATTATAAGATTGCATCTTATTCTCCAAAATAAAATAGTTTGGAAAATGTTTTTTTGGAAAATACCAAAATCAAAATACAAATGAATATATTTCATCAATATTATTTATGATTAGGTCACCTTTTACACCATCGTAAGTAAAACCTATTGCGCAAAATTAGAGTTTTGGGTAGTAAAAATAGGACACCCAATAATCTAGTCTGTAGATAATCTCAACAACTCCAATCCAACAAAGAGAATAAAAGGAAGATCAAAGTACACAAATTACAGATAAAGAAAGAAAGGACAGATAATACCAATATAAAGAGTTACGGGTATGCCTTTGTCCTTGGACCCAATTTCTTTATTTCAAGTGGGAGCACAACAATACGAGAAGAGTATAAATTACTCAATAAATTTCACTCACCCTAAAATAGAAAGAAATATGCATCTTATTGAAGATATTTTGTGAAGAACTCTCTTCTCTTGTCTTATTTTAAAAAAGATAAACGAATGTCTTTATACACACACATACACACACAATGATGAAGTCTACCTTGGAGATAAGGTTGAAATCATTCCATATTCACTTGATTTGATTCCAACACAAAATAAGCATAATGGTATTTTTTTTCCACATATATCCATATTTGATTGGTTGCTTAAATCAATTTACATATCTTCTTAAATTAATTGATTACCTTTCATATTTGCTTCCCACAATTGATTGGTTGCATGAATCAATTAATATATTCTCTCTTTTAATATTTGAAATATATTTAAATCGTCCAAATTTAACACAACTGGTTTTATTTTTTACATGCATGTAAAGTATGAGTATAAAAGTGGATAAATTGTGTTTTAGACAACATTAGATTCAAGCATTGATGTTTTAATTAAAGTATTATACAATTTTTCAAAAATAGCCTTAGAACACTAGAAAAATTAACTCAAACTTCGGCCGGATGGTTCAGATCAAACAACTATATTCAATTGGACTATCTAAGATATGATATCATGTACTCGTAATTTAATCCATCCAATAAATATGGTTAACTAATTGTGTAATTGTAATTTAAACTATTTAAATAGATATAGTTAACTAATATTCATTAATACATCTAATAAACCCTTAAAATACGAGATTCACTATATACAATATTCATATATATAGAAGAAATGATAAAATTATTTCTTCTTTATTCAGATATCTAAATCATGTAACAAAAATGTATACATAAATAATAATAACTCTTTTAATTTCTAATTCATTTTATCTCAAAAAATTATCATACATTACATAACATAATTTCATTTTGAGCAACCTTAAAAGATAAATTAAATATTTTACAAAATTACGATGTGAACGCAAAGATTACACTAATATTAGGTTATATGAACATTCTCACTTTCAACATGTTATCAAACCATACCCAACGCATAACTCAACTAAATGCAACATAACATTATTTTGCAATTATCAGTGTTGTAAGAATGACCCTCCTACAACAATACGAAATCTTTGATTAATTACAAGGATAAAATTGTTTAAAAATGAAAATTAAATATGAATAAAATTTCACATGTAAATAAGCTAACAATAAGACCGATGTTCTTCTCAACTACAAATATGTACAAAGCACTTCCCAATTTTCTCTAATTATTTTACATTGAACTCTATTTAATTAGTTATGTTTACCTTTAATTCAAATTATTTAATGTTCATCGATCCATTTATAAATTCTTTAAAAAAGATGACAACTATATATATAAGGTGAAACCCAGTGCACGAGGCTCCTGCACGATAGCGGACTCTAGGGAGGTCTATAATGTATGCAGTCTTTCCCTCGCATTACGAAGAAGTTGTTTTCAGAATCGAACTTGGGCGCCCAGATCACCGTGCGGGTGACCTAATCGTTGTGCCAAAGCTCCACCTCATATATATACATATATAAACACACATACACACACATACAAACACAACAATATATATAATAATCATATTAATAAAATGGTAAAGTTACTAATTCACTTATAAATATAAAAAATATATATTACATAACATATATTATTTATGTCATCAAGAAAAAACATAAATTATTTACATATACGATATTAACAATTTTGATATATAATTTTTTTGAGTTAGGACATTAATTTTTACAGAGATATATTGTTAGCGAGGTTTGAACCCTCAACCTTATATCCGAGCATCGCATGCCATTTTAATTTATGACTAATATATCAAGATAGATTTATCATATACTGGATAATAAAATGTATTTTAGCAATAATTAAAATATAAATACTATTTTTTAACAAAATTATCGTGTGTAGAGCCGGTCCTAGGAGTTTTGGTACTTAGAGCTAGTTGTGAGTAAAGATCATATTACATATATTAATTAGACTAATAAAATTGAAGCATCAAAGTAAAATAGTTTATATACGACATAGATAACAAATGGAGTAACAAAAAGAAACAACTACCTTGATAATGATACTTCAAATCATACAGCAAATTTATTTTTTAGCAATTGATTTGTGTTAAAAATGTTAATCATCAAATTTTAAAGCAAAGAAGCTTATTTGCCAGAGATTTTAGCATTCAAATCATATTAATATTCTACAAATAGAAATTCATAACATAAAGTGAATAAAAATAAAGAGAATAAAGTATATCATCTTAGGCAAAATTATGGTTTCTGAAATTGATATGATTTTCTAATTTTTCCTTCCAATTTCTTTAAATGAAAACAAATGTTGAAAATTATGAATTTGTAGGATTTTTGAAAGTTGTGATTTTTAAATTTACGAAATATGAATTGAGGGAAAAGAGGATATATTGATGCTCATCTTCCTTGTGCCTAGCATTAACTTTTATTTTCGTACAATGCATTTTATTGTCTACTATAACCTTTTACATATTGGTTTTAAATTTTCTTTTATTTCGGTGCCCTTGTGTGAAATAGGTCCAAAGCCATGGCTTTAGTGCCTTGATCTAAGGGCCATCCTTGACCGTGTGCAACGCACGAGTTACACACCAGTTAATTGTATTGCCGACAAAAAAGATTGAGTGTGATTTTCTATATTTGGCAAAATCATAATTTTATCCTTGTGATTTTAAGCCAAATTTTGATGGATGGTTTGAGTTAAACTAGATCAATCAAGATATTTCATTTTAATTGGTTGCAAATATAAATGCAAGGGTTGGGTTTTAGATTTAGCATTAAGGAAAATCAAGTAAAGGGTTTTGGTTTTTTGATGATTGTGGGTTGTTTACTACAAGTAATTAAGACAAATTAATATCAATTTTATTTAGCAAAAATAAAATAAAACATATGTTGAATTATTCTTTTTTTTTTCAGTTTTCCCTCTTTAATTTTCTTTTCTTTTTTTTTTGCAAAATTAAAGGGCGATGTCGGTATTTTTAAGCCAAATTATGATGGATTTATGATGTCTCATTTTAAGTGGTTACTAATATAAACATGGTGGTTCAGTTTAGAGTTAGAATTAGGGAAAACTAAGAAATGGATATTTGATTTTGGAAGATTATGGTCCATTTGTTATAATTAATTTAGACAAATTAAGAGTGAATGAAGGTCAAAGAAAACTATTTATTTTTTGTTCTTCTTAATCTTAGTATGTAGTGGTTTACATAATTACCTGGCAATGAACATTCACGAGAAGGCAGACTACCAAGAAGTCTGCAGACGAAAGCAGTAGCATTCACATTAATAAGGGAAGGAGAAACCCCAGAAATGCCCGCTTGAGACGCCTTGGGAGATGATAAATAGGTTTGGCCACTTCGGGTACATGAGGAGGAGCATCCTAAATTAACAACAGAGGACCGATTGAATTTCGACTTATCCTTACGATTCTTGGCCATCTGAAGAACCCAGAGCGACGAGGTAGGGTGCAGGAGGAGAGCCAAACGGAAGGCAAGAAGACGAGGCACGGGAGCCCTAAATCAACAGTTTGGGTGAAAACGGGGAGGCCATTAATATTTATGTGATGTACATAGATCATATATTAAATATGATATTTATATGATGTGTAAACTTGTACTTTTAAAATGAGTATTAAAACAATATAAATATTTTCATATATATAATATATGTTTTACATAAATGTGAAATATTAATAAATAAATAAATATGTATTTATTAAATTAGATAATAATTTGATGAACATATACTAATATATATACACACACACAATTATATATATATTATGCAAAGTTGTTCTTTTTATATTTGTAAATGGATGTTTTATAGCAATAAAATTAATATATATATATATCTATAATTATAATTGTAATAACTAAAAATATTTATAAATGTATGTAGATAAATATATATATATATTTATATTATATAATTATAAAATTAATTAAAACTACACAGACACACACATCTTATAACATTCCAGATCTAATACACAATGTAAAAAATATTTTATGATAATTTTACATTATTAAATTATTTATATATAAATTTATTAGCCAAAAAAGATTAAAGAATATTAAAAATAATTTTGTAACATATTATTTAAATTATAATATTTTTTAAATTAGAATATGATATTATAAGGTCATGAAAAAAATTCCATAATTTTCTAAGTTGAAATTATATTTTTTATTATTTAAGTAATTTCAACCGTTATTATAATGATTTTTTAAAAATAATAAATTTGATTTTTAAATTCTGGAATTTTGGTTGAAAGTTAATATGATGATAAAAATTAAATTTTTTTTCGAATCATATATCATTTTATATTAATTATATAACCTTTATTTCAATTTAAATAATATTAGAAATAGTAAATAATTGCAAAAAAATATTTCGCTATTACCTAAAATTATATTCAGTATAAAATTGCATATATAAAATATTAGATTAATTTTTAACATGATATGGTGAGACAATGAATTATAGTTATTTAAATTTGTGTAATGTGACTTATTAATATAAATATAATAAATTAACATATATATATATATAAATTAAAATAAATAATTTCGACTGTATATACATTTGACCCAAATAAAAAATATACACATACATACATATAACAATTCAATATTTGACAACATTCATACATATAGGAATCTCACCTAACTTACAATATAAATATGATATATGTATGTGTGTGTGTGTGTGTGTGTGTGTGTGTGTGTATATATGTATGTATGTATGTATGTATGTATGTATGTATGTATGTATGTACAAGCAATGTAATATTATACATGAATTATAAGTTACATGAAATAAGAAAACATACCAAAACTACGCATTGAAGTATACCTTGCTATAATGAATATCTCTCCTCCGAACTCTTCTTAATTCGGTAGACTACTAATCTTTGAATTCTAGACCGTTGACTATCTAATAGTTGTTGATTTGAAATTGATTTGAGATGAGCTTTGATGGAGCTTTATGTAGATGGGATTGGCCAGCAAGAAGATGAAAATAGCAGCCAAAAAGTCACAAATGCATTAGGGTTGTAAGTTCCTTTATAATGGAAGGAATGGTGTGAAAGATGGATCGAATCTTTTACCCTTTATCCTTAAATCAGAGCCGTCCATCAAAGATCTTAGTCGCCCCTATCATGTATGTTATTGCCGTATGTATAATCATACATCATGGGCTAATAGCCCATTTAGGTCCAAATAAATATTACTAATTAAACCTAATTTAATTACTTGTCAATATCGTATATCGATCAATATATTTATAACTATACACTAATATTTATTCCTCAAATCATATTCATAATTTCATAGTAAATATTTCATAAATATTAATTAATTTATAACAATTATGAACTATTTAGATTGTTTGGTATAAAGAGAATTCATCAATTCATCATATTGGTTGTGTGACTCGTCGAGTGTAAATTTGGTCAGCGATTAACATCGAACTATTCGAATATTAACGTTCATATGTCACTTAGCAGGTGGTGTGACATTTTGGCCAAATTTATTGCTTATTTAGTTTTGGTAAAATCCAAATTCACTTTATTAAGCGTTACCCGGTTGTGACATTTATTTACACCAATTCTCATCGTCAAAACTATATCACGTTGGACTTACTGAATTTGGTAATTGTCAAAATTCCAACATCATCCATATTCAAATCTATAGTCCAAACACAAAGTTCTTGGTTCAATAATAACAATTGTTATTAATAGAAATGCTCACTTTGACTTTGAGTTGACTTGAGTTGAACATGATACTAACCCTATATAACCGAGGAGACGAATCCTCTTTTGAATAGTGTTTCACTTTCAATATGTTCACTCGACCCAATTATAGTCACTCGATGGAACGCCATGCCATGATTTGACTATAATCAAAGTGGAGCTTTCGTATTGAAGATCTACAGTATTCTCAAGTCGAGAGAATTATGTAAATCAATCACATCGATATTTTCTGTTTGACCTTAGTTATATTAACCAACAGAAAACTATCGAGTGAATCGTTTCGTAGTTATCTAATAACTATCAGTATGTAACATTTAGGTGCCCCAATAGCCATGCGTAATATAATGTCCAACATTTGGAGAGCGTTATGTACTCTAGTCTCAACGGATGCAACGAAATCCAGTCTCGATGTATCTTGACTAGGAAGATTTAAAATGATATATTTATTTTCATTGTGATAAATTACTCACGATTACAACACTTTATAACTACTCTCACTAAATGTACTATTTATGGATTTTCTATTAAATATACTTTCAGTTAAATTAATTAATTAACATAACGCATTATATCAAGTATATAATAGAAAAAAAACACCTTTTATTTCGATCAAGATTGGTTATCAAGTTAGATATATGTAACAAATTATATAATTGCACTTAGGGTATACCCCTAACTCCATCATTTCTATAGTGATATTCACTTATCAGTTATTTCCGCTAGTGCAATATCTCATATATTGATTATCATGTTTTGTTCATGTATATTCAATATATTATATATCATCATTCCACCATGAGATTTTATCAATATGCCTTAATATAATTTTTGTTTAAATTTTCTACTCCGACAATCTCTCTTTTGTGGTTCTCGAAAGTCTGACATTACCACGAAGGGTGGATAGTTACAGGTATGATCTCTTACTCTATTATGTGATTGTGAAAATCATTTTGTTCAAAGATCGAGCCTATTATGATTTAAATCTAACCTACTATGATTTAGATCCAGCCTGCTATGATTTATGAAAAAAATTAGTTTTTCCTTTCACTGATCTAAAGATTAAGAATTTACAATTTTTAGCACGAAACAACGATAAGTATCAGGCCCAAGGGTGTCCGGGAGGGCATCTTTTTTCTCTTTACTGACAAGTGTGGAAACATGCAGAAAGTGCCTAGAAAAAGATACAAACTCTATCAAGAAATTAAAAGTATAAATACAGTGTTCTTATAAGTGGTGGATCTACAGATGCTGGATGTAGCATTCGCTATGTCATGATTAAAATATAAACCTCTTGAAGCAATGTCATGAGTCGTGCATCTAATAATTTATGTCAGATTTGCTTTAATGTGCTTTTTTTTGAAACTTTATTAATAAGGTTCAAGCCCAAAGGAGTATAAGATATCAGGTAAATACCCGAGTAAAACACAAACCGACCCAAAAACCAGAATAACATCAAACCCTAACACAAATTGGGTAAAAGCGCCTCCACAAACTCCTCGCCTCAAAAAGAAATACAACCACGGCAAAACAGAACTCTCGATATACAAAATAAAAGAGAGAAAATATTCGGTTAGGCTTCCACTCCTTCATATTGTTGTTACTCCATTCAATATCCCTTGGATCTGAGAAAAAATAGCTCTGTAGAGCTATTTTTGTTTTGATTTCCATGAAGTTAGTCGCTTTGTAAATCAGAGCTTCATCTAGTTTTGGAATAGAGAGATCCTTAGCAAAAGAAACAAGAACTATATCCTTCATGTGGTAATCCTTTCATGTTGCTTCTGCTACTGCTTCCATGTCAACAAGTTTTGGATATGAGAAATTCTTAGCAAGAGCAGCCATATCTGAAGCTTTCAAATGAAAACCCTTTCGAGTTGTTTCTATACCAGCTTCTAAGAAGCGAGTCACTTTGCTATTCAAAACATCATCAAGCTTAGGGTTAGCGAAGTCCTTAGCAGTAGCATCTATAACTGGATTGAGAGATAAGCTAGATTTGCCTCTATCCTAAACAGATAAGTGATAGATCTGATTGTTGAGAATGCTTTTGTAAAAAAAGGTTTCCTAATCTTCGGTCGTTAATGGCCAGAAGGAAGTTGCAGTCAAGTTCTGGCTTACTGAAACGAGAGCAACTTCTCCTATACAAATCAGGTAAAAATGAATTTTGATTAGCATATGAGTCATTTAAGTTAACAAATTTATTATTAATAATTGCCTTGTTACTTCCCTTGCAGGCATTAGAATGAGTCTCAGAGGAGATACTATCTGATATGCTGCATGTGCTATCATTTTGAATCCAAGCTGAACTTTTTGTCTTAGATTTGAATTTTAAGAGATCCTCTCTTGACTTTTTGTCTCTGCTTGTAAGACGCAAATTGCCATACTGAACAAGCTCGAAGCTGAAAGAGTGGTAGCTCCTATTCAAATCAGGCAAGTAAAACATGTTGTTAGAAGATAAAATATTTTCATTATTTGAATTGAGACTAACAGGATTTTGTTTACTTCCCTTATAGGATAGAGTCCTGGTTTGGATTATGGAATGTCCGCCTTCAGATGGAGCTTTGATACAGTTATGATGGTTTGTTGGCTTACTTGGCCAGCAGTTGCTATTTAATTGGAGGGAGTTTTCAGAGGACCCCTTTGTAGGTACTCTTCAACTATTTCTTCAAAATTATCCGAATCACAGATATTATAACTATGATTGTTGATGTTGTTTGATTTGCTAGCCTTTTGGAGAATGATATTATATTCTATTTCAATGGCTTTCCACAACTGTAGGCAGTCTGTTTCAATATTGTTATGCAATCTTCTATTTCTTTCTTTCCATCAAAAATAAACAACAGTAGTTAAAACAACACTTGCTTTATTGAATTCTATTTTCTTTCCTTTGAAAGTTTTTTGAATGTGTTGAATACTATCTCTGATATTTTGGAGAGCCAAATGTTGATTGAGATTGATTTTTCTTTTGGCTATGAACCAAATGTGTCTTAAATACTGACAATCAAAGAAGAGATGATCAATATTTTCAATTTCAGTTTTGCAAAGAAGGCAGTTGGTGTTTCCTTTGTTTTTATCCCATTTTGCACACTTTTCTCTAGTTGGCGATCGATTAATAACAACAAAGTATGTACATAAAGCCATTTTTGGGCCGTTGGCTGTATTCCAGATAATTTTAAATCAGTCAAGTTCCATTTCCTCCCCTTTAATGAAATCCTAAGTGTTTTTAAATGAAAATTTTCCTTTTGATGATAATTTCCAAATCCAAATATCTTCATCCGGACTTGAATCAATTTCTATTTTATTAATTGTGGAGTTGAATATGAATGCTGCTAGTTGAGATTGAGTATTCCAAGTTGAATTTTGAATGATGCTTTCAACTTTAGTACTGGCTCCCCAAATTGATATAAATTGCTCCAAGCAAGTAAATTAATCAAAGATTTTCCATTGATCCATGGGTCAAACTAAAGACTAGTTTGATTTCCACTTTTGAATTTTCTTTCTAATAATTTTGAACCAGTTTCTCTACATTTAAGAATGCTCTTCCATGCATGAGAGAAATGATTCTCTATTGGCATGGACTAGAAGTTTTTATTTTTGACATATTTGGCTTTTATCCATTTGGCCCAAAGGGATTTGCCTTCAATGAATTTCCAAAATAGCTTATATTTGCAGGCTTCATTTAAATCGGCAAAATTTCTAATACCTAAGCCTCCTGCCTTCTTTGTTTTTGTGATTGTATTCCAAGAGATTTTATGAAATTTCCCATTCCAAATGAAATTTGCACATAATTTTTCAATTTTTTCCATAGTTTTAACTGGGATACTGTGAGATTGCATCCAGTACATGACTACAGCTGTGATGACCATGTGGATGAGTTCAACTCTTCCAACAATTGAAATTAGTTTGCTAGACCAATTGTCTAGTTTACTGTAAATAATATCATGTAGCTTAACACAGTCACTGTCTTTGATTTGATTGTAACCGAGGGGGAGTCCTAGGTATTTGATAGGAAGTTCTCTTTGTTGAAACTTTAAAACATTGAGAATCTCCCTCTTACTATTGCATGCTTTACTGAAATAGATCTTGCTCTTATTTTCATTAATTTGAAGACCAGCATATAATTTGAGGCTATCAAAAATATCTTTAATGATTTCAACATTTTGAATATCTACATTCAAAAAATTTAATAGATCATCACCATATAATAGATGAGTAATACAAATTGTAATTGAATTTACTGGTTTTAAGTTTTTATTCAATTGCTCCTTTTCCATTTGCAATAGAAAATATTCCATAGCTAATGTAAATAAATAAGGAGATAGAGAGTCCCTTTGTCTTATACCTCTATTACTATGAATAAACCCACAAGGGGAACCATTAATGAGTATGGAATATGTTACATTACAAATACATTCTTTAACTAGGTTACAAAAATTTTCATTGAAGCCTAGTTGTCTCATCATAAAAATAATAAAATTCCTATTTATTTTGTCAGATGCTTTATGTAAATCAATTTTTATGCACATATCATTTTTCCCAGTTTGATTAAAATTTCTTAATAACTCATGAGCCAGTAAAGTATTTTCAGCTATAAATCTACCTGGGATAAATGCACTTTGGTTCTCTGAAATAAGAAATTTTAAGAAAATTTTAATTCCATTACTTAAAATTGTGGCAATAATTTTATAAAGGAAATTGCAGCAGGCTATTGGTCTGAAATCCCCAAGGCAGTTAGGGATTTTTGTTTTTGGAACTAAAGTACTGAAAGTATGATTTATATTTTTTCAAAAGCTTGCTAGTAGAAAAAAATTCATTAACAGCCTCAAAAATAACATTTTTTAACTCTTCCCAATGGGATTTATAAAATTTGGCCCCAAAACCATATAGGCCAGGGCTTTTGTCATCTTTAGCAAGGAAAACAATTATTTTTATATCATCTAAACAAATTAGAGCAAGTAATATTTCCTCACTATTAGCATGCAGTAAGTATTTAGTAGTGATATTAGGAAAAGTACCTGGACTCCCTTCAGAGTTAAACAGGTCATAGAAGTACTTAATTGCTTCCTTTTCTAAATGGGGGGCATCATTGATGATAGTACCATTACCATTAAGTAATTTTCCTAAGTCATTACAATATTTTCTACCTGACATTTTGGCAAAGAAAAATTTACTAGGCATGTCCCCATTAGTAAGCCAATTTACTTTGGCTTTCTGTCTTAAATTGGCACCTTCAATATGAAGAGAATTAGATAGCTTATTTTGCATATGAAAAAAAATTATTAATTTGGATTAGGTCTGAGCTATCAAAGTCTATAATGTCTTGCAATTTTTCACATTCCTCTGTAATCTATTGATTACATTACTGTTTTTATTTTTATTCCAAACTTTTAGATTAGCCTTAGTATGTTGTAAAATTTTCCTAAACTTATACTAAGCAGAGCCTTAAGTTGTAAACTGAAAGCATTTTTGAGTGACTAGTTTATATTCTTTATCATAAACCCAACCATTTTTTAATCTGAAAGGGGAGTTGTTCTTGAAAATGTTATCCTGAGAAAAAATAAGTTGTAAAGGGGTATGATCACTAGTTGCTTGGGGTAAAGAAAAGCATTTAAAGTTAGGAAATTTAGAAATAAAAGTTTAATTAACTAAAATTCTGTTTAGTTTGCAGTGGATATTTCTAAATTCACCTAATTTCCAAGTAAATTTATTTCCTTTAATAGGAGGTTCAATTAATCTAGTCTTAAACATAAAATTGGAGAGGAGTTCAATTTTTTTAAAAGGGATAGGAAGACCTCCCCTTTTATCAGAGGCTTTCATAACAGTGTTGAAATCCCCTATAATAATCCAAGGATTACCGATATTATTATTAAACTGTTCTAAATTATTCCATAAAGAAAACAATGAATAAATTGAAGATTAAGAGAATTAGAAGCATAAACAAAAGTAACATTTAAATGAAGGCCCCATATATTTAAAAAAACAATGAATAAATTGAAGATTAAGAGAATATTGGCATAAATCCCAAATGTTGGGGTCCCAAATGACAATTATCCTACCATTACCCCCCATAGAACTATTATGGATAATTTTCCAGTTATTTAATAATCTGCTATGAAATAAATTGATATTTCTCTTAGTAAGTTTATGTATAAAAATACCAACCATACTAGGTTTGAAAGTTTGTTATAAATTTGAGAAATCTAATTTCCTTTTAGAGGAGTTAAGTCCCCGAACATTCCAAGAGATAATAGACATGATAATAATATATAATAAATGATATATGAAAGGATATCACAGCAGCTAGAGAGAGATTGCCGCTAATTTCTATGCTTTCAAAAGCTTTTCCTCCTCTTTTCTTATAATCTTTTTTACTTTTAACTTTTAAGAAATCCTCTCATTCTGGATTTTTGATGATGTACTTCTTCTCAAAGCCTTTTGAACTAGTAATATCCACAGTATTATTGTCCATTATACACTGTATATTCTTTTTTATGGCTTTTTTCCTTTTGCTATTGACATGAGAAGAAGAGGTGGAAAGGAGGAGACCTGCATTTTCTAATAGGGTCTCAGAGATAACAACACCCCTTTACATGCAGTTTTTTTTCTAAGATTACATAGTATTCCTTTTGAGTGTCATTTGAGAGATTATTGTTTGTAATTAAAATTGTTTCTTCCTGCTGGTGGGGGGGGGGGGGGAGATTCAAGAACTGTTCATTATAATCCCCATGACTCTGTTTATAGCTTTCTATGGTTTCTTTCATTTTGCCATTTGGAACTAATATAACAATAGAACCAATGTAGCCTTTCTGCTATTTAGTATCCATGGCTACATTGAGACGAATTTGATTATCTTTTGTGCTTTTTGAATTTTCTTGCAATAATGGACTCTGTGTTTGCTCATCATTAAGTACAATGTCCATATCATCTTTTGAGACTTCTTGGATTTGAAATGATTTCCTTATTTCCAACGATTTGAATATTCTCTGAAGCTAAACTGTTATCAAGAATGAGAAAATTTTCAGAAAGATTGTTATTTTCAGAGTTATCCGCATTTAAAACCTGATTATTCATTTCTTGATTTGAAGAATCTTGATCATTTCTTGGGTTATCTGAAACATAAGATTTTCTCAAAACTGAATTGAAATTTGAACTTTCTTTTTCTTTCCAAACTGGTTTTGATGAGCAAGCTTTAGTGAGATGTCTAAAGCAAGCACATTTCATACACCTTGGTGGAATCCATTCATACTCGATTTTCTGTGTAAAGTTTTCGCCATCATGCATAGTGATGTAGGAAAAATCTTGTAAATCTTCATTAGCTTTGATTTCAACCAAGATTCTTGCATAGCTGAGCCTGGTCTCATTGGCTGTAGGTTCATCTAGCTTTATCGGATTGCCTACAACACTAGCAATAGCAGCGAAAGCTTCTCTGTCCCATAATCTGAGATTTAATTCTGGCAACCTTATATAGATTGGATAAGTAGATAATAGATCACGATCAAGGATCATTTTCTTGTCCCATTTTTTCAGAATTATAAGTTTGCCGCTAATAAAGAATGGACCATTTTGAATAACTTTGTTGCAATCAGATTCGTTCAAGAATCTGATGATAAAGAAACCATTATTTCTTGTGTAAATCTCGAATTTTGCCAGCTGGGTTCCATGTTTTAATCACAAAATCCCTGAAATGATGATAGTAGGGCCGAGTACCAAATACATAAGCAACTATAAAATTACTCCATTTATCCTCGGTTCTTCGGCTTATCTTCTCTTTTACAACAATTTTTTTTATCGCCTAGTTTAATAGGTGCTGAGTATCCCAAATCTGCAGTTGAAATGAGCACACCTTTCCTAACCAGATCTGCAGTTTAATAGGTGCTGGGTGATTCAATTGAGTGAGTTCTTGACGTGATAAGGGCCTATTTATTCCTTGTTTGCTGCTGATTATATCTCTGGTTGGTTCTTTGCCCTCTGGGCACAGTTCTTGCCAGAATATTAGTGGTAGGACCTTGAGATTGCTTCTGGAATTTCACCGATGGACCCTTACGGCGATTTATGACCATTTGAAAACCATTATTTTCTTGATCATGTGGCTTATCTTTTGTAGGATCTAGATTAACCCTAGAGGGGAGGGTGAATAGGGTTATAGCAAATTTTCTTGAATTTATAAAATTAAACACAAAAACAAACTGCAGAGAAGTAAATATGCTGAAAAGTAAATCACACACAAAATTTACCCAGCTTCGGCAACCCCTGCCTACTGCTGCATTCCCAGATTTCTATTAGAATTAAACAGTCTCCCGCTTACAAACACTCTAACAGACTCGCAAACCCTACTACCGCCTATAGAGTTTTGCAAACTCGCAAACCCCGCTTACTGAACTAATCCTAACTAGACAATCTGACACAACCTAAATCCTAGGTAGTGATTTACCAAGATTTGATTCGAAAAGTACAGACTTCAAAAACAAGAGCAAAAATAAATAAAAAACTTGAGTACAAATTTTTGCCCTTAAACAAAAACAACCCGACCCAAAAGAAAAAACACGGCCACTTCCCTCTTTTGTTATCTGATGCAATTTAGGGTTCTGAAAATGGCGGCTTTGTCTCAACAACGATCCGATTGGGTCTCTGAGTTGCCTCTGATTGCTCCTCTTCCCTTCGAAAGTTCAATCGCCTCTGATTAAGGCTTGTGCAACCACATTTAGAGCGAATTTCGATTGCTAAAGGCTCGAGTGATTGAATTGGTATGATTTGAGTTGAGATTTTCTGATTTATCTTGCTTATTCTCTTCTTGTCTGCCTATGATGATCTTGGGGTATATATATAGGGTAGAAACCCTAATAATTCGCGTCTGATTTGATTTCTTGCTTGGCCTCCACGTCGTTGAATATTTCCATGATTTTGTTGCGACATTTTGGGTATGTACGATTCGAATTTTGCTTGGTACCCATGGCTTTGGATATTTCCTATATGTTTTCACAATTTTGAAATTTGAACTGCTGATTTCGTTCTGGATTTTTTTTTTTGTTTCAATAGCAGGATATTTGGAATTTTTTCTCGGTCCATATTCGAATTATTTATGTCCATATATGCATTCGAATTCTTTAATCAATTATGGAAAAAATCTTTTCCATATATTTGCATTGCCAAGATTTGTTTGCCATATTTGATTTCTTGACCAAGTCTTCTGATTTGTTTTTGCCGTAAAGAAAATCTTTCCTGCTTCTGACCAAAACAGATTTGTTGCCTTAATACTGAACCAAATTGTGCTTGTTACCTTTATATTGTTTTGACCAAAAACAATATTGAGCACTTTCCATGTATATGCTCCTTTCTATGTACATGTTGCACCATGCTCAAGTATTTTGTTTTGACCATACTTGATATTGTTGAGTCTAGGCATGTTTGTTGTTGCAGTGACTATGTGCGCCTAAATCATTTATGCTACTTTGCATTTTGTTGCCACTGCGTATGTTGAAACTGCACCATATCATGTTCTGTTTTGATACTTTGAGTTGTTGATCGAGTTGCATTGCCATATCATTGCCTGTTGTTCATTTGAGTTAGCTTGAACATGTTGCTCTGTCCAGTTTTGGTCAAACTGCTGCAATGACTAGGTTTCAAGTTGTTGTCGCATTTGCAGTCCATACTTGTACATTAGAGTTGCATTGATTTATGTGCCTTGTGTACTTGTCACTTGAGCCTTAATCTTGATATCGTTGGCATCTGTGTTACACTGAGCTACCATGCATACTTGACTTGCTATATTCATGTTGGTAGTCCACATCTTTGTCCATGCATGCCTTTTGGCTCGACTTGAGCATTGTTAGGTTGCATATCCAACTGAGTCTATGTTGTGCATGATTGCTTTTGTTGACTGTGCGCACGAGTTGGCAAGGCAGTGCACACGTGTATAAATGTACACGTGTGTATTGAAGCCACTCATGATTACCTGTCCCTGATAAGAATACTGATATGCACAGATATTACACAATCAAAAATGATGACAATAACCCATATATCTGAGACACCAATAAAAACAAATTTATATTTTTTTCAAATTCAGATTTGTTTATTTTCAGATTACTTCTGTAATTGCTAATTATACAGGTACACAGGAGACAGGACAAGAACTAGAACTGGACAATGCAGATGTGCGGACTGAGTGAAAAAAAACTAAGTCTTGAGCGTTGTAGTGAGAGAAAAAATATGAATGTGAAATGTATGAAACCGGTGTATGAATATAGAGAGAGCTGAAAACTTTGTACTGTATAAGTGTTGAAATAAAATATTATATTGAATAAAAATACTGATTGAATTATATAAATTCTATGCAATAGTATTATTATTCAATATGAATATTTATTCCTATATGTGTATAATACAATCTGCAAGCACATATATAAATTGATATATATTTGTTATCATCAAACAAAAAATCACATCAAACAATCTCCCCCTTTTGATGATGACAAACATATATATTAAAGATTTTGAAATTCTAATAAATGTGTTTGAGCATGAAATATTTAGCTCCCCCTATATGAATGCTCCCCCTATAACTGAGACCACTCCCTATTTAGAAGATTTAGAAAATTATAGAAGAATAAAAGAACTAAAGAAAATTAACTAACAACATTTAACAAATTTGTTGAAGTATTCCAAAAATATTTACTTCCTTATCAAAATGATGTTCTTCTCCCCTTTTTGTTATCTTCAAAAGACTGACAAAACTAATGGAACAGTAGGGATTTTTTTTTGTAAATAAAAAAAAACAAATGCAAAACAAAGAAAAATCATAATATATCATAACGAGATAACAATTCCCACATTGTAGAGAATGGATCGATGATTTGGTTTTTATATAATGAGAAGAGAGATATTTTAAAAATAATTTGACATTTAAGCACAAAAATAAGCACTTACTAACCACGCATAACCATAAGGACTTTTAAATGGGATTAGCAGTTACTTATTAGTCTAAGCATCCGGACTTTTAAGTGAGACCAGAAAAATACTTAGCTACCATGCTCCATCCATGCATAACCATAAGGACCTTTAAATAAGAATGGAGTGATGATAAAATAAAAATAATTCACTCACATGCTCCATCCATGCATAACCATAAGGACTTTTAAATGAGAATGGATGCATGAGATTTTTTTTTAATTTTAAAAAAGATAATTCTCTCTTCTCATTTTACAAAACCATTATGAATGATAGAAAGATGGTAGAAATAGGAATGGTCGTGGAATAAGTTACCAAGTTAATTATATTATGAAATTTTTTTTAATTTTGAAAAGAAATAAAACAAACATATTTCCACTACTGAATACCATATTCGAATCAATCTTTGAATAATATCCAAAACTGGTTTAAATCCTAGAAATTGAAGTTGAAAATAAATATCCAAGAATATTTCAACCAAAAAATGGAAAATGATTAGTCAATTTCTATAATCCCCAAATCCAAACGTAATCTGGAAAATCTGTCTTCGGGGAGGGGTTTTGTGAAAATATCAGCAAGTTGAGCCTCAGTTGAAATATGTTCAATGCAAATGTCTTCCTTAGCAATGTGATCTCTAAGAAAGTGGTGTCTCACATCAATGTGTTTTGTGCGTGAATGATGAACATGATTATTTGACAAGTCTATTGCACTTTTACTATCACATTTTAATGAAACTTGTTTATAAACTAAGCCAAAATCAGAAAAAGTTTGCATCATCCATAAAATTTGAGCACAACAACTTCCTAAAGCAATATATTCTGCTTCAGTGGTGGATAATGCAACACAATTCTGTTTTCGACTTGACCATGAAACTAATGAATGTCCTAGCATGAAACATGTCCCACTAGTGCTTTTCCTGTCAACCAATGAACCGGCATAATCAGCATCAGAATAACCAACTAAATCAAAATTTTCACAAGAAGGGTACCATAGTCCAAATTTGTGTATGTTTGAAAGATATCTCAAAATTCGTTTAGTGGCTTTCAAATGAGATTCTTTAGGATTAGATTGAAAACGTGCACACAAACACACATAAACCATAATATCAGGTCTAGAAGCAGTAAGATAGAGAAGTGAACCAATTATCCCTCGATATTTCTTCTAATCAACATCAACTCCTTTCTCGTCTTTGTCCAACTTTGTTGATGGGCTCATAGGAGTTCTCAATGATTTGGAGTTCTCAACTCCAAATTTCTTCAACAGTTCCAACACATACTTGGATTGTGAAATGAAAATACCATCACTGCTTTGCTTGATTTGAAATCCAAGAAAATATTTTAATTCCCCAACCAAGCTCATCTCGAATTTAACCTGCATGACTTGTTCAAATTTCTCGCACAAGAGTTCATTAGTAGCACCATAAATGATATCATCCACATAAATCTGAACAATCAAAAAATCACTTCCTTTATGTAATAGAAACAGTGTCGTGTCAGCACTCCCCTTTTTAAAGACATTTTACAAAAGATATGTACAAAGGCAGTCATACCAAGCTCTAGGAGCTTGCTTAAGACCATATAATGCTTTTTCTAGTTTATACACATGATTTGGAAAATCATGATTTTCAAAACCGGGGGGTTGTTCAACAAAAACTTCTTCTTTCAAATCACCATTTAGAAAGGCACTTTTTACATCCATTTGTTTAAGTTTGAAACCCTTATAACATGCAAAACTTAGCAAAATCCTAATGGCTTCTAACCTAGCAACTGGAGCAAATGTTTCATCAAAATATATGCCTTCTATTTGGTTATATCCTTTTGCGACCAACCTAGCTTTGTTTCTAATTACATTTCCTGATTCATCAAGTTTATTTTTGAACACCCATTTTGATCCAACAATTGGATAGTCATTAGGCCTAGGAACTAATTTCCAAACTTTATTTCCCTCAAATTGATTAAGTTCATCTTGCATTGCTAAAACCTAACTTTCATCATTAAGAGCCATTTCAACAGAATCAGGTTCAATCTCAGAAATAAAACCACTGTGACAACAAAACACACACAATTTTTTATCAAATGAAGAGCGAGTGCGTATACCTTCCGTAGGATCACCTATAACCAATTTAGGAGGATGATTGGATTTGAACTTCAATCTATCAGCATCAACAGCCCTACTTTCAGCTTTCTCACTAGATGTCCCTTCTTCAATGCCTTCATGATCTACCCCATCGTCAACCGCCTTTTCAGTCGTCTTTTCCAGGTCAGATTCATTGAATTTCACATTGATTGATTCAACAATTGTCTTTGTTCGTTTGTTGTATATCCTGTAAGCCTTGCTCCTTGTTGAATAGCCCATGAAAATTCCCTCATCAGCCTTTGATTCAAATTTTCCAAGTTGATCACCTGTGTTAAGAATGAAACAAGGACATCCAAATACACGAAAATAAGAAATGTTAGGTTTCCTTTCATGTCACAATTTATAAGACGTTTTGCCAAGTATTGGTCTAATCATTACTCTATTCATTACATAGCACGAAGTATTCACTGCCTCTTCCCAAAAGGTTAGAGGTAGTTTATACTCACTCAACATGGATCTAGCCAATTCTTGCAATGTACGATTTTTCCTTTCAACCACCCCATTTTGTTGAGGTGTTCGTGGAGCAGAAAATTCATGTTTTAAACCATTTTCTTCACAAAAGCTTTCAAAGTCCAAATTTTCAAATTCGCCTCCATGATCACTTCTCAAAGTTTTAATTGAAACTCCTTTTTCATTTTGAACAAGTTTTGCAAATTTTGAAAAATAATCAAAAGATTCAGACTTTTTGGCTAAGAAATAAACCCATGTAAATCTAGAATAATCATCAACCAATACATAACAATAATGTTTTCCATTCAAGCTTGCAATTTCATTTGGTCCAAATAAGTCCATGTGAATTAATTCAAGGACCCTTGATGTGCTAACAATGTTTTTAGGGCGAAATGATGATCGACTAAGCTTGCCCAAGTAACATGCTTTACACACTTTATTATTTTTAAATCTCTGATGTGGTAACCCTTTGACTAATTCTTTCGTTTCAAGTTTTTTCAAGAGGCTCATGCTAGCATGTCCAAGTCTCCTATGCCATAAAGATGCCTCTTCGTCAGTGGCTACCAAACATCTAGAAAGATTTAGATTATCAAACGAAAGCGAGTAAACATTTCCTTTTCTTTTGCCCATAAAAACAATGTTATTAGAAGATTTATCAATGATTTTGCAAGTATCACTATCAAAAACCACATTCATACCTTTGTCACATAGTTGGCTAATAGAAATGAGATTGTGATGCAAATTATCAACGTATAAAACATTAGTCAAGGAAAAAGTACCGTTACCTACTTCACCTTTACCAATAATCTTACACTTGCTATTGTCTCCCATGATCACATTTCCACCTTTAAAATTCTCTAGGCAAAGGAACTTTGATTTGTCACCTGTCATATGTCTAGAACAACCTGAATCTAGAAACCATTCTTGTTGCTCCTTAGCCCGCCAACAAACCTACATAAAGAGTGAGGAGGATGACCTAGAGAAACTCTTAGGTCCAATGATATTAGTGACTGAAGCATTGTGAATAAACAATCCCTTTGAAACCCAAACTTGTTTTGTCCTTTCATTCTTGTTCCAATAGGCATGAAATTTGTTTGTAGAATTCTTAGGAACCCAAACTTGTATAAATTTTGTGTTCTTGTTCCTATGACTACAATTTTCAACACGATGTCCAATTATTTCACATCTAGCAAAGACACTCTTACCTTTTGCATTATCATCAACTTGTGTTTTCCCAAAGCCTAGTCCTTTTCTGTTGTTAGAAAAAAGTTGATTTCCCAATAACATGTTGAATGATTTTTCTCCTCTTGAAAAGTTATTCAGAGATTTCTCAAGATTTTGGACTTTGGTTTTTAGTGTTGTGTTTTCAGTCACAAGTGAGGTGCATCTATTTATAAAATCCTTTTTCCTAGTGTCAATAGTTTCCTTAAGACTCAAGTTTTCTTTTTCAAGATTCTCAAAGCTATTTTTAAGTCTTGATAATTCTGAATCTAAAATTTTACATTTTTTACAGTCTAGGTTTTGAATATTTTCAAGTTCAGTTTCTAACCTAGAATTTTCATGGACAAGTTCTCTCTTATCAGATTTCAGTTTTTCAATTTTAGATTCAAGAGTATCAATTGTTTTAGTAAGATCACAACACATCAAAACAAGTTCTTTATAAGAATATTCACCTACCTCACTAGATTCCTATGAGCTTGCTTCTGAATCTGATTTTGCCATAAGACACAAGTTAGTCTCCTCTGAGCTATTATTCGAAACTTCCTCTCCTTCTTCATCATCCCAAGTCGCTGCAAAGGCCGTCTTCTTCTTTTTCTTTCCTTTGTTGTTTTTGAGAAGTGGGCATTTTTGTTTGAAGTGGCCAGGCTTCTTGCAGTTAAAGCAAGTCAATTCATTATCGGAATTGTCAGAATCTTTTGACCTATTACCACTTGTTTTCTTCTTGCGTGGCCTGAATCTTGACCATTTTCTAAGATTATTGACAGCCATTGCAAGCTCTTCAATTGGATCTTCTTCTTCTTCATCGCTCTCTTCTTTACTCTTTAAGGCAATCGTCTTCTTCTTTGATTCGGAGTTGTTGCGTTCCTCCTTTGCTTTTAGCTCAAGCTCATATGTCATCAAGTTGCCGATCAACTCCTCCATGCTTAGTTTACTCAGATCTTTTGATTCTTGTATTGCCGTGACTTTTGCCTCAAAGCTCATCGGTAAGACTCGTAACACCTTCCTCACAAGCTCTACCTCAGTGAATACCTTCCCAAGCGCTCTAGCATTGTACACCAAAGTTGAAAAGCGTCCAAACATGTCCTTTATGCTCTCGCCTTTGTCCATCACAAAGTTCTCGTATTCATTGCTGAATAGGGCTAGACGAGACTCCTTGACTTGAGAAGTTCCGTCATGTGTCACCTCCAAGGTATGCCAAATTTCCTGTGCAGTTTTACAATGAGAAATTCTATTAAATTCAGTCTTATCAAGAGCACAGATCAAAGCATTCATGGCTTTAGCATTTGTAGTTTTTAATTTCTTATCGTTAGCATCCCACCTATCCTTAGGTTTAGGAATCTCAGTATCACCAACAGTTATAGTGGGAGATTTATAGCCAGTTTCAATAATGTCCCAAACATCATAATCAACAGAACTAAGATAAATACCCATCCTAACTTTCCAATAAGCATAATCATTCTCATTAAACATGGGTGGCCTAGCAATAGATTGCCCCTCAGAAAAAGCATTATTTGGTGGATTCATGACTCTAGAGTTAAAGAAAAATACCGGGCTCTGATACCACTTGTAGGATCTAGATTAACCCTAGAGGGAGGGGGGATGAATAGGGTTATAGCAAATTTTCTCGAATTTATAAAATTAAACACAAAAACAAACTGCAGAGAAGTAAATATGCTGAAAAGTAAATCACACACAAAATTTACCCAGCTTCGGCAACCCCTGCCTACTGCTGCATTCCCATATTTCTATTAGAATTAAATAGTCTCCCGCTTACAAACACTCTAACAGACTCGCAAACCCTGCTACCGCCTATAGAGTTTTGCAAACTCGCAAACCCTGCTTACTGAACTAATCCTAACTAGACAATCTGACACAACCTAAATCCTAGGTGGTGATTTACCAAGATTTGATTCGAAAAGTACAGACTTCAAAAACAAGAGCAAAAATAAATAAAAAACTTGAGTACAAATTTTTGCCCTTAAACAAAAACAACCCGACCCAAAAGAAAAAACACGACCACTTCCCTCTTTTGTTATCTGATGCAATTTAGGGTTCTGAAAATGGTGGCTTTGTCTCAACAACGATCCGATTGGGTCTCTGAGTTGCCTCCGATTGCTCCTCTTCCCTTCGAATGTCCAATCGCCTCTGATTAAGGCTTGTGCAACCACGTTTAGAGCGAATTCCGATTGCTAAAGGCTCGAGTTATTGAATTGGTATGATTTGAGTTGAGATTTTCTGATTTATCTTGCTTATTCTCTTCTTGTCTACCTATGATGATCTTGGGGTATATATATATAGGGTAGAAACCCTAATAATTCGCGTCTGATTTGATTTCTTTCTTGGCCTCCACGTCGTTGAATATTTCCATGATTTTGTTGCGACATTTTGGGTATATACGATTCGAATTTTTCTTGGTACCCACGGCTTTGGATATTTCCTATATGTTTTCACAATTTTGAAATTTGAACTGCTGATTTCATTCTGGAATTTTTTTTTGTTTCTATAGCAGGATATTTGGAATTTTTTCTCGGTCCATATTCGAATTATTTCTGTCCATATATGCATTCGAATTCTTTAATCAAATATGGAAAAAATCTTTTCCATATATTTGCATTGCCAAGATTTGTTTGCCATATTTGATTTCTTGACCAAGTCTTCTGATTTGTTTTTGCCGTAAAGAAAATCTTTCCTGCTTCTGACCAAAACAGATTTGTTGCCTTAATACTGAACCAAATTGTGCTTGTTACCTTTATATTGTTTTGACCAAAAACAATATTGAGCACTTGCCATGTATATGCTCCTGTCTATGTACATGTTGCACAATGCTCAAGTATTTTGTTTTGACCATACTTGGTATTGTTGAGTCTAGGCATGTTTGTTGTCGCAGTGACTATGTGCGCCTAAATCATTTATGCTACTTTGCATTTTGTTGCCACTGCATATGTTGAAACTGCACCATATCATGTTCTATTTTGATACTTTGAGTTGTTGATCGAGTTGCATTGCCATATCGTTGTCTGTTGTTCATTTGAGTTAGCTTGAACATGTTGCTCTGTCCAGTTTTGGTCGAACTGCTGCAATGACTAGGTTTCAAGTTGTTTTTGCATTTGCAGTCCATACTTGTACATTAGAGTTGCATTGATTTATGTGCCTTGTGTACTTGTCACTTGAGCCTTAATCTTGATATCGTTGGCATCTATGTTACACTGAGCTGCCATGCATACTTGACTTGCTATATTCATGTTGGTAGTCCACATCTTTGTCCATGCATGTCTTTTGGCTCGACTTGAGCATTGTTAGGTTGCATATCCAGCCGAGTCTATGTTGTGCATGATTGCTTTTGTTGACTGCGCACACAAGTTGGCGAGGTAGTGCACACTTGTATAAATGTACAAGTGTGTATTGCAGCCACTCATGATTACCTGTCCCTGATAAGAATACTGATATGCACAGATATTACACAATCAAAAATGATGACAATAACCCATATATCTAAGACACCAATAAAAACAAATTTATATTTTTGCAAATTCAAATTTGTTTATTTTCAGATTACTTCTGTAGTTGCTAATTATACAGGTACACAGGAGACAGGACAAGAACTAGAACTGGACAATGCAGATAGATGCAGATGTGCAGACAGAGTGAGAAAAACTAAGTGTTGAGCGTTGTAGTGAGAAAAAAATATGAATGTGAAATGTATGAAACCGGTGTATGAATATAGAGAGAGCTGAAAACTTTGTACTGTATAAGTGTTGAAATAAAATATTATATTGAATAACAATACTGATTGAATTATATAAATTCTGTGCAATAGTATTATTATTCAATATGAATATTTATTCCTATATGTGTATAGTACAATCTGCAAGCACATATATAAATTGATATATATTTGTTATCATCAAACAAAAAATCACATCAAACATCTTTATGGTTTGAGAAAGAAGAGGGAGGAGGAGGGGCCGGAGAATCAAGGAGGGGGGTGAAGATCCCTTAGAAATCCGATCGGGGTTAACATCTAAAATTGGATTATTTTTTATGGTCATGGCAGCCATGACTGAAAGCTGGTCTTATTATGTTTTTTGCTTTAATGTGCTTTATATGTACAAGAATAAGAGGTTAGATGTTACCAACTACTTAGATTGTCGAATCCAGTTATGACATCTATTTGTTCATTCTATTCATGATTTCATGGAAGTATGAGTAAATCAATCATCATGTTATAAGAAAAAGCGTATAAATTAATAAATTTTATATAACAAAGATAAAAATTCATGTTTCTCCAAAAAAAGACTAAACAAGGACAAATTGTTGTTTTCCACTACAAAAGATGTTCAAAATTCAATTTTCACATGATAATACACCTTCCATCATTTAGTGAATATTTTTATTATTTACTATAAACCTTGAATGGCTGTTAGTTGATCTTGCATATACAATCTATTTATGAGTACTTTTATGGAAACAACTTAGGTCCTTTCCATGTCAAAAGTTTCAAGCTGCAATATCATATTAATCTCGGTATTCTAGCAAAAGTAGAGTTCCTCTTCGACCAGAATTTTAAATCTCTCCTACATCTCGCCCGATATCTCAATAGAGATCTTTTTTTACAATTGGACGAGACGAGATTTCAAACATGGTTTTAAAACTTGTGACAACCACCTCACCCGAGATCTCAAGAATTTAACCCGAGATGTACATCCGAAATTTCATCTGAAATCCAAAATTTGACCGTCAAACCAATTGGCTTTATGTGTGTGTGTGTGTTATGTATGTACGTGTTTGTATACAAACACGTTGTGTGTACACGCGTACGTGTATGAGTAATTAATAGTTTGTGATCTACTTGAATCTATATTTTTAGTTTTACTCAAGATGGTTTGTGTACTCCATAACCATGCATCAGACGCCAGACTACAACAAAAGAAAATTTTCCGTATGCATCCAAGCATAACATAGATATAATCGTTCGATTGCAATCTGCAAACCAGGAAGAATAAAAGTACTTCAATGCTATAGCTCTTCTTGGTTTAACAATGTTGAGACTAAATGGATATTAGTTGGTAACAGGATGTATTCTCCTACAAACTAAAATATCTATCCAAAAATCCAGTAGCTAAATATCAATAAATTATTATGTGTATACTAAAGAATTACAGTCCTTAACCAAAACGATAGACCATGGTATCCAAAAAACAAGTATGTCTTGTACTGTTATATAGTTAAAGGCATACAGTTTTATTACGTCATCTGGTTGAGTTTTATAAACGATTTGTTTTTTTACCAACTCCCCACCCCCACCAAGACATACACCTGCTCATAAAGTATTGGCAAATATATGAAAAGCATTGTCTATATGTTTAATGATAGTTTGTAAGGATAAGTATCCTCCTCGGCATTCCAGTTGATGTATTCAAACGAAATCAATTTCCAGCTGTTGAAGGTCCCTAGCTAATTGTAGAGATTAAACCAACAACAAAATCCGAATTAACACAAAGACAAAAGAATAAAGTTTAATTAACATAAAACAAAATTAATTAGGAGCTAAGACCAGGTATAATTGTTGACTAATACAAACTACAAAATCCATCAAACCAAATATAAACCATCTCAACAATCATAACAAGAAACAAAATGAAGAAGCCACGGTTAGTTAGGAAAACTAGGAAAATATTAGTTAACATAAGTTTATTTGAAGGCTCCATCTATCAACCCTCGGTATTTTATCTTCACCCCCCGGTTAAAATTTTAATATTTTAATTCCAATTATACCCTTTAATAATTAATTAGATATCTTATTCAATTCAATGTGTCTATTCATCTTCTATCTTCAACTCTCATCTTTATCTGTTGAAATTGCCATGGATGATACGAGCAGTAAGTCGACTACAGATTTTATAGATGACTGCGTACAAGAAAATCTGGTATGGTTCCTTTATAGCTACTACTATACTAAAACTAACATAATCATGGTGCCATATACACTAGGAATTTCTCAAAACCTTGTTTACTATATACTAGGTAGTGATGAAAACGTTGTTCGTTAAATACTATGCCCTTTTTTATTTTTTAGATTGCATGGGTGGCCGAAAAAGATGAAGAAATTGTTATGGATTATAGTAATGAGTTCACAACATATGATGTATGTAATTTATTTTACTATTATGTAAATTAACTCATTTTCTAAATTGAAAATTTCTCACTTTTTTATTTATTATATGAAGGTATTTCCAAATAGATATAAAATGAATGAATGGATTGATTCCATGGCTAGAAGGAATGCGATGGTAGTGGTAGTCTTAAAATCAGATATTAACAGCAGCGATAGAAATCCAAGAATTATATTTGGATATCAGAGAAGTGGAGCATATAAAGAGTACAAGGGCAAGAAATCTAACAGTATTAGATTAACAAGTACAAAAAAGTGCAATTGTCCATTTCGTTTGAAAGGTATTAAACTTCATAGTACAGATAATTGGAGATTAGAAGTAATATGCGGTGTTCATAATCATTCTGCACTTTACAGTTCGGAAGACCACTCTTTTCTTGGGAAACTAACGGAGGAGGCTATAAAAAATTAGCCGTTGAAATGTACAAAAACATGGTGAAGCCAAAACCTATTTTGCACACTATAAAACAAAATGATCCATCCAATAGTACAACAATTAAAATGGTTTATAATGTTCCTTCTATGCACAAGAAAATGGATAGAGCGGGTCGTTCTCAAATACAATATCTCTTAAGCAATCTTAAGGAAAAAAATTACTTCGAATGGCATCGTAATACCTTAGATGGAAGTGATGTAATTACTGACATATTTTGGGCTCAGCCTACGAGTATAGATTTGTTAAGAACATTTCCACATCTTCTTGTTATGGATTGTACTTACAAAACAAACAAATATAGAATGCCGTTATTGGAGATTGTCGGTGTCACGTAAACTAATCAAACCTTTTGTGTTGCTATTGCTTATCTCGTATCTGAACGTGAAAATTACTATCTTTAGGCCTTAAATCGTCTTCAATTGGTAATGATTGATTGTGATGTAGAAATGTCAAGTGTCATTGTCACGGATAGAGAGATAGCATTGATTAATGCCATTAACATTGTTTTTCCCCAAGCAGCTCATATCCTATGCAAGTGGCATATCGAAAAAATATTCTTGCTTTTATTCAAAGAAGAGTTACGGGTATGAAAAAAGAAGTAAAAAAACAATTTTTTCAAGATTGGGCCAACTTATGCGAGTCTGGAAATATTGAGCAATATAACAATAATCTACAAGATTTGAATTTCCAGTATGGTTAGTACCCAAAGTTAATAAAATATATTACTGAAAATTGGTTTTGAAACATGGAAAGATCGATTTGTACATGCTTGGATAGACAATTTTATGCACTTTGGCAACTACACATCAAATAGGTAAGACACTTACTTTTTTATTTATTTAATTATTTTAGGTTTATTTATAACAATAACTTAATATCTATTTTCTTTTAGAGCCGACGCAGCACATGCTAAATTGAAAAATCATTTGGCTATAAGTCAATGCAACTTCGAAAGAGCATGGGAGAGTATGCATTCACTGCTTGAACTATCTTTTACCGAACTAAAAGCTTCATTTGAAACAAGTCTATTAAAAGTAGCTCATGTTTATCATAAAAAAGAATTTAAAATTTTACGTGGTGTAGTTCACTTGCGGTATTGGAGCTAATTCATTCAGAGATTCTACGGATAAATTCTTATGAAATTGCAGATGATGACTTATGCAGATGTGTTGTTCGTAAGACACACGGACTTCCATGCTTTCATGCGTTAGCAAAACTCGGTTGAAATGTAGAAATACCTTTGGATTTGATTCATGTTCATTGGACTTGATTGCATATTATAAAAATGGTAGAGAAAAGAGATTTTAATATGAATAAAAATCTTGAAGAAATGCTAAATGAAATTATGAAATTGGAATTACCGCATCAAATGCAAGTCTATAAGAAAATAAAAGAGATTGTTTATCCCCAAACGTCAACTTTTGCATCTCCGATTAGCAAAGTCAAAACCCGTGGAAGATCTCATAATAGAATTGATACTTCAACAAAAAGGTTGCTTTCTGCATTTGAGCTAGGTGAATGTGCTTCAACCCAATGTAGCATAGTTAAAAAAAAGTTGATCCTTGTATTTCAGTGAAAAAAGCAAAATTAATTGTTCGTAGACCTAAAAATATGAATTTAGGTGTGTATGAAAATTGCATACCAAAAGAGTGGAAGCCATATATCGAAGGAATTGTAGACATGGGTATGGATCGTAATTGTGGATTTAGATGTGTTACTTCTTTTTTAGGATTAGGAGAAGATTGATGGTGACAAGTCCGTAAGGAATTAATGGAAGAACTTGAAGAACATCAAGAGATATATGAACAAGTGTTTATTGAAAAAGGTAGAACCACATATTTGCTAACTGTGCTTAATCACGAATTTGACGGTGCCGAACCAAGTAAATGGATGATTATGCCCGAGATTGGGTACATAATAGCTACGAAATATAATATTGCCGTTTTCAGTATTAGTGAGAGTTTGAGTTTGACTATACCACCTTTAAGAGGAAAAATTCCATCTCAATTGCAACGTCGTGAATTAGGGATTCTTCATGTAAACAATGACCATTTTGTCTAGGTATTATGCATTATTCGTATTATTTTTAATGAATAGATAAAGGATTTGCACTTACAATGAAATGTTTTTACTTGTATAGGTTGTCTTACAAGTGAAGCATCCGGTACCAGTATATATCAAGTGGTTTGCTAATCGTCATGTTGAAGCTGAACAATAGGAGCACATATTACGAGATAGAAGAGAAGAATGAGAAAAGTTGGAAAATTGTGATATAATGGCTAGATGGGATTAGCTGAATATTATGTAGTTGTTAAATTTTTAAGAAGTACTGTCAAGTTGGAGCTAATGCAGTGATAATGTTATTTGAAGTTAAATTGTAGTCTGAAATTGAAATTATTGAATATCATTGGTAAATATCTTTTTTGAATCATTCTTGTTTGAAATTATTGAATCATTCAGTATTTGTTGTTGTTACGATATTTGATCATTATCTCTAAATCATTGGTAAATGGTATGCAGTGATTTACAATAGTTGGTCTTTGCTTCAGGAATACATAGGAGAACGCAATACACTCTACATGGTCTAATAATACATATAGTTTGATAAAAACGTTGAATATATAAAATCACGTTAAGGCTAGACGAGGTTTATAGCAAATTCAAGCTGGGAGAAAACGTCATTTACTCGTGATGGTCATTGTATACAGGGTTATGACATTCAACCTAAACCGAGAGTTTTACATAGCAGAAAACAAGGGGGGACGAGGTCGACATGACAATAACGTTAGCATGAAATGTTAAAGTTGTATATTCCACGTTGCAAAGTAACGCGGCTCACACTACTGCTGAAGTTTAAGTGTAATGTGGTTCCTACTAATTCCACACTTTGCTCAAACGATTTTATCACATTGCCCTCGTTGTTTACAGGGTCTAGATGTTTGAATTAAACCGAGAGTATTACACAGTAGAAAATAAGGGGGAGGCCGAGGTGGACATGGTAATCACGTTAGTTGGGGACGTTATTTCCATATTTCCCTCGTTCGGTCTTAACGTTAGCATTTATAATGACCACGTTTCATTCGCACAAGGTGGACATGGCAATCTTGCTTATGCCAAACATGATTTGCACAATATCCACGTTGTTTACAGGGTTGACAACAAACAGAAGCAAGAATTGATAAACTCTGTCATGACCTGAAGCACATATAATTTCTCCAACTGAAGCACATATAATTTCTCCAACTGAATCACATATAATTTCTCCAATAGAAGCATATTGAAGCAACAATAATGTTACCAAACATCCATTTGAACACAAGAATAGAATCACAAACATAAGCACTAACAAAATAACCATCCTTTTTAACAACATAACCATCCTTACACTACACAATAACCATCATTTTAACAAAATAACCATCCTATTTAACAACAAAAGAGTAGAAGTAGTCCTACAACAAGAACTACACTAACTAAAAATCACTAGCTAACACTAATCATCCTTTTTAACAAAACGAGCACAAATCTTTTTAGCTTTAGTGAGGGCTTTGCGGATTCTACCAAGATGAGCCAAACGTGAAGTCTCCGGTTGTGATGAAGCCAAGGTTATGCCTTCACTAATCACATCATTAAGCTCTTCATAGCTCCACAATGTAAATTGATAATATGTTATTATTGCAAAAAGCAAATATAAATGAAACATATATTGACTTTTACCGTGTACAAATGATCATAAGAAGATCGATTGCTACGTTGAATAATCTGTTCATTAACCGGATGGACTTTTAACACGGTACGAGGGTAATACCAATCAAAATAATCACTTGTCACCGTTTCAGTTGATTCACGTAGAGGAATGGAACGATACTGCACACTAACAACATGATTTGGCCACTCATTCCAAATACTTTCCACAAACTCGTAAATTACTTTATACGTTGAAGCCGTAGCACCGCGATGAGTGTTTTTACTTGTTGATTAAATAATAGGTCGTGGAATGTTTTGAACCCTACCGAATTGCCACAAAACACGGGTGGGGTGATATGGTTCTACCACATTTAAGCATAATAAACAACTCGAATACTAAGCAATTTGCGAAAAAGGATGGAATTGTCTTGCATGCATGTAAGGGTCAAAGACTACCTAAAAGAATATTTAAAAAGAATAATAAAGTTATTATATCTTGGATAAAAAAAAGACACTATTCAAATGATTCAAGCCTAATAATATACCTCATGTTCTTGAATATTATCAAGATACACTCTTAGTTCCTTATAATATGCATGATAATCATTTACTGGATCCCAATGGGCTGCTCTTGGTGAACTTTCATTGTAGATTTTGGTTGATGGATGCAAATGTAGAAAATGTTCATATATCCATGATTTCAACAATCCAAGAAAACCAGCAACTTGTTTCACTTCTATTCTACTCACAAGACCTAACTGTCTATATAGCCAACATAAACTTGCTGAACCCCAAGAATATTTATGAACTTCATCCAAATTACCAATTTGGTTTAAATAATGTACGGACACATGAGATTTACTTTTATCCACGAATAATGTATTTCCCACTAAATACAATAGATATGCACGAGCAGCTTGTTTGATTTTTTCTTCTTCCCAATCATTGCAAACTCCGTCAAATATTTCATATGATTTAGTATAAGGCAATTTATATCCAACACTATCCTTCATGATATTTTCTGCTCCAGTGTCACTTATCCCCAAATTATTGAAAACCAAATTAGTTATATCATTTTAGGAATAATTATATGTTTGTATTGGTAATCCAGCCGGAATATGCAACAGAGAGGCAAATCATCTAATGTTATAGTCATTTCACCGAATGGTAGGTGAAATGTATTTGATTTAGGATGCCAATGCTCAACAAAGCAAGATATAAGTACTTTATTAACTAAGCTATAACAGGTCTCCACTAGAGAAAATAATCCCGAAGATTCCAAATATCCTTTAAAAATTGTTGCATCACTTGGAATTTTCCAATTTAAAATCTTTGTATCATGGTTTACACATAACAGAGTGTCTCGTTCCTAAAAAATAACTTAACATTATATTATACTATTTTGATAAATAATTTATTTAATAGAATTTTGTAAGATATACCTTACCATCTCGTATCAATGAAGCAACGTAGGTATCGTAGCTACTAATCACATCGGTAATTCTTGGTCCACCGAAAGTTGTTTCTGTATGTTGTGTGCCACTAGAAGCACCGATATCTTCATGCGTAAGATGCTCCTCAACATGTTGTGGAGGTTGCTCTTGAACATGCTATGGAGGTAGCTCGTCAATATGCTATTGAGGTTGCTCTTCAATATGTTGCTCTAAATTTTTCTCTTGAATAACATGCTCAATATTTTGCTCTTGAATAACATGCTCGTCTCGATTTTGTTCCTCCATTTGATTTACAGTTTTCAGATTTCTCGCTTTTACACATCGATTTCTTTCGAAAGCCATTAGGGGATTGCACGTTGACATTTTAGAACTTTCTGCATTGACAAAACAAGTTTAAAAAAACAATATAGTGTGCAAGAATTATAAATTAATAGCATGTGTGCAACAACTATAAATATCGTATGAAACTTTGGAGTAAATATATTACTGACAAATTTCGTATAATTTCAGAATTAAATCAAGCCAATTTGAACTACAGGCGGAATGATATAAGAATATTCAAATTTATACTCTATAACTTTTGATTTGATGCCTCTAACGGTTATGAAGGATGTCATCAAGTGTGTTTCTCGATATAGAATCAGTTGTTTTGGTGGCCTCTTCAGCTAATGATACTTATGGTGATCGGAATTAGCAACTCCAACATAGATGGTTGGAATTTAGTCATCTACAAACGACAACCAAAGGTGGCTCAGATGGCTGTTGGAAGATGCGAACTTCGACGAAGAACCCACTTACGACTATTTGACTTGTAAATTGTACTTAAAACCTCATATGCATTATTCACTTCAACTTAGGGTGTTTTCATGGCAGAAAATTATAATGTTCTCGTGTCCAACGTGGGAACGGGTAACCCAAAAAAATCGGCCCCAAGAAGCAGAAAAAATAGACCGTTGATGTCCATAATTGTTAAATTTGAGCAAAATGATAGTAAAAATATAGCAGTAGTCTACGCAAGCGAATATTCCATATTTTTCAAAACTCTTACTCAAACCCCAACTTAAACATGTTTTATACTAATCCCTTTCACCTTCCTCTTTCCATCCCCTTTCATCAGCCCCTTTTACTTTGCTAAGAAAGCACTCTTAAACTTTTCCATGTCATACAAATTATAAAATAGGGCTTTGTACGATAAGTCCTTAATTTTAATTAAACTAAACGAAACACCCCTACGTAATAATTTATGTAAATTAGGTCCATGTGCATGCATTTATTTCGTATGTGGCTGTTATTCTCACACTTTTATTTAAAATCTGCACCCCATTAATTATCAATCTTTAAAACGCAATAACTTTTTCTAGAGACGTCGAATTAACAAACCGTTTTCACTATTAAATCTCAAATTTTATTGTCTTCCTAATGATATGTATTATGGATATGTAAAAATCAAAATTTCAAAACTTATTTTTTTTCAAATTTGAATTTTTAAAAATTCCAAAATATAATCATATTTTTTAATTGCATTTTAGAAATGTAGTTAAAAAATTCAATATAGTATTGTAGTTTTAACTACACTTCTAAAATATAGTTTAAAACTACACTAATGAAATTTTTAACTCCATTTTAGTATTGCATTTAAAAACTGCACCAATCAAATACAGTCTTGTGATGACCCGCCCTTTCGACGCTCGAAAATCGACATAAATATGCTCATCGTATAACATGGCGAACGATCGAGTGCTGGAAAGATAGATTGTTGAGGGAAAAGAAAGAAGGTAGAAGAAAGAAGAAAACTAAAAACAAAACAGAATCTCACAGCGGACTGAATAATATATAATTTCAATAGCTCTTTACACAAATCAAATCTGTAATATACATATTTCACATCAGAGTACACTAATCAATAATTACCAGCCTGGACAGTTATAACAACCTGCCCTCACAATTTGCTAGTAATTTCAAATAAACACTGCAGTGGAATAAAACAAGTACGAGAATACGTCTCGGTCTCCAACTCGTCTCCTGCTCCATAGCAGCCTAACTTGAACTTGAAAATACTCGGTCTGACCCGAGCATTATAATAAAATAACACCCGAGTCAGTCTGGAAAACCGGTGTGAGAAAACACACTCAATTTGAACTATTAAAGTTTTCAAAATCCTTTGAAAATAAAAGGTATCTCGTAAGACCACACTATAAATAAACACGACGGGTTTTTACCTTACGATAACCAAAACATTTCATATCAAAATCATTTGATATTATAATAGTGTCTAAGTACAAATACTTATTCAAGTAGCTGAAATGCTTGCATCCCATGTTTCAGCATAGTTGGGCACAATCAAAACCGTACGGCGCTTATTGGAGAATGGATTCTATCTGAATGACTAGGTACTGGGGTACCACCTGTCACGGTACATGTCTAGAAACAATGTACCGAGGACCATGCCGGAATCCCCTGCTACACAAGACCGGACTATCCCTGACCTAGATAGACCGAATATGCTATCACCCTGAGTGTTCCCACCCTTTATCGAGCTCCTTCCATAAACCGTAGTAATAATATCCGAGGGTATCTAGAAAGGTGATAAACATACCCTAATTGGGTGCTACCCACTTAGCCTTGCTGCATCCCCCCTGCTTTTCAGTCATTCCCGGTTGATGAGGCTAGAGGCTATGGTTACCTTTTCAAGGAAATCTTCACTTAGAATGCTCATTGTCCTCCAATGAAAATGTTCTGATAGCATTCGTTCATACAGTCCGTTCCGGGTCTGAATGGAACTGAATGCACTATTCCTACTACATCCATTTTGGAATCACCCTCAGGATTAGTAGCGATTAGCCCTTGCACTTCACTGCTCCACCTTCGACTCCATGCTCTTGTCTTCATTTCGAAAACGTACTCGTTGGATCGAAGTGGTTTTCGGATAACAAATCCGATCCTGGTCTCTTCGAAACAACGCTCGCTATTCCCGGTAAACTCAACCCCGGTTCTTTAGGAAATAAACATACGAAAATAAGATCGGAGATCAACACCTAACCGTTAGTGGACGGATTTCCTTATAAAAGTCCTAGAAAAACAAACGAGTTTACACGTACAGTATAGCACCTCGAATGGTAACTGTACCATATAATTCCCGTACTTCTTCGCACCATTCAGACTGAGATTACCATACCCCAGCTCCCCACCAGCCGAATCCACGGGCAGCACTTCAGCAATTCCTCCTGGCAGGCATTGAGGGCACCACCAACCGCTATATGGCTCTAGTCTTTTTGCTATTCTGTTGTTCACAATATGTATTTTGTATATAAAACTCTGTCTCTCATCGACTAGCTTGCGGTTTCTTACTACATTTTGGCCAGCGATCAGGCTTGTTGATCGCACTACTTACCTATTTATATGATATTTAATCGGCTGTGTAGTTCCACGCTACACAACCGTGTCGCTCAAAAAAAAAATTCCCGTACTTCTTCTAGATATTCCCAAAATTATATTTAGGTCCAGATTTGATAGTTGGTTATTTAACTATCAAATAAATAATCAATTCAACCAAATACTTCATTTTCACTAAAAAACACCAAGTCTTATTTAATTTAAATTTTAAATAAATTAAATCTCTTTATCTAAAGTTTGCACTTATCTTATCGAATTCAATATATTCACAAAGTATCCTTTTTCAAAAATATTTGAAAACCCTTTTGAAATAATGTGGAAAGTACCACTGCGGTATCAAACCATGGATCACAGCTTAATGGTTACGTCTTTATCCCAGAGAAATCCAAGACTCAACTGTAGGCACTCACTGCCTCCGATTTACGCCACGCGAGTATACCATTACTTCCCGAAAACTTTATTTAAAAACTATCTCAAATAATGATTGTAAATTATAAAATAAATTTTCATGTTTAATCTAGGCAAATATACTTAAATAAAGGTTATTATACCAAACCATATTAATATTTAATAATTATCTTTAAAACAAAAATGCTAACCAGTGCTTAAATAATAATAAATTTTTAACAATAATTATAAAGTAACTAATTTATAATTAAGTATGCTTTAAACAATTTAAAACAATTAAATAACTAATTTCCAGAATATTTTTAACACTTTTAAAAATTCCGAGTTAATAATTAAAAATCCTCTTTTTAAAACAAGCCCAATTTCCTCGATTCTAATTTCATTTCGTAAATTTGGAAACCTTACTTGAGTCCAGTATAACCGATTTTATACTTATTTCCAAATTCAATTCTATTCTTCCGATCTATTTAAAATCTTGATTTTAACCCGTTGTATTTAAAAAAGTACCACTTAAAACATTTATTATTTAAAAATCGTTTTTGTATACTTTTATTCCAAAATCCTATTCACAATATTCTGATTTAGCTAAGTACACATTTCAAAACCATTTATTTTATTCAATTGATTAACCCATAATTCTTTATAAACATTTTACTTCAAAAATCCCTTTTTATTTTCTTTTCAAATTCAACCATATATTATTGGCATTTTAAGTTACCAAAAATCAAGTCCAAAACAACCATAGCATCCAATCAATATAAATCACACAATAACCTGTCATAGATTATTTCAACAAAACATATATCACTATATATGAATTTAAATTCAACATTTTTGAGGAATCCAGTTGGATCCCTCCAACATGTTTCCCTGCATCCATAGATGTTAGCACAATAATAAAAATACCAATTCTGCTTCAAGGCGGAATATCGCGGTATATAGGGTCATCCGCTATTATGCGGGGCGCATAGGGTCTCATCCGCTATATATATGCGGGAATATCAATCACTCTAATATATATATATATACACACTACTACATATAATATCACATCCAACTGATAAAAATGCATCAATTCAACCAATCAATCGTTTATTAATTTTTACCATTTAAAATTAAAGCCAGCAGTCCAAAATTGAGTGAGATTAACTCACCTTGAATTTTATTTCGACAAACGTTCCAATTTTAAATTAAATCGACCGTGTTCGATTTAACCTAAAATTTTTGCTAGCTTCGATCGACTCTAGATCTGCACCACAGCGTAGTGCTCGTCGCTGTGATTCCGGTGCCGCTTGTTTCGTCTGATTCTGACCTCGTATGACCAAGATATGAAATTTATAAGTTTTGAATATATATTAATATAAATAAATTTCTTTTTTTTATATATTATTACCAGATCTGGCCGTTCATTTTTTTTTATTACAGCAAATCAAGGCCGAGCCTTGCTTTTTTTTTCGTTTCGACTCCAGGCCATTTACGAACGCACAAAACCCATCACCACCGATCAAAACCGACCGTCGCTTCCCCCTACAAGCCACCAGAAGTTGATCGGCGACCACCACTCGAACGGCCTACGCAAGCTCTACCTTCGCCCCTGACCCCGATGAACTCGAACTCCCCATCGTCTCATATTTCGCACTCGAACAGCCGACGCTTGAGCCACAATCTCTCCCTCCTCGTCACGCTAATTTTGATCTCCCCCGTTGAATACGTAGAGGTCGATGCACTCTACAACTTCCTAGTTGAAAGAATGGTCTAAAAGTTGATGGATGGGGAGATCAATCGAGGAGAAAGATAGAGGTTTTCGGCCATTAAAATGAGATACGGCGGCTGCGAAATTAGAACTAGGGTTTTACTGTTTAAGGGTGTATATATACGCGAATAC
The DNA here is from genome assembly GCA_030737815.1 of Allium fistulosum. NCBI lineage: Eukaryota > Viridiplantae > Streptophyta > Magnoliopsida > Asparagales > Amaryllidaceae > Allium > Allium fistulosum. The sequence continues at coordinate 854,591,886 of CM060907.1, forward strand.
GCATTATTTTATTATTATTTCCAATTTTAACGTGCTTTTTCAAACGAACTCCAAATGGAATGTGTGGCCCGGTGTTTATAATGTTTTACCCCTATTTCGAACACAATGGAGTTTTGTAGCCTGATTCGATCGTATGTGGAAGATAGATTTTTGGATCGAATTTAAAATATTAAATTTCCGATATAAATTTCAATGCGTTTCTATTTCGTACGACCAAACAGTAACTCCAAACGCTACAAAATTAGAAATCCGATAATAATAAACTATTACGGATCCAATGGAACTGGTTTCATCGAATTCCGAGACTATGCCCCGGAAGGTTATTTTAACTCGTCGATTAAATCGAGCTATTTTCAAAATCGTCGAAATCGTTTAAAAATTTCAATTTTTAAAACCTACTAACTCCTTTATAAATCAAATAGAATTTATATTCATATTAGAAATCATTCCGATTCATATTAAATCAAAATTTGATTATTTACATTATTTCTATATATAAATTTCCACTATTAAATTAATATAAAAATTTCAAATTTTAACCTATCGGCTTTTAATCCCATTCAAAAGTCCAATATTATAATTCTAATCCCAATAGGATTTAGATTGACTTAAAAATCATTTTTATTCTCGTTTAACTCCAGATCTACATAATTACCCAATTTCAAATATTAAATTTATATTTACCCAAATCCAATTTATCACTATATTTGAAATGTTAAACCATTTCACTAATTCTTACATATTCAAAATCAATTAATAATTCAAATTCAACATTTAAAATAAATTAAATGTTCAAAACTAAACGACCGAAATTCCGGGTCGTTACAAGTTTTTAACTTTATTACAATAATTCAGTTAAAAACTGCATTTTAATACACCATTAAAAAGAAGTTTTTAACTGCATTACAAAAATGCAATTAAAACTGCATTATAATAGTGTATAAAAATGCAGTTTTTAACTGCTTTTTTGTAATGCAGTTAAAAAATACACTATTACAAATGCTGTTTTAACTGCATTACTGAAATGCAGATAAAAACTGCTATATAAAATTATATTTTTCAAAATTTATTTTTAGATACCAACAGTTCATATCATTGGAAAATTTATTAAATTTGTGATTTAATGGTGAAATCGATTCTTAATTCAGGTTAATCTACAAAAAGTCATCACATTTTTAAGACTGAAAATAAATGAGTTGACGAATGCTATTAATTATCGGGTGTGATGTTGGAGAAGTAGGGACCAAATTTATATAATTAGTTATTAAGAGACCTGCTTTACAATTCAGTATGAAACAGGGACCCGAGATTAATATTCTATTATAAAATTCAAATGATGCTTTATATGTTTACTGCAAATTTGGAAGTTTATAAGCATGAATGTTACTAAGCAACTATAGATAAACAGAGGTTACTGTTCAAACAAACAAGTAAACTTGTGCAAAAAAATGATGATAGAAATCACATACTCTGACCGCGATGTCTATCAATGAAAGATTGGTGTGTCATCAAAATACGCGATCGTTGCAGCTTACTTGTACCTGCATTTCGAATCGCTACTTATTTCTTCTCCACTTCTACAACATCATGAAGCACTGAAATTAAGGTTTTCGAGTAAACTTGATTGGTAAAATTTTAGAGAAATTGAGTGATATAAATGAACTATCAAAACGTAGGGCGTTTACATGAATTATGACAAAACCACGCAGTGCGAGTGCATGATTTAGGTACCCACCGCACTTGACCTATGAGGTTAAAAGATTTACCTCGTAGTTGATCTATGAGGTTAAAAGGTTTACCCCATAGGCACTCTAGGTAATGGTTGAAAATATAAAACAATATGAGGTATAAATCTAAAAGGGGCATTTTCGTCAGCTTAATTGTTTAAAAAAATAGGAAGGGCTACTGAGCATATCTATGTGTTTAAATAGAATTTGCTTAATTTTAATGCGATTAATCTAACGGATCAACATATTTATTTCGTCGACAAATTATGTCATTCTAGCATTACTCTTTTAATGCATACTCCCAAATGTGTATGTGTGTGTGAGTTATTAAGCAATCTACTATTTACCAGCTTCACGCAAAGTCGCTAACATTTTATCGAAATTCCAAAAAAAACAAGAAGAAGAAGGGTGTAAAAACAAAATTCTACAATGGTATGGTATCGCCAAAATAAGAATAAGTCCATATGAAATTATATAAGTGTGTTTAACTTTTTTTTGAATGGGTCTAATTTTTAAGAGGAATAGGGTGAACTTTTATATACCCCTCATAGCAAATTAAAGAGAGAGAAAAGTTCTTTCACATTTGGACTATTTAGAGGTTGTACATTTGTATAGTCATTGTTAAACATGTTGTACTCTTCACTCAAGTAAATATTGCAACTAACAAAATTGAGGAAGATATGGCCATCGAGATCTAAACCACTACATCATATCTCATGAAAGAGCTAGGGGTATGCCTTAGGGGCAATTATGTAATTTGTTACATATATCTAACTCGAGAACCAATCTTATTCGAAATAAAAGATGTTTTATTTCTACTATATACTTGATATAATATGTTACATTATTTGATTAAAAGAATATATAATAGAAAATCCATAAATGCTATGTTTTTGTGATAGTAGTTACAAAGTGTTGTGATCATGAGTATTCATAATGAAAATAAATATATAATTTTAAATATTCCAAGTAAAGAAGTATTGAGACTGAATATCGATGCATCCCTTAAGACTAGAATATGCAACGCTCTCCAAAAGTTGGGCAGTGTATTACTCATGGCTGCTGGGGACACCAAGAGGTTACGTACTAATAGTTATTGGATAACTATATATGGAATGACTCACTCAATAATTTTCTGTTAGTTAATATAACTAAAGTCAAATAGAAAATATCGATGTGACAAAATTACACGATTCTCTTGACTTGAGAATAATGTTGATCTTTAATGTGGAAGCTACGCTTTGATTGTAGTTCAATCATGTCATGACATCCATTGAACGACTATAGTTGGATCGAGTGGAAGCATTGGAAGTGAAACACCGTTCAAGAGAGGATTCGTCTCATCTATTATATGAGGTTAGTATCATAGTCAACTGAAGTCAAAGTCTCTGACTAGAGCATTTCGATTAATAATGATGTTATTATTGAACCAAGGACTTTGTGTTTGGATTATAGAGTTGAATATGGATGATATTGGAATTTTGACAATTACCAATTTTCATAAGTCCAAAGTGATATAATTTTGACGAAGAGAGTTGGTGTAAATAATAGTCACAATCGGGTAACACTTAACAAAGTAAAATTGGATATTATCGAAAAAAGTAAGTAATAAATTTAGCCAAAATGTCACATCACCTGCTAAGTGACATATGAATGTTAATATTTGAATAGTTCGATAGTAATCATTGACCAACTTTACACCTAATGGGTCACACAACCGAAACGATGAATATTCCTTTGACCAAACTATTTAATTAATTTGTAATTGTTATAAATTAATTAATATTTATGAAATATTAATTATAAAATTTTATTTTGATTTGATGAACAAATATCATTAAATATGTTTATAATAGTTATAGTATATTAATTGATATACGATATCGATATGCGTTTAAATAAGATTTAAATGCAATATAATTTGTTTGGGCTTTAAATGGGTTTGAAGCCCATATGGGAGCTAATCGGTTCGGCCATGATGAAGCATAGGGGTTGTGTAACATCCCATAAAATCAACCATAAATAAATTAGATAAATTAAATTAAATAAGGTAGAGGTAAAAATGAAAATTTTGCAAAATTTGGAATTTAACTACTAAAGTTATGTCACTGCGTTCATGGCAAAACTCTGATTAATTTCCATATATAATATGTTAAAAATGGAGCAAACATAAAAGTTATGGGCGTTTGAAGTTTTCAGATTTAAAATAATTTAATAGAATTCAAATTCAAATGAATAATTAATTTAAAATTTAAAATTCAAAAGCTAACAATAGATAGAATTGGGGATTAAGAAAACATTAAAATTAACATTAACGTTAAATGTTAATTGAGAAATTAAATAAAAATAACAACGCTTGAAAATCAATGTTCCCAAAATAGATGGAGAAGTTGATCCCCTACCTCACGACCCATAGCGGTCGACCGGTGGCATAGGGACAGTCGGCCACTCCTTGTCAAGTGACGTCTAGGGTTTTTAATTTTGGACATTTCGAATTTAATTATTTGAATCCTACGGTTCTGCTGCTTTCTCACCACTGTAAATAAGACCCTAGATCCCTTACTTTTATTCATATAATATATTGAGAACATTAGCGAAGCTCAATTAGTTCATCTCATCAAGATTCAGAAAACAACATTAGGGTTTCAGGTAAGAAATCCTTTAGATCTATTTTTATTATTATTTATTTTCTCAACTTCTTCTCCTCCAAACCTTTAATTTTCTAAATCTAACGTATATATACAAATCCCTTGCTGTATATATGTATCAAAAAGAAGAGATCTGATAAGAGATTGTCAAAGGCATGTCAAATCCAAAGGAGGCAAAGCTAAGGCTATACCGTGAGAGGAAATATTAGTTTTTCTATTTTAGTAATTGATTAGTGTACTTTGGGTTTGAATATGTCTTGGGGAGTTTTGGTTTGCGAAAACATCATATTATAAACTCCCAAATCTCCTTCAATGTGAAATATCAATTCTAGGTTGAAATCTCAATTTGTTTATGTCAAAATAATGGAAATTGAGTAGATTTGTTGTTTTGATAATTTTACCTTCTATTTCACTCCTTATTCTTTTTCTTTGAATTTGATTAAAGGATTTTGAATACGGAATAGTGTGTAAGGTACGAATTTTATTCATAGTTTTCACTGTTGATTCCCATATCCTTCGTTTATTTTTATGTGAAAAAGGAGTTGAAGGAGCGTAAAAATTAGAATTATATGTTTCTATCATCAATATATTTCATTATTTTGATGTAATAAGTTGATTTTAAATTTTTAATTGCATATAGGTTCGTTGATTGGAATTTTTGGATATGAATATTGGAATTTTGTTATTGTTGATGGTATGGAATGGGACTTGTATAATTGTTAAAGAATTGACATTTAAACGCTAGATTATGGTGTAAATTTCATATGCTTAGAAATTACTAGGCGCATATATATATATATAATAGTTTAATTAACGTACAATGATAACATATGGTTTCGTAGTTAAATAGGTTATTAAATCTTATTAAATCCCCCTTAGGAAGGTAATTACTGTTAAAGGCGAAATAAGAAAGATTTCATATAAGACTTGATTATGAAAACAGTGAGATGTGTGATAATATATGCAAAATATGATATAAATTATCACTAAGTTATAAGGATGCGAGGTAAGCCAAAAGCACATGGAAGTCTGCCCAGCTAATCTGGCTACTAGCAGTGTGACTTTGGGACAGATGTGAGACATCGCCTATAATAAGTAACTATGATGACACGAGGTTAGTTCCAAATTCTGTAGGTAAATTTGCTCAGCTAGTCTGGCTACCGGTACCTCCGAATTGTCAGGCTGATGTGAGACGTCACCGTGGAGTACTGGTCATAATACGAAGGACCTACTTCAAAGATTGAAGGAATTAACTGGTTGTGTGAGGACTCACCTCTTCTCTATGTAGGAAGTAGTGATGGTTGGGGTTATGGGTCAGGCATGATAAAGGATATCTCGGGAAAAGGCTCACTTCAATAGGAAGTATTAAGTGGCTGAAGAGATTCCATGCAATGTCAGATAGAAGTTACTAGCGAGGAGTCCGCATTGGGAATATATGTAGTAAATGACGTGGACCTGCCTTAAATAAGGTTTTAAATGGTCGAAGTCTACCTAATTCCCATTAAAAGGTACTAAGTAACTTAAGTACTATCTCTTACATTGATAGGAAATTATGGACGATAGATATGGGTTATTGGGATAACTATGGGCTTATATTTGGAAAGCCTTTTATTTAAGTTTGGATAAAACCTTTGGGCTTACATTTGAAAATACTTACGTTGTAGGTAGAAATGTAAGACTTATTCCTATTTAAATTATACCGCTTAAGGACTAATGTGGTAAGGCCCGAGATTTTTATTCACCGGACATATGTTGTTCTGACTCCTTCCTTATTACAACATAAGTTGGGAAGGGCGATTATTATCCCGCCTTTTGGCAAGGTCATGATATTATCAACTTGGTTAAGAAGAAGTAGTCGACAGCCTTGGGAATTAATCACATATAGTGTTACGGACGATGGCCGAGCAGATTTGGACCATTTCTCCTAATCGAGGTGCCTTCAGTATGGAGTAACTGGTATGGCCCCATGAAGTTATATTTCAAATTTCAAGTCAAGCTAAGTTCGTATGCTCGAGGTATGGACAAATGAAGAGTTTATATGGATCGATCTAAAACGATCCATAAAACAGTTCAAATCATCGAAGAATGATCAATATCTTGAGATTTACGAGGCCAACTCATTTCAAACTTTTGGAGCATCAATAAAATAAAGAGGGAAGAATACCAAAATGATTGCATATCACAAAGTGCAAGTTTGCGGATGGCCGACTGTTTTGACCGATCGTTCTTGCCGACCCACCATAGCACACATGTATCACAAGATGGGGACTTGAGGTTGGCCAACCGTTATTGGTCGATCATTATTGCTGATCCATCATAGCAATAGCATATCACAGAGTGATGGTTTGAGGATGGTCAATCCTTATTGCTCGATCGTTCATATCGATCCATCATAACGATCGACATAATTCAGTGTATGACTCAACTTCAACCAAAATCGATCTATATCTCTTGATTTACAAGTCAGAGTGAATCCATCTTTTAAGAGCAATCTCAAGAGGCATGTGGGACCCTTCATGAACGATTGCACAATGATTAGAGCCAAGAAAAAGGACCGGCCAACATTAGGCCGATCAATCCTAATCTTCGAGTTAGCGTCGCCGATCGATATTATGGGCTCCAATGGACCTAGAGAGCCTTTTGCCGAAGTTTTAGCGAAATATCTTATCGTCTCTCCCTATAAATATAGGCACTGTGGATCATTCTAGGGACCTTTATGTCGCCGGTTACTTGAGTCTACATTGTAGTCGAGTTCTTCTTTATTGCTTGCTGTTGTAATCAAACTCTTCGTGAATCAATAAAAGAATCTTCAAAGTGGACGTAGGCATACAACGCCGAACCACTATAAATCTACGTGTTCTTGATTATTGTTTGGATCTACCTGCTAATTATCCCATTCCTCGGTTTAATTTTACTCTCTTCATTTATTTCTTTACACAAATCTTTTCCTGGTTGCTTGTGACCAATTTTGTTGCAAACATTTGGTGCTTCCACTGAGAAGCTAATTCTCAGCCCGTTAGGATCCCCTTTGCTGCTACTGGATTGAGAAAATCCCCCGAAGGAGATCTAGATTCATCTTCAAAAGCTTGCATATACTACTCAAATTTACTAAAATCTAAGCAAAGAAATCCAGAATGGTGAGGCATACCGGGTCAACTTCGTAGAATGTTGATGCAAATGAAACTGCCAGCATTCAACAAGGAGCTCCAAGCAACCAACCTGCAAATTTGAATATGGAGCCTGCTGAAGTACAGAACCCCCCTGATTATATAACTAGAGCTGAATTCAACAACATGATGAGGGAGTTAATGGAGAGCCATAGGCAGCTGAACGAGCAGATCCAGATTAATGTTATCCTAATGACTAGATTACTCAACAACAGCGTCAGAGCGCCAGAAGGGATCTTGCTTCTTACTTGGCATAGGAAAGTTCAACCTCATCAGATGAACATCATAGGCATAGGCATTGTGGGGTCGAAGGAGAGCAAGCAGGGACGTCGAAACATCGCTTGGAAAACCAACATGGTCTGTCAAGATGGATCGGTGTCGAGCCCTCCATAGGGACCGGTATCGATCCCTCCTCCAGAGGAGGGGTCCCCAACCGCACTTGAGGAATCGGTCTGGAGCTGTTTCCAGAGGCTTAGATGCAGGAGATTGTTTGAATGCTGACCAATTAGCCATCCGCAATAATGACAAGGTGAATGCTCAGGGTGCACATCAAGAAGATGATAAACCAAGGAGGCGTGAAATGGCCCATAGACATCGACCGAACCATTCACTTGAAGAGGAGTGCGACCACCACTTGGCACCACCCATCTAGACACCGGACTTATCGGCGATGGTCAGACAGCTGGTGAGGGAAAACCAGGGTTTGACGAATGATGATTGGGGAATTTTGAGGAGCCATACCCCGTTCACTGACAATGTTTTATATGCGGAGTACCCAAGAAGGTTCAACATGCCTACGATGCCTGGCTATGAGGGAAAAACAAATCCCAGGCAGCACATCATGAGGTACGAATGGTTGATGGACTCAATAAGAGCCAATAACGCAACCAAATGTAGATGCTTTCCTATAACCCACTCTGGGATCGCGATGATGTGGTTTACGAGATTGCCCCCAAGATTGATTTCAAGATTTGATGAACTAGCAACTCAGTTTGTGGAACAATTCTGGATCCACGCTACTCGTCCTAAAGAAGTGATGTCACTTTCCAACGTAATCCAGGCCCCAGGGGAATCGTTGAAGGACTATCTGGAAAGATTTCATATCATTGCAACAGAAGTTAGTGATCTAAATGATCATGTTATACTTATGGCCGTGAAGAGAGGAATTGATCCGGAATCCAAGTTTGGAGATTGGCTAGCTGGAAAACTGCCGGCTACGTTGGAGCGCTTCTATTCAAAGGCAACTCAGTTTTTAAGGAAGAAGAAAGCCAGGTCCTCTAGGAAAAGCAATGTCGTGGGACCGAGAGGAGAAGCAGTACAAAGCAACATTAGAATAAAGCAATCTGCTGAGAGCTCCGAGAAAGTTTAGGTTAATGTTCAGAACAATCCGAATCAACAGAAGAGGAATAGAGATGGGAATCGAGATCGAAAGAGGGAGTATGGTAGGCCGAGGCCTCGGATTTCTACGTATGACAACTATACACCCTTAAATGTATCCCTGGAGAATATTTACCTATCACCCATAGTACTTTTCAATATAAGAAGCCACGTCCAAAGGAGTCGATGGAGACACAAAAACAGATTAGAAAGTATTGCCGGTTTCACGAGTGTTACGGGCATAATACGAACGAGTGTAGGCATCTCTAGGATGCTATCGAGAAGTTGATTCGGGAGAAGAAGTTACATAAGTTTGTGAAAACTCTACAAGATGGTGGACAGGGGACATCTGACCCTAATAGAGGACAAGCTCGGCATAGGGCTGAGGAGCCTGCACGAACCGGAGGAAGATTAGTGATAAACACAATAGTTTGAGGACCGCATCCTGCGGATAGGATTTGGCATAAAATGGAGTGCTACGCTAGTGCGATAAGGCATGTGGATTTTGAGTATTGTTCAAATATGTAGGACGGAGCATAGGCCAAGCAGCAACGTACGATGACCGATGATATAGTGTTCAGAAGCAAAGATGCAGATAGAATAGAGGCTCCTACAGTTGATCTGATGGTCATTTCTGCCATGATTGGCCCTGCTTTCGTGAGAAGGATTTTATTCGACCATGGAAGTTCGGTAAACATTATTTTCAAGAAGGCTTACGATCAAATGAAAAAGGTGGCTAAATATTTGAAACCATTTAAAGATCGTATACATGGTTTCAATGGTATGGCAACTGAGGTTGTTGGTTATGTGAAGTTGCAGTTGAATTGGGGGAAGATGAACGTAGGAGGGTGCGGATCCTACCGTTTATTGTTTTGGATGTTGACTCACCGTACAATGTTTTTCTGGGCCGACCAGCCCTAGCTGAATTTCAGGTAGCTCTGGCCCCGTGGTGTTTAACTTTGAAATTTCCAACCGATAATAGAGTAGGAGTGGTGCATGGCGATCGGGTGACTGGACGTACCTGTTATGTGGCTGAGTTGAGAGAAGCTCAGCGTAAGGAGAAGGGAAAGGGTGTGGACAAATCTTCCCGCATCCAAGTTACCGAAGATTGACAAATGGCAACTGAGCCTTGGCTTGGGTGCCACAGTTGGTTCTATAGGGATATAGATTCAAGGGATGATGAAGAGGAGCACAAGGAGACCAAGGCTGCACCGGCTGAGCTGACAATTGATATAACAGTCAGCCACGACGACCCCTTACGAGTCTTGAAGATTGGATCATAGCTCAGCCCTTCAATGATGAGAGAACTTGCTGATTTTCTCTGAGCAAATCTAGATGTATCTGCTTGGACTCATTCTTATATGTGTGGGATCTTGCCTGCCACTGCGAGCCATGTATTAAACGTTGATCCGAAGTATGTTTCGATAAAACTGAAAAGGCGAGGCATGGATCCGGAGAGATCCGTCGCTCTCAAAGAGGAGGTGGATAAACTAAAAGTCATTGGGTTTATTCACGACGCCCTCTATCCTGAATGGATATCTAATCCTGTGTTGGTGAAGAAGGCGAATGGAAAATGGAGAACGTGCATCGAATATTCAGACTTGAACAAGGCATGTCCTAAAGATAGTTTTCCTCTTCAAAGAATTGACCAGCTGGTTGATTCGATTACAGGGCACGAATTGTTGTCTTTTATGGATGTGTACTCGGGGTATAATCAAATCCCAATGCATGTCCCCGATTAGGAACACACTAGCTTTGTGACGGATGTTGGGTTATACTGTTATGTGGTGATGCCATTTGAATTGAAGAACGCTGGAGCAACCTATCAACGCTTAGTTAACCGGATGTTCAAAGACCAGATTGGGAGGACAATAGAAGTCTATGTGGATGATATGCTTATGAACTCATGGCGATCAAGTGACCACATTCAAGACTTGGCAGAGATATTCGATATCCTCGATTATTATAAAACGAAAATTAGTCCTTTGAAATGTTCATTTGGTGTTGCGTCTGGAAAGTTCGTGGGCTTTATTGTCAATGCTCGTGGAATAGAAGCCAATCCTGAAAAGATCCAGGAAATTCGAGATATCCAGGCGCCAATCACTATTAAACAAGTGCAAAGCTTGAATGGGAAGGTTGCTGCCTTGAGTCGATTTATCTCCAGAGCAACCGGCAAATGCATTCCTTTCTTTGATTTGATTAGGAAGGGAAAAAGAAATTTTAAATGGATGCAGGAATGTGAAGACGTGTTTTGTGCTCTGATGAATCATTTGGAGAAGGCCCTCTGTCTTGTCAAAGCCAGTAGACCATGAGGAGTTATACATTTATTTGGCTGTATGAGCACATGCTATAAGTGCCGCCTTGATTCGCGAGGAGAACCGGATACAGAGGCCAGTATAATACATCGGTAAATGATTAACAGGGGCAGAAAGGAACTATCCAAAGATAGAGAAATTGGTATACTGCTTGTTAATTGCGTCACGAAAGCTTCGTCCGTACTTCCAGGCCATCCGATTAATGTTTACACCGACCAGCCATTACGACAGGTCCTACAATGACCATAGATGTCTAGAAGGTTTTTTTAATGGAACATCGAGCTCAACCAGTTCGACATTACCTATCTTCCTCGAAGAGCTATCCAAGGTCAAGCATCGGCGGACTTTATAGCTGAATTTACCATGCAAGACGATCCTTCAGAAGGTAGCGAAATCCCAACTATCAGATGGAGATTGTATACTGATGGAGCATCCAATGATCATTGTTCCGAAGCTGGAATTGTGCTTGTAACCCCTAAAAACCGGTCGATCTGTTATGCTTTGAAGCTTGATTTTCCTGCTACAAACAACGAGGCTGAGTATGAAGCGTTGGTTGTTGGACTTTTACTTGTTATAGAACTTGGGGTGAAGTGTCCTGAAATCTTTTGCGATTCACAACCGGTGGTGTATCAAGTTAGAGGAGACTACCAGGTTAAGGAACAACGACTTGCCCCGTATCATACCAGTTCAGGAGTTGTTGGCAGAATTAGAATACTATGACATTTCACATATCCCACGGGAGCAAAATGGAGAAGCAAACTCATTGGTAAAGTTTGCTAGTACGGGCGATGTGCAATAGATGGGCTTGGTTCCAGTCGAGATATTACACACCCCAAGTATAAATATGATGGAAATCGGTCAAGTACCAGAAATGGAATCCGAGAGGGAATCATGGATGACTACATTTAAAGATTATTTGTTGCATGGAATTTTTCCTTGAAGGAGGAATTAAAAGCGACAAGTCCTTCGCAAAGCTGTGTGGCATATTATGCAAGAAGAAACTATATACAGAAAGGGTTTTTTCGTTCCTTTACTTTGGTGTATCGCTCATGACAAGATAAAACATGTTCTAAAGAAAGTTCATGATGGAGAATGTGGCGATCACACTAGGGGGCAAACCTAGGCAAAGAAGATACTCCGTTATGGATATTATTGGCCAACTGTAAATCGGGATGCTGCCGACTATGTGAGACGATGTGACAAATTCCAGATATACGCAAAAGTCCCAAGAGCCCCGCCAATAGAAATTACGAAAATGGTCAGTCCATGATCATCCGCTGTATGGGGTATTGACATTATTGGCTCTTTACCAATCTCTAAGGTTGTGCGAAGTACGCTATTGTCGTAGTAGATTACTTCACTAAATGGGCGGAAGCGGAACCGTTAGCTACAATCACAACCAAGAAAGTAATCAATTTTGTTGTTCGGAACATCATATGTCGTTTCGGCCTTCCGTGGACTATTGTAATAGATAATGGGACTCAGTTCGATAGTGCTGAATTTAAAGAATTTTGTCGAAGATATCGTATTGAAAATAGGTTTGCCGCAGTCGCTCACCCTCAGGTGAATGGACAGGTTGAAGCTGTAAATAAAATTATTAAGTCCATTCTTAAAATGCGATTTGAGAAGGCTGGAGGCAAGTGGGTGGATGAGCTTCCGACGACACTTTGGGCCTATAGAACCACTCACAAGTCCGCGACTGGCCATACCCCATTCACTCTTGCTTACGGATCCGAAGCCGTTATTCTAGTAGAACTCTAAGTCCCCTCTCATCAAGTGACCTACTACGATCCCAAAATGAACAAATATCTTCTCTTAGAATCCTTGGAATTTATAGATGAGAAGTGCGAAGAAGCCGATTTGAGAGCTGCAGCACACCGATATCGAGTCGCCCGATATTATAACACTAAAGTGCGATGAAGATCCTTCGAAGTTGGCGATCTCGTCCTAAAATGGATTTTTCCGGCCCCGTCACACATGAGTCCGACATGGGAAGGATCGTATGTCATTGAACAGAGGCTTGGAGAAGGAACTTTCAAGCTGGCGATTGTTGATGGCATTACACTCCCAAAAGCATGGAATAGCGAGCATTTACGACGCTATTTCACTTAGAACATTTCCTTTGCATTTCAGTTCTATTTGCTTTCAGTATTTGCTTTAGCATTTGATTTTTCAAATATGTAATAAGACAAATTAGTTTATTCTTTTCCATTTGGTGAATAAATTCTCAAACTTCCTTTGAATGAATGATTATTGTTGCATTATATGCTAAGTGCATAACTAAATTGATTCGATATCGACTAACTCTGGTCCCCAGAGCACGGACTAGAGTATAAATGAGATTCCGGTGTAAGCCGATCGCCCATTACTAACTCTGGTCCCCAGAACGTGGACTGGAGTATAAACGAGATTCGAGCGTGAGCCGACCGCCCATAATTAACTCTGGTCCCGAGAGCATAGACTGGAGTATAAACGAGATTCGAGCGTGAACCGGCCGCCCACGATTAACTCTGGTCCCCAGAGCGTGGACATGAGTATAAACGAGATTCGGGCGTGAACCGACCGCCCACGATTAACTCCAAGTATCCAGAGCGCGGACTGGAGTATAAACGAGATTCGGGCATGAACCGACCGCCCATGACTAACTATGGTCCCCAGAGCGCAGACTGAAGTATAAACGAGATTCAGGCGTGAACCGACCGCCCACGATTAACTCTGGTCCCGAGAGCACGGACTAGAGTATAAACGAGATTCGGGCGTGAACCGACCGCCCACGACCAACTCTGGTTCCCAAAGCGTGGACTGGAATATTAACGAGATTCAGGCGTGAACCATCCACCCACGATTAACTCTAAGTCCCCGGAGTGCAGACTGGAGTATAAACGAGATTCAAGCGTGAATCGACCGCATACGATTAACTCTGGTCCCCAGAGCACGGACTAGAGTATAAACGAGATTCAAGCGTGAACCGACCGCCTGATTAACTCTAAGTCCCCTGAGTGGGGACTGGAGTATAAACGAGATTCGGGTGTGAGCCGACCGCCCGCGAGATAACTCTAAGTCCCCAGAGTGTGGACTGGAGTATACACACAAATGAATGGATTTCGATCATTCTCCATTCCACAAACTCCAACATGAAATCAACAAGAGGAATGCAAGCTACTGAAAGCTGAATATGACAGCTCACAACCGCTCCAGCTCGGTGCTCCTTACGACTTAAAGCAACGATCGCAAGGAGGCCTTGAGGCAAAGATAGTGAATTGTTAACGAAATATGCAATCAACGAATTACAAGTATGCTGAAAGGAAAGTAATCATCCAACTACAAAAATAACAATTCATGTGATGTTTATTCAAAAAAAATTATTCACAAGTGCATAAAATCAAATATGTGATAGTTTGGACATTTAAACAAGTGGACGTAGAAATCATGCACAAGAACAAAAGAATTCTTATTTACACAAACTGGTTGTACATCACACAAGTCTATCCAAAATGCAAGACGAAGGTGGAAGGCCATGCCCAAACAAATACAACTAACAAAAATAAGAAATTATTATCTAAGCTATTTACATGTCCATAGATTATTTCTTGGATTTCTTGTCTTTCCTTTGCTTCTTTGGGGTGGCTCCTTCTGGACTACCGCTCGACCCTCTCTTCGACCCTTTCCCGCCTCGGCTTTTCTTCGAAGAAGTATCTTCATTTGTGTGAATCGAGGGGTGTCATCTTTGGAAGTAGGAGGGATGGAGGCACCCTCGACTCCAAAATCAAAGGGAATATCATCCCGAGGAATTGTCCTTCCAGGGGAGATCATCTGAAGCGGAATGGGAAAAGGTTCATCAGAACCCAATTCGGCAGGCTCAACTTTCACCTTCCTTTTCAGCAGTTCTTATCTTTCAATGCGTTCTTACATGCTAAGCTCCCCAGTAGGGTCGGAAGAACCTGTAATCATGATATCTTCGTCAAAAGGAATTTCATGGTGCATATCGCTTACTTCTTTGAATAATGCCTCCATGAATTGATCGTCAATAACAAAGGCATCTTCTTGGGGGCTTTGAGCGGCGGCTGAAGTTACAACTTTAGTGGATTATGTCTCGACCGTTTGTGACTCGAACTGAGGCTCCTGCGAAGGAAGAGGAGCGATTCCAGGTGGAACTAAAACTGAAAAAAAAGGCGAAAAGATTAGAAATATCATTAGATAACACCCCAACTTTGTGGAAGATGGGAAAAGTCGACGGAATACCTTCTTCGGAATGGCTCCCGGCTGAATCGAAGCATCCTCAAAATTGCGCTTGAGGATTGGAGATAAATATGGCTTGTTTGGGTCATACCTAGGGACGGCTGAGGAGCTTGTTGCAGAACTAGACATGACCTGAGATGCCGGGGGCAATTCGGTTGTAATATATGGTTGCGCCGACCCGGATCCCTCACCCACTTCATGCGAGGGAGCAACCGCAGACTCTTTTTGGAGAGTGAGTTGAATGTCATGTAATACCTTGGGTTCGTCACCTAGTAGCGTCTCACTTTTGAGTTTAGACAAATCGATGTCCTCTGAGTTAAGAAGTATTTTCTCTTCCGTGATGAGAAATTCCCAAGCACGACTGAGCTGTTAGGGGTAGTCTTCACCGAGCCACGTCAAATTTCTATGTTTCAGAACATTGGCATTATAGAAAACGAGAAGGGAGTTAAGCTCATTCATTATTTCTTCCCTGACTTTGTCGTCGGCAGCTTCTGTTTTACCTTGAATGATTGTGTCGACATTTTTGGCCTTTTCAACAGCTGTGTCCTTCTCAAGTCTGACGCGTACCAGCTCGTCGCCAGAGTCCTAAGCAGTCTTCTGAGCATCAACTTTTTCTTTATTTGCATACTCCAGTTTGGCCTTAAGATTGGCTATTTCCTTCAAGGCTGCATACTCATTATTTTGACCTCTATCTCGCTCAAGCGCTATCTCCTGATTTCAATGATGCAATACTTGGACCATATCAAGATAGCAGGATTTCATCTCTTCAATGGATTTCATAGCAGCGTTATCTTTTTCCTCAGCTTCTGATAGAGAGGTTTCTAGTGGTTTCCAGCTTGTTTGTCAAAATGTCGATGATTCTTTTGTCCTGAGCCTCTTAGCATTTTAACTTTTCGATCTCTGCCGTGCGCATGAAAGAAACTTTCGACATTTTTTCTACTGCCTTCATTCCTGATATTGCATGTGAATGTCAGTGACACAATCAATGGTCCTCTTCTGAATATGATTTGGAACCCTCTTCAAATTAGGAGGAAAATAAAATCCTTCAAATCATAAATTCGAAAATTCTTTACGAAGCTGTGCCATACGAGCAGTAGGATCGATTGTCGGTTCTTCAGTAGCAGCTTCGACTTTACTACTTTCTTTTCCAGGCTAATTAGCAGCAGTGTATTCGCCATGGCGGCGGCGATCGCTCGGCCATTGAGAATGAGATGGAATCAAGGGTTATGGAGGCTTTGGACTGGTAGAAGACCCGCGAGGGGGATAAATGGGCAGGTCCCTACGGTCAGCTGGTCTTTCAGGACCTTTTGGAGGAGGAGATCTTGATCTCGACCTATG
Source organism: Allium fistulosum (assembly GCA_030737815.1). NCBI lineage: Eukaryota > Viridiplantae > Streptophyta > Magnoliopsida > Asparagales > Amaryllidaceae > Allium > Allium fistulosum. The sequence goes on from CM060907.1 coordinate 854,608,697, forward strand.
TTTATCCTGAGCTGGCTTGTCCCTGTCGTCTCTTTCTTGATAACCCCGATCGTGGCTGGGACGGTAGCTAGAATCATAGTAATCTCTACTACCGCGATAGGATCCGAAATGCGAACCCGACAATTGATGATGTTTGTCTCGAAGAGAATCGAACATGTTCCTCTTCTTCACCATCGTTTCTGCAAAAGAAAATGAATATTAATCAACTTTGAGCATTAGATAGTACAAGTCAAGTACAGTGCAGTGTTGAATAGTGCGAGTGTATGTACGTGTCCTACTGTAACCCCTCGACAGACCAGGTCCAGGAGCTTTGCTTATTGGTGTAACCTCTCCCCCGGTAGTAGGGATCTCCGAGCCAATTCTGATGGGGGACTCTGACCCACCAATTCTCACGTTAGTAAAATGGAAGACATTGAGATCAGGTGGAATTGGTAAACCCGATAAGGGATCTAGTGGTAAACTCAAACGCTCCGATGGTTGGGAGGAAGGTTCATTTTGAGCAGTCTTCTGGGCCATCGTGGACTTGGATTGATCGGAGAGGCGACTTCTTGGAAGCTTATGTATGAATGTTTTCTCTCTTGTCTGCAACTAGGGGTTGTGAGACTTGCGAAGATCCGATGTTGACCTCAGGATCAGATTTATCCTCATCATGACCAAGTGCATCATCACCATGTCCTCCAGTATCAATATCAATAAATTATTGGGTACTCGTGGCTGGGGGCACCACGGGGCCGGATTGGTTATCTCTTTGGCCGATTGCAACCCATCACCTTATCCCTGCCATCTGGGCAGTTTTAGTTAGCCCTACGCCGAGGCCCTCCTCTATCAAACCAAAAGTGACAAGGTGTTAGTCCCTGAGCAAATATTCGATATTCCTATCCTCTGCTGGAGCATTTTTCAGAATTGAGACCGTCTCTTCATAAATATCGTCACTATGCCGAGTAATGACACCAGTAAATGATTAACATCGTCAGAAGGGCAACCTGGATATTATTTTCCTATGTTATCATGAAATTGGTGGGTAGCACTTACGTTTGTCTAGCCATTGTCGAGCGAAGCCAGGAGGGCATCGAACAAATAACCATTCGCCCTTGAAAGCCCTTAGCTTGTTCCACATGCCGGTTAGAATTTGGCATCTGTTTGCCGACTCAAGAAATGTGAATGAAAGACTCCCTGTCCGCTGTTTAAAGGTAAAAATAAATCAGATATCTGCGATAGTGGGAGGACGGTGTAGAAACTCCATAAATACCATATAAGTGAAATTAAGGAGCGCGTAACCACTCGGATGGAGTTGCGCTGGAGCTATCCTTAGATAATGTAGGATCTCTCGAATATATGAGTTAAAAGGCGGGATGCATCTCACCCAGGACATAAACTTGTTACATGTTATATACCTTTCAGGAGGTCTGTGAGCCCTATCATTTCGCGACGGAACCAACATGTCATCGAAAGGAATTCCGTACCTTACGCAAATTCTCTGGAGAGCGTCTTCCTTAATTTTTGAAGCCACCGAATCAGGAGGATTTTCAAGGATAATTGCATCCTCTAGAGTATCAGGCGCATGATCGATAACCTCTGGGGAAAGATTGGGATGATTTCAAAAAGGTCAAGTTGAGGGCCCGAACCTTTAGGCTGTTCTAAATCATGACTGGACGACAGACTATCGGACCCAGTTGTCGAACTAGACTCTACGTCAGAGTTGTTCTTCTGGGAAGATGATTCAGCTGGCATAGTCGCTCAGCGCCCGGAGCATCTAGATCCCATTGCTATTATACTTAGTAAAAATCATAATTAGAAGAAATAACATGTACTCCCTAGTGCACAGTGAGTGCAAGTGCAATGCGATAAAGTGTTGTTCAATATAGCAATAAATCATGCAAGACCGAAGACAAGAAAAAACGGCAAGACTTAGAGATTTGGCCAGGGAGACCGTCATTTCTGACCGTCTCAACCATCCATGTGTGTTACCAAGAAACGATAAAGCTTGAGTTTCACAGATGATCATTAGCCGGCAAAGGTTTGGTTGTTGTCTAAGTTATAGATGAGTTTTGACATAATAGTTAAAGGCACTAGTTCGTGTCATTTGTTTTAAGGAAATTTGCTACCAATCATGAAGTTCATGTCATATACAAGTCATGCAGAAGTTTTAATGTTTATCCAAGTGTGAAAGACTGAAGCTCATCACTTAGTTCAAGTTTCCATATTTTTGTTCCATTTTATAAGAAGAGGAGGTTGTTCATGTGTGGTTCAGACCGATCGCTCAGGCATAAGTCGATCGTTCCAGCATTTTGGTATAGCCGATCGTTTCCCTAAGACAACATGGGACGATCGTCCACCATCAATCTTTCCCAGCGATTGTTCTTATGGAACTATAATCTCAAGCTGTGGCCGATCATTTGTACACTATTGTTAAGCTTCAATGTCCCAGCGTTATACCGATCATCCAAGAAAGGCCATGGACGATCGATCATACAGTTGCTTCACAATCCAAAGCGCCCTACCTAACAACGAACGATCGGCTAAAGACATGACTCGCTGATCTCTAACCACTCAATCTCCATTACACACGATCGAGAGGAGAGAGAAAGGAAGGAGGCGATCCCTTAGACGAATGGAGTCTCCATGGTTTTGAGGTTTCAATCTTAGAATTATGAAGTGAATGTGAAATTCATGCTACCCAAATTTTGATTTGAGAAAAGAGGATGTCGAGTCAATTAGAAGAAGGGCGAATCTGTTGTGGTAGGAGAAGGATCGGCAGGAAAAAATGGAAGAACTTGCTTTGTTTTTGCTTCAGAAAGGAGGGATGGGATCGAATGAAATAGAACGACTAAATGAAGGAGCTTATATAGGACAGAGATATACCGAACGTTTTCGATCAAAACTCTATGCCGATTATTTTCTACCTAAAGGACTTGATAGATCGTCCCACGTCCGCAGATTATACCAATCCATCTCAAAGCTTTTTGCCGACCGATCCATTTCCAAGCCATATGTCGATCATTCCATAACTTAGCTTATGCCGATCGTTTCCCTAGTCATGAATGATTTAAGGTTTCCTTTCTAAGCAAAGCAGAGTTGTATATATAAGAATAAAAAAAGCAATATGATTGTTAACAGGATGTGATCCCATGTCTACGCTATTGGGAATTGAGCATCCGTCACGACGAATAAGGAAACTGCGACCTTCGACAAGAAGACAACTTGACGGAAGGTAGCAACCATTTGATGATCCATATGGTTTTTGTTTCAAAATGGTTCAAGTTTGCGACGATTCAAAGCACGTCATGTATAATACAAGACGTACTTTAGAGGGCAAATGTTATCCCGCCTTTTGGCATGGCCGTGGTATCATCGACTTGGTTAAGAACAAGTAGTCGACAACCTTGGGAATCAATCACATACAATGTTACAGACGATCGCCGAGTAGATTTGAACCATTTCTCCAAATCGAGGTGCAGTCAGCATGGAGTAACTGGTATGGCCCTGAGAAGTTATATTTCAAATTTCAATTCAAGCTGAGTTTGTATGCTCATGTTATGCAAATGAAGAGTTTATATGGATCGATCTAAAACGATCCATAAAACAGTTCAAATCATCAGAGAATGATCAATATCTTGAGATCTACGAGGCCAACTCATTTCAAACTTTTTAAGCATTAATAAAATAAAGAGGAAAGCATACCAAAACGATTGCATATCACAAAGTGCAAGTTTGAAGATGGCTGACTGTTTTGACCGATCGTTCTTGCCGACCCATCATAGCGCACACGTATCGCGAGATGAAGACTTGAGGATAGTCGACTGTTAATGGCCAATCATTATTGCCGATCCATCATAGCAATAGCATATCACAGAGTGATGGTTTGAGGATGGTCGATCGTTATTTCCTGATCGTTCATATCGATCCATCATAACGATCGGCGTAATTCAGTGTATGACTCAGCTTCAACCAAAATCGATCCATATCTCTTGATTTTCAAGTCAGAGTGAATCCATATTTTAAGAGAAATCTCAAGGGGCATGTGGGACCCTTCATAAACGATCACACAATGATTAGAGCCAAGAAAAAGGATCGGCCAACATTAGGCCGATCGATCCTAATCTTCGAGTTAGCGTGGCTGATCGATATTCTGGGCCCCTATGGACCTAGAGAGCCTTCTATCGAAGTCTTAGTGAAATATCTTATCATCTCTCCCTGTAAATATAGGCACTATGGATCATTCTAGGGACCTTTACGCCGCCAGTTACTTGATTCTACATTGTAGTCGAGTTCTTCCTTATTGCTTGCTGTTGTAATCAAACTCTTCGTGAATCAATAAAAGAATCTTCAAAGTGGACGAAGGCATACAACGCCAAACCACTATAAATCTGTGTGTTCTTGATTATTGCTTAGATCTTCCTGCTAATTATCCTATTCCTCAGTTTAATATTACTCTCTTCATTTATTTTTTTACAAAAACCTTTTCCTGGGTGCTTGTGACCTATTTGGTTGCAAACAGCTATGCTGAAGGTGGAGATGATGTTGATACTTGTGGCAGTAGTCTATTTATTTACTTGTTATTTTGTACAATTGTGATGTACCCATGAAATAAAAACAATGTTGTAATTTTTGAAATATTTTGATTATGTACTGTTATTGTTATGATTTGATATTATGGATATTTTGTTATGGTTTTATATGCCAATTTGAAATTATAATAAAATGGGTATTGTTGTTATTATTATATTTTATCCTTTCATTGTGAGATTTTGAATGTGTAGATAAATAGCTTTGTATTGTTCTTTTTACCAACCAATAGCTAGCTTTGTGATGGTTTTAAGTTTCGATAGGCTTTTTCTGGATCGGAATTTAGGCCCATTTCTAGGTGGATTGTTACTAGGTGGCCATACGATAGCTAGAAGGGCTAGAGTTTAAATGGATAAGCGGAAAAAAATGGTAAGAGTGAAATGTAGTTCTTGATCCCAAAATATCCATTCATACTCACCACTATAAAATCATCTCAACCCACTCTCCTTTTGATGATTTTTGAGCTTCCATCTACATCCTCTCTGGTTGAAAATAATCCACTCCCATCCCTCTATTTCCAAACAATAATCAAAATAAAACTAACTCTATTCGATAGCTTGTGGTGATCGGTTCAGGGACTAGAACTCTACTGAATTGGAAATAAGTTAGAGGAATAGATCTCATCGTTTCAAGTGCTCTGATAGGCTTTGGAGATGAGGTAATATCTGATCTATAATTACAATTTAATGTCTAAATAGTTGATATATTATCTATTGCTTTGTAAGCTTGGGGACGATTCTAGCATATTGATATATCGTCACATCTAGATTGGTTGTATGACTATATATATATATAATGTTTATATAAATTAAAAAAACTTTTATGATACACTCCTACAATTAATGCTCTCGTCACAAACAGATAAAAATGATTTTCTTATTTAATTAATTTAATATTCATTTTTTTTGGATTACGTAAACATTATAATTTAAATACAATATCTTATGCCATACAAAATAGGATTTTATAATTTTACAAATTTAGTTTTAGGCTCAAAATATATTCAGCGTAAATAAAATAATTTTTATATATTTATTATTATTTTAAAAATTATTTAAATTAATTATTAGAAAAATTAAGTATATTAATATATATAAATTATATAAAATATGTTTTATATTTTATAAAATTGAATTAGTACATGACTTGCTTTTTGTAGCATGATAAAAAAGTTTTATTTTTATATAATTTAAATATTTAAATAGTAGCCGAAAATTAAAATCAAATTTTAAAATTGATTTTAAATTATAATATATATACACATAATATTTTAATGTTAAATTTTACTCGGATTTTTATTGAAATTTGTAAATTTCAAGCAAACTTCCGAAAAATAGTTTTTTATTAATTGATATTAATTTTTATCTGGATATATATATATATAACAAATTTCGTGGTGAGCATTATAATAGGTGTATATTTTATTTATATACTTTATGTACATATATTTCATTTAATTATATTTCTATAATTTGTTATTAAACTATTTACAAGATATACATACATATATACATACATACATACATACATATATATATATATGTGTGTGTGTGTGTGTGTGTGTTTAATAACAATAAATGGATTTTGATTTAGAGTTTCTAGTAAAATAAATAAATAAAATTTAATAAACTATTATATAATTATAAATATATACATGTACATAATTATATATATATATATATATATTATAAATTCTATATATATATTGATGTATTTGTATATTAATTTATAAATAATTTTCAAAGTAATATATATATATATATATGGAATATGTAGAATACATAAATAATATATATATATATATAAACATACATTTGGATGATATAGTAGTATACTAAATGAGCTAACATGTCTGTTGCGGTGTAAATCCCAGCATTTATATATGGACATGTTATACCTTGCATAAATTGCTATGCGAAACAGGCGCGCGCGCGCACATATATGTATATGATACACATTTTTGTATAATATATAATATTAAATACATGATATAAAATTGTAATATAAATTTAAATAAAATAATGATATTATTTAAAAGGAAATTTAGAAATGTTCTAAATAAATTAGACTTCAAAAGCTCAATAAAGATCCAATATGGTAAAAAAATTAAAATTCACTCATTTCTCCCACTACGGGCTGGCCTAGTTTCAACAACGGTATTAGAGTCCAAATAGCCTATGCAGTCTACATTAGTCATGTTAGGGTTAATTAATTAAGCTCATAGCCCAGTTGATAGGGTGTCTAAGAAATGTAGTGTTGAAAGATTAGGTTTGGGTAATTAAGTACTCTACCCTACCTAGCTACTGGCCTGGCCCGAACAGATATTTGAGCCCAAAGGTTGTCCCTAACAGCAAAGGCCCAATTTGGATAGGGCCTTGGGCTAATTTTAAAAATTAAAAATATAAGTTAAATTTAAAATAAGATATATATATATATATATTATAAATGTTATAATATAGTAAAAAATTTCAAAATGTTTGAAAAATAATACAAATTAGTTTCCAAAATTTTGAAATTTATTAAGAAGATTAATAAAATGAATTAATAAAATAAGTTGATCAATTAATAAATATATACATGTATTATATATTATGATATATGTTATGTTGTTTTAAAATGTTAAAATAGCATAACTATATGTGTATGTACATGAAGTGAATTTTAAAATTAATATAATTTAATTAAAATTATTTAATTAAATAAATTAATTATAAGGTTAATTAATTAAATAATATACATATATTCACATATACATATATGATATATGTGTTATACTATAGAGGATATAGAATATAATTAATATTCATTATAAATGTTATATTAAGATAATATAAAATTAATTAAAATGTTAATTGATTAAAATTAATTAAATGGGATTTAATTAATATAATATTATACATAATACTATTATATAAGTAATATGAAATATAAAAGTTATATAATAACAAAACTTGTATAATATGAATGTATAAATTAAAGGTGGAACATCAAGAAACCCTAAATAGACTTAAGGAATAAATAGATATGTAAATGTACATATACCATGATTTTTGAGTGTACGACACTTGAATTATGGGGGTATTTCAAAATAAATATATTATTCCATTAGTCGATATCAGTCAATATAATATATTGAAGATTGTGAATATTCAATATAATGTTGTTCTCTACCATATACATATGTATTAATAAATTACTTACATACTCGTTAATTGTTGAGCAAACTCAAGCTATGAATGTTATGTGTAGTATTATTAATATATTGAATAGACAAGGTAAAATAACTAAATGTATTTGTTGAGCGAACTCAAGGTACATATATTATACTTAGGTCATTGCTATATGGTAGGTACGCGTGAATAATTTCATTTCGATTTGTTAAGCAAACTCAAGGTCAAAGTGAGATTAGGACAAGGTACCAAGGGTTAGGAGTTGTATACGATATAACCAATAAGGAGTTATCTATCGTCCGTGGATCTATGACTTGTTGAGCAAACTTTAGGTCGTAATTCCAAGACAGATGAGTCCTAACACCCACTAATGAAGTCAAAGGACTTCTACGTTTCAACTTAGGGTTTGGTGAAACATATGCATATGATGTTATAATAATCTACATTGATAAATTTGTTCATTTAACATATACTTACTAATTGAAATATAACATATACAAACGAACTGAATTGAAGATTGTCAAATAGAAATATAACATATACTTACTAATAAATGCGCATTGCATGTTAACGTTCCAACACCCATGCAAGCATCTGATTCTATAACTACTAAATATATTCGTAATTTGATCACTTACGTGTTTATTTGGTCGAGACTATGCATTGCATTTTATGAGTTCCGAACTCAAAAGCAATACAATACGATGGATATTTAATCCATATACAACTTTATGTAAATGTTATATAGTGAATGGTCACGGTTTGTGATGTACAATAATTTAATGAAATTATTTCATCCGAAATAAGCAAATAAACCATAATGTGAGATCAAGTATTTAATTTGATAAATTATAGTAAAAGATCATATTGTGTTAAATGTTACATTAGACCAAAAGTACAAGATAGATCTAAGAATTTGATTGCTAAAATCTCAATTTGATCAGTTTACGCAAAGTGCAACATATTTGATGTCCTTAAATGCTAAGGATGATCAAGAGCACTTTTGTAAAGAGTTCATTACGATATTGTGGGTATTCTTTTGAATGGTTCAACCATTTAGAAGAAAAAAACAAGTGTACAAGAGTAGATGTGATTTAAGCTACTGTTGGGATGAAGAGAGTGAATAGTCACTTCTACTTCATAAAGAAATAACGGAAACGAGAATTGTAATAATAATAGTTGATACTAAACATTGGAATGAGAAAGACGATTTTTATTCGGAAATGTATTTTCATATAGAAATTTTTTTCTATGAGATTTATTTCTTTGAGTTCAAGATATTTGACCAAAGAACTCTCCACTATAAATTAGTTGCACTATATGAAATAAATAATTTATATTAAGTGGATGATGGACCTCCAAACTTAGTACGCTATTATAGTAAATTCAAAAATAATAGGAGCATGCCATACAACACTTGTTGATTGTATCAAATTTCGAAAATTGTTTTCATAAAACATATTGAACAATATTTATGAAATAATGACTATTTTTCGACGTCGATTGAAAAATAGACATAGTTATATTTCAATGTGAATATTATGAATATTCGTGATGATATATAACTATAATGTGGTATTTTAACAAAAGTGATGCATTGGAAAACACCAAAGTATCTAAAATTATTTACAATTATTTTAGAATTATAGACTAAGCCATAGTTTTGAGAAATAATTTTTATTATATGATTATGAATCATGTAATACTAGTTAATTATATCTCAAACAATCAACGGCTATGCATCCATTTAGTGGGAGCATCATAAGAGTTGATGAACTCTTCGAATTAATACATATAGATGTATGCAATCATATTTTATTAATACTAAAACGGTTCCATATACTTCGTCATATTCATCAAAGAGTAATCACGGACATGGACATGTGTATTTGATACGCATGTAAAAGTTAATGATATGCTCGTAGAATATAAAATGGAAGTAAATAAAATAACATGCAATAGAAATGATTCAACTTGATCGAATGGGTGAGTATATTGGGAAGGCTTTTGTATGTACCTAATATGAATAAAGATTCAGTCTCAAAGGTCGTCACACCTCTCTATAATACATAATGATGTGTTAATAAGAAGTAATTGAACTTTATTGGATAAAACACGATTAATGATGAGTGAAGTTAAGTTAAATTCTTTATAAAAGGTGTGTAATTAAGAGTATTACATAAGGTTAAAATTAATATCATCCAAAGAATAGTTTACAAAATTATACGAGATAAGAGTTTGTAAGCCTGTTTCTACTGGTCGTGCTAAGTATATGCCTGATTCTATTGACTTGGCTAAGCTTGATGCTTTCCTTACCATTGCTCTTTCCTATGATATCGCTTCCAATGCCACGCCCTATGTTGATATGCTCTTAGTTGTTCCTACTCCTAATTTGGATAAGCCATCTTCACTCGACCAGGAGGATCCTCATGATGGTTTTGCGTACGACATTGCTGATCTCTTTCCTTCATAGTTGCTACCTTGCAGGTCACTTTTATTTGTCATTTTGTTTGAGTGAGATGTTATGTCATTTTGTTTGAGTGCTATGTTATTCCTTAAGGTTATTGATATGGTCTTATAGCCTTGTGTGAGTTGTAGCTGCTTTGGTATCTCTACCAAGCACCTATTTTATCTCTATTAATAAACATGGATGGACCACTCAAAACCAATTGCCTTTCAAAAAAAGAGTTTGTAAGAAACCCCTACATATCCTAGGTCAAAGAGTTTGTAGGTTGTGTGAGTCGAAAGACTACACGTAATGATTGTACATAAGGGATCTTGTATGAATCATCCTAAGAGAATTTTGGGAACGATAGTCATTAGATGACTAATTTATGTCGAGAACATAAATATATTATGAACTAATGCAAAATTAGTTTTATAAAAGGCAATTCATAAAATGCTTATGAATGCCCATTCCATTGCACTGAGAAACAACTGTTGCTTCAAGAAATATCAACTTCATAGCAAAGGAATTTCTTTAAGAAATTATTGGTATAAAATGAATTTAGATACGATGCAATGGTTAAACTGATTACAAGGGATGAAATGAAATTGATTAAACCTAAATGAGCACAAATACATTAGAAAGTATAATGAGTATTCATGTACATTAAAGAGAAACTACGAGTTTCTTATCAATGTCAAGAATAAATAACCCTTGGTTGTTTAATTAAACCATTAAGAGTATTGACTCTATGATTTGGTACGATCGCAAATCTTAAATAGATTCTAAGTACATTATTAAAATATGATTTTGGCAGTTGTATCCGAAGGGATACGATCTATTGGTCGCAAATGTGTCTTTAAGTATGTTACGACTGAATTTGCCATAGTTTTCGAACATACTTAAACGATAGAATCGGATGAGCGAACGATGGAGAAATAACCCAAGGACTTTGGAAATATCGTAAAAAGGAATGAAAAACGAAATATCAAAAAATGAGTGAAAAAAGTAGAAAATTTGAAAGTTCAATTTTTTGGAAAAGCTGACTTAGAGTAAACCCACAAAATCCTCAGATTAGACTCAAAGCAGGATAGCCTTGGAAAAACTCCTAGCATGACCCAAAGTTGGTTAGGTACCGATCCAAGAGGTTAGATCGATACGATCCAACAAGACTCGAGTCGGATAGACTGAAATCTAGGGTCTGACTCCAAGAAAGCGAACTCGAGTTGGACACATAGAAGTCTCAGGTCCAACACACAAAAGTCTCGGGTTTGACTCTAAGAAAACGAAGGAAAAATCAAAGTGAAAAAATATCAAAAAATCTTCAGGTTGAGCCCCAAGCAAACACTCAAATTTTTCATGTCGGACTCCAAGTTAGTTCAAGTTAACAAAGACCAAGTCAACACATTAGATCAGAAGACAAGATCCACCCAAGTGGTGGATCCGTACCGATCCAACATCTTGGATTGGTACCGATCCAACTTTTTCCCTCCAAACTTGCCCCGACTACTCCTACATGCTTGTGATGATCTCAAGAGCCTATTTCAAATGATATTTCATTGATTCCATGCAATTCTCTATCAACCTCCACGAGCACTTGAAATCAGCAACTCTGCTTTTCCACCGATCCATCATTTGGACTCACAAACAAGCTAATAATAATGCAAACAAGTTTAAATCATGAAGCTAACCAAGAATCGAGCTTAGACAAGGAGTTCAAGAGAGCCAAGTTGACAAGCTCATGGATCGATATCGCTCCAAGCCCATGGATCGGTGCCGATCCACGCAAATTGTTGAGGTGTCCACCTATCTTCTTTGATAATTGGTCTATGGCGTGGAAAATGTGGTAGAGATCATGAGGGCGGGATTTTAGGCTTCCTACCTCTATAAATAGGAGGGCATGACTCATTTTTATGGATCTTTTGGCTCTTGCTTTCTCTTACTATAATTTCTTATTATCACTCTCGGATTTATACCGATCCATAATTTTTTATACCGATTCGTAAGAAATCCTGTTTGCAGTCAAATGATCTAAGCAATAAAATCACTAAGTGGACATAAGCCATGATTAACCGAACCACTATAAATACCGTGTGTTCTTTCTTTGCTCATTTTTCATTTATTTTCTTTACTTTTTATTCTCTATACAATATCTTGAGTGTTTGTGCCATTTTTGGTTCAAACATTTTGGTGCTTTCATTGAGAATTGCACTCAGGCTACTTGGATCCATCATCTATTATTGGGTTTCATAGATACGAGAGATAGATCAAGTTTTCCAGCCTTATAGTTCTACAGTTTAAATTTTCAATAATCTAAGAGAAGTTATTCACCATGGACAAATCAAGGAGAGAACGTGCTACAACTTCCAGAGCTACTAATGATGCTGAAAATCAAGACATTCACCATGTGGATGGAGCTGCCCAAACAGAACAACCAGAGATCCAGAATCTAGCTGATGTGGTGACTAGAGTGGAAATGGATCGGTTGATGAAACAGATGAAGGATAGATTCTAGGAGAGTCACAATTAGATGAACCGGTAGATGCAATAGAGCTTGAGGCTGTTGAATGAACTAATGCAGAAAAGCCGTAGGAGGAGCAGGAGGGATTCAAGTTCAGGATATGAAAGTTCCTCTTCATTCGACCAGAGACAGAGAGATAGAAAGCAGAAAAAGACTTAATATAATTCTGGGACATCATATCAAGGAATAAGACAAACCCATGGCTCGGGTTTTTGGATCGGTACCGATCCAAGTGGATGGATCGGTACTGATCCAACTGATGGGGGCCTAGAGCTCGCACTCAAGATGCAGCATGGATCTAACTTCTGACTGTGCTGTTGAGAATCAGAATGCTAAATATCAAGCCGCTGCTACTGACACAACGCACATGAATAAAATAGGGGGACTACTGAACGAATGGATCTCCTGAAGTTCGGAGAACCCAAGTATCGAGAGTATGCCTGAGAGCGTTCGCTAGGCCGAACAATAAGAACAGATCTCAATCACCACCGTTCAGCTGAACCTGTAGACCCGGAGTACTTGGAAGACAAGGTCAAGAGACTTATAAGTGAAAATTGATTTAGAAGCAATGATGAATGGGGTACTTCTCCTAGTCAGAATCTATTACTGAGGACATTATGCACGTAAAGTATCAATGGAGGTTTACAATGCCAACAATGCCACTGTACGATGGAAAGACATATCCAAGGCAGCACTTGATGAAGTACGAATGACATGTGGGTTTTGCCAGAGTGTCTGGTGATGTAAGGTGTCGTTGGTTTCCAATTTTCCTAGAAGGAGGAACGACAATGTGGTTTACTCGGCTCCCACCGAGATCCATATCGTCTTTCACTGAGTTGTCGTAAAATTTTTTGGAGCAGTTTTGTTTACACACTACACGTCCAAAAGATGTGATGCCATTATCAAACCTCTTCCAAGGAGCGGGAGAGTCGTTAAAGGATTTCTTGAATCGGTTCCATACAGCTATGGTGGAAGTAGTGAATCCCAACGATGACATAGTGTTGATGGCACTGATCATGGGGGTTTACCCCGAGACTGATTTCAGGAGATGGTTGGAAATGATGCCCCCATCGATGTTGCATATTTTCTATAAAAAAGCTAACCAGTTCTTGCACTTAGAAGAGGCAAGCACTCATTCCTGAAGAGATGATGCTAGACATTCAACTGAGGTGATTCCGAGTAATGCTGCAATCAAACAGGCCGAAGGAAACTCTACGAATGCAGCAGTTAATGTCGGGGATTCTAATTGTCAAAGGAGGAGGAATCAAGATCCATGTGGCCAACGCATCGATAACAGAGAGCACTCGAGGAACTCAGATATGAAGAATGTACACCTCTGAACGATACGTTGGAAAACATCTACCTTGCCACACAAGGGATGGAGCAATACAAGAAGCCACCCCAAAGAGAGGCGATTGATGAACATAAACGCTCAGGAAAGTATTGTCACTTCCATGAAACTCACAGACATGACACTAATGAATGTCGACATCTGAAAAATCCAATTGAGGAGCTGATAAGGAATAACAAGCTCCGGCAGTATGTTAAGGAACCGTTGAACGGCGGGGAAACTGCAAGACCCAGGGTCTACCTGCTCTAGGAGAACTACTTGGGCCCAATAGATAGGGGCCGATACGAGATGATGAAAGACTAGTCATCAATTAACTGGTCACTCAGGGATGAAGTAGCAGCCTACGATGATGTTGTCTCGTTATTTCCATGCGCAAATAAGCCTCCTAGGGACACTAAGGCATTGTAATTAGGCAGGACATGCCATTTCTTCTAGTCATTAATAAAGTCTGCTTCTTGAACCAAATGGAACCATGTTTTTGTAAGAAAAAAACTCTGTGCCACGAAACCATCAGCACAACCGAGGAAACGCTCCTTTGTCCTTGAATAACGATGGGGAATGTAGACTCACAAACCACTGGATCGACGATTACATTACCCTTAACCTTCTGGGAACCAGCGTTGCTCCGGCAACGTCGGGAAGGTCCAAACCGCTGGGTCGACAATCACATTCGACCCCTAACCTTTTGAGAACCAGTGTTCCGCCGACAATGTTAGAAAGGTCTAAACCACCGGATCGGCTGTCTCATTCGGCCCTTAACCTTCTAAGAACCAACATTGTTCTGGCCGCGTTGGGAAGGTCGATGCACTGAGTCGATTCATCTCCATAGCAATAGACACATGCATCCCTTTCTTTGACATAATAAAGAAGGGAAAGAGGAAGCTCCACCCCTACTATCAAGCTCATCCAATCAAAGTTCCTACTGACTAGCCTTTGCGACAAGTCTTGCAGCGCCCCAAGACTTCTGGAATGCTGTTGAAATGGAACATTGATTTGAGGCAATATGACATAACCAATTACCCTCGGAGAGCTATCCAGGATCAAGCTTTGGCGGATTTCATAACCGAATATGCTGCGCGAGACAATACTCCAGAGAGTATTGGTGAGCAGAATGCTAGGTGGAAGACGTACACGGATGGTGCATCAAATGAATGTTATTCCCACGCTAGAGTTGTACTAGTTGCTCCTAAGGAATGTTCGATCTATTATGCCCTAATAATCGACTTCCTATGACGAACAATGAAGTGGAGTATGAAGCATTGATTTCAAGACTCAGAATCGCCAAGGAACTGGAAGTACCTTCTCATCGGGTAAGTCACTACAATCCATAGATGAATGAGCAGCTCCTATTGGAGTCTCTTGATATGATCGATGAGAGGCATAATAAAGCTGACTTGAAAGCACCTATACACCTAAATTGAGTCACTCGATATTACAACGCCAAGGTTAGTAATCGGACCTTTGAGATCAGCGACTTGGTTCTTAAACAAATCTTCCTAGGCCCTAAAAACTTGGGCCCGACTTGGGAAGGTCCGTACGCAATAGAACAAAAGCTTAGAGATGGCACTTTCAAGCTTGCAATAGTAAACATGATCACACTCTCGAGAATGTGGAATAGAGAACACTTGCGACGCTATTTCGCTTGAAAATAAATTTATACATAATTGATTAGAGCAATGCAATAAGGAAGGGCCAATCATTCTATGATTCTGTCTTTACATAACTTAGGAGTTGTGAAACATGACCAATTCGAATGAATTTGCATGTGTATAATGCAGGTATGCAGATACCCAAAGTTAGGTGCCAACCAAACTTCTACGGTCCGTGTTCGGATCCTTGGAGTTTAACCATTCTTGGCATCCGGAGATGGATGCCAACTAACTCTTGCCTTTGAATGTAGGTGTAGGAGTATAAACTAAAATGGATGTGACCTGACCATCCATCAGCTAACTCTTTCCCTTAATGTAAGGGCAAGAGTGTAAACTAAAATGGACGTGATTTGACTATCCATCAGCTAACTCTTGCCCTTGATGTGGGGGCAGGAGTATAAACGAAAAAGGACGTGACTTGACCGTCCATCCACTAACTCTTGTCTTTGAAGCAGGGGCAGGAGTATAAACCAAAAAGGATGTGACTTGACCATCCGTCCACTAAATCTTGTCACTGAAGTGGGGGCAGGAGTATAAACCAAAAAGGACGCGACTTGACCGTCCATCCGCTAACTTTTGCCCTTGAAGCGGGGGCATGAGTATGAACCAAAAAGGACTTGACTTGACCGTCCATCTGCTAACTCTTGTCTAGGAAGCGAGGGCATGAGTTTAAACGAAAATGGACGTGACTTGATCATCCATCCGTTAACTCTTGCCCTTGATGAGGGGGCAGGAGTATAAACCAAAATGGATGCGACTCAACCGTCCATCACTCGACTCATGCCTAGAATTTGGCAAAGCATCAATACCTTGCCCGGAAAAGGCAAGAGAAAAGAACCACGCCCGACGATAGACGGGATCTAATTCAAACTTCGATCGACACCCAAAGTTAGGCGAGATCACAAGAAAACATCTTGGGTAAGGATGTCTCAACCACGATCTTAGGTAGTCAGCTTTGACCATTGCTTGAAGTTAGGCACGGTCCAAAAGCAAGAACATCGATGCCTTGTCTAGAGGATGGTAGGGCCAAAGATTGACGCCTAGAGTCAGGCGTGATCCCATTCGAACATCGATCGATACCCAAAGTTTGGCACAATCGAAGGTTACTTTCTTGGAAAAAGCTTAAGTGGTTAGCCCTGGCTAATGCCCGGGATTTGGCACAATTAAAACATGCATCTTGGAGAAGGACGCCCGACTTGCTGATTCAAGGCAACCTACTTCGATCGACATCCAAAGATAGGTACGATCGCATTTAAAGTTCCCTCAAAAGAAACTCTTAAATCACCACCCTAAGTGATCGAAGTCCAACCAAGTTCCTGAATTGGATATGGTCACATATGGGCGCCCGAAGATTGGCACCCCAAAAATCGCTTTACGTTTTCCAAAGGGACCAATGGCCGGCAAACGATAAAACAGGCTAATACTTGGTCCGAAAATGATGACGACGAGAAATGGATCACGAGTTCATCGAATGGATAGCGCATTTCGCAAATACTTGAACAAGTTCACACAAAGATTGGATGAAACAAATGTATTTTTCATTCACATTCGAAATAGAACTTGGAAAGAAAAGTACAAGTTTTATTTACACCTAACAACTAAAGTCGAAAGTAATCAAACTCAAATCTAAAAAATCCAAAAAAGGAAATAGCGTGAAATTATTGAGCTCGAAATGATAGTTCATGACAGCGCACTCCAATTTTATAATGCCCGGCACTGGTAAAGCATCGCGATGAATAACAAGAGACACAACTCTTTATAAAAGCGATTTGAGAAAGGACAACGACCATCGATTTGATTAACGATCCGGAGAGATCATGAATTTACTTATCGGCATCGAACGCCATGGATTCAATTGATGGTCCGAAGAGATCGTAGATTTAGTTAGTAGGCTCTAGGGAGGTCGATAATTTATGCATTCATTCTCTCGCATTACGAAGATGTTATTTCCGGACTCGAACTTGAGCGCCCAGATCACCATGCAGGTGACCTAACCGTTGCGCCAAGGCTTCACCTCATACACACACATACACACAATAATATATACAACAATCATATTAATAAAATGGTAAAGTTACTTATTCAATCATACATGAAAATATATATCACATAACATATATTATTTATGTCATCAAGAAAAAACATAAAATATTTACATATACGATATCAACAATTTTAATATATAATTTTTTTGAGTTAGGACATTAATTTTTACAAAGATATATTGTTAGCGAGGTTTGAACCCTCAACCTTATATCCGAGCATCACATGTCATTTTAATTTATGATTAATATATCAAGATAAATTTATCATATACTAGATAATAAAATGTATTTTAGCAATAATTAAAATATAAATACTATTTTTAATAATATTACCGTGTGCAGAGCCGGTCCTAGGAGTTCTGGTACTTAGAGCTAGTTGTGAGTCAAGACAATATTACATGTATTAATTAGACTAATAAAATTGAAGCATCAAAGTAAAATAGTTTATATATGACATAGAAAACAAATGGGGTAACAAAAAGAAACAACTACCTTGATAATGGTACTTCAAGTCATACAACAGTTCAAAAGAAAATTTATATCTTAGTAACCGATTTGTGTTAAAAATGTTAATCATCAAATTTTAAAGCAAAGAAGCTTATTTGCCAGGAATTTTAGCATTCAAATCATATTAATATTCTACAAATAGAAATTCATAACATGAAGTGAATAAAAATAAAGATAATAAAGTATATCATCTTATGAAAAATTGTGGCTGTTAACCCAAAAAATGGATCAACACCCCGGATTATGTGTGAAAGCACCAGCCTTGTTTATCAAGACAAACAAAATTGAAAAAAGGAATAGTAACTTGTAGGTAAAGTAAAGAGATAAGAGATTTTTATAGTGGTTCGGCTATTAACAAAGCCTACGTCTACTTTATAACTTTTGTTATTAACCGACGCTGTTACAAGTTGAATCTAATTACAATTTGATTGAGTCTTCTAAGTTAGATAAAGTAACAAGTGCAAGAATTCACTGAAGAATCACAGTGAACCCCTAGATGACTATTGTGTAGGAGGAAAAGAGTGAAGAATAATCTATGTAGAGTTACAGCAACCAGTCCAGAAGATCCTCTTTATGTTGCAAGTAGGACTGTATTTATAGGGGTTGTAGAGCTATTGGCTAGGCCGCTTTGCCAGCCGCCTACATTTGATGCCACGAAGGAGTTCAAAGAGTTTAAAGACGACCCAAGCTAACTTGATGGATCGCTGGCAATCCATAAGGCATGGATCGCTAACGATCCATGTACTTGGGGAATTTTTGAGTGATCTCCATTTGGTTGTATCCCTATCTTTTATTTGAGTACCTTGTCCAAATATCAAGTCGTTAGGAGTTAGTTTGATCATCTGTCTTCATGGGTCATCTGGTCCAGAAGAATCATCCATAACTCGCTCAAATACTAACGAAATCGAATGAAACTTTGCAGGAATACTCTAAAAGGTCTCTGGCACTCACTATAAAAATTTGAGATGGTGGGGCCCACTCTAAATAGATCGCTAGGGATCCATCTAGATGGATCGCTAGCGATCCATAAAATCAACTCCAAATGCTCTTTTTTGTGCCTTCTTCTATGTCTTCTAAATGTTCTTCTAAAATTTCAAGTCAATCCGACTTCATATGAGTTCTGTAGGTCCATTTTAGGTTAGCAGCTTTTGGTCAAACAGCTTGAATCAAGTGAGTCTTCACTTCTCGAACTAGATTGTTTGGCATGCTATGAAACTTGGCAAGCATCTCTAGGGAACATAATAGATCATGATGCAACAGGATTGGACGATCCACGAGCAAGCTTTATGGATCGCTAGCGATCCATTGCCTTAGCTTGTTTTGGCATTTTTCTTCTTTGGTCATTCTCTTTTTTTTCTTCTGGTCTTCTTGGTCCATCCTTGAGATATTTTGACTTGTTGTAGATGTTCAAGTTCCCTTTGAATTCTATTGGATTAAAAACCCTGTTAACACTTACCACCCAAAGTATGCCTTTTGAATAAAAGGTGTGCTTTGCTCTAGAACAAGTTACAGTAACAAGTCTTTGATTGTTGAGCTTTCCAGTGGCTTTAGCCTTGGCAAACCATCCATTTCCTTCAGATTCTTTGGCCAATTACAAGTCGCTCCAAACCTGTTATAGCCTAAGACTCTAAACTCTACCTAACTACAACCTATACATCACAATCATTCCGGTTCCATTCGGAGTTATTACATCACATGTCTCTAATTAAATTACACATCTCTAATCCTCTTGTGTTCATTCGGGATTTACATCATTACCGCTCAGATTTAATTCTTGGTTATAATATCATATATCAAAATCACATCACATCATATCACACCATGTATCAAAATCACATTATACATCATATATCAAAGTCATCCTGTGTTCATCCAGGATTTATCTGTTTTATTATATTTATAAGGCACCCAAATCCATTTTGCAAAATCAAATCTGTTTTAAGGTTCGATCTCTCCGGATCGTTTAAGTTTAATGCGCGATCTCTCCGAATTGTTTAATGTTTAGTTTAATGTGCAGTCTCTTCGGATCATTTAATGTTTTAAGTTAAGGGGACGATCTCTCCGAATCGTTTATTGTTTCATTTCAGGGGGATGAACTTTCCGGATCATTTGCTTATTAAGTTAAGGGGGATTAAGTAAGCCCATCCGCTCACTCTCCGGTGAGGGGACTTACTTCTTGCACTCCGGTCCCGTCTCTCTGGTCTGGACTCTATGGCGTTCAATAATGTACAAGTCCATCCACTCGCTCTCCGGCAAGGAGACTTGCACCTTGCACTCCAGTCCCATCTCTCCGGTCAGGACTCAATGGCGTTCAAAATCAGTTATCACATTAAATATGGATTTTACAAAATTCAAATTTCAAATCAAAGAAAATAAGCAGAAATCTTGAATGTTTATCCTAGACATCTTACTAAGAGCATGGCAAGGGACCAATCTAGGTTTTGTGCACGTCCAAGCGGTTTGAGATTGTTATCTTAAGCAATCATCTTAGATATCCAACTCAGAGCGCGACTAGGAACCAATCTTGGTTTAGCACACGTCTAAGCGGTCTGGGGTCATTGTTGTCCTAAATAGTCATCTCGGGCATCCGACTCAGAGCGTGCTTAGGGACCGTTTGGGATCCCATACATGTGTAAGCGACCTAAGGTTATTGAAGGCAGAAAAAGCAGATGGCGGAGAGTAAGGGATGAACCTGCCCCCTGTTCCAACTATGGGCTTCTAGTTTCAGCTCATGAGGTCATGTATTCGTACTCTGATTTGCTACTCTAGCTCCAACATCACCCGTTACAGGCGTTAAAGCTTATTCTAGATCCAAATCTGTCATGCCCCAAGCCATGTGAGCATTATTTCAGTTTGTTTTTCTCTAACTCCAGATGCTCCTACATTAGGTCCTATTGTTGATTCCAGCGTTGCCCCCAAGTATCGGTTGCTTTGGGCATGGGGGGCAAGACTCCACCTTGTTCCAATCTAACTCCGGCAGCTCCTGTGTTGTTCCCTGGATTTTGATTCCTATTCCCTGCAAATCTAGCTATCCCTTGGTGCTCCATCCTCTCGAAGAAGCTATCCGTCATCTCTTTTTGCCTAGGCAAGATCCCATATTGCATCTCCTTCATCGTCCTTTCTGTTTCTTTCTAATCACATAGATGGGTTGATGAGAAATTGAGGACACCTCTTGGCTGCCCCCAGGCTCTGGTTGACTTGCTACAGCTCTAGATCTAGTATTAGTCATACTCATCTTCTCTAAATCTTAGATTCAAATTTCAGTTCTTCAGATCTCGTTCAAGGTTCTCAGTGAAAGCACCAAAATGTTAACCCAAAAAATGGATCGACACCCCGAATTATGTGTGAAAGCACCAGCCTTGTTTATCAAGGCAAACAAAATTGAAAAAAGGAATAGTAACTTGCAGATAAAGTAAAGAGACAAGAGATTTTTATAGTGGTTCGACTATTAATGAAGCCTGCGTCCACTTTATAACTTTTGTTATTAACTGACTACTGTTACAAGTTGAATCTGATTACAATTTGATTGAGTCTTCTAAGTTAGATCAAGTCACAAGTGCAAGAGTTCACTGGAGAATCACAGTGAACCCCCAGACGACTATTGTGTGGGAGGAAAAGAGTGAAGAATAATCTATTCAGAGTTCCGGTAGCCAGTCAAGAAGATCCTCTTTATGTTGCAAGAGGACTATATTTATAGGAGTTGTAGAGCTATTGGGCTAGGCCGCTTTTCCAGAAGCCTACACTTGATGCAACGAAGGAGTTCAAAGAGTTTAAAGACGACCTGAGCTAACCTGATGGATCACTAGCGATCCATAGGTCCATAGGGCATGGATCGCTAGCGCTCCATGTACTTAGGGAATTTTTGAGTGATCTCCATTTGGTTGTCTCTCTATCTTCTATTTGAGTACGTTGTCCAAACATCAAGTCGTTTGGAGTTAGTTTGATCATCCGTCTTCATAGGTCATCTAGTCCAGAAGAATCATCCATAACTCGCACAATTCTTAACGAAATCGAATGAAACTTTGTAGGGATACTCTAGAGGGTGTCTGGGGCTCACCATAAAAAATTGAGGTGGTGAGGCCCACTCTAGATGGGCCACTAGCGATCCAACAAATCAACTCCAAATGCTCTAGTTATTTTTGTGAGCCTTTTTCTATGTCTTCTAAATGTTGTTCCAAAATTTCAAGTCAATCCGACTTCGTATGAGTTCTGTAGGTCCATTTTAGGTTAGATGCTTTTGGTCAAACGGCTTGAATCAGGTGAGTCTTCACTTCTCGAGCTAGATTGTTTGGCATGCTATGAAACTTGGCAAGCTTCTTTATGGAACATATTAGATCATGATGCAAGAGGACTGGAAGATCCACGAGAAATGGATCGCTAGCGATCCATCGCCTTAGCTTGTTTTGGCATTTTTCTTCTTTGGTCTTTCTCTTCTTTTCCTTCTGGCCTTCTTGGTCGATCCTTGAGATATTTTGACTTGTTGTAAATGTTATAGTTCCTTTTGAATTCTATTAGGTTAAAAACCCAGTTAACAGTGGTTTTTGAAATTGATATGATTTTCTAATCTTTCCTTCCAATTTCTTTTTATGAAAGCAGATGTTGAAAATTATGAATTTGTAAGATTTTTGAAAGTTGTGATTTTTAAATTTAGGAAATATGAATTGAAGGAAAAGAGGATATATATTGTTGCTCATCTTCCTTGTACCTAGCATTAACTTTTATTTTCATACAATGAATTTTATTATATACTATAAGTTTTTACATATTGGTTTTAACTTTTTTTTTTATTTTGGTGCCATTGTGTGAAATAGGTCCAAAGACATGGCTTTAGTGCCTTGATCCAAGGGCCATTCTTGACCGTGTGCAACGCACGAGTTACACACTAGTTAATTGTACTGCTGACAAAAAAGATTGAATGTGATTTTCTACATTTGGCAAAATCATAGTTTTCTCCTTATGATTTTAAGCCAAATTTTGATGGATGGTTTGAATTAAACTAGATCAATTAAGGTATTTCATTATAATTGGTTGCAAATATAAATGCAAGTGTTGGGTTTTAGAATTAGCATTAAGGGAAATCAAGTAAAGGGTTTTGGTTTTTTGATGATTGTGGGTCATTTACTACAAGTAATTAAGACAAATTAATATCTATTTTTTTAGCAAAAGTAAAATAATAAAATGTTGAATTATTCTTCTTTTTCCAGTTTTCCCTCTTTAATTTTCTTTTCTTTCCTTTTTTTGCAAAATTAAAGGGTGATGTCGGTATTTTTGAGCCAAATTATGATGGATTTATGATGTCTTATTTTAAGTGGTTGCTAATATAAACATGGTGGTTCAGTTTAGAGTTAGAATTTGGGAAAACTAAGGAAAGTATATTTGAGTTTGGAAGATTATGGTCCATTTGTTATAATTAATTTAGACAAATTAAGAGTGAATGAAGGTCAAAGAAAAATATTTATTTCTTGTTCTTCTTAATCTTAATATGTAGTGATTTTGAATAAATGAAATAACTAAAAGGGAACTTTTTAAAAACACATCCTCTAAATTTCAAAATACCAATCATCCCTTCTTAAAAACAAATTCAAAAAAGATCGTTGTTTTTAGTTTTAGCCAAAAATGCAAATAATTGCATTTTCTTGAACCTTAAATATTTTACTTTTTCAAAAAAAAGTTCTGATAATAGAGACTTGCAATTTAGTTCATATTTAATTTTTCCAAAAGAGCACAAAATAAATACCATAAATAAAAATAAAGTTTAATTTTTAAACTTGTTTTTTAGCAGGGTTTCCGTGTATGAAACTTGAAAATAAGAGGCGGATTCTAATTTCCATTAACTAAAATAGGAACAACCAAAAGGCCATGGTTGAAAATTTCAAAGTATTTCAAATTTCAAAGTATTGAGTACTATAAATTTTTTAATTATTGATTTCATTATTCACAAAGTCACAAAAAATGTATATGAACAAAATTACGTTAATATACACATAATTAACGTTAAATAGGTGGAAAAAAGGTACTTCCCAATATAATGTTAAGAACATCTATGACATTCGAAAAGAATGTAGTTTATCTCATGAGAAGTGAAAAGGACCTTTTTGGAAAAGGTTGGTGCTAAAATATGATATATGTATGTATGTATGTATGTGTGTGTGTGTATGTGCATAAGCTAATCTCTTTAAGGAAGTGTGAGGGTTGTCTCGCATGTGTGAAGGAGGAACTACAGTTTCGAATTGGAATAGTCTCATATCACTAAATAACTTGGAGAAATGATGTATAAATATGGGTTAGTAGGCACTTAACATCGATGATTCCTTTTGTTACAATAAATTATGTGCCAACTCATATGCATACACCAGTGCTGGAGATTGGGAGTTTGGTCCGACAACCATTACATAACAATTAATGCCAGAGCTGAAGGTTGCGAACTGGGCCATGCAGGCTAACGATGCTCTCAAAGTACTCCGCGACCACGAAACTTCAAAATGGTATCAGAGTCGATGATTATGCCAATGGACAATGTGCAAGAGATATGTAAATCCTAATGGTTAGCGGTGTAGGCTTAAGTGATTAGATTTAAGGTGGAGTTACACCATGGTACGTAGGGTTTGGTAGAATAACACGTGCACGAAGTCTCAGTATGGTGCAAGCATCAAAGTTGGCATATGGGAAGACGCATGAACGGATGCGAGCCAAGGTGGAGATTTGTTGGGGTGCCTCACATTATATATGGGTAATGGGCGCATATTGGAAAGAAGAATAGTCCCACATCGTGAAAGATAATGGAGGTGGCGTGGTATATATAAGATTTTGGTCGTATGTAATAATAAGGGATTCATTTTGGTAGAATAAATATTGTCATGGAAATATATATATGCTTCGAGTGATGTAGAGATATCCAATCATGACGCTGGCACCAAAAGAGCTTCGTTCGGTGGCCTTGCTTCTTCTATGCTAAATGAAGTGTGTGCGTAGTGGAGATGATAGGTTCAGTGCTTGTTTGGTTATATATATTGAAAAAGATTGTTCAATGAAGTTAATAATAAAGGCATTTTGCTATGATTTAAAAGTATGAAATCCCAACACAAAGTAAAATTGAAAATTAGCTATCAAATTGGCTTTTTGTTGTTTTAGAGAAAAATTGAACAAATATTGGTTTATTTGTATAATTAATTGGTAAATAATATTATTTTCTTATTTATTTTACAGCCCCTCCCAAATATTACTTTAGATTCATCTTTACACACACACACACACACTTATGTATATATATGTGTGTGTGTGTGTTAGTAATAAACAACCAATTTATAAAGACATCTTATTATTTTAGAAAACATTTGTTTCACATCCTTCTTAAGTTTCAAAATAGGTTAAACATCCCACTTGACTACAAGATAAAAGCTACATCTCTATTTCAGAATTCACTGTAACATACCATGTTATATGCACACCATCATGTTTTATGCATGAAATACTAACTGTATTTTTGTAGAAAAGTCTTGATATTTCATTATTCATATAAATAGATTTATGATATTTTGAACAAAAATCATAATCATTTGTAAAAATAATTATCAAGGTTTACATAAAATACTCGCTAGAGCATCTCCAAAGTTGAGTCTGGAGATTATGTAATCTGAATCCAAAATCCACTTCCATCAGTCGATTATGATCTTAATATTACACAATCCGGGCCAATTTGGTTATAAATTTGTAAGCAAAGAAAGCGCATGTTTAACAGGCACTAGGTCGATGCTTATTTAAGAGGCGCCCGACTGGTTAACTAGCGCACGATCGGTTAACGAGCGCTTATTTAACCGACGTCTAACTTCTAGGAGCCTGTTAAACGGACGCTTGACTTTCAAGTTATACTTCCAAGCGCTTGTTAAACAGACTCTGGTGCCTATTGAACGGGTGCCCAACCCATTCTTCCTATTGAGAGAAACAATCGTAATCGAGTTTAGAAATTACATAATCGAAATATTTAAACCGTTGGAAACACACTAATGCAAATATTTGCAATTGCAATATTGAATAAGCCATGTAAATTAATGAAAATATTTAGATATGCACATTCAAAAAATCAATGTAGTAAGCTACAGTTTTCTAGTGCAAATAGTTATAATTAAATAGAGGAAAAGTGAAGATTTCAATTTTAAATCGATTGAATATCATATATTGGGATTATGAATAGTCTATGAGAAACTAAAGTTCAAATTGCCCTATAAAAGGGAGAACTGAAGAGAAATCTGATTCATATGATTAAAAATATTAATTTATTTTTGTATATGAAACGTACAATGTTGTTGACCAAGTGTTTTGATATGTACATGTCATTTGTACTTTAAGTATAAGGTGTTATAATGATAAAAAAATACAAACATTTACATCAAACGTATATAATTTGCATTACTATTACAGAATGCAAGTATTTTCAGTAAATATTTTACTACACAATCTACTTTAGAATACATATAACTGTGAATATTAATATTGTTTCTATCAAATTACAGGTAAATGCGCATATTTCCACTATTTGCTTCAAACTACAAATATTTGTGGTGAATGGCTAAAATTATGCATGATCAATTTCAAAGTATAGGTAAAATGCATATGTGTAATATATTTGCACTGAAAACTAAAATTTGACAACATATACTTTAAAACGCAAGTAACCGCAAAGCATTTGCATCTGCTTGCAAGTAAATGCTAATATTGCAATACGCTTCAAACAAAAAATTTTGCAACCATGAAATTTTATCAAAATATGTCATATAGATTTTGTTAGAAAAATTATAAATTTTTTGTTTTAATAATAAAAAAGTTTCATCCGGAATTTCGAATGAGAAATGCCACATTTCCATATTTGAATTAATATGAATACAAGTTCAAATAAAGGTAGATAAGTGAAAACAAAGATTGAAATTCTATGTGGTTTTCAGCAAGGAGATTTTGTGGAATAGCTTTGATTTTAAGGATGTGTTCATAATATCCATATTATTTTATACAAGCACTTGGCTAACTTTTGGATGCTAAAACATTTTAATTAGAAATTGAATGACCAAGAGAATTAATCATGATGGATGTATGCTAAAATAGTTTACGTTAATAACAAATGTCAAATAAAATCATTTAAAACAAATTTAATATATAGAAAGTAGATTTCTAACAAAAATTTAAAATAATTAATATACCTTTTGAGACATAATAAATAAAAAAATTCCAATATTGTATAAAAGTTACTAGATTGTGATTAGTTGTCAGCTAATAATATTTCTACAGCAATTCCTCTATATGCTGTAAAACCAACCAATAGTTTTTAGATGACAAATTTCAAAATCAATTTCAATTTTAACCGATCAATCATGGTTCTAGTACTAACCAATTATTTTGTGCGCATGCAACTATTTGCACCATCAACATTTTACCAAAATATATGATACGTGAATTTTGTTGGAAAATTTATATGTTTGTGATTTAACAACGAAAACGAAATTTCAAACCCGTGCAAATTAGAGGTGATATTTTTTTATATTTGAATTATGAATGTAAGTTCAAACAAGAGGTGGTTATTTTGAAAAGTCGAAATAAAGAGGAAAATTTTATTTGTTGTATAGAAAGGATATTTACTGATATATGTTTGATATTAAAGAAGTGTCTGTAATATACACATCATCTTATTCTTGTACTTGGCTAGCTTTGGATGCTAAATATTTCATATCAATAGCAATGGTCGAATAAAATTACTCATAACAAATCAAATACATCTAAATTCAATTTCAAACAAATATATAAACAATTAAAGAAATATAGATAAACATTATGATAATAAATAAATACAATTTATATTATAGATTCTTAATCTTTAAATCAATAAAAGGAAAAAAATAATTTTTGCGTAAACCATAATAGGTTAGATCTTTGAACAAAATGATTTTCACAACCACATAATAGATTAAGGGGGCATACCTGATTCATAGTAAAAACAATTAATTTTGACTGCGGAATTTCTTAGGATTGTATTTCTCCCTCTTGACCCCTTTAGTTTGACAAGTTTTCTTGATGGAGACGAAACTAGATGAGTAGATAGAGAGAGAGAGAGAGAGCCAATCCAGTTTTCTATTCTTTATATACACCTACCATCGAGGTGTTAGTAGGAAATTACCTTTTTATCCACAAATAGGAATTATTCACTTTATTTTATTAAACCCAATTCGATATTTTTCACTTGGGCCGGTTAATTACTCACTTGGCCTACATATGGGCTTATGGATAAGTCTAGCATTCCCTCACTTCACACATGGGACATTATGTACTTTAATGGTTTAATAATAAAACAATGCGCATAGTGAAAGAAATAAATCCATCCTTATATTGGTAATATCATAAAGGCAGTAGTAAGCAGAGAAACTAATAAGGATAATAGCAATCGTATATAAATTTATCGACATAATCCATTCCATGTATCACAATATTAGTCTTTCACATAACGTGATAGACAATAAGGTATTCAATAGTAGCTTAACTAATGTCTTTGTCAAAGACAAAATCGTGTTTAACTTATGCATTCATGTATATATATCAATCAAATAGAATTCATAAATTCATATCAGAAACAATAGATAAACGAATTAAGAGTGTCAAATTCATAATAATGTAAAATAAAATATAACATCGATGATGTTATCCTCTAATGCTCACTCTTTCGATATGTTCATTAAATGTCTTTGGGGGCAATCCTTTCGTCAACGGATCCACAACCATAAGGTTTATACTAATATGTTCGATTGACACTCTTTGTTTCTGATCTTATAATTTAACGGTAAAGTATTTTAATTCCATATACCTAGAACCTTCCAAATTATTGTCGTTTTTAGAAAAGAAGACTGCTGTAGAGTTGTCACAATAAATTTTCAATAGCTTGGCAATAGTGTCGACAATTCCAAGTCCTGAAATGAAGTTCCGTAGCCATAAACCATGCACTGTGGCCTCAAAGCATGCCACAAACTCCGCCTCCACAGTGGATGTAGCAATGACAGACTGCTTTGCACTTTTCCATTAAATTTCTCCCCCAGCTAATAGGAACAAATAGCCAAATGTGGATTTTCTGGTATCCACACATCCAACAAAATCTAAATTTGAATATCCAATCACCTCAAGATGATCAGATCACTTATAAGTGAGCATATGATCTTTCGTTCCTTGCATATACTTCAACGATTTCTTCCAAGCTTTCCAATGATCTAGTCCGAGAATACTTTGATACCTGCCTAGCATTCCGATGGTAAAACTGATGTCTGGTCTGGTACAAGTTTGAGCATACATCATGCTTCCAAAAATAGATGCAAAAAGAATGTGTTCTATTTGACTGCATTCCAATTCATACTTTGGACATTATTTGAGACTAAATTTATATCCTTATTGATTTGGAATGACACTTGCAGAGTGTTTTTCCATGTTGAATCTCTTTAAACTTTATTAATGTATGCTTTCTGAGACAATCCCAAAAGTCCTTGTGATCTATCATAAAATATTATTATTCCAATCATATATGATGCCTCACTCATATCTTTCATTTTAAAGTTGTTAGAGAGATATTCCTTGGTTTGATGTAAAAACCCATGATCATTAGTAGCAAGCAAAATGTCATCAACATATAGAAGCAAATTATAAATGTACTCCCACCGATCTTTAGATACGACTATCGATCAACGATGTTTTCCTTAAATCCAAAGGATGTGATGATATTATTGAAATTAAGATACCATTGTCGGGAGGCTTGTTTAAGTCCATATATTGATTTCTTAAGTTTGCACACCATAGTTCATTTCCTTCAACCACAAAACCTTCAGGTTGATTCATAAGAACTTCTTTATATAATTCCCATTTAGAAAGGCCGCTTTCATGTCCATTTGATGGATCTCTAAATCTTAATGAGCTACCAGTGCCATAATAATTCTCAAGGAGTCCTTTTTAGAGATAGGCGAAAATGTCTCTTTATAGTCAACACCGTTTTTTTGAGTAAAACCTTTGGCAACGAGTCCGACCTTGTGACGTTCAATATTGCCATTTGAGTCGCGCTAGGCCTTGAAGACCCATTTACAATCAACTCTTTTATAACCTTCTGGAAACAAGGTCCCAAACTTCATTGTGATCCATTGATTTTAGCTCTTCTTTCACGATGTTTAACCATTTTACAGAACTATCACTTTCTATAGCTTGTGAAAACGAACCTGGATCATCATCAACTCCTAAGTTAAATTCTAACTCTTGTAGATAAACCACATAATCATCAGAAGTAGCATATCTTCTTTGCCTATTAGATCTTCTTAATGCTATTGTTTATGGTTCATTTATCATAGGTTCATTCATGACAACTTCATTTTGTGGTGTTTGGTCATTAATTTGTTGTTTTTTCAAATCATTAACATTACCAGCATGTGGAGGAACAAAAACTTTAGAAGAAGCTATACGCAAAGGAATTAGCACTCTAACTTCTTGAATTTCCACTTAATGTGGTTCCAAACTCACACTAACTTCACCAATCTCAATTAACCTAGCATTTCCAGTTTCAACATTTCATGTACTATGGTTGGGACAATAAAATCGATACCTTTTAGATATTTCTAGATAACCAATGAAGAAACCATCGATTGTTCTTGAATCTAGTTTCTTTTCTTGTGGATTATAAATTCTTACTTCTGCTGGGCAACCCCAAACATGTAGGTGCCTTAAACTGGGTTTTCTTCCTGTCCATAGTTTAAAAGGTGTCTTTGGAACCGCCTAGGAACCATGTTCAACAAATATACAACAGCTTTTAAAGCATGCATCCACAATGACGTGGGTAAAGATGAATTGCTTACCATACTTCTAACCATATCCATTAAAGTACGATTGCGTCTTTCCGCAATATCATTTTGTTGTAGTGTTCCTAGCATTGTGTATTAAGCACATATGCCATGACTTTCTAGGTCTTTAATTTTGCTGCTATATTCGTCATTTCAACGATATGCTCATGCATAGTATAAGAACAATCAAACTTAATGGTGGTTAAGGTACTCGTTTATGTCCTAACGAGCGACTTATCAGCAAACTCGGACTGGGAGCATTCTTCCACAAACTTCATAAATTTCTTAGCACTTTTAGTTAATTATGGACTTGATATTGTTTTCTATAATCATTTGCATAAACATTAAGCTCAGTATGTTAGATCTTTCCCAAGCTATATAGGAAGATCTTTGTTCAGTGCTACTAGTAGTAGTAACTGCAGCTGGTTTCTCACTTAAGTGTGCCAGATCTAGATCCAGAACATCGAGGTGAAACTGAACTTATTCAGACCATTCAGAGAAATTAAGCCCATTAAATCTAATAACAAATGTGGCTTGCGAATGAAGATAAATAGGAACAGATGTTTCAAAAATATATAAAATACGCTCATACATTAATGCTTTGAGTAATAAACTTAAATTTAAACATTGATTCAGATTCAGCTGACAAACATAAGGTGTATATTGAAGTTCTCCTTTGGGCGATACAACAACAAACAATAAAACAAACATAATTTGATGGTCAATAAAATTTCACATAATTGGAAATTAACATGCTTCAGTTAGATATGTTTGCTATCTTTGGATATACAAAACATAACTAACCAAGCTCGTCAATATACCTCGGCAATGTTCATAGGTTATAAAATAATTGATCAACCTTTGAGCAATCCAAAATATTTTATAACTATGAACTCAATATACTCATGAAAAACCTTTAAGGTTATACATAAACCATAATGTCATTTATTCATAAGCATCATAAACATGAGTAAATGAATTTCCTTTAATTTGACATTTATAAACCTTTCTAATTTGGAAACTTTGGTGACTAAAAAATTACACATAATATAAATATCAAATTAAAATGCCATTATATAATTCATATGCATAAATCCTTAATTTTTGATTACTTTAGTGACCAACAACATACAGTACAATCACTTTGATTCAAATGGCATACTAGTAATACTTTATTTCAAATGGCAGCATACGTGTATTGTGAACATAATCATAAAACATATATAATTCATATATATATATCATTGACAACCCCGTACCATAATCTAAAACATTACATACAAGTCGAAATGTTATAGCAATAAAACAATACACTCTTTCATTATGTGAGATGGAAGCAAGCATACACGCAACTAGGCATGTTAATGGGCTAGGTTCGATTCGAGTATCTTAAAACCTGGACCCGAACCCGGATCCGGACCCGAGCCCTATTACAATAATCAAAACCCAAGCCTGGTACGTACCTACATGGTATTTCAAAACCAATACCCGAGCTCGGCCCATCGGGCTTTTCAAGCCCATTGGGTAATACCCGTATACTGAACTAATAATATTAATGTTAAAATCGTTCTTTAAACTTGCAATTTTCATAAAATTTATACACAAAATGTTAGCTTACAAATCAGGTGGTGATATAGTCAAGTTCACAACAAAAATAAGCTTAAACATCTACATGCAAACAAACAGAATGGTAAACAAATAGCATACACTCCTATTTTGATACTATAGAAAATTAATAATCGGGTCGGGCATGGACCGGGTCAGATTTTAACAGAACCGTACCCGACCTAGTTGTAACCAGATCGAGCTTGGGTTGGGCCTGCGTAGTTAGGGAAAACCCATACCCGTATTAACAGGGCAAGTTTGGGCCAAATTCGAACCAAAACCTGTACCATTGATAGCCCTGTGACGCAACCATATATAACATAACTCAAACTTTACAATTAAGTCATTAATCAGAGATATAGAAATTTTCAAAGCTTGATTCACACACACACATACACACACAGATTTATAAATCATAAATTAATATCAATAAATTGTAAACAAACAATGACATTAATCGGTAGATACATTAATATAGCATATTTTGATAAATTCAAAATATATTGCAGTGGAGAAAACAAAACAAATCATTCATGGAAAATCATTGAATTCTCAAACTAAGCTTTGGTACCACATGTAAATTCTTAATCTTAAGATCAATAAAAAGAAAGACTAATTTTTGCATAAATCATAATATGCTAGATCTAAATCATAATAGGCTAGATCTTTAAATAGAATGACTTTCACAGTTACATAATAGATTAAGAGAGCATACCTTGATTCATAGTAAAAGCAATAAGTTCTAGTGAATAACTGCATATGATTGTGTTTCTTCCTCTTGACCCATTTAGTTTGACAAGCTTTCTTGATGGAGAGGAAAATTAAATGAGTGGCTAGAGAGAGAACCACTCCAATTAGGGTTTCTATTCTTTATATACTCCTACTATCGATGTGTTAGTAGAAAATTACATTTTTATCCACCACTAGGAATTACTCTCTTTATTTTAAAAAACCTAATTTGATACTTTCACTTAGGCCAACCACTTGATATACATATAGGCTTGTGGGTAAGTCCAACATATATCGTATATTAGTTACTATGTTGTGCTCAGCTATTAGCTAAATAGGATTTCTATAGTGATCCCAAGATATGCTGTGAAAACCGACCGATATTTTTTTATACTACAATCTTCTGAATCAATTCCAAATTTAACAATTGCGTAATTCTAGTATTGTCTGCCCTATAATAAACTTTATATCAGTTTCAACTTAATCATTCAATTTTACTTCTAACCATTCAAACAAAGCATTTATTTTGATGTCTCAGAGGTCCGAACCCATGACCTCTTGAACCTATGTCTAAAGCATCATACTTGTTTGTACCAAAAATGGGCATAACACTCGTCGGATGTAATTGAAGAGATTAAAATGAAGAAATTAAATGGAAAATAAGGCTAATCTAACAATCACACCAAGAAAAGTAAGCAGAAATATAAAAAAAACGAGAATTTATAGTGGTTCGGCGTTGTAGCCTACATCCACTTTGAAGAGTTTGCTATTTATTGATGATTCTCAGCTGATTTACAACAGTACAAATCACTATTACTCAAGTTACAATGGAGTTTTAGCAGAGTAACATCGTAGAAGTTCCAAAAGTCCTTTTTAAGTTGGCGTAGGGGTGCTATTTATAGGAGTAGATATGGAAATATCTGCCTCAAATCTCGGAATACCTCTTCTCACACATAGGTGGGCCCACCAAATCGATCTGGGGTTGTTTGGGATCGATCTTGATCGATCCATACCCTCTTCGTATCGATGAAGAATTGACCCAATGGAGCTGCGATCGATCATGGACATTCTCGAGTGAATAAGAAGGCTTCTGTGAAAATTTCATGGCATTTGGACTTGTAGTTTGAGAGATATGATCAATCCAAGATTGAAGTTGCTAAGGAGGCTGAAGGATTCGTATCGATACGTGCATATCGATGGTCTTCGTATCGATCAATTGCGTGTTGATGACGTGGCGTTGGAGATCCACATTTCATGCTTATAGACCATTTCCTTTGGTTTGACCTATTCTTTCGTATCCATCCAAGGCCACACTCTTCGTATCGATGCTACATTTGTGGTTTTGTATCAATGCTTGGCCCCTCGCTTCGTATCAACCGATCGGCTGATCGATACGAACTATGCAGAAGTGGGATCGATATGAAATGGGTGATTGTTGAGAAAATGAACTATGATCGATCCAGGAGGCGCTATTGCTTGATGGTTACGAAATGGATGAATGCTGAGTGATGGACTTGTGCTCATTTCGTATCGATCTGGATGGATACGAAATGATGGATGTAGGTTGATGGATACAAAATTGATGTGTTCCACATGGATCTTGCTCGATCTATAACTTAAGCATACTAACTCCGATTGACCTGAAATTTGGAATGTTGCCTTTCATAGCTTTGCTTGTCACACCATGCTAATTGTAGCTCGATCTGGACTCGGACCAAGTTTGCATGTATCCGTCGTGGACCTGTAGATAACTGATCTCCGGGGCAGATTGTCTTTAGCTTCTAGTCAAGTCCTTGGTGTCACGGCCTTGCCAAAAGGTGGGATAGCATTTGCCCCCCAAAGTACGTCCTGTGTGAACATGACGTGCTTTGAAAAGCTGCAATCTTAATTTTGAAAAGGTTCTATCCGACTTGCTAAATAGTCGTTGTCTTTTCATCAAGAGATGTAACCTTTGGTAGAATTCCAGTAGTATAAATGTTGAGTTGTAGACTGCCAATGATCACGCAGTTTTTGGTTGTAACTGAAGGTCGAGTGCTAGCAATCTATTGTTTATCGTCTTGATTGTCACCAGGTAAGCATTCAACTCCTGCTAACTTTGAAAATCAAATGATAATATGGCATACATGCACGTATGTTAACCTGACTCCCGTCCATGTTTGCACATTCATGGGTCGTTGTCAAGTTCTTTTTTCTTATTTCTATTTTGATCGAGTTTCGTATCGATCCTCTCCTGGATCGATGTGAAATCCGAGTAGCAACAACGATCGATGGTTGTTTTTGTTCATTCCTTCTTATCGATCCTCTCTTAGATCGATCTGGGATGTATGAAGGTATGCTTCGTATCGATGGCTATCGATATGAGATAGACTGAGTACGGCGTGCTGCGTATCGATCAATACAACATATTGGTTCTTGAATCGATGGATACGAAAGTGATGTTTCATATCGATGGAGTTGAACGGTCCAGACATAATCAGGCAATGATCTTCGTATTGATGGATATGAACCAGTGGTCTTCGGATCGATTCGCATCGATGGATACGAAGTGCTGACCTCACATTGATGTATATGTAATGTTAAGCTCTGGATTGCCTTGTGATGATGGATTTGAAAGTCAATCTTTGTATCGATAGATGTTGACTGCGTCTCTCGGTTTAGTGACTGGGATATGAAACGTTTTTCTTTGAATACGAAGACATATAAATAGTTTTGGACTTAGAAAAATTTCCACTTACTTTCATTTTTACTTCGTATCAATAGGTGAAAAAGAAATAACTACAGAGCCTTCGTCTTCAAAATAGTCAACCCATTAACCTTTAACCCAATTCCTCCAATCTAGGTAACTAACCAGTAAATTCACGTTTCTAGTGACAAGCATTGAGATTCACGCCACTCCATTCATGGTGATGGCCATCTCCGGCGCTGTTAGTGTCGGAGCGTGGTTAGGGTGAGGTTGAGGGAGCAGTTAATGGCGTCTTGGAGGCTCGGGGAAGAAGGAGAGCAATCAATGGAGTCACTGACTCTAAGTTTCTCCCTCGATGTGGATCGATCAGAATGCTGTGAAGTAGTTTGTAGGTGACTTTATGGTCAAGGCGAGAAGGCAGTAGTTTACTGATCGATCAGGGATGGAGCAATTCATATCGATGGAAGAGGCATGGTGATCGATCCGATGCCAAGGTCTTTGGATTGATATGAAGAGCATCGATGCTAGGAGTGATCGATACGAAACCTGACTCCTCGGATTGATATGAAGTGACTGATAACTGGGGTGATCGATACGAACATGGGCTTCAAGGGAACGATCCAACTCGAACCATGATGGATATGAAACCAATTACCTTTTGCATACTTGAACACTTAACTCCGACGAGCTTTAGCCTTGCATATCCTGACTTGATTGAAAAACTGCATATATGGCTACCTTTCAAAGCTCGTCGCTGGACCTGTAACTTGACAAACATAATCAATTTTAACATGGATCGTTCTTTGAAGTGATGATGGCACGGTTGAGACAGTCAGCAATGACGGTCACTCCGGTCGAATCTCGAAGTCTTGTCGCTTTACCATCTTATAAACTTGTAGAAATTCATAGTATTATGTAGCACTTCACTATACAACACGATCACTCACTTTACACTGGGGGAACACGGGTTTCTTTCCATTTAATAATGGTTTTTACTGAGTTCAATAACTATGGATCCCGGAAGCTCCGAGCAGCAGGAAGTTCAGAGTCCTCCACTTGCTAGAATAGA
Source organism: Allium fistulosum (assembly GCA_030737815.1). Classification (NCBI taxonomy): domain Eukaryota; kingdom Viridiplantae; phylum Streptophyta; class Magnoliopsida; order Asparagales; family Amaryllidaceae; genus Allium; species Allium fistulosum. The sequence continues at coordinate 854,645,883 of CM060907.1, forward strand.
AAGGCCAAACATCGCAGCAGACACAATATACCCTGCTTCGGATGAACTACCGAATGCAGTGCTGGTTATAAATCCGAAAGACTCCGTCCGGTCCAAAATTTCAGGAGATATGCTCAGCAGAATTTGTCTCAGGCGTGGATTATCTTTGGAGGAAGTTCTATTACAGGGGCCAGAAGATAGGGCGCACAATCCCCCAGAAGGGTTCACTTCCTGTAATAGATTCATGTGTGTGGTCGGAACATTTCCCCCATTCAACCAATTCATTCGGGACGTATTATTTTTCTCGAGGATCTCACCTTCTCAACTACATCCGAACGGATAGCGCTTCTCAATAGCTTATATATCATATTCATGAAGTACCTCCTTCGACCCCCGACCGTTGAGGAGATCAGATACTTATTTAATGTCAAGAATCGGGGGGATAATCCCTCATTCACTTTTCTAGAAGTGGTCGGGAACTGCCAAGTCATGGAAGGTGCTTGGAGTAAGTCGAGCTACTTCAAGACTAAGTGGTTCTTCGTGAGATGCCCACCAGGGTTTGCTAGGCGATGGTTGGTTAGACGTAAGTGCTTTAACTTCTTCATCAAATAATTGGATAATATAAATCAGTGCTGAATCCATCATTGCATTTCTATTACAGCTTCCATTCCACGGCCCGAAGGAGTGCAGTTCAAGAAGATAGTGAGAATGCTCCAGGCGGTGCCCGCTAAACTTAGAGAAATAGACGAAGTCCTTAGTGATGATAAATTGATCGCCGTTGGGCTCATAGAGAGGTCAGAGCATTGGGCTGACAGGAGTTCCTAGAACGGTCCCAGTAAGGCACAGTGGAAGATGGGTTCCTATCGTGCCCCGGTCGAGGGAGCTCAGAGTGCACCTGGAGTTACAATAATCGAACTGGGCGATGACGAGAGTATAGCAGCTAGACATGAGCCTATGGTCGTGCCTCCACAGGGCCTTCGATCATCAAAGATAAGGGGCAAAACTCTCGTCCACAAAGCCAAAAGGCATAAGACCGTTGTAATACCTTAGCCCATTGCAACTTCTATAGGTCCGGAGACCTCTTCTTCGCAAAGGGAAGGTTCATTGAGAGGATTGTCGGATGTTCCTATTCCAGATGACATATCTTCGTTCCAAGATCTTAGATTAGAGGGGCTCCACTCTCCATCACGAATTGGCGCGGGCCTAACTTCTTTAGACATAAGGGAGCCAACTCCAACGAGCAAGGCCACTGCAATCGGTCGGTTGGGGGTTTGCACATGCATACACACACTTCACGGCACCACACGACTTCTAATCACATGCTTCTTAATTTCTGGAGATAACTAATTCTGCTTCTCTTTTTGTTTTACAGACACGATGGTGAAACAAGGGTCCATACTCAGCAATCTTCGCTCTTCACGCCATCCTTCCAGTTCACACTCTGAATCACAGCGGCGTGAAAGTGAGAGAGACTATGGTCGTGGCTATTACTCCAGCCAAGAGCACGAGCGCCATGCTGTGCAGTTAATGCCCCGCTATATCCCCGCTATAACTCCGATATATCTTATAGCGGATTCCTACCGCTACAGTTTTTCCATATATCCCCAACATATAGCCTTTCCGCTTTAATCCCCGCTATTTCCGCTATATTCCGTTATTTCCGCTATATTCCGCTATTTCCGCTATATCTTCTATAAAAAATTGGATTGAAAAATGATATTTATACGCTATAAAAATTATGAAATTAATTAATTTCATTGAATTTTTGATATAAGTTTAGAAATGATAATACTCTAATATTCTACTAAATTAAATTAAGTTATATAATAGTTTTACGTTCATTTACAATACATTTGCACATATTTTTATTTAAAATTATTTTTGTATTAATTATAATTCAATTGAATGTTAATTTTTCACATAATTACTATCTATATATTTGTAAGAACAACAAGTATGGGATTTATATGCTATTTTAGAGTAATCCGATATATCCTGCTATATCTTCGCTACATCCCCGCTATGACTTTTTGCACCTCTACCGCATTGAATCCACCGAGCGCTTTAACTACACAGGCGCCATGATAGGGAGAAGGAAAGGTCATATCAAAGCAAGCGCCGATCCCAGTCGCGATCTCCACCATCAAAAGGACCTGCGAAACCATCTGGCTCCGATAGGCCATCTTTCGAATCACCACATCAAATAGCGCCACCTCACGATCCGAAATCCAGCGATCAACGCCGTAGAACTGAAACAGAAGCTCCCGTCATCACAGAATAGACTGGTATAGAGCCCACAGGGGAGGGAGCCATCCGAATCGCCAAGTAAAAGAAAGACTTCCCGAATATTTGTTTGAATGGCTTCCACTTCCCTCCAAACTTGAAAAGAATCCCAAACGACATAGAAAAACTGGTACAAGATTACGTGCATGACGTGTACAACCAGTACTGGGAGTGGTTTAAGATGGCTGAAATGGTTTTGGTGGTATCTGTCGAGCGGGCTAAACCGATCGAGAAACTGGAGAGCAACCTTTCTCAAAAAGGCAAAATAATAATGGCGCTCACCAACTAGCTTGAATCTTCAAGGAAAACAGAAAAGGAGGCTGACTAGAGAGTCGAAGAGGCTATGCAGTCCATGGAAAACATGAGAAAGACTCACATGGACCTGGTGTAGGAGATGGGTCACTGTAACACTGTTATCATTCGGGAAAGAGATAAGGCGTGGAAAGAAGTTGAGGAGCTAAAGGCGAAGCTGAATAAGGCCCTTAAAGAGAAGGATGAAGCTAATAAAGTGACCTAGGAGGCATGTGAGGAGATGGTAAGGCTCAGGGGAGAGAGGGATGCAGTGAATCTAAAGGCCGAGGAGGCCGACGCCAGGATTGAAAGGGAAGTTAAAGCGGTTGAGGCCAGGATGGAGAGCGAATTTGAAGATCTTGTGGTTACTTATAATGATAATGTCTTGAGAAACCGCAACCTTAACTGGCTCGGCAAGGACTATCCTTTCCAATTATATAAGGCCTGGAATCACTTGCTTGAGGATGAGAAGGTGATCCACAATACTGCAACTGTCGACAAGTTCGAACTAGAAACTCAAGTGCTAATCGGAGATGAGCCTAAAGTCCTTTATGAGACGGCGATCGCACTTCAGAGAGAGGATCCGGTGGCTAAAGTATCCGAGGGCCGAAGAAGGATCTGGAAGTGAACATCACGAAGTTGGTTCCGAAGTGCCTCCAGCGTCTCAAACTGAGCCTACTTCCTTTGTTGATCCTCCGGTCGCCTCGGGGTATGATCCTAATAGGCCGCATCTCTCTCCGATCACCGAGCGCAGCTCGAAAGGCCTGTCGGCCCAACATGGGAGCCAACTTGAGGAAGGTATTCTAGACACTTCTCTTATTCCTCAAAATGCAGGAGAACTATCAGATGATATTACTAATACATTCTCTTATCTTCATTCAGTCTTAGATTCTGCACCGGGTGACCCTCCTGCAACTCAAGAAATTCATTACGAGCAGGAGGCGATTACAACAGAGGCTACAATCACGACGGTCACCACTTCGGCTGGGGAGATGCATGATAGCAGCTACATGCTTGATGAACAATTGATGGAAGCACTCTTCAGCCATCAAAGTAATCCAAGTATCGAAATGCCCTTCAATATTGATGAAGACGTAGTCATAACGGGCTCCTCGGGTCCGACCAACAGCGTTTCAATGGGTATATGTGCGGATCGGGCAGAGCGGATAATGGAGGAAATCAAGGTCGAGATCGAGCAAGCTGAGCAGGCTCGTAGAGCTGGCGGTGGTATGGCGGGTCCCCGTCCGATCCCGATACTTGTCGTTTCTTCGGGTGGCACTATCATCGGGACCAGTGCGTCTCCTCCCTCTAACATCAAGAGTGCCACCATTCCTCCAGTTCCGCACACAGAGGATATTCCGGTCCCCGTGAGTTCTCAGGAGGAGACTACTTCAATTCCCCCAACCGGAGGCAAGCCAGTTGGAGTAGACCGAGGAGGTAAAGGTTCAAAGAGGGTTTTGAGCGGCAACTTGAGTGGGTCTACACCGAAGAAAAGCAAGAAGGATAAAAATCCAAAAGGCGTAGATTCGCATTTTTTCTTCCTCTCTTTTGGATAGGTGGAATAAGCTTTTCTTTTTCTTTTTGTAGGCCATGTATAGATGCGGGTTTGGCCCCTGCTTATAGGGATTCTTTGGACAGATTTTGTACTTGCTTTCTCAAAGAATATTATGAATAAAATTTTCTTTTTTGTTTTCAGCATAACTCTATGTTCATTTGTTTACGTACTTTAGGACTCACATTTCCATTCAATGTACTTGTGAAGTTTTGGTCTCTGAGTCGAACTTGAATCCGGTCGTTAAGTCCTGAAGTCATGGCTTCGGGTCACAATCAAACGTCGGGTCGAGTCTCAATGTTGCGCTATCTCGGCCAGCGGCTAGTACTTGAGTTATGCCCGCGGTTCTGGGGAGAATCGAAGTAGTCGGTCGACAGTCGTCCTCCGCCTTCACTAACTTTGACTTAACTTGGTCGGAATAAAAGTTAAAGTGACACGAGTTTGAGTGGTCAGATCACACTCGCTCGCTTGCTGATATTTGCATCCACACTCTGGGGATTAGACTTGTATGTTGGCGGTCGGTTACACCTGCTTAATGTTTAGAATTACATCCACGCTTCGGGGACATAAGTTATTTATGGGCGGTCGATCACACCCGTTTTAATGTTTATACTCTAGTCCAAACTTCGAGAATCTAGAGTTAGTTGATAGACAATTAATCACATCTGTTTAAGTATTAGGATTTTGTTTGCACTCTGGAAACAAGGAGTTAGTCAAGGTTGTGGATGGTCGGATCACATCTGCCTTGATCCGGTAAGCGAAGTCGCAGATGGACGGATCCATCTTCTTCGACCTTTGAAAATAAGCGAGGTCGTGGATGGACGGATCCATCCTCCTCGAGCTTTGGAAATAAGTGAGGTCGTGGATGGACGGATCCATCCTCCTCGAGCTAGGATTGAGGCAAGGTCGTGGATGGGTGGATCCATTCTCCTTGAGCCTGGATTGAGGCGAGATTGTGGATGGACGGATCCATCTTCCTCGAGCCCGGATTGAGGCGAGGTCGTGGATGGATGGATCCATCCTCCTCGAGCCTAGATTTTGGAGTTTATACTTCAGCTTGCACTCTAGGAGCTGGAGTTCATTGGAGGATCGTCGTGTTTCAAACCTTCTTTACTTTTATCGTTGCTTGCCCCCGAGCTTGGGGTTTCACTTAGAGAGTGGCCAGACGAATCACGATCACTCCCTATTTGAATGAGTCCCACCATAGGATGGGACTTAGCTCTTCATACAACGTAACGGTCGCACGATGCATTTCAAGAATCGCCAATCTGGCTTGATGAGTCCGTGCTTTATTGCTGAAATAAGAAAGTGCGGCAAAGTCAGTTGCCTTATTACAAGTTAAAATTCTAAAATTTCATAAACAAATTTCAAAAGAAAAGCAGACTAAATGAATAAAAGCCAGTTATATGTAATAGCGGTGGAAACTCTCACCGTTCCATGCCCTCGGTAAAGTGAGACCATCAACAATTGATGGTTTGAATGTGCCATCTCCAATTCTCCACTCAATGACATACGATCCCTCCCATGTCGGTTTCATGTGCGAAGGGACTGGATAGAATCGCTTAAGTACAAGATCGCCAATTTCAAAGGTTCTGGGTCGGAATTTAGCGTTGTATAATTGGGCAACTCGACTACGATGTGCGGCTGCCCTCAAATCAGTCTCTTCGCGCTTCTCATCCAGTAAATCCAAAGATTCAGCGAGTAAGATGGCCTTCGTCTTTGGATTATAATAGGTCACACGGTGAGAAGGTACTTCTAGTTCAACTGGAATAACAACTTCAGAACCGTAGGAAAGTGCAAACGGAGTATGGCCGGTCGTGGACTTGTAAGTAGTTCGATATGCCCATAAGGCCATGGGGAGCTCATCGACCCACTTACCTCCAGCCTTCTCCAGTCATTTCTTCAAAATGGACTTTATAACTTTATTGACAGCTTTGACTTGTCCATTCGCTTGAGGGTGAGCCACTGCTGAGAACTTCTTTTGGATGCGGTAGCATCGACAGAAATCTTTGAACTCGACAATATTGAATTGGGCTCCATTATCAGTTATAATCATTCGTGGGATGCCAAAGCGACAGATGATGTTGCATACAACAAAGTTGATTACTTTCTTCGTCGTGATAGTAGCAAGGGGCTCGGCTTCCGCCAATTTAGTAAAGTAGTCAACTACAATGATGGCGTACTTCGCACCACCTTTGGCCAGGGATAAAGGCCCTATTATATCAATGCCCCATGTGGCGAACGACCATGGGCTGACCATATGAGTAATCTCGATTGGCGGGGTTCTTGGAATCCTGGCAAGTTTCTAGCACCTATCACATCTCTTAGCATAATCCAATGCATCTTGGTTTACGGTTGGCCAGTAGTATCCATATCTGAGTATCTTTTTCGTAAGGGCTTGCCCCCCGGTGTGGTCGCCACACTCTCCCTCATGCACATCATGTAAAACTCGTTTGATTTCGTCATGGGCGATACATCGGAGTAAAGGAACAAAATATTCTCTCCTGTACAGGACTCCACTCTGGATAATAAATCGCGAAGCTTTTCGGAGAACCCGTCTTTTCTCACTTCTTCGTTCGGGTAATGCTCCGTGCGCAAGATAATTTCTGATTGGAGTCATCCAAGACTCCCTCTCGTGTGTTGTCTCGTGCACCCGGTAGGTCTCCTTCTGATCGATACTTGAAGCAGTAAGTGTCTCCACTGGGACAAGCCCCATCTGCTGTGCTTCGCCAGTGTTGGCCAGTTTCACTAAAGAATCGGCTTTCTGATTTTGCTATCGGGGTATACAGTGGATAGCATAATAGACGAACTGATTCAACACTTCCTGAACTCGAGTAAGGTAGGTGGCCAATCTTCAATCTCTGGCTTGATACTCACCTCGAACCCGACATACGACCAATTGCGAATCACGGTAAATTTCCACAGCAATAACTCCTAATTCTCTGGCAAGCCTAAGTCCAGCAAGCAAAGCTTCGTACTCGGCTTCGTTGTTAGTTACACGAAAGTCAAACTTCAGAGCATAGCATATGGATCGACCTTTTGGGGTTTCAAGTACCACTCCAGTGCCTGAGCAATGGTCGTTTGATGCACCATCAGTGTATAGCTTCCATGTACACTTGGGAGATTCACTGGCTTAGGGCAAATCCTCCGGCATGGTGAATTCAGCTATGAAGTCTGCCAGAACTTGTCCTTGAATAGCTTGCCTTGGTGTATAAGTGATATCAAATTGACTTAGCTCGATGTAACATTTAAGCAATCTACCAAATGTCTTAGGTCGTGTTAAGATCTGCCGCAATGGCTGGTCGGTGTAGACAGTGATCAGATGAGCATAAAAATATGGACGAACCTTCCTCGAGGCTATGACGAGACAATTAGCCAGCTTTTCCACCTTCGGGTAGTTTCTTTCTGCCCCAGTTAATCTTTTGCTGATATAATAGCCCGGTCCTCTTCTCAAATCAAAGCAGCACTGATTGCGTTTGCCAAAACCGCTAGATAGACATACAATCTCTTATGATCAACCGGCTTCAACAAGATAGGTGGTGTCGCCAAATGTTGAACTAGTGCTTGGAATGCGCCTTCGCACTCCTCCGTCCACTCAAAATTCCTTTTTCCTTTTTTGATTAGATCGAAGAAAGGAATGCACTTGTCCGTAGATTTGGAAATGAATCTGCTTAAGTCTACCACCTTCCCATTGAGGCTTTGCACCTGCTTTATGGTTCTGGGAGTTTCGAGATTCCAAATCGCCCAGATTTATTCAGGATTGGCTTCAATTCCTCTGGCGTTGACGATGAATCCGAGGAACTTTCCTGATGCAACTCCAAAATGACACTTCAACGGATTGAGCTTCATTCTGTACTATCAGAGTATGTTAAACATTGTTTCTAAATCACTGACATGGTTGATGGATAGTCACGACTTCACGAGCATATCATCCACGTATACCTCCATAGTCTTTCCGATCTGGTTGGCAAACATTCAGTTCATGAGCCTTTGATAAGTTGCTCCAGCGTTTTTAAGTCCAAACGGCATCACCTTGTAGCCATAAAGTCCCAGATCAGTGAGGAAGCTGGTATGTTCCTAGTCTGGAAGGTGCATCGGGATTTGATTGTAGCTGGAGTATGCGTCCATGAAGGATAAGAGCTTATGTCCGGCTGTTGAATCCACCAGTTAATCAATTATGGGAAGAAGAAAACTGTCTTTTGTGTAGGCTTTATTCAGATCTAAGTAGTCCACACATGTTCGCCACTTTCCATTCGACTTTTTGACAAGCACTGGATTCGATACCCACTCCGGGTATAAAGCATCACGAATAAACCCATTAGTCTTAAGTTTATCCACTTCTTCCTTCAGGGTGGCAGAGCTCTCTGGATCCATACCGTGCCTTTTTTGTTTCACCGGGACGTGCCGAAGGTCGATATTTAATGCATGGCTCACGATGTTCGGCGAGATACCACATATGTCTGAATGAGTCCAGGCGAACACATCGAGATTCGTCCGGAGAAAGTCAACCAATTCCTGTCTCATCTAGGGGCTAAGTTGAGATCAGACCTTTACCATTCTAGAATCGTCGTCGTCGTGGATCGGAACATCGATCATCAACTCCGCCGGGGAAGCTTGGTAATCTTTGACTTCCTCCTCATCATTACTGTCTTTGGGATCAAGGTCCTTAAGGAACTGGTTGTGGCGTCCGAGCCTAGGCTTGGGCGTTAGTTGTCAATTTTCTGAAAAACGGACGTAGAGAGATTCTTCTACGCCCTTTCCTTTCTCCTTCCGTTGTGCATCCCGCAGCTCTGCAACATAACAGGAGCGTCCAGCCGCCTGATCACCATGTACTACCGCGACCCCATTATCAGTGGGGAACTTCAGAGTTAAACACCAAGGGGAAATCGCTGCCCTGAAATCTGTGAGGGCCGATCGGCCCAAAAAAGCATTATAAAGGGAATGTATGTCCAATACAACAAACTACAACATCCGGACTCTCCGGCGATCTCCAATACCCAACTCAACGGGTAACTCTACCATCCCAGCTGGTATGGTTGCATTTCCATTAAAGCCATGTATACGTGACTGGCAGGGTTTCAAATCTTTCGCTTCCATCCTCATTTGATCATAAGCGTGCTTGAAAAGTATATTGACAGAACTTCCGCTGTCAACTAAGATCCTCTTCATCCAAGCAAGACCTATTTGGGCTGAAATAACCAACAGATCGATAGTGGGGGCCTCGACTCTGTCAGCATCACGATTTCTGAAAACGATGTCGTTTGTCATCGTCCTCTGTTATTTTGTCGGGGCCCCGTCATCAGTATTAATACAACATTCGAAGTCCACATGCCTAATCGAACTGGCATATGACCCCATTTCCATCCAGCTCCGATCAACCGGATGAGGACCACCACTTACAGTATTAATTACCAACCTCTTGCCAGTACATGTGGGTTCTTTAGGTCTCGCTAGGCCTTGACCTTGATTTGGATTAGACGGATCCGCACTTCCATCCTGTAGAGCCCGAACGAACTGTTCTAACTTTCTCTCTCTGATCAATCTCTCGATGATATCTTGCAAATGACGACACTCATTAGTGTTATGGCCGTAACAATCGTGGAACCTATAGAACTTTCCGGCCTGAATTTGTTTCTCAGATGATGGTTACGGAGCTGGCTTCTTATACTGTCCGGTATTACAAGTCTGAAGATAAACATTTTCCAACGACGTGTTTAAGGGAGTATATCGGTCGAACACAGGAGCTCTAGGCCCCCCGCGATGTGGGTCTCTCTTCTTTCCCTGACCTCCATTACCCTTCTGTTGACCTTACTTGTTCTGTATGTTCAACTGTACTTTACCAGAATTTTCACCGGTCTGCTTTACTTCAACATTGCCCTAAATGCCTTCACCACTAGGCCCCACAACGTCCTGCTTCCTAGATTGTTTAGCGTCTTCTCTCCTCAAATACTGGGTTTCCTTAGCATAGAAATGATCCAATGAAGCGGGGGGTTTCCCAACCAACCAATCACCATATTCGGAATCAAGATCGATCCCTTTAGTCAATGCCATCAGAATAGAGTTGTCATTAGGGTTGCTAACCTTAGCACAAGCAGCATGGAACCTTTCCAGATAGCGCCTAAGAGTTTCTCCTGGAGCTTAAGTAACACTAGACAAGGTATTGACATCCTTCGGTCTCGTAGCATGCATATAGAACTGTTCAACGAACTTAGTAGCCAACTGATCGAAACATGAAATAGATCTGGGTGGTAGACAAGTGAACCACATAGTCGCAATGCCTCCCAAGGAGATATGGAAGCTTCTACACTTAACTGCATCGTCAGCTCGAGCGGCATTCATGAGCCATTCATATTTCAGGATATGCTGGTTAGAATCCGAATTTCCTTCGTACACCGGCAAGGTCGGCATCCTGAATCGACGGGGTGATTCTGCATAGAGAATGTCACTGGTGAATGGAGTGTGACTTCGGGAGATTCCCCAATCATCGTTTATGAGGCCTTGAGTTTCTCTGATCATCAGGCGTATCATGGTTGGAATGTCAAGCATCTGGATGTTCGAGGCCAAGGCATGGTCGGGTTTCGTGTTATGAGGACAGTCTGGTCGCTGTCTACGGTCCGTTCCACGCCTCCTTGGATCCCGATCTTCAGGAAAATAAGGATCCCGAGCATGAACACGTTGACGAGGGGCTGGATCTGGTTGGTTCTGGATCTCGGCTTCCAGATCTATAGCAGCAGCAGTTGTGTGGTCATGGATGGTATGATAAGGAAGTGCTCTTCCTCGGGAGGAGGGTCCAGCTTGATGCCCTGTAGAAGGACCAATCCTGGCTTGTCCGAGATTCATAGCATGATGATGCGCGGAGGCTTCTACGTAGTTTCCATCCACCCGACGGCGTGTAGATCTACGGTTGAAGTCAGAGGATGTTGAGCTTTCAGACAAGGAATACGAGGCATGTTCCCTTCTAGATCTCCCTTGCCTTTCCTCGTTCAGCTGGTTTGCGAGCTCCGTGTTGGCAGGGATCTGCTGAGTGAGCTCCTGACGGCTTTGTGTAAGCTCTTGTATAAAGGTCTGGAACTCCTCTCTAGTCACCGGACTAAGTGGATCTTGAGCTCCAACTGACGTTTGGCCTGTTGTGGTCAGTTGTGTGGGATTTTTCCTATCCCTTCCTTCTGGATCAGCAGCATTGGAAGCAGTTCTGGTAGTGTGCACCATGTTGAATGTAGCTCTTCCTAGATCTGGAGTAATCTAAGTAGAATGGTAGGAACTACTGGAAGACAGATCTGGATCTCCTCCTTAGATTTTAGCAATCCAACAACGGTAGGGGATCCACGGAATCAGAGAAAAATGGAGTTTTCTCAGTGAAAGCACCAAAGTGTTTGTACCAAAAATGGGCATAACACTTGTCAGATATAATTGAAGAGATTAGAATGAAGAAATTAAATTGAAAATGAGGCTAATCTAACAATCACACCAAGAAAAGTAAGCAAAAATAGAAAAGGACAAGAATTTATAATGGTTCGACGTTGTAGCCTACGTCCACTTTTAAGAGTTTGTTGTTTATTGATGATTCTCAACTGATTGACAATAGTACAAATCACTAGTACTCAAGTTACAATGGAGTTTTAGCAGAGTAACATCGTAGAAGTTCCAAAAGTCCTTTTTAAGTTGGCGCAGGGGTGCTATTTATAGGAGTAGATCTGGAAATATCTGCCTCAAATCTCGGAATACCTCTTCTCACACGTAGGTGGGCCCACCAGATCGATCTGGGGTTGTTTGGGATCGATCTTGATCGATCCATACCCTCTTTGTATCGATGAAGAATTGACCCAATGGAGCTGCGATCGATCATGGACGTTCTCGAGTGAATAAGCAGGCTTTTGTGAAAATTTCATGGCATTTGGACTTGTAGTTTGAGAGATATGATCGATCCAAGATTGAAGTTGCTAAGGAGGCTGAAGGATTCGTATCGATACGTGCGTATCGATGGTCTTCGTATCGATATAATGCGTATCGATCAATTGCATGTCGATGACGTGGAGTTGGAGATCCACATTTCATGCTTATAGACCGTTTCCTTTGGTTTGACATATTCCTTCGTATCCATCCGAGGCCACACTCTTTGTATCGATGCTACGTTTGTGGTTTTGTGTAATACCCCGCATTTTCATATAATTAAATAAAATCAATTGAATTAACATAATTGCAAAACAGAATATAAATGTCAAATATATCCATTTAAGAATTAAGAGGTTATATAGATTTATGCAAGCAATGAGTGTGTGATTAATTGACGCATCAATCAATTAAAAGGGGAATTAATTAAGAGACATAGAGGCGTCAATTAGTCAGAGAATATGTCACTTTTATAACATTAATTAATTAAGGGATCTTCTAATAAAGGGAAATGTATGTGGGGAATAAATTAAATGATAACTTACATATATTAATTTATAATTGACGCAATCAATTAATTAAGAAATTAATTAAAGACATTAAGTAAGCGTCAATTAATAAAAAAAAGGAAACTTATATGTTAATTAATTGGGTAATGAATTGGCGGTTTAAATATATACAACTAATAAATGTGTGATAGAGTGACTCATAGGAATTAATTTGAATATCGATTAAAATAGGAAAACGTGTCAATTAATTAATTGACAATCAGTTGAGCGTTTTAAAAAGGGTGTCAATTAATCAAAGAATATACCCTTGTTACAATAGCTAATAATGTAAATTAATTAGCTAGAAGAAAACAACAGTTATAGGATTATTTATTTCCAAGTTAAAAAGAAAAAAAAGAATTGGAATGCATACAAAAATCAAACGGAGTAATTAAGTTTATGATGAAGGTAAGTTAATAAGAATAAATTAAAAATTATAACTTTTTTATACAATCAATTAATAGAGGTATTAATTGACGTGTTCAAATAGGTAAGAAATTATAACGTATAAGAATCAATTAATATTGTATATACATAAATATATATATATATATATGATCAAATTAATTGGGTAATTAATGGGAGAATCTTATTTAGAAGGAAACGCGAATTAATAGGGTCGTATAACAAAGGAATAAATGAATAACATTGGAGAATTATACGTTATAAGCTAACGTAAACAAATCAATAAATGATGGTGAGAATTGTTTGTAGGGTTAATCGGATGGTTCATAGTTGTTCACTACACCTATAAATTGAACGTAACTTAACTCTAGCCCATACTATTTTCTCTGAATCAGCTGCTCTCATTTACGGCAAACTCCTCTTCTCTTCTCCCTCTTCCTTTCTCCTCTATCAATCAAATCTTTCCCTAAAAAAAATTAAGCAAGGATATACATACAAGAAAATAAGAGAATTGCGCAAACAAATCAAGGAATTTACAACGAAAAAGGGGGAAAAGCGGGGAAAAGCGGAGAAAAGCGTAGCAAATTAAAAGGGATAGAGATTGAAGCTAAGGACGACATGCGAGTGGATTTAATTATATTCTTTTACATTTATAATATATATTATCGTTGAATTTCCGTTAGATAATTTATTTCAGTAATTAATTCTATTAGTTATGCAAACACTGTAAATTTTATTTATATTTAATTAGGCTTGAAAGTTAGAAAAGATGAAGGCCTAAAAGTAAGAAATTTACAGTTATTTACATCTATTTTAAAAGCCATAATTTATCCTTAATACTGGTTCCTTTTATTCCCTTTTTACGTGAATAATATAGTTAGAAAGAGAATTCGCGGTTATGGATTAAAATATTAGACTTTATAGAAGTAGATGTAAAATAAGAAAATTGGAAAATTGGAATAAAATTTAAAAAAGTGGAATTCTGCAGTAAATTACGCTGAACGGAAACAATAAATTTATTTGATAATTTAATTTGGGGAGTAAGTAATAGATTAATTGGTTGGTTTAGAAACTAGAATACATTTCTATAATTTAATAATTAAAAGATAACGATAAACGTAACTGCAAGAATAAAAAGAAAGAAAAAAGAAACTAGTGTAAAATAGAGGGACCACTGTATTTTACACTAGCCCAAAATAATAAAAGAAATATCTTGAAGTTATGAATTATTGCTTATAGTGCTATTTTGTATTAAATTACGGAAATAAATTTTAGTATAACTTTCACAACCAACCAAATAAAATAGAATTACTTCCTAGAATAAAAGAAAATAAAATAGAGTATGAAATGAATCAAATAAATTATTAGATAAGAAATTAAGGCTGTGAACAATAAACAAACCTAGGTCTGCATTTACCGCAAAGACTATATAAAAAGACAGTTATTATGATAAGTTAATTATATAATAAAAGAGCATTAAAAAGAATTATATATCATAATAAAAGAAGACAGACTAGAACAGAAAAGAAACACTTGTAATTATATGTAGATTTTAAAAGAAATAATAGTAACAATTACAAGTACAATTATAACATAAGTTATGATTAAGTAAAAGAATAGAAAGGCTTATTTGGGAACTTAGAATAAATAAGCAATGATAGCAAAGATAAATAGTAAAAGCTTATTTTATATTTCTATTAAATTAATAAGCAAATAGAACAAAAGATGCTTATTTAATAAACTTAAGACTTAAATTAAGTTAATAAGCAAGAAGTGGCAATACCAATAGCATTCCATATTAGATCAATGGTGGTTTCACAATAGCCAGAAGCGAGATGAGGGAAAGAATATGCTAATTAGGGTAAATAAGTAGCCAACAGAATAAGAAAAGTAAACTAAACGCAAATTAAAAAATTAGACTTAGGGTCTAATAAAAGAATTGAGATTCGTTTGCAGCAGCCAAAGGATGAAGCGACTAACGAAGCAGTTCATCATGGATTTCAGAAATGGAAAAGCACGTCCAACTTAGTATTTTTGGGCTTTAAAGAAGTATGAGACTTTAACGGAACGTGAGGATACTCTAGGATGGCCCTCTGAGTAGGCCTAACGAAGCTGCATCCCCGGAGGTAGGTCTGTAGGTGTTCCATCAAAAGAGTATGCCTTGACTGCATTTGCATTATAGGCCTAACGAAGCAGACCTTTGTAGGCAGTCAGAAGGGCTTGGTGTTCGGAGTAGAGTATTCGTATGTCCAGTACTTGCAAGTAAGGTTAAGGATAGTCGCATGCGGATATCGGCCAGCATCAAGACCAAAAGCGATTTCGAGAAAGACTAGAGTTAAACCAGCAAGCCAATGATTCTTTCACTATCGAGACATTGGATGGGGGACATCGCCAATTGGATGTTAGATTGTTTGCAGTAGGGCACGACCACTTAACTCTTTAGAAGTCTTTCGATTAGTTGTGGGGTGGCTGCGTGGGGCCATAGCCATAATGAGAAAGGGACAGACCAACTAGAATATTTGTATTGTAGGTCTAACGAAGCGGTCCTTTACAGATATAGAAAATCCCCGACTGAGTTCCGTACAAGGTAGACCTTGTTGGTGGGATTCAGATAGTAAACAGAACGATTACGTAGTCCTCAATATACGCACTGGGTGTTACATTGTGGATGTCCATGCACTGGTATAGGCTAGTGCGGACGCGATTTACGTTTTCATAGTAAGTAGTGGAGCAACTGTATTGTAAGCCTTACGAAGCGGTCCTTTATAGATGTAGTTACGAAATGCTCTCAAAGCTAGACGATGGAGTCCTTTTCGAGGAGGATACAGAAGGTACCATGGGTGGTACCTAGGACCAATATAGTCATTGGGCATATAGCTACATATATTTATATATTAGTTATTAGGTTTTTATCTACTATGGAGTAGATGGGCACGGTTCACGAATAGAGGTGAGAATATTGTAACCTAATGAACCTAATATAAGAGTAAATGGAAATAAAATGATATATGTAGAATTAAGCCTAGAAGTATATAACTTATCCATTCACCAGAACTTTTGTTCTGACCCCCTTCTCATAACATCCTATAGGTTAGGCAGATGGCAGAGACTTCTCAGCTATGTCACTTGCTAGGGAAGTGTCATTATGTGGGTGAGTATTTACTTAGTATTATATTTTAATCAGTTCTGTTGTGAGATAGATAATTGAGCTATGATATATTTATCTTTGCCTATTTGCAGGATACCAGATTCTTAACTCGGGTTTCAGTGGGCTTGGGTTTTAGCATTTTTGCGAAAAATCCGGACCTACTGGAGTTTTGGTTGTTATATTTGGTATCAGAGCCTAGGTTTAGGGTTCCTAGGTAGACAGTGAGTGAACGTATTTGTATTTTTGAATAAAATATAAATATATTATGTACTAAAATCCAAATAGTCCCCAACCATAGATTTTAACATGTGGAAAGTTTTTAGAAGTATATTTGTGCACAGTTTGCTAGTTGGATTTGGGATGAACCAAGTATGTTAAGCCCTATGTTAATTACCGATTTATAGCATACAAATAAGCCATGTTTTGAGAGAAGATTGGTATCCATATGTTATAGGAAGTGGAGAAGTTCCCTAGGGATAGTAGGGAGAGTGTTTTTATTTTGAAAGAAATAAGAGGTTTTAATAAGAAGAAAATCCACTTTATGTCTAGCCCAATAAAATGAAATTTTTTGGAATTGAAAAGTTGGAAAATATAATTGTTAATATGTTTGAGGAAGTAAATATTGGGTTTTTGAAAAATAAAAAAGTGGTATGAAATTTAAAATGGTTTTTATATGATGTAAATTTTGTTAAAAGTGAAATTCTTTTTGAAGAAATATAGAGCGTGCATAGCTCACTAGTTTCCTTGTAGGTGAACAAAGATTTTAAATATAAAAACCTAGAGTGTGTTAAATATCAAAAACATAGGTTACAAAATTTATTGTTGTAATAGATGTTTTCGGTAAAAATAAAGGAAGCATAGACTATGACATTATTGTTATAGTAGCTGACTCCCAAAGGAAATGTTTTTAAAATAGCATATGGGATTTATTAATATTTATTTTAATTGAATCCATAAACTAGTATTTTTGGGTTGTAGTAACTGTTTTTTACGCAACATCTGTTTTGACCCAAATGAGTTTTGGAGATAATTTCTAAAGTGGTTTGTATGTACATTTATTATTTAAACGAGTATATACACATGTCCAGATGGACCTGCATTTTATCGCTGAGCCATATTTTTATAACCTAGCTATAATGACCCATAATATGTTTTTCCTTAGTATGCAAGAAGTATAAAAGGTCAACTTAATGCTATGTAGAAATGATTAAGGTAAAGGTAGCAAAACCCAACCAAGTTTATAGCCCCTACATGTAGCCAAGGCTATGCCAAGCATAATGCCAAGAAACTCACTTAGCATTCCTTGCTCTTCACTTTAATGACAAAAATGCATAGGAAATAAATAAAGTAGATAGCAATGAATTATGTATTAAAGCAACATTTGGAATTTTTTTTGAAAATGTATCTGTTTATATCATATAGAAAGCAACTAACACATCCAATTATGGGCACTACTTAAAAACACAGTGAAATGAAACGTGAAAAAAAAAGTTAATAAGGTTTTCTGCTTCAATAATGTACATTTTCTATAAATTCAACATGGCTTTTGGGATTTTATTCAAAATTCAATGAACCATTATCCTAATCACACATCCATGTATACTTGCTGATTAAGAGCATCTAAAACTGCAATTATGTACGTGCTGCACAAAATCTAAATAGTTTATTTAGTAAATCATACATTTTGTTATATTTTTCAACAATAATAAAACTATTAGGATATGTCAAACAAAGTTTTATTCTTTCCAACTCAGAGTTAATTTATTAGGGAAATATGTAAGAATAACTAACATCTGTGCATGATAGGCATCCTAGATTAACTATGAAATTATATGCTTATGCATCGCAGTTTTCCTAGGAATAAGCATAAGAGATAATGTAAAATAAGTTTACTAATCTGATGAATCTATCACAGCCTAGAGACTGATGTTGATTCAAGTTCAATATGTCTACAACATTACATGTTACAGCCTAGAATAATTAATGAGAATAAAGTTAATCAGTCATAGATAATGCACAAAAACACAAAATTTGTTAGTAAAAGTTAAATCCTAAAATAAACTATGTATAAAGAAATTCATAAGCCATAAAGCAGTAACATGAGTTTGCTTCAGATTGGAAGTAGATAGGCGTGACTACGATTAGAAATTTAACTTACCTTATTTTTGAGGAAATTTGACATCTCTTCTCTCACACTCTTAGCTCCCTTATGGGTTTCCAACTTTCTTGTGCTACTTTCAGTGCATGCTTATCCTTGCCAACCTTCAAGAGCTCGATGATTCTCTTTTCATAAGGTGCAAATCCAGTAACTTCCCTTATCAAGTTTATGCTAAAGGGCGTCCGTTTGCTAGACTTCTGAAATATGAAATTTCCAAGTACTGTTAATTAAAATGCTAGATACCATATGGCATAATAAACAAGCTTGTAAAATAAAAAACAAAATTCCAACGTAAAATACAGGCAAGGATAGTTCAAGCTCAAAAAACATGCTTGAAAGCTCTGTGCAGCTCTTAACAGTGGTTCATTATGATGTCAAAACTTAAAGCTACATTTGTCATCGAAAATATCTGAAACCTACACCATGACGTTAATGGTTAAATAGATTAGAAAATGATGAAGAAAATAGTTCATATAGTTTCTTCTTATAGTAAATCTTTTTCCATTTTGTTCACGCAACATGTTAGATTTTCTTTAATGGACATGTACAAACACTTTATATCACTTTATACCATTCTTCCCAGACTCTAGAACATACCAACATAATATAAATAATGGTAATAGTGGAAGGATGCTACCATATGTTAACTGTCTCCTAGTTTCACTAACCAATATAAAGAATTCCACCACGTTTAAAGTCTATTTCAACAATACTGAAACTTACCCAATCGTTTTAAAATATAGATAAGTAAAGGGTTATAATCTTATACACATA
Organism: Allium fistulosum; assembly: GCA_030737815.1. Lineage (NCBI taxonomy): Eukaryota > Viridiplantae > Streptophyta > Magnoliopsida > Asparagales > Amaryllidaceae > Allium > Allium fistulosum. The sequence goes on from CM060907.1 coordinate 854,664,911, forward strand.
AACTTTCTCACTATTCACATGTTAAAGTTATTGTGCCATTATCATATCACCAATTTCACCACTTAACTCCTCTTAAAGACAAATTTCACTTAATGCATTATTATCTACCAATTCTACCTTTCCAACCATTAATTGATATGAGTAATGTATGGTTATCAATCTAAAGTTAAAGAAAATATATATGGCTGCAAATAACAATATAAATCAATCCATGTTTATCACTCCTTATATGTGATGCAGCAGTTAAACAATACATCCTCAAATGCTGAATTGAACGCTCCATCAAATACAATCTAGTTTGTAGTCAAATTTGGAACAATGATAATAAGGAACAAATCAGGAAAAAATGCAGATGTTTAAAAAAATACCTAAAGTGGTCAAAGATCGTGTCGAAGGAGCGGCAGTTGATGAATTGGAGCACAATAACTTAGCAAAGTAGATGGATCGGAGCATAATGAATTAACCCTAGTCTGCAAAATCATGCGTATTCAAATTGCAGCATTATGGAGGAGGTGTAATTTTCGGTAGTGAATAGCCTCGGTGATCAAGCGATGGCGGATGATTGACATCGATAATAGATTATCGACGACGACATTAAATTTTCGGTGATTAAGATCCTTTATGCGGCAATTGAGATTTGAGATGGCATGGAATGCAGAAGGATAGAAGATGGGCAAAAGGGAATTTTTCGAAATCCAAAAGACAGGGTTGAAAACAATGGATTGAATTCTTATTATTAATAGTAGAGATAAGTATATGAAAAAATTTTCTAGTTATAAAGCAGTTTTGAAAATGAGTTCTTTTGAAAAAAATAATTGTTCTTATCTACTTAAGTTTTAGTAAATTTGAAAATCTGTGAAAAAATAGGATATTTTGAAAACATGTGAGGACATTTTTTTTAAGTCAAGAAAAAAAAGAGAAATATGGTTTGGTGGAAAAGATAAAATTTTAAGTAACCCAGTACCTTTGAATTTAACAGAAAACTTCAAAATAACACTTTCGAAGGGAAGAATTTTAGGATTAGAAGTTTCAAAAATTTAGAAGCTTTAATTTTTGAAGTAAAATGATAAATACCAAACCGAACCAGACTTTTAAATATGGAGTAGATAGGAATCATTTCCTAGGTGTAACGGGAAAAGTACAAGGCTATAGTAGTAATTACTCCTAGTAGTAATAATAAAAGTTCCCGTAAGGTGTATAGGACACTAGTGAAAACCTAGAAATGTTGCTTCACGTGTGTATACTATAGAAGAATAGTGAAGTGATATTAGTAAGATAGTAAGACACGCGTGATGGGAAAAGTAGAACTTAGTTGGGAAAAATTGAAGAGTAAAGAGAAAATTTTCCCAAGCTTAGTTGCCTTTTTAGATAGAGACCTGTGCAGTTAAAGCGCCTAGCAGATTCAATGCGGCAAAGGTACAAAAATTCATAGCGGGGATATAGCGAGGATATAGCGGGATATAGCGGATGACTCTAAAATAGCATATAAAACTCGCATTTAACGTTTTTACAAATATATAAATGTTAATTAAATGAAAAATTAACATTTAATTGAATCATAATTAATACATAAATAATTTTAAATAAAAACATGTGCGAATATACTATAAATAAACGTAAAACTATTATATAAAGTAATTGAATTTAGGAGAATATTAGAGTATTTTCATTTCTGAAAATATATTAAAAATTCAATTAAATAAATTAATTTCATAATTTTTATAATGTATAAATGTCATTTTTCAATTCATTTCTTTTAAAGAAGATATAGCGGAAGCAGCGGAATATAGCGGGAATAACGAGATATAGTGGAAATAGCGGGGATTAAAGCGGAAAGGCTATATTTAGGGCTATATGAAAAAATCGTAGCGGTAGAAATCCGCTACGAGATATAGCAGGGTTATAGCGGGGTAATAGCGGGGCATTAACTGCACAGATAGAGACTGCATAGATTGAAACCCTTATCCATTGCAGTAAAGGGGACTTAGTTATTCCTTTTTGAGCATGGAATAGAAGGGATGAATAGAACTTATTTGTCATGAGTAATACAGCGTATGTTGGTAACAAGTAATAGGCGGCAGGAGGAGCATATGAGTTACTTGAATTCCTAGAGTATGACCTTTCTGTGTCAAAGTGGACATGGTCCTAGACCTCTTTGCCCAGATGATAGCTATGTTTAGTTGCTGTAAAAAAAGAGTAAAAGCAGAATAAGATAACTAAAAGGAAAATAACAAATTTAAAGAAAGCGACAGAAACGTCAACAGAAAAATTTAAAAAAAGATATTTTCTTATGTAAACTGTGCTTGGGGAAGTAAATAATTTTTTTTAGAATAGTAGCCTAAATCCCAAGTACGGAGGAAGATGTGCGCAAAATAAAATCGGAGAAATATGAAGTTTTTCCATTTTCTACCTTCTTTCTGACATAAGAGATCGAATTAACGAAATTAAATTTTTCTGAAATTCGAATATTTAAAGTAGTATGGTAGGGTTTGGATGCAAAATTCGTTTATCTATACCCCTATTCAATAGGAGTGAGGGAAAAATTGGATGAAAAGTGTTTTAAATTTTCAAAAGATTGCATTCATATAGAAATTGCAAGTATATTTAGGATGTGTGCATCATGTTTTAAAATTAAATTTTTCAAGAAGCAAAGCATTCATATAGGAGCTATCGCTTAGAAATTCATGTGCATGCATATATTTTGTATTAAATAACACTTTTGCAAAAGAGCACGGGTGGTCGAAAAATTGCATGTACACAAAATGGATGTGATTGATGCGAGGAATTACATAATTTTACCCTTGTCGAATTTCGGGGATGAAATTTCCTAACGGGTGGGAGAATGTAACACCCCGCATTTTTATATAATTATACAAAATCAATTGAATTAACATAATTGCAAAATAGAATATAAATGTCAAATATATGCATTTAAGAATTAAGAGGTTACATAGATTTATGCAAGCAATGAGTGTGATTAATTGACGCATCAACCAATTAAAAGGGGAATTAATTAAGAGACATAGAGGCATCAATTAATCAGAGAATATGTCATTTTTATAACATTAATTAATTAAGGGATCTTCTAATAAAGGAAAATGTATGTGGGGAATAAATTAAATGATAACATACATATATTAATTTATAATTGACGCAATCAATTAATTAAGAAATTAATTAAAGACATTAAGTAAGCGTCAATTAATAAAAGAGGGAAACTTATATGTTAATTAATTGGGTAATGAATTGGCAGTTTAAATATATACAACTAATAAATGTGTGATTGAGTGACGCATAGGAATTAATCTGAATATCGATTAAAATGGGAAAACGTGTCAATTAATTAATTGGCAATCAGTTGAGCGTTTTAAAAAGAGTGTCAATTAATCAAAGAATATGCCCTTGTTACAATAGCTAATAATGTAAATTAATTAGCTAGAAGAAAACGGCAGTTATAGGATTATTTGTTTCCAAGTTAAAAAGAAAAAAAGAATTGGAATGCGTACAAAAATCAAATGGAGTAATTAAGTTTATGATGAAGGTAAGTTAATAAGAATAAATTAAAAACTATAACTTTTATATACAATCAATTAATAGAGGTATTAATTGACGTGTTCAAATAGGTAAGAAATTATAACGTATAAGAATCAATTAATATTGGATATACATACATATATATATGTATGTATGTATGTATGTATGTATGTATGTATGTATGTATGTATGTATGTATGTATGTATGTATGTATGTATGATCTAATTAATTGGGTAATTAATGGGAGAATCTTATTTAGAAGGAAACGTGAATTAATAGGGTCGTATAACAAAGGAATAAATGAATAACATTAGAGAATTATACGTTATAAGCTAACGTAAACAAATCAATAAATGATAGTGAGGATTGTTTTTAGGGTTAATCGGATGGTTCATAGTTGTTCACTACACCTATAAAATAAACATAACTTAACCCTAGCCCACACTATTTTCTCTGAATCAGCTGCTCTCATTTACACCAAACTCCTCTTCTCCCTCTTCCTTTCTCCTCTATCAATCAAATCTTTCCCCAAACAAAAAATAAAATTAAGTAAGGATATACATATAAGCAAATAAGAGAATTGCGCAAATAAATCAGGGAATTTACAACGAATTAAAAAGGGGAAAAGCGGAGAAAAGCGTAGCAAATTAAAAGGGATAGAGATTGAAGCTAAGGACGACATGCGAGTGGATTTAATTATATTCTTTTACGTTTATAATATATATTATCATTGAATTTCGGTTAGATAATTTATTTCAGTAACTAATTCTATTAGTTATGCAAACATTGTAAATTTTATTTATATTTAATTAGGCTTGATAGTTAGAAAAAGCAAAGGCCTAAAAGTAAGAAATTTACAGTTATTTTTTAACAACCCGGGATTTGCATTACCAATTAATAAATAAAAGTTAGGATTTTTATTTATTTTAATGAAGCATAAAAGGATTTGGACTAACAAAATTTATTTGAAAAAGGCTATTCTAATTAAATGGGAAATATGGGATTTTAAAATGAGGATAAAATGTTATTTTTGGAAAGTTAAATATTTTAGGAGAGATTTTAAAACGGGTTTGGATAAGAAAAATGAGTTTTATAAACATATACGAACACTTAGACTAATTTTTGGAAACATGTAAATAACTCTCTTTTTATTGGGTTACTAAACCTAGCCCAATAACCCACCCTAAACCTCCTCTATAAATTATCTCAAACTCTCCTAACCTCATTCATTCATCCCTAATCAAAACCCTAATCATTTCCTAAAGCTTTCTTAACAAAAATGGCCTCTATCTTCATCTCCTTCTAGTTTTAGCTTATGCAAGTCATTCTATGCAAAGGTAATGCAAATACCCACCTCAAATCCGTTTTTATATCTTTTTAATTTCTGAAATTTATTTGGTAACACATGTTTTATGTGTTTTTTTGATCTTATAGCCTCCTAATCATCTTTTGCTAACTTGGGTTGATGCTATAGTGGTCTTTGTTGCTTTCTAGAGAGGTATATTGCTTAAAACCTCTTCTAATATGTGTTTAATCGTCTTTTGATTTCGGTAATTAGTTAGTAACACATGTTTTATTATGTAACATGTGAATCATAGCTCTTTGATCATCTTTGCTTTCATTTTGGGGTGTGCACATAAGGTGCTTGTGATATTGCTTCCTAAGGTAATGCTAAGCTTTGGCTCTTTGTTTCCTTTAATATAGTGTAGTAAGCATTATAGGGTAGTTAGTGATTGATATTGGTGAAATTTGATGCCAAAAACTTGAAAAAAACACCCCAAAATCACCAAAATCAGCATCTTCAGCTGGTTGGAATGTTTCAGCCTGAAAACAGGCTGAAACAGTGGTCTGAGTGCACCAGGGCAGGCCTGGGTTGTACCCAGGCTACTGCCCGGGCGCAGCACGCTAGCCCGGTTGGGCTAGCCGGTAGCAGGCCAGCCCTTAGTGGGCTGGCGCGCACGCCCAGCGCGGGTCCGCACGGTGCGGCCCGTTATTCTCCCGGCGCGCGGGCGCATTGCCCGCGCGACTCAGTGCTGACGTGGGCCGAAGCCCACGTCCCTACTTCCCCAGCCCAGGCGGGCTGGGGCTTGTTTATTTTCCCAGCCCAAGCGGGCTGGGGCTTGCCTTTTCTTCCCCAGCCCGCATGGGCTGTGGCTGGCTATTACTCCCCAGCCCATGCGGGCTGGGGTTTGCAACTTCACCCCAGCCCGCATGGGCTGCGGCTTGCTATATCTTCCCCAGCCCAAGCGGGCTGGGGCTTGCTAATTCTTCCCCAGCCCAAGTGGGCTGGGGCTTGCATTTCTTCCCCAGCCCAGGCGGGCTGGGGCTTGCATTTCTTCCCCAGCCCAGGCGGCTGGGGCTTGCTATTTTCCCCAGCCCATGCGGGCTGGGGGTTTGCTACTCTCCCCAGCCCATGCGGGCTGGGGGCTTGCTAGGTCTTCCCAGCCCATGCGGGCTGGGGCTTGACTGAACCAGCTGCACTGCATGGTGCAGCCTGGTTCACAGAAACGGGTTGCACCATGCGGTGCAGCCGGCTTTTATGAAATTGGCTGCACCCATTTGGTGCAGCCGGGTTCCGACCCACCGGTTGCACCATTTTGGTGCAACCGAGTCCGGGTTGCACCATTTTGGTGCAACCGCTTGAAATTGATTGTTTCTGCAATGAACCCATGGGCTTCAATTGCTAATCAGAAATTGTCAAACTTTGGTTCACAACCATTCGGAATATTTTCCAACACGAATATTGGTTTTCAGTTATTCTCTGATTTATCGATTTCTTTGAGATCTGTCTCTAAATTTCGTACATGGGTTTTATGAATTATTTTCAAAGGATTTTTCACTCCTAAATGGCTTTCGAAATTATTATATAATGTTATTTTTAATTAGTAAACTATTTACTCCATAATAGGAGAGTTTTCAAAAGCCGTTTTAAAGTGTTCTCAAAATCAATTATAAATCCGTTTCGAACCATTATTTTCTATAATAAAAATCTCACACTCACTTTTTAGCACGTCAAGCGAAGTGGAAAGGTGCTTAAATGGTTAGGAAATCTCCGGCCTATGGAACCGTGTGTATTTTCTTTTCGGTTAATCCCCGACCTATTCGATTGATCGTTTTGACCTTTGGGTCTAGTTTACCGATGATACGAGGTGGACCTTTTATTGTTTGGAATGTGAGCTTGCTATTGGTTAGTAAAACGTTTAGTGCGAACGTGGGGTATGAGACTCATTGTTAACACTTTACAGGTTCCTCTCCAAGAAGTTTGTGACACATTAGCCTCTGGGCGGCCAGTACTGGACCTCTGGGTCACCACGCATCTGGGCAACCGTCTTTGGACACCTGTTCTATGGAGCAGTTTCTTTTTTCGGCATGTGCCTTTGGGCCTTTATCCTTCTGGGAAGGATCTCGCCGTCTCGCGCGTTCCGCATCTGTGCGAGTGATCGATCACAACTCTACAGTACTTGGCAATAACGACTCCGGTCGGTGCACGTGCTATACTTGTACTATCTGATGATTTTTATATCCATTCGAGTACCGCCATTCGGTGCTGGTTCTATGGAACCATACGATGTAAGTGCGATTACCTTGTGGATCCACAGTGTCTTTGGACACTGCTTTTCAGTGTTTGATTTCAATGACTTTTCAGTATATCCCCATTGCTCTTTGGAGCATCGATCTTTGCTTGGGCATTGATTACAGACTCTGGTCACTCTTGGGATTATTGCCTATGGGCAACTTTATATAGCTCTGGCTACGCCGATGATATGAGGCGATCTTATTTATTCAACACTTTGGTGCTGATATTCTCTTTGGAGATTTTTACTGTTGATTGATGATTAGGGATCGTCATTATATTCATGTGGTCCAAAATACTCTTCTCTTAGGAAAAGTACTGTTTTATTTATGTACCGCATTATTATATATCTCAGTTATTACTGATTGTTTAGCTAGCCTGACCCGAGTGTTTTTGCTCGGGTCAGACCGAGTTGTTTCAGGTTAGGTCTCTGGACTTAGCTTCTGTGCTTCCGCTTGGACATTATCTTCTATGCTGATAGATAGCATTTTTTTTGTCCACTATTCCGCTACTCTGTTATTATTCAGACTTTGATATGTACATATTTTTGACTCACATGTGTGGGCAGTGGCTTTGTACCCACTTATAGTATTTGGATCTGTATTGACGATGTATTGTTCTGGGATTTTATATCTGTTATGTGATTCTGTTCTGTGATGTTTTGTCATTTATTACTATGCTTGTTCTGATAGGTCTTTAGCCATTGTAATTTCGTTATAAATATTTATTGAATATGTCGAACCACTGGAATATATATATATATATATACCATCCTTTCGACGTATTCAGTAGATAGTTATAGCTTGATTAGAAATGGTCGCTTCCACTATACTCTATTCTCTGCTTTAACAGACAGTATTACTCCCGTAATACTCTTTGTTACAGTGGGTCTTAGAGTGGGGCGTTACATATTTACATCTATTTTAAAAGCCATAATTTAGCCTTAATATTGGTTCCTTTTATTCCCTTTTTACGTGAATAATATAGTTAGAAAGAGTTTTTGCGGTTATGGATTAAAATACTAGACTTTATAGAAGTAGATGTAAAATAAGAAAATTGGAAAATTGGAATAAAATTAGAAAAGCGGAATTCTGCAATAAATTACGCTGAACGGAAACAATAAATTTATCTGATAATTTAATTTGGGAAGTAAGTAATAGATTAATTGGTTGGTTTAGAAACTAGAATACATTTCTATAATTTAATAATTAAAAGATAATGATAAACGTAACTGCAAGAATAAAAAGAAAGAAAAAGGGAACTAGTGTAAAATAGAGGGACCACTGTATTTTACACTAGCCCAAAATAATAAAAGAAATATCTTGCAGTTACGAATTATTGTTTATAGTTTTATTTAGTATTAAATTATGGAAATAGATTTTAGTATAGCTTTCATAACCAACAAAATAAAATAGAATTACTTCCTAGAATAAAAGAAAATAAAGTAGAGTATGAAATGAATCAAATAAATTATTAGATAAGAAATTAAGGCTGTGAACAATAAACGAACCTAGGTCTGCATTTACCATGCAGACTATATAAAAAGACAGTTATTATGATAAGTTAATTATATAATAAAAGAGAATTAAAAAGAATTCTATATCATAATAAAAGAAGACATACTAGAACAGAAAAGAAACACTTGTAATTATATACAGATTTTAAAAGAAATAATAGTAACAATTACAAGTTTAATTATAACATAAGTTATGATTAAGTAAAAGAATAGAAAGGCTTATTTGGGAACTTAGAATAAATAAGCAATGATAGCAAAGATAAATAGTAAAAGCTTATTTTTGATTTCTATTAAATTAATAAGCAAATAGAACAAAAGATGCTTATTTAATAAACTTAAGACTTAAATTAAGTTAATAAGCAAGAAGTGGCAATACCAATAGCATTTCCTATTAGATCAATGGTGGTCTCACAATAGCCAGAAGCGAGACGAGGGCAAGAATATGCTAATTAGGGTAAATAAGTAGCCAACAGAATAAGAAAAGTAAACTAAACGCAAATTAAAAAATTAGACCTAGGGTCTAATAAAAGAATTGAGATGCGTTTGGTGCAGCCCAAAGGATGAAGCGCCTAACGAAGCAGTTCATCAAGGATTTCAGAAATGGAAAAGCACGTCCAACTTATTATTTTTGGGCTTTAAAGAAGTACGAGACTTCAACGGAACGTGAGGATACTCTAGGATGGCCCTGTAACGACCTGTAATTTTCGATAATTAAAATAGTTAATTTAATAAGATTTTTGTGATTTAATGTTGGAAGAAATAAAAAATTGTGATTTAATAATAAGAATCTAGTTGGAATCAAATTAAATGGTATTAATTTAGGGTAATTGATAATTGCTTTAAACGTAATTCAATTAATTAAAAGGATTAAAAAGGTTATAATTGGTTATAAATTGTAAATTTATTGTAATAATGAATGTAATAATTGATAACTGTTAATAAGAATTAGTATAGTGTAAGTGGTTATAACTTTTGTTGTAAATAATAAACTTACAAATATTATTATATGCAGAAATGGTGACAATTGTTATTTGTTACCAATTTAATTAATTAATTGCAAATAAATGTAAATAAATGTTACATTAATGTGAATTAAGACAATAACTACAAAATTTGGAATGTAATAAAATGGACGGAAATGTCAATTACGTTCATAAGGAAATAAATGGATTTAATAATCAGAATGAAACCAAGATAAATAAAGTTATTAGGATTTTTAAATTATAATTAATGTCAAAATCAACAAAGGTTCAATATTTTTGGAATACTAAACTAATATGGTAAAAGATGATAATTGTAGAATATTTGTGTAATAAGATGTAAACAAATGTTAACTATGTCTATAGAATAATAATTGACTGAATAAAAAGATTGAAATCAAATTTAATTAGTTTATTGGATATAAATTATAATTAATTGGATTAATTATAGTTTGAATTGAACACTGTAACTAGTGGAGGATTTAACAATGATTTGACATGTAAAATTGATTTAAATGATTGTACATATCCAAGTAATCAAAAATGATGAAAATTTTTAGTTATTAAATTTGAATTGAAAAGGTGATTAATTGATTTAATATTAAATTATTTAATTAATGTGAAATTAGCCATTTTGGCTACTATTTCGGATTTCGATGAAACCAGTTTCATCGGATCTGTAACGGTGAATTATTGTAAGGCTTCAAGTTTCGTAGCGATCAGACTTGTCGTATGATCGTACAGACTCGAAACGCGTAGAAATCAATTTAATAAAATTTAATTTGAAATAAGATGATTTTAAGCTAACTTCTTCATACGATGGAATTAGGACCTGAAACCCATTCCATCGAGTTTAAAACTATTGAAAACATCTATTTTGATATATGGGATGACCTGTTTTCGTTCCAAAAGCGAAATGGGCTTTTCGGGTCGTTTATCGTTCAACTTTCAAATCGATCTAGCCCATTAATTTCTATTTCTGATCTGCCTATAAATAGCTTGTTATAACCTTAACTATTTCTTATTCCATTTGTTTGTATGTATAATTCTATCTGCTCCTCTCTTTTCAATGGCAGACAAACCAAAACCAATTCCAAATCAATTACAAATCAAAATCAAATCAAAAATCAAACTCCTCCAAACCATATCAAATTATATATCGATTTGAAGCTCTCGATGAGCGCAAGTCAAATATGCAGTCTGTTTTTCGATTTAGGTGTGTGACCAAAAATTGGAGAACAGTTCCGGCCATTCATGTGTGGTCGTGGAGAGTTAGCGGTGGATCGTCGATTTGGGAACGATCAGGTGGTACTGCTGCGTAGAGGGGGTCATATGCTTTCGATCCATACGGTTACATCACCCTAGTGGCGACCAGATTCGCTAGAAACCGGCGTGTTCTATTGGAGGCGGCGCGGCTCAGATGGGGACCGGAGGTGGTCGAACTCGGTGTAGAGAGGCGGCCTGAGGTGCCTGGTCCAGTGGTAGTGTTAGATCATGGGTCAGGCATGGGTGGTGGCGGCATAAGCGTAGTCAATGGCAATGGAGGGGCGGCCGTGTTCGGTTCGAAAGCGAACAAGGGTTATCGTACGTGAGAGATGCCTTCACTACAACAAAAATACCTTTTCGCAACTGCCAAAAACAGTTGTAATAGGCCTATTACAATGGGCACCTGCCAGTCCTAATATCCAAAGTTGTAATAGAGTCATAGATTTTTACAACTATCGCCAACAGTTGCGGAAGCAGTTGTAATAATTTTTTTACAACTACTTTTGCCAGTTGCAGTAAAGTCTATCCCATTTGTTCCGTTGATTATTGTTATATTTCGGCAGTTGTAATAGTACCTTTTGCAACTGTTTTCAACTATTGCAATAAATCTTTTTACAACTGCTGCTAACAGCTGTAATTCATCTTCCCACAACTACTATTAACCACAAGTTTCACAACATTATAATTAAAAATGATATTTCACTAATAATACATACAATTATTCACATTACTTAAAACAACACGAATCATTCACATTCAATAAAAGCCAAAACAATTCAAGTTTACAACATTTGTGAATTCATAACTCTATTAAAAGACATAACTAAATCCATAATATATGCCAATATAAATACAGATACGTACTAATCAAGTAAACAAATGCATGTTTTCTTGGCTTCCAAGACAGCATATGTTCCACCTCAAATGCATGTTTTCTTGGTAGGATTGCTGGATGACGGGATTTCTTTTTGCGAGCCAGACAACATGAAGAACATACCATCCACACATAAGAAAACAAAGGTTTATTCATCATATTAGTTCATAAGAATCAACATGAAAATACAACTGGAGAAACAAATACTGTAGAGCAAATAGAAGAGAGTGGATCACAAACTGAAAGCATAGAAATAAATGAGGAAATTGAGTCAACATCAGATTAGTTCACTCCAGCATCAGATTAGTCAATTATGTGGATGTAATCCTTGAATCCAAAAAGAAACAATGTTTATTTTGTTAGCCACTTCTTTGGCCCATGATAATTACCATGAATGTTTAATTTGTTTATCTTGTTTTGGTATACATTATTAGAAAAATTAGGATATAAAGAAGAGCAAGTGTATAAAAAGAGTATTATTGAATAATTAAGTCAAATAACCCAATTTTAAAGCAGTTAAACAATTTTAAGAAAACAATCGGCTTCAGTATATCATTGATTAAAAAGCAGTTAAACAATTTTAAAACAAACTAACCTGAGGCGCAATAACGATGAATCCATGAGAAGCGACATGTTGAATGAGCTGAGAGTTGAAAGTATTATTAAGAAGGTAGCCATGAAGTAATATCAATACTGGATACTCTCCTTCCTCAATCGGACATGCAATTAACAATGGCTTTGGAGGCGGTAATTCATCACTTGCTACGACGTTTATGAGCTTGCTGCCGTATTTGCCGATCTGAACACGTTGTAAGTAGATGTGCCTTTAAATTTGATATGATTGGACACTGCGTTCTCCGTATCAAATTTGAGAAAAGATTTCTGTAAATAATAACTGTAGACTGTAGTTTTTTTAATTTTTATGTTCAGTATCATCCACATGTACTCCAACTATACTATCTAAAAATAAAAAATAAAAAGCTAAACTGTAACAAATAATTATTTTTTATACATAATTCTGTTAACTATCTAAATAACAGTAGCAATAAACACATTTCTCACTGTTCTTATATGTTGCTGATTTGTTCTTGATGTAGAAAATCAATAATGAAACAACGTACTGGTACGGTTTCCTTGAACATAGAATTAGAAACAACACAAAAAATATATCCATACAACCCAGTTGACACATCTCGCTGAAAATATAATATACACATTTTTACCAATGAGCATAATGAGCTGATTAAAATAAATAAATGGAGACTTAAGTAAGTGATTATTTTAAAATCTCTTCTAATTTCTAAAGTTAGTCTTATTTCTCATAACGTCTTACATATAAGTAATTCTATACTTTATCAATCTTATGAGCAATTGTTGTTTTTCTGGATTAGGATTAGCAATAAATGAAAGCAAAGTCAAAGAAGTTGTTCAGCAAATTGATATTCATGTAAAAATCCAAAACCAAACAATTCTATCCAACCTTGCATATACATACATGAAACATATCTACAAAATCACAATACACTGCATCAATATTCCTCATTACATTTCCACAACAATCAAAATGTCGCAAAGAACAACCAAATGGAAAAACTTTCCACTAATTCAGTACGTGTAGACCAAGAAGAACCTCCAACGACTCTGATCACTACAACTCCAAAACCACTCTCTCGAGCCTTAAAGACAACCGCGAACATGGCCAACCTGTTACCATTCTTTTTGGCAGACTTTGAATTCTTCTTCCTCTTTTTATCGGCAGCCGCTGCTGCATCTTTCGCAGGGAGCTTCTCTCGGCTCCGGGCTTCTTACCACTGGCGTTTTCTCGACAACGGTCTTCTTTTCTTCTTCAGTCTTTTTGTCTGTAGGGTTCTTTTTATTTTTGGGTGCCATGGCACAAATTAGGGTTGTTTGGACGATATGATTCGATTTGGGTAATTGGGGAAAAAATGGATTGCGATGGAAAGTATATGAGAATAACGTGGGCTTAAATTTGATTGGAAGAGAGGCGATGGTGTGGATTAGGAGGACGAATTATTTCAAAGCGTACGATTAATAAAAGCGTTTGGATTCGTTAGGCGTAGTGACAAGTTTGGATTGATGAGCTGGACAAAGGCATAAGGGTTGGAGGGAAAAATTTTGCAATGGAGGGAAAATTTTGGACTTTGGAGCCAAGACTTTCCTTATTAACAATTAATTATTAGTCATTACTTATTCTTATTTTTAATTTTTTATTATTTATTTTTATTTACTATTATTATTATCCAATATTAATTTTTAACTTATATTATTATTATTTAATTATTTATTGTTTATTATAAAAAAATATTATTAAGTATTAGTTACTACTGTTTAATAATTATTATTTATAAATTATTAATTAAATTTTTATTTTTATTTTTTATTGATTATTAATTAATTATTAACTACTAATTAATTATTAATTACTAATTATCAATATGAATTATTTCGTATTTTAAATTTATTATTATTATTCAATAGTAGTTAATAATTATTGTATATTAATATTTAATTATTAATATTAAGTATTATAATTTATTTATTATTTATTATTAACTTTATATTAGTTATTAGTTATTTTTATTTAAATTTAATTATTATTTATTAGGTAGTTATTACAACAGGTAAACTAAAGAGGTTGTAACTTATAATAGGCGTCTATTACAACTAGCGCGAAGGAAGAGTTGCTGAAAGTTAACATTTATTACAACTAGCGCGAAGGAAAAGGAAAAGATTGTATTTAATTATTATCTAACATTTATTAGTAGTAGTTATTAATTATTATACATTAATATCAAATTATTTTATTTAAGTATTAAGTATTTAATATTTATTTTTTATTAATTATTATTATTTTAATTAATTATTAATTTTTATTTTTATTATTTAATATTAATTTTTAACTTTTAATTTTTATTTATTATAAAAATATTATTATATATTAATTATTAGTTACTATTATTTAATAGTAACTATTATTTAATAGTAATTATTATTTAATAGTAATTAATATTTATAAATTATTAATTATTAATTAAATATTTATTATTTATTATTTATTTAATGATTATTAATATATCAATTATTGATTATTTTTTATTAATATTTTATTGGTTTTTTAATTATTAATCATTATGTATATGTTATCGATTATTAAATATTAAATATTAATTTTTGAAAACTAATTACTATTCATTAATTATTAATTTTATTTAATAGTGATTATTAATTATTATTAATTTTTAAGGTTATCATTAAATATTCTTATTTATTAATTATTTAAATTATTATTTATTAGTTATCGAATAGTGATTATTAATATTCATTATTCATATTTTCAAATTAATTATTATTACTTAATAGTAATTATTAATTATTAATAAAAAATTATTCATTATTAATTACTAATTATTAAGTATTATTATTTGATTATAATTATTAATTAATTATTACAATGGGCAAATGGAAAAGGTTGTAATAGACATCTATTACAACTGATAAAAAAAGAGTTATTAAAAATAGATTGTAATAGGCATCTATTACAACTAACAAAAACGGAATGTTGTTAAAAATAGGTATCTATTACAACTGGCAAAATAAAAGAGTTGTTGAAATAAGTTTATTACAACTTTCTAAAAAAAAGAGTTGTAAAAAACCTTTATTACAACTGCCATTTTTTAGCAGTTGTAAAAATACAGTTGTAATATGGTCTTTTTGTTGTAGTGCTTGCTGACGTGTACAGGTTCTATAATATTATTTATTTGTTTTAAATAAAATAGTACATCTTCTTATGCTTATAACTTTTGCATACGAGCTCGGATTTACGCACGGTTTGATCTGCTGGGATCGTATTAGAATTTCTGATATTTTGAAACTAGTTTGGACGAATTCTGAGACTATTCAAATTTTGGGCCTAAATTGAATTTTAATTCGATTTAAAATCGAAGGTGAGTGTTTTAACCCACTCACAACTACTAGATTATCTTATGTTAGTTATATTAAATTTATAATGTGATTGGAAATTAATTGTTTGATGTTTGGTACGCTTAAATTGTCATTCTAGTTAAATTTGACTTTTATTGCATTTAATCATCGTTTAATTTAATATTGAATTTAAATTGTACATTTAATACTTGTTATTGATTATTAGTTATTTGGTGATGTTTATTGATCGATTTGGAAGATGATTGTGATGAATGTTTGATTGTTGATATTGTATGACTGGATAATTGTATTTTATATTATTATAAACTGCAAGTTCCCTATGGGTTGAAATGATACATACCCGAACGATCTATGGATTAGGGAAAAATCGTTATGGGTTTAAATGATAGACTCGAGCGATTTTATGGACTTTTATTTAATTCGGGATTGCGATTTGAAATGATATATAACCGTAAATTTTTAAATTGCGGATTGAAATGATAAATATCCGTATCACTTGACCCTAGGGTAGAAAATTATATACGAACACCGGATTGGTTAAATTAAATGATTTTGAACCTTTAAAAATTGTGAATTTAGTTAACTGGTATTATGAAATAGAAATTGATTTATATAATCTAAATAAGCCCAAGCATAAATGTTGGAAGTGGAATTGATTTAATGAATTGTTCAAAGGATTTAAATTTGAAGTTCAAAGTTGAAGTGTCAAATATAAATGAATTTATCGGAATTGAGTTACTGAAAATGTTTGGATATAACTTTGAAATTTATTTTAAACTAATTTAAACTATTTTAATTAATTTAAACTATTTTAATCAATTTAAAACTATTTAATTTATTTTAATCTATTATAACTTATTTAATCCAATTTAAACTATTTTACCTATTTTAAACTAATTAAATTTATTTAATCTATTTTAAATCTATTTAATATAATTTAAATCTATTTAATCTATTTTAAATTTATTTAATCTATTTAAACCTACTTAATATAATTTAAACCTATTTAACCTATATTTAATCTATTTAAATCATTTTGAAATCTAATAAAATCTATTTAATCTATATTTAATCTATTAAAATCATAAAATCTAATTTAATCAAATTTAAATCTATTTAAACTATTTTACTATTTTAAAACTATTTAATCTATTTTAAATTATTTTCAACCTATTAAAACTATTTATGACCACCTAAACTATTTTCTAAAATTTCAGACTGTGTAAAGTTGAAGTATTTATATTAAATCCTTGACGATGATACAACCTAAGTTGGAGTTTGGAATTGATACCTTTTGTAAAATGACATATTTGAGTGAATAAGATGGTTTTGAAATGAAGAATTAATTAACATAACTTATCAATAATTTCAAAGTGAATATGATTTCAAAAGTGAATATGATTTGAGAGTGAATATGATTGGAAGTGAATATGGTTTTGAAAGTGAATATAGTTTGAAAGTGAATATGATTTCGAAAGAGATATGATTTGAAATTGAATATGATATTTTGATATAAATTGTGAATCGACTTTTTGAAATGTAAAAGAACCATCCGGTGTGAAATAAGCGTTTGGTTGTTAAAGAGACCGGGATCAGATATTGTCATACTCTCTGCCAATACCGAAAACCACTTTAACAACTGTGCACGTGGAGGAGATTGCAAAAATGAAGTAGGATGGTGGCGAACGATTTCTGTATGAGGTATTAACGTGACCCTGACTCCCGTGAGTCAGCTTAGATGTGACTAAAACAGGAGCCACGCCGGGCCAAGTGAGGTCATTCCTCATATTGGACACATTTCTTCGATACCATTCTATTACTTTGTGATTGATTTGGTGGCCACCCCTTGATTTTGATTTGGGAGTGTGTTCCGAGGTGGGCGGTAGTAGCTACTATGCGTTACCACCAGCCCGGATCTGCAATTGGTATATCTACCCTGGCGTTGCCTCGAGTGTCATGTTCACATGCCCTAGCGCGCCTTCTACGAGTTTGGTTTGTACTATACCTATGGAGTGCCCTCTGATAGCCCTCCTGTTTATTAAGGAATTACGGTACTGTATAGACTATGGGAATGTATAAAAATGTGTTAAGGGGGATATGGGTAACGCCTTAACTCTATTTTAATACTTTACTTTACTGTAGACATATTATAATAGCGTATTGAACTACATAGTAGATAGTTTGACGGATCCTTAGGAGATGGTAAATCCGAACATCTCTTAAGTTACTTCACCCACGTTAGACACTGGATAGGAGATGTCAACCCCCGTAAACATCTCTGACGTCGTTACACTCATATTTATTTACTGTTGATTTAACTTATGTAAGATCTTTTAGTTCTGACTCGAATGTTTTATCTTTCCAATTTGCTCGGGTCAGCCTGAGCTCTTTAGTTTATTGAAGACTGCTTTTCGGAGGACGAAGACAAAGATTTTGTACTATTATTATGTATTATATTTACTCCACTGCATCATGCTGTTCCGCTGCATTTATTTATTTATTTATTGTTTATTCCTATTGTATGTAACTCTGATCTGTATTTTAAAGAATAATCAAATGTATTTATAAAACAGCTTCATGAACTGTTTATTTGATTATTATATTTTGTCATTCCGCTGCGAGATTCTGTATTTGTTTACTTTTTCTTTCTCTGCTTTTCTTATTTACCTCATAACAATCTGCCCTTTTGAATGGTTTAAGTCTAACGTGTGTGGTTTATCGTCGATTTAAGCCGTCTAAAAAGGCAGGTCGTTACAGGCCCACTGGGTAGACCTAACGAAGCCCCATCCACTACAACAAAACAGGATTTTTACAACGGGCAATGCCCGTTGTAATATGTGTTCCACAACGGGCAGGGGGCCGTTGTAATAGGCGATGTTGTAATAGGTCACCCATATCTTACAACGGGCAGTTAATGTTGTAAAGACCGTTGTAGTAAAAAATTTTACAATGGTCGCCGACCGTTGTAATAGACTGTAATACAAGCTTCTTTGTCCGTTGCAAAATACTATCATACAAGATGGATAGCATGTTTTACAACATTCCCTGACCGTTGTAAAAAACATTTTGACAACGGTTTTCGACCATTGTGAAAATGATTTTTACAACGGTTATTGACCGTTGTAATAGAGTATAATACAACGCGCTTTGACCGTTGCAGAAAAAATGCAAATTAAAACAAAATTACAGCAACGTATAGGTAGCACATCCATACAAATAATGAATAATTTAACAGTAATAAATATTATGCACAAACAACCAAAATCACATGCGAAAAGACTAAAAGATAGTCATAAAATTCCAACACTCCAAAAAGTCAGATAAGTTTACCTCCCAAATTCATAAAGCATTAATACATAACAGTCGGCTATAAATATCAAGTTCTAAGTACAATCATACTAGACTAAGGATATAAAGTCTTTGTGCCACGCGACAGTTGATCCAACGACCTCTTTGATAGTCTACATCTCTGAATTTGGCCTAAATAAAAAGGCTTCTGGTTCCACCGCTACATTAACCCATACTTTCCAAGCATTTGCTCCAAGCTTTACAAAATGTACTAAAGCATCAGGATCAGTGCTTGCTATCGTCCCCTCTGCAACTACGTTCTTTTGCCAACCCAATAGCTTGCACTTTTTTTTTCACCAAACCATCCACGGTAAGCTGATCTTGAACCTGCATATTGTTACTCTCGTGGTGTGACTGCAAGCAAAAAACCATGGAACAATGTTATATAAAAATACTGAGATTCACTGCATTTTCCACCGCTTTGTTTCATGTGGTTCCTATATTACATTAACTCCATCGTTCTCATAATAAATTCACATATATATTCTAAAGCACAATATTTACATATTGCACAACACAAACTTAAAAAACATAAACTGGGATAAGCAAATGATGCTCCAGATTAAAAGATTTGTCTTCACTGTGTATTATCTTGCTAATTGTTATAAAGTACATTAAAATTACTGATGGAATGAAATCAATCACGTGGTCTAAATACATTACTTTGTGTTTGGAAATTAATCGTATACAATATAAGAAGGAATGATATTCTTATTGGAAGATTGAATGTTTACTTGTGCATTTTCCTAATATATATGTCGCAACTGCTAATGTATGAAACAATAGATAAGGAGGGCAAACATACATCTTGGAAAGCCTTGAGTGAATTCTGCAGGCATCTCCACCCATTGGTGCTGAAACACCTTCAGTTGCTTGAGCAATAGCTGCTTCATGTTGATGGTCCGGGGTCCCATTACAGCATCAACTGCCTTATGAGCCACGGCGCTTCCAGTGCCAAATGCCATACCTACAAATCAAATACATTTGTTTCTTATATTATTATTTATAGGATAGTTGGGTCATACGGCCCTTATATGTTGGCCTAACTAGCTTGCAGGGTAACCTCCTAGAATGTAAATGTTTGTGGTAGTAAAAGTAATCTGCGTTGTTATCAGCCCATAAGTAACGAAAAGCTAAACTCGAAAACAAGAATCAATAGCCGTGTAAATAATTTCTCATGATAAAAACAGTTCGTAACAAAAATAATGTTCAACTGATAATAATGATGACTTAGTAATTCATTGTCTGTTTAGATATAGAAATATGTAATCTTACCGTATGGGTGAATTGATGGCTAAATTGTGAAAACTAATTTAAAAATCTATAAACAATTTAGATTAAAAAATTAGAAATTGATGTGATTCTATCTCCAATAAAGTGAATGTATATTTCCATTACAGAAGTTATATAAAATTTTAATTGATTATATTTCCATAGTTAAATTTTTATTTAAACTTGAATAGTGGAAACTCAATTTAACTATAAAAAAGCATCAATGTTATCAAAATTTCATTAAATTTATCATGACGTGCAAAGTTATCAAGGACTTTTGGATTATAACATTGCCATAACCATGTAATCTGCATATATACTGATAAAGAAACAAAATTTGTTTACATCGCAAAAAGCCAAATTTTGAAACTGTATAAAAATGTCAAATTCATAAACCATATTTATCTTTCATTTACATAGGAATGACTCTTCTGAAGATTCAGTGTGTTTTGCCTGCGTTGTTGTTGTTACAGTTGATGATTGTACGGGCATGGGGAGAGAAAAAAGGATGTTGCTAGCGTGCATGAAGTTGATACTGTTGATGATGATGTTAATGTGCATGAGAATGTACACAGTTCAAAAAATATGCACAGTTTAGAAATAGAAAATTTGCACAGTTCAGAAAACGTGCACAGAGTTTTATTTCATATGCCTAGTTTCTATACGCACGGCAGTGTTTCAGAAATATTGGCTAATAAAGCGGATGAAAGTGCAATCGATTTAGTTGATTCAGTTTCTGTGATTAAAAACTCTGTTGAGAAGGTCTGCCTAGGCTTAAATGATGCGTGTTGTTCGATTGGAAAAAGGAGATAATTTTGGCTGTTGTTATCAAGTGTTGGCAAGTAGATGATAAAACAGGGGATGGTGATATTTTTAATAAGCTTCCTTGACTTAAAGGAGTGGTTGAAGCATATTTGTCAGAGCACACGACCAATAACTTTCAACTACATAATAAATGGAATATAAATCAAACTCTACTGAATTATGTGAAGAGAAAAAAGCACACGACCAAAATGTGGTGGGACATGCACATCTGATACATGCCTCATTTAGTGCATGTATGATGTTACATGCTAAAATTGAACTTATAGTACTTTAATTTATAACCGACAATTTCAAGATAAATCGAGAGTGAGTAATCATATAAGAAGCTGAGTAATCATATAAGAAGCTCGGACCATTTTATTGGAAATCCAAATCCGATGATATATGATCTAAAACTATGTTTTATTAAATGAAAATTGAATTGGTTTTGATTAGTTATCTTTAGTCATAAATTAGCAAAGGATCAGAACAGATTACAAACGCTTAATCATTGTACTCTTAAAATAATATATAGTTACCAGCTTACTATAATCAAACAGTTCAACCATACTATAATATAATAAACAGTAAGACTGATGTGCAGTTCAAGATATACAGTTTATTCTATCATTCTATGACTGAAGACATCCAAGTCAATATGAAGAGAAATAATAGAGTTCCAATTTTCAACTACCTATCTTAATATTCCCTTACTTGCTGAGGAAAATGGCAAACCGACACGCTTTAATTGAAATGGTTATGGTAATCTATTCCAATTATAAACAAGGAAACTTATAAAAATAGTAAACAAATACTGGTTTACAGTAACTACTAACTATGGTGATTCAAAATACATGCTAATTCTTTCTTTCTTTTTTCTTTTTCTTTTTCTTTTTTTGCTTTTTTTCTCTTGGAGTATTCCTTAAGAAGCTTGCAGTAATTCATTTGGATATAGTTGCAAAGTAAATATACCCTCTTTCTAAATGTGAAAGCAAATAGACTAGACACACCTTTCTCTCTAAATCATAGTCATCATGCAACAATTTGGATTATAGTCCTTTGAATTCATCAAAACCTAATGCTGCATACCATATGAATTCTTAACCACATTGATTTCCTCCATTCATTGCTTGATTGTAACATAGTAATATTTTATATCTTTGTTCTTGCAGTATTAACGTTAAAACAAAAGGATATAATTAATTTAAAAGCTTATCAATGTAAGAAGATGGTATTTGAATCTTATTCAAACTGTCTGCTTACCATTCTACCCGAGTCCTTTCCATTCCCCATTGATAAATACTACAATTCATTCTATTGATTTTCACTAGCCCACAAAGAATAGGAGGAATGAAAAGAACAGTAATCTTTCGTTATAGAAATAGAATATTCAACAGTAAAACTATAACACGCAAAATGTTCTAAATCCGTGTTCTTAACAAAAATGAATGAGCATGAACATCACAAAGAGAATTTTCATAAAAAGGTAAATCCATGTCGGGTCTAAATAAACCAACAGCAACAACAAGATGCAGCTTTAACTGTGACACGAACATAAAATCAAAGACGAGTCATGACACATGTGTATGGAGATGTACAAGCCAACGATTAAAATCACAGTAAACAACATGATCGAGGAAAATAGAGTTTTGTTTTTTTACCAGCGCTAAAAGCAGATTTCTTGGGCTATGAAACTGATCCCAATCTCTCTCTTTAGCGAATTCAGCCATTTTTCTCTTCAGATCTTCAAGAGAAACAGCAGCTTTTTCGCTGATTACTTCCATTGCTTCTCCTTTACGTATACGCATTACCCTTTTCGTTTACGTATAGTAATATACAAACCCTGAATCCAATAAACCCTAATGGCGTAAACCATTAGAACTGCCAAAGTACCATCCCATCTCGCGACCGAATGTGGAGTGGATCGATCCAGAAGGCGTTGGTACGTTCTTGAGACAATGGATCGAAATTTGGAGATAGAGTCGGATGACGAATCGGAGTTAAATCCTCCAACTTCCATTTTCGGTAAAGGGAGATTAAGAGATTCGACCGAGATCAGGGTTTAGATTTCGTAGCGATTAGGGCAATTAATGAGAGAACTGGGAATGGATGGATTTTGAGTTGATTTTTTTATATTAATTTTCTAGGGTTGAAGGTTTAAAATATACATCTATTACAACGGGCAGAAGCTGACCGTTGTAATATTGCTCTATTACAACGGGCAAATGATGCAAGTTGTAAGAAGGGCGTTGGACAGAGCATCTATTACAACGGTCATAAGACGACCGTTGTAATATCTGTATATTACAACGGGCAATATATGCCCGTTGTAAAATGGACGTTGTAATAGGGTATTTTTGTTGTAGTGATCCCTGGAGGCAGGTCTGTAGGTGTTCCATCAAAAGTGTATGCCTTGACTGCATTTGCATTGTAGGCCTAACAAAGCGGTCCTTTGTAGGCAGTCAGAAGGGCTTGGTGTTCGAAGTAGGGTATTCGTATGTCCAGTACCTGCAAGTAAGGTTAAGGATAGTCGCATGTGGATATCGGCCAGCATCAAGACCAAGAGCGATTTCGAGAAAAACTAGAGTTAAACCAACAAGCCAATGATTCTTTCACTATCGAGACATTGGATGGGGGGCACCGCCAATTGGATGTTAGATTGTTTGCAGTAGGGCACTGCCACTTAACTCTTTAGAAGTCTTTCGATTAATCTAGGGGTGGCTGCGTGGGGCCATAGCCACGATGAGAAAGGGATAGACCAACTAGAATATTTGTATTGTAGGCCTAACGAAGTGGTCCTTTACAGATATAGAAAATCGCCGACTGAGTTCCGTACAAGGTAGACCTTGCTGGCAGGATTCAGATAGTAGACAGAACGATTATGTAGTCCTCAATATACACACTGGTTGGTACATTATGGATGTCCAAGCACTGAATAGGCTAGTGCGGACGTGATTTACGTTTTCATAGTAAGTAGTGGAGCATCTGTTTTTTAGGCCTTACGAAGCGGTCCTTTATAGATGTAGTTACAGAACTCTCTCGAAGCTAGACGATGAAGTCCTTTTCGAGAAGGATACGGAAGGTACCATGGGTGGTACCTAGGACCAATATGGTCATTGGGCATATAGCTACATATATGTATATATTAGTTATTAGGTTTTTATCTACTATGGAGAAGATGGACACAGATCACGAATAGAGGTGAGAATATTGTAACCTAATGAACCTAATATAAGAGTAAATGGAAATAAAACGATATATGTAGAATTAAGCCTAGAAGTATATAACTTATCCATTCACCAGAACTTTTGTTATGTCCCCCTCCTCATAACATCCTATAGGTTAGGTAGATGACAGTGACTTCTCAGCTATGTGACACTTTCTAGGGAAGTGTCATTATTTGGGTGAGTATTTACTTACAATTATATTTTAATCAATTCCGCTGTGAGATAGATAATTGAGCTCTGATATATTTATCTTTGCCTATTTGCAGGATACCAGATTCCCAACTCGGGTTTCAGTAGGCTTGGGTTTTAGCATTTTTACGAAAAATCCGGACCCACTGTAGTTCGGGTTGTTACATTTTGTATCGATGCTTGGCTCCTCGCTTCGTATTGACCGATCGGCTGATCGATATGAACTATGCAGAAGTGGGATCGATACGAAATGGTGATTGTTGAGCAAATGAACTATGATCGATCTGGGAGGCGCTATTGCTTGATGGTTACGAAATGGATGGATGATGAGTGATGGACTTGTGCTCATTTTGTATCGATCTGGATGGATACGAAAATATGGATGTAGGTTGATAGATACGAAATTGATGTGTTCCATATGTATGTTGATCAATCTATAACTTGAGCATACGAACTTCGATTGATCTGAAATTTAGAATGTTGTCTTTCATAGTTTTGCTTGTCATACCATGCTAATTGTAGCTCGATCCGGACTCGGACCAAGTTTCCCTGTATCCATCGTGGACCTGTAGATAATTGATCTCCGGGGCGGATTGTCTTTTGTTTCTAGTCAAGTCCTTGGTGTCACGGCCTTACCAAAAGGCGGGATAACAATACTTCTAACCAATTGAGGTAGTCGTCCTTGATTAAAAATTATCGAACTTGGTTGCAAAAAAAGTTAGTTCCCAAAAAATAAGGAATGACAAAAAATTAATAAAAAAAGTTTGGCTTGCATTGCTATAGGGAAAAAGAAAAAAAAAATCTCTTTGGTCGGTTTAACAAGTTATTGTATTGTGTTTAGTTATCAGCTAAAGGAAAAACAAATGAAGGAACTGTAGACCCTTCAGGTTAGACGAAACATCTCAAAGGTATGGTTAGTCTTTCAGGACTTGCGAGTGTTGTTGCATTACTGTATTCACATTATTCATTAATTATGCTAGACATACAGATTTAATAATTCATTTAATTATCCAAAAATTCAGAACTTGTAAATAATCAATCTATGTTATGACTTTAGAAAGAGTTTTCTGCCATGATACTAGAAAAAACAGAAACTATTATGGATTCCTAACCCCAAAATTCCTATCGGACTACAAGGACTACAAAGACGTGTTATCTACAAGGACTACAAAGACGTGTTTTTCACAGTCACGAGACAAAATTGGTCCGAATACTGTCATAATATATAAAGATTGCTCAAAGCTACAAGTTTAATCATAGTTTTCGAGCATTGAACAAGTATTCTTATCAACATTTGAACAAGTATTCAAACAAAAAGAATTCAATTAACATGCAATAAAGAGGTCCTTTAGTAGTCATTCAATATGACTTAGTTTTCTGCTATTTATGGGCATTATTGTAAGCATATACAAATAAAACTACAAGATCAGGATGATTAAATAAAAGCATGGAACTGTTTATAACAAGAAACAAACTAGAGGAGCCATAATCTGTAGGAAACTTTGGAAATTTAAGAAGAGAAATCATGATAAAAATTTGATTTCCACGAGGAAAACACATGTATTCTGTTTATAGAATCGGGATTGATGAGTCATGCTTGGACTACGCTGAATTATGAAGTATGATATGGACTTTGCAAACAAATACAAATGATGCTATTAGATAAATTCTTACATCAATTTTAAGTCACTTTTATTTTGAGTTAAATCATTTGTAATTATCAAGTGGCGCACGCACTCAACTGTCTTACTTCCAAATATTATATGTAACGACTCCTAAACTTTTGTCAATTATCTGATATACAGGTTCCTTCGTGCCATGCATATGAACAGAAAATGAATGGAGCAAAAAGTTGAAGCAAGAAATAATGTGTGTACAAATTCCGACATATTAATTAGCAACAATAACTCTATATTGGATCCTAAACATTAGCTGAAAACAATGTTAAAGTCTTGTATAATTGTTTGTAAATCAGTCTTTTTAAGTCTTTTAATACATCAACTATTAACTGATATAATAATTATCTTGTATAAATATGTTCATCTTACTATTAAATGTTGAATTGTCTTGTATAAACAACGATTAAATACTGTTAGATGTGTATTATAATATATAAGCCACCGTTAATTATTTTTTTCATTTATGCATTTATTTTGCAATTATGAAAAATAATTGCAAAAGATCAAATGACAACTAGCATTTATAGTTATAAAAAAACCCTATTTCCACTGTTTATAACTGTTGTAAAAAATCATCACTACAACGGTCACTTGCAACTGACATAAATAGTTATAAAATGTAATCATCCTATTGCAACTTCACATATTAAGACTGACGGCTGTCAGTTACAATAAGCCTATTGCAACTGGCATTACCGGTTGCAAAATGAGTATTTTTTGTAGTAATTGGTTTGCTACTCCAACGACCACCACCGCCCTACAACACCGTCGTCTGTGAGAAATGCGGATTAAGGATCTTAAGGCTAGAATTAACACTAGAGGGGGGGTGAATAGTGTTTAAAAAAATTTGTTAATCTTTTTGAGTTTATCTTACTTTGTTAACAATGTATACACTAATCAGACACAGATATGAACACGGAATCAAACACAGATGCAAATATAAAGTAAAACCAGTAAAGGAAAGAACACACCGGATTTTATACTGGTTCGGAGTTACCCTACATCCAGTCCCGCAACACAAGTACGGATTTCCTTTCAAACTCAATTCAACAATTACAACCCTCGGTTTCAAGGCTACGAGGTACACCCTCCAGAATAACAATCCTCTGGGTAGAGATACTTGATTTCCGGGGCAACAAGTTCACCCAATTGATTTCCAGGGCTACAATCACACCTTCTCTCGCTCGATTGATTACAAAAAGTCTATAACTCAGATTAGCACTTGGATCTTGTAGAGATAGTGGAGAGAATCAAAACCAGAAATAATCTAGTTAGATTTGATATTGATTTCGGCAGAGTAATGGTGTAATTTGTAAATAAGAAAGTGGAGAAGAAGAAGAGAAGTTAAATCAGAGAAGAGTGATTGAAAATTCATTGAAACTGACCCCTATTTATAGAAGAACAACAGTCATGTCCATTCGTGAAGAGTTATGGCGAATAGACACTTCTTTTGAAATTTAAATTTTGAACTCAACTGTCACCATGTCGACATGGTACCTATAGGCATGTCGACATCCCTCAGCCAAATTTGGTATTTTGAATTTCTATAAAAATAATATTTATCTTATATTA
This sequence comes from Allium fistulosum, assembly GCA_030737815.1. NCBI lineage: Eukaryota > Viridiplantae > Streptophyta > Magnoliopsida > Asparagales > Amaryllidaceae > Allium > Allium fistulosum. The sequence continues at coordinate 854,692,710 of CM060907.1, forward strand.
AAACTATTTTAAACTTTATAAATATACTTGACTTTAGTTGAAATTCATAAGTAAATATAAATAACAATATATATACATATTATTTAACTATAATTTAAATCAAAGTATAAATAATTTAAAAGTTAAATATATTATTTGAAAAGATAGTTTAAAATCAGGAGTAATTTGACTTTGAAATTAAAGATGTTTTTGAGGCTAAAATTATTTAAAATCAGGATAGAGAGTTTTGAATCTTTTAAAAGAAAAGTTTTGAAATCATTTTGAAAATAAGATAATTTTGTAAAATCATTTTGAAATAAAAGTAAGTGGATACAAAAAGATGTTCCACTAGATTTTTCGTAGGTTCCATCCTACTCAGGGTTCCATCCCTTTAACGAGTACGAAGTGGATTCCATTCCACAAATAAAATAGATTTTAAGATGTCAGTGCCTTTCTATGAGTTTTAACAATATTCCTAACTATATAATTTATCTTGGAAACTTGAACTCTTGAAATTCTTGATACTCATGAGTCTTCTATCTCTATATCTTGAATCTCTATATTGTACAGTCTTCATTCTTGATACCTGCATGGTTAGATCCTGCATATACATATATATCTATACTTGTAATATTAGTATTTATATTTTATAATCTATTCTAAGGTTGTTGTCATCAAAACCATCATCTCATGGACTAACATCGCCACCATTTCTAACGCTTCCAAAGCCTACTGCCCTTGGATTTAACATATACGAGCATAATCATCAACTCGATTTGAATTGATCCTTGATACACATGAACTTCAAATTAGAATCTCTCCAAGTTGAATGAGGTGGCGACGTAACTCCTGGTGGCTCGTCGGCAATCGATCCTTGGCCTCCTCCGATCGCAACCTGAACTTAACTTTTTCCCTTCCATGGATCGGTGACGATCTTAGACTTGGGAGAATATTATGAAAATTTTAATATAACAAAACGACCAACCTTGTACTTAGCATATTTAGAGGAAACTCGAAGCATGCTCAAGGATTTCCAAGGGAAACCTCGAGTTTTGGGTTGGGTTTGGTTGTGCACCGTTTTCCCCAAGTCGGCTTCAAGTCTTACCAGGGCTTGGCTCGAGTTTTCCAAATGGCCATATATTTTTGAAATATTTTCAATGAAAAGGTCTATAAATCAAAGAGGAAGGGGAAAGTGGGGGTTCCAAGGCGATTTTGGTTCTTGGATGATCGATAACTGTGGTTCATTGGGATGGTTTCAGGTAATGGTCACATTGAACGCACTCCGGCATTCGAACGGACTTTCTACCACCGTTTTAACTTGACACTTCACCCCAGTGTCCTCACAAAGAGAAATTCCATGTCGCTCTGGATAACAGTTCTATTACCGTAAATCATACGATAACGGGTAAAAGTCGACACACACTTCCGTTGCGCGATGATGCTCGCTTGCCAGTACGAGCAAGCTATCTACATAGAGTGTTTGCATTCACCATGATATGGACATCGGACACACACTGCATAGGTTATATAGTGCATTATTGCCCATGTTAATGTATAAGATCCGGTCGATCAGCACACGTTGATAGTCGGTATATCATATGCATTGGTCGAACAAAGTTTTACTTCGGCATGCGAGTTGCAGATAATTTTTACCCGACCTTGTTCATCTGTGAATTTTTCAATAGCTATGGATCACAAACGCTTCTCCCGTATCTCTGGGGTCCATCCATATCAAATGTAGTTCGCGATAAAATCAGATTTGGGCTTTGCGTCAACATTTTTGATGCAATCTACTTCATCATCCTTTCAACCTCAGCCACCTTGACGTCGAGTTAGGCAATCTCTGGAAATTATTCCCTTTGTAGCGGCGGGTGAAGATTTCACTGGAATTGCTAACGATGTTGATCTCGGGGATACTATCATGTCAAAAGTTTCAATTTGCAATATCATATTAATCTAAGTATTATAGCAAAAATAGAGTTCCTCTCATTCAGAATTTTAAATCTCTCTTTCATCTCACCTGATATCTCACCCGAGATCCCCTTTTTTTGCAGTTGAGCGAGATGAGATTTCTAACATGATTTTTAATTGTATGACACTAACCTCCTCCAAGACCTCACGATTTCAACCTGAGATATAGATCGAGATGTGCATCCGAGATTTTGTCTGAATTCCGAGATTTGAAAGCTTGCTCTCCGTCAAACTAATTAGTTTTTTGTATCCATGTGCACACATATACACACACACATGTATGTACACGTGCATATGGAAACGATTCCTACACAACTACAATTTGGCGCTACATAATTTGAAATAAGATGATAGTTTGTAGATATGTATTTACATGAGTCAGTATCATCTTCATAGGTTTATGCTTGATTTGGATAATCAGAACATATTCAAAGAATCAAAACATATTCAAAATAACATTTCAAATTGATGGTTAAATTAACATTTTAGAAGTTGATATTGACTTTAAAAATAAAATACTCAATAGGCCACTTTTGCAAACCTTTTGTGGAAACAAACCTGTTTCCAACCTAATTACATGAAGAGACTTGTTTCACCATGCATGTAAATACCAACGTGAATTAGGATAGCGTAAATTGGGGTTGTTCTAAATCACATTGGATTTTGCACAGTTTGGGATAGTGTTAGTTTACGGTATCCTAAATTACACTTCACAAAAAAATTTAAAAGAAAATTCTTATATTTTGCAAGCCTAGCAAAAAGAGACATGTTTCTGTAATTAGTTCTGAAACGGACATTCTCAAAGTTTCATTTGATTTCAAATTTTGAAGCTCTAAAAGCAGTAAGGGTATAGAATGAGATAGAGAGAAAGATGGAAGTAGCGGATCCTTATCCTGTATACATACATAGAAACAAACACACACACACACACACAAAGACACATATACACTCAATGAGGGTCTGTAGCCCTCCTATTTTTAACTCATTTGTAACCCCTTCATAATGACCATCATATTTAACAAATTAGTGGTTGAATATGATAAATGATGTTAAAAGCTAGAAATGAGAAAAAATATTATTTGGTGATATAAAATTCAACCGCTAATTTATCAAATTAGTGGTCATTAAGTAGGGGCTATAAAAAGGTATAACATGTAAGGGCTATAGATCCCTCCTTTATATACACGCACGTACACACACATGAATATTACATTTACAAACAATGGCACCATCTAAAAATTACATAAGCCATTCTAACTAGAAAAATTGCATGATAATAAAGCACGCAACATATAGAGTTCTTTCTTTTAATCTGAATCAAACAGTCTCATTGCATCTCAACCATAGGATCATATCAACGGCTGATATTTCATCTCAACAAGCACCTGGATTACAAAGGCACTTAAACAGGCTTTCAGCCCATGTATTATATTCTTATAAATATAGCAACTGTATCAAACTCTTGTATATGAAATCATTGTGTAAAAGCAATACAAAGTTATAAAAGTATTTGAAGAAATTCTTTTATGGTATCAGAGCCATCAGCCTAACGGCTTAATCATATCATTTTATGTGCCAAACAATTCTCTTTTGAGAAATTAAGAGTTTGAATCACATTCGACTCCCCTCAGAAAGATATCATCATCGGGGAGACTTACCTTCCCAATATCTGTGTAAATTTCTGATCTTATCAGTATCTCTTTACCCACTGTGCCATCCAAGAAGGAGATCAGATCCAAGATCTTCATCCCTCCTTCTGGTTGCATCTTTCTGTTTCTCAAACCAAGATTCCTCAAGAATCTCAGTTTCTCTGTTATGTGCATTACTGCTTTGCAATAAAACAGTATAATACACATTTCTCTCGCATTCTTTACCCGCAAGAAAATTGTGATCCAGCCATACTGCATCACCAAAGACCTGATTCTTAATCAAGAAATCAGGCAAATCAGAGTTCTTGATTCATCATGGCCCATGAGGAAGATGAAGTCACATCAGCTAACACTGGCAACAAACTCAGGGATGATCAAAAACCTGACTGCATCCTGATCAGACCTAAAAATCAAGCAATAAGTACACCATTAGATGAGGATAATTACATCATATGGAAATATCAAGTTGAAATAGCATTAAGAGGATATGATCTGCAAGACTATGTCAAAGGAACCAAGATGATACCACCCATCAACACAACAGATGACAAAGGCAACTCTATTAGCAACCCAGATTATTCTTTATATCAGAAGCAAGATAACTTGCTTGCATTATGGTTACTTTCATCAATTAGTCAAAGTCTCTTATCACAACTCATTGGATGCTACACATCATATGAGATATGGTCATCAATTGAGAGAATCTTTAACTCACAATCAGCGGCAAGAATCATGCATTATAGAAGGGAATTACAAAATGCAAGAAAAAGTGATATGAGCATGAGAGAATACCTTGCCAAGATTAAGAATCTCTGTGACAAGTTAAAGGCAGTTGGTCATGAAATTTCCAACAGTGAACAAATTCTCATCATTACAAATGGCCTAGACCAAGACTATGAATCTTTAGTAACTTTCATTGCCACACAGCAAATCCTACCTGACCTCAACTATGTGCACTCAGCCCTCCTTGCTCATGAAGGAAGAGTTGAACAAAGAAAACACATGCAAGAAGATTACTCTGCAAATTATGTTTCAACCACAAAGAACAAAGGTCAAAGAAACAACCAGAGCAATCAAAACTCAAGGGGAGGCAGCACTCAAAGGGGCAGAGGTAGAGGAAGATTTTCAAACAACAATAGAGTAAAATGCCAAATCTGTGAAAAATTTGGTCATATGGCAAACAGATGTTACTTCAGATTTAAGGAAGACTATAATGCAACACAACAAGGGCAATCCAGCGAACAACCAACAGCAAATATGGCACTGACCAGTAATCAAACAAGAAACAGTTCAGACAATTCAGGGGATGGTGATGACAAGACTGATGACATCAATACAGCTGAGTGGTTCCCAGACTCAGGAGCCACAAATCATCTCACCAACAGTTTACAAAATCTCAATTTAGGGAGCAAAAGCTACACAGGTAAAAATTCTGTCTTAATGGGTAATGGTGAAACTGCAAATATATCTCACATAGGGGTAGGCACTATAAAAGGTACAAGGCTGCTCTACCTTAATAATTTATTAAGAGTGCCAAGTATCAAAAAGAATTTAGTCATTGTCTCTCAATTTGCTAGAGAAAATGATGTATATTTTGAGTTTCACCCCAAGTTCTGTCTTGTTAGAGACTTGCTAAGCAAGAATATATTATTACAGGGTAAATTGGAACAAGGGCTATACAAGTTCAGCAATATGAGAAATAAAAACTTTTGTAATAATGTTGTATGCAATAATGTTAGCTTGAATCATAACAAACATGGTGATATTTTTCTGTGGCATTGCAAACTAGGGCACCCTAGTTATGATGTTGTTAAACAAGTATTGAATGATAATAAAATCTCTTTTTCATCCTTGAACAATTTGTCTATATGTACTCGCTGTCAAATTGGTAAAAGTCACAAATTACCTTTTCAAAACTCTGAAACAATCCATGAAAAGCCACTGGAACTGATTGCAGCAGATTTGTGGGGACCATCACCACATAATTCAACCAAAGGAGACAGGTATTATCTATCTCTTGTTGATGCACACACGAGATATACATGGATCTACTTCTTAAAAGTCAAATCAGACACATGTAGTGCTATAAAACATTTTATTACTTGTGCTAAAAAGCAATTCAATAGTAGTGTAAAGATTATACAAACTGATGGTGGGGGGAATTCAAACCCTTAAAGGATTTCTTTGATACAAAAGGAATCATACATAGAATGACATGCCCACACACATCAGAACAAAATGGGTTGGTTGAAAGAAAACACAGGCATATTGTAGAAACTGGATTAACACTCTTGTCACAAGCAGGCCTACCAATGAAATATTGGAGAGAGGCATTTGCTACAGCAGTTTATCTCATTAATAGAATGCCAACAAGAGTGTTAAACCATGTTTCTCCTTTTGAAACATTATTTGGCATTAAACCAAATTATAAGTTTTTACGAACCTTTGGTTGCTTGTGTTTTCCCTATCTTAGACCCTATAACAAACACAAATTAAGCCTAAGATCTAGTCAATGTACCTTTTTAGGATATGCAAATAATCAAAAGGGGTACATATGTCAAGATGATCAAGGCAGAATTTATATCTCTAGGCATGTAGTATTTAATTAAGATGTTTTTCCTTTTGTAGGGAAGGAGAAACATGCTCAAGGAACTAATACAAACCAGGTTACCACAAGTCTTATATCTGATCTATCAGAGTGGTTAGGCACAGAAGCTCAAACTCAAAAATATTCAGAGACAAGTGAACTTGACAATCATTCCAGACAAACCATCAACCCACAGCATGAAGAACAACAGCAAGTGGAGGACACAACAAATGAAACCAATGATGTCAATATTGAAGAACATCATGAACCACAGACAACTGGTACTCAACACCCTATGATTACCAGATCAAAGAGTGGGATTTTTAAACCCAAAGTATACAGCACTCAACTTGATGAGATAGAGCCAACATCATATGACTCAGCAGTTGGAAATATAAAGTGGAAAAGAGCCATGGATGAAGAGTATAATGCTCTAATTAAAAATCAAACATGGACTTTAGTCGACCTACCAAAGCATAAAAATGTCGAGGGAAGCAAATGGACATACAAAATCAAAAGAGATGTTAATGGCAATGTCATCAAATATAAGGCCAGACTTGTGGCAAAGGGATACACCCAACAATTTGGGTTTGATTTCAAAGAGACTTTCTCTCCTGTCATCAAACCAGCTACCATCAGAATTATACTAACCATTGCTATACATAAACAATGGAGGATAAGACAACTAGATGTGCACAATGCATTCTTAAATGGGGACTTAATGGAAGAAGTATACATGCAACAGCCTAAAGGCTACAGTTCTGAAGCCAACAGCAGTAAAGTATGCAAGTTACACAAAGCCATTTATGGTTTAAAGCAGGCATCAAGGGCCTGGTATGAGAAATTGAAGAGCATACTAGTCAAACTAGGATTTACTGCTACTAAGTCTGACAACTCCTTTTATACAAGAAGAAAAAGGAAAGATAACATCTACATTTTAGTATACGTTGATGATATACTTATCATAGGTGACAATCAACAGGAGATTGAACTTGTTATAAAGTATTTGGACAGACAATTTGCTATAAAAGACATGGGTGATGCAGACTACTTCTTGGGCATACAAATTCAAAGACAAGCAGATTCAAGCATCATTTTATCACAAAAGCAATACATGTTGGACATATTGGTTAGGGCTAACATGAATAAGGCTAAGGTACTTCCCACTCCTATGACAAGTAGTCTTCAACTAAGGAAGAACAAAGGCGAACATATTGAAAATGTCAAACAATACAGGAGCATCGTTAGGGCTCTACAGTATGCTACTATCACTAGACCAGATATCAATTTTAGTGTTAATAAAGTATGTCAATATATGCAAGCCCCAACAAGTGAACATTGGGGCGCAGTGAAACGTATTTTACGATATATAAAGGGGACAATCAATTATGGACTATGATTAATACCTTGCAGAAATCTAAGTTTACAAGCTTACAGTGATTCTGATTGGGCCAATGACTTGGATGACAGAAGATCTGTCACCGGTTACTGTGTATTTCTCGGTAAAAATCTTATATCTTGGTGCACCAAAAAGCAGGCAACGGTGTCAAGATCGAGCACGGAGGCGGAATATCGCGCCATTGCAAGCACCACAGCTGAAGTTATATGGATCAGCACTCTACTCAAAGAGTTAGGGTTTGAGCTCCATCAAAAACTGATAATCTGGGTTGATAACATGAGTGCCATATCATTATCCATGAACCCTATTCAGCACTCGAGAACGAAGCACTTAGAGATCGACCTTCATTCTGTTCGTGAGCAAACAGGAAGTGGAAAGCTACAGATCCAGCATGTTCCTTCCTTCTATCAACGAGCGGATGTTTTAACTAAAGCTATTTCGTCAAATAATTTCGCTCGATTCAAGGAAGAATTCAGAGTCGGCCCAGCCGCCATAGAAGAGAAGGATGAATAAAACCCTAGCTTCGTTTGAGGTAGCGTAATTGATGCAGCGCATACCTTAATTTTCCTCCACCATAGATCGCTCCTTCCAGTTCGCAATGGCGAAGTCGAAACCCTAGGTCGCGAACGAGACTATGCCGCGAGTTGCTCTGCTCTAGGTCGCGAACAAGACGATGCCGCGAGTTGCTCTACCCTAGGTCACGAATGCGAGCTTCCAGCGTCCCTAAATCGCGAAGCCCAGCTAGGTCGCGAGTCACCTTCCTCCCTAAGTCGCGAACGACAGCGCGAACTAAAATTCTCCTCCTTAGGTCGTAAACGACCTATACCAGCTCCAACCCTAAGTCGCGATCGAACAACTACCATTAGGTCGTGGACGACCTTCTTTAGATCGCAAGTTTCCAACGACCTACTGTCGTCCAGTAGGTCGCAGAAGAAATTCACGAAGCACGACCTAATTTCGTCCAGTAGGTCGCAAGAAGAAATTCACGAAGCAGAGGAAGAGTTAGGTCGCAAACGACCTATCTTAGTCGTGTGTGATTTCTTTAGGTCGCCAGAAGTAGGTCGCGAAGATTGATAAGTCACTGAAGTTCTGATGGAAAAGACGTTAACCGAGAAGAGTGATCATACCTCCGAGAAGAGCTAACTGTTATCGCAACATTGATGCTTTATATGGGAGAGAAGAAGCCGATGAGATGGAGCAAAGAATTAATGAAAACTTTAATGAGAAGATTAATGAAGGGATTGGTCGATTAGAGAGAATGATGTTGCAGATGAGTCAAAATCAGAGAAGGATATCACCTGAATCGAGCCATGGGAGAAGTAGATTTTCACCACATTCAAATCGAGAGAGAAGTGTTGATAGTGATCATAGAAGCGTGGATCGAGATTGTGATAGAAATGTTGATGATCGAAGTCGTGATAGAAATGTGACTGATCGAGATCGGAGGAATGTAGATCGTAGGAATGTTGGTGGAAGAAATGGTGGTGGTAGAGATGTTGGTGGTCAGGATCGACATCGATATACATCGGATTGTGAAGAATTGAGGAGGCAAGTGGAAGAATTGCTTGAACAGGGGCGTGTGCAGGAAAGCTTGAGTCCGTGTGCTGTGCCAGCTTTGTTAGTACCAAAGAAGGACGGGACGTGGAGAATGTGCACTGACAGTCGAGCATTGAATAAGATTACTGTGAGATATAGATTTCCAATGCCGAGGTTGGATGACTTGCTAGACCAATTGAGCGGAGCTACTATCTTTTCGAAGATTGATTCAGATATCATCAAATTCGTATCAGGCCAGGTGATGAGTGGAAGACTGCTTTTAAAACCAGGGAGGGTCTATACGAATGGTTGGTAATGCCATTTGGCTTATCAAATGCGCCAAGTACATTTATGCGGGTGATGAATCAGATTTTTAGACCATTCATTGGGAAGTTTGCGGTGGTGTATTTCGATGATATTCTGATATATAGTGGAAGTCCAGAGGAACATTTAAATCATCTGAGAGAAGTGCTGATGGTACTGCGACAAGAACAATTTTATGCTACAACGAAGAAATGCGTGTTCATGATGCATAGTGTTTTATTTCTGGGGTATGTTGTATCAGAGGAAGGGATACAGGTGGATCGGAGTAAAGTAGAGGCGATTAGAGATTGGCCACAGCCCAAGATGATAACAGAGGTTCGGAGTTTTCATGGGTTGGCTTCATTTTATAGAAGATTTATTCCACACTTTAGTAGTGTGATGGCGCCTGTTACAGATTGTATGAAGGGTAAACAGTTTTCATGGTCAGAGGAAGCAGGAGATGCTTTTGAGAAGATCAAGGAGTTGTTGACGTCTGCACCAATTCTAGTGTTACCAGATTTTCAGTTGTTGTTTGAGCTACACACTGATGCGTCAAAGGTTGGAATTGGAGGAGTGTTGAGTCAGAGGGGACGTCCGATTGCATATTTCAGTGAGAAGTTATCAAGAGCGAAGATGAGATATAGTACGTATGATGTGGAATTTTATGCTGCTGTACAAGCGATTAAACATTGGAGACATTACTTATTTCACAAGGAGTTTGTGCTGTACACTGATCATGAGGCGTTGAAACATCTGCAGGGGCAAGACAAAATTTCAGCAAGGCATGCTTCGTGGGTTGCTTATTTACAACAGTTTACTTTTGTTGTCAAACACAAGTCAGGAGTGACGAATCGTGTGGCTGATGCTTTGAGCCGAAGGAATCATTTGTTAACTACGATGAAAGTTGAAGTGACCGGGTTTGATGTGTTACCAGAGTTATTTGTTGATGATCCTTACTTTGCAAAGTTTGTTGATAAAGTCAAGGAGGGAGAGACGGATGAGTTTATGATGATAGATGGTTTTCTGTTCAAAGGAAATCGATTGTGCATACCTGATTGTAGTTTGAGAATGAAGATAAAGTAGATTCTTCTCAACCCATGAAGTTTGATGAAGATAAAGTAGATTCTTCTCAACCCACGAAGTTTGATGACCATAAAGTTGATTACTCACAATCCGCGAAGTTAGATACAGAAGAAGTTGATGTTTTTCAACCAACGAAGTTTGACGAACATGAGGTTGAAAATTCACAACCAGCAAAGTTTGATAAAGATGAAGTTGATGTTTTTCAACCGACGAAGCTTGATGAACATGAAGTTGAAAATTCACAACCAGTAAGGATTGATGAGGATGAAGAAAGTGTGTCAAGAGATGAAGGGGATAATTTATCAGTGAAGAAGGTGGATTCGATTAGTCTATTATCTATAGAAGAGTTTGTTAAAGAATTGGAGGATAGAACGGAAGTGTTTATGTTGAATGGGAATGAAACCAGTAAAGATCTCGAGACTCCTGAGGAGGATGAGCCAGTGGTAAATGAATTCGAAGATGTCCTCACTGCAGAGTTGACCAAGGAGGTACCGCCACTGAGGGACAAACAATATCATGTTGATCAAATACCAGATGCTATTGTTCCACATAGACCACGTTATCATATGTGTCCGACGGAGCAGGAAGAGTTGAGAAAACTGGTTGATGGGTTGCTAGTCGAAGGAAGTCAGCTGTCTACTACAGATTGCAGTTGGCAAATGAAATTTATCAAAGACTTACATGTAGGAAGACACTTGAGCTGTGATCGTACTATGCAGCTAATCTCAAAGTCTTATTTTGAACCGTCCCTAAGGAAGGAAGTTGAAAGGTCTGTTCAGAGAAGCCATAATCGACAAGTTTCAAAGAAGACCACGACAAATGCAAGTTTATGTATGCCATTGCATATACATGCTAAATTACGGGAGGACGTTAGTGTGGACTTTGTTTTGGGATTACCGCGAACGCAACATGGCAATAATTCTATTTATGCGGGGGTTGGCCATTTTTCAAAAAGTGTACATTTCATTGCCTATAAGAAGACTGCAGAGGCCGTTAATGTCGTTCAGTTATACTCCAGAAAGATCTATCGATTTCATGGATTACCTGAATCTATTGTTTCGAATAGAGATACTTGTTTTCTGAACCATATCTGGATGAGTTTGTGGAAGATGGTGGGAACGAAGCTGAAATTCAGTAGTGCTTATCATCCACAGACAGATGGATAGACGGAAATTGTGAACAGATCCCTGGGAAATTTGTTGCGATGTCTTGTGAAGGATAATCTGAAGAGTTGGGATGTGAAGTTATGTCAAGCGGAGTTTGCTCATAATCATGCTATCAACCGTAGTACGGGTTTCAGTCCATTTCAAGTTGTATATTCAAGCTTGCCAAAGGGGCCGTTGGATTTAACGATAGTACCGCAACTGAAGGGGACAGTTAAGCGAGCTGCTGATTTTGTTGATGGATTTACAGAATGCCACAGAATCGTTCAGGAATGTTTGGAGAAGACAAATGAGAAATATAAACAAGCTGCAGATAAAAAGAGAAGAAGTGTGGAGTTCAACGAGGGTGATTGGGTGTATGCTGTGTTAACGAAGGATTGTTTTCCAGTGGGTGCTTATAACAAGTTGAAAGCCCGAAAGATTGGTCCAGTAGAAATTATAAAACGGATCAATGAAAATGCTTATAAGTTGAAGCTACCGGAGGACGTGTATACTTCTGACGTGTTTAATGTTAAACATCTTATACCTTATTATGGAGATGAACAACCCAATGGGGAGGAACTTTTAAATTCGAGGATGAATTTTTCTCAACTAGGGGAGGATGATGCAGCGCATACCTTAATTTTCCTCCACCATAGATCGCTCCTTCCAGTTCGCAATGGCGAAGTCGAAACCCTAGGTCGCGAACGAGACTATGTCACGAGTTGCTCTGCTCTAGGTCGCGAACAAGACGATGCCGCGAGTTGCTCTGCCCTAGGTCACGAATGCGAGCTTCCAGCGTCCCTAAATCGCGAAGCCCAGCTAGGTCGCGAGTCACCTTCCTCCCTAAGTCGCGAACGACAGCGCGAGCTAAAATTCTCCTCCTTAGGTCGTAAACGACCTATGCCAGCTCCAACCCTAAGTCGCGATCGAACAACTGCCATTAGGTCGTGGACGACCTTCTTTAGATCGCAAGTTTCCAACGACCTAATGTCGTCCGGTAGGTCGCAGAAGAAATTCACGAAGCACGACCTAATTTCGTCTAGTAGGTCGCAAGAAGAAATTCACGAAGCAGAGGAAGAGTTAGGTCGCGAACGACCTATCTTAAGTCGCGTGTGATTTCTTTAGGTCGCCAGAAGTAGGTCGCGAAGATTGATAAGTCGTTGAAGTTCTGATGGCAAAGACGTTAAGACGCGAAGTTTATTTTAGGTCGTTAACGACCAATCTTAAGTCGTATACTCTGTTAAGTCGTGTATTGTAAAGTGTTGTGTTGTATTTGCTTATGTTGTAATGTTTTTAGGTCGTACTATTTTAAGTCGTAGGTCGTTCACGACCAAAGTGCTGTGTTGAGACTGTGTACTGTGTTGTGTTGCAAGTGTTGAGTTGTAGCCTATAAATAGGCGAGTCGGGTCATTGTAAAAGGTTGTTGATTTTGAATAAAATTTCCTTTGTTAGCTTTGTGCTTTCATCCAATTGGTAGGCGAGTGTGATCTCCTATCTCCACCTTCGGTCAATCGAGTGCGCTCGATTCAATGATCATGAAGTCAATTCGCGGTATCAAGTGCGCTTGATCAACGCTCGAAGAATTGAAGATCTACTTTCACGGTATCGTGATCGATCAACGTGACGTAGATAGCTAAAATTCGGTATCTTCGGATTAACGAATTTGGGCATTTCAGTATTCATCAATCCACCGATTGTTACGTTTATCGTATCATCAATTTTTGTATTCCGCCGCTGCGTCAGTAATAAAGCACGCAACAGATGGAGTTCTTTCTTTTAATCTGAATCAAACAGTCTCAGACTCTCATTGCATCTCAACCATAGGATCATATCAACGGCTGATATTTCATCTCAACAAGCACCTGGATTACAAAGGCACTTAAACAGGCTTTCAGTCCATGTATTATATTCTTATAAATATAGCAACTGTATCAAACTCTTGTATATGAAATCATTGTGTAAAAGCAATACAAAATTATAAAAGTATTTGAAGAAATTCTTTTACATGATGATAGTAGAATTTGAAAAGACTCAGAGACTTAATTCTGCTTACCTGGTCACAATCTTCGACTCTCTGATGGATACTTTTATGAGTAATTAATAATTAACAGTTTGTGATCTACTTGAATCTATATTTTCAGTTTTACTCAAGATGTTTTGTGTACTCCATAACCATACATCAGATGCCAGACTGCAACAAGAGCAAATTTTCCCTTTGCATCCAAGAATAACACAGATATAATCGTTCGAGTGCAATCTACAAACCAGGAAGAATAAAAGTACTCTAATGCTATAGCTCGTCTTGGTTTAACAATGTTGAGACTGAATGGATATTAGTCGGTAACAAGATGTATTCCCCTACAAACTGAAATATCTATCCTAAAATCCAGAAGCTAAGGTCCCGTTTGGTTTGCAATTTTTAGTTTTGTGTTTTCATCTAAACAAAAATTCGCATTTATTATGTATTGTTGAAAAACAGACAATTTTGAAAAATGAAACTTAACATAGAAAATAGAAAACAAGTTTATTTGATTTTTCGTGTTTTGAGACATAACAAAAGAATGGAAAACAATTCATCTCCTCCATTTTTTGTCCATCATCGCGATGACTAAGAATTGTAAAAAAATTCAAACATTTTCTTCTATTTTGTAGTTTATGTTGAAAACGCAAAACACAAAACTCAAAACGAAACCAAACGGGGCCTAAATATCGATAAATTGTTGTGTGTATGCTAAAGAATTACAGTCCGTAACCAAAACGATAGACCATAGTATCCAAAAAACATGCAAGTCTTGAACTATATATAGTTAAAGGCATACAGTTTTATTATGTCATCTGGCAGAGTTGGATAAAATAATTTTTTTTACCAACTCCCGACCCTCACCAAGACACACACCTGCTCATAAAGTATTGGCAAATATATGAAAAGCATTGTCTATATGTTTAATGATAGTTTGTAAGGATAATTATCCTCCTCCGCATTCAACAGTTCATGTATTCAAACGAAATCAATTTGCAGCTGTTGAAGGTCCCTAGCTAATTGTGGAGATTAAAACAACTACAAAATACGAATTAACATAAAGACAAAAGAATAAAGTTCAATTAAAATAAAACAAAATTAATTAGGAGCTAACCAGGTATAATTGTTGACTAATACAAACTACAAAGGGGGAATCAGAGAAAATGACAAACTTTGAAAAAAATTAGGCAGAAGGACATGAAGTTTTATTTTTAGGCTGAAGAACAAATGATGGTTATAATTAGCATTATATTCAGCTTTTACACTATACAAAATGCTAGTTATATCTAACATTATATTCAGTTTTACACTATACAAAATGCTAGTTATAACTAGCATTGTCCTTCAGCCTAAAAATTAAACTTGTTGTCCTTCAACCTAATTTTTTTTCTATGTTTGTCCTTGTGCCTATTTTTCTGAACTAACAAAATACAGCAAACCAAATATAATTTCCACAATCATAAAAAGAACAAAAATGAAGAAGCCACGGTGAGTTAGGAAACTAGGAAAAAATTAGTTAACATAAGTTTATTTGAAACTCCACAAGAAAGAAACGTGAACTATAATAGTAGAATGAGTCTTACTCATGCACTACGCGATGTGTAATTATGAAGTATGAATCAGTCTTCGCAACAACAAAAAAGATGCAAACAGACAAAAACATATTAAACAATTTCTAGGTCACATATCATAAGCAAACACATATAGCTGACATAGAACCTATAAATAGATGCAGCTTTACAAATATACAAGACCACGCAGCATAAAAAACATTTGCAGCAAACTAGAAGCTACATGTTAGTTAACTACTTTTGAAGAAGCAAAAGAGATGGATTTACTATCTGCAAAAGCAACATTGGTGTTCGCTTTGTTATTTGCCTAAGTACTGGTAAATGTGAAATGGTAAATTCACTCAGTGTGGAAGAAGAACTAAATTCAACAATCAGAGACAAAACTTGTTCATTAGCAACGTAGAAATTGTCCTTAACGAACTAAAGGAAAAGTCACCAATTGATGGTAACTTCGAGCATGAAACAAAGAGCATGTCAGGTCCAAGAATCACTACAAGGGAAAAGGCATTTTCCGACGGCAGAAAACCGTCGGCGGCCGTCGGAAAAAGCCGTAGGAAAATAAGGCGTCGGCCTGTAGTGTTCCTGACGGCTTCCGACGGATCTCGCCGTTCGTCTTTCCGACGGATTCTGACAAATTCCGACGCTTGTCGGAATCCATCGGAAACCGTTGGAAAAATTGATCTGAAAGCTGTCGGAAGCCGTCGGAAAAATTGATCTGAAAGCTGTCGGAAGCCGTCGGAAAAATATAACCTGAAAGCTGTCGGAAGCCGTCAGAAAAATATAACCTAAAAGCCGTCGGAAGCCGTCGGAAATCTGCTGCATATGTTTTTATTTCTGCTGCAATATAGCCTTCCATCCACATTTCCCATACAAACACTATTCTGCAGAATCCAATATATGATATTCCAACCAAATATTAAAAACCAAACTATGCACAATTTACCAAACAAAAAAAATACATAAAATTAAGTTAAAACACATAATCATCACCCAACATCCCCAACATCCACATAATTATACAACAAAACACCTAAGTGTATAATAACATAGTACATAAGTCAACAACTAACTCCACCATCTACCAAATCATACAAAACAGAAAAAAAAACTTACCGACCAAAGCAATCAATCAATCTCCTCCAGAACCAGAGCCAGCAGAGGAAGGGAAGCAGCCATCATACTGCTGCATGTACTCGGCGATACGTTGGTCTAGCAACTGTGTGGTCTCTATGGCCCGCCGATGGTTTTGCTCCTCCAACTGCGCCACTCTAGCCTGCAAATCTTCGATCTCTGCTAGATCGATCTAAGCTCTAGTCTGCCTACCCCGTCTCTGACCGCTGGCCTATAATAAATATTTAATTTAGCTGTGTGATCTCTGTAAGTGTATGTGCAGGTATGTGAATGATTAACAGTGTGATGATGTTATTTAATTTAGTTTATGCATGTTTATGTAAGTGTATGTGCAAGTATGTGAATGATTAGCAGTGTGATAATGCTATTTAATTTAGTTTATGCATGTATAATGTATACATTTGAAAATATATTCTTTTGTCCGTTTTTAAATTGTAATTCAACCATTTATTAACAAAAATAATATTACGTTACATTACGAGATATCACTGCTTTTGATCTCTTTAACAGTAAATGTGACAAATTTATGCATGTGTACAACATATATCAGGCAAACTAAATTAAATAACATGTCTTTTTCGTTATTTTTTTTTGAAATGACATTCAAGTAACGAATTAATATATTTTGGTAATGCATAATGCTTTCATAATGAAGTGACTCAAAACCAATATACTGAATTTGAAAACTTATATGATACCCAATATATTATTTACTTACCACTTGATTGCCAAATCCATATCGTCTGTCATGCTCTGATAGATCCATAACTGACTCAAAAATAGCATCCTTCTCATCCGTCGTCAGTTGATCTCGACCAGTATCAGCAAGGAGTTTCTGGCGCTGCTCATCCTCCTTATATGATACCCAAAATAGCATCCTCCTTATATGATACCCAAAAGTTAGGCCGAAATTTTATGAACCGTTTGAGACAAAGTAGTATACAAAATGTAAATGCTTACTATGTTCATAACTTGTCCAATACAGGGACAAATCCAACAAACATTGTACCAGATGAATATAAATGGTCGTTTTTTGAAAAAAACGACTATTTATATAACGATCATGTACAACACTCATCCGACGGGGCCAAAAACTCTCTAAGGGACATTAGTTAATTGAATGTGCGCATTTTACGAAAAAATACAGTTTTACTAACTGTTCACATTTACAAAACTATATTTTAATTTAACACATTTATTCGACGTATTACATCAACTTAAGGCTGGTTTAATATTTTTGTCATTTTTCAATACACACAATTATAATTTAGACTCATGCATTTTTTTTTGCATAAGTCAATACGTGCACAATATAATACTCCTAGCTCGTGCATCCATTTTATCTTATTCCAACTAACACAATATAATGATAGCAGCGCGCTACACACATATACAATCGTAGAATCAAGGTATACACAACGATTTACATATACACGAACAATCACAAATTATACATATTTTTCACAATTTCATGATAAAAGATAAAATAGGTATACCATGGAATGCTAGAAACTATAGTAACACTATTGGAAACAATTTCAATCAACAATTAGCCCTAATTTATCAACTTATGCAAATCTAGAAATAGGGTAAAAATTGAATTTTTCGCGAAAATAAGAGATTATACCTGAGCTAGAAAGCAAGAGAGGTTGAATACGTAGCCTGGGAGGATGCAAAAATACAAAATTAGTGATTGGAGGCTTAGGGAGTGAATTTGAGAATTTGAGAATTTTTTTTACGTATGCTGAAATGAGGAAGAAGAGGCTCGGCTGGAGCCTGAAGTTCGCGATTTTCCGACGGCTTTCGACGGCCGCCGACGGCCCTTCGGAAGCCGTCGCCCCCCCTGTCGCTATTTAACCCTTTTCTAGTAGTGAATATTTGGGAGGGCATCATGTTTCTCTTCATTGACAACAAGTGTGGAAACATGCACGAAATGCCTAGAGAAAGCGATAAAGGCTATCAAGAAAGACTGCAAAAATAGCATTCGTGCAACTGGTGGATCTGCAGCTGCTGGATGCAGCATTCGCTATGACAATGTCAAAATATAAACCACTTTATGTATTAATGGAATTCCGGAAATGGTGATATGTTGTGTTTCATTGTTTGTGCCAGACATACTGTATGTATAAGAAAGAGGTGATATGTTATGATCCACTTAGATTGTTGTTTTTACAAACATTATGTTTGTTCACTCTATTCATATAAGCATTGTTGGTATGGTTATATGTTATAATATAAGAATACCAATGTATATTATTGGAATATTGTGCAAGTCTGTAGACGCTATTACAAAAAAAACATGGTTATATTTCTACAGTATTTAACTAGTTCCTATTTGAAGTTATATGTATTTGATCGATTATGCTTCTATATTAAATTAGAAGATTGAAATCCAATTTCATAGAACACACATACTTCATCTTAGTATCTAATATTAGGGGTGGGCATAAACCGCACCGCTATACGAAAACCTCCCGCACCGGACCGTAAAAACGGTGCGGAAACCCGTACCGAATCTTCTAACCGAAGCAGATACCCAAACCGGACCAACCCGCATCGATATGGTTCGGTTGCGGTTTGGACGATTGAACCAACCATATTAAGCCGGACCCAACCGAAAATTTACATAGTAATTTTATGATAAAAAGGATAAGCAACTCCCTCTTATTTTAGATTCTAACGATGTACATTCTATTTTTAGCGTATGTTATTGTTATATTAATAATAATCGCTGTCATAAAGGAAAAAATTATAGTTTTGGTATAATATTTTTCATTTCATTTTTTTGGATAAATGCTAATTATAATCCTAGTCATTTTCCTTAATGATTATGCATTAATTAATGTTGATGTTTGATTAATCTACCAAAAAAATCTCACTTATAGGTAAATGTCAAATTGAAATGTTTATACAATTAAGAACTAATCTTTCATTTCAGTATAACATTGTGTGTTTAACCTTTATGTGTAAAAGTTTCACACAGTTGCCTTCGTAAATTGATTGTTGATGAAAGTAATTCTCTTATTTCATATTTAATATGGGTTTAAACCGTACCGGACCGGACCGGACCGAAACCGAGCCGTTTAAAAGATTAGTATAATGATTTGTATTTTTGATTAACCGTTTAATGCAGTGCGGAAGAGGTTTGGACTCCATACCGACCCGCGCCCATCCCTATCTAATACTCATGTTATCCCTTAGGAAAGTTATGGCTATTGCAGCCACTAAGGAAACGTGGGTTATGCAAAAGCAAGACACATGAGTATTTAAATATTTTGCTCTTCTAAGGATTTGAATACAAAAACCAAAATTAGCCCTTTTCATTCTCCAGTTCTCCTCACCCACCGTTCCATATAACATGAAAACAGTAACGTTCCCAGAGAAAAAAAACTCCCAAAATAAGTCAAAAATAGCCTTGATTTTGGCGGTTTTACTTGATTTTGAACGGTTTGCATGGGTTTAATTTGCGGTGTGATGCAGATGTCAGCTCAACTCTTTTTCCGATGTTAGTGCCAGAGTAATTTGTCAAACACTTGCAGTTCTCTCAGGGGTAATATCACAAACAACTTACCGTCACCAAACATTCAAGATCAGATTTTGATCAACAATGGCGAACCTAAGATCAGAATCTTTGACTGCCACCATGAAGAGGTGCTGGGGACAAGGAGAGTAAGGCTGCATAGGTGGCTGTGTCCAGTGGTATTGGGATTGAGCGTGCATGTGCACACAAGGGCAATTTCTATTTTGGAACAGGCTGGTTTAAACGGGCTATATGAATGGTTTTGTAAATGGATTTAAATATAGTTAATTGCAGAGAGTAGCTAAGATGATCTTTAAATAGTGAGAGAAGGAAAACTGTAAAGGTTGTTGAATTGAATTAATGAAAATATTCTTTTCTTTTATCTAGAATCTGCTACTTTTCTTGCATGATCTTCTCCTTCTTCTCAGCAAATCCACTCTGCCACCTCATCTTCTCAGTATAATTTAAATCAACCTGTTTGAATGTTTTATGAGTATCAATTTTTGAATTAAATGTATGTAAAAATTGTTACATATATGTTGAAAAAGTACTTTCAGTTTGCAGTGCAAAATGGTTATGTACAATAATTATCATGTTGTGCAATATAAGTTCAGATATATACTTATCCTACGTTACAATGCAATTAATTGTCTTTGCAACGCCACATTTATTGTCATGCAATAACGCAACATAACTGCAAAAAAAATTGTTGTGCTGCAAATATATGTACAGTATTTTCACTACAAAATACGAGTGTAGTGAAACAAAACACATGTGTCTGCACAAAAGGAAAATAGGAAAAAAAACCACATTTATTGTCATGCAATAACGCAACATAACTGCAAAAAAAATTGTTGTGCTGCAAATATATGTACAGTATTTTCACTACAAAATACGAGTGTAGTGAAACAAAGCACATGTGTCTGCACAAAAAGAAAAAAGGAAAAAAACTAAATCAAATCAAAATGCAAAGTTCTGACGAAGTTGGACATACTCTATAACCTTTGATTTAATGCCTGTAACGGTTATGAAGGATCTCATCAGGTGTGTTTCTCGACATAGAATCAGTTATTTTGGTGGTCTCTTAGGGTAATGATATCTATGTGACCGGAATTAGCAACTCCGACATAGATGGTTGGACTTTAGTCATCTACAAACGACAACCAAAGGTGGCTCAGATGGGTGACGGAAGATGCAAACTTCGACAAAGAACCCACTTAAGACTACTTGACTTGTAAATTGTACTTAGAACCTCATATGAATTATTCACTTCAACTAAGGGTGCTTTCATGGCAGAAAATTATAATGTTCCCATGTCCAACATGGGATCGGATGACCAAAAAAAACGGTTATTTTCCACGAAGCAAAAAAAACAGACTGTTGACGTTCAACATTGTGAATGATAAATTTGAGCAAAATGATACTAAAAATATAGTAGTAGTCCACGCAAGCGAACATTCCATATTTTTCAAAGCTTGTACTCAAACCCCCACTCAAACTTGTTTTATATTAATCTCTTTCACCTTCCTCTTTCCATCCCCTTTCATCAACCCCTTTCACTTTACTAGGAATGCATCCTTAAACTTTTCCATGCCATACAAATTATAAAATGGGACTTTCTACGATAAGTCCTTATTTTTAATTAAAATGAACGAAACGAACCTACGTAATAATTTATGTGAATTAGGTCCATGTACATGCATTTCTTTCATATGTGGTTGTTATTCTCACATTTTTATTTAAAATATGCACCCCATTAATTATCAATCATTAAAACGCAATAACGTTTTCGAAAAACATCGGATTAGCAAACCGTTTTCACCATCAAATTACAAATTTTATTATCTTTTTAATGATAGGATATGTAAAAATCATAATTTCAAAACTCATTTTTTTCAAATTTGAATTTTTTAAAATTTAAAAACACAATTAAACCTTTTAATTGAACTTTATAAATGTAGTTAAAAACTGCAACATAATGTTGCATTTTTTAACTGCACTACTAAAATGCAGTTAAAAACTGCACCAATGCAATTTTTAACTGCATTTTAGTATTACAGTTAAAAACTGCACCAATCAAATGCAGACTTTAACTGCATTACAAAAATTCAGTTAATAAATGCATTTTAATACACCATTAAAAAGCAGTTTTTAACTGCATTACTAAAATTGAGTTTTTAACTGCATCACAAAAATGCAGTTAAAAACTGCTGTGTAAAATTATATTTTTAAATATCAACAATTGATATCATTAAAAAATTTATGAAATTTGCAATTTAATAGTGAAATCAATTCTTAAATCTGATTAATCCACAAAAAGTTATCACGTTTTAAATATTAAAAATAAATGAGTTGGGGAATGCTAATAATTGTCGATTGTAATTTTAGAAAAGTAGGTATGTTATTTATATAATTAGTGATTAAGAGACCCGGCCCGCTTTACAGTTCAATTACGAAATAGGGACCCGATATTAATATTCTATTATAAAATGCAAATGCTACTTTATATGTTTATTGCAAATTTGGAAGTATATAAGCAGGAATGTTACCAAGCAACTATAGATAAAAAAAACCGAAATTAGTCTTTCTCATTCTCCTCTTCTCCTCACCCACCGTTCAATACAATCTAAAAACAGGAACTTCCCAAAAGAAAAAAAGGTCTAAATTAATGAAAAATAGCCTTGATTTTCTTGGTTTTAGTTGGTATATAACGGTTCCATGGGTTTAATCGTGGCATGATGCAGATGGTGCTCAACTCTTTTTTCGACTATTGTGCCCAATGGGTCACGGTTAGTCGTGGTTAAACCGTTGTCAGGTCCGATCTTCAATACACTAGTGGCAAGTAACTGATGCACATGCATGATTATACAATTAATAGTGGGGATAACCTCTACCAACGTTCATACAACATTCCTATAGTGCTTGTTTAACATCTTATGTGTTCACATGTATTAACTATGTATACATGATGTAAAAAAGGTGCAAATAGAACACATTGTGATCTTACATCAATTGTAATTTACTATACAAAAATATAGAGATACTTATGATCCAGATAGTAGATTTTATGTGAAACAGAAGTGACTATTCACTCTATTCATCCCAACTGTACCTTAAATAATATATACTTTTGTACATTCATTTTTCTTTCTAAATAGTCAAACCATTCAAAAGAAAACTCATACTACAACATCATAACGAACTCTTTACACAGATGCATTTGATCATCCTTAACATTTAAGGACATCAAATATGATGCACCTTACAAAAACTGGTCAAACTGATATTTCAACGATCGAGTTCTTAGATTTATGTTGTAGTTTTGGTCTTGTGTTACATTTAACACAATGTGATTTTTTTGTAATGAATCAAATTGAATATTAGATCTCACAGTACTGCTTATTGGCTTATTTCGAATGAACTAGCTTCATCGAATTATCGTACATTACGAACTATGACCATTCCTCATACAACATTTATATGCGATAGTATATGGATCAAATCCATAGTCTTGTATCGCTTTTAGAGTTCGAAACTCGTAGAATGCAATACACGGTCTCGACCGAATAAACACGTAAGTAACCAAATTACGAACGTATTTAGTAATTGTAAAATCAAGAGATTGCATGGGTATTAAAAGTTAACATGCAATAAGCATTTAACAGTAAGTATATGCCATATTTATATTTGTCAATTTTCAATTTAGTTCGTTTGTATATCTTAATTGACAAACATTTTACCAATCGTATGAAATGCACAAATTTATCATTATAGGTTATTGTAATATTATATAACATATGTTCTTACAATATTAGAAAAGTTATATGTTATCACAAGTAGGTAGCCCGTGCGTTGCAGGGGTACAAAGTTTATTGAGTTCAAATTTTTTTTTAACATAAAAAAAGAGTAAATTTAAATTAAACACCATAATAAAAATTGGACATGGAAAAGATTAAGTTGGAGCATGCTAAATGAGTTAATTATCACCATTTTATACCACTTTCATGTCAAATTCAAACATACCAAAGTATTTTCAACCTTATACTTAAAAGTGATTATTACTATTAGACTACAACCTAGTCTATGATGGTAGAACCAAATTGCAACTGAAATCATTGCCTGATATGCAAATGAAAATATTTCATAGATATTAAACAGTTTGAAGTTAATGAAGGAAGCACATGAGTTGAAATAACCATTTATATCCAGAGAATAAATACAAAATGTTAAGTATGCACATAGATTAGTAATGAGCTAAAATTATATATAGCTGTCAAAAACTTGCCTCATTGTAGTTTTTTATAATAAAATGTTCATATACATATCTTTTGTTAATCTAGAAATATCAAATCTTTACTTTTCTATTCTAACAATTACAATTGATTTTCAAAATCAAGTACTAACCTTATTTTCCACTACCACTTACAACTCTTCATTTATGGACCTCAATCACTTGATTTATTGTTCATTTTTTTATTTCTTGAAAACATAAATGATAAAGGTGTGTTTATAATAATAGCAATGGTAAAATTTCTTTAATTGAAATGGAAAAATTGTTGAATGCTTCACAACATTTATGAATATAAGTATTTTTTAAAGCTAAATCTAATGGGATAATTTAGTTGGTCATAATATGAAAACTATCTAAATATTGGGAAATTTATTATTAATAGTTTATTTCCACAGGATCAGCCATATGAATCATTGAAGTGAAATAAAAACGTCAAAAATATCAAAGTATTACCTTATGCAAAAAAAATATTGTTGAATATGCAAGTATATGATTTTTGTTTGATGATAATAAATAAATATATATATATATTTAAATGTATTTGTTAATATACTATTTTATTTTCACAGAATTAAATAAATATTTGCTGAATAAAATAAATAACATAGAATTTAAATTCAAACAGATATTTTATTCAAACAAATATTATAATTTCGAATAGTATAAATTTGAGCTCTCACTATATATACATAATTTCAATTACAATACAATTTTGATTACATCACAATTTTCCATTTACAATGTGCACCTCACTACATATCACTCATTCACTCGTATTACTCTTCAACTCTATTCCAAATTGAATCCGGTATCTGAGTTATCTGCAAAATACACACTGACGCGGTAAAATTGAAAAAGAAATATTTGTGCAGTGTAAAATAAAATGTGTATTTTTGAAAATATTATTTGCCTCAGTTATTTGGGTTGTTCATCATCATTTATTTTGAATTCATCATACACGAACAACCTGTGACATGTACAGTGTATCACTGTACATGCCATAAGGCCGTACACACCGATATACACTTGATAAAACTACAGGAACAGGTGAGCACAAGGTCAAACCCAATCAAAAGCTAGGTTCAACTCAAGTGCAATAAAACTAAAGTCGCGACATGAGCACAAGGTCAAAACCGAGCTATAAGCTGGATTCAACTCAGGTGCAATACGAAAAACAAATCCAGATGAAAGTGTACACATGAAGCCAGCAACAACAGAGGCAAGACAGATCAACCAGACTCAAGCACACATGATGTCATCATCAATCCAAATCAATAAAGTGAAAACCCCAGACTGGTTAGAGAAACTCAAATGGAAATATACAATGCACACTGGAGGATGCAAGACAAATTCCAAAATCATCAATACAGTGAAGTACAACATCAAGACACAAATATACAAAACCAAGGCCACAAATTTCAATCCAGATTCAACTTCAAAAGAAAATATGCAAGTGTACACATGGTGATACACATTCGAGTTAAAACAAATACCAGAGCTAGCATATCAGGCTGCAACACTACAGATGCAAGCAAGTCAGAAAAACAAGTGCAACATCAACACGGCAGTGGACATAATAGCGCAGTAGTTCAAAATGGCAAGCAACAGAGTGTCAAGTCGAGCAAAGCTTCATAAGTATACATATATACGTGCGCAAACACACACGTATACATATATATATGAAGTATAACATGAATATATACATGAGTAAGTATACATATATACATGTATGCAGGATACAGTGATGCAGTGTTCATATACTTAAGGCTGAGACAAAATCAAGCAGGGGATTTCAAAAAATCGAACAAGTCAAGTTTAACACAAATGCCGAAGTCAATTTTTCTCACAGTAGATAATATGAGGAACACAAATTAACAAAGTCAATGTCAAGTTCAAATGCCAGAAATTCAAATCCATGATGACCAAGGCAGAATCAATTATCAAAACATCAAATTGGTCGAAGTCAACAACATAAAGAACGGAGCAAGTTCTAATTCATAAAGCCGTGATGAGCAAGCTATCGTAAAATATACGAATTGAACAAGTCTAAACAAATCGTATACACTCAAGCAAAATCGAACGGCAAATAAATTATCAGACGAATTCAATTCGAACGAAAATCAAGGGAATTGAACTCTATTTAAAACCCAATCATCAGCGGCATGGAAAAATCATCAAGTTCAAGAAAATTAACCAGCAAAGCAAAGAGTATAAAACACAAACCAAATTCTGTTCGAACTCGATCAAATTTGAAGCGGCCGAAGTTAAGCAACGAACGATCGATCAACAGAGCAATGCGAGAACATCAATCAATCAACCATCCAAGCGGCGGCTTCAAAATCACGAAGCCCTAATTTTTGAAGGAAGAGGAATGAACGAGTAAAGAAACGAGATAGCCATTATCACAAATGCAAAGGAACGGGCCGAATAATATAAAAGGAAAAAAGGGGAAGTTTTTTTGGGCCGGTTTCTAGTGGGCTTTAATTTAAATTAGGGTTTATTTTTTTAAATTGTTTTTAAATTTGTATTTCTCTTTTAAACTTCTGTATAATTCTAGTCGTGTGACTAGGGGACGAACTACGGTGGTGTAGTTCAAGAATTTGTAACTCAGTGGCTGAGTTGTGGCATCGTTTTGAGCGTAGAGTTAAGTTAGTCGATAACGAATGTCGCGAGTTTACATGTGTAAGCGTCTGACTACTTAATTTCTAGTAGAAACCTTAGGGGCAGCACGTAGGCAGGGTTTTGCCGAAGCTGGGTAAATCTATGTTGTTCTATTTATGTATTTATTATCCGTGCTGCTATTATTCTGCTATATCTATGTTGAAATTATTTTATATACTTCTGCATTAAACTTTTATAATTGATAGTATCACCCTATTCACCCTCCTCTAGGGTGAAATCGATCCTACATATATTGTGTCGTTGATCTATATTATAGTGTATGTTGGTACATCAACACGAACAATAGGCATCTAACTTATCTTGATCTACATCCATTTTATGATATAATGGATACTCATTGAAACATCTACTACAACCAACTTGTCCATATAACCATAGATAGAATATATATAGTTCAAGTAATAAAAAAAGGAGGAACAAAATCCCAAATTCCAAAAGCTAGTAAAATAAATTAAGCATTAGAAACATTTACATGCCTCTACACAGAAGATGAAAAGTTACAAAAAACAATAGCTCTATTGAACAATACACAATCAATATCAATAAGGGAAACCTTTGTTTTTCAAAGCTTTAAGGAACATTGCTATTATTATTAAAATAAACTACTCCTGTGACAGTATTAACAATGAAAATAAATACTATTAATATCCAAAATAGAGGTAGGTCAAGTGATAACACTTAAAATCTAATAGTATTAAGGTTTCATAAAGCTAATGAAGTAAAAAATTGATTCATTGAATAGTACATTTTGGACTAAAAAGATGATCCGTAGTATGATAATATATTCAATAAAAACAAACCATCAAGCAAAGTAACACATAATGAGTAAGCTGAAGCTAAATTTGGAAGAATAGTAAGATGAATCCATAATGAACGACCATTTCATGCTTTAAAGGATCTATGCCGTCTAATTTGACTTTCATTTTCTTCCTGAAACAGATAATTTGGATATCATATTATGTGTTACTAAAAATGTATCAGAACATGCATACCTGCTAGCATATTAAATGATTGAGTAGAAGATAGAATTACCTTGTAAAAGTTGGAAGGAAACAATCGCTGATATAAATTTTCTTTCTTACATATCAGATATGTTGTGTAACTTGCAATTTATAGTAAACCATTAATAAAATTTTGAATTTGTCAATGAAGTAAATATTGAACTCATTTGTTGAACAAACACATACACAATTTTAGCAAGAATTCTGTGAGGATCACCTTTTTCTTATACCAAAAATAAATATTAAATTAGTTCGTGTGTGTGAGAGTGAGAGACAATAATTACTCTGTAAACAACAGTTGAATTTGAATATCGATCCATCTAACTTAGAGTTATTAATTGATTAAATCATGGTACTTGATGAGCAAGTAGGTGCAAAAATAAAGTATAAATCATTGAGATTGTTAGTAATTTTGAAATTAGTGATAATAATCCAAAATATATTTGCTTTAGGTTTGTTCCTCGTTATCACAATTCTTGGCGTTAACACTTGTATCAGCATCATCAATATTCACAAATCAAAGTCAAATTTATATAAATTTTGTTTAAATTCATTTTTGTTTTGTAAGAAAATTTACGCTTACTGTCTTTTTGGGCAAAAATCTAAATGACTTGAAAATGATTATGCACCTTGCATTACATCTATTTAACACCAACGAAATGAAATGTGCAGTTCCAAAAATGCAATTTAACTAATAATACATCTAAGTTGATGTCATAGATTTTAAATAAATGTTAGAGTATGGTAAGTTTTTTTTAACAAAATTATAATAGTAATTACAGAAATTTTGGGTTTGCCTCGTGCTTTAGATAGCAAACCCCAAAAATCAAAACCGAAGTAGCAATGTGCAGCTTTTTAGAGTTTAGAAAACAAAATTCAAAAATTAAAACCAAAATAAAATTCCATTGTTAAATTGTGCTCATTTTGGGTGATTAAGGAATTTTGTAGAAATTCTACTATTATAATAATTGAGGAAAGAAAGTATTAAGTAATAAAATTTTGACTTTCTTCTCGATGCAGTTGACCAAGCATGTTATATGCAAAGGTGCAAACAATAAAATGAAATAAAACGGTTTATAAAATATTGTTTGAGCAATCGTTCCAACTGATTACATAAAATAGAAAAGCAAACCTGCATAGCTGATACTTTGGATGAAAATCCATAGATGCATGGTATCATTTCCCTATGCCTTGCTGATTAGGTTGGGAAAGTATTTGAAAGGAAAAGAACCACCTAACATAAAATTGTTTACAACCAAACTGTGATCATAGACGTAATATAAATTGAAACTTTTAGACGAACAAATTTGAAATTTTTTGACGAACAATTGTAGTAATTCGAGATTTTGAGGGAAGATCAGGAAAAGAAGCAGTGGTAGACAGGTGGGAGAGATGAAACTGATTTGAGCAGAAAGGATGGGCATGAATCATGTAAACGTGGGGAGAGAGGCATTTTCAGAACATGGAGGAGGTATACTCCTCTTTAGTTTAAGAGCGTGAATTAACTGTTGAGATCTACGATTATGGACCATATGTGTTCTTAATCTTTGAACCTTCACCCTTCTTTATCTTTTATGTTTGTCCTAGTCAGCATGATCAAATGCTTTTTGTTATATAGATTTCATTTTTCTAATAAGACTACCACTAGTATTTTATGTTTCACCAAACATAGGAGTCTTTCGACTTCACTAGCGAGTATTAGGACTCGTCACTCTTTGAATTTTGACCTTGAGTCTGCTCAACAAGTCATAGCTTCAAGGACGATGGATAACTCCTTATCGGTTGTATCATTTACAACTCCCAACCCTTTGGTACTTTTTCCTAACTCCACTTTGACCTTGAATCTGCTCAATAAATCAAAACAAATTTTTTCACTCATGCCTACCATATCATGACGATCTAAGTATAGCATATGTACCTTGAGTCTGCTCAACAAATACGGAGTATGCAAGTAATTTATTAATATATATATATATATATGCGATAGAGGACAATATTATATTAAAGATTCATAATCTTCAATACATTATATTGAGTGATATCGACTCATGGAATAATGTATCTCTTATGAAAAATCCGCGTGATTCAAGTGTCAAACACATCTGAAATCATAGTATACGTACATTTACGTATGTATTTAGTTTTTAAGTCTAATTAGGGTTTCTTAATGTTCCACCATTAGTTTATGCATTCATATTATATAAGTTTTATTATTATATAACTTTTATATTTTATATTACTTATATAATAGTCTTATGTATAACATTATATTAATTAAATATTTTTTAACTAATTTTTAATTAACTGACTTTTTAATCAATTTTATATTATTTTAATATAACATTTGTATTAAATATTTATTATATAATATAGCATTTATAGTATTACACGTATATCTTATATATGCATATATTCATTTAATTAACTAACCTTTAATTTATTTATTTAATTAATTATCCTAATTAATTTATTTAATTAATTAACTTTTAATTAATTTATTTAATTAACTTTTAATTTATTTAATTAAAAAAAATTAATTTAATTATATTAATTTCAAAATTTATTTCATATACATACATGTATACTTGTGTTATTTTATACATTTTAAAACAAAATAACATATATCATAATATATAATACAAGCATACATTTATTAATTAATTAACTTCTTTAATTAATTTATTTTATTAATCTTATTAATAAATTTTGAAAATTTGAAATTAATATTTATTTTCATACATTTTGAAATTTTTTACTATACTATAACTTTTATAATATTTGTATATCTTACTTTAGATTTAACTTTTAAATTTAAAATCTTATATTTAATTTTCAAACAATTTTGAAAATTAGCCCAAGGCTTAATTCAAATTTGAGCCTTTTCTATTAGGGACTACTTTTGGGCTGTGAGTTTAATAGTTAATCCTAACATGACTCATTTAGACCGCATAGGTTATTGGGCACTGATACCATTGTTGGAACTGGGCCCGCCCGTAGTGGAATATATGGGTGAATTTCAATTTTTTTACCCTATATGATCTTTATTTGGCCTATAAAGTCTAATTTATTTAGAAATTTTCAAAATTTATAAATAAAATCTTTATTTCATGTAAATTATATTTAATAGATTGAATTTTAGTTTATATATATTTTAATTAAGCATAATGGTACACATATGTATCATATACATATGCATATGCATATGTGTGTGCGTGTGTAACATAACAATCCATGTAAAGTATAACATGTCCATATATAAATGTTAGGATTTGCATCGCAACGGACATGATAGCTCATCTTGTATGTATTATATATTACCAAATTATATGTATGTATGTATGTATATATACACACAAACTTGTTATTTTTTTAGCAAGGCTAGCTAGTTTTAAAGTGGGCCGTCCACTTTTATTAAAAACTTTAGATAACAGGTGCTAGACACATGCGTCAGAACAGCTAAAAACAAAATAAAAGAACATGAGCCAAGCAGAAGGGCCATGGCTACTAAAACAAGTCAAAAACGACTAGTCCCCTTCCAAAGATGAGGATCCACTGCCAACTTCCTCAAAATCTAGCCCAATAACAAGAACATGCTCTGAAAATAAAGTGGTCTTGTTTGGAACATAATTTACTGAATCGCATAGTACAAATACTTCCTGTCCCAGGAGGCGTCCTCTAAAAACAATGCTATTATCATCACCGTCTTCACCTAGCAGTCAAAGAGAAAGTCCTTCCCTATGAACATGATAATACAACTTACATTCCTTACCTTCTTCCCCAACAAATATATGGTAACTGTTAAACGATGGACAATATCTCATTTCAAATTGCTCATGAACCCAAGCTTGCTCAGTGCAATCCCAGCTAATATTTTAAGGATCAACAGAAGCAATCGAGGCTTCATCAAGAAGCACAGCAGAGGGCACTTACAATGAAAAAGTAAGGACAGTATCAGAAGCCACATCAGCAACTTCTACAACAACCGAGGAAGGGATTTTTGGCTTAGGGAAGTATTTCCTAACTGGAGGGCGAGGAAGTGGTTTCTTAGCCAGGATAGGTAATGAAGAATCAACAAGACCAAGCTTACAATTTTTTGCAATATGACCAAAGGAGTGACAAACCGAGCATATATAAGGTTTACAACTATAATCAACATCAACATAAACATCCTTACCCTCAGCAATACGAACCTTCAACTTAGAAGGAAGCAGTTTATCCGGAGTTATTTCAATTAACGCCTTAGCATACATGATCCTCTTCCTAGCCACATTATTGACATTAAAACATCTAAGCTTGCCAACTAGGCTAGTCAACCAATCTAGCCCAATCGTGGATGCAGAACAAAAAGGATATTCCTTAAGTGGGCCTGTACAGGAATAGACAAAATCTGATCCCTAATACTATCAACCGATGGACTCCATGAGGTTACAATGAATGGCTTACCTGCAATAATGGATGGTTCCTCTTCTAGAATATTAAGTCTTTCATCTTTTCAAGAGAACTTGAAGAAAAACAAGGATACGCCGTAATAAACACGAAGCCAATGCATGATTTTCCAAATACTACGATAATGTTATCTAACTACATTATATGGTGGATTAGAGTCAAGGAAAAAACCAACCAAGTACTCTGACCAATACTCAACTCCCGCTTGTAAAATCTCTTTCCAAGGCACCATCGCTCCATCAATTTCAACTTTTTTAAAAAGGGCGTGGAGAGTACGTACCCACGTTTCTTGACAATGAAGTGAACAATAAGGTCCATATATTTGCAGTAGGAGGTTGTGAAGCCTGAGTAGCAGGCAGAGACTCAACACTCATGTTATTAGGAAAATTAAGGTTAGTAGGTTGTAGATGACTAGCAATATCAGTTGGAAAATTTTTACAAACAATAGGAGAGTGTTGTTAGTCGCTATGCACTGGATCGGAAATGGCCGATAGTAATAAATAGTGAAAATGCAGTGGAATAATATAGTAGATCACACAGTCGATTTTATACTGGTTCGGACCTACCGTCCTACGTCCAGTCTCGAAGCTCCCCTTCGATATTTCACTATCAAGACCCTCACTTCACCCAAAAGAATATGTTTACAAACTCTGCTTGAAGAACCGAAAATACCTTCAACAATAATTACAAGTAGTGTAACAAAAACGTTACTCTCTGACAGCACGTATCTTAATATACAGAATGTCAGTTTGATGCACAATAACTCCTATAGCCAAAGGAAATGATATTGAGTGGAGGTACAGAGGCTAAAAAGTTTATTTGACTAGAGTATGGGATGTGGAGATGAAGCAAACTAGTCGAAATCTCTGAATTAGATGAATTTCTTGAAACTCGGAGAATTGCTTTAGGAATTGAGAGTTTAGGAGTGGAAATCAAAGCATAAAATTGTGTTGTGATTTAGGGATGGTTAGGGGTTTATATAGATGTTGTAGGGATGCTAAAGTAGGGGTGCAACCTTCCAATTTCTCCATTGATGAAGAGAAGTGGCTACAGGAGCGGAGAGATGCAGCTTCTAGAGTGAAGAGACATGAAGATATCACTTCAAAAAACTAGCCGTTTTATACTAGGTCAGTCAACTTAAAGAAGGCTTCAATCGATTGGCTTATTGTAAAATTCAAACCCGAGAGAATAGTAAAAAACAATAGACAAATTGTTTATATTCAGTCGACTGGGTTCAGTCGTCTGAACAAGATTTCAATCGATTGAATCTTAGTACTTTCCAAAAGCTTTTGTGGTGCAGTGCCAAGGGCCTGTGCTTATCTCTCAGCCCACCTGGGTTCGAATCTTAACTTTGCACATTTTTAGCCATTATATTTTACACCTGTCCCATCATTGTTTTGACCTGAAATAACTCAATAAACATAGTAGCATCATTTTTGTATGGTTGTTACCATCAAAACACCACATATATATATATGGTTCTTTCATTCTCCCCCTTTTTGATGATGGAAACCACACAACTTTAATATATAATAATAACTACTCCTAGATATATGTTATGTAAGTTTATTTCCCTTAATTTCATATAAATGCTAATACAAAATATATAAAATACGTTCTTCTCCATCTTTGTCATTAACAAAAAGGCACAAGAGCATTGTCGTACTATATGATAAATACTCCCCCTAAGTATAATGTTTCTCTTTAACTTTTAACTATGTACTTTCCCATTAATATGCTCATTATTTCTCCCCCTTTTGTAATTAACAAAAAGTATGAAAAAATTAAAAATAAATGGAGAATATCATAGAAAAATTAAAAATAAATAATTTTAACATTAAAGCAAAATGATGAGTATCCAATAGATATGTCAAATATAAGTAAAATGATACTCATTTTACAATAGATATAAGGTTTTTGACTTAGGAAACCATATCCATTTGGATGTGGTTGATCTCTTAAAAAATAATTTCCACTATTAATTATAGTGATGAAATAATTGTTAATGTATGATTGTCTATCATAATCAGTTAGATTAGAAGAAACCTATATTTTAACATAATTATCATTGATTTAGTATTCAAAGGATTTTTTCTATTTCTAAGCATAATAATATTATGACATGGATTGGTTTTAGAACTATCTCTACTTTTAGTACTAGCATTAAAATGTATATACAAGAATGCATATTTAGTACTTTTTCTATAATTATCTTGTTTATAATCTAAACAAGTTCTATTACTGTGAGCTTTGCTATTAGTAGTTAAGGAAGATAAATCATCTTTTATATATTAAAATTTGTGATTTTTTTCATTTAATTTATCAAAAATAGCTTTGAAATCACAAATTTCTTTTTGCAACATAATATTATTATCTTTTAAAAATTCATATTCTTTAATTAGTTCTAGATTCTTATCATTAAAGCCCTATTCTCTTTTTCAAGAGACAAAAGTTTAGAATTAGAATTAATCAAATAATTTTGAAAAATATACTTTTATTTTGCAAAACTTTGATTTCCTTTAAAAGATCAGTATTTTTATCATTTAAGCGCTCATTATCTTTTAATAGAAAATCTTTTTGAAAATTAAGTTCTTCCAATGTATTTTCAAAATTTTTAGTTTGTTTTACTAAAAACTCATTTTCTTCCGTTAAAATATAAATTTTACGCTCACAATCATCTAATTTAGCTAAAGTAATAGAATTGACCTTTTGTGATGCTTTAGAATCTTTTAATAACTTCTCATGCATTTTTAAAAGATCGCTATATCTAAGCGTACCGATTTTGTCTGATATTAGCCACAGAGCACATGTACCTTAATTATATAGTTTGTTGCTCACTTCCAGAAATTTTCTTTTTCTCGACTGTCTTTGAGCTCTGACTAGATCTTCTCTTTCTGACCATTATTCTATGATGTTATTCTATGCACTAGATCGCAAATGGTTAGTAGTAGTAGACAATGTAAATGCAGCAGAATAGTAACGTAGATCACATAGTCGATTTTATACTGGTTCGAACCTCCCGTCCTATGCCCAATCCCCAAGCTTCCCTTCGGTATTTCACTATCAAGAGCCTAACTTCACTCGGAGAAATAGTTTACAAACTCTGCCTGAACAGCAGAATAAGACTTCAACAACAATTACAATTAGTGTAACAAAAATGTAACTCTCTGACACAGAGTATCTTGCTATACAGAATGTCAATTTAATGTACAATAACTTCTATGACCAAACTAAATGATATTTAGTGGAGATATAGAGGCTAATGAGTTTATTCGACTAGAGTATGGTATGTGGAAATAAGGCAAACTAGTTGAATCTCTAAATCGGATGAATTTCTTGGAACTCGAAAAATTGCTTTAGGAATTGAGATTTAGGAGTGGAAATCAAAGTGTAAAGTTGTGATATGATTCAGGGATGGTTATGGGTTTATATAGATGTTGTACGGATGCTAAAATAGGGGTGCAACCTTCCAATTTCGACATTGATAAAGATAAGTGGCTACAGGAGCGGAGAGATTCAACTTGTGGAGTGAAGAGACATGAAGATAACACTTCAAAAAACTAGCCATTTTATACTAGGTCAGTCGACTTAAAGAAGGCTTCAATCCACTAGCTTAGTGTAAAATTCAAGCCTGAGAGCATAGTCAAAAACAGTAGACAAGTTGTTAATATTCAGCCGACTGGGTTCGGTCGACTAAACAAGGCTTTCAGTCGAATGAATCATAGTATTTTTCAAAAGTTTGTGTGATGCAGTGGTAAGGGCATGTGCTCATCTCTTAGTCCACCCTGGTTGAATCCTAACTTTGCATATTTTTAGCCATTTTATTTTACACCTTTTCCATTATCGTTTTGACCTGAAATAACTCAATAAACAGTTTAGTAGCATTGTTGTATAGTTGTTATCATCAAAACACCATATATATATATATATATATATATATATATATGGACACACATATATATGGTTCTTTCAAGCGTACAACTACATCAAGAATAGATGTATCTGCCACACTAACGTCAATAAACAATTCACCATCAGAAACATGATTCAATAATTCGAACACCGGAGGAGCAGACTGCCGCTGGCCATACTAGACCACCAGTAACAACATCATTAATATGAATATCATGCTGATCATGCAGATCTCTGATAATAATTAGCTCAACACAGAGAATGTCGAGGCAAAAAACATGCTGAAGGAAGCACAGTAGATTTTACGTCTTTCAGACCTAAAGCATCCAAACATTTACCATAATTTTGCCAAATCTCATCACATACGTTTACAGCAGCAGCAAATAGAGGAGTAACTGTCGATGTGTTCGCCATATTCATACAACACAGCCCAAACATAGGTGCACAGTTGATTCAATTCGAATAAGGGATGAAGCAAAATCACCAAAATTGCAGGACCCAATAATTACAGCACCAGTGGACATTGAGCTCGAAATAATGACAGGCGAGGAAGCACCAACATGATTTATATGATTACTTGGGAATGAACATTCATGAGAAGGCAGACTACCAAGAAGTCTACAGCCGAAAGCAGCAACATTCACATTAATAAGAGACGGAGAAACCCCAGAAATGGCCACTTGAGACGACTTGGGAGACGACAAATAGGTTTGGCTACTTCGGGTATAGGAGGAGGAGCGTCCTAAATTAACAACATAAGACTGAGTGAATTTTGACTTGTCCTTACGATTCTTGGCTATCCGAAGAACCCAGAGTGACAAGGTAGGGTGCAAGAGGAGCGCTAAATGGAAGGCAAGAAGACGAGGCATGGGAACCCTAAATCAGTAGTTTGGGTGAAAACAGGGAGGCCATTGATATTTATGTGATGTACACAGATCATATATTAAATATGATATTTATTTGATCACTGCTAGAAAAGGCTAAAATAACAACAGCATGTAGCGACGGCTAATTTCCGATGACTTCCGACGGGCCGTCGGCGGCCGTCGGAAGCCTTCGGAAATTCGCGAATTACAGGCTCCAGCCAAGCCTCTTCTTCCTCATTTTCTGGCACAAAAAAACTCATTGAAACCCCCAAATCCCCCCTCCAAGCTTCCAATCTCCGATTTCAAGCTTTCGGATCCTCTACGGTTGCTTAATCAAACTCCATTGCTCTCAATCTCAGGTATAATCTCTTATTTTCACCAAAAATCAAATTTTTACCCTAAATCTAGATTTGCATAAGTTGATAAATTAGGGCTAATTAGTGATTGTAATTGTTTTCAATAGCCTAATAATGGTTTATAGTATTACACGGTATACCTATTTCATATGTTATCGTGAAATTTTAAAGAGTGTGTATAATTTGTGATTATGTGTGTATATGTAAACCATTATTGTGTTGTTTCTACCATTGTATTGTGTTAATTGGAATAAGACATGAGTTGTATAACATCTTGACTTGTATAACAATAATGAATGCATGAGTCTAAATTTTTTTTGACTGTATTGGAAAATGACAACAATATTGAAGCAGCCTTATTTGATAAAATACGCGGAATAAATGTGGTAAATTAATAGTTTTTTGAAATATATAAAATTAATAAATATTCATTTTTTATAAACTACTTTTTTTATGTCCCTTAGAGAGTTTTGGCCCCGTCCGACAGGTGTTGTACATGATTGTTATATAAATATTCATTTTTGTCACAAAACGGCCATTTATATTCAACTAGTACAGTACTTGTTGGATTTGTCCCTGTATTAGACAAGTTATAAACACAGTAAACAATTACATTTCGCACATTATTTCGTTTCAAACGGTTTACAAAATTTCTCCATCACTTTTCTTTTTTGTTTTCTACGTACACGCATTTGTGTACAATGTAGGAAACAAAATGTAAGTGTTTATTATGTTTGTAATGGAAAGTAAGATGACTGACCAGGAAAAAAGATAACCATAAACCAACATTTTTATATTATATTCTTAAGTGGGGTAAAATTGACGTGTATAAGTTTTTTTATCGATACATTGAAAAATAAAAAGTGAATTCATAAAATGACCAATATTTATTTTTGAATTTGTGACATATTTTTTTCAAATAGGAAAAATGATTGATTATTTTATTGATCGGAAGAGATTGATGTATCAAAGAAGAGGATTGAGAGGCTCAATAAAAGAAGATTTTTATAATGGTATAAACGTATTTGTTGAATTTGCTTTCAGTAATAACGGAAACGATGTAGAAATTCGTTGTCCATGTAATAGGTGTAAACATTTGAAGTATTTGTTATCCGATATTGTGAAAGTCGATTTGTGCAAAAACGGTTTCATGCCGGAGTATTATGTTTGGGATCGTCATGGAGAAGTTGTAGCAAATATTTCTACAGAGTCTGAATTAGAGATTGCTGGTAATGAAATTGTTATGACGAACCGTATAGAAAATATGGTTGAAGATGCATCACGATCAATGTTCCCTACGGTTGAAGTTGACGACAAAGATGAAAATGTTGAAGAACCAAATATTGAAGCAAATTTTTTTTATGATTTACTGGATACTACTAAGAAACCTCTTTGGAATGGTTGTAAAAGCGGCATCCAACTATCAATAACCGTAGAATACATTATGATGAAGTCAAAATACAACATCACCGAAGCCGAATTTACAGCCGTTGTACAAGTTGCAAAAAGACATATGCCGCCTGATAATTTAATGTGCGAAAATCACTATGAAATTAAAAAACTTATGTCGGCTTTTGGTTTACCTTATCATAAAATAGATACATGTTTAAATGGCTGCATGGTTTTTTGGAAAGAGGACATCACTCTTAGGAAGTGTAGAATATGTAACGAGGAAAGGTACAAACCAAGAAAAAAGAAGAGAAAGGAAGTTCCATACAAACGTATGCATTATTTTCCCATCACTCCTAGGCTTCAAAGATTATACGCATCTTCTGTAACTACATCTCATATGAGATGGCATAGCGTGAGAACAGATGAAGAAGGTACGTTGGTACATCCAGCCGATGGAGAAGCATGAAAGCATTTCGACAAAACTTTGTTAGGAAATCAAATCTACGGTTTCGTTGACAACAACTATACAATAGAAATCGAATATATGTATATATTTCTATATACAGGTACATGCTAGAGCAACATCACTAGAAAGACAAGAACAAGGTGCAAAGAACAATACAAGAGACAACAAGTCGATAAGATCAAAGAAGCAACAAGAAACATGCACAAAAAGGACATGCACAGTTTTTAGACGTCTGAGTGCACAAGTTAGACGTCTGAAAATATCCTCTGGAACAACAAAACAGACAAGACCAGACGTCTGGTAGATGCACCTAGACGTCTGGAAATCTACCCTGTACAAAAATTATATACTACCAGACGTTTGATACAAATACCAGACGTCTGATTTCAAACTCGGGAACAAAAATTATACAGGCTCAGACGTCTGATACAAACATCCAGACGTCTGAATTCAAACTCGGGATTGAAATTTAAACTTCAACTGCCAGATTTGAATAGACGTTCTCGCTACTCTTCGTTGCAACTCTTCATCATCAACAAAAGCAACTATATAGCGCTTGTTAATAGATGCAACTACTCAAGGAATCTCTCTACAACTATATATATCTTCAAGAATCAAGAGAACACTCACCTTACTCACTTTTGCTCTCTAATTATACACTCTATCATATACTCTTGATCTCTAGCAGTCTATACTTGTATTCTAATCTTCCAAATATACAGTTCTTCATAGACAATACTCTCTAGATATATATATTGAAAGCATTTGTACTAATTAGTCAATATCCGTGTTATAGAACACACATTTGACAAGAACAATCTATTGTAACCAAGCCTATTCCTCCGAGCAAAGCGAGGGTGTTTGATAGTCGAATTCCGAATGGGAGCTTCGAGACTGGACGTAGGACGGGAGGTCCAAACCAGTATAAAATCCCGGTGTGCTTATTCTATATTTACTTAGATTAGTATTGGTTTAGTTGCATTATATATTTAGCCACATATACTTGCATATACACTACACGATCCACCCTATAGACTTTCATTTGGTATCAGAGCTTGGTTTGATCAAAAGTACTGTAACAAGTTTTTGAACCACTAATATGGCAAGTATCCTTCAAGAAGATCAATCTACCGCACGTCCCCCACTATTTAATGGCTCCAACTATGCATATTGGTCAACTCGTATGCGTATTTTTATGGAAGCCAATGGTCTAGAAATATGGTCTGCCATACAAAATAAATATGAAGCACCTGACACTGCTAAGAAAACTTGAACCGATGCACAAAAGACCTTAGCCTTAAACAATGCTAAAGCTATGAATGTTTTATTTTGTTCTCTAGTTAAAAATGAATTTTCACGTGTCATGTTATGTACCACTGCGTTTGACATTTGGCGTACCTTACAAATCACACACGAAGGTACAACAAAGGTCAAACAAACTAAGATTTCAATTTTGCAAAACCAATTTTCTTCATTCAAAATGAAACTATTGTTGACATGTATTCTAGATTTCAAACTATTCAACATGATCTTATGGCATTAAGAGTTAAGTTTACTGATTTTGATTTAGTTTCTCGAATACTCAACTCTTTAACATCGGATTGGGAAAGGAAGGTATTAGCTATTGAAGAAGCTAATGATATTTCTACTCTCAAGGTTGAAGAGTTGATATGAAATTTAATGTCCTATGAAGCTAACTTACAGGCTAGAAAAGAACAAAATATTGAAAAGAAGAACATAGCATTTCAAGCAAAGAATGATGACTCGGATTTGGATGAAGAAGAGATAGTTTTCATTGCTAAGAATTACAACAAATTCAAGAAATTTAGAAAGATAACCAAATTCCAAAAAGAAGGGAAGTCCAATACAACAAATCAATCTCAAATCAAGTGCTATGAATGCGATCAATACGGACACATGAAGAAGGATTGTCCTAAACGCAACAATGAGAAAAAGAACAAATTTGAGAAATTTAAGAAGAAAAGAGCTTTTAAAGTTACATGGGACGATTCCGATTCATCATCATCTTCTGATAGTGATAGTGATAGTGATAGCGATGGAGAACAAGCTAATGTATGTTTTATGGCTAACACTGATGAGGTATGTCCTGAACTTAGCTACAATGAACTATTAGAACTTAGCATAGAATTAGATGATAAATTTATACAAATTAAAAAATTAAACAAAGAACATATGGCCAAAATAAATAGGTTAGAACTTGAAGTAGGAATGTTAAAAGATGAAAAAATTATTTTAGAAGAGGAACTAGCATTATCTCAAGAAAAAATTAAAAATAGTTTAATTGAAAATGAAACTATAGTTATTGAAACAAGACTAGAAAAGGATGACTTGTTAAAAGAAAATATCAACTTGAAATGTAATATTGAAACATTGAAAATTGAAAATTTAGAATTAAAAGAAAAATTAGACAAAATTACAAATAATGTTTCAAAATTTATTAAAACAAGATTTGGAAAATCTTATTAAAACTTTAAAACCATCAGGTAATAGAAATGGAATAGGTTTTAAAAATATTTCTAAACAAACAGGGAATAATATTAAGAAATATAGTTTTATTTATCAAAAGACTAAAGGATCACCTAAGTCCATTACGAATACCAAAACTATAAAAATTTGGATTCCAAAGACAAATAATAAATTGATTAGACAAAAACATATCTATAATTTTTTAGAAAATGTAGTCTATAATAAAAAATATATTCACAAAGGTACCAAACCTTTTTGGGTATGGCTACCTATCCCTCCTAACATCTAGGACCCTAAAAAAGTATATGGGTATCAATTAAATTTCTTTTTATTCTGTAGGTACCCAAAATAAAAAATAAGGAGAAATGGATACTTAATAGTGGATGCTCCAAACATATGACCTGAAATGCAAAAATGTTATCAAATATAACATATATCGATGGTGGAACAGTAACCTTTGGAGATAACTCAAAACACTACAAGAAAAACCATTTATAGTTGCAAAAATCGGTGGCGTTTTATTGTAAATGCAACAAAAAATAGATTACCAAATAATATAAACGTGGCAAAAAATAATTCACGTTTCCCGCTTCTAAAAAAAAGAGTCCGCGCGAACTAAATAAACGTAACCTATCATTTTACTCTCGTACTTAACAAAATTCTCGTCCCTAATTTGCTTTCTTCTTCAAAAATTTTTTTCCCCTTTTAATCGTGTTAAATTTTCATCGCACTCAAGT
Organism: Allium fistulosum; assembly: GCA_030737815.1. Taxonomy (NCBI): domain Eukaryota; kingdom Viridiplantae; phylum Streptophyta; class Magnoliopsida; order Asparagales; family Amaryllidaceae; genus Allium; species Allium fistulosum. The sequence continues at coordinate 854,735,240 of CM060907.1, forward strand.
ATCATCGTCAACTCCGTCGTTTCCCCCTTACTCAACATCGAGTCGCGGTAGCCAGCAGATCTAGGTATATTTAGGTATGAATCTTTTAAATCGATTAGGTATATTTAGGTATGAATCTTTTAAATCGACTTTGTGATTCTATTTGGATTTTATATGAATTTGAATGCATCTTATTTTCGTATTTTTTCCTAAACTATTACTGAAATGGCTGATTTAACACTAATTACAATGATCTGTTGGGATATCTGCTTTGATTTCTTTGAGTATATGAATGTTCTGTTGAAGTGGTTCAGTGAATCAATGGTTGCTTGTTGAGAGGAGGTTGAGGTTGCGTGTTTCGAGAATTTGGTGGGTTCAAGTAGCATTGATGGAGGTCGCGGGTTTGTTTGCGATTGGGTATTGGCTGGCTCGATGGTTGAGAGTGGTAAATGTTGGAGCATAAATAGTCTTTTGTGGAGTGGCAGGCACTGGAAATATGTCAGTTGTGTGGATGTGAGGTAGTGAAGAGGAGGCGGTGAAGTTGACTGTTGGTTTGGTAAGAGGAAACTGTTGGTTTGTACATTCTGAGGCTTTGAATTTATATGCAGTAATTCTATAATTTGCTAGACTTAGGCTTTGAATTCATGCATGGATTAATTATAAATACATGTAAATCTGAGGTTAAATGCAAGATATAAGTGTAAAATTTATATTTTTGGAAAAGTATTCTTTGCCTTTGTCTACTAAACCACCATGGTTATATGCAGTAGTGCTACAAGTATTTGTACTTCAACGTCTAGTTATTTTTTTGATTACAACAGATAACCAATTTATATGTCAAAGATTGGAAACTTATTTGCCTTCAAATGTCGATAATGGAAAAAGGCTGGGTTTTTTTAAACAGGTGATAAAACCATGATTAACTTAATATGTATTTTGAGAATTAGAACATATAATCTAATACTAAAGCTCACTTTTTTTTTACTTTTTTCATAGAACTAGTATAGAATACCGACAAGGAGCAATGAATTTCGTGCATGCTGCAAAGAGGAATGTAAGAAGTGTAGAAAAAATTTTATGCCCTTGCAAGGATTGTCGGAATCTTAGTCGTCATGATGACCAAATCATCGTTGAACATTTAATTATAAAAGGAATGGATCCTAAATACATTGACGGTGTATGGTTTAACCCTAATGAAGAGATAAATGTAGAGAATAAAACAAATACGTTTGACGTATATGAACTATTCAAGATGATTCACTATGAAGATGAAGATTTTTTGAATCAAGATTTTTTTGATGATGATAAAGACGATGTTGATTCTCGAAGAAAAGAGGATGAGTTAGTCAAGAACTTGGAAGATGCAGAAACTCCATTATATCCTGGTTGCACAGATCACACAAAATTATCTGCCATCACCGTCTTGTATAATCTTAAATGCGAGACTGGCTTGTCCGATAGTGGTTTTGATAAGCTTTTAGCTGTGCAACATCTATTTCTGCCGAAGGATAACGTGCTTCCCAAAACCTCATATGAAGTCAAGAAATTTCTTAAAGCATTCGACATGGGTTTTGAAAAGATACATGCTTGTGAGAATGATTGTTGCCTTTTCAGAAAAGAATACAAAAATTTAGAAAGTTGTCCAAAATGTGGTTCCTCGAGATGGAAGAAAAATCAAGATACTGAAGAGGTTATACAAGGTGTTCCAGTTAAAGTATTAATATATTTCCCAATCATTCCGAGGTTTAGACGAATGTATAGATCTCAAAAGATGGCTGAAGAATTAAGATGGCATTTAAATAATAAAAGTAACGATGGAAAAATGCGTCATCCCGCGGAGTCTATGACATGGAAAATGGTGGATGAAAAGTATAAATCTTTTTCATCTGATCCACGCAATCTTAGGCTTGGTCTTGCTACAGATGGATTCAATCCATTTTCCATGTTGAGTTCGAAATATAGTTGCTGGCCGGTAATGCTTGTGACATACAATCTCTCGCATATGTTGTGTATGAAGAAAGAAAATATTATGTTAACTTTACTTATTCCAGGCCCGAAGCAACCCGGGAATGATATTGATGTATATTTGGCGCCTTTGGTGGAAGACTTGCATCACTTGTGGTCTAATGGAGTTACTGCTTATGATGCATTTAGTAAAACTTTATTTAAACTGAATGCAATTTTGTTATGGACGATTAATGATTTTCCAGCTTATGGAAATCTTGCTGGATGTATTGTTGCAGATTAGATTTAAATTGGAAGAGGAATGGCAAAGAAAAGCTATATTTCAACAAATGGGAGTACTTTGGAGATCGTCAAAAAGCAAATTGGTTCGAAATTTGCAAAAAGCGGAGAACGATGAGGAAAGACTTAAACTGAAACCTACGAACATAAAAAGCATAACCGATTGGAGGAACTTTGTGAAGGCGAAAACAAGTCCAGAGTTTAAGGTAAATCATTCCTACTGAACTCGTCTGGCATGTTTCTGCAAATCCATCTACATAGTTAGCAACCGATAAATTTCTTTAGAAGTGAAGTCCAAGTGTTGGTGGATGCTGAGGGTTCCTGTTTAGGTATTAGCTATAGGAACCTATGACAGTACAAAATACAAATGCATTATGACAAGCACATGAACATTTTAAATGAAGTAAAAAAAACACTTTGCAAGTTAGTTCAATCTATAAATATTATTAGTAGATATGGAATGTTGTATATGTCACTGAGTTATCCAGCATTAATAATACCAAATAAGTATATGACCATGATGAATTGATTTTCAAATAAATTGCAATCCTCACCATACATATTTACCCTGCATTATAAATATTAGATAGTTTTTCTTTTTATGATTTTGGTTGTTAAATTCTAGCATCTTTCAATATTTTCAGCAAAAAAGTGAGAAATATTCAGCCCTTAGGTACACACAACTTCCGCATACAACTGGTCGTAGAGGAATGGCTAGAAAGACCGAAGACATGGTAAGTTAATTAACTATAGCATTATTTAACATTATTTTATACCTGTCAGTTTATTAATTTAATGTTATTCTATTTTTAGAAAAAAGAAAGTGTAGATCCATCGTCCATATGTAGAGCTGATGTGTGGATTAGATCTCACATTAAAAAAAATGGTGAACCAGTGAACATGGAAGCTGCGAATACTATTGTAAAATTGTTTTTAATTTTATTGGTATATTTTTTTTTGAAACTATGATATTTTTACCATTGTACATTATCTATGTGTATTTATTTATATATGAGGAGATCAAAAAATATGGTAGCCTATCCCAATCCGGCTCGACACAGACTGATATTGGAAAAGATGCTCTTGTACATGTACTGGGACAAGATAAACCGGGACGGTTAAGGGCATTGGGTAGGGGTTGCACTTTAACCAAGCTAGCTTTGGCCCAGTCCAAAGATAAACAAGTGTCTCGGTGTCGAGGGGAAATAGCAGAATTGAAGGGAATGATACAGACTCTGATGGACCAGAAGGTAAATTTTTGGAAATTAATTTATATTCGTAAAATATTAATTTATATTCGTGCTTCGCTGCAGGGTAAAGAAAGTTCGAGAAGAACTCACCTGATTCGGTAAAAATAATATTTATATTACTCAATAAATGAAATTTATATTTTAATTTTTAGTCCAGTAATTGATTTAATTTTCGGTTGATTAATTATAGAGCGACGACGAAGTATGTTTGCTGTTGAATTGGGATGGAACCTCTGGAGTTGTTGCCCATGGGAGGCTGTTGTCCATGGACCCAGATGACGTTGTCAATGGCATTCGTTTTGGACCAAATGCTGGGAGCGTTGTTATAGATTCAGTGGATAAAGCAGATACTTATTTATGGAGGCCTACACCTGAAATGGCAATCTTAGCAGACGCTAAGAATAAGGTAGTTGCTTGGCCATCAGTTTGCATCAAGGTCCCGCTGCGAACACGGTTGAACTGTAGTGCAGCCAGTACGTTAATTTTTTTCACGTTAAGTATATTAGTGTAATATGTTGCGAGCTTATTGATGTCTAAAATGCAGCGAGCACACCCCCCCATCTGAATAAAAATTTAACACATATTCATTGTTTTTGTATAGCATACTAAAGTCTTGAATTTCACTTCTCATTTTTAGAGTACCAGCATCATCGAAGACACTTGCAAGATTTACGGTTGGACTGAGGGTGAAGGTGTAGTTGCCGAAGGAAGAATCCACGCCACTGATCCAAAATATACTGTTAATGGTATTCCATTCGGTCCGTCTGCTGTTGTGATTTGGGTGGACAAAGTAGTAAATAAAGATGCTTATTTGTGGCGACCCACATCTGATATGTCGTGCATTGGAGATGCAGTTGGTAGGAAAGTAGCATGGCCAAGATCAAAAGTAGAAGCTGATCAAGAAAAACTAGATGAGAGTCGTGATGATACTGAATATGTTGTGAATTCTCCCATGAAATCCGCACATATGGTCATGAATAAATCGCAAAATGTAAGTATTAATTTTCAAATTTGAAGAAGTTAACTGTGTATGAAAGTTTATTTAATGTGCATGTATACATTGTGCATAATAATCTCTTTTCTTTCAGCCGATTGCAACCATACAAAAGGATGCCAAATGCCGTTGATCGATTTGGGTGGAGCAGACATAGTGGCTGAAGGAAGTATTGCATCAACTGATCCGATAACGATGGTCCATTGTCGTCCATTGGGACGTAATGCTGTAAAAGTTTGGATTGAACTGGTGATAGTTCCAGATGCAGAGATATGGAGACCAACATCGGGTCTGACGTGCATGGATGATTGCTTTGGCGTTCCCATAGCTTGGCCAATGGAAAAAATCATTATTAAGTCAAAATGAAAGGTATATGATTTTTTATATATATACATTAGGAATGCTAGCAGCTAAAGTGCAGATAGATTTTTGGTAAAATGATAAAAGTACATAAGTAGGGGTGTTATATTCGAATTGTGATTGAATGATTGTGATTGGTGGTTCAGGTTCAGGGGAGGGAAAATAATTGATGGTGAGGAGTTATGTATGGATTGTGGTGGAATGTTAGTGATGCAATTTGTAGGAGATGCAATATGGGATTGATGAGAGTTCGGGTGAGCATGTTTGTGTGGTTGGATGTTTTCAGGTGGATTTTGTTTCAAGCAAGCTGGTCGTTTGTGGAGGTGGATTTTGTTTCAGGAAGGAGTGTATTAGAAGGTGGGGCGGTGCAGGTGCTTTGTTTGGTGATGAAGTTCAGGCTAAGGCAGTACAGTGATAGTGTAGGAAGAAGTGGCAAGGTAGTTGAGTGTTGTGGTAGTGCAGAGAAGTGGTCGATTGTCGTCCATATGTTTTGTTTCAGTACATTGCTTATTTAAGCAGTTTTAAGTTCAGGTTTTGTTTTCTCACTCTTTTGTTCTGTTCTTTGTTGACAGGTAGTTCAGGTTTTGAAGACATCAGCAATGACAGGTAGTTCAGGTTTTTATGGTGGTTCAGGTTTTGCTCGGTACTTTGGTTATTTCAGACGTTTATTTCAGATGTATATGTACGGATGACACTTATGGTAGTTTGGTTATAACACTTATGGTAGTTTGGTTGTGTATGTGTATGGGTAGCTTTTTGTCGACACCTATGTATGTGGATGTATGAATGTCTATGTATCTTGTGGATCTTCAATGCGTATACGTATTTTGTAGTTGTTTAATATATTGTGTTCAAAAGTGTATGTGCTTGCGTATTCTGTTATTATATAATTGGATGCTAGATCAGGGGTAAATCTGGAGTAGCAGGTGGAGGGAAACAAACGCTACTGGATATTATTTATTTTGGTAGCGTTAAAATGTCGCTACAAAAGAGTGATTAAAAACTCAAGTACACTTATGCTGGCGTTTATTAAGCGCTACAAAAAATGTATATAACGCCATGAAAAGGTAACGTGGAGGAGAAAACCCTTTCGGCGGCGTTAAACAGGCGCTACAAAAAATTTAGATAACGCCATAAAAAAATATCATGGAGGAGAAAACCTTTTCGGTGGCGGTAAATAGGCGCTACAAAAAAGGAATTCTATGGCGTTATAAAAACGCTATCAAAAAAACAAATTTGGTGGCGTTTAAAAAAGTGCAACTAATACTCGAGGATTTTTAGTGGCATGTTTTCTCGTAACGATTATCGGAACGCCACTAAAATACGTAGTGGCGGTTTTTGGGCGCTACAAAAAATCAGTTTTCTTGTAGTGAAAGGATACATCGTAGGCATCGGAGAAGTCATCAACTCTGGTATTTCTAACTCTCCCATTATTACAAATGTTTTGTTAGTAGAAAATTTAAAACACAACCTACTTGGCATTAGTCAATTATGCGATACAGGGTTTCAAATTAATTTCAAATAAGATAAATGTAATATTTTCAATAACAATCAACTTATATTTGAAGGTTTTAGAAACAAAAATATTTATGTCTTAAATATGAATATAAATCAAAATTCAAACTTATGTTTAACCGCCAAACATGACGATCCATGGTTGTGGCATAAACGTTTTTGTCATATTAATTTTAAAAATATTAATAAATTAGCAAAATATGAGCTAGTTAGAGGTTTACCAAAAATAAATTATAAAGTAGAAAATCTATGCGACGCTTGTCAATTTGGTAAGCTAAAGAAAAGTTCCTTTAAATCTAAAAATAATATTTCTACAAAACAACCATTAGAATTATTACATTTAGATTTATTTGGTCCAACTCAAGTACGATCTATAAATCACAACAAATATGTTTTCGTAATAGTAGATGATTTTTCAAGATATACGTGGACCTTATTTTTAAACATAAAAGTGACACTTTTGGAATATTTAAAATGTTTGCTAAAAGAATAAAAACTCAAATGGATTTAAAAATTAAAAATATTCGAAGTGATCACGGAGGAGAATTCGAAAATGATCTTTTTACTAACTTTTGTAATAAAAAGGGAATTAGTCATAACTTCTCATTTCCCTGCACACCACAACAAAATGGTGTAGTAGAAAGAAAGAATCGAACATTACAAGAATGTGCACGAACGCTATTAAATAGTAGCGGTTTACCAAAACATTTTTAGGCTGAAGCTATTGCTACGGCTTGTTATGTTTTAAACCGAGTAACCATACGACCGATGACTAAACACACTTGTTTCAAAATGTTTTTTGGAAGAAAACCTAAAGTATCATACTTTAAAACTTTTGGATCAAAATGTTTTATATTAAATACAAAAGACAATTTAAGAAAATTTGATCCAAAGGCTGATGAAGGGATCTTTGTTGGATATTCGGATCGTAGCAAGGCATATAGAATTTTTAATAAACGTACTAACTACTAACACAATTGAAGAAAGTTTACATGTTTCATTTGATGAAAATTTCCTTAATAATCATACTAATGATGATGATGAAATTATTTCTATATCAAATACAACAAACCCGTCTAATAATGAGATAAATACACAAAATAATACTTTAGTGTCATCTCCTAGAATTCTTAAAGATCATCCAAAATATAATATCATTGGAGATCTTAACTCGAGAGTAACTAGAAATCAACTTAACCAAATAAGCCATATAGCATTTGTGTTAACTTTCGAACCGAAAAATTATAAAGAAGCTTCAAATGATAACTTTTGGATAATAGCTATATGCAAGAAGAGTTAAATCAATTTGAACGTAATAATGTTTGGGAATTAGTCCCAAGACCAGAAAATCAATCGGTTATAAGAACAAAATGGGTATTTAAAAATAAAGCAGATGAAAATGGAAATATAATTAGAAATAAAGCTCGCTTAGTTGCTCAAGGTTATAATCAAGAAGAAGGTATCGACTATGATGAAACTTTTGCTCCAGTAGCAAGACTCGAGGCCATACGTACATTACTCGCTTTTGCAAATCATCACAATTTTAAACTATTTCAAATGGATGTCAAAAGTGCTTTCTTAAATGGTTTCATCAAAGAAAACGTATATGTTGAACAACCTCCATTATTTATTCAAAAAAATATCCCAATCATGTTTTTAAATTACAAAAAGCTTTATATGGTTTAAAACAAGCCCCCCGTGCTTGGTACGAACATCTTAAAAATCACTTAATTACATCTGGTTTTATAATAGGTAAAATCGATACAACATTATTTATTAAACGAGAAAATAATGATATTTTAGTTGTGCAAATTTACGTAGACGATATTATTTTTGGTTCAACTAACGAAAATCTTTGTAATCAATTTTCAAATATTATGAAAAATGAATTTGAAATGCCTCACATGGGAGAATTAAATTTCTTCTTGGTTTACAAATAAAACAACTTGAAAATGGTATTTTTATTCATCAAGAAAAATATTGTAATGATTTATTACGTCGCTTTGAAATGGATAAAACTTCAAGCAAACCAACACCAATGAGTACTAGTGTTCACTTAGAAAAAGATGACAATGGAAAAGATTTTGATGAAAAATTATATTGTAGTATGATTGGCTTCTTACTTTATTTAACAGCTAGTCGACCCGACATTATGATGAGTGTGTGTCTTTGTGCCCGATTTCAAGCAAAACCAAAAGAATCTCACCAAAGAGCCGTTAAACGTATCTTACGATATCTATCTAGTACAAGAGATTACGGTTTGTTTTATCCTAAGGGATCATCATTTGAACTTGTTTCATATAGTGATGCGGATTTCGGTGGTTGTAAAACAGATCGTAAAAGTACTAGCGGAACATGTCACTTTATCGGACAATCATTAGTTTCATGGTTTAGCAAAAAGCAAAATTGTGTATACTTATCCACTTGCGAGGCCGAATATATTTCAGCGGCATTAGCATGTGCACAAGTAATATACATGCAACAAACGCTTAAGGATTTCGGAAAAATTATTGATAAGTCACCAATATATTGCGATAATACAAGTGCAATAAATCTTTCAAAAAACCATGTAAATCACTCGCGTACTAAACATATAGATATAGGACATCATTTCTTACGTGACAATGTCGAAAAAGGAATTATTACATTAGAATATGTAAATACCGAAAATCACATAGCAGATATTTTCACAAAACCACTAAATGAACAAACATTTGTTAAACTACGACGCGACTTAGGAATATGCTCCCTTAATGATCTTCTAACTTAACACCACATCCTCATTTATTTTATATTTAGCCAAAAGTGTTTTTATCCACAAACTAAAAGTGATAACTCCTTTACCTTAAATTTTTTTGGTAGTTGTTTTCTGAAATTGTCTATAAATAACTTTTTCAAAATTATATATAAATCTTTAAAAGTAAAGAATATATAGATTTCATATTTTTAAAACAATATAATCATGTCTTTTGAAAATTCTCATCTATCCTTCTCGACACCTACAATGGATAGCTCAGCAGATACACCTCAACGCCTTCCTACCCCTACACCAAATCAGGAACCAACATATAGGTGGTCCTCCTATCATACGAGATTCACTGCCGACAACAAGAAGTCCAAGCGTTATTTATTTGTTTCTCCTAACACCAAGGAGAAAATTAATGAGATACATCACTATCAAAAGCAACAAATAGATCTACAAAGAGAGTTATATTTTGAACAAAAAGTAACGGCACGACGACTAAGTTTTTTGGAGCAAGTAGCACTGAAGTTCTGTAATTCGTGAAAGAAGGATGTACACGAACCACATCCGATTCCTTGCATTTCTTTGAATCCCTCATCCTCGTATCGTACACCATTGGATTCCTCACCAAGGCATTCCTCGGGTTCTCCGAGAACCCACGAGCGTGGAAATATATGATCTCCACTCAAGCCATGGAGGGATGATAAGTCTGTAGATCACAAGACTCCATTGCCATCTAAATAAAATTAAATTATTATCATCATATTTGTATCTACGTATATTTGTAATTATGTTTCTCGAATATAAAAAGATTTTTTTATAAAAAATCGAAAACTAAACCATACTCTTCAAAAATAGGCTATTTTAAGACAAACTGATTATTTCAGACGTCTGACCTTTGCAATCAGACGTCTGATACACTTGTATCACACAAGTTTTTAACCAACGTGCATATGTCAGACGTCTGATACAATCATCTAGATGTCTGAAAATCTTCTCTGCCTCATGAAAAATAGAACTCAGACATTTTCAAACGTCTGAATTACTAACCAGACGTCTAAGAAAACTATCTGCCATTCATAAATACAAATTCGACCTTTCCCAAACGTCTAAACATACCAACAGACGTCTGATAATTCTCTTAGACTATCAAATTTTACAAATTGCTCAAATCCAGATGTCTACAGCAACAAACCAGACGTCTGATTTTATTTACTGTCTTAAAACTAGGTTAAATCAGACGTCTGATTTAACTTCCAAACGTCTGATATTCAATCGGCACTTTAAAATACCCTCATAACGTTTATTTTTTCATTTCTATTTCACTTTCGTTCTACAAACAAAGTCGATTTTTTCTTCCACAAATTCATTTTCACACTCGATCCAATTCGATGACTCCTAAAATAAAGAATCCTAAGATCTTTAAGCGAAAACAAGACCAACCAACTTCCTCAAACCCCCAGGTGTGTTCAGATGATCAAATAGAAAGATGGATGAATCGTATTCCTCATTCGCTTACGAGGACATTCAAAAAGAGAAACTATATACAGGTCCATTTTACAATTTACTCAAATTTCCAATGTATGAGTTAGAAGAAATGTGTGAAAATGCTGGTTTAGACACCTTAATCTCCTTCAATCCCAATAATATCCAAATTGATCAATTGGCCATATTTCTTTTCTACGCTAATTTGGATAGCACGGCAGTTTGGAACACTAAAAACGAGGATAATTGGTTATGGTCTAGTATCTATGGAAACACAATTAGGCTCACTCCAGGAATAATAGGCAGAACTCTCGGATGTTCCGACTCCAAAGAGGATTTATATAGTATTCCCGATATGCGTTTCAAACCACGAAACAATGTGATACATCAAATATGGGAAGATGAAATGCCAAAATTTGCCTCCAAATATCTACGGCCTAAGGCGAGACTTCTAACTCGTATGATTATCAACACTATCATTCCTCGTCTCGGTAGTCATGAGCAGATAACGGAACTAGAGCACAAGGCTCTTTATGCTATATTTAGTGGAACGAGGGTCAATTGGGCAAAGTTTATATTTGACGAGCTCAAACATTTTTGGACTCGATCACGCCCATCTATCATATATCCAACATATATCATGAGGTTACTATGAGCTCACAACATTCCCTCATACCTATCCACTTTTGAAGAAATCTCTCCAAAATATGCTTCCTCAAAGTTTTTCTCACTAATGCACCTACCGGAAAATCCACCAGAGTTTATATCATTCAACGAGTGGACGCAACGTCGTCAAGCCAAACAAGCTGGTCCTCCACCTCAAACACACCCTGACCCATCACAAGAGGTGGAACAACCTCGCGAAACTACTCCTCCTCCTGCACCATTCGATTATACTCTCAAGATGATATTTTGGAGACTCGAACGGAGATGAATCCGAATGAAAGTATTCGAGACCTTACTCTTCACAATCAACATATTCTATCTCAAAATCAAAAAGCGTTGGCTAGACGCATTGATAGTTTTGAAACATCCTTTGCTACACGCCTCGCCACAGTTGAAACATCACTTTCAACTGTCTTATCGGTTCTAAAAGAGGTTCTTTAAAGGGTTCGTGGTCCTACACCACTTTCAGAAGAGTGGCCAACCCTCACTGCCTTCTCCTCCTTCGAAGCACTCAAAACTTGATGAAGAAAAACCTCTAGAACAAACTCCGACATCTCTTACAACGCAACCCAGTTCTTCCAAAATTGAAGATAAAGGAGATGATCCACAGAAAGCATCCCCAAAAGAATCTTAGATTTCTAGGACTTTCTCTTATGTATTCTAAACTATAAAACTATATGAATGTAATCAACTGAATGTTATCAATGGCAATTTCTCTTTTGGTGTGTTATTTCTGGATATATTTCTGTCTTACAATATCTGGTAAAACTTTACAAAGTTATATATTCTTTTTGATAATGCCAAAGGGGGAGATATAATACAGATCACAATAAATTATGGTAAGCACATATTCAGGGGGAGATTTATAAAATTATTTATAAGTACATTGTATAGTTGTCATCATCAAAATGGGGGAGATTGTTAGGAAATCAAATCTACGGTTTTGATGACAACAACTATACAATGAAAATTGAATATATGTATATATTTCTATATACAGGTACTTGCTAGAGCAACATCACTAGAAAGACAAGAACAAGGTGCAAAGAACAATACAAGAGACTACAAGTCAATAAGATCAAAGAAGCAACAAGAAACATGCACAAAAAGGACATGCACAGTTTTTAGACGTCTGAGTGCACAAGTCAGACGTCTGAAAATATCCTCTGAAACAACAAAACAAAAGGACCAGACATTTGGTAGATGCACCCAGACGTCTGGAAATCTACTATGTACAAAAATTATATACTACCAGACGTTTGATACAAATACCAGACGTCTGATTTCAAACTCAAGAACAAATATTATACAGGCTCAGACGTCTGATACAAACATCCAGACGTCTGAATTCAAACTCGGGATTGAAATTTAAACTTGAACTGCCAGATTTGAATAGACGTCTTCGCTTCTCTTCGCTGCAACTCTTCATCATCAACAGAAGCAACTATAGAGCGCTTGTTAATAGATGCAACTACTCAAGGAATCTCTCTACAACTATATATATATATATATCTTCAAGAATCAAGAGAACACTCACCTTACTCACTTATGCTCTCTAATTATACACTCTATCATATACTATTGATCTCTAGCAATCTATACTTGTGTTCTACTCTTTCAAATATACAGTTCTTCATAGACAATACTCTCTAGATATATATATTGGAAGCATTTGTACTAATTAGTCAATATCCGTGTTATAAAACACACATTTGATAAGAACAATCTATTGTAACCAAGCCTATTCATCCGGGCGAAGCGAGGGTGTTTGATAGTCTAATTCCGAAGGGGAGCTTCGGGAATGGACGTAGGATGGGAGGTCCGACCAAGTATAAAATACTGGTGTGCTTATTTTATATTTACTTAGATTAGTATTGGTTTAGTTGCATTATATATTTAGCCACATATACTTGCATATACACTACACGATCCACCCTATAGACTTTCAAACTTATCCCAATTTTGCAACGGAGAGTTGTAATGTTAGACTTGGATTATGTACGGATTGTTTTTCGCCATTTTCTTAATTTGGTGCTAAATATTCATCTTAGCCCATTATCATCACACCTTATAATTTACCTATGTGGATGTGTACGAAAATGCATATGTTTCTTACTATTATCGTTCCTGGCCTCGACGATCCGATACAAGGAATCGATGTTTATTTACAACCATTAATTGAGGAGTTAAAAACACTGTGGAACGAAGGAGTAGAAACATACGACGTTTCAAAGAATTTTTTTTTGTATGTTTGCTCCTTTGTTGTGGACTATAAGTGATTTTCCTGCCTATGCAACGCTTTCAGGATGGCATACATCCGGTCGTCTAGCATGTCCTTATTGCATGGAAGAAACACGAGCATTTTCTTTACTGAATGGTAAGAAAATTTCATGGTTTGACTACCATCGATGTTTTCTCCATGTCAATTATCCCTTCAGAGGAGACAAGAAAAACTTTTTAGCTAACAGAGTAGAAACCAAACAACCACCAACGATATGGTCAAGCAAAGACATATACGAACTTGTAAAGGACTATCCAAAGATATATGAAACTGGAGTGCAAACAGAAATTGCAGGCAAATCGACTATTCATAATTGGTGCAAACAAAGTATATTTTAGGAGTTGCCTTATTGGAAAGATCTTCTGCTTCGTCACAATATTGATGTGATGCACAATGATAAAAATGTATTTGATAATGTTTTTAACACAATTTTGAATGTCAAGGGGAAGACTAAGAACGATTTGAAATCAAGACGCGATATACAAGAATTATGCAAACGTCCCGAGCTTCATATGAAATCAAATGATAGTAAAAAAACCCAAAGCATGTTACGAGTTAAATAATAATCAAGTTATAGTTGTGTTAAAATGGGTAGAAGGATTAACATTTCCTGATGGGATTTCTTCAAATCTTCGTAGATGTGTTGACTTTAAAAACGGTAGATTGAGCAGAATGAAAAGCCACGACTATCACATAATGATGGAAAATTTATTACCCGTTCTATTCAAAGAACTATCGCCCTTAAAAGTTTGGAAGGTAATAATGGAGCTTAGTCTGTTTTACAAAGAGCTCTGCTCGACTACTTTAAAAGTGCAACGTTTACATAAACTTGAAGAATATATTCCTATATTGCTCTGCAAATTGTTTAAAACATTTCAGCCAGGTTTTTTTAATGTAATGGAACATTTACCTGTTGATCTCCCATCTGAAGCACGTCTTCTAGATCCTGTGCAATATGGATGGATGTATCCATTTAAGAGGTATGTAATATGTTACCTATTAATTTAATTACATTCGGAAGTTAAAGTTAATGTAAATTAATTTTGCATAGATACTTGAATCATCTAGGAAAAAAAGTGAGGCAAAAAGCATGAGTTGAAGTACGATATGTAAATCTTACATCGAAGAAGAAGCTTCGTTTTTTTCTCTCTCACTATTTCAGTGACCATGTGAACATATGATTTGAAAGTATTCCTCGTAATGATGAAGACGACGAACAAGAGTTCTCTCAAACAATGTTATCTATTTTTAGACAACATGGTCGACCTTTTGGAAAATGTGTAGAAGTATGGTTAGACGATAGATATCTTCATGTAGCACGCACTTATATTCTTCTTAATTGTGCTGAGTGTGCACCATTTGTTAGGTAATCTAAAATAATAATTTATGATTTATTCATTTCCATAATGCATACGCGTGTAGAATTTAATGCAATATTTTATTCATATATGCAATATTTATGAAAGTGAACATCCGCACAGAGATCTCAGTAAAGAATTTTCTGATTGGTTTTCAAAGTACGTTTATGAATCGAGAAATTGTGTGGTTGATGAAGGGTTGAAATATCTTGCATTGGGACCAAAAAGAAATGTCAAGACATATCCAATATATTTCGTCAATGGATATAAATTTAACACCAAAGAATACGGTGCAGAAAAATTAACTAATAATACAGGTGTATTTGTTAAAGGTAGTGATGATCCAGAAAATCACATAAATGATTTTTATGTCGTTTTAATACAAATTTTGCAAATGACATATTTCTCACGACCCGCAGAGGAGGTGTTTCTGTTTAGATGCAATTGGTTTAGCAATGTTCCAGGTTCTGGAATTAATGTGCACAAGGATTATAATCTTATTAAAATAAAGCGCACATCGCATTATCACAAGTACGATCCTTTTGTACTAGCCAAACAAGCATTGCAAGTTTATTACACTCCTTATCTGTCTCTAAAAAGAGATAAAGTATATTGGTCGGCATTTTTTAAAATAAAGGCAAGATTTACGTTTGATGGGAAGAATATTCCAAACGAATAAGCTTATCAGGCAGATCTTAAGCAAAGCAACGAAATAATAATAATAGACGATCGTACTGATTTTGGACCTCTGAATGATGAATCAAACGTTTTGGTAGAAGCACTCGAGAGTAGGGAGGAAAATAACGTAGAATATGAGACCGAATCTGAATCAGAAGACGATGAGAATTGATATAAATACTATGTTGAATTCTTATGTATTATACAATTTATGCAATTGATGAGATTTATTTTGCTAATTATGTAATTTATGTCATTTATGAAACCGAATCTGCTTATCGTCGTTTACATCATTTATGTCATTATCATTTCTGTCATTTATTTAACAATTTATGTTAAAAATGCAATGTATTCTGCTTATCGCCGGAATATTACCGGAATATGAGACCCAATCTGAATCAGGTATATTTTGCAGTTTATGTACTTTATCTCATTTATGTCGTTTAACTATAAAATATATTTCATTATTATGTTATTTTCCACTTTTAAAATGATGTGTCTGTGACAGGTACCATGTCGTCAAGAAGGAGGAGTTCTTCCCATTCTTTAGGAGGCGATGACAACGGTCCATCGCAACCGCCACAATGACCCACTATGTATCTAGTACCTAGAGCGGAGGGGTAAGTATTAAAAAAATTTCAGCATCTTAAATATTTTGTATACGATATACTAATATGTATCATATTTAACACAGGGGGTTTGACCTACAGCCGTCAGCTGTAGTTCTATCAGTTTCGAGAAATTCGTACAAGAGTAGGATGACAGCTTGTTGGTCGAAGTAGGATAATATCCCTCCCCACATCCTGGAGTGTATATGGTAGGATTTCATTGTAAGTATAATCTTCTCTTTTCCATTCTTAATTTTTTTGTCGCTTATTTATTGTTCACTTTTATTATTTAATTTTTGGTCGCTTGTTTATCACGAAATGCAGGCCGTAATGGACGTACAATCAGATGACCTGCAGCTGGTAAGACATTACTGGATGCAGAAGATGAGGAAGAACTACAGTGATTCCATGTCGATAGTGAAGCATAAAGGGCGGAAGCTAAATTGGATGGGGGTGAGCATGTGGGAAGGGTGGTTGGCACATTGGGATAGTGACGAGGCGAAGGTCAGTGTAGTAAACTTTTATTAATTATTTGATTGATACGTAAATATCAAAAAATATTTGGTAGGTAAATAATGTATTAAATTAAAATGTACAAGCAGAGTCGGAAAGAAACTCTGCAAATATAAACAAAAATCCCGTCATTCATCGAGCAGGGTCAAAGTCGTTCCAGCAATATCGCCAGGAGTTGGTAAATTTATTAAATGTGAATTGTAAATAGTTATTGTGCTATATAATTTGAATATACGATAATAGTACATAAAATCAATTTCAGGAAGCTGAGGCGCAGCGTCCCGTGTTGTATATGGATATATTTACCCATACTCATGCCATCGAGCATATAAATTCAGACGGGATAGTTTCATATACATGGCACGACGATAAATCGAGAAAGAGCCATGTAAGCATATTTTAGTTTATGTACTATTAGTAATTGTTTTAATTGTTAAAATATAATGAATTAAGATATCATGCTATTAATTTTAACTGCATTTTTATTTGTTCATGCAGGCAAGATTTATGGAACAACGTCAGAAACTCTAGGAGGATACCGGTCGAGAGCAGCTGACAACGGATGAGGAGGACGTCATTTTTGAGTCAGCCATGGATCCAATGTCATGGAACAGGCGCAACGGCTTTGGAAATCAAGTGGTAATGAATAATATATTAAGATATAACAATTTAGTAAACTTTTAGTTCTAAAAAACTTCACATCGCTTTAGTCTCAGTAATAAGTTTATAGATATAACAATTAACACATTATGTTGTAGCTTTGATAGTAAGATTATAGACTAAATTAAATAAGTATTGCAGACCAGTAGACAGAGGAGAGCCAGCCAAACGGGCAGAGCTGAGATCGATATAGCTGAGATCGAAGAGTTGAGAGCTAGGATGGCACAGTTGGAAGAGTAGAACCATCGTCAGGCCATTGAGATGACACCGCTGCTGGGCCAGCGTATTGCTGAGTACATGCAGCAATATGGTGGCCGCTTTCCATCCTCACCTGGTTCGGGAGGCTCTGGAGGTGATTGACTGGAGTGATAGGTATGTTTTTTTTTGTTTTGCGTCATTGTTTATTAAGTTTTGATGATACATTGAGTTGGTGGAGTTGGATTTGAAATAGTGTGTATATTGTTTGATGATACATTTGGTGGTAGTAATTTTGACATTTGGAAGTTGATTGTGAGGAGTTGATGAAGGATTGATGTATATATTGTACAATGAGATGTATGTAAATTATAGTAGCGAAGTTTGGTTTGATTTTATATGAATTATGCTTGATTTATTTCTTTATGTGATTTGATTATGTTTGTATGGTGACCCAATGAATTATAGGTTATTTAAATTTGTGTAATGTGACTTATTAATATAAATATAATTAATTAATAAACATTTATATAAATTAAAATAAATAATTTCTGCTATATATATATATATCTGATCCAATTAAAAAGTTTATACATACATACATACATATAACAAGTATATGAATCTCACCTAACTAACAATATAAATATTATATTTATGTACAAGCAATGTAATATTATACATGAATTATAATTTATATGAAATAAGAAAACATACCAAAACTATACCTTGAAGTATACCTTGCTATAATGAATATCTCTCCTTAGAACTCTTCTTAATTCGGCAGACTGCTAATCTCTGACTTCCAGACTGTTGACTATCCAATAATTGTTGATTTCAAATTGATTTGAGATGAGTTTTGACGGAGTTTTGTATAAGTGGGATCGACCAGCAAGAAGGTTAAAATAGCGGCCAAAAATTCACAAATGCATTAGGGTTGTAAGTTCCTTTATAGTGGAAGGAATGGGGAGAAAGATGGATCAAATCATTTACCCATTCTCCCTAAATTAGAGCCTTCCATCAAAGATCTTAGCCGCCCCTGTCATGTATGTTGCTACTGTATGTATCATCATACATCATGGGCTAATAGCCCATTTTGATCCAAATAAATATTACTAATTAAATCTGATTTAATTACTTGTCAATATCGTATATCAATTAATATATTTAAAACTATTATAAATATATACACTAATATTTATTCCTCAAATCATATTCATAATTTCATAGTCAATATTTCATAAACATTAACTAATTTATAACAATAATGAACTAATTAAATTGTTTAGTCTAAAGAGAATTCATCATACCGGTTATGTGACTCGTCAAGTGTAAATTTGGTCAGCGATTAACAACGAACTATTTGAATGTTAACGTTCATATGTTACTTAGCTGGTGATGTGATATTTTGGCCAAATTTATCGCTCATTTAGTTTTGATAAAATCAAATTTCACTTTATTAAGTATTAGCCGGTTGTGACATTTATTTACACCATTTCTTTTCGTCAAAACTATATCACGTTGGACATATTGAATTTGGTAATGGTCAAATTTGCAACATCGTCCATATTCAAATCTATAATCCAACCACAAAGTTCTTAGTTCAATAATAAAAATTGTTATTAACCGAACTACTCACTTTGATTTAATGTGCTTTATATGTACAAGAATAAGAGGGTAGATGTTAACGACTACTTAAATTGTTGAATCCAGTTATGACATCTGTTTGTTCATTTTATTCATGATTTCATGTAAGTATGGGTAAATCACTCATCATGTTATAAGAAAAGTGTGTAAATTAATAAAGTGTATATAACAAAGATAAAAATTCATGTTTCTCCCAAAAAATGACCAACAAGGACTAGTTGTTGTTTTCCACTGCAAAAGATGTTCAAAATTCAATTTCCACGTGATAATACACCTTCCATCATTTAGCGAATATTATTATTATCTACTATAAACCTTGAATGGCTGTTAGTTGATCTTGCATATACAATCTATTTATCAATACCGTTATTGAAACAACTTAGGTCTTTTCCATGTCAAAAGTTTCAAGCTGCAATATCATAATAATCTCAGCATTCTAGCAAAAATAGAGTTCCTCTTTGACCAGAATTTTAAATCACTCATACATCTCCCCCGATATCTCAACAGAGATCTTTATTTTACACATGGACGAGACGAGATTTCAAACATGGTTTTTAACCATGTGACAACCAAATCATCCGAGATCTCAAGAATTCAACCCGAGATTTTATCTGAAATTCGAAATTTGGCCGTCAAACTAATTGGCTTTATGTGTGTGTGTTATGTATGTATGTACGTGTTTGTATACAAACACGTTGTGTGTACGTGTGTGAGTGTATGAGCAATTAATAGTTTGTGATCTATTTGAATCTATATTTTCAGTTTTACCCAAATGTACAAGATGGTTTGTGTACTCCACAACCATACATCAGACAACATCCAAGCATAAGATATAATCGTTCGATAGCAATCTGCAAACCAGGAAGGAAAAAAGTACTCCAATGCTATAGCTCTTCTTGGTTTAACAATGTTGAGACTGAATGGATATTAGTCGGTAACAGGATGTATGCTAAAGAATTACAGTAGCTAAATATCAATAAATTGTTTTGTGTATGCTAAAGAAGTACATTCCGTAACCAAAACGATAGACCACAGTATCCAAAAAACATGTATGTCTTGAACTGTTATATATTTAAAGGCATACAGTTTTATTACTTCATCTGGCTGAGTTGGATAAACTAATTGTTTTTTTACCAACTCCCCACCGCCACCAAGACACACGCCTACTCATAAAGTATTGGCAAATATACGAAAATTAAATCAATTTGCAGCTGTTGATGGTCCCTAGCTAATTATAGAGATTAAAACAACTACAAAATCGCCGAATTAACATAAAGACAAGAGAATAAAGTTTAATGTAAAACAAAACTAATTAGGAGCTAAGACCAGGTATAATTGTTGACTAATACAAACTACAAAATCCAGCAAACCAAATATAAAACATCTCCACAATCATAGCAAGAAACAAAATGAAGAAGCCACAGTTAGTTAGGAAAACTAGGAAAAAATTAGTTAAAATAAGTTTATTTGAAACTCCACAAGAAAGAAACGTGTACTAGAATAGTGGAACGAGTCTTACTCATGCACTACGCAGTGTGTAAATATGAAGTATGAATCAATCTTCGCAACAACAAAAAAGATGCAAACAGACAAAAACATATTAAACAATTTCTAGGTCACATATCATAAGCAAACCCATATAGCTGATATAGAACCTATAAATAGATGTATCTTTACAAATATACAAGACCACACAGCATAAAAACCATTTGCAACAAACTAGAAGATACACGTTAGTTAAAAACTTTTAAAGAAGCAAAAGAGATGGATTTACTATCTGCAAAAGCAACATTGGTGTTCGCTTTGTTATTTGCCCAAGTACTGGTAAATGTGAATGGTAAATTCACTCAGTGTGGAAGAAGAACTAAATTCAACAATCAAAGACAAAACTTGTTCATTAACAATGTAGAAATTGTCCTTAACGAACTGAAGGAAAAGGCACCGATTGATGGTAATTTCGAGCATGAAACAAAGAGTATATCAGGTCCAAGAATATTCGGGAGGGCATCATGTTTCTCTTCACTGACAACAAGTGTGGAAACATGCACGAAATGCCTAGAGAAGGCGATTAAAGGCTATCAAGAAAGACTGCAAAAACAACATTCGTGCAACTGCTGGATCTGCAGCTGCTGGATGCAGCATTCGCTATGACAATGTCAAAATATAAACCACTTTAGGTATTACTGGAATTCTGGAAAAGGTGATGTGTTGTGTTTCATTGTTTGTGCCAACTATACTCTATGTATCAGAATAAGAGGTGATATGTTATTATCCACTTAGATTGTTGTTTCTACAGACGTTATGTTTTTTCGCTCTATGCAGACAAGCATTGTTGGTATAGTTATATGTTATAATATAAGAATAGTAATATATTATTGGAATATTGTGCAAGTCTGTAGACGTTATTAAAAAAACATGGTCATATTTCTACAGTATTTAATTAGTTCCTATTTGAAGTTACAATATATTTGATCGAGTATGCTTCTATATTAAATTAGAAGATTGAAATCTATTTTCATAGAACACATATGCTTCATCTCAGTATCTAATATTCATATTATCCCTTAGGAAACTTATGGCTAATACAGACACTGAGGAAACGTGGGTTATGCATAAGCAAGAAACATGAGCATTTAAATATTTTGCTCTTCTAATGGTTTGAATACAAAAACCAAAATCAGCTCTTCTCATTCTGCTCTTCTCCTCGGCCACTATTCAATACAACCTAAAAACAGTTACTTTCCGAAAGAAAAAAAACCTCAAAATTGGTCAAAAATAGCCTTGATTTTCGTGGTTTTACTGGGTTTAGAACTAAGTTACCGGATAACTATTATGAATTGACTCACTCAATAATTTTCTGTTGGTTAATATAACTAAGGTCAAACATAAAATATTGATATGACAAAATTATACGGTGGTTTTCTTGACTTGAGAATACTGTTATTTTTAATTTATGTGGAAAGTACGCTTTGATTATAGTTAAACCATGTCATGACATCAATCGAGCTACTATATTTGGATTGAGTAGAAGTTTTGAAAGTGAAACACTATTCAATAGAGGATTTGTCTCATCTGTTATATCGAGTTAGTACCACAGTCAACTGAAATCAACTCAAAGTCAAAGTCTCTGATCAGAGCATTTCAATTAATAATAACTGTTATTTTTGAACCAAGGACTTTGTGTTTAAATTATAGAGTTGAATATGAACGATATTGGAATTTTGACAATTATCAATTTTCATGTGTCCAAAGTGATATAGTTTTGACGAAGTGAGTTGGTGTAAATAATAGTCACAGTCAAGTAACGCTTAACAAAGTAAAATCGAATTTTACGAAACAAAGTAAGTGATAAATTTGGACAACATGTCATACCACATACTAAGTGACATGTGAACTTTAATATTCGAATAGTTCGATGGTAACCGCTGACCAAATTTACACCTAATGGGTCACAAAACCGAATGATGAATATTCCTTTAACCAAACGATTTAATTAATTTGTAATTGTTATAAATTAATTTATATTTATGAAATATTAGTTATAAAATTTTATTTTGATTCGATGAACAATTATTATTAAATATGTTTACAATAGTTATAGCATATTAATCGATATACGATATTGATATGCGCTTAAATAAGATTTAAATGCAATATAATTTGTTCGGGTTTTAAATGGGTTTGAAGCGTATATGAGAGCTAATATGTTCGGCCATAATGAAGTATAGGGGGTGTGTAACACCCCGTAAAATCAACCGTAAATAAATTGGATTAATTAAATAAAATAAGGCAAATGTAAAAATGAAAATTTTGCAAAAGTTGGAATTTGACTACTAAAGTTACGCCACTGCATTCGTGGCAAAATTCTGATCAATTTCCATATATAATATGTTGAAAACGGAGCTCAAATGGAAAATTTAGGGGCGTTTGAAGTTTTTTGATTTTTTGGCAAAGCCAACCGGCTTTATAGTGGCTATTGCCACTGCATATAAATGAAGAATAGGTGTTCTGCACATGCACAGAACAACTATATATGGTTTTATAGTGGCCATACCATTTAAGCTACAATACAGGTGAGAAGCTAAAATGCCTCTACAACTAAAAAAACATGACTATACTGCTAATGACAGGATATAATACCCTCCCGACCTAAACTGACATCGCCATCGCTGGCAGGGCCAATAACATCAGAAAAAACTAGTGCAAGCGAAGGATCAAAAGACCTCGATAGCGAAGAATACAGATAATTTTTGTCCCAAGATGCATCCAGAAATAAAAATAACAGATTATGGTAACCTTCCAATCCAGAAGTAGACAAAGCAAGCCCTTCCCCTACAACCTGGTAGTATAGTGCCCTACTCTCACCATCTTCTACAATATACAAATAATATTGTTTTAATTCTGGATTATACTTCATTTCTATTTCAATGTGAACCCATGCATGCTCAATTTCATCCCAGTAAATATCCCCATCATCAGAGGAAGAAACGTCTTCCGACTCAGTGTCAATAGGAGTGGCTATCACTTTAGGAATTGCAGGAGGAATTAAGATTGGAGGAGTAACCAAATAAGAGGAATCACAGGATTTAGGAACCCATTTCAATATCGGTTTTGGGAGTGGAACCTTGGCAGGAGGGGATGACAAGTGGACAACTGTGTGCGTATCCAACGAATGACCAAAGGAATGACACGCTACGCAAATATCAGGCTTCCATTTGTACTGTACGTCTACTTCCACTTCATTGCCTATATCAAGTCTTACTTTAAGCTTTGAAGGCAAAGCCCATGAAGGGGTAATCTCAATCAACGCTCTGGCATACGTAAGGCTCCTACGGGATTCAGTGTTCGAATCAAAACATTTTAGTTCACCAATGAGACTAGCCAGCCAGTTAATACCTTTCAAAGGTTGCAGTACAGATGGGATGTGCGTGAAGGTTGCCCAAACAGGAACAGATAAGATTTGTACTCTTGCTTTATCAACCCCAAGACTCCACAGAGTGACAATAAAAGGTTTGCCATCAATTACTAATGGGCTAGACTATAGAGCTCTCAATTTATCTTTCACATTTCCATATTTGAAATAAAACATAGAGTTGAAATGCTATACCTGAAGACTACCTCTTGGTTTCCAAATACGTTTAAAAGTGTCATGAACAACCATGTACGGAGCCGAACTGTCCAAAAAAAAGCCTACCAAATAATCAGACCATATTTTAACACCCTCTTGAACTACCCCGACCGGCGGAATGAAAACATCATCTTGCATAACCAATTTAAAAGACCTAGGAGTATAGATGCCAGCATTCTTCGGTACGGATTTGAACAGAGAGGACCATGGAGACTGGGCAGGCACAGCGAAACCAGACTCACCATGCTGCCCAACAGGATCACACACTTTCAATTTACTATTATTTGCTTCAAAAGAGACAGCGTGTACTGTGGAGGGCTCTGCCGCAAATATATTTGCTTTCACAGTTTCGGCTTGAAGAACGCTATTATTAGCGTAGGCAACCAGAGGAATATCTACCTTGCTGACAACGGGTTGAATTTGTGCAATACCTTCAATTATTCCATCAGATGGTGGACCATTTCATGATTGACAGTAACTATAGAAGGAGCATTCGTTATTTTGTTCACACCCAAGCATTTATCAGCGGCCACAAAGGCCTCAAAAACAACAAATTGACCGACGACATTTCAAAGGTTATCAGAACTATTATTAACCAATACATCTTCATTCCATGCTGAGACTGATTGTTGTAGTATCGATGAATTTTCAGAGAATAAAGTAGGATGTGATATACCTAAAATCGGTCCAACCGACGGCGATTCAGAAGCTAGGGCATCCAACATGCTCGGCAAATCAAGTGGGTCAAGAGGCGGAGTTACGCGTGAACCATATGTGGCGGCTACCTCAAGTGAGTGTGATTCATACATGCAACCAGATTTGGTACTCAAACGGTTTGCAAGAGAGGATTCAAATCGTGGTTTAGACTTACAGTTCTTTGCCATAGATTAGAGATGAAGGAGAAGGCGATGCAGGTAATATTGGAGGCAGAAGAAGACTTCAGAAGGCAGTCGCCAATTGCCAATTAGTAGAGAACGAAGTCGCTATTGTTTTATTTGGAGTTTTATTTATGTTTGGAGTTTTTGGATTTAAAAGAATTTAAATGGAATTCAAATACAAATGAATAATTAATTTTAAAATTTAAAATTCAAAAGCTAACACTAGGTAGAACTGGGGATTGAAAAAATGTTAAAATTAACATTAACGTTAAATGTTAAGTAAGGAACTAATTAAAAATAACAACGATTGAAAATCAACGTTTCCAAAATAGATGGAGAGGTCGACCCCCTGACCTCTACCAGTCGACCGGTGGCATAGGGCTGTCGGTCGCTCCTTGTCAAGTGACGTCTAAGGTTTTTAAATTTGGACATTCTGGATTTAATTATTTAAAACCGACGGTTCTGGTGCTTTCTCACCACTATAAACAAGACCGTAGACTCCTCAATTTTAGTCATATAATATTTTGAGAACATCAATGAAGCTCTATCAGTTCGTCTCTTCAAGACTCAGAAAACTCCATTAGGGTTTCAGGTAAGAAATCTTTTAAATCTATTTTTTGTTTATTATTTATTTTCTCAACTTTTTCTCCTCCAAAACTTTTATTTTCTGAATCTGACATATATAACTTGCTGTATATATGTATAAAAAAAGAGATCCGATAAGAGATTGTCAAAGGCATGTCAAATCCAAAGGAGGCAAAGCAAAGGCTATACTGTAAGTGGAAATCTTTGCTTTTCTATTTTAATAATTGATTAGTGTAATTTGGGTTTGAATATGCCTTGGGGAGTTTGGTTTGCGAAAACATTATATTATAAACCCTCAAAACTCATTCAGTGTGAAATGTCAATTCTAGGTTGAAATCTCAATTTGTTTATGTCAAAATAATGGAAATTGAGTAGTTTTTCTGTTTTTATAGTTTACCTTCTATTCCACTCCTTATTCTTTTTCTTTGAATTTGCTTAAAGGATTGTGAATATGGAATAGTGTGTAAGATACGAATTTTATTTGTATTGCACTGTTGATTCCCATAAATTAAATAGAAATTCCTTTGTTTATTTTTATGCGAAAAAGGAGTTGAACAGAGCGTATAAATTGGAATTGTATGTTTCTATCATCAATATATTTCATCATTTTGTTTTAATAAGTTAAGTTTAAATTTTCATTGCATACAGGTCCATTGATTGGAATTTTGGTATTGTTGATGGTATAGAATGAGACTTGTATAATTATTAAAGAATTGACAATTAAACACTAGATTATAGTGTATATTTCGTACGCTTAGAAATTACTAGGCGCGCACGCACACACAGATATATAAGTACATACATTTATATGTATGTATACATATATATGTATGTATACATATATATGTATGTATGTATATGTGTGTGTATATATATATATATATGTATGTATTAGTGCAATTAACTAACGTATAATGATAACGTGTGATTTCGTAGTTAAATAGGTTATTAAATCTTATTAAATCCCCCTCAGGAAGGTAATTAATGTTAAAGGTGAAATAAGAAAGATTTCTTATAAGACCTTGATTATGAAAACGGTGAGATGTGTGATAATATATGTAGAGTGTGATATAAATTATGACTAAGTTATAGGGATGCAAGGTCAGCCAAAAGCACATGGAAGTCTGCCCAGCTAATCTGCCTACCAACAATGTGACTTTGGGCAAATGTGAGCATCGCCTATAATAAGTAACTACGACGATGCGAGATTAGTTTCAAATTCTGCAAGGTAAATTTGCTCAGCTAGTCTAGTTACCAGTATCTCCGAATAGTCGGGCTAATGTGAGATGTCACCGTGGAGTACTGGTCATAATACAAAGGGCCTACTTTAGAGATTGAAGATATTAAGTGGTTGTGTTGGGTCCCGCCTCTTCATTATGTTGGATGTAGTGATGGTCGGGGTTATGGGTTAGTCAAGGTAAAGGATATCTCGGGAAAGGCTCACTTAATACGAAGTATTAAGTGGCTGAAGAGATTCCATGCAATGTCGGCTAGATAGTTACTAACGAGAAGTCCACCTTGGGAGTATAGGTCGTAAATGTCGTAGACCTGCCTTAAATATGGTATTAAATGGTCGAAGTCTACCTAATTCACATTAAAAGGTATTAAGTGACTTAAGTACTATCTCTTACATTGATAGGACATTATGGACGATAGATATGGGTTATTGGGATAGCTATGGACTTATATTTGGAAAGCCTTTTATTTAACTTTGGATAAAGCCTTTGGGCTTACATTTGAAAAGAATTACATTGTAGGTAGAAATGTAGGACTTATTCCTATTTCACTACAAGAAAAACAGTCTTTTATAGCGGCATATAGCCGCTATTAAACACAACTATAGTGGTTTGATAAACGTTGTATATCGACATGTTATAAAAAAGAATTGCACATTTATAACACACAAAAAACCGCTATAAAAGAGCATGATTTCATAGTGCCTATTTCGTGCTATAAAAATAGTTATTCTATATCGCCTATTTGCTGCTATCCTTTAACAGAAACCTCATAGATTGCATTATCTTTTTATAGCACTTATGTCATATAGTTATAACGCTTTTTAGGAGCTATGCTTTATTTTACTATATATTTGATGCACTATTACATTTTAATAATAACAATCAAAATGAATCTTCTTTAAATAGATAATAATTTGAATAATGTATGAACGAAAATATAATAATCAGCAAATGTAACGCATATTCATGATAACAAATTAAAGTATCAACTAACAAAAAATAAGTTCAATACATGAGCTACCAAATTCAATACATATTCATGATAACAAAAGACAACATAGTTCAAAGTTAACGTCTACAAGTACCATCACTAAGAATTTGAACTCCTTAAGTCTTTCTTCATGCATGTCTTCGATCATTGGTAGGACTTCCTGAAAATTCAGAAAAAATTGAAAATAATTATATACAACTGTGATGAAAATTATAGGTTATTGGTAGTACCGTCTATTTGTTACTATTCTTCTATATACACTATTCTATTGGTAGTACCTTTTATTTGTTACAGGTTATTGGTAATGATGCATATATAAATTATAGGTTATAGGTTATTGGTAGTACCTTCTATATAACTGACTACATGCGTCCTTGTTTTGCTGATTTACGAATACATATTAAACACTGACCTCTTGGAATGATGCATATATTGGCATTTTACAACCAATACAGAACCTGACACTCTGCATGCTCAACCTTGGGTCGAATGGAATACCAACTTCAACTTTCCCATTCGCTTCACATAACTTGTTACCTCCCTTGTCCATAAGGGTTGCACGAATTATCTGCACATGCATCGAGATTTCTTCATGCACAAGTCATAGTGACATAATTACGGCAAAACACAAAACTATCTTATGGCATTTCCCACCAACAGAGAAGTCACCAGTCCATAAGACACTTCAACTCATAGTGATCCAACTACTTTAATATAGAGTACTTTCACTCCAGAATTTGAAGGTCCCGCTAATTTCCTGATTACTACTTACTTTATTGTGCCTTGAACTTATTTAAAATGTTATTTCAATGCAGGTTAATAGCAGTACTTACAATTGTTAGCTACACTAATCTACTCAACTTATCAAACACAAATATAATAATTCATATAATAAATCTGATTTTGAATCTTCATTACAGAAAAAGGCAGTTTATATTCAATTTGATATGGTCCAATAAGGGCCAAAGGCATCATTAATATGATAGTTTATGCTAGTTCCTGTTAATTCCCAGACAGTATCAAGAAATTTCAAAGGCTACATAAAAACAAATTTTTGTTTGGCTGAAATACATATTGCATTACACTTTTGTATGTACAAATTATGTTACATTATAATCTGTATGTGTACAATTTTTACCTTGTGCTGTAATATACTATCCTTAACCATTTTAAATGTAAAGTAAAAATAATAAAACAATCAATGAAATAATCTCTGTTACCAGAATAGGAGACATAATTGCCTATTTTTCAAACAAAAGATTGCACTTAATTGATTAATTCATAACTGGTTTGAGTGTGCGTTTAGAATCCTGATCATCAAGATAATCAGGTCTTGCATTGGCAGTTAACAATTAGCAAACAAGGCAAAATAAAGCAGAATCAAGAGCAAAAAAGGACCACCACCAAATAACCTAGTTTTCGCTGTAGGGCAGTCTGTCCCAAGATCGCAGTGCACATTCTGACTGTGATGGAGACCTTCGGTTATAGCCACCCATAGCAGCATCGCCTCTGCAAAAACTGAGATAGATTATGAATATGAAATAATGAGATGATAGATCTTTGAAACTATATCATTTAGTATATATTCTATACAGTATAAAATAGCAAATCCCCAAACAGCAACATGATGACCCCATATGTATCCGGCTTTAACATAACAGGATAGCCTTATTTTTTAAATTTCAACCAATAACATCTTATTTCATGGGTGTAAGAAGCACGAACATTTCATTCTAAAAATAAAGTGACAATGTCAGCGTACATAAATTTCCCCAATGGTTGAAATATAATTATATATGATTGATTCAATGATCTAGGTATGAGCTTGAAATTGTGCTCTGCTTATTCTACATGGTGTAAGAAGCACAAACATGGGACACACCAAATACAAAAACAACACAAGGATGATGTATGAATTATTTTAACTTATATGAACATTATAATTACAAATATTTTTTGTTCGCAGTAAAAGTATACAATATAATTTATATTAAGAAAACTTAATAATGTAACTTCAATCCAATAAATATGTTGGAAACAAAACCAACCTACTCCTCTGTGAAAATGAAATTCCTATCCCAAGTTTCGTCTTCCAATATTTCCTTGTTAAGTTTGCTATGCTCTTAGATATAAGTCATGAATGTTCAGAGGTGTTACAACTACTTTTAAAACAATAACTGGAATGGTAATCAACTGTGATAGCAACTAAAAGGTATTCTTCGATAAAGCTTAAATTCATGAAGTAAGCATGAGAAGAGATTAAAATGATCTTAAGCTATATGTATAAACTAGTATTTACTATATTTAATAATATTATGTTCTTCAACAGTTAAATGTAAGATCTTTGAAACTAAACTGTATATAATATTAGAAAAAATGAACTATTAGATAACTGATCAAAAACCATACATCTATATATCCAAAATGACCACTCAAAAATGATTGGAAAAAACAGTATAATACCCATGTACAGTGTTATGTGATGCCTATTTTCTTATGACTATTCAGGTAAGTAGTATTTTGGCTCATGCAATCTATATATTTTTGTTCAAAAAGAAAAAAAATGATCTAAAATAAGCTTTATATAGATGATAACGATGATGATGAGGACGAAATTTCATATTGTTTCAACGTTTCAAAGTGGTTTTGAAACAACTTATGTTTAGTTTGTGCTTTTTTCATATATTTATTCTAGAAGAATAATTGTTCATTATGAACAAAAATGTTTTTGTGCAACGATGAAATATATGTTCAGTACCAGTAGATGATTAGATACTTTTTAATAATTATGCTTTTCTATTTCATTTAATCTTACAAATAAGAACTATAGGCCCTGACACAAATTAAGTTCCAATATCAAATCCATAGAGATACTGAAAAAAGGTCCAAAAGGGGCCAAAAAAAATAGAGAGGGAATAGTGCTGCAATATTAAAGCTAATATTGCAGCCCTTCCCAAAATTTAATACTTTAAACATAGCATAACACATCAAACCATGTCAAACAACAATATTATCAATTCAAAAATCAACACGTTAGCATTTGAATTAATTGAACAATAAATATAATGAAATAGTGAAGTATATTATATATGTCACTTGGTACCAATTAAATCAGTTGATTTTGGTTCACAATCTTCTTTTTTTTCTTGGCCCATATATAGTATAACATATTGTTCTATGAACAAGAGGATCATTCCCGCTAAACTTCCAAAACCGAGAAATTGATCCAGAACAAAAGAAAATGAAATAGTAGAAAAAAATAGCTTGTACTGGATTGAATATTGGCACTAAGATTAATCCTTTATTGTTTACATACCATGTTTGGAATCCAACACAAACACTAGACACTCATGCACATGCATGCACCATGTTTGGAATTCAACTACAGAAGTGTTGGTAGGCTAATGCTGAAGAGCTAATTATAATTTTTCCTCCCATTAAAAATTGTATCAAAGCGCCGACTAGGGATGTTGATAAGCATTCACAACACATAAAGTTAGAGGTGCAGGAATTTCAGCACCGCTATAGCCTGCAACACTGTTGAAAGAGAAAAGAATAACAATGTAGAGCAAATAAAAGCAGCCTAACATCCATGTTTTGTTCGCTGACACGGTTAAATTAGAAGGAGTAGGACTCATCAAGAAGCTCATTATAATTGCTCCTCCCAGGCACATTATGGTACCTATTACCTTTACTCTATTGTACTTGCACCATAGTGAAAATTTCTCAAACCTGATGGAAGCAGCAAAGATAAAGATGACCCACTAACATTAAAATTTGAAATGAAACCCCGTTCAATTCATATTTTAGGTTTAAATTTATTTTTATTTACTATTTTAAAATTTATTAAATGATATTCATGTCTAAATTAAAATCCCTCAAATGACTTATTGGACAATGTAACAATTCTGGATGATATAGGAAACTGGCAATTGATTTCAAACCATTTCAATTAAAAATATATAGAAATATTTACTTAATTATAGCTTCTGATTTTATAAATTGAAATTCATATACAAAATAAAAACTGCATACAACATCTATCCAACTGCCGCTAGAAGTTCCATTGACATTTATGTTTTTTAATTTCAAATATCATACTTTACTCTTTCTTTTAACCAAAAAAAAATTTAATCTGGTTGGTACAATAATTCAAAAAAAAAATATTCAATGTAATGAAATGAATAACTACTTGAGAGATTCTATACCCTGCCGTAGAAACTAGAACTATTTAAACTATCAACATGAAACTTAATCTTCCTGACCATATGCTCTTTTCAAACACAATGGCAAATGAAAGAAAGAGAGGACTAACCAAACCACCAACAATGATAAGGGAAAGAGAGTTGACACCAAGAGCCAAAAAATCATGCAAAAAGAACATATAAATTGCTAATATTACTTGGATATCGATAAGCCCAGAGATGATTAATTGCTCCTCAATGTATCTTTGGACTGTTCAATGCAGTCGATGGGTCAAGTTTCTGATAAGGTTCCTCAATAGACCTGACTTTCCAGATACAACCAAGTTTGACTATGGCAACATCAATTGATTATCTCAATCAAAGAATTCATCAACATATATGTTCCAATGAATCAGTTGATTTAATCAAAGAATTCATCATATATATTGATTATTTTGCATATACATCAATCCTTTATAATTTGCACAGTTAAAGTTTTGTACAAGCATTTTCCAATGATACTAAGGATGTTTGTACACTCGGTTATATTTTAGTTTAGCAATTTTATACATAATTAACTCAATTTAGCAAATTTTAAAATCTTAGTGAACTCATAATGTACCAATTCTAGCAGTTTTAAACAACTCGTGCATAATAGAAGTTTAGTAATTTTAACTAAACAATAATGAAAATTTTCAGATGGTAATTAACGCAACTACAAAGTCATGGTGATTATAAGCTCAATTATTAGATAAGCAATGAACAAACATAGGAGGCCTAGAGGAAGTATAGAGTTTAATCTAAATAACAAATAAAATTAGTTCAATTACTCAAACATCAATTCAACAAATATAATTACATAACTCGAATCATAATTTTGATAATTTAAGCAACTCACATAAAGATACCTTAGGTAATATGTTAGGGTGAACGAATCAAAGAAGAGAGGAGTCAGAGGGTCGACAACACTGGTGGGAAACAACTCTGTAGGAGATATACGAGTGTTGTAAGAGACAATGAACCCTAGCTTCGAAATCGAAGGAGTTTGCTTTCTTCGACAAAACTTGAGAGGGTTTCTGCTTTCTTCAAATCGCTAACGTAATTTGGAGGAGGGAGCTGCGCGCGTTTTGGAGTTTTCGAATCGCTAACGTAATTTGGAGGAGGGAGCTGCGTGTGTTTTGAAGTTTTCACGGAATGGTTTTGGAGGGAGAGGGAAAATAATTTGGGAGTTGGAGGGAGATGTTTTGGGGGCAGCATTACACGTGAAGGGGAAGGGAGATGCACGCGTTACACCTGTAGGGAGAACAAAAATCAACGGTAACTAGATAATTAAGGGTCAATAATAACGCTTGAGAATAACGCGTTATTAAATAGCGTTATTAATATCATATTTTGTTGTAGTGTTTAAATTATACTGCCCAAGTACTAATGTAGTAGGCTCGAGATTTTTATTCACCAGACATATGTTTTGTGAATATTTTTATAAATTAAATAACAATATTTTTAAAAGTTAATTAAGGATTTAATAATTAATTTTTAATTAATTAGGTTGTAGTAATTAATAATTAATTAAGTGTTAACAAGGTTTATTAACTTTAATTAAATCAAGATTAGTTCTTAATTAATTATCTTTTAAAGTTAAGATTTGTTTTAAATTAATTATTAATTAATTTAATTAATCATGAGTTAAGTATATGATTTATTTTTAATTAATTATTAATTAAGTATAAGATTAAGTATTAATTAATTATTAATCAAGTGTTTAATTATTTAAATTATAAATTATTTAAGGTTTAAATAATAATAAATTATTTTTTAAGGTTTAATTTATTGTTTAAGTTTTAATTAGAGATTATTATTTTTATTAATTAAAATTAATTAATATTTAGTTATTAATGAAGGTTTAAATTATTATTTAATAATTAATAAAGGATTAATTTGGGTTTAATTAATATTTAATTATTGTTTAATTATTTAATTAAATTAAGTTAAGATTTAATTAGCATTAATTATGATTTAAATAAGGATTTTAACTTATAATTAATTATTTTTAAAAAGTTTTTTTTAAGTTTTAAATCCCTTGGTTTCCAAAAGTAAAATTGTTTAAAGGTACTTCTTTTCAAAGATGGATTTGAATACAAGTGATTCAAGTGTCGATACCATTAAAAAACTATATAATTGTGAATGAGTTATAATGTAGATTTTGGGTTGTTTGGACATGTGTTAGCAGAATAAATTCTCATTCTGCTATAAATTGTTTGTTTGCCTGTTTGTTTGTGTGGACATGTGTTAGCAGAATAAATCCCCGTTCTGCTATGAATTAGTTGAATGGTTTGGACATCTGTTTAGCAGGACAACTGTTTAGCAGGACAAATCACCATCTTGCTATTATGTTATTTGGATATGTATAGGCTAGTTAGTTCATATTGACATGTTATTCCCTGATTTGGATATGCGTGTATTTACATATATGTTGATCTACGTAAGTAACTGTTAAGTGAACTGAAATGGAAATTGAATGGTAACTTAAAATAGTACCAGTGGGATTGCTAAGCCTCTTTTTGAATTTACTAAAGTATGGTTTTGAATTAACTTTAATTCTAAAATCAATTTGGATTAAAGGTTATAAATGGTTTTTAAATTTTATTATTATTTTATAAAGTTATTTTTAAATAATATCTTGTTTTTTTAAAAGGGGTTTATTAAATAAAAGGTTTTACCTAAAGTGATTTACAAATGATATCTTGAAAATGATATTTTATAAAGGAGATTCTATAGAGGAATTATGAAGGAAGATTTTTAAATAGTTTTAAAATAGGAAGAGATTTTATAAATCAATTTAGATATTTTTGAAAGAATTTTTAAATCTAGTTTGAAAACTTTAATTGGTATGAAATGTGAAGGAAACTTATAAAAAGAATTTTTTTTAAGATATACGTAAATGTGTTTTATAGGAGGTGATGTTTTTGAAAGGTATTGTTTGGCCATTTAATATGGAATTTTGAGGAAAGGGAATTTCCAAAATGTTTTGGTAAATACTTATATTGTTTTTTTTTCAAGTATAAAGGAATGTTAAGAGTTATCAGTCAAAGAGAAAAGAATATTCATAACTTTGGCATTAAATGAAATATTATTATGGCGCTCTCTCAATCTTATTGCTCGCAATTCTCTTCCTTCAATCAGAAATCGTTCTCCTTTGTTCGCTGTAATCCCTTGAATCGGTCTCAATTCCCTCTCTCATTCGCCCAAATTGTCAAGAATGGGATTCCTCAGCAATCAAGATCGTGGAATCGAGTTTCAAATTCGAATTGGTTAGAACTAGAAAAGGAAAGAAGTATTGTTTTAGATGTGGGGACTTTAATCATATTGCGAAACATTGTAGAGATCCTGTCAGATGCTTCGGTTGTGGATCGTTTGGTCACAAAAGAATTAATTGTGCAGCGCGATCGAATTCATCTGTTTCCATAGTTAACCACGGTTTCCAATTTGTCTTGAAATTCTTGCTTCTAAAGGGTTTACTGCTCGATAATCTTTGGAACGAAAGAGAAGTTGGCATTAAATATCTTGAGGAAATGTTTTTTCATTTCGATTGTATCAATGCTCCGAACATTGGTATAGGCTATAAAGACAGGTTTGGTGATCCAGAGGAGTTTTTTGGGTATTCTGGTTCATTTTCTTCAGAGGAGAATTTATTTGATTCGAATCTCACTGAAAAGCTCATTGGCGAAAACTATAGTCAGAATAATCTGGATAGATTCAAGGATGCAATGAGATCGAGTTCCTCGGTTTCCTGTCCCTTATTAGTAAACCACGGTTTCCAATTCGTTTTGAAATTTTTGCTGTTGAAAGGTCTTTTGCTAGATAACCTATGGATCGAGAGAGAAGCAGGCTTTAATTATCTTGAAGAAATGTTCTATCATTTTGATTTTATTAATGCTCCGAACATTGGTAAAGGCTATAATGACAGGTTAGGTAATTCAGAGGAGTTTTGTGGGTCTTCTGATTCAGTATCTTCTGAGGAAAACTTCTTTGTTTCGAATTCCACTGAAAATTTCGATGTTGTTCTGCATGGGTCCAATGTGGTCATTGATCCTATTCTCACTGATCCAGATGTTATAAATTGTATAGAAGTTCATTCCTCCTTCTGCTTTGATTTATCTTCTGACATTGGAAAGGTCGATGAAAACCAAGTTCCTAATATTGGTTTTACTTTGGTTAGAAACAAAAGTCAGAAATCAAAAAGTCGTAGACTGGATAGTTTCAAGACTGCAATCTCTAATAAATTTGATTGTCTTTCTGAGTTGACAGATTCTGATCTTATTGTTGTAAGTTCTAGTGTTGATGATTGTCTGATTAATTTCATTGTTGGCCCGCAATTGCTTGTTTCGAATGATGGTAATTCATTTCCTGTAAATCACAAAGGGGTAAACCTTATTGACAACAGTTTCTCAAATACTATATTGATGGATTGGTCTGAAAAAATTGGAAACTTAGATTTCGAGTTGATGGAGCAGGAGGTTATCAATATGGGAAGTTTTGGGTCAGAGAACTGTTTAGAATTTGGTATTAAGAATTTTGTTGCAAGCACAAAGATGAAGGAAGACTCTTGTTTGTTTAAGGGTCTTGATCTCTCATCGGTGAATATCTCTCATGAGTATTTGTTTTCAGAAACGATAAATTTGATCAATGAGGAATTCTTCACTGCAAGTTGCGTCGAGAAGTTTCAGTCTGTTACAATTGATATCAATCTGGAATGGGATTATATTTTGTTTAAAGATGATGTTAACACTGTTGAGAAAGAAGCTTTTGTGGACTTTGACAAGTTGTTGATTGTTGAGAATGAATTGAAATTGTGCAAGGGTGATATATCTGATACACACACAACTTCAAAATCGCTTATTTGGCCTTGTCTAGCTGTGGATGATTCAGCTTTGGTTGTTGCTTCTTATAGTGACAAACTGGATGGTGTAGTTGGTGGATTTAATTTGTCTGCTGATAATTTGAGTTCTGTGGCAAAGATTAATGAGTTGGAGAAGAAGTGTTCAGGTTCTAATCTTTTAAACTGTTTGGGAGATAAGTTTTTAGAGGGGCAGGTTGAGTTTGATAATGTTTCAATAGTTAGTATGTATGATATATCTGACATGCACACATCATCAAAATTGCTTGAGTGGACTTGTTCAACCGTGGGTAATCCAGATATGGTTGTTGCTTCCTTTAGTGATAAACAGGTTGGTGATGTTGGTGGGATTAATGAGAATACAGTTTTTTTGAAATCAGTGAAAAAGCTTGATGAGTTGGAGAAGATGTGTTCAGGCATATCGTCTGTTGATTCTATGGGTGTGGATGCTGACACTATTGAGTGTGATGTCATAAAAAATGCTTCAAATGTTAGTTTTATTTCTAATCAGAATGCTGAAGTTTGTAAGAGTGGCAGTGTTTCAGCATCTCACACTTCTTCATTGAGGAGGCGTAGGCATAGGAATTCAGTGAAGAATAGTGGTTTGGTTCGTCGAAGTGCCAGGATTCATGGTCATAGATCTCAGTCTTCGGGTGAGTCACCTGATTCGAGCACCATGAGTGGGGCTACGAATTCAGGCTCAGGTTTGCTTTCTGATTTAGGTAGTGTTTATTCATCTTACGCTTTAGGTAGTTTGTCTTCCTCTCAGTTTAGCCAGTTGGCTAGAGATACTGCTTTTATTTTCACTGATGTTGACATGGATTTAGAGTACATTAGAGATAGGGAGATAGAGAGGGCTAGATCCGTTGGTATATGAGGATTATTAGTTGGAATATAAGAGGCTTAAATGATTTAAATAAATGTGACAAAATTAGGGCTTTCTTTAAAGATTTTTCTATTGATATTGCACTTCTTCAGGAAACAAAAATTGAATTTCCAGATAATCGTTTTTATAGAAGATTAGGTGGCTTTCATTTTAGGAAATGGGCTTGTCTTCCTTCAGTGGGTTCCTCTGGGGGATTACTGATTGGTTGGCGTGACAATTATTTCAAAATGCTTCAATGTATTTCTAAGCTTCATTCCTTACACGTTATTTTTGTTAATCTTAGCGATAATTCTATTTTTAGTATTTCTAATGTTTATGGTCCTAACTTGAAAACGGAGCGTCGAACTCTTTGGCAAGAATGTTTGGACTTTAGATCGTTAGCCCCGGGTTCTTGGATTTTGGGGGGTGACTTTAACGTTACGCGTTTTTTAGGTGAGCGTTCGCCTCGTGAGGGCGATTTTTCCGCCATGGAGGAATTCGATCAATTTATTATTAATTCTAACTTGATTGAAATTCCTCTTTCTAATCGAGAGTTTACTTGGAGTAACGCAAGAGAGTCTCCTTCCATGGCTCTTCTTGATAGATTTTTCGTTAGTGATGAAATCGAAGATAAATTTCCTATATGTAGAGTCTCTGGATTACCGTACACGTACTCTGATCATTGTCCTATTATCCTTGCCTGTGATCATCATAGAGCTATTATTAATAATTTTAAATTTGAAAAGATGTGGCTTTTGGAATCAAATTTTGTAAACTTAATTAAAGGTAAATGGATTTCTTTGAGTTACCATAATATTAGAAATAAGGATAACTCAGCAAAATCTTTTGTTTCAAAACTTAGGGATCTTAGGATTTTTCTTAAAAACTGGAATAAGAATGTTTTTGGCAATATAAAAATTAAAAAAGATAACGTTCTTAATGAGATGCTTAAAATTAATAAGATAGAAGAATCTAGACAATTAAACATAGGTGAGCGTAATGTTCTTGCTAACTTAAAAGATGAATTAAATTCAATTTTAGAAAAGGAGGAGGTTATGTGGAAGCAGAGATCCAGATTTCAATGGATCAATGAAGGAGATAATAACACCAAATTTTTTCATAATATAGCTAATGGTAGAAAATGTAGTAATACAATTAATTCTATTATCATTAATAATGAAGAGTTAGTTGACCAAAGAGATCTCAACAAGGCTTTTACAGACTATTACAAGGATATTTTTGGTTCTAAAATCAAACATAGAATCAATGTTAGATGGATAGATCTATATCCATCTGATTCTATTGTTGATTTATCAGAATTAGATATTCCTTTTACCGAGGAGGAAATTAGAAAAGCTATTAATGACATGCCAAGTGACAAATCCCCAGGCCCTGATGGGTTTCCAATTTTATTTTATAAAACTTTTTGGGATGTTTTAAAATATGACTTAGTTAATATGTTTAATGACTTTTATAATGGTAATC
The DNA here is from genome assembly GCA_030737815.1 of Allium fistulosum. Classification (NCBI taxonomy): domain Eukaryota; kingdom Viridiplantae; phylum Streptophyta; class Magnoliopsida; order Asparagales; family Amaryllidaceae; genus Allium; species Allium fistulosum. Next base: position 854,774,667 of record CM060907.1, read on the forward strand.
TGCAATTAGGGAGATTTAATTTTGCAAATGTTATTTTGTTACATAAAAAAGTAGGAGCTAAAAACTTAAAAGATTTTAGACCTATTTCTTTGATTAATTGTTCGGTTAAAATTATTTCTAAAGTTCTAGCTAATAGACTTAGTACAAGAATGAACGATTTAATTGATTGTTCACAATCGGCTTTTATTAAAGGGAGAAATATCACTGATGGAGTGGCTGTTGTTCAAGAATATATTAATTACTGTTGTAAGAATAACACAACCTGTGCAATTTTAAAACTGGATTTTGCTAAAGCTTTTGATTCGGTGGATTGGGATTTTCTTGTAGATATTTTTCATGCTAGAGGTTTTGGTCATAGATGGACCACTTGGATTATGAATTTGCTTAGAACCGGTAACTCTAGTATTATGGTTAACGGTATTTTAGGTAATAAAATTCAATCTAAAAGAGGTTTAAGGCAAGGGGATCCTTTATCGCCTTTATTGTTTAACTTAGCTGCTGATGTTTTTTCTAAGATTATTAAAAGAGCAGTGAATAATGGTTCTTTAGGGTGTGTAGGCAATGACATATCACGTAATGGTATATCGGTTCTCCAATTTGCTGATGATACATTGCTTTTCTCATCCCATTTGCCTAGACACATTATTACCCTTAAGTTCATTTTATATAGTTTTGAACTTTTATCAGGTTTAAAAATAAATTTTGATAAAAGTTCGGTCTTAGTCTTAAATGACTTTGAAAAAGTTGAAAGCTTAGTTGCTAATACCATAAATTGCAAAACTATGAACTTTCCTTTTGAATATCTTGGTTTTGTGATTAGACCTACCAGACTTCATCATGATGATTGGCTTATTATTATTGATAAAATTAGAAATAAGATAACTAATTGGAATGGTAGATTTCTTTCTAGAGCAGGTAGATTAGTCTTAATTAATTCGGTTTTATCAGCCCTCCCGATTTACTGGATGTCCATGCATTTGTTTCCAGATTGGGTTATTGATAAAATAGATAAAATTAGAAGAGATTTCTTATGGAGTGGGGAAAACCCTAATAACAGTATAAAATGTCTGGTAAACTGGAAAACCGTTTGTAAAGCCAAAAAGGAAGGTGGGTTAGGAGTTATTAATTTGCATAATATGAATTTGTCCTTGCTAGGTAAATGGTTATGGAAATTTAAAGATATTAATGATAATTCTATTTGGAAAGAGATCATTTCCAAATATTATTATAATGGAAATAGCAATTTACATCAAATTGCTTCTCCAGTCAATCAAAATATATCTAATTTTTGGAAAAATATTTTAAAATGCCATGAGATTTTTAACTTGGGTATAAATACAATAGTTCATTCTGGTAATCGTACTTCTTTTTGGCACGACCGTTGGATTTCGGTCTTTCCTCTTAAATTAGAATTTAAAGAGCTTTTTGAAATCTGTAATTTTAAGTTTGCTTTAATTAATGAAGTTTATTCTCCTGAAAATGATCCTCCTTGGAATTTTAGTTTTAATAGAATTTTAGTAGGTTCAACCCTTAGGCAACTTTCTTCGCTTTATGCTAGATTAAACCTTTATAATATTGATAATGATAATGATATTATTTGTTGGGAATGGGATAAGAGTAAGAAATTTACTTCTAATTCTTTTTACAGTTTTATTAATTTTTCGGGTACTTTAAACAACTCATTTAAATTTATTTGGAAATCTAATGCTCCTCCTAAATCTAAAATCCACATGTGGTTAATACTGCATGGAAAACTTAATACAATTGAATTCTTAAAGAGGAAAAATATTCAAAATGATAATAAATGTTATTTTTGTAATCTGAATCTTGAAGATGTTAAACATATTTACTATGATTGCATTGATTCTTATTACATTCTAAATAATATTCTTAAAATTTTTAATTTTAATATAATAACTAAAATTTCGGATTGTGACTTCTATTGGAATAATTTTAGGTTTAGATTCAAAAAGAATATTAGATTTATACTTGACACTTTATTCATAATTATCAGTTGGTATATATGGTTTGAAAGAAATCAAAGAATTTTTAATAATAATAATAGTCTTCTTAACCGCTTGATTTTTATAATTTCTTCATTTTGTTTTAATTGGATTTCTAATCCAAAATATAAATTAGCTAAAAATAATTTTTTTAAAGGGTATCTTAATAAGGTTAGCTATAATATTAATTTATTTAAACACAACAATAATATATTTAACATTAACAGTATTAGTATTAATATTTTTGCAAATTTTTATGATGATCTTAATGTTAATCAAAATTTACTTATGATTAAAGATTCATAAGAATATTTTTAGTTTTGTTCTTTTTTATTCTTGTCTTCGTTGTTATTAGTTTTTAGCCCTTTAATTATTTTATTTTTGTCCAGTTTAGTCTTTTTTAGGTTTTATTTTATTTTTCTATTTCATCTATACATATATATGTATATTATTTATATAAATATACATATATATGTATCATTCTAACTTTTCCTTAGTCATCCTTCAGACACAGGTATGGGAGATAGGTTTTTATGGCACATTTTGCAGGTTCTTGTGTCTTCAGTTTGCAGGTTCTCAGACTGTAGAGAGGCCATCAGAGAGGATCCATTTCTTCAGCTTGGCACGTTTTCCTCTGTACAGAGTCTCTAGAGCAGTTTTCCTTTCAGCATCATATCCAGTTCCACTTCAGAGTAGATGCTTTCCTTCCGTTCCAGATACATGGAGTTTCTTTCTTAGTTGGTGATTCATGGAGCTTCTGATCCAGATGTTTAGAGCTTCATTTTTCTTTTGTTTTTAGGTACTTCTATCACCTCAATATCGGGTGGTGGCCTTGCCGGAACTTGATATTGGGGTGTGATGGGTGGTGGCCTTGCCGGAACCCATCTTAGGGGTACTAGTGTTTCTTTGATTCTTGTATTTAGTATTTGTTACTTGCCAGGCATGTTGGCAGCACCTTACTATTTGATTTATATATATATTTACATGTGTGCTCTCCTCTACTTACAGAGGATCACACATTTTTTCTCAAAAAAAAAGGAATGTTAAGAGTTTGGAGAAAGGATATTTTAATCAAGTTTATCGGTGATTTTATTAATTAAAGGTTAATTAATAAAGGCTTGGTACATCCCAAATGGAGTTGAATCAATGTTGAATGATTGTTTATTTGGTAGTTAAATAACCGACTATCAAAATCTGGACTTAACCGTAACTATGGAAATATCTAGGAGAAACACGTGAGTTATATGGAACGGTCATACCCAATGATGTTGTACTGTGCGTATAAACCTCATTTCGTTCTCCTAGAATAAATTATAAGGAAATCCATCCACAAATGGTTAGGAGATGAACTCCGCTCTTATCTTTTGTCTGTTTATTTCCTAAAGAACGGGGGCTGAGTTAACCGGAAATTATCGAAAGTTGTTTCGAAGAGACCGGGATCAAATATGTTATCTGAAAACCACTTCTATCACTTGGTAACATAATAGACCAGTCTCTGGATTCGATTTTCTTCGCGGAACAATACGGCACTTATAGCGTGTACCGATACGGCTATGTAGATATATAAATCTTCATGATCCAGCGGCTTTAACAAGATGAAAGGTCTCTCTAAGTGGTTCATCAGAGCTTGGAATGAGTCTTTACAATCCTATGTCTATTCGAAATTCATTTTTCCTCTCCTAATCAGGTCAAAGAAAGGAATGCATTTATCGACATCTCTAAAAATGAATTGGCATAGGGCAGCGACCTTCCCATTCAGGCTTTGTACTTGTTTGATAGTCTTTGGCGCTTAGATATTACGAATAGCTTGGATATTCTTGGGATTAACTTCAATTCCGCGGGCATTAACGATGAAACCCAAGAACTTTCCTAATGCAATGCCAAAGGAACATTTAAGAGGATTAATCTTCATTTTATAATGTTGGAAGATGCCGAACATTTCTGCCAAATCTCTAATGTAGCTGTTAGACTGTCGTGACTTCACGAGCATATCATCCACATATACCTCCATCGATTTTCCGATCTAATCTTTAGACATTCTGTTAACTAAGGGTTGGTAGGTCGCTCTTGCATTCTTTAGTCCAAATGGCATCACCACATAACAATATAATCCAGCATCGGTAATGAAATTAGTGTGCTCTTGATTGGGAATGTGCATCGGGATTTGGTTATGTTCTGAGTACTCATCAATGAAAGATGGAAATTCGTGTCCTGCAGTCAAGTCTACCAGCTGGTCGATCCTTGGATGGGGAAAGTCGTCTTTCGGACATGCCTTGTTTATGTTCAATCAATCAATGCATGTCCGCCATTTCCCATTTTCCTTTCTCACAAGTACATGATTAGATACCCACTTAGGGTAGAGGGTATTGTGAATAAACCCATTGTCTTTGAGCCTATTCACCTCCTCTTTAAGAGTGGCAAATCTCTATGGATCCATGCCATGCCTTTTTTGTTTCATCAGGAAATGCCTCGGGTTGATATTCAATGAATGGCTCGCAATAGCAGGCGAGATCCCACACATGTCAAAGTGAGTCCAAGCGAACATGTTGAGATTCGCTTGGAGAAATCTAGCAAGTTCTTTTATCATTGGAGGCTGAGCTACGATCCAATCTTTAGGACCGGTGATGGGTCGTCGTGGCTAATTGTGATTTCAATCGTCAGCTCAGCCGGTGCAGCCTTGGTCTCTTTGGGTTCTCCTCATCGTCTCTCGGATCTATATCTTTATAGAGCCGATTGTGGCGCCCGAGCCAAGGCTTAGGCATTAGTTGTCAATCTTCAGTGGCATGGATGCAGATTGACTTGTCCACATCCTTACCTTTCTCCTTTTGTTGACCATCCCTCAACTCAGCTATATAACAGGCACATCCAGTTGCCTGATCACCATGAACAACTCCAACACCATTATCTGTCGGGAACTTCAAAGTTAAACACAATGGGACAAGAGCTGCCCGGAACTCAACTAGGGTCGGTCGGCCTAGAAAAGCGTTGTATGGAGATTCAACATCCAAAACAACAAAAGGCAGAATCTGCACTCTCCTACGGTCACCGTGTCCCAACTCTATAAGTAATTCAACATAACCAAAAGCTTCGGTTATTGCACCATTAAAGCAATAAATGCAGGCTTTAAATGGTATCAAGTCATTGGCTTCAATTCTCATTTAACATAAGCTTTTTTGAAAATTATATTTACAAAACTTCCATAGTCAACTAATATTCCTCTCACTAAAGCGAGGCTGATCATGGCCGAAACGACCATTGGGTTGATCGTTGGAGCCTCCACCTTTTCTGCCTCTCTATTTCTAAACATGATGTCATCTGCCATTGTACGTTACTGTTTTGTCGATGCTCCATCTTTCGTAATTGAACAGCATTCAAAATCCATATGCTTAATCGCACTAGCGTAGCGTTCCATCTCATGCCAACTTTTATCAACCGAATATGGTCCTCTAACTGTTATATTGATTACCAATCTTCCACTGGTCCGTGCAGGCTCCTCAGCCCTATGAGGTGCTTTCCCTCGGTTGGGGTCGGATGTCCTCTGCCTGCCATCCTGCGGAGATTTTACAAACTGTTGTAACTTCCTTTCTCGAATCAGATTTTCGATAATATCCTAGAGATTCCTAAATTCATTCGTGTTACGCCCATAGCATTAGTGAAATCGACAATTTTTTCTGGTTTGTTTCTTCTTCTCTGTTGATTCTTTTAGAGGAGGCTTCCTGTATAGCATGGTATTGTAGGTAAATAAATAGATATTCTCCATAGATGTATTTAGTGTCATGTAAGTATCATACATCGGAATCCTAGGCTTCCCTCTACCAGAATCCCTCTTTCGTTCTCGGCCCCTATCTACGCCTTTTTTTGTTCATTCGGTTTGTTCTGGACATTCACTTGAACTTTTCTAGAGCTATCATCAGACTACTTTACTGCAGTATTACTCTGTACTTCCTCTCCACTTGGTCCCGCAACATTCTTCTTCCTGGAGCATCTGGCTTCCTCCTTCCTCAAATAATGAGCCGCCTTTGTGTAAAAGCGCTCTAACATTGCGAGTGGCTTGCCAGCTAACCAATCGCCAAAATTGGACTCTAGATCAATCCCTCTTGTTACGGCCATCAATATTGCATGGTCATTCGAATTACTGATTTATATAATAGTTGTATGGAATCTCTCCAAATAATCTTTCAACGGTTCTCTTGGAGCCTAGATCATGCTGGACAGGGACGTTACATCTTTGGGGCGAGTTGCGTGCATACAACACTGCTCCACAAACCTTGTTGCCAATTCATCAAATCTAGAGATCGGCGGTGGGGTAACCTTATAGACCATATTATTGCTATTCAAAAGAGAGTTATGGGAAAACATCTACACTTGGTTGCATCATCCGCTCGTGCGGAATCCATCAGCCACTCATATCTCATGATGTGCTGCCTGGGGTCGGTTTTCCCTCGTTAGTGGGAATCGATGGTGAACCTCCATAGATACTTACATGTAAGACATTATTAGTGAATGGGGTATGGCTTCTCGAGAATCCCTAGTCATCATTGGTCAAGCCTTGGCTCTCTCTCACTAGTTGCCTAACCATAGCCGACAAGTCTGGTATTTGGATAGTTGGTGCCAAGCGATGGTCGTGTTCCACCTCACGTGAATGGTCTGGTTGATGTCTACGGGTCGTTCCACGCCTTCTTGGTTCAACATCTTCTCGATGTATATCTCATAAATTCACTTCATCGTCATTCCGAGAAAGCATTTGGTCAACATTTAACTGAACTCGATCATCCAAATCAGCCGCAGAAGCTCCAGCTTGAATCCCAGTGTGCATATGTAAGTTCCCTCCTCTAGAGGAAGGATCAGTATCGATCCCTATGGAGGGATCGGGACCGATCGGTCCTGGCAAACCACAATGGTCTGCCTGTTGACTCCCCAAAGTTTCTGAATGATATATGTCTGTTCTGCAATGCCTATGCATGTGATACTCGTCCGATGAACTATAACTCTCTTATGTTGAGTAAGGAGTAGGGTCCCTCCTAGCTTTCCTCGTTGTTGCTGATTGAGTTGGTTCATTAGGTTGATATTGGTTTGAATCTACTGATTTAATTATCGACGGCTATCAGCTCTCTCATCAGATTTTGGAATTCAACTCTTGTAATGGAATCACCTAGATTCCGAACTTCAATTGGATCAACATTCACATCCATTGGTTGACTGCTGGAGCCTTACAACTGGATGCTTGTATTTTCATTTCCTTCTGCTTTTTGAGAAGTAGATCTAGTGTTCCTCACCATTATTGATAGCTTTGCTTAGATTTTCTCAAATCTGAATAGAATGAGCAAAATTCCTAAAAATAACTATGGATCTTCTTTAGGGGATTTATGCAGTCCAGTAGCAACAAAAGGATCCTAATAAGCTGAGAATCAAAGTTATCAGTGAAATCACCAAAATGTTTGCACCAAAAATTGGCTCAAACACCCAAAAGAAGTTTTGAAGAGAAAAAAATAAAGGATATAAAATGAAAACAAAGGATAATAACAAATAAATAGCAGTAAATTGAAAGAATAACATGCACACAACGATTTATAGTAGTTCAACGTTGTTTGCCTACTTCCACTTTGAATAGATTGCTTTATCAATCACTTTATAATCTAAGTATAATAGGGATCAGATGAAAATCCTTAGTTACAAAAGATTATAAAGCAATCAGTAGCGTAAAGGTCCCGAAAATGAACAACTAAACCTATATTTATAGACGAAGATGGCTAAATACCTCTTTGAAAATTCGGCAGAAGGACCTTTAGAGCCATATGGACCAACAAGAGGGATCGCATGGCCCAATTCCCAAAGAAAGGGATCGGTACCGATCCCTACTTTCATCGAGTTTTGGGGTGTGATCCCTAAGGTAGCTTTCTCATGCTAAAATATGCTTAACCTCCAAATTTCATATCAATTGGATAAGTAGAACTTGAGTTATTGCTTCAACATGGATTGCTTGTTGATTCCTACTGATCCCTACCAAGGGAAGAATGCTGATCCCTCCAACTTTATCTTTTTGAGGTGCGATTCCTAGGGTAGGCTCCCTAGGGTCCCTATATCTTACTCACAAAATTTCATATGCATTGGACTTGTAGATCTTGAGATATTGATTGTTTTCCATTGAAATGCTCTTTATTCCCTAAAACATACTTGATTTCTCTGCCCCACAACCGTCACTCTGGACTCATTGGCCTTGATAGCAGTCAAATCTAACCTATCAATCAGTTCAATATAGCCGGACGAAAATGCTGAATAACAAACATTATTTAAATTAATTAATTATAAAAATTAAATTTATTAATATATATAAATTATATAAAATATGTTTTATATTTTATAAAATTGAATTAGTGCCTGACTTGCTTTTTGTAGCATGATAAAAAAAGTGTTATTTTTATATAATTTAAATATTTTAATAATAGTCAAAAATTAAAATTGAATTTTAAAATTGATTTTAAATTATAATATATATATATATATAATATTTAAATGTTGCTCCGGTATGTGGGTTTCGATAAAATTTTGCTGATTCTTGTTCATCAAAGGTTGTTCCCCTTGTTGACCGGTTACCTCTTCCTCGTCCTCCTCTTCGGCAGTGGGTTCCGAAGGTCGCTCCTGTTGTCCGATTAGTTGATACTTCTGTGCCTCCCGTTGTTATTGCTCCCTCTGTGGTTCCTCTGGTTGTTGCTCCGGTATGTGTTGCTCCCTCTATATCTTTGCCCGTTGCTATTGCTCCTTCTGGGGTACCTCCTATTGTTGCTCGGGATTGTGTTGCTCCCTCCATTTCTTCGCTAGATAAAGGTCCATCTCTTATTTCTCCTCCTTCAGCCCTGGTCGAAATTCCCTCTGCTTCCTTATCTGATATCATTTCTTGGAATTCTGTTGAGCGTGCTTGGGTTCACGCTCCTTCTGATATGAGATATTCTCCAGAGCGAGACATCTTTTATGCTTTTATCAATGATCTTGGGGGTGAGAGTCGGTTTCTTATCTACCATATTGTGGGAGATGGTTTGAGCCTCACTACGGAAGGTGCGTTTGGAGAGGAAAACAAAAGTAAGTTTTATGATGTCAATTGGGATAGGAAATTTATGTACTCTCCTGACTCTGTTGGGTATGATCCTCATTTAGCTGCTCTTTTCTCGGGATTTTCTCTTGTTATTGGTCCATCTTCGGCTGATGGTCGTGATTGTTCTCCCTCTTCTGAGGAAGATTAGTCATGTTGTGTTAGTAGATTAGGCATCTCTGTCTAGCTCCTATGCTTTCTTTTTCTCCTTTTTTGGGCTTCTTGCCTGTATAGTTGTTCTGTGCATGTGCAGAGCACCTGTTTGTTTATTTATATAGTGGCACGGCTAGCTTTGCTAAAAAAAATATTTAAATGTTAAATTTTACTCAGATTTACTAAAGATTTTAAATTTCAAGAAAACTTTCAAAAAATAATTTTTTATTAATTTATTTTAATTTTCATAAGGAAATATATCTATATATATAACAAATTTTGTTATGAGCATTATAATAGGTTTATATTTTATTTATATACTTTATGTACATATATATATTTCATTTAATTATATTTCTATAATTTGTTATTAAACTATTTACAAGATACATACATACATACATACACATATATGTTTAATAATAATAAATTGATTTTGATTTAGAATTTCCAGTAAACCAAATAAATAAAATTTTAATAAAATTTTATATAATTTTAAATATATACATGTACATAATGATATATATATATACTGATGTACTTATATATACATTTATAAATCATTTTTAAAATTATATATATATATATGTATATGGAATATTTAGAATACATTTATATATATGTATATAAACATACATTAGGATGATACATTTGTATACTAGATGAGCTAACATGTTTGTTGCGGTGTAAATCCCAGTATTTATATATGGACATGTTATCCCTTGCGTAAATTGCTATGTGACACATGCACACACATATATATATAAATATGATACACATTTTTATATAATATAGTATTAATTACATAATATAAAACTGTATTATAAATTTAAATAAAATAATGATTTTATTTAAAAGGAAATGTAGAAATATTCTAAATAAATTAGACTTCATAAGTTTAGCAAAGATCCAATATGGTAAAAAAATTGAAATTCACTCATTTCTTCCACTACGGGCTAGCCCAGTTTCAATAATGGTATTAGAGTCCAGATAGCCTATGCAGTCTAAATTAGTCATGTTAGGGTTAACTAATTAAGCTCACAGCCCAGTTGATAGAGTGTCTAAGAAATGTAGTGTCGAAAGATTAGGTTTGGGTAATCAAGTACTCCACCTTACATGGCTACTGGCCTGGCCCGAGCAGATATTTAAGCCCCAAGGTTGTCCCTAATAGTAAAGGCCTAATTTGAATTAGGCCTTAGGCAAATTTTCAAATTTATTTGAAAATTAAAAATATTAGATTTTAAATTTAAAAGTTAAATTTAAAATAAGATATACATATATTATAAAAGTTATAATATAATAAAAATTTCGAAATGTTTGAAAAATAATATAAATTAATTTCAAAATTTCTAAAATTTATTAATAAGATTAATAAAATGAATTAATCAAATAAGTTGATTAATTGATAAATATATACATGTATTATATATTATGATATATGTTATGTTGTTTTAAAATGTTAAAATAGCATAACTATATGTGCATGTATATGAAATAAATTTTGAATTATATAATTTAATTAAAAATGGTTTAATTAAATTAATTAATTATAAGGTTAATTAATTAAATAATATACATATGTGTGTGTGTGTGTTATACGATAAAGGTTATAGTATAAAATTATTATTCAATATAAATGTTATATTAAGGTAATATAAAATTAATTAAAATTTTAATTAACTAAAATTAATTACATAATATTTAATAAATATAATATTACACAAAATACTTTTATGTACGTAATGTGAAATATAAAAGTTATATAATAATAAAACATATATAATATGAACGTATAAATTAAAGGTGAACATTAAGAAACCCTAAATAGACTTAATGAATAAATATATATGTAAATGTACATATACCGTGTTTTCAATGTGTCCGACACTTGAATTATGGGAGTATTTCAAATGAAATATAATATTCCATAAGTCGATATCACTCAATATAAAATATTGAAGATTATGAATATTCAATATAATGTTGTTCTCTACCATGTATATATTAATAAATTACTTGCATACTCGTTAGTTGTTAAGCAAACTCAAGCTAGGGATGTTATGTGTAGTATTATTAATATATTGAATAGATAAGTAAGATAACTAAATGATTTTTTGAGCAAACTCAAGATACATATATTATACTTAGGTCATCGTTATATGGTAGGTATGAGTGAATGATTTCATTTCAATTTGTTGAGCAAACTCAAGGTCAAAGTGATATTCAAACAAGGTACCAAGGGTTAAAAGTTGTTGTGCAGTTAAAGTGCTCGGCAGATTCAATGTGCCGGAGGGACAAAAAGTCATAGCGGGGATACAGCGAGGATATAGCGGGATATAGAACTCTAAAATAGCATATAAAACTCGTACTTAATGTTTTTACAAATATATAAATGGTAATTAAATGAAAAATTAACATTCAATTGAATTATAATTAATACATAAATAATTTTAAATAAAAACATGTGGGAATATACTATAAATAAACGTAAAACTGTTATATAACATAATTGAATTTAGTAGAATATTAGAGTATTTTCATTTCTAGAAATATATTAAAAATTCAACTAAATAAATTAATTTCATAATTTTTATACTGTATAAATGACATTTTCAATTCATTTCTTTTAAAGAAGATATAGCGGAATATAGCGGGAATAACCGGATATAGCGGAAATAGCGGGGCTTTAAGCAGAAAGGCTATATTTGGGGCTATATGGAAAAATCATAGCGGTAGAAATCCGCTATGAGATATAGCAGTGTTATAGCGGGGTAATAGCGGGGCATTAACTGCACAGAGGAGTTGTATACGATACAACCGATAAGGAGTTATCCATTGCCCATGGAGTTTTGATTTGTTGAGCAAACTTTAGGTCAGAACTCCAAGACAGATGAGTCACAATACCCACTGGTCAAGTAAAAGGACTTCTATGTTTCAACTTAGGGTTTGGTGAAATATAAAAGAATTAGGGTTTGGTGAAACATATGCTATATAATGTTATAATAATCTACATTGATAAATTTTGCATTTAATATGATTGTTAAAATGTTTATCAATTAAAATTTACAAATGAACTAAATTGAAGATTGTGAAATAGAAATATAACGTATACTTATTAATAAAAACATATTGCATGTTAACATTTCAACACCCATGCAAGCGTCTGATTCTACAGCTACTAAATAAATTCGTAATTTCATCGCTTATGTGTTTATTTGGTCGAGACTATGCATTGCATTCTATGAGTTCCGAACTGAAAAAGCAATATAATACGATGGGTATTTGATCCATATACAATTGCATATAAATGTTATATGGTGAATGGTCACAGTTTGTAATGTACAATATTTCGATGAAATCAGTTCATCCGAAATAAGCAAATAAACCATAGTGTGAGATCAAGTATTTAATTTGATTAATTACAATAAAAGATCATATTGTGTTAAATGTAACACCAGACCAAAAGTACAAGATATATCTAAGAATTCAATCTCTGAAATGTCAATTTGATCAGTTTACGTAAAGTGCAACATATTTGATGTCCTTTAATGTTCAGGATGATCGAGTGCACTTTTATAAAGAGTTCATTATGATATTGTTGTAAGGGTATTCTTTTGAATGGTTCGACCATTTAGAAAGAAAAACAAATGTACATGAGTAGATGTAATTAAAGGTGCAGTTAGGATGAAGAGGGTGAATAGTCACTTCTACTTCATAAAGAAATAACGGAAGTGAGAATTGTAATAAAAATAGTTGATACTAAACATTGGAATGAGAAATATGATTTTTGTTCCGAAATGTATTTTCATATAGAAAATTGTTTTCTATGAGATTTATTTTCTTTGAGTTCAATATATTTGATCAAAAAACTCTCCACTGTAAATTATTTGCAGTATATGAAATAAATAATCTATATTAAGTGAATGATGGACCTCCAAATTTGGTACGCTATTATAGTAAATTCGAAAATAATAGGAGCATGCCATATAGTACTTGTTGATTGTATCAAATTATGAAAATTGTTTTCATAAAACATATTGAACAATATTTATGAAATAATGACTATTTTTCGACGTCGACTGAAAAATAGACGTAGTTATATTTCAATGTGAATATTATGATTCGTGATGATATAAAACTATAACGTGTCATTTTCTTACACAACAAAGTGATGCATTGGAAAATACTAAAGTATCTAAAATTATTTACAATTATTTTGAAATTATAGACTAAGCCGTAGTTTTGAAAAATAACTTTTATTATATGATTATGAGTCGTATACTACTAGTTAATTATATCTCAAACAATCAAGGTCAATGCACCCAAGTAATGAAAGAGTCATAAGATTTGATGAACTCTTCGAATTGATACATATATATGTATGCAATCGTAATTCTATTAATACCAAAATGGTTACATATACTCCATCACATCCATCGAAGAGTTAACACAGACATAAACGTATGTATCTGATACGCATGTAAAAGTCAATGATTAGCTCATAGAATATAAAATGGAAGTAAATAAAATAACATGCAATAGAAATGAGTTGACTTGATTGAATCGATGAGTATATTGGAAAGAGTTCCATATGTACCTAATATGAATAAAGATTCAGTCTCAAAGGTCATTCCTCGCTATAAAACATAATGATGTATTGATAAGAAGTAATCGAACTTCATTAGGCAAAACACGATTAATGAAGTGTGAAGTTAAGTTAAATTCTTTCTATAAGGTGTGTTATTAAGAGTAGTACACAAGGTTAAAATTAATGTCATCCGAAGAATAGTTTACAAAATTATATGAGATACGAGTTTATAAGCCTGTTTCTGGTGGCGTTGCAAAATATATGCCAGATTTTACTGACCTGGCTAAGCTCGATGCTTTCTTTTCCATTGCTCTTTCTCGTGATATAACTTTCAATTCCATGCCCCATGTCAATATGCTCTTAGTTGTTCCTACTCCTAATTTGGATAAACCATCTTCATTCGACTAGGAGGATTCTCATGATGGTGTTGCGTACGACATTGCTGATCTCTTTCCTTCATAGTTGCTACCTTGCAGGTCACTTTTATTTGTCATTTTATTTGAGTGAGATGTTATGTCATTTTTTTTGAGTGTTATGTTAAGTCTTAAGGTTATTGATATGGTCTTATAGTCTTTTGTGAGTTGTAGCTGCTTTAGTATTCTTACCAAGCACCTATTTTTAAATCTCTATTAATAAATGTGGATGAACCACTCAAAACCGATTGCCTTTCAGAATAAAAGCTTATAAAAAACCCCTACATATCCTAGGTCAAGGAGTTTGTAGGTTGTGAGTCGAAAGACTGCACGTAATGATTGTACATAATGGATCTTGTATGAATCGTCACAAGAGAATTTTCGAAATGATAGTCATTAGATGACTAATTTATGTCGTGAACATAAATATATCATGAACTAATGCAAAATTTATTTTTGTAAAATGCAATTCATAAAATGCTTATGAATGCCCGTTCCATTGCACTAAGAAACAACTATTGTTTCAAGAAATATCAACTTCGTAGCGAAGGAATTTCTTTAAGAAATTATTGGTATATAGTGAATTTAGATACGTTGCAATGGAAAAACTGATTACAAGGGGTGAAATGAAATTGATTGAAGCTAAATAAACAACACAAATACATTAGAAAGTCTAATGAGTATTCTTGTACATTAAAGAGAAACTGCGAGTTTCTTATCAATATCAAGAATAAATAATCCTTAGTTGTTTAATTAAACCACTAAGAGTAGTGACTCTATGATTTGGTACGATGGCAAATCCAAAATAGATTCCAAGTATATTATTAAATATGATTTTGATAGTTGTATCCAAAGGGATATAATCTATTGGCCGCAAATGTGTCTTTAAGTGTGTTACGGTTGAATTTGCCATAGTCTTCGAACATACTTAAACAATAGAATCGGACGAGCGAACGGCGTAGAAATGACCCAAGAACTTTGGAAATATTGGAAAAAGGAAAGAAAAACGAAATACCAAAAAATAAGTGAAAAAAGTTGAAAATTTGGAGGTTCATGTTTTTGGAAGAGCCGACTCAAAGTAAACGCACAAAATCCTCAGATCAGATGCAAAGCTGGATAGCCTTAGAAAAACTCCTAGCGCGAACTGAAGCATTCCAAGTAGAAACTGCAAGCGCGACCTGAAGATGGCTAGGTATCGATCCAAGAGGTTAGATCGATACGATCCACGAAGACTCGGGTTGGACACATAGAAATCTAGGTCTGACTTCAAGAAAGTGAACTCGAGTCGGACATACAGAAGTCTCGAGTCCGACACAAGAATGTCTCGGGTCCGACTCCAAGAAAACGAAGGAAAAATCGGAGCTCAAAAATATTAGAAAATCTTCAGGTCGAGCCCCAAGCAAACACTCAAAATTTTCATGTCAGACTCCAAGTTAGTTCAAGTAAACAAAGACTAAGCCAACACAAGAGATCATAAAATAGATCTACCCAAGTGGTGGATCTGTACCGATCCAACGTCATGGATTGGTACCGATCCAACTTTTTTCCTCCAAACTAGCCTCGACTCCTCATACATGCTTGTGATGATCTCAGGAGCCTATTTCAAATGCTATTCATTGATTCCATGCAACTCTCTGTCGATCTCCATGAGCACTTGAAATCAACAACTATGCTTCTCCACTAATCCATCATTTGGACTCAGAAGCAAGCTAATAATGATGCAAACAAGTTTAGAATCATGAACCTAACCACAAATCGAGCTTAGACGAGGAGTTCGAGAGAGCCAATTTGACCATATCACGGATCGGTACCGATCAAAGCCCATGGATTGGTGTCGATCCATGCAAACTGCTGATGTGTCCATCTATCTTCTTTAAGAATTGGTCTATGGCATGGAAAACGTGGTGGATATCATGAGGACGAGATATAAGGCTTCCTACCTCTATAAATAGGAGGGCATGACTCATTTTTAAGGATCTTTTGGCTCTTGCTTTCTCTTACTCTAAATTATTGTAATCACTCTCGGATTTATACCAATCCATGATGTATTTATACTGATCCGCAAGAAATCCTGTATGTTTAGTCAAATGATCTAAGCAATAAAATCACTAAGTGAATGCAGGCCAAGATTAGCTGAACAACTACAAATATCGTGTGTTCTTTCTTTGCTCATTTTTCATTTATTTTCTTTACTTTTTAATCTCTACATAATATCTTGGGTGTTTGTACATTTTTGGTTCAAACTTTTTGGAGCTTTCATTGAGAATTGAATTCAAGCTACTTGAATCCATCAACTATTGGGTTTCATAGATCCAAGAGATAGATCTGGTTTTCCAACCTTACAGTTCTATAATTCAGACTTTCAATAATCGAAGAGAAGTTATTCACTATGGCCCCATCAAGGAGAGAAAATGCTACAACTTCCAGAGCTACTAATGATGCTGAGAATCAAGACATTCACCATGTGGATGAAGCTGCCCAAATAGAACAACCAGAGATCAGAAATCTGGCTGATGTCATGACCAAAGTGGAAATGGATCGGATGATGAAATAGATGGATGAAAGATTCTAGGAGAGTACAACTAGATGAACAAGCAGATGCAGGGTAGCTTGAGGCTATTGAATGAACTAATGCAGAGCAGCCGAAGGAGGAGCGAAAGGGATTCAAGTTCAAAATCTAAAAGTTCCTATTCATCCGACCAGAGGTGAAGGGATAGAAAGCAGAAAAAGACTCAAAATACTACTGGGACATCATTTCAAGGAAGAAGACAAGCCCACGGCTCGGATTTGTGGATCGGTACCAATCCAAGTGGACGGACCGGTACCGATCCAATTGATGGTGGGCCCAGAGCTCGCCCTCAAGTTGGAGGCATGGATTTGACTTCTGACCGTGCTTTGGAAAATCGAAATGCTAAATATCGAGTTACTGCTACTGACACAAAGCACATGAATCAATAGGGGGATTGTTGAACGAATGGATCTCCCGAATTCTGGAGAACCCAAGTATTGAGACTATGCCTGAAAGCGTTCGCTAGACCGAACACTCGAAACAGATCTCACTCGCTGTTGTTCAACCAAACCTATAGACCTGGAGTACTTGGAAGACATGGTTAAGAGACATATAAGTGAAAATTGATTTAGAAGCAATGATGAATGAGATACTTTTCCTAGTCTGAATCTGTTACTGAGAACATTCTACGCGTAAATTATCCATGGAGGTTTGCAATGCCAATAACGCACTTTACGGTGGAAAGAATATCTAAGGCAGCACTTGATGAAGTATGAATGACATATGGTTTTTGTCAGAGCATCTGTTGATGCAAGATGTCATTGTTTTCCAATTTTCCGAGAAGGAGTAGTGACGATGTGGTTCACTCGGCTCCCACCGAGATCCATATCGTCTTTCACTGAGTTGTCGCAAAAATTTCTAGAGCAGTTCTGTTTACACACAGCACGTCCAAAAGATGTGATGTCATTATCAAACCTCTTCCAGGAAGCAAGAGAGTCGTTAAAGGATTTCTTGAATCGGTTCCATACAACTATGTGGAAGTAGTGAATCCCAACGATGACAAAGTGTTGATGGCACTGATTAGGGGGATTTACCCCGAGACTGATTTTGGGAGATGGTTGGAAATGATGCCCCGTCGACGATGCATATTTTCTACAGAAAATCTAACCTATTCTTGCACTTGGAAGAGGCAAGCACTCATTCCCGAAGAGATGATGTTAGACGTTCAGTTGAGGTGATGCAGAGTAATGCTGCAATCAAGCAAGTCGAAGGAAACTCCGTGAATGCAGTAGTTAATGTTGGGGATTCTAATAATCAAAGGAAGAGGAATCAAACACAAAGCGACCAACGCATAGATAACAACAAGCGCTCGAGGAACTGAGATCTGAAGAATATACACCTCCGAACGATACATTGGAAAACATCTACCTTGCCACGCAAAGGATGGAGCAATATAAGAAGCCACCTCGGAGAGAGGCGACTGATGAACAGAAGTTCTCAGGAAAGTAAAGTCACTTCCATGAAACTCACGGACATGACACTAATGAATGCCGACATCTGAAAAATCTAATTGCGGAGCTGATAAGGAATAACAAGCTGCAATAGTATGTTAAGGAACCATTGAACGGTAGGGAAACTGCAAGACCCCAGGGTCTACCTGCTCTAGGAGAACCGGCTGGGCCCAATAGAAAGGGGAAAAGGCAAGATGATGAAAGATTGGTCATCAATTAAACAATCTATTAGGGATGAAGTAGCAGCCTACAATGATGCTGTCTCGTTATTTCCTTTCGCAAATAAGCCTTCCAGGGACATTGGGCATTGTAATTAGGCAGGACATGCCATTTTTTCTACTCATTAATAAAGTTTGCTTCTTGAACCAATGGAACCGTGTTCTTTTATGCAAAAAATTATATGCCGTGAAACCATCAGCACAACCGAGGAAATGCTCCATTATCCTTGAATGACGATGGGGAATGTAGACTCACAAACCGTTGGATTGACAGTTACATTCGACCCTTAACCTTCTGAGAACCAGCGTTGCTCCAACAACATCAGGATGGTCCAAACCGCTGAGTCAATGGTCACATTCGACCCCTAACCTTTTGAGAACCAGTGTTGCTCCGACAATGTCGAAAAGTCCAAACCGCCGGACTGATGGTCTCATTCGGCCCCTAACTTTCTAAGAACTGGTGTTGCTCCGACCGTGTTGGGAAGGTCACTGCCTTGAGTCGATTCATCTCCAAAGCAATAGACACATGCATCCCTTTCTTTGACATAATAAAGAAGGGAAAGAGGAAGCTCCGCCCCTACTTTTAGGCTCATCCAATCATTAAAGTTCCTACCGACCAGCCTTTGCGACAAGTCTTGCAGCAACCCAAGACTTCCAGAAGGCTGTTGAAATGGAACATTGATTTGAGCCAATATAACATAACCAATCACCCTCGGAGAGCTATCTAGGGTCAAACTTTGGTGGATTTCATAATCGAATAAGCTGCGCGAGACGATACTCCGGAGAGTAGTGGTGAGCAGAATGCTAGGTGGAAGACGTGCATAGATGGTGCATCAAATAAACGTTGTTCCAGCACTGGAGTTGTACTAGTCTCTGCTGAGGAACATTTGATCTATTATGCTCTAATACTCGACTTTCTTATGACGGACAATGAAGTGGAGTACAAAGCAATGGTTGTATGACTCAGAATCGGTAAGGAACTGGAAGTACCTGCTCATCGGGTAACTCACTACGATCCACAGACAAATGAGCAGCTCATATTGGAGTCTCTTGATATGATTGATGAGAGGCGCAATGAAGCTAATTTGAAAGCATCTACACACCAAAATTGAGTCGCCCAATATTACAACGCCAAGGTCAATAATCAGACCTTTGAGATCGGCGACTTGGTTCTCAAACTAAGGTTCCCAGGCCTAGGAAACTTGGGCCTGACTGGGGAAGGTCCATATGCAATAGAACAAAAGCTTAAAGATGGCACTTCCAAGCTAGCAACAGTGGACATGATCACACTCCCGAGGGCATGGAATAGCGAACATTTGCGATGCTATTTCGCTTAAAAATAAATTTATACATAATTGATTAGAGCCATGCAACAAGGAAGAGCCGGTCATTCTACGATTCTGTTTTTACATAACTTAGGAGTTGTAAAATATGACCAACTCGAATGAATCTGCATATGTATAATGCAGGTATGTAGATACCTGAAGTTAGGTGCTAACCAAACTTCTACGGTCCATGTTCAAACCCTTGGATTTCAACCATTCTTGGCGTTTGGAGATGGATGCCAACTAACTCTTGCCCTTGACTGTGAGTGTAGGAGTGTAAACTAAAATGGACGCTACTTGACCGTCCATCAGCTAACTCTTGCCCTTAACGTGGGGGCAGGAGTGTAAACTAAAATGGACGTGACTTGACCGTCCATCAGCTAACTCTTGCCCTTAATGTGGGGGCAGGAGTGTAAACTAAAATGGACGTGACTTGATTGTCCAACAGATAACTCTTGCTCTTTATGTGGGGGCATGAGTATAAACGAAAATGGACATGACTTGACCGTCCATCCACTAACTCTTGTCTTTGAAGCGGGGGCATGAGTATTAACCAAAAAGGAAGTGACTTGATCATCCATCCACTAAATCTTGTTATTGAAGCAGGGGCAGGAGTATAAACCAAAAAGGATGTGACTTAACTTTCCATCCACTGACTCTTGTCCTTGAAGTGAGGGCATGAGTATGAAACAAAAAGGACGTGACTTGATCGTTCATCTGCAAACTCATTTCAATGAAGCAGGGGCATGAGTATAAACCAAAAAAGACGTGACTTGACCATCCATCCGCTAAATCTTGCCCTAGATGGGGGGAGGGGGTAGGAGTATAAACCAAAATGGATGTGACCCGACCGTCAATCACTCAGCTCATGCCCAGAATTTGGTGAAGCATCAATGCCTTGCCTAGAAAAGTCGAGAGAAAAAATCCACGCCCGACGAAAGACGTGATCTCTTTCAAACTTCGATCAACACCCGAAGTTAGGCGACATCATAAGAAAATATCTTGGATGTGGATGTCTCAACCACGGTCTTAGGTGGTCAGCTTTGACCAATGCCCAAAGTTAGGCATGATCCAAAAGCGAGAACATTGATGCCTTGTCCTGAGGATGGCGGGGCCTAAGATTGATGCCTAAAGTCAAGCGAGATCCCATTCGAACATCGATCGATCGATACCTAGAGTTTGTCATAATCGATGGTTACTTCCTGGAAAAAGCTTTCTGAACTACAATCTTAAGTGGTTAGCCCTGGCTAATGCCCAGGGTTTGGCACAGTTGGAACATGCATCCCAGAGAAGGATGCCCGACTTGCTGATTCAAGGTAGCCTACTTCGATCGACGCTCGAAGAAAGGTATGGTCGCATTTAAAGCTCCCTCAAAAGAAACTATTAAATCACCTACCCAGGTGATCGAAGCCAACCAAGTTCCAAAATTGGATATGGTCACATATGGGCGCCCGAAGATTGGCGCCCCAGAACTCGCTTTACGTTAGCTAAAGCGACCAAAGGCTGGCAAACGACAAAACGAGCTAATGACTTGATCCGAAAATGATGATGACGAGAAATGGATCACGGGTTCATCAAATGGAATGCACATTTCGCAAATACTCGAACAAGTTCGCACAAAGATTAGAAGAAACAAAATTCTTTGTCATTCACATTCAAAATAAAACTTGGAATGAAAAGTACAAGTTTTATTTACACCTAATGACTAGAGACGAAAGAAATTAAACTCAAACCTGAAAAACCCGGAAAAGGAAACAACACGAAATTATTGAGCTCGAAATGATAGTTCATTAGAGCGCATTCCAATTTTATAATGTTAGGCGCTAGTAAAACATCGCAAGGAATAACAAGAGATATAACTCTTCACAAAAGCAATTCGAGAAAGGACAACTACCATCGATTTAATTGACGATCCGGAGAGATGGTGAATTTACTTTTCGACCTCGAACGACCATGGATTCAATTGATGATCCGAAGGGACCGTAGATTTAATTATCGACCTCGAACAACCACATATTCAATTAACGATTTGGAGAAATCATGGATTTAACTATCGGCTTGTCATAGCCATAGATTCCACTAAAGACGCGAAGAGATTGAGATTTCAACTAACAATCCGGAGGGATCGAGCTTTCAACTAATGATCTGGAGCGATCACGAAATGAATCGGTCATCGAATGCATGACCCGGAGACATCAAAATATAGACTTTGGTTTTGGACGCCGCTGGACCTTGAAAATGAAGCTAGCAAAAAATTCCTCACCTCAGAGTAGGGTGGTTGAGCTAGGTGACAGTATCAGTTTATAATGGAACATTAAACCGAGGTCTTTTGATGCTAAAAACTTCAGCCATTTATTTCAACATGTAACTGCTAGCCCCTGGATGGACACAAGATGATCTGGATTCATGATACATCCCATGGCTTACCGATTCCATGAGAACATGGAATCATTGCCTATGACTAACACTTAAGCAAGGACTCGAATCCATAGCTATCACGATCTAGAACGACTTTTGATTTACCGATGAATCCGAAAGAACCAGAAGATTCACCATGCTTTGACCAGTTAATAACCAAAAAATTCAACTACTTATTCACCGTGGTCTGAACATGGATCCATCTATTATTGGGTTTCATAGATCTAAGAGATAGATCTGGTTTTCTAACCTTACAGTTCTACAATTCAGACTTTCGATAATCTAAGAGAAGTGATTCACTATGGCCCTATCAAGGAGAGAACGTGCTACAACTTCCAGAGCTACTAATGATGCTGAGAATCAAGACATTCACCATGTGGATGGAGCTGCCCAAGTAGAACAACCAGAGATCAAGAATCTGGTCGATGTCATGACCAAAGTGGAAATGGATCGGATGATGAAATAGATGGAGGAAAGATTCTAGGAGAGTACAACTAGATGAACTAGCAGATGCAGCATAGCTTGAAGCTATTGAATGAACTAATGCAGAGCAGCCGAAGGAGGAGCAGGAGGGATTCAAGTTCAAAATCTGAAAGTTCCTATTCGTCCGACCAGAGGCGGAGGGATAGAAAGCAGAAAAAGACTCAAAATACTACTGGGACATCATATCAAGGAAGAAGACAAGCCCACGGCTCGGGTTTGTGAATCGGTACCAATCCAAGTGGATGGATCGGTACCGATCCAGCTGATGGTGGGCCCAGAGCTGGCCCTGAAGATGGCGGCATGGATCCGACTTCTGACCGTGCTTTGGAAAATCGAAATGCTAAATATCGAGTTGCTACTACTGACACAACGCACATGAATCAAATAGGGGGACTGATGAACGAATGGATCTCCCGGAGTCTGGAGAACCCAAGTATCGAGAGTATGCCCGAAAGCGTTCGCTAGGCCGAACACTCGAAACAGATCTCAATCGCCGTTGTTCAACCAAACCTATAGACCTAGAGTACTTGGAAGACATGGTTTAAAGACTTATAAGTGAAAACCGATTTAGAAGAAATGATGAATGGGTTACTTTTCCTAGTCTGAATCTGTTACTAAGGACATTCTGCGCGTAAATTATCCATGGAGGTTTGCAATGCCAACAACGCGCTTTACGATGGAAAGAAGATCCAAAGCAGCACTTGATGAAGTACGAATGACATATAGTTTTTGTCAGAGCATCTGATGATGCAAGATGTCATTGTTTTCCAATTTGCCAAGAAGGAATAGCGACGATGCGGTTCACTCGGCTCCCACCGAGATCTATATCGTCTTTTACTAAGTTATCGCAAAAATTTCTAGAGCAGTTCTGTTTACACACATCATGTCCAAAAGATGTGATGTCATTATCAAACCTTTTCTAGGGAGCGAGAGAGTCGTTAAAGGATTTCTTGAATCGGTTCCATACAACTATGGGGAAGTAGCGAATCCCAACGATGACAAAGTGTTGATGGCACTGATTAGGGGGATTTACCTCGAGATTGATTTTGGCAAATGGTTGGAAATGATGCCTCGTCGATGATGCATATTTTCTACAGAAAATCTAACCAGTTCTTGCACTTGGAAGAGGCAAGGACTCATTCCCGAAGAGATGATGCTAGACGTTCAGTTGAGGTGATGCAAAGTAATGCTGCAATCAAACAGGCCAAAGGAAACTCTGTGAATGCAGTAGTTAATGTTGGGGATTCTAATAATCAAAGGAAGAGGAATCAAACACCAGGTGACCAACGCATCGATAACAACAAGCGCTTGAGGAACTAAGATCTGAAGAATATACACCTCCGAATGATACGTTGGAAAATATCTACCTTGCCACGCAAGGGATGGAGTAATACAAGAAGCCGCCTCGGAGAGAGGTGACCGATGAACATAAGTTCTCAGGAAAGTATTGTTGCTTCCATGAAAATCATGGACATGACACCAATGAATGTCGACATCTGAAAAATCTAATTGAGGAACTGATAAGGAATAACAAGCTGCAGCAGTACGTTAAGGAACCATTGAACGACGGGGAAACTGCAAGACCGCAGGGTCTACCTGCTATAGGAGAACCACCTGGGCCCAATAGGCAGGGGAAAAGACAAGATGATGAAACATTGGTCATCAATTAACCAATCGCTTAGGGATGAAGTAGCAGCCTACAATGATGTTGTCTCGTTATTTCCTTTCACAAATAAACCTTCCAGGGACACTGGAGCATTGTAATTAGGCAGGACATGCCATTTCTTCTACTCATTAATAAAGTTTGCTTCCTGAACCAATGGAACTGTGTTCTTTTAACCAAAAAATTATATGCCATGAAACCATCAGCACAACCGAGGAAATGCTCCATTATCCTTGAATGACGATGGGGAATGTAGACTCGCAAATCGTCGGATTGACAGTTACATTCTACCCTTAACCTTCTGAGAACCAGCGTTGCTCTGACAACATCGGGAAGGTCCAAACCGCTGGGTCAACGGTCACATTCGACCCCTAACCTTTTGAGAACCAGTGTTGCTCCGACAATGTCGAAAAGGTCCAAACCACCGGAATGATGGTCTCATTTGGCCCTTAACTTTCTAAGAGCTGACATTGCTCCGACCGTGTTAGGAAGGTCGCTGCCTTGAGTCGATTCATCTCCAAAGCAATAGACACATGCATCCCTTTCTTTGACATAATAAAGAAGGGAAAGAGGAAGCTCCGCCCCTACTTTCAGGCTCATCCAATCATTAAAGTTCCTACCGACTAGCTTTTGCAACAAGTCTTGCAGCAACTCAAGACTTCCGGAAGGCTGTTGAAATGGAACATTGATTTGAGCCAATATGACATAACTAATCACCCTCGGAGAGCTATCTAGGGTCAAGCTTTGGTGGATTTCATAATCGAATAAGTTGCGCGAGACGATACTCCGGAGTGTAGTGGTGAGCGGAATGCTAGGTGGAAGACGTACAAAGATGGCGCATCAAATAAACGTTGTTCCAACGCTGGAGTTTTACTAGTCTCTTCTGATGAACATTTGATCTATTATGCCCTAATACTCGACTTTCTTATGACGAACCATGAAGTGGAGTACGAAGCAATGATTGCAATCGATCCATAGAAAAATGAGCAGCACCTATTGGAGTCTCTTGATATGAATGATAAGAGGCGCAATGAAGCTAATTTGAAAGCAGCTACATACCAAAATTGAATCGCCTAATATTACAACGGCAAGGTCAATAATCAGACCTTTGAAATTGGCGAGTTGGTTCTCAAACTAATGTTCCCAGGCCCAGGAAACTTGGGCCCGACTTGGGAAGGTCCATATGCAATAGAACAAAATCTTAAAGATGGCACTTCCAAGCTAGCAACAGTGGACATGATCACACTCCCGAGGGCGTGGAATAGCGAACACTTGCGACGCTATTTCGCTTGAAAATAAATTGATACATAATTGATTAGAGCCATGCAATAAAGAAGAGCCGGTCATTCTGCGATTCTATCTTTACATAACTTAGGAGTTGTAAAATATGACCAACTTGAATGAATCTGCATATGTATAATGCAGGTATGTAGATACGCAAAGTTAGGTGCCAACCAAACTTCTACGATCCGCGTTCAGACCTTTGGAGTTCAATCATTCTAGGCGTTCGAAGATGGATGCCAACTAACTCTTGCCTTTTAATGTGGGGGTAGGAGTGTAAACTAAAATGGACGTGACTTGACCGTCCATCAGCTAACTCTTGCCCTTAATGTGGGGGCAGGAGTGAAAACTAAAATGGACGTGACTTGACCGCCCATCAGTTAACTCTTGCCCTTAATGTGGAGGCAGGAGTGTAAAATGAAATGGACATGACTTGATTGTCTATTAGATAACTCTTGCTCTTGATGTGGGGGTAGGAGTTTAAACGAAAATGGACATGACTTGACCATCCATCAGCTAACTCTTGTCCTTGAAGCGGGGGCAGAGTATAAACCAAAAAAAAACGCGATTTGACCATCCATCAACTAAATCTTGTTATTGAAACGGGCGCAGGAGTATAAACCAAAAAGGACGTGACTTGACTTTCCATCCACTAACTCTTGTCCTTGAAGCGGGGGCATGAGTATGAAACAGAAAGGACGTGACTTGACCGTCCATCTGCAAACTCTTTGCAATGAAGTGGGGGCAGGAGTATAAACCAAAAAGGATGTGACTTGACCATCCATCCACTAACTCTTTCCCTAGATGGGGGGTAGGAGTATAAACCAAAATGGACGTGACTCGACCGTCGATCACTCGGCTCATGCCCAGAATTTGGCGAAGCATCAATACAGTCCTTAGAAAAGTCGAGAGAAAAGATCCACGCCCGACGAAAGACGGGATCTCTTTCAAACTTCGATCAACACCCGAAGTTAGGCGATATCATAAGAAAACATCTTGGATGTGGATGTCTCAACCACGGTCTTAGGTGGTCAGCTTTGACCAATGCCCGAAGTTAGGCATGATCCAAAAGCGAGAACATTGATGCCTTGTCCTGAGGATGGCGGGGCCTAAGATTGATGCCTAAAGTCAAGCGAGATCCCATTCGAACATCGATCGATCGATACCTAGAGTTTGTCATAATCGATGGTTACTTCCTGGAAAAAGCTTTCTGAACTACAATCTTAAGTGGTTAGCCCTGGCTAATGCCCAGGGTTTGGCACAGTTGGAACATGCATCCCAGAGAAGGATGTCCGACTTGCTGATTCAAGGTAGCCTACTTCGATCGACGCCCGAAGAAAGGTACGGTCGCATTTAAAGTTCCCTCAAAAGAAACTCTTAAATCACCTACCCAGGTGATCGAAGTCCAACCAAGTTGCAAAATTGGACATGGTGACATATGGGCGGCCGAAGATTGGCTAGAGTACAAGTTTTATTTACACCTAATGACTAGAGTCGAAAGAAATTAAACTCAAACCCGAAAAACCCAAAAAAGGAAACCGCACGAAATTATTGAGCTCGAAATGATAGTTCATAAGAGCGCATTTCAATTTTATAATGTTAGGCGCTAGTAAAGCATCGCAAGGAATAACAAGAGACATAAATCTTCACAAAAGCGATTCAAGAAAGGACAACTACCATCGATTTAATTGACGATCTGGAGAGACGGTGAATTTACTTATCGGCCTCGAACTACCATGGATTCAATTGATGATCTGAAGGGATCGTAGATTTAATTATCGACCTCGAACAACCATAGATTCAATTAACGATTTGGAGAGATCGTACACTTAACTATCGGCTTGGGACAACCATAGATTCCATTAAAGACGCGAAGAGATTGAGATTTCAACTAACAATCCGGAGGGATCGAGCTTTCAACTAATGATCCAGAGTGATCAGGAAATGAATCGATCATCGAATGCATGACTCAAAGACATCAAAATATAGACTTTGGTTTTGGATGCCACTGGACCTTGAAACTAAAGCTAGCAAAAAAATCCTTACCTCAGAGTAGGGTGGCTGAGCTAGGTGACAATATTGGTTTATAATGGAACATTAAACCAAGGCCTTTTGACGGTAAAAACTTCAGCCACTAATTTCAACATGTAACCACTAGCCCCCGGATGGACACAAGATCATCCGGATTCATGATACATCCCATGGCTTATCAATTCCATGAGAACACAGAATCATATCCTATGACTGACACTCAAGTAAGGACTCAAATCCATAGCTATCACGGTCTAGAATGACCTTTGATTTACCGATGAATTCGAAAGAACTGGAAGATTCACCATGGTTTGACTAGTTAATAACCAAAAAAATTCAACTACTTATGACTCGTCGACTTCGATATTTGTCGTTGACCAAAGCACACCTTCCATTGGCAAGGCATGCTTTGGAGGGTAAGTGTTACCACCAAATTTGTCGTACTCTTCGAAAAGACTTAAACGGTCCAATCAAATGAGTGAACGATGGAGAAATGACCCAAGAACTTTGGGAATATCCTAAGAAGGAAAGAAAAAAAATATAAAAAAATGAGCGAAACAGTTGAAAATTTGGAAATTGTTTTTGGAAGAGCCAACTCAGAGTAAACCCACAAAATCCTCAGGTCAGACTCAAAGCAGGGCTTAGGAAAAATTCAAAGCACGACCCAAAACAATCCAAGTAGAAACCCCAAGCGCGACCCAAAATTGGTTCGGTACCGACCTAAGTGGTTAGGTCGGTATCAATCCAAGAAGACTTGGCTTAGACACGTAGAAATCTCGGGTCTGACTCCAGGAAAGTGAACTCGGGTCGGACACAAAAAATTCTCATATCTGACTCCAAGCAAACGAAGAAAAACTCAAAGCAAAAAAAAATCTTCAGGTCGAACCCCAAGCAAACACTCAAGTTTCTCACGTCGGACTCCAAGTTAGATCAAGTTTACAGAGACCCAACCAATACAAGAGTCAAAAGACAGGATCCACTCAAATGGTGGATCAGTATCGATCCAACATCTTGGATCGGTATTAATCCAACTTTATTCTTTCAAACTTGCCCCAACTCCTCCTACATGTTTGTGATGATCTCAAGAGCCTATTTCAAATGCTATTTCGTCGATTCCATGCAGTTCTCTATCGATCTCCACGAGCACTTGAAACTAGCAACTCTACAAAACTAGGGGTGGGCATAAACCGCACCGCTATACGGAAACCGCCCGCACCGAACCGCAAAAACGGTGCGGAAACCCGCACCGAATCTTCTAACCAAAGCAAATACCCCAAACCGGACCGACCTGCATCGATACGGTTCGGTTGCGGTTTGGACGATTGAACCAACCATATTAAACCGGACCGAACCGAATATTTACACTAGTAATCTTATGATAAAAATATAAGCAACTCCTATCTTATTTTAAATTCTAACGATGTATATTCAATTTTTAGCGTATGTTATTATATTAATAATATTCGCTATCATAAAGGAAGAAGTTATAGTTTTGGTATAATATTTTTCATCTCATTTTTTTGGATAAATGCTAATTATAATCTTATTCTAGTCATTTTCTTTGATGTTTATGCTTTGATTAATGTTGAAGTTTGGTTAATCTACCAAAAAAATATCTCCTGTAGCTAAATGTCAAATTGAAATATTCATACAGTTAAGAACTAATCTTTCATTTCAGTATAACATTGTGTGTTTTAACCTTTAAGTGTAAAAGTTTCACACAGTTGCCTTCGTAAATTGATTTTTGATGGAAGTAATTCTCTTATTTTATTTTTAATACGGGTTCAAACCAGACCGGACCGAAACCGAACTGTAGTACATTCAAACCGAACCGAAACCGAACCGTTTAAAAGATTAGTATAATGGTTTGTATTTTTGATTAACCGTTTGATGCGGTGCGGAAGCGGTTTGGACTTCAAACCGCACCAAACCGACCCGCGCCCACCCCTATACAAAACTGCCATCTGTCATTTAGACTTAGAAACAAGCTAATAATGATGCAAACAAGTTTGGAATCATGAAGCTAACCACAAATCGAGCTTAGACAAGGAGTTCAAGAGAGCCAATTTGACCATCTCACAGATCGGTACTGATTCAAGCCTATGGATCGGTGCCGATCCATGCAAACTGCTAAGGTGTCCACCTATCTTCTTTAGGAATTGGTTTATGGTATGGAAAACATGGTGGACATCATAAGGGCGAGATTTTAGGCTTCTTACCTCTATAAATAGGAGGGCATAACTCATTTTTAAGGATCTTTTGGCTCTTGCTTTCTTTTACTCTAATTTCTTGTAATCACTCTTAGATTTATACCGACCCGTAATGGATTTATACCGACCCGTAAGAACTCCCGTGTGTAATCAAGTGATCTAAGCAATAAAATCACTAAGTGGACTTAAGCCAAGATTAGTCGAACCACTATAAATGCTGTGTGTTCTCTCTTTGCTCATTTTTCATTTATTTTCTTTACTTTTTATTCTCTACACAATCTCTTGGGTATTTGTACCATTTTTGGTTCAAACAATGAGAAAGAAAAATGTAGTTGGAATAAAGTGAGCCACATTAATATGAATAATAACATGAATTTCGGTTGTTGAAATTAATGTAACAAATTCACCATTCGATGTGTTCAAATTGGTTCGGATTATACTCACAAAATTATCACACTATATGACCTTATGTTTTGGTACATATTTGTTGAAATAGAGAATTTACAATAATGATTTAGAGTAAATAGTTTATACGTAATAACCAAAGAGTCTTGAAGTTAGTGGAAGCGATATTGAGTTTGTGAATTTTTGGGTATGATTCAAGAATATATACAAAAGTGTCATTCGACAAGCATCAAAATTGAACAAATATTTTGATAGAAATTTCAAATAGTTTGATTGTCAATCAAAATGCAGAGGAAGCTTTTTCTCATAAGAAAGAAAGTTAAAAGGTAACAACACACTACTGATTGTTAATGATGTACTTGTGTTAAAATCAGCCTTAGTTGCTTTAATACTCGACATTGAATTTGCAAATGATGTCCTTCATAGATGGTATAAAGGATGTTGGGAATGTCCCAAACGATATGTAGAAACACCTTATTAAAATGTTTAATAAGGAACATGTGAAATGGATTCTTTATGCATAGGCAATAAGAATTAGCATACATGTTAAGTTGTCTATAATATCGTGATTCGTTAATGTATCAGATACATGAACTAAATATCAAATCCAGATTAAAGGTCATTAAATGGTAGTGTAACACCCCTCAAAATGGGAATTATATTCCCACATCGCAAAAAAACACTATGAAGTGGGTGCTTATATACCAAAACCTACACCTCATAACAATATCGATGTCTTTTTAGAAACAAACTCCATACCTTGGCTTAGCCCATGAGACAGAGGTAACTAAGTTAGGGACAATATATGCGTTAAGTGAGGTGCAGGTTGTTATAGTTGGTATCAAAGCCTATACCCAGCCGGAATTGTGGTGTTATGGCCACAGCGCCTGGGTGGATATGTGTTCATAAGCCAACGAGTGTGTCGGGCTCTAAAGGAGGGGAGATTGTAACACCCATCAAATGTGAATTATAGTCCCACATCACTGAAAAACACTATGAAGTGGGTGCTTATATGCCAAAGACTACACCTCATAACAATGTCAAGGCCTTTTGAGAGAGAAAAACCTCATGCCTTGGCTTGGCCTATGAGGCGAAGGTGACTAAGTTGGAGACAATATCTACGTTAAGTGAGATGCAAGCTGTTACATTTGGAGTGTTTTCGTGTATTCACGAATACTGGAGAATTGTTAACAGAGTTAACAAACTCCTTATGAAGGAGTAATCTGATTCAAACTTCATAAGTGATATTGAGTATAACATGTCAATATCACATTCATATTCAAAACTTAGTTAAGAATATTTAAGTTGGAAATGATTTCCAAATAGAAGAGATTGTGGCTGATTCAATGAAAAGGCTAAGTACATTGACTTGAATAGCGCCACAATAAAAAACAATACGTGTGTGTGTGTATTAAATGCACAAATTTATAACTAAGCCGAGGGTGATTCCAAATGTTGAGAATCATATAACATTATTATATAATAACAATGTCACGATATAGTTCTTAACACAACTTTGAACTCACTAAAAGTCGAGAGACATACTCTAAATTGTTCCACATGATAAAATAGTTTGTTAGCATCAGGGAGAGTTGACCAATAGAGTAGATAATTGAAACATAATAGCATAATCGATCACTGAGGGACTAACCCAATTGGTTTTGAGGAAACTAATTAGAGAAGTTGGAATAAGTTCCATAATTGACCCTAAGTGGAAATGGGAGATTGATAGAGTTAGGTGTATGCGCTAGTGGCAACTATATAATTTGTTACATATATCTAACTTGACAACCAATCTTGTTCGAAATAAGAAGTGTTTTCTATCTATTATATACTTGATACAATATGTTAGATTAATTAATTAATTTAATTAAAAGTATATTTAATAGAAAATGCTTAAATGGTATGTTTTTGCGATAGTAGTTACAGAGTGTTGTAACCGTGAGTAATTTATCACAATGAAAATAAATATACCATTTTAAATATTCCTAGTCAAGATGTATAAAGATTGGATATTGATACATCCGTTGTGACTAGAGTACGTAACGCACTTGAAATGTTAGGCAGTGTATTATTCATGGTTGTCGGGGGCATTGAGGGGTTATGTACCGATAGTTATTGGATAAATATTTAATGATTCAATCGATAGTTAATAGTTGGTTAATATAACTAAGGTCAAAAAGAAAATATTGATGTGACAAAATTACACAGTTCTCTTAACTTGAGAATGGTAGAGTTAGGGGTATACCCTAGGGGCAATTATGTAATTTGTTAGATATACCTAACTCGATAACCAATCTTGTTCGAAATAAAAAGGTATTTCTTTCTATTATATACTTGAATAATGTGTTATATTAATTAATTAAGTTAATTAAAAGTATATTTATTAGAAAACCATAAATTGTATGTTTTGTGATAGTAGTTACAAAGTGACGTAACCATGAGTAATTTATCATATAACAGTAAATATACCATTTTAAATAATCTCAGTCAAGATATATTGAGACTGAATATCGATACATTCGTTGAGACTGGAGTACGTAAAGCTCTCCAAGTATTTGGCAATGTATTACTCATAGCTGTTGGGGGCACCAAGTGGTTATGAACTGATGGTTATTGGATAAGTATAGAATAACTCAATCAATAATTTACTGTTAGTGAATATAACCAAAGTCAAATAGAAAATATCGATGTGACTAATTTACATAGTTCTCTCAACATGAGAATACTGTCGATCTTCAATACGAAAACTCCGCTTTGATTATAGTCAAATCATGACATGGCGTCCATCGAGTGACTATAGTTGGGTCGAGTGGAAGTATTGGAAGTAAAGCACTATTCGATAGAGGATTCGTCTCCTCGGTTATATGGGGTTGGTATCATGGTCAACTCAAGTCAACTTAAAGTCAAAGTCTCTGGCTAGCGCATTTTGGTTAATAATAATAATTATTATTATTGAACCAAAGACTTTGTGTTTGGAATATAGAGTTAAATATGAACAATATTAGAATTTTGACCATTACCAAATTCCATAAGTTCAAAATGATATAGTTTTGACGAAGAGAATTAGTGTAAATAAATGTCACAACCGAGTAATATTTATCAAAGTGAGATTGGATTTTACCAAATCAAGTAAGTGATAAATTTGCCAAAATGTCACACCACTTGTTAAGTGACATTGAACGCTAATATTCTAATAGTTCGATATAAATTGTTGACCAAATTTATACCTGACGAGTCACACAACCGAAACTATGAATTCTCCTTTGACTAAACGATTTAATTAACTAATAATTGTTATAAATTAATTAAACAAATTAATATTTATGATATACTAATTAAATTTGATTATGATTTGATGAATAAATATTATTAGATATATATATATATATATATCAATCGATATACGATATCGGTAAGCGATTAAATTGGATTTAATCGTATAATATCTTATTTGGGCTTAAATGGGTTAGGCCCATCGTAGGGCTAGATATTTTTGGCAACAAATATAGTATAGGCAACTCAAATTAGGTTAGAAAGGTCTTGGTTTTGGATGGCTTGGATTAAAGGAGAATTGGTATGAGATGAGATCCACACTTCTCTCCTTTCTATCCACTATATAATCAACTTTACCCGAATTAGATTTAGATCTATTGGGTGCCTACTCCTTTACGTTTGCTGGCCAAAATCCCTACTATTCTCTCCCCATCTCATCAAGTTCAAATCAAGTTAATTCAGTCATTTTTCGATAGCGATGGTCAACGATTCAAAGACTAGCCATCTGTTGAATCGAAAATAGTTTCAAGGGGCTGAAATCATCGTTTCTATGTATACTTCAAGGCATTGGGATTAACATATGTTTCTGATCAAAATATAGTTATTAGTTCTCAATTATAATGTTTTATAATATATGAATATATTATATATATTGTTAATTAGGTGACGATTCTTATATGCAAGTAATGTTATCACAAAGTTGCTTGGTTGTATGCATGTGTGCGTGTGTTTAAATAAAAACAAATATTTTTTATCAAATACACATCAGGTCGGTACAACTCTAAATAAAAAATATATAATTTTATATTATATTGTATGTGTGTGTATTTAGCAAGGCTAGCCGGCTTTTAAGTAGGCCGTCCACTTTGTTGATAAACATTAGTAACAAGTGTTCGACACAAATGCCAGAATAACTAAGAAAAGAAAATTATAGGAGATAGACAGAAGCACCTATGCTACTAGAAGACTAGAATACTAGACCTCATCATCACTACTGTTATTATCAACAGGCCCTATAACATGAGAATACCCCGATCGAAGTCATATCAGGTACATAGTTCCGGGAATTAAGAGAGTATAAATATTTTCTATCCCATGTTTCATCCTCCAAGGTAAACTTGTTACATTCCCATCATCACCATCAGTACATAAGTGTAATACATTCCCCTCAACACAATATATCAAGAAACGCTCTTCACCATCACTTCCTATACATATGGTAGCTGCTAGTCTTCGGGTTGAATCTCATTTCAGAAGCTGCATGAACCCAAGCATGCTCACTACGATTTCATAAAATATAGAACCACGTCATCCGCAACACTAGGCACAATTGGGATAGAGGGAGGAGGATCCACAACCGCCACTGTAGGTGAAATAGTAACCTCTGACTCGGACGGAGAATAATAGGCAGGGAAGGCTTAGAAATTTACTTCAGGATTGGACGAGGATGTGGTATCCTACCAATAAGTGGTACATGCGGGACATTAATCTAAAGAGTGCAAGATTCCTTAAGGTGACCGAAGGTGTGACAAGCTGTGCAAATATTAGATTTCCAGCTGTAACGGATATCGACAACCGTGACATGTCCTTTTGCAATACGAACAGATATCTGGGAAAGCAAAGGTTTATCCGGAGATATTACAATAAGGGCCTTGGCATACACTAGTCTATCGCAAGCTACGGTGTTAGCATCAAAACACTTAAGTTTTCCAACAAATTTGGCTAACTAATTTAACCTGATC
The DNA here is from genome assembly GCA_030737815.1 of Allium fistulosum. Taxonomy (NCBI): domain Eukaryota; kingdom Viridiplantae; phylum Streptophyta; class Magnoliopsida; order Asparagales; family Amaryllidaceae; genus Allium; species Allium fistulosum. The sequence continues at coordinate 854,809,983 of CM060907.1, forward strand.
ATGGGTTGCAACGCCGAAAGAATATGAGAGAAAAGTGCCCAAACTGGAATAGATAGAATTTTTTTCCTTTGCTTTATCTACAATCGGACTCCCAGGAGTGATAACGAAAGGTTGACCTCCAATAATATAAGGATCTACTTCCGGATAACGAAGTGGTTCTTATTTTCTAGAGAACTTGAAAAATAACACCGAATTATCAAAATAAACATGAAGGCTACCTCTTAACTTCTAAAGTGGATGACAATGATCTCTATCTACTTGGTATGCCGGATTAGAATTAAGGAAAAATCCTACTAAATACTCTGACAAAAATACCGTCCTTGCTTCCAATACTTCAGTTGGAGGAACCATCGCTCCATCCATCTCCACAGTATTACAAGAGCGAGGAAGTATTCACCAGCGTTCTAGGCAAGGCAGTAAACAGAGACGACCACTTAGAAGCAGGGTTAGAGGATGAATTAGGAGCAACTGTGTCATGCACAATATCAGGCCGACAGCCAACATTGGCATTTACACCAACAATTTGAGTGCTTAGTGCACTTGCCACAGAAATAGGTCCTTCCACTTCGCATGCATCAGCCAAAACCACTTTCTTAGCCAAACTTATTTCAACATCATCGGTAGCCTCAACAACATCATAGAAGTAAGTAGACATCCACTGTTAACGATCGAAACAAGTAGCTAGCAAAGGTTTAGAGGAGTTTCCATATCTTTGCAAATATATGTAGCAAACAAATCCGAAAGAGGAGGGAAAGTTGAATCTATGTCATGCAGAGACGTATCAAGGGTAGATAAGGGGCTAGCTGAAGTCAACGAAGGAACATATCCATTTGTCACAACCTAAACAGAAGCAGCAACTTTGGATGCAAGACGAGGGAAGTCAACAGAAGAGCAAGTTGATGGATTCTTCATGGGTGAGAACGACATGAGCGGTAGAAGACAAAGAGTGGTGATACGAAGGAATTAGAGGAAGAGGAGGAATGAAATAGAAGTGAGGAAACGTGAAGTAACAACGACCATAAAAATTGCTGCACAGCCCAACGTTTGTTGAAATAAGTATATTTTTGTTAATAATAATAATTAATTATATATATAGTTTATAATTAACTACAACATCATACTTTAATAAAAAATAGTCAAATAATTTTATATGTAAAGAATTAAAGCTATGATAATATTCGGCAGTGGGATAATTTTTTTATTAATATTATATAATTATTTAGTATTATTTAAATCAATTTATTATTTAAATCAATTTATTACATAAATAAATTATACTAATTCATATATATTATGAAAATAATATTTTATATTTTATAAATTGATATTAATAATAAAGAAGCTCTCGTTGGAAGAATAAAAAATAAGAAACAATTTTTTATTTTTAAATTATTTATTTAATTTTAGTGGAAAAATGAAAAATCATTTTAAAATTATTTTAAAATGAAAAAAACTGTGGAAAATTTTGTCAAAACATAAAATATCATTTAGGATTTATTGGAAATATAAAATTTGATATTAAATTTCAAAATTAATTTTTAATTAATATGTTATTAATTTTGGAATAGATATTTAATTAAATGTATTATAAAATTAAAAAGATAAATAAATTATTTTCTGTGCTGTATTGCACAACACCTGGATTTTCATATTTTAAAAAAAATATTTTAAGTATTTTATTAATTTATATATATATATATATATATATATATATATTTAATTATACGTATATATGTGTGTGTATTTAAAAATTAAAAAAATTTAATATATATATATGTATATGTACATATGTATTATTCACGACTTAAAAGATATTAATTTAATATATATAAATAATTTATTTATATTTAAATAAATCTATTATGATAATATGTATGTAATTTTAATATTTTATTCATATGATTGTATATATAAATATATAAACATATATATATATATAAATACATTTAAATACTTATTTAGAATTATTTAAAAAAAACTTAATACATACATATATATATATATGTATATACTTATATATATTTATTTATTTATAATATTTATATAAATAATAGTATATATGTACATACATATATTTGGACAATATATACTTGCATATTGGATGAGCTAATGTGTCTATTGCAATGTAAATCTCAACATCTATTCACGGGCATATTATACCTTGCATGGGTTGATATGTTACACATGCACACAAAGATATATGTGTATATGATACATGTATATACATACATACATACATACATACATACATATGTGTGTGTGTTAAGACATAAATTAAATAAAACTATATAATTTATAAATTTAAATAAAATAAAAGATTTTATTTAAATAAATTTAGAAGTATTCTAAATAAATTATACTTCTATTATCCCGCCTTTTGGCATGGCCGTGATATCATCGACTTGGCTAAGAATGAATAGTCAACAACCTTGGGAATCAATCGCGTACAGTATTGTAGACGATGGTCGGGGAGATTTGAACCAGGACACAATCGAGGTGCAGTTAGCATGGAGTAACTAGCATGGCCCCGTGAAGTTATATTTCAAATTTGGAGTTGATTGGAGTTTGTATGCTTAGGTTATTGATGAAGGAAGGATTTGTATGGATCAACCGAGAACGATCTATGAAATAGTTCAAGTTATAGGAGAACGTTCAATATCTTGAAATCCACGAGGCCAACTCATTTTAAACTTTTAGAGCATCAATAAAATGGATAGGGAAGCCTACCAAAACGATCGCATATCATGAAGTGTAGGTTTGAGGATGGCCGATCGTTCTTGCCGATCCATCATAGTGAACACGTATCACGAAGTGAAGACTTGAGGATGGCCGATCACTATTGACCGATCATTCTTGCCGATCCATCATAGCAATCACATATCAAAGAGTGACGGTTTGAGGATGGCCGATCATTATTGACCGATTGTTCATATCGATCCATCGTAACGATCGGTAAAATTCAGTGTATAATCCAACTTCAACCAAGATCGATCCATATCTCTCGATTTACAAGTCAGAATGATTCCATCTTTTAGAAGCAGTATCAAGAAGCAAGTGGGACCCCCCAAAAATGATCCCACCATGATTGAAGCCAAGAAAAAGGATCGGCTAACTTTAGGCCGATCGTTCCCAATCATTAAGCTAGCATCACCGATCGATATTGTGGGCCCCTATGGACCTAGAGAGCCTTCTACCGAAGTCTTAGCGAAATATCGTGTCGTCTCTTCCTATAAATACAGGCTCTATTCTGGGGATCTTTACGCTGCTAGTTACATAGTTCGTTATTGTAATCAACTTTCTTCCTTACTTCTTGTTGTTTGCTACTGTAATTAAGTTTATAGTGAATCAATAAAGAGAATATTCAAAGTGGAAATACGCAGACGACACCGAACCACTCTAAATCTTGGTGTTCTTGATTTCTGTTTGATTTGCTTACTTGTTTACTATATTCCCCTATTTCAATTTAGTTTTCTTCATTTACTTCTCTACACAAATCTATTCTTGGGTATTTGTGACCAATTTGGTTGCAAACATTTTGGTGCTTTCACCGAGAACCTAATACTCAGTGCATTAGGATCCCCTTTGTTGCTACTGGATTGAACAAATCCCCTGAAGAAGATCCATAGTCATCTTTATAAAGTTGCATATGCAATTTAGATTTACCAAAATCTTAGCAAGGAAATCGATAATGGTAAGATATACAAGATCAGCTTCTCAGAATGTGGAATGGAATGAAACTGCCAGCACTCAATAAGGAGCTCTGAGCAACAAACCTACAAATCTGAATGTTGATCCTGCTGAAGTCCAGAACCCCGCTGATTCTATAACCAGAGCTAAATTTAATAACTTGATGAGGGAGTTGATAGAAAGCCGTAGACAGTTGAATGAACAAATTCAGACTAATGCTAGCCTAATGAACTAGATTGCTCAACAATAGCATGGAAAGGCCAGAAGGGGTCCCACTCCTTACTCGACGTCGGAGAGTTCCAGCTCATCGGATGAATACCATAGGCATAGGCATCGCACGATTGAAGGAGATCATGCAGGAACATCGGAGCATTACTTGGCAGACCAATATGGTCTACCAAGATGGATCGGTGCCTATCCCTCCTTAGGGATCGGTACCGATCCCTCCTCCAGAAGAGGGATTCCCCTGCTACACTTGGGGAATCAAGTAGGAGCTATGCCTGGAAGCCTGGATGCTGGAGTTCAATTAAATGCTGACTAGGTACCTCACTAAAATGACGACGAGATGAATGTCATCGGTGCACATCAAGAGGATGGTGGACCAAGAAGGTGTGAAACGACCCATAGACGTCGACCAAACTATTCACGCGAGGTGGAGCGCGACCACCACTTGGCACAACCCATCCAGACGCCAAACTTATCAACGATGGTTAGATAGTTGGTGAGAGAGAACCAACGATGACTGGGGAATTTCAAGAAGCCTTCCCCATTTACCAACAATGTTTTGCATGCAGAATATCCGAGAAGATTCAACATGCCTTCACTGCCTGCTTATGAGGGGAAAACCAACCTGAGGTGGCATATTTTGAGATACGAATGGTTGATGGATTCTGTGAGAGCCAATGACGTGATCAAATGCAGATGCTTTCCTATAACCCTCTATGGAATAACAACGGTGTGGTTTACGAGACTACCCCTGCGTTCAATTTCAAGGTTTGATGAGCTGGCAACCAAGTCTGTGGAGCAGTTCCGAATGCACGCCACTCATCCTAAAGATGTGGTGTCAATTTCTAGCGTAATCCAGGCTCCGGGGGAATCATTAAAGGACTATTTGGAAAGATTTCATACTGCCGCTACGGAAGTCAGTAACCCAAATGATCATGCTATACTTATGGCCGTGATGAGAGGGATTGATCCAGAATCTGAGTTTGGTGATTGGCTAGGTGGAAAAACGTCGGCCACATTAGAGTGCTTTTATTCAAAGGCGGCTCAGTTTATGAGGAAGGACGAAGCCAGGTCTTCTAGGAAAAACAGTATCGTGAGACCAAGAGGAGAAGTAGTACAAAGCAACATTACAATAAAGCAGTCTGATGATAGTTCCAGGAAAGTTCAAGTTAATGTTCAGAACAAGCCGAATCAACAAAAGAGAAATAGGGACGGGAATCAAGACCAGAAGAGAGAGTTTGGGAGACCAAGACCTAGGATTCTATGTATGACAACTACACAGCACTAAACGCATCCCTGGAAAATATTTATCTATCCACCTGTAATACCATACAATATAGGTAGCTGCTTCCAAAAGAGTAATAAGAGAGACAGAAACAAACCGGAAAATACTATCGGTTTCATGATTGTTATGGGTACAATACAAATGAGTGTAGGCATCTCCAGGATGCTATCGAAAAGTTGATTCAGGAAAAACAACAGTTTGTGAAAGCTCCGCAGAATGGCGGACAGTGGACATCTGACTTCAATCGAGGACAAGCTCCACGTAGGGCTGAGGAGCCTGCGCGGATCGGTGGAAGACTAGTGATTAACACAATAGTTGGAGGACCGCACCCTATGGATATGAGTTGGTAAGAAATGGAGTGTTATGCTAGCGCGATAAGGCATGTAGACTTTGAATATTGTTCAAATAAGGAGGACGGAGCTCCGGCAAAGCAACAACGCACGATGGCAGATGATATTGTGTTCAGGAGCAGGGATGCAGATAAAGTAAAGGCCCCTATAATTGACCCGATGGTCATTTCTGCCATGATTGGCCCTGCTTTGGTGAGAAGGATTTTAATTGATTGTGGAAGCTCGGTGAATATTATTTTCAAGAAGGCGTATGATCAGATGAGAATGGAGGCCAAAGATTTAAAACCATCTAAAGCTCGCATACGTGGTTTTAATGGCGTGACGATTGAGGCTGTTGGTTATGTGGAGTTGCCTGTTGAATTGGGAGAAGGTGAATGTAGGAGAGTATGAACCCTATTTTTTATTTTTTTGGATGTTGACTCACCATACAATGTTTTTCTGGGCCTACCAGCCCTAGCTGAATTTCGGCAGCTCTTGCCTAGTGGTGTTTTACTTTAAAGTTTCCAACTGATAATGGTGTAGGAGTGGTTCATGGTGACCAGGCGACTAGACGTGCCTATTATGTAGCTGAGTTGAGGGAAGCTCAGCGTAAGGAGAAGGGAAAGGGTGTGGACAAATCTGTCTGCATCCAATTTGCTGAAGATTGACAATTGGTGCCTGAGCCTTGGCTTGGGCGCCATGGTCGGTTCTATAGAGATATATATCCGAGGGATGACGAAGAGGATTCCAAAGAGACCAAGGCTGCACCGGCTGAGCTAACGATTGATATTACAGTCAGCCACAATGACCCATCACGAGTCTTGAAGATTGGGTTGCAGCTCAGCCCCTCAATGATGAAAGAACTTGCTGGTTTTCTCCAAGCGAATCTAGACGTATTCTCTTGGAATCATTTTGACATGTGTGGGATCTCGCCTGCCATTCGAGCCATGCATTGAACATTGACCCGAAATATGTTTCAGTGAAGCAAAAGAGATAAGGCATGGATCTAGAGAGATATGTTGCTCTTAAAGAGGAGATGGATAAACTGAAAGTCAACGGGTTTATCCGCGATGGCATCTATCCTGAATGGATATCCAATCCCGTACTTGTGAAGAAGGCAAATGGGAAATGGAGAACATGCATCGACTATTTAGATTTGAACAAAACATGTCCTAAAGATAGTTTTTCCCTTCCAAGGATTGATCAGTTAGTTGATTCGACTACAGGACATGAATTGTTATCTTTTGTGCATGCATACTCGGGGTATAACCAAATCTGGATGCATGCCCCTGATCAAGAACACACTAGTTTTGTGATAGATGTTGGACTGTATTGTTACATGGTGATGCCGTTTGGATTAAAAAACGCCAGGGCAACCTATCAATGCTTAGTTAACCGGATGTTTAACCATATTGGAAAGACAATGGAAGTCTACGTGGATGATATGCTTGTAAAGTCACGATGATCAAATGACCACATTCGAGACTTGGCAGAGATGTTCGACATCCTCCGATATTACAACATGAAAATCAATCCTTTGAAATGTTCATTCGGTATTGCGTGAGGAAAATTCTTATGCTTTATTGTCAATGCTCATGGAATAAAAGCCAATCCTAAGAAGATTTAGGCTATTCAAGATATCAAAGTACCATGGACTATTAAGCAAGTGCAAAGCCTGAATGTGAAGGTTGCTGCCTTAAGTCGATTTATCTCCAGAGCAACTGACAAATGCATTCCTTTCTTTGATTTGATTAGGAAGGGAAAAAGAAATTTCGAATGGATGCAGGATTGCAAAAATGCGTTTCGAGCTCTGGTGAATCATTTGAAGAGGCCCCTTGTCTTGTCAAAGCCGGTAGATCATGAGAAGTTATAAGTTTATTTAGCTGTATCAGCACACGCTATAAGTGCCGCCTTGATTCGCGAGGAGAATCAGATTCAGAGGCCGGTGTATTACATCAGTAAACGATTAACAGGAGTAGAAAGCAACTATCTGAAGATAGAGAAATTGACGCACTGCTTGCTAATTGCATCACAGAAGCTTCATTCGTACTTCCAGGTACATCCGATCAACATTTACACCGACCAGCCATTACGACAGGTCCTACAGCGACCTGAGACGTTTGGAAGGTTGCTTAAATGGAACATTGAGCTCAGCCAGTTTGACATTACATATCTTCCTCGAAGAGCTATCCAGGGTCAAGCATTGGTGAACTTTATAGCAGAATTTACCATCCAAGACGATCTTCCAGAAGGTAGCGAAATCCCAACTGTAAGATAGAAATTGTATACTGATGGAGCATCTAATGGTCATTGTTCCGAAGCTAGGATTGTGCTTGTAACCTCTGAAAACCAATCAATTTGTTATGATTGAAGCTTGATTTTCCTACTACAAACAACGAGGCTGAGTATGAGGCGTTGATTGCTGGACTTAAACTTCCTAGAAAACTTAGAGTCAAGTCCTTGAAATCTTTTGCGATTCGTAGTTGATAGTGTACCAAGTTAGAGAAGACAACTAGGCTTTAGGACAACAGCTTGCCCTATATTTTATCCGAGTTCAAGAGTTGTTGGTAGAATTTGAATATTATGACATTTCACTTATCACATGCGACCAAAACGGAGAGGCCGATTAGTTGGCCAAGTTTGCTAGTACCGACGATGCGCAGCAGATGGGCTTTGTTCCGGTTGAGATATTAAATACCCCAAGTATAAATATGATGGAAATCGATCAAGTACTGGAAGTAGAATCCGAAAGGGAATCGTGGTTGACTCTGTTTAAAGATTATTTACTGCATGGAATCTTGCTTGAAAAGAGAAATGAAAAGCGATAAATTCTTCGCAAAGCTTCACGGTATATTATGCAAGAAGGAACTATGTATAGGAAAGGCTTCTCATTCCCCCTACTGTGGTGTATCGCTCACGATGAGATAAAGCGTGTTCTGAAAGAAGTTAATGAGGGAGAATGCGGCAAGCACACTAGGGGCAAACTCTGGCGAAGAAAATACTCCGTTATGGATATTATTGGCCAACTGTAAAACGGGACGCTGCTGACTATGTAAGACGATGTGACAAATGCCAGATATATGCGAAAGTCCCCAGAGCTCCGCCAACAGAAATCACGCAAATGGTCAGTCTGTGGCCATTCGCTGTATGGGATAAGGTGGTGCAAAGTACGCTATTTTTGCGATTGATTACTTCACCAAATAGGCCGAGGTAGAACCGTTAGCTACGATTACAACCAAGAAAGTAATCAACTTTGTTGTTCGAAACATCATATGTCGCTTTGGTCTTCCGCAAACTATTGTAACGGATAATGGGACTCAGTTCGATAGTGTTGAATTTAAAGACTTTTTTCAAAGATATCGTATTGAAAATAGGTTTGCAGCGGTCGCTCACCCTCAAGCAAATAGATAGGTTGAAGCCGTAAATAAAATTATCAAGTCTATTTTGAAAAAGCGTTTGGAGAAGGCTAGAGGCAAGTCGGTGAATGAACATTCTATGGCACTTTGGGCCTACAGAACCACTCACAAGTCCACGATTGGCCATACTCCATTCACCCTTGCTTATGGTTTCAAAGCCGTTATTCCAGTAGAACTAGAAGTCCCTTCTCATCGAGTGACTTACTACAATGTCAGAACGAACAAAGATCTTCTCTTGGAATCTTTGGACTTTGTAGATGAGAAGCGCGAGGAAGGTGATTTGAGAGCAGCTGCACGCTAACATCGAGTCGCCCGATATTACAACACTAAATTCTAATCAAGAACCTTCAAAGTTGGCGGTCTTGTCCTGAAATGGGTTTTTACTATCCCGTCACACATGAATCCGATTTGGGAAGGATCGTATGTCATTAAACAGAGGCTTGGAGAAGGAACTTTCAAGCTAGCGACTGTCGATGGCATTACATGTCCGAGACCGTGGAATAACGAGCATTTACGACTATATTTCCTTTAGATTATTTCCTTTACATTTCAGTTCTATTTCTCAGAATTTGCTTTAGCATTTGATTTTCTGAATATGTAATAAGACAGATTAGTTTGTTCCTTTCCATTTAATGAATAAAGTTTCAAGCTTCCTTTGTTCATATGATTGTTATTGCATTATATGCTAAGTACATAACGAAACCGATTGATATCGATATGTATGAACAAGATCTCGAAGTTTGAAATCGATCAGTCATACTAATCCCTGATGGGATCAAACAAGATGAGCTCAATTAATTTGCTTAATTAACAATTCCCATAAATGATCTAAAGAATGGGACATGCAATAAGGAACAAATATGGCCGACAATCTGGAGATTGAAAAATGCCCGCCCAGACCATGGGACTGAACCTAAATCAAGGCGATCAAAAGGAGTATGGCTTAATTGCTCCCGAAATAACTCTAAGTCCCTGGAGCGCGGACTAGAGTATAAACTCAAATTCGGTGTGATCCGACCACCCACCAACTAAATCATATCCCTAGAGTGTGGATACAAACATGAACGAATAGATGAGTGGAGTTCGACCATTCTCTATTCTATAAACTCCAGCCTGAAACTGACAGGAGGAGTATAAACGTACTGCGGATGGAATTCAACCATCCACGAATTAACTTTGCTATCCCAAGACTGGGGGCACGACGCCTTAATACAAAACTAATTAGAACGACATCCAACATTATGGGCGACACTAAAATATCGTGTCGCTGGGTTGACGGTCAATATTGATCCACACCGAAATATCGTGTCACTGGGTCGACGATCAATATCGATCCACACAAAAATATCGTGCCACGGGGTCAACGGTCAATATCTATCCACATCGAAATATTGTGATGCTGGGTCGATGATGAATATCGATCCACACCAAGATATCGTGCCGCTAGGTCGACGGTCAATATCGATCCACACTCAAATAAAGTGCCGCTGGGTCAATGGTCAATATCGATCCACATCAAGCACAAACGAATGTGACTCGGACATCCTTCAAAAAACTTCAATCACCGAAGTGCGAATAGGAGGAACAAGATGAATGTGAACCGACCATTCATTGAACAACTTTAAGTCCCCAGAGCGCGAACATGAGTATAAACGTAAATCGGGCGGATACCGACTGCCCACAAAATAACTCCAAGTCCCCAGAGAGTGGACTCGAGTATAACCATGAATAGATGAGCGGATTCTGACTGTTCTCAATTCTGCAAACTCCATGAATAGATTAGTGGATTCCAACCGTTCTCTATTCCACAAACTCGGGCCTAAAATCGATAGGAGGAGAATAAACTCGCTAAGGATGGATTCAACCATCTAACTTATGCCCTCACCAAATCAATGCCGGGGGAAAAAGCATAGTTACTTAAAAACCTACTGAATTTAACGGCGTAACACTAAGGTCTAAGCCTAGTTTTTGATACAACACGAAGCCACGACCTTAGGGAGACCTTGGGTTGGATGAATTAAATCAACACCCCATACAATGAGCAACAAATCACAAGTGCATAAGATGAAATATGTGATAGTCGAACATTTGAACAAGTGAAAGCAGAAATCATCCATAAGAATAAAAGAATTCTTATTTATGCTACACTGGTTGTACATCACACAAGTCTATCCAAAATCCAAGACAAAAGTGGAAGGCCATGCCCAAACAAATATAACTAACGAAAAGGAGAAATGATTATCTAAGCTATTTACATGTCCAAAGATTATTTCTTAGATTTCCTGTTTTTCCTTTGCTTCTTTGGAGTGGCTCCTTCTGAACTATCGCTCGACCCTCTCTTTGACCCTTTGCCGCCTCGGTTTTTCTTCGAAGAAGTGTCCTCTATTGTTTAAATCGAGGCGGTATCATCTTTGGAAGTAGGAGGGATGGAGGTGCTCTCGGCACCAAAAGCAAAGAGAATGTCATCCTGGGGAATTGTCCCACCAGGGGAGATCTAGAGGAGGACGGGAAACGGTTCATCGGAACCCAATTCGACAGGCTCAACTTTCACCTCCCTTTTCAACAGTTCTTCTCTTTCAATGCACTCTTTCATGCTAAGCTCCCTAGTGGGGTCGGAAGAACCTATAATCATGACATCTTCGTTAAAAGGAATTTCATGTTGCGGGTCGCTTCCCTCTTTGAATAATGCCTCTATAATTGGTCGTCAATAACAAAGGCGCCTTCTTAAGCGCTTTGAGTAGTGGCCGAAGTTGCAACTTTAATAGATTTTGTCTCGACTGTTTGCAACTCCAACTAAGGATCCTGCAAAGGGAGAGGAGTAAAGCCTGGTGGATTCAAAGCTGAGAAAAAATAGGCGAAAAGATTCAAAATATCAATTGATAACACCCCAACTTTGTGGAAGATGGGAAAAGTCGATGGAATACCTTCTTCGGTATGAGTCTCGGGTTGAGCCGAAGCATCCTCAGAAATACGCTTGAGGACTGGAGATAATTGTGGCTTGTCTGGATCATACCTAGGAATGGTTGAGGAGCTTGCTGTAGAATTAGACATGACCTTGGATGTTGGGGGCAATTCGGGGTAATATCTGGTTGTGTCGACCCGGATCCCTCACCCACTTCATGTGAGGAAGCCACCGTGAACTCTTTCTGGAGAGAGAGTTAAATGTCATGCAATACTTTGGGTTCGTCACCCTAATAGCATTTCACTTTTGAGTTTAGACAAATCGATGTCCTCTGAGTTAAGAAGTTTTTCTCTTCTGCAACGAGAAATTCCCAGGCACGATAGAGCTGGTAGGGATAGTCTCTACCGAGCCACGTTAAATTTCTATGTTTGAGAACATTGTCATTATAGAGAATGAGAAGAGAGTCAACCTCGTTCATTATTTCTTCCCTGACCTTGTCTTTGGCAGCTTCCATTTCACGTGGAATGATTGCGTCGACATTTTTGGCCTTTTCAATAGCCATGTCCTTCTCAAGTCTGAAGCATACTTGCTCGTCGCAAGAGTCTTAAGCAATCTTCTAAGTATTATCTTTTTCTTTATTTGCATACTTCAGTTTGGCCTTGAGATCAGCTATTTCCTTTAAGGCTACAGACTTATTATTTCGAGTCGTATCTCGCTCAAGCGCTATCTCTTAGTTCTGATGATGCATTAGCTTTTCCTTCGGCTTCTGATGTAGAGGTTCTAGTGGTTTCTAGCTCGTTTGTCAAAGTGTCGATGATTCTTTTATCCTGAGCCTCTTGGCGTTTTAGCTTTTCGATCTCTATCACGCGCTCGAAGGAAACTTTCAATATTTTTTCTGCTGCCTTTATCTATTCCCGATATTGCATATGAATGTCAGTGACGCAGTCGATGGTCCTCTTCTGAACATGATCTGGAACCCTCTTCAAGTTAGGAGGGAAATAGAATCCTTCAAAGCATAAATTCGAAAATTCTTCATGAAGCTATGTCATGCGAGCAGTTGGATCAATTGTAGGATCTTTAGTAGCAGTTTCAACTTCAGTGCTTTCTTTGCCAGGCTTGTGGGCAAGAGTATATATGCCATGGTGGCAGCAATCGCTTGGCCGCTGAGAATGAGATGGTACGAAGGGTTGTACAGGCATTGAAATGGTAGGAGGGCCACGAGAGAGAACGATGGACAGATCCCTACGATCAGCTGGTCTTTTAATACCTTTTTGAGGAGGAGATCTCGATCTATGTTTATCTTAGGGTGGCTTATCCTTATCATCTCTATCTTGATAACCCCAATTGCGGATGGGGCGATAGCTAGAATCATAGTAATCTCGACTGCTACGGTAGGATCTGGAGCACGAACCCGATGACTGATGATATATATCTCGGAGAGAATCGAACATGTTCCTCTTCCTCACCATCGTTTCTACAAAGAAAATAGATGTCAGTCAACTTTGAGCATTAGAGAGCATAAGTCAAGTACAGTGCAGTGTTGAAGGGTGCAAGTGTGTGTAAGTGTCCTAGTGTAACCCCTGACAGACCAGATGCAGGAGCTTTGCTCATTGGTGTAACTTCCTCTCCAGAGGTAGGGATCTCAGAGCCAATTTTGATAGGAGACTTCGACCCCCCAATGCTCACATCGGTAAAATGGAAGGCGTCGAGATCAGGTGGAATTGATAGACCGGACAAAGGGTCAAGTGGTAAACTCAAACGCTTTGACGGTTGGAAGGAAGATTCATCTTGAACAGCCTTAGGGACCATTGATGACTTGAACTAGTTAGCGAGGAGACTTCTTAGAGGTTTATGTATGAATGTTTTCTTTTTTCTCTTATCTGCAACTAGGGGTGTGAGACTTGTGAGGTTCAGACATCGACCCCATGATCAGATTTACCACCATTATGACTAAGTGCATCACCACTATGTCCTCCTGCATCAATATCAGTAACTCCTTGGGTACTCGTGACTGGGGGCACCACGGGGTTGGCTTGATTATCTCTTTGACCGATTGCGGCCCATAATCTTATCCATACCGTTTGGACAATTTTAGTTAGCCCCACGCTGAGACCTTCCTCTATCAAACAAAAAGTGATGAGACATTTGTCCTTGAGAAAATATTCGATATTCCTGTCCTCAGGTGGAGCATTCTTCATAATTGAGACCACCTCCTCATAAATATCACCACTAGGCCAGGTAATGACACCTGTAAATGAGTAAAATCGTCAAGAAGGCAACCCGGATATTAATTTCCTATGTTATCATGAAACTGGTGGGTAACACTTACATCTTTCTAGCAATTGTCGAGCGAAGCCAGACGGGTAGCGAACAAAGAACCATTCGCTCTTGAAGGCGCTTAGTTTGTTCCACGTTCCGGTTAGAATTTGGCATCCCTTTGCTGACTCAAGAAATATGAACGAGAGACTCTCTGTCCGCCACTTAAAAGTAAAAATAAGTCAGATATCTTTGATAGTGGTAGGACGGTGCAGAAACTCCATAAATACCATATAACTATAATTAAGGACCGCGTAACCATTCGGATGGAGTTGTGCTGGAGCTATCCTTAGATAATGTAGGATCTCCCGAATAAATAAGTTGAAGGACGGGATGCATCCAACCCAGCACATAAATTTGTTGCATGCTGTATACCCTTCAGGAGGTCTATGAGCCCTATCATCTCGTGATGGAACCAGCACGTCGTCGAAAGGAATTTTGTGCCTTACGCAAATTCTTAGGAGAGCATCTTCTTTAATTTTCAAAGCTACCGAATCAGAACGATTCAAGGATGACTGCGTCCTCTAGAGTATCGGGCCCAGAATCGGTAACCTCCAGCGGAAAGACAGGGACGATTTTAGAAAGATCAAGCTGAGAACTCGGGCCTTCCGGCTATTCTGAATCATGACTGAATGGCAGACTATCAGACTCAGTTGCCGAACTAGACTCTACGTCAGAATTATTCCTCTGGGAAGATGATCCAGCTGGTGTAGTCGCGGAGCGCCCAGAACGTCTAGATCCCATTGCTAGTAAACTTAGTAAAAATCATAATTAAAAGAAGTAAACTATACCCCCAGTGCATAGTGAGTGCTAGTGTAGTGAGATAAAGTGTTATTCAGTGTTGTAATAAGTTGAGCAAAACCGAAGACAGAAAAGACAACAAGACTTAGAAATTTGGCCAGAAAGACCATCATTCCTGACCATCTCAACTGTCTCTACGTGTTATCGAGAAACGATGTAGCTTGAGTTTCACAAACGATCATTAGCTAGCAAAAGTTTGGTTGTTGTCTAAGTTACAAATAAGTTTTAAGATGATAGTTAAAGGCATTGGTTCGTGTCATTTTTTCTAAAGCAATTTGCTACCAATCATGAAGTTCAGATCATATGCAAGTCGTAAACAAGTTGATATGCACATAAATGTGCATATTTTTACCACCATTATTTGATCTATTTAAATTAAATAAATGATCATATCAGGCATTTTAACTTGTTTAAACCAAAATTTATATTATTTTCAAATCGTCACATATTCATCTTCATCCAAGGGCAAAATGGTCATTTTGTGCATATATTAATTTAAGAAAATTTAATTGGAAATTTCTATATTATTTTATAGGAATTTGGCTTTATATACAAGTGGTTTCATGAAGATGTATGCATGCACAAGAGTGAAGATAAAGAAATGAAGATGGAAATAATTCAAAGGCATGATAATGGAGGACCCCACCTACCCACCTACCTTAACGTACAAATTAGAGGCTAATGCACATGCTTATGGAATAATGGCTTCATGTATACTTAAATGATTATTAGTAGAAGCTAATGATTACTTGACCTCCACACTTTCTCAAGGGTATTTTGGGCATTCCCCAAAATATGAATTAGGGTTTAACACATGTATAAGTGCCCCTTATGTTTCATGTAACCTCTTCTTCCTCCTTAGTCTCTCTCACTTAGTTTTTAGGAAATAAATCAAAGCTTTTCTCTCTTCTTTTTCCATGGCTACTTAGCCATTTTATTTCATGTAATTTTTCTTTCTGTTATGCAATGTTAATTCTCTTTTATTTACATGCTTCTTCTCTTCTTATGTTAGTAGTGTAGTTTACATTCATGCATAGTAGATTAGTTTTAATTCTTGTTAATTAGCTTCTCTTTTCCATTAGCTTTCATTTTCCTTTCTTTTTGCTTTCATGTTGCTAACTACATTTGTTCATATGATAACAAAAATGAGAGCTTAACCCCTTCAATTTAGGGGTAATGAAGCCTCTAATCATGTAGCTTCAACATTTTGATAATTTTGATCTCTTTTGTGCTTAAAGGAATGTTGATGTGATTTATTGTTTCATGTTGAATTTGATAGTCTATGTTGTTCATAACAAATAGGCTACGGTTAAACAATCACAAGCAATAATTACCTCTTCATCTACATATGATGATGGTAATGAAGTGAATGTGAAATTAAAATTTGATGTCCTATATTTCTAAACAATAGTTAATAGGTCATGCTTAAAATAGATTTCATTTTCAACTTTGTTGTTGTTTTCATGAGAGTTAGTAAGTGATTTAAGGGGTGTGTGATAGTTTGGCTTATGTTGAGCTAATTAATAGCACAAATAAGCCATACTTATGATAAACACATCATTTAAACTCACTTGTGACCAAAAAAGAGATCATAATTTCATTAATTGTTGAATTATATGATCTAGAGAGTGGATTTATCTCTAAATTGTCATTTAACTCTCATATTTTTATCTATTTTTCTTTTGCTAGTTTTTGTTAGTTTCTTACATTTTTAGCTAATCACACTTTCAACTTTGGTTAATTTGATTGAATAGAATTTTAAAATCATCAGAAGCTAATTAACAAGAATTAAAACTAATCTACTTTGCATGAATGTAAACTACACTACTAACATAAGAAGAGAA
Organism: Allium fistulosum; assembly: GCA_030737815.1. Classification (NCBI taxonomy): domain Eukaryota; kingdom Viridiplantae; phylum Streptophyta; class Magnoliopsida; order Asparagales; family Amaryllidaceae; genus Allium; species Allium fistulosum. The sequence goes on from CM060907.1 coordinate 854,826,788, forward strand.
GAAGCATGTAAATAAAAGAGAATTAACATTGCATAAAAGAAAGAAAAATTACATGAAATAAAATGGCTAAGTAGCCATGGAAAAAGAAGAGAGAAGCTTTGATTTATTTCCTAAGCTAAAAACTAAGTAAGAGAGACTAAGGAGGAAGAAGAGGTTACATGAAACATAAGGGGTACTTATACATGTGTTAAACCCTAATTCATATTTTGGGGAATGCCCAAAACACCCTTGAGAAAGTGTGGAGGCCAAGTAATCATTAGCTTCTACTAATCATCATTTAAGTGTACATGAAGCCATTAATTCCATAAGCATGTGCATTAGCCTCTAATTTGTACATTAAGGTAGGTGGGTGGGTGGGGTCCTCCATTATCATGCCTTTGAATGATTTCCATCTTCATTTCTTTATCTTCACTCTTGTGCATGCATACATCTTCATGAAACCACTTGTATATGAAGCCAAATTCCTATATATAATATAGAAATTTCCAATTAAATTTTCTTAAATTAATATATGCACAAAAATGACCATTTTGCCCTTGGATGAAGATGAATATGTGACGATTTGAAAATAATATGAATTTTTGTTTAAACAAGTTAAAATGCCCGATATGATCATTTATTTAATTTAAATAGATTAAATATGGTGGTAAAAATATGCACATTTACGTGCACATCACAAGTCTTAATGTTTGTCCAAGTATGAAAGACTGAAGCTCGTTGCTTAGATCAAGTTTATCTATTTATATTATGTTTTATGAAAAAGAGGAATGGTTCACATATGGTTTAGACCAATCGTTCAGGTATAATTATATGGGCCGACCGTTCTAGTATTATGATATAGCCGATAGTTTCCCCAAGGCAGCATTGGACGATCGTCCACCATAAGCCTTTTCCCACCGATCGTTCTTACAAGGCTACAACTCCAAGCTATAGCCGATCGTTTGTTAGCAATTATCAAGCTTCAATGTCCTAGAGTTTCACCGATCATCTAAGAGAGGTCATGGACGATCGATCATACAGCTTCTTCACACCCAAAGCATTATCTCTATCAATGAACGAACGGTTAAAAACATGACTAGCTAATCCATAGCCACTCAGTCTCCATTACACATGATCGTAAGAAAGAAGAAAAGGAGGAGGTCATCCACCAAACAAATCGCATCGCCATAGTTATAAAGTTTCAATCTCAAGATTATGAGGCAAGTATGGGATTCGCGCTACCTAAATTTAAATCTGAAAAGGGAGAATGTGAAATCGATTGGGAGAGCAACGACTTTGTTGTGATTGATGGAAGGATCGGCAGGAAGAAGGCAGAGAGACTAGTTTATTTTTTACTTCAAAATGGAACGATGGAGTAAAATGAAGGAGAGCGACCAAGTGCAGAAGCTTATATGGGGGGATTATAGCCGATTGTTTTCGGTCCAAGCATTAGGCCGATCGTCCCCTATCCAAGCCTTATGCCGATCTATCCCTATCTAAGCCTTGGGCCGATCATCCCATAACCTAGCTTATGTCGATCGTTTCCATAATCATGAGTGGTTTGAAATTTGTTTTTTTAGCAAAGGAGAGTTATATATGTATAAAAAATATATAATTTTTTTTTGAGAAGTCACCTGGAGCCGACTAGAAAAAACTAAAAACTAAGTTGCTGAAGTTTGGAAATTGCAAAGGTAAAAACAAGATGGTTGTTAACAAGTTGTGATCCCATGTCTATACTATTGGAAATCGAGCAATCGTCACGACGAATAAGGAAACTACGACTTCTGACAAGAAAACAACCTAACGGAAGGATAGTGACCATTTGATGAACCAGATGGTTTTATTTCAAAACGGTTTAAGTTTACAACGGTTCAAAGCACGTCATGTATAATACAAGACGTACTTTGGGGGGGAAATGTTATCCCGCCTTTTGGCCAGGCTGTGATATCATCGACTTGGCTAAGAAAGAATAGTCAACAGCCTTGGGAATTAATCACGTACAGTATTGTAGAGATGGTCGGGCAGATTTGAACCAGGACCCAATCGAGGTGCAGTTAGCATGGAGTAACTAGCATGGCCCCATGAAGTTATATTTTAAATTTGGAGTTGATTGGAGTTTGTACGCTCAGGTTGCTGATGAAGCAAGGATTTGTATGGATCAACCAAGAACGATCTATGAAATAGTTCAAGTTATAGGAGAATATTCAATATCTTGAAATCCACGAGGCCAACTCATTTAAAAATTTTAGAGAATCAATATAATGAAGAGGGAAGCCTACCAAAATGATCGCATATCACAAAGTGCAGGTTTGAGGATAGTCGATCGTTATTGGCCGATCGTTCTTTCTATCCATCATAGCAAACACGTATCACAAAGTGAAGACTTGAGGATGTCCGATCGTTATTGACCGATCATTCTTGCCGATCCATCATAGTAATCGCATATCACAGAGTGACGGTTTGAGGATGGCCGATAGTTATTGACTGATCGTTCATATCGATCCATCATAATGATCGGTATAGTTCAGTGTATAATCCAACTTCAACCAAGATCGATCCATATCTCTCGATTTACAAGTCAGAATGATTCCATCTTTTAGAAGCAGTATCAAGAAGCAAGTGGGACCCCACAAAAACGATCTCACCATGATTGAAGCTAAGAAAAAGGATCGTTTAACATTAGGCCGACCATTCTCAATCATTAAGCTAGCATCACCGATCGATATTATGGGCCCCTATGGACCTAGAGAGGCTTCTATCGAAGTCTTAGCAAAATATCTTGTCGTCTCTCCCTATAAATACAAGCCCTGTGGGTCATTCTGGGATCTTTACGCTGCTGGTTACATAGTTCTTTATGTAATCAACTTTCTTCCTTACTTCTTGCTATTTGCTACTGTAATTAAGTTTATAGTGAATCAATAAAGAGAATATTCAAAGTGGAAGTAGGCAGACGATGCCGAACCACTATAAATCCTGGTGTTCTTGATTTCTGTTTTGATTTGCTTACTAGTTTACTATATTCCTCTATTTTAATTTAGTTTTCTTTATTTACTTCTCTACACAAACCTATTCTTGGGTATTTATCACCAATTGGTTGCAAAAAACTTCATAGGCCCAATAGAGATCCAATAGAGTGAGAAAATTAAAATTTACCAAAAATTTCTATAATAAGCTGGTTCAATTCCAACAATGATATCAGAGCCAAATAGCCTATGCAGTCAAAATTAGTTATGTTAGGGTTAACGAATTAAAGCCTACCCATGTAGTTGGGTGTCTAGAAAAGTAGTGTCTGAGACTAGATTTGGGTAATCAAGTACTCTATTCTACCTGGCTACTAGTCTGGCTTGAAATGATAAAGTAAACCCAAAAGGTTACCCCTAATAGAAAATGCCTAATTTGAATTGGGCCTTAGGCTAATTTCAAATTCGTTTTGAAATTAAAAATTTAAAAGTTAAAACTTAAAATAAGAAAAATATTATAAATGTTATAATATAAAATTTTAAATTGTTTGAAAATTTGAAAATATAAGATTTTAAATTTAAAAGTTAAATTCAAAATAAGATATATATATATATATATATTATAAAAGTTATAATATAACAAAGATTATCAAAAAGTTTGAAAAATAATACAAATTAATTTAAAATTTTAGTAATAATATTAATCAAATTAATTAATTAAATAAGTTAATTAAAAAATAAATACATGTATTATTGATATTATGGTAGTTATGTTATTAAAAATGTTTGAAATGACATAAGTAACATGTATGTATATCAAATAAAATTTGAAATTAATATAATTTAATTAAAATAGTTTAATTAAATAAACTAATTAAAAGGTTAATTAATTAAATAATATACACATGTATATGATATATGTGTTATACTATAAAGGTTATAATATATAATAAAATATTAAATATAAATGTTATATTAATATAAAATTAATTAAAATTAGTCAAATAATATTTATTTAATATAATATTATACATAAGACTATTATATAAGTAATATAAAATATAAAAGTTATATAATAATAAAACTTATATAATATGAATGTATAAATTAAAGGTGGAATATTGAAGAAACCCAAACTAGACTTAAGGAATAAATACATACGTAAATGTACGTATACCGTGATTTCCAATTTGTTTGATACTTGAATCATGAGAGTAATTCATAAGAATTACATTACTCCATAAGTCGATATCACTTAATATAATATATATTGAAGATTGTGAATCTTTAATATAATGTTGTCTTCTACCATATATATATATATATATGTATGTATGTATGTATGTATGTATACATATATATATATATATATGTATGTATGTATGTATGTATATATATTAATAAATTAGTTCCATACTCCTTAGTTGTTGAGAAAACTCAAACTAGGGATGTTATGTGTAGTAAATAATGAATAGACGAGGTAAGATAACTATATGTATTTGTTGAGCAAACTCAAGGTACATATACTATACTTAGGCCGTTGCGATATGGTAGATTCGAGCTATGCAGTTAATATCATATAATATCACTGATATATCTTATATCGGTCCTAAGCCAATATTTTTTTCAAAATATTAATTTAAATATTGTTGCCGATATATTATCCAATATATCGCTCCGATATTTAGTGTAAAATACCCGAAATATTTGAGAATATCGTTCATTACTGTATGTGTTAGAGAAAATATCTTCACGTTCTCAATATTTGTTTTTTATATGATGAATGACAGTTTGTAGACCATATTAGAAATCTTGATGCACTAATTTTTAGTTTTAACCATATAGTTTTAGACTTCTTCATTAGTCTTTCAATAAAGAAAACTCTACCTATTCCATTATTTAATATGTTTTGTTGTCCTCAAAGACTTTACCACTAAAGACAAGACCATGAAAGAGGTACTTCTCTTTTTAGTTATTTTTTGTTTACCATTTCTAATTGGTAAGTTAACTTATGAAAATTCATTTTATTAGTTATTATCATATACCCAAAACTAAAAGTTGAAGAGTAGTAAAGTTATATATTTGACATATCGATAAGGAATGAGTTAAAGTAGTAATTGATATCAAATCAATATTGCTTATTCGATAAATTAAGTGAAAACGAAAACGACGAAACTATAAATATGTAAACTTTGGGAAAGTAATATAGGTGATTAGATGATAGAAGAAACAAAGAATACTGTATAAAAATAAAGAAAATAATAAAGATGTACATTACACAAATTTCTCGACTATTATGAAAGCTACAAATAGGTAAATTCAAAATAATTTTAGATTGTAATGTGAATTATAATTGTTACAATTCACAAAAAGGTACAATAAAGTTGTAATATTGAATAATTTTTAATCCACAATATATATATATATATATATAAATTTAAGATTTACTACTAAATTATAAATTTTATGAATAAATAAAAAATGTTATATAATTTATATAAAATAAAATAAAAATGTAACTTTATAAGTTAAAATAAAAATAAAACTCATAATAGCTATAAACAATAAATACACATGTATATAATTTATAAAATTTAGTGCCGTCACTAAAAGAAAAACCATTTTTACCAAGTTTAATATAGCGTCAGCGCGACGTTGGTAAATGATTTAATGACTCCGCACCGACGATATTTGTAGCATCGGTAAAAAGTTCGATGGAAAATAGTTTTTGGCGTCATGCCAATGATTAGATCACTTTACTGATGCCATACTGATGCAATTTTATTGATGATATTTCAATGACTTTACGAGGACATCTTATCGACTACATACCGATGTCACCCCGATGCCCTAAGAAAATATTTACCGATGTTACGGCAACACTATCCTGATGTCATATTAAAATGTCAGAAACATTTTTCAACATTTGGGTGATGCCATGCCAACGTCATGCTAACGCCATTTTAAAATGTCAAAAACATATATATTGATGCTAGTGCTACACCATGACGATGCCATACTGACACCATTTTAAAATAGAAAAATCAAATTTACTAACATCTTTGCTGAAACATTTTGCAGCATTTCTACAGCTTTTCTTACCCTTGATTCCACATTAACATGTATACTAATACAACATTATACTAATAACACAAATATATTGATATAGCACCAAAATATCATCACATATCAATACATTACCCAAACAACATAAAATTAAAATTTTAGAATACAGTACATATAAATATCCATCAATATCCATCACATATCAGTATCCACATCATCAATATACATTACATATCAGTATCCATAAATACCAACCAAATACATTAATACACTACATTATATATCAGTATGGTACTCAAAATAAATACCTACTCATTTCATTCACCATCTTCTCCATTATAATCACCAATATCTTCATCTGGAAAGTGTCGAATCAACACATTCATGAGTCTTCGACTTTCTTCTCCGATGAACTGACCTTTGACCTTAACTCTTCTTTTTCGAGACCTTCAGCAATGATTGTGGTGCCTTATTCTATTGATCTTTGCATTTAAACCAAACTTGTTTTGATCAATAAGCATGTACTCAAAATAATTAATTAATTTACTAAAATTTCTTTATGGCATATCCATCATCATCAAAATAATTAATCAGTTTACTACAATTTCTTAACATGATACTTTTTATATATGTTAACATTGCTTTATCTGATGAATATGTTCAATCCTCCTAATGTTGTTATATCTTAAGTCTATTATATACAGTTTCGATACAAATTACAAACCTTAGGTTCTATTTTTGCTTTAGTAATATGAAACTAGTTTACTCAAACTAGATCAACTACTTTATGTCAAACTAGATCAACTACTTTATGTCACTTGAATAGGCATACCGTGATATATATCTTTAGAGCAGTTATATTTAAATTTAATGCTTTAGAGTATCCAATATATTTTAGCATGATGAAGTCTGCTAAAATTCATCACCATATTATAAAAATTAAGAAATTTAATTGAGTTAGTTGCATAAAACTCTCTTATCCACTTTAAATAAAATAATAAGTAACTTTGAATAATTTGCTTAGTTGTTGGCAAGTAACAACAAACAATGTTTAATTTCTAATCATTTATTAGTATTTTCTTCTTTATGACATCTTGAAATTTCTTTCTATCTCAACCCATGTAACTTAATTAAATTCCATAGTAGTTATGGAAATTTATCTACATGTGATAAGAATGAACTTTCTTGAGCCAAAGAGAATGCGGCGTCGGCAAGCATAAGGAAATATACTCCAAAATCATCCATTGGTATATGTCATAATTTAACTATTACCAAAGTGAAGTATCCATATTTAAGTTCAACAATATTGTCAAATCAAGAGAACTATGTAACTTCGTCACTTCGAGATTCCTGTTTAACCTTAGTTATTATTAACAAAAAAAAACTTTCGAGTACGTCTTTCTATAGTTACCCAATAACTATTAGTATATAACATCTTAGTGCCCCCAGCAACCATGAGTAATACACTACCCAACATTTAAAGAGCATTAGATGCTCTGGTCTCAACGGATGTATCAATATCCTATCTCAAAATATCTTGAACAAGAATATTTAAAATAAAATATTATTTTATATTATGATTAATTAGTCATGATTGCTACCATATACATCTATAATCACATAATATTTCACTTACGGATTTTCTTATTTATAGACTTGAAATTATGTACTTAATTAATTATATCCATATATCACAAGGTATATAATAAAATTCAAATACCTTTATTATAAATTAGATCGGTCACAGAGTTAGATATATGTAACTAATTACATAATTACTTCTAGGACATACCCCTTGCTCTATAAGAAGGTGGAGGAGGGAACATGGAATATGAGATGGAAGTGAGGGAAGAGAGGGAGGCAAATGTGGAGGCGAAAAATCCCTAGGTCACAAAAAGGGGAATTTCTAGAACCATTTTCGTTTCTTTGTTACCATTAGGGCTATCAATAAGTACCCCAAAAATCCAAAACCCGCCCGTATCCATATCCAAAATACAAAAATTATCCTATATCCAAAAAATAGATACGGATGCGGATATAGCCATACCGACATATGATAATTATCCGTTCGGTTTTTATCAAGATTATAGTTGTTTTTTTTGTGTATTTTAGTTCATAAAATAATTATCATTTACTATTTATCTAGCTAAAAAAAATTTAGTATGAGTATACAAATCAGTATTTGCTGTTTAAGATAATTTTTCTTAGCATGTTTATTATTTTTTATATTTTATTACCGAAATGGATTTATAATGAATCAAAATTTTCTATTTATTTATTTATGTTTATTATATATTAATTGATCGAAGAATATCCAATAAATATCTGATATCCGTCCGCATCCGCGGATACAGTTATCCGATATCCAAAAATAATTTCGGATACGGATACAGATATGGCACTATCTGAATCCATATCCGACAGTTTACAGGCCAACTTATCATATGATTCCCTTTGTAATATGTAAAAAAACTATAGCTTTTAAGAACTTGTGTGGCTTTCTTGCTTAGCATCTGATCGCATGTACACTTTTTGTTGTGTGGAAAGGAGAAAAAAATGCTTTCTATAAAATGATATATCTATGAAATAATAGCGAGGAATTATAAAGATAATCGTAAGTTTTAAAAATACATACATACATGTGTGTATTTGTGTATAAAAGAAACAAAAAAAAAGTGGAAAAAATGATGCGTTAGAATAGTTAGAAAAGTATATAAAACTTATAAACTGTTGGGATGAACCCAAATTATTTTTTGTGATTATATTTAATCCATTTTTGAGTATTATGATTCCACTCAAATTACTCAAACTCCTTTTGTTCACTTAAAAGACATTAAAGTGAGACCGTCTTACATGTTTAATCGTGATTGAATGACTAAAATCATTGTAGTTTGTTTGGATATTAATTTAGTTGGAATGATCATTTAAAATAGTGGTAGGTAATATTGCTTTCTTCTTCACCATAAACATTTTGAACTATATTTTCTCTATATTTTAACTAAATTTTTAATGAATATAGCATTATATTTATATAATGCTTGTTTAATTCAGCATTTTTAAATATTTAATAACAAATGTAACATTACGTTCATCCAATGCAGAATCAGCAGTTTCAGGAGCTTGATCTCGTACTTCCGCAGTTCCTTCAAAAACAGCATCTATCTCATCAATACCAAAAAACTGTTGTTGCTAAATACATCAGAAATTGGTCGGGGAGTGCAGCATCGAACACCGCATTCATGGTGAAATACTCTCCATCCCTAAACTGTTCAAACATATTCGAAGAAGAACCTTGATTTTGAGCTACATTCAAATGGTTATCCATTTCCAAGTTCATGCCTCCATTTTGCAACATCAAACCATTATTAGCAAGATCAGTGCTCACAAACATGTTATCAGAAATGCCAATCTGATCAATGGCGTAGTTCAGATTTCCATCACGTGCAGTGCCCGTCATCATGTTCATAGGCATGGTATCAGATATGCCAAAATTGATCAAATTCTCAAACTAGATAAAATTATTGGATGTAGGAAGAATAGATCCTGTTATAGATGGTCCATACAGTTGTTGTGGTGTTGGTAGTTGCATTTGCTGAAGCTGTAAGTGTGGAGTTGTGTATTTGTTGATTTCTAAGTTGGTTACAACATTTGGTACACGGAAGTATAGTGCAACCAGGTCATAGATGGTTGCTACTTCATCCTCACTATATGAGAATTTAAGAAGTTTCATTATGAAACAGCCTTATTATGCAATCTTATATTCTTGTCAATACATGTTCTTTCAATTTTTTGATTATATGAAAGCTTATGTGTTTTGTATTACTAGTGAGTGTGGGGTATGATTCCGCTAACTAAACCATGATTATCATTCACTGCAGTCTGTATCATTTCGAGATGATTGTTAGTTAAGAAAACTGATGAAATGTATTTGAATTGTAAAAATGAATTGCTTTTCTTTATAGATGCAATTGATACAGAACTTAATTACACGGCAATGTATTTATACAAATATATGAGGCCCATTGGGCTGACTTTGTTGCATCGTAAAGAAGAGGCGGGTAATTATACCCGATACCTAGTTATAACAGATAAACGTATACTGGTAACCGACATTCTTTCATAACTCTTCATACCCCCCAAACCCGATTAGGGTTAGGGTTTGCGATTATTCTTCAAAGCCGCCGCTCTTCAAAATTCTTGAATCTCTTCACAAATTAATGATAAAAAAGAAAAATATAGATGATTATACATCAGATCCTGGGAGAAATTGAGAGAAAGATCTCAGATTGATGCTTTCGATTCCCATGCGAGATGAAGTATAGAAGCTCCAACTACAAAATTAGGTTTTTGATCCAGTTTTGTAGTTGTGATGCTTCGATAAGGTGATAAATTACTGAAGAGATTCAATAGACATGGCTATCTTCGAAAGCTTTCAGATTGACTTCGATTTCTTTGAGCTTAAGCTTTCTGGGTATCTGGAAGGTCGTTGCTGAGTTCAGTGACCTTTAGATCCTTCTTTAGTCGAAGAAAGTTTATCTTTGACAGAGGCTTTGTAAGAATATCCGCGATCTGGTAAGATGTCGGTACGTGATTTACAACGATATTTCTTTTTATTACTTCTTCTCTGACAAAATATATATCAAGTTCCATGTTTTTAGTCCTTGAATGTAATACTTGGTTGGATGTTAGAGCTATTGTACTCATGTTATCACACCAGATCATAGCCTTATTATGAACTTTTATTTTTAGTTCACTCATTAGAGATTTAATCTAAATAATCTCTGCTGTGGCACTTGCTACACTCCTGTATTCTGCTTCGGTGCTAGATCTAGAAATGGTTGATTGTTTTTTTGAATACCATGAAATTGGATTCTGACCCAAATTGATACAATAGCCTGTTGTAGATTTTTGGTCATCCAAGTCTTTTGCCCAGTATGCATCTGTATATGCTGTGATATTTAAAGTCTTGCTTGATTGTAGAGTTAGACCATGATTTAGAGTGCCATTTAAATATCTTAGTATTCTTTTCACAGCCTTCCAGTGTTGATTAAGTGGCTTTTGCATAAATTAACTTGCTTTTTTTTACACTGAATGAAATTTCTGGTCTTGTGATGGTTGCATATTGTAGAGCTCCCACTATACTTCTGTATTGTTTGATGTTTGTGATTGGTTCCTCTTTGTCTTTTGATAGATGTAGGTTATTGATCATGGGTGTAGGTAGAGGATTTGAATTTTCCATTTTGGCTCTCATGAGAATCTCTATAATGTATTTTCTTTGACTTAAATGCACTGTTGAAGTTGATTCTCTGTTGACCTCAATTCCCAAGAAGTAGTTTAAATTTCCAAGATCCTTAATAGAGAATGCTTCATTTAGCTGTTTGATTGTATTGCTGATTTCCATCTGATTGCTTCCTGTAATAAGTAATATCATCAACATATATCGGTATATATGTAGTATCATTATTATCAAACTTTGTAAATATTGAGTTGTCTGATTTGGTTGATGAGTAACCCATTTTAACCAAGGTTGATTTAAGCTTATCAAACCAGACCCTTGGTGCTTGCTTTAGTCCATAAATTGTCTTTTTTAACCTGCATACAAGTTGCTGAGAATTGTCTTTTCTAAATCCAAGTGGTTGCTCCATATAAACTTCTTCCTGTAAAACACCATTCAAAAAAGCATTATTCACATCAAGTTGCCTTATGATCCAATTCTATACAAGATAATTGTAAGAATTATCCCGATGGATGTTGGTTTCACAATAGGTGAAAAAGTTTCACTAAAATCAAAACCATTATGTTGTGAATATCCTTTGACCACCAATCTTGCCTTGTATTTAGAAATTGAACCATTGGCATCTTTATTTAGTCTATATGTCCATTTACATCCTATGATGTTTTTGTCTTTTAGTAATGAAACAAGTTCCCATGTCTTGTTCCTTAGCAGTGCCTCATATTCTTCATTCATGGCTGCTTTTCATTTTTCATTCTGAATGGCTTGATAATAAGTACTTGGCTCATCATTTTCTGCAACTGTATTATATATTTGTTGCTTGAATATGCCTCTTTTTGCTCTTGTGATCGTATGATGACTAGTATTTTCAGGAGTGATTTGTTGAGTAGTAGGTTGATCAGTATTGCTTGTTGAGTCTTCCTGCTAATCAATTGGTCGTTCTGAATCATTAATTGGTTGACTGGATTCAGACAAGCTTCTGCTATGATGTCCACTTTAGTGGGAATTGTCAGATTCATTTCTTTGATCATCATTAGCAATAGAGTTTGATATATCTTGGTGTGATCCTTGACCTGTCTCATTGATATTCTGCATAGCTAAATCAGGTATTGAAGGTATGGAAAATCTTGCATTATGCACCTTCTGTGAAGTTTTTATGTTCACACCATTGAATGGAAAATTTTGTTCATTAAAAACAACATGTCTAGATACAAAGAATTTTCCATTACTATATATACACCTGTATACTTTCTTGTTTGCTGCATATCCTAGGAATGTACAAGGAGATATCTAAAATTTAACTTATGAGCATTATTATAAGGTCTTAAACAAGGGAAACACAAACATCCAAAAAATATTAGTTCATGATAATCTTGTTTTCTATCAAACAAAACCTCCATAGGAATTTTAGAACTTAAGATTTTTGATGGCAGTCTATTTATTAAATATACTCTAGTAGAAAATGCATCAAGCCAAAATTTTAAAGGTAAGGAAGCCTGAGCTAATAGAGTTAAACCAGTTTCTACAATATGCCAGTGTTTTCTTTCAATTAGACCATTTTGCTTAGAAGTATAAGGGCATGTTGTTTTATGAACAATCCCTTTTCTTTGTAAATAAGTTTTCAGAGGATAAAATTCTGTTCCTCCATCAGTTTGTAATATTTTTACTCGACTGTCAGTTTGTCTTTCAGCCAGACTAATAAATTGAATCACAGCATTGTATGCTTCAGATTTTGATTTTAAAAAATAAATCCATACATATCTTGAATAAGCATCTATAAAGGATATGTAATATTTGTACCCATAATCAGTACAAATAGGAGCAGGACCCCACCGATCAATAACAACTAATTCTAATGCCTTGGAATATTTAGTTGTAGAATCAGTAAAAGCTAGCTTGTGGCTTTTACTCATTTGACAAAAAGTGCATACATATGGCAAAGAAATATTTTCAATGGGAATATTATTGATGCTTAATACTTGTTTTACAACTTTTGCATTTACATGACCCAGTCTACAATGCCATTTATCAAAGGTTTTAAACATGTTTGCTTGAGCTACCTCTGAATAGTTACACCACTTATCTCTATGCATTTGGTTTCTTGAGTTATTGACATTAAAGTTGTAAAGTCCATTACATTCCTTACCCTGTAAAAGAATTTCATTGGTTTGAAGATCTCTAACAAGACAGTAATTAGGGTAGAATTCAAAATATACATGATTGTCTTTGACAAATTGTGAAACACTTAATAAGTTCTTTCTAATCAGAGGTACTCTAAGCAAATTATTTAAGTAGAGTTTCCTAGCACCATTGATATATGCATTATCAATATGAGTGATGTTTATGGACTTACCATTCCCCATATGTATACCTTGCTTACCTTTATATTCTTGATTGCCAAGATTAGATTTCCAAGATTGCTAGTCACATGTTTTGTTGCTCCTGAGTCTGGGAACCAACTGTCATCTGAAATGTCTTCAACTTTGGCAGTGTTTTCTTTCTGATTCTTTGCATCTTGTTGTAAGTTGATCATATTAGCACTTTGATAATTTCTTTGATTATTGGCTTCTTGCTGACTTGGTGTGAAATTACTATCAAACTGGAAATAACATTTGTTTGCACTATGTCCAAATTTTTCACAAATTTGTCACCTCAACCTGTTATTGTTGTTCTACCACCTACCTCCTCTACCTCTGGATCTGTTAGATGATCCACCTCTTTGGTTTTTATTATTGTATCATTTTTCTTGATTCTTGGATACATAATTGGCAGTAAAATCATTGATAATTGGTTTCTTTTGCTCAATTCTTCCCTCATGAGAGAGAAGAATTGAGTGCACATAGTCAATAGAAGGAGTTCTTTCTTTAGAAGAAATTATAGCAACAACAGCATTATATTCATCGTCTAAGCCACTTAATATTGACAGTACTTGTTCAGCCTCTGACACTTTATGTCCTGCTGTACCAAGTTGATCACACAAAATCTTGATCTTGTTTAGGTAGTCTCTCATGTTCATGGCATCTTTCTTTAAGTTTTGCAGTTGCCTTTTATAGTGTAGAACTTTTGCAGCTGACTGTGTGTTAAATGCTTGCTCTATAGAATGCCAAATCTCATGTGATGATTTGCATCCTATAAGTTGTGGTAAAATGTTTGAACCAATCAAAGATAAGAGCCCTGAACTGATGAGTCTGTCTTGTCGTTGATGATTCAAATAGTCTTTGTTCACACTCAGTTTCCCTTCATTATATGTAACATACTTTGGTGGAACAACAATTGTGCCAAGAACGTATTTCTTGATGTCATAACCTCTTATGGCAGATTCAATTTGAAATTTCCACATTAAATAGTTAGAATCATTTAACTGTATTGTGATTATTTAACTTTGTGGATTTATCATTATCTTGATCTGATCTTGATTTGCTGACTGCTGTGATGTAGCAGTTCTTGAGTTGTTTGGAGAGCTTGCTACCTCATTGCCTTCGTCCATGATGAGAATTAACAAATCAAGATACAAGAAAGTGGAATAACTGGATAAAGAGCACTATAAAAGTGATGACTGGCAGACACTGTGCAGCTAGCAAGTATCAGGTGATGAATTTCTTTCTGATGATGCTTTCTTGGCTAGGCACAGAAAAAAAGAAAAGCAGTGATGATCAGAAAGTTGCAGAAAAACAAATATGCAGGTTTATAGTTCTTGAAACGGAACTGTAAATCTGTATTCAAGAAGTGGGTAATAGGGTATCTTCGATGATGATGATAAAACTAAGAAGATCACCACCAGTGCAGCCACCTTCAGGTGATGAAGGTTCTCTGATGAAGGTAGGCACGACACTCGTTGGTTAACCGCTAGGTTAGAGTGGCTTTGATACCAAGTTAAGAAAACCGATGAAATGTATTTGAGTTGTAAAAATGAATTGCTTTTCTTTATTAATGCAATTGATACTGAACTCAGTTACACGACAATGTATTTATACAAATATATGAGGTCCATTGGGCTGACTTTGGTACAGCATAAAGAAGAGGCTGGTAATTATACCCAATACCTAGTTATAACCGATATACGTATACTGGTAACCGACATTCTTTCATAACTCTTCATACTGTTTAAAAAAAATGAAAAAGGGGTTATATATTGGATAATGGAAGAAAAAATAGAAATATGGACAGCTACTTAATCCTTTAAAGTGTTGTTAATTTGTTCTATTGATCATTGGCTAACTTGCCTTTTATTATTATTTAACTTTAGATGTTAGAAGGATTTTGTTTTTGTAAAAATTTGGAAATTAGATAAATAAAATTTGTAAAGGTTAAAATTCTAACTACTCTAGAATTTGAACATATTAAAAAACTAAAATTAATGGAAAATTATCAAAATGTTAAAGTCTCGAGTCTTGACAGAAGTTAATTTTTCATAAAGCATATCAAGTATTAAAAATTTGGAACTTGTATAATCCAAATCTTTTAAGTTAGGTTTTAAAAAATTTCCTCACCATTATACGTTAAATGGAACTATTTATCGCCAAATATTTGGTAAATGACATTACCATTTAACATAAATAGTGTTATACATATACATACACACACACATATGAAATTGTTTAAATTTAAATAAATGTGTTTACTTAAATTAATTATCAAATTTGGAAATTATAGATTTCAAATAAGATTTTCACATTATTAAATCCAATTTTAAATATTTTCTATTTTCTTATAAAGTCATTTTTTGTCCTTCAATTTAATAAGAATTAATACAATAAAATTTATTTAAATAATAGAAAAAAGAAAATTGGAAAATGTTTCAAAATTTGGAAGTAAGATTATAAAAATGCATCTTATTCTCCAAAATAAAATTGTTTTGGAAAATGTTTTTTTGGAAAATACTAGAATCAAAATAAAAATGAATATATTTCATCAATATTATTTATGATTAGGTCACTTTTTATACCATCGTAGATACAACCTATTGCGTAAAATTAGAGTTTAGGGTAGCAAACACCCAATAATCTACTCGGTGGACAATCTCAATAACTCCAATCCAACATAGAGAATAAAAAGAAAATAAAAGTAAACAAATTACAGATAAAGAAAGAAAGGACATAACATACCAATATAAAGAGTATCTGTTATGCCTTTATCTTTGGACCCAATTTCTTTATTTCTAGAGGGAGCATAACAATACGAGAATAATATAAATTACTCAATAAATTTCACTCACCCAAAAATAGATGCAGAAATATGGATCTTATTGAAGATACAATGATGAAGACTACCTTGGAGACAAGATTGAAATCTTTTTAAATTTACTTGATTTGATTTCAACATAAATTAAGCATAATGGTATTTGTTTCCACCTATATCCATATTTAATTGGTTTCTCAAATCAATTTACATATCTTCTTAAATTAATTGATTACCTTTCATATTTGCTTCCACATTTGGTTGATTGTGTGAATCAACTAATATATTCTCTATTTTAATATTTATAATATATTTAAATCGTCCAAATTTAACACAGCTGGTTTTATTTGTGTACATATAAAGTATGAGTATAAAAGTGGATAAATTGTGGTTTAGACAACATTAGATTCAATCATTCATGTTTCAATTAAAGTATTATACAATTTTTCAAAAATAGCCTTAGAACACTAGAAAAATTAACTCAAACATCGGCTGGATTGTTCAGATCAAATTAACAACTATATTCAGTTGGACTATCTAAGATATGATATCATGTGCTCATAATTTAATCCATCTAACAAATATGGTTAAGTAATTGTGTAATCGTAAATATATGGGATTGTTCAGAAAACTATTTAAGTAAATATGGTTAACTAATATTCATTAATCCATCTAGTAAATCCTAAAAATACGAGATTCACTATTACAATATTCATATATAGGGGAAAATGCTAATACTATTTCTTCTTTATTTAGATATATAAAGATATCTAAATCTCGTAACATAAAATGTATACATAAATAATAATAGCTCTTTTAATTTCTAATTCATTTATCTTAAAAAATTATCATACATTACATAACATAATTTTATTTTGAACAGCCTTTAAAAGATAAATTAAATATTTTACAACATTATAGGCAAAGATTACACCAATATTAGGTTATATAAACATTCTCACTTTCAACATGTTATCAAAGCATACCCAACTCATAACTCAACTGAATGCAACATAACATTATTTTGCAATTATCAATGTTGTAAGAATGGCCCTCCTACAACAATATGAAATCTATGGTTAATTACAAGGATAAAATTGTTTAAAAATGAGAACTAAATATGAATAAAATTTCATACGTGGATAAGCTAACCATAAGACCGATGTTCTACTCAATTACAAATATGTACAAAGCTCTTCTTAATTTTCTCTAATTTTTTTACATTTAACTCCTTGTATTTAATTAGTTATGTTGATCTTTAATTCAAATAATGTAAATAAATTCAATTACGAAGCGGTTGTTTCCGGACTCGGAACTTGAGCGCCCAAATCACTATGTGGTGACCTAACCATTACGCCAAGGCTCCACCTCATATATATATATATATATAAACACATATACACAAAACAATATATACAATAATCATATTAATAAAATGGTAAAGTTACTTATTCACTCATACGTATAAAAATATATATCACATAACATATATTTTTTGTGTCATCAAGAAGAAACATAAATATTTACTTATATTATATTAACAATTTTAATATATAATTGTAACGACCCTGAATTTCCGACCCAGTTTAAATTTTTGAATCCATCGTCTAATATAAAATTTTGAAATTTATGTACGTTCTCAGTTAACATCCAAACTTCGTGTATAAGATGCGTCTAGTGGGTTATGAATATGGGAAAAGTTTCGTCGCAAAATATCACGGTAAATTTCATTCGCGTTCATTGTATATCAGTTCATTTTAAAGTGCGTAAATTTCCATCTTCCGTATCTAAATATTTTTACATAGTAATGTTGTAAAAATTTATCTGATCGAGACATCGCATTCCATTTCGTCTACTTCCGTCGTCGTCTGCTTCATTTAAATTTTTTTGTCAAACGAACAAATCTAATCGGCGTAAATTTGAGTTTTGGTAGAACTGTCATATCGTCAATATCTGTGTACCGTTGTAAGCGCCTCGTCGCGCCGATCAGAATGATATATCCATTTGTACGAATCAGAGTTCGACGTAAATCGTCGCGCTAATTTAATCATTCCAAACGGACCGGTTAAATGAATATTCAGCCCAAAGTTTGACAGCCCGTATACATTCAAATTTTTGAAAAGAAAATATTGGTTGAAGTGGATTTATTATGGTGGTTGGCAGCTGGTGGATAGCACGGAAAAGTATGCAATATATTTCGTAACTCACAAAAATAATAATTACTTACCATTTCTACTCTCAACCGAATATAAAAATTAAAAGGAAAAAAAAGAACTTAGTTGTTCCACTAGTCATCTGCTACAGGTACGAACATACCTCTTCCCTCTCCTCCTTCATTTTTTAGTTCTTCCTTTTTCATTATGTACTTCATCCTCTATCACTATTCTAAAAAATAAATATATACTAGAACCAAGAATTTCATCACGCAACCATCACGCGCCGCTCCTAACTGCGCGTCGCCTGCACCGCCCCTCGCCGTCGCCCTGCCTTGCTGTCGCCCTGCTCTTGCCGTCGCCGACCGAACCACCGAGCCATCGTCTCCCACTCCCTCCTTCGCCATCTCCGCTCCATCACCTCACTTTCCCCTTCGACCGCTACTCCAGACCGCGCAACCCCACCGCGACCGAGCCGCCTGCGCCACCCAGCACGCGCGCATCACCCCCTCTGACCAAACCTGAGCCACACGCCTCCGTCGCCCTCCCATTTCCGCGCCGACTAGTCCACCTGCATCTCTGCCTCGTGCTACCATCATCCAAGCTCTCTTGCAGCAGCTTCGTGCTACTCGTCTTGTTCCATGCTGAGACTATTTGCATGATACATGCATATATTGTTTAAAACAGTTCTCTACTTTATAAAAAAATGTTTACTGTTGCTTTCTATATCTTTGCTGATTTCATATATATACAGTTGTGTATATATGTTTGAAGTAGCTGAAAAGTAGTAACAAAATTTTCTTCTCTGTTGTTGTACGACAACTACTTGAAGTCATCCACCTTGCAGCAGCCTTCTCTTGTAGTTCCTCTTCTTTCTTCTTGATTGTTTGGTAAGTATGTGCATATATAGTGTAAATATATATATATATGAATGGCTATACTTGTGGTTGATCCTATATTCTCTCTTGTCGATTGTTGCAGCTTGTTCGATTGTTCGTGTTTGTGCTACATTCGAGTCAAGTCTATTCGTGCCTCTTCGTGCTTCGTCTTTCACTCTCTTTAACCACTAAAGGTGAATAAATTTCACGACTTATATTATGATAAAATAATAATCAAGTTTGGTTGACAATATTTATGATTGTTTGATGTTATATTGAATGTTAAACTGTTAACACATGAAGTGATAGATAATATACAATTGAATTAGACGTATGGTAGTTAACACGTTGAATTTGACATTTGTACTTGAAATGGATAAAATAAAAATCTGTGTAATATAACTTTGAAATGTCTAATTAGTTGACACGTAAAAATATAGTTAGCGACTTTTGAAATAATGTAGACAAAATTTCATATAGTGTAAATTTGATAAAGCATGGACTTGAATTAGGTAGATAACACAGTGTAGAATCCCATGAAATAATAGCGTAATAATCTTTAATCTACATGAAATAAAAGTGTAGATTCTAGAAATAATTGTATTAATTGTTATTGCTTGTTTATTTACTTTGACACCATCCCAGTTATCACACTGCAAGTTCCTTTTACTATGCCTCTGATTTTGAATTAAAATGGAATCGGGTTGAAATGATAAATACCCAAATAAACCACTTGACCTAGGATAGAGAATTAAATAAGAAACCCGATTGGTCAACGATTTGATTTGATTTGAAAAAAAATAAAGATTTAAATTTAAAAAGAAATGAAGGGATTTGATTAAAAACTTGAAATTTTAATTCTAGTAAAATTTTAAAGATTAAATAGTTGATGAATTGAAACAAATATTAATAAATGTTTGATGGAAGTATGTTGTTTAAAACTAAATAAATTATTGAATTAAGTTTGGGAAATTTATTTAATAATTAAACAAATGTGAAACTGGTCCACCGAAGAAATTTAACCTGTGATTATTAATTAGATGTGTAAATAAGTGAATTTGAATTTCTTTAATAAGAAATAAAAATGTGATTTATTTAAATGAATTGAATATAAAACTTGTAATTCAAAGTTTTATTTGGCGAATCCAATTAAATTAAATTGGTAACCTTAGTGGCAAACTTAAGTGAATGATTTAATCAATTAGAAATAAAATCGAAATTGTTTTGAAATGTTAGATCAACTTAATTTAAATGATTATTGAATGGGATCCATATATGAATTTAAATCAATATTTGAATTGTTTTAAATCGAATTAAAGTTGAATTGTGAACCCAAATAGAAATCTGGAATGGGAAATTTGAAACTTTTGAAACGTAAATTATGAAAATTGATATAGAAGTCAAATGGTATGTTGGCTTTCGAATTCTAAGTGAAATTGATTTTGATTTTTTGAAATTTATTAAATGATCAATCGGTGTAATAACTACGAAGTTATTAAAGAGTTAGGGACCGGTTAGGGACATACTCTCTGTCTAAACCGAATACCACCTTAATAACTATTATACGCGGAGTGTGATCCAGAACGAAGTGGTTGGTATGATGTACGTTGATGATTGAAGAAAGAGAACGATAATGGATGACCTTGACACTTGTGTCAAATTGGAAATGACTTAAACAGGAGCCATGCCAAGCCAATGAGGTTAGCTACCTCTAGCGAACACACTTCTTCGTAAATTACTCATTACTCGTTTTTGATTGGTACGCACCCTTGAATTTGGAGTGTTATATCGTAGTGTTGCGATTGTTGTGGCGATGCGTTCTCACCAGTCCGGATCAGGCAAACGGTAGTTTCACTACCTTGGGTATTGCCTCATGTGCCTTGTCATACTTGTAACCCTATGCGCGACCACTATGATTTGTTTTGTATTATACCTATGGAGTACTCCCTGATAGCCCACTAGTTTACGGTGGAGTTTACAGTGCTGTATAGACTATGATGCTATATAAATGTGTTAAGGGGAATAATGGTAACGCCTTAACACTATTTTGATACTTTATATTACTGTTAGACATTATCTACCTAGCGTACACTACTATATATAGATAGTTTAACGGATCCTGAAAGATGTTCATTCCATTCATCTTTGAGTTATTATTATTTCAAAATTTGTACCATATTATCTTGTATAATAATATATGTCCTGACTCGAGTGTTTGTTTGTGCTTATGCTCGGGTCAGTTTGAGGATTTCTGTTGCCGTGCTGCTTGGGAGTTGAAGACTTTGAAGACTATAATTTATCTTTATCAGTATTTCTCTACTCTATTGTGATACTTGTATCGGACATCTTTGTATTTCTATTTCACCATTTGTTTGAGACATTGTTGTATTTACTTAGTAGCTTCATGAATTACTATTATGACATTGTTGTAATTCTGCTGCGTTATTCTGTTATATTGTATCTGTCTGTGATTCTGTGATGATTCTCATTTATATACATATACTCCATTAATGATTCGTGTTTTGTATTATTTAAGTTGACATGTGTGGATTATTGTCAATTTAAATGGTCCAAATATACGGGTTGTTACAGTTGGTATCAGAGCTTTGGTTCCCGAAAACCTTAGCCTGTGGTGTTGTAAAGCTCATTAGAGATAGGCTAATAATACCTTAGAATGAGGAGAATCATTTCAGAATCTATATCCTTTTATTCCATCCTCCTTATTGAATTCGTTGATTAGAATTTCCTTAAGTTCTATAAACTTCTATCTTTGATTCTAAATCGCTTTTGGTATTCCAGGATGAGTACCAGAAGGAACGCCAGAGGTGGGGGTAGAGGAAATGCTCCTGCACAACGTGCCCCAGCTCCCACAGTCAAGTTCTCTACTCTTAGCAAAGAATACACTCAACTTGGCGGCATCAAATTCTCTGGATCCGAGAGCTTCATTGGAGCGCAACAGTGGCTGAATAGCCTGGAAAGGATCTTCACTGGTCTTGAGATTACTGATGCGCAAAAGCCTCAATTGGCCGCTTGGCAGCTTCAGGATGCAGCACAGGATTGGTGGGACTCAGTAACCTCCCGGACTGACGAAAAACTATCACCTGGGCCCAGTTTAGGTAAAATCTAACTGAAATTTCATCCAAATAATTCCTTTTGCCTCTTCGAATCTTGACTCATCTTTGTCTCGCTTATGAATAGGGATTCTTTTTCGGCTCAGTGGATGCCAACAGCCGGAAAGGCTCAGCTTTACCGATCATTTATGGACCTCAAGCAGGGTAACATGACTTTCTCCGAGTTTGAAAAGAAGTTTAACGAACTCTCCAAGTTCAGACCTGGCTTGATTGATACACCACTTCTGAAAAATGAGAAATTTATCCATGGAGCATGTCTAGAGTATTACGATCTCCTTACAGCTCATGTCCATGGCACTTTCACCGAGCTGATGGATTATGCCCTTAGATATGAGGCAAAGCCGAGGGGTGCATCAGTCACCAAAACACCAGTTGCTCGGTCATCCTCTAGTTAGACTGGAAAGAGGAAGCCGAATTTTGAGCAGCGAAGGAAGAACTGGCAGAAGACAACCGGGCTTGGCTATTCTTAGAAGAAGCCCATCGGCTTATCCTCTATCACCTACTTCAACTGCAATCAGAAGGATCATTATGCCAGCAGTTGCCCATCCCAAAGGGAGCAGCTATTCCGCCACCAGCTCAGATGGCTAAGAGAGATGTATGCCACATTTGCCTACAGCCCGGACATTTCAAGAAGGATTGCCCTACCCAGAAGAAGGGTACCCCATCTGGAGTTTTTGCTATTACCACCCCTACCCCTGAAGTTCAGGATGACCAAGGTACATTACAGGGTACTTTTTTGTTGCATAATTTACCTGTTAAAGTTCTATTTGATACTGGAGCAACACATAGTTTCATATCTATTGATTTGTGTAATAAACTTGAATTGGAACCCATTCTTGCCTCAACTTTCTTATGTGTATCAAATCCCATCGGAGGACCCGCTAACCTCAAAAGGGTATGCAAATATGTCACGCTTATGTATGGTATGTATCGTTTCACTTGGGATTTCTATGTCCTTGGATTTGAGGCATTTGATATCCTATTAGGCGTTGATTGTCTACTAAAGTTCGAAGCCATTATCTCTTGCAAAGCTCGAACCGTCTCTCTAATTGACGACAAGAGTAAACCTTTAGTTATTGAAGGTAAATCACCTCAGGAGTGTGCTGGAAGTTTTATATTCTCTCTTGACTCTCATCCGAATGATCTAAGCACTACCCCGATTGTTCAGCTCTTTTCTGATGCATTTGGAGAAGTCAATTCTCTACCACCTCCGCGGGAAATCGAATTCTGCATTGATCTTATTCCAGGTGCTCGACCAGTAGTTCTCCCTCCCAGGAGAATAGCTCCTAAAGAGAAGGCAGAATTGAATGCTCAGATTGAAGATTTATTTGCTAAAGGCTTGATTAGGCGAAGTCATTCAGAATGGGGAGCTGCAGTTGTATTTGTCACAAAGTCAGACGGTTCTCTCAGAATGTGTGTAGACTATAGAGAGCTAAACAAGCTCACACACAAGAACAGATATCCAATGCCCTGCATTAATGATTTATTCGACCAGCTCCATGGAGCTAAAGTTTTCTCTCAACTCGATCTTGCTACCGGCTTTCACCAACTCAGAATTGCCGAGGAGAGTATTCCTAAAACAGCATTCCGCACTGATAATGGTTTCTTTGAATGGACGGTTATGCCGTTCGGCCTAACTAATGCTCCAGCTTATTTCGTCGATTTGATGAACAGAGTTTTCCGTGATGTTCTGAACAAGTTTGTTCTTATTTTCATCGATGATATTCTGGTCTTCTCTAAAGATGAGAAAGAGCATAAGTCACATTTGGCTTTTGTCCTTGAAACTCTTCGTAGTCATCAGCTTAAAGCCAAGCTCTCGAAATGCCACTTTTGGAGAGATGAAGTTCGATTTCTTGGCCATATTGTTTCGGAGAATGGGATTTCGGTCGATCCAGCTAAGATCGCCGTAATCAATGTAAGTTCTATCCTTATTCATCATTTCTATCCGAACATCTTTTCTCTTTCGAAACTCGAATCCTCGAAATTTGCAAGATTGGGAGACTCCCAAAACTCCTACCGATATTCGTAGCTTCTTGGGCTTGGCCGGTTATTATCGTAGATTTATAGAAAATTTTGCTTGGATTGCCGCACCGCTCACCGCACTGACCAGAAAGGATGTCAAGTTTAATTGGAATGAAAAGTGTTAATCAGCTTTCAATGAGATGAAGCGAAAGTTGACCTCTGCCCCAGTTCTTACAGTTATTGACGGAAGCGAAGGTTTGACCGTCTATACTGATGCTTACCGTAATGGATTAGGAGTAGTTTTAATGCAGAAAGGAAAGGTCATTGCCTATGCTGGTCGTCAGTTAAAGAACCATGAAGCAAATTACGCAACTCATGATTTAGAACTCCTTGCGATTGTATTCGCTCTAAAGCTATAGAGGCATTATCTTCTAGGGACAAAATTTGAATTATTTACAGACCATAAGTCATTGAGATATATTTTCTCACAGAAAGATTTGAATCGGAGACAAGTCCGATGGCACGAATTCTTAGCTGCATATGATCTCGACATTAACTACAACCCAGGGAAAGCGAACGCCGTGGCCGACGCTTTGAGCAGAAACAAAGCAATGATATGTTGTAATCTTGTAGAGGGAATGTTATTTCAGCTCGTTGTCTCCCCAGCTCTTATGGATCGCATCATAGCTAAGCAATACGAGGACACTTTGCTCTATCGTATCAAGGAAATAGTTCTCAGTAGAGTCGGAAATGTTGACAGTAAAATGGGTGCACAAGTAGATAGTAATGGAGTTTTGAGGATCGACAACCGAATTTGTGTTCCAAATGTTGATGGTTTAAGACAGGAAGTGCTGAGAGAAAACCATCAATCCTCGCTTTCATTTCATCCAGGAGTCACAAAGATGTATCAGAATATGAAGAAGTTATATTGGTGGAGTGGAATGAAACGTGATATCTCCACCTATGTTAGTAGATGCACAACTTGTCAACAAGTTAAGGCCGATCACAGGAAGATGGCAGGATTACTTCAACCTCTAGAGATTCCAAATTGGAAGTGGGAGTAGATTTCCATGGACTTTGTTGATGGGCTACCAAGGACCATAAGGGGTAACGAGAGCATTTGGGTGATTATTGATAGGTTGACGAAATCCGCTCATTTTATTCCAGTCAAGACCACTCGTACTACTTCGAGTTTGGCCGAGATATATATGAGGGAAGTTGTTAAACTTCATGGTGTACCATCTAGTACCGTATGCGATAGAGATCCTATTTTCACTAGTAAATTTTGGAAGACATTTCAAGATACTTTGGCACTAAACTAAACTTGAGTACAGCTTATCATCCTCAGACAGATGGTCAAACTGAGAGGGTGAATCAGATTTTGGAAGATCTTCTCCGAGCTTGTATTATAGACTTTGGTGGATCCTGGGAAGACCATCTCCATTTGGTTGAATTCACCTATAATAATAGTTATCAGGTAAAATTGAATTTCAATTTGAATGATTATATTTGAATTGGAATTTAATTATCTTTGATAAATCAGGTAAGTATTGGTATGGCGCCGTTCGAAGCTTTATATGGACGGCCGTACAAATCGCCAGCTTGTTGGATTGAGCCAGGGGACCGATTAGTGCTTGGCCCGGAAATGATTATGGAAGCTTCCGAGAAAGTTGAAGAAATTAGGAGGAAGATAAAGATGGCATAAGACAGACAGAAGTGCTACGCTGACAGAAGAAGGAGAGATCTCGAATTCAGTGTAGGAGACGAAGTATTCCTAAAAGTGTCACCTTTGAAGAATGTTATTCGATTTGGAAGGAAAGGAAAGCTTGCTCCTAGATTTGTTGGCCTGTTTGAGATTACGGAAAGGATCGGAACCTTGGCCTATAGAATCGCATTACCAGAAAAGTTTGCCGGTGTGCACAATGTGTTCCATGTCTCACATCTCTGCAAAGTAGTGCGCGATCCATCTATGACCATTCCCACTGCTCAGTTGGAAGAGTTAGTCATCGAGCCTGACTTGACTATTGAGCGGAAGCCACTTCGGATAGTCGACCGTGAGACGAAGCAACTTAGAAGGAAGTCGGTAAATCTCGTCAAAGTTCAGTGGAGTGCAGATGATCGAGATTGCACATGGGAAACTGAGGATAGTATTCAGGATTCAAACCCCGAATTACTGATTCCAGGTATAATTTTCTCAAATCTATCTTGATTTTTACTTGTTCTTTTCTACTTCTTGTGCTTCGTTACTTTTCGAGGATGAAAAGTTTTGAGTGGGGGAGATTGTAACGACCCTGAATTTTCGACCCAGTTTAAATTTTTGAATCCATCGTCTAATATAAAATTTTGAAATTTATATACGTTCTCAGTTAACATCCAAACTTCGTGTATAAGATGCGTCTAGTGGGTTATGAATATGGGAAAAGTTTTGTCGCAAAATATCACAGTAAATTTCGTTCGCACTCATTGTATATCAGTTCATTTTAAAGTGCGTAAATTTCCATCTTCCGTATCTAAATATTTTTACACACAGGTAACGACCCAGTATTTTCAACCATTCGCATCCATTATAAGTGTATAGGTAGACACTCATGCCGGAGTTGAATTGCTCAAAATACTACGTTGTAAATAAAATTTGGCAGAAACTCATCATATACAGTAAATAAAATAATTACAGATCACAGACACAGAGTAATATAACAATACTGCAGCGGAAACAAAGGATAGTAGTTCATGAAGCTACTATATATATGTATAACAGAGTTAAACAAGATACAACAGAGGTCTCGATTATAATAGATGTCTCAATACAATAATCAAATACCAGATCTGAATACATCACTGGATCGACGGAATAACTGAAAGCAGGATCGATAGATAGCTGGATCTCCAAGCGAAGCTCCAACTCCAAAGGTGAGTCTCCAATGCTGTATCACTCAGTCTGACCCGAGCGTAAAGCAAAACACAAAACACTCGAGTCAGGATTAACATTCTTATATTAATAAATCCAACTCAAGTGAAATATCAACTGAAATACAAGTAACTTAAAGGATGTTTGGGATAACCATCCCCTAAGGATCCGTTAAACTATTTACTATGTAGTAATATTCACTATTATAATAGTGTCTAAATAAGTAAAGTATAATCATATCGGAAAATAGCGTTAAGGGGATGGAGAACCTTAACGCGGTCGGATCTTAAAATCATAATCGTAGTAAAGCTCGATATGGTAGGTGACACGGCACAACTAGGCAATGCCAGGGTAGATATACCAATTACGCACACGGACTGATGGATACGCATAGCAGCCACTACCGTTCCACCTCGAACAACACTCCCAAATCGGAGGATGGCCATCTAGTCAAATCATAAGTAAGAGTATAATATCGAAGAAATGCGTTCGAGAAGAGGTGCTACCTCACTGGTCCGAGATCGCTCCTGTTTTAGCCACCTTATGCCAACTCACGGGAGTTGGGTCCACGTAACATACCTTAAGAACGCCACCACCATCCTACTTCATTCTGGAATCTCCACCGCGTACACGGTTGTCAAAGTGGTTTTCGGTATCGACAGAGAGTATGTCCATATCCGATCCCGGTCTCTTTGCCAACCAATCGTTATTATAACACCGTGGTCATTTCAAAATAGTTTATACTTCAAAACCAAAATATCATTATCATTCAAAACCCAATTTAATACGATATCATTTCATTTCAAATATATCCATTTTCAAAATCATATTACTTTCCAAAGTTATAATGCTTTCGAAATCATAACACTTTCCTTTTAAACAGTTTAGACATTAAAATTTCGTTATAAAATAAATTAGTTTCCTCAAATTTCACAAATCGATTCAAATAACTCGAATTCCAAAAATTTAATTTAATCAAATCTCACATTATCAGTTTCAACTCGATTCAGCTTCTAAATAAACCATTTCAAATTATCGATTTCAAATACATATCTGAACCATAAGATAAGCCATTTCAATTTTTAATATATTTCAAAGCTTTAAATATTCAACATTTCAAAACTAAATTCGATAAATTTATATACATATCGAATTCCCTTTACAATTATTTAGTTTTGAAATATTAACTTAACATTTCCATAATATTTGAATACGATTTCAATTTTACAATTTAAATAACCAAAATATCTCATTTAAATATTTATACGTTTGAAATATCCATTTGAGTCACCTTTTCAACTTTCAAGTTGTAAATCACCTTTTTAAATTTCAAATTCAATACATTTCGAATCAACTTATTTAAGTATATTTCTTAAATAAAATAAAATTTCAATCGATTTCATATCATTATAAATTCTATATTTCAAAAATATAGATATTAAATAAATACTTAAACATATTATTTATCAACTTTATTAAATCAACTTTAATGAATCTTTAAAATCAATATTTATCAAAACCATACATTTCTTTTCAAAACCAAAGAAATCATTTTCAAAACATTTATATATAGACCAACGGTGTCTGTATATAATTTTCTACCCTATGGTCAAGTGATACGGATATTTATCATTTCAATCCGCAATTTAAATTATATATACGGGTATATATCTTTTCAACCCGCAATCCCAAATTCCATTCAATGAAAATCGCTTGGGTTTATCATTTCAACCCATAACGATTTTCTCCTATTCTACAGATCGTTCGGGTATGTATCATTTCAACCCATAGTGATTCTATACTAACAGGGAACTTGCAAAGTGATAACAGATATGAAAATAAAATAACAACTGTAACAGGCATATATCAACAATATACATAACAGATAATGGTGTCAGATGTCACAGGTGAACAGATACAGATGATGACATATAAACAATGTAAATAACTAACATCAGCATATTTCAATTGACATTTCAATTGAAATTAAACTTAATAAATATAAGAACATTAATCGTGAGTGATTGCTCACCTTTCGAGGCTAGACGGATTTGACAAGAAAATAAGCTACGAATTCCAAAACAACGCTAGTTGAATACGATTTGAATGAAGCAAACAGGCACGACGGACAAAGCTGACAATAGGGAAAACGAGGAGACTAATCAGAATCAGTTTTAATATAAAGTGGAAAAATATATATAAGCGGTTATCATTATCATTCCCGAAATCAACATTTTTAAACTTATATAAACTAACACATTATACTTTAGATCCATGTTTATTCTAAAACCGATATTTAAATATATTGTAAATAGTCAGATTCTCATATCTCACATATGCAAACTCTTATACAAACACAACACCTACCACTATATTACTGTTTACAAATTATATTGATAAAATAATACAAATGAGACTAATATACTTATATAGATAGACAAGTAAACAGACAGTTGTATTTATCACTTTATAAAACCCAAATATAAGACTAATATATGGTGAATACATATATTGCACACTCGCAAGAGTTATACAACTTATATAACCAAATAATATATAGTACAAAAATAGGCCTGCTCTGTTTTATAAATAAAAATATTTATACTGTAAAAATCTTAAGACAAATTATACTCATATATACCTTCATACATAACCGAACTCACCTATATATTCTTAACTAATATACAATTATGAAACTGAGTACATATATATACCACTCTGTAGATGAATATATATACCATTTTAGATACATATAATGCAAAACATATTTTTACCATCTATAATATATATACTATAACAATATATAAGATACGACTATGTATGATAACAGACACTTCAATAATAACAGAGCGTGTAAACTACTTATATACTATCATATAGAACAGAACATTTACATGCCTTTCTTTCCTTTCAAATGCATGCACTGGAAATACTATCAAGATAAAATATGTATTAGAAATATCTTATATAATCCAAAAACACATATATAAACCTTTATATACCACGACATGCTCTGTAGTACTAATATAAACTTATTAAAATATTCACGTAATTTTGAAAATACCGTAACAGTAAAAATATAACTGAAAAAAATTTTGAAGTCGCCACACTACATATATATATACCAATATATAAAAAGTCGTATGCAATATAAAACTTAGTTTAATTTAATTATACTTCACATATAATAAACTTATAGAATTTGAAATCTTAAAACTTACATATAGAATATACGGTACACTATATATACAGAAATAATATAAACTGAATTGTTATATATACCATAAACCAACACTTATATAAACTACTATATACAGCTTACAACTCTGGTCCAGTTACCCTTATCTTGTTCAAACTAATGAACATGAGGCTACAAAACATCATACAAACCTACTTAATATAACAAATATGAATATATACATATATATAAAACATCTTCAATGATTTCCCATATAACAGTGGTTTGCAAACTAATATAACTAAGCCGAGTCATTTATGTTTAGATAAACAAATACATATACACAGCACACTTACAACACGCATAGAGGCAAAGGATGGCTGCCACGCTCACTAGAAGAAGGGCACGGTGGAAGGAGGCAGCCGTGGTGGCTCCTGCGTGCAGCAGTGTTGAAGTGGAGCGGGGTCTGGTGGAGGAACGTGGGTGGGTTCTCGGCCTAGGTCTGCTGACTAGGATAGGGCATAGGGTCGTGGGTTGTGAGGCACGAGGTGGAGGGGACGTGAGGAGTTCGACGATGTGGCAGATCTTGGTTGTGGGAACGTGGGTCAGGGAGTTGCTGGCCGGAGAAGGAGGAAGGGAAGGGAGGGATCGGTGAAGTCTGGGTGAAGCAGTGGGGCTCATCACGTAGCTGCGGGGTCGAGATGGGCGAGGCGATGGGTTCTCGGGGATGGAAAGGGTGGTCTTCGGCTGCAAGGTCGTGGTTGGGTGGAGGCGTGGGGTTGCCTGGGTGGAGGCGCAGATCTGGGTAGCTGTCGAAATATATGAAGATGTTGGGAAGGAGGCTTCGGCCATGTTGGAATGGTTGGTGGTTGAAGGCGGATGCGAACACGAGCGGAGGGGAAGGCTGGAGCGTGGTGGGGATTTAGGAGGCATGCGCGAGTCTCTGCTTTTGCATACATCAGAGGAAGTTTGTTTTACAAATTAAATGAAAGTATAAGGTGAATAAAGTAGCTGTTCAGCTTGATGAGAAAAAAACGCATAAAGTTTGAATGCTAAAATAAATGCTAGGAGAAGAAAAAAATGACCCGTTCAACTTTGTACGTTTACACCTTTGAAAGGTGTGGGGCAAAGCAAACGTACTAATGTAAATATAAATTGAAGTGATGGGAATGTAACAACTGTACATTGATTTAGAAGCTATAAAACAATTTATTATATTACTGAGATTCACGTTCAAACTTGAAAAGGCAAACGAAAGCTAACGGTCACAATTCAGGGTACCGGTACGACGCACTGTTTTATTGTTTCTGTCGCGTACCGGACCTCAAAATATAGAGTTGAGTATACCGTAGAGATCAGCGCAACAAGACGATCAAAACGGTACACAAATATCAGTGGTACGGTCATCCGATCAAAAGTCGATAACCGGTACCAGAAATGCTGCTATTCTAACAGAAATAAGATAAACGGAGCAACAGAAGTCCAAATTTTGAAAAACGAAAGATGATGACTTACTCAGAAGATGATTTACAATTTTTCTATAGGAAAATATTTAGGTTTGGAAAACATTTTATTATCATCAATTTTTAACCGGTATAAATTGGAATAAAATTACACTAGAAAATAAACTTCCAAATTTTACCAGTTGCTATGTTAAAACAGACGCATTCCAAATATTAAATTTTTATTTAAAAATTTTATTGTTTAAAATTTCACAAAAATCCAATTTATTAAATAAATAAAACCACTGAAATTTACGGGTCGTTATAGTAATGTTGTAAAAATTTATCTGATCGAGACGTCGCATTCCATTTCGTCTAATTCCGCGTCGTATGCTTCATTTAAATTATTTTGTCAAACGAACAAATCTAATCGGCGTAAAATTTGAGTTTTGATAGAACTGTCGTATCTTTAATATCTGTGTACCATTGTAAGCGCCTCGTTGCGCCAATCAGAATGGTATATCCATTTGTACGAATCAGAGTTCGACGTAAATCGTCATGCTAATTTAATCATTCCAAACAGACCGGTTAAATGAATATTCAGCCCAAAGTTTGACAGCCCGTATACATTCAAATTTTTGAAAAGAAAATATTGGCTGAAGTGGATTTATTATGGTGGTTGGCAGCTGGTGAATAGCATGGGAAAGTATGCAATATATTTCGTAACTCACAAAAATAATAATTACTGACCATTTCTACTCTCAGTCGGATATAAAAATTAAAAGGAAAAAAAAGAACTTAGTTGTTCCACTAGCCATCTGCTACAGGTACGAACATACCTCTTCCCTCTCCTTCTTCATTTTTTATTTCTTCCTTTTTCATTATGTACTTCATCCTCTGTCACTATTCTAAAAAATAAATATATACTGGAACCAAGCATTTCATCACGCAACCATCACGCGCCGCTCCTAACCGCGCGTCGCCTGGACCGCCCCTCGCCGTCGCCTTGCCCTTGCCGTGGCCGATCGAACCACCGAGCCATCGTCGCCCACTCCCTCCTTCGTCATCTCCGCTCCGTCACCTCACCTTCCCTTTCGACCGCTACTCCAGGCCACGCAACCCCGCCGCGATCGAGCCGACTGCGCTACCCAGCACGCACGCATCACCCCTTCTGACCAAACCCGAGCCACACGCCTCCGTCACCCTCCCATTTCCGCGCCGACTAGTCTACCTTCATCTCTGCCTCGTGCTACCATCAGCCGAGCTCTCTTGCAGCAGCTTCGTGCTACTCGTCCTATTCCATGCTGAGACTATTTGCATGATACATGCATATATTGTTTAAAATAGTTCTCTACTTTATAAAAAAAATGTTTACTGTTGCTTTCCATATCTTTGCTGATTGCATATATATACAGTTGTGTATATATGTTTGAAGTAGCTGAAAAGTAGTAACAGATTTTTCTTCTCTGTTGTTGTACAGCAACTACTTGAAGTCATCCACCTTACAGCAGCCTTCTCTTGTAGTTCCACTTCTTTCTTCTTGATTGTTTGGTAAGTATGTGTATATATAGTGTAAATATATATATATATATATGAATGGCTATACTTTTGGTTGATCCTATATTCTCTCTTGTTGATTGTTGCAGCTTGTTCGATTGTTCGTGTTTGTGCTGCATTCGAGTCAAGTCTATTCGTGCCTCTTCGTGCTTCGTCGTTCACTCTCTTTAACCACTAAAGGTGAATAACTTTCACGACTTATATTATGATAAAATAATAATCAAGTTTGGTTGACAATATTGATGATTGTTTGATGTTAGATTGAATGTTAAACTGTTAACACATGAAGTGACAGATAATATACACTTGAATTAGACGTATGGTAGTTAACACGTTGAATTTGACATTTGTACTTGAAATGGATAAAATAAAAATCTATGTAATATAACTTTGAAATGTCTAATTAGTTGACATGTAGAAATATAGTTAGCGTCTTTTGAAATAATGTAGACAAAATTTCATATTGTGTAAATTTGATAAAGCATGGACTTGAATTAGGTAGATAACACAGTGTAGAATCCCATGAAACAATAGCGTAATAATATTTAATCTACATGAATTAAAAGTGTAGATTCTAGAAATAATTGTATTAATTTACATGAAATTATAATGTAAAATTAATACGATATTTGGGGATTATTTAAATTAATTGTTGATGTTGATTGTTGTTATTGCTTGTTTATTTACTTTGACACCATCCCAGTTATCACACTGCAAGTTCCCTTTACTATGCCTCTGATTTTGAATTAAAATAGAATCGGGTTGAAATGATAAATACCCAAATAAACCACTTGACCTAGGATAGAGAATTAAATAAGAAACCCGATTGGTCAACGATTTGATTTGATTTGAAAAAAAATAAAGATTTGAATTTAAAAGGAAATGAAGGGATTTGATTAAAAACTTGAAATTTTAATTCTAGTAAAATTTTAAAGATTAAATAGTTGATGAATTGAAACAAATATTAATAAATGTTTGATGGAAGTATGTTGTTTAAAACTAAATAAATTATTGAATTAAGTTTGGGAAATTTATTTAATAATTAAACAAATGTGAAACTGGTCCACCGAAGAAATTTAACTTGTTATTATTAATTAGATGAGTAAATAAGTGAATTTGAATATCTTTAATAAGAAATAAAAATGTGATTTATTTAAATGAATTGAATATAAAACTTGTAATTCAAAGCTTTATTTGGCGAATCCAATTAAATTAAATTGGTAAGCTTAAATATAATGTTGGCAAACTTAAGTGAATGATTTAATCAATTAGAATAAAATCGAAATTGCTTTGAAATGTTAAATCAACTTAATTTAATTGATTATTGAATGGGATCCATATATGAATTTAAATCAATATTTGAATTGTTTTAAATCGAATTAAAGTTGAATTGTGAACCCAAATAGAAATCTGGAATGGGAAATTTGAAACTTTTGAAACGTAAATTATGAAAATTGATATAGAAGTCAAATGGAATGTTGGCTTTCGAATTCTAAGTGAAATTGATTTTGATTTTTTGAAATTTATTAAATGACCAATCGGTGTAATAACTACGAAGTTATTAAAGAGTCCAGGACCAGTTAGGGACATACTCTCTGTCTAAACCGAATACCACCTTAACAACTATTATACGCGGAGTGTGATCCAGAACGAAGTGGTTGGAATGATGTACGTTGATGATTGAAGAAAGAGAACGATAATGGATGACCTTGACACTTGTGTCAAATTGGAAATGACTTAAACAGGAGTCGTGCCGGGCCAATGAGGTTAGCTACCTCTAGCGAACACACTTCTTCGTAAACTACTCATTACTCATTTTTGATTGGTGCGCACCCTTGAATTTGGAGTGTTGTATCGCGGTGTTGCGATCGTTGCGGTGATGCGTTCTCACCGGTCCGGATCAAGCAAACGGTAGTTTCACTACATTAGGTATTGCCTCATGTGCCTTGTCATACTTGTATCCCTATGCGCGACCACTACGATTTGTTTTGTATTATACCTATGGAGTACTCCTTGATTGCCCACTAGTTTACGGTGGAGTTTACAGTGTTGTATAGACTATGATGCTATATAAATGTGTTAAGGGGAATAATGGTAACGCCTTAACACTTTTTTGATACTTTATATTACTGTTAGACATTATCTACCTAGTGTACACTACTATATATAAATAGTTTAACGGATCCTGAAAGATGTTCATTCCATTCATCTTTGAGTTATTATTATTTCAAAATTGGTGCCATATTATCTTGTATAAGAATATATGTCCTGACTCGAGTGTTTGTTTGTGCTTATGCTCGGGTCAATCTGAGGATTTCTGTTGCCGTGCTGCTTGGGAGTTGAAGACTTTGAAGACTATCATTTATCTTTATCAGTATCGCTCTACTCTATTGTGATACTTGTATCAGACATCTTTGTATTTCTATTTCACCATTTGTTTGAGACATTGTTGTATTTACTTAGTAGCTTCATGAACTACTATTACGACATTGTTGTAATTCCGCTGCGTTATTCTGTTATATTGTATCTGTCTGTGATTCTGTGATGATTCTCATTTATATACATATACTCCATTATTGATTCGTGTTTTGTATTATTTAAGTTGACATGTGTGGATTATTGTCAATTTAAATGGTCCAAATATACGGGTTGTTACAATAATTTTTTTAAGTTAGGACATTCATATTTACAGAGATATATAGTTAGCGAGGTTCGAACCCTCAACCTTATATCCGAGCATCGCATGTTATTTTGATTTACGATTAATATATTAGCATAAATTTATCATATACTTGATAATAAAATGTATTTTAGCAATAATTAAAATATAAATACTATTTTTTAACAATATTACCATGTGCAGAGTCGGTTCTGGGTGTTCTAGTACTTAGGGCTAGTTGTGAGTCAAGACCATATTACATGTATTAATTAGACTAATAAAATTGAAGCATCAAAGTGAAATAGCTTATATATGATATTGATAACAAATGCGGTAACAAAAAAACAACTACATTGATAATGATACTTCAAGTCATACAACAGTTCAAAAGAAAATTTAATTTTTAGCAACCGATTTGTGTTAAAAATGTTAATCATCAAATTTTTAAGCAAAGAAGCTTATTTGCCAGGAATTTAAGCATTCAAATCATATTAATATTCTACAAATAGAAATTCATAACATAAATTGAATAAAAATAAAGATAATAAAGTATATCATCTTATGCAAAATTGTGGCTTCTGAAATTGATATGATTTTCTAATCTTTCCTTCCAATTTCTTTTAATTAAAGCATATGTAGAAAATTATGAATTTGTAGGATTTTGATAGTTGTGATTTTTAAATTTAGGAAATATG
The DNA here is from genome assembly GCA_030737815.1 of Allium fistulosum. Taxonomy (NCBI): domain Eukaryota; kingdom Viridiplantae; phylum Streptophyta; class Magnoliopsida; order Asparagales; family Amaryllidaceae; genus Allium; species Allium fistulosum. The sequence continues at coordinate 854,863,767 of CM060907.1, forward strand.
AATTGAAGCAAAAGAGGATTGATGCTCATCTTCCTTGTGCCTAGCATTAACTTTTATCTTCATACAATGCATTTTTGTTGTCTACAATAAGTTTTTATTCATTTTAACTTTTCATTTATTTTGGTGCCCTTGAGTGAAATAGGTCCAAAGCCATGGCTTTAGTGCCTTGATCCAAGGGCCATCCTTGACCGTGTGCAATGCACGAATTAAGAGAACATAACAAAAAGTGACTTGCTGACAAAAAAGATTGAATGTGATTTTCTACATTCAGCAAAATCATAATTTTCTCCTTGTGATTTTAAGCCAAAATTTGAAGGATGGTTTGAATTAAAATAGATCAATTAAGATATTATATTTTAGTTGGTTACAAATATAAATGCAGGGTTTGGGTTTTAGACTTAGCATTAAGGAAGATCAAGTAAAAGGTTTTGGTGTTTTGATGATTGTGGGTCGTTTAATACAAGTAATTAAGACAAATTAATATCAAATTTTTTTAGCCAAAATAAAATAAAACAAATGTTGAATTATTCTTCTTTTTCCAGTTTTCCCTCTTCAATTTTCTTTTCTTTCTTTTTTCTTTGCAAAATTAAAGGGCGATGTCAGTATTTCTAAGCCAAATTATGATGTCTCATTTTGAGTGATTGTTAATATAAGAGGTTCAGTTTAGAGTTAGAATTAGGGAAAACTCAGGAAAGGATATTTGAGTTTGGAAGATTATGGTCCATTTGTTATAATTAATTTAGATAAATTAAGAGTGAATAAAGGTCAAAGATTACTATTTATTTTTTGTTTTTCTTAATATTAGTATGTAATGAGTTCAAAAAAATGAAATAACTAAAAGGGAACTTTTTAAAACACACCCTCTAAATTTCAAATAATAATTGTCCCTTCTCAAAAACAAATTCAAAAAACATCGTTGTTTTTAGTTTCAGCCAAAAGTGCAAATATTTGTATTTTCCTGAACTGTAAATATTTTACTTTTTAAAAGAAAGTTCTGATCATTGAGACTTGCAATTTAGTACGGATTTAATTTTCCAAAAGAGCATAAAATAAATACCGTAAATAAAAATAAATTTTAATTTTTAAACTTGTTTTTTTGGAGGGTTTCGTGTATGAAACTTGAATAAGAGGCGGATTATGATTTCCATTAACTAAAATATGAACAACCAAAAGACCATGGTTGAACATTTCAAAGTATTAAGTACTATAAATTTTTTAATTATTGATTTCATTATTCACAAAGTCACAAAAAATTTATGTGAACAAAATTACATTAATATACACATATATAACGTTAAATGGGTGGAAGAAAAGTACTTCTCAATATATAATGTTAAGAACATCTATGACATTCTAAAACAATGTTGTTTATCTCATGAGAAGTGAAAAGGATTTGTTTTGGAAAAGGTTAGTGCTAAAATATGATATATATATATATATATATGTGTGTGTGTGTGTGTGTGTGTGTGTGTGTGTGTTTGTGTGCGTGTATGCAGAAGCTAATCTCTTTAAGGAAGTGTCAAGGTTGTATCGCATGTGTGAAGGAGGAACTACAGTTTCGAATTGAATAGTCTCATATATCGCTAAATAACTTGGAGAAATGTTATATAAATATGGGTTAGTTGTTAGTCCATGGTTGATGGTTTTGATGACAACAACCTTAGAATAAGATTATAAAATATAAATACTAACATTATTGTTTAGATATATGTATATGCAGGATTTAACCATGCAGGTACCAAGAATGAAGACTGTACAGTATAGAGATTCAAGATATCAAGATTGAAGACTCATGAGTATCAAGAATATCAAGATTATCAAGAGTTCAAGATTTCAAGATAAGTATTGAGTCTAGAATTATGTTAAAACTTCACAATAGCACTGAAATCTTCATTCCGTATTTTCATTTGGGATGGAACCCATTTCTACCTTTTTAGTGGCTTACAAACCCACGACAAGTAGCTTACAAATCTACGACAAGTGGCTTACAAACCCACGAACATCCTGGTTTTGTACAAGTTCTCGAGTCCTGATTTGATGAGATATTCTACAGGAAGAAGCTTGCAAAACTACTTCAAAATGATTTTCAAAAATGCTTTTCAAAATGTTTTAGCCTTAAAAATTATCTTTTCAAATGATTTTCAAAAAGATGTTTTAGCCTTAAAAAATATTCTTTGATTTTGTTCTTAAATAAATTCTTGTTTTAAACTTCGTTTGTTTTAAACTATCTTTTAATATATTTAACTTTTAATATTTACTTAGATTTAAATATAAAATTATAGTAAAATTTTATATTCTCTATATTTATCTATGTATTTTATCTATAGTCAAGTATATTAATAAAGTTTAAAATAGTTTTAATATAAGATAAAGGTTATTTTCAAAGAAAAACAAAACATCAAAATTTCCTTTGGGATGTCGACATGCTCTAGTACCCCATGTCGACATAGTGTCAGTTAGGACCAAAATATGAATTTCAAAAGAAGTGTCTATTCGCCATAACCTTTCATGAATAGACATGGCTGTTGTTCTTCTATAAATAGGGGTTGGTTTCAACGAATTTTATATCAGATTTTCTGGTTTTTCACTTCTCTTCTTCTTCCACATTTTCTTATTCAAAATCCTATCATCACTCTGCCGAAATCAACATTGAATCTAACTATATCATCTCTGGTTTGATTCTCTATCACTATCTCAACAAGATCCCAGTGCTATTCAGATTTATAAGCTTCTTTGTAATCTATCTAGCGAGAAAAGGTGTGATTGTAGCCTTGGAAATCAATCAAGCGAGAAAAGGTGTCATTGTAGCCTTAGAAATCAATTGGGTGAACTTGTTGCCCCGAAAATCAAGTATCTCTACCCAGAGGATTGTGATTCTAGAGGGTGTACCTCATAGCCTTGAAACCGAGGGTGTAATTGTACAATTGCTTTTGAAAGGAAATCCGTAATTAGTAGTGCGAGACTGGATGTAGGGTAACTCCGAACCAGTATAAAATCCGGTGTGTTCTTTTCTTTACTGCATTTACTTTATTTCTGCATCTGTGTTTGATTCTGTGATTATATCTGTGTCTGAATATTGCATACATTTGTGTACAAATCAACAATAACTCAAAAAGATTTAGTAATTTCTTATAAACACTATTCACCCCCCCTCTAGTGTTCATTCTAGCCTTAAGATTCATATTCCGCATTCCTCACATTTGGTATCAGAGCAAGATTTTCAAAAGTTTCATAATCTGATTTTTGAAAAAAAAAATTAAATGACTATGTTTAAGAAATTTGTTAATGCTTGTTTAGAAATATTCAGATCATCATTGTCTCTTGAGTCTGCATATAATCAATATTCAAATACAAGTTGTCTACTAAGATTGTTTGATGTGCAGGAATCATGCTTTATGGGAGTTGAGGAATCAATCCAGAACAAACAAACTATGCAGATCAAAAAGAACAAATGGATACTCGATAGTGGATGTTCTAGATACATGACTGGGAATCCAGATATGTTGAATGATATAATATACAAAGACGGATGACTGGTTAACTTTGGAGACAATTCAAAAGGTTATGTGATCGGCATTGGCAAAGTCAGTAACTCTGAAACTCTTATTATTACTAATGTTTTGCTAGTTAAGAATCTGAAACACAATCTGCTAAGTATAAGTCAACTATGCGATAAAGGATATAAAATTAAATTTGAAAAAGGTAAGTGTCACATTGAAGATAATAATTCAACCATAATATTTGAGGGAATTAGGAAAAAGAATATTTATATTCTTAGTATGAAAATTTCAAATGATAACTTGTGTCTTTTGGCAAATGCAAGTGACCCTTGGATTTGGCATAAGAGATTTGGGCATTTGAATTTCAAACTCTTATCTAGACTGTCAAAACATGATCTAGTAAGAGGCCTCCCTAAAATGAATTTTAAAGTAGATAGTCTATGTGATGCATATCAACTAGGAAAACTTAGGAAAAGCTCCTTTAAATTAAAAAATATAATTTCTACTTCAAAACCTCTTGAATTACTTCATATTGATCTATTTGGTCCATCTCAAATTATATCAATAAATAATAGTAAATATGTTTTTGTAATTGTAGATGATTATTCTAGATTTACATGGACAATATTTTTAAAACATAAAAGTGATACTTTTGAATATTTTAAGAATTTTTCAAAAAGGGTTCAAAATCAACTTTCTCAAAAAATTATAACCATTCGTAGTGATCACGGTGGTGAATTTGAAAATGAAAAGTTTGAAGAATTCTGCAATAAAAAGGGAATAATTCACAATTTTTCATTTCCAAGAACTCCACAACAAAACGGAGTAGTAGAACGTAAAAATAGGACGATTCAAGAGTGTGCAAGAACTATGCTTTCTGATAGTAATTTACCAAAGTACTTTTGGGCAGAAGCAGTTGCTACCGCCTGTTATATTTTAAATAGAATTTTAATTAGACCTTTAACTGATAAGACATCTTATGAACTTATTTACTCAAAGAAACCTAAGGTATCTTATTTTAGAATTTTTGGAAGTAAATGTTTTATTTTAAATACAAAAGATAACTTAGATAAATTTGATCCTAAATCCGACAAAGGTATCTTTATCGGATACTCTAATAGAAGTAAAGCATACAGAGTATTTAATTTAAGAACTAATACCATCGAAGAAACAATGCATGTTTCATTTGATGAAAGTTTCAAAAATTTTGAAGACATAAATGATGAAGATGATTTAATCACTCAAAACCAAGAGTCAGCTGAAACTAATAATGAATTAAATCATCCTAATAAAAGGATTAAACTTTTAAAAGATCACCCTATAGAAAATATACTTGGAGATATGCAATCTGTTGTTAAAACTAGAAACCAACTAAGTCAAATGAGTAATGTAGCTTTTATATCAACTATTGAACCCAAAAATCCAGAAGAAGCATCAACTGATGATTCATGGATTTTGGCTATGCAAGAAGAATTAAATCAATTCACTAGAAATGATGTTTGGGAACTTGTTCCTAGACCTGAAAATAAAACAATAATTGGAACTAAATGGGTTTATAAAAATAAAATGAACGAACAAGGAGAGGTTGTTAGAAATAAAGCCCGGTTAATCGCTCAAGGTTATTGTCAAGAAGAAGGAATAGATTTTGATGAAACCTTTGCCCCCGTAGCAAGATTAGAAGCCATTAGGATTCTACTTGCTTTCGCAAATCATAATAATTTCAAATTATTTCAAATGGATGTTAAAAGTGCATTTTTAAATGGTTTTGTAAAAGAAGAAGTATTTTTTGAACAACCACCACTTTTTGAAAATGATAAATTTCCAAATCATGTTTACAAACTTAAGAAAGCTCTATATGGTCTAAAGCAAGCTCCTAGAGCCTGGTATGATAGACTAAGATCTTACTTGTTACAATCAAATTTTGAAATAGGTAAAGTAGATAATACTCTTTTTATTAAAAGAAATAAAAATGATATTCAACTAGTACAAGTCTACGTAGATGATATCATTTTTGGATCAACTAATTTTGAAATGAATAAAGAATTTTCTGAAATAATGACAAAAGAGTTTGAGATGAGTCATATGGGTGAATTAAACTTCTTTTTAGGATTACAAATAAAACAATTAGATAATGGTATCTTTATTAGTCAAGAAAAATATGTTAAAGACCTAGTTAGTAAATTTGGTTTGACTACTGCGAGTGAAAACTCACTCCCATGGCAACCAATGAGTACCTTAGTAAAGAAGATCTCTCGAAAAATGTAGATCAAAAAATATATAGAGGAATGTTTGGATCACTACTCTATATCACTGTGAGTAGACACGATATCATGCATAGTGTCTGTCTCTGTGCAAGGTATCAATCCCAACCTAAAGAAACTCACTTAAAAGATGTAAAACGTATTATAAGATATGTTAAACACACCTTTGATTATGGCTTATTTTATCCTAGAAATGATTCGTTTGACTTAATATCTTACTATGATGCTGATTACGCTGGTTGTAAATCAGACCGAAAAAGTACAAGTGGAACTTGTCACTTTTTAGGGCATTCTCTGATTTCCTGGTTTAGTAAAAAGCAAAACACAGTTTCTCTATCAACAACTGAAGCAGAGTATATTTCTGCTGCTTTGGCTTGTTCTCAAGTAATATATATGCAACAAACTTTAAAAGATTTTGGTTTAAATATCTCAAAATCACCAATTTATTGTGATAATACTAGTGCAATAAATTTATCCAAAAATACTACTCAACATGCTCAGAACTAAACATATTGATATCAGACACCATTTTCTCAGAGATAATATAAGTAGAGAAGTAATTACTCTCGACTATATCAATTCTGAAAATCAAATTGCTGATATCTTAAAAAACCCTTAAATGAATCCACATTTACTAAATTAAGAAGAGAATTAGGTATTTGTTCATTAACTGAAATATAAAATATAAATAACAAAGTATAGTTAAAAATTAAATCAAAATAAATCAAATAGTAAAAATATTGAGAACCATGTCGACATCACCCCTATACCCATGTCGACATATAACGTATTTTTTAAATTTTAAATTTTTTCCCACCAAAATTCAAATAATTGGTTATATATTCTTCTTATTTTCGAAATTTTCTTCATTCTCTCTGTTCTCTTTCTGTTCTATCTTCTGAAATCAATTTATCAATGGCCTCCTCTTCCAAATCAAACATAAAATCAACCTTTTCGTTCCCTTCTCCTACCTCTGGTCCGTTCCAACGTACTACGCTCGCCCGAGTGACAAAAATGGAGGATTCTCTGAAGGATGCAATTCAGTTAATGACTGAAATTCAAATAGTGCAACTCCGAATGGCAAAAGAATAGGAAAGGGAAGGGAAAATCCTTAGAAATTTACAAAAATTTCAATGGACAATCATGCTAATCCAATCTTGATTGACGAGGACTCTTCAGGAGATCATGAACAAGAGGAAAGTGAATAAGAAGAAGTAGAACCAATGGGAGAAGAGCATGCGGAAGACAACGACAAAGTCATTTGCGTTGGCGAAGTATGTTTTGACAAGGATGGAAACTTGGTTGATCAATGTGGAAATTTCTGTTTCCATTATCCAAATTGTTCGATCCATAGATCTCCAATTGTCAAAGATACTCAGTAGTTTCTTCTTTTTCGTTTTTCATCGTTATGTGTATATTAGTCACGTTGAACGAAAATGTAAATATAAACATATATATATATATTGTGTGTTCTTATATATGATTCCTATATATGTTATATATAAGTATTATATAGGTACTTGGTTAGGAATGTTAGTGGTTTAGGACTAAGTTTTAGGTTTACAAGTAAGTATTGATTATGTATGATAACACTATCATCATATAGGATATTAGACTAAGAGTTATATAGTTTAGAGTTAGTTTGTTTTTGTTGATGACAAAGGGGAAGAAATATAAAATAGTAGAATTAGGCATAGATTAAGGGGGAGTTATCAGTTTTAGGGGGAGTTATTAGGATAGAAGTAATATTTTATAAACAACGGTTGTCATCATCAAAAAGGGAGAGATTGTTAGTCCATGAGTTGATGGTTTTGATGACAACAACCTTAGAATAAGATTATAAAATATAAATACTAACATTATAGTTTAGATATATATGTATATGCAGGATTTAACCATGCAGGTACCAAGAATGAAGACTGTACAGTATAGAGATTCAAGATATCAAGATTGAAGACTCATGAGTATCAAGAATATCAAGATTATCAAGAGTTCAAGATTTCAAGATAAGTATTGAGTCTAGAATTATGTTAAAACTTCACAATAGCACTGAAATCTTCATTCCGTATTTTCATTTGGGATGAACCCATTTCTACCTTTTTAGTGGCTTACAAACCCACGACAAGTAGCTTACAAACCTACGACAAGTGGCTTACAAACCCACGAACATCATGGTTTTGTACAAGTTCTCGAGTCCTGATATGATGAGATATTCTACAGGAAGAAGCTTGCAAAACTACTTCAAAATGATTTTCAAAACTGCTTTTCAAAATGTTTTAGCCTTAAAAATTATCTTTTCAAATGATTTTCAAAAAGATGTTTTAGCCTTAAAAAATATTCTTTGATTTTGTTCTTAAATAAATTCTTGTTTTAAACTTCGTTTGTTTTAAACTATCTTTTAATATATTTAACTTTTAATATTTACTTAGATTTAAATATAAAATTATAGTAAAATTTTATATTCTCTATATTTATCTATGTATTTTATCTATAGTCAAGTATATTAATAAAGTTTAAAATAGTTTTAATATAAGATAAAGGTTATTTTCAAAGAAAAACAAAACATCAAAATTTCCTTTGGGATGTCGACATGCTCTAGTACCCCATGTCGACATAGTGTCAGTTAGGACCAAAAATATGAATTTCAAAAGAAGTGTCTATTCGCCATAACCTTTCATGAATAGACATGGCTGTTGTTCTTCTATAAATAGGGGTTGGTTTCAACGAATTTTATATCAGATTTTCTGGTTTTTCACTTCTCTTCTTCTTCCACATTTTCTTATTCAAAATCCTATCATCACTCTGGCGAAATCAACATTGAATCTAACTAGATCATCTTTGGTTTGATTCTCTATCACTATCTTAACAAGATCCCAGTGCTATTCAGAGTTATAGGCTTCTTTGTAATCTATCTAGCGAGAAAAGGTGTGATTGTAGCCCTGGAAATCAATCAAGCGAGAAAAGGTGTGATTGTAGCCTTGGAAATCAATTGGGTGAACTTGTTGCCCCGGAAATCAAGTATCTCTACCCAGAGGATTGTGATTCTGGAGGGTGTACCTCATAGCCTTGAAACCGAGGGTGTAATTGTACAATTGCTTTTGAAAGGAAATATGTACTTAGTTGTGCGGGACTGGATGTAGGGTAACTCCGGACCAGTATAAAATCCGGTGTGTTCTTTCCTTTACTGCATTTACTTTATTTCTGCATCTGTGTTTGATTCTGTAATTATATCTGTGTCTGAATATTGCATACATTTGTGTACAAATCAACAATAACTCAAAAAGATTTAGTAATTTCTTATAAACACTATTCACCCACCCCCCCTCTAGTGTTCATTCTAGCCTTAAGATCCATATTCCGCATTCCTCACATTAGTAGGCACTTAACATTGATGATTCCTTTTGTTACAATAAAGTATGTGCCAACTCATATGCGTACGGCAATGCTGGAGATTGGGAGCTTGATCCGACCGTAGTTACATAAAAATTGGCGTCAGAGCCGAAGGTTGCAAACTGGGCCATGCAGGCAAACAATGTTCTCAAAGTACTAAGCGCCCATGAAACTTCAAAATGGTATCAGAGCCGATGGTGATGCCAATGAAAAATGTGCAAGAGATACGTAAATCATGGTGGTTAGCGGTGTAGGCTTAAGTTGTCAGATTTAAGGTGGAGTTTTACCATGATACGTAGGGTCTGGTAGAATGACACGTGAATGAAGTCTCAATATGGTGCAAGCATCAAAGTTGGCATATAGGAAGACGCATGAACGGATGCGAGCCAAGGTGGAGATTTGTTGGGGTGCCTCACATTATATATGGGTAATGGGCGCATATTGGAAAGAAGAATAGTCGCACATCGTAAAAATAATAGAGGTGGTGTGATATATATATATATATATATGAGTTTGGTCGTAAGTAACGATAAGGGATTTCTTTTGTTACAGTAAATGTTCTCATAAAAAAATACCTACTTCGGAGGATATAGAGATATCCAATCATGACGCTAGCACCAAAAGAGCTTCATTCGATAGTCTTGCTTCTTCTACGCTAAATGAAGTGCATGCATAGTGGAGATGATAGGTTCGGTGCTTGTTTGGTTATATATATTGAAAAAGATTATTCAATGAAGTTAATAATGAAGGCATTTTGCTATGATTTCAAAGTATGAAATACCAAGGCAAAATAAAATTGAAAATCAGCTATCAAATTGGCTTTTTGTTGCTTTAGAGAAAAATTGAATAGATATTGGTTTATTTGTATAATTAATTGGTAAATAATATTGTTTTCTTGTTTATTTTACAGCTCCTCCCAAATATTACTTTAGATTCATCTTTAAATACACACACCATATCTCTGTGTGTGTTAGTAATAAACAACCAATTGATAAGGTTGTCTTATTATTTTAGAAAACTTTTGTCTCATATCCTTCTTAAGTTTCAAAATAGGTTAAACATCCCACTTAGACTATAAAATAAAAGCTACATCTCTATTTCGGAATTCACTATAACATACCATATTATATGCACACTATCATGTTTTATGCATGAAATACTAACTGTATTTTTGTAGAAAGTCTTGATATTTCATTATTCATATAAATCATAAATTTATGCTATTTTCAACAAAAAAATCACAATCATTTGTAAAAATAATTATCAAGGTTTACATAAAATACTCTCTATAGCATCTCCAAAGTTGAGTCCGGAGATTACATAATCAGAACCCAAAATCCACTTCCATCGGTCAATTATGATCTTAATATCACATAATCTAGGCCAATTTGGTTATAAATTTGTAACCAAAGAAGGCGCATGTTTAACAGGCACTAGGTCCAATGCCTATTTAAGAGGCACCCGACTGGTTAACTGGCGCATGACTGGTTAACGAGCGCTTGTTTAGCAGATGCCTAATTTTAGGAGCCTGTTAAATAGACGCTTGACTTCTAAGTTGTACTTTCAAGTGCTTGTTAAACAGACTTTGGTGCCTGTTGAATGGTTGCCCAACCCATTCTTCCTGTTGAGAGAAACAATCGTAATCGAGTCCAGAAATTACATAATCGTAATATTTAAACCATTCGAAACACTTTAAAGCAAATATTTGCAATTGCAATATTGAATAAGCCATGTAAATTAATGCAAATATTTGGATATGCACATTCAAATAATCAATGTAGTAAGCTACAGTTTTCTAGTGCAAATAGTTATAATTAAATAGAGGAAAAGTGAAGATATCAATTTTAAATCGATTGAATATCATATATTGGGATTATGAATAATCTATGAGAAATAGAAGTTTAGATTGCCCTATAAAAGGGAGAATTGAAGAGAAATATGATTCTTATGATTAAAAATATTCATTTATTTTCGTATATGAAACGTACAATGTTGTTGACCAAATGTTTCGATATGTACATAAAAGCGTGAACGTTTTATATCCTTAGGTCAAAGTACAAACATCTGTACTTTAAGTATAAGGTGTTATAATGATAAAAAATGCAAACATTTACATCAAACGTATATAATTTGCATTACTATTACAAAATGCAAGTATTTTCAATAAATATTTAACTTTACAATCTACTTCAGAATACATATAACAGTGAATGTTAATCTTGTTTTTATCAAAATACAGGTAAATGTGTATATTTCCACTATTTGCTTCAAACTACAAATATATGGTGAATGGCTAAAATTATGCATGATCAATTTCAAAGTATAGGTAAAATGCAAATATTTGCACTAAAAACTAAAATTTGACAACATATACTTTAAAACGCAGGTAAGTGCAAGCATTTGCATCTGCATGCAAGTAAATGCAAATATGGCAATACGCTTCGAACACAAATTTTTGCAACCATGAAATTTTATCAAAATATGTCATCTAGATTTTGTTAGAAAAATTATAAAATTTCAGATTTAATAATGAAAAAAGTTTCAGTCCGAAATTTCGAATTAGAAATGTCACATTTCCATATTTGAATTAATACGAATCCAATTTCAAATAAGGGTAGATAAGTGAAAACAAAGATTGAAATTCTATTTGGTTTTCAGTAAGGATATTTGTGGAATAGCTTTGATTTTAAGGATGCGTTCATAATATCCATATTATTTTATACAAGCACCTGGCTAACTTTTGGATGCTAAAATATTTTAATCAGAAATTGAATGACCAAGAGAATTAATCATGATAGATGTATGCTAAAATAGTTTACATTAATAACAAATGTATAAAATCATTTAAAACAAATTTAATACATAGAAAGTTGATTTCTAACAAAAAATTAAAGTAATTAATATATGTTATGAGACATAATAAATAATAAAATTCATGTATTGTGTAAAAGTTACCAGATTGTGATTAGTTGTCAGCTAATAAGATTTCTATAGCAATTCCTCTATATGCTGTGAAAACCAACCAATAGTTTTTAGATGATAAATTTCTAAATCAATTTCAATTTTAACCGATCAATTATGGTTCTAGTACTAACCAATTATTTTGTGTGCATGCAACTATTTGCACCATCAACATTTTACCAAAATATATGATACATGAATTTTGTTGGAAAAATTATACGTTTGTGATTTAACAACGAAAATGAAATTTCAAACCCGTGCGAATTAGAGGTAATATTTTTTATATTTGAATTATGAATGTAAATTCAAACAAGAGGTGGTTATTTTGAAAAGTCGAAATAAAGAGGAAAATTTTATTTGTTGTACAGAAAGAAGATTTACTTATATAAGTTTGATATTAAAGAAGTGTCCGTAATATACACATCATCTTATACTTGTACTTGGCAAGCTTTGGATGCTAAATATTTCATATCAATAGCAATGGTCAATTAAAATTATTCATAACAAATCAAACATATCTAAATTCAATTTCAAATAAAACTATAAAACAATTGAAAGAAACATACATATAAATTATGGTAATAAATAAATACAATTTATATTGTAAATTCTTAATCTATAAATCAAAAAAGGAAAAATTAATTTGTGCATAAATCATAATAGGCTAGATCTTTGAACAAAATGATTTTCACAATCACATAATAGATTAAGACAGCGTACCTTGATTCATAGTAAAAACAATTAATTTTTAGTGAATAATTGCTTAGGATTGTATTTCTCCCACTTGACCCCTTTAGTTTGACAATTTTTCTTGATGGAGAAGAAAAATATACGAGTGGATAGAGAGAGCCAATCCAGTTTTCTATTCTTTATACACACCTACCATCGAGGTGTTAGTAGGAAATTACCTTTTTATCCACAAATAGAAATTATTCACTTTATTTTGTTAAACCCAATTTGATATTTTTCGCTTGGGCCAGTTAATTACCCACTTGGCATACATATGTGCTTATGGAAGTCCAACATTATCCCACTTGGCACATGTGACATTATGTACTTTAATGGTTTAATAATATAACATAATGCACACAGAGAAAGAAATAAATCCATCATCATATCGGTATCATCATAAAGTCATTATTAATCAAAGAAACCAATAAGGATCATAGCGATCGTATATAAATTTATCGACATAATCCCTTCTATATATCACAATATTAGTCTTTCACATAACATGACAGATAATAAGGAATTTAATAACGGCTTAACACTAATGTCTTTTTCAGAGACAAAATCCTGTTTAACTTACATAACGCATTCATGTATACATATATATCAATCATACGAAATAGGATTCACAAATTCATATCAAAAATAGTAGATAAACGAATTAAGGGTGTCAAATTCATAATAACATAAAACAAAATATAACATCAATGATGGTATCCGTTAATGCTCACTCTTTCGATATGTTCATTAAATGTCTTTGGGGACAATTTTTTCATCAACGGATCCGCGACCATAAAGTTTATGTTAATGTGTTCGATTGACACTGTTTGCTTTTGATCTTCTTCTTTAATGGCAAAGTATTTTAATTCCATATACTTAGCACCTTTCGAATTATTGTCATTTTTAGAAAAGAAGACTACTGTAGAGTTGTCATAATAAATTTTATATAGCTTGGCAACAGTATCGACAATTCCAAGTCCTGAAATGAAGTACTGTAGCCATAAACCATGAACTGTGGCCTCAAAGCATGCCACAAACTCAGCCTCCACAGTGGATGTAGTAATTACAGACTGTTTTGCACTTTTCTATGAAATTTCTCCTCCAGCTAACAGGACCAAATAGCCAAATGTGTGGACTTTCTGGTATCCACACACCCAACAAAATCTGAATATCCAATCACCTAGAGATGACCAGATCACTTATAAGTGAGCATATGATCTTTCGTTCCGTGCATATACCTTAATACTTTCTTTGCAGCTTTCCAAGGATTTACACCTAGATTACTTTGATACTTGCCTACCATTCCAATGGTAAAACTGATGTCTGGTCTAGTACAAGTTTGAGCATACATCAAGCTTCCAAAATAAATAAAGAAAGAATGTGTTCCATTTGACCGCGTTCCAATTCATTTTTTGGACATTATTTGAGACTAAATTTATCTCCTTTCTGAATTGGAGCGACAATTGCAAAGCATTTTTCCATGTTGAATCTCTTTAAAGTTTATTAATGTATGCTTTCTAAGATAATTCCAATAATCCTTGTGATCTATCATAAAATATTTAAATCCAAAGGATGTGATGATATTATTGAACTTAAGATACCAATGTCGGGAGGCTTGTTTAAGTCCATATATTGATTTCTTAAGTTTACACACCATAGTTCATTTCCTTCAACCACAAAACCTTCAGGTTGATCTATAAAAACTTCTTCATCTAAATTCCCATTCGGAAAGGCTGCTTTCATGTTCATTTGATGGAGCTCTAAATCATAATAAGCTATCAGTGCCATAATAATTCTCAAGGAGTCCTTTTTAGAGGTAGGCGAAAATGTCTCATTATAGTCAACACCGTTTTTTCGAGTAAAACCTTTGGCAACGAGTCTGACCTTGTGACGTGCAATATTTCCATTTGAGTCGCACTGGGTCTTGATGACCCATTTACAATCAACTCTTCTAAAACCTTCTGGAAGCAAGGTCCCAAACTTCATTATGATTCATTGATTTTAGCTCTTCTTTCACGATGTTTGACCGTTTTACAGAACTATCGCTTTCTATGGCTTATGAAAATGAAACTGGATCATCATCGATTCCTAAGTCAAATTTGGACTCTTGTAGATAAACCACATAATCATCAGAAATAACATCTTCTTTGCCTATCAGATCTTCTTAATGCTATTTCTTATGGTTCACCTATCATAGGTTAATTCATGACAACTTCATTTTGTGGTGTTTGATCATTAATTTGTTGTTCTTCCAAATCATTAACATGACCAACATGTGGAGGAACAAAAACTTTAGAAGAAGCTGTATGCAAAGGAATTAGTACTCTAACTTCTTAAATTTCCACTTTACGTGGTTCCAAACTCACACTAACTTCACTATTCTCAATTAACCTAGCATTTCAAGTTTTAACAATTCATGTACTATGGTTGAGACAATAAAATCGATACCCTTTGGATTTTTCTGGATAACCAATGAAGAAACCATTTATTGTTCTTGAATCCAGTTTCTTTTCTGGTGGATTATAAACTCTTACTTCCGCTAGGCAACCCCAAACATGCAAGTGCCTTAAACTAGGTTTTCTTCCTGTCCATAGTTCAAAAGGTGTCTTTGGAACCGTCTTACTAGGAACCATGTTCAATAAATATACAATGGTCTTTAAAGTATGCATCCACAATGATGTGGGTAAATACGAATTGCTTAACATACTTCTAACAATATCCATTAAAGTATGATTGCATCTTTCCGCAATATCATTTTGTTGTAGTGTTCCTAGCATTGTGTATTGAGCACATATGCTATGACTTTCTAGGTCTTTAATTTTGCTGATATATTCGTCAATTCAACGATTTGCTCATGCATAGTATGAGAACCATCAAACTTAATGGTGGTTAAGGTACCCATTTATGTCCTAACGAGCGACTTATCAGCAGACTCAAACTGGGAGCATTCTTCCACAAACTTCATGAATTCCTTAGCACTTTTAGTTAATTGTGGACTTGATATTGTTTTCTACAGTCATTTGCATAAACATTAAGCTCAGCATGTTAGACCTTTCCCAAGCTTTATAGGAAGATCTCTGTTTAGAGCTACTAGTAGTAGTAACTGCACCTGGTTTCTCACTTAAGTGTGCCAAATCTGGATCTAGAACATCGAGGTGACACTAAACTTGTTTAGGCAATTCATAGAAATTAAGCTCATTAAAGTTAATAACAGACGTGGCTTGCAAATGTAGAGAAACAGGAACAGATGTTGTAAAAATCTATAATATACGCTCATACATTAATGCTTTGAGCAATAAACTTAAATCTAAACACAGATTCAGATTCAGCCAACAAACATAAGATGTATATTGAAGTTCTCCTTTGGGTGATACAATAATAAACAATAAAACAAACATAATTGATGTTTAATCAAATTGCACATAATTGGCGATTAACATGCTCCAATTAGATATGTTTGCTATCTTGGGATATACAAACATACCTAACCAAGCACATCAACATACCTCGGTAATGTTCATAGGTTATAAAGTAATTGATCAACCTTTGAGCAATCCAAAATATTTTATAACTATGAACTCAATATACTCATGAAAAATCTTTAAAATTATATATAAACCATAATGTCATTTTTTCATAAGCATCACAAACATGAATTCATATTTATAAACCTTTCTAATTTGGCCACTTTGATGACTAACAAATTACATATAATATAAATATCAAATTAAAATACCATTATACAATTCATATGCATAAATTCTTAATTTTTTATTACTTTAGTGACCAACAACATATAGTATAATCGCTTTGATTCAAATGGCATACTAGAAATACTTTATTTCAAATGGCAGCATACATTTATTGTGAACATAATCATAAGACATATATAATTTGTGTGTGTGTATCATTTACAACACCGTACCATAATCTAAAATTTTACATATAAACTGAAATGTTATAGCAATAAAACAATACACTCTTTCATTATGTGAGACAGAAGCAAGCATACACGCAACTAGGCCTGTTAACTGGTGTTATTTGTCTAGTATACCAAAACAGAGAATAATCAATTATAAACTCGTCGCACAAGTTTATAACTCAGATTTCCACTACACTGGAATTATGTGTTAATTATTATAACAATATGATTGTTGTAAATAAATTACAACAAAAGCGTTATACTATTTTGAATAAATAGTACAACCAAAATAAAGGATAGAATATAGAATTCTAACCGGAATATGTCTGAGGCTCGTCGTAACGATTTCCTTAAGAATTTTATTTCAAAATTCTCCCAAGATACAACAGACGTAATCTGCACGAGATTGTAATGAGTATGTCTACTCTGTGATATATATGGAATGTTGAGCAGTAGAGCAAAGAAGCAGAAGAAATTAGATTGGAATGGGATGAAATGTGATCAGTATTCTCTCCTATTTATAATTTCGTCCACACCCCTTCGAACAGTCGCATCTGCCTGAAAGGTTGCACCCGTTTCCTTTCATTGTTGCTGTTCGTTTAACGGGCCGCACCTGTTCGCTACTGCCTATGTTCGGCCGCGTCTCTTCAGTCGGGCCGCACCTGTTCGCCTTTAACGGGTCGCACCCGCTTCTGTTCGCCCATGCTTCTTCAGTCAGGTTGCACCCGCTCGCCGCGTCCGCTTATGAACAGTCGTGTCTGTTCACATAGCCTGCAACTGTTAAAAAACCCGGCCCAGTTTTGCAGCAAAATTAGGATCATATTAGACCCAAACCCAAACCCGAGCCCGACCCAGTTCGGTTCGGTCGGACGGACGGCGGCGGTGCGCGCGCGTGTGTGGTAGAGATGCATGATCTCCCTCCTCACAACAAAGCATACATTTGGGTGCCCCTAGGCCCCAACATCTTCATTGCAAAGCCATATATAAACTAGTATGGCTTAGCAATTTTGGCGATGTGGGACTTTATGTATGTTTCATTCATTTTGTTCTTTAGGAATTCCAACAATCCCCCACGTGAATGATAATATACATATCCCCCACACAAAGCGAAATATCACAGAGTACATATGGAATAATGCTTTATCGTGGATAAGTAGATATTTCACTTTGAACTTTCCCTAGTTAAAACTTATCGGATCTACTTGGCTAATCGGTGAATTATTTCATCTTGAACCGTCGACCTTTATTGTATATCCAGACAATAAGATTTACGAAGCATTAATTCCCTTCTCATCCAATTTCTTGGTTGTGTTCATTTTGGTCCTGAACAGTACTTGGTTCTGCGAGTGTTTTAGAGAATAAAAGCCTTTTAATATTCTCATAGAGCCGACCCAGCTCACACTTACATAGGTGATCGCAACCATTAAGAGTATCCTACATATACTCCACTTGTTATTTCCAAGATATGGTCATCATTAAAAAACATAGTTTTAACCTTTAAATACTTCTGTAGGCATGCATTTATATTGTGCACCATAGGAATGGAGTTGGACTATGTCCAAGCAAATGCATTACGTCTTGAGTTATTCAGAACTGGTTTGCCTATTGATCCTAGTCCGTGGGATCTCCAGTCGCTAGGATAGGTTTCCGTATAAGATAACTCTTGGTGGTTTAGGCTTTTAAACCCATTCCCCTTGTTGTGCAGTCAATTTTCTCTCTGGATAAACCTTTATTAAACGGATCCGCTAGGTTATCATTTGTCCTCACATAATCAATGGAAATAGTTCCATTAGAGAGTAACTGCCTAACTGTGTTATGGCGTCGTCGAATATGTCGAGACTTTCCATTATACACAAAGTTGTGCGCTCTGCTTAGCGCTGCTTGGTTATCGCAGTGTATGCATATGGCCGGTACAGGTTTAGGCCAGAATGGAATATCTTCCAAAAAGTGACGAAGCCATTCTGCTTCTTCGCCTGCTTTATCTAAAGCTATGAACTCTGATTCCATAGTGGATCGAGCTATGCATGTTTGTTTGGTAGATTTCCATGACACTACTGCCCCTGCTAGGGTAAATACATAACCACTAGTTGATTTTGATTCCTCTGAATCAGCAATCCAATTTGCATCACTATATCCTTCTAAGACGGCAGGATATTTTCCATAATGTAAGGAATAATTTGTGGTATTTTTTAAATATCCAAGCACTCTCATTAGTGCTTTCCAGTGTTCCTTTCCTGGATTGCTTGTATACCTGCTCAGTCGACTTACTGCATAAGCTATATCTGGTCTTGTGCAATTCATGAGATACATGAGACATCCTATTACACGAGAGTATTCCAGTTGCATTACACTCTCATTAGTGTTTTTATGCAGTACTTCTGATGGATTAAAAGGTGTTTTCACTCCTTTAATTCCATAGTTTTGGAATTTTTCAATCACTTTGTCTACATAGTGTGACTGAGATAATTCAATTCCATTAGGAGTTCTTATTATTTTGATTCCCAAAATAACGTCTGCAACCCCTAAATCTTTCATATCGAAATTGCTAGTTAACATCTTCTTTATGGTCTCTATTATCTGAGTATTTGGACCAAATATTAACATATCGTCTACATATAAACAAATCATCACATATGATTGTCCAACTTGTTTATAATAAACACACTTATCGCATTCATTTATACGAAAACCATTTCTCATCATGACACTATCAAATTTTGCGTGCCATTGTTTTGGAGCTTGTTTTAGTCCGTATAATGATTTTACTAATCTACAGACTTTGTTTTCATTTCCTTTGGAAATAAAACCTTCAGGTTGCTCCATGTAGATCTCCTCATCGAGATCTCCATTTAAGAATGCCGTCTTTACATCCATTTGATGAATTTCTAAACCATAAATTGATGCAATTGCTATTAGCATTCTTATAGAGATTATTCGTGTTACTGACGAATATGTATCAAAGAAGTCTACTCCTTCTTTTTGACGATATCCTTTGGCTACTAATCTGGCTTTATACTTGTTGATAGAGCCATCTGCTTTCATTTTCTTCTTGAAAATCTATTTGCAGCCAATATGTTTTATTCCAGGTGGAATATCAACAATTTCCCAAGTTTTATTACTTAGAATTGAATCAATCTCACTTTGGATTGCTTCTTTCCAACATGAAGATTCAGAAGATGACATTGCTTCCTTGTACGTTTGAGGTTCGTGTTCTAACACATATGTGAAAAAATCTGAACCAAATGTCTTGGAAGTCCTAGCCCTTACGCTTCTTCTTGGTTCAACTTCCTCAATCTCATGATGAGTTTCATCTTCATGTGAATTGCTTGATTATTCTCTTGTCCTTTTAGGGACATTATTCCCTTCATTCCTTTTGTGCGGAAACACGTCTTCAAAGAATGAGGCATCTCTAGATTCCATGATTGTATTAACATGAATATCAGCTATATTAGACTTGAATACCAAAAATCTATAGGCACTACTATTTTGGGCTGGCCCTAAATAGTAACAATCTACTGTTTTTGGTCCAAGTTTGACTTTCTTGGGAGGCGGAACTGGAACTTTTGCCAAGCACCCCCACACTTTGAGGTATTTAAAACTTGGTTTGTGTCCTTTCCATATCTCATATGGAATTGTTCCTGTTTTATTATGAGGGACTTTGTTTAATATGTGATTAGACATATTTAAGGCTTCCCCCCATAAGTTCGTCGGTAGACCAGAAGTTAAAAGCATGGCGGTAATCATGTCTTTTAACGTTCTGTTCTTCCTCTCGGCTACACCATTTTGTTGTGGTGAATATGGAGCTGTTGTTTGATGAATTATACCATTTTCGGCACAGAATTGTTCAAATGGTGATTCATATTCTCCACCTCGATCAGATCTCAATATCTTGATCTTTTTATTTAACTGATTTTCTACCTCAGTTTTGTATTCTTCAATTTTTGGGAAATTTATGTATCCTAATCTATCATGCCATAGTAAAATTTCGTGCTCAAGCAAATAAGAAACTTTAATTTTATTAGTAGCACAATCAGAATACATAGTTTTATTGCCAACAACGGCTACATTTGCCTTAAATAGGCCATCATGCTGAGAAATCGGACTCGTCCATTTCCATGTTGTCAACTATATTCGCCTCTGAGTTGCATTCCTTCTTGTGTTTGCAATCTCTAGCGGCGTGTCCCATTTTGCCACAAACCCAACATTCACCATTAAACTTCTTGGTTTGTTTGTTGTCTTTTGGTTTGTTGTCTTGAGCTTTCCTTTTCTTCTGGAAATTCTTCTTTTTGTTTTTGGTCTTTGAATCTTCAGCCACAAATGCCTCCTCGCTTTGTTTTGTAATTCCACGGTTATCTGCCTCAATTTTCAATCGGACTATGAGATCCTGTAAAGAGATTTCCTTCTTTTTATGCTTTAGATAATTGCGGTAATCTCTCCACGACGGTGGCAGTTTTCCCGTGATGGCTTCAACCAAAAACGATTCTCCAACCTTATGACCTTCCGCCTCGAGTTCATGAATAATGATTTGTAGTTCATGCAGTTGAGCAGTCACCGGTTTGGAGTCGACCATCTTGTAGTCCATGAATTTGTCTACAATGAATTTCTTAAGACTGATATTCTGCGTCTTATACTTCGTGGCAAGTGCATTTCAGAGTGCTTTTGCTGTCTTTAGAGGTTGATATACTTTGTATAGCACCTTGTCGAGACAATTCAGAATATTGTTTCTGCATAGGAAATCGGAATGTTTCCATGTAGCAACATCTGCTTCCTTGCCTGGTGAAGAAATCGGTTCCTCCTCCTCGAGATACCGTTGCAGACCGAGTGTGGTGAGGTAAAATAACATCTGATTCTGCCATGTTAAAAAATCGTCACCATCTCCCTTGAACGGTTCAGGTCTGTTGTGAGTAGTAGTCTTTGAAAATTCTACTGTTGCCATCTCTGTTTTAGTAAGAAACAGTAAAATTCTTAAGATGTTATTTGTCTAGTATACCAAAATAGAGAATAATCAATTATAAACTCGTCGCACAAGTTTATAACTCAGATTTCCACTACACTGGAATTTTGTGTTAATTATTATAACAATATGATTGTTGTAAATAAATTACAACAAAAGCGTTATACTATTTTGAATAAATAGTACAACCAAAATAAAGGATAGAATATAGAATTCTAACCGGAATATGTCTGAGGCTCGTCGTAACGATTTCCTTAAGAATTTTATTTCAAAATTCTCCCAAGATACAACAGACGTAATCTGCACGAGATTGTAATGAGTATGTCTACTCTGTGATATATATGGAATGTTGAGCAGTAGAGCAAAGAAGCAGAAGAAATTAGATTGGAATGAGATGAGAATGTGATCAGTATTCTCTCCTATTTATAATTTCGTCCGCACCCCTTCGAACAGTCGCGTCTGCCTGAAAGGTTGGACCCGTTTCCTTTCATTGCTGCTGTTCGTTTAACGGGCCGCACCCGTTCGCTATTGCCTATGTTCGGCCGCGTCTCTTCAGTCGGGCCGCACCTGTTCGCCTCTAACGGGTCGCACCCGCTTCTGTTCGCCCATGCTTCTTCAGTCAGGTTGCACCCGCTCGCCGCGTCCGCTTATGAACAGTCGTGTCTGTTCACATAGCCTGCAACTGTTAAAAAACCCGGCCCAATTTTGCAGCAAAATTAGGATCATATTAGACCCAAACCCAAACCCGAGCCCGGCCCGGTTCGGTCGGTCGGACGGCGGCGGCGCGCGTGTGGTGGAGATGCATGATCTCCCTCCTCACAACAAAGCATACATTTGGGTGCCCCTAGGCCCCAACATCTTCATTGCAAAGCCATATATAAACTAGTATGGCTTAGCAATTTTGGCGATGTGGGACTTTATGAATGTTTCATTCATTTTGTTCTTTAGGAATTCCAACAACTGGCTGGGTTCGATCCGGGTATCTTAAAACCAGACCCGGACCACGACCCGAGCCTATAACAATAATCAAAACCCGAGCCCGATCCAAACCTAGATGGTATATATTTCAAAACTAATACCCGAGCCCGGCCCGTTGGGCTTTTCAAGCCTGCTGCGTAATACCCGTATACTGAACTAATAATATTTATGTTAAAATCATTCTTTAAACTTGCAATTTTTATAAAATTTATACACAAACAATGTTAACTTACAAATTAGGTGGTGATATAGTCAAGTTCACAACAAAAATAAGCATAAACATCTACATGCAAACAAACATAATGGTAAACAAATAACATACACTCCTGTTTTGATTTTATAGAAAATTAATAATCGGGTCGGGCACAGACCGAGTTGGGCTTTAACAGAACCGTACCTATAACAGCCCACACCTCACTTAACGCAGATATTGTCCCCAGCTTAGTCACCTCCGCCTCATGGGCCAAGCCAAGGTGTGGGGTTTTGATCCTCAAAAGGCCCCGACGTTGTTATGAGGTGAAGGCTTTGGTATATAAGCACCCAATTCATAGTGTTTGTGACTATTATTCACATTTTGAAGGGGTGTTACAATCTCCCCCCTTTAGAGCCCAACGTCCTCGTTGGCTCATGAACACAACACCACCCAGGCGTCGTGGCTGTAACACATACAGACCACAATTCTGGCTGGGTATGGCTCTGATACCAATGTAACAGCCCGCACCTCACTTAATGCAGATATTGTCCCCATCTTAGTCACCTCCGACTCATGGGCCAAGCCAAGGTGTGGGGTTTTGTTCCTCAAAAGGCATCGACGTTGTTATGAGATGGAGGCTTTGTATATAAGCACCCACTTCATAGTGTTTGTGACTATTATTCACATTTTGAAGGAGTGTTACACTACCAGACCTAATAGTAACCAGATCAAGCTTAGGTTGGGCCTTGTAGTTAGGACAAACCCGTACTCGTATTAACAGGGCGAGTTTGGACCAAATTCGGGCCAAAACCCATACCATTGACAGGCCTGTGACGCAACCATGTATAACATAACTCAAACTTTACAATTAAATCGCTAATTAGAGATATCTAAAGTTTCAGAGCTTGATTCACACTCACACAGAGATATATAAATCATAAATTAATATCAAAAAATTGTAAACGAACAATGACACTAATCGACGGATACAATAATATAGCATATTTTGATAAATTCAAAATATATTGTAGTGGAGAAAACAAAATAAATCATTTATGGAAATCATTGAGTTCTCAAACTAAGCATTGGTACCATATGTAAATTCTTAATCTTAAGATCTATAAAAAGAAAAACTAATTTTTGCATAAATCATAATAGGCAAGATCTAAATCATAATAGGCTAGAATTTAAGCAAAATGATTTTCACAGTCACATAATATATTAAAAGAGCGTACCTTGATTCATAGTAAAAGCAATAAGTTCTAGTAAATAACTGCATATGATTGTGTTTCTCCCTCTTGACCCATTTAGTTTGACAAACTTTCTTGATGGAGAGGAAAACTAATTGAGCGGCTAGAGAGAGAACCAATCCAGTTAGGGTTTCTATTCTTTATATACTCCTACTATTGAGGTGTTAGTAGAAAAATACATTTTTATCCACCAATAGAATTACTCTCTTTATTTTATAAAACCTAATTTGATACTTTTCACTTGGGCCGGTTGATTATCCACTTGATATACATATAGGCTTGTGGGTAAGTCCAACATATACATCATATATTAGCTACTATGTTGTGCTCAGCTATTAGCTAAATAGGATTTCTACGGTGATCCCAAGATACGATGTGAAAACCGATCCCAAGATGCGTGTACC
Organism: Allium fistulosum; assembly: GCA_030737815.1. Taxonomy (NCBI): domain Eukaryota; kingdom Viridiplantae; phylum Streptophyta; class Magnoliopsida; order Asparagales; family Amaryllidaceae; genus Allium; species Allium fistulosum. The sequence goes on from CM060907.1 coordinate 854,888,309, forward strand.
TTGGTTCTTCAAACTGCAATATTTTACAGTTATAAATTGGTACAACTTCTTCATTTTTGGCATGTTGCCTCCACCCAATGATGGCGATTGTGTTTAAGTTGGTTTGTCAACCACATGCTAACAATATTAAGTGCACAATGTTTATTTTTCATTTTTAAATTTATTTGTTTCCTGTTTGATTGATGGAGGTTTATGTATTCATGATAGCTTGGTTCTTTGTTCAAAAAATATAATTCATTTGAGTAAGGTGTCTCTTGGAGGGCATCTGAAATTCATTAGCTTATCCAAATTCTTGGCTTCACCATTCATTTCATCCACGATTCTACATGTGACATAAGAATGTAGGAACATGAAATATATATTCAGTCATGAATGAAAATAACTTAATAACTAAGGGGCAAATTTAATTGCAGCTTAACTAAGGAATAATTTATATACTTTGACAAATGAATTTGACGCAGCGGATAATTCAAAACGATCTTCAATCGGTGAAAGTAACAATTCGCGGATTGATGGATACTGGAATGCCCGAATTCGTTGATCCGAAGATACCGAACTCTAGCTATCTCTGACTCGTTGATCCGAAGATACCGGGAAAGAGATCTACGATTCTTCGACGTTGATCTTGCGCACAAGATACCGTGAATCGGCTTCAACAAACGATGATCCGAGCGCACTCGAATGACGTTAGTGGAGATAGGAGATACACTCGACTACCAATTGAAATTGAAAGCAACAAGCTAACAAAAGAGAATTTTATTCAATATTCAACAACCTTTACAAATGAGAAACCCGGCCTATTTATAGGTGTTTTACAACTTCACACAAAAAAACACAAAATTCACTAACTCCTAAGTCGGCAACCGACTTACGACCTACGACTCAGGCTAACTCGGTGATGACTTAAGGTACAACAGTTACAACTCAACACAAAAAACTTCAAAGAAAAACAAGTACTTAGATCGGCAACGACTTATGGATCTTATCTCGGCAACGATCTCTGAGAGCTTATCTCGGCAACGACCTAGGATTTAGGGCTTCAGCTTATCTCGGCAACGATTTCGTCTTCTTTCGCGACTTAAGGGATAGCTCGGAAAAGGGATAGCTCGGCAAAGACTTCATCTTCTTTCGCGACTTAAGTGATAGCTCGGCAAAGGAATAGCTCGGCAAAGGAATAGCTCGGCAAAGATTTCGCGATCTTCAGATAACTCGGCAACTTCTTTTCGCGACTTAAGGGATAGCTCGACATCTTCCTTTCGCGACTTAAGGCTAGCTCGGCAACGACTGCGACTTAAGGGATAGCTCGGCAACGATTTAGGGTTAGGTCGTAGCTCGGCATGGAAGGCTGGGGATAGGTTGTGGGCGGTCGCGACTTTGGGAAGAAGTGTTAGGTCGGAGGCGATTGAGTCGGAGCTTAGGTCGGCAACTGGAGTGGAGTTTAGGTATGCTGCTGCATCATCCTCCCCTTGTTCACAAAAATTCGACCTCGAATTTGTACTTCTCTCTTTTTCAACAAGCTCATCTCCATGGTACGGAATCAAATGTTTAACGTTGAAAACGTCAGCAGTGTGAATGTGATCAGGCAACTTTAACTGATAAGCATTGTTATTGATTTTCTTCAAGATTTCTACTGGTCCAATCTTTCGAGCTTTCAACTTGTTGTAAGTCCCAACTGGAAAACGATCTTTTGTCAATACCGCGTAAACCAAATCACCCTCTTTGAAGACTACACTCCTTCGTTTCTTATCCGCCATTTGTTTGTACTTCTCATTTGTCTTTTCCAATCGTTCCTGAACGATTCTATGGCACTCCGTCAACCCTTCAACAAAATCAGCAGCTTTCTTAACTGTCTTCTTTGATTGTGGTATTACCGTTAAATCCAACGGGCCCTTCGGTAAGCTCGAATAAACAATCTGGAATGGACTGAACCCAGTACTTCGATTCACAGCACGATTATGGGCAAATTCTGCCTGACATAACTTCGCATCCCAACTCTTTAGATTATCTTGAACAAGACACCTCAACAAGTTTCCCAACGATCGATTAACCACCTCCGTTTGTCCATCAGTTTGCGGATGATAAGCACTACTGAACTTCAGCTTTGTTCCCACCATTTTCCACAAACTCAACCAAAAGTGACTCAAAAATCGAGTATCTCTATCTGACACAATAGATTCTGGCAATCCATGAAGTCGATAGATCTCCTTGAAAAACAACTGAGCAACATGAACAGCATCTGCCGTTTTCTTACAAGCAATAAAGTGTGCCATTTTCGAGAATCTGTCAACCACCACGTAAATGGAATCGTTACCTCGCTGTGTCCTCGGTAATCCCAACACGAAGTCCATACTCACATCAACCCATGGTTTAATTGGTACAGGTAATGGCATATATAAACCAGCATTAGTCGCAGTTCCTTTCGAAACCTGACAAATATGACATCTCTCAACAAATCTTTCCACCTCTTTCCTCATTGACGGCCAAAAATAAGATTGAGAAATTAACTGTAACGTACGATCTCTACCCACATGGCCTTCTTCATGTAGTTCTTTAACAATCTTCATTCTCAAGCTACAGTCTGGGATGCACAAACGATTTCCCTTAAACAGAAAACCATCCACCAACACAAATTCATCCGTATTTCCTTCCTTCACTTTTTCAACAAATTTCACAAAGTAAGGATCTTCTTCAATCAATTCTGGCAATAATTCAAACCCTGTCACTTCAACTTTCATTGTCGTCAACAAATGACTCCTCCTGCTCAAAGCATCAGCCACACGATTGGTTACCCCTGACTTGTGTTTAACGACAAAAGTAAACTGCTGTAAATAAGCAATCCACGATGCATGTCTTGCTGAAATCTTGTCTTGCCCTTGCAAATGCTTTAATGCTTCATGATCAGTATACAGAACGAACTCCTTCTGAAATAGATAGTGTCTCCAGTGTTTAATAGATTGTACAACAGCATAAAACTCCACATCATATGTACTGTATCGCATCTTCGCTCCGGACAACTTCTCACTGAAATATGCAATAGGACGCCCCCTCTGACTCAACACCCCTCCAATCCCAACCTTGGATGCATCAGTATGTAGTTCAAACACCAACTGAAAATCAGGTAGCACTAGAATTGGTGTAGAGGTCAAAAGATCTTTGATTCGTCCAAAAGCAACCTCGGCCTCCTCCGTCCATGCAAACTGTTTACCTTTCATGCAATCTGTAACAGGCGCCATCACACTACTAAAGTGTGGGATAAACCTTCGATAAAATGAAGCCAACCCATGAAAACTACGAACTTCCGTTATCGTCTTGGGCTGTGGCCAATTTCTGATCGCCTCGACTTTACTTTGGTCAACCTGTATTCCTTTCTCTGAAACAACATACCCTAGAAATAAAACACTATGCGTCATGAACACGCATTTCTTCGTTGCAGCATAGAATTGTTCTTGTCTCAGTACCATCAACACTTCTCTAAGATGATTCAAATGTTCCTCTGGACTCCCACTGTAAATAAGAATATCATCGAAATACACCACCACGAATTTCCCAATGAACGGTCGAAAAATTTGATTCATCACCCTCATGAAAGTACTTGGCGCATTGGATAAACCAAATGGCATAACCAACCATTCGTATAGACCCTCTCTGGTTTTAAAAGCAGTCTTCCACTCATCTCCTGGTCTGATACGAATTTGATGATATCCACTCTTCAAATCAATCTTCGAAAAGATAGTAGCTCCACTTATTTGATCTAACAAGTCATCCAACCTCGGCATTGGAAATCTATATCTCACGGTAATTTTATTCAATGCTCGACTGTCAGTGCACATCCTCCACGTCCCATCCTTCTTGGGTACCAATAAAGCTGGTACAGCACAAGGACTCAGACTCTCCTGCACACGCCCCTGTTCAAGCAATTCCTCTACCTGCCTCCGCAATTCTTCATGTTCCTTCGGACTCATTCGATAATGTGGTCTGTGTGGCAATACAGCACCGGGAACAAGATCTATCTGATGTTGTATATCCCTCAACGGTGGCAACTCCGTTGGTAACTCCTCTGGAAATACATCGTCAAATTCTTTCAGAACGGGTTTAACTTCTTCTGGAATTTCAACCTCTTCACTGCTTTCTCGTCCAATCAACAAGAATACTTCCGGCTCTTCTTCAACTTCTTTAACAAACTCCTTCAAAGTCAATAGAGTTTTCAGCTCTTCGATTTCCTCCACTTTGTTTTCTTCCTGTTGGCGTTTCTTCGGAACCAGAGTAATCTTTGTACCTTCGAACATGAAACTGTAACTGTTGGTCCGTCCGTCATGTTGTACTGCTCTATCAAACTGCCACGGTCTCCCCAGCAACAAATGACACACGTCCATATCTACGACGTCACACCAGATTTCATCTTTGTATTTCTGCCCAATTGAAAACTTCACACAAGCTCTACGTCCAACTTTCACTTCACCACCCTTCCTCAACCAAGCTAACTTGTACGGTTTAGGATGTTTCTCGGTTTTCAACTCCAACTTCTTCACTGCTTCTGTAGAGATAATATTATCGCAACTCCCAGCATCAATAACAAATTTACAAACTCTTCCCAGAATAGTGCATGTAGATTGAAAGATATTGTTCCTCAACCAACTACTTTCCTCCTCTTGCTTCGGTGTTAAACAACTTCTCCTCATCATCAATGCATACCCGTCATCTCCCGACAGTAAGTCTTCCTCCTCAACTGGTAAAGAATTAGCGCATTCAGCTTCTTCATCCTCATCCTCAACCTCAGCAATCATTGCTCTCTTCTTTGGCTTTGGACATTCATTGCTTTTATGCCCCAACTCCTGACAGTTGTAACATTTGAAACCGTTGTTAACCCTTGCCTTCTCAACCTCCTTCACCACTGGTTTACTGATAGGTTTAGACATATTAGAACTTCCACCAACACCCTTCACTTGATTATTGGAATTCGTAAACACACCACCTCCTCGTCGTCCCTGCTTCTCCCAAGCCAACGCTTTTTGATGTGCCTCTGCCACAGATCTTGGATCGAACATATTAACCATATCCTGAATCTGCATTCTCAATCCCCCAATGAATCTAGATGTCAGTTGTTCTTCTGTTTCCATGATATCATTCCTCGCAATAAGCTGGTAAAACTCATCCGCGTAATCATTGACAGTCTTTGTGCCCTGCCTCAAGTTCTGCAAACGTTGATACATCAGAGATTGATAATTGTAAGGTAAGAACGTTGCTTTCATCAATTTCTTCATCTTCTCCCAAGATTCAACTTTTGACTTCCCCATTCGTTCACGTGTAAGTTTAGTTTGCTGCCACCATGCCAAAGCTCTACCCCTCAACCTTGTAGCAACCAACTTTACTCTACGACGTTCTGGAACTTCTTTGAAATCAAAAATTTCTTCAACATTAGCCATCCAATCCAAAAACTCCTCAGCCTGCATACCACCTTTGAATTCTGGAATTTCTGTCTTCATCCCAGATTCCCACTTGTGATCGTATTCCGACTGATTCCTTCCTCGTCCACGTCCTCGTCCATGAACACTACCACCATCATACTCTTCTTCACCATCCGATGTATATCGATGTCGATCCTGACCACCAACATCTCTACCACCATCACGTCTTCCACCAACATTCCTACGATCCACATTTCTTTGATCATGATCATTCACATTTCTATCACGATCTCGATCCACGCTTCTATGATCACTATCAACACTTCTCTCCCGATTAGAATGTGGTGAAACTCTACTTCTTCCATGGCTCGATTCAGGTGATACTCTTCTCTGATTTTGACTCATCTCCAACATCATCCTCTCTAATCGACCAATCCCTTCCGTAAGCTTCTCATTGAAATTCTCGTTGATTCGTTGCTCCATTTCGTCGGCCTCTTCTCTTCCGTATAAAGCATTAATATTGCGATGACGTTGAACTCGTCTTGGCGGCATGATTGAATACTTCCCAAACACTTCAACAAATTCACACTTCAAGTTTCAAACACCTTTCGAACTTTGATCCAAATTGAAATGGATCGAAAACTCCAACTTTGTAGCAAATCGCGATGAACACGATAGACAAAGTTTCGGCCTCCAATGCAAATCTGATCAAACAACTTCGAACAATGTTGACTCTTCTTCCTCTCGACCACGGCTTAATACTTCAAGCACTCGGCTTCTCTTCAAACTTCAAATTAATAGGCTCCAAGTCTCGATCTAGCTATGATTGGCTAGAACAAGCTCTGATACCAAACTGACGCAGCGGATAATTCAAAACGATCTTCAATCGGTGAAAGTAACAATTCGCGGATTGATGGATACTGGAATGCCCGAATTCGTTGATCCGAAGATACCGAACTCTAGCTATCTCTGACTCGTTGATCCGAAGATACCGGGAAAGAGATCTACGATTCTTCGACGTTGATCTTGCGCACAAGATACCGTGAATCGGCTTCAACAAACGATGATCCGAGCGCACTCGAATGACGTTAGTGGAGATAGGAGATACACTCGACTACCAATTGAAATTGAAAGCAACAAGCTAACAAAAGAGAATTTTATTCAATATTCAACAACCTTTACAAATGAGAAACCCGGCCTATTTATAGGTGTTTTACAACTTCACACAAAAAAACACAAAATTCACTAACTCCTAAGTCGGCAACCGACTTACGACCTACGACTCAGGCTAACTCGGTGATGACTTAAGGTACAACAGTTACAACTCAACACAAAAAACTTCAAAGAAAAACAAGTACTTAGGTCGGCAACGACTTATGGATCTTATCTCGGCAACGATCTCTGAGAGCTTATCTCGGCAACGACCTAGGATTTAGGGCTTCAGCTTATCTCGGCAACGATTTCGTCTTCTTTCGCGACTTAAGGGATAGCTCGGAAAAGGGATAGCTCGGCAAAGACTTCATCTTCTTTCGCGACTTAAGTGATAGCTCGGCAAAGGAATAGCTCGGCAAAGGAATAGCTCGGCAAAGATTTCGCGATCTTCAGATAACTCGGCAACTTCTTTTCGCGACTTAAGGGATAGCTCGGCATCTTCCTTTCGCGACTTAAGGCTAGCTCGGCAACGACTGCGACTTAAGGGATAGCTCGGCAACGATTTAGGGTTAGGTCGTAGCTCGGCATGGAAGGCTGGGGATAGGTTGTGGGCGGTCGCGACTTTGGGAAGAAGTGTTAGGTCGGAGGCGATTGAGTCGGAGCTTAGGTCGGCAACTGGAGTGGAGTTTAGGTATGCTGCTGCATCAGAATTGATGACGTATTTATTGTTCAAGTAAGTGCAATATTATCTTTAGTAAGATTAAGCTTAATAAAACATGATAATCATTTCCCCGTCAGTCTTAACTATATTTTTATATCAAAATACATGTTTTTATGACGGTGCGTGAAATGGTGTTTTTAATAATCTATTGACTTTAATTAAGAAAATAGATGTGGAATGTCGTAAACTTGATTGGAGGGAATGATGTTAAAATGCCTCTATATACTCAGTAATAAGTAATAATGTCAATTTTTGCCTCCACACGAGGGTGACTTAATTTTTTGTTCAAAATCTAATAACTCATCCATGTGGCATTACCAATTTAATATATTTTCATTTCTTTCTCACTAAAACTAATTTTTTAGCTCAGGAACTCAATTATATGCATGCCTGCACTTTCTTTTGCTTCATCATCAAGGTAAATTATGTAGCCTATGTATGCATTACTTTGTCCTTTTCTTAATCATAACAATTTACTATTTTTCTGAATAATGGATTATGTAATGAATATTATACGTCAACATTATGAAGCTGCAAAAAAACAAAGATGAACAAAAACTAATTTTTAAAAACTCAACAGGTTCTTACACATACAGGGGCATATATTTATGGCAAAACAAGTGTTTCTCTGTGGAAGTTGTCTCTCAGTTTTCTTATTATAGGGGAAATTGAGAAAGCCATATTTACAAGACAATTTAAGGTTTTAAGAAGTAGCAAAAGTGAAACAAATAGGGGATTTGTTTTTGTACTAAACTTTTAGCTTTGTGGATCCTATTTAGAATCAGCTAGCTTCAGTACACATATGAATCATTATCAACATTAATGTGTAACAATGCACTACACATAAAAGTGTGAGTGTGACGATATATTCGAGTTTGATGGCAACCTGTATGATAAAATATATGCCTAATTTCCATGATGTATTGTCCCATTTGGCATGTTCGATGTTGCCATGCAAAACTGAGAAGCTGAAGCATTTATATAGTAATAGTGATAATATGTTCCTACTTCATTTTATACCTCTTTGCTACCTTTTATTTTAACTACCTCAAACATTTCAGATCCGTGAAATAATTTGTGCCATCAATTGTAACTTGATTTACATTTAATTTGGTCAGAAAATACAGGAAATAGGAGCATAGTCAATGGTGCAGTAGTTATCCCCCTTTTGAGGCTTGCATTAAGCAATGTCGATGTCATAACTTTCGTTCTGCATGTTTACCAAACTGCAATGTCGCTTGCCCCTTTTAACAAATTTTTTATACTTCTATTTAGCACTGAAATGAAGCAAATGTTTAAATCCAATGGCCACCTTCTTTTTGTACTCTTTCATGGTTCTTGAATGTGTAGTCTCTTTCTTCATGCACTCTATGTTGATGTTTGATTAGTTTATGTATAATTTTTGATGATGTATTTTGCTTGGATTAATAGCTGGAATGATAATTAGTACTATTGTCGCCGAATGGTTGTTTGTTTTACATTCTTTGACTTGGGGGGTTGGAAAATTACTGCAACTATAATGGCTGGTTACATGGAAGGGGGCTATGGTTTAAGCAACTAAATATCTTTGTATTATATTCTAAAATAAATATTTATATGCCTTGAATTTTAGGAAAACCCGTAAACTGTGAACACTTTCTGATTTAGATATAGTTCTTTGTTATTTATAATTGTATGGAATACATATATATATATAGTCATAATTTTGTTTTCAAAAAATATATGGTCATAATTGTATTTTTCAACTGAAGGGCTTAAGATGATTCATAAACTTGATCTTTGATATATTGATGTTTGCTGTTGTGGTCACCCTCTTGCATTAGAACATAGGTTATATCACTGGGTAACATGCGCTTAAGTGTGTAGTTTTCATCGTCAAGTCACCACAAATTGTGTAGTTTGATCCTAAGTCTCCATCATGGTTATAGACATTATTAGAAAGATTGAAAAACCTACCAATTGGTAGATGGAAGTGGTACACGTTAAGAAGGAAATTCCTATTCCTGGACTTGGTTGATATGGATAATGAAAAAAAATAGCATGTATACATAAAAGGAGTAACATGTGTAGAGAGCATTGAAATGTGTAGTATGGCTGCGAATACAAACAAAAATAAGGATACGTAGATACCAAATGTTTTATATATCCTTTCTAATGTTTTTTTACAATAGGTCAACAATCTTAATTAAATGATATAATTATCTAATTATATTTGAATTTTTAGTCATACACACATTTATGATCATTTCGTCATGAATATATGTATTGCTCCTAATAGGCTTACGATAAACGGTGGCTACCTCACAACACCGCACATTGTTTGATAAGGAAAAAACTCATTCACAAAAAGAAAAGGAAAAATATTATTAGAGAAAACAAGAATTACAGTAACATTTTATATGAACTCCGTGTGCGTAGCACGGGTTCACACTAGTATGTAAGGACGATGGATCTCTCCTCTATATACACACGCGCACACACACACATGAATATACCAGTACAAACTTTGGTACTATCCAAAAAATACATAAACAACTCTAACTAGAAAAATTGAATGATAATAGTAGAATTAAAAACGACATTGAGATTTAATTCTGCTTACCTGGTCACAATCTTCGACTCTCTGATGGATATTTTTATGAGTAATTAATAGTCTGTGATCTACTTGAATCTATATTTTCAGTTTTACCCAAATGTTCAAGATGGTTTGTGTACTCCACAACCATACATCAGACACCAGACTGCAACAAAAGCAAATTTTCCCTATGAATGCATCCAAGCATAACATAGATATAATCATTCGATTGCAATCTGCAAACCAGGAAGAATAAAAGTACTTTAATGCTATAGCTCTTTTTGGTTTAACAATGTTGAGACTGAATGGATATTAGTCGGTAACACGATCAGGATGTACTCCCCTACAAACTGAAATATCTATCCAAAAATCCAGTAGCTAAATATCAAAAAATTGGTTTGTGTATGCTAAAGAATTACAGTCCGTAACCAAAACGATAGACCATGGTATCCAAAAAACATGTATGTCTTGAACTGTTATATGGTTAAAGGCGTACAGTTTTATTACGTCATCTGGCTGAGTTAGATAAACGAATTGTTTTTTTTTTACCAACTCCCGACCCCCACCAAGACACACACCTGCTCATAAAGTATTGGCAAATATATGAAAAGCATTGTCTATATGTTTAATGATAGTTTGCAAGGATAAGTATCCTCCTCGGCATTCCATTGATGTATTCAACCGAAATCAATTTGCAGCTGTCGAAGGTCCCCAGATAACTGTAGAGATTAAAACAACTACAAAATCCGAATTAACATAAAGACAAAATTAATTAGGAGCTAAGACCAGGTATAATTGTTGACTAATACAAACTACAAAATCCAGCAAACCAAATATAAAATATCTCCACAATCATAACAAGAAACAAAATGAAGAAGCCACAGTTAGTTAGGAAAACTAGGAAAAAATTAGTTAGCATAAGTTTATTTGAATCTCCACAAGAAAGAAACGTGTACTAGAATAGTGGAACGAGCCTTACTCATGCACTACGCATTGTGTAAATATGAAGTATGAATCAGTCTTCACAACAACAAAAAAGATGCAAACAGACAAAAAGATATTAAACAATTTCTAGGTCACATATCATAAGCAAGCTCATATAGCTGATATAGAACCTATAAATAGATGTAGCTTTACAAATATACAAGACCACACAGCATAAAAAACATTTGCAGCAAACTAGAAGATATACGTCAGTAAAAAACTTTTGAAGAAGCAAAAGAGATGGATTTACTATCTGCAAAAGCAACATTGGTGTTCGCTTTGTTATTTGCCCAAGTGCTCGTAAATGTGAATGGTAAATTCACTCAATGTGGAAGAAGAACTAAATTCAACAATCAAAGACACAACTTGTTCATTAACAACGTAGAAATTGTCCTTAACGAACTGAAGGAAAAGGCACCAATTGATGGTAATTTTGAGCATGAAACAAAGAGCATATCAGGTCCAAGAATATTCGGGAGGGCATCATGTTTCTCTTCACTGACAACAAGTGTGGAAACATGCACGCAATGCCTAGAGAAGGCGATAAAGGCTATCAAGAAAGACTGCAAAAACAGCATTCGTGCAACTGCTGGATCTGCAGCTGCTGGATGCAGCATTCGCTATGACAATGTCAAAATATAAACCACTTTATGTATTTCTGGAATTCTGGAAACGGTGATATGTTGTGTTTCATTGTTTGTGCCAGACATACTGTATGTATAAGAAAGAGGTGATGTGTTATGATCCACTTAGATTGTTGTTTTTACAAACATTATGTTTGTTCACCCTATTCATATAAGCATTGTTGGTATGGTTATATGTTATAATATAAGAATACCAATGTATTATTGGAATATTGTGCAAGTCTGTACAGACGCTATTACACCAAAAAAAAGAAGTATAAAGACATGGTTATATTTCTACAGTATTTAACTAGTTCCTATTTGAAGTTATATGTATTTGATCGAGTATGCTTCTATATTAAATTAGAAGATTGAAATCCACTTTTATAGAACACACATGCTTCATCTTAGTATCCAATATTCATGTTATCCCTTAGGAAACTTATGGCTAATGCAGACACCGAGGAAACGTGGGTTTTGCATAAGCAAGAAACATGAGTGTTTAAATATTTTGCTCTTTTAAGGGTTTGAATACAAAAAACAAAATTTGCCCTTCTCATTCTACTCTTCTTCTCCGCCACCGTTCCATATGACCTAAAAACAATGACTTTTCGAAAGAAAAAAACCCCCAAAATTAGTCAAAAATAAGCTTGATTTTCGCGGTTTTACTTGATATAGAACGGTTTCAATGAGTTTAATCGCGGCATGATGCAGATGGCGCTCAACTCCTTTTCCGACTATTGTGCCCAAAGGGTCACGGTTAGTCGTTGTTGAACCGTTGTCGGGTCCAGTCTTCAGTACACTAGTGGCAAGTAACTGATGCACATGCATGATTGTAGAGTAAATAGTGGGGGTAACCTCTACCATATTTCATACAACAATTCTTATGGTGCTTATTTGACACCTTATGTGTTCACATGTATTAACTATGTATACATGATGTAAAAAAGGTGCAAATAGAATACATCGTGATCATCAATTGTAATTTACTATACAAAAATATAGAGATACTTATGATCCAGATAGTAGATTGATATGTGAATCTATGACACGTTATAAACCGCCCTCGATCTGAAAAGGTACATAACAAACACAATCTACAATATTAAAAGAGGTATGGACAAAATGACATATCATAAGCAAGGCAGATACGACCAATGTGATAACATGAATCATAAAAGAAGACTGTCTGAAGAAAAAAATAGTAAATTTGTACTTATGTTTAACTACTAATGTGAAATAAATAGAGGCACATGCATTGATATCTACTAACACAAATAGGGGAGGAATACTATATTAGACTGCACTTAAAGTTAAGGGGGGCAGTTGAAAATTTGCCCCAAAAAATGGGGTCTCTAACAGTTATTACAGGCAAATTTCAATTTACAGATGCCCCTAAGCATGCCCTTGCTAATTTGAGAACAATAGAGGCCAAAGAATTTGATCCTTTTTTTCCATTGAAAATAACGTTTGACATGCATTCTGAGGCATATATAAGTGCCTTAATTGGCATAAAATCATTCATACAGCACATTAGAAATTGAATCCAACATGGTAAGAATCTTTTTCCAAATTGGATATAGCAGCCCAAATAAGAAATTAAGATGCTTTTTCCACCAAATAAAAAGGAAACTTACTTTCAAATTAGTATTGCATTATCCTAACATGTAAACAATGTACATATTGATTTCTCATCATCAAAACACAACTGTTGTATAGTACGACAAAAATTATCAAAGTAAATACATGTTTACTGGTCATGTAAACAATATCTAAAGAAATTGAAAATGATAAATACAAAATCCATGCGTTTTCTTCTGTGATCTCCACTTTTGTACAATCCAAATAGCCAAGGAGCAATACTTCCATTTAATCTTAGAGGAAGAGAGCAGTAAGTGTGATAATAATTCAGTCCCATTCTTCTTGTCAACTCTTTCAACTAAAGACACCGATGAATCCTCTGTAGCATCCCCTCACAAAGAATCTTCTTGGATTACAATGTAACATTTTCTGCAATAGTTAATAAAGTCAGTCATTTGATATTTTTTAATAAAGGTATATAAAAATTAAGAAACATAATTCACTTCATTTTTTCATTATATAATCAAGATGCATCTTGTCTTATCCACGATTACTAAAACATAAATTTTCTTCTCTGTTACATGCATGGTCTTTTTTCATCATAATAGTACATAACATTTTAATTTATTGCTCATTTCATTTCTTAGTTCAAACGAGGCAGTGTTTAATGTATCATCATGTGCAACTACTGTATGCAAAACTTGGGGGTTTTATTTGATTTCAAGAGATCCTCGAGTTATGTGTTATTGGGCCCCCATATCTCATAGATCCACTTGTGTCCTTTTTGATTTTATGGTAAGGTGATATAAAATGAAGAGAGAGCGCGCGCGTGCTCTCTCTCTCTCTCGTATTCAGCACATGTGAGAAACTTCCTAGACAATCTTTTGATTTCCTGGCCAGTCATATAAGATTTCATGAGATGATTAAGGAATATGAGATGTACACAAACAAGTTCAAGTTAGTCATAGTTCATGTCTCTGTAATTATATCCATTGAGTTTAATGATAATTAGTTAAATTACATTGATGATAAAACTTGTCTGAGGTTCTAGCCTGACGGTTTCCTAAATGTGGATGATGAATTCAAAATTTCAATACCAGTGCTCTCTCTTCATTGAGCTTAAATGCATTTGATGAATGCAGTTTGGTTTAAAAAAAAATATGCCTCATGTAATTTTACCTGTAGCGTTTTGTTTGACGTTAAGAATGGGATTTACCAACAAATTACTAGTTAAATGTTTGAGCATGACAACTAAATTCCTACTGGTGCACAACTAAGCTGCTTACAACTATGTATTTCTATATTTCTTGTAGCTAATTAAAGCTAAATACCTTACTATTCTTTGCAGCTAAGTTTTTGTATATGAGCTAAAATAAATCCCTACAACTAAGTTCTTGCTGGTACAATTGAGGAGACAAGCTTGTCTTCTAAGTGGCGATCATAGTTCCGAAGACCCGGCCGTGGTGGACCATGATATGGTAGTCCTAATGGTGTTCCAATAGCCAGAGAATTTAGTAAAGGAAGAAAACAGAGAGAGTAGTTGAGGCAATTTTTTCATGATCCATTCCAAAAGCAAATATGACAATTTAAAGGGAAAAAAACTACTGGAAACGTGGGCATCCCCATTATTTCCTTTATTTCAGCAACAACTAAATCAAACTAATTACAAAGGCTAGTTCAAAAAGACTTATTCAAAGATACAGCTGCATGGATAATTCACTGCATTAGTTCCCCATGGCCTGTATGGACTGCACGTAACAATCCACCCCACTTGAAGCCACCTTGTCCTCAAGGTGAAACTGAGGATAAGTTCGTGCAAAACGCCATTTATTCTCCCATGTCGCATCCTCTCGGGACTGACCAACCCATTTAACTAAAATTTCCGTTTTTGGCCGATATTTCCCTTTGTGCACGACCCTCTCCTCCAAGATAAACTCCGGTTGAGGCACTGCTGGTAACTGGACATGTTCGTTGGCAGGAGGCGGGGATGGTTCTGGAACAGGGCCTTCACTTTTCCTTAATAAACTCACATGAAACACATCATGAATTAAGGATCCAGGAGGTAATTTAAGTCGATATGCAACCATTCCCATCTTAGCAAGGATTTTGTAAGGACCAAAAAACCTCGGACTTAACTTAGCTGATGATCTAGTAGCCACACTTGACTGTCTGTACGGCTGTAATTTAACATAAACATGATCTCCGACTTCAAATTCCAACTCACGTCGGTGGCGATCTGCAAACTGCTTCATACGGTTCTGGGCTTCGAAGAGATTGGCGCGCAGAGTTTTAAGCAGCAGATCACGGTCTTGAAGATAGTCTTCAACAGCTTGGACCTTAGTCGTGCCCGGAACATATGGCAAGAGCTTAGGGGGCAGCCGTCCATAAACAACCTGAAAAGGAATGAGTTTGGTGGAAGTATGAACCGATGTATTATAACTATATTCTGCCCAAGGTAACCAATCCACCCATTTCTTAGGCTTGTCACACACAAAACAACGCAGGTATTGCTCTAAAATCCGATTAACAACCTCCGTTTGCCCATTCGATTGTGGATGGTAGCTAGAACTCATGCATAATACTGACCCTTGCATCTTAAATAGAGCCTGCCAGAAGGAGCTTATGAACACTTTATCACGATCACTTACAATGGTTGAAGGAATACCATGCAGACGAACAATGTTGGAGATAAATTCCCGAGCAACGCTTGAAGCCGTAAACGGATGTCGCATTGGCACAAAATGAGCATACTTAGAGAGGCGATCTACAATCACCATCACCACTGTGAACCCATTGGACACCGGCAAACCTTCCACAAAATCCATGCTGATGTCCTCCCAAATTTTTTCCGGTATTGGAAGAGGCTGCAATAGCCCGGCAGGCCGCATGCTATCCGTCTTAGCTCGTTGACAAGTATGACATTCCCGGATATACTTCCTCACAAAATCTTTCATGCCCAACCACCAGAAATTTTGTTTCACTTTAGCAAATGTTTTGTGGAACCCAAAATGGCCGCCTTCGGGAGAAGAGTGACACATAGCCAACACAGTAGATAAAAGAGGAGACTTGGAACTCAACAAGATAGCATCATCTCTAAACCAAACCCCATCACGTTTCACGAGGTTCCCTTTAACTGTAAGAGGAAACGAAGAAGGCAAATTTAAATAAAAAGGAGCAGTGTGTACCTCCGCTTGAATGTCCGCCCATATGGTGGAACAGGGATGTAAAACACCTAGAAAATGAAACTCGGGTTTACGAGAGAGTGCATCCGCGCCCCGATTAAGACTCCCACTCTTATATTCAATTTTATAGTCGAATCCCAAAAGCTTGGGTAACCACCTGGATTGAGCAGGAGTAGTGAGTCGTTGCTCCATCAAATACTTAAGACTAACATGGTCTGTTTTCACCACAAAAGGCCGACCCAATAAATAGTGACGCCATTTTCGAACTGCCTTCACAATAGCTATCATCTCCTTCTCATAGGTGGACCAAGATAACATGGTGCCCTTTAAAGGAGCACTAAAATAAGCCAGAGGTCTGCCCCGTTGAGTGAGGACGGCACCAATACCCACCCCACTTGCATCGCACTCCACTGTAAAAGGGTGAGACCAATCAGGTAAAGCCAAAGTAGGAGTGGTTGTCAAGGCAAGTTTTAACGCCTGAAATGCCGTCTCAGCCTGCTCATCCCAAATAAATGAGCCTTTGCCCACTAATTTATGCAAGGGAGCTGCAATAACTCTGAACCCCTGGATGAACTTCCGGTAGTACCCAGCCAACCCCAGGAAGCCACGAACTCCTTTTGCATTAGTCGGAGTAGGCCAGGAAAGGACGGCCTGGACTTTAGCTGTTTCAACCGCCACACCACCCGATGAAATAACATGCCCCAAATAGTTAACTTGAACCACCCCAAAACAACACTTTGAAAGCTTGGCAAAAAGATGATTAGTGCTTAACAACCCCAAAACAGTACGTAGGTGACCAAGGTGTTCATTTAAAGATTTTGAATAAATAAGGATATCATCAAAGAAGACCAGAATAAACTTACGTAGATATGGCCGGAAAATGTCATTCATCAAGCATTGAAAAGTAGCCGGCGCATTGGTGAGGCCGAAAGGCATAACAACGAACTCATAATGCCCATCATGTGTGCGGAATGCTGTCTTGGGAATGTCAGTCTCCCGAACCCGACTACAAAACAACCAATCAAGAACGACTCTGGAAGGTTATCAACACGGTGTGACAACCGTTCGAAGGCCTCAATGTACGCTGCAACTGTGGTATTCTGTTTGAGCCGGTGTAGGGATTCTGAGGGATCATCATAATCAGTCGGACCAAATCTGCGCAACAGTGCCGTGGTAAATTCCCCCCATGTCATCGGTCCGCGTGATTTCGCAAACCACCGGTGCCACTGTAAAGCGATACCATCGAGATGAAACGAAGCCAGATTGACGCGATCTTCAGCTGCCACATTTTGAAATTCGAAATATTGTTCAGCCTGGCATATCCACCCCGTAGGCTCATCACCACTAAATCGGGGAAAGTGGAGCTTCAGGTAGGGTTTCCTGTCATTTCCTATGGTGCTAGTCTGGCCAGAACCGGAAGATGTGGCGGAATCTCTTTCCTTAATGGCCTGGACATCAGTCACCAATGTGTGGAACATGGTAGTTAGTTTCTCGAGAGCTTCATTAGTGCTTTGCTGAAACTGTTCGAGAGATTGTTTGCGTGTCTCCATTGGATCAGCACCGCTCTGATACCACTGATATGGTAGTCCTAATGGTGTTCCAATAGCCAGAGAATTTAGTAAAGGAAGAAAACAGAGAGAGTAGTTGAGGCAATTTTTTCATGATCCATTCCAAAAGCAAATATGACAATTTAAAGGGAAAAAAACTACTGGAAACGTGGGCATCCCCATTATTTCCTTTATTTCAGCAACAACTAAATCAAACTAATTACAAAGGCTAGTTCAAAAAGACTTATTCAAAGATACAGCTGCATGGATAATTCACTGCATTAGTTCCCCATGGCCTGTATGGACTGCACGTAACAGACCACGACTAGAGGTTCCGACGGTCCGACAGGTCGGATACCGATTCTTTGTAGTACTGACTTGTTGTTTATATGCAACTATTTGTAACATTAAGGATTTAAATGCAAATATACCAACAGCAATAACAATATAAGCTAAGGGTTTGAATACAAAAACCAAAATTAGCCCATCTCTTCTCCTCTTTTCCTCACCCACCGTTCAATGCAATCTAGAAACAGTAACTTTCCAAAAGGAAAAAACATCAAATTAGTCAAAATAGCCTTGATTTTCGTGGTTTTACTTGGTTTAGAACGGTTTTCATGAATTTAATCATGACATGATGCAGATGACGCTCAAACTCTTTTTCCGCCTATTGTACCCAACTGGTCCCGGTTAGTCGTGGTTGAACCGTTGTCGGGTCCGGTCTTCAATACACTAGTGACAAGTAACTGATGCACATGCAGGATTATACAACTAATAGTGGGGATAACCTCTACCAATATTCATACAATATTCCTATAGTACTTATTTGACATCTTATGTGTTCACATGTATTAACTATGTAAACATGATGTAAAAACCGTGCAAATAAAATACATTGTGATCTTACTTCAATTGTAATTTACTACACAAAAATTATAGAGATACTTATGATCCGGATAGTAGATTGATATGTGAAACAGAAGTGACTATTCACTCTCTTCATCCCATACCTTAAATAACATATACTCTTGTACATTCGTTTTTCTTTCTAAATAGTCAAATTATTCAAATATAACTAAGTTATTGGATAAATATATATGGAATGCCTCACTCCTTAATTTTCTGTGGGTTAATATAACTAAGGTCAAATAGAAAATATCGTTGTGACAAAATTACACGGTTCTCTTGACTTAAGAATACTGTCGGTCTTTAATGTAGAAGCTACGCTTTGATTATAGTTAAATCATGTCATGACATCCATCGAACGACTGTAGTTGAATCGAGGTGGAAGCATTGGAAGTGAAACACTATTCAAAAGAGGATTTGTCTCATTTGTTATATGAGGTTAGTATCACAGTCAACTGAAGTCCACTCAAAGTCAAAAATCTCTTGTCAGAGCATTTCAATAATTGTTATTATTAAACTAAGGACTTTGTGTTTGAATTATAGAGTTGAATATGGAAGATATTGGAATTTTGACAATTACCGATTTTCATTAGTCCAGAGTGATATAGTTTTGACGAAGAGAGTTGGTGTAAATAATAGTCACAGCCGGGTAACGCTTAACAAAGTAAAACTGGATTTTATCAAAATAAAATAAGTGATAAATTTGGCCAAAATGTCACACCACCTGCTAAATGACATGTGAAAGTTAATATTCGAATAGTTCGACAGTAATCGTTGACCAAATTTACATCTAATGGGTCACACAACTGAAACGATGAATATCCTTTGACCAAACTATTTAATTAATTTGTAATTATTATAAAGTAATTAATATTTATGAAATATTAATTATAAAATTTTATTTTATTTTGATTTGATGAACAAATATTATTAAATATGTTTATAGTAGTTATAGTATATCAATCGATATACGATATCAATCTCGTTTAAATAAGATTTAAATGCAATATAATTTGTTTAGGCTTTAAATGAGTTTGAAGCCCATATGGGAGCTAATATGTTCGGCCATGATGAAGCATAGGGGGTGTGTAACACCCCGTAAAATTAAAAATAAATAAATTGGATAAATTAAATTAAATAAGGTAGAGGTAAAAATAGAAATTTTGCAAAAGTTGGAATTTGACTACTAAAGTTATGCCAATGCGTTTGTGGCAAAATTCTGACCAATTTCCATTTATAATATGCTAACAACGGAGCTCAAACGGAAAAGTTGTGGGCATTTGAAGTTTTCGAATTTAAAATAATTTAAATAGAATTCAAATTCAAATGAATAATTAATTTTAAAATTTGAAATTCAAAAGCTAACATTAGATAGAATTAGGGATTAAGAAAATTTTAAAATTAACATTAATGTTAAATGTTAACTGAGGGATTAAATAAAAATAACAATGTTTGAAAATTAACGTTCCTAAAATAGATGTGAGATCGACCCCTTGACCCCTACCAGTCGACCCCTAGCGGTCGACCGGTGGCATAGGGGCGGTCGGCCGCTCCTTGTCAAGTGGCATCTAGGGTTTTTAATTTTGGACATTTCAGATATAATTATTTAAATCTCACGGTTCTGGTGCTTTCTCACCACTATAAATAAGATCCTAGACCCTTCACTTTTATTCATATAATATTTTGAAAACATTAGGGTTTCATGTAAGAAATCCTTTAGATATATTTTTTTATTTTTTTATTTTCTCAACTTCTTTCTCCTCCAAATAATTAATTTTCGGAATCTAACGTATATACAAATCCATTGTTGTATATATGTATCAAAAAGAAAAGATCTTATAATAGATTGTTAAAAGCATGTCAAATCCAAAGGAGGCAAAGCTAAGACTATACTGTGAGTAGAAATCTTAGCTTTTTTATTTTAGTAATTGATTAGTGTAATTTGGGTTTGAATATGCCTTAGAGAGTTTTGGTTTGCGAAATCACATATCATAAACCCCCAAAACTCCTTCAATGTGAAATGCCAATTCTAGGTTTAAATTTCAATGTGTTCATGTCAAAATAATGGAAATTGAGTAGATTTGATGTTTTTATAATTTTACATTCTATTCCACTCCTTATTCTTTTTCTTTGAATTTGACTAAAGGATTTTGAATACGAAATAGTGTGTAAGGTACTAATTTTATTCGTAGTTTGCATTGCTGATTCCCATAAATTCAATAGAAATTCCTTCGTTTATTTCTATGCAAAAAAGGAGTTGAATAGAGCGTAAAAATTGGAATCGTATGTTTCTATCATCAATATATTTCATTATTTTGATGTAATAAGTTGAGTTTAAATTTTTAATTGCATACAGGTCCGTTGATTGGAATTTTTGGATATGAATATTGGAATTTCGGTATTGTTGATGGTATGGAATGAGACTTGTATAATTGTTAAAGAATTGACATTTAAACGCTAGATTAAGGTGTATATTTCGTGCACTTAGAAATTATTAGGTGCATATATATATATATTAGTGTAATTAACGTATAATGATAACGTATGATTTCGTAGTTAAATAGGTTATTAAACCTTATTAAATCCCCCTTAGGAAGGTAATTAATGTTAACGGAAAAATAAGAAAGTTTTCTTATAAGGCCTTGATCATGGAAACAGTGAGATGTGTGATAATATATGTAGAGTGTGATATAAATTATGACTAAGTTACAGGGATGGGAGTTCAGCCAAAAGCACATGGAAGTCTACCCAGCTAATCTGGCTACCAACTGTGTAACTTTGGAGTAGATGTGAGACATCGCCTATAATAAGTAACTACAACGACGTGAGGTTAGGTCCAAATTCTATAAGGTAAATCCGCTCAACTAGTCTGGCTACCAGTACCTCTGAATAGTCCGGCTAATGTGAGACGTCACCGTGGAGTACTAATCATAATATGAAGGACCTACTTCAAAGATTGAATGTATTAAGTGGTTGTGTGAGGACCCGCCTATTCTCTATAAAGGAAATAATGATGGTCGGGGTTATGGGTTAGGCACGGTAAAGGATATCTTGGGAAAAGGCTTGCTTCAATAGGAAGTCTTAAGTGGTTGAAGAGATTCCGTGCAATGTCAACTAGATAGTTACTAGCGAGGAGTCTGCCTTGGGACTACATGTAGTAATGACATGGACCTGCCATAAATAAGGTATTAAATGGTCAGAGTCAACCTAATTCCCATTAAAAGGTATTAAGTGACTTGGTACCATCTCCTACATTCATAGGACATTATGGACGATAAATATGAGTTATTTGGATAGCTATGGGCTTATATTTGGAAAGCCTTTTATTTAAGTTTGGATAAAGCCTGCGGACTTACATTTGAAAAGACTTACATTGTAGGTCGAAATGTAGGACTTATTCCTATTTAAATTATACTGCCCAAGTATTAATGTAGTAAGGCTTGAGATTTTTATTTACCAGACATACGTTGTTCTGACTCCCTCCTCATTACAACACAAGTTGGGAAGGGCGATGCTGAAGGCGGAGATGATGCTGATACTTGTGGCAGTAGTCTATTTATTTACTTGTTATTTTCTACTGTTTTGATGTACCCATGAAATAAAAACAATGTTGTAATTTTTAGAATATTTTGAATTTGTACTCTTATTGTTGGGATTTGTTATTATGGATATTTTGTTATGGTTTTAAATGACAATTTGAAATTATAATAAAATAGGTATTGTTGTTATTATTATATTTTAATTATCCTTTTGCTGTGAGATTCTGAATATGTAGATAAATAGCCTTGTATTGTTCTTTTTATCAACCAATAACCAGCTTTGTGATGGTTTTAAGTTTTGATGGGCCTTTTCTATATCGTAACTTAGGTCCATTTCTGGGTGGGTTGTTACAGGGTGGCCATACGATAGCTAGAAGGGCTAGGGTTTAAAAGGATAAGAGGAAAGAAATGGTTAGAGAGAAATGTGGATCTTTATCCCAAAATATCCATCCATTCTCAAAACTATAAAATCATCTCAACTCACTCTCATGTTGATGATTTTTGAGCTTCCATCTACATCCTCTTTGGCTGAAAATCCACTCCCATCCCTCCATTTCCAAACACAAATCAAAGTAAAACTAACTCTATTCAATAGCTTGTGGTCATCGGTTCAGGGAGTAGGACTCTACCGAATTGGAAATAAGTCCAAGGAATAGGTCTCATCATTTCAAGATGCTCTAATAAGATTTGGAGATAAGGTAATATCTGATCTATAATTATAATTTAATGTCTAAATAGTTAATATATTATATGTTGCTTTGTAAGCTTGGGGACGATTCTAGCATATTGATATATCGTCACATCTAGATTGGTTGTATGACTATATATATATATATATGTATATATATATATATGTATGTATATGTATATGTATATATATAATATGTTTATATAAATTAAAAAGAACGTTTATGATACACTCCTACCAGTAATGCTCTCATCACAAACAAATAATAAATCATTTTTTATTTAATTAATTTAATATTCATTATTTAGATTATGTAAACATTATAATTTAAATACAATACCTTATGCCATACAAGATATGATTTTATAATTTTTTATATTTAGTTTCATGCTCAAAATATATATAGCATAAATAAAATAATTTTTATATATTTATTATTGTTTTAAACATTATTTAAATTAATAATTACAATAAATTAAGTATATCAATATATATAAATTATATAAAATATGTTTTATATTTTATAAAATTGAATTAGTGCATGAATTACTTTTGGTAGCATGATAAAAAAAAGTTTTATATTTATATAATTTAAATATTTAAATAATAGCCGAAAATCAAAATTGAATTTTAAAATTGATTTTAAATTATAATATATATATAATATTTAAATGTTAAATTTTACTCAGATTTTTATTGAAAATTTTAAATTTCAAGCAAACTTTCGAAAAATAATTTTTTATTAGTTTATATTAACTTTCATATAGATATATATATATAACCAATTACGTTGTGAGCATTATAATAAGTGTATATTTTATTCATATACTTTATGTACATATATATATTTCATTTAATTATATTTCTACAATTTGTTATTAATATATTTACAAGATATATATATATATATATATATATATATGTTTAATAATAATATTAATGGATTTTGATTTAGAATTTTAGCAAGATAAATAAATAAAATTTTAATAAAATTTTATATAATTTTAAATATATACATGTACATAATCATATATATATATTATAAATTCTATATATATATATTAATGTATTTATATATACATTTATAAATAATTTTCAAAATAATATATATATATATATTTGGAATATGTAGAATACATATATATATATAAACATAAATTTGGATGATGTATTTGTATAGTAGAAGAGCAAACATGTCTATTGCGGTGTAAATGCCAGCATTTATATATTAACATGTTATACCTTGCATAAATTGCTATGTGATACATGCACACACACAGACATATATATATATATATATATATATATATATATATATATGTATGTATGTATATGTATATGGTACACATTTTTATATAATATAATATTAATTACATAATATAAAATTGTATTACAAATTTAAATAAAATAACAATTTTATTTAAAAGGAAATTTAGAAATGTTCTAAATAAATTAGACTTCATAAGCTCAATAAAGATCCAATATGGTAAAAAAAAATTGAAATTCACCCATTTCTTCCACTACGGGCTGGTCCAGTTCCAATAATGGTATCAGAGTCCAAATAGCCTATGCAGTGTAAATTAGTCATGTTAGGATTAACTAATTAAGCTCACAACCCAGTTGGTAGTGTGTCTAAGAAATGTAGTGCCGAAAGATTAAGCTTGGGTAATCAATCACTTTACCCTACCTAGCTACCGGCCCGCCCTACGGTTGTCCCTAATAGCAAGGGCCCAATTTGAATTGGGCTTTAGGCAAAATTTTAAAATTGTTTGAAAATTAAAAATATAAGATTTTAAATTTAAAATAAGATATACATGTATTATAAAAGTTATAACATAATAAAAAAAGTCCAAATGTTCGAAAAATAATATAAATTAATTTCGAAAATTTTGAAATTTATTAATAAGATTAATAAAATGAATTAATCAAATTAGTTAGATTAATTAATAAATATATACATGTATTATATATTATGATATATGTTATGTTGTTTTAAAATGTTGAAATAGCATAACTATATGTGTATGTATATGAAATGAATTTTGGAATTAATATAATTTAATTAAAAATTGTTTAATTAAATTAATTAATTATAAGTTTAATTAATTAAATAATATA
Source organism: Allium fistulosum (assembly GCA_030737815.1). NCBI lineage: Eukaryota > Viridiplantae > Streptophyta > Magnoliopsida > Asparagales > Amaryllidaceae > Allium > Allium fistulosum. The sequence continues at coordinate 854,913,330 of CM060907.1, forward strand.
CATATATACATATATATGTATGATATATGTGTTATACTATAAAGGTTATAGTATATAATTAATATTCAATATAAATGTTATATTAAGATAATATAAAATTAACTAAAATGTTAATTGATTAAAATTAATTAAATAAGATTTGATTAATATATTATTATACATAATACTATTATATAAGTAATATGAAATATAAAATTTATATAATAATAAAACTTATATAATAATAATGTATAAATTAAAGGTGGAACATTAAGAAACTCTAAATAGACTTAAGGAATAAATAAATATGTGAATGTACATATATACAATGATTTTCGATGTGTTCGACATTTGAATTATGGTGGTATTTCAAAAGAAATATATTATTCCATAAGTCGATATCACTCAATATAATATATTAAAGATTATGAATATTTAATATAATGTTGTTCTCTACCATATATATATAAATAAATTACTTGCATACTCATTAGTTGTTGAGCAAACTCAAGCTATGGATATTATGTGTAGTATTATTAATATATTGAATAGACAATGTAAGATAACTAAATGTATTTGTTGAGCAAACTCAAGCTACATATATTATACTTGGGTCATCGCTATATGGCAGGAACGAGTGAATAATTTCATTTCGATTTGTTGAGTAAACTCAAGATCAAAGTGAGATTAAGACAAGGTATCAAGGGTTAGGAGTTGTATACGATACAACCGATAAGGAGTTATCCATCATCCATGGAGCTATGACTTGTTGAGCAAACTTAAGGTCGGAATTCCAAGACGGATGAGTCCTAACACCCACTAGTGAAGTCAAAGGACTTCTATGTTTTGACTTAGGGTTTGGTGAAATATAAAAGACTTAGGGTTTGGTGAAACATATGTTATATAATGTTATAATAATCTGCATTGATAAATTTGTGTATTTAATATGATTGATAATATGTTTATCAATTAAGATATACAAACGAACTGAATTAAAGATTGTCAAATAGAAATATAACATATACTTGTAATAAATGCGTATTACATGTTAATGTTTCAACAACCATGTAAGCGTCTGATTCTACAACCACTAAATACATTCATAATTTGATCGCTTACGTGTTTATTTGGTCAAGACTATGCATTGCTTTCTATGAGTTCCGAACTCAAAAGCAATACAATATGATGGATATTTGATCCATATACAATTGCATATAAATGTTATATGGTGAATGGTCACAGCTTGTAATGTACAATATTTTGATGAAATTAGTTTATCCGAAATAAGCAAATAAATCATAGTGTGAGATCGAGTATTTAATTTGATTAATTACAATAAAAGGTCATATTGTGTTAAATGTAATATTAGACCAAAGTACAAGATAGATCTAAGAATTCAATCGTTGAAATGTCAGTTTGATAGATTTATGCAAAGTGCAACATATTTGATGTCCTTAAATGTTAAGGATGATCGAGTGTACTTTTGTAAAGAGTTCATTATGATATTGTAGTAAGGTTATTCTTCTAAATGGTTTGACTATTTAGAAAGAAAAATAAGTGTACAAGAGTATATGTGATTTAAGCTACAGTTGGGATGAAGAGAGTGAATAGTCACTTCTACTTCATAAAGAAATAACGGAAACGAGAATTGTAATAATAATAGTTGATACTAAACATTGGAATGAGAAATATGATTTTTATTCTGAAATATATTTTCATACAGAAAATTGCTTTCTATGATATATTTTTCTTTGAGTTCAAGATATTTGATCAAAGAACCCTTCACTGTAAATTAGTTGCAGTATATGAAATAAATAATCTATACTAAATGAATAATGGACCTCCAAATTTAGTATGCTATTATAGTAAATTCGAAAATAATAGGAGCATGCCATACAACACTTGTTGACTGTATCAAATTACGAAAATTGTTTTCGTAAAACATATTGAACAATATTTATGAAATAATGACTATTTTTCGGCGTCGATTGAAAAAATAGACATAGTTATATTTCAGTGTGAATATTATGAATATTCGTTATGATATAAAACTATAATGTGGTATTTTCTTACACAACAAAAGTGATGCACTGGAAAATATTGAAGTATCTAAAATTATTTACAATTATTTTGGAATTATAGACTAAGCCATAGTTTTGATAAATAATTTTTATTATATGATTATGAATCATATAATACTAGTTAATTATATCTCAAACAATCAAGGGCTATGCATCCATTTAGTGGGAGTGTCATAAGAGTTGATGAACTCTTCAAATTGATACATATAGATGTATGCAATCGTAATTCTATTAGTACCAAAACAGTTCCATATATTCTGTCATATTCATCGAAGAGCTACTATAGACATGGACATGTGTATTTGATACGCATTTGAAAGTCAGTGATAAGCTCGTAGAATATAAAATGGATGTAAATAAAATAACATGCGATAGAAATGATTCAACTTGATCGAATGGGTGAGTATATTGAAAAGAGTTTCGTATGTACCTAATATGAATAAAGATTCAGTCACAAAGGTCACTCCTCTCTATAATACATAATGATGTATTAATAAGAAGTAATCGAACTTTGTTAGGCAAAACACGATAAATGATGAGTGAAGTTAAGTTAAATTCTTTCTATAAGGTGTGTAATTAAGAGTAGCACACAAGTTTAAAACTAATATCATCCAAAGAATAATTTACAAAATTATACGAGATAAGAGTTTATAAGCCTGTTTCCGCTGGCCTTGCTAATTATATGCCTGATTCTACTGACCTGGCTAAGCTCGATGCTTTCCGTGCCACTGCTCTTTCCCATGATATCGCTTCCAATGCCACGCCCCATGTAACATCCTGATTTTTCATGCAATTCGCATCCACACATATCGGACTTGAATTGCTCAAAATATCATATTGTTAATTTATATTTGGCAAAACTCAGCATATACAGTAAATAAAATAATCACAGAATCACAGACACAGAGTAATATAACAATAAGCAGCGGAAACAAATGAATAGTAGTTCATGAAGCTACTATATATATATAACAGAGTTAAACAAGATACAACAGAAGTCACGAATACATAGAAGTCTCAATACAATAGTCAATAACAAAATCTGCATATATCACTGGAATCAACTGAATAACTGAAAACTGGATAGATAGCTGGATCTCCAAACGAAGCTCCAACTCCAAAGGTGAGTCTCGAACACTGAGCCACTCAGTCTGACCCGAGCGTAAACCAAAACACAAAACACTCGAGTCAGGATTAACATTCTTATATCAATAAATCTAACTCAAGTGAAATATCAACTAAAATACAAGTAACTTAAAGGATGTTTGGGATAACCATCCTCTAAGAATCCATGGAACTATATATTATGTAGTAATATACGCTATTATATTATGTCTATAGTAAAGTAAACTTTTAAAATAGCGTTAAGGCGTTACCCATATCCCCCTTAACATGTTTTTATATATTCCCATAGTCTATACAATACCGTAACTTCCCGTAAACTGGGCTTATCAGAGGGCACTCCATAGGTATGGTACAAAACAAACTCGTATAAGGCTCGCTAGGGTAGGTGACACGTCACAACTAGGCAATGCCAGGGTAGATATATCAATTACGCATCCGGGCTGGTGGTAACGCATAACATCCACTACCGCCCACCTCGAAACACACTCCCAAATAAAAAATCAAGGGTGGCCACCAAATCAATCACAAAGTCAGAATATGGTATCGAAGGAACGTGTCTGATCAGAGGAATGACCTCACTTGGCCCGAGAATCGCTCCTGTTTTAGCCACCTTATGCTAACTCACGGGAGTCATGTCCACGTATATACCTCATATAGGATCGTCGCCACCATCCTACTTCATTCTGGAATCTCCACTGCATACACAGTTGTTAAAGTGGTTTTCGATATTGGTAGAGAGTATGACAATATCCGATCCCGGTCTCTTTAACAACCAATCATTATTATAACATCGCGGTCATTTCAAAATAGTTTATACTTCAAAACCAAAATATCATTGCCATTTTCAAAAATCAAATCAATACGATATCATTTCCATTTCAAATATATTCACTTCCAAAATCATAGTACTTTCAAAGTTATAACACTTGCGAAACCAAACATTTGAAATTATAACACTTTGGAAATCACAACATTTCCCTTTAAACAGTTTAGATATTAATAATAGTATATAAAATAAAATAGTTTAAGTTAAAATAGTTTTTATATATTAAAATAATTAGCATATTAAAATAGTTTATATTAAAATAGCTTATATTAAAAATAATTTATAAAGTAAAATATATAAATAGGTTTAAATATAATTTAAAAATACTTATATAATAAAATAGCCTTCTCAAATTTCACAAATTGATTCCAAATCAACTTAAATTCCAAAATTCAAATTTTATTCCATCTCAATTCATCAAATTCAACTCAATTCAGTTTCTCAATAAACCATTTCAAATTATCGATTTCAAATACATATTTGAACTATAAAATAAGCCATTTCAATTTCAATATATTTCAAAGCTTTAAATATTCAACATTTTCAAAACTAAATTCGATAATTTCATATATATATATATATCAAATTCACTTCACTATTATTTAGTTTTGAAATATTTACTTAACCATTTCAATATCATTTAAATAAAACTTCAATTTACAAATTTTAAATAAACACAATATCCCATTTCAATTTATGTAAATTTGAAATATTATTTAAATCACTTTTAATCAAATTCAAGTTGGAAAAATCATATCTTTAAAACTTCAAATTTAATAAATTTCAAATCAAACTTATTTAAGTATAATTCTTAAATAAATATAATCTTAAACATATTTCCAACCTGAATTTATTAAAATCATTATAAACGATATATTTGAAAATATAAAATTCCAATAAATACTTAAACAATATTAAACATTAATCTATTTATATATTTAAAAAAACAGAAAAAAAGTATAAATAAATTATTAAAATTTACAATTTCAAAATTAACTTATAAATATAACAAAACATATAATTTTAGAAAATCTAAATTTTAAGCTTTATAAAATACATTTATATATAATATCTTAAAAATAAATATTTAATAAACCATATACTTTTTTCCAAAACCATAGAAATCATTTCAAAATATTTATATATAGACCAACGATGTTTGTATATAATTTTCTATCCTATGGTCAAGTGATACAGATATTTCTTATTTCAATCCGCAATTTTAATATATATACGGGTATATATCATTTCAACCCGCAATCCCAAATTCAATTCAATGAAAATCGCTTGGGTTTATCATGTCAACCCATAACGATTTTCCTTTATTCTACAGATCGTTCGGGTATGTACCATTTCAACCCATAGGGAATTCTATACTAACAGGGAACTTGCAGAGTGATAACAGATATGATAAAAATATAACATGCATATATCATTAATATAAATAACATATAATGGTGTCAGATGTCACAGGTGAATAGGTACAGATAATAACATATATATATCAATGTAAATAACTAACAGTAGCATATTTCAATTGTCGTTTCAATTGAAATCAAATTTAATAAATATAAGAACGTTAATCGTGAGTGATTGCTCACCTTTCGAGGCTAGAGGAATTTGATAACGAAGTAAATTACGAATCCAGTCGCGAATTCCAAAGCAAAGTAAGGTGAACATGAATTTGACGGACGAAGCTAATAACAGGAATCGATGAAAACAAACCTAATCAGTTTTTGATATAAACTGAAAATATATACATTATTTGTTAAAATCAGTATCCATTTAAAGCACATATAAATAAAATAAAATATATTATATTTTAAAGCCTCATATATTCGAATCAAAGTATATATAAATATATAATTAAAAATCATTATTCTTAAACACATATATTTAGAAGTCGATATAATTTATATTTTCAAACAATACTTAACAATATTTGTTACCCAATATTTATATAAAATTGAACACACTATTTGGTAAACATTAGAACTTTGTAATATATATAAACTAACTTTATATATATCAGTATATATATATACAGAAAACAAAAATTTAAATAAACAAATATATTATTCACTACACCAAAACAGGCAAATCCTAACATTTATAAGTGTTACAAATAATTTCAGTAACACTTTTTAAGTGTTACTAATGGACTGTGAGGAATGAAGCGGCCAAATTTGTGACACTTATAAGTGTTACGAACATACGTATTACTAACACTTATAAGTGTTGGTACAGAAATATGCGGTAACGTTTATAAGTGTTGGTACAGAAATATGCGGTAACGCTTATAAGTGTTGGTACAGAAATATGCGGTAACGCTTATAAGTGTTGGGAACGAAATATACGGTAACACTTATAAGTGTTGGTACAAAAATATATGGTAACGCTTATAAGTGTAACACTTCCATCGATTTCTCTTTTTACAAAAAAAATCACATTTCATTTGCTAGAACATCTCCTTTCATTTCATTCTCTAGTTTTACATGTTACAATCTGTTCACTTTTACATTGTTTGTTTACATATTTGCAACTTTACATTCTTTGTCACATATTTGCTATCTCTGTTAACAATTCCCTCCTCTACAAACACTCCCCATCCATTCAACATGCGACCAAGCTGCCCGACCATCTGCATATTCACACAACAAACCATCCACTTCAGACTAACAATCCATCTACTGACATACCACAACTTCACCTCTGCCATTCATTTCTGCTATACATTCATCCCATTAAACCATCCAAACTACTCCATTAATATTACCTTCATTTACCACCACTGACAACCATCCACCGCCTCCAAGTCCACCTCCGACCATCACACAGCAGCTTTTGCCAATAACCCCCATCCACCTCACTACACACATCCCTAACTGCCACAGAGCAAACATACTTCATCAACCCCACTGCACATAGCCATCAACAGACTACTTCACAAAACTGCAGCTCCACCATTTACATACAAACTTCACCATCATTACAGCATATCTCAACATCCCTTACATCATTATTTCTGCCATCCATAACTATCATAACTATCCACAACTATCACAACTATCACAACAGTAAACTCTGCCATCACTTCTTCTCATACATACGACTGCTGCCACATACACCCACACTTCTAACAAACTACCTACATTCATTCATTCATTCATCTCACCGAGTTCCACCAGCATACTTGCAACTACACTTCACACTTCACACTTCACACTTCACATAATACACTGCACTGCCTCAAAATTCCCACTGACTTAACTACCAGCTGCCATATACATAACTGCTACAACCCTCTTCACCACAAATACAAAACTTTCACATCCCTGCACACATCACCCATACGAACCATCAAGTGCAACATCACTTCTGTGCACACTTCCTTGCATTGCCAACAACAAACTCCAAAACATCACCCTACCACTGCCAATAAACCAACCTGCTCCATCAACTCATAACCTCTGATCAACTTCTTCCCTACCTGAAAACAGCCACATCTACTTATACAAACATGCCTGCAGTATATTTTAGTCCTAGAAATAGATGAACTGAAATTGATGAATGAGGACTTACATAAAGAGCAGTATTGACTCCTGCAGTATAGCCACTCTGTAGCTTAATCCATGCTCCAAAATATCCATTTCGATATGGCCTAATCGATTTGAATCCACTCCCTGAACATATCAAACACATTGCATGACATCCAGTACATGTTAAAATAAAAATAAAATAGAGTACAACATAGTATGAAAAAAAATACAATGATTAATAGAAAAACAATATGCTCATTTATTTATTTATTCAGTTCAATTAAATGTGAGAAAGAAAGATGATTCAGAGTTGTAAACATAAGCATAAAAATGGAGAGCATAATAAATGGACTAAACAATGTGATTATGGACACGATTACATTTTGTGGTACAACAAATAGAGTAAGAATAAAAACCTGGCAGGTAATATATTCTTTGAATTTGCACAATAGCATTGCAAAAATCAATAAGTACGTTTGCATGGCTATATGTACCAGTATAAATGATCTATTAAATATTACAGGGAGGCCAAGGATATGCTAAAAATATAATGTTCCAGAACATAGTGATGCACAACATCACAAATCCTATCATTATCAATAAAAACTACTATGACTCCAGAGGTCCATGCCATGACCAAGTAAATAACTTCAATACTAGTGCATTTGGTTTGTTACTCTTACTCGGAACAACAATTAAGCCCAAACACGTGTTTGGTAAAAAGAACTTTAGAAAATGACTAATCAGAGTTTAAAGACATACCGGGGAATTTGAAACTCTACTGAGTTTTTTCTAAAAGAAATAAATAATCTTACTCGAATATTTAGAACTCAAGTAAATGTTTGGTACCAAATAGCTGAATTTAGTTGGTCGGTAGGAAAGACATTTTCATTCAAAAAAAACTGATCCAACCTATGAATTAACAATAATACATTCCGGATTTGAACTTTTAAACAAATTAAAAGATAATGCTTGAATTCAGAAACTAATACTGTTTACAGAAAATATAAATGAATCAAGAAACTAATACCTTTTGGATTCAATCTAGCTTAGCAAGTATTAACAACCCAGCTTAGTATTTGTAGCACCTATTGTCCTTGTAGGCAGTTCCCACCCTGTCACGCTGCTACTTGTTTGTTGCAGACACAGGTTGTAATTTTTTTCCCAGCTTGTGACTATACATCCGCAGTTGCAAAATTCTTACTAAGCTGGATAGCAAAGCTGCAACCTTAGCATGAAGTGAAAACAAATAAATAGAAATTATATTGAAAGTTGCACAAATCGAAATTAAACTGTAAGTTGCACAAATCAAAGTAAACTTATGTCTGATCAATATTAGTACCCAATTATATGAATTTAAGAAATAATAATATCTAAGTTAGTAATAGGTTCATTTTTGTATATTTTGGTTTATATAATATTAGCTAATTCTAAACTGCCAACTGAGCTATTCTAAAGTCATATAGTTTAAACTGAATTATACATGTGTTTCAAAATGATTAAACTAAAAATATAATGAACTATAAATTGTTGACTATATGATTTAATCTGAACTAGCTTGTTTGTACATTCAATGTATATACTTCTTTAAAATCATTCAAGAAATACTTGACTTTGGGATTAATTAAAGTAACACATTTGACCAAAGTTTGAAATCATTTTGGAACTACTTATCATCATGTATATGAACTCCGAAGGCAACAATATCGACTTGTTATGTCAATCTCTTTGTTCACCAGTTGATGAAGATGGGAATGTAGATATGGTTAGGAACTCAGACTATGTGGAGCATGAACTTGTAGATTTCGATTATCGAGCACTAATGAATACACGCACACAATACAGAAAATGATTTTCACTCACAGCACATACAATATAACACCCGCATATTATCACATTCACGCAACCCTATACACTATACACACGCATATTTCATTTCAGTTCAAGACAAAATATCAAACCATTTAGCATACAAGGGAGTAAAAAAATAACAAGTGCACATGACCACAACAGGTCAGTGCCCTCAAGAAATACAAACAAGGCCACAAAAATGATCACATAAATGCATAAGCATATGGTAGGGCAACAAGGTATCAGTACAAAACAAAACAAGACAAATGCATCAGCAATGGTTCAAACCAAACAGGAACAACACACACTATATATAGCAATACGTGGAAGCTCAGGAATGTTCTATTCTCATATACGTGTATATACATGGAAGCCAAGGGATGCAGCAGTGTACACTCGAGAAGAAAAACATGAAATCAAAGCCATGTGCACAATGAAGCAAGTGGTATAGTGACCACAAACATCACACAAAGGCAATGTCATCTACATGACTCAATACAACAAGGTGCACAACAATTCAAAATTGAACCACGATTTGAGCTATTATTTTGAAAAAGTCAAGGCTGAAATCAGAACAGTTTTGATTCTTATGGAAACTCGGGTTTGTAGCAAAAACAGTTGTTTACCCTTGTGAGTTTATTTTTATCTCTAGCATACTTTGCATTTAGTCGTCGATCTAACAACTACCTGTCGCCCACCAGAATAACAAAAGAACGAGAACAATGATTTCAACCAATTTATAATCAAATGAATTTATGAAAATTAGCACAATAAAATAATTAACAAAAAAAAGACAGTACCAGATAGTGATTAAACAAATTAAACAAATACTAGCCACTCTAGTTTTATCTTCCTAACATAAAGAATTTTAACATGCACATCCAACTAACTACACATCCAGATTAAGTAGAAATTCACAAATACCGACCTGCAATCTTGAGCATTATATCTCAAATAACTAATTTTTGAGCTTTAGTTCATTTTCATCGCTAAAATACAACAACATTCTGAGCTTTAGTTCATTTGTAAATGCTACTATGATCATTGCAGTCCTCATTTAAGCAAACCATATGCCAATACATCAACCTCTAGCTTACAATACAAAAGTTTTACACATAAAATTGACTGATTATGTTCTCAAAGAATATATATATATATAAATATTAGGGTCTACACTGATTATGTTCTCAAAGAACATTAAATTGACTGATTATGCCAATACATCAACCTCCAGTTTTAATTTGATGATCACAAGCATGAACTATTTTACTTTATTTGAAGTCGCCCAATAATGATGAACCGAGAATATCAACATCTGTGTGCTTATAAAGTTAAAAAATATCTTTTTCTATTTTTTCCTGTGAAATGAGAATTATCCATCGATCAAAATCAGTTTCAATAAATAATTTCACAGAAGGATCTGCAGTTTAAACTCTCTCTTTCTTCTCTTAAAATCAAACTTTAACAGTTTTAGCATAATATCAGCATATAAAACACAATACTACGAAAGCTGGAGTATGCTATTAAACACTCATTCTTCCACACTTTCAATTCAATTCCAGGTATGTTTTTTTCCCTTTATTTATCTTTTTTTATTTCTATTTTTTTAAATATATATTGGAAAGTAAAAAATCGATTATGAATCTTGATTTGGGTATCGTAGCAGTTCTATAATACCATCTAGCATACCATGTACACATTCTTTTTTATTTCTTTTTTTAAAATATATATTGAAAAGTAAAAAATTAGAAGTTAAAAAAAAATCTGAACATACCATCTAGCATATATCAAGCGAAGTAAAAAATCTAAACATACCATCGAACATCTATTAATATAAAATATCTATCCAACATAACCAATATAAAAAATCAAAATCAAAATCAAACCTAAGGTTGCCGAAGTCGCCTGGAAAGATGAAGTCGATGTCTGGTCCGGTCGATGTCGAATCAGTTAAGCCTGAAGTTGCGAGAGCCTCTGGTCGATGCCGAGTGGAGATGACGCGCCAACTGACTGGGAAAATTTTACGGCCGAGAATGGTAAATCTTTGATAGGCGCGGTTAGCTTGGAGGGTAGTTTTGATAGGCGAGAATGGGGAAGCCTGAATCGGAGGGGCCAAAGTTTTGATTGGCGCGGAGGTAGCTTGGAGGAACCCTAATCTTAAATTAAAATAACGCGGCCGAGAATGGGAAAGCGTTAGAAAATGCTCCATATAGAAGATTACAGAAGGGTCCAATTTTTAGTGAGTTATTTACAAATTTACCAAGGGTTCTAACACTTTTTTGTGTTGTAAATTATAACTGATGCGTTGGAAAGTTTATAAAAAACATTATTTATATTTGCCAACACTTTTCCAGGTATCCTAACACTTTTTTATTGTCATTGGGCTGTAACATTTATAAGTGTTAGAAAATAACAAATATAAAATGTTGCAAAATCACTATTTTGGCATAGTGATTACTGACATCACTTTATCAAACTAGCATATATACTTTAAACATATGACAAGCACACGCGAAGATGAGGAAACACCAAATCATATATAAATTCATATATGTGCACATACTGTAAACATATGTTTCATAAAATAAACAAACTTTTATAAAATAAATTGAGATAAGTTTTGTAGCTGATATGCAACCATCTAAAAACATTTATAACATATAAAATTTTCCTTCATAAACATACTGCAACCTATTTTTTATAAAACATGATTTTGATACATATATATAAAAATTTAAGTTCAATATTATAAAACCCACCTAACTCACTTAAACTAACCTCTATATATATTACTATATAAATATAAACTGCTGTAACTATATGTTTACGACTAACCTAAATATATATAAAATGATATATATATATATATGCCCTGAAATTAAAGCTCAACAGATAAATGTTCTGGATATATGAACATAGATCATAAACAAAGAAAAATCATTTCACAAAGCCAATATACAATAAGTATACTACATATATATACCTTAATATATATATATATATATATACTTAAACAACATACGAAAGCTGCGTGTAACAACTTATATAAAATGAGAAGTAGATTAATATAATATATACAAACTGTGATATATATATATATATAAACTTTTAAATAAAAGAACTTACATACATAAATATATCTCACACGAAGTAGTGTTCGGCCGAGTAGAAGGAGAATGGGTGGAGAGAGAGAGAGGACACAAGAAATCGGCAGAGGCTGCTGTGAGGTGATGGGTGTGGCATGGTCAGGGAGTGGCCGCGATGTGTGGACGGTGGTCGGTAGACAGGCTCGGTCGGGGAGGTTGATGGCGGTTGCGGCCAAAGGGGTTGTGGAGGTCGGCGCGACTGTTTGGAAGAACGATGAGCATTTGGACAATGTATAAATTCAAGCTCAAGTATGGAAAAAAATGAGTTGTCATTTGCTTTTTTTCTTCAAAAGAATGCATAGAAACGAAAGACAGGGAGAACAAATAATGAAGATACTGAAAGAACCAAGGGATTATAGATTGAAACTAGGGAAAAATAAAATTAGCAATAAATTTCTGGGAATACGAAACAGATGGCTGTTTGTTTTGCACAGTTGAAATTAAAAAGGCACAAACAAACCAAAAAGTTAGGATTGGGTATTGGTACGATTAATCGTTATATCGATTTCGTCGAGTACCGAACTTCGAAACACAAAAAAAATATACTGTGGAGATCAGCACGATGAGACGATCAAAACGGTATACAGATATCAGCGGTACGATCATCCGATCAAAAGTCGATATCGGTACCGAAATGCTGCAAAAATGTTAGAAATAAGATGAACGGAGCAATAGAAGTTCAAATTTGATGAAACGAAATATGACGTCTCACTCAGAAGATAATTTACAAATTTATTGTATAAAAATATTCAGGTTTGGAAAATATTTTATTATCATCAAATCTTAACTGATTTGAATTTAAATAAAATTACATAATAAAATAAACATTCATATTATCTGATGAAACTTTACCATTTGCTATGTTTATAAAGGCATATTCCAAATATTAAATTTTTATTTCAAAATTTTATTATTTAAAATTTCACAAAATTCAATTCATTAAATAAATAAAACCAATAAAATTTACGGGTCGTTACACCTCATGTCGATATGCTCTTAGTTGTTCCTACTCCTAATTTGGATAAGCCATCTTCACTCGACCAGGAGGATCCTCATGATGGTGTTGCGTACGACATTGCTGATCTCTTTCCTTCATTGTTGCTACCTTGTAGGTCACTTTTATTTGTCATTTTGTTTAAGTGAGATGTTATGTCATTTTGTTTGAGTGCTATGTTATGTCTTAAGGTTATTGATATGGTCTTATAGCCTTCTGTGAGTTGTAGCTGCTCTGGTATCTCTACCAAGCACCTATTTTTAAATCTCTATTAATAAACTTGGACGGACCACTCAAAATCGATTGGAGTTTATAAGAAACCCCTACATATCCTAGGTCAAGGAGTTTGTAGGTTGTGTGAGTTGAAAGACTGCACGTAATGATTGTACATAAGGGATCCTATATGAATCGTCGTAAGAAAATTTTAGGAACGATAGTCATTAGATGACTAATTTATGTCGTGAACATAAACATATTATGAACTAATGCAAAATCAATTTTATAAAAGGCAATTCATAAAATGCTTATGAATGCCCGTTCCATTGCACTGAGAAATAACTGTTGTTTCAAGGAATATTAACTTCGTAGCGAAGGAATTTTTTTAAGAAATTATTGGTATAAAATGAATTTAGATATGATGCAATGGTAAAATTGATTACAAGGGATGAAATGAAATTGATTGAACCTAAATGAACACAAATACATTAAAAGTCTAATGAGTATTCTTGTACATTGAGGAGAAACTGTGAGTTTCTTATTAGTATCAAGAATAAATAATCCTTGGTTGTTTAATTAAAACCATTAAGAGTGTTGACTCTATGATTTGGTACGATAGCAATTCAAAAATAGATTCCAAGTAGATTATCAAAACATGATTTTGATAGTTGTATACGAAGGGATATGATCTATTGGCCACAAGTGTGTTTTTGAAGTATGTTATGGCTGAATTTGCCATAGTCTTTGAACATACTTAAACGGTAGAATCGGACTAGCGAACGACAGAGAAATGACCCAAGGACTTTTGGTAATATCCTATAAAGGAAAGAAAAATGAGCGAAAAATGTTGAAAATTTGGAAGTACTAGTTTTTTGAAGAGCTAACTCAGAGTAAACCCACAAAAATCCTCAGATCAGACTCAAAGCAGGATAGCCTTGGAAAAACTCCAAACGTGACCCAAGGCAATCCATGTAGAAACCCTAAGCACGACCCAAGTTTGGTTAGGTACCGATCCAAGAGGTTGGATCAATATGATCCAAGAAGACTCGGGTTGGAAACATAGAAATCTAGGGTCTGACTCCAAGAAAGCGAACTTGGGTCGGACACACATAAATCTCAGGTCCGACACACAAACAGGTCTGACTCCAAGCAAACGAAGGAAAACTCAAAGCACAAAAATACCAGAAAATCTTCAGGTCGAGCCCCAAGCATACACTCAAAAATTTAACGTCGGACTCCAAGTTAGTTCAAGTTAACAAAGACCAAGCCAACACAAGAGATCAGAAGGCATGATCCACCCAAGTGGTAGATCGGTACCGATCCAACATCTTGGATGGTACCGATCCAACTTTTTTCCTCCAAACTTTCCCCGACTCCTTCTACATGCTTGTGATGATCTTAGGAGCCTATTTCAAATGCTATTTCATTGATCCCATGCAATTCTCTATCGATCTCCATAAGCACTTGAAATCAACAACTTTGCTTCTCCACCGATCCATCATTTGGACTCAGAAACAAGCTAATAATGATGCAAACAAGTTTAGAATCACGAAACTAACCA
This sequence comes from Allium fistulosum, assembly GCA_030737815.1. Classification (NCBI taxonomy): domain Eukaryota; kingdom Viridiplantae; phylum Streptophyta; class Magnoliopsida; order Asparagales; family Amaryllidaceae; genus Allium; species Allium fistulosum. Next base: position 854,928,648 of record CM060907.1, read on the forward strand.
CAAATCGAGCTTAGACAAGGAGTTCAAGAGAGCCAATTAGACCATCTCACAGATTGGTACTGATCTAAGCCCATGGATCGGCACCGATCCATGCAAACTATTGAGGTGTCCATCTATCTTCTTTGAAAATTGGTCTATGGCATGTAAAACATGGTGGAGATCATGAGGGTGAGATTTTAGGCTTCCTACCTCTATAAATAGGAGGGCATGACTCATTTTTAAAGATCTTTCGGCTCTTGCTTATCACTCTCGGATTTATACCGATCCATAACGGATTTATACCGATCCGTAAGAAATTCTGTTTGTAGTCAAATGATCTAAGCAATAAAATCACTAAGTGGACATAGGCCAAGATTAGAGAAACCACTAAAAATACTGTGTGTTCTTTCTTTGCTCATTTTTCATTTATTTTCTTTACTTTTTATTCTGTACACAATATCTTGGGTGTTTGTGCTATTTTTAGTTTAAACATTTTGGTGCTTTCACTGAAAATTGAACTCAGGGTACTTGGATTCATCATCCACTATCGGGTTTCATAGATTCAAGAGATAGATCCAGTTTTTCAACCTTACACTTGTACAATTCAGAGTTTCAAAAATCTAAGAGAAGTTATTCACCATGGCCTCATCAAGGAGAGAACGTGCTACGACTTTCAAAGCTGCTAATGATGCTAAGAATTAAGACATTCACCATGTGGATGGAGCTACCCAAACAGAACAACCAGAGATCCAGAATCTTGCTGATGTCGTGACTAGAGTGGAAATGGATCGGATGATGAAACAGATGGAGGACAGATTCTAGGAGAGTCACAACTAGATGAAATAGCAGATGCAGCAGAGCTTGAGGCTGTTGAATGAACTAATGCAGAACAGCCGAAGGATGAGCAGGAGGGATTCAAGTTCAGAACCTGAAAGTTCCTCTTCATTCGACAAGCGACGGAGGGATATAAAGCAGAAAAAGGCTCAATATACTACTCAGACATCATATCAAGGAAGAAGACAAACCCACGGCTCAGGTTTGGGGATCGGTACCGATCCAATTGGACAGATTGGTACCGATCCAGCTGATGGTGGTCCCAGAGCTGGCCTTTAAGATGGCGGCATGGATTTGACTTCTGACTGTGCTGTGGAAAATCATAATGCTGAATATCGAGCTGCTGCTACTAACACAACGCACATGAATCAAATAAGGGGACCGCTGAATGAATTGATCTCCTAGAGTTTGGAGAACCCAAGTATCGAGAGAATCCCTAAGAGAATTCGCTAGGCCGAACACTCGGAACAGATCTAAATCACTGCCGTTCAGCCGAACCTGTAGAGCCGGAGTACTTGGAAGACAAGGTCAAGAGACTTATAAGTGAAAACCGATTTACAAGCAATGATGAATGGGGTACTTCTCCTACTCAGAATATGTTACTGAGGACATTTTGTGTGTAAAGTATCCACGGAGGTTTGCAATGCCAACAATGCCACTGTACAGTGGAAAGACATATCCAGGGCAGCACTTGATGAAGTACGAATCATATGTGGATTTTGCCAGAGCATCTGATGCTGTAAGATGTCGTTGTTTTTCAATTTCCCTAGAAGGAATAGCAACGATGTGGTTCACTCGGCTCCCACCGAGATTCATATCGTCTTTCGCTGAGATGTCGGAAAAATTTCTAAAGCGGCTCTGTTTGCACACTGCACGTCCAAAAGATGTGATGTCATTATCAAACCTCTTCTAGGGAGCGGGAGAGTCGTTAAAGGATTTCTTGAATCGGTTCCATACGGCAATGGCGGAAGTAGCGAATCTTAACGATGACATAGTGTTGATGGCACTGATTAGGGGGACTTATCCCGAGACTGATTTCGGGAGATGGTTGGAAATGATGCCTTCGTTGACGATGCATATTTTCTATAGAAAAGCTAACCATTTCTTATGCTTGGAAGAGGAAAGAACTCGTTCCTGAAGGGATAATGCTAGACGTTTTGCTAAGGTGATGCAGAGTAATGTTGCAATCAAGCAAGCCAGAGGAAACTCTGCAAATGCAGCAGTTTATGCCAGGGATTTTAATAATCAAAGGAAGAGGAATCAAGCTCCAAGCAGCCAATGCATCGATAATAGCGAGTGCTTGAGGAACTAAGATTCGAAGAATATACACCTCTGAATGATACGTTGGAAAACATCTACCTTGCCATGCAATATGTGGAGCAATACAAGAAGTCGCTCCGGAAAGAAGCGACTGATGAACAGAAGCGCTCAGGAAAGTATTGTCGCTTCCATGAAACTCACAGACATGACACTAATGAATGTCGACATCTGAAAAATCTAATTGAGGAGCTGATAAGGAATAATAAGCTCCATCAGTATGTTAAGGAATCGTTGAATGGTGGGAAAACTGCATGACCCCAAGATCTGCCTGCTCTAGGAGAACCGCTTGGCCTAATAGACAGGGGCCGAGATGAGATGATGAATGATTGGTCATCAATTAATCGATCACTCAAAGACAAAGTAGCAGCCTACGACGATACTGTCTCGTTATTTCCTTTTGCAAATAAGCCTTTCAAGGACACTGGCGCACTGTAACTAGGCAGGACATGCCATTTCATCTACTCGTTAATAAAGTCTGCTTCTTGAACCAATGGAACCGTGTTCTTGTAAGCAAAAAATTCTGTGCCCTGAAAACATCAGCACAACCGAGGAAACGCTCCTTTATCCTTGAATGACAATGGGGAATGTAGACTCGCAAACCGCTAGATTGACGGTTACATTCGAGCCCCAACCTTAGAACAACGTTGCGTCGGCAACATCGAGAAGGTCCAAACCGCTGGGTCGACGATCACATTCAACCCCTAACCTTCTGAGAACCAGTGTTGCTCTGACAATGTCGAAAAGGTCTAAACTACCGGATCGACAATCTCATTCAGCTTCCTTCCTTCTAAGAAGCAGAGATGCTCCAGTCACTTTGGGAAGGTCGCTGCCCTGAGTCGATTCATCTCTAGAGCAATAGACACATGCATTGCTTTCTTTGACATAATAAAGAAGAGATAGAGGGAGCTCTGCCCTTACTTTCAGGCTCATCCAATCAAAGTTCATACCGACCAGCCTTTACGACAAGTCTTGCAGCGACCCAAGACTTCTGGAAGGCTGTTAAAATAGAACATTGATTTTAGCCAAAACGACATAACTAATCACCCTCGGAGAGCTATCTAGGGTCAAGCTTTAGTGGATTTCATAATCGAATGCGCTGCGCGGGATGATACTCTGGAAAGCAGTGGTGAGCAGAATGCTAGGTGGAAGACATACATGGATGGTGCATCAAACGAATAATGTTCCGACTTTGGAGTTGTACTAGTTGCTCTTAAGGAACGTTCGATCTATTATGCCCTAAGACTCGACTTTCCTATGACGAACAATGAAGTGGAGTACGAAGCATTGATTACAGGACTCAGAATCACCAAGGAACTGGAAGTACCTTCTCATTGGGTAACTCACCACAATCCATAGACGAATGAGCAGCTCTTATTAGAGTCTCTTGATATGATTGATAAGAGGCACAATGAAGCTAACTTGAAAGCATCTACACACCAAAATCGAGTCGCCCGATATTACAACGCCAAGGTCAGTAATCGAACCTTTGAGATCGGTGACTTGGTTCTCAAACAAATCTTCCCAAGCCCTGGAAACTTGGGGCCGACTTGGGAAGGTCCGTAAGCAATAGAACAAAAGCTTAAAGATGGCACTTTCAAGCTAGCAACAGTGGATATGATCACACTCTTGAGGGCGTAGGATCGCGAACACTTGCGAAGCTATTTCTCTTGAAAATAAATTTAACATAATTGATTAGAGCCAGGCAATAAGGAAGAGCCGGACATTTTGCGATTCTGTCTTTACATAACTTAGGAGTTGTTAAATATGACCAACTCAAATGAATTTGGATGTGTATAATGAATGTATGCAGATACTCGGAGTTAGGTGACAACCAAACTTGTACGGTCTATGTTCGAACCTTTGGAGTTCAACCATTCTTGGCATCCGGAGATGGATGCTAACCAACTCTTGCTCTTAAATGTGGGGGCAGGAGTATAAACTAAAATGGATATGACATGACCATCCATCAGCTAACTCTTGCCCTTAATGTGGGAGTAGGAGTGTAAACCAAAATGGACGTGACTTGACCATCCATCAGCTAACTCTTGCCCTTAATGTGGGGGCAGGAGTATAAATGAAAAGGACGTAACTTGAATGTCCATCTAACTCTTGTCCTTGAAGTGGGGGCAGGAGTATAAACCAAAAAGGATGTGACTTGATCGTCCATCCACTAAATCTTGTCATTGAAGCATAGGCAGGAAAATAAACCAAAAAGGACGTGACTTGACCGTCCATCTGCTAACTCTTGTCCTTAAAGTGGGGGCATGAGTATAAACCAAAACGAACATGACTTGACAGTCTATCCACTAACTCTTGTCCATGAAGTGGGGGCAGAAGTATAAACCAAAAAGGATGTGACTTGACCATCCATCTACTAACTCTTGCCCTTGATGAGGAGGCAGGAGTATAAACCAAAATGGACATGACTCGATAATCCATCACTCGGCTCATGCCCAGAATTTGGCGGAGCATCAATGCCTTGCCCGAAAAAGGTGATAGAAAAGATCCACGCTTGGTGAAAGATGAGATCTCATTCAAACTTCGATCGACACCCGAAGTTAAGCGAGATCACAAGAAAACATCCTCGATGAGGATATCTCAACCACGGTCTTAGGTGGTTAGCTTTGACTAATGCCCAAAGTTAGGCACGGTCAAAAAGCGAGAACATGGATGCCTTGTCTAGAGGATGGTAAGGCCAAAGATTGACGCCTAAAGTCAGGCAAGATCCCATTCGAACATCAATTGATACCCAGAGTTTGGCACAATCGAAGGTTACTATCTTGGAAAAAGCTATCTAAACTACAATCTTAAGTGTTTAGCCTTTGCTAATGCCTGGGGTTTGGCACAGTTGAAACATGCATCCCGAAGAAGGATGCCCGACTTGCTGATTCAAGGCAGCCTACTTCAATCGACGAGCAGAGATAGATACGATCGCATTTAAAGTTCCCTCAAAAGAAACTCTTAAATCACCTACCCAGGCGATCGAAGTCCAACCAAGTTCCAGAATTGGATATGGTCACCTATGGGTGCCAAAGGTTAGTGCCCTAAAAATCGCATTACGTTCGCCAAAGCGACCAAAGGTCGGCAAACGAAAAAATGGTCTAATAACTTGGTCCGAAAACGACGATGACGAGAAATGGATCACAAGTTCATCAAACGGAAAGCGCATTTCGCAAATACTTGAACAGGTTCACAAAAAGATTGGACAAAACAAAAGTCTTTGTCATTTACATTTAAAATAGAACTAGGAAAGAAAATTACAAGTTTTATTTACACCCAACAACTAGAGTCGAAAGAAATCAAACTCAAACCTGAAAAATCTAGAAAAGGAAATAGTGTGAAATTATTGAGCTCGAAATTATAGTTCATGAGAGCGCACTCCAATTTTATAATGCCAGGCACTGGTAAAGCCTCATGATGAATAATAAGAGACACAACTCTTTACAAAAGCGATTCAAGAATGGAAAACGACCATTGATTTGATTAACGATCTGGAGAGATCGTGAGTTGATTTGATTAATGATCCGGAGAGATTGTGAATTTACTTATTAACCTCAAACGACCATGGATTCAATTGATGATCCGAAGAGATCGCAGATTTATTTATCGGCCTCGAACGACCATGGATTCAATTAAAGATCCAGAGAGATCGTGGACTTAACTATCGGCTTGGGACAACCATAGATTCCACTAATGATACAAAGAGATCGAGATTTCAACTAATAATCCGGAGGGATCGAGCTTTCAACTAATGATCCAGAGCAATCAGGAAATGAATCGGACATCGAATGCAGGACCTGGAGACATCAAATCCAGACTTTGGTTTTGGATGCTACTGGACCTTGAAACTGAAGCTAGCCAAAAAATCCTCACCTCAGAGTAGGGTGGCTGAGCTAGGAGATGGTATCGGTTTATAATGGAACATTAGACCGAGACCTTTTGATGGCAAAATCTTCAGCCATTGATTTCAACATGTAACTGCTAGCCCTCGGATGAACAAGAGAGGATCCTTATTCATGATACATCCCACGGCTTATCAATTCCACGAGAACATGAAGTCATTGTCCATGACTCCCACTCAAGCAAAGACTCGAACCCATAGCTATCGCTGTTTGGAACGACCTTTGACTTATCGATGAATCCGAAAGAACCGAAAGATTCGTCGTGGTTTGACGAGTTAATAGCCAAAAAATTCAACTACTTATGACTCATCGATGTTGATATTTGTCCTTGATCAAAGCACATCTTCCATTCACAGGGCATGCTTTGGAGGGTAAGTGTTACGGCCGAATTTGATGTACTCTTCGAATAAACTTAAACGGTCGAATCAGACGAGTGAACGAAGGAGAAATGACCCATGGACTTTGGGAATATCCTAAAAAGGAAAGAAAAGGAAATATAAAAAATGAGCGAAAAAAGTTGAAAATGTGGAAGTTCAAGTTTTTGGAAGAGCCGACTCAGAGTAAACCCACAAAATCCTCAGGTCAGACTCGAAGCAGGATAGCCTTGGAGAAACTCCAAGCACGACCCGAAGATATCCAAGCAGAAACACCAAGCTCGAACTAAAATTGGTTCGGTGCCGATCCAAGAAGAATAGGCTCAAACACATAGAAATCTCGGGTCTGACTCCAAGGAAGTGAACTCGGGTCGGACCTGTGCAGTTAAAGCGCTCGGCAGATTCAAAGCGGGGGAGGTGCAAAAAGTCATAGCGGGGATACATCGAGGATATAGCGGGATATAGTGGATGGCTTTAAAATAGCATATAAAACTCGTACTTAATGTTTTTACAAATATATAAATGGTAATTAGATGAAAAATTATCATTCAATTGAATTATAACTAATACATAAATAATTTTTAAATAAAAACATGTGCGAATATACTTTAAATAAACGTAAAACTGTTATATAACATAATTGAATTTAGTAGAATATTAGAGTATTTTCATTTCTAAAAATATATTAAAAATTAAATCAAATAAATTAGTTTCATAATTTTTATAATGTATAAATTGAATTTTTCTATTCATTTTATTAAAAAAGATATAGCGGGAATAACGGAATATAGCGGAAATAACGGGATATAGCGGAAATAGCGGGGATTAAAGCGGAAAGGCTATATTGTGGGGCTATATGGAAAAATCGTAGCGGCAGAAACCCGCTATGAGATATAGCGGGGTTATAGCGGGGTAATAGCGGGGCATTAACTGCACAGGGTCGGACACACAATAGTCTTAGATCTGACTCCAAGCAAACGAAGGAAAATTAAAAGCAAAAAAAATCTCAGAAAATCTTTAGGTCGAGCCCCAAGCAAACACTCAAATTTCTCACGTCGGACTCCAAAGTAGTTCAAGTTTACAAAGACCAAGCCAATACAAGAGGTCGGAAGACAGGATCCACCAAAGTGGTGGATCGGTACCGATCCGAGATGTACCGATCCAAGATGTACCGATCCTATGAAAAATGCTGATTACGGATCTTAAGGCTGGAATAACACTAGAGGGGGGTGAATAGTGTTTTGTGGATTTTCTAAATCTTTTTGAAACTTATGTAAATTTAATCACCAACAAATGCAATTCACAGACACAGATATAATCACAGAATCAGACACAGATGCAAATAATAAATAAAAGCAGTAAAGGAAAGAACACACCAGGATTTTATACTGGTTCGGAGTTATCCTACATCTAGTCCCGTACAAACGTACGGATTTCTTATAAAAATAATCTCCCAGATTACACCCTCGATTTCAAGACCACGAGGTACACCCTCCTGTATTCGAGTCCGGGGCAAACTCTCTTCATTTACCAGGCTACAAGATCACCTAATCGATTTTCGGGGCAACAATCACACCCAATTGATTTCAAGGCTCAACCGTTACTCAATAGTTTGATTTACATATAATCCTATAACTCTGAATAGCACTGAGGTCTTATGGAGAGAGTGGCAGAGAATCAAGCAAGAGATAATCAAGTTTGATTCACTTGGTATTTCGGCAGAGTATAGTTTGGGATCCTTTAGAATAAATGTGGAAGATGAAGAGGAGAGAAAACAAGTGAAATCTGATTATAAATTTGTTTAGGACAACTGGTATTTATAGGAAATCAATAGCCATATCTATTCGTGAAAGGATACAACGGATAGACACTTCTTTTGAAAATTTGAATTTTGAATTTAATGGACACTATGTCAACATAGGGGGTTGAGGGATGTCGACATGCTCAAGGCAAAAATTGATGTTTTGATTTTCTTATTAAAATTGGTTTCTATAATTTGTCAAAACAATTTCTAAACTTTGTAAATATATTTGAATATAGTTTAAACATATAAAAGAGTTTAGAAAATAATTTTTAATACATATAATCTAAATCTATAAAGTGATTTAAAATCTGAGTATATAAATATTTTAAAGCTAAATATTTAAAATAAGAGATGGTTTAAAAACAAGGACAATTTTGAAATCAAAATATTATAAATGATAAAAATAGTTTTGAGGCTAAAATATTTCAAACAAGAGAGATGTCTTTTCAAAAAGAAGGTTTTGAAAACATTTAAAATAAGAGATATATTTTTGAAAAACATTTTTATAAAATTAGTGGATATCAAAATAGGACCACTATATGTTCCACTAGATATTGTCGTGGGTTCTATCCCACTAGGGTTCCATCCCTTTAACCGGCTCGAAGTGGATTCCATTCCACGAATAAATTTCGAATAAAGATGTAAGTGCTTTCAAGAAGTTTTAACATAATTCTAGACTCAATACTTATCTTGTACTATTAAAATTTTGAACTCTTGATAACTTGATTTCTTGATACTCATGAGTCTTCAATCTTGATATCTTTGATCTTTAAATTCATCAGTCTTGTATCTCTATACTGTACAGTCTTCATTCTTGGTACCTGCATGTTTATATCCTGCATATACATATATATCTAAACTATAATGTTAGTATTTATATTTTATAACAAGTCCTAAGGTTGTTGTCATCAAAACCATCCTTCTCAAGGACTAACAATCTCCTTATTTTTGATGATGACAACCTATGTTTATAAAATATACTTCTCCTTCATAATAACTCCCCCTAAAACTAATAACTCCCCCTAAAACTAATAACTCCCCCTTAATCTAAGCCTAACTACTCTAACTACTCTATTTTATATTTCTCCTCCTTTGTCATCAACAAAAACTAATCCTAACTAATATAACTCCCCCTTAGTCTTATATTGGAGTACCTGTGACAAATTAAGATGGAGTGTGTGTGTGTAATAACATGAGTTAATTAATGAAAACATAACCAATATGATAGTTTAAATCCAATAACATATACTATGTTTCATATAATTTTATACATTCCATTCAAATCAAATCAATTCTAATCAAAGCAAATCAAATCAAACAATTTAAATCAAATCAAACAATTCAAATCAAACCAAACAATTCAAAAACAAGCAATTCAAACCATAAGGAGATCAAATAATTTTAGGAACTTCAACCCATCCTTCTTCTCCAAAGATAGGATCCTTTTTAATATCTTCCCAATCTTCATTATCTTGAATTAAAGTTCCTTCAGTATTTGCATTGAGATCATATTTGTTTAGGGAAGAAATCATCCAACGGAGGGCATCGAAATGCTTCTCTTGTTCTTTTATCATCTGCATTTGACTTAGTTCTAAGTGCCTTTGATTGCGGAGAATAAAAGTAAGTATATTCTTGAATGAATTGAGAGTTTCTTTAAGATTTTCACTTAGAGTTTGAGAAGAGGAAGCCATTTTTGATAAGTAGTTAAAAGATATAAATAGAGATAAGTAGAAATGAAGAGATTACAAATATCTGGAAGAAACAGGTATTTAAATAGGCAGAAATTCTTTTAAAATGAATAGACATGAGTTAGTTATTTTAATTTGAAATTTTTTTTAAAACCAAATCAAACAGTTATATGTCGACATAGTGGGTTGGGGTATGTCGACATGGGTATGTTAATCTATGTATCTTCTTTGTTTTGTGAATAAGTATGTATATATATAAACTTATATACTATACTAACATTTATTCCAGAGACACGATAAGGTAGAAAAACATAAGTTAATACATGAGATACTACATAACATGATAAAAGAGCAATACAAGTTCATACAAAATAAACTAGTACATCACATTCTAGTTTTTAGAATGTGCTAGAGGATGAGGAGGATGATGATAAGCCAAGTTTCCGACCAACTTTAGCAAAGAACTTGTTCATATTAGTGGTCATTTTATCCAATTTCTTACAAACGGATCTTTTGAGAATCCGTTGATTTTCCACTATGATCTATTGATTTTTGAGGAGTGTTTTGTTGGAAGGATTGTTAGGATATTCAATACTTTCCAAGGAGGTATCTTCATTTTCTTCTTCAATTTCCATTTCCTCTCCTTCTTCTTCTTCTTCTTCCTCATTTTCTTCTTCCATCTCTTCATGTGCCAACCTTTCATCCTTTTCGGCAAGAGATTCATATTGTTGAAATATGAAAGGAATTTTCATAAGAGAAATATTGGCATGATTAAACACTTTTCTTGAAACAAATTCTTCCCTTTTGTAATCAACACCAAAATAATTAAAAATCCGAGTGAGATAGATTCCATGATTGTAACGACCCGTAAATTTCAACTGTTTTAATAACGTAATTAGTTGAAATTTTGTGAAATTTTAAACGATAAAATTTTGAAATATAAATTTGATATTTGGAATGCGTTTAGTTAAACATAGCAACTGGTAAATTTTCGTCCGAAAATATGAAAGTTTATTTCGCGCGTAAATTTACTTCAATTTAATCAGTTAAAAAAACGATGAAAATAAAATGTTTTCGAAACCTGAATATTTTTACATTGAAAAATTCTAAATCATCTTCTGAGCAAGATGTCAGTTTGTCGTTTTTCCAAATTCGGACATCTTTGGCTCCGTCGATCTTATTTTTCAGCGTTTTTCTTGCATTTTCCGCTATTAGAAATTTCGAATTTTTATAATCCAATCAAACCACTGACATCTATATACCATTTTGATCATCTCGTCGTGCTGATCTCCGCAGTATATTCATCGGTGTGTTTCGGTGGCCGATATGTGGCAGAAACCACGAAGCTGTTATTCGTATCGGTACCTGTTTTTGAGTCCTTTCGTTTCTGAGTCTTTTTTTGTTCTTTTGTCTATTCATTTCCCAGCGTGCAAAGCTGTCAGCAATTAATTTTTTTCTTGGTATTCACGTTGGACTTTTGATTTCCCTTTCACTTTAATATCTGTCCGTTCACTGCTATCCCCATTTCTTTCTCTACGTATTGTCTGTACTCTTCTTAAAGAAAAAATGGCAATGCATATATTAAGCTAAGCTTTTCTTCCTTGGTCCATTTCAACAGCAGCCTTCCTATCACCATGCCTCCTTAAGCAAACCCATCTCGTGAAACCATCTCCACCATACGAGCCTAGACCCGCAACCCATCCTCCCAACAACCAATCACCGCCACAACAGCCACCATGGTTATTCCCCTACAAGCTTTCACGCAACCGACCACAGGCAACCCCGACCCTCCTTCTTCCCCGCGAGCACCCGCACCCCGACTCGGCCTCGACAAACTCCGTCAGCGCCTTGACAACTAGCCTCCCTCCCCTGACCGACTTCGACAGCCATGTCCTCCCCACGCCATAGAAGCCTGCCCCGCTCCTTCGCCCTTCGCTGCCACACACCCGAAGTTGCCGACCAACATTTCCATTCCCCTTGCCTCGTCATCTGACCACCATCTCAAGACCGTGACTTCCTTTTTGCTTTGCCAAGCACGAACCCAAGCAACCCACCCCTTCTCACTTCACAACCCGGCAGCCAAGCAACCACCGAACGGCCCCCTCCCTCTGTCCTCCCTACCGCCTACCACCTCACCATCACTCAGCCCACCGTCCCGCTTCCAACCATCCACAACACCTCAGATCTGACAGCCGTGAGCAATCTCCACAACCCGTGAACCTACGGCACTTCCAACCCATTCCCCACCGAAGCCTTCGCCTAAGGACGTGCCACAAACAATCTCTTGCTCCTCCGCCTCTCTCTCTCTCTCTGTCGCTACCCCATCACTGTCTTGGCAATTGGCCGCCGTGAGTCCCCTCTCCTCTTTATATTTATTTGTTATATATGGGATATGCATTGTTGCCGTATATTATATTGATTACTATATATATTAGTTTATACGTATATATATTTCTCTACAGATTGCTTTGTATTTTTTTTATATCTAACAGTATAAGCATGTGTATATATCAGTTTTAATATAAAATATACGTTGTTTAATGATTTCTTGGTTTTATATCTATATATTGCATTCGAATGAGTATTTATATATACATAAGTTTATATATATTTGTTAACATATAATTCTGCCGAGCCTTGTAAGTTAACATATAGGTTGGTCTGCATAGGTGATTTAATGTATATTTTAAAAGGTTCTGTTTGGATAGAGGTATAAAACGTTGTTTGGTTGCGCATGCTTATATTATTCATATAGAGGTGTTGATTTCAACATAATATAGGTTTGTGAATAGTTTTATCTAAAATCTATTACGTATTATAATATTTATAGAGTTGATATGTCTGTAATGTGTAAATATAGGATAGTTGTTTTATACTGTTATAAGTTTATAAAGTATAATGGTTAATTGTTTAATATATAATATGTTAGTGGTATGTAAATTATATAAGTATATAAATAGATTTTACAAATCTTTGCCAGTATTCAATTTGATTTGTAGGCATTGCGTGCGTGTATATATATTTATATATAGGTGTTGCGTGTGTATTATATATTTGTGTATATGTGTTGCTGTGTGGGTCTGCATATATTTGGGTTTAAATAATATATTTGTTCGGTTGCATTGTAAGGCATATATGATACAAGGTGTATATGTTAGCATATATGGCATATAAAGATTTAATTATATTTTATCTGTTTTTAGAGGTTATAATGTTATCAAGTTGATTTTAAATTTAAAATATTTTATATATAGATTAGTTATTTAAATATGTATTTCTAAATGGAGTATTTATTTAAATAATACAATAATATATCTATTTTCAGTTATATCAAAAACCGATTCTGATTTTTTTTCTCATCGATCTCCTATCTATCAGATTTGTCTGTCGTGCTTGTTTTCTTCATCAAATCGGGTCCATCTAGCGTTGCTTTGGTATTTGTAGCTCAATTTCATTGTCTATCTCCTCTAGCCTCGAAAGGTGAGCAATCACTCACGATTAATGTTCTTTTATTTATTAAATCTGATTTCAATTGAAATGACAATTGAAATATGCAACTGTTAGTTATTTACACCGTTATATCTGTTATTACCTGAATCAGTTCACCTGTGACATCTGACACCATTATCTGCTATTTATACAATGATAATCCAGTTTAGTTGATAAAAGATTGATTGTTGATGTTTATATTGGACGTTAAATTGTTAATGTTAAAGTGATAAATAATATGCAATTGAATTGATATATGATAGTTAACGATTTAAATTGGACATATATGTTGAATTTGATTAGTTGAATATGACCCCTTTTAATTGTTAAATTAATTGATATGTAGAATAGTGATAATTACACTTTGAACCATTGAACGTATATTGGATTAATTGTTGTAGTGTTAAAATTGAAATCGAATGACAAGTGAAGAACCGTATTAATATTATTGTAATAATCTTTAATCTACATGAAATGATAGTGTAGATTCTAGGAATAATTATATTAATTTGCACAAACAACAATGCGAATTAATACGATTATTTCGGGATTATTTGAATTGATTATTGGATTGATATTGATTGTTGTTATTGCTTGTTTATTTACTTTGACACCATCCCAGTTATCACACTGCAAGTTCCCTTTGTTATGTTTTGATTTTGAATTGAATTGGAATCGGGTTGAAATGATAAATACCCAAATGAACTTGACTTAGGATAGAGAATTAAAAAAAATCGATTGGTCAATAATTTGATTTAAAAATAAAATGAAGATTTTATTTGAATAAATAATATGGTTTTGAAACGAAGTTGGAATTTGAATTTTAATGAATGGAAATGTTAATATTTAATAATCTGAATCAAAATATTAACATAGTAGTTGATGAACGAATGATGTTTTAAAATTAATCATTTAATAATTAAATTTGGAATTATTAATAATTAAGTTTTGAAATTAGTTAATAATTCAGGTTTGAAATTATTTAATGATTAAATAAGATTGAATTATTTAATAATTAAATTAAATTGAATTCTTTATTGAACTTCTTGAATAAGTGAAACTGAGTTTCATTATTAACTGAGTTTTGAAATTTATAATTAAGTAAACAAATGAATGAAATTGAATTTCTTTAACAAGAAATAAAATGTGATTTTTGAAATTAATGTAAGACTTGTAATTTAAAGGGTTGATTTGTCGAAGCTAATTCAATTAAATTTGAAGTTTTGATATAATGAAGTTGAACTTAAATAATTGATTTAATGAATTGGAAATTAAATAGAAATTGGTTTGAATGATAAATTTACTTGACGAATGTTGAATGAAATCGATAAAGGGATTTAAATTGATTTGAATGTTAAATTAAATAAATTTAAATGATTTCGGAATAAAACTTATATACGAATTTAAATCAATATTTGAATTGTTTAAATAAAAATTTGAAATTGAAATATAAGATTTTGAAATGGTAATTTGGATGTTTTGAAACGTAAATTATGGAAATTGATTTAGAAAGACAAATGAAATGTTGGTTTACGAACTCTAATTGAAATTGAAATTGATTTGGTTTTGAGTAAATAAACGACCAATTGGTGAAATAATTTCGAAGGTTATTAAAGAGACCGGAATCGGTTAGGGACATACTCACTGTCTAAACCGAAAACCACTTTAATAACTACACGCGGAGTGTGATCCAGAATGAAGTGGTTGGAATGATGTACGTGATGACTGAAGAAAGAGAACGATAATGGATAGCCTTGACACTTGTGTCAAATTGGAAATGACTAAAACAGGAGCCGTGCCGGGCCAAATGGGGGCTAGCTACCTCGAGCAAACACACTTCTTCGAAAACTACTCAATTACTTGTTGTCGATTGGTGCACCCTTGATTTGGGAGTGTTGTTTCGCGGTGTTGCGGTCGCTGCGGCGATGCGTTCTCACCAGTCCGGATCAGGCAAACGGTAGTTTCATTACCTTGGGTATTGCCTCATGTGCCTTGTCATACTTGGATCCCTATATACGCGACCACTACGAATTTGTTTTGTGTTATACCTATGGAGTACTCCCTGATATCCCACTAGTTTACGGTGGAGTTTACAGTGCTGTATAGACTATAACGCTTATATAAAATTTGTTAAGGGGGATAATGGTAACGCCTTAACACTATTTTGATACCTTATATTACTGATAGACATTATCTACTTAGCGTACATTACTACCTAGTAGATAGTTTAACGGATCCTTAAAGGATGGTTATTCCAAATATCCTTTGAGTTACTTGTATTTCAATTGCTATTTCACTTGAGTTAGATTTATTGATATAAGAATGTTAATCCTGACTCGAGTGTCTTGTGTTTTGCTTTACGCTCGGGTCAGACTGAGTGTACCAGTATTCGAGACTCACCTTTGAAGTTGAAGCTTTGCTTGAAGATCCAGCCATCTATTCTGCTTTCAATATTCGATGATTCCAGTGATGTATTCTGATTTGTATCTGATGTATCGTATTACTCTTCCATTGTATCTGGTTTAACTCTGATGTAACTTATACATTTATATAGTAGCTTCATGAACTACTATCTCTTTTATTTCCGCTGCATATTATTACTCTGTGTCTGTGATATGTGATTATTTATTTACTATATATGTTCAGTTTTGCCAAATTTAAATTAACAACGCGGTATTTTGAATTATTCAAGTCCGACATGTGCGGATGCGAATGGTGCAAAATAGCGGGTCGTTACAGTTGGTATCAGAGCTTCGGTAGCTCTAGGCAAAACTAAGCATATAGGGTAAATATATTTACAGAATCACTCTCATTCGAGTTTCAATCTCTTCTTTTTGACTCGATTCCTTTGAATTTTGGAACGTTCCCTGCGGTTCCAAAAATTCATTCGTGTCCCTCACTATTCGTTTTCTTTCAATTCTGGAGCACCCCATAACTCCATTTTGAATGATATCTATAATAGATCGGCGGTCTCGCCAATCTTCGAATGATTTGTAAAGGGGTGAAACTCCTTTACAATAGGCATTGATTTACCGGAGATTTCTGTATCCGCGGTTTACGGTGCTATCTATCTCCTGCTATACCTGAATTCTATTTCTTGAGATCGAATGTAGAGTTGCCTCGAAATTCTGCATCGATCTAATTCTTGAAGTCACGGTCGACCCGGATAAGGTTGCCCACGATTTATATAAACTCATCCATCTTCTTATTTGTATTTAAATCATCTTATCTTCTGTTTCAAACTTATCTTCGAATCAAAAATTCTCTTCGATTTGATTTCTATCAAATTTGAATCTCTATCCATGCTTGAAATCCATTTTGTATAGTTGAGCGAGGAAGTGTATTTATAAATTAATATTAAAATGTTTTATATATTGTGTTGTTTGAGTTGTTGATGTTGATTTGGGTTTCCGATCGATTCGTCTGATCAACGCTATCGATAGGATTTCCAACACACTTGAGCAGAGCAAACTGACACAATATTGTTTTTAAATTTGGTAGATAAAATAAAGGTTCTGTATGATTATATTATATATAAATATAAGTTTTCGGAAATTAAATTGTTATTAACTTTGTTGTCAAAAATGATAATATTTGATTTTTCATTTATTTTTTTGTAAACCATAGACTATCCCAATCTGATAAATAAATGAAATTATAGAACATGGTTTAAAATTTTAATTGGTAGTTGAAATGAATTTAATTAAGAATTTGAGAATTTACTTTCCATTGATTTCAAACTTTGGGTTTTATTTTAAAAAAATGCATATTTTATACAGTAATTTCGAATAGAAATCATTTTCAAAGAATTTTAAATGTTTAAATAAGTGCTCTTCTCTTTGTCGCTGGAAAATAATTTCGGTGATGGCGGCCGCATCATCGACATTCATTTTCGAGTTTCGAAGTGGAGAGATTATTCTGTAGCTTTGCTACGGTTTTGTTTTGAAAAAAAAAAATATTTTGATTTGAATTTCTTCAGTAAAATTTGATTTATATATATATAGGTATCTTATTTTAAAATTTAATTTGATTTGATATAAATATATATATATCTCTAAATTGTTTAAAGTTAATCGGAAATCTAATTCTTAAATTTTGTTAAACGATGATTTTAATTATACATAAAACCAAAATTTGGAATAAATATTTAAAACTTGAATAATTGAATTGGGAAAAAAAATTATTTGTATATTGTTTAACTACATTCTAATACAGCTTACCTAAATCATTCAGAAGTTGAATATGTAATTGGATAATATATAATATAAATTGAATTTATAAATAAAATTTGAGTGGTTATAATAAATGTTATACACTTAAATTATAAAATGTTAATAGAGATAAATAGAATAATAAGATAATTGAAAAATAAATTTTGTTTTAAAGGTAAATTAATAAATTGAAATTAGATCAATTTATGAAAAT
The DNA here is from genome assembly GCA_030737815.1 of Allium fistulosum. NCBI lineage: Eukaryota > Viridiplantae > Streptophyta > Magnoliopsida > Asparagales > Amaryllidaceae > Allium > Allium fistulosum. The sequence goes on from CM060907.1 coordinate 854,946,463, forward strand.
ACCTTGAATTTAAAAGCAATTAGTAAATATAAATTAATTTAAATCGAAACTTTTATGGTTTAAATTAATCTATATGGGTTAAATATATGTGATAAGATATATTAAGTAGAATAAATTTAACAATAATTTGTAATAAAGAAGAATTTAAATTGCTAAAAAAATGATTATAATAAAAGACTATTCAAATTTATGGTTTTAGAAATTGTAAATTTAAGATAATTGGATAATAAAATAATGAATTTAGAAATAGTTGAGATTGATTTTAGTGAAATCAAATGGATTAAATCAATTATTGAATATCAATTAATTTAAATTTGAATTTATATGGTTTAAATTAATTATTATTTTGTATTTCAAATCTTTTTTTCTTTCTGGTTGTTTCTATTCTCCTACCTCGTTCCTTTTCGGGGACGAAAAGTTTTGAGTGGGGGAGAGTGTAACGACCCGTAAATTTCAACTGTTTTAATAACGTAATTAGTTGAAATTTTGTGAAATTTTATAAGATAAAATTTTGAAATATAAATTTGATATTTGGAATGCGTTTAGTTAAACATAGCAACCGGTAAATTTTCGTCCGAAAATATGAAAGTTTATTTCTCGCGTAAATTTACTTCAATTTAATCAGTTAAAAAAACGATGAAAATAAAATGTTTTCGAAACCTGAATATTTTTACATAGAAAAATTCTAAAACATCTTCTGAGCAAGATGTCAGTTTGTCGTTTTTCCAAATTCGGACATCTTTGGCTCCGTCGATCTTATTTTTCAGCGTTTTTCTTGCATTTTCCGCTATTAGAAATTTCGAATTTTTATAATCCAATCAAACCACTGACATCTATATACCATTTTGATCATCTCGTCGTGCTGATATCCGCAGTATATTCATCGGTGTGTTTCGGTGGCCGATATGTCGTGGAAACCACGAAGCTGTTATTCGTATCGGTACCTGTTTTTGAGTCCTTTCATTTCTGAGTCTTTTTTTGTTCTTTTGTCTATTCATTTCCCAACGTGCAAAGCTGTCAGCAATTAATTTTTTTCTTGGTATTCACGTTGGACTTTTGATTTCCCTTTCACTTTAATATCTGTCCGTTCACTGCTATCCCCATTTCTTTCTCTACGTATTGTCTGTACTCTTCTTAAAGAAAAAATGGCAATGCATATATTAAGCTAAGCTTTTCTTTCTTGGTCCATTTCAACAGCAGCCTTCCTATCACCATGCCTCCTCAAGCAAACCCATCTCGTGAAACCATCTCCACCATACGAGCCTAGACCCGCAGCCCATCCTCCCAACAACCAATCACCGCCACAACAGCCACCATGGTTATTCCCTTACAAGCTTTCACGCAACCGACCACAGGCAACCTCGACCCTCCTTCTTCCCCGCGAGCTCCCACACCCCGACTCGGCCTCGACAAACTCCGTCAGTGCCTTGACAACTAGCCTCCCTCCCCTGACCGACTTCGACAGCCATGTCCTCCCCACGCCATAGAAGCCTGCCCCGCTCCTTCGCCCTTCGCTGCCACACACCCGAAGTTGCCGACCAACATTTCCATTCCCCTTGCCTCGTCATCTGACCACCATCTCAAGACCGTGACTTCCCTTTTGCTTTGCCGAGCACGAACCCAAGCAACCCACCCCTTCTCACTTCACAACCCGGCAGCCAAGCAACCACCGAACGGCCCCCTCCCTCTGTCCTCCCTACCGCCTGCCACCTCACCATCACTCAACCCACCGTCCCGCTTCCAACCGTCCACAACACCTCAGATCTGACAGCCGTGAGCAATCTCCACAACCCGTGAACCTACGGCACTTCCAACCCATTCCCCACCGAAGCCTTCGCCTAAGGACGTGCCACAAACAATCTCTTGCTCCTCCGCCTCTCTCTCTTTGTCGCTACCCCATCACTGTCTTGGCAATTGGCCGCCGTGAGTCCCCTCTCCTCTTTATATTTATTTGTTATATATGGGATATGCATTGTTGCCGTATATTATATTGATTACTATATATATTAGTTTATACGTATATATATTTCTCTACAGATTGCTTTGTATTTTTTTTATATCTAACAGTATAAGCATGTGTATATATCAGTTTTAATATAAAATATACGTTGTTTAATGATTTCTTGGTTTTATATCTATATATTGCATTCGAATGAGTATTTATATATACATAAGTTTATATATATTTGTTAACATATAATTCTGCCGAGCCTTGTAAGTTAACATATAGGTTGGTCTGCATAGGTGATTTAATGTATATTTTAAAAGGTTCTGTTTGGATAGAGGTATAAAACGTTGTTTGGTTGCGCATGCTTATATTATTCATATAGAGGTGTTGATTTCAACGTAATATAGGTTTGTGAATAGTTTTATCTAAAATCTATTGCGTATTATAATATTTATAGAGTTGATATGTCTCTAATGTGTAAATATAGGATAGTTGTTTTATACTGTTATAAGTTTATAAAGTATAATGGTTAATTGTTTAATATATAATATGTTAGTGGTATGTAAATTATATAAGTATATAAATAGATTTTACAAATCTTTGCCAGTATTCAATTTGATTTGTAGGCATTGCGTGCGTGTATATATATTTATATATAGGTGTTGCGTGTGTATTATATATTTGTGTATATGTGTTGCTGTGTGGGTCTGCATATATTTGGGTTTAAATAATATATTTGTTCGGTTGCATTGTAAGGCATATATGGTACAGGGTGTATATGTTAGCATATATGGCATATAAAGATTTAATTATATTTTATCTGTTTTTAGAGGTTATAATGTTATCAAGTTGATTTTAAATTTAAAATATTTTATATATAGATTAGTTATTTAAATATGTATTTCTAAATGGAGTATTTGTTTAAATAATACAATAATATATCTATTTTTAGTTATATCAAAAACCGATTCTGATTTTTTTCTCATCGATCTCCCATCTATCAGATTTGTCTGTCGTGCTTGTTTTCTTCATCAAATCGGGTCCATCTAGCGTTGCATTGGTATTTGTAGCTCAATTTCATTGTCTATCTCCTCTAGCCTCGAAAGGTGAGCAATCACTCACGATTAATGTTCTTTTATTTATTAAATCTGATTTCAATTGAAATGACAATTGAAATATGCAACTGTTAGTTATTTGCACCGTTATATCTGTTATTACCTGAATCAGTTCACCTGTGACATCTGACACCATTATCTGCTATTTATACAATGATAATCCAGTTTAGTTGATAAATGATTGATTGTTGATGTTTATATTGGACGTTAAATTGTTAATGTTAAAGTGATAAATAATATGCAATTGAATTGATATATGATAGTTAACGATTTAAATTGGACATATATGTTGAATTTGATTAGTTGAATATGACCCCTTTTAATTGTTAAATTAATTGATATGTAGAATAGTGATAATTACACTTTGAACCATTGAACGTATATTGGATTAATTGTTGTAGTGTTAAAATTGAAATCGAATGACAAGTGAAGAACCGTATTAATATTATTGTAATAATCTTTAATCTACATGAAATGATAGTGTAGATTCTAGGAATAATTATATTAATTTGCACAAACAACAATGCGAATTAATACGATTATTTCGGGATTATTTGAATTGATTATTGGATTGATATTGATTGTTGTTATTGCTTGTTTATTTACTTTGACACCATCCCAGTTATCACACTGCAAGTTCCCTTTGCTATGTTTTGATTTTGAATTGAATTGGAATCGGGTTGAAATGATAAATACCCAAATGAACTTGACTTAGGATAGAGAATTAAAAAAAATTGATTGGTCAATAATTTGATTTAAAAATAAAATGAAGATTTTATTTGAATAAATAATATGGTTTTGAAACGAAGTTGGAATTTGAATTTTAATGAAAGGAAATGTTAATATTTAATAATCTGAATCAAAATATTAACATAGTAGTTGATGAACGAATGTTGTTTTAAAATTAATCATTTAATAATTAAATTTGGAATTATTAATAATTAAGTTTTGAAATTAGTTAATAATTCAGTTTTAAAATTATTTAATGATTAAATAAGATTGAATTATTTAATAATTAAATTAAATTGAATTCTTTATTGAACTTCTTGAATAAGTGAAACTGAGTTTCATTATTAACTGAGTTTTGAAATTTGTAATTAAGTAAACAAATGAATGAAATTGAATTTCTTTAACAAGAAATAAAATGTGATTTTTGAAATTAATGTAAGACTTGTAATTTAAAGGGTTGATTTTTTGAAGCTAATTCAATTAAATTTGAAGTTTCGATATAATGAAGTTGAACTTAAATAATTGATTTAATGAATTGGAAATTAAATAGAAATTGGTTTGAATGATAAATTTACTTGACGAATGTTGAATGAAATCGATAAAGGGATTTAAATTGATTTGAATGTTAAATTAAATAAATTTAAATGATTTCGGAATAAAACTTATATACGAATTTAAATCAATATTTGAATTGTTTAAATAAAAATTTGAAATTGAAATATAAGATTTTGAAATGGTAATTTGGATGTTTTGAAACGTAAATTATGGAAATTGATTTAGAAAGACAAATGAAATGTTGGTTTACGAACTCTAATTGAAATTGAGATTGATTTGGTTTTGAGTAAATAAACGACCAATCAGTGAAATAATTTCGAAGGTTATTAAAGAGACCGGAATCGGTTAGGGACATACTCACTGTCTAAACCGAAAACCACTTTAATAACTACACGCGGAGTGTGATCCAGAATGAAGTGGTTGGAATGATGTACGTGATGACTAAAGAAAGAGAACGATAATGGATAGCCTTGACACTTGTGTCAAATTGGAAATGACTAAAACAGGAGCCGTGCCGGGCCAAATGGGGGCTAGCTACCTCGAGCAAACACACTTCTTCGAAAACTACTCATTACTTGTTGTCGATTGGTGCACCCTTGATTTGGGAGTGTTGTTTCGCGGTGTTGCGGTCGCTGCGGCGATGCGTTCTCACCAGTCCGGATCAGGCAAACGGTAGTTTCACTACCTTGGGTATTGCCTCATGTGCCTTGTCATACTTGGATCCCTATATACGCGACCACTACGAATTTGTTTTGTGTTATACCTATGGAGTACTCCCTGATATCCCACTAGTTTACGGTGGAGTTTACAGTGCTGTATAGACTATAACGCTTATATAAAATTTGTTAAGGGGGATAATGGTAACGCCTTAACACTATTTTGATACCTTATATTACTGATAGACATTATCTACTTAGCGTACATTACTACCTAGTAGATAGTTTAACGGATCCTTAAAGGATGGTTATTCCAAATATCCTTTGAGTTACTTGTATTTCAATTGCTATTTCACTTGAGTTAGATTTATTGATATAAGAATGTTAATCCTGACTCGAGTGTCTTGTGTTTTGCTTTACGCTCGGGTCAGACTGAGTGTACCAGTATTCGAGGCTCACCTTTGAAGTTGGAGCTTTGCTTGAAGATCCAGCCATCTATTCTGCTTTCAATATTCGATGATTCCAGTGATGTATTCTGATTTGTATCTGATGTATCGTATTACTCTTCCGTTGTATCTGGTTTAACTCTGATGTAACTTATACATTTATATAGTAGCTTCATGAACTACTATCTCTTTTATTTCCGCTGCATATTATTACTCTGTGTCTGTGATCTGTGATTATTTATTTACTATATATGTTCAGTTTTGCCAAATTTAAATTAACAACGCGGTATTTTGAATTATTCAAGTCCGACATGTGCGGATGCGAATGGTGCAAAATAGCGGGTCGTTACATTGATACAAAGTATTCTCACCCATTTCCAAATTTTTAGGACGAACTTCATCCATAATCACTTGCTCCCAATTAATGTCATAATGACCAAAAATGGCAAAAAGAGCTTTACAAACTTTTAAAGTTGGGTTATTGAAATTTCCCGATCTAGGAGTGATAGTATGTTGCAAAAGAAGATTAACAATATGTGCTTTCAGACAAAAGTTGCGATTTTTAAATTCAAAGTTGCCATCTCCTTCGAAAATGTGATGAAATGTCTCACGATTATGTTCATCAGTATTAAAAGTAGAAAGATCCATTCCCGAATTCTTGCAATTGAGAATGTTGCCCAAAATTTCATAATTTAAAATAATTTTAGTGCCTTTAACACTACTCCATATTTCATTTTCATTTCCTTCATGAAAACCGCGATTCAAATTTGCATAAAAGATTTTAACAAGATTTGGATAACAAACAAAATCATTTTCAGAATTGTCAAAAAGACTAAGAATATGGTTCTCTTCAAGAAGAGTATTGATTTCACATGTATAGAAATCGCTAAAGATAGCAAACTTTACCGTATGAACTTTTTTGTAATTAACATAGCTTATATAAGCCTTGATTGCTTCCGGATCATTATAGAGATACTCTTTGATGGTTTAAGATGGCCTCATTGTGGATGGAGTGCTTAAAGAAGCCTTTTTTGAAGAGAGTAGAAAGTTTGAAAGAGTGAAAGAGAGTTTGAAGTTTAAAATGAAAGTGAAAAGATATGATAAGATAAGGGAAGTAAATAGATATTCAATACTCATGTTCTCTAGTCAAGAGGTATCTTTCCAGAACATTGGAGTTGGTGAAAAGGTGGAGGGAAGTTCAAAGATTTGAATTCAAATTTGAATTTCAAATTTCTGACAGGGATGTCGACATCATGGGTAGGACCATGTCGACATGAGTCGGAGAATTCATGTGACTTATATTTTCCTATATACTTTAATCTCTATATATTTATATATTATTTTTAATGTTTATATATTTTCTGGAGTAATATTTAATATAATAATATTACTTTAATAAAAAATATTATAATATTAAAAAATAAAAATAAACATAAACATAATAAAAAATTAAAATTCAAACAAAAAAATCAAACAATCAATCAATTATAAGCAAACAATTTCAATCAATATATTGTAAACGTGTACCTTTTTCTAGACTCGTATCTCTGAGATCATCGGAATCATGAATAGCCGTAAAACACATATTTGAATTTTCTGTCTTCTGATCATCATCGCTTGAGGATGAGTCTGAGTATGAATCGTCTAGTGTAGCGGTATACGCTCTCTTCCTTTTCTTTGTATAATCATTGCTTGTAGGAAACTTTTGCTTATCAGGGTGCGGACAGTCTCTTTTGAGATGATCTGGTTCGTCATAGTTGAAACATTTGACGTGGTTTGGTACTTCATTATGATTTCCATAATTCCTATGATCATTCTTTTTGAAGTTGTTTATCTTTCTGTATTTTAGAAACTTCCGAAAATTCCTTGTCATGAAAGCTATTTCTTCATCATCATCACTTCCCGATTCTGATCCATTTGTTAATGCATTGAATGCAATTGACTTCTTTTCTAATGCCTTGCTATCTCTTCTCTCTTGCATTTGTACTTCAAATGACATTAAATTTCCAATCAATTCTTCAATCTTTAAAGTACTGATATCATTTGCTTCTTCAATTGCAAGAGTTTTCTGATCCCATTCCGGAGTAAGAGAATTTAGTATTTTTTCTGACTTGATCTTCTTCGGAATAACTTTTTCCCAATGATATTAGAGAATGCACAATATCCTGAAATCTACTATACATATCTGAAATGGACTCATTAGAATTCATTTTGAATAATTGAAACTGATTCGTGAGTATGGATATTTTGGTCTGTTTGACTTTGCTTGTTCCTTCATGAGTAACTTGCAAAGTTTTCCAGATATCATATGCAGACTTACAAACAGATACTCTATCAAATTCATTCCTATCAAGTGAACAAAATAAAATATTCATTGCTTTGGAATTATTTTGTGCAATAGTCTTTTGCTCAGCAGTTCACTGTGCAAAATTAATTGTAGGTTCAGAATATTCAGTCTGTATGATATTCCAAGTGACTAATCCTATTGACTGTAAATATATTTTCATTCTACATGCCTAATGTGCATAGTTACTGCCATTAAAAAGTGGTGGTCTGGAAGTAGACTAACCCTCTACAAATGAACTAGTGATAGTGTAAACAAAACCAGTGTTGGTAGCCATTTTTTTAAAAACTTTTCAAAATTTAGATTTTGAAAACCTTGCTCTGGTACCAAATGTGAGAAATACGGATTACGGATCTTAAGGCTAGAATAACACTAGAGGGGGGTGAATAATGTTTTGTGGATTTTCTAAATCTTTTTAAAACTTATGTAAATTTAATCACCAACAAATGCAATTCACATACACAGATATAATCACAGAATCAGACACAGATGCAAATAATAAATAAAAGCAGTAAAGGAAAGAACACACCAGGATTTTATACTGGTTCGGAGTTACCCTACATCCAGTCCCGTACAAACGTACAGATTTCTTATAAAAAATAATCTCCTAGATTACACCCTCGATTTCAAGACCACGAGGTACACCCTCCTGTATTCGAGTCTGGGGCAAACTCTCTTGATATACCAGGCCACAAGATCACCTAATCGATTTCCAGGGCAACAATCACACCCAATTGATTTCAAGGCTCAACCGCACCATTTACTCAATAGTTTGATTTACAAATAATCCTATAACTCTGAATAGCACTAAGATCTTATGGAGAGAGTGGCAGAGAATCAAACAAGAGATAATCAAGTTTGATTCACTTGGTATTTCGACAGAGTATAGTTTGGGATTCTTTAGAATAAATGTGGAAGATGAAGAGGAGAGAAAACAAGTGAAATCTGATTATAAATTCGTTTAGGACAACTGGTATTTATAGGAAATCAACAGCCGTATCTATTTGTGAAAGGATACGACGAATAGACACTTCTTTTGAAAATTTGAATTTTGAATTTAACGGACACCATGTCGACATGGGGGGTTGAGGGATGTCGACATGCTCAAGGCAAAAATTGATGTTTTGATTTTCTTATTAAAATTGGTTTCTATAATTTGTCAAAACAATTTCTAAACTTTGTAAATATATTTGAATATAGTTTAAACATATAAATAAGTTTAGAAAATAATTTTTAATATATATAATCTTAATTTATAAAGTGATTTAAAATCTGAGTATATAAATATTTTAAAGCTAAATATGTAAAACAAGAGATGGTTTAAAAACAAGGACAATTTTGAAATCAAAATATTAAAAATGATAAAAATATTTTTGAGGCTAAAATATTTCAAACAAGAGAGATGTCTTTTCAAAAAGAAGGTTTTGAAAACATTTAAAATAAGAGATATATTTTTGAAAAACATTTTTATAAAATTAGTGGATATCAAAATAGGACCATATGTTCCACTAGATATTGTCGTGGGTTCCATCCCTTTAACAGGCTCGAAGTGGATTTCATTCCACGAATAAATTTCGAATAAAGATGTAAGTGCTTTCAAGAAGTTTTAACATAATTCTAGACTCAATACTTATCTTGTACTATTAAAATTTTGAACTCTTGATAACTTGATTTCTTGATACTCATGAGTCTTCAATCTTGATATCTTTGATCTTTAAATTCATCAGTCTTGTATCCCTATACTGTACAGTCTTCATTCTTGGTACCTGCATGTTTATACCCTGCATATACATATATATATATATATATATATATATCTAAACTATAATGTTAGTATTTATATTTTATAACAAGTCCTAAGGTTGTTGTCATCAAACCATCCTTCTCAAGGACTAACATATCCAACATCTTAGATCGGTACCGATCAAACTTTTTTCCTTCAAACTTGCCCCAATTCCTCCTATATGCTTATGATGATCTCAGGAGCCTATTTCAAATGTATTTCGTTGATTCCATGCAATTCTCTATCGATCTCCACAAGCACTTAAATCAGCAACTCTGCATAACCACCATCCATCATTTGGGCTTAGAAACAAGCTAATAATGATGCAAACAAGTTTGGCATCATGAAGCTAACCACAAATTGAGCTTAGACAAGGAGTTCAAGAGAACCAATTTGACCATCTCATGGATCGATACTGATCCAAGCCCATGGATCGATACTGATCCACGCAAACTACTGAGATGTCCACTATTTTCTTGGAGAATTGGTCTATGGCGTGTGGAGATCATGGCGGCGAGATTTTAGGCTTCCTACCTCTTTAAATAGGAGGACAGGGCTCATTTTTAAGGATCTTTTAGCTCTTTGCTTTCTTTTACTCTAATTTCTTGTAATCACTCTCTGATTTATACCGATCCGAAAGAACTCATGTTTGTATCAAGTGATTTAAGCAATAAAATCACAAAGTGGACTTAGGCGAAGATTAGCCGAACCGCTATAAACGCTGTGTGTTCTTTCTTTGCTCATTTTCATTTATTTTCTTTACTTATATTCTCTATGCAATCTCTTGGGTGTTTGTGACATTTTTGGTTCAAACAAAGGGAAAGAAAAATGTAGTTGGAATATAGTGAGCCACATTAATAAGAATAATACCATGAATTTCAATTGTTGAAATTAACGTAACCGATTCACTATTCGATGTGCTCAAGTTGGTTCGGATTTTACTCATAAAATTATCGCATTGTATGACTTTATGTTTTGTTACATATGTGTTGAAACAAAAAAATTCTAAATAATGATTTGGAGTAAACTGTTTATACATAATACCCAAAATGTCTCGAAGTTAGTGGGAGTGACATTGAGTTTTGCGAATTTTTGGGTATGATCCATGAATAGATATAGAAGTGTCATTCGACAAGCATCAAAATTGAACAAATATTTTAATAGAAATTCCAAATAGTTTTGATAGTCAATCAAAATGCAGAGGAAGCATTTTCGCATAAGAAAGAGAGTTCAAAGGTAACAACACACTCCTGATTGTTAATGATGTACTTGTGTTAAAATCAGCCCTAGTTGTTTTAATACTCGACATTGATTTTGCAAATGATGTCCTTCATAGATAGTATAAAGGATGTTGGGAATGTCCCAAAAGATATGTAGAAACACCTTATTAAAATGTTTAATAAGGAACATGTGAACTGGATTCTTTATGCATAGGCAATAAGAATTAGCATACATGTTAAGTTGTCTACAATATCATGATTTGTTAATGTATCTTACACATGAAGCAAATATCAAATCCAGATTAAAGGTCATTAAATGGTAGTATAACACCCCTCAAAATAGGAATTATATTCCCGCATTGTAGAAAAACACTATGAAGTTGGTGCTTATATATCAAAACCTACACCTCATAACAATGTCGAGGCTATTTTAGAAACAAAACCCCATACCTTGGCTTGGCCCATGAGGCGGAGGTGACTAAGTTAGGGAAATTATATGTGTTAAGTGAGGCACGGGTTGTTACAGTTGGTATCAAAACCTATACCCAGCCGGAATTGCGGTGTTGCAGCTACAACGCTTGGGTGGAGATGTGTTCATGAGCCAATGAGGGCGTTGGGCACTAAAGGAGGGGAGAGTGTAACATCCGTCACAATGTGAATTATAGTCCCACATCATGGAAAAAAACTATGAAGTGGGTGCTTATAAACCAAAGACTACACCTCATAACAACGTCGATGCCTTTTGAGGAACAAGACCCCACACCTTGGCTTAGCCCATGAGGTGGAGGTTACTAATTGGGGACAATATCTACGTTAAGTGAGATGCGGGATGTTATAGGTAGTTTGGAGTGTTCTTGTGTATTTACGAATGTTGGAGAATTGTTTACAGAAATAACAAACTCTTTATGAAGGAGTAATCTGACTCAAAATTCATACGTGATATTGAGTATAACATGTCAATATCAAATTCATATTTAAAACTTAGTTAAGAATCTTTAAGTTGGAAATGTTCCAAATAGAAGAGATTGTGGTCGATTCAATGACAAGGCTAAGTACATTGACTTGAATAGCACCACAATAAAAACAATACATACATACATACATACATACATACATACATACATATATATATATATATATTAAATGCACAAATTTATAACTGAGCCAAGGGTGATTCCAAATGTTGAGAATCCTATAACATTGTTATATGATAACAATGTCACAATATAGTTCGTAACACAACTTTGAACTCACTAAAAGTCGAGAGACATACTCCAAGTTATTCTACATGATAAAACAATTTGTTAGCATCAGGGAGAGTTGATCGACAGAGTAGATAATTGGAACATAATAGCATACTCAGCCGTTGAGGGACCGACCCTATTGGTTTTGAGGAAACTGATTAGAGGAGTTGGAATAAGTTCCATAATTGACCCTAAGCGGAAGTGGGAGATTGATGGAGTTAGGTGTATGCGCTAGTGGCAACTATGTAATTTGTTACATATATCTAACTCGACAACCAATCTTTTTCAAAATAAAAAGGTGTTTTCTTTCTATTATGTACTTGATATAGTATGTTGTATTAATTAATTAATTAATTTAATTAAAAGAAAATTTATTAGAAAATCCATAAATAGTATGTTTTGTGATAGTAGTTACAAAGTGGTGTAACCTTGAGTTATTTATCATATAAAATGTGACGCCCACCTCTATACCCACGCTAACCAAGAACACTACGATGTAGTGCTGTCAATTAGCATGGAGAATAAGGCTGTGGAGGAGCGACCATCCATGTAACTTCTTTGTGCGAGCACCGATACGTCAGATAGAGTAGAATGCATATCCTTTAAGGAGGAAATCCGACATACCGATACAAACACAAAGCTATCACACGGTGGCTATATATAATCTTCGGAAACAAACATAGAAATAATCATAACATAAATCAGTCACAGACATCCATATCACAAAGGCGGAAGAAGATATGAATAAACATATAACACATGAAAGTGTACATCAGAGTAGTGGTCGGAAAGATCCACTATAATACAAAAGAATAGTATCACGTGCTATACAAAAGAATAGATACACAACATAGAGTCTATATCTCAAATGTGTACAACCAAAAACTACTAATCTAAGTAGTTAGCCAAAAGTCAGAGTAATCCAGAAGAGAAGTCAAGCAGAAGCACCTGTAACATCTCGGTCTGACCCGAGTATTATTTATAAGAAAATAATAAACGGATCAGTCTAACTATAAATATCAGATGACATGATATAGGATAAGGGGTATGGCATAAACATATAATAACCATGATGGCATACTACTATAAGTATGTAAATGATAATCAACAAGGGATTAATCAATGTCACAAGAATCTTCTCAAAGATCCAAACACATAAAAAGGTAATGACACACAAATTCACCAATACACAAAAACTGATATCATATCAGCGAAAACCACAAAAGTTGGTGAAGCACTAAATCCAGAAATCAACACACGAAATCCAGAACAAATCCCAGAAATCAACACACGAAATCCAGAAATCACTAAAAGGGGGAAATCCGAACACACGGACGAGAAGCTATCTCATGGAAGCTATCCATTTTATTTTCCGAACACACGGATGGCCCGAAGGCAAGTTCGAACACACGGACGAAGAGACATCGCTCAATCGCTAGTCTAAATCACAAGAATGATCGTCATGATCATAAGGAAGTGTCAATCACACTAAGCTAGTAAATATATGAGTTTAGCTTCATGTCCCATAACCACTTGCTTAACTTAAATATTTACGAACAAACTGTAGATCTTCACTAGGAAATTGTCACAAAAGGGTTCAATCGAACAAGTCCAAGAGCTAACCGACGAAGTGAACGCAAGCGTTTCATACCACTCGTTTTACTAAGTCGTTTAAGTCGATTTCTCGTTCGAGTGAATTAAAGGCTTATATATATTAGTAGATTGGAAATCGATTTGAGAAAACGAACTTTTGATATTAAAAATAGTGTTGAAATCGATTTGATGAAAGAGTTTTGATATTTACTACTAGTATTAAAACCTTCATATATCTTTAAAGTGACAAGTCATAAAACGATTGTAGAAACAAATCAAATCACATCAATTCACGTTCGAAGACGTGAGTAAAGTCCAAAGAAGTCAATCCCAAAACCATCAAAGTAGAAATTCTGATAAATATTTTTCAGATAAGACTGCCTACGCAAGAGACTTACGACTTAAGGGAGGCGAGCGACTTACGACTTAAGGAAGGCGAGCGACTTACGACTTAAGGGAGGCAAGCGACTTACGACTTAAGGGAGGCAAGCGACTTACGACTTAAGGGAGGCAAGCGACTTACGACTTAAGCCTTAACTCGTGGACGACTTAGCACAACTCGCGAATGACTTAGCACTTTAAATCGTGAACGACTTAGCACTTTAACTCATGAACGACTTAGCACTTTAACTCGCGAACGACTCAAGCCAGTAACTCGTGAACGACTCAAGCCAGTAACTCGTGAACGACTCAACACAGGCGAACAGAAATACAAAGGCGGTGACTTTTCAACGCGCGCGACTTAAGCCCTTAACTCGCGAACGACTTAGCACACCCAGAACGACTTAAGGCCTGGAACGACTTATGCTCCGTGTGACTTTTCAACGCGAACGACTTACGACTTAGGCTTAACTCGTGGATGACTTAGCGATGGCCAGAAATGACTTAAGGCCAGAAACTCACCAAAACGCCAAAATTTATAGTTTTTCGCCAATCCAATGCAAACCAAAGGCAGATATTCATACAAATGCGATAGAGGATCATTCCCAACAGTCCAAGATAGATATAGGCAAGATGTGAGATCAAAAATCTCACCTTTTTACGGAATTTGATGAAGATGGAGATTTGAGAGCAAAGCAAGAACACCAACAAGCTTGAATCAATGTTCTTCACGTGAATTTGATGTTGAATCTCGGATTTGCAATAGAATTTGGGTTTGGAGTTTTAATTTCCACTTCCCACCACCATTTTTGACAAAGCCTGAAGTGTTTTGATAGAGTGAGGAAGATGGTTGGGCTGAACTAAAGGGGTGCAGTCCAAACCAAAGTCAAAGGCGGGAAAAAGTGTCGAAAATTTCACTATCTCCAAACATATCGAAGTTTACACTCAAAAAGATCGCAAACGTCATTTTGAACTCAATGGAAGTGGTCTCGAGTCCTAATTTGACCGTATGCAAAAAGTAGCTTTTCGGACTAACATCCGACTAATGATAAAATATTTAAATAAAATATTTAAATATAAAATCGATAGATATGCGGGTTGTTACATAAAATAAATATACCATTTTAAATAATCACAGTCAAGATATATTGAGACTGAATATTGATACATTCGTTGAGACTGGAGTACATAAAGCCCTCCAAATATTTGGCAGTGTCTCACTCGTGGCTATTGGGGGTACCAAGTGGTTACGTACTAATAGTTATTGGACAATTATGGAATAACTCACTCGATAGTTTTCTATTGGTTAATATAATTAAGGTCAAACATAAAATATCGATGTGACTAATTTACATAGTTCTCTCGACATGAGAATACTGTCGATCTTCAATATGAAAACTTCACTTTGATTATAGTCAAATAATGACATGGTGTCTATCGAGTGACTATAGTTGGGTCGAGTGGAAGTATTGAAAGTGAAGCACTAATCAAGAGAGGATTCGTCTCCTCAGATATATGGGGTTGGTATCATGGTAAACTCAAGTCAACTCAAAGTCCAAGTCTCTGGCTAGAGAATTTTGGTTAATAATAATTGTTGTTATTGAACCAAAGACTTTGTGTTTGGAATATAGAGTTGAATATGAACGATATTGGAATTTGGACCATTACCAAATTCCATAAGTTCAAAATGATATAGTTTTGACGAAGAGAACTAGTGTAAATAAAAGTCATAATCGAGTAATGTTTAACAAAGTGAAATTGGATTTTACAAAATCAAGTAAGTGATAAATTTAGCCAAAAGGTCACACCACTTGTTAAGTGACATGTGAACATTAATATTCAAATAGTTCGATATTAAACATTGAACAAATTTATACCTAACGAGTGACACAACCGAAATGATGAATTCTCCTTTGACCAAACGATTTAATTAACTAATAGCTGTTATAAATTAATTAAATTAATTAATATTTATGATATATTAATTATAAAATTTGATAATGATTTGATTAATAAATATTATTAGATATATTTATAGTTATATATATATATATATTGATATACGATATCGATAAGCGATTAAATTGGATTTAATCGTATAATATTTTATTAGGGCTTAAATAGGTTTAAGACCCATCATAGGGCTTGATATTTTTGGCAGCAAACATAGGTATAGGCAGCTCAAATTAAGTTAGAAAGGTATAGGTTTTGGATGGCTCAGATTAAAGGAGAATTGGTATGAGATGAGATCCACGCTTCTTTCCTTTCTATCCACTATATAATCAACTCTACCCTAATTAGATTTAGATCCATTGGGTGCCACCTCCTTTATGTTTACTGGCCAAAATTCCCACTAGTCTCTCTCCATCTCATCAAGTTCAAATAAAGTTAATTCAGTCATTATCCGATAGCCTGTGGTCAACGATTCAAAGACTAGCTATCAGTTGAATTGGAAATAGTTTCAAGGGGCTGAAATAATCTTTTCTAAGTATACTTCAAGGTATTTGATTAACATATGTTTCTAATAAAAATATAGTTATTAGATCTCAATTACAAGGTTTTATAATATATCAATATATTATATATATTGTTAGTTAGGTGACGATTCTTATATGCAGGTAATGTTATCGCAAAGTTGTTTGGTTGTATGCATGTGTGTGTATATTTAAATAAAAAAAAATATTTTTATCAAATATACATCGGGTCAGTACAACTCCGAATAGAAAATATATAATTTTATATATTATATATATATATATATATATTAGAAGGGCTAGTCGGCTTTTAAGTGGGCCGTCTACTTTTATTGATAAACATTAATAACAAGCGTTCGGTACAAACACCAAAACAACTCTAAAAAAAATTACAGGAGATAGGCAGAAGCACTATGCTACTAAAAGACTAGGAATACTATACCTCATCATCACTGCTACTATTATCAACAGGCCCTAAAACATGGGAATACCTCGAAAAGGTCGAAGCCATATCAGGAACATAGTTCCAAGAATTAAGAGAGTACAAATATTTCCTATCCCATGTTTCATCCTCTAAAGTAACTTGTTACATTCCCATCATCACCATCCATACATAAGAGCAATCCATCCCCCTCAACACGATATATCAAGAAACGCTCTTCACCATCACCTCCTACATACATATGGTAGCTGCTAGTCTTCGAGTTGAATCTCATTTTAGAAGGTGCATGAACCTAAGAACGCTCACTATGATTTCAGAAAATATAGAACCACATCATCCCTAGCACTAGGCATAGCTGGGATAAAGGGAGGAGGATCCACAACCGCCGCTGTAGGTGAAATAATAACCTCTGACTCGGACAGAGCAACAATAGGCAGGCGAGGCTTAGAAACCCACTTTAGGATCGAACAAGGAAGTGGTACCCTATCAGTAAGTAGTACACGAGGGACATCAATCCGAAGAGTACAAGATTCCTTAAGGTGACTGAACGTGTGACAAGCTGTGCAAATATCAGTTTTCCAACTGTAATGGACATCGACAACCGTGACATGTCCTTCTGCAATACGAACAGATATATGGGAAAGCAAAGGTTTTACGGAAATATTTCAACAAGGGCCTTGGCATACACTAGCCTATCACAAGCTACGGTGTTAGCATAAAAACATTTAAGTTTTCCAACAAATTTGGCTAACCAATTTTGCCCGATTATGGGTTGCAATACTGAAGGAATATGAGAAAAATGCGCCTAAACTAGAATAGATAGAATTTTTCCTTTACTTTATCAACAGTCGGACTCCAAGGAGTGATAACGAAAGGTTGACCTCCAATAATGGAAGGATATGCTTCTAGAACATGGAGTGGTTCTTCTGTTCTAGAGAACTTGAAAAGAACATTGAATTATCCAAATAAACACGAAGGCCACCTGTAAACTTCCAAAGTGGACGACAATGATCTCTATCTACTTGGTATGCCAGATTAGAATCAAGAAAACATCCCCCTAAATAGTCTGACGAAAATGTCGTCCCTACTTCCAACACTTCAGTCGGAGGAACCATTGCTCCATCCAACTCCACAGTATTACAAAAGCGAGGAACGTATTCACCAGCGTTTCTAGGCAAGACAGTAAACAAAGATGACCACTTAGAAGTAGGGTTAGAGGATGAATTAGGAGCAACCGTGTCAAGCACAATATCAGGTCGATAGCCAGCATTGGCATTTACACAAACTATTTGAGTGCTTAGTGTACTTGCCATAGAAATATGCCTTTTCACTTTGCATACATCAGCCAAAACCACTTTCTTATCCAAACGTATTTCAACATCACCAGTAGCCTCAGCAACACCATAGAAATAAGCAGACATCCACTGTCCACGATCGGAACAAGCAGCCAACAAAGGTGTTAGAGGAGTTTCCATATCTTTGCAAATATATGTAGCAAGCAAACCCGAGAGAGGAGGGCAAGTTGAATCTATGTCTTGGAGAGACGTATCAAGTGCAGATAAGGGGCTGGCTAAAGTCGACGAAGGAACAGTTCCATTTGTCACAACCTGAATAGAAGCAGCAGCTTTGGATGCGAGACGAGGGAAGTCAACATAAGGGTGAGTTGATGGATTCTTGCTCGATGAGGAGGACATGAGGTGTAGAAGACGGAGAGCGGTGATACGAAGGAATTAGGGGAAGAGAAGGAACAAAATAGAAGTGAGGAAACGTGAAGTAACAATGGTCATAAAAATCCCCACATAGCCTAATTTTTGTTGAAATAAGTATATTTTTATTAATATACAGTAATTATATATAGGGGTTTTTAGGCTCAGGGAAAAAGTAGAAAAATTTAGTTTCAAGGACAAGAAGTTTGCTTTTTAGGTTGAAAAACACTTTTTAGCGTAAATCACAGAATGATAGTTGCAACTATCATTTTCTATTCACACTAAAAGTTGTCCTTTAGACTAAAAGTCAAACTTATTGTCCTTGAGACTAAATTTTTTTGCAACTTCTTCCCTATAACTATTTTCCTGTTATATATATATATATAGTTTGTAATTAACTACAACATCATACTTTAACCAAAAATAGTAAAATAATTTTATATGCAAAGAATTAAAGCTATGATAATTTTCGGTAGTGAGATAGTATTTTTTATTATTATTTTAATATTATTAAATATTATTTAAATCAATTTATTACATAAATAAATTATAATAATTCATATATATTATGAAAATTATATTTTATATTTTATAAATTAATATTAATAATAAAGAAGCTTTTGGTGGAAAAAAAATAAAAAAATTATTTTTAAATTAATTATTTAATTTTAGTGGAAAATGAAAAATCATTTTAAAATTATTTTCAACTGAAAATATTTGTGGAAATTTTTTTCAAAACATAAAATATCATTCAGGATTTTCAGGAAATTTAATTGGATATAAAGTTTCAAAATTAATTTTGAAATGGATATTTAGTTATATGTGTTATAAAATTAAAAAGATAAATAAATTATTTTCTAAGCCGTAGTGCACAAGACTTGGACTTTCAGATTTTAAAATAAAATATTATTTTAAGTATTTTATTAATTTATATATATATATATATTATACGTATATTTGTGTGTCTATATTTAAAAATTAATTTTTTTAATATATATGTACATATGTATATTTCATGACTTAAAAAATTAATTTAATATATATATATACATAATTTATTTATATTTAAATAAATCTATTATGATAATATGTATGTAATTTTAATATTTTATTCATATGATTTTATATAAATATATAAACATATATATATATATATATACTTATTTAAAATTATATAATAAAAACTTAATACATATATATATTTTTGTTTATATACTTATATATATTTATTTATTTATAATATTTATATAAATAATAGTATATATGTACATACATATATTTGGACAATATATACTTGCATATTGGATGAGCTAATGTGTCCATTGCGATGTAAATCCCAATATCTATACACGAGCATGTTATATCTTGCATGGGTTTATATGCTACACATGCATACACAGATATATGTGTATATGATACACGTATACATATACACACATACATATGTGTATGTGTTTATGCGCGCATGTTAAGACGTAAATTAAATAAAACTATATAATTTATATATTTAAATAAAAAAAATTATTTAAATAAAATTTAGAAATATTCTAAATAAATTAGACTTCATAGGCCCAATAAAGATCCAATAGGTTAAAATAATTGAAATTCGCCAAAAACTTCTATTGCGGGCTGGTCCAATTCCAACAATAGCATCAGAGCCAAATAGCCTATGCAGTCTAAATTAGTTATGTTAGGGTTAACTAATTAAAGCCTATCCATATAATAGGGAGTCTAGAAAAGTAGTGTCTAAGACTAGATCTGGGTAATCAAATACTCTATCCAACTTGGCTGCCAACCTGGCTTGAAATGATAAGGTAAGCCCAAAAGGTTATTCCTAATAGAAAAGGTCTAATTTGAATTGGGCCTTTGGCTAATTTCAAATTTGTTTTGAAATTGAAAGGTAAAAGATTTAGATTTAAAAGTTAAATTTAAAATAAGAAAAATATTATAAATGGTATAATATAAAATTTTAAATTATTTGAAAATTTAAAAATATAAGATTTTAAATTTAACAGTTAAATTCAAAATAAGATATATATATATATATATATATATATTATAAAAGTTATAATATAATAAAGTTTTTCAAAAATTTTGAAAAATAATACAAATTAATTTAAAAATTTATTAATAATATTAATCAAATTAATTAGTTAAATAAGTTAACTAAAAAATAAATACGTATTATAAATATTATGGTATGTGTTATGTTATTTTAAAAATGTTTGAAATGACATAAGTATACATGTATGTATATCAAATAATTTTTGAAATTAATATAATTTAATTAAAATAGTTTAATTAAATAAATTAATTAAAAGGTTAATTAATTAAATAATACACACATGTATAAATATATGTGTTATACTATAAAGGTTATAATATATAATAAAATATTAAATATAAATGTTATATTAATATAAAATTAATTAAAATGTTAATTAATTAAATAAGATTTATTTAATATAATATTATACATAAGACTATTATGTAAGTAATATGAAATATAAAAGTTATATAATAATAAAATTTACATAATATGAATGTATAAATTAAAGGTGGAATATTGAAGAAACCCTAACTAGACTTAAGGAATAAATACAGACATAAATGTACGTATACCGTAATTTCTGATTTGTCCGACATTTGAATCATGAGAATAATTCATAAGAATTACATTACTCTATAAGTTGATATCACTCAATATATTATATACTGAAGATTGTGAATCTTCAATATAATGTTGTCCTCCACCATTTATATATATATATATATAATAAATCAGTTCCATACTCCTTAGTTATTGAGCAAACTCAAGCTAGGGATATTATGTGTAGTATTATTAATATATTAAATAGACAAGGCAAGATAACTGTATGTATTTGTTGAGCAAACTCAATGTACATATACTATACTTAGGCCGTTGCAATATGGTAGATTCGAGCTATGTAATTAATATCAGATAATATCACTGATATATCGCCGATATATCTCATATTGCTCCTAAGCCAATATATTTTCAAAATATCATTTTAAATATCGTTATCGATATTTGCCGATATATCGCTCCGATATTTAGTGTAAAACACTCGAAATTTTTAAGAATATCGTTCATTACTGTATGTGTTAGAGAAAATATCTTCACATTCTCAATGTTTGTTTTTTATATGGTAAATGACAGTTTGTAGACCATATTAGAAATCCTGATGCACTAATTTTTAGTTTCAACCATATAGTTTTAGACTTTTTCATTAGTCTTTCAATAAAGAAAACTCTACTTATTCCATTATTTAATATGTTTTGTTTTCTTTAAAGACTTTACCACTAAAGACAAGATCATGAAAGAGCTACTTTTCTTTTTAGTTATTTTTTGTTCACCATTTTTAATTGGTAAGTTAACTTATAAAAATTCATTTTATTAGTTATTATCATGCATCCAAAACTAAAAGTTGAAGAGTAGTAAAGTTATATATTTGACATATCAATAAGGAATGAGTTAAAGTAATAATTGATATCAAATCAATATTGCTTATTCGATAAATTAAGTGAAAATGAAAAAGACGAAACTATAAATATGTAAAATTTGGGAAAGTAATATAGATTAGTAGATGAATGAAGAAACAAAAAATATTGTATAAACATAAAGAAAATAATAAAGATGTACATTGTACAAATTTCTTGGCTTTTATGAGCCTATATTATGATTTGTATTAAATAGAATATCTCGGTAAATAGATTATAATTTATAAGCTATATGAATCAGTCTTTGATAGTAAATTGGAATTACTTATCTGAATATTTGAATACTTAATATCAATATAACATTATAACATAATACAGTATCGTTTATAACACGTTCTACACATGTCCGATATTTTATCGATATTATACGATATTATCATGATATTTTAAAATATCTTATATTGGTACTTCATCGGTACGTATCCGATATCGATATTAACTACTTAGGGTTCAAGTGAATAATTTCATTTTGATTTTTTAAGCAAACTCAAGCTCGAAGTGAGATTAGGATAAGATACCAAAGGGTTAGGAGTTGTATATGATATAACCAATAATGACTTATCCATTGTCCGTGGAGCTATGACTTGTTAAGCAAACTCAAGTTCAGAATTCCAAGACGAACAAGTCCTAACACCCACTAATGAAGTCGAAAGACTTCTATATTTCGCTTAGGGTTTGGTGAAACATAAAAGACTAGTGCGAGCCTTATTAGAAAAATGAAATGATAACATTTAAACTTTCTAATATTGTAAGAACATATGCTATATAATGTTATAATAACCTACATTGATAAATTCATGCACTTAATATGATTGATAAAATGTTTATCAACTAAGATATACAAATGAACTGAATTGAAGATTGACCAATAGAAATATAACATATACTTACTAATAAATGCTTCTTGCATGTTAATGATTCAATACCCATGCAAGCGCCTAATTTTACAACTACTAAATACATTTGTAATTTGATGGCTTAAGTGTTTATTTGGTCAAGACCATGTATTGCATTTTATGAGTTTTGAACTCTATAAGCAATAAAAGACTATGGTTATTTGATCCATACACTATCGCATATGAGTATTATATGGGGAACGGTCACAGTTCATATTGTACAATGCTTCAATAAAGTTAGTTTATTCGGAATAAGCCAATAAACAGTACTGTGAGATCGAGTATTCAATTTGATTGATTACTAAAGGATTGTATTGTGTTAAATGTGACACTGGACCAAAACTACAAGAATGATAAAGGAAATCGACCATTGAACTATCAGTTTGATCGGTTTACGTAAATTGCAACATATTTGAGGTTCTTAATTGTTAAGGGTAATCGAATTTTCTTTTGTAAAGAGTTTGTTATTATATTGTAGTAAGAATTTTCTTTTGAATGGTTTGACCATTTAGAAAGAAAAACGAATATATAAGGGTAAATGTAAACTATTTCTCTGAGTTCAAGATATTTGATCAAAGAACTCTCCACTATAAACTAGTGGCAATATATGAAATAAATAATCTATATTAAGTGAATGATGGACCTTCGAATTTAGTACGCTATTATAGTAATGACTGAAATAATGGGAGCATGCCCTATAGCATTTATTGATTTCATCAAATTACAAAAATTGTTCTCATAAAACGTACCACCCATTATTTATGAAATAATGAATATTTTCGATTTCGACTGAAAAACAGAGATAGTTATATTTTAGTGTAAATATTATGAATATTCGTTATGAAATAAAACTATAATGTGGAATTTATTTTTAGAACAAAAGTGATGCATTGGAAAATATTGAAGTATCTAAAATTATTTACAATTATTTTGGAGTTATAGATTAAGCCATAGTTTTGAGAAATAATTTTTATTATGTGGTTATGAATCATATGATACTAGTTAATTATATCTCAGGCAATTAAATGCAAAGCACCCATTCAGTAGGAGCATCATAAGAGTTGATGGACACTTCAGATTGATACATATAGATGTATGAAATCATAAGTCTATTAATACCAAAACCATTCCACGTACTTCATCTTATTCACCGATTAGTTATCACTGACATGAACATGTGTATTTGATACTCATGTATCAGTCTATGATAAGCTCATAGAATATAAAATGAAAGTAAATAATATAATATGCAATATAAATGATTCGATTTGATCAAATATGTGAGTATACTGGAAAGAGTTCTGTATGTACCTAATATTAATAAGATTCGGTCTCAAAGGTCGCTCCTCCCTATAATACATGATGATGTATTGATAAGGAGTGATCGAATTTTGTTGGACAAAGCACGATTATTGATAGGTGAACTTGAGTTAAATTCTTTTAATAAGGTGTATACTTAAGAGTGGTACACAAGGTTAAAATTAATATCATCCAAAGAATAGTTTACAAAACCATGTAAGACAAGGGTTTATAAGAAACCCTATATACCTAGGCCAAGGAGTCGGCTGGTTGTGCGAGTCGAAAGACTGCACATAACAATTGTACGTAAGGGAACTTGTATGAATCGTCCTAAGAGAATTTTGGAAATGATAATAATTAGATCCCTAATTTATGTTATGAACATAAATCTATTGTGAACTAATGTAAATCAGTTTATATAAGGCAGTTCATAAAATGCTTATGATATTGAATTCCTATTCAGTTGCACTGAGAAGTAACTATTGTTTCAAGAAATACCAAATTTGCAACGAAGGAATTTCTTTAAGAAATTATTGGTATAAAATGAATTTGGATATGATCCGATGATAAAACTAATTACAAGGGATGAAATGACATCGACCGAACCTAAATGAACATAAATACATTAGACATTGAGTATTCTTGTGCATTAAAGAGAAACTGTGAGTTGTTTTATCAATACCAAGAATAAATAATCGTCGATTGTTTAATTAAACCATTAAGAGTATTGACCCTATGATATGGTACGATGTGCAAATCCGAAATAGATTCCAAGTACATTATCAAAATATGATTTTGATAGTTGTATCTGAAAGGATATGATCCATTAGCTGCAAATGTGTCTTTAAGAGAAAGACAAATGTAGTTGGAATATAGTGAGTCACATTGACAAGAATAATACCATGAATTTTAGTTGTTGAAATTAACGTAACAGATTTGCCATTCAATATGCTCAAAATTAGTTCGGATTTTACTCACAAAATTATCGCATGGTATGACTTTATATTTTGGTACATATGTATTGAAACAAAAAATTCTAAATAATGATTTAAAGTAAACTGTTTACATATAATAACCAAAGTGTCTTAAAGTCAGCGGGGGCAATTTTGAGTTTGTGAGTTTCCAGATATGATCCAAGAAATGATAGATAGAAAGTACCATTTTATAAGCATCAGAATTGAATAAATATATTGATAGAAATATCAAATAGTTTGATTATCAGTTCTAATGCAAAGGAAGCGCGTGTTCGTAAGAAAACATTAAAAGGTACATAAATATTTCTAAACCACAAGTAAACAACACACTGTTGATTGTTAACGATGTACTTATGTCAAAATTAGCTTTAGTTTTTTAATACTTGACTTTGGATTTGTAAATGATGTCTTTTATAGTAAGTATAAAAGATTTTGGGAATGTCCCAAACGATATGTAAGGAAACCTTATTAAAATGTTTAATATGGAACATGTAAGATTTATTCCTTATGCATTGGTAATAGGAATTATCATACATGTTACGTTATTTATGATGTCGTGATTTGTTTATGTATTTGATACATGAAGCGAATATAAAATCCAAATTGATACCACTAAATGGTAGTTTGGAGTGACCTTATGTATTTATGAAATACTAGAGAGTTGTTTATAGAAACAATGAACTTCTTATGAAGGAGTGTTCGAACTCAAACTTCATAAGTGATATTGAGTATAATGTGTCAATAATAAATTCAAGTTAAGAATCTTTAAATTGGAAATGTTCATAATGAAAGACTATGGCTGATTCAATGAAAAAGGCTAAGTGCATCGCCTTGAATAGCACCTCGATAAAGCAATGTATATAACTATAAATTCAAAAATTTATAATTGAGCTGAGTGTGATTCCAAATGGAATTCCATAATAGTGTTATATGATAACAATGTCATGGTATAGTTCATAACATAACTTATAGCTCACTAGAAGTCGAGAGATATAATCCGAATTGTTCCACATGATAAAGTTGTTTATCAAAGTCGAAGAGAGGTGATTGACAGAGTAGATAATTAAAAGGGGAATTTTACCAGAAGGACAAACTTTGCAGTCCAATTAGTTTCTAGGACACACATCTACAGAAATTTATTTTAAGGCCAAAGTCAGCAGAATAATTACTTTTAAGGACAAAGTCAGCAGTCCAATTACTTTCAAGGACATAATTTCATAGGTTTTTAGGCCTTAGAAACTAATTATTTTGCATTTTGTCCTTAAAAGTAATTATTTCAGTTGTGTGTCCAAGAAACTAATTGCGCTTGCTAAAGAGGCCCTTATGGCTAACTTCCACTAATTAAAACATAATAACATATGCGTTCACTGAGGGAATGACCCAATTGGTTTTGAGGAAACCTGATTGGAGAAGTAGGAATAGGATTCCATAATTGAATCTAAGTGCAAGTGAGAGATATCTCGATAATAGAGTTATGGTCATGCCCTAGGTACAACTATGTAATTTGTTACATATATTTAACTCGATAACCACTTTTTTCGAAATAAAAGGTATTTTCTTTCTATTATATACTTGATATAATGTGCTATATTAGTTAATTAATTTAACTAAAAGTATATTTCATAGAAAATCCATAAATTGTATGTTTTGTGATAGTAGTTATAAAGTATTGTAACCGTGAGTAATTTATTACATAAAAATAAGTATACCATTTTAAATACTCTCAGTCAAGATGTATCGAGACTGAATATTGATACATCCGTTGAGACTAGAGTACATAACGCTATCCGAATGTTAGGCAATGTATTAGTCATGGCTTTTGGGGGAACCAAGTGGTTACGTACTGATAGTTATTGGATAACAATGGACTGACTCACTCGATAGTTTCCTGTTGGTTAATATAACTAAGGTCAAACAGAAAATATCGATGTGACTAGTTTACACAGTTCTCTCAACATGAGAATATGGTCGATCTTCAATATGAAAGATCCGCTTTGATTATAGTAAAATCATGACACGACGTCCATCAAGTGAGTATAATTGGGTTGAGTGGAAGTATTAGAAGTGAAGCACTATCCAGGAGAAGATTCATCTCCTCGCTTATATGGGGTAAGTATCATAATCGACTCAAGTCAACTCAAAGTCAAAGTCTCTAGCTAAAGAATTTCGGCTAATAATCATTGTTATTATTGAACCAAAGACTTTGTATTTGGACTATAGAGTTGAATACAAACGATTTTGGAAATTTTAACCGTTGCCAAATTCCATAAGTTCAAAGAGATATAGTTTTAACTAAGAGAATTAGTGTAAATAAATGTCACAACTAGTTAATGCTTAACAAAGTAAAACTTGATTTTATCGAAACCAAGTTAGCGATAAATTTGACCAAAATGTCACACCGCCTGCTAATTTACACCTAAGTGTCATACAACCGAAATGATGAATTCTCCTTTAACCCAAATGATTTAATTATTTATAGTTGTTATAAATTAATTAAATTAATTAATATTTATAAAATATTAATTAAAAAATTTGTTTAGGATTTGATGAATAAATATTATTAGATATATTTATAATAGTTATTAATATATTAATCGATATATGATATTAATAAGCGATTAAATTGGATTTAATTGTATAATATATTATTTGGGCTTAAGTAGGTTTAAGGCCCATCATAAGGCTTGGTATTTTCGACAGCAAACATAGGTATAGGTGGCTCAAATTAGGTTATATTGGGCTTGGTTATGATGGCTCAGATTAAAGGAGAATTAGTATGAGATGAGATCCACACTTCTCTCCTTCCTATCCACTATATAATGAACTCTAACCTAATTAAATTTAAATATTTTAGGTGCCTTCTCCTTTGTGCTTGTTGGCCGAAATCCCTGCAAGTCTCTCTCCATCTCATCAAGTTCAAATTAAATTAATTCAGTCATTATCCGATAGCTGTTAGTCAACGGTTCAACACTGGCTATCTATTGAATCGAAAACAGTTACAAGGGGCAGAAATCATCTTTTCAAGGTGTACTTCAAGGCATTGGGATTAACATATGTTTCTAATCAAACTATAGTTATTAATTCTCAAATATAATGTTTTATTATATTTGTATATATTACATATTTTGTTAGTTAGGCGACGATTCTTATATGCAAGTAATGTTGTCACAAAGTTGTTTGGTTGTATGCATGTATACATATTGAAATACAAAAAATATTTTTTTTATCAAATATACATCAGATCAGTAAAGCTTTGAGAAAAAAAACATAATTTTATATTTTATTAAACTAATATATATTATTTAATTATATATATAGTTTACAAATAATTACAACATCATACTTTAATCAATAATAGTCAAATAATTTTATATGTAAAGAATTATAGCTATGATAATTTTCGACGGTGGGATGATATTTTTTTAATATTTTATTATTATTTAGTATTATTCAAATCAATTTATTACATAAATATATTATATTAATTCATATATATTATGAAAATTATATTTTATATTTAAAAAAATAATATTAACAGTGAAGGAGCTCTCAACAGAAAAATAAAAAATATTTTTTGTATTTTTATATTAATTATTTAATTTCGGTAGAATAAATAAAAATCATTTTAAAATTATTTTAAGTCGACAAAATTTGTGTAAAAATTTTTCAAAGCACAAAATATCATTTAGGATTTTCTAGAAATTTAAAATTTGAAATATTTCAAAGTTAATTTTTTAATTAATATTTTATTAGTTTTCGAATAGATATGTAATTAAATGTATTTTAAGATTTAAAAATAAATAAATAAATTATTTTCTGAGCTATAGTGCACAAGACCTTGACTTTCGTATTATTATAAAATAAAATAAAAAATATTTTATTATTTTACATATATATATATGTACATATGTATTACTTGTGATTTAAAAAAATTAATTTAATATTTGTAAATAATTTATTTATATTTATGTAAATATATTATAATAATATGTGTGAAATGTTAATGTTTTATTCATATAACTATATGTATAAATATAAACGTATTATAAATATATTTAAACAAAACTTAATATATATATATGTATACTTATATAAATAATAGTATATATATACATATATTTAAACAATATATACTTGCATATTGGATGAACTAATGTGTCCCTTATGATGTAAATCCTAACATCTATACACGGGCATGTTATACCTTGCACGGTTGATATGTTACACATGCACACACATATATATGTGTAGATGATACATGTGTGTGTGCACGTGCGTGTGTGTATATGTTAAGACATAAATTAAATAAAACTATATAATTTATAAATTTAAATAAAATATAAAGATTTTATTTAAATAATACATATATACATGTTAAGACATAAATTAAATAACTATATAATTTATAAATTTAAATAAAATAAAAGATTTTATTTAAATAATATTTAGAAATGTTCTAAATAAATTAGATTTCATAAGCCCAAAAAAGATCCAATGGCGTAAAAAAATTGAAATTTGCCCATAACTTCCGTTGCGGGCTGACCCAGTTCCAATAGAAAACACTGTTGATTTTTAATGTAGAAGTTCCGCTTTGATTATAGTTAATTAATCATGGCATGGCATCCATCGAACGACTATGCTGGGTCGACTGGAAGGATTGGAAGTGAAACACTATTCGAGAGACGATCTGCCTCCTTAGTTATATAAGGTTATTATGACGGTCAACTGAAGTCAACTTAAAATCAAAGTCTCTAATAATTGTTATTATTGAACCAATGGCTTTGTGTTTGGATTATGGATATGGACGATATTGGAATTTTGACCATTTTCAAAATTCATAAGTCTAAAGTGATATAGTTTTGATGAAGAGAGTTAGTGTAAACAATAGTTACAATCGGGTAATACTTAATAAAGTAAAATTGGATTTTACCAAAACCAAGTGATAAATTTAATACAAAATGTCACACCACCTACTAGGTGGCGTGTAAATGTTAATATTCGAATAGTTCGATATTAATTGCTGATAAAATTTACACTTAAAGGATCGCATAACCGAAACGCTGAATGTTCCTTTGACTAAACAGTTTATTAATTTGTAATTGCTATAAATAAATTAAATTAATTAATATTTATAAAATATTAATTATATTTTTTTCAAAATAACCTACTAGGAATATAAGAAGGTCCGCCGTCGTCCCACCTCCTTTTAACTTAGGCCCTCACATAGGCACTTTTCAATCATGAGATTTTAACTCGTTTAAGGGATTATTACATGCCTTCGCAAATATCAGGCTGATAAAGTGCGGCTATTAATTATAAAATTTTATTTTTATTTGGTGAACAAATATTATTAAATATGTTTATAATAGTTGTGACGCCCCACCTCTATGCTCACAATAACAAAGAGTATTAAAAGAAATACTGTCTGTTATTACGAAGAATAAGGCTGGATAGGAGCGGCCATCCGTAGTTGGGCCTTACACTAGTATTGGTTACCTCGATAGGAGTGGTATATATTTTTATTTTTCATCTCTTATTTATTTACTCCCATCGACATACCCAATTCCAGTATAAAACGAACTACGATGGTTCATAATAGTTTAGGACAATATATATAATAATAACACAGATAAGCTAAATGCGGAACACAGATAATAAAAGTCTCATATATATATATATATAACTGATGTCAGTTACAATACATTTGACACAATACATATGATACAACTACAACTGTCGACTCTGGAAGTTATATATACAAGTACATTATCGAATAATATACATGAATACATATCAACCTAGATCAGATACACTGACTACTACAAAATGATGACGACTACTCCAAAAGTTATGAAGAGACTTCATAGCTCAAGCAGCAACCCAAAGCAAGATATCTACAACATGTAATAACTCGGTCTGACCCGAGTATTAAATTCAAAAGAAAATAATACATGGGTCAGTCTAATTCAAACTCAGTTATTAATGCACAGAAGCAATAATAATAAATAACCAATTAGACGACAGTCACAGAAATCTCGTCTATCCAATCCTTTAATAAGAAATCGGATAACGGTAGATATAACACTAAACAGTGTTAAACAACAAATCAGCAAAATCAAATCATCAACAAGGATAAATAAAAAGATTATCAATGAAGACAATTTAGAAAACAACTGAATTGCCTATACGGCAATTAACAACAAAATCCAATTATTAAATAAATAATTAGAAACTCATAATATAATTATCAAATAGATAATTAGACAACAACAAAATAATCCAGTCAAACCAAATCAAAATACAATTTCAAATATTGAATTGAACACAAAACAATTCAAACAATTGAAATATCAATTAAACATCAATTCTGTGTGGCTGCAGTACATGCACGCGTGCACTGCCTCGCCACTACAGCATATGAAATCATCACAACACCAATTGCTAACAGCAATTCGAAAATGCAAAGGTCAAGTCACGACTAACGTGACTCAACACAACTGCCAACAATGAAGGTGACATGCACTAGTAATGTACACATCAATGCTACCAGATAACAATGTAGCATGAAGGAAACACATAGGACGGTGAACAGAGTCGAGGCTACAACCCAGTTCAATATGCAATGTACCCAAAACAAGTGAAAACAACAGGTGACAAGACTCAAGTGTAATGCACAACCCAACTAAAAGTCAACAAGCTCACAAACAACTCAAGACTGCACACTTCAAAGATATGGCGACACAGCACCAAAACACAAAGGCAGCAGATACATGGTACAAGTGCAGCCTCAAACCAAACAAGAGCAAAACTGCAATTTCACTTGCAACTAAAACTGTCTCGAAGTAAATGAAAACAATGCAAGGACCAGGCACCAAACATCAAGTGGTAGTTTTGATCAAAGGACAACATAATATGAACAAGGTACATAAAACAGTGAGACAGTGGCTCAATATTAATATACAAGTAGTCCAGGCAACATGTATACCATTGTGAAACTGGAAATTGCAAGAATCAGACTCGAGCACAAAGGCTACAAATTCAAGTACAGTGCACTCAATGCAAACTCAAGTCTGCAACATATAAATCAAGTGCAGTTTATCATAAACAAGACCAAGTGCAACAATGACCAAAATCAACTAAGGCAAAACTTCATACAAAATGAAACTGCAGCCTTCACTTGAATACAAGGGCAAACTACAAACAAGAAACTGCAGCCACCACTTGAATACAAGGGAGCCAGTACAAGGTACAACAAATCAAACTACAAATGAAATCAGTGCATCAATACAATGCAACCCAACAAGGGCAAAATTTCAACAAAAGCACTGCAGCCACCCCAAGAATACAAGGGAAAACTGCAACTAAAAACTGTAGCCACCACAAGATCACAATGCAACTAAAACTGTCTCGAAGCAAATGAGTCAAGGAGACAGCATGCAAAATCGATGTGCACAGAGAAATGTACACAGGGAACTCAAGTCAGGGAAGCAACCAAAACAAGTGCACAAATGTACACAAACCATATTCAAACAAGGCAGCAAAACTTAAACCAACAACCCAGATCAAAGTCAAAGCAATGCACAATGTAGACTACAAGTCAAGTGCCAATGAAACCTATATTAGAAATGCAAAATTGACAAATGCAAACTTAGTGCAACCCAGACCCAAATTTCGTATACCAAAACTAAGGCAACAAGTACTCGATGCAACAAGATTATATGTAAATGCAAGGTTATAACTTCAATCGTGAATACAGTGAACAACCTTTATTAATATACAGTGAATGTATAAAGCAAGTCAACGACTGCAATACTACGGCAACTACAAATAATCAAACATCAGATCAAAAGCAGTGTCGAAGTCACAACAGTTTCAAAGTAAAGATTCGAACAAGTCAAAGACGAGGTGGTCAAGAAATCGAGCAGCAAAATCAAAACCGTGGGAATCAAGTCATGAAAATAAGTGAATTTAAACAAGTCAGAAAATCTCCAGCATTCATACGAAAATCAACAGTCGAGATAAATTATTGATGAATTCAAACAAATATCAGACGAATGAAAATAAGGGGATTCAAACCCTACAAACTTAAGATTGAATTGGATGTGAGTAAATCAAATTACTCACCTCATTCGAAGAGCACGAATAAAAGATTGAACAGTTCAGAGTCGAAGCCGTGAATCGATGAATCGAGCGAAGTAAAACCCTAGCAGCCATTATCGATTTCCTTTTTGCTCTCGTTTGTTTTTGGGCTTGCGAATGAAAATGAAAAAAGGAGGAATGGGTGTAAATGATTTTCACGGCAACAAAAAAAAACGTGGGCCAATTAAATTTTAAAGCCCGCGTAACCGCGTAACCCATTTTTTCAAAGAATTTCAACCGAATTCAAAACTCTCAATAGCAATTAGCCAATAGAATTAATCGTCAAATGACGATACTTAATTTTTACAAAACCCCGGGTTGTTACAATAGTTATAAATTTATTAATCGATATACGATATCGATACGCGTTTAAATAAGATTTAAATGCAATATAATTTATTTGGGCTTTAAATGGGTTTGGAGCCCATATGAGAGCTGATATGCTCAACCATGATGAAGCACAGGAGGCGGCCATATAATGGCTAAAAGGGTTAGAGTTTGAATGGATAAGATGAAAGAAATGGTAAGAGATAAATGTGGATCTTGATCCTAAAATATCTCTCCATTCTCACCTCTACAAAATCAACTCAACCCACTCTCATTTTGATGATTTTTGAGCCTCCATCTACATCCTCTCTGGTCGAAATTAATCCACTCCCATCTCTCCATTTCCAAACATAAATCAAAGTAAAACTAACTCTATTTGATCATTGGTGGTCGTCGGTCCAATGACCGATACTCTACTAGATTTGAAGTAAGTTCAACGAATAGATCTCAGCGTTTCAAGGTATTCTAATAAGCTTTAGAGATAAGGTAATATCTGATCTTCCAAATAGTTGATATATTATATGTTTCTTTGTTAGTTAGGGGACGATTCTACCATATCGATATATCGTCAAATCTAGATTAGTTGTATGATTATATATATATAAAGTAAGTTCAACAAATAGATCTCAGCGTTTCAAGGTATTCTAATAAGCTTTAGAGATAAGGTAATATCTGATCTTCCAAATAGTTGATATATTATATGTTTCTTTGTTAGTTAGGGGACGATTCTACCATATCGATATATCGTCAAATCTAGATTAGTTGTATGATTATATATATATATATATATATATATATAATTTATGACACGCTCCTACCATTAATGCTCTTAGCACAAACAAATAAAAAATGATTTTTTATTATTTAATTAATTTAATATTCATTATTTAAATTTTGTAAACATTATAATTTAAATACAATATCCTATATCATACAAAATATGATCTTATCATTTTATATATTTAGTTTCATACTCAAAATATATTCAGCATAAATAAAATAATTTTTATATATTTATTATTATTTTGAATATTATTTAAATTAATTAATTACATAAAGTAATTATATTAATATATATATATATATTTATTTATATTATATAAAATATGTTTTATATTTTATAAAATTAAGTTAGTGCATGAATTTCTTTCGACAATAAGATGATAATTTTTTATTTTATACAATTTAAATAATAGCCAAAATATTTAAATTTGATTTTAAATAAAAAATATATATATAATATTTAGATGTTAAATTTTAATTAGATTTTTACTAAAAAAAATTAAATTTCAAATTAAATTTCAAAAAATAATTTTTTATTAATTTATATTAATTTTCGTATGGATATATGTGTGTGTAAATTTATAAAAAAACCAAATTTTGTCGTGAGCGTTATAATAGGTGTATATTTTATTTATATACTTTATATATATTTCATCTAAGTATATTAATACAATTTATTATTAAACTATTTGAAGATATATATATATATATATATTTAATATAAAAAATTGATTTTGGTTCGAATTTCTAGTAAAATAAATAAATGTAATTTTAATATAATTTTAAATATATACATGTGCACGGTTATATATATATTACAAATTCCACACACACACACACACATATATATGCGTTTATAAATAACTTTCAAAATATTGTGTGTGTGTATGCAATATGTAGAATGTATAAATAAATATATGTATGTATGTGTGTGTGTGTGTATATAAACATACATTTGAATGACATACCTTGCACTTATAGACGGGCATGTTATACCTTGCACGGATTGCTATGTGACACATGCACACACATATATGTGTATATGACACATATTTGTATATAATATAGTATTAATTACATAACATAAAACTATATTATAAATTTAAATAAAATAACCATTTTATTTAAAAGGAAATTGAGAAATGTTCTAAATAAATTAGACTTCATAGGCCCAATAAAGATTCAATATGGTAAAAAAATGAAATTCATTAATTTCTTCTGCTGCGGGCTAGTCCAGTTCCAACATCTAATTCACAAATCCATTTGGGATGGAGCTCCTGCTTAACAAATGGAGTGATCCATAAAGTTCTCAACCCTCGTAACCGAATGAATATATTCAAGCTGAGGAATATGCTATGTTGCAAAAATCATTTCAGGCATACTCCTAGTCCCCACCTAGGTGTTACGGGAGACTTATCACCTAAGTGAGGCTTACTGCTGCATCTAAGCATTTAAATGGTAAATTGGAACTATTTAGGCTCTAGTTAAGGCTTGATGCCTAGTATAAGGATTTATGTGTTCGTTTTAAACATTTTTACTCCTTAACTGCTCCAAAGCTCATCAAACCTAAACTTTCATTTTGGATCAAGCGATACTATACCAAAAACTAAAATTTGTTCAAAATACATTAGGTTATCAAAAATTCTTAACTTTGATTAAACTTCGACTTTTCCCTCCTAAACGATCGATCCCTGCTTTATACTTGTCAGCTAATATCTAGTAGAGTTAAGGATGCGTCATGGGGGTAATTATGTAATTTGATTACATAACTTGACTTTTATAGCAAATATTGTTCGAAATAAAGTAAGTTTTTGATTTTATTTTATATTGTATATATTGTTATATTAGGAGATAAATGTTTTTTTGTAATTGGATACTTAGGTGGTAGTATATAGTTGTGCTACAAGTTTTGTGTAGTATTTAGCATACTACAAGTCAACATATATCTATGACGACCGCCCATGACCCCTGCACCGAATCTAGAGATAGAGCGCTGTAAAGGGTGCCAGGTGACCATGGACGATTGTCAAGGTAAGATTTGAAACAAAAGAATCTATCGTATTACTCACAGCGCATGGATAAAATACAATAGAACATATGTATAGTGAAGCTTTACAGAACAAAATGACATCTTATAAAACTTCATAAAAGTTGTATACAAGCATCTGAATAGTCAAATCATCAGAATACATCCAGCCTCACTACAACACTCAGAGAAGATACAAACAGCGGAATATCCAGTACATATAATAAGAAGATAATATGCAACCCTCCAGCTCGTCTTCGATATCAGCATCGTGAGAAGAGAACAGCACCTGTCACCTGCTACCTAGTCTGCCCGTCCCAAAATGGACGAACAGCCCAAGGCAATAAGAATTAAAACATAAAGCCTTGAGTCAGACAACAGTCTTAGTGAGCAGTAAATTAACTAACAACATACCAAAAGAGCATAAAGGAAAAAGGAATAGGAATACAACCCTCCCACTCCAACCTCATTCTACAGTGATAGCCCCAGACACACACTAAGCAGAAGCAAACATAGCAGAGCATACAATTTAAAGTAAAACTACTATCACTCGAGTCAAGGGCGATGTTTTCCAAGTACCAAGGCCTAAATCAGATAAGCACCCAGAAAATACCGCTCTTGAGTCCGAATGACGATACAACCAAACATCCATGACTCTGGCTATCACTGTTATCATTGCTTCGATATCACCGTTAGTTGAATGACCGGCACATTCTTTCAGCCGTCCGTCAAGGGCTAATGGAAACCCCGGTTCTAGACATAACTCCCGCACGTCGTTGCAGCCCGTGCCTAGGACTATCGAATCTGCCCAGAGTACTCGACCATCAACAGTTAGCCGTTGGGACTATCGAATCTGCCCAAACGTACTCTTGCTTAGAGCATGCTAGAACCTTCAACAACGATGCTACCCAAGCCTCCTAGTCATCCTCCTCGACGACTATTCTCATATCCATTCATTATCCTCAACTCGAATCATATCACCGAGTTATCAACATGCTTGGAATGATCCCGTCTGGATTAGACCAAGTCTTCATCACATGATTGCCTCGCTTCATTACATCCTCGCAAAGCCTCATCTCATCATCACATCATCAAATCTATGCATAAGAGCTTCATCATCCCGCTACATATGCCACGAGCAGCTTTCCCAATTCAAGAGCCTTTCCCTTAGCTTTTGAATCGTCTTCGGTCTAAATCTAATCATCAATCATCTAGTTCATAACAATCAATCAAATCAAACATCAATCCAAACAATCAAGCATTCAAATATGATCTAAGTAGACAATTATAACAATAATGGCATTTTCGTAATTAAAGAGTTGAAAGTCCAATAAGCATGAAAACATGGATTATATCTCTACAAACTTGATGAATGAACTTGCATAGGTTAACATATGATAAAATGAATGCAACATCATCATGAACAATGGATCTATATGGATCTATACT
Source organism: Allium fistulosum (assembly GCA_030737815.1). NCBI lineage: Eukaryota > Viridiplantae > Streptophyta > Magnoliopsida > Asparagales > Amaryllidaceae > Allium > Allium fistulosum. The sequence goes on from CM060907.1 coordinate 854,984,514, forward strand.
TAGGATGAAGGAAATGCATGGAAATCACTATTTTAACACCAAATCGGGCCAACAATCCGATATACTCCTTTGGATCCGTGTGAGAGATAATCACCACTCACCAAATCACCTAAACAACCCAAAAGATAACAACTTCAGATCTGGACAGCGAAGAACTAAGCTAGATCCGACAAGATCTCACTTCAAACGATGAAACCCCTCTTCGATGGATGAAGATCTTCAACCTTAGCTCTTGGATCTTCAATCTTGATCTTCGATTTAGATGGATGGAGATGCTAGATTAGAGAAGAGAAAAGAGATGAAGAAATGTTGTAGTCGAGCTCTCAAAATGGCAGCACTTCGTTGCTTCAAAAACCGGTGCCGAAAAGTGAGCCAAACCCTTCTATTTATAGGCAGAAATCCTTAACTCGGCTGCCTTCCTAAGTCGCTGCCGACTTAACACCATGCCGACCTACGACCTAAAGCTTTGCCGACCTAACGAAGTCTCAGACTCATCATACAGCCTCAAAACCCAAGTCCTAACGACCTACAACAATGCGCATCTACGACTTAACACAAAGGCGCGACTTAACTTAGGTCGTTGCCGACCTAAGTGCCTTGCCGACCTATGACATACGAAGGAATACAACGACTTAACTCGTAACTGGGTTACGGCTTAACACAGGAGACGACCTACCGACTCACAACTCAACATACGCTGCCGACTCAACTACCTACCGACTCACAACTCAACACACGCTGCCGACTCAACTACCTACCGACTCACTTACCCTGCCGACCTATCCTTAACTCGCTTATCCCGGTAAGCCGCTAACTTCCTTAAGTTAGAGAAACTCTTAGGTCGTCTAAGTCTTAAGTCGGTCAAACCTATAAGTCGGTCCATCCTATGAGTCGTTAACTCGGTACAACCCTTAAGTCGCCCCAAACTGTCAACCGACCTAAACCACTCCCCTATCTACCTTAGGTCGTCACCGACCTACACCTTAGTCATTAACTCGCCCAGACTTGTTGCTTAACTCGTCCAAAACTCCTAAGTCGGCTACGACTTAGGACTTAAGCAAAATTCTGCCAAAACCTGAAATGACTTAACAACAATACAACCAAAGGTCAATCATTTTAGAATGTTTTGATCCGTAAAAATACGGGTCGTTACATTCTCTCCCCCTTAGGAATTTCGCCCTCGAAATTCCAAACAAACAAGGCAATCAAAGCTATTCTGTACACCTATCATCCATAACAGTCAATAAACCATGCATCCAATTCTAGCTTAGCGTACAGAATTCTAAGACTTAGAACAAGTTACAATTTCGTTAGATGACACGACACCTTAGGGCCATACCTTGAAGAGTTCAGGATGAGCTGCCTTCATCCTCTCTTCCACCTCCCACGTACAGTCGTTATCATCATCACTCCATTGTATCTTGAGCAACTTAACTATCTTCCTCCTAAGCTGTTTCGTGTCGGTTCCAACAACACAAAGCGGCTTACGAGGTCTTCTATCGACTGGATCAACTTCGAAGTCTTCACAGCTACCAGCAGAAACCACTGTATTCGAGTCGTGCACATACTTCCGTAGATATGATACATGAAAAACATTGTGCACACCCGACATCTTCTCTGGTAATTCCAATCTATAAGCGAGCTTTCCAATTCGCTTGATGATCGGGAATGGTCCAACAAATCTCGGAGTCAATTTTCCTTTCTTCCCGAATCGAATAACATTCTTCAGTGGAGAAATCTTCACAAAAACCATATCTCCTACGTCGAATTCCAAATCCTTTCGACGCTTATCAGCATAACTCTTCTGACGATCTTGGGCTGCCTTCATTCGTTGCCGAATGATCTCTATACAATCTGAAGTCTGTCGAATCATCTCTGGCCCAAGTATCAGCTTTTCTCCAGTTTCCAACCAACATGTCGGAGAGTTACACGGTCTTCCATACAATGCCTCATACGGTGCCATACCAATGCTTGACTGGTAACTGTTGTTGTACGCAAACTCCACCAAATGAAGGTGATCTTCCCATGATCCTCCGAAATCCAAAACACAAGCTCTGAGGAGATCTTCCAAAACTCGGTTGACTCTCTCAGTCTGACCATCTGTTTGAGGGTGATAAGCTGTACTCAAACACAACTCGGTTCCCAAAACTTCCTGGAAGCTCCTCCAAAATCCACTAGTGAACAATGGATCTCGATCGCTCACTATACTCTTCGGAATACCATGGAATCGGACTATCCACTTAACATACAACTCAGCCAACTTTGATGCAGTCCTAGTCGATCGAACAGGAATGAATCGTGCACTCTTGGTTAGACGATCTACAATGACCCAAATCCCTTCATTTCCCGTTCTGGTTCTAGGCAATCCATCGATAAAATCCATCGACACTTGTTCCCACTTCCATGTAGGAACTTCTAATGGCTGAAGCAATCCACTTGGCTTCTTCTGTTCGGCTTTTACCAACTGGCAGTTCATACATCTGGAAATAAAATTTCCAACATCCTTCTTCATACCTTCCCAATAGTAGGTTCTCTTCATATCCCGATACATCTTATTTCCACCTGGATGAATTGTCAACTTCGAGTGATGACTTTCCTTCAGAACTTCACTCCTCAATTCATCTATATCGGGAACAACTAGTCGTCCTTTCTTCCGAAGCCAACCCTCTCGATCGACCTCGAATCCTTTATCCTTTTCTGGATCCAATCCAGATTCCAAATCACGGATAATCTTGACAAGCTTATCATCTCGCTTTTGACTCTCGCCAATCCTTTCCACAAGAGTCGGTCTTATTGATAAGTTTGCCAACATCTCAGGTTCCAATTCACACCTAGGCCTGAAGTCAAATCCAGCTAAATACTCGAGATTCTTCCATTCAGAAAACATGGCTCCCAATCCTGCATGTCTTCGACTTAACGCATCTGCTACTGCGTTACCTTTTCCTGGAGTATAAGCTATACCAAAATCATATGATGCTAAAAACTCTAGCCAACGTTGCTGCCGAAGATTCAAATCCTTTTGGGAGAAAAGATACTTCAACGACTTGTGATCCGTAAACAACTCGAATCGAACTCCCAACAGATAATGTCTCCACATCTTCAGAGCAAATACAATCGCCGCTAACTCCAAATCATGAGTCGGGTAATTCCTTTCATGCGGCTTTAGTTGTCGACTGGCATACGCAACAACTTTATCCTTCTGCATCAGCACTGCTCCAAGTCCAGTACCACATGCATCGGTGTAAACCACCATCTCATCATTCCCACTAGGAATAGTCAAAACAGGAGCACTCGTCAATCGCTCTTTCAGGATTCCGAAAGCTTGCTCACACTTAGCATCCCAACTGAACACTTGGTTCTTTTTCGTCAATCCTGTTAACGGTGCAGCTACCTTAGAGAAGTCTTTGATAAACCGTCGATAATAACCTGCTAATCCAAGAAAACTTCTCACATCAGATGCATTCTTAGGTCTAACCCAATCCTGGATTGCTGCCACCTTAGCGGGATCAACCGCTATTCCACTTCCAGAAATCACATGGCCTAAGAACCTCACTTCACTCTTCCAGAAGTGACACTTCGAAAACTTAGCCTTCAGCTGATGTTTTCGTAAGATCTCCAAAACCATACGCAAGTGCGTCTTGTGCTCTTCTTCAGTTCTGGAATAAATCAGAATATCATCCACGAACACAAGTACGAACTTGTTCAACTGATCTCTGAACACTCTATTCATAAGATCCACAAAATATGCTGGCGCGTTAGTCAATCCAAACGGCATTACCAGCCACTCAAAGAAACCGGATGGTGTCCTAAAAGCAGTCTTCGGCACACTATCCTTAGCTACTCTCAACTGGTGAAATCCCGTTGCCAAATCCATCTGAGAAAACACCTTAGCTTCGTGAAGCTGATCAAACAAGTCGTCTATTCTTGGCAACGGATACTTGTTCTTCTTAGTCACCTTATTCAGCTCACGATAATCGACACACAATCTCAACGACCCATCTGCCTTGGTTGCGAACACAACTGGTGCACCCCACTCGGACACACTACGCCGAATGAATCCTTTCTGTAAAAGGTCATCAACTTGCACCCTCAACTCCTGCTGTTCCCTAGGCGCCATCCGCCTAAGAGGCATCACAACAGGTCTGGCTCCTTCAACTAGATCTATACGAAACTCGATCTCTCTATGCGGCGGCAACCCTTTGACTTCGTCAAAGACATCCTCGAATCCATTTGCGATTGGCACTAAAGACAGTCCATCCCGTGGAACAACTAGCGAATACATGAAGCTCATGAAGACGCCTTCCTCATGCTTACATCGTATCACAATCTTTCGCCCTTCCACATTCTCGACTGTCACCTCCAGCCTCTCACAATCAACCTTAGCCGCATACTTCCTAAGCCAGTCCATACCCAAGATAATTCCGAACCCCGCAAAGTTCAGAACAAAGCAATCACAAACAAAAGAGCAACCATGACTCGACACAACTAGACCACGGCATAACATACACAAACAAGACGAACCCCCAACTGGATTAGTCACAACCAATGGCCTATCAACAATATCCGGTTCCAAACCTAACCGGCCTACAAGTTCATTACAAACAAACGAATGCGATGCTCCAGTATCAAACAAAACTCTAACTGGAATACCACATAGGAAAAGAGTACCTTGAACCACCACACTCTTTCCCTTCTCTTCAGCAGTAGGAGCTTTCGAAGACGACGGAACAGCTCCTAAAGCATAGGCTTGCACAATCTGCCTTTCCTTCCTTGGTTCTGGACAATTCTTCCTGAAATGTCCCGGCTGGTCACAGTTGTGACACTTCATCGGTGCCTTCGGATTCTTACAATCCTTAGAGAAATGGCCCTTCTGCTGACAATTGTAGCAAGTCACCTCGCCTTTCGGCTTCTTCTGGCCATCCCTACCCTTCTGCTGCTGCTGCTTCCTCTTCTGGTTTCCACCCTGCTGTGGTTTAGATTCTCCCTTGGTAACAGCAACAACAGGTCCATCCTTAGGAAACAGACTCTCATGCCTGAGAGCTTTCTCCACAAGCTTCTCAAATGAATCATCCAAATGATCCACCAACTGCCTCCCAAGATAACTATCCAAGCCGGTCACAAACTTCTCATTCTTCTGATAAGCAGATTCAATATATGACCGGGCATACTTGGACAAAGCTTCAAACTCAGAAACATATTCAAGAACAGATCTTCCACCCTGCTTGAGCTCTACAAACTTCTTGAACAGAACAGACTTCTGAGCTGTAGAAATGAACTTGGCTTCAAATCTGACTTGGAATTGCTCCCAAGTAATCTCTTCTTCCGGAGTAGTGATGGTAATAGAGTTCCACCAATCAGAGGCTCTCCCTTGAAGCTGCCTTGATGCCAACTTCCTCTTAGTTGCATCATCAATTCCCAAATCACCAAAGATCCTTCTACAAGCATCTATCCATCTCTGTACCTCAATGGTAGATTCTGTTCCCAAGAAAACCTTCCCTCCAAGAGCAGTATAGTCCTTGCACAACTTAGCAAAATCCACTGGTTTCGGAGTCTGAACCTGAACTCCAACATCAACTGCTGCCCCTGGAACTGGTATCCTTCTCATGATCGAAGTCATCATAGCTTCGAACATGGCTGCATAATCAGCAGTCTCTTCAGTAGCACGGCCTTCCCTAGCAGCTGGTCTCCCTCTTCGGCTCATTCTCAATATCTATAAAAAGGAATGATTAGAACATCTAGAGAAACAACTGCATAAAGGACTCAACTCTACTAAACTACTATTTTATATATAGTATTCATCCATCAAAATACAATTACGTCTCTCATACGAAGTTACGACGGCGAGCGTTGGGTAAAATCGATTAACCAATGCTCTGATACCAAATGTGACGACCGCCCATGACCCCTGCACCGAATCTAGAGATAGAGCGCTGTAAAGGGTGCCAGGTGACCATGGACGATTGTCGAGGTAAGATTTGAAACAAAAGAATCTATCGTATTACTCACAGCGCATGGATAAAATACAATAGAACATATGTATAGTGAAGCTTTACAGAACAAAATGACATCTTATAAAACTTCATAAAAGTTGTATACAAGCATCTGAATAGTCAAATCATCAGAATACATCCAGCCTCACTACAACACTCAGAGAAGATACAAACAGCGGAATATCCAGTACATATAATAAGAAGATAATATGCAACCCTCCAGCTCGTCTTCGATATCAGCATCGTGAGAAGAGAACAGCACCTGTCACCTGCTACCTAGTCTGCCCGTCCCAAAATGGACGAACAGCCCAAGGCAATAAGAATTAAAACATAAAGCCTTGAGTCAGACAACAGTCTTAGTGAGCAGTAAATTAACTAACAACATACCAAAAGAGCATAAAGGAAAAAGGAATAGGAATACAACCCTCCCACTCCAACCTCATTCTACAGTGATAGCCCCAGACACACACTAAGCAGAAGCAAACATAGCAGAGCATACAATTTAAAGTAAAACTACTATCACTCGAGTCAAGGGCGATGTTTTCCAAGTACCAAGGCCTAAATCAGATAAGCACCCAGAAAATACCGCTCTTGAGTCCGAATGACGATACAACCAAACATCCATGACTCTGGCTATCACTGTTATCATTGCTTCGATATCACCGTTAGTTGAATGACCGGCACATTCTTTCAGCCGTCCGTCAAGGGCTAATGGAAACCCCGGTTCTAGACATAACTCCCGCACGTCGTCGCAGCCCGTGCCTAGGACTATCGAATCTGCCCAGAGTACTCGACCATCAACAGTTAGCCGTTGGGACTATCGAATCTGCCCAAACGTACTCTTGCTTAGAGCATGCTAGAACCTTCAACAACGATGCTACCCAAGCCTCCTAGTCATCCTCCTCGACGACTATTCTCATATCCATTCATTATCCTCAACTCGAATCATATCACCGAGTTATCAACATGCTTGGAATGATCCCGTCTGGATTAGACCAAGTCTTCATCACATGATTGCCTCGCTTCATTACATCCTCGCAAAGCCTCATCTCATCATCACATCATCAAATCTATGCATAAGAGCTTCATCATCCCGCTACATATGCCACGAGCAGCTTTCCCAATTCAAGAGCCTTTCCCTTAGCTTTTGAATCGTCTTCGGTCTAAATCTAATCATCAATCATCTAGTTCATAACAATCAATCAAATCAAACATCAATCTAAACAATCAAGCATTCAAATATGATCTAAGTAGACAATTATAACAATAATGGCATTTTCGTAATTAAAGAGTTGAAAGTCCAATAAGCATGAAAACATGGATTATATCTCTACAAACTTGATGAATGAACTTGCATAGGTTAACATATGATAAAATGAATGCAACATCATCATGAACAATGGATCTATATGGATCTATACTTAGGATGAAGGAAATGCATGGAAATCACTATTTTAACACCAAATCGGGCCAACAATCCGATATACTCCTTTGGATCCGTGTGAGAGATAATCACCACTCACCAAATCACCTAAACAACCCAAAAGATAACAACTTCAGATCTGGACAGCGAAGAACTAAGCTAGATCCGACAAGATCTCACTTCAAACGATGAAACCCCTCTTCGATGGATGAAGATCTTCAACCTTAGCTCTTGGATCTTCAATCTTGATCTTCGATTTAGATGGATGGAGATGCTAGATTAGAGAAGAGAAAAGAGATGAAGAAATGTTGTAGTCGAGCTCTCAAAATGGCAGCACTTCGTTGCTTCAAAAACCGGTGCCGAAAAGTGAGCCAAACCCTTCTATTTATAGGCAGAAATCCTTAACTCGGCTGCCTTCCTAAGTCGCTGCCGACTTAACACCATGCCGACCTACGACCTAAAGCTTTGCCGACCTAACGAAGTCTCAGACTCATCATACAGCCTCAAAACCCAAGTCCTAACGACCTACAACAATGCGCATCTGCGACTTAACACAAAGGCGCGACTTAACTTAGGTCGTTGCCGACCTAAGTGCCTTGCCGACCTATGACATACGAAGGAATACAACGACTTAACTCGTAACTGGGTTACGGCTTAACACAGGAGACGACCTACCGACTCACAACTCAACATACGCTGCCGACTCAACTACCTACCGACTCACAACTCAACACACGCTGCCGACTCAACTACCTACCGACTCACTTACCCTGCCGACCTATCCTTAACTCGCTTATCCCGGTAAGCCGCTAACTTCCTTAAGTTAGAGAAACTCTTAGGTCGTCTAAGTCTTAAGTCGGTCAAACCTATAAGTCGGTCCATCCTATGAGTCGTTAACTCGGTACAACCCTTAAGTCGCCCCAAACTGTCAACCGACCTAAACCACTCCCCTATCTACCTTAGGTCGTCACCGACCTACACCTTAGTCATTAACTCGCCCAGACTTGTTGCTTAACTCGTCCAAAACTCCTAAGTCGGCTACGACTTAGGACTTAAGCAAAATTCTGCCAAAACCTGAAATGACTTAACAACAATACAACCAAAGGTCAATCATTTTAGAATGTTTTGATCCGTAAAAATACGGGTCGTTACAATATCCATTAGTTTGAATCACGCTATGCAGGATTCGAACCTGTGATATCACGGACCAAAGCCAAATGCTTAGCCACTATGACAATGGTGGTGGTGGACAACATAAATGTTGTTTTAAATACATTAAATATATAAAAGTAGAAAATCCTTATGAAACATATTTAATTGACTACAGTTATGAATGTGTTTTAAACCATGAGTATTGAATCGAATAGAAAAATTATTTGTCCTTGAATGTTCATAGTCAATATATATCAAGAACATGATATCGATAAATCAGTTGAGACTAGTGTGCATAACCCTCTCCATATGATAGATGGTGAATTACTCATGACCACCTGGGACACCAAGCGGTTACGTATAAGTAGTTATTAGGAACAATTACATAACCACTCACTAAGCGTCTTCTATATGTAAAAGTCAAATGGAAGATCTCGCATGATGATGTGCAATAATCTTTTGACTTGAGAATACTATAAATCTTAAGTGTCTAAACTAAACTTTGATTATGGTCAATCACATGACAACATGATCGTACTAAGGCCAAAGTTGGTTATGAGTTGATCCCTTAAAGTGAAAACTATTCAAGAGAGGATTCGTTTCCTTTGGATGGAAGGTTACTATCACTATAAAGTCAAAGTTTTTGGCTAAAGCAAATCGATTAATTGATAATTGTTATTGGATTGAAGTATGGACTTTGATATTGGACTTCACAATTAACTGTGTATATTAATAAAGTTTCGACCATTGTTCGAGCTCTAGGTATCTAGGTGATATAGTGATGACGAAGATAAAACTTGCATAGTATATCATTGCTTAAGCGTGTTACTTTAAAAGATAAGAAATTGGATTTCACCTATATAATCTATAAACAACTGAACTCGTTTCTGATACTATGCTTTAGCAAAGTCTATATAGGACTTAGTATCTAAATTATTTAAATATTACGTATGGCTGAGTTCATACACGAGAATCACGCAACCGCAACTCTCAGTTTCCGGCCGAAAATAATTTATTGAAATAGTTATAAAACTAAAAAATTATTACTATAGAGAATGTAATATAGTTGTTATATTAATTAATTTATTATTGTGTTTAGTTATTATTTGCGGGCCTAAAATCAATTAATAAAATATGTAACGTTATATTTAATTATTTTTTTACTAATATGGTAATTTATATATAATAAATAAAATATATTATTCTGGTAGCCGAAAATTTTAAAATTGTTTCAAAACTAGACAGACAAAAATATATGTGGGTATGAATTGATTAAATTGGTTTAATTAATTAAAGTATAATCTCATTTATATTGGGTTATAACTTTAATGGCAGATTTGGATGAAATGTTTTATATGGCTCATTAGTACGGTTATAAATATACTTAGATGGCTCATTCTATAAACACAAAATTGATTATTTCTCCATAAAATAAACTACATCTTAAAAGTGGACTTTGCAACTCCACCATTGAGTCGGAGATAGGATTTCTCAAAGGCAAAACTAATGGTTCAAAGTGTATTTGACCAGCGAGATTATTACGAAAAATTTCCAAATTATTTTTAACCAAAATTAAATTTAAAATTAAATTATTTTAAATTTTAAAAAAAAAATTTCTACTATTCATCATCTTCATCGTGTAAATCACTATATACATCATCGTACACATCACCATGGCTAGAACATCATTTTATCACTTGTTCAATTCAAAATTGTCAATGATGATTGGCAAAGGTGGCATATTAAACAAAGACAGGTGCGTGTAGGGCATTGGATCGACGATAGTGGCATGCAACTCAAATTAGGGGTTCTGAAGATGGAGATCGGACTTAGCAATGTGGTCATCATCAAACTCAGCTCGATCGGGGGATTTAAATGGTGGTGGGTGCAGCATATGCAGCGGTTCCTATTGATGTTGGAAATTCATGGAAAGATGAATGGAGGAGACGGTTAGGGTTTTAGATTTGGGAAGATGAAGAAAGGTAAAATTATATAAACCCACCTTATGTTTATTATAATTCATATTTAATCCACAATTCAAATATGAATAACTCTAGCATATGAACTCCGCTTTACATACAACTTGCATTTATTTTGTTCTAATTATTTTGAACATACTAACATTATCTCATAGTAAATTATATGCATATTTCTTGTTTTTGAAGTCAAATATTATAATAATATTATTATCATTAATTATTTGCATCTAACACTACTAGTTAAATTCAGTATATTGAAACATTATTATTTTTATTTGAACATGTGATATTTGAATTAAGACAAATTATAATAGTTAAAATTTATAACATTAGTTTATAAAATATTAAAATTGAATACATGTTATTTGAATATATATATATATATATCATGTATATATTTTTTGAGTAAAATCATATATCATATATATATATATATATTTGAGTAAATTGAGTGATCCTCTCAAAGAGAAGTGCACTAACGTAATTTTATTTTCCACTTACAAAGGTATTGTCAACAAGCCTAATAGGTAGCAAAAAAATCTCTTACAAAAAGAACAAAAAAACCCTCCCCAACCAAAAGACTAGGATCCAAAATAAGATACTAGGATCGTGAGTAGAGTTGAAACAAACATTGATCAAAGAAAATCAGAAAGACATAAGGCACAGTAATAGAAATGCGTCTAAATCTAACGTATAAAGTAGAATCCTTGGAGAGCCAATAGGAGACAACCAATCACAACAGCTTGACATCCACATCCTACACACAATAGCTCCCTAGCTTAGACAATCCATACCATAACAACCTACTAGACCTAAATAAGCTCAACAAATGATGAGAGTCTAGAATATATATATATACATATTAATTTGGTTTATATACATCTATGTGAAAGAAGTAAAGCTAGAAAGATAGAAACATAAACTTAGCTATCTAACAGGTGTGAAGTGTTTGAGAAGTTATTCTCGTTAAAAGTGTCAACTAGGTCGATGCTTAAGACCATATTATGTCTCCAACTGTTTTAAACAATTTTAACTTTAAGTTGTGAATGCGAATTTTTGCTTTTTAAGACATTCTTTAAAGAATACATTTATGGCCAATTTATGGCTAGATTTTGCAACCTAATTATAACTAAACAATGCAATAACATAAGTCGGGTTAGCAGAAGGAGTGTTAGCGCCATTGAACATCCTTTGGGTCCTTTCAAACCATGAATACCAACAAGTGACTATGAATATATATATATATATATGTATGTATGTATGTATGTATGTATGTATGTATGTATGTATATGTTTGTGTGTGTGTGTGTATTAAAACTGTTTTATTAGTGATGATCATTTAGATATTTCTTATTCAAAATTAATTATATTTATATATGTGCTAATTGTACAAAAGTTATTTTATTATTAAATTATCATTAAGCAAATATTATTTAATATGATAATAAATTATCTTGTTTTGCATTTCGAATAAATCATAATACTGTAAACCAGATTAACACCATTAATATAATGATAATATAATATATCTTAAACTTCAAATCAAAATCATCTAATAAAACTTGAAATATGATTTAATGTTATTTACATTGTTTAAGATAACACTATAAAAATCTAGTGCATAAAAAATTAGAAAAATATTTTTTTTAATTTGCCCCTTTTATGCGCTGTCTGATGCACCTGATCCAACAATGGCATTAGAGTCTGCATTATGTTATTATGAATATATAGAAAATCTGAATTCAGAGGTGTTCTAAATTTAAATTTGAACTCATAAAGGTTGTGAATAAATTTAAAAATTGTTAATAAATTTTGTAGTCATAAAAGTTATAAATAGATTATTTAAAATTGTTTTAAATTAGAACAAAAAATTATAAGGGTTATTAATAAGTTTAAAATTATTTTAAATTTGTATTGATAAAGGCTATAAATAAACAAATATAAAATTGTTTGAATAACTTATAAACCTTATTAAAAACGAATTTGAAATTATTTTAAATTTAAAATTATGAAAGTTACAAATAGGTAAATTCAAAATAATTTTAGATTGTAATGTGAATTATAATTCTTACAATTCACAAAAATTTACAATAAAGTTCTAATATTGATTAATTGTTAATCAACAATATATATATATATATATATAAGATTTACTACTAAAATATAACTGTTATAAATAAATAAGAATATTTTATATAACTTATATAAAATGAAATAAAAATGTGATTTTATAAGTTAAAATCAAAACAAAACTCATAATAGCTATAAACAATAAATACACATGTATATAATTTATAAAATTTAGTGTTGTCGCTAAAATAAAAACCGTTTTTACTAAGGTTAATATGGCGTCAGCACGACGTTGGTAAATGATTTAAAGACCCCGCACCGACGATATATGCAGCATCGGTAAAAAGTTCGATGGAAAATAATTTTTGACGTCGTGTCAATATTAGATCAGTTTACTGATGCCATACCGATGCAATTTTATTGACTATATTTGAATGACTTTACGACGACGTCTTACCGACTGCATACCGATGTCACGCCGACGCCCTAAGAAAATATTTACCGACGTTACGGCATCACTATTCTGATGTCGTCTTAAAATGTCAAAAACATTTTTCGACATTTGGGGGACGCCATGCCGATGTCATGCAAACGCCATTTTAAAATGTCAAAAACATATATACTGATGCCAAGGCTACACCATGCCGATGCCATACCGACACCATTTTAAAATGGGAAAATCGGATTGACCGACATCTTTGCTGAAATATTTTGTAGCATTTCTGCTGCTTTTCTTACCCTTGATTCCAAATTCACATTTATACTGATACAACATTATACTAAAACAAAAATATATTGATTTGCACCAAAATATCATCACATATCAATACATTATCCAAACAACATAAAATTCAAAGTTTAGAATACAGTACATATAAATATCCATCAATATCCATCACATATCAGTATCCACATCATCAATATACATTACATATCAATATCCATAAATACCCATCAAATACATCAATATACTACATTGTATCAATATGGTACTCAAAATAAATACTTACTCATTTCATTCACCCTCTTCTCCATTATAATCATCAATATTTTCATTTGGGAAGTGTCGAATCAACACATTCATGAGCATTCGACTTTCTTCTCCGATGAACTGACCTTTGACTTTAACTCTTCTTTTTCGAGATCTTCAATAATGATTGGGGTGCCTCATTCTATTGATCTTTGCATTTAAACCAACTTGTTAGTCATTAATAAGCATGTACTCACAATAATTAATTAATGTACCAAAATTTCTTTATGGCGTGTCCATCATCATCAACATAATTAATCAATTTACTACAATTTCTTAACATAATACTTTTTATATATGTGAACTTTTCTTTATCCGATGAATATGTTCAATCCTCCTAATGTTGTTATATCTTAAGTCTATTATATACAGTTACAGTACAAATTATAAACCTTAGGTTCTATATTGCTTTAGTAATATGAAACTAGTTTACTCAAACTAGATCAACTACTTTATGTCACTTGAATAGGCATGCCGTGATATATATCTCTGGAGCAGTTATATTTAAATTCAATGCTTTAGAGTATCCAATATATTTTAGCATGATGAAGTCGGTTAAATGCATTACCATATTATAAAAAATAATAAATATGCTTTAGAGTACCCAACATTTGAAGAGCGTTACATGCTCTTGTCTCAATGGATGTATCGATACCCTATATCAAAATATCTTGAACAAGAATATGTAAAATAAAATAAAATTTTATATTATGATTAATTACTCATGATTGCAACCATACATAACTACAATTACATAATATTTCATTTAAGGGTTTTCTTATTTATAGCCTTTAAATTATGTACTTAATTAATTATATCCATATATAACAAGGTATATAATAGAATTCAAATACATTTATTATAAATTAGATCGGTCATAGAGTTAGATATATGTAACTAATTACATAATTACTTCTAGGACATACCCCTTGCTCTATGAGAAGGTGAAGGAGGGAACAGGGATATGAGATGGAAGTGAGGAAAGAAAGGGAGGCAAATGTGGAGGCGACACAAAAGGGGGAATTGCCAGAACCATTTTCATTTCTTTGTTACCATTAGGGCTGTCAATGAGTACCCTAAAAATCCAAAATCCGTTCGTATCCAAAATATAAAAAATTATCCTATATCCAAAAATAGATACGGATGCGAATATGGCCATACCCACGTCCGATAATTATTTATTCAGTTTTTATCAAGATTATAGTTGTTTTCCGTGTATTTTAGTTCATAAAATAATTATCGTTTACTATTTTGTCTAGGTAAAAAAATTTAGTATGTGTATACAAATCAGTATTTGCTATTTAAAATTATTTTTTATAATTTTGTTACTAAAATGGATTTATAACGAATCAAAATTTTCTATTTATTTATTTATATTTATTATATGTGAATTGATCGAAGAATATCCAATAAATATCTGATATCCGTCCACATCCGCGGATACGGTTATTCGATATCTAAAAATGATTACAAATACGGATACAGATACGGATGTGGATATGACACTATCCGAATTCATATCCGACCGTTTACAGACCAACTTATCATATGATTCCCTTTATAATATATAAAAAAAGGGCTTTGCACGAAAGGTCCCTATTTCTGATGGTGTTACAACAAAAGTTCATGTAGAAATAAGTATGTAAATTAAGTCCCTGTTTTTTCTAAATAAGAAAACGCAAGTTAGCTTGCGCTTTTTAAATTTTCAAAATTTTCAAAATCAGAAAGCGCAAACTAGCTTGCGCTTTCCTGATAGAAAGCGCAAATTACCTTGCGCTTTTCAAAAAATTTAAAAGTTTTAAAATTTTCAAAAAAATTTCAAAATTAGAAAGCGCAAACTAGCTTGCGCTTTTCTGATAGAAAGTGCAAGTTAACTTGCGCTTTTCAAAATTTTTAAAATTTTCGAAAATTTCGAAAATTTCGAAAAATATTTCAAAATTAGAAAAGTGCAAGTTATCTTGCACTTTCTGTCAGAAAAGTGCAGGACACTTTGCGCTTTTTTATTTTTGAAAAATAGGGACCAAATTTACATATTCATTTCTGCAGGGACTTTTTGTATAACAACATCAAAAACAGAGACCTGTGACTCTTTTCTTGTATAAAAAAACTATAGCTTTTAAGAACTTGTGTGGCTTTCTTGCTCAGCATCTGATCACATTACTCTTTCTGTCGTGTGGAAAGAAGAAAAAATACTTTCTATATGATGATATATCTATGAAATAATAGCGAGGAATTACAATGATAATCGAAAGTTTTAAAAATACATACGTACATATATGTGTGTGTTTGTGTATAAAATCAAAAAAAAAAAAAAGGAAAAAATGATGCGTTAGAATAGTTAGAAAAGTATATAAAATTTATAAACTGTTGGGATGAACCCAAATTATTTTTTGTGATTATATTTGATCCATTTTTGAGTATTATGATTCCACTCAAATTACTCAAACTCCTTTTGTTTACTTAATAGACATTAAAGTTGAGACCGTCTTACACGTTTAATCGTGATTCAATGACTAAAATCATTGTAGTTTGTTTTGATATAAATTCAGTTGGAATGATCATTTATATTAGTGGTAGGTAATATTGCTTTCTTCTTCACCATAAACATTTTGAACAATATTTTCTCCATACTTTATTGGCATTTTTAATGAATATAGCTTTCTATTTATATAATGTTTGTTTAATTCAGCATTTTTTTATATTTAAAAATAAATGTAAATTTACGTTCATCCAATGCTAGTTTTATGGAGCATTTTTAAACTAGAGAAAGGAATATAGCACAAAGTGCATCTGATGCTAGTTCAATTTTTTTTTTTCAAAAAAATCAACTATTTAATATTATTATTTTTAATTTTTTATCTACGTTGGTGTACGGTAGAGAAGATGTTGATTGGTGGTGCTATGTGATGATGCAACGGTCGGTGTTGGTAGGATTTTTTGTTTTGAGGGTCGATGGCGACAAAATCTGGTGGAGGTGTTGGTGACTTAAGGGGAAGATGATGGGGACCAAATTGGGTTTGAGGCGGCAATGATTCCTGATGGTGGTGCGGCAATGCGGAGGCGAGTTTCACGTGGTGAGATTCGGTATCGATATGGGTTTGGATATGAGACGTGTCCTAAATCTTCAAGTGTTTAAATCACTTGGACCATCCTGCACACAATAAACTTTGAGAAACTACAAACATTGAAGGGGTAAGTAACTAGATTTAATGCAGAGGGCATCCAACTTACTTCGTTGATGCAATCAACTGGGCTAAGTGTGGCACTGAGTGTGTCTATCACTGTGAGTGAATCCAGATTGACTTAGAAAACAGAGTTTGATTAAACAAGGGGAAAATATTCTTTTCACTCTTAAGAATTCAACCTTGCAAAATATTACAAGGTTGAACTATGGAAAGAATCCAATCAGTAAAACTCATAAACCTCATCTATGTCGAATGCACATTCTATTTTTGGCTCTTGTCTGAACCTCCATCCAATGTTCTCCTCCCATCTTCTCAAAAATGCCTTGCAAAATATTACAACGTTGAAGTATGGGAAGAATCGAATGGTGTATCCTGCCAAAGTGATAATAGTTATTGCATGGAGATAATAATGATACTCTTTTCCACTTTTGTTTTTGTTCATCTTTAGATTTCCTGGGAATGGAAAGCCCAAAGTGAGTTCAATTGGAATTGACCAACAAAGTAACCACATTGATTACTCAAACCGAATCTGAATTGATACATTTTTTTTTAACAAACTAAACAACTCATGCCAAAAGACTAGAATCATAAGCTAAAGTGAAGGATGCAACTAGGCTAACCTCACAAACCAAAAATCATACAATTTATAAAAGCATAAGCTTAGAATCAATCAATTACAAGACAGATAACCAAATCCAATCACATGAGCAATCCAATCAGTACCTATAACATCTTAACTCAAAGATAATAAAACGGTGGATGCAGAAAAAGACACAGCTTCTTCATTGGCATTAAAATGATGGACAAGGGAGGAATCCTTCATTAGCAAAAAATCCTGCAGAATCAGCAGCTTCAGGAGCTTGATCTTCTACTTTCGCGGTTCCTTCAAAACCAGCGTCTATCTCATCAATACCAAAAAACTATTGTTGCTAAATACATCAGCAAATTGGTCGGAGAGTGCAACAACGAACACCGCATCCATGTTGAAATACTCTCCATCCCTGAACTGTTCAAACATATTCGAAGAAGAACCTTGATTTCGAGCTACATTCAAATGGTTATCCATTTCCAAGTTCATGCCCCCACTCCGCAACATCAAACTATTATTAGCAAGATCAATGCTCATGAACATGTTATCAAAAATGCCATTCTGATCAATGGCGTAGTTCTGATTTCCATCACGTGCAGTGCCCGTCATCATGTTCATAGGCATTATATCAGATATGCCAGAATTTATCAAGTTCTCAAACTGGATAAAGTTCTCGGAAGTAGGTAGAATAGATCCAGTTATAGATGGTCCATACAGTTGTTGTTGTGGAGTTGGTAGGTGCGTTTGCTGAAGCTGCAAGTGTGGAGTTGTGTATTTGCTGATTTCGAAGTTGGTTACAACATTTGGTCCACGGTGTTATAGTGCAGCCAAGTCATAGGTTGTTGCTACTTCATCCTCACTATATGAGAATTTAACAAGTTTCATTATGAAACAGCCTTATTATGCAATCTTATATTCTTGTCAATACATTCATGTTCTTTCAATTTTTTGATTATATGAAAGCTTATGTGCTTTGTATTACTAGTGAGTGTGGGGGTATGATTCCTCTAACTAAACCATGGTTATCATTAACTGCATTCCATATCATTTCGAAACGACTATTTAAAGAAAAATAAAAATGAAAGGTGGGGGGGGGGGGGGGGGGGTATATATATCAGATAATGGAAGAAAAAAATAGAAATATGGACAACTACTTAATTGAGAATGCATATTTAAAGTGTTGTTAACTTGTTCTATTGAATTAGATAAATAAAATTTGTAAAGGTCAAAATTCTAACTACTCTAGAATTTTAACATATTAAAAAACTAAAATTAATGGAAAAATATCAAAATGTTATAGTCTTGATAAAAGTTAATTTTTCATAAAGCATATCAAGTATAAAAAATTTGAACCTTGTACAATCCAAATCTTTTAAGTTAGGTTTTAAAAAAATTCCTCGCCATCGTAAGTACAACCTATTATGCAAAATTAGAGTTTTGCGTAGCAAAAATAGGGTACCCAATAATCTAGTTTTTGGACAATCTCAACAACTCAAATCCAACAAAGAGAACAAAAAGAAAATCGAAGTACACAAATTACAGATAAAGAAAGAAAGGACAGAACATACCGATATAAAGAGTTTCGGCTATGCCTTTGTCCTTAGACCCAATTTCTTTATTTCAAGAGGGGGCATAACAATATGAGAAGAGTATAAATTACTCGATAAATTTCACTCACCCTAAAATAGATATAGAAATATGGATCTTATTGAAGATATTTTGTAGAGAACTCTCTTATCTTGTATGTGGAAGGCCCCGGTTGATCTGAGTTCTTGGCCATGGTGAATGGAAGGGTTGATTTTGGAGGAAGATGATGAAATCTGAAATTGGCAGGAAGTGGGTTGAACTGGTGCATGTGCACAGTGATGTATGTGCACTTAAGAGAAATTAATGGCAATTTCAAGAACAAGAAAATACTGTTGTATTGTGGCAAAGACAAGCAACTGAATTAAAATGAGATTTGCAGAAAAGTGAACAGATGAAGTACTATATGGATTGATAAGATTATATCTATGAATTTGCAATAAAATAAGGAACAGGAGAATGTAATTTGCAAGAAAAACAAGAACTGGCTAAAATCAAAATGCAGTTTAATGAAGTATATAAAAAAAATGGAAGAAATTATAGAGAAAAATGAATACAAAATTTAGGAACAGGATTAAAATTTGCAGTAATGAACAAGAAAAGACAAAGAATTATATCAGGTTGTAACTGGAATAAAATCATAGTGCAAGAATTAAAAGAACATGTTGTGCAACTGCTGGAAATGAAAAACAAGAACTGAAATATGTATGAATGCAGGAATTTAACAAACAGAGAATTGAAATGGCAAGAAGAACAAGATGAACTGATAATTGGAGTAGAATTTGTAACCAACAACTTAAGTAAACTAGCTAACAAGAATTTGTAAAGAAGATACTGATCTAAAGAATTGCAACAGAACTGAAAATGAAGAACTAAAAATTGAAGATGAAGATAAATGCTTCAGATTTTTCCACACACTTTACAAATGCCTATACCAGTATATATAGACATTCTTGCATACACTGTACTTAACTCAACTCGGTCGAGTAACCACCCAGGCCATGTTTACTCACTCAATTACAACACAACATACTGACACACCAAAACATGCACACAAACGTTCAGCCACACTTGAATATACAGAAACCTGCCATCATCTTCCAACTGAACTGACCCAAATGACAAGATTTAATCCAAATTTTAAGCCCACAACTGGACACAATTATTCAACAACAAATTATACAAAAGACACTGCCATAGATAATTTGAATATGAAAGGTATCTGATGTGCACGTACCCAGCCTGCACACACGTGCACACACTGATACACTTCAATAACTCTCTCCTATGGCCTTGCCTTCCACTGCTGGTGCATCTGACAACCTACTGCAACCTTCAGCCATCAACTCCGGCGATCCCCGGGCTGCTGCTGATGAACTCGGCCTGAACCCCTTGCCTGCAGCCTCTTCCTGAAGACAAACATCATCCTTATCTTCCTTCCCAAGCAATGTACTGCTGTTTTTCACAAATAAAACTAGCAATTAAAGCTTGGTTGTTACAGAATGTCTTTACACACACACACAATGATGAAGACTGCCTTGGAGATAAGGTTGAAATCTTTTTAAATTTACTTGATTTGATTTCAACACAAATTAAGCATAATGATATTTGTTTCCACATATATCCATATTTGATTGGTTGCTTAAATCAATTTACATATCTTCTTAAATTAATTGATTACTTTCATATTTCTTCCCACATTTGATTGATTGCATGAATCGATTAATATATTTTCTCTTTTAATATAAGGAATATATTTAAATCGTCCAAATTTAACACAACTAGTTTTATTTGTTTACATGTAAAGTATGAGTATAAAAGTGGATAAGTTGTGTTTTAGATAACATTAGATTCAAGCATTGATGTTTCAATTAAAGTATTATACAATTTTTCAAAAATAGCCTTAGAATACTAGAAAAATTAACTCAAACTTCGGCTAGATGGTTCAGATCAAACAACTATATTCAATTGGACTAAGATATGATATCATGTACTCGTAATTTAATCCATCTAATAAATATGGTTAACTAAATGTGTAATCGTAATTTAAACTATTTAAATAAATATGGTTAACTAATATTCATTAATCCATCTAATAAATCCTAAAAATACGAGAATCATTATATATAATATTCATATATATGAGACATATGATAAAATTATTTCTTTTTTGATGCAGCACATACCGAAGATGAACTCGAGCGACCTAATCCCATCACCAATTTATCACCAACACTTCACGACCTAACGCCTCCACGACCTAATCTTTTCCACGACCTAACTTTTCCGCGACCCAATACTCTCCGACCTAACCACCAGCGCGACCTAAACTCCACATCAATTCCATTCCACGACCTAACTTCCAGCAACCAGCGACCTATCCCTGCTCTAAGTCGCAAGCGACTTATCCCTGCTCTAAGTCACGAGCGACCTAAATCTTCCACCGAGCGACCTACCAATCGCCTAAATCGCGAACGACCTACCCATCTCCTAACTCGTCAGCGACCTACCAATATTCTCCTAACTCGCGAGTCCCCATAAGTCGCAAACCTCCAATGCATTACAACACCAGCAGTAGGTCGCCGCCAGTAAAGTCGCAAGATGATTTTTGATAAATCGCGAGACGATTTTTGATAAGTCGCGAGAAATTTTAAGTCGTGAAATTCCTTTACTAAGTCGTTGCTGCAATTTCCTTAGCTCGCGTGAATATATTTTAGGTCGTGATGTTTTTGTAATTTCTTAGGTCGCATACGACCTATGTGATTGTGTTGTGTTGTAATTTTCTTAAGGGTGTGTTTTGTTGTAACCCTATAAATAGGTAGTTATGTCATTTGTAAACGTTTGTTGATTTTGAAATAAAATTTCCTTTGTTAGCTTTGTGCTTTCATCCAATTGGTAGTCGAGTGTGATCTCCTATCTCCACCTTCGGTCAATCGAGTGCGCTCGATTCAACGATTGCTGAAGCCGATTCACGGTATCTAGTGCGCTAGATCAACGCCAGAAGAATCGTAGATCTTTAAACACGGTATAGTGCGCTAGCAACGTGTTTGAGATAGCTAGAATCCGGTATCGTTCGATCAACGGATTTGGGCCATTCAGTATCTTTACTCCATCGATTGCTACTTTCATTGTATCATCAATTTTTGTATTCCGCCGCTGCGTCATTTGGTATCAAAGCTAGAACGCAAGGAGTTTGCGTAGATTTTTGGAGTTGTGCGAGATTTACATCATTTGGAGAAGTGGGTTATCGAGATTTTGAAGAGATTTGTTCGTTTGGAGATTTTTGAAGATTTCAACAAGTGGGTAGTTTTGATTTGAAGATTTTTAGATCGAAGTGAAGTTTTTGTTGGAATTTGTTGAAGAGTGATCATGCCTCCGAGAAGAGCTAACCGTTATCGCAACATTGATGCTTTATATGGGAGAGAAGAAGCCGATGAGATGGAGCAAAGAATTAACGAAAACTTTAATGAGAAGATTAATGAAGGGATTGGTCGATTAGAAAGAATGATGTTGGAGATGAGTCAAAATCAGAGAAGGGTATCACCTGAATCGAGCCATGGGAGAAGTAGAGTTTCACCACATTCAAATCGAGAGAGAAGTGTTGATAGTGATCATAGAAGCGTGGATCGAGATTGTGATAGAAATGTTGATGATCGAAGTCGTGATAGAAATGTGACTGATCGATATCGGAGAAATGTAGATCGTAGGAATGTTGGTGGAAGAAATGGTGGTGGTAGAGATGTTGGTGGTCAGGATCGACATCGATATACATCGGATTGTGAAGAAGAGTATGATGGTGGTAGTGTTCATGGACGAGGACGTGGACAAGGAAGAAATCAGTCGGAGTACGATCACAAGTGAGAATCTGGGATGAAGACTAAAATTCCAGAATTGAAAGGTGGTATGCAAGCTGAGGAGTTTTTGGACTGGTTGTCTAATGTGGAGGAGATTTTTGACTTCAAAGAGGTTCTAGAACATCGTAGAGTGAAGTTGGTTGCTACAAGGTTGAGGGGTAGAGCTTTGACATGGTGGCAGCAAACCAAACTTACACGTGAACGGATGGGGAAGTCAAAGGTTGAATCATGGGAAAAGATGAGGAAAATGATGAAAGCCACATTCTTACCTTATAATTATCAATCGCTTATGTATCAGAGGCTGCAAAAATTGAGGCAAGGAACGAAGTCTGTTAATGACTATGCTAATGAATTCTATCAACTGATTGCAAGGAACGATATCATGGAGACAGAGGAACAATTAACAGCTAGATTTGTTGGAGGATTGCGTATGCAGATTCAAGACATGGTAAATATGTTTGATCCCAGATCTGTAGCGGAAGTGCACCAGAAAGCGTTGGCTTGGGAGAAACAGGGACGACGAGGTGGTGGTGTGTTTACTAATTCCAACAATCAAGTGAAGGGTGTTAGTGGAAGTTCTAATGTTCCTAAGTCTGTCAATAAGCCAATGGTGAAGGAGGTTGAGAAGGCGAAGGTTAACAATGGTTTCAAATGCTACAATTGCCAGGAGATGGGTCATAAAAGCAATGAGTGTCCAAAGCCTAAGAAACGAGTGATGGTTGCGGAAGCTGAGGATGAGGAGGAAGAAGCTGAATGTTCTAATTCATTACCAGTGGAGGAGGAAGACTTGTTGTCGGGAGATGAAGGGTATTCATTGATGATGAGTAGAAGTTGTTTGACCCCAAAGCAAGAGGAGGAAAGTAGTTGGTTGAGGAATAACATTTTTCAGTCTACATGCACTATTCTAGGAAGAGTTTGCAAGTTTGTTATTGATGCTGGAAGTTGTGACAATATTATCTCTACAGAAGCGGTGAAGAAGTTAGAGTTAAAAACTGAGAAACATCCTAAACCGTACAAGTTAGCATGGTTGAGGAAGGGTGGTGAGGTGAAAGTTGGACGAAGGGCTTGTGTTAAATTTTCGATTGGGAAGAAATACAAAGATGAAATTTGGTGCGATGTTGTAGATATGGATGTCTGTCATTTGTTGCTGGGAAGACCGTGGCAATATGATAGGGCGGTGCAACATGATGGGCGAAACAACAGTTATAGTTTCATGTTTGAAGGTACTAAAATCACTTTGGTTCCTAAGAAGCGACAACAAGAAGAAAACAAACTGGAGGAGATTGAAGAGCTGAAAACTTTATTATCGTTGAAGGAGTTTGTTAAGGAGGTTGTGGAAGAGCCGGAAGTATTCTTGTTAATTGGGCGTGAGAGCAGTGAAGAGGTTGAAATTCCAGAAGAAGTGAAACCAGTATTGAAAGAATTTGAGGATGTATTTCCAGAGGAGTTACCAAAGGAGTTACCGCCACTGAGAGACATTCAACATCAAATTGATCTTGTTCCGGGAGCAATGTTGCCACATAGACCACATTATCGAATGAGTCCGAAGGAACATGAAGAATTGAGGAGGCAAGTGGAAGAATTGCTTGAACAGGGGCGTGTGCAGGAAAGCTTGAGTCCGTGTGCTATGCCAGCTTTGTTAGTACCGAAGAAGGACGGGACGTGGAGAATGTGCACTGACAGTCGAGCATTGAATAAGATTACTGTGAGATATAGATTTCCAATGCCGAGGTTGGATGACTTGCTAGATCAATTGAGCGGAGCTACTATCTTTTCGAAGATTGATTTGAAGAGCGGATATCATCAAATTCGTATCAGGCCAGGTGATGAGTGGAAGACTGCTTTTAAAACCAGGGAGGGTCTATACGAATGGTTGGTAATGCCATTTAGCTTATCAAATGCGCCAAGTACATTTATGCGGGTGATGAATCAGATTTTTAGACCATTCATTGGGAAGTTTGTGGTGGTGTATTTCGATGATATTCTGATATATAGTGGAAGTCCAGAGGAACATTTGAATCATCTGAGAGAAGTGCTGATGGTACTGCGACAAGAACAATTTTATGCTGCAACGAAGAAATGTGTGATCATGACGCATAGTGTTTTATTTCTGGGGTATGTTGTATCAGAGGAAGGGATATAGATGGATCGGAGTAAAGTAGAGGCGATTAGAGATTGGCCACAGCCCAAGACGATAACAGAGGTTCGGAGTTTTCATGGATTGGCTTCATTTTATAGAAGATTTATTCCACACTTTAGTAGTGTGATGGCGCCTGTTACAGATTGTATGAAGGGTAAACAGTTTTCATGGTCAGAGGAAGCAGGAGATGCTTTTGGTAAGATCAAGGAGTTGCTGACGTCTGCACCAATTCTAGTATTACCAGATTTTCAGTTGTTGTTTGAGCTACACACTGATGCGTCAAAGGTTGGAATTGGAGGAGTGTTGAGTCAGAGGGGACGTCCGATTGCATATTTCAGTGAGAAGTTATCAGGAGCGAAGATGAGATATAGTACGTATGATGTGGAATTTTATGCTGTTGTACAAGCGATTAAACATTGGAGACATTACTTATTTCACAAGGAGTTTGTGCTGTACACTGATCATGAGGCGTTGAAACATCTGCAGGGGCAAGACAAAATTTCAGCAAGGCATGCTTCGTGGGTTGCTTATTTACAACAGTTTACTTTTGTTGTCAAACACAAGTCAGGAGTGACGAATCGTGTGGCTGATGCTTTGAGCCGAAGGAATCATTTGTTAACTACGATGAAAGTTGAAGTGACCGGGTTTGATGTGTTACCAGAGTTATTTGTTGATGATCCTTACTTTGCAAAGTTTGTTGATAAAGTCAAGGAGGGAGAGACATATGAGTTTATGATGATAGATGGTTTTCTGTTCAAAGGAAATCGATTGTGCATACCTGATTGTAGTTTGAGAATGAAGATTGTAAAGGAGATACATGAAGAAGGTCATGTGGGAAGAGACCGTACAGTACAGTTGATTTCCCAATCTTACTTTTGGCCATCGATGAGAAAAGAGGTTGAGAGATTTGTGGAACGATGTCATATCTGTCAAGTATCGAAGGGAACCGCTACAAACGTAGGATTATATATGCCGTTACATGTGCCTACTAAACCGTGGGTGGATGTGAGCATGGATTTTGTTTTGGGATTGCCTAGAACTCAACGGGGAAATGATTCAATATACGTTGTAGTGGATAGGTTTTCGAAAATGGCACATTTTATAGCCTGTAAAAAGACCGCTGATGCAGTCCGTGTTGCTCAGTTATTCTTTAAAGAAATATATCGTTTACATGGCTTACCGAAATCTATAGTTTCAGACAGGGATACCAGATTTTTAAGTCATTTTTGGCTGAGTTTGTGGAAGATGGTGGGAACGAAGCTGAAATTCAGTAGTGCTTATCATCCACAGACAGATGGACAAACTGAAGTTGTGAATAGATCCCTGGGAAATTTATTGCGGTGTCTAGTTCAGGATAATCTGAAGAGTTGGGACTTAAAGTTGTGTCAGGCGGAGTTTGCTCATAATCATGCTGTTAACCGAAGCACTGGTTACAGTCCGTTTCAAGTTGTATATTCAAACTTGCCAAAGGGGCCGTTGGATTTAACGGTAGTACTACAATCGAAAGGAGTGATTAAACGGGTGTTAGATTTCGTTGATGAATTGAAAGATTGTCATAGAATCGTTCAAGAACGTTTGGAAAAGACAAATGAGAAGTATAAACGAGATGTAGATAAAAAGAGAAGAAGTGTGGAGTTCAACGAGGGTGATTGGGTGTATGCTGTTTTAACAAAGGATCGTTTTCCAGTGGGTGCTTATAACAAGTTGAAAGCCCGAAAGATTGGTCCAGTAGAAATTATAAAACGGATCAATGAAAATGCTTATAAGTTGAAGCTGCCAAAGGATGTTTACACTTCTGACGTGTTTAATGTTAAACATCTTATACCTTATTATGGAGATGAACAATCCAATGGAGAGGAACTTTTAAATTCGAGGATGAATTTTTCTCAGCCTGGAGAGGATGATGCAGCACATACCGAAGATGAACTCGAGCGACCTAATCCCATCACCAATTTATCACCAACACTTCACGACCTAACGCCTCCACGACCTAATCTTTCCCACGACCTAACTTTTCTGCGACCCAATACTCTCCGACCTAACCACCAGCGCGACCTAAACTCCACATCAATTCCATTCCACGACCTAACTTCCAGCAACCAGCGACGTATCCCTGCTCTAAGTCGCAAGCGACTTATCCCTGCTCTAAGTCGCGAGCGACCTAAATCTTCCACCGAGCGACCTACCAATCGCCTAAATCGCGAACGACCTACCCATCTCCTAACTCGTCAGCGACCTACCAATCTTCTCCTAACTCGCGAGTCTCCATAAGTCGCAAACCTCCAATGCATTACAACACCAGCAGTAGGTCGCCGCCAGTAAAGTCGCGAGATGATTTTTGATAAATCGCGAGACGATTTTTGATAAGTTGCAAGAAATTTTAAGTCGTGAAATTCCTTTACTAAGTCATTGCCGCAATTTCCTTAGCTCGCGTGAATATATTTTAGGTCGTGATGTTTTTGTAATTTCTTAGGTCGCGTACGACCTATGTGATTGTGTTGTGTTGTAATTTTCTTAAGGGTGTGTTTTGTTGTAATCCTATGAATAGGGAGTTATGTCATTTGTAAACGTTTGTTGATTTTGAAATAAAATTTCCTTTGTTAGCTTTGTGCTTTCATCCAATTGGTAGTCGAGTGTGATCTCCTATCTCCACCTTCGGTCAATCGAGTGCGCTCGATTCAACGATTGCTGAAGCCGATTCACGGTATCTAGTGCGCTAGATCAACGTCAGAAGAATCGTAGATCTTTAAACACGGTATAGTGTGCTATCAACGTGTTTGAGATAGCTAGAATCCGGTATCGTTCGATCAACGGATTTGGGCCATTCATTATCTTTACTCCATCGATTGCTACTTTCATCATATCATCAATTTTTGTATTCCGCCGCTGCGTCATTTTTTATTCAGATATATAAAGATATCTAAATCACGTAACATAAAATGTATACATAAATAATAATAACTCTTTTAATTTCTAATTCATTTGTCTCAAAATATCGTACATTATATAACACAATTTCATTTTGAACAACCTTTAAAAGATAAATTAAATATTTTACAACATTACGATATGAACACAAAGATTACACTAATATTAGGTTATATAAACATTCTCACTTTTAAAGTGTTATCAAAACCATACCCAACTAATAACTCAACTGAATGCAACATAACATTATTTTGCAATTATCCATGTTGTACGAATGACCATGCTACAACAATATGAAATCTATGGTTAATTATAAGGATAAAATTGTTTAAAAATAAAAACTAAATATGAATAAAATTTCACGCGTAGATAAACCAACCGTAAGACCATTGTTCTTCTCAATTACAAATAAGTACAAAGCTCTTATCAATTTTCTCTAATTATTTTACATTTAACCCCTTTTATTTAATTAGTTATGTTGATTTTTAATTCAAATTATTTAAATAAATTCAATTATTCAATGTTCATTGATCCATTTATAAATTCTTTAAAATAGATGACAAATAAATAAATATATATATATATATAAGGTGGAACCCGGTGCATAAGGCTCCCACACGATAGCGGGCACTGCAGAGATCGACAATGTATGCAGCCTTTTCCTCGCATTACGAAGAGGTTGTTTCCAGGCTCAAATTTGGACGCCCAGATCACCATGCGGGTGACCTAACCGTTGCTCCAAAGCTCCACCTTACATACACACACACATATACACACACACACAACAATATATATGTTATCCCGCCTCTTGGCAAGACCGTGACACCAAGAACTGGATTAGTGACCAATGACAGTTCATCCTAAAGATCGGTTATACACAGGCTCACCATGGATATAGGTGAATTTTATCCGAAACCAGATTGAGCTATAATTGATAAGACATGACTAGAAAAGCAAAGAGAGCCAACGTTCCAAGTTTCAAGTCAATCCGAGTTCATATGCTCAAGTTATGATGGATACAAGTTGAAGGGAAAGGCCATGTTTTCGTATCCATCAAATAGCCTGATTTCGTATCTATCAATATTAACCTCTTCGTATCCATCGGCAGAAGGTATGGTCGAATCCACCAGAGCACTTCACTTCGAATCCAGGGGCAACAATATGTTCGAATCCATCCTGCTGCAACAGCTTCGTATCGATCGACTATAGCACGTCACGATCGATACGAAGAAGCTTCTGTTCGAATCCATATGTGAATGAAGCCCTCGAATCCACTAGGTCAAAAGTGGCGAAAATCATGGAGTCGACCCAGTCGACTCGGAGTGAAAAGTGGATCGACACGAAAAGCGCGCGCCACGTCAACTTCCTCGCGTGCTCCATCATCGAGTCGAAGCTATCGATTCGAAGGGAATCGATTCGAACAGAGTGATCGCACTAGAAGCACAACTTCGTATCGACAATATCTGGAGATCTACAAGTCCAAATGCTATGAAATTTTCACAGGAGCTTATGCACATGTTGAAGAATGTCCACACCAAATTTCAGCTCGATTGGACGTTTTCTTGATCAATTCGAATGGATTTCGAATCGATCCCAAAGTGGGCCCAGATCTCTTGAGGCCGGGCATGTGGGCCCCCTCACGTGCCAGAAGCGGTCTCCCGAAATTTAGGCGAAATATCAGCCTCCTACACCTATAAATAGAGCCGCTGGTCATTCAGAAAAGGGGTTGGACAATTTTAAGAGCTAAAGAGCGCCCAAACTCTGCCAGATTTACTCCAGATCACCATTGCTCCCTTAAATTCAGACTTTAATCATAAAATCTGTTGTACTACGCTATAATAAATTGTAATCTTCAAGTATCGAGCAATAAAATCATCAAACTTCATAGTGGACATAGGCGAAACGCCGAACCACTCTAAATTGTTGTCTTCTGTGCAATTTACTTTCCTTTATTTGGAGTTTTTGTTAGATAATCCTCATTTTCAATTTTCATTCTTCACTTTTATCTCTTCAAAAACTTCCAAAGAGTGTTGTGCCCATTTTTGGTACAAACACTTTGGTGCTTTCACTGAGAAAAACCAGTTTTTTCTCCTGCTCCTTGGATCTCCCATCGACACCGAATTGCATAAATCCAAGAGGAAGATCCAGATCCAGATCTCTAATCTGGAATCCTTCCATCCTATTCAGATTTGCGTAAAGTCTAGGAAAGGACTCCACCACTCAAGATGGTTAGCACAAGAACTGCTTCTACAGCTGCTGATCAAGAAGGTCGGGATAGACAGAATCCTACGCAACTACCTTCATCCAATCAAGACAACACTGCTCACTCAGATCCGTCAGGACCAGTCACCAAGCAAGTGTTCCAAGTGTTGCTCCAAGAACTGACTCAAAGTCGGCAACAATTAACTGAACAGCTGCGCGCTAACGCTGAATTGACCAACCAATTAAACCGCCGAAGGCGCAAGAGGGCCAGGAGAGATGATGTCTCCTACTCGTCCACTGAAAGTTCTGCTTCATCTGACTATCACGGTAGATCTACACATCCCCAATTAGACGTGAGTCACACGCAAGCTACCGGATATCAACCTGCCTTGACCGTAGGACAATTGAGGGTTGGACCGTCAACTAGCCTCCAGACCGGGCCCTCATCACGAAGAGGTACTGTTCCACAGTATACCACGGATAATCACACTATAACTGCCGTGGTAGAAACAAGGGTTGATACCCGAAATCTGTCAGATCCGAATAATCAGCAACGTGGGCGTACTCCTGAACCATATGTCCCAGAAGATGCTGAGCCAAGGAGGCGAGACTTGGACCGTCGACAGCGTCCGGTTTAAACTCGCACTGTGGAACCCGACCACACCTTAGCTCAGCATGCACAGAATGCGACGATGCCCGATATTTCCACCATGATACGTCAGATGATTCGCGAAAGTCAAGGGCTTACCAATGATGACTAGGGAATCTCCTGTAGTCATACTCCTTTCACAGACGAGATATTATACGTTGATCCTCCTCGGCGATTCAGAATGCTAACTCTCCCAATGAACGAAGGAAGTAGTGACCCCAATCAACATATTTTGAAATATGAATGGTCAATGAGCGCTGCAAGGGCTGATGATGCAGTGAAATGCCGAAGTTTCCCCATCTCTTTGGGAGGAATCGCAACAATGTGGTTTACAAGGTTGCCACCTAGATCTATCTCTTCGTTCGATCAACTGGCTAAGAAATTTGTCGAACAGTTTCGTATGCATGTCGCTAGACCTAAAGACGTTAACACCCTATCTAGTGTCACCCAAGCTCATGGGGAGACACTCGGATGTTATTTAGAAAGATTCCATGCAGCATGTATGGAGATTAGTAATCCAAATGATAACTCGATCTTGATGGCATTAACCAAAGGAATCGATCCTGATTCTGAGTTTGGAAATTGGTTAGCTGGGAAACCACCCGCATCGTTGGACCGTTTCTACTCCAAAGCCGCTCAATTCTTACGGCAAGAGGACGCGAGACAGTCTAGGAAGCAGGACGATGTGAGGCCCGGAAGTGAAGGAATACAAAGTAACGTAGCAGTTAAGCAGTCCGGTGAGAATTCCGGAAAAGTTCAGTTGAATATACAGAACAAACAAACCCAGCCGAGAGGCAACAATGGTCAAGATAAGAAAAGAGATCAAAACCGAGGCCCACGACGTAGGGCTCCAATGTTCGATAATTACACGCCGTTGAATACATCATTAGAAAACGTGTACCTACAAACTTGCAACACTGTGCAATATAAGAAGCCTGCTCCGAAGCCCTCATCGGAGAGGCAGGTTCAAACAGGGAAGTTTTGTAGATTCCATGAGAGTTACGGCCACAATACCAATGAGTGTCGACATTTGCAGGACCTCATCGAGAAGTTGATCAGGGAGAGAAAGTTAGATCAGTTTGTGCGGGCGCCGCAGTCTGGTGGTGCGGGCCCTTCAAATCAAAACCGTGTGCAAAATCAAGAAAGACAGGAAGAACCCGCTCGTACGGGCGGAAGGCTAGTTATAAACACAATAAGTGGTGGTCCCCACCCAGCAGATAGAAGCTGGAGGGAAATGGAGTCGTATGCTAGCTCTATCAGGCATGCGGACTTCGAATGCTGCAGTAATTTTGAAGATGGGGCTCCGACCAAGCAACAAAAGACAATGTCTGATGATATCATATTTAGAAGCCGAGACGAAGATAAGGTCGAAGCCCTCACAATCGACCCAATGGTCATATCTGCCCAGGT
This sequence comes from Allium fistulosum, assembly GCA_030737815.1. Lineage (NCBI taxonomy): Eukaryota > Viridiplantae > Streptophyta > Magnoliopsida > Asparagales > Amaryllidaceae > Allium > Allium fistulosum. Next base: position 855,016,699 of record CM060907.1, read on the forward strand.
AGGTCCTGCTTGGATGAAGAGGATCCTGGTTGATAGTGGGAGCTCCGTAAACATCTTACTTAAACGGGCTTATGATTTAAAAATGGAAGCGAAGGACTTAAAACCTTGCCTATCTCGAGTCCACGTCATCAATGGAAGTGCTACAATACCCACTGGAGTGACGGAGCTACCAGTGGAGTTGGGAGTTGGAGAACGCCGGAGAGTCCGGATGTTGCAGTTTGTCGTTTTAGACATTGATTCACCTTATAATGCATTTTTGGGCCGACCGGCCCTTGCCGAGTTCAGGGCAGCCATTGCCCCATGGTGCTTGACTCTGAAATTCCCCACTGATCATGGGGTCGGAGTCATTCAAGGAGATCAGGCAGCGGGGAGGGCCTGCTATGTTGCTGAACTACAAGGAGTACAACGAAAGGAGAAAGGAAAGGGCGTAGAAGAATCTCTCTGCGTCTGTTTTGCTGATAATTGACAATTAGTGCTTGGGCCCCGGCCCGGGCACCACGACCAATTCCATAAAGACCTTGACTCTAGAGACAACGAAGATAAAGACGAATCTAAAGAGAATCAAGCTTCCCCAGCCGAACTGACTGTGGACGTCCTAATCAGTGAGGGTGATGATTCGAGGATGCTAAAAGTTGGATCTCAACTGGGCAAACAAACACAGCAGGAATTGGTTGAATATCTCCGGGAAAATCTCGATGTTTTCGCTTGGACACACTCTGATATGTGCGGGATCTCACCGGACATCGCAAGTCACTCCCTGAATATTGATCCGCGGCATGTCCCGGTCAAGCAGAAAAGGCGTGGTATGGATCCAGAGAGATCTGCCGCCCTTAAAGAGGAGGTTGATAGGTTACGATCAAACGGGTTCGTCCGAGATGCTTTGTACCCAGAATGGGTGTCAAATCCCGTATTGGTTCGAAAACCGAATGGGAAATGGAGAACTTGCATTGACTACTCTGACTTAAATAAGGCTTGTCCAAAGGATAGTTTTCCACTTCCTCGAATTGACCAGCTCGTGGATTCAACAACTGGGCATGAATTATTATCTTTCATGGATGCTTATTCTGGCTACAATCAAATACCTATGCATTTTCCTGATCAAGAACATACCAGTTTCGTGACCGATCTGGGACTCTACTGCTACAGAGTCATGCCTTTTGGTTTAAAAAATGCCGGAGTAACATATCAACGCTTGGTCAACCGAATGTTCGCCGACCAGATCGGGAAGACCATGGGATTTATGTGGATGACATGCTAGTAAAGTCTCGATTCCCCACAGATCACGTCAGAGATTTAGATTCGATGTAATGCATCCTTCGAGAATATGGAATGAAGCTCAATCCATTAAAGTGTCACTTCGGTGTCGCCTCTGGAAAGTTCCTTGGGTTCATCGTTAATGCTCGAGGGATAGAAGCGAATCTCGAAAAGATCTGGGCGATAAGGAACTTACAAACTCCAAGAACCATAAGGCAAGTCCAGAGTCTCAACGGGAAGGTAGCAGCATTGAGCAGGTTCATTTCAAAATCCACCGATAAATGCGTTCCTTTCTTCGATCTGATCCGGAAAGGAAAGCGAAACTTTGAATGGACCATGGAGTGTGAAGACGCATTCCGATCATTGGTTCAACATCTTTCCACACCACCGATCCTGTCAAAGCCGGTTGACCACGAACAATTGTACCTTTATCTGGCAGTATCAGAGCATGCAATCAGCGCTGCTTTGGTTCGGGAAGAAGACCGAGTGAAGAAACCAGTCTACTATGTAGTAAACGGCTAATAGGAGCTGAAAGAAATTACCTAAGACTAGAGAAACTGGCTTACTGCCTGGTCATTGCCTCAAGAAAGCTTCGCCCTTATTTCCAAGCTCATTCCCTTACTGTGTACACCGATCAGCCGTTACGACAGGTCCTCACGCGGCCTGAGACGTCTGGTAGGTTACTCAAGTGGAACATTGAACTGAGTCAATTTGATATCACTTATGCTCCGCGAAGAGCCATTCAAGGACAAGTCCTAGCGGATTTTATAGCCGAATTTACTATTTCTGAGGATTTGCCTGAAACCACTATACCTCCTAAATGTATTTGGAAGCTGCACACCGATGGTGCATCGAACGATCAGTGTTCGGTTGCCGGAATAGTACTTGAAACTCCCGAAGGCCGATCCATATGCTACGCTCTGAGGTTCGAATTTCGCGCAACCAAAAATGAAGACGAATACGAAGCTTTGCTTGCCGGTTTAAAACTTGCTTGTGATCTGAAGATTGTTGCTGTGGAAATCTACTGCGATTCCCAGTTAGTTGTATATCAAGTTCGGGGCGAATATCAGGCCAAGGATCGACGACTAGCTGCCTATCTAGCCCGAGTTCAAGAAGCACTAAGTCAATTCGATTACTATGCTATCTACCATATACCTCGAGAACATAATCAGAAGGCTGACTCATTAGCTAAGCTAGCAAGTACAAGTGAAGCACAGCAAATGGGACTTGTCACCATCGAAACTTTGTCCTCCCCAAGCATTGATCAAATAGAAACAAATTTTGTGTTTGAAACCGCTCCCAGTAGATAATCGTGGATGACTCGGTACCGAAATTACATCGAGAATGGGACGTTGCCAGAGCATAGAAATGAGAAAAGACAAATTCTACGAAAAGCTTCACGTTTCGTCATTTAGAACGGAGTCATGTATAGAAGAGGGTATTCTGTTCCTCTTCTCCGATGTATTGCGCACAATGAAATCAAACGAGTGTTACATAACGTACACGAAGGAGAATGTGGCGATCATACCGGTGGACAAGCTCTCGCTAAGAAGATACTCCGATACGGATACTACTGGCCAACTGTAAACAGAGATGCAGCGAACTATGCCAGGAAATGCGATAGGTGCCAGAAACACGCCCAAATTCCAAGAGCCCCACCTACTGAGATAACTCAAATGGTCAGTCCCTGGCCATTTGCAATGTGGGGCATCGATATCATCGGCACGCTACCTCTGGCCAAAGGTGGGGCAAGATATGCCATCGTTGCAGTTGATTACTTCACCAAGTGGGCTGAAGTGGAACCCCTTACGACCATTACGACAAAGAAAGTAATCAATTTCGTAGTTCGCAACATTATCTGTCGATTTGGACTCCCGCATACTATCATCACCGATAACGGAGCCCAATTCAGTAGTGTAGAATTCAAGAATTTCTGTCAACGGTTTCATATTCATAAAAAATTCTCAGCAGTCGCACATCCTCAGGCAAACGGCCAGGTCGAAGCTATCAATAAAGTCATAAAATCCATTCTAAAGAAACGACTGGAAAAGGCCGGGGGCAAATGGGTTGACGAGTTGCCTATGGCTTTATGGGCTTATCGGACGACTCACAAGACTGCGACCGGACACACCCCATTTTCCCTATCTTATGGCTCAGAAGCCGTTATTCCAGTCGAGATGGAGGTGTTTTCCCATCGCATGACTTACTATAATCCGAAAATGAACGCTATATTTCTTGTTGAATCTTTGGACCTACTGGATGAGAAACATGAAGAGGCTGATTTGAGAGCGGCCGCACATCGAAGTCGAGTCGCCCGGTTGTACAATGCCAAAGTTCGACCTTGAACCTTTAAACTCGGCGATCTCATCCTCAAGAGAATCTATCCGGTCCCTTCACACATGAAACCAAACTGGGAAGGACCATACGTGATTACACAAAGACTCGGAGATGGCACATTCAAACAATCGACAGTTGACGGTCTTGACTTGCCAAGGGCCTGGAACAACGAGAGTCTCCGTCGCTATTACACATGACAGGCTTTATTTGTTTTATTATATCTTTCCATTTTTCAATTTCGTTTCTACATTTAGAAATTAGAACTTGTAATAAGGCAACTGACTTTGCCATATTTTCCTATGACAGCAATAAAATGCCATTTCTTCGAGCCAGAGCTGTGATTCATTGAATACAATGCACAGCATCACGATGCACGGAGAGTTAAATTCCATCATGTAGTGGAATTTATTCAAGTAGGGAGTGGCTGTGATACGACCGACCACTCACTAAGTGAAACCCGAGCTCGGGGGCAAGCCATCACATCAAGGTTAAAAATGGGCTGATACACGACAATCCCTCACTCAACTCCGTGCTCCCAGAGTGCGAGACGGAGTATAAACATTAATCCACTCCGTACTCCTAGAGTGCGAGACGGAGTATAAACTTTACTCAACTCCGTACTCCCAGAGTGCGAGACGGAGTATAAACATTCATTAACTCCGTATTCCCAGAGTGCGAGATGGAGTATAAACTTTACTCAACTCCATACTCCCAGAGTGCGAGACGGAGTATAAACATACGTCAACTCCGCATTCCCAGAGTGCGAAACAGAGTATAAACTTTACTCAACTCCGTCCTCCCAGAGTGCGAGACAGAGTATAAACTTTATAAAATCCCCGAAGTATGGATGTTAACACTAAACCGTAGACAATTTCGCACAACGCCTATTAGGGCTTATCCCCAAAGCTGGGGGCAGAACCAAAGCAAATATTGAATTGAAGACAAAAGAGAATATGTTTTCATTTCAATTATCAACAAAAGGAATTCAATTACAAGCTAATTCAAAAAATTCCTACTAGCGGGGGCCGAGCCCGCATCTATACACGGCTACAGAAAACCCAAACGACAAAACAAAATGCTACCCCCGAATATGACAGAGCAAACTAAAGAAGCGGTCAATTTTTCTTCTTCCTCAGTTTCTTTTTCGGGGTAGTCCCGCTGGATCCGCTACCCGACTTCCTCCGCAATCTTTTGCTCTTCTCCGTTTTGTCCTCCGATTGCGGCATAATGTCAACATCCTCCTCGGAGCTTGAGGCGACAGAAATTCTCTTGGAGGATGGAATTGGAGGCATGGGAGCTGTAAAAGGAAGTGGAGCAGGAGCACTTGCAATAACCACAGTGCCACCTGGCGATATCATCATCAATGGAGCTGGGCCAGACGGTGCTATGCCACCCCTAGAAATTCTACCTACTGTCACAGCCGCCATCTCAGCATCGATCTCGGCAAGAATATCATCCTCACGAGGTGCTTAGGCTGCGCTGGACGTACTGGTGGCTGGCATGAAGGAGCTAATAGCTGGAGTAGCCCCGCTCATGGCGAAAGATGGATCTGCGAAGGGATCGTTGGGTTGACTAAGAAATTCCTCAATCCTCTGAGCATCGAAAGATAACATGCTTGTTTCTCCCCCTTCGCCGACCATAGCAGTTGTCATAATCGCCTCGGTAACAATAGCCTCCTGCGCTTGATAAAGGACTTGAGATGCAGGAGGCGCAGAGATAACGGCCTCGGTCACTGAATGTGAAAAAGTGAAGATTGTTAGCTAAGTGTATTGCTTCAGCCTCTCCACACTAAGTATATATGGGAGGCGTTCAAATACCTTCCTTGGTATGACCCGAAGTGTGGGCAGGTGCAGAGACAGATGCTCCGATGGGAGACAACTACGGCTGATCCGGATTATAAGCGGGGACAGGTTGGAGATCCACCACGGCAGTGGCTTCGGGCATTGTCGGAATTAAAACTTCAGCATTTGTTTCACGATGCTCGACCCCCGAGCCCTCACCGGTCTCCATCTGCCGAGCACCAAGCCTCTCCTTCTCCACGGAAATCATCACCTCGTGGAGAACCTTCCTCTCCTCCTCAGAAAGATAGCGCATCTCGAGTTCAAAATCATCCATTGCTTCGTCCGGACGCACTACTTTCTTTTCCTCTACCAGCCTAGTCCAAGCATTGTACAAAAGCATAGAATAGTCTCCAAGCCAAGATAAATTTCTATGCTCCAGCACGTTGGCGTTATATGTGACCAGGAGATCATCAAAATCAGCTTCCATCCTGGACTGCTCCGCTGTGATTTTTTCCTTGGCTTCTACTTCCACGGACTTAGCCTTTGCCACCGCCGCATCAAGTTCAGCTCGAAGTGATAAAGCTTGATCGCATGCATCCTGAGCAGCGGTGTTTGCATCATCTTTTTCTTTCACCATTTCAGTGAATTTGGCTTTAAGCTCATTCGGCTCTTTAACGGCGGTGTCCTGTTCAGCTAAGACGGTGGTATAGCGATGGCCCATCCCTTCTACTAAGGCACAATATGCCTGTTGCATCCTTTCCATCTTCGCCACGGCCCCTTCAGCCTTTTTGAGCGCCTGAATTTCCGAACTTCGGGACGACTTGGTCTCTGATTGGAGAACCTGGATGATGCGATCTTTCTGAGCAAGGTCAGCATCACGTTTCTCAATAATTTTTGCCCGATCAAAAGCTGCTTTTGAAGCTTTCACAGCTGCCTTGTACCACTCTTTGTATTGAGTGTAAAAATCACGAATGTAATCATGCGCGATATTCTCGGCATCCGAAGGAATCCTCTTGAGATGGGGAGGGAAGACGTATGCATCCAGAAAAATTTCTGGAAAATCCTTTTTCATCTGAGCAAGCTTGATGGCTCCTTCACTCGTCAGTTCTGCCGGAGCCTGTTCAACAATGGCAGCTGTCTGTGGTTCAACTCTTTGCCGCTGAGTTTCGGGCCTTGAAGATTGAGAAGGCTGTTGTTGCTGCGAAGACTCAGGGGGGTCTATAGGGGCCCTAGGAGGCGGAGGAGAACGAGACCGTGATCGATATTGATGGCCTCTGTCTCTATCAAAACGCTCTTGACCAGACAGGCCGTGCCAGTAATCTCGATCTCTGTCATAACGCTCCTGGCTGGTGTAGCAACGTGCGTAATCCCTGTCTAATTCCCTCCTACGGGACTCATAATATGAGGAAGATTGGCGAACATTGCGGAGCCTGTCTAGTGTGGATCCACGACCTGACATTTCACCTGCGATAAGAAGAAACTGCAGTTAAGCATCCTATAAAAATAATGTCCAATATGCGGAAATCGTGTAGTACTGTGGAAGTGTGTGTAAATGTGTAAACCCCCTGACCAACCGGAAGTGTTGACCGAACTAAAAGGAAAGGGCTCGTTCATATCTAAAACATCTCGGAATTCTTCCAATCCGGGATTGTGATGAATTGATATATAATCCGGGATGGGAATATCACCAAGCCCTTTGAAACTATCTCTCGATTGAGAAGGGGCGGCCTTGGAAATTATGATTCCGGAAGTGGGAGGAGACACATCTACAGACTTCCATTCCTTAGATTTAAGTTTTTTGGAAACGACAGCCTTGCTTTTCCGTCTCTCTCCCAATTCTTCAAAATTGCCTGAAATATCAGCCATCGACTCGACGTTTGTGTGAGTCCGTTCTTCGTCACTCACTTCGGTTATCACGACTCCGAGCGTTTTCTTCGCCACTTTCTTCTTTTTCTTCTTCGTCTTCTTTGTCTTCTTCTTTGGAACAGGCCTTAGCATCCCTTCGGTGGCTATGCTTTGATTTACTTCAATCAAGCCAAGAGCTCTTAAGTTATAGTCAGTCAACACCAAGTCGATATGTCTCAAATCGCTCGAGATCTCTTGAAGGCTCCGAACCATGCCCTTGTAATACCCGCCGTCGGGTCTGGAAATAATGGCTGTAAGAAAAGTAGGATGTCAATACCAGTGCTAAAAAAACCATTAATCAAGGAAATCATCGACGGGTTACGACACTTACGCGTAGACAGCCACCGCCTGGCAAAACCCGGAGGACACCGAATAAAAAACCATTCGTTCTTGAAGTAGCTGAGTCTGGTCCAGGCTCCGGTAATAATCTGGCAGTTCCTGACTGCCTCCGAAAACGTAAAGGATGGACTATCGCCTCTACTCTTGAAATTAAATAGATATCCGATTTCCGTTGGCCTTGATGGGCGGAAGAGATGGTCCATAAATACGATGAACGCACTGTTCAGTAGCGCGTGCCCATTAGGATGTAATTGAGAGGGAGCAATTCCAAGAAATGATAACATCTACCTAATGTACTGATTGAATGGAGGGAGTGTTCCAGCCGCACAAGCATGGCGATAAAAGGCGGTATACCCTTCCGGCGGACAGTGAGGTCTGTTACTAGATCCCGGTAATAGCACGTCGTCCGAAGAAATGTTGTGTCTTGTGCATATCCTACCCAACAAGTTTTCAGAAATATTGGATTGAACGGAGTCTATAGGGTCCTCAATAAATATAGCATCTTGCAGCTCGTCAGGAGCTACTATCTCCGTTGGGATGTCTGGAATTTCGAGGACCGGAGGGGGAGAACTCTGAATCTCCTGCTGTTGAGAGCTCGAAGATTCCATCACTGACTAACTCATCAGAAAGTAACATTAAGCAAATGAAAAACCCGTTCATTTCCTCGTGTAAAGTGTGTGTTGTGCAGTGCAGTGCAGCCAATACTTAGGAAATTCAGCATAGTTGAAGGAAGTATGAGAACAGCAAGAAATTCGAAAACCCAGTCGGAGTGACCGTCATCGCTGACCGTCACAACCATACCATCCAAACCCATAAAATTCAAGTCAAAATTGGAGTTTGTTTTGTCAAGATACAGTTCCATCGACGAGCTTCACAGGGCAGTCAAGTATGTAGTTTAACAAGTTCAGTCTAAATATGCAAGGATGAAGCTCGTTGGAATTATGTCGTTAAATGTGTGAAAGTTTTAACTCCATGGAAGCTTGTTCAAATCGACCAAGGCCGGAGAAGAGAAATTCGAATCGATCGAACAGACGTCATTTCGAATCGATCTCGTTCGAATCGACACGATTCGTATCGATTATAACCGGGCCTTTCGTATCGATCGGCGACTCGTGCTTCGCATCCATCATCAACTGAACTCTCAAATCGATCCCCAGAAACAAAAGTTTGCAAACGGTTGAGTGACCTAAGATTCGTATCGATCGTATGGGCAGAACTTTCGAATCGATCGCAAGGGGGCAACTCCATCGTATCGATTGTAGTGGATCGATACGATAACCCAACACCCCCGACCGATTCAACCCATGAACCTTCACTTCATACATGTTGATCGATACGAATGTTAAAAGTAAACTCACGTCTCCCAGATCGATTCGATCACCGTTACTCCTGATCGACACGAAGGACTCACTCGTACCTCTTCTCCAACCAACCGTTCTTGGTTTCGACCTCGATCTCGACTCCATCAAGATCGACGCGAATAGGAATGGGCGAGGGTTTCGAATCTTGGAACCTCAAAGGCTCAGTCAAATTACCTACCTAGATGTGAAGTTAGTTTATAAAAACTTGGGTGCTAGTTCGATTCGAAGAAGGGAGTAGTTCGTTCGTCTTTGTTCTTGAAGGACTGGAATGGATTCGATGACGCAGGAAAACGAGAGCAAAAGTAAAAAGTGAAAAGTGAATGACGTCTCAGTATTTATAGGGACTTTGTGGCGATTCGTATCCCAGTAGACGAAACCGGTAATAGCCAGTGAAACCAGTGGACGATTCGAAGCGTAAAATTCGAATCCATAGACTAAAGCACCGTAATCGATTCGAATGGAAGCAAACATCTGCATAGAGCCGTGTTTCGAATCCATCTCTTCGACTCCATCAAAGCGATACGAAGTACAGTGTTAAAGAGATCCAGAGATCTTTCGACTACATCGTTTTGAAGTGCCCTATTCGAATCCATCAACCTGAGCATTCGATTGAGACGAAACACACTTGCGCCCACCAGGTTTAAACCACCCATCGATTCGAGTCCATCAATGCTTGACCCACAGCGACAAGAACTCATCAATATGAACCGGAATTTCGTATCCATCAAATCAGTGCATCCTAATTCGAAAACAATCTATCGAACTTCTAATCGGTCCAAGAGACGATCGATACAGCATTCGATTCCGTAAACTGACGACAATTTGTAAGCGTGCAACGTGGACATAGTGAACAACAAATCGATTGGCAGTCAGCAAATCAACATTCATATTACTGGAAATCAATCGAAGGTTACATCTTTTGACGAAAAGATAACAATTACTCAACGAATTGGATAGAGCTTTTTAAGGATAAAGGATGCAGCATTTCAAAGCACACCGTGTTTCCACAAGATGTACTTTGGGGGGAAAATGTTATCCCGCCTCTTGGCAAGACTGTGACACCAAGAACTGGATTAGTGACCAATGACGGTTCGTCTTAAAGATCGGTTATACACAGGCTCACCATGGATATAGGTGAATTTTATCCGAAACCAGATTGAGCTATAATTGATAAGACATGACTAGAAAAGCAAAGAGAGCCAACGTTCCAAGTTTCAAGTCAATCCGAGTTCATATACTCAAGTTATGATGGATACAAGTTGAAGGGAAAGGCCATGTTTTCGTATCCATCAAATAGCCTGATTTCGTATCCATCAATATTAACCTCTTCGTATCCATCAGCAGAAGGTATGGTCGAATCCACCAGAGCACTTCACTTCGAATCCAGGGGCAACAGTATGTTCGAATCCATCCTGCTGCAACAGCTTTGTATCGATCGACTATAGCACGTCACGATCGATACGAAGAAGCTTCTGTTCGAATCCATATGTGAATGAAGCCCTCGAATCCACTAGGTCAAAAGTGGAGAAAATCATGGAGTCGACCCAGTCGACTCGGAGTGAAAAGCGGATCGACACGAAAAGCGTGCGCCACGTCAACTTCCGTGCGTGCTCCATCATCGAGTCGAAGCTATCGATTCGAAGGGAATCGATTCGAACAGAGTGATCGCACTAGAAACGCAACTTCGTATCGACAATATCTGGAGATCTACAAGTCCAAATGCTATGAAATTTTCACAGGAGCTTATGTACATGTTGAAGAATGTCCACACCAAATTTCAGCTCGATTGGACGTTTTCTTGATCGATTCGAATGGATTTCGAATCGATCCCAAAGTGGGCCCAGATCTCTTGAGGCCGGGCATGTGGACCCCCTCACGTGCCAGAAGCGGTCTCCCGAAATTTAGGCGAAATCAGCCTCCTACACCTATAAATAGAGCCCCTGGTCATTTAGAAAAGGGGTCGGACAATTTTAAGAGCTAAAGAGCGCCCAGACTCTGCCAGATTTACTCCAGATCACCATTGCTGCCTTAAATTCAGACTTTAATCATAAAATCTATTGTACTACGCTATAAGAAATTGTAATCTTCAAGTTTCGAGCAATAAAATCATCAAACTTCATAGTGGACGTAGGCGAAACGCCGAACCACTCTACATTGTTGTCTTCTGTGCAATTTACTTTCCTTTATTTGGAGTTTTTGTTAGATAATCCTCATTTTTAATTTTCATTCTTCACTTTTATCTCTTCAAAAACTTCCGAAGAGTGTTGTGCCCATTTTTTGTACAAACAATATACAACAACCATATTAATAAAATGATAAAGTTACTTATTCACTCATACATATAAAAAAACATATCACGTAATGTATATCATTTATGTCATTAAGAAAAAACATAAATTATTTATATATACGATATTAACAATTTTAATATATAATTTTTTGAGTTGGGACATTAATTTTTACAAAGATATATAGTTAGCAAGGTTTGAACCTTCAACTTTATATCCGAGCATCGCATGTCATTTTAATTTATGATTAATATATCAGGATAAAGTTATCATATACTGGATAATAAAATGTATTTTAGCAATACTTAAAATAAAAACATTATTTTTAACAATATTATCGTGTGCAAAGCGGGTCTTAGGAGTTCTGGTACTTAGAGCTAGTTGTGAGTCGACCATTTTACATGTATTAATTAGACTAATAAAATTGAAGCATCAAAGTAAAATAGTTTATATATGATATAGATAACAAATGGAGTAACAAAAAAACAACTACCTTGATAATGATACTTCAAGTCATATAACAGTTCAAAAGAAAATTTATTTTATAGCAACCGATTTGTGTTAAAAATGTTAATCATCAAATTTTAAAGCAAAGAAGCTTATTTGCCAGGAATTTTAGCATTCAAATCATATTAATATTCTAGAACTAGAAATTCATAACATAAAGCGAATAAAAATAAAGACAATAAAGTATATCATCTTATGCAAAATTGTGGTTTCTGAAATTGATAGGATTTTCTAATCTTTCCTTCCAATTTCTTTTAATGAAAGCGAATGTTGAAAATTATGAATTTGTAGGATTTTTGGAAGTTGTAATTTTTAAATTTAGGAAATATGAATCGAAGGAAAAGAGGATATATTGATGCTCATTTTCCTTGTGCCTAACATTAACTTTTATTTTCATACAATGCATTTATTGTCTGCTATAAGTTTTTACATATTGGTTTTAACTTTTCTTTTATTTAGGTGTCCTTGTGTGAAATAGGTACAAAGCCATGACTTTAGTACCTTGATCCAAGGGCTATCCTTAACCGTGTGCAACGTACGAGTTACACACTAGTTAATTGTATTGTTGATAAAAAAGATTGAGTGTGATTTTCTACATTTGACAAAATCATAATTTTCTCCTTATGATTTTAAGCCAAATTTTGTTGGATGGTTTGAATTAAACTAGATCAATTAAGATATTTCATTTTAATTGGTTGCAAATATAAATGCAGGGGTTGGGTTTTAGACTTTGCATTAAGGAAAATCAAGTAAAGGGTTTTGGTTTTTTTGATGATTGTGGGTCGTTTACCACAAGTAATTAAGACAGACTAATATCAAATTTTTAGAGAAAAAATAAAATAAAACAAATGTTGAATTATTCTTCTTTTTCCCGTTTTTCTTCTTCAATTTTCTTTTCTTTCTTTTTTTGCAAAATTAAAGGGTGATGTTAGTATTTTTAAGCCAAATTATGATGGATTTATGATGTCTCATTTTAAGTGGTTGCTAATATAAACATGGAGGTTCGGTTTAGAGTTAGAATTAGGGAAAACTAAGGAAATAATATTTGAGTTTGGAAAATTATGGTCCATTTGTTATAATAAATTTTGACAAATTAAGAGTGAATGAAGGTCAAAGAAAACTGTAAATATTTCTGATTTCAAAATACCAATCATCCCTTTCCAAAAAACAAATTCAGAAAACATCGTTGTTTTTAGTTTCGGCCAAAAATACAAATATTTGCATTTTCTTAAAATATAAATATTTTACTTTTTAAAAAAAAATTATGATCATAGAGACTTGCAATTTAGTTCAGATTTAATTTTTCCAAAAGAGCATAAAATAAATACCGTAAATAAAAATAAAGTTAAATTTTTAAACTTGCTTTTTAGGAGAGTTTTCGTGTATGAAACTTGAAAATAAGAGGCATACTCTAATTCCATTAACTAAAATATGAACAACCAAAAGGCCATGGCTGAAAATTTCAAAGTATTGAGTACAATAAATTTTTTAATTATTGATTTCATTATTCACAAAGTCACAAAAATTGTATATGAACAAAAAATACATTAATATACACATAAATAACGTTTAATCGGTGGAAAAAAAGTACTTCCCAATATAATGTTAAGAACATCCATGACATTCCAAAACAATGTTGTTTATCTCATGAGAAGTGAAAAGGACATTTTAAGAAAAGGTTAGTGCTAAAATATTATATATATATATATATATGTATGTATGTATGTATGTATGTATGTGTGTATGTGTGTATGTGTGTGTGTATGCAGAAGCTAATCTCTTTAAAGAAGTGTCAGGGTTGTCTCGCATGTGTAAAGAAGGAACTACAGTTTCGAATTGGAATAGTCTCGTATCATTAAATAACTTAGAGAAGTGATGTATAAATATGAGTTTGTAGGCCCTTAACATTGATGATTCTTTTTGTTACAATAAATTGTGTGCCAATTCATATGCATATGCCAGTGTTGGAGGTCAGGAGCTTGGTCCGACCACTGTTATATAACAATTGGTGTCAGAGCCGAAGGTTGCGAACTGGACCATGCAAGCAAACAATGCTCTCAAAGTACTCAGCGCCCACGAAATTTCAAAATGGTATCGGAGCCGATGGTGATGCCAATGGACAATGTGCAAGGGATATGTAAATCATGGTGGTTAGCGGTGTAGCTTTAAGTAGTTAGATTTTGTTGGAACTGGACCAGCCTGCAGTGGAAATGGATGAATCTCAAAATTTTACCATTTTGGATCATTAATGAGCCTATAAAGTCTAAATGTATATTAGACCCAATCTAATAAAACATTAAATAAAGTCTTATTTTATTTAAGGGGCTTTGCACGAAAGGTCCTTATTTTTTATGGTGTTACAAGAAAAGTCCCTGTAGAAATAAGTATGTAAATTAAGTCCCTGTTTTTTCTAAACCAGAAAACGCAAGTTAGCTTGCGCTTTTTAAAATTTTAAAATTTTCAAAATCAGAAAGCGCAAGTTACCTTGCGCTTTTCAAAAATTTCAAAATTTTTAAAATTTTCAAAAAAAATTTCAAAATTAGAAAGCGCAAACTAGCTTGCGCTTTCTTGATAAAAAGTGCAAGTTCACTTGCGCTTTTCAAAATTTTCGAAAATTTCAAAAAATATTTCAAAATTAGAAAAGTGCAAGTTATCTTGCATTTTCTGTCAGAAAAGTGCAAGACACTTTGCATTTTTTTATTTTTGAAAAATAGGGACCAAATTTACATATTCATTTCTGCAGGGACTTTTTGTATAACAACATCAAAAACAGGGACCTGTGACTCTTTTCTTGTTTATTTAAAGTTGGTTAAAAGGAAGTTAAAATTAATTTAGTTTAAATGCATAGTGCATCAAATACACTCAACAATTGTTTATAAGAGTTAATTTAGGAAAGGAAACCATTCATTTCTTTCCCTAAAAACAGTAATTAATTGAGAGTATAATAAACATTAAATGAAGAGAGACACATTCCATTTTCTCTCTTTAATTAAATTGATTGGGTCATTAAATGATATTAATTGGCAGTTTATTCATGGCATAAAATGTAACTACTGTCCAAATGTACTTTACTATAAATAATATAAGTGCAACAAATCTATAATGTATGGAGATGATATTTCCTACATATGTGTCTTTATTGTCCATAGTATTATTTAAAATACATATACATGAATATATTTACATTTATATACAATATACATATACATATAAATGAGATAAAATTAAGTGTCACTTTTATAACTCCAAAAGGTTAGCAATTTTAAACCTAGTTTCAAAACTGAAAGTTTTCAAAATAAAAATTATGATTTTACATAAATGTCCATCATATAAATTCAATTCGAATTATATATGTATGTATGTATACACACGGACAAAATAAATGTGTGTGTATATATATACACATACAAAAATCATTGTAAATAATGTTTTAAACTTAATACATCTTTATGTTAAAATTTATAATTTAGGATATGTTCCAATATAAAGTAACAACTAAAGTCTAACTTTAATTTTAAAAGGAAATCCAAGGGTTTATGTTATTTTGCAATAAATTTCAGTTATGTTTATAAAGCAAACCTTTTTTGTCACTTTAAATAGAAGTATGCAAAAACCAAAAGATTGAATTTGAAATATTGAACACAAAACATACATGCAAACATAAATAAATTATATATGTTTTCTATTTGAATAAATAGCAGAAATATTTCATTAATTAAGACTTAGATTTTAATCAAAAGGTGTTTTTTTAAAAATAATAAACTTGAAACAACAACAAAATAGATAGGACAAATCAAACACATATGTATATGTTGCAAAGGTTTCAGATCTAAACAATTAAGCAATATGAAAAATAATTAAATATGGAATCATATAATGTAGATCTAATAATGACAACAAGAATTGGCAAACAATTAAAATATATCTTAAAACATATTCAAATTAAAATAACATGGTGAATATATGTAATTAATTAAGATGGAGCAATATGGATCTAATTTATTTGATGAAATAAACAAATACACAGATGAGATGAAATAAGAGATGGAACTAAATTACATAAACAAGTTGAATGATGAATATATAAAATTAGAATTATCACCTTGAGATATTGCCAAGAGAATGCACCTTGAATGATGAATCAAAGGCTCTTAGATTCCATGAATCAATCTCCGAATTTTGCAAGAATTAAGCAATTAGAACCACTTTTGTTATTAATTTTATTTAATATTTTATTTTGGAAATTTAGAGGTTAGGAAGCCATGAAAATTCGAAATTCTCTGATAGAAGAGCAAGCGAGATTATTATGACAGGAAATAAATCAATCGTATAAGAAAATAAAGGAAGATGTGTTTTAAAGGAAGTAATAAGGAATGATAGAAACCTTTCCTATTCCTTCCTTAAAACTTTTCCTTATTAATTCCTTTTTAAATGTTAATCAGATACTCTCTCTTTTCTACATGCAAGGCTAGCCATAGATGGTGCCACGTGGACCCTTAAAAATTTTCAAAATCTCATTAGCATCATCCCATTTAAATCCAATTCAAATGCGCGCACGTTTATAACTTTTATATATGCACACCATTAAATGCTAATGTTATTCAAATAAATTAAAATTAAATTTTAATAATTAATATTTTACAAATACTAATTAATTTAATTGATTTAAAGCCCCTTTTTTAGTATTTATTATGTTTAAATCAAATTTAAACACTGTAAAGATATCATATATCAAAATGCGCGTTTATAACTCATATATATGCGCACTTACTAAATGCTAAGGGCATTCAAACAAATTAAATAAAAATTTAGTAATTAATATTTCATAAATATTAATTAATTTAATTAATTTACAACAATTATAAATTAATTAAATCATGTGGTTCATTTAGAGCATTCATCATTTCGGTTGTGCGACTCAAAGGTGTAAATTCAGTCGACGATTAATATCAAACTATTCGAATATTAACGTTCGCACGTCACTTAGCAGGTGGTGTGACATTTTGGATGAATTTATCATTTACACATCTTTTAGGTAAAATCCAATTTTACTTATTATAAGCGGTACCTAATAGTGACAATTATTTACACCAATTCTCTTCGTCAAAACTATATCACTTTGGATTTATGGAATTTGGTAATGGTCAAAATTCCAATGTCATCCACATTCAACTTTATAGTCCAAACATAAAGTCCTTGGTTCAATAATAACAATTATTATTAACCAAAATGCTCTGGCCAAAGACTTTGACATTGAGTTGACTTGAGTTGACCATGATACTAACTCCATATAACTAAGGAGACGAATCCTCTCTTGAATAGTGCTTCACTTCCAATACTTCCACTCGACCCAACTATAGTCACTCGATGGAACGCCATGCCATGATTTGACTATAATTAAAGTGAAGCTTTCGTATTGAAGCTCCATAGTATTCTCAAGTCGAGAGAACTGTGTAAATCAATCACATCAATATTTTCTGTTTGACCTTAGTTATATTAACCAACAGAAAACGATCAAGTGAGTCGTTCCATGGTTATCCAATAACTATTAGTATGTAACCCCTAGGTGCCCCGAACAGTCATGGGTAATACACTGCCCAACATTTAGAGAACGTTACATACCCTAGTCTCAATGGATACACCGATATCCAGTATCGATGCATCTTGACTAGGAGCATTTAAAATGGTATATTTATTTCATTGTGATAAATTACTCACAGTTACAACACTTTGTAACTACTACCACAAAATTTGTCATTTATGGATTTTCTATTAAATATACTTTTAATTAAATTAATTAATATAACCACATCATATCAAGTATATAATAGAAAGAAACACCTTTACTATGAACAAGATTGTTCAACGAGTTAGATATATGTAACAAATTACATAATTGCCTCTAGGGCATACCTCTAACTCTATCAATCTCCCACTTGCACCTGGTGTCAATTATGGAATCTTATTCCAACTTCTCCAATCGGTTTCTCAAAACCAGGTTGGTCAGTCTATTTGTGAACTGGTATGCTATTATGTTTCAATTATCTACTCTGTCAATCAACTCTCTTCGACGGTGATAAACTGCTTTATCACGTGAAACAATTCGGAGTATGTCTCGACCTCTATGAGCTCTAAGTTCTATTACGAACCGTATCGCGACATTGTTATCATATAACAATGTTATGAGATTCTCAACATTTGGAATCGACTCTGTTATAAATTTGTGCAATTATATTTTTGCATACACTGTTTTTATTGCGGCAATATTCAAGGCGATGTACTTAGCCTTTTCATTGAATCATCCATGATCTTTCATTTGGAATATTTCCAACTTAAAGATTCTTAACTTGAATTTATTATTGACGTACGACACTCAATATGACTTATGAAGTTTGAAGTTGAACACTCTTTCATAAGGAGTTTTTGTTTCTATAAACAATTCTCTAGTATTTCATAAATACACGAGAACACTTCAAACAACCACTTAGTGATATCAATTTGGATTTGACATTTGCTTCATGTATCAAATACATAAACAAATCATGATTCGTAGACAACACAACATGTATGATAATTCCTTTTGCCAATGCAAATGAATCAATCTTACACGTTCCGTATTAAATATTTAATAAGGTGTCCTTGCATATCATTTGGGACATTCTCGACATATGTTATACTTACTATAAAAGTCATCATTTATTAATCCAATGTTGAGTATTAAAACAAGTAAGGCTGATTTTAACACAAGTACGTCATTAAAATCAACAATGTGTTGTTTACTTATAGTTTAGAAATATCAATGTACCCTTTAACGTTCTTTCTTATGAACACACGCTTCCTCTGCACTTTGATTGAAAATCAAACTATTTAATATTTCTATCAAAATACTTATTCAATCTTGATGCTTATAAAATGGTACTTTCGTATCATTTCTTGGATCATATCCAAAGACTCACAAACTCAGTATCGCTCCCACTAACTTTGAGACATTTTTGGTTAATATGTGTAAATAGCTTACTCTAAATCGTTATTTAGAATTTTCTGTTTCAATACATATGTACTAAAACACCAGGACTTATCAAGCGATAATTTTGTGAGTAAATCCAAATTGACTTGAACGTGTTGAATATCAAATCTATTATGATAATTTCAACAACTGAAATTTGCGATGTTATTCTTATCAACATTGCTCATTTAATTCCAACTGCATTAATCATACTCATAAGGACACAGTCGTGGTCGATGGATTATATCCCTTCACTTACGACCACCAAAATCCATATTTTGATAGCGTACTTGGAATTCTTTTGGATTTGCACATCATACCATATAGAGTCAACGCTCTTAATAGTTTAATTAAACAATCTAGGATTATATATTTTCGACATTAATAAGAAACTCATAGTTTCTCTTAGATGTGCGAGAATACTTATTAGACATTTTAATGCTATGTGTTCGTTTAGGTTAGTTAATTTCATTTCATCTCATATAATCAGTTCTATCTATGGATTGTATCCAATACCATTTTACTACCAATAATTCCTTAAAGAAATTTCTTCACAACGAAGTTGGTATATCTTGAAACTGTTAGCATATTGATCTATTTCCTGTTTGGGCTTTTTAGCCTTTTCTTACTTATGCTTTCTATCTATATAAACCTATCTCCTGAAACCCTCGTCTAACCCCGTGAATCTCTGCCCCGTGAAACCCTCGTCTAACCCCATGAATCTCTGCCTCTTCTTCCTGTCTCGGCCTCGTCTCTGCCTCCACCTTCGCTTCTTAAACCCTCGTCTAACCTGCTCCTGAAACCTGCTCGTCTCTGCCTCGAAACCCTCGTCTAACCTGCTCCTGAAACCTGAGACCTGCTTTGCCAGCAACTGAGATCTGCTCCTAAAACCTGAAACCTGAAACCTGCTCCTGAAACCTGCTTTGCCAGCAACTGAGATCTGAACCCGAGATCAATCGTGAAGCCTGAAATCTGCTCTTGAAACCTGAAACCTGAAACCAGAAGCCTGAGATCTGAACCCGAGATCTGCTCCTGAAACCTGAAACTTGCTTCTGAAACTCGTTTTCATCCACCCTCGTCCAATCGTGAAGCCATCAACTCGTTTTCGAAGCAGGCTTATTTGTTTCAAAATATGGCCGGAGGTGATGATTCATTACAGGCCATTAGTGTTCGTTTAGATGGCAAAAACTATTCTTATTGGAGTTATGTCATGAAAAAATTTCTGAAAGGAAAATAGATGTGGGGATATATTTCTGGTGTTATTGTGGCTCCTGAAGCTGCTAATGTTTAATTGCTGGAGAAATGGGATACCAACAATTCAAAGATCATCACTTGGATTAATAATTCTGTTGAGAATAGAATTGGTATGCAATTGGCTAAGTATGATACTGCTAAGCAAGTTTGGGACTATTTGGAGCGACTTTTTGTGCGTTCTAACTTTGCCGTTCAATATCAATTGGAGGCTGATATTCGATCATTGTCTCAGAATGATCGAAATATTCAAGATTTTTATTCTGGAATTACTGCTCTTTAGGATCAATTGGCTATGACTAAGGTTGCTGAGCTTAGGTCATTTGCTCCATATATTGCTCGTAGGGAGGAACAACGTCTTGTTCAATTGTTGATGGCTCTTCGACCAGAGTACGAGCATTGTCGTGCGTTCATCCTACATCGCACTCCTTTACCTTCTGTTGATTCTGTTCTACATGAATTATTAGCTGAAGAAACTCGCTTGAAGTCTCAAACTGAGAAAGTTGCACAGACTTCTTCTGCATCTGTTTTTGCAACAGGGATTTTACCAATCCCATCTCAACGCAACAAGATAAATATCAAGAATGGTCGTGATTGTAATTATTGTAAACAACCAGGCCATTGGAAAAATCAATGCCCTAAATTATTGGCTCGTCAAAAAAATCAAAGTTTTAAGCCAGGTGATAGATCACAACAGCAACAACGTGGTGGCCAACAACAGTCCTTCTTTACTGCACAAGGGCATGGACAGTCATGTGGTAGTTCCCAGCCCAAGACTACTGCATTGGTACATCCTTCTGGTGAATCAAGTTGTGGATTCCTCTATGAACTCTCTTGCGGAGCAATTTCAGAAGTTCCTTGCTAGCCAGTCTTTGTCTCAAAACATGACTGCTCCTCAGTCTCAGCACTTTTCCATGTTAGCTCCCTCCATGTCAGGTTCGAATTCTCTTTTGTGGATTTTGGATTCTGGTGCTTCATATCATATGTCCCATGATTGTTCATCGTTTATATCTATGTCTTTTGATTCTCGCTCACCTTCTATTTTGACTGCTGATGGCACACCTTTGCCATTAACAGGAATCGATACAATTCAAACTGCACACGTTTCCCTCCCGAATGTTTATTGTATTCCTAAACTAACTATGAATCTTGTTTCGGTTCGACAACTTTGTGATCTTGGATATCTTGTTCATTTTTCTTCCACCACTTGCTCTATGCAGGATCCCAACTCCAAGAAGTTGATTGGGACAGGCCGTAGGCAGGGCGGTCTCTATGTTTTGGATGACTTGCACATCCCAGGTCATGTTGTTGCTGCTAGTATTGACCTTTCTTCTTTTCATTTAACTCCGTTGTCTTCTAAGTTTTATTTGTGGCATTCTAGACTTGGTCATATTTCAAGCTCTCGTCTTAAATTCTTGTGTAATTCTGGTGTTTTGGGAGATTTACGTTCTCATGATATTTCAGACTGTAGTGGTTGTAAACTTGAAAATTTTTCTGCTTTACCCTTTAATCAAAGTGTTTCTACTTCCACTGCACCTTTTGATTTAGTTCACTCTGATGTTTGGGGTCCAGCACCTATCCCCACAAAAGGTGGGCGCAGATATTATGTCTCTTTTATCAATGACTATACTCGTTATTATTGGGTTTTTCTGATGAAACGTCGTTCTGAGTTTATTGATATTTATACTGCGTTTCAAGCATATGTTAAAACACAACACTCTGCTATTGTTAAATGCTTTCGTTCTGATTTAGGGGGGAATATACTAAGGGCGACCTTTCTAACATATTCACGGCTGATGGTACTTTGCATCAGTCTTCCTGCACTGATACCCCGCAACAAAATGGTGTTGCTGAAAGAAAACATAGACACATTGTTGAGACTGCCCGTTCTATGATTCTTTCGGCTAGCGTTCCAAAAGAGTTTTGGGGAGAAGCTATTCTTACTTCCGTTTATCTTATTAATAAGATCCCGATTTCTCATAATTCTGGTACTTCTCCTCATGCCAAGTTGTTTGGTCAAACTCCTGATTACTCTCACCTAAAAGTGTTTGGTTCCACCTGTTTTGTCCTTCGTCCACACATAGAGCGTACAAAATTATCTTCACGTGTTGCTATATGTGTTTTTCTTGGGTATGGTATTGGACAAAAAGGCTATCGCTGTTATGATCCTTCTTCAAATAAACTGTATGTTTCTCGTCATGTTTCCTTTATTGAGCATATTCCCTTCTACTCTATTCTTGCTAGTCCTCATAGTATGACTAGGTCTGATCTTATTCACATTGATCCATTTCCTGTTGATAACTCCTTTGATTCACCACCTCTTACCATTGATACACCGTCATCCATACACTCTGTTCCATCTTCTTCTATAGGTGACACTTTATCCCCTACTACTACGACTGTTCAAACACCTCCTGTGACGACAGATCCTGTTCAACCTCGCTATCCCACTCGCATACGTAAATCTACTCAATTATCAGATTTTGCTTACTCTTGTTACTCTCGGGCTTTTGCTTCATTTCCTGTTTCCATTAACACTTTTTATGAGCCTTCTTCTTACTCGGAGGATGTTCGTTCTCCTATGTGGCAACATGCTATGTCTGAGGAAATGTCTGCTTTAGACAAAATCGGAACCTGGGATCTTGTATACCTTCCTACTGGGAAGAAAACTATTGGTTGTCGATGGGTATATAAAATTAAAACCAAGTCAGATGGTTCTATTGAGCGATACAAAGCTCGTTTAGTTTCTAAAGGGTTTGCCCAAGAGTATGGCATGGATTATGAGGAGACATTTGCTCCTGTGGCTAAGATGACATCTGTTCGGGTTCTTATTGCTGTTGCGTCCAGTCGTCAGTGGGACATCTCTCAAATGGATGTTAAAAATGCATTTCTCAATGGAGATCTTAAGGAAGAAGTTTACATGGTTGCTCCACCTGGTGTTTCTCATGCTCCAGGTTAGGTTTTTAGGCTTAAGAAAGCTCTATATGGTCTTAAGCAAGCACCACGTGCTTGGTATGAGAGATTTTCGAATGTTGTTACATCACTTGGTTTTACCTCTAGTCCCCATGATTTAGGACTTTTTGTTAGATTGACTTCTGCAGGCCGTATTCTTCTTCTACTGTATGTAGATGATATGATCATTACAGGTGATGACAGCGATGGTATTGTGAGCATTAAAGCCACATTGTCTCGTTGTTTTGATATGAAGGATTTGGGTCATCTACGTTACTTTTTAGGCATTGAAGTAGCTTCCTTAGAAAAAGGCTATCTTCTTTCCCAGTCCAAATATGCTACTGACATTATTCATCGTACTGGTCTTACTGATACACGTCATGTTGATTCACCACTTGAGGTAAATGCCCGTTATACTCCGACCGATAGGAGTCCTCTTTCTGATCCCACTTTATATCGTTCTATTGTTGGTTGCCTTGTATATCTGACCATCACTCGTCCAGATATCGCCTATGCTGTTCACATTGTTAGCCAGTTCGTATCTTCCCCTACCTCTGTTCATTGGGCTTCTGTTATGCGCATTCTTCGTTACTTGCAAGGAACACTTTATCAGAGTCTTTTGTTCCCATCGACCTCATCTTTGGAGCTTCGTGCCTTCTCCGATGCAGATTGGGCTGGTGATTCAACGGATAGAAAATCCACAACTGGCTTTTGTGTATTTTTAGGTGATTCCCTTATTTCATGGAAGAGCAAGAAACAGAATGTTGTTTTGCGATCTTCCACTAAGGCAGAGTATCGTGCTATGGCCTCCACTACATCTGAGATTATTTGGTTACGTTGGCTGTTGGAGGATATGGGTGTTTCTATTTCTTCTCCCACTCCTATGTATTGTGGCAATAAGAGCGCTATTCAAATTGCTCACAATACTGTTTTTCATGAGCGCACCAAACATATTGAGATTGACTGTCATTTCACTCGGTATCACTTACTGCATGGAACTATTTCTCTGCCTTTTACTCCGTCATCGACGCAACTTGCTGATTTCTTCACGAAGGCTCACACTATCGAACGTCATAGATTTTTCATTGGCAAACTCTCGATGCTTCTTGCCGTACCATCGCGTGTTTAAGGGGGGATGTTAGCATATTGATCTATTTCCTGTTTGGGCTTTTTAGCCTTTTCTTACTTATGCTTTCTATCTATATAAACCTATCTCTGTAACCCTAATACACTTCACTTTTGCTCAGCCGTCTTGTTTTGCTGAATAATATGAATTATCTTTTTCTTCTTATTTGAGTTTACAAACGTTTTACAAACGTTTACAGAAACAACAATTGTTTCTCAGTGCAATAGAATAGGTATTCATAAACGTTTTATGAATTTCTTTATTTATAAAACTGATTTGGTTTTACTTTACAAAAATTATGTTCGAAACATAAATATGTCATCCAATGACAGTCTTTTCAAAATCTTTTTGGGGAGATTCATACAAGATCCCTCATGAACAATTATTACGTGCAATATTTCAACTCGCGCAACCTGCCAACTCCTTGGCCTATGATATGTTGGAGTTTCTTATAAACCCTTATCTTGTAAAATTTTGTAAATTGTTATTCAGATGAAATAATATTAACCTTATGTACTAACTTTAAGTACATTACTCCATAGAAAGAAACTAACTCAACTTCACTCATAATTAATGGTAAATTGTCCAACTAAGTTCGATTATTCCATATCGATGCATTATTATGTATCATATTGAGGACTGAGGAGTAATTTTGAGATTGAATCTTTATTCATTTTATGTACGTTTGGAACATTTTTCAATATACTCACTCATTTGATCAAATCAAATCATTTCTATCACATGTTATTTTATTTACTTCTGTTTTATATTCTATAAGTTTGCCATAGACATGCTACACGTGTATCAAATACACATGTCCATATCGACGATAACTCATCAGTGAATATAACGAAGTACGTGAAACCATTTTGGTTTTCATAGAATTATGATTGCATACATATATGTATCAATCCGAAGAGTTCATCAACTCTTATGATACTCCCACTAAATGAGTGCATAGCCCTTTATTGTTTGAGATATAATTAACAAGTATCATATGATTCAAAATCATACAATATAATTATTTTTCAAAACTACGGCTTAGTCTATAATTTCAAAACAACCATAAATAATATCGGATACTTTTGTATTTTCCAATGCATAACTTTTGTTATAAAAAAAAACACATTATAGTTTTATTTCACAAAGAATATTCATAATATTCATATTGAAATATAACTATGTCTATTTTTTTCAGTCGATACCGAAAATTAATCATTATTTCATAAATAATGTATGGTAAGTTTTACGGAAACAATTTTCGTACTATGATGCAAT
Source organism: Allium fistulosum (assembly GCA_030737815.1). Lineage (NCBI taxonomy): Eukaryota > Viridiplantae > Streptophyta > Magnoliopsida > Asparagales > Amaryllidaceae > Allium > Allium fistulosum. The sequence continues at coordinate 855,042,084 of CM060907.1, forward strand.
TAATAAGTGTTATATGGCATGCTCCCACTATTTCCACCATTACTATAATAGCGTACTAAATTCGAAGGTGCATCATTCACTTAATACAATTTGTTTATTTCATAGACTGCAACTATTTACAGTGGAGAGTTCATTGATCAAATATCTTGATCTCAAAGAAATAAATCTCATAGAAAACAATTTTATATATGAAAATACATTTCGGAATAAAAATCATATTTCTTATTCCAATATTAAGTATCAATTATTATTACAATTCCCATTTCCAATGTTTCTCTATGAAACAAAAGTGACTATTCATTCTTTTCATCCTAAATGTACCTTAAATTACATCTATTCTTATACATTCGTTTTCCTTTCAAATGGTCAAACTATTCAAAAGAAAACCATACTACAATATCATAACAAACTCTTTACAAAAGCACATTCGATTATCCTTAACATTTAAGGTCATCAAATATGTTGCACTTTACATAAACCGATCAAAATGACATTTCAACGATCGAGTTCTTATATGTATCTTGTAGGTTTTGGTCCTGTGTTACATTAACACGATATGATCCCTTTTGTAACCAATCAGATTGAATACTCGATCTCGCACTAAGGTTTATTTGGTTTTTCGAATGAACTAATTTCATCGAAATATTGTACATTACAAACTTTGACCATTCACCATATTACATTTATATGCAATTGTATATGGATCAAATATTCATAGTCTTGTATTGCTTTTAGAGTTCGAAACTCATAGAATGCAATACATGGCCTTGACCAAATAAATGCATAAGTGACCAAACCACAAATGTATTCAGTAGTTGTAAAATCAGACACTTGGATGGGTGTTGAAACGCTAACATGCAATAGGAATTTAATAGTGGGTATTATATTTCCATTTATCAACTTTCAATTCAGTTCGTTTGTATATGTTAATTGATAAACATTTTATCAATCATACTAAATGCACAAATTTATCATTGTAGATAATTATAACTATTTAGCGTATGTTCTTATAATATTAGAAAGGTTAAATTTTACCATGTCATTTTTCTAATAAGGCTCCCATTAGTCTTTTATGTTTCTCCAAACACTAAGATAAAACATAGAAGTCTTTCGACTTCACTAGTGGGTGTTAGGACTCGTCTGTCTTGGTATTCTGACCTTGAGTTTTCTCAACAAATCATAGCCCCACAAACGATGGATAACTCCTTATCGGTTGTATCACATACAACTCCTAACCTATTTTTCCTTATCCTAATCCCATTTCGACCTTGAGTTGGCTCAACAAATCGAAAGAGATTATTCACTCATACCTACCACACCATGACGACCCAAGTATAGTATATGTACCTTGAGTTTGCTCAACAAATACATATAGTTATCTTACCTCGTCTATTCAATATATTAATAATACTACACATAACATCCCTAGCTTCAGTTTGCTCAACAATTAAGGAATATGCAAGTAATTTATTAATATATATATATGGTAGAGGACAATATTGTATTGAAGATTCCTAATCTTCAGTATATTATATTGAGTGATATCGACTTATGGAATAATGTATTTATTATGAGATACCCTCATGATTCAAGTGTCAGACACATCAGAAATCACACTGCACGTACATTTACGTATGTATTTATTCCTTAAGTCTATTTGAGTTTCTTTAATGTTCCACCTTTAGTTTATACACTCATATTATATAAGTTTCATTATTATATAACTTTTATATTTTAATTAACTTATACAATAATCATATGTATAACATTTTATTAATTAAATCTTATTTAATTAATTAACTCTTTAATTAATTTTAAATTAGTATTTCAATGCAACTTTTATATTGGACATATCTATTATAACCTTTATAGTGTATACTATAACCTTTATAGTATAATACATCTATTTAATATATCCATATTTTTTATTTAATTAATTAACATTTAATTAATTTATTTAATTAAATAATTTTAATTAAATTATATCAATTTCAAATTTTATCTTACGTACATGTATAATTATGTTATCTTAACACTTTAAAATAACATAACAAATATCAACATATATAATACATGCATATAAGTATGAATTAATTAACTCATTTAATTAATTTATTTTATTAATCTTATTAATAAATTTTAAATTTTGAAATTAATATTTAAACAGTTTCAAACATTTTGAAATTTTCATTATCTTTTCAAACATTTCAAAAATTTTATGTTATATTATAACCTTTTATAATAAACATGTTTTTATTTTAAATTTAACTTTTAAATTCAAAATCTTGTCTCAGTTTTCAAAACTATTTTGAAAATTATTCCAAGGCCTAATTCAAATTGAGCATTTTCTATCTGGAGCAGCCTTTGGGCTCACATCACCTATTAGGCCAGGTAGGTAACCAGGTAATACAAGGTACTTGATTACCCAATTCCAATCCTAGACATCACATTTCTGGACACCGTACTAAGTGCGCAAGCTTAATTAGTTAACCCTAACATGACTAATTAAGACCGCATAGACTATTGGGCTATGATACCATTGTTGGAACTGGACCAGCCTACAGCGGAAGGAATGGGTGAATTTCAAAATTTTACCATTTTGGATCTTTAATGAGCCTATGAAGTCTAAATGTATATTAGATCCAATCTAATAAAACATTAAATAAAGTCTTATTTTATTTAAAGTTGGTTAGAAGGAAGTTTAAAATTAATTTATGCATAGTGCATCAAATACACTCAACAATTGTTTATAAGAGTTAATTTAGGGAAGGAAACCATTCATTTTTTCCCCTAAAAACAGGTAATTAATTGAGAGTATAATAAACATTATATGAAGAGAGAAACCTTCCATTTTCTCTCTCTAATTAAACTGATTGGATCATTAAATGATATTAATTGGTAATTTATTCATGACATAAAATGTAACTATTGACCAAATGTACTTTACTGTAAATTATGTAAGTGCGACAAATTTGATAATGTATAAAGATGATATTTCCTACATATGTGTCTTTATTGTACATAGTATTATTTAAAATACATATACAAGAATATATTTAAATTTATATACAACATACATATACATATAAATGAGATAAAATTAAGTGTCACTTTTATAACTCCAAAATGTCAGCAATTTTGAACCTAGTTTAAAAACTGAAAGTTTTTAAGATTAAAAATAATGATTTTATATAAAAGCCCATTATATAAATTCAATTCAAACTATATATATATATATGTACGTATGTATGTATGTACATATACACACGCACATAAATTTGTGTGTATATATACACATAAAAAATCATTGTAAATGATGTTTTAAACTTAATACATCTTTATGTTAAAATTTATAATTTAGTATATGTTCCAATATAAAGTAACAACTAAAGCCTAACTTTAATTTTAAAAGAAAATCCAAGGGTTTATGATATTTTGCAATAAAATACAGTTATGTTTATAAAGAAAACCTTTTTTTAATAAATATGCAAAAACCAAAAGATTGAATTTGAAATATTGAACACAAAACATACATGCAAACATAAATAAATTATATATGTTTTCTATTTGGATCAATAACAGAAATATTTCATTAATTAAGACTTAGATTTTAACCAAAAGTTGTTTTTTCTTAAATAACAAACTTGAAACAAGAACAAAATAGATAGGACAAATTAGACACATATGCATATGTTGCAAAGGTTTCAGATCTAAACAATTAAGCAATATGAAAAATAATTAAATATGCGATCATATAATGTAGATCTAATAATGACAACAAGAATTGGCAAACAATCAAAATATATCTTAAAACAGATTCAAATTAAAATAACATAGTGAACATATGTAATTAATTAAGATGGAGCAATAGGGATCTAATCTATTTGACCAAATAAAGAAATACACAGATGAGATGAAATAGGAGATAGATCTAAATTACATAAACAAGTTGAATGATGAATATATAAAATTAGAATTATCACCTTGAGATATTGCTAAGAGAATGCACCTTGAATGATGAATCAAAGGCTCTTAGATTCCATGAACCAATCTTCGAATTTTGCAAGAATTAAGCGATTAGAACCACCTTTTGTTATTAATTTTATTTTATTTTATTGTGGAAATTTAGAGGTTAGGAAGCCATGTAAATTCAAAATTCTCTGATAGAAGAGAAAGAGGGATGATTATGATAGGAAATAAATCAATTGTATAAGATAATAAAGGGAGATGTGTTTTAAAGGAATGATAGAAACCTTTCCTATTCCTTCCTTAAAACTTTCCGCTATTATTTTTAAATATTAATAAGATCCTCTCTCTCTTCTACATGCATGGCTAGCCATAGATGGTGCCACGTGGACCCTCAAAAATTTCCAAAATCTCATTAGCATCAATCACATTTAAATCCAATTCAAATATGTGCATGTTTATAACTTTTATATACGCACACCATTAAATGCTAATGTTATTCAAATAAATTAAAATAAAATTTTAGTAATTAATATTTCACAAATACTAATTAACTTAATTTATTTAAAGCCCCTTTTTTGTATTTATCAAGTTTATATCAAATTTAAACGCTGTAAAGATATCATATATCAATATGCGCATTTATAACTCATATATATACGCACTTACTAAATGCTAAGGGCATTCAAACAAATTAAATAAAAATTTAGTAATTAATGTTTCTTAAATATTAATTAATTTAATTAATTTACAACAATTATAAATTAATTAAATCATGTGGTTTATTTAGAGCAGTCATCATTTTGGTTGTGCGACTCAAAGGTGTAAATTCAGTCAGCGATTAATATCGAACTATTGAAATATTAACGTTCACACGACACTTAGTAGGTGGTGTGACATTTTGGCTGAATTTATCGCTTACACATCATTTAGGTAAAATCCAATTTTACTTCTATAAGCGGTACCTAATAGTGACAGTTATTTACACCAATTCTCTTCGTCAAACTATGTCACTTTGGATCTTTGGAATTTGGTAATGGTCAAAATTCCAATGTCATCCACATTCAAATTTATAGTCCAAACACAAAGTCCTTGGTTCAATAATAACATTTATTATTAACCGAAATGCTCTGGCCAGAGACTTTGACTTTGAGTTGACTTGAGTTGACCATGATACTAACCCTATATAACTGAGGAGACGAATCCTTTCTTGAATAGTGCTTCACTTAAAATAATTCCACTCGACCCAACTATAGTCACTCGATGGAACTTCATTCCATGATTTGACTATAATCAAAGCGGAGCTTTCATATTGAATATCCACGGTATTCTCAAGTTGAGAGAACTGTGTAAATCAGTCACTTCGATATTTTCTGTTTGACCTTGGTTACATTAACGAACAGAAAACTATCAAGTGAGTCGTTCCATATTTATCCAATAACTATCAGTATGTAACCCCTTGGTACCCCCCAGTAGTCATGAGTAATACACTGCCCAACATTTAGAGAGCGTTAGATACTCCAGTCTCAACGGATACACCGATACCCAGTCTCGATGCATCTTGACTAGGAACATTTAAAATGGTATGTTTGTTTCATTGTGATAAATTACTCACGGTTACAACATTTTGTAACTACTATCACAAAATATGTCATTTATGGATTTTCTATTAAATATACTTTTAATAAAATTAATTAAGTAATATAACCACATTATATCAAGTATATAATAAAAAGAAACACCTATACTATGAATAAGATTGTTCAACGAGTTAGATATATGTAACAAATTACATAATTGCTTCTAAGGCATACCTCTAACTCTATCAGGTTTAAGATAGAGTTATACCATGGTATGTAGGGTCTGGTAGAATGACACGTGAACGAATTCGCAGTATGGTGCAAGCATCAAAATTGGCATAGGGAAAGACGCATGAATGGATGCGAGCTAAGGTGGAGATTTTTTGGGGTGCCTCACATTATATATGGGTAATGGGCGCATATTGGAAAGAAGAATAGTCCTACATCGTGAAAAATAATGGATGTGGTGTGATATATATTTGAGATTGGTCGTATGTAACAATAAGAGATTCCTTTTGTTACAATGAATGTTGTCATGAAAATATATGTGCTTCGGGGGATATAGAGATATCCAATCATGACGCTGACACCAAAAGAGCTTCATTCGGTGGTCTTGCTTCTTCTACACTAAATGAAATGCGTGCATAGTGGAGATGATAGGTTCAATGCTTGTCGGTTATATATATTGAAAAAGATTGTTAAATGAAGTTAATGATGAAGGCATTTTGCTATGATTTCAATGTATGAAATCCTAACACAAAATAAAATTGAAAATTAGCTATCAAATTGGCTTTTGGTTGTTTTAGAGAAAAATTGAACAAATATTGGTTTATTTATATAAATAATTGGTAAATAATGCTATGATTTCAAGGTATGAAATACCAACACAAACTAAAATTGAAAATTAGCTATCAAATTGGCTTTTTGTTGTTTTAGAGAAAATTGAAAAAATATTGGCTTATTTGAATAAATAATTGGTAAATAATATTATTTTCTTGTTTATTTTACAGCCCCTCCTAAATATTACTTTAGATTCGTCTTTACACACACACTCACACACACACAGATATATATATATATATATATATATATATATATATATTTGTGTGTGTGTTAGTAATAAACAACCAATTTATAAAGATGTCCTATTATTTTAGAAAACTTTTGTTTCACATCCTTCTTAAGTTTTAAAATAAGTTAAAAATTCCACTTGACTACAAAATAAAAGCTACATCTCTATTCTGGAATTCACTATAACATACCATGTTATATGCACACCATCATGTTTTATGCATGAAATACTAATTGTATTTTTGTAGAAAAGTCTTGATATTTCATTATTCATATATCATAAATTTATGATATTTTCAACAAAAATCATAATCATTTGTAAAATTAATTCTCAAGGTTTTCATAAAATACTTGCTCATCTTCAAAGTTGAGTCCGGAGATTATGTAATCCAAACCCAAAATCCGCTTTCGTCCGTCGATTATGATCTTAATAATACATAATCTGGGCCAATTTGTTTATAAATTTGTAACCAAAGAAGGCGCATGTTTAACGGGCACTAGGTCGAATGCCTATTTAAGAGGTGCCCAACCAGTTAATTGGCACACGACTGGTTAACGAGCTCTTGTTTAACAGACGCCTAACTTCTAGGAGCCTGTTGAATAGACGCTTAACTTCCAATTTATACTTCCACGCGCTTGTTAAACAGACTCTGGTGCATGTTGAACGAGTGCCCAACCCATTCTTCCTATTAAGAGAAACAATCGTAATCGAGTCTAGAAATTACATAATCGTAATATTTAAACTATCGGAAACACTCTAATGCAAATATTTGCAATTGCAATATTGAATAAGCCATGTAAATTAATGCAAATATTTGGAAAAGTGAAGATTTCAATTTTAATTTGATTGAATATCATATATTAGGATTATGACTAATCTATGAGAAAGTAAAGTTTAGATTGCACTATAAAAGGGAGAATTGAAGAGAAATATGATTCTTATGATTAAAAATGTTCATTTATTTTTGTATATGAAACGTACAATGTTGTTGACTAAATGTTTTGATATGTACATAAAAGCGTGAATGTTTTATATCCCTATGTTAAAGTACAAACATTTGTACTTTAAGTATAAGGTGTTATAATGATAAAAAATGCAAATATTTACATCAAATGTATATAATTTGCATTACTATTACAGAATGCAAGTATTTTCAATAAATATTTAACCGCACAATCTACTTTAGAATACATATAACTGTGAATATTACTATTATTTCTATCAAAATATAAGTAAACGCTCATATTTCCACTATTTGCTTCGAACTACCAATATTTGTGGTGAATGACTAAAATTATGCATGATCAATTTCAAAGTATAGGTAAAATGCATATATTTGCACTGAAAACTAAAATTTGACAACATATACTTTAAAACACAGGTAAGTGCAAGCATTTGCATCTGCCTGCAAGTAAATGCAAATATTACAATACATTTCAATTATATATTTTTGCAACCATGAAATTTAATCAAAATATGTCATATAGATTTTATTAGAAAAATTATAAAATTTCCGATTTAATAATGAAAAAAGCTTCAATCTGTAATTTCGAATGAGAAATGTCACATTTCCATACTTCAATTAGTATGAATACAAGTTCAAATAAGGGTAGATAAGTGAAAACAAAGATTGAAATTCTATTTGGTTTCCAGTAAGGAGATTTTGTATCCACCAATAGGAATTACAATTTTGTATATGAAAATTCTTTATATACTCCTACTATTGAGGTGTTAGAAAAAAAATATATTTTTATCCACCAATAGGAATTACTCTCTTATTTTGTAAAACCTAATTTGATACTTTTCACTTAGGCTAGTTAATTACCCACTTGATATACATATAGGCTTGTGGGTAAGCCCAACATATATATCATATATTAGTTACTATGTTGTGCTCGGCTATTAGCTAAATAGAATTTCTATAGTGATCCCAAGATACGATGTGAAAATCGACCGATAGTTTTTTATATTACAATCAATTCCAATTTTAACCAATTGCTTAATTCTAGTATTGTCCGCCCTAAAACAAACCTTATATCAGTTTCAACTTAATCATTCAATTTTACTTGTAATCAAATTGTCATATACTTGACGGATCTAACATCAGATGTAAATTATAATTAAATCATGATTGTTTATTCTATACTACTTATTGAGATATTTGTCTTCTATTTGAAAAAATCAACCATGGTTCTAATCTCAAAACTAAATCATGACCATATACTTTTCCCATTTGTACACGCATTAATATACTTGCTGACCAAAACAAATTCAAATTGGTTTTCGATAAAAGATACTTTTGTATATAGAAACTGTATTCATTTTATTGAATTGTTAGTGCTAAACTATTAGAAACAAGGTATAGAGAATTAGCTATGGTTGGATTTATTTAAAACTTATTGAACCCTTTATTTATTGATAGTAAGAGTGGTACTTCATTCAAACAAAGCACTTATTTTAAAGTCTTAGAAGTCTGAACTCATGATCTCTAGAACCTATGTCTAAAGCGTCATACTACTAACCAATTGAGCTAGTGGTCCTTGATTGAAAATTATTGAACTTGGTTAGAAAAAAAGTTAGTTCCCCAAAACTAAGGAATGACAAAAAATTAATCAAAACAAGTTTGGTTTGCATTGCTATGGGGAAAGGAAAAAAAATTCTCTTCAGTTAGTTTAAAAAGTTATGGTATTGTGTTTAGTTATCAGCTAAAGGAACAACAAATGGAGGAACTGTAGACCCTCCAGGTTAGACAAAACATCTCAAAGGTATGGTTAGTCTTTCAGGAGTTCCAAATGTTGTTGCATTATTATATCCACGTTATTCATTAATTGTGCTAGACATACAGATTTAATAATTCATTTGATTATCCCAAAATTCAGAACTTGTAAATAATCAATCTATGTTATGACTTTAGATAGAGTTTTCTGCCATGATACTTGAAAAAACAGAAACTATTATGGATCCCCTACCTGTAAATTCCTATCAGACTATAAGGACAACAAAGACATGTTTTTAAGAGTCACGAGACAAAATTAGTCCGAATGCTGTCATGATATATAAAGATTGCTCAAAGCTATAAGTTGAGCTCATTCTCGGGAAAAAGCAAATTTGAACTTAACAATATAAAGAAAACATTTCAAAGGTATTATGGAAACTTCTCAAATCACCAGTAGGAGAGAACAATATGATGAAGCAAGTGGAAATATCGGATGAGCTACACCGCATTTGGAAATGAGATGCCTGGTAATTAACCTACTGGATTTTGGTTTTAGGAGAAATGTTAATTGATAGACTTTGCCAATGCTTGGTTGGAAGTTTTCTTCAATAGCAAATAGATTTGATATTAGAAGAAGATAGATAAGAGGTTGGAAAAAAACAATTTTTTTTAATAAGGAGAAAAACTTTGTTATTAAACTTTATTACAAAAGTTCATACCTTTTTTCTAACATCCAAAATGAGTGAATCTACCTCTATTTATAGGAGTTCACATCTCAAATAAGTGGTGGTGATTATCTTAATCTAACGGTTCTCCATACGTATCTCCTAAATATTCTCTCATACAATTTTAGATATATTAGTCCATAAATATCTTCTAAATATTCTAAATTCTAGATATTTCTTATATGAAAAATCTAGATTGCAAAATTAAGTTTATTTCGAACACCTCCCCTTAAACTTGATTTTGCTACTCCAAGTAGACTCCTCAACTTAAAAAAATCTTCGTGGTTGAGAGGCTTAGTGAAAATATCAGCTACTTGATCATGTGTCTTCACATACTCTAGTTGTACATCCTTTTTGGCGACACACTCCCTAATTTAGTGATAGCGTGTATCAATGTGCTTGCTTCAATCATGGAAGACTGGGTTCTTGGCCAAAGTAATTGCTGACTTGTTGTCCATAAAAATCTTGGTCGGCTCCTCTTGTGGAAAATTCAACTCTTTTAATAGGTTTCGTATACAAATTGCATGGAAAATACATGAAGTAGTAGCTACATACTCCGCTTCGCATGTGGGAAGAGTGACAATCGACTGCTTTTTTGACATCCATGTGAAGGCCGTGTCTCCCATGTAGAACATGAAGCCATTTGTGCTTTTTCGATCATCTATATCTCCACTCCAATCACTATTGCTATATCCAACAAGCTTTTAATTATCATAAATAGAATAGTACAAGCCAAAGTTTGTTGTCCCTTTGACATAACGAAGAATCCTCTTTGCTGCCTTCACATGAGTTGTTGTTGGGTTCTCCATATATCGACTGACAACTCCTACCGCATATAGGATGTCGGCTCTTGTGCACGTTAAGTATCGCAAGCTTCCAACCAACCTCTTAAAGAGTGTTAGGTCCACCTTTTCTCTTTCCTTATGCTTTGACAACTTGATTCCACGTTCCATTGGCGTGCAGACCGGGTTAGAGTCATCCATCTTAAACTTCTTCAGTACTTCCTTAACATAGCCTTCTGGAGTGATTAGAATGTCTTTGTCTTCTTGTTTTACTTCAATGCCAAGATAGTAAGACATATGCCCAATATCGGTCATCTCGAACTCCTTTTCCATCTCTTTCTTAAACTCATTAAACATACTCGGATTGCTACCGGTGAAGATCAAGTTATCTACATACAAGCATACAATCAATGTATCACCATTTTGAATTTTGATATAGAGTGCATGCTCATATGGACACTTGATGAAGTTTCTCTCTTCGAAATACTTATCAATTCGAGCATTCCAAGCTCTTGAGGTTTGTTTCAAACCATAAAGTGCCTTCTTTAGCTTCAAGACCTTATCTTCTTCTCCCTTGATTTCGTAGCCTTGTGGCTGCTCTGTAACGACCCAGAATTTCTATCATTGAAATTCGTAATATTTAATTGATTTTAAATATTAATAAGTGAAATTAATAAGTCGAATAATTTAAAATTCGAATATCTGGATTTAACTGGATAATTAAATCGATAATTAATATTTGAAATTCCAGAAATAATTGAAATCTGAATTAAATGTGATTAAAAATGATTTATAAAGTTATATTAAATCATATTGAAGTTATAGTGATGTTATAGAACTTTTAATATTGAATTTTGAGTTAATCTGTGAAAATTGAATATTTTAATATTTAATCGATTAGTGAAATTAGCCATTTTTCGAACAATCTCAGAATTGGACGAAACTAGTTCCATTGGATCCGTAATAGTTTGTTATTATCGGATTTCAATTTTCGTAGCAATCGGAGTTGTCGTTTGACCATGGCAGCTCGAAACGCATCGAAATTGTTTTAATATTAATTTGGCGAGTTAAAATAGTCATTTTTCAAAAAGTCTCGGATTTCGACGAAACTAGTTTCATCGGATCCATAATGTTATATTATTGTATGGTTTCAAATTTCGTGTCAATCAGATGTACGGTTTGTCCGGGGCAAGCCCAAACGCATCGAAATCGGTTTAAATCGGTTTAATTTAAAATCGATCGTTTAATTCCATAACTCGCACAGATGATCGAATTAGTTCCCGAAACACGTTCCATTGTGTTCGGAACGCGGGGTAAACCTTAGAAACGCCAGCCGGCACGCTCGATTTGGAGTTCGGAAAATTTCAGGTGAATAGTGTTTTTGGCAATTTTCTATATAAGGACCTCATTATTTCATTTTGCAAGCAAAACCCTAGGGTTTCTAGTGCAGCCGCCGTTCACCATTTCTATGGCCAGAAATCATTCACCTTTCTCCTCCAATATCTCACAATCCATCGATAATTAGCAAAAACCTCCAACTACAAAGTTGTAGATCTCGACGAGATCTACAAATCCAACGGTGGAGATCGGAAATGGAGCTTTGAATCAACGGAAAATCGAGCTCGAAGCTGCTGCGTTTTTCACGCAATTCGAGGCAAGGGGAAGAGCCGAGCTGGGCCACACTCTGGCCGATGGTGGCTCTTGAGCGGGGCTTCGAAACGATGTAACCTGATCGTCATTGAAGTGGAAGATGTAGTTGCGAGCATTAGGGCTTGGGGCGGCCGTATGGGTTTAGATGGGTTCGAATGTGAGTTTTCACGTTGGGAAGATGATGAACGCGCACGGCCAGATCTGGAGGCAAGATTTTGAACGGCCCAGATTAAAGGGGTTTGAAAAATAAATAAAAAATTGTAAATTTATATGTTATAAAATCGTATAAACTTTAAAAAGTCATATCTTCTTCATACGAGGTCGGAATTCGACGAATTTTTTTCCTTGGAATCGTTTCGACGAGCTCTTCACAATGGAATTGGATTGGAGTTGTTTGGAGCTAGCGAAAATTTCGGGTAAAATTAAACGTCCGTTTAATTTTATTCGAAATAAAACGCTACAACTATTATCGGAAATTCAAGGTGAGAATTTCTCACTCAATCGAATGTATTCGATTTATATTTTAAATAGTTAAATTTAAAATTGTTGATTGTATGCCTGGATGATGATTGTTATCTGTTGTTGATTGAAATAGACATTATACGCCGTTATTAAGCGGAGGTTATTTATTAAAAACATATACCGCGAACATTTCACCGTAAGTGAAATTGGTATTATTATTGTACTTGGAGTTGATTTCCCGCATTGTATAGCGGATGAGACCCTATTGCGCCGCATAATAGCGAATAATATTTATAAATCCCATATACCGCGATATTCCGTACTGGAACGGAATTGGTATTGTGCTAACAACATCTGTGGATGCAGGGAAACAGGTTGGAGGGATCCAACTGGATTCCTCAACAGTATTTATTTGATTACAGATATTGTGATATTTGTTGATTATCATATGATGATATATGATGTTTGATTGTCGTGATTGATGATTGGTGGTGTTGCATCATCGGATCCATTTTTGAAATTTAAAAATAACGATTTTGATTTTTAAGAGATTTTAAAGTGATTTTTGAAAATATGGAGTTAATTATTTTTATAAAATAGTTTAAATAGAGATTTTTGAATTTATTATAAAAGCTTTATATATAAGATTTATAAAATTTGATTTTTTATAAATCAAAGTGATGAAATTATAAAGGAGTTTTAAAAGACGTTTTAAAACGATGTTATAAATAGATTTATAAAAGGATAGAATCTACGATGTGGGAAGTTATAAAATGAATGAATTTGTAAATAGAGAATTACAAGTAATTTGCTTATAATTTGGATTTTGGCTTGTAAATGGGATATGGACAGAAATTGATAATAAAGTGATTTTTATAACTTGAAGTTGTTATAAAATATAAATGGAATTTATAAACGTTGTTTTATAAATCCGAAATTTGACTTATTTTGATAAGTGAATTATTATAGCTTGTTAAAGGAAGTATATCCACGATTTTGGACAGTGGATAATCTTTTAAGTAAAATGTGTAGAAACGTTAAATGCGTTAACGAAGTATATTCACGATTTTGGACAGTGAATATATTATTATATTAAATGGATATGTTTTGGAGAAGTGATATTATGAAATGAAGTAATTGTTTTAAAAGATGTTTTAAAACGTGTTAAGTATCGAATACATATATTTCAACATTCATTGGTGAAATAGATGTTTTCGAGAAATAAGGAAATGGTGGACTATAACACTGTTGTTATAGTAAATGGTTTCCGAAAGGAAATTTTTTTGTGTAGTATTGGGATTTATATATCTATCTAAATTTCGAATCCCTATACTAGTGATTTTGAGTTGTCGTGACGATGTTTTACGTAACATTCGTTTTGACTCAAATAAAATTTGTGAAAGAGAATAATTTCCTTAAAAGAATGAAATATATACTTAATTTTGATTTAAGTATATCGAATATTTTCCAAGTGTTGAAAATAAATGATTTGTGAATTACTTATTTTTAAATAAGTATGGAAATGCTTTTCAAATATGAAATGAAAGGTTTGAAATTTTATCTCTTAAAGATAAATTGAAAAGTGAATATTTGAAAATTGTTTAAAATGGTTAAGTGTGTAAAAATATATATCTTGTAAAGATATTTTTGGAAATTGAATAATTTGGAAAATTATTTGGAATCTGATGATGTTGCGCATCTTTATTGATAGTTAAATAACCGACTATCAATATTTACCCTTAAATGGGTATTTGTTGCGATTTGCTTGAGTTTGAATGCCACACTTATTTTTGAATAAGCGCTCACTATTCGGGTTAGCCGGGAAAGGACCTTTGGGTCGTATAACCCATTCTGAATATGTGATACGTCGTAATGGATTGCATTTGATGACCGGTGTTGAAGACCGGATATTTTTGAAAACGGAAGGATTACCGTCAAGTTACTCTACATCGGCTGATCTCCGATATAGAGGTTTTATCACCCTTAGTGACGGGAAGTCCGGACGTGATTAGAAAATTATCCGGATTTGCAAGGGCTTCGTAAGGAGTGCCTTCGGTTCTGTTCGATCCCGGAACAGACTTGTATGGTTGTATGTCTGACGTTACAAATTGAGATATAAGGCTAGTTTCTTTCAAATACATTTCTGTTGGTGGCGGAGAATTTATTCTCTTAGCTTAACACCCTTCTCTGAGACGTACGAGCTCAGAGGTTATGTAGTTAAAATTTATCAGCGATATATTCCCAATTTGGTAACGTGGCATGCTGAGTGTTGCTGTGAAATGATCATTGTTTGATCATTTGTGATATGATCATTTGTTTGATCATTTATCTTTGTGATCATTACTTTGATCATTTGTTGACCCAAAGCACAGCTTTTGTATAAAGCGTGGCTTTGTGGACGAGACTTCGTCGGACCTCACACCCCGGAAATGGTCAAAACAGGAAGGATGCGGCAAGGTTATTAGGGGGTAGCGCCCCTTTAGTGTATGTCATTCCTTCTAGATAGAGGTGGTATCATGGTATGGAGCCCAGATACTTAACCTATGTTGTTGCTGCATTATTATTCTTATGTGGTTGTTGGAATCGAGGATCCTCGGATATAGATCGGTTACGATCGGGGGATTACATATTCGTGTCAGTAGTTACCCAGTTAGGGGTAACCCGGCCTTGTGTTGGCAGAGATCCGGTTTGGTTCTCAGGTCATCTTTCCAGAGGTGTACCTATGTGGCAATGGGAAGTTTCTTGGCCTGGCCATTTGTTGGAAATCCAAACTCCAATACGAACTTTGTACGATATTAGTTGTAGAACCTATCATTAACTTATGGTGGTGCCCCACTGTTTGGATGGTAGTTATAGTAGGCATAAGTGCGAAATGTCTATGCTGGCTAAGATTTATATTATACTTTTGAAATGTTTTCTACACTATGCACTAATAATAATATCAAAAAGGATTTGATTTTGCGTAGTAAGCATCTTTGACTATCATAAGAATAAATCTCCTCCAATTCTGCGTTTGCATTGTGTGTGTGGCGGGAGGTCTTATGGTAGTCTCATTTTCCAAAAGCATTGCGAATTGATTTTAAAAATATCCTGTCACCATGACTGACCTGGAGTTTATTGTTTTCTTCCTAAACTCTGGGTGCCCACCAATTTCCACACGGGCAGTCTAGAGTCAGGTTATCAGGTCATTCTGGATTCGGGATGCTGTGAAGCTTAGTGGCGAGCTGGACGGCGAGACGTGCCACTTGTATATGATATTATTTATTCCGCTGTGTATTCTGTATATGGACAAGTTTATATAACTATCCAGTGTTGTATTATTGTTGTAAACTCTGATGATGATATAATGAATAAAATGATATAGTTCTTTGTTTTAAAGATTATTCATTTATCTATTATATGTTGTTCCGCTGCGAATGTGAGATTCTGATATTGTTTCTGTTTCTGATGTTGTTCTTCTTTCTTTTTCTTCTATCTTTTCTTCTACCTCTTCTTTCTTAAACCCTAAGAATTCGGTTTTCCGGCATTTGATGGCTCGGCAGTCGATACAGTGGACGTATTGATGTCGATATTCAGAAGTCGAAGAATCGGGTCCTTACATGCTCGATGTAAACTTCTTCTTCAAAAACTCCATTTAGGAATAAAGATTTCACATCCACTTGATGTATCTTCCAATTGTTTTGAAATGCCAATGAAATAATTAGTCTAACAGTTTCTAGTCGAGCGACTGGAGCGAATACCACATCACAGTAAATGTCGGTTCTTTGGCTGTAGTCTTTTGCCACCAATCTTGCCTTGTATCTTTCAACTTCTTCTTTAGCGTTCTTCTTTACTTTGTTTACCCACTTCACACCGATTGCCTTATGCCTTTATGGAAGTGAAGCTAACTCCCATGTGTCATTTTTCTTGATCGCCTTTATCTCTTCATCCATAGCATTTCTCAAACTCTTCTTTTGCCAAGCTTCTTGAAAGTTCATGGGCTTACAATCTGCAAATAGATAAAAAAGAGTAAGATTGTCTTGGTTTTCGGTTACCTCATATATTTCTTGAAGGATTCAAAAGCGTGAATTCTTTCACTTGAGCTTCCGTCTTCTTGACAACTCGTGTCTGGTGAAGCTGGTGGAGAAGTACGCTCCTCTCTTGATTGTTCCATCCTTGATTGTTACATGTCATCTTCTGTAAAATGTGGAAAGAAGTTATAGTCTTCATTATGTAAACTCCAATCCCGTTCTCTTTCTTCATCGAACACAACATCTCGACTAATGATTATCTTCCCCTTATTAGGATTGTAGAGCTTGTAGCCTTTGGTGTTGGTGTTGTAACAAATAAAGATGTACTTCTCACTTTATTCATCTAACTTGCTTCGCTTCTCGTCCGGTACGTGTACGTGAGCTATGCTTCCAAACACTCTTAAATGGGAAATGCCGGGCTTCCTTTCACTCCATGCTTCTTGTGATTATTTTCCCCACACACTTTTTGTTGGAAATCGGTTTGATAGATAAACCGCATATGCAACTGCTTCCGCCCAAAACTCCTTTGGCAGCCTCTTACTTTTGAGTATGCTCATTGCCATCTCAAGAATTGTCCTATTCTTCCTTTCTGCTACTCCATTTTGCTGGGGGGATCTAGACACCGTCAGCTGTCATTGGATTTCATTATCTTCACAATACTTTTGGAATTCATTGCTGTGAACTCTCCTCTACGACCAGATCTCATGCTTTAATCATAAGGCCACTTTCCTTTTCAACATGGGCCTTGAACTTCTTGAAGTTCTCAAACACCTCTGTTTTCTCCTTTAAATAATACACTCATGTTTTTCTTGAAAAATCATCAATGAAAAGAAGAAAAATAGTTATTTTTAGCAAGTGAACTTGGCTTGATCGGACCACACACATCCGTGTGTATGAGTTCTAATGGTTTTTTAGCCCTTGAGTATGACTCCTTCAGAAGGCTCATTTTAAATAACTTTTCAAGTAGACATCCTTCGCACACTTAATCAGGATGGCTGATGCAAGGTAGTCCTCTTATCATTTCCTTCTTGGAGAGCAAATCTAATCCTCTAAAATTGAGATGCCCAAATCAAAAATGTCAAAGTCAAGAAGTATCTTTATAGCACATCTTAAGGCATTGTGCAACATCATTTTGAACGTTGAGAATGAACATTCTATTTTTGTCATCGACACCTTAGTAATGAAGTTACTTGCACCGTCTCTTATAGAAAGGTTTTTATCTTTTAATCGAATATCATAACTTTTCTCTAAGAGTTTTCCTAGGCTCAAGATGTTACTCTTCATGTTTGGCACATAGTAAACATTGAAAATGAATTGGTGATCTTCATTCTTCAATCGGATGAGAACATTTCCTTTACCTTTCACCTCTACTTTGGATTCATCTCCAAATGCCATGTTTTCCTTCATCGATTCATCAAGTTCCACAAACACGCTTCTTCTTCCGCACATATGGTTGCTTACACCACTATTTAGGCATCGTTGATTATCCTCACCTCTTTCATTTTCCTTGTAAGCCAGTAGTAAAGTACCATCTTCTTGACTTCTTTCTTCAATATAATTGGCATTCTTTTCAATTTATTGTTGTTTGGAGCTCTACATTCAGAAACATAATATCCAAATTTTTCACAATTGTAGCATTTAACGCGTGACTTGTCATGCCTTAACTTTGAATTTCCACTCCCATGACCTATTGTTGATCTTTCTCCTCTTTGGTTGTTATTGTCATTGTTGTTGTCGTCGCTATTGGGTCTTCAATCTCGTACGTATCCATATCCATGACTTCATTCTCATTCTTGACTACAACCTCGTCTTTGTTGGCTTCGATTGCTTTCTTCCTTTTTGAATCAATTCGTGTCTTGAGTACTTGCTCCTTAATCTCTTTCCTTTTCTTTTTCTTTTCTTCATAATCTTGCAATGAATCGAGAAGTTCTTCTATTGCAATGGCCTCCAAGTTTTTTGTCTTTTCGATGATGGCGACAATATGTTCGAACTTTGGATCTAATGATCTAAGAATCTTCTTCATAATTCTTACATCATTTAACTTCTCACCATTTCTTTTCAGGTTATTAGCAATCGTTAAAACTCTTGAGAAGTAATCAAAGACAAGTTCATCTTCTTCCATATGCAAAGTTTTAAACTCTCCTCGTAAAGTATGAAGACGTACCTTTTTGGCTTGATCGGCTCCTTTGTAAGACGTTCGAAGCTTTTCACATGCTTCTTTGGATGACTTTGATCTCGAAACTTTCTCAAAAGTATCGTCACTCAATGCTTGATAAATTAGACAGAGAGTCTACTTGTCTCTCGTTCTTGAGTCTCTCAAACTATTCATTTGAGTTTGAGATAGACTATCTTCATTCTCTTATTCGGTGTATCCTTTCTCAACTATCTCTCATATATCATGTGCTCCAAGAAGAGTCATCATCCTTAAACTCCAATTGTCATAATTAGTCTTAGTAAGCATTGGGACTTGTAAGGGAACGCCACTATTCACCATCTTTTTAGAAGGATCTTCAAGCTCCGATACCACTTTGTTGGAAGTTTTCTTAAATAGCAAATAGATTTGATTTTAAAAGAAGATAGATAAAAGGTTGGAGAAAAAAATGATTTTTTTTAATAAGGAGAAAAAATTTATTACATTAATTCATATTTTTTTTCTTACATCCAAAATGAGTGAATCCACCTCTATTTATAGAAGTTCACATCTTAAATAAATGGTGGAGATTATCTTAATCTAACGGTTCTCCATACATATCTCCTAAATATTCTCTCATACAATTTCAAATATATTAGTTCATAAATATCTTTTAAATATTCTAGATTCTAGAAATTTCTTATATGAAAAATCTTAATTGCAAAATTAAGTTTATTTCCAACATGCTTGTCATATTCTTCACCTTTTCTCGAGCTTTAACATAATATATTTCCCTGTGTTGCATTTTCAATTTTTGGTTGCCTTGCTATGTCACATTCTTTGCTTCTTAAGTTGTTATAACTGATTGTCCTGAATCAAAGATTTCTGTTGGCTCAAATGTTACAGTTTGTCGAACTAACTCTTGCTTACTGCATACTCTTTCCTTTTTCCTTCTTCTATTTACTCTACAACAATAATTCGTCCCTTACTATTCACGGCCTATTAAAATAAACGTCAGTTTGCAACTTTTGCAAATTTACAAGTGCACTTAGCAAAAAAGATTAAGAAAAGACAAATTATCTGGTTTTAATGGGTGTTCATAGACTGAGAAATATCAATCAACAGAGCCAAGAAAAAAACTCCTATCTATGCTGCTTTTTGTACGCCAACAATACACATACTATTTATTCATAGTTGTCGAGCACTGAATAAGTATTCTTGTCAACCTTTAAAACAAGTATTCAAACAAAAGCAATTCAACTAACATGCAATAAAGAGGTCCTTTAGTAGTCATTCAACGTGACTTAGTTTTCAGCTATTCATGAGCATTATTATAAGCATATACAATAAAACTACAAGATTGGAATGATTAAATAAAAGTATGGGACTGTTTATATAACAAGAAAAAAACTGGAAGAGTCATAATCTGTAGGAAAACTTTGAAATTTAAGAAGAACAGAAAATGAATGGAGCAAAAAGTTGAGGCAAGGTATAATGTGTGTACATGTAACGACCCAGAATTTTGAACAAATTAAATTGAAAATATTTAATTTATTTTAAATATTTGAACGATGATTTAATTTGAATTCCCAAAATAACTTTGAATTTGGCGATTAAATTTTAAATTTAATCTATTGAAAGTTGAATAAAAATTTGGATCTTCAGTCTTAAGCTGAAGAAAAATATTTCGAAAGCTTTTAAAATTTATATTGATAATACTGAAGATAATAGAAGCTTCAGAAATTGATTTGGAAACAATCTGTTCAGTTTTGAAATTTAATCGTTCGTATCAATATTTAAAAATAGCGTTCCGGGGCACAGTCTCGGAATTCGACGAAACAAGTTCCATTGGGTCCGTAATATTGAATTATTATCGGGTTTCAAATTTCGTAATTTTTGGAGTTATTATGTGAGCATACGACACGTAAATGCGTTGAAGTTTAATCGAATTCAATTTAAATTTAAATTTAAATTTTTATCTACATCAGTACTTTACCTTCCCCATCAAAACACTGTAACTAGGTAATGCAAAACACGATCTATTTCCCTTAGTTCACGCAGGGAATCACGAACGAGATCGTGCAAGGCATACCCTTCGTTACTCTTATTACATGAGCAACACAGAAGAAAGAAATTCACAAACGAAATTTAAAAATACATGGCCGAACTTTAAATTTTATCTCCAGTTTAAATTCACTCCCATCCTCGTTTAAAATCAATGGCAAGCCGGTCTTCCCCTTCTTTTCAAATTGAATCGACAATCGAAGAATAATAAAAATTTAATGGCCGAGCAAGTCGCGAACGAAGGGGAGATGGGAAGCGAGTTCGAATCACTGAAGGCATCGCGCGCGCATAATAGTGGAGCTAGGGTTATCGCGTGGGCCAGGAATGATCGATGAATATCGATTGGAAGAGGCGGCTTCTGGGTCGAAGGGGGTTGCCGCGATTCACTGTTAGGGTGAACTCGAGCTCGAAGATGACGTTGGGAGTGCCGCGTGATTCATAGCATCGTGGCGGCTGGAGTGGACGCGGTGGTAGGTCGCGTTCGTGGGTGTGCCGTTGAGGAAGACATGCGAGTTAGTCGCGGCGATCTCGAGATCGGGGGGAGGCTGTAAGGTAATTAAACTATATTTTTTTTTTACAAAACATTTTCTTTTTTAGTTAAGTAAGTTAACAAACTTAATTTAATTTGATATATGATATCAGGAAATTTTATAGTAAGTGAATTTTTTATTGTGTTAACTGCTATAAAAATAAAAATAAAAATATATGTGTGCAGTTCATAATTTTTTACAGTAAAGTAAATAAATACATATACTCTGGAAAATATATTAAGATGGTTAACTTGTTTACTTGGCTTGTTAAATTATTTTATTTCGTTAATAAAATTTTAATCGAGTTATAAACTGTTGGAGGGAACTTTTTACAGTAAGTTTTATAAAACAGTAAGCTAAAGGAAATTTAGTTTAAAGTTAATTTTTAGTTAAACAGGTTTATTAAAAGAAAATTGGTTTAAAGAAAATTCATTGGATAATTAAGATTACAAAACGGAAAAAAATTTGTTAATGGGTTAATCCAAATATTGATAAATTGTATGAAATGTTTATACAAGGTATAAATCAAGAAAAATCGAGTCAAGATGGGAATGGATGGTAAACAAAATAAAAAGCTAAGGTGAGATTTTCTCACTCAAATAAATTTTTGTATTACAGTTATTGATTGATGATTGACTATTTGGATGTGTGATATTAGATATAGTAGGATATATCTATATATATATAGCAATATATACATATTGGCATATGTATATATTGGATTGATTGATTTCCCGCCTCGTATAGCGGATGAGACCCTATTGCGCCGTTAGTAAGCGGATATTTTTATAAAACCCATATACCGCGATAATTCCACCTCGAAGTGGAATTGGTATTGTGCTAACATCTGTGGATGCAGGGAAACAGGTTGGAGGGATCCAACTGGACCCCTCACATTGATTGAATTTATTTCTACTGTGATATGTTAATCTGTGAATGATTATTGATGTTATTAATCATATTGATGTCTGGAAATTGTTTGAAAGCTAAAATTTAGCTGAATGGATGTTTGATATCATTGGATTCCAAAAATAAATGAAATTGAATTTTTGAAATTAAAATAGAAATTTCTAAGTGAATTAATTTTAGAAATTGAATAAATTTTGAAGAAAAGAATTTTTAAAGTATAAAAAGTTAATTTTTTATAATCTTATCGAATTAATTCCAGAATCAAGTGAAAATGTTAAATAAATGGATTTCGTAAAATAGTGATTATAAATTGAAGAATTTAATTTAAGAATTTGAATTTTTAAATAGATTGAAAGAAACGATTGAAATTTATTTTCTTAAAAAGGAATTTATTAAAGGAAGATAAGTTGGAAATCCAACTAGAAATTTAATTGGTAAATTGAAATAAATTGGGAAATCAATGTAAAATGATTTCAATTTGAAGAATCCATTTTAAAACAGAATATTGAATAATTTGAGAAAAAATGAGGAATTTACTTAGTAGTGATAAATAAAAATTAGAAATCAATCTATAATTGATTTAATATTTGGAAATGAATTTTTGAGAAATCAGTATGGAAATTTTATTCAAAGTTGAAACTAAATTTTGAAATCAATATCGAAATTGATTTGGGATTGAAGTTTTTTTTATAAATAGAATTGGAATTTATAAAAGTTGTTTATAAATCCGAAATCACTTATTTTGATAAGTAAAAATATAGAAGTTGATAAAAAGAAGATTTATAAGTCGAGGTTGTTATTAAAATAGAAATAGAATTTATAACTGTGTTTATAAATTCGAAATAGATTGAATTTGATAAATTTAATATAGAAAATTTCTAAAGAAGATATATTTGCGATTTTGGATAGCGAATTTCTATTGAAATAAAAATGTGTAGAAATGATTGAAATTGGGTTAAGTGAATTATATTCACGATTTTGGACAGTGAATATATTGTTAAGTAAAATGGATTTATTTTGTAGAAGTGATATTAAAAATGAAGTTAAACATTTTAAAGATGTTTTAAAATGTATTATGAATCGAAAGCATAGATTTCAACAGTTCTTGTTGAAATAGACGTTTTCGAAAAATAAGGAAATGATGGACTATAACACTGTTGTTATAGTAAATGATTTCCGAAAGGAAATGTTTTTATCTAGTATTGGGATTTATATATCTATCTAAATTTCGAATCCCTATACTAGCGATTTTGAGTCGTCGTAACAATGTCTTACGTAACATTTGTTTTGACTCAAATAAATGTGTTTAAAAAATTGATTTCCTTAAAGAATGAAATATATACTTAACTCTGGTTTAAGTATATAGAATATTTTCCAAGTGTTGAAAAAAAAATTATTTGTGAAATACTTATTATTTAATAAGTATGGAAAATGTTTTCCAATACGAAATGAAATGTTTTTGAGAATTTATCTTTTATAGATAAATTGAAAAAAAAATGAATTGAATTGAAATTTGGTTTCAATTATTTGAAGTGTGGAAATAATATATCTTATCAAGATATTTTTGGAAATTAAATAATTTGGAAAATTATTTGGAATCTGATGATGTTGCGCATCTTTATTGATAGTTAAATAACCGACTATCAATAATTACCTTGAATTGGTATCTGTTGTGATTGGATGAATTTGAATGCCACACTTATTTTTGAATAAACGCTCACTATTCGGGTTAGCCGAGAAAGGACCATGGGGTCGTATAACCCATTCCGAATATGTGATACGTCGTTATGAATTGCATTTGAAGACCGGTGTTGAAGACCGGATATTTTTGAAAATGGAAGGATTACCGTCGAGTTACTCTACATCGGCTGATCTCCGATTTAGAGGTTTTTATCACCCTTAGTGACGGGAAGTCCTGACGTGATTGAAAATTATCCGGATATGCAAGGGCTTCGTGAGAAGTGCCTTCGGTTCTGTTCGATCCCGGAACAGACTTGTATGGATTGTATGTCTGACGTTACAATTTGAGATATAAAGCTGATTTCTTTCAAATACATTTCTGTTGGTGGCGGAGAATTTATTCTCTTAGCTTAACACCCTTCTCTGAGACGTACGAGCTCAGAGGTTATGTAGTTGAAATTCATCAGCGATATATTCCCAATTTGGTAACGTGGCATACTGAGTGTTGCTGTGAAATGATCAGTGTTTGATCATTTACGATATGATCATTTGTTTGATCTTATATCTTTGTGATCATAGGTTGATCATTTTGTTTGACCCGAAGCATGGCTTTGTAGAAAGCATAGCTTTGTGGACGAGACTTCGTCGAGCCTCACACCCCGGAAATGGTCGAAACAGGAAGGATGCGGCAAGGTTCTAGGGAGTAGCGCCCCTTAGTGTATGTCATTCCTTCTGGATAGAGGTGGTATCATGGTATGGAGCCCAGATACTTAACCTATGTGGTTGCTGCATTATTATTTATGTGGTTTGTTGGAAATCGGGGATCCTCGGGAAGATCGGTTACGATCGGGGGATGGCATACGCGTGTCAGTAGTTACCTATTTTTGCAGAGGTAACCCGGCCTTGTGTTGGCAGAGATCCGGTTAGGTTCTCGGGTCGTCTATTCCAGGGACGTACCCATCGTGGAAAAGGAAGTTTCTTAGCCTGACCATTTGTTGGAAATCCAAACTCCAATACAAACTTTGTACGGTATTAGTTGTAGAACCTGCCATTTACGTACGGTGGTCACCACTGTTTAGATGGTAGCTATAGTAGACATACGATACTGGTCGTATGTTGGCTAAGATTAATATTATACTTTCGAAATGTTTTCTACACTATGCACTAAAAATAATATCAAAAATGATTTGATTTTGCGTAGTAAGCATCTTTGACTATCATAAGAAGAAATCTCCTCCAATTCTGCGTTTGCATTGTGTGTGTGGCGGGAGGTCTTATGGTAGTTTCATTTTCCAAAAGCATTGCGAATTTGTTTTATTTTCTTTGTGAAAATTAACTGTTTTACGATCTCACACCAGTCACCATGACTGACTCGGAGTTTATTGTTCCCTTCTAAACTCTGGGTGCCCACCAATTTCCACACGGGCAGTCTAGAGTTATGTTATCAGGATATTCTGGATATTCTGGAGCTTTGGAAGCAAGCTGGAGGGCGTAACGTATCATCCGTATTTGTTTATTTATTCCGCTGTGTATTCTGTATGAGGACAAGTTTATATAACTGTCCATTGTTGTATATTGACTCTGATTGATGTATGAATAAACTGATATAGTTCTTTGTTTTAAAAGACTAGTGATTATCTATTATATATTGTTCCGCTGCGAATGTGAGATTCTGATATTGTTTCTGTTCTGATGTTGTTCTGTTGTTCTTCTTTCTTTCTCTTTTCTTTCCTTTTCTTCTTTCTTCTTCAGCTTCTTCTTCTCTTTTTCTTCTATCTTTTCTTCTATTTCTTTTTCTTAAACCCTCACTATTGGAGTTTCCGGCACTCGATTGCTCGACAGTCGATAAAGTGAGTATCGATGTCGAATTTTCGAAAGTCGAAAATTTCGGTATGTGACAAAGTGGTATCAGAGCATATGGTTAAGCGACAACCCTGCTCTGTTGGGTGTTACTCATTAGAGATAGAGTCAGCAGTACTCTAGAATGAGTTTGAGTGTAATAATAGATATGAGTGCGTATTTGTTATTGAATATAAAATTGTTTTGTATTGTGATGATTGGTTTATTGAGTGGCATATGAACCTTCGTCGGCATAGTCTGCAAAACTGTATCGAAGGGGTTTCTAAACGCTCGAATAGAACAGTTCGGCACAGTATTGTTTTGAATAGGGTGAATGAGATAATTTTGCCCAAAACTATTTTTTGTATAGAAAAGAAACGATTTTCTATGAATTACTATAGTATATGGTTGCATGGTTGCTAGAAGTGATAATATTAAATTATTATCATTGAAATTAAATAAGAAATTGAAATCATAACTCCAAAGTTAAGAAATAATTCAAATACAAATGAAATTTAAGAATGTAAATTATAAATGTGATTTGTAATTTGAAACGGAATTCCAGAGAAGTATTTGGAAATGTTTTGAAAAGAATTTAAAATTTTTGGAGATTTAGAAAGTTTAAATTCTTTTTGGAGTTGGAAATGAATTTCAAAGGTTTTGAAAAATGTTTTGAAGAAATGAAAAGCTCTAAACTCTTTTTCGGTCGCTGGAAAATAACTTCGGTAATGACTGCAACATCACCGGTGTTCATTTTCGGGTTTCCAAAAGAGAAATTGCTGCCAAATTGTTTTAAATGGAAGTTGTTTGAAAATTTGGGTTTTGTTTTGAAAATTCAAGGGATAAATTGAATTGTTTTCAAAAATGGTTTTGAAAATGTTATTAAGACTCTAGAATGCTATATAAAAATATTGATGAGAATAATAAATGAGTTGATAACTTATACGATTTGTTGTGAATTTAGATTGAATAAATTTAACTTAAGGAATTTTAAGTTGAATCAAAGTAAGTATAAGCGAATCAATTAAATAAAGTGAAAAGATTACTTAAAGAAAATTTATTAAGTTGAAAATAAATTTGGAGTAGTAACAAATAACTGGAATTAAAACTGAAGTTTAAACTTTGTTTTGAATTTGGTAGTAAATGAAATTGAAACTGAATGTTGAAAACAGATTTGAATTTGTAAGTGGATTAGAATTAGAAATGAATTAGTAATTGGAACTAATTTAAAATAGTGTAGTTGTAAAAGAAAGCTGAATAGAATCCAAATTGAATTGAAATGGTAAATTTAATTCAAATGAGAACGTGAAATGCAAAATTGAACGAAACTGAATATATAACTTCAATAGTGAATTAGAAATGATATAAGAAGTATATATTGAAGATTGTATAATGGAATGTGCAAAATGGTTTGAATATTGTAACTAGATATTATGGCTAGTAGGATATACAGGTATTATAAAGGAATTGGATTTGATTTCAAAGATAAATTTGAATTGCTCGACAAAAGGTAAGTATTTGAATTATAATATGAGTTTTTGATGATTTCTTGTCTAGCCGCTTGGCTTTTTCTTTTTCTTTTTGAAATCTGAGAGTCCGTAGGGACGTTTTGTAGTAGTGCCGTATTAGCCGCGCAAAGGAGACGCTGGCGAAATTTTTCGGAAATTTAGGGCGTTAGAAAATTTTTGAGAAAATTTTGAAAGTTTAAATTTGAATTTGAATTTAAATTTGAATTTTGAAGTAAACAATGTTGTTTGAAAACTATGAAAGATTGGAAATTTAGTTGAATAGATAACGAATCTTTAGTAGGAAGATTTGTTTTGATAGATTTGATAAAACCATTAGATGTTGAAAAATAGTAGACGAGTTAAGGACCATTTTTCCTAACTTGTAATTTCGGGACGAAATTCTTTTAAGGAGGGAAGTTTGTAACGACCCAGAATTTTGAACAAATTAAATTGAAAATATTTAATTTATTTTAAATATTTGAACGATGATTTAATTTGAATTCCCAAAATAACTTTGAATTTGGCGATTAAATTTTAAATTTAATCTATTAAAAGTTGAATAAAAATTTGGATCTTCAGTCTTAAGCTGAAAAAAAATATTTCGAAAGCTTTTAAAATTTATATTGATAATACTGAAGATAATAGAAGCTTCAGAAATTGATTTGGAAACAATCTGTTCAGTTTTGAAATTTAATCGTTCGTATCAATATTTAAAAATAGCGTTCCGGGGCACAGTCTCGAAATTCGACGAAACAAGTTCCATTGGGTCCGTAATATTGAATTATTATCGGGTTTCAAATTTCGTAATTTTTGGAGTTATTATGTGAGCATACGACACGTAAATGCGTTGAAGTTTAATCGAATTCAATTTAAATTTAAATTTAAATTTTTATCTACATCAGTACTTTACCTTCCCCATCAAAACACTGTAACTAGGTAATGCAAAACACGATCTATTTCCCTTAGTTCACGCAGGGAATCACGAACGAGATCGTGCAAGGCATACCCTTCGTTACTCTTATTACATGAGCAACACAGAAGAAAGAAATTCACAAACGAAATTTAAAAATACATGGCCGAACTTTAAATTTTATCTCCAGTTTAAATTCACTCCCATCCTCGTTTAAAATCAATGGCAAGCCGGTCTTCCCCTTCTTTTCAAATTGAATCGACAATCGAAGAATAATAAAAATTTAATGGCCGAGCAAGTCGCGAACGAAGGGGAGATGGGAAGCGAGTTCGAATCACTGAAGGCATCGCGCGCGCATAATAGTGGAGCTAGGGTTGTCGCGTGGGCCAGGAATGATCGATGAATATCGATTGGAAGAGGCGGCTTCTGGGTCGAAGGGGGTTGCCGCGATTCACTGTTAGGGTGAACTCGAGCTCGAAGATGACGTTGGGAGTGCCGCGTGATTCATAGCATCGTGGCGGCTGGAGTGGACGCGGTGGTAGGTCGCGTTCGTGGGTGTGCCGTTGAGGAAGACATGCGAGTTAGTCGCGGCGATCTCGAGATCGGGGGGAGGCTGTAAGGTAATTAAACTATATTTTTTTTTACAAAACATTTTCTTTTTTAGTTAAGTAAGTTAACAAACTTAATTTAATTTGATATATGATATCAGGAAATTTTATAGTAAGTGAATTTTTTATTGTGTTAACTGCTATAAAAATAAAAATAAAAATATATGTGTGCAGTTCATAATTTTTTACAGTAAAGTAAATAAATACATATACTCTGGAAAATATATTAAGATGGTTAACTTGTTTACTTGGCTTGTTAAATTATTTTATTTCGTTAATAAAATTTTAATCGAGTTATAAACTGTTGGAGGGAACTTTTTACAGTAAGTTTTATAAAACAGTAAGCTAAAGGAAATTTAGTTTAAAGTTAATTTTTAGTTAAACAGGTTTATTAAAAGAAAATTGGTTTAAAGAAAATTCATTGGATAATTAAGATTACAAAACGGAAAAAAATTTGTTAATGGGTTAATCCAAATATTGATAAATTGTATGAAATGTTTATACAAGGTATAAATCAAGAAAAATCGAGTCAAGATGGGAATGGATGGTAAACAAAATAAAAAGCTAAGGTGAGATTTTCTCACTCAAATAAATTTTTGTATTACAGTTATTGATTGATGATTGACTGTTTGGATGTGTGATATTAGATATAGTAGGATATATCTATATATATATAGCAATATATACATATTGGCATATGTATATATTGGATTGATTGATTTCCCGCCTCGTATAGCGGATGAGACCCTATTGCGCCGTTAGTAAGCGGATATTTTTATAAAACCCATATACCGCGATAATTCCACCTCGAAGTGGAATTGGTATTGTGCTAACATCTGTGGATGCAGGGAAACAG
The DNA here is from genome assembly GCA_030737815.1 of Allium fistulosum. Taxonomy (NCBI): domain Eukaryota; kingdom Viridiplantae; phylum Streptophyta; class Magnoliopsida; order Asparagales; family Amaryllidaceae; genus Allium; species Allium fistulosum. The sequence goes on from CM060907.1 coordinate 855,072,082, forward strand.
GTTGGAGGGATCCAACTGGACCCCTCACATTGATTGAATTTATTTCTACTGTGATATGTTAATCTGTGAATGATTATTGATGTTATTAATCATATTGATGTCTGGAAATTGTTTGAAAGCTAAAATTTAGCTGAATGGATGTTTGATATCATTGGATTCCAAAAATAAATGAAATTGAATTTTTGAAATTAAAATAGAAATTTCTAAGTGAATTAATTTTAGAAATTGAATAAATTTTGAAGAAAAGAATTTTTAAAGTATAAAAAGTTAATTTTTTATAATCTTATCGAATTAATTCCAGAATCAAGTGAAAATGTTAAATAAATGGATTTCGTAAAATAGTGATTATAAATTGAAGAATTTAATTTAAGAATTTGAATTTTTAAATAGATTGAAAGAAACGATTGAAATTTATTTTCTTAAAAAGGAATTTATTAAAGGAAGATAAGTTGGAAATCCAACTAGAAATTTAATTGGTAAATTGAAATAAATTGGGAAATCAATGTAAAATGATTTCAATTTGAAGAATCCATTTTAAAACAGAATATTGAATAATTTGAGAAAAAATGAGGAATTTACTTAGTAGTGATAAATAAAAATTAGAAATCAATCTATAATTGATTTAATATTTGGAAATGAATTTTTGAGAAATCAGTATGGAAATTTTATTCAAAGTTGAAACTAAATTTTGAAATCAATATCGAAATTGATTTGGGATTGAAGTTTTTTTTATAAATAGAATTGGAATTTATAAAAGTTGTTTATAAATCCGAAATCACTTATTTTGATAAGTAAAAATATAGAAGTTGATAAAAAGAAGATTTATAAGTCGAGGTTGTTATTAAAATAGAAATAGAATTTATAACTGTGTTTATAAATTCGAAATAGATTGAATTGGATAAATTTAATATAGAAAATTTCTAAAGAAGATATATTCGCGATTTTGGATAGCGAATTTCTATTGAAATAAAAATGTGTAGAAATGATTGAAATTGGGTTAAGTGAATTATATTCACGATTTTGGACAGTGAATATATTGTTAAGTAAAATGGATTTATTTTGTAGAAGTGATATTAAAAATGAAGTTAAACATTTTAAAGATGTTTTAAAATGTATTATGAATCGAAAGCATAGATTTCAACAGTTCTTGTTGAAATAGACGTTTTCGAAAAATAAGGAAATGATGGACTATAACACTGTTGTTATAGTAAATGATTTCCGAAAGGAAATGTTTTTATCTAGTATTGGGATTTATATATCTATCTAAATTTCGAATCCCTATACTAGCGATTTTGAGTCGTCGTAACAATGTCTTACGTAACATTTGTTTTGACTCAAATAAATGTGTTTAAAAAATTGATTTCCTTAAAGAATGAAATATATACTTAACTCTAGTTTAAGTATATAGAATATTTTCCAAGTGTTGAAAAAAAAATTATTTGTGAAATACTTATTATTTAATAAGTATGGAAAATGTTTTCCAATACGAAATGAAATGTTTTTGAGAATTTATCTTTTATAGATAAATTGAAAAAAAAATGAATTGAATTGAAATTTGGTTTCAATTATTTGAAGTGTGGAAATAATATATCTTATCAAGATATTTTTGGAAATTAAATAATTTGGAAAATTATTTGGAATCTGATGATGTTGCGCATCTTTATTGATAGTTAAATAACCGACTATCAATAATTACCTTGAATTGGTATCTGTTGTGATTGGATGAATTTGAATGCCACACTTATTTTTGAATAAACGCTCACTATTCGGGTTAGCCGAGAAAGGACCATGGGGTCGTATAACCCATTCCGAATATGTGATACGTCGTTATGAATTGCATTTGAAGACCGGTGTTGAAGACCGGATATTTTTGAAAATGGAAGGATTACCGTCGAGTTACTCTACATCGGCTGATCTCCGATTTAGAGGTTTTTATCACCCTTAGTGACGGGAAGTCCTGACGTGATTGAAAATTATCCGGATATGCAAGGGCTTCGTGAGAAGTGCCTTCGGTTCTGTTCGATCCCGGAACAGACTTGTATGGATTGTATGTCTGACGTTACAATTTGAGATATAAAGCTGATTTCTTTCAAATACATTTCTGTTGGTGGCGGAGAATTTATTCTCTTAGCTTAACACCCTTCTCTGAGACGTACGAGCTCAGAGGTTATGTAGTTGAAATTCATCAGCGATATATTCCCAATTTGGTAACGTGGCATACTGAGTGTTGTTGTGAAATGATCAGTGTTTGATCATTTACGATATGATCATTTGTTTGATCTTATATCTTTGTGATCATAGGTTGATCATTTTGTTTGACCCGAAGCATGGCTTTGTAGAAAGCATAGCTTTGTGGACGAGACTTCGTCGAGCCTCACACCTCGGAAATGGTCGAAACAGGAAGGATGCGGCAAGGTTCTAGGGAGTAGCGCCCCTTAGTGTATGTCATTCCTTCTGGATAGAGGTGGTATCATGGTATGGAGCCCATATACTTAACCTATGTGGTTGCTGCATTATTATTTATGTGGTTTGTTGGAAATCGGGGATCCTCGGGAAGATCGGTTACGATCGGGGGATGGCATACGCGTGTCAGTAGTTACCTATTTTTGCAGAGGTAACCCGGCCTTGTGTTGGCAGAGATCCGGTTAGGTTCTCGGGTCGTCTATTCCAGGGACGTACCCATCGTGGAAAAGGAAGTTTCTTAGCCTGACCATTTGTTGGAAATCCAAACTCCAATACGAACTTTGTACGGTATTAGTTGTAGAACCTGCCATTTACGTACGGTGGTCACCACTGTTTAGATGGTAGCTATAGTAGACATACGATACTGGTCGTATGTTGGCTAAGATTAATATTATACTTTCGAAATGTTTTCTACACTATGCACTAAAAATAATATCAAAAATGATTTGATTTTGCGTAGTAAGCATCTTTGACTATCATAAGAAGAAATCTCCTCCAATTCTGCGTTTGCATTGTGTGTGTGGCGGGAGGTCTTATGGTAGTTTCATTTTCCAAAAGCATTGCGAATTTGTTTTATTTTCTTTGTGAAAATTAACTGTTTTACGATCTCACACCAGTCACCATGACTGACTCGGAGTTTATTGTTCCCTTCTAAACTCTGGGTGCCCACCAATTTCCACACGGGCAGTCTAGAGTTATGTTATCAGGATATTCTGGATATTCTGGAGCTTTGGAAGCAAGCTGGAGGGCGTAACGTATCATCCGTATTTGTTTATTTATTCCGCTGTGTATTCTGTATGAGGACAAGTTTATATAACTGTCCATTGTTGTATATTGACTCTGATTGATGTATGAATAAACTGATATAGTTCTTTGTTTTAAAAGACTAGTGATTATCTATTATATATTGTTCCGCTGCGAATGTGAGATTCTGATATTGTTTCTGTTCTGATGTTGTTCTGTTGTTCTTCTTTCTTTCTCTTTTCTTTCCTTTTCTTCTTTCTTCTTCTGCTTCTTCTTCTCTTTTTCTTCTATCTTTTCTTCTATTTCTTTTTCTTAAACCCTCATTATTGGAGTTTCCGGCACTCGATTGCTCGACAGTCGATAAAGTGAGTATCGATGTCGAATTTTCGAAAGTCGAAAATTTCGGTATGTGACAAAGTGGTATCAGAGCATATGGTTAAGCGACAACCCTGCTCTGTTGGGTGTTACTCATTAGAGATAGAGTCAGCAGTACTCTAGAATGAGTTTGAGTGTAATAATAGATATGAGTGCGTATTTGTTATTGAATATAAAATTGTTTTGTATTGTGATGATTGGTTTATTGAGTGGCATATGAACCTTCGTCGGCATAGTCTGCAAAACTGTATCGAAGGGGTTTCTAAACGCTCGAATAGAACAGTTCGGCACAGTATTGTTTTGAATAGGGTGAATGAGATAATTTTGCCCAAAACTATTTTTTGTATAGAAAAGAAACGATTTTCTATGAATTACTATAGTATATGGTTGCATGGTTGCTAGAAGTGATAATATTAAATTATTATCATTGAAATTAAATAAGAAATTGAAATCATAACTCCAAAGTTAAGAAATAATTCAAATACAAATGAAATTTAAGAATGTAAATTATAAATGTGATTTGTAATTTGAAACGGAATTCCAGAGAAGTATTTGGAAATGTTTTGAAAAGAATTTAAAATTTTTGGAGATTTAGAAAGTTTAAATTCTTTTTGGAGTTGGAAATGAATTTCAAAGGTTTTGAAAAATGTTTTGAAGAAATGAAAAGCTCTAAACTCTTTTTCGGTCGCTGGAAAATAACTTCGGTAATGACTGCAACATCACCGGTGTTCATTTTCGGGTTTCCAAAAGAGAAATTGCTGCCAAATTGTTTTAAATGGAAGTTGTTTGAAAATTTGGGTTTTGTTTTGAAAATTCAAGGGATAAATTGAATTGTTTTCAAAAATGGTTTTGAAAATGTTATTAAGACTCTAGAATGCTATATAAAAATATTGATGAGAATAATAAATGAGTTGATAACTTATACGATTTGTTGTGAATTTAGATTGAATAAATTTAACTTAAGGAATTTTAAGTTGAATCAAAGTAAGTATAAGCGAATCAATTAAATAAAGTGAAAAGATTACTTAAAGAAAATTTATTAAGTTGAAAATAAATTTGGAGTAGTAACAAATAACTGGAATTAAAACTGAAGTTTAAACTTTGTTTTGAATTTGGTAGTAAATGAAATTGAAACTGAATGTTGAAAACAGATTTGAATTTGTAAGTGGATTAGAATTAGAAATGAATTAGTAATTGGAACTAATTTAAAATAGTGTAGTTGTAAAAGAAAGCTGAATAGAATCCAAATTGAATTGAAATGGTAAATTTAATTCAAATGAGAACGTGAAATGCAAAATTGAACGAAACTGAATATATAACTTCAATAGTGAATTAGAAATGATATAAGAAGTATATATTGAAGATTGTATAATGGAATGTGCAAAATGGTTTGAATATTGTAACTAGATATTATGGCTAGTAGGATATACAGGTATTATAAAGGAATTGGATTTGATTTCAAAGATAAATTTGAATTGCTCGACAAAAGGTAAGTATTTGAATTATAATATGAGTTTTTGATGATTTCTTGTCTAGCCGCTTGGCTTTTTCTTTTTCTTTTTGAAATCTGAGAGTCCGTAGGGACGTTTTGTAGTAGTGCCGTATTAGCCGCGCAAAGGAGACGCTGGCGAAATTTTTCGGAAATTTAGGGCGTTAGAAAATTTTTGAGAAAATTTTGAAAGTTTAAATTTGAATTTGAATTTAAATTTGAATTTTGAAGTAAACAATGTTGTTTGAAAACTATGAAAGATTGGAAATTTAGTTGAATAGATAACGAATCTTTAGTAGGAAGATTTGTTTTGATAGATTTGATAAAACCATTAGATGTTGAAAAATAGTAGACGAGTTAAGGACCATTTTTCCTAACTTGTAATTTCGGGACGAAATTCTTTTAAGGAGGGAAGTTTGTAACGACCCAGAATTTTGAACAAATTAAATTGAAAATATTTAATTTATTTTAAATATTTGAACGATGATTTAATTTGAATTCCCAAAATAACTTTGAATTTGGCGATTAAATTTTAAATTTAATCTATTAAAAGTTGAATAAAAATTTGGATCTTCAGTCTTAAGCTGAAAAAAAATATTTCGAAAGCTTTTAAAATTTATATTGATAATACTGAAGATAATAGAAGCTTCAGAAATTGATTTGGAAACAATCTGTTCAGTTTTGAAATTTAATCGTTCGTATCAATATTTAAAAATAGCGTTCCGGGGCACAGTCTCGAAATTCGACGAAACAAGTTCCATTGGGTCCGTAATATTGAATTATTATCGGGTTTCAAATTTCGTAATTTTTGGAGTTATTATGTGAGCATACGACACGTAAATGCGTTGAAGTTTAATCGAATTCAATTTAAATTTAAATTTAAATTTTTATCTACATCAGTACTTTACCTTCCCCATCAAAACACTGTAACTAGGTAATGCAAAACACGATCTATTTCCCTTAGTTCACGCAGGGAATCACGAACGAGATCGTGCAAGGCATACCCTTCGTTACTCTTATTACATGAGCAACACAGAAGAAAGAAACTCACAAACGAAATTTAAAAATACATGGCCGAACTTTAAATTTTATCTCCAGTTTAAATTCACTCCCATCCTCGTTTAAAATCAATGGCAAGCCGGTCTTCCCCTTCTTTTCAAATTGAATCGACAATCGAAGAATAATAAAAATTTAATGGCCGAGCAAGTCGCGAACGAAGGGGAGATGGGAAGCGAGTTCGAATCACTGAAGGCATCGCGCGCGCATAATAGTGGAGCTAGGGTTGTCGCGTGGGCCAGGAATGATCGATGAATATCGATTGGAAGAGGCGGCTTCTGGGTCGAAGGGGGTTGCCGCGATTCACTGTTAGGGTGAACTCGAGCTCGAAGATGACGTTGGGAGTGCCGCGTGATTCATAGCATCGTGGCGGCTGGAGTGGACGCGGTGGTAGGTCGCGTTCGTGGGTGTGCCATTGAGGAAGACATGCGAGTTAGTCGCGGCGATCTCGAGATCGGGGGGAGGCTGTAAGGTAATTAAACTATATATTTTTTTTACAAAACATTTTCTTTTTTAGTTAAGTAAGTTAAAAAACTTAATTTAATTTGATATATGATATCAGGAAATTTTATAGTAAGTGAATTTTTTATTGTGTTAACTGCTATAAAAATAAAAATAAAAATATATGTGTGCAGTTCATAATTTTTTACAGTAAAGTAAATAAATACATATACTCTGGAAAATATATTAAGATGGTTAACTTGTTTACTTGGCTTGTTAAATTATTTTATTTCGTTAATAAAATTTTAATCGAGTTATAAACTGTTGGAGGGAACTTTTTACAGTAAGTTTTATAAAACAGTAAGCTAAAGGAAATTTAGTTTAAAGTTAATTTTTAGTTAAACAGGTTTATGAAAAGAAAATTGGTTTAAAGAAAATTCGTTGGATAATTAAGATTACAAAACGAAAAAAAATTTGTTAATGGGTTAATCCAAATATTGATAAATTGTATGAAATGTTTATACAAGGTATAAATCAAGAAAAATCGAGTCAAGATGGGAATGGATGGTAAACAAAATAAAAAGCTAAGGTGAGATTTTCTCACTCAAATAAATTTTTGTATTACAGTTATTGATTGATGATTGACTGTTTGGATGTGTGATATTAGATATAGTAGGATATATCTATATATATATAGCAATATATACATATTGGCATATGTATATATTGGATTGATTGATTTCCCGCCTCGTATAGCGGATGAGACCCTATTGCGCCGTTAGTAAGCGGATATTTTTATAAAACCCATATACCGCGATAATTCCACCTCGAAGTGGAATTGGTATTGTGCTAACATCTGTGGATGCAGGGAAACAGGTTGGAGGGATCCAACTGGACCCCTCACATTGATTGAATTTATTTCTACTGTGATATGTTAATCTGTGAATGATTATTGATGTTATTAATCATATTGATGTCTGGAAATTGTTTGAAAGCTAAAATTTAGCTGAATGGATGTTTGATATCATTGGATTCCAAAAATAAATGAAATTGAATTTTTGAAATTAAAATAGAAATTTCTAAGTGAATTAATTTTAGAAATTGAATAAATTTTGAAGAAAAGAATTTTTAAAGTATAAAAAGTTAATTTTTTATAATCTTATCGAATTAATTCCAGAATCAAGTGAAAATGTTAAATAAATGGATTTCGTAAAATAGTGATTATAAATTGAAGAATTTAATTTAAGAATTTGAATTTTTAAATAGATTGAAAGAAACGATTGAAATTTATTTTCTTAAAAAGGAATTTATTAAAGGAAGATAAGTTGGAAATCCAACTAGAAATTTAATTGGTAAATTGAAATAAATTGGGAAATCAATGTAAAATGATTTCAATTTGAAGAATCCATTTTAAAACAGAATATTGAATAATTTGAGAAAAAATGAGGAATTTACTTAGTAGTGATAAATAAAAATTAGAAATCAATCTATAATTGATTTAATATTTGAAAATGAATTTTTGAGAAATCAGTATGGAAATTTTATTCAAAGTTGAAACTAAATTTTGAAATCAATATCGAAATTGATTTGGGATTGAAGTTTTTTTTATAAATAGAATTGGAATTTATAAAAGTTGTTTATAAATCCGAAATCACTTATTTTGATAAGTAAAAATATAGAAGTTGATAAAAAGAAGATTTATAAGTCGAGGTTGTTATTAAAATAGAAATAGAATTTATAACTGTGTTTATAAATTCGAAATAGATTGAATTGGATAAATTTAATATAGAAAATTTCTAAAGAAGATATATTCGCGATTTTGGATAGCGAATTTCTATTGAAATAAAAATGTGTAGAAATGATTGAAATTGGGTTAAGTGAATTATATTCACGATTTTGGACAGTGAATATATTGTTAAGTAAAATGGATTTATTTTGTAGAAGTGATATTAAAAATGAAGTTAAACATTTTAAAGATGTTTTAAAATGTATTATGAATCGAAAGCATAGATTTCAACAGTTCTTGTTGAAATAGACGTTTTCGAAAAATAAGGAAATGATGGACTATAACACTGTTGTTATAGTAAATGATTTCCGAAAGGAAATGTTTTTATCTAGTATTGGGATTTATATATCTATCTAAATTTCGAATCCCTATACTAGCGATTTTGAGTCATCGTAACAATGTCTTACGTAACATTTGTTTTGACTCAAATAAATGTGTTTAAAAAATTGATTTCCTTAAAGAATGAAATATATACTTAACTCTGGTTTAAGTATATAGAATATTTTCCAAGTGTTGAAAAAAAAATTATTTGTGAAATACTTATTATTTAATAAGTATGGAAAATGTTTTCCAATACGAAATGAAATGTTTTTGAGAATTTATCTTTTATAGATAAATTGAAAAAAAAAATGAATTGAATTGAAATTTGGTTTCAATTATTTGAAGTGTGGAAATAATATATCTTATCAAGATATTTTTGGAAATTAAATAATTTGGAAAATTATTTGGAATCTGATGATGTTGCGCATCTTTATTGATAGTTAAATAACCGACTATCAATAATTACCTTGAATTGGTATCTGTTGTGATTGGATGAATTTGAATGCCACACTTATTTTTGAATAAGCGCTCACTATTCGGGTTAGCCGGGAAAGGACCATGGGGTCGTATAACCCATTCCGAATATGTGATACGTCGTTATGAATTGCATTTGAAGACCGGTGTTGAAGACCGGATATTTTTGAAAACGGAAGGATTACCGTCGAGTTACTCTACATCGGCTGATCTCCGATTTAGAGGTTTTTATCACCCTTAGTGACGGGAAGTCCTGACGTGATTGAAAATTATCCGGATATGCAAGGGCTTCGTGAGAAGTGCCTTCGGTTCTGTTCGATCCCGGAACAGACTTGTATGGATTGTATGTCTGACGTTACAATTTGAGATATAAAGCTGATTTCTTTCAAATACATTTCTGTTGGTGGCGGAGAATTTATTCTCTTAGCTTAACACCCTTCTCTGAGACGTACGAGCTCAGAGGTTATGTAGTTGAAATTCATCAGCGATATATTCCCAATTTGGTAACGTGGCATACTGAGTGTTGCTGTGAAATGATCAGTGTTTGATCATTTACGATATGATCATTTGTTTGATCTTATATCTTTGTGATCATAGGTTGATCATTTTGTTTGACCCGAAGCATGGCTTTGTAGAAAGCATAGCTTTGTGGACGAGACTTCGTCGAGCCTCACACCCCAGAAATGGTCGAAACAGGAAGGATGCGGCAAGGTTCTAGGGAGTAGCGCCCCTTAGTTTATGTCATTCCTTCAGGATAGAGGTGGTATCATGGTATGGAGCCCAGATACTTAACCTATGTGGTTGCTGCATTATTATTTATGTGGTTTGTTGGAAATCGGGGATCCTCGGGAAGATCGGTTACGATCGGGGGATGGCATACGCGTGTCAGTAGTTACCTATTTTTGCAGAGGTAACCCGGCCTTGTGTTGGCAGAGATCCGGTTAGGTTCTCGGGTCGTCTATTCCAGGGACGTACCCATCGTGGAAAAGGAAGTTTCTTAGCCTGACCATTTGTTGGAAATCCAAACTCCAATACGAACTTTGTACGGTATTAGTTGTAGAACCTGCCATTTACGTACGGTGGTCACCACTGTTTAGATGGTAGCTATAGTAGACATACGATACTGGTCGTATGTTGGCTAAGATTAATATTATACTTTCGAAATGTTTTCTACACTATGCACTAAAAATAATATCAAAAATGATTTGATTTTGCGTAGTAAGCATCTTTGACTATCATAAGAAGAAATCTCCTCCAATTCTGCGTTTGCATTGTGTGTGTGGCGGGAGGTCTTATGGTAGTTTCATTTTCCAAAAGCATTGCGAATTTGTTTTATTTTCTTTGTGAAAATTAACTATTTTATGATCTCACACCAGTCACCATGACTGACTCGGAGTTTATTGTTCCCTTCTAAACTCTGGGTGCCCACCAATTTCCACACGGGCAGTCTAGAGTTATGTTATCAGGATATTCTGGATATTCTGGAGCTTTGGAAGCAAGCTGGAGGGCGTAACGTATCATCCGTATTTGTTTATTTATTCCGCTGTGTATTCTGTATGAGGACAAGTTTATATAACTGTCCATTGTTGTATATTGACTCTGATTGATGTATGAATAAACTGATATAGTTCTTTGTTTTAAAAGACTAGTGATTATCTATTATATATTGTTCCGCTGCGAATGTGAGATTCTGATATTGTTTCTGTTCTGATGTTGTTCTGTTGTTCTTCTTTCTTTCTCTTTTCTTTCCTTTTCTTCTTTCTTCTTCTGCTTCTTCTTCTCTTTTTCTTCTATCTTTTCTTCTATTTCTTTTTCTTAAACCCTCACTATTGGAGTTTCCGGCACTCGATTGCTCGACAGTCGATAAAGTGAGTATCGATGTCGAATTTTCGAAAGTCGAAAATTTCGGTATGTGACAGTACAAATTCCGACATGTTGATTAGCAACAATAATTTAACTCTGTATTGGATCCTAAACCTTAGACTGAAAACAAGTTAAAGGCTTGGATTGTTTATAAATCAGTTTTTTTTAGTCTTTTAATATATCGACTATTAACTGATATAATAATTATCTTGTATAAATATGTTCATCTTACTGTTAAATGTAGAATTATCTTGTATAAACAACGTTGAATTATTAAATACTGTTAGATGTGTATTATAATATATAAGCCGCAGTTAATTGTTTTTTTTTTCATTTATGCATTTATTTTGAAGGGGTTTTTAGGATCAAAGAAAAAGTTAGAGAAAAATTTAGTTTCAGGGACAAGAAGTTTGTTTTTTAGGCTGAAGGACACTTTTTAGTGTAAATCACAGAATGATAGTTGTAACTATTATTTTCAGTTTACACTAAAAGGTGTCCTTCAGACAAAAAGCAAACTTGTTGTCTCTAAGACTAAATTTTTTTGCAACTTCTTCCTTGTGGCTATTTATTTGTATTTTGAAACTGTTAAAAATAGTTGCAAAAGATCAAATGATAACGGGCATTTACTGTTATAAAAAAACCTATTGCCACCGTTTATAACTATTGTAAAAAATCATTACTGTAACGGTCACTTGCAACTGACATAAATAGTTATAAAATGTAATCATACTATTGCAATTTCACATATTAAGACTAACAGCTGCCAGTTGCAATAGGTCTATTGCAACTGGTATTACAAGTTGCAAAATGGGTATTTTGTTGTAGTAATTAGTTTGCTACTCCACTTTACATATTTTCTCTTTTCTTTCTCTTCGTTTCTAAAAACTCTATGATCTGTGCGGTCCTACGTATCACATAGAAGATCATACTCACCACAATCTCGAGCAGATCACATCTGTTGTATCTTGGAAGACTTTGAATAAAGTCTTAAGGAAATTGTTACGGCAAGTCTCAGACGAAATTTCCTTCTTCATCTGGTTAGATTTCTTGTTTGTTTATATATATATATATATATATCACTACAAGACACACAGTGCATTCCAACGGCGGCCAGACGTTGGAGGCCGTTGGAAACGCCGTTGATATACATTTCAACGGCGTCCAACGTCTACCAACGGACCCAACGCCCATATACCAACGTCTTACAACGTTCAGGTTGTCCACGTGGAAGAAGATGTTGACCAAATAGACGTTGTAAAGACGTTGGAAGACGTTGGAAAATCCGATGGAGGACGTTGTAAGACGTTGGAATAAATGTGCCAGTAAACCGTTGGTGGACGTTGGAAGACGTTGGAAATCTGGGTGTTTTTTAACAGAACCAACAATGCATGCTTCCAGCCACCTCCAACATTGTATATCTCATAAAAACTCAATTTCGAGCACATATACAACAGCATATATCACATATAATCAATCATAATAGTAAATCGAAGTAATAAGCATATATACTAATCAATATACACAATACAAATCAATATAAACAACATAAACCATCCAACATCAACATCCAACAAAACGTCCAATCCAACAATATCCAAACTACTACTCAACATCTCAAAAATCACATCCAAACCAACATCCAAAACATCAAAATGTATCAAATCCTCACACTCTCCAAATATACATGTACATAGCAAAACAAATCAAATCATACCTGAAATCACTCTCCTCCAGAACCTCCAGAAGACGGAAACTGGTCGTATTGCTCCATAAACTCCGTAAGACGCATATTCAGCTCCTCCGTCTTGGCTTCGGTGCGGATATTTCGTTCCTCGAGCGCGACGACCTGGGCTCTGAGCTGTGTAATCTCCTCCTTATCTTGAGCCCTCTGATACTCAATCTGAGCCGTCTTAGCCTGTAAATAAAATTTAAATTATCAGTGTTTAATAATTGTAATTCGTTTTTACTATAATCCATCACAATATGTAACAGTTGGTTCAGAATAATTATTTTAAAATTTAAGTTAAAGTTATTACCGATTGATTACCAAAACCATAGCGTCTGCCATGTACCGCTGGATCCATGACAGACTCAAAAATAGCGTCCTCCTCATCGGCGGTCAACTCGTCACGCCCAGAGCCCTCGAGAATGGAAATCCGTGCTTGCTGAAACTTTTGCTGTTATGCAAAATAAGTTGAATTTAGATAACATTATTTTAATTAACTTATATAAGTGTTAAGTCATTATGTTACTTACATATGCGGACTGCGCTTTGGCATCGTGATCCCAGGAGTATGAAACGGTGCCTGCTTCGTCGACCTGGCTCAACGCATGAGTATGCGTGAAAACATCCCAGTAACTCACAGAAGCACCACCATGCTGTCTCTCCTGAAATATGTCCATATACATATATATTATATATATATTGTTACATTATCTACAACTTAGAACTTAAAATCTTTAAATAGTCTCTTTAACATTATCTGGAATCAATGTCCACTTAGGCCAACATTCGGTCATACGACCCATGTACGCCTGTCGAGATATAGATAGAACTACTTGAGTCGGCTCCAAAGAGAAACCACTGTGTTTAAACAGAGAAAAAACATGTAATATTTTATGACTACTATATATTTTCAGAGTAGATTGTACGAAAATGAAATTTAATTTTGAAATTTAATACTTACCTTTGATCTGCTTTTAGCTTTAGCCACACCATAGGACGCCGTAGCTCCTGTGATGGACCACCGCCATCACCACCGTCCGGACGAGCATGCCCTCTCTGTGAGGAAGAGGGAGACCCAGAATGTCCACCGGTACGTCTACGTGACGACATACCTATATAATACATGTTACAAACAAACATTATAACAAAAAATAAAATGACTATATGTAAAACATACAGTATGGCGTAACATAAAAATGAGATGTGATACATATCATATATTAGCATACCATTTCATTTTTAATGAAAACAGGATAATGTTTTAAAAAAATATAAATTTACCTTCTCAAATTGTAGATAGTTGATCAGTCCTCGTCCTTTTCGGATTCAGACTCTGTTTCGCACTCTATATTTTGTTCCTCTGTACTCTCAAATGCTTCAATTAATGCATTTGATTCATCGTTTAGAGGTCCAAAATCTGTTTGATCGTCGGTTATTATTATTCCTCTATTTTCCTCGATATCTGCTTGGTAAGCTTGTTCTTCGGGAATATTCCGTCCATCAAATGTAAACCTTGCCTTTGTTTTAAAAACGGCCGACCAATCTATTTTATCTCTTCTTAGAGATGGGTAAGAAGCATAATAAACTTGAAGAGCTTGTTTGGCAAGTACAAAAGGATCGTATTTATAATAACGCGAAGTATGTTTTATTTCTATAAGATTATATTTTGGGTGCACGTTGATTCCAGAACATAGAACGTTGCTGAACCAGTTGCATTTAAACAAAAATACTTCTTCCGCGGGTCGTGTGAAATACATCAATTGCAAAACCTGGGTTAGCACGCCATAAAAATCATGTATATGATCATTTGGATCATCACTACCTTTAACAAATACACCAGTATTGTTAGTTAATTTTTCGGCACCGTATTCTTTGGTATTAAATTTATATCCATTGACAAAGAATATTGGATAGGTCTTCACTTTCCTTTTTGGTCCCATAGCTAAATGTTTCAATCCTTCGTCTATAACACAATTTGTTGTATCAAAAACGTACTTAGAAAACCAAGAAGCGAATTCTTTGCCGATATCGCCGTTAGGATGTTGTGATTCGTAAATACTGCAATTATATAACAAATGTTGCATTATGATTAAGATACACGTGTGTGCATATATTTGTGTATACACACGTGTTGATGATATATATATATATATATATAAGTAAATTACCTAACAAACGGTGCAACTTCGGCATAGTTGAGAAGAACATATGTGTGTGCAACATGATAATCTCTATCATCCAACCATACTTCCATGAGGTAAAGAAAATGCTCGTGTATCTTCCATACAATACGGACAAGCTAGACGACCAGCCGTACTCCAACCTGAAAGCATTGCATAAGCAGGAAAATCGCTGATTGTCCACATCAAAGAAGCATACATGCAGAAGTTTTTTTTGGAAATATCGTATGTTTCTACTCCTTCGTACCACAATGTTTTTAATTCTTCAATCAAAGGTTGTAAATAAACATCGATTCCTTGTGTCCGATCATTAGGACCAGGGACGACAACTGTGAGAAACATATATGGAGTTTTCATACACATCCATGGAGGTAAATTATAAGGTGTGACAATTATAGGCCATGACGAATATTTAGAACCAAACTGAGAAAATGGTGAAAACCCATCCGTACATAAACCAAGTCGAACATTACGACTCTCGGATGAAAAATCAGGATATTTGTGGTCAAAATGCTTCCATGCTTCCCCATCAGCTGGGTGTGTTAACGTACCTTCTTCCCGTGTTCTAACACTATGCCATCTCATATGTTGCGCTGTTACAGAAGATGCATATAACCTTTGAAGTCTAGGAGTAATTGGTAAATAATGCATACGTTTATACGGGACTTCCTTTCCTTTTTCCTTTCTTGATTTGTACCTTTCCTGATTACATATTTTACAATTTCTAAGGTTGATATCTTCTTTCCAAAACAGCATGCAACCGTTTAGACATGTATCTATTTTATGATACGGTAAATCAAAAGCTGACATCATTTTTTTTACTTCATAATGATTTTCGCACATTAAATTATTGGGAGGTATATGCTGTTTCGCAGCTTGTACAACAGCTGTAAATCCAGCTTTTGTGAAGTTGTATTTAGATTTCATCGTAATGTATTCAGCAGTTACTGATAATTGGGTTCCGCTTGTGCAGCCTTCCTAAAGGGGTTTCTTTGCGGCATCTAATAAATCATATATTTTTTTGCCCCAATATTTGGTTCTTCTTCAGCATTACCATCGTTATCAATTAATTGAGGAACATGAAACATTGACCGTGCAACATCTTCAACCATATGTTCTACGAGATTCGTCGTATCAATTTTAGTACACACTACCTCCTCAGCTTGTACATGATTAGATGCTAACGGTTCTCCATGACGATCCCAAACCAAATAGTTCGGCACGAAACCGTATTGACGCAAATGAACTCTAACTATTTCTGGTATCAAATGCTTTAACATTTTGCATTTAGTACATGGACAACGGATTTCTTCGTCGTTTCTGTTATTACTTAAAGCGAAATCAATAAATACGCGAACACCATTATTAAACTGTTCACTTGTTGAGCCTCCATTTTCGACCCTTCTTTTTTTGTACATCCAGCTTCAATCAGTAAAATAATTGTCCATTTACCTACGTATATAATTAAAAAGTACGATATAAATTTAAAAAATTGACATTTTATTAAAACAATATTATTGGTGAATTTATATTAATAGATCATTGACACTTTGTCGATGGGTCATCCTACCTCCCATTACAAATACAATAACGTAATTAAATCGCTTAAATCATTTCAATTTAAACGATTCAACAAAATTTCGGCAGCACTTTGCTTTAGTTCCCTGAACAGTACACATTTGCGTGTACACAGGGAACATAAAGGAAGCGCTGTCGAAATTCTATGAACCATTTAAAATGAAATGTTTTACGAGATTTAATTACGTTATTGTGTTCGTAACTTGTCCAATACAGGAACAAATCCAACAAATATTGTATACGATGAATATAGATGTCTATTCTGTTAAAAAACGAATATCCACATAACGATCATATACAATACTTATCAGACGGGCCCAGAAGACACTCTAAGGGTTTCATGAATATAGAATATCGTTTTTGAAATTTTCTAAAATACATAAACTAATTGTATGCTCACTAACAACTAACGTTTCCAAACAAACCTAAAACTAATTGTATGCACATTATTCTATTGTTAACACAAACTTAAATATACATAATCTTGCAATACACAAGTTAATAACATAAATTATGCCTAAATAAACTAGATTATACATATAATAAGGCAATACAAACATTTAATACACTAATTTAACAAATTTAATTAAATATAGGGATTAGGGTTTATACTTTTTCTTGAGAGATTAGGGAGTTAGAGAGGACGAGAGGGAGGCTTGGAGTCGTCGGAGCAGCGTGGGGGGGGGAAGGGGGAGGGGGGGTCGGAATTGGAGAAAATTTGGGAATTGGGGGGGATGGGTTCAGCCGAATGGAGAAGAAGAAGCTAGGCTTCTGTTTTGCTCGCGGATTTCCAACGTCATTCAACGGCCGCCAACGTCTAGCAACGCCAACGTCTACCAAAGTAGTGGAAACCTGATTTGTAATCTTTTTTGAGGAGTTTATAACTGATTGATCTCTGTTTTTGTTTACACGTCGTCTAACACATCAGACACCAGACTGCAACAAAAGCAAATTTTCCCTATGCATCCAAGCATAACATAGATATGATCATTCAATTGCAATCTGCAAACCAGGAAGAATAAAAGTACTTCAATGCTATAGCTCATCTTGGTTTAACAATGTTGAGACTGAATGGATATTAGTCGGTAACATGATGTATTCTCCTACAAACTGAAGTATCTGTCCAAAAATCCAGTAGCTAAATATCAATAAATTGTTGTGTGTATGCAAAAGAATCACAGTCCGTAACCAAAACGATATACCATGGTATCCAAAAAACATGTATGTCTTAAACTGTTATATAGTTAAAGGCATACAGTTTTATTACGTCATCTGGCTGAGTTGGATAATGATAGTTTGTAAGGATTAGTGTCCTCCCCCGCATTACAGTTGATGTATTCAAACGAAATCAATTTGCAGCTGTTGAAGGTCCCTAGCTAATCGTAGAGATTAAACAACTACAAAATCCGAATTAACATAAAGACAAAAGAATAAAGTTCAATTAACATAAAATAAAATTAATTAGGAGCTAAGACCAGGTATAATTGCTGACTAATACAAACTACAAAATCCAGCAAACCAAATATAAAACATCTCAACAACCATAGCAAGAAACAAAATGAAGAAGCCACAGTTAGTTAGGAAAACTAGGAAAAAATTAGTTAACATAAGTTTATTTGAAACTCCACAAGAAAGAAACGTGTACTAGAATAGTGGAACGAGTCTTACTCATGCACTAGGCAGTGTGTAAATATATATGAAGTATGAATCAGTCTTCGCAACAACAAAAAAGATGCAAACAGACAAAAACATATTAAACAATTTCTAGGTCACATATCATAAGCAAACCCATATAGCTGATATAGAACCTATAAATAGATGTATCTTTACAAATATACAAGACCACACAGCATAAAAACCATTTGCAGCAAACTAGAAGATACACGTTAGTTAAAAACTTTTGAAGAAGCAAAAGAGATGGATTTACTATCTGCAAAAGCAACATTGGTGTTCGCTTTGTTATTTGCCCAAGTGCTCGTAAATGTGAATGGTAAATTCACTCAATGTGGAAGAAGAACTAAATTCAACAATCAAAGACAAAACTTGTTCATTAACAACGTAGAAATTGTCCTTAACGAACTGAAGGAAAAGGCACCAATTGATGGTAATTTTGAGCATGAAACAAAGAGCATATCAGGTCCAAGAATATTCGGGAGGGCATCATGTTTCTCTTCACTGACAACAAGTGTGGAAACATGCACGCAATGCCTAGAGAAGGCGATAAAGGCTATCAAGAAAGACTGCAAAAACAGCATTCGTGCAACTGCTGGATCTGCAGCTGCTGGATGCAGCATTCGCTATGACAATGTCAAAATATAAACCACTTTATGTATTTCTGGAATTCTGGAAACGGTGATATGTTGTGTTTCATTGTTTGTGCCAGACATACTGTATGTATAAGAAAGAGGTGATGTGTTATGATCCACTTAGATTGTTGTTTTTACAAACATTATGTTTGTTCACCCTATTCATATAAGCATTGTTGGTATGGTTATATGTTATAATATAAAAATACCAATGTATTATTGGAATATTGTGCAAGTCTGTACAGACGCTATTACACCAAAAAAAAAGAAGTATAAAGACATGGTTATATTTCTACAGTATTTAACTAGTTCCTATTTGAAGTTATATGCATTTGATCGATTATGCTTCTATATTAAATTAGAAGATTGATATCCATTTTCATAGAACACACATACTTCATCTTAGTACCTATATTCATGTTATCCCTTAGGAAACTTATGGCTACCGCAGACACTGAGGAAACGTGGGTTTGAAACTTTGAATACAAAAACCAAAATTAGCCCTTCTCATTCTCCACTTCTCCTCACCCACCGTTCCATATAACATAAAAACAGTACCTTTTCCAGAGAAAAAAAACCCCAAAATAAGTCAAAAATAGCCTTGATTTTAGCGGTTTTACTTGATTTTGAACGGTTTCCATGGGTTTAATTTGCGACGTGATGCAGATGTCAGCTCAACTCCTTTTCCGATGTTAGTGCCAGAGTAATTTGTCAAACACTTGCAGTTCTCTCAGGGGCAATATCACAAACAACTTACCGTCACCATACATTCAAGATCAGATTTCGATCAACAATGGCGAACCTAAGATCAGAATCTTTGACTGCCACCATGAAGAGGTGCTGGGGACAAGGAGAGTAAGGCTGCATAGGTGGCTGTGTCCAGTGGTATTGGGATTGAGTGTGCATGTGCACACAAGGGCAATTTCTGTTTTGTAAATGGATTTAAATATAGTTAATTGTAGAAAGTAGCTAAGATGATCTATAAATAGTGAGAGAAGGCAAACTGTGAAGGTTGTTGAATTGAATTAATGAAAAAATTCTTTTCTTTTATCTGGAATCTGCTACTTTTCTTACATGATCTTCTCCTTCTTCTCAGCAAATCCACTCTGCCACCACGTCTTCTCAATATAATTTAAATCAACTTGTTTGAATGTTTCATGAGTATCAATTTTTGAATTAAATGTACGTAAAAATTGTTACATATATGTTGAAAAAGTACTTTCAGTTTGTAGTGCAAAATGGTTATGTACAATAATTATCATGTTGTGCAATATAAGTTCAGATATATACTTATCCTACGTTACAGTGCAATTAATTGTCTTTGCAACGCCACATTTATTGTCATGCAATAACGCAACATAACTGCAAAAAAAAATTGTTGTGCTGCAAATATATGTACAGTATTTTCACTACAAAATACGAGTGTAGTGAAACAAAACACATGTGTCTGCACAAAAAGAAAAAAGGAAAAAAACTAAATCAAATCAAAATGCAAAACTCTGACGAAGTTGGACATACT
The DNA here is from genome assembly GCA_030737815.1 of Allium fistulosum. Taxonomy (NCBI): domain Eukaryota; kingdom Viridiplantae; phylum Streptophyta; class Magnoliopsida; order Asparagales; family Amaryllidaceae; genus Allium; species Allium fistulosum. Next base: position 855,092,403 of record CM060907.1, read on the forward strand.
CTATAACCTTTGATTTAATGCCTGTAACGGTTATGAAGGATCTCATCAGGTGTGTTTCTCGACATAGAATCAGTTATTTTGATGGTCTCTTGGGGTAATGATATCTATGTGACTTTAGTCATCTACAAACGACAACCAAAGGTGGCTCAGATGGGTGACGGAAGATGCGAACTTCAACGAAGAACCAACTTACGACTATTTGACTTGTAAATTGTACTTAGAACCTCATATGAATTATTCACTTCCACTTAGGGTGCTTTCATGGCAGAAAATTATAATGTTACCGTGTCCAACATGGGATCGGATGACCAAAGAAAACGGCTATTTTCCACAAAGCAAAAAAAAAACAGGCCGTTGACGTTCAACATTGTGAATGATAAATTAGAGCAAAATGATACTAAAAATATAGTAGTAGTCCACGCAAGCGAACATTCCATATTTTTCAAAGCTCGTACTCAAACCCTTACTCAAACTTGTTTTATATTAATCTCTTTCACCTTCCTCTTTCCATCCCCTTTCATCAACCCCTTTCACTTTACTAGGAAGGCACCCTTAAACTTTTCCATGCCATACAAATTATAAAATGGGACTTTGTACGATAAGTCCTTATTTTTAATTAAAATGAACGAAACACATCTACGTAATAATTTATGTGAATTAGGTCCATGTACATGCATTTCTTTCATATGTGGTTGTTATTCTCACAATTTTATTTCAAATATGCACCCCATTAATTATCAATCATTAAAACGCAATAACATTTTCTGAAAACATCGGATTAGCAAACCGTTTTCACCATTAAATTACAAATTTTATTATCTTTTTAATGATAGGATATGTAAAAATCATAATTTCAAAACATATTTTTTCAAATTTGAATTTTTTAAAATTTCAAAACACAATTAAACTTTTTAATTGAACTTTATAAATGTAGTTAAAAACCGCAACATAATGTTGCATTTTTGCACTACTAAAATGCAGTTAAAAACTGCACCAATGCAATTTTTAACTGCATTTTAGTATTACGGTTAAAAACTGTACCAATCAAATGCAGACTTTAACTGCATTACAAAAATTCAGTTAATAAATGCATTTTAATACACCATTAAAAAGCAGTTTTTAACTGCATTACTAAAATGCAGTTTTTAACTGCATCACAAAAATGCAGTTAAAAACTGCTTTGTAAGATTATATTTTTCAAAATTATATTTTTAAATATCAACAATTGATATCATTAAAAAATTTATCAAATTTGTGATTTAATAGTGAAATCAATTCTTAAATCCGATCAATCCACAAAAAGTTATCACGTTTTAAATATTAAACATAAATGAGTTGAGGAATGCTAATAATTGTCAAGTGTGATGTTAGAGAAGTAGGGATGTTATTTATATAATTAGTGATTAAGAGACCCGGCCCGCTTTACAGTTCAATTATGAAATAGGGACCCGATATTAATATTCTATTATAAAATGCAAATGCTGCTTTATATGTTTATTGCAAATTTGGAAGTATATAAGCAGGAATGTTACCAAGCAACTATAGATAAAAAAAACCGAAATTAGTCTTTCTCATTCTCCTCTTCTCCTCACCCACCGTTCAATACAATCTAAAAACAGTAACTTCCCAAAAGAAAAAAAGGTCAAAATTAATGAAAAATAGCCTTGATTTTCTTGGTTTTACTTGGTTTAGAACGGTTCCATGGGTTTAATCGTGGCATGATGCAGATGGTGCTCAACTCTTTTTTCGACTATTGTGCCCAATGGGTCACGGTAGTCGTGGTTAAACCGTTGTCAGGTCCGATCTTCAATACACTAGTGGAAAGTAACTGATGCACATGCAAGATTATACAATTAATAGTGGGGATAACCTCTACCAACGTTCATACAACATTCCTATAGTGGTTGTTTAACATCTTATGTGTTCACATGTATTAACTATGTATACATGATGTAAAAAAGGTGCAAATAGAACACATTGTGATCTTACATCAATTGTAATTTACTATACAAAAATATAGAGATACTTATGATCGAGATAGTAGATTTTATGTGAAACAGAAGTGACTATTCACTCTATTCATCCCAACTGTACCCTAAGTAATATATACTTTTTTACATTCGTTTTTCTTTCTAAATAGTCAAACGATTCAAAAGAAAACTCATACTACAACATCATGATGAACTCTTTACACGGATGCATTTGATCATCCTTAACATTTAAGGACATCAAATATGATGCACCTTACAAAAACTGGTCAAACTGATATTTCAACGATCGAGTTCTTAGATTTATGTTGTAGTTTTGGTCTTGTGTTACATTTAACACAATGCGATTTTTTTGTAATTAATCAAATTGAATATTAGATCTCACAATACTGCTTATTGGCTTATTTTTTTTGTAAGTAACCAAATTACGAACGTAATTAGTAATTGTAATAAGAGCTTGCATGGGTGTTAAAAGTTAACATGCAATAAGCATTTAATAATAAGTATATGCCATATTTATATTTGTCAAATTTCAATTTAGTTCGTTTGTATATCTTAATTGATAAACATTTTACCAATTGTATGAAATGCTCAAATTTATCATTGTATGTTATTGTAACATTATAGCCCGTGCATTGCACGGGTACAAAGTTTATTGAGTGCAAAAAAAATTTGAACATAAAAAAAGAGTAAATTTAAATTAAACACCATAATAAAAATTGGACATGGAAAAGATTAAGTTGGAGCATGCTAAATGAGTTAATTATCACCATTTTATACCACTTTCATGTCAAATTCAAACATACCAAAGTATTTTCAACCTTATACTTAAAAGTGATTATTACTATTAGACTACAACCTAGTCTATGATGGTAGAACCAAATTGCAACTGAAATCACTGCCTGATATGCAAATGATAATATTTCATAGATATTAGACAGTTTGAAGTTAATGAAGGAAGCACATGAGTTGAAATAACCATTTATATCCAGAGAATAAATACAAAATGTTAAATATGCACATAGATTAGTAATGAGCTAAAATTATATAAAGCTCTCATAAACTTGCCTTATAGTAGTTTTTCATAATAAAATGTTCATATACATATCTTTTGTTAATCTAGAAATATCAAATCTTTACTTTTTTTGTTCTAACAATTACAATTGATTTTCAAAATCAAGTACTAACCTTATTTTCCACTACCACTTACAACTCTTCATTTATGGACCTCAATCACTTGATTTGTTGTTCATTTTTTTTATTTCTTGAAAACAGAAATGATAAAGGTGTGTTTATAATAATAGCAATGGTAAAATTTCTTTAACTGAAATGGAAAATTGTTGAATGCTTTACAGCATTTATGAATATAAGTATTTTTAAAGCTAAAGCTAATGGGATAATTTAGTTGGTCATAATATGAAAACTATCTAAATATTGGGAAATTTATCATTAATAGTTTATTTCCACAGGAGCAGCCATATGAATCATTGAAGTGAAATAAAAACGTCGAAAATATCAAAGTATTACCTTATGCAAAAAAATATTGTTGAATATGCAAGTATATGATTTTTGTTTGATGATAATAAATATATATATTCATTAAATGTAATTGTTAATATACTATTTTATTTTCACAGAATTAAATAAATATTTGCTGAATAAAATAAATAACACAGAATTTAAATTCAAATAGATATTTTATTCAAACAAATATTACAATTTTGAATAGTATAAATTTGAGCTCTCACTATATATACACAATTTCAATTACAATACAATTTTGATTACATCATAGTTTTCCATTTACAATGTGCATCTCACTATATATCACTCATTCACTTGTATTACTCTTCAATTCTATTCCAGATTGAATCCAGTATCTGAGTTATTTGCAAAATACACACTGACGCAGTAAAATTGAAAAAGAAATATTTGTGCAGTGTAAAATAAAATGTGTATTTTTTAAAATATTATTTGCCTCAGTTATTTGGGTTGTTCATCATCATTTATTTTGAATTCATCATACACGAACAACTTGTGACATGCACAGTATATCACTGTACATGCCACAAGGCCGTGCACACCGATTTACACTTGATAAAACTACAGGGACATGTGAGCACAAGGTCAAACCCAATCAAAAGCTAGGTTCAACTCAAGTGCAATAAAACTAAAGCCACGACATGAGCACACGGTCAAAACCGAGCTATAAGATGGATTCAACTCAGGTGCAATACGAAAAAACAAATCCAGATGAAAGTGTACATATGAAGCCAACAACAACAGAGGCTAGATAGATCAACCAGACTCGAGTACACATGATGACATCATCAACCCAAATCAATAAAGTGAAAACCCTAGACTGGTCAGAGAAATTCAAATGGAAATATACAATGCACACTGGAGGATGCAAGACAAATTCCAAAATCATCAATACAGTGAAGTACAACATCAAGACATAAATTTACAAAACCAAGGCCACAAATTTCAATCCAGATTCAACATCAAAACAAAATATGCAAGTGTACACATGGTGATACTCATTCGAGTTAAAACAAATACCAGAGCTAGCATATCAAGCTGCAACACTACAGATGCAAGCAAGTCAGAAAAACAAGTGCAACATCAACACGGTAGTGGATAGAATAGTGAAGTAGTTCAAAATGGAAAGCAACAGAGTGTCAAGTCTTTTAAACTTCTATGTAATTCTAGTCGTGTGACTAGGGGACGAACTACGGTGGTGTAGTTCGAGAATTCGCAACTCAGTGGCTGAGGTGTGGAAGGGTTTTGAGCGTAGAGTTAGGTTAGTCGATAGCGGGTGTCGTGAGTTTACGTGTGTAAGCGTCTGACTACTTAATTTCTAGTAGAAACCTTAGGGACAACACGTAGGCAGGGTTTTGCCGAAGCTGGGTAAATCTGTGTTGTTCTATTTTTGTATTTATTATCTGTGCTGCTATTATTCTGCTATATCTATGTTGAAATTATTTTATATACTTCCACATTAAATTTTTATAATTGATAGTGTCACCCTATTCACCCCCTCTATGGTGAAATAGATCCTACATATATTGTGTCGTTGGTTTATATTATAGTGTATGTTGGTACATCAACACGAACAATAGGCATCTAACTTATCTTGATCTACATCCATTTTATGATATAATGGATACTCATTGAAACATCTACTACAACCAACTTGTCCATATAACCATAGATAGAATATATATAGTTCAAGTAATAAAAAAAGGAGGAACAAAATCCCAAATTCCAAAAGCTAGTAAAATAAATTAAGCATGAGAAACATATACATGCCTCTACATAGAAGATGAAAAGTTACAAAAAAACAATAGCTCTATTGAACAATACACAATCAATATCAATTAGGTAAACCTCTGTTTTTCAAAGCTTTAAGGAACATTGCTATTATTATTAAAATAAACTACTCCTGTGACATTATTAACAATGAAAATAAATACTATTAATATCCAAAATAGAGGTCGGTCAAGTGATAACACTTAAAATTTAATAGTATTAAGGTTTCATAAAGCTAATGAAGAAAAAATTGATTCATTGAATAGTACATTTTGGACTAAAACGATGATCCGTAGTATGATAATATATTCAATAAAAACAAACCGTCAAGCATAGTAACACATAATGAGTAAGCTAAAGCTAAATTTGGAAGAATAGTAAGATGAGTCAATAATGAACGACCATTTCATGCTTTAAAGGATCTATGCTGTCTAATTTGACTTTCATTTTCTTCCTGAAACGGATAATTTGGATAGCATATTATGTGTTACTAAAAATGTATCAGAACATGCATACCTGCTAGCGTATTAAATGATTGAGTAGAAGATAGAATTACCTTGTAAAAGTTGGAAAGAAATAATCGCTTATATAAATTTTCTTTCATGATCAGGTATGTTGTGTAACTTGCGATTTATAGTAAACCACTAATAAAATTTTGAATTTGTCAACGAAGTAAATATTGAACTCATTTGTTGAACAAACACATACACAGTTTTAGCAAGAATTCTACGAGGATCGCCTTATTCTTATACCAAAAAGAAATATTAAATTAGTTCGTGTGTGTGTGAGAGTGAGAGACAATAATTACTCTATAAACAACAGTTGAATTTGAATATCGATCCATCTAACTTAGAGTTATTAATTGATTAAATCATGGTACTTAATGAGCAAGTAGGTGCAAAAATAAAGTATAAATCATTGAGATTGTTAGTAATTTTGAAATTAGTGATAATAATCCAAAATATATTTGCTTTAGGTTTGTTCCTCGTTATCACTATTCTTGGCGTTAACACTTGTATCAGCATCATCAATATTCACAAATCAAAGTCAAATTTATATAAATTTTGTTTAAATTCATTTTTGTTTCGTAAGAAAATTCACGCTTACTGTCTTTTTGGGCAAAAATCCAAATGACTTGAAAATGATTATGCAACTTGCATTACATCTAGTTAACACCAACGAAATGAAATGTGCTGTTCCAAAAATGCAATTTAACTAATAATACATCTAAGTTGATGTCATAGATTTTAAATAAATGTTAGAGTATAGTAAGTTTTTATTAACAAAATTATAATAGTAATTACATAAGTTTTGAGTTTGCCTCGTGCTTTAGATAGCAAACCTCAAAAATCAAAACCAAAGTAGCAATGTGCTTTTTAGAGTTTAGAAAAAAATATTCAAAAATTAAAACCAAAACAAAATTCCATTGTTAAATTATGCTCATTTTGGGCGAGTAAGGAATATTGTAGAAATTCTACTATTATAATAATTGAGGAAAGAAAGTATTAAGTAATAAAATTTTGACTTTCTTCTTGATGCAGTTGACCAAGCATGTTATATGCAAAGGTGCAAATAATAAAATGAAATGAAACGGTTTATAAAATATTGTTTGAGCAATCCTTCCAACTGATTACATAAAATAGAAAAGCAAACCTGCATTGCTGATACTTTGGATGAAAATCCATAGATGCACGGTATCATTTCCCTATACCTTGCTGATTAGGTTGGGAAAGTATTTGAAAGGAAAAGAATCACCTAACATAAAATTGTTTACAACCAAACTATGATCATAGACTAATATAAATTGAAACTTTTAGACGAACAAATTTGAAATTTTTTGACGAACAATTGTAGTAATTTGAGATTTTGAGGGAAGATCAGGAAAAGAAGCAGTGGTAGACAGGTGGGAGAGATGAAACTGATTTGAGCAGAAAGGATGGGGAGGAATCATGTAAATGTGGGGAGAGAGGCATTTTCAGAACATGGAGGAGGTATACTCCTCTTTAGTTTAATAGCGTGAGCTAACTGTTGAGATCTATGATCATGGACCATATGTGTTCTTAATCTTTGAACCTTCACCCTTCTTTATCTTTTATGTTTGTCCTAGTCAGTATGATCAAATGCTTTTTGTTATATAGATTTCATTTTTCTAATAAGACTTCCACTAGTATTTATGTTTCACCAAACATAGGAGTCTTTCGACTTCACTAGTGAGTATTAGGACTCGTCCATCTTTGAATTTTGACCTTGAGTCTGCTCAACACGTCATAGCTTCACGGACAATGAATAACTCCTTATCGGTTGTATCATTTACAACTCCCAACCCTTTGGTACTTTTTCCTAACTCCAGTTTGACCTTGAATCTGCTCAATAAATCAAAACAAAAATTTTCACTCATGCCTACCATATCATGACGATCTAAGTATATCATATGTACCTTGAGTCTACTCAACAAATACGGAGTATGCAAGTAATTATTAATATATATATATATATATATATATGATAGAGGACAATATTATATTAAAGATTCATAATCTTCAATACATTATATTGAGTGATATCGACTCATGGAATAATGTATCTCTTAAGAAAAATCCTCGTGATTCAAGTGTCAAACACATTTGAAATCATAGTATACGTACATTTACGTATGTATTTATTTTTTAAGTCTAATTAGGGTTTCTTAATGTTCCAGCGTTAGTTTATGCATTCATATTATATAAGTTTTATTATTATATAACTTTTATATTTTATATTACTTATATAATAGTCTTATGTATAACATTATATTAATTAAATATTTTTTAATTAATTTTTAATTAATTGACTTTTTAATCAATTTTATATTATTTGAATATAACATTTGTATTAAATATTTATTACATAATATAGCCTTTATAGTATTACACATATATCTTATATATGCGTATATTCATTTAATTAACTAACCTTTAATTTATTTATTTAATTAATTAGCCTTTAATTAATTTATTTATTTAATTAACTTTTAATTAATTTATTTAATTAAAAAATTTTAATTTAATTATATTAATTCAAAATTAAATTCATATACATACATGTATAATTGTGTTATTTTATACATTTTAAAACAGAATAACATATATCATAATATATAATACAAGCATACATTTATTAATTAATTAACTTCTTTAATTAATTTATTTTATTAATCTTATTAATAAATTTTGAAAATTTGAAATTAATATTTATTTTCAGACATTTTGAAAAATTTTATTATACTATAACTTTTATAATATTTGTATATCTTATTTTAAATTTAAAATCTTATATTTAATTTTCAAACAATTTTGAAAATTAGCCCAAGGCCTAATTCAAATTTGAGCCTTTTCTATTAGGGACAACTTTTGGGCTGTGAGTTTAATAGTTAATCCTAACATGACTCATTTAGACCACGTAGGCTATTGGGCTCCGATACCATTGTTGGAACTGGGCCCTCCCGTAGTGGAATATATGGGTGAATTTCAATTTTTTTACCCTATATGATCTTTATTAGGCCTATAAAGTCAAATTTATTTAGAATTTTTTAAAATTTATAAATAAAATCTTTATTTCATTTAAATTATAATTAATAGATTGAATTTTAGTTTATATATATTTTAATTAAGCATAATGGTACACATATGCATATGTGTGTGCGTGTGTAATATAACAATCCATGTAAAGTATAACATGTCCTTATATAAATGTTAGGATTTGCATCACAGCGGACATGCTAACTCATCTTATATGTATTATATATTACCCAATTATATGTATGTATGTATATATACACACAAACTTGTTATTTTTTTAGCAAGGCTAGCAAGTTTTAAAGTGGGCCGTCCACTTTTATTAAAAACTTTAGATAACAGGTACTAGACACATGCGTCAGAACAGCTAAAAACAATATAAAAGAACATGAGCCAAGTAGAAGGGCCATGACTACTAAAACAAGTCAAAAATGGCTAGTCCCCTTCCAAAGATGAGGATCCACAGCCAACTTCCTCAGAATCTGGCCCAATAACAAGAACATACTCTGAAAATAAAGTGGTCTTGTTTGGAACATAATCTACTGAATCGTAGAGTACAAATACTTCCTGTCCCAAGAGGCGTCCTGTAAAAACAATGCTATTATCATCACCTTCTTCACCTAGCAATCAAAGAGAAAGTCCTTCCCTATGAACATGACAATACAACTTACGTTCCTTACCTGCTTCCCCCACAAATATATGGTAACTGTTAAACGATGGACAATATCTCATTTCAGATTTCTCATGAACCCAAGCTTGCTCAGTGGAATCCCAGCTAATATTTTGAGGATCAACAGAAGCAATCGAGGCTTCATCAAGAAGCACAGTAGAGGGCACTTACAATGAAAAACTAGGGACGGTATCAGAAGCCACATCAGCAACTTCTACAACAACCGAGGAAGAGATTTTCGGCTTAGGGACGTATTTCCTAACCGGAGGGCGAGGAAGTGGTTTCTTAGCCAGGATAGGTAATGAAGAGTCAACAAGACCAAGCTTACAATTTTTTGCAATATGACCAAAGGAGTGACAAACCGAGCATATATCAGGTTTACAACTATAATCAACATCAACATAAACATCCTTACCCTCAGTAGTACGAACCTTCAACTTAGAAGGAAGCAGCTTATCCGGAGTTATTTCAATTAACGCCTTAGCATACACGATCCTCTTCCTAGCCACAGTATTGACATTAAAACATCTAAGCTTGCCAACTAGGCTAGTCAACCAATCTAGCCCAATCGTGGATGCAGAACAAAAGGGATATTCCTGAAGTTGGCCTATACAGGAATAGACAAAATCTGATCCCTAATACTATCAACCGATGGACTCCATGAGGTTACAATGAATGGCTTAACTGCAATAATGGATGATTCCACTTTTAGAATATTAAGTCTTTCATCTTTTCAAGAGAACTTGAAGAAAAACAAGGATACGCCGTAATAAACATGAAGCCAATGCATAATTTTCCAAATACTATGATAATGTTGTCAAACTACATTATATGGCGGGTTAGAGTCAAGGAAAAAACCAACCAAGTACTCTGACCAATACTCAACTCCCGCTTGTAAAATCTCGCTCCAAGGCACCATCGCTCCATCAATTTCAACTTTTTAAAAAGGGCAGGGAGAGTACGTACCCGCGTTTCTTGACAATGAAGTAAACAATGAGGTCCATATATTTGCAGTAGGAGGTTGTGAAGCCTGAGTAGCAGGCAGGGACTCAACACTCATGTTATTAGGAAAATTAAGGTTAGCAGGTTGTAGATGACTAGCAATATCAGTTGGAAATTTTTTACAAACAATAAGAGAGCATTGTAAATCTCTATGCACTGGATTGGAAATGGCCGATAGTAATAAATAGTGAAAATGCAGCGGAATAGTATAGTAGATCACACAGTCGATTTTATACTGGTTCGGACCTACCGTCCTACGTCCAGTCCCGAAGCTCCCCTTCGGTATTTCACTATCAAGATCGTCACTTCACCCGGAAGAATAGGTTTACAAACTCTGCTTGAACAACCGAAAATAACTTCAACAACAGTTACAAGTAGTGTAACAAAACGTTACTCTTTGACAACACGTATCTTAATATATAGAATGTCAGTTTGATGTACAATAACTCCTATAACCAAAGCAAATGATATTGAGTGGAGGTATAGAGGCTAAGAAGTTTATTTGACTAGAGTATGGGATGTGGAGATGAAGCGAACTAGTCGAAATCTCTGAATCAGATGAATTTCTTGAAACTAAAAGAATTGCTTTAGGAATTGAGAGTTTAGGAGTGGAAATCAAAGCATAAAATTGTGTTGTGATTTAGGGATGGTTAGGGATTTATATAGATGTTGTAGGGATGCTAAAGTAGGGGTGCAACCTTTCAATTTCGTCATTGATGAAGAGAAGTGGCTGCAGGAGCGGAGAGATGCAGCTTCTAGAGCGAAGAGACATGAAGATATCACTTCAAAAAACTAGCCATTTTATACTAGGTCAGTCGACTTAAAGAAGGCTTCAGTCAATTGGCTTATTGTAAAATTCTAACCTGAGAGAATAGTAAAAAACAATAGACAAATTTTTCATATTCAGTCGACTGAACAAGCTTTCAATCGACTGAATCATAGTACTTTCCAAAAGTTTGTGTGGTGCAGTGATAGGGCATGTGCTTATCTCTCAGCCCACCCGGGTTCGAATCTTAACTTTGCAAATTTTTAGCCATTTTATTTTACACCTGTCCCATCATTGTTTTGACCTGAAATAACTCAATAAACATAGTAGTACCATTTTTGTATGGTTGTTATCATCAAAACACCATACATATATATATATATATGTATGGTTCTTTCATTCTCCCCCTTTTTGCTGATGGCAACCAGACAACTTTAATATATAATAATAACTACTACTAGATATATGTTATGTAAGTTTATTTTCCTCAACTTCATATAAATGCTAATACAAAATATGTAAAATACGTTCTTCTCCATCTTTGTCATCAACAAAAAGGGATAAGAGCATTGGCGTACTATATGATAAATACTCCCCCTAAGTATAATGTTTCTCTTTAACTTTTAACTATGTACTTCCCCTATTAATATGCTCATTATTTCTCCCCCTTTTGTAATTAACAAAAAGTATGAAAAAATTAAAAATAAATGGAGAATATCATAGAAAAATTAAAAATAAATAATTTTAACATTAATGCAAAACGATGATTATCCAATAGATATGTCAAATATAAGCAAAATGATACTCATTTTACAATAGATATAAGGTTTATGACTTAGGAAACCATATCCATTTGGATGTGGTTGATCTCTTAAAAAATAATTTCCACTATTAATCATAGTGCCGTAATAATTGCTAATGTATGATTGTCTATCATAATCAGTTAGAATAGAAGAAACCTATATTTTAACATAATTATCATTGATTTAGTATTCAAAGGATTTTTTTCTATTTCTAAGCATAATAATATTATGACATGGATTGGTTTTAGAACTATCTCTACTTTTAGTACTAGCATTAAAATGTATATACAGGAATGCATATTCAGTACTTTTTCTATAATTATCTTGTTTATAGTCTAAACAAGTTCTATTACTGTGAGCTTTGCTATTAGTAGTTAAGGAAGATAAATCATCTTTTTATATATTAAAATTTGTGATTTTTTCATTTAATTTATCAAAAACAGCTTTGAAATCACAAATTTCTTTTTGCCACATAATATTTTTATCTTTTAAAAATTCACATTCTTTAATTAATTCTAGATTCTTATCATTTAAAGCCCTATTCTCTTTTTCAAGAGACAAAAGTTTAGAATTAGAATTAATTAAATAATTTTCGAAAAATGTACTTTTATTTTGCAAAACTTCGATTTCATTTAAAAGATCAGTATTTTTATCATTTAAGCGCTCATTATCTTTTAATAGAAAATCTTTTTGTAAAATAAGTGCTTCCAATGTATTTTCAAAAAATTTAGTTTATTTTGCTAAAAACTTATTTTCTTCCGTTAAAATATAAATTTTACACTCACAATCATCTAATTTAGCTAAAGCAATAGAATTGATCTTTTGTGATGCTTTAGAATCTTTTAATAACTTCTCATGCATTTTTAAAAGATCACTATATCTAAGCGTACCGATTTTGTCTGAGATTAACCACATAGCACATGTACCTTAATTATATAGTTTGTTGCTCACTTCCAGAAATTTTCTTTTTCTCGACTATCTTTGAGCTCTGACTAGATCTTCTCTTTCTGACCATTATTCTATGATGTTGTGATGATCGATAGAATTTCAGGCTATGATACCACTTGTTAGTCGCTATGCACTAGATCGCAAATGGTCTGTAGTAGTAGACAATGTAAATCCAGCAGAATAATATCGTAGATCATATAGTCGATTTTATACTGGTTCGGACCTCCCGTCCTACGCCCAATCCCCAAGCTTCCCTTTGGTATTTCACTATCAAGAGCCTAACTTCACCCAGAGAAATAGTTTACAGACTCTGCCTGAACAGCACTATAAGACTTCAACAACAATTACAATTAGTGTAACAAAAATGTTACTCTCTGACATAGAGTATCTTGCTATACAGAATGTCAATTTGATGTACAATGTTATTGAGTGGAGATATAGAGGCTACGGAGTTTATTCGACTAGAGTACGGGATGTGGAGATAAAGCAAACTAGCTGAATCTCTGAATCGGATGAATTTCTTGGAACTCGAAGAGTTGCTTTAGGAATTGAGATTTAGGAGTGGAAATCAAAGCGTAAAGTTGTGATATGATTTAGGAATGGTTATGGGTTTATATAGATGTTGTAGGGATGCTAAAATAGAGGTGCAACCTTCCAATTTCGACATTGATAAAGAAAAATGGCTGTAGGAGCGGAGAGATGCAACTTGTGGAGTGAAGAGACATGAAGATTGCACTTCAAAAAACTAGCTGTTTTATACTAGGTCAGTCGACTTAAAGAAGGCTTCAATCAACTGGCTTAGTGTAAAATTCGAGCCTGAGAGCATAGTCAAAAACAATAGACAAGTTGTTAATATTCAGCCGACTGGATTCGGTCGACTGAACAAGGTTTTCAGTCGACTGAATCATAATATTTTTTAAAAGTTTGTGTGGTACAGTGGTAAGGGCATGTGCTCATCTCTCAGCCCACCCAGGTTGAATCCTAACTTTGCATATTTTTAGCCATTTTATTTTACACCTTTTCCATCATCGTTTTGACCTGAAATAACTCAATAAACAGTTTACTTGCATTGTTGTATAGTTGTTATCATCAAAACACCATATATATATATAGACACATATATATGGTTCTTTCAAGCGTACAACTGCATCTAGAATAGATGTATCTGCCATACTTACGTCAATAAACAATTCACCATCAAAAACATGATTCAATAACTCGAACACCGGAGGAGCAGACTGCCGCTGGCCTTCCTAGACCACCAGTAACAACATCATTAATATGAATATCATGCTGATCATGCAGATCTCTCATAATAATTAGCTCAGCACATAGAGAATGTCGAGGCAAAAAACATGCTGAAGGAAGCACAGTAGATTTTACGTATTTCAGACCTAAAGCATCCAAACATTTACCATTATTTTGCCAAATCTCATCACATACGTTTACAGCAGCAGCAAATAGAGGAGTAACTGTCGATGCGTTCGCCATATTCATACAACACAGCCCAAACATAGGTGCACAGTTGATTCAATTCGAACAAGGGACGAAGCAAAATCACCAAAATTGCAGGACCCAACAATTACAGCACTAGTGGACATTGAGCCCGAAATAATGACAGGCGAGGAAGCACCAATCTGATTTACATGATTACTTGGTAATGAACATTCATGAGAAGGCAGACTACCAAGAAGTCTACAGCCGAAAGCAGTAGCATTGACATTAATAAGAGACGAAGAAACCCCAGAAATGGCCGCTTGAGACGCCTTGGGAGACGACAAATAGGTTTGGCCACTTTAGGTATAGGAGGAGGAGCGTCCTAAATTAACAATAGTGGACTGAGTGAATTTTGACTTGTCCTTACGATTCTTGGCTATCCGAAGAACCCAGAGCGACAAGGTAGGGTGCAAGAGGAGCACTAAACGGAAGGCAAGAAGACGAGGCACGAGAACCCTAAATCAGCAGTTTGGGTGAAAACAGGGAGGCCATTGATATTTATGTGATGTACACAGATCATATATTAAATATGATATTTATATGATCACTGCTAGAAAAGGCTAAAATACCAACAGCATGTAGCGACGGTTGATTTCTGATGACTTCCGACGGGCCGTCGGCGGCCGTCGGAAGCCTTCGGAAATTCACGAATTACAGGCTCCAGCCGAGCCTCTTCTTCCTCATTTTCTGGCACAAAAAAAACCCATTGAAACCCCCAAATCCCTCCTCCAAGCTTCCAATCTCCGATTTCAAGCTTCCGAATCCTTTAAGGTTGCCTAATCAAACTCTACTGCTCTCAATCTCAGGTATAATCTCTTATTTTCACCAAAAATCTAATTTTTACCCTAAATCTTGATTTGCATAAGTTGATAAATTAGGGCTAATTAGTGATTGTAATTGTTTTCAATAGCCTAATAATGGTTTATAGTATTACGTGGTATACCTATTTCATATGTTATCGTGAAATTTTAAAGAGTATGTATAATATGCGATTATGTGTGTATATGTAAACCATTATATGTGTTGTTTCTACCATTGTATTGTGTTAATTGGAATAAGACATGAGTTGTATAACATCTTGACTTGTATAACAATAATGAATGCACGAGTCTAATTTTTTTTGACTGTATTGGAAAATAACAACAATATTGAAGCAGCCTTATTTGGTAAAATACGCGGAATAAATGTGGTAAATTAATAGTTTTTTAAAATATATAAAATTAGTAAATATTCGTTTTTTACAAACTACTAATTTTTACGCCCCTTAGAGAGTTTTTGGCTTCGTCCGACAGGTGTTGTACATGATCGTTATATAAATATTCGTTTTTGTCACGAAACGACCATTTATATTCAACTAGTACAGTACTTGTTGGATTTGTCCCTGTATTAGACAAGTTATAAACACGGTAAACAATTACATTTCGCACATTATTTCGTTTCAAACGGTTTACAAAATTTCGCCGTCACTTTTCTTTTTTGTTTCCTGCGTACACGCATTTGTGTACAATGCAGGAAACAAAATGAAAGTGCTGCTGAAATTTTGTTGAATCATTTAAAACGAAATAATGTACGAAATGTAAGTGTTTATTGTGTTTGTAATGGGAAGTAGGATGACTGACCAAGAAAAAAGATAACCATAAACCAACATTTTTATATTGTATTCTTAAATGGGAATCGATTATTTTATTGATCGGAAGAGATGGATGTATCAAAGAAGAGGATTGAGAGGCTCAATAAAAGAAGATTTTTATAATGGTATAAACGTATTTGTTGAATTTTCTATAAGTAATAACGGAAACGATATAGAAATTCATTGTCCGTGTAGTAAGTGTAAACATTTGAAGTATTTGTTACCCGATATTGTGAAAGTCCATTTGTGCAAAAACGGTTTCGTGCCAGAGTATTATGTTTGGGATCGTCATGGAGAAGTTGAAGCAATTTCTACATAGTCTGAATTAGAGATTGCTGGTAATGAAATTGTTATGACGAACCGTATAGAAAATATGGTTGAAGATGCATCACGATCAATGTTCCCTACGGTTGAAGTTGACGACGACGATGAAAATGTTGAAGAACCAAATATTGAAGCAAATTTTTTTATGATTTACTGGATGCTGCTAAGAAAGCTCTTTGGAATGGTTGTAAAAGCGGCACCCAGCTATCAATAACCGTAGAATACATTGCGATGAAGTCAAAATACAACATCACCGAAGCCGAATTTACAGCCGTTGTACAAGCTGCAAAAAGACATATGTCGCCTGATAATTTAATGTGCGAAAATCACTATGAAATTAAAAAACTTATGTTGGCTTTTGGTTTACCTTATCAGAAAATAGATACGTGTTTAAATGGCTGCATGTTGTTTTGAAAAGAGGACATCACTCTTAGAAAGTGTAGAATATGTAACGAGGGAAGGTACAAACCAAGAAAAAAGAAGAGAAAGGAAGTTCCATACAAACGTCTGCATTATTTGCCCATCACTCCCAGGCTTCAAAGATTATACGCATCCTAGTGTGAGAACAGATGAAGAAGGTATGTTGATACATCCAGCCGATGGAGAAGCATGGAAGCATTTCGACAAAACTTATCCCAATTTTGCAGCGGAGAGTCGTAATGTTAGACTTGGATTATGTATGGATTGTTTTTCACCATTTTCTCAATTTGGTGCTAAATATTCATCTTGGCCCATTATCATCATACCTTATAATTTACCTTCGTGGATGTGTATGAAAACGCAATATATGTTTCTTACTGTTGTCGTTCCTGGCCTCGAAGATTCGATACAAGGAATCGATGTTTATTTACAACCGTTAATTGAGGAGTTAAAAACGCTGTAGAACGAAGGAGTAGAAACATACGACGTTTCAAAGAAAAAAATTTCGTATGCTTGCTCCTTTGTTGTGGACTATAAGTGATTTTCCTGCCTATGCAATGCTTTCAGGATGGCGTACATCCAGTCATCTAGCATGTCCTTATTGCATGGAAGAAACACGAGCATTTTCTTTACTGAATGGTAAGAAAATTTCATGGTTTGACTACCATCGATGTTATCTCCATGTCAATCATCTCTTTAGAGGAGACAGGAAAAACTTTTTGGCTAATAGAGTAGAAACCAGACAACCACCAACGATATGGTCAAGCGAAGACATATACGAACTTGTAAGGGACTATCCAAAGATATATGAAACTGGAGTGCAAACAGAAATTGCAGGCAAATCGACTATTTATAATTGGTGCAAACAAAGTACATTTTTGGAGTTGCCTTATTGGAAAGATCTTCTGCTTCGTCACAATATTGATGTGATGCACAACGAGAAAATTGTATTTGATAATGTTTATAACAAAATTTTGAATGTCAAGGGGAAGACTAAGAACGATTTGAAATCAAGACGCGATATACAAGAATTATGCAAACGCCTCGAGCTTCATATGAAACCAAATGATAGTAAAAAACCCAAAGCATGTTACGAGTTAGATAATAATCAAGTTATAGTTGTGTTAAAATGGGTGGAAGGATTAACATTTCCTGATGGGATTTCTTAAAATCTTTGTAGATGTGTTGACTTTAAAAATGGTAGATTGAGCAGAATGAAAAGCCACGACTGTCACATAATGATGGTAAATTTATTACCTGTTCTATTCAAAGAACTATTGTCCTTAAAAGTTTGGAAGGTAATAATAGAGCTTAGTTTGTTTTACAAAGAGCTTTGTTCGACTACTTTAAAAGTGAAACGTTTACGTAAACTTGAAGAAGATATTCCTATATTGCTCTGCAAATTGGAGAAAATATTTCAGCTAGGTTTTTTTAATGTAATGGAACATTTACCTGTTGATCTCCTATCTGAAGCACGACTTCGAGATCCTGTGCAATATGGATGGATGTATCCATTTGAGAGATATGTAATATGTTACCTATTAATTTAATTACATTCGGAAGTTAAAGTTAATGTAAATTAATTTTGCATAGATACTTGAATCATCTGAAGAAAAAAAGTGAGGCAAAAAGCATGAGTTGAAGTACGATATGTAAATCTTACATCGAAGAAGAAGCTTCGTTCCTTTTCTCTCGCTATTTCAGTGACCATGTGAATATATGATTAGAAAGTGTTCCTCGTAATGATGAAGGCGATGAACAAGAGTTCTCTCAAACAATGTTATCTATTTTTAGACAACATGGTCGACCTTCTGGAAAATGTGTAGAAGTATGGTTAGCATGTAGCACACACTTATATTCTTCTTAATTGTGTTGAGGTTGCACCATTTGTTAGGTAATCCAAAATAATAATTTATGATTTATTCATTTCCATAATGCATGCGCGCGTAGAATTTAATGCAATATTTTATTCATATATGCAATATTTTTGAAAGTGAACATCCGCACGGAGATCTCAGTAAAGAATTTTCTGATTGGTTTTCAAAGTACGTTTGTAACGACCCGTATTTTTAGCTACTTTAAAATTTTAAATTTAATGTAATTATTAAATAAAAATGGTTAAAAATAAAAAATTTCAATGGATTTGAATGTAAGTTATCGAATATGAACTTGGATAGGATTTTGAAATAAACAAATTCTGGAGATTTAAGTAATAACGAGTATTAAAAATAAATGCTATGTATTAAATGAGTTTACGGTCAATAGTTGGATTGGATAACAATGTTAAATTTAATAGATGTAAATAAAGTAATTGATTGATAACTAAAATTCATTTAAAATCTAATATTGAAATTTGTTGAATATTGAACAATTAAGTTGTTTAAATTTAATATTGGAAATTATTTGAATAATTGGATTTTGAATTTAATATGATTGGAAATGATATTGGAAGTTGATGTAAATCTTATTTATACAACAATGAAGATTGTTGACATTTAAAATTGGATTTAAAAGTGAATAGTTAGAAATAGGGAATTTTATATTATAATCGAGACGTTAAAATAGCGATCCGAGGCACAGTCTCGGAATTCGACGAAACTAGTTCCATTGAAACCATAATAGTGTATTATTGTCGGATTTCAAATTTCGTAGTGTTTAGAGTTATCGTTTGGTCGTACGAGATATAAACGCATCGAAATTTATATCGAAAATTCAATATAATAATTGGGTCCAAAAAGCTATCTTCTCCATACGATCGAATTAGGACTCGGAACATTTTCCATTGCTTTCAGAATAGGGGTATAACATTATAAACGCCTAACGGCACGCCTCGATAGGGGTTCAAGATTTTAAGTTACATAAATCGATACATTTTGAAATTAAATTAATATATTAATTGGTCAAACCAGTCTTTTCTTCTGCAACCTAGATTTGACTTTACCTTTTCAAACACGCCAACGTCTAACCCTTTCTTCTTTTAAAAACCAAAAGCACGCAACTATACAATGAAAAAAAAACATAAATCGAACTTTAAAAATTTATTTCTTGCAAATTACTCAATGGAAAAATCCCAAACCAATTCTTAAAATCTAGTTTTTCCATCCTCTTCGATTGGGTATATGATTTGTAGGGTGCGGCGCCTTTATCTGGGGGTCGACTGTGAAGGGTTCAACTAGGGTTTGGGTTTTGGGGCGAGATAAGCATCGATGGGAAGAAGCGACATCGTTTTTGAACTCCCGGTGGAAAATAGCGGCTCGGGAGTGAGTTTTGTGCTGTGCGACCTCAATATGTGAGGTGCGACTTTCCTGCATACACAAGGAGGAGGGCATGGACGCATTTTGATATAAGGGGCCAAGCTTGGTGATGTTTGTACGTGCATATGCGGTTCGTCGAGAGGAAGTTGTAGGTTGTAATGTCCCACATCGCCTAGTATGGGATAGGTGATGCATATATAACTCATTAGGCACCCTCCTCTTACAAGCTAGCTTTTGGGGGTGAGTTCTACCTAATTGGGCCGTAACAAGTGGTATCAGAGTAGGTCACCACTACTCGAAAGTTCGAGTCATGAGAGGGGCGACCTATAGGCTTGAACTGATAGGTGAGTGAAGCCGTCCAAAGGGAAAAGGGCTACCATCGAATCAGTCAATAAGGGAATAGAGTGGGCCGACGTGGACGTCGGACTTTCGAAGAGTGGTGGAATGTAATGTCCCACATCGCCTAGTATGGGATAGGTGATGCATATATAACTCATTAGGCACCCTCCCCTTACAAGCTAGCTTTTGGGGGTGAGTTCTACCTAATTGGGCCATAACATAGGTGAAGGCGGTTCGACAAACGGAGGTCCCTAGCTCCGTATCACTCAAAACAGTGCACGCGACCATGGGTTTGTTCATTCTCGAGTATAGGCAATGGCTACAGGAGTTTGGGAAGAAAGGTTGTTGTTGGGCTGGGCTTCTTTGGGTATGGGTGTTTTTAAATGTAATTAGAATATAAATTTATTTATAAATTATCGACGAACTTATAAAATGTATAACTTCTACATACGAGGTCCGATTGGATCGAGACATTTTGCGTTCCGATCGTGATAATGAGAGCTTCGCAATGAAACTTGTTTGGACGGATTTGGAGATAGTCGAAATTTGGGCTAAAATCGGGCGTTGTCCGGTTTCAGTTCCAAACCGGAACGTCTCGACGACAACGGAAAATCAAGGTGAGTGTTTTATAACGCTCACAACCTACAATAATATTTTTGTGCTAGTTAAAATGGTATTATGAAGTGATATAAATTTTATTGGTCGTAGTTTGATAAATTTAATTGTCATCTAGATTGTCATTGAATTAATTGTTAAAATTAAAATTGACAGTCAAATTGAAATTGGAATTTAATTGCCAGTAAATTACCGGATATTGACAACTATGAAATTGCTCAAAATTATATTGTCTTTTTGTATGATTGATTGTGATGGATGCAAATTGGTTGATATTTGGATGTTATTGTTTATATATATATATATATATCTTGTTATCACCTTGTATATTATTTACAGTGTATAAAACTGTAAATTGAATTATTTCGAATAAATTAAGAAATAGGTTGAAATGATATACCTATGACATCGAGATTGGATTGAAATGATATATATCCATCCCTGAAATTAAATTGAAATAATTGATCACTTGGCCATAGGATAGAAAATTATACACGAACACCGGATTGGTTAAATTAAATGATTTTTAAAATCTTTGATTTGAAATTATTTAATTGGTTTTGATTTAAAAGAAATAAAAATCAAATTTATAGAAATCGAATTAATCACATATTCGAGTTTGAAATGTTGAAATTAATTTTGGTTAAAAGAAATTGTTTAAATAATCGAAGTTGTGATTTTGAAGTTATAATCGAAATATGATTGAATTTCATAAATTGATCTGATTTAAAAAAATGATTGGATTTTTATTCGTACTTTGAATATGCTAAGTAAAAGTAATATAAAACGATATTTCGAAATTGAGCTAGGAATTGAATTATATTTGAGGATTGGGATTTTAAACTAAATATTGAAGGTTAATTTGATTTAAGCGTTTTGAATCGATGTTTTGAAAATTGAGCTCAAAATTGATATAAATTGGAATTGAAATTGAATTAATCGGATTTGAAAGTGGAATTGAATGAATTTGAAATCGAAGTTGAAATTGATTTGAATTGAAATCGAAATTGAATCGATTGAATGGAAATTGAAATTGATTTGAGTTAGGAAGTTAGAACTAGACCGGTTTGACTTTGAAATTATTTTCAAATAAATAATTTAATATAAAACTATTTAAAAGCTATCTTCATAAATATACAAATTATTTTGGTTTCCAAATTATTTTGCTATATAAACCATTTTAATACTTAAACTAGTTTATATTAAAACATTTTAACCATTTAAACTATTTTAACCATTTAAACTATTTTAACTATTCTAACCATTTAAACTCTTTTAACTATTTTAATTATTTAAACTATTTTAAAACTACTCAAACTATTTTTCAAAAATTCAAACTGGTCAAGGGTGAAATGTTTATTTTAAATCATGGATTTAAATACGAATGGGGTTAAATGAAGTTATAACCCAAATGTAAATCTGAAACAATTTTGGAATCGAAATCGAGATATTAAGATGAACATGATTTTGAACTGGATTAGTATATTTTGAAGCAAATATGATATTTTGATATCAAGTATAAACCGTTTCGAAATGTAAAAGTACCAACAGGTGTGTAAAACGACGTTTGGTTGTTAAAGAGACCGGGGCCGGATATGGGCATACTCTTTGTCGATACCGGAACCACTTTAACAACTGTGTACGTGGAGGAGACTCTAGAACGAAGTGGTTGGATTTGGCGGCAATTGCTGGATTTGAAGAAAGAGAACGATGATGGATAGACCCCGGCACTTGTGCCAATTTGAAATGACTAAAACAAGACGGCTTGATAGGGCCAAGCGGGCTAATTACCCCAAGCGGACATCCGTTCTTTGATTTTCTTGGACTTGGTCCATATTATTACTCTTGTTGTTGGTTTCGATTGGTGCCCCTTGATTGGGATAGCCTCCCTTTGACTCGATATGGGATGGTTGGACGCGGTGGGCGGTCATGGCTATGATGCGTTACCACCAGCCCTGCGACCCGAACTGGTAGTATCCTACCTTGGGCATTTCCTCACGTGCCTTGTCATACTTTTATCCATATACGAGGCACATACGATTTTGGTTTAGTGTTGTCATATCACGGCGCATCCCTATCCACCGACCGTTTACTGGTGTTTTATATGCAAACTATACGACAATGCTTAAAAACGCGTTAAGGGGGGTCAATGTAAAGCCTTAACGCTAAGAAAAATATTTATTTTACTGACTAGACATTATATATATAGCGTATTCTACTACATATAAATATTTTGATGGGTCCTTAAGAGATGGAAAATCCCGTAACATCTCTTAAGTTATTGCACGCACGTTATACACTGGATAAGAGATGTGAAAACCCATAAGCATCTCTGACGCCGTGACACTCATATTTTATATGCGATATCGATTTGACTTACATAAGGATATTTTAGTCCTGACTCGAGTGTTTTGTTCTTTTCATTATGCTCGGGTCAGTCCTGAGTTTTTCAGCTTATAGAAGATTCATTATGGAGGACGAAGACGAAGATTTTTTATACTATTACTATTATTATTCCAGCATTATGTTGTCCGCTGCATTACTTTATTCATTCCTGATGTATGTATATAACTCTGATAAATGTTGTATAGATTATAATCAAAAGTATTGTATAAACAGCTTCATGAACTGTTTATATAATTATTATACTTTATCGTTCCGCATCGAGATTCTGTGTTTGTTTTCTTCTCTTCTTCTTTTCTCTTATTTTCTTATTTACCCCATTAACAATCCTCTCTTTTGAATGGTTTGAGTTGACATGTGTGATTTACTGTCGATTTAAACTGTCCCAAAAAGGTGGGTCGTTACAACGTTTATGAATCAAGAAATTGTGTGGTTGATGAAGGGTTTAAACATCTTGCATTGGGACCAAAAAGAAATGTCAAGGCATATCCAATATATTTCGTCAATGGATATAAATTTAACACCAAAGAATATGGTGCAGAAAAATTAACTAATAATACAGGTGTATTTGTTAAAGGTAGTGATTATCCGGAAAATCACATAAATGATTTTTTAGATGTTTTAACACAAATTTTGCAACTGACATATTTCTCACGACCCACGGAGGAGGTGTTTCTGTTTAGATGCAATTGGTTTAGCAATGTTTCAGGTTCTGGAATTAATGTGCACAAGGACAATAATCTTATTGAAATAAAGCACACATCGCATTATCACAAGTACGATCCTTTTGTACTAGCCAAACAAGCATTGCAAGTTTATCACACTCCTTATCCGTCTCTAAAAAGAGATAAAGTAGATTGGTTGGCAGTTTTTAAAACAAAGGCAAGATTTACGTTTGATGGGAAGAATATTCCAAACGAATAAGCTTATCAGGCAGATCTTAAGCAAAGCAACGAAATAATAATAACAGACGATCGTACTAATTTTGGACCTCTGAATGATGAATCAAACATTTTGGTAGAAGCATTCGAGAGTAGGGAGGAAAATAATGTAGAATATGAGACCGAATCTGAATCAGAAGACGATGAGGATTGATATAAATACTATGTTGAATTCTTATGTATTATACAATTTATGCAATTGATGAGATTTATTTTGCTAGTTATGTAATTTATGTCATTTATGAAACTGAATCTTCTTATCGTCATTTACATCATTTATGTCATTACCATTTCTGTCATTTATTTAGCAATTTATGTTAAAAATGAAATGTATTCTGCTTATCGTCAGAATATAAGACCCAATCTGAATCAGGTATACTTTGCACTTTATGTACTTTATCTCATTTATGTCGTTTAACTATAAAATATATGTCATTATTATGTTATTGTTCTCTTTTAAAATGATATGTCTATGACAGGTACCATGTCATACAGAAGGAGGAGTTCTTCCCATTCTTCAAGAGGCGATGACAACGGTCCATCGCAACCGCCACAGTGACCCACTGTGTCTCTAGTACCTAGAGCGGAGGGGAAGTATTAAACTTTTTTCAGCATCTTAAATATTTTGTGTATGATATACTACTCTGTATCATATTTAACACAAGGGGTTTGACCTATAGCTGTCAGCTGTAGTTCTATCAGTTTCGAGAGATTCGTACAAGAATAGGATGACAGCTTGTTGGTCGAAGTGGGATAATATCCGTCCCCACATCCTGGAGTGTATATGGCAGGATTTCATTGTAAGTATAATCTTCTCTTTTCCATTCTTAATTTTTTTGTCGCTTATTTATTGTTCACTTTTATTGTTTAATTTTTGGTCGCTTGTTTATCATGAAATGTAGGCCGCAGTGGACGTACAATCAGATGACCTACAGTTGGTACGACATTACTGGATGCAGAAGATGAGGAAGAACTACAGGGATTCCATGTCGGTGGTGAAGCATAAAGGGCAGAAGCTAAACTGGATGGGGGCGAGCATGTGGGAAGAGTGGCTGGCACATTGGGATAGTGACGAGGCGAAGGTAAGTGTACTAAACTTTTATTAATTATTTGATTGATACGTAAATATCAAAAAATATTTGGTAGGTAAATAATGTATTAAATTTAAATGTACAAGAAGAGTCGAAAAGAAACTCTACAAATAGGAACAAAAATCCCATCACTCATCGAGCAGGGTCAAAGTCGTTCCAGCAATATCGCCAAGAGTTGGTAAATTTATTAAATGTGAATTGTAAATAGTTATTGTGCTATATAATTTTGAATATACAATAACAGTACATAATAATCAATTTCAGGAAGCTGAGGCACAGCGTCATGTGCTGTATATGGATAAATTTACCCGTACTCATGCCGTCGAGCATGTAAATCCAGACGGAACAGTTTCATATACATGGTACGACGATAAATCGAGAAAGAGCCATGTAAGCATATTTTAGTTTATGTACTATTAGTAATTGTTTTAATTGTTAAAGTATAATGAATTAAGATATCATGCTATTAATTTTAATTGCATTTTTATTTGTTCATGCAGGCAAGATTTATGGAACAACGCCAGAACCTCCTGGAGGATACCGGTCGAGAGCAGCTGACGACGGATGAGGAGGACGTCATTTTTGAGTCAGTCATGGATCCAACGTCATGGAACAGGCGCAATGGCTTTGGCAATCAAGTGGTAATGAATAATATATTAAGATATAACAATTTAGTAAACTTTTAGTTCTAAAGAACTTCACATCGCTTTAGTCTCAGTAATAAGTTTATAGATATAACAATTAACACATTATGTTGTAGCTTTGATAGTAAGATTATAGACTAAATTAAATAAGTATTGCAGGCCAGTAGACAGAGGAGAGCTAGCCAAACGGCCAGAGCTGAGATCGATCTAGCAGAGATCGAAGAGTTGAGAGCTAGGGTGGCGTAGTTGGAAGAGCAAAACCATCGCCAGGCCATTGAGATGACAACGCTGCTAGACCAGCGTATTGCTGAGTACATGCAACAGTATGGTGGCCGCTTTCCATCCTCACCTGGTTCGGGAGGCTCTGAAAGTGATTGACTAGAGTGATAGGTATGTTTTTTTTTGTTTTGCGTCATTGTTTATTAAGTTTTGATGATACATTGAGTTGGTGGAGTTGGATTTGAAATGTTGTGTATATTGTTTGATAATACATTTGGTGGTAGTAATTTTGACATTTGGGATTTTATTGTGAGGAGTTGATAAAGGATTGATGTATATATTGTACAATGAGATGTATGTAAGTTATGGTAGCGAAGTTTGGTTTGATTTTATATGAATTATGCTTGATTTATTTCTTTATGTGATTTGATTATGTTTGTATGTTGACACAATGAATTATAGGTTAATTAAATTTGTGTAATGTGACCTATTAATATAAATATAATTAATTAATAAACATTTATATAAATTATAATAAATAATTTCTACTATATATATCTGATCCAAATAAAAAAGTTTATACATACATACATATAACAATTCAGCATGTGACAACATTCATACATATATGAATCTCACCTAACTAACAATATAAATATTATATTTATGTACAAGCAATGTAATATTATACATGAATTATAAGTTATATGAAATAAGAAAACATACCAAAACTATGCCTTGAAGTATACCTTGCTATAATGAATATCTCTCCTCAGAACTCTTCTTAATTCGGTAGACTGCTAATCTTTGAATTCTAGACCGTTGACTATCCAATAATTGTTGATTTAAAATTGATTTGAGATGAGTTGAGGGAGTTTTGTATAGGTGGGACGACCAGCAAGAAGATTAAAATAGCGGCCAAAAATTCACAAATGCATTAGGGTTGTAAGTTCCTTTATAGTGGAAGGAATGGGGAGAAAGATGGATCAAATCATTTACCCATTCTCCCTAAATCATAGCCTTCCATCAAAGATCTTGGCCGCCCCTATCATGTATGTTGCTGCCGTATGTATCATCATACATCATGGGCTAATAGCCCATTTTGATCCAAATAAATATTACTAATTAAATCTGATGTAATTACTTGTCAATATCTTATATCAATTAATATATTTATAACTATTATAAATATATACACTAATATTTATTCCTCAAATAATATTCATAATTTCATAGTCAATATTTCATACATATTAACTAATTTATAACAATTATGAACTAATTAAATTGTTTAGTCTAAAAAGAATTCATCATATCGGTTATGTGACTCGTCAAGTGTAAATTTGGTCAGCGATTAACATCAAACTATTTGAATGTTAACGTTCATATGTTACTTAGCAGGTGATGTGATATTTTGGTCAAATTTATCGCTCATTTAGTTTTGATAAAATCCAATTTCACTTTATTAAGTATTAGCCGGTTGTGACATTTATTTACACCATTTCTTTTCATCAAAACTATATCACGTTGGACATATTGAATATGGTAATGGTCAAATTTGTAACATCGTCCATATTCAAATCTATAGTCCAAACACAAAGTTCTTAGTTCAATAATAACAATTGTTATTAACCGAACTGTTCACTTTGATTTTGAGTTGACTTGAGTTGACCGTGATACTAACCCTATATAACCGAGGAGACGAATCCTCTCTTGAATAGTGCTTCACTTTCAATAATTTCACTCGACCCAACTATAGTCGCTCGATGGAACGCCATGTCATGATTTGATGATAATCAAAGTGGAGCTTTTGTATTGAAGATCCACAGTATTCTCAAGTCGAGAGAATTATGTAAATCAGTTACATCGATATTTTCTGTTTGACCTTAGTTATATTAACCAACAAAAAACTATCGAGTGAGTCGTTTCATAGTTATCCAATAACTATCAGTATGTAACATTTAGGTGCTCCAACAGGCATGAGTAATATACTGTTCGATATTTGGAGAGCGTTACGTACTCTAGTCTCAGCGGATACATTGAAATCAAGTCTCGATGTACCTTGACTAGAAAGATTTAAAATGGTATATTTATTTTCATTGTGATAAATTACTCATGGCTACAATTTATTGCAAAATTTAATGGCGGCTGCTGCATCTTTGTCCTCCAATCAAAACCCTAATTCATCAAATCTGACCTTGTCTGCTGATCAGGAAGGAGAAGACGATGATAATTGGCAAGAAGTCAGGAGAAAAGGAAAGCAGAAGGTGGCGGCAAAACCTAGCGTTAATCAAATACGATCGACTTATGCTGATGCGCTCAAATCTCAAGTTTTTTCAAAAGAAAGGAATAAAAGCTGGATACAAGCTACAGGTTGCAAAGATAGTATAGACAGCAACAATCGATTCTATGAGAAAACAGAGGATGAAAAAGGAGTGTTTGCAGAAATTGATGAAGAGGATTTTGCCGAAGCTACAAGCATGTGGAAGAATTCGATTTACATTTACATGGCAGGAAAGAGACCTTATTATATTCACTTTAACGCATACATTAAAAGAGAGTGGAAACCACAAGGAAGATGGAGCATCTTTGCGAGAGAAAATGGATATTATCTGGTAAAATTTGATATGGAATCTGATTGTCAAAACGTTATAGACAATGGTCCATGGTTTATGGATAGAAAATTATTATTTATCAAAAGGTGGGAGGCAAATCTACGATTGGAGAGGGATATGCTAGATTCACACCCTATTTGGATCAGATTAATGAATCTTAATCTTGCTCTATGGAGTAGCAGGGGGATTAGTAAACTGGCTAGTCTCATAGGAAAGCCAATTAAGATGGACGAAGACAGAAAACATCTTAGGAAGCTAAAATTTGCAAGGGTTCTGGTAGAGATATCAGCAGAGACAAAATTACCAAACAAAATACAAGCTAAAGATAATTCTGGAAAGGAGTATGTTCAAGATGTGGAATATGAATTTATTCCTCCAAATGTTCATAGTGCTTATGTTTTGGTCATACACAAATGCACTGCACAAGAAGTAATACTCAAGAGTGGAGGATCAAGGAAAAAACAGTAGAACATCAAAAAACTAATGATCAAGAGAGCAGCTCAGAGGAAAGGACTAATAATATACATCATAGTCAAAATGGGAAGTTGGTTGGATCATTACAAGTACTACAAAAAACATCAGATGAGACTATTAACAATGCATCACCAGTCACCCAAAATATACAAAGCTGTATCAGTACTGTTACTGATTCAATACATCAAAATACTGTTGATAACCAAACGCCTCCTGGCTGCCTAAGTTCTACAGAGGAAAACCCGGAGCAATCGGAGCATTTGAATAACTTGGCATAGGAGAAGGAACAGGAACAGAAGGTTGAAGATTTATACCAGAATGAAGAGGAACCTGAAACGGTAGAAGACATTAATAAAATGAACATAAATCTGGGTTCTAGTGATGAGGAGTTAAATGATGATACAAAAACAAGAACTTACACCAAACCAAATCAGGAATACATAGAACAGTTCAATAAGAAAGCAAGTAAGCATGGTCCAAAGAACATTGCTCCTAGGAACTTGAGGAGTAATAAAGCACCATCCTCCCAATGACAATAATTTGCTGGAATGTTAGAGGTCTTAATAGTGATGAGAGACAATTAGACCTCTTTAATTTAAGAAATAAATATAAACCATCATTACTTGGTTTACTTGTAAATAAAATGAATAATGATAGTATAGATAATTTCATTCTATTTTGGGGGCAAACTGGAGTATATATCATAATAATTCTAATAATTGTAAAGGAAGGATATTAGTTGCATGGTGTAATGAATTCTGGTCATGTAGTCTGAAAAGTAAGGATGATCAGCAATTTACAATAAAAGCTACAAACATGGGAGGCTTAAAAATCAATATCACTTTCATATATGCCAATAACCTTGCAAAAAAACGCGCATGTCTCTGGGATCAAATTAAAAAACTGTCAAATCAAATAGATGGTCCATGGTTAACAATGGGAGACTATAATGCAATGCTGAGAGCAGAAGATAAAGTTGGAGGTCTCACACTAAAAGCTTCCCAGCTGGAGGAATTCAATGACTGTGTTGTAGCTGTAGGATTGACGGAAGTAGCCCACACTGGACTGAAATACACATGGAGAAGTGGAGAAGTTAGAAAGATAGCCTGCAAACTGGATAGAGTTTTAACAAATTCAGATGCTATTAACATGTTCCCAGCAATGAAAGTCAATATTCTACCTTGCTCTACAAGTGACCACTCCCCTCTCTTAGTTGAACTTATTCAACTTAATATCGAGAAAGGTAAGCCATTTAGATATGCTAATTATTGGCCTTTATGCAAAGACTACTATAAAGCAGTAGATTTTTCCAAACTTGAAATATTTGAGGGTAATAACTCTTTTGTTCTAATAATGATTCTTAAACATATCAAGTTGAGAATTAAAGAATGGAACAAATGTAGAATAAAGCAAGGTAATATGGTTGCTCAACTTCAGGAAACACTAGGTAACATCCAATCCAGATTGGATACAGACCCATACAATGATGAATTAAACTGTGATTTTTTTGAAGTACAACAAGAACTCAAAAATGCTTTGCAAATCCAAAGCTATGGAGCTAAAAAAAAGCTAAATAAAAATGGCTGACAGAGGGTGATGAAAGTTCAAAACTTTTTTACACAAAAATGTCCATCAGATAAAATTATAACAATTTACACAATGTTGTTGATGAAAAAGGTGAACTGGTAGCTAATTTGAGGAATCTTGAAAAAGATGCAATAGATTATTTTACTGATCTTTTTAATGGTAATTATCCTCAAAAGTTACCTGACATTAAAACCAGATGCCTGGTTACTGAAAGTGGGAGGCATATGCTGTCTAGGGATATTGAAACCAGGGAAATTGAGGAAGCTATGAAATCCATTCATCATGACTCCAGCCCAGGGCTAGATGGGTTCTCATTTCTATGTAACCCACTGGGAGGATCTGAAAGAAAAATTGAGGTTAGCTTACCAGGAAGCACTAGATTCTGGGAAAATCATAAAAGAAATGAACCACACTTTCATATGTCTAATACCAAAAAAAGAAAAATCAACTCAGATACAGGATTATAGACCTATTTTGTGCTGCAATGTTTCTTACAAAATCTTGAGTAAAATCATTTGTAATAGAATTAAACCAATTTTAAATGAATGCATAAGTTAATGTCAAAGTGCATTTATTAAAGGAAGAAGCATATCTGAAAATTCTCTGCTAGCTCATGAGTTGGTTAGGAATTTTAAAAAGAAGGGAGCTGGAAAAATTTGTCTAAAGGTGGATCTTCAAAAAGCTTATGATAAAATAAATAGAAGCTTCATCATTCACATGCTAAAAAATATGGGCTTCCCGGTTAAAATTCTGAAACTTATTGAAGAATGCATATGCTCTCCAACCTATTCTGTCTTAATCAATGGAGTTCCAAAAGGTTTTATCAAAAGTAATAGGGGGCCGAGACAAGGCGACCCTCTATCCCCATATCTATTTGTTGTGGCCATGGAATTTTTTTCCCTACAAATGGAAATATACACTCATAATAATATTATACAGCCAGTTTATAAAATCCAGCCACCAATAACTCATCTCCTATATGCTGATGATCTTATTATTTGCTACAAAGCTTCTAATGCTGCAATTAGGGGGATGAAAGAAATATTTCAAAAACTGGAAAGCCTAGCAGGTTTGAAAGTTAATGAAAAAAAGACAAAATGTTATTTTAATGAGTATTGCATAAACAAAGAACAATTTTGTTCCCTCCTGAATTATGAAGAGAGTTATCTGCCAGTCAAATATCTTGGTGTGCCATTATCAACAAATGTGATTACAGATAGAGAGTGTGGAGTCCTAGTAACAAAAATAAGAAATAAATTACAAAGTTGGAGCTCAATATTACTTTCCTTTGCAGGCAGGATAGAACTGGTTCACACTGTCATAACATCTATGGTCAGGTTTTGGATACAAACATTTCAAATTCTTAGTGCTTCTATTGAAAAAATTGAAAGTGTCTGTGCAAACTTCATCTGGAGAGGGGGCATTCATAAAATATCATATCAAACATTATGCAAACCCAAAAAGGAAGGAGGTGTGGGTCTCAAAAATCTCAGAGACTTAAAAAAAGCATATGCAACAAAACTTGCATGGAAAATTTTGAAAGGAAAAGGTCTCTGGGCTACTTGGATGAGAAATAGATATTTAAAAGATAATTTCTGGATTAAAAGAGAGGACCCAAATACATCAAGTACATGGAAAACAATCCTCAGAGCTAGAAGTGATCTTAAAAACTTAGTAAACAGGAAAATTGCAAATGGTGAATGCACGAGCTTCTGGTTTGACCCCTGGCTGAATAATGAGAGTATTATAAACAAGCTAGGATGGGATAGCTTCAATGCATATGGAGGGAGATATTTTATGTTAGAGAAAATTATACAAGCAAAATCATGGTGCCTACCTCCTGACTCCCCAGCTAACCAAATCAAACAGGAAATGATGAGTATTACATTATGTGATAACTCATCAGATACTTGGATATGGCAACCAAATAATAAAGATTTTAGCTTGAAAACTGCCTGGGAACATCTGAGGGAAAGAAGCAATGAAATTGAATGGGCGCAAATTGTATGGAATAGAGCAAGCACACCAAAAATGTCACACACAACTTATAAAGCTCTTCTAAATAGACTACCTACAAAGGACATGCTCAAAAAGTGGGGGATTTTACAAGACTCAGACTGTGTTTTTTGTAAATAGGAGGAAGAAAATCATAATCATATCTTTTTTCAATGTTCATTCAATAGACAAATTTGGGACAACCAAAAATCAGTTCTAAACTGCAATTTTCAAGATTACTGCCTAAGTGACATTGCGACTTACCTGACACGAAGCTGGAAATCCAAAAGCCTGGTGGGGAAAATGGCTTCCATTTTGTTGACTACTACTGTATGGCATGTATGGAGAGAAAGAAATAGACGCATTTTTCAAAACAATTGCAAAAATAGACAGCAAATTAATGAAATGATAAAAAGGGATGTTCGAATTATCATGCAAAGAGCAGGGAAACTCACAGATCTATCAACTGTTGAACTAAATGCATTGAAGAAGCTGGGACTAGAAGCACATAATACTGAGATTCAAACGGTGCGACCATGGAATCCTCCTTGAAGAGTTAGAAGGAAGACGAAGCAGTTTCTTTTATTATTTAATTATCTGGAATTTAATGTAAGCATATCGAACTAATATTATTTGTATGGGTCAGGCCGAACATGTTTTGGGCTTAGTAATAAAGATTTTACCCATTTTCAAAAAAAAATACTCACGGCTACAACACTTTATAACTACTAACACAAAATGTATCATTTATGAGTTTTCTATTATATATACTTTTAGTTAAATTAATTAATTAATATAATACATTATATCAAATATATAATAAAAAGAAATCACATTTTATTTCGATCAAGATTGATTATCAAGTTAGATATATGTAACAAATTACATAATTGCCCTTAGCGCATATCCCTAACTTTATCGTTTCTATATTGATATTCACTTATCATTTATTTCCACTAGTGCAATATCCCATATATTGATTATCATTCTGTTCATTTATATTATTTAGTATATTATACGTCATCATTCCGTTGTGAGATTTTGTCGATATGCCTTAATATAATGTTTGTTTTAATTTTCTTCTTCGACGATCTCTCTTTTGTAGTATTTGATAGTCGGACATTACCACGAAGGGTGGATAATTACAGGCACGCTCTCTTACTCTATTATGTGATTGTGAAAATCATTTTGTTCACAGATCGAGCCTATTATGATTTAGATCTAACCTATTATGATTTAGATCCAGCTTGTTATGATTTATGAAAAAAATTAGTATTTTCTTTTACTGATCTAAAGATTAAGGATTTACAATTTTAAGCACGACACAATGATAATATCAGGCCCAAGTGTGTCCGGGAGGGCATCTTGTTTCTCTTCACTGACAAGTGCGGAAACATGCAGAAAGTGCCTAGAAAAAGATATAAACTCTATCAAAAAATTAAAACTATAAATACAGTGTTCGTATAAATGGTGGATCTACAGATGCTGGATGTAAGTTAGAGCACAGCCATAGTCTGTGTGCACCTGTACATGTATTTTCTGTATCAAACCATGTTTAGTCAGGTCTATAAATACTGGTTCATTGTTTGTAATGTGTTTTGATCATTTCTGTAATAAGATTGTTAGTTTCACTCCTCTTCTTCTATCTTGGTATCAGAGCTTCCATTACTGCCTAACGGCATTCTTCATTGATCCTTTGAAATCAAGATCCTGATCCTGATCGATCTGATCCTCCGATCTGATCATCACATGTCAGTTGGTTCAAATCCTATCAAGATCTAGATCCTCTGAAATTGAGATTTATTATCAAGATCCAGATCTAATCCAGATCTAATCTGTCTAACGGTGATCAATTCTCGATCAACCCTATCAATTATTCAATAGCAAATGAATCGAGCACAAGTGAAAATCCTCCTTCCAACAACTCATCTCAAATCTTCACTTCCTCAATCAAAAATTTAATCAAACCACAGAGCCAACTCATCACTGTGCTTCTTGATGACAACAACTTCCTTCTATGGAAGTTTCAGGTGGAAACAGCGATCAGGGGGTATGGTCTTGAAAACCTTCTTGATGGAACATCTTCAATTCCACCAAAGTTCATTACCGATGCTGACAATAAACTGATCTCAAATCAAGAACATGTTGATTATCAGAGACAAGACTCCTTGCTGTATTCTTGGCTTCTTGCCTCTATCAATACAAATATCCTCCCTCAATTAATTGGGTGCAAATCATCAAATGATGTCTGGCTAACCGTTCAACGAGTGTTTAACTCTCAATCTGCAGCTAAGGTGATGCAATATAAGAGAGAACTTCAGAATGTCAAGAAGAATGGAACAAGTATGAGAGAATACCTGCTGAAAATCAAGACTCTCTGTGATTCACTTGAGGGAACTGGTCACAAAGTACATGACAGTGAACAAATTCTGATGATCCTGAATGGTCTTAGTGAAGAGTATGAGGTCGTCATTGCTGTGATTTCATCTCATGAGAAACTCCCCTCACTGCAACATGTACACTCTACACTCCTTGCTCATGAGAGCAGACTGGAGCAAAGAACACTGTCAAGTTCAGATTTATCAATAAACTATACTATCAATAAAAGGCCTAAAGAACATGACAGAGTTCAGAACTACAGAAATGATCCATCTCAATTCAGGAGTGAAGGCTCAATGCATAGAGGCAACAATCAATTCACGGGAGGAAGAGGAGGCAGGTGGTTAGGAAGGCTCAGATGTCAGATCTGTGGAAGAACTGGTCATACAGCCCTAAGGTGCTATTTCAGATATGAGAGAGACCCCTTTCCACAGCAACAACAAGGGCAATTCAATTCTAGGAACAACAATGCCAGCATTAATCTTTCTATGCTCAATCAAGAATCAAGATCAGTTCAAGAAAAGGGAGGAACAAGTCAAATAAACTGTCAGGATCTAGCAAAGGCTGATGATATTACTAATGAAGCATGGTATCCAGATTCAGGGGCTACCAATCATGTTACTAACAATCTTCAGAAGTTGAATCTGGGATGCTCAGAGTACAAAGGTAAGAAACTCATTTATATGGGAAATGGCTCACAAATCTATCTCATATAGGCAATGCTACACTTAAATGTATTGAGAACAGTAGGGTTCTTCACTTAAGCAATTTATTAAGAGTATCTCAGATCAAGAAAAATTTGATGAGTGTCTCACAGCTGACTGCAGACAATGATGTGTTTATTGAATTTCATCCTAAAATTTGTCTTGTGAAAGATAATCTAAGTAGAAAAGTTTTACTACAGGGTAGATTGTACAAGGGACTCTACAGGTTTGACACTTCAAGACAAATGAGAACTCAAGATCAAAGTAACCATAATAAAGTCTGCAACAATGTATCTGTTCAAAGTAATTTAAGCTATAAGAATGTATATGATATATGGCATAGCAGGTTAGGCTATCCCTGCAAACAAACTGTTAATCAAGTATTGAATAATGTTGGAATAAAATTTGTTGATTTGAATTTATCTCATGTTTGCACTTATTGTCAAATTGGAAAAAGTCACAAACTCCCATTTTCTTTATCCAATACTACTTTTAACAAACCACTTGAATTAGTCACATCTGATCTATGGGGACCAGCTCCTATAAATTGTGATTATGGGTACAAATATTACATCTCTTTTACTGATGTTTATTCAAGATTCACATGGGTGTATTTTCTTAAAGCTAAGTCTGAAGTAACACAGGCTGTGATTCAGTTTATTACACTAGTTGAAAGACAGTTGAACACATTATTATTATGTTTTCAATCCGATGGAGGTTCAGAATACAAACCTCTTGATAAGTACTTCAAATATAGGGGGATTCAACATAGGTTGACATGCCATACACTTCAAAGCAGAATGAGATATCTGAAAGAAAGCACAGGCACTTGGTTGAGACTAGGCTGACCCTTCTAGCTCAGGCCTCTTTACCACTGAAATTTTTGCCAGAAGCCTTTTCAACTGCCTCATACTTGATTAACAGAATGCCATCCAGATTTCTCAAGAACATGTGCCCTATTGAAGTCCTGCAAGGTCAAAAGCCTAATTACGATGAACTGAAGGTCTTTGGCTGTCTTTGTTTCCCATATTTGAGGAATTACAATAATCACAAACTGGATTTTAGATCTAGACCCTGTACCTTTCTAGGGTATTCTTTGAATCAAAAGGGATATAGATGCCTAGACTCTAGTGGAAGAATTTATGTATCACGACACGTTGTGTTCAATGGGGAGATTTTTCCTTTCAAAGATTTCAACTCCCAACCTACTAAAAAGGTTATCAGACCAAATTTACCAATTCTTCCTATATATGTCAGGCAATTTAAGACTACAGAGTCAAGGAATGATCCTATGTTTCATCATGACAGCTCAACCTTTTCTGATGAAGAGGAACAGATGTCCAGTTCAAACAGAATTACACATGACAGCAGTAATGAACATGGTTCAAACAATGATTTGTCAGCTGGAGAAGAAGGAGCTGGCTCTCAATCTACTACTGGGAACACTATTGTTGATGATACCTCTCATCAAGTCACTCAGACTTAACAAGTGCCTAGACATCACATGATGACTAGGGCCAAATGTGGTATATTTAAACCCAAGACTTATAACATACTCAGTGAACCAACTTCTACTGATGAAGCTTTATCTGATTCCAATTGGAAGAAGGCAATGATTGAAGAATATTAAGCATTAATAAGGAACAATACCTGGTCACTTTTCGCTCCTCCTAAGGACAGAAATGTGGTTGGTTGTAGGTGGACATTTAAACTAAAAAGAGGAACAGATGGGAGTATACAGAGACACAAGGCAAGATTGGTGGCGAAAGGATTCACTCAGCAACACGATTTTGATTTCAAAGAAACCTTTTCTCTAGTTGTTAAACCCACAACAATAAGAGTGATTCTTAGTCTGGCTCTTTTTCATTGTTGGAAGGTAAAGCAAGTAGATGTGAACAATGCTTTCTTACATGGAGAACTGGACGAAGAAATTTTCATGGAGCAACCTCCAGGCTTTAACCAAGATGATCATAGAGTGTGCAAACTAAATAAAGCTATCTACTGGCTTAAACAAGCTCCTAGAGTTTGGTTCAAGAAGATAAAATACTCTCTGTCAACTCTGGGGTTCAATCAATCCAAGTCTGATACTTCTCTCTTCTACAGAATCAATGACAGTTCAATTATGTACGTGTTAGTTTATGTTGATGATATCTTAATCACTGGGAATGATGATAAAGAGATACAACTACTAATTGACTGCCTACACAATGAATATTCTCTGAAAGATCTTGGTGATATTAATCATTTTCTGGGATTAGAAGTTAGGAGAGAAACAGATCAAAGTTTACAACTGTGTCAGAAGAAATATATTCAAGATATTCTTACAAAAGCAAAAATGTTAGATGCCAAGCCAATGCCATCACCAATGACAACCAATCTTCAACTATCTAAAAGGAAGGGAGATCCTTTTGAAAATCCTAGCTTATACATGAGTGTAGTAGGAGCACTTCAATATGTAACAATCACTCGGCCTGAATTATCCTTTTGCGTCAATAAAGTTTGCCAATTCATGCAAGAACCTTCAATTGAACATTGGAGAGCTGTGAAAAGGATCCTCAGGTATCTGGTTGGAACTCTAGAATATGGAATAACTCTTCACAAAGGCAAAAACTTAAACATCACAGCATATGCAGACTCAGATTGGGCGGCAGACTATGATGACAGGAGGTCAACTAGTGGGTATTGTGTGTTCATTGGCTCAAACATTGTCTCCTGGTCATCAAGGAAGCAACCTACAGTAGCTAGATCCAGTGCTGAGGCAGAGTATAGGAGCATTGTAGCAGTGTCAGCTGAGATTGTATGGATTAGGTCCTTACTGAATGAGCTAAGAGTCGCAAGTCACAGTACTCCTGTCATTTGGTGTGATAATCAGAGTGCTATAGCAATATCTTCTAATCCAATTCAGCACCATCGAACCAAGCACATTGAGATAGATTTACATTTTGTAAGAGAATTAATTGATGGTGGGAAATTGATGGTTAATCATATTCCTTCTGTTTTTCAAAAGGCTGATATATTGACAAAGTCTCTCTCTACCTCACGTTTCATTAAATTGAGAGACTCACTAACTGTTGCAGATTATGGCAGAAGAAATGAAGAAGAGGGAAAAGGAAGAGATCAGTTTGAGGGGAAGAGTTAGAGCACAGCCATAGTCTGTGTGCACCTGTACATGTATTTTCTGTATCAAACCATGTTTAGTCAGGTCTATAAATACTGGTTCATTGTTTGTAATGTGTTTTGATCATTTCTGTAATAAGATTGTTAGTTTCACTCCTCTTCTTCTATCTATGTAGCATTCGCTATGTCATGATTAAAATATAAGCCTCTTAAAGCAATGTCATGAAGTCGTGCATCTAATAGTTTATGTCAGATTTGCTTTAATGTGCTTTATATGTACAAGAATAAGAGGGTAGATGTTACCGACTACTTAGATTGTTGAATCCAGTTATGACATCTGTTTGTTCATTTTATTCATGATTTCATGAAAATATGGGTAAATCAGTCATCATGTTATAAGAAAAGTGTGTAAATTAATAAATTGTATATAACAAAGATAAAAATTCATGTTTCTCCAAAAAAATGACCAACAAGGACTAGTTGTTGTTTTCCACTGCAAAAGATGTTCAAAATTCAATTTTCACGTGATAATACACCTTCCATCATTTAGCGAATATTATTATTATCTACTATAAACCTTGAATGGCTGTTAGTTGATCTTGCATATACAATCTATTTATCAGTACCATTATGGAAACAACTTAGGTCTTTTCCATGTCAAAAGTTTCAAGCTGCAATATCATAATAATCTCAGCATTCTAGCAAAAATAGAGTTCCTCTTTGACCAGAATTTTAAATCACTCCTACATCTCGCCCGATATCTCAACAGAGATCTTTATTTTACACATGGACAAGACGAGATTTCAAACATGGTTTTTAACCATGTGACAACCAAATCATCCGAGATCTCAAGAATTCAACCCGAGATTTCATCTGAAATCCGAAATTTGGCCGTCAAACTAATTGGCTTTATGTGTGTGTGTTATGTATGTATGTACGTGTTTGTATACAAACACGTTGTGTGTACGTGTGTGAGTGTATGAGTAATTAATAGTTTGTGATCCAAATGTACAAGATGGTTTGTGTACTCCACAACCATACATCAGACAGCATCCAAGAATAAGATATAATCGTTCGATAGCAATCTGCAAACCAGGAAGGAAAAAGTTCTCCAATGCTATAGCTCTTCTTGGTTTAACCATGTTGAGACTGAATGGATATTAGTCGGTAACAGGGTGTATTCACCTACAAACTGAAATATCTATCCAAAAATCCAGTAGCTAAATATCAATAAATTGTTTTGTGTATGCTAAAGAATTACAGTCCGTAACCAAAACGATAGACCATAGTATCCAAAAAACATGTATGCCTTGAACTGTTATATAGTTAAAGGCATACAGTTTTATTACTTCATCTGGCTGAGTTGGATAAACTAATTGTTTTTTTTACCAACTCACCACCGCCACCAAGACACACACCTACTCATAAAGTATTGGCAAATATACGAAAAGCATTGTCTATATGTTTAATGACAGTTTGTAAGGATAAGTTTCCTCCTCCGCATTCAACAGTTCATGTATTCAAACCAAATCAATTTGCAGCTGTTGAAGGTCCCTAGCTAATTGTAGAGATTAAAACAACTACAAAATCCGAATTAACATAAAGACAAAAGAATAAAGTTTAATGTAAAACAAAATTAATTAGGGGCTAAGACCAGGTATAATTGTTGACTAATACAAACTACAAAATCCAGCAAACCAAATATAAAACATCTCCACAATCATAATAAGAAACAAAATGAAGAAGCCACAGTTAGTTAGGAAAACTAGGAAAAAATTAGTTAACATAAGTTTATTTGAAACTCCACAAGAAAGAAAAGTGTACTAGAATAGTGGAACGAGTCTTACTCATGCACTACGCAGTGTGTAAATATGAAGTATGAATCAGTCTTCGCAATAACAAAAAAGATGCAAACAGACAAAAACATATTAAAAAATTTCTAGGTCACATATCATAAGCAAACCCATATAGCTGATCAAACCGACCGTAGGGAGGTTTGCTTACTTCTACTAGCCAAAATCAATTTTTCTGAAGCCAAAAAAACATGCATACTGTCTCACCGCGATTTACGAAAACAAGAAGCTTTCCTCCGCAATTTATGAACACAAGAAGATTTCCTCCGTCTTCTTCTCCTCGTATTTTTGCACAATTTACTCCGTCTCTTTTCAACTTTCCAATTTCCTCCTTTTACTTTGGTAGCAAAAAATATTTCTCCTCGAGTTATTCAAATGGATTGAAATCAACGCTCAGCTCTCTGTCGCCCACCCCCCAAACGCATCAAATCACCGCTCAGATCTTCGCGGCCCACCCCCAAACGCATCAAATCATCTCGCTTTGATCTTCGCCGCCAACCCCCAAACGCAGCAAATCACCTTCTTACCTAGCGCTGCAACCAATCTTTATCAGGTATTTTAGTTAGAGAAAATTGAATTGTTTATACAATGCAGCCTCTAGATTTCACAAATTTGATTTTTATCCTTCTAAACTCATTATGATATTTAAAAATTAAAAAGGATTTATTTTATCTGAGTGAGGACTTCTGTAGATAAAATAGCTATATCAATATGAAAGGTATCAAAAATTTGGAGTGCTTCTTTAAAGATGACGACGTTGTGTTTAAAGGATGTTGTAATGGATCAAATGAAGATATTTCAACAAAATTGACGATGGTGTAGAATTTTTATCTAGTTAATGCATCAATACAATTCATTGCTTTTCAGTATGCTCTTACTACGTTGGCACCTGCTCGAGATTTCTGGTTGCTTCGATATACATCGGTTCTGGATGATGGCAGTCTAGTGGTATGCTATGAGAACAAATAATATATGAAATGATTTATTAACAGATTTTTTATAATTGCAGAAGAAGAAATGATGTATAGAGAAATTGGGAAGCAAACAGTAACAGTAACAATCTGGTTATAATTAATGCAGCAAAAAATGCTAAAGGTGTTCTTTGTTGATGCAACAATTTGGAACTTCTATGTGAATAAGGCGTCTTCTTGATTGTTTTTTGGACGATGCGATATAGATGTCCCATGTTATGACATACAAACTGCTTTTTCTTATATATTTTACCCTTGATATCACAGGATAGAACTGCCATTTTCTTCCTTTTATTTCCTTCCATTCTGCTAATACTAAGATCTTACTTGTGGGACGGATGCTTCCCGGCATTGGCAGTTCAGCTGTATCAGGGTTTTTTTTCTTCTTCTTCTCGTTTATATTTTTATATATCTTTATTTCACCTTTATTGTTGTGATAGAGTATGCAGATTATCTATTTATCTCAAGTACTGTTACTTGTTATCAGGTATGGCTATTATTTCTCTATACAACTTTGGCTTTGCAGGAGAATATACTACGAGTAAATGGAAGCAACATACGTCCTTGGTAATAATTTTTGTTTGCTTTCCAATTGATTTATATATCTTTCCGAAAAAAGCTCAAACATTATACACATGGTTTAGGTTATTCAACAAACAATGCATTATTCCATAACCCATGTTCTTGCTAATTATTTATTCAAAAGTCATGTAACATGATATTTCAATGTGTGCTTATTTATTCAAGGTCATCCTTTTAATGTTTATAATTGCTCAAAGGCTAGAGCTATCATAAGCTGCAAGTAATTTTTCCTTCAAGACAGTCTTTATCATGTTTATCTCTATAACGTACAATAATTGGTCGTTTGATGTCCGTATCCTTGGTAGGATAGCATTTTTTAGCAAGATGGTGGTGGAATTATATTTTTGCTTTTGCAGGTGGGTATATCATCATTATGGTGCTATGCTTATTGCACTTGTGAGTTTTACATGGGAGTTAAAAGGGCAACCTGATTGTGCACAAAAGCAGGTATGCACAAATATCTAACTAACCCTACAAATTGAAATAATTGTTGTATCCATTCTGAGCGAACCTTTTGTTTGTAGAAAGGGGTTGAGCTATTTTTAGTTTGGGCTGTAATGCAAGGTTTTGTAATGCTCCTTCAAAATAGATATCAGCGTCAGAGATTATACACCCGCATCGCTTTAGGAAAGGTAAAGAAGTCAATGTGTACAATAGATCAATCATCAATGCAATGTCCATATGTAGTAAAATAGCATACCCATATTTCTATAACTTATAGGCCTGTGCCAAGGGATAATGAATGATGAATTTTACATCATTTGCATGTGTATTGTTCTGGATATTGTCACTTCATAATCTCCCTACACACACACACACACATATATAATACACACATATATAATAAACACACACACAATACATACACATATATACATACACACACATATATTCTGAACTAATTTCTTTTATTACTTATTTATCTTTTGTCCACCTTAACATTACGTTCTTATATATTCAGGCAAGGAGAATGGATGTTGTGTGGGGGGAAACTGCTGGTGTAGAAGGTCAGTTGTGGCTTCTTAGTCCCATACTTTTTACTTTGCAGGTAAGGTTGACTTGGACAACATTAATCAGTTAGCTAAACTATATACGAACAAAAACTAAAGGAGTTGTTATGGATCCCTCGTCTTTTCAGAGTTGGTGTTACCCAAATAGAGTACATGAATGAAAAAAAACAAAAACTCAATGTTATGTCTCAATCAGTTATTGATTATGTGGCGGAATCAAGTTTCTTGTTAGAAGAAATATCAAAAATGGCAGAATCCAAAGTTTAGTTTTTTTTGTTTTAGTAATTTTAGTTTAGTTCTTGTTTTTTCTTCAGCAGTGTTGGTTTTTCATATAATAATGTTATTTTTAGGTAATTTATTTAAACATTGTAGTTCAATAATATGAGATTTATTTATTAAATCAATTTTTGCATTAGTAGTCTTCTTTAATTAGGTATTGAAAAATATGATGATGTATATTGCGGTGACATTTATTTGATTTTTTTTACCAAATTCATTA
This sequence comes from Allium fistulosum, assembly GCA_030737815.1. Classification (NCBI taxonomy): domain Eukaryota; kingdom Viridiplantae; phylum Streptophyta; class Magnoliopsida; order Asparagales; family Amaryllidaceae; genus Allium; species Allium fistulosum. Next base: position 855,136,609 of record CM060907.1, read on the forward strand.
ATACGTTTGAGCTACAAATAAGCTCAAAATTAAGTGTATATTAAACCTTCTTGATACATATATTTTCGTGTGTCTATGGGTATTTCATATCAATACATTAATAGCACATCCTTAGTATCAAGTTGACCTATATTATCAATCATTGATATAATAGAATTTACACAGTTTCAATTATTTTTATTTTTTTTAAATAAAAATAATTTTTTATCAAATTAGTAATAAAAAAAAAATTAAACAAAACCATTTTTTCTTTGATATCAAATACCACAACGGTCGGTTTCCCCACCGTTGTGCGGTTATACTAGTATAGAACCTATAAATAGATGTACCTTTACAAATATACAAGACCACACAGCATAAAAACCATTTGCAGCAAACTAGAAGATACACGTTAGTTAAAAACTTTTGAAGAAGCAAAAGAGATGGATTTACTATCTGCAAAAGCAACATTGGTGTTTGCTTTGTTATTTGCCCAAGTACTGGTAAATGTGAATGGTAAATTCACTCAGTGTGGAAGAAGAACTAAATTCAACAGTCAAAGACAAAACTTGTTCATTAACAATGTAGAAATTGTCCTTAACAAACTGAAGGAAAAGGCACCGATTGATGGTAATTTCGAGCATGAAACAAAGACCATATCAGGTCCAAGAATATTCGGGAGGGCATCATGTTTCTCTTCACTGACAACAAGTGTGGAAACATGCACGAAATGCCGAGAGAAAGCGATAAAGGCTATCAAGAAAGACTGCAAAAACAGCATTCGTGCAACTGCTGGATCTGCAGCTGCTGGATGCAGCATTCGCTATGACAATGTCAAAATATAAACCACTTTAGGTATTATTGGAATTCTAGAAAAGGTGATGTGTTGTGTTTCATTGTTTGTGCCAGATATACTCTATGTATCAGAATAAGAGGTGATATGTTATTATCCACTTAGATTGTAGTTTCTACAGACATTAGGTTTTTTTGGCTCTATGCAGACAAGCATTGTTGGTATAGTTATATGTTCTAATATAAGAATAGCAATATATTATTGGAATATTGTGCAAGTCTGTAGACGTTATTAAAAAAAACATGGTCATATTTCTACAGTATTTAATTAGTTCCTATTTGAAGTTACAATATATTTGATCGAGTATGCTTCTATATTAAATTAGAAGATTGAAATCCATTTTCATGGAACACATATGCTTCATCTTAGTATCTAATATTCATATTATCCCTTAGGAAACTTATGGCTAATGCAGACACTAAGGAAACGTGGGTTATGCATAAGCAAGAAACATGAGTATTTAAAATTTTTGCTCTTCAAAGTGGCAATCGTAGTTCCTAAGACCCATATTAAGATTTAACAATGATAATTGAAGGATTTCAAAAGGAATGAATGATTTTCTTATTTTCAGAAAATGGATATAGAATGTAATTGAGAGATACTGATTTTCTCTGAATTGATACAATGAATAATAGTGTAGCGTTACAGCAAGAATCAGATACAATATATATTGGAGATATATGGGCCTTGGATGCAGCCAGCCCAAACAAATAAGCGACACACTTCAGAAAATAAAGAATGGCTGAGATTGCTTCCTGGAGAAAGAACGGATGATATCTGATTAGCCAAAATATATGTAACCAACAGTTGCTGAGCATTATTTATTTTTCCCCCCTTCGAACCCTAATCCGATTTCTAGGGTTAGGGTCCGAGAGGCGATTTCACTCAATTTTTTGATTTAGATAAAATCACTTGATGCAATTCACGAATTCTGGTCTCGACTCAGTCTCTCGGCTTCCTTCTTTCTGATTTGAGTTGTACTGAGGTATCTCCAGAGGATTTGAGTTGTCTCGATTGTCTGAGTTGAGAGCAAGATGGCAACTTTGATGTCGCTTCTCCTTCAGCTTCCTAACTTGGTGAGAATCTTATTGTTTAAGCTTAGAGGAAGTCTGATTTTCTTTGATTCCTAATTCAGATCTGAACTTGATGAAGTTCATTTTCGACAAGGGTTTGGTGAGACTGTCTGCTTTCTGGTAGATAGCAGGTATATGATTTACTTGTAAATTTCCTTTTAAAACTTGATTTCGAACAAAATGCAAATCTATCTCGATATGCTTGGTTCTGAAGTGTAGTATTGGATTAGCAGTCATGTATACGGTACTTTGATTGTCACACCACAGTGTTGACTTAATGCTTGAATTCAGTTTTAGCTCTATTTAAATTGACTGTAACCACATTATTTCGGCAGTGGCACTAGCTACACTCCTGTATTTTGCTTCTATGCTAGACCTAGAGATAATTGATTGTTTTTTCGAACACCATGATATTAAGTTCCCTCCAATGAATATGCAGTATCCAGTGACAGACTTTCTGTCATTTGGATCTGTAGCCCAGTCAGCATCCGCATATCCTGTTATGTTGAGATTGTTGCAAGCTTTAAGAGATAAACCATGATTTATGGTCCCTTTTAAGTATCTGAGTATCCTCTTCACTGCCTTCCAGTGCTCATCTAGAGGATTCTGCATAAATTTAGAAAGTTTGTTAACACTAAATGCAATATCTGGTCGTGTTATAGTAACATACTGCAGTACTCCTATAACACTTCTATATTATTTAACATTGTTTTTGGCTACTCCCCTGTTTTTTGAAAAGTTCTGATTGCTTATCATTGGTGTTGACATGGGCTTTGCATTTTCCATTTTTGTTTTGCAAGCAGTTCTGATATGTACTTTCTTTGACATAGAATTATCTCAGCTTGTTGTTTTGTTCACTTCAATTCCCAGAAAAAAATTGAGATGTCCAAGATCTTTAATTGAGAACTGCTTGTTCAAGTAGCATATGATTTGATTGATTTCATCCTGATTATCACCTGTAATAATTAGATCATCAACATAGATTAGTATATAAATAGTTGATGACTGACTAATTTTAATGAATAAGGAAGTGCCTGATTTGGTAGACCGATCGATATCTCCCATTGTCATTAGAGTTGATTTCAGTCTATCAAACCATACTCTTGGTGCTTGTTTAAGGCTATATATTGCCTTGTTTAATTTACACACAAGGTTTGCATTTTGTTCATAACCAGGTGGCTGTTTCATGTAGATCTCCTCTTCTAATATACCATTCAAGAAGGCATTATTGACGTCTAACTGTCTTATGCTCCAACCCTTATGTAGGGCTATAGTAAGAATAAGCCTTATAGTTGAGGGTTTGACTATTGGAGAAAAGGTTTCAGTGAAGTCAAACCCATACTGTTGGGTATAATTAACCTTTGGCAACAAGTCTTGCCTTGTATTTATAGATGGTGCCATCAGAGTTCCTCTTTATCTTATATGTCCATCTGCAACCAACTACATTTTTATGTGCTGGTGGACATACAAGATTCCATGTTTTATTTTTTATGGGAGCATTAATACTCTTCATCCATTGTTGTCTTCCAGTTGTTTTTAGCAGCCTCCTCATAAGTAGTTGGTTCATCTGAGCTTGTATTGGCAATGTATATTTTGGATTTGAAGATGCCACTTTTAGCTCTAGTAATCATGGGGTGGCTTGGTCTTGGAGGAGCTTCAATATGAGGTAAGCTATCTATTCTGACATGATTTGAATTATTTCTTAAATCACTTTGTTGACCTTCTTCACTATGATCTGCCTCATTTGTTGAATGTGCAGGTGAGTGACTGGCATGACTGAGATCATCTGTCCACTCATAATTTTGTTGAGCAGATACAGTGGGATGAGTTTGGTGATCATCAATAGTCCTCCTCACCTTTGGTGAACTCTCATATTCCGGATATATGGGTAATTCAGGTATTGAAACATGTGGATTGTGCACCTTACTAGTTGTCTTGATCTCAGACTTTCTAAATGGAAAATTATTTTCATTGAATACAACATGTCTACTAATAAAAAAAAATCCACTATCATCAAGACATTTGTATCATTTTTGATTTGTTGCATATTCTAGAAAAGTACATGGCTTGGATCTAAAATTTAATTTGTTGCTGTTATATGGTCTTAAGTAAGGAAAGCATAGACACCCAAAGGTTTTAAACTATAGTAATTTGGCTTTACTCCTTGTAGTTTTTCTATGGGCCTAATGCCTCCTAAAATTCTGGTTGGCAGTCTATTAATAAGATAGACTGCAGTGTTAAAGGCCTCGGGCCAGAATTTTAGGGGTAAATTTGCATGAGCCAATAAACTGAGCCCAGATTCAACTATGTGCCTATGCTTTCTCTCAACCAGACCATTTTGTTCAGATGTATAGGGACATGTGGTTCTATGAATTATTCCCTTTTCCTTAAAATAATCATTAAGGGTTTTATATTCTGTTCCTCCATCAGATTGTATAATTTTAACATGTGAGCCTAGCTGCTTTTCAACCACTGTTATGAAATTCATCACAACTTTGTATGCATCAGACTTAGTTTTTAAGAAGTATATCCAAGTGTATCTTGTGTGTTCATCAACAAATGATATATAATATTTGTACCCTTAATCAGAACATATCGGTGCCGGTTAGCAACAAGTTCAAGGGGTTTAGAATACTTGGTTAGAGAGTCATTAAATGGTAATTTGTGACTCTTACCCATTTGACAATAAGTGCATATATAAGGAAGAGAATTATTATCATATGAAATGCAGTTTTCAGTAAGAACTTGCTTAATAACTTTTACACTTGGGTGACCAAGTTTACGGTGCCAAAGATCAAATACACCACTGCAGTTATTCTTTTCACACTGATTACAATAGTTTTGCTCTGTTGTAGAGATAGCACCGTTGACAGACTTAAACCTATATAGTCCCTTTTCTGCATCACCCTACAAAAGAATATCTTTAGTCAGTATGTCTCTAACAAGGCAATATTTTGGGTAAAATTCAAAATAAACTTTATTGTCATTAGCAAACTGAGACACACTTATAAGATTCTTCTCTTGATTTTTGGAACTCTGAATAAGTTTTGCAGAAATAATTGTTTCTTTCCTTTAATAAGAGCACTTCCTACATGAGAGATTTTGATGCACTTACCATTACCCATGCAAATTGACTGTTTACCTCTATACTTTTTGTTGCCAAGATTCACGTTATCAAGATTATTAGTTATACGATTTGTTGCTCCAGAATCAGGGTACCAATAGTCATCTTGCACATGTTTAGATTGTGCATTTTCACTTGAACTATGATCTTTGTTGTCTGCTTGGTTGCTTGAGCTTGCCTGAGCCACATTAGCACTATAGTTTCCACTTCTTTGATTGTTGTTGTTGTTGTTGCTGCTGTGATTTGAGTATCTGAAATAACAATTTATAGTAGTGTGTCCAACTTTTTCACAAATTTGGCACTTAGGCTTACTGCTGTTGTTCCACCTGCCTCTTTCCCTTGACCTGTTAGAGTATCCTCCTCTTTGAGATGGTTGATCACCTTTGTTGTTGTTTTTAGTCTTGTTTTTTGTCTTGGTGGTGTAATTAATAGCAAACTCTGATTCTTGAGGCCTTTTATTGTCTATTCTTGCCTTTATGTGCCTGTAGAATTGAGTGGACATCATCAACTAATGCTAAAATTTTATTAGAGGCTATAACTGCTACCACAGCTTCATAATCATCATTTAAACCATTTAATATGGTTAAATTTTGTTTAGATTTAGACACTTTGTGGCCTGCAGCTTCAAGCAGATCACAAATAGTCTTGATTTTGTACAGATATTCTCTCATAAAGTAGTTGTCTTTCCTAATGTTTTGAAGTTGTCTCTTGTGATACATCACTTTGGCTGTAGATTGAGTGTTGAAAACTTTTTCAATTGTTGACCATATTTCACTTGCTGATTTGCATCCAATAACATGAGATAAAATATTTGAGTTTATAGATGACAGTAACCAAGAACATATGAGTCTGTCCCATCTGTGATGTTTGACATACTCTTCATTACTGATGACTTTATTTCCTTGATCAGTGATGCATTTTGGTGGAGTAGGTATGGTGCCAAGGAGAAAACCTTCAAGGCCGTATCCCTGAATTCAGTTTCGACTTGCAATGGACATATTTGGCATGGCGCTAGAACCTTGTTTAGAGATGTTTTTGCTGGTATTGATCCAGATTTGGATGCTCAAGTGGAATTTGGAGCATTCCAAAAACTTGGAGATCCAACTACAAAGAGACAAGTAGTTTGATACAAGACTGCTCTGGTATCTTTATCCTCTATCTCTATTTTTTTCTCGGGTACCCGAGAAAAAAATAGAGACTTGAATTTCCACAACATATAGTTATTTTCATCTAAATGCACAGTGATCAATTGGCTTTGTGGGCTTGTGACAGTTTTGATCAGCTTCCCTGTTACATCAGTTTGCTGCTTAGTATTGATATTACCTGATGTTGCTGAGAGATCATCGGCCATGATGGTGATTCTTGAATCAAGAAACAAAAGGAAGCTTCAGGATGGATTCAGGGACAGGAAAGAAACCTCAAGAAAATGATGAGAACAGGTAAGTAGGAGCTAGATCTAAATGATGAATGCTTTCTGATGGATCTTGGCGTGGTACTGGCCTTATTTTCAAATTTACTGAGATGATTTTCTGGTTTCTTGAATCTGTTTTCTGATGCTTTCTTGAACAGGTTTGCTTTCACACAAATCTAAGTGCAGCCAGTATAAAAACTTAGCGAGGCACCAGAATCTTGAAACAAACTTGTGCCCTAGATGATGATATAGAGTCTGATGAGAAAACAACTTCTCCAAATGATGAAACACTCTGATGGAGAAGTAGCTGAATCCTTCTTTGAAATTGTGTTTATGTTGTTAAGCAGTTTTGCTTTGATACCATATTAAGATTTAACAATGATAATAGAAGGATTTCAAAAGGAATGAATGATTTTCTTATTTTCAGAAAATGGATACAGAATGTAATTGAGAGATATTGATTTTCTCTAAATTGATACAATGAATAATAGTGTAACGTTAAAACAAGAATCAGATACAATATATATTGGAGATATATGGGCCTTGGATGCAGCCAGCCCAAACAAATAAGCGGCACACTTCAGAAAATAAAGAATGGCTGAGATTACTTCCTGGAGAAAGAACGGATGAGATCTGATTAGCCAAAATATATGTAACCAACAGCTGTTGAGCATTATTTATTTTACCTGGCCGTGGTGGACCATGGCTTGAGGTTCCGATGGTCCGACGGGTCCGACAACAATTCTTGGTAGTAGTGACTTGTTGTTTATATGCAACTATTTGTAACATTAAGGATCTAAATGCAAATATACCAACAACAGAGAGAAGCTAAGGGTTTGAATACAAAAACCAAAATTAGCCCTTCTCGTTCTCCTCACCCACCGTTCTATATACCATTAAAACAGTAACTTTGCGAGAGAAAAAACCCAAAAATCAGTCAAAAATAGCATTGATTTTCATGGTTTTACTTGATTTTAAAAAGTTTCCATGGGTTTAATTACGGCGTGATGCAGATGTCAGGTCAACTCTTTTTTCAATGTTAATGCCAGAGTAATTTGTCAAACACTTGCAGTTCTCTCAGGGGCAATATCACAAACAACTTACCATCACCAACCTTTCAAGATTAGATTTCGATCAACTACGACGAACCCAAGATCAGATATATACTTATCCTACGTTACAGTGCAATTATTTGTCTTTGCAACGCCACATTTATTATCATGCAATAACACAACATAACTGCAAAAAAATTTGTTGTGCTGAAATATATGTATAGTATTTTCACTACAAAATACGAGTGTAGTGCAACAAAACACATGTTTTTGCACAAAAAGAAAAAAAGAAAAAAAATCAAATCGAATCAAATGCAAAATTCTGACGAAGTTGGACATACTCTATCACCTTTGATTTGATGCCTCTAACGGTTATGAAGGATGTCATTAGTTGTGTTTCTCGACATAGAATCAATTATTTTGGTGGTTTCTTGGGGTAATGATATCTATGGTGATCAGAATTAGCAACTCCAACATAGATGGATAGATGGTTGGAATTTAGTCTTCTACAAAAGGCAACCAAAGGTGGCTTAGATAGGTGCTGGAAGATGCAAACTTCGACGAAGAACCCACTTACGACTATTTGACTTGTAAATTGTACTTAAAACCTCATATGCATTATTCAATTCAACTTAGGATGCTTTCATGGCAGAAAATTATAATGTTCTCGTGTCCAACATGGGAAGGGTGACCAAAGAAAATGGCTCTTTCCCACAAAGCAGAAAAAACAGACCGTTGACGTCCAACATTGTGAATGATAAATTTGAGCAAAATGATACTAAAAATATTGTAGTAGTCCAGGCAAGTGAACATTTCATATTTTTCAAAACTCATACTCAAACCCCTACTCAAACATGTTTTATACTAATCTATTTCACCTTTCTCTTTCCATCCCCTTTCATCAGCCCCTTTCACTTTACTAGGAAGGCACCCTTAAACTTTTCCATGTCATACAAATTATAAAATAGGGCTTTGTATGATAAGTTCTTATTTTTAATTAAAATGAACGAAACACCTAAATGATAATTTATGCGAGTTAGGTCCATGTACATGCATTTCTTTCATATGTGGCTGTTAGTCTCACATTTTTATTTAAAATCTGCACCCCATTAATTATCAATCATTAAAACGCAATAACAATTTCTGAAAACATCGGATTAACAAACCATTTTCACCGTTAAATCACAAATTTTATTATCTTTCTAATGATAGGTATCACAGATATGTAAAAATCAAAATTTCGAAACTCATTTTGTCAAATTTGAATTTTTAAAAATTTCAAAACACGATTATATTTTTTAATTGCATTTTAGAAATGTAGTTAAAAACTACAACATAGTGTTGCATTTTTTAACTGCACTACTAAAAGGGTAAATTAATTTAAAGGACAAAAATTTGTATATTTTTAGCCTCAAGGACACGACCTCAATATTTTAACCACAAAGACAAACATTCTCCTAAAAATTAATCATAAGGACAAACATTCTTTCAAAATTATTCATAAGGACAACCATTCTTCCAAAACTGCTACCAAACTAAAAACTGATACATGAAAACTACTTCCGATAACTATAAACCGATACCTAAAAAATGCTATCAACAACTAAAAACTGATACCTAAAGAAAGTTGTTATTCGGGCTAAAATACTGAAGGTCTGTACTTGAGGGTAAAACGCTGAGAAATTTTGTCCTTGACAATAATTTCCTACAGTTAAAACTGCACCAATGCAATTTTTAACTGCAATTTAGTATTGCAGTTACTGCACCAATCAAATGCAAATTTTAACTGCATTACAAAAATTCAATTAATAAATGAATTTTAATACACCATTAAAAAGCAATTTTTAACCGCATTACTAAAATGCAATTAGAAACTGCATTATAATGGTGTATTAAAATGCATTTTTTAACTGCTTTTTATAATGTAGTTAAAAACTACACTATTACAAATGTAGTTTTTAATTGCATTACTAAAATGCAGTTAAAAACTTCTGTGTAAAATTATATTTTTCAAAATTATAATTTTAAATATCAACAATGGATATCATTGGAAAATTTATCAAATTTACGATTTAATAGTGAAATCAATTCTTAAATTCAATTAATCTACAAAAAGTTATCACATTTTAAAGACTAAAAATAAATGAGTTGGCAAATGCTAATAATTATCGGGTGTGATGTTAGAGAAGTAGAGATCTAATTTGTATAATTACTGATTAAGAGACCTGCTTTATAATTCAATTATGAAATAGGGACCCGAGATTTATATTTTATTATAATATGCAAATGCTGCTTTATATGTTTATTGCAAATTTGGAAGTATATAAGCAGGAATTTTACTAAGCAATTATAGATAAACAAAGGCTTCTGTTCAACCAAACAAGTAAACTTGTCAAAAAAATGACGATAGAAATCACATACTCTGACCGGCTGTCCATCAATGAAAGGTAGGTGTGTCGTCAAAATACGCGATCATTGCAGCTTGCTTGTACCTACATTATGAATCACTACTTTTTTCATCTCCACTTCTACAGCATCATGAAGCGCTGAAATTAGGGTTTTCGAGTGAACTTGATTGGTAAAATTTTGGAGAAATCAAGTGATATAAATGCATGGTCAAAACTGGGAGAAGCATAAATAAGACGGTGGGGAAACGAAGAATACCGTTAAAAGGGAAACAAAACAGTGACAGGACTAAGACAATAAATTTCAGTCATTCCATTATTTCTACCCATTACACTTGGGTCCAAATAGTGGGTCCCATTAAAACTAAGAAAAAAGTTAACTTTAAATAAATTCTATTGAAATAGTCTCTTGAAACTTTTAAAAACTAATTAGACTAAAATGTCACCAGTTGAATTTACACATATATTTTTAGAGGAAAATAGACATAATAACAAACTAAAAATATTAAGCTGAAGGACAATACTAATTATAACCACCATTCAGTATAGTGTAAATTGAATATAACGCTAGTTATATAACTGGCATTCTGTATAATGTAAAAATTAAATACAATGCTATTATAACTAGCATTCTGTATACTATAAATTGAATATAAAGCTAGTTATATAACTAGCATTCTATATAGTGTAAAAATTGTATACAATGTTATTATAACTATCATTTTCTTCTTCGGTCCAAAAATAAAACTTGATGTCTTTCTGTTTATTTTTTTTTCCAAAGTTTTTCTTCTTCCTAATTCTCCATTTTTAAATGTTTTCGACCACCACTAGGGGGTTTACATGAATTATGAAAAAATCACGCAGTGCGAGTGCGTGATTTAGGTACCTACCGCACTTGACCTATGAGGTTAAAAGACTTACCTCGTAGTTGACCTATGAGGTTAAAAGGTTTACCCCTAGTAGGTAATGGTCGAAAATATCAAAAAATATGAGGTATAATTCAAAAAGGGGCATATAGTCAGCTTAATTATATAAAAAATTAGGAAGGGCTACTCAGCATATCTAAATAGAATTTGCCTAATTTTAATGCCAATTAATCTAACGAATCAGCAAATTTATTTCATCGATATTATGTCATTCTAGCATTATTCTTTTGATGCATACCCCCAAAAATATACATACATATATGTGTGTGTGTTTGTTATTAAGCAATCTTGTAACGACCATGGATTTTATATAAATTTAAATTGTTAATTAATTGAATTTTTGAATTAAAATTGTAAAATTAATGGTAAATTGATCTGAGTTTCCCCAAAATTCAAATAAATTGTGTTAAATCAAATGAATTTAAATTTTAAATAAATGGTTTGAAAATAATTATAAAAGTATAGACATTTGACACAAGTATAAAAATAAATAATTTTTAAATTTAGAAATTGATGGTTTATGTTAGAACTTAAAATAAATATATATATATAAGACAATAAGTATTAAAGTAAAATTTATAATAAGTATTCGAGTTAGAAATAGAAATAAATAAAAGATGAACCATAAAAATAAAAGTAACACTTAAATAAAATTTTAATAACATATTTAAAATGGAAATTATTTATACTATGAAATAATAAGACTAAAGAAAAAATAATAAAATACATTAAATAAAATCCAACAACACATTAAAAAATAGAAATGTATTCATATGACAAAGTAATAAGACAAGATAAAAGAAATATACATTCATGTTTCAAACATATAATAAGATAAGTATGTAGGCTAAGTAAAAGACAATAACAATTAATATAAAGATTCTAGCACACAAAATAGATTTTTATCAGCCTGGTTAACAAACAAGTAAGAAGTATTCAAACATATATAAATATCTAGTAGCTTGCCAAAGAAGATAGTCAAATACATTTAAGTAGATTCACAAAAAGAAGCCACCAGATCATGCTCATGCCTTGTACAAATGAAGAAAAAAAAAGTTTGTACAGCCGAAATGAAAATAAAATAAGAAAAGTTGTACAAACCATTAATGCAGCCACCATTGATCACTTCAGCCTCCAAACCAAAGAAAAATATCTCTGATTTTTGTACAAACAAATATATCCCCTGTAAGCTTTCTTTCCATATATCAACCTTCCACTTCAGTTTCATTCCATTCCAGCTGAGAAAACAAAAGCAACATCATCTTAAACTAAAACAAAATTTCAACTAAAACAACAACACAATTTATTAAACCAGAGAAATCAAAGAAGAGTTTAGCTTGCAAAATTCAAAGCCTGGTTCAAAAGCATGCTCTGTTCTTCCTCTGGAAACAACACAGTGAGTAACATCTCATTTTAAAAATTTAAGTACATAAATCTGGTTGCTTGATTTATCTATGGAAATAAGTATGATTGTATATATGTGGATAAATTCATTGATGTGTATATATATCTGTATGGATGAGTTGCATGTCTGTTCACCTGAGACACAATCTGTTTCTAGTTTAAACTCAAACTTTAGTCAAAATAAATCTTTATCTCTTGATCTAGTAGCTGTTAGGACTTAAGTCCTAAATAAAAGTTATTTGATTAATCATAAAGTAATGTTTAAAAATCTAATTAAGTTAAATTAAAATCTAATTGCTGATGGTGATGCAATTTATCGAGGAAGTTATAGCAGTGGATTCTTTTCTGGAACCCTAGTTTAACTAGCTAAGGTAGTTCGATCAACCACGGCTTATACAATTGATCGAGTGCGACGAGATTTTGGGTGATGGAAGCTTGAACGTTAGCGAAGAGTTGACCGGAGTTTTCAATTTTCTGGTGGTCGGCATCGCCTGAACGAGGCGAGTTTGGTCGAAGTTATTGTTCCAGGGACTCCGATGGGTTCGAATTTGGTTTTAGTGCTCGATCGAGAATGTTGTGTGGTTCGATGGATTGTGGACGTCGTAGTTAACTTGGCGATGATGATCGTGGGCGCCGGAAAGTCACCAGAGGTCGGTGAACGTGCACCAGGACGGTGCACAGTTTTGTTTTGGTGATGAAGTTTCCTTCGGGGTTGACTCGGGAAGAAGGAAGGTTGAGCTCGGGTTCGTCTTAGTGTTCGCGAGTGTTTATAACATAACAGGTTTCAAAATTTTTAACAAGTTTTAAAAATAAATGAAACTCGGGAAAAAGGTAAGAAAACTCGGGTTTCGATTCGAGTAACCCTAAGATTTTCTCGGGTAAATGTTTTGTACAGGGTTTAAAGGCTGTTCTGTTTTGAAATTTTTAAACTGAGTTTTTAATTTTTAAACAAAGTTTTAACTAAGTTTTAGATCAAAGTTAAAATATAAATTCAAGTGAAATTTTGAAACTTAGTTTGGAAATAAGTTTTTAAATTCAAATTGTTTTAAAAACTTAAAGTTGTTTAAGCACGTAAGTGGATTTAAAAAGAACTTGAAATGGAAAGAAAGGATTTAAACAAGAAATTAAATTTGAAACCTAAGTTTAAATCTAACTCTGAATTCCAGATTTTGAAATTCAATAAAGTTTATAAATCTAAATATTTAAATAAGTTGAAAGGCTAAAGTATTTTTTTAACATGTAAATTTAAAAGGTTTTAAACTTTATTAATTTATAAATTGGTATTCATTTTAAATCTTGAAATTTCAAATGAATTTAAAAGTGAATTGAATATAAATGTTTCAACCTATTTATAAGTGATAACAAAATCATTAATAAGAATAAGATTTGTTTAAGTTAATGAAGATACAATGATAATTTGTAATTCATTAATTATTAAGTTAATTAAAATGGATAATTTATTTATTTAATTAATTAATGATTTGGATTAATTAAATAAGTAATTAGAGGTTTAAATTAATTAATTAATTAAGGTTCAAAGATTTAATTAAGTAAGGAATAATTAATTTTTAAATTTAGGATTATTAATTTAATATTAATTAATAATTCAAGTTAATTAATCAAGCAATTAATGAATGATTAATTAAAAAAATAATTACTCAGTAAAAGTAATTAAGAATGGGTAATTAATGATCAAAGATGGATTAACCAAGTAATTAAGGGTTAATTACTTTAAAGAATAATTAATTAATGTGGTTAATTAATTAGGGTAATTAATTTAAGAATAATTAATTAAAGGTTAACTAATAAATGATGAAAGGGAAATTTATTTTAGATAATTTGTAATTAACTCATGATAATTAACCCGGATTAATGATTTTTCATAAGTAATACATCTGATTTAAATTAATCAATTGATTAATAAATTTTACTTGTGAATGTTTGAGTTTTAATGAATGGGTGAATTGTTTGATATCATTATCTGTGATGCTGTGTGATATATTCTGATTTGTGTGTGATCTGTACTGTAGTTTATTTATCTGGGATGAATGTAATATATTATCTGTAAGTTATATATATCCGTGATCTGTGAATAAAAGATAAGCGTTATAGTTATACCGCTTATCAACTATATTTTTGTGTTCTGATATGCGATGATTGAATGATGTTGCACTATTGTGTGTGAAACCCCTGGACCACACTTTTACACACACAAATATGGATTTCACGAGGAAATCGGTTAAGTCACAGATTGTAGACAATTTTCAAAGGTTGAATTTGGGAATCCAAATAGTTTTGGAATTTGAATTGAGAGCTTTGCAAATGAGTTTCAAAAAATAAAAGTTATTTTTAAATAACTTAATAAAACTTGATATTTAATAATTTGATTTAAATTTGAATTCAATATTTGAAATTGAATTCAATGATTTGGGAAACTAATTGTTTTCAACTGATAAAAGCTCTCATATAAGAAATGGATTTCCAATTTGAATTAAAGGAATTTCTTGTTTGAATTGAAAATGGTTTTCCAAGTTACGAATAAATCTTTGTAAACGTGTTTTGAAAGCTATAAGTTTAATCTATGATTTAAAGATTTAACGAGTTAATCCAATTGAAATGGAAATCGATTTGAAAATCTATGAATAGATCTTTGTGAAACTGGGTGAACTTTGTGAGATGAATCTTTTTGTAAAAGATTAAAATGGTAATTTGTTTAAACCATTTGAAAGAGAAGTTTTGGGTTTTAAAGTAGTGACTTAATCGAAATCCCAATATCCATATGTTTTCAAATATTGCACTCACTATTCGGTTTAGCCAGGAGAGGACTTTGTGTCATATAACCCATTCCGAATAGTGATACGACGTGAATGGATAGCATTTGAAGACCGGTGGTGAAGACCGGGTGTTTGCGAGAACGATAGGATAACCTATCGATTGTCTCTGCACCGAGTGGCCCCGGTATAGAGATTCCCTAAGTGATGGGAAGTCCGATCGGGATTGTGGATACCCGGATTGCAAGGGCTTCTTAGGAAGTGCCTTCGGTTATGTTCGAACCCGGAACAGACTTGTATGGTTGTATGTCTGACACTACACTTTGAGATATAAAGCTGATTTCTTTCAAATACATTTATGTTTGGTGGTGGATAATTTATTCTCTTAGCTTAACACCCTTCTCTAAGACGTACGAGCTCAGAGGTTATGTAGTTGAAGGTTATCAGTGATATTCTCCCAATTTGGTAGTGTGGCACGCTGAGTGCTGCTGTGTGTTGAGGATCATTTGTTGATCAAAGCATGGCTTTGTGAAAAAAGCGTAGCTTTGTGGATGAGACCTCATCGGACCTCACAAACCGGAAATGGTCGAAACAGGAAAGATGCGGCAAGGTTTCAGGGGTAGCTCCCCTAGGGTATGAACATTCCTTCTGGAAAAATGTGGTATCATGGTATGGAGCCCAGATATTTACCTGTGTGGTTGCTCCAATCTCATTTTCTGTATGGTTGTTGCTTTGTGATCGAGAGCTCTCGGAAAAAGGTCCCAAAGGACCGGGGGTGGCATATCTCAGGTTTACTACCCAGGAAGGGGGTAACCGGCCTTGTGTTGGTAGAGAGCCAGGTGGTTCTCGGGGCGTCCCGCCAAAGGCGTTCCCATGTGGGATAGGAAGTTCCTTAGCCTGACCATTTGTTGGAAAATCCAAAGAAACAATACGAGCCTTGTACGGTTTTAGTTGTAGAACCTACCATTTAAAATGGCAGCTATAGCAGGCTGTAACGCCCCACTCTGAGACCCACTATAACAAAGAGTATTACGGGAGTAATACTGTCTGTTAAAGCGGAGAATAGAGTATAGTGGAAGCGACCATTTGTAATCAAGCTATAACTATCTACCGAATACGTCGAAAGGATGGTATCTATATTTTTTTTCAAGTGGTTCGACATATTCGGTAAATACTTATAACGAAATTACAAATGGCTAAAGATCTATCAGGACAAAGCATAGTAATAAAATGATAAAACATCACAGAACAGAATCACATAACAGATATAAAATCCCAGAACAATACATCGTCAATACAGATCCAAATATCATAAGTGGGTACAAAGCCACTGCTCACACATGTGAGTCAAAAATATGTACATATCAGAGTCTGAATAATAACATAAGCGGACACTAAGATAAGCTATCTCAAAAGCATAGCAGATATGTACAAAGCAGAAGCACAGAAGCTAAGTCCAAAGACCTAACCTGAAACAACTCGGTCTGACCCGAGCGAAAAACACTCGGGTCAGGCTAGCTAAACAATCAGTAATAACTGAGATATATAATAATGCGGTACATAAATAAAATAGTACTTATCCAAAGAGAAGTATATTATGAACCACATGAATATAATGACGATCCCTAATCATCAATAAACAATAAAAATCTCCAAAGAGAAATCAACACCAAAGTGTAGAATAAATAAAGTCGCCTCATATCATCGGCGTAGCCAAAGCCATAAAAAGATGCCCATAGGCAATAATCCTAATAGTGACCAGAGTCTGTGATCAATGCCCAAGCAAAGATCGATGCTCCAAAGAGCCATGGGGATATACTGAAAAGTCAATGAAATCAAACACTGAAAAGCAGTGTCCAGAGACACTGTGGATCCATAAGGTAATCGCACTTACATCGTATGGTTCCATAGAACCAACACCGAATGGCGGTACTCGAATGGATATAAAAATAATCAGATAATACAAGTTTTGCACGTGCACCGACCAGAGTCGTTGTTGCCAAGTACTGTAGAGTTGTGATCGATCACTCGCACCGATGCGAAACGCGCGAGACGGCGAGATCCTTCCCAGAAGGATAAAGGCCCAGAGGCACACGCCGAAAAATAAACTGCTCCATAGAGCAGGTGTCCAGAGACGGTTGCCCAGAGGCGTGGTGACCCAGAGGTCCAGTACTGGCCTCCCAGAGGCTAATGTGTCACTAACTTCTTGGAGAGGAACCCGCAAAGTGTTAACAATGAGTCCCATACCCCACGTTTGCACTAAACGGTTTCCTAACCAATAGCAAGCTCACACTCCAAACAATAAAAAGTCTACCTCATATCATCGGTAAACTAGACCCAAAGGTCAAAACGATCAATCGAATAGGTCGGGGATTAACCGGAAAGAAAATACACACGGTTTCCATAGGCCGGAAATTTCCTAACCGTTTAAGCACCTTTCCACTTCGCTCGACGTGCTAAAAGTGAGTGTGAGATTTTTATTATAGAAAATAATGCTGTAAAACGGATTTATAATTGATTTTCGGAATCACTTTTAAAACGGTCTTTTGAAAGGTCTCCTATTATGGAGTAATTAATTTAATAATTAAAATAATATTATATAATAATTTTCAAAAGCCATTTAGGAGTGAAAAATCTTTTGAAAATGATTCATAAAACCCGTGTACGAAATCTAGAGACAAATCTCAAAGAAATCAATGAAAACCAGAAAATCATCAAAAATTATTCTAAGTGTTTGTAAACATTCAAAAACAGCTGTGAACTCAAGTTCGATAATTTATTTGGACCAGCAAACTGTGTCCAAATGTCATGAAATTTGCAGGCATGTAGTCCAACATCCCTACTTTAATATGCAAAAAGAATTTCTGGATTCCGAGTTGAGACGAAGTGGCAGCGACGTCTCAAAGTTGGACCCAGAACAAGATTTACACTGTTTACAAACAGCGACTAGAGTTCAACTTCGACACGAAATTCAAAGTACCAAACGAACTCCAATATTGTCCAAATTTTCCTGAGATGGAGTTCGGAACTCCACCTTTCTAACGAGACCAAAAACGTCGAATTCCGACTTCGGATGCGATCGTGGCGGCATCGCGAAGTGGAGAAAAAAAATCTGGAACAGGGTTTAAAAAAAAATTATTTATTATTTTTTTTTCTTTTTTTTTTCTCGGGACAGTGGTAAGAATGTACAATTTTGGCCAAAATAACTTCGAAATTTCATGAAACTCAAAACATGAAAGTTTTAGCTCTAAATCTAAGCTTTCCAGAACATCCAAAATTATTAGATTTGGATAAGAAACGAGAGAGAAACATGCAAAACAATATCAGATTGAAACTCAAGATAACTTGTTAAAGACAGAATTGGTCTTCTGTCTTTGAACGCATTTCAGGTCATCTAAATGGCAATATTACAGAAAACTCACTGAACAAAAATTGTAGCATATGTTTTAAGCTTTCCGGAACATCCAAAATTATCTAATTCGGATCAAAAACGAGTAACTTATGGCCAAATCAATTTCAGGGTTTTATTTTATCAACCTTGTAGTTTGTTGTCAGGTCAGCGACAAACAAACTTGATTTCGACCATTGAAACCACAAAATTAGGCAAAGCTCAAAACATGAAAGTTATAGGCTACAGAATAAGCTTTCCAGAACTTTAATAAAATCTTAATTCCGACTTAAGATGAATGAGATATGCCTAATTTACTAACAGCAATAAACTAATTATAATTTCAGCTAGCGTATATTACCTCTTTCCAAGCAATGAAAAGAAGATCAAAGAGTTTCACAATCTAAATGCACAAAAAAAAGAGGATTACAAAATAATTTCAGAAATTAAAGAATGAATTAGAGGCGGGTTTTGTGATTGCTATTACCTCTTTTAGTAGTTTGGATTAACTCTCTTTGATTTGGTGTAGATTGGAGTCTTGCTTAGGAGGCCATGACTAGGTTTTGGAGCTTTCTAATTAGGTTTTAGTGGTTATGAAATGAAGTGTTGGCTAAAATGGAAGAGTAAAAGATACTTTATAGGCTAATGGTTAGGGTTATTGGATCTAATATCCATTAGGACTTTGTATTATTCATGTGCATACATATATAGGCAATTTTCTCTAAGTCCACTCTACATACAAATTACTAAATAAATTTCAAACCATATAAAAATTATGAAAATATGTTAACAATTACTTTTAGCCATTTCATAAAATACTATATCAACAATATTTTACATTTTAACCCCTAATTTTTCCAAAACACCGTTTATAGTTAATATTAGCCAAAATCACCATTTTGCAAATAAATTGCAAATTAATTTCCCAAATCAAATATTGCACTATTTTACACATATAAAATTTTGCAATAATATAAATTACAAATTTCCCTAATTAATTTCCTTGAAATGCTCCATTTTACACTTAAGCCCAAAAATATTAATTTATTCAAAATGACTAAATTTTGAACAAATTAGCCACATTAAAAATTCATTAATAGCTCCAATTAAATTAAAATCCCAACTTTAATTTATTATTTGGTAACCGCAATCACGGGTTGTTACAGACTCCCCCCCTTAAGAAAATTGCGTCCCCGCAATTCCTTAAATATAGAAGTCGTCTATAACATCTAATCCACAAAGGAATATAGAGGATAAAATATAGATGCTCACCCATGCCGGAAGATGGAAGAAAACCAGGATAAGTACGCTTGATAAATTCTCTGGTCTCCCAAGTACAGTCCTTAGGATTAGACGACCATTGAATCTTCACAAGCGGAACCTCTTTGTTTCGAAGACGTCTGATCTCCGAATCAAGCACACGAAGAGGTTGCTGCTCTATAGATAGATCGGGTGAGATCTCCAAATCGGGCACGATATGAGGCTCGATAATAGAATCAGGGTCGCGCACACACTTGCGAAGCTAAGAAACATGGAACACATCATGTATTCCAGAGAAATGAGTAGGTAGAGCCACACGATAAGCAACAGGGCCGATGCGTTCCGTAATAGGAAATGGTCCGACATAGCGAGGAGCCAACTTCCCTGTAGAGCTGAAACGCACAACCCCCTTTATGGGAGATATCCGAATAAAGACATGATCACCAATGGAGAACTCAAGAGGCTTCCTACGGCTGTCCGCGTAGGATTTCTGACGGTTCTGCGCCTCTTTCATTCTCTGACGAATAAGAATAATCTTCTCAGAAGATTCCCGAACTGAATCTGGACCAAGAAGGTGCTTCTCACCAGATTCTAACCAACAAGCAGGAGAGCGACAGGGCCTTCCATAAAGAGCCTCGAAAGGTGCCATGCTGATACTAGACTGAAAGCTGTTGTTGTAGGAGAACTCTACAAGCGGTAAGTGATCCTCCCAACTACCTCCGAAATCCAGAATACAACAGCGCAAAAGATCCTCTAAAACATGATTCAGCCTCTCCGTCTGACCGTCGGTCTGAGGATGATAAGCAGTCGAGAGATTCAGCTTTGAGCCCAAAGCTGACTGTAGGCACTTCCAGAAGTGACTAGTAAAGATAGTGTCTCGATCACAGACGATAGAGCTAGGAATGCCATGAAGTCGAACGACTTCCTTCACATTTGGCCAGCTGAGGAGCAGTCCGAGTGGACTTAATAGGAATGAAATGAGCTGATTTGGTCAAGCGATCGACGATGACCCAAATAGAAGTATGGCCTGACCTCGATCGAGGCAGACCGTCAATAAAATCCATGGATATCTGATCCCATTTCCACAATGGAATCTCTAGCGGCTGAAGAAGACCGGATGGACGCTGGTGCTCAGCTTTGATCTGTTGACAAGTCATGCAACGGCTTACATAACCTGCAACATCACTCTTCATGCCTTCCCAATAATATACCCGACACATATCGGCATACATCTTGCTCGAACCGGGATGGATGGTGTACTTAGTGCGATGACACTCGTCCAGAATGTCATGCCTAAGTAATAAATCAGATGGTACCAAAATACGGTTCTTCCTGCGAAGACACCGATGAGAATCAATCGAATAATCCAACAATGTCTCATCACTGGATTCCGACTCAAGGAGATGAATATATCGCAACAAGTCTGGATCCTGCCGCTAAGCATGGGCAATGCGATCCAATAGAATAGGTCGAGCTTCCAAGCTGAATAACAAGATCTGAGGATCAGAAGACGGAGCTCGATTTCGAAAATATCACATAGAAAGAGTCTCAAGAATATCCCACTCGGCTATCATCATAGAAACTACTGCCGAGTGTTTGCGACTGAGTGCATCAGCCACACGATTACCCTTGCCAGGGGTATACTGAATGTCTAAGTCATATGAGGCGAGAAACTCAAGCCATCGCTGCTGCCTCATATTAAGATCCTTCTGACTGAAAAGATACTTCAGAGACTTGTGATCGATGCAGAGAATGAAACGTTCGCCCAATAGATAATGACGCCACGTCTTCAAGACAAAGACGATAGCTGCTAACTCAAGATCATGAGTAGGATAGCGAACCTCATTCGGACGTAGCTGCCTAGAAGCGCAAGCAACTACCCAATCCTTCTGCATAAGCACAGCACCGAGGCTGCTACCACAAGCGTCGGTGTAAACAACAAGATCATGGTTACTCTCAGGAACCACTAGAATAGGAGCATGAGTGAGAAGTTCCTTCAGTCGCTGAAAGGAAGCTTCACACTTATCAGACCAAATAAAGCGAACACCCTTACGAGTCAGCGTCGTAAGGGGAAGTGCAACTCGAGAGAAATCCTTGATAAACCGACGGTAATAACCCGCCAGTCCAAGGAAGCTGCGAATATCATGAACGTTCTCGGGCTGCTTCCAATTCTGAATAGCTTCGATCTTGGCAGGATCGACAGAAATACCCTCAGATGATATAATATGGCCCAAGAACTTGACCTTGCTCTCCAAAAAATGGCACTTGGAGAGCTTGGCCTTAAGCTGATGCTGACGAAGAGTATCCAAGATGATCCGCAAATGATGAGCATGCTCTGCCTTGGATCTAGAATAAATAAGAATATCGTCGATGAAAACCAGAACGAATCTATCGATGTATTCCCGGAATACTCGATTCATAAGATCGACGAAGAAAGCCGGAGCGTTCGTCAAGCCGAACGGCATGACCAACCACTCAAAAGAACCATAACGAGTGCGAAATGCTGTAAGAGGAATGATGTCTTCCACGACTCGTAGCTGATGGAATCCGGTGGAAAGGTCAAGCTGAGAGAAGACCTTCGCACCGCTCAACATGTCGTAACGGGAATTAGAGTTAGACATGATTCAATGATAGAGAATTAATTAAGGAATACTACGGAATATAACGGATTCCTATACATATTCCTAACTTATCTATCAATAAACATAAGGAAGGGATTTGATTTAGTTCAGATCTAATTTAAAATGTATTGTACTAAGTGTATCTGTTCTGTGTTTATTATGCTTATTCCTGAAACCAGGCTCTGATACCAAGCTGTAACGCCCCACTCTGAGACCCACTATAACAAAGAGTATTACGGGAGTAATACTGTCTGTTAAAGCGGAGAATAGAGTATAGTGGAAGCGACCATTTGTAATCAAGCTATAACTATCTACCGAATACGTCGAAAGGATGGTATCTATATTTTTTTTCAAGTGGTTCGACATATTCGGTAAATACTTATAACGAAATTACAAATGGCTAAAGATCTATCAGGACAAAGCATAGTAATAAAATGATAAAACATCACAGAACAGAATCACATAACAGATATAAAATCCCAGAACAATACATCGTCAATACAGATCCAAATATCATAAGTGGGTACAAAGCCACTGCTCACACATGTGAGTCAAAAATATGTACATATCAGAGTCTGAATAATAACATAAGCGGACACTAAGATAAGCTATCTCAAAAGCATAGCAGATATGTACAAAGCGGAAGCACAGAAGCTAAGTCCAGAGACCTAACCTGAAACAACTCGGTCTGACCCGAGCGAAAAACACTCGGGTCAGGCTAGCTAAACAATCAGTAATAACTGAGATATATAATAATGCGGTACATAAATAAAATAGTACTTATCCAAAGAGAAGTATATTATGAACCACATGAATATAATGACGATCCCTAATCATCAATAAACAATAAAAATCTCCAAAGAGAAATCAACACCAAAGTGTAGAATAAATAAAGTCGCCTCATATCATCGGCGTAGCCAAAGCCATAAAAAGATGCCCATAGGCAATAATCCCAATAGTGACCAGAGTCTGTGATCAATGCCCAAGCAAAGATCGATGCTCCAAAGAGCCATGGGGATATACTGAAAAGTCAATGAAATCAAACACTGAAAAGCAGTGTCCAGAGACACTGTGGATCCATAAGGTAATCGCACTTACATCGTATGGTTCCATAGAACCAACACCGAATGGCGGTACTCGAATGGATATAAAAATAATCAGATAATACAAGTTTTGCACGTGCACCGACCAGAGTCGTTGTTGCCAAGTACTGTAGAGTTGTGATCGATCACTCGCACCGATGCGAAACGCGCGAGACGGCGAGATCCTTCCCAGAAGGATAAAGGCCCAGAGGCACACGCCGAAAAATAAACTGCTCCATAGAGCAGGTGTCCAGAGACGGTTGCCCAGAGGCATGGTGACCCAGAGGTCCAGTACTGGTCGCCCAGAGGCTAATGTGTCACTAACTTCTTGGAGAGGAACCCGCAAAGTGTTAACAATGAGTCCCATACCCCACGTTCGCACTAAACGGTTTCCTAACCAATAGCAAGCTCACACTCCAAACAATAAAAAGTCTACCTCATATCATCGGTAAACTAGACCCAAAGGTCAAAACGATCAATCGAATAGGTCGGGGATTAACCGGAAAGAAAATACACACGGTTTCCATAGGCCGGAGATTTCCTAACCGTTTAAGCACCTTTCCACTTCGCTCGACGTGCTAAAAGTGAGTGTGAGATTTTTATTATAGAAAATAATGCTGTAAAACGGATTTATAATTGATTTTCGGAATCACTTTTAAAACGGTCTTTTGAAAGGTCTCCTATTATGGAGTAATTAATTTAATAATTAAAATAATATTATATAATAATTTTCAAAAGCCATTTAGGAGTGAAAAATCTTTTGAAAATGATTCATAAAACCCGTGTACGAAATCTAGAGACAAATCTCAAAGAAATCAATGAAAACCAGAAAATCATCAAAAATTATTCTAAGTGTTTGTAAACATTCAAAAACAGCTGTGAACTCAAGTTGAGACGAAGTGGCAGCGACGTCTCAAAGTTGGACCCAGAACAAGATTTACACTGTTTACAAACAGCGACTAGAGTTCAACTTCGACACGAAATTCGAAGTACCAAACGAACTCCAATGTTGTCCAAATTTTCCTGAGATGGAGTTTAGAACTCCACCTTTCTAACGAGACCAAAAACGTCGAATTCCGACTTCCGATGCGAACGTGGCGGCATCGCGGAGTGGCGCTCAAAAGCTGGAAACAGAAGGGATATTTGATTTTCATTCTAAGTGTTTGACCATTCAAAAACTACTGCGAACCCAAGTTCGGCAATTTATTTGGACCAGCAAACTGAATCCAAATGACATGAAAACTGGTAGGCATATAGTCCAACATCCCTACTATAAGATGCAAAAAGAATTTCTGGAATCCGAGTTGAGACGAAGTAGCAGCGACGTCTCAAAGTTGGACCCAGAACAAGATTCACACTGTTTACAAACAGCGACAAGAGTTCAACTTCGACACGAAATTCGAAGTACCAAAAGAATGCCGATGATGCCTAAATTTTACAGAGATGGAGTTCGAAACTCCACCTTTCCAACGAGACCAAAAACGTCGAATTCTGACTTCGGATGCGATCGTGGAGGCATCGCGAAGTGGAGAAAAAAAATCTGGAACAGGGTTTAAAAAAAAATTATTTATTATTTTTTTTTCTTTTTTTTTTCTCGGGACAGTGGTAAGAATGTACAATTTTGGCCAAAATAACTTCGAAATTTCATGAAACTCAAAACATGAAAGTTTTAGCTCTAAATCTAAGCTTTCCAGAACATCCAAAATTATTAGATTTGGATAAGAAACGAGAGAGATACATGCAAAACAATATCAGATTGAAACTCAAGATAACTTGTTAAAGACAGAATTGGTCTTCTGTCTTTGAACGCATTTCAGGTCATCTAAATGGCAATATTACAGAAAACTCACTGAACAAAAATTGTAGCATATGTTTTAAGCTTTCCGGAACATCCAAAATTATCTAATTCGGATCAAAAACGAGTAACTTATGGCCAAATCAATTTCAGGGTTTTATTTTATCAACCTTGTAGTTTGTTGTCAGGTCAGCGACAAACAAACTTGATTTCGACCATTGAAACCACAAAATTAGGCAAAGCTCAAAACATGAAAGTTATAGGCTACAGAATAAGCTTTCCAGAACTTTAAGAAAATCTTAATTCCGATTTAAGATGAATGAGATATGCCTAATTTACTAACAGCAATAAACTAATTATAATTTCAGCTAGCGTATATTACCTCTTTCCAAGCAATGAAAAGAAGATCAAAGAGTTTCACAATCTAAATGCACAAAAAAAAGAGGATTACAAAATAATTTCAGAAATTAAAGAATGAATTAGAGGCGGGTTTTGTGATTGCTATTACCTCTTTTAGTAGTTTGGATTAACTCTCTTTGATTTGGTGTAGATTGGAGTCTTGCTTAGGAGGCCATGACTAGGTTTTGGAGCTTTCTAATTAGGTTTTAGTGGTTATGAAATGAAGTGTTGGCTGAAATGGAAGAGTAAAAGATACTTTATAGGCTAATGGTTAGGGTTATTGGATCTAATATCCATTAGGACTTTGTATTATTCATGTGCATACATATATAGGCAATTTTCTCTAAGTCCACTCTACATACAAATTACTAAATAAATTTCAAACCATATAAAAATTATGAAAATATGTTAACAATTACTTTTAGCCATTTCATAAAATACTATATCAACAATATTTTACATTTTAACCCCTAATTTTTCCAAAACACCGTTTATAGTTAATATTAGCCAAAATCACCATTTTGCAAATAAATTGCAAATTAATTTCCCAAATCAAATATTGCACTATTTTACACATATAAAATTTTGCAATAATATAAATTACAAATTTCCCTAATTAATTTCCTTGAAATGCTCCATTTTACACTTAAGCCCAAAAATATTAATTTATTCAAAATGACTAAATTTTGAACAAATTAGCCACATTAAAAATTCATTAATAGCTCCAATTAAATTAAAATCCCAACTTTAATTTATTATTTGGTAACCGCAATCACGGGTTGTTACACAGGCATAATATAATGGTACCTATGCTGGCTAAGGTTAATATTATATTTTCGAAAGGATTTTCTGCACTATGCACTAGTAATAATATCAAAAGAGTTTTTCTTGCGTAGTAAGCATGTTTGACTATCATAAGGAGAAATCTCCCCCATGTGTGCGATTCCATTGTGTGTGTCAGGAGGCCTTATGGTAGTTTCATTTTCCAAAAGCATTGCGGATTTCAATGTTTAAAATTCTTTCGTTGTTTGTTTAAAGATAAACTATTTTTTTTACTCACACCAGTTCCATGACTGACTCGGAGTTTATTGTTCCCTTCCTAAACTCTGGGTGCCCACAATTCCCACACGGGCAGTCTAGAGTTGGGGTTTTTAGATATTCAGGTTTAGTAGATTATCTGGAGCTAGTTCACTTCATCGGAGTGGATGACTGCACTTGCTTATCTTTGTGCATCGTGATGGTGGTTCGAGCTTGATGTTGGAGTTGTTGAAGTCATTCTCTTTTGTAGATCATTTGGAGTGATCTCTTCCATTGTTGTTATTTCCGATGTAGCCTTGTATCATATCCCTGATATTGCTCTGTATTATTGATATCATTGTTGTATATCATTCTGAATATTATATTCATTGGAGTTGTATATGATATCATTTATTTCTTTATTCCGCTGTGTTGTTATACTTACTGTGTTATAAGCTCCGGGGAGCCATATTCGGCGTTTGAATCTACGGCATTTGAGTACAAGTGAAGTACGGGTGCCGATTTTCGAAGGCCGAGTTCAGGAACCTTACAAGTGGTATCAGAGCTAAGGTTAAACTTTAGCTAAGGAGTATAACACATTAAGTAGCTCATTAGGGTGAAGTATACCCTAGAATGAGTAATCCCTAAGATATCCGTCCATATAACTTAGTAAATTCTCTTGCTACCCACTGATAGTAAGTATGAGTGCAAGAAGAGGATGAGATAGGAGATAGGGGAATACGACTATAAATGGTCAATACTCTGTAACAACAAGGAAATAATTTTTTCTCTATCAATCTCTTTTGTTCAACATCTCTTCTCAATTCTTTGATAGTTCCTGGTAGATCCAGGAAGAAGAAGAAGAAGATTTGATATATTTGTATGGGACATAAACTCCAAATAGATCAGAATTGTTTGTTTGGATGAATTGGTTGCTTTGTTTGCTATGGTTGATAGGTATACCTTGGTTTCTAAACTAAAAGTTTTGAAATTGTATCCATATATCTATATATTTTTGGGTCCCAATATATTCTACGAGTGGTTAGTTATCCCTTTGAACTAACCAATGCCCCTGCATATTTCGTAGATCTGAATAACCCGAGTATCCTGTGAAAAAATTAAAAAGATTTGTTCTTGTATCTATTATTGATATTCTGATTTGGTAAGCCAAATGCAGAATAGACGTTCAGTTTGATTTAATGAAACATTCTTCATCTATCCTTGTGTCTCCCTGGCAAATTTCGAGGACGAAATTTCTTAAGGGGGAAGGTTGTAACGACCCTGGATTTTATATAAATTTAAATTGATAATTAATTGAATTTTTGAATTAAAATTGTAAAATTAATGGTAAATTGATTTGAGTTTCCCCAAAATTCAAATAAATTGTGTTAAATCAAATGAATTTAAATTTTAAATAAATGGCTTGAAAATAATTATAAAAGTATAGAAATTTGACACAAGTAAAAAAATAAATTATTTTTAAATTTAGAAATTGATGGTTTATGTTAGAAATTAAAATAAATAGATATATTTATAAGACAATAAGTATTAAAGTAAAATTTATAATAAGTATTCGAGTTAGAAATAGAAATAAATAAAAGATGAACCATAAAAATAAAAGTAACACTTAAATAAAATTTTAATAACATATTCAAAATGGAAATTATTTATACTATGAAATAATAAGACTAAAGAAAAAATAATAAAATACATTAAATAAAATCCAACAACACATTAAAAAATAGAAATGTATTCATAAGACAAGGTAAAAGAAATATACATTCATGTTTCAAACATATAATAAGATAAGTATGTAGGCTAAGTAAAAGACAATAACAATTAATATAAAGATTCTAGCACACAAAATAGATTTTTATCAGCTTGGTTAACAAACAAGTAAGAAGTATTCAAACATATATAAATATCTAGTAGCTTGCCAAAGAAGATAGTCAAATACATTTAAGTAGATTCACAAAAAGAAGCCACCAGATCATGCTCATGCCTTGTACAAATGAAGAAAAAAAAATAAGTTTGTACAGCCGAAATGAAAATAAGATAAGAAAAGTTGTACAAACCATTAATGCAGCCACCATTGATCACTTCAGCCTCCAAACCAAAGAAAAATATCTCTGATTTTTGTACAAACAAATATATCCCCTGTAAGCTTTCTTTCCATATATCAACCTTCCACTTTAGTTTCGTTCCATTCCAGCTGTGAAAACAAAAGTAACATCATCTTAAACTAAAACAAAATTTCAACTAAAACAACAACACAATTTATTAAAACCAGAGAAATCAAAGAAGAGTTTAGCTTGCAAAATTCAAAGCCTGGTTCAAAAGCATGCTCTGTTCTTCCTCTGGAAACAACACAGTGAGTAACATCTCATTTTAAAATTTTAAGTACATAAATCTGGTTGCTTGATTTATCTATGGAAATAAGTATGATTGTATATATGTGGATAAATTCATTGATGTGTATATATATCTGTATGGATGAGTTGCATGTCTGTTCACCTGAGACACAATCTGTTTCTAGTTTAAACTCAAACTTTAGTCAAAATAAATCTTTATCTCTTGATCTAGTAGCTGTTAGGACTTAAGTCCTAAATAAAAGTTGTTTGATTAATCATAAATTAATGTTTAAAAATCTAATTAAGTTAAATTAAAACATGAATGTCTCTGGAAACTAGAAACAACTGTGTATGTTTAAGTCAAGTAAAAATTTAAGTATTTTAATTTATCAAGATAGGTTTATAAACTGAAACCTTATACAAAAACTTGATTTTTAAAAGAAGAATCACAAAATTTAGAATTGTATTGGAAGAGCAGTTCTGGTTTGACCAGAAATATGTTTTGAGGGGTTTTCTGGTGATCCAAAGGTTTGGAGGCGTCGGGGTTCTTCCTGATGATGGAGGAGTGATCGTAGTTGATGGGAAAAATGGCTGATGGTGATGCAATTTATCGAGGAATTTGTAGCAGTGGATTCTTTTCTGGAACCCTAGTTTAACTAGGTTAGGTAGTTCGATCAACCACGGCTTATACAATTGATCGAGTGCGACGAGATTTTGGGTGATGGATGCTTGAAATTGGCGAAGAGTTGACCGGAGTTTTCGATTTTCTGGTGGTCGGCATCGCCTGAACGAGGCGAGTTTGGTCGAAGTTATTGTTCCAGGGACTCCGATGGGTTCGAATTTGGTTTTAGTGCTCGATCGAGAATGTTGTGTGGTTCGATGGATTGTGGACGTCGTAGTTGACTTGGCGATGATGATCGTGGGCGCCGGAAAGTCACCAGAGGTCGGTGCAAAGTTTTGTTTTGGTGATGAAGTTTCCTTCGGGGTTGACTCGGGAAGAAGGAAGGTTGAGCTCGGGTTCGTCTTAGTGTTCGCGGGTATTTATAACATAACAGGTTTCAGAATTTTTAACAAGTTTTAAAAATAAATGAAACTCGAGAAAAAGGTGAGAAAACTCGGGTTTCGATTCGAGTAACCATAAGATTTTCTCGGGTAAATGTTTTGTACAGGGTTTAAAGGCTGTTCTGTTTTGAAATTTTAAAACTGAGTTTTTAATTTTTAAACAAAGTTTTAACTAAGTTTTAGATCGAAGTTAAAATATAAATTCAAGTGAAATTTTGATACTTAGTTTGGAAATAAGTTTTTGAATTCAAATTGTTTTAAAAACTTAAAGTTGTTTAAGCACGTAAGTGGATTTAAAAAGAACTTGAAATGGAAAGAAAGGATTTAAACAAGAAATTAAATTTGAAACCTAAGTTTAAATCTAACTCTGAATTCCAGATTTTGAAATTCAATAAAGTTTATAAATCTAAATGTTTAAATAAGTTTAAAGGCTAAAGTATTTTTTTAACATGTAAATTTGAAAGGTTTTAAATTTTATTAATTTATAAATTGGTATTCATTTTTAATCTTGAAATTTAAAATGAATTTAAAAGTGAATTGAATATAAATGTTTCAACCTATTTATAAGTGATAACAAAATCATTAATAAGAATAAGATTTGTTTAAATTAATGAAGATACAATGATAATTTGCAATTCATTAATTATTAAGTTAATTAAAATGGATAATTTATTTATTTATTTAATTAATGATTTGGATTAATTAAATAAGTAATTAGAGGTTTAAATTAATTAATTAATTAAGGTTCAAAGATTTAATTAAGTAAGGAATAATTAATTTGTCAATTTAGGATTATTAATTTAATATTAATTAATAATTCAAGTTAATTAATCAAGCAATTAATGAATGATTAATTAAAAAAATAATTACTCAGTAAAAGTAATTAAGAATGGGTAATTAATGATTAAAGATGGATTAACCAAGTAATTAAGGGTTAATTACTTTAAAGAATAATTAATTAATGTGGTTAATTAATTAGGGTAATTAATTTAAGAATAATTAATTAAAGGTTAACTAATAAATGATGAAAGGGAAATTTATTTTAGATAATTTGTAATTAACTCATGATAATTAACCCGGATTAATGATTTTTCATAAGTAATACATCTGATTTAAATTAATCAATTGATTAATAAATTTTACTTGTGAATGTTTGAGTTTTAATGAATGGGTGAATTGTTTGATATCACTTATCTGTGATGCTGTGTGATATATTCTGATTTGTGTGTGATCTGTACTGTAGTTTATTTATCTGGGATGAATGTAATATATTATCTGTAAGTTATATATATCCATGATCTGTGAATAAAAGATAAGCGTTATAGTTATACCGCTTATCAACTATATTTCTGTGTTCTGATATGTGATGATTGAATGATGTTGCACTATTGTGTGTGAAACCCCTGGATCACACTTTTACACACACAAATATGGATTTCACGAGGAAATCGGTTAAGTCACAGATTGTAGACAATTTTCAAAGGTTGAATTTGGGAATCCAAATAGTTTTGGAATTTGAATTGAGAGCTTTGCAAATGAGTTTCAAAAAATTAAAGTTATTTTTAAATAACTTAATAAAACTTGATATTTAATAATTTGATTTAAATTTGAATTCAATATTTGAAATTGAATTCAATGATTTGGGAAACTAATTGTTTTCAACTGATAAAAGCTCTCATATAAGAAATGGATTTCCAATTTGAATTAAAGGAATTTCAAGTTTGCACTACAAGGAACAGAAGCAATAGCAACGTCAATTAAAGATTTCCAAGTTACGAATAAATCTTTGGAAACGTGTTTTGAAAGCTATCAGTTAAATCTTTGATTTAAAGATTTAACGAGTTAATCCAATTGAAATGGAAATCGATTTGAAAATCTATGAATAGATCTTTGTGAAACTGGGTGAACTTTGTGAGATGAATCTTTTTGTAAAAGATTAAAATGGTAATTTGTTTAAACCATTTGAAAGAGAAGTTTAGGGTTTTAAAGTTGTGACTTAATCGAAATCCCAATATCCATATGTTTTCAAATATTGCGCTCACTATTCGGTTTAGCCAGGAGAGGACTTTGTGTCATATAACCCATTCCGAATAGTGATACGACGTGAATGGATAGCATTTGAAGACCGGTGGTGAAGACCGGGTGTTTGCGAGAACGATAGGATAACCTATCGATTGTCTCTGCACCGAGTGGCCCCGGTATAGATATTCCCTAAGTGATGGGAAGTCCGATCGGGATTGTGGATACCCGGATTGTAAGGGCTTCTTAGGAAGTGCCTTCGGTTCTGTTCGAACCCGGAACAGACTTGTATGGTTGTATGTCTGACACTACACTTTGAGATATAAAGCTGATTTCTTTCAAATACATTTCTGTTTGGTGGTGGAGAATTTATTCTCTTAGCTTAACACTCTTCTTTGAGACGTACGAGCTCAGAGGTTATGTAGTTGAAGGTTATCAGTGATATACTCCCAATTTGGTAGTGTAGCATGCTGAGTGCTGCTGTGTGTTGAGGATCATTTGTTGATCAAAGCATGGCTTTGTGAAAAAAGCGTAGCTTTGTGGAAGAGACCTCATCGGACCTCACAAACCGGAAATGGTCGAAACAGGAAAGATGCGGCAAGGTTTCAGGGGTAGCTCCCCTAGGGTATGACCATTCCTTCTGGAAAAAGGTGGTATCATGGTATGGAGCCCAGATATTTACCTGTGTGGTTGCTCCAATCTCATTTTCTGTGTGGTTGTTGCTTTATGATCGAGAGCTCTCGGATAAAGATCCCAAAGGACCGGGGGTGGCATATCCCAGGTTTACTACCCGGGAAGGGGGTAACCGGCCTTGTGTTGGCAGAGAGCCAGGTGGTTCTCAGGGGGTCCCGCCAGAGGCGTTCCCATGTGGCATAGGAAGTTCCTTAGCCTGACCATTTGTTGGAAAATCCAAAGAAACAATACAAGCCTTGTACAGTTTTAGTTGTAGAACCTGCCATTTAAAATGGCAGCTATAGCAGGCATAATATAATGGTACCTATGTTGGCTAAGATTAATATTATATTTTCGAAAGGATTTTCTGCACTATGCACTAGTAATAATATCAAAAGAGTTTTTCTTGCGTAGTAAGCATGTTTGACTATCATAAGGAGAAATCTCCCCCATGTGTGCGATTCCATTGTGTGTATGCCGGGAGGCCTTATGGTAGTTTCATTTTCCAAAAGCATTGCGGGTTTCAATGTTTAAAATTCTTTCGTTGTTTGTTTAAAGATAAATTGTTTTTTTACTCACACCAGTCCCATGACTGACTCGGAGTTTATTGTTCCCTTCCTAAACTCTGGGTGCCCACAATTCCCACACGGGCAGTCTAGAGTTGGGGTTTTCAGATTTTCAGGTTTAGTAGATTATCTGGAGCTAGTTCACTTCATCGGAGTGGATGACTGCACGTGCTTATCTTTGTGCATCGTGATGGTGGTTCGAGCTTGATGTTGGAGTTGTTGGAGTCATTCTCTTTTGTAGATCATTTGGAGTGATCTGTTTTTATTTCTGCTGTAGCCTTGTATCATATCCCTGATATTGCTGTGTATTATTGATATCATTGTTGTATATCTTCTGGATATTGTATTCATTGGAGTTGTATATGATATCATTGATTTCTTTATTCCGCCATGTTGTTATACTTACTGTGTTATAAGCTCCGGGGAGCCAGATTCGGCGTTTGAATCTACGGCATTTGAGTAAAAGTGAAGTACAGGTGCCAATTTTCGATGGCCGATTTCAGGAACCTTACAAGTGGTATCAAAGCTAAGGTTAAACTTTAGCTAAGGAGTATAACACATTAAGTAGCTCATTAGGGTGAAGTATACCCTACAATGAGTAATTCCTAATATATCCGTCCATATAACATAGTAAATTCTCTTGCTATCCACTGATAGTAAATATGAGTGCAAGAAGAGGATGAGATAGGAGACAGGGGAATACGACTATAAATGGTCAATACTCTGTAACAACAAGGAAACAATTTTTTCTCTATCAATCTCTTTTGTTCAACATCTCTTCTCAATTCTTTGATAGTTCCTGGTAGATCCAGGAAGAAGAAGAAGATTTGATATATTTGTATGGGACATAAACTCCAAATAGGTCAGAATTGTTTGTTTGGATGAATTGGTTGCTTTGTTTGCTATGGTTGATAGGTATACCTTGGTTTCTAAACTAAAAGTTTTGAAATTGTATCCATATATCTATATATTTTTGGGTCCCAATATATTCTACGAGTGGTTAGTTATCCCTTTGAACTAACCAATGCCCCTGCATATTTCGTAGATCTGAATAACCCGAGTATCCTATGAAAAAATTAAAAAGATTCGTTCTTGTATCTATTATTGATATTCTAATTTGGTAAGCCAAATGCAGAATAGACGTTCAGTTTGATTTAATGAAACATTCTTCATCTATCCTTGTGTCTCCCTGGCAAATTTCGAGGACGAAATTTCTTAAGGGGGAAGGTTGTAACGACCCTGGATTTTATATAAATTTAAATTAATAATTAATTGAATTTTTGAATTAAAATTGTAAAATTAATGGTAAATTGATCTGAGTTTCCCCAAAATTCAAATAAATTGTGTTAAATCAAATGAATTTAAATTTTAAATAAATGGTTTGAAAATAATTATAAAAGTATAGAAATTTGACACAAGTATAAAAATAAATAATTTTTAAATTTAGAAATTGATGGTTTATGTTAGAAATTAAAATAAATAGATAGATATATATATATATATAAGACAATAAGTATTAAAGTAAAATTTATAATAAGTATTCGAGTTAGAAATAGAAATAAATAAAAGATGAACCATAAAAATAAAAGTAACACTTAAATAAAATTTTAATAACATTTTTAAAATGGAAATTATTTATACTATGAAATAATAAGACTAAAGAAAAAATAATAAAATACATTAAATAAAATCCAACAACACATTAAAAAATAGAAATGTATTCATATGACAAAGTAATAAGACAAGATAAAAGAAATATACATTCATGTTTCAAACATATAATAAGATAAGTATGTAGGCTAAGTAAAAGACAATAACAATTAATATAAAGATTCTAGCACACAAAATAGATTTTTATCAGCCTGGTTAACAAACAAGTAAGAAGTATTCAAACATATATAAATATCTAGTAGCTTGCCAAAGAAGATAGTCAAATACATTTAAGTAGATTCACAAAAAGAAGCCACCAGATCATGCTCATGCCTTGTACAAATGAAGAAAAAAAATAAGTTTGTACAGCCGAAATGAAAATAAAATAAGCAAAGTTGTACAAACCATTAATGCAGCCACCATTGATCACTTCAGCCTCCAAACCAAAGAAGAAAATCTCTGATTTTTGTACAAACAAATATATCCCCTGTAAGCTTTCTTTCCATATATCAACCTTCCACTTCAGTTTCGTTCCATTCCAGCTGAGAAAACAAAAGTAACATCATCTTAAACTAAAACAAAATTTCAACTAAAACAACAACACAATTTATTAAAACCAGAGAAATCAAAGAAGAGTTTAGCTTGCAAAATTCAAATCCTGGTTCAAAAGCATGCTCTGTTCTTCCTCTGGAAACAACACAGTGAGTAACATCTCATTTTAAAAATTTAAGTACATAAATCTGGTTGCTTGATTTATCTATGGAAATAAGTATGATTGTATATATGTGGATAAATTCATTGATGTGTATATATATCTGTATGGATAAGTTGCATGTCTGTTCACCTGAGACACAACCTGTTTCTAGTTTAAACTCAAACTTTAGTCAAAATAAATCTTTATCTCTTGATCTAGTAGTTGTTAGGACTTAAGTCCTAAATAAAAGTTGTTTGATTAATCATAAAGTAATGTTTAAAAATTTAATTAAGTTAAATTAAAACATGAATGTCTCTGGAAACTAGAAACAACTATGTATGTTTAAGTCAAGTAAAAATTTAAGTATTTTCATTTATCAAGATAGGTTTATAAACTGAAACCTTATACAAAAACTTGATTTTTAAAAGAAGAATCACAAAAATTAGAATTGTATTGGAAGAGCAGTTCTGGTTTGACAAGAAATATATTTTGAGGGGTTTTCTGGTGATCCAAAGGTTTGGAGGAATCGGGGTTCTTCCTGATGATGGAGGAGTGATCGTAGTTGATGGGAAAAATGGCTGATGGTGATGCAATTTATCGAGGAAGTTGTAGCAGTGGATTCTTTTCTGGAACCCTAGTTTAACTAGGTTAGGTAGTTCGATCAACCACGGCTTATACAATTGATCGAGTGCGACGAGATTTTGGGTGATGGAAGCTTGAACGTTAGCGAAGAGTTGACCGGAGTTTTCAATTTTCTGGTGGTCGACATCGCCTGAACGAGGCGAGTTTGGTTGAAGTTATTGTTCCAGGGACTCCGATGGGTTCGAATTTGGTTTTAGTGCTCGATCGAGAATGCTGTGTGGTTCGATGGATTGTGGACGTCGTAGTTGACTTGGCGATGATGATCGTGGGCGCCGGAAAGTCACCAGAGGTCGGTGCACGTGCACCAGGACGGTGCACAGTTTTGTTTTGGTGATGAAGTTTCCTTCGGGGTTGACTCGGGAAGAAGGAAGGTTGAGCTCGGGTTCGTCTTAGTGTTCGCGAGTGTTTATAACATAACAGGTTTCAGAATTTTAACAAGTTTTAAAAATAAATGAAACTCGGGAAAAAGGTGAGAAAACTCGGGTTTCGATTCGAGTAACCCTAAGATTTTCTCGGGTAAATGTTTTGTACAGGGTTTAAAGGCTGTTCTGTTTTGAAATTTTTAAACTGAGTTTTTAATTTTTAAACAAAGTTTTAATTAAGTTTTAAATCAAAGTTAAAATATAAATTCAAGTGAAATTTTGAAACTTAGTTTGGAAATAAGTTTTTAAATTCAAATTGTTTTAAAAACTTAAAGTTGTTTAAGCACGTAAGTGGATTTAAAAAGAACTTGAAATGGAAAGAAAGGATTTAAACAAGAAATTAAATTTGAAACCTAAGTTTAAATCTACCTCTGAATTCCAGATTTTGAAATTCAATAAAGTTTATAAATCTAAATGTTTAAATAAGTTTAAAGGCTAAAGTATTTTTTAACATGTAAATTTAAAAGGTTTTAAACTTTATTAATTTATAAATTGGTATTCATTTTAAATCTTGAAATTTAAAATGAATTTAAAAGTGAATTGAATATAAATGTTTCAACCTATTTATAAGTGATAACAAAATCATTAATAAGAATAAGATTTGTTTAAGTTAATGAAGATACAATGATAATTTGTAATTCATTAATTATTAAGTTAATTAAAATGGATAATTTATTTATTTAATTAATTAATGATTTGGATTAATTAAATAAGTAATTAGAGGTTTAAATTAATTAATTAATTAAGGTTCAAAGATTTAATTAAGTAAGGAATAATTAATTTGTAAATTAAGCATTATTAATTTAATATTAATTAATAATTCAAGTTAATTAATCAAGTAATTAATGAATGATTAATTAAAAAATAATTACTTAGTAAAAGTAATTAAGAATGGGTAATTAATGATCAAAGATGGATTAACCAAGTAATTATGGGTTAATTACTTTAAAAAATAATTAATTAATGTGGTTAATTAATTAGGGTAATTAATTTAAGAATAATTAATTAAAGGCTAACTAATAAATGATGAAAGGGAAATTTATTTCAGATAATTTGTAATTAACTCATGATAATTAACCCGGATTAATGATTTTTCATAAGTAATACATCTGATTTAAATTAATCAATTGATTAACAAATTTTACTTGTGAATGTTTGTGTTTTATTAAATGGGTGAATTGTTTGATATCCCTTATCTGTGATGCTGTGTGATATATTCTGATTTGTGTGTGATCTGTACTGTAGTTTATTTATCTGGGATGAATGTAATATATTTGTTTGGGCCAAAATTGGTCACAAACACCCGATAGTCGTTGAAAGCACCAGTACGCAATCATAATTCACAGATAACAAATATGTATAGAAATAAAAATGAAGGACACTCAGAAAATTAACAAGAATAGCAGTAAATAACACAGATTTTATAGTGGTTCGAGATCTTGCCTACGTCCACTCTGAAGCTTATGATTTTATTGATTCACTTGATAACTTCAATCTGTTACAGCAGATTACAATTGATGATAGCTCTGAAATTCGAATACAACAGTGATGATAAGATGTAGAATTGAATCCGGCAGAGTTTGGACGTTGAATCGCCAAAAAGATCCCTTTTCTATAGGCTTTAGGGGGCTATTTATAGGCGTAGGAGGCAGAGATCGAGCTCAAACTTCGGAAGACTTCTCCTGGCACGTGAGTGGGCCCACGCGACCGGTCCCACCAAGTTTCGACTCGATATGTGATCGATACAAATTGATTTCGTATCCATCAAGAATTAGTCCAATCGAGCTGAAACTTGGCAGGAACATTCTTTACCTTGTGTGCAAGCTTTTGTGAAAATTTCGTAGCATTTGGATCAGATATTTGTGAGATATGATCGATACGAGGTTAAAGATCCATGTGCGCTGCCCTGCACGAATCCATGGTTTCGTATCGATGGCTTTCGCATCGATAGGAAGCGCATGTGCGCGGTGACGTGGAGCGAGTTGCCTGGATCGATCCGATTTTAGTGGCACACTGACCGATTCGTATCCACAAACTTCGCCTCGTTTGTATTGAGTATTGTTATCCAGTTTGAATCAATCAACTTCGTGCATCTCGTATCAGCTTTCAACGTCTAGTTTGAATCGAGATAGGCAGCTTAACTCGTATCGACGGTGATGTCTCCATTCAATGGATACGATTGTGATGGATACGAACTGAAGCTGCCTAATGGATTCAAATGAACGCCTCGTTCATCGATTCGAACTAATCATTGGTCAACCGATACGAAGTTCATGGATACAAAGGCCTGGCCATTCCGATCGATATGAAGCCAATGGATACGAACCATAGTGCGGGGATGGATACGTACGGATGGATTTGAACCGTGCACAGGGATCGTTACGAAGCCGATGGGTTCGAACAGTGGTTCTCCGATGGATTCTAACATCACGTCTTCCCTAATTCATGTCGATCATATCTCATTCATACGAACTCCGATTTACCTGAAATTTGGAATGCTGGTTCCCATGACTTTGCTCGCCGTGTTCTATCAATTGTGGCCTAATCCGGGCTTGGACAAAATTCATCGATATCCATGGTGAAACAGTGTATAACGAACTTTTACGACGAACTGTCTTTAGTTTTCCAGTCAACTTTTTGGTGTCACGGCCTTGCCAAAAGGCGGGATAACATTTGCCCCCCAAAACGTTCCTTGCGATAGGAAGCTGTGTTTTGTAGTTTCATAAACTGGATGTTCATATCCTATCATCGACCTATAAAGAACTTGATAGTCTTTCCTGACCACGAATGACAATCGTTCGCGACCGTATGTCATTTGAGGTAATATGGGACCGTTCGAGGTCGGATGCCGTTCGCGTCAAATAACAAAATGGGACCGTTCGCGGTCGGATACAGTTCGCGGCAAATAAATAAATAAGACCGTTCGCGGTCGGATGCCGTTCGTGGCAAATAAAGAAATGGGATCGTTCGCGGTCGGATGCTGTTCACGGCAAATAAATAAATGGGACCGTTCGCGGTCGGATGCCGTTCGCGGCAAATAAAGAAATGGGACCGTTCGCGGTCGGATGTCGTTCTAGACGAGTTGTGACCGTTCGCGATCGAGTGTCGTTCTAGACGAATTATGATGGATTGTGACCGTTCGTGGTCGTATGGTGCACGAGATAAAATGTGATCGTTCGCGATCGGATGCCGCACGAGGCAGAATGTGATCGTTCGCGATCGAATGTCATACTGGGTGAATTGTGACCGTTCGTGGTCGGGTGCTGCACGAGGCAGAGTGTGATCTTTCCCGATCGAAAGTTATACTAGATGAAGTGTGACCGTTCGCGGTCGGGTACCGTACGAGGCAGATTGTGACCGTTCGAGGTCGGGTGCCGTTCGAGGCTAATGGTGACCGTTCGAGGTCGGGTGCCGTTCGAGGCTAATGGTGATCGTTCGAGGTCGGGTGCCGTTCGAGGCTAATGGTGTGCCCGGGGGGGGGGGACTTAGTATTATCAATACCAGGTTCACATTCGGGTGAATTTCTGAATCAGCGATCGTGGCGGTTCGTCGCCATACAAGGTGTGCTTGTGGACCGTTCGCGATCCAAAGCATACGCGAGTAACTTCTTCTACATAATTGCAAATATCAAATTAACGTTCACATGAATTCCATAACAGAAATGTCCAAACAAACAAAGTCTAAATGTCCAAATCAACATGAAACAAAAGCAAAGCAAGGATGTCAAAGTGTAAATTCTCACTACAAGATGGTCAATAATCATTCAGAGCATGTCTGTGGATCGTTCTCGATCTCATACATGTGTAAATGGTGTGATGGTGTTAGTGAGAAGTTTATGACTTGTTCATCGTTATTTAAATCAATTGATAATCATACGGTGTCCCGGTTCAGGGTCACTCCTAGCTGATGTAGATGGTGGTCGCTCTGGCTCTACCGCTGGCGCTCGCCTCCTCACATACTGAAGTAGCATACCGTTCCTGATACGCCCTTCCACCTCATCCTTCAGATGTCTACAGTCGTTAGTGTTATGACCGTTCAGTTCGTGGAATATGCAATATCTGTCTGATTTTCTCTCATCAATAGTGGGATCCCTTCGCATTGGTCTACGATAGGGAACTTGCTCCCTGGTATCCTGGTAGATTCTCTCTAATCTTTCATTCAGCTCTGAATAAGTGGTGAATCGCGGCTCTCTCCGCGGCCGCTTTGACCTGTCACCATTATCCTCAGCTTTTTGTTTCCCTTTACTAGTCTCCGCTCCCTTTCCAGGTGGATTTCCGCCCTTGACTGCGTAAACGTCAATTCCTTCTTCTCTTTCTACACTAGCATCTTCTAATCGCAAAAACTTTTCTGCCTCGTGATAGAATTCTCCTAGATCCATAGGCAGATCTTTAGTTAATGAGTTTTTGAACTCTATGCCATCAGCTATTCCGGACACAACTGCCATCATAACCATGGATGGATCTGGTCGATCCACCGATGCCGCCGCTGCATTGAATCGTGTCAGGAAATTCCTCAAAGACTCCCCAGCTTTCCGCTTTAACGTTGCCAAACTCATCACATTCTTGGGTCTTGCGATGTGAACCCTGAATTGCCTCATAAACCTTTCAGTAAAATCACTCCACGTTCCGATAGATCCACTTTCCAGTTGTCTGAACCATAATGCCGCAATATCTGCCAAGTACAATGGAAAGCACCGGGCCATAACTTCCTCTGATGCCCCCAGCACTTCCATATGCCTCATATACTTCATCAGATGGACCGCAGGGTCTGTCCTCCCATCGTACATCTCCACTGATGGTAACTTGAATTCTAGTGGGTTCCTAGCCATCCTGATTGCTGTGGTAAAAGGACTCTTGTTCACATCCTCCAAGTCTTTGTTTACTAATCCGCCTCTCATGGCTCCTCTGACTATCTCTGCCCATCAATCATTGTCTCCAAGATGTAGTCCTCGTTCACTGCCTTCGATCTGCCCCCCGAGTCCATGTGAGCTTTCAGGTGTCTGCCCCCCTGGCTGAGCGCTCATCCCTCTATTGCCATCAGGTTGCTCGGATGTCCTTGTCTCTCTCTCCGAGATCGGATCAATATGCTCTGAGTGTGTGCCCCCTAGTCCTGGTGCTACGTCGGATGGTCCTGCTCCATTCTGAACTCCATTTGCCCCTCGATTCTGCACTCCAAGTTGCCCAATTTGTTGAAACAAATTCTGGATCATCTCTTCTTGCCTTCTCATCATTGCCTCCATCTCATCCCTGGTGATGAAGATTGATGCCTGATTCGCTCCTGAGGAAGCCTCCTGACTTCCTTCGTGTTGACTTCTCTCTGGTCTCTGTCTTCTACTTGATTGTCTCGTCATGACTCTTCTAATCTGAATCTCTAAACTTTCAAATTCAACTTCCAAGCGGTAGAATCCCTGAATTAGCCTTCTCAGTGAAAGCACCAAAATGTTTGGGCCAAAATTGGTCACAAACACCTGATAGTCGTTGAAAGCACCGGTACGCAATCACAATTCACAGGCAACAAATATATAGAGAAATAAAAATGAAGGACACTCAAAAAATTGACAAGAATAGCAGTAAACAACACAGATTTTATAGTGGTTCGGCGATCTTGCCTACGTCCACTCTGAAGCTTATGATTTTATTGATTCACTTGATAACTTCAATCTGTTACAGCAGATTACAATTGATGATAGCTCTGAAATTCGAATACAACAGTGATGATAAGATGTAGAATTGAATCCGGCAGAGTCTGGATGTTGAATCGCCAAAAAGATCCCTTTTCTGTAGGCTTCAGGGGGCTATTTATAGGCGTAGGAGGCAGAGATCGAGCTCAAACTTCGGGAGACTTCTCCTGGCACGTGAGTGGGCCCACGCGACCGGTCCCACCAAGTTTCTACTCGATCTGTGATCGATACGAATTGATTTCGTATCCATCAAGAATTAGTCCAATCGAGCTGAAACTTGGCAGGAACATTCTTTACCTTGTGTGCAAGTTTCTGTGAAAATTTCGTAGCATTTGGACCAGATATTTGTGAGATATGATCGATACGAGGTTAAAGATCCGTGAGCGCTGCCCTGCACGAATCCATGGTTTCGTATCGATGGCTTTCGCATCGATAGGAAGCGCGTGCGCACGGTGACATGGAGCGAGTTGCCTGGATCGATCCGATTTTAGTGGCGCACTGACCAATTCGTATCCACAAACTTCGCCTCGTTTGTATCGAGTATTGTTATCCAGTTTGAATCAATCAACTTTGTGCATCTCGTATCATATTTCAACGTCTAGTTCGAATAGAGATAGGCAGCTTAACTCGTATCGACGGTGATGTCTCAATTCAATGGATACGATTGTGATGGATACGAACTGAAGCTGCCTGATGGATTCAAATGAACGCCTCGTTCATCGATTCGACACTACAAGAAAAACAGTCTTTTATAGCGGCATATGGCCGCTATTAAACACAACTATAGCGGTTTGATAAATGCTGTATATCGACATGTTATAAAAAAGAATTGCACATTTATAACACAAAAAAAACCGCTATAAAAGAGCATGATTTCATAGCGCTTATTTCGTGTTATAAAAATAGTTATTCTATAGCGCCTATTTGCCGCTATCCTTTAACAGAAACCTCATAGATTGCATTATCTTTTTATAGCACTTATGTCATATAGTTATAACGCTTTTTAGGAGCTATGCTTTATTTTACTATATATTTGATGCACTATTACATTTTAATAATAACAATCAAAATGAATCTTCTTTAAATAGATAACAATTTGAACAATGTATGAACGAAAAAATATAATAATCAGCAAATGT
Organism: Allium fistulosum; assembly: GCA_030737815.1. Lineage (NCBI taxonomy): Eukaryota > Viridiplantae > Streptophyta > Magnoliopsida > Asparagales > Amaryllidaceae > Allium > Allium fistulosum. The sequence continues at coordinate 855,180,066 of CM060907.1, forward strand.
AACGCATATTCATGATAACAAATTAAAGTATCAACCAACAAAAAATAATTTCAATACATGAGCTACCAAATTCAATACATATTCATGATAAAAAAAGACAACATAGTTCAAAGTTAACGTCTACAAGTACCAAATGCATCACTAAGAATTTGAACTCCTTAAGTCTTTCTTCATGCATGTCTTCGATCATTGGTAGGACTTCCTAAAAATTCAGAAAAATTTGAAGATAATTATATATAACTGTGATGAAAATTATAGGTTATCGGTAGTACCTTCTATTTGTTACTATTCTTCTATATAAACTATTCTATTGGTAGTACCTTTTATTTGTTACAGGTTATTGGTAATACCTTCTATTTGTTTGAGTGATGAACATCCTTAGTGCCATTGTCACAATTTTGCTGCACCTATATATGCGTTTTCAAGTAGCCAATTCTTTTGGAGTATAGCTAGTAACTAGGGAAAGCAAACCCATTATTCTCCAATGCTAATTTCCTATAAGTACGAAAATATATAAATTAACAATTCTTTAGTATGTTCAGTTCAGCCTGGCCTTGTTTAAATAAATAGTCGTAATTCAGTTATATAGTTTATGTTTAATGACTCATACTATCATGTCAAAAGATTTGGCTTTCTATTTTCTTTAATCAAGTAGTTTATAATCACTTTTGAAATTTGGCAAGTATGTTATCAGATTTAGCAGTATAACATTCACATCTGGTAATAGTAACTGGTCAAGGAATATGATATAAGTAGAATATTATTCTAGTGTAAAATACTTTAATCAAATTTTAAGAATGTGTTCTATAATTATTGTTATCATATGTCTCAAACCTTTGCTATATCCAAGTTGATTCCCAGCTCCTCAACCTGCAATTACAAATCATGTTATTACATAATATATAGAAAAAATGCAGGGTATAAGGAAGTAAAAAACAACCATAGACGAAGCTGTTGAGATTGCTACAGCGAGAAGAGTCAATAGAAGAATGATGTTGCAAGATCTGCCCATTTTGAAAGAAAAGAAAAGGAAAAAGATTAGTATATTCTCAATGCAAAGTGCACACCAATTTCAGAAGTACTTATAAGATCATTCCAATAACCGAGTGGCTCCAATAATTGAAAAGTTGGAACGAATTGCTAATTAATTGTCATGACATTGGATGAAGGCAGATAAAATGATCAAGGAAGCAAAGGTAGAATTTTAATGTTATAAGACAAGGACATTTGAAACATAGATATTACTACCAAATCTCCTCAAAACATCTCGACTATTGCTGTCACTAAAAGATGTTTTATTCTAAATTTAACATATTTTAATGCTAGTAATAACTATTGGTAGCACTAGCAACCATACACTACTACGTACGACTCAACCACATTAATGGTAGTAGTGCAATCTACACTGAATTAGAGTTTAACTTCTTGAGAAGCATTTCATGATATTCTTTTAAATTCTTGTCTTGTTCTTTTAACAATGGCATACTGAAATTATATGACTCGTTATTGGTTTTATTTGTTGAATATCAACCTCTTTTTTTTACTGGTGCACTCAATGTCCATACAATTTTGTATATTTAGTGAAAACTAAAGCATGAGTAATTGTTTGGGGTAAGGTATATTAATGGTTATTTAGACAGTTTTAAATATGCTACAAAAATGAACTTGCAAAAGTAAAAAACCACTCCTTAAACTTTGTTTTGACATATTAGTTGGTCAAATGAAACTTATTATACATCTGAATTAATTTCTTGCTATATAATTGTTATTTAGTATAAAATCATTGCTATATTTGTGACTCATGAAGCATATATATTGGGTAACAAATTAGATGCCATTCTTATAGCTATGATACTGCATATACCTTTAATGTGGATGCTAAACTATTGAATGTACTTATTATAGGACCCCTGATGTTGCTTCTATGCACCAGGATACATCTACCAATCTGCATGTGGTAGCAGAAAAATTTGAAAATAGGACATGCATGCATGAACCGAAAACATATCTAAAAAATAGATGGATGTTTTGTGTATTTGCAAACTATGTGAGGGATGTATGTGAAACGCTCCCATAATTTATTGCATGGATGATGATAATAAGTGGATCGCACGTGCAACAAAATTGTCAAATTCCAACAAGACCAGGTACCAAAGGTTGAGTCGAATACAAATTGTGGATATGGAAAAATCGGGCGAGTATCTCTTCATTTCGTTTTCTTTTTACAAGTAGGTTTCTCAGTGAGTTTAACACAAACGTCTATATAGCCTGGCTTCATGTTTAAATTTGTCTATGCAAATTGTAGGCAGATTACTTAATGTTCACGGCGCAAGGTAATTGTGTACGCATCATTTACCTAATTAATTTGTAGACTTTGCTCGATTACTTCTTTTCACTGAGAACTCGTTTTGAGTTTTGTCACCCTAAATACTCAGTTGATGGGTATTCCAAAATGCGTTCCTAAGGTCATTTATAAAGGGAATTGGCTTTTATATATGAAAAGGTTTTTGATATAAGGTCATTGAATTTAATCATGCTTTTGACGGATCGATAAGGTTGTCAAGTGTAGTGTATATTTTTTTCAATTGGAGATTCGTCAAAACTTTTTGACTTTATCACATTCAAAACTGAAGTCCTTTTATCAGTTTCGTTCCAAATGCTAGATGGTGAGAGGGGGTGCCGATTGGACGTGGGTTGATATAATTGATATAATACAACATACTGTTAACTTTTCAAATTATTTCCAAAAAACCTTGATATAAACAAAACGTAAACGACATGAAAGCACGTAGGAACACAGTTCATTGTACCATTTTTCGATATCCATGTCCAATATGGAACAAACACCAGGTAGATACAGCTTTCATCTTGAGTAGATATACATCTAGCTTTCCACACACTGGAATATAGTTACTCCTTCACCAAGGTTGGTGACTTCTAATATGAATAGTTAGCTCAATTACAGATGTACTGCATAAAAGAAAATATGTGATTCAATTTGGTGTTGCTCAGGAAGTTGTTTATTTAAAATAGTTGTAAAAATGTGAAAAAAAACCTACCTATACATGTAAAATTCAATCAATGGGATGCTTATCTGCTTGTCTAGAAGTATGTTGTGCAGAAAGCAATAGCAAAGAAAGAAACACGCTTGCCACAAATATTGCATCAAACCAACGGTGGTAGAAATCAAATTGAATTTCACCGCCCAGTACATCTGTAATAATAATCCTGCAACCAAAATTTAATTGAACTTTATTAAATACATAGGTAAAACATTAACCATGTACTATCATAGTTGAATAGTTTATGCATAATGGGCATATTCAAGATCGCCCTAATATCATCATTGACATATATAGGCATCGCCCAAATTGATTTGAACTTGCCTGTATTCAGTAGCTAAGCTCTTTCTTATTAAAAGGATGGATGAAACAAAGTACATTCCCATAATCTCTGACAAGAAAAGTACAACGTTGGTAGATAACCCACTAGCAACTCTTGAAACTGCAAAGAACTGTGCAAAGAGAATGTGTATAAATCATAAAAAGCCAGTACAATAACTCCTATGATGAGAATGTCTACAGTGCCTCTTAGAGGATTACCTTCATCAGATTTGTTAAGAAGCCCCTAACTGATACAACAATCAGCATGCCTATGAATATGAGTGATATATACTGTCACAAGAAAGGACGCAAAGTCAAAATGTTGGATTTTTATGTTAAAAGAAATGGGGACATATTGTTTTTTATGTTAAAAGAAATGGGGACATATTGAAATCGATACTATACATCTTTGTAAAGAGAACATGGAAAATGGAAACATGCATATATGTCCATTCTTAGGACAATTTATTCACTAGAAGGCCCATAATTTTCAGAAATATTTACATCTTATCGCAGGTACAAAAGTTCAGAAAAATTATAGAAGGTGAACACTATACACTTGAAAAAAGAAATATCAAGACTGCTCACTAATTTTGAGTACAAGATAATGTGAGTAAAACAAAAGTTAAAAAAGAAGGTAAAAGTAGGATAAAAATATTTAAAAAGTAGAATATGTAAGTATAATTATGTTTTTAACACGTGAATTTATAAGGTCATGCAACTACTGATTAAACTTTAAACTTTTAAAGAGGAAAAGAAGAGCCGTTACAACACAAAATAAAGAAGAAGAAAAGATATCACCCTTTGAACTTTTGAACGGACTGTTTCAGTTTCATGATTAACAAATTAATTTCCATCCACAAAATAACCGAAAGTTATCATCAAACCCAAGAATGAAACTAGAGAATTATGATAATAATTTGAGAGATTATCACTTATATAAAATAATGACTTTTTTAATATGCACAGTCTCAATTTGTTAACAAATGCATAAGAGTACATACTAAAAAACATCACGTAAGGGTAGATGATGGCGAACAATAATCATAGTCAGAATGTTAACAGAAAAGTACAAATTAGAAATCATAGGTTAATTCTAACCTAAAAAACGGAAACAAAAAGTATGCAGTACCTGTATACAATTTTTTTCTTCTTTGAAACCCTTTAATTTTGCTGATCCAATGAGGGGCTCTGTTTTCTTCTTCTTCCCTTTTTATTATTACTTTTCAGTGCTAATTCAACTTTTTTGAAATTAAAAAACGAAAGAAAGAGAGATTTCTATGGTAATTCAACTTTTTTGAAATTGAGCATGAAAATAAATAAAATATTTCTTTATATGTTATGCAGAAATTAAAACTGCATAATAGTCACATGATACCTTTATCATTTTATACACACAATAAACTAACAAAGCATATCCAAGCAAATTTTGCAAGTGCCCCCTCCATGTCCTAGAAAATGCAGCAGCTTCTTGAAATTTTGGACCGAATAACAAAAAGGGGCATGCAAATTCAATGTTACAAACTAATGGATGGGAAAATAAATGTTTGACTGCAAAACCTAGATATAAACTAAATTATGCAAACTTCATTTAGCCATGAAATGATATTAAGAAGAATGTTAGTGTTAACATGTGCCCATGGACAATGCAGCAAAATAAAATTGGGCAGTTTGTTGGAAATCCAGTAGTCATTAAATTTATTCATGAGTTTCATGGTAATTCAAGAATAAAGCACCAATTTCCTAAATCCGTTACCGACACGAACCTATTTCAAGAACAATTCTTGATTTTCATGAAACATGGGTCCAAGTACTGTAATCAGCCATTGAACTCATTTCTCAGAGTGCTTTTAGTACAACAATTGTCATGACTATGAACAGAATACATTAAAACTCAGTAAAGCTACTATAGACAAATTACTTGTATGTTGTTCAACATATGTACGTAAAATTTTCTAGAAATGGGCATTTGAATAAATCCATACATCTCTAAAATTAAATGTAGCAAAATAATAAGGACGATATTAGTAAATATTAGTAGAGTCATACTTTAAGAATTCATCATCGCACTGCATGAAGCACGAACCCTTGTAATGAATTACATACACAACATGTAAATATATACAGGTTAATTAACTTTCCTGAAAACAATGGAGAGAACTTGGTAAAAAAGAACAACGTTCACTGCAAATTCATCCTCCCAGCCCTCGACATAATCACATGTGTGTCCCGCATCATACCAGAATCTCTGAGAAATGATATTAAGCTGAAATTGGTGCTTTATTCTTGAATTACCTGGCCGATGAGTTGCCAGAGGGAAGCATTGAAGGAAGCGGCGGTGGTGATGACTTGAGGAAAGCTAATGGCACCAGGAAAAGCACCCCCGAACTTGACGCTAGGGCCGGTGTTGGAGACACCGCGCAGGATTTAATTGGATTCGATTAGGGTTTATGAAGGAGGAATGGATCTGAAGAGTGATTTGGGGATTTGATTTCACTGGTATGGGATACTAAGGAAAAATGGAACGAAATGAAAGTGGAAAGATGGAGAGGGAAATAATTTAGAAACCCGCGACCACGAAATAATTAGGAGATTTCGCGCTTTGTGAAGCATTACATGTGAACAGTACAAAACAAATTGAGTAAAAAAACAAATAATTAAAGGCAAACAATAACGCTTTAGAATAATGCGTTATTAAATGGCGTTATTAATAATATATTTTCTTGTAGTGCGAACTAATCATTGGTCAACCGATACGAAGTTCATGGATACGAAGGCCTGGCCATTCCGATCGATATGAAGCCAATGGATATGAACCAAGGTGTGGGGATGGATACGTACGGATGGATTCGAACCGTGCACAGGGATCGTTACGAAGCCGATGGGTTCAAACAGTGGTTCTCCGATGGATTCGAACATCACGTCTTCCCTAACTCATGTCGATCATATCTCATTCATACGAACTCCGATTGACCTGAAATTTGGAACGCTGGTTCCCATGACTTTGCTCGCCGTGTTCTACCAATTATGGCCTAATCCGGGCTCGGACAAAATTCATCGATATCCATGGTGAAACAGTGTATAACGAACTTTTACGACGAACTGTCTTTAGTTTTCCAGTCAACTTTTTGGTGTCACGGCCTTGTCAAAAGGCGGGATAACAATATTATTTGTAATTTATATATATCTATGATCTGTGAATAAAAGATAAGCGTTATAGTTATACCGCTTATCAACTATATTTCTGTGTTTGATATGTGATGATTGACTGATGTTGCACTATTGTGTGTGAAACTCTTGGACCACACTTTTACACACACAAATATGGATTTCACGAGGAAATCAGTTAAGTCACAGATTGTTGATAATTTTCAAAGGTTGAATTTGTGAATCCAAATAGTTTTGGAATTTGAATTGAGAGCTTTGCAAATGAGTTTCAAAAAATAAAAGTTATTTTTAAATAACTTAATAAAACTTCGTATTTAATAATTTGATTTAAATTTGAATTCAATATTTGAAATTAAATTCAATGATTTGGGAAACTAATTGTTTTCAACTGATAAAAGCTCTCATATAAGAAATGGATTTCCAATTTGAATTAAAGGAATTTCGAGTTTGAATTGAAAATGGTTTTCCAAGTTATGAATAAATCTTTGGAAACGTGTTTTGAAAGCTATCAGTTAAATCTTTGATTTAAAGATTTAACGAGTTAATCCAATTGAAATGGAAATCGATTTGAAAATCTATGAATAGATCTTTGTGAAACTGGGTGAACATTGTGAGATGAATCTTTTTGTAAAAGATTAAAATGGTAATTTGTTTAAACCATTTGAAAGAGAAGTTTTGGGTTTTAAAGTTGTGACTTAATCGAAATCCCAATATCCATATGTTTTCAAATATTGCGCTCACTATTCGGTTTAGCCGGGAGAGGACTTTGTGTCATATAACCCATTCCGAATAGTGATACGACGTGAATGGATAGCATTTGAAGACCGGTGGTGAAGACTGGGTGTTTGCGAGAACGATAGGATAACCTATCGATTGTCTCTGCACCGAGTGGCCCCGGTATAGAGATTCCCTAAGTGATGGAAGTCCGATCGGGATTGTGGATACCCGAATTGCAAGGGCTTCTTAGGAAGTGCCTTCGGTTCTATTCGAACCCGGAACAGACTTGTATGGTTGTATGTCTGACACTACACTTTGAGATATAAAGTTGATTTCTTTCAAATACATTTCTGTTTGGTGGCGGAGAATTTATTCTCTTAGTTTAACACCCTTCTCTGAGACGTACGAGCTCAGAGGTTATGTAGTTGAAGGTTATCAGTGATATACTCCCAATTTGGTAGTGTGGCACGCTGAGTGCTACTGTGTGTTTATGATCATTTGTTGATCAAAGCATGGCTTTGTGAAAAAAGCGTAGCTTTGTGGACAAGACCTCATCGGACCTCACAAACCGGAAATGGTCAAAACAGGAAAGATGCGGCAAGGTTTCAGGGGTAGCTCCCCTCGGGTATGACCATTCCTTCTGGAAAAAGGTGGTATCATGGTATGGAGCCCAGATATTTACCTGTGTGGTTGCTCCAATCTCATTTTCTGTGTGGTTGTTGCTTTGTGATCGAGAGCTCTCGGACAAAGGTCCCAAAGGACCGGGGGTGGCATATCTCAGGTTTACTACCCGGGAAGGGGGTAACCGGCCTTGTGTTGGCAGAGAACCAGGTGGTTCTCGGGGCGTCCCGCCAGAGGCGTTCCCATGTGGCATAGGAAGTTCTTTAGCCTGACCATTTGTTGGAAAATCCAAAGAAACAATACGAGCCTTGTACGGTTTTAGTTGTAGAACCTGCCATTTAAAATGGCAGCTATAGCAGGCATAATATAATGGTACCTATGCTGGCTAAGATTAATATTATATTTTCGAAAGGATTTTATGCACTATACACTAGTAATAATATCAAAAGAGCTTTTCTTGCGTAGTAAGCATGTTTGACTATCATAAGGAGAAATCTCCCCCATGTGTGCGATTGCATTGTGTGTGTGCCGGGAGGCCTTAAGGTAGTTTCATTTTCCAAAAGCATTGCGGATTTCAATGTTTAAAATTCTTTCGTTGTTTGTTTAAAGATAAACTGATTTTATTACTCGCACCAGTCCCATGACTGACTCGGAGTTTATTGTTCCCTTCCTAAACTCTGGGTGCCCACAATTTCCCACACGGGCAGTCTAGAGTTGGGGTTTTCAGATATTCAGGTTTAGTAGATTATCTGGAGCTAGTTCACTTCATCGGAGTGGATGACTGCACTTGCTTATCTTTGTGCATCGTGATGGTGGTTCGAGCTTGATGTTGGAGTTGTTGGAGTCATTCTCTTTTGTAGATCATTTGTAGTGATCTCTTTCATTGTTGTTATTTCCGTTGTAGCCTTGTATCATATCCCTGATATTACTGTGTATTATTGATATCATTGTTGTATATCATTCTGGATATTGTATTCATTGGAGTTGTATATGATATCATTGATTTCTTTATTCTGCTATGTTGTTATACTTACTGTGTTATAAGCTTCGGGGAGCCAGGTTCGGCGTTTGAATCTACGACATTTGAGTACAAGTGAAGTACGGGTGCCGATTTTCGAAGGCCGAGTTCAGGAACCTTACAAATCTACTATTTACCAACTTCACACAAAGTCGTTAACATTTTATCAAAATTCCAAAAAAAACAAGAAGAAAAGGGGAGTAAAAACAAAATTCTACAATGTATGGTATCGCCAAAATAAGAATAAGTCCATATGAAATTATATAAGTGTGTTTAGCTTTTTTTGAATGGGTTTAATTTTTAAGAGGAATAGGTTGAACTTTATATGCCCCTTCTAGAACATTAAAGAGAGAGAAGAGTCCTTTCGCATTTGAACTATTTAGAAGTTGTACATTTGTATAGTCATTGTTAAATATGTTGTACTCTTCACTCAAGTAAATACGCCAACTAATGAAATTGAAGAAGATATGCCATCGAGATCCAAACCACTACATCATATCTCATGAAAGATTTATGGGTATCCCTTAGGGGCACTTATGTAATTTCTTACATATATCTAACTCGAGAACCAATCTTATTCGAAATAAAAGATGTTTTCTTTCTATTATATACTTGATATAATATGTTATATTATTAATTAATTTGATTAAAAGAATATATAATAGAAATCCATAAATGGTATGTTTTTTTATAGTAGTTACAAAGTGTTGTAATTGTGAGTATTCATAATGAAAATAAATATATCATTTTAAATATTCCTAGTCAAGATGTATCGAGGTTGAATATCGATACATCTGTTAAGACTAGAGTATGTAACGCTCTCCAAAAGTGGGCAGTGTATTACTCATTGCTGTTGAGGACACCAAGTGGTTACGTACTGATAGTTATTGGATAACTGTATATGGAATGACTCACTTGATAATTTTCTACCGATTAATATAACTAAGCAAACAGAAAATATCGATGTGACAAAATTACACGGTTCTCTTGACTTGACAATACTATGGATCTTCAATGTGGAAGCTACGCTCTGATTATAGTTAAATCATATCATGACATCCATCGGACGACTATAATTGGATCCAGTGGAAGCATTGGAAGTGAAACACTATAAAAGTGGGGATTTGTCTCCTTTGTTATATGAGGATAATATCATAGTCGACTGAAGCCAACTCAAAGACAAAGTCTCTGGCCAAAGCATTTCAATTAATAATAATAATTATTATTATTGAACCATGGACTTTGTGTTTGGATTATAGAGTTGAATATGGGCGATATTGGAATTTTGACAATTACCGAATTTCATAAGTCCAAAGTGTTAGTTTTGACGAAGAGAGTTGGTGTAAATAATAGTCACAGCCGAAATACGTTTAATTAAGTAAAATTGGATTTTACCGAAACAAAGTAAGTGATAAATTTGGCAAACCACCTGCTAAGTGACATGTAAACATTAATATTCGAATAGTTCGATAGTAATCATTGACTAAATGTACACCTAACGGGTTGCACAACCGAAATGATGAATATTCCTTTGACCAAACGATTTAATTAATTTGTAATTATTATAAATTAATTAATAATTATGAAATATTAATTATAAAATTTTATTTTGATTTGATGAACAAATATTATTAAATTTTTTTATAATAGTTATAGTATATTAATCGATATATGATATCGATATGCATTTAAATATGATTTAAATGCAATATAATTTATTTGGGCTTTAAAAGGGTTTGAAGCCCGTATAGGAGCTAATATGTTTGGCCATGATGAAGCATAGGGGTGTGTAACACCCCGTAAAATCAACCATAAATAAATTGGATAAATTAAATTAAATAAGGTAGAGGTAAAAATGGAAATTTTGCAAAAATTGGAATTTGACTATGAAAGTTATGTCGTTGCATTCGTGGTGACGTTCTGATCAATTTCCTTATATAAAATGTTGAAAACGGAGGTCAAACTAAGAAGTTATGGACGTTTGAAGTTTTCGGATTTAAAATAATTTAAATAGAATTCAAATTCGAATCAATAATTAATTTTAAAATTTGAAATTCAAAAGTTAACAGTAGATAGAATTGAGGATTAAGAAAATGTTAAAACTAACATTAATGTTAAATGTTAATTGAGGAATTAAATAAAAATAACAACGGTTAAAAATCAACGTTCCCAAAATAGATGGAGAGGTCGACCCCTTAACCTCTAGCAATCTGATGGCATAGGGGTGGTCAACCACTCCTTGTCGGGTGACATCTAGGGTTTCTAATTTTGGACATTTCGAATTTAATTATTTAAATCCAACCGTTCTGGTGCTTTCTCAACACTATAAATAAGACAATAGACCCCTTATTTTATTCATACAATAATCTGAGAACATCAGCGAAGCTCTGTTAGTTCGTCTCTTCAAAATTCATAAAACTTCATTATGGTTTCAAGTAAGACTGAAATCCTTTAAATCTATCTTTGTTTAGTATTTATTTTCTCAACTTATCCTCTTCCAAACCTTTAATTTTCTGGCTACCAGCAATGCGACTTTGGGGCAGATATGAGACATCGCATATAATAAGTAACTACGACGACGCAAGGTTAGTTTCAAATTCTATAAGGTAAATCTGCTCAGTTGGTCTTTCTAATAGTACCTACGAATAGTCAGGCTAATGTGAGACGTCACCGTGGAGTATAGGTCATTATACAAGGACCTACTTCAGAGATTGAAGCTATTAAGTGGTTGTGGGAGGACCCGCCTCTTCTTTATGTAGGAAGTAGTAACCACATTTTGACAGATTTTTGAGCCTCCATCTACATCCTCTCTGGCTGAAAATTGTCCACTCCCATCCCTCCTTTTCCAAACACAGATTAAAGTAAAACTAACTCTATTCGATAGCTTATGGTCATCAGTTCATGGACTAGAACTCTACTGGATTGGAAATAAGTTCAAGGAATATATTTCATCGTTTCAAGGTGTTTTAATAGACTTTGGAGATAAGGTAATGTATGATATATAATTACAATTTAATGTCTAAATAGTTGATATATTATCTTTTGCTTTGTAAGCTTGGGGATGATTCTAGCATATCGATATATCGTCACATCTAGATTGGTTGTATGATTATATATATATATATGTATGTGTGTATGTATATGTATATGTATATGTATATGTATATGTATATGTATATGTATATGTATATGTATATGTATATGTATATGTATATGTATATGTATATGTATATAAATATGTATATGTATATGTATATGTATATGTATAATGTTTATATAAATTACAAAAACGTTTATGATACAATCCTACCATAAATGCTCTTATCGTAAACAAATAAAAAATGATTTTTCTACTATTTAATTAATTTAATATTCATTATTTAGATTATGTAAACATTATAATTTAAATACAATACTTATGCCATACAAAATATGATTTTATAATTTTATATATTTAGTTTAATGCACAAAATATATTCAGCATAAATAAAATAATTTTTCATTATTGTAAATAATATTTAAATTAATTAATTATATAAACTATGTATCCCAATATATATAAATTATATAAATTATGTTTTATATTTTATAAAATTGAATTAGTGCATAACTTGCTTTGGTAGCATGATAAAAAAGTTTTATTTTTCTATAATTTAAATATTTAAATAATTGCCTAGAATTAAAATTGATTTTAAATTATAATATATATATATATAATATATTTAAATGTTAATTTTACTCAGATTTACTGAAAATTTTAAATTTCAAGCTAACTTTCAAAAAATAAATTTTTATTAATTTATATAAATTTTCATACGAAAATTTATATATATATATAACCAATTTTTTTATGAGCATTATAACAGGTGTATATTTTATTTATATACTTTATATACATATATATATTACATTTAATTATATTTCTATAATTTGTTATTAAACTATTTACATGATATATATGTGTGTGTTTAATAATAATAATAAATGGATTTTGATTTAGAATTTCAGAAAAATAAATAAATAAAGTTTTAATAAATTTTAATATATACATGTACATAATTATATATATATTATAAATTATATATATATATGTATTTCAATAACTTGCTGTCAAGAAGAAGTAATATATGGGTCATATGGACCCTTAAGTACAATCTAAAAGGCAAGTATTTCTGGACAATGGATATTACTAATGGATGTAGCTGGACATGGTGGTCAATTCTTAAACTCAGTTATGATTTACTGCCCCATATTAGAATAATAGCATCACAGGAAGGAGAGACAAGTTTTTAGCATGATCCTTGGTCTAGACAAGGAGTTATTCTTGGGTAAATATTATCATACAATCATCAAGTCCAAACCGGTATACACAGGGATGCAAAGGCAAAGCATTATATATACAATGGAACTGTCACTCTACCATATTCATAAAATCAAACAATCAGACAACTTTGGAATGAAATTATGCTACAACACTATCCTATAGAGCAAACTGACATGGTGGTGTGGTCGCATGCTTTCAGGAAACAATCTGTCTCTTTAGTTTACAATTGTTTAGACAATCGTGTGGAAAGCCAATTTGCGTGGAACAGGAGGGTTTGGAACCAAAATTGTATAGAAGCAGAAAATTTGTTGTTGTGGAAAGTTATGAGGAATGCGCTTAATACCAGGGGCAAACTCTTCTCTTTAGGAATGCAAATCGATCCAAACTGTATATACTGTAATGAAGAAGTGGAGACCAATGTCCATCTGTTTTTTAACTACAAATTTGTGTTTTGGCTGTGGGAAAGGCTTATGTTGAAGATTGGAAGATTTGACATCACAAGGATAAGCAATGTAGAGTGGTGTAGTATATATAAGGCGACGAGATGGAAGGATGACTTTGGAATGATGATGCTATTAATTCTCAAGAAATTTGTATTTGTAATTTGGAGGCAGAGGAATGACAAAATATTCAATGGAAAAGCAAAAACCGAGATGGAATTGTGGGTTGAGCTTACTCTTTCTATTAGATGTGGAATACACACTGGCACTTACTGTTTTGAAACTCCTTTTGCAAACATTTGGCTATCTTAGCCTTTTTGTGTTTTCTTTTAGATTTTTTCCTTTTATTTTTCCCTCTTGTATCCCTCAATATATCGTACATGTTACGGTATATTTTCACATTTATTGTTTTTTGTAATAAACTGGTAGGAGCCCAGTTAACCCCGCTTAGCTTCGCTAAAAAAAGATCAAATATGCTAAAAAAAATTGAAATTCACCCATTTCTTCCGCTGCGGGCTTGCCCAGTTCCAACAATGGTATCAGAGTCCAAATAGCTTTTGCAGTCTAAATTAGTCATGTTAGGGTTAACTAATTAAGCTCACAGCCTAGTTGGTTGGGTGTCTAAGAAATGTAGTGTTGAAAGATTAGGTTTGGGTAATCAAGCACTCTACCCTACCTGACTACTGGCCTGGTCCAAACAAATATTTGAGCCCCAAGGTTGTCCCTAATAGCAAGGCCCAATTTTAATTAGGCCTTGGGTAAATTTTCAAAATTGTTTGAAAATTTTAAATTTAAAAGTTAAATTTAAAATAAGATATACATATATTAAAAAAGTATAATATAATAAAAAATTTCAAAATGTTTGAAAAATAACATATATGAATTTCAAAAATTTAGAAATTTATTAATAAGATTAATAAAATAAAGTAATCAAATAAGTTGATTAATTAATGTTTATATACATGTATTATATATTATGATATATGTTATGTTGTTTTAAAATGTTAAAATAGCATAACTATATGTGTATGTATATGAAATGAATTTTGAAATTAATATAATTTAATTAAAAATTATTTAGTTAAATAAATTAATTATAAGGTTAATTAATTAAATAACACACACACACACACATATATATATATATGATATATGTGTTATACTATAAAGGTTATAGTATATAATTAATATTCAAATGTAAATGTTATATTAATAATATAAAATTAATTAAAATGTTAATTGATTAAAATTAATTAAATAAGATTTAATTAATATAATATTATACATAATACTATTATATATGTAATATGAAATATAAAAGTTATATTATAATAAAACTTATATAATATGAATGTATAAATTAAAGGTAGAACATATAGAAACCCTAAATAAACTTAAGGAATAAATAGATATGTAAATGTACAAATACCGTGATTTTCGATGTGTTTGACACTTGAGTTATGGGGGCATTTCTAAAGAAATATATTATTCCATAAGTCGATATCACTAAATATAATATACTGAAGATTATGAATATTCAATATAATGTTGTTCTCTATCATATATATTAATAAATTACTTGCATATTCCTTAGTTGTTGAGCAAAATCAAGCAAGAGATGTTATGTTTAATATTATTAATATATTGAATAGACAAAGTAAGATAACTAAATGTATTTGTTGAGCAAACACAAGGTCAAAGTGAGATTAGGACAAGTAACCAAGGGTTAGGAGTTGTATACGATACAACCGATAAGGAGTTATCCATCGTCCGTGGAGCTATGACTTATGGAGCAAACTTAAGGTCGAAATTCCAAGACGGATGAGTCCTAACACCCACTAGTGAAGTCAAAGGACTTCTATGTTTCGACTTAGGGTTTGGTGAAATATGAACGACTAGTGGGAGCCTTATTAAAAAAATTAAATGATAACATTTAACCTTTCTATTATTGTAAGGACATATGTTATAATAATCTACATTGATAAATTTATGCATTTAATATGATTAATAAAATGTTTATCAATTAAGATATACAAATGAACTGAATCGAGGTTTGTCAAATAGAAATATAGCATATACTTACTAATAAATGCGTATTGCATGTTAACGTTTCAACACTCATGTAAGCGTCTAATTCTACAACTACTAAATACATTCGTAATTTGATCGCTTATGTGTTTATTTGGTCGATACTATGCATTGCATTCTATTAGTTCCGAACACAAAAGCAATATAATACGATGGATATTTGATCCATATAAAATTGCATATAAATGTTATATGGTGAATGGTCATAGTTTGTAATGTACAATATTTCGATGAAATTAGTTCATCCGAAATAAGAAATAAATCATAGTATGAGATCGAGTATTTAATTTAAATAATTACAATAAAAGATCATATTGTGTTAACTGTAACACTAGAGCAAAAGTACAAAGAAGACGTACTCTGGGGGCAAATGTTATCTGAGTTTTTAACCCAGCAGAAACCAATAGAAAACTAGACAACCTTGTGTAGAGGGATGGTTCATAACTTAACCAAAAAAGCTAGGATGAGAGATCGATAAGGGCCAAGCTATACGACTAAAGCAACGACTGGAATCAACGAGGCCGAGAGATCAGCATTTCTTCAGTCCAATCAGTAGCTGAACTAAACAGCTAGTGAATTGCCATCAAAACTTAAGAGCAACGATAAAAGGCTATGGGAACATCTCCAAGTCCAGACTCCAGAAAAATGCTAAGTGCTTAGCTCATCAGCGACCCATGCCTCTGCTCAGACCATTAAACAAACTAGATATGGAACACTATCAAAAAGAGGCAAGACTTGGTCCGCAAAACGAATCAAGTCTATGGGTCGCTAGCGACCCATAGGCATTGGGTCGCAGGGCCAGCGACCTATGGTTTTGGCTCGTTTTGTGAGCCAAAGTCCCCCTAGGTCGTCTGATGCCTACCTGCGAGCTGATGAAGACAGGCCAGGCCAGGCCCAGAAGCTCTCCGATCTCTATAAATAGCATCCTACCTGCAAAATAAAGAGGATCCACTCTGAACTGGTTGCGAAAGCCCTGCTGGAATTATTCTTCACCCTCTACTTCCCTCGCAACAATCTCCAAAGGAGTACACTGTGATTCTCCAATGGATTCCAACTCTGGAGATTCAATCTAGCTAGGAAATAATCAAAGCCTTGTAATCAAACATCTCTTGTAACAGCAATCAGTCTTTAATAAAACTATAAAGTGGACTTAGGCTTCATTAACAACCGAACCGCTATAAAAATTCTTTGTCTACTTTCTTTTACTGTTCTTTCTTTATATATGTGATCTGTGATATTGCTCTGTTAGAACAGGGTTGGTGCTTTCAAACTCAAACCAGGGTATTGGTCCATTTTTTGGATCAACAATACCCTTTAGATTTTTCTAGATAACCAATGAAGAAACCATTGATTGTTCTTGAATCCAATTTCTATTCTTGTGGATTATAAATTTGTACTTCCATTGGGCAACCCCAAACATACTAGTGCCTTAAACTGGGTTTTCTTCCTGCCATAGTTCAAAAGGTGTCTTTGGAACTGCCTTACTAGGAACCATGTTCAACAAATATATAGTAGTCTTTAAAGCATGCATCCACAATGACGTGGGTAATGACGAATTGCTTAACATACTTCTAACCATATCCATTAAAGCATGATTGTGTCGTTTCGCAATACCATTTTGTTGTAGTGTTCCTGGCATTGTATATTGAGCACATATGTTATGACTTTCTATGTCTTTAATTTTGCTACTATATTCGTCATTTCAATAATATGCTCATGCATAGTATGAGAACCATCAAACATAACAGTGGTTAAGGTACTCGTTTATGTCCTAGCGAGCGACTTATCAGCAGACTCAGACTGGGAGCATTCTTCCACAAACTTCATAAATTCCTTGGCACTTTTAGTTAATTGCGGACTTGATATTTTTTCTACAATCATTCGCATAAACATTAAGCTCAGTATGTTAGATCATTCCTAAGCTTTATAGGAAGATCTCTGTTCAGCTACTAGTATTAGTAACTGCAGCTAGTTTCCCACTTAAGTGTGCCAAATCATGATCCAGAACACCGAGGTGAAACTGAACTTGTTCGGACCATTTAGAGAAATTAAGCCTATAAAATTTAATAGTAGATGTGGCTTGCGAATGTAGAGAAACAAGAATAGATGCTGCAAAAATATATAAAATACGCTCATACATTAATGCTTTGAGTAATAAACTTAAATCTAAACATAGATTCAGATTCAGCCAACAAACATAAGGTGTATATTGATCTTTTTTGGATGATAAAACAATAAGCAATAAAACAAACATAATTGATGCTCAGTAAAATTTCACATAGTTGACAATTAACATGCTCCAGTTAGATATGTTTGCTATCTTTGGATATACAAAACTTACCTAATCAAGCACATCAATGTACCTCGGTAATGTTCATAGTCATAATATGACTGATCAACCTTTGAGCAATTCAAAATATTTTATAACTATGAACTCAATATACTCATGAAAAATCTTTAAAATTATACATACACCATAATGTCATTATTCATAAGCATCACAAACATGATTAAATTAATTTTCTTTAATTTGACATTTATACACCTTTCTAATTTGGCCACTTTAGTGACTAACAAATTACACATAATATAAATATCAAATTAAAATACCATTATAGCATAAATCCTTAATTTTTGATTACTTTGGTGACCAAGAACGTACAGTATGATCACTTTGATTCAAATGACATACTAGTAATACTTTATTTCAAATATATGGATTTTAGATTGAATGTTAGTCCTATGGATTAAATGAACTTGTTGATTTCTTTTAAATGATAAATAATATCAGTAAATTTAATTTGTAAGCAATTTATAGTAATAAATGGTTCAAATAAATAATCAAAAAATATATTTTTATTTTCATGATCTGATTCTTGTTGGCGTATTTTTAATTTATTTTATTTGATTTTTCCAAAAAAAATAATTGGGAAATTATTTAAGTTGTTGTTTGATGATTTTTCGACAAACAGCAGTGATTTTAGGATTTTTTAAAATTCAATAACCAGTGTATATTATTATTTTAGAGTC
Organism: Allium fistulosum; assembly: GCA_030737815.1. NCBI lineage: Eukaryota > Viridiplantae > Streptophyta > Magnoliopsida > Asparagales > Amaryllidaceae > Allium > Allium fistulosum. Next base: position 855,198,855 of record CM060907.1, read on the forward strand.
GCGTCGTCGTTCTGAGCACGACCATACTTTTATTTTGTCGATCGGACTCCATACGCAAACCAGAAAGTAGTGTAACGTGATGCCGAAAAACTAAATTTATATATAAGTCAACACCTAACAATTTCCATCAGCGCACACATTTTCTTCTACCTTCGTACTCCTTCATTTATTTCACCTGTACAAAAGGAAAGGCAAGCTTCCTTAAAGGCAAGCTTCCTTATAAAAAAAATTCTAAACAATTTGAAGAAAAATCAAAATAATTTTAAAGCATGTATCTTTGCATTTGTGGAGAGTAGTTCTTTGATTTGGTATAAGAATGGAGGATGCGGAGTTGTTTTTTTTCTACTGTGTTCGACAGTTTACCTGAGCTTATGGAATTAGGGTTCCATTTTTCTTGGCCACTGATTGATGATGGAGGATGTGGGTGGTTTCGTTTAGATCCTCATGTCGTATACCAGCTCCACGCCTAGTCTTATGAGGCTCAAATAGTGATATAGGGGGGGTCAGTGTCGCGTTCGGTCGAGAGGATCTGTAGTTGCGTTTCAGGGGGATCTTGCGGCCGTGTTGTCGTCGAGTCGAGGGCATGAAGATTTTGATGACGAGTTGAACGGAGGAATCGGTGGCTTGAGGGTGGAGGTACGAACGGTGGAAGAATCGACTATGGAGTTTGAAATGGAAGAAGCGGTCTGTTTTTTTTTGAATTAGGGAAGGTGATGTTAATCTAGGGTAATTAAGTTAATGATTGTATTTAGTATATTTAATGATAATTTAAAAATATAAATATTATAATTTTAGTAACTCTCTCGTATAAGGTCCGATTGAGACGTCGTCAGTCGCGTTGGAATCGTATCGCCGTCCTCTGTGCGATGGAGTTGAATTAGTTGCATTTGGAACTACCTAAATCTGGAGCTATAGTCGAACGTTGTTCGACTATAGGCCAAACTGAATGAAAAAGCGACAGTTGGAATAAAAGTGAGTTAAACTCACCTTTCTGATTTACCAGTATAATATTATGTAGATTAAATTTATTTTTATCTGCTTGAGTTGATTGAATTTACTTGATTGATTGAATTTAGTCTAAGATCACGATATAGCATCTTGAAATGCTATTAGATTGATTGAATTTTCTCTAGGATCGCGATATAGCATCTTGAAATGCCATTAGATTGTTAGAGTTTTAAATTTGTATTCAAACTTGTTTAAGTAATAGATTATATATATGTGGTGATAAATTGATATTGATTTTGGTTAATATAAATACATGATTTAAATTATAACGTAGTTAATGTGAGTATACTTCTTGATGTTATCTATTTGGCCAAATAGACATCGTTTAATTAATGCAAGGGTTTATCTTTGAATGACATTGGTTAGCAGAATAAATTTCTGTTATGCTATTATATTAATTTGGACATTTATTTTAAGTGTCAATTGATCGTTAATTATGGATTGGTTTACATATATGCTTGATTATGTAATTACCAACAATTTGACTTGAGAAGTTAAATGGTAGCTCGTTAAGTACCACTAGGATTGCTGAGCCTTTACTAGAATTGAAAATTGTGGATTTGATTTACTTCTAATTTTATAAATTGCAAGGAAAATGTTTTAGTTATTTCTATATATACAAGGAGCTTATTTAATAATTAATTTGGACATTTAGTTAAGTGTCAATTGATCGTTAATTATGTATTGGTTTACATATATGCTTGATTATGTAACTACCAGCAATTATATTAATTTGGACACTTATTTAAGTGTCAATTGATCGTTAATTATGGATTGGTTTACATATATGCTTGATTATGTAATTACCAGCAATTTGACTTGAGAAGTTAAATGGTAGCTCGTTATGTACCACTGTGATTGCTGAGCCTTTACTAGATTTGGAAAATGTGGATTTGATTTACTTCTAGTTTTATAAATTGGAAGGAAAATGTTTTAATTATTTATATATATACAAGGAGCTTATTTAATAATTAATTATAAATGTTTGTAAAAGTTATTTTTTGTAAGTTAATTACTTTATTATATATAGTGTTTTAAAATAAATTATTTTATTAATGTTTTTGAAGATAATAATTATTTTGTTATTAGTTATTGAAACTAGATGATTATTTCATTAAAGTATTGTTGAAGATAACTAATTTTATTTAAAAGGTTATTTAAAATTATTTTATTTTATTTATCTATTGGAGATGTTTTAAAGGTTTAAGAGTTTATTTATTTTATTATTAAAATGTTTTTAGTCATATTTATTTTATATTATATAAAAATGATTAAAACTAAGTTTATGATCTTTTAGTTTATTTATTTTAAAATAAATAAATAAATTGTTATAAAATGAATTCTTTTATCAAAAGGGTTTATGTAAAGGAGTTTATAAATTTGGGAAGAGAATTAAAATTTGTAAAGAAGTCAGATTCTAAATGATTGTGGAAAAGATAAATTCTATAAATGGGTTAGGAGATTTTAAAAGAGTATCTTTGTAAATAAAACTTGGAGATTTATAAGGAACTCTATAAATAGAGTTTGGAGATTTATAATGAAGATATTTTAAATTAAAAGGAAAACATAGTTATAGAAGGAAAGAGTATTTCAGAATATTTATATCTTTGTTTAAAGGATACCTATGTTTAAATCATTATAAATGATCTTGAAATAAGTAAATCTTTATAAGTGATTGGTTAAGATACTTATACCATTTTGTAAGTATATGGGGAAAGGTTCTGCGAGTTTCGAAAAGAATGATTTGAAAATATACTTATACTGCTAGAATAAGTACATGGTTATATTTTCTAAGTATCAAATATATTTCGTTTTGTGAATATACTTAATTTGTTGAGATAAGTATATGGAAGTGATTCCCAATATTTGAAAGTGATTTTAAATTTATGAGTGTGAAGCTCAGTGGGTCCTAGGGAAATGAAATGAAATCTATGATTTGAATGGTTGTTTATTCGATGGTTAAATAATCAACAATCGAATTTGGAACCAAAAGTAACTTTGGAAATATCTAGGAGAAACACGTGAGTTTACGACATAGTCATCCCCGATGATGTTGTACTGTGCGTATAAATCTCGTTTCGTTCTTCTAGAATGAATGATAGAGAAATCCATCTACTAACGGTTAGGAGGTGATCTTCGCTCTTATCTTTGTCTATTTATTTCCTAAAGAACCGGGGTTGAGTTTACCGGAAACTGTCGAATGTTGTTTCGAAGAGATCGGGATCAGATATGTTATCCAAAAACCAATTCGATCCAACTTAAGTGTTGCGAAGTGAAGATATCTTGAGGATGATGGGATTTCAGAGATGGAGTTGTCAAGTGTTTCGTTCAGACCCAGAACGAACTTGTATGGATGAATGCTGGCACTGCATTGCTGCTTGGGGAGCAGTGTTAACATTCCAAGTGGGAAGTGCTATATAAAAGGTAATCGTAGCCTCAAGCCTCATTAACCGGGAATGACTAAAATAGGAGAGATGCTTCAAGGCTATGTGGTTCGCTACCATTAAGGTATGGTCATCACCCAATCTGGATCGATATTATAGATCATGTATGCTCGGGGTCCATTTAGATTGTTGATACCAAGAAAGGTGATGACATATTCGGTGCTATCCAGTAAAGGGTAGGGCCGGTCTTGACTCGCAGGGAGTCCATGTTAGGCTCTTGGTGTATTTTATCTAGAGATGCACCATGACGGACGGTATCCCAGTAGCCTAGTCATTATATGGAAACCAATCTCCAATACAAGCCATTACGATTTTGATTGTGCCCAGCTATGTTGGAATGTGAAATGCAAGCATTTCGGCTATTTTATATATTTACTTTGAACCCCTTGACATTATTATAGTATCACTGGATTTCATATAAAATATTTTGGTTATCGTAAGGTAAAATCTGTCTGTGTTTATGTCCGGCGTGGTCTTACGAGATACCTTTGGTTTCAAAGGTTTTTATAACTTTAAAATCCAGTTGGGTGTGTTTTTCTCACGCTGGTTTTCCAAACTGACTCAGGGTTATTTTATTATAATGCTCGGGTCAGACCGAGAATATTTACAGATTGCTTTGAAAGCATTGGAGCTTAGGAGATGAGTTGGAGGTCTTTAAGTCGTATTCTCGTATATGTTTATTTCTGTTGTTTTGTTATTGAAATTAGCAGCAATTATGAGGACAGGTTGTTATAACTGTCCAGGCTGATAATTGTGATTGTTGTTGTACTCTGATGGATGTATGTATATATCAGTTCTCTTATTCTAAAAATCTTTGATACTATATTATATGTTGTTCTGCTGCGATTGTGAGATTTTGTGTTGTTTTTAGTGTCTTTTCTCTTCTTCTTCCCTTCTCTTCTTCTTTCTTTCCCTTAACTATCCGTCTTTACATTCATTTAGGTGGGACATGTGTGGTTTATTGTTGGCTTGAATGGTATGGAAAAGTATGTCGTTACACGTGGTATCAGAGCTTAGGTTGAGTGAACACCTAGGCTTTGGTGGGGTTAACTCATTTGAGATAGGGTAAGTGAGACCTTAGGATGAGTTTGAGTGTATATATATAACTGAGCGCGTATTTGTTTGTGATATAAAAATGTTTTATATTGTGTTGATTTATTGGTTGAGTGGTATGAACTCTGGTCGATGTAGAAGGAACAACTGTATCGATAGGGGTTTCTAAACATTTGAACAAGGCAAATCGATACAGTATTGTTTTTAAATTGGGTAAATGAAATAATTTTACCTAAAATATATTTTATATATAAAAGAATAATTTTTTGAAATTAGTATAGTTATGTATAGTGTGTTGGTTGTTAGAAAATAATAAACATTTATTGTTTATTGGTTGTACTCAGATAGTTATGAACATTTTGTTTGTTAAATTAAATACGAACACCTTGTGAATTCAGTTTCACAGTTGACTATAAGGTGTTCGATGATAATATTGAGTTTAATTTTAAATTATAATAAAAGTTATCCATTATAATCTATACTAGGACAATAATGGTGAAATGATCATAGATAAGAAGCGAAATTATATAAGTTGGATTTATAAATATAGATTATAAATAAGAATTTAAAATTGAGAATTTGAGTACTTAACTCCCGAAAATTTGAATGTTTTTTTCAAATTTTTATGAGTAATAATAATAGTGTATTTGAAAAGTGTTTTGGAATAGAAATTTTTCTTAAAATATGGTTTATAAATAAAAATGGACTTAAACCAAGAAATTAGAACTCAAAACCCATATTTGGAAATTGTTTTCAAATTTTGGGAAAAATAAAAATGGCATTATTTTGGAAGTATTGATTAATAGAAATCTGAAGTAAGTGTTGTGAGAAATTTAAGAAATAAGTTTCGTAACTTATGAATTTGAGGTGATAATAATTTTAAAAGGTTTTAAAACTGTTAAATATTCTAGTTAAGAAAAACAATTCTGAATATTGTATATGCACTCTTAGAAAATACAAGGGTATTTTGCAATTATAAACTTGATTTGTAGAATGTAAATAGACTTAAGTAATGTTTCTTAAGTAGGAAAATAATTCCTTAAAAAGGTAATTAAAATCTTGGGAATGTTTTATTAATAAAGACAAGCCTTGATAAAGTGTTTGGTGGTTTGGAGTAATATGTTATAAAATGATTAGAAAATGAATTCTAGTATGAATTTAAATATATACTTAAGTTTCAAAATGGATAATAAACATAAATGTGCTTTATAAAATGTTATAATAAACTTAAGTATGGAGGAGCTGTAAGATGAAGTTGTGGCTTTTGAAAATGTGTGAAACTTGAGCTTTAAAGTGTTGATGAAACTAAGTTGTGTTTTGTCAGATGTTTATAAACTTAAGTTGTGAAATATTTGACTACGTAATGTGTTCTGGAATGGGTTAAAATAAAAATAATGTTTAATGAAATTGAAATTATGAAATATTTCATAAATAATTTTGGTATTAAAGGGAATATACCAAGAAATAATAAATGTGAATTAAAATAAATTGGTATAGTCAAGAAAAGTAAATTTGAAATTGAGCTATGAGATGAAATTTAGCTTAAGTTAAATAAAATGATTTATGAAATGGGGTGTAAATGGATTTTAGTATTAAAGGAAATTCTATTGGAAAATCAAGTGTGGTTTAAAAATTTAATGTGAATAATAAGAATTTGGTATAATTAAGGAACCAATGAAATAAATACGTAAGCGGTACGTAAATCATGTTATTCACATAATTGATTTTGTTCCAGATTCGAGTACATGATTTCGAGGTTATTTACACCGGTCCGAATTAGGATTTTTCACTTGGTTCTCGACGGCGAACACTTGATATAGATTTTTGATTTAAATCCAAAAAAAATTATCATAGTATATGACTATGCAAAGAGAACGCCGGTTTCTAATCATGGAACCGGATCAAAGCCGTACTTGGGAAGTCGAGTAAATGATACTAGCTCGGAAGTAAAATTGTGTGATCGAGTGAGGGATCATATTTGATATTGCGTATGGATGGTATATTTTCATCTTATGGACTTTATAATCATTATAAATTTAACATTTGGAAATGCAAATTATTTGGTTGGGTATATATTTGAGATAGAAATGCAGGTTTATGGAAGCAAAGGCTAGTTTGACGCCTTTGGTTTTATGAGTTAAGTTATTTGCCCGAAAAACAGGTACGTGTTTATATTGTCGTTTGAATTGATGATTTTATGCCCCAGATATGGGAGGCCACTTGGCTTTTGTTTTATTTTGTTGGATTGGCCTGTGGTGGCGATCTGTAGTTTTTTCGATCGAGCCTCGCAAAGGAGACGCTGCCGAAATTTTCCATAATTTTAGGACTTAGAAAATTTTAATAACCTATTCCAACTGATTGGTTTTGAAATGTTAATGGGTTTGGAGGCATTTTCCTCACCTTGGCAATTTCGGGGACGAAATTCTTTTAAAGGGGGAGAGTGTAACAACCTGGAAATTTGGTCTTTTAATTTTGAATATTTAGTTAATTTTAATTATTAAAATATTGGGTTAAAAGCTTTAAAACTTGAATTAAAATACAGGATTGTTTAAAATATTTGAATGGTGATTTAGATATTGGAATTGTGAATAACTATTTGAATAATGATTTAAATATTTGGATTTTAGATTGAATGTTAATCCTATGGATTAAATGGACTTGTTAATTTCTTTTAAATGACAAATAATATTAGTAAATTCAATTTGTAAGTTATTTACAGTAATAAATGGTTCAAATAAATAATCAGAAAATATATTTTTATTTTCACGATCTGATTCTTGTTGACGTGTTTTTAATTTATGTCATTTGATTTTTCCAAAATTTTTAACTGGGACATTATTTAAGTTGTTGTTTGATGATTTTTCGACAAACATCAATAATTTTGTGATTTTTCAAAATTCAATAACCAGTGTATATTATTATTATTTTGGAATCGCGTCGTCGTTCTGAGTGCGATCGTACTTTTATTTTGTCGATCGGAGTCCATATGCAAACCGGGAAGCAATGTAACATGATGTTGGAAAACTAAATTTATATATAAGTCAACACCTAACAATTTCCATCAGCGCACACATTTTCTTCTACCTTCGTACTCCTTTATTTATTTCACCTATACAAAAGGAAAGGCAAGCTTCCTTATAGAAAAATTCTAAACAATTTATGGAAAATCAAAATAATTTTAAAGCCTGTATCTTTGCATCTGTGGAGAGTAGTTCTTTGATTTGGTATAAGAATGGAGGATGTGGCATTGTTTTTTTCTATAGTGTTCGACAGTTTAACTGAGCTTATGGAACTAGGGTTCCATTTTTCTTGGCCACTGATCGACGATGGAGGATGTGGGTGGTTTCGTTGAGATCCTCATGACGTATAGGAGCTCCATGCTTAGTCTTATAAGGCTCGATGGTGATATGGGAGGGTCAATGTCGCGTTTGGTCGAGAGGATCTGTAGTCGCGTTTCAAGGGGAGCTTGCGGCCGTGTTGTCGTCGATTCGGGGGCATGAAGATTTTGATGACTAGTTGAACGGAGGAGTCGGTGGCTCGAACGGTGGCTTGAGGGTGGAGGTACGAACGGTGGAAGAATCGGTTATGGAGTTTGAACTGGAAAAGGCGGTCTGTTTTTTTTGAATTAGCGAAGGAGATGTTAATCTAGGGTAATTAAGTAAATGATTGTAATTAGTATATTTAGTGATAATTTAAAAATATAAATCTTACAATTTAATAACTCTCTCGTACAAGGTCCGATTGAGACGCCGTTGGTCGCATTGGAATCGTGTCGTCGTCCTTTATGCGATGGAGTTGAATTAGTTGCATTTTGAACTAGCTGAATATGGAGCTATAGTCGAACATTGTTCGACTATAGACCAAACTGAACGCAAAAGTGACAGTTGGAATAAAAGTGAGTTAAACTCACCTTTCCGATTTACCAGTATAATATTCTGTAGATTAAATTTATTTTTATCTGCTTGAATTGATTGAATTTGGTCTTGGATCATGATATAACATCTTGAAATGCTATTAGATTGATTGAATTTGATCTAGAATCACGATATAGCATCTTGAAATGCTATTAGATTGTTTGAGTATTAAATTTGTATTCAAACTTTTTTTAAGTAATGGATTATATATATGTGGTGATAAATTTATATTGATTTTGATTAATATAATTATGTGCTTTAAATTATAACGTAGTAATACTTCTTGGTGTTATCTATTTGGCCAAATAGACATCATTTAATAAATGCAAGGTTTTATCTTTGAATGACACTGGTTAGCAGAATAAATTCCCATTTTGCTATTATATTAATTTGGACACTTATTTAAGTGTCAATTGATCGTTAATTATGGATTGGTTTACATATATGCTTGATTATGTAATTACCAGCAATTTGACTTGAGAAGTTAAATGGTAGCTCGTTAAGTACCACTGTGATTGCTGAGCCTTTACTAGATTTGGAAAATGTGGATTTGATTTACTTCTAGTTTTATAAATTGGAAGGAAAATGTTTTAATTATTTATATATATACAAGGAGCTTATTTAATAATTAATTATAAATGTTTGTAAAAGTTATTTTTTGTAAGTTAATTACTTTATTATATATAGTGTTTTAAAATAAATTATTTTATTAATGTTTTTGAAGATAATAATTATTTTGTTATTAGTTATTGAAACTAGATGATTATTTCATTAAAGTATTGTTGAAGATAACTAATTTTATTTAAAAGGTTATTTAAAATTATTTTATTTTATTTATTTATTGGAGATGTTTTAAAGGTTTAAGAGTTTATTTATTTTATTATTAAAATGTTTTTAGTCATATTTATTTTATATTATATAAAAATGATTAAAACCAAGTTTATGATGTTTTAGTTTATTTATTTTAAAATAAATAAATAAATTGTTATAAAAGGAATTCTTTTATCAAAAGGATTTATGTAAAGGGGTTTATAAATTTGGGAAGAGAATTAAAATTTGAAAAGAAGTCAGATTCTGAATGATTGTGGAAAAGAGAAATTTTATAAATGGGTTAATAGATTTTAAAAGAGTATCTTTGTAAATAAAACTTGGAGATTTATAAGGAACACTATAAATAGAGTTTGGAGATTTATAAATAAGATATTTTAAATTAAAAAGAAAAGATAGTTATAGAAAGAAAGGGTATTTCGAAATATTTATATCTTTATTTAAAGGATGCCTGCGTTTAAATCATTTTAAATGATTTTGAATTAAGTAAATCTTTATAAGTGATTGGTTAAGATACTTATACCATTTTGTAAGTATTTGGGGAAAGGTTCTGCGAGTTTCAAAAAGAATGATTTGAAAATATACTTATACCGCTAGGATAAGTACATGGTTATATTTTCTAAGTATCAAAAATATTTCGTTTTGTGAATATACTTAATTTGTTGAGATAAGTATATGGAAGTGATTTCCAATATTTGAAAGTGATTTTAAATTTACGAATGTGAGGCTCAGTGGGTCCCATGGGAAATGAAATGAAATCTATGATTTGAATGTTTGTTTATTCGATGGTTAAATAACCGATTATCGAATTTGGACCCAAAAATAACTTTGGAAATATATAGAAGAAACATGTGTGTTATACGACACAGTCATCCCCGATGATGCTGCACTGTGCGTATAAATCTTGTTTCATTCTTTTAGGACGAATGATAGGAAAATTTGCCCACTAACGGTAAGGAGATGATCTCCGCTTTTATCTTTCTCTGTTTATTTCCTAAAGAACCGGGGTTGAGTTTACCGAAAACTGTCGAATGTTGTTTTGAAGAGACTGGGATCGGATATGCTATCTGAAAACCACTTCGATCTAACTTAAGTGTTTTGAATTGAATATATCTTGAGGATGATGGGAATTCAGAGACAGATCCATCAAGTGTTTCATTCAAACCCAGAATGAACTTGTATGGATGAATGCTGACACTACATTGCTGCCTGGGAGGCAGTGTTAGCATTCCAAGTGGGAAGTGTTATATAAAAGGTAACCGTAGCCTCAAGCCTCATTAACCGAGAATGACTAAAATAGGGGAGATGCTTCATGGCTATGTGGTTCGCTACCATTAGGGTATGGTCATCACCCAATCTAGATCGATATTATAGATCATGTATGCTCGGGGCCAATTTAGGTTGTTGGTACCAACCAAGGTGATGAAATATTCGGCGTTATCTAGTAAGGGGTAGGGCCGGTCCTGACTCGCAATGAGTCCATGTGAGGCTCTCAGTGTATTTTTTTCTAGAGATGCACCGTGACGGGTGGTACCCCAATAGCCCAATCATTGTATGGAAACCAATCTCCAATACGAGTCATTACGATTTTGATGTGACCAACTATGTTGAAATGTGAGATGTTAGAATTTCAGCTATTTTAGATATTTACTTTGAACCCTTAGACATTATTAAAGTATCACTGGATTTCATATGAAATGTTTTGGTTATCGTAAGGTAAAAACCAACCGTGTTTATGTGCGACGTGGTCTTACGAGATACCTTTGTTTTCAAAGGTTTTTATAACTTTAAAATCCAGTTGGGTGTGTTTTTCTCACGCTAGTTTTCTAGACTGGGTCGGGTGTTATTTTATTATAATGCTCGGGTCAGACCGAGCATATTTACAGATTTCTTTGGAAGCATTGGAGCTCAAGAGACGAGTTGGAGGTCTTCAAGTCGTTAACTCGTATATGTTTATTTTTCCGTTGTTTTGTTATTGAAATTAACAGCAATTGTGAGGACAGGTTGTTATAACTGTCCAGGCTGATAATTGTGATTGTTGTTATACTCTGATGGATGTATGTATATAACAGTTCTCTTTAGTAAAAATCTTTGATATTATATTATATTATATGTTGTTCCGCTGCAATTGTGAGATTCTATGTTGTTTTTAGTTTCTTTTCTCTTCTTCTTCCCTTCTCTTCTTCTTTCTTTCCTTCACTATCCGTCTTTCCATTCGATTTGGGTGTGACATGTGTGGTTTATTGTCAGCTTGAATGGTTTGGAAAAGCGGGTCGTTACAACTACCTACTTATATATATATTTATGTATATGTATATATGTATATATATATATGTATATATGTATATATGTATGTATATATGTATATATGTATATATATATGTATATATGTATATATATATATGTATATATATAGGCTTATGACTAAGTCCAACATACATATCATATATTAGTTACTATGTTGTGCTTATCTATTAGCTAACCAGAATTTCTATAGTGATCCTAAGATACGATGTGGAAACCGACCGATTGTTTTTTATATATATTACAATCTTCTGAATCAATTCTAATTTTAATCAATTGCTTAATTCTAGTATTGTCCACCCTATAACAAACTTTATATCGGTTTCAACTTAATCATTTAATTTTACTTTTAATCATAATTGTCCTATACTTGACGGATCTAACATCAGATGTAAATTATAATTAAATTGTGATTGTTTATTCTTTACCACTCATCAATAAATTTGTTTTCTATTTGAAAAAATCAACCATAGTTCTAATCTCAAAACTAAATCATGACTATATACTTTTCCCATTTGTACACGCAATAATATACTATTTGCTGACCAAAACAAATTCAAATTGGTTTTCGATAAAAGATACTTTTGTGTATAGATATTGTATTCATTTTATTGAATTGTTAGTGCGAAACTATAAGAAATAAGGTATAAAAGAATTAGCTATGGTTGGATTTATTTAAAACTTATTAAATCTTTTTTTATTGGTAGTAAGAGTGATACTTCATTCAAACAAAGCACTTATTTTAATATCTCAGAGGTCCGAATGCATGACCTCTAGAACCTATGTATAAAGCGTCATACTACTAATCAATCGAGCTAGTGGTCCTTGATTAAAAATTATTGAACTTGGTTGCAAAAAAAGTAAGTTCCCTAAAAATAAGGAATGACAAAAAATTAATCAAAACAAGTTTGGCTTGCATCGCAACAAGAAAAGAAAAAAAAAGATTCTCTTCGGTTGGTTTAACAAGTTATGGTATTATGTTTAGTTATCAGCTAAAGGAACAACAAATGGAGGAACTGTAGATCCTCCAGGTTAGACAAAACATCTCAAAGGTATGGTTAGTATTTCAGCACTTGCAAATGTTGTTGCATTATTGTATCCACATTATTCGTTAATTCTACTAGACATACAGGTTTAATAATTCATTTGATTATCCCAAAATTCAGAACTTGTAAATAATCAATCTATGTTATGACTTCAGATAGAGTTTTCTGCCATGATACTAGAAAAAACAGAAACTATTATTTATCCCCTACCCCTATATTCCTAAAGGACTACAAAGACATGTTTTTCAATGTCACGAGACAAAATTAGTCCAACGCTGTCATGATATATAAAGATCGCTTAAAGCTATATGTTGAGCTCACTCTCGGGAAAGGTAAACTTGAACTTAACAATATGAAGAAAATAGTTCAAAGGTATGATGGAAACTTCCCAAATCACCAACGGGAGGGAACAAAGTAAGCAAAGGTATTGGATGAGCTACACCGCATTTGGAGACGAGACGCCTGGTAAATAATCAACTGGACTTTGGTTTTAGGAGACATGTTAGCTGATAGACTTTGCCAATGCTTGCTACATTCTTCCACCTTGTCTCGACCTTTAACATAATATATTTCCTTATGTTACATTTTCAATTTTTGGTTACCTTGCTATTGTTAAATTTTGGTGATACAAAATCTAAAATAGAATGAAATAAACATGCAAAAGAAAAAAAGAGAAGATTTTGTTTCCCCTAATTAATAGGCATATTTGATTATGTTTATTTCTCTCTCTTATCGGCTAATCAATTTATTTTTTGGCATCTAATATTAACTTGGGCATTAAGTAACTGATGTTATAAGTAGAGACTAGAAGAGAGAGTGTAAAAAGTGTGGAAAAGTATTTGCTATTTTTCTCTTCTTCCATCTTTGTTGTTCTTCTCCTTCAACAATTTCAACCATAAAGATCAAGGATCCCTTTCTCAATTTGGTTATTGGTTCAATTTGTATTTTGTTTATTTTTATTTTGTTCGATTAATTGTAAACAAATTTTGGTGAATCAATAAAGAGGGTGGTTGGGTGGAATCTCTTGTGTATTGATTTCCGATTTCATATCCGTTTATTTTCTATCCAAATTTATCTCTTTCACTACAAAAGAATTCTGGATTCCCAACGCCAATTTGGCATAGGGAAGGCGTAAGAAAGCAAATTTCCCTACGCTACCCCTACGTCAAAATAGAAGTTGGAAAACAACGCGTCGCAAAAATTCCCTACGGCTTCCCCACGCCGATTTCCCTACGCATTCCCTACGCCGCATTCTATATGTATTCCCTACACCAAATTCCATATGCATTACCTATGCCATATTCCATACGCATCCCCAACACCAGATTCCATATACATTACCTACGCCACATTCCATACGCATTCCCTACGCCAGATCCCATACGCATTACCTACGCCTACTTCCATACGCATTCCCTACGCCACATTCCATACGCATTCCCTACGCCTTCATCCATACGCATTCCCTATGCCTAGCCTTCTTCTTTTTACAAGTGCAAAAATTGGATTTTTCATACGAGTTCCATACGCCTTCCCTACGCCACCGTATACCAAAATTCAATATGATCCTATTGTATTCACATTCATCTACCTTACATATCATAATAAAATCTAATAAAACCGAACATCGACAACAAAAAACATTAAATATATTATATAACCACATGCAAAAATCATAACTATATATCTCATTAAAAACATTAATGTAGACTGCATATCATGGTCAAATTACCATAAACTTGTTACAAAACGTATTTAAAACACATCATGTCCAACAAACAATAAAATAAAGTTGCTACATAACTCCAACATGGTTGTTTCATCTAATTCAAACATCATATATTGTACGTTATAAAAATAGAAAATCAAGCCCACAACCAAAATAGGAATAACTCACGAAGTTGGTCATATCTCTGGTCCTTGCTCCTGTCTCAACCCCCGTATAAACTCCTGCACAGAAATCATCTCCTCCTGCATGGAACAAAATCCCCTTGTAGTTTGTTAATCGTGGCATTCATTTCTTGATTTTTACTCCTTAGCTCTTCTACTTCCTCCTCTTGTTTCTCTTTGTCGTGTGAAACTCCAAACCTAGCAGTATATGTATTGTCTCTGTATATCTGCATATAAATTATTTAATCAAATTAGCAAAATGTATAACTATTCGACTGTTCATTGCCAAAGAACAAATTTGCATGGTTCTGTCACAAATTAAGCCTAAAAAGCATGATCGCGGTTTTAATTGCTTACAAATTTGTTGTGCACCGCCTTTGCAAAGGCAGTGCACCAAGTGCACAGTGCATTGCCTTTGTAAACGCAGTGCACCAAGTGCTGGTGCGCTGCTTTTGCAAAGGCAGTGCAACCATATACCACCTTTGTGCACTGCCTTTGCAAAGGCAATGCAACCATGCATTGCCTTTGCTAAGTACTGGTGCACTGCCTTTGCAAAGGCAGTGCTGTGCATAGCCTTAGGCAGTGCATGTGCAGTGCCTTTGCAAAGGCAGTGCAACCATGTAGCATTATCTTCCTTGTAAAGGCAGTGCTGGGTGCTTCTTGAGTCATTACTAATTAAGTTACATGTGGGTGCTTCTTAAGCACATGTCCATTTATTAATCTAATTGAAAAACAGAAGTACTAATTAAGTTTTGAGTCATTACCTCAGGAATATTGCCAGTACCAATCCTCCGCGTGCTTCTTGAGGAAGCAGACGTCTCACCTTCTCCAATAAGCTGCATTTACAGAAGGTTTAGCTCATCGTGAGAGAGCTCCCAACCTTTACTCTCGGTCATTTGAGCAACTCGCTCATTGTATTTGGCCTATAATTTACATAATAAGTTAGGTATTGTACACATAACATAGTTTGGACTTTGTAAATTAAAATTCAAAATTTTTGTTGATTACATACAACAAACTATTCCAAGTACTCATCAATCCATTCGCCATCTACAGAACTATCCGGTTTCTCAACATAATGTGTTCGAATGTACACCTGCATGTATGTTGGTGTTCGACCCTGTTCTTTCTCCTAAAAAATAAAAATAATTTATCGTGTGTTTATTTGAATTGTATACCAGTATTATTAAATAACTTAAACAGTCACCATATCGTTCATCCATTGTGCCATTGATTTAGAACCACATCTATGTGGCCTTGGATTACTGTTGCGAGCGATTGAGTTCTTTTGAGCAAGCTCCTTCACAACCTCTCTCTCTCCTAGTGGGCTAAAAACTATTGCCATACTTCATCTGTTATACAAGCATTCTTCTTTTTATACCTTTTCATGTCTCCAACAATCCACCTATACTTCAAAGAGCACTTTTGATCCAATAATCGTCTGACATCAGCAAAAGAAGTCGTGGGATCCCAAGAGTACAATGCCTATACAAGAATTTGGGAATAGATTAAATGAACTGAAAAACTTAATCATGGATGGACTAAAAATATTGTAACATCGTGAATTTCAAAATTATTTTACCTTAAACTCTTCAAACCAATGATCCTTAATATTAGCAGGAACCACACTGAAACGAGGCCAAAATGATGTCATATATGTCTTAAGCATATAAGATATAGTACAAGACGTCGAGGCACTATTCGTGAATTCCCAGTTGTTAATGCACAAATTATATTAATCCCTTACTACATTATTAACATATATGATAATTCAAAAGTTAACAAATTTTACTTACTCTCCAATCTCCCTATAGTAGATATACATGGTGCCGACTGAGGAAGTCGAGTCAGTCTGTGACATATGTCCAGATAACTCAGGGGTGCCTTGATCATGATCACCGCCATCTGAAGGGGTGGGTTGTTGATCGATGGAAGGTGGTGTTGGTTCGATCAAACCCAAACCACATCCACCATTATTGCGACGACCACCACCACCATGAGAACTCATATCTATTACAAGAATACAACATATGCAACTATATACATAAGAAAAGGTAACATTTCAGAATGAAATTTGTGAACTTTATTTAAGACAAGGTTTGAAAACATACATTAAATAGTATAGAATATAAACCAATAATTGAAAATTTTACTATAAACTAAAAGATGAACAACTTCATAAACATAAAAGCAATCGAGCAACTAAAAACACGTGCAAACAATCATAATTAAATATACATGCTACCAATCTTCATTATCATCATCACTCTCAATATTCACACTCTCATCTTCAAGCTCACACTCATCTTCATCTACTTCGACTTTCTCATCGTCATCTTCATCTACTTCGACCCCATCATTAACGTCATTAATAAGAGATCCTATATCTTCTACTTGTTGTACAATCTCCAGTAGTTTGTTAGGTTCTGGATCATTTTGATACGCCATATTAACGTTATTATAGAAATTTTTCTATTGTTTATTTTATCGAACTTTCCATTAGAACTGTTTATTTATGAGCTCAGTCAACCTACTCCCCATTACAAACAAAATGTTGTTTTTACATTTCATAAATCATTTCGCCTTGAATGGTACAACAAAATTTCGGCAGTACTTCCCCTTATTCCCCGTATCATACGCCAATGCACGTACACGGGGAACAAAGAAGAAGCACTCTCGAAATTTTGTCACCATTTGAATTAAAATGATTTATGCAATGTAAAAAATTAGTTTTTTGTAACTTGTCCAATACAGGGACAAATTTGACAAATATTGTATTAGATGAATATTGATGTCCCTTTCATAATAAAACGAACATCCATAAAACGATCATATACGATACCTGCCAAACGGGGCCAAACATTAATCTATGGTAAACAATTTTTTTTACTGTTATTTCAAATGAATGCAACTAGTTCATAGATAATATCTCTACAATTCTGAAAAAACATGATCATTATGGTATCTATACAATTGCACCGACAATAAAACTATGCCTAATGGCAACAGTCACTACAACAAAAATACCATTTAAAAACATTAATTCTGCAACAGTTCACCAAAGTGTTGTAAAAAGGTAGATCTTCCAATATATTTGTTAAGAAAAACGTTGTAATAGATTTTTCCAAATAGTGTTATATGTACAAACGTTATAAATAAAAAATTTCTACAATGTTCATTTAAACTAGGAAATTTTACCATATTAGCCTGGTTTTGAAAAGATATAACATCAATAGCCCAGTTACAAAAGTATTTACACATATAGACCGGTTTTTGTTTAAATGGTCTATAGCGTTGGCATTTTTCAAAATCGCCAACGGAATCGCCAACAGGCGATTTTTCAAAAATCGCCCAGAGGGAATAACCACAAACAACCTACCTTTCTCTCTCATTTCCACATTTTCCTAAAAATTGAAACAAACTTCTTTAATGGCAGATCTATTCTGAAATCAATTTTCATTCTCTTTAAAACCTTGGTTCGGTGGTAAATCCGTAGATTGAGTCCACGTTGCTTACCAAATTTTAGCTAGTTGAAGGTAAATTCATTAAACCCTAGTTTTTTTGTCTAATTTCTGTATTTTGCTGAACTTAGTAATTGGTTATGTTAAGGTTAAAAATTGGTTTAATGTGTACACACTGAACGATTTGTATATTGATCTGTAGAATGGCGAGAAATATGATTCCTACGCTTTGCTACAACGATGGAAAACTACTTGTCGATGATCAAAGGAATGGTAAATATGTTGGTGGTATTTGTAAACCAGGAAAAGTACGAAAAGGTTGCAAATTGATGGAATTAAAAGAAGCTGTGTACAAAACGACGAAGATTAATAAAGAAGAATTTGAACTTGAGCTGGTGGTTAACTGGCTTACGGACTCGGGTTCTAAAGCAACAACATTAGCGGACGATGACGATGTAGAAGTAATGTTTTCTGCTGTTGCAAAATCTATTGAGTTATATGTAGGGCAAGTAGCAAAGCAACAACAAGAACATCAGGTGTCATCTCCAGTTGTGGGTACTGGAATTGGATACTATACACAGATGTTGGAGACTGCGGATCCATCTACTGATTACGTATCTCCTAGCTATAGCAATCCTTTTCCAAACGATGGAATAAACTGTCCTCCATCAATGCAGTACGGATTTATGCCGTACGAAGACCCGCCTAGGGATGCTAATACGACTGAAAGGTAAAAAAAATTTGATGAATTGGTAAATGTACTATTATGTAGTTAATTTTTCTGAAGCTATGCCGTAATTTAAACAGCTTCCATCAACAAGACATTCAACATGACGAAAGCGATGGACATGTTAATGCAAATTTGTCGCAGTCAATGTATCCTAATCCATGCGAACTATATGATATGAGTCAAAGGTATGTTTACAGATTGGGCTATATTTTTCGTCTCATTTGGTCTCTATTGTCGGTTAGTTGACTTCTATATATCAATTAGGTATATGACAGTTGATTCTGGTGCGCAATGGAGTGCTGGACCATCCACCCATTCTCCGTATGCAAATTTTGACAATGATATGGATGTTGGTTGGAATACAGCCGTGGATGAAGAACGTCATGTAGATAGCATGGTCGTTGCTTCTATGAATGTTGACGAAGACTCTTGGATACAAAGAATGCAAGTTAACAACGAGCCGTTGAACTATGACTTCCCTGCAGCAGATGACAATGATGCAGATAGTGATGAAGCAGATATGGAAGTGCCTTTGGATGATGATCTTTGCACCGCTCAAATGTTGGCAAGATCTATTGTTGGTAATCTTCAATTTTCCGGCGAACGATTTTCGACCTCTTGCGTTCAAGCTGGTTTCAGTGTTGGAATGGTTTTTGAGACAAAAGAGAAGTTTCTTCAACAACTAACGGAATGGTCAATTCTGCATGCTGTTTCATACAAACCAATAAAGCCGAACAAAACACAATATACCGCTATATGCATCGTTAAAGGTAATTGTCCTTGGAGAATACATGCCATAGTTCCAAAAAAATCCGAGTCGGGATGGTGAGAAATTCGGAAGTATCCAAGCGAACACACTTGTGTCAACCCAATAGTTAATTCCAACCATAAGCAAGCAACTTCGAAATTTCTTGTGACAAAAATAATGTCTTTTGTCAAAGCCGATTTGGATATTTCAGCTGGTACAGTCCAAGTGCTTGTGCACGATCAGTTGTTCATTAACATAAGTTACATGAAAGCGTGGCGAGCATTAAGCAAAGCAATAGAGAGAATTTATGGTGATTGGGCAGAATCGTACTCGACTTTACCATAGTTCTTTGACAAGATAAAAAGAACGAACCCTGGCTCTATAGGTCACGTGACACATGATGAAGTGGGAGTGTTCGATCGCGCTTTTTGGGCATTTGGACCTTGCATTACAGGTTTTGCACGTTGTCGGCCGTTGTTATGTATTGACGGGACACACTTGTATGGTAAATACAAAGGCACATTGCTTGTTACAACCGCGATAGATGCAGATGATTGTCTTTATCCTTTGGCATACGCAGTAGTTGAATCGGAGTCATGTGATTCTTGGGGTTGGTTTTTTTCTTGCATGCTAGAATTTATACATAGTGTTCGTGGTCGTTGTATTACTTTCATATCCGATAGGATGAAAGGAATTCCAAAAGCTTTACACGGAAAATGGCGACAACCGCATAAACATCGTTATTGTGCAAGACATCTAAAAGCCAACTTTCAAGCGGCAGGATTCAGAGATAAGCGTTTGATAGGATTATTTTATTCGGCAGCGTGCGCGTCTGAAGTAGTCAAGTACATGAAAATTAGAGAAGAGATAAAAGCAACAAGTAGGCATGCGCATGAGTGGATTGAGCGGAGTCTGGGAAATTTTGAAGAAAACTGGGCTTTGTGCAAAGACGATGGAGGACGCTTTCATGTAATGACAACTAATGCTTCTGAAAGTTTTAACGGCGTATTGAAAGGAGCTAGATCGCTACCTATAAAGGCTTTGGTTGCACGAACATTCTATCGCTCAGTTGAATATTTCTGCAAGCGTCACCAAATTGCAGATGAACTAGCAACACGGTTGACTCCAAAGTGGGAAGCCAAAATAGCAGAAAGAGCCAGTGAAGCACATCGCTGCAGACTAGTACGGTTTAGTCAAACTGAATGGCAGGTAATTCACTACTTTGGTGATGAATACAAAGTTATAATCGATGGCACCAACTGCTCGTGCACATGCAACATTCCGATACTGCAGAAGATACCATGCTCTCATGTAATGGCAGCTTGTTCGGCGCAAGCAGGTGGGGCTAATAGAGCACACCATGACTTAGCGTCAAGCTGGTACTCCGTTGACAGCTACAAAGCCGCTTATAAGCCAAAGTTTCATCCCGTGCGTGATAGGAGATTTTGGGGCGCATATAACGGTCCTCAGATATTGCCTTCGACCGTGAGACGACAACCGGGGAGGCCACGGTCTACAAGGATGAAAGGTGTGATGGATGAAGGCCAGTCGTCCAAATTAAACAGGTGTACCAAATGCGGTGTGCTAGGCCATAATCGTAAGCGATGTGTTACTGCCGTGTAGATGTGTTCGTATTATTTAACTTCTATGTAATTGAACTCTACTTTCTACTTAACATGCCCTGTTATTTGCTGCTGTTCGAAAATTTGTCAAATGTTATATATTGTTTGTTATATATGAAACAACATGCTGTTGTCTGGTAGCAGCAGCAGGAAAAGAGCTGCCTGCGATTTTTGAAAAATCGCCGAAGGGCGATTTTCGAAAATCGCCCGTTCACAACCTGCTGCTACTAACAAACAGCAGCAAGTCCATACCATAAACAATGCACACAAATATCACAGTCATGTCCATACCATAAAAAAACATCATTAGTATCGATATCCAATCAGTACAAAAGCATCATTATCCATATCCAATCAGTTACAACATAGTTAAAATTACATCGCTATATCTAATATAATGCACGTATCATCAACGCAAGCAACGAATTTCCATAGGCGTACGACGACGACGACGTTCCGGCCGTTGTGACATGTACTCTTCTTCCTCGATCTCAGTGGTAGGATCAAATGTACATGGTGGTTGAGAAGGTCCATGGGTGAAATCTTCCGGTTGTTGGGACGTCGAAGGGCCTTCTTCGAACGAAGTTCCTTCACCTCTTCTGTGTCGTCGCCTGTAAGTAAGTAGGAGCGGCGGTGCCTCCCCTTGAGGTGCAGGTATGTCTGCTGGAGGTGGAGGTATAGGGGGGAAGGACGTCTTGGCCTCTCTAATTTGTTTCTTCCCAAGACTGCGCGTAGAATGTTTTGATGTTCATGCACATTCCTTTTGACTGCGCATCGTGATCTAGACGTTGTTCGAGCTTTTCGGCGGTTTCCAACGCCTTTTAAATGTCATCAGCCTGTACAACTCAAAGAGAATTAGTTATCTTTTTTCGAAAATATAGTTAAATTAACGGGTTTCAGTATACTTACAACGTTTCTCTCAAGAGGGGCATGGGGGGTGTATGGATGGTGGGGAACAGGCTGTACAGGCACCTGAAGAACATATCTACGCGTGATATGCCAATACCACCGCATATATGTCTCTAGAGGGGTGATTGGCTCTGTCTCAAATTGCGTAAACAAATGGCGCTGATTCCATATCTCCATAGCATTTGCAATTTCCCCGACATGGTACTCGTCGTTATAAACTGGAGCGTTTTCTGGAATATGCTGCGCCATTGCAAACTGGCACATTACCCTATCGGGTAGGTGGTGTGCGAAACGAGTAGTGCAAATGAGTGGAAGCCTGGCAGTCCACAGATATCTAGCGGCCGTACATATAGCCGGAAGACCCTCCAATACATCCTGCGTGTATGGAGTCCAGGTCATTGCAGCTGGGTCTAGAACGTCTAGCTCGTTGCGGTAAAAGCGTACATTCCGCCGGGGGGTCTGAGATGTCTTTTTTGGACCAACCTATCTGTCAAAAATCAAAGAATCAATATTTTATCATAAACAAATTTCGAATTAAAAAATTAATTTTCAAATGACATGAAGTTATACCGAGAACCAAGAGGGTGTGTGTGATCGACGACAACATTTCGGACTTGGATCCGTCCGACAGGTAGATATGTCCATGACCAAATCTATAGAGAAAAAACAATTTAGCTACTTAAAACATATTTCGAATTTGGTCGAAGTAGGAAGATAAATTATATGTGTACCTGAACAAGCGTCAAACACCCACCTATAAGCTTAGTCACCATAAGAGCGAGATTGGAGAGCTCCATATAGGTGTACGCCAAAACAGCATTACCCCATGAGTACTGGGCACACTGATCGAGATCGGCTTAATATGTTAGCCATTTCAAGTCCACGCGATTTTTGGAATGATCGCACATTAAACGGGATGTAATGATGTGTAGAATAATGGCTCGAGCCCGCTGCTGTATTTGAACCTCTATAGCATCGGCAGGTATATCATCAGCTACAGCGTGTCGAAACCATTTCACTTCTACTATGTCGTTACCCCTTACTTGTTGCGGAGGAGGAGTAATACCGAGCAAATCGGTGCACAAATGAATATAATCGTGATGGTCCTCACCCGTCACTGGATTGCCTTCTATAGGCAAACATAAAAGCACGGCCACATCCCCTAATGTGATCGTCATCTCTCCGACGGGAAGATGGAATGTAGATGTCTCCGGTCTCCATCTATCGACAAGAGCTGTGACCAGATGATGATCTAACTGGAAGTAGCCTAACAACAGTACTGTCGAAAAGCCCGCCCGATCAATCTTCTATAATACTCTAGGATGATGTGAAGTGACTTTCTTGAGAGAAATAGAGTGATCGATGGTGAAATATGCTTCTTCGCTCTGTTTAACATTACATGTACATATATTAACATTCACACAATTTGTGAAACGAAAATCATAGGAAATTACCATCATATACGCTTCACTAGACGTGCGGTGTCTAGGCTGTAAGTACAACACGCTCGAGTCTACTGGACCGGGCTCCATCTCGATGTAATCTATAACACAAAGATTAATGCATTCCACCCGTTAACTATCATAAATATAATTTTCTTCAATCTATACTAAAGTACACGCAATTGAATGATCATTCACTTGCAAATACCTCGTAATGCAATCTACAACATATAGCTTTCACAACATCTTGCAAAAATTGAAATCTAGAAAACCCTAAAAATGCCCTAAATCAACAAAATGGAGATGAGTGCATTACCAAAATCCTCCACTATTCCGCATGTTGAAGCCATCGTCCGAATGAGCTTAGAATTTGATTAAAAAGCAAAGAAAATATTAATTTTTGGGAGGGAGAGAGCTGAAACCCGAAATGGGATTTTTGGAGCTAGGTTGAATGATGTAGAGTGAGTGGGAGATGGCTTGGCTGGCTGTCTGTTTTGTAACAGGCGAAATAGTGGGCGATTTTTCAAAAATCGCCCACTGGCGATTTTTCAAAAATCGCCAAAGGCAAAATAGTGGGCTGCCTTTTATGGCAGATATTTGTTTTCACTTAAAAGATAGAAGTGATATAGAGATTCCCCCAAACAACTCTATACGATCATAGAAATTCAACCGACGAGAAATACTTGGATATAACCATCAATTCCAGAGAAAATCAAACATACATTCTACGAATAGGTGAGATTATCCCTCAATTACAGAGTACTAACAACATATAGAACTAATAACATAAAACTAATAACGTACGGTCTACGAAAGGTGAAAATATCCATCGATTACATGAAAATAAATGAAGTACCCAACATAGGGTTCATGATATGAAACCGTTTGTCATATGTTTCCATTGTGAACATAAGCTAAAGATGACATTTTCTTCTCTACCAACATTTTCTATTCATTTCTTCAACTAATTTTTTCAAACGCCTAACTTCGGCTTGCATTTCGAGGGCGTATTGCACTCCTCGAGCACACAATGGAGGATCGATCCACTTCATAAAATTACAGCACTCCACTTCGCCAGGATTCATCATGTGATCTTCGTACGAAGCACAACCGTAAAATCTTCGTCCAGCATTGGTTTCAGTTTTGGCTACGACAACCACGCATTCATCACCACATCGGCAAGCTGGATATGCACCGGATGGCAACGTAGGACCTACAGGATTACCAGGACTTAGTACTTCACCTTTAATAGAAATTTGCTTGCCCGGTCTTTGGTTCGCTACAACTTCATGTAAGCGAGTGTTGAGAGATGATGTTACCGAATGGAACTTTTGAGGTAACGGCTCAAATTGCGTTTCCGGAACAAATTCAACCTCACTTAGATGCGTAATGTCCCTTCGAGCTTCAAAATCATCGTAACATTTCAACATCGTCTCATCGTCTATCTCCCAATCAGCCATGTTTAGTTCAACTGCGAGTACGTCAACATTGGTTAGAATACACAACAGCTCCGAATTAGGATTTTAGTTAGCATAAAAATATTATAAATCGATATACATTACCTTGTACTGAAGATTACACTTATTTGTTGAGAAGCTTTGATTGTATCTTGTGAGAATCGAACTTTTTTTGGGTTTTCTATGAAGAGGTAGGGTTTGCGAAGTTTCAGAAATTTGATGATGAATTTGGTAAAGTTGATAGTGAAGAAGAAGGTAGGTTGCTGGTTGGATTATAGCAGGCTTTCTGGCGATTTTTCAAAAATCGCCCAGAGCAAAAACAAATATGTTATTCCCTCTAGGCGATTTTTGAAAAATCGCCCGTTGGCGATTTTTGAAAAATCGCCAATGCTATAGACCAGTTAAACAAAAACTGGTCTATATATGTAAATACTTTTGTAATTGGGCTATTGATGTTATATCTTTTCAAAACCAGGCTAATATGGTAAAATTTCCTTTAAACTATTATAGAAACCAATTTTTAACAATGACTTTTGTTCATTTAAACTGTTATATGTAAAAATGTTATAAATGAATACTCAAGCTCCATGTTATTGTTTGAATTTAATATACATTTACATTGTTTTAGGCCAGAAAATAGGTTTTTTAATGCAACGGTGTTAATAACTTCATACTTCAATATAAAATAGAAGCTGCCACAGCCTTTTAAACCATGCCCTGGGCCATTGCCTAGCCTTCCCAACCAAGGGTCGACCATGATAAAAAAATATGTAAACAAAGTTAACATGTAAATGGGTATTATGATTTGACAATAGTAATATTTATATGCATTTTAATGAATAAATAATGTACAGGTTTATCTGAATTAATGACCATATTAATCTTTTAATGTTGTATGATGCATCATTAAGCAGTCACCTCTTTGTTGATGTTAACACTCTACTGATTAAAGAGAAATATTATTGCTGCTAAGATAGAGAAGATGAATACAAAAGGGGCAAGTCTCTCCTAAACTGGTCCTTGGTCAGTAGATTGACCAAGTTTTCTTTCTATTCCAACAAAAAACAAAATAATACTCGGTGGAAATTAGCATCTAACAAACTAATCAAAATCACTAAATCGGTATTTAGTAATTCAGTGAACAATCAATTTAGGAATTAGTCTACTATCAAATAACAAACTCGCATGATTTCGAATTAGGAATTAGGGTAACTGATGACTGACGAGTGACACGAGTCGACGACGGAAGAAGCAAAGGCAGCTGCTCCTTAAAACCGTTTGCTCTAGGCCATTTGCTTTCTTAAATCGACTACCCAGTCCACGCTAAATCAAGCTGCTCCTCAAAACCGTTTAGCAAAGGCGATGAAATAAACTGATGGAGGAATGGGCGTGGAGGCCTGAATGTAGGTAGTAGCGGCGCGGAGGAAGATGCGAGGAATGGAAGTGATAGATTTGGGGTTTTTTTCTTTTGAAGAGCCATATGAATGAAATAGGAGAAAGAATGTGTTTTATGTTTCTTCGTTCATCCCATGTTTATATTTTTAACAGTAGCCCATATGAAATAAAAGAACTACTAAATTTTTAACATGTTAAAGGGGCATAAAAAATAATTGATTTATATGCAAATGTTGAACAAATATATCTGAATGCCTATATTTTGCAAGTTTATGTTAACCGAGTTAAAATTTAAATCAACTATAATCAATTATCAAAAGCAAAAAAGAAATGACAATATATTATAGCTAAACGATAACTCATTAAAAAAAAGTCACCTTTCCAACAAAAGCAAATTTTCCGCAAAGTTTAATCGGTTTTATTTTTAAATTTAATTGAATTTTAAAATTTATTTATATAATGTAAATTTCTTGTTTACTGTTATGATGCCTTAAATTTAATTTTTCATATTTCGGACTATTAACTTAGTACTTCAACTTATTAAATTCAACTTTTATTCTTTTTTAGTTAAACATCTAAAAGTTAATTATTATAATTTAAATTTAATATGTATATATATATAATTTTATTTCAGTTTTGAAAGTTAATATGATTTATTGAAAATTTAAATTATATTATTATAATATAATTTCAAGTTAAACTACAGAAATTAATAATTGTCCAACGTAGGTAAAGCGTAGGGAAATTCCAACATCTTTCCTCCTATAGACGTAGGGAATGCGTAGGAAGGACAACAAGGCGTATGGAATGGGTAGGCAATTCCCTACATATTTCCTATGCCGTAGTCAACTGTTGGAGAACATGGTCCGCATAGGAAACGTGTAGGGAATTCCCTACGTCGTCCCTACGCCTTCCCCATGTTTCCACGTTTTCCCTATGCCACGCCAACGTGGCGTAGTGATGGCATAGGGAATTCTGGGTTGGAAAATTGCCCTTTCTTTTATAGTGCTTTGTGATTTGGATGATAAAAGATCTATTGGGAAAAACTTTCGCAAATCAAAGTTTTCACTACAGATTGGTATCAAAGTAAGTAAATTGCAAAGCTTAGAGCAATTTTGGATTTGAAAAATTATTGAGATGTTGGATGTGATTTCTTTTTCAAATATGACTATTTTGGATAAAAAAATTAGGGTATTTGGAAGCCTAGGATGAAAGAATATTTGTACATCAATGATCTTCATGATATGATTTATGGATATAGGAAGAAGCCCTCTGATATAGAGGAGGGGAAAGGGAAGAAGATGGATAAGAAGGCAATTGCGTTGATTCGTCAGTATATTGATGATTCAGTCTTCCGTCATGTGGCTAGTTGTGAATTCGCTAAGGCTTTACGGGACAAGTTGGTATTTTTGTATGAGTCGAAAAGTGCTACAACTAAGGCTTTTTTTGTTCGAAAGTTAGTTCAATTGAGATTAGATGGAGAAAAATCTATTGCAGAGCATTCGAACGAATTTCAGGATGTAATAAATCAATTGGCAAATATGAATGTCAAATTTGACGATGAGTTACAGGCTCTTTTATTGATGAGTTTGCTTTCAGAAAGTTGGGAAACTTTGGTTGTTTCATTGAGTTTTTCCAATGCTAATGGAACTATTTCACTAGAAACTGGTCGAAGTAGTCTTTTGAATGAGTAGCTTAGAAGAAAAGGGTCATATGTGAAATTAGTTCAAGATGAGGCTATGATAGCAAAGGATTCGAAGAAGGATACAAGTCTGAAGAAGAAAGTCGCTAATGATAAAGGTATGTCAAAAATATCATTTGTTATTATTGTTATAAAAAGAGTCATATGCGCAATAGGTGTGAAGCGTATAAAAGGGATCAAAAGAAGACTACATAATGACAGTGATAATGATACACGAATGGGTATAGCTGAAGGTAGCGACAGTGATACCTTTTTTGATGTCTTCATTAGTGAAGAAAAGCCTTGGAAGATGGATTCAGGAGCCAGTTTTCACATTTATAGAGATGTGAATTATTTCTCTTCTTATGAGAAGAGTATCGGCAAGATTAGGACAACTAATTGAGAAGAGCTACCGATTTGTGGTATTGGATCTATCCGGTTTCATATGCATGATGGTGTGATTACAGAAGTCTTGGGCGTGAGGCATGTTCCTTCTAGTTCATATAAACTTATTTCTCTCGGTCAGTTGGATCGCCGTGGTTGCACTTATGAGACTTGAGGTGGAGTTTTGAGAGTGAAGAAGGTGGTCTTGTAGGGATGAGAGGATTATTGGAAGATGGAAACCTTTATAGTTTGGTTGGTTATATAGTCGACTATAAAAAGCGAGTGACAGCTGGAGAGCCTAGTCCACAGTCAGGTGGAGAGGCTAATGTGTTCAGTGCTTATGATGATTGTGTTGAAGATCATATTTTAGACAGGGGTCTTTATGTTGATGATGCTCGAGGGATCGATAGTGATCATGTAATGAGCTCAGATCGAGTGGTAGACAAGTGTCGAGTAGGAAAATCCACAAAGACTGTATGGAGGCCTTTGTCGTATTGCAAATGCTTTTGAGATCGATTAGTATGGTGCACCTCATGGCGGGAGATGCATTACTTGTAGGCGGTAGTAGAGGTTTGTAATTTGGTATGATTGATGTTAATTTTGCTGATACAAAATCACAAATAGAAGGAAATAAATATGCAAAAGAAAGAAAGAGAAGATTTTGTTTCTCCTATCAATAGGCATATTTGATTATGTTTATTTCTCTCTCTAATTAGTTAATTAATTTATTTTTTGCCATCTAATATTAACTTGGGCATTAAGTAATTAATGTTATAAATAGAGACCAGTAGAGAGAGTGTAAAAAGTGTGGAAAATTATTTGTTATTTTTCTCTTCTTCCATCTTTGTTGTTCTTCTCCTCCTACAATTTCAGCGACAGAGATCAAGACTCTCTTTCTCAATTTGGTTATTGGTTCAATTTGTATTTTGTTTACCTTTAATTTGTTCGATTAACTGTAAACAAATTTTGGTGAATTAATAAAAAGGGCGGTTGGGTGGAATCCATTGTATTGATTTTTGATTTCATGTCCGTTTATTTTCTATCCAAATTTATCTTTCTGTGATTTGGAAGATATGATATCACATTCTTTGCTTCCCAAGTTGTTATAACTGATTGTCCTGAATCAAAGATTCCAAAGGGTAAATGTTACAGTTTGTTGAACCAACTCTTGCTTACTGCATACTCTTTTTTTTCCTTCTTCTATCTGCTCTGCAACAATAATTCATCCCTTACTATTCACAACCTATTTAAATAAACGTCAGTTCACAACTTTTGCAAATTTACAAGTGCGCTTAATAAAAAAGGTTAAAAAAGACAAATTATTTGGTTTTAATGTGTGTTCATAGACTGAGAAATATGAATCAGCAACAGAGCCAAGAAAAAAAAAACTCCTATTTATGTTGTTTTTTGTACAATACTATTGATACGTTTAATCATAGTTGTCGAGACTGAATAAGTATTCTTATCAACATTTAAAACAAGTATTCAAACAAAAAAATTCAATTAACATGCAATAAAGCGGTCCTTTAGTAGTCATTCAATATGACTTAGTTTTCTGCTATTTATGAGCATTATTGTAAGCATATACAAATTAAACTGCAAGATCAGGATGATTAAATAAAAGCATAGAACTGTTTATAACAAGAAACAAACTAGAGGAGCCATAATCTGTAGGAAACTTTGGAAATTTAAGAAGAGAAATCATGATAAAAATTTGATTTCCACGAGGAAAACACAAGTATTAATTCTGTTTATAGAATCGGGATTGATGAGTCATGCTTGGACTACGCAGAATTATGAAGCATGATATGGACTTTGCAAACAAATACAATGGATGCTGCTTGACAAATTCTTACACCAATTTTAAGTCACTTGTATCGAAAAAATGCATGATACATTACTCTTATATAGAACCTTTTTTTAACATGGTTATTATGTATGCCTATAAATTCAAACCGAAATCTCAAGCAACAACCCAAGCCATATGTCTTACCACTTGAAACAGTGGTCATTGCTGACAACTCTTATATAGAACCAATTGATAGGCACTAGCTTTTGATATACACATAACTACAACATAAAACGTAGTTCAAACTAACAATGAGAAAATATATCAAAGATGTAGAAGACTTGGAGTCAGTAAAAACAATGTTGGTGTTCACAATGTGTTTTTATTGGAAAATGTGAATGGGTGAATTCACTGCATGCTGAAGTGCTAAATTCTGCAATATGAGAAAAAGATTACTCCTAAACAACATATATATTGTTGTCAATGAACTGAAAGAGAAGGCACTTATTTATGGTACATTCGAGCACGAAACAAAAGTAATGTAAGGCCCAAGGGTGTTTGGAAGGGCATCATGGTTCTCTTCTGACACAGCCTACTGGATCACACTACTCACGAATTGATGAATTCGCGGAAAATGAATCGATGAAACAAGATGAATTGATGAATTGATGATACCCAAGTGCCCAAATCTGTTGATCTCTCGAGATACCGGATTCTAGCTATCTTCAACACGTTGATCGCGCACGATACCGCATTAGAAGATCTACAATTCTTCGACGTTGATCTCGCGCACGAGATTCCGTGAATCGACTTCAAGTTCGTTGATTCGAGCGCACTCGAATATCTGAAGATGGAGAAAGGAGATAACACTCAACTTCCAATTTTAATGGTGGCACAAAGCACAAACCAATTTTTATTCAAAAATCAACTAACTATTACAAATGACAACACATCCCTATTTATAGGGAAAATTTCAACACACACACGACTTAACAAGTTACAACATTATATGACTTAACAATACACAACAACAACGACTTAATAAAATACAACAAACGACTTAAGAAAATACCAATAAACGATTTACAACATCACGCGACTTAACAACATACGACTTAAGCAGGTACAACATGGCAGCGACATAAAGCTTCGGCATCTAGGAGCGACTTAAACATCTTCAGCGACCTAGGTTTTGCGACATAAGAAATGTCGTACACGACCTAAGCTTCGCGACATAAAAAATGGCAGCGACCTAACTGTAGCTTCGCGACTTAAGAAACTCGCGACCTAAGAATTCAGCGACTTAAGGAATGGAGCGAGATAAGAATCTTCGGCATACTGGAAGCGACTTAAAGATCTGCCCGTTCGCGACCTACTGGGGATGCTCGTTCGCGACCTACTGGAGATGCTCGTTTGCGACCTACTGGAGATGCTCGTTCGCGACCTACTTGAGATGCCGCGACTTAAGCAATGTCGCTCGCGATTTATCTGGAAGCTATGTCGTTCGCTCTGCTCGCGACCTAGGGTTACGCTAGATCTGGTATGCGCTGCATCATCCTCCCCTGGTTGAAAAGAATTCGACCCCGAATTCACACTTTCCTTTTCTTCGACATGTTTATCCTCATGATATGGAATCAAGTGTTTGACGTTGAAAACATCAGAAGTATGAACATTTTCCGACAACCTTAACTGATATGCATTATCATTTATCTTCTTCAAGATTTCTACTGGACCAATCTTTCGAGCTTTCAACTTGTTGTAAGTTCCAACTGGAAAACGATCTTTCGTCAATACTGTGTAAACAAAATCACCCTCTTTGAAGTCCACACTCCTTCGCTTCTTATCTGCCAATTGCTTATACTTCTCATTTGACTTAAGCAATCGTTCATTAACAATCCTGTGACACTCCTGCAACTCATTCACGAAATCACAAGCTCGTTTAACAACCCCTTTCTGAAGTGGAACTGTCGACAAATCCAACGGTCCCTTCGGAATTGCTGAATATATCACTTGAAATGGATTGAATCCAGTACTTCGATTAACAACATGATTATGTGCGAATTCTGCCTGACACAATTTCACATCCCAGCTCTTCAAATTATCCTTCACAAGACATCTCAACAAGTTTCCCAAAGATCTGTTCACCACTTCCGTTTGCCCATCCGTTTGTGGATGATAGGCGCTACTAAAATTCAGCTTAGTCCCAACCATCTTCCACAGACTCAACCAAAAATGACTTAGAAATCGAGTATCCCGGTCAGAAACAATAGACTCAGGTAGCCCATGTAGTCGATAAACCTCTTTAAAGAACAATTGAGCAACACGGACTGCATCGGCGGTCTTCTTACAAGCTATAAAATGTACCATCTTCGAAAATCTATCCACCACAACATATATAGAATCATTCCCTCGTTGAGTTCTTGGCAAACCCAAACGAAATCCATGCTAACATCAACCCATGGTCTAGTAGGCACGGGCAATGACATATACAATCCTGCATTCGTAGCTGTCCCTTTGGAAACTTGACATATGTGACATCTCTGCACAAATTTTTCAACTTCTTTCCTCATAGAAGGCCAAAAATATGATTGAGAAATCAACTGCAAGGTACGATCTCTTCCCACATGACCTTCTTCATGCAATTCCTTCACAATCTTCATTCGCAAACTGCACTCTGGTATACACAACCGATTTCCCTTAAATAGAAAAACCTTCTACCAACACATACTCATCCATCCTCCCTTTCTTGACTTCATATATAATCTTGGGAAAGTAAGGATCCTCAACAAACAATTCTGGAAATACGTCAAACCCCGTCACTTCAACTCTCATCGTAGTCAACAAATAATTTCTTTTACTCAATGCGTCTGCCACACGATTTATAACTCCCGACTTATGCTTTACAACAAATGTAAAACTGTTGCAAGTATGCGACCCATGAAGCATGCCTGGCTGCAATGTTATCCTATCCCTGCAAATGTTTCAATGCTTCATGGTCAGTATACAACACAAACTCTTTATGAAACAAATAGTGTCTCCAATGCTTTATGGCTTGGACAATAGCATTGAACTCCAAGTCATAGGTACTGTATCTTGTCTTTGCTCCAGAAAGCTTTTCACTGAAATAGGCAATTGAACGACCCTTCTGACTCAACACTCCTCCAATTCCAACTTTGGATGCATCTGTATGTAACTCAAATAGTTACTGAAAGTCCAGGTATCTAAGAATCGGTGTTGTAGTCAAGAGTGTCTTGATCTGTTGGAAAGCAGAATCAGCCTCTTCAGTCCACACAAACTGCTTTCCTTTCATACAATCTGTTACTGGTGCCATCACGCTACTGAAATGTGGAATAAACCTTTGGTAGAATGATGCTAAACCATGGAAACTTCTCACTTCAGTTACAGTCATGGGATGTGGCCACTCCTTGATTGCTTCAACTTTACTTTGATCCACCTGGATAACTTCCTTGGACAATACATACCCCAAGAACAAAACACTGTGCGTCATGAACATGCACTTCTTTGTTGCCGCGTAAAATTGCTCCTGACGAAGTATCATCAACACTTTCCGCAAGTGTTGTAGATGCTCTTCTGTGCTTCCACTGTATATCAATATATCATCAAAGTATACCACCACGAACTTTCCAATAAATGGTCGAAAGATCTGATTCATCACTCGCATGAAAGTACTAGGTGCATTCGAAAGACCAAATGGCATGACCAGCCATTCATACAACCCCTCCCGTATCTTGAAGGCTGTCTTCCATTCATCCCCTGGTCGAATTCGAATATGATGATACCCACTCTTCAGATCAATCTTTGAAAAGATAGCAGCTCCACTCAACTGATCCAACAAGTCGTCCAATCTTGGCATCGGGAATCTGTACCTCACCGTAATCTTGTTTCGTGCTCGACTATCTGTACACATTCTCCAAGTTCCATCCTTCTTTGGCACTAACAAGGCTGGTACTGCACAAGGACTTAAACTTTCTTGTACGCGCCCTTGTTCAAGTAACTCTTCCACCTGCCTTCTCAACTCTTCGTGCTTCTTTGGACTCATTCTATAATGTGGTCTATGTGGTAACACATCTCCAGGAACAAGATCAATCTGGTGTTGTATGTCTCTTAACGGTGGTAACTCTTTTGGTGATTCTTCAGGAAACACATCTTCAAATTCCTTCAACACTGGCTTAACTTCCTCAGGAATTTCAACCGCTTCACTACTTTCACGTCCAATCAACAGAAATACTTCAGAAATATCCTCTACTTCTTTGACAAATTCCTTCAAAGATAACAGAGTCATTAGTTCCTC
This sequence comes from Allium fistulosum, assembly GCA_030737815.1. Taxonomy (NCBI): domain Eukaryota; kingdom Viridiplantae; phylum Streptophyta; class Magnoliopsida; order Asparagales; family Amaryllidaceae; genus Allium; species Allium fistulosum. Next base: position 855,233,272 of record CM060907.1, read on the forward strand.
GATTTCCTCCAACTTGCTTTCACTTTGTTGTCGCCTTTTAGGAACTAGAGTAATTCTAGTGCCATCGAACATGAAACTATAGCAGTTAGTCCTACCATCGTGTTGCACGGCTCTATCGAACTGCCACGGTCTTCCCAACAACAAATGACATACATCCATATCCATCACGTCACACCAAATTTCCTCCTTATACTTCTTTCCGATGGAAAAAGTTACACAAGCTCTTCGACCAACCTTCACTTCCCCACCTTTCCTCAGCCAAGCCAATTTGTAGGGTTTGGGATGCTTCTCTGTCTTTAACGCCAACTTCTTTACGGCTTCTGTAGAGATGATGTTATCACAACTTCCTGCATCGATAATAAACTTACAAACTTTTCTCAAAATAGTGCATGTCGACTGAAAAATTTATGAGCATTATTGTAAGCATATACAAATAAAACTGCAAGATCGGGATGATTAAATAAAAGCATGGAACTGTTTATAACAAGAAACAAACTAGAGGAGACAATCTGTAGGAAACTTTAGAAATTTAAGAAGAGAAATCATGATAAAAATTTGATTTCCACGAGGAAAACACATGTATTCTGTTTATAGAATCGGGATTGATGAGTCATGCTTGGACTACGCAGAATTATGAAGTATGATATGGACTTTGCAACAAATACAATGGATGCTGCTACACATATTCTTACACCAATTTTAAGTCACTTGTATCAGAAAAATGCATGATACATTACTCTTGTATAGAACCCTTTTTTTAACATGGTTATTTTGTGTGCCTATAAATTCAAACCGAAATCTCAAGCAACAACACAAGCCATATGTCTTACTACTTGAAACAGTGGTCATTGTTGACAACTCTTATATAGAACCAATTGATAGGCACTAGCTTTTGATATCCACATAACTACAACATAAAACGTAGTTTAAATTAACAATAAGAAAATATATCAAAGAAGTAGAAGACTTGGAGTCAGTAAAAACAATGTTGGTGTTCGCAATGTGTTTTTTATTGGAAAATGTGAATGGTGAATTCACTGCATGCTGAAGTTCTAAATTCTGCAATATGAGAAAAAGATTACTCCTAAACAACATATATATTGTCGTCGACGAACTGAAATAAATTAGTGGTTGAGTATGATGAATGATGTAAAAGCTAGAAATGAGAGAATATATTATATGTTGATATTAAATTCAATGACTAATTTATCAAATTAGCATAGGCTACAAAGAGGTTTAATATGTAAGAGCTATGGATCTCTCCACTATATACACGCACATACACACACGTGAATATAACATTACAAACTCTGGCATTATCGAAAGATTACATGAGCCATTCTAACTAGAAATATTGCATGACGATAATAGAATTAAAAAAGACATTGAGATATAATTCTGCTTACCTGGTCCCAATTGTCAATTCTCTGACGAATATTTTTATGAGTAATTAATAGTTTGCTATCTACTTGAATCTATATTTTCAGTTTCACACAAATGTTCAACATGGTTAGTGTACTCCGCAACCATATATCAGATACCAGACTACAACAAAAGCTAATTTTCTCTTTGCATCTAAGCATAGCATAGATATGATCGTTCGATTTCAATCTGCAAATCAAGAAGAATGAAGGCACTTTTGTGCTATAACTCTTATTGGTTTAACAGTGTTCAGACTGAATGGATGTTAGTCGGTGACAGGACGTATTCCCCTACAAACTGAAATATCGATCCTGAAATCCAGTAGATGAATATCAATAAATTAGTTTGTGGCGTATTCCCCTACAAACTGAAATATCTATCCTGAAATCCAGCAGTTGAATATCAATAAATTAGTTTGTGTATGCTAAAGAATTACAGTCCTTAACCAAAACGATAGACCATGGTATCCAAAAAAACATGTATGTCTTGTAAGGATAAGTATCCTCCTCAGCATTCCAGTTGATGTATTCAAACGAAATCAATTTGCAACTGTTGAAGGCCCCTAAGTAATTGTAGAGATTAAAACAACTACAAAACCCAAATTAACATAAAGACAAATGAACAAAGTTTATTTCAACATAAAATAAAATTAACTAGGAGCTATGACCAAGTATCATCGTTGACTAATACAAACTACAAAATCCAACAAACGAAATATAAAATATCTCAACAATCATAACAAGAAACAAAATGAAGAAGCTACAATTAGTTAGGATAACTAGAAAAAAATAGTTAACATAAGTTTATTTAAAACTCCACAAGAAAGAAACGTGTACTAGAATAAGGGAACGAGTCTTACTCATGCACTATGCAGTGTGTAAATATGAAGTATGAATCAGTCTTCGTTTCGCAACAACAAAAAAGATGCAAACAGACAAAAACATATCAAACCATTTCTAGGTCATATATCATAAGCAAGCATATATAGCTTCTATAGGACCTATAAATGGATGTTGCTTTACAAATCTACAAGACCACACAGCATTAAAAAAAACATTTGTAGCAAACTAGAAGATATACATTAGTTCAAAAATTTTGAAGAAGCAAAAGAGATGGATTTATCATCTGTAAAAGCAACATTGGTGTTCGCTTTGTTATTTGCCCAAGTACTGGTGAATGTGAATGGTAAATTCACTCAATGTGGAAGAAGAACTAAATTCAACAATCAAAGACAAAACTTGTTCATTAACAACGTAGAAATTGTCCTTGACGAACTGAAGGAAAAAGCACCGATTGATGGTAATTTTGAGCATGAAACAAAGAGTATGTCAGGTCCAAGAATATTCGGGAGGGCATCATGTTTCTCTTCACTGACAACAAGTGTGGAAACATGCACGAAATGCCTAGAGAAGGCGATAAAGGCTATCAAGAAAGACTGCAAAAACAGCATTCGTGCAACTGCTGGATCTGCAGCTGCTGGATGCAGCATTCGCTATGACAATGTCAAAATATAAACCACTTTATGTATTACTGGAATTCTGGAAACAGTGATGTGTTGTGTTTCATTGTTTGTGCCGGATATGCTATATGTATAAGAATAAGAGGTGATATGTTATGATCCACTTAGATTGCTGTTTTTACAAACATTATGTTTGTTCACTCTATTCAGACAAGCATTGTTGGTTAGTTTTATGTTATAATGTAAGAACGGTAATATATTATTGGAATATTGTGCAAGCATGTAGAAGTTAAAACCAAAAATAAAAAAGAACATGGTCATATTTCTACAGTATTTAACTAGTTCCTATTTGAAGTTATATGTATTTGATCGAGTATGCTTCTATGTTAAATTAGAAGATTGTTTTCATAAAAACACACATGCTTCATCTTAGTACCCAATCACTACTAGAACGGCTTCGATTTGCGACCGATCATGGCGACAGTTAAAAAACGCGGTCGTCGCATTACTGAATATAACTTGCGAACCAGAGGGCTTCAGCAAAACATTTCCTCCTTTCCCACATTTTCTCTCTTCTTCCCAATTCCGCCCCCAACCAACTCCAGCCGCATCTAGCCGACGGCGACGATCCCTTCCCGCGGCGCGCTCCTTCCTCCTTCTATTTGGCTTCATTTTTTGAAGTATATTGTCTAAAACCCTATTTATGCAAAATTTAGTAATTTTGGTATGAATATGTTAGATTAGTTGTTATTAGATGATGGTATAGTTTATTAGTTTATTTGGGATAAAATTAAAACCCTAATTTAGAAAAGTAGTTGATTATTGATTTGAAATTGATGATTATTATGTATTAGTTGATGATAATAGTGTGTTAGTTGATTTGAAGATGTTAGTAAATGGTTTGATTGTTTAATTTGTAATTAAAAGTTAGAATTAATTTAAAATTCAAAAATTAGTATTATTGATTAATATGCTTATTGATAAGTTTACGCGAATGTTTGTTATAGTGGAAAACGATATTTGTTACAGTTTACGTGAAAATTAGTGTACAATTAATTAGTGTATAAAATTGATTTATTTTACTTTGTTATTATTAGTGCTAACTTCTAATTTTAGCTTACAAAATATGTAAATTAAACTTTTATTAGGTAAAAGAGTTTAAAAATCTATATATAATGGGAATACCCCCAAATGAAGCTTTTGATATTATGCAATTGACCCTGTAACATTCACCTACAACGAAGGGATATTTCCGTCTATTCCCGTACCTCTCACCCACGTTTTCATATACTCCCCTAATTTTAACCCAAACCTCTCCACAAACCCAACCGTTCTGCAGTTTGTTCCCTTACTTCCCCCTTTACCACGAACTCAAATTTTCGGCTTCGAACTCTAGGGTTCAGGATATGGGACGAGGCGTAAAGAGGGAGGCTGCAGCGTAGGAATCGACTCGACATGAGCTATACGAGAGGACAGGGATGAGATCGACATACCTAGCTGCTAACCCTTTAATTAGTGGTAGGTTTGTGCTTATTTTTGTTGGTCTTTTTCTCTTTTCTCCACGATTTCCATACTCAAACTCTCGGATTTGAACTCTAGGGTTACAGAGGGAGTTGGCAGCGGGAATTGGAGAGGATGATAAAAGCGGTAACCTATGCATCACCATGAAGTTCATCAGCAGAGAATAACCAACTAACAAAGCCTTGAATGAAGTGAAGCCCTAAATGCTTAACACAGGTTCCTCCTTTTAATTCGATTTTAGATTAATCTATCAATTTTGGCTAATTCGGGTTGTACGTTTTCTTCAACTGGGTGCTACAGTTAATGATTATAGAGCTAACGTTCTCCTTTTGGTTGAGGTTTCTATGCTACACTTGCTGTTAATATTGATTCACTCATTATCAATATGTAAGTGTTATTTCTTACTACAGTTTTACCGAATTGCTATCATGTCATGTCGCTTTTTTATGGGTTTTAATTTGATGTTATATTTTCAGGTTATGATTGATAATGGGATATTGCAACTTACCCTGTCAAAGCCTGAAGGGATTGTTACTGGAATTCAGTATAATGGTGTTGATAATTTGATGGAAGTTCTCAACGAGGATGATAATAGAGGGTTCTACTTTCCTTTTTGTACTTGCTTTTGATTTCTAAGCAGATGATAGTTTTTTTTATATTATGGAGTTTGTTATTGATGCATGCTTGCTAGCAAATTCTTCATTAGCTATCAGGAATCCACGCATGCTATAACCCAATGCATGAAGGTGTTGGAGCATGAAGCACAAGAATATAAATACCACGGTGGAAGCAAAAAATAATAATATAAATATCATAGTTAACATCTAGGTTTATGTAAATCAAGTAATGAACATGAGTTATCACCACATTATACACACTTTTGTGCTACTATTTTGGTTGATTGAATCCTGAATTGTGCTTTTGGTTTACAGATACTGGGATGTTGTTTGGAGTGAACCGGGAAGCAATGGAATATTTGTTAGGTGAGTGAAATATTACATTTCCCCCTTTATTTCGTATATTCTGCTATTGCTGTGTTCAATTTATTTTGTTTTGATATGCATGTTTTCGTGTAGGATTAAAGGAATAGAGTTTAAAGTAATACTTGAAGATGAGAATCAAGTGGAGGTTTCATTTGTTTATAGGTGGGATTCTTCACTCAAAGGAAAAATGGTTCCCTTAAACATTGATAAAAGGTAAGTAAACTAGATTTTATTTTATATCACAATATTAGGATTGAGGTTAAATGCTAACTATTTGAGTGTGTGATAAATGTTCAGTTACATGATTTAAATCAAATTGATTATAATATTTAATTAGTTTCACACCAGTTATTTAGAGATTAGAGATGCTAGACTTCATATTATTCATCTTCATAATATCACTGACTAATGTCATTCTACAATTACCAAACGGACTTCATTATTTCACTTCTATTTCGGTTACTTTTCTTTACCATGTATTAATTTATACTCGACTTTGAAACTTTCATTTAGATCACAATATACAACAACAATAAATCTAAATTTTTAAGCTCATTATATGAACATTAATTAAACAAAATGATCCCTAAAAAAAAGTTTTTAACTCCGCCATCACCTATTACTTACTAATGCCGGTCTCAAGCCTAAGCCCGGATAAAGGAGGAGAGAAAACATTTTATAAACAAATGGTGATATTTTTCTTCGTTCACGTCATCAAACTGCAACAATAAAGTCATCTTCTGTAGGTCACATTAAAACGAATTTAACTCACGGTTGTCTATGCACACGTCCAACGGACGTGCCATACATACTAGTACATTATAAAGCGTATAATTTAGGTAACAAAACGTTAAGAAAAATTATTAAATCGATTTTGTAAAAAGTTTAAAAAATGAAGATAACAACAGCGAATATTGTACTAAAATCGATTTTGTCAAAAGTTAAGTGACGAATATAATAACAACAACAAATATTCTTGTAACGACCCGGATTTTGCGTCGTTCGATTTTGAATATTTAAATGATTTAAATATTGGATTTGAAATTTTAATTGTGTTAGCAAGATTTTAAAACTGATGTCTCAACTGATTTTGTCAATTTTTGAAATCGTCGATTTAATCGACGCATTAAAATAGCGATCCGGGGCACAGTCTCGGAATTCGACGAAACTAGTTTCATTGAATCCGTAATAGTGTATTATTATCGGATTTTAAATTTCGTAGTATATGGATTTACCGTTTGATCGTACGGGATAGAAACGCGTTGAAATTAATATCGAAATTTAATATTATAATTGGGTTCAAAATGTTATCTTCTTCATACGATCGAATTATGACTCGAAACCTTTTCCATTATGTTCGAAATAGGGGTATTATGTCCCAAAGATTATGTTCGAAATAGGGTCATCCACGAGGCATCGCAATAGATTACCTAGGGATCTGTTTACAACTTCAGTCTATCCATCCGTCTGTGGATGATAAGCACTACTGAATTTCAGCTTAGTCCCGACCATTCTCCATAGACTCATCCAAAAATGACTCAAAAAACGAGTGTCTCTATCTGATACAATAGATTCAAGCAACCTATGAAGACGATAGATCTCCCTGAAATATAACTGTGCGACATTAACTGCATCTGCCGTCTTCTTGCATGCGATAAAATGTACCATTTTTGAAAACCGATCAACCACCACGTAGAAAGAATCATTGCCACGTTGCGTTCTCGGCAATCCTAAGACAAAGTCCATACTAACCTCCACCCATGGTTTAGTAGGTATAGGCAACGACATATATAAACCTGCATTTGTTGCAGTCCCCTTTGAAACTTGACAAATATGGCACCTTTGAACGAACTTTCCAACCTCCTTCCTCATTGATGGCCAAAAATAAGATTTTGAGATCAACTGCATAGTACGGTCACGACCCACGTGTCCTTCTTCATGTAATTCTTTGATGATTTTCATTCACAGACTGCAATCTGGAATACACAATTGATTTCCTTTGAATAAAAAACCATCAACCAGTATATATCCATCCATTTCTCCCTGTTTGACTTTATCTAGGATTTTGGAAAAATATGAATCTGAAGTAAACAAATCTGGAAGCAAATCAAAACCCATCACCTCTACTCGCATGGTTGTTAGTAAATTATTCCTCCGACTCAATGCATCGACAACGCGATTAGTTACTCCAGACTTGTGTTTTACGACAAATGTAAATTGCTGCAAATAAGCTATCCACGATGCATGTCTAGCTGCAACTTTATCCTGCCCTTGTAAATGTTTCAACGCTTCATGATCTGTATACAAAATAAATTCTTTGTGGAACAAGTAATGTCTCCAATGCTTCACAGCTTGCAAAATGGCATAAAATTCCACATCATATGTATTGTATCTCATCTTTGCTCTAGAAAGTTTCTCACTGAAATATGCAATTGGACGTCCCTTTTGACTCAACACTCCTCCAATTCCAACTTTCAATGCATCTGTATGTAACTCAAATAGCAACTGAAAATCTGGCAGTACTAGAATTGGTGCTGACGTTAAAAGTTTCTTGATCCGCTCAAAAGCAAGTTCTGCTTCTTTCGTCCATGAAAATTGCTTTCCCTTCATACAATCAGTAACAGCCGCCATCACACTACTAAAGTGCGGTATAAATCTTCGATAAAATGAAGCTAACCCATGAAAACTTCTGACTTCTGTTATAGTTTTGGGTTGTGGCCAATTTCTGATTGTGGCTACTTTACTTTGATCCACCTGTACACCTTCCTCAGATACGACATATCCCAGAAATAAAACACTTCGCGTCATTAACACGCATTTCTTCGTTGCTGCATAGAATTGTTCTTGACGAAGAATAGTTAACACCTTCCGCAAGTGTTGAACATGCTCCTCTATACTAGCACTATAGATCAAGATATCATCAAAGTAAACCACAACAAACTTTCCAATGTAAGGTCTGAAAATTTGATTCATCACCCTCATAAATGTACTTGGGGCATTAGATAAACCAAACGGCATGACCAACCATTCATATAATCCTTCCCGTGTCTTGAATGTTGTCTTCCATTCATCTCTGGGTTTTATGCGAATCTGCTGATAACCACTCTTAAGATCGATCTTCGAAAAGATTACAGATCCACTAAGCTGATCTAATAGGTCATCAAGTCTTGGCATAGGAAATCTGTATCTGACAGTTATTTGGTTTAGTGCCCTGCTGTCTGTACACATTCTCCACGAACCATCTTTCTTTGGCACCAACAGAGCTGGTACAGCACAAGCACTGAGACTCTCTCGAACACGCCCTTGCTCAAGCAATTCCTCAACCTGTCTCCTCAACTCTTCATGCTCTTTCAGACTCATACGATAATGCGGCCTATGCGGTAAAACAGCACCTGGCACTAGATCAATTTGATGTTGTATGCCCCTTAGTAGCTGTAAATCCTTGGGTAATTCCGTAGGAAAGACATCTTCAAATTCATTTAACACCGGTCTAACTTCCGCAGGAATTTCAAGATCTTCACTTGTTTCGTACCCAATCAACATAAACAATTCAGCACTATCTTCCACTTCTTTAACAAATTCTCTCGAAGATAATAGACTAATTGGTTCCATTTTCTTCTCTGACTTGCTTTCACTTTGTTCACGCTTCTTAGGAACTAAGGTGATTTGAGTGCCTTCGAACATGAAACTGTAGCTGTTGGTACAACCATTATGTTGTACATCTCTATCATATTGCCATGGTCTTCCTAATAGTAGATGACACACATCCATATGGACAACATCACACCATATATCATCTTTGTACTTCTTCCCAATAGAAAATGTAACAAATGCTCGTCTTCCCACTGTCACTTCCCCGCCTTTCTTTAGCCATGCCAGTTTATAAGGTCTAGGGTGTTTTTCAGTCTTCAACCCTAACTTCTTGACGGCTTCTTCAGAAATAATGTTATCGCAGCTTCCCGCATCAATAACAAATCGACAAACCTTTCCCAAGATAGTACGTGTAGACTGAAAGATATTGCTTCTCAGCCAACTAGAATCATCCTCATGCTTTGGCGTTAAACAAGACCTCCTCATCATCAAGTTACACCCTTCGTCTCCTGACACAACTTCTTCATCTTCATCAAACTTCGGTGGATGAGAATATTAATTTCAGCTTCCACATCCTCATACTCACATTCCTCTGTAACTAATGCTCTCTTATTTGGCTTTGTACATTCATTACTTTTATGACCAAACTCCTGACAATTATAGCACTTGATACTGTTAGTGACCTTCGCTTTAGCGGATTCATTGAAAACTGGTTTACTGACTGCCTTGGAAACATTAGCACTGCTACTAGCACCCTTATTCTGGTTGTTGGAACTCATAAACACACCACTTCCTCGTCTCCCTTGTTTCTCCCAAGCTAGAGCTTTCTGATGTGCTTCAGCAACAGACATAGGATTAAACATATTAACCATGTCTTGAATTTGCATTTGTAACCCTCCAACATATCTGGCTGTTAGTTGTTCCTCGGTTTCCATAATATCATTCCTTACAATCAATTTATAGAATTCATCTGCATAGTCATTCACTGTCTTCGTCCCTTGCCTCAAATTCTGCAAACGTTGATACATAAGAGATTGATAATTGTATGGCAAGAAAGTCGCTTTCATCATCTTTCTCATCTTCTCCCAAGTAACAACTTTTGATTTTCTCATTCTCTCCCTAGTTAGTTTAGTTTGCTGCCACCAAGCCATAGCTCTTCCCCTTAGTCTTGTAGTAACTAATTGGACTCTGCGATTCTCAGGCACATCTTTGAATTCCAAAATTTCTTCAACATTTGACAACCAATCAAAAAATTCTTCTGCTTGCATGCCACCTTTGAATTCTGGAATTTCCATCTTCATACCTGACTCCCATTTACGATCATTTTCTGAATCCCGAAATTGATTTCGCACTTGACCTTGATTTTGATAATGAATACTACCTCCATCACCATCTTCCTCAAAATCAGATGTATTTCGATATCGATCCTGACCATCGACATCCCTACGACCACGCATATCCCTTCTACCCTGTCTTGTAGCATTACGATATGGTTCATTTTCAAAACCATGATGAGTTCTTCCCTCTTCATTTCGGTACCCATGGTGGTCTCGCATCGTTGAAACTGATGATTCTCTTCTATCTCGATAAGACTGGGGTGACATCCTCCTTTCTTCCGAAACCGATGGCGAAACCCTGTTTCCACCCTGGTTCGAAACTGGTGACGTTCTCCTTTGATTTTGCTTCATGTCGATCATCAGTTTCTCCAATTTTTCAATACACTCATTGAACTTTTCATTGATACGCTGCTCCATCTGCTCAGCTTCTTGTCTTCTATATAAATCTTCAACATTTTGATAGTGGTTAGCACGTCTCGGAGGCATGATCAAATCTTCAACAAATTCAAACACAAACTTCACTTCGATCCAAAAAACTCGAATCAAACTCCCAACTTGTTTGAAATCTCACGAACACCCAACGAACTTGGAAAAGTTCGTCTCCTCACTCTGATACCAAATGACGCAGCCTACAGGATCGCACAACTCACGAATTGATGAATTCGCGGAAAATGAATTGATGAATTGAAGATACCCAAGTGCCCAAATCCGTTGGTCTCTCAAGATACCGGATTCTAGCTATCTTCAACACGTTGATCGCGCACGATACCGCGTTAGAAGATCTACGATTCTTCGACGTTGATCTCGCGCACGAGATTCCGTGAATCGGCTTCAAGTTCGTTGATTCGAGCGCACTCGAATATCCGAAGATGGAGAAAGGAGATAACACTCAACTTCCAATTTCAATGGTGGCACAAAGCACTAACCAAATTTTATTCAAAATCAACAACCCATTACAAATGACCATACACCCCTATTTATAGAGAAAGTACAACACCACACAACTCAACACAATTACATCACGACTTACATCACAAAACACAATACAGGTCATTCACGACCTAACACATACAAGTTACAACAGTACGCGCGACCTACGACCCAACTACACGTGACTTACAACACAACAGAAGTTACAACATTACAACATACGGGACTTAAGAAAATATAACATCTTGCGACATATCATCTGGAGCGATCTAACACATCTGCATCACATGCGGCTTAAGCAAATAGTTCATCTTCAGGCGACTTAGCGACATAAGCTTCAAGCGGCATAAGGAAATCATCTTTACGCGATCTAAACTTCAGCGACTTAACATGAGCGACTTAAAAATAAGCGGCATAAGGTAGGCGCCTTAACTCGCTAGGTCGCTTGAACGACTTAAAGCATAACTCGTTATTCCGGGGCAATGCTTCAACCTCCCTTTGTATCTCGTTACGCCGTAGCTTGCTAGGTCGCTGGCTTTGATTTCTTGAGGAGTTAACTCGTTATGCCATAGTTCGCTAGGTCGTGGGCGACTTAAGCCTAGCTCGCTTGGTCGTTGGTGGCATAAGGTAGGCGACCTAAGGCTTAAGGCATGGTGCGCTGCATCAGGTACATTCGAGCACGAAACAAAAGTAATGTAAGGCCCAAGGGTGTTTGGAAGGGCGTCATGGTTCCCTTTACTGAAGAGAAGTGTGGAAACATGCAGAAAGTGCCTAGAAAAGGTGATAAAGGCTATCAAGAAAGACTAAACGTGGTGTTCGTGCAAGTAGTGGATCTGCAGCTCGTGTAGCATTCTCTACTGACAATACTAAAATATAAACGACTTGGAGTTGGAGTATTGTCATGAAATTGCATGTCTAATAATTTGTGCCAGATTTGATTTAATGTGCTTAATTTGTTTAAAGAGGTGAGCTATTATCATCCACATAGATTGTTGTTTTTTGCTATAACACATGTTTGTCCATTCTATTCAAAAATGTGCGGATTATTTATCATCATAAGTGTACAAGTTTATAAATTGTGTCGTAAGAGAGGAAAACATGGTTAATTTCTTTAAACATATTGCCAGCTAATTACTGCTTGTTGCTTCCCGCTATATTAGAAGTAAAAATTTTAGTTTTCATATAACACACCTTCTATTTGCTATCTAGTGTTATTGTTAACTACTAAAAGATTTAAATGGATCTAAGTTGATCCTACATATCCAATCAATTTATGAACTTAATATTATAACCAGCTTAGGCGGACTTCATGTCAAAAGTTACAAGTTAGCAAGTTGCCGCATTATTTTCAATCTAATGGTATTTTTATGTATTTATTTCTTTCTTTATTTAACAAATTAGATTTACTGAAAGAATGTTAGTAACTTAGTATAACTGAGCATAACATTACAAATCCTGGCACTTACAGTAATAACTACATAAAATAATATAGCTAGAATAATTCAAAATTTGCAAGATAATGTTAGCATTGAAAAGAAAGTTGGGACTTAATTTCGCTTACCAGTCACAATCTTCAATTCCCTGACATATTTATCATGAGTAATATATAGTATGCGATCAATTTGAATCTATGCTTTCTGTTTGGCCGAACGTTTCCAGATAGTTTGGGAACCCTGCAGTCGTACATCAGATACCAAGTTTGCAGCAAATACAAATTTACCTTTGCATCCAAGCAAAATGCTCCTTCGATACTTTATCAGTCCACAAAACCCAAAGAAGGATGAATCTCAAGTACTTCAACAGATACAGTCGTATATCAGATACCAGTCTGCAACAAATGCATATTTCCCTTTATTAGAAAGTGTTGGGTTGATATATTTATTTTGCTTTATGGTATTCTGGTATGTTTATTTTATATTGCATTTTTTAACATTTATTTTGTATTATCTTAATCACATCAAACTTACAAAAATCTATAACTTAGAATGTATGCCAATTTATCCACGTGTAAACACATGTAAATTAGAAAGTGTTATTATATCATAGTGTGAATAACAGTACATAATAAATTCAAACATCAATATTGGTTTGTGCACACCTGACCAATATTATATTGCAACTTGCATTGAAAATATTACATAAAATGAATATCAATATGTATTTGTTTTCAAGCATGGCAGAATTAGAAGAAAAAAACCATCCTTCAGAACCTAAATTAACAATTTAATTTGTAAACACAAACATCTAATTAATACTAATTTTTTATGCATTTTTGGATCGTTAAAAAAAAAAAAAAAAGTAAAAGTGAAAATTTTTGTAAAAAATTACAAAAGGAGACTTGTTTATGCCACACATGCAAATGCCAACGTGATTTAGGATAGCGTAAATTGGCGTTGTTCTAAATCACATTGGATTTTGCACTATTTGGTATATCGTCGGTTTACGATATCCTAAATTACACTTCACAAAAAAATATAAAATTGTTATATTTTGCCAACGTGGCAAAAACAGACATGTCTCCGTAATTAGTTCTGAAACCGACATTCTTTGAGTTTCATTTGATTTTAAATTGTGAAGCTCTACAAACAATAGGGGGGGCAGAATGAGGTATAGCGAAAGATGGGAGTAGCAGATCCTTACCCTGTATACATACACACACATATAGACACACACATGCACACAATGATTGTCCATAGCCCTTCTATTTTTAACTCAATTGTAGCCCCTTCATAATGACCACCATATTTAATAAATTAGGGGTTGAGTATGATGGATGATGTAAAAGCTAGAAATGAGAGAATATATTATATGTTGATATTAAATTCAATGACTAATTTATCATATTAGCATAGGCTACAAAGAGGTTTAATATGTAAGAGCTATGGATCCCTCCACTATATACACGCACATACACACACATGAATATAACATTACAAACTCTGGCATTATCGAAAGATTACATGAGCCATTCTAACTAGAAATATTGCATGACGATAATAGAATTAAAAAAGACATTGAGACATAATTCTGCTTACCTGGTCCCAATTGTCAATTCTCTGACGAATATTTTTATGAGTAATTAATAGTTTGCTATCTACTTGAATCTATATTTTCAGTTTCACCAAATGTTCAACATGGTTAGTGTACTCCGCAACCATATATCAGATACCAGACTACAACAAAAGCAAATTTTCTCTTTGCATCTAAGCATAGCATAGATATGATCGTTCAATTTCAATCTGCAAATCAAGAAGAATGAAGGCACTTTTGTGCTATAACTCTTATTGGTTTAACAGTGTTCAGACTGAATGGATGTTAGTCGGTGACAGGATGTATTCCCCTACAAACTGAAATATCGATCCTGAAATCCAGTAGCTGAATATCAATAAATTAGTTTGTGTATGCTAAATAATTACAGTCCTTAACCAAAACGATAGACCATGGTATCCAAAAAACATGTATGTCTTGTAAGGATAAGTATCCTCCTCAGCATTCCAGTTGATGTATTCAAACGAAATCAATTTGCAACTGTTGAAGGACCCTAAGTAATTGTAGAGATTAAAACAACTACAAAACCCAAATTAAGATAAAGACAAATGAACAAAGTTTAATTCAACATAAAATAAAATTAACTAGGAGCTATGACCAAGTATTATCGCTGACTAATACAAACTACAAAATCCAACAAACGAAATATAAAATATCTCAACAATCATAACAAGAAACAAAATGAAGAAGCTACAATTAGTTAGGATAACTAGAAAAAAATAGTTAACATAAGTTTATTTAAAACTCCACAAGAAAGAAACGTGTACTAGAATAGTGGAACGAGTCTTACTCATGCACTATGCAGTGTGTAAATATGAAGTATGAATCGGTCTTCGTTTCGCAACAACAAAAAAGATGCAAATAGACAAAAACATATCAAACCATTTCTAGGTCATATATCATACATATATAGCTTCTATAGGACCTATAAATGGATGTTGCTTTACAAATCTACAAGACCACACAGCATTAAAAAAAACATTTGTAGCAAACTAGAAGATATACATTAGTTCAAAACTTTTGAAGAAGCAAAAGAGATGGATTTATCATCTGTAAAAGCAACATTGGTGTTCGCTTTGTTATTTGCCCAAGTACTGGTGAATGTGAATGGTAAATTCACTCAATGTGGAAGAAGAACTAAATTCAACAATCAAAGACAAAACTTGTTCATTAACAACGTAGAAATTGTCCTTAACGAACTGAAGGAAAAGGCACCGATTGATGGTAATTTTGAGCATGAAACAAAGAGTATGTCAGGTCCAAGAATATTCGGGAGGGCATCATGTTTCTCTTCACTGACAACAAGTGTGGAAACTGTAGTGAAAAATTGATGATTGATAACAATTCAACACCACGGTGCGCTACGGAAGCGATTTCAAATCAAGACCTAGTATTGCCTATTTAGATACCAATGACAGTAAAAAGAATTATGCAGTCTCACAGAAAAATAACAGAAATAAAAGACAGAAGATTTAACGTGGTTCGGATATGAATATCCTACGTCCACGGAGACCCAACAACTTTTTATTTCATTAAAGAAAAGAGTACAAGAGAGAAGAGAATTATGGTGGATACTACACTTGCTTGTCATATGAAGATGTAATTCCTTCATTTAAATAGACTCAATGAAGGAGTTACTTAGGGATTAAGAAAAATAATTTACAGATTATGTTCCAAATATCCATGATTTAATTTCTACGTAAATGGATAATGGTGACTGGTTTCCATAATTTTCCTTGATTGAATCTCCATCAGCAATTTCTTTCTTCATATAACAAATTGACTAATTAATTAATTTCCTTCAAAATATCCTTCCATATACCAACTAAATTAATTGATTTGATTGAATCAATTAATCAATTTCTTTTCTCTTTAACAGATATTTGAATCATCCAAATTCAACACTCCACCTTGATTCAAATATAACAAACTCTCTTCATCATCTTATCATCAAGCAATCGACATATAAGTTGTTGGGTCTAGCGCCCCATGGCGCTCAAGTAACAGGTATCAAACTGATCAAGTTTGAGCAATGCTCAAACTTGTCCTTAGGAAGTGACTTTGTCATCATATCTGAAGGATTATCCAAAGTACTCACTTTCAACAATTTGATCTTGCTTCGTTCTTCCTCAAGCATAAGAAAGAAACCTCTAACATCAATGTGCTTTGTCCGTGAACTATAAGCTTGATTTTCTACAAGATGAATCGCACTCTAACTGTCTGAAAATAGCTCTACTGTCCGCTGCACCATTGAAAGATCATCCAACAACTGAAGTAAGTATAATCCTTCTTTTGTTGCTTCCACAATCGATATCAACTCTGCTTCGGTAGTCGATAAAGCTACGATAAACTGCAGCTTTGATCTCCATGAAATCGAGCCTATGCCAAGTGTAAAAACATAGCCCGACACTGACTTCCTAGCATCTCTATCCCCAGCATAATCAGAATCACAGTATCCTCTAAGAAAGATGTCACCATCCACTCCACCATATAACAAGCCCACCAAAGAAGTGCCTCGAAGATATCTAAGAATCCACTTCACAGCTTGCCAATGCTCTTTGCCTGGGTTAGACATATATCGACTCACAACACCCACTGCATGGGTCAAATCTGGTCTTGTGCACACCATCGCATACATAAGACTACCAACAGCACTAGAATAAGGTATATCAGCCATATACCTCTTGTCTTCTTCCGATGAGGGAGATAAGTCTTTTGACAACTTAAAATGAGAGCCTAATGGAGTGCCAACCGGTTTGGCTTTCTCCATTCCAAATCGAGCGAGCACTTTCTCGATGTACTGCGTTTGAGTGAGCCTTAACTCTCTCCGCTTTCTATCTCTACAAATCTCCATTCCCAATATTCTTTGTGCTTTTCCCAAATCCTTCATATCAAACTCCTTGCTAAGTTCAGTTTTCAACTCCATAATTCTTACCATACTCCGAGATGCAATTAACATATCATCAACATATAACAACAGATATATTAAATCATTATCACATTTCTTGAAATAAACACACTGGTCTTTGAAGCTTCTAGAATATCCTTGTGAAAGCATAAACTTATCAAATCTCTTATACCATAGTCTAGGTGACTGTTTTAGTCCATATAGAGATTTGTTAAGTTTACAAACATAGTCAGGCCTGCTACTATCAATGCACCCCTCCGGTTGCCGTAAATAAATTTCTTCATCCAGATCACCATGCAAGAATGCGGTTTTGACATCTAGTTGCTCCAACTCCATATCATAATGAGCCACTAATGCCAATAGAATGCGAATGGAGGTATGCCTAACAACTGGAGCAAAAATGTCATGATACTCAACTCCCTTTTTCTGAACATACCCCTTTGCTACTAACCTTGCTTTATATCTGAAATTTCCATCGCTGCCGTCTTTTACTCTATAGATCCACTTACAACCAATAGCTCTCTTGTTGGTGGGAAGAGGCACCAAATCCCAAGTATGATTTTTCTGCAAAGATTCAATCTCCTCTTCCATAGCAACTAACCAACTGGAACTGTCAACTGAAGCAATAGCGTCTCTATAATCTCTGGATTCGTCACGGACAACATTCAAAGCATATGTTGCCATGTCATCGAAGTCAATGTCTTCGATGCTCAATCCAACAAAATCATTAAGCTAATTAGGCTTCTTCTTCTATCTAACAGGTCTGATCTCTGAACTAGCTCCACCTTGAGTCTGATCCTCTGTACTAATCTCTATACTTTCCTCATCAACCACGGTGTCATCGGAAACACCTTCAGAATTTCTATGAAAAGGAACAGTAGATGACTTACTTTGTGTTTGGTATTCTTCATTTGTCCTCTCATTGTCATCTGATGAGGAAGGCTCCACCTTCAACATAGCCTTCTCATTAAAAGTCACATGCCTGCTGGTAACAATCTTCCTGCTAATAGGACACCACAATCTATATCCCTTCACTCCTCTTCTATAACCTAGAAAGATACACTTGCGAGCTCTAGGTTCCAGCTTTCCTCTGCTCTCATGTACGTAAGATGGACAACCAAACACTTTGAGGAATGAATAGCTAACAGGCTCTCCTTTCCATACTTCTTCTGGGATCTTCATGTCTATGGCGGTAGAAGGTGTGCGGTTGATGATGAAAGCCGTCATAGATAAAGCTTCTGCCCAAAATCCCTTTTTCAACTTTGCAGTCAATCTGAGGCAACGAGTTCTCTCCAATAATGTCCTATTCATTCTTTCAGCGACTCCATTAGACTGAGGGTCGCCAGGTGTGGTGTAATGCCTCTTAATACCTTCAGACTCACAATAATCGATGAATTCCTGTGATACAAATTCACCGCCGTTATCTAAACGGAGAACTTTCAATTTCTTTCTTGACCGCTTCTCAACTATAGATTTCCACATTCGAAACCTGTCAAAAGTTTCACTCTTTGACTGTAGAAAATATACCCAAACTTTACGAGAGAAATCATCTATAAATGAAACGAAATACCTGGCTCCACCTAAGGAGTGGCAAGGGGAAGGTCCCCAAACATCTGTGTGAACATACTCTAAGACAGCCTTTGCCTTATGCTCTCCAGTACCAAAAGAAATCTTCGTCTGCTTCCCAAGAACACACTCTTCACAAAAGCCAAGCTTTGAATGATGAACACCATCAATCAAACCTCGCTTTCTCAACTCATCCATGCTGCGCTCACCAATATGACACATCCGTAAATGTCATAATCTGGAAGAGTCTGAATCAACAGAAGTAACAGATGCTGATTCGCCAACTACAGTAGTGCCATTCAAAAGATAAAGATTTCCTACCCTTACTCCTTTCATAACTATCATAGAACCCTTTGATATTTCATCTTCTCTCCTTCAACTACAATCTTCAAACCAAGCCTACTCAGAGCCCCAATAGATATCAAACTTCTTCTCAAATCAGGTACATGTCTAACATCTGTAATAGTACGAATAACACCGTCAAACATTCTAACCTTCACACTACCAACACCAATCATACGACAAGAAGCATCATTGCCCATCAGAACTTCTCCTCCATCAATCTCATGGTAAGCGGAGAAACAGTTCCTATCAGGTGTCATATGATAGGATGCGCCAGAATCAATCAGCCATAGGTTTCTCTTCCTAGAAGAGCCAGAAGCTGTAAACACATCGGTATCACTCTCTGTATCTGACTTCTCAGCGGTAGATGCTGAAGCTTGCTTTGGGTCTCTTCTTCTACCTTCAAGCTTGGGACAAGTTGCTACAAAGTGCCCTGGCCTTTTACAATAATTGCAAGTCAATTTATTAGGCCCCCTAGACTGAGACCTTGATTTATTTCGACCTCTACCATATTTTGACTTGCTTTGGCTTCTTCCTCTCTGAACAAATAAGCCCTCCGTATCACTTTCTAAACTAGTGCTTGCTAATCTATCCCTCAACACTTCATTATGAAGTCCAACTTTAACATCAGATAGGCTAATTTTACTACGACCATAAATCATAGAATTAACAAAAGCAGTGTACTCCTTAGGCAAGGAACATAAAAGGATTACTGCTTGAGCCTCATCTGTAATTTCAACTTCTGCTGCCTTCAAATTCATTACTAAGGTGGTTAGGGCATCCACATGCCCCATGAGATCAGCTCCAGGCTTCATTTTGTACGAATAGAGTTGTTGTTGCAGAATTATTCTGTTAGTGAGAGACTTGTCCTGATATGCATCAGATAATGCATCCCATAATTCCTTTGCTGTTTTCTTTTGAGAAAATTCTCTAAGAACCTCATCTGAAAGACTTAGCTGGATGGTAGTTAGGGCTTCATCTTCCATCTCTTCTAAAGTTTCACTATCTAACTCTTTCAGCTTCTCAGGCGCAGAAATTATCTTAAAAGTCTTCTCCTTCTTCAATACAGCCTCCATCTTTATCTTCCAAGTACCAAAATCTCCTTTTCCGTCAAAACGTGTTACTCCATAATTGACACCAGATCTACCAACAGACTTACTAGAAGTAGCCATTAATATCCAAACAGGAACAATAACACTAGCTCTGATACCAAACTGTAGTGAAAAATTGATGATTGATAACAATTCAACACCACGGTGCGCTGCGGAAGCGATTTCAAATCAAGACCTAGTATTGCCTATTTAGATACCAATGACAGTAAAAAGAATTATGCAGTCTCACATAAAAATAACAGAAATAAAAGACAGAAGATTTAACGTGGTTCGGATATGAATATCCTACGTCCACGGAGACCCAACAACTTTTTATTTCATTAAAGAAAAGAGTACAAGAGAGGAGAGAATTATGGTGGATACTACACTTGCTTGTCATATGAAGATGTAATTCCTTCATTTAAATAGACTCAATGAAGGAGTTACTTAGGGATTAAGAAAAATAATTTACAGATTATGTTCCAAATATCCATGATTTAATTTCTACGTAAATGGATAATGGTGATTGGTTTCCATAATTTTCCTTGATTGAATCTCCATCAGCAATTTCTTTCTTCATATAACAAATTGACTAATTAATTGATTTCCTTCAAAATATCCTTCCATATACCAACTAAATTAATTGATTTGATTGAATCAATTAATCAATTTCTTTCCTCTTTAACAGATATTTGAATCATCCAAATTTAACAGAAACATGCACGAAATGCCTAGAGAAGGCGATAAAGGCTATCAAGAAAGACTGCAAAAACAGTATTCGTGCAACTGGTGGATCTGCAGCTGCTGGATGCAGCATTCGCTATGACAATGTCAAAATATAAACCACTTTATGTATTACTGCAATTCTGGAAAAGGTGATATGTTGTGTCTCATTGTTTGTGCCAGATAAATACTGTATGTATAAGAATAAGAGGTGATATGTTATGATCCACTTAGATTGCTGTTTTTACAAACATTATGTTTGTTCACTCTATTCAGACAAGCATTGTTGGTTAGTTTTATGTTATAATGTCAGAACGGTAATATATTATTGGAATATTGTGCAAGCATGTAGAAGTTAAAACCAAAATGAAAAAAGAACATGGTCATATTTCTACAGTATTTAACTAGTTTCTATTTGAAGTTATATGTATTTGATCGAGTATGCTTCTATGTTAAATTAGAAGATTGTTTTCATAAAAACACACATGCTTCATCTTAGTACCCAATCTGAAGAGAGAGATCTCAAAAGAAGAAAAATGAAATCTACTTGTTCAGACCTGTTCGAAAGTACAAGTAACAAAATAAAAAATACAAGTAAACCAACTGGGCTTAGTAAAACAGCTCAATAAGAAATATAGTAACACTATATACAACTCTACACCCCCCTCCCCCCTCAAGGTTGACCGCAGTAGGAATAGAAGGCCAATCTTGAGCATAAAATTGACAAACCATTCCAAGTTTATACACAAGAGATTTGTGTTGATCAGCTCCAAGCGGTTTAGTCATGATATCAGTTAATTGCAGTGCAGATTTAACATACTTTGTTGCTAGAAAACCTGACTGAACTTTCTCTCGAACATAATGGACATCCAGCTTTTGATGCTTAGTTCTCATATGCTTAGTCTTTTCATGAAAATAGGGATCTTGAGCAATATGCATAGCTGAAAGGTTGTCACAATGAAATGTGATAGGTGTTGATATTTCAATATGTAAATCTGCCAACAATCTCTCAATCCAAACAATCTCACTAGTTGTATAACTCATACTCCTATATTCTGCTTCAGTACTGCTCTTAGAAACCACTTTTTGCTTCTTTGTTTTCCATGAAATTAAAGCATCACCAAGAAAAACACAGTAACCAGTTAATGATTTTCCAGTATCATCACACATACCCCAATCAGCATCACAATATGCATTCAAAAGCAAATCAGATTTAGAAGGATAACATAAACCCAGATTAACAGTACCTTTTAAGTATCGAAGTACATGAAGTGCAGCATCAAAATGAGGAACACGAGGAAGCTGAAGAAATTGACTTAACTGTTGAACTGCATAGGAGATGTCTGGCCTTGTTAAATTCAAATATAAGAATTTTCCAATTAATCTTCTATAAATTTATGGATCCAAGAGTATATCACCGTCATGCTTGCTGAGTTTTAATCCTTTTGCCATAGGAAAAGTAGCTGGTTTACATCCTTCCATATTATGATCTCGTAGAAGATCTAAAATGTATTTTCTTTGATTTAAAAAAATACCAGAAGTTGATCTTGATACTTCAATGCCCAAAAAGTATTTAATTTGACCCAAATCTTGAATTGTAAAGGTTTTATGCAGAACTGATTTCAGTGCAGAAATAATGGAAGAATTATTTCCAGTGATCAACAAATCATCAACATATGCCACCAGAACAATAAAATCATTGTCTTTCTTCAAAATGAACATAGAATAATCTTGTTTGGATTGAATAAAACCCAAATTAATTAAAAACTTGCTCAATTCTTGATTCCAGCATCTAGAAGCTTGTTTTAAACCATAAATGGATTTTTTTAATCTGCAAACCTGACTTGAGGTTGCCTTCTTATACCCTGCAGGAGGAGACATATACACTTCTTCCTGAAGATACCCATGTAAAAAAACATTATTAATATCTAATTGTTGAATATCCCAATTCTTTGCAGCAACTAAAGCCATAACAATCCTTACTGTAGTAAGTTTAGCAACAGGACTAAAAGTGTATTTATAATCTTTACCAGAAATTTTCTTATCTCCTCTTGCAACAACACGAGCTTTGCATCTATCTACTTCTCCATTAGGTTTGAACTTTGTTTTAAAAACCCATTTAGAAGCTATGGGTTTCTTGTCAATGGGAAGTTGAACTAATTCCCAAGTATCATTGTCTTCTAGAGCAGTTAATTCTTTATCCATAGCTTAAATCCATTTAGGATGTTGTTTAGCTTGATGATAAGAAGATGGTTCAAAAGAGGAAAGGACATTTGCAAGACTATGTAAATCATTAGCATTCAAATGAGCAAGATATGGTTCAGCAAATATATTGTAAGAAACAGCATCTTCGATTTGTGAATTGTTAATTTGTCTTGAAGGCAGTTTTCCAATGACAAAATCATTGTATTTCTTTGGCACTTGACAAATTCTAAAAGAAGTTCTAGTAGGCATAACTGGAGGAGAATTAGAAATATCATTTGAAGTTGAAGGTAATGATAGATTTTGAGGAGAAAAGGAAGACTGGTCATTAGAAGCTGAAGTTCTAAAAGGCATATTTTGTTGAGGACTATTAGAAGAATCAGGATGATTAATTTGAGGAGACTGTAACAATTGATTTGAAGAAGGTATTTAAGGAAAACTCTTATCTAAAGCTGGATTAACAAGCATAGTTTCTTTATGAGAATGAATATCAGTGGGAAGAACAGCTGATTTTAGTTTGAAAGGAAACACATTTTCTATAAAATGAATGTCTCTGCTAAAAACAACTTTATGTGTATCTAAATCATAAAGTTTGTAACCTTTTTGACCATGAGGATAACCAATTAAAACACACCTTTTTGCTCTTTCAGCAAATTTATCATGCAATTTTTGGAAAGGAAAACATAAACATCCTATAACCCGAAGATGTTCATAATCAGGAGCTTTGCTCATTAACAATTCATATGGTGTTTTCCAATGTAAAATTGAACTTGGCATGATATTAATGAGATGAGTAGCAACAAGGAGACAATCACCCCAGAATTTGTAAGGCAAACCTGAATGAATTCGAATTGTTCTTGTAGTTTCCAACAAATGTCTATGCTTTATTTCAACTCTACCATTTTGTTGAGGATTACCAGGTATAGATCTTTGGTGAATTATTCCTTTTGATGCAAACAATTGTCTACATGAATCTTGAATGATTTCAGTTCCATTATCAGATCTGATAACTTTAATCTTCTTGTCAAACTGAGTTAACACATATTCAACAAATGCAACAATTATAGAAACAACTTGAACTTTAGAATGAAGTAAATATGTCCAAGTATTTCTAGTATGATCATCAAGAACAGTTAAGAAATAAGTCTCACCACAGAGAGCTGGTCTATGATATTTTCCCCATAAATCAATATGAACTAAATCAAATGAAGATTCAGCATAATAGTCAGAATGAGAAAATGGCAATTTATGATGTTTTTCTAACACACATGCTTCACAAGAAAAATCTTTATTAAGTATTCTGCCTGATACAAAGTTTTGAATATGTTTCATTTTGCTAAAAAAAAGGATGTCCTAACCTAGCATGTAAAATATCAATGCTAGGTTTGTTACAAGATGTTATAGTATTATTGATAGAAGCAAGAAAACAATTATTCATAGGTATTGAAGAAGAAGCTAGAACATTATTCAACTTGGGTGAAAAAGAAAGTTTATAGAGACCAGAGATCCTTGATCCAACAGCTTGAAGTTGCTTTGATTCAAGGTCCTAAAAATAACAAGAAGAATGTGTAAAATTTGCAACAATATTATTTTGATCAAGGAATTTTCCTACTGATAGGAGATTATTTTGAAATGTAGGAATGTATAAAACATTTTGTAGTTGCAAATTTGGATTCAAATTCACAGTTCCAACATGATTAACATCAATTTTAGAACCATCAGGCAGAGAAACTTTTATAGGATTTTTAACTTTTTGAAGTGAAGCAAATAGTGTTAAATTAGAAGTCATGTGATCAGTAGCTCCACTATCAACTATCCAGGAATTTTGATCATAAGATTTAAGAGACTTGTCTTTACCTGCATAATTGATAGAGGATGCAAGTGGATTATCTTCCATATTAGAAGAAAAATTTGAGTTATGCACCATCTTCATAACTTCATTATATAGATTAGAAACCAGCACTGGATCAAACTGACCATTTTGAGAAATAACAGAATTCATAGCAACAGTTGAATCATCAGCAGATTGTGGTTTATTTCCAAGAATTCCTTGACTTGCAGAAGCTTGAGCCATATTAGTATTTCTCTGAGCTGATTTTGTTTTTCTAGTTCCTTCCTTGTTCCACCAATCAGGATATCCAATTATCTTAAAGCATTTCTCAGTTGAATGTCCTTTTCTTTTGCAAAGTTCACAAAAATATTCACTCTTCTGTTTCTTACTTTCTCTTTTTGTGCTTTGAAAATTTGTCTTAGGAAAAGTTTTCATAGCATTAAAAGCATTCATCTCTGGTTGACTAGTACTCTTATCACCAAGTTTGTTTTGATGTTCAACTTGTTGTAAAGTATAATATGCTTTATGAACTGAAGGAAGTGGATCGGAACTTAAAATATTTGTTTTGACTTGATCATACTCCTTTGTAAGTCCAGAAAGTAGCTGCATCAATTTGTTTCTCTGATCATTTTCAAGTATTTTCTTAAGAATTCCACATGAACAATTCCTTAAAGCTCCACAAGTACAATCTGGAAACCCTTCAAGCATTTGCAATTGATCCCATACAGCCTTCAATCGAGAATAGTATTCAGCAATACTAAGCTCATTTTGATGTGTAGAAGTCAAATTCTGATGCAACTCAAATATTCTTGGGGCTGTTGTTTGACCAAATCTTTCTCCCAACTCTTTCCACAATTGTGCAGATGAATCAACAAACATAAAACTCTCGGATAACACTTTATCCATAGAATTTAAAATCCAAGACATCACCATATAATCGTTTCTAATCCATTTTTGATAATCAGGTGAAGTAATATAGGGAAAAGGTAGGGTTCCATCAACAAATTGTAGCTTATTTCTAGCAATCAATGTCATCTTAATAGTTCTATACCAATTAATATAATTCGATCCAGATAAAATATGATTTTCGAGTTGCATACCTGGATGATCTGAATTTGAAAGATAATATGGATCATTGAAATTCACTCCCTGATTGATTTGAGAAGGAATCTTAGTTCCAGATGAATCAGAAGTATTATTCGTCATTCTAGATCTAGATGAATCGGAAGACTTGAAGAAGAATTAGGGCATGAAATTTTCGATCGTAGAATCGCCTGCTCTGATACCATGAAGAGAGAGATCTTAAAAGAAGAAAAATGAAATCTACTTGTTCAGACCTGTTCGAAAGTACAAGTAACAAAATACAAAATACAAGTAAATCAACTGGGCTTAGTAAAACAGCCCAATAAGAAATATAGCAACACTATATACAACTCTACACAATCACTACTAGAACGGCTTCGATTTGCGACCGATCATGGCGACGGTTAAAAAACGCGATCGTCGCATTACTGAATATAACTTTCGAATCAGAGGGCTTCAGCAAAACATTTCCTCCTTTCCCACCTTTTCTCTCTTCTTCCCAATTCCGCCCCCAACCAACTCCAGCCGCCACCAGCTGCATCTAACCGACGCCGACGATCCATTCCCGCTGCGCGCTGCTTCATCCTACTATTTGGCTTCATTTTCTGAGGTATATTGTCTAAAACCCTATTTATGCAAAATTTAGTAATTTTGGTATGAATATGTTAGATTAGTTGTTATTAGATGATGGTATAGTTTATTAGTTTATTTGAAGATAAAATTAAAACCCTAATTTAGAAAAGTAGTTGATTATTGATTTGAAATTGATGATTATTGTGTATTAGTTGATGATAATAGTGTGTTAGTTGATTTGAAGATGTTAGTAAGTGGTTTGATTGTTTAATTTGTAATTAAAAGTTAGAATTAATTTAAAATTCAAAAATTAGTATTATTGATTAATATGCTTATTGATAAGTTTACGCGAATGTTTATTATAGTGGAAAACGATATTTGTTATAGTTTACGTGAAAATTAGTGTACAATTAATTAGTGTATAAAATTAATTTATTTTACTTTGTTATTATTAGTGCTAACTTCTAATTTTAGCTTACAAAATACGTAAATTAAACTTTTATTAGGAAAAAGAGTTTAAAAATACGTTATAAAGCGTATAATTTAGGTAACAAAACGTTAAGAAAAATTATTAAATCGATTTTGTAAAAATTTTAAGAAATGAAGATAACAACAGCGAATATTGTACTAAAATTGATTTTGTCAAAAGTTAAGTGACGAATATAATAACAACAAATATTCTTGTAACGACCCGGATTTTGCGTCGTTCGATTTTGAATATTTAAATTATTTAAATATTGGATTTTAAATTTTAATTGTGTTAGTAAGATTTTAAAACTGATGTCTCAACTGATTTTGTCAATTTTGAAATCGTCGATTTAATCGACGCGTTAAAATAGCGATCCGGGGCACAGTTTCGGAATTCGACGAGATTAGTTCCATTGGATCCGTAATAGTGTATTATTATCGGATTTTAAATTTCGTAGTATATGTATTTACCGTTTGATCGTACGGGATAGAAACGCGTTGAAATTAATATCGAAATTTAATCTTATAATTGGGTTCAAAAAGTTATCTTCTTCATACGATCGAATTATGACTCGAAACCTTTTCCATTATATTTGAAATAGTGGTATAACATTAGGAACGCTTGGTGGCACGTCTCCATAGGAGTTCAAAATTTCATGATATGTAATGTAAGATAATTGGAATAAAATAAATATGTATATTCAAATCAAAGGCAAATCATAGCCGACCTACCCTTTCTCTTCTCGTTCAAATCGAGATTTCTTTCTTTCTTTTCCAGTTCAAATCAATTCACGTCTTCTCTTAGGAATGAGAAGATAAAAATCAACATCCCTCTCTTGTTTAAAATCACGTCTTCTCCTTTCAAAAAAAATCGAAAGCAGTTCAA
Source organism: Allium fistulosum (assembly GCA_030737815.1). NCBI lineage: Eukaryota > Viridiplantae > Streptophyta > Magnoliopsida > Asparagales > Amaryllidaceae > Allium > Allium fistulosum. The sequence continues at coordinate 855,261,236 of CM060907.1, forward strand.
TTAAAAAAATGAATGAAATTCGTTCGGGAAATAAAAAGGGAGAAATCTTTGTATTTAAACCCACGCCTCCTCTCGCTAGCCTCTGTCCCTTCTCTTCCAGTGAAGCACGCGATAACCATCATGTCGTATTTTGAAATTTGGGGATTCACTGGTTGATGAATCGATGAATATCGATTCAGTGGCTTCAGGGAGGCGGAGGTCTTCAGATAGAGGAGCGTAGATAGGTCGCGATTCTTGTTGTGTGTTTCGACAGTTAGGGCTCGCAAGATGGCCGAGGAAAGCTAGGCGGGTCATGGTGTGTGGCGGAGGCTGTAGGGAATCACGATGAAGTTTTTAGGAAGTCGCAATTGTTCTGAGTGAACTGGAGTGCAGCGGTGTGGGCTTAATTGACTGCGCGCGCATGAGAAACTGGAGGGTCGTGATGACCGCGATGGTCTTGATCGCGATTCTGGTTGGAGAATGGATGCACGCGCTTGGTGTTCGGAGGAGTGAAGCGGCAACGTCAAGGTTCGAACATGGCATGGGGCGCGGTGATGAGATGTAGATGGAGAAGGTGCAATTGTTAGCAGTTGATCGAGTCGAGCGACATCGTCAAGCAGGCGTATGATTGGAGATGGATGTTGAGGGGTCGAGCATGCATATCTCTGGGAAGATTGATATATTGTTATTGGGAGAATGGAATTAAGGTAATTTTAACTCATTAATCAGAAATTAGATTAAATTAAGTAATTAATAGATTTATTATAATTAAAAGTGAAATCTTTAATTTATATAAATTTGAAATTTTGCTTGCGAGGTTAAAATCGAACGGAATCTGTGCAATAGAACCAAAATTGGAACGGTCGGAAAATTCGAAAATAAAAGTGAGTAAAATCTCACTCATTTGGATTGCTAGTTATAATTTAAAAATGTTGAATTTAAATTACATGAAATTATTGTCAAGGACAAAATTTCTCAGTATTTTAGCCTCAAGGACAGACCATCAGTATTTTAGCCTAAATGACAACTTTCTTTAGGTATCAGTTTTTAGTTATTGATAACATTTTTTAGGTATCCGTTTGTAGTTATCGGTAGCAGTTTTTAAGTATCAGTTTTTAGTTTGGTAGCAGTTTTGGAAGAATGTTTGTCCTTATGAATAATTTTGGAAGAATGTTTGTCCTTATGAATAATTTTTAGGAGAATGTTTGTCCTTATGGTTAAAATATTAAGGTCGTGTCCTTGAGGCTAAGAATATACAAATTTTTGTACTTTAAATTAATTCCCCTTTAAATTATTGGTTGATTGGATGAATTTATAAATTATTATCAGCTGGATGTTATATATATATAAATAGTAGTATATATATTAGTAGTTGGATATATACCCGCCGATTGGAGCGGATGAGACCCTATGTGCCTCGCATAATAGCGGATAACCCTATATACCGTGATATCCCCCTTGAAGTGGGATTGGTATTTTTATTGCTGTCTAACATCTATGAATGCAGGGAAACAGGTTGGAGGGATCCAACTGGATTCCTCAAAATTTATATTGATTGTTTTTCATATATAGTAATATATGATGTGTTAGAATAATCTGTTATAGATTATTGTTATGATGCGAATTATTGGATGCTATAGTAGCACTGGCCTGAATTTTGGTATTTTAATACCATAAATATTATTTTTGGAATTTGAAAGGATTTAAAAGGAGATTTTGAATATAAAAATATTTATATCAAAATTCGGATTATTTTTAAAGAAATTGATTTGGATAAAAAAAAATTGATTTCGGGTTGTATTTAACTATTCGCAAAAATAATTTAAATAGAGATTTTAAAATAATTTATATAGAGGATTTTTAAACGATGCATTTTTAAACGATATTTTCTAGAAAATATGAAAAGGAGTTTGAAATCGATATTTTGAATAGATTGTAAAATATATGGAATTTATTAAGAAATGGATTTATAAAATGAGATTTTATAAGTGAGATTTTATAAATGAGATTAGTTTATAAAAAGTGAAGCTCAAGGGAGTCATAAATTTATAAATGATGTTATCAATAAGGGAAATCGATATCAGAAGATAATTTGAGAATATAAAATCCTTAGGATGAATTTTGTATTAGGATATGGAAATAGGGTTGAGGAAAAATAGTGGATACTATTTTTGAAAAGTGGAAATGGTTAAGGAGATCGGAATGAAAGCGATGTGTTGGAAATCGAGAGGAATTTATAAATTTAATTGGTTATTGAGATTTTAAAAATATATTTTTAACTTTAAGAAGTTAAGTTGTTTTTTTAAAAGGGGGAAATTTTATTTATTCAATTATGAATATTAAAGCTGTTAGTAGTGAAATATTCGGGAAGTGGATTATTCAAATATTTACTATTTATAGAAATGAATTCACATATTTATAATAAGCTTCATAAATCAATTAGTTATTTAAAAATGAAATAGGGAATAAATTATCGATGTTTATTAAAGTATTTTAAAATTTTAAATAATTACTTAAACGTGTTTTAAAAATAAATTATCATTCTTTAAAAAAAATACTTATTATACATATATAGAGTTTTGGAAATGATTTTAAATTATTTATAAACTCTCTCGAGATGTGGAAACGGATATGATTTTTAGAAGTTGTAAACAGATAATATTTTTCCTAAGTAAGGAAATGAAGGCTTTTGAAAATATTTAGAGATGAAGGGTTTATATCAGGATATTTTCTAAGTAATGGATTATAAATCGAAGTTGGAAATATTTTACTAAGTGTTGAAGTGAGGTACAGGTGGAAATATCCTGTTATGGAAACAAGTATTCGGAAATGTTTTCAAATATTGATAAATTTGAAAGAGATTTGAATACATATATATCTTTGTAAAGATATTTTGAAATGAATGTTTTAAAGAATTATAAATAATGGCCTAGTGACTGCATATGGATGTTATTTGATAGTTAAATAACCGACTATCAATATTGGCCAATTTCGTTAATCGTTTCGAAAATACTGGGATCAGATTTAATTATCCGAAAACCACTTCGATCCGATTTGAGCGTTACGAATGGATATCGTGAAGATAGTGAAGACGGTGATTCGGTTTGTCCACCCAGGACAACTTGTATGGACGAATGCTATCAGAACATCGTCATTGGAGGACGATGAGCATTATAAGTATTGTTCTTGAAAGGTAATCGTAGCCTCAAGCCTCATCAACCGGAATGACTGAAAATCAGGGGATATGCAGCAAGGCTAAGTGGGTCGCACCCAATTATGGTATGTTATCACCTTTCTAGATACCCTCGGATATATTATAAATTATGATTACGGTGGTGCATGCAAAAGAGCTCTCGATAAGGGTGGGAACACCCAGGGTGATAACATATTCGGTTCTATCCAGGTTCGGGATAGTGCCGGTCTTGTGTTGTAGGGGATCCCGGCGAGGTCCTCGGTACATTTTTCTAGAAGTGTACTGTGATAGGTGGTACCCCAGTGCCTAGTCATTGTATGGAATTCATTCTCCAATAAGCGCCATACGGTTTTGATTGTGCCTAACTATGCTGAAACGTGAGATGCAAGCATTTCAGCTGTTTTCTATTTATTTGGTTTAGAGGCTATTATAATATCAGACGATTTTAATAAAAATGTTTTGGTTATCGTAAGGTAAAAACCCATCGTGTTTATGTGTGACGTGGTCTTACAAGATACCTTTGTTTTTCAAAGGATTTGAAAATAGTCATAATTAAAATTGAGTGTGTTTTCACATGTTGGTTTTCCAGACTAACTCGGGTGTTATTTTATTATAATGCTCAGGTCAGACAGAGTATTACAGATTCAGGATAGGGTGATATGGAGCTCAGGAGGCGAGCTGGATGATAGAGACGTATTTCCGTACTTGATTTATATTTCCGCTGTATGATGACAAGTTATTATAATTGTCCAGATTGATGTATTGATTGTTGTACTCTGATGATTGTAAGTATAAAACAGTTACAGATTCTTTTGTATAAAAATCTGTTATTATATATTATATTTTGTTCCGCTGCGATTGTGAGATTCTGTATTGTTGTTTCTATTTTCTTCTACCTTTTTCTTCTTCACCCCTAACAATCGGTATTTCTGGCACTTGAATATTTGACATGTTATATAATGAATGTATAGATGTCGATTTTCAAGGATCGAAAATCTCGTTTGTTACAATTCTATTGAAATCGATTTTGTAAAAAAAATCAAGAAATAAATATGAAAACAACAAATATTGTACTCAAATTGTTTTTCTAAAATGTTATGAATATGACAAGAACAAATACTTTACTCAAATCGATTTTCTTTAAACTTAATAAACGAACATAACAAGAAGAAATATGCTGCTGAAATCGATTTTCCAATAAGTTAAACAATGAATATAACAACAACAAATAATGTACTCAAATCGATTTTCTAAAAAGCTATGAAATTTATATACAAGAACAAATATTGTACTTAAATCGATTATCTAAAAAAAATTGAAATGAATATAATATTGATTTGAAAATAAGCGTTAAGTATTATTATAACAAATACAACAACCACAAATTAAAGCCTTTAGTCCCAAAAGGTTTTAATTTATTTTAGAAAATACAATAACAAAAATACTCCCCTATAATGCAAAGTTATGCGTAGAAGAGAAGTGAACTGAAGTGATGTCGAAAGTAGACAGAAGTGTGGTGTGTGAAGCCTTTAGTCCTAAAAGGTTTTACTTTATTTTAGAAAATAAAACAACAATAGTATATCACTAACCTATTTTTTTAGAAGTTGTGCATAGAATAGAAGTGAAGTGAAGTGCTGTCGAAATTACTAACCTATTTTTTTAGATTAGGAACAATATTCGATTATTTTATCGACCGTACATGGATGTATGAAGTCAGAACTCGAATGAAAGGTTCGGTGAAAGAACATTTCTACAATGGTGTACAAGAATTTATAAGATTTGCAATATCTAATAATCGAAATAACGAAGAACTTGAATATTCTTCATGTTATATAGTGAATGCATAGATGTCGATTTTCAAGGATCGAAAATCCCGTTTGTTACAGTTGGTATCAGAGCTGAAGGTTAAGTGAGAACCTTTGCTTTGGTGGGAATTACTCATTAGAGATAAGGTCAGCAGTACCATTGAATGAGTCTGAGTGTATTAATAGATATGAGCGTGTATTTGTTAGTGAATATAAATTGTTTTATACCGTGTTGACTTATCGGTTGAGTGTTTATATATTCTGATCAGTACAGTTTGGACAACTGTATTGATAGAGATTTCTAAACTCTTAAACTAGGCAAACCGACACAATATTGTTTTAAAAAGTGAGTAAATGAAATAATTTTACCCAAACTATATTTTGATATAAAATAAATAATTTTCTAAAATTATTATAATGTATTGGAGTGTTTGTTTGATAATATTATAATCTAACAAGATTATAAAACTGGAAATAGTTTATAAAAACCAAATGAAAATTGTATAAGTGTGAATGATATAAATGAATTATAATTGGAATGGATTCGAACTCGAATTCAGGAATTTAAACCCGGGAAGGTTTAGAAAATATTTTCAGAAGATTGTGGAAATGAAATTGGAGTTATTTCGGAAACATTTTTGGAATAAATAATGGAGTATTATTTGGAGATATTTTTGAATAGAAAATGCTTTAACTTAATTTAAAAATGGATTTTGTAAGAGATATAGCACTGAACTCGCTATAGTCGCTGGAAAATAATTTCGATGATGACCGCGTCATCATCGATGTTCATTTTCGATTTTCTAAGTGATGGGTTGCTTCCATAGTAATTTGATATGAGGATTTTGTTGAAAAAGAAAAACAAGTATTGTTTTGGAAAGGAAATTTGTGTTGGATAAAACTAAATTGGTTTCGGAAATTCCAAGAATGGTTTGTTAAAAAAAACCAAGAAAGAGCTATATATTTGATTTTAAAATGATTTGAAATAAAATCGGGTGTTCTGAATTCCTAGCTAAATTTTCTAGAAAATATCAAAAACTACTTTATGTATTACTGGAATTCTGGAAACAGTGATGTGTTGTGTTTCATTGTTTGTGCCAGATATGCTGTATGTATAAGAATAAGAGGTGATATGTTATGATCCACATAGATTGTTGTTTTTACAAACATTATGTTTGTTCTTACAAACATTATGTTTGTTCACTCTATTCAGACAAGCATTGTTGGTTAGTTTTATGTTATAATGTAAGAATGGTAATATATTATTGGAATATTGTGCAAGTATGTAGAAGTTATAACCAAAAAGAAAAAAGAACATGGTCATATTTCTACAGTATTTAACTAGTTCCTATTTGAAGTTATATGTATTTGATCGAGTATGCTTCTATGTTAAATTAGAAGATTGTTTTCATAAAACACACATGCTTCATCTTAGTATCCAATCACTACTAGAACGACTTCGATTTGCAACCGATCTTGGCGACGGTTAAAAAACACGGCCGTCGCATTACTATATATAACCCGCGAACCAGAGGGCTTCAGCAAAACATTTCCTCCTTTCCCACCTTTTCTCTCTTCTTCCCAATTCCGCCCCCAACCAACTCCAGCCGCCACCAGCCGCATCTAGCCGACGCTGACGACCCCTTCCCGCTGTGCACTCCTTCCTCCTTCTATTTGGCTTCATTTTTTGAGGTATATTGTCTAAAACCCTATTTACGCAAAATTTAGTAATTTTGGTATGAATATGTTAGATTAGTTGTTATTAGATGATGGTATACTTTATTAGTTGATTTGGAGATAAAATTAAAATCCGAATTTAGAAAAGTAGTTAATTATTGATTGAAATTGATGATTAATCTGTATTAGTTGATGATAATAGTGTGTTAGTTGATTTAGAGATGTTAGTAAATGGTTTGATTGTTTAATTTGTATTAAAAGTTAGAGTTAATTTAAAATTCGAAAATTAGTATTATTGATTAATTTGCTTATTGATAAGTTTACGCGAATGTTTGTTATAGTGGAAAACGATGTTTGTTACAGTTTACGTGAAAATTAGTGTACAGTTAATTAGTGTATAAAATTAATTTATTTTACTTTGTTATTATTAGTGCTAACTTCTAATTTTAGCTTACAAAATCTTTATATTAAACATTTATTAGGTAAAAGAGTTTAAAAATACATTATAAAGCGTATAATTTAGGTAACAAAACGTTAAGAAAAATTATTAAATCGATTTTGTAAAAAGTTTAAGAAATGAAGATAACAACGGCGAATATTGTACTAAAATCGATTTTGTAAAAAGTTAAGTAACGAATATAACAACAACAAATGTTCTATTGAAATCAATTTTGTAAAAAAAATCAAGAAATAAATATGAAAACAACAAATATTGTACTCAAATTGATTTTCTAAAATGTTATGAATATGACAAGAACAAATACTTTACTCAAATCGATTTTCTTTAAACTTAATAAACGAACATAACAAGAAGAAATATGCTGCTGAAATCGATTTTCCAATAAGTTAAACAATGAATATAACAACAACAAATAATGTACTCAAATCGATTTTCTAAAAAGCTATGAAATTTATATACAAGAACAAATATTGTACTAAAATCGATTATCTAAAAAAAATTGAAATGAATATAATATTGATTTGAAAATAAGCGTTAAGTATTATTATAACAAATACAACAACCACAAATTAAAGCCTTTAGTCCCAAAAGGTTTTAATTTATTTTAGAAAATACAATAACAAAAATACTCCCCTATAATGCAAAGTTATGCGTAGAAGAGAAGTGAACTGAAGTGATGTCGAAAGTAGACAGAAGTGTGGTGTGTGAAGCCTTTAGTCCTAAAAGGTTTTACTTTATTTTAGAAAATAAAACAACAACAATATATCACTTAGGCGAGAAGTTGTGCATAGAATAGAAGAGAAGTGAAGTGCTGTCGAAATTACTAATCTATTTTTTTAAATTAGGAACAATGTTCGATTATTTTATCGACCGTACATGGATGTATGAAGTCAGAACCGGAATGAAAGGTTCGGTGAAAGAACATTTCAACAATGATGCACACGAATTTATTTGATTTGCAATATCTAATAATCGAAATAACGAAGAACTTCGTTGCCCTTGTAGTAAGTGTCAACATTTGAAGCATTGGAAACCAGATACAGTTAAAGTACATTTGTATAAATCTGGATTTGTACCAAATTATTTTTTATGGGATCGTCGTGGAGAACTTGTTGCACCTACAACGGATCCTGTTGCATCAAAGGTCGATGTTGTTATGACGAATCCAATAGATGGTATGGTGGAAGATGCAGCACGATCAATGTTCCCTACCGTTCAAGTTGACGGTGAAGACGTCAATGTCGAAGAAGAAACGAATATGGGAGCAAAAAAATTTATGATTTATTGAATGCTGCTGAGAGACCGCTGTGGGATGGTTGTAAAAGTGGAACCGAATTATCAGTAACCGCTGAATACATCACTATGAAATCAAAATTCAACTTTACAGAAGCTGGAATTCAGCAGTTGTACAAGCTGCAAAACGGCATATGCCACCCAATAATCTAATGTGCGACGGTCATTATAAAGTGAAAACACTTATATTGGCTTTCGGTCTGCCTTACCAAAAGATAGATACATGTATAAAAGGTTGCATGTTGTATTGGAAAGATGACATTAATCTTAGGAACCACAAAATATGTAATGAAGAAAGATATAAACCCAGAAAAAGGAAAGAAAATGAAGTTTCATACAAGAGAATGGATTATTTACCAATTACCCCTAGACTTCAAAGGTTATATGCGTCTTCGGCCATGGCATGTCATATGCGATGGCATAGCATGAGAAGACGGGCAGATAGAACTTTGACACATCCATCCGACGGAGAAGCATGGAAACAATTCGATAAGACGTATCCCACATTTGCTGCAGAGAGTCGTAACGTCAGATTTGGTTTATGTACAGATGAGTTTCGCTATTCTCTTAGTTTGGTAGCAAATATTCATCTTGGCCTGTTATCGTTAGTCCTTATAATTTACCTCCGTGGATGTGTATGAAAACTCCATACATGTTTCTCACTATTGTCGTCTCTGACACTGATGATCCGACACAAGGAATCGATGTTTATCTACAACCATTAATCGAAGAGCTGAAAACATTGTGGCTTGAGGGTGTTGAAACATACGACATTTCACAAAAAAAAAATTGTATGTTCGCTTCTTTGTTATGGACTATTAGTGATTTTCCTGCATTGGAGTACGACCGGTCATCTAGCCTGTCCTTATTGCATGGACGAAACAAGATCATTTTCTTTACGGTATGGAAGGAAAATTTCTTGGTTTTATTGTCATTGGTGTTTTCTCCTTCCTAATCATACTTTTAGAAGAGATAAAAAAAACTTTAAAGCTAACAGAGAAGAGAATATGCAACCACCAAAGATTTGGTCAAGCGAAGAAATATATAAAATTGTAAAAGACTACCCAAAGATACATGAAACTGGAATACAGGCTGAAATTCCAGATAAATCGACATTCATAATTGGTGCAAACAAAGTATGTTTTTGGAGTTACCTTATTGAAAAGATCTCCCACTTCGACATAATATTGACATAATGCACAATGACAAGGCATGTTAACACGACTAGGCCTGTTAACGGGCTGGGTTTGATCCGGGTATCTTAAAACCTAGATACGAACCCGAGCCCTATTACAATAATCAAAACCGTAGCCCGATCCGAACCCACATGGTATTTCAATACCAATACCCAAGCCCGGCCCGTCGGGCTTTCAAGCCCGCTGGGTAATACCCGTATACTGAGCTCATAATATTTATGTTAAATCGTTCTTTAAATTTGCAATTTTTGTGAAATTTGTACATAAACAATGTTAGCTTACAAGTTGGGTGGTGATATAGTCAAGTTCACAAAAAAAAATAAGTAAACACATCTACATGTAAACAAACAGAATGGTAAACAAATAACATAAACTTCTGTTTTAATACTGTAGAAAATTAATAATCGAGTCGGGCACAGACCGAGTCGGGTTTGAATAAAACCGCACCCGACCTAATACTAACCAGATCGGATTTGCATAAACCGTAATAGGCTAGATCTAAATCATAATAGCATAAATCTTTATAAAAGATGAGTGGCTAGAGAGAGCCAGTCCAAGTAGGGTTTCTTTTCATTATATACACACCTACTATCGAGGTGTTAGTAGAAAATTACATTTTTATCCACCAATAGAAATTACTCTCTTTATTATATAAAACCTAATTCGATACTTTTCGCTTAGGCCAGTTAACTACCCACTTGATATATATATATAGGCTTGTGAGTAAGTCCAACATATATATCATATATTAGTTACTATGTTGTGCTCATCTATTAGCTAAATAGGTTTTCTAAAGTGATCCCAAGATACGATGTGAAAACCGACCGATAGTTTTTTATATTACAATCTTCTGAATTAATTCCAATTTTAATTAATTGCTTAATTCTAGTGTTGTCCACCCTATAACAAATTTAATCATTCAATTTTACTTTTAATCATATTTGTCCTATATTTGACGGATCTAACATTAGATATAAATTATAATTAAATCGTGATTGTTTATTCTTTATCACTCATCAAGATATTTGTCTTCTATTTGAAAAAATCAACTATGGTTCTAATCTCAAAACTAAATCATGACTATATACTTTTCCCATTTGTACACGCATTAATATACTATTTGCTGACCAAAACAAATTTAAATTGGTTTTCGATAAAAGATACTTTTTATATAGAAACTATATTCATTTTATTGAATTGTTAGTACTAAACTATTAAAAACAAGGTATAGAAGAATTAGCTATGGTTGGATTTATTTAAAACTTATTGAATCTTTTTTTATTGATAGTAAGAATGACACTTCATTCAAACAAAGCACTTATTTTGATTTCTCAGAGGTCCGAACGTATAACCTCTAGAACCTATGTCTAAAGCATCATACTACTAACTAATTGAGAGCTAGTGGTCCTTGATTAAAAATTATTGAACTTGGTTGCAAAAAAAGTTAGTTCCCCAAAAATAAGGAATTACAAAAAATTAATCAAAACAAGTTTGGCTTGCATCGCAACGGGGAAAAGAAAAGAAAAGTTCACTTCGTTCGGTTTAACAAGTTATGGTATTGTCTTTAGTTACCAAAGTTGGATTTCTTAAAATTTTCATTCTCAGAAATAAAAGAAGAAAGGCAGAAATGAATTGTATTTGAAAACTGAATCTTACATAGTCCGGATACATACTTGCTGTATTTATACAGTTACAACTGAAAAAATAACTTATATAGGCTTGGGCTTATCATACAACCCGTTACCGCTTTATTACAGTCTATTTGCATATAACAGAAGTAAGACCAAGACTATTTGATACTCATCTCATTCGTGTCCTTTATTTTCCCCTTTCAAATTGATCTAGGGTTTCGCCGATTCACAAATTTTTTCATCCAGAGAGAAAAATATGCAGAAATTGCCTCAAATCTCTTGAGATCTGATGTTTGTCTACACTATGACCTTCAAATCTGAGACCAATTTGATGAAATTGCAAGACGATGTTCTTTTTAGAGAAAAAAATTGAGAGATCCAACATAGATCTGTCATAAGACGAAGAGATCTAAGCCTTTGACGCTTGCTGAGGCTTGAGCTAGGCTCAGCAAGGTTTATACGATTACTGCTGCAATTCCTCAATCTTCATATCTTTTTTGAATTTCGTGAAGTTCGTTGCTGACAAGGGTTTTGTCAGAATATCTGTCCATTGGTAAGTAGCAGGTATGTGATTAATGTTGAGATTTCCTTTCAATACCTATTTACAAACAAAATATAAGTTGTTTTCTATATGTTTCGTCCTTGAATGAAGTATAGGATTTGCGACTAGGGATACAGTACTTAAATTATCACACCATAACACTGGTTTGATGTTTGAATCAATCTGTATTTCCTTAAGTAATGATTGTAGCCACACAATTCCAGCTATGGCACTTGCCACACTTCTGTGCTCAGCCTTTGTACTTGACCTGGATACAGTAGGTTGCTTCTTAGGGCTACATGAAATGGGGTTCTCATTAAGGTAAATACAGTACCCGGTGGTTGATCTGCGATCATCTGGGTCTATAGCCCAATCTGCACCAGCAAAACCATTAAGATTGAGCCTTTTTCCACCTCTATGTGTTAGTCCAATGTTTAATGTGCCCTTTAAATATCTCAGAATCCTTTTAACTGCCTTTCAATGTTTACTAAGTGGTTGATGCATAAATTGACTCACTTTATTTACACTATACGAGATCTCTACCTCGTGATAGATGCATATTGTAAGGCTCCTACAATGCTTCTGTATTGCTTGTCATTGTTAATTGGTTCACCTCTATATCTAGACAGCTTTAGATTGGTTGTCATTGGAGTAGGCAATGGCTTTGCTAAACTCATTTATGCTCTGCACAAAATCTCAGTAATGTATTTTTTATGATTTAATTGTAAAGCTAAATCTGACAGTCTCTTTACTTCAATTCCTAAGAAGTAACTTAGTTCACCCAGATCTTTAATTGAGAATTGCTTATCAATATATTGTATGATAATATTGATTTCCTTGTTGTTGTTCCCAATAATTATGAGATTATCCACATATACAAGAATGTATGTTACTTCATCCTTGTTGTGTTTTGTAAATAAGGAGCTGTCTAATTTTGTTGGTTGATACTGCAATATCATGGGTGTTGCTTTTAGTTTTTCAAACCATACCCTTGGAGCTTGCTTTAAACCATAAATTGCTTTGTTTAATTTGCATACTCTGTTATGTGACTGCTTGTATCCCTGTGGTTGATCCATGTAAACTTCTTCCTTAAGTTCTCCATTAAGGAATGCATTGTTTACATCCAATTGCCTAATGTTCCACTTCATATGCAATGCAATAGTAAGAATAACCCTTATAGTTGCTAGTTTTACCACTAGTGAGAATGTTTCATTGAAATCAAAACCATACTGATGTGTGTAACCCTTAGCAACAAGTCTGGCCTTGTATTTTGATATTGTTCCATCAGGATTCCTTTTTAACTTGTATGTCCACTTGCATCCAATAGCATTTTTATTCTTGGGTAGAGTAACAAGTTCCCTTGTCTTATTTTTGATGAAAGCATTATATTCCTCATCTATTGCAGTTTTCCACTTATCATCAAGTATGGCTTGTTCAAAGTTTTTTGGTTCACTATTGTTTATGAAAGTTGCATATACTTTTGGTTTCAATATTCCACTCTTTGATCTTGATGTCATATGATGTCCAATTTGAGTTTGTCTTACTTGAGTATGAGATATTGCAGTAGCTTCTTGTTTATTATGTGCACTTGATGCTTGATTGTCACTTTGTTCATGCTGACTGCATTACCCTGTGCTTTGAATGTTTTGAGGAGTGCAAGTGATGTGCTCTGGCATATCAGTTCTCTCATGATCTGGTATGCCTTGAGTTACATTTGTATTCCTTTCCTCCATATCATTTGAGTAGAGTGGTATGTTTGAAATAGACACAGCTGGATTGAATACTTTCTGAGTTGGTCTTTTCTTGTCTTCTACAAATGGAAAATTTCTTTCATTAAAAACTACATGTTTGGAAATAAAAACTTTACCTTTGCTGTCAAGACATTTGTAGCATTTTTGCTTGCTTGCATATTCCAAGAATGTGCATGGAGATGATCTAAAGCTAAGTTTATGTGTATTATATGGTCTCAAGTATGGAAAACAAAGACACCCAAAAACTTTTAGACTTTGATAATCTGGTTTTATTTTACACATAATCTCAATTGGACTTTTATGATTTAAAACTTTTGTGGGTAATTTGTTAATAAGAAATGCTGTTGTACTAAAAGCATCAGGCCAGAATTTCAGTGGTAAGGAAGCTTGGGCTAATAGTGTAAGACCGGTTTCTACAATATGCATCTGCTTCCTTTCAACTAAACCATTTTGCTTAGAAGTATAAGGGCATGTAGTTCTGTGTATAATCCCTTTTTTCTAAAAATACACACCGAGAGATTTATACTATGATCCTCTATCTGTTTGAATTGTTTTGACCAGGCAGTTTGTCTGATTTTCTGCTTGGGTAATAAACTGTATCGCTGTATTGTATGCATCTTACTTTGCCTTGAGAAAGTATATCCACGTAAATCTGGAATAAGCATCAACAAAAGAAATATAATATTTGAAACCATAGTCAGAATTGATTGGAGCTAGACCCCACCGATCTGATGCTATTAGCTCAAGAGGTCTGTGAAAAACTGTGGATGAATTGGTAAAAGCAAGTTTATGACTTTTACCTAATTGATAGTATGTACATATATAAGGTAAAGATACATCATCAAAGGAAATATTATTATCTGTTAGAACTTTCTTTACAATTCTTTCACTTCGATGACTAAGTTTATAATGTCATACATCAAAAACATTATCTTCTCTATTTGTTGCATTACATTCAGTAAGATTGCATAATTTTCTTGAATTTTCTTGCTGCTTGTAATTTGATAGATTGAATTTGTAAAGGCCATTTTGCACTTCACCTTGCAAGAGAATGTTTTTAGTTAGTAATTCTCTAGCTAAACAAGTTTTAGGATGGTACTCAAAATAGACTCTATTATCAGTTGCAAATTGAGAAACACTAATAAGATTATTTTTCTTATTTGTGGTACTTTAAGTAAATTTTTTTAGTATAGACATCTCTTTCCCTGAATAGTACCATATCCAGTATGAGTAATACAAACTGACTCACCATTTCCCATGTATACTAATTTGTTACCTTTGTACTCCTTGTTGCCTATGTTCAGGTTGTGTAAATTGCTAGTGATATGATTTGTTGCATCTGAATCAGGATACCAGCTCTCACTCATTATATCTTCAGTTCTTGCTACTTCATCAGTCTCCAGGTGATGTATTTTGTTATTTCCTGAAGAATTTTTTGATTCTGTCTGCATTTTTGCTATGTTTACACTTGGGTTCATATTCCTTTGATTTCCTGAACTCTGACTTTGTTGAGTATATTGAGTATCAAATCTGAAGTAATATTTCATGGTTGTATGACCATTTCCACCACATATCTGACACTTCATTATGTTGTTATTATTTCGTCTGCCTCCTCTACTTCTTCCTCTGTAAGATTGGCCTCCTCTCTGAAATGATTGATTTACTCTGTTGCTTGACTCATTTCTATTAGAGTATATCTGTTCTTGATGTTTGTTGTTAAAATTAGAAGCATAATTGCTTGTATAGTCTGTCTCCACTGGTTATGGATCCCCTACCCCCAAATTCCTATCGGAATACCCCCAAATTCCTATCGGACTACAAAGACATGTTTTTCAGAGTCACGAGATAAAATTAGTCCAATGCCGTCATGATATATAAAGATCGCTCAAAGCTATAAGTTGAGCTCAGTCTCGGGAAAAGGTAATTTGAACTTAAACAATATGAAGAAAGAGGTTCAAAGGTATGATGGAAACTTCCCAAATCACCAGCAGGAGGGAACAAAACGATGAAGCAAGTAGAGGTATTGGATGAGCTACACCGCATTTGGAGATGAGACACCTGGTAATTAACCAACTGGATTTTGGTTTTAGAAGGCATGGTAGCTGATAGACTTTGCCAATGCTTGCTATATTCTTCCTCCTTGTCTCGACCTTTAACGTAATATATTTCCCTATGTTACATTTTCAATTTTTGGTTACCTTGCTATATCACATTCTTTTCTTCCCAAGTTGTTATAATTGATTGTCCTGAATCAAAGATTTCTGTTGGGTCAAATGTTATAATTTGTCGAACCAACTCTTGCTTACTGCATACACTCTCTTTTTTTTTCTTTCTTCTATCTACTCTGCAACAATAATTTATCCCTTACTATTCACAACCTATTTAAATAAACGTCAGTTCACAACTAGAAGATATACATTAGTTTAAAACTTTTGAAGAAGCAAAAGAGATGGATTTATTATCTGTAAAAGCAACATTGGTGTTCGCTTTGTTATTTGCCCAAGTACCGGTGAATGTGAATGGTAAATTCACTCAATTTGGAAGAAGAACTAAATTCAAAAATCAAAGACAAAACTTGTTCATTAACCACGTAGAAATTGTCCTTAACGAACTGAAGGAAAAGGCACCAATTGATGGTAATTTTGAGCATGAAACAAGGAGTATATCAGGTCCAAGAATGACTGCAAAAACAGCATTCGTGCAACTGGTGGATCTGCATCTGCTGGATGCAGCATTCGCTATGACAATGTCACAATATAAACCACTTTATGTATTAATGGAATTCTGGAAACAGTGATATGTTGTGTTTCATTGTTTGTGCCAGATATGCTGTATGTATAAGAATAAGAGGTGATATGTTATGATCCACTTAGATTGTTGGTTTTACAAACATTATGTTTGTTCACTCTATTCAGACAAGCATTGTTGGTTAGTTTTATGTCATAATGTAAGAATGGTAATATATTATTGGAATATTGTGCAAGTATGTAGAAGTTATAACCAAAAAGAAAAAAGAACATGGTCATATTTCTACAGTATTTAACTAGTTCCTATTTGAAGTTATATGTATTTGATCGAGTATGCTTCTATGTTAAATTAGAAGATTGTTTTCATAAAACACACATGCTTCATCTTAGTATCTAATATTCATATTATTGCTTGGGAAACCTATGGCTAATGTAGTTACTGAGAAAACGTGGATTATGCATAAGCAAGAAACATGAGTATTTAAAAGATTTTCCTTCTAAGTGGTAATCATAGTTCTGAAGACTGGCCGTAGCGGACTACGACCGGAGGTTCCGACAGTCCGACCGGTCGGACAACGGTACTTTGGTAGTTGAAATTAGTTGTTTGTATGCCATTATTTGTAACATAAAGTGTTTAAATCAAGGTTTAAAATTCCGTCTTCCGTTTCCATTCCGGTCACCAAGAAATTTTCAAATTTTCAATTCTTTAAGAAATTTCGAAAGCTCCGCTTTAATTCTGTTTTGTGAATTCCGGTATTTTTTTGTAAATATGTAGATTAGTACAATTTTTTAATATAAAAAATTTGAACTTTATGAAAATTTATTTAAAGAAAAGCTTCACATGAATTTTATACAAGTTATTTTATCCTAATTCACTACTATGTAACCGGAGTATTGTTTATCACTAATTTAAATTTTCAGCCCTTACTTCTTTATCATCTTAATCGTAACTTAAAATTTTCACAACTCAGCCGAGCCAAAGAAAAAGAACAAGACCCGACACTATCATTAAAAAAACCTAAATCAATTTGCCCCTCCTCTTTGATTCCGCACCTCTCTTCCCCTTCTAGATCATGCCGCCTTCTCACGCTTCCTACTTGATGTTGCCTTCTCTCTCTTTCTCTCTTCTCAGAGGTATGTTTTTTTTCTATTGTATCATTCAGAACTGGATTTCGAGGCAAGTTCCAGCCCGGTCATTCGGAACCAGACCGAGATGGGCGGGATTCCCGCATGCCGGTTGGAATTTGAAACCATGCTTTAAATGCAAATATACCAACAACAATAACAAGATAAACAAAGGGTTTGAATATGAAAATTAGCCCTTTTCGTTATCCCCTTCTCCTCACCCATTGTTCCATGTAACCTATAAGGCTGCGGTTGGTTTACCGCCTTAGTTTTGAGTTTTCATCCATACAAAAATCTGCATGACGCATGTATATTGAGAAAAACGATCAATTTACAAAACGAAGTTAACATACAAAATTGAAAACCACTTTTTTTATTTTTCGTATTTTGAAAAATAACGGAAGAACGAGAAACAATTCATCATTTCGTTGTCCCTCCGTCCCCTCCGTCGTCTGCTCCATCTTCCTTCCACCCCTTCCGTCATCTCCTCCATCTTCCTTCCACCCCTTCCGTCGTCTCTCCAAATTTGTCAAAAATAGCCTTCATTTTCGCTGTTTTACTTGATTAAGTACAGTTTGCACGAGTTTAATCGCGGTGTGATGCAGATTATGGCGTGACGTAGATGGCAGCTCAATTCTTTTTCCAACTACTGTGCCCAATGGCTCACGGTTAGTCGTGGTCGAGCCGTTGTTGAGCCTGGTCTTCAATACACTAGTGGCAAGTAACTAATGCACATGCATGATTATACAATTAATATTGAGGATAACATCTACCAACGTTCATACAACATTCCTATAGCGCTTAATTGACATCTTATGTATTCACATGATGTAAAAAAAAGGTGCAAATAGAATATATCATGCTCTGACATCAGTTAATACTTGAATGCTCACCATTTGAATTTTTTGCTTTAATATGATATGTGATTTATAGCAAGGGGATTTTGTCTTCGGTTTCTATTTTGAAAAGAAAAAAAACATAAGCCTCACATTCCTCCTATAAAAACAATATAAACTAATTCTCTCTTTTGATAAGTATAAAATTGATGCCGAAGTAATGTTAAAATTGATGTTGTAATTTTTTTCCTTTAATCATCATTACATCAATTTTTTTGAATGTTTTATGTTTATCAATTTTTGAATTGAATTTATGTAAAAATTACTACATGTATATTGAAAAATACTTCCAGTTTACAGTGCAAATGTTTGTCATGTATAATTATTATTATGTTGTGCAATATAAGTTCAGATATATATATATATATATATCATATGTTACACTGCAATTATTAGCCTTTGCGCTGTCGCACTTGTTGTCGTGCAGTGACGCAACATAACTACAAAATATACGTAGAATATTTTCACTACAAAATATGCCTGTGTAATGCAACAGTACACATGTTTCTACAAATAATAATAATAATAATAATAATAATAATAATAAATTTCAAATAAATCAAATTCAGAAATCTGACGAACTTGGACATACTCCTATGATCATTGATTTGATGCCTCTAACGATTATGAAGGATGTCAATAGGTGTGTTTCTCAATGTAGAGTCAATTGTTGGTGGTCTCACGGGGTAATGATTCTATGTTGATTAGAATTAGCAATTCCAACAATAGATGGTTGGAATTTAATCATCTACAAACAACAACTGAAGGTGCTCAAATCGTTGCCGGAAGAGATGTGAACTTCGATGAAGAACCAACCGATGGACTATTTGACTTGTAAATTGTACTTAAAACCTCATATGCATCATTCACTTCAACTTAGGGTGCTTTCATGGTAGAAAGTTATAGTGTTCCCACGTCCGACGTGGGAATGGGTAACCGAAGTAAACAGCTCTTTCCCACAAAGGAAAAGGAACAGATCAGTGACGTCCAACATTGTAAATGATAAATTTGAGCAAAATGAATCCTTTCCAAAAATATAGGAAGAGTCGAGGCACGCGAGTGATCCATATTTTTCAAAACTCGTACTTAAACCCCTACTTAACCATGTTTTACAATAAATTATTAATGACTAATAACAAAACTTATTGCAAAACAAATCTCCAGCCAATTCCTTTTCTATCCTCTTTCCCAACACAAAAACACACACCTCTTTCACCATCTTCTTTCCAACATCTTCCCTCAACCCATTTCACTCTGCTAAGAAGGGACACCTGAACTCTTCCATATTTTATGAGTTGTGTTTAGTTACCTACTTATCTATATATAATGATAATACCACCATTTAAAAATGTTGAAACGACGAAAATACCCATGTTAAATGAGTGCTTTAGGCTGACGTTCTAGATGTCTTTTCTATGTACACGTGTGATGCATGAGTATTGGTTATATTAATTCAGAACGTTTTGCCAACATGCAACTTTAAATGTTCGATAAATTTACAACTTCAAATGTTCGATCAAAAATATTTTTAAAATATTTGCCACTTGAAAATCGTAATTTTTATTTAGATGACAAACACTTTTAAAAGTAAAATTCTTTACCATTCAAATATCGATTTTTTTTTTGCAAATAAATTGTTAAACAAAACTTAAATGCAAATTTACTTTTGTCCTCGTCTTTTCTATCAAATATTGTTTACACAACACATCATATCCACTTAAGACCATCGATACTTATATTTTTTCTTGAAAAGCCATCTAATATGCAATGGAGGTGAACTACTTTCATTATGAACATTATACTTATTATTCTTAGAACAAATTTTTTCCCTTAAAAGAATCCATTCACCACATGCAAATGTTTTCCAATAATTCTTTCATGTAAAAAAAGTCATACTCGGCTTAATAGACTAAGCATATTTCAAAACAAAAATGCAACATACATAAAAATAATTCGGTGGGGTGTGTGTGTGTCGACATACAAAGAATCTATAATAAGTCGGTATGTATCGATAACCCACTCTCTTCTTCTCGCCAACGGCAACCTTTGTTTTGAAAATGCATTTAAACGTAATCAGTATGATGATAAATAAATACTACACCATCCATAAAGGTCTTATCTCCAAATTTTCAACAACTTGAATATTCTTTTAAATTTAAATGTCATAACACTCAATTTATACGCATACACTAACATTATGTAACGACCCGGAATTTTGGACCATTCGCGTCCATTATAAGTGTATAGGTAGACACTCATGCTGGAGTTGAATTGCTCAAAATACCGCGTTGTTAATTTAAATTGGCAAAACTGAACATATACAGTAAATAAATAATCACAGATCACAGACATAGAGTAATAAGTGCAGCGGAAATAAAAGAGATAGTAGTTCATGAAGCTACTATATGAATATATAAAATACATCAAAGTTTACAACAGATACAACGGAGGAGTAATACAATACATCAGATACAAATCAGAATACATCACTGGAATCATCGAATACTGAAAGCAGAATAGATGGCTGGATCTTCAAGCAAAACTCCAACTTCAAAGGTGAGTCTCGAATACTGGATCACTCAGTTTGACCCGAGCGTAAAGCAAAACACAAAACACTCGAGTCAGGATTAACATTCTTATATTAATAAATCCAACTCAAGTGAAATAGCAATTGAAATACAAGTAACTCAAAGGATGTTTGGAATAACCATCCTTTAAGGATCCGTTAAACTATCTACTAGGTAGTAATGTACGCTAAGTAGATAATGTCTATCGGTAATAATAAGATATCAAAATAGTGTTAAGTCATGGCCCATTCCACCCTTAACACATTTTTATTCCCAAAAGCATATACAAGACCGTAGTTTCCCCAAAACCGGAAGTCACCAGAGGGCAATCCATATACTAAAGGAACAAATCAAAATCGTAGTGGTCGCGCATAAATGGAATACAAGTATGACAAGGCACATGAGGCAATACCCAAGGTAGTGATACTACCGTTCGCCTGATCCGGACTGGTGAGAACGCAACGCCGCAGCGCCCGCAACACCGTGAAACAACACTCCCAAAATCAAGGGTGCACCAATCGACAACAAGTATAAGTAGTTCGAAGAAGTGTGTCCACTTGAGGTAGCTAATCCTCCATTGGCCCGGCACAGCTCCTGTTTTAGTCATTTCCAATTTGACACAAGTGTCAAGGCTATCCATTATCGTTCTCTTTCTTCAGTCATCACGTACATCATTCCAACCACTTCATTCTGGATCATCACTCCGCGTATAGTTATTAAAGTGGGTTTCGGTTTAGATAGAGAGTATATCCATAACCGAATTCCGGTCTCTTTAATAACCTCCGAAATTATTTCACCGATTGGTCGTTTGTTTATTTCAAAACCAAATCAATTCCAATTTCAATCAGAGTTTATAAATCGACATTTCGTTTGTCTTTCAAACCATTTCCATAAATTTACGTTTCAAAACTTCCAAATTACACTTTCAAAATCTTATAATTCAAATTCAAATTTTATTTAAAACAATTTAAATATCGATTTAAATTCGTATATCAGTTTCATTCCGAAATCATTTAAACAAATTTTATTTAACATTCAAATCAATTTAAACTCATTTATCGATTCCATTCAATATTCGTTAAGTTACTTTATCATTCAAAACAATTTCCATTAAATTTCCAATTCATTAAATCAATTCTTAAGTTCAACTTCATTAAATCAAAATTTACAATTTTGAATTAAACTAAATTCGTCAAATCAATTCTTTCAATTACAAGTCTTACATTAATTCCAAAAATATCACATTTTCATTTCTTGTTAAAGAAATTCCATTTCACTTATTTACTTACTTAAATAATTTTCCAAAAACTTACTTAATAAAGAAATTCAATTTCAATTATTTACGAAACAAAATTCACTTATTCAAAAGTTCAATTTTACTTATTAAAGAATTCAATTCAATTTAATCATTAAATAATTCAATCTTATTTAATTATTAAATAATTCAAAACTTAATTATTAAATAATTTCAAATTTAATTATTAAATAATTTCAAAGTTTAATAATTTCAAACTTAATTACAATTTCAAACTTAATTATTAAATCATTTCAAAGTTAATACAATCATTTCTCAAATTAAACAACATTCTTTCATCAATTTCTTTATAAATATTTCATTTCAGATTACTAAATATTCACATTTAAATTTCATTGAAATTCAATTTCCAACTTCGTTTCAAAACCATATTATTATTCAAATAAAATCTTCATTTTATTTTTAAATCAAATTATTGACCAATCGGGTTTTTATTTAATTTCCTATCCTAGGTCAAAGTTCAATTTGGGTATTTATCATTTCAACCCGATTCCAATTCAATTCAAAATCAAAGCATAACAAAGGGAACTTGCAGTGTGATAACTGGGATGGTGTCAAAGTAAATAAACAAGCAATAACAACAATCAATAACAATTCAATAATCAATTCAAATAATCCCGAAATAACCGTATTAATTCGCATTGTTATTTGTACGAATTAATATAATTATTTCTAGAATCTACACTATCATTTCATGTAGATTAAGGATTATTACACTAATATTTATACGGTTCTTCAATTGTCATTCGATTTCAATTTTAACACTACAACAATTAATCCAATATGCGTCGATGGTTCAAAGTGTAACTATCACTATTCTACATGTCAATTAATTTAACAATTAAAAGGGGTCATATTCAACTAAATCAAATTCAACATATGTGTCGATTCAAATTTTAATTATCCTACGTCAAATTTTACTTGCATAATATTTATCACTTTATACATTTCAATTTTAACGTCCAATTGTAAATATCAAACAATCAATCATTTAACAACCAAACTGGATTATCATTGCATATATAACAGATATTGGTGTCAGATGTCACAGGTGAACTGATACAGGTAATAACAGTGTAAATATCTAACAGCAGCATATTTCAATTGTCGTTTCAATTGAAATCAAATTTAATAAATAAAAGAACGTTAATCGTGAGTGAGTGCTCACCTTTTGAGGCTGAAGAAATTTTTGACGATGAAATGAGTTACGAATCCAAGCTCAAATCTCAAAACGAACATTGTTGGCACGAATTTGACGGACAAGGCAGATAAATAGAAATTAACGACAATAGATCAGAAATTGCTTGATGTAGACCGAAAAGAATATATACTATTCTAATATATTATCTTCTTAACCAATATAAATTTTGAAGCCCGTTAAAATTATATACACATATATATATATATACGCTTTCAAAAGTCATAGTTTTAAACTAAAACAGGCATATAAATCAACATATATACATTATATATTTTGAAATAAATATTTAAAAAAGTGTATATAATAGTAGGAAAATATATAGTCGAGACTTTTAACCCTATAGCTTACCTTAATACAAGACATCCATATAAACTCACGCACTGATATAGTTTAAAATTATGTAAACTAACCCCATACTCTCGTATTTTTCTTCGTACCACTATACTTTTAAGGTAATAGGATATAAAATATACAACTGCCACTTAAGTGCATATGCGCATAACTAAATGTGCACAGTTTGACCGCATAACAAATACAGTAACTATATGAAATGTAATAATATATATTTAAGATATACACGCACTGACTATATAGATGGAAAAAAACTCTTTAACTAATATACATTTCTAAAAAAATACGAACTACAACACTTAATAAAATTAGGTACCCGAAATCATTACAGAGAGAAAAACTTTTATAACATAGCTGTATAATCTGTATAGCCATTATTACAGTTAACTATATATGTATAAACACTGTACAACTCAAAACAAAACTTACTTTTTCGTACATACTATAATATATGTAAGGTATTAAACTTACAATACTTTATACTATATAACTTATATACAACCAAAATTCCATAAGGATCTATACAGTATATACATTAATAAATTATATACATGTAGCTTCTCAACTTAAAATATAAATCTGATATGTACAACATACTAACATATATACACATATAAATTACCTTTGCAAGGAAAAGGAAAAGGAGGCACGGTAAAGTTCTCGGCTGTGGCAAGAGGGAAAGGGAAGCACGACCATGGTGTGCATGTAGGTGGACGTAGGAAACTAGGTGCCTGCGGCCTGAGTTGATAGGGGTGTGGGATGGAGAGGAGCTGTCGACGGGGTAAGGTGATGCGGCGAGCGAGATTTGAAAGGGGCGACTCGATGGTGACTCAGGCGGAGGCTTGGCTGCGTGCGCGGTTCGGTGACGGTGATTGATGAGGTCGTTGGGTTGCAGACGTGGACGCTTCGGGGATGGAGGCGGAGGGGTGTTTGCGTCGGTGGTGACGTGGAGGAAGAGGCCGGTGGGTTGTCAGGAGAAGGAGATGTGGCGTGCATGAAACTCGGGAGGGTTGTGTGCATTGTGGTGGTCGGGACGTTGCTGTGAGGAGGTGGGAAATGGTCAGGGGATAGGTGGAAGTATGGAAGACGTGGTGGTTGGAGGCGCTTCTAGATTTCTTGGTTGAGGATGCAATGGCGTTCGGGTTGAGATTGAAGGAGGGGAGGCTGTGCGAACAAAGATGAAGGAGGGAGAGGAAGAAGGGAAGTGGAAGTCTACAGGGTATATTTGAAGAGAATAGATAATAAAGGGAAGGTTGTGAAAGGCTGAAGATGGCTTGAACGTATAAGTGGAAATGATGAAATATCTAACTAAATTAATAACGTGGAAAATAGCAAAGGTCTTGGCAGTTGAAAACCAGGAAATTAAATGCTAGTGACTATTCAAATTTTCACGGTGGTTAAACAATCAGACAAACGAAATCAAAAAAAGTAATAATAATATCAAAACGGTACCTAGACGGATGACCGTTTCGCAGTTTTCGCGGCATTCCGAACTGCAAAATATACAAATGAGTATACTGCGAAGATCACCACGACGAGACGATCACAACGGTATACGGATATCAGTGGTACAATTATTCGATCAAAAGTCGATATCGGTACCAAATGTTGTTATTTTGCCGAAAATAAGATCGACGGAGCCAAAGATGTTCGAATTTGGAAAATTGATAAACTGACATCTTGCTCAGAAGATGGTTTAGAATTTTCCTATGTAAAAATATTTAGGTTTCAGAAACATTTTATTTTCATCGCTTTTTAACTGATTAAATTGAAGTGAATTTACGCGCGAAATAAACTTTCATATTTTCGGACGAAAATTTACCAGTTGCTATGTTTAACTAGACGTATTCCAAATATTAAATTTTTATTTCAAAATTATATCGTTTAAAATTTCACAAAATTTCAACTAATTACGTTATTAAAAACAGTTGAAATTTACGGGTCGTTACACTCTCCTCCACTCAAAACTTTTCGTCCCCGAAAAGGAACGAGGTAGGAGAATAGAACAACCAGAAAGAAAACAGATTTGAAATACAAAATAACAATTAATTTAAACCATATAAATTCAAATTTAAATTAATTGATATTCAATAATTGATTTAATCCATTTGATTTCACTAAAATCAATATCAACTACTTCTAAATTCATTATCTTATTATCCAATTATCTTCAATTTACAATTTCTAAAACCATAAATTTGAATAGTCTTTTATTATAATCATATTTTCAACAATTTAAATTCTTCTTTATTCTACTTAATATATCTAATCACATATATTTAACCCATATAAATTAATTTAAACCATAAAAGTTTCGATTAATTTACATCTATTAATTTCTTTTAAGTTCAAGGTATTTTCATAAGTTGATCAAATTTCAATTTATTAATTCTTTCAAAACAAATTTATTACGTTATTAACTGAGTTTTATTATTTATCCTATTTGACTCTATTAACATCTTCAAAATCAAAATTTAGTGTATAACATTTATTATAAACACTCAAATTTTATTTATAAATTCAATTTATCTTATGTATTATCCAATTACATATTCAACTTCTGAATGACTTAGGTAAGTTGTATTAGAATGCAGTTGAACAATATGCAAATAAAAAATTTTCCAATTCAATTATTCAAGTTTAAATATTTATTCCAAATTTTGGTTTTATTTATAATTAAAATCATCCTTTAACAAAATTTAAGAATTAGATTTCCGACTAACTTTAAACAATTTAGAGATATATATAATATATTTATATCAAATCAAATTAAATTTAAAATAAGATACCTATATATATGTAAATCAAAATATACTGAAGAAATTCAAATCAAAATTTTTTCAAAACAAAACCGTAACTACAGAATGGTTTCTCCACTTCGAAACTCGAAAATGAATATCGATGATGCGGCCGCCATCACCGAGAATATTTTCCAGCGACAAAGAGAAGAGCACTGATATCAATATTTTAAAATTCTTTGAAAACGGTTTCTATTTGAAAATACGTTCAATAATATACATTTTAAAATTTAAACCAAAGTTCAAAATCACCGGAAACTAAATTCTCAAATTTCTGAATTAAATTCATTTCAAATTCCAAATCAATTTATAAACCGTATTTATAAATTTATTTAGAACAATAAATGATAATCAAATATTATCATTTCAAACAAACAATTTAATTAACCTATTAAATTCCAGAAAATTTTACTTATATTTTCACAATATAATCAAACAAATTTATTTCATTTACCAAATTTGAAAATAATATTGTGTCAGTTTGCTCTGTTCAAGTGTTTTGGAAATCCTATCGATTGCGTTGATCAGACGTATCGATCGGAAACCCAAATCAACATCAACAACTCAAACAACACAATATATAAAACATTTATATATATATTAGTTTACAAATACATTTCTTTGCTCGACGATACAGGAATGAATTTTCAAAATAAGGATAGGGTTTCAAATTTTGATGTAAATCAAATCAAAGAGAATTTTGATTCGAAGACAAATTTGAAGGAAAAGATAAGATGATTCAATAATAGAATCGGGAGATGGGTAAGTTTATTTAATTCACGGGCAACCTTAACCGGGTCATCCGTAACTTCAAGAATAAGATCGATGCTGAACTCTGAGGTAAATCGACATTCGATCTCAAGAAATAGAATTCAGGTATAGCAGGAGATAGATAGCATCGTAAACCGAGGATACAGAAATCTCCGGTAAATCGATGCCTATTATAAAGGAGTTTTGCTCCTTTACGAATCATTCGAATATTAGCGAGACCGCCGATCTATTATAGATAACATTCAGAATGGAGTTATGGGGTGCTCCATGATTGAAAGAAGACGAATAGTGAAGGACACGAATGAATTTCGGAACCGAGGGGAACGTTCCAAAATTCAAAGGAATTGAGTCAAAGGAAGAGATTGAAACTCGAATGAGAGTGATTCTGTAAATACATTTACCCTATATGTTGAGTTTTGCCTAGAGCTACCAAAGCTCTGATACCAACTGTAACGACCCGGAATTTTGGACCATTCGCGTCCATTATAAGTGTATAGGTAGACACTCATGCCGGAGTTGAATTGCTCAAAATACCGCGTTGTTAATTTAAATTGGCAAAACTGAACATATACAGTAAATAAATAATCACAGATCACAGACACAGAGTAATAAGTGCAGCGGAAATAAAAGAGATAGTAGTTCATGAAGCTACTATATGAATATATAAAATACATCAGAGTTTACAACAGATACAACGGAAGAGTAATACAATACATCAGATACAAATCAGAATACATCACTGGAATCATCGAATACTGAAAGCAGAATAGATGGCTGGATCTTCAAGCAAAACTCCAACTTCAAAGGTGAGTCTCGAATACTGGATCACTCAGTCTGACCCGAGCGTAAAGCAAAACACAAAACACTCGAGTCAGGATTAACATTCTTATATTAATAAATCCAACTCAAGTGAAATAGCAATTGAAATACAAGTAACTCAAAGGATGTTTGGAATAACCATCCTTTAAGGATCCGCTAAACTATCTACTAGGTAGTAATGTACGCTAAGTAGATAATGTCTATCAGTAATAATAAGATATCAAAATAGTGTTAAGTTATGGCCCATTCCACCCTTAACACATTTTTATTCCCAAAAGCATATACAAGACCGTAGTTTCCCCAAAACCGGAAGTCACCAGAGGGCAATCCATATACTAAAGGTACAAATCAAAATCGTAGTGGTCGCGCATAAATAGAATACAAGTATGACAAGGCACATGAGGCAATACCCAAGGTAGTGATACTACCGTTCGCCTGATCCGGACTGGTGAGAACGCAACGCCGCAGCGCCCGCAACACCGTGAAACAACACTCCCAAAATCAAGGGTGCACCAATCGACAACAAGTATAAGTAGTTCGAAGAAGTGTGTCCACTTGAGGTAGCTAATCCTTCATTGGCCCGGCACAGCTCCTGTTTTAGTCATTTCCAATTTGACACAAGTGTCAAGGCTATCCATTATCGTTCTCTTTCTTCAGTCATCACGTACATCATTCCAACCACTTCATTCTGGATCATCACTCCACGTATAGTTATTAAAGTGGGTTTCGGTTTAGATAGAGAGTATATCCATAACCGAATTCCGGTGTAACGATCCTGAGATTCAGCGCTCGAAAATCAACATCAAATACCTTACTCGTATTCGACTATCAGATATTCAAACGTCAAACTTCAGTTCGCCGGAGCTTATAACAACATCAGATGAATATAAACAGCGGAAATAAACTGAATATCATACATCACATCATAGATACAACATCATAATAATATCCAGTACTACATCAGAGTATCATAATACATATTCCACACTCCAAATAAACATCATAATAGTACAACAATGATCACTAGCAAAAGTCTTCAGAGAAATGAAGACGATAGTGAATATCCATGACTAAGCACCTGGTGATCCAAAAAGCTTCCAAAATATCTTCAAGATAAAGTCCCTAAAATCTGATAGCTCCTAAACCCAAAAAGAAACTCCAAAATCCAGCTAACACCAAAGCACGGAAAACCTGCTACTAGGCTGCCCGTGTGGAAATAATGGGCACCCAGAGTTTAGAAAAGAAACAATAAACTCCGGGTCAGTCATGGGACTGGTATGAGTAAACAAAAGTAGTTACTTTAAATAAACAGATTTTAAAAAGAATCCGATATGCTTTTGGAAAATGAAACTACCATAAGACCTCCCGCCACACACACAATGCAAACGCAGAATTGGAGGAGATTTCTTCTTATGATAGTCAAAGATGCTTACTACGTAAATCATTGGATTATTATTATTAATGTCTAGTGAGAAAAACAATTTCGAAAGTATAATATTAATCTTAGCCAGCATAGACATTCCAAACTATGCCTACTATAGCTACCATTTAAACAGTGGGGCGCCACCATAAGTAAATGGCAGGTTCTACAACTAAAACCGTACTGGGTTCGTATTGGCAATTGGATTTCCAACAAATGGTCAGGCTAAGGAACTTCCTACCGCCGCATGGGATCGCCTCTGGCTGGACGTCCCGAGAGACAAACTGCTCTCTGCCAAACAAGGCCGGGTTACCCCTGTAACAGGTAACTCACGAATATGTCATCCCCCGGTCCTTTGGGACCTTTATCCGAGGCGCCTCGATCAAACACACAATCACAATAAATGAGATCGGAGTATCCACATAGGTTAAATAATAGGGCTCCATACCTGATACCACCCTTTTCCAGAAGGAAATGACATACCCTAAAGGGCGCGACCCTCATAACCTTGCCGCAACATTCCTGTTTCGACCATTTCCGGGGAGTGAGGTCTGACGAAGTCTCGTCCACAAAGCTACGCTTTTTAAAAAAGCCACGCTTTGGGTCAACAGATGATCAATCAATGATCACAAAGATAAATGATCAAACAAATGATCATATCGCAAATGATCAAACACTGATCATCACACAGCAACACTCAGCATGCCACATTACCAAATTGGGATATATCGCTGATAAATTTCAACTACATAACCTCTGAGCTCGTACGTCTCAGAGAAGGGTGTTAAGCTAAGAGAATAAATTCTCCGCCACCAACAGAAATGTATTTGAAAGAAATCAGCTTTATATCTCAAAATGTAATGTCAGACATGTAACCATACAAGTCTGTTCCGGGTTCGAACAGAACCGAAGGCACTTCCGAAGAAGTCCTTGCAATCCGGGTATTTACAATCCCGATCGGACTTCCCATCACTTAGGGAATCTCTATACCGGAGCAACTCAGTGCAGAGACAATCGATAGGTCGTCCTATCGTTTTCATAAAAAACCCGGTCTTCAACACCGGTCTTCAAATGCTATCCATTACGACGTGTCACTATTCAGAATGGGTTGTATGACACAAAGGTCCTCTCCCGGCTAAACTGAATGGTGATTGATAAATTTTAAAACACGTGGATATGACGATCACAAAGATTTATATTCAGGGTTCGATGTGGGTTTCGGATAACAAACTGAAATCCGACTCCCTGTCGCATCGAAGTAAAAATGCCATTTTACGGCCAAAGGGGTTTTCACATCAATACAGAATTAAATCATAAATCACAATTCAGTACCAAAAACAATCACAGTGTCAAAATAGAAATATCAATCCAGTACAGTATATTTGATGATTGTCGGTCATCTCAAATTTTGGTGAATGTGATTCAAAAGTGCATTACCCGCATAATTGCCTTCATAATTTCTAATTTGATAATTAATTATCCTTAACTATAATTTAATTAGATTTTAAATTAACTTAAATAATTATCTTAATTTATTTCTTCTTAACTGTTAATTTATTAAATCTTGATTATCTTAATTAATTATTCTTTAAACTAATTAACTTTTAATTACAAGATAATTTCAAATTATTAATTGTTTAATCATTATAAATAATTTTCGTTTTAAGTTAAAAACTTGAATATTTGATTTACTCTTCAAATATTTTATCAAATTAATTTCTTAAACAATTTTACTTTAAATTCAAAAAAAGTTAACCCTTTCCTGATAACAACCCGAGCAAAATCTCAGGTTACTCGAGTAACCCTTCGAGCTTTTACCCATTTCCCCGAGACACTCCCCTGTACGCATCTTCTTCTTCTCTCTTTTTTTTTCCAGTTAAGTTTAAGTTGACTCAAGTTTAAACTAGCAGCAGGTAAACCAACTCTCGTGCTCGAGTTCTATACCGAAGCAAACCCCATCTTCCTCGAGTAACTACTCGAGTCGTTCATGCTGACACTCTGACACCACTTCAAAGCCGTACACGTGCACATCAACGCGTCGCCGTTCTGGCGAACGTCGCGACCCTCGTCAAGTCGAAAAACTCACAGACACTCGAATTCAAAAATCAACTCGAAGCCATTGTCTCGAAATCAAAGTTTCACCATTTCGTCGAACTGTATCTCGAAACCCACCAGCCTAAACGCCTCGTCCTCCTCGCACAGTTCACCAGAAAGCCCACGATTTCGGCCATAGCATGTCGACACTTCGTACAACCATTTTCCAAAAGCATTTACGACTCGATCATGAGATGAAGACGAACTCGACGTATTACAGACAAGTATAAGGACTCGAAGCAGTGTTTTAAATCTCGGATTTTGGCCAATATCTCGGGAAAATATCTCGGCTATCTCGGGCGATATTTAAAACACTTATAACTAAATAGGCTGCCAAATCTCGGATTTTGGCTGATATCTCGGATTTTTCATCTCGGCCATCTCGGGGAGATTTAAAAGCCTGACTCGAAGTAAAACCCTAAATTGAATTCGACCCCAAAATCTACGCATTAGAAAAATTCTTTAACATTTTTCTTGGATTCGTGGATGATTAAGCTTGCTGTATAACAAATCTCAACATTTATAATTGAGTCGATCACCAGGAATTTATAAAGATACAATTTTTGTTCACATACAGACTGCTCTGTACATATTCAACTAAAAATCTTCATCTTTGTTTTAAAAATCGTAACTTGCAATAAGGGTTCGAGCTATGAACTTGAATTAACTTTGTTGTAACAATTGAATTTATCAAATTTTTCTTGTTTACTTGTAAATCAAGCTGACAGTAGTATATTTTTCTCTAACATGTTGAAACAGGTATAAAATCTTGGTTAAAGACTAAACTTCTTGTTTAGTTGAAGACCTTAATTCTTAACAATGATTTGATGAAAATAAGTTTAAGTTTGCATCAATTGATCAACCCTGTGATCACTAACCAGAGAAGAACAATATACAGAGTAATCTATATATACAGAATGTTATTCAAAGATAAAACATATATAATACTATATGATCAAAAATTTATCTTCACTGTTAACTTAAAACTTTAAATTGATGTTTACTCACCTGATAATATTTGAAAACAGAGAACACTTTTTTTTTCTTTTGTTTTGAAAGCCTGCAGCTTTGAATCTTCCCCTTTGAAACTTTCTTGCTTTGTTTTGTAAATTGATCTCTAGTTTGGAAATATAGTGAAATTTATATTTTTCTTTCTTTTTCTATGTTATGTTTGAACGAACTGATATTGAGAAATGAAGATGTATAAAAGATAACAAGGCAGGCTGAACAAGATATAAGTTGTACTTTTCTTTTTTTTTTCTTTTTGTTTGTACATTATTTACCAGAGAAAAATATTTGTTTCTTATCAATTCGAATTGACTTGTTCATGGCTGAGTTGCAATGCATTAAATGAAAGCATGCTATGTTGCTTTGTACACTATAGACTGTCGTGTTCATGCTTTGTCTTTTGATAAGGCTGTACTATTTTGTTTCATTGATTATTATAAGTACCCTTTTATTTTTATCAAATTTACTTATGGTGGCTGTTTTATGATTATTTTTGTTGCAAACTTGTTTTAGTTATTAACATTTCATAACTATGTAATTTCATTACAAAGTTTAATTTAGTTCTATTTAAAGATTTTATAAAAAAAAGAAACATTATATTTGTTCATATCCTATTTTATTGTTTTAAACTATTTCTTGTTTTGAGTTATGTTTGTTCCTTCCTTAATTCATATTACATATATATCTATTTAAACTTAACATAAATTTTTATTTATTTTATAACTCATAGAATTTTATAATATTAATCTTAAGAATATTTTTATTTCTTTCGGAATTCTCAAATTTTAAATCCAAAAATTCCAACAATCTAACGAATTAAATTCTCAAAATTCCGGGATGTTACAATATCCCCTCCTTAAGAAAATTTCGTCCTCGAAATTGAAAGAGAGAGAAAACAACGAAGAATATATGAATGCAAAAAGATAGAGAAATGGCTTACCGGTTTAAGCCGAGATGTCTACTCTGGAATTGGGATATGATTTCTTCATATTATCTTCAGTTTCCCAAGTACAGTCCTTTGAATCGCCACTCCATTGAACTTTGACCAGCTTCACAACTTTGTTTCTCAATCTCTTCTCATCACGATCTACGATCTTGATTGGTTCTCTTCTGACCGTTAAATTTGGAGTGATTTCAATATCTTGCTGAGCAGCTTCTTCAATAATACTATCTGGATCATGCACATATTTCCGAAGACTAGAAACGTGAAACACATCATGCACGCCAGACAACCAGCTAGGTAGCTGCACTCGATATGCTAGAGGACCAATCCGTTCCAGAATAGGAAAAGGACCAATATAACGCGGTGCTAGCTTTCCAGTTTTCCTGAACCTCAATACACCCCGCATCGGAGACACTTTCAGAAATACAGAATCTCCAACTTGAAATTCCAAATCTCTTC
Organism: Allium fistulosum; assembly: GCA_030737815.1. NCBI lineage: Eukaryota > Viridiplantae > Streptophyta > Magnoliopsida > Asparagales > Amaryllidaceae > Allium > Allium fistulosum. Next base: position 855,295,276 of record CM060907.1, read on the forward strand.
TTCGGCGGTCATAATAACTTTTCTGACGGCTTTGGGCAGTTAATAACTTTTTTCGGATAAAATCAACCTTTTCCGTGGCTTCTTTGATCATATCTGGTCCAAGGATGAGTCTGTCACCCGATTCGATCCAGCATGCAGGTGATCGACACGGACGACCATATAAAGCTTCGAAAGGAGCCATTTCTATACTGGCCTGATAACTGTTGTTATAAGAAAATTCTACCAGATGTAAATGGTCCTCCCAAGAACCACCAAAATCATGAACACAAGCTCGCAATAAGTCTTCTAGAATTCGATTAACCCTTTCTGTCTGTCCATCAGATTGCGGGTGATAAGCAGTACTGAAATTTAATTTCGTTCCCAATGCGTCCTGGAATGCCTCCCAAAATCTACTGGTGAAGATCGGGTCACGATCACTCACTATACTGCTGGGAATCCCATGGAGACGAACAATTTCCTTTATATATAGCCCTGCTAAGCTTGCTGCAGTCCGAGTGGATTTCACTGGAATAAAGTGAGCAGTTTTGGTTAGACGGTCCACTATAACCCAAATCGCTTCATTTCCCTTCTTAGTTCGTGGCAATCTGTCGATGAAATCCATCGATACCTGATCCCACTTCCATTTCGGTACTTCCAAAGGTTGAAGTAAACCGGCCACTTTCTTTTGATCGCTTTTGATTTGTTGGCAAGTAGCACAGCGACTTACATATACTGATATGTCTCTCTTCATCGTTTTCCACCAGAATGTTCTTTTAATATCACGATACATTTTGTTGACTCCTGGATGGATACTGAGTTTGGACTTGTGGCATTCGTCTAAAACTTCACGCTTCAGATCAGGGAAGTCTGGAACACAAATCCTGCCCTTTAATTTTATAACTCCTCTACCATCCATTTCAAAATTAGTATCTTCCCCATGGCATATTCTTTTATAAATTCCTTGAAGAAACTTATCTTCATACTGCTTGCTCGCGATTCTCTTGAGAAGAGTAGGAGTAATAACAAGATATGCGAGAACAGCATGTCTTCTACTCAAAGCATCGGCAACTATATTGGCCTTTCCGGGTGTATATAAGATATCTAGATCATAAGATGCTAGAAATTCCAACCAACGTTGTTGTCGCAAATTCAGATCTTTCTGGGTGAAGAGATATTTCAAAGGTTTGTGGTCGGTGAATAATTCAAAATTTTCACCTATAACAGAAGGATTTATTAAGTATAAATATATGTTAAGTTAATTCGAACTTAAAATTTCTTTTAGAAAGCTGAAGGAGATTCTTACCCAGAAGATAATGTCGCCAAATCTTTAAGGCGAAAATAACAGCTAAAAGCTCCAAATCGTGTGTTGGGTAGTTTCTTTCATGTGGACGTAATTGTCTACTCGCGTAGGCAATCACCTTTCCTTTCTGCATTAATACTGCTCCTACCCCATCACCACAAGCATCGGTATATACAGATAAATCCTGGTTCCCGTTGATAATCGCGAGAACAGGAGCGGTGGTTAATCTCTTCTTTAACTCCTGAAAAGCTTCATCACATTTCAGAGTCCAATTAAATTTTGCATTCTTCATCGTTAGCTTAGTCATTGGACTAGCTATCTTAGAAAAGTCCTGAACGAACTTCCGATAATAACCTGCTAAACCCAAAAAGCTTCGAACTTCTTTCGGAGTAGTAGGTTGCTTCCAATCTAGAATAGAAGAAATCTTACTGGGATCAACAGAAATTCCTTCTTCATTAACAATATGGCCAAGAAATTTAACTTCTTCGACCCAAAAATGGCATTTAGAGAATTTGGCGAACAAGACGTTTCTTCTTAATATTTCCAAAACTATTCTGATATGTTCAGAATGCTCCTCCTCAGTTTTGGAATAAATCAAGATATCATCAATAAATACAAGCACAAATTCATTCAACACTTCCCGGAATACACGAGTCATAAGATCTACAAAGTATGCTGGAGCATTGGTTAGCCCGAAAGGCATGACTAACCATTCATAGAACATATTTGGACCCCTGAAAGCGGTCAAATGAACACAATCTTCGGCGATTCGTAACTGATGGAATCCCTGAGCTAGATCCATCTTCGAAAAGAAACGAGCGCCGTGAAGTTGATCAAATAGATCGTCAATTCTAGGTAGGGGAAATTTATTCTTAAGAGTCTGCTTATTGAGATCGCGGTAGTCAACACACAATCTCAAAGATCCGTCCGATTTAGCAACGAACACAACTGCTGAACCCCATTCAGAAACACTAGGACGAATTAATCCTTTGCTTAGCAGATCATTAGTTTGCTTGACTAATTCACCCTTTTCTCTGGGCGCCATCCTGCGACTTGCGTGAACTACAGGACGAGCATTTGGAATTAAGTCAATTCTGAATTCAATCTCTCGGTGTGGAGGTAAGGATTTCACTTCTTCGAACACATCTGGAAAATCTCTAACAATAGGTATAGACTCCAAACTAGGTTCAGAATATCCCAAATTATACATCAACCCTTCTCTTTTAGGACTAGGGTCCTCACAAGAAATCTCAATAAAATCTCCAGATTTGGTTTTAATCGAAATCAATCGACTGCTACAATCCAATTTGGCTTCATATTTCGCTAGCCAATCCATTCCAAGTAAAATTTCGAATTCCTTGAAATCAAGGACAAAGAGACCAATAGGGAATTGATAATAAGAATATGAGATAGGAACATCTCTACATTGAAGACAAAGATTTGCTGGGCCCCCTACTGGATTCTTTACACATATAGGATCCTCAACGAAATCAGGCTCAAGATTTAATTCATTTACAGTTTGCTGAGAAATAAAACTATGTGTAGCACCTGTATCAAACAAAACTCGAACAATTCTATCATAAATAGTAAGGTTACCTTCCAGAACTCCCTTCCCCTTTTCTACTTTAGAAGTTGCGGGTTGATCTTTGACTGCGTACACCTTTGCTACCTGTGCTTTCTTCATCATTGGGCAGTGTTTGACTTCATGTCCCTCTTCCTGACAAGCATAACATCTCTTGGACTTCGCTGGAACGAATTGATTCGCTTGTTTCTTAGGTTTCGTACAACTAGTTGAGTAGTGGCCTTTCTCTTGACAATTATAGCAAGTAACATTCTCTACTGTGTTCCCCTGGTCGCTTCCCTTTTTCTTCTTACCCTGCCATGGTTTCTTGCCTCCAAATTTCCTTTTTTTTCCAATTTGGGTTGCTCGTATTTCCTCCCTCCTTCGGGACCTCTTGCATATCCAAAGTAGCATATCTATACCCCATATCAATAAGATCAGAAAAAGGCTCTTTGACGTGGCCAGTCATCCTTTCGTGGAACTTCTTATTCATCCCCCGAATAAACTTTTCATTCATCTTCAAAGGTGTGTTCACCAACTCTGGACCAAAACGAGACAATTCATTGAATTTGTTTAGATACTCCTCAAATGACAAACTCCCTTGCTTCAAGTCCATGAACTCCTGATACATACGAGAAATCCCAGCTGATGGCATATAGCGCCCCTCGAATACTTCTTTAAATTTCTCCCAAGAAAACTCGTCTTCTGGCTTATCCACAGTGACTGTCTCCCACCATGCTAAAGCTTCTTCTTGTAGTTGCCAAGAAGCTATCAGTCGCATTTGATCATTTTCCAACTTAAGCCCTCTAAAAATTCTTTCACAAGATCTGATCCATGCTTGGGCCTCAACAACAGACTCCTTGCCAGTGAACGGCTTACCACCAAGCTTCGAGAAATTCTTATATAAGTCAGCCAGATTCGGCTGATGCTGAGTAGGTAAAGCTGCTTCTGTTATTGGGGGAATTTGATTAGTTGTAGCGGCATTTCCTTGACCCCTAGTTCTTCCTCTTCGTCCGCTCATCCTTACTATCTGTAATTAGTAAGAAAACAGGATTTAGATCCACGGACAATATATCTCAAGGAATATCAGCAGTAAAAAGAAATAGACTAGGAAAATTCAAGTTTCGGGTTATACTCATTCTAGGATGTACTTCACCCTATCTCTAATGAGCCATCTAATGTGTTATACTCCTTAGCTAAAGTTCTTACTCAACCTTCAGCTTTGATACCAAATGTAACGATCCTGAGATTCAGCGCTCGAAAATCAACATCAAATACCTTACTCGTATTCGACTGTCAGATATTCAAACGTCAAACTTCAGTTCGCCGGAGCTTATAACAACATCAGATGAATATAAACAGCGGAAATAAACTGAATATCATACATCACATCATAGATACAACATCATAATAATATCCAGTACTACATCAGAGTATCATAATACATATTCCACACTCCAAATAAACATCATAATAGTACAACAATGATCACTAGCAAAAGTCTTCAGAGAAATGAAGACGATAGTGAATATCCATGACTAAGCACCTGGTGATCCAAAAAGCTTCCAAAATATCTTCAAGATAAAGTCCCTAAAATCTGATAGCTCCTAAACCCAAAAAGAAACTCCAAAATCCAGCTAACACCAAAGCACGGAAAACCTGCTACTAGGCTGCCCGTGTGGAAATAATGGGCACCCAGAGTTTAGAAAAGAAACAATAAACTCCGGGTCAGTCATGGGACTGGTATGAGTAAACAAAAGTAGTTACTTTAAATAAACAGATTTTAAAAAGAATCCGATATGCTTTTGGAAAATGAAACTACCATAAGACCTCCCGCCACACACACAATGCAAACGCAGAATTGGAGGAGATTTCTTCTTATGATAGTCAAAGATGCTTACTACGTAAATCATTGGATTATTATTATTAATGTCTAGTGAGAAAAACAATTTCGAAAGTATAATATTAATCTTAGCCAGCATAGACATTCCGAACTATGCCTACTATAGCTACCATTTAAACAGTGGGGCGCCACCATAAGTAAATGGCAGGTTCTACAACTAAAACCGTACCGGGTTCGTATTGGCAATTGGATTTCCAACAAATGGTCAGGCTAAGGAACTTCCTACCGCCGCATGGGATCGCCTCTGGCTGGACGTCCCGAGAGACAAACTGCTCTCTGCCAAACAAGGCCGGGTTACCCCTGTAACAGGTAACTCACGAATATGTCATCCCCCGGTCCTTTGGGACCTTTATCCGAGGCGCCTCGATCAAACACACAATCACAATAAATGAGATCGGAGTATCCACATAGGTTAAATACCAGGGCTCCATACCTGATACCACCCTTTTCCAGAAGGAAATGACATACCCTAAAGGGCGCGACCCTCATAACCTTGCCGCAACATTCCTGTTTCGACCATTTCCGGGGAGTGAGGTCTGACGAAGTCTCGTCCACAAAGCTACGCTTTTTAAAAAAGCCACGCTTTGGGTCAACAGATGATCAATCAATGATCACAAAGATAAATGATCAAACAAATGATCGTATCGCAAATGATCAAACACTGATCATCACACAGCAACACTCAGCATGCCACATTACCAAATTGGGATATATCGCTGATAAATTTCAACTACATAACCTCTGAGCTCGTACGTCTCAGAGAAGGGTGTTAAGCTAAGAGAATAAATTCTCCGCCACCAACAGAAATGTATTTGAAAGAAATCAGCTTTATATCTCAAAATGTAATGTCAGACATGTAACCATACAAGTCTGTTCCGGGTTCGAACATAACCGAAGGCACTTCCGAAGAAGTCCTTGCAATCCGGGTATTTACAATCCCGATCGGACTTCCCATCACTTAGGGAATCTCTATACCGGAGCAACTCAGTGCAGAGACAATCGATAGGTCGTCCTATCGTTTTCATAAAAAACCCGGTCTTCAACACCGGTCTTCAAATGCTATCCATTACGACGTGTCACTATTCAGAATGGGTTGTATGACACAAAGGTCCTCTCCCGGCTAAACTGAATGGTGATTGATAAATTTTAAAACACGTGGATATGACGATCACAAAGATTTATATTCAGGGTTCGATGTGGGTTTCGGATAACAAACTGAAATCCGACTCCCTGTCGCATCGAAGTAAAAATGCCATTTTACGGCCAAAGGGGTTTTCACATCAATACAGAATTAAATCATAAATCACAATTCAGTACCAAAAACAATCACAGTGTCAAAATAGAAATATCAATCCAGTACGGTATATTTGATGATTGTCGGTCATCTCAAATTTTGGTGAATGTGATTCAAAAGTGCATTACCCGCATAATTGCCTTCATAATTTCTAATTTGATAATTAATTATCCTTAACTATAATTTAATTAGATTTTAAATTAACTTAAATAATTATCTTAATTTATTTCTTCTTAACTGTTAATTTATTAAATCTTGATTATCTTAATTAATTATTCTTTAAACTAATTAACTTTTAATTACAAGATAATTTCAAATTATTAATTGTTTAATCATTATAAATAATTTTCGTTTTAAGTTAAAAACTTGAATATTTGATTTACTCTTCAAATATTTTATCAAATTAATTTCTTAAACAATTTTACTTTAAATTCAAAAAAAGTTAACCCTTTCCTGATAACAACCCGAGCAAAATCTCAGGTTACTCGAGTAACCCTTCGAGCTTTTACCCATTTCCCCGAGACACTCCCCTGTACGCATCTTCTTCTTCTCTCTTTTTTTTTCCAGTTAAGTTTAAGTTGACTCAAGTTTAAACTAGCAGCAGGTAAACCAACTCTCGTGCTCGAGTTCTATACCGAAGCAAACCCCATCTTCCTCGAGTAACTACTCGAGTCGTTCACGCTGACACTCTGACACCACTTCAAAGCCGTACACGTGCACATCAACGCGTCGCCGTTCTGGCGAACGTCGCGACCCTCGTCAAGTCGAAAAACTCACAGACACTCGAATTCAAAAATCAACTCGAAGCCATTGTCTCGAAATCAAAGTTTCACCATTTCGTCGAACTGTATCTCGAAACCCACCAGCCTAAACGCCTCGTCCTCCTCGCACAGTTCACCAGAAAGCCCACGATTTCGGCCATAGCATGTCGACACTTCGTACAACCATTTTCCAAAAGCATTTACGACTCGATCATGAGATGAAGACGAACTCGACGTATTACAGACAAGTATAAGGACTCGAAGTAAAACCCTAAATTGAATTCGACCCCAAAATCTACGCATTAGAAAAATTCTTTAACATTTTTCTTGGATTCGTGGATGATTAAGCTTGCTGTATAACAAATCTCAACATTTATAATTGAGTCGATCACCAGGAATTTATAAAGATACAATTTTTGTTCACATACAGACTGCTCTGTACATATTCAACTAAAAATCTTCATCTTTGTTTTAAAAATCGTAACTTGCAATAAGGGTTCGAGCTATGAACTTGAATTAACTTTGTTGTAACAATTGAATTTATCAAATTTTTCTTGTTTACTTGTAAATCAAGCTGACAGTAGTATATTTTTCTCTAACATGTTGAAACAGGTATAAAATCTTGGTTAAAGACTAAACTTCTTGTTTAGTTGAAGACCTTAATTCTTAACAATGATTTGATGAAAATAAGTTTAAGTTTGCATCAATTGATCAACCCTGTGATCACTAACCAGAGAAGAACAATATACAGAGTAATCTATATATACAGAATGTTATTCAAAGATAAAACATATATAATACTATATGATCAAAAATTTATCTTCACTGTTAACTTAAAACTTTAAATTGATGTTTACTCACCTGATAATATTTGAAAACAGAGAACACTTTTTTTTTTCTTTTGTTTTGAAAGCCTGCAGCTTTGAATCTTCCCCTTTGAAACTTTCTTGCTTTGTTTTGTAAATTGATCTCTAGTTTGGAAATATAGTGAAATTTATATTTTTCTTTCTTTTTCTATGTTATGTTTGAACGAACTGATATTGAGAAATGAAGATGTATAAAAGATAACAAGGCAGGCTGAACAAGATATAAGTTGTACTTTTCTTTTTTTTTTCTTTTTTTTTGTACATTATTTACCAGAGAAAAATATTTGTTTCTTATCAATTCGAATTGACTTGTTCATGGCTGAGTTGCAATGCATTAAATGAAAGCATGCTATGTTGCTTTGTACACTATAGACTGTCGTGTTCATGCTTTGTCTTTTGATAAGGCTGTACTATTTTGTTTCATTGATTATTATAAGTACCCTTTTATTTTTATCAAATTTACTTATGGTGGTTGTTTTATGATTATTTTTGTTGCAAACTTGTTTTAGTTATTAACATTTCATAACTATGTAATTTCATTACAAAGTTTAATTTAGTTCTATTTAAAGATTTTATAAAAAAAAAGAAACATTATATTTGTTCATATCCTATTTTATTGTTTTAAACTATTTCTTGTTTTGAGTTATGTTTGTTCCTTCCTTAATTCATATTACATATATATCTATTTAAACTTAACATAAATTTTTATTTATTTTATAACTCATAGAATTTTATAATATTAATCTTAAGAATATTTTTATTTCTTTCGGAATTCTCAAATTTTAAATCCAAAAATTCCAACAATCTAACGAATTAAATTCTCAAAATTCCGGGATGTTACATCCGGTCTCTTTAATAACCTCCGAAATTATTTCACAGATTGGTCGTTTGTTTATTTCAAAACCAAATCAATTCCAATTTCAATCAGAGTTTATAAATCGACATTTCGTTTGTCTTTCAAACCATTTCCATAAATTTACGTTTCAAAACTTCCAAATTACACTTTCAAAATCTTATAATTCAAATTCAAATTTTATTTAAAACAATTTAAATATCGATTTAAATTCGTATATCAGTTTCATTCCGAAATCATTTAAACAAATTTTATTTAACATTCAAATCAATTTAAACTCATTTATCGATTCCATTCAATATTCGTTAAGTTACTTTATCATTCAAAACAATTTCCATTAAATTTCCAATTCATTAAATCAATTCTTAAGTTCAACTTCATTAAATCAAAATTTACAATTTTGAATTAAACTAAATTCGTCAAATCAATTCCTTCAATTACAAGTCTTACATCAATTCCAAAAATATCACATTTTCATTTCTTGTTAAAGAAATTCCATTTCACTTATTTACTTACTTAAATAATTTTCCAAAAACTTACTTAATAAAGAAATTCAATTTCAATTATTTACGAAACAAAATTCACTTATTCAAAAGTTCAATTTTACTTATTAAAGAATTCAATTCAATTTAATCATTAAATAATTCAATCTTATTTAATTATTAAATAATTCAAAACTTAATTATTAAATAATTTCAAATTTAATTATTAAATAATTTCAAAGTTTAATAATTTCAAACTTAATTACAATTTCAAACTTAATTATTAAATCATTTCAAAGTTAATACAATCATTTCTCAAATTAAACAACATTCTTTCATCAATTTCTTTATAAATATTTCATTTCAGATTACTAAATATTCACATTTAAATTTCATTGAAATTCAATTTCCAACTTCGTTTCAAAACCATATTATTATTCAAATAAAATCTTCATTTTATTTTTAAATCAAATTATTGACCAATCGGGTTTTTATTTAATTTCCTATCCTAGGTCAAAGTTCAATTTGGGTATTTATCATTTCAACCCGATTCCAATTCAATTCAAAATCAAAGCATAACAAAGGGAACTTGCAGTGTGATAACTGGGATGGTGTCAAAGTAAATAAACAAGCAATAACAACAATCAATAACAATTCAATAATCAATTCAAATAATCCCGAAATAACCGTATTAATTCGCATTGTTATTTGTACGAATTAATATAATTATTTCTAGAATCTACACTATCATTTCATGTAGATTAAGGATTATTACACTAATATTTATACGGTTCTTCAATTGTCATTCGATTTCAATTTTAACACTACAACAATTAATCCAATATGCGTCGATGGTTCAAAGTGTAACTATCACTATTCTACATGTCAATTAATTTAACAATTAAAAGGGGTCATATTCAACTAAATCAAATTCAACATATGTGTCGATTCAAATTTTAATTATCCTACGTCAAATTTTACTTGCATAATATTTATCACTTTATACATTTCAATTTTAACGTCCAATTGTAAACATCAAACAATCAATCATTTAACAACCAAACTGGATTATCATTGCATATATAACAGATATTGGTGTCAGATGTCACAGGTGAACTGATACAGGTAATAACAGTGTAAATATCTAACAGCAGCATATTTCAATTGTCGTTTTAATTGAAATCAAATTTAATAAATAAAAGAACGTTAATCGTGAGTGAGTGCTCACCTTTTGAGGCTGAAGAAATTTTTGACGATGAAATGAGTTACGAATCCAAGCTCAAATCTCAAAACGAACATGGTTGGCACGAATTTGACGGACAAGGCTGATAAATAGAAATTGACGACAATAGATCAGAAATTGCTTGATGTAGACCGAAAAGAATATATACTATTCTAATATATTATCTTCTTAACCAATATAAATTTTGAAGCCCGTTAAAATTATATACATATATATATATATACATGCTTTCAAAAGTCATAGTTTTAAACTAAAACAGGCATATAAATCAACATATATACATTATATATTTTGAAATAAATATTTAAAAAAAATGTATATAATAGTAGGAAAATATATAGTCGAGACTTTTAACCCTATAGCTTACCTTAATACAAGACATCCATATAAACTCACGCACTGATATAGTTTAAAATTATGTAAACTAACCCCATACTCTCGTATTTTTCTTCGTACCACTATACTTTTAAGGTAATAGGATATAAAATATACAACTGCCACTTAAGTGCATATGCGCATAACTAAATGTGCACAGTTTGACCGCATAACAAATACAGTAACTATATGAAATGTAATAATATATATTTAAGATATACACGCACTGACTATATAGATGGAAAAAAACTCTTTAACTAATATACATTTCTAAAAAAATATGAACTACAACACTTAATAAAATTAGGTACCCGAAATCATTACAGAGAGAAAAACTTTTATAACATAGCTGTATAATCTGTATAGCCATTATTACAGTTAACTATATATGTATAAACACTGTACAACTCAAAACAAAACTTACTTTTTCGTACATACTATAATATATGTAAGGTATTAAACTTACAATACTTTATACTATATAACTTATATACAACCAAAATTCCATAAGGATCTATACAGTATATACATTAATAAATTATATACATGTAGCTTCTCAACTTAAAATATAAATCTGATATGTACAACATACTAACATATATACACATATAAATTACCTTTGCAAGGAAAAGGAAAAGGAGGCACGGTAAAGTTCTCGGCTGTGGCAAGAGGGAAAGGGAAGCACGACCATGGTGTGCATGTAGGTGGACGTAGGAAACTAGGTGCCTGCGGCCTGAGTTGATAGGGGTGTGGGATGGAGAGGAGCTGTCGACGGGGTAAGGTGATGCGGCGAGCGAGATTTGAAAGGGGCGACTCGATGGTGACTCAGGCGGAGGCTTGGCTGCGTGCGCGGTTCGGTGACGGTGATTGATGAGGTCGTTGGGTTGCAGACGTGGACGCTTCGGGGATGGAGGCGGAGGGGTGTTTGCGTCGGTGGTGACGTGGAGGAAGAGGCCGGTGGGTTGTCAGGGGAAGGAGATGTGGCGTGCATGAAACTCGGGAGGGTTGTGTGCATTGTGGTGGTCGGGACGTTGCTGTGAGGAGGTGGGAAATGGTCAGGGGATAGGTGGAAGTATGGAAGACGTGGTGGTTGGAGGCGCTTCTAGATTTCTTGGTTGAGGATGCAATGGCGTTCGGGTTGAGATTGAAGGAGGGAAGGCTGTGCGAACAAAGATGAAGGAGGGAGAGGAAGAAGGGAAGTGGAAGTCTACAGGGTATATTTGAAGAGAATAGATAATAAAGGGAAGGTTGTGAAAGGCTGAAGATGGCTTCAACGTATAAGTGGAAATGATGAAATATCTAACTAAATTAATAACGTGGAAAATAGCAAAGGTCTTGGCAGTTGAAAACCAGGAAATTAAATGCTAGTGACTATTCAAATTTTCACGGTGGTTAAACAATCAGACAAACGAAATCAAAAAAAGTAATAATAATATCAAAACGGTACCTAGACGGATGACCGTTTCGCAGTTTTCGCGGCGTTCCGAACTGCAAAATATACAAATGAGTATACTGCGAAGATCACCACGACGAGACGATCACAACGGTATACAGATATCAGTGGTACAATTATTCGATCAAAAGTCGATATCGGTACCAAATGTTGTTATTTTGCCGAAAATAAGATCGACGGAGCCAAAGATGTTCGAATTTGGAAAAACGATAAACTGACATCTTGCTCAGAAGATGGTTTAGAATTTTCCTATGTAAAAATATTTAGGTTTCGGAAACATTTTATTTTCATCCCTTTTTAACTGATTAAATTGAAGTGAATTTACGCGCGAAATAAACTTTCATATTTTCGGACGAAAATTTACCAGTTGCTATATTTAACTAGACGTATTCCAAATATTAAATTTTTATTTCAAAATTATATCGTTTAAAATTTCACAAAATTTCAACTAATTACGTTATTAAAAACAGTTGAAATTTACGGGTCGTTACACATTACAAGTTTACAAATGAAGTAAACAAAATGTCTATCTCAATATGATTACAGAGGATGCCCGCATGTGTAGCACGGGCGACACACTAGTTCAAAATAAAATGCACCACTGCTTTATATGTTTACTGCAAATTTGGAAGTGTATCAGCATGACTGTTATTAAGCGACTGCAGATAAATAGAGGCTTTTGTTCAAACAAACAACTAAACTTGTGAAAAAAAATGATGATAGAAATCACATCCTCTGATCTTGCCATCCATCAATGGAAGGTTGGTATGTCGTCAAAATACACGATCGTTGCAGCTTGCTCGAATTTGCATTACGAATCGCTGCTTGTTTCTTCTCCACTACTATAGTATCATGAAGCACTAAAATTAGGGCTTTCGAGCGAACTTTGATTGGTAAAATTTTGGAGAAATTGGGTGATATATTTAAGAGAATGCGCGGTCAAAATTGGGAGAAGGATAAATAACACGTCGAAAAAACCAAGAACATCTTTAGAAGAAAAAGGATTATTTCAAGACAAATTCCGTTCAAAATCCTAAATTTACTAAGTAGTCCCCTTACAACATTTAAAAATTAATTGGAATAAAATGACCACCATTGAATTTCTAACTTGTATTTTTCCAAATTTCAAAAGACAAATTTTTTATTTAGCCTTTAAAAAACATATTGCGGACCTCCTTCAAAACTAATTGCAAAAATAGACTTTCTTCTATATAGCTTGTGCGTGCTATATATTTTAAAAAAAAATTATTGAACTTGTGCAATATTGAATTGTGCAAGTTCAGTAAGCTTGTATTATAGGTTATGCAATTTATAATTACGCAAGCTATAAATTTTGTATTTGGGCAATTTTGGAATGCGCAAGTACAATTTTGGAATGCGCAAGTACAATTTTGAAGCTAAAAAACTGTTCTTCTCCCATTCTCCTCCTCTACTCTTTCATCATCCAAAACCCAACTTATTTTCTCTATAATTTCTTCTACTCTTCAAAGTTTGTTATCATAAACAAAGATTTTGTTGAAATAAAAGTACTTTTGGTTGAAGATTCTCTAAGGAAACATCATCTTCTTCTCAAATCAAAGTATTAATTTTGAAAATTTGAATTTAGGATTTTTGACAAATGAAGATTGAATTTAGTTTTATTAAGATGGAGAATTGTTGGTTGATTATGACGATGATCTTAGATATATTGGTGGTAAACGGAAATGATTGGAAATAAAAAAATATTGTAGTTTTAGAGAGCTTAAACAACACACATTCGAAGTGACAAAAATTAATCTTATCGATATGATCTAAAAATAATAGCGAAATGGGTTAGAAATGATGGTTCATCCGCTATTGATGTGGAAGATGATGATGATATTAATTATACATTTTTTATTGAAATGAAAGTAATATAATTTTTTTAATGACAAGAGTGATACTTAATTTTTAAGCAGAGCACTCATTTTGGTGTCTCATGGAATCGGTCCCAGGATATCTAGAAACAAGTCTAGAGATCTTACCACTTGAGCTAGTCATCTTTGACAAAGTGATAGAAATTTTCATTAAGAAAACAACACATATTAATGTTTTAGAAACACATCATTCCACACTATCAATAGTAGAGTCAATACTTATTACACGATTTTAAGAAACACAATGTTCAACACTTCCTTCTTATATGGCAGCTCATTGTGGTGGAGTGTTTACAAATTTATTAAATAGATGTAGTGGAATTGGTGGAGGATCATCTAGTCAAGCATAATATTTAGATCGTAACTTCGTATATCCAACCTGTAGTATTCCAAATCAATCTTAAACAACCACCTAATAATTTTGTTTCTTGTGAGGCAACATTTTTTGACTCACTATACAAATAGAAGAGTACGGCACCAGCCTATGAATACTGACCACAAAGTGCTAAATCGGTCAAAAATGGCAAAAATTTCAAGTTACATTGACCTTTCGAATGATCCATAAAAAGCCGACAGTTTAAGAAGTACAAGCTTACGGCACTACAAAAATGAGGTATCTCAATATCTGTCGCTCTTCTCTAAGTGATTCTTGAAATTTTGTTCTAAACCAACTCATACCAATCTCACTTTTAGATCTTATTGCGTTCTTAGAAGGAAATATACCAAGTGACTCATAACACAATGTAAAATAATCAAATCCATATTATTAAGATATATTAGGGTACCGTCTATGGATAAGCCTAAAAAATAGTAAACGTCACAAAATAAGATAGTCGTTTTTTCTACTCTAAAATGAAAAGTATTTGTCTCTGACCTCCAACGATGTAACAATCTGATATCGAAAGCATTTAATTGGGAATTTGATAATAAAGGTCAATTAATTAAATGTGTTTAATATAATAAATGTGAAATTATGGGAATGATATGGAAATTAAATGGAAAATACTTTTATTGAAATGAAAAGAACTTTTATATTGATAAATATTGATCTGGTAATTTATTTAGTTATTTTAGTATAAATTTATAATAGGAAGAAATGAAAATGATTGAATAAATTTTATAAAGAATAATTTTAAATAAATGCAATTAGAAATTATTAAAGGAATTTTATTTTTAATTATTAAAGGAGTTAGAAATTTATTTTATCAATGATTTTAAATAGATATTTAAAGAAAATATTAAAATAAATAGACGAAAATTGTAGCAAATAGTTTTATAAGATGTAGATAATGTTATTTAAAAGATAAAAGAATTAAATGTAACTTTATTTGATTAGCTAGTAGGTTAGAATAAGAATTAAAGAGTGATTTTATAAAAGAAAATTAGAAAGTGGATTAGTAAAATAAATTAAGGCCCAAAAACCAAATCAAGCCTAACCCGCGCATTATCCTAATATCCAGATTTTTCCCTTTCCATATTTTTCCTCACCTTTATAAATATAAGTACGTTCACAAATTTAAGCATCCTGATGTTGCTTCTTCCATAATTCACATAGCTCAACTTTTTCATCTTCATTTCTAAAATCCAAAATAAATCAAATAAATTACAATAAATTTCCAAACTCAACTATGTGCTTCTTTACATCAATATACACTAATAGCCAAGGAGAAATCCAAGCTTAAATTACAAAATATTGAGGTTGTTAGTTTACAGTGAAGTGCAAGCAAGTTAGAAGAGAGAGCAAAAGGGGAAATTGAAGTTCTTCAACTTTAGGTGAGTGATCTAATTCACAACTCATGTTTATTTTGATATCAATATCCCAGAAGTATAAATTATGTGTTTGTGTGATCATGGAAGAACATTTTTTGTCAATCAAACTTTTCCCTTTTATTGGTGACCATGAGTTATATGATATTTGAATGTGTATGGGTATGTCTGGATTGAAGTATATATAAATAAAAGTGTCTGCATTGAATCGAAGAAGAGAATAGCAAGGAGGGGAAGGAACTGAAGCCAAAATGAATGAACTAGGGCTTCAGGAAATCGCAACCAGGGGTATTCACTGGTCGACCGCTACTGGTCGACCGCTACTGGTCGACCGATCAACATGTTTTTCTTGCACAGTTTAAAAATAAAAATAATATATATAATAAATAAAAACATAAATAAATCTTAGAAAATAAAATGGTATACAATTTGCAATTTTTATAGATTATTATAATTAAAATAATTATATTATATTTAATATACATATGTATTTAGGAATTTAATATTAAAAGTCTAAACATTAAAATTGTAAATAAGATATATAATCAATGATTATAATAAAATATTATAATGCTGAGTTTATTTTGACTTTAATATATTTTAAAAGGAAGTATAAGTTAATACTTTAATTGTTATAATATAATTAAACTTCTTTTATTTAGAATTACTGTTTTAAAATGAAATATACTCTTTTATAAATGAATTAATGCCTTATTAATAATGTGTGTGTGTATATATGGACATTCTATGCAACGAGTAATTTGTAATAACTAGAGTTATAATACCGTCTGCTTTGGGACTTTTAGTAATATTTCTCTGGTTATTCATCGAATTTTTCATATAGAAAACTGTAGTGATTACGGCACCATTAAGATGAAGTATCTCAATATATGTCTCATCTTCTCCAAGTGATTGTTGAAAGAAATTTCTAAACAAATTCATATTAACCTCACTTTTAGATCTTGTTGCATTTTAAGAAGTAAATATTACAATAAACTCATGACACAATGTAAAATAATCGAACTCCGTATTATCAAGATATACTGGAGAACCCTATATGGATAAGCCTAACAAATAGTAAACGTCACATAAAGTGATAGTCATTTCTCTTACTCAAAAATGAAAAGTGTTTGTCTTTGGCCTCCAACGATCACACAATGTCGTAATAATATGATGATCTAATCTAATATATTCAACTTGCATTGCTTTTCAAAAACCGGCTCTTCTTAAAATTTGTTCCAATCGAGGATGTTTAAAATCTATTTCTTTAATCTTGCTCGGACGATCTACAGGTCGAACTGTTTGAACGCTTTGATTTATAACAACCAATACAATCAATATGTTATATATAATGCATTTTCTTTAAGAAATAATGTGTAAAAAAACCGATACCTCCGTAAGCGATTGATTTCACTCATATATTTGTGTTGAAGATAAAAGACACTTCTATCAACGGGTCTGGATGACAGTTCTACAAAAATTAAGCATCTAATACATAGCCATTAATACCCAATTATGCACTATCAAAATTAAAACAAGGGTTCTCATTTTCAAACATCTTACTGGTAACATTTCAATAATAAATCAATCAACTACAACAATGGTAACTAAAATTAGTTAAACATGAACAAAAAATCAACAAATTCCAATTCAAATAAAAGTTACCACTAATTTGGGAGGATGAAGAAGAGCCTTCCATTTTGAGAATGAACAACAAACTAATTGAAGCTAATTTCTGATTTAGGGAGTAATTTGAATATGGAATTGAAATGGTGGGAAGACGAAACGGGTTAGTGTGGGTTAATTTGGGGAAGTTGAAATGAAAGAAGAGGGAGGAGAATGGGAGAAGAAGGAAACTGTTTGAATTTTAACCTTCGAAATTGTATTTGCGCATTCCATAATTGCACAAATGTAAAATTATAGCTTACACAATTTTGAATAGCGCAAGTTATAATATAAGCTTATAGAACTTGGACGATTTCATATTATATATATAGCTTGCACAATCCAAAGTTGCACAAGCTATATAAAAGAAGACCTATTTTTTCAATTAGTATGAAGGAGGCATATTGGTGCAATAAGTTTCTTTTAGAAGCTTGAATCAAAATTTTGTTCTTTTTTTAATGTTTTCAACCGTCACGTAGAGCATCTACGTAGATTCTAACTAAAAATATACATATACACATTCTGGGGGAGTTATACCATATTTAATATATACAAAATATTAATGGTTGTCATCATCAAAAAGGGGGAGATTGTTAATACCTCAGTTATTGACTTTGATGATAACAACCTTAGTAATAATAACACATTCATATAAAATATGGATAATAATG
The DNA here is from genome assembly GCA_030737815.1 of Allium fistulosum. Lineage (NCBI taxonomy): Eukaryota > Viridiplantae > Streptophyta > Magnoliopsida > Asparagales > Amaryllidaceae > Allium > Allium fistulosum. Next base: position 855,313,344 of record CM060907.1, read on the forward strand.
TTTTTGTCAAGTTATATAGTAAATAGTGCAAGATATTATACAGGAATTAAATCAAAGACTGTACAGAATAAAAGCTCAAGAAATGGACATGAAGACTTATGAGTATAAAGATCAAGATATGAATATCTCAAGACTATGGTATAATATATAAAGTCATAGAATATTGTTAAAGTCCCTGATAGCAATTTTTGATCTCTATCTTATCATTTTCTTATTGTTTATTTTTAAAATAAATTATATTTTTATAAATTTAAAATTATTTTATAAAAGTTTTTTAAAGTTTAAATTGTTTATAAACTATGTTTAAATCATTTTACAAAGTATCAAAATACTTTACAAAGCATAATATTTTCAAAACATTTTAAAATAAAAAAGTTTTCAAAATACACTAGCCTATGTCAACATATAGGCAGATGATATGTCGACATACATGCCGCTAATTTGAAATTCAAATTTTGAAATGAAATGTCTATTCATTGCAACTCTTTACGAATGGATATGTCTGTTTATTCTCTATATATATGGGGTTTCAAATGAGTTTTTTAACAACTACTTTCCTATTATCTTCTCTCCTCTTACTCTGCCAAAATTTCAAGTGAAAATTTATTCAAATCTTCTCAAATTCAACCGGAATCAATTTAATCTTCATTGTGTTGATTCTCTACTATTTACTATCTGATTTCAATTATCTCTCTCAATCAAAAATCAAAGTGCGGTCCAAGAGGCCATAAGTTTCATTGTAACCAAAGATCAAGAAATTGTCTTTGGAAAAACCATCAAACTCTAGTTGAATTTGCATGGTTGTGATTGTAGCCCATTCAAATCAATTGGATGTGCTTGATATCCCGAAAATCCAAGTGGGCGTGCTTGTGTCCCCTTAAATCAAGTGAGTGTACCTAGAGTTCAAAAAATCTGGAGGTTGTGTCTCGTAGCCTTGAAATCGAGATTGTATTGGGTATGCCTTCTGCTCGTTTAAAGATTGGCATTTGAAAAGAAATCTGTACAAGCAATTGTACGAGACTGGAGGTAGGGTAACTTCAAACCAGTATAAAAATTTTTGGTGTGATCCCTCTAATTCTCTACTTTTACTTTACTGCATTTATACTTATCTGTGTTTGCATCTGTGATTGTTCATTTTGTATTGATTGATAATAATCTTGAAAGAATTTTAAAAAGTTTCATAAAAATTAGAAAATACTATTCACCCCCCTCCCCATTGTTTAATTAGCTTTAAAATCAATAATTCCGCAACCCATACTTGGTATCAGAGCATTAGGATTTTAAAAACTCATAATTTTATTTTTGAAAAGTTTAAATGGCTAGTGATATTTTTAACAGTTTTGCAGAAACATTTTTATGAAACCGATATGTTTTTAAAAACTAATTGTTTTGAAAAGTCACTTGATTTCTTGGAAAGATATGATTTTGAATTGTAGGAACAAGTTTTTTATATGGCTAGTGGTGAACAGACACTTGATAATCAAATATCACAAATCAAGGACAAGTGGATACTGAATAGTGGACGTTCGAGACACATGATTGGAAATCCAGAGATCTTGAAAGATATATTCTATAAAGATGGTGGATCGGTAAACTTTGGAGACAACTCAAAAGGATATATGATTGGCATCGACAATGTCAGTAACTCTAAAACTCCTACTATTTCTAATGTTTTGCTAGTTAAAAATATAAAACATAACTTGCTTAGATTGTTGAATTTGATACCTGAAATTCCAACTTGAAGGAAGAAGCGGAGGAGGAAGTCACGGGGTTGGAAACCCTAGCTGCAGCGGCATTGAGGAGAACCGAACCAAACTGTGGCTCGGTGTTTAGGCTATGACAGCCGAACGAGTAATCTCGTACGGTGGAGGAGCAGTTTCATTCGGTGCTTGGGTTTCATGATAATTTCGTTCAGTGAAGTGAAGCTACGGCTTCGTTCGGTAAAGGAGATCTGAAGACAAAGTCTTGGAGCGGTGGAAAATAATTTCGAATGAAATATTTCGTTCGGTGGCACGCCGGTCCAATTATTTCGTTCGAGCATTATGCCGAACTAAATTAGTTTTGGGTAATGCCGAACCAAATGATCTGTTGTGTTTGCCGAACCAGATGCAAATGCCAAACCAGTTGACCAAACCAAATGTGTGCCGAACCAGATTGCTGAGCTGTTATATAGCAGTTGCCCCTCCTCATTTCTTCACTCTATAAATAGTGGAGCTTCTAGACAACAATGGTAGCCATCCTAGAGCGCTAAAACTCTGCAGAATTTTGTCTGTATTGTTAATTCTTCTTATGTATAGCCTTCAAAAGTGAATCAATCTTGTAACTCTAATCTTTCAGTGATTAATAAAATCTCCTCTCCCCAAGTAGACGTACACTGCCTCACGGTGGTGGAACCACTATAAATACTAGTGTTATTTATTTTTTCCGCACTGCATAGATCTGCGACTGTCTGTTCTAGTGTTTATCTCTATTTGTTTCGTCTTGCTAAAATCACGATCTAGTTGTTTTCCATTGCGTTGGGTTTTTTATTCCCTTAGACTGATCATCCAAAGGGATTTTCCCTAATAGTCTGGTATCAAAGCTGCAAGGTTGATTGAGGAGTGTTAGACGCTATGGCAGGAGATGAAGCCACTCCAGTTGTTACAAGACCCTATACTAGAGGGATGTATATTGCGTTAGGATCACAGTTGGCAATTGAGAAATGGAATGGGGGTAAAGACTTCGAGAAGTGGCAATGGAGGATGAACGATGTTCTAATGAGGAATGAAGTCCGTCTAGTAGTGTTTGCTCCTAAGGAGTTAACGGTTGACATCTCAGTCGCGGAAAGGAAGGAGATAGAGAAATGGGCTTTTACTACTTTATAGCTAGCTATGGAAGAGAATGGCATCTCAGAGATTAGCAGTGAGACCACTACTAGGGGCATTTGGACCAAGCTAGAAAATCTCTACTTGAAGAAATCTCTGACTAACCATCTGATATTACTGAAGACATTTTTCACCATGCGGATGAGAGAGGGTACTTCAGTGAAGGAACATCTTAATTTCTTTGATGATCTCGTGATGAAGATGAAGACTGTTGACTTGAAGATGGATGAGGAGCAAATGGAAATGATTCTTTTGTGTTCTCATCCGGAGCGATACACAGGTTTTGTTAACAGCCTTATCTTTTCTAGAGACACATTGACAGTGGAAGATGTGAAGTCAGGCCTTCTATCTGAGGGCTTGAGAGATCAGATGAAGGAGATAAGTGAAGGAAGTAGAGGTGGAAGTAGTAGTCACGGCCTGTTTGTTGAAAGAGGTAGAGAAGATAAGAAGAATTGGCACTATAAAGGGCGTTCCAAGTATAGGAAGCCCGGTAATGACAGAAGAGGAAAGTCTAAGGACGGGAAGCGCTTTATCTGCAAGAAACCTGGTCATTGGAAAAAGGATTGTCCATATTCGAAGAAGAAGGAAGAAGACGGATCTACATCATTTGCGATGGAGAAGTCTGTACCTGACGATGTGTTGTCTGCAGTAGTGTCGAATGTCTCAGACCATTGGGTGCTGGACTCGGGGGCATCTTTTCATATGACGCCTAATAAGGATTACTTCAGTTCTTTCGTTGGATACTAGCTATAGAGCAATGGGTGAAGGTAATGATGCTAGCTGTAGAGAAATGGGTGAAGGTACAGTGAGGATCAGGATGTTTGACGGAGGGATACGCACTTTGACGGGTGTCCGGTATGTCCTATGTCTTCGGAAGTCCTTAATTTTTTTAGGACAATTGGCATCTTTGGGATGCAAAGTAACTATCGAGAAGGATAGTCTGAAGGTTTCAAGAGGTGCACTAGTTCTTATGGAAGGAGATGTGTTTTGAAATCTGTATTTTCTGAAAGGAACCACAGTTCTAGGAGAGTTGTGCGTTGGAGTAGATAGTTCTCGTGCTTTGGATGCCACAAAGCTTTGGCACCTCAGGTTGGGTCATATTTCAGAGAAGGGCTTAGAGTTACTTCGGGGACGGAAGATGATCAAAGGAGAAAGCTTTGACAAGATGGACTTTTGCTAGGAGTTTGTGTTAGGCAAGCAAACTAAAGTATATTTTGGAGTTAGACTCCATAGATCGAGGCAAGAACTAGAGTACGTGCATACAGATGTTTGGGGACTGGTTGCTACTCCTTCTCTTGGAGGAGCAAAGTATTTTATCTCTTTCATTGATGACTTTTCTCGGAAAGTATGGGTGTATGCGATGAAGGCCAAACCAGAGAGTTTTGAGAAGTTCAAAGACTGGAAAGTGCTTATTGAGAATCAATCTGGTTCTAGGTTGAAGGTGCTGAGATCTGATAATTGCGGTGAATTTCTCTAGGGAGTTCCTCGATTTCTGTAGAAAACATGGCATTCAGAGATATTTCACTACACCCGGAGATTCGCAATCCAATGGGGTTGCAGAAAGGATGAACGGGACTCTATTGGAGAAGGCTCATTGCTTGAGATTGACGGCGGGCTTGTCCAGAGCCTTTAGGCTGAGGCATTATCAACTACGGCGCATATCATAAATCGAATTTCGTGCTCAGCCATAGATGGGAAGATTCCAGAGGAGAAGTGGAGAGGTAAAGCAGTGTATCTTGGTTACTTTTGAATTTTTGGTTGTCCTGTGTACGTTCACCATACATGTGACGACAAGTTAGAGGCTAGAGCATACAAGGGCATACTAATGGGATACATCGATGGTATCAAAGGGTATCGAATTTGGAACCGTGTTGATTGGAAGATTGTTCATTCCAGACATGTTACTTTTTAATGAGTCTGCTATGTTCAATCCGAAGGAGAAGCTACCTACCACATCAGAAGATTCTGATAGGCCTAAGGAGATGGAAGAAGATCCCGTTTTCCAGCCAAATAGTAGAGTTGTTGTTGATACCGTCGAGGAAAATGCAGTTGATGAAACATCACAGGATAGTCCATAGGTACCTTCAAGTAGTGCCAGTGATGTGCATGAATCTAGAGGAAGTTCAGTTCAAGGTGGAGCTGAAAGGAGTTTAGGCGAAGCAGTACCTACCCGGGTCAGTCGTAGGACTATCAGGCCGCCCGAAAGGTATGGTGATTGGCAGTTTGCGAACCTTAGCCTTGGTGATCAGTTTGATTATGCCATGCATGTGGTTCATGAGAAGCCGCTTGACCTTGATGAAGCTTTGAAGTCATGTGACAGTTCGAAGTGGATGTGCGCTATGGAAGATGTGACGCCCCACTCTAAGACCCATATTAACAAAGAGTATTACGAGGTAATACCGTCTGGTAATGCAAAGAATAGAGCTGGATAGAAGCGACCATCTATAGCCTTGTCTTAACTATCTACTAAATATGTCGATATGTGCTATCTATTTTTTTTTCTTCTCAAGTGGATCAACGTATCCAATAAATATTTAATACAAAACTATAATGGCTAACGGATCTATCAGAACAAAACATAACAAATTAAATGTAAATAACATCACAAAACAGCAGAAATGCATACATATGCATAAGTACAGATACAATCACTAGTACAATCCAAAATGATACATCAAAGTGGTACGACGACCACAACCCAGACATGGGTCAAAAGAAAATACATTAGAGTGCCAACAAAAAGGACTACACAAAAAGCTATAACAAAAAGAGCTAGCAGAATAGTCCATGCGGAAGCAGAATAGGCTAAGTCCAAATATACCTAACCTGACACCTCGGTCTGACCCGAGTATAAAATACATGGGTCAGTCTAACTAAAACATATCAGTTAGAGTGAGACAAGATGATGATATGAGTACAGACAAGATAACAATGCTTCTTAAATGAGAAGTAAACAAAGAGAGTCTATATGGATATCATAAAAGAGAATACATCTCATAGTAACAATAAAATCTTTAAAAGAGATAACTCGATCCAATAAACTCAAATAAAAAGCCTCATATCATCGGCAACTCAAAATATACAAAGGATATGAATATCCCAAATCAAGCCAAAAAGGCAAGCACAAATGCCAATGAAGGCATCACAAGTTTCCACAAGGTAATCGCTATGTATCGAGTGGTTCAAAGGACCGACTCCGAAAGGCGATACTTTAGGGAAATATAAATATCAATGAAACAAAAGATGCACGTGTTCAGTACTGTATAAACAAGGATCCACAAGCCCGAAGATGACAAACCCAAGTATCTCTCGAGCGGTGATGAAGGACCAACTCCAAAAGTGATACTATAGGGCAACAAACCCGAAGGCAATAAACCCAAAGGCACAAACCCGAAGGCAACAAACCGTAGTGGCGAAGGTCCGAAGGCCCAGTACTGGACACCACTAACTGGCAATATGTGTCACAAACCCCTCGGATAGGAACCCGCAAAGTGTTAACGTGTGTCCCATACCACACGTTCGCACTAAATGGTTTACTAACCGTAAGTCAATTCCACACTCAAAGCAATACAAAGTTTACCTCATCTCATCGGTAAACCAGACCCGAAGGTCAAAACGATCAAACGAATAGATTAGAAATTAACTGAAAAGATAAACGCATGTGTTCATGGCACGTGTTTTATCTAATCATTCAATTCTCCTCCCTCTTCACTCAAAGTGCAAAATTGTGTGTTTTATATAGAAATTAAGTTGAAGAAAACGAGTTTTAGGAACGTTTCGAAATCGCTATAGAAATTGCCTTTGAAATTCTCTTATTATAGAGTATATAATTTTTATACTAAAAAATAATATATAATAATAATTTCAAAAGCCCATTTATTTGAAAAACATTTTTAAAACATATTATAATATCTGTGTATGAAATCCAGAAAGAAATATCAAGAAAACATCGAAATAACGGAAATTACACTAAGTATTATCCGTTTAAAACAAGGTGCGACTCAATATTCGACAGCAGGTTTGAACAAGTTAACAGTATCAAAATGACTTGAAATTCTGCAGAAATGTAGTTCAACATTTCTGCTTCAATTTTCAAAAATAATCATTCAAATCCGATTTGAAACGAAGAATCTACGTCATTTCAAAATTGGACTAAAACAAGGTTAAATCGCTGAATTCCAGCATGCTGCGAGTTCAAGTTCGACAGCAGATATATACAAGTTAACATGGTCGGAATGACATGAAAATTTGTAGAAATAAATTTCAACATTTGTACTTTAAACTGAAAAAAGAATCGCTGAGTTCCGATAAGAGACGAAGAAACTGCGACGTCTCAAAGTCGGACTCATACCAGAGAAAACAAAGGCCAACGGCTTGTTTAGCCAGTTCGTCCCTATTCAACCCAAAATTTGAGAAATCATGAAATATAAAAGTTATATAGGATATTATAAGCTTTCCATAACATCAAAAATTACCGAATTCCGATAAGAAATGAAAATGTTATGACCAAAACAATTTTCAGATCTGAAGTTCACTACGGTTGTCGTTTTAGTCTCGGGACAGTGACAGTAGAATGAACTTTTGACCATGTAAACTTCAAAATTTAACAAAACACAAAAGTTATATTAGACAATCTATTCTTTCCATAACATCAAGAATCGTCAAATTTTGACATCAAACGAGAAAGATATGCTCAAATTACCAATGACATTTAGCACAGAAAATTTCGGTTTTACAGTGACAGGGCAGCAAGTTTACATCAGATTTTTCGACCAACTATGCTCAGTTTTTATGGAAGTGTTTAAGATGAAAGTTGTCACACTCATTTTAAGCTTTCTGGAACATTAAAAATCATCTAAATCCGACAAGAAATGAGAAAGATATGCCTAAAACAATTTCTGTGTTCCAAAGCTAAGATTAAAACACAGGACAGAAAGGTTACATCTTCTTCAAACCCAAATTACTCTTAGTAAAATGCTTAATCACAAAAAGAAATGAACATAAAAGTTGTTCGTTATAAAAATACCTTCCAACTGAAATAAACCTCACTCCATTTCAATCTACCATTTAAAAGTTATGGTGATTTTAATATCAGGTTTCAACAAAAATATTGCACAGAGCAGAGCTGTGTACATCAGTTTCAAACTCAATTTCGACACTCTAAACCATATAATTTCTTAAAGTGATTAAAAGAGAACTTGTAGCTAATAGAAAGTTCTTTTAACTGCAAAAATATTGAGCTAATTTGGATAAAATTGCACTAAGATATCACTGTTTTACTGCAGCAATATTTTTACAAACAATTTTCAGCAAACTACAACCAAACAATCATTCAAATTCAAGCAACCAATTCACAACCAATTTGAAAGCAATTCAATCAACAAACCATCATATTCAATTCAAATATCAACTAAAAATTATTCTCATAGATTAAAGGTGCAATGCCTAGATCAACATATGTGCACTCCTCTTCTTCTACAACTCCTATGCTATACATGCCACAAGAATCACCCAAAAGCCCTCTCATCCAAAAATTTCAAAAATTAGAAATCAAATAAAACTGAAATTAAATGCTAGATTCGGATAGAGAAGAGGATTTGGAGACTTACCCATATCTTCTTTTACTTTCTAGATTTTTTTTTCTTGATTTCTAGTGATTTTCCAAGGAGCTAGGTTTATGAGTTTCTTAGTTTTGAAAAAACCTAGATTTTACTTTCTACCTAGTTAAAAATGAATGTACCATTCATTTTCCAATACAAAAGAGATAAGAATTTTCCTTTATTTTCACAAATGAGCTAAATTTTATTAAGCCCAAACTCAAGTTTTAATACAAAGAATTAAAACTCTATGTCACCTCTTTACTTAGTCTAATAAAAAGATTAGATCATTTTTTTCGATTAGTTTATCCTCTTTTCCTACTTAACCACTAGTTTAATTAAAATCACATTTTAATTTATTAACAGGTAATCACAAAACCGTGGGTTGTTATAGAAAAGGAGTTAGAGTTGTTGAAGAAGAACAAGACTTGAGAATTGGTACCACCTCCTCAAGGAAGCCGAGCCATAGGTTGCAAATGGGTGTTCAAGGTAAAGGATGATAGGAGATACAAGGCTAGACTAGTTGCTAAAGGGTTTTCACAAAGAAAGGGATTGGAGTATGATGAGATATTCTCTCCAGCAGTGAGGCATACGTCCATTCGCATTTGCTTGCTATCATCGTAGCTCATGACTTGGATCTGAGCAACTAGACGTGAAAACCACTTTCTTACACGGAGACTTGGATGAGACCATCTACATGAAGCAGCCAGAAGGATTTGTTGTATATGGGAAAGAAAATTGGGTTTCCAAATTGAATAAGTCCTTGTATGGACTTAAGCAGTCGCCTAGAAAATGGTATAAGAGGTTTGACTCTTTTATGCTTTCATTTGGTTTTTATCGTGGCATCAAAGACGCTTGTGTGTACTTCAAGCATTTAAAGAATGGTAGATGGGTGTACCTACTCTTGTACGTGGATGATATGTTGATTGCGTCCAAGGACAAGGCTGAAATCGATAGTTTAAAGCGAAAGCTAAAAGCGGAATTTGAAATGAAAGACCTTGGAGAAGCAAAGAAAATTTTGGATGTGGAAATCCAAAGGGATAGAAAGCTAGGACTTTTGAGCCTCGCTCAAAAGGAGTACATTCGAAAGGTGCTTGCTCCATTTAGCATGGAAGGGGCATAGGAAATCAGCACATCCATACCTTTGCAAAAACAGCTTTCTAGTAAAGGCTCTCCGATCTCGGAAAAGGACAAGGCTTATATGATGAAGGTCCCATATGCAAGTGCGGTTGGCAGGTTGATGTATGCCATGGTCTGCACTAGGCTTGACATTGCATAGGCGGTTGGATTGGTGAGTAGGTTCATGGCGAATCTAGGAAAGATGCATTGGGAAGCAGTGAAGTGTATCTTCAGGTACCTTAGAGGAACTCCAAACCATGGACTTGTCTTTGGCGGTAGAGGAAGAGATTTCAGCTTGGTTGGATTTTGTGATTCCGACTATACCGCTGATAAAGATCGAAGGAAGTCAATCTCCAGAAATGTGTTCACCATTGGTGGCACAGCGATCGGTTGGAGAGCGAGGTTGCAGACGATTGTGCCTTTGTCTACTATGGAGGTAGAGCTCATAGTTGCGGTTGATGCAGCTAAGGAGGCGCTTTATTTCAGGAGATTGTTGTGTGATTTGGGCTTCGTATATGTAGGTGTGGATGTGCACTGTGACAGTCAGAGTGCAATTCACTTAGCTGAAAATCTGGCATTCAACTCGAGGACGAAGCATATTGAGGTGAGAGAGTCGTTTCTTGTCTTAATGAGTGAAGATAAGCTAGTTCGTCTTCAAAAAGTTCACACAAAGAAGAATGCAACAGACATGTTTACAAAGTAGTTGCATGTTGCCTAGTTCGAGCATTGCTCGGACTTGATTTGCCTAATGAAGTGCTCGGTGCCATGAGGTGGCATGACGGGAAGAGTTGAGATGGTTCATGGAGTCATTTGTTTTCATGGTGGAGATTGATAGGTTCTACACGGACTGGGTACTTCGAACACACTTTGTTGATGGGTGGTGGCCTTGCCGGAGCTCGTTGATAGAGTGTAATGGGTGATGGCATTGCCGAAGCTCATTGGATAAGTATCCATTGCTTGGAGCATGAAGGTGTAGATGGAGTTGGATGCCTTGATGGAATTTGGTATCAAGGTGGAGATTTTTGAATTTTATACCTGAAATCCCAACTCGAAGGAAGAAGCGGAGGAGGAAGTCACGGGGTTGGAAACCCTAGCTGGAGCGGCATTGAGGAGGACTGAACCAAACTGTGGCTCGGTGTTGAGTCTATGAAGGCTGAACGAGTAATCTTGTTCTGTGGAGGAGTAGTTTCATTCGGTGCTTGGGCTTGTGATGATTTCGTTCGGTGAAGTGAAGCTAGGGCTTCGTTCGGTAAAGGAGATCTGAAGACAAAGTCTTGGAGCGGTGGAAAATAATGCCGAATGAAATATTTCGTTCGATGGCATGCCGGTCCAATTATTTCGTTCGGGCATTATGCCGAACCAAATTAGTTTTGGGTAATGCCGAACCAAATGATCTGATGTGTTTGCCGAACCAGATGCGAATGCTGAACCAGTTGACCGAACAAAATGTGTGCCGAACCAAATGACGCCGAACCAGATTGCTGAGCTACTATATACCAGTTGCCCCTCCTCATTTCTTCACTCTATAAATAGTGGAGCTTCTAGACAACAATGGTAGCCATCCTAGGGAGTTAAAACTCTATAGAATTTTGCCTGTATTGTTAATTCTTCTTATGTATAGCCTCCAAAAGTGAATCAATCTTGTAACTTTAATCTTTCGGTGATTAATAAAATCTCCTCTCCCCAAGTGACCGTACACTACCTCACGGTAGTGGAACTACTATAAATACTGGTGTTATTTATTTTTTTCTGCACTGCATAGATCTGTGACTGTCTGTTCTGGTGTTTATCTCTGTTTGTTTCGTCTCATTACAATCCCAATCCAGTTGTTTTCGACAGCATTGTGTTTTTTATTCTCTTAGACTGATCATCTAAAGGGATTTTCCCCAACAAGTATTAGTCAATTTTGTGATAAGGGTTTTAAAATTAAGTTTGAAAAAGATAACTATAATATTGAAGATAATAAGTCAAAGATTATCTTTGAAGGTATTAGGAAACATAACATCTATATTTTAAGTATGTAGGTGTCGAATGACAATTTATGTCTTTTGGCTGAATCTAATGACACTGGGATTTGGCACAAAAGATTTAGTCATTTGAATTTTAAACACCTTTCTAAATTTGCTAGATATGAACTTGTTAGGGGTCTTCCTAAAATGAGTTTTAATGTCAATAATTTATGTGATGCTTGTCAACTAGGAAAACTTCGCAAAAGCTCTTTTAAATCAAAAGATATAATTTTTACTTCTCATCCTCTTGAACTTCTTCACTTAGATCTTTTCAGACCTTCGCAAATATAATCAATAAATCACAATAGATATGTCTTTGTAATTGTAGATGATCTTTCTAGATTTACATGGACAAATTTCTTAAAACTTAAAAGTAATGCTTTTGAAATGTTAAATTTTTTTACTAAAAGCATTCAAAATCAAATGTCAACTAAAATTAAAACGATTAGGAGCGATCATGGAGGAGAATTTGAAAATGATCATTTTAAAAACTTTGTAATAAGAAAGAAATAACCCATAATCTTTCATTTCCAAGAACACCTCAACAAGAGTAGTAGAACGTAAAAATAGAACTATACAAAAATGTGCTAGAACAATGTTAAATAATAGTTAATTACCTGAAAGTTTTGGGCTAAAGCAGTTGCTACCACATGCTATATTTTAAATAGAATTTTAATAAGACCTTTGATTAAGAAAAATCCTTATGAATTTTTTAATAATAAAACACCTAAAGTATCTTATTTTCGAGTTTTTGGTAGTAAATGTTTTATATTAAATACAAAAGATAATTTAGATAAATTTGATGCTAATTCAGATAAAGGAATTTTTATTGGTTATTGCAATAGAAGTATGTTAAATTTCGGCATTCCCGCGTTCCGAACGTGTTCGCTTCACCGTGTCTAGTGCCATCAACGGTCGAAGTCTCCCATGCTGGCGTCCCGATTGAACATCCCTCCATCGCCTCCCATCGAGCATATAATCTGGTCTTGGTAGCACATTGTAACAAAAGGAATCCCCAATGTTACGTGCCACCAATTACATATATATATACCACGATTATTCCGAATATCCAGCGATGTGGGACTTTTAACCCGTTCAATCCACGCACCCACTCCATTTACAATGCGAGCCACACCTAACAATTTCCACCTTGTCAAGCATTGCTCAAGCCACCTTGGAGTTATACCGAGTCCTCTTCCCAGTGGTGTCAAGCTGCTACTCCAAGTTCTCATAAGAAGAAGAAAGCGGACTGCTTAACCATATCTCCGCCTTAACGAGCATCCCAAGCTCAAGCCCCTCAAGAGCCATGCTTCGGTCACGCTGCATCATACCGGTCCCTCGAACCATGGAGCTCTGATACCATGTTAAATTTGGCATTCCCGCGTTTCGAACTCGTTCCCTTCACCGTGTCTAGTGCCATCAATGGTCGAAGTCTCCCTTGTCGGCGTCTCGATTGAACATCCCTCCATCGCCTCCCATCGAGCATATAATCTGGTCTTGGCAACACATTGTAACAAAAGGAATCCCTAATGTTACGTTCCGCCAATCTCATATATATACCACGATTATTTCGAGTATCCTGCGATGTGGAACTTTTAACCTGTTCAATCCATGCACCCACTCCATTTACAATGCGAGCCACACCTAATAAAGTAAAGCTTATAGGGTTTTCAACACCAGAACTAACACTATTGAAGAAACATTACATGTTTCATTTGATGAAAAATTTAAAATCAATAATACCAGTTTTGATGAGGATAAAAATATTGATAAAACTAATGAAATTGCAAATAATGAAATTACTAACGATGAAAATAATAATAACCCTGAAAATTTATTTCCAAATAAAAGGACAAAATATTTGAAAGATCACCCTATAGAAAATATTCTAGGAAACATAGAATCTTTTGTAAAACAAGAAATTAATTAAACAAAATAAGTAATGTTGCTTTTATCTCAACTATTGAACCCAAAAAACCAAAGGAAGCATCATTGGATGATTCTTGGATTCTTGCTATGCAAGAAGAACTGAATCAGTTTACCAAAAATGATGTTTGGGAATTAGTCCTAAGACCTGAAGACAAATATATATAACAGGAATTAAATGGGTATATAGAAATAAAATGAATGAACAAGGAGAAGTTATTAGAAATAAAGCACATTTAGTTGCTCGAGGTCAAGAAGACGGTATAAATTTTGATCAAACTTATGCTCATGTAGCCAAATTAGAGGCTATCAGAATTTTACTTGCTTTAACAAATCATAATAACTTTAAATTATTTCAAATGGATGTCAAAAGCGCCTTTTTAAGTGGATTTTTTAAAGATGTATATGTAGAACAACCCCCACTTTTCGAAGATGAAAAACTACATAATCATGTTTATAAATTAAAGAAAGCTTTATATGGTTTAAAACAAGCTCCTATAGCATGGTATGATAGATTGAAATCCTATTTATTACAATCTAATTTGAAATAGGAAAGGTAGATAGTACTCTATTTATTAAAAGAAATAAAAATGATATCCAGCTTATACAAATATATGTAGACGATATTATTTTTGGATCAACAAATGAGCAATTGAATAAAGAATTTTCAGATATAATGACCATGGAATTTGAAATGAGTCATATGGTAGAACTAACATTCTTTTTAGGACTACAAATATAGCAATTAAATAATTGAATTTTTATAAGTCAAGAAAAATATGTCAAAGACCTAGTCAAGAAATTCGAAATGTCATATACGAGCGGTAAGCCAACTCCCATAGCAACTAATAAGAAATTAAATAAAGAAGAAAACTCAAAAGATGTATATCAAAAATTATATAGAGGTATGATAAGATCATTACTTTATATAACTGCTAGTAGACCAGATATAATGCATAGTGTTTGTCTATGTGTAAGATATCAATCTCAACCTAAAGAAACTCATCTAAAAATAGTAAAACGAATATTAAGATATGTAAATTATACATAGATTATGGGCTTTTTTATCCAAAAAAAAATATTCTTTTGATTTAATTTCATATACTAATGCTGACTATGCTGGCTGCAAATCAGACCGAAAAAGTACAAGTGGAACTATTCATTTTTTAAGACACTCTCTGTTTCTTGGTTTAGCAAAAAGCAAAATTATGTACTCTGTCCACGATAGAAGCAGAATATATTTCAGCCGCAATAGCCTGTTCACGGGTTATTTATATGCAACAGACGTTAAAAGATTTTGGGTTAAATTTTACTAAATCATTAATATACTATGATAATACTAGTGCAATAAATCTATCTAAAAATCCAACACATCATGCTAGAACCAAACATTTAGATATAAAACATCATTTTTTGAGAGATAACGTAAACAAGGAAATATTATCACTCGAATTTATAAATACTAAAAATAAAATAGCCGATATTTTAACAAAACCATTAAAGCAAACATCTTTTATTAAGCTTAGAAGAAAGTTAGGAATATGTTCGTTCTATGAAATATAGATATAATAAAATAAAATTTGGATAATTAAAAGAAAAATAAATTGTCAAAATTGAACTGCATATGTCGACATACTCCTTCCTTATATGTCGACATATACTGGTAAATTCTGAAAAGAGATTTCTCTCTTAAATTTGAAATTTGAAATACACTTATATAATCACTAAATTTTGAAATTAAACTCATTTTTATGTCTTTCTTCTTCTCTAATTTCTAAATAAAAATAAAACCATGGCTTCCTCGAGTTCCAAACGCCCAAGAGAAGATAATGCACCCTTTTCCTTCCAAACTTTCATTCAAGGCCCTCTCTAGAACATTACCATGGCCAAAGTAACTAAAATTGAGGATGATATGAAGTATGTGCTACATATGCTTTCTGAAATAGAGGTTGTTCAACTACGCCTCTTTAAAGAACAAGAGAAACAAGGGCGAACACAGCGAAATTTCCAGAAATATCTATTGGATAATCTAACAAATCCAATAGCAATCAAAGAGGATACTCCTAACCTTGTCATTCGCAATCCAGTGAATAATGAGGAAGAGGAAGAAGTGGAAGAGGAATAAGACGATGATGACGTCAAATGCGTAGGCGAAGTGTGCTTCGATCGCGATGAAAACCTCATAGAACAAAAAGGAGACTTCTGTCTTCATTATCCTTTCTGCCCCATCCACAAGTCCCTCATAATCAGGAGAAAGCCATAGTCTTAGTTATAGTATGTAGTAGTTTGGTTTGTTAGGATTAGATATGACCTTGTGTGCATTCTAGGTTTTAGGATTTATGTGTTTTAGTTTGCTTTGATTTAGATTTGGATTGGTGAGTATGTATGCATTGGATTTGTTTTTGTAAACTTTGAAATTGCATTAATCAAATTTACTTTACCATATACTATCATGTTTAATATAAAATAGTATTTTTTATCATATATTCATCATATAAGTCATATATATATATATATATATATATATATCATTTTTAACTTAGGTTATTGATTTTGAATCATATATCATCATATATTTTAGTTAGGGGGAGTTTTTCTTAAATTTTTCAATAGGTTTTTCTTAGTTTTTCACCCATTTTTGTTGATGACAAAAGACGATAAAAATATAAAATATACATATACACATACACATATTCAGGGGGAGTTATATCATATTTTATATACAAAATATTAATGGTCGCCATCATCAAAAGGTGGGAGATTGTTAATACCTTAGTTATTGATTTTGGTGATAACAACCTTAGTAACGATAATACATTTATATAAAATATGGATATTACTGCTTTTGTTAAATTATATAGTGTATAGTGTAGGATATTATACATGTATTAAATCGAAGACTGTACAGTATAGAGACTCAAGAAATGGATATGAAGACTCATGAGTATAAAGATCAAGATATGAAGATCTCAAGACTATGGTATAGTATATAGAGTCATAGAATATTGTTAAAGTCCCTGGTAGCAATCTTTGATCTCTATCTTCTCATTTTCTTATTCTTTATTTTTAAAACAAAGTATATATTTAAAATATTTTTAAAAATATTTTTTAAAGTTTTTTAAATTTTAAATTTTTTATAAACTATGCTTAAATCATTTTACAATGTATCAAAATATTTTACAAAGCATAAGATTTTCCAAACTTTTAAAATAAACAAGTTTTCAAAATACACTAGCCTATGTCGACATATAGGCATATGATATATCGACATACATGCCGCTAATTTGAAATTCAAATTTTTAAATGAAGTGTCTATTCATCGTAACTCTTCATGAATAGACATGTCTATTTATTCTCTATATATATAGTGTTTCAAACGAATTTTTTAACAGCTACTTTCTTATTATCCTCTCTCCTCTTACTCTTCCAAAATTTCAGGTGAAAATTTATTCAAATATTCTCAAATTCAAACCAGAATCAATTCAATCTTCATTGTATTGATTCTCTTCTATTTACTCTCTGATTTCAATCATCGCTGTCTGAATCGAAGATCAAAGTGTTGTCCAAGTGGCTATAGGATTCATTGTAACCAAAGGTTAAGAAATTGTCTTTGGAAAAACCATCAAACTCTGGTTTTATTTGTGTGGGTGTGATTGTAGCCTGTTCAAATCAACTGGATGTGCTTGGTGTCCCGAAATCCAAGTGGGTGTGCCTGTGAGCCAGAAATCCAAGTAGGTGTGCCTGTGTCCCATCCAAAACAAGTTAGCATATCCAGATCTTGGAAAATATAGATGAAGTGTCTCACGACCATCACTACAACAAAAATACCCTATTACAACGCCCTTTTTACAATGGGCATTGACTGCCCGTTGTAATAGAAAGCTATTACAACGGTCCTTTCAGGCCCGTTGTAATAGATGCCCTAGACAACGCCTTTTTCCAACGGGCAATGTATGCCCGTTGTAATAGAATGCTATTACAACGGTCCTTCCAGGCCCGTTGTAATAGATGTCAATTTTACAACGTTCACAAAATGCCCGTTGTAAAAGATGCCAATTTTACAACAGTCGTAAAATACCTGTTGTAAGAGGTGCCAATTTTACAATTATCATAAGGCCCGTTGTAATAGGTGTCAATTTTACAACGGTCAAAACATGCTCGTTGTAATAGGTGCCAATTTTACAATGGTCGTAAAATGCCCGTTGTAATCAATGCCAATTTTGCAACGATCATAAAATGCCCGTTGTAATAAATGTTCGCTGCCAATTTTCGATAATCAATAATTATAATGCTTTCTTAAAATTAATATTTATTATTTATTAATATTTAATAATTAATCATTAATAAAATTATATTAATCATAGGTTACTAATTACTAGTTATAATATTATATTACTAATTACTAATTACTAAGCATTGATAATATTATATTATTTATCAATATTTAATAATTAATCGTTAATAATATTATATTAATCATTTATAACTTATAATAATTAATGATTATTAATAAATAATCACTAATTACTAATTATTAGCCTTTTTAGTTTACGAGCTGTAGTAGATGCTAATTTTCAAAAACTCTTAACCGATCATTGTTTTCTTCGATTATCTAATATCTTAGACGTCGTAACAGGATAATAATAATTCAATAATTAATTAAAAATAATAATTAATTATTATTATTACTGACTAATATTAATAATTATTATTCAATAACTAATAATTAATATAATAATTAATAAATAAGAATTAATTTTAATAATTAATTAAACAATAATTAATCAAAAAATATTTATATAATGAATATATATATATATAACTATCTTATATCTAATCTCTACTATTAATAAAGAGTATTCAATGAGTAGATTTGCACAGTGTTCTTTTGAAATTTCAAAAATACCCTCATCCATCAACGGAACCTTACCATCAATTTACAACAAACAACAGCATCCACTTTTCGACCATCTATCAATGAAATTAGTGCTATTTGATATCATTATTCTTGGAACTGTTTTTATGGCTATTTCTTTGTTTTCTTTCCTATGTTCTCTCTGTAACTCTTCATTTATACTTGTAATATTTACATGTTAAAAATAAAGGTAGGGGCCCTTTTAACCCCACTGGCTTTGCCAAAAAAAAAGAAATTATTATAATTAATTTAGATATTAATTTGTAAATTTTAAGTCGGATGACCCATCAGCATATTTTGTATACGGACGTTTTCAGGCTCGAATGAGGAGTTAATTGTCATTGAGTAAACGGTTTTATACAAGAATTAAATAAACCTTTTTATTACTAAATAAAACTATTACCACCATGGAGCCGAAGCCCATTATTCATTTATTTAACCTAGCCTGACACTTTCCTTACTCTCGTTCTTCAGCCAAAATCATCTAAAACCCTAGCCGACTTTCTCCCTCTAATTCCATCATGGTCAAACGTCGAAAAGTTCTTCATCCATGGCCTCGACTGGGACACCACTGCTGAATCCCTAACCGAATATTTCTCCCAGTATGGCGAGACTCAAGATTTGAAGGCTGTTAAGGAACCACATAAGAATTTTGATGGGTGTATTTTGCATTGTTCGAAGGCAGTGGATGGACCAAAGGGGAACAAGCCAGGTGCTTTTGGTGGAGGGCATATAATGACGCCTACGGCAGGGCAGATGGTTCCTCCTGTAGGGTAGGTACCTGGATCTGGACCGAGATTGATACATTATAAAAGTATTTTGGAATCGTAAGATCCCCGTCAACCTCCATGGATTTAGAGCTCATAAATTCTCAACTACATCATTCAGGTCTAATTCCCTTCGCACCATGATTTCTCGGTTCGCGTGTGAGTTTTCCGCACTTTTTTTCAATGCCTTTGATTGGCACGTTAAGTCTAGCAGTATTTTTTGCAAAACTTCCATTTTAATGCATAAAATATTATTAAATAATCATGACTTGTGTACTTGCTATATATGATATGTAGAATTTGTGATGCAGCAGTAGGCCATGTCTCTGGTTTGATTATAAACTATAAGAATGGAATCATGTTCCCATATTTTTTCCATGAGGTCCAAAGAACTATGCGGATATAATTTAAGTTTTATTGTTAAGGAAACCCGTTTATATGAACTGAAATCACATTTATAGAAATATGATTTATACTTTCATTATCTTGTTCATAATACACACGTTGAATTGATCGAAACATCTCATCCAATTACTCTATCTTTAGTATTAAGCTTCTCCGGTACTACTTGGTAAGCACAAAATGCCATCTTTTGAATATTTATATTACTCTAGGTTATGTTAGCCCAATCTTGTTTATCATAGTGGGTTCTCATTTTATCCATACATCCTTAATTTTTTGTTACCACATTCCCAAAAGTCTTCTTTTTCCATCTCGAGATATTATAACTTCTTTAATTAAATCTTCCATCTCTTTGGTTTCTGATAGAATGTGGGGAACTAATTGATTATTTTTCGCTTAGCTGCTAACTTCAAGATTTGTGTTACCACTTATTTCTACTCCATCCCAACCAAGTAGATCCAAATTTATATGTTCAATATACTTGTTTGGATCTACAAGTCCAATTCTAATCATCTCTAAACAAAATAAAATTGGAAAAAGAGAGAAATTGAAGTTTTAAATTTAGATGTAGAAGTTCAAACATTGTTAGTTATGTTGAGTGTACCATATCTTGCAAAATCTTATTGGCATCTCCAATTTTAAAAATGAGTAGCATCTAATTGATATTTCAGATTCATCCGGAAGCTTTAAATCTGTCATATGAACAATATCTGATCCAGTGCCATGTAGGCAAATTTAGCTTTAGTCATGTAAATTATTATTGGACTAAGGTATGTTTTTAGTTGCTTTGGTTTTTGTTCGTGGACAAGTATGCTGATTTATGTATCATATGATGTTTTGGTGTAAAAAGTGTTCCTAGAATATTAGTATGCATGCTATCGTATTTTTTTGCGATGTTTGGAATCCGAAGTGTCTATATTATCTACATGCTTGTATTGTTTAAAGTTTCCTGGAGAGTACATATTTATACAGCAGCTTATAAAGAAACAAAATGAGTAAATTTGAAACTACATTTTCTATTATGTTTACAGATGAGATTACAAGCATAATTTAGGAATGAAAAAGAGAACAATATAAGAAAAGAAGAAACTTCTTCAGATTCTTTTAGTTGCTAATTAACAGGTTGCTACTTAACGGATTAGAACAGTGGTAATCTAATGGAAAAAGAGATTAAAAATCTATTTCTAGTGGAGTTCTGCTCGTCACCACAGTGTAAACTGCAATCGGAGACCGAACCACATGAACATCATCACTCCACACAATAGACCCTGACATGATTGCCCTCTGCGATATAACTCCTCCAGTTACTGTCACAGTAAAAGATTTCCTTTCCATTTCCTCCAAAAAATGAAGCTCAGGTGGATCCACTGTCACCTTAAAATCAGTAGTTTCATAGACCGTCACATAGTAAGTCGAGTTACCTGGTCCCACATTAGTTACAGTTCGATAAAACACTCCTTTTATCTCTTGCCCATCCACAACAGCAAGTGCAAAAGATGGATAGTTAAGTTCACGTGCATAATCATCCATGCTTACTCATTTGTGTTAGGATATTCATGTTTATCATTCTAACACACACACATATGTATGTATGTAATTTACATTATCTTTGTATGTATTGCAGGACGTAGCAGAAGCAAGGGAATTTTTGAAGAAAAAA
The DNA here is from genome assembly GCA_030737815.1 of Allium fistulosum. Classification (NCBI taxonomy): domain Eukaryota; kingdom Viridiplantae; phylum Streptophyta; class Magnoliopsida; order Asparagales; family Amaryllidaceae; genus Allium; species Allium fistulosum. The sequence goes on from CM060907.1 coordinate 855,334,603, forward strand.
GGTGTTATGTGGGTTTTGATTAACTAAAATATTATGGTTCAAGGTTTGTTTCAATGTCGTTCGGTCTAAATTTTAAATCTTGTATTATTATTTGTATGTACTACGTGTTATGTTAGTTTAGGGTTGTATTCGATGTTTTGTAACTATGTAAAATTTTATGAATGATGTGAATAGATAAATCATTTTGTTATTTTGAAATATGAATTTCTTTTGCTATTTTTAGTAAATATGAATAAATATGGTTGTCATTAGTATAATAATTTTGTTTCAATTCAAATTAGTTTAAAATTTACACGTGCATTGTAGTAGTTTTATTTTTTTTTCTCATTTGACTTTTTTTAACAACAGGCAAAAAAAGTTGCAAAGACCCTTTTGCAACAAGCAAAAACAGTTGTAAAAGGATTATTTGCAACGGGCAAAAATAGTTGTAAAAGACCCTTCTACAACGGCAAAAACCATTGTAAAAGACTCCTATTGCAACGGGCAATAACCGTTCTAAAATTAATCCACTCTATTACAACATCGCATAATACAACGGGCCTAGGCCCGTTGCGAAACCCCTATTACAACGGGCATTGCCTGTTGTAAAAGGGGCATTTTGTTGTAGTGCATGAAATTGAGATTGTTTTAGGTTTGTCTTCTACCCGTTTAAAGATTGGCATTTGAGAAGAAATATGTACATGCAATTGTACGGGACTGGATGTAAGGTAACTCCGAACCAGTTAAAAAATCCCTGGAGTAATCTTTTTAATTCTCTACTTTTTAGTTTACTGCATTTATACTTATCTATGTTTGCATCTATGGTTGTTCATTCTGTGTTGATTAATAATAATCTTGAAAGAATTTTTAAAAGGTACATAAAATTAGAAAACACTATTCATACCCCCCCCCCCTCTAGTGTTTAATTAGCCTTAAGATCCATAATTATGCAACCTATAAATATAACAAAGATCAAACAGAGAATCTCAAAATGACGATATTACATAGTTCTCTCGACTTAATAGTACCATTAAACTTTAATATGGACACTACACTTTGATTATATTTAAATCATGTCATGGCATCCATTAAACAACTATAGTTGGGTCTGAATTAAAGCATTGGAATTGAAACACTATTAAATAGAGAATTAGTCAACTCAGTTACATGAGATTAGTATCACGGTCAACTATAGTCAACTCAAAGTCATGGTCTCTGGCGAGAACAATATGTTAATAATAATTATTTTTATTAAACCAAGGACTTTTTCTTTGAATAAACAAGTTGAATGCGGACAAATTTTGACCAAAACCAAATTTCATAAATCCTATAGTGCTAATGTTTTGACGAAGAGAATTGGTGTAAATAATCATTACTACCATGTATTGCTTAAAATAGTGAAAGATGATTTTTTCAAAAAATGTATAAGCAACAAATTCAACCAAATTATCGCACCACTAGCTAAGATGACTTGTGAATATTAATATTTGAATTGTTCGATATTGATCGCTGGTTGAATTTACGCCTTTGAGTCGTATAACCGCAATGTTGAATACTCTGAAATACCATATGATTTAATCAAATTATTATTGTTATAAATTTAGTTAATGTTTACGAAATATTCATTATTAAATTTTATCTGATTTATTTGAATTAGTATTTTATAAATTATGTGTATAAAAGTTATATATGTAAGGATTGATATATGATATCGATAAATATTAAAATTGGATTTAAATTACTAAATACTGATTTGATTTGAAACTTTTTGTGGGCCCATCTGACCCATGTAATGGTCGGCCATATGGAAGGGAGGAGAGGTGAGTTTTGAATGCAAAATTCTATTTTTGAATTAGCTAAAAGAATGAGTAAACAAGGAGATCTAGATCTCCACTTTTTACACAATTCTGTTGCCTATTTAAACGCCATCTTCTCTATCATCTTGAGTTGACCTTTAGCCTCCTCTTTCCCCATATCTTAGCCACAATTTTCATAGGGTATAACCCTTCGTTTCCAAATCAAATGAAAGTCAAGTTAAATTATTTCAAGGAATGGTGTTCTCTTCTAATCAACTGCTCTTTCTGGAGGAGTTATATAGGATCTAAAGGAGCTTCATTTAATATTCGAGGTGATTTTCAATTCATTAGATACAAACTATTGGTAACTTCCTGTACTATTTGTCATTTATAATCATATATGTGATCATCTCATTCATGTTGTTTATATACATGCTGATTACTATGGCAAATTGATACATATAATTGTTGTCCAATGTTACATACATATATACACATCTGAATTGTTTAAAAAATTGCACACATATAAATCATACATTATGTTTAGGCCATATAAAAAAATTCCAAATTTAAAATTAAATATTTATAAAATATAGAATATTAATTTTGTAATTAACACACACACACACATAATGCATTTAAAACTAATCCTTTTGTATATATATATTTGAATTTTAAAGAAATAAATAAATATAAATATATCAAAACATATTTAATATATATATTAAATCTTTTTAAATAACTAATGTATGTTTAAAAAACTAATGTACATTATAAAAAAGTTAATACAAATCCATATGGATTTGTAAAATTAAAAAATCTAAAAAATATTGTGGCTGAAAGGTAAATATACAAATAAAAAATAATTTTAACATGTAATTTATGAATATATATTTTAAACTGATATATAAAATATTTTAAATGTTCATTTGTAATTTATTTATTTAAACATATCTATTTTTGAAATTTGAATTTGAATTTAAAATGGATTTTTATCTAGATCTACATATGGTTTTAAATTTAAACTGTCATAAGATATTTTAGATATTTATTTCAAACCATTTTGAATTAGTCAATATATTTTAAATAAATGAAATTATTATGTATATATATACACACATATAATGTATACGTATATAAATATTAAATTAAATCATGGATAACAAAAATATATAATGGGACAAATGTGTTTGTTGCGGTGTAAATCACAACATTTATATACAGGCACATTAAACCATGTACACTTCATATAGGTTGCATGTACACTATACACATACTTGTGTATTTGATGCACAAATACATTATATATCATGCACATTAAATCAATGCTTTTATATAAACAAATAAAATAAAATAAATATTTTATTTAAAATACTTCAGATTGGATCTGAATAATTTAGACTTCATGGGACCAACAAGATCTAAAAGTGGAAAAAAATTAAAATTCGCTAATTTATCCCACTGCTACTCGGCCCAATTCCTTCAATAGTATCAGAGCCCAATAGCCTATGCGACCTAAAATTAGCAATATTATGGCTAACTTGTTAAGGCCTACCTGGTTATTTGCGTGTCAAAAATGGTAGTGTCTAAGGTTGGATTTGGATAATCATATACTCTGCTATACTTGTCTATTGGCTTGTCCCGAAGGATGTAGTAAGCCCAAAGATTATCCCTAATATAAAGAGTCGAATTGATTTTTAGTCTTAGGCTAATTTTCAATATTTGTTCCGAAATTTTAAACAATATAATAAATTTAATATTTTAGGTTTAAAATATGTAAGAAATTTTATAAATGTTATTAAATAGTTTTTAAAATTACTTAATTATTTTTGGAAATTTATCATAATTAACTTAATTAATTAAAGTTAATTAACTAAAGTAAAAATATATGTAAATTTATCTTAAAATGTTTAAATTAATTAATAGATTAAATTTTCAAAATTAATTAAATTTAATTAAAAAGTTTTAAATTAATTAATTAATTAATTAATTAAATGTTAACTAATAAATAATGTACATGTATAATTATATATGTATATTACTACAAATATTATAGTATATGTATATTCAATTTTAAAATACTTAAAATGAATAAAATTAAATTAATTAAATGTTAATTAACTAAATATGATTTAATAAATTAAATTAAACTTGATTTAATTCAATAGAGTGGAACTATAATAAACCCAAATTAGATTTAAGGAATAATATACGTATACTGTGATTTCATATATATTTGACACTTCAATCACGATGGTATTTCATAAAAATACATTATTCCATAAGTTTATATGTAATAACCAAAAAATTTGTATATAACTTAAATAATGATTAAAATTAATAACAAATAAATTTTGAATTTAATTGGAGGGTATTTTGGTAAATTTTAATAGAAGGACAAAATGGTAAATTTTATAGACAATTGAATTTGTTGACGGGAGTTGTATCATTACGTAGCTCTTGTTTTTTTTGGTCAAGATGAAGCATTCATTTGTCTGAATCGACCGTCGTATCAATGAGATATCTTTGTTTTATTTAAGTGGGTTGAGTTTGTGCATGAACAGCGGGTCTGGTTGGGCTGAGATGGGCAAAGCCGATAATTTGAATTCAAAATGAGATGACGGTTCAGTTTTCCCTCCTAAAACCTTTTTAAAAGTACATATCTTCATTTCTAACTTCATTTCTCATTTCTAAAAGCATTGAACCCATCATCATCCTCTTCAACCAATTCAACACCAAATTCACAAATCTTAACGAAAATTAATGAGATGAGTTGCATTGGATTTCTAATGGGATTCTCTATCATCTAGAGTAAGAGTCATAAGCGATTATGGAGATTCATATTTCAGGAAATTCAGGACAGCGAGCGAATTCAGGTTTCTTTAGCTTGGAATCGGTGAGTGTGGCTTCTCTCGATCCTTATATAGTACTTTGACAATGCTACAGGATGTTTTAAGCCTAAATTAGGATTTAAGTATGATATATATTAATCTAAAATGAACCCAGAAACTAAGAAAAAAGAGAAGTAACCTTATAGAAACTTCAAACCTGTTGTATATGAACCTATCAAGACAGTAGAAATGTAATAGACATTGGTATATAGAATACAGGATCTCTAAAAATCAAGAATGAAGAAAAATCGAAACTAGGAAATCAATAATACTAAATAAAGAAGAAAAACCAGTTTTTGACTTATTCACCAATGCACCGGTGGTGCACACCAGTTCATCGGTAGGCAAGTCGGATTTGAAATCCCGGCCTTTTTAAATGCTTGAATCGAAGTATGCTGATCTGACTTTTGCATGATGTCTTCCCTAGTGATTCTATGGTGATTTCTTGATTTGTGAAGTGACTATTTAGGGTGCATAGATTGATGATAATGTTTGAGATAGGAATGTAGTACATGGGACTTTGGAATAATCGATGGGCAAGCAAACCATATATAGGTGTGTAGTTAGGAATTTCTTGATGTAAGCACTAATCAATGCAGATCTGGATAACATATGAATATGTGTAGCCTTGGTGATAACGAGAGATGTGGGTGTAGTGTGTTCAGCTTTGGATCAAGTAGTTTGCGATATTGATAAATATATGGACTTAGATTGTATAGTTTGATGATTATATATATGTAGTTTTCGGATGAGGAACGAATACCTAAATCTTGTAGTGCATGCGACGGGTCCTTGATTCATGGTATTGACGTGGCGTTCTCCCATAGAGCATTGAGGTTGGTCCAGAAGGGTTTTGATGTGGAAAACAGTTGACCTATAGCACACATGGCAGGACCAGACGTGAATCCAATACTAACTACCCTTTACCGCAAGTGACTAGACCAGATAGTCGTAGACGTGCAATCCTTTACCACAAGTGGCAAGACCAGATTATGTTTAAGGTTATTTAGATGGTATAATATAGTTTTGTACCATGGTGCAGGCGGGTCCAGAATATATTATGCTTAATCTTAAACCATGTTATATCATTGTCACGGTAATATATAAGTTTTAGATTGTTTTCACTTACTCGGATGTATGTCCAACCCACTGCTATATTCTTTTATCGATATTATTTAGGTTGATGGAGTCTAAAGATGTGATGAACCAGGAGGCGTGGATTTGTACATATTGTAAATATTGAATATATAAGTGTTGTATATGACCTGCATTTCAAAGACATGATGTAACAGTGTGTGGATTTAATATAGGTTGGATTGTACAAACTTACGTTGTGGTATCAAATATGTAATTAGACATTTTTATATTTATGTAATATGATATTTTATGTGACTATTCATTGTGAGACTTTGAAAGCTATCGGTTAGTTTAGTTTTTATCCTATGCTCTGTATGTGTATCAATGTGTATTATCTTCCAACAACTCACCGTTTCGGGACTTTGTTGTATAATTATGGGGTTCGAAAATGGCGGATTGTTACATTTGGTATCAGAGTATAGGTTATAAGATTAGGGATGTATTGAGAGGGTGTGCTTGTATATTTTATATAAAAAAATATAATATATAAGAGCAAAAATTTAATATTTGTAAATACACCATGTACCTTATTCCAGTCTCTGATTATCTAGTTATCTATTGAAGAGTTGCAAATGAATCTCATTTACAGATTACTGAAGCATGAATTATTCAAAGGAAATTGGAACGGGGACAAACGTTGGTGGAATTAATACCGATAAGGATGCAAGTACCCGAGTGGATGTCCATGAGATTCCTGATGTGAAAATCCCCATTTGATTCCATAGATATCTCTAAGCAACTGCACAGATTAGTACCACTACCACATCCACCGAACTAGTTGTTACGATCGAAGCTGTAGTTGTTATTCCACCATCGAATGTTGACTTTCTAAAACTCTGCAAAGATTTGGCCAACTTAGGTGGAAAGCCATATACTGGGGCAGAATCGTATGTAGGATTAAGACATGGCTAATGAATTATGAGAAGATATTTGGCTTACTGGGATTGAGTGATGGAACTAAGAGGCAGTTGGCAGTTTGGCATCTGTAGAAAGAGGCAGCAAATTGGTAGGAGATTGTTATAGCATAAATGGAGGAGGATATCATTACTTGGGAAGTTTTCAAAAGAAAGTTTAAGGTGAATTTCTTTTCTGGGGCTGAGAGGAGAATGTTTTTAGAGGAGTTTGTTCAGTTTAAGCAGGGAGGCATGACCATAAAGGAGTATGTGAACAAACATAATGAGTTGGAAAAGTTCAGATTTGAATTTATTAATACCCAAGAGAAGAAGGCTGAGAAATTTGCTGAGGGATTAAATTCCCCACATAAGGAGTTGGCTTTGAATCTAATATCATTGGGGGCGACTTTTGACAAATTAGTTGAGGGTGCCTCGTTGAATGCTATGGGTGGAAAATCGAACAAGGAACAAGTATCGGATGGAGATCAGAACAAGCATAAGAATGAAGGACCGCAAGGTGGGTAGAATAATAAGCAAGTTACTGTATGTAGAAGGTGTAATAAGATGGGATACATAGCCAAGAACTGTAAGGTGAACCTTCAGAAGGGAAAGAAGTGTCATCAGTGTGGTAAGATGGGACATTCGACAAAGGATTATAAGTCGAAACAGTCAGGAAAACAAGAACGGTCGAGACAACAGGAATGATTGAAGGGAATTAAGTGCTATAGTTATGACCAGATAGGACATTATAAGTGGAAGTGCCCAACATTACAGAAGGGGGTCAGATTATTAACGATTATGTGTTGGAAGTTGTACCCACTGCCAGCATTGCACCAATAGCCTTGGAGAAGAGGAAGTCTGTTAGAACCTCCATTCTATGGTTTCAATAAAAACAACTATACAATCACATATATCACATATCTTATAAAGATTATAGGTATATCTATAAGAGATAATCATGCTCAAAGATATTGGGACTTGAAGACAAACAAAGACTTATTGACCATGCTACGATTAGTAAGGTTATACTAGTGTATTAAGAGTCTTAGATAAATATTGTAAGGTCTCCTTGAGTATATATGCGCACATGAATTCATATACATAAAATTGGCATAAAAATATTCAAAATCGGCATTAAAAACATTTATAATCTAAAAATGCCATCCACGGATGTCTGTGGAAAATCCACAGATGTCTGTCATCTGGTAACTGCTATAATCTGAAAGGATGTTTCATTTCATATTGAATAATCGCATCTCTTCTTCAACGGTTGCAGCCATTAAATCATATAGAGTTTATTTAATAGTAACAATTCCTCATCTGCATCTCTTTAATCCTACAAATACTTCAAAGATTGAGAATTATAGATAATATATTCCCTTGATTTCTTATTAACTTTCCATTTACATATTCGTGCACCTTTTTCTTACATAGTCTCAATCTTTCATAATCAAAATACCATTTTGGTTAAACCATTTCCTACAACTCAAAGTATTCAAATTCACATACTCAAAGGAGATCATAGGAAGAATTGTACTATTAGTTAAAATCCATGTTATTTGGAACACAAGATTATCAGAGAAATACTTTAATATTACCTTATTCCTCCGGGCGAAGTGAGGATTATTTGGTCAAAGGAAATACCGAAGGAGAGCTTCGGGACTGGACGTAGGACGGGAGGTCTGAATCAGTATAAAATATCCGGTGTGGTCGCTTTTATAATCTATCTTATTTATACTCTGTTAATTTACTCTACTTAGTATAATTATTAGTACATACTCTCACATTAGTATATAAGTTGCATTATATAAGATCCTATACATTTTCATTTGGTATCAGAGCACAGTCATTTCAATCTACAATATCACGTAGTTGAAAAATCATTAATATGACAAGCACTTTTCAAGAAGGTCAATCAACTGCTCATCCTCCACTATTTATTGGTTTTAACTACTCTTACTGGTCAACTCAATTGAGAATTTATATGGAAGCGAATGGGTTAGAAATATGGCTAGCAACTCAAAATCAATATGAAGCACGTAACACAGACATTAGCACTTGGACAGATGCATAAAATGCAACGGCATCTAACAATGCCAAAGCTATGAATGTATTGTTTTGCTCACTTGAAAAAAATGAGTTTTCATGTGTCATGCTTTGCACCATGCATATAATATATGGCGCACTTTACAAATCACGCATGAAGGCACAACTAAAGTCAAGCAAACTAAAATCTCAATTTTAAAAAACCAATTTTCATCTTTCAAAATGAAAGCAAATGAATCAATTATTGATTTGTATGCTAGATTTCAAACCATTCAACACGATCTCATGGCACATGGAGTCATATTCACAAATTTTGATTTAGTCACACGAATTTTAAACTCTTTGACAAATGAATGGGAAAGAAAAGTCATATATACATAGTGAAGCTTCACAGAATAGAATCTCATCAATAAAACTTCATAATAGTTGAATACAAACATCTGAATAGTCAATACAACAAGCCTCACTACATATCACTCAGAGAATATACAAACAGCGGAACATCCAGTACATATAGTAAGAAATAATATGCAATCCTCCAACTCATCTTCGTCATCAGCATCGTGGAAAGCAAGAAAAGCACCTATCACCTACTACTTAGTCTGCCCGTCCCAAAATGGACGAACAGCCCAAGGCAATAAGAGTTAAAACATAAAGCCTTGAGTTAGACAACAGTCTTAGTGAGCGGTAAATTAACTAACAACATACCAAAAGAGCATAAAGGAAAAAGGAATAGGAATACAACCCTCCCACTCCACCTCTTTCTACAGTGATAGCCCCCAGACACACACTAAGCATAAGCAAACATAGCAGAGCATACAATTTAAAGTAAAGCAATTATCACTCGAGTCAAGGGCGATGTTTTCCAAGTACAAACCCCCAAGGCCTAAACCAAGATCAGATAAGCACCCAGAAAATACCGCTCTTGAGACCGAATGACGATACAACCAAACATCCATGACTCTGGCTATCACTGTTATCATTGCTTCGATATCATCGTTAATTGAATGACCGGCTCATTCTTTCATCCGTCCATCAAGGGCTAATGGAAACCCCGGTTCTAGACATTACTCCCGCACGTCGTCGTGACCCGTGCCTAGGACTATCGAATCTGCCCAGAGTACTTGACTACCAATCAGTAGCCTTCAGGGACTATCGAATCTGCCCAACGTACTCTTGCTTTGAGCATGCTAGAACCTTCAACAACGATGAGATCTCAGTCTTCTAGTCATCCTCCTCGACGACTATTTCCATACTAGCTCAAGCGCCTCTCGAGCAAACCATTATCCTCAAACTCGAACCATTTCACCGAGTTATCAATCTGCTTGGAATGATCCCGTCTGGATCAGACCAAGACTATCTCATATCATACTTCGCCTCATCATCATCATAGCAAAGCTTCATCTCAACATCATCATCAAATCTATCCATATGAGCTTCCTCATCCGCCTAATATGCCACAAGCAGCTTTCCCGATTCAAGAGCCTTTCCCTTAGCTTTTGAATCATCTTCGGTCTAAATCAAATCATCAATCATCTAATTCATAGCAATCAATCAAGTCAAACGTTAATCCAAGTAAACAAGCATTCAAATATGATCTAAATAGACAATTATAACAATAATGGCAATTTCCTAATTAAAGAGTCAAAAGTCTAACAAGCATGAAAACATGAGCAATATCTCTATAATCTTGATGAATGAACTTGCATAGGTTAACATGTAGTAAAATGGATGCCAAATCATTATGAACAATGAATCTATATGGGTCTATACTTAGGATTAGGAAAATGCATGGAAATCACTATTTTAACATCAAATCAAGCCAACGATCCGATATACCCCTTTGGATCCGTGTGAGAGATAATCACCACTCACCAAATCACCTAAACAACCCCAAATCAACACGCTTCAGATCTGGACAGCGAAGGATCTAGCTCGATCTATCACAAATCCGCTTCAAACGATGAAATCTCTCTTCAAAGGATGTAGATAAGCTCTTGAATCTACAATTTGATCTTCGACTTGGATGGAAGGAATCACTAGATTAGAGTGGAGAAAAGAAGTGAAGAAGTGTAGAAGTCGAGCTCTCAAAATGGCAGCACTTTGTCGCTTCGCAATCCGGATCCCAAAAATGGAGAAAACCCCTCCTATTTATAGGCTGAAAAACCCTTAGGTCGTCCACCTTTAGGTCGTCCACGACCTATAGAGCCCTGTGACCTACGACCTATCGAAACTCCTCATCCTACGACCTAACGACCTAAGCCCAGGCGCACTCATGACCTGCCAGACCCACCTGTCTACGACTTATGACTTAGCAGCTTAACTCCTAAGTCGCTCGTGACTTAAGACATAGCATATGCGCGCGACCTAACAGACCAATCCCTACGCGCATTCGCGACCTAACGAAACTCCACGACTTACGACTTACGACTTAACTCCTTAAGTCGTCTACGACCTAACTACTCTAACTCGCTAACCACTAGGTCGCTAAATACTGGGTTGTTAACTCGCTAACTCTTAGGTCGCTAACCCCCTTAAGCCATTTCAACCTTAGGTCGCTAACATCCTATAGGTCGCTCCAACTAACACACGACCTAAACCACTACGCGACCTAACTGCTATACAACCTAAGTCCTTACCTCGTCCAGCCTACTAGGTCGCTAACTGCTATAAGTCGCCAACTTCTATAAGTCGCTCCTCTGACCTAATTCTATCCCAATCCTTAGGTTGCCTACGACATAACTTCCTTAGGTCGTCGCCGACCAACCCCTTAGGTCGATAACTTGCCAAAACTCTTAAGTCGCTCATTCCACTAAGTCGTTTACTCCTTAGCTCGCATCTTTCTTAGGTCGCCAACTACGACCTAACCACTACACGACCTAAGACTTAGACTCAGGACGACTTATCAACAATGCGACTTAATGACGATTGTTTTACGATGTTTCGATCCGTAAAAATACAGGTCATTACATTCTCTTCCCCTTAGGAATTTCGCCCTCAAAATTCCAAACAAACAGAGCAATCAAAGACTATTCTGCATGCCTACCATCCATAGCAATCAGCAAACCATGCATCCAATTCTAGCTTAGCATGCAGAATTCTAAAACTTAGAACAAGTTACAATGTCGTTAGATGACACGACACCTTAGGGCCATACCTTGAAGAGTTCGGGATGAGCTGCTTTCATCCTCTCTTCCACCTCCCATGTACAGTCGTTATCATCGTCACTCCATTGTATCTTGAGCAACTTAACTATCTTCCTCCTAAGCTGTTTCGTGTCGGTTTCCACAACTCGAAGTGGCTTACGAGGTCTTCTATCGACTGGATCAACTTCGAAATCTTCACAGCTATCAACAGAAACCACTGTATTCGAGTCGTGCACATACTTCCGTAGATACGATATGTGAAAAACATTGAGCACACTCGACATCTTCTCTGGTAATTCCAATCTGTAGGCGAGCTTTCCAATTCGCTCGATGATCGGGAATGGTCCAACAAATCTTGGAGTCAATTTTCCTTTCTTCCCGAATCGAATCACATTCTTCAATGGAGAAATCTTCACAAAAACCATATCACCAACGTCGAATTCCAAATCCTTACGACGCTTATCGGCATAACTTTTCTGACGATCTTGGGCTGCCTTCATTCGTTGCCGAATGATCTCTATGCAATCCGAAGTCTGTCGAATCATCTCAGGCCCAAGTATCAGCTTTTCTCCGGTCTCTAACCAACATGTTGGAGAGTTACACGGTCTTCCATATAATGCTTCATACGGTGCCATACCAATGCTTGGTTGGTAACTGTTGTTATACGAAAATTCCACCAAATGAAGGTGATCTTCCCATGATCCTCCAAAATCTAAAACACAAGCTCTGAGGAGATCTTCCAAAACTCGGTTGACTCTCTCGGTCTGACCATCTGTTTGAGGGTGATAAGCTGTACTCAAACACAACTCGGTTCCCAAAACTTCCTGGAAGCTCTTCCAAAATCCACTAGTGAACAATGGGTCTCGATCGCTCACTATACTCTTCGGAATACCATGGAATCGAACTATCCACTTAACATACATCTCAGCCAACTTTGATGCAGTCCTAGTTGATCGAACAGGAATGAATCTTGCACTCTTAGTCAAACGATCTACGATGACCCAAATCCCTTCATTTCCCGTTCTTGTTCTAGGTAGACCATCAATAAAATCCATCGATATCTGCTCCCACTTCCATGTAGGCACTTCCAATGGCTTAAGTAATCCACTTGGCTTCTTCTGTTCGGCTTTTACCAACTGGCAGTTCATACACTTGGAAATAAAATTTCCAACATCCTTCTTCATACCTTCCCAGTAATAGGTTCTCTTCATATCCCGATACATCTTATTTCCACCTGGATGAATTGTCAGCTTCGAGTGATGACTTTCCTTCAGAACTTCACTTCTCAATTCATCTATATCGGGAACAACTAGTCGTCCTTGCTTCCGAAGCCGACCCTCTCGATCGACTTCGAATCCTTTATCCTTTTCTAGATCCAATCCAGATTCCAAATCACGGATAATTTTGACAAGCTTATCGTCTCGCTTTTGGCTCTCGCCAATCCTTTCCACAAGAGTAGGTCTTATCGATAAGTTTGCCAACATCTCAGGTTCCAATTCACATCTAGGCCTGAAGTCAAATCTAGCTAAATACTCGAGACTCTTCCATTCTGAAAACATGGCTCCCAATCCTGCATGTCTTCGACTTAACGCATCTGCCACTGCGTTACCTTTTCCCGGAGTATAAGCTATACCAAAATCATATGATGCCAAAAACTCTAGCCATCGCTGCTGCCGAAGATTTAAATCCTTTTGGGAGAAAAGATACTTCAATGACTTATGATCCGTAAACAACTCAAATCGAACTCCCAATAGATAATGTCTCCACATCTTCAGAGCAAATACAATCGCCGCTAACTCCAAATCATGAGTCAGATAATTCCTTTCATGCGGCTTCAGTTGTCGACTTGCATACGCAACAACTTTATCTCTCTGCATTAGTACTGCCCCAAGTCCAGTACCACATGCGTCGGTGTAAACCACCATCTCATCATTCCCACTTGGAATAGTCAAAACATGAGCACTTGTCAATCTCTCTTTCAGGATTCTGAAAGCTTGCTCACACTTATCATCCCATCTGAACGCTTGGTTCTTTTTCGTCAATCCTGTTAACGGTGCAGCCACCTTGGAGAAGTCTTTGATAAATCGACGATAATATCCTGCTAATCCAAGAAAACTTCTCACATCTGATGCATTCTTAGGTCTAACCCAATCCTGGATTGCTGCCACCTTAGCGGAATCAACCGCTATTCCATTTCCAGAGATAACATGACCTAAGAACCTCACTTCACTCATCCAGAAGTGACACTTTGAAAACTTAGCCTTCAGCTGATGTTTTCGTAAGATTTCTAAAACAATACGCAAGTGCGTCTTGTGCTCTTCTTCAGTTCTGGAATAAATCAAAATATCATCCACGAACACTAGCACGAACTTGTTCAACTGATCTCTGAACACTCTATTCATAAGATCCACAAAATATGCTGGCGCATTAGTCAATCCAAACGGCATTACCAGCCATTCAAAGAAACCGGATGGTGTCCTGAAAGCAGTCTTCGGCACACTATCCTTAGCCACTCTTAACTGGTGAAATCCCATTGCCAAATCCATCTGAGAAAACACCTTAGCTTCGTGAAGCTGATCAAACAAATCATCTATTCTCGGCAATGGATACTTGTTCTTCTTAGTCACCTTATTCAGCTCACGATAATCCACACACAACCTCAACGATCCATCCGCTTTGGTTGCGAACACAACTGGTGCACCCCATTCGGACACACTACGCCGAATGAATCCTTTCTGCAAAAGATCATCAACTTGCACCCTCAACTCCTATTGTTCCCTAGGCGCCATCCGCCTAAGAGGCATCACAACAGGTCTGGCTCCTTCAACTAGATCTATACGAAACTCGATCTCTCTATGCGACGGTAACCCTTTGACCTCGTCAAAGACATCCTCAAATCCATTAGCGATTGGCACAGATGACAGTCCATCCCGTGGAACAACCAGCGAATACATGAAGCTCATGAAGACGCCTTCTTCATGCTTACATCGTATCACAATCTTTCGCCCCTCCACATTCTCGACTGTCACCTCCAACCTTTCACAATCAACCTTTGCCGCATACTTCCTAAGCCAGTCCATACCCAAAATAATTCCGAACCCCGCAAAGTTCAGAACAAAACAATCACAAACAAAAAAGCAATCATGACTCGATACAATCAGACCACGGCATAGCACACACAAACAAGACGAACCCCCAACTGGATTAGTCACAACCAATGGCCTATCAACAATATCCGATTCTAAACCCAA
This sequence comes from Allium fistulosum, assembly GCA_030737815.1. NCBI lineage: Eukaryota > Viridiplantae > Streptophyta > Magnoliopsida > Asparagales > Amaryllidaceae > Allium > Allium fistulosum. The sequence continues at coordinate 855,349,742 of CM060907.1, forward strand.
CCGGCCTACAAGTTCACTACAAACAAACGAATGCGACGCCCCAGTATCAAACAGAACTCTAACTGGAACACCACATATGGAAAGAGTACCTTGAACCACCACACTCTTTCCTTTCTCTTCAACGGTAGGAACTCTCGAAGATGATGGAACAGCCCTTAAAGCATAAGCTTGCACAATCTGCTTGTCCTTCCGCGGTTCTGGACAATTCCTCTTAACATGCCCCAGCTTGTCACAGTTGTGGCACTTCACTTGCACCTTCGGGTTCTTGCAATCTCTAGAGAAATGGCCCTTCTGCTGACAATTGTAGCAGGTCACTTCACCCTTCGGCTTCTTTTGACCATCCTTACCCTTCTGCTGCTGCTGCTTCCTCTTCTTATTTCCACCCTGCTGGGGTTTAGACTCCTCCTTGGTTATAGCAACAACAGATCCCTCTTTAGGAAACAGATTCTCATGCCTGAGAGCTTTCTCCACAAGCTTCTCAAATGAATCGTCCAAATGATCCACCAATTGTCTTCCAAGATAATTGTCCAAGCCTGTCACAAACTTCTCGTTCTTCTGATACGAAGATTCAATATACGACCGGGCATACTTGGACAAAGCTTCAAACTCAGAAACATACTCAAGAACTGGTCTTCCTCCTTGCTTGAGCTCCACAAACTTCTTGAACAGAACAGACTTCTGAGCTGTAGAAATGAACTTAGCTTCAAATCTGGCTTGGAATTGCACCCAAGTAATCTCTTCCTCCGGAGTATCAATGGTGATAGAGTTCCACTAATCAGAAGCTCTCCCTTGAAGCTGTCTCGATGCTAACTTCCTCTTAGTTGCATCATCGATTCCCAAATCACCAAAGATCCTTCTACAAGCATCTATCCACCTCTGGACCTCAATGGTTGGTTCCGTTCCCAAGAAAACCTTTCCTCCAAGAGCAGTGTAGTCCTTACACAGCTTAGCAAAATCCACCGGTCTTGGAGTTTGAACTTGAACTCCAACATCCACCGATGGCCCCGGAGCTGGCATCCTTCTCATGATCGAAGTCATCATTGCTTCGAACATAGCAGCATAATCAGCAGCCCCTTCAGTAGCACGGCCTTCCCTAGCAGCTGGTCTCCCTCTTCGACTCATCCTTAATATCTATAAAAAGGAATGATTAGCACACCTAGAGAAACAACTGCATAAAGGACTCACATACTTCTAAGCTACTATATTATATATAGTAATCATCCATCAAAATACAATTACGTCTCTCATACGTGGTTACGTCAGCGAGCGTTGGGTAAAATCGATTAACCAAGGCTCTGATACCAAATGTGACGACCGCCCATGACCCCTGCACTGAACCTAGAGAAAGTGCGCTGTAAAGTGTGCCAGGAAGCCATGGACGATTGTCAGGGTAAATTGAAAACAGCAGAATCTATCGTATTACTCACAGCGCATGGACAAAATACAATAGAATATATACATAGTGAAGCTTCACAGAATAGAATCTCATCAATAAAACTTCATAATAGTTGAATACAAACATCTGAATAGTCAATACAACAAGCCTCACTACATATCACTCAGAGAATATACAAACAGCGGAACATCCAGTACATATAGTAAGAAATAATATGCAATCCTCCAGCTCGTCTTCATCATCAGCATCGTGGAAAGCAAGAACAGCACTTGTCACCTGCTACTTAGTCTGCCCGTCCCAAAATGGACGAACAGCCCAAGGCAATAAGAGTTAAAACATAAAGCCTTGAGTCAGACAACAGTCTTAGTGAGCGGTAAATTAACTAACAACATACCAAAAGAGCATAAAGGAAAAAGGAATAGGAATACAACCCTCCCACTCCACCTCTTTCTACAGTGATAGCCCCCAAACACACACTAAGCATAAGCAAACATAGCAGAGCATACAATTTAAAGTAAAGCAATTATCACTCGAGTCAAGGGCGATGTTTTCCAAGTACAAACCCCCAAGGCCTAAACCAAGATCAGATAAGCACCCAGAAAATACCGCTCTTGAGACCGAATGACGATACAACCAAACATCCATGACTCTGGCTATCACTGTTATCATTGCTTCGATATCATCGTTAATTGAATGACCGGCTCATTCTTTCATCCGTCCGTCAAGGGCTAATGGAAACCCCGGTTCTAGACACTACTCCCGCACATCGTCGTGACCCGTGCCTAGGACTATCGAATCTGCCCAGAGTACTTGACTACCAATCAGTAGCCTTCAGGGACTATCGAATGAGCCCAACGTACTCTTGCTTTGAGCATGCTAGAACCTTCAACAACGATGAGATCTCAGCCTTCTAGTCATCCTCCTCGACGACTATTTCCATACTAGCTCAAGCGCCTCTCGAGCAGACCATTATCCTCAAACTCGAACCATTTCACCGAGTTATCAATCTGTTTGGAATGATCCCGTCTGTATTAGACCAAGACTATCTCATATCATACTTCGCCTCATCATCATCATAGCAAAGCTTCATCTCAACATCATCATCAAATCTATCCATATGAGCTTCCTCATCCGCCACATATGCCACAAGCAGCTTTCCCGATTCAAGAGCCTTTCCCTTAGCTTTTGAATCATCTTCGGTCTAAATCAAATCATCAATCATCTAATTCATAGCAATCAATCAAGTCAAACATTAATCCAAGTAAACAAGCATTCAAATATGATCTAAATAGACAATTATAACAATAATGGCAATTTCCTAATTAAAGAGTCAAAAGTCTAACAAGCATGAAAACATGAGCAATATCTCTATAATCTTGATGAATGAACTTGCATAGGTTAACATGTAGTAAAATGGATGCCAAATCATTATGAACAATGAATCTATATGGATCTATACTTAGGATTAGGAAAATGCATGGAAATCACTATTTTAACATCAAATCAAGCCAACGATCCGATATACTCCTTTGGATCCGTGTGAGAGATAATCACCACTCACCAAATCACCTAAACAACCCCAAATCAACACGCTTCAGATCTGGACAGCGAAGGATCTAGCTCGATCTATCACAAATCCGCTTCAAACGATGAAATCTCTCTTCAAAGGATGTAGATAAGCTCTTGAATCTGCAATTTGATCTTCGACTTGGATGGAAGGAATCACTAGATTAGAGTGGAGAAAAGAAGTGAAGAAGTGTAGAAGTCGAGCTCTCAAAATGGCAGCACTTCGTCGCTTCAAAATCCGGATCCCAAAAATGGAGAAAACCCCTCCTATTTATAGGCTGAAAAACCCTTAGGTCCTCCACCTTTAGGTCGTCCACGACCTATAGAGCCCTGCGACCTACGACCTATCGAAACTCCTCATCCTACGACCTAACGACCTAAGCCCAAGCGCACTCACGACCTGCCAGACCCACCTGTCTATGACTTACGACTTAGCTGCTTAACTCCTAAGTCGCTCGCGACTTAACACATAGCATATGCGCGTGACCTAACAGACCAATCCCTACACGCATTCGCGACCTAACGAAACTCCACGACTTACGACTTAACTCCTTAAGTCGTCTACGACCTAACTACTCTAACTCGCTAACCACTAGGTCGCTAAATACTGGGTTGTTAACTCGCTAACTCTTAGGTCGCTAACCCCCTTAAGCCGTTTCAACCTTAGGTCGCTAACATCCTATAGGTCGCTCCAACTAACACACGACCTAAACCACTACGCGACCTAACTGCTATACAACCTAAGTCCTTACCTCGTCCAGCCTACTAGGTCGCTAACTGCTATAAGTCGCCAACTTCTATAAGTCGCTCCTCCGACCTAATTCTATCCCAATCCTTAGGTCGCCTACGACATAACTTCCTTAGGTCGTCGCCGACCTACCCCTTAGGTCGATAACTCGCCAAAACTCTTAAGTCGATCATTCCACTAAGTCGTTTACTCCTTAGCTCGCATCTTTCTTAGGTCGCTAACTACGACCTAACCACTACACGACCTAAGACTTAGACTCAGGACGACTTATCAACAATGCGACTTAATGACGACTGTTTTACGATGTTTCGATCCGTAAAAATACGGGTCGTTACAAAGTTTTAGCCATTGAAGAAGCTAATGATCTTTCTCAACTCAAAGTTGAAGAGCTAATAGGAAATCTAATGTCGTATGAAGCTAACTTGTAGGCTAGAAAGGATCAAAATCATGAAAAGAAAAACAAGCATCCCAAGCAAGTAAAGAAGATTCGGACTTAAACGAAGATGAGATTTTTTTTTATTGCCAAAAACTACAACAAATTCAAGAAGTTCAAGAAGATAACCAAATTTCAAAATGGTGGCAAACCAAACTCCTCAAATCAAACATCAATTGAATGCTACGAGTGTGACAAATTTGATCGCATGAAGAAGGATTGTCCATAGCTCAATAATGGTAGAAAAAAAAGCAAGTTTGAAAAAGTCAAGAAAAAGAAAAGAGCTTTTTAAGTAACATGGGAGGATTCAGGTTCATCTTCTTCATCTGACGGTGATAGTGAAAGCGACTCGGAACAAGCTAATGTGTGTTTTATGGCTAACACTGATGAGTTACTCCTGAACTTACTTATGATGAAATAATGGAAATTAGCATTAAAGTAGATGATAAATATAGAGAATCAAAAAAATTAAATAAGGAATATGTAGGAAAGTTAACTATAGCAGAATTAGAAATTGGATTATTAAAAGATGAAAAAACAATCTTAGAAGATGAATTAGAAATTACTCAAAAAAATGTGCAATGTTATTATCTCAAAATGACATCTTATTACAAGATTTAGAAAATTATAAGTAAGAAAAAGTTAATCTTGAAAAGTAAAAACTAGAATTACAAGCAAGTTTAGACTCTAGCAATATTGAAATTTGTGATCTTAAAAGTAATTTAGATAAAATAACAAATAATGTGACAAAATTCAACAAAGGAAAACAAAATTTAGAAAATTTGATTAATATATCAAAATCACCTGGAAATCGAAATGGATTAGGTTTTAAAGGTTAACAAAAGTCAAAGAATTATAGCACATTATACACCAAATTCAAAAAGCCAAAGTTAGAACCTAAAATTAAGAATTCATACACAAATATTGTCAAAATATGGATTCTTGAAATAAATAGTAAACTAATTAGACAAAAGTATATTGATGAATAATTAAAAAAGTTGTATATAACAATAATTATATTTCTAAAGGAACAAAATCCCCATGGATATGGCTACCTTCTTCCACTAACACGTAGGAACCTAAACAAAGAATGTGGGTACCAATTAAATTTTTCTTATTTTGTGGATACCCAATATTAAAATTAAAAGTAAAGAGAAATGGATACTTAATAGTGGTTGCTCCAAGCATATGACTTGAAATACTCATATGTTATCCAATATAACATATCGATGGTGGCACTGTGACATTCAGAGAAAATTCAAAAGGATTTCTCGTCGGCATTGGAGAAGTCATCAATATCGGTATTTCTAATTCTCCTATTATTACTAGTGTTTTATTGGTTGAAAATTTGAAACATAGCTTATTAAGTATAAGTCAATTATGTGATAAAGGATTTAAAATTGATTTTGAGAATAACAAATGCAATAATATCTTTGGCCAAAATAAAAATCTAATTTTTGAAGGATTTAAAAATCGAAACATATATGTTTTAAATATGAATGTCAAAAATAACACTAATTTACACTTAGTCGCAAATCATGATAATCCATGGTTATGGCATAAACGTTTTTGTCATATAAATATTAGGAATACCAACAAACTAGCTAAAAATGAATTAGTTAGAGGATTACCAAAAATCAATTACAAGGTTAAAAACCTGTGTGATGCTTGTCAATTTGGTAAATTAAAGAAAAGTTCTTTTAAATCTAAAAAGGAAATCACCACAAAGCAATCTCTCGAACTAATTCATTTAGATTTATTTGGTCTAACTGAAGTACGTTCAATAAATCATAACAAATATGTGTTTGTAATTGTTGATGATTTTTCAAGATATACTTGGACATTATTTTTAAAACACGAAAGTGACACTTGTGAAATGTTCAAAATTTTTGCTAAACAAATTACAAATTTGATGAACTTAAAAATTAAAAGTATACGAAGCGATCATGGAAGTGAATTTGAAAATGAACTATTTACAAATTTTTGCAACAAAAAGGGAATTATTCATAATTTTTCATTTTCACGTACATCACAACATAATGGTGTTGTAGAAGGAAAAATTGAACTTTACAAGAATGTGCAGGAACTTTACTAAATAGTATAACCTACCAAAAAGTTTTTGGGCTGAAGCTGTCGCTACCGCATGTTATGTATTGAATTATGTAACACTTAGACCAATGACTAAAAACACATGCTACGAAATATTTTTCAAAAAGAAACCTAAAGTATTGTATTTTTGAGTATTTGGATCAAAATAATTTATTTAAAACACAAAAGACTATCGAGGAAAATTCGATTCTAAACTGATGAAGGAATTTTTATTGGTTATTCGGATCGAAGTAAAGCATATAGAATTTTTAATAAACTAACAAACATTATTGAAGAACGTTTTCATGTTTCGTTTGTTGAAAACTTTAAAAATAATAAAAATGATGATGATGAAGTAGTTATAAATAAAACTAATATGCATATACATGAAAATAATAGTAATAATATCATTAATAATAATGATAATGTGATAACGTTACCACCTAGGATATTAAAAGACCATCCAATTAATAATATTATCGGTGACTTAAATACAAAAGTATCAACCAGAAAAAGGTTAAATCAAATGAATCAAGTTGCATTTATATCAAATTTTGAACCTAAAATTTTTAAAGAAGCATCAAAAGATGATTATTGGATTATTGCAATGCAAGAAGAACTTAATCAATTTGAAAGAAATGACGTTTGGGAACTTGTACCGAGACCAAACGATCAATCTGTAATTGGAACAAAATGGTGTTTTAAAAATAAACTAGATGAAAATGGAAACATTATTTGAATAAACCAAGATTAGTAGCTCAAGGATATAATCAAAAAGAAGGAATTGATTATGAAGAGACATTTGCTCCGGTAGCACGTCTCGAATCAATACGAGCATTACTTGCTTTCACATGTCATCATAATTTTAAACTTTTTCAAATGGACGAAAAATATGCTTTTCTAAACGGCTTTATAAAAGAAAAGGTTTATGTTGAATAACCTCCGCTATTTTTTCATAAGAAATATCCCGATCATGTATTTAAACTTGAAGGCTTTATATGGATTAAAACAAGTACCTCGTGCTTGGTATGAAATATTAAAAACTCATTTACAAAATTCCGGTTTTCAAATTGTTAATATAGAATCTACTTTATTTATAAAACGAGAAAACAATGATATATTAGTTGTACAAATATATGTTGACGACATTATATTTGGATCAACTAATGAAAACTTGTGTAATTAATTTTCTGACATTATGAAAAATGAATTTGAAATATCACATATGTGTGAACTAAACTATTATTTGGGTTTGCAAATAAGACAACTAAAAAATGGAATTTTTATAATTCAAAAAAATACTATCGAGATTTATAAAAACGTTTTAGAATTGAAAATATCTCAAGTAAATCGACTCCGATGAGTACTACTCTACATTTAGATAAAGATGAAAATGGAAAAGATTTTGATCAAAAACTATACCGAAGTATGATAGGATCTCTGTTATACTTTACGGCTAGTAGGTCGGATATTATAATGAGCATATATTTATGTGCAAGATTTCAAGCACAACCTAAGGAGTCACATCATCGAGCGATTAAAAGAATTCTAGATACTTAAGCCACACCAAAGAATACATACTTTTCTATCATAAAGGCAGCTCCATATCATATAGTGATGCGGATTTTGGTGATTGCAAGACAGATAAAAAAAGTACGTGTGGCACATGTCTTTTCATTGGTCAATCTCTGGTTTCGTGGTTCGATAAAAGCAAAATTGTGTCACTCTCTCAACATGTGAAGCCGAGTATATATCAGCAACCTTAGCCTGTGCACAAGTAATATGTATGCAACAAACTCTTCAAAATTTCGGTAAAATCATAGCAAATTCCCCTATATATTGTGATAATACTAGTGCTATAAATTTATCAAAAAATCCTATCAATCATTCTCGAACAAAACACATTGATATTCGTCACCATTTCTTAAGAGATAATGTTGAAAAAGGAATTATATCACTAGAATTTGTAAATACTGAAAATCAAATTACGGATATTTTTACCAAACCACCGAGCGAACTAACTTTTATAAAACTAAGATGAGACCTAGCAATTTATTCTTACAATGAATTAGTAAACTAAGATATATAATTTATATAACTCAAATAAGATGCACGAAATAATTTTGAAAAATTGTTCACAAATAATTTTATCCCTATAAAAACTAGCTAACTTCTATTAAATTTCTATGGTTAAAATTTCACTACCCTAACAAATAAACTTCCAGAAATAGTAAAACAACTTTTATATAATCCAATTTATTCTTCCGATCACGACTCCACTTATTCGACTATCGACTTTAGCTCAACTTCATCGAATAGCACCTACGTATCACCAGCTAAATCTACACCTCCATCAATTCGATAAGCCTCTCTAAACATTATTGCATCACCTATGTATCACACTGGCTTTTCTCCTAAGGAAAAGAAAGCAAAACGGTCAATTGATCTAGAATCGACATCTCTGAACACCAAAGTTGATCTAGTATATCACTATCAACAAGAAATGATAGGAGTTTGACGAGAAATGTATCATGAGCAATGACGTCAAGGATCTCATCTTAACCTTCTCGAAAAATGTATTCTAGCAATTTGTGGTCATTCATCAATAAAAAATTGCATACATCAAAAATCTCCTCGCTTAAAAGAAACTCCTGTAAAAGATTATAACATTACTTTAGGAAATTTATGCAAGCCAGACCATCAAACCAAGACTGGAATGATACTCCAGCTCGCCCAAGTTGGTCTCTACTAAGGTCGTTAGTTGAAGAAACAAAGGTTGAGCCAAATTCATGGGACTTACAACAAATTAGAAAGTCCAACCCCTCTAACAAAAACTAAGATTATGATAGCATTTCGTCTAAAATATTTACTTGATATTGTAATTATATATATATATATTGTTGTATGAAAATATTTGAAATAAAACTTAAACATTTTCATATTTAAAAACATGTATATTCTGCAAACACAGTCACGGACGTTTGTGGAAAAAACAATAGACGTCTGTCACTGGTTTCGGTAAAATATTTTCTGAAACCACAGTTGTGAACATCCCATAGACGTCTATCATCTGCCTCGGATTCGACCTGCAACAGCCCCTATATATACATATTTTTCCCTCCTTTCAACTATTTACCAAACTATCTTAAAATCTAATCTAAAACCCTAATTTCTAAAACTCTAATTCCTTAAAAATGGCTCCCAAGGCAAAAAATCATGTTAGCAAAAGATCATAGAAAAGTCAATCTTCATCCTCTCAAACCCACCTTATCATTGATGCCCACATTCAAGATTGGCTTCGGAATAGCACAATTTCAAACAAGAGATTTGAAGAACTAAAACAAAAAAAGCTTCATTCCGGTCCATTCTACAGATTATGCAACTTTGGAGAATATGGAATTAAAGAACTCACCATCGCCTTCGGCTATCGAGATTTAATCAATTTTGATGAAAATGAGATACAAATTGATCAATTGGCCATCTTTCTTTTTTACGCAAACTTATGTAGTAATGATATTTGGATGGCTGAGAATAATGATGGTTGGCTATGGACAAGTGTTTACAGTCGCGTTTGAAAATTAGCATAAACAGAATTGGTCATATACTAGATTGTTCCTCTACTGGACTTGATTTAAAAGAAATTCTCGACCAGAGAAATTTGCCACGTGATGAAATAATACATCAAATTTGGAAGGACAGAATGCCACGGTGGAAATCCATTTATTTACGCTTAAAAGCTAGGTTATTAAATCGTATGATAATCAATATGATAATTTCTCATTTAAGAAGTCATGAACAAATATACGAAAATGATCACAAAGCCCTCTATGTTATATTTGATGGGATACAAGTAAATTGGGCTAAATTTATTCATGACGAAATTAAAAGCTTTTGGTCTCAGCAACGACGCACAATTATATATGCACCATATATTATGCATCTCTTACATGGTCTCAGGGTACCTTCTTATATTTCTCATTTTGAAGAAATCCCTGTCAAAGAGAGTGGTATAAGATTTTTATCTTTAATGCACCTTCCCGGTAGACCACCTCCAAACATATCGTTGGCATAGTGGACTGTGCAGCAGCAGAAACAAATGTATCTAAGTCCTACTCAATAGACTCAACCTCCTCCTGCTCCTCAACAAACTCATTCAGCTCGTCCTTCACAACAACCTAGCTCCTCTCATCATACTACCAAATACTATTCTGATTTGGAAATTCAAGAAGCTCGCATTGAACCAATGCAAAATGAATCCATCTGTGATTTAATGCTTAGAAATCAAAAATTAATCAAGGTCAACCGGCGAGCTTTGAATAATAAAGTGACTGGTTTGGAACAATCTTTTTCAACAAGAATGACTAAGATGGAAAAAACTTTAGAAAAGGTTGTCTCCACTTTAGGAAAAGTGATGAGAAAAGAACATGGCAGATCATCTTCTCGATCATCATCTTCTCTTTCACTTACACCACCTTCTCGAACATAAACAACAATCTATCATGCCCTTACCTCTCGTGAAGGAAATTCTCAAGATAAAAGCAAGAATATTAAGCGAGAACAACCTGAAGAGGAGGAAGAAGATAGTGATGATATGTCCTTGTCCGAACCAAACCAAGCTCACCATCAATATTATATGGCTTTCCAAGGGCTCTCAATTCAAGAAATTGAAGAATATAATGATCAAACTCAATGGACAACCGGATACAAACAAGATCCATCCACATACTGGGAATGTTATGAAAATTATGGCAGACTATTCTTTTCTTCAAACCGGTATCACTAGCTTCTTTTATTTGCTCTTTTCTTTCTTTTTTGAACTATGTTATTTAACTTTTATTTATTTTTGTATTACTTATGTATCTTGTTAAAACTTGTGTTTGTTCTCCTTAACTTACCTTATTTTATATTTTTTGTTTGACGTGTCTATGTTTATATATCTATTTTATGTGTGTATAATTTCTTTTCTTCTTTTTTGATAATGACAAAGGGAGAAAAATATATGCATATACATAGAGGGAGACAAAATTTAGGGGGAGTTATTTTTATCATAACTAATGATTGTATAGTTGTCATCATCAAAAGGGGGAGAATGTTAGAACCTCCATTCTATGGTTTCAATGACAACAACTATACAATCACATATAATATATACTTATCAAGATTACAGGTATATACTACAAGAGTATCATGCTCATAGGTATTGGGACACGAAGACAAACAAAGACTTATGGACCATGCTATGATTAGTAAGGTTATACTAGTGTATTAAGAGTCTTAGATAAACATTGTATGGAATAAAAACATTCAAAATTGGCATTAAAAACTTTTATAATCTGAAAAATCCATCCATAGACGTCTATGAATAGGTTCGGGAAATTCTATCCTAAAGCCACAGGCGTCTGTCATTTGGCAACTGTTATAATCTGACAGGATGTTTCATTTCATATTGAATAATCGCATCTCTTCTTCGACGGTTGCAGCCATTAAATCAAATAGAGTTTATTTAACAGTAACAACTCCTCATCTGTGTCTCTTTAATCCTATAAATACTTCAAAGATTGAGAATTATAGATAATCTATTCTCTTCATTTCTTATTAACTTTCTATTTACATATTCGTGCATATCTTGCTTACATAGCCTCAATCTATCATAATCAAAGTACCATTTTGATTAAACCACTTCCTACAACTCAAAGTATTAACATTCACATACTCAAAGGAGATCATTGGAAGAATTGTACTATTAGTCAAAATCCGTGTTATTTGGAACACAAGATTGTCAGAGAAATACTTTTGTATTAGCCTATTCCTCCGAGCGAAGTAAGGGTTATTTGGTCAAAGGAAATACCGAAGGGGAGCTTCGGGACTGGACGTACGACGGGAGGTCTGAACCAGTATAAAATATCCGGTGTACTCGCTTTTATTATCTATCTTATTTATACTCTATTAATTTACTCTACTTAGTATAATTATTAGTACATATTCTCACATTAGTATATAAGTTGCATTATATAAGATCCTATACTTTTTCAAAGTCGGTAATGGAAGGTGTGTTATTACTATTTGATTTACCTACCAGAGTTTTTATTTGATGCTCATTCATCGCATTCATTCATAGCCAGTGCATTTGTGGAAATATTAGGAGTGACTCCTGATATTATGCATGATATCATTATTATGTCGAATCCTATTGGGGGATCGACACATTTGTCTACTATCTACCATGATTTTAAGTCGATTATAAACGATGTAGAATTAAATTGTAATATGTATGTGCTTAGTTTTGCGGATACGGATTGATTTTGGGAATGGATTGGATGGCTAGGGATGGATCGTAGGAAACATGATTTAATAGTTCTGTGCGAGCCTGATGTTTCTATGATGAAGTCATCTTTGTATTTGTATTTATCATACCTATCACATGATGAGTTAGCTTTTATCCCCATAGTTAAAAAATTTCCAAACGTGTTCACTGAGGTTTCCATACTTCCGCCCTATAGATAAATTGTGTTTAGGACTGACCTTGAGAGAGACGCTAGGCCTATGGTGATGCCTTTGAGAAATATGGCTTTAAAGATGAGAAGAAAATTGGATAAATAGCTAGGTTTCAAAGTTATTGCAGAAAGGTTTGATTAGGAAAAGTATTTCAAAGTGGAGAGTGCCTATTATTTTCGCTACTAAGGCAGACGGTTCCCTGAGGCTATGCGTCGACCATTAGGAAGTGAATAAGCCGACAAAGAAAAACCGTTAACTATTGCCTCGCATTAACGACGTCTTCGATCAACTTGTTGGGGTAAGGGTTTTCTCGCTGCTTGACCTTGCTATAGGAATTCAATAGTTGAGAGTTGTTGAGGACAACATTCTGAAGACCGCCTTTTTTACTTCGGATGGATTATTTGAGTGATTTGTGATGCTGTTTGGGCTAACTAATGCCCCGTCTTATTTTGTTGATTTGATGAGTAGGATCTTTCAAAAGCATTTATATAAATTCGTAGTCATATTTGTTGATGATATCATGGTGTTTTCTAGAGATGAGAAGGAGCACGATTTGCACTTAAGGTAAGTACTGGATGTGCTAAAAAGGAATCGGTTAAGAGCTAAATTTTTGAAGTGCCATTTTTGGAGGAGTGATGTCCGATTTCTAGGACATGTTGTATTTGGGAATGGATTGGCGGTAGATCCAAGGAAAGTGGCAGCTGTTAAAGATTGGAAGATTTCGAAGAATACTTCAGAAGTGCATAGTTTTTTAGGATTTGCCAGTTTCTATCAGAAGTTCATAAAGGATTTTACGAAGGTATTTGCACAATTAATGTAGCTTATGAAAAAGAATTTGGCTTATGTTTGGAATGCAGGGTGTGAAGAGGCGTTTGAAGGAGTTGTTGACGAGTGCACCTATTTTGGTTATCCCTGATGGTACCAAACCATTTGCCATATACACTAATGCTTGCGGTATTGGTCTTAGTGTTGTCTTAATGTAGGAAGGTAAGGTTGTAGCATATGCGAGTCGGTAGTTGAAGGTGCATGAGAAGAACTACCATACACACGATTTAGAATTAGCCGTGATTGTATTCGTTTTGAAGTCATAGGGACACTATTTACTTGGAGAGAGATTTTAATTGTAAACAAACCACAAGTCATTGAAATACTTATTCTTGTAGAAGGAATTGAACTTGAGAAAATAGAGGTTGATGGAATTCTTAGCATCTTATGATTTTGATATTGCTTATCTTCCTGGCAAGGGTAACGTTGTGGCGGATGCACTAAGTAGGAAACATGCAACATTAAGCGCTATGACTTCAAAGACAAAGCAGCTTGAGAATATTTTTGGATTTTATTTTTGACCACCGACAGATATTGCACCTAGATTATTAGCAACCTTAGAGGTTAGAACTATGAAAGTGGATAGGATTGGTATGAATCAAAGTAAGGATGCAAAGTTGGTTGAGATTATGGATCATCTTGAGAAAGGTTAGAATATGAGTCATTTGGAACGATATACAAAAGATGGGAAAGGATACTTGAGGAGGGATGGAAGGTTGTGTGTACCAAAGTTGAAGGAACTAATTGATGAGGTATTAGAGGAATGTCATCATTTGAAGACGACCATTCATCCTAGTGGTGACAAAATGTAAGGATATAAAGAGAGTTTATTATTGGCCAGCGACGAAGAGAGATGTAGCGAGATATGTGGCGAGGTCTCTCACTTGCCAAAGGGTTAAAGCGGAGCATAGAAAACCGAGTGGATAGTTGATGCCTTTAGAAATTCCACAATGGAAGTGGGAAAGAGTTTCAATGATTTTATAGATGGATTGCCAAGAAGTAGGAGAGGTAATGAGAGTATTTAAGTTGTGCTGGATCGACACACGAAAATTGCACATTTCATTCATGTGAAGAGTACGAGGATGGCAACGTCTTTTACTACATTATATATTAAGGAAGCGGTGAGATTGCATGATATACCAGTGAATATTGTGAGTGACCGGGGCCCACCCCTAAAGAGTGAGTTCTGTAAAAGCCTACAGAATAGCTTGGGTACGGAACTGAGTTTAAGCACGGCATATCATCCATAGATGGAGGACATACCGAAATGGTGAATAGAGTATTGGAAGATTTGTTAAGGGCGTGTATTCTGGATTTTGGAGGTGCTTGGTAAGATATTTGCCATTAGTGGAATTCACGTATAATAATAGTTATCTAGCTAGTATTGGGATGGCACCATTCAAAGCATTATATGGAAGACCATGTAAATCATCTTCATGTTGGTGGGAGTCGAGGGATAAGGTGATTCTTGGAACACAGATGATAAGGGATACATCGAACAAAGTAGAGTTGATAAGAAAATGAATGAAGGTAGGATAGGATAGGCAAAAATCGTATGTTGATAAAAGGAGAAAGGAACTGGAATTTGAAGTTGGCAATCTTGTATTTGTGAAGGTATCGCCCCTTAAAAATGTGATGAGGTTTGGAAGTTTAGAAAAGTTAGCGACGCGGTTTATTGGACCACTTAAAATAATGGAGCGTATTGGAGGATTGGCGTATAGGGTAGACCTACTGAAGAGAATGCCTGGAGTTCGTAATGTGTTCCATGTGTCACATTTGTGAAAATGTGTACATACTTCAGTTATGAGTAATAGAACCTAGTCGGTTGGAGGATATGGAAATAGAAGCTAAAGCAAGTTCATCTAAAGAACCTGTACGCATAGTGGAGCAGGGAATTCGAAGGTTGAGGAATAAAGTAATCAAGTTGGTAAGGGTGCAATGGAGAGACGATCCATAAGAGTGTATGTAGGATCCTGAGGGGAAGATACGGGCTTCTCATCACAAACTCTTTACCGGTACGTCCTTTTAGTTGGTATGATTTACTAGGAGTTAGATCTGGTTGCTCAGATTGGATGTTCGGAATTGGATGCTATATTATATGCTATTCCTTATGTCACTAAAGTTGCATTTAGATAGAACGGCTAGTTATTATATTGGGGCTGCTACGCATCATGCCTATTATGTTGTACTCTTGTATTCATATAGGATGCATTTATCACATTTATTGCATTATCCTAGATTCAAATTAGTTATCATTCTTATGTTCATCCTATGTCTTATTTGGATGTTATTGTATGTATGTATGTATATAACTTCGTTTAAATATGATAGTTACTTTAATATAGATGACTTTTTTGTACGATTAGTTGTACGCATGCACGAGTGATACAAGTGAATAAATGAAATAGTGGGCGTCTATTACATTTTCCGTTCCTTTGGGATTTTGAGAATGAAATTCTTTTACGTGGTAGAATGTAATATCTCAAAATTTTGTATATAACTTAAATAATGATTATAATTAATAATAAATAAATTTTTGAATTTAATTGGAGGGTATTTTGGTAAATTTCAATAAAAGGTCAAAAAGGTAATTTTACAGATAATTGAATTTGCTAACAGAAGTCACGCCATGGTGTAGCTCTTGTTTTTCTGGTCAATATGAAGTATTCATTTATCCAAATTGGACGTCGTATAAGTGAGATATCGAGGTTTATTTAAGTAGGTTGAGTTTGTGCATGAATAGCGGACCTGGTTGGGTTAAGATAGGCCAAGCCCATAATTTGAATTCAAAATGAGATGAAGATTTGATTTTCCTTCTAAAAACCTTTTTAAAAGTCCGATATGGACTTGGATTGTATAGTGTGACAATTATATATATGTAGTTTCGAGCGAGGAATGAATACTGTAATCTTGTAGTGCACGCGGTGGGTCCTTGATTCATGGTATTGATGTGGCATTCTCATGTAGAGTATTGAAGATGGTCCAAGAGGGTTTTGATATGGACAACAGTCGACCTGTAGCACACGTGGCGGGACTAGGCCCGAGTACGTGATTTCCCTTTACTGCAAGTGGAGAGACTTGATAGTCGTAGACGTGCAATCCTTTACCGCAAATGGAGAGACCAGATTACGCTTAAAGTTATTTAGATGGTATAATATAGTTCTGCAGCGTGGAGCAAGTAGGTCCAGAATATATTATACTTAGGCTTAAACCTTGTTTGTCACTTACGGTAATATATAATTTTTAGATTGGTTTTACTTACTCAGACGTATGTCTAACTCACTCCTATATTCTTTTATCGATATTATTCAAGTTGATGGAGTCTGGAGATGTGATGGACTAGGAGGCGTGGCTTTGTACATATTCTAAATACTAAATTTATAAATGTTGTATATAACATGTATTTTAAAGACATAATGTGACAGTGTGTGGATTTGATTTAGTTTGGATTATACAAACTTACGTTGTGGTATCAAATATGTAATTTAGCATCTTTATATTTATGTCATATGATATTTTGTGTCACTATTCGTTACGATACTCGAAAAGCTATCAGTTAGTTTAGTTTCTTTCTTATGTTCTCTCTGTATATCAATGTGTATTATCTTCCAATGACTTGCAATTTGGGACTTCGTTGTATAGTTACGGGGTTCAGAAATGGCGGATTGTCACACGATATCACACACACACACATATTAAAGGTTATTAACCTTTAATATAAGTGTCATTCTCTATCATTTATGTATTAATAGATTACTTGCATACTTTAGTTGTTGTGCTTTCCTCAAGCAAGAGATATTATGTGTAGTACTATTAATATATTGACTAGACGAGATAAGATACGTTCATGTATTTGTTGAGCTTTCCTCAAGGTACATGGATTATACTTAGGTTGTCACGAAATGGTAAGTACGAGTGAATAATCTCTCTTGATTTTCTAGGATTTTCTCAAGGTTAAGCACATTGAACAGTTTAGAGAAGTCATCCATGTGATTTATTAATCGCTGTGACTTCACAAGCATATCATCCACATAAAACTCCATCGTCCATCTGATTCAATCTTCATACATTTTATTTACCATACATTGACATGTAGCTCTAGCATTCATTAAATCGAATGGCATCACTCGATAACAATACAGCCCCAAATCAGTGATGAAACTTGTATGCTCCTGATTCGGAATGTGCATTGCTATCTGGTTGTAGTCGGAATACGCATCCATAAAGGATAGCTATTCAGGTCCAGCCATTGAGTCCACAAGTTGTTCAACCTTGGGTGGTGGAAAGTTGTCTTTTGAGCATACTTTATTCAAGTTCAAATAATCGATTCATGTCCGTCATTTTCCATTTGGCTTCTTGACCAACGCGGGGTTCGATGCATATTCATTGTATAAGGCATCACAGATAAAGTCATTTTCGTTCAGCATATCCACTTCTTCCTTCAGTGCGGCGGATCTCCTCGAACCCAAGCTGTGTCTTTTCTGCTTCATAGGAGGGCACCTTGATAAAGTTAGGGCTATGTCCTAGGAGCAATCATGTAATTTGTTACGTAAATCTAACTCGATAACCAATCTTGTTCAAAATAAAACGTGTTTTATTTCTATTATAATGTGTTATAAATAATTAAATTTTAGTTAAAATATATTTAATAGAAAATCCATAAATAGTGTGTTTGTGATAGTAATTACAAATAGTTGTAGTCATGAGTATTGTCTCATAATATAATAAACACATCATTTTAAATATTCTTAGTCAAGATGCATCGAGACTGGATATCGATGCATCCGTTGAGACTAGATTATGTAACGCTCTCTAAATGTTGGACAGTGTATTACTCATGACCGATGGGGCACTAAGGGATTACGTACTGGTAGTTATTGGATAACTTTGGAATGACTCGCTCGATAGTTTTCTATTGGTCAATATAACTAAGGTCAAATAAAAAATATCGTTGTGACTAATTTACACAGTTCTCTTGACTTAAGAATACTATCGATTTTCAATATGAAAGCTATGCTTTAATTATTGTCAAATCATGGCACAACTCCGTCGAATGACTATAGTTAAGTCGAGTGGAAATAATGAAAGTGAAACACTATTCAAGAAAGAATTCATCTCCTCAGTTATATGAGGTTAATATCATGGTCAACTTAAGTCAACTTAAGTCAACTCAAAGTCAAAATCTCTGGTCAGAGTAGTATGGTTAATAATAAAAGTTATTATTGAACCAAGGACTTTGTTTTTGGAATTACAAATTTGAATATGGATGATACTGGAATTTTGACAAAAACCACATTTCATAAGTCCTAATGTGGTGTACTATGCATTTAAAGCGCTTAGCGTTTCCATAGTGGTGGAGATGCAAAAAGTAATAGCGAGGATAATGCGGAGATATAGCGAAAAATAGCAGAGATGCTAAAAGTTTCATTAGATATAAAACCTAATATTTGAATTTAATTTATACTCATTCTCGTATCATTTGTGTAGGAAAAAGAAATATCGTTTAATCTTATACAACAAAACTGAAGAATAGTATGATTTATGTAGTCTAGATTTGTTTACTACAATAAATTTCTAACTTATATTAAGCATTTATGCCCTAAAATTAGGTCTTTACCCTAACTTTGTTAATTTGGTTCAAAAGAGAATTAGTCAAATTAACCATTAATGTTGCTAAAGCGATTGCTTAAAAGCCTTGATTTAGCGGGTGTAGCGAAAAATAGTGGGACTTAAAGCAGATATACTTTTTAATAGCACTATATTAAAAAGCGTAGCGGTCGAAGAGCGCTATGCGCTATAGCGGGGATTTTGCGGGGCTTTAGCACGACTTTAACTGCACATATATGGTATAATTTTGATGAAGAGAATTGGTGTAAATAATCGTTACTACCGGGGACCGCTTATAATAAGTAGCATTGGATTTTACCAAAAGATGTAGCAATAAATTCAACTAAAATGTCACACCACTAGCTAACGTGATGTGTGAACTTTATATTTTAATTTTTCAATATTAATCGTTGACTAAATTTACACCTACGAGTCACACAGCGAAATGACGTAAATTCCAAATGAACCACACGATTTAATTGATTTTTAGTAATTGAAAATTAATTAATATTTATGAAATTTTAATTATTAAATTATACTTAATTAATTTGAATGTCAGTAGTATTTAGTAAAGTGCATATATAAAAGTTATCAATGCGCGTACCGGTATATGGTATCGGTAGGATGTTTTAAATTTGATTTAAAAAGAATAAAAACTAAAAAAAGAGGCTATAAATTAATTAATATTTATGAAAATATTAATTTTAAAAAATTTCGTATTTTATTTGTTTTATTAAAAGTAGTATTTATTAAAGTACATATATAGCAATTATAAGCATGTGTATTGGTATTCGATATCAATAGGAAAGTTAAATTGGATTTAAATGGAAATAATACTAATTGGTTTTTGGAATTTTTTTGTGCCCAAATAGCCCATGTAATTGTCGAACGTACTTTGAGGAATAAGAAGGATCTTTTGTTTTGAGATAAAAATAAAATCTTATTAAAAGAAGAGCAATCAGCATATATTGAATGTCACATTTATTTCCTCCTTTAATAAAAGTTTCTCTCTATCATTTGCCTCTCTAAGTTGATCTTCTCAAGGCTGAAATTTCCATGGGGATGAGGTTCTAAATTTTCAAAAATAAAAATTCAAACAAAACAAAATTAAATAGGTGGTTATCTCTAGATAATTGCAGATCTAGATATTGATTTGTAGAATCAAGGAATTCTTTTAAAGAAAGAATCCCTTGATTCTACAAATCAATCTCTAGATCTACATCACTCAAGGTGTATTCTCTAGGCTTCATCTGAGAGGTAATTTTTGTTTTATTTATATACATGTAAATTATCATGTTCGCATACCTTTGATTCTCCACATATTCTATTTCTTCTCCTTGTATGTTTTTGGGTTATGTATGATTATCAAAGTTCTACTTTTGAATAATTGATTTTGTTATCATGTTGAACTTAATTTACCTTTTATATGTTACCAATGTCATACTAATAATAACAATCATAGATCCTCTTCTGCTCTCTTTTGTTTTATCATTATGTATAAATGTAATTTAGATCCAGATCTAATTGTCACGAATTCATATATGCCTAATTTGTCTAATCCATTTAAGTCAAAGACATTGTTTGAATAAAATTTTCGAATCATTATATTAATGGATCATATTAAATATTACAAAGTTACGGATTGAAGGATGTTTTATAAATCTTTTGAAATGTTTTGAATATTGTTTAGATATAAATTAATTGAATTTAAATTTCAAGTGTTGTTTCCAAAAGAAAAAAGTGGAACAAGGAAACCTTTGAATTTCCCTTGATTTGTTTCTTAATTTAATGTTTGGACTTATTGTAAGTTATTTTGCTTTGAAATATGGTTTTGAATTCCAAATTAGTTAAGTATAATTTTTGTATTGTTTTATTTCAAAATATTAATTTAATTTGTATACATATAAATATATGTATGTACATGAATATATATGTGTGTGTGTATGTATCTAAATTTTAAAGTTTACAAAATTAGCTTTAAATGTAATGTAATAATGTTTGAACTACCTTTTTAATCAACGCCAATTTTGGATTGCCTTCTATATCTCACATACACTTATATTATATTTGTATATATGCACATGTAAACAAATCAAAAGAAAAAATATTAGATGACGAATACATATATAGACGGGATATGTGACTGATGTGGTGGAAATTCCAACACCTAAAATGTTCACATTTTCTATGCACACTTTCTATACGTAACACTTACACATTAACACATGAGCATATTTTATGCGCTCATCGAATAAATAAAATTAATAACACCAACAATTTAAAATTAAATCAAACTAATTTTAAATAATTATAATAAAGTGAAAATTTTATTTAAAATAAAATTTAGAAATGTTCTAAATGAATATAGACACCATAGGTCCAATAAAGATCCAAAAAGAATTTTTATTTGAAATTTACCCAATTACCCCACTTTCAACTAGCCCGGTTCCAACAACATTATCAAAGCATAATAGTCTATACGGTCTAAATTAGTCATGTTATGACTAACCAATTAAGCTTACCAGTTTAGTAGTTAGTATAGAAAACTAGTGTCTGGGCTTGTGTTTGGGTAATCAAGCACCATGCCCTTCCTGGCTATTGGCATGGCCTGAAAGGTGAAGTGAGCCCAAAGGTTGCCCGTAATAGAAAAGACCCAATTTGAATAGGGCCTTAGGCTAAATTTTCAAAATTATTTTAAAAATTAAAAATATATATTTTAAATTTAAAATAAGATATTCATATTATAAAAGTTATAATAAAATGAAAATTTTCAAAATGCTTAAAATTAAAATTTATTAATAAGTTTAATAAAAGAATTAAATTAATTAACTGAGTTAATTAAATAATATACATGTGCGCTGTTGGAACTGGACCACGCCGTAGCGAAAGTAATAGGTGAATTTTTTTTTTATCATTTTGGATCTTTATTGGGCCAACCAAGTCTAATTTATTTAGAACATTTCTAAATTTCTTTTAAATAAAATCTATATTTTATTTAAATTTATAAAATATTGATTTTATATTATTTAATTTAATGTTATATTTAATATATACGTGAATCATACACACACAGATATATATATATAAGTCTGTGCATGTGTAACATATCAATCCGTGCAACGTATAACAGTACGTGTATAGATGTTGGGATTTACACTGTAACGAGCATGTTAGCTCATCCAATATACAAATATAATATCCAAATGTATGTTTATATACTTGTATTTATATATATACATAATGTTACAAATACATATATATATATGATAATTTTGAATATATATATATATATAAACATAAATATGAAATATTAACATTGTATATATTTATAACTATATGAATATATTTAAATCATTTATAACTATATTAAATTAAAAAAAATTCAAAGTCGAAAATAGTATATGTATAAATATAAAAAAAATTAACATATATATATATATATTAAATGCTTATATATATAATTATATAATAATAAATATAGACTAATACTTATAAAATACGCAAAATATATTTATAATAATTAAGTATTTACCTGGTCATGCGCACGACTAAATAATAATTTTTTTAAAATAATTTAAAATATGTTTTATTGAAAATATCTATATGGATATTTTAAAATATTATAAAAAAATATTTTTGAATTTTATATTCCGATAAAATGCTAAATGATATTTTTGTATTTTGAATATTTATTACATAATTTTATAATTCAAAACAATTTAAAATCTATTTTTTAATTCTCGGCTTATATTTAAATATTTTAAATTAAAAAAATGTTTTTTATTTTTCTACCGAGAGTATGTTATGTGTTAGTCTAATTTTATAAAATATAAAGCATAATTTATAATATATATATATATATGTATATAATTTATATGGTTAACTGATTTAGTATTATTTTAACAATAATATATAAATAAAAAACATATTTTGTTGCTGAAAACATTATATCTATTAAAATCTATAGAAAAATTATATAACTATATTTTATAAAGTATAATATAGTATTTAAATTATAAACTATATACATATATTTAAATATTGTATATTAAATTATTCAAAATAAAAAAGTTGGCTTTTTTTATTATGGGCCATGCTGCATATATGTATATACATGACCAACAACAATTAAATATAAAAGCATATGTATACATACAACTAATCAAATTGTGATGGTATATTTATAGATTGGAATCGTCACCTAACTAACAATATAATATACGATATAAAATTTATATATATATATATAAATATTCATAAATATGTTAGGAATACACCTTATATCCAATGCCTGTAAGTACACCTTGAAACGATGAGATCTGCTCCTCAAACTGATTTTCGATCTAGTAGAGGGCTAGTTCCTGAAACGATGACCACCGGCTATCGAATAGAACTTAATTTGATTTAATTTGAACTTAAATTATTGGAGGATGGAGTAGGTAGGGTTTAGCCAGAATATAGAGGATTTTGAAGATTAAGAATGTTCATTACTAAGTGTGTGTAGAGATGTTTATATAGGGCAGAGTTTAGAGATAAATTAGGATCTAGATCCTCCTTTATCTATTACCAATTCTCTTCTATCTTAGCCATTCCAATCAAAGCCCTATTGTTCCATCATATGGCCGCACCTACCACCCCTATTAGAGCCAAACCAACCAGCCCTCCATATGGGCTTTAAACCCATTTAAAGCCCTAACTAATATTTTCATTCAAATCCAATTTAATGCATATCGATATCGTATATCAATTGATATATTTATAACTATTATAAATATATTCAATAATATTTGTTCATCAACTCAAAATAAAAAATTTGTAATTGATACTTCATAAATATTAATTAATTTATAACAATTACAAATTAATTAAATCGTTTGGTCAAAGGAGTATTCGTCATTTCAGCTGTGTGACCCATTAGGTATAAATTTGGTCAGCGATTAATATCGAACTATTCGGATATTAACATTCACATGTCACTCAGTAGATGGTGTGACATTTTAGTCAAATTTATCTCTTACTTGGTTTCGGTGAAATCCAATTTTACTTTGTTAAGCGTTACCCGGTTGTGACTACTATTTACACCAATTCTCTTCATTAAAACTATATCACTTATGGAATTTAGTAATGATCAACATTCCAATATCGTCTGTATTCAACTCTATAGTCCAAAAACAAAGTCCTTGGTTCAATAATAACAATTATTATAAAAAGAACTACTCTAAGCAAAGATTTTGACTTTTGGTTGACTTAAGTTGACCGTGGTCCAAACCCCATATAGCCGAGGAAACAAATCCTCCCTTGAATAGTATTTCACTTTCAATAGTTCCACTCGACCCAACTATAGTCACTTGATGGACGTCGTGCCATGATTTGACTATAATCAAAGCAGAGCTTTCATATTAAAGATCAACGGTATCTCAAGTTGAGAGAATTGTGTAAATTAGTGACGTCGATATTTTATGTTTGATCTTAGTTATATTAACCAACAAAAAACTATCGAGTGATACATTCCATAGGTATCCAATAACTATCCATACGGATACATCGATATCAGTCTCGATGCATCTTGACTAAGAATATTTAAAATGATATGTTTATTATATTGTGATACAATATTCATGATTACAACTATTTGTAATTACTATCATAAACAAACCATTTATGGATTTTCTGTTAAATATATTTTAATTAAAATTTTAATTATTTATAACATATTATAACAAATATATAACAAAAAGAAAAACACCTTTATTACGAATGATAATTGATTACATAGTTAATTAATTTACAATAAATTATAGAAATGCCCCTAGGTCATACCCCTAACTCTATCAATCTCCCACTTGCACTTAGGGCCAATTATGGAATCTCAATCTCATCCTTTCAGTCAGCTTCTCGAGAGCCGACCGAGCTAGACCTCTTTCTTCTCGACGAACTCACTAATGAGGTGGAACTTCCAAAGAATATGCCATGACTTCTTATATACTCTTGGTTCCTTTGCAATCCAAATCGTCGCATTGTTATCATAGAACAATGCCATAGGATTCTCTGCATCGAGAATCACACCAAGCTCACTCAATGGCATATACACTAGGCTCCATGTCTTCACTTTGAATACGTAAATTGGTTCGAAGTGGTCTTCGGACAGGAATTACCCAAATCCGACCCCGGTTTCTCCGAACCTATCATCGATAAAAGAGGTTAAGTGAATAGGAAATCATTCTTTAGTTGATTTAGTTCTTTTTATAAAATCTCTTTTGGAGATATATATTCCTTAGAACATTATTTTCGTTATATATGGAATCATTAAACGTCTCTTATCACTACTTTTGATTTCTTAATTTTTTTTACACTTAACTCATTTTCGACTTTTCGACCTTATCTATCCCTCGCCCAGGGAAGAGGCCAGGTGAGCCAGGGCACTGGTTGATACTCAACATCTCCTTAGTTTAATCACCTCACATCCGGACCTCACGAATAAAAAAATCCAGTCTACTCGTCGGCTTTTAGAGCCAAGATTAAACCACTTAATTTGTAATAGCTTTTCTTTAAACTGTTTATTTAAATTATTTTAAATAAACTATAAAACTTCCAAAAAAATCATTAAAACACTTGATTAAACTTTTGAAAACATTTATAAGAGATTTGGAAAAGAATTGTTAAGTTTAAAGCAATACTTCAAAAGTTATAGAAAAAGTGCTGCGGAAATGCTCTTTTAAGCTATATTGATCAAAACAACTTTTTATTATTTGAAAATTCATTTCTATTACTCAAATCACTTATAAAACAGTTTGGAAGATTTATAAGATTTATTACACAATTTTAAACAATTTTAAAACATCATTTCCACATAAATCCTGTTTTGGATTCCGAACTGCAAAACCGCGATTTTTCCAAAAATTGTTTTACTTATATTTCAAAATCTACTTATCGAAATCTCGATTTTCTTTCTTCGTTGGAAAACTATGGATATAATAGTTTATAAAATTCTTATTTTGAAGAATTCCGAGCTATATTCCATTCTTTACACTCGTTTGATTTATATGGCGCGAAATCGCGAACTGCCGTTACGCGACGCGCCTATTTTTGACTAAATTTTCAATTCTCATTCAAAATTCACCAAAACACATTTGAATGTTTATAAAACATTTCAAACTCATTTAAAACCATTTTTAAAGAGTTTATCATTCCATATACACCTATTTATTAATTCAAGGAAAGTGATTTCTTTTATGCTTATCGACGTGTATTTTCGTGCCTTGCATATATATTCAATATTCATATGAAAACATTCAAACTTGATGATCAAAGCATGATAAACATCCATTTGCAAACATCATATCATCATCCAAATATAATATAATAGTTTAGGAGATCTCACCTTGGGTTTTAAACGATTTAATTAAATATTCGTTATAGCTCCGCTACTCGAGTCCCCAAGCTCACTATTCTTCGGATTTTAGCTCCTAGATGCCTCGACCAAGACTTGAGAAGGCTAGGGGCGCACGGCCTAGGGTGGAGAAAGATTTGTGCTCGGCCTAGTGATGGAGTGAGGTGGAGTTTGTGAAGAACAAAGAGAAAATAAGGAGATTTGGGATCATTTTGAGGTGTTTTACTATATATAACTATATTTTATAATTTAATTTCTTTTTTAAATGAATTTTGACATTATTTCCCTTAGGATGAAAGTCAATAAAGTGGAAGCAAAAGCTTAAGAATATGAAGAAGATGAATGAAAATAAAGAGAAGAGGGTAGGATATTTATAGGAAAAGAAGAGCATAAAGGAAGAAATGTACACATCACCTTTTGCATCACCATTTCAAGGCTTCTCCTACACACCTCCCCTCCTCCAAAGTACGGCTAGAGCCTCCCCCCATGTGCGCATCACCATCTTCTCATGTGTGTATATGTTGACTTATAAAAGCTTAAGGAGTAAGTTTGCTTAAAATATCTTATATATTTTATATTATTTTCTTATACTTAATTATTTTCATATATGTATATTTATGTGTATGTTCATGTACGCATATGTACATGTATATGTCTATGTATCATATCCCTACAACGTTGTACAACTTCCACACGTTATATCGTTACAAATCTCGATTTCGATTTTCGATCATATTATCACTTTTAAATTAATATGCATATTTTTGTAAACAAATTTTAAAAATAAATTTTCTTATTATTACTAGCTTATAAAAATATTCATATTTTATTTACAAAATCATATAAATTATTAATAATAATTGTTTACAAAATTGTTGTTATATCGATAAGGCTAAACGGTCATTTATTTAAAGTGGTATATTTACGGGTCGTTACAGACCCCCCTCCTTAAAAGAATTTCGTCCTCGAAATTTAGATAAGAAGAAAGTAGCTCAAAATATATTCGATATAATGAATATATACAAAAGTATGGATAAGTGACTACACCACAGGCCGTGAGAACACTATAATGATGCAATTCGTTCTTCAATTCTAAATTCGGGATATTCCTTTTTCATTCTATCCTCCGTTTTCCAAGTGCAATCCTTAGCATCTCCACTCCATTGAACTTTGACTAACCTTACTACCTTCCTCCTTAATCGTTTCTCATCACGATCAACGATTCGAACAGGTCGTCTAATAACTGCCAAATTTGGTTCCACCTCCAAATCTTCCTGAGCAGTTGTTTCTATGATTTGCTCTGGGTCATGCACATGTTTCCTTAAATGAGATACATGAAAAACATTGTGCACTCCTGCCAAACTTTCCGGTAATTGCACTCGATAAGCTAGTGGGCCGATTCGTTCAAGAATGGGAAATGGTCCAACATATCAAGGTGCTAACTTCCCAGCTCTTCCAAATCTCAATACTCCTCACATCGAAGTGACTATCAAAAAGACTAAATCTCTAACTAAGAATTCCATATTACTACGCCTTTGGTCTGCATAACTTTTCTGTCTGCTCTGGGCTTCCTTTAGCTTCTTTCTAATTATATCGACCTTTTCTGAAGCTTCTCGTATCATCTTAGGACCAAGTACTAACCAATCTCCGATTTTGATCCAACATGCTGGTGACCTGCACGGACAACCATATAGAGCTTCATAAGGTGACATGCCTATACTAGATTGATAACTATTGTTATAAGAGAACTCTACTAAATGCAAATGATTTTCCTAGGAGCCTTCAAAGTCTAGAATACATGCTCTGAGAAATGTGGTTGACTCTCTCTGCCTATCCATCAGTTTGGGGGTGATAGGCAGTGCTTATATTCAGCCTTGTTCCTAAAGCGGAGTGTAATTGTAACGACCCGGCTTTCTTTGCCCAGAAAGACGCATCGTTATGAAGAAAGAAAGGGATAGAAGAAGAAAAGAAAAGAAGAGAGAACAACAACACATCAGAAATCTCACAGCGGAACGAGAAATATATTATCACATAAGATATTACATAGTATCATATACATCAGAGTACACGATTTATACATCACAATATAGACAGTTATAAACTTCTGTCTATTATACAACACAACTACATAAATACGATACATCATACACAGCGGAAACTCTATATATCTACACGCTGAAGCCTCCTGCTCCACAGCTCCTCCAGAATTCGTCAAGACTAACCTGAATCCCCTTGACTACTCATACAAATTTGAGTACCCAAGAGTTTAATAAAACAGAAAATAAACACTTGGGTCAGACATGGGTCTGGTGTGAGTAAACGGTTAGATTGCTTAACTTTGAAAACCTTTGAAAACAAAAGTATCACGTATGACTCCCCACAAATAAACATGGGTAAGTTTTTACCTTACGCTAACTAAAACATTTGATAGGAAATCCGATTGTATTATAATAGGGTCTAGGGTTTTCAAGTAAAATACAGAAATAGCTGAAATGCTTACATCTCACATTCCAACATAGTTGGGCACAACTAATACGTACGGCACTTATTGGAGTTTGAATTCCATACAATGGCAGGGCTACTGGGGTACCGCCCGTCACAGTACGTGGCCTAGATCACCGTACCGAGGAGTACGCCCGCTCCTCTGCAACACAAAGCCGGAACCATCCCTTACTGGATAATTCCGAACAAGACAATCCCGTAGTTGGCGCGACCAACCACACACTAAGCCGAATAAAAGAAAAGGGACCTCTAGACAGGGATCTATCTTGCTCTCAGTGGGTGCTACCCACGAAGCCTTGCTGCACCTCCCCTGTTTTAGCCATTCCCGGTTGATGAGGCTTGAGGTTACGATTACCTTTAATCAGAACATATCACTTAGAATGCTCATCGTCCGCCTGACGATGTGCTGAAAGCATTCAATCCATATAAGTTCGTTCCGGGTTCGAACGAAACCGAAGGCATTATCTCGTTACACTCGTTTTGGAATCACCCTCAGAGTTAACGACAATAACCCTTGCACTCTGAATCTTCATCTTCACTTGAGATTCACGACCTATCGTTAATTTGGATCGATGTGGTATTCGGGTCTCCAGACCTGGAATACCGGTATACGGAAACCCGATCCCGGTCTCATCGAAATCCAAAACGTATCTTTTAAGGCCAAGTTGTTTAAAGGTTTAAACATTTAAACTTATTCAGGATGATATAAACAGATAGATGAATCATATTATCACAATAGATAATTCATTCAACTCACAAAGCAGCATATCACATCTCAAAGATATCCCAATCATCCAGTATCAACCAATCATTCAATATCATTCAACAAATATCAACCATCCAATATTTATCAATTATCCAAAACAGATTTGATTAACTCTATCAAATTTGATTACCTAAATCATTCTCATTTATTTATTTCAAATAAATAAATTAACCATATCTAATGATCTTCTTTAATTAATCTTCCTAGATTAATCATCTTTAATTACATTCAAGTAATTATCCTTAACCATATTCAGTAATTAACCTTTAATTACTATCATTAATTACAATAATTAATGATTTTTCACTTGCTTCCATTAATTAATAATAATTAATTACATTAAACCTTAATTAATTAAAATTAATTAATCTTACTTAAATTAATTGCTTTTATAAATTAACCTTGATTAATTTCATTAATTAAATAATCCTTATTAATTAACTAATCCTTTAATTAATTAATTATATAATTAACTTGTAATTAACCATTAATCATAAACGGTAATTAACAACTTGTGATTATTTATCTTAATTAATTAACTTCTTAATTAATTATATTAATCTTTGATTTATAAATCTTAATAATTAGAACTTTAATTACTTCATTAAGTAATTACTAATCATTTAAATTAACAAGAAATCCTTAATTAATTACTTTATTAATTAATTATATATTTAATTAATTACCCTTAGTAATTAATCTAATATTAACTAAGTAATTAATTCTTAATTACTACCATTAATAAACCTTAATTAATCTCTTAATTAATTACTTAACAAATAATTAATTTCATCATTAAATAATTCTTATTTAATTACTTCATAACTAATTAACTCAAAAACAATTATATTAATAAATTACTTAATTGATAATATTAAGTGATTACTCTTTTATCACCTCATCTAATTACTCTTATGAGTAATTTCCATTTAATTAATCAATTGCTAATTTATTTATTAAGTAATTACACTTGATTAATTTATAATTAAGTGTTTATTTAAATTAACCAACATTAACCATCATTTAAATAATTAATTAAATAATTAGTTAACTTCTTAAATTTAAAATTACTTAATTAAACTTTTATTTAATAACAAATCATTTATATTAATTAACCATTCTTAATTAATCTTAACATAACCAATTTAGAATAAAACTGTATTATTAAACACTTATTCAAATCACTTATTTTATTAAAATAAATTTTAAAATCAATTTTGAAATATAATTTATTTTAAACAAAGCAATTTAAAACATTTAATTTCAATATATATTAAAATCTTTGAAAACCATTTCAAGCTTGTTTCATCAAATTAAACAATTATTTATTTAAAACATATTTTAATACTTAAAAACTCGACCATGCTTTAAGATTTTAAAACAAGATATGATTTTTTTTTGCTTTAAATTCAAAACCAGATTATTAGAATTTAAAACAACCCGAGCCATACCCCTTTCAAACCCGAGCTAGCTTCGAGTTCTTCTCCCCTCCCGTATTCTTCGAGAAAAACAGCAAATTACACGAGATAGCCCCGAGTCACCTTCGTCTTCCCCAACGCAACAAACCCAGACAGCCAAACGTGCATACGTGCACGTGGTGCACTTGCACCATCGTCTCCGACCACCGTAGGTCACCGCGACGATCCTCGACAATCGCCTTCAACCTCACGAACCCACACGCAACTCCAGATCTTCCATATGTCACACGAATCGAAAACGATCCTATCGATCAAAAATCTGGAACCCACAATGATGCAATTGACCTCGCCGCCGACGATCAGAACGACCAGAGTTCATGTCGACTTAACTGAAGCTTCGCCACGTACCCATCCATCGATTTCACTCCTCGCGATCATCTCCGATCTACCCTAGTCATCGAATCAAGCTCCGATAACATCATCGACTAAAACTGGGAAGAAACCCTACTTCACCAACGCTTGGCCACCACGGTCTTCAATAAATAGCTTCGACATTTTTCCCACACTTGCCGACCACCCAGCCATCTTCCGACTCAGATTCACGCCACCCCTTGCCCTCCATCGATGGCAATTAATCAAAACGTCCCTGACGTTCAACTCAAGAATTCTAATTGACTATCAAATTAAAAATTCAAACTTTAATACCTAAATTCATGATTTCCTACCCTGAATCCATTCATGAAATCAAATTATGAAATTGTCTCCATAAAATTTTGACCAATATCTGATTATCACTGTATTTTCTTATTTCAGAGATAATTTTTTTTGAATTTAAACCTTGGGAACATTTTTAGACTTTCCATCATGTTGTTATCTTCAACTTTTATTCAAAGATTCAGGCCTAAAATTTCTTGTATTTGGAGATATGGATTTTTAACAAGAAATTCAAGAACTATAAACAACAAAGACTCAAAATCAAACATTTGTACAGGCATACTTTAAATATTAATTCAAGTCATATTCAATGCTAAAACATCCATGCAATCCATTATTATCACACACATTTCACATATATTTAAGTTCATCTCAAATCTTAAACTGTTTTTAAAAGCAACAGGTTTACTCACTTGTTAAACAGAGCACAGGATATACATTATATACATGCATTCATATCAAATTCATATAAACAATTTAATCTATCACTGAAATCAATTATAATCATCAGGTTAAACTGTTTTTAAAATAAATTTACTCACATGTTATTTTCCAGAGAACAAAACAGACCAGGTTTCCCAGGCTTTTATATTTTGAATTCTGGAAACTGTAAACTTGAAATCCTTGCATGCTTGTAAATAGTTGATTCTTTAACTTGATTGTTGTTGTGATACTTTGCATGCTTGATCTCTGATTTTAAATATTTGAAACTGATGTTGAACTTGCTGTTGAGTTTGCATTTGAATTCTTGTTTGTTGAAGTTGAATTTGCTTTGCAGATTTGCTTTTGCTTTTCAGGTTTTTGATTTTCTTATTATTTTTTTTTTTTATAAGAAGAAACGAGAATAGAGAAGTTTAAACTGAACAACCAGGTTTCTTTTACAACATTATATTTGTAACTTTAAATTCTTAAAGAAAAACAAAATGATGCCACTTGTATTTTTATAAATTAGACAAATGTCTATGCAAAATCATTTAGCTTACAAGTGTTAAAATCAAGTAGAATTGTGTTTAAATCCTTATTATAAAAGTGTTTATGTTTTTAAAACCTTATTTACAAAAGTATTTATGTTATTTTAATTTTGTGAATATGGATTTATATCAATTTATGTTCTATCTATTTGTTTACAAACTATTTTAGTTTAAGAGATAT
Source organism: Allium fistulosum (assembly GCA_030737815.1). NCBI lineage: Eukaryota > Viridiplantae > Streptophyta > Magnoliopsida > Asparagales > Amaryllidaceae > Allium > Allium fistulosum. Next base: position 855,382,842 of record CM060907.1, read on the forward strand.
TTTAAAAAGAAAGCTTACTTATAACTTTATGTATATATATAAATCCAAATTATAACATATACATACATATATATTACAATTTTGAAAATTCATCTTTAATTTAAAACAAAAGATATTTCCATTCACAATATCTATCAAATATATATATTATAAATAGAATAAAATTTTATTAATTTTAACAAACAAATCTTATCAAATTTTAAATCAATATTTCTAGATAAATATTTATTAGCCTTTAAAAGATTAAATTACCCAATTTAATTTAAAATTATAAAGGAAAATTATCAAATCAATTAAATTATTAATACAGATTATTAAATTTATATTGCCCAAAATTCCGGGATATCACAGTAATGCTTCCCAAAACTGACTAGTAAAGATTGGATCCTGATCGCTTACTATACTGCTCGGAACTCCATGCAATCGTACAATTTCCTTTATATATACCAGTATGTATGGCACGTCCGTTGGACGTATGCAAAGACAACCGTGAGTTAACTTCTTTTTAATGTAAAATAGTACATAGAAGCTTTTGGACCACATGATTGCTTTGTTTAAATATAATATGCTAATGTACATAGACGTTATGGTATAATTTTTTTTCCAAAAGGCAAAGATGATATGGATAGTTTTACACTTATTTTCCTGCTTTTAAACAGTATGTACTAAAACATGATTATTGAATAAATGGTTAGCATATTTGAGTTGATATGGTAATTAATGAGGGCAGGCATGCATGCAGTGTTAATAGTGACATAGAATCAGCGGACTATGAGTAATTGTGTTCATTTATGTTTATATTTTGGTGTATGGAATGTATATTATTTAGAAGTTTTCTATTTTCAAGTTGTAACGTAGGCTGAGTTTGGGAAGAAAGCAAGTAATTATGTGCATGTATAAGGAAGTAATAATCAAAGAGAAAGTAAGTTATGGAATGTTCATTTATGTTCATTTTTGTGTGTGTTAATATGGGAAGAAATGGATATTTCTATTTTCAGTACATTATTTTCAAGCTCCAATACATCCAAACTTAGTGAAGCATGCAACTAAGCAAGTATAGTACTAAATTTATGCATACAGTCATATTTAACCGTCGTGTAGAGTATGTAGTTTGGCTGTCATTGCAATAACTGATATGTATGTATTAATAATAAAAGAAAGAAAAAGAGAAAATTTAAATTAATCACATTTAAATTTAATTAATGATAACTGGCGTAGGTAAAAACCATTTTCACATTATTTGCCTTATTTTCAAATTTTACGATAAGATTAGGATAAGATAACCAAATATTAATGAAGGTTAGTTGATATGGAAATAACTCTATGCATACATATAATTATGATGGTGAGAGACTCCGAGATGATGTAAAATTTTGTTTCTTTGTAAGGAAATTTATTGACAAACTGGGTATAAAATCAAACTTCTTTAGTATATGTCTAAGAAAAGTAAAAAATTTCAGAAGTGAGTATAGTTAGGTCAGTGGTTATATCTGCTTTAATCCTTTTCCATCCATAAACTTTTGTCAAAGCATTGTGTGAATGGCAGTAGCCAACTATGGTTCATAAATCATAATACAAATAATAACTTCAGATTCATCATCCATATTATACCACATATAGCACAATGGAAAATCAGATAATTAAGAACATTTCAAACAAAATCCACTAAAAAGTAAAGAACTTAACTCCATTGGAAAAAAAAGATTTGGAATAACTACATAAATCGCAATATTGTTTAACCATGTGCACATAACAAATACAACCAAAAGTACAAAGGAATACGAAAATGAAAATTGATTGAACTTAGGAGAAGAAAAACCACATGAACTTGGAAAGGAAAAGAAAGAAACTTCCCAATCAATCCACATTTCATCAATACCCCTTTTCCTCTGCCCAATAAATCTGCATATTGAAACTTAATGAATTAGTTAATATTTAAACAAACATCCAGGTGATTATATACTAACATTTGTATACCAACGCAGCCATAAACTCATCATCCGAATCATCTAGAACACATAGTGGTGAAGCATCTTAATGGTTTTCAGAGATCTCGGTTTTACGTCATTGGTCGACTTTGCCGGTATGGGAGGAGCAACCACTCCAAGCTCAGCAATCTTTGTCATGTCCATGGTTATTTCCTCCACATCAATAACTACCCCATCCGGTTACATTTTTATAGCCTTGCATCATTTCGGTTTGGTTGTTGGTATCTCACCATTTCAGCTTTCAGTACAATGAAGGATGCATGGTATTTTCTCTTCCAGTGTTCCTTATTTCGAACAATTGCTCTGTTCCCTACTCTGCTATTTTGTAATTATAGAAGCTGATGTAAAAACAATGAGCAGGTTGTAGAAATAGAATCAGGCAAAAAAAAATTGAATATGAAACGTGGCTATAGACCGACTAAGCATATCAAAGAGCAGAAAAATACCTGCTTCATTTTGTAACGTATGTTGAAGTCCGCAGAAAGTTAAGAAACAAAGAGAAACTTAGTTATTGAGTTAGTTTTGCTTCTTTCAAGCATTCAATCAAATAGGATATATGCAAGTAGTTCAAATGCATCTGAAGAGGAGTGTTACGTGTAACAATTAGAAGGAGAAAGTATTATGCATGAAAATGAAATAGTGAAGAAAATGGTGAAACACATTAATGGTGTAAAATGGGATAAAGAAGAGAGAATTACCTAGCAGGTTAAATCGTAGTTGTTGAAGGAGAGATGAAAGGTAAACGGATAAGTGGATGATTAATAAGTGGTGTAGGAGCATAAAAATATGGAAGAAGCAAAAGCAGTTTAATGATTAGTGGAGGGACGTGGGGAAAAGAGGAACGTGGGGAAAAGAGGAACGTGGGGAAAAGCGGAAAGTGGGTTGGATTGTTTCATGCCTGCAATTGTTTCACACCTGCAATTTTTTAACGCCGTTAAGTTTAGAAAATTGGGTGCATTTGACAACTTGATAACTTTATGATTTTAAATCAGAACCGCTATTTACATTTTGTTTGTCTTTCTATTACTTACTCCGTTAAAGTTGAGATTTTTTATGAATTATGATGAGGGTTGAGAAACGTGATGCAATAAAATGACTTACTGATATTAAGCAGAACGTGCAAAAAGTTGGATGACCAAACTACTCGTAGCATTTAATTAACCTTTAAGCATACAACGGAGGGTATACTTGTAACTTCAAAAGCTTCAAAAAGGAGTATTCCTATTATATATAGATATATCTACAAGGCATGCAGCCGTCCTTATTGGCTTAACTGGAATGAAGTGTGCACCTTTAGTTAATCGGTCTATGATAACCCAAATGCCTTTGTTCTCTTTCCTCGTTCGAGGTAAACAATTAATGAAATCCATTGATATTTTACCTCACTTCCAAGCTGGAATCTCCAGAGGTTGAAGTAACCCTGCAATTTTCTGTTGGTTGCTCTTGACTTGTTGGCAACTAGCGCATCTGCTAACATAAATGGATATGTCGTTTTTCATGCTTTTCCACCAAAATGTGCTTCATATCTTTGTACATTTTGTTAATTCCCGGATGAATGTTAAGTTTGGTTTTGTGACATTCAGCTAATACCTCTTGTCTAAGATTTTCCACATCCGAAACACAAATTCGCCAATTCAATCGTATAACTCCACCTTTATCTACCTCAAAGCTTGAATTCTTCCCTTGGCATATATTCTTATAAATTTTTCTTAAAAACCCATCTTCCTTTTGTTTACTGGAAATTCTTTCCAGAAGAGTTGGAGTTACTACAAAATAAGAAATAACAGCTTACTTTCTACTCAACGTATTTGCTACTACGTTGGCTTTCCCAGGTGCGTATAAAATATCTTGATCATAAGATGCGAGAAATTCCAACCAACGTTGCTGCCTCATGTTCAAATCTTTCCGAGTGAATAGATACTTTAAAGATTTATGATCCGTAAAGAGCTTAAACTTTTCACCTAACTAACAGAGGGAATTTTATTTACTAAGGTCAATTCAAAGTTTTATTGAAACAAACTATGAAAACTTCTTATCCCATAAGTAGTGCCACCATATTTTTAATGCAAACACCATGGCTAATAATTCTAAGTCATGCGTTGCATAATTCTTCTCATGAGTCATTAGTTGTCTACTTGCATAAGCAATCACCCTCCCTTCTTGCATCAGAACTGCACCAACTCCTTCTCCATAAGCATTTGTATAAACGGTTAATCCATTGTTTCTATTTATAATTGCTAGGACTGGAGCGGTTGTTAATCTCTTTTCGAGTTCTTGGAATGCTGCCTCATATTTAGGAGTCTAGCTAAATTTAGCATCCATCATGGTCAACTTCGTTAGGTGGTAGGCAATCTTTGAGAAGTCTTGAATGAATCTTCTGTAATACCCGGCCATACCTAAGAAGCTACGAATCTCTTTAGGAGTTTGTGGCTGTTTCCAATTTAGAACAACTGCAACATTTATAGGATCTACTGAAATCTCATCCCTTGACACTATATGTCTAAGGAATCCTACCTCCTTTTCCCAGAAATGGCATTTTGAGAATTTGGCTTTAAGCACGTTATTTCTTAATATCTCTAACACAGTTTCAAGATGCCTTTCATGTTCTTCTTCTGTCTTAGAATAGATAAGGATATCATCGATAAAGACTAACACGAATTTATTGAGTACATCTCTAAATACTCTATTCATAAGGTCTACAAAATAAACGACGCATTGGTTAGCCCAAAAGGCATAACCAACCACTCGAAGAAAGTATTTGGACCTTAAAATGCAGTTAGATGGATGCATTCCTCTGCGATTCTCAACTGATGGAATCCTATAGCTAGATCCATTATCGAGAATACCCGAGCACCATGTAACTGATCAAACAGGTCATCTATTCTAGGTAGAGGATACTTGTTCTTAATCGTTTGTTTATTCAGATCACAGTAATCTATGCACAACCTTAGAGTCCATCCGACTTGGCAACAAAAACTACTGCCGATCCCCAACTTGAACGACTCGGTCTTATCAACCCTTTCTTTAATAGCTCTCGAGTTTGGTTATTTAACTCTTCCCTCTCCTTTGGATCAATCCTTCGGTTCCGTTGTTTAATCAGTCTTGCATCAGAAATCAAATCAATACGAAATTTGATTTCCCGATATGGAGGTAAACTCTTTACTTCTTCAAAAACGTCTAGGAATTCTTGAACAACAGGTATGGTTCCTAATCCTTCCTGGGATGAATCTAATGCATATAGGAAACTTCCCCTCCTTGGACAAGGATCTTCACAAGATATTTCTATAAACTTCCCTAACTTTTTCTTTACTAAAACCATTCTTTTTACACAATCTAGAATAGCTTCGTGCTTAGTCAACCAATCCATACCGAGCAAAATTTCAAATCCAATAAAATCTAAGACAAATAGGTCAAAAGGAAATTGATGGGAAGAATGAGAAATTGGGACTTTTTCACAATTCATACAAAGGATAGTGGTACCACCTATATTCATCACGCAAATAGGGGTATCAACTATCTTAGGTTCAAGTTTTAATTCTTCTACAGTTTTTTTAGCAATAAAACTATGAGAAGCTCATGTATCAAACAATACTCTAACTAAAACATCTTCGATAAAAATATTACCTTCCAAACCTCCCTTATCCTTCACATCCTGAGAGGTTGGAGGCTCATCCTTTATTGCATAGACTCTGGCTTGCTCTCCCTTTCTTATAATCGGATAATCCTTGACCACGTGTCCCAGCTGATGACAATTATAGCAGTTTGGTGGTGGCCTATGAACCTTGGGGTTCTTGCAATGAGTCGATAGGTGGCCCTTTTGTTGGCAATTGTAACACGTAGCATCTTTCAAATAGTTACCTTGGGCTCCTCCTCCAGATTTGCCTTGACCTGGCTTATTCCCATTTTGATTAAACTTCCTCTTCTTCCAATTGTTGGTGTTATTGTTGTTGTTGTTGGTTTAAGCTACTACCGGCTTCGTCTTGTCCAATGTTTCATAACGGAATCCCATATCCAGCAAATATATAAATGACCCCTTAACATGGGCAATCATCCTGCTCTGGTACTTCTCGTTCATCCTAGAAATAAACTTCTCATTTTTCTTTAATGGCATGTCAATTAGACCTGGCCCAAAACAAGATAATTCATTGAAATTATTCGCATACTCCTCAATAATCATTTCGTCCTGCTTCAGATCCATAAAGCTTCTATAAAGACGAGATTTTCCCCAACGCTGGCATGTACTGCTCCTCCAAAACCTCCTTAAACCTTTCCCAAGAGAAATTGTCCTCTGAATCATTTAGGGTGATAGAAGCCCACCAAGCCTGAGCCCCTTCCTGAAGTTGCCACGAGGCCAAGAATCTCTTTTGCTCATCACTGATGTTCAATGCTTTAAAGATCCTTTCGCATGATTTAATCCAAGCCTGTACTTCAATGATAGCTTCTGTACCCTTGAATGGTTTTCCCCCTAAGCTGGTATAATTCTTGCACAGAGTGGCAAAATTAACCTAGGGTTGTACGGGATCTATTTCTTCTACAGCAGCGATTGGAGCTTGACCGTTGGTTATTGTGGTGCTGCTATTTCTCCTCCTTCGTCGTCTACGAGTACTCATGTCTTACTGCCTAAATTTAGTAAGATAACTTTAGAATACAAAGATGAGATTATCTTAAGGAATGGGTTTTAAGCATAGCACAAATTTAATTTATTCAGAATAAGGATTCTAAATGTGCACTCTCAAAGATTAAACTCATTCTAGGGTATTGCTAACCCTATCTTTAAAGAGTTATACCCCACCAAAGCCAAGGTTCTCGCTTAACCTTCCGCTCTGATACCAAATGTGAATACCTGTCTCCTCGACTCTCGAAAATCAACACTAATACATCCACGGTATTCACGTGCCGTAAATCCAAGTGTTAGGAGGCAGATTTCCAGGGGTAAAGTAAAGTAAAAGATAGAAACACAAATTCTCACATTACGTTAAAATAGATCGATAGTACATACAACCATCCTTACTAGGTTACATCAGAGTTTTTGTATGAACTAACCCAGCCAGGAATAGTTGTAACTGTCTGCTCCCACATGTGCTAGTACAAACTAAACTTAGACACAGCGGAAAAATAAAATAAATATACAGATCCAACTCCATTGCTCCAAAAACCTTTTTCAACATGGTTTCCCTAAAATACTTCAAACAAAATCCTGACTACATGGCTGCCCGGAAAAATAGAGCACCCAGAGTTTTAAGGGAAAACAAAATAAACTCCGAGTCAGTCATGGGACTGGAGTGAGAACTCAAAATACGTTGTTTGAAAACAAAAAGGTATCTCATAAGGCCACGCCGTACATAAACACGGAAGGAGTTTTTACCTTATGATAACCAAAACATTCTTACGTAAAAATAAGGGATATTATTTTTAATGACATGTCTTTGAAAACATTCGCAAGTAAATTTATTAATCTTAGCTGAAATTGTTACATTATTAAATTCCAGCATACCACCTTGTAATACAAGGCTTTCTACATCTAAAATCTTACGGGCTCTTATTGGAGAATGGGTTTCAATACAAATGACCAGGTGAAAGGACTACCTTCCGACAGTACATCTCTAGAGGAATGTACCGAGGCCTAACTAATGGACCTCTACCAACACAAAACCGGCCTACCTCTTCCTAAATAGTACTGAATATGTCATCACCCTGGTTGTTACCGACCTATTCGAGACGTCTCTTAGCGTACATTACAATAATTTAAACCTAAACATCATAGCGGGTAGAAATATATTTAGAAGAGGATGATTATACCCTGATGGTTGCAAACCACATAGCCTTGTTGCATCTACTCTATTTCGGCCATTTCCAGGTGTGAGGCTTGAGGTAATGATTACCTTTCTCATTTCACATCATCTTTCTTTGAATGCCACACTGCCATCCCATGGTCACACAACTGATTTCTACAAACGTATAACTCCTGAGCTCATACATCTCAGGAATGGGTATTAAGCTAAGAGAAGTTGCCTTCTCTGCCACCAAAAGGATAATACGTTCATAGACATCACTTATTTAACTAGGAATGCAACGCCAGACATTCATCCATACAAGTTGTCCAGGTACAGGACAAACCGAAGGCACACTCCTACCAAATCTTGTCGGGAATTCACCCTAGGATTAGTAGCGATTAGTCCTTGCATCGGATATTTCATAATGAAGAAACTACCGCTACTATATGTATATTGGGAGTTTATCCCTAAATGATCAACAAGTAGTCCTTCATTATTCCCAAATATATTATCCATGTCTTCACTTTGAATACGTAAATTGGTTCGAAGTGGTCTTCAGATAGGAAATATCCAAATCCGACCCCGGTTTCTCTGAACCAATCATCGATAAAAGAGGTTAAGTTAATAGGAAATCGTTCTTTAGTTGATTTAGTTCTTTTTATCAAAATCTCTTTTGGAGATGTATATTCCTTAAAACATTCTTTCCGGTATATATGGAATCATTAAACCTCTCTTATCACTACTTTTGATTTCTTAAAACTTTTTACACTTAACTCGTTTTCGACATTTCGACCTTATCTATCCCCCGCCTGGGGAAGAGGCCAGGTGAGCCAGGGCATTGGTTGCTCCTGAACATCTCCTTAGTTTAAGCACCTCACATCCGAATCTCACGAATAGAAAAATCTAGTCTACTCGTCGACTTTTAGAGCCAAGATTAAACCAATTAATTTGTAATAACATTTCTTTAAATTGTTTATTTAAATTCTTTTAAATAAACTCTTCCAAAAAATCATTAAAAGACTTGATTATCCTTTTGAAAACATTTAAAAGAGATTTGGAAAAGAATTGTTAAGTTTAAAGCTATATTTTAAAAGTTATAGAAAAAGTGTTGCGGAAAGTGCTCAATTAAGCTATATTGATCAAAACAACTTTTTATTATTTGAAAATTCAATTTTATTACTCAGATCACTTTTAAAACATTTTGGAAGATTTATAAGATTTATTCCACATATTTAAACAATTTTAAAACATCATTTCCAAAGAAATCCAGTTTTGGATTCCGAACTACAAAACCGCGATTTTTTTTCAAAACTTGTTTTACTTATATTTCAAAATCTACCTATTGAAATCTCGATTTTCTTTCTACGTTGGAAAACTATGGATATAATAGTTTAGAAATTCTTATTTCGAAGAATTCCGAGCTATGTTCCATTCTTTACACTCGTTTGACTTTATGACGCGAAATCGCGAACTACCGTTACGCGACGCGCCTATTTTTGACTAAATTTTCAATTCTCATTCAAACTTTACCAAAACACTTCTGAATGTTTATAAAACATTTCAAACTCATTTTAAACCATTTTTAAAGAGGTTTATCATTCCATATACACCTTTTTATTAATTCAAGGCAAGTGATTTCCTTTGTACTTATCGACGTGTATTTTCGTGACTTGCATATATATTCAATATTTATATGAAAACATTCAAACTCGATGATCAAAGCATGATAAACATCCATTTGCAAATATAATATCATTATCCAAATATAATATAATAGTTTAGGAGTTCTCACCTTGGGTTTTAAACGGTTTAATTAAAAATTCGCTATAGCTCCGCTACTCGAGTTCCGAAGCTCACTATTCTTCGGATTTTAGCTCCTAGATACCTCGACCAAGACTTGAGAAGGATAGGGGCGCATGGCCTAGGGTGGAGCAAGGGTTGTGCTCGGCCTAGTGATGGAGTGAGGTGGATTTTGTGAAGAACAAAGAGAAAATGAGGAGTTCTGGAATCGTTTTGAGGTGTTTTACTATATATAACTATAGTTTATAATTTAATTTCTTTTTGAAATGAATTTTGATATTATTTCCCTTAGGATGGAAGCCATTAAAGTGGAAGCAAAAGCTTAAGAATATGAAGAAGATGATGAATGAAAATGAAGAGAAGAGGGTAGGGTATTTATAGGAAAAGAAGAGCATAAAGGAAGACATGTACACATCACCTTTTGCATCACCATTTCAAGGCTTCTCCTACACACCTTCCCTCGTCAAAGCACGGCTAGAGCCTTCCCCCCATTTGAAATCACTTCCATCTTCTCATGTGTGTATATGTTAACTTATAAAAGCTTAAGGAGTAAGTTTGCTTAAAATATCTTACATATTTTATATTATTTTCTTATACTTAATTATTTTCATATATGTATGTTTATGTGTATGTTTTCATGTATGCATATGTACATGTATATGTGTATGTATCATATCCCTACAACGTTGCACAACTTCCACACGTTGTATCGTTACAAATCCCGATTTCGATTTTCGGTCATATTTTCTCTTTTAAATTAATATGCATATTTTTGTAAACAAATTTTAAAAATAAATTTTCTTATTATTACTAGCTAATAAAAACGATCATATTTTATTTATAAAATCATATAAATTATTAATAATAATTGTTTACAAAATTGTTGTTATATCGATAAGGCTAAACGATCATTTATTTAAAGTGATATATTTACGGGTCATTATAGACTCCCCTCCTTAAAAGAATTTCGTCCTCGAAATTTAGATAAGAAGAAAATAGCACCAAAATATATTCGATATAATGAATATATACAAAAGTATGAATAAGTGACTACACCACAGGCAGTGAGTACACTATAATTATGCAGTTCATTCTTCAATTCTAAATTCGAGATATGCCTTTTTCATTCTATCCTCCTTTTTCCAAGTGCAATCCTTAGCATCTCCACTCCATTGAACTTTGACTAACCTTACTACCTATCTCCTTAATCATTTCTCATCACGATCAACGATTCGAACAGGTCGTCTAATAACTGCAAAATTCGGTTCCACCTCCAAGTCTTCCTGAGCAGCTGTTTCTATGATTTGCTCTGGGTCATGCACATGTTTCCTTAAATGAGATACATGAAAAACATTGTGCACTCCTGCCAAACTTTCCGGTAATTGCACTCAATAAGCTAGTGGGCCGATTCGTTCAAGAATGGGAAATGGTCCAACATATCAAGGTGCTAACTTCCCAGCTCTTCCAAATCTCACTACTCCTCACATCGAAGAGACTTTCAAAAAGACTAAATCTCTAACTAAGAATTCCATATTTCTACGCCTTTGGTCTGCATAACTTTTCTGTCTGCTCCGGGCTTCCTTTAGCTTCTTTCTAATTATATCGACCTTTTCTGAAGCTTCTCGTATCATCTCAGGACTAAGTACTAACCGATCTTCCGGTTTCGATCCAACATGTTGGTGACCTGCACGGACGACTATATAGAGCTTCATACGATGACATACCGATACTAGCTTGATAACTATTGTTATAAGAGAACCCTACTAAATGTAAATGATTTTCCCAGGAGCCTCCAAAGTCTAGAATACATGCTCTGAGAAGATCTTCCAAAATGCGGTTGACTCTCTGTGTCTATCCATCAGTTTGGGGGTGATAGGTAGTGCTTATATTTAGCCATGTTCCTAAAGCGGTCTGTAATGCTTCCCAAAACTGACTGGTAAAGATTGGATCCCGATCGCTTACTATACTGCTCGGAACTCCATGCAATCGTATAATTTCCTTCATAATATATCTGCAAGGCTTGTAGTGTTCCTTGTTGGCTTAATTAGAATGAAGTGTGCACTTTTAGTTAATCGATTTATGATAACACAAATGCCTTTGTTCCCTTTCCTCGTTCAAGGTAAACCATCAATAAAATCCATTGATATTTGATCCCGCTCCCAAGCCGGAATCTCCAGAGGTTAAAGTAACCCTGCAATTTTCTGATGGTCGCTCTTGACTTGTTGACAATTGGCGTATCTGCTAACATAAATGAATATGTCCCTTTTCATGCTTTTCCACCAAAATGTGCGCTTCATATCTTTGTACATTTTTTTAATTCCCGGATGAATGTTAAGTTTGGTTTTGTGACATTCAGCTAATACCTCTTGTCTAAGATTTTCCACATCGGGAACACAAATTCGCCCATTTAATCGTAAAACTCCATCTCTATATACCTCAAAGCTTGAATTCTGCCCTTGGCATATATTCTTATAAATTTTTCTTAAAAACCCATCTTCCTTTTGTTTACTGGAAATTCTTTCCAAAAGAGTTGGAGTTACTACAAAATAAAAAATAACAGCATACTTTCTACTCAACGCATTTGCTACTACGTTGGCTTTCCCGGGTGCGTATAAAATATATAGATCATAAGATGCGAGAAATTCCAACCAACGTTGCTGCCTCATGTTTAAATCTTTCTGAGTGAAAAGATACTTTAAAGACTTATGATTCGTAAAGAGCTCAAACTAGGAATATTTAAAATGATGTGTTTATTATATTATGATACAACTATTTGTAATTACTACCACAAATACGTCATTTATGGATTTTCTGTTAAATATATTTTAATTAAAATTTTAATTATTTATAACATATTATAACAAATATATAACAGAATGAAAAACACCTTTATTACGAACGAGAATTGATTACATAGCTAATTAATTTACAATAAATTACAAAATTGCCCCTGGTGCATACCCTTAACTCTGTCATATGCATGTATAATATAGTGACATATGTTATGTTGTCTTGAAATGTTTAAGACAATATAAGTATACATGTATGTATGTAAAATAATTTTTCAAAACTAATATAATTTAATTAAAATTGTTTAATTAAATAAATTAATTAAAAGTTAATTAACAAATTAAAATACATACATACATATATATATGATATATGTGTATTACTATTAAAGTTATAGTGTATAAATATTCAAAAATAATATGTTAAAATTGAATAATAAACGATTAATTAAATTGTTAACTAATTAAAATTAATTAAATATGATTTAATTAATATAATATTATACATAAGATTATTATATAAGCTAATTAAAACAGAAATGTTATATAATAATGAAACTTATATAATATAATATCAATGTATAAATTAAAGGTGGAAGATTATAAAAACCTTAAATAGATTTAAGGAATATATATATATATGTATGTATGTATGTATGTATGTATGTATGTATGTATGTATGTATGTATGTAAATGTAAATGTACATATATCTTGATTCTCGATGCGTCCAACACTTGAATCATGATGGTATTTCATTACAAATACATTACCCCATAAGTCGATACCACTCTATAAATATAATGATGATTATGAATCTTTAATATAAAATTGTCCTCTTTCATTTATATATTAATAAATTACTTGCATACATTTTAGTTGTTGGGCTTTCTCAAGCTAGAGATGTTATGTGTAGTACAAGGTAAGATACTTATAAATATTTTTTGAGCTTTCCTTAAGGTATGTCTAGTATACTTAGACCTTTACGAAATGGTGGGTATGAGTGAATAATCTCTTTTACTTGTTGAACTTTTCTCAAGGTAAAACGAGATTAGGACAAGAAATCTAGGAGTTGTATATAATATAACCAATAAGGAGTTATCCATCTATGAGAGTATGATTTGTTGAGCTTTCCTCAAAGTCAAAATCTCAAGATATACGAGTCCTAACACCTACTAGTTTAGTTGAAAGACTTATATGTTTCGACTTAGGGTTTAGCGAAACATAAAAGACTAGTGGGAACCTTGTTAGAAAAATAAAATGATAACATTTAACCTTTCTAATATTATAAGAACGTATGCTATATAATGTTATAGTAATCTACATTGATAAATTTGTGCATTTAATATTTTGCAGTCTCCCTCGCCCAATTATTCGGACAAGTCAATACATCCCATGGTCTCTTTAGCACCTTCGATAAATCCTAGGATACGAGATTTACATGGATTTGGTTCCTTTGGATTGATCTTCACCCGACCAAAGGTGCGAATAAGATATTAACTAAGCTTCCACATTCAATCAAAACTCGATGCACTGTCGTTGGCCCTACAACGACCGTAATTACCATGGGATCAAGTGTCGGCGCTTCAACTTCGTTCGAATCTCTTGCTTAGCATCTGACCGCATGAACTCTTTTTGTCATGCGGAACGGAGAAAAGATATTTACTATATTATGATAAATCTTAGAAATAATAGTGAGGAATTATGATGATAATCTCAAGTTTTATATATGTGTGTATATAAAAACGAAAAATAGTGAAAGAAATGACCCAATAGAATTGTTAGAAAAGTCCATACAATTTATATACTATTAGGATGAATCCAAATTAGTTTAGTAATAATGTTTAATCCATTTTTCCAGCATGACGATTCCACTCAAATTACTCGAACTCCTTTTGTTTACTTAAAAGACATTAAATTTAAGACCGTCTTACATGTTTAATCGTGATTCAATGACCAATATCATTGTACTTTGTTTTGATATTAATTCGGTTGGAATATTGCTTTCTTTTTCACCATAAACATTTTAACGTTTTGAATAATGAGTTTCACCTTTTTGTATTAGCATTTTTAATGAGTATAGCATTATATCTATATAATGCCTGTTTAGTGTAGCATTTTTTTTACAATGAATGTAACATTACGTTCATCCTATGCAACTTTTATGCAGCAATTTTGAACTATAGAAATGAATATAGCATTATGTGCTAGTTTATTTTTATAAAAAAAATCAACTATTTATTATTATTATTAAATTTTTACCTATGTTGGTGTACGATAGAGAAGATATCGGTTGGTGGTTCCATGTGATGATGCAACGGCTGGTGTTGGTAGGATTTGTTGTTTTGAGGACTGATGGCGAAGAAATCTAATGCAGGCAATGATGGGCCTAGCTTAGGCTTAATAGGGGTTGCTGCTCCCACTCAATTTATTATAATTTATACAGAAAAATCAAATAATCTTTATAACTTCTTGTTTCCTACTAAATAAAATATTAATTAAAAGAAGATAACAAAATTTATATTACTTTGTTGAGTTTGTTTGGGTTCTCTCATCCTATAACTTCTTGAAGTAACTCTATCGTTTTTTGTTTTTTATTGGTTTACAATATTACATTAAGGTATTTTTATTTAATTTGTTTTATTTAGTTTTAACTACTAAATATACAAAAGGTTAAACATTTTGTGCATGATTATGTTAAATTGAGATGATGAGTTCATGTCTTTTTACTATATGCTTTTTCATATTAATTGGTCCTTGGCAAAAATAATCAACATAGAAAGTAATGGTTAATTTTAATACACTATTTTAAGAGAAAAAATCATATAAATTTTCCCTAAAAATTGCTTTATTTATTCAAAGGTTCAAGTTGATTGTCTGAATTTCGTTTATTTGTAGAAAAATTAAGTTATATTAATATAGAGCATAGTAATAGTTGGGTTATTATACAAAATCAAGAAACTTATATGTGTGCTTTTGGTTAACATAATGCAAGCTTCATCGCATAACCAATTAGAAGGAAAATTGATAAATGCTTGTTTTGTGGTTTCCCAACATTTTTCTCAAAGAGAATCGTGATAAGTAGGGGTGTAAATCGATCGGACCGGACCGAACGGAGGTGTGTTCAGTTTCTGTTCTAAACGAAATCGGACCGAACACGAACCGAACGAGGTTTATGTTCGTACAAATTTTGTTGTCCTAATTCATGTCCTAAATACAATCGAACGGACACGGACGGACGTTTTATGGCCTCAGACTCGAACGGATATGGATGGACATTGTTATTCACATTAAATTTCATGTTTTTTAATAGAGTTTCTATCAGCTGTATTATTTTTAACAGTATGTATTGAAGTATAAACATTTTACGAATCTTTAGTCAATCAACCAAGCAAATAGTTGTCATAAATATTTTGAAAATCATAGTGGATATATTGAATTATAAGAAATTCGGACGGATTCAAATGAACACGGGATGGACATGATTTTTGCTCGTATAAATTTTATTGTCCTAATTCATATCCTAAATAAAAATCAAACGGACTCGGACGGATGATTTTCGACGACGGACTCGAACGGACATCGGACATTCGTACAAAATTAACAAACCTAGTGATAAGTGGTAATATTAACCAAGTAGTGTCTACCATCAATATTTTAGAAAAAACTATATGATATATATATATATATATATGATATATATATATATATATATATATATAAATGATCGGCTACACCTCGTTTTTGCCACACCTCAAATCCTCTAATTTCAACCACATGTTTCGAATTAAATAATATATCTTCTCTCTTGTCACTTCAGGAGAGAGAATGTATATTATTTAATTTGAAACATGTAATCAAAATATGGAAGATTTGAGGCGTAGCAAAAATGAGGTATAGCCCATCCTAACCATACGTGTGTCAAATTCTTACATGTATCTGCTTGCTAGAATTCTTTAACATTGAATGTGCATGAAAATCAAATTTTGATCTTTTGTTCTTCCGCCCCTAATATATCAAATTTCTGCATACGTCCCTCGGTGTATGCGTTGGTGATTTGAGGGGAAGACGATGGGGACCAAGTTGGATGCGAGGCGGTGGTGATACTTGATGGTGGTGCAGCAACATGGCGAGTTTCTTGTGGTGAGATTTGATGTCGATGTGGGCTTGAAGCTGCGATATGGAGTTGGAGAAATGTCTGTCCTTAAACATGAAATTTTAAGACATGTGTCCTATTTATTGAAATGTTTTTGAAGTTCTTCCTTTTGCTGATTCCTCGTTTTGTAAATTCATTAGATTATCCAAAGTCAACTAGGGATTATCCAAATTCATTAGATTGTTTAAATCACATGGAACGTCCTGCACAAAATAAAATCTGAGAAACTATAAATATCGAAGGGGTGAGTAACTAGATTCAATGCAGAGAGGATCCAACTTACTCGATGCAATCCATTGGGCTAAGTGCAGCACGAAGTGTGTATAACTTGGACATATAAGAGCTGAGTGCATCAAGATCCACATTAGAAAATAGAGTTTGATTAAAGAAGAGGGGAAGTATTCTTTTCACTCTTATTTAAAAAGAATTCAGGCTCGCAAACTATAGGAAGAATCCAATCAGTAAAACTCATAAACCTCATCTATGTCGAATGCTGGCTCTTGTCTGAACCTCCATTCCATGTTCTCCTCCCATCTTCTCAAAAATGCCTTGCAAAATATTACAAGGCTGAACTATAGCCTATCGGAGGAATCGAATGGCGTTTCCTGCCAAAATGATAATAGCTATTGCTTGGAGATGATAATGATACTCTTTGCCACTTTTGTTTTGCTCATCTTTAGATTTCGTGGGAATGGAAAAGCCCAAAGTGAGATCAAATAGAATTGACCAACAAAGTAACTACTTTGATTACTCAAAAAGACAAAAAATCATAAGCTAAGGAGAATGATGCAACCAGGCTAACCTCATAAACCAAAAGCCATACAATTGATAAAAGCATAAGCTTAAAATCAACCAATTACAAGACAAAACCAAACAGAAACAAAGCTATATCATTAATGTTATCAAACAATTGATAAATCATGTCCAATGTTTGCATGAGCAATCCAATCAGTGCCAATAGCATCTTAACTCAAAGATAATAAAACTAAAACGGTGGATACATAAAAAGACAGCTTCTTCATTGACATTAAAATGATGGAAAAGGGAGGAATCCTTCATTCTCAGAAAATCCTGCAAAATCAGCAGCTCTGGGAGCCTGATCTCCTCCATTTGCAGTTCCATGGAAACCGGCACCTATCTCATCAATACCAAAGAAACTGTTGTTGCTAAATACATCACCAAATTGGTCGGAGTGTGCAGCATCGAAGACAGCATCCATGTTGAAATACTCTCCATCCCTAAACTGTTCAAACATAATCGAAGAAGAACCTTGATTTCGAGCTGCATTCAAATGGTTACCCATTTCCAAGTTCATGCCCCCATTCTGCAACATCAAACCATTATTAGCAACATTGGTACTCATGAACATGTTATCAGAAACGCCATTCTGGTTAATGGCGTAGTTCAGATTTCCATCAAGTGCAGTGCCCGTCATCCTGTTCATAGGCATGGTATCAGATATGCCAGAATTGATCAAGTTCTCAGACTGGATAAAGTTCTCAGAAGTAGGCAGAATAGATCCAATTATAGATGGTCCGTACAGTAGTTGTTGTGGTGGTGGTAGTTGCATTTTCTGAAACTGCAAGTGTGGAGTTGTGTATTTGCTGATGTCGAAGTTGGTTACAGCATTTGGTCCACGGTAGTACAGTGCAGCCTGGTCGTAGGCTGTTGCTGCTTCATCCTCACTATCTGATAATTTAACAAGTTTCATTATGAAACAACCTCATTATGCAATCTTATATTCGTGTCCATACATTCATGTTCTTTCAATTTTTGATTATATGAAAGCCTATGTGCTTTGTATTACTAGTTAGTGTGGGCCCTGTGGGTGTGGGGTATGATTCACGCTAACTAAACCATGATTATCATTTCCCTGCTTTCTGTATGATTTTGATATGACTATTAAATGAAAAAAGGGGGTATATGTCGGATAATGGAAGAAAAAAAAATAGAAAATATGGACAGCTACTTAATAGAGAATGCTTATTTAAATACAGTGTTGATAATTTGTTCTATAGATCATGGCCAACCTGCCTTTTATTATTATTTAACCTTTACATATTAGAATAATTTTGTTTTTGAAAAAACTTGGAAATTTGATAAATAAAATTTGCAAAGATCAAAATTCTAACTACTTTATAATTTAACATATTAAAAAACCAAAATTAATGGAAAAATATCAAAATGTTAAAATCTTGTATTTACAAAAGTTAATGCCCCGTTTGGTTTGCCCTTTTTAGTTTTGTGTTTTCGTCTAAACAAAAATGCGCACTTCTTATGTATTGTTGGAAAACAAACAATTTAAAAAATGAAATTAACATAGAAAATAGAAAACAAGTTTATTTGATTTTTTGTGTTTTGGGACATAACAAAAGAACGGAAAACAATTCATCTCTTGCATTGCCCGTCCTTTGTCGCAATGGCAAAGAATTGTTAAAAAATTACTCACATTTTCTTGTATTTTGTAGTGCATATTGAAAACTCAAAATGAAACCAAATGGACCCTAAATTTTCATAAAGCATATCAAGTATAAACAATTTGAACCTTGTACAATCCAAATCTTTAAGTTCAGTTTTAAAAAGTTTTCCTTACCATTAGAGGTTATATGGAAATGTCTATTGCCAAATATTCGGCTATATATATATATATATATATATATATATATATATATATGTGTGTGTGTGTGTGTGTGTGTGTGTGTGCGCGTGCGAGCGCGCGCGCGTGTGAAATTGTTTAAATTGAAATTAAAATTAAAATAAATGTGTTTACTTAAATTAATTATTAAATTCAAAAATTATAGACTTCAAATAAGATTTTCGCATTATAAAATCCAGTTTTAAATATTTTCGATTTTCTTATAAAGTCATTTTTTATTTTCTTCAAAATTTAATAATAAATAAACAAATAAAAATAAATAATATGAAGAAAGAAAACTGGAAAATGCAGTTTCAAATTTGGAAGTAGAATTATAAAAAAGTATCTTATTCTCCAAAATAAAATAGATTTGGAAAATCTTTTTGGGGAAATATCAGAATCAAAATAGAAATGAATATATTTCGTCAATACTATTTACGATTAGGTCACTTTTTACACCATCATGGGTACAGCTGGTTTTATATGTTTATATGTGAAGTACATGTATAAAAGTGGATGAATTGGGGTTTAGACAGCATTAGGTTCAAGCATTGATGTTTTAAATAGAGTATCATACAATTTTTCAAAAATATCCTTAGAACACTAGAAAATTTAACTCAAACTTTGGCCAGATGGTTCAGATCAAGCTACTATATGCCATTGGATTATCTATGATATGATATCATGTACTCTAGTTTTCAAAGTTTTAATCTGAAGAAACATCCATGTTGCAATCAAATGAGAAGAGAACAAAGTTTTAGTAACATACTGAAGCTTCCCAGGTAGAGCGATTTCCTGCCACACACATTGCCAATCCTTGCCTCCCATCGCCCTTTCTTGTAGTTTCTAAAATATATTTTCAATCATTCAAATTCAAGATTTATTATCACATATTTACTGACCGAAATATTATTATTTTTATGCAATCTGTTTAGCTGTGTTATGTTTTACATGATGATATGCTCAATTCAAAATTATAGATACAACAGAATAAAAAGGCAAAAACTATACTTGGTAACCCCACGGTATTTGGACTCCCCTCTCGCGAATCCGCTGCTTTTGCGATGAAGTCTGGCTATGTATTCACTTTTCGAAACATTCTTCATCTCTGCATATTCCTTCACATATGTATGCAACTGCATTTGTTCCAGTTGATGAAATAAATATGGATATGAATAAAAATAGCTATCATATATGGTTTATTCAATTATGTCGTTAGAAATCTAACAGGGTACACATTTAATTTTTCTATACTTACAGAAAAATTGAGAACACAGCGAGGACCAAAATATTTGAGTGCTGCAAGATCATAAGTGTACGCAGCTTTCTCCTCATTGACAAAGGAACCTAAATGGAGTACAGAGTTAATAATATCGTAATAATGATATGCATCTATCAATACAGAAAAACAAGTACATATACAATGATTACATACCTACATAAACTAGGCACCGGCACAAAGCATCATGCAATAGATATCAATGAAGGTAGCAGCAAAATTTTAGTACACAAGTAGCAAAAGAAACAAGTACAAAAAAATGAACAAATTAAGTATTATGTATTTAATTACATATAGCTTTATTATCTTTACAACGTGTCAAAATTCTAAATAACCAATTGAAATGATACATAGTTGCAAACATAAAATAGTTTTCTTTTTATACCTTGCTTTCCTCTCTTATTTTGGCTCAGGTTCCAAGAAAATTTGTCCCATATATGAACTTCATACCGACCGGTATGCCTGTGCCTATTAATCGCATGGACATGGCGTGCATCTCGAATACGTTAGAAATAATTTGAAAACGAGGTATAGAATACATAGAGATTAATCTGTATTATGCCTTATAAAATGACCAAATTACTCAAATGGTAGATCAAGCAATTTTATAATTACAGATAAATCAAAACTCTTATACAACAAAAACTATTACAAAAAATCAACGAAGCGCAAATGTAGCAAAATACTTACTTTGTGACCCCTCTAAAAAGCGAACTTTTTGGTGTTTGGCCAACATCCCGATCATCGCCTTTCTTGACAACTTTTCGAGACTTCCTCAGAGTTTTTACTGATGTTGCAGGCGAAGGAGGAGGTGGGGGAGGACAATGTGTTTTCATCATAGTAACTTTCCGAAGAGCATTATTTTGGTTCCGCAAGCTGGAGATAGAGCCAAGAGTAGGGTCCATATTTTATTATGATTACTTCTAATATATTTTCTTTTGACTGATGCGTGCAATCATAGGGAAATTGAGAAAATTTATAGGCGGAAAAGATGATATGGCATTAATTGTATTGCTGTAATTTCAAAATTTAAAGTGGAAATTCTAGAAATGGACAAAATAACCTTTGGCAAAATCATAAATTTCTCCTTATTAAATGAATGTTTGCTAATAGAACAGCCATTGGCATGAGTGCATGTACATGCACTTAATTAACAGAATTCGATTTGTTCGAATTACTGCATATTATTGGATATAAGTTGTTAAGTTTTGTAATATTGTGCTTTTGCAAGTATAATGTACTCTATTTAAAAGTGCTGAGCAGGTTTACGACCATATTTTCTTATGATTACGTCTAATATATCTTTTTACTGATGTGCAGGTCACATAGAAATGGAAAAAAAATTGTAGGCAGAAAGGAGGATATGAGAATTAGTTGTGCTGTTGTAATTTTGAAATTCAAAGAGGACTTTTCAAAAATGGCGAATAGAGTGACTGTGATTTGTCAACTTAGCGAATTCATTATTTTCCCCTTGTGAAATGCATGCTTGCTAATAAACCGCCATTGGTATGAGTACATGTACATGCACATGTACTTAACAAAACTTGGTATGTTAAGTTTGGAAAATTCATTACTTTCTGTTTGTCAAATTAATGCATATTCATGTATATAAGCAGTTAAGTTTTGCAATATTATAGTTTTTCCATTACTGTGCAGATTTTGAACAGTGATGAGCTGCTTACAACTTTATTATCCAACCTTTTGAAGTTAAAATTCATAGCCGTTTCGTTTTCACAAAAATCATTATATTGCTAACACTGATAAGTTGTGTAAATTATAACATTGGAGTAAGTTTCTGGAGATCATGGAGAAAAATGAAAGTCGTGTGTGTTTATTTTGGTAACAAATACAATAGTCTCCAAAAGGATAAATTATAGTTCATTGATTGAGGTAAAAGTTAGATTTGTATTAGAGTATAAAGAGATGTGAAATATCTACATAAATGGTCGTATATATAAGGCATTAATGTTGATGGTTAATGACTTTTGTTTAACGCCTTTACAACTTGCACTAGACACAATCACCGGATAACTAATTGTTGAATGAACTTTTGTAATTTCATTCAGATTTTTTCTCCATTCTTAGAATTAGATATAAATAGTTATATTGCTAACACTGATAGGTTTGTGTAAATTACAGCATTGGAGCACGTTCTGGAGATTATGAAGAAACAGTGAGAGTTGTGTGTGTTATTTTCGTAACAAATACAACATTCTCCAAAAGGATAAATTATAATAGTTTATTGTACTTACTAGAAGAGATGACAAATGAACTTGTGTAGATTGCAAAGTCATACCTGAAGAATGTGTCGTTTCACAGCATCAGTTTTTGATATCTGAGTTTCGTCTTCGAATACGTGTTCAATAGGATAAAGGAGCCAAGATTAATCGGACGAAATAGGGGAAGCTCAAAGGAGACGTCTTACGAGTGTTTAAGGATAGAGTGATTGAAGAAGGGACATGGAATATGGAAGGAAAAGCAAATGACGTGTGGGATGAGATGACAACGCGCATTCGAAAAGTGACTACTGAGGTGTTCGGGATAGCAAAAGGAAATAAACGCGAATCTAAAGATTCTTGGTGGTGGTGGAACAGTGATGTGCAAAAAGCTATCAAACAGAAGAATAAATGTTATGAATGCTTACATCATCACAGGAGCGAGGAAAACATGCAAAAGTACAAAGCGGCAAAGAAGAACGCAAAGAGAACGGCGAGTGGAATAAGAGGTCGGATGTATGAAAATCTATATCAAAAGCTAAGTACGAAAGAGAGTGAAAAAACGTCTATAGGATAGCTAAACTCCACGAGGGAAAAATGAGAGACTTCAACCAAGTTAAATGCATCAAACATGACAATAATAGACTTTTGGTGAAGGACGATGAGATAAAAAATAGATGGAGAGAACACTTCGACAAGCTATTCAATGAAGAAGATGATAGCATTACGATCGAGATGGACGACTCTTTTGATGACACCAGTAGACATTTTGTTTGAAGAATTCAAGAGTCTAAGGTAAAGGAGACGCTAAAATGGATGAAAGCAGGCAAGGCGTTGGGGCCTGATGACATCCCCACTAAGGTGCGGAGATACCTTGAAGATGCAGAGATAGCCTGGCTAACTAAATTGTTCAATAATATTTTCAAATCAAACAAGATGTCAGATGAGTGAAGGAGAAGCATATTAGTTCCAATCTTTAAGGAATAAAGGAGATATTCAAAGTAGCACAAATTGCAGAAAAATTAAGTTTATGAGTTATACAATAAAGCTTTGGAAGAGAGTCATTGGACATCAATTAAAAAGGATGACAGGCGTTTCAAAAAAACAATTTGGTTTCATGCCTGAAAGGTCGACCACAGAAGCGATTTTCTTGATAAGACAACTTATGGAAAGATTTAGGGAGCAAAAAAAGATTTACACATGATATTTATCAATTTGGAGTAAGTTTATGATAAAATACCGAGAAAGATTATGTGGTGGGCTCTGAAAAAAAAGAAAATCCTAACAAAGTAAATTACCCTTATCAAGGATATATACGATGATGTTGTGACTAGTGTTAGAGCATGCGATGGTGAAACCAGTGACCTTCTCATTAACATAGGATTACATCAAGGGTCAGCTTTGAGCCCCTACATTTTTGCATTAGTGATGGATGAGGTTACGAAGGGTATACAAGGTGAGATTCTTTGATGTATGCTTTTTGTTGATGATGTTGTGCTAATTGACGAAAGTAAGATAGGGGTTGATAGACAACTGGAGTTGTAGAAGCATAATCGAAGGGTTTTAGACTTAGCAGAACTAAAACAAAGTATAAGTAGTGCAAATTCAGCGGTGTCAGGTCAGAGGATGGAGATGTCACTCTAACCGGACAAGTAGTGCTCAAGAAGAAATTTTTTCAATATTTAGATCAATGTTGCAGTATGATGGTGATATTGATGAAGATGTTAGTTTTAGAATTCGAACAGGATGGGTGAAATGGCGACTAGCATCTGGCATTCTCTATGACAGGAAAGTCCCACAAAAGCTTAAGCGAAAGTTCTACAGAACGACACTCAGGCATGCGATGTTGTATGATGCAGAATGTTGACCTACTAAAAGACAATACACGCAGAAGATGAGTGTAGCAGAGATACGTATAATGCGATGGAGTTGCGGTCTTATAAGACGAGACCGAATTAGAAATGATGATATACGTGATAAACTTGAAGTAGCACCAATTAAGGAGAAGCTAGTTCAATACCGCTTAAGATGGTTTGGACATCTTCAACGAAGACCTTCCGAGGCACCTGTATGCATTGGAATTATAGACCGCATCGAATGTTCAAAGAGAGGTAGAGGTCGACAAAGGTTGACATGGGAGGAAATGGTAAAAAATGGACTTGAATGATTGAAATATATCCGAAGAGCTGGTGTCGGACAGGAAAGCGTGAAGTTAGCGATCCATGTACCAGAACCATGAGCTAGGAGTTTTTTTGCTTAGGGTTGGTTTAGGGGTAATGTTATAAGTTTTAGATTATAGGAGTAGTAAATAGGAGGAGCCTAAGACGTAGTGTTTGTCTTTGATTCATATTACTATTAGTACCATTATTACTATTATTATTATTATCATGACTTTTTTTAATATTTTTTTATTTTTTATTTTACTTTTATCTTTATTTTACTTATTTATTATTATTATTATTATTTGTTTAATTATTTTACTTTATTTTATTAATATTATTATCATAGTTTTTTATTATTGTTGTTGTATTACTTTTAAATTGACTTTGTCATTTAGTTTTGGTTTCATCTCAAGCAGACCCCAATCTGTTTGAGAATAATGGCTTAGTTGTTGTTTGTTGTATTGTTTGAGGGTAAAAGTTAGATTTGTATTAGAGTCTAAAGAGATGTGAAAAATCTAAATAATGATCTTGTATTTACGGTGTTAGCGTTGATGGTTAATGACTTTTGTTTAACCCCTTTACAACTTGCACTAGACGCAAACACCAGATAACTAATTGTTTAATTAATTTGTGTAATTTTCTTTCTATTCTTAGAACAAACCAAAAATAATGATATATTAGTTCTAAACTCAAACATGTCTGCACGTCACTCTTTCTGCGAGCTTCGCCGTAAATCGGCTAAATTCTCGAAAAAAGGGAACGAAGAGATGTGAA
Source organism: Allium fistulosum (assembly GCA_030737815.1). Classification (NCBI taxonomy): domain Eukaryota; kingdom Viridiplantae; phylum Streptophyta; class Magnoliopsida; order Asparagales; family Amaryllidaceae; genus Allium; species Allium fistulosum. The sequence goes on from CM060907.1 coordinate 855,408,414, forward strand.
AAATGAAAGTTCTGTGTGTTTGAACTTATCGATATCATTGGTAAAGTAGTCGTAACAAATATTAAAATCAACAGTAAAAGTAAATTTATCAATCGTTACGTATTTTTATATTATTAACCTTAAACTTACTATTAACACATATTTAGGATAATAATTGACTCATTTTATGATTTTAATCTCTTTCTTGGCTTCCAATTTTTTTTAACTTTATTTTTTATGAAATTTAGATGTGTTTTTAAGCTTTTGAATTAATCCAAAATTCAACAGCATTTGAAACACATCAATATAATGAAATATGTGTTAGTAGATTTGGAATTGATTAAGATAAATGAGTAATTTATTTGTTAAAGTGTTAATGTACATCTAAATTTTTATTTGCTCTTACTTAACAAAAAATTTACCAATGCTGATCAACGGTAATCAATATAATCAATATATCGTATATCAATCATCGGTATACCAAAGTATTGGTAACGATAACGGTTTTAAGTTTTCCTTTACAGTAGAATCATTATAGTACCGTTTTTCCCTTTCGATAAAGGTAATTGTTACCATGACAACCCTAGTCAAAAGAATAAATTATATTAGTTTATTAATTGAGGATAAAAGTATGATTTGTATTAGAGTATAAAAAGATGTGAAGAGTCTATTAGATGGTTAATGACCTATGTTTAATGCCTTCAAAACTTGCACTAGACACCGACACCAACACCAACACCAACACCAACACCAGATAACTAATTGTTTAATGAATTTGTATTATTTCATTTAGCTTTTTTCTATTCTAAAAACTAGCCAAACATAATGATATTTTAATTCTAAACTCGAACATGTATGCTTTAAACAAAATGGTGTACACATCACTACTGTCAATGAGCTCCTTTGTAAGTGGGCTAAAATCTCGAAAATATGCATGAAGTTAATGAAAATATCAAATTATTTTTATTTAACAATTAACGTTGAATTGTTATTATTTTTCCTTTTCTTTATTTCTTCCACAAAACCAAAGTGTGGTTTTGGTATTTTTAAGCCAAATTTTGATGGATGGTTTGAATTAAACTAGATCAATTAAGATATCGTTTCGGTGTTTTGATGATTGCGGGCCGTCTTTTACAATAAGTAATTAAGACAAACTAATACGAAATTATTTTTTAGTAAAATAAACAAATGTTGAATTATTCTCCTTTTTCTGTTTTCTTTCTTTTTAGTTTTTTTCCCTTTTTTTGCAAATTGAAGGGTGGTTCAGTATTTTTAAACCAAATTTTGGTCGATGGTTTGAATTAAACTAGATTGATTATGATGTCTCATTTTAATTTGTTGCTAATACAAATGTGGAGGTTGGATTCAAAGTTAGCATAAGGGAAAAGGATTTTCAAGTTTTGAAGATCATGGTCCATTTGTTATAATTAATTTAGACAAATTAATAGTAAATGAAGGTCGAAGAATACTATTTACTTTCTATTCTTCTTAACCTTAGTTTGCAGTGATTTCGAAAAAAAAATAAATAACTAAAAGCTTCTGTAAAACACTTTCTGAGTTTCAAAATACACAGCAGTGCCTCAAAAACAAAATCGAAAGACATCATTGTTTTTAGTTTCAGCCAAAAATGCAAACATTTGCACTTTAAACTGCAAATGTTTGCAGTTTAAACCGTAAATATTTGCAATTTCTTGAACTGCAAATCTTTTTTACTTTTTCAAAAAGAAAATAGTTTTGATCAAAGAAACGTACGATTAAGTTCGGATTTAATTTCCAAAAAAAAAACAAAAAGAAGTACCAAAAATAAAAATAAAAGTTAATTTTCAAACCTGTATTTTATGAGCATGTGAAACTTGAAAATAAGGGGCGGATTCTAATTTCCACTAACTAAAATATGAACAAGCAAAATCCCATTGGTTGAAAATTTTAAAGTATCGAGTACTATAATTTTTTTAATTATTGATTCATTATTCACAAACTCACAAAAAATATTTATTAAAAAATGTATACGAACAAAATGACATCTATATACACATAAAAAAGATGAAACCAAGTGCACGAGGCTCCCGCACAATAGCAGACTCTGGGGAGGTCGATAATGTACGCAGTCTTTCCTTCGCATTGCAAAGAGACTATTTTCTAATTCGAATCTAGGCGCCCAGATCACCATACGGGTGACATCTATATACACATAAATAACGTTAAATGGGTGAAAAAAAAGACTCTCGATAACATTAAGAACATCTAGCATGTTCCAAAACAATGTTGTTTAACTCATGAGAAGCGAAAAGGGATTTTTGATCATTATTTATTTTTTTCCAAAAGATTAGTGCTAAAATATGATATATGTATACATATGCAGAAGCTAATCTATTCAGGGAAGAAGGGATCAGCAGCCCTACCCCTTCGGCTATTCGGTTCTCTCACTCTGCTTCTTTCTTCTCAAGTACACATTAAAATCTTATCACATACCGTCTCATTCGATGTAAAGTTATTAAATTAGTTTTTGGTTATTTGTTGCTCTTCTCCGCTACAACACTTCAGTGAATCTTATTTCATTTACGATATTTGTTTTAGATTGTTTTGTTGATTTAAGTTAATAATTGGTTAATGGTAGTTTGCTTGTAACTCACCTCTAAATGATTGTGCCAAGTAAAAAATGAGACCACAAATAAATCACGAACGTCCTCTTATATTCTAATTTACCCTGTGCTAACAATACTTGGGCGAATGTCAGTGCAGTTTTGAAATTGAGAGGTTCTAGTGAATGGTAACTTTTGTATTTAGTTTATTATGTTGTTCTTACTCTAGTTTTTATACAAAAATTTATTGTTCTAATAAAATCTACTACAATATTGACTATGAAAATCTTCCTTGAGACTCAAGATGAGTAAAATATGACTACTCTTGCCAAAAAACAAAAAAAGTTGGAAGAAAAAGACTTATCCATTTATGTTCAAGCTTTTCACGTAATTGTATAAAAGATGATAAGTTCAGCGCTTGTTTGTGTTAAATTTTGGCGATACAAAATCACAAATAGAAGGAAACAAATATGCAGGAAGGAAAATAATCACGTTTGTTCATTATGGAAATGCATAGTTATTGGATTGCATTTGAATGAGATGGCAATGAAACATATGCATGCGCATGTTATGGAATAATATATATGCAAAAATGATATGCATATTATTTCTTTCTTCGTAATCGCATTGCTTTGGGATTATTTTTTTCCATCTTTGAAATGAATGAATTACTTGCTATGTTTGCGTGATTTGTTACCATTGTAATTTGCCTTCATTATCTTCTTACCATATCTTGGTAATTTGATTGATGACTCACATGAATTTACATTGGTTATAAATTTAGGGTAGACTTAATTGTAAATCTATCCTGGTATTCAGCCAGCGATCTCCAGATAGAGCGTCTCTTCTTGTTATCCCTAATTTAGGACTTTGGTATGTAAACTCTTATCTTGTAATCTCTTGTAATTCTCTCAGGTGTAATAAAATATCTTTCCTTTGGACAGGACGTACACTACCCTGATAATAGTGGAACCAGTATAAATATTGTACGTCTCTTTTCTTCTTTATAGTTATTTGCTATTTATTTGGAGTAATAGAATAACTGCTGCTAGATTAAGTGATGTTCAAATTGGCAAATCTAGATCATGTTTATTGTTTTTCCGCATTTGTGCAATTTTTGCACAACGGTTTGGTTATATATATTGATAAAGATTGTTGAATGAAGTTCACGATGAAGGCATTTTTCTATGATTTCAAACTATGAAATTTCGACACAAACTAAAATTGAAAATTAGCTGTCAAATTGGCTTTTTGTTGTTTTAAAGAAAAATTGAACAAATATTGGTTTTTTAATGTAATTTATTGGTAAATAATATTATTTTTTGTTGTTTACTTTACGACCCCTGCAAAATATTATTTTGGATTCGCCTTTACACACACACATACATAATATATATATATATATATATATTAAAAATAATAGTAATGAACAACCAAATTTATAACGATGTTAAGGTCTTATTATTTTAAAAAACTTTTGTTTCACTTCCTTGTTAAGTTTCAAAATAGGTTAAACATCCCACTTGACTATAGAATAAAAGCTACATCTCTATTTCGGAATTCACTAACATGTCATGTTATATGCACACCATAATGTTTTATGCATGAAATACCAACTGTATTTTTATAGAAAATTCTTGATATTTTATTATTCAATAAATCGTAAATTTATGCTATTTTCAACACAAAATCATAATCATTTATAAAAATAATTATCAAGGTTTACATATACTACTCGCTAGAGCATCTCCAACATTGAGTCCGGAGATTATGATTGCGTAATCCAAACCCCAAATCAGCTTCTAACAGTCGATCGCGATCCGTAATATTATGTAATTGGTACCAATTTGGTTATAAATTTGTAACCAAAGAAGGCGCTTGTTTAATAGGCGCCAAGGTCAGATGTCTGTTTATAGGCACTCAACGGCTAACAGGCGCACGACTGGTTAACAGGCGCACGACTGGTTAACAGGCGCACGACTGGTTAACAGGCGTTGTTTAACAGACGTCTGACATTTAGGCGTCAGTTAAATAGGCGCTTAACTTCCAAGTTATACATCCAAGCGCCTGCTAAACAGACGCCCAACTTCTGCTGAATGGGCATCCAAGTTGTTCTTCTTGTTGAGAGAAACAATCGTAATCGAGCCTACAAATTACGTAATCCTAATCTGTAAACTGTTGGAAACACTCTAATGCAAGTATTTGCAATTGCAATATTGAAACAATGTAAATTAATGCAAATATTTGGGTTGCACGTTCAAATAATCAATGTAGTAAACTATAGTTTTCTAGTGCAAACAATTATAATTACATAGAGACAAGTGAAGATTTCAATTTTAAATCGATTGAATATCATATTTTGGGATTATGAATAATTTATGAGAAATTAAAGTTTAGATTGCCCTAAAAAAAGGGGAATTGAACAAAATCTTATTATCATGATTAAAAATATCCATTTATTTTTGTATACGAAACATATAATGTTGTGGACCAAATGTTTTTATATTTACATAAAAGCTTTGAATGTTTTACATCCTTACATTGGAGAACAAACATGTGTACTTTAAGTATAAGCTGTTATAATAGCTAAAAAATGCAAATATTGACATCAAATGTATAAAATTTGCATTACTATTACAGAATGCAAGTATTTTCACTAAATATTTAATTGCACAATCTGCTTCGGTGTACAAATAACTGTAAATATTACTGTTGTTTCTAAAATACAGGTAAATACGCATATTTCCACTATTTGCTTCAAGTTGCAAATATTTGTGGTGAATGGCTAAAATTATGGATGATCAATTTCAAAGCATAGGTAAAATGCATATATTTGCACTGAAAACTAAAATTTCACAACATATACTTTAAAACGCAGGTAAGTGCAAACATTTGTAACCATGTTGCAAAGTAAATGCAAATATTGCAATATGCTTCAAACACAAATATTTGCAACCACAAAATTTTATCAAAATATATGTTAGAAAAATTATAAAATTTCTAATTTAATAATGAAAAATAAAAATTCAATACGGAGTTTTGAACATATAGATCTTGTTAGAGAAATGTCACTTTCTATATTTGAATTAATATGAATGCAGGTTCAAATAAAGGTAGATGAGTCAAAACAAAGACTGAAATTCAATTTGGTGTTTAGTAAGGAGATTTTGAGGAATAACTTTGATTTTAAGGATGTGTTCATGATATCCATATTATTTTATACAAGTACTTGGCTAACTTTTGGATGTTAAAACATTTTAATCAAAAGTTGAATGACCAAGAGGATTAATCATGATGGATGTATGCTAAAATAGTCTACATTAATAACAAATGTCGAAAAAAAATCATTTATAACAAATTTAATACATAGAAAGTTGATTTGTACAAAAAATTGAAATATTAAATATACGTTATGAGACGTAATAAATAATAAAATTCCTATATTGTATAAAAGTTACTAGATTGTGCTCAGACTAATAAGATTTCTATAGCAATTCCTCTATATGCTGTTAAAACCGACCAATAGTTTTTAGATGACAAATTTCTAAATCATTTGAATTTAACCGATCAATTATGGTTCTAGTACTAACCAATTATTTTGTGCCCATGCAAATATTTAAACCAACAAAATTTTACCGAAATATATGATACATGAATCTTGTTGGATAAATTATACATTTGTCATTTAACAAAGAAAGCGAAATTCCAAACCCATGTTTCGAATTTGAGGTGATACTTTTTTATATTTGAATTATGAATGCAAGTTCAAACAAGAGGTGGTTATATTGAAAAATCAAAATAAAGAGTAAAATTCTATTTGTTGTATAGAAAGGAGAATTGCCGATGCAAGATTGGCTTGCATCGCCATGGAATTGGGGGGGGGGGGGGGGGGGGCTTCTCTTCGGTCGGTTCGACAAGTTATGGTGTTGTGTTTAGTTATCAGCCAAAGGAACAGCAAATGGAGGAATAGTAGACCCTCCAGGTTAGGCAAAACATCTCAAAAGGTATGGCTAGTCTTTCAGGACTTGCAAATGTGTTGTTGCATTATCGTATCCACGTTATTCATTAATTCTGCTAGGCATACAGGTTTAATAATTCATTTACTGGTCATCCCAAAAGAAAACAGCAAGATGTTCAGTAAATAATCGATCTGTGTTATGACTTCAGATAGAGTTTTCTGCCATGATACTAGAAAAAACAGAAACTATAATGGATCCCCTACCCCAAATTTCTACCGGACTAAAAATATGTGTTTTTCAGAGTCACGAGACAAAATTACTCCAAATGCTGTCATGATATTTAAAGATTGCTCAAAGCTGTAAGTTGAGCTCACTCTTGGGGGAAAATAAATTGGAGCTTAACAATACGAAGAAAACAGTTCAAAGATATGATGGAAACTTCCCAAAACACCAGCAGGAGAGAACAAAATGATGAAGCAAGCAGTGGTATCGGATGAGCTACACCGCATTTGGAGACGAAACGCCTGGTAATTAACCAACTGGATTTTGGTTTTAGGAGACATGTTTGCTGATAGACTTTGCCAATGATTGCTATATTCTTCACCTTGTCTCCAGCTTTCACGTAATATATTTCTCTGTGTTGCATTTCCAATTTTTGGTTGCCTTGCTATATCACATTCTTTGCTTCCTAAGTTGTTATAACTGATTGTCCTGAATCAAAGATTTCTGTTGGGTCAAATGTTACAGTTTGTCGAACTAACTCTTGCTTACTGTATGCTTTCCCTTTTTTTCTTCTTCTATCTACTCTGCAACAATAATTCGTCCCTGACTATTCACAACCTGTTAAAATAAAAGTCAGTTAACAGCTTTTGCAAATTTACAACTACACTTAATAATATATTTTTCAGAAGACAAAGTATTTGGTTAATGGGTATTCGTAGATTGAGAAATATTAATCAGCAACAGAGCCAAGAAAAACAGAAGAAGAAAAAAATCCTATTTATGTTGTTTTTTGTCTGCCGGTACATATACTATTTATATGTTTAATCATAGTTGTCAAGCGCTGGATAAGTATTCTAATCGACATTCAAAACCAAGTATTCAAACAAAAAAAATTCAATTAACATGCGATAAAGAGGTCCTTTTAGTAGTCATTCAATATGACTAAGTTTACTGCTGTTTATGAGCATTACTGAAAGTGTATACAAATAAAACTACAAGATCAGAATGATTAAATAAAAGCATGGAACTGTCATAACAAGAAAGAAACTAGAGGAATCATAATCTGTAGGAAAACTTGAAAATTTAAGAAGAGAAATTACGATAAAAAAATGATTTCCACGAGGAAAACACGTGTATTCTGTTTAAAGAATCAGGATTGATGAGTCATGCTTGGACCATGCAGAATTAGGAAGTATGATATGGACTTTGCAAACAAATACAACGGATGCTGCGAGACAAATTATTACACCAATTTCAAATCACTTGTATCAGAAAAATGCATAAATTGCTTTTATACAGAACCATTTTTTTAACATGGTTATTATGTAAGCCTAGGAACCAAAACCTCTAGCGATTACCCAAGCCATATGTCTTACCACTTGAAACAGTAGCCATTGGCAACTCTTATTTAGAACCAATCAATAGGCACTAGCTTTTGATATCCACATAACTACAACATAAAACACAGTTTAAACTAACAATAAGAAGATATATCAAAAAGTAGAAGACAAGGAGTCAGCAAAAACAGTGTTGGTGTTCGTATTGTTTCTGTATTGGAAAATGTTTCAATAAGAAGGGCATCATGTTTCTCTTCACTGAAGAGAAGTGTGGAAACATGGAGAAAGCACCTAGAAAAGGAGATAAAGGCTAGGGCTGTTATGGTAACGGTAAATTTACCGTTACTATACCATTATCAGTCAATCGGTTACCATTTTAAAGTAAAGTCGGTATATTATCATAATCGGTACGGTAACGGTAAATTTACCATTTTTTACGGTAAAACATCGGTAATATTTTTTCAAAACCAGTGATAACGGTAATTAACAGTCCATTCATAATACATTAGATATTCATGTAAGATGTTGTATTACGGGCATTTAGAAGCAAGAAAACAGTTCAATTTATTTCAGTAATTCAACTCAAATGATGATGAATACACTTCTTTTTTATGTTCTTTATTAAATGATCTAATGAGATATATAATGAAGCATCATTCGGTGTAAAAATATATCAACTTATTATTTTTCTAGACAAACGGTAATTTACCATTACCAGCGTAACGGTTACCAGTTTATCGGTATACCAGTCAATCGGTAACGGTAACGGTAAACAATTTTAGTTTACCAGTAAAAACGGTACGGTAACGGTATTTACAAAATGGTAACGATAACCATTACCATAACAGCCCTAATGAAGGCTATCAAGAAAGACTGAACAAAGTGTTCGTGCAAGTGGTGGATCTGCAGCTGGTGTAGCATTCGCTATGACAATACTAAAATATAAACAACCTGGACTATTGTCATGAAATTGCATGTCTAATAATTTGTGCCAGATTTGCTTTAATGTGCTTAATTTGCTTTAAGAGGTGAGATGTTACCATCCACTTAGATTGGTGTTTTTAGCTATAACACCTGTTTGTCCATTCTATTCGAAAGTGTATGGAATATTTATCATCATGAGTGTACAAGTTTATAAATGGTGTCATAAGGAAGGAAAATATGGTTAAATTCTTCAAAAATATTGCCAGCTAATTACTGTTTGTTGCTTCCCACTATATTAGAAGTTTAATTTTTAGTTTTCATATAACACACCTTCTATTCGTTATCTAATATCGTTGTTAACCACTTAAAGATTTAAATGGATCTAAGTTGATCCTTCCAATCCATTTATGAACTTAATATTATAACCAGCTTAGGTGGACTTCATGTCAAAGGTTACAAGTTAGCATGTTGCCACATTATTTTTAATCTAATGGTATTCTGATTATTATTTTTATTTAACAAATTAGATTTGCTGAAAGAATGTTAGTAACTTAGTATAACTGAGCATAACATTACAAACCCTGGCACTTACAGTAATAACTACATAAAATATTCTAGCTAGAATAATTCCAAAATTGCAAGATAATGTTAGCATTGAAAAACAAGCTGGGACTTAATTTCGCTTACCAGTCACAATCTTCATTTCCCTGACATATTTATCTTGAGTAATATGTAGTTTGCAATCAATTTGAATCTATTATTTTTTGTTCGGCCGAACGTTCCAGACAGTTTGGGTATATCAGATACCAGTTTGCAGCAAATACAAATTTCCTTTGCATCCAAGCAAAATATACAAATGCTCCTTCGATTCTTTATCAACCCGCAAAACACAAAGAAGGATGAATCTCAAGTACTTCAACAGATAGCAGTCGAATATCAGATACCAGTCTGCAACAAATGCATATTTCCCTTTATTAGAAAGTGTTAGGTTGATATATTTATTTTGCTGTATGGTATTCTGGTATGTTTATCTTAGATTGCATTTATTTAACATTTATTTTGTATTATCTTAATCACATCAAAGTTACACAAATCTATAACTTAGTATGTATGCCAATTTATCCAGATGTAAACGCATGGATATTAGAAAGTGTTATTGCATCATAGTGTGAATAACTGTGCATAATAAATTCAAACATAAATATTGGTTTGCGCACACATGACCAATATTATATTGCAACTTGCTTTGAAAATATGTATTACATAAAAGAATTAATTTTTTCGATATCAATTTGTATGTCTACAAGCATAGAAGAATTAGAAGAAAAATAACATCCTTGAGAACCTAAATTAACAATTTAATTTGTAAACACAAACATCTAATTAATACTAATTTTTTATGTCTTTTTGGATTATGAAAAAAGAATAAAGTAAAATTTAAAAAAATTGTAAAAAACCAAAAAGACATACCTTGTTTGCATTGTGTGCCAAATGCACCATTTTGTGTTTTTTCTCATATGCACCGCAGCATGGGGTAAAAGGTACAATCGCTGTGTCTTGCCACACTGCGCTTGACGTCATGGCACACTTTCATTACTACGATTCAAATTTGCATGAAGACCAAACTAAAAATTTAGTTCAACTAAAAAAAACAGCTGAGACCAAACAAAATAATTGAATAATAAGTTTTCAAACCGGATTCGCATTGTAAATATTAAAAGTCAAACTTTAAATCCAATCTAAACATAACAATTAGAACTGCCAATGGCTGTGGGGAAACTCATCTATTTGACTATTTAACCATACTATTCGACATACCATCTGACATGAGGACATGCTAAGGCTGCGGTTGGTTTATCATTTTTATTTTTGGGTTTTCTTCCATAAAAAAATGCGCAAGACATATGTAAATTGTGAAAAACGGCCCATTTAGAAAACGAAGTTAACACACAAAATAGAAAACAATTTTTTTTTTCGTGTATAGAGAAATAACGGAAGCACGATAAACAATTCATCCTTCCGTTGTCCCTCCATCCCCGCCATCTTCCTTCCATCACATCCGTCGTCTCTCCACTCTTCTCATATTTTATAATTAATGCCGAAAACACAAAATACAAAATAAACCAAACGGCCCTAAGATTTTAAAGGTTTTTGACAAGAATGATAGATATTACAAACTACAAAACCTGACTAACCAAATAAAGACATTCCAACCATAAAAAGAAACAAAACAGAGAAGCCACAGTTAGTTAAGAAAACTATGAATTTTCTGTAAACATATTTTTATTTTATTCCCACAAGAAAAAGTAACACATACTAGAATAGTGGAATGAGTCTTATACATGCACTACCCCATACTGCATATGATAATTATTCATGGTTTAATGAAGTTAAGACTGAATGGATTTTACTCTGTAACAGGACTTTAACATATAATTGGTTAAATTTAGCAGTATATCCACTTACGAACTGAAAATTGATTCTAAAATCTAGCAGCTAAACATCAATAAATTGGTTTGCATATGCTAAAATACGGTTTGTAACCAAACTGACAAATTAAGGCATAAAAAATGGTTAAATGTTTTGAACTACAGTTAAAACCATGCAGTTTTACAGATATGGCAGAGTTAGGAAATATATTTTGTTTTACCTCTGAAAAAATCACATCGGCTTATAGTGTATTGCCAAATATGAGGATCATTGTTTATACATTTACTAATAGTCTCTGTGCAGATAAGTATTCTCGTCAACAGTTAAAGAAGTATTCAGACAAAATCTATTTGCAGCTGTTTTGGGTCAATAAGTATATGTACATATAAGTTTTGGACATTTTATCAGCTAATAGACATTATATATTCCGGCCCAATCATTAATATTTTTATGAGTTGGAAGCCTGGTATAGTTACTAAAACAACCAGAAAATCCATAATTGACATAAAGATAAAGGAAAAGGTTCAATTTAACATAAAAACAAAACTGATTAGCAGTTAAGAGCAAAAATAAATGTTTAATAATACAACTATTCTGTATATTTTTTTACTAATACAAACTACAAAATCCGATGAAGCAGATGAAGACATTTCAACAATTATAACAAGAAACAAAATAAAGAAACCACAATTAGTTCAGAAAACTAAGAAATTTAAGTAGATGTAAGTTTATCTGATTTCCACAAGAAAGAAATGCATAATAGAATTGTGGAAAGAGACTTACTCATGCACAATGCGGTATGTAATATGAAGTATGAATCAGTCTACACAACAACAAAAAAGATGCAAACATCCAAAAACATATTAAACTTGTCGCATATCATAAGCAACTGCATATAACATTCAGATGTAGAACTTATAAATAGATGGTAGCATTTCATATATACAAGACCACAGCATAAAACACAATAGCAACAAACTAGAAGAAGATACATTGGTTAAAAATTCTTTTGAAGAATCAAAATTGATGGAGTATTTATCTTTGAAAGCACCATCGGTGTTGGGTTTGTTATTTGCCCAAGTATTGATAAACGTGAATGGTATATTCAGTGAATGTGGAGGAAGAACTAAATTCAACAATCAAAGACAAAATTTATTCATTAACATTGTAGAACTTGCCCTTAACAAATTGAAAGAGAAGGCACCAAGTGATGGTAATTTTGAGCATAAAACAAAGAGTGTATCAGGTCCAAGAGTATTTGGGAGGGCATGATGTTTCTTTTCACTGACAACAAGTGTAGGAACATGCACAAAATGGTAAGAGAAGGCGATGACTCGATGAAGGCTATCAAGAAAGAATGTAGAAATAGCACTCTTGCAAGCGGTGGATCTGCAGCTTCTGGATGCAGCATTCGCTGTGACAACGTCAAAATATAAATCACTTTACTCATTTATGGAACTCCGGAAACTGTGATATGCTGTGTTTGATTGGGTCTTAAATGTACTTTGTGTTCTTTGCTGTATGTTTAAGAATAAGAGACCATTCACTCAGATTGTTGTTTCTATGATGCATTATGTTTGTTCACGCCATTCAGACAAGCATCATTAGAAATTTCTTAATTATATTATTAGAAGTAACAAATTATGAGAAATATTGCATACGTATGCAAGATATGTTGTAACAAAAAAAGCATGGTCAAAATTCTAAAATGTTCCGCTAATTGATAATCAATGGTACCTGTTTTAACCAAGTATGCATCCTGTTAACATTAGAAGATATAAATCCATATTTCATACAATACACGCTGTCATCTTAGTACCTAATATTTATATTACCCCGAGGAAACTTAAATTCCTAGTGCAATCGCTGAAGAAACGTAAATTCTATAGAAGTATGAATGAGTATCTAAAGAAACTATAGGATAGTTTTTCAAATGCTAGTCCATTTTGCTGATTTTTTATCAAAACAAATTATATTGACTGCAGTTGGCAGTTGCTACAAAATTACATTGGTGCAACTGAGAATTGCCCATTGCTCCAATACAAAGGCACAAACGTTAATTGCTCCAATATAATTTTGTATTAGTGCAACTGCCAATTGCGTTCAAAATAATTTGACTGAGCTATTAGAAGTAGGTTGTACTTGCAAATAGTTTGATATGTGATCTTTTTTTGCTAATAGTTTTAGAAACCAGTTTAAATTGAAAGTTGGTCCAGAAAATGATGATGTATGGAGAGAAAGAACAATCTTGATTTACTTGAGTATATATGGTCAAACCCTGCTCTATTTTTCAGCGGAACATGTGTATTATAGTAGATAATTAACCCAAAAAAAAGTAAGCTTTAAAAATTAAAAAAATCCCTACTCCAGATGGTAGAGCTAGGGAACTCGGTAAGCCCGCCCCAGCTGACCCCGCTTTTTAGTCGGGCTCTCGCAGAGGCGCTTTTCGATCCCGAGATTTTCAACTCATTTTAAAAAATCATGTTTATTGAATGCTATAAATGTCGAATATTCTGCAACGAAAGAAAAGGGTGATTGACTGTATGCAAAAATATATTATGACTAACTTTTTGTTTAATTTAAAATTAATGTAACAAAGTAACTGTACAACTTACACTATCATACAATTAAAAAAAACTGGCAATATTTTTTGTCTGAAATTCCTTTAGTTAGAGTTCATTATTTTTTTATTTTTTTATAACAAAAGGTGGTATTTAATTTAAGTAGAGCACTCATAGTTAGAGTTCATTATTTTATTCTCTCCATTTTACCTATTTTCTTGTAGCATAAACAATGGAGCTTAAAAAAACTTATAAGAATGGGACAAAATAATAATATGGGTACAATGTGTGTGTGTGTGTGTACATAGGCCCTTGATATGTGTATGTAATATACAAATGATGATAAAATGAATAATAGATGAAGGACCACTAGCTTAGGTCATAGCCATGACATCAAAATGAAAATTCTCCTTGAGTAAAGGACTCATATTCTAAAAAAACAAATGAATAATAGAAAATGGACATAAATGATTTAGGTATAATTCAAAATTTACATCCAATGCTAGATCTTTATAACCAATAATACAACTAAAATTGTATTTTGCACATACAATTACAATTAAAATTAATCGAATAAAAACATAGAATTATCGTAATAAGAAGCCATTAACAAAGAAGTTCAAGGAAAAGTAGAATACAAAATTGAGTTCCCAAGGGAAGAATGTTATTCCATTTAGACAGAATACAAGAATGAGTCAGGCGTACACTACGCAATAATATGTAGTATGATTTGGTCTTTGCAACAAAATACAAGGGGTGCTATGAGAGAAATTCTTAATCCAATTCCATGTCACTTATCTTAGAAAAATACATACAACACTCAATAACTTTTGATATCTACATAGCTGCAGCATATTAAAAAAAGGGTTTAAACTACCTATAAGAAGACATGTTAGTGAAAATTAATATCAAAGAAGCAGAAGAAACAGGAAAAATATCAGCAAAAACAGTGAGATGTCATCAACCACGTAGATTGTTGAATTCAGTTATGACATCTGTTTGTTCATTCTATTCATGATTTCATGAAAGTATGGGTAAATCGTTCGTCATATTACAAGAAAAAGTGTATAAATTAATAAATTGTGTATGACAGACAAAAAATGCATGTTTCTCCAAAAAAACGACCAGCCAAGGACTAATTGTTGTTTTCACTGCATAAGATGTTCAAATTCAATTTTCACATTATAATACACCTTCCATCAGTTAGCTGGTATTTTTATTATCTGCTATATAAAGCTTGAATGACTTTTAGTTGATCTTGCATATACAAGCTATTTATGAGTTCCATTATGGAAACAACTTAGATCTTCTTCATGTCAAAAGTTGCAAGTTGCAATATCATATAATCTCGGTATTCTAGCAAAAATAGAGTTCCACTCTGACCAAAGTTTTAAATCTCTCCTTCATCTCGCCTGATATCTCAACGAAGATCTTCTTTCTTGCACTTGGTTGGGCGAGACGAGATTTCGAACATGATTTTTAACCGTGTGACAACCACCCCACCCGAGATCTCAAGAATTCAAACCGAGATATAGACCAAGATGTACGTCCAAGATTTCATCTGAAATCCGAGATTTGACCGTCAAACTAATTAGTACTTTTATGTGTGTGTGTTATGTATGTAAGTATACGTGTGTATACACAAACGTTGCGTGTACACGTGCGCGTGAATGAGAAGGGTTCCGCTACACCCCCAAGTACACTTCTACTATTTAGCGCTACACAATCTGAAATCGGAAAATAATTTGTAGATATTTATTTACATGAGTCAATATCATCTTGACAAGTTTATGATTGATTTGGACAATCGATACATATTCAAAATTAAATTAACATTTTAGCAGTTGATATTGACTTCAAAAAAAATGCTCAAGCGGGCCACTTTTGCAAACCTATCACGGAAACAAACCTGTTTCCAAACTAATTGCAAAAAGGGACTTGTTTCTACCACGCAAGCACATACCAACGTGATTTAGCATATCGTAAATTGGCAATGTTCTAGATAGATTTTGCACAATTTGGGATAGCGCTAGTTTATGGTATTCTAAATTACACTTCACAAAGAAATTGTTATATTTTGCCTGCGTGGCAGAAACAAACATGTTTCTATAATTAGTTTTGAATCAAATGTGGTTATGTAATATTTTGAAACAGACATTCTCAAATTTTCATTTGGTTTTAAATTGTGAAGCTCTAAAAAATATTAGTGCAGAATGAGGTGTAGCGGAAGATGCGAGCAACAGATCCTTATCCAATATACATACATATATACACACACATTCACACAATGAGGGTCCATAGCCCTTCTATTTTTAACTCAATTGTTGCCCCTTCATAAGGACCGCTATATTTAATAAATTAGTGGTTGAGTATACCATTACAAACTTTGGCACTATTTTAAAATTACATAAGCCATTCTAACTAGAAAAATTGCATGATAATAGTAGAATTAAAAAGGACACTGAGACTTAATTCTGCTTACCTGCTCACAATCTGTGATTCTCTAACGGATATTTTTAATTTTTTATGAGTAATTAATAGTTTGTGATCTACTTGAATCTATATTTTCAGTTTCACCCAAATGTTCAAGATGGTTTGTGTACTCCACAACCATACATCAGATACCAGACTACAAAAAGCAAATTTTCCATTTGCATCTAAGCATAACATAGATATAATCGTTCGATTTCAATCTACAAATCAGGAAGAATAAAAGTTCTTTTATACTATAGCTCTTATTGGTTTAACAATGTTGAGACTAAATGGATATTAGTCGGTAACAGGATGTATTCCCCTACAAACTGAAATATCTATCCTGAAATCCAGTAGCTAAATATCGATAAATTGTTTTGTGTATGCTAAAGAATTACAGTCCGTAACCAAAACAATAGACCATGGCGTCCAAATATAGTTAAAGCATACAGTTTTATTATTTTATCTGGCTGAGTTGGATAAACAAAATTTGTTTTACCAACTCCTACACCCCCACCAACACACACCTGCTCATAAAAGTACTGGCAAATATATCCTCCTTAGCATTCCGTATTCAAATGAAATCAATTTGCAGCTGTTGTAAGTCCACAAGTAATCGTAGAGATTAAAACAACTACAAAATCCAAATTAACATAAACACAAGAACAAAGTTTAATTTAACATAAAACTAAATTAATTAGGAGCTAAGACCAAGTATAATTGTTGACTAATACAAACTACAAAATCCGACAAACCAAATATAAAACATCTCAGCAATCATAACAAGAAACAAAATGAAGAAGCCACAGTTAGTTGGGAAAACTATATAAAAAAATTAGTTAACACAAGTTTATTTGAAACTCCACAAGAAAGAAACGTGTACTAGAACAGTGGAACGAGTCTTACTCATGCACCACGCAGTGTCTAAATATGAAGTATGAATCAGTCTTCGCAACAACAAAAAAGAAGCAAACAGCCAAAACATATTAAACCCTTCCTAGGTCACATATCATAAACAAACGCATATAGCTGATATAGAACCTATAAACAGATGTAGCTTTACAAATCTATAAGACCACACAGCATTAAAAAAAAACATTTGCAGCAAACTAGAAGACGTACATTAGTAAAAACTTTTGAAAAAGCAAAAGAGATGGATTTATTATCTGCAAAAGCAACATTGGTGTTCGCTTTGTTATTTGCCCAAGTATTGGTGAATGTGAATGGTAAATTCACTCAATGTGGAAGAAGAACTAAATTCAACAATCAAAGACAAAACTTATTCATTAACAATGTAGAAATTGTCCTTAACAAACTGAAGGAAAAGGCACCAATTGATGGTAATTTTGAGCATGAAACAAAGAGTATATCAGGTCCAAGAATATTCGGGAGGGCATCATGTTTCTCTTCACTGACAACAAGTGTGGAAACATGCACGAAATGCCTAGAGAAGGCGATAAAGGCTATCAAGAAAGACTGCAAAAACAGCATTCGTGCAACTGGTGGATCTGCAGCTGCTGGATGCACCATTCGTTATGAGTCTTATGACAATGTCAAAATATAAACCCTTTTGCATATTACTGGAATTCTGGAAACAGCGATGTGTTGTGTTTCGTTGTTTGTGCCAGATATACTATATGTATAAGAATAAGAGGTGATATGTTATGATCCACTTAGATTGTTGTTTTTACAAACATTATGTTTGTTCGCTCTATTCAGACAAGCATTGTTGGTATAGTTTTATGTTATAATATAAGAATGGTAATATATTATTGGAATATTGTGCAAGTATGTAGAAGTTATAACCAAAAAGAAAAGAAAAACATGGTCATATTTCTACAGTATTTAACTAGTTCATATTTGAAGTTATATGTATTTGATCAAGTATGCTTCTATATTCAATTAGAAGATTGAAATCCATTTTCATAGAACACACATGCTTCATCTTAGTATCTAATATTCATATTATCGCTTGGGAAACTTATGGCTAATGAAGTTACTGAGGAAACGTGGGTTATGCATAAGCAAGAAACATGAGTATTTAAAAAATTTGCCCTTCTAAGTGGCAATCATAGTTCTGAAGACCTGGCCATAGTCGACAACGGCTGGAGGTTCCGACGGTGTTTATATGCAACTATTTGTAACGGTAAGGGTTTAAATGCAAATATACCAAGAGTAAAAACAAGATAAACTAAGGGTTTGAATACAAAAACCAAAATTAGCACTTTACGTTATCCTCTTCTCCTCACCCACGGTTACAAGTAACCTAAAAACACTAACTTTCCGGAATAAAAAACCCCAAATTAGTCAAAAATAGCCTTGATTTTCGCTATTTTACTTGATTTAGAACAGTTTACAAGGGTTTATTCGCGGTGTGATGCAGGTCGTGGCGTGATGCAGATGGCAGCTCAACTCTTTTTCCAACTGTTGTGCCCAACGGCTCATGGTTAGTCGTGGTCGAACCGTTGTCGGGCCCGATCTTCGATACACTAGTGGCAAGTAACTGATACACATGCATGATTATACAATTAACATTGAGGATAACATCTACCAACGTTCATACAACATTCCTATAGTGCTTATTTGACATCTTATGTGTTCACATGTATTAGATGTGTACATGACGTAAAGAAGGTGCAAATAGAATATGTGAATCTATGACACATTACAAATCCACCCTCGATCCGGAAAGGTACAGAACAAACACAATTTACTATGTTAAAAGAGGTATGGACAAAATCACATATCATAAGCAAGACGGATACGACCAATGTGATAATGTGAATAGTAAAAGAAGACTATCTGGAAGAAGAAAAATAGTAAATTTGTACTTATGTTTATGTTTACATTCAATGAGTTTTCATCTGAGTATAATTGGAACTTAAGCTTATGTAATGTTGAAGTTTATTCGCATATAGTTAAAACTTTTGCTTATTTAGTATATTGAAGTTTAATTCGAGTTTGCTTGCTTAATTGAATGCATGCTATTTGAATTTGTTGCATTAATATGATATGTGATTTATAGCAAGGGGATCCTGTCTCAGGTTTCTATTTTTAAAAGAGAAAAAACATGAGCCTCACATCCCTCCTATAAAAGCAATATAAACTAATTCTCTCTTTTATAAAGTATAAAATTGATGCCAAAATGATGTCAAAATTGATGTTGTAATTTTATTTTTCCTTAATCATCATCGAATCAATTTTTTTGAATGTTTTATGAGTATCGATTTTTGAATTAAATTTATGTAAAAATTGTTACATATATATTGAAAAAATACTTTCAGTTTACAGTGCAAATGTTTGTCATGTATAATAATCATCGTGTTGTGCAATATAAGTTCATATATATATTTATCATACGTTACAGTGCAATTATTTGTCTTTGCACTGCCACATTTGTTGTCTTGCAGTAACGAAACATAACTACAAATTTTTTGTGTTGTGTTGTGCTGCAAATATACGTAGAATATTTTCAATACAAAATACGCGAGTGTTATGCAACAAAACACATGTTTCTGCAAATAATTATTGTTGTGGTTGTTGTTGTTGCTGTTGTTATAGCAGTAATAATAATAATAAATTTAAAAAATATCAAACGCAGAAATCCAGCGGACTTGGACGTACTCCTATGATCTTTGATTTGATGCCTCTAACGGTTAACAGGTGTGTTTCTCGATGTAGAGTCAATTATTGATGGTCTCTCGGGTAATAATTCTATGGTGATTGGAATTAGCAATTCCAACAATAGATGGTTGGAATTTAGTCATCTACAGATGACAATTGAAGGTGCTGCAATGGGCGCCGGAAGATGCGAGCTTCGACGAAGAACCAACTGATGACTATTTGACTTGTAAATTGTACTTAAAACCTCGTATGCATCATTCACTTCAACTTAGGGTGGTTTCATGGTAGAAAATTATAATGTTCCCACATCCGACGTGGGAATGGGTAACCAAAGTAAACAGTTCTTCCCCACAAAGCAAAAAAAAAAAACAGACCAGAGGTGTCCAACATTGTAAATGATAAATTTGAGCAAAATGAAGCCTTACTAAAAAGATAGGAGGAGTCGAGGCACGCCAACGGTCCATATTTTTCAAAACTCATACTTAAACCCCTACTTGACCATGTTTTACACTAAATTAGCAATGACTAATAACAATACTTATTATAAAACAAATCTCCAACCAATTCCTCTATCGATTCTCTTTCCCAACATAAAAACACTACCTCTTTCACCGTCCTCTTTCCAACCCCTTTCCTTAACCCTTTCTCTTTACTAAGAAGGCACATTTGAACTTTTCCATGTCATACAAATTAGTTTATGAGTTGTATTTAGTTATCTACTTATTCAAAATAAAATGCAATGCTGCTTTGTATGTTTACTGCAAATTTGGAAGTGTATAAGAATGAATGTTATTAAGCGGCTGCAGATAAACAGAGGCTTCTGTTCAAACAAACAACTAAATCTGTACATAAAAAGATGATAGAAATCACATCCTCTGACCGCGCCGTCCATCATGGAAGGTTGGTGTGTCGTCAAAATACGCAATCGCTGTAGCTTGCTCGTACCTGCATTACGAATCGCTGCTTGTTTCCGCTCCACCGCTACAGTATCATGAAGCGCTGAAATTAGGGTTTTCGAGTGAACTTTGATTGGTAAAATTTTGGAGAAACAGAGTGATATATTTGAGAGAATGCGCGGTCAAAATTGGGAGAAGCATAAATTACACGTGGAAAATAACCAAGAATACTGTTAGAAGTAAAAAAAAACAGAAAAGCACCGAGGCCCTGATAGCATCTCTAATCTATTTCACAAATAATGTCATGTAAAGCCTATGTGTCAATAGATTGTAGACGATGTTAATTCAATGTTTGCATACATAACAATAACATTCACAATTTCTCTCCAATGCAAATGTCAAAAATGATATTTTTTGCACACATGTCATTCTGTTATTCGTGGACGATTAAAATAATTTATATAATTTATTAATTGTTACTTAAATCTAACACTTCACATTGTGATGTGCAATGTTCAAAACTAGACATTGCACTTCACAATGTCATCTTAAAATTAGAAACTATATTAGCATTGGAGAAAGTATTTTAAAAGACATTTTTCAATTGCTGATGTGGCTTGACATTACATCAAAATTAATGCTGGATTGAAGATGCTCTAAGGTTAAGCCAGGAAATGAGGTGCGAAACAATCCAATGGCTGAAGATTTACCCGACGGGCTCTCTAGCAATTCCAACAAAAAAAATGATAATTTTATAGACAAATTCTATTACACTACTAAGTAGTCCCTCAAAGCATATAAATGTTAATTGGAATAAAGCACCCAATTGAATTTCTACCTCTTAATTCTTTAAAAGAAATTTTTTTGTTTAGGCTTTAAAAGAAACAAATTGCAGCAAGGGGACTTAGGAAAAAAAATTGAAAAAAATTTAAAATAAAGGATATCAAATTTTATTTTTAAATTGAAGAACAAATTGTAGGTATAATTAGCGTTATATTCAACTTTTACACTATACAAAATGCTAGATATAACTAGCATTTATTCAATTTTATACTATACAAAATACTAGTTATAGCTAGATTATCTTTCAGTCAAAAAAAAATTTATGTCCTTCAGCTCAATTTTTTTTCTAACTTTGTCGTTGTGCCTAATTTCCTGTTGCGGCAGTAGGTCTTCTTCAAAACTAATTGCAAAAATAAAACTATTTTTACGAGTACTTCAACACGTGCGATGCACATGCGCATGACTAACTGGTATTAAAAACCATCGTTTATAAGCTTTTTTGGATCTTACAACATAAACTTGAAGTATATGTAATGTTGTATGTTTTTATGTATATACATTCACAAATCAGCCCGTTTGTCAAAACACTAATGAGACTAAACTATTTTAGGAAATAAAAAAAATGGCAATGAAGGTATTCAACATTGGTAGCTTATAAAAAATATGTAACAGCTAAGGTATAGTTGTTGCAATGTATTGTACAATTGAAAAAATTCAACAATGGACGTACTTCACACAGAGGAAGAAAACCATTTGCACCATGCCATGTACTTCAAGTCTTCAAGTGTGCCAATAGCAATATATTGTACAATCACCACATGTTCTATTAAGACTGAAAACAAAGGCTATGTAACGTTAGTTGAACATGTGAGGAAAACTTGAGTTAACTTATGTAATACAGTAGGGAAAATGCTACACGAAAGGTTTAAATTTAGTGAGTATTAGGCTCATGTCACTAATAAGTTTCAAAATACACAAAAACCCCAGTAAAAAATAGTATGTAAATTAGGTCCCTAGAATTAAGTTGTTAAGTAATTGCATATAGTTATGCAATTATTCACTGAATAATTGCAGACATTTATGCAATTATATCCAAAAGCTGCATAAATTTATGCAATTTTTTCGGTGAATAATTGCGGAAATTTCCGTAAATTTTTTGGTGAATAATTGCATAATTTTCCTCAATTTTTTGGTGAATAATTGCGAAATATTCCGCAATTTTTTGAAAAAATTGCGGAAATTTCCGTAATTTTTCAGTGAATAATTGTGGAAATGTCTGCAATTTTTTGATATAATTGCATAAATGTCTGCAATTATTCATTGAATAATTGCATAAGTGTATGTCATTATTTGATAACTTAATTCTAGGGACCTAATTTACAAACTTTTTTTATTGGGGTGTTTGTGTACTTTGAAACTTATTAGGGACCTGTGCCAAACTGTCCCTTAAATTTATTCACACTTAAAGGATGAATTCGGTACAATTATCGGTTGATAAAAAATCAAATACAATCGTCAATACTAATGTATTATTAAAAATTAGTGAGTATACTCTTTCCTAGCAACAAAATCAATACCAATGCCAAATGTTAATACCCATAAGGTAGTAAACTGCTATTTTACATTTTAAGTTTGTAAAGTCCAACTCTGACTCATCCATATGCCCGAAGTGCATATTGCCCAACGTTGTGCATTTCCTGTACATGCATATCCCTATGTGCTGCATGATTTTGTGTCTACTTCAACTTTCCTGTTGCTCATCATACACATGGGTTGAATGCTTCAGTTGTTCATGCATATCAATTTTCCATAAGATCGGGCTACTGTTCCAATTATAGAACATGGAGCTCATGTCCAATTTGTTCCTACTGTGCTGCCAAAATTTTCATGCTCATGCTGCTCCTTGCCATGGCCAAGGGTTTTGATGCAAATTTGCCTAATTATGCACAGGCTACGCCCCAATCAATAGCCTACAACTTGGTGCCTTCCATTGATGTAGTTTGTCGGTTCTCACCCGAACATGCTTCTCCTTTCCCAACTGTTGTTGCCCGAACTTTGCTGCTACTCCTTCAGACCAGTTCCTCTATAATGCACCGTAGAGTTTTCTACTGCTTGATTTGCAGCTCTATGTCCCTCAGCAGCCGATGCTTCATATGAACACAATTTATAGTAGATATATTACATGGAGTCTACACTTCGTGTAAAACCTTCATAAATAACGAGAATGTAATCGCGGTTAACATGAGCATTAAATGAATAAAAAATGTGCGATGAAAATTGTAACGACCTGGAATTTCAGTCATTTGAATCTAGAATAATTAATTTATTTTAAATATTGAAAATTTAATTTTATAAGTTAAATAACTTGAATTTCAAATATAGTGATTTATTTGATAATTAAATTGTTAAATTGAATACATGGAATTGTTTAAATAATTGAATCTTGAATTTAATGTTAATGAAAATGATTTCAAGAGTTGATTTCAAATCTATTTAAATAAGAAGGAAGATAGTAAACTTTTAAATTTGGAATTAAAAGTGTTTAAACTGATTTGATGCATTTGGAGCTAGTAGGAATTTTGGGTTAAAATTGAACGACCGTTCAATTTTAATTCAAAACGGAGCGCTTTGGCGGTTTCTGGAATTTTTATGAGTAAACTCACATCTCTGGCTCACTTATATCTTTATATAAGTACGGATAATTTTATTTATGTTGTTTGTTGCCTATATGGATGATATACTATATTTATTAGTTGGTTTAGATATATTCCCCCCTATTGGAGCGGATGAGACTCTATTACGTTTCGTGTATGAGCGGATGACCCTTTGTCTACGAATCTTGCCTCGAAGCGGTTGATTTATATTATTTGATTATATACTGTATGTGATGCAGGGGGACAGGTTGGAGTGATCCAACAGGATTCCTCACACTGTTGATTTTACTTTTCATATATTTTGATATATGATGTGTTGGATGTCATATTTGATGACATGGATTGTTTTTGCTTATTTAGTGCTATGGTAGCATTGGATATTTTTTTAGTATTTTGAAATACTATAAAATAGTGATTTTGAATTGAAATGATTTTCAAGGTGTTTTTGGAAGCATATATGTTTTAATAATTTTTAAATTATTAAAAGGAATGAATTTATTTTTAAAGAGATAAAAAATATGATTTTTGATGTTATAAAAGTATAGTTTTATGAGATACTTTAAAAAGAGATTTTTGAATAAGTTTATATAAAGTATTTATAAAAGTGATATTTTATAAATAAAGAAATAGATTTATAATCGCAATTTATAAATATTTTGTAAATGGATTTGAAATTTATTTGGTAAATGGATTTATAGATGGATTTTATAAATAAATTAGACTTATAAAGAAATGGATTATAAGTGGATTTTGATAGTAAAATGAGTTTGTATAAAAGAAAATTCTATAAATAAAGAGATTTTATAAAATAGAAGTTTTATAAATCGAAAGGAGATTTATAAGCATAGTTTTATAAATATGGAAATGATTTATGTTGAGATTTAAATATGGATTTTTATATAAAGGAAATATATTCTAGTTTTTAAGAGTTAAATAATCTTTTAAAGGAATGTTTTGAAAGTAATATTTTAATGAAGTTAACGGTTTTTAAAGTGATAATCTTTAAAAGTAAATTATTGAAAGTAATGGTTCCAAATGGAATTTAAATGGTTTTGAAAATTGATTTAAAATGTGATAAGTATTAAAAACATGGATTTAATTATTTATTGTTGTAATAGACGTTTTCCAGGGAAGTATGGAAGGCATGGACTATAACACTATTGTTGTAGTAAATGATTTCCGAAAGGAAATGTTTTATATAGTATACGGGATATATATATATATAATTAATCAAATCCCTATACTAGTGTTTTTGGGTTGCCGTAACGATGTTATACGCAACATTCGTTTTAACCCAATAATTATTTTGACCTTTCCATTGTGCAATACACGAATTGGTTCTTGTGATCATACTAAAGGCTTGGTGGTGTGGAAGCATTGCTTCTTATACTTAACAACTGTCTGGAGGTGTATGAACTCTGAAGTTTTACGGTTATAGAAATCTATTTGTTGTGTTTCCAAAATGGTAGTGTTATTAAATATACTTATACCGTTGATATAAGTATATAGAAATGTTTTCCAATATCGAAGGGTTAAAATGGTTTTGAGGTTATATCCTTTAAAGATAATTTGAAGTAAATATTTGGAAATTGATTTAATTAATAAAATATTATTTAAATGGGCCTAGTGACTGCTTATGTCCTAAATATGTTTGTTGCTTTGATAGTTAAATAACAGACTATCAAATTTGGTCATTTTTGATTCCTTGACTTGATGTGGGAACTGATTAGTCATGCACTTAGTACGAAGCCGACTGAGTAAGCTTGATTATCATTTGGAATTAAGAATGTTGATTCGAGTAGTGCACAGTGCCTATGGTACTCCAATCTACCGAGCTTCCTTCTTGGCCGAAGGATAGCCAGTTGAGAGTTGAAAATCGTGATAAGTTTATGAGACTTTGGTTTCCGTATGTGGTTAAGGGCCTCTTTATCGTTATTGGTCTGGAGAGACCGCGGTCAGATTTGTCCAAGAACCATTCAGACCAATGTATGCGTTCAAAAGTGCAGGTTTATGATGATGATTTTTTAAGACGGAGATCTTCATGATGCAGGGTTACTTGCCACTAGTCCCTTAGGGTGAAATTTATCATATCATATATTTATGGTGGCAGTGGTGCTTCGTTATGAAAATCTACGATATGCAAGGACTTCTCGCTACTAATTCTGGGGGTAATTCCCGACAGGATGTGGTAGGAGAGTGCCTTCAGTTTGTCCTGTTCCCGGACAACTTGTATGTATGAATGTCTGAGTTGCATTTCTAATTACATTAATTGATCTCTATGAACGTATCATCTGTTTGGTGGCAGAGAAAGCAACTTCTCTTAGCTTAACACTATTTCCTGAGACGTACGAGCTCGAGAGTTATACGTTTTTAGAAATCAGTTGTGTGATTATGGGAATGGCAATGTGGCATTCAAAGTGGAATGTGCTACGTGAAAGGTAATCGTTACCTCGGGCCTCATCACCCAGAAATGACAAAAGCAGGGTAGAAGCGGCAGGGCTATGGGGGTCACTCTCATGAGGATATGGTCATCACCTTTCTAGATTACCCTCTATATGTCGAGTATGTTGTGGCAACGGATAGGCCGGGAATGATCGGGGTAATGTCATATTCAGTACTATCCAGCGTAGGGGTGGGCCGGTTTTGTGTTGGTTTAGGCGTTCAGTATCTGGACCCTATGTATATTTTTCTAAAGGTGTACTGTTGGAAGATAGTCCATTACCTTGTCATTTGTATGGAATCCATTCTCCACTACATGCCTGCCATTTTGTTTGTAGAACCCACTTTGTGGCTAGTATGTTGGAATTTAATAATGTAACAATTTCGGCTATGATTAAATATTATTTGTATACTAGACACTAGTATAATATCAGATGATTTGATAAGAAATGTTTTGGTTATCATAAGGTAAAAACTCATCTGTGTTTATGTGCAGCGTGATCTTACGAGATACTTTTGTTTGATAAAGAAAAGTTTTATAACTTTAAAATAAATTTGAGATGTGTTTTCTCACACTGGTTTACCCGATTGATCCAGGCGTTCTTCCCTTTCAATGCTCCGGTCAGATCGAGCGTATTTACAGTTTTAGATTTGGATGCTTTAGAGCTTTAGGAGACGAGTTGGAGATCTTCAGGTCGTATCCACGTATATGTTTATTTTCCGCTGCATTGTGGTTTTAAATTATCAGCATTTGTGAGGACAGGTTATTATAACTGTCCAGGCTGATGATTCTGGTTTGATTATTGTACTCTGATGGATGTATGTAAATTGTATTATAGTTACTCTTTTGTAAAGTTCTTTGATGTTATATTATATGTTGTTCTGCTGTGATTGTGAGATTATGTGTTTGTTTTTAGTTTCTTTCTCTTCTTCTTCTTCTTCTTCTATTCTCTTCTTCTTTCTTCTTTCTTCTTTCTTTCCCATAACAAATCAAGCTTTCTAGCACTTGGATTTGCGGCACGTGAATACCGAGGATGTATTAGTGTCGATTTTCGAGGGTCGAAATCTTTGGTTCGTCACACATGGTATCAGAGATTAAGTTAGCAAACACCTAGGCTTTGGTCGGGTACTCATTATAGATAGGGTCAGTAGCACCCTAGAATAAGTTTAAGTGTATTATGTATATAAGCGCATATTTGTTAGTGATTATAAAAATGTTTTATATTGTGTTAATTTATCTGTTGAGTGGCTTATGAATTCTGGTCGATACGTCGGACACAATGTTATCGATAGTGGTTTCTAAACGCTTGAACAAGCCAAACTGACACAGTATTATTTTAAAATTGGTAAATGAAATAATTTTACCTTGATTATATTTTTTATATATAAAGGAATAATTTTTTAGAAATATTATAGCTCCATATGGTGTGTTTGGTTGTTGGTGAACGATAATATTTGATTATTATCATTTGTTGTTTGTGTTCTAATAAAAGTTGTTTTTATTATTATTATGTAAACTAAGATAAATAGTTAAGAAATGGTTTTATATAACCAAAGTGAAATTATATATAAGGAATTATGTATGTATAAGATTTCAAAATGATTCGAAAAATATAATAAAAACTAGGTGTTTAAATTCTGAAAGTTGTTATTTAAGTGTGTTGTTGAAAATATAAAAAAATAAGTTTTATAACTTATAAATTTTTACAACTAGTAAGTTAAAACAAATTTTTAAATTTTGTTGAATATAAATGTTTAGAAAAGTAAATTTGAAAATTGAGTTATGAAATGAAATTTAACTTAAGTCAAGTTAAATAAAATGAATTTTGAAATGCTATTTAATTTAAGCAAAGTTAAATGAAATTGAATTTGATTTGTAATGAATTAATGAAATGAACTAATGAAATAAATTAGTGAAATGGATATGAACTTGAGTTATAAAATGAAATTCAACTTAAGTTGTAAAATGAATTGAATATGTTTTGGAATGTTGTTTGCTAGAAATAAATATGAACTTGAGTTGTAAAGTGAAAATAAACATTAATGGTTGTATAAAATGTTTATAATATACTTAAGTAATGGTTTTGTTAAATGCTTTATAAACGATATTGGTATTGAAAGAAATATACTAAGTAGTAAATGAATGTGAATAAAGCAATGTGAATAATGAAAATGAAATGAATGTAGAGAATGAGATATAATAAGAAACCAATTGAATTAAATACGTAAGTTGTACATATATTATTTTATTCGCATAGCTGTTTGATCCAGATTCGAATATACGATTTCGAGGTGATTTACACCGATCCGAGTTAGGATTTTTCACTCGATTCTTGACGACGAACACTGGATATGGATTTTTGATTGATTTTGGTTTTCTCTATCATAGTATATAGCTATGTAAGGAGAATGATGGTTTCTAATCAAGGAACCAGATCTAAGTCTGCACCAGAGTGGTCGTGTGAACGATACTAGTTCGGAAGTGGAATTGTGTGATCGAGTGAGCGATCAGGTATGGTTTTGCGTACGGATGATATATGCACATCATACGGGTTTTAATAAATTAAAAGTTCACATTGGAAAATGTAAATTGATATGGTTATGAATTAATTGAATGGATATTATTTGTTTGATGGTTTCTCTTATTACATTTGCTACATTTGCATATGGTTATTATATTAGTACATGTTATATGTTGATATTACTTGCTATATACATGTTCTTATTTGTTGATGAGTGTTTAATAGGTGCGGATGACGTATGCTTTGAAATTGGAGTTCGCCTTCGCATTTTATTGATTGTATATGCTTACTAATACTAATAAAAGGTACACATCCAGGATTACGTATTGTACTTTTATTTTTTTCCTACGGGATGCCTCATCCTTGAAGATGAGATGTATATTTATGATTATATATATATATATATATTGTAAAATTTTCTGATCGAACCGCGCAAAGGAGACACTGGCGTAATTTTTCGTAAATTTAAGGCATTCGAAAATTTTGAGAATTTTAGAAAAATTTTGATAACTAAAATTTGGATTTTGGTTTTATAAATTGGAATGGTATTAGTTGGTTTTGGAAATTTAATTATGAATTTAAAGATTTAGAAAATGCGATAACAAAGTTTCCGCTAATTGGTTTTGAAAAGTTAATGGGTTTGTGACATTTTTCCTACTTGGTAATTTCGGGGACAAAATTCTTTTAAGTGGGGAGAATGTAACGACCAAGAATTTAAATCATTTGAATTTGGAATAATTAATTAATTTTAAATATTGAAAAGTTAATTTTATACGTTAAATAACTTGAATTTCAAATATAGTGATTTATTTGATAATTAAATTGTTGAATTGAATATATGGAATTGCTTAAATAATTGAATCTTGAATTTAATGTGAATGAAAATGATTTCGAGAGTTGATTTCAAATCTATTTGAATAAGAAGGGAGTAAACTTTTAAATTTGGAATTAAAAGTGTTTAAACTGATTTAGGAAATAACTCATTTTAATTAAAGTATAAAAATAGTCTTCTGAGGCACTATCTCGGATTTCGACAAAACCAGTTTCATTGACTCCGTAATAGTAAATTATTGTATTCCGTGAATTTCTTGGCGACTGGACGTATCGTTTGGTCGTGCGAGTTCGAAATGCATAGAAATTAATTAAAGTAATTTAAATTAATATAACTCGATTTGAAAAGTTAACTTCTGTATAAGATGGAATTTGCTTCCGGTATATATTCCATTGTGTTCGGAATAGGGGTATAATATATAAAACGCCAGGCGGCACACTTTATTTGGAGTTCGAAAAATTTGCGAGTGAATAGTGCTATCAAAATTTTCTATATAAGGCCATCCATTCTCTTCATTTGCAAACCTTAAAAGCTTCAACTGCCATTAACACCCTAATATCGAACGGCCCACGTTTCTCGATGCATCGGAGCCAAATTAGCTGAAATGTCCAACATGAAAGTTGGAGAGCTCGACTCCACGAATCAATCCGTACCAACCGATCGTCGATCGGTGAACCGAGGTGACGGCAATTGAGCTGCATTCGCAAGCAGCAATTTTGGCTTCCCGCGTACGTGGTGGCGCGACGGCGGCAAGGCAGGCGATGGCGACAAGTGGCAGCAGCTGGAACAAGAGAGGACGTGAAGGAAGGAGGGTAATTTAATTTTAAAAATATTGTTAATTTTAAGTTAATGATAATTTAATTTTTCAAATGTTAATTAATCCATAAATTTTCCATACGAGGTCGGTTTCGAGCGCGACAATCGTATCAGCGAATACTACGCTATGAAGTTGTATTGGATGGATTCGGAGCTAGTAGGAATTTTGGGTTAAAATTGAACGACCGTTCAATTTTAATTCAAAATGGAGCGCTTTTGGAATTTTTATGAGTAAACTCACCTCTCTGACCCACTTATATCTTTATATAAGTACGGATAATTTTATTTATGCTCTTTGTTGCTTGTATGGATGATATACTATATTTATTAGTTGGTTTGTATATACTCCCACCTATTAGAGCAGATGAGACCCTATTACGTTCCCGTGTATGAGTGGATGGCCCTTTGTATACGAATCCCGCTTCGAAGCAGCTGATTTGATTATATACTGTATGAGATGCAGGAGGACAGGTTGGAGGGATCCAATAGGATTCCTAACACTATTGATTTTACTTTTCATATATTTTGATATATGATGTGTTGGATGCCATATTTGATGGCATGGATTGCTTTTGCTTATTTAGTGTTATGGTAGCACTTGACCATATTTTTAGTATTTTGAAATAATACAAAATGGTGATTTATAAAATCATATAAATTACTAATAATAATTGTTTACAAAATTGTTGTTATATCGATAAGGCTAAACGATCATTTATTTAAAGTGATATATTTACGGGTCATTACAGACTCCCCTCCTTAAAAGTATTTCGTCCTCGAAATTTAGAGAAGAAGAAATAGCTCAAAATATATTCGATATAATGAATATATACAAAAGTATGTATAAGTGACTACACCACATGCGGTGAGTACACTATAATGATGTAGTTTATTCTTCAATTCTAAATTCGGGATATGCCTTTTTCATTATATCCTCTGTTTTCCAAGTGCAATCCTTAGCATCTCCACTCGATTGAACTTTGAATAACCTTACTACATTCCTTCTTAATCGTTTCTCATCACGATCAACGATTCGAACGGCTCGTCTAATAACTGCCAAATTCGGTTCCACCTCCAAGTCTTCCTGAGCAGCTATTTCTATGATTTGCTCTCGGTCATGCACATGTTTACTTAAATGAGATACATGAAAAACATTATGCACTCCTACCAAACTTTCCGGTAATTGCACTCGATAAGCTAGTGGGCCGATTCGTTCAAGAATGGGAAATGGTCCAACATATCAAGGTGCTAACTTCCCAGCTCATCCAAATCTCACTACTCCTCACATCGAAGAGACTTTCAAAAAGACTAAATCTCTAACTAAGAATTCCATATTTCTACGCCTTTGGTCTGTATAACTTTTCTGTCTACTCTGGGCTTCCTTTAGCTTCTTTCTAATTATATCGACCTTTTCTGAAGCTTCTCGTATCATATCAGGACCAAGTACTAACCGATCTCCGGTTTCGAGCCAACATGCTGGTGACCTGCACGGACGACCATATAGAGCCTCATACGATGCCATACCTATATTAGCTTGATAACTATTATTAGAAGAGAACTCTACTAAATGCAAATGATTTTCCTAGGAGCCTCCAAAGTCTAGAATACATGCTCTGAGAAATGCGGTTGACTCTCTCTGTCTATCCATCAGTTTGGGGGTGATAGGCAGTGCTTATATTCAGCCTTGTTCCTAAAGCGGTCTGTAATGCTTCCCAAAACTGACTAGTAAAGATTGGATCCCGATCGCTTACTATACTGCTCGGAACTCCATGCAATCGTATATTCCTTCATAATATATATGCAAGGCTTGTAGTGGTCCTTGTTGGCTTAACTGGAATGAAGTGTGCACTTTTAGTTAATCGGTCTATGATAACCCAAATGCCTTCGTTCCCTTTCCTCGTTCAAGGCAAACCATCAATGAAATCCATTGATATTTGATCCTACTCCCAAGTTGAAATATGCAGAGGTTGAAGTAACCCTCCAATTTTCTGCAGGTCGCTCTCGACTTGTTGACAATTGGCGCATCTACTAACATAAATGAATATGTCCCTTTTCATGCTTTTCCACCAAAATGTGTGCTTCATATCTTTGTACGTTTTGTTAATTCCCGGATGAATGTTAAGTTTTGTTTTGTGACATTCAGCTAATACCTCTTGTCTAAGGTTTTACACATCCGGAACACAAATTCTCTCATTTAATAGTAAAACTCCATCTCTATCTACCTCAAAGCTTGAATTCTGCCCTTGGCATATATTCTTATAAATTTTTCTTAAAAACCCATCTTCCTTTTGTTTACTGGAAATTATTTCCAAAAGAATTGGAGTTACTACAAAATAAGAAATAACATCATACTTTCTACTCAACGCATCTGCTACTACGTTGGCTTTTCCGGGTGCGTATAAAATATCTAGATCATAAGATGCGAGAAATTCCAACCAACGTTGCTGCCTCATGTTTAAATCTTTTTGGGTGAAAAGATACTTTAAAGACTTATGATCCGTAAAGAGCTCAAACTAGGAATATTTAAAATGATGTGTTTATTATATTGTGATACAACTATTTGTAATTACTATCCAAATACGCCATTTATGGATTTTCTGTTAAATATATTTTAATTAAATTTTAATTATTTATAACATATTATAACAAATATATAACAGAATGAAAATCACCTTTATTACGAACGAGAATTGATTACATAGCTAATTAATTTACAATAAATTACAAAATTGTCCCTGGTGCGTACCCTTAACTCTGTCATATGCATGTATAATATATAGTGACATATGTTATGTTGTCTTGAAATGTTTAAGACAATATAAGTATACATGTATGTATGTAAAATAATTTTTCAAAACTAATATAATTTAATTAAAATTGTTTAATTAAATAAATTAATTAAAAGTTAATTAACAAACTAAAATACATACATACATACATATATATATATGATATATGTGTATTACTATTAAAGTTATAGTGTATAAATATTCAAAAATAATATGTTAAAATTGAATAATAAACGATTAATTAAATTGTTAACTAATTAAAATTAATTAAATATGATTTAATTAATATAATGTTATACATAAGATATTATATAAGCTAATTAAAACATAAATGTTATATAATAATGAAACTTATATAATATAATATCAATGTATAAATTAAAGGTGGAAGATTATATAAACTGTAACGACCCTGAATTTTTGACATTTCAAATGTGAATATTTAATTGAGTTTAAATATTCGAATGATAGTTTAATTTGAAATTCAAACATCAGAAGGGATTTGGCGATTAAATTATTGAATTTAATTTTTGAAATTGGGTAAAAATTTGAATTTGGAGTTTTAAGCTGATTAAAAATGTTTTCAAGGCTTTGAAAATTCATATTGATAATACTGAAGATAATAAAAGTTTTAGAATTGAATTTGGGACTGTTTTGTTCAGTTTTGAAATTTATCGTTTAAATCGATATTCAAAAATAGCGTTCCGGGGCACAGTCTCGAAATTTGACGAAACTAGTTCCATTGGATCCATAATAGTGTATTATTATCGAATTTCAATTCTCGTAATGTTTGGAGTGATCTTTTGGCCGTACGATAAGCAAATGCGCTGAAATTAAATCGAAAATTTAATATTATAACTGGTCCAAAAAGCTATTTTCTCCGTACGATCGAATTTGGAGTCGAAACCTTTTCCACTGCGTTTGGAATAGGCGTATAACATTATAAATGCCTAGCGGCTCGCCTCGATAGGAAGTCGATATTTTGAGTTGTGATTCCGAGACAATTTGAATTTGAATTCAAAATATATGTATTTTTGGACTGGTCAATATAATTCATATCAGTTGTTTTTCTATCACATCCAAATCACTATAGCTAGGTGAGTTTTTCACGCAACCCATCTTCTCACGTTTAGAATCATGTACTCTTGTCTCCCCTTCCTCCTCTGTTAAAATGCACGAGATAAAAAAAATGAAACCTTTCTTCGTTCTAAAAAAAGAAATGGCCGCTTATCTCCAGGGATTCGCGATTTCAAAGAATAAAACCCTTCTTCTATTTGAGCATTCGTTCAAAGAAGAAAAAAATACGTGCGCGATTGAATCGACTTCGCCAGTTCGATTCAAGGGAAAAGGACTCGCGTCGTAGATGGAGTCTCGAGGTAAGGGGGAAGCTCCTAGTTGGGTTGTTCGACGTGTTCTGGAAGCTAGCGCGATGGTATGGCCGTGAGTTCAGTTCGCGACTGGGTTTGAGGGTCGAGGGATTCGATCGTAGAGGAGGGGAGACTCGGCGATTCGAGCTAGTTTCGCGATGGTCAGGGATGCGACACTCGCGTACAGCATGGCAAAGACTCACGACACTGGGCGACGTCGCGGAGGAACTTGATGGTGATGTTATTCGCGGTAGTGGAGGCGCACTCGTGTAGGAGATGGGAGGCGTTCTCATGAACCACTGCAGTTCGTAGGAGGGGTGAGTTCACTGTTTCGATAGTCAACAGTAAGGTATAATTTTTATTTCTATCTTAAAATAAATATGTATTTAAAAGAAAAATATATATACCGATTTTAACAGTTTGTTTAAAAAAAATTCAGTAGAAAGAATCACTGTTGTTATATACAGTAAAGAGAAAAAAAAATATTAATTTAAAATTTAATTATTTGAGTTAAATTGAATCATTAGTAATTAAATTTAGTAAAAGGGAAATTAGATTTTCGAAATCTATGAATTAATTGTTAATTAAAATTTTCAAATGGAAAATTAATTGATGGATTAGTTTAAATATTAATAAATTGTATAATTGCTTATACAAGGTCAAAACTGTGAAATCAAGCCGAGAACAGAAATGGATTGTAAAACAAAAGCAAAGGTGAGATTTTCTCACTCAAATGAAAGTTGGATTTTCAGTTATTGATTGATTGACTGTTTGGATGTGATACTATATATAGTAATATATAGCAATATATATATATTGGAATATGTATATATTGGAGTTGATTGATTTCCCGCATTATATAGCGGATGAGACCCTATTGCGCTGCATAATAGCGGATGATATTTTATAAATCCCATATACCGCGATATTCCTCCTCGAAGTGGAATTAGTATTATGCTAACATCTGTGGATGCAGGGAAACAGGTTAGAGGGATCCAACTAGATTCCTCAAATTGTTTGAATATTATTTCATATGTGAATGATGTGATTTATTGATAATCTGTGGATGATTTATTGATAATTGAAATTGTTGAAGGCTAAAATTTAGCCGAATGTATTTTTGGTATCGCTGGATACCAGAAATAAATATAAAATGGATTTTTTTGAAATTAAAGTTGGAAATGTTAAGTAAATTCTTTTGAAAGAATTGGGTGAATTTAAAAGAAGGAATTTTAAAAGCATAGAGTTGATTTTCGAAATCTTATCGAATTATTTCTAGAATATGGGAACGGATTTTTATAAATGGATTTGGAATAATATTATTCGAAAGTTGGAAAATTTATTTAAAATGGAATTTTAAATGGTTTGGAAGAGATAAATGAATTTATTTTAAAAGGGTGATAAATTTCTAGAAATCAAATTGATAATTGACTTGGTATTTGAAAATAAATATTTGAGAAATCGATATGAAAATTTATTTGATGTTGAATGAAAATTGATTTGTGTTGAAATAAATTTAGAAATCGATTTGCAAATAATTTGGAAATTGGAAATAAACTTAGAAATCAATTTGTAATTGATTTAGTATTGAAATGAAATTAGAAATCAATTGGGAATCTAATTTTGGAGTTGAAAGTGAATATTTGGAAATGTAAATTCAAATGGAATTTATAAAGGAAAGGGAAATTTGTTTTAAAAATAAACACTGATTTAATTTTAAAGTGTAGAGATAAATTTACGGATTTAGAACGTAAATTTAAAATAAATCGATAAGGATTTATTTAATCGGTTTAAATGGACCATTTTGAAATGGAAGTGTATTTTCCTTGAAAAACCGAGTATATTTCCAAAGTAGCTTTTAAAAATATAAATTAAAGGTTCTAAAGTTGGTTTTTAAAAGAAATATTTGGAAATATATTCCGTGTAAGGAAATTGATTTGAAATTTATTTTCAAAAGTTGAAAGGTGAATAATGATTTGAAATTTGTTTTCAAAGTGTTGAAGTGTGGAAAAAAATATAACTTGTGAAGATATTTTTAAAATAAATAATTTGGGAAAATTATTTAAAATCTGATGATTGTTGTGAATGCTGTTGATAGTTAAATCACCGACTATCAATATTGCCTTTGAAATGGTAGTTGAATTTGTTTTTTTAAAACAAACGCTTATTATTCGGTTTAGCCGGGAAATGACCTTTGTGTCAGATAACCCATTCCGAATAATGATACGACGTGTATGAATTGCAATTGAAGACCGGTGTGAAGACCGGGTATTTTCGAAAATGAAAGGACAACCTGTCGAATGTCTCTGCACCGAGTTGCTCCGGTATAGAGATTTATATCACTCTTTTTGTGATGGGAAGTCCGATCGGGATTGTGAATACCCGGACTGCAAGGGCTTCTTTGGAAGTGCCTTTGGTTCTGTTCGAACCCGGAATAGACTTGTATGGTTACATGTCTGACATTACATTTTGAGATATAAAGCTGATTTCTTTCAAATGCATTTCTGTTGGTGGTGGAGAATTTATTCTCTTAGCTTAACACCCTTCTCTGAGACGTACGAGCTCAGAGGTTATGTAGTTGAAGGTTATCAGCGATATATTCGCAATTTGGTAATGTGGCATGTTGAGTGTTGCTGTGTGATGATCATTTATTGATCATTTGTGATCAAAGCGTGGCTTTGTGAAAAAGCGTAGCTTTGTGGACGAGACTTCGTCAGACCTCACACCCCGAAAATGGTCGAAACAAAAATATGCGGCAAGGTTATGAGGGTCGCGCCCTTTAGGGTATGTCATTTCCTTCTGGAAAAGGGTGGTATCAGGTATGGAGCCCTAGTATTTAACCTATGTGGTTGCTCCAATCTCATTTCTTTGTGGTTGTTGCTTTGTGATCGAGGCGCCTCGGATAAAGGTCCCAAAGGACCGGGGGATGACATATTCGTGAGTTACCTAGTTACAGGGGTAACCCGGCCTTGTGTTGGTAGAGAGCTAGTTAGTTCTCGGGACATCCAGCCAGAGGCGATCCCATGTGGCGGTAGGAAGTTCCTTAGCCTGACCATTTGTTGGAAATCCAATTCCCAATACGAACCTTGTACGGTTTTAGTTGTAGAACCTGCTATTTAACATAGCAGCTATAGTAGGCATAGTATAATGGTACCTATGCTGGCTAAGATTAATATTATACTTTCAAAATGTTTTCCACACTAGACATTAATAATAATAATCCAATGATTTGCGTAGTAAGCATCTTTGACTATCATAAGAAGAAATCTCCTCCAATTCTAATGACTAAAGATTTATCCGACGCGCTCTCTAGCAATTCCAACAAAAAAATGATAATTTTATAGACAAATTCTATTACACTACTAAGTAACCCCTCAAAGCATATAAATGTTGATGGAAATAAAGCACCCAGTTGAATTTCTACCTCTTAATTCTTTAAAAGAATTTTTTTATTTAGGCTTTAAAAGAAACATATTGCAGCAAGGGGAACTATAGGAAAAAAGTTGAATTTTTTTTAGAAAAAAGGATATCAAAATTTTATTTTTAGCTTGAAGAACAAATGTTAGGTATAATTAACGTTATATTCAACTTTTACACTATACAAAATGCTAGATATAACTAGCATTTATTCAGTTTTATACTATACAAAATACTAGTTATAACTAGTATTATCATTCAGTCAAAATAAAAAATTACGTCCTTCAGCTTAAAAAAATTTCTAACTTTGTCCTTGTGCCTAATTTCCTGTTGCGGCAGTAGGTCTTCTTCAAAACTAATTGCAAAAATAAAACTATTTTTACGAGTACTTCAACACGTGCGATGCACATGCGCATGACTAACTGGTATTAAAAACCATCGTTTATAAACTTTTTTGGATCTTACAACATAAATTTGAAGTATATGTAATGTTGTATGTTTTTATGTATATACATTCACAAATCAGCCCGTTTGTCAAAACAATAATGAGACTAAACTATTTTAGAAAATAAAGAAACATGGCAATGAAGGTATTCAACATTGGTAGCTTATAAAAAATATGTAAAAACTAAGGTATAGTTGTTGCAATATATTGTACAATTAAAAAAATTCAACAATGGACGTACTTCGCACACAGGAAGAAAACCATTTGCACCATGGCATGTACTTCAAGTCTTCAAGTGTGCCAATAGCAATATATTGTACAATCACCACATGTTCTATTAAGACTGAAAACAAATGCTATGTAACGTTAGTTGAACATGTGAGGAAAACTTGAGTTAACTTATGTAATACAGTAGGGAAAATGCTACACGAAAGGTTTAAATTTATTCACACTTAAAGGATGAATTCGGTACAATTATCGGTTGATAAAAAATCAAATACAATCGTCAATACTAATGTATTATTAAAAATTACTAAGTATACTCTTTCCTAGCAACAAAATCAATACCAATGCCAAATGTTAATACCTATAAGGTAGTAAACTGCTATTTTACATTATTTTAAGTTTGTAAAGTCCAACTCTGACTCATCCATATGCCCGAAGTGCATATTGCCCAACGTTGTGCATTTCCTGTACATGCATATCCATATGTGCTGCATGATTTTGTGTCTACTTCAGCTTTTCCTGTTGCTTATCATACACATGGGTTGAATGCTTCAGTTGTTCATGTATATCAATTTTCCATAAGATCGGGCTACTGTTCCAATTATAGAACATGGAGCTCATGTCCAATTTGTTCATACTGTACTGCCAAAATTTTCATGCTCATGCTGCTCGTTGCCATGGCCAAGTTTTTGATGCAAATTTGCCTAATTATGCACAGGCTACGCCCCAATCAATAGCCTGCAACTTGGTGCCTTCCATTGATGTAGTTTGTCGATTCTCACCCGAACATGCTTCTCCTTTCCCAACCGTTGTTACCCGAACTTTGCTGCTACTCCTCCAGTCCAGTTCCTCTATAATGCGCCGTAGAGTTTTCTACTGCTTGATTTGCAGCTCTATGTCCCTCAACCGATGCTTCATCTGAACACAATTTATAGTAGATATATTACATGGAGTCTACACTTCGTGTAAAACCTTCATAAATAACGAGAATGTAATCGCGGTTAACAGGAGCATTAAATGAATAAAAAATGTGCGATGAAAATTGTAACGACCCAGAATTTCAGTCATTTGAATCTGGCATAATTAATTGATTTTAAATATTGAAAAGTTAATTTTATAAGTTAAATAACTTGAATTTAAAATATAATGATTTATTTGATAATTAAATTGTTAAATTGAATACATGGAATTGTTTAAATAATCGAATCTTGAATTTAATGTGAATGAAAATGATTCGAGAGTTGATTTCAAATCTATTTAAATAAAAAGGAAGACTGTAAACTTTTAAATTTGGAATTAAAAGTGTTTAAACTGATTTAGGAAATAACTCGTTTTAATTAACGTGTAAAAATAGTCTTCTGAGGCACTGTCTTGGATTTCGACGAAACCAGTTTCACTGGATCCGTAATAGTAAATTATTATATACCGCGAATTTCGTGACGATTGGACGTATCGTTTGGTCGTGCAAGTTCGAAACGGGTAGAAATTAACTAAAGGAATTTAAATTAATATAACTCGATTTGAAAAGTTAACTTCGGTATACGATGAAATTTGCTTCTGATATATATTCCATTGTATTCGGAATAGGGGTATAACATATAAAACGCCAAGCGGCACGCTTCGTTTGGAGTTTGTAGAATTTGCGAGTGTATAATGCCATCAAAATTTTCTATATAAGGTCCTACATTCTCTTCATTTGCAAACCCTAAAAAAAGCTTCAGACACCATTAAAACCCTAATATCCAACGGCCCACGTTTCTCAATGCAATCGGAGCCAAATTAGCTGAAACGTCCAACATGAAAGTTGGAGAGCTCGACTCCACGAACCAATCCATACCAACCGATCGTCACGAACCGAGGTGGCGGCAATTGAGCAGCGTTCGTGAGCAGCAGTTTTGGGTTTCGCGCGTGCGTGGTGGTGCGACGGCGGCAAGGCAGGCGATGGCGACAGGTGGCAGCGCAGGTTGGGCGGTGGCATTGGGTTGAGCCCGATCAATCGTGTTTTAAAAAAAATATAGACGCGGCTGGAACAAGCGAGGACATTAAATAAGGAGGGTAATTTAATTTTAAAAATGTTGTTAATTTTAAGTTAATGGTAATTTAATTTTTCAAATGTTAATTAATCCATAACTTTTCCATAGGAGGTCGGTTTCGAGCGCGGCAAGTTGCGTTGCGATCGTATCAGCGAATACTAAGCTATGGAGTTGGATTTGATGCATTTGGAGCTAGTAGGAATTTTGGGTTAAAATTAAACGACCGTTCAATTTTAATTCAAAACGAAACGTTTTGGCGGTTTCTGAAATTTTTGTGAGTAAACTCGCCTCTCTGGCCCACTTATATTTTTATATAAGTGCGGATAATTTTATTTATGCTATTTGTTGCCTATATGGATGATATACTATATTTATTAGTTGGTTTAGATATATTCCCGCATGTTGGAGCAGATGAGACCCTATTACGTTCTCGTGTATGAGCGAATGACCCTTTGTCTACGAATCTTGCCTCGAAGCGGTTGATTTATATTATTTGATTATATATTATATGTGATGCAGGGGGACAGGTTGGAGTGATCCAACAGGATTCCTCACACTGTTGATTTTACTTTTCATATATTTTGATATATGATGTGTTGGATGCCATATTTGATGACATGGATTGTTTTTGCTTATTTAGTGCTATGGTACCACTGGATTATTTTTTTTAGTATTTTGAAATACTATACACAGGAAAATAGGTACGGCGAAGAAATTGCAAAAAAAATTAGTCTTAGGGACTACAAGTTTGCTTTTTAGTCTGAAGGACAATTTTTAGTGTAACCGGAAAATGATGGTTACAACTATCATTCTGTGATTTACACTAAAAAGTGTTCTTCAGCCTAAAAGTAAACTTCTTGTCCCTAAAACTAAATTTTTCTTCAACTTTTTCCTTGAGCCTAAAAACCTCTACTATTTTAATGAAGTTAATGGTTTTTAAAGTGATAATCTTTAAAAGTAAATTATTGAAAGTAATGGTTCCAAATGGAATTTAAATGGTTTTGAAAAGTGATTTAAAATGTGATAAGTATCGAAAACATAGATTTCATTATTTATTGTTATAATAGACGTTTTCCAGGGAAGTATGGAAGGCATGGACTATAACACTATTGTTATAGTAAACGATTTCCGAAAGGAAATGTTTTATATAGTATACAGGATATATATATATATATATAAAATTAATAAAATCCCTACACCAGTGTTTTTGGGTTGCCGTAACAATGTTATACGCAACATTCGTTTTGACCCAATAATTGTTGTGACCTTTCCATTGTGAAATACACGAATTGGTTCTTGTGATCGTACCAAAGGTTTGGTGGTATGGAAGCATTGCTTCTTATACTTAACACCCGTCTGGAGGTGTATGAACTCTGAAGTTGTACGGTTATAGAAATCTATTTGGTGTGTTTTCAAGATGGTAGTGTTATTAAATATACTTATACCGTTGATATAAGTATATGGAAATGTTTTCCAATATTGAAGGGTTCAAATGGTTTTGAGGTTATATCTTTTAAAGATAATTTGAGATAAATATTTGGAATTTGATTTAATTAATAAAAGATTTATTAAATGGGCCTAGCGACTGCTTATGTCCTAGATATGTTTGTTGCTTTGATAGTTAAATAACCGACTATCAAATTTGACTATTTTCGATTCCTTGACTTGATGTGGGAACTGATTAGTCGTGCACTTAGCATGAAGCCGACTGAGTAGGCTTGATTATCGTTTGGATTAAGAATGTTGATTCGAGTAGTGCAGAGTGTCTATGGTACTCCAATCTACCGGGCTTCCTACTTGGCCGAAGGATAGCAAGTTGAGAGCTGAAAATCATGATAAGTTTACGAGACTTTGGTTTCTGTATGTGGTTAAGGGCCTCTTTATCGTTATTGGTCCGGAGAGATCGCGGTCAGATTTATCCAAGAACCATTCAGACCAATGTATGTGTTCGAAAGTGCAGGTTTATGATGATGATTTTTTAAGACGGAGATCTTCATGATGCAGGCCTACTTGCCACTAGTCCCTTAGGGTGAAATTTATCATATCATATATTTATGGTGGCAGTGGTGCTTCGTTATGAAAATCTACGATATGCAAGGACTTCTCGCCGCTAATTCTAGGGGTAATTCCTGACAAGATGTGGTAGGAGAGTGCCTTCGGTTTGTCCTATTCCTGGACAACTTGTATGGATGAATGTCTGAGTTGCATTTCTAATTACATTAATTGATCTCTATGAACGTATCATCTGTTTGGTGGCAGAGAAAGCAACTTCTCTTAGCTTAACACCCTTTCCTGAGACGTACGAGCTCAAGAGTTATACGTTTTTAGAAATCAGTTGTGTGATTATGGGAATGGCAATGTGGCATTCAAAGTGGAATGTGCTACGTGAAAGGTAATCGTTACCTCGGACCTCATCATCCAGAAATGACAAAAACAAGGTAGAAGTGGCAGGGCTATGCGGGTCACTCTCATGAGGATATGGTCATCACCTTTCTAGATTACCCTCTATATGTCGAGTATGTTGTGGCAACGGATAGGCCGGGAACAATCGGGGTAATGTCATATTCAGTACTATCCAACGAAGGGGTAGGCCAGTTCTGTGTTAGTTTAGGCGTTCAGTATCTGGACCCTAGGTACATTTTTCTAGAGGTGTACTGTTGGAAGATATTCCCTTACCTTGTCATTTGTATGGAATCCATTCTCCACTACATGCCTGCCATTTTGTTTGTCGAACCCACTTTGTGGCTAGTATGTTGGAATTTAATAATGTAACAATTTCGGCTATGATTAAATATTATTTGTATACTGGACACTGGTATAATATCAGATGATTTGATAAGAAATGTTTGGTTATCGTTAGGTAAAACCTCATCTGTGTTTATGTGCAGCATGGTCTTACGAGATACTTTTGTTTTGATAAAGAAAAGTTTTATAACTTTAAAATAAATTTGAGATGTGTTTTCTCACACTGGTTTACCCGACTGATCCGAGGGTTCTTCCCTTTCAATACTCCGGTCAGACCAAGCATATTTACAGATTTAGATTTGGATGCTTTGGAGCTTTAGGAGACGAGTTGGAGGTCTTCAGGTCGTATCCACGTATATGTTTACTTTCTGCTGCATTGTGGTTTTAAATTATCAGCATTTGTGAGGACATGTTATTATAACTGTCCAGGCTGATGATTGTGATTTGATTATTGTACTCTGATGGATGTATGTAAATTATATTGCAGTTTCTCTTTTTATAAAGTTCATTGATAATATATTATATGTTGTTCCGCTGCGATTGTGAGATCCTGTGTTTGTTTTAGTTTCTCTTTCTTCTTCT
The DNA here is from genome assembly GCA_030737815.1 of Allium fistulosum. Lineage (NCBI taxonomy): Eukaryota > Viridiplantae > Streptophyta > Magnoliopsida > Asparagales > Amaryllidaceae > Allium > Allium fistulosum. The sequence continues at coordinate 855,453,049 of CM060907.1, forward strand.
TCTTCTTCTTCTTCTTTTCCTTTTCTCTTCTTCTTTCTTCTTTCTTTCCAATAAGAATCCATATTTAAATCTCAAACAAATTAACCCTTCAAATATACGTACAACTTACGTATTTAATTCAATTGGTTTCTTATTATATCTCATTCTCTACATTCATTTCATTTTCATTATTCACATTGCTTTATTCACATTCATTTACTACTTAGTATATTTCTTTCAATACTAATATCAATTATAAACCATTTAACAAAACCATTACTTAAGTTTATTATAAACATTTTATACAACCATTAATGTTTATTTTCACTTTACAAGTCAAGTTTATATTTATTTATAGCAAACAACATTCCAAAACATATTCAATTCATTTTACAACTTAAGTTGAATTTCATTTTATAACTCAAGTTCATATCCATTTCACTAATTTATTTCATTAGTTCATTTCATTAATTCATTTCATTAATTCATTTACGCCTCTTGGTGCCCTACTTCTTTCCACCAGTGTCTTGGTTTCTCCTCTTCTGATTATTATTCCTAGCACTCATTGCAACATATTCGGCACTCTCACCATTCTTCTTAATAACAATGTTGCTCTGCATTACCTCACTTGGTAGTTTATCACCAATTGGTCCTACGGTCGGGTCTGCCTCTTCCAAGCGCAAAAATTAAGACACCTTATGATAAAATTCTTCCATGGTAGGCGTAAGCTTTCTTTTAAGCCATATAGCAAATTATGTATCAGGGTGAACCTCCCGAATTAATGCCATCAAAACAGTATCTTCCTTCGGATTACTAACTTCAGTCGCTACAACGTTGAGTCACTTCAGAAAATTCTTTTTAGTCTCTCCGAAACTCTTATGGACATATGACAGGGACTACACGTCCTTTGGTCAAGCGGTATGAAGTCTAAATTGCACCATGAACTTCTATTCTAATTAGTCAAACGAAGATATGGACGTCAACGCGAGTTGAGTTAACCACATCGTAAATACCTCATTTAAGAATATAGGGAAGCACCTGCATCTCTCTGCATCCATAGCATGGGCACCATCCACGTGCCACTCATGTTTCAATAGATGCTGTCTTAGATCTATCATTCCATTATAAGGCGCATCGTTAGCCTCACATACTTTTTGGGATATTTCTCATGTAATGTTTTATCCATGAATGGAGTCCTACTAGGTGCCGAACCCTATTCGTCACTACTCGAGCGCAGATTTTCATTCAGCGGTCTTTTACTCATATCTGCTATAAACTCTTTACTACTTTGGGTAGCTGGACGACGATCATCAGGGACATCTTCGAGTGTTTTGATAGAGTTAGGAGTATGACCTAAAGACAATTCTGTAATTTAGTGTAAATTATTAACTTTGTAGTAAAATCTCGTTTGAAATAAAAGGTGTTTCTAGTTATATGCTTGTTATATTGAGTTATAATTGATTAATTATTTAATTTAAGTATATTCAGTAGATAATCCATAAATGGTGTATTTTTCTGATAGCAATTACAATTATTGTGACCATGAGTACTTTATCATAAAATATTAAACACATCATTTTCAATATTCATCGTCAAGATGTATCAAGACCAGATATCAATGCATCCATTGAGACTGGAGTATGTAACGTTCTCCAAATGCTGGGCAGTTTATTACTCATTATTGCTGGGGCATCTAGAGGTTACGTACTGAAAGTTATTGGATAATTATGTAATGACTCACTCGATAGTTTTCCGTTTGTTAAATTAACGAAGGCCAAACAAAAAATATCGATGTGACAATATTAACAGTTCCCTTGACTTAAGAATATTGTTGGTCTTCAAAATGGAAACTCCGCTTTAGTTACAAACAAATCGTGGCACGACATCCATCGAATGACTATAGCTGTCAAGTGGAAGCATTGGAAGTGAAACTTTATTCAATTGAGGATTCATCTCCTGAGTATATGAGGTTGGTATTAAGGTCAAAAGAAGTCAACTTGTAACACCCTAATTTTATTGCATATTATTTAAATATTTAATTATGGGTTGGAAATATGGGATTTGCTATGTTAACTAATTTGAGTGGCCTTAGTAAATATAAATTTTAAAAAAATAAAATTTAATAAATATAAGTAAAGAAGGGAAAATATTATCCTACCCTCTCCCCTTTTCCTTGTACATTTCATTTCATTCTCAAAACTAAACTAAGAAAACAAGGGTTGGCCACCATTATCCACTAATGAAAAGACGGTAAGCTAAAGGAAGAAATCTAAGGAAAATTCCATCATTTCAACAAGGTTAAAGATGAATAATATTCCCATCTCTTTGTGTTGATGTGTTTGGTTCAAATTTAAGAATAAATCCACATTTTTGTTTATTAAATATTATTCCTATGGATTGAATAATCATGTATATGGTTTTATCATTATGAATTTATTTAGGAATTTTAGAAATTTTTATGGAGGGTTTTGATGTGGAAAACTAAGATTCTGAACTTAAAATGTGCAGAATTTTTGAGTTATGGCGTTCAAAATTATTATTTTGAAGATGAGTTTTAAATTTCTTAATTTTTGGAATTAATATGAATTCGTTATGAATTTTCAAAGGAATAAATTGCTAATTTTGGAATTTAATTATTTAAAATAAGAAAATTAATTATTTTGATCCAAAATTTTAATATGCTGTTAAAAATATAATTATTGATTTCTGGGAATTTTTGTAGATTTTTCCCAAGTAATTACAATGATATATTAATTGTTTTCTTCAAAAAGGGCTTGTTTGCAAAATGTAATAAATGGTATAATTTTGAGGAAAAAACATGTTTGGAATACAGAAATAAGTTTTCCATTTTTGAATTTTTGCAAGAATTCTAAAAAGATTATTTTGGCCATTGAGGTTTTGACAAATAATATTGGTTTTGGTGAAAAGTTTATACTTTTAAAGGCAAAGAATCAGTTTTGAAAAGAAGTACAAAAATGCCATATTAACCCATGAAAGCCCTCATTTTTATTCATGATAGACATCGCTCTACCAACTTTCAAAAGCCATTGTTTTTTAAGTCACGATAGCTATTAGTTTTAACACACGAAGGCTTTGTTTTATCATCTCACGAAAGCTTTGTTCCATCAACCTAAGATAGCTTTGCGTATTAACTCACTATGACTATGCTTTATCAACTCATGATGCATATCCTATTAACATGTGATGGGTATTTGTTTCCTCATTTATTAATCCATAATGGCCATGATTTTATCAACCCATGAAGACTAAAAATTTGTCAAGGGCCAACAACTACTATAATAAATTTTTGAAAGCTGCTTTTTAAGGCGCGGTGGCTTTGTTTTGTTAAGGCACGATGGCTCCATGGGAGCTAACCCATGAAAGTTATTTTTAAGGCTCAACAACCATATTTTCTTAATGCACGAAAGCTATGTTTTAGTTAAGGCTCAACAACTTTTATTCTTAATATGCGAAAGCAATATATTTTGCCAAGGCATAATGGCCATGTTTTTCAAGGCATGAAGACTATTTATTTTAATAGGTGATAGTTTATATTTTTAACCCATGGAAGCATGAAATTTAAAGGCATGATAACTTATATTTTTAACATGCGAAAGCATGGAATTTAACAAGGCATGATAGTATATGATTTTTAAAGAAATGTTAACCATTTTATAACCTTGGAAATTTAACTCTATGTTGGGCTAAACTTTACTTAAACAAAAAGGGATGATTTTGTTAAGTTTTTTTTAATAAGTTTTCAAAGGGAAATGGAGGATGCTTTAGCCTATTTTAAAAAAGAGTTATTAATAAAGGAAGTTATTGCTTTAAATAAGTAATTTTGTGGATAAAATTATCTATCATATAGAACATACATTTAAATAGTTGCTAATATGTTATATGTTCATCTTTACCCTTTGATCGGTTATTACTACATATAATAAATTATTGACATACTCGCCTATATGTTAAATATTATCACCCAACATTTTAACCTCGAGGATTTGAGAACTGATGACCAGTTATGTTGTTCCAGTAATAGGTATGATCAGACTTAAACTCTTGAGTGGGTAGATTTGCATCGAGGAGATCTGGAAGATCAAATTGTGTTAGGATGCCTGGACTGAATAAAAGACATCACTCAAACTATTTTAAACCAAAGTTGGTTAGGGAGTCGTGCCCTATCCTCTAACTGATAAGCCTTTGGTTGGTCAGGTCCGTGATTCTAATGCACAAGGCTTTGCCTATTAAGGCTAAATTTGGAGTTAACCATCTGATGGAACTCATAGCAGTTTGGTTACCTATGTTTTCTCCTACCGTTCTTAGGAGAACGTGGATATTTTCTCCTACCGTTTTTAGGTTACCGTTATTATTCCCTCCTATCGTTCTTAGAAGACCGTTGAAATTTTCCTCCTACCTATCTTAGGAGACCGTTATTATTTGCTTCTAAATGGACTAGAAGGTCATTAGACCATTAGATGTATCTAGGACCAAGTTAGCTTGATAGGTTTTTAGTTGGCTTAAGAAAACTAATATAGGTTCATAACGACCCAAGGAAAACTATGCCGTTGAATGAACCGTTTGATGGGATTGGGAAATTATGGGAAAGTATAACCCTTTGACCCTTTTGAATGACATGCCATTCATTTTAACCCATACATACATGATATGTTATTATGTTATGATTATGTTCTGCTCATTATTGGAAGCAGGATATGTTATGGATGACATTTTATTTGATAGGGTATTAGTGGGGGGAAACCCGTTCCGGTCAGTGGCATAATCTCATTAAGTACCTATATTATGGTTTGACATGAACTAATATTATTCACACCAGACTTTCTTCCTGATCCAAAGCTCTCAGGTGCTCAATTTGGAATTAAGTGGGCTGAGAGTAGGGTATTTTAGATTCTTGATGAACAAGCTTCTAAAGACACGTAGGAGGTAAGCTACCATTTAAAGTTTATTCCATTATGTAGTAGTTTAACTACTTTTGACTTTTGATTGAATGTATGTAATGATGAGTACTATAACCATCTAAGCAGTTAAGACTTTGGTCATCTAAGGGAGGATCTTTATATGTTGCTTTTGGGATTGTATTTGTAATTATTATATTTTGTCAAAACGATGTAATCATGGGGTTACAAGATTAAATTAAAATGAATTTGCAAATTAACGAATGAATTTTTTTTGTGAGAATATGTAAATTTTTGTGCACTTGATGTTAACGATATAATAACTAATCTCTTTCTATCATCGAAAAACAATGCTAAGGATGACTGCATCATCACTATTATATATTTTCAATAAAATAGAGGATGTTACAACTTGGTATCAGATCACGTGTTTACATAAAATTTAATAAGATTTTGAAAAGGTATAACCCAAATGAAATAAGAAAGAATGTAAATTGGAGTATGGGATAGTGATATAATAACATACTTGTTATTTGCTATGCATATAAGTATATATATCTATTTATACTCTCCCCTCTAGCCAATCCTAGGAATGCTAACCGAATCACCAATGAAAATAGGAATGTTAATGCTAATGTGGGTGTTGGAGCCGCACCGGTTGATATGGGGACAATGTATTAGTTCTTTGTTAATATGATTCAAGTTGGAGTAGTGACTAGACTGACTAGAGGTAATGCGGGAGCTGCCATACCAGAAGTGGTTGCCTGTAACAACTATGCCGTGTTAAGTCGGGATTATATTAGCTTGGGAGGAAAACCATTATTAGGAATGGAGAATGCTATTGAAATGGATGATTGGTTTCTTCAGCGTGAGAGAATTTTTGCTGATATGAGGTTAAACGATGATAAGAAAAGGAGATTGGCTTTGAAACAGTTACAAGTAGCTGCTCTCTACTGGTCGAATAGTGTTACCATAGAAGTTTTGGAGGATGGGCTTGCTTGGGCTGACTTTAAAGAGAGATTCGAAGAGAATTTTGTATTTAAAGCAGTTAAGTCGACTCTATTTAGAAAGTTCTCAAAGTTAGTATGAGGTGAGATGAATGTGTTATAGTATGTTGCGAAGTTTGATGAGTTGTCTAGGCATAGACAGACCATCATTAACACTCTTCTTAAGAAAAACGAGAAGTTCATTAGAGGGTTAAAGTCAGAGATTGCTAAGGAAACTATGCCATACCTTAGAGATCTGTTTAATGTCATGGTGGACATGGCTCTGAGGAATAAAGAATTACATGTATCATTGGGGAAGAACGGGTCTATGGGGACTACGGGTTTCTAAGGCAAGAAAATAAAGTTCTTTGATAAGAAGGGAGCTCAGAAGAGTGGGGTTCTAAAAAAGGGTAAAGCCAAGGCGACCTACTATAAACATGATAGAAAGGGGTACTTTGCTAATGAATGTCGTTTCGGTGAAGGCAAGAAAGCTGTTGATTGGAAAAGTCTGAGACGTTATAACTGCAACAAGATGGAGCATTTCCAGAATGAGTATCCTGAACCAGCCAAAGCTTAGAGGGGAAAGGTTTTTGCTTTGGAACCTACAGCTTCTGAACCGACTGTAAGGAGAAGAGAAAGGTTGTGTTAGGAGGTAGACTTCTTATTCATAGCATTCCTGTTAGTGTTTTGTTCGATACCGTAGCATCACATTATTTTGTCTTTAAATGTTTGGTAGATAAGTTAACCTTGAATCAACATACCTTTTTATCTCTCTAAGGGTTGCGAATCTTATAGGCGGCTATGCAACTCTTGGAATGAGATGTGACCATATAGAGTTTGATTCGTCAGGTCATTTGTTTTCCTGTAATTTGTATGTGTTTGATTTTGTGGGTTTTGGGATAATTCTAGGTATGGATTGGTTAAGTCGATATGACATTAGGTCATTTGGTCGAGATAGAGTAATATCCTTAAAACACCCTGATTGTTGTGGTCATGTTATATACTCATTTGAAGAGTCGAGTTTCATCGTCTATGCAATGTTGGGTGCCATGGAAGGTGTGGAGGATGAAATCAATTGGGTTTTGTTGTAAGAGAGTATGTTGATATATTTGAGCCTACTAAAGGACTACCACTGAAATGTGATGTAGAGTTTCGAATAGATATCATGCTTCAAGCTGAACTTGTAAGTAGACCGCTTAGTAGAATGACACCTGTCGAGATGGAGGAGTTAAAGGTGCAGCTAGTGGATCTAGAAGGTAAGAGTTTTATTATACCAAGCAGTTCGTCTTAGGGAGCTACAGCGGTTTTTGTGAAGAAACCAGATCGGTCGTTGAAATGTGTATTGACTATAGAAAGCTGAATGAAAAGACGATAAAGAATCGGTACCCTTTGCCTAGAATAGATGATTTGTTCGATTAATTAAGTGGAGCTAAGGTATTATCACAACTAGATTTAGCAACGAGTTTTCACCAATTGAGAGTGGTAGAGGACAATATAGCATTGACGACGTTTCGAACAAAACATGGTTCGCATGAGTGGTTTGTCATGCCCTTTAAACTGACCAACGTGCCTGCTTTCTTTGTAGATTTGATGAACCGGATCTTCCAAGAGCATTTAGAAGATCTGTGTTGGTGTTTATTGATGATATTTTGATATATTCTAAGAATGAACAGGAGCATGAATTTCATCTTAGAATAGTGTTAGATAGGTTGAGGCAACATCAACTAAAGGCGAAGTTTTCAAAATTTCATTTCTAGGAGAGAGAAGTGAAGTTTCTGGAGCATGTAGTTTCAAAGAATGGATTATCTGTAGATCCGCCGAAGAACAAAGCTACCAATAATTGGGAGAGACCCGAGACTGAGACTGAGATTTGATGTTTCGTAGGGTTGGCTGGCTATTGCCAGAGATTTATTAAAGATTTCTCCCGTATAGCATCTGTAATACCCAAAATTTTGTATATAACTTAAATAACTATTATAATTAATAATTAATAAATTTGAATTTTATTAGAGGGTATTTGATTAAATTTAGTAGAAGGGAAAAATGGTAAATTTTATATATAGTTGAATTTGCTGATGGGAGCCGCACCATTGCATAGCTCTTAATTTTTTGGTCAGGATGGAAGATTCATTTCCGAATCGGACGAGATATCGAGCTTTTATTTAGGTGGGTTGGATTTGTGCGCGAACAGCAGGCTAGGCGGGGCTGAATAGGGCTAAGCTCATAATTTGAATTCAAATTTGAGACACTGATTCAGTTTCCCTCATAAAGCCTTTTTAAAAGTACGTAACTTCATTTTTTAACTTCTTTCCTCATTTCTGAGAACACCTAAACCATCATCTTCCTCTTGAACCAATTCAACACCAAATTCACAATTATTAACGAAAATTTACGAGACAAGTTGCATTGGGTTCGTGGCGGAGTTCGCTATCACCTAGAGTAAGAATCGTAGGCTATTACAGAGATTTTATTTTCAAGAAATTCGGGACAATGGGTGAATTTGAGTTTCTTTGGCTTAAAATTGGTGAGTGTGGCTTCTCCAATCCTTATATAGTACTTTGATAATGCTATGGGATGTTTTAAGGCTAAATTAAGATTTAAATATGATATATATTAATCTGAAATGAACCATAAACTAAGAAACAAAGAAGAACGTATCTTATTTTCAAAAGAACTATGAAAACCTAGTTTTGCGCTAATTCAAATTTGAAACCAAATGAAATACCAAATTTGATGCTTGTAGATGTGTGGTGACCCTAAGAGAACATTAGACAATGTATATATACAATATAACATCATCAAACAATGTATGGAGTAAATAATCAAAATCTGGAAATCTAAAACTTTCAAAAATAGAAGAAAAATTGCGTATCTGGGACGTGCATCGGTGGGAGCACACTGGTCCATCGATGGAAGACCCAAATTTGTGTATTCGGCATTTTTGAACGCCGATTCGATGCGCAGTGATTTGAATTTTTGCATGATGTTTTCTAACGACTCTTGGTGATGAATTGATAAGTGCGGCTGCTGTTTGGATGCGTAGGATGATGGCCATGACAAATGGGTGTAGTATGCATGATTTTGGAACCGTGTTGGAACATATAAAGCATGTATGAGGTGTAGCTCGATGGCAATAATGTATGAATGAGATATAGGTAGTTTCGGATAAATAAATAGGAGTATATGAAATTTAGCGATAACAGTGAAATACGAATGTGATACATATAGTTTTGGATCATATAGTTTAATAAAGTGATATATGTATATACATATAGTTTTAGGACAAGGAACAATTACCTGAATCTTGTAGCGCACGCTGCGGGTCCTTGATTCATGGTATTGGCGAGCGTTCTCTTTCAAAGCATTGGGGTTGGTCTAGAAGAGTTTTAGTATGGACAAAAGCCGATATGTAGCACACGTGGTGGGACCAGTGTGAGTCTGATACGTAACTATTCTTTACCGTCGCGGCAAGACAGAATAGTTATAGACGTGAAATCCTTTACCACGTGTCGCGAGACCGGGTTTCGTATAGGGGATCATTTACCATAGGTATTCGGGACCAGATCAAACTTAGATAGTATAATATCGTTCTGTACCTCGGCACAGGTGGGTCCAAAAGGTATTATACTTAGGCTTAAACTATGTTATATCACTGTCATGGTAGTATATAAGTTTTAGATTGACTTCACTTACTCATACATATATCTGACCCAATCCTATATTCTTTTTACCAATATCGTTTTGGTCGATGGACTTTGGAGACGTGGTGAACTTGGAGATGAGATTTGTATATATTGTATATAAGTATTGTATAAATAATCTATAACAAAAAGACAAGATGTGACAGTGTGTGATGTTGTTTGGATTTGAATTTTAAAGACTTGTGTAATGGTATTAGAATTTATTTATAGATAATAAGATATGTTTGTGTAATACAAAATATTATTTGACCTTCGGATGTGAGACTCTAAAAGTTATTAGTTAGTTTTGTGTCCTACGTTCTCTGTGTATATCATGTGTATTATCTTCCACTGACTCACCGTTTTAGAACTTCGTTGTATAGTTACGAGGTTCAGAAATGGCGGGTTATTATATTTGGTATCAGAGCATAGGTTTTAGGATTAGGGATGTATTGCAAGGGCGTACTTGTATATTTTATAAAATATATAATGTATAAGAGCAAAATTTAATATTTGTAAATACACCGTAGCATATTCGTGTCTCCGATTATCTAGTCACCTATTGAGGAGTTGCTAATAAATCTCATTTACAGATAACTGAAGTATGAATAATTCATATGAAACTGGAACGGGGACCAACGTTGGTGGTGTTAATACCGCTGCGGGTGCATGTATCTGAATGGATGTCCCTGAGATTCCTAGGTGAACATGCCCATTTGGTTCCATAGGTATCTCCAAGCAATTGCTCGGACTAGTACCACTACTAACTTCGTTGAACAAGTTGTTGCGACCGAAGTTGTGGTTGTTGTTCCACCACTGAATATTGACTTCCCAAAACTCTATAAATATTTTTCCAACTTAGGTGGAAAGCCATATACTGGGATGGAGTCAGTTGCAACGACTAAGACATGGCTAATGAACTTTGAGAAGATATTTGTTTACCGGGATTGAGTGATGGAACTAAGAGGCGGTTGGCAATTTGGCATCTACAGGAAGAGGCAACAAATTGATGGGAGACTGTTATAGCAGAAATGGAGGAAATACCATAATTTGGGAAGTTTTCAAAAGGAAGTTTGAGGTGAAACTCTTTTTTGGGGCTGAGAGGGGAATGTTGTTGGAGGATTTTATTTAGCTTAAGCAGGGAGACATGACCATAAAGGAGTATGTGAGCAAATTTAACAAGTTGGCAAAGTTCAAATTTGAATTGGTCAATACCCAGGAGAAGAAAGCTGAGAAATTTGTTAAGGGGTTGAATTCCCTATAAAGGGAGTTGGCTTTGAACCTAATACCATTGGGAGCAACTTTTGAGAAATTGGTTTAGGGTGCCTCATCGAATACTATAGGTGGGAATTTGAACAAGGAGAAAGTATCAGATGGAGATCAGAACAAGCATAAGAATGAAGGACCGTAAGGTGATAGAATAACAAGAAAGTTACTATATGTAGGAGGTGCAATAAGACGGGACACATAGCTAAGAATTGCAAGGTGAACCGCAAGAAGGGAATAAAATGTTATCGGTGTTATAAGGTAGGACATTTGGCAAGAGATTATAGGTTGAAATCATTAGGACAACAAGGATAGTCGGGACAGCTGGAATGGTTGAACATGGTTAAGTGTTATAATTATGACCAGATGGGACATTATAAGAGGGAGTTTCCAACACTACATAAAGAGGTCAGATTGTTAAGGCTTATGCATTGGAAGCTGTTCTCACTACCAACATTGCACCAACGGCCTAAGAAAAGGGTAAGTCTATTATGGAAGGTGGTTACTACCATTTTATTTACCTATCATAATTTTATTTGATACTGGTGCACCGTATTCATTTATAGCCACTACATTAGTGGAAATATTAGGAATAACCCCTGATATTGTGCATGAGATCATTACTGTATCAAATCCTATTGGGGGATCGGTGCAATTGTTTACTGTCTTCCATGATCATAAGTTGGTTATAAATGGTGTAGAGTTTAATTGTGATGCATATGTGCTTTGTTTTGTGGGATACAGATTGATTTTGAGAATGGATTAGATGGCTCGGTATGGAGTAGTTTTAGATTGTGATAGAAGTGTTATTTGTTTTAGTATTCATGGGAAGCGTGATTTCATAGTTCTGTGTAAGCCAGACGTTTTCAGAATGAAGTCATATTTTCATTCGTTAGATCTATCACACGATGAGTAGCCAATCATCCCTATAGTTGAAGATTTTCCAAACGTATTCAATGAGGTTTCTAAACTTCCACCCCGTAGAGAAATTGAGTTTGGGATTGACCCTAAGAAAGATGTTAGGCATGCGGTGGTGCCTTTGAGACATATGGCTCCAAAGGAGAGAAGAGAATTGGATAAACAAGGTTTTAAAATTGTTGTAGAAAGGATTTATTAGGTGAAGTATTTTTGAGTAGGGAGCACCTATTGTTTTCGCTATTGAGACAGACGGTTCCCTGAGTCTATGCATCGACTATCGGGAATTGAATAAGCCGATAAAGAAAACTGGTATCCATTACCTCGCATTGACTACCTCTTTGATCAACTTGTTGGGGGCAAAGGTTTTCTCTTAGCTTAACCTTGCTACAGGGTTTCACTAGTTGAGAGTTGCTAAGGACAACATTTCTAAGATTTGCTTTCATACTTCGGATGGATTATTTGAGTGCGTTGTGATGTCGTTTGGGCTAACTAATGACGTGGCTTATTTTGTTGATTTGATAAGTAGGGTCTTTCGGAAGCAGCTGAATAAATTCATAGTCGCATTTGTTGTTGGTATCCCAGTGTTCTCTAGAGATGAGAAGGAGGATGATTTGCACTTGAGGGAAGTACTAGATGCGCCAAGAAGGAATCAATTAAGAGCTAAAATTTTAAAGTGCCATTTTTGGAGCACCGAGGTCTGATTTCTAGGACATGTTGTATCTGGGAATGGGTTAGCGGTAGACCCAGAAAAAGTTGCAGTTGTTAAAGATTAGAAGGTTCCAAAGAATGCTTCCGGAGTAAGTACTTTCTTGGGATTAGCCGGTTTCTATCAGAAGTTTATAAAGGATTCTACAATGATATCTGCAACACTGATGAATCATGCGAAAAATAATATTGTTTATTTTTGGAATGTGGAGTATGAAGAAGCATTTGTGAAGTTGAAGGAGATGTTGACGTGCGCACCTGTTTTGGTTATCCATGATGGTACCAAACCGCTTACCGTCTATACTAATGGTTACAGTACCACTCTTGGTGCTATCTTGATGCAAGAAGGAAGGGTTGTAGCATATGCGAGTCGGCAGTTGAAGACGTACGAAAAGAATTGCCCTACACGTGATTTGGAATTACCTACGATTGTATTTGCCTTGAAGTCATGGAGACACTATTTACTTGGAGAGAGATTTGAACTGTGTACATACCATAAGTCGTTGAAATACTTATTCTCACGGAAGGACTTGAACTTGAGACAGCAGAGGTGGATGGAATTCTTAGCATCTTGCGATTTTGGTATTGCTTATACTCCTAAAAACGGTAACATTATGGCGGATGCACTAAGTAGGAAGCATGTGACATTGAATACTATGATGTTAGAGATGAAGCAGCTTGGGTATCTTTCTGGATTTGATTTTCTACCCCCGAAGGATATTGCACCTAGATTATTGGCAACCTTAGAAGTTAGAAGTCAGACCCATCAGAGTGGATAGGATTGGTATGAATCAAAGTAGGGATGTAGAGTTGGTTGAGATTATAGATCAACTTGACAAAGGTGAGAAGTCGAGTCATTCAGAGCGATATACAGAAGATGCGAAAGGATGCTTAAGAGGGCCAGAACGTTATGTGTGCCAAAATTGAAGGAACTAATTGATCAAGCGTTAGAGGAGAGTCATCGTTCGAGGAGGACCATTCATTCTGGTGGTGATAAAATGTATAGGAATATGAAGAGAGTTTACTATTTTCCAAGGATAAAGAGAGGTGTAGCAAGATATGGGGTAAGATGTCTCACTTGCCAAAGAGTTAAGGCGGAGCAGAGAAACTCGAGTGGATCATTGATGCCTTTAGAAATTCCGCAATGAAAGCGGGAGAGTGTTTCAGTGGATTTTATAGATGGGCTGCCAGGGAGTAGAAGAAGTAATGAGAGTATTTGGGTTGTGGTGTACCAACCGACGAAGAGTGCGTATTTCATTCCTGTGAAGAGTGCAGGACGGCAACATCTTTAGCTGCATTATATATTAAGCAAGTGGTGAGATTGCGTGGTACCAGTAAATATTGTAAGTGATGGAGACCTACTCTTCATGAGTGAGTTTTGGAGGTGTCTACAAGATAGCTTTGGTACAAAACTGAGTTTGAGCATGGCATATCATCCGCAAATGGATTGGCAAGCCGAAAGGGTGAATAAGGTGTTAGAAGATTTATTGAGAGCGTCTATTCTGGATTAACTCTCCAACATAGGAGAATATAATCCCAAATAAACGCCAAAAGGCAATCTCATGTAATAACGCCAATAGGCAAATCTCAAATAACGCTAGTGTAGGCAACTCAAATTTCCATAAGGTAATCGCCATAAATATATAAAATGGCTCGAATGGCCAACCATGAAAAAGGCGATACACTCGGGAAATCAATGAAAACATCTCAAAATTTACACGTGCTTTTGGCCGAAGCCTGCCAAGTACTGATCTCAAATATGGTACCACGCCCGAAGGCAAATACATCACAATGCCAAATACACCGCAATGGCAAATACGCCGCAATGGAAAACGCCGCAATGGCAAACGTCTCGAGGACAAATACGTTGCAATGGCAAACGCCGCAATGGCCCGAAGGTCCAGTACTGGCAATACGCCGCAATGGCAAATGTGTCACAAACTCTCGGATAGGAACCCGAACAGTGTTAACGTGTGTCACATACCACACGTTCGCACTAAACAATTTACTAACCGCAAGTAAATTTCACACTCTAAGCAGTAAAAAGTTTACCCCGTCTCATCGGTAAACTCAACTCGAAGGTCAAACGATCAAACAGACAAGTCGAAAATTAACCGACAAGATAAACGCATATGTCCCATACCTCATGTTTTACCAAACCGTTTAATTCTCCTTCTCATTCGCTCGAAATGTGCAAAAACGTGTAATTTATATATAAAATAATTTACTTTGGAAAACAAGCTTTGAAAACCAATTCTCAAAATCTATTTGAAACCCTATTTTAAATTTTCCCTTATTATAGATAATAAATAGATTTTACACTTGAAAATACTTGAAAATATTATATAATAATTATTTTGAAATTCCCATAAATTTTAAAAATTGTTTGGAAAAATCTGTGCTCGAAATCAAAGAAATCACTCAAAACCATCATTCAAATTCAATTCAAATTTGAATTTCAAATTCATCAAAACTTGGATAGCCTATTGATAGGCATCATAGCCCTCAAAACATTTCAGAAATATCACAAAAACATGAAGTAAAAGTCAAAAGTTGGATGGAATAAGAACATAAAAATGCATAGGAAAAATAATACCCAGGTCTGAAATCTTCTGTGGGTTCAAATTTTGGATATGAAACAGGTGGCCAAATGACCTTTGATCGAACTAAAAATTGGTGTGCACATAGTAGAAAACTTTAGGTTTTAAAAAAAATCAATGAATTATGACTTGAAATGAAAAAGTTACGCTGTCTCAAATATGGACTCGGACCGTGTTTGCAACAGTTCAAAAACAAAAGTGCCCAGGCCTGAAAACCATATTGGGTTCAACTTACAGGCCTGAAACAGAGGATCAAACGACCTCATATTAAGCTGAAAATTAGTGTGCACATACTAGAAAACTTCATCTTTCAAACAAAAATAAAATCAATGAATTCCGACAAGAAATGAAAAAGTTACACTGTCTCAAACATGCACTCAGGCCATGTTTGCAACAGTTCAAAAAAACAAATGTACAGGCATGAAAACCATCTCGGGTTCAACTTTCAGGCATGAAACGGAGGATCAAACCACCTCGAATTGAGCTGAAAATTGGTATGCATATAGTATAAAATTTATCCTTCAAAGAAAAAAAGAATCGATGAATTCCAGTTAAAAATGAAAGAGTTATGTTGTCTCAAACATGGACTCGTGCCATGTTTGCAGCAACTCAAAATATGCCCAGGCAAAAATGTGGGTTTTCGTTGATTTTGCAGCAAAGTTTTGAACACTCAAATATTTTTCAACCAAATTTTGCAGAGACAATGTTCAGCATATAAACAACTATCTGGAAGAAATCCAGTAATATTTCGTTGTCGGAATCAAAAGTTATAAGCTTTCAAAGTAGCAATATAAATCAGATTTCGAACAGAGAAAACAACTACAAGAATATACAAACAGAAGCTAATTTATTCACTATTTTAGGCGATTTTGAGCTTGGCTCAGCTAGCTTTTGTGAGTTTTATAACTCACCTTGCTGTTTGAATGAAAAAGTTCAGATTTTTGGCTGCAAGTAGGAAGCTTTTTGCTTGATTATAGCCTCTAAGAACCTGTACAAGAGAAGAACGGTACATGCAAGAACAAATACACGGTAAATTAGAAAACTAATTCACAAATCAGATATTTTTGATGAAATTTCAAGTTTGGAGTTTGATTACGTTTGTATTATCACTCTAGATTGAAAGAGATTGCTATTTATTGAATTTAATTGAAGAAATTTACTTGGATTTTGAATTTGATGGAGTGGGTTCTATTTTCTGTTTACCGGTGGAAGAAGAAGAGGATAGTAGAAATGTATGTACAGGTTAATTTCTATTTTCTCACTTCCTTAATCAGGCTAAGGAACACTAATGAGCTAATGGACCCAAAAATAAAAGAAAATAAAAAGGCTAAGGTTAATTAATTCACACTTAACTAAAATATGAACCTATGTCACATATACACAAAACAAAAATGCATTTTTCTTTATATTTTTGCTCAAGAAAAATATGTAAACTTGTATAGTTATATAATAAAACATTTTCTACTAAATAAAAAGATAAATTTATATTTTTAAAACATTTTTATTATTAAAATCCTTTATTTCACAAAAATGCACTATTATCGTAATAAAATGCAGAAGTCTATATTTTTGACTTTTAAAATTTAACAAAAATGCCTTTCTCACTTAGAAAAATATTTCAAACCATTTCCAAACTTAATTTATAGCCAAAACATATTTTTAAACCAATTTCCACCTTTTTATTTAAATAAACCACCTTTAAAAATTACATACTTCTTTTAAAAATTATTAAAAGAAGTAAATGGGCAATAATTAATATAATTATTGCATTTTCTCTAAAATAAAATCATTTTCCATTTATTATCAACCTAAATAAAATAAAATAAAGTTCTAAACTTTATTTTCACAATTTAATTCCAATTTCATTGTTTATTCCAAACAAACAATTTAAAATTTCGAATTTTAATTTAATTCACAATATTAAATTATAATTACCATTATAATTTAATATTGATAGGTAATCTCCAAATCAGGTTTCTTACAGACTCCCCCCTTAACAAAAATTGCGTCCTCGCAATTTCTAGAGAAGAATTTGTATTCAACATATAAATTTCATCAATCAAAAGAGAAAAAGAGATAAGCTTGAGATAAAAAGATTCTCTCAACTCAAATTGATAAAAGACCAAGATAAAATTGCTCGATAAATTCTATAATTTCTCGAATATATTCGTCGGGATTAGCGGATTATAGAATTTGTATGAGCAATACCTCATGATTTTGGAGGCTTCTCACCTTCAAAACAAGAACACAACAGAATGCTACCCAAATGATCAATCAAGTGAGATTGATTTCTTAGAAATTTCTCGAATAGAGTCGGGATTTAGCTCAACCTTTATCCCGGACTTCAATCACTAAGATGATTATCGACATGACTGTCCATGTGTCATTACGGAAAGAACCACACCAACATTGGTTTGACAACAAGAGAGGTAAGAGAATTCGATGAGAGGTGGTTTCTTCAAAGGCCATCGGACTCAAATGACCGCATAATGCACGATGTTAAATAATGGCTCAAAGACAAAACAAACTCGAGGAATGGATTTCTACAGTCTTATTTTACAAAACAAATATTCTTAAGGTTTCAAAAACCCAATTTCTTTATACTCAAAATCTCAAACTTCAATATTCTGAAAATTTTCAAGACTTCTTACAAAAATCCAATTTATTCTCTAAACTCTTTATTTAAAGTGAATAAAATGTTTTACTCGTAGATTCTACCATAATATATTTCAGTTTGAAATATATACACTTTCATACAAAACATCAACCAAATTTTAGTCACAAAATAGGTAGAGTGCACTTAACTATTAAGAAAACAAGTTACTTCTATTACAAACCTGCTGTAAAGATCTTAAATTTTGACCCAACAAAACTCAAATTCTTAAAATATTTATAAAATAAAAGTTGTTCTACTAAGTCTAGTCCTTCCATCAATATAAAGATCATCCAAATCAGATTTACGGTTTGAAAGTTATGCTAAATTTACTTTCAGCTTAAATTTTAGAAAGTTCATAATAGGACAGAAATGTCTATCCACTTTCAAACCCATTTTAAACTAAATAAAAAGCAAAATCTTTCAAATTGGTAAATGAAAATTTATAGCTTACTGAATGCTCTTTCATTTACAAAAAGATTGAACTCATTTGGAGTTATCAATATCAAGTTATCGTTGTTTTAGTACAGCACTTTTCCAAACAAAATTTCAGCTTTTAAATCAATTTAAAATTTGAAATTTTCCCAAACCATTTTAATCTCAAACTACATTTTCAAACAAGCTTTTTGCTATATTATTTATTAAATGATCTTCTTTTTCCCCGGAAAGCTAAGACATACAAAATTATGATCAACTTTATGTTATCATCGTAAAACAATTTATTAAGTGGAAATATTTTCATTACTTTCCAAAATCTACTTTAAAACAATTAACTTGAAAACTCATTTTGGAAGAGATAACTAATCTCTTTCATTATCAAGAGATGATTATTGATTATCCACCAAAATAAATTTTTGGGATATGTATGAAGTTTAAAATTATTCTCACAATTTAAAATGATTATACTACATGAATTGTTCATTTATTAAAACAATCCAAATTCACATTTCCACTTGTCACAAAAATTAAACTTCCATCTAATTATCAACATAAAACTAATTAAAGTTGATAATTAATTCAAACTTGTTTTCAAAAGAATTTTTCAATTTCAAACCCACAAGTTTTAATACCATTTAAGTTTAAAACAAAAACTAGCTCACAAATTTATACTAAATGTTCTAAACTAACACTTCTTTATTTTCTCTTAAGATAGAGTTTTATATTTATCCTCTACTGTTACTCAAATAAATAAGTGTCAAAACAAATTTTATAGTTATCATTAATAACTTGTACTAAAATATTCAATTAATATTTTATTTTTTCAAACCAAAGTATTCTTTTACTTTAAATACATCATTTTATTAATCAAAGCATCAAATGATATTTTCTTCTAATTAAGACATCCCCTTAATTAGAATTATTCACTTTACTTACCCAAATTACCATATTCAATTTCTCAAATTTTAAATAATATAAGGGTATTGCCTCGCCATTAATTTATAGTGAATGAACCCATCGATTGGCTGTAGAGTTGATCAAATGATCAAAACTGTCTCGCCACTCCTCCAACACTCACTATGGTTCAATGGTTTCATTAAACATTTAAAATAAAATTAATACTACACTATATTAATTATTCTCAAACTTTACTTATTAAAACTCAATTTACCGTGTCTGACTGTCTCATCACAGCGTTTAGGAAATTCCTATCGATGACGTTGGCCAAACGCATCGACCAGAATTCTTAAAACACTAGACGGACAACCCAACACAAAAATTAATTTAAAAAAAAAGAAATACCTCATATATAATACTCAAAATATTCTTTGTTTTTCTCAAAAATCCAATTTTCACTTAAAAACATATCTTCAATTTGAAAGATTTGAAAACTCAATTATAACTTATACTCAAAATAAAAAACACAAGAAGAACTCATCAAGATATTCCCAGAATACTCGATTTACAAGACTGATGGAATAGACTGGAGCGTTCGTTATTCCAAACGGTATAACGAACCACTCACAAAAACCATACGAGTGTGGAATGCGATAAGAGGAACACTATCCTCCGCAACTCGTAGCTCATGAAAATCAGTGTAAGGTCAAGCTGAGGAATGACCCTAGCACCACTTAATGGATAAAAAAAGAGAGATCAATGAGATATAAGAGTAAGGTTAAGATATCTTCTCGAATGAGAAGAAGAACACTAACAACATATCATTACTTCGAGTGAAGTAATTTCACAAAGTATATCAACAATTGAGTATCCAAAGAGGATATCTCAAAAGTAGGCAAGAACGACAATATCAAATAAATTCAATGAATCACCTCATTTCCCTAGTGGACATCCTCGTGGGAGGATGACCGAAAGGATAAGAACTGGGAATGAAGTCAATACAATATTCAATTGCCCGATTGGGTGTCATACCCGAAACGGAATCACAGAAATCAACAGAGTCACAATGACTGGAATTCGAGATATATCATCAACATCTTGAAACTCAAGAGCGAATACAGATACTTCAAAATCATCATTAATATTCCGAAGAACAAGAAACAACAAATCAGCCAAAACTAGGATACCTAAATATAGGATCCTTCAAACCACAGAATGCGGCTTGATAATATGCAAGCCACTCCATCTCAAATCATTCCAAACTCTAGATAGAAATAGCATCCTAATTCGCACAAAAAGATAAGCTACAAGGAACAATCCCAAAATCCTTAAACATCATACCAAATATTGCAGATCCCCTCAATAGGATTCGCAATCCTCAAAGAAATCACAAGGTAAGAACATCAAAAAGCATCAACAAATTCCTCCGATACGGATGAGTGTCAAGCACCCGTATCGAAGAGGACTCAAATAAAACAATCACGATTAAGATTACTCTTAAGGTAAGATATAATCAATTTCAATTATGGAATACTACTGAATAAAATATATTCCTAGACATATCCCAAACTTCTATCTCAAAGGACACAATAAGATAAAGGACATGATGATTAAGGGATTTATAACACTTGTAGTACACTTAGATGTACCGTAATATGTGTTTTTGTTCTGTGGTTATCATACTTTGTTCTGAACTCAGCTCTGATACCAAGCTGTGATGCCCCACCCCGAGACCCACATTAACAAAGAGTATTATGGGGTAATATTGTCTGCTAATGCGGAGAATAAGGCTGGTTAGTAGCGACCATCTATAGCCCTGTCTTAAATATCTATTGAATACGTCGATTAGTGCTCTATATTTTTTTCCTAACTCAAGTGGATCGACATATCCAAAAAATGCTTAATACAAAACTACATGTGGCTATAGGATCTATCTGAACAAAATACAACAACTCAAATGCTAAACACGTCACAGAACAACAAATAATCACATATATATACATGTACAGATACATCACAGAGTATACAAAATGATACATCACATATGTGGTATGACGACCACAATACAAACACGAGTCAAAAGAATATACATATCAAAGTAGCTATAAAAGGACTACTCAAAAACTATATCAAAAAGGCGACATCGGAAAAGAGTCCATGCGGAAGCAGAATTGGATAAGTCCAAAGCTACCTAACTTGAAACACCTCGGTCTGATCCGAGTATAAAATACACAGGTCAGTCTAGCCAAGCATATCAGTTTAAGAGGATAAGCAGTAATAAATGCATAAGAATAAGGGTAATGTTCTTCTTAAATAAAAAGGAACAATACTGAGTATAAGCATGAGTATAAGTATGGTATAGTTACTTTAAGTGATGAGATGATATCACTTACACAGACATATAATCATAAAAGAGATAAAACAATCCATAAAACGCTAAATATAGCAAGCCTCATATTATCGGCATACCGCAAATCATCAATAGTGGTATAGGGAAAATATAACTCCTAAAAAGGAGAAATCCCAAAACCCTCCATATCGGCAAACTCAAAGATATCTCAAAGAAATCACCATCTCAAAAATACACCACAAGGCAATCAAATATAACTCTCAAACATAGGAGAATATAATACCAAATAAACTCCAAAAGGCCAACTCATGTAATAATGCCAATAGGCAAATCTCAATAATAACGCCAAAAGGAAAATCTCAAATAACGCCAATGTAGGCAACTCAAATTCCCATAAGGTAATCGCCATAACTATATAAAATGGCTCGAATGGCCAACCATGAAAATGGCGATACACTCGGGAAATCAATGAAAACATCTCAAAATTTACACGTGCTTTTGGCCGAAGCCTGCCAAGTACTGATCTCAAATATGGTACCACGCCCGAAGGCAAATACGTCACAAGGACAAATACGCCGCAATGGCAAATATGCCGCATTGGAAAATACACCGCAATGGCAAACGCAATGGCAAACGTCTCGAGGACAAATATGCCACAATGGAAATGACCCGAAGGTCCAGTACTGAAAATACACCGCAATGGCAAATGTGTCACAAACTCTCGAATAGGGACCCGAATAGTGTTAACGTGTGTCCCATACCACACGTTCGCACTAAACGGTTTACCAACCGCTAGTAAATTTCACACTCAAAGCAGTAATACCCCATCTCATCGGTAAACTCGACTCGAAGATCAAAACGATCAAACAGACAAGTCGGAAATTAACCGATAAGATAAACGCACGTGTCCCATACCACGTGTTTTACCAAATCGTTTAATTCTCCTTCTCATTCACTCGAAATGTGCAAAAACATGTAATTTATATATAAAATAATTTACTTTGGAAAACAAGCTTTGAAAACCAATTTTTCCAAACAATTTTGAAATAGTTTTTAAAATTTATGGGCATTTCAAAATAATTATTATATAATATTTTAAAGTATTTTCAAGTGTAAAATCTATTTATTCTCTACAATAAGGGAAATTTTTGAGTTGCTTGGGAAGATCATTTTCCACTAGTGGAATTCACATATAATAACAGTTACCAGACAAGTATTGGGATGACATTATTCGAAGCATAATATAGAAGGCCATGTAAATCACCGTCATGTTGGTGAGAGTTGATGAATAAGGTGATGCTTGGACCATAAATGGTAAGGGATACGTCAGAGAAAGTAGAGTTGATACAGAAAAGGATTAATGCGACATAGGATATACATAATTCATATGCCGATAATAGGCGAAAGGAACTATAATTCAAAGTTGGTGATCTTGTATTTGTGAAAGTATCGCCCCTTAAGCATGTTATGAGGTTAGGAAACTCAAGGAAGTTAGCGTCGCAGTTTGTTGGACCATTTAAAGTGTTGGAGCGTATCAGGATTAGCTTATAGAGTGGAGTTGCTATAAAGGATGGTTAGAATTCATAATCTGTTCCATGTGTCATGTTTGCAAAAATGTGTACATCATTCAACTACTGTGGTGGAACTTATTCAGTTGGAGGATATGGAAGTAGAAGCTGAAGCGAGTTTATCTAAAGGACCTACACAGATAGTGAAGCATGGAATTCGAAGGTAGAGGAATAAAGTAATCAAGCAGGGGAAGGTGCAATAGGGAGACGATCCGGTAGAGAGTACGTGGGAGCCTAAGAGGAAGATACAGACTTCTTATCCCAAACTCTTTACCGATATGTTCTTTCGGTTGGTATGGTTTTTATAGAAATTAGGTTTTAGTTGCTTAGATTGGATGTTAGGAATTAGGTGCTATAATTATTGGATGCTAATTATATGTTATTTCTTATGTCACTAAAGTTACATTCGTATAGAACCACCAGTTATTATATTAGGGTTGTTATGCATCATGCCTACTATGCCATATATTTGCATTCATACAGGGTGCATTTATCACATTTATTGCATTATACTAGGTTCATATCAGTTATCATGCTCATGTTCATCCTATATCTTGTTTGGATGTTATTGTATGTGTATATAAATTGACTAAATATGATGGTTGCTTTAATATAGATGATTGCTTTGTACGATTAGTTGTACGCATGTATGAGTGATAGGGGTGAATAAACGAAAGAGTGAGCTTCTATTTCATTTTTCGTTCCTTTGGAATTTTGGAATTAGTGGAAGGTATTTTGGTAAATTTCGGTAGAAGGGCAAAATGGTAAATATTACATATAGTTGAATATGCCAACGGGAGTCATACCATTACTTTGCTCTTGTTTTTTGGTCAGGATGGAGTATTCATTTTCCGAATCAGACGTCATATGAGAGAGATATCGAGCTTTTATTTAAGTGGGTTAGATTTGTGCGCAGACAGTGGGCCAGGTTGGGTTGAGTTGGGCTAAGCCAATTGTTTGAATTCAAAGTTGAGACACTGATTCAGTTCCCTCCTAAAGCCTTTTTAAAAGTACGTAAGTTCATTTTCTAACTTCTTTCCTCATTTCTGAAAACATCGAAACCATCATCTTCCTCTTCAACACCAAATTCACAATTCTTAACAAAAATTTACGAGAAAAGTTGCATTGGATTCGTGGCGGAGTTCTCTATCACCTAGAGTAAGAATCATATGCGATTATGGAGATTCGATTTTCTAGAAATTTAAGGTAGCGGGCAAATTCAGTTTTCTTTGGCTTGTTCTTCGATCTTTATATAATATTTTGATAATGCTATAGGAAGTTTTAAGGCTAAATTAGGATTTAAATATTATATATATATATCTGAAATGAACCCGAAAACTAAAAAACAAAGAAGAACGTATTTTATTTTCAGAAAAACTACGAAAACCTATTTTTTACACTAATTCGAATTTGAAACCAAATAAATACCAAATTTGATGCTTGTAAATGTGTAGCGACCCTAAGGGAATAATAGACAATGTATATATATGATATCAAATCATCATACAATGTATGGAGTAAATAATTAAAAGCTGGAAATCTAAAACTTTCAAAAATAAAAGAAAAATGCATATATGGGACGTGCAGTGGTGCACTGGCGGGTGCACACCAGTCCACCATGGGTGACCCAGATTAGTGTATTTGGCATTTTTGAATGCTGATTCGACTGTGGTGATCCGACTTTTCACATGATGTTTTATAATGACTCTATGGTGACGAATTGACTGGCACGACTGCTGTTTGGATGGATAGTTTGGTGATGGCAATGATGTATTGGTGTAGTATGTATGATTTTGGAACCGTATTAGAACATGTGAAGTGTGTATGAGGTGTGCTTGATGGCGATGGTGTACGAATGAGATATAGGTAGTTCTAGATAAATAAATAAGAGTATATGAGACTTAGCAATAATGATGAAATATGAATGTGACATACATGTATATGTATATGTATGCATATGCATATGTATATGTATGTATAGTTTTGGATCATATAGTTCGATAAAGTGGTATGTATATGTGTATATATAGTTTAAGGACAAGGAACGAATACCTGAATCTTATAGCGCACACGGTGGGTCCTTGATTCATGGTATTGACAAGTGTTCTCCTGTAGAGTATCAGAGCTAGTCCGGGAGAGTTTTGGTGTGGACAAAAGTTGACTTGTAGCATACATGGCGAGACCAGGCATCAGTCCAGTACCTAACTATCCTTTACCACAAACGGCGAGATCGGATAGTTGTAGACATGAAATCCTTTACCATAGGCGGTGAGACCGAATTTCGTATAGAGGATTCTTTAGCGTTGGTGTTCGGGACCGGATCAAACATAGATAGTATAATATCATTCTATAGCACGACACAGGCGGGTCCAAAAGATATTATACTTAGGCTTAAACTATGTTATATCACTGTCACAGTAAAATATAAGTTTTAGATTGGCATCACTTACTTAGACATAAGTCTGGCCCACTTCTATATTCTTTTTACCAATATTGTTCAGGTTGATGGACTTTGGAGACATAATGGACTTGAAGACAAGATCTGTATATACTATAAATATTGTATATATGTTAGCACCAAAATTGGTCACTAACCTCGTAGAGAAAGATTGTGTAGAGATATAAGTGATGAAGATAAATTAAACAGAGAAGACAATGCTAATTTAAATGCAGAAAGTAAGAACACCAAATTTATAGTGGTTCAGCGTAATTGCCTACGTCCACTTTGAGGTTAAACTTTATTGATCTTCTTAATAGATGATTACAAATACAATTCGTGAATCGAATGCTTGAATGAAGTTGTTAAGTAGAGAAGATGAGTCTAAAAAATGGCAGAGTTTCCCCAGTGTTCTCTCCCCAAAAAAGGATCCCTTTCACTGTGACCCTGCCCCTCTATTTATAGGCAAATATGGGCTGGACTTCCCAAATGGGCTGGATGGCCGAACACTCTAGCCCCAGTACAGTGGTCGCTGCATGCCGAACCTAGTATGCCGAACGCTCTAATGCCGAACAGTCCTTCTATGCCGAATGGTACGCTGGATGTGTGGGAAGTGCAGGATGATTGTCAGTTGAGGCCGAACGTGTCTCTATCCAAATCTCTTGAACGAAAAGTGCACGCTGGCCGAACGACATTGTCACCTTGAGTAGTTGTGCATACTGAATGTCTTCTGGATGCCGAGTACTCTCGTTGCCGAGTACTACGCCGAGTACCTTGGAGTGCCGAGTACTCTCGCTGCCGAGTACTACGTCGAGTACCAAGGGATGCCGAGCGCTCTTGTTGCCGAGTACTATGCCGAGTACCAAGGGATGCCGAGCGCTCTTGTTGCCGAGTTCTCCTATCACCAAGTTCTAATGATGCCGAACGCTAGGGATGCTGAGCGTTGGTTGTCGCCGAGTGCCAGTTGACGCCGAACACTACTTGACGCCGAGTCTCCTGGTCGCCGAGCATTACGGATGCCGAACGCTATGGATGCCGAGTCCCACTGGATGCCGTGTGCTTCGCCGAACACTCCTGGATGCCGGTCACTCTCTGATGCCGAGTGCTACCTGATGTCGAGCACTAGTTGCCTGGTCAAATCTCCAGGAAACACTTGCCCCCCAAAGTGTATCGCGTGGCCGAACGTGATGCGCTTTGAATCTGGTTCAACTTTCCTTGACGATGCCTTCTCGAGGATGCCTACAACGGAGGTGTGTGGCGAGCGTGGCCTGGATGACGAACGATACGTTCGAAGCCGAACAATCCTCGTGTGCCGAACGTCACTTTGCTATGATGCCGAACACCCCGGTATTGACCGGTTCTACCGGGTATAGCCTTTTCACCTTCTAGCTTCCCCCTATATAACCAGGTCCTCCCCGTCTTCTCTTTTTCACCTTTTCACTTTTGCCACTCTTCAAAGATTAGCAATTTTCGCTAGACGATCAGATTTCCTTCATAATCTCCAACTCTGCAAACTAGGTACTATTCCTCGCATAACTCGAATAGGTTTCAAACGAGATGGTGTCACGTAGAAAGCTTTCGAGTATATTGCCGAACGATAATGCGAGGCGAGGAGGAAGGATTCGAGGTGTTTGCACATATGGTCGTCGTATTTAGCTTCATCGTGCCGAACTATAGTTGAAAAAGAAGGAGAAGGAAAACGTTGGAGGTGGTAAGGGTGTTGGAAGGCATAGCTATGGTTCGGCGTATGTTGTCATGCGCCGAATGATAGAGGCTGCCGAATAGTATTTCGTCTGAATAAACTAAGGCCGAACACTCACTAGAACGCCGAACAACAACTTAGCCGAACGAACTCTGGTTGCCGAACACACTTAGACGCCGAACTGTATCAATGCCGAACGTCATTAATATTGAGCAACTGACATGCCGAACCATGTTTAGGCCGAACAATACAATTGCCGAGCAGAACTTAGACCGAGCAAAACAAAACCGAACATTGTACTTAGGCCGAACATTTTGAATGCCGAACAGAACCTTTAACTGGACAATGACTTAACCGAACGAGGCCTTTAGCCGAACAAGGCCTTTAGCCGAACACTTGACAATGACTTAACCGAACAAACATACATGCTGATCTATTCTTAGGACGAACAATGCAATTGTCGAACAACATTTAAATGCCGAACAGTTATAAATGTCAAATTAGACTTAAGCCGGATACTTCATAAATTACATGTTTTCTAGATCTGGAACTGTTACCACCACCAGGCGGGCTCTTTGAGACGGTCAGCGATGACGGTCTTCGAAGGCAACGATTCGAAGCTCATTTTTATATCTTTGAAATCTTATTGCTTGTACACAATTGCTTGCACTAGTTCACACACCACGTGGGGGGGGGGAACTCGTGTTGCTAATTCTAACGTTCAACGTTTTTTTAAGTATAGTTCTCTCAAGCACTTAGCCAGGTTCGTTATTTATTTGGGATGTCGAGAAAATCTAGCTCCGCCACTATATCCGACAGGCCTGGGCCGTCATCAAGGCAAGGAGCCGTTGATACTTCTAATCCGTCGACTTCTCCTGCTCATAACTTGGCACCTGATGCTCTGGAGGCAACAATCTTACTAGACAATCCGATCGATTCACAAGCCTCGAAGATCAACGAAGCTGCTCTACGACGGATATGCTCCATTCATGGGATTCCTTTTGCCGACGTGTTAGTTCCTTCGAGACACGATCGTCCTCATCTACCCCCAGTCGGGTACACTACCTGCAACAAGTTCATGTGTTGGATGGGCAGCGTGCCTCCATTCAATTTATTTCTCCGGGATGTACTGCAGTACATAGACATAGCTCCGTCGCAGCTGCACCCGAACGGCCATGCATTTCTATATGGGACTTACTTACTTTTCATGGCCGTCTTCTCCATACCTCCAACCGCCGGTGATATCAGATACATTTATATGTTCAAGAGACGGAAAGACAGTCCTTCCTTCATGTTCCTCGAGCCATACCACAAATGCCAGATCTTGACAGGGGCATGTAGTAAATTCGCCCTGTACAAACAGGAATGGTTCTATGTGCGCTGCCCTTCTGGTTTCGCTAGGAGATGGGTTGAAGGCAGTAAGTCTCTCTGCTGAGTCACTATTCGTATTTGATCGGAGTCATGCTTTTCCTAACTCTTCATTTCATCTTTTCAGGTATCAACCCACGTCCGGAAGGCCGAGGATATTCTGAGGCTGTTGAAGCCATTAGAGCTCTTCCTGCTGAGGATCGAGACATCCGGACTATCATTTCAAATGAATCACTATCGGGGTTTGGCTTGCTAGCCCCTGGTCGTCGGATCAGCCTTCCAGAAGGTGTCACCATTCCCAAACCTCCGTCTGGTAAAGGGAAAAAACAGGCCGGATCGTCGTCGCGCCGCACTCCCGATACGCACGGAGAAGGTGAGCGCAAAGAAGACGAAGCTCCTGAGACTCAGGGCGAGAACGTGGGTCCCGCTTGGAATCCGGCAATCGAAGTTCAGGATATCGAGACGTCATCCTCCCCTTCGAAGGGAAAGAAGAAGTTAAAATATACAGTTCAAAAGGAGAAAGTTGGTGGCACTTCAAAAGTTACGCCTATCCCGCCTGAGAAAGAGGCTTCCTCACAGCATCTGGAAAGTTCTCTGAGGGGTCTGTCAAACCTGTCCATTCCTGATGATTTACTTAATTACGGGTTCGATGATCCTGAAGCTCTCAAATTTTCTTCGCCCGCTAGAGGCAATGCGGGAGTTCAACTCCCGGTCCAAGGAGACAACACCCCGATTAGTAAAGATAAACGAACTGGTCCGTCGGGGGGAACACTAGGACACACACGCACATATGCATTCCATCATACACTTCAAGTTTTTTCTCATCTCACGGACTATTCTTAACTCGTTGTTATCTCCATTCTTTGCAGGTGATATGGGGCGTTCTCACGGACTCGATCGTCTTCAGGGCTCTTCTGTATTTCATCACTCTGGACGGGATTCTGGTTCAGGCAGACGTAGGGACAAAGGCGATTATGAAGATAGGGACAATCGTCCCCGCGAGTCGTCTCACCGAAAGAAGGCACATTCTCAATCTTCCCAGTCCCGTGATCTTCCTCCTCCAACTGAGCCGGATAGGGAGAAGTCTTTACATAAGGGTTATCAATCTGATGCTCCTCGAGAACAACATTCCAGTTCATCGAGTACAAGGCAAGTTCGAGAGCAACGGAAAAGAGCGGAATTCTCAAAGCCTCCTCCTCCTACTCATGCGGTGGACCCAACTGTTGCGGAAAAGATGGTCGATCTTAAGGCCAAGTTTCCAAAAATTTGCTTCGATGGTCTGAAGTTCCTCCCGGCCATTCATCATATTCCCGGGCATGTGAAGCAGAGTGCCATTGCCTGCAATAACGACGTCTATGTTCAACATGATGCGTTTGTGCACTTGGTGGAGAAGATCTCGGAAGTATCCGTTGAGCGTCAACACGAGATTGATCGTCTGAATCTGGAGGCTGGCAGCGATAAGAAAATCATCAAACTCCAAGACGAAGAGCTTGCTTCGTATAAGTCGAAGCGGGAAGCCGCTGAACAAAGCGCAAAAGATACTGCTGAGGCAGTTACTCGTTTAGAGGCGGCTCACAAAAAAGAGCTTGACGAAGCAGTCCAGCGCAGCGGTGCCCTCGCCCTAGAAAAAGACTCTGTCCAAAAAGAAAAGGACGCGCTCGCCACCCAAGTCAAAGAGCTGAAAGAATTACTCTCCAAGGAGAAGGAGGATAAGGTAGCTGCTCAAGAAGAATCACAACGATACTGTGATGAGATCGTTGCTACCCGACTCCTAAAAACAAAGCTCGATGACGAACTCGCTGGGGTTGAGAAAATGAAGGATGAGGCCCGTGAGGAGGGCAAAAGAAAGGCTGCAGAGGAGATTGACTCTCGCCTCGAGGCGGCCGCGGAAGCCAGCAGGGAAGAGGTCAAAAGCATGTTTGACCCGTTGATTGCTGAATACGGAGCCCGCGTCCTCATGCATCACGACTTAACATTCTTGGGTGACGGCTACCTTGAGTCCCTAGCCGAGGCCTGGGAAACTTTGATAAGGATTAGGAAGATCGAGTCAGGCTCCGAAGAGGTCGATGAGGAGGCCCTGGTGAAGGAGTTCCTTAGGGGGAATGAGCCATCGGATTTATCCGCAGCATTGGCACTTTACAGCAAAGGCTCTCCCCTTACAAAAGAGAAAGATGGTGAAGCTGGCCCATCTGGGGTTAATATTACTGCTCTTCATACTGCTTCTCAATCTGCTGCCCAATCGGCCGGTAGGCCGACACTTGATCCATTCGAGCAGCATGTTGGTTATGACCCCGAAGACCCTGGGCTCGGTGCTCATGTGCTATCACCTATCCTGGAGGGTGAAACCCCACACGCCACCGATAGCCAACCAGAACCTGGTGGGAAATTCTTCTTTCTCTAGAAGTCGAAAGATCCCGTCCTTTTTCAGCAGTGGCTACTCGTTCTAACGCTCATTCTTTTATGTTCCCATGCAGGTTGTTCTGACGCCAAGCAAACTCCGAGGAGCGATGACGCCAAGGAGGAGGCAGGGAAAACAAGCGATGCTGTCCATGCGGGAGTACTCCCTGGTCCCGATGCTCAGGTGATCGGGGCGCTGGATGATGATAAGCTCGACACTTCATCTCCTGCCGAAGGGGATGATGAAATTGAAATCACCGGCGCCTCTGAGCATACTTCACAGACAAGCATGAAGGACCGCCTTGCCGAAGAGGAGAAGAAAAAGGTTGAGGTCAAAGCTGAACCTGGAATACTGGAAGTAACCGACCCACGGAACCGACCTTTGAAAATCATTCTCCCAGGAAAGTTCAAACCGCTGGATGTTCCGTCTCCTATTCCTGACTCCATTTCTTTAGCAAGCAAAAAGTCCAAGAAAAAGCATGAGGGAGAGGAGTCGTCGGAAACAACGAAGGAAGACAAGAAGAAGAAGCCGAAGAAATAATCGATACACTCGTTCAACGAGTTTCTTGCTTAAGTCTTGTAATTGCTTTTACCTTCCACAACTTGTAGTTTGTATAGAGAGGTCTGAATTTTGTAAGAGTGATCATGTATCCTCATTTTGGACTTATCGAATAAAGTTTTTAGTTTCTTTTTCGTTTGAATGATTCTCTTGTCTTTCTTTGGTTTGCTGACTAATTGTAGCCATAACTCAAGTTCTTATGAGTTGCACTATCTCCCGGTCCATTCTAGTGTCGTTCAGACATTTTTAGACATGGCGTGCTTCTCGTACCACATCTCTCGAGTACTTGGACTTTTCGCTGACTCTGTGCTCCGGGAACTCGGAGATTTGAAATCGTTTATACTCTAGTCCGCGCTCTGGGGACTTAGAGTACTCCGCTCCGCACTCCGGGGATTTGGAGATTTGAAATCGTTTATACTCTAGCCCGCGCTCTGGGGACTTAGAGTACTCCGCTCCGCACTCTGGGGATTCGGAGATTTGAAGTCGTTTGTACTCTAGTCCGCGCTCCGGGGACTTAGAGTACTCCGCTCCGCGCTCTGGGGATTCGGAGATTCGGAATCGTTTATACTCTAGTCCGCGCTCTGGGGACTTAGAGTACTCCGCTCCGCACTCTGGGGATTCGGAGATTTGAAGTCGTTTATACTCTAGTCCGCGCTCCGGGGACTTAGAGTACTCCGCTCCGCGCTCTAGGGATTCGGAGATTCGGAATCGTTTATGCTCTAGTCCGCGCTCTGGGGACTTAGAGTACTCCGCTCCGCACTCTGGGGGTTCGGAGATTTGAAGTCGTTTATACTCTAGTCCGCGCTCTGGGGACTTAGAGTACTCCGCTCCACACTCTGGGGATTCGGAGATTTGAAGTCGTTTATACTCTAGTCCGCGCTCCGGGGACTTAGAGTACTCCGCTCCGCGCTTTGGGGATTCGGAGATTAGGAATCGTTTATACTCTAGTCCGCGCTCTGGGGACTTAGAGTACTCCGCTCCGCACTCTGGGGACTTAGAGTACTCCGCTCCGCACTCTGGGGATTCGGAGATTTGGAATCGTTTATACTCTAGTCCGCGCTCTGGGGATTTAGAGTACTCCGCTCCGCACTCTGGGGATTCGGAGATTCGAAGTCGTTTATACTCTAGTCCGCGCTCTGGGGACTTAGAGTACTCCACTCCGCACTCTGGGGATTCGGAGATTTGAAGTCGTTTATACTCTAGTCCGTGCTCCGGGGACTTAGAGTACTCCGCTCTGCGCTCTGGGGATTCGGAGATTCGGAATCGTTTATACTCTAGTCCGCGCTCTGGGGACTTAGAGTACTCCGCTCCGCACTCTGGGGATTCGGAGATTCGGAATCGTTTATACTCTAGTCCGCGCTCTAGGGACTTAGAGTACTCCGCTCCGCACTCTGGGGGTTCAGAGATTTGAAATCGTTTGCACGAGTCTGTGCATCGTACAGGATAATGTAATTTGTCACCCAATTATGAGATATAGAAACGTTAGTGATTCATGGAAAATACGGCTTCAAGCCTTTATTAATGAAAATCAACTAGACTGCTTGATTACAACTTTAAAAAGAAACTACGTTATGACTGAACGGAAACATGCAGGAAATAACAGTGCCTAAAATAAGAAAGGAAACATGCTAAATGTAATAGTGCCGCAGATGTTCACTGTTCCATGCTCGGGGGAGTGTCGTGCCATCAACGGTCGCTAGCTTGAACGTTCCCTCTCCAAGCTTCCGTTCAATGGTGTATGGACCTTCCCAGCTGGGATTCATACGTGATGGTACCGGAAAAACTCGTTTTAGAACGAGATCACCCACATCAAAGATCCTTGGACGGACTCTGCCGTCGTAGTAACGCTTAACTCAGTGTCTATGCGCTGCCGCCCTTAATTCAGCTTCTTCACGCTTTTCATCGATGCAGTCCAGGGATTCCAACAAGAGATTCTGGTTTGTCTTGGGATCATAGTATGTCACTCGGTGCGATGGAACTTCAAGCTCCACGGGTATAATGGCTTTAGAGCCGTATGCCAAGGCGAATGGAGTGTGGCCGGTCGCGGACTTATGGGTAGTTCTATATGCCCATAATGCTGTCGGGAGTTCATCTACCCACTTGCCTCCAACCTTCTCCAGACGCTTCTTCAGTATGGACTTGATTATTTTGTTAACGGCCTCGACTTGTCCGTTAGCTTTCGGGTGTGCCATGGCGGCAAACTTCTTCTTGATGCCATACTTTGAACAGAACTCTTTGAACTCTCTGCTTTCAAATTGTGTCCCGTTGTCCGTGATGATGGTGCGAGGAAGGCCAAAGCGGCATATAATGTTTCGTACAACGAAGTTAACGACCTTCTTAGAGGTGATTGTGGCCAAAGGTTCTGCCTCAGCCCATTTCGTGAAATAGTCGACTGCAACTATCGCATATTTCGCGCCACCTTTGGATATAGGCAAAGAGCCGATTATGTCGATTCCCCAGATCTCAAATGGCCAGGGACTAATCATTTGTGTGAGTTCCGTTGATGGAGCCCTCGGGATTTTCGCATATCTTTGACACTTGTCACATTTTCTTGCGTAGTCCGCGGCGTCCCGGTTTACGGTGGGCCAGTAATATCCATAGCGGAGGATCTTCTTTGCTAGCGTTTGCCCCCCAGTATGGTCGCCACATTCCCCTTCGTGAACCTCTCTCAAGACCCGCTTTGTTTCATCATGAGCGATGCATCGTAATAATGGGACTGAGAATCCCTTTCGATACATTGATCCATCCTGCATTACGTATCGTGCGGCCTTTCGAAGGACCTGCCGTCTTTCACTTCTTTTTTCTGGTAAAGCCCCGGTCGTTAGGTACAGTTTGAATGGGGTTATCCACGATTCCTTCTCGATTTCTGTTTCCAACACGCGATCGACTTTCATCTCGTCTATGCTCGGGGCATGCAAGACTTCGACGGGATACAATCCCATTTGCTGCGCATCGCCGGTACTTGCAAACTTAGCCAATAAGTCGGCTTCTTTGTTCTGTTCGTGCGGGATATGTGAAATGTCATAACGCTCAAGATTTGATAGTAGTTCTTGGACCTGAACGAGGTACGGAGCAAGCTTTCGCCCCTTTGCTTGGTAGTCTCCCCGTACTTGGTAAACCACCAACTGTGAGTCACAAAAGATTTCGACTGATTCGATCCCGAGTTCTCTGATGAGCTTCAAGCCAGCGATCAGTGCTTCATATTCGGCCTCGTTATTTGTAGCCGGGAAATCGAGCTTCAGGGCATAACAAATTGATCGGTTTTCCGGAGTTATAAGAACTACGCCCGCGCCGGAGCAACGGTCGTTTGATGCACCGTCAGTGTATAATTTCCATCGAACAGGGGGAATGATGTCGTGGTCATCCGGTTTGATGGGTATGGTAAACTCAGCGATGAAATCTGCTAATGCTTGACCTCGGATGGCTCTCCGCGGTAAGTATGCGATATCGAATTGGCTCAACTCGATGTTCCATCTTAGCAATCTCCTAGAAGTTTCCGGCCGTTGGAGTACCTACCTCAGGGGTTGATCGGTATAAACACCGATTGAATGTGCTTGAAAGTATGGGCGCAGCTTGCGTGATGCAATCACCAAGCAATAAGCCAATTTCTCGATTTTAGGGTAATTCCTCTCTGCCCCTGCTAAACGCTTGCTAACATAATACACCGGCTTCTGGACTCGATCCTCCTCACGAACCAAAGCCGCACTTATCGTATGCGGGGATACAGCCAAGTATACGTACAACATCTCGTGGTCAACTGGTTTTGCTAGCATTGGTGGGCTCTCTAGATGCCTCACCAAATTCCGGAATGCTTCCTCACAACTAGACGTCCATTCAAAATTTCTCTTCCCTTTCTTTATGATATCGAAGAATGGGATGCACTTGTCAGTTGCCCTAGATATAAATCGACTTAGCGCAGCTACTTTTCCGTTCAAGCTTTGTACTTGTTTTATAGTCCTGGGCGCTTGCACATCTCGAATAGCTTGGATTTTTTCTGGGTTGGCTTCGATTTCCCTAGCATTGACGATGAATCCCAAAAACTTCCCTGATGCAACGCCGAATAAACACTTCAGAGGGTTGATCTTCATCCCGTAAAACCTGAGTATGTCGAACATCTCAGCCAAGTCTCGAATGTGGTCGTTTGACCGTCGTGACTTCACGAGCATGTCATCCACATAGACTTCCATCGTTCTACCCAGCTGGTCCTTGAACATTCGATTCACTAAACGCTGGTAAGTTGCTCCTGCGTTCTTCAATCCAAAGGGCATCACTACATAGCAATACAGCCCGACATTTGTAATGAAGCTGGTGTGTTCTTGGTCCGGAATATGCATCGGGATTTGGTTGTACCCTGAGTACGCGTCCATGAATGACAGCAGCTCGTGTCCTGCGGTGGAGTCGACCAACTGATCGATCCTAGGCAATGGGAAACTGTCCTTAGGGCATGCTTTGTTCAAGTCAGAATAATCTACGCAAGTCCTCCATTTCCCATTCGCCTTTTTTACTAGCACGGGGTTGGATACCCATTCAGGGTAGAGGGCGTCGCGGACGAACCCATTTGCTTTGAGTTTGTCCACCTCCTCTCCAAGAGCGGCGGATCTCTCCGGATCCATTCCTCTCCTTTTTTGTTTAACTGGGACGTATTTCGGGTCTATGTTCAACATATGACTCGTAATGGCGGGAGAAATCCCACACATATCAGAATGCGTCCAGGCGAAAACATCAAGATTCGCCCGGAGGAAGTCGCTAAGGTCTTCGGTCATCGCGGGGCCAAGCTGTGATCCGATCTTCAGTATTCGCGAAGGGTCGTCACGGCTAACTAAAATGTCAATTGTTAATTCAGCCAGTGCCGCCTTCTCTTCCCTGGGTTTCTCATCGTCGTCTCTCGAATCTATATCTCCGAAGATCCGATAACTATGCCCGAGCCAGGGCTCGGGCACTACTTGTCAATTATCCGCATTAAGGATGCGGACAGGATTGTCCGCAACCTTTCCCTTCTCCCTCTGATGGGCTTCTCGGAGCTCAGCCACATAACAGGAACGACCAGCTGCTTGATCGCCATGAACAATACCTACTCCTTTGTCAGTCGGGAACTTCAAAGTTAAACACCATGGGGCTAACGCTGCCCTAAACTCAGCCAGGGCCGGCCGGCCCAAGAAAACGTTATATGGAGAATCCACATCCAGAACTAAGAAGGGTAGAATTCGCACCCTCCGACGCTCGCCCTGTCCCAGTTCAACTGGTAACTCAACATACCCCACGACATCGGTCGCTGCGCCGTTAAAGCCGTGTATACGAGCCTTGGACGGTTTCAGGTCCTTCGTTTCTAGTTTCATTTGATCGTAAGCCTTCTTGAAGATGATGTTGACTGAACTTCCACAATCAATCAGAATTCTTTTCACATATGCTGGTCCGATCGTTGCAGATATGACCATGGGGTCGATGGTCGGAGCCTCTATCTGATCAGCGTCTCTACTTCTGAACACAATATCGTCTGTCATTACGCGCTGCTGCTTAGCAGGGGCCCCATCCTCCGTGTTCGAACAGTACTCAAAATCTGCATGCTTCAGGGAACTTGCATATCGCTCCATCTTTTGCCAATTCTTATCTGCGGGGTGAGGTCCGCCGATAATCGTATTTATGACTAGTCTACCTACGGTTCGGGCAGGCTCCTCGGGATGACGCGGAGCTGGTGCACGACCTGGGTTGGACGTTCCCTGTCCTCCTTCCTGAGGATCCTTCACAAATTCTTGCAATTTCTTCTACCTGATCAACTTCTCAATAGCGTCGTGTAGGTGTCTACACTCCTCCGTATTGTGCCCATAAGTCTCATGGAAGCGACAATATTTCCCGGTCCGTTTTTGTTCCTCGGTCGATTCTTTCGGACGTGGCTTTCTGTATTGAAAAGTATTGCAGGTGGATAGGTAGATGTTCTCAAGTGGCGCGTTCAGCGGAGTATACTCGCTGTAGCTTGGAATTCTCGACTTCCACTTCCCCGCTTCTCTCTTCTTCCCTTGATTCCTTCCTCCGGACTCCTTAGACTGCCCAGGCTTATTCTGGACATTGAGTTGGACCTTTCCCGAGCTGTCTTCAGACTGCTTCACAGTAATGTTGCTCTTTATTGACTCTTGGACAGGTCCTGGCGCCTTATCTCGTCGTACCCACCTAGCTTCCTCTCTTCTTATGAACTGGTGTGCCTTAGAGTAGAAACGCTCTAGCGTAGCCGGAGGTTTTCCTGCCAGCCAGTCTCCAAACTCAGAGTCTGGATCCACACCTCTCATTACAGCCATCAGAATTGCATGGTCATTGGGATTACTGACTTCAGTTGCTGCTACGTGGAATCTTTGTAAATATTCCTTCAACGACTCCCCGGGATTTCGGATTACACTTGACAGAGACATCACGTCCTTTGGGCGCGTAGTGTGTATCCTGAACTGCTCAACAAACTTCTTTGCCAATTCCTCGAAATTTGATACGGATCGCGGAGGAAGTCGGGTGAACCACATAGTAGCGATCCCAGATAGAGTAATCGGAAAGCACCTACACTTGGTGGCATCATTCGCTCTAGCTGAATCCATCATCCATTCATACCTCATGACATG
Source organism: Allium fistulosum (assembly GCA_030737815.1). Classification (NCBI taxonomy): domain Eukaryota; kingdom Viridiplantae; phylum Streptophyta; class Magnoliopsida; order Asparagales; family Amaryllidaceae; genus Allium; species Allium fistulosum. The sequence goes on from CM060907.1 coordinate 855,491,070, forward strand.
CTGTCTGGGGTCAGTCCTCCCTTCATACGCAGGGATAGTAGGCATACTAAACTTCCTGGGGTACGCCGCTTGCAACACAACATCCGTGAACAGAGTATGACTTCTTGACACTCCCCAATCATCATTCGATAACCCCTGATTTTCCTTCATCAACTGCCTGATCATGGCTGTCAGATCTGGTGTCTGTATGGAAGGCGGAAGGTTAGTGTCCGTTCTACGCGCCTGACCATGCTGATGCCTCCTCTCCTGGCGGTCTGCCAATCGTGCGTCTTGAGGTTCGACATCGTTAGCATTTTGATGATCCGGGCCTCTATCCTCCATCTGCACTCCGGTCCTGAAGTTTCCAGCTCTTGCTTGGTCACGGTCTCCAGTTGTTTGAGCAGCAGCTTCTGCTCGTGCAGCGTCAGTCTTGCGGCGTCTACGCCTGGGAGGTTCATCAGAGGACGTTGAGCTGTTAGATGAAGAGTAAGGAGCGGGATTGCCCCCAGCATTCTGTTGCTGCTGTTGAGTGAGTTGTGCCATCAGGTTGGCGTTAGCTTGCATCTGCTCTCCTAGTTGTCTCCTGCTTTCCCCGAGTTCTCTCATCAAGTCATTGAACTCTATTCTGGTGACAACTGGAGTCTGTTCTTGAGCGGCAATTCCTGCACTCGGAATCGCTGGTTGATTGCTAGGTCCTGCTTGTTGCACACTAGCAGTTTCGTGGGCATCCGCATTATGAGAAGCTGACCTGGTACGTGGTCTTGCCATTGTAGAGTTATCGGTATGAACTCTGAGTAGAATCAACGGATGTCCTATCAGTGAGTCGGATCTTCTTTGGGGGATTTGTTCAATCCAGTAGCTTCAAAGCAGATCCTTGAGGTCTGAGAATTCAATTCTCATTGAAAGCACCAAAGTGTTAGCACCAAAATTGGTCACTAACCTCGTAGAGAAAGATTGTGTAGAGATATAAGTGATGAAGATAAATTAAACAGAGAAGACAATGCTAATTTAAATGCAGAAAGTAAGAACACCAAATTTATAGTGGTTCAGCGTAATTGCCTACGTCCACTTTGAGGTTAAACTTTATTGATCTTCTTAATAGATGATTACAAATACAATTCGTGAATCAAATGCTTGAATGAAGTTGTTAAGTAGAGAAGATGAGTCTCAAAAATGGCAGAGTTTGCCCAGTGTTCTCTCCCCAAAAAAGGATCCCTTTCACTATGACCCTGCCCCTCTATTTATAGGCAAATATGGGCTGGACTTCCCAAATGGGCTGGATGGCCGAACACTCTAGCCCCAGTACAGTGGTCGCTGCATGCCGAACCTAGTATGCCGAACGCTCTAATGCCGAACAGTCCTTCTATGCCGAACGGTACGCTGGATGTGTGGAAAGTGCAGGATGATTGTCAGTTGAGGCCGAACGTGTCTCTATCCAAAGCTCTTGAACGAAAAGTGCACGCTGGCCGAACGACATTGTCACCTTGAGTAGTTGTGCATACTGAATGTCTTCTGGATGCCGAGTACTCTCGTTGCCGAGTACTACGCCGAGTACCTTGGAGTGCCGAGTACTCTCGCTGCCGAGTACTACGCCGAGTACCAAGGGATGCCGAGCGCTCTTGTTGCCGAGTACTATGCCGAGTACCAAGGGATGCCGAGCGCTCTTGTTGCCGAGTTCTCCTATCACCGAGTTCTAATGATGCCGAACGCTAGGGATGCTGAGCGTTGGTTGTCGCCGAGTGCCAGTTGACGCCGAACACTACTTGACGCCGAGTCTCCTGGTCGCCGAGCATTACGGATGCCGAACGCTATGGATGCCGAGTCCCACTGGATGCCGTGTGCTTCGCCGAACACTCCTGGATGCTGGTCACTCTCTGATGCCGAGTGCTACCTGATGCCGAGCACTAGTTGCCTGGTCAAATCTCCAGGAAACAATATAAGTATCATATAAATAATCTGTAACAAAAGGACAAGATGTGACAGTGTGTGGTGTTGTTTAAAGTTGGATTTTAAAGGCTTGTGTAATTATCATAATTTATTTACAAATAATTATATATATTTGTATAGTACAAAATATGCATTTGACCTTCTGTTGTGAGATTCTAAAAGTTATCAGTTAGTTTTAGTTAGTATAGTTTTTTTCTTATGTTCTCTTTGTATATCATATGAATTATCTTCCAACGGCTTGTTGTTTCGGTACTTCGTTGTATAGCTACGGGGTTTGAAAATGGTGGGTTATTACAGCATCACTGATGACTAAACTAATAAGGAAGAACATAAAGTCTGTTTGGGTCGATAAATGTGAAGAAGCATTTCAAAAGCTAAAGCATTTATTAACCAATACATCCGTGTTACTTGTTCCGGATGGGAATCAACACTTGGTGGTATATACCGATGCATGTGGATTTAGGTTAGGAGCCGTGTTGATGCGAAGAGACAAATTCATCGCCTTTGCTTCTCGACAGCTTCGACCGTATGAAATTAGATATCCTACTCATGATTTGGAGTTGGCAGCACTGATCTTTCTACTAAAGGTGTGGAGACACTATCGTTTGGGAGAACGATTCGATCTGTTCACGGATCATAAGTTTTGAAGTATATATTCTCCTATAAGGAGTTAAATATGAGATAGCAAAGATGGATAAAATTCTAAGCAGCATATGACTTTGGGATTAAGTATAAGGCGAGGAGAGGAAATAAAGTGGCAGATGCACTTAATAAAAAACATCAGAATGTGGTATTGGCGATGTTGTTTGAATGGAGCGATTTAGAAGCATTGGTTTCATGTGGAGTTAGAATGAGGTCGACGGCCAATTCAAGTCAAAAAACCACAATGATTTCTTGTCTAGAAGTTTGACCGTATTGATCGAAAGAATTGCAGTAAAGCAAAAGGATAATGCAATACTAGCCGACCGAATCAAGTGACTAGAAATGGGAAGTGACATTGATGATTTGAAAGATTTTGTACTTGACCAAAGAGGATGGTTAAGAAAGAAGGGACAATTATGTGTTCCAGATGTGGATAATAAGATAAAGGAACTTCTTAGAAAATGTCATCAATCGAAGTTTATTATCCATTTTGGAGGCACAAAGATGTACCAAGATATAAAGAGGAGTTTCTTCTAGGAAGGTATGAAGAGAGATGTAGGCTTATGGGTGAAGTAATTTATGAATTGCCAACAAGTAAATGCCGAGCATCAAAAGCCAAGTGTATTAATTCAACCTTTGGAAGTGTCACTATGTAAATGGGATTCATATCTATGGTTTTTATAGTTGAGTTGCCAAGGTCGAATAGGGGAAATGAAAGCATTTGGATCGTGGTGAATAAACTAACCAAGAGCGCACACTTTATCCCTGTTAAGTCGATAAGGTCAACACCTAGTTTAGCGAAATTATTAATAAAGAATGCTGTGAGACTTATAGAGTACTGAATAGCATTATAAATGATAGAGATCCTTTGTTTACTAGTGAGTTCTGGAAGACTTTACAAAAGGAATTGGATACCGAGTTGAAGGTGATTAGGACTTACCATCCGTAAACTAATGGGCAAATGGAAAGGGTTAACATGTACTTGAAGATTTATTGAGAGCTTGTGTAATAGATTTTAGTGGATCATGGGAAGACCATTTGCACTTAGTCAAGTTTTCTTGTAATAATAGTTATCAGTATAGGAATGACACCTTTCAAAGCACTTTAAGGAAGGCCATGCAAATTGCGTACATGTTGGTTGGAGATATATGATAGACTGATACTTGGTCTTGATATGGTGAAATAAGAAACTGAAAATATTGAGTTAATCCAAGCAAGGATGAAGGAAACTCAATCAAGGCAGAAAAGATATGCAAATAAAAGGCGTACGAACTTGGAATTCTCAACTAGAGACTTTGTTTTTGAAAAGGCATCACCAATGAAGGGTGTTGTACAATTTGGGAAGACGAAAAAATTGGCACCTAGATATGTAGGTTTGTATCCTATCATAGAGAGAATCAGGAAACATGCTTATAGCATCGAGTTACCGAATACTAGCATGAGTCCGTAATGTTTTCACGTATCCTATTTAAGGAAGTACGTGCATAACCCAAAAATTACTATAGAACAAACAGTTTTGAAAGATTTAGTAGTGGAGCTCGATATGACTTTCATTAGGTGACCTAATCGTATAGTTGATAGAGATACGAAGGAGTTGAGAAATAGGATAGTCAAGTAAGTAAAGGCCCGGTGGAGTGACGATGAATGAGACTGTACTTGGGAGATAGAGGATAGGATCAGGGAAGCATACCCTGATCTATTTTAATTGAATGATCTATTGTTATATAAACTTTGACTAGGAGTTATGACTAGTATTGTTGCTTTTACGTGCTTATAACACATGTTTGTATGATTGATGTGCTTGTTGGTATTTACCTTATCGCAATTTCGAAGACGAAATTCTTTAAGTAAGGGAGCCTATAACACCTTAATTTCATTGCACATTATTTAAATATTTAATTGTGGAATAATTAAATGGTAGGTTGGAAATGTGGGATTTTCTAGGTTAATTAATTTGAGTGGCCTTCATAAATATGACAAAGAGAATAGTTTAAAGAAATAAGATTTAATAAATATAAGTAAAAAAAGGTAAAAGTGGAAGGGAAAATATTATCCTACTCTCTCCCCTTTCACTTATACATTTTATTTCATTCTCAAAACAATACTAAGAAAACAAGGGTCGATCACCATTATCCACTAAGGAAAAGGAGATAAGCTAAAGGAAGAAAGTTAAGGCAAATTCCATCATTTCAACAAGGCTAAAAGGCGAATAATATTCTCATCTCTTTGTATTGACGTGTTTGGTTCTGATTTAAGTATAAATCCAAATTTTTGATTGTTAAATATCATGCCTACGGATTGAATAATCATGTATATGGATTTAGATTTATTTAGGAATTTGAGAAATTTTCCTAAAGATTTTTGATGTGTAAAACAAAATTTTTGATCTCTAAATATTTCTAAATTCTTGATATGGTTTTAAAATTATTATTTTGGAGATGAGTTTTAAATTTCATAATTTTTGGAATTATTATGAATTTTCCAAGGAAGAAAATTGTTAATTTGAAAATTTAATAATGTTAAAACCTCAATTCTATGGTTTTAATGACAACAACTATACAATCACATATATTATATATCTTATTAAGATTACAGGTATATACTACAAGAGATCATCATGTTCAAAGATATTGGGATTCGAAGACAAACAAAGACTTATGGACCGTGCTATGATTAGTAAGGTTATATTAGTGTATTAAGAGTCTTAGATAAACATTGTAAGATCTCATTGAGTATTCATATACATAAAATAAGCACTAAAAACATTTAACATTGGCATTGAAAATTGTTATTATATGAAAAAGCCATCCATAGACGTCTGTGGAAAAGCCATAGACATTTGTGAATATTTTCGAAAAATTATTCCCTGAAGCCACAAACATCTGTAGAAAATCCACAGACGTCTGTCATATGGCAGCTGCTCTAATACCAAAGGATGTTTCATTTCATTTTGAACAATAGCATCTCTTCTTCAACGGTTGCAGCCATTAAAGAAAATAGACTTTGTTTAACAGTAACAACTCCTCATGTGCATCTCTTTAAACATATAAATACATCAAAGATTGAGAATTGAAATTAATCTAATTCTCTTGGTTTCTTATTAACTTTCTACTTACAAATTTGTGCATCTCTTGCTTACATTATCTCGATCTATCATAATCAAAATACCATTTTTGATTAAACTACTTCCTACAACTCAAAGTATTCACATTCATATACTCAAAGGAGATCGTAGGAACATTCATATACTCAAAGGAGATCATAGGAAGATTTGTACTACCAGTCAAAATCCGTGTTGTTTGAAACACACGATTGTCAGAGAATTACTTTTGTATTAGCCTATTCCACTAGGCGAAGTGAGGGTTATTTGGTCAAAAGAAATACCGAAGGGGAGCTTCGAACTAGACGTAGGACGGGAGGTCCTAACCAGTATAAAATGTCTGCTGGGCTTGCTTTTATTATCTATCTTATTTATACTCTGTTAATTTACTCTACTTAGTATAATTATTAGTACATACTCTCACATTAGTATATAATTTGCATTATATAAGATCCTTTACATTTTCATTTGGTATCAGAGCATGGTCATTTCAATCTACAGTAACACGTAGTTGAAAAATTATTAATATGGCAAGCACTTTTCAAGAAGGTCAATCAACTACACGTCCTCCAATATTTACTGGTTCTAACTATGCTTACTGATCAACTCGTATGAGAATTTTTATGGAAGTAATTGGGTTAGAAATATAGCTAGCAACTCAAAACAAATATGAAGCACCTAACACCGACATTAGCGCTTGGACTGATGCTCAAAAAGCAGTGGCATCTAACAATGCCAAAGCTATCAATGTATTGTTTTTCTCACTTGACAAAAATGAGATTTCACGTGTCATGCTTTACAACACTACATATGATATATGGCGCACTTTACAAGTCACACATGAAGGCATAACTAAAGTCAAGCAAACTAAAATCTCAATTTTACAAAACTAATTTTCATCTTTCAAAATGAAAGCAAATGAATCAATCATTGATATATATGCTAGATTTCAAACCATTCAACACGATCTCATGGCACTTGGAATCAACTTCATAGATTTTTATTTAGCCACACGAATTTTAAACTCTTTGAAAAATTAATGGGAAAGAAAAGTTTTAGCGATCGAAGAAGCTAGTGATCTTCCTCTACTCAAAGTCGAAGAGCTAATAGGAAATCTTATGTCGTATGAAGTTAGCAGGCTAAAAAGGATCAAAATCATGAAAAGAAAAACATAACATTCCAAGCAAGTAACGAAGATTCAGACTTAGACAAAGATGAAATTGTTTTTATTGCCAAACACTACAACAAATTCAAGAAGTTCAAGAAGATGACCAGATTTCAAAATGGTGGCAAACCAAACTCCTCAAATCAAACATCAATTAAATGTTATAAGTGTGAAAAATTTGGTCACATGAAGGACTGTCCACAGCTCAATAATGATAGAAAGAAAACCAAGTTTGAAAAATTCAAGAAAAAGTAAAGAGCTTTTCAAGTAACATGGGGTGATTCAGATTCACCTTCTTCATCTGACAGTGACAGTGAAAGTGATTCCGAACAAGCGGATGTGTATTTTATGGCTAACACTGATGAGGTCCGTCCTGAACTTACTTATGATGAGATAATGGAAATTAGAATTGGATTAGATGATAAATATAGATAATAAAAAAAATTAAATAAGAAATATGTAGGAAAGTTAACTAGAGCAGAATTATAAATTGGATTATTAAAAGATGAAAAAATAATATTAGAAGAAGAATTATAAATTACTCAAAAAAAGTGCAATGTTATTATCTCAAAATGACATCTTATTACATGATTTAGAAAATTATAAGTTATAAAAAGTTAATCTTGAAAAAGAAAAACTAGAATTACAAGCAAATTTAGATTCTAGCAATATTGAAATTTGTGTCTTAAAAGTAAGTCAGATAAAATAACAAATAATGTGACAAAATTCAACAAAGGAAAATAATATTTAGAAAATTAGATTAAAATATCTAAACCATTTGGAAACCGAAATGGATTGGGTTTTAAAAGCAAACAAAAGCCAAAGAATCTTAACAGAATATACATAAAATTCAAAAATCCAAAGTTAGAAGCTAAGATTAAGAATTCATACACAAGTATGGTCAAAATATGGATTCCTAAAACAAATAATAAACTAATTGGACATAAGTATATTGATGAATATTTAAAGAAAGTCATTTATAACAATAATTACATTTCCTCATGGATATGGCTACCTTCTTCCACTAACACATAGGACCCTAAACAAAGAATATGTGTACCAATTAATTTTTTCTTATTTTGTAGGTATCCAAAATTAAAATAAAAAGTAAAGAGAAATGGATACTTGATAGTGGTTGCTCCAAGCACATTACTGAAAATGCTCATATGTTATCCAATATAACATATATCGATGGTGGAAACTATGACATTCAAAGATAATTCAAAAGGATTTGTCATCGGCATTGGAGAAATGAAGTGACCCACTTCTTCTTGATTTATTTTTAGTGAATTTTCTGTTGAGTTTTTTTTTCACACTGTATATACATATATATATACATGTCAATGGATCACTATCCTTAATTTAATTCTTCCCAAGATCCTGAATTTTACTAATATAAATATATCAGTATTTAAAATAAATCCTATCATTTATATATGTGAAGATATATAAATGGTTCTTTGCTGATCAGAGTGATTAAAATAGCAAAGCAACTCAATACTGAAGTGATCAAGAAATAATCACTAGTAAACAAGCTTTTAATATAGGTGTTTGTGTTAAGTTCTGAATAGTGTCAAAATCAGTATAAAATAAAGTGGATCCTAAGGAAACACAAGCAACATCTAGGCGTAATGGAAACGCGCCTAACTCATACATACAAGGTCACGAGTTCGAGTACTATGCTGGTCGGTTCAAACACAATTTTTGTTTTTCATTTTTTTTTCTTCTTAGAACTCAAGCCTGATTAACCTTAGGGTTAGATACCACTAGCTCTCTTATTTTCTTATCCTATTTCACCTATTGATTGATCCCTGAATCTATAAGCCATACAATTTAATCCTGGGATTTTTGTGATATGATACCATTTGTTCTATAATAAGTAAAATGTGTTCAACCTAACCCATGCTATTTAGTTTAACTTATGTTACTCATTTCATCTTCAAACAATCTTTATATCAGATGAAATACCCATGCTTTAATTTACTAAGTAGCAATAATCAGGTGAACATTGAAATTACAAACTGAATTAAAGGCTAAGCAGAGGAAAACAACACAGTCAGACTAGAGTGCTAACTCAAACTATCATTTTAAATGGAGACTTCGAACATGTGTGCAGACAGTGTGCCTAAAGGTAAACTGACCTGACAAAATGCAAGACTTCCTGGTGAACTTATAATGAAAACAACTGATGATTTTCTAGTAAAGATAACAATTGTTAGTGGTCATTATTCTATTGAATGGTGGAGATGCTCATTACAAACAAGACCACATGCCTCTACAAATTTCTACTGGTTTTGACTATGACTCAATATTACCAGATTTGAATTAAGTACCCAGATAACAAGAATTAGATAAGTCTAATTTGCAGTGATGCCTACAAGTATCTAACATACATATGAGCTTATTACACTAAGCAATACAGGTTTTTGCTGGGGAAAAATCAAATGCCCAAAACCAGATTACAGGCTATGCCTTCCAGCCTTTGCATGGACCTATATTAATTATAAGTCATGGTCAAGCCTTACTGGTTAGCCAGGACCAGATTCAACCTATCCACTTAACAAAATTCATAGCATACTTTTCAATAACAGCCTTATCTTTATAATTTAAAATCACTTAAACCTTGCCAAGGGATGTATGTCCACATATCATATTATATGGCATACTTCCTTCATCACTTTTCCACCAGAAATCATATAAATAAGTTGCTTAAATCAGTAACTCACAACCCCACAGAATACTTAAGTTTTTACATGTTCTTTTCAAGTGAACTAAATAAGCATAATTGCTGAGAATACACAAAATAAAAGGAAGTTTGCCTAGATCATCTATTACAGATTATACTGCTACTTCCTTAAGCATCTATTTTTCCCTAATTCATGAAGATCTTCAAATATCCATGCAAGCAAGCCACTTATACATCTTTTCCTGCAGCAATATTTTGGACTGCCTCCATAAAAATGAGACACCCCAATTATTGAAAGGCAACAAATAGGGTCAGAATAAAATTCTGGTATGAGTGAAATCAAAATACAATAACTTGACATTTAAATTATTGTGCAGAGAATTTATGTGCTTGATGCTTATTTGGATTCATAATGTAAACTGGGTATATGAGCATGTATAAACCCCTACTAACACATATGCACACAAGCATCCATTCATCCATCCAATACAGTATACATGTACACATACTCCTATGGAATTAACTCATTTTAATATCCATAGCTCAGCCCTCAATCTCAATTTATAAATTTAATTTGGTCTTAACTCTTTGCCATTGAACACCATGTGTGCATTGCAAGGGACTCAATTCTGTTAACCCTTGCACAAAGGCCTATAGGACTTAAACAAGTCATGCACATACCCATCATCCCCCTTATGATGGATAGATCAAGGCTTTACTCCTAGATTAGTTTTTATAATCTAGAGACCATTTTCATTTTCTTTCAGAAAATTTATTAACTCTTGAAATGCTGCTATATTCTTTTCTTCTCTTTCTTTTCAATCAGAGAGGGTTAACTCACTCAGGAATTTCAGCTAACCATAGTAAACATTCATGAAAAGAATACCACATCTCATTTTCCAGTTGTTTTATTCAAAATTTGTTTTAACACTGCATATCTTCTATATTCAGGAATATCATGATCACTTAAACAAATCCTGTAAAATCATATAGAAATTCTTATACTCGATTCTACTGTGAACATAGGGTAAGGTTTTGAGAAAAACCCATAAAACATTTTAGCTTAAGATCTGAACAAATCAGCACATAAATGATTTATTGCATTGTTCACCTTAAGTTTAAAACAATCCAGACATGAGCATGAACCTCCTTTATTCACACTGCCTAGTTCATTTTTCAGTAATACCCTACTTCACAATAAAAATGTATTTATCTTACTAACCATATTTATACACTGGTGTTTTAAGGTGCTGGATCTATTTCAGTGATCATGGTATTTTTCTTATCAAACAATCAAACAGAGCAAACCAAATCATCAACCAAAGATTTATCAAAACTCCTACTATTTTCAGCATTCATTTATACTGAAAAATAGAACAAGCACAAACATGATATGGTTTTTATAAAATAATATGGCTGCCCTTAACTTGGGTCTTAATGCCTTAAGCCTCATAGATTGATTAATCACTCACCTTCCTGCCTCTTTTTCCTGAGAATTCTTTACTTGAACTATGGCTTTGGATTGCTCTCCTTTCTTTTCTTAATATTTTCTGTTTTTCTCTGCAGTGAGACTGCTGCTTCCCCTTTTATTTTTAAAACATTGTTTAGGGTTTTAGTAGAGTGAAAAACCCATCTTATCCCCATACAGTTGAGAGAATTTTTCATATGATGTCATGGCTAGAAATGCCATTTTCTTTCTGATTTCCAATTCGGGTATTTTCAGTTGCTTTAACTTTTCTTTTCTTTTCTGATTTGCATGCTATTTGCATGTTTCATACACACACCTTATTCTCATGTGACTATCTTGCATTGTTTATTTTCTTTATGCTAAACTGTAATGTATACATGTATATCCTTTTATGAATTGATTCCTTGTTAATGCTTCAAGCTATTTATTTTCTCTTGATGTACAAATGTATTCATATATTTAATTACCATTTTCATTTTTGTTTTACTGAAAACAACTATTCCCTTCATTATATTTTTAACTTATTCTCACTATTTATTTTCAGGCTGTATTATTTCTTTTTCCCTGAAAATTCTCCTTTTTCTGACTTTATTTAAATTATTCTTATCTCAATAATTTTGGGTCTTCACATACTCTCCTCCTAAAAGGAATTGTGTCCCACAATTATTCTCTCATACATTTCCATTCAAATGTATACAAAGCATAATTTCAATTGAATGAATTTTTAGAAACTCATTCATTTTAAATCAATCAAACACACATAAAAAAATTTTTTTTAAGGTTTCATCATATTTTAAACATACCTTTTTAAGCAGAAAATAGATTAGGATATTTATCCCTCATTCTATCTTCAGCCTCCCATGTACAATCATTCTCATCCAGACTCCACTGAATTTTTACCAATTTAATTATTTTGTTTCTTAATTTCCTCTCTTCTCTAGCCACTATGCCCACTGGTTCCTTTGTATAAACCAGGTTTTCTTGAATTTCAACATGTGTAGGGGATTCAAGAATAGTTTTCTTATCATGCACCCACTTTCTTAATTGAGATACATGAAATACATCATGTATTTTGCTCAATTCCTCTGGTAACTTCAATCTATAAGCTAAAGTCCCTATTCTTTGAACAATTTCATATGGTCCTACATACCTTGGTGACAGTTTCCCTGCTTTTCCAAATCTCAATATTTTCCTCATTGGTGAAACTTTGAGAAACACATAGTCTCCTACCTCAAACTCTACTGGCCTTCTCTTTTTATCTGCATAAGCTTTCTGTCTCTCTTGAGCCACTCTCATTCTTTGCCTCACTAATTCAATTCTTGCAGAAGTTTCTTTTACCTGGTCTGGTCCAAGCAACACCCTTTCACCAGCCTCCATCCAACATGCAGGAGATAAACAAGGCTTCCCATATAAAGCCTCAAATGGAGCCATTCCTATAGTGGACTGGTAGCTATTATTATAAGCAAACTCAGCTAAATAAATATGATCTTCCCAGTTGCCTCCAAAATCAAGTATGCATGCTCTCAACAAATCCTCTAAAACTTTATTAACAATCTCAGTTTGCCCATCAGTTTGTGGATGGTAGGATGTGCTTAAGCTTAATTCTGTCCCCATAGCTTCTTGAAAGCTACTCCAAAACCTTGAAGTAAACAAAGTATCTCTATCACTAATGATAGTCTTGGGGATGCCATGCAATCTTACTATCTCCTTAACAAACAATTGAGCTAGCTTGTGAGCATTTCTGTTTGAACTTATTGGGATGAAGTGTGCTGTTTTTGTGAGTCTATCAACCACTACCCAAATACTATCATTTCCCCTTCTTGTTCTTGGCAAACCATCCACAAAATCCATTGATATACTCTCCCATTTCCAGGTAGGCACTTCCAAAGGTTGCAATAGGCCTGAGGGTCTTCGATAGTCTGCCTTTACTTGTTGGCATGTTAAGCAATTTGCCACATATTTTGCTACTGCCCCTTTCATTCCTGGCCACCAATAATTTCTCTTGAGATCATGGTACATTTTTGTACCACCAGGATGGATAGTATACTTTGTTTTGTGATGCTCATCCATAACTTCTTGCTTTAGTTCCTCTACATTTGGTATGCAGAGTTTCCCCTTTTTCCTTAAGTATCCTTTACCATCTACCTCATAGTTTTCCACTATCATGCCTTGGGATATCATGTTCTTTTTCTCCTTCAAATTTATATCTTGATTCTGCATTTGTCCTATTTTATCAACCAGTGTTGAATTTAAGGATATGAGGCTTAATTTACCATATTCAATCATCTTACTGTGTGTCTTATCTGATACACTAGCTCCTTCTTTCACTTCCACCTCACTAAGAATTGTCAAATCCTTGAACTCTGCCATCATTAAGCTTGCCAATTTAGCTTGATGTCTACTTAATGCATCTGCTACTTTATTAGCTTTTCCAGGGGTATACAATATATCAAGATCATAGGCAGCTAGAAATTCTACCCACCTATGTTGTCTCATATTCAAGTCTTTTTGGGAAAACAAATATTTAAGTGACTTGTGATCAGTAAACAATTCAAACTTAGCACCCAATAAATAATGTCTCCATAGTTTCAATGCATACACCACAGCAGCTAGTTCTAAGTCATGTGTAGCATACCTAGTTTCATTTGGCTTGAGTTGCCTTGATGCATAAGCTATGACTCTACCATGTTGCATAAGTACTGCCCCCAATCCAGATCCACTAGCATCTGTGTAAACTACTAATTCTTCATTGCCTTCTGGCACTTGTAAAACTGGAGCCTCTACCAGTGCCTTCTTTAGTGATATGAAAGCTTGTTCACACTTCTCTGTCCACACATAGGGTTGCTCCTTTTTAGTTAGCTTGGTCAATGGGATAGCTATCCTTGCAAAATCTTTTATAAATCTCCTATAATAGCCTGCCATTCCCAAAAATGACCTCACCTCAGTTACTGATTTGGGTCTGCTCCAAGATTGCACTGCCATCACCTTATTTGGGTCTACACTAACCCCTTGTTGTGATACTATGTGCCCCAAAAATTTTACTTCCTTCTGCCAAAATGTGCACTTAGAGAATTTGGCTTTTAAATCATGTGCCCTCAGTCTAGACAAAACCAGATGCAAGTGTTTTGCATGTTCTTCTTCTGATTTTGAATACACCAAAATGTCATCAATAAAGACAACCACAAATTTATCTAGAAAGTCTCTAAATGTTCTATTCATTAAATCTACAAAATATGATGGTGCATTTGTCAATCCAAAAGGCATTACTAAATATTCATATAGCCCATACCTTGTGTTGAATGCTGTGTATTTAATACTTTCCTCTTCAACCTTCATTTGGTGGAATCCAGAGGCTAAGTCTAGCCTTGAGAAAATCTTTGCTCCATTTAATTGATCAAACAAATCATCAATTCTGGGAAGTGGATATTTATTTTTAATGGTGACTTTGTTTAATTCCCTATAATCTATGCACATTCTCAAAGTACCATCATGCTTTTTCACAAATACAACTGGAGAACCCCAGTTTGAACTACTAGGCCTTATGAAGCCTTTCTGCTCCAGTTCTTCCAACTGATGTTTCAATTCCACTAATTCTTTAGGACCCATCCTAGTAGGCTTCTTGATGATTGGGCTTGCTCCTGGGATTAGCCTTATTTGAAATTCTACTTGCCTATTTTCTGGAACACCTATGACTTCACCAAAGACATCTGGGTATTCATTTATAATTTTTATGTCTTCAAGTGTTAATTCTTTCTCAGTCATGCTACATATTTGGTTAAGGTAATTGATTTTAGCAATTTCACTCATGACTATAATATTTTTACCATTTTCTGTTTTCAGAGAAATAGTAAAATTTTCCAAATTCAAAATTGCTTTGAATTTGCTCAACCAATCTACCCCTAAAATAATTCCTATTCCAGGGTATTTTAATACAAACAAATCAGATTTAAACACATTTCCTCCTATGTTTAATTCTACTCCCAAACATTTCAATCCTAGCAAACAAGAGCTACCCAGGGGACTTTGAATAGACAAGGGATTATCAACTAAATAGCATGTGAGAGTTAATTTATTCACTATGTCTTGGGATATTAGTGAATGTGTTGCTCCAGTGTCATATATAACTGAGATGGGGTGATCTTTAATTAGAAGTATACCTTCCAATTGTCCAGAACTTCCCACTGCAGTTGCTTTTCCCTCAAGTGCTCCTACCTTTGCTCCCTTTTTGAATTCTGGGCAATTCTTTTTAATATGACCCTCTTTCCCACAGTTGTAGCAACTGAATGGGGTTTTCTTAGCTGCCTGACACCTATTACTCATGTGTCCTTCTTTACCACAATTGTAGCAAATAATCTTCTTCTTGACTTCTCCACTGGTTGCTCCTTCAACCTTCTGATTTGAATTTCTCTTATCATAAGGGTGAGTTCTATTTTTCCCTTTTTTATTGTTGTTGTTGGCCCTCATGCTCCTGAATTTTTCTCTGGCATTATCATGTTGTTCAAACGAGAGAGTAAGATCTATGACTTGATCAAAGGTTTTGTCTTTGTAGGGTAGCATTGCTCTACTTAAATTAGCATTAAGTCCTTGAATAAATCTGGAATTCTTTAATTCTTCATTCCCTATGAGCATGGTTCCATACTTGGATAAGCTCTCAAATTTTTGTATGTATTCAGTTACACTCATTGGCCCTTGCCTCAGCCTTATAAATTCCTCCAGCAGTGTTGCCTTGGCTGTTGCTGGGACAAACCTTGCCTCAAGCATCTCCTTGAATTGATCCCATGTTATCTCATCTTCTGGCCTCCCTGTGATAATGACCTCCCACCAATCAAGTGCTGCTCCCTTGAGTCTTCTGGAAGCAATTTGCCTCTTCCTTTGATCATTTATTTGCATATCTGCAAATATCCTATCCAAAGTTCTCAACCATGTCTGCACTCCCATAACTCCCTCAGTGCCTTCAAAATCCTTGCCTCCTAAATTTGAAAATGTCTTCAATAGCTTAGATAATTCCTCATGAGGATTTTCTTCTCTATGCACTGCTCCTTCTCTAAATGCCCTCACCAAATCTTGCAAATTGACCATTGGTGTTGCATTGGAGGATCCTGCTCCATGACTTGGTGGTCTTCCTACCATGATTCACTATTCAATTGCATAGCTAATTAGTCATATTTCTAATTCAATTACTTTCTGCAATTTATTTCTACTGGGAATATTTTATTTCTATCATTATTATATATTTATGCTATGTCTTAACAACATAGCTCTGATACCAACTGAAGTGACCCACTTCTTCTTGATTTATTTTTAGTGAATTTTCTGTTGAGTTTTTTTTTTTCACACTGTATATACATATATATATACATGTCAATGGATCACTATCCTTAATTTAATTCTTCCCAAGATCCTGAATTTTACTAATATAAATATATCAGTATTTAAAATAAATCCTATCATTTATATATGTGAAGATATATAAATGGTTCTTTGCTGATCAGAGTGATTAAAATAGCAAAGCAACTCAATACTGAAGTGATCAAGAAATAATCACTAGTAAACAAGCTTTTAATATAGGTGTTTGTGTTAAGTTCTGAATAGTGTCAAAATCAGTATAAAATAAAGTGGATCCTAAGGAAACACAAGCAACATCTAGGCGTAATGGAAACGCGCCTAACTCATACATACAAGGTCACGAGTTCGAGTACTATGCTGGTCGGTTCAAACACAATTTTTGTTTTTCATTTTTTTTTTCTTCTTCTTAGAACTCAAGCCTGATTAACCTTAGGGTTAGATACCACTAGCTCTCTTATTTTCTTATCCTATTTCACCTATTGATTGATCCCTGAATCTATAAGCCATATAATTTAATCCTGGGATTTTTGTGATATGATACCATTTGTTCTATAATAAGTAAAATGTGTTCAACCTAACCCATGCTATTTAGTTTAACTTATGTTACTCATTTCATCTTCAAACAATCTTTATATCAGATGAAATACCCATGCTTTAATTTACTAAGTAGCAATAATCAGGTGAACATTGAAATTACAAACTGAATTAAAGGCTAAGCAGAGGAAAACAACACAGTCAGACTAGAGTGCTAACTCAAACTATCATTTTAAATGGAGACTTCGAACATGTGTGCAGACAGTGTGCCTAAAGGTAAACTGACCTGACAAAATGCAAGACTTCCTGGTGAACTTATAATGAAAACAACTGATGATTTTCTAGTAAAGATAACAATTGTTAGTGGTCATTATTCTATTGAATGGTGGAGATGCTCATTACAAACAAGACCACATGCCTCTACAAATTTCTACTGGTTTTGACTATGACTCAATATTACCAGATTTGAATTAAGTACCCAGATAACAAGAATTAGATAAGTCTAATTTGCAGTGATGCCTACAAGTATCTAACATACATATGAGCTTATTACACTAAGCAATACAGGTTTTTGCTGGGGAAAAATCAAATGCCCAAAACCAGATTACAGGCTATGCCTTCCAGCCTTTGCATGGACCTATATTAATTATAAGTCATGGTCAAGCCTTACTGGTTAGCCAGGACCAGATTCAACCTATCCACTTAACAAAATTCATAGCATACTTTTCAATAACAGCCTTATCTTTATAATTTAAAATCACTTAAACCTTGCCAAGGGATGTATGTCCACATATCATATTATATGGCATACTTCCTTCATCACTTTTCCACCAGAAATCATATAAATAAGTTGCTTAAATCAGTAACTCACAACCCCACAGAATACTTAAGTTTTTACATGTTCTTTTCAAGTGAACTAAATAAGCATAATTGCTGAGAATACACAAAATAAAAGGAAGTTTGCCTAGATCATCTATTACAGATTATACTGCTACTTCCTTAAGCATCTATTTTTCCTTAATTCATGAAGATCTTCAAATATCCATGCAAGCAAGCCACTTATACATCTTTTCCTGCAGCAATATTTTGGACTGCCTCCATAAAAATGAGACACCCCAATTATTGCAAGGCAACAAATAGGGTCAGAATAAAATTCTGGTATGAGTGAAATCAAAATACAATAACTTGACATTTAAATTATTGTGCAGAGAATTTATGTGCTTGATGCTTATTTGGATTCATAATGTAAACTGGGTATATGAGCATGTATAAACCCCTACTAACACATATGCACACAAGCATCCATTCATCCATCCAATACAGTATACATGTACACATACTCCTATGGAATTAACTCATTTTAATATCCATAGCTCAGCCCTCAATCTCAATTTATAAATTTAATTTGGTCTTAACTCTTTGCCATTGAACACCATGTGTGCATTGCAAGGGACTCAATTCTGTTAACCCTTGCACAAAGGCCTATAGGACTTAAACAAGTCATGCACATACCCATCATCCCCCTTATGATGGATAGATCAAGGCTTTACTCCTAGATTAGTTTTTATAATCTAAAGACCATTTTCATTTTCTTTCAGAAAATTTATTAACTCTTGAAATGCTGCTATATTCTTTTCTTCTCTTTCTTTTCAATCAGAGAGGGTTAACTCACTCAGGAATTTCAGCTAACCATAGTAAACATTCATGAAAAGAATACCACATCTCATTTTCCAGTTGTTTTATTCAAAATTTGTTTTAACACTGCATATCTTCTATATTCAGGAATATCATGATCACTTAAACAAATCCTGTAAAATCATATAGAAATTCTTATACTCGATTCTACTGTGAACATAGGGTAAGGTTTTGAGAAAAACCCATAAAACATTTTAGCTTAAGATCTGAACAAATCAGCACATAAATGATTTATTGCATTGTTCACCTTAAGTTTAAAACAATCCAGACATGAGCATGAACCTCCTTTATTCACACTGCCTAGTTCATTTTTCAGTAATACCCTACTTCACAATAAAAATGTATTTATCTTACTAACCATATTTATACACTGGTGTTTTAAGGTGCTGGATCTATTTCAGTGATCATGGTATTTTTCTTATCAAACAATCAAACAGAGCAAACCAAATCATCAACCAAAGATTTATCAAAACTCCTACTATTTTCAGCATTCATTTATACTGAAAAATAGAACAAGCACAAACATGATATGGTTTTTATAAAATAATATGGCTGCCCTTAACTTGGGTCTTAATGCCTTAAGCCTCATAGATTGATTAATCACTCACCTTCCTGCCTCTTTTTCCTGAGAATTCTTTACTTGAACTATGGCTTTGGATTGCTCTCCTTTCTTTTCTTAATATTTTCTGTTTTTCTCTGCAGTGAGACTGCTGCTTCCCCTTTTATTTTTAAAACATTGTTTAGGGTTTTAGTAGAGTGAAAAACCCATCTTATCCCCATACAGTTGAGAGAATTTTTCATATGATGTCATGGCTAGAAATGCCATTTTCTTTCTGATTTCCAATTCGGGTATTTTCAGTTGCTTTAACTTTTCTTTTCTTTTCTGATTTGCATGCTATTTGCATGTTTCATACACACACCTTATTCTCATGTGACTATCTTGCATTGTTTATTTTCTTTATGCTAAACTGTAATGTATACATGTATATCCTTTTATGAATTGATTCCTTGTTAATGCTTCAAGCTATTTATTTTCTCTTGATGTACAAATGTATTCATATATTTAATTACCATTTTCATTTTTGTTTTACTGAAAACAACTATTCCCTTCATTATATTTTTAACTTATTCTCACTATTTATTTTCAGGCTGTATTATTTCTTTTTCCCTGAAAATTCTCCTTTTTCTGACTTTATTTAAATTATTCTTATCTCAATAATTTTGGGTCTTCACAAGAAAACATCAATATCGGTATTTCTAATTATCCTATTATTATTAACGTTTTATAGGTAGAAAATTTGAAACATGACTTATTACGTATAAGTCAATTATGTGATAAAGGATTTAAAATTTATTTCAAGAAAAACAGATGCAATATCTTTGACCAAAATAAAAATCTAATTTTTGAAGGATTTAAAAATCGAAACATATACGTTTTAAACATGAATGTCAAAAACAACACAAATTTATGCTTAGCCGCAAATCATGATGATCCTTGGTTATGGCATAAACGTTTTTGTCACATAAATTTTAAGAATATCAACAAACTAGCTACAAAAGAATTAGTTAGAGTCACCAAAAATCAACTACAAGGTTAAAAACCTGTATGACGCTTGTCAATTTGGTAAATTTAAAAATAGTTCTTTTAAATCTAAAAAGAAAATCTCCACAAAGCAATCTCTCGAACTACTTCATCTAGATTTATTTGGACCGACTCAAGTACGCTCAATAAATCATAACAAATATGTTTTTGTAATTGTTGATAATCTTTTAAGATATACTTGGACATTATTTTTAAAACATAAAAGTAAAACTTTTGAAAATTTTAAAATTTTTGCTAAACGAATTACAAATTTGATGAACTTAAAAATCAAAAGTATACGAAGCAATCATGAAGGTGAATTTGAAAATGAACCATTTACAAATTTTTGCAACAAAAAGAGAATTAGTCATAATTTTTCATTTCCACGTATACCACAGCAAAATGGTGTTGTAGAAAGGAAAAATCGAACTTTACAAGAGTGTGCACGAACCTTACTAAATAGTAGTAACCTACCAAAAAGATTTTAGGCTGAAGCTGTAGCTACCGCATGTTATGTATTTAATCGTGTAATACTTAGACCAATGACTAAAAACACATGCTATTAAATATTTTTCAAAAAGAAACCAAAAGTATCGTATTTTCGAGTATTTGGATCAAAAATGTTTTATTTTAAACACAAAAGACTATCTAGGAAAATTCAATCCTAAGCCGATGAAGGAATTTTTGTTGGCTATTCGGATCGAAGTAAAGCATATAGAATTTTTAATAAGCGAACAAACATCATAGAAGAAAGTCTTCATGTTTCGTTTGATGAAAACTTAAAAATAATAACAATGATGGTGATGAAGAAGTTATAAATAGAACTAATGTACCTATACATGAAAATAATAATAATAATATCAATAACAATAATGATAATATGATTACTTCACCACCTAGGATATTAAAGGACCATCCAATTAATAATATTATCGGTGATTTAAATATAAAAGTATCAACCAGAACACAGTTGAATCAAATGAGTCAAGTTGCATTTATATCAAATTTTAAACCTAAAAATTATAAAGATGCATCAAAATATGATTTTTGGATTATTGCAATGCAAGAAGAACTTAATCACTTTGAAAGAAAGGATATATGGGAACTTGTACAAGACCAAACGATCAATCTGTAATTGGAATAAAATGAGTTTTTAAAAATAAAGTGGATGAAAATGGAAACATTGTTCGAAATAAAGCAAGATTAGAAGCTCAAGGATTTAATCAAGAAGAAGGAATTGATTATGAAGAGACATTTGCTCCGGTAGCACGTCTCGAAGTAATACGAACATTACTTGCTTTCGCATGTCATCATAATTTTAAACTTTTTCAAATGGATGTAAAAAGTGCTTTCTAAATGGCTTTACAAAAGAAAACGTTTATGCTGAACAACCTCCACTACTTGTTCATGAGTAATATCCCGATCATGTATTTAAACTTAAAAAGGCTCTATATGGATTAAAACAAGCACCTTGTGCTTGTTATGAAAGATTAAATACTCATTTACAAAATTCTGGTTTTCAAATTGGTAAAATAGACTCTACTTTATTTATAAAATGAGAAAAAGATGACATATTAGTTGTACAAATATATGTTGACAATATTATTTTTGGATCAACTAATAAAAAATTATGTAATGAATTTTCTGACATTATGAAAAATGAATTTGAAATGTCACATATGGGTGAATTGAACTATTTTTTGGGTTTGCAAATAAGACAACTAGAAAATGGAATTTTTATAAATCAAGAAAAATACCGTCGAGATTTATTGAAACGCTTTGAATGGAAAATATCTCGAGTAAACTAACTCTGATGAATACCACTCTACATTTAGATAAAAATGAAAATGGAAAAGATTTCGATCAAAAATTATACTGAAGTATAATAGGATCTCTGTTATACTTAACGGCTGGTAGATCGGATATTATGATGAGCGTATGTTTATGTGCAAGATTTCAAGCACACTCTAAGGAGTCACATCATCGAGCGGTTAAAAGAATTCTATGATACTTAACCCATACCAAAGAATACAGATTCTTTTATCCTAAAGACAGCTCTTTCGAACTCGCATCATATAGTGTTGCAGATTTTGGTGGTTGCAAGACAGATAGAAAAAGTACAAGTGGCACATATCATTTCATTGTTCAATCTATGATTTCATGGTTTAGTAAAAAGTAAAATTGTGTCTCTCTTTCAACATGTGAAGCCGAGTATATATCAGCAGCCTTAGCTTGTGCACAGGTAATATATATGCAACAAACTCTTCTAAATTTCGGTGAAATCACAACAAATTCTCCTATATATTATGATAATACTAGTGCTATAAATTTATCAAAAAATCCTATTAATCATTCTCTAATAAAACACATTGATATTCGTCGCCATTTCTTAAGAGATAACGTTGAAAAGGGAATTATATCACTTGAATTTGCAAATACCGAAAATCAAATTATCGATATTTTTACCAAACTATTAAGTGAACTAACTTTTATAAAATTAAGACGGGACCTAAGAATTTATTCTTACAATGAATTGGTAAACTAAGATATATAATTTATTTAACTCATATAAGATGCACAAAATAATTTTGTAAAATTAATTACAAATAATTTTATCTTCATAAAACCCAGTTAACTTCTGTTAAAATTATACTCTAACAAACTTCTAGAAATAGTAAAACAACTTTTATATAACCAATTTTTCTACAAACTAAATACATATATTTTTACCAAGCTTCGTTTGCAAAGAATTTCTATTCAAAATGTCTTCAGATCACGACTCCACTTGTTCGACTATCGACTTTAGCTTATCTTCATCGAATAGTACCTACATATCACCAACTAAATCCACACCTCCATCAATTCGATCAACGTCTCTAAACATTATTGCATCACCTACGTATCACACTAGCTTTTCTCCTAAGGAAAAGAAAGCCAAACAGTCAATTGATATAGAAACAACATCTCTGAACAACGAAGTTGATGAAATATATCACTATCAACAAGAAATGATGAGAGTTCAATGAGAAATGTATTATGAACAATGACATCAAGGATCTCATCTTAATTTTCTCAAAAAATTCATTCTAGCAATTTGTGGACATTCACTAACAAAAAATTGCATACATCAAAAATCTCCTCGCTTAAAGGAAACTCCTATAAAAGCCAAGAAATTTATGCAAGCCAGGACCATCAAACCAAAACTGGATTGATACTCCAGCTTGTCCAAGTTGGTCTCCACTAAAGCCATTAGTTGAAGAAACAAAGATTGAGCCGAATTCATGGGATTTACAACAAATTAGAAAGTCCGACCACTCTAACAAAATCTAAGATTATGATAGCATTTCGTCTAAATTATTTACTTGATACTGTAATTTCATATATATATGGTTGTATGAATTTTTTTTAAATAAAAGTTACATTTTTTATTTTAAAAAATCGGTATATTTTGCAAACAAAGACCATAGACATCTATGGACAAACTCACAGACGTTTGTCAATGGTTTCGGGAAATTTTTTCCTGAAACCACAGACGTCTGTTATAACCCCACAGACGTCTGCTATAACCCACAGATGTTTGCGACTAGTTTTGAGAAATTATTTATGGAACCACAGACGTTTGTGATATCCCCACAAACATCTGTCATTAGCCTCGAGTTCAATCTGCAACAACCCTATATATTCATTTTTTACCCCCTTTCAACTATTTACCAAACTAGCTTCAAATCTAAACTAAAATTCTAGTTTCTAAAACTCTAATTGCCCAAAAATGGCTCCCAAGGCAAAAAAACCCCATCAACAAAAGATTGAAGAAAGGCCAATCTTCATATTCTCAAACCCCCCTAGTCACCAATGCCCACATTCTAGAGTGGCTTCGAAATAGCACGATTGCAAACATGAGATTTAAAGGGCTCAAACAAAAAAAAGCTTCATTCCGATCCATTCTACAGATTGTGCAATTTTGGTGAACATGGAATTCAATAACTCACCATCGCCTCCGGCTGTCGAGATTTAATCAATTTTGACGAAAACAAGGTACAAATTGATCAATTGGCAATCTTCTTTTTTACGCCAACTTATGTAGTAATGATACTTGGACACCAGAGAATGAAGATGGTTGGTTATGGAAAAGTATTTACGGTCGCGTTTTGAAAATTAGCGTAAACACAATTGGTCGTATACTAGATTGTTCCTCATCCGGACTCGATTTAGAATAAATTCCCGACCAGAGAAATTTGCCACGTGATGAAATAACACATCAAATTTGGGAGGATAGAATGCCATAGTGGAAATCCGTTTATTTACGCCCAAAAGCTAGGTTATTAAATTGTATGATAATCAATACGATAATTCCCTGTTTAGGAAGTCATGAACAAATATACGAAAACGATCACAAAGCCCTCTATGCTATATTTGGTGGGATGCAAGTAAATTGGGCTAAGTTTATTCATGTGAGATTAAAAGCTTTTGGTCTCACCACCGACGCACAATTATATATGCACTATATATTATGCGTCTCTTACATGGTCTCCGGTACCTTCTTATATTTCTCATTTTGAAGAAATCTCGATCAAAGAGAGTGGTATAAGATTTTTATCCTTAATGCACCTTCCCCAAAGACCACCTCCAATCATATCATTGGAACCATGCAACAACACCAACAAATGTATCTGGATCCTTAACCTCCTCCCGCTCCTCAATAAACTCATTCACCTCATCCTTCACAGCAACCTGGCTCCTCTAGTCATACTACCGAATACTATTCTAATTCGGAGATTCAAGAAGCTCGCATTGAACCAATGCAAAACGAATCCATATGTGATTTAACACTTAAAAATCAAAAGTTAACCATGGTCAACCAACGGGCGTTGAATAATAAACTGACTAGTTTGGAATGATCTTTTTCAACACGAATGACTAAGATGGAAAAAACTTTAGAAAAGGTTGTCTCCGCTTTAGGAAAAGTGATGAGAAAAGTACGTGGCAGATCATCTTCTCGATCATCATCTTCTCCCTCACCTACACCACCTCCTCGAACTCAAACACCAATCTATCATGCTCATATCTCTCATGAAGGAACTTCTCAAGACAAAGGGAAGACTATTGAGCAAGAACAACCTAAAGAGGAGGAAGAAGATAGTGATGATATGTCCTTGTCCGAACCTCACCAATCTCACCATCAACATCATATGGCTCTCCAAGGACGTTTAATTTAAGAAAATAAAGAATATAATGATCAATCTCAATGGCTAACTGGATACAAACAAGATCCATCCGCATACTGGGAGTATTATGAACATTATGGCAGATTTTCCTATTCTTCAAACCAGTATCACTAGCTTCTTTTATTTGCACTTTTTCTTCTTTTTAAACTATGTTATTTAAACTTAATTTTGTTTTATATTACTTATGTCCCTTGTTAAAACTCGTGTTTGTTCTCCATAACTTATCTTATGTTCTATTTTTTGACATGTCAATGATTATATATCTACTTTATGTATGCATAATTTCTTTTGTTTTGTTTTGATAATGACAAAGGGGGGGAAATATATGCATATACATAGGGGGAGAAATATATGCATATACATAGGGGGAGACAAAATCAAGGGCAAGTTATTGTTATCATAACTAACAATTGTATAGTTGTCGTCATCAAAAAGGGGGAGAATGTTAGAACCTCCATTCCATGGTTTTAATGACAACAACTATACAATCACATATATTATATGTTTTATTGAGATTACAGGTATATACTACAAGAGATCATCATGCTCAAAGATATTGGGACTCAAAGACAAACAAAGAATTATGGACCATGCTATGATTAGTATGGTTATACTAGTGTATTAAGAGTCTTAGATAAACGTTGTAAGGTCTCATTGAGCATATATACGCACACGAATTCATATACATAAAATAAGCACTAAATCATTTAACATTGGCATTGAAAATTGTTATAATATGAAAAAGCCATCTACAGACGTATGTGGAAAAGCCAAAGATGTCTGTGAATATTTTTGGGAAATTATACCCTAAAGCCACAAACGTCTATAGAAAATCCACAGACGTATGTCATATGACAACCGCTCTAATCTGAAAGGATGTTTCATTTAATTTAGAATAATAGCATCTCCCTTCAACGTTTGCAGCCATTAAAGCAAATAGATTTTGTTTAACAGTAACAACTCCTCACCTGCATCTCTTTAAACCTATAAATACTTCAAAGATTGAGAATTGAAATTAATCTAATTCTCTTGATTTCATATTAACTTTCTATTTAAAAATTCGTGCATCTCTTGCTTACATAGTCTCAATCTATCATAATCAAAATACCATTTTTGATTAAACTAGTTCCTATAACTCAAAGTATTCACATTCACATACTCAAAGGAGACCATAAGAAGATTTGTACTATCAGTCAAAATCCGTGTTATTTGAAACACACGATTGTCAAAGAATTAATTTTGTATTAGCCTATTCCTCCAGGCGAAGTGGGGGTTATTTGATCAAAGGAAATACAGAAGGGGAGCTTTGGGACTGGACGTAGGACGGGAGGTCCGAACCAGTATAAAATATCCGGGGTACTCGCTTTATACTCTGTTAATTTACTCTACTTACTATAATTATTAGTACATAATCTCACATTAGTATATAAGTTGCATTATATAAGATCCTTTACATTTTCAAATTATTTAAAATATAATTATTTTGGTCCTAAATTTTAGTTTGTTAAGAAAATAATTATTGATTTTTGGGAAATTTTGTGGATTTTTCCCAAATAATTACAATGATATATAAAAAAATTTGTGCAAAAAAGGCTTGTTTGCAAAATGTAATAAATAATATAATTTAAGGAAAAAAATTATGTTTGTGAAACATAAATAAATTTTCCATTTTCGAAATTCTACAAGAATTCTGAAAAGATTATGTTGGCAAATGAGATTTTGACAAATAATATTGGTGGTGAAAAGTTTACACTTTAAAGGCAAAGAATCCGTTTTGACAAGAATTACATAAATACCATATTAACCCACGAAAGTCCTCAGTTTTATTCACGATATATATTGCTCTATTAACTTTTGAAAGCTTGTTTTTCAAGTCACAATGACTATTTATTATATTACGCGCAGGCTTTATTTTATCATCTCACGAAAGCTTTGTTCCATCAACCCAAGATACCTTTGTGTATCAACTCACCATGACTTTGCTTTATCAACTCATGATGCATATCCTATTAACACATGATGGGTATCCATTTCCTCATTTATTAAGCCTATAGTGGCCATGATTTTATCAACCATGAATACTCAAAATTTGTCAAGGGCCAATAGCTACTATAATAAATTTTTGTAAGCCACTTTTTAGGGCATGATGGCTTTATTTTGTTAAGGCACGATGGCTCCATGGGAGGCAACCCATGAAAGCTATTTTTAAGGCTCGACAACCATATTTACTTAACACACGAAAGCTATGTTTTCTAAGGCTCAACAACTATATTTTCTTAACATACAAAGGATATATATTTAGCCAAGGCACACTGGCCATGTTTTTCAAGGCACGAAGGCTATTTATTTTGGCAGGCGATAGTCTATATTTATAACCCAATAAAACATGAAATTTATTAGGGTGTGATAGCTTGTATTTTAACATGCGAAAGCATGGAATTTAACAAGGCACAACAGCATATGATTTTGAAAGAAATGTCAGCGATTTTATAACCATGGAAAGATTTTAACTCCATGTTGGGATCATTTTTACTTAAACAAAAAGGCATGATTTTTAAGTGTTCCATAAGTTTCCAAAGGAAAGGAAGGATGCGTTAGCCTATTTTTTAAAATAGTTATCAATGAAGGAAGTCATCACTTTAAATAAGTAATATTGTTTATAAAATTGGCTATCACATAGAATACATTTGGATATTTGCTAATGTGTTATATGTTCATCTTTACCCTTTGTTTAGTTGTTATTGCATATAATAAATCGTTAACATACTCACTTATGTGTTAAATGTTATTATCTAACATTTTGACCTTGGGGATTTGGGAACTGATGACCAGTTAGGGTAGTTCCAGTAGTGAGTATGGTCAGACTTAAACTTCTAAGTGGGTAGATTTGCATCCTTAAGATCGCGAAGATCGAATTGTGTTAGGTGAAATGACTAAAAGACATGACTCAAATAGTTTTAAATCAGAATTGGGTGGAGAATGAGGTAGGGTCGCACCCTATCCTCCAATCATTAAGCCAATGGTTGGTCAAGTCCATGATTCCAATGTGTAGGCCTTTTCCTACCAAGGCTAAATTTGGAGCTACGTATCCGAAGGAATTCGTAGTAGTATTCTCACCTATGTTTTCTCATACCGTTATTAGGAGCAATGTAGTTAGATCGGATAGTATTGATGATATATCTCATATTGCTCCTAAACCAATACTTTTTCAAAATATCACTTAAAATGTCATATCGCTCCGATATTTAATGTGAAATACCTGATATTTTTTAAGAATATCATTCATTATTATATGTGTTGGTGAAAATGTATTTACAAATAAATTTCTTCATACTCAATGTTTATTTTTTGTATATGGAGAATGATAATATCTGGACCATATATTAGAAATCCTAATGCACTAATTTTTGGTTTTAACCATACAATTTTAGTCTTAGTCTTTCAATAAAGAAATCTACTTATTCCATTATTTTATATATTTTATTTTCCATGAAGACTTTGCCACTAAAAACAAGATCTTAAAAGAGTACTTCTCTTTTTAGTTGTTTTTTGTTCACCATTTCTTATTGGTTAGTTAACTTATGAAAATTCATTTTATTAGTTATTATCATACACCAAGAACTAAAAGTTGAAGAGCAGTAAAGTTATATATTTGACACATCGATAAGGAATGAGCTAAAGTAGTAACCGGTGTTAAATCAACATTGCTTAACCAATAATTTAAGCGAAAATGAAAATTACGAAACTATAAATATGAAATTTTTTGGAAAATAATATAGATGATTAGATGACTAAAGAAACAATGAATATAGTATAAAAATAAAGAAAATAACAAAGATGTACAATATACGAATTTCATGGTTTTTATGAGCTTATATTTTGATTTATATTTAATAGAATATCTTAGTAAATGGATTATAATCCGTAGACTATACGCAATCAATCTTTGATAGTAATTTGGAATTATTTATCCAAATATTTGAAAATTTAACATTAATATAACATTATAACACAGTACGATATAGTTTATAACATGTTCTACACATGTCCAATATTTTACAGATATTATCATGATATTTTAAAATATTTCACATCAATGCTTGACCGATATGTACTCGATACCGATATTAACTACTTAGCGCAGTAAATCATTGATATTTTCTCCTACCTTTTCAGGAGACCCCCATTGTTCTTTCCTACCATTCTTTGGAGACTATTGACCTTTTTCTCCTACGATCTTTGGAGACCGTTATTATACATCCTTCTAAATGGACTAGAAGACCGTTGGACCATTTGATATATCTATGCCTGAGTCAGCTTGATAGGTTTTAGTTTGCTAAAGAAAACTAATGTAGGTTCATAGTGACCCTGGGAAAACTATGTCTTAAATGAACCGTTTAATGGGTTGGGCCATTATGGGTATGTATCACTTTTTGAACCTTTTGAAAGACAGACTATTCATTTTAACCCATACATGCATGATATGTTATTGATATTATGATTATGTTCTAATCAATTTTTGGACGCACGATACATTATTGGTGACATTTTGTTTGATAGGATATTAGTGAGGGAAATCCTCTTCCACACAACGATGTCGCCTCACTAAGTATCTATATTATGGTTTGTGATGGACTAATATTATTCACACCAGACTTTCTGTCTAATCTGAAGTTTTTTTTTATTTTTCCATAAACTTTTAGGTGCTCGGTTTGGAATTGAGTAGGCTGAGAGTAGGTATTTTAAGTTCTTGACGAATAAGCTTTCGGATACGTGCATGAGGCAAGCTACTATTTAAAGTTTATTTTTGTTTTGCAGTAGTTTAATTGCTTTTGACTTTTAATTGAACGTATGTAATGACTAGTACTATAACCATCTAAGTAGTTAAAACACTGATCGTATAAAGGGGCATCTTCATATGTCGCTCTTAGGATTGTACTTGTAATTATTATATTTTGTCAAAACGATGTAATCATGGGGTTATGAGGTTGAATTGTAATGAATTTGCAAATTAACGAATGAAATTGTTTTGTGAAAATTTATAAATTCTCATACCCAGATGTTAGTGATATAAAAACCAATCTTATTTTATCATGGGGAAATAAAGTTAAGGATGACTACAACATCACCAGTATCTATTTTCGAGTCTGAAAATGGGAAATGTTATATAACTCAAAGTCAAAATATCTAGCTAGAGTAGTTTGGTTAATAATAATTGTTATTATTGAACCAAGGAATTTGTGTTTGGACTATAAAGTTGAATATGGACAATATTGGAATTTTGATAATTATCAAATTCCATAAATCCTAATTTGATATAGTTTGATAAAGAGAATTGATGTAAATAATTATTACTATTGGGTAATGCGTAAACAAGTAAAATTGGATTTTACTAAAGCTATGTAAGTAATAAATTTGGTCATAATGTCACACCACTAGCTAAGACAACGTGTGAACATTAATATTCGAATTATTTGATATTGATTGGCGACCAAATTTAATCCTAGGATCACATAATTGAAACATTGAATACTCCTATTACCACTTGATTAAATTAATTATATTAACAATAAATTAATTAAATTAATTAATATCTATGAAGTATTAATTATAAAAGTTTATATAATTTATGTTGATCAATGTTAAATAGTGTATATGTAATAATTATAGTTACACATATTGATACATGATATCGATGTGCATTTGAATCAGATTTAATTGCATGTTTATTTGATCGGGCTTGAAATAATTTGGAGGCCCATATAGGGGCGAGCATGGCCAGCTGCACTTTGGTAGAAAGGAGGGATAAGATTATTTAAAAAAAATTGAAATAACAAGAGAAAAAAGTGGATCCAGATCCACTTTTAGCTCCTCCCCGCTTTTGCTGTTTAAACACTCATGCCCCTTCATTTTAACTACTTGATTTTTGCCTCCTCTCTCCCTACGTCGGGTTGGCCACCTTATCCCATCCTCCTCTAATTTTTCACGACATTAAAAATACAATTCAAATATAAATAGAAGATCTTTGTTGCTTTCAAATTGATAGCTCTTTCTGGATTCTGGATATTGATTCAGTGAATTATCTGATTCAATATTTCAAGGTGTTTCATCTAGGCTTTCAACAAGGTAAATTCTTTGTTTATATTATATGTGTGTATGTATGTATGCATGTTCATTATGTTATATGTATGTTTAGATAGTGTGTGTTTATCAAGAATCTATACATGTTTGTGTTGTCTTCATTGGATGAAATTTATATATGTATAAAAGATTATTTTGTATATATATTTATATATATTGCTCATGGCCAAAAGTAAAAAAAACATTTTTTATTTTGAATACAATAATATTAAGATCACTTTAAAACAAAATTGATTTTAATACAAACATATAAGGCATGTCTTATATTTCACTAATATGTGTATGTATGTATGTATGTATTTATTTAAAGCTTTCAGAAATAATTTTTTTATACATACATATGTATATTTTGAAATTCAAATATATCTATATATAAATATATTATTCAATTTAATTATTGTATCTAATATATATAATACACGTATATTTAAAAATATCATGAAATATATATATGTAAATATTTAGTATAATAAGTATATATTCAGATTTGTTTTTGGAAATTAAATAACTATATTTAATTTTATATTGATTTCCATTCAAAAATCAATAAGAAAAGGAATTTTTAAAACAATTTTAAAACCTCGAGAGAAAAAATTAATTTTTTTGGCTGAATGTGTATGTATATTTATATATATTTAATTACTAATTTACATTAAGTCATATTTATATACATATCTTATATATATAAATATATTATTTCTAGATATTATTCTAATATATATATATATTATACGTATATGTTTTAAAACTAAAAAAATAATTTTTAAATATATTTATTATGCATATTTTTTTAAAATTAATATAGTAATTTGAATATAAGATTATGCAGATTATATCTTAAATTTAAAATCTGAATTTAAAATTTGATTTTGAAATCATAGTTATTTACATTAAAAATTTAAAATTATTTTATATTATAGTGTAAATATATATATATTTATTTATATAAACATTTACATTTTACATATACTATTTTATAATATATAAAATTGAATATATATATATATATATAAGGCAACACACATGTATATAGATGGGCTAACATGTCCGTTGTGGTGTAAATCTGAACACTTATACATGTGCACGTGAAACCATGTACACCATTTATGTTGTATGTGCACGTACATACATGTGTATGTGATACACATATTATATTATATATTATAAATATAACATCAATATAAATCTTTATTATAAATAAAATGAAATATTAATTTTATTTAAAGTAAATTTAGATAAGATATATATAAATCTAGAATTCATAGGCCCAATAAGATCCAGATGGAATAAATGTTTTGAAATTTACCCATTTACCTCGCTGCGTTTTGACTCAGATTTAACAAAGGTATCAGAGCCCAATAACCTATATGGTCCAAACTAGTAATATTATGGTTAACTAATTATGTTTACCCATTTAGTAGGGTGTCAGAAAAGAAGTGTCTAAAGTTAGATTTGAGTAATCTAGTATTCTACCCTACCTAGCTACCAACCAGACTCGAAAGGTGAAGTAAGCCCAAAAAGTTTTCCCTAATAGAAATGGCCCAATTTGAATTGGGCCTTGGGCTAATTTTTCAAAATTGTTTTGAAATTAAAATAAATTTAAAATTTAAAAGTTAAATTTTAAATAAGAAATACATATTTTAAACGTTATAATATAATCTTCATTTCAATTTTTTTAATATTAATAAATAAATTAGTTAATTAGTTAAACACACATACACACACACATGATATATTGTGATATATGTTATATTAACTTAGAATTATTTAAGACTATGTAAGAGTGTGTGTGTGTGTGTATAACAATAAGAATTTTCAAAATTAAAATATTTAATCAAAATTGTTTGATTATAAATAAATTAATTAAAAGTTAATTAATAAATTATGAAGCACACACATACACATAAATACATACACACACATGTGTATAACTATAAATGTTATAGTATACGTTTTCAATATAACATGTTATAATTGAAAAATATAAAATTAATTAAAATGTTAATTAACTAATATAATTAAATAAGTTTAATTAAATCTAATATTATACATAAGACTATTATATAAGTTAACTAAATTATAAAAGTTATATAACAAGTTAAAACTTATATAATATGAATGTATAAATTAAAAATTGAACATTAAGAAACTCTAAATAGACTTAAGGGACAAATATATACATATGGTACGTATACCATGATTTTTGATGTGTCTGACACTTGAATCACGATGGTATTTTGTAAGAAATATATTATTACATAAGTCGATATCACTTAGTATAATATTTTAAAGATTATGAATCTTTAATATAAAGTTGACATCTACCATTTATATATTAATAGATTACTTGCATACTCAGTTATTAATATTCCTCAAACTAAAGATGTTATGTTTAGTACTATTAATATATTGAATAGACGAGGTAAGATATATGTATGCATTTGTTGATATTCCTCAAGGTACGTACATTTATACTTAGGCCGAAATGGTAGGTACAAGTGAATAATCTCTTTCAATTTGACGATATTCCTTAAGGTTGAAATGAGATTAGGACAAGAAACCACGGGTTAAGAGTTGTATGTGATACAACCGATAAGAAGTTATCCATCATTTATAGGAGTATGCTTTGTTGATATTTCTGAAGGTCAGAATCCCAAGACAAACGAATCTTAACACCCACTGGTGAAGTCAAAAGATTTTTTTTGTTTCGTCTTAGTGTTTGGAGAAACATAAAAGACTGGTGGGAGCTTATTAGTAAGATAAAACATAAAGTTTAACCGAACTAAATTATAAGAACATCAACTATGAAATTGTCCTAATCTACCAAGTTAAAACTTGCGGAAACTGTCTACACCCAAGCTATTTTTTGAAAGTGACAAATTTACTGGGCCTAACTACGTTGACTGGCTATGAGCAACAAAAATAGAATTAACTTATGAATGCCTTTGGTCGTCTATAACTGCACTTCCAAATGAATAAGTCGTTGATGATGTGGGCCTCTAACTTAGACTTGCTTATGATAAATGGGTTTTGGATCTAGAGATCGCCCACATTTTTGTGTTGTCTATGTTAAACAAGCCGTTACAGAGGTAGCATGAAAACATATATGTCCATGAGATTTTTGGTAATCTCAAAGCTTAATTTGGTGAATAGCCACATTCTGTAAGGTACAAACTTATGAAGAAAAACTATTCAATACCAAAATGAACAAGGGACAAAAAGTGGATGATTACGTTCTAATGATGAAAGGCTATATTAATGGACTTGCACAATTAGACATGGCAATAAGCAATGAGATACAAGTAGACTTTATCCTTGGGTCTCTTACTTTCTAGTATGAGCCATTCATATTAAACTATAATATGAATTGGCTGAATGTAAGCATCGTGGGCATCCTCAATATGTTAAGGCCACCCAAGTCTTCGTCCAAGGAATACGGAGCCGTACTTGCTATTAAGGGAACACATCATCTTCAAAAGGTTCAAAGTAACAGAAAAGGGTGAATAAGGAAAACAAGATGACTGTTGCCTGTGGATAAGGGTTAATGTCATCAATATCATAAGAAGGGTCATTGGAAATGAAATTGTCCGGAGTACTTAATGATTGTTAAAGAGAAGAAGCAAAATGGTTCTGCCACTCCATCAGGTATATTTATGATTCAAAATTGTTTTGCAACCAATAAATTATCTTGGGTTTTAGATATTAGAAAGGAACTCGGATCTATAATTCCTTATAAGGGCTTAGAAACTAGGGTCACAGAGAAAAGGGAGAAATAAGGCTTCAAGTTGCTGAAGGGTCTATTGTAGATGCAATGGTAAATGGAGATTTTCATTTGAGTTTGCCGAGTGGATTTGTTTGGATATTTAATAATTGATGTTATGTAAAAGACTTTATTTATGGGATTATTTATGTGTCTATATTATCTGAGACTGCTTATATTTTTCACTACGTTAATAATGTTGCAAATATTATTTTAAATGGTAATAAGGTCTATGATGGTATTTTAGATAATGGCATTTATATGACCAATATAAATTATGTCTGTTTTATGAGTAGTTCTTTGAGTTACAATATAAATTATGTATGTTTTATGAGTAGTTCTTTGAGTTACAATATAAATAAAAATTATCTTTGGTATTATATGTTAGGCTATATAAGTGAGAAACGACTACACAAATTGAAAACCGAAAGTTTTCCAACGTTACTTGATTCTGAAATAATTGATATGTATGAGTCGTGTCCTAAAGGTAAAATGATCAAGTAGACCTTTAGTGGAAGCAATCAAAAAAGTTAATGAACTATTGGGTCTCGTACATAGTGATGTATGTGGACCAATGCCTATAGTTACTAAAGGTAAGTACTCTAAATGGTATCCAATTGGATACCATTTAGAGTACTTCTCTCTACTTCTCTCTAGAGAAGTACTCTAAATGGTATCCAATTGGATACCATTTAGAGTACTTCTCTACCATTTAGAGTACTTCTCTCTAAGAGAGAAGTGCTCTAAATGGTATCCAATTGGATACCATTTAGAGTAACTGTTCTTATTTCATAACCTACTAATGATTTCTTAAGACTAGGACATGTGTATCTTATGAAGAATAAATCCGATGTCGGTGAGAAATTTATTGAATATAAGAATGAAGTTAAGAATCATATGGATCAAAAGATTAAAATACTTTGATCCAATCGAGGAGGTTAGTACTTTGGATAAGAAATCCAACAAAACTTGAAAATAATGGGATTATCTCTTAGGTTATGCCACCATATACTCCACAACACAATGGTCTTTTAGAGCGAAGAAATAGAACCTTGTTAGATATGGTTCATTCCATGATAAGTAAAGCTGAGTAACCTCTGTCCTATTGGGGATATGTGCTAGAAACCGCAATGCATATGTTGAATTTGTTACTCACTAAGTCTGTGCCTTTGATGCCATACGAGATGTGGCACAAGAAGAAACCCCACCTAAATTGTTTGAAAATGTGGGGTTGTCCAGCGTACATTAAGAACGTTGGTCCTAATAAGCTTGAGGCAAGATCGCCCTTGCGTAAACTCATAGGATATTCCATGGGATATATTTTCTATAACATTGTGTCATAATACGTTATCTTTTGTCAAAAGGAATTAATAGTGAAGTTATAGAATTGGATGAGGTCCGAGGTCGAACACAAAGACTGAACCCGTAAGAGAACCAAGTTCACCCGTATACAAAAACACGCAACCTATTAGAAGGTCTAGTAGGAAATCTCACGCACAAGAGAGATACTATAGATTTCTCATGGATGGCGAATAGGATGGTTGTGTCTTAGATGATGACATTACTCTATCATTACAACAAGCACTACAGAGTAAAAACTTTGCACTTTGGTTTGGAGGAATGAAATCCGAAATGGATTCCATGTATGAAACTAAAGTATGGACTTTGTTTGACATACCAGAAGGAATAAAACTCATCGGTTGCAAATAGATTTTTAAGAGAAAGCTAAATATAGATGGACATATGGAAACTTATAAGGCCAGCTAATCGCAAAAGGATTTCGTCAAATTCAAGGTGTTTATTATGATGAGACCTTTCCACGCATAGCTATGCTTAAGTTCATTTGGATAATACTGACTTTTGTTGCATTCTATGGCTACGAAATATGACAAATGGACGTAAATACGACATTTCCAAATGGTGATTTAGAAAAGACCATCTATATGTTGCATGCCGAGAGTTTCGATATCAGTGGGAGTGAGGGCAAAGCTTGAAGTTGTTAAAGTCCATCTATGGAATTAAACACGCTTCAAATAGTTGGAATAAGTGCTTTATAAAGCATTTAAATAGTTTGGTTTTATCAAAACATAGTGAAAGCATGTGTATACCGAAAGGAATAGGGAAATGTTATCGTATTCAAAGTATTATACGTTGATGATTCATTATTGATTGGCAATGACGTCCGTTATTGCATTCAGTGAAAGCTTGGCTTTCCGAGAACTTCTTCATGAAGGATTTGGAGAAGCAGCTTATATACTAGGAATAAAGATCTATTTTGACATCGTCCCCAGTTAAGCAACTAAAGAAGCATACTTGATGCAAAAGTTCTTACATGAGCTTAGAGTGATTCTCGATATGGAGAATTCAATGGCATTGTTTTGTGACAATAATGCGGTGATACAGATTGCAAAGGAGCTAAAAGCACACAAAAATCACAACATATTCTTCAAAAGTTCCACCTTATTAGAGAATTCGTTATGAAGAAAGAGGTTGTGATACAAAGGGTATATACCAAGGAGGCAAGGACAATAAAATAGATCCATCCACGAAGGGTCTAGCTTGGTTGGTTCTCGTCAAGCTGGTTGAAGGGATGAGATTGAGATTCCATAATTGGCCTCATGCGCAAGTGGGAGATTGATAGAGTGAAGGGTATACCCTTGGGACAATTCTATAATTTATTGGAGATTACTAACTCTGTAATGAAATCTCATTAGAAATAAAAGATATTTTTCTTCTATTATATGCTTGTTACAATGAGTTATAATTAATTAATTATTTAGTTTTAGTATATTTAACAGAAAATCCCTAGATGGTGTATTTTTGATAGAATTACAATTGTTGCGATCACGAATATTTTATCATAAAATATTAAACACGTCATTTTACATATTCTTAGTCAAGATGTATCAAGACTTAATATCGATGCATCCATTGAGTTTAGAGTATGTAATGCTTTCTAAATGTTGGACAGTGTATTACTCATGATTATTGGTGGACACTTAGAGGCTACGTACTGATAGTTATTGGATAACTATGGAATGGATCACCTGATAGTTTTCTATTGGTTAATATAACTAAGGTCAAACAGAAAATGTCGATGTGATAATATTACCCGGTTCTCTTGACTTGAGAATACTATTAATTCTTCAATGTAGAAACTCCATTTTGATTATAGTCAAATCGTGGCACACGTCCATCGCACTATTATAGTTAGGTCGAGTGGAAACATTGGAAGTCAACTCAAAGTTAAAATTTCTGGCCAGAGTAGTTAGATTAATAAAAATTGTTATTATTGAACCAAGGACTTTGTATTCGGACAATAAAGTTGAATATGGATAATATTGAAATTTTGACCATTACCAAATTCCATAAATCCTAATGTGATATAGTTTTGACGAAGAAAATTGGTGAAAATAATTATCATTGCTGGGTAATGCTTAAATAAGTAAAATTGGACTTTACCTAAGCTATGTAAGTGATAAATTTGACCATAATGTCACACCACTAGTTAAGTCGACGTGTGAACATTAATATTCGAATTGTTCGATATTAATTGTCGACCAAATTTACACCTAAGAGTCACATAACCGAAATGTTTAATGCTTCTATTACCACCTGATTTAACTAATTATAATTGTTTAAATATTAAGTAAATTAATAATTATAAAATATTAATTATAATATTTTATTTTATTTGTGTTGATCAATATTAAATAGTGTGTATATAATAGTTATAGACACAGATATCGATATACGATATGGATGTCCATTTGAATTTTTATATATAAAGGATGTATGGTCCGGAGATCATACAACCATAATAAATATATATGTAAATAAATATAAATAAAGAAAGATACAGGAGTCCCGGGAACAAAGCCCATAGTACAAAATAAGTCTGCCAACATGCCTGGCCAGTAGCAAGTATAAAAAATAAGCACAAAAATAACCTGCCAGGCCTAACAAGTATTAAATATAACAGAACATATAGCATAGCGAGAGAAATATACCCAAACTAAACATGAAGACATCCCAAATAGGCACCAACACATAGACGGAACCAACCAATATGCTAAGAACAATAACCGGGAGTGTGCGGAGAGAAAATAAATTTATGGTCCTAATCCTTAGCAGCTAAGATATCCTCGTTGTTTGCAGCGAATACACCATCATTGCATAGGACAAGTTCATCATCCAAAAGTCTATAGAAGAGCTCTCGTTCATCTTTATCATCGTTTGTGACCCATATTGAGAATATCTTCTAGTGGGAACGATAGCACAAACTACTTTCCTTATGGGTCCAAGTACCGGCTTTCGTGCAGTAGACCATTTGTACACCTTCAGATAGCTTATCATCGAACTAATGAGCTACCCCCTCTGCACTAGAAGGGTTAGATTGAAGAGTAGCAATAAAGTACAACTTCAGGCTAGTGATAGGGGAGAGCACCAACGACACATGGGTGGAACCTAACGGGTCCGGCGAAGCATGAGAAACTTGGATAGGAGAAGGCGGGGACGACATATAAGGGGGTAAAAACTCGTCCGTGTTTATGTGCGGCATGGTCTTATGAGATGCCTTTGATTTAAAAGTTTTTTTAAAGTTAAAGACTTATGCTTTACTCACACCAGACCCATGTCTGACATGGAGTTTATTTCCATTTTCCTAAACTCTTGGGTGCTCAAATTTGAATGGGCAGCCAAGTAGTTCAGGTTTTTCCGCAGGTTCATTTTGGAGGAGCTTGGAGCAGGTGGCTTCATCGATCTAGTTATTATCTTGTTTTTCACTGTATCATATGTATATTGTATCAGTTAGGTAGGGACAGACTGTTATAACTGTCCAAGGTTAGAATTTGTATTAGTATGACTCTGATGTAACATTTTTGAAATGACTTTGTAATATATTATGTTGCGTAATATATATATTGTTCTGTTGCGTTGTGAGATTCTGTGTTATTTAGTTTCTTCTCTTCTATCTTTTCTTTCTTTCATCCCTAATGACCTGTCTTACGGACAACTAAATGACCAGCACACTAATACCAAGGATGTATTAAGTGTCGTCTTTGGTAGTAAGAAAAGCGGATCGTTATAGTTTTGTTGGTGGTATCAGCGACAAATTAGTAGTAAAATTCCGTTGATGGGTGGTCGAGAAGGGGAAGGTGGTGAAGGTTGCATATCGGTGGTGAGATTTCATTGATGGATGAGGGTATCTTCAGAATTACAAAAGGACACCCTGGAAATCATGTTCATTGAATTCTCTTTATTAATAGTGTGTGTGTGTATCAATATGAATATAATTTAATCATTTATAATATATATATATGTATATATATATATATATATATATAATTTATAAAGTCGAAAGCAATATATGCAAATGTGTATATATACAAAGTATTTATATATAAATATATATATAATAATATAATAATAATATACATAAATTAATATTTAAAAAATACACAAAATATATATTTTGATATATATATATATATATAACTAGGTCTTGCGTATGGCTTGAATAATTTTTTAATTTTAAAAAATATATTTTATTTAAATATCCATATAGAAAATTTAAATTTTAATAAAAAATTATTTTCATAACTTTATTTAAAATTTTAAATTTTCAGTAAATCCTAACTGACATTTTATGTTTTTAATATTTATTACATAATTTTGTGATCTAAAATAATTTTTGTTCTTTTTATTCTTAGCTTTTATTTAAAAATATTTTAATTTTTTTTCTTTTTGCCAAGAATATATTTTATGCTAATATTATTTTATGAAATACGAAACACAATTTTCATATTATATTTATATAATTAATCTATGTATTAATTAACTTAAATAATATTTAAATAATATTATATATAAAAATATTTATTTATGTTCATTGAATTATGCAAGCCTCGACGATTGCTCTTGCAATAGGGGTTTCTTAGTAATACTAGCTCGTGATGCTTCATTGGGTTATTTCTTGCAATCTCTCCTTTGGATTATTGTGTCGTGCCACTGTTGGTTACTCGTTTGTTGTATGTTTTTGGCTTCATCTTCCTATTGTCATGTCGCGGTGTTGCACTTGTTTGTTAGTGATGCCTGCTTTGGAAATTTATGCATTTTTTTACCAGGTTTGGTATCGGTGATATCTACTTGATCTAGGTGATGGTTATGGTTTAATCTTTTGTTTTGCAACTTTTTAGTTGCTGCGTTTGGTTATGGTCTTCCCTGGCCATCTTTGAAATTTGCATCTCTATGAAATATGTTCTGTTGCTTGTTGGCAATCTGGTTCTCTTTTGAATGCAAGCTTAGGCTATATTATTAGCTAGCTGCCTTGAAAATTTGTAGAGTTGGTTTGGGTCAATTGTAACGACCCGTATTTTTACGGATCGAAAAGTTTGTTAAAATCTGGAATTGTCAGCATTTTTAAGTCGTTTCAGATTTTGGGCAGAATTTTGCCTAAGTCTTAAGTCGTAGCCGACTTAGGAGTTTAAGACGAGTTAGCGAGTTAAGGCAGTTAGGTCGGCAATGACTTAGAGTGTAGAGAAGTTAGGTCGGTTGGACGAGTTAGCGAGTTAACGACCCAGTAGTAGACGACCTAAGAAGTTGACCGACTTATGGTAGTAGACGACTTAAGGTTAGGACCGAGTTAAGAAATAGGTCGTATTGTCTTAAGTCGTATGTGGGTTTAGGTCGTGGGTTAGTTGGAGCGACCTATAGAATATTAAGCGACCTAAGTGTTGACGACTTAAGGAATGGCCGACCTAGTGGATAAGCAGCGAGCGACTTAGGAGTTATGTTAGGTCGCATAAGAGGTTAGGTCGATATGTGTTAAGTCGTAAGTTTGTTAGGTCGCGAGGGAGTGTACCTGTTAAGTCGTTGGGTTGCTGTAGCATGTGTTTGGATAAGTCGTAAGCGTTAGGTCGTGAGCGACTTAGTAGTTGTTAAGTCGCAAGCGACTTAAGAGTGATCTGTTATGTCGTAGCCTACGTGTTAAGTCGTAGACGACTTAGGGGCATAACGGTTAAGTCGTAAGTCGTATCTTCTGTTAGGACGCGCATATTAGTTAAGTCGTAGGTCGACTTAATAGTTAGGTCGTATGCGCGTGAGTGTTAGGTCGCGTATGGACTTAATAGTTAGGTCGTATGCGCGTGAGTGTTAGGTCGCGTATGGACTTAATAGTTAGGTCGTTGAGGTGTTATCTGGTTAGGTCGTAGGGTTTTGTTAAGTCGTAGGTCGGTGGGGCTTAGGTCGGAAGTTTATAAGTCGGAGACGACTTAGGAGATAGCCGAGTTACGACTTAGTAAATTTTCAGCTATAAATAGGAGGGGTTTTTCTCACTTTTTTGGGATCCGGATTTTGAAGCGACGAAGTGCTGCCATTTTGAGAGCTCGGCTTCTACACTTCTTCACTTCTTTTCTCCACTCTAATCTAGTGATTCCTTTCATCCAAATCGAAGATCAAGATTGAAGATTCAAGAGCTAAAGTTGAAGATCTTCATCTTTTCAAGTGAGATTTCTTCGTTTGAAGCGGATTCGTGATAGATCAAGCTTGATCCTTCGCTGTCCAGATCTGAAGCATGTTGATTTGAGGTTGTTTTGGTGATTTCGTGAGTGGTGATTATCTCTCACACGGATCCAAAGGAGTATATCGGATTGTTGGTTCGATTTGGTGTTAAAATAGTGATTTCCATGCATTTTCTTCATCCTAAGTGTAGATCCATATAGATCCATTGTTCATGATGATGTTACATCCATTTTATCATATGTTAACCTATGCAAGTTCATTCATCAAGTTTGTAGAGATATAATTCATGTTTTCATGCTTATTGGACTTTCAACTCTTTA
Source organism: Allium fistulosum (assembly GCA_030737815.1). Lineage (NCBI taxonomy): Eukaryota > Viridiplantae > Streptophyta > Magnoliopsida > Asparagales > Amaryllidaceae > Allium > Allium fistulosum. The sequence continues at coordinate 855,534,181 of CM060907.1, forward strand.
ATTACGAAAATGCCATTATTGTGATAATTGTCTACTTAGATCTTGTTTGAATGCTTGATTGTTTGGATTAATGTTTGACTTGGTTGATTGCTATGAATTAGATGATTGATGATTTGCTTTAGATCGAAGATGATTCAAAAGCTAAGGGAAAGGCTCTTGAATTGGGAAAGCTGCTCGTGGCATATGTAGCGGGATGATGAAGCTCTTATGCACAGATTTGATGATGTGATGTTGAGATGAGACTTTGCGAGGATGTGATGAAGCGAAGTATGATATGAGATAGTCTTGGTCTAATCCAGACGGGATCATTCCAAGCACGTTGGTAACTCGGTGATATGATTCGAGTTAAGGGTAATGGATGCTTGAGAGGCGCTTGAGCTAGTATGGAAATAGTCGTCGAGGAGGATGACTAGGAGGCTTGGATAGCATCGTTGTTGAAGGTTCTAGCATGCTCTAAGCAAGAGTACGTTTGGGCAGATTCGATAGTCCCAACGGCCAACTGTTGATGGTCGAGTACTCTGGGCAGATTCGATAGTCCTAGGCACGGGCTGCGACGACGTGCGGGAGTTATGTCTAGAACCGGGGTTTCCATTAGCCCTTGACGGACGGCTGAAATAATGTGCCGGTCATTCAATTAACGGTGATATCGAAGCAATGATAACAGTGATAGCCAGAGTCATGGATGTTTGATTGTATCGTCATTCGGTCTCAAGAGCGGTATTTTCTGGGTGCTTATCTGATCTTGGTTTAGGCCTTGGGGGTTTGTGCTTGGAAAACATCGCCCTTGACTCGAGTGATAATTGCTTTATTTTAAATTGTATGCTCTGCTATGTTTGTTTCTGCTTAGTGTGTGTCTGGGGGCTATCACTGTAGAATGAGGTTGGAGTGGGAGGGTTGTATTCCTATTCCTTTTCCTTTATGCTCTTTTGGTATGTTGTTAGTTAATTTACTGCTCACTAAGACTGTTGTCTGACTCAAGGATTTATGTTTTTAATTCTTATTGCCTTGGGCTGTTCGTCCATTTTGGGGACGGGCAGACTAGGTAGCAGGTGACAGGTGCTGTTCTCTTCTCACGATGATGATATCGTAGACGAGCTGGAGGGTTGCATATTATCTTCTTATTATATGTACTGGATGTTCCGCTGTTTTGTATTCTCTGAGTGTTATGTAGTGAGGCTTGATGTATTGGCTATTTGGATGCTTGTATTCAACTATTATGGAGTTTTATATGATGTCATTTTGTTCTGTAAAGCTTCACTATACTTATGTTCTATTGTATTTTTGTCCATGCGCTGTGAGTAATACGATAGATTCTGTTGTTTTAATCTACCCTGACAATCGTCCATGGTCGCCTGGCACACTTTACAGCGCACTTTCTCTAGATTCGGTGCAGGGGTCATGGGCGGTCGTCACATTTGGTATCAGAGCATTGGTTAATCGATTTTACCCAACGCTCGCTGATGTAACTACGTATGAGAGACGTAATTGTATTTTGATGGATGAATATTATATATAATATATTAGCTTAGTAGAGTTTGAGTCCTTTATGTAGTTGTTTCTCTAGATGTTCTAATCATTCCTTTTTATAGATATTGAGAATGAGTCGAAGAGGGAGACCAGCTGCTAGGGAAGGCCATGCTACTGAGGGGACTGCTGATTATGCAGCTATGTTCGAAGCTATGATGACTTCGATCATGAGAAGGATACCAGTTCCGGGGGCAGCAGTAGATGTTGGAGTTCAAGTCCAAACTCCGAAACCAGTGGATTTTGCTAAGTTGTGCAAGGATTATACTGCTCTTGGAGGAAAGGTTTTCTTGGGAACAGAATCAACTATTGAGGTCCAGAGATGGATAGATGCTTGTAGAAGGATCTTTGGTGATTTGGGAATTGATGATGCAACTAAGAGGAAGTTGGCATCAAGGTAGCTTCAAGGGAGAGCCTCTGATTGGTGGAATTCTATTACCATCAATACTACGGAGGAAGAGATTACTTGGGAGCAATTCCAAGTCAGGTTTGAAGCTAAGTTCATTTCTACAGCTCAAAAGTCTGTTCTGTTCAAGAGGTTTGTGGAGCTCAAGCAAGGTGGAAGATCTGTTCTTGAGTATGTTTCTGAGTTTGAAGCTTTATCCAAGTATGCTCGATCATATATTGAATCTGCATATCAGAAGAATGAGAAGTTTGTGACAGGCTTGGACAGTTATCTTGGGAGGCAATTGGTGGATCATTTGGACGATTCATTTGAGAAGCTTGTGGAGAAAGCTCTTAGGCATGAGAGTCTGTTTCCTAAAGAAGGATCTGTTGTTGCTGTGACCAGGGAAGAGTCTAAACCCCAGCAGGGTGGGAACAAGAAGAGGAAGCAGCAGCAGCAGAAGGGTAAGGATGGCCAGAAGAAGCCGAAAGGCGAGGTGACTTGCTACAATTGTCAGCAGAAGGGCCATTTCTCGAAGGATTGTAAGAATCCAAAGGCACCGATGAAGTGTCACAACTGTGACAAGCCGGGGCATTTCAGGAAGAATTGTCCAGAACCGAGGAGGGACAAGCAGATTGTGCAAGCTTATGCTTTGGGAGCTGTTCCGTCGTCTTCGAAGGCTCCTACCGCTGAAGGGAAGGGAAAGAGTGTGGTGGTTCAAGGTACTCTTTTCCTATGTGGTGTTCCAGTTAGAGTTCTGTTTGATACTGGGGCGTCGCATTCGTTTGTTTGTAGTGAACTCGTAGGCCGGTTAGGTTTGGGACCGGATATTGTTGATAGGCCATTGGTTGTGACTAATCCAGTTGGGGGTTCGTCTTGTTTGTGTATGTTATCCCGTGGTCTAGTTGTATCGAGTCATGGTTGCTCTTTTGTTTGTGATTGTTTTGTTCTGAACTTTGCGGGGTTCGGAATTATTTTGGGTATGGACTGGCTTAGGAAGTATGCGGCGAAGGTTGATTGCGAGAGGTTGGAAGTGACAATCGAGAATGTGGAGGGGCGAAAGGTTGTGATACGATGTAAGCATGAGGAAGGCGTCTTCATGAGCTTCATGTATTCGCTGGTTGTTCCACGGGATGGACTGTCATCAGTACCGATCGCTAATGGATTCGAGGATGTCTTTGACGAAGTCAAAGGGTTGCCACCGCATAGAGAGATCGAGTTTCGTATAGATCTAGTTGAAGGAGCCAGACCTGTTGTGATGCCTCTTAGGCGGATGGCGCCTAAAGAACAGCAAGAGTTGAGGGTGCAAGTTGATGACCTTTTACAGAAAGGATTCATTCGGCGTAGTGTGTCCGAATGGGGTGCACCAGTTGTGTTTGCAACCAAGGCAGATGGGTCGTTGAGATTGTGCGTCGATTATCGTGAGCTGAATAAGGTGACTAAGAAGAACAAGTATCCATTGCCGAGAATAGATGACTTGTTTGATCAGCTCCACGAAGCTAAGGTGTTTTCTCAGATGGATTTGGCAACGGGATTTCACCAGTTGAGAGTGGCTAGGGATAGTGTGCCGAAGACTGCTTTCAGGACACCATCTGGTTTCTTTGAGTGGCTGGTAATGCCGTTTGGATTGACCAACGCGCCAGCATATTTTAAGGATCTTATGAATAGAGTGTTCAGAGATCAGTTGAACAAGTTCGTACTTATGTTCATGGATGATATTCTGATTTATTCCAGAACGGAAGAAGAGCACAAGACGCACTTGCGTATTGTTTTGGAAATCTTGCGGAAACATCAGCTGAAGGCTAAGTTTTCGAAGTGTCACTTCTGGAAGAGTGAAGTGAGGTTCTTAGGCCATGTGATTTCTGGAAATGGAATAGCGGTTGATCCCGCTAAGGTGGCAGCAATCCAGGATTGGGTTAGACCTAAGAATGCATCTGATGTGAGAAGTTTTCTTGGATTAGTAGGATATTACCGATGGTTTATCAAAGACTTCTCCAAGGTGGCTGCACCATTAACAGGATTGACGAAGAAGAACTAAGTGTTCAGTTGGGATGCTAAGTGTGAGCAAGCTTTCGGAATCCTGAAAGAGAGATTGACGAGTGCTCCTGTTCTGACTATTCCTAGTGGGAATGATGAGATGGTGGTTTACACCGACGCATGTGGTACTGGACTTGGAGCAGTGCTGATGCAGAAGGATAAAGTTGTTGCGTATGCCAGTCGACAACTGAAGCCGCATGAAAGGAATTATCCGACTCATGATTTGGAGTTGGCGGCGATTGTATTTGCTCTGAAGATGTGGAGACATTATCTATTGGGAGTTCGATTCGAGTTGTTTATGGATCACAAGTCATTGAAGTATCTTTTCTCCCAAAAGGATTTGAATCTTCGGCAGCAGCGATGGCTAGAGTTTTTGGCATCATATGATTTTGGTATAGCTTATACTCCGGGAAAAGGTAACGCAGTGGAAGATGCGTTAAGTCGAAGACATGCAGGATTGGGAGCCATGTTTTCAGAATGGAAGAGTCTCGAGTATTTAGTCGGATTTGACTTCAGGCCTAGATGTGAATTGGAACCTGAGATGTTGGCAAACTTATCGATAAGACCCACTCTTGTGGAAAGGATTGGCGAGGGCCAAAAGCGAGATGACAAGCTTGTCAAGATTATCCGTGATTTGGAATCTGGATTGGATCCAGAAAAGGATAAAGGATTCGAGGTTGATCGAGAGGGTTGGCTTCGGAAGCAAGGACGACTAGTTGTTCCCGATATAGATGAATTGAGGAGTGAAGTTCTGAAGGAAAGTCATCACTCGAAGTTGACAATTCATCCAGGTGGAAATAAGATGTATCGGGATATGAAGAGAACCTACTACTGGGAAGGTATGAAGAAGGATGTTGGAAATTTTATTTCCAAGTGTATGAACTGCCAGTTGGTAAAAGCCGAACAGAAGAAGCCAAGTGGATTGCTTCAGCCATTAGAAGTTCCTACATGGAAGTGGGAACAGATATCGATGGATTTTATTGATGGATTACCTAGAACAAGAACGGGAAATGAAGGGATTTGGGTCATCGTTGATCGTTTGACTAAGAGTGCAAGATTCATTCCTGTTCGATCGACTAGGACTGCATCAAAGTTGGCTGAGTTGTATGTTAAGTGGATAGTTCGATTCCATGGTATTCCGAAGAGTATAGTGAGCGATCGAGATCCATTGTTCACTAGTGGATTTTGGAAGAGCTTCCAGGAAGTCTTGGGAACCGAGTTGTGTTTGAGTACAGCTTATCACCCCCAAACAGATGGTCAGACCGAGAGAGTCAACCGAGTTTTGGAAGATCTTCTTAGAGCATGTGTTTTGGACTTCGGAGGATCATGGGAAGATCACCTTCATTTGGTGGAGTTTGCGTACAACAACAGTTACCAGTCAAGCATTGGTATGGCACCGTATGAGGCATTGTATGGAAGACCGTGTAACTCTCCGACATGTTGGTTGGAAACTGGAGAAAAGCTGATACTTGGGCCAGAGATGATTCGGCAGACTTCAGATTGTATAGAGATCATTCGGCAACGAATGAAGGCAGCCCAAGACCGTCAGAAGAGTTATGCTGATAAGCGTCGTAAGGATTTGGAGTTCGACGTAGGTGATATGGTTTTTGTGAAGATTTCTCCACTGAAGAATGTTATTCGATTCGGGAAGAAAGGAAAATTGACTCCGAGATTTGTTGGACCATTCCCGATCGTTGGGCGAATTGGAAAGCTCGCCTATAGACTGGAGTTACCTGAGAAGATGTCAGGTGTGCACAATGTTTTTCATGTATCGTATCTACGGAAGTATGTGCACGACTCGAATACCGTGATTCCTGGTGATAATTGTGAAGATTCGAAGTTGATCCAGTCGATAGAAGACCTCATAAGCCGCTTCGGGTTGTTGAAACCGACACGAAACAGCTTAGGAGGAAGGTAGTTAAATTGCTCAAGATACAATGGAGTGATGATGATAACGACTGTACGTGGGAGGTGGAAGAGAGGATGAAGGTAGCTCATCCTGAACTCTTCAAGGAATGGCCCTAAGGTGTCGTCTCATCTCACGATATTGTAACTTGTTCTAGTTTTAGAATTCTGTACGCTAAGCTAGAATTGGATGCATGGTTTGTTGATTGCTATGGATGGTAGGCGTACAGAATAGTCTTTGATTGCTTTGTTTGCTTGGAATTTCGGGGGCGAAATTCCTAAGGGGGAGAGAATGTAACGACCCGTATTTTTACGGATCGAAAAGTTTGTTAAAATCTGGAATTGTCAGCATTTTTAAGTCGTTTCAGATTTTGGGCAGAATTTTGCCTAAGTCCTAAGTCGTAGCCGACTTAGGAGTTTAAGACGAGTTAGCGAGTTAAGGCAGTTAGGTCGGCAATGACTTAGAGCGTAGAGAAGTTAGGTCGGTTGGACGAGTTAGCGAGTTAACGACCCAGTAGTAGACAACCTAAGAAGTTGACCGACTTATGGTAGTAGACGACTTAAGGTTAGGACCGAGTTAAGAAATAGGTCGTATTGTCTTAAGTCGTATGTGGGTTTAGGTCGTGGGTTAGTTGGAGCGACCTATAGAATATTAAGCGACCTAAGTGTTGACGACTTAAGGAATGGCCGACCTAGTGGATAAGCAGTGAGCGACTTAGGAGTTATGTTAGGTCGCATAAGAGGTTAGGTCGATATGTGTTAAGTCGTAAGTTTGTTAGGTCGCGAGGGAGTGTACCTGTTAAGTCGTTGGGTTGCTGTAGCATGTGTTTGGATAAGTCGTAAGCGTTAGGTCGTGAGCGACTTAGTAGTTGTTAAGTCACAAGCGACTTAAGAGTGATCTGTTATGTCGTAGCCTACGTGTTAAGTCGTAGACGACTTAGGGGCATAACGGTTAAGTCGTAAGTCGTATCTTCTGTTAGGACGCGCATATTAGTTAAGTCGTAGGTCGACTTAATAGTTAGGTCGTATGCGCGTGAGTGTTAGGTCGCGTATGGACTTAATAGTTAGGTCGTATGCGCGTGAGTGTTAGGTCGCGTATGGACTTAATAGTTAGGTCGTATGCGCGTGAGTGTTAGGTCGCGTATGGACTTAATAGTTAGGTCGTTGAGGTGTTATCTGGTTAGGTCGTAGGGTTTTGTTAAGTCGTAGGTCGGTGGGGCTTAGGTCGGAAGTTTATAAGTCGGAGACGACTTAGGAGATAGCCGAGTTACGACTTAGTAAATTTTCAGCTATAAATAGGAGGGGTTTTTCTCACTTTTTTGGGATCCGGATTTTGAAGCGACGAAGTGCTGCCATTTTGAGAGCTCGGCTTCTACACTTCTTCACTTCTTTTCTCCACTCTAATCTAGTGATTCCTTTCATCCAAATCGAAGATCAAGATTGAAGATTCAAGAGCTAAAGTTGAAGATCTTCATCTTTTCAAGTGAGATTTCTTCGTTTGAAGCGGATTCGTGATAGATCAAGCTTGATCCTTCGCTGTCCAGATCTGAAGCATGTTGATTTGAGGTTGTTTTGGTGATTTCGTGAGTGGTGATTATCTCTCACACGGATCCAAAGGAGTATATCGGATTGTTGGTTCGATTTGGTGTTAAAATAGTGATTTCCATGCATTTTCTTCATCCTAAGTGTAGATCCATATAGATCCATTGTTCATGATGATGTTACATCCATTTTATCATATGTTAACCTATGCAAGTTCATTCATCAAGTTTGTAGAGATATAATTCATGTTTTCATGCTTATTGGACTTTCAACTCTTTAATTACGAAAATGCCATTATTGTGATAATTGTCTACTTAGATCTTGTTTGAATGCTTGATTGTTTGGATTAATGTTTGACTTGGTTGATTGCTATGAATTAGATGATTGATGATTTGCTTTAGATCGAAGATGATTCAAAAGCTAAGGGAAAGGCTCTTGAATTGGGAAAGCTGCTCGTGGCATATGTAGCGGGATGATGAAGCTCTTATGCACAGATTTGATGATGTGATGTTGAGATGAGACTTTGCGAGGATGTGATGAAGCGAAGTATGATATGAGATAGTCTTGGTCTAATCCAGACGGGATCATTCCAAGCACGTTGGTAACTCGGTGATATGATTCGAGTTAAGGGTAATGGATGCTTGAGAGGCGCTTGAGCTAGTATGGAAATAGTCGTCGAGGAGGATGACTAGGAGGCTTGGATAGCATCGTTGTTGAAGGTTCTAGCATGCTCTAAGCAAGAGTACGTTTGGGCAGATTCGATAGTCCCAACGGCCAACTGTTGATGGTCGAGTACTCTGGGCAGATTCGATAGTCCTAGGCACGGGCTGCGACGACGTGCGGGAGTTATGTCTAGAACCGGGGTTTCCATTAGCCCTTGACGGACGGCTGAAAGAATGTGCCGGTCATTCAATTAACGGTGATATCGAAGCAATGATAACAGTGATAGCCAGAGTCATGGATGTTTGATTGTATCGTCATGCGGTCTCAAGAGCGGTATTTTCTGGGTGCTTATCTGATCTTGGTTTAGGCCTTGGGGGTTTGTGCTTGGAAAACATCGCCCTTGACTCGAGTGATAATTGCTTTATTTTAAATTGTATGCTCTGCTATGTTTGTTTCTGCTTAGTGTGTGTCTGGGGGCTATCACTGTAGAATGAGGTTGGAGTGGGAGGGTTGTATTCCTATTCCTTTTCCTTTATGCTCTTTTGGTATGTTGTTAGTTAATTTACTGCTCACTAAGACTGTTGTCTGACTCAAGGATTTATGTTTTTAATTCTTATTGCCTTGGGCTGTTCGTCCATTTTGGGGACGGGCAGACTAGGTAGCAGCACTACGCCATAAATGACCTTCTGCAACATTTTTGCAAGGTGTTGCCAGCTAAAATGTTGCGATAGATATAAAATTTTGGTCCTACTGCAACGTTGTATTTATGGTGTTACCTTAGCCATAAAAATGTGTTGCTCTAGCTAAAAAAGTGTAACACGATGCAACATTTTTACACAGTGTTGCTATAGATGTATTCAGATTAAAAAATTAATAAAATTAGCAATCCGCGTGAATACGATCCAACGGTTTACATTTAATCCGATTGTTAAACTGGATCACCGCTACAATTTGCCCCAAATTTTCGTTTTCCCGCTTTACTTTTCATACCATTTTCGTTCTCCCCCCATTTCCAAATCCCTAATTTCGTTTTCCATTACATTTCTATTCAATCTCTAATGGCACCGAAGCCTTTTCCGGCCTGATTCCCGTCTTCCCTTCCCTCACCTTCCCCAATCACTATTCCATCGCCACCGGCCTCTACCCCCCTCACCACAGCATCATCAACAATAAGTTCACTGATCTCGATACGTCCAAAACCTTCGACAAAAGCGACCACGACCCCAAAGGATGGCTCGGCGAACCCATCTGGGAGACCGTCGCGAACCACAGATTTCCTGCGGCCGTCTACTTTTGGGCAGGTGGCGAAGTCGAAAAATGGCAACTGGACTTGTCCAGATCTGTTTTGCCCTGCGTACAATAAGTCTGTAGCATTTGAGGATAGGGTCTATGCTGTGTTAGGGTATTTGGATGCGGTGAGAAGATAGACAGTGGCGATGTGTCTGGATGCGGTCGGTGAAGTGATGTAGCGGGCTATGGTTGTTCCAGTTAATGGTATGATGTAGAGTCGATGCTATCATTGGGTGAATGAAGTAGATCTGAAGCTTGAAATCACCGTTGTATGATGGGTATGAATTGTAATTGAATTGAATTGAATTTATATGAATTGTAATGCTTGAGTAAACGAGTTTGGTTTTTCTTTTGTAGGCTAATGATGGTCCCAATATGATGAAAGGCGAAGCAGTCTGCTTAGAGTTGATGGTCCAAATCTGTAGATATATAGCTTGTAGTGAGAAGCAATGTTGTTTGCTATCAGCCAAGGGTGGTGCTTGGTTTTGATGCGAATTTGCAGTGTGAAAGTTTGAAGATGTTTGGGTTGTAGGAATGGGTAATCAGCGATTGTGATTAGGTGATTAGACGATTTGGCAACTGAAATAGTTTGTTGGTGAGGCAATTAGAGGATGTAGGCTGGTGGTTTAGAAGTATGTGTGGTGCATCATTTTACGTCGTTTCAAAGAAGGCTCGATCTTCCGAAATCAGATGAATCGGGCGGTGCCCCGGACCCCCGCCGGCGCTGCGCCCGGACCCGCTTCTCGGCTCGCCTTCGGCTCGGCACTCGGCTCGCCTTCGGCTCGGCACTCGGCTCGCCTTCGGCTCGTCATATATTTGTTAGTGTCGGTGTCTGTATAAATTGAAACTGCATATGTAATGAGTGAACTGAGTGATGTAGTGAGAAATATCTGTATATGTGAATATCGGTGTTATATATCATTGAATTGTAAAATAGTGGAGTCAGGAATTTGTACTATTTCAAATGTTGAAATAAAATATTTATTTAAATAAATTACTGTTTGAATATCAAATTCTATGCAAATAGCATTTTATTAAATAAATATTTATTTCTATTAAAAAATCAAATATGCTCTATATTGTGGGCCCCACAAATTCAGAAAATCAATATCTATAGCAACAGTTTTGAATGTTGCTACAGGCACCTATGGGTGTTGCCATAGACCCAAATAGGGTTCTATTGCAACAATATTACTTATGTTGCCTTAGATAGTCAAAATGTTGCCTTTGAGGTCTAAGGCAACGGCAAAAATTGCATCACCCTAAAAGTGTTGCCATAGACCTATGGCAACATTTTTCGGGCCTGAGCCAACATTTTTTTTGTGTTGCAGTAGGCCATTTATGGCGTAGTGCAGGTGACAGGTGCTGTTCTCTTCTCACGATGATGATATCGTAGACGAGCTGGAGGGTTGCATATTATCTTCTTATTATATGTACTGGATGTTCCGCTGTTTTGTATTCTCTGAGTGTTATGTAGTGAGGCTTGATGTATTGGCTATTTGGATGCTTGTATTCAACTATTATGGAGTTTTATATGATGTCATTTTGTTCTGTAAAGCTTCACTATACTTATGTTCTATTGTATTTTTGTCCATGTGCTGTGAGTAATACGATAGATTCTGTTGTTTTAATCTACCCTGACAATCGTCCATGGTCGCCTGGCACACTTTACAGCGCACTTTCTCTAGATTCGGTGCAGGGGTCATGGGCGGTCGTCACATTTGGTATCAGAGCATTGGTTAATCGATTTTACCCAACGCTCGCTGATGTAACTACGTATGAGAGACGTAATTGTATTTTGATGGATGAATATTATATATAATATATTAGCTTAGTAGAGTTTGAGTCCTTTATGTAGTTGTTTCTCTAGATGTTCTAATCATTCCTTTTTATAGATATTGAGAATGAGTCGAAGAGGGAGACCAGCTGCTAGGGAAGGCCGTGCTACTGAGGGGACTGCTGATTATGCAGCTATGTTCGAAGCTATGATGACTTCGATCATGAGAAGGATACCAGTTCCGGGGGCAGCAGTAGATGTTGGAGTTCAAGTCCAAACTCCGAAACCAGTGGATTTTGCTAAATTGTGCAAGGATTATACTGCTCTTGGAGGAAAGGTTTTCTGGGAACAGAATCAACTATTGAGGTCCAGAGATGGATAGATGCTTGTAGAAGGATCTTTGGTGATTTGGGAATTGATGATGCAACTAAGAGGAAGTTGGCATCAAGGCAGCTTCAAGGGAGAGCCTCTGATTGGTGGAATTCTATTACCATCAATACTACAGAGGAAGAGATTACTTGGGAGCAATTCCAAGTCAGGTTTGAAGCTAAGTTCATTTCTACAGCTCAGAAGTCTGTTCTGTTCAAGAGGTTTGTGGAGCTCAAGCAAGGTGGAAGATCTGTTCTTGAGTATGTTTTTGAGTTTGAAGCTTTGTCCAAGTATGCTCGGTCATATATTGAATCTGCATATCAGAAGAATGAGAAGTTTGTGACAGGCTTGGACAATTATCTTGGGAGGCAGTTGGTGGATCATTTGGACGATTCATTTGAGAAGCTTGTGGAGAAAGCTCTTAGGCATGAGAGTCTGTTTCCTAAAGAAGGATCTGTTGTTGCTGTGACCAGGGAAGAGTCTAAACCCCAGCAGGGTGGGAACAAGAAGAGAAAGCAGCAGAAGGGTAAGGATGGCCAGAAGAAGCCGAAAGGCGAGGTGACTTGCTACAATTGTCAGCAGAAGGGCCATTTCTCGAAGGATTGTAAGAATCCAAAGGCACCGATGAAGTGTCACAACTGTGACAAGCCGGGGCATTTCAGGAAGAATTGTCCAGAACCGAGGAGGGACAAGCAGATTGTGCAAGCTTATGCTTTGGGAGCTGTTCCATCGTCTTCGAAGGCTCCTACCGCTGAAGGGAAGGGAAAGAGTGTGGTGGTTCAAGGTACTCTTTTCCTATGTGGTGTTCCAGTTAGAGTTCTGTTTGATACTGGGGCATCGCATTCGTTTGTTTGTAGTGAACTCGTAGGCCGGTTAGGTTTGGGACCGGATATTGTTGATAGGCCATTGGTTGTGACTAATCCAGTTGGGGGTTCGTCTTGTTTGTGTATGTTATGCCGTGGTCTAGTTGTATCGAGTCATGGTTGCTCTTTTGTTTGTGATTGTTTTGTTCTGAACTTTGCGGGGTTCGGAATTATTTTGGGTATGGACTGGCTTAGGAAGTATGCGGCGAAGGTTGATTGCGAGAGGTTGGAAGTGACAATCGAGAATGTGGAGGGGCGAAAGGTTGTGATACGATGTAAGCATGAGGAAGGCGTCTTCATGAGCTTCATGTATTCGCTGGTTGTTCCATGGGATGGACTGTCATCAGTACCGATCGCTAATGGATTCGAGGATGTCTTTGACGAAGTCAAAGGGTTGCCGCCGCATAGAGAGATCGAGTTTCGTATAGATCTAGTTGAAGGAGCCAGACCTGTTGTGATGCCTCTTAGGCGGATGGCGCCTAAAGAACAGCAAGAGTTGAGGGTGCAAGTTGATGACCTTTTACAGAAAGGATTCATTCGGCGTAGTGTGTCCGAATGGGGTGCACCAGTTGTGTTTGCAACCAAGGCAGATGGGTCGTTGAGATTGTGCGTCGATTATCGTGAGCTGAATAAGGTGACTAAGAAGAACAAGTATCCATTGCCGAGAATAGATGACTTGTTTGATCAGCTCCACGAAGCTAAGGTGTTTTCTCAGATGGATTTGGCAACTGGATTTCACCAGTTGAGAGTGGCTAGGGATAGTGTGCCGAAGACTGCTTTCAGGACACCATCTGGTTTCTTTGAGTGGCTGGTAATGCCGTTTGGATTGACCAACGCGCCAGCATATTTTGTGGATCTTATGAATAGAGTGTTCAGAGATCAGTTGAACAAGTTCGTACTTGTGTTCATGGATGATATTCTGATTTATTCCAGAACGGAAGAAGAGCACAAGACGCACTTGCGTATTGTTTTGGAAATCTTGCGGAAACATCAGCTGAAGGCTAAGTTTTCGAAGTGTCACTTCTGGAAGAGTGAAGTGAGGTTCTTAGGCCATGTGATTTCTGGAAATGGAATAGCGGTTGATCCCGCTAAGGTGGCAGCAATCCAGGATTGGGTTAGACCTAAGAATGCATCTGATGTGAGAAGTTTTCTTGGATTAGCAGGATATTACCGACGGTTTATCAAAGACTTCTCCAAGGTGTCTGCACCATTAACAGGATTGACGAAGAAGAACCAAGTGTTCAGTTGGGATGCTAAGTGTGAGCAAGCTTTCGGAATCCTGAAAGAGAGATTGACGAGTGCTCCTGTTCTGACTATTCCTAGTGGGAATGATGAGATGGTTTAAATCTAATTTAAAATCAATATCCTATATCATCTCTTACCAATTATCTTCAATCTCAACACTCCATCTCAAAGCCTTTGATGCACCATCTTATGGCCACACCTACCCCTCAATATGGCCGAATATGATCAGCCCCTACATGGGCTTTAAACTCTTTTAAAACCCGAACAAATAATTTGCAATTAAATCTAATTTAATGCTTATCGATATCGCATATCAGTTAATATATTTATAACTATTATAAATATATTTAATAATAATTGTTTATTAAATAAAAATCAAAATTTGTAATTAATACTTCATAAATATTAATAAATTTGATTAATTTATAATAAATAGTTTGGTTAAAGGAATATTGATCATTTCGGTTGTATGACTCGTTAGGTGTAAAGTTGGTCAGCGATTAATATTGAACTATTAGAATACTAATGTTCACACTTCACTTAGCATGTGGTGTGACATTTTGGCCAAATTCATCGCTTACTTGTTTATGGTAAGATCCAATTTACTTTGTTAAGCATTACTCAGTTGTAACTATTATTTATACTAATTCTCTTTGTCAAAACTATATAACTTTGGACTTAAGGAATTTGATAATGGTCAAAATTTGAATATCATCCATATTCAACTTTATAGTCCAAACATAAAGTCCTTGGTTCAATAATAATAATAATTATTAACTGAACTACTCTGGCTAGAGATTTTGACTTTGAGTTGATCTAAGTTGACTGTGATACTAACTCCATATTATCGAGGAGACGAATCCTCACTTGAATAGTGCTTCACTTCCAATACTTTCACTCGACCCAACTATAGTCACTCGATAGACGCAATGCCATGATTTGGCTTAATCAAAGCGTAACTTTCATATTGAAGATCGATTGTATTCTCAACTTAATGGAACTGTATAAATGAGTCACATAGATATTTTTTGTTTGACCTTAGTTATATCAACCAACAGAAAACTATCGAGTGAGTCGTTCCATCGTTATCCAATAACTATCAGTACATTACCTCTTGGTGCCCCAGCAGTCATGAGTAATACATTGCCCAACATTTTGAGAGCATTATGTACTCTAGTCTTAACGGATACATCGATATGCAGTCTCGATGCATCTTGACTATAAACATTTAAAATGATGTGTTTTATAAAATTGCGATAGAATACTCACGATTACAACTATTTGTAATTACTATTACAAACACTTCATTTATTGATTTTCTGTTAAATATATTTTAATTAGATACCTAATTATTTATAACACATTATGAAAAATATATAAAAGAAAGAAAAACACTTTTACTATGAACGAGAATTGATTACAGAATTAATTAATTTATAATAAATTGTAGAATTGCCCCTAGGGCATACCCCTAACTCTATCAATTTCCCACTTCCACTTGAGGCCAATTAAAGAATCTCTATCCCATCCCTTCAATCGGATTCTTCAGGACCGACCTAGCTAGACCCTTAGTGAATGGATTTGCTATGTTGCCCTTGGTAGCTACCCTTTATATCACGACCTCTTTCTTCTCAATGAATTCTCTAATCAGCTGGAACTTTTAAAGAATAGCTGTGACTTCTTGTGTACTCTGGCCTCCTTGTAATCTACATAGCTGCATTGTTATCCTAGAAAAATTCCATAGGATTCTCATTATCGGGAATTACCCTAAGCTCACTCAAAAACTTGTGCATCCAGACTGCCTCTTTAGTTGCTTCATTGAGGACGATGTACTCGGCCTCTATTGTTGAATCAAAAACTGTTTCTTGCTTGGAACTTTTCCAACTAACGGCTCCACTATTGAGCATAACAACGTAACCAAACACCGATTTACTATCATCTATATCACTTTGAAAGCTCAAATATGTATACCCGTTCATAAAGAGGTCTCCATTCCTATATATAAGGAATAAGTCCCGAATACTTTATAAATACTTCAGTATACATTTTACAGCCGTCCAATGTTCCGAGAATAGACTGGTATCGGCTTACGCATCCTAATGTGTATGCCACGTTTGGTTTAGTACATATCATAGCGTATATTATGAATCCTTTTTCTGAAGCATAGAGGATCCTCTTACACTCTTTTTCCTTGTTAGTGTAAGGAACATCCTTTTTAGAAAGGACGATTCCATATTGCATCAGAATGTTTCCATTCTTGGAATTCTCCATGCTGAACCTTTTTAGTATGGTATCTATGTACATGGACTGGAACAATCCCAATAGCCTTTTAGATATATCTTTATAGATCTTTATACCAAGTATATAGGCTGCTTCTCCCAAATCCATCATGAAAAGTTCTTAGAAAGCCCAGATTTCACCGGTTGTAACAACGAAGTGTCATTGCTAATCAATAGATCATCAGCATAGAGCACTAAGAATATGATAGTACTACCTTGTTCCTTTCTGTATACACATGCTTTCTCTATGTTCTGATAAAAACCAAACTGTTTGATTACTTTATCAAAACACTTATTCCAACTCCTTGAAGCTTGTTTAAGTCCATAAATGGAATTTAACAACTTACAAGCTTTGCCCTCACTCCCACTGACCACAAAACCCTCGGGCTATTATATATAAATAGTTTCTTCTAAATCACCATTTAGAAAAGCGATCTAAACATCCATTTTCCATATTTCATTGTCATAGAATGCATCAATGGCTAGCATAATCCGAATGGACCTAAGCATGGCTATGGGCGAAAAGGTCTAATCATAATCTATACCTTGAATTTGACAAAATCCTATCTCAACAAGCCTTGCCTTATAAGTCTCCATGTAACGACCCGGAATTTTATCACTTTGAATTCTGGAATATTTAATTGTTTTTAAATATTCGATTTGGATTTTTATAATAAAAATTTATGTTTTAAACTAAGACCTAATTTTCAATGATGTATTTTTAGTTTAATTTATAGAAATTTTCTATAATTTTTAATTTGGAAAATATTTGAATGTCCGTTTGACGCATCTTACGTAAAACGTTGGTATTTTCGGAATTTAATATGATTTGATAACTGGTGTGTTTTATCTTTGTTTTGTGACTGCATCCTGTACGCGATTTGTATTTTGTTTTTTGTCATTCGTGGCTAGAAAGCGGGCGTGTTATTGGGTGTTAGGGTACCAGAACCTATTCAAATTTAGATCAAAACATTTTCATACACCCAGTACACCTTTTTCAACTCAATCTATATTCTTATTTACTTCCTTCTTACTGCAGCATGCTTCCCATAACAGTCTTTTGATCTCTATGTTCCCTTGTCGCGATTGATATTGACTTCAATTTGAAATCATGTCTTGGGTTGCTTAGGAGTTGGCTCTGTATATAATCATGTACACAAGCATCTTCTTCTCATTCTTCATTTTGAACTCCCTATTTATGTCCATTTTGAAAACTATGGAAAAAAGTTTAAAACTTTCCTTGTTCAAAAATCAATATCTCTTAACCTAAGACAAATCGTATGAAACCACCAAAACAAAAGTTGTTCATATCGATCCATAATATTTTAAAAATTGACGGCACTCGATTTCTTCAAGTATTGATCGAGTTATCATCAAAACTCGGAAAGGGTATAAAAATGTTCTCAAACTTCAAAAAAACATATCTCTTGATCCGGGTCGGATCGTTCGACACCGCTAGCACCGTCGAGTTCGTATCGAAGTGTAGTACTTTTGGTGAGGTTTTGGCACGATTTCTTGACGACAATTGAAGTTCGTCAAAAACTAGGGTTCAGATTTGCTTTCGATTTGAGCGACGATTGAAGATTTAGGGCTTGGCATTGTGTTCATGGTGGAGAGTTGCATCCGCGGTGAGATTTTGGTGGGATTTGGTGACAAAAATTATATCGAGTTTCATGCCTGGGGATGCGTTTTCAGTGGTCAGTTTTTGTTCAGGGGCACCGGAGGTGATGGCTTATGTGCCAATGCGGAGAGCTCGGCAAGTGGAAAGAGGTGGTGGTCTCGTGTGGATGATCAAAGGCTTGAGGCGTGTGTGTACGTGCACCATGTATGCACGTTTTGGATACGGTAATGGAGGGGGGAGTTTGGGGAAGAAGGATTCATGTGGGTGCGGGTTGCGTGGCATTGGGCTTGGCCCAATTATGGTTATGGGTGAGAAAACCTAATTATATTTGTTTATTTGTTTAAATATTAATTAAGTATGTTGATTTTAAACAAGAATATCTTACTCGTTTGAAATCCGATTTAACCACTGATTTTTGTGTTGTGTTCATATTGACGAGCACAACGTCTTGACATAAATAGTAGTTGGTTTTGGTGTAGTTTAATATAATGATAAATTAATACTGACTAATTATAATTACATCAAATTGAATATCTACGTAGTCAAATTAATTATACTTAATGGATGTTATTTATTTGGCCAAATAAACACCCTGCTATTAAAATAGATTGAATAGAGTAATTTGGACACCTGTTTAGTGGAATAAAATGTCGTTCCACTAATTAAATTAATTTGACTTTGGATTAGCAGATTAAATCTCTTTTCTGCTATTTTATAGATCTGGACATCCAATTATATATCGTTAATTGATATGCCATTCTGAATATGTGATGTTAATAATGGATTTTTACTTATGGATTGGGTTTACATATATGCTTGCTTATGTAAATATCTGGGATTTAACTTGAAAAGTTGAATGGAATTGAATGGTAGCTTGTTTAAGTACCACTGGAATCACTGAGCATCTTTTGGATTGAAAAGTTATGGATCTAATATAACTTCAAATTTTATAAATTTAAAGTAAAGTGTTTTGTTAAATTATTATTATAAAAAATATTTAGTGAAAATATTTCCTTAGTAAAGTAAATTATTATAGTTATAATATGTTGGAATTAGTTAGTTATTTAATATTGCTTTAGGATAATAACTTACTTGATTATGAGTTATTCAAAGTTAGATAAGTATTTCATTAATGATATAGTTTGGAAGTTAATAAATCTTATTTTAAAGGTTGATCTAAGTTATTTTATTATATTAGATTATTTAAAAATGTTTTTAAAGGTTATTTAAGAACATTTAATTATTATTTTAAAGTTATTTAATTATTATTTTTAAAAATATTTTAATTTATTTTAATTATTTATTTAAAGTGATTTAACTATACTTTAATTTTTAATTAAAGTTATTTAATTATATTGATTTAAGTTATTTAATTACATTTTTAGGTTAATTAATTATAATACTGAAATTAATTGAAAGTTATTTGATTATTGTATTAATAACGTTTTAAAGTTAACTAATTAGTATATTATCATTGTTTTGAAGTTAAATTATTAATACAATAATAGTGTTTAAAATTAATTTAATCTATTATTAATGAGGTTCTAAAGTTATTATTTTAGATGATATTTAATTTAAGTGAAACAAAAGGATGTTTAAATAATAAATTACTACTTAAAGTTATATAAAGTTATTTTAAATAATTTATAATTTATCAATGGAACTTTACTAACTTAAAGAGTCTATTAAATAAGTTTGTTTAAATATGGGAAGAGTTTTATAAATGGATATGGATATTTATAAAAGAATTTATAAATGAGTTTTAATGATCTTAAAAGGAGAAGTTTTATAAATGGGGTTTGAGATTTATAAAGAATTTTATAGATAGATTGGAGATTTATAAAGAAACTTCATAAATATTTAGAGATATTTATGAAATAAAGAAATTTGGAAAGAAATGGTTGATTTTCATAGTGTAATTCGAGGGCAGGGATTGCCTACATTTCACTATGGATTCGAATACTGGTACACTCAGTCTGACCCGAGCGTAAAGCAAAACACAAAACACTCGAGTTAGGATTAATATTCTTATATCAATAAATCCAACTCAAGTGAAATAACAATTGAAATACAATAACTCAAAGGATGTTGGAATCACCATCCTCTAAGAATCCGTTAAACTATCTACTATGTAGTAATGTACGATAAGTAGATAATGCCTATCAGTAATATAAAGTATCAAAATAGTGTTAAGGCGTTACCATTATCCCCCTTAACACATTTTATATAAGCGTTATAGTCTATACAGCACTGTAAACTCCACCGTAAACTAGTGGGCTATCAGGGAGTACTCCATAGGTATAACACAAAACAAATCATAGTGGTCGCGTATGTAGGGATACAAGTATGACAAGGCACATGAGGCAATACCTAAGGTAGTGAAACTACCGTTTGCCTGATCCGGACTGGTGAGAACGCATCGCCGCAGCGACCGCAACACTGCGAAACAACACTCCCAAATCAAGGGTGCACCAATCGACAATAAGTAATGAGTAATTTTTGAAGAAGTGTGTTCGCTTGAGGTAGCTGACCTCCATTGGCCCAGCACGGCTCCTATTTTAGTCATTTCCAATTTGACACAAGTGTCAAGGCTATCCATTATCGTTCTCTTTCTTCAGTCATCACGTACATCATTCCAACCACTTCATTCTGGATCACACTCCGCGTATAGTTATTAAAGTGGTTTTCGGTTTAGACAATGAGTATGTCCCTAACCGATTCCGGTCTCTTTGATAACTTTCGTAATTATTACACCGATTGGTCGCTTAATATATTTCAAAACCAAATCAAATTCAATTTCAAATAGAATTTGAAAACCAACATTTCATTTGTCTTTCTAAATCAATTTCCCATAATTTACGTTTCAAAACTTTCAAATTACCATTTCAAAATCTTATAATACAATTTCGATTTCTATTTTAAAACAATTCAAATATTGATTCAAGTTCGTATATAAGTTTTATTCTGAAATCATTTAATTTAATTTAACATTCAAATCAATTTAACTTCATTTATCGATTTCATTAAATTTTCATTAAGTTAATTTACCATTCAAAACAATTTCTATTTAACTCCCAATTTATTAAATCAATTACTTAAGTTCAACTTTATTATATCAAAACTTCAAAATTGGATTAAATTAGATTCGTCAAATCAATTCTTTCAATTACAAGTCTTACATTTATTTCAATAAATCACATCTTATTTCTTGTTAAAGAAAATTCAATTTCACTTATTTATTTACTTAGTTACAATTTCAAAGCTTAATTAATAAAGGAACTAAATTTCACTTATTCAATAAGTTCAATTTTACTTAACAAAGAATTCAATTTTATTTAATTATTAAATAATTCAATTTTATTTAATTATTAAATAATTTCAAAACTTAATTATTAAATAATTTCAACTTGATTATTAATAATTCCAAATTTAAAACAACGTTCTTTTATCAACTACTATGTTAATATTTTGATTCAGATTATTAAATATTAACATTTCCTTTCATAAAAATTCAAATTCCAACTTTGTTTCAAAACCATATTATTTTTCAAATAAAATCTTTATTTTATTTTTAAATCAATTATTGACTAATCGGGTTTTATTAAATTTTCTATCCTAAGTCAAAGTTTAATTTGGGTATTAATCATTTCAACCCGATTCCAATTCAATTCAAAATCAAAGCATAGTAAAGGGAACTTGCAATGTGATAACTGGGATGGTGTCAAAGTAAATAAACAAGCAATAACAACAACCAATATCAATCCAATAATCAATTCAAATAATCCCGAAATAATCGTATTAATTTACATTGTTGTTTGTGCAAATTAATATAATTATTTCTAGAATCTACACTATCATTTCATGTAGATTAAAGATTATTACACTAATATTAATACGGTTTTTTATTTGATATCAATTATTCAATTCATACTACATCAATTTATACAACATACATTCAAATGGTTCAAGGTGTAATTAACCATATTACTACGTGTCAAGTAATTAAACATTTAAAGGGGTCATATTATGCAAATGTCATCAAATTTTATCACATATATCAAATCTAACTATCCTACGTCAATTTCAATTTCATATTATTTATCACTTACAACATTAACAATTCAATGTCAAATGTCAACATCAAACAATCAATCATTTATCAACCAAACTGGATTATCATCGTGTAAATAACAGATAATGGTGTCAGATGTCACATGTGAACTGATATAGGTAATAGCATATATAACAGTGTAATTAACTAACAGCAGCATATTTCAATTGTCGTTTCAACTGAAATCAAATTTAATAAATAAAAGAACATTAACCGTGAGTGATTGCTCACCTTTCGAGGATAGAGAGATTTGACGAATGAAACGAGTTACGAATCCAAGCACGAGAAAACTATGGACACGACTCGACGAATAAAGCTGATAGATAAGGAGTCAATGAAACAATTAGACTCAATTTGATAGAGCAGCAATGATATACATATTACTATTATTATTTCCACGGAATCAATATTTAGTTTCAAACAAATATTAAAATAACATAAAAATTTCGAAATCATTACTCAATTAATTACACATAATATATGTGTGTACTGGCTGGCAAGCAATACTTATAATTTCATATGATCTAACATACGCATTAGCATATAAATACTCCTTTAAAATATCTGTATGCTGTACAAACTAATCAATAACTCACATATGTACTAATCTAGTTACTTTTATATATAAGTAGGTCATATCTATACCTGTACAAGCTGACATTCATACTTTACAGACATAAACTAACATATACGAAAGTTATAATTTATACATCTATCAATATTTTTCATAAACAGTATAAACTTACTCATTATTTATATTTACACTTTACTAAATCATACAAAACTTGAAATATCTTATACACAGTAATATCTATATATATAAACAGATTGCATATTATCATCCTCCAACCGTTCCAAACATACAACTAGATACAGCTTGCATGATATATTTTTAAAATAAATGCTAGGATAAAATAAGTCTAAACTTATATAACGGATTAGCTATATATATAATACTAATATAACTTTGTATATTTGACAACATCCTCTAGCCTAACCCATATATATTTAATTATTTATATATATAACAAAGAACACAAACTTTAAAATACATAACAGTCCATTCGTACTAGGTACTACTGGCCTACACTTTATTTCTACCAATATATACATAAGTGTATAAATATATATTACCGCATATTAGATATACTATATATAAACGCACGTGAATATATGAACTTTGAAATAAATACCTTTAAGCAATGTAATATAATACATCCAATAATGTAATATACGGTGATTATATATATACTACACACGCACAAGTATAACATGCATATATATATATATGAATCAGACAAGATATACAACAGCCTATGTAACCCGTATTATACAAATATAAGTATCTACTGTAAAATCTTGGAGCACAGCTAAAATATACAATATATAACTCACTATACAACTTATATAAATCGTATACTTAGATATAAATAACTTAACTATACTTATAATTTTCTTTTCTCTCGACTAAAGTAGACAGTAAGGTGAATATGCCTTATAACCTTTCTAAACTAACAGACCACTAATACAACTTATATATTGAGAACAATCTTGATATATACTATAGAATATATATATGTGCAAATATCTTTATACGTTACTATATACGTATGTAGCTTAACTCAAACAAATTTTATAACTTAGGTAAACTGATGTATATAAAGTTTATATAAATCTAACATATAAAACTATATATATACTGTAAAGGAGGAAAATAAATAAATAAATAAAAAGCAAAAAAAAACAAAAACCAGATGACCCAAAATATACACAACTTACATACACCCATAAAACATACATATAATATACCTCCTATATGGCAAACAATCTGATCACGTGGCCCTGCAAGGAGGAGGGGCGGACGAAGACAAGGCAGTGAAATGGATCGGTGATGTGTATGTTAGTTGCTCGGTGAGGCCGTGACGTGTAGTCTCGGAGGTTCAGATGGAAGAGCGGTAGTGGGGTATGGGATCGGCTGCAATGGAGGAGAAGGTGTAGAGGCTGCTGACTCGGTGTGAGTTGATCGGAGCTGTGGCGGCGTTGTGAAGGTCGAGGCGGGCAAGGCTGTCTAGGGGAGGTTCGGCTATGGGTTGTTGATGGCATGAGTATTGTAGAAAGAGAAGGGAAAGAGAGAGAGTGGGAAGGCAGTAGGTAAACAAGGTAAAGTGAATGAAAGCTTCGTTTGTTTGTGTTTGTTTTTTTTCTTGTTTTGTTCTGGGAAATAGGAAAAATAGTGAACAGAGAGGAAGAAAGTGGAACAAATAGCAATGTAAACTGAAATGATGGAAGAGTAAGAGTCCAACGCGAGAATTGAGGAATAATAATGACTAATGACTGTTTGTTTCAACGGTTAGATAGACAAAAGGACAAGAAACCCCAAAAGCGTGAAATTGGGTACCGGTACGATTATCTGTTTCGCAGATTCCGCCGTGCATCGGACATCGAAATTGACAATTGAATATACCATAGAGATCAGCACGACGAGACGATCAAAACGGTATACATATATCAGTGGTATGATTATTCTATCAAAAGTTGATATCGATACCGATACGGTAGGCGTTACGCAAAGTGCAACGTACACCGGACTCCGAATTTGACAATCGAATATACCGTAGAGATCAGCACGAGGAGACGATCAAAACAGTATAAAGATATCAGTGATTCGATTGAATAAAAATTCGAATTTTTCTACTGGCGAAAAATGCAAGAAAAACGTAGAAAAATAAGATCGACGGAGCCAAAGAAGTCCGAATTTGGAAAAACGAAAAATGACGTTTGCTCAGAAGATGGTTTAGAATTTTTCTATGTAAAAATATTTTGGTTCCGAAAACATTTTATTTTCATCGCTTTTTTAACCGATTAAATTGAAGTAAATTTACGCGCGAAATAAACTTTCATAATTTCGGACGAAAATTTACCAGTTGCTATGTTTAACTAGACACATTCCAAATATCAAATTTATATTTCAAAATTTTATCGTTTAAAATTTCACAAAATTTCAACTAATTACGTTATTAAAACAGTTAAAATTTACGGGTCGTTACACTCTCCCCCACTCAAAACTTTTCGTCCTCGAAAAGGAAGGAGGTAGGAGGATAGAAACAACCAGAAAGAAAAACAGATTTGAAATACAAAATAACAATTAATTTAAACCATATAAATTCAAATTTAAATTAGTTAATATTCTATAATTGATTTAATCCATTTGATTTTACTAAAATCAATCTCAACTATTTCTAAATTCATTATCTTATTATTCAATTATCTTAAATTTACAATTTCTAAAACCATAAATTTGAATAATCTTTTATTATAATCATATTTTATTTTCAACAATTTAAATTCTTCTTTATTCCAAATTATTGTTAAATTTATTCTACTTAATATATCTAATCACATATATTTAACCCATATAAATTAATTTAAACCATAAAAGTTTCGATTTAAATTAATTTATATTTACTAATTGCTTTCAAATTCAAGGTATTTTCATAAGTTGATCAAATTTCAATTTATTAATTCTTTCAAAACAAATTATTTCATTATTAATTGAGTTTTACTTATTATCCTATCTAACTCTATTGACATCTTTATAATCAAAATTTAGTGTATAACATTTATTATAAACACTCAAATTTTATTTATAAAATTATTTTATATTGTATATTATCCAATTACATTTTAACTTATGAATAATTTAGGTAAGTTATATTGAAATGCAATTTAGTACTATACAAATAAAATTTTCAAATTCAATTATCTCAAGTTTAGATACTTATTCAAAATTTAGCTTTATTTATAATTGAAAACATCTTTTAACATGATTTTTAATAATTAAATTTCCATTTAATTTCAAACCCTTTAGAATAATTATGTATATACTATATATATTAAATCAAATTAAATTTAAAATAATATACCCATATATATATATATATAAATCAAGTCATACTTAAGAAATTCAAATTAAATATTTTTCCCAACAAAACCGTAGCAAAGCTACAGAATGGTTTCTCCATTTCGAAACTCGAAAATGAGCGTCGATGATGCGGCTGCCATCACCGAAATTATTTTCCAGCGACAAAGAGTAGAGTACTGATTTCAATATTTAAATTCTTTGAAAACGGTTTTTATTTGAAAATACGTTCAATAATATATATTTTAAAAATTTTAAAAACCAAAGCTTGAAATTTTAGGAAATTAAATTCTCAAATTCTTACTTTAAATTCAGTTAAATTTCTAACTAAATCTATAAACCAACTTTTATAATTCCATTTATTTTTATGTTGGAATAATCAATGATTTACAAAACAAATAGTGAAAATCAAATATTACCTTTCTGACAACCAATTCAATTAACAATTCAATTTCAGCCAATTTATACTTATATATATAATCATACAAGATTATTTTATTTACCAAAATTTGAAAATACTATTGTGTCAGTTTGCTCTATTCAAGTGTTTTGGAAATCCTATCGATAGCGTTGATCAAACGAATCGATCGAAAACCCAAATCAACATCAACAACTCAAACAACACAATAAAGAAAACATTTTTATATTAATAACAAATGCACTACCTCGCTCGACGATACAAGGATGGATTTCAAAACAAGTATAGGGATTCAAATTTGTTGACTCAAATCAAAGAGAATTTTGATTCGAAAATAAGTTTGAAACAGAAGATAAGATAATCCAATTACCAAAATCGGGAGATGGATGAGTTGATTTAATTCACGGACAACCTTAACCGGGTCGTCCGTAACTTTAAGAATAAGATCGATGCTGAATTCCGAGGTAAATCAACACTCGATCTCAAGAGATGGAATTTAGGTATAGCAGGTAATAGATAGCATCGTAAACCGAGGATACAGAAATCTTCGGTAAATCGATGCCTATTATAAAGGAGTTTCGCTCCTTTACGAATCATTCGAAGATTGGCGAGACCGCCGATCTATTATAGATATCATTCAAAATGGAGTTATGGGGTGCTCCAGAATCGAAAGAAGACGAATAGTGAAGGACACGAATGAATTTCGGAACCGAGGGGAACGTTCCAAAATTCAAAGGAATTGAGTCAATGGAAGAGATTGAAACTCGAATGAGAGTGATTCTACATTTACCCTATATGCTAAGTTTTGCCTAGAGCTACCAAAGCTCTGATACCAACTGTAACGACCCGATATTTTGTACCATTCGCATCCGCACATGTCGGACTTGAATAAATCAAAATACCGCGTTGTTAATTTAAATTTGGCAAAACTGAACATATACAGTAAATAAATAATCACAGATCACAGACACAAAGTAATAAATGCAGCGGAAGCAAAAGATAGTAGTTCATGAAGCTACTATATACATATCAGAGTTAAATAAGGTACAACAGATGTCTCGAATACAATAATCAAATACAATATCAGAATACATCACTGGAATCAACTGGATATCTGAAAGCTGGATAGATAGCTAGATCTCCAAGCGAAGCTCCAACTCCAAAGGTGAGTCTCGAATACTGGTACACTCAGTCTGACCGTAGCGTAAAGCAAAACACAAAACACTCGAGTCAGGATTAATATTCTTATATCAATAAATCCAACTCAAGTGAAATAACAATTGAAATACAATAACTCAAAGGATGTTGGAATCACCATCCTCTAAGGATCCGTTAAACTATCTACTATGTAGTAATGTACGATAAGTAGATAATGCCTATCAGTAATATAAAGTATCAAAATAGTGTTAAGGCGTTACCATTATCCCCCTTAACACATTTTATATAAGCGTTATAGTCTATACAGCACTGTAAACTCCACCGTAAACTAGTGGGCTATCAGCGAGTACTCCATAGGTATAACACAAAACAAATCGTAGTGGTCGCGTATGTAGGGATACAAGTATGACAAGGCACATGAGGCAATACCCAAGGTAGTGAAACTACCGTTTGCCTGATCCAGACTGGTGAGAACGCATCGCCGCAGCGACCGCAACACCGCGAAACAACACTCCCAAATCAAGGGTGCACCAATCGACAATAAGTAATGAGTAATTTTCGAAGAAGTGTGTTCGCTTGAGGTAGCTGACCTCCATTGGCCCGGCACGGCTCCTATTTTAGTCATTTCCAATTTGACACAAGTGTCAAGGCTATCCGTTATCGTTCTCTTTCTTCAGTCAATACGTACATCATTCCAACCACTTCATTCTGGATCACACTCCGTGTATAGTTATTAAAGTGGTTTTCGGTTTAGACAGTGAGTATGTCCCTAACCGATTCCGGTCTCTTTGATAACTTTCGTAATTATTACACCGATTGGTCGCTTAATATATTTCAAAACCAAATCAAATTCAATTTCAAATAGAATTTGAAAACCAACATTTCATTTGTCTTTCTAAATCAATTTCCCATAATTTACGTTTCAAAACTTTCAAATTACCATTTCAAAATCTTATAATACAATTTCGATTTCTATTTTAAAACAATTCAAATATTGATTCAAGTTCGTATATAAGTTTTATTCCGAAATCATTTAATTTAATTTAACATTCAAATCAATTTAACTTCATTTATCGATTTCATTAAATTTTCGTTAAGTTAATTTACCATTCAAAACAATTTCTATTTAACTCCCAATTTATTAAATCAATTACTTAAGTTCAACTTTATTATATCAAAACTTCAAAATTGGATTAAATTAGATTCGTCAAATCAATTCTTTCAATTACAAGTCTTACATTTATTTCAATAAATCACATCTTATTTCTTGTTAAAGAAAATTCAATTTCACTTATTTATTTACTTAGTTACAATTTCAAAGCTTAATTAATAAAGGAACTAAATTTCACTTATTCAAGAAGTTCAATTTTACTTAATAAAGAATTCAATTTTATTTAATTATTAAATAATTCAATTTTATTTAATTGTTAAATAATTTCAAAACTTAATTATTAAATAATTTCAACTTGATTATTAATAATTCCAAATTTAAAACAACGTTCTTTTATCAACTACTATGTTAATATTTTGATTCAGATTATTAAATATTAACATTTCCTTTCATAAAAATTCAAATTCCAACTTTGTTTCAAAACCATATTATTTTTCAAATAAAATCTTTATTTTATTTTTAAATCAATTATTGACCAATCGGGTTTTATTAAATTTTCTATCCTAAGTCAAAGTTTAATTTGGGTATTTATCATTTCAACCCGATTCCAATTCAATTCAAAATCAAAGCATAGTAAAGGGAACTTGCAATGTGATAACTGGGATGGTGTCAAAGTAAATAAACAAGCAATAACAACAACCAATATCAATCCAATAATCAATTCAAATAATCCCGAAATAATCGTATTAATTTACATTGTTGTTTGTGCAAATTAATATAATTATTTCTAGAATCTACACTATCATTTCATGTAGATTAAAGATTATTACACTAATATTAATACGGTTTTTTATTTGATATCAATTATTCAATTCATACTACATCAATTTATACAACATACATTCAAATGGTTCAAGGTGTAATTAACCATATTACTACGTGTCAAGTAATTAAACATTTAAAGGGGTCATATTATGCAAATGTCATCAAATTTTATCACATATATCAAATCTAACTATCCTACGTCAATTTCAATTTCATATTATTTATCACTTACAACATTAACAATTCAACGTCAAATGTCAACATCAAACAATCAATCATTTATCAACCAAACTGGATTATCATCGTGTAAATAACAGATAATGGTGTCAGATGTCACATGTGAACTGATATAGGTAATAGCATATATAACAGTGTAATTAACTAACAGAAGCATATTTCAATTGTCGTTTCAACTGAAATCAAATTTAATAAATAAAAGAACATTAATCGTGAGTGATTGCTCACCTTTTGAGGATAGAGAGATTTGACGAATGAAACGAGTTACGAATCCAAGCACGAGAAAACTAGATGGACACGGCTCGACGAATAAAGCTGATAGATAAGGAGTCAATGAAACAATTAGACTCAATTTGATAGAGCAGCAATGATATACATATTACTATTATTATTTCCACGGAATCAATATTTAGTTTCAAACAAATATTAAAATAACATAAAAATTTCGAAATCATTACTCAATTAATTACACATAATATATGTGTGTGTACTGGCTGGCAAGCAATACTTATAATTTCATATGATCTAACATACGCATTAGCATATAAATACTCCTTTAAAATATCTGTATGCTGTACAAACTAATCAATAACTCACATATGTACTAATCTAGTTACTTTTATATATAAGCAGGTCATATCTATACCTGTACAAGCTGACATTCATACTTTACAGACATAAACTAATATATACGAAACTTATAATTTATACATCTATCAATATTTTTCATAAATAGTAAAAACTTACTCATTATTCATATTTACACTTTACTAAATCATACAAAACTTGAAATATCTTATACACAGTAATATCTATATATATAAACAGATTGCATATTATCATCCTCCAACCGTTCCAAACATACAACTAGATACAGCTTGCATGATATATTTTTAAAATAAATGCTAGGATAAAATAAGTCTAAACTTATATAACGGATTAGCTATATATATAATACTAATATAACTTTGTATATTTGACAACATCCTCTAGCCTAACCCATATATATTTAATTATTTATATATATAACAAAGAACACAAACTTTAAAATACATAACAGTCCATTCGTACTAGGTACTACTGGCCTACACTTTATTTCTGCCAATATATACATAAGTGTATAAATATATATTACCGCATATTAGATATACTATATATAAACGCACGTGAATATATGAACTTTGAAATAAATACCTTTAAGCAATGTAATATAATACATCCAATAATGTAATATACGGTGATTATATATATACTACACACGCACAAGTATAACATGCATATATATATATATATATGAATCAGACAAGATATACAACAGCCTATGTAACCCGTATTATACAAATATAAGTATCTACTGTAAAATCTTGGAGCACAGCTAAAATATACAATATATAACTCACTATACAACTTATATAAATCGTATACTTAGATATAAATAACTTAACTATACTTATAATTTTCTTTTCTCTCGACTAAAGTAGACAGTAAGGTGAATATGCCTTATAACCTTTCTAAACTAACAGACCACTAATACAACCTATATATTGAGAACAATCTTGATATATACTATAGAATTTACGGGTCGTTACAAATATTTGTGAATATACTCATACCGATGAGATAAGTAAATGGATATTTTAATAAACATTTGAAAGATGATTTTAAGTTAATGGAAGATTAATCTAAGAGGCTTAGTGATTTCCATGGGAAATATAATCTTTGTTTTGAATGGTTGATTATTTGATAGTTAAATAACCGACTATCAAATCTTGGCCTAAACATGCAATCCTTCTTAATTTTGGTGGTATGGAAATATTCCCTACCTAGCACCGAAGGATTTTAACTCTGGAAATATCTAGGAGAAACACAGGGATTATATGGTACAGTTACCATCGGTGGTGCTATACTGTACGAATAAACTCATTTGGTTCTTATAGGACAAATGATAAGGAGATCAATCCACTTAAATGGTTAAGGGGTGACCTCTGCTCTTATATATTGTCTGATTATTTCCTAAAGAACCGGTATTGAGCATTTCAAAATTTGGCGATTGGTTTGTGGGTGCCTGGGAAGCGGAAGAGTGTACTCGTAAGAGATGACTCGGGACCGTAACCACTCTAAAAACCATATACGGTTCTATGGAGGAATTTCGTGATATATTAAGATGTTGGAATTCATGTGTGGTTCCGAGATCTGTTGGGGTGTGGGAATCCATACGTAATTCCAAGATCTATTTGAGATATGGGAATCCAAGTGTGATTGCGAGACCGGTTGGGGTATTGGAATCCATGTGGGATTCCATAATCTGTTTTGATGGTGGTGCGTGAGCTGGAACGCCGGACATAGCCTTATCAGCCAAAAAGACTAAAACCAGAGATAGGAGGCATGGCCAGTAGGGTTAGCAAACCCATTGTTGTAGTCGGCTGCTCCTAGACGTTACCTACAGTTGTTATGCATGCATGAGGCGATGCACTCGGTCTTAGTTAGACCAGCTATGTTTTTCCTATCGTACATTACTAGGGATATATGCTGCTTCGAAAGGATATCTCTGATCCTTGTGCAGGAGGACTGTTCTCGAAGTACCGAGGGCACATCTATGGAAATCCTACACAATTAGTGAACATGACTTGTCGGTTTTTGATTATATACCTAGTATTGTTGTGATGTACACTCATGAGCATCACAGCTACTTGATTATTATTATTTTCACCCTTAGACATTATCATAATATCATTGGATTTTCTATAAAAGGGTTTTGGTTATCGTAAGGTAAAAACCCGTCCGTGTCTATGTGCGGCGTTGTAACAACCCGTATTTTGGGTCTTTAAATTTGAATATGTAATTTATTTAAATATTCAGATTTGGATTTAAATTATGATAAATTACCTGTTTTAAACTGAGACTTGATTTACATGACGTATTTCTAATTTAATTTGTAGAATTTTTCCATAATTTTTATTTTGGAAAATAAATAAATTCTCGTTTGACGTATTTTACAGCAAATGCTGGCATTTTGAGACTTCAGAGAATTTAATAACTTGTCTATTTTTTTTGTGATCATGTAACATTGTTATACGTGATCGTATTTTATTCTATTACAATCGCGGCTCGTAATCGGACGCAATCCGGTGTGGCGGGGTACCATAATTTATTTAAAAATCAACATATGTAAAGTACACCGCACAACAACTTTTTGTTCTCCTTGTCACTCTTTCACCCTACCTTGTTTCTTGTCTTGCCAAGATACATGCCTTCAAATCAAGGATTGTTGTTTTGCCTATATATATGTGTGCACATGACTACAGGGAGAAGGGAGGTGCATTGTATCTAACACTTCTCTTCTTCTTCATTTGGATTCTTTCTCCTACAAGTTTAAACCATGGAATAAACTCTCCTCCTCCTCTTCAAAAATCAACAACTCCTAATCCTTAAACAATTAGCCCAAGGTTCCAACATAAAAGTTGTCCACCTTGGCCTCTAGTATTTTTAAAAGACGAGAACTCGACCTTTCGTTGATCATGGTGGCAGTAGTAGGTCGAAAATAGTAAATGGCCAACCTATGCCAGTTTTCGATGAACATAATTTGACGAATGGAGTGTACCATCGTGTTCATCTTGACGAGTTAGGATTTTAGAAGTTGGTCGCATGATTTTTAGCTACTTGGTTCATCGTGGAGGAGGGGATGACCATTTTACAATCAAAAATCTTTTTCCGACGATGTAAGGAGGTAGAGGAGGCACGATCGACGTTGGAAGGACCGTTGGGGTAGAGGCGAAGGCGTGGCAGAAGTCGTAGCTCGTCTGGTGAGGCACTGTGGTGGCGCGAGAGGGATTTATGGTTTTCAGAGCTTATTTTAGTGGTGCTCAGGTTTGGCATTCGTAGAGCCGCCCGGGGATGTCGAGTCGACCCACACTTGGCCAGAGAGTAGGGCTGGGGGTGGCGAAGATGGTGGCAAGGTAGCGGCGACTGTAAGTGTGTGTGGTGACGGTGGTGGAAAATTAAGCGGACCGGGTTCAATAGCAGCTGGCGCGCGAATTTTGGGGAGGGGGGGGGGGCGGGGGGGGATGGTCGATCAAAAATTAATCTACGGCTTGGGAGGCAATTTCATGGGGACTAGTGTGAAGAGCAAGGCAAGCAGAGTTGGTGGGCAACGGTGGCTCGTTGATTAGATGTCGGAGTGTTGTGCACTATGCACGCGTGCTCGACCGTGTGTCATTGATTTTGTTCCAGGCTTATTTCGATCATTCTTTCTGGGAATTAAAGAGAGTGGAGAAGGAAGTACTATAGCAACGGTTGGGTGAAAGCTTCCTGGGCTTGGCCCGCTTGGTTGTGATGAGTAATTTAATTATAATCATGTTATATATAAGTATATGTGCTAGCTTTTAAATTCATATCTTGCTCATATGTTATCCGTTTTGCATACGGATTTTTCTATTGTACTCGTGTTGACGAGTACAATGTTTCAGTATAAGTTGTTAGTGGTTATGGCTGTGTATAAATTTATGACATATTTAAATGGACTAGATTTAAATCACGTTATTTTAAATAATAACATCATTTAAATTTATACCTTAAATATTAATATTTGTTTGGCAAATAAATTATGGTTAAGTTAAATTGGATCGAATATTGTAATTGGACATCTATTTAGCGGAATAAAACACCGTTTTGTTAATTAAAATAATTTGACAATTAATTAACAGAATAAATCCCAGTATTGTTATTTTACAGATTTGGACATCTAATTATATATCGTTAATTGATATGCCACTTTGAATAAGTGATATAGTAACCAATGACGGTTAACTATTAAATTATTCATATAGCAGCTGATTATGTGAATATTAGTTATTAACTTGGAAAGTTAACTTTGAATGAGATCGTAGCTTGTATAAGTACCACGGTGGTCATTAAGCCTCCTCAAATTTTAAAAAAGTTCAATTTTTATTTAAAAAGTTAATTTAAGAATTTTTATTTAGAAATAAGATTTTGAAAAGTAATAATTATTTATTAATAATGTTTTAAAGATCATTAATAATTGTTTAATAATGATCTAAGTTAATTATTTTATTAGTATGGTTCTTAAAAGCTATTTCTTAAATATTTTTTAAGAATGTTTAATTGTTATTTTTAAAGTTGTTTAGTTATTGTTTCGAAATGTTTTAATTTTACTTTAATTGTTTATTTAAAGTGATTTAACTATACTTTAACTTTAAATTAAAGTTAATTGATTAATTATAACGATTTAAGTTATTTAATTATATTTATAGGTTAATTAATTATCATATTAATATTAGTTTAAAATTAATTAATTATTGTTTTAATAACGTTTTAAAGTTAATAAATTGTAATATTAATAATATTTTGAAGTTGAATTATTAATACAATAATAGTGTTTTAAAAAATTAATGTAATATATTATTAATGAGATTTTAAGTTATTATTTTAAATGAGATTTAAATTAAAGGAAAAAGAAGGACGTTTAAATAATAATTTATTATTTTAAGTTATTTTAAATAATGTATGGTTTATCATGGGAACCTTGTTGACTTAAGGAGTTTATTAAAGAGGTTTGTTAAAATATGGGTAGAGTTTTATAAAGGGGTCTGGATACTTATAAAAGAATTTATAAATGAGTTTTAAAGATTTGAGATGGAAAAGTTTTGAGATTGGTAAAGTATTTTATAAATAGATTTGAAAATTTATAAAGGAGATATTTATTTATAAAACAAAAGAGATTTATGAAAGGGATTGGTGTTTTGGGTTTCTCCATTTTAAATGACATTTGGGTTTGATCATTTAAATATGATTTCAAAATAGAAAATCTTTATAAGTGTTTGGTGAATATACTTATATCATTATATAAGTATATGAAAAAATTTCCAAGTTTTGAAAGCGAAATGGTTTGTGAATATACTTATACCACTGAGATAAGTATATGGTTATATTTTCTACGTATCGAAAATATAGGGGTTTGTGAATATACTTATCCTGTTGAGATAAGTATATGGAAGTGATTTCCAAAGTATTTGAAAGATGATTTTAAATTAATGGAAATTTAATTAAAATGAGGCTTGGTGATTTCCATAGGAAATGTGATCTTGTCTTGAATGTTTGTTTATTTGATAGTTAAATAACCGAGTATCAAATCTTAGCCTAAATATGTAATCCTTCTTAATTTTGGTGGTAGTGAGAATATTCCCTACTTAACACCGAAGGATTTTAACTTTGGAAATATCTAGGGGAAACACGGGGATTATCTGGTACAGTTACCGTCGGTGGTGCTATACTGTACATATAAACTCATTTCGTTTTTCTAGGGCAAATGATAAGGAGATCCGTCCACTTAAACGGTTAGGGGTTATAGCAAATTTTCTCGAATTTATATAATTAAACACAAAAACAAACTGCAGAGAAGTAAATATGCTGAAAAGTAAATCACACACAAAATTTACCCAGCTTCGGCAACCCCTGCCTACTGCTGCATTCCCAGATTTCTATTAGAATTAAACAGTCTCCCGCTTACAAACACTCTAACAGACTCACACCCTGCTCCCGCCTATAGAGTTTTGCAAACTCGCAAACCCTGCTTACTGAACTAATCCTAACTAGACAATCTGACACAACCTAAGTCCTAGGTGGTGATTTACCAAGCTTTTATTTAAAAAATACAGATTTAAAAATAAAAAGCAAGAGCAAAAATAAATAAACTTGAGTAAAATTGTTTTTTGCCCTTAAATAAAAAATAAAAGCTAAAGCCCTAATTTATTTAACAAGGCTGGCCCATTTTATTTTCTCTAGCCCGTTCCTTCTTGAGATAATGGCGGCTCTCGTTCCTCTTTGCAACTGAAATTAGGGCTTCTGATAATTTGACGATGCCGATCGATTTTGTTGCTCTGTCGATTGATTTGCTCCTCTAATGATCGGTTGCTTGCCTCGAGATGATTGATTTATTTGTTTGTTGCTATTAAAGCTCGGCTGGTTACTTCGATTTGATCGAATTCGACTTTTTCTCTGGTATATTATTTTTCCTTTTTTTTACTCTCCTAGTTGAATGCTTAAACTCGATTGTTCTTTTTGCACACTTCTGTCGATGATGATTTTTGGGTTTTTATAGGAGTCGAATACCTAAATTATCGTCTGATTTGATTTCTTGCTTGGCCTCCACGTCGTTGAATCTTTCCATGATTTTGTTGTGATAATTTGGGTATATACGATTCAAATTTTGCTTGGTACCCACGGCTTTGATTTTGAAGCGTTCGATCTTTTCCTTGATCGATACGGTAGAAACTTTCCTCTTTTATTTGGATTTGATTTTTGACTTTTAGTTATTTTTGTTTTCGAGAATATTTTCTGGTTGACTTCGACTTTCTGGCCCCTGTGAGCTTCGTCTCTGGCCATCTTCTCTGGTCGGTTTAACCTGAACTTCTCATTGCATTTGAATTTGGATGTTGTCTGGTTGTTCACTGCACAGTTTCACTTTGTAGCTCTGTTGCACTTGCAGTGTATTGATATTCATGTCTGCACTTTGATATTTTGTAGTCTTCAATCTGCATTGCACTTGCTGCTTATAGTTGTATTCTCTGACCTGTTGCATGTCTGGTATGTGCATTGTTTATTCAGTTGAATCAGTTGTAATTGCTGTCATCTTCATTTGGTATGATAGTCTGGGTTTGATGTTCTGGTCTTCATGTAGAAGCTTCAGTCTCATTGATGCATTGATCATGCACTGGTTCATGTCCATTGTTATGTGCATACTTGTATATTTGCTTTGTACCATGTTGCAGCTTTGAGTAATTTTGGTTGTCTTGACAATTTGATGTCGAGGCTGTTGCACTGTTGCTTTTTGCTACCTTGTTGTCATATTGACTTCATGTGTAAAAAATGTTGCTAGTTGTCCTGTATCTGGTCATGTACATTTGGGTTATGCATTGCTTCATCATGTCACTTGATCTGTTTCATTTGAGTTGTAGCTTGATAATCATATCTGCATTCTTGCTTTCATATGCATTGAACTCTTATCCTTAGCTGTTCATCTGTGCACATTGTAGCCTTGGCTGTTCACTACCCCATGTATATTTGATGTTGTCATTGTGTATTGATGGTCGACACACTTCAAGTAGTCTTTATATTGCTTCATGCCTCTGAGTTGTTCTGACCTGATTCGTTGAAGTGCATTGGATATTGAACTGTTTCATGCTTCACTATAACCTTCATGTATTTTGTTGACTGCGCACACGAGTTGGCGAGGCAGTGCACACGTGTATAAATGTACACGTGTGTATTGCAGCCACTCATGATTACCTGTCCCTGATAAGAATACTGATATGCACAGATATTAAAAAATGATGACAATAACCCATATATCTGAGACACCAATAAAAACAAATTTTTATTTTTGCAAATTCAAATTTGTTTATTTTCATATTACTGCTGTAGTTGCTTAATTATACAGGTACACAGGAGACAGGACAAGAACTGGAGCTGGACAATGCAGATATATGCAGATGTGCAGACAGAGTGGAAAACTAAGTGTTGAGTGTTGTAGTGAGAAAAAAATATGAATGTGAAATGTATGAAACCGGTGTATGTATATAGAGAGAGCTGAAAACTTTGTACTGTATAAGTGTTGAAATAAAATATTATGTTGAATAAAAATACTGATTGAATTATATAAATTCTTGTGCAATAGTATTATTATTCAATATGAATATATATTCCTATATGTGTATAGTACAATCTGCAAACACATATATAAATTGATATATGTTTGTTATCATCAAACAAAAAATCACATCAAACAATCTCCCCCTTTTGATGATGACAAACATATATATTAAAGATTTTGAAATTCTAATAAATGTGTTTGAGCATGAAATATTTAGCTCCCCCTATATGAATGCTCCCCCTACAACTGAGACCATTCCCTATTTAGAAGATTTAGAAAATTACGGAAGAATAAAAGTACTGAAGAAAAATAACTAACAACATTTAACAAATTTGTTGAAGTATTCCAAAAATATTTACTTCCTTATCAAAATATTGTTTTTCTCCCCCTTTTGTTATCATCAAAAGACTGATAAAACTAATGGAACAGTAGTGGAAAAGAAGAATTTTTTTTTGTTGTAAATAAAAAAACAAATGCAAAACAAAGAAAAATCATAATATATCATAACGAGGTAACAATTTCCACATTGTAGAGAATGAATCGATGATTCGGTTTTTATATAATGAGAAGAGAGAAATTTTAAAAATAATTTGACATTTAAGCACAAAAATAAGCACTTACTAATCACGCATAACCATAAGGACTTTTAAATGGGATTAGCAGTTACTTATTAGTCTAAGCATCCGGACTTTTAAGTGAGACCAGAAAAATACTTAGCTATCATACTCCATCCATGCATAACCATAATGACTTTTAAATGAGAATGGAATGATGATAAAAATAATTCACTCACATGCTCCATCCATGCATAACCATAAGGACTTTTAAATGAGAATGGATGCATGAGATTTTTTTTAAGTTTGAAAAGAAATAAAACAAAACATATTTCCACTACTGAATACCATATTCGAATCAATCTTTGAATAATATCCAAAACTGGTTTGAATCCTAGAAATTGAAGTTGAAAATAAATATCCAAGAATATTTCAACCAAAAAATGGAAAATGATTAGTCAATTTCTATAATCCCCAAATCCAAACGTAATCTGGAAAATATGTCTTCGGGGAGGGGTTTTGTGAAAATATCAGCAAGTTGAATCTCAGTTGAAAGATGTTCAATGCAAATGTCTTTCTTAGCAATGTGATCTCTAAGAAAGTGGTGTCTCACATCAATGTGTTTTGTGCGTGAATGATGAACATGATTATTTGACAAGTCTATTGCACTTTTACTATCACATTTTAATGGAACTTGTTTATAAACTAAGCCAAAATCAGAAAGAGTTTGCATCATCCATAAAATTTGAGCACAACAACTTCCTAAAGCAATATATTCTGCTTCAGTGGTGGATAATGCAACACAATTTTGTTTTCGACTTGACCATGAAACTAATGAATGTCCTAGCATGAAACATGTCCCACTAGTGCTTTTCCTGTCAACCAATGAACCGGCATAATCAGCATGAGAATAACCAACTAAATCAAAATTTTCACAAGAAGGGTACCATAGTCCAAATTTGTGTGTGTGTGAAAGATATCTCAAAATTCGTTTAGTGGCTTTCAAATGAGATTCTTTAGGATTAGATTGAAAACGTGCACACAAACACACAGAAAACATAATATCAGGTCTAGAAGTAGTAAGATAGAGAAGTGAACCAATTATCCCTCGATATTTCTTCTGATCAATAGCAACTCCTTTCTCGTCTTTGTCCAACTTTGTTGATGGGCTCATAGGAGTTCTCAATGGTTTGGAGTTCTCAACTCCAAATTTCTTCAACAGTTCCAACACATACTTGGATTGTGAAATGAAAATACCATCACTGCTTTGCTTGATTTGAAATCCAAGAAAATATTTCAATTCTCCAACCAAGCTCATCTCGAATTTAGCCTGCATGACTTGTTCAAATTTCTCGCACAAGAGTTCATTAGTAGCACCATAAATGATATCATCCACATAAATCTGAACAATCAAAAAATCACTTCCTTTATGTAATAGAAACAGTGTCGTGTTAGCACTTCCCTTTTTAAAGCCGTTTTCCAAAAGATATGTACAAAGGCAGTCATACCAAGCTCTAGGAGCTTGCTTAAGACCATATAATGCTTTTTCTAGTTTATACACATGATTCGGAAAAACATGATTTTCAAAACCGGGGGGTTGTTCAACAAAAACTTCTTCTTTCAAGTCACCATTTAGAAAGGCACTTTTTACATCCATTTGTTTAAGTTTGAAACCCTTATAACATGCAAAACTTAGCAAAATCCTAATGGCTTCTAACCTAGCAACTGGAGCAAATGTTTCATCAAAATCTATGCCTTCTATTTGGTTATATCCTTTTGCGACCAACCTAGCTTTGTTTCTAATTACATTTCCTGATTCATCAAGTTTATTTTTGAACACCCATTTAGTTCCAACAATTGGATAGTCATTAAGCCTAGGAACTAATTTCCAAACTTTATTTCTCTCAAATTGATTAAGTTCATCTTGCATTGCTAAAACCCAACTTTCATCATTAAGAGCCATTTCAACAGAATCAGGTTCAATCTCAGAAATAAAACCACTGTGACAACAAAACACACACAAATTTTTATCAAATGAAGAGCGAGTGCGTATACCTTCCGTAGGATCACCTATAACCAAATCAGGAGGATGATTGGATTTGAACTTCAATCTATCAGCATCAACAGTCCTACTTTCAGCTTTCTCACTAGATGTTCCTTCTTCAATGCCTTCATGATCTACCCCATCGTCAACCGCCTTTTCAATCGTCCTTTCCAGGTCAGATTCATCGAATTTCACATTGATTGATTCAACAATTGTTTTTGTTCGTTTGCTGTAAGCCTTGCTCCTTGTTGAATAGCCCATGAAAATTCCCTCATCAGCCTTTGATTCGAATTTTCCAAGTTGATCACCTGTGTTAAGAATGAAACAAGGACATCCAAATACACGAAAATAAGAAATGTTAGGTTTCCTTTCATGCCACAATTCATAAGACGTTTTGCCAAGTATTGGTCTAATCATTACTCTATTCATTACATAGCACGAAGTATTCACTGCCTCTGCCCAAAAGGTTAGAGGTAGTTTATACTCACTCAACATGGATCTAGCCAATTCTTGCAATGTACGATTTTTCCTTTCAACCACCCCATTTTGTTGAGGTGTTCGTGGAGTAGAAATTCATGTTTTAAGCCATTTTCTTCACAAAAGCTTTCAAATTCCAAATTTTCAAATTCGCCTCCATGATCACTTCTCAAAGTTTTAATTGAAACTCCTTTTTCATTTTGAACAAGTTTTGCAAATTTTGAAAAATAATCAAAAGATTCAGACTTTTTGGCTAAGAAATAAACCCATGTAAATCTAGAATAATCATCAACCAATACATAACAATAACGTTTTCCATTCAAGCTTGCAATTTCATTTGGTCCAAATAAGTCCATGTGAATTAATTCAAGGACCCTTGATGTGCTAACAATGTTTTTAGGGCGAAATGATGATCGACTAAGCTTGCCCAAGGAACATGCTTTACACACTTTATTATTTTTAAATTTCTGATGTGGTAACCCTCTGACTAATTCTTTTGTTTCAAGTTTTTCCAAGAGGCCCATGCTAGCATGTCCAAGTCTCCTATGCCATAAGGATGCCTCTTCGTCAGTGGCTACCAAACATCTAGAAAGATTTAGATTATCAAAAGAAAGCGTGTAAACATTTCCTTTTCTTTTGCCCATAAAAACAATGTTATTAGAAGATTTATCAATGATTTTGCAAGTATCACTATCAAAAACCACATTCATACCTTTGTCACATAGTTGGCTAATAGAAATGAGATTGTGATGCAAATTATCGACATATAAAAAATTAGTCAAGGAAAAAGTACCATTACCTACTTCACCTTTACCAATAATCTTACACTTGCTATTGTCTCCCATGATCACATTTCCACCTTTAAAATTCTCTAGGCTAAGGAACTTCGATCTGTCACCTGTCATATGTCTAGAACAACCTGAATCTAGAAACCATTCTTGTTGCTCCTTAGCCCGCCAACAAACCTACATAGAGAGAGAGGAAGATGACCTAGAGAAACTCTTAGGTCCAATGATATTAGTGACTGAAGCATTGTGAATAAACAATCCCTTTGGAACCCAAACTTGTTTTGTCCTTTCATTCTTGTTCCAATAGACATGAAATTTGTTTGTAGAATTCTTAGGAACCCATACTTGTATAAATTTTGTGTTCTTGTTCCTATGACTATAATTTTCAGCACGATTTCCAATTATTCCACATCTAGCAAAGACACTCTTACCTTTTGCATTATCATCAACTTGTGTTTTCCCAAAGCCTAGTCCTTTTATGTTGTTAGCAAAAAGTTGATTTCCCAATAACAAGTTGAAT
Source organism: Allium fistulosum (assembly GCA_030737815.1). NCBI lineage: Eukaryota > Viridiplantae > Streptophyta > Magnoliopsida > Asparagales > Amaryllidaceae > Allium > Allium fistulosum. The sequence continues at coordinate 855,576,511 of CM060907.1, forward strand.
GATTTTTCTCCTCTTGAAAAGTTATTCAGAGTTTTCTCAAGATTTTGGACTTTGGTTTTTAGTGTTGTGTTTTCAGTCACAAGTGAGGTGCATCTATTTATAAAATCCTTTTTTCTAGTGTCAATAGTTTCCTTAAGACTCAAGTTTTCTTTTTCAAGATTCTCAAAGCTATTCTTAAGTTTTGATAATTCTGAATCTAAAATTTTACATTTTTTACAGTCTAGGTTTTGAATATTTTCAAGTTCAGTTTCTAACCTAGAATTTTCATGGACAAGTTCTCTCCTATCAGATTTCAGTTTTTCAATTTTAGATTCAAGAGTATCAATTGTTTTAGTAAGATCACAACACATCAAAACAAGTTCTTTATAAGAATAGTCACTTACCTCACTAGATTCCTCTGAGCTTGCTTCTGAATCTGATTTTGCCATAAGACACAAATTAGCCTCTTCTGAGCTATTATTCGAAACTTCCTCTCCTTCTTCATCATCCCAAGTCGCTGCAAAGGCCTTCTTCTTCTTTTTCTTTCTTTTGTTGTTTTTGAGAAGTGGGCATTTTTGTTTGAAGTGGCCAGGCTTCTTGCAGTTATAACAAGTCAATTCATTATCCGAATTGTCAGAATCTTTTGACCTATTACCACTTGTTTTCTTCTTGCGTGGCCCGAATCTTGACCATTTTCTAAGATTATTGACAGCCATTGCAAGCTCTTCAATTGGATCTTCTCCTTCTTCATTGCTCTCTTCTTTGCTCTTTAAGGCAATCGTCTTCTTCTTTGATTCGGAGTTGTTGCGTTCCTCCTTTGTTTTTAGCTCAAGCTCATATGTCATCAAGTTGCCGATCAACTCCTCCATGCTTAGTTTACTCAGATCTTTCGATTCTTGTATTGCCGTGACTTTTGCCTCAAAGCTCATCGGTAAGACTCGTAGCACCTTCCTCACAAGCTCAACCTCAGTGAATACCTTCCCAAGCGCTCTAGCATTGTACACCAAAGTTGAAAAGCGTCCAAACATGTCCTTTATGCTCTCGCCTTTGTCCATCACAAAGTTCTCGTATTCATTGCTGAATAGGGCTAGACGAGACTCCTTGACTTGAGAAGTTCCTTCATGTGTCACCTCCAAGGTATGCCAAATTTCCTGCGCAGTTTTACAATGAGAAATTCTATTAAATTCATTCTTATCAAGATCACAGATCAAAGCATTCATGGCTTTAGCATTTGTAGTTTTTAATTTCTTATCGTTAGCGTCCCACCTATCCTTAGGTTTAGGAATCTCAGTATCACCAACAGTTATAGTGGGAGATTTATAGCCAGTTTCAATAATGTCCCAAACATCATAATCAACAGAACTAAGATAAATACCCATCCTAACTTTCCAATAAGCATAATCATTCCCATTAAACATGGGTGGCCTAGCAATAGATTGCCCCTTAGAAAAAGCATTATTTGGTGGATTCATGACTCTAGAGTTAAAGAAAAATACCGGGCTCTGATACCACTTGTAGGATCTAGATTAACCCTAGAGGGGGGTGAATAGGGTTATAGCAAATTTTCTCGAATTTATATAATTAAACACAAAAACAAACTGCAGAGAAGTAAATATGCTGAAAAGTAAATCACACACAAAATTTACCCAGCTTCGGCAACCCCTGCCTACTGCTGCATTCCCAGATTTCTATTAGAATTAAACAGTCTCCCGCTTACAAACACTCTAACAGACTCGCAAACCCTGCTCCCGCCTATAGAGTTTTGCAAACTCGAAAACCCTGCTTACTGAGCTAATCCTAACTAGACAATCTGACACAACCTAAGTCCTAGGTGGTGATTTACCAAGCTTTTATTTAAAAAATACAGATTTAAAAATAAAAAGCAAGAGCAAAAATAAATAAACTTGAGTAAAATTGTTTTTTGCCCTTAAACAAAAAATAAAAGCTAAAGCCCTAATTTATTTAACAAGGCCGGCCCTTTTTATTTTCTCTAGCCCGTTCCTTCTTGAGATAATGGCGGCTCTCGTTCCTCTTTGCAACTGAAATTAGGGCTTCTGATAATTTGATGATGCCGATCGATTTTGTTGCTCTATCGATTGATTTGCTCCTCTAATGATCGGTTGCTTGCCTCGAGATGATTGATTTATTTGTTTGTTGCTATTAAAGCTCGGCTGGTTACTTCGATTTGATCGAATTCGACTTTTTCTCTGGTATGTTATTTTTCCTTTTTTTACTCTCCTAGTTGAATGCTTGAACTCGATTGTTCTTTTTGCACACTTCTGTCGATGATGATTTTTTGGGTTTTTATAGGAGTCGAATACCTAAATTATCGTCTGATTTGATTTCTTGCTTGGCCTCCACGTCGTTGAATCTTTCCATGATTTTGTTGTGATATTTTGGGTATATACGATTCGAATTTTGCTTGGTACCCACGGCTTTGATTTTGAAGCGTTCGATCTTTTCCTTGATCGATACGGTATAAACTTTCCTCTTTTATTTGGATTTGATTTTTGACTTTTAGTTATTTTTGGTTTCGAGAATATTTTCTGGTTGACTTCGACTTTCTGGCCCTTGTGAGCTTCATCTCTGGCCATCTTCTCTGGTCGGTTTAACCTAAACTTCTCATTGTATTTGAATTTGGATGTTGTCTGGTTGTTCACTGCACAGTTTCACTTTGTAGCTCTGTTGCACTTGCAGTGTATTGATATTCATGTCTGCACTTTGATATTTTGTAGTCTTCAATCTGCATTGCACTTGCTGCTTATAGTTGTATTCTCTGACCTGTTGCATGTCTGGTATGTGCATTGTTTATTCAGTTGAATCAGTTGTAATTGCTTTCATCTTCATTTGGTATGATAGTCTGGGTTTGATGTTCTGGTCTTCATGTAGAAGCTTCAGTCTCATTGATGCATTGATCATGCACTGGTTCATGTCCACTGTTATGTGCATACTTGTATATTTGCTTTGTACCATGTTGCAGCTTTGAGTAATTTTGGTTGTCTTGACAATTTGATGTCGAGGCTGTTGCACTGTTGCTTTTTGCTACCTTGTTGTCATATTGACTTCATGTGTAAAAAATGTTGCTAGTTGTCCTATATCTGGTCATGTACATTTGGGTTATGCATTGCTTCATCATGTCACTTGATCTGTTTCATTTGAGTTGTAGCTTGATAATCATATCTGCATTCTTGCTTTCATATGCATTGAACTCTTATCCTTAGCTGTTCATCTGTGCACATTGTAGCCTTGGCTGTTCACTACCCCATGTATATTTGATGTTGTCATTGTGTATTGATGGTCGACACACTTCAAGTAGTCTTTATATTGCTTCATGCCTCTGAGTTGTTCTGACCTGATTCATTGAAGTGCATTGGATATTGAACTGTTTCATGCTTCACTGTAACCTTCATGTATTTTGTTGACTGCGCACACGAGTTGGCGAGGCAGCGTGATTAAAAAATGATGACAATAACCTATATATCTGAGACACCAATAAAAACAAATTTTTATTTTTGCAAATTCAAATTTGTTTATTTTCAGATTACTGCTGTAGTTGCTTAATTATACAGGTACACAGGAGACAGAACAAGAACTGGAGCTGGACAATGCAGATATATGCAGATGTGCAGACAGAGTGAAAAACTAAGTGTTGAGTGTTGTAGTGAGAAAAAATATGAATGCGAAATGTATGAAACTGGTGTATGTATATAGAGAGAGCTGAAAACTTTGTACTGTATAAGTGTTGAAATAAAATATTATGTTGAATAAAAATACTGATTGAATTCTATAAATTCTTGTGCAATAGTATTATTATTCAATATGAATATTTATTCCTATATGTGTATAGTACAATCTGCAAACACATATATAAATTGATATATGTTTGTTATCATCAAACAAAAAATCACGTCAAACATATATTACGTTGTTTGATCTGTTGAGTGGTTTAATAATTCTAGTCGATGCGTTTGGCCAGCGTTATCGATAGGGATTCCCTAAACACTCGAACAAGACCAATTGACACAGTATTGTTTTAAAATGGATAAATGAAATAATTTTACCTAGATGTATATTTTATATATATTAAAGAATAATTTTTCAATGAAAATTTAATATAGTTATTCTTGTTTGTGCTTGGTTGATTGGGAATGATAATATTCCATCATTATCATCTAGGATTTGATCGGTCATGCTCGCCCATCACTTAGCATTGACAATTATCGATTGATTTATCTTGAATCTTCTCTTTTTGAAATTTGGGTTGGGTAGATAGGAATTTTGGAGACATTGAAACAAATACTTTGTGAATTAAGTTTCACAATTTGAATATGAGGCGTTCATTGATAATGTTGGGATAAAATTTGATTTCTAAGGGTTATTTATTTAAAAGAAAATTTGAATATTTTGAAATGAATATTTTAGAAACAATTTTATATAAAGGATCGATTTGAAGAAAATTATGTTTTAATAAACGTTGTTTTAAAAGAAATTTGGAATATTTTGAAATACTATTTGGAAATGTTGAATATAAAAGTTAGTTGTTTTAAATTGGGGTATTATAAAAGAAGTTATTAAAGGAAACTTAAATATTATGAAATAATTCTTGAAAAATGATTTATCTAAGAAAGCTCAAATATTTTTGCAATAAATATTTGAGAAATGCTTTCCTTTAAGAGGATATTTTATAAATTTGATTTATAAATATGTGTTATAATTAAAAAGGAACTTGATATTCTAAATCCCGATGATTTTGAAAAATGGTTTTCATGGTTTATAGGTTAATAATTATAATTGAAAATGTTCTTGGGATAAAAACATTTCCAAGTAGGGATATGCTACCATTGGGATCTCGCTATCTGATTGTTTTGATAAAATAAATTTTGATTTGATTCCAAAAGTATGGTTTGATTTACTATTAAAAAATGTGTATATTATTGTTTTAAATAATTTGTGGAAAAGAAATAATAATTTTATTTGAGATATTTTTAGAGTATAAATGACTTTGGAAATGATAATAATAATGGTTTTCTTAAAGATGTTTTTGGTGTATCAATATTTTGGAAATAGCTTGCTTAGAAATATATTTAAGTATAAATATCTTTGAAAAGGAACATTATAGAAAAATGGGTATTCCTTTGGATTTGGTTTGGGGAAACGGGTCCCGATTTGTTTTGTGATGATCAGAATAATCTTCTAAGTGACGATCAGATGTTTGCATAGGTGAACGGTATTGTGCACTTAGTAAATTATTCTCTTTGTCATTGTACGGTCGGAACGAGTTCGAATCCGAACGAATTCAAAGCAAATTGGAATTGGATATTTCGTTGAAAATTTTGCTGGAATTATATTTATGATATTGTTTCAAAAATGGGTTTGAAAAGGAAGAAGTGATTTTTAGTTAACTAGTTCGAGTGGCTCGAAAATAACTAAAAATAGGTAAGAGATACGTTTGGATGGTAAACGTTTCTATTGAGTATTATCCTTATAGTAAGAAATATATAATATTGTTAGGTAGTACCCAGTTCCTTGGTATAATGTTGGAGTTACTCGAGCTATATATGTTTTCTATGGATTATAATATATAGTATTATTCAAAAAGGTGTTGTGAATAAAACCCGGGTGTTTAAAATTCTTAAGTAAATTCAAAATAAAGTTTGAATCATAGTTGTGTATACCCTTAGGCTATGATAGAGAATTTTATAAGTTTTATAACTTAAATTTTGGTTTATGAAATGTTTTCATAAATATGGAAATGGAATTGGTATTAGGGATAACCAATTTAATAAGTATGTAGAATGGACGTAGATTATTTCTTTTTCCATATAGTTTTGATCTATATTCGAGTACAAGGCTTTGAGGTGTTTTACACCATTCCAAATAAGAATCTATTACTCGATTTTTGACGCCGAGCACTTGATGAGGGTTCTTGATATGGAGCCAAGGTTTTCTATCATAGTTTATGGCTATGTAAGGAGAACGGAGGTTTCTAATTATGAAACCTAATCAGGGTCCGCACTAGAAAATCAGGTGAGCGATACTGTGGAGGTGGAGTCATGTATTCGAGTGGTGATCGACTTCGATTATGTATATAAATGATCTATGAACATCATACAGGCTTATGAATAGTATTGAGTGTTCTTGGCTAGAATTTCGGGGACGAAATTCTTTTTAGGGGGGAGAGTGTAACAACCCGTATTTTGGGTCTTCAAATTTGAATATTTAATTTATTTAAATATTCAGATTTGGATTTAAATTATGATAAATTATCTGTTTTAAACTGAGACTTGATTTCCAATGATGTATTTTTAATTTAATTTTTAATTTTTCCATAATTTTTAATTTGGAAAATAAACAAATCTCGTTTGACGTATTTTACGGCAAACACTGGCATTTTGAAACTTCACAGAATTTAATAACTCGTCTAATTTAATAACATTCTTTTTCTTCATTTGGATTCTTTCTCTTGCAAGTTCAAAACTGTGGAATAAACTCTCCTCCCCCTCTTCAAAAATCAACAACTCCTAATCCTTATACAATTAGCCTAAGGTTCCAACATAAAAGTTGTCCACCTGGCCTCTAGTAATTTTAAAAGATGAGAACTCGATCTTTCATTGATCATGGTGGCAGTAGTAGGCCGAAAACAGTAAATGGCCGAGCTATGCCAGTTTTCGACAAACATAATTTGGCGAATGGAGTGTACCGCCGTGTTCATCTCGACGAGTGGGGATTTTAGAAGTCGGTCGCATGATTTTTAGCGACTTGGTTCATCGTGGAGAAGGGGATGACCATTTTACAGTCAAAAATCTTTTTCCGACGATGTAAGGAGGTAAAGGAGGCACGATTGACGTTGGAAGGACGTTGGGGTGGAGGCATAGGTATGGCAGAAGTCGTAGCTCATCCGATGAGGTACTATGGTGGTGCGAGAGGGATTTAGGGTTTTCAGAGCTTATTTTCGTGGTGCTCAAATTTGGCGTCTGTAGAGGCGATTGGGGACGTCGAGTCGACCCGCACTTGACCAGAGGGTGGGGCTGGGGGTGGCGAAGATGGTGGCAAGGCAGCGGCGGCTGTAAGTGTGTGTGGTGATGGTGGTGGAAGATTAAGTGGACCGAGTTCAATAGCAGCAGGCGCACGAATTTGGGGTGGGGGGGGGGATAATCAATCGAAAATTAATCTACGGCTTGGGAGACGATGTCATGGTGGCCAGTGTGAAGAGTATGGCAAGCGGAGTTGGTGGGCGCCAACGGCTCGTTGATTAGATGGCCAAAGTGTTGTGCACTGTGCACGCATGCATAGACGTGTGTCATTGATTTTGTTCCAGGATTATTTCGATTGTTCTTTCTGGGAACTGAAAAGAGTGGGGAAGGAAGTACTATAGCAACGGTTGGGTGGAAGCTTGCTAGGCTTGGTCCGTTCGGTTGTAGTGAGCTAATTTAATTTTAATTATGTTATATAAGTATATGTGCTAGCTTATAAATTCCTATTTTGCTCGTAAGTTATCCATTTTGCACATGGATTTTCGCATTGTACTCGAGTTGACGTGTACAACGTTTCAGTATAAGTTGTTAATGGTTTTGGCGGTGTATAAATTTGTGACATATTTAAATGGACTAGATTTAAATCACGTTATTTCAAATAATAACGTCATTTAAATTTATATACCTTAAATATCGATATATATTTGACCAAATAAATTATGGTTAAGTTAAATTGGATCGAATATGGTAATTGGACATCTGTTTAGCGGAATAAAACACCGTTTCGCTAATTAAAATAATTTGACAATTAATTAGTAGAATAAATCCTCGTTCTATTATTTTACAGATTTGGATATCTAATTATATATCATTAATTGATATGCCACTTTGAATAAGTGATATGGTAACCAATGATGGTTAAATGTTAAATTATTCATATAGTCGCTGATTATGTGAATATCGGTTATTAACTTGGAAAGTTAACTTTGAATGAGATGGTAGCTTGTATAAGTACCAGGGTGATCGTTAAGCCTCCTCAAAATTTAAAAAAGTTTAATTTTTATTTAAAAAGTTAATTTAAGAATTTTTATTTTGAAATAAGATTTTGAAAAGTAATAACTATTTATTAATAATGTTTTAAAGATAATTACTAATTATTTAATAATGATCTAAGTTAATTATTTTATTAATATGGTTCTTAAAAGCTATTTCTTAAATGTTATTTAAGAATGCTTAATTATTATTTTTAAAGTTGTTTAGTTATTGTTTCGAAATGTTTTAATTTCACTTTAATTGTTTATTTAAAGTGATTTAACTATACTTTAGTTTAAAATTAAAGTTAATTAATTAATTAAAATGATTTAAGTTATTTAATTATATTTATAGATTAATTAATTATCATATTAATATTAGTTTAAAATTAATTAATTATTGTTTTAATAACTTTTTAAAGTTAATACATCATGATATTAATAATATTTTGAAATTGACTTACTAATACAATAATAGTGTTTTAAAAAATTAATGTAATATGTTATTAATGAGATTTTAAGTTATTATTTTGAATGAGATTTAAATTAAAGGAAAAAGAAGGATGTTTAAATAATTATTTATTATTTTAAGTTATTTTAAATAATGTATGGTTTATCATGGGAACCTTGTTGACTTAAGGAGTTTATTAAAGAGGTTTGTTAAAATATGGGAAGAGTTTTATAAACGGGTCTGGATACTTATAAAAGAATTTATAAATGAGTTTTAAAGATTTGAGATGGAGAAGTTTTGAGATTCGTAAAGAATATTATATAAATAGATTTGAAAATTTATAAAGGATATATTTATTTATAAAATAAAAGAGACGTATTCACGTACATGGTTATTTTTCGCTGCATCCATTGTTGTATTTATCAGCAATTGTGAGGACAGATTGTTATAACTGTCCGTGCTGAATAGGTTAGTACACTCTGATTGATGTATATATATACATATGTTACAGTTTTGTTTTTGTGTAAAGATTTGTTATATATATTATAGATTATTTGTTCCGCTATGAGATTCTGTGCTGTGTAGTTTCTTCCTGTCTTCTTTCTTCATTCTTTTCCCTAACTATCCGCCTTTCCGTTCAATTTGGGTTGGACATGTGTGGTTTATTGTCAGCTTAAACTGTATGGAAAAGTGGGTCGTTACTGGCGTGGTCTTACGAGTAGGGATTTTAGAAGTTGGTCACATGATTTTTAGCAATTTGGTTCATCGTGGAGGAGGGGATGACCATTTTACAGTCAAAAATCTTTTTTCGACGTTGTAAGGAGGTAGAGGTGGCACGATCGATGTTGGAAGGACCGTGGAGTGGAGGCGAAGGCGTGGCAGAAGTCGCAGCTCGTCCGGTGAGGCACTGTGGTGGGGCGAGAGGGATTTAGGGTTTTCAGAGCTTATTTTAGTGGTGCTCGGGTTTGGAATTCGTAGAGGCGGTTGGGGATGTCGAGTCGACCCGAACTTGGCCAGAGGGTGGGGCTGGGGTGGCGAAGATGGTGGTAAGGTAGCGGCGACTATAAGTGTGTGTGGTGACGAAGTTGTAGATTAAGTGGACCGGGTTCAATAGCAGCAGGCGCGCGAATTTGGGAGGGTAATTGATCAGAAATTAATCTACGGTTTCGGAGGCGATGTTGTGGGGGCCAGTGTGAAGAGCGAGGCAAAAGGAGTTGGTGGGCGGTGGCAGCTCGTTGATTAGATGGCCGAAGTGTTGTGCACAGTGCACACATGCACGGTCCCGTGTCATTGATTTTGTTCCAGGCTTATTTCGATCGTTCTTTCTTAGAACTAAAGAGAGTGGGGAAGGAAGTATTGTAGCAACGGTTGGGTAGAAGCTTGTTGGGCTTGGCCCGTTCGGTTGTGGTGAGCTAATTTAATTTTAATTATATTATATAAGTATATGTGCTAGCTTATAAATTCCTATCTTGCTCATATGTTATCCGTTTTGCACACGGATTTTTGTATTGTACTCATGTTGATGTGTACAATGTTTCAGTATAAATTGTTAATAGTTTTGGCTGTGTATAAATTTATGACATATTTAAACGGACTATATTTAAATCACGTTATTTTAAATAATAACGTCATTTAAATTTATATACCTTAAATATTGATATATATGTATATATATATATGGCCAAATAAATTATGGTTAAGTTAAATTGGATTGAATATGGTAATTGGACATCTGTTTAGCAGAATAAAACACCGTTCTGCTAATTAAAATAATTTGACAATTAATTAGCAGAATAAATCCCCGTTCTATTATTTTACAGATTTGGACATCTAATTATATATCGTTAATTAACATGCCACTTTGAATAAGTGATATGGTAACCAATGACGGTTAAATATTAACTTACTCATATAGTCGTTGATTATGTGAATATCAGTTATTAACTTGGAAAGTAACTTTGAATGAGATGGTGGATTGTATAAGTACCAGAGTGATCGTTATGCCTCCTCAAAATTTAAAAAAGTTCAACTTTTATTTGAAAAGTTAATTTAAGAATTTTTATTTTGAAATAAGATTTTGAAAAGTAATAACTATTTATTAATAATGTTTTAAAGATAATTAATAATTGTTTAATAATGATCTAAGTTAATTATTTGATTAATATGGTTCTTAAAAGCTATTTCTTAAATGTTATATAAGAATGTTTAATTATTTTTTTAAAGTTGTTTTGTTATTGTTTTGAAATGTTTTAATTTTACTTTAATTGTTTATTTAAAGTGATTTAACCATACAGTTTAAAATCAAAGTTAATTAATTAAAATGATTTAAGTTATTTAATTATATTTATAGGTTAATTAATTATCATATTAATACTAGTTTAAAATTAATTAATTATTGTTTTAATAATGTTTTAAAGTTGATAAATTATGATATTAATAATATTTTCAAGTTGACTTACTAATACAATAATAGTGTTTTAAAAAATTAATGTAATATATTATTAATGAGATTTTAAGTTATTATTTTAAATGAGATTTAAATTAAAGGAAAATGAAGGATGTTTAAAAAATAATTTATAATTTTAAGTTATTTTAAATAATGTATGGTTTATCATAGGAACTTTGTTGACTTAAGGAGTTTGTTAAAGAGGTTTGTTAAAATATGGGAAGAGCTTTATACATGGGTCTTGATACTTATAAAACAATTTATAAATGAGTTTTAAAGATTTGAGATGGAGAAGTTTTGAGATTTGTAAAAAATATTATATAAATAGATTTGAAAATTTATAAAGGAGATATTTATTTACAAAATAAAAGAGATTTATGGAAGGGATTGGGGTTATGGGTTTCTCCGTTTTAAATGACATTTGGGTTTGATCATTTAAATATGATTTCAAAATAGAAAATCTTTTTAAGTGTTTGGTGAATATACTTATATCATTGTATAAGTATATGGAAAAGTTTCCAAGTATTGAAAGTGAAATGGTTTGTGAATATACTTATGCCATTGAGATAAGTATATGGTTATATTTTCTAAGTATCGAAAATATAAGGGTTTATGAATATACTTATCCAGTTGAGATAAGTATATGGAAGTGATTTCCAAAGTATTTGAAAGATGATTTTAAATTAATGGAAATTTAATTAAAATAAGGCTTGGTGATTTCCATGGGAAATGTGATCTTGTCTTGAATGTTTGTTTATTTGATAGGTAATAACCGACTATCAAATCTTGGCCTAAATATGTAATCCTTCTTAATGTTGGTAGTAGGGAGAATATTCCCTACTTAACACTGAAGGATTTTAACTCTGGAAATATCTAGGGGAAACATGGGGATTATATGGTACAGTTACCATCGGTGGTGCTATACTGTACGTATAAACTCATTTCGTTCTTCTAGGACAAATGATAAGGAGATCTGTCCACTTAAACGGTTAGGGGGTGATCCCCACACTTATGTGTTGTCTTATTATTTCCTAAAGAACCGGTATTGAGCATTCCAGAAATCGGCGTTTGGTTTTGTGGAGCACCCGGGAAGCGGAAGAGTGTACTCGTAAGAGATGACTCGAAACCCGTGACCACTCCGGAAACCATATACGATTCTATGGAAGAGATTCGTGATATATTGAGATGTTGGGATCCATGTGTGATTCCGAGACCCATTGGGGTATGGGAATCTGGGTGTGATTCCAAGATCTAATTGAGATATGGGAATCTTTATGTGATTCCGAGACCCGTTGGGGTATTGGAATCCATGTGGGATTCTGTGATCTATTTTGATGGCGGTGCTGGAATGCCAGACGTAGCCTCATCGGCGGGAATGGCTAAAACCAGAGATAGGAGGCATGGCCAGTAGGGTTAGCAAACCCATAGGGTGTAGTCGGCTCCTCCTAGATGTCACTTATGGTTGTTATGCATGCATGGGGCGATGCACTCGGTCTTAGCGAGACCAGCTATGTTTTTCCTATGGTACATCACTAGGGATGTATGCTGCTTCGGAAGAATATCTCCGATCCTTGTGCAGGAGGACCGTTCTCGAAGTATTGAGGGCACCTCCATGGAAATCCTACATAATTAGCGAACGTGCCTTATCTATTTTCGATTATATACCTAGTATTGTCTTGATGTACACTCACGAGCATCACAGCTACGTGATTATTATTATTTTCGCCCTTAGACATTATTATAATATCACTAGATTTTCTGATATAAAGATTTTGGTTATCGTAAGGTAAAATCACGTCCGTGTTTATGTGCGGCGTGGTCTTACGAAATACATTTGTTTCAATGGGTTTATTTAAACATTAAGAATCCATTTGATTGTGTTTCTCATGCTGGTTTTTCCAGACTGACCCGGGCATTGTTTCCTATAATGCTCGGGTCAGACCGAGCATATTTCCAGGTTTAGTTGGATATTTTTGGAGCTTCAGTAGACGAGCTGAAGGCCCAGAGACGTATTCACGTACATGGTTATTTTTCCGATGTATTCATTGTTGTATTTATCAGCAATTGTGAGTACTGGTTGTTATAACTGTCCGTGTTGAATAGGTTAGTACACTCTGATTGATGTATGTATATACATATGTTACAGTTTTGTTTTTGTGTAAAGATTTGTTATATATATTATAGATTATTTGTTCCGCTATGAGATTCTGTTTTATGTAGTTTCTTCCTGTCTTCTTTCTTCTTTCTTTTCCCTAACTATCCGCCTTTCCGTTCAATTTGGGATGGACATGTGTGGTTTATTGTCAGCTTAAACTATACATAAATGTGGGTCATTACTGGCGTGGTCTTATGAAATACCTTTGTTTCAAAAGGTTTATTTAAACTTTAATAATCCATTTGATTTTGTTTCTCATGCTGGTTTTACATGACTAACCCGGGCGTTGTTTTCCTATAATGCTTGAGTTAGACCAAGCATATTTCTGGGTTTAGTTGGATGTTTTGGAGCTTCAGGACATAAGCTGGAGGCGTAGAGACATATTCACGTACGTGGTTATTTTTCTATTTCATTCATTGTTGTATTTATCAACAATTATGAGGACAGGTTGTTATAACTGTCCTGGCTGAAATAGGCTAGTATACTCTGATTGATGTATATATATACCTTTATTATACTTTGTTTTTGTGTAAAGATTTGTTTTATATTATAGGTTATTTTGGTCGTTGTGAGATTTTGTGTTTTTTAGTTTCTTCGTCTTCTCTCTTCTTTTTTTCCCCTAACTATCTGCTTTTCCGTTCAATTTTAGTGGGTCGTGTGTGGTTTATTGGCCGCTTAAACTGTATAGAAAAGTGGGTCTTTACATTCCACTTCTCCATCTGCTTTTAGTTTTTTCTTAAAAATCCATTTTGCAGCTGATGGGTTTTATATTCTCGGGTACGTCCTTAAGGAAATGGGCCAACCCACAGCGGAAGAAATGGGTAAATTTAAAAAAAATTCCTATTGGATTTTTGTTGGGCCTATGTAGTCTAAATTAATTTAGAACTTTTCCAAACTTTCCTTTAAAAAATTTCTTCATATTATCATGATGATTTAAAATTTAGTTTATATTAATTTTAATTAATTGTATATTTGGATGAACACATCAAATGCATCCTTGTGTATAGTGTAAGTGAAACATATGAAAAGTGTACATAGTTAATGTGAACTTTGTTTAGGTGTTGGGATTTACACTGCAACAGACACATTTCCCCTCTATATATGCCTTTGTCATCTAAAACATGAATTTTTAACACATTCATACAAACATTATATATATATATGTGTGTGTGTGTGTGTGCTTACGTGTATAAATGTATATATAGATATAATTTTTCATAGGAGTTCAAATTGAAATATACTTTATTTATACTATATGTAGTAAATCAAAGAATACAAAATCTAATTAAAGTAGTTTAAAAGTATAATATTATATTTGATATCAAACTCCTTTTGAAAACTTTGAATTAAAGCAAATTCACATACACACACACGAATGATATTATATAAATATATAAATTCTTACACACATAAAAACAAAACAAAATTTTGAAATAAAACAAAACAATATACAAGTAGTTTGTGAAATAGAATGTTTCTTTTTAAACAAAAATTTAGTACTGTACTAGATATAATTGTAAAACTAGGAATAAACCATTAATTTGATGTTTCCCTTTTTGTTTCAATCAGTAAAGCTTATTTTAGAATGATTTAAAACATAGTACAAATAAGTCATCCTATTATGTTGACAACAATTATTAATTAATGCACTTATTTCAAAGTATCATTCACACATCAATTTATGTGTAAACATTCAAGTCTAGATATTCTAATATAAAAACTCTCTCAATGACAAGAATATTCCAAAATTCAGTTTACTTTTGTTTTTTTAATAACAATGATAAAATTAGATGACAGAGGCATATATAGATTTATGATAAGAAGGTCTAGACCTAGGTTCTACATGGATGAATATACATGTAGAGTAAAGAAAATAAAAGTAAAAGGATCTAGATCTAGGTTAAACAAATTGGATAAATAAACATACAGAACAGATACAAAATAATCATTGTGGTTGTTCATAACAAAATATTAGCGAACATAGTAAGGGTTTTTTTAATGGTAAAAATATACAATTGATTCAAGCAAGGGGTTTGAGACATCCAAATCAAAATACAAATTCATATATATGAATAGAAGGGAGAGATAGATAATTAAGGGGAATTAAACAAAATTAAACGATATGTAAATATATAGAATTACCTTAGAATAAAGCCTGGAGAATACACCATGAATGAAGAAGAATTTCTAGATTATTCAAATTGATCTCTAGATCAGCAATAATCTAGAGACAACCACATTTTTATCTTTTGTTTTGTTTGAATATATTTTTTTGAAATTTTTCGAGACTTACCACCAAGGAAATTTCAAATTTTTTGGAGGAGAAGATCAGAATTAGAGAGGCAAATGACTGAGAGAAAATGTTACTAAAGGAGGAAATAACAGTGGCATTCAATATATATTGATTCCACTCCTTTTAATAGTATTTTCTTCTTATTCAAAACAAAAGACCCTGCTTATTCCTCAAAGTAAGACCAGCTATTGCATGGGCTATTTGGGCTCCAAAACATTTCAAAAACCAATTGGTATTATCCCCATTTAAATCCAATTTAAATTTCCTATCGATATCGTACACCGATACGCGCGTTTAAATCCAATTTAAATTTCCTATCGATGGCGTATACTGATATGCGCGTTTATAGTCCAAACATAAAGTCCTTGGTTCAATAATAATAATAATTATTAATCGAAATGCTCTAGCCAGAGACTTTGACTTTGAGTTGACATCAGTTGAATGTAATACTAACCTCATATAACCGAGGAGACGAATTCTCTCTTGAATAGCATTTCACTTCCAACGATTCTATTTGATCCAACTATAGTCATTCAAAGGACATGGTGCTACGATTTAACTATAATCAAAGCAGCGCTTCCACATTGAAGATCAACAGTGTTCTTAAGTTGTGAGAACTGTGTAAATTAGTCACATCTATATTTTTTGTTTGACTTTAGTTATATTAACCAACATAAAACTATCGAGTGAGTCATTCCAAGGTTATCCAATAATTATCAATACGTATCCCCTGGTGCCCCCAACGACCATAGGTAATACACTACCCAACATTTAGAGAGCGTTAAATACTCTAGTCAACGGATGTGTCGATATCCAGTCTCAATACATCTTGACTAGGAATATTTAAAATGGTATATTTATTCTTATTGTAATAAATTACGCATGGTTACGTCACTTTGTAACTATTATCACAAAACATACCATTTATGGATTTTATATTAAATATAATTTTAATTAAATTAATTAATAAATATATAACATATTATATCAAGTATATAATAGAAAGAAAACACCTTTATTTCGAACAAAATTGGTTATCGAGTTAGATATATGTATCAAATTACATATTTGCCCCTAGGGGATACCCCTAACTCAATATCTCTTATTTATTATTAACATATTATACTCAATATCACTTATTAAAATTTGGGTCTGAACACTTCTTCATAAGGAGTTTGTTGTTTTTATAAACAATTCTCTAGTATTTCATAAATATACAAGAAAACCTCAAACAACTATTTAGTGATATCAACTTGGATTTGAATTCGCTTTATGTATCAAATACATAAACAAATCACGGTATTGTAGGCAACATAACATGTATGATATTTCCTGTTACCAAAGTATCAGGAATCATCTTACGCGTTTCGTATTAAACATTTTAATGAGGTGTCCTTGCATATTGTTTGGGACATTCCCAATATTTTTTATACCTATTATAAACGACCTCATTTACAAATCCAACGTCCAGTGTTAAAACAACTAAAGCTGATTTTAACACAAGTACATCAATCAAAAATCAGTAGCGTGTTGTTTACTTATAGTTTAGAAATATCAACGTACCTTTAATTGCTCTTTATTATGAACACGCGCATCCTTTGATTTTTATTGATAATCAAACTATTTGATCTATCAAAACACTTGTTCAATTTTGATGCTTTTCTGAACGATACATTCGTATCCATTCTCGGATCGCATCCGAAAAACCCACAAACTCAATATCGCTCCCACTGACTTCGAGACACTTTGTTTATTATGTGCAAACAGTCTAGTTAAATCTATATTTAAAACTTTCTATTTCATCGCATATATACCAAAATGAAAAGTCATACTAGGCAATAATTTTGTGAGTAAAATCCGATCTAACTTAAGCACATTGAATGGTGAATCTGTTACGTTAATTTCAATAATTTGAAAGTCACGGTATTATTCTTACCAAAGTGGCTCACTATATTCTAATTACAATTGTCTTTCTCTTAAAGAGACATTTGTGGCCAATGGATCATATTCCCTTGGGTACAACTATCAAAATCGTGTTTTGATAATGTACATGGAATCTATTTCAGATCTGCACATCGTACCATATCATAGAGTCACTACTTTTAATGGTTTAGTTAAACAATTGAGGATTAATTATTCTTAACATTTACAAGAAACTCACAGTTCTCTTTAATGTGGAAGAATATTTATTAGACAGTCTAATGCGTTGTGTTAATTTAGGTTTGGTTAATATCATTTCATCCCACATAATCAGCTTCATCTTTGGCTTGTATCCACATCCATTTCACTACCAATAATTTATCAAGGAAATTCTTTCGCCACGAAGTTGATATTTTGAAACAGTAGATGTTTCTCAATGTAATGAAACATGTATTCATAAACATTTTATAAATTACCATATATATAAAACTGGTTCGGTTTTAGTTTACAAAACTTATGTTCAACCTAAACTCCTTTTGGGGAGATTCATACAAGATCCTTGATGTGCACGTAAATGTGTATATTTTTACCACCATATTTAATCTATTTAAATTAAATAAATGATCATATTGGGTATTTTAACTTGTTTAAACCAAAATTCATATTATTTTCAAATCGTCACATATTCATCTTCATCCAAGGGCAAAATGGTCATTTTTGTGCATATATTAATTTGAGAAAATTTAATTAGAAATTTCTATTTTTTTATAGGAATTTGGCTTCATATACAAGTGGTTACATGATGATATATGCATGCACAAAGAAGATACAAAGGAATGGAGATGGAAATAATTCAAAGACATGATAATGGAGGACCCCACCTACCCACCTACCTTCATGTACAAATTAGAAGCTAATCCACATGCTAATGGTCATCAAATCTTCATGCACACTTAAATGGATGATTATGAGAGGCTAATGATTACTTGGCCACCACACTTCCTACAAGGGCATTTCGGGCATTCCCCAAAAATATGAATTAGGGTTTAACACTTGTATAAATACCTCATATCTTCATGTAACCTCCCTCCCCTCTCTTAGTCTCTCTTAGTTTAGTTTAGGCTCAAAAATAAAACTCAAAGCTCTCTTTCTCTTTTCATGGCTACTTAGCCATATTTTTATTCATGTAACTTTCATTTTTTTTAATGTTAATTAGTGCTCTCTTTTCTTTTACATGCTTCTTTTCCTTTCATGTTGTAGTGTAGATCTCTCTTATTTCATGCAAGTAGATTAGTTTTTCCTTTCTTTTTTCTCTCCTTTTCCTCTTGTTTGTTTAATGTTGCTTTCTACTAGTGTTGACATAATAACACAAATGAGAGGCTAATCCCTACAATTTAGGGGTAATGATGCTCTCTTGAATCATGTAGATGCAACATAATTTCTCATTTATGTCTCTTTTGTGCTTAATGGAAAGTTGGACGTGTGTGTGATTTTGTGTTTAATATTGAGTTTGATAGCTTATGTTGTTCAAAACAAATAGGCTATGCTTAGTCATATGAATCACTAATTACCTCTTCATCTACATATGATCATGGTAATGGAAGTGGATTTAGAATCAAAATTTGATGGTTTATGTTTCTAATTCAATGGTTAATAAACCATGCTTAAAATAGATTCTACTTTTAATTTCATATCATTTTCATTGAAGTTAGTAAGTGGGTTAGAGGGTGCATTAAAGTTTGATGGTTTAAGTGTGTTAATTAATAACACAATTAGGCCATGCTTATGATAAATGCATCAACTAATGTCACAAATGACCAAAAAGAGATCATAATTTCATTATGTTGATTTATGTGATCATTAGAGGGGATTTGCCTCTAAATTGCTCTTTAATCTCATCTTTTTTATTCTCCATAGTTTTAGTTTGTTTTTACTTTCTTTTAGCTAGTTAACAATCACTCGACTTTGGTTTAATTTGATTGAATAGAATTTTAAAATCATCAATTCCCCGCGGATCGACCCATATTCGCCATGTACTACAAGTGTACGCCGTGCGCTTGCGGTAAATTTTATAATTTAAATTCGTTCGACGGTTTTCTAAACCGATAGAATTTCCGTCGACGAACAAGTTTTTGTCGCCGTTCCCGGGGAATTGCTTTAATTTTAATTTTCTATTCTTCGAATTATTTTGTTTGAATTTTGTCTGTTTTAGTTTTGTGTGTGTGCAGTTAAAAAAAATGTTGTGTGTTGTTTGATTTTTATTGTTTGTATTTTTTGTTTGTGTTGTTATTGCTTTCTAGTTGTTTCTTCATTTGCATTTCATATTAAAAAAAATACCACACAATTTCAAAAAAAAAAGGAAAAAAACGTTTCATTGCATTGCTTTTCTCATTTTACATTTACAATTTTCATATACAAATTCAATTTTCATTTTACAAATTTCTGTACAAACTTTTGCCTTTCTGTCTGTTCCTCCTCTTCACCTTCTGTCAATTGTAACTCCAACATCCTTAAACACAACTACAAAGCAGCATCTTGCCACTGTCAAACCTCCAACTGCCTGTCACCACTGCAAAACACCATTTACATCTACCATACATTCATATACAACAATCCAAACAATCATTCTCCCCATCACCCGAAAGTCAGACCACAACATCCTCACTTCCAACATACCTGAAATACGTCATCATCCCCTACTTCTCCATCCACCAATACCAGACTGCCTAACTACTGAGACCACCCACCATTGCATATACCATACAACTTCTACTGCTTCCTGACTGTGAACATCATCAGTGTACACACTGACACCCACTAACGCAAACAACAACCGCTCATTCACTTCAACTTCGCAATTGCAACAACCTTCCTTGATCACCTGTGTTCATCTCTGTGACTCAACCAATCATTTTCCTCTCAGCGACACTTCATAGTTCATACATAACCAACATTCCAGTCCAACAAACAACCCATTTCAACTGTCATCATACAAACCCATTGCTTCTTCCACTTTACATCCCTATTGTCGCCTCTAAACACAACCAGTACCACTAATACAATCAACACTTCTATTCCTCAAAGCAACTACTACCTCCTCTTCCACTATCATACTTGACAACTTCAACATCATACATACATACCACTCATACATATAACTACTTCACTCACATATCCTCCTCGACATCAAAGCTGTAACGACCCGTATTTTACGGATCGAAACATCGTAAAACAGTTGACCTTTGGTTGCATTGTTGTTAAGTCATTTTAGATTTTTGAGCAAAATAATGCTAAGTCCTAAGTCGTTCATGACTTAGTATAGGTCGTAAGTCGTTTATGACTTAGGGGATAGGAGCGACCCAGGGATGGCGAGTTAAGGGCTCAGAGATAGGTCGTTTGAACGACTTATGGTAAGGCAACGACCTAAGTAACTAGGCGAGTTAGCGACATAAGGAGCTAAGTGGATTTACGACCTAAGGTGTTATCGTAGTTAGGTCGTGAGCTCTGTTATAGTTAAGTCGCGTAGTGTTAAGTCGAATGGTGCTAAGTTGTTAAGTCGTCCAGGCGACTTAGGAGGGAACGCGCGTGTGTTAGGTCGTGTGTTTGCTAAGTCATAAGTCGTAACCTAGCTAAGTCGTGAGGTTGATGAGTTGTAGAGCTATTAAGTCGTTAAGGCGTATCCCAGTTAAGTCGTAGACTGGTAAGTCGCGCAATGTGTTAAGTCGTAGATTGCTGGGCGCGTTAAGTCGTAGATTGCTGGGTGCGTTAAGTCGTAGACGACTTAGGAGTTGAGTCGTAACCCAGTTCTGCTAAGTTATAAGTCGTAGGCTAGTGGGATTTGATAAGTCGTAGGTTGGCATAGCAGTTGAGTCGTAAGTCGTCTGGGATGTTAAGTCGGAGACAACTTAGGGAAGGCGGACGAGTTAAGGAGGAATTCAGCTATAAATACTCGTCCATTTTCTCATTTTTTGGGATCCGAATTTCGAAGAGACGAAGTGCTGCCATTTTGAGAGCTCGACTTCTACACTTCTTCACTTCTTCTCTCCACTCTAATCTAGTGCTTCCATCCATCCAAGTTGAAGATTCAAGAGCTTAGATTGAAGATCTTCATCCTTTGAAGTGAGATTTCTTCGTTTGAAGCGGATTCGTGATAGATCAAGCTTGATCCTTCGCTGTCCAGATCTGAAGCGTGTTGTTTTGAGGTTGTTTTGGTGATTTGGTGAGTGGTGATTATCTCTCACACGGATCCAAAGGAGTATATCGGATTGTTGGCTCGATTTGGTGTTAAAATAGTGATTTTCATGCATTTTCTTCATCCTAAGTGTAGATCCATGTAGATCCATTGTTCATGATGATTTGACAACCATTTTACTAAGTGTTAACCTATGCAAGTTCATTCATCAAGATTGTAGAGATATTTCTCATGATTTCATGCTTGTTAGACTTTCAACTCTTTAATTACGAAATTGCCATTATTGTGATAATTGTCTACTTAGATCATATTTGAATGCTTGATTGTGTGGATTAATGTTTGACTTGGTTGATTGCTATGAATTAGATGATTGATGATTTGATTTAGACCGAAGACGATTCAAAAGCTAAGGGAAAGGCTCTTGAATTGGGAAAGCTGCTCGTGGCATATGTAGCGGGAATGATGAAGCTCTTATGCATAGATTTGATGATGTGATGTTGAGATGAGGCTTTGCGAGGATGTAATGAAGCGAGGCATCATGTGATGAAGACTTGGTCTAATCCAGACGGGATCATTCCAAGCATGTTGATAACTCGGTGAATGGTTCGAGTTGAGGATAATGGATGGATATGAGAATGGTCGTCAAGGTGGATGACTAGGAGGCTTGGGTCTCATCGTTGTTGAAGGTTCTAGCATGCTCTAAGCAAGAGTACGTTTGGGCAGATTCGATAGTCCCAACGACCAACTGTTGATGGTCGAGTACTCTGGGCAGATTCGATAGTCCTAGGCACGGGTCACGATGACGTGCGGGAGTTATGTCTAGAACCGGGGTTACCATTAGCCCTTGACGGACGGCTGAAAGAATGTGCCGGTCACTCAATTAACGGTGCAATGATAACAGTGATAGCCAGAGTCATGGATGTTTGATTGTATCGTCATTCGGTCTCAAGAGCGGTATTTTTTGGGTGCTTATCTGATCTTGGTTTAGGCCTTGGGGGTTTGTGCTTGGAAAACATCGCCCTTGACTCGAGTGATAATTGCTTTACTTTAAATTGTATGCTCTGCTATGTTCGCTTCTGCTTAGTGTGTGTCTAGGGGCTATCACTGTAGAAAGAGGTTGGAGTGGGAGGGTTGTATTCCTATTCCTTTTCCTTTATGCTCTTTTGGTATGTTGATTGTTAATTTACTGCTCACTAAGACTGTTGTCTGACTCAAGGCTTTATGTTTTAATTCTTATTGCCTTGGGCTGTTCGTCCATTTTGGGACGGGCAGACTAGGTAGCAGGTGACAGTTGCTGTTCTTGCTTTCCACGGTGTTGATATCGAAGATGAGCTGGAGTATTGCATATTGTTTCTTTATTACTATATGTACTGGATGTTCCGCTGCTTTGTAATCTCTGAGTGATGTAGTGAGGCTTGTTGTATTGACTATCCTGATGCTTGTATTTAACTATTATGAAGTTTTATATGATGTCATTTTGTTCTTTAAAGCTTCCCTATACATATGTTCTATTGTATTTTATCCATGCGCTGTGAGTAATACGATAGATTATGATGTTTTAATCTACCTTGGCAATCGTCCATGGTCACCTGGCACACTTAACAGCGCACTATCTCTAGATTCGGTGCAGGGGTCATGGGCGGTCGTCACATTTGGTATCAGAGCTTTGGTTAATCGATTTTACCCAACGCTCACTGATGTAACTACGTATGAGAGATGTAATTGTATTTTGATGGATGATAACTATATATAATATAGTAGCTTAGTAGAGTTTGAGTCCTTTATGCAGTTGTTTCTCTAGATGTTCTGATCATTCCTTTTTGTAGATATTGAGAATGAGTCGAAGAGGGAGACCAGCTGCTAGGGAAGGCCGTGCTACTGAAGGGGCTGTTGACTATGCAGCTATGTTCGAAGCTATGATGACTTCGATCATGAGAAGGATACCAGTTCCGGGGACAGCAGTTGATGTTGGAGTACAAGTCCAAACTCCAAAACCAGTGGATTTTGCTAAGTTGTGCAAGGATTATACTGCTCTTGGAGGGAAGGTTTTCTTGGGAACAGAATCAACTATCGAAGTCCAGAGATGGATAGATGCTTGTAGAAGGATCTTTGGTGATTTGGGAATTGATGATGCAATTAAGAGGAAGTTGGCATCAAGGCAGCTTCAAGGGAGAGCCTCTAATTGGTGGAACTCTATTACCATCAATACTCCGGAGGAAGAGATTACTTGGGAGCAATTCCAAGCCAGATTTGAAGCTAAGTTCATTTCTACAGCTAAGAAGTCTGTTCTGTTCAAGAAGTTTGTGGAGCTCAAGCAAGGAGGGAGACCAGTTCTTGAGTATGTTTCTGAGTTTGAAGCTTTGTCCAAGTATGCCCGATCGTATATTGAATCTGCTTATCAGAAGAATGAGAAGTTCGTGACAGGCTTGGATAGTTATCTTGGGAGACAGTTAGTGGATCATTTGGACGATTCATTTGAGAAGCTTGTGGAGAAAGCTCTCAGGCATGAGAGTCTGTTTCCTAAGGAAGGATCTGTTGTTGCTGTGACCAAGGGAGAGTCTAAACCACAGCAGGGTGGAAACCAGAAGAGGAAGCAGCAGCAGCAGAAGGGTAAGGATGGCCAGAAGAAGCCGAAAGACGAGGTGACTTGCTACAATTGTCAGCAGAAGGGCCATTTCTCGAAGGATTGTAAGAATCCGAAGGCACCGATGAAGTGTCACAACTGTGACAAGCCGGGGCATTTCAAGAAGAATTGTCCAGAGCCGAGGAGGGACAAGCAGATTGTGCAAGCTTATGCTTTGGGAGCTGTTCCGTCGTCTTCGAAAGCTCCTACCGCTGAAGAGAAGGGAAAGAGTGTGGTGGTTCAAGGTATTTTTTTCCTATGTGGTGTTCCAGTTAGAGTTCTGTTTGATACTGGGGCGTCGCATTCATTTGTTTGCAGTGAACTTGTAGACCGGTTGGGTTTGGAACCGGATATTGTTGATAGGCCATTGGTTGTGACTAATCCAGTTGGGGGTTCGTCTTGTTTGTGTATGATATGCCGTGGTCTAGTTGTATCGAGTCATGATTGCTCTTTTGTTTGTGATTGCTTTGTTCTGAACTTTGCGGGGTTCAGAATTATTTTGGGAATGGACTGGCTTAGGAAGTATGCGACGAAGGTTGATTGCGAGAGGTTGGAAGTGACAGTCGAGAATGTGGAGGGGCGAAAGGTTGTGATAGGATGTAAGCATGAAGAAGGCGTCTTCATGAGCTTCATGTATTCGCTGGTTGTTCCACGAGATGGACTGTCATTAGTGCCAATCGCGAATGGATTCGAGGATGTCTTTGACGAAGTCAAAGGGTTGCCGCCGCATAGAGAGATCGAGTTTTGTATAGATCTAGTTGAAGGGGCCAGACCTGTTGTGATGCCTCTGAGGCGGATGGCGCCTAGAGAACAACAGGAGTTGAGGGTGCCGGTTGATGATCTTTTGCAGAAAGGATTCATTCGGCGTAGTGTGTCCGAATGGGGTGCACCAGTTGTGTTTGTAACCAAAGCGGATGGATCGCTGAGGTTGTGTGTGGATTATCGTGAGCTGAATAAGGTGACTAAGAAGAACAAGTATCCATTGCCGAGAATAGATAACTTGTTTGATCAGCTTCACGAGGCTAAGGTGTTTTCTCAGATGGATTTGGCAACGGGATTTCACCAGTTGAGAGTGGCTAAGGATAGTGTGCCGAAGACTGCTTTTAGGACACCATCCGGTTTCTTTGAGTGGCTGGTAATGCTGTTTGGATTGACTAACGCGCCAGCCTATTTTGTGGATCTTATGAATAGAGTGTTCAGAGGTCAGTTGAACAAGTTCATACTTGTGTTCGTGGATGATATTCTGATTTATTCCAGAACGGAAGAAGAACACAAGACGCACTTGCGTATTGTTTTGGAGATCTTACGGAAACATCAGCTGAAGGCTAAGTTTTTGAAGTGTCACTTCTGGAAGAGTGAAGTGAGGTTCTTAGGCCATGTTATTTCTGGAAATGGAATAGCGGTTGATCCCGCTAAGGTGGCAGCAATCCAGGATTGGGTTAGACCTAAGAATGCATCTGATGTGAGAAGCTTTCTTGGATTAGCAGGATATTATCGTCGGTTTATCAAAGACTTCTCCAAGGTAGCTGCACCGTTAACAGGATTGACGAAGAAGAACCTAGTGTTCAGATGGGATGATAAGTGTGAGCAAGCTTTTGGAATCCTGAAAGAGCGATTGACGAGTGCTCCTGTTTTGACTATTCCTAGTGGGAATGATGAGATGGTGGTTTACACCGACGCATGTGGTACTGGACTTGGAGCAGTGCTGATGCAGAGAGATAAAGTTGTTGCGTATGCAAGTCGACAACTGAAGCCGCATGAAAGGAATTATCCGACTCATGATTTGGAGTTGGTGGCGATTGTTTTTGCTCTGAAGATGTGGAGACATTATCTACTGGGGGTTCGATTCGAGTTGTTTACAGATCATAAGTCGTTGAAGTATCTTTTCTCCCAAAAGGATTTGAATCTTCGGCAGCAACGTTGGCAAGAGTTTTTGGCATCATATGATTTTGGTATAGCTTATACTCCGGGAAAAGGTAACGCAGTGGCAGATGCGTTAAGTCGAAGACATGCAGGATTGGGAGCCATGTTTTCAGAATGGAAGAGTCTCGAGTATTTAGCTGGATTTGACTTCAGGCCTAGATGTGAATTGGAACCTGAGATGTTGGCAAACTTATCGATAAGACCCACTCTTGTGGAAAGGATTGGCAAGAGCCAAAAGCGAGATGATAAGCTTGTCAAGATTATCCGTGATTTGGAATCTGGATTGGATCCAGAAAAGGATAAAGGATTCGAGGTCGATCGAGAGGGTTGGCTTCGGAAGCAAGGACGACTAGTTGTTCCCGATATAGATGAATTGAGGAGTGAAGTTCTGAAGGAAAGTCATCACTCGAAGCTGACAATTCATCCAGGTGGAAATAAGATGTATCGGGATATGAAGAGAACCTACTACTGGGAAGGTATGAAGAAGGATGTTGGAAATTTTATTTCCAAGTGTATGAACTGCCAGTTGGTAAAAGCCGAACAGAAGAAGCCAAGTGGATTGCTTCAACCCTTAGAAGTTCCTACATGGAAGTGGGAGCAGATATCGATGGATTTTATTGATGGATTACCTAGAACAAAAATGGGAAATGAAGGGATTTGGGTCATCGTAGATCGTTTGACTAAGAGTGCACGATTCATTCCTGTTCGATCGACTAGGACTGCATCAAAGTTGGCTGAGTTGTATGTTAAGTGGATAGTTCAATTCCATGGTATTCCGAAGAGTATAGTGAGCGATCGAGATCCATTGTTCACTAGTGGATTTTGGAAGAGCTTCCAGGAAGTTTTGGGAACCGAGTTGTGTTTGAGTACAGCTTATCACCCTCAAACAGATGGTCAGACCGAGAGAGTCAACCGAGTTTTGGAAGATCTTCTTAGAGCTTGTGTTTTGGACTTCGGAGGATCATGGGAAGATCACCTTCATTTGGTGGAGTTTTCATACAACAATAGTTACCAGTCAAGTATTGGTATGGCACCGTATGAGGCATTGTATGGAAGACCGTGTAACTCTCCGACGTGTTGGATAGAAACTGGAGAAAAGTTGATACTTGGGCCAGAGATGATTCGTCAGACTACGGAGTGCATAGAAATCATTCGGCAATGAATGAAGGCAGCCCAAGACCGTCAAAAGAGTTATGCTGATAAGCGTCATAAGGATTTGGAGTTCGACGTTGGTAATATGGTTTTTGTGAAGATTTCTCCACTGAAGAATGTTATCCGATTCGGGAAGAAAGGAAAATTGACTCTGAGATTTGTTGGACCATTCCCGATCATCGAGCGAATTGGAAAGCTCGCCTATAGACTGGAGTTACCTAAGAAGATGTCGAGTGTGCACAATGTTTTTCACGTATCATATCTACGGAAGTATGTGCACGACTCGAGTATGGTGGTTTCTGCTGATAGCTGTGAAGATTTCGAAGTTGATCCAGTCGATAGAAGACCTCGTAAGCCGCTTCGTGTTGTGGAAACCGACACGAAACAGCTTAGGAGGAAGGTAGTTAAGTTGCTCAAGATACAATGGAGTGATGATGATAACGACTGTACGTGGGAGGTGGAAGAGAGGATGAAGGCAGCTCATCCTGAACTCTTCAAGGTATGGCCCTAAGGTGTCGTGTCATCTCGCGATATTGTAACTTGTTCTAATTTTAGAATTCTATACGCTAAGCTAGAATTGGATGCATGGTTTGTTGATTGCTATGGATGGTAGGTGTACAGAATAATCTTTGATTGCTTTGTTGCTTGGAATTTCGGGGACGAAATTCCTAAGGGGGAGAGAATGTAACGACCCGTATTTTACGGATCGAAACATCGTAAAACAGTTGACCTTTGGTTGCATTGTTGTTAAGTCATTTTAGATTTTTGAGCAAAATAATGCTAAGTCCTAAGTCGTTCACGACTTAGTATAGGTCGTAAGTCGTTTATGACTTAGGGGATAGGAGCGACCCAGAGATGGCGAGTTAAGGGCTCGGAGATAGGTCGTTTGAACGACTTATGGTAAGGCAACGACCTAAGTAACTAGGCGAGTTAGCGACATAAGGAGCTAAGTGGATTTACGACCTAAGGTGTTATCGTAGTTAGGTCGTGAGCTCTGTTATAGTTAAGTCGCGTAGTGTTAAGTCGAATGGTGCTAAGTTGTTAAGTCGTCCAGGCGACTTAGGAGGGAACGCGCGTGTGTTAGGTCGTGTGTTTGCTAAGTCATAAGTCGTAACCTAGCTAAGTCATGAGGTTGATGAGTTGTAGAGCTATTAAGTCGTTAAGGCGTATCCCAGTTAAGTCGTAGACTGGTAAGTCGCGCAATGTGTTAAGTCGTAGATTGCTGGGCACGTTAAGTCGTAGATTGCTGGGTGCGTTAAGTCGTAGACGACTTAGGAGTTGAGTCGTAACCCAGTTCTGCTAAGTTATAAGTCGTAGGCTAGTGGGATTTGATAAGTCGTAGGTTGGCATAGCAGTTGAGTCGTAAGTCGTCTGGGATGTTAAGTCAGAAGGTTATAAGTCGGAGACGACTTAGGGAAGGCGGACGAGTTAAGGAGGAATTCAGCTATAAATACTCGTCCATTTTCTCACTTTTTGGGATCCGGATTTCGAAGCAACGAAGTGCTGCCATTTTGAGAGCTCGACTTCTACACTTCTTCACTTCTTCTCTCCACTCTAATCTAGTGCTTCCATCCATCCAAGTTGAAGATTCAAGAGCTTAGATTGAAGATCTTCATCCTTTGAAGTGAGATTTCTTCGTTTGAAGCGGATTCGTGATAGATCAAGCTTGATCCTTCGCTGTCCAGATCTGAAGCGTGTTGTTTTGAGGTTGTTTTGGTGATTTGGTGAGTGGTGATTATCTCTCACACGGATCCAAAGGAGTATATCGGATTGTTGGCTCGATTTGGTGTTAAAATAGTGATTTTCATGCATT
Source organism: Allium fistulosum (assembly GCA_030737815.1). Classification (NCBI taxonomy): domain Eukaryota; kingdom Viridiplantae; phylum Streptophyta; class Magnoliopsida; order Asparagales; family Amaryllidaceae; genus Allium; species Allium fistulosum. The sequence continues at coordinate 855,605,463 of CM060907.1, forward strand.
TTCTTCATCCTAAGTGTAGATCCATGTAGATCCATTGTTCATGATGATTTGACAACCATTTTACTAAGTGTTAACCTATGCAAGTTCATTCATCAAGATTGTAGAGATATTTCTCATGATTTCATGCTTGTTAGACTTTCAACTCTTTAATTACGAAATTGCCATTATTGTGATAATTGTCTACTTAGATCATATTTGAATGCTTGATTGTGTGGATTAATGTTTGACTTGGTTGATTGCTATGAATTAGATGATTGATGATTTGATTTAGACCGAAGACGATTCAAAAGCTAAGGGAAAGGCTCTTGAATTGGGAAAGCTGCTCGTGGCATATGTAGCGGGATGATGAAGCTCTTATGCATAGATTTGATGATGTGATGTTGAGATGAGGCTTTGCGAGGATGTAATGAAGCGAGGCATCATGTGATGAAGACTTGGTCTAATCCAGACGGGATCATTCCAAGCATGTTGATAACTCGGTGAATGGTTCGAGTTGAGGATAATGGATGGATATGAGAATGGTCGTCAAGGAGGATGACTAGGAGGCTTGGGTCTCATCGTTGTTGAAGGTTCTAGCATGCTCTAAGCAAGAGTACGTTTGGGCAGATTCGATAGTCCCAACGACCAACTGTTGATGGTCGAGTACTCTGGTCAGATTCGATAGTCCTAGGCACGGGTCACGATGACGTGCGGGAGTTATGTCTAGAACCGGGGTTACCATTAGCCCTTGACGGACGGCTGAAAGAATGTGCCGGTCACTCAATTAACGGTGCAATGATAACAGTGATAGCCAGAGTCATGGATGTTTGATTGTATCGTCATTCGGTCTCAAGAGCGGTATTTTCTGGGTGCTTATCTGATCTTGGTTTAGGCCTTGGGGGTTTGTGCTTGGAAAACATCGCCCTTGACTCGAGTGATAATTGCTTTACTTTAAATTGTATGCTCTGCTATGTTCGCTTCTGCTTAGTGTGTGTCTGGGGCTATCACTGTAGAAAGAGGTTGGAGTGGGAGGGTTGTATTCCTATTCCTTTTCCTTTATGCTCTTTTGGTATGTTGATTGTTAATTTACTGCTCACTAAGACTGTTGTCTGACTCAAGGCTTTATGTTTTAATTCTTATTGCCTTGGGCTGTTCGTCCATTTTGGGACGGGCAGACTAGGTAGCAGGTGACAGGTGCTGTTCTTGCTTTCCACGGTGTTGATATCGAAGACGAGCTGGAGTATTGCATATTGTTTCTTTATTACTATATGTACTGGATGTTCCGCTACTTTGTAATCTCTGAGTGATGTAGTGAGGCTTGTTGTATTGACTATCCTGATGCTTGTATTTAACTATTATGAAGTTTTATATGATGTCATTTTGTTCTTTAAAGCTTCCCTATACATATGTTCTATTGTATTTTATCCATGCGCTATGAGTAATACGATAGATTATGATGTTTTAATCTACCTTGGCAATCGTCCATGGTCGCCTGGCACACTTTACAGCGCACTATCTCTAGATTCGGTGCAGGGGTCATGGGCAGTCGTCACAAAAGCACTCACATATCAACAGCAGCAACTCATTTTCAACTTGATACCACTCCAAAACTGTCCATACTTCGTCAATTGGCCACTTCTCTACATCTCACCATTACGTCTACAATAATACAAACCATTCATATACAACTCCACCACCTGTACCTTCCCCTTTCACCACCCCACTTCTGCAAAACTACACCTCTGCATACCCACTGGTCAACTGCATGCCTTCATACACTCTCCAGTCATCAACTTCCCGAACACTGCACTTCGTCATCATCGGCAAGCACTACTTCATTCTATACCATTTCATTCAACAGTGCAGAACCACCGTCCACTCACATACCTACATAGTATACAACTCCACCTGCCATTGCAAAACCACACTGACTTACCCATATCATCACTACACTTCCAAATAGTTGCAGCACTACCCGAATTTAACAATTCGTCATCCAAATCACAAACCAAATTTTCCAATACACTCCACTGTTAACAAACCTACCTTCAACTGTGTTCAATTACTTCCGACCAACATCCAGACCACACTCCCATTGACGCAACAAAACCCAATCGAACATCGCTTGAAACTACAATAGCAGCGACCACAATCGCGAACCATCTCCACTCAACCGATCATCCCCAATTCACAACCGCCTCGCCTGCCAATCGATTCAACTAGACGACCCCAATTCACGAACAAATTCACCCCAATTCACGAAACACTCGCGAACCATCTACCTGAAGCACCAAAATCACCGCAGTTACTTCACAGACCTCATCCCCTGTTGTCCAGCATCCCCCTGTAGCTGACCGTGACATTTTCCTCAAACCCGAATCAGCCATTCTTTATTGTATTTTGGGCGGATTGCATTGAAGAGAGGAAATTATAGGTTGCGAAGTTTAATTGAGGAATTCAATTGAGTGATTTTGATTGAGGAAATTGAGCAAGCTGCGTTTGGATTTTGATTTAGTTTGGACGTGCAAAAGATTTTCTCTAGCTGATTGTTTAGTGGGCTGGGTCCATGAGAAGTAAAGCGTGATAAAAAAAAATTTGTTTGAATTTTTTTTTTAAGTAAAACGGTACTTTTAAGTTTCCTTTCCAAAAAAAACCAAAGAGTCTCTTCCAAAAAAAGACGGGGGTTGTTTGAATTTGTTTTGTTTTTCATTTATTTTAGTTTCTTCTTCGATATAAAAAAACTGTATATATATCTCGTTTTTATTTTCAGGTTGCAAAAGCAGAAAAGGAAAGGAGCTGCTTGCTAAAAATAATTGCTTCGCTTTGCTTGCCAAAAAAAAACCTGCTTGGTTGCTATATATATTGTTTTTATTTGCCTTGCATTGTATATATATCTTGTTTTCATTTTAGTTGCATTGTTGATTGTTTGCATTTGCATTTGTATATAAAAAACATCAAAAAAAAATCATTTGTAGTTGCATTGTTAATACACGTTTATTTTCTGCTTTGCATTTCATCCTAGATTTTGGTTAATAATAACGGTTAGACATCGATAGCTCTTAATTGTATATTGACAAGTTGTCTTCTTTGAACAATTTACTTTCTCGGTGTCTAGGTTACGGCAGAGTAATAACCATTTATAAATATTACGGTGATTCGTAAATATTATAGTGGTTGTTCCTCTGAAGGTACTTAAACCTTCGGCTGCATTACTACGGTGATTCGTGGTGCACCGATAACCCCTGCCCGTTACCTGGCTGAGAACTATCTTGTTTATTTAGGACAATTTGTGATTATACAATTTTGGGTTAACTTAGGATGAATCATTTGTAATTAACTTTGCATTCATTTAGTTGCATTAGTTCATGCATATTTAAAAAAAAATCAAAATTCAAAACTAAAAAAAATTGTAAATATTCCCTTTCTTTTGCTTTGAAATTTCAAAAATCCAAAAAAAATTAGAAAAACAAAAAAAATCCAAAAACAATATAAAATCTTTTCAAAAAAAAAATTTGAAAATCCAAAAACAAAACAAAAATCAATTTTTCCTTTTAAAAAATAAATTCTTTTTGTAAATATTTTTCCTTGATAAAAAAAACAAAAACATTCTTGAAAATGTCCGAGTTTCACCACTTATTTGAATCTTACAATAGTTGTGAAAATCAATATAATCCATATGATTTCACTCCAAATTCGTATGGATATTTTAACAACAACTATGGTTTAAATGATTCAAATTTTGAACCACAAAATTTTCAAAATGACGACCAACCCTCGAATCTCGAAAATAGCATTTCATCTCTACTTGAAATCTCCACACAACAAAATCAAATGATAAATGATTTGTGTAATTCATATTTGTGTAACAACTCGAGTCAAGGATTTCAAAATCTGAATTCAATTCAAAATTCAAACGATTTCGATTATAACACATGCCAATTCAATTTCGAACTCCAAAATGAATTTCAAACTCAAAATGAAAATGGAAACAACTTTCCAAACGAATTTGGCAATGGGAATAATCTTAACCACGTTACGATTGAAAATCTTTGTTCTCAACAATTTCAAAGTGAAAATCCTCATGTTAATAATTATAAATTGGATTTTGTTGAGCAAATGAATGAAATTTACAATGATCACACGAATTCGTTGTTTGAAACTTATATGAAACAACATGAACAACAAAATCAAATTCCAACGTGTGACGAGTCAAACAATAATCCATCTTTTACCCAAATCGACGATTTTCAAATAACAACTTTTGAAATTGAAAACGAAAATCTTACCGAAGTTGTTGAAAATTTGGTAATTGAATTGGATTTCAATTCTTTTGAGGGTAAGAAACTCGATTTAAATTTCGATCTTCCTTTTTCTGAAAATTTGAATACAACAACTTTGAATTTTGAATTTGATTTATGCAATAAAGTTGTTGATAATCCAACAAAGGAAGTCGAATTTAACGAACACGAGTTTTATGGACTTTTTGAAAATGTGTTGTTAAATTCCGACGGGGAAGATTTAAATCACCACTTTGATTTTGAAATCAATAATTTTGAAGAAGTTTTCAATGATAAGCTTGAATTTCAAATTGGTGAAAATGAACTTGAATTTCAATCAATTGTTTTATCGACCCCAAAAATCATCGAAAAGGAAACAACTCGTAAGATTTTTAATAAAACGACATTCGTTTTTCCAAATCCAAATTCAACTTCAAAATCTCGTATGGTTTGGTTTTCTGAGCTTAAGCAGTGTCTCGTATATTTGACGAGACAAATGAATCGGTCTTTGGAAGACCGTTTCATGTACTTTTTGACGATATACTTTCTGAACACTTGTAAATAATAATTTTTTTGTTGTTTTCATGTAAATATAGGTCATATTTTTATTTTTCTCCTTGCACTTGGGTTGACTGTGGGGACACAGTCAAAATCAAGTGTGGGGGGAGACTCATCATCATTTTTCAATTTTTCATGGTTTATTTTTAATTTTTCTTTCCAAAATTTTAAAAAAAATCTCAAAAACAAAAAAAAAATTTAAGCATTTTTGATTTATTTTTAAAAAAGAAACACTAGAGGATAAATATATGTTTTTGGTTTATTAAATTAAAATTTTTGAAAATTTATTCGTCTTAACAAAAATAAAAAGGAAGTTTGATTACAAATAATAATGGTTTAACTAGTATATAGGAAGATTCATACGTGATAATTATGAAATATATCCTAATTGAAAATCTTTGTTTTAAAAAAGTGGTTGATTTATAGTAAAGGATATAACAATTTTTTTTGTCTTCTAAGTTAAATGGTGCTAAGATGATTTTGCAAAATTCTCTCCCTTTTAAAAAAAAAAAAAAAAAAGTACAAGTATAAAAAAAACATTTGTATATATGTATATATATATTTTTAACACCTAGAGTCATGTGTTCACACTCGTGTGTTCACTCGCCATGCTCTGTACCCTTCTCACGTAAGCCCGAAAGGCAGTGCACGATCGGTATATCTGGCCTCAGTTTATCTGAGTTAGGTGTATATATATAAAAATTCTTTTTAATAACGCCTACGGTCAATAGGTGTTCACACTCGTGTGTTCACTCGCCACGCTCTATATTCCCCTCACATCAGTCCGCAAGGCAGTGCACGGGTAATATATCTGGCCTCAGTTTATCTGAGTTAGGCATATGTAAATATTGTTAATATCAATAAAATTTTCAAATAAAAAATTAGAGAAAGTAAGCAATTGAAATCCAAGCACTATTTTAACTTATTTGATTTGACTTGTTATTGAAAAGAAACGAATATACCACTTTGATAAACTTTGATAATCAACTAAGGACCTATTTCATGGTTACACTTTGTATCAACTAAAACAACGAGTTAAACTATTGTCTATTTGTTATGATAACTTAATTTTTGTTGGAAATTTTGACTAGTAAATGACTTAAATTTTCAAGATAATAACCAAACCTATATTTAACTTATTTGTGTTAATTTAAAAATAAATCCTTCATTCGTAAATATTTTCAAAAACTTGCATTCATCTCTTTGTAAATAAATCTTGCATTGTGTAAATATTTTCATCCTGCATTTGGATTTTGTGGGTAGTATCTGCTGAAAACCCTCACGAGACAACACTCATCCTACTGGGGACACCCAGAGGTTTAACGGCTTATTGCATACGCTCAATGCAATCGTGTTCCCTACGAAAACGGATTTATCTTACTTTTCCTTTATTCGAGGACGAATAAAAAGATAAGTGTGGGGGTATTTGATGTGCACGTAAATGTGTATATTTTTACCACCATATTTAATCTATTTAAATTAAATAAATGATCATATTGGGTATTTTAACTTGTTTAAACCAAATTTCATATTATTTTCAAATCGTCACATATTCATCTTCATCCAAGGGTAAAATGGTCATTTTTGTGCATATATTAATTTGAGAATATTTAATTAGAAATTTCTATATTTTTTTATAGGAATTTGGCTTCATATACAAGTGGTTACATGATGATATATGCATGCACAAAGAAGATATAAAGAAATGGAGATGGAAATAATTCAAAGACATGATAATGGAGGACCCCACCTACCCACCTACCTTCATGTACAAATTAGAAGCTAATCCACATGCTAATGGTCATCAAATCTTCATGCACACTTAAATGGATGATTATGAGAGGCTAATGATTACTTGGCCACCACACTTCCTACAAGGGCATTTTGGGCATTCCCCAAAAATATGAATTAGGGTTTAACACTTGTATAAATACCTCATATCTTCATGTAACCTCCCTCCCCTCTCTTAGTCTCTCTTAGTTTAGTTTAGGCTCAAAAATAAAACTCAAAGCTCTCTTTCTCTTTTCATGGCTACTTAGCCATATTTTTATTCATGTAACTTTCATTTTTTTTAATGTTAATTAGTGCTCTCTTTTCTTTTACATGCTTCTTTTCCTTTCATGTTGTAGTGTAGATCTCTCTTATTTCATGCAAGTAGATTAGTTTTTCCTTTCTTTTTTCTCTCTTTTTCCTCTTGTTTGTTTAATGTTGCTTTCTACTAGTGTTGACATAATAACACAAATGAGAGGCTAATCCCTACAATTTAGGGGTAATGATGCTCTCTTGAATCATGTAGATGCAACATAATTTCTCATTTATGTCTCTTTTGTGCTTAATGGAAAGTTGGATGTGTGTGTGATTTTGTGTTTAATATTGAGTTTGATAGCTTATGTTGTTCAAAACAAATAGGCTATGCTTAGTCATATGAATCACTAATTACCTCTTCATCTACATATGATCATGGTAATGGAAGTGGATTTAGAATCAAAATTTGATGGTTTATGTTTCTAATTCAATGGTTAATAAACCATGCTTAAAATAGATTCTACTTTTAATTTCATATCATTTTCATTGAAGTTAGTAAGTGGGTTAGAGGGTGCATTAAAGTTTGATGGTTTAAGTGTGTTAATTAATAACACAATTAGGCCATGCTTATGATAAATGCATCAACTAATGTCACAAATGACCAAAAAGAGATCATAATTTCATTATGTTGATTTATGTGATCATTAGAGGGGATTTTCCTCTAAATTGCTCTTTAATCTCATCTTTTTTATTCTCCATAGTTTTAGTTTGTTTTTACTTTCTTTTAGCTAGTTAACAATCACTCGACTTTGGTTTAATTTGATTGAATAGAATTTTAAAATCATCAATTCCCTGCGGATCGACCCGTATTCGCCACGTACTACAAGTGTACGCCGTGCGCTTGCGGTAAATTTTATAATTTAAATTCGTTCGATGGTTTTCTAAACCGATAGAATTTCAGTCGACGAACAATCCTTCACAAACAATTATTACGTGCAGTCTTTCGACTCACACAACCTGCCAAATCCTTATCCTAGGATATGTTGAGGTTTCTTATAAAACCTTTATCTTGTATGGTTTTGTAAACTATTCTTTGGATGATATTAATTTTAACCTTGTGTACTACTCTTAATTACACACCTTATAGAAAGAATATAACTCAAGTTCACTCATCATTAATCATGTTTTGTCCAACAAAGTTTGATTACTCCTTATTAATACGTCATTATGTATTATAGGGAGGAGTTATCTTTGAGATCGAATCTTTTTTCATTTTAGGTACATACAGAATTCTTTCCAGTTTACACACCTGTTTGATCAAATTGAATTGATTATGTCACATGCTATATTATTTACTTCCATTATATATTCTATGAGCTTAGCATAAACTTATACATGTTTATCAAATACATATGTCGATGTCTGTGATAACTCATCGGCGAATATGACAAAGTCTGTGAAATCGTATTAGTGATAATAGACTTACGATTGCATACATCTATATGTATCAATCCAAAAAGTTTATCAACTATTATGATGCTCCCACTAAATGAGTGCATAACTCTTAATTGCTTTAGATATAATTATCTAGTATCATATGATTCATAATCATATGTTAAAAATTATTTCTCGAAACTACGGCTTAGTCAATAATTCCAAAACAATTGTAAATAATTTTAGGTACTTCGGCATTTTCCAATACATCGCTTTTGTTGCAAAAAAAATCACATTATAGTTTTATTTCATAAATAATATTCATAATATTCACATTAAAATATAAGTATGTCTATTTTTCAGTTGACACCAAGAAATAGTCATTATTTCATAAATATTGTATGGTACGTTTTACAAGAACAATATTCGTAACTTGATGTAATCAGTAAGTGTTATATGGCATGCTCCTACTACTTCTGCTATTACTATAATAGCATATGAAATACTAAGCTCCATTCTACCACTTAAGATAGGTTATTTATTTTATTTACTGTAACTCGTTTACAGTCAAGAATTTTCAGATCAAATATTATAAATTCATAGAAATAAATCTCATTGAAAACAATTTTTTATTTGAAAATACAATTTAGAATAGAAATCATATTTCTTATTCCAATGTTAAGTATCAACTATTATTTTACAATTCTTTTTCCAGCGTTTCTTTATAAAGTAGAAGTGACCATTCACTCTCTTCATCCCAATTGAACCTTAAATCACATCAACTCTTATACATTCATTTTCCTTTTTAAATGGTCAAACCACTCGATAGAAAGCCCTTACTATAATACCAAAATAAACTTTTACAAAAGCGCGCTCGATCATTCTTAACATTTAAGGACATCAAATATATTGCAATTCACCTATACTGATGAAACTTATATTTCAACAATCGAGTTCTTAGATACTTATAGTTTTTCTCTAGTACTACATTTAACATAATATAATCTTTATTGTAATCAATCAAGTTGAGTATGACTGAGTACTCGATCTCATAGTAAGGTTTACTTATTTTCTTTGAATGAACCAATTTCATCGAAGCATTGTACATTACGAACTATGACCGTTCACATATAACACTTATAGTATATGGATCATATATCCATAGTCTTGTGGTTCTTTTGAGTCCGAACTAATAGAATGCAATACACGGTCTTGACCAAATAAACACGTAGGCCACCAAATTATGAAAGCGTTTAGTAGTTGTAAAATATGGTGCTTGCATAAGTATAAAAAACATTGACATGCAAGAAGTATTTAATATTAAGTATTTATATATATAATATTTCTATTTGTCAATTTTCAATATAGTTCATTTAAATATCTTAATTGATAAACATTTTATCAATCATATTAAGTGCACAATTTTATCAGTATAGATTATTATAACATTATATAACATATATTCTTACAATACTAGAAAGGTTAAATGTTATCATTTCACTTTTCTAATAAGGCTCCCACTTGTCTTTTATGTTTCACCAAACCCTAAGCGAAACATCGAAGTCATTCGACTTCACTAGCGAGTGTTAGAACTCGTATGCCTTGGGATTCAGACTTTAAGGAAAGCATAACAAATCGCGGGCCTGCATAAGATGGATATCTCCTTATCAGTTGTATCACATACAACTCCTAACTCGTGGTTTCTTGTCATAATCTTACCATTACCTGGAGGAAAGCTCAACAAGTAAAGTAGGATTATTCACTCGGACTTATCATTTCACAATGGCCTAAGTATAATGGATATTCCTTGAGGAAAGCTCAACAAATATGTGCAGTCATCTTACCTCGTCTATTCAATATATTATAGTGCTACACATAGCATCCTTAGCTTGAGGAAAGCTCAACAACTAAAGAGTATGCAAGTAATATATTAATATATAAATGATAGAGGATAACTTTATATTAAAGATTCATAATCTTCAATATACTATATCGAGCGATATCGACTTATGGAATAATATATTTATTTCGAATTACACTCGTGATTCAAGTGTCAGATATATTCGAAATCACGGTATACATGCATAAACGTATATATTAATTCCTTTAGTCTACTTAGGATTTCTTTAATGTTCCATGTTTAGTTTATACGTTCATATCATACAAGTTTTATTATTATATAACTTTTATATTTCATATTTCTTACATGATAGTCTTATGTATAAGATCATATTAATTAAATCTTATATAATTATTTTTAATTAATTAACTCTTTAGTTAATTTTATATTAGTATTCCAATACAACTTTTATATTGGACATGTTTACTATAACCTTTATAGTGTATACTATAACCTTTATATTATAATACATATATCTTACATATGTGTATTTTTATTTAATTAATTAACCTTCAATTAATTAACCTTTAATTTATTTATTTAATTAAACAATTTTAATTAAATTATATTAATTTCAAAATTTTATTATATATACATACATACATGTACACTATTGTTACCTTAAACACTTTAAAATAACATAACATATATCAATATATATAATACATGTATATAAGCATTAATTAATTAAACTTTTTGATTAATTTATTTTATTAATCCTACTAATAAATTTCAAATTTCAAAATTAGTATTTATATATTTTCAAACATTTTGAAAATATCATTATCTTTTCAAACATTTTGAAAACTTATGTGGTATTACAACTTTTATAATAAACATGTTTTTATTTTAAATTTACAATTTAAAATATTTTATTTTGATTCTCAAAACAATTTTGAAAATTTGCCCAAGGTCCAATTCAAATTGGGGCTTCTCTATTAGGGGCAACCTTTGGGATCACTCCACCTTTCAGGCCAGGCCGGTAACCGGGTAGGACAGTGTACTTAATTACTCAATTTCAATCCTAGGCATTACCTATCTAGACACCACACTAAGTGGCTAATTAATTAGTCATAATATGGCTAATTTAGACCGCATAAGCTTTTGGGCTTTGATATCATTGAAGGAATCAGGATAGCACACAATGGACAAAATGGGTAAATTTCAAAAACTTTCCCATCGAATCTTTGATGGGCCTATGTAGTCTAAATTCATTTAACTTTTCTAAATTTTACCTTTAAATTTTCTTCATATTATCATAATTGTTTAAAAATTTGTTTAATTTAATTTTTGATTAATTGTATTATGATGAGCACATCAAATGCACCCATGTGTATAATGTAAGTGCAACATTTGAAAAGTGTATATAGTTTATGTGAATGTTGTTTAGGTATTGGGATTTACAGCACAACAGACAAATTTCCCCTCTATATATGTCTTTGTCATCTAAACATGATTTCTTTAATATATATGTGCATACATACATGTGTATGTATGTATATACATGTTTACATGTATTAATGTGTGTATAGATATACACAATAAGTATTTTGCATAGCAGTTCAAATTGAAATATACTTTATTTATATCGCATGCAATAATTCTAAGAATACAAAGTATAATTAAAGTTGTTTAAAAGTTTATTATTATATCTTATACAAATCGCTTTTGAAAACTTTGAGTTAAATGCAAACACACACACATAAATTATATTATATAAATTCATGTACACATACAAACAAAACAAAATTTTGAAATAAAATAAAAAAACATGCAAATAGTTTGTGAAATAGAATGTTTCTTTTTCAACAAAGATTTAGTCCTATACTAGATACAATTGTAAAACTAAGAATAAACCATTAATTTAATGTTTCCCTTTTTATTTCAATTAGCAAAGCTTGTTTTAGAATGATTTAAAACATAACACAATTAAGTCATTCTCTTATGTTGACAATAATTATTAATTAATGCAATTATTTTAAAGTATTATTCACATAGCAATTTATGTGTAAACATTCTACTCTTAATCTTCTAATATGAAAACTAACTTACTGACAAGAGTATTCCAAAATTCAATTTATTTTTATTTTTTGATAACAATGATAAAATCAGACAATATATACATATACAGATTCATGATAAGAAGGTCCAGATCTATGTTAGACATGAATGAATCAACATGTAGAATAGAGAAAATGAAATTAAAAGGATCTAGATCTAGGTTAAATAAATCAAATAAATAAATAAGCGTAACAAAGACAGAAAAATTATTATCATTGTTCATAACAAAACAGTAGTGAACATAGCAAGGTTTTTTTCATGGTAAGAATATACAATTGATTCAAGCAAGGAGTTTAAGACGTCCAAATCAAAATCCAAATTCATATATATGAGTAGAAGGATGAGATAGAGAATTAAGGAGAAGTAAACAAAATTAAATTGTATGTAAATATATAGAATGTTTAGAATGAAAACCCCCTGAAATGGTGACCTAAATCATCCCCTCAGCCGCCTTTGTCTCTACCACTCACCGTTCTTCCGCCTTCCTTCATTCTCTTTTCTCTGCATTTCTCTTTGCCTCATCTCGATTCAGTTCCACCTCCAATCGCGACTTTCGAGCTAATATGAAATCGAGGTTTCATAGATCTGATGAAACAACTCCGTCAACCACTTGATCTGGTAAAATCAGATTGCCTCTCAACCTTGATGAAGGCTAGTTTCCCAAGCTCAGTTCAATTTGGAAAGGGGCTTCATCCTTGTTAAAAACCAAAGCCAAGCAAGGTGCTATGTCAGAAGACGTTAGCACTATTCGCCCATACAATTTCAAAATTCCTAATGTTGTTCAAGCTATCTTTGATAGTTGTAGGCCGAATCTAGAAGCTATCGCGTTTGGAATTGATGTTCCTGTGCCTGTTGATAACAGTGTAACTTGGCAAAATAAGCCTGTCAATATAAATACACCTTTTGCTGAAGAGGATGACAGTGCCGAGCTTGCTACTCAAATGCAATCCAATCCTGATGGCCCTATCACTAGCAAGTACTTCAAACATGATGACACAAATGATACTGCCAAGATGTCTGCTGCTATACCTATGCCGTAATGTAACCTCGTTCATGAGAATCAGAATTGGGCCTCCTTGTTCTCCCGCAAACTGAGTAACGTAGGCAAGTATGTCACTAAAAACTACAAAATCGGAGATGGTATTCTTCCCCCTAGTGAATTGTTTATGATAAGGAATTGTTTTACTTTGATTTCTCTTATTTGGATGATAGACCTAGAATATTGGAATCAGACCCTTTCAATATTTTGATAAAGTTTTCATCATCACTAAGTAGACTCCTAGCATAGATAGAGCCACTGAACAAGTAGAATCAATCAGAATTTGGGCTAAACTATCTAATATATCGTCGCTTAAACAAACCTTAGAAGGCCTAGATTGGATTTTTAGCCATATGGGGAAGCTTATTTATTTCGATGAAGCCACTGAGCATAGAGATAAGATGGTTTACGCACGAGCGCTGATTGAGATATCTCCTAAGAAAGAGCTTCCTACTTCCATTTCTGTTTTTCTGTCTGAGCATGTTACTGGTCATGTTTAGGTTTCCTTCCTCTGGATACCTCCCATTTGCTCTGTTTGCTATTCTTTTAGGCATACTGATTCCACATGTGTTCATTCTTTGCCATCTGATTAGTCCGTTCTAGTGATTCCAATCCCACTTTTATCCCCTTTGCGTAAAGTTAAAGCCAGGGTTTGGCGTTCCAAGCCTCCCGATGTAGCCTAACCTGACGTCTTTGATTCATTTACAAAAGTTGCCCTAAAGAAACTCTAGGCCTCTCGGGCCTCTCTTTCTCCTCCAATGGTTAAGGCACCAGATCCCTCTCAAAGTAAGTCTCTCTCCCCTTCACCATCCACTCTAGAATTTGACTTTTCAGACACTGATGACTTTGATGAAGGCATTGAATACGATTTGCACCAGATTGCTCTCATCTCTATTTCTGCTGATCAAACATGATTTCCTGTTTCTATTTCTGCAATTTTTTAGTAGCTGTTTATGAGCTTAATGAATTTGGCATGTGATGTTTGGTATGTGAGTTGTATTAGCTGTTGAGGCATATGCGATTTTAAAGGACGTACTAGAAAAATGGGTGTTCATGTGGTGTGGTAATAACAAAGTTTTAATCCACGATACATGCATAAGCTTGCACAAATTTAGCTATTAATTTTTATGATATTATTGGTTCAAGTGAAGCAAACCCAAGTAGTTTGGAATGTGGAAACCTGGTTTTACAGCCTGTAACGACCCGTATTTTTAGCTATTTTAAATTATTAAATTTAATGTGATTATTCGATAAAAATGGGTAGAAATAAAAAAAATATTATAATGATTTATTATTGTAGTTTATTTGATATAATAAAATTTTGAAATAAACAATTCCGAAGATTTTAGCGATAACAACTACTGAAATGAAAATTCTATTCATTGAATGCATTGTAATCGATCTGTAATTGAATAATAAATGTTGGATTATTTAGATGATAATAAAATGATTGTTAATAATGGTGAATTATTTATAAAAGGTGGTTTATTGGAAATTAAATCATTAAAATTTAATATTTCAATTATTTAAATAATTGATTCTTGAATTAATGTGACTGAAAATAGTATCCGAAATTTATTTAAATTTTATTTTAGTATGAATAAAAATGGTTAACATTTAAAATTGGATTTAAAGATGAATAATTAGAAATTGGAAATTTTATATTATAATTAAAGAGTAAAAATAGCCATTTTGGCCACTGTCTCGGATTTCGACGAAACCAGTTTCATCGGATCCGTAACAGTGAATTATTGTAGGATTTCAAGTTTCGTAGCGATCAGACTTGTCGTTTGGCCGTGTGAGCTTGAAACGCATAGAAATTTATTTCGGAATTTAATTAAATTATTTAATTTTGAAAAGCTATCTTCCGCATACGAACGAATTAGGCCTCGAGACTAGTTCCATTATGTTCGGAATAGGGGTAAACCATTATGAACGCCAAGCGGCACGCTTCGTTTGGAGCTTGAGAAATTTTGGACGCTAAACGCCAGATATTTTCAAATTTAATAATAATATAAATATCTACATCCTTATCCCAATACTCATTCAAACCCACGTTCCCCTTTCAACCGTATATCTCTCTCCCTCTCCCTCTTATCTCGAATCACAACTGTTCAAACGAAAAAAAACAAATCATTCAAAAAAAAACTATCGTTAATCGCAATCGATCGCGAATTTCCTAGGGTTGAAGGCCGTAGTCGCGAGGGGAAGACGACGACAAATATTATGGAGCTCGCGTTCGTCTGATTTGAGATTTGAGTTTTAGGGTTTCGGAGTTTACTCGCCCGCGACCAGAAGAAGATGCGGCGACGGAGGAGAAGGTGGTGCGTGGAGGTGATAGGCGGCAAGCTGTTGGAGGTTTCAATTGAAAAAAAAAATGTACAGAGCATGCCGCGACCTGGATAGGAGAAGCACGGCTGAGGAGATGAACGCGTACGGGTGAACAGTGAAGTGAAATTCTTTTTTTTCCTGTTAATGTTTGTTAATTTAGTTAATAATGCTAATTATTACCATATCGCTAATTATCGCGTAATTGTTGCATACGAGGTCCATTTCGGACGAAACAAATCACGCTGGAATCGTATCGATGAAGGCTTCAACGTGGAATCAGATTGGAAATTTGTTTGAAACTGAGATATTTTTAGTGTCGGATAAAAGGTGAGTGTTTTATACGCTCACAATTGACTAAATAAATTTTATGTTCGTTAAATTAATGTCGTGAAGTAATTTAATTGCATTGGCTGATGTTTGGTAAATTAATTGACATTAAATTGATATAAAAATTTAATTGATAAGGATTTAAATTTGACTGTTAAATTTGAAAGTGGAATTTATTTTCCAGTAAAATACCCGATATGGATAACGATGTAATTGTGTGAATTATTTGCTGATTTGGTTGTTGTTTGAATTTGAATGCTATTGGTTGATTATATTGGATGGTTGGATGTTTATTTATATTATATATATCTCGTTATCACCCTGAATATTATTTGGCAGTATATAATTGTTATTTGAATTATTTCGAATAAATTAAGAAATAGGTTGAAATAATATATACCTATGGCATTTATTTTGGATTGAAATGATATATATCCATTCCTGAATCAAATTGAAATAACTATTTACTTGGTCATAGGATAGAAAATTATATACGGACACCGAGTTGGTTAAATTAAATGATTATGAAAATTTTCGATTTGAAATTATTTAAATGATTTGAGTTAAAGAAATAAAAATTGAATTTAGGGAAATCGGATTATTTTCGAATTTGAGCTCGGAATGTTGAAATTTAATTTGATAACAGGGATTGTTTAAATAATTGAAGTTGAGATTTTGAAGTTATAATCGAAATATGATGTGAATTTCAGAAATTGATTTGTTTCAAAAGATTGGACTTTTATTCGTACTTTGAATATTGCTAAGTAATAGTGATATAAAACGATATTTATTTTGAAATTGAGCTCGGAATTGAATTATATTTGAAGATTTGGATTTTTAAGTGAATATTGAAAGTTAATTTGATTTAAGTGATTTGAATCGATATTTTAAAAACCGACCGTGAAATTGATATAAATCGAAATGGTTTAAATTTGAGAATTGAGTTGAAATTAAATCATTGAATTGAAAAGTTAGAATTGAAACTGAAATTAATTTGGAATCGAAGTAAAATTTGACTTGAAATCGGAATTGAATCGATTAAACCGAAATGGAAATTGGAATTGATTTGAATTGGGAAATTTGGAATTGAATCGGTTAGATTTTGAAACTATTTTCAAATTAATTATTCTAGTATAAACGGTTTAAAATCTATATTCTATAAATATTCAAATTATTTTGATTTTCCAAACTATTTTACTATATAAACCATTTTTAATACTTAAACTATTTTCTACTAAACTATCTTAACTATTTAACTACTTTAAAACTATTTAAACTATTTTCTAAAATTCAAATTGATCAAAAGGGTGGAATAATTATATTTAAATCTTGGATTTAAATGCGAATGAGGTTAAATTGAAGTTATAACCTAAGTTGAAATTCAAAACAATTTTGGAAGCGAAATCGAGATATTAAGGCAAAAATGATACGGTATATTTATGATGATTTCGAACTAGATTTGATTTTGAAGCGAATATGATATTTTGATATCAAATATGAATTCGAAGTGTAAAAGAACCAACCGGTGTGTAAAATGACGTTTGGTTGTTAAAGAGACCGAGGCCTCTTATTGGCATACTCTCTGTCAATATTGGAACCACTTTGACAACCGTGTACGCGGTGGATGATATTCAGAATGTAGTGGTTGAATCGGCGAATGTTTATTGGAATGAAGTAAAAGAACGATAATGGATAGCCTTGACACTCGTGTCATAATTAAAATGACTAAAATAGGTGCCTACGTCTGGCCAATGAGGTTAGCTACCTCTAGCGACGTTGATCACTCGTATTACTATCGTGATTTTGTACTCGATGGGTGCACCCTTTTTATTCCGATTGATGGTCGCGGTCGGCCACAGATGGGTTACGACCAACCATAAAGGGTAAACTGGTAGAATTCTACCTTAGGCATTGCCTCACGTGCCTTGTCATATTTATCCTTATGCGAGCCCATTACGACTCTGGTTTAGTGCTATAAAAATGTGTTAAGGTGGATCAATGTAAAGCCTTAACGCTATTTTGATATTTATTTTATTGATAGACATTACCTACTATTGCGTATACTATTATATATAAATAGTTTAACGGATCCTTAGGAGATGAAAAATCCCGTAACATCTCTTAAGTTATTGCACGCATGTTATATACTGGATAGGAGATGTAAAATCCCGTAAATATCTCTGACGCTGTTACACTCATATTTATTGATATTGATTTGACTTACATAAGAGTATTTTAGTCCTGGCTCGAATGTATTGATATTGATTTGATTACGCTCGGGTCAGTCCTGAGTTTTTTCAGCATAATGAAGATCGTTTTCCGGAGGACGGAGACGAAGATTTGATATATTATTACTATTATTATTTTCTGCATCATGCTATTCTGCTGCATTGTTTATTTACCACTGATGTATATATATAACTTTGATAAATGTTGTATAAATTATAATCAAATGTATAATATAGAAAACTTCATGAACTGTTATTTGATTATTATATTTTATCTTTTCGCTGTGAGATTCTGTGTTTGTTTTCTTCTTCTTTCCTTATTTTTCTTAATTATCCCCATTGATTATCTACTTTCCGGATTGTTTAAGTCGGACACGTGTGGATTATTGTCGATTTAAACCTTCCGAAATATGGGTCGTCATAGTTGGTACCAGAGCCAGGTTTAGCGATAACCTTAGCTTTGTGGGGTTTGACTCATTAGGGATAGGGTAGTAATACCCTAGAATGAGTCTGTTTGAGTGTATATATATGAGAGAGTGTACTTTTTAGTATTATAAAATGTTTTATATTGTCTTTACTTATCTGTGAGGTTGTTTATAAATTCTGGTCGATGCGTGGGACACCGTGTTATCGATGGGGGTTTCTAAACACTTAAAAGAGGCAAATCGACATAATATTGTTTTAAAATAGGGTAAATGAAATAATTTTACCTAAATTATATTTTATATTGTAGGAAATGCGGATTACATATCTTAAGGCAGAATTAACACTAGAGGGGGTGAATAGTGTTTTATTAATTTTATGAATCTTTTTGAAATCTTTTCAAATTAAATCCAAACAGATGCAATTCACAAACACAGAAACAATCACAGAATCAAACATAGATGCAAATAGTAAATAAAAGCAGTAAAGGAAAGAACACACCGGAATTTTATACTGGTTCGGAGTTCCCTACATCCAGTCCTACACAATTTCTTGTGCAGATTTCTTTTCAAATATAATGTCGATATTACAACCTCGATTTCAAGGCCATGAGATACACGCTCCTGTCACCAAGTCCAGGGCAAAATCTCTTGGTTTAACCAGGCTACAAGATCACCTAATTGATTTACGGGCTACAATCACATCCAATTGATTTACGAGCCACAATCACACCGTTTCCAATCACACTTTGATAGAGAGAAACTCGATACACTTCTTTGATTACAAATGAACCTATAACTCTGCATAGCACTGAGATCTTTGAGAGAGAGCGGCAGAGAATCAAACTAGAGATGATCGAGTTTGATTCACTTAGAATTTCGGTAGAGTTTTGTTAAAGCATTTGAAATATAAGAGAATATTTGAGTGGAGAAGAAGGAGTGAAGAAATGAAGAAAAACTAACTTAAATTCATTGAAAACAACTGACATTTATAGGAGAACAACGGTCATGTCCATTCGCAAAAGGTTACGACGAATAGACACTTCTTTTGAAAATTTGAATTTTAAATTCTACGGCTACCATGTCGACATGGAGGGATGAGGAATGTCGACATGCCTATGTTATTTTTGAAAATAGATTTTTCTTTAAAATGATTTCTATTCTAAAACTTGTCAAAACAATTTCTAAACTTTGTAAACTATTTTGAATACAGTTTAAACTTATAAAAGAGTTTTAGAAAGTAATCTTAAAATATATAAAAGTAATATTAAAAACTAAATATAGATTTATTTAAAGATAAAATATTAAAATCAAGAGATAGTTTGAAAAACAAGAGATGGTTTTGAAATTAATATGATTAAAAATAGTTTTTGAATTAAGGCTAAAATATTTAAATTGATAGAGATGACTTTAAAAAGATAGTTTTGAAAAAAATAAATCATTTTGAAAATTTCATGGATTCCATTCCATTAGAGAAGGTCATAGATTCCATCCCACTAAAGAGGTCGTGGGTTCCTTTCCACTATTAAAGCGAGAAGGTGGATTCCATTCCACAATTAAAATCGGAATAAAGATTTTAGTGCTATTATGAAGTTTAACATAAATATAGACTCTATTACTTATCTTGATATCTTGAACTCTTGATAGTCTTGATATCTTGAACTCTTGATACTCATGAGTCTTCAGTCTTTGGTTTCTTCAGTCTTGAATTCATCAGCCTTAAATCTTTGTATTGTACAGTCTTCATTCTCAGTACCTTCATATACATATATATCTAGACAAGAATATTAGTATTTATATTTTATAACAAGCCCTAAGATTGTTGTCATCAAAACCATCATCTCAGGAACTAACATATATATATATATATAATGATATTTTTTTATGAATGATAGTTGTTAGGAGATAATAATATTTAATTATCATCGATTATTGGTTGAATTAAAATAAAATGAATACTAAATGAATTTTATTTTATGAAGCATTTGATAATTAAATTAAATCGGAGTCTAATTATAATAAGAATTGTTGAAATAACAAATTTGTAAATTAATGAAATATTTCATAATGAAGTAATGAAATTTGTATGAGTATATTTAAATATAAGCTATATTATAAATAGAAGGATATAAAAATTGAGAATTTTAGAATTTGAATCCCTTTGTTTTCAAAATTGTTTTCAAACCTTCAAAACTAATAATAATACTATTTGAAAGTGTTTTGAATAGAAATATATTTTGAAAGGATTTTTGAAACAAACAAAGCATTGAACTCGCTTTGGTCGTGGGGAAATAATTCTTGTGATGACTACAGCATCGCCAGTATTCATTTTTGAGTTTCTGAGTGAGAATTTCTACCAAAAGTAATTTATTTTCGATTAAAAAAAGTTTTGATTGTGAAAGAAAAAATATTCTAAGTATGATTTAATAAATATATGAAATAGTTTTGAACTTATAATTGAAATAGTATATATAAGAGATAAGTTTGTAAATTATAAATTTGAATAGGAAAATAAAACCAAGTTTAAAATGGTTAAATTTTTGGTTAAGCAAACAAAATAAAATTTTTAATTTGAGATACGAAATAAAATAATTGACTTAAGAAATGTTTAATTAATTGAGTTGGTGAAATGAAGTAAATAAAATAAAATGAAGTTGAACTCGAGAAGCCTAGATAAAGGAGAATTGTATTTGAAATGAATTCGATGAAATGAGATTTTGAATCAATAAATTGTATAACTTATAGATTAGAGAAATATTAAGCTAAAACAAAATTATAAATTTGTTAAATGTGAATGATAAGAAAAAAAAAAGTTTAGCTTAATTAAAGTGAATAAACCGAAAAATGGATAAAATGAAATAAAGTTTAATTTAATAAAGATTAAATGAATTGAATTGGATATTAAATGAAACTAAATAAATTAGTAAAGTGAATTAATTCCACTTAAGCTATAAAATGAATTAATAAAATGAATATGAACTTAAATTTTAAAATGAAATGTAATTTATGTGTGAATGAAATTAAATTAAATAAATGAGTGTAAGTAAAATTAACATGAGCAATTGAATTGAATTTAAATCGGATGTAAATAAATTAAGTGCAAATAGATTGAGTTTCAATAAAACTGAATGATAACTAATTGAATATGAAATAAGTTAAGGGAATAAAATATAAATTAAAGTTTAACTTTAGAGGAGTTGAATAAAATTGATGGTGATAATTTTTTTTACTAACTTGAATTGGAGTTATAAAATAAAATTTACTTAAGTAAATTTATTATATGAGTTTGAATCAATGAATAAACCAATTAAGTGAATTAATGGATTAATATGAATTTAAGTTATGGAATAGAGTTGCAATTTTGTAAAATGTTTATAATAAACTTAAATGTTTTAGGAATACTATTAGTATTAAAATACTAAGTGATAATGAAATAAATATAACTTAACAAGGTTAAATGGAATGATTGTATAAAATGGTTCATAAATGATGTTGATATGAAAAAGGAATATGAACATTATAATTTAAATGTTTTGCGAAGCATAAAAGCTGAAGTTTTATAACTTATAGATTTGATAAATATAAATGATACGAAAAGACAATATGGAATGTGGTATGGAATCAAAATTTACTTAAGTGAAATTAATTATATGAATTACTGAAATGAAATAATGGAAGTGAAGAATGAATGTAACTATAAACGAACATAAATTAATAGAATGTGAATTCATTAATGTTGATAAGTGCATATTAATCAATTGAAAGTAAATCAAGTGAATGTAAATACATTAAATTGTAATCAATCAAATGTGAATGCAATGAATATTGGTTGATTAAATAAAAATGCATTGGAACCAAATTAGTTGAATGTAAAATTAAAAGCGGATGAATTGAATATAAATCCATTAAATAATTAAGGAAATGAATGTTAATCAATTGAACGTTAATAAATTTGAGGTGAACCAATTAAATTCGAAAGAAATCCATGTGAATAATTTGAAAACAAACAAATTGTATATAGATGAAATAAATGTCAATGAATTAAAAGTAAATCAATTTAATGTTGATAGGAAATGAAAGTATAATAAATTGAATATTAACATTAGGAAGTGTGAATTGGTATTGTTCTGAATAAGATTGGATGGATATTGTTTGTTGGATGTTTGTTTTGTTGCATTTGCTATATTCGTTCATGGTTATTGCATAATCCATGTTATATATCGATTTTACTCTATATATATATGTTCTCATTTGGTTATTGAGTGTTTAGTAGGTATGGATGGCATATGCTCGCTTTTGGAGCTCGATTGCGCATTAGGTTGTTTTTGCTTGCTTAATACGAGCGAACTAGCTCGTATTATTAATAATAAGGTACGTATCACGAATTACATACTGTGATATTATATTTTGTCCCTTCGGGATGCCTCATCATTGAGATGAGATGTATATTTGATATATATTAGGTATATTTGGGTTGTATATTTGTGTTATATATTGTATTGTAAAAAATTTCCAATCGAGCCGCACAAAGGAGACTCTGTCGAAATTTTCCGTAAATTCGGGAATTAGAAAATTTTGAAGTTTTAAAATTTTTATAGCTTGTTTTTATATATAAGTTATATTTTCCATAAAACCGATATCGGAGTGGCGTAGTAGAAGCATAGTAATAGTTTTGCAAATAAGATGTTTATATTTCATAAGTTAATTATTTTGAGAAAATATATAATGTGTTAAATTCTGTACTTAGTCCCTTTTCGAGGACGAAAAGTTTTGAGTTGGGGAGTATGTAACGACCCGTATTTTTAGCTATTTTAAATTATTAAATTTAATGTGATTATTGGATAAAAATGGGTAGAAATAAAAAAATTATTATAATGATTTATTATTGTATTTTATTTGATATAATAAAATTTTGAAATAAACAATTCCGAAGATTTTAGCGATAACAACTATTGAAATGAAAATTCTATCCATTGAATGTGTTGTAATCGATGTCTGTAATTGAATAATAACTGTTGGATTATTTAGACAAGTACGGAGGCACGTCCGATGGACGTGCGCAAGAATAACTTGTGTAAAATTGGTCGGTTGCGAAGAAAACTCTAGCAAAAAATTACTATATGAATTTCTTTTGTTGTACAACACTCCTCTTTATCCTCACTGTTCATACACAGATTTTTCAAGGCTTCAGGTAAAACTTTCCAGAACTCATTGACAAATTCACATCCATGATGCCTGCTATTTTGCAATATATAATTTGCCGGATAAAGCAGACACTTTTATTTCTTTTCAATCCTATGAAGGACTGTTAAATACTTTTCCCCATGTCTTAGTGAGCTGATTTGCGTTGTCACGATAAGCAGTACACCAAAAAGACAGATTCAATTATGAAAAAGAAAATCTAACTTGGGCTAGTTGATTTCATAATATAAATTAAAGTACCGCATAACCTAAAGGTTAATTAATCGACATCCCATGAATTCATTTTTCTTGATCAAACTATGCAGCCTGCTGTGTTTTCGCTACAATTGTACCTGGTTACTAAATTGTTTCTCATAGTGCTTGCCATTGTTTGTCTAAGGCTACTAAGCATGCATTTAATACTTATGGGTTCTAATTTTCCCACTTTCAATTATTGACAATAGGGTTGGTGAATAATGTTTTACATCAAAGCGTAGGGCTGCAATTGTTTAAAATTGAAAATAAATGTGGACTATCTGAACTCGAACCAATTCATATCTTGAAAGAGGAAATATGAATAGAAAAATACTTACTGTAGTTAGATTCACATTTTAGAAAACACACATTAATTGATTAGTACATTAGAAAAAAAGGATCTCAACTACTAATTCTATTAAACCCGGTAGTAAAATCAATTTGATAACATAGCAGTGCTACTACACATGTCTAGTAGCCATATAAGGGTAGAACAAAACGGAGAATATTAAAGGAAGAAATAAAATAGATATGAGAAACAATTTTCTAAGGGCAGAACTACAGTATAATAACAGAATTTAAAAGGGGAAAAAAGTATTAACATATATGCAAGGATAATATTTTTGACACCAAAATCCATGAAGTACCAATCCCTTAACATACTTTGTCTCCTTCACTTCAGAGCAGAAAAAACCATAACGTTAAGGAAAAGGAAAAAACCTATTGTAGACCAAGAGGGCCCAAAGATCAAGGCCCTTCTTCAATATCCTCCAAGAAACTTTGATCTTCGAATCATCTGATCTAACTGAAAGTTCCATGGAAACCTGCTTTGATGCATCAAGTCCAAACGACAGTCTCACGAGAACTTTCACATTGCCAATAAAAACTCCAAATAGTAGGCAAGTATGAGATCTTGCATTGCTTGGGACCGTATAAGTTCCCTGTCAAACAAACAAATACAAATTAGTATGAATACTAACCGCATATTTCAACATGTATAAATTGATCATTATGTTGATGTGCAATGGTTTGTGTGCACTTCAAAATCTTTTTTTGCAAGCACTTAATATCTCAAATTTGCTTCTGTACAATGTTTGCTAATATCATCATATGCTGTTTTGGGCATAGCTGGCTTTGGTTAAAGAGACAAATAAAGAAGGGTGTATATTTTCAGTGTAAACAACTTTTGTCATTCCTTATTTTATATTTACAAATATCACAACTATCATATAGGCTACAGGATAGGGAAAACTGTCATTTCTAAGTTTTTACAGCGAGTAGGAAGAATGAACTTAATCCGACTGACCTCATAGGGCTGCATGCCAAGAATATTAATGACAACACTAACAGCCATGGCCAAGTTATCTCTGGTACCAAGTCCATATTCATCAACACGCTCAG
Source organism: Allium fistulosum (assembly GCA_030737815.1). NCBI lineage: Eukaryota > Viridiplantae > Streptophyta > Magnoliopsida > Asparagales > Amaryllidaceae > Allium > Allium fistulosum. The sequence goes on from CM060907.1 coordinate 855,630,881, forward strand.
TATCAGGGTCCATACCATCCAATTCATTTTTGAAATTGACTCCTACTTTTTGCATGTAAACAGCAGCCATCACTTCAAAATCTTCTAACCGGTATTCATTTTCCAGACCATTGTCATCTACCTCTTCCGTTGATGGATCCACCTGCACAAACAAACAACACAACAAAATTATTTCGTACAACAGTCAAAGAACATCACGGGTACCACAAACAATTAGATATTGACAATCCACTTCTATCATATATTAAATGCTTTTGAAATATAAGGTAGAAAATCTTTCACTGCCTAGAAACATATCTGCAGCAATGGTTGTCATTGTATTCATACAAAATTTGCCAAAATTTGCCAGTTAACTGCATTTTTTAATATATAATTATATCTATTTAAATTAAGAAGCACAAAAGATTTGGTTAGGAAAATGTCATTGACGGATCCAAAGCAGCATCCTTCTACTGATGAAATCTTGAGTAAGTTAAATGTCTTATGCTGCATTACATGTTTGATTTTTGTAATCAAGTATTTTGGTCCGCTTCTATAATTTTCTGTATTGTATTATCAATAATGGATGCATCTGTCCATGTCCCTTACAAATTTGCACGTTTTCACTGTGAATTTGGCAAATGGTTATATGCAGGAAGCCCCTTCTTGTTCCATGATTTGTTATACAAACTCATTTTCGGCTAGTATGTAGTCTTATCTTCACTAATTTTTTGAAAAGCAGCACCATTAAACAACTCGGCTGACATTATCTGTAATCATATTCATGCTTCAATCTTTTCATTTGGTTTTCGATAATTTCAGAACATCCATAGGTAATAGTGGGCGATGATGCACCCGACATCATGATTTCAGTATACTTTTTGCGAGTGGACAATCACTAGCTACTACATTTGCAAACTTCGAGTGACACATTTTTATTACTAATAAAAGGAAGGTTAGTTTATATATGACAACAGTTTGTACATTGTTTCATTTGTTTTTACTCACCTCAAATCCTCAGTTCAGTAGCTATTTGTATATTCTATTATGACATTGGCTAATCTATTTGAATTTTAAATGTGCCAAATCTTTCACTGCCTAGAAACATATCTGCCTAGAAAGTTGTTCGAAAGGTAGTAGGGTACAACAGTATTTATTTCTGATATGTTATTAAAAAAAATTCGAAGTTCCGTAGGAGAAATATATATTGGATAACATGATTTAGAGTTATTTTAACAACTAACAAAAAATCATCCGAACAAAGATGCAGGTAAAACGATAAATCACCTGAAACCCAAAAATATTTTCTTACCTAACTTGCTGCTTATTGTTCTCTCGTCGATTTATGCCTCAATCCCCAAAACAGAAAATCAAAACAATAAATTAGCATAGGTTGGAGATAAAGCTCTAATTAAGTGCGAAACATCACCGACGTGGAAGAAGAGAACGGATTCCTGCCATTAAAAGTGCCCAAGCCTTTTCTTCCACTTCTGAACTTTAAGCACCCGTGGTTAGATATAAAAAGCATAGCGCTGGACTTGTAGAACATAGGTGGAGGGTTCATGAAAGGTGGTTGACATAATGGAGGGTTTTTTTAGTGTGGAAGAAAACATGGAGAGGACAACTGATGCGAACAGTAGGAAAAAAAGGAAAGTGGGGAGGATATGCGGAGTAACTGTTGAAATTTTAGTGGGGTTAGAACATGGATAGGGAAAATGACACATACGCCCTCTTTGTTTAATAAAACTATATATTTCTGTCAAAGTATCTGATTGGGTTAATTTAGGACATTCAAAAAAGCTTCACCATGTTGAAGTATTTGCATTATTAGTAGAGATGATAATAAAATGATTGTTAATAATGGTGAATTATTTATAAAAGGTGATTTATTGGAAATTAAATCGTTAAAATTTAATATTTCAATTATTTAAATAATTGAATCTTGAATTAATGTGACTGAAAATAGTATCGGAAATTGATATAAATTTTATTTAAGTATGAATGAAAATGGTTAACATTTAAAATTGGATTTAAAGGTGAATAATTAGAAATTGAAAATTTTATATTAAAATTAACGAGTAAAAATAGCCATTTGGCCACTGTCTTGGATTTCGACGAAACCAGTTTCATCGGATCCGTAACAGTGAATTATTGTAGGATTTCAAGTTCCGTAGCGATTAGACTTGTCGTTTGGCCGTGTGAGCTTGAAACGCATAGAAATTTATTTTGAAATTTAATTAAATTATTTAGTTTTGAAAAGCTATCTTCTACATACGAACGAATTAGGCCTCGAGACTAGTTCTATTGTGTTCGGAATGGGGGTTTACCATTATGAACGCCAGGCGGCATGGTTCATTTAGAGCTCGAGAAATTTCGGACGTTAAACGCCAGATATTTTCAAATTTAATATTAATATAAATATCTACATCCTTATCTCAATACTCGTTCAAACCCACGTTCCCCTTTCAACCGTATATCTCTCTCCCTCTCCCTCTCCCTCTCCCTCTTTCTCGAATCACAACTGTTCAAAAAAAAATTGTTCAAAAAAAAACTATCGCTAATCGCGATCGATCGCGAACTACCTGGGGTTGAAGGCCGTAGTCGCGAGGGGAAGGCAGCGGCGAATATTGTGGAGCTCGCGTTCGTCCGATTTGAGATTTGGGTTTTAGGGTTTCGAAGTTTACTCGCTCGCGTGAGCGACCAGAAGAAGATGCGACGACGGAGGAGAGGGTGGTGCGTGGAGGTGATAGGCGGCAAGCTGTTGGAGGCTTCAACGAAAAAAAAATGTACAGAGCAGGCCGAGACCTGGATAGGAGAAGCAAGACTGAGAAGGTGAACGCGTACGAGTGAACAGTGAGGTGAAATTCTTTTTTTCTGTTAATGTTTGTTAATTTAGTTAATAATGTTAATTATTACAATATCGCTAATTATCGCATAATTTTTGCATACGAGGTCCGTTTCGGACGAAACAAATCATGCTGGAATTGTATCAATGAAGGCTTCAGCATGGAATCGGATTGGAAATTTGTTTGAAACTGAGATATTTTCAGTGTCAGATAAAAGGTGAGTGTTTTATACGCTCACAATTGACTAAATAAATTTTATGTTAGTTAAATTAATGTCGTGAAGTAATTTAATTGCATTAGCTGATGTTTGATAAATTAATTGACATTAGATTGATATAAAAATTGAATTGATAAGGATTTAAATTAGACAGTTAAATTTGAAAGTGGAATTTATTTGCCAGTAAAATACCCGATATGGATAACGATGTAATTGTGTGAATTATTGGCTGATTTGGTTGTTGTTTGAATTTGAATGCTATTGGTTGATTATATTGAATGGTTGGATGTTTATTTATATTATGTATATCCCGTTATCACCCTGAATATCATTTGGCAGTATATAATTGTTATTTTAATTATTTCGAATAAATTAAGAAATAGGTTGAAATGATATACACCTATGGCATTTATTTTGGATTGAAATGGTATATATCCATTCCTGAATTAAATTGAAATAACTATTTACTTGGCCATAGGATAGAAAATTATGTACAGACACTGGGTTGGTTAGATTAAATGATTTTAAAAAATTTCGATTTGAAATATTTAAATGATTTGATTTAAAGAAATAAAAATCGAATTTAGGAAAATCGGATCATTTTCGAATTTGAGCTCGGAATGTTGAAATTTAATTTGATAACAGGGATTGTTTAAATAATTGAAGTTGAGATTTTGAAGTTATAATTGAAATATGATGTGAATTTCAGAAATTGATTTGTTTCAAAAGATTAGACTTTTATTCGAACTTTGAATATTGCTAAGTAAAAGTGATATAAAACGATATTTTGAAATTGAGCTCGGAATTGAATTATATTTGAAGATTTGGATTTTTAAGTGAATATTGAAAGTTAATTTGATTTAAGTGATTTGAATCGAGAATAAAAATCGAACGCGAAATTGATATAAATCGAAATGGTTTAAATCTGAGAATTGAGTTGAAATTAAATCATTGAACCGAATAGTTGGAGTTGAAATTGAAATTAATTTGGAATCGACTTGAAATCGGAATTGAATCGATTAAATCGAAATGGAAATTGGAATTGATTTGAATTGGGAAATTTGGAATTGAATCGGTTTGACGTTGAAACCATTTTCAAATGAATTATTTTAGTATAAACGGTTTAAAATCTATATTCTTTAAGTATTCAAATTATTTTCATTTTCCAAACTATTTTACTATATAAACCATTTTTAATACTCAAACTATTTTCTACTAAACTATCTTAACTATTTAACTATTTTAAAATTATTAAAACTATGTTCTAAATTTCAAACCGATCAAAAGGGTGGAATGTTTATATTTAAATCTTGGATTTAAATGTGAACGAGGTTAAATTGAAGTTATAACCTAAGTTGAAATTCGAAACAATTTTGGAAGCGAAATCGAGATATTAAGGCAAAAATGATATGGTATATTTTGAGTAAATATGATGATTTCGAAATGGATTTGATTTTGAAGCAAATATGATATTTTGATATTAAATATGAATAGTTTTCGAAGTGTAAAAGAACCAACCGGTGTGTAAAATGACGTTTGGTTGTTAAAGAGACCGGGGCCTCTTATTGGCATACTCTCTATCAATATTGGAACCACTTTGACAATCGTGTACGCGATGGATGATATCCAGAATGTAGTGGTTGAATCAGCGAACGTTTACTAGAATGAAGTAAGAGAACGATGATGGATAGCCTTGACACTCGTGTCATAATTAAAATGACTAAAACACGAGCCTATGTCTGGCCAATGAGGTTATCTACCTCTAGCGACGTTGATCGCTTGTATTACTATCGTGATTTTTTACTTGATGGGTGCACCCTTTTTGTTCGGATTGATGGTCGCGGTTAGCTACGGATGGGTTATGACCAGCTAGAAAGGGTAAACTGGTAGAATCCTACCTTGGGCATTGCCTCACGTGCCTTGTCATGTATATCCTTATGCAAGCCCATTACGACTTTGGTTTAGTACTATAAAAATGTGTTAAGGTGGATCAATGTAAAGCCTTAATGCTATTTTGATATTTATTTTATTGATAAACATTACCTACTATAGCGTATACTATTATATATAAATAGTTTAACGGATCCTTAGGAGATGTAAAATCTCTTAAGTTACTGCACGCACGTTATACACTGGATAGGAGATGTAAAATCCCGTAAACATCTCTGACGCTGTTACACTCATATTTATTGATATTGATTTGCCTTACATAAGAGTATTTTAGTCCTGACTCGAGTGTTTTGTCTTTTCATTATGCTCGGGTCAGCCCTGAGTTTTTTCAGCACAATGAAGATCGTATTCCGGAGGATGGAGACAAAGATTTGGTATATTATTACTATTATTATTTTCTGCATCATGCTATTCTGCTGCATTGTTTATTTATCCCTGATGTATATATATAACTTTGATAAATGTTGTATAGATTATAATCAAATGTATAATATAGACAGCTTCATGAACTGTTATTTGATTATTATATTTTGTCATTCCGCTGTGAGATTTTGTGTTTGTTTTCTTCTTCTTTCATTATTTTTTTTAATTATACCTATTGATTATCTACGTTCCGGATTGTTTAAGTCGGACATGTATGGATTATTGTTGATTTAAACCTTCCGAAATGTGGGTCGTCAAACAGCCTTTGAAAATTTTTGAGGTTGTAAATTCTTGTAAGGATAATGTAAAAGCATGCACAATTTTGGCTATTGATTTATATGATACTTTGGTTCAAGTGATGCAAACTTAAGTAGTTTGGAATGTGAAAACCAGGTTTTAATGCATTTGAAATTTTTTAAGGTCGCTAATTCTTGTGATGATATTATAAAAGACAGTAAATGTGATGAAGTAAAGTTGCATAACAAGTCACATGTGATGAGTCGAGTTCTAGTTATTGTACTTCCTGAAAATGTGTTGAACATAAGTTGTATTGATAATTCAAGGAGTTCTATTCCTTTGAATAATAATCTCTATTATTAATAAAGAGAATTCATTCCACAGATTTACTCGGTGCCTTTTTGAAATACCTATAATACCCTTCATCCTTCTTTCATTTTACATCTAGATGCTCTTCGCCCTTTTCTCCTCTACATCATCAATTGTCTGCTTATAACTTCAACCGCGTCTTCTTGAAATTGAAGTGAAGGTAAGGTGAAAATTTGTGGGCTGAAATATATACGTTTAAAAAGTGCATCAATTCATTTGTACATGCCATCCAAGTTAGGGGCATGCTACGTTTATCAACATTATTTTGATTATAACTTCATATATTAGCTTATATACACTAAGAAAAGATATGTCTTGGACGATGTGGGACTAACCTAATTTATAAACCCAACATTAGCTTCAATTCTTTTTGGGGCTAACCTAATTTATAAAGAATTATAACATATTTGCATGAGACTACCTGCTACCTACGAGATTGCATCCTATTACGTAGCACATCATTGGGTACAAATAAACAACTATTTGATCTTTGAATTTGAATTTTGGAAGTTAATTTATTACGGTGAAATTATTAGCTTATCATGATAGTAAATGTTTAGCCCTAGGCTATTTAGAATTTTGCAAATAACAAATTTCATTAATTATTTTTACTGTACAGATATGCTAGATATAGTTATGTATAATACTGTGTGCTTTTTCATAAGTAAACGCACTAATGCTATTTTTGATTAGATTAATTATTCTGTTTTTAACTTTTGTCGGCATTGCTGGGTCTAGCATTACCTTATTCACTTTTAAGATTATATCTTTGTGCAACTTTCTTTTTCCTAGGGCTCCTCTTGGTTGGTTGAAGAGATGACAGTAATAAAAAGAAGTACCATTCATGATTGACTCATTTCCAAAGGTATAGTAAATGCATGGCAATGCATGACATTTCCAAATGGGTATAGTTAAAACAAATTGATGGTTTAATCGATTATGATTTTGTAATTTAATTCTTGGCTCCATGTATATTTGTTCATTCAAACATCTTGCATTTTAGCACATAGATATTTTCTATATTATGTACCCGTACTTCATAAGTATTGATAATAAAATGTACTCATAAGTTTTAAATTTGGAATATGATGAACTACAGTTAAAATGGTTTCTAATGCTACCTTTTAAAAGGCATGTTATATATCACTACATCATTGGAATAAAATATTTGATTGAATATTATACGGAAATGTACCGAATAGGAGCCTTATAGTGGACAATGCAAATATTCATTCCACGTTGAAATATGCTAGATATTAAATTATTTGTATGTATCAATACATATTATTTACATCTAAGTTTTTCACCAATCAAACTTCGCATTAGTGTAGCAAATATCATAATAAATTGTAGAAAGATGAAATTTGCACTCGTGCCATCAGCATGGGCTTCGTACTAGTATCAATAGGTTGGATTTCCAAAGTATGGATTTAGTGGTTTTGGAAAAAGGTAATGTGGGGGGTAATATTGATGGAAATGTAGAAGTTTATTCATATATGGGTAGTAGTGATTTTTTTTTGTGAGTGACGAGTCAGATGAACTGTCTAAAGTGCTAGACCATCTACAAAGTATTCAAGGAGGGGATAGTGACTCAAAGATGATATATGATAGTTCTACGTTGATTAAATAGGTTAGTTCTATTTAGCGTAGTGAGATTGGATGTAGCTTGAGTACAACTAGATCAAGTGAGGAGGAGTGCTCATTTGCATCAGATGGCCACTAGAGCTTTTGATGGCTTTAGTTTAGGTATGGATTCACTTTTGGGTAGTACTTATAGTCCTTTTACTCTGGGTAGTTTATCTACTAGCGATATGCAATATTTGACTAGGAGTTTCGACTTTATTTTTGATGATATTCAAATAGATACTGAGTATATTAGGAGTAAGGAATTAGAGCGAGTTAGATCATTTGGACCATGAGATACATTAATTGGAAAGTTAGGCGTTTGCACGATAATAATATTATTGATATTATTTGGAATTAGAGCAAGTTAGATCATTTTTTAAAGATAATAATATTGATATTGTTTTATTACAAGAAACTAAAATAAAACATCCCGATTATAGATTTTATAGGTTTTTAGGGGGTCGTTATATAAATCGTTGGTCCTATCTTCCTACCAGGGGAGGACTTATGATGGGTTGGAAAGATCATTGTATTAGACTTTTGCAATCTATTATTAAAGATCATTCAATGCATTTGATATTTGCTGACATTAGTGATGATTAAATACTAAATATTTCAAATGTTTATGAGCTAACTGTAAGATAGATTGTAGGGTTCTAATGAGTGTCTAGTATTTAGATCACTCGCTCCAGGACCATGGGTAATAAGAGGCGACTTTAATATTACTAGATTTTTAGGAGAAAGATTCCCTAGGGAAGGAGATTTTGTTGCTATAGAGGAATTTTATTGTTTTATTGTTAATTGTAACTTAATTGAGATAAAATTAAGTAACAGACAATTTACTTAGTCAAATGGTAGAGAAGTTTCATCGATGGCACTTTTAGATAGATTTTATATTAGCGATGAAACATAAGACAAATTTCCTATTTGCAAGGTTGTGGGTCTTTCGAATATTTGTTCAGATCATTGCCCAATTATCTTATCTTGTACTAATCAAAATACTAGGATTAGAAGTTTTAGATTTGAAAAGATGCAGTTGTTAGAAAATAATTTTAAAGTTTAGTTTAAAATAATCGACTTTCAATAAATAACTACAATTACAAATTTTTAGGAAATATAGCTAAAGTATTGGTTAGTAAACTTAGAGAATTAAGGTTATTTCTTAAGAAATGGAATAAGCATGTTTTTGGTAACATTAGAATTAAGAAGGATAAATTATTAAATGAGATTTTAAATTTAAATAAAATTGAAGAATCAAGGAATTTGAATAATTTAGAAAAAAACCATGCTTCCAAATTTAAAAGAAGAATTAAGTAAAATTAATTTACAAGAAGAAGTAATGCGAAAACAAAGATCAAGGGTCCAATGGATGGATGAGGGATATTTGAATACTAATTTTTTTTTGTAAAGTAGCTAATGGTAGGAAAAGCAGTAATACCATTAATTCCATTCTAATTAATAATATTTAGATTTTTTTACCAAATAGAAATAAATAATGAATTTAACAATTATTATAGAGAAATATTTAGATCTACAAAATGAAATAGAATTAGAAGCTAATGGGATATGCTTTACACTAAAGATACTATGATTAATCTAGTAGGGCTAGATGTTCCATTTACGGAAGAGGAAATTTGGAAGACTATAAAGGATATGCCTAATGACAAAGCTCCGGTTCTGGATGGATTTCCTATTTTATTATATGAAACTTTTTGGAATGTATTGAAAGATGATATAATAAAAATGGTCAATGAATTTTATGATCGTTCGATACAGTTAGGTAGGTTTAATTCCGCGATTGTAATCTTATTACATAAGAAAATAGATGCTAAATAATTAAAAGATTTCATACCTATTTCATTATTAAATTGTTCCTTTAAAATGATTTTTAAGGGTGTCAGTTAATAGATTAAATACTAAAATGAATAAGTTAATTAATAATTCCCAAACATCATTTATTAAGAATAGAAATATTACTGACAGTGTAGCAGTGGTTCAAGAATATATTAATTACTGCTGTAAAAATAATATCATTTGCGCGCTTTTAAAACTCGATTTTGCTAAGAATTTTGATTCAATTGATTTGGTTTCTCTTAAGGATTTATTAATGGATAAGGGTTTCAGTGATAGATGGGCGGGATGGATTATGTCCTTACTTAAAACCGAAAATTCGAGTATTATGGTTAATGGTATATTAGGAAATAAAATTCAATCGAAACGTGGACTTAGACATGGTGATCCATTGTCGCCTTTATTGTTTAACTTAGAAACTAATGCCATTCTAGAATTATCAAATTGGCCACTAGTAATAGGATATTAGACATTATAGGTAACGAGATCACTAGTAATGGTCTTTCTGTTCTTCAATTTGTAGATGATACTTGGATTTTTACGTCCTATTTGCCTAAACATATTATTGCACTTAAATTCATTTTATATAGTTTTGAACTGCTTTCTGGGTTATAGATTAATTTTGACAAAAGCTCTGTACTAGTATTAAATGACATAGATAATATTGAAAATCAAATTGCATACACATTGAATTGTAAAACGATGAAATTCCCTTCTAATATTTAGGATTTTTAATTAGACCTCAAAACTTAAACACAATGATTGGATAGCTATAATAGATTAAATTAAATAAAAGATTGTCCAAATGGAATAGTAAATACTTATCGAGGGCAGGTAGGATAGTTCTCATTAATTTAGTTTTATCTGCACTACCTATTTGTTGAATGTCATTTTATCTTTTCCCAAAGTAGGTAATTGATAAAATTGATAAAATTAGGAGAGACTCTTTATGGAGTGGAGATAATCCTAACTGTAGTTCTAAATGTCTTGTTAAATATGTAAGGATTTGTAAGTCTAAAAATAAGGAAGGGTTGGGAATTATTAACTTATATAACTTATATATATATTTATTAGAAAAATGATTATGGAAATTTAATCATAAAAATGAAAATCTGCTATGGAAAGAATTAATATCGAATCAATGTTATACCGGCACTTTTAATTTGTACCACGCTGCTTTTAATAATATAAATAATATTTCCCACTTTTGGAAATCGATAATATTAAATTTTGATATTTATAACCTAAGAATTAATAATGTTGTTCATTCTAGTAATAACACTTCCTTTTGGCATGAATGCTGGATATCGGTTATTCCACTTAAAGTGGAATTTAAAGAGTTATACGAAATTTGCAATTTCAAAAATGTACTAATTTCGAATATTTATAGGCCAAATTTAAATTTTCCATGGGAATTTGGTTTTAATCATTGGCTAATGGGAAATACTTTAGCACAATTTGCTTTATTCTGTACTAAGTTTGATTTATACAATATTGATAATGAGAAAGACATTGAAATATGGTGTTGGGATAAGAGTAAGAAATATACTTCTCATTCATTTTATAATTTTATAAATTTTTTGGGAGCTAAACTGAAATATTTAAATACCTTTATAAAGTTAGTATTCCACTTAAAACAAAAGTGCGCATGTGGTTAATTTTACATGGGATATTGAATATTATAGAACTTTTAAAAAAGAAAAATATATCTAATGACAAAAAATGTTATTTCTGTAATAATAATATGGAAAATATTACACACTTGTATTTTGAATATAATATAACTATATTTATTCTTGTAAAAATTCTCAATATGTTTGAACTTGATATAAATTGTAGTCATATTAATTGTGAGTTATATTAGGATAACCTCGGATTTTATTATAAGCGTCACAAACAGGTTTCTACTTGACAGTATTTATATAATAACATATTGGTATATTTGGTTTGAGAGAAACCAACGTGTGTTTAAAAATATTAGTATTAGTTTGAAAATTTTAATATATGTAATCTCTCTATTTAGTTTAAATTGGATTTCAAATCTTAGTTATAAATTAAATAAAAGTGTAAGTTTTAAAGAGTTGCTTAAAAAAATAAAAGCTTGTATTGAGTTTTAAAGAATAAAATCAATCTAAACAATAGTAAAGAGCTTAATTTAGCTTCCTTGTACAACCTTACCGTGGTAATATTTGATTCTTCGTTAGTAGTAGGATATTAGCCTTGAAATAATTTCCTTGTTAATTTGCTTTTAGTTGGTTTCTTTTTATGTAAGCTTGAGTTATGCGCTATATTGTTCCTTACACAGTGTTAACCATAATGTTGCTTGTTTCCACTTCTTTTTTATTAGATTAGTACATTTTTATTTTGCATATATATGTATATAAATATGTATTCATATATGTATTCATATATATATATACATATATATTTATTGATCTTACATTTTTGGTGTAGTTTTCTTAGCTGCTTCATGTACAGTTACTAGATTGGATGGATTCAGCTGATTTTAAGGATATGAGCACTCATTGCATTTTGTGGTATTTTTTATGGACATTAGTTTTATAGGATTGAGGGAATTTTATTTTTATTTCATATTGTACTTGTGGTATTGCTACTTGCCTGGCATGTTGACAGCTTTTTCTTTAAGTATAGAATAAATTACATAAGTGCTCTCCTCTATTAATAAAGGATCATTCATTTTTCTCAAAAAAATAACACATTATATCAGGTATATAATAGAAAGAAAACACCTTTTATTTCGAACAAGATTGGTTATTTAGTTAGATACATGTAACAAATTACATAATTGCCCTTAAGTCATACCCCTAATCTATCACGTCCGACAAAGTAAAAACTTTGTTTTCGTACATGGAATCCATCTCGGATTTCATAGCTCTAAGCCAAAGTGCAGAGTCTTTACTCTGCAGTGCTTGTTAAAAGGAAAAAGGAGTGTCATCATCCATGACACGGTCTTCCTTCTCACTATCCCTGAGAAAACCATAGTATCTCTTTAGGGCACGAGATTCCCTACTTGACCTTCTAATATGCTTCATGTTTTCGTATATAGGTAAACTTGGTTTTCTTGGCCTTAGTGTTAACTTCTTAGATCTCATACAAGTCTACAAACTCGCCGTTAATTTCCTTTAACAGAAATTACTTTTCTATAAAGACAACATGTTGAGAAACAACAACCTTTTGTTCCTCGATATTATTGAATATATATCCCATCGAGTTTTAGGATGTCCTATAAATTTACATTAAACCAATCTTGCCTCCAGTTTTTGGACCAATGTTCTTAACATACACCGTAAAACCCCACACCTTCAAATATTTGAGTTGGGGTTTCTTACCATACCATATCTCATATGGTGTTTTAGGCATAGATTTAGTGCGTAACAAGTTCAGCATATGCACCGTGGTTTCTAGCGCATATCATCAATAGGACAGAGGTAACCTAGCCTTACTCATCATGGAACGAACCATATCTAATAGGGTTCGGTTCCTTCGCTCTGACACACTGTTGTGTTACAGAGAATATGATGGATTAACCTGAGAGATAATCCTATTACCTTTTAAGTATTGCTGCAAATCCCATCCAACACAGTCATCTCCTTGATCTGATCGAAGAATTTTAATCTTACGGTCCGTTTGGTTTTCTACTACATTTTTATATTCAACAAATTTCTCATAAACACCGGATTTGTTCTTCATAAGATACACATGTCACAGTCTCGAGAAATCGTCAGTAAAGGCAACAAATTAAGAGCTACTACCTTTAGTAATTTTAGGAATCGGGCCACATACATCACTATGTATTAACCTTAAGGGTTCACCAACTCTTTTATTGCTTCTACCGAAGGGCTCAATTTACCTTTAAGACACTACTCACATGTGTTAAATGGTTCAGAATCAACTGATAGTAGAAAACCTTTAGTTTTCAATTGGTATAGTCATTTCTCATTGATATGACCTAGCCTACATTGCCAAAGATAACTATCATTTATATTATAAGAAGAATTATTCAAAGAACACACATAATTAGTATTAATCACATAAATGTAACGACCCGATATTTTCAACCATTCGCATCCATTATAAGTGTATAGGTAGACACCCATGCCGGAGTTGAATTGCTCAAAATACCGCGTTGTAATTAAAATTTGGCAAATCTCAGAATATACAGTAAATAAATATAATCACAGATCACAAACACAAAGTAAAATAATGCAGCGGAAGTAAAAGAAATAGTAGTTCATGAAGCTACTATCTAAATATGTCAGAGTTACATAAGATACAATAGAAGAAATAGAGTACAACAAAAGTCTCAATAAAATAACCAAGTACAAGCTGAGTAGGACAACGGAACTGAAATAGATAGGACAAGACAAGCAGATAATCTCTAGCGATTCAAATCTCCAAGCGAGTGGAAATCCAAATCTGTGAATAACTCAGGCTGACCCGAGCGTAAAGCAAAACACAAAACACTCGAGTCAGGACAATATATACTTATATAATGTAAACCAACTCAAGCGAACTGTAATAAGGGTACAAGTAACTTAGAAGATGCTTGGGACCGCCCATCCTCTAAGGATCCGTTAAAATATCTACTATGTAGTAATATTCGCTATTATAATAGTGTCTAAATAAGTAAAGTATAATCATATAGAAAATAGCGTTAAGGGGATGGAGAACCTTAACGCGGTCGGATCTTAAAATCATAATCGTAGTAAAGCTCGATATGGTAGGTGACACGGCACAACTAGGCAATGCCAGGGTAGATATACCAATTACGCACACGAACTGATGGATACGCATAGCAGCCACTACCGTTCCACCTCGAACAACACTCCCAAATCGGAGGATGGCCATCTAATCAATCACAAGTAAGAGTATAATATCGAAGAAATGTGTCCGAGAAGAGGTGCTACCTCACTGGTCCGAGATCGCTCCTGTTTTAGCCACCTTATGCCAACTCACGGGAGTTGGGTCCACGTAACATACCTTAAGAACGTCGCCACCATCCTACTTCATTCTGGAATCTCCACCGCGTACACGGTTGTCAAAGTGGTTTTCGGTATCGACAGAGAGTATGTCCATATCCGATCCCGGTCTCTTTGCCAACCAATCGTTATTATAACCCGTGGTTATAACTTTTAAAAACAATACTTTACTTCAAAATAAAATATCATTTCAAACCATATCTTTATCAAAATAAAGATTAAATCAATTCCAAACCATTTCCATATATTTAAATTTTCATATCATTTCAAAACTTCATTTCAAATCATTTTAATATAATAAAATATCATATCAATTCAAATCCAAATATTCAACTTTAAATACCTTTTAAATTCAAAGATATCGTTCATTTACTATCATTTCAAATCACCTTTAAATAGTTTATATTCCAATCAAAATAATTCATTTAAACCTTTTAAAAGTGTAATTATTATATTTTCAAATCAAGTATTCAATTTCCAAAGTTTCAAACCATTCTGAGTTCGTTTACTAAGTCAAAAACCCTAATTATTAAAATTTCAGCATTTCACAGCATTTAAAAACAACTGCTATAGGTTATATTTGAAAACATTTTTAACTCAGCAAAGACAGCACTTAAAACTGCTGTTAAAACTCAGTTTTAGTTGAATTATAGTTCAAAACAGAAAAGACAGCATATCAGAAGTGCTGCGGTAGTTCAGATTTCAAAACAAGGGTTAAATTTGATTTCAACATAGACTGCAGATCATTATAGCATTTCCAGAGAATGCTATAATAGGCCTGAGTTCAATATTAGCCTATAAGTTCAACTACAGCAACTACAACATTTCAGAAATGCTGTAATAGCTCTTTTTACACAATTTTAGTTCAAAACAGAATCTATAGCATTTCTGAATGCTATTAAAAGTTAATTTCAGGTGTTAGTGTATTTCCAGCAATTAAATAACTTTAATTTAAAACAAATAAACATTTTAAAAATCATATTTTAACATTTAAAATGTTCATTTACATATCATTTAATTTTCACAATAAATTTCTTATAATTAAATCCAATTTTCAACAATTTACTTAATAAGTTTAAGTGTAAAAGTTCCAATTCTTCACATTTCAACAAATAGACTTAACACTTCAAATTTAAATTACCATTTCACAATTTAACAAAATTTCCAATTTTATTTCATTAACTTAAACCTTTAATTAAAACCAAATTTCACATTTCCTAGTCAAGTTATATTTTAAAAGATCACTTTTAAACATTCATTTATTTAACCACTTAAATTCATAGAAAAATCAATAATACTTTAATAAATCACTTAAATTCAAATTTAATCAAATTATCATATTTACCATTTTACAAATATAATTAAAATTTTATTTTTATTTATATAGCTTAAATATCATTTTTAACCAAAATTCCAAATTTCCAACTTAAGTTATATTTCAAAAATCCAGTTAAACCATTCATTAATTACATTTTTAACACATAGAAAAATCATAATTTCTTTATTTTAAAACATTTCAAAATCTATTTAAATCAAATTTCATAAATTTAAAATTTTTAAAATACTTAAAAATATCCAAAACACTTTATAAAATAACCACGGGCCTGTATATAATTTTCTAACTTAGGTCAAGTGATACGGATATGTATCATTTCAATCCGCAGTTAAAAAGAAAAATCCGGGTTCTATCATTTCAAACCCGCAATCCCAAGTTAAAATAATTTAAATAAAAATCGTTCAGGCCCATCAATTCATCCCATAACGATTTTTCCCTATTCTAAAGTCCGTTCGGGTATGTATCATTTCAACCCATAGTGATTCTAATCTACAGGGAACTTGCAATGGTGATAACAAATATAAATAACAGAATAACATTAAATAACAGTAACATATGATATAACAGGTGTAATAACAGGTGTGAACATCATATGATAATAATATAAGCATATATAACATGATAATATACATTACAGATTCGAACGGTGTCGGTTTATCAGTTATATAGGTACATATTGTCTGGTGAGAATAACTCACCTTTTCAAGCTGAAGACCACAACGACACACAAAACGATTCCAGAAGGCACGATTTGAATTGAATGAATGGAGAGCCTTGATAATGATCTTGTATACAACAAATAAACAAGACCATATAAACATATGCATACAATACAAAATACATTGAAACAAATTTGAATTTTGAATTAACAAAGAACATCACCTAGCTTTCCTCAAACTTTGCTTGACCATGACAACATGGTTTGCTACATGATCAATTTGGGCTTGATCACACCACACTAGGTTCGGCCTAGGTGTCAACATGGCTCGACCAAGACCTAAATGCAAGGCTAAGGCATGAAAGTGGAAGGCAAAATAAGAGAAAGGTCAAAGGCAAGGCAAGATAGGAAGGGTTTGGATGCACCACTTGGCTCGGCTTGGTCACATATGGCTTGGATCATGCTTGTACAGGTCTGGACATGTTTGGAGCAGCAGCTAATGGTGGTGGAGTGGCTGGTGGTGGCGGCTAAGGGGTGGCCAAAGTGCATAGGAAGAGGCAGGTGGAGTATAGTGGCCTGTCTAGGCATTTTTGGAAGAGTTTTATGCAAATTTTGGGTGATGGCTTCCATTGGATGGCATGGCCAGGTCAAGGTCAGAGGAGAAGGAGGAAGAGCTGCTGTAGATGTGGTGGTGAGTGGAGCTGAAGGGTGGAGAGGCTAGTGGCCGAGCATGCAAGGTAGGAGAGGAAGGCTAAATTCATTGAATATTGAAGAGAAGAAGAGATAAAGGAAGCCATTGCTCATTTTTTTCTCTTTCAAATGAAATAGCCGTGAATGGTGATGAGATGGGAAGGTTTTTCACGTGAAACAATAGAAAATACACGGCCAATGCAAAAGAAATGAACGGCTAAGTCAAAATGAAAAGTCAAAAGAAGGTGTAAAGCCAAAGGTAAGTGAAAAGTCACATGCAAATGAATGGTTTAAGTCTTTTTGTATTCCCCTTTCTTTTAGAACAAATAAAACAAAAAAATAATTCAGCAAATACTCTTGAAAACCGAAACAAAGTGAAATAGTATGAAAATAAATAATAAAATTTAAAGAAAATAGAAAAAGAATAAAAGAAATTGCTTAAAAAATCCAAACAGTGTCCAGAAATTACAAATAAATCACCATTGACTTTGAAAAATTATTTTCTTCATTATAAAAATATTCCAAGACAAAATTTGAACTAAAATGATTTTTAAAACATTTTCAAAGTGAAATAAAAATTTAAATTCAGAGAAAATAGCAAAAGGATTGAAGAAATTGTTTAAAATTAGCAGACAGGACATGAAAATTTCACATAAATTACCATTGACTCTAGAAAAATGTCTACTTCACTTTAAAAATAATAAAAGACAAAAATATACATAAAATAACATATTAACACATATTAAAATAAAATATGACCAAGAAAAATAAAATTTATAAAATTTAAAATAGGAAAAAATGCACAATAAAACAAATTATACTAAAACTTGAAATGTACATAACTTTTACATTTTAACTCCGTTTCCAACGAAACGAAAAGCAGTATTCAAGTTATTAAATCTATTGTCATAATAAAAGATAAAATTTATAATTTCAAATATTTAAAATTTAAATTAAAAATTCAAAGTTTGAATATTTGACCAAAATTCACATTTTCTGGAAATATTAAATTTAGTCATATTTGGAATTCTAATCCACATCAAAATCAAAGTTTATATTTAAAATAACAAAATTTATTCTTTTTCATAAATAAAGCTTTTGAATCTGGAAAAAATCAATTTAAAAATATTTGTAAAATACAGGGTTGTTACAATAAATGTCTTTTTCAAGAATACCATCGCAAACTTTATTTCCATCCAAACTAATGTTCATAACATTTTTTGCACAATGATACACATACACATAGAGTCTCAGATAATCTAGAAACATAAATAATCCCACAAATAAAGTCTTTTACAAAACATTAATTATTTAATACTAATACTAATCCATTAGGCAAATTCAAATGATAATATCCCACCGTCGTTGCATATACCATAGATCCATCAACAACATGGAGTCTCATCTCTCCTCTTGCCATGCGGTGCCAGTTCCTAAGCCCCTATAATGAATTACATATACGAGTACCAAATGCAGTATCTAGGATTCAAGACATTATATTGATTACAAAACAATTTTGAATCGTAGATCTACCTAATGGAGTCGCATAACCATTCTGCCTCTTTTCAAGAACAATCATCAAGTAGGCAGAATAATTCCATTTTCAGTGACCTTTCTTGTGGTAGTGGAGACATTCACCCTTTTCATCTGTATTCTTACTTTTCTTTTTCTTACCTTCTCTTTTCTGCTTCTATGAACTCTTTGAAGATGATGCACTACTTTTAATAGCAAGTACAGCCCCTTGATCCTTAGATTGTGATTCGACCGACCTCAACATATTGAGGAGCTCCACGAGATTCACATTCAATTGATTTATGTTATAATTCAGTATGAACGGTTCATACTGAGGAGTAAGAGAACCAACGATCAAATCAACTTGCAATTCATTGCTTATATGTACGTCCAGTTACGAAAGCCTATCAATATAGCCCTTCATCATTATCACCTAATTGTCCACTTTCTGTCCTTTAGTCATTTTGGTATTGAATAGCTTCTATGTAAGCTCATACCTTGTAGAACATGACTATTCACCAAACAGGACCTTGAAACTATCAAATATCTCATGGATAGATGTAACGACCCCGAATTTTATATAAATTTGAATTGATAATTAATTTAATTTTTGAATTAAAATTGTAAAATTTATTTGTAAATTGTTGCGAGTTTCCCCGAATTCAAATAAATTCTGTATAAATCATTTAAATTTAAAATATTGTATATATGTATATATGTGAATATATATGTATATGGGCATATATGAGTAAATTTAAATTTGTATATGTATATATATATATACATTGGATTTGAATTCAAATCTTATGTAAATGGTTTGAAAAATAAATATAAAAGTATATACATTGACATAAGTATAAAATAAATAAATAAGTAATTTTAAATTTTAAAATTGATGGTTAATTTATAAAATAAATATAAGACAATAAATATTAAAGTAAAACAATAGTAATAAATTAAATTTGAAATAGGAATCAATATATAAAAGATAAATTATAATAAAAATATAAAGGAAAACATTAGCTCAAAATTTTAACAAACAAATTAAAATCTAGAAATTCATCTATATTACGTAATAAGTAAATTATATAGTTTTATACAATGTAAAGTAAAATATAATTCTTAATATCATATTAATAAATCAATACAAAATAATACAAATAAAATAGATACAAAAATAACAAAAGAAAAAAATAAAAGTAATAATAAATATTTGAGTTAGAAATAGAAACAATTATATATAAGATAAACTATAAAAAATAATAAAGTAAATACATTGGCTACAATTCTAACAACATATTAAAATAGAAATTATTTATATTATCAAGTAATATCATAAAGACAAGTTAAAAAGAAAAGAAAATATCTATACACAAACAAATCTAAGTACATACAAGGAACCACTAATATACATTCAAGAATGAAACACGGCCAGAAAAATGTATTGTGTTGAAAAAGTGAACAAAAATAAATATGTATACATTAGCTTGTAGTAGAAGATACTAGCATATAGATAAATAAACATATATTTGTACAAGGCAATTAATGCCATGTCTATCAGCCTCCATTAGCTAGTAAAAAAAATCACTGGCTATTGTACCAAACGAAAATATATCAGCCACCAAAGAAGGAAATAAAATCTCTACTAAGTTGTACAAACACAAAAAAGAAATTATATCACCTGTACAACTAATTTTCTATATATCAAGCTTCTGCTCATTTCAGTCAAGCTGAGTAAAACTAGAGTAAACTTCATTTCATTTCCTATATACATCCATCTCTTCTCATTTCTATTCGTTCCATTTAAGCTGAGTAAAAAAACTGAGGGAAGCAACAACTAAAACCTTAAACAAAAATTCAATTTAAACAAACAACAATAGCAACAATCAAGCAAGATGATTAAGAGAAGATCAAGCTAGCAGTTTTTCTTCCCAAACAGAAGAGGCTCCGTTCATCCTCTCAAACACAACTGTGAGTAAACATTAAATTTAAAACTTAAGTAGATTAATGATTTTGCTTGAGAAATCGCTGTGATGATGATGCCTTGCATATGTATATAGAAGTATAAAATCTTAATATATGAATGTGTTCATATGTGCATGTCTGTGTACAGACAACATGCCTCTGTTCTAAGTTTTTCAGGCCTTAAACAAGTTTAAATTTCAATTTCTCTTTACCTAATTTCTTTTAGGCTTTGATGTTTAAACATAATATGCTGGAATTAACAAGATCTAAACTTTAAAAATATATTTAAGTAAAATAAGTTTACAATTTTCTGAAAAATTAAGGAAGAACAGTGGAAAGCTAAAAACATGTTAAATTCAATCATCAAAATTTTCTGTTTCAATCATATAATCTGAATCGTATTTGTAAACGACGATTTTTAAAAGTAAGATCATGATTTTTAGTAGGGTGATTGATGAGATATCTCGAGATTGACAGGAAATGCATTTTTATCAATTCCCGTTGATCGGCGATGATTGGTGAGTCGTGGTCGTTCCTGGAGGAAGTTGGTGTGATGAAGATCATCAGAAAAATGATCGCAGGATTTTTAGAATGGCGTGGTGGGCGGACGATATTGATTTCGGGTTTAGCAACCTATTTTGGTCAGTGATATATTCAAGACGATTTCGTCGTTATGGGTAACCCAGGGGTGATCAGACCTGGGGGATCAGGAGCATCGTGATGTGGTGCATCTGAGGACGTGATCGCAGGGTCTGCAATGGTCAGAGTGGTACGATTCGAGGTGATCTTGGTGGCTGGGTTTGGTGACAGGTGATGCTTAGTGTTCTCGATTTTGATTTAGGGGTTCGACATGGGTTCTGTGTGGCTGTTTGTGTGGAGATGGTCATTGATGACTTGTCTGAGGGTGCAGTGTCGATCGGAGGAGCTCCGATCATCAGTGTACGTGCACGCGGGTAGGTTTGTGCCAGTGTGATTGTGATGGTTGGGAGAAAAATGGCCTCGAGTTCGTTCTCGGGGAAATGAAGCGATGGCCCGAATTTTGACTCGAGTAAATCAGGTTTTAACATGGGCTCGTTTAAATGCTAAATTTTTAACAGTATTAAATATAAACAGTTTTTACAAGATAAAGGTTTTAACTTAAATCAATGACAAGGTAATTGAGAATATGTTAAGTAATTTTTATCAGAAATTAAAGATCTAATGGGAATTGAAATTAAGTAATTGTTTCAAACTTTAGTTAATTTGTTTTCATTTTAAATCTTAAATTTAAAATGAAATGGAAAAAAAAATTTGAAAGTAAATTGTTTTTAAATACCTTGTTAGTGATAATTTGATCATTAATAAGAAGAATATTTTATCTTTAAATAAATGAAGATGTAATGATTTTGTAATTATTAAATTAATTAAAATGGATAAATTAATGATTTGGATTAATTAAATAAGTAATTAAAGGTTTAAATTACTTAATTGAGGTTTAAAGATTAATTAATTGAGGAATAATTAATTGGTAAATTAAGGATTATTAATTAGAAATTAATTAAATGATTAAAGTTGATTAATCAAGTGATTATGCAGTAATTAATTTAAGGGTAATGTGATAAATTAACCAAAGTAATTAATTTGAGTAATTAATTTATTAAAGGTTAATTAACTAATGAAAGTTATTAAGGGATAATCATCAATTAAGGAGTAATAAATTAATTAATTAAGAATAGATTATTAATTTAGGACAAATTAATGATTAATTAAAAGATAATTTATTTAATATTTTGTAATTAATTGGTTAATTAATTTACCATAACTAGCAGATTATTCATAGAAATTAATCTGATTTAAATTAATTAGATAATTAAATTGACCCTACTTATGGATGTTGAATTGTATTGGATGTTGAATTATTTGATATTACCGATGTTTGATGCTTTGTGATATATCCTGATTTGTGTTGTGATATGTAATGTAATTAATTATCTGTGATGTAATTTAATCATCTGTGATATATATATCTGTGACCTGTGAATGAAAGATAAGCGCTATAAGTTATACCGCTTATCAGATATATTGCTGTATTTGAATCTGTGATGATGGTTGTTGTTGCACTATTGTATAAAACCCCTGGACTACACCTATACACACACCAAGATGGATTTCATGAGGAAATCGGTTAAGTCACAAATATTTGAATTTAATTCAAAATATTTTTGAATTTGAATTTTAAATCCAAATGGTTTTAAAAATGGATTGGGTTTAAAGTGAAAAGCTTTTGAAATGGAATTTCAAAGATGAAATTTATTTTGAATAACTTGATTTAAGTTTGGAATTTAAATAATCTGATTTAAACTTAAATTCAAGATTTGAAATTGAATTCTATGCTTGGAAACTAGGGACTAAAGATGTTATACCAGTTATATATGGGTTAAACTATTTTAAATGTATTGATTTGGGAATTTGAATATAATTTAAGGGCCTTAACTAGTGCAAACATAATTGGATTTTTCTGAAACGAAAACTGTTTGTTTTCAAATAATAAAAGCTTTCACATAAGAGATGAACTTTCAATTTGTGATAAAGAGATTTCAAGTATAAAATGAAAATGATTTCCAAGTTATGGAAACGTTTTAAAGGCTATAAGTTAAATCTTTAATTTAAAGATTTAACCAGTTAATCCAAATTAAAATGGAAATTGTTTTGAAATCCATGAATGGATCTTTGTGAATGGGATGAACTTTGTGAATTGAATCTTTTTGTTTAAAAGATTGGAAATGGTAATTTGTTTTAACCATTCGAATGAAAGTTTTGGGCTTTAAGCTGTGATTTAACAGAGACCCCAGTATCCATATGATTTTTTAATTGCGCTCGTTATTCGGTTTAGCCGGGAAAGGACCTTTGTGTCATATAACCCATTCCGAATAATGATACGACGTATATGGATAGCATTTGAAGACCGAATATTTTCGAAAACAAAAGGACAACTCGTCGAATGTCTCTACATCGGCTGATCT
Organism: Allium fistulosum; assembly: GCA_030737815.1. Lineage (NCBI taxonomy): Eukaryota > Viridiplantae > Streptophyta > Magnoliopsida > Asparagales > Amaryllidaceae > Allium > Allium fistulosum. The sequence continues at coordinate 855,654,542 of CM060907.1, forward strand.
CCGATATAGAGATTTGGTAGTGTGGCATGCTGAGTGTTGCTGTGTGATGGTCATTTATTGATCATTTGTGATTAAAGCATGGCTTTGTGAAAAAGCGTAGCTTTGTGGACGAGACCTCTTCGGACCTCACAACCCGAAAATTGTCGAAACAGGAATATGCGACAAGGTTATGAGGGTCGCGCCCTTTAGGGTATGTCATTTCCTTCTGGAAAAGGGTGGTATCAGGTATGGAGCCCTGGTATTTAACCTATGTGGATACTCCGATCTCATTTTTTTTGTGTGATTGTGTGATTATCGAGGCGCCTTGGATAAAGGTCCCAAAGGACCGGGGAATGGCATATTCGTGAGTTACCTAGTTACAAGGGGTAACCCGGCCTTGTGTTGGCAGAGAGCTAGTTAGTTCTCGGGACGTCCAGCCAGAGGCGATCCCATATGGAAGTAGAAAGTTCCTTAGCCTGACCATTTGTTGGAAATCCAAAGAAACAATACGAACCTTGTACGGTTTTAGTTGTATAACCTGCTATGGAATGTGGTGGTAACCTGCTATTGAACATAGTAGCTATAGTAGGCATACAATAATGGTTGTATGTTGGCTAAGATTAATATTATACTTTCGAAATGTTTTCCACTATGCATTAATAATAATAATGATCTAATCTTTCTTGCGTAGTAAGCATATTTCACTATCTTAAGAAGAAATCTCCTCCAATTCTGCGTTTGCATTGTGTGTGTGGCGGGAGGTCTTATGGTAGTTTCATTTTCCAAAAGCATTGCGAAATTCAATTTTACTTTGTTTTAAAGATAAACTGTTTTTGTTACTCACACCAGTCCCACGACTGACTCAGAGTTTATTGTTCCTTTCCTAAACTCTGGGTGCCCATAATTTTCCACACGGGCAGTCTAGAGTTGGGTTTTTCAGATAGTCAGGTTCAGTAGATTATCGGGAGCCAGTTCAGTGTTGGAGTTTACTCACTGACCGACGTTGCTTATTTGGTGCAACATGATGGTGGTTCGAGCTGATGTTGGAGTTGTTGGAGTCATTCTCCTTTGTAGATCATTTGGAGTGATCTCTTCCATTGTTGTTATTTCCGCTGTAGCATTGTATCATACCTCTGATATTGTTGTGTATTATTGATATCATTGTTGTATATCATTCTGGATATTGTATTCATTGGAGTTGTATATGATATCATCTATTTCTTTATTCCACTGTGTTGTTATACTTACTGTGTTATAAGCTCCGGCACGAGTCGAATTTCAACGATTGGATCTGCGGCACTCGAGTACAAGTGAAGTACGGGTGTCGATTTTCGAACGCTGAAATTTGGATCGTGACAGATTAGTATCAGAGCTAAGGTTGAACTTTAGCTCAGGAGTATAACACATTAATTAGCTCATTAGAGATAGGGTGAAGTATACCCTAGAATGAGTAATCCTTAAGATATCCGTCCGTATGCCTCAGTAAATTCTCTTACCATCCACTGATAGTGAGTATGAGTGCAAGAAGAGGATGAGATAGGGGACAGGGGAATACCACCACAAAATGGTCAATACCCTATAACAACAAGGAAACAATCTTTTCTCTATCAATCTCTTTTGTTCAACATCTTTTCTCAATTCTTCGATAGTTTCTGGTAGATCCAGGAAGAAGATTCGATATATTAATATGGGACATAAACTCCAACTGAGCCAAAATTGTTTGTTTGGATGAATTGGTTGCTTTGATTGCTATGGTTGATAGGTATACTTTAGTTCTAAACTAAAAGTTTTGAAATTGTATTCATATATCTATCTATTCTTTGGGTCCGGATATAATCTACGAATGGTTAGTTATCCCTTCGAACTAACCGATGCCCCCGCATATTTCGTAGATCTGGATAACCCGAGTATTTTGTGAAGTGTTAAATAGATTCGATCTCGTATCTATTATTGATATTCTGATTTGGTAAGCCAAATGCAGAATAGACATTCAGTTTGATTTGATGAAACATTTTTCATCTATCTTTGTGTCTCCCTGGCAAATTTCGAGCACGAAATTTTTTTTAAGGAGGGAAGGTTGTAACGACCCCGAATTTTATATAAATTTGAATTGATAATTAATTTAATTTTTGAATTAAAATTGTAAAATTTATTTGTAAATTGTTACGAGTTTCCCCGAATTCAAATAAATTCTGTATAAATCATTTAAATTTAAAATATTGTATATATGTATATATGTGAATATATATGTATATGGGCATATATGAGTAAATTTAAATTTGTATATGTATATATATATACATTGGATTTGAATTCAAATCTTATGTAAATGGTTTGAAAAATAAATATAAAAGTATATACATTGACATAAGTATAAAATAAATAAATAAGTAATTTTAAATTTTAAAATTGATGGTTAATTTATAAAATAAATATAAGACAATAAATATTAAAGTAAAACAATAGTAATAAATTAAATTTGAAATAGGAATCAATATATAAAAGATAAATTATAATAAAAATATAAAGGAAAACATTAGCTCAAAATTTTAACAAACAAATTAAAATCTAGAAATTCATCTATATTACGTAATAAGTAAATTATATAGTTTTATACAATGTAAAGTAAAATATAATTCTTAATATCATATTAATAAATCAATACAAAATAATACAAATAAAATAGATACAAAAATAACAAAAGAAAAAAATAAAAGTAATAATAAATATTTGAGTTAGAAATAGAAACAATTATATATAAGATAAACTATAAAAAATAATAAAGTAAATACATTGGCTACAATTCTAACAACATATTAAAATAGAAATTATTTATATTATCAAGTAATATCATAAAGACAAGTTAAAAAGAAAAGAAAATATCTATACACAAACAAATCTAAGTACATACAAGGAACCACTAATATACATTCAAGAATGAAACACGGCCAGAAAAATGTATTGTGTTGAAAAAGTGAACAAAAATAAATATGTATACATTAGCTTGTAGTAGAAGATACTAGCATATAGATAAATAAACATATATTTGTACAAGGCAATTAATGCCATGTCTATCAGCCTCCATTAGCTAGTAAAAAAAATCACTGGCTATTGTACCAAACGAAAATATATCAGCCACCAAAGAAGGAAATAAAATCTCTACTAAGTTGTACAAACACAAAAAAGAAATTATATCACCTGTACAACTAATTTTCTATATATCAAGCTTCTGCTCATTTCAGTCAAGCTGAGTAAAACTAGAGTAAACTTCATTTCATTTCCTATATACATCCATCTCTTCTCATTTCTATTCGTTCCATTTAAGCTGAGTAAAAAAACTGAGGGAAGCAACAACTAAAACCTTAAACAAAAATTCAATTTAAACAAACAACAATAGCAACAATCAAGCAAGATGATTAAGAGAAGATCAAGCTAGCAGTTTTTCTTCCCAAACAGAAGAGGCTCCGTTCATCCTCTCAAACACAACTGTGAGTAAACATTAAATTTAAAACTTAAGTAGATTAATGATTTTGCTTGAGAAATCGCTGTGATGATGATGCCTTGCATATGTATATAGAAGTATAAAATCTTAATATATGAATGTGTTCATATGTGCATGTCTGTGTACAGACAACATGCCTCTGTTCTAAGTTTTTCAGGCCTTAAACAAGTTTAAATTTCAATTTCTCTTTACCTAATTTCTTTTAGGCTTTGATGTTTAAACATAATATGCTGGAATTAACAAGATCTAAACTTTAAAAATATATTTAAGTAAAATAAGTTTACAATTTTCTGAAAAATTAAGGAAGAACAGTGGAAAGCTAAAAACATGTTAAATTCAATCATCAAAATTTTCTGTTTCAATCATATAATCTGAATCGTATTTGTAAACGACGATTTTTAAAAGTAAGATCATGATTTTTAGTAGGGTGATTGATGAGATATCTCGAGATTGACAGGAAATGCATTTTTATCAATTCCCGTTGATCGGCGATGATTGGTGAGTCGTGGTCGTTCCTGGAGGAAGTTGGTGTAATGAAGATCATCAGAAAAATGATCGCAGGATTTTTAGAATGGCGTGGTGGGCGGACGATATTGATTTCGGGTTTAGCAACCTATTTTGGTCAGTGACATATTCAAGACGATTTCGTCGTTATGGGTAACCCAAGGGCGATCGGACCTGGGGGATCAGGAGCATCGTGACGTGGTGCATCTGAGGACGTGATCGCAGGGTCTGCAATGGTCAGAGTGGTACGATTCGAGGTGATCTTGGTGGCTGGGTTTGGTGACAGGTGATGCTTAGTGTTCTCGATTTTGATTTAGGGGTTCGACATGGGTTCTGTGTGGCTGTTTGTGTGGAGATGGTCATTGATGACTTGTCTGAGGGTGCAGTGTCGATCGGAGGAGCTCCGATCATCAGTGTACGTGCACGCGGGTAGGTTTGTGCCAGTGTGATTGTGATGGTGGGGAGAAAAATGGCCTCGAGTTCATTCTCGGGGAAATGAAGTGATGGCCCGAATTTTGACTCGAGTAAATCAGGTTTTAACATGGGCTCGTTTAAATGCTAAATTTTTAACAGTATTAAATATAAACAGTTTTTACAAGATAAAGGTTTTAACTTAAATCAATGACAAGGTAATTGAGAATATGTTAAGTAATTTTTATCAGAAATTAAAGATCTAATGGGAATTGAAATTAAGTAATTGTTTCAAACTTTAGTTAATTTGTTTTCATTTTAAATCTTAAATTTAAAATGAAATGGAAAAAAAAAATTTGAAAGTAAATTGTTTTTAAATACCTTGTTAGTGATAATTTGATCATTAATAAGAAGAATATTTTATCTTTAAATAAATGAAGATGTAATGATTTTGTAATTATTAAATTAATTAAAATGGATAAATTAATGATTTGGATTAATTAAATAAGTAATTAAAGGTTTAAATTACTTAATTGAGGTTTAAAGATTAATTAATTGAGGAATAATTAATTGGTAAATTAAGGATTATTAATTAGAAATTAATTAAACGATTAAAGTTGATTAATCAAGTGATTAAGCAGTAATTAATTTAAGGGTAATGTGATAAATTAACCAAAGTAATTAATTTGAGAATAATTAATTTATTAAAGGTTAATTAACTAATGAAAGTTATTAAGGGATAATCATCAATTAAGGAGTAATAAATTAATTAATTAAGAATAATTAATTAAGAATAAATTATTAATTTAGGACAAATTAATGATTAATTAAAAGATAATTTATTTAATATTTTGTAATTAATTGGTTAATTAATTTACCATAACTAGCAGATTATTCATAGAAATTAATCTGATTTAAATTAATCAGATAATTAAATTGACCCTACTTATGGATGTTGAATTGTATTGGATGTTGAATTATTTGATATTACTGATGTCTGATGCTTTGTGATATATCCTAATTTGTGTTGTGATATGTAATGTAATTAATTATCTGTGATGTAATTTAATCATCTGTGATATATATCTGTGACCTGTGAATGAAAGATAAGCGCTATAAGTTATACCGCTTATCAGATATATTGCTGTATTTGAATCTGTGATGATGGTTGTTGTTGCACTATTGTGTAAAACCCCTGGACTACACTTATACACACACCAAGATGGATTTCACGAGGAAATCAGTTAAGTCACAGATATTTGAATTTAATTCAAAATATTTTTGAATTTTAATTTTAAATCAAAATGGTTTTGGAAATGGATTGGGTTTAAAGTGAAAAGCTTTTGAAATGGAATTTCAAAGATGAAATTTATTTTGAATAACTTGATTTCAGTTTGGAATTTAAATAATCTGATTTAAACTTAAATTCAAGATTTGAAATTGAATTCTATGCTTGGAAACTAGGGACTAAAGATGTTATACCAGTTATATATGGGTTAAACTATTTTAAATGTATTGATTTGGGAATTTGAATATAATTTAAGGGCCTTAACTAGTGCAAACATAATTGGATTTTTCTGAAACGAAAACTGTTTGTTTTCAAATAATAAAAGCTTTCACATAAGAGATGAACTTTCAATTTGTGATAAAGAGATTTCAAGTATAAAATGAAAATGATTTCCAAGTTATGGAAACGGTTTAAAGGCTATAAGTTAAATCTTTAATTTAAAGATTTAACGAGTTAATCCAATTTAAAATGGAAATTGTTTTGAAATCCATGAATGGATCTTTGTGAATGGGATGAACTTTGTGAATTGAATCTTTTTGTTTAAAAGATTGGAAATGGTAATTTGTTTTAACCACTCGAATGAAAGTTTTAGGCTTTAAGCTGTGATTTAACTGAGACCCCAGTATCCATATGATTTTTTAATTGCGCTCGTTATTCGGTTTAGCCGGAAAAGGACCTTTGTGTCATATAACCCATTCTGAATAATGATACGACGTATATGGATAGCATTTGAAGACCGGTGGTGAAGACTGGATATTTTTGAAAACGAAAGGACAACTCGTCGAATGTCTCTGCATCGGCTGATCTCCGATATAGAGATTTGGTCACCCTTTGTGATGGGAAGTCCGGACGTGATTAGAAATTATCCGGATTTGCAAGGGCTTCTTCGGAAGTGCCTTCGGTTCTGTTCGAACCCGGAACAGACTTGTATGGTTGTATGTCTGACATTACACTTTGAGATATAAAGCTGATTTCTTTCAAATACATTTCTGTTTGGGAGCGGAGAATTTATTCTCTTAGCTTAACACCCTTCTCTGAGACGTACGAGCTCAGAGGTTATGTAGTTGAAGGTTATCAGTGATATATTCCCAATTTGGTAGTGTGGCATGCTGAGTGTTGCTGTGTGATGGTCATTTATTGATCATTTGTGATCAAAGCGTGGCTTTGTGAAAAAGCGTAGCTTTGTGGACGAGACCTGTTCGGACCTCACAACCCGGAAATGGTCAAAACAGGAATATGCGGCAAGGTTATGAGGGTCGCGCCCTTTAGGGTATGTCATTTCCTTCTGGAAAAGGGTGGTATCAAGTATGGAGCCCTGGTATTTAACCTATGTGGATACTCCGATCTCATTTTTTTGTGTGATTGTGTGTTTATCGTGGCGCCTCGGATAAAGGTCCCAAAGGACCAGGGGATGGCATATTCGTGAGTTACCTAGTTACAGGGGGTAACCCGGCCTTGTGTTGGCAGAGAGCTAGTTAGTTCTCGGGACGTCCAGCCAGAGGCGATCCCATGTGGCAGTAGGAAGTTCCTTAGCCTGACCATTTGTTGGAAATCCAAAGAAACAATACGAACCTTGTACGGTTTTAGTTGTATAACCTGCTATTGAACATAGTAGCTATAGTAGGCATATAATAATGGTTGTATGTTGGCTAAGATTAATATTATACTTTCGAAATGTTTTCCACTATGCATTAATAATAATAATGATCCAATCTTTCTTGCGTAGTAAGCATATTTGACTATCATAAGAAGAAATCTCCTCCAATTCTGCATTTGCATTGTGTGTGTGGCGGGAGGTCTTATGGTAGTTTCATTTTCCAAAAGCATTGCGAAATTCAATTTTACTTTGTTTTAAAGATAAACTGTTTTTGTTACTCACACCAGTCCCACGACTGACTCGTAGTTTATTGTTCCTTTCCTAAACTCTGGGTGCCCATAATTTTCCACACGGGCAGTCTAGAGTTGGGTTTTTCAAATAGTCAGGTTCAGTAGATTATCAGGAGCCAGTTCAGTGTTGGAGTTTACTCACTGACCGACGTTGCTTATCTTGGTGCAACGTGATGGTGGTTCGAGCTGATGTTGGAGTTGTTGGAGTCATTCTCCTTTGTAGATCATTTGGAGTGATCTCTTCCATTGTTGTTATTTCCGCTGTAGCATTGTATCATACCTCTGATATTGTTGTGTATTATTGATATCATTGTTGTATATCATTCTGGATATTGTATTCATTGGAGTTGTATATGATATCATCTATTTCTTTATTCCGCTGTGTTGTTATACTTACTGTGTTATAAGCTCCGGCACGAGTCGAATTTCAACGATTGGATCTGCGGCACTCGAGTACAAGTGAAGTACGGGTGTCGATTTTCGAACGCTGAAATTTGGATCGTGACAATAGACATATTTTCATGCCGCCTCTAAAATGGTTTATCAAACGTAGACAGCATGAAAACTTGGACGATCTCTAGGTCTCACAATCATTTTTCATAAGCAAGTCGTAGTTCGGGGTCTGTATCATCAACGGGTTGTTCTTTAGGTTCGCGCGTAATAGCAGTCCAAAGACTCTCATAAGTCCATGCTATTTTAATTGCTCTTAGCTAGTCGGTATAGTTAGGGCCGGTAAGCTTATCATTTTCAGGAAAAAAATTTGGAGTTGACATTTTCTACAAGTTTAAGTGGTTGATTATTAGCATAAATCATGATAGATGTTCTTACAATATTAATAAGGTTAAAATTTATGTTTCATTTTACTAATAAGCTCCAACCAGTATTTTATGTTTCACCAAACCCTAAGTTGAAACATAGAAGTCTTTCGACGTCACTCGTAGGTATTAGGACTCATCCGTCTTGGAATTCTGCCCATGAGTTTGCTTAACCAGTCATAGCTCCATGGACGATGGATAACTCGTTATTGGTTGTACCTTATACAACTCCTAACCCTTGGTACCTTAGCCAAATTTCACTTTGACCTTGAGTTTGCTTAATAAATCAGAATGAAATTATTCACTCATACCTACCATATCATGATGGCCTAAGTATAATATATGCACCTTAAGTTTGCTCAGCAAATACATATAGTTATTTTACCTCGTCTATTCAGTATATTAATAATACTACACATAACATGTAATGGCCCGACTTTTCAACCCTTGAATGTTGACACTAATACATCCATGGTATTCGTGTGCCAAGCACCCAAGTGCCGAAAAGATAGAAAGTTATGGTAAAAGAAAAGAAAAAGAGAATAGAACAAGAAAAGAAGAACAATGCATCAGAATCTCACAGCGGAACGGTAATATATAATATCAAAGGAACGGTACAAAGTGTTATTCTGAATATGGAAATATCAAAGTTGGTAAAACCTAAGTACTATTATCAGCCTAGATAGTTATAACTTCCCGTCCTCACAATGCTGATATATACAATACAAAAAATTAGTGGAAATAAGAATACTACGGAAGGTAATCATCCAACTCTTCTCCATAAGCTCCAAAGCGTCCGTAGCTAAATCTAGAAACATAGACGAGGCTGACCCGAGCATTATAAGAAAATAACACCTAGATCAGTCTGGTAAATCAATGTGAAAAACTGAAGAAATATGAGACAAGTAACAGTAACCGTTGAGATAGTGCATATTACCATAACGGTTTTCCCCTCAAATGAAGCCAACCATTCATTAAGTTTTATATAGTGATATGATAGATAATGCCTAGAGTATAGCTCATAAATCATATCAAATAGTTGCTATGTGAACGCTAAAAAAATAATAGGTATACAATCAATACCGCTAAGGCATGTTCGCATAATGTATTTTCTCGCATAGATATCCTCGGTTTGACCGCATTCGAACTCCATGACAAGGATCAAAAACTATCTTCTGAGCATCTATATCTTTAAATAGGATATACTCCAAGGTAAACATAACTAGACCACCCTCGGTGTGTAGTCTGAGTCATATCAAATCCCGCTAGAACCAATCGATAAGCATCTCTAGATATGGAGTTGATATACCCTTGAGGTCAACTAAACCCCCCTGGCCATGCCCCTTCTCTATTTTCTATCATTTTCTTAATGTCTAGGCTACGTTCGGCATCTTTCACATGAGTCATTATCACTCGAACAAAATATGAATCCCCAAAAGGATTCCATCATCTCGAACAGGCCACGAATCACAACATGGATTCGAGCATCTCGAACAGATCTTGAACCTCCACATAGGTTCCCCGCATAAGTCCTTCGACGAATGCTAATGCTGTTCTCTCTCTTGGAATACTCCTTAAGATAGGCAGTCCTACACGAGAACATCATTTGAAATGTTAATGCTGACCTTTCCCCTAGACTTAACCTTAGGATAAACAATTCAACTCCATAACATTCCATCACAACCACTTCCAAAACATATATCATGCATATGGTTTTGAAGCGATTACGGGTTTTTGAGTCATCTCATATAAGTACACTCTTCCCGCTTATCAGACTCTCCAAAACAAATCGATAAATTCTAGGTTAACTCAATTCCAGTTCTCTCAGAAGTAAGCGAAAGCTAGAGACGTTTTATACCAATACTCTTCCCCGGGGGTTCTTATTGGTATGAATCATGAAGCCTTTCGATAACTTTTTAACTCTTATTTGGTCAAGTTCGATAATCGACTAATTGATTATCTAGTTAAAACAATTGCTTATACAAATCATGATTCCTATGCTTAACTCATATTCGACATTCCAACTTAACTATTCCTCGTCTAAGAGTGAAGCCAGGTAAGTTAGAGCACTGGTGGCATCAAAGCCTTGCCTAAACATTTCATTCTTGAATCTCACAAATAGATAAGTCTACCTCGTTGGCTTTTAGTGCTAAGTATAGTATTAATGATTTCCATAAACAAGAAGAAATCAACACGATTAATACGTTTCCGACATTTTTCGACTTACTATTCCTCGACCAAGAGGAAAACTGGTAAGTTAGAGCTCTATTGCTCCTTTCCTACTCGACATCAATCTAAACTCTCACAAATAGGTAAGCCTTACTTTATCAGCTTTTAGTGTTAAACATAGTTAATTACTTTTAAAATAAGTAATTAAACAATTGATCATTTGGCCACTAAATAATTCTTAACCCCTTTTTGAAAACATTTGTTTATACTTTTAAAATACTTGAAATACTTGTAATAGGTTTTAAAACATTTATCTAAAATATTAATTTAAAATAACAAGTTTACAAAATTCCTTAAAATTTAAAAAGAACACGTGTTTAACAAAATGTATCTTCTTTAAAAATTCACAAGTAATTCTTAATATTCATAAATATCTTAGACCACTTTTAAAATACTCTACTAATAATTAGTAAATACTTGTAAAAAGAATGAATCAAATACTTAAATATAAATAACTGTTTAAACCTTTAAAGTCCAAAAATCAAGTCTCGGTTGATTTTTGCACAAGTGAGGTTTTGGCCACCTTTTGAGATGTTACTTAACTTTTTACTATCCAAGCTTTTAATAGCAAAAACCATACATATAAAACATTATAAATATGATGAGAAACCTCTAGGCATCTCTCTACAAAGTTCCATAAATATTGCCAAAAACAAGGCAATTCACAACTGCATCTATAGTGACTATCACTATAAGTGTACTTTCAAACCCGAGTCCAATCTAAACCAAAGTCCATCTATAACTTGTGTGCTTTGTTCAAGGCCTAGTCACAAGTCCATTCAAGTCCATTCTAAGTTCATTCAAGTCCATATACATGGATCACATTTATCACTTACTTTTAAAGGTAGAATTCAAACCAATGTTTAACATATGTCAATAATAATTTAAACAACGTAAAAACAATCAAACACAACATATATATGTTATATTTTAAATTCAAAGTGAGGTGTTAACTCACCTTTAACCTCACAAACAACCAAAATCCAAGAACCTAAGTCCAAACCCAGCCTTGCGACACCTTTCCTCTTCTCTCTCCTTTGCTTTTTCCCTCCTCCCCTCACTTATAGCCCATGGCCTATCCATGTAGGGTGAGTTCGGCTTTGTTTCTTCAACTTCTAACTTGATGGAAGGTGTTATAATATCCCCAAGGCTTCACTCCAAATTTTAGTTGATCTGGATTTGATTGACAATAATTTTCTTTAGAACATAAGACAGAAAGAAGAAGAAGCCATTGATTTCTTACTATAAGCTCTTTGAATTTGTGATCATAACTCTAAGGAGTGCCTCTCCTTATATAGGCACAAGAATGGTGTTGCCTAAGCTTGCATTCATCCCCCACCATGCCATGGAAGCTTCAACTCACATCACTTCTCCTTTATACTAATTACCATTATACCCCTTTCATGATAATATCTCTTATCCTCTAGAACATTCTAGAACCTTCCAAGTTTATAAAGTGGAGAGTGTGTTAATTGGTTGTTAATGTATTCATTTGATCATTAGACAAGTGCATAAGAGTTCAAACAACTTATATCGATCGAAAAGCTGTTTACCGATAAACTGATTTTCGGTCACATAACCTATTTTCCAGCGAAGAATATATTTCTGTAAAAAATATTCAAAAGCAAGTTTTTTATTATTATTCATTAATTAGATAATGTCTAACAAGATTATAAAATCTTATGTATAACACTTAATTATATTTCAAAACGTTACAATATTTAGAGAAGAATTGTTCGAATTTCCGGGTCACTACATAACATCCCTAGCTTGAGTTTTCTCAATAACTAAGGAGTATGCAAGTAGATTATTAATATATATTTTAGAGGACAAGATTATATTAAAGATTCATAATCTTCAATATATGACATTGATTGATACCAAATTATGGAATACTGTAATTCTTATGAATTACTCTCGTAATTCAAGTGTCGAACACATAAAAATCAACTATACGTAAATTTACTTATGTATAAATTCCTTAAGTCTAGTTAGAATTTCTTTAATGTTCCACCTTTAATTTATACATTCGTATTATATAAGTTTTATTATTATATAACTTTTATATTTTATATTTCTTATATAATTGTCTTATGTATAACATTACATTAATTAAACCTTATTTAATTAATTTTAATCAATTAACATTTTATTTAATTTTATATCATCTCAATATAACATATATATTTAATATTTATCATTTACCATAACCTTTATAGTATAACACATATATCATATACATGTGTATATTATTTAATCAATTAACCTTTAATTAATTTATTTAATTAAATAATTTTAGTTAAATTATATTAATTTTAAAATTCATTTCATATACATATTACTTATATCATTTCTAACATTTTAAAACAACATAACATGTATCATAATATATAATACATGTATATATATTTTAATTAATTAACTAATTTAATTTATTTATTTTATTAATCGTATTAATAAATTTTTAAAACTTCTAAATTAATTTATATTATTTTTCAAACATTTGAAAATCTTTATCATATTATAACTTTTATAATGTATTTATATCTTATTTAAAATTTAACTTTTAAATTTAAAATCTTATATTTTAATTTTTCAAACAATTTTGAAAATTAGCACAAGGCCTGATTCAAATTGGGCCTTTTTTATTAGAGGTAACCTTTTGGGCTCACTTCACATTTTAGGCCAGGCAGATAACCAGGTGGGACAGAACTTGAATATCCAATTCCAATCCTAGACATTACCTGTTTAGACACTGTAATATGTGAGCTACGAGCCTAATTAGTTAACCATAACTTGGCTAATTTGGACCGCATAGGCTATTGGAATTCGATACCATTGTTGGAACTGGACCAGCCCAAAGTATAAGTTATGGGTGAATTTCAATTCTTTTTACCATATTGGATCTTTATTGAGCCTATGAAGTCCAATTAATTTAGAACGTTTTTGTATTTCTTTTAAATAAAATCTTTATTTTATATAAATTTATAAAATAATATTGTATTATTTATTTTATGTTATAATATATATATATATATTATACGTGTATATATATGTGTGTGCGTGTGTAACATATCAATCCGTGTATGGTATAATATGCCCGTATAGATGTTGGAATTTACATCGCAATGGACACCGATATACAAGTATATTCTCCAAATGTATGTTTATATACTTTTACTTATATATATATAATCTTTACAAATACACATATATACATGTAAAAATACTATAATTTTAAATAAATATACAAATACATACATACATATAAACATATGTATAAAATATTAACATTATATATATATATGAATATGAATATAATTAAATCATTTATAATATATATATATATATTAGTTTATAAAGCCGAAAGCAATATATGCAAATGTATTTATTATATATATATATATATTAAATATTCATAAATAACTATATGTATAATAATATAATAATAATATATATAAATTAATGTTTATAAAATACACAAAATGTATATTTTGATAAACATATATGACAAGGTCTTGCGCACGACTCAGAATAATTTTTTTTTATTTTAAAAAATATATTTTATTTAAATATTCATATATAAAATTTAAAATATTAATAAAAAATTATTTTCATAACTTTATTTTGAATTTCAGTTTTTCAGTAAATCCTAAATGATATTTTATGTTTTAAATATTTATTACATAATTTTATGATCTAAAATAATTTTAAAATTTGCCTCTAACTGTTAAAGCTGCTAAGTACATAAACCCATCATGGACCTTGAACCACAATCTTCTAGATGCCAGCTATGGGAGAATTATGGTCCTGCATAATCCAGAGCAATTATCACTTGATCTCATCCTAGCTACTCCTCAGATAATGCATTTTCATGCCAAATATTTCGATTCCCCTACTTCTTTCTACATCTCTTTCATTTATGCTTTTAACTCCCCCTCTTCCAGACAAACTCTTTTCAATCTTCTGCCTGCTCTAAGACAAGACACACATCCCTGGATTATGCTTGGTGATTTTAACTGCTGCTTATCTTTGTCTGACAAACATGGGGGTCTTCCTCTCGTGCCTAGGGACATTCTCCCTTTAAACAATGCTATTGATGATTCGTCCTTAATCCCTATTAACAAATACGGTGCCCCATACACTTGGAATAATCGTTCTAGAACTGGTGCCCGTGTCTTCTCTAACATTGATCACTCTTTCGCCAACTTCAAAGCCCTCTCCTCTTGGCCAAACATCACCACATTTCTTCCCCAACCTATTCTATCTGATCACTCTCCCCTCATCTTGACAACTGGGAAAAAGCCATTGGAAGCTAGAAGAGGATTTAAATTTTTCAACGCTTGGGTCCACGAACCTGAGTATTATGATATAATAAAGAATGCTTGGTCTATAAGGTTTTATGGAAATCCTACTTTTATTTTTTGCAGGAAACTCGGAGCAGTCAAGGTAGCTTTGAGGGAGTGGGCTAGGGCAAAGTATGGCAATGGCAATTTACAATCAACTAAACTCAAGGACCGCTTAAAGATTGCTCAGGAGCAAATGATGGTTCATCCTGACAATGTCTACTTGGCTAAGAAGGAAGCTACACTTTTCAATGACCTTAATCTTGCTCTAGCATGTGAGTCTGATATGAAGAAGCAACAACTTAGAATCAAATGGGCAGCTGAAGGCGATAGGAATACTAAATTTTTCCATGCCTCTCTAAAGATTAAGCATTCTATCAATAAAATCTCTAATATAGTTGATGAGGCTGGTAATCTTCAGACTACCCCTGAAACTGTAGATAAAGCATTTCTTATGTATTATTCTGGCCTTTTAGGTAATGCTGGAAATTTTGAACCGGATTTGGATGTTCTGTCCACCATCTCCCTTCCTAAAATAAATCAAGACGAAGCTAATCTTTTAATAGCTAAAGTGACAAATGAAGAAATCAAGAATACCCTTCATGCAATGAACAGAAGCTCGTCTGGTGGTCCAGATGGTTTCAATGTTGTTTTTTTTACTACTAGCTGGGAGATAGTTGGTAACCAATTTTGCAGAGCTGTCCACAACTTCTTTGACAAGTTCAAAATGCAAAGATCAGTGAATTCTACCAACTTGGTCCTAATCCCTAAGATCAAACCTGCTGTGTCTGTCACCTCCTTCCGTCCTATTTCATGTTGTAATGTGGTTTATAAATGCATCTCTAAAATCATTGCCTCTAGGCTGGTGTCTGTCCTGCAAAGATTTATTTCAAACAACCAAGTTGCCTTTCTCCCTGGTAGAAATATCCATGATAATATTATGTTAGCCCATGAACTAACAAAAGGATACCAATGTGCTAATGTGTCTCCTCGTGCTATGCTTAAGCTTGATCTGCAGAAGGCTTATGATTCCCTCCAGTGGAAGTCAGTGGTTAGGGTTATGTCTCTCATGGGTTTTCCCAAAGTCTTTGTTGCTTGGATTTACGAGTGTATTTCTACACCCTCCTATTCCATGATTATCAATGGCACAAGCTTGAGTAACTTTGTTCCAAAGCAGGGAATCAGGCAGGGGGATCCCCTGTCTTCTTACATCTTCATTCTGGTGATGGAAGTTTTCACAAGTATGTTAAAACCCATGTTTCAGAGCAAGCTTATACATTTCCACCCTAAGTGCAAAGAACTTCAAATAACATCTCTCCTTTTTGCTGATGATATTATGATTTTCACAAAACCCAATATGCAATCATTTGAAGGAATCTTAAGTGCTCTTAATACCTTTTACTTGATGACTGGCCTTAAACTTAACCTGCATAAATCTAGCATCTTATTCTCTGGAGTCTCTAGTCTTCAGGAATCGAATTTGACCTCTTTTGCTGGTTTCCAAACCATGACAGCTGACATGAAGTATCTTGGGCTTCCATTATGTACATCTAGAGTTACCTACGCTGACTGTCTTCCACTTTATGAAAAGATCACGGCTGTTATGGATTGTTGGGCCAACAGATTCCTCTCTCAAGCTGGAAGACTGGTGCTAGTTCAATCTGTAAGTCACTCCTTAACGGTTTATTGGGCTAGGACTTTCATTCTCCCAATTAAACTTCTGAAATTGGTTAGAAGAGCAATGATGAGATTTTTGTGGTTCGGCACCATACACACTAGGAAAGTCCTCCCATGTTCTTTCAAATCCTTTGAAAAACCAAGAAGCAAAGGGGGCTTGGGTTTGCAAAGCATTGGGATATGGAACAAGGCTGCTTACAGCCATCATTTCAATGCTTTGCTGCTCAAGCATGACACGCTGTGGGTGAAATGGACACACAGGTACAACATTGGTACCAAAAACTTCTGGCTCATGGACATCCCGCAGTCTAGTAGCTGGATTTGGAGGAGCATTTTAAAATTAAGACCCATTTACAAGCCTCTAGTGTAATTCAAGCTTTCTGAGTCAAGCATGTGCAGTTTCTGGCATGACCCATGGCTAAGCAAAGGTGTTATCCTTGACCTTGTTTTCAGTTCACAACAGAAGTACCAGTGTGGCATTGGAAATAATGCTCTAGCCATTGAACATATTGTTAACGGTAAAATTGAGCTGCCCTACACTAGTAACCAAGTTGTTAGGAATTTTTGGAGCAATTACGATTCTAACACTTATGAAACATATGACCATGACACACTGCTGTGGAATGGTCAGGAGCACTCCACTAATAAAGTTTATGTTGCCTTGTGTGGTTTTGACACTATGCCAGAATGTAAGTGGAGAAAGGTAACATGGACTGCTGCTTCATGTAACAGTGATAATCTTATGTTCTGGAAGGTTATATCTGATGCACTGTTAACTAGAGAAAAGCTGTTGAGATATGGTATGAATGTGCTTCCTGACTGTGTACTGTGTAATCAGTATGCAGAAAGTGTTCAACACATTTATTTTGACTGCCCTTATGTTCATTTCATTTGGTCTAAATTGATAAGCTGCTTCCATAAGGTTTTTGCTCCTCCAATCTTCAATAATCAGTGGAACCTTATGGAAAGTGCCATTTCTTGGAGGGAGGACAATAAACAGTTCTTTTTCTTCATCTTAAAAAAACTTATGGTGAGCATATGGAAGGAAAGAAATAAGAGATGCTTTGAGGGCATTTGCAGAAGTAAAGATACTTTATGGTCCATATTAAAGCATGACATTCTGATAGGGATGAGAGCTAGCCCCTACAAGTTTCTGGACATTCATTTGGAACCTTGGATTCCTTAGTATCCCTCTTTATTTTACTGCTTTTTTAATGTCTTGTTGTTTGTTTTATTTCGTCCTTTGTTTCTTTTTTTCTCTGCCCTGTTTGCTTTCTTCTGTATTTCTGTTCTCTTTTAATAAATCTGGTAGGGGTCCAGTTTTAACCCCGCTTAATCTGCAAAAAAAAAAAATAATAATTTTAAAATTGATTTTTATTCTTAGCTTCTGCTTAAATATATTTTTAAATAAAAAATATTTTATTTTTTATTTTTGCCAAGAATAATTTTATGCTAATATTATTTTAAAAAATATAAAACACAAATTTTCATAATATATTTATATTTATATAATGAAATTACATATTAATTAACTTAAATAATATTTAAATAATAATATACATATAAGAAAATATTGTTTTTCCTTTACTGAAACTATTATACCTGTAATACTTTACATATACAAATATACGACAATATTTGATTAAAATATAATGTTATAATTAAATTATAAACTATATATATCTAATTAAATATTATATATTAAATCATTAAAATAAAAAAATCTTTTTTATTGTAAAACCGTACTGATATGATACATATATGAAAAAAAATTCCAAGTATATGAGACACACCAATCTAATTATGATAATAATTTGTATATCCAAATCGTAGCCTAACATAATATATACATATATAAACATTGTAAATAAGTTAGATCTGTAGTGAACAAAACAGATAGAACACAGAATGCTAGAAAATCTAGGGGAAGATAGTGATTATAAAATTGATAGAACCTAAAATTGATGAAACACCTAAATCAATTAATTGGAGATTGAAGTTGCTCTCCAATCACAATCCATAAATCTTCAGAGTCAGAAAAGACAGGAGCCCGTAGAAAAAAAATGAATCTACATTGTTTATTGACTTATCAAATCGGGTGTATAGCTCTTATAACCAAAGCCTGAAAGCACACCTTTAAATGACGATATAAACTCCTTGAAACGATTTCCAATCCAAAAGAGTGCTAGTCCTCGAACCGTTAACCACTGGCTATCGAATAGCACTCGATTTGATTTAAGCTTAGGAAATTAGAGATATAGAGAGCAAATATTTTGGCTGGACCTAAAGGGACGTGGGGGCTAAAAAAAGATTACAAACTAGTATGGTTAGAGATGCTTATATAGAGGAGAAGTTGAAGATATTTTAGGATCAATGTCCTACATCATCTCTTACCAATTCTCTTCCATCTTAGCCCTCTATCCCAATGCTTTTGATGCACTACCTTATGGGCCCACCTACCCCTCATTATGGCCATATATAATCTGCCCCTATATAGGCTTTAAACTCTTTTAAAGCCTTAACAAATAATTTGCAATTAAAACTAATTTAATGCTTATTGATATTGCATATTGATTAATATATTTAGAACTATTGCAAATATATTTAATAATAATTGTTTATCAAATCAAAATCAAATTTTATAATTAATATTGCATAAGTATTAATTAATTTATAACAATTACTAATTAAATGAATCGTTTGATCAAAGGAATATTTATTGTTTCGTTTGTGTGACTCTTTAGGTGTAAATTTAGTCAACGATTAATATCAAACTATTCAGCTATTAACATTTACACATCTTTTAGTTGGTGGGGTGACATATTGGCCAAATTTAATGCTTACTTGGTTTCGGTAAAATCCAATTTTACTTTGTTAAGCGTTACTCGGTTGTGACTATTATTTACACTAATTCTCTCCGTCAAAACTATATCACTTTGGACTTATGAAATTTGGTAATGATCAAATTCTAACATAGTCTATATTCAACTCTTTAGTCCAAATATAAATTCCTTGGTGTAATAATAACAATTATTATTAACCGAATTACTCTAGCAATAGATTTTGACTTTTAGTTGAATTGAGTTGACCATGATACTAACCTCATACAACTGAGGAGACGAATGCTCTCTTGAATAGTGATCCACTTTCAATACTTCCACTCAACCCAACTATAGTCACTCAATGGATACCGTGCCATGATTTGACCATAATCAAAATGGAGCTTTCATATTGAAGATCGATAGTATTCTCAAGTTGAGAGAACTATGTAAATAAGTCATATTGCTATTTGATATTAGTTAAATTAACCAACAGTTATCCAATAATTATAAATATATAACCTCTTGGTGCTCGCAATAGTCAGATTAATACATGGCCCAACTTTGGAGAGCATTATGTACTCTAGTCTCAAGGAACATCGGTATCCAGTCTTGATGCATCTTGACTATGAACATTTATAATCTTGGGTTTAATAGTTGTAACACCTTGTAAAAATTAAATAAGAAAATAATTAATTGAAATAATGCTAAAAATGGAAATTTCGTAAAAGTTGGAATTTGGCCATGGAAGTTACACCATTGCGTTTATGGCGATTTTTTGATTTACTTCCATATATAAAGTTTTGTAATCGGTGTTCAAACGGAAAAGTTATTGACGTTTGAAGTTTTCGAATTTAAAATAATTCAAATGAAATCAAATTTTGAATTTAAATAACATTAACATAGATATTAAATATGGTAATATATATTTTTAACGTTAAGAGATACTTAACGTTTAAGAAAAATGTTAAAGTTACATTTAATATTGGAAATAAATAAACAAAGAAATGCAAAGGAAATAAATAAACAAAGAAATGCAAAGGAAATAAATAAACAAAGAAATGGAAGCAAATTCATGGCCAAATATAGGAGATCAATCGACTCCCTTTCCATGACCGGTCGAATGCTAGCGGTCGACCGCTTAAGGGTAGTGATCGACCAGTGAGTGTCTGGCGGCCAGGGTCAGGTTAGGCACGAATGGCTTGGATTTTATTATGTTATACCGACCTAAATCTGATGGTTCTAGTGCGTTCTAACCACTATAAATAAGAGGCTTGCCTCCTCACTTTTATTCACAAATTATTTTGAATGCTAGCAAAACTCTATCAGTCTTCATCTTCAGCCTTACGATTCAGAATCAATTGGATTTTCAGGTAAGGGATCTTAGATATTAATATATACATTTCTAACTCTATTCTTTCCTAATCTCTGATTCTAAATCTAATCTATACATTGAATTATTATATATTCTAAAAAGAAGAAATCCGAAGAAGGAATTAGGAGAAGGTGTGAATCAAAATCAAAGGAAGAAAGGCAAATTATATATGAATGGAAATCTTAGTTTTTCACATTTTAGTTTGTATGGTAGAAGTTTGGATTTTTCTTTTATGCCTTGAGGAATTTTGTATACAAAAACCCTAAAATTAAACACCAAAATTCCCCTAAATGAAATGTCAATTCTTAGGTTTATTGGAATCTCAATTGTTTTATTTTACAATATTAGAATTCGTTTTGTTATTACAATTTGAATATTTTATCTTCTATTCCACTTCCAACTTTTCCCTATTAATGTGCTGAAGGATTCTAAAAAGAAAATAAGTCCGAAAATGGTGTGTAAAGTACGAATTCCCCTATTTGTAGTTTGCGCTGCCTATTTCCGTGATTTAAATACAAATCTCCTTTTCACTTCAAGTTCGTATATGTAAAAGTTGAACATAATACAAATGGTATAAATTGTAAGTTTTGTTTCCTTGAAGTAAAGCTACCGATTCTACTAAATTAATATAAAATAAGTTTGGTATTTGATTCCATTTTATTAATGCAAGTTTATTTGTTTGGATAAGGATATTGGCTATTTTATAAGTTATTGTGTGGAGTTAGACTTATATGAATTTGGAAGTTATGACATTTTAACAATTATTATAGGACGTGAGAATTTCAGAATTAGAGTACTTTACACACATTTAGGAATACATATTAGTTATCCTAATTATTGCAAAAATTTAAATATACTATTAGTGTATAATTAATAACATATTAATCATACATAATAAATGTTACTACCCTAGATATTGATTTTGATGACGACAACCATATAAATATTACTACTAACATATCTTCGAGTTGCGTGGTTATTTTAGATATATTATAGAGAATTTATAAAGATAACAAGAACTCAATGGAAGAAAATGGATTATATAAGAAGGTTAATTAGAGCTATGGAAGAACAAAACTAATTGAAGAAGAATGATGAAAGGACATAAGTGTTTGAAGTGAAGAATAGTTGGTTGAGTCTTAGAATTCCTTGTTAAAGATCCGATGCAATTATACTTGAAGATCATCAACCATTGACCTCAACCGAATCACAAAAATCCACAAAAAGAGGTGCTTTTGAAATCTGAAATTTGCAACACTTGTTAGTGTTGCTGATGTGTTGATTTTCTCTTTGGAAAATGTCTATATGTCGACTTATGGGGGTATAGGCATACTTCCCATTGGTCAGTTTTTTTTTAAATTTATATCAAGGGATTTTCCTGCCAATTCTTCACCAAAGACACGTCTCTTCAACCACTATATAAAGGCCTTGGAAAACGAATTTTCCAATCAATTCTCTCTTCATTCCCATACCCTTTCTCTTTCATACTTTAGCAAAAGAATTCCATTGCATATTCTTTCATTCTCTTTGCAAATCCATACCATTTCACTTCGATTCTTCAAGGATTTGCAAACCATATTATATAAGAGAGTTTCTACTTGAATTCATATCATTCTCTCTCCGATTTCATCCTATTCCTCTAAGAATTCAAAGATATATTGCCATTGAAAGTCAACATGATTATTGTACCGAATCTGCAAGAATCCATATTGAAGATACAACTAATTGCCATACTTTGTTGTTGTTTGTGAAAAGGAAAGGTGTTCTCGTAGCCTGTGAAATCAAGAGGGTGTATCTTGTAGGCCGTGAAAGATTGTAAAGGTGTTCTTACCACCTATGGAAAGCAAGCGATTATAGTGAAATTCTGCATAGTGTGATGCAGGACTGAATGTAGGATTGGTTAATCCGAACAAGTATAAAAATCTAGGTGTTATTTACTTTACTGCATTTTACTTTACTATTTATTTATTCTATGATTATTGGTTTTCTATTTGCAATTTGATTAGATATAGTGTTAAAGTCATAAGTTAATTCTAAATAATTGAAATATGCAGTTCACTGTTCAAATAGCCTTAAGATCTATTCCACATTGTGTTATAGACACCCCATTTTTCAACAATATATAGGTTAGAAAATAGTATTAAACCAATATGAAGGATGTCAAGAATAATTATGGAAATTAGTCCACAATTAAAGGTGAAATAAGGAGTTTTCCTTATATGGCCTTAGTGTGTAAATATGGATGAGGTATTGTAACACCCCATAAAATTTACATTAATAATTAGTAATTAGGCTCCAGAAATAGAATTTGAGCATGATGGAATTTGACCATGAAACTTGCAACATTGTGTCTGTGATGAATCTGAGCAACTTTCATGTTTGGAGTTTCACGATTGAAGTTCAAACGAAGAAGTTACGTGCATTTAAAGAATTGAGAACGAAGATAATTAAATAACAAAATATGGTACATAATTAAGTCAAGAATCCTGTTATGGGCCAGTCGATCGTTCATAGAGATGTGGTCGACCAATCAAAAGAATTCGGCAAGGGTTTGAACTCGGCCAACGGTCCGGATTTAATAATTTTAATCTAACAGATACGAAGGATTTGAGAGCTTATAAATATAAGCCTAACCCCTCCCTTTTCTTCTCATATTTTCTGTTTAAGGGCAACAAAGCTATGTCGTTTCCTCTTCTCCACTACTCCTCCTAACTTTAAAATATATTGTATTTATATAAATTGGAGAAGAGAAAAAAATAAATAGCAGGGAGATCAACGTTGAATAAAAAGGTAAATTTCAATATTATAAATCTATATTCCTCTTTTTTCCTAATTCCCGTCTCAGATCTGCAATTATAGTGTTGTGTATATACCTTTTTATACATATTTCTTGAGATTGAAAAGGAGATGGAGTTGACTCAAAGAATCAGATTCAGATCTGGGGA
Source organism: Allium fistulosum (assembly GCA_030737815.1). NCBI lineage: Eukaryota > Viridiplantae > Streptophyta > Magnoliopsida > Asparagales > Amaryllidaceae > Allium > Allium fistulosum. Next base: position 855,678,319 of record CM060907.1, read on the forward strand.
TTTGGAAAGCTTCTTAAGGTAAATGTGCAATTATGTAATTCACTTATAACATTGGAATTTATTTTGCTGGATTTTTATTTGATGTTTATGCCTTAATAAATATCTAAAGAGTTGTAGGCTTGAATTAAGCGCATAAAACACCGCCTACATATTCTGTAAGTGAATAAGAATATTGTTTACACCCAGATCTGAATATCAATCCCTAATTTATTAAAAGCTGAATATGGATAAAGATATAAAATTAGTTCTAGATCTACAATTAGGTTGTAGAAATATTTGTATAATTTAGATTTGCTCTGATTCTATTAGAATGTGAATTTTCATATTTTAATTTGTTGGAAGTACTATCCATTTAACCTCCATGAATATGTTTGATTTCTTAATTTCATAGAAAAAGTGCAACATTTGAGTTAACAAGGAATATACATCAAAAGAGGAAAGAGATCTGTAAAGTATGGATTTTCCTTCCTGTACTTTACACTATCTATTTCAATAAAGAGGAAATAAATAATTCCTTATAATTTCAAACTAAGTAAATCTCTTATTTAAGTTAATTTATGGAAGGTTAAAATGGGAAAACTTTTTGGAAGGATAATTCTAACAGATTAAAACACATCATGAAATATTCTAGCTAAGGATTAATAACTAGAAATATAATAATAAATTTATAAACATGTATAACTGAGCTAAAACATTCAAAAAAAATATAATTAGTATAGCAAATATATGTTAATATTCACATTAAATGTAAATTGAACATTAGAATAAATCGAGTAATAAATGGTAGGATTAGGAAATAAAGATGGAAATATTGATATTGATACGGTAATGATCATTTATTACGGTAATTGGAAGTTATAAGAGATTAAATAGGCTATAAATGGATGAATTGAGACCGATTAATGATATTGATACGGTAATTATGGAAAGATAAGAAAGAAATAATGGGTAAGATTTGAATAAGTAAATAAAGGTCTTTAGGAAATGTCCGTTAGGATAATAATAATTTATTACGGACAAAAGGGACGTTTATAGGGATAATAAATAAAAACATGCTTGATAGTAATTAAATATTACGATGCGGTATAATTGTCATTATAGTAAATTATATAACCTTAAATATGAAAATAGAGAATAGTGGGCTATGCCCAATAATAAAGCTTAGAATAATTAATTTTATTTAGTGCGTTGGCATGCGAGGTCAGTAGAGTTACACAACAAAGGTCTGCCCTTCACTCAGAGGCTACCAGTAGTTGTGTATACTTACTACTGATATAGGACATCTCCAACCTTAGGATCTATGGGAAAGAGATCTACATTGCGGATAGATTAGGGGAAAATATACCTGGAGGTTCGCCTCGGATTTAAAGTATTAAATGGCTCGGTCTGCTTCGAATCCAAAAGAGAGGTAGTAAGTAACTAAAAGAGGTATTTTCCGAGACATACTTAGTCTAAATAGGGATGTCAGTTGTGGAGGGTCGGCGGACTATGTCAATAGTTGGTACCGGTATAGTTATAGTAGGCTTGAAATATAGGCTTTGTTCCCCAATGATCATAGACGAGCGGCAGCAAAGACTTGTGTTATGCCCTTACGAATTTCACTTCCTACTAGTTAGAATCCGTATGGGATACATGAACCTCATGGTAGACGATTATATGGAAAATTAGTTTAGTGGAGTTAGGCTAGTTAACCCTTAGATGGTCTTTGAGTTGCAGTAGTAGTACGATAAATATATTACATATTATAAAACCATATATAGGAGTCATTGGTCTCTGTAGCTAGGACCGATAGACCAACGTTGATGATACGAAGGACCCGCTTCATATTTAAGAAGTATTAAATGGCTAGGATTTTCGGTAGAGAAATGATTAGATGATATATATGTACTTAGGTACACATATGTATAGTATACATTGGAGAAGGTTAGGTTGACATATCGTACGCGCATATGAAAGTAAAAGGATTAACCATAAATAATAAGACATAACATTTAAATGGAAACCAATTGCTGTAAATTTATGTTAAGGATAAAGCATGCAATTTTCAATCACCAGAATATTGTTCTGACCCCCTTCTCATTAAAACCCACAAGACAGATTTAGAGAAATAGGTCATTGGGGGCAAGATGGAACGGTTGATGGACAAGTCTTCTTAGTCATGCGTGGTATTGACAAGGCGATTAAATGTCCAAGGAATACCACTAATTCCGAGGTAGTGGCCTCATTCAGTATTTATATCCTATTATATTTTACTTTCCACTGTGAATTTAGATTAGTCGATCTCTGATATACTTATGTTTATTACATGTTACTAAAACTAATGATCTGTACCCTTATGGACTTGGGTTTCGATTTCGTCGAAACTCAGGCCCATCAAGGTGCAGGTTGTTACATTTGGTATTAGAGCCTAGGTTAGTCGATCATAGGGATTAGGATATACTAAGAGCATGCATTTATATTTTTCTCCCTAAATCTACGTCGAACATAAGTAATTCCGACCACAAAATAATTGCGACCATATTCTGAAAGGATGGGCGAGGCGGCTATGAGTTGGAAAATTTTATAGAGTAAAAAAAATTAGTACCTACCCCGATTACCCCATGGTTCATTGGTTGCATGTAAGGAGTTAATCTAGAAGAGCATGAGCATGACATATGGAAGGATCTCAGAGCTTGGATGGTGTTTGACTTGATTGCTGAGACATAGCTACCGTATGATCGAGGATTATGGTGGATTGATAGTTGAAGATGCACATTTTATCCAGATAAGTGGGAAATAAGAATCTATATGTCGCAAACATCCAGAGGCAAGTTCTCCTAAGGGAATGCTCATCAATCACTACAAGGTGACGAACTAGAATTTATCAAAGAAAGGTAAGTCCATTTCTGAGTTGGACCCCAAGTGAGAGAATTTGATAAAATATTTCAAAAATACCTTGAACTGTTTGAATATGTTTTCAAAAGATTTTTCCAAAGGGTCTATTTGGAAACTATTGTTTTGAAAGTAAGAAAGTTTTGGAATCTTTATTTTTAAATTTGGTTGTGCTGAAATGTCTTGATTTAACAAGAGCAAGTTTTGCAATTATTAAATATACATACACACACACACACACACACACACATATATATATATATATATATAGTAAATTAAAAGATTGATTTTGGTTTAAAAAGGATTTTGGGTGTAAAAGAGTTTCTCGTTTTGGAAACATATTAAAATGAGCGAATGTATAGTATGACGATTTTTCCCATTTATGAAAATAGAAAGTTTTCACGATTTCTTTAAAGGGAGGATAAAATAGAAATGATGCTTAATTTAGTTGGGGTCTATAGTTAGGAAGTGTAAGAATACTCGACAGCGAAATATGAGGAATATTCTCGTTTTAAAATAATATGAAGGATGGTAGCTGGAATAATTTTGGTTTTTCGATGTTGTCGATGACAGTAGCAGTATAAGTTAGGAGTATTGCAAAATAATGGAGGGAAGGTTCAAAAAGTTAGATGGTGGGCTAAGGGCACTGCCATGTAGAGGACAAGATTTTTCGATACAACTTGGATCGTGCCGGATCAAAGAAACGACGTGAAATGATTATTATTGTAATCATTATTAATTATCCCAGCCCGAATAGGGTCCAGGTTCAACCTGTGACCTAAATTCAACAATCGGTCGACCGCAACCGATAGCCCTAAGGCGATCGATCTGTTAATGGGATTAGGGCATAACCCGAACCTGGAACACGACTTATAAGTCGAGTCCATTCAACAGCCCTCCCATCGTTTCCCCTCCTCTTCCTCACAGCTTAACCCAATCCCCTCCTCCTAAATCAAAGCCGCCGCTCTTCCTGTCCCCTTTCCATAAAGATAAACAACGCCATCTCCCTCTCCATTGCAGTAGGCCCTGCTTCAACGACAGCAGCTTCCCCTCCCAAGTGCCAATTATTGAGCGCCGATCTAGCCCCGCTACCTCTCCAGAACTGAACCCAATCTCCCCTCTCTGACCTCTACTCAGTCCATGGCACCGCCTCAAACCTCTGTATCTTCCTCACGCCATCCAGGTCTCATCCCTTAAGAGATCGCTTGGCTAGACCAGAACAATTGGAAAATCTTCGTTTACTTGGCCCCAGCAAATTTCACCTTTGTTCAGGGATGAGCAATCAAATTTGGAGATTTCGCCACCTTCGGACTCAAGGAATTGTTCACGCAAGCAGGATTAGGATCGATTCTCCGCTATGACACTTTTGAGTGGGAATGCTACCCATGTTGCATAAGGCTATTTGACGCCCATTTGCTATACAACTTTGATGAAGGTATTAGTAATTTCAAGTCGAAAGTAAAGGGAGTCGAGATCGATTTGTCCGATGATAATTTCGATGAGATTTTAGGGATAGCTATGGATGGTATGAACTTGGAGGATGTTGAGATGACTGATCTGAAGATTCTGTAGTGGACCTTTACCGGAGATATTGGTATTTGGAGGTTAGACAATTTGTGACCTACAACCCGCCTTGTCGTTCGCATAGTTCAGCAAAACATTATTTTGAAGATGGGGAGCTATGATCAGATTTATCCGTTCGTACAGAAGATCACCTACGCCATCATGGGTATACGACTGTTAATTGGGCTCGTGCTATCATGAGAAAACTGTATTAGTCCTGGAGTAGGTACCCCCCATAGTTACTCTCCGTAGTTCCACCTTCTCACTTGTGTCTTTAGGTGATACAGAGTGAGCCTCTCTGGAGAGCCGGTCCAGAGGAAGGTCCCATCCCCATTCAACTGAGCCTCTCTCAAGAAGATGGGGTTCCCCGAGCCACCAGCTGACGTAGCGGTGTTAGCAGCAGAAGAGCAGTCGCAGCAGGAGGCAATGCAAGGATAAGGTGCTGAAGGATACCAGTGCCTTGAGCTAGTTGCTATTCGACAAGTCTAGGCCGAGCTCTGAGAGATTCGAGCTAAGTAGCGGTGCTAGAGCCACGAGATTGGATGTATAGTCACTATGCTACACCCATTCCAGGGTCATGGAAATGGCTCGAGCTCCTGTAGAGGACCGAGACTGTCTCATGGTCTGTAGGAAGTGTTTTAGGATTAGTATTGTTGTGTTGTCATTTCCATCCAACATTTGTCCTTTCCTTTCTTTAGGTTGTTTGGGTTGTAACTGTTGGTTGTCACTTGTATAAAAGACACATATGGTATGTTATGAAATGTGTTCCTATTTATTCATTGCATTGTTATTTCTGGATATGTAGACCGCTCTTATATGTATTTGGAAAGAAACAGTATAAATATGGAAATCTCATAAAGACACTTAACTAACGGTAAATGCAGTATAAGAATTGAAGTTTATAAATAATTAATTTTAGTGAGCAAATGACATGCTAAGGTTGTTGCGAAATGAGGGTCATTATTCATGTTCCTTAAAGGCTAAAATTTACAAATAGATTTATTATTGTCATGTTAAAATAAAAGAATAAGTTTAAAGGTCTTAAATTAATTGCAAAATGCTAGGATTGAACATATGCGTTAACTCATAACTGATTTCCAACTACATTGAAATGTGGCTTGATTTACTGAAAATGGAAAAGTTGAATATTTTCAAAAATTGCGTTGGAAAAAATTAGTATTTAAATTATTTTTGGATTCTTTTGTCTAAATGTTTTAAAAGAAAATGGTGTTTAATTGTTTTGGAATTTTGACTTTTCAAACCATGTGCAAATTTGATTGAAAAGTGGAAAGGATTTTTATGGAAATATTTTGGTTTTAAATGTCACATTCTAAGCGTAGGGAAGATAGATGGGTTAATAGATATGAATATAGCGGTGCATACGATAACAAAGAAAAAGCTGTTTTAGCCTTGGAATTTCTATTTCTGTACCTAGTCCATGACACACGAGTGTTTGTTTTTGGATTCAATTTTGCTTCAGGGCTTGAAAACAAGCCTTCTTATGTGTATTGTACATGGAAATTTTTTAGAGAAGCCTAGGCAACAAAGAAGTTTCCAATGTACAAGGGGACTGGTACCGAATAGAGTGGTAAGAATGTAAAACTATTCGCCTAAATTCCTTTTCCAGCATAGATGTAAACGTTTAGGAAACAAAAATTTGACATGTTAGATTTTTGGATAGTAGAATTTGGATGCAAAATTGGTTGAACTATGCTTCAATTCATAGCAGTATGAAATTTTTATGTGAAATTTTTTCAAAGCCCGCATATATATAGAACTGCTAGTATATACAATTTGGTTGCATCTTATTTTCAAAAATCGTTTTAAAAGAATGCATTCATATAGAAGGACCCGATTTTGAATCTTTATGCATACATGTTTTATACGGTGTCATACACTAAGCACTTATGCACGTTAGACCGCAAAATTGATTGTACACTAATTGGTTGAACAATTTAGGATGGTTATTGCATTACCCTATGATTTAATCATTGGATTAATTTCGGGTACAAAATTATTTTAAGAGGGAAGAATGTAACACCTCATAAAATTTACGTCAATAATTAATAATTAATTAGACTTCAAAAATGGAATTTGAGCAAACGATGGAATTTAGCCAGGAAGCTTGCATCATATGCGTTCATGGCTATTTTCTAAGAAACTTTCATATTTGGAGTTTCGCAACCGAAGTTCAAACGAAGAAGTTACGAGGATTTAAAGAATTCGAAACAAAAATAATAAAATAATAAAATATGGTAATATATATATAATTAAACCGGGACCGTGCCGGTCAAACCCTACTGCAAACTGATCGATCGCTGACGGTCGATCACTCGTAGGCGTGCGGTAGACCGGTCGAAACAATTTGACTGACCAATGGCCTGGATTTAATAATTTGAATCTCATGGATACGACTGATTCGAGAGCTTATAAATATAGGTCTAACCCTTCCCTTCTCCTCTCACATTTTCTAATCAAGGGCACATAATATGGATAAAGATGTAGAATTTATTCCAGATCTACAATTAGGTTGTAGAAATATGTTAGTATAATTTAGATTTGCTCTTATTCTATTAGAATGTGTATTTCCGTATTTTAATTTGTTGGAAGTATTGTTCGTTTAACCTCCATGAATTTGTCTATTATCTTAATTTCATAGAAAAAATGCAATATTTGATTTGACAAGGAATATACATCAAGAGTGAAAAGAGATGTGTAAAGTATAGATTTTCCTTCTTGTAGTTTGCACTGTCTATTTCAATAAAGAGGAAGTAAATAATTCCTTTTAATTTTAAACTAACAATTCTCTTATTTTAGGTTAATTTATGCAAGGTTATAATGAGAATCTTTTTTGGAAGGATAATTCTAATAGATTAAAATATGGAATGAAATATTCTGGTTAAGGATTAATAACTAAAAACATAATGATAAATTTATAAACATGTAAAACCGCGCTAAACATTCAAACTAGAAATATAATTAATACAAAGTAAAACATGTTAATATTCACATTAGATGTAAATTGAATTTTAGAATAAATCGAGTAATAAATGGCAGGATTAGGAAATAAAGATGGAAAGATTGTAACTCCAAAAATGAATAGACAATAAATGTGTAATAAATTAGGAGTTACAAGAATTTAAATAGGCTATAAATGGATGAAACGGGACTGATCAATGAGATTGGTACGATGATTATGGAAGGAAGAAATAATGGGTATGGTTTAAATAAGTAAATAAATATCTTTAGGAAACGCTCGATAATATAGTAATGATTTATTATGGACAAAAGAGACATTTATAGAAATAATAAATTAAGCATGCTAGGTAGTAACTAAATATTACAAGGTAGTATATCTATCATTAGAGTAAATTATATAGCCTTAAATATGAAAATAGATTAGTGGGTTGTGCCTAAAATTAAGGCTTAGAATAATTAATTTGATTTAGTGGGATGGGATGCGAGGTCAGCAGAGTTACACGATAGAAGTCTACCCTTCACTCAGAGGCTACCAGTAGTTGTGTACACTTACTACTAATATGGAACATCTCCAGCCTTAGGATTTGTGGAAAAGGATCTACGTTGCAGATAGATTATGGGATAATATGCCCAGGGGTTCGCCTCGAATTTGAAGTATTACATGGCTCAGTACCTTCTTGGGAAATGGGGTCCGCTTCTTATCCAAAAGAGAGGTAGTAAGTAACTAAATGAGGTATTTTTCTAGACTTACTTAGTCTAAATAGGGATATCAGCTGTGGAGGGCCGGTGGGAAATGTCATTAGTTGGTACTAGTATGTTATGTTAAAGACTTGGGTGATGCCTTGACATATTTCAATTCCTGCTAGTGTTGAATCCATATGGACCTCATGGTGGATAATTGGATGAAAATTCGTTTAGTGGAGATAGGCTAGTTATCCCTTAGATAAGTCTTTGAGTTGTGGTAGGAATACGTCAATTAAATTATATATTATATATTGTAAAGCCATATATAGGAGTCATCCGTCTGTGTAGCTATGACCGATAGACCGGCGTTGACGATGCGAAGGGCCCGCTACATATTTAAGAAGTATTAACTGGTCGGAGTTTTGGGAAGAGAAATGATTAGATGATATATATGTACTTAGGTACACAATTGTATAGTATGCCTTGGAGAAGGTTAGGTAGACATATCGAACGCGTGTATGAAAACAAAAGGATTAACCATAAATAATAAGACAACATTTAAATGGAAACCAATCATTGTAAATTTATGTTATGGATGAAGTATGCAATTTTCCAATCAACCGAACGTTGTTCTAATGTAACAACCCGCATATCTATCGATTTTATATTTAAATATCTTATCGTTAGTCGGATGTTAGTCCGAAAAGCTACTTTTTGCATACGGTCAAATTAGGACTCGAGACCACCCCCATTGAGTTCAAAATGACGTTTGCGATCTTTTTGAGTGTAAACTTCGATATGTTTGGAGATAGTGAAATTTTCGTCACTTTTCCCACTTGTGACTTTGGTTGGGACTGCACCTTCTTAACTCAGCCCAACCCCCTCTTCTCTTCATCACTTCATCAAATACTTCAAGCTTCTTCAAAAATGGTGGAGGGAAAGAGAAATTAAAATTCCAAGCTCGAGATCCTTAGTAAATTCAGCATCAAACTCCGAATTCAAGGTGAAGAACATAGATTCAAGCTAGGGGTTGATTCTTGCTTTGCTCTTAAGCTCTCCAACATCAATTTCGTGGAAAAGGTGAGATTTTTAATCTCACATCTTGCCTATATTGTCATTGGGTTGTTGGGAATGATTCCCCATCGCTTTAGCATGCATATTCGCTTTTGGTTTGGATTAAATTGGCGAGAAACCCAATTTTTCAGCATTTTTGGCAAAATCTGGGCTATAGGTCGTACTGCCTCAGAGCCTCTGTCTGCAGATTTTCGTTCTGGTGCTAGGTCGCTCACGAGTTAAGTGTTAGGTCGCTCACGAGTTAAGGACTTAGGTCGTTCTGGCCATTTTTAGCTCGCTCGGAGTTAGGTCACTCATCCATAGGTCGTAGGTCGTATTCGACCTTAAGTCGTTAGGTCGTATCGACCTTAGGTCGTTAGGTCGTATAGACCTTAGGTCGTGCACCTTTAGGTCGAAGCATTTTAGGTCGCTTCCCCTGGACCTCGTTAGGTCGTTCACTTTAGGTCGCATGGTCTTGTTCCCCAGTTAGGTCGTAGGACCTGTTAACTGTTAAGTCGTAAGACTTTTTTTCCTTAGGTCGCAAGACCTTAGGTCGCGAACCAGTTAGGTCGCACCATCCTTAGGTCGCGAACCAGTTAGGTCGCGCACCCTCCTTAGGTCGCGAGTTTTAGGTCGAATACCTCTGTTAGGTCGCTCGCGAGTTAACCCTTAGGTCGCTCGACACTTCAGACAGTTAGGTCGTTCGCCTATCTTAGGTCGCGAACCCTGTTAGGTCGCGCATTTTCTTAGGTCGTGAACACTTAGGTTGTGCCTCACTGTTAGGTCGCGCACTTCGTTAGGTCGCTCGCGAGTTAGTACTTGGTCGTTAGGTCGAACCCCGTATTACTCTGCGTAGGCAATCTCATCTGAAAAACATTTATCAGAATTTCTACTTTGATGGTTTTGGGATTGACTTCATTGGACTTTACTCACGTCTTCGAACGTGAATTGATTTGTTTCTACAATCGTTTCATGACTTGTCACTTTAAAGATATATGAAGGTTTCAATACTAATAGTAAATATCAAAACTCTTTCATCAAAGCGATTTCAACACTATTTTAAATATCAAAAGTTCGTTTTCTCAAACCGATTTTCAATCTACTAGTATATACAAGCCTTTACTTCACTCGAATGAGAAATCGACTTAAACGACTTAGTAAAACGAGTGGTATGAAACGCTTGCGTTCACTTCGTCGGTTAGCTCTTGGACTTGTTCGATTGAACCCTTTTGTGACAATTTCCTAGTGAAGATCTACAGTTTGTTCGTAAATATTTAAGTTAAGCAAGTGGTTATGGGACATGAAGCTAAACTCATATATTTACTAGCTTAGTGTAATCGACACTTCTTTATGATCGATGATGATCATTTTATGGTTTAGACTAGCAATGTGCGATGTCTCTTCGTCCGTGTGTCGGACTTGCCTTCGGGCCATCCGTGTGTTCGGAAAATTCAAATGGATAGCTTCCATGAGATAGCTTCTCGTCCGTGTGTTCGGACTTCCCCCTTTTAGTGATTTCTGGATTTCGTGTGTTGATTTCTGGGATTTGTTCTGGATTTCGTGTGTTGATTTCTGGATTTAATGCTTCACCAACTTTTGTGGTTTTCACTGATATGATATCAGTTATTTGTGTATTGGTGAATTTGTGTGTCATTACCTTTTTTTATGTGTTTGGATCTTTGAGAAGATTCTTGTGACATTGATTAATCCCTTGTTGATTATCATTTACATACTTATAGTAGTATGCCATCATGGTTATTATATGTGTATGCCATACCCATTATCCTGTATCATGTCATCTGATATTTATAGTTAGACTGATCCGTTTATTATTTTCTTATAAATAATACTCGGGTCAGACCGAGATGTTACAGGTGCTTCTGCTTGACTTCTCTTCTGGATTACTCTGACTTTTGGCTAACTACTTAGATTAGTAGTTTTTGGTTGTACACATTTGAGATATAGACTCTATGTTGTGTATCTATTCTTTTGTATAGCACGTGATGCTATTCTTTTGTATTATAGTGGATCTTTCCGACCACTACTCTGATGTACACTTTCATGTGTTATATGTTTAGTCATATCTTCTTCCGCCTTTGTGATATGGATGTCTGTGACTGATTTATGTTATGATTATTTCTATGTTTGTTTTCGAAGATTTTATATATAGCCACCGTGTGATAGCTTTGTGTTTGTATCGGTATGTCGGATTTCCTCCTTAAAGGATATGCATTCTACTCTATCTGGCGTATCGGTGCTCGCACAAAGAAGTTACATGGATGGTCGCTCCTCCACAGCCTTATTTTCCGTGCTAATTGACAGCACTACATCGTAGTGTTCTTGGTTAGCATGGGTATAGAGGTGGGGCGTCACATCTAACCCCTTCTTCATTACAACCCACATGATAGATTTAGAGGAATATGTCATTGGAGCAAGATGGAACGGTTGATGGAGAATTCTTATTATTCATGCTTGGTACTGGCAAAGTAATTGGATGTATAAGGAATACCATTAATTTCGAGATAGTGGCCTCAGTCAGTATTTATATCTTATTATATTTCCATTCCGCTGCGAGTTTAGTTTGATCGACCTTCGATATACTTATGTTTATTACAAGTTACTAAAATTAACAATATGTTCCTTAATGTACCTGGGTTTCAAAATTTAGGCCCATTAAGGTGTTGATTGTTACATTTGCTATCAGAGCCTAGGTAAGTCGATAATAGTGATCACGATATACAAAGAGTATGTATTTACATTTTTCTTCATAAATCTATTTCAAACTCAATATATTCCGATCACAGAATAGTTATGACCATATTCTGTGTAAAGACCCATCCTTTTGACCATCGAAAGTCGACCTCGAATACTACCACTGTGTTCAAATTCAAACATCCAATAAACAAAAAGGCAGATTATTAGGGTAAATAAAAAGAAAAGAGCAGAGAACAGAGAAAATATGAATCTCATAGCGGAATCGACAACATATAACATAAAAGGGATAGTAAAAACTGTCACTCCAAAAATACCGAGCATATCAAATTTAAAAACAAACCTTGTTAGCGGACAGTTATAAAATCCTGACCTTACAATTACTAATATGGATACTATATAATACAACGAAAAATAAAACACTACGATAGGTGAACCTCCTACTCCTCTCCAAAATCTTCATAACACTAAAGCCAACCTGGAAAAATATTCAGTCTGACCCGAGCATTATAATAAAATAACACTCGGATCAGTCTGGAAATACCAACGTGAGATAACCCAAATAATGGGGAACATATAAAAGTTCTGTGAGACCACACCGCTAACGTGGAATGAGTTTTTACCTCACAAGAATAACATCCATATAGGGAATAGTAGAGATAAACAACAACAAACAAATCCAAATAAGAATGGGCATAAATAGTATTAAAAACTAGACTTGAAAGAATGAAAATAATCCAAGAAAAATCCAAATTGGACAGAATGGATAAAACATGATAATAGTCCAAACTTGATAGAATGGACGAAACCAATAATTAAACACAGCAAAGAGTGGTTGACTCTTCCCACTGCAATTAAATAAAAACAGATTCAAAGGTTCGAATCAAATAAGGAAAGGAAAATTTCCAACAAATGACTAGGAAGGTGCACCCCTTTGAAGTATACCTCTAGTAATATACTTTTGAGAAGCTCATTTACTCTGTGAAACTTCTCGAAATCCTCCAAGCCGGACCCCGCCAAACCTTACCGAGTATCTGAATATTTCACATCTAAGTGCACAACTGAATCCAATCTAGATGAGATGTGAAAATACCCTAATGGAAGCAACCCCACATAGCTTAGCCTCCTCTCGCACTTTGGATTTAGTCATTTCCAGCAAAGGAAAATAAAGCTCAAAGAGCAGCAAATCATTTCTAAGGTGACGATACACCATGAAGAAAGCTAAATCCGTTAGTTGATAAGTCAACTATCGGGGATAACTAAAATGATGGTATATGGAAATTAAATATCATATATCTAACACTACTCGTCGATTCCAAACAAGTGCTATCTCTCGGTTGAAAATGAAGCCAGGCAAGTTGAGACAATGTTAGCTCCTGTGCAGTTAAAGCGCTCGGTGGATTCAATGCGGTAGAGGTGCAAAAAGTCATAGCGGGGATGTAGCGAAGATATAGCGAGATATATCGGATTACTCTAAAATAGCATATAAATCCCATACTTGTTGATTTTACAAATATATAGATAGTAATTATGTGAAAAATTAACATTCAATTGAATTATAATTAATACAAAAATAATTTTAAATAAAAATATATGCAAATGTATTGTAAATGAACGTAAAACTGTTATATAACTTAATTTAATTTAGTAGAATATTAGAGTATTATCATTTCTAAACATATATCAAAAATTCAATGAAATTAATTAATTTCATAATTTTTATAGCGTATAAATATCATTTTTCAATCCAATTTTTTATAGAAGATATAGCGGAAATAGCGGAAATAACGGGATATAGCGGAAATAGCGGGGATTAAAGCGGAAAGGCTATACGTTGGGGATATATGGAAAAATCGTAGCGGTAGGAATCCGCTATAAGATATATCGGAGTTATAGCGGGGATATAGCGGGGCATTAACTGCACAGGTTAGCTCTAGGCATCGCCTTAACAACATATTTAACCTTTGAGGTAGAAACGGGTCCAAGCCTCAACGTTTAGCTTTAAAAGTATGACTAGATCATTTCCATATAAGCGATATCGTTTGCAGAATTACTTTTCCATAACCGAATTCGAACTTTACTTTTTAAAACTGAACTTATTCTTGATTTCCATATTACAGTATTGGTAAAACACTTTTAGAAATACCTTTTAAAATATTATTTTAAAAGACTAATTTTATAATACTAAGTGTATTAAAACAAGGACCAAAAACAAATGTCATTAAAACATTGTTTTCTATAACCCAAACAATTTACACTTAGCTTTATGTATAAATAATTCCTTTTAAAGGATTTTCTCATTTAAAACCATCATTTGTAAATTTAAAACAATATTTATTATCCCAAAAGAAAATAAAACAATTTAAATACCTTTATAAATTTAAAACAATATTAACTATCTTGAAAGATAATTAATCACATTTATAATCTCTTTTAAGTAAACAAATCTGTTTTCTTTAATATAATAGTTAATTATTTCCAAAAACTTTTATATCATCGGTAAATTAACTTTAAAATCTTTATTTAATCAGTTTATTAACTTTAAAACATTTTCATCAAATTAGTTAATTTACTTTAATCACTTTTATTAAATTAATTGACTTTAAATATCATTAATTAAAAAAGATTGATTAAATTCAAATAATCATTAATTAAATGAATAATTAATCTCAAACATCATTAATTCAAATGATTAATAAATTTTAAATGCAATTAATTAAAACAATTAGTTACATTCAAATAATCATTAATTAAAATGAATAATTAATCTTAAACATTATTAATTAAATGTTTACTAAATTTTAAATGCCATTAGTTAAAATAGTTAATTAAGTTCAAATAATCATTAATTAATTGGATTAGTTAAATTCAAACATCATTATTTAAATGATAAATTAAATGCAAAACATCAATTGTTAAAATATGATTAATTAACTGCAAAACATCATTAATTAAAATGATTAAATAAATTTCAAATATCATTAGTTAAAACAATTAATTAAATTTAAAACAAAAATTAATTAAAATGATTAATTAAAGTTTAAAATCATTAATTAAAATGATTTAATTAAATTCAAATTTCATTAATCAAATAGATTAATAAATTTCAAAACATCATTAATTAAAGTTATTAATTAATTCCACAATCATTAGTTAACATGATTTTTTAACTTTAAACATTATTAGTTAAAACAGTTAATTAATTTAAATAATCATTAATTAAAATGGTTATTAATTTAAAATACCATTAATTAATATGATTAATGGATTTTAAAATTCTATTTAATGAAAACACAAGCTCAAGTTCAAAACGCACATGATAGGGTTTTGGGGATGAAAATCAAGAAATGATGGTATAGCGAAAATCGCTATAACGACACTTAAACTATTTAAATGGAATATCAAGATTTGTTTCAATTATATATCAATATAATAGCATAAGGATGTAAATAAATAATTATTGGCGAGCAACCCTTTAAGGTCTCTCTACAAATTCTCCCCGCAAAATAATAGTTAAGGACATTATATATAATCATATGGGTTCATAACAATCAAGTTAATGTGTCATCCATTTTCCAAATGGAAATTCAACTAAACAATCAATCAAATAATTTAACTAATATCCAAGCAATCAATAATAGTTTATAGCATCATAGATATGGTATAGTAAAATTGAATGTGAGTTAAACTCACATTCATTCCAGTGGACGTTTAAACACACTGATTTGAACTAAAACCGAATAGGCATTTGATTTTAGCCTAAATTTTCACTTGCTTCAAATATATCTAAACCGATTCCATCGCATAGCCATTGTCTCTATGAGTCCAAAGCAAAAGACGGGGATCGAATTCAACCTCGTATGAGTGAGATACACATTTTATAAGTTTTCGGATTTAAATAATTAAATTAAATCACTAATCACTTAATTAAATAAACAAATCCCCACTTAACTCTAAGCCTTCTTCTGCCCCCTTCCCAATCAAATTTTATGTACAAGATAACACAAAACGCACCATAGCCGTGCATGAATCTCGACGGATACGGAGCTCCGGACATCCGTTTGACGAACCGTTTTCACCATTGGCTCTCTCTCCTCGATCCACACTTTCTCATTACTATGATGTCAGGCACCTCCCCCTCAAAATCCATCCTTACACAGCCCCCCAAACGATGCATTCTTCCTCTATGTGCCCCACCACCTCAAACTCGGTGCCTAGGTGCAACACGGCATAGCGAACTCAATGACATTCACCAATTTCCTTAATTCCACTTCGAACTCCAACACATCGAAGCCCTAGCCTACTGCCATTAACGGCCTCCTCCCTAAAATGATGATGCACCAAAAATCAAGCACATGGAAAGGTAGCTCTCGAACATACGAGCTCAATGAATCCAAAATTAGAATTTTAGTGGAGAAACGAGAATTTAATTATTAAAGTTTGAAATCTTTTCTTTCTTAGTTTACAGGCTTGGTTTTGTAAGGGAGAAGGGTATGGGTAGCACACAAGGAAGTAAGGCTGATGTGAGGGAGTATGGTAAGGTGAATAAAGTAGGGTATATATAATATTTTATATTAAAATATCCAGCCTTACATACTCAGAAAATTTGGAACTCCAATTGAGACATGCTCACTGGCATTCATACCAAATACCCTTCTTCTGAACTCAATGGAACTATTTTCAAAACCTAATTCCAATGTATACAGAAGTTATCTTTTTATATCAAATTATATCTAAAATTAATTGCTAAGCATTTCGAGCTCGCACGACCACACAGTATGTCTGACAGTTATAAGACTTAACGGCATACAATAATTTATTTTTCCATATCTGATGGCATTGGTTTTGCCAAAATCCGAGACAGTGCCCCAGAATGTTAATTTTACCAATTTAAATATTGTTATATATTTTCGATCCAATTATCGATATTTATCCGATCTACTTATATTTGTAAATAAATTTACAAATTGAATTCATCAATATTATTTATTAATTAAAATGAGTTAAATAAAATTATTAAATCCATTTAGTTAATGTTTAATTCACAATTAAAATATTTAAATGATTACAATATTTGAATTATAAGTTATTAAATTCCAAAATTCAATTATTTAAATATTTACAATTAATTAAACATTTAAGATCAAATAACCAAAAAATTTGGGTTGTTACATTCTGAAAGGATGGGCGAGGCGATTATGAGTTGGATATTTTATAGAGTTAAAAAAAATTACGCACCTACCCTGATAACCCAATGAGCATTTGCTGCACGTAAGGCGCTAACCTAGAAGAGCATGAGTATGATATATGGAAGGATCCCGGAGGCTGGTTGGTGTTTGACTTCATTGTTGTGACATAGCTACCATATTATCATGGATTTTTATGGATTGGCAGTTGAAGATGCACATTTTATCCAAACAAGTGGGAAATAAGAATCTATATGCCGCAAGCTTCCGGAGGAAAGTTTCTCGCAAAGGAATGCTCATCAATCACTGTAAGGTGAAGAACCGGATTTCATCAAAGAAGGATAAGTCCATTTCTGAGTCTGATCCCAAGTGAGAGGATTTGATAAAATATTTAAAAAATGCTTCAAATGTTTGAATGGGTTTTTCAAAGGGTCTATTTAGAAACCGTTGTTTCGAAAAGTAAGAAAGTTATGGAATTTTTATTTCTAAATTTGGCTATGCTGAAAAGTCTTGATTTATAAAGGGAAAGTTTTGAAATTCTTGTATATATATATATTAGAAGTCTGATTTTGGTTTAAAAAGGTTTTTGGGCGGAAAAGAGATTCTCATTTTGGAAACAAATTGAAATGAGCGAATCTATAGCTCGACGATTTTTCTTATTTATGAAAATTGGAAGTTTTCAAGACATCTCTCTCTTTAAGGGGCGGATAAAATAGAAATGACACTTAATTTAGTGGCTGTCTTTGGTTACCAAGTGTAAGAATACCCTACAGCGAAGAAGAGAAATATTCCCGTATAAAAATAATCATGAAGGATAGTAGCTGGAATATTTGTAAGTTTTCGAAACTGTCGATGGCGGTAGCAGTATAAGTTAGGAGTACTACAAAATAATGGAGGAAAGGTTCGAAAAATTAGAAGGCTAAGGGTACTGTCATGTAGAGGATAAGAATCTTTCGGGATAGCTCTGATTGTGTCGGATCGGAGAAACGACATGAAATAATTAATATTATAATTATTATTAATTAACCTAGCCTGACTAGGGTCTAGGTTCAACTTGCGTTCGAAATTCGACAACCGATCGACCCCTAATAGTCAACCGGTAGAGGTCGACCAGTTAACGGGTTTGGGCCATAACCTAAACCTAGAACATGACTTTCAAGTCACATCCGTTCAGCCGCCTCTTGTCATATCCTCTCCTCTACCTTACAGTCGAACCCAATCCCCTCCTTGTCAAATCAAAGCCACTACTCCTCCTCTCCTCTCCCCACGACGATGCGCGACACTGTCTCCCTCTCCACTTTAGTAGGCCCTGCTCTAACAGCAACAACTTCCCCTCCCAAGCGCCAATTTTTGTGCATTAGATCTACCCCCACCACATATCTAGGTCTAAACCCAATCTCTTCTCCTCGACCTCTACTTATCTATAACATTGTCTCGAACCTTCGGCTCTTCCTTATGCCATCCAGGTTTTACCCCTCAAGATATTAGAACAACTGAAAAATCTCTGTTTACTTGGCCTTACAAAATTTCACCTTTGTTTAGGGATGGCTAGTCAAATTTTGAGATTTCGCCGCCTTTGGACTCGATGAATTGTTCATGGCAGCAGGATTAGCACCGATCCTCCACGATGACACTTTTGAGCGGAAATGCTACCAATGTTACATGAGGCTTTTTATTCCCATTTGTTGTACTACTTTGATAAGTAATCTCAAGTAAGAAGTGAAGGGAGTTGAGATCGATCTGTTCGACGATGATTCCAGTGAGATATAAGGGATAGCCGTGGAGTGATCGGACTTAGAAGATGACTGATCCGAAGATTCTACAAAGGATCTTTTTTAGAGATTTTGGTGTCTGGAGGTCAAACAGTTGGCAACCCTACAGCTCGCCTTCTCATTTTCACAGTTCAGCAGAACATCGTTCCAAAGACGGGGAACTACGGTCAGATTTATCCATTGGTATAAAAGGCAACCTATGCCATCATGGGTGGTACAGTTGTCAACTGGGCTCTTGTGATCATAAGCAACTGTATTAGTCCTAGAGTTTGTACACTTCGGAGTTACTTTCCGTATTTACACCTTTTCACTCGTGTCTTTAGGCGATACAAAGTGAACCTCTCTAGGGAGCCGGCCCAGCGGAAGGTCCCCTCCTCATCGATAGAGCCTCTCTCAAGAAGATGGGGATCCCTGAGCCACTAGATGAGGTAGCAATGCCAACAGCAAAAGAGTAGCCACATCAGGAGCAGAGCAAGTATAAGGCACTGAAGGATACCCGAGACCTAAGCTAGTCGCTATCCGATAGGTCCAGGGCGAGCTTTGGGAGGTTCGAGCTGAGCAGCGGTGCCAGAGATATGAAATTGGGTGTATAGCCGCTATGCTACACCCATTCCGGGGTCGTGGTAATGACTCGAGCTCCCGCAGAAGATCGAGATCGTCTCACAGTCTATAGGAAGTGTTTTTGGTTTAGTATGTTGTGTTGTCATTTCCCTTCCAGCATTTATCCTTTCCTTTCTTTAGGTTATTTTGGTTGTAACCGTTGGTTGTCTCTTGTATAAAAGACACATATGATTAGTTATGAGATGTGTTCCTATTTATTCATTGCACTATTATTTCTGGATATGTAGACCACACTTATATGTATTTTAGGAAGAAACGGTACAAATATGGAAATAAAGTCACTTAATTAATGATAAATGCAATATAAGACTGGAAGTTTATAAAATAATAAATTTTAGCGAGCAAAGGACAGGCTAAGGTTGTTGGAAATCACGGGTCATTATTCATGTTCCTTAAAAGCTAAAATTTACAAATAGATTTATGCGTTGTCATATTAAAATAAAAGAATAAGTTTAAAGGTCTTAAATTAATTGCAAAATGTTAGGATTGAACATATGCGTTAACTCATAACTGATTTTCGACTACATTGAAATGTGGCTTGATTTACTGAAAATGGAAGTGTTGAATGTTTTGAATATTTATGTTTGAAAAAAATTTAGCATTCGAATTATTATGGGATGTTTTTGTCCAAATGTTTTAAAAGAAGATGATGTTTAATTGTTTTGGAAGTTGGACTTTTGAAACCTTGTGCAAATTTGGTTGACAAGTGGAAATGATTTTTAAGGAAATTCTTTGGTTTTAAATGCCACATACTAAGCATAAGGAAGATAGATGGGTTAATATGAATTTAGTAGTGCATTAAGATCAACGTTAGGATAAAACACAGACGATAACAAGGGAAAGGCTATTTTAGCCTTGGAATTTCTATTTGCATACCTTATCAATGACATACAAGAGTCCATTTTTTGATTCAGTTCCACTTCAAAGCTTGAAAACAAGCCTTCTTATATGTATTGTACACGGAAAAATTTAGAGAAAATTCGGGCCAACAAGGAAATTTCTAATGTACAACAGGATTGGTACCTAATAGAGTGGAAGAATGTAAAACTCTCCACCTAAATTCCTTTTCCAGCATAGGAGTAAACGTTTAGGAAGCGAAAAATAGACGCGTTAGATTTTTGGATGATCGAAATTGGATGCAAAATTGGTTAGACCATGCTTCTATTTGTACGAGTATGAAATTTTTGTGTGAAAAGGATCTTTCAAAGCCTGCATACATATAAAACTGCCAATATATATTGATTGTTTGCATCATATTTTCAATTTTTCTAAAAGAATGCATTCATAAAGGAGAGTCCAATTTAGAATCATTGTGCATACATGTTTTCTATAATGTCATACACTAAGCACTAGTGCACGTTTGACCGCAAAACTGGTTGTAAACCAATTGATTGAATAGTTTAGGATGGTTACCGCATTACCCCATGATTAATTTATTGGAGTAATTTCAGGGTCGAAATTCTTTTAAGGAGGGAAGAATGTAACACACATAAAATTTAGGTTCATAATTAATTAGGCTCCAAAAATGGAATTTGAGCAAATGATGGAATTTGACCATGAAACTTGCATCATTGCATTCGTGGCAATTTTTTGAGCAACTTTTATATTTGGAATTTCACGATCGGAGTTCGAATGAAGAAGTTACGAATGTTTAAAGAAATAGAAACGTAAATAATTAAATAACAAAATATGGTAATAAATATAATCAAACCAGGACCACACCGGTCAACCCCTGCTATGAGCTGATCGACGCTACCGGTCGACCAATCAAAACAATTCGATTAGGGTTTGAACCTCAACCAATGATCTGAATTTAATAATTTCAATCTAACGGATACGACTGATCCAAGAGCCTCAAAATATAGGCATAACCCCTCCCTTCTCTTCTCATATTTTCTGATCAAGGGCAGCGAAGCTCTACCATTTTCTCTTCTTCATTACTCCTCCTAACTTTAAAATAATTTGTATTATACAAATTGGAGAAGAGCAGAAAATAAATGAAGAAGAGAAGGAGCGGATCGGCATTGCACAATAAAATGATAAATTTCAATATTATAAATTTATTCCCTTTTTTCTAAAATCTCCTCTCAAATCTGTAATTCTAATGGTGCGCATATACCCTTTTATACATATTTCTTGGGATTAAAAAGGAGACGGAGTTGATTCAAAGAATCAGATTTAGATCTGGGGATTAGGAAAGCTTCTTTAGACAAGTGGGAAATTATGAAAATTGCTTATAACATTGGAATTTGTTCATCGGATTTTTATTTGATGTTTATGCATAAATAAATATCTAAAGAGTTGTAGGCTTGAATTAAGCGCATGAAACACTACCTACATATTCTGCAAGTGAATAGGAATATTGTTTAAATCCAGATCTGAAAATCAATCCCCAAGTAATTAAAAGTTGAATATGGATAAAGACGTTGAATTTGTTCTAGATCTACAATTAGATTGTAGAAATATTAGTATAATTTAGATTTTCTTTGATTCTATTAGAATGTGAATTTTCATATTTTAATTTGTTGGACGTACCGTCTGTTTAACCTCCATGAATTTGTCTAATATCTTAATTTCATAGAAAAAGTGCAACGTTTGATTTGAAGAGGAATATACATCAAAAGAGGAAAGTGATGTCTAAAGTATGGATTTTCCTTCCCTCAATTTACACTGTCTATTTCAATAAAAAAGAAACAAATAATTCCTTGTAATTCCAAACTAAGTAAATATCTTGATTTAGGTTAATTTATGGAAGGTTATAACGGGAATCCTTTTTGGAAAGATAATTCTAATATATTAAAATACAGAATGAAATATTCTAGCCAAGCATTAATAACTAGAAACATAATAATAAATTTATAAATATGTATAACCGTGCTAAAAAATTCTAAATAAAAATATAATTAGTACAACGTAATACACATTAATACCTGCATTAGATGTAAATTAAATGTTAAAAGAAATCGAGTAATAAATGGTAGGATTAGGAAATAAAGATGGAAAGATTGTAACTCCAAAAATGAATCAGCAATAAATTTGCAATGAACTAGGAGTTACAAGAATTTAAATAGGCTATAAATAGATGAAATGGGACTGATTAATGAATCTGGTGGGGAAATTATGGAAATATAAGGAAGAAATGATGGTTAAGATTTGAATAAGTAAATAAATTTCTTTAGAAAACATCTGTTAAGATAGTTATCATTTATTACGGACAAAAGGGACATTTATAGAGATAATAAATAAAATATACTAGGTAGTAATTAAATATGAGAAGGCAGTGTAATTGTCATTAAAGTAAATTATATAGCCTTAAATATGCAAATAGAGATTAGTGGGTTATGCCCAATATTAAAGCTTAGAATAATTAATTTTATTTAGCGGGTTGGGATGCGAGGTCAGTAGAGTTACACAACAGAAGTCCGCCCTTCACCCAAAGCCTACCAGCAGTTGTGTACACTTACTATTAATATGAGACATCTCCAACCTTAGGACCCATGGGAAAGGGATCTATGTTGTGGATAGATTAGTTGAAAATATGCCCGAGGTTCTCCTTGGATTTGAAGTATTAAATGGTTCAATACCTTCTTGGGAAACGAGTTCTGCCATATATTCAAAAGAGATAGTAAGTAACTAAAAGGGGTATTCTCCTAGACTTACTTAGTCTAAATAGGGATGTCAGCTGTGGAGGGTCAGGGGGCTATGTCAGTAGTTGGTACCCGTATAGTTATAGTATGGCATATAGGCTTTTATGCCCAACAATCCTAAACGAGCTGTAGCAAAGATTTGGGTTATGCCTTGACGGACTTCACTTCCTACTAGTGTAGAATCTGTATGTGATATGTGTGAAACTCATAGTGGACGATTAGATGAAAAATTAGTTTAGTGGAAGTGGGCCAGTTAACCCTTTGATTAGTCTTTGAGTTGTGGTAGTAGTGCGTCAATTAAATTATAAATGGTATATTATAAAGCTGTATATAGGAGTCGTCGATCTCTGTAGCTATAGACCGGCGTTGACAATGCGAAGGGCCCGCTTCATATTTAAGAAGTATTAAGTGGCCAAGGTTTTGGGTAGAGAAATAATTTGATGATATATGTACTTAGGTACACATATGTATAGTATACATTGGAGAAGGTTAGGTAGATATATCGAACGCGCATGAGAAAGTAAACAGATTACCCGTAAATAGTAAGACATAACACTTAAATGGAAACCAATCGATGTAAATTTATGTTATGGATAAAGTTTGCAATTTTCCAATCACCGGAATGTTGTTCTGACTCACTCCTCATTACAACCCACATGATATATTTAAAGGAACAGGTCACTAGATCAAGATGGAATAGTTGATGAAGAAGTCTTCTTATTGATGCTCGGTACTGACGAGGCAATTGGATTTCCAAGAAATACCATTAATTTTGAGGTAGTGGCCTCAGTCGGTATTTATATCCTATTATATTTTCCATTCTGCTACGAGTTTAGTTTGATCGATCTTTGATATATTTATCTTTATTATAGGTTACCAAAAACAACTATGTATCCTAATGGACTTGGGTTTCTATTTTATCGAAATACAGGCCCATTAAGGTGCGGGTTGTTATGGATATGCTATATACATTGTATAAATTTATGGTAGTGTGTTATGAAGCAGGAAAATGGCTAAGTTATAGGGATGCGAGGTCAGTCAAAAGCAAATAGAAGTCTGACCAGCTAATTTGGTTACCAGCAGTGTGACTTTGGGTCTGATGTGAGATATCGTCTATAGTGTTACCCGGCATTCTAGCCTGGCTATTTCAAACTGATTGCATGAGTTAGATTCGATTGTCATTAAGGCCGATGACTCTAGAGCGATGATTGTGGGACCTAGAAGTTGTTATCCCGCCTTTTGGCAAGACCGTGACACCAAGGACTAGACTAGAAACCAGTGACAGATTGTCTCGGAGATCAGTTACACACAAGGATCGCTATGGATATTGATGAAATTTGTCCGAGTCCAGATCAGGCTGCAATTGATAAGGCACGTCAAGAAGAATAGTAGAAACCAACGTTCCGAATTTCAAGTCAATCCGAGTTCGTGCGCCCAAGATATCATCGACGCAATCGAAGGGCATAGCCCTAAGTTCGCCTCCGTTTGGTTCGAATCGACTAAGGATCGAATCCATCAAAATCGATGCCAACAAGGTCGACTCGGTCTACTTCGAATCCCTTTTGAACACACGTTGGTCACAAAAGCCTTCTTATTCGAATCCATCGGACGGCTAAGCTTCGTATCCACCATCCAAGGCAGCATGTTCGACTCGATGGAAGTTTCCCCTGGTTACCTCGAATCCACGAGGGGAACGTTGGCTTCGACTCCATCAAGCAGGGCCTAGTTCGAATCCATTAGGTTATCACTTCCTTCGAATCCACAGAGCTGCAGATACTTCGAATCCACACTGCTTGAAGCAACTTCGGATCGATCGACTTTAACGCACCTAGATCGATTCGAACAGACCTTCGTTCATTCGATTCGAAGAGGGATGTCTTCGAATCCACTACCACGAATCCACCCAGTCAAAGCGGCGAAGAACATGGAGTCGACCCAGTCAATCCGGAGTGAGAAGCGGATCGATGTGAAGCATGCGCTCCACGCCGTAGACTTCACATACAGGAGGATTGATTCGAACGAATCGATTCGAACGTATCGATTCGAGCGACTCCAGAAAGCGAAAATCTTCAACTTGAATCGATCATAACTCGAGTTCTACAAGTCCAAATGTCATGGAATTTTCACAGAAGCTTAAGCACATGATGAAGAATGTTCACGCCAAATTTCAGCTCGATTGAATGATTTCTTGATCGATTCGAACCAAGGGTCGAATCGATCCCAAAGTGGGCCCGGATCTCCAGATTTCGGCCATGTGGGCCCCCTGACGGACCAGAACTGGTCTCCCCTCATTTTAGGCGAAATATCAGCCTCCTACACCTATAAATAGAGCCCCTAGTCATTCAGAAAAGGGGTCAGACAATTCTAAGTACTAAAGAGCGCCCAGATTCTGCCAGATTTGCTCCAGAACACCGCCGCTGCTTTAGATTGACACTTAGCATTTAAATTCAGTTGTACTATAGTATAAAGAATTGTAATCTTCAAGTATCGAGCAATAAAATCATCAAACTTCATAGTGGACGTAGGCAAAACGCCGAACTACTCTAAATCGCTTGTCTTTGCAATTTATTTTCTGTTATTTGGAGTTTTGTTAGATAACCCACAGTTTTAATTTTCATTCTTCACTTTTATCTCTTCAAAAACTTCCGAAGAGTGTTGTGCCCATTTTTGGTACAAACACTTTGGTGCTTTCATTGAGAGAATACCAGCTTTTTTCTCCTACTCCTTGGATCTACCATCGATACCGGATTGCACAAATCCAAGAGGAAGATCCAGATCTCTAATTCATCATCCTTCCATTCTATTCAGATTTGCATAAAGTCTAGGAAAAGGATTCATCATTCAAAATGGTTAGCACAAGAACCACTTCTACAGCTGCTGGACAAGAAGGTAGGGATGGACAGAATCCTGCTCAACAGCAGCCATCCAACCAAGACAACGTCGCTCATTCAGAACCGTCTGGACCAGTCACCAGACAAGAATTCCATGTGTTGCTTCAAGAGTTGACTCAGAGTCGGCAGCAATTGGCCGAACAGTTGCGTGCTAATATTGAATTGACAAACCAACTGAACCGCCAAGGCCGTAGGAGGTCCAGAAGGGATGATGTTTCCCGCTCATCCACTGAACGTTCTGCCTCATCTGACTATCATCATAGATCCACCCGTCCCCGATTGGACGGAAGTCATGCTCAAGCTGCTGGATATCAACCCGCCCAGACTGTCGGACAGTTGAGGGTAGGACCGTCAACCAGCTTCCAGGCTGGGCCATCAGCACAAGGTGGTCGTGCTCCACAATATACTACGGACAATCATGTCACAGCTGCCACAGTAGAAACAAGGGTTGATACCCGACATCTTCCAAATTCAAGTAATCAACAACAGGGACGTACTTATGAACCATACGTCCCGGAAGATGCTGAGCCAAGGAGGCGAAACTTGGACCGTCGACAGCGCCCGATCCAAACTCGCACTGTGGAACCCGACCACACCTTAGCTCAGCATGCTTAAAATGTAGCAATGCCAGACATCTCGACTATGATACGTCAGATGATCCGCGAAAGCCAAGGTCTTACCAACGACGATTGGGGGATTTCTCGAAGTCATACTCCTTTCACGGACGAGATACTATACGCTGAACCTCCTCGGCGATTCAGAATGCCAACTCTCCCTATGTACGAAGGAAATTCTGATCCCAATCAGCACATATTGAAATATGAATGGTCAATGAGCGCAGCAAGGGCCGACGATGCAGTGAAATGTCGAAGTTTCCCCATCTCACTGGGAGGAATTGCAACAATGTGGTTTACAAGATTACCTCCAAGATCTATCTCTTCATTTGACCAATTGGCTAAGAAATTTGTTGAACAATTTCGCATGCATGTCGCTAGACCCAAAGATGTTAACACCCTGTCCAGTGTTACCCAAGCTCGTGGGGAAACACTAAGGCGTTACTTGGAGAGATTCCATGCGGCATGTGTGGAAATTAGTAATCCCAACGACAATTCAATTTTAATGGCATTGACAAAGGGAATTGATCCTGATTCCGAATTTGGAAACTGGTTAGCCGGAAAACCACCCGCATCGTTGGACCGTTTCTACTCCAAAGCCGCTCAATTCTTACGGCAAGAGGACGCGAAACAGTCTAGGAAGCAGGACGATGCGAAGCCCGGAAATGAGGGAATACAAAGCAATGTAGCAGTTAAACAGTCCGGTGACAATTCCGGAAAAGTTCAGTTAAACATACAGAACAAACAAACTCAGCCAAGAGGTGGCAATGGTCAAAATAAGAAAAGAGATCCGAATCCAGGCCCACGGCGTAGGGCTCCGATGTTCGAAAGTTATACACCATTAAACACATCGCTGGAAAATGTGTACCTACAAACTTGCAACACTGAACAGTATAAGAAACCCGCTCCGAAGCGGTCATCAAAGAGGCAGATTCAGACAGAAAAGTTTTGTAGGTTTCATGAGAGTTATGGCCACAATACTAATGACTGTCGTCATTTGCAGGATCTCATAGAAAAGTTGATCAGGGAGAGAAAGTTAGATCAATTCGTGCGGGCACCGCAGTCTGGTGGTGCGGGCCCATCGAACCCAAACCGTGCGCAAGACCAAGAAAGACAAGAGGAACCCGCTCGTACAGGCGGGAGGCTAGTTATCAATACCATAAGTGGTGGTCCTCATCCAGCGGACATGAGCTGGAGGGAAATGGAGTCGTATGCTAGCTCTATCAGACATGCGAGCTTCGAATGCTGTAGTAATTGTGAGGATGGAACCCCGGCAAAGCAACAAAAGACGATGTCTGACGATATCATATTTAGAAGCAGAGATGCTGACAAAATCGAAGCCCCAACAATTGACCCACTGGTCATATCTGCCCAGGTTGGTCCTACTTGGATGAAGAGGATCCTGGTTGACAGTGGAAGTTCTGTAAACATTCTATTCAAACGAGCTTATGATCTAATGAAGATGGAAGCAAAAGACTTGAAACCCTGCCAATCTCGAGTTCACGGCTTCAATGGGAGTGCAACAATACCCACTGGGATAGTGGAACTACCAGTGGAACTGGGGATTGGAGAATGCAGGAGAGTCCGACTGCTGCAATTCGTTGTTCTTGACATCGCTTCACCGTACAATGCATTCCTGGGTCGACCAGCCCTTGCTGAATTCAGGGCAGCCATTGCCCCGTGGTGTTTGACTTTAAAATTCCCAACTGACCATGGTATAGGAATCGTTCAAGGAGATCAGGCGGCAGGAAGAGCCTGTTATGTTGCTGAGTTGCGTGAAGCACAGAAGAAGGAGAAAGGAAAGGGCGTAGAGGAATCTCTCTGCGTCCGTTTTACTGATAATTGACAACTAGCGCCCGGGCCCCGGCCCGGGCACCACTACCAATTCCTTAAAGATCTTGACCCTAGAGATAACGAAGATAAAGATGAAGTCAAAGAGAATCAAGCGTCTCCAGCCGAACTGACTGTGGACGTCCCAGTCAGTGAGGATGACGACTCAAAAGTACTAAAAGTTGGATCTCAACTGGGAAAACAGATACAACAGGAATTGGTTGAATTTCTTCAAACGAATCTCGATGTCTTTGCCTGGACGCACTCTGACATGTGCGGAATCTCACCGAACATTGCAAGTCACTCCTTGAATATTGATCCGCGACATGTTCCGGTCAAGCAAAAGAGGCGTGGTATGGATCCAGAGAGATCTACCGCCCTTAAAGAAGAAATTGACAAATTGCAATCAAATGGTTTCATCTGAGATGCTCTATACTCGGAGTGGGTGTCAAATCCGGTAATGGTTCGAAAACCGAATGGGAAATGGAGAACTTGTGTCGACTACTCCGACTTAAACAAAGCTTGTCCAAAAGATAGTTTTCCACTTCCTCGAATTGACCAACTCGTAGACTCAACTGCAGGCCATGAATTGTTATCCTTTATGGATGCTTATTCCGGTTATAATCAAATACCTATGCATCTACCCGATCAAGAACATACCAGTTTCATGACCGACCTGGGACTCTACTGTTACAGAGTCATGCCTTTTGGTTTAAAGAATGCCGGAGCGACTTACCAACGCTTGGTTAATCGAATGTTCGCTGACTAGATCGGGAAGACCATGGAAGTTTATGTGGATGACATGTTAGTTAAGTCCCGATTTTCCATAGATCACGTCAGGGATTTAGATTCAATGTTCCGCATCCTACGTGAATATGGAATGAAGCTTAACCCGTTGAAGTGCCACTTTGGCGTTGCATCCGGAAAGTTTCTTGGTTTCATCGTCAACGCTCATGGGATAGAGGCAAACCCCGAAAAGATCTGGGCAATAAGGAATTTGCAAACTCCAAGGACCATAAAGCAAGTCCAGAGTCTCAACGGGAAGGTAGCAGCGCTAAGCAGGTTCATTTCAAAATCCACTGATAAATGCATTCCTTTCTTTGATCTAATCAGGAAGGGAAAACGAAACTTTGAATGGACCATGGAATGTGAAGGCGCATTCCGATCGCTGGTTCAGCATCTCTCTACACCACCGATCTTGTCAAAACCGATTGATCACGAACAATTATACCTTTATCTGGCTGTATCAGAGCATGCGATCAGTACGGCTCTGGTCCGAGAAGAGGATCGAGTGCAGAAACCGGTCTACTATGTTAGTAAACGATTGACCGGAGCCGAAAGAAATTACCCCAGGTTGGAGAAACTGGCCTATTGCTTGGTCATTGCCTCAAGAAAGCTTCGTCCTTATTTCCAAGCTCATCCGCTTACTGTGTATACCGATCAGCCGTTACGACAGGTCCTCACGCGGCCTGAGACGTCTGGAAGGTTACTCAAGTGGAATATCGAACTAAGTCAATTTGACATTACTTATGCTCCGCGGAGAGCCATTCAAGGGCAAGTCCTGGCTGACTTCATAGCTGAATTTACTGTTCCAGACGACTTACCCGAAACCAGCGAATCTCCTGAATATGTTTGGAAACTTTATACAGACGGTGCATCAAACGATCGGTGTTCGGGCGCTGGTGTTGTACTAGAAACCCCCGAAGGTCGATCCATATGCTATGCTTTGAAGTTTGATTTTCACGCAACCAACAATGAGGCCGAATATGAAGCTCTCTTGACTGGGTTAAAGCTTGCCAAAGATCTGAGAATTGTCGCTATAGAAATTTATTGTGATTCACAGTTAGTTGTGTGCCAGGTACAGGGAGAATACCAAGCAAGAGACCGGAGGTTAGCTGCTTACTTGGTTCGAGTTCTAGAAATACTGGATCAATTCGATTATTACGCCATTTACTATATACCTCGAGATCACAATCAAAAGGCCGACTCCTTGGCAAAGCTGGCCAGCACAGGTGAAGCACAACAAATGGGACTTGTCCCGGTCGAAACTTTGTCCTTCCCAAGCATCGATCAAATAAAAACGAATGATGTGTTGGAAACCTCTCCCAGCAGAGAATCATGGATGACTCCTTATCGAAATTATATTGAGAATGGGATATTGCCTGAGCACCGAAATGAGAAAAGGCAAGTTCTACGAAATGCTTCGCGGTTCATCATTCAGGACGGGATCATGTATAGAAAAGGTTATTCTGTTCCACTCCTCCGGTGTATCGCTCACGACGAAGTCGAACGAGTGTTACATGACGTGCACGAAGGAGAATGTGGCGATCACACCGGTGGACAAGCGCTTGCTAAGAAAATACTCCGATATGGATATTACTGGCCGACAGTGAACTGAGATGCAGCCAATTATGCCAGAAAGTGCGACAAGTGCCAGAAACACGCTCGAATTCCAAGAGCCCCACCTACTGAGATAACTCAAATGGTCAGTCCCTGGCCGTTCGCTATGTGGGGTATCGATATCATCGGCACTTTACCTCTGGCAAGAGGTGGTGCGAAATATGCCATCGTCGCAGTTGACTACTTCACAAAATGGGCCGAGGCCGAAGCTCTCACAACGATTACGTCGAAGAAAGTAATAAACTTTGTAGTCCGTAATATCATTTGTCGATTTGGACTCCTGCATACCATCATCACCGATAATGGGACCCAATTCGAAAGTTCGGAGTTCAAGAATTTCTGTCAACGATTTCATATTCATAAAAAGTTCTCTGCAGTCGCACATCCACAAGCAAACGGTCAGGTCGAAGCTGTTAACAAAGTTATCAAATCCATCTTAAAGAAACGACTGGAAAAGGCTGGGGGCAAATGGGTCGATGAACTTCCTATGGCATTATGGGCTTATCGAACAACTCACAAGACCGCAACTGGACACACCCCATTTTCTTTATCCTATGGCTCGGAGGCCGTTATTCCAGTTGAGACAGAAGTATTTTCTCACCGCGTAACTTATTACGATCCAAAAACAAATGCTATATTACTCGCTGAATCTTTGGATTTGTTGAACGAGAAACGGGAAGAAGCTGATTTGAGAGCGGCCGCATACCGAAGTCGGGTCGCCCGGTTATATAACACCAAAGTTCGACCCCGAACCTTTGAACTCGGTGATCTTGTCCTCAAGAGAATCTACCCGGTTCCTTCACACATGAAACCAAATTGGGAAGGACCGTACGTGATTACACAAAGACTTGGGGATGGCACATTCAAACTATCAACCGTGGACGGTCTAGTCTTACCAAGGGCCTGGAACAGTGAGAGTCTCCGTCGCTACTATATATGACAGGCTTTATTTATTTCATTATGTTTTTTATTCAGCAATTTACTTTTGTATTTCGAAATTAGAATTTGTAATAAGGCAACTGATTTGCCATATTTTCTTATTTCAGCAATAAAATGCCATCTCTTCGAGCCAGAGCTGTGATTCATTAAAAACAATGTACAACATCACGATGCACGAAGAGCTAAATTCCATCACACAGTGGAATTTATTCAAGTAGGGAGTGGCTGTGAAGCAATCAACCACTCACTAAATGAAACCCGAGCTCGGGGGCAAGCCATCACATCAGGCCAAGAAATGGGTTGATACACGACAACCCTTCGCTTAACTCCGTACTCCCAAAGTGTGAGGCGGAGTATAAACATTTTCCTAACTCCGTACTCCCATAGTGCGAGGCGGAGTATAAACATTTTCCTAACTCCGTACTCCCAGAGTGCGAGGCAGAGTATAAACATTTAACTTAACTCCATACTCCCAGAGTGCGAGGCGGAGTATAAACATTTAACTTAACTCCGTACTCCCAGAGTGTGAGGCAGAGTATAAACATTTTCCTAACTCCGTACTCCCAGAGTGCGAGGCAGAGTATAAACATTTTCCTAACTCCGTACTCCCAGAGTGCGAGGCGGAGTATAAACATTTAACTTAACTCCGTACTCCCAGAGTGCGAGGCGGAGTATAAACATTTAACTTAACTCCGTACTCCCAGAGTGCGAGGCGGAGTATAAACATTTTCCTAACTCCTTACTCCCAGAGTGCGAGGCGGAGTATAAACATTTAACTTAACTCCGTACTCCCAGAGTGCGAGGTGGAGTACAAACATTTAACTTAACTCCGTACTCCCAGAGTGCGAGGCGGAGTACAAACATTTAACTTAACTCCGTACTCCCAGAGTGCGAGGCGGAGTATAAACATTTTCCTAACTCCGTACTCCCAGAGTGCGAGGCGGAGTATAAACATTTTCCTAACTCCGTACTCCTAGAGTGCGAGGCGGAGTATAAACATTTACAAAATCCCAGAGTACTCCGAGAGCGCGAGCTGGGTACAAACATTTTCCTGACTCCGTACTCCCAGAGCGCGAGGCGAAGTATAAACATTCATTCAACTTCGTACTCCCAGAGCGCGAGACGGAGTATAAACATTTACTCAACTCCATACTCCCGGAGCGCGAGACGGAGTATGAACATACGTCAACTCCACACTTATCCCTAATACTGGGGGCAGAACCATAACACATAACAAGTTGAAAACAGAAAGGGAATAAATTTTCATTTCCACTATCAACAAAAAGAATCTGATTACAAAGTGTTTAAAGAAAATTCTGCTAGTGGGAGCCGAATCCACATCTATACACGGCTATAGAAAAATCAACAAAATGCTACCCTACGCAACAGAGATTTAAAGAAAGAGTTCAATCTTTCTTCTTCCTTATCTTCTTCTTCGGGGTAGCTCCACCAGATCCGCTGCCTGATTTTCTCCTCACCCGCTTACTCTTTTCAGGCTTGCCCTCCGGCAGCGATATAATGTCAACGTCTTCCTCAGAACTGGAGGCGACGGAAATTCTTCTAGGAGGTCGAGCTGGAGGCATGGGAGTAGAAGCAGGAGGAGGGACAGGAGCAGTTTCAATCACTACAGTACTGCCCGGTGAAATCACCATTAACGGGGCAGGCCCGAGCGGATTCATACCAGCATTCCCTGCTGCCATCTCGGCATCAATCTCAGCAATAATGTCGTCCTCACGGGATACTTGGGCCGCATCGGATGTGCCAATAGCTGGCATAGATGAACTGACGGCCGGAGCAGCCCCACTCACAGCATCGGACGGGTTGACGGAGGGATCGATGGGCTCATTAAGAAGCTCCTCAATCATTTGAGCGCTGAAAGAAAACATATTTGCATCTCCCTCTTCACCGATCAAGGTAGAAGTCGTGATGGCTTCAGTAAAAGCAACCCCTTGTGTTTGATGTGGAACTGATAGAGCAAGAGGTGCAGAAACAACGACTTCAGTCACTGAAATGCGACAAAACGAAGATTGTTAGCCAAGTGTGTTGCTTAAGGTTCTTCACAACTAAACTAAGAGAAGCGTTCAAATACCTTCCTTAGACTGGACCGAAACGTGAGCAGAATCATCGGCGGAAGATAGTAGCGGTTGGTCAGGATTATATGCAGGAACAGACTGGGGATCTACCGCACCAGTGGTCTCGGGCAATGTTGGAATTACAGCTTCAACCCTTGCCTCGTGATGCGCGATCCCCGAGCGTT
This sequence comes from Allium fistulosum, assembly GCA_030737815.1. NCBI lineage: Eukaryota > Viridiplantae > Streptophyta > Magnoliopsida > Asparagales > Amaryllidaceae > Allium > Allium fistulosum. Next base: position 855,712,338 of record CM060907.1, read on the forward strand.
CGCCTGTCTCTAGAGATTGAACACCAAGCTTTTCTTTCGCCATAGAGATCGCCGCCTCATGAAGGACCTTCCTCTCATCCTCGGTGAGCAAACGCATCTCCAACTCAAAGTCGTCAAGTGTTTCATCTGGATGCGCTGCTCTCTTCTCATCCACCAGCCGGGTCCAGGCATTGTACAAGATCATGGAGTCATCTCCCAGCCACGCTAAATTTCTGTGTTCCAGCACATTAGCGTTGTACGTGACTAAGAGATCATCAAACTCAACATCTAGCCTAGACCTCTCCTCCAAGATCTTTTCTTGAATTTCTGCTTCCGCAGACTTAGCCTTGACCGCCACCGCAGCAAGTTCGGCCCTGAGAGATACTACTTGGTCGCAAGCCTCTTGAGCAGTGGCGTTTGCATCGTCCTTCTCCTTCACCATTTCAGTAAATTTGGCCTTGAGCTCGTTCAGCTCTTTAACGGCTAAGTCTCGCTCAGCTGCAATGGTGGTGTTGCGGTGGCCCATCTCTTCTACCGTGGCGCAGTGTTCCTGTTGCATCCTCGCCAATTTAGCCACGACATCCTCATGTTTCTGAAGTGTTTCAAGTTCTGACTTCCGGGACGTCTCCACTTCGGATTGAAGAACCTGAATGATGCGTTTCTGTTTAACAATGTCAGCATCACGTTCATCAATAATCTTCGCCCGGTCAAAAGCTACTCTAGAAGCCTTCACGGCTGCCTTGTACCACTCCTTATACTGAGCGTAGAAGTCACGGATATAACTATGAGCAGTGGTCTCAGCGTCCGAAGGAATTATTTTAAAGTTAGGATGGAAGACATAGCCATCCATGCAAATTTCAGGGTAGTCATTTTTCATTTGGGCGAGTTTAGCTACTCCCTCACTCGTCAACTCAGCCGGAGCTTGTTCTATTATAGCGGCTGCTGTCGGTTCCATTCTTGGCCGCTGAGCATCAGGCCGAGAAGATTGAGAAGGTAGCTGCTGCTGATGAGAAGGCCCTGGGAGGTCTATTGGGGCCCTGGGAGGCGGAGGAGAGCGAGATCGGGGTCGGTACTGGTATCCCCGGTCTCTGTCAGAATAATCATAGCCAGAACGGCCACGCGAGTAATCTCTATCTCTATCATAACGTTCTTGACTTGAATAGCCTCGCCCATGATCTCTATCTGTCTCTCTCCTGCGGGAATCGTAAAATGGAGAAGATTGGCGCACGTTCCGGAGCCTATCCAGAGTGGAGCCTCGTCCTGACATCTCACCTGCGATAAGAAAGAATTACGGATTAAGATCCCATAAAGCAATGTTTACTATGCAAAAGTCATGAAGTGCTGTGGAAGTGTGTGTAAATGTGTAAACCCCCAAACCGACCGGAAGTGTTGACCGCACTTAAAGGAAAGGGCTCGTTCATGTTTAGGACATCTAGAAATTCCTCCAACCCAGGATTATGAGAAATCGATATATAATCTGGGATGGGAATATCGTCAAGCCCTTTGAAAATGTCTCTCGAATGAGAAGGGGCGGCCTCAGAAATCATAACTCCGGAAATGGGAGGAGACACATCCACAGATTTCCACCCCTTAGACTTAAGTTTTTTGGAAACGGCGGCCTTGCCTTTCCGTCTTTATCCCGACTCCTCCAAGTTTCCCAAGAGGTCAGCCATCGGCTCCGAATCCGTGTGGGTTCTTTCTTCGTCACTCGCCTCGATTATTCTGATTCCGAGTGACTTCTTCACCTTTCACTTCTTGGTTTTCTTCTTATCTTCCTTCTTGGAGGCGGGCTTTGCCAATCCCTCGACGACTATACTTTGATTGATGTCGATCAAACCAAGAATTCTTAAGTTATAATCGTTCAGCACCGAGTCAATATGTCTCAACTCGCTTGGAACTTCTTGAAGACTTCGGACGATACCCTTGAAACGCCCTCCATCGGGTCTGGAGATAATGGCTGTAAAAGGAATGAAATGTCAATTTTAACACCAAAGAGCTATTGGTCAAGAAAACAGGTTAAGGCGCTTACGTCTAGACAACCATCGCCTAGCGAAACCCGGAGGGCACCGAACATAGAACCACTCGTTCTTGAAATAACTCAGTCGGGTCCAAGCTCCAACTACAACTTGGCAATTCCTAACTGCCTCTAGAAATGTAAAAGACGGGCTATCACCCCTACTCTTGAAGTTAAATATGTGTCTGATCTCGGTGGGCCTTGGCGGGCGAAAAAGACAGTCCATAAATATGACAAAGGCACTGTTCAGCAATGCGTGCCCGTTGGGATGAAGTTGTGAAGGAGCAATTCCTAGGTAGGATAGCATCCCCCTGATATATTGATTGAAAGGAGGGAGAGTTCCGGCTGCGCAAGCATGGCGATAGAATGCTGTATATTTTTCAGGCGGATTATGCGGTCTATCAGCGGCACTGGGCAATAATACATCGTCCAGAGATATGTTATGTTTCGAGCAAATTCGACCCAATAAGGATTCGGAAATGTTAGATTGGATAGAGTCAATGGGGTCCTCAATAAATATAGCCTCCGGCAATTCATCTGGAGCTGGATCGATTACATCGGCAGGAATATCAGGAATCTCAAGCACCGGAGGAGTCGAGCTCTGTACCTCTTGTTGTTGGGAGCTCGAAGATTCCATAATTAACTAACTCATCATAAAGAGACGTTAAGTACATGCAGAGCCCGTGCATTCCCCAGTGTAGAATGTGTGGGCGTGTCGTGCAGTGCAAGTGTTGTGCATTACTTAAGCAAATTTAACAGATTGAAGCAGGATGTCCGAACAGCGAAACTTGGGAATTTGAGAATGAAAATGACCGTCATCGCTGACCATCACTTCCACGCCATCTAGACGCTACTGACCACTTCAAGTATAAATCAGTCGTATTATTGGTTAAGTCATGGTTCCATCGACAAGCTTCAAAGGGGAGTCAAGTATAGTCCTACAATCAAGTCCAATTAGGCAAGGCCGAAGCTCGTCGGAGTGAAGTATGCTAAATTTCATTAAGTTCGTCAAGTTTCGACTGAAAATTGGTCACGTTCGAATCCATGGAGCGAGCCAGAGATATTGCATTCTCTGAGTTAAGGACGATCGAAGCAAAATCAATCGACTCGATGTGCTTCGAATCGATCAGGGACGACTCGTTGCGCTCCATATCGATATGGACATTGGAACGATATCTCGTATCGATTGAAGGAACGCTTCGAATCCATCAGGATAGCATTCGCGACAGTCAAGAACAACATCTTCGAATCGATCAGGCCCGGCATCTTCGAATCGATCGAAGGGTTATGAGTTCGAATCGATCGATACGAACCACTTCATCTCGCAAGCTTCGATTCGAAGCCACGTGCAATCAAGATCGATTCGAACTACCTCATCCCAGATCGATATGAGGCAAAGAGAAAAGTAATTCCTTAAGATCTCAACACTTTGTCGCGCACCATCCCTTGATTCGATTGATTTCACTCAGATCTCGATACCCTTTGAAGTTAACCTCAGAAGAATTCAAGAATGATGGCAAGAAATTCCAGTTCCATCGTTCGTGGTTTGGCCGTATGCGTTAATTACCTGATTTATTATAATTGTGGTTGAAGGATTGAAGGTTTTTGATCGAATCGGAGTAGCGTCTCTCTCAAGTCTGAAGGATCGATACGAAGAAGAAGGCAAGGAAATAGTAAAAGTAAAAAGTTAAAGATGAACAGGACCCCGGTATATATAGGGGAAACGAGACGATTCGTCTCCCGGTCAAGCGCAACCGGAATTAACGGGTCCAGCTCATCGATTCGAATGAGTATCTTCGAATCGATCACTGCAAGGCATCCATCGATTCGAAGCTGATCAGATGACTTCGTCAATTTGGACTCAAATATATACACCAGACAACTTCGAGACTTTCCTTTCGAATCCATGACATCGATTCGAGGTACGGCGTCAGAAGGGTCAGGTGGGCGTTCGACTCCATCAATTCGAACAGTTAAGTTCAAATCCCTCAATTCAAAATCCATCCAAGCTTCGAATCCATCCGAAAACCATCGATTCGGAGTGCCAACTTCAAAACTATCGACTTGTAGCATAACGAAGAGTATCAATTCGAGTAATCTTCTCGAATCCATCAAAAACAATCGAATGGGAATAAAAGCATCGCTTCGAATATAAAAATTAGTACTTATCTACCTTGTACAACGATTCAGGAGAGGATCGATACCAAGGGATAATCATAGACAATCGTCAAAGCACTGATTAAACTCGAATCTCAAATCGATTCAGGAGAGGATCGATGCAGAATTCGGTAACAAACCAAAACTGGCAACGACTTGCAGACATGCAACGTTCACCAAAGTCAAAGTGGTACATATATGCACATATGTCTGACTAGTGTTTAATCTTTGTCATTTACAGGGATCAAATGTTCGTCTCGTCATAACCCAAACAACTTACAGCCTATCACTATTGGACGACAATCGGCTATAGCAATACATAGTACAACTTTCAACAAAAGGTATGATAATTGTTCAAAGAGAAACTGCAGCTTTTCAAAGCATGTCATGTTTCCACAAGACGTACTTTGGGGGGCAAATGTTATCCCGCCTTTTGGCAAGACCGTGACACCAAGGACTAGACTAGAAACCAGTGACAGATTGTCTCGGAGATCAGTTACACACAAGGATCGCTATGGATATTGATGAAATTTGTCCGAGTCCAGATCGGGCTGCAATCGATAAGGCACGTCAAGAAGAATAGTAGAAACCAACGTTCCAAATTTCAAGTCAATCCGAGTTCGTGCGCCCAAGATATCATCGACGCAATCGAAGGGCATAGCCCTAAGTTCGCCTCCGTTTGGTTCGAATCGACTAAGGATCGAATCCATCAAAATCGATGCCAACAAGGTCGACTCGGTCTACTTCGAATCCCTTTTGAATACACGTTGGTCACAAAAGCCTTCTTATTCGAATCCATCGGACGGCTAAGCTTCGTATCCACCATCCAAGGCAGCATGTTCGACTCGATGGAAGTTTCCCCTGGTTACCTCGAATCCACGAGGGGATCGTTGGCTTCGACTCCATCAAGCGGGGCCTAGTTCGAATCCATTAGGTTATCACTTCCTTCGAATCCACAGAGCTGCAGATACTTCGAATCCACACTGCTCGAAGCAACTTCGGATCGATCGACTTTAACGCACCTAGATCGATTCGAACAGACCTTCGTTCATTCGATTCGAAGAGGGATCTCTTCGAATCCACTACCACGAATCCACCCAGTCAAAGCGGCGAAGAACATGGAGTCGACCCAGTCAATCTGGAGTGAGAAGCGGATCGATGCGAAGCATGCGCACCACGCCGTAGACTTCGCATACAGGAGGATCGATTCGAACGAATCGATTCGAACGTATCGATTCGAGCGACTCCAGAAAGCGAAAATCTTCAAATTGAATCGATCATAACTCGAGTTCTACAAGTCCAAATGTCATGAAATTTTCACAGAAGCTTAAGCATATGATGAAGAATGTTCACGCCAAATTTCAGCTCGATTGGATGATTTCTTGATCGATTCGAACCAAGGGTCGAATCGATCCCAAAGTGGGCCCGGATCTCCAGATTTCGGCCATGTGGGCCCCCTGACGGACCAGAACTGGTCTCCCCTCATTTTAGGCGAAATATCAGCCTCCTACACCTATAAATAGAGCCCCTAGTCATTCAGAAAAGGGGTCAGACAATTCTAAGTACTAAAGAGCGCCCAGATTCTGCCAGATTTGCTCCAGAACACCACCGCTGCTTTAGATTGACACTTAGCATTTAAATTCAGTTGTACTACAATATAAAGAATTGTAATCTTCAAGTATCTAGCAATAAAATCATCAAACTTCATAGTGGACGTAGGCAAAACGCCGAACCACTCTAAATCGCTTGTCTTTGCAATTTATTTTCTGTTATTTGGAGTTTTTGTTAGATAACCCATAGTTTTAATTTTCATTCTTCACTTTTATCTCTTCAAAAACTTTCGAAGAGTGTTGTGCCCATTTTTGGTACAAACAGAAGTCAAGTACAAATGACCATATAAAGTCGGGATTGAGTGGATTTGATGGAGGTATAATGTAGAATGCTAAAGTATGGAATATGGCTCAATGGATGGGAGGGATCGGCATAGATTGACTCATTGAGAGGAACCGACATACTTCACGAAGGAGGGATCAGATACATCGAAATACAAGAGCATTCTTGCAGAAAACAATCCATATCTCAAGATCTACAAATCCAATCCTATGAAGTTTGAGGAGAAAGATATATGGAACCTAGGGAACCTACCCTAGGAATCGCACATCAAAAGGACAATATTGGAGGGATTGACATTTATCCCTTGGAAGGGATTGGTAGAGAGCAATGCATAAATAATGTAAAGTCAAAGATTAAGCAATAACTCGAGTTCCAGTGATCCAAATGACATGAAATTTGGAGGTTAAACATATTTTTGCATGATGAAGCCACTATAGGGATCGCTCCCCAAAATTCAAACAAATAAGGGATCGGTACCGATCCCTCCACATTAGGGATAGGGCATAGCGATCTTTCTAGTGGGCCCATGTGGATCAGAAGGTCCTTTAGCCGAAATTTCAGAGAGATACATGGTCGTCTTCACCTATAAATACTAGCCTTATGGTCATTATGAGGATCTTTACGCTGCTTGTTACTTTAGACTCTATTGTAATTAAGTATTTGCTATTTTCTGCTGATGTAATCAGATTTATAAGTGGTTAATAATGGATAATCTTCAAAGTGGATGTAGGCATACAACGCTGAACTACTATAAATTTCCATGTCTCTAATTATAGTTAATTCTTTGTTACTTGTTAATTCATCTACCCAGTTTAATTTTGTTTTTCTTCACTTACTACTCTACAAAAAACTATTCTTTGGTGTTTGTGACCAATTTAGTTCCAAACATTTTTGTGCTTTCACTGAAAGTTTGATTCTCAGGTCATTAGGATCCCTTTGTTGCTACTAGGTTAGATAAATCCCTCAAAGGAGATCTGTAGTTAACTTCAAGAAGTTGCTCATGCTACTCAGATTGGTAGAAATCTAAGCAAAGCTATTGATAATGGTGAGAAACACTAGATCTACTTTTCAAAACATGGAAGGAAATGAAAATACTAGCATCCAACAAGGAGACCCAAGTAATCAACCAACAAATGTGAATGTTGAACCGGTTGAAGTCCAGAATCCCACTGATTCTATTACAAGAGCTGAATTTCATAATTTAATGAGAGAGCTAATGGACAGCCATTGATAATTAAATCAACAAATTCAGACTAATATCAACTTGATGAACCAACTCAATCAGCAGTGGAAGAAAGCTAGGAGAGACCCGACTCCTTACTCGACATCGGAGAGTTCTAGCTCATCAGACGAGTATCACAGGTATAGGCGTCGCAGAACAAACAAATATCGCATAGAAACTTCGAGGCGTCAACTGGCAGACCATCGTGGTCTGCCAGGATCGAACAATGCCGATCCCTCTACCAAAAGAGGGGATCCATCCATGTCTTATGGCAATCAAGTTGGAGCTGCTACGGTTGGTTTGGATGCTGGAGTCCAATTAAATACTGACTAAGTACTTCCCCGAAATGATGATGAAATGAGTGTATGAGATATGGATTAGGAAGATGGTGAACCAAGAAGGCGTGGAACGGCCCGTAGGCATCGACCGGACCATTCACATGAGGTGGAGCACGATCGCCGCTTGGCACCGACTATCCAAACAATGGATTTATCAGCTATGGTCAAACAGTTAGTGAGGGAGATTAAAGGCTTAACCAATGACGACTTGGGGATCTCAAGAATTCATACACCATTTACTGATAGTGTATTACATGCACGGTATCCAAGGAGGTTCAACAGCCGTCGATACCTGCCTACAAGGGAAAAACTGACCCCAGGCAGCACAACATGAGATATGAATGGTTGATGGATTCCGTGCAAGCAGATGATGCAACCAAGTGTAGATGTTTTCCCATAACTCTCTACAGAATTGCAATGATTTGGTTCATAAGATTACCCCCATGTTCAATTTCTAGATACGATGATTTGGCAACCAAGTTTGTGGAGCAGTCCCAAATGCACGCAACTCGTCCCAAAGATGTAATGTCCCTGTCCAGCGTGATTCAAGCTCCAGGAGAATCGATGAAATATTATTTAGAGAGATTTCATACAGCTGTTACAAAAATCAGTAATCCGAATGACCATGCGATATTGATGGTTGTGATAAGAGGGATTGATTTAGAGTCTGATTTTAGCGATTGGCTAGCCGGAAAGCCACTCGCAATATTGGAACACTTTTACGTGAAGGCGACTTAGTATTTAAGAAAGAAGGAAGCCAGATCCTCCCGAAAGAAGAATGTTGTAGGGCCAAGTTGAGAGGGAGTACAGAGTAACATTGCAATAAAGCAAGCTGATGATAGTTCTGGTAAAGTTCAAGTGAATGTTCAAAACAAGTCGAATCAGCAAAAGGAAGGCGGAGATAGGGGCCGAGAATGAAAGAGGGATTCTGGAAGAGGGAAGCCTAGGAGTCGATGTATGATACTTACACGCCGTTGAATACGTCCCTAGAGAATATCTATCTGTCTACTTGCAATACCATGCAGTATAGGAAATCGCCTCCAAAAGAATCAACAAAGAAGCATAAATAGATCGGGAAATATTATCGGTTTCACGAGTGCTATATGCACAATACAAATGAACGAAGGCTTCTCCAGGATGTTATAGAAAAACTGATTCAAGAAAGGAAACTATAGCAGTTTGTGAAAGCCCCTTAGGATGGTGGATAAGGGATATCTGACCCCAACCGAGAACAAGCACCGCGTAGGGCTAAGGAGTCTGCGTGGACTGGTTGAAGATCTATAATCAATGTAATAGTCGGAGGTCCGCATCCGACTAATGAAAGTTGGCATGAGATGGAATGATATGCTAGCGCGATTAAGCATGTGGATTTTGAATGATGTTTGTACATAGAAGATGGAGCTTCAAAAAAACAACAACGTACAATGGCGGATGATATTGTGTTTAGGAACAGAGATGCAGATAAGGTAAAAGCTCTGATGATTGACCCAATTATCATTTCGGCTATGATTAACCCTGCTTTGGTGAGAAGGATATTAATTGATTGTGGAAGTTCAGTAAATATAATTTTCAAAAAATCCTATGATCGGCTAAAAATGGAAGCTAAGGATTTAAAGCCGTCTAAAGCCTACAAACACGGTTTTAACGGCATTGCAACTGAAGCTGTTAGTTATGTTGAACTACCCGTGGAGTTGGGAGAAGGTGACCGTAGGAGAGTGCAGATCTTGCCATTTGTTGTTTTGGATGTTGACTCTCCATACAACGTTTTTCTAGGTCGATCGGCCTTAGCTGAGTTCGGGGCAACTCTTTTCCCATGGTGTTTGACTTTGAAGTTCCCGATGGTTAATGGTGTTGGGGTTGTTCATGGTGATCAGGCGACTGGATGTGCCTGTTATGTAGCTAAGTTGAGGGATGTTCAATGCAAGGAGAAGGGTAAGGGTGTGGACAAGTCAACTCGCATCCAAGCTGTTGAAGATTGACAACTAGCTCCTGAGCCTTGGCTAGGGAACCACAGTCGGGTCTATAGAGATATAAATCCGAGGGATAACGAGGAGGAGCCCAAAGAGACTAAAACTGCACCGAATGAGCTGAAAATTGACATCATGGTTTGCTACGATAACCCATCATGGGTCCTTAAGATTGGATCAAAGCTCAGCCCCTCGATGATGAAAAAACCTGCTGGATTTCTCCAAGAAAATCTGGATGTGTTCGCTTGGACTCACTCTAACATGTTTGGAATCTCGCCTGCCATTGCGAGCCATGCATTGAAAATCGACTCGAGGCATGTCCCGGTGAAGCAAAAAAGACACGGCATGGATCCATAGAGATCCACCGCTCTTAAAGAGGAGGTGGATAGACTCAAAGACATCGGGTTTATCTGCGGCACCCTCTACCCTAAATGGGTATCTAATCCTGTACCAAATTCCGATGCATATTCCCGATTAGGAGCACACCAGTTTCATTGTCGATGTTGGATTATATTGCTATGTTGTGATGCCGTTTGGACTAAAGAATGCATGAGCTACTTGCCAATGCCTAGTCAACATGATGTTTATAGATCAGATTGGAAAAACGATGGAAGTGTATGTGGATGATATGCTCGTGAAGTCATGACAATCAAGCAACCACATAAAAGAGTTGGCAGAAATGTACGACATCCTTCGACATTACAAGATGAAAATTAATCCTTTGAAGTGTTCTTTTGGTGTTGCATCAGGAAAAATTTTGGGCTTTATTGTTAACGTCCGTTGAATAGAAGCTAATCCCGAGAAGATTCAGGCTATCCGCGATATCCAAGCACCAAGGACTATTAAACAAGTACAGAGTTTGAATGGGAAAGTTGCTGCCTTAAGCCAATTTATTTCCAGAGCTACCAAAAATGCATTCCTTTCTTTGACTTGATTAGAAAAGGGAAAAGAAACTTCGAATGGACACAGGATTGTAAAGACGCATTTCAAGCTTTGGTAAATCATTTGGAGACCATCTTGTCAAAGCTGGTGGATCATGAAGATTTGTACACTATTCGACTGTATCGGCACACGATATAAGTGCCACATTGCTTCATGAGGAGGATCAGATCTAGAGGTCGGTGTATTATGTCAATAAACGATTGACGGGAGCTGAATGGAACTATCCAAAAATAGAGAAACTGGCATACAGCTTGCTGATTGCATCACGAAAGCTTCGTCCACATTCCCTGGCACACCCTATCAATGTTTACACCGACCAGCCATTACGACAGGTCCTGCAGCGACCTGAGACGTCTAGAAGGTTACTCAAGTGAAATATCGAGCTCAGTCAATTCGATATCACTTATCTCGCTCAGAGGGCTATCTAGGGCTAAGCACTAGCAAATTTTATAGCAGAGTTCACTGCACAAGATGATTCCCCGAAAGGCAGCGAAATCCCTACCACACAGTGGAAATTGTTTACTAATGGAGAGTCCACTGATCATTGTTCTAGAGCTAGAATTATGCTTGTAACTCCCAAAGATCGGTCAATCTGTTATGCTTTAAAGCTTGATTTCCTAGTGACAAACAATGATGCTGAGTATGAAGCTGTGATTGCTAGACTTAAACTCGCTAAAGAACTCAGAATAAAGTCTCTTGAAATCTTTTGCGATTCACAGTTGGTAGTGTACCAAGTCAGGGGAGATTATCAAGCTAAAGGACAACGACTTGCTCCATACCTTACCCAAGTCTAAGAGTTATTGGCTGAACTTGAGAACTATGACATTTCGCATATTCCACGGGATTGAAACAAAGGGGCCGATTCATTGGAAAAGTTTGCTAACACCAGTGATGCACAGCAGATGGGCTTGGTTCCATCGAAGTATTAAATCCCCAAGTATAAACATGATAGAAATCGATCGGATTCTAGAAGAGGAGCCTGAGAGGGAATCGTGGATGACTCCGATCAAAAACTATCTGCTACATGGAGTCCTACCAGATCAAAAAATGAAAAGCGACAAGTCCTTCGTAAAGCTTCTCGATATGTCATACAAGGAGGAATTATGTACATAAAAGGTTTCTCTGTTCCCATGCTTCGGTGTATCACTCATGATGAGACAAAACGTGTCCTAAAAGAAGTTCATGAAGGAGAATGTGGCGATCACACTTGGAGGAAAACTCCGGCATAGAAAATACTCTGTTACGGGTATTATTGGCCAACTGTCAATCGAGACGCCGCTAACTATGTTAGACGATGCGATAAGTGCCAGATATATGCAAAAGTTCCAAGAGCATTGCCGAGGAAATCACGCAAATTTTCAACTCATGGCCATTTTCCATGTGGGGTATAGGTATTATCGGTTCCTTACCGATCTCTAAAGGTGGGCAAAGTACACTATCATCGCAGTTGATTACTTCACCAAATGGGCCAAAGCAGAACCTTTAGCCACTATCACAACCAAGAAAGTAATCAAATTTATTGTCTGAAACATCATATGTCATTTCGATCTCCCACGTACTATTGTAACGGATAATGGGACTTAATTCGACAGTGTTGAATTCAAAGACTTCTATCCGAGGTATCGTATTGAAAAGAGATTTGCAGCGGTCGCTCACCCACAAGCAAATGGACAGGTTGAACCTATGAACAAAATTATAAAGTTCATTCTGAAGAAGCATTTGGAGAAGGCTAGAGGCAAGTGGGTGGATGACCTCCCGACAACATTGTGGGCTTACAGGACCACCCATAAATCCGCGACTAGCCATACTCCATCCGCCCTTGCTTACGATTCTGAAGCCATCATTCCTGTTGAGCTCGAAGTTCCTTCTCATCGAGTGACTTACTATGATCCCAAAACGAATAAAGATCTCCTTTTGAAATCTCTCGACTTTATAGATGAGAAGCGTGAGGAAGCCGATTCGAGGGCAGCTGCACATCGACATCGAGTCGCCTGATATTACAACATTAAAGTCTGACCTTTGAAATTGACGATCCCATCCTGAAATGGGTCTTTCCTACCCCGTTGTACATAAATCCAATATGGGAAGGACTATATGTCATTGAACGGAGGCTTGGAGAGGGAACTTTCAAGCTAGCGACTGTAGATGGCATCACACTTCCAAGGGGGTGGAATAGCGAGCATTTACGATGCTATTTCACTTAGTTTATTTCTTTTTCATTTTAGCTGTATTTGCTTTCATAATTTGCTTTAGCATTGGATTTTCCAGATATGTAATAAGACAGATTATGTTATTCCTTTCCATTTAGCGGATAAAGTTTCGGACTTCCTTTATATTTATGTTTGCTGTAGCATTATGTATTAGTTACATGATGAAACTGATTGATGTCGATATGTCCGAATAAGTTCCTAGAGTTTGAAATTAATCCATTAGGCTAGTTTCCAATGGGATTAAACAAGATGGGCTTGGTCCGGTTGTTCATTTGATAACTCTCATTCATAATCCAATGGACGGGATGCACAATGGGGAATGGATGTGACCCAACCATCTAACTATCGAATAAATCCTGCCAAACGATGGGACTGAAATAAAATTAAAGCGACCGTGACATGACCGATCACTCGCTGAACTAAACCCCTGACCCACCAGGGGCAAATCAATCAATTATGGACAATATGATCTGACCGCTCTCCGAAATAACTCTAAGTCCCCAGAGTGCATACTGAAGTATAAACATAAATTGGATGTGATATGAATACCTATAAAATAACTCTCTCGGGGTGCAGACTGGAGTATAAACATAAATTGGGTGTGAACCGAACACCCACGAAATAGTATTAAGTCACCAGAGTGCGGACTGGAGAATAAACATAAATCGGGTGTGATTAGACCACCTGCAAAATAACTCTAAGTCCCTGGAGTGTGGACTGGAGTATAAATATAAATTGGGTGTGAATCGACCACCCGGGAAATAACTCTAAGTCCCTAGAGTGCGGACTAGAGTATAAACATAAATTCGATGCGATTTGACTACCCATCAACTAACTCTTATCCCCAAAGCGCAGATATGAGTATAAGGCGATAGATGAGTGAGGTTCGACCATTCACTATTCCATGAACTCTGGCCTGAAATCGATAGGAAGAGTATAAACCCGCTAAGGATGGAGTTCGACCATCCAACATCTAACCCTGCTAACCTAAGACCGGGGCAAGAGTATAAACGTGCAAGTAACTATTATGTAAAAGATTGATGAAGAGCATACAGTGAAGTGCACGTGGTTGTGAGTGTCCTAGTATTCCGCCTGACAGACCAGTAGTTGTAGCCTTGCTTATGGGTGTTTTCTCTCCTCTATCGGTAGGAAGGATGCCTTCACCACTCCTAGTAGGAGAATTGATCCATTCGATATTGATGTTTGGAAAGTCGTAGGTCATAATATCATCGGAAATTTGGAGATTTGAGAATCCTTTTAGTGAACTTTCCAAGTGTTAGGAAGATGATTCTTCGTCAATAGAAGTAATAACAAACTCCGGGTCTTTAACGGTTTTCTTCTGTGAAGTTTGTATGCCAATCTCTTCCTTTTCATAGTTGGAGTTTGGGGTTGTGTGTCTCATGACGATTCGACCATAAGCGCTTTACCTAGGCCTACACTAGTATTGTCAGGCTCATCGATCTGGGCACCCCTGATTTTGCCCTCTTCAATGTAGTCCAAATTTCACTCGACTGGGGGCACGACTGGATTGTTGGCATCCCTTTCTTGCTCTACAATGTTTCTCGTCAATGTTGCACTTCTGGAGAGCCCAATGCTATGACCCTCTTCCAACGGCCCGAATAAAGATAATAACTCATCGGTTACAAGAAGTTTAATGTCCCTGTCTTCGACAGAGGTAGCGCGAATAGCGAAGATCGCTCTTGAGAAACTAATGCCTTCAGGATGTGGGCGGATATCTGTAGGAATTCCGGATGTTGGTAAATTCAAAAATATGACTTGGATTAACGGACTTAAGAATGAAATGTAAATAACACTTATGTCCTTTCAACCATCACCTTGCGAAGCCAAGTGGACACTGAACATAGAACCACTCGTGTTTGAACAGAGAGAGTTTATTCCATGCACCCGTTAAGACTTGGCAGTTGGGTGAAGGTTCAAAAAAAACATAGGAAGGACTTTCTGACCGCCCTTTAAAGTTATAAATGAACCTTATATCCTCAGAAGTTGGCATGTGAAATATGATGCTCATAAACAGCAGAAAAGTTCCATGCAAGAAGGCGTAGCTGTTCGAATGGAGTTGAATGGGAGCTATTCCAAGATATCTCAACATCTCTTAAATAAATGAATTAAAGGGCGGTACACATCCGACCCGGTACATAAATTTGTTATATGCCGTGTACCCCTTTGTGGGCAAGTGAGACCTGTCGTTTATCAAAGGAATGAAGACGTCTGTGAACGAAATTCCATGTATGGAACACAACCTACGAAGGTCAGCCTCGCCAATTTGGGAAGCTTGAGAATCTATTGGACTATCTAGGAGAATGGAACCTTCTATTGCGTCGGGAGTAGGGCTTATATCCTCTGGCGGGAGGACTGGAACATCTGAAAAAAGGTTGACCGACGGACCAGAAACTTCCATTTGTTCAGCTTAAGGACCAGGAGAAAGTCTGCCGGATATAGTCGCATAGCTCGATTTTGCTTCAGGATCGATATGCTGCATGGCCAGTTCGAAAGACATAACAGCTAAACTCTCTAAGCATCTGGAGTCCATGTTAACTATACTTAGTAGATAATCGAGGTTAGAAAAGTTTACTTGTTCCCCCCATGTTAAGTGTGAACTAATGCAGTGTAGTGAAATGTATAGCAGAAATAAACAGCTTAAAATTAGAAAATGAAGCTAAATGGCGAGACTTTGGATTCCGACCAAAGTGGCCGTCATCGCTGACCGTCTCAAATGGCAAAAATATTGATCGGTTGTAAAAGCTTTGGGATTGACTATCGGCATATCTAAGTGTAAAGTTTGTCGTTCAAGTCCATATGCGAGTTTTTAGTCTGTGGTGAAAGTTCCAAGGATTTGATTGTTCAATCTCAAGTTCAACAGTGAATATTCAAGTTTTATTATTCATCATCATCATATATCCAAGTTCATTGAGGTGAATTAGTGGTGATTGTCTGAAGAAGTAAGATTAGATTAAATTACAATTTCAAAGAGCTCTTTATACTGATCCCTATGTTCATGCCAATCCCTAATTTTATACCGATCCCTATGGTTATACCGATCCCTATCTCATAGCCTCTCAACCGATCCCCCTCTTCAACCTAAAACTACCAATCCCTTTCCTTCTACGAATCCCACCGATCCCTTCACTTTTACATATTCCACCGATCCCTCTCTCACAGTAAACACCGCTGACCCCTAATCCTACTGATCCCTCTACTTCACCCTCTACTCATCAAGCCTCTACACCGAGCAATCGTCATAGATCCAAACCTCCAACACCGCTCCCTCATCCACTTTATCTTCTTCCTCCTTTATCCTCCCTTCTTCCTTCTCCTTATTTATTTTATCGAACCCTATCCACCAATGATTCATCTTCTCCAGGCCGCTTCTATCACTGTACCATCACAACCTTGAGCGGTATCAAAATCATTAACAATACAAAATCCCTTATCTTACCATGAAAACAAAAGATGAAGTCAAGAAGGCTCACCTACGTGCAAATATGTTGTGGGAATTGGCAAGAAGTTCGAAGGCGATCAAAATGGGAAGTATTAGGAAGATAGTTTGTAAGGGCGGATTGAAACACGGGAAGGATTTGTTTTGGAATAGTGAGGAGAAGAGGAGAAGAGAGGCTTGGTTTAAACAAGGGAAAGAAGAGGGTTCAGTGCTTTAGATGGAAACGAGAAATAAAGTAAGTAAAAGTGAAGGAAGTGGGAAAGTTACTTTACATATATATGGACTAAGGGATCGGCCCAACCCTTTGGCACGAAGCATGGAGAGGGAGATTGACAGGAAAGCTTACCCATCCCTGATAGCATGAACCTAAAAAAGGGGTCAACATACATGTATGCCGATCCCTACAAATGCTTTTAAAAAAAAGGGAAAGGAAGAGAGAAAGAGAGAGAGAGGGATCGGCTAAACGCATGCCAATCCCTTCAAATAAAAAAAAAGAATGATGATGATTATGAGAGTCAGCTATAAACATGTACATATAAAATGCAGGAAAGTTGGCGATGACCCATGAATGTGCGAGCACGTTCGGGAGCCAGCAACAAGAACACATATATGAACGTGCATGTGTGTAACCCAACGGTTCAATTTTTTGAAATCGACAGAAGTTGAAATCAAACCTAAAGCCTTCAAATTCGAGGCTGGAACAAATAACCAAAACTTGTTAGCCTTGTTGAACCAAACTTATGAATATTCACTAATAGAGTATAGCCTTGCATTTGTACTATTCAAGACCAAGCGTTATGATGATCAATAAGAAAAATAACACCTTGGAGAAATAGTTTAGCAGATAGATAGCAGCTATTCAGAAAGCTGGATGGATTTCTGTCGACGACTCTAATTTGCTTTGATTCAAAGTACGTCATGTTCATCACAAGACGTACTATGGGGAGCAAGTGTTATCCGACATTCTAGCCTGGGTATTTCGAATTGATTGCACGAGTTTGATTCGATTGCCATCAAGGTCGATGACTCCAGAGTGATGATTTTGGGTCCCAGAAGTCAAGTACAAATGATCATATAAAGTCAGGATTGAATGGATTTGATGGAGGTACAATGTAGAATGCTCAAAGTATGGAATATGGCTCAATGGATGGAAGGGATCAGCATAGATTGACTCATTGAGAGGGATCGGCATACATCGAAATACAAGAGCATTCTTGTAGAAAATAATCCATATCTCAAGGTCTACAAATCCAATCCCTATGAAGTTTGAGTAGCAAGATATATGGACTCTATGGAACCTACCCTAGGGATCTCACATCAAAAGGACAATGTTGGAGGGATTGACATGTATCCCTTGGAAGGGATTGGTAGAGAGCAGTGCACAAGTAATATTGAGTCAAATATCAAGCAATAACTCGAGTTCCAGTGATCCTATTGATGTGAAAATTGGAGGTTGAACATATTTTTGCATGATGAGGCCACTGTAGGGATGCTCCCCAAAATTCAACCAAAAAAGGGATCGGTACCGATCCCTCCATATTGGGAATTGGGCCTAGCAATCCCTCTAGTGGGCCCACGTGGATCGAAAGGTCCTTCAGCCGAAATTTCAGAGAGATACATGGTCATTTTCACCTATAAATACTGGTCTGATCGGTCATTCTAAGGATTTTTACGCTGCTTGTTACTCTAGACTCTACTGTAATCAAGTATTTGCTATTTTCTACTGTCTTAATCGGATTTATAAGTGATTAATAAAGGATAATCTTCAAAGTGGATGTAGGCATACAACACCGAACCACTATAAATTTCTGTCTCTCTGATTATAATTAATTATCAGTTACTTGTTAATTCATCTACTCAGTTAATTTTGTTTTTCTTCACTTACTTCTCTACAAAAAACTATTCTTGGGTGTTTGTGACCAAATTAGTTGCAAACATATAGCAAGTACCTTCGATGGCCAAGAGGTTAGTCCCAATTTTACAGGGTAAATCTACCCACTTAATCGGGTTACCAGTACCTACAAATAGACAAACTAATGTGAGACATAACAATTTGGGTATTGGTCATAATACAGATTATTTATCAGGTGCGTAGTGGTAAATCCCGAAAGGGGCTCACTTTGGGGTTAAGGTATTAAGTGGCCACTTTAAGGTCCGCCTCTTCCGGTACATGAAGTATTAAGTGGTTATATGTGATTTCTTACAATGTTAGTTAGGAAGTACCAAAGAGAGCTCTGCCTTGGGTTAGATATTAAATAACGGGGATTTGCCTAGGGTATAGGTGCTAAATGTTCAAAATTTGCCTAATTCCTGTTAAAGATGTATTAAGTAGATTAGTTGTTTTCTCTTGCATCGTTAAGGGTATGATTGACGGTAGTTGCATTGTAACCACGATAGAGTCATGGAGATGGACTGGAAAAGCCTATGCGCTTACAGTCGGTGGTATACTTGGTAGGATATAGTATAGGATGCATATGATATATTACTTATCTAAATGATACTGTCCAAATACTATTATGGTAAGACATGAGAATTTCATTCACCAGATATTGTTGTTCTAACTCCTTCCTCATTACAACCCACAAGTTAAGGGGGAAAGATGAAGATGGAGAAGCTGAAGGCGATGGTGAAGATCTATGGCGGTTTATCTATTCATCTATGATTTTGGCTTATTTTGATGTACCCAGTTTCAAACATATTGATTTTATTTTGAGATATTGTATTATGGATATTTGGGAATGTTATGTTTCTAAGATTTGACTTTTATGAATTCGATACTTATTTCTGTTATTATATTTTATCCCTTCTTTTGTGAGGTTTTGAAAGAATAGATAGATAGCTTTGTATATTGTTCATTGTATCAATTTTACCAACTAACAACCAGCTTTGGAATGGTCCTAAGATTCGAAGAGTTTTTATTAGGTCAAAAATTAGGTCCATTTCGAAGGGGGTTGTTATAATTGGTATCAGAGCTTAGGTTACCCGATCAACATGAATATGCATACGTAAGAGTGTGGATTTGTTGTTTTTGAAAGTGTTTTTCAAAACCCTACTATACACACACACACACTTTTATGAACATACGCACACATTAGGAAGATCTTTCTTTCAGCAAATAATACTATCTTAGGAAGTTGTGACTAAAAGCTCAAACCTACAGATAGTAGATTATGGTTGGAAACAATAGCTCAGAGGCTGGGAACCCCTCCACCCAAGAGATACCCACTATTCGAGGGATGCCAGAATGGTTCAAGCAGTAGCTAAGGCATGCAGAAGCAAGCTCTTATTCCTTAATTAGCTGCACCAACGGCACTAGCTGCTCCGCCTACTGAAGTAGCACCCCGCCCACTAGACTTTCCCAAAATATATAAAGACTTCCAGAATATGAAAAAACGTGCATATATGGGGGCTGAAGATTTCTTAGAGACAAAGTCTTAGATTAACCACTGTGAGTGTATATAATAGAAGCTAAGATTTAAAGACCGGATCAAGGAGAGGATGGTTTTGTGGCATCTTAAAGGGAGGCACTAGAATGGTGGACCATAATAGTTGAGGAGTATGTTGTGGATGGAATTACTTGGGCTGATTTTAGAACTCACTTTGAGTCGCAATACATGTCTAGAGCTGAAGTAAGTTTGCAATTAGAAAAGTTTATATAACTAAGGGAAAGAGACTCTACATTGAAGGAGTATATCAATAAGTTCACGGAATTGGCTATGTTTGGATTGAGTTTGATTGACACCATTATGAAAAAGGCTATGAAGTTCGTTAAAGGCCTAAATTCTCCACTTATGGATTTTGACCCAAATACCTATAGGCGCCACTTATGAGATACTAGTTAAGATGACCCTGCTGCAAACTGTTGGTATTGAGGAGAAGGAGAAAGTAGGATCGACACAAAATCAAGGAGGTGCTAAGAAAGGAGGATTTTGGGCGGACAAGGAGGCCAAGGGAAAGATCAAGAAATTAGGTGTGGCATGCCATAGATGTCCAAAGAAGTAACATGTTACTAAGTATTGAAAAGTGTGCTTGATGAAGATGCTATCACCGACATAAGGAGGGACACTACAAGAATCAGACTCCAAAGCTAGCATAGGAGGGACAAATTGGGCAAGGTTATGCCATTGAGGTTGTACCTATTGTTAGAACATTATTTCTCCGTGTTAATGATGGCAACTATAAACTGCACATATATACTATATCATGATGACAGGCTATCATTCAAGAAGACAAAACGCAAGGCAATGAGCAAGAAGAATCATATATAAGTCAAAGAAGTCAAAACTATAGAGCCTTAACATCAATAATATGTATATG
Source organism: Allium fistulosum (assembly GCA_030737815.1). Lineage (NCBI taxonomy): Eukaryota > Viridiplantae > Streptophyta > Magnoliopsida > Asparagales > Amaryllidaceae > Allium > Allium fistulosum. The sequence continues at coordinate 855,732,834 of CM060907.1, forward strand.
GTCTTAGATTGAATTGCAAAATCTCCTTAATAGTTCATATAACACACACAAAGACACACATAAACACATATATCAACATAGCATAGAGATTGAATTTAAAATGACAAGTGTTTATATATAAAAACTGAACTTACACTGTTCAGTCGACTGAAATTGGTTTCAGTCGACTGAGCTCGGTCGACTGAGCCCAATTTCAGTCGACTGAAACTGTGTTGAACTATTTTAAAAAAAATTCAAATATTTTCCACGAAAAATTAAAACGTTCATACTCAGTTGCCTGACATATTCGCTCAGTAGACTGAGACACTATAACGACTACTTTTTATGAAAGGTCACCTTCAAGAGTTGTGACTTTTTGAACAGTTTTTTGCAATTCTGAAAGGATTTCTTGAAGATTGACAACTCTTGATTGCTTCTATTCAATATATATAAATATCACAACAATTCATACTTAAAGAGAGATCTCCCACTCTGATTTCTATCTATTTTATTCTCTTGTGCTATTCTAAGCATTTGTGCTTTCAACTCTATTATTTTATTTGATTTTGTTCTAATAATCATTGTGCACTCATTATGAATCATCATGGAGATTATAGGAAAAGTTGTACTATCAAGTCAAAATCAGTGTTAGACGAACACAAGATTGTCAAGCAAGAATTGTATTTTTCAAATGAAAGAAAAATCCGAGAGGTGCTCAGATTGGTTAAGTTGTAAACCTATTCCTCCGGGTCAAGAAGGGGATTTACCAAGGAAATACCTAAGAGGTGCTTAGGGACTGGACGTAGGAGAGGTGCTCCGAACCAGTATAAATCTCGGTGTGCACATTTACTTACTGCTTTATTATTTCGTAGTATAAATTAATATATTTACTCATTTTATTAGTCATACAAGATCTTCTAGTTCTTTCATTTGGTGTCAGAGCACGGTTTATTCAAAATACATAACACAATTTTGAATACTATGGCTAATATAAGTTACAACACATTTCAAGAAGGACAATCAACTGCACGTCCACCATTTTTCACGGGTTCTAATTATATGTATTGGGTTACACGTATGAAAGTTTTTATGAAATTAAGCGGTCTTGACATTTGGCTATCTACTCAATCCAGTATGTAGCTCCTACATTGAAATTAGTACCTGGACAGATGCTAAGAAAACTGTTGCTTCAAAAAATGCAAAAGCTATGAATGTTTTATATTGTGCATTAGATAAGAACGAATTTTCTAGAGTTATGATGTGCAAAACGGCTTATGATATATGGCACATGTTACAAGTCACACATGAAGGAACCACCAAAGTAAAACAAACTAAGATAAGTTTGTTGAAAAATCAATTTCAATCATTTAAAATGAAAACTAATGAAAGCATCATAGAAATGTACTCTAGATTCCAAACTATACAACGTGATCTTATGGCATTAGGAGTCTTATTTACTGATTTTGATTTAATTATACATATTATAAATGCATTAATCGATGAATGGGAAAGAAAAGTATTAGCTATAGAAGAAGCCAATGACCTCTCTACACTCAAAGTAGAAGAGTTAATTGGAAATTTAATGTCATATGAAGCAAATTTGCAAGCTAGAAAAGATCTAGCACAAGAAGAACAAAGTATTGCTTTTCAGGTAAATAACGATGGCGACTCAGACTGTAACATCCCGTATCTGGAGGCCAAAAGCTAAGCGCTACAGATGCTGTAGTCATCCATAGTATTAACTTTTGGTGATAAAATATGGTAATGCTAACGGTATCCATAATATCAGAAGCACTTGAATATGAACAAAATCACAGATTTATATAAACAACATCTTGCTGATTACATTTCAAAACATTGTCATATCCAAGCTACAAAAATCCCCAAAACGTTTCCCAGGCAATGATCAAATATAATTTACAATAATACGCCAAGAGCGACATATGACGATGCCCCCTTGGTTGATCAAAGTAATACAGTCATATCTGACTTAATACACAGCGGAATCAAAACAAAATAATTTGTACTCCTAAATAGCTATCCATCAGCAACCTGCTCATCTCCGAAAGCTTTATTCGCCAAAATTTCAAAAACCTGAAAACCTCAACCCTCAGGCTACTCAAATCAGGATAAGCATCTCTAATCCTGCTCTCAACCTCCCAAGTACAGTCCTTGTCATCATTGCTCCACTGGACCTTGACTAATCTGACTATCTTGGTTCTAAGCCTCTTCTCATCTCTTGCAACAATGCAAACTAGCTTTCTCACTATAGTCAAGTCTAGTTCTACCACTAAATCATCTAGCATAGTCGGTGCAATAGCAATCTTCGGGTCTCTAACGCACTTTCTGAGATGAGAAATATGAAAAACATCGTAGACACCTGCCAAACTGCTCGGTAACTCAACTCTATATGCGAGTTTTCCGATCACTCAATAATAGGAAAAGGTCCAACGAATCTCGGTGATAACTTCCTCGATTTCCCAAATCTAATCACACCCTTCATCGGTGACACTTTGACGAAAACCTGGTCTCCAACTGAGAACTCTAAATCTTTCCGTCTCTTATCTGCATAACTCTTCTGCTTAGATCGAGCCTCCTTCATTCTAGCTCGAATGACCTCAATCTTTTCTGCAGCTTCTCTAACTAAATTTGGACCAAGAACCAACCTATTCCCGTACTCCAACCAACATACGGGGGATTTGCATGGTCCTCTATACAAAGCTTCAAATGGTGCCATCCTAATACTAGTTTGATAACTGTTGTTATACAAAAACTAGACTAAATGCAGATGGTCTTTCCATGATCTCTCGAAATCTAGAACACAAGCTCTTAACAAATCCTCCAAGATCTTGTTAACTCTTTTGTTTGCCTGTTTGTTTGTGGATGGCAAGCGGTACTCATCTTAAGCTTGGTTCCCAAAACTTCCTGCAGACTCTTCCAGAATTTGCTAGTGAACAAAGGATCTCTATCACTAACTATACTGCTAGGAACTCCATGCTGTCTAAACACATTCCTCATAAACAACATCGCTAAAACAGGTGTCGTCCTAGTTGACTTAACTGGAATGAAATGGGCACTCTTAGTCAACTTGTCCACTATGACCCATATACTTTCACTTCCTCTATTCGACCTATGTAACCCGTCAATAAAGTCCATAGAAATAGAATCCCACTTCCATACTGGAATATCTAACGACTGAAGCAACCCTCTTGGCTTCTAGTGTTCGGCCTTTGCCTGCTAGCAAATCAAACGCTGCTTTACACATAAGCCAATATCCCGCTTCATAACTTCCCAAAAGAAAGTCCTTCTCATATCCTGATACATCTTAGTACCTCCTGGATGAATGGTGAACTTCGAATGATGGCATTCCTCCAAGACTTCTTTCCTTATGTTTCCTACACTCGGAACACATAATCTTCCATTCTTTCTCAACCACCCATTTGGGTCAAGACTGAAATCTTTCAAGTCATCACTCTTGGTTCCATCCTTTAATTTCCTAATCCGTTCACCTAACACTGCCTCCATCTGTTAAGAAGCAATACTTTCGATCACCACAGGTCAAACTTCCAAACAAGATAATACAACTATATCTCCACTAGACCCAGCCTTGGATCTCCACTGCAGTCTGCAATATGCTAAATGCTTCCAAATCTTTCCACTCAGCAATCATTGCCAGCACGACATTATGATGTTTCCTGCTAAATGCATCTGCAACCTTGTTGCTTTTCCCCGGTGTGTACTCAATACCAAAATCATAAGCGGCAATAAACTCTAACCACCTCTGTTGTCTCATGTTCAACTCCTCTGAGAGAACAAATACTTCAGCGACTATTGATCTGTATATAACTCAAACTTCTCTCCTAAAAGGTAATGTCTCCACACCTTCAATGCAAAAATCACTGCAGCCAATTCCAAATCATGCGTTCGATACCTGACCTCATGCGTTCTAAGCTGTCTAGAAGCATAGACAATCACATTACCTCTCTACATCAGCACAGCTCCTAATCATGTTCCACATGCATCTGTGTAAACCACCAAATCCTGACTCCCTTCTGGAACAACCAACACAGGTGCATGGGTCAATAAGTGCTTCAAACTTTGGAATGCTTCCTCACATTTATCGGTCCATATAAACTTCACATCCTTCCTCGTTAGCTTGGTCATTGGTGCTGCTGCCCGCGAGAAATCCTTAATGAATCTCCGATGATAACCAGCCAACTCAAGGAAACTCTTTATCTCCGTTACTGTCTCAGGTCTCTTCCAACTATTCACTGCTTCAATCTTAGTCGGATCCGTTGATAACCTTCTCTCCAAGAAATTTCACTTCTTTCTTACAGAAGTGACACTTTGAAAATTTCACCTTCAGTTGATGCTGCCTCAGCGTTTCAAGCACCACCCTAAGATGAACTTCATGCTTTCTTTCATCCTTAGAGTATATCAGGATATCATCTTTGAAAACCAATACGAAACTATCCAAGTGTCCTCGGAAAACCCAGTTCACCAAATCCACAAAGAAAGCTGGTGCATTAGTCAATCCAAATGGCATAACTAACCATTCATACGATTCATATCTGGTCCTAAACGCCGTCAAAGGTATACTATCCTCTACTACCCTGAGTTGACGGAAACCTGTCGCCAAATCCAACTACAAGAATACCTTGGATCCACTCAACTATTCGAACAAATCATCAATCCTCGGCAATGGATATCTATTTTTTATCGTCCTCTCATTCAACTTATGGTAATCGATACATAGCCTTAATGATCCATCCGGTTTCTTAGCAAACACTGCGGCTGCTCCCTAAGGCGAACTACTCGGCCTGATAAAACTCTTGCCTTCTAAATCCACCAACTGCACTTTCAACTCCCTCATCTCTGAAGGGGTCATTCAGCTCGATGGCCTACTCACTAGTTCTGCTCCCAGAACCAAATCTATCCGAAACTCAATGGCTCATTTCGGTGGCAATCCCACTACAGGCTCAAACACATCTGCGAATTCTCTAACCATGAAAACTCGACTCAACTTATCATCTGATCCCTTACACTCAACAAAGCATACATTTCACCGCCAGAACCTTCTACGGTATAAACAATCATGTTGCTACAATCAGGGTGTCTAAGAGATATTTTTCTATCCTGGCAAAATATCCTAGCATCGTACTCACTAAACCAGTCCATACCAAGAATGATTCTGAACCCCAAAAAATTAAACACATGCAAACTGCAAACAAAAGTATGACCTAACAGATCAAACTCTAACTGGTCACATCTCAACCCTAGAGTTGCATACCATCCTATTGGATTCGCAACCCGTAAGGAAGTAACTACATATGTGGGTTCTAGGTTAAGCTTATCTATCAAACATCTATATATAAAAGAATGCGATGCACTGATATCAAATAGAACGCTAACAGACATACTATGAATCTGAAGCGTACCTCCCAAAACTGCCTTTCCTTTCTCCTGAGCTGTCGGTTTAGAAGCAACAGGCTCTCATGCATACACTTTTCCCTTTCCATCCTTAGCAGGCTCCTTGCACTGGTTCTTATAGTGGCCTATCTGATCGTAGTTGAAGCACCCGATGTTCTTCTTCCCGATCACTTCCTTAGCCTTCCCAGAACGACACTCATTGGCAAAATGCCCCTTCTTGTTGCACTTGAAGCAAACAATCTCAGACTTCCCTTTCTTGGATGCTCTACCCTTCTGAGCACCCTTCTTGTGGAAAAACTTCCGCTTCTGGCCCTGCCCAACCTGGACCTACTTAGCCTTATTCTTCTCTTTACAAGCAAGCATCTCCTCGTGCCTCAAAGCCATCTCCACAGCCACATCACAAGGATCTCTGATATGCGGTAAAGTAGCCCAGGCCAACTTAGGCTTCAATCCCCTGATAAACTTCTCGTTCCTCTTCATCACTGTATCAACAACGGCATAACCATACCGGGCCAACTCCTCAAACATACTGGAATACTCCAAAACAGTCATCTCCCTCTGTTCTAGCTTGGCAAGCTTCCTAATCAAAACAGACTATGCCATAACTGACATGAACCTCTCCTGGAACCTCCTCTTGAACTCTGCCCATGTCTTAGTCTCCTCATCCACTGCCATAGTCACACTATTCCACCAAAACAAAGTAGCTTCCTGAAGCTGTCTGGAAGCCAACCTCGTCTTCTGCTCATCATTGCGCCCCACATCTGCAAAAATCCTTTCATAGTGCAACAACCAATTCTCTACCTCAATGGCATCCTTCGTTCCAACAAACGGCTTCCCTCTGAGCTTAGTGTAGTCTCCGCTCATCTTAGCGTAATCTTTAACAACTGGAGCTCCTGGCACTCCTCCTTCCACTACTCCAGCAGCAACACCTGCTTGCACCATATTCACGAAGAACTGATACATAACTTTCATTCCAACCTACGGGACTCCTACACCCACATTCTCTGCTTGTGCGTGACCTTGACCTCTCCTCGCATTAGGCCTGGCATTCCCATTGGTGCCTTCCCCTCTTGGGTTAACTCTTCCTCTTCTACCTTCCATAGCTGTATTCAAACCTCATGAGATATAGAAAAATACCCTAACAAAGATAGGAGATTGGAGATAAAGCATATACTTATATAAAGCAAATACAAATACGTTACTATAGTATTATCCCATACCCCAATCTTACCCTAATTCCTTAGGACTATGTTTTAAAAACCATTTTTAGTTTAAAGTTTTTCATAAACCATGCTCTGATACCAAGTTGTAACATCCCGTATCTGGAGGCCGAAAGCTAAGCGCTACAGATGTTGTAGTCATCCATAGTATTAACTTATGGTGACAAAATATGGTAATGCTAATGGTATCCATAATATCAAAAGAACTTGAATATGAACAAAATCACAGATTTATAAAAACAACATCTAGCTGATTACATTTCAAAACAACATCATATCCAAGTTACAAAAATCCACAAAACGCTTCCCAGGCAATGATTAAATATAATTTACTTTAATACGCCAAGAGCGACATATGACGATGCCCCATTTGTTGATCAAAGTAATATAGTCATATCTAACTTAATATATAGCGTAATCAAAACAAAATAATATGTACTCCTAAATAGCTATCCGTCAGCCACTTGCTCGTCTCCGAAAGCTTTATTCACCAAAATTTCAAAAACCTGAAAACCTCAACTCTCAGCCTACTCAAATCAATTTTGAGCACCCGAGATTTTAAGAGGAAACAAAAACTTCGAGTCAGGCATAAAGCCTGGTGTGAATAATACTGTTCATCTGTGTTATTTTATATTAAGTGAGGCCACACCGCTTGGCGGAACGAGTTCCCCCTCACTAACATTCCTTTAAAACATATCATTTTGCAAATCTTTTCCTACAACCAAAACTGGTTAAAATCTATAAAGCATCATTATGTCAACATATATATATATATATATTAGGTAATAAATGAACTATATATTCATGCACTATAGTTTTGTTTGGCTAACTATTAACCATTGGCTGACTCGTACCTACCAGACAACATATCAAAATTTATCTAACATCTGTTAGACACTCCTCCTCTTCTGGACGTTCTGTCCTTAACTATTTGTTAAATACTTCTCTTCTGGATGGTTTGTCCTTAAGTTATCATCTTCCGAGATCACTTGGTCCTAATGGTTTTGCGGGCTCACCAATAACCTATCTGTATACAAACATATATTCGATTTCTATGTGTATCCATAATTTTAGTCTTATCTATGACAAAGCCCTACGCATTGGAATTTTGGACTAAATTAGCTGTGGTTAATAGCTAATGTATAGGGCACCACCCTATACCAGTCCCATCTGGTATCTAATATCCGAGTCATTTTACTTAGGGATATCTTTCCAAAATTTTCCCTGAAAACCTTTTCAAAATAATTTGAGACCATTAAATCAAACTCAAGCAAGGAAAATATATAATCTCTATGCTTTACACAAAATCACCTTGCCAAGTTATATATATATACTTTACTCAAATCTTAGTTGATGAAAACATTTAACTTTCGAAAGTCCCCATTCCAAAACCATTGAAAGTACCACTTCCAAAACCATTGAAAGTACCCCTTTCGAAACCATTGAAAGTACCCCTTTCGAAACCAAGTAAAACCCTTTCTTTTATCTAGGCTGAAAGGCCAAAACCTTCCTTTCAAAACCATTTCGAAACCTTTGGAAATCCTTCCTTTCGAAAGCTTTAAAACCAAAGATATCTTTCTTTTAAAACATTTTAAACATTTCCTTTCGAAACCCTTGGAAATCCTTTCCTTTCGAAACCATCAGAAAATTTCACCTTTCGACTCCTTCGAAGCCTTTGGAGAACCACCCCTTCGATGCCTCTTTTAAAACCTTTCGAAAGCATTAAACCTAAACCATTCGAAAGCACTTGGGTCCAATTTAAAACACGTGGAAAACACCTTTAGAAACCATTTTCATCTCTTTCGAAACCAATTTGGGTTATACTTCAATTGAACAAAAGGGTCATTAAACCATTTAAGTCGAAAGCCTACCTTACGAAAACATTTCATAAGTAAAGAAGTGATGGTGTCAAAACCATTCCTTCGAAAGCATTGGAGATGTAGGAAAATTTTAGAAAACATGTAACCCCTTCGAAACCCACTTGTTCGAAAGGTAAAAAAGGCGGCAGCTTGATGTTTCGACTTAGTCGAAAGCATTCATTTAAAAACAAAGGCGCAACCCAATCGAAACCATTTCCTTTTAAACTATTTGACCTAGTCGAAACCCAACCAAGTCAAAAGCATCTTAGTCGAAAGCAAGTAGGCGCATTTTCTATAAAATCAAAGCAAAGATTCAACCCTTTCGGAACCCCATGGTTTTGACCCTATACCTTTCGCCCACATCCAATTCATTATGTACCAGTTGCCTGATACCATATGCATTAGTTTCGACTGTGTCAGAGGCGATAGTATGGAGGTGGAACCTGGTGCCGAAAGAGACAAAATAGTGAAAAACCTATTTATTTATACTTTTAAACTATTTCTTTTGTACCTAACCTGCCTTGTTTGTCTAAATCAGATTGGTTACAATATTACTTTTTCAAAAGTGTTGTCTTTTTCCAGAACTAACAAATTCAAATTATTTGCAAAAAGCCCCTCTCTCCTTTTAAAATATATAAAACATTTAAGTTTCATAGCTCAAATAATTTTATATACCTATCAAAACACATAGGAAAAATCTAAAGAAATTCCAGAAAATCTCTTTAATATGTTTTCTAACACATAAAAATTTCAGATCCAAATCTTTTATTATTTACCCGTAAATAATTAATAACCCAAAATATCATTTTCTTTACTAGAAAATTCATATAAAATCCACATTAATTCCAAAAATTGAAACCTATCTCCAAAATATTATTTCCGATCTTCATAAAAATTTGCAAGGCATAAAGATGTCATTTAATAGGGTTTTTACCTTAAAACATATCATAAAATCAATATGAATATGTATAAATCATCAACAAGTTTATATAAACATTCCGTCATTCAAAAACATGGCAAAATATTGCAAATCAATTTGGAATCATATCAAAACTTAAAACTATTCAAAATAAAGATGTAAACATTATTCACCTTATCCTTTGTGATTAAAGAGATTGAGATATGAAATAGATTTGATTTTGCTTAAGCTTCTTCCTAGCTTTCTTCTTTCTTTTTCCCCCTTTTTCTTGTTAATGGTGGCCAGCCTTAGTTTATAAAAATTTGAAAATGAAATGAAATGGACGTGTAGGAGTATACACAGCTATGTTTAAGGGATATAGGAATAGCACTTTCCTATTTTACCCTTTACTTAATTCCTTTTAAACTATTCTTTTATTCATTGTTAAATGACACGGCTACCCCTTTAATAAAATCAAATCTTAATCCCCTAATCAACACATTATTTTATTTAATTTATCTAATTATATATCCTAAATAATGTTATCAAAAATATGGGGTGTACACAGACTTGGATGAAGAAGTTGTAGTTTTCTTTGCTAAAAACTACAACAAGTTCAGAAAATTCAACAAAATGGTGCAAAAGCAAAAACTAAGCAACTCCAACGATACTTCATCATTAATATGCTATGGTTGCAATCAATTTGGTCATATGAAAAAGGATTATCCAGAATTAAACAAAGATAAGAAAAGCCTCAACAAGAACAACAAATATGAGGAATTCGTGAAAAATAAGCATGCATTTCAAGTAACGTAGGACGATTCCTCAAGTGACAATGATAGTAATAGCGACAGTGATGAAGAACAAGCCAATGTTTGCTTTATGGCAATTAAAGATGAGGTACTTTCAGATTTCTCTTTTGACGATGTCATAGAAATAACTTCGGAACTAGATAACAAATATAGAAATGTAACAACCCAGAATTTTGATCATTCAAAATTGGAATATTTAATTGATTTTATATATTCACAAGTTAATTTCATAAGTTGAATAACTTATATTTCAAATATAATGATTTATTTGATAATTAAATTGTTTAAGTTAATATTTGAAATTATTTAAATAATTGAGATTTGAATTAATGTGAATAAAAATAATTTATAAAGCTGATTTAAATTCTATTTGAATTAGAACGATGTTAATAAACTTTTAAAATTGATTTAAAAGTGAATTTATAGACATTGGAAATTTATTTATTTAATTAACGTATAAAAATAGTCATTTTTGACACTGTCTTGGATTTCGACAAAACTAGTTTTATTGGATCCGTAATAGTGAGTTATTATAGGATATCAAATTTCGTGTCAATCGGACTTACGGTTTGTTCGTGCAATGCTGAAACGCATAGAAATTTATTTAAGTAAATTTAATTAAAATAATTCGATTCGAAAATCTATCTTCCAAATATGATGGAATCGGCTCTCGCTATATAGTCCATTGTATTTGAAATAGGGGTAAAACATTATAAACGCCTGACAGCATGCTTCGTTTGGAGTTCGGAAATATTTCGCGTGAATAGTATTTTAAAATGTTGCCTATATAAGGACGTTCACTTTTGAAAACCCTAGAAACTAAGGTCATAGCCGCCACTAATGGTTCGAATGGCCAGAAATGCACGAAACTTCTCCTCCTAATATCTCAAAATCCATCAGCAATTATCGAAAACTCTCAACTACAAACTTGTAGAGTTAGACGAGATCTTCACATCCATAAAGTCGTGATCGACATTGGAGCTGCGTGGTGGCCTAGATCTGGCCATGAAGTCATGCGTTCATGCGTGATTTTCGAGGCATAGAAGCGATCGAGTTTAACATGGCTCTGGGCATTGATGGAGTGGAGGATGCTCTTCGTTGTGTCTTTGGCCGATCGACTTCTAGTTCGTCGTAGGTGGAGCGGCGTGAGATTGATCGCAGCGTGCCTATGGGTTGTTTTCTGCATGCGTTCGACTTGTATATGCATGGGGAAGAAGATTAAAATGCGACCAGATCTTGCTTTCTCAAATTCAACGGCCAGATTTGTGTAGGGTTTAATTTTTTTTTTAATTATATTGTTTATATTCAAATCTTATAAAATGTATAACTTTGTCATACGAGGTCCCTTTTGCACGAAACAAGCAGCGTTGGATTCGTATTGACGAGCATTATATTTTAAAGCTGGCTTGGAAGGATTTGGAGCTGCTAGGAATTTTGGATAAAATTAAACGCTCGTATAATTTTATTCGAAATGAAACGCTGCAACGACTATTGGAAGCAAAGTGAGTACAACTCACTCTCTGTCTTGCTTATATATTTATATAAGTGAGAATAAATTTATTTTATGCCGTGTGATGACTATTTGGATGTTATACTATATTATTAGTAGTTGGATATATTCCTGCCTATTGAAGCAGATGAGACCCTATACGTTCCCGTGTATAAGCGGATGACCCTTTGTACGCGCGTCTGCCTCAAAGCAGACATTATACATATTTTCTCATATGTATATTTATTGCAGGTGACAGGTTAGAGGGATCCAATAGGATTCCTCACAATGGTTGATGCTTATTTACACATATTGTTATATATGTTGTATCATGTGATGTTTGTTGTGATGGATGACATGATTGCTATTGTTGATGTGAATCCCCTTATTTAGCATTTTTGCAGCATTGGGCCATATTTTGGAATTTTAAAAATATTAAAATGATGATTTCAAATTAAAAAGGATTTCAAAGTGATTTTGAAAATATATATGTTTAATAAATTTCTGTATGATTAAAGAAATGGATTTATTTTAAATAAATAAAAAGTTATAATTTTTATGTTATAAAAATTATGGCTTTGTGAAATATACTTAGTTATGATTTTTGAAGTTATATAAGTTTTAATAATGATTTGTAAATTATTAAAAGAAGAAGTTTATTTAAATGGAATCAAAATATGATTTTTGAAATATGAAGTTAACTATTTTGTAAAATAAGTTAAAATGAGAATTTTGAATTTATTATAAATGGTTTATACATAAGATTTATAAAATTGATATTTTATAAATAAAAGTAATGGAATTATAAACGAGTTTCATAAATGTTAAAATGAAGTTATAAATCGAATATTATAAGTAAATAAGATTTATGAATTGATAGAGTTATAAAAAGAATGAATTTGTAATAAGAGATTTACAAGTAAATTAGCTTATAATTGGATTTTGGCATATAAACGAGATATAAATGGAATTGGTTAATAAAGGAATTTTTATAAATGGAAGTTTTTATAAAATAGAAATGTGAATTATAAACATTATTTTATAATTATGAAATCAATTTAATTTGATAAGCTAAATATGGATTTTTATAAAAGGAAATATATTCATGTTTTAAAGTGAAAAATCCTTAAAATTAATGTTTTGGAAAGTGATATTTTAAAATGAAGTTTGAATGATTTGAAAAATAAAGTAAATTGTGAATTCATTTATTATTAAAATAAGTATATGGAAATGTTTTCCAAATAGTGAAATATTGAAATGGTTTTGAGAATATATCTTTTTAAAGATAATTTGAAGTAAATGATTTGGAAAAGTGATTTAATTAATAAAAGATTAATTAAAAGGGCCTAGTGATAGCTTATGGTGCTAGATATTTGTTTGTTGCTTTGATAGTTAAATAACCGACTATCAAATAAATATTGGTCTATTTATCGTTGTTGGTGCGAAGAGACAGGGATCAGATTTGCTTGATGTGTTCAACATGATAGGGGGTTCTCGCTTTGTGAATAGTGACGAAGCTTAGACTCTTACCCCCTACATGTCCCTAGAGTGAAAGTGTTGGTTGATAGTCGAGAGGCTTGCCGTAAAAGCAAATTCGAGGTACCACTTGTGGTCAACTCCATGTTGAAAAGCAGGAGTACCCCCATGCTGAAAAGCAGAAGGGTAGCGGGATGGTTGAAAACCCTACCGGGGTGGGTATGGAATTGCCCGTTCGTCACTCATGGTACCAGAGCTTAGGTTTAGTATATTCCTAGGCTTTGATGTGTACTCAGTATAGATAGGGTCAGTAGCTACCTAGATTGAGTTTGAGTGTATTATATATATGAGCGTGTATTTGTTAGTGATTATAAACTATTTTATATTGCGTTGATGTATCAATTGAGTGGCTTATGAATTCTGGTTGGTATGTGGGACGCCACGTTATCGATAGGGGTTTCTAAACACTTGAACAAGGCATATTGACATAGTATTGTCTTTAAATGGGGTAAATGAAATAATTTTACCTCCATTATATTTTATATATAAAGGAAACAATTCTTCAGAAATTATTAAAGTGTATATAAATTGATTGTTTGGTTGTTTGGAAATGTAAATATATATAAGTTAATAAAAGCTGTTCGAATAATCTAAATAAAAACAATAATTGTAAAAGAATAAATTATATAAGCAAATGAATTATAAAGTATGGAATTATAATTAATATGATTTACAATTGTGAAATAATCTTATATATAAGAAATGAAACTACATGAGTATATTTATAAATATGAGTTATAAATAAAAATGGATTTAAACTAAGAATTTGAGAATTTGAATCCTGTTGATTTTGACAGTTGTTTTTCAAAGTTTAAAGTGATTATATTATTATAAATCTAAATAAGATAAATAAATTCGAAATGAATCTTATATAAGTGAAGTAAAATAGTGAAATTATATAAGTAAGAATTTATAAATGTGATTTATAAATATAAAAAGGGATTTTAAAAAAATATAAAGCACTGAATTCACTATTGCTAGAAAATAATAAGGGTGATGACTGCAGCATCATCAGTATCTTTTTCGAGTTTTTGGGTGATGGATTTGCTACCATTAGTAAATTGAAAATTGAAGTTTTGTTGTGATAAACAAATTTGAATTAAAAATCCAAGTTGAATTTGATAAATATAGAATGTGAATAAACTTAAGTAAAATTTGTGAAATTGTAAATAAATAATTTGTATAACTTATTAAGTGAGAAAATGTAAGTAAAACCAAATATAAATTGGTAAACAATTTTTTTAAGCAAAACAAAATCTGAATTTGAATAGTGATATGAAATTTGACTTAAGTAAAAGTTAAATAAAATGACTATAGAAATGAAATCTAAGTTAAATTAAAATGAAATGATCTTTGAAAATGAAATTTAACTCAAGTAAAAAAAAGAAATGAGCTAATGAAATGAGTTAAATAAAATAGAATTTGAATTAAATTAGAAGTGAACTTAAGTTGTATAGTGAAAGTAAATGCAAGTGAGAATGAAATCAAAAATAACTTAAGTGATGTTGAATGAAGTTGAATTTGATATCAAAATGAATTAATAAAGTGAATTAATGAAATGAAGTAATTAAATGAATATGAATTTGAGTTATATAATGAAATTCAACTTTAGTTGTAAAATGAATTAGCAATTGAATTAATGAATGAATTGAATTGAGCTAATGAAATAAATTAGTAAATAAATTATGGATTGAATGTTAATCAATCGAATGTAAATGAATTGATATGGAATAATGGATGTAAGTGTTAATTCATTTAAAGTAATTGAATATGGTTTGGGATGATTATTTGTTAGATTAAGTATAACTTAAATTGGAAATGTTGGAATAAAACTTAAGTTAAGAAGTTGTGAATTAATAATAGCATTGGAAATGTTGTATAAAATGTTGAATTAAACTTAAATAGAAATTGTATGAAATGAAATATGATTCAACATAATCTGAATCTAAATTGAGTATTAGCAAAGAATGTGAATATTGAATATCAATGAATTAGAATAAAAAGTGTTACACCAACTTGAAGGTAAATGAAGTAAATATGAATGTTTGAGTGTAAATTAAATAAATTTGGTTATGTTGGATATGCATGGGTTGTTAGTTGATTGTATAGAAATTCATTAAATGTTAATGAAATTGAATTAATGAACTTGAAAGCTAAATAATTGAATTCAAATTGAAAGTAAGCGAATCTAAATAGAATTGAATTTGATTTAATTTGGAAGTGAACAAACTTGAATGTAAATTAGTGAATGTAAACTAGTTGAATATGTAAATGGATGTTAATAAAATTTGGAATGTGTATCAATTTGGTTAGAAATCGATTTGGTTGTAAATTTGTTGGATGGTTGTTAGTTGGATATTACCGTTTGGTGACTTCTCATGTTGCATGTGTTTCCTTTGCATATAATTGTTGTATAGTATGTGTGGTATATGTTGTATGTTAATATTACTTTCCATATATACATGTACTTATTGGTAGGTGCAGATGGCGTATGCTTCACATTTGGAGTTCGCTTTCGCGTTATATTAGCTGTATATGCTCGCTAATAATATATAAGGTACATATCTCGGATTACATATCGTACTTTTATATTTTTTCCCTACGGGATGCCTCATCCTCAAAGATGAGATGTATATTTGTGATATATATATATATATATATATGAAAGTTACTATGCACCGATACCAAATGGAAGTGACTGTGCTATAGGATCGTGTAATATGGATAAACTACTTGTGCAAAATAATAATTAAGTAAGTAAATAATTAAAGCAGTAAAGTAAATGACACTAGAGATTTTTATACTGGTTCGAACTCCTGTTCTACGTCCAGTCCCAAACTCCTTCTGGAATTAAACTAGCAACCCTCACTTAACCCGGAGGAATAGGTTTACACCACCAGAGCAACCGAATAGGACTTCTACCGCCTAAGCAACCGAATAGGACTTCTACCGCCTGAGCAACCGAACAGGACTTCTTTACAAATAACAAAAGTATCTGACTGTAGTATGCTCTTTAAATAGCACTGATAACTCAATTAAGTACAATCTTCCTATAATCTTCTCCTTTATGATATGTAGTGTAATGTGCTTGAGAATCGTGGAAGATAGAGTGATCAACGATCAGAGAATGTAAGCAATTTGAGTGCAGTTTGAAAATAGAGAATAAGAGATAAGAATTCAAGAATATCAAAATCAATTGTTGTATGTTTGTTGAATTCTGAAATCTATTTATAGTGATTAAAAAGTTGCAACCATTGTTGAAAGGTAACAATGAAAAGAAACAGGTGCAACTCTTGGTTTGAAGATGTTTCTCTTCGATGAAGAGAAGTGTCTTTTCATGAAAAATTGCCGTTGAGAATATTCAGTCGGCTGAATGGATTTATTCAGCCTTCTGAAATTTAAAAATCGAAAATAGCAAAGAAATAGGCTATTTTTGGCCTAATTCAGCCGGCTGAATGAAACCATTCAACCGGCTGAAACTTCATACCAATTTATGAAAGTTTCAGCATTCAGCCGTCTGAATGGTATTATTCAGCCGGCTGAATTATAGCCTATAACAAAAATTACCATAGCTCATTTGGTTAGAGCACTTGCCTTCTAAACTAGTGACCCGGGTTCGAGCTCCGCTCCATGCAATTTTTGAAAACTTGATTTTTCATTTAAAATATGAATGTATATGTGTGTATACCATTTTGAGAAGATTTTAACATTTGTCAATTCTAGACATGACACTCTATGACTAATAATACTTTGTTTGTCACCCTCGTCTTGTCTCTATCGTGTATATCTCTTCTTGTATCTCCATATACATACTTTCATCCTTTTTTTGTACTATGTATCTTCATTTTGAACGTATTTGTTTGTCTCTTTTTGATGCTCATGTACCTGCAAATTAGCTTAGAGATTCTTTAGCATAATTGTATAGTTGTTGTCATTAAAATCCAACAATAGAGGTTCTAACATTCTCCCCTTTTTTGATGATGACAACTATACAATTTTTTACAAAATATTCATTCTATATATAAAGTAATATTAATATGTTTAAAGCTCCCCCTAAGTATAACATCTCCCCCTAAGTATAATATCTCCCTCTATCAATATGCATATGAATTTCTCCCCCTTTGTCATTATCAAAAAGAATGAGGGAATATAATAAATTTTATAAAATATGTTGTAAATAGTGGGATAAATTCAATATTAATTATGGAGGAAAAATAAAATAGATTTTACCATATTTGCTGAAGTCCATATTTCATTGTAAGCACGTAATTCTATTAAATGTATGGAACATTCTTTAAAATTCCAAAATCTATCATTTTCCTTTTGTTTCTCCGAGTACCTGCGATAAATAATAATCAATTTCGATACCCACTTACTATGTTAGGGTCCAGGGGGTTAGATCTTAGAAAATCATACCCATTTGGGTGTGGTTGAACCTTTATAAATATAATTTTCATTATTAACTACCATATCAAAATAATCATTAATGTATTTTTCTCTATTTTTCCAATTAACAGGAACCCAAATACTTAGATAATTCATATTTCCCATCAATGATTCTGTACTTCTAGAGAAATTATAAACATTATTGGTCACAGCAGTATTTGAATTTCTATAAAAATTGGATTTAGAATTTATTCGAAATCTAGTACTAGCACTAACATTTTGACTATACATGAAAGCGTATCTATTGCTATTTCTACGATTAGTTTTATTATATCCTAAACCAGTTTTATCATGTAAAGGTCTAGAACTAGATAAAATCATGTTTAAATCGTTTTGACCTTTATTAATTTTTGTGACTTCAGTGTTAAGTTTATCAAATTTAGCTTTAAAGTCATAATTATTATTTTCAAAAGAAATATTACTGTTTTTCAAAATATCAATTTGCTTGTTTAATTCATAATTTTCATTTTTTAACGTACAGTTCTCATTTTTGAGAAGAAAATTTGGAGATTCTGAATTATCTAAAGAGGATTGTAATAAATCACTTTGTCTTTTCAAATCAAAAATTTCTTTTGAAAATTTTTCTCTCTCTTTTTCAAATATGGTGTTTTGTTCATCTAGAAAATCTTTAATAGTTATAAAATTATTCTTTACAACACCAAGTTGGTTTTCTAAATTTAACTCCTCATTTTTCAATTTCTCATTTTCATGTTCAACAGATTTCATCTTTTCTAAAATAATAAAATTAAGCTTTGAAATCTTATCGCTTATACTAACTAATTCATTATTATCTTTTACTGAAATTTGTAAATCAGAAAGTAGCTTTTTGTAGTCCTCATTGGTGGCTTTGACAAGGATTTTGCTTGTTGTATTTCGATTGGATCTTTTTCTGGCCATTATTCTATGATGTTGTGATACCAAATGAAAGTTACTATGCTCCGATACCAAATGGAAGTGATTGAGCTATAGGATCGTGTAATATGGATAAACTACTTGTGCGGAATAATAATTAAGTAAGTAAATAATTAAAGCAGTAAAGTAAATGACACCAGAGATTTTATACTGGTTCGAGCTCTCGTTCTACGTCTAGTCCCAGACTCCTTCTGGAATTAAACTAGCAACCCTTACTTAACCCGGAGGAATAGGCTTACACCGCCTGAGCAACCAAACAGGACTTCTACTGCCTAAGCAACCGAATAGGACTTCTACCGCCTGAGCAACCAAATAGGACTTCTTTACAAATAATAAAAGTATCTGACTACAGTATGCTCTTTAAATAGCACCGAGAAGTCAATTAAGTACAATCTTCCTATAATCTTCTCCTTTATGATATGTAGTGTAATGTGCTTAAGAATTGTGGAAGATTGAGTGATCAACGATCAGGGAATGTAAACAATTTGAGTGCAATTTGAAAATAGAGAATAAGAGATAAGAATTCAAGAATATCAAAATCAGTTGTTGTATGTTTGTTGAATTCTGAAATCTATTTATAATGATTAAAAAGTTGCAACCATTGTTGAAAGGTAACAATGAAAAGAAACAGGTGCAACTCTTGGTTTGAAGATGTTTCTCTTCGATGAAGAGAAGTGTCTTTTCATGAAAAATAGCCGTTGAGAATATTCAGCCAGCTGAATGGATTTATTCAGCCTTCTGAAATTTAAAAATCGAAGACAGAAAAGAAATAGGCTATTTTTGGCCTAATTCAGCCGACTGAATGAAACCATTTAGCCGGCTGAAACTTCATATCAATTTATGAAAGTTTCAGCATTCAGTCGTCTGAATGGTATTATTCAACCGGCTGAATTATAGCCTGTAACAAAATTACCATAGCTCATTTGGTTAGAGCACTTGCCTTCTAAACTAGTGTAACGACCCTGAAATTCCGACCCAATTTTAAAAATTTTAGAACCGTTATTTTAATATAAAATGTGAAACTTTCATACGATTTCAATCAACGTCCAAACTTTGTTTCTAAATTGCGCCTTGATGATTGTAGATATGGGTAAAGTTTCGTCGGAAAATACCGCAGTAAATTTCATGCGCGTTTTACTGCACATCAGTTCATTTAAAACATGTAAAAAATTTCATCTTCCGAACCTAAATATTTTTACATAGAAAAATTCTAAATCATTTTCTGACAAAGGCGTCATTTTTCGTTTTTCAAAATTCGGATATCTTTAGCTCCGTCGATCTTATTCTTCGGTGTTTTGTTGCATTCCCCGTAATAGGAATTTCAAATATTCACAAACGATTTCCGTTACCGTTCAAACTTCACATTTGGAATACGCCTAGATAGACATAGGTGTACGCCAAATTTCGTCGAAAAATATTGTAGAAAATTTCGCTCGTCAAATTTACATATTAGTTTAAATTTTATGTGTAAATTTTCTATCGTCCGAACTCAAATATTTTTCCCAATGTTGCATAAGAAAAATAGTCTGATCACGACGGCGCATTTCGTTTCGTCAAATTTCGCTTTTAATTGCTAGTTAAAATGTTCACTCGTGCAAATGGTTCAATAAAATTTACCACTTCGCAAACAATGTCAAACCACCAATATCTTCATACCGTTGTGTCCGCCTCGGCGCGTTGATCAAAACGGTATATTTGTTTGTGCCAATCAGAGTTCGGCGTTGCAAGCTATTAATTGGTTAACGGAGTACAAACTGGTCCGTTACGCCACACAAACCGGTACCCTACCTTCTCCCGCTCAGAATTCAAATGGCTCTTCAGAAAACCCAAAAGCCACTGTGACAAATCATCATTTCATTTGCACGGGGACTCTAAATTCTCTGTTTATATCTGCTATCCTCTGCACTCTACAGCTCACTTCATTTGTTGCCCATTTCATTTCAGCTTTTCTCTTTGGTACGTAACTTCTTCCTCCTCTCATCATTCTTTTATTTCTTTATCTGTTCTCTCCTCTCCAGCATGAAACCAACTTCTCCTCCCTTTCTTCAAAACTTCAAACCCATGCAACCACGTCCTTCACCCACCACGCCACCCACAGCCTGCTGCTCCGCTCCCCAAGTCCGCCTACAGCATACCTTGCCCCGTCCACCAGTCCACCCCGCACCCACGTCCACTCCGCTCCGCCTACCAACAGCCCAGCCCGCCTCCTCCGCCCCACTACCGTACCCCCAGCACCCTCCGCCACCAACAGCCCAGCCCGCCTCCTCCGCCCCACTGCTTCGCCCCAGCGCCCTCCGCCACCAGCCCACCCCACTGCCGACTTCGCCCGCCACCAGCCAACCACCTGCACGCACCACCCAGCCCCAGCCTCCGCCTGCACGCACGCGTCAACCCCACTGCCCGCCTCGTCCCCACCAGGCCACCCCATCGCCACTGCAGCCCCTGCTCCGCCCAGACCCACCCTCCGTCCTGCTCGCGCCACGGCAGCCCACTACCGAGCGCCTCCGAATCCCAGACCAGCCGAACCCGAACCCGCCAACCATCGCGACATCCCCTGCCGCCGTCACTGCTGTGCCGCGCCTTGGCTGCCTGTGTTTAGTGCACTTCAGTTGCATATAAATATATGCATGAAACTGTTAATTATATGCTTGGAATAGTTGCTTACGTACAGTGTTTTACTGGTTTGCAGCTGCTGATCCGGGATCTCAGTCCTAGGCTTTATCCGGCTTGTTGAATCTATCTCGCTTCATCGTTGTTTGTGTTCATTTAGCGTCATGCCTATTAGGGTCTATTTTGTCTATTTTCTTCGTGCCGCGCCATCTTCTCCAACCATGCAAGGTGAATATTTTTTTTCACGACTCAACCTATTATGTTATGATAATCAAGTGATAATTGTTGTTAATATTAAATTTGGATATTAAATTGTTGATTGTTAAAATTTGGTTGAAATAAACTGTTAAGTTCTAAAATTTGACGCCATGTATTGTTTATTTTGATCAAAAACGTTAAACTGTAATATGATGTTAATTAGGGTAAATAATGGTGACATTAAAATTGATAAGTACGATTGATGTAGAAATTTGATAACGGACACCAAGTAAAAATCATAATGTAATAATCTTTAATCCGTAGGATTCTAGGAATAATTGTATTAATTTGCATAATAACAAATGTGAGTTAATATGATTATTTCGGGATTATTTGAATAAATTGTTAAATGGTTATGTATGGTTGCTATTGCTTGTTTATTTACTTTGACACTATCCCAGTTATCACACTGCAAGTTCCCTTTACTATGCTTTATTTTATATTGAATGATATCGGGTTGAAATGATAAATACCCACTTAAATAACTTGGCCTAGGATAGACAATTAAAAATAAGAAACCCGATTGGTCAACAAAAATTATTTTGAAATTGAAATCTATTTGAAATTAAGAAATGAACTTAATAATTTGTTTGGAAATCAAGTAACGATTTAATGGATTTAATTGAAATAAATTAATGGATTTAATTGAAATAAATTAATGGATTAATTGGAATAATTAATGAATTTAATGGAAACGGATTAAATAAATCTATTTAATTGAAGAAAAATGAACTGGCAAATTTTATTGAAATAAGATTTAAAACAAGTGAGTTTTAAAATTTAATAATTTAATTTATTAGATTGGTAGATTTAGATTTAAACAGAGTTTTAAATTAAATAGATTTGAACTTGTCATAAATAATAATTTAGATTTAGGAAATTTTGACTTAAAATGGAATACGAAACTAACTGAAGTCTTATGGATTTAATTTAGCAATAATTTAAATGTAAAATGATTTTAAATTTAAGGAAATTGATTTAATCAAATTTATGATTATATTTAATGTAACGATGAATGTAAATATGAATTGAGATAAATAGAATTTGATTTAACGATTCGAACTTAAATTACCGGTAAAATTCGAATTAATTGATTTTGAACTAAATTTAATAAGTGAGTTATTAAATTTGACTTGAATACTTAATTATATTGGTAATTCAAATGTTTGAACTACAGATTTCATTTGGAAATATGATTTTAAATATCCGAAATAAATTGAATCGTGAAATGTCAAAATTTGGAAGTCAAATTTGCACCTTGACTTTTGGACTTTGATTTGTTTAAACTTTAACTTAAAAGACCATCGGGTAATAAATACGTAGTTATGAAAGAGACCGGGATCGGATATGGACATACTCTCTGTCGATACCGAAACCACTTTAATAACTATTACACGCGAAGTGTTGATCCAGAATGAAGTGGATGGTTTTGATGAACGCGTTGACTGAAGAAAGAGAACGATTTTGGATGACCCCTGATATGACTAACACAGGAGCCGCGCCGGGCCATTGAGGATCGCCATCTCTAGCGGACACACTTCTCCGATACCATATATATTACTTTTGTGATTCTATTTGGGTGCACCCCTTGATTTGGGAGTGTTGTTTCGCGGTGTTGAGGTAGTAGCTGCTATGCTCAACATCAGTCCGGATCAGGCAACTACTAGTATCCTAGTTAGTATCGCCTCATGTACCTTGTCATACTGATTATCCTATTCGCGACCACTACGTTTTGTTTTGTACCTTTAGTATATGGATTGCCCTCTGGTGACTTCCGGTTTTGGGGAAACTACGGTCTTGTATATGCTCTTGGGAATAAAAATGTGTTAAGGGTGGTATGGGCCGTGACTTAACACTATTTTAATATCGTACTTTACTGATTAGACATTATCTATCTATCGTATTCTATTGTATATAGATAGTTTATCGGATCCTTAGAGATGTTATTTTATCCATCTTTAAGTTATGAACTATTCCCTTGCACTTGGTTTAATTGCATAAGATTTTGAGTCCTGACTCGAGTGTTTCTTTTTGCATATGCTCGGGTCAGTCTGAAGTTATCCAGCTGCTGATCAAGGTTGGTTGAAGATGCTGAAGGCTTAGCATTTATCTTTATCAGTCTATTTATATTCCTGTATTGATGTCCTAGTCTGTTGGACATTTTGGTATTAGTCACTTGATGTTAAGACATTGTT
This sequence comes from Allium fistulosum, assembly GCA_030737815.1. Taxonomy (NCBI): domain Eukaryota; kingdom Viridiplantae; phylum Streptophyta; class Magnoliopsida; order Asparagales; family Amaryllidaceae; genus Allium; species Allium fistulosum. The sequence goes on from CM060907.1 coordinate 855,756,478, forward strand.
GTATATTATATAGTGGCTTCATGAACTGCTATTATGACGATGTATTTTCCGCTGCATTATTCTGTGACTGTTCTGTGATGTTGTATTGATTCTCATTTACATTTATGTATGTATAATCCCATAATGATTCGTGTTTTGTATTATTTAAGTTGACATGTGTGGATTATTGTCAATTTAAATGGTCCAAATATACGGGTTGTTACAACTAGTGACTCGGGTTCAAGCCCCGCTCCATGCAATTTTTGAAAACTTGATTTTTCATTTAAAATATGAATGTATATGTGTGTATACCATTTTGAGAAGATTTTAACATTTGTAAACTCTAGACACGACACTCTATGACTAATAATACTTTGTTTGTCACCTTCGTCTTGTCTCTATCGTGTATATCTCTTCTTGTATCTCCATATACATACTTTCATCCTTTTTTTGTACCGTGTATCTTCATTTTGAACGTATTTGTTTGTCTCTTTTTGATGCTCATGTATCTGCAAATTAGCTTAGACATTCTTTGGCATAATTGTATAGTTGTTGTCATTAAAATCCAACAATAGAGGTTCTAACAATATATATATTATATTGTGATTTTTTTGGATGAACCGCGCAAAGGAGGCTATGGCGAAATTTTTTGAAAATTTTAGGCGTTATAATTTTTTTGGGAAAATTGAAAAAAAATTCGATAACTAAAGTTTTGATTTTGAGTTATAATTTGAAATGATATTTGTGGATTTATGGAATTGTATTAGCTAATGACTATGAATGAATTTGAAAAATTAAGAAAAGTTTTTATAAGAAGTTTAACTAAATGATTTTTGGAAAGTTAAACACTTAAGAGATTTGGTAATCCAACTTAACCAAATTGGTTTTGAAAAGTGAATGGACTTTATAGCATTTTCTTACTTGGTAATTTCGAGGGCGAAATTCTTTTAAGTAGGGGAGAACGTAACGACCCAGAATTTCGGCCATTTGAAATTGGAATATTTAATTGATTTTAAATATTCACAAGTTAATTTCAGAAGTTAAATAACTTATATTTCAAATATAATGATTTATTTAACAATTAAATTGTTTAATTTAATATTTGAAATTATTTAAATAATTGAGATTTGAATATAATGTGAATAAAAATGATTTATAAAGTTGATTTAAAAGTGAATTTATAGAAATTGGAAATTTATTTAATCAATGTATAAAAATAGTCTTTTTTACACTGTATCGGTTTTCGATGAAACCAGTTTCATTAGATCCGTAATAGTGAGTTATTATAGGATTTCAAATTTCATGTCGATTGGACTTAAGGTTTGTTCATGCGAAGCTGAAACGCATAGAAATTTATTTAAGTACATTTAATTAAAATAATTCGATTTGAAAACCTATCTTCCAAATACGATGGAATTGGCTCCCGATATATATTCCTTTGGTGTTTGGAATAGGGGTAAAACATTATAAATGCATGACGGCACACTTCGTTTGGAGTTCGGAAATATTTCGCGTGAATAATGTTTTAAAACTTTGCCTATATAAGGACGTTCACTTTTGCAAACCCTAGAAACTGAGGTCACAGCCGCCACTAATGGTTCGAACGGCCAGAAATGCACGAAACTTCTCCTCATAATATCTCGAAATCCATCAGCAATTATCGAAAACTCTCAACTACAAACTTGTAGAGCTAGGTGAGATCTTCACATCTATATGATCGTGATCGTCATTGAAGCTTCGTGGTGGCCTAGATATGGCCGTAAAGTCGTGCGTTCGTGCATGATTTTCGAGGCATAGGAGTGTTCGAGTTCAACATGGCTCTGTGCGTTGATGGAGTGGAGGATGCTCTTCGTCGTGGCGTTGGCCGATCGACTTCTAGTTCGTCGTAGGTGGAGCGGCGTGAGATAAATCGCGGCGTGCCTATGGGTTGTTTTCTGCGTGCGTTCGACTTGTATACGCATGGGGAAGAAAACAAAAATGCGGCCCGATCTTGCTTTCTCAAATTCAACGGCCAGATTTGTGTAGGGTTTAAAATAAAAAAAAGAAAATTTAATTATATTGTTTATATTCAAATCTTATAAAATGTATAACTTTGTCATACGAGGTCTATTTTGCACGAAACAAGCGGCGTTGGGTTCGTACGAGCACTATATTTTAAAGCTGGCTTGGATGGATTTGGAGCTGCTAGGAATTTTGGATAAAATTAAATGCTCGTATAATTTTATTCGAAATAAAACGCTGCAACGACTATTGGAAACAAAGTGAGTACAACTCGCTCTCTCTGTCTCGCTTATATATTTATATAAGTGAGAAAAATTTTATTTATGCCGTGTGATGACTGTTTGGATGTTATACTATATTATTAGTAGTTGGATACAGGCTTTTAAATCTCCCCGAGATAGCCGAGATGAAAAATCCGAGATATCAGCCAAAATCCAAGATTTGGCAGCCTATTTAGTTATAAGTGTTTTAAATATCGCCCGAGATAGCCGAGATATTTTCCCGAGATATTGGCCAAAATCCGAGATTTAAAACACTGGTTGGATATATTCCTGCCTATTGGAGCAGATGAAACCCTATATGTTCCCGTGTATAAGCGGATGACCCTTTGTACGCACATCTGCCTCGAAGCAGACATTGTACATATTTTCTCATATGTATATTTGTTGCAGGCGACAGGTTGGAGGGATCCAACAGGGTTCCTCACAATGGTTGATGCTTATTTACACATATTGTTATATATGTTGTATCATGTGATGTTTGTTGTGATGGATGGCATGATTGCTATTATTGATGTGAATCCCCTTATTTAGCATTTTTGCAGCATTGGGCCATATTTTGGAATTTTAAAAATATTAAAATGATGATTTCAAATTAAAAAGGATTTCAAAGTGATTTTGAAAATATATATGTTTAATAAATTTTTGAATGATTAAAGAAATGGATTTGTTTTAAATAAATAAAAAGCTATAATTTTTATGTTATAAAAATTATTTTTTGGCAAAGCCAGCGGGGTTAAAAGGACCCCTACCTTTTATTTATAACAAGTAAAAAGGATTACAAGCATAAATAAAGAAATATAGAGAAAAACAGGAGAGAAGAAAGACCAAAAAACAAGAAGCACACAAAAATTATAGCCAAAAAGATAGCCCGAAGGGAATAGCAAAAGGACTCCAAGCAAACCTAGGTAGAACACCAAGCAACCACACTTCGTAGAATGCCAAGGAAAGACTCGAAGAGAAGCATAAGAGGACTCCAAGCAGCAAAGGCAGCACTACAAGAACCTCAAGAGACCCTAAAGTGTTTAGCAATAGCAAGGAACAAAATGTGTTTAGGGGTAGAAGAACCATAAAACACCCAATTGTTTCTTTCCATCCAAGCCAAATACACCAATTTCTTAAGAAGCCTTAACAGTAACACACTTTTACTAGACTTCCATCTAGTAGCTTTAAAAATATTATACCATTCAATAGATGAGTTCGAACTAGGATTGTGCAAGTTAAGAGACCGCAAAACTCTTTTCCAGATGAAAAAAGAGTACTGACAGTTAAAAAAAAGGTGACGAATACTCTCTTCCTCATTGCAGCACAAAAGACAGGTCGCAGACATAACCAGATTCCTATCTCTAAGCTTATCAAGAGTATGAATACCATTCCTTATCACCTTCCAAAGCATGATATTTTCTTTAGAACTGCACTTCCAAATTCTAGAATGCCAAGGGAAGCAGGCCAGAGGACTAGGCTTGGTAATATACTTATAAACAGTAGCAATAGAGTGATTCTTCCCAGCCCATAAATCATGAACATTATCCATAAAGTAAACATTGTTCTGAATCTTATTCCACACTTGTCTGATAGCATAGGAGCTAGAGTAAGGCATATTAATGTAACCATCACACCAGAAGGAGCTAACCTTAGCATTATCATTGATCCCAGACTGGACCCTCAAATTAAAATTGATCACATTAGCAAGAATGCAGCCATGAGCAGACCAAGGATCAAACCAAAAGGAAGTATCAACATCTTTAATACATTTCTGAAACATGGGAAGAAACACAGACCTGCTTCTAAGGATATTTCTCCAAACCCAGCTACAATCCATAGGGATATCCATAGTCCAAAAATGCATCTTCTTGATTAAATTAATCCTAGACCAGGAGGCCCAGAGATTATTAGCATTATTCATCAATTTATCAATTCTAGTTGAAAGAGTTGCCTTATTCCATTCCTTGATGTCCAAAATGCCAAGACCACCAGAATTGAAAGGACAGCAAACAGAATTGAAGGCAATGGGGATCAACTTCTTGGAAAAAGGATTACCGTGCCAAAGGAAATGATTTAAGGCGGAGTTAATCATGGATAAGAGCTTGGTAGGTAAAATATATATTCTGGCATAGTATAAGCACATGGAAGAAGCAATAGACTTAACCACAACTAACCTACCAGCCATAGATAAGGAGTAATCTGACAAGGAAGATAACCTAGCAGTGATTCTTTCAAACAACTTCATACATTGACTAGTTCTGATTTTAGAAGAGCAGACAGGCATACCAAGATAAGTCTCATTATCATCAAATGGAGATAATCCAGATAAAGCAGTAATAATGCTCTTATGATTATCATCCAATCCTGCAATTTAGATCTTGGATTTGCTTCTATTAATGTCCAAACCAGTTAGGAGTTTGAATCTAGTCAGGACATTCATAACACCATTTACAGACTTATCATTAGGTTTAGTGAACAACAGTAAATCATCAGCAAAGAGAATAGAAGAGATTTTCAGGCTCTTACATAAAGGATGATAGTCAATAAGTTTAAGAGCCATAGCATTGTTGATGAGGCCAGTAAATAGTTCCATGACACACACAAAGAGGTATGGAGAAATGGGATCCCCTTGCCTAATGCCACGAGTAGCTTGGAAATAACCAAAGGTATCACCGTTATGACTAATAGAAAATTTAACAGTAGAGATACATGTGAATATCCAGGCCAAAAAAGGGGTAGGGAAGTTCATTCTATACAGAATATATATGATTGATTTCCAACTAATAGTGTCATACGCCTTTTGAACATCAAGTTTCATCACACACCGGGAAGAGATATTAATCCTGTTATAGCCTCTCAATAGCTCATTGGACAGGAGAATATTATCAGTAATATCTCTATGGGGAAGGAAAGCACTTTGGTTAAGAGAAATGGTGGTAGCTAACACATGCTTCATCCTAGCAGCCATAATTTTAGAGATGATTTTGTATATAACATTGCAACAGGCAATGGGTCTAAATTGGGTAACAGAAGAAGGTTGCTGAGTCTTTGGAACCAAAGTAAGTCTGGTGGCATTAATTCCAGCTAATAGCTTGTTGTGCTTGAAGAAATTAAGGACAGCCTTAGTCACATCATGCCCAATAGTTTCCCAAGTAACTTTGAAAAAATGAGCATTAAAGCCATCAGGCCCCGGGCTGCTAGTACCCTTCATATTGAAAATGGTATCTTTAATTTCATTAGGAGAAATTTCTCTAATCAGAAGATCCTTATTACTGTTAGAAATGGCAGGAAGGGAAACATGAGAGAATAAATGCATGGAAATATCAGGAATGTCATGGTTAGCAAGCAGGATCTTATAATAAGCCAGAAAAGCTTCCTGAATAGCAACAGAATTATTGCAAGCATTTCCATCCATATCATCAATATTACTGATATTAGACAAAACTTGTTTTATCTTTAAGGAATAATGAAAGACAGAGTTCTTATCCCCATGGATTTGCCATTTTAATTTGGCCTTCTGCTTAGCCATTTTGATCTCCTCTCCAAGAGCCATAGATAAGCAGCGTCTGAGATTAATTTCCTGTTCATTAAACATAGCATTATTAGGGTCAGATAGGATACTGCTCTGCACCTACAGCAAAGTTTCTCTAATAGAAGAAGAAATGCTATTGCCATTCCCATAATTTGACTTCGCCCAACTCCTTAACTTGTTCTTCAAATGCCTAAGCTTAGACTGCAAAATGAACATAGGATTACCAAAAACCTGCATATTCCAGGAGTTAGCAACAATACTTAAAAATTTAGGATTATCAGTCCAATTATTAAAGAATGAAAATGAGGAGTGTCTTCTCTCAGTGGCCATGCCCCAGTCCATAATCAAAGGAGAGTGATCAGATAAAGATGGAGGGGGGATTAAGGTATTAAGCTTAGGCCACTTCAACACAGAGGCAAAATTTTGATAAGACCTATCCAGTTTGCAAAAAGTTTTGTTACCAGACCTGCTAGAGTTGTTCCAAGTATAGAAACATCCAGAGGAAGCAATAGGAAGAAGATGGGCATTATAAATGGAATTATTAAGAGGCCTAGTATGTTGATAAGTAAGTGGAGAACCACCACTTTTGTCAGTAGACAATTGCATGCAATTCCAGTCACCAAAACAGAGCCAAGGGGAGTTAGATGTGTGAATACAAGGAAGTTTATCAAGAAACAATTGTCTATGAGAAACACAATTTTCAGCATAAACCACTATTAAGAAGAATTCAGAAGCAGATGCGATATGAATGATTTGAGAGTGAATGTACTGCCTATGTACACATATAGGGTTAATGGAAAAAATGGAAGGATTCCACATAATCAGGATCCTACCAAATGGAGCTTGAGCCAGATTATGAATATAACTCCAGTTATGATTAATAAAAGACACAGCTTTATTAGTATTAGAATGATTCAACTTTGTCTCAGCAATTGCCATCAGATGAATATTATGGGTAGTTATAAAGTTGCTAATTTCCATTTGTTTGGCTTGGGAGTTTGCACCCCTTATATTCCAGAACCCTATCCTGTCAATCATCATTGAGATTTAGATAAGGAAGCTCTGGTTCTGACACCAATGGGTGAACCAGTAATATCCACAGCATTGGATATTTGAATTGCAGATTGAGATATGGTGTATTAGATCCCATTGTCATTGTCATTTGAGGAATGCAATATTTTCTTGGGCCTGCCACTTTTAGATTTTGGCAAGGATTCCAAGATAGGCGAATTAAGAGATGATAGATTTGGGCCAGAATCCAGAAGAGCAGATGGACTAATAACAGATGGGGAAATATCATTGAATAAGCGAGAAGGCAACGTAATAGATGTATAAGGAGATTTCAAGGGAGAAACTGAGGAAGGGAGGCAAGGAGGTTGAGATGGAAGGGAGGATGGAGAGACGTGCATGTCATTGTGCATGTCAACAGGAGAGGGCCTTGAAGAACTATTGGGAATCCCTTCAGTGAAGGAAGATATAGAGTTTCCTGTTGGATGAGCCTCATTGTTCAATAGTTGAAGAATAGAAAAAGGGTTTGAAGTTGAAATAGAGACATTTTCCAAACTCACATCAGACGTAGCCTTATCATGTGAGCTATGCAAAGTAGAAGGCTGAATGTCTTGCATGGAAGCAATATTAGGGATATTAGGAGCATTCATATTGGCATTTAAAACTATTACATTATTCATTTCAACCTCCTTTTCTATATCTTTTCCAATGTCACTTGCAACTTCCACATTGTCTGCTACATCTCCCTGGATTCCATTCTCCTTATCACTAGCTATTTATGTTGTAATTTCAACTGTACTACCCGCAATAACATCAGGAACTGGAATAATCTTCCTCCATACCCTCTGAACAGATTTTGCTTTCCTTCTTGTCCTAACAGAGAACAACACTTTCCCATTACTTTGTTTGTTTTTAGTTTTGCCCGAATAACCATCTCCATCCACTGTAGCATTAATTTTCTCCTTATCAACAACTTCTTTCTTTTCTGATCCTTGCCCGAATTCACATTGACTAGAGGCATGACCAAAAACCTTACAGTGAGTGCAAATCAAAGGTTTCCAAGCATATTCAATCAAGACATTAGGGCAGGAATCATCACCCACAGCAATAAATTCAGACAGTTCTTTATCTGGAGATATTTCGATTAAGCACTTGGCATACTCAAAGCATTTCATTCTTTCAGTATTTTCATCATAGCATACTAATCTCCCAAGATTACATGCTAACCAGTTAATGCCCAACAATGACTATGTAAGTATTGGAATCCTATAAAAATGAACCCAAATTGGAACAGACTTGACTGTAGCTTGAGTTAATGCAAAGGATGGGTTCCACTTAGATACAATGAACATTTGCCCCTTGATAAAGATAGGATTTTTCATAAGAATATTAAGCTTATCTTCCTCATTTGAGAACTTGAAATAATAGTTCTGCTTATCAAAAAATATCTCATATGACCCTTTTAGTTTCCATACTTTTTCCAGATGAGCTTTAACTGCCATGAAGTTGACAGTTCCTGCTAGAAAAAAACCAACCAAGCACTCAGACCATGCTTTGATTCCTTCATTAACTACTTCCCTTGGTGGTTCAAGGGGGACACCAGTGTATTGTAAGTCAAAGTGCACATGAGTGTAAACACCAGCATTCCTGGGTTTACAAGTAAAAAGAGAGGACCATTTAGATAAAGGAACAGGGGAAGGAACTGGATCAGGGAGAAGAGAAGAAGGATCAGAAGAAAGAGGAGGGAAATATTGGCCGGACAGAGGATGGGGTGGAACTGAGGAGGAAGGAAGAGACGGATCAGGGGGTTGCGGGGGAAGCGGCGGCCTGACAGGGTTAATGACAGTTGAAGGAGAGGAAGACGTGACAGTTGCAGGAGGGATGGGAGAGGAGGAAGAAGCAAGGACAAAAGGTAAGGAGATAGGGATGGGAATGGAAGAGGAAGCATAGGCACCATGAGAGGACATTAAATAAGCTTTTGAAGCGGCGGCCTGACATGGTTATAAAAATTATGGCTTTGTGAAATATACTTAGTTATGATTTCTGAAGTTATATAAGTTTTAATAATGATTTGTAAATTATTAAAAGAAGAAGTTTATTTAAATGGAATCAAAATATGATTTTTGAAATATGAAGTTAACTATTTTGTAAAATAAGTTAAAATGAGAATTTTGAATTTATTATAAATGGTTTATACATAAGATTTATAAAATTAATATTTTATAAATAAAAGTAATGAAATTATAAACAAGTTTCATAAGTGTTAAAATGAAGTTATAAATGGAATATTATAAGTAAATAAGATTTATGAATTGATGGAGTTATAAAAAGAATGAATTTGTAATAAGAGATTTATAAGTAAATTAGCTTATAATTGGATTTTGGCATATAAATGAGATATAAATGGAATCGGTTAATAAAGGAATTTTTATAATTGGAAGTTTTTATAAAATAGAAATGTGAATTATAAACATTGTTTTATAAATGTGAAATCAATCTAATTTGATAAGCTAAATATGGATTTTTATAAAAGGAAATATATTCACGTTTTAAAGTGAAAAATCCTTAAAATGAATGTTTCGGAAAGTGATATTTTAAAATGAAGTTTGAATGGTTTGAAAATAAAGTAAATCTTGAATTCACTTATTATTAAAATAAGTATATGGAAATGTTTTCCAAATAGTGAAATATTGAAATGGTTTTGAGAATATATCTTCTTAAAGACAATTTGAAGTAAATGATTTGGAAAAGTGATTTAATTAATAAAAGATTAATTAAAAGGGACTAGTGATTGCTTATGATGCTAGATATTTGTTTGTTTCTTTGATAGTTAAATAACCAACCATTAAATAAATATTGGTCTACTTATCGTTGTTGGTGCGAAGAGACCGAGATCGGTTTTTCCGAAAACCACTTCGGACCAATGTATATGTAACGACCCGAAAATTTTAGTGGTTTTATTTATTTAATTAATTGAATTTTATGAAATCTTAAATAATTGAATTTTGAAATATAAATTTAATATTAGGACTATGTCTATTAAAACATAGCAACTGGTAAATTTTCATCAGATAATATTGAAGTTTATTTTTTTGTGTAATTTTATTTCAACTTAAATCAGTTAATAACAGTTGAATTTAAAAGTGTTCCGAAACCTAAATATGTCAACATGAGAAAATTTATTTAGAACACTCTGAATAAGACTGCGTAATTCGTTTCACAAATTTCGGACGTTTCTAGCTCCGTTTGGATTTTTCCGTACGGAATAGCAATGTATATCAGTGTCCGTATCGACTTTTGATCGGATAATCATGCCACTGATATCTGTATACCATTTTGATCGTTTCGTCGTGCTGATCTCTACGGTATCTTCAATTCTGTGTTTTGAAGTCTGGTACGCAACAGAATCTGTGAATCTGTATCGGTTCCGTATTAGAACTCTTGTATCCTTTGTTCCTTCAATTGCTTACCGCATAATTCAATCAACCACTGGTCATTAATTTTATTGAACTCAACGTATGACTTTTGCACTTCCGTCTGTTCAAAATAAGTTGCTTCGTATTCATCATTTTATTTATTTTTGTTGCTTTGTTCATTTCGAAAACAATAAATATAAAACAACTGTTGGCTTCGGGTATTATTTTCCCGAGCACCACAAAAGCAACTTCCAGATCTCTTCCCATGACCGAGAGAGATCAACCTAGTCTTCAACTCCTCCGTTTCCTTTCGCTAACCACCAGCTGAAGGCACAGACAACCGAAGCATCACCCTCCAATCTCGATTTCACCGCACTCAGCCCTCTTCTTTCTTTCCTTCGGTTGCAGCCGAGCCACCAAGTCGCAAGCCATTGACTGAATTGCTCCTCTAACTGGCCTCGGCAATCTTGTCTGTTTGCCGTCTCCTTTCCTCCCGGCTTCTCTATGGATCGTGGTATTATATATTATATTTGATAGAAGGTATATTATATGTTATATATATTTTAACACATGGGTTTATATGGTTATTTACTGGCCATAAGCCTTGTTGTCGGTAGTCTATGTATATATACTGCATATATATATTGTTGGGTTCCATTATATATATATATATACTGTTGTAATTTAATACGTTAGTTATGTATAAGTTTAAATCATATATACGTCCCTATGTATATGTACTATGTTTACAATATATATATATATGGGTGATAGTCTTCATGTTTTTTTACCAAGATATATACGTATGAGTTTATATGATGTTGATAAAGTTAGTATATATATAGAGTATTAGTTTTACTCGGTTGTTACAAATGAATATTAGTTTATAATAGATTCTTTATATATACACGTGCTGCAGACTTCTTTTTACAGTAATTATATATATTTTAGATGACTTATCTGTTGCTATGAAAGATTTAAGAATATATATAGATTTCTTTTTGTTCTGTAATGGGTTTTATGATTTGTTGTCTATACATATGGTTATAAAATTTTATATAAATTGGTCTTAATATAGATCCTGCATATGTACACTCTGTTAGAAAATTTAAGTATTATATATATTATATTATATAGTAGTTATTCGAGTCTTGTTTAATATAGATGTGTACATAAGATATTAGTCTTATCATATAAAGGTTGTTTATAATGTGCAATCTATGATGGATATATGTTTATATAATATGTGTATTTCAAAATTTTGGTTTTAAAGAAAAATTTATACCGTATATTTTGTTTCAGTTATATCATAATGGTTCTGATTCGTTTTATCACTTCCTATTTATCAGTTTTTCCGTCAAACTCGAGCCCATCGTGCTTTGCTTTGAAATTCGTGCTTGGATCCGTAACTCATCCCATTGTCTTTTCTCTCTAGCCTCGAAAGGTGAGCAATCACTCACGATTAACGTTCTTATATTTATTAAATTTGATTTCAATTGAAACGACAATTGAAATATGCTGCTGTTAGTTATTCACATTGCTATATATGCCATTATCTGTTCACCTGTGACATCTGACACCATTATCTGTTATTTATACTGATGATATATGCCTGTTACTGTTGTTATAATATTATCATATCTGTTATCATCTGCAAGTTACCTGTTAGTATAGAATTCACTATGGGTTGAAATGATACATACCCGAACGATCTTGTAGAATAGGAGAAAATCGTTATGGGCTGAAATGAAAAACCCAAGTGATTTTCATTTAATTGAATTTGGGATTGCGGGTTGAAAGGATATATACCCGTATATATTAAAATTGCAGATTAAAATGATAAATATCCGTATCACTTGACCATAGGGTAGAAAAATATATACAGACACAGTTGGTCTATATATAAATATTTTGAAAATGATTTCTATGGTTTTGAAAAGAAATATATGGTTTTGATAAATATTGATTTTTAAGATTTATTAAAGTTGATTTAATAAAGTTGATATATAATATGTTTAAGCATTTATTTAAAATTTATATTTTCGAATATAGAGTTTGTAATGATTCGGGTTGTAAAGATAAATTTGAAATTTATTTGAAATTATATTTATTTAAGAACTATACTTAAATAAGTTTGATTTGAAATTTATTGAATTTGAAATTTTAAAGAAGTGTTTTACAACTTGAAATTTGATTAAAGGTGACTTAAATGGATATTTCAAACTTATATAAATTTAAATGGAATATTTTGTAAATTGAAGTTGTATTCAAATGATATTGAAATAATTAAGTAAATATTTCAAAACTAAATAACTGAAAAGTGAATTGATATATATGTAAAATTATCGAATTTAGTTTTGAAATGTGGAATATTTGAAGCTTTGAAATATTTTGAAATTGAAATGGTTTATTGTGGTTCAAATCAGTATTTGAAATCGATATAACTTGAAAATGTTTAATTAAAATGGGAATTGAAATTGATGATTTAGATTTGATTAAATTTGAATTTGGAATTCAAATTGATTTGAATCGATTTGTGAAAGTCGAGGAAACTATTTTATTTTATAAAGTAATTTTAAGTTATATTTAAAACTATGGATATTTTACTTTATAAATTATTTTAATATAAACTATTTTAATATAAATCATTTTTAATATAAATTATTTTATTATAAACTATTTTAACTCATAACTATTTATATAAACTATTTTTATTTATAAACTATCTTAACTTATAACTATTTATATAAACTATTTTATTATATATACTAATTTTAATATCTAAACCGTTTAAGAGGAAAGTGTTATGATTTCCAAAATGCTATAATTTCAAAGTGTTATGATTTCCAAAATGTTATGATTTCAATGCTGTGATTTCCGAAGTGTTTTGATTTTTAAAGACTATGATTTTGAAAGCGTTATAACTTTGGAAAGTGATATGATTTTTGGAAATGGATATATTTGAAATGGAAATGATATCGTATTGATTTGGTTTTTGAAATAAAAATAATATTTTGGTTTTGAAGTATAAACTATTTTGAAATGACCGCGGTGTTATAATAACGTTTGGTTGTTAAAGAGACCGGGATCGGATATGGGCATACTCTTTGTCGATACCGAAAACCACTTTAACAACTGTGTACGCGGTGGAGATTCCAGAATGAAGTAGGATGGTGGCAACGATCCTATTGAGGTATGAACGTGGACCCGACTCCCGTGAGTTGGCATAAGGTGGCTAAAACAGGAGCGATTGACGGGTCAATGAGGTAGCACCTCTGATCGGACGCATTTCTTCGATACCATTCTATTATTTTGTGATTGATTTGGTGGCCACCCTTCGATTTTGATTGGGAGTGTGTTCCGAGGTGGGCGGTAGTGGCTGCTATGCCTTTACACCGGCCCGGATGCGTAATTGGTATATCTACCCTGGCATTGCCTAGTTGTGCCGTGTCACCTACCATATCGAGCTTTACTACGAGTTTGGATTTGTGTCGTAGCCTGTGGAGTATTGAGGGTAGCCCCCGATATGGGAGTATGCTAATACTGGATAGACTACTGGGACTATTACGTGTTAAGGGCTATATAGGTAACCCCTTGACGCTATTAAAAAGTAAGTTTATTTTATTATTAGACATTATTATAATAGCGTATATTACTACATAGTAGATAGTTTAACGGATCCTTATAGAATGGTTATCCCAAACATCCTTTGAGTTACTTGTATTAGTTGATATTTCACTTGAGTTGGATTTATTTATATAAGAATGTTAATCCCGACTTGAGTGTTTTGTGTTTTGCTTTACGCTCGGGTCGGACTGAGTGATACAGTATTCAAGACTCACCTTTGGAGTTGGAGCTTCTCTTGGAGATCCAGTTATCTATCTTGCTTTCAGTTGTTCAGTCGATTCTAGTGATGCATTCAGATCTTGTATTTGATTATTGTATTGAGACATCTATGTACTCGTGACTTTTGTTGTATCTTGTTTAACTCTGTTATATATATAGTAGCTTCATGAACTACCATTCTTTTGTTTCCGCTGCATTATTGTTATATTACACTGTGTCTGTGTTTGTGATCTGTGATTATTTTATTTACTGTATATGCTGAGTTTTTCCAAATTTAAATTAACATTCGAGCAATTCAAATCTGACATGTATGGATGCGAATGGTTGAAAATTTCAGGTCGTTACATGTGGTATCAGAGCTTTGGTTTTAGGCAAAACTCAACATATAGGGTAAATTTAATTACGGAATCACTTTCGTTCGTGCTTGAATCCCTTCTTTTTTGACTCGGTTTCCTTTGAATTTTGGAACGTTTCCCTCAGTTCCAAAAATCCATCCTTATCCCTCCCTATTCGTATTCTGGAGTATCCCATAACTCCACTTCAAACCATCTCTAGAATAAATCGACGGCCTCGCCAATCTTCGAATGATTTGTAAAGGGGTGAAACTCCTTTACAATAGGCATTGATTTACCAGAGATTTCTGTATCCTCGGTTTACGATGCTATCTATCTCCTGCTATGCCGAATTCTATCTTTTGAGATCAGATGTAGATTTGCCTCAGAATTCTGCATCAATCTTGTTCTTGAAATCGCGGTTGACCGGTTAAGGTTGCTCGCGATTTATATAAACTTATCCATCTTCCTATTTTGTTATTTAATCATCTTATCTTTGTTCGAACATATCTTCGAATCAAAATTCTCCTTGATTTGAGTCCATCAAATTTGAATCTCTATCCTTGCGTTGGAATCTATTCTTGTATCATCGAGTGAGGGAGTGTATTTATATCAATATACATATGATGTTTTATAGTGTGTTGTTTGAGTTGTTGATGTTGATTTGGATTTTCGATCGATTCGTCTGATCAACGCTATCGATAGGAGTTTCAAAACACTTGAACAGAGCAAACTGACACAATTATTATTTTCAAAATTTGGTAAATGAAATAAATTTGTATGATTATATTATAAATATATAAGTAAAATTTTCTGGAATTTAATAGGCTAATTAGATTGGTTGTTTGAAATGATAATATATGATTATCATCTATTGTTCTATAAATGAATTTATAAACATGGTTTATAAATTGATTTGGGAATTGAAATGGGTTTAAATCAAGAAACTGAGAAATTAATTTCCGGTGATTTCAAACTTTGGTTTTAAAGTTTTAAAAGGTATATTATTATTTAAAGTATTTTCGAAATAGAAATCGTTTCCAAAGAATTTTAAAATGTTCAAATCAGTGCTCTTCTTTTTGTCGCTGGAAAATAATTTCGGTGATGGCGGCCGCATCATCGACATTCATTTTCGAGTTTCAAAGCGAAGAGATAATTCTGTAGCTTTGCTACACTTTTATTTTGGGAATTAAATGGATTTGAATTTCTAAAGTATGACTTGATTTACATATATATATATATATATATATATATATATTATATAGGTATATGATTATAGATTTGATTTGATATATATTATAGATATTTATCTTTAAATTGTTTGAAGGTAATCGGAAACTTAATTCTTAAATTTATGTTAAAGGTGATTTTAATTATAAAATGAAACCAAAATTTTGAATAAATATTTAAACTTGAAATAGTTGAATTGGGAAAAATTTACTTGTATAATACTCAATTACATTCCAATATAACTTACCTAAATCATTAAGAAGTTGAATATGTAATTGAATTATTTACAATGTAAAATGATGATTAATGATTTTATAAATAAAATTTGAGTGGTTATGACAAATGTTATACACTTAGATTTTAGTTATAAAATGTTAAATAGAATAATAAGTTGATTAGATAGTAAATAAGACAAATTAAATAAAATTTTGTTCTAAAAGAAACCTTTATGGTATCAAACATTAATAAATTGAAATTAAACCAACTTGAAATAGTTGAATTTGAATAAAAATTTATTTGTATAATACCAAATTGCATTCTAATATATATATAACTTGCCTAAATATTTTCAAAAAGTTAAAATGTTAGGATATAATAAAGGGTTGTACAAGAAGGAACTTAAATAATAAATTGTTCAAACTAAAAATCTGGCTTAATATAAATATTGTAAATAAAAAAAAGGGAAATTTGTATAGTATTCAGTTACACTCTAAACATTTATATAACTTACCTAGAGAAGTTTAAATGTAATTAGAATGTAATCGAATAGTATACACTGGGATAGGTAATAGGATATCAAAATGATATTTTGTTAAGAGAATTCACTGATGATAAATTGGATAATAAATTGAAAAAAAGGGGGAGGGGGGTTAATTTAAAATGAACTTGTTTGGAAGAAATGTTGATAAAATGAAAGAAAATAAATTTTAAACTGGATGACTATTCGTTAGTTGAATAAAAAGAATTAAACCAAATTGTTAAATATTAATTCATTTAAATTCGAAGACTTTATGGTTTGAATTAATTGTTGTAATTGGTGTTCCAATCTATTTTTTTTCTGGTTGTTTTATTCTCCTACCTCCTTCCTTTTCGAGGACGAAAAGTTTTGAGTGGGGGAGAGTGTAACGACCCGAAAATTTTAGTGGTTTTATTTATTTAATTAATTGAATTTTATGAAATCTTAAATAATTGAATTTTGAAATATAAATTTAATATTAGGAATACGTCTATTAAAACATAGCAATTGGTAAATTTTCATCAGATAATATTGAAGTTTATTTTTTTGTGTAATTTTATTTCAATTTAAATCAGTTAATAACAGTTGAATTTAAAAGTGTTCCGAAACCTAAATATGTCAACATGAGAAAATTTATTTAGAACACTCTGAATAAGACTGCGTAATTCGTTTCGCAAATTTCGGACGTTTCTAGCTCCGTTTGGATTTTTCCGTACGGAATAGCAATGTATATCAGTGTCCGTATCGACTTTTGATCGGATAATCGTGCCACTGATATCTGTATACCATTTTGATCGTTTCGTCGTGCTGATCTCTGTGGTATCTTCAATTCTGTGTTTTGAAGTCTGGTACGCAACGGAATCTGTGAATCTGTATCGGTTCTGTATTAGAACTCTTGTATCCTTTGTTCCTTCAATTGCTTACCGCATAATTCAATCAACCACTGGTCATTAATTTTATTGAACTCAACGTATGACTTTTGCACTTCCGTCTGTTCAAAATAAGTTGCTTCGTATTCATCGTTTTATTTATTTTTGTTGCTTTGTTCATTTCGAAAACAATAAATACAAAACAACTGTTGGCTTCGGGTATTATTTTCCCGAGCACCACAAAAGCAACTTCCAGATCTCTTCCCATGACCGAGAGAGATCAACCTAGGTTTCAACTCCTCTATTTCCTTTCGCTAACCACCAGGCGAAGGCACAGACAACCGAAGCATCACCCTCCAATCTCGACTTCACCGCACTCAGCCCTCTTCTTTCTTTCCTTCGGTTGCAGCCGAGCCACCAAGTCACAAGCCATTGACTGAATTGCTCCTTCAACTGGCCTCGGCAATCTTGTATGTTTGCCGTCTCCTTTCCTCTCGGCTTCTCTATGGATCGTGGTATTATATATTATATTTGATAGAAGGTATATTATATGTTATATATTTTTTAACATATGGGTTTATATGGTTATTTACTGGCCATAAGCCATGTTGTCGGTAGTCTATCTATATATAATGCATATATATATTGTTGGGTTCCATTATATATATATATATATACTGTTGTAATTTAATACGTTAGTTATGTATAAGTTTAAATCATATATACGTCCCTATGTTTGTGTATTATGTTTACAATATATATATATGGGTGATAGTCTTCATGTTTTTTTACCAAGATATATATATGTATGAGTTTATATGATGTTGATAAAGTTAGTATATATATATAGAGATTAGTTTTACTCGGCTGTTACAAATGAATATTAGTTTATAATAGATTCTTTATATATACACGTGATGCAGACTTCTTTTTACAGTAATTATATATATTTTAGATGATTTATCTGTTGCTATGAAAGATTTAAGAATATATATAGATTTCTTTTTGTTCATTAATGGGTTTTATGATTTGTTGTCTATATATATGGTTATAAAATTTTATATAAGTTGGTCTTAATATAGATCCTGCATATGTACACTTTGTTAGAAAATTTAAGTATTATATATATTATATTATTCGAGTCTTGTTTAATATAGATGTGTATATAAGATATTAGTCTTATCATATAAAGGTTGTTTATACTACGAAATCTATGATGGCTATATGTTTATATAATATGTGTATTTCAAAATTTAGGTTTCAAAGAAAAATTTATAACGTATATTTTGTTTCAGTTATATCATAATGGTTCTGATTCGTTTTATCACTTCCTATATATCAGTTTGTCCATCAAACTCGAGCCCATCGTGCTTTGCTTTGAAATTCATGCTTGGATCCGTAACTCATCCCATTGTCTTTTCTCTCTAGCCTCGAAAGGTGAGAAATCACTCACGATTAACGTTCTTATATTTATTAAATTTGATTTCAATTGAAACGACAATTGAAATATGCTGTTGTTAGTTATTCACAATTCTATATATATGCCATTATCTGTATCTGTTCACCTGTGACATCTGACACCATTATTTGTTATTTATACTGATGATATATGCATGTTACTGTTGTTATATCACTATCATATCTGTTATCACTCTGCAAGTTCCCTGTTAGTATAGAATTCACTATGAGTTGAAATGATACATACCCGAACGATCTTGTAGAATAGGAGAAAATCGTTATGGGTTGAAATGATAAACCCAAGCGATTTTCATTTAATTGAATTTGGGATTGCGGGTTGAAAGGATATATACCCGTATATATTTAAATTGCGGATTGAAATGATAAATATCCGTATCACTTGACCATATGGTAGAAAATTATATACAGACACCGTTGGCCTATATATAAATATTTTGAAAATGATTTCTATGGTTTAGAAAAGAAATATATGGTTTTGATAAATATTGATTTTTAAGATTTATTAAAGGTGATTTAATAAAGTTGATATATAATATGTTTAAGCATTTATTTAAAATTTATATTTTCGAATATAAAGTTTGTAATGATTCGGATTGTAAAGAAAAATTTGAAATTTATTTGAAATTATATTTATTTAAGAACTATACTTAAATAAGTTTGATTTGAAATTTATTGAATTTGAAATTTTAAAGAAATGTTTTTCAACTTGAAATTTGATTAAAGGTGACTTAAATGGATATTTCAAACTTATATAAATTTAAATGGGATATTTTGTAAATTGAAGTTGTATTCAAATGATATTGAAATAATTAAGTAAATATTTCAAAACTAAATAATAAAAAAGTTAATTGATATATATATAAAATTATCGAATTTAGTTTTGAAATGTGGAATATTTGAAGCTTTGAAATATTTTGAAATTGAAATGGTTTATTGTGGTTCAAATCGGTATTTGAAAATGTTTAATTGAAATGGGAATTGAAATTGATGATTTAGATTTGATTAAATTTGAATTTGGAATTCAAATTGATTTGAATCAATTTGTGAAATTCGAGGAAACTATTTTATTTTATAAAGTAATTTTAAGTTATATTTAAAACTATGGATATTTTACTTTGTAAATTATTTTAATATAAACTATTTTAATATAAATCATTTTTAATATAAATTATTTTATTATAAACTATTTTAACTTATAACTATTTATATAAACTATTTTTATTTGTAAACTATCTTAACTTATTAATATTTATATAAACTATTTTATTATATATACTAATTTTAATATCTAAACTATTTAAGAGGAAAGTGTTATGATTTCCAAAATGCTATAATTTCAAAGTGTTATGATTTCCAAAATGCTATGATTTTAATGTTGTGATTTCCGATGTGTTTTGATTTTTAAAGACTATGATTTCGAAAGCGTTATAACTTTGGAAAGTGATATGATTTTTGGAAATGGATATATTTGAAATGGAAATGATATCGTATTGATTTGGTTTTTGAAATGAAAATGATATTTTGGTTTTGAAGTATAAACTATTTTGAAATGACCGCGGTGTTATAATAACGTTTGGTTGTTAAAGAGACCGGGATCATATATGGGCATACTCTCTGTCGATACCGAAAACCACTTTAACAACTGTGTATGCGGTGGAGATTCCAGAATGAAGTAGGATGGTGGCGACGATCCTATTGAGGTATGAACCTGGACCCGACTCCCATGAGTTGGCATAAGGTGGCTAAAACAGGAGTGATTGACGGGCCAATGAGGTACCACCTCTGATCGGACGCATTTCTTCGATACCATTCTATTACTTTGTGATTGATTTGGTGGCCACCCTTCGATTTTGATTGGGAGTGTGTTCTGAGGTGGGCGGTAGTGGCTGCTATGCGTTTCCACCAGCCCGGATGCGTAATTGGTATATCTACCTTGGCATTGCCTAGTTGTGCCGTGTCACCTACCATATCGAGCTTTACTATGAGTTTTGATTTGCGCCGTAGCCTGTGGAGTATTGAGGGTAGCCCCCAATCTGGGAGTGTAACGACCCAGTATTTTGGACCATTCGCATCCGCACATGTCGGACTTGAATAATTTAAAATACTGCATTGCTAATTTAAATTTGGCAAAACTGAACATATACAGTAAATAAATAATCACAGATCACAGACACAGAGTAATAAATGCAGCGGAAGCAAAAGATAGTAGTTCATGAAGCTACTATATACATATCAGAGTTAAATAAGTTACAGCAGAAGTCTCGAATACAATAGTCAAATACAAGAATTAGAATACAATCATTGGAATCAACTGGATATCTGAAAGCTGGATAGATAGCTGGATCTCCAAGCGAAGCTCCAACTCCAAAGGTGAGTCTCGAATACTGGTACACTCAGTCTGACCCGAGCGTAAAGCAAAACACAAAACACTCGAGTTAGGATTAATATTCTTATATCAATAAATCCAACTCAAGTGAAATAGCAATTGAAATACAAGTAACTCAAAGGATGTTTGGAATAACCATCCTTTAAGGATCCGTTAAACTATCTACTATGTAGTAGTGTACGATAAGTAGATAATGCCTATCAGTAATATAAGATATCAAAATAGTGTTAAGGCGTTACCATTATTCCCTTTAACACATTTTATATAAGCGTTATAGTCTATACAGCACTAGAAACTCCACCGTAAACTAGTGGGCTATCAGGGAGTACTCCATAGGTATAACACAAAACAAATCGTAGTGGTCGCGTATATAGGGATACAAGTATGACAAGGCACATGAGGCAATACCCAAGGTAGTGAAACTACCGTTTTCCTGATCCGGACTAGTGATAACGCATCGCCGCAGCGATCGCAACACCGCGAAACAACACTCCCAAAATCAAGAGTGCACCAATCGACAACAAGTAATGAGTAGTTTTCGAAGAAGTGTGTTCGCTCGAGGCAGCTAACCTCCATTTGGCCTGGCACGGCTCCTGTTTTAGTCATTTCCAATTTGACACAAGTGTCAAGGCTATCCATTATTGTTCTCTTTCTTCAGTCATCACGTACATCATTCCAACCACTTCATTCTGGATCACACTCCGCGTATAGTTATTAAAGTGGTTTTCGGTTCAGACAGAGAGTATGTCCCTAACCGATTCCGGTCTCTTTAATAACTTTCGTAATTATTACACCGATTGGTCGTTTAATATATTTCAAAACCAAATCAAATTCAATTTCAATTTCAATTCGAAACCAACATTTCATTTGCCTTTCAATATCAATATCCAATATTTACGTTTCAAAACTTCCGAATTACCATTTCAAAGTCTAAAATTCAATTATCAAAATTCATTTAGAACAATCCAAATATTGTTTCAAGTTCGTATATAAGTTTCATTCCGAAATCATTTAAATTAATTCAATTTAACATTCAAATCAATTTAAATTCATTGATCGATTTTATTCAATATTCGTTAAGTAAATTTTCATTCAAAACAATTTCTATTTAATTTCCAATTCATTAAATCAATTACTTAAGTTCAACTTCATTGTATCAAAACTTACAAATTTTAATTAAATTAAATTTGTCAAATCAATTCTTTAAATTACAAGTCTTACATTAATTTCAATAAATCACATTTTATTTCTTGTTAAAGAAATTCAATTTCACTTATTTCTTTACTTAGTTACCAATTTTCAAAACTCAATTAATAAAGAAACTAAATTTCACATATTCAAGAAGTTCAATTTCACTTATCAAAGAATTCAATTTTTATTCAATTATCAAATAATTCGATCTTATTCAATTATTAAATAATTTCAACTTAATTATTAATAATTTCAAAACTTAATAATTTCAACTTAATTATAAATTCAAACTTAATTATTAAATCATTTCAAACTTAATTCAATGAATAATTCCAAATTTTATAGTCAAATAATTTATTTTAAAACAATGTTCTTTCAATAACTACTATGTTAATATTTCCGTTTCAGATTTTTTAAATATTAACATTTTCCTATCATTAAAATCAAATTCCAACTTCATTTCAAATCTTTTTATTTATTCAAATAAAATCTTTATTTTATTTTTAAATCAAATTATTGACCAATCGGGTTTTATTTAATTCTCTATCTTAAGTCAAGTTATTTGGGTATTTATCATTTCAACCCGATTCCATTTCAATTCAAAAATTAAAACATAGCAAAAGGGAACTTGCAGTGTGATAACTGGGATGGTGTCAAAGTAAATAACAAGCAATATCAACAATCAATAACAATCCAATAATCAATTCAAGTAATCCCGAAATAATCGTATTAATTTGCATTGTTATTTGTGCAAATTAATATAATCATTTCTAGAATCTACACTATCATTTCATGTAGATTAAAGATTATTACATTACGGTTTTTCACTTGACGCCTATTATTCAAATTATACTACATCAATCATACATTCAATAGTTCAAGGTGTACTTAACCAAATTTCTACGTGTTAATTAATTGAACATTCAAGGGGTCATATTATACAATTTTAACCAATCAAATTCAACACATATGTCGATTCAAATTTTAACTGTCCTACGTCAAATTCAATTGCATAATATTTATCACTTTATACATTTCAATTTACATCCAATATAAACAACAAACAATCAATCAATCATCAACCAAACTGGATTATCATCGTATAATTAACAGATAATGGTGTCAGATGTCACAGGTGAACTGATACAGGTAATAGCATATATAACAGGGTAAATAGCTAACAACAGTATATTTCAATTATCGTTTCAATTGAAATCAAATTTTATAAATAAAAGAATATTAATCGTGAGTGATTTCTCACCTTTCGAGGCTAGAGAGAACATGAGATGATATGGATATGCAACTGATACAGACATTGAAATTTGAGTTACGAATCCAAGCAAAGCAAAAATCGGCATGAATTCGACGAACAAAGCTGATTATAAGAATTTATGAAAACAAATCAGAACTAGACTGATAAAGATAATTTATATAAGTGAATTGATATAGATATAACATATAAAATTGTATATAACAAAAATCATATTCTAATTTCAAACATTTATTAATAAAATATATACATGTATTTCAAAACTCATTTTTTTTAAATTAAAACACATAAAACAAAGTTTCCACATGTAAATTTAAAACCAAATTAATGTATACTTATAGATAAACTAATTTATATAAACATACCTCAAAGTCCAAATTATACATGCTACAACCCCAAAATGTAAATACATATGTACGGTCCCACATACTAAATAAATACACACACCTTGATTACAAAGTTCAATACAAAAATATAAATATAGTTTTTTTTCGAAGAAGACAAGACTATATAAACAACCTTAAATTGTAATATATAATACTTCCGTAATGTAACATATATAACAAACATAAAATGATAGATAATAACTTACTGTAACTATCATATATAAAACGTATACCTTATATATATGATATAGAATATATATATATACTGTAAATAACATTTATAACTAATATACCTCGTAACATATTAAAGTAAATATTTATATATTACTAATAGGAGAAACCATATACACCTGTACTATTATTTATATCATGGCAGGAAGCACACGAAAAACATCATTCAAACATATATATCCACTGTACACAAACATATATAGTAGTACTCGATATAAGGACTTACATATATGGACAGATGGGCGCAGCAAAAGCGGAGTGTGATAAGCTAGGCTAGAGGAGGCTATCGGGACGATGCGAGAGATCTTGGCTGCTAGGTGTCGGTTGACAGGTAGGTGGCGACGCATGATGGGTAATAACGATGAAAAGGTGGCACGGCTGCATGCTTTTTTTTCTTTTTCTTTTTTTTCCTTTTTTTTTCCGCTGGCGGTGGGGTGGAGTCGGATGGTGATAGGTTAGCGAGTGGAGCGGTGGTGGGTCTGGATGGTGACGGCGATGCTGCCGCGTGCAAGAGGCCGGGTAGGCTGCTAGAGTGTTAGGCGGTGAACAGTGCGGCATCGGGAAGGCTCGCAGGTCGAGGTCGGGACGTGTAGAGGTGTGGAAACGTGGGGTTTGGTTTCAGAGGGAGGAGGTGGATCACAGTAACAGGGAGAAGAAGCAGCTTCAGTTGATGGTGGAGTAAAGAAAATAAGAACAGGCAATGAAGGAATGAAGTAAAAAAAATGAAAGCTCACAATACATAACATGTATTCCTTCCAATACTCAGGCAAATGAAGAGCAGAGAGATGGGAATCAAACGGTTGCCAATATAGAAGACTGGCAGATGTAAAAATGAATGTAACTTATGAAACTTTTTTTTCTTTTTATGGTAGAAGGGTTCGGCAAAATAATGGGTGGAAGTTCAAGCAAGGAGTAAGATTCAACAGGAAGAAAAAGTAAGAAGACAGAACAGCCTGTAAAGTAAAAGTGACCGCGGCTCAAAATAAATTTTGCGTTGGGAATAAAAGAACTCAAACGTTGGAATTCAAGGCAATAATAAAACTGATGACCGTTGATTTTTTTTTACCAGTGGAAGATTTGAATTGTCAAGGAACCCAAATGGCCTTGAACGGTTACCGATACGGTTGGCCGTTTCACGGTTTCCGCTGTGTACCGGATTTCAAAACACAGAAATTAATATACCGTAGAGATCAGCATGACGAGACGATCAAAATGGTATACAGATATCAGCAGTACGATTGAATTATAAAAATTCGAGTTTCCTACTGGCGGAAAATGCAAGAAAAACGTAGGAAAATAAGATCGACGGAGCTAAAGATGTCCGAATTTGGAAAAACTAAAAATGACGACTTGCTCAGAAGATGGTTTAAAATTTTTCTATGTAAAAATATTTAGGTTCCGAAAACATTTTATTTTCATCGCTTTTTAACTGATTAAATTGAAGTAAATTTACGTGCGAAAATAACTTTCATATTTTTGGACGAAAGTTTACCAGTTGCTATGTTTAACTAGACGCATTCCAAATATCAAATTTATATTTCAAAATTTTATCATTTAAAATTCCACAAAATTTCAGTTAATTAAATTAATTAAAATCGTTAAAATATCTGGTTTGTTACACTCTCCCCCACTCAAAACTTTTCGTCCTCGAAAAGGAAGGAGGTAGGAGAATAGAAACAACCAAAAGAAAATAGACTTGAATTACATTATAAACAATTAATTTAAACCATATGAATTTCAATTTAAATAAATTTATATTCAACAATTTGTTTTCAAATTCAAGGTTTTCATTAAATTAATTTGATTTTACATTTATTATTGTTAGGTACAAAGGTTCCTTTCAAATGAAATTCAATTTATATTCAACTAATTCAAGATACTCCCTTTAAGTTGATTTAATTCAATTTATTAACTTTCGAAACAAAATTTTCTTCTATTAATCACACCTATTATTTAATTAACTTATTTTCTTTTTTCCTCCATAAACACTTTATAATTAAAATTTAAGTGAACAACATTTATTATACGCACTCACATTTTAAAGACAATTTATATCGTATATTATTCGATTCTCTTAAATTAAAAATTTCAAAAATCAAAATTTGCATAGTCCATTATTACAATCATAGTTTATTCCACAAATTTAATCCCTTTTTTTTTATTCCAAGTTATCATTAAATTTATTCTACTTAATCTATCTTATCACATATATTATATATATTTACACTTATTATAACCATTCAAATTTATTTAAAAATTCCTTTGATATCATTTCTACTATATAATATTCAATTACATAGTTAACTTTTGAAAATTTAGGTAAGTTATATATAATACAATTGAGTATTATCCAAATAAAGTTTTATAATTCGCTTATTTCAAGTTAAGTATTTAGTCAAAACTTTTGGCTTCATTGAAAATCATCCTTAAATCAAAATTTTAAGATTTAATTTCCGATTAACTTCAAATCATTTTATATATAAAATAAATATATCTATTCATTGTAACAATCAAATTTAAAATCTTCAATATATATTATAAATCAAGTCATGTTTAGAAATTTAAATCAATTTATTCTTCAAAGAAAACCGTAGCAAAGCTACAGAATAGTCTCTCCACTTCGAAACTCGAAAATGAATGTCAATGATGCGGCCGTCATCACCGAAATTATTTTCCAACGACAAAGAGAAGAGCGCTGATTTAAACATTTAAATTCTTTGAAAATGGTTTCTATTTGAAAATACTTTAAATACTATACGCTTTAAAACTTTAAAATTAAAGTTTGAAATCACCGAAAATCAAATTCTCAAATTCCTGATTTACATTCATTTAAATTTCCAAATAAATTTACAAATCAGGTTTTATAAATTCATTTATTTATATGTTGGTAAATCAATGGTTTACAAAACAATAAATGGAAATCAAATATTTCATTTTTGACAACAAATTCATTAACAATTTAATTTCAGAAAAATTTATACTTATATATAATATAATCATACAAAATTATTTTATTTACCAAATTTGAAAACAATATTGTGTCAGTTTGCTCTGCTAAAGTGTTTTGGAAATCCTATCGATAGCGCTGATCAGACGAATCGATCGGAAACCCAAATCACATCAACAACTCAAACAACACAATATATAAAACAATTAATATTAATTTAGATATACATTTCTTTGCTCGACGATACAGGAATGAATTTTCAAAATAAGGATAGGGTTTCAAATTTGATGGACTCAAATCAAAGAGAATTTTTTTTCTATAATAAGTTCGAAACAGAAGATAAGATAGTTTGATTAACGGAATCGGGAGATGGATAAGCTTATTTAATTTACGGGCAACCTTAACAGGATCGACCGTGACTTCAATAATAAGATCGATGCTGAATTCCGAGGTAAATCAACATCCGATCTCGAGAAATAGAATTCAGGTATAGCAGGAGATAGATAGCATCGTAAACCGAGGATACAGAAATCTCCGGTAAATCGATGCCTATTGTAAAGGAGTTCACACTTCATAAATAATTCGAAGATTGGCGAGTCCGCCGATTCATTATAAGGTCATTCGAAGTGGAGTTATGGGATGCTCTAGAATTAAAGGAAGGTGAATAATGAGGGACACGAATGAATTTTGGGACAGCAGGGAACGTTCCAAAAATTCAAAGGAATTGAGTCAAAAGGAAGAGATTGAAACTCGAATGAGAGTGATTCTGTAAATACATTTACCCTATATGTTAAGTTTTGCCTAGAGCTACCAAAGCTCTGATACCAACTGTAACGACCCAGTATTTTGGACCATTCGCATCCGCACATGTCGGATGTTTGCACCAAAAATGGTCACAAACCCCAAGTGTTGCGAAAGCACCAGTGTATGAATACAAATCAATAATATTCAGACACAAAATCTCAGATCTAAGCAAGCAATAAACAACAATCCAGAAATAATGAGCAGTGACACGCAATTTATAGTGGTTCGGCTATCTCCGGCCTACGTCCACTTCAAGGTTTTTATCTTTTATTGATTATCCTCGCTGGTTACAGATGATTACAGCAGTTACAATGAAGAATTTCGAGTATAACAGCAATAGAAAGAAGTAGAATTGAATCCGGCAGAGTCTGGACGTTCGATGGCCAAAAGGATCCCTTTTCTGTAGGCTTCAGGGGGCTATTTATAGGCGTAGGAGGCCCAGATCTCACCCAAACTTCAGGAGACTTCTTCTGGCACGTGAGGGGGCCCACGCGACCGACTCCACCAAGTTTCGACTCGATCTGCGATCGATACGAAGCAATTTTGTATCCATCAAGAAATGATCCAATCGAGCCGAAACTTGGCAGGATTGCTCTTTATCTTGTACGTAAGCTACTGTGAAAATTTCGTTGCATTTGGATCGAGGGTTTGCGAGATATGGTCGATACGAAATTGGTTTGCTCGATGGCTGTTTGGTTCGAATCCATTCATTCGAACTGATCACTTCGACTCGATGGCAACGCACGTGAGCAGGTTGACGTGGCGCGCGCTCTTCGTGTCGATCCGCTTCTCACTCCGGTTTGATCGAGTCACTCCGGGTATTTCGCCGCGTTCGCATCCATAACTCACGCGTCATCTCTGGCCTGTTTGACTCAGTGGATATGAACAAGCAATTATTCACGGATTCGAGCAAGGATTCCTGATGGATACGAAGTGGTCAGCGCCTCATGGATGCAAAGTCATCTGATGGATTCAAGACAGATGGGTACGAAGGACTTGCATCCCCGATCGATACGAAGACGATGGATTCGAATGGAATCTCATCCATGGATACAGACCGTGTTTGGTTGGATGGATACGAAACAGGACGTTGCTGATCGATACGAAGCGCATGTCCTGTTGATGGATACGAACTCGGTCAATGCTAGTTGAGATTCATCGATGGATTCGAACTCGATCGATGCGAAGTTGATGGATACGAATGGAGACGTGATGGTGAATACATACTCTATCGATACGAAGCTAATACTGCTTGATGGATACGAAAGTGTGACTTTTTTCATCAACTTGCATCGATCATATCCTGAGCATATGAACTTGGATTGACTTGAAATTTGGAATGCAGGTTTCCATGGCTTTGCTTGCCATGTCTCGTAAATTGTGGCCCGATCCGGACTCGGACAAAATTCATCGATATCCATGGTTATCCTGTAACGCATAGTTGACATTAATGACTTGTTATTATTGATTTCCAGCCAATTATTGGGTATCCCAGCTTTGCCAAAAAGTGGGATAACATTTTGCCCCCCAAAACATGCCTTTTTTGTAAAAGGCGTGTTTTGAATAACTTCAAATCGAATGCTGTGGGCTCATGTGTTATTCATAGCTAGAGTGTTATCAATCAAATTCATGGATGTTCGAAGCCGAATCGTTATCAATTTCTTCCAGTGGAAGTTAAAAATGAAATTCTAAAGTCTCTTCGGACTATCGATGGTCACTTCGGACCCTTGCCAAGCCCATTCCAGACTTAGTGATCGAATAGAAAGATCCTATTGCACTCCGGCGTTGCTTTTTATTCCTTGCACTCTGGCCTCAGTTAAGGCGTAAAGCGATGTCTTGGTCATTCTGGACCGATCATAGCCTCTCCGGGCTCGTGCTGGATCCCATCCTGTCACTCTCCGGTGAAGGGGAAACAACGTTAAGTGGGTCGATCCTGTCGCTCTCCGGCGAAGCGACTCACTTCTTGCACTCCGGTTCAGTGTATCTGAACATTAAGCGATGTCTTGACCTGAATCGTCGGCCGATCACAGCCTCTCCGGGCCCTTATCGAATCCCGATCCAATCACTCTCCGGTGAAGGGGAAACAACGTTAAGTGAGTCGATCCTGTCGCTCTCCAGCGAAGCAACTCACTTCTTGCACTCCGGACCCCGCCTCTCCGGGTAGGATCATAAAGCGATCATGTTTATACTGATATTTAATGTTCATCCTTTAACTCTCCGGTCAAAGGTTTATTTCAAGAAATTCAAGTTTATTTATTAAATGCAGGTCCTAGATGTTCAATCTCAAACATCAGGAAAAAACTAAACATTGCCTCTCCGGGCAGATCGGTCTATCTCCATCTCAGAGCGTGCCTAGGGATTTCTCCGGTTCCCGTACATGAGTAAGTGGAGTAGCCGTTTATTCTAAAAGCAAATCTAACAGAATTATTTGACCGAAGTCCAGATCCTGAACTTGGCCCTTGCCATCTTAATCAGTTGATGACGAGCCGTGATCCCGATCCAGGATCGTTTCTGTTAGGTGGAGGCGGTAGTTGCTCAGGCCTTACCGCCGCTGCCCGTTCTCTGACATATTGTGGCAATCTACCACTCCTGGCATGTTCTTCCACCTCATCCTTTAGGTGGCGGCATTCGTCGGTTGTGTGCCCATCCAGCTCATGGAATAGGCAATATTTCCCGGTTCTACGCTCCCGCTCTGTGGGATCTCTCCTGGGTGGTTTTCGATAGGGGAGTTGCCCCCGAGTTTCAGTGTAAATTCGTTCTAGGCTTGCCGCCAAATCTGTGTATTGCCTGAATCTAGGCTCTCGGAATTTCTTCCGTTTGTCAGGACCATCATGTGCGTTATCCTGCTTTCTCTTTCCTTTGTCTGCCCTGGACTGTTCCCTGGCGGTTCCTTCGCCCTGTGAAGCATTTACTTCCTGCCTCTCGGCTCGTGATTCTTCTAATCGAATGAATTTCTCAGCTTCATGGTAAAACTCTCCAAGATCTTGTGGTGGATCTCTTGTCAATGAATCTTTGAATTCGGTGGCTTCTCCAACTCCTGCCACTGCCGCCATCAAAATCATCGATGGATCCGGGCGATCTACAGAAGCCACCGTTGCATTGAATCGCAGCAGAAAACCTTTTATCGAAGCTAAAGTCATCACACTCTTGGGTCTTGTCACATGGACCCTAAATTGTTCCATGAAGCAATCTACAAGCTCGCCCCATGTCCTGATCGATCCGGTCTTTAATTGCCTGAACCAAAGTGCAGCCAAGTCTGACAAAAACAAAGGGAAACATCGCACCATCACTTCCTCAGATGCTCCCAGTACTTCCATGTGTCTAATGTATCTGGTAATGTGCATGGTCGGATCCGACTTCCCATCATACGGATTCAGCGTCGGTAGTTTGAACTTTGGAGGGTTCCTTGCATTCCTGATATTCGGAGTGAACGGACTCCGACTGACTTCCTCCAATCCTCCACTAGACAATCCTCCTCTCATGAGTCGTCGCACTAATCCAGCCATCTTTTCATCTCCATCCTGGGGTTGCCCTCTTGGTCTTGAAGGGTATTCTGGTACGTATTCTTCGTGTGGCCGGTTAGCATCAGCGTTGGCCCCAGCTTGTTGAGCTCCATCTGTCGGCCTTCCAGCATCAGATCTCGAGGGTCTGCCCCCGAGTCCTTGTTGATTGTCCTCTAGATCTGCATTCTGTCCTTCATTAGGTTCCGCAATCCTAGCTCCTTGTTCCACATTCATAGTCGCTGTAGCTGGTCCTAGGCTCTGCATCCCTGCATCTCTCATCTGTTCAAAGAAATTCTGCAGCATCTCTTGTTGACTTTTCATCATTCTTTCGTGCATCAGATTGGTCATGGTCTCCATTTCGTCTCTAGTGATGTAGATCGAAGCTGGTTCTTCTCCAGCACCAGAGGATGCCTCTTGACTTCCTCCTTGATGGCTTCTCTCAGCTATTTGTCTTCTACTTGTTTGTCGAGTCATTGTCTTCAAATCTTCGAGCTTTCAAATCTGAACTTCGAATCTGGTGTTGCGGGTGCTAGTCCCTCTCAATGGAATCACCAAAGTGTTTCCACCAAAAATGGTCACAAACCCCAAGTGTTGCGAAAGCACCGGTGTATGAATACAAATCAATAATATTCAGACACAAATCTCAGATCTAAGCAAGCAATAAACAACAATCCAGAAATAATGAGCAGTGACACGCAATTTATAGTGGTTCGGCTATCTCCGGCCTACGTCCACTTTAAGGTTTTTATCTTTTATTGATTATCCTCACTGGTTACAGATGATTACAGCAGTTACAATGAAGAATTTCGAGTATAACAGCAATAGAAAGAAGTAGAATTGAATCCGGCAGAGTCTGGACGTTCGATGGCCAAAAGGATCCCTTTTCTGTAGGCTTCAGGGGGCTATTTATAGGCGTAGGAGGCCCAGATCTCGCCCAAACTTCAGGAGACTTCTTCTGGCACGTGAGGGGGCCCACGCGACCGACTCCACCAAGTTTCGACTCGATCTGCGATCGATACGAAGCAATTTCGTATCCATCAAGAAATGATCCAATCGAGCCGAAACTTGGCAGGATTGCTCTTTATCTTGTACGTAAGCTACTGTGAAAATTTCGTTGCATTTGGATCGAGGGTTTGCGAGATATGGTCGATACGAAATTGGTTTGCTCGATGGCTGTTTGGTTCGAATCCATTCATTCGAACTGATCACTTCGACTCGATGGCAATGCGCGTGAGCAGGTTGACGTGGCGCGCGCTCTTCGTGTCGATCCGCTTCTCACTCCGGTTTGATCGAGTCACTCCGGGTATTTCGCCGCGTTCGCATCCATAACTCACGCGTCATCTCTGGCCTGTTTGACTCAGTGGATACGAACAAGCAATTATTCACGGATTCGAGCAAGGATTCCTGATGGATACGAAGTGGTCAGCGCCTCATGGATGCAAAGTCATCTGATGGATTCAAGACAGATGGGTACGAAGGACTTGCATCCCCGATCGATACGAAGACGATGGATTCGAATGGAATCTCATCCATGGATACAGACCGTGTTTGGTTGGATGGATACGAAATAGGACGTTGCTGATCGATACGAAGCGCATGTCCTGTTGATGGATACGAACTCGGTCAATGCTAGTTGAGGTTCATCGATGGATTCGAACTCGATCGATGCGAAGTTGATGGATACGAATGGAGATGTGATGGTGAATACATACTCTATCGATACGAAGCTAATGCTGCTTGATGGATACGAAAGTGTGACTTTTTTCATCAACTTGCATCGATCATATCCTGAGCATATGAACTCGGATTGACTTGAAATTTGGAATGCAGGTTTCCATGGCTTTGCTTGCCATGTCTCGTAAATTGCGGCCCGATCCGGACTCGGACAAAATTCATCGATATCCATGGTTATCCTGTAACGCATAGTTGACATTAATGACTTGTTATTATCGATTTCCAGCCAATTATTGGGTATCCCAGCTTTGCCAAAAAGTGGGATAACATCGGACTTGAATAATTCAAAATACCGCATTGTTAATTTAAATTTGGCAAAACTGAACATATACAGTAAATAAATAATCACAGATCACAGACACAGAGTAATAAATGCAGCGGAAGCAAAAGATAGTAGTTCATGAAGCTACTATATACATATCAGAGTTAAATAAGTTACATCAGAAGTCTCGAATACAATAGTCAAACACAAGAATCAGAATACAATCACTGGAATCAACTGGATATCTGAAAGCTGGATAGATAGCTGGATCTCCAAGCGAAGCTCCAACTCCAAAGGTGAGTCTCGAATACCGGTACACTCAGTCTGACCAGAGCGTAAAGCAAAACACAAAACACTCGAGTCAGGATTATTATTCTTATATCAATAAATCCAACTCAAGTGAAATAGCAATTGAAATACAAGTAACTCAAAGGATGTTTGGAATAACCATCCTTTAAGGATCCGTTAAACTATCTACTATGTAGTAGTGTACGATAAGTAGATAATGGCTATCAGTAATATAAGATATCAAAATAGTGTTAAGGCGTTACCATTATTCCCCTTAACACATTTTATATAAGCGTTATAGTCTATACAGCATTAGAAACTCCACCGTAAACTAGTGGGCTATCAGGGAGTACTCCATAGGTATAACACAAAAAAAATCGTAGTGGTCGCGTATATAGGGATACAAGTATGACAAGGCACATGAGGCAATACCCAAGGTAGTGAAACTACCGTTTGCCTGATCCGGACTGATGAGAACGCATCGCCGCAGCGATCGCAACACCGAGAAACAACACTCCCAAAATCAAGAGTGCACCAATCGACAACAAGTAATGAGTAGTTTTTGAAGAAGTGTGTTCGCTCGAGGCAGCTAACCTCCATTTGGACCGGCACGGCTCCTGTTTTAGTCATTTCCAATTTGACACAAGTGTCAAGGCTATCCATTATCGTTCTCTTTCTTCATTCATCACGTACATCATTCCAACCACTTCATTCTGGATCACACTCCGCGTATAGTTATTAAAGTGGTTTTCGGTTCAGACAGAGAGTATGTCCCTAACCGATTCCGGTCTCTTTAATAACTTTCGTAATTATTACACCTATTGGTCGTTTAATATATTTCAAAACCAAATCAAATTCAATTTCAATTTCAATTCGAAACCAACATTTCATTTGCCTTTCAATATCAATCTCCAAGATTTACGTTTCAAAACTTCCGAATTACCATTTCAAAGTCTTAAAATTCAATTATCAAAATTCATTTAGAACAATCCAAATATTGTTTCAAGTTCGTATATAAGTTTCATTCCGAAATCATTTAAATTAATTCAATTTAACATTCAAATCAATTTAAATTCATTGATCGATTTTATTCAATATTCGTTAAGTAAATTTTCATTCAAAACAATTTCTATTTAATTTCCAATTCATTAAATCAATTACTTAAGTTCAACTTCATTGTATCAAAACTTACATTTTTTAATTAAATTAAATTTGTCAAATCAATTCTTTAAATTACAAGTCTTACATTAATTTCAATAAATCACATTTTATTTCTTGTTAAAGAAATTCAATTTCACTTATTTCTTTACTTAGTTACCAATTTTCAAAACTCAATTAATAAAGAAACTAAATTTCACATATTCAAGAAGTTCAATTTCACTTATCAAAGAATTCAATTTTTATTCAATTATCAAATAATTCAATCTTATTCGATTATTAAATAATTTCAACTTAATTATTAATAATTTCAAAACTTAATAATTTCAACTTAATTATAAATTCAAACTTAATTATTAAATCATTTCAAACTTAATTCAATGAATAATTCCAAATTTTATAGTCAAATAATTTATTTTAAAACAATGTTCTTTCAATAACTACTATGTTAATATTTCCGTTTCAGATTTTTTAAATATTAACATTTTCCTATCATTAAAATCAAATTCCAACTTCATTTCAAATCTTTTTATTTATTCAAATAAAATCTTTATTTTATTTTTAAATCAAATTATTGACCAATCGGGTTTTATTTAATTCTCTATCTTAAGTCAAGTTATTTGGGTATTTATCATTTCAACCCGATTCCATTTCAATTCAAAAATTAAAACATAGCAAAAGGGAACTTGCAGTGTGATAACTAGGATGGTGTCAAAGTAAATAACAAGCAATATCAACAATCAATAACAATCCAAT
Source organism: Allium fistulosum (assembly GCA_030737815.1). Lineage (NCBI taxonomy): Eukaryota > Viridiplantae > Streptophyta > Magnoliopsida > Asparagales > Amaryllidaceae > Allium > Allium fistulosum. Next base: position 855,792,085 of record CM060907.1, read on the forward strand.
AATCAATTCAAGTAATCCCGAAATAATCGTATTAATTCGCATTGTTATTTGTGCAAATTAATATAATCATTTCTAGAATCTACACTATCATTTAATGTAGATTAAAGATTATTACATTACGGTTTTTCACTTGACGCCTATTATTTAAATTATACTACATCAATCATACATTCAATAGTTCAAGGTGTACTTAACCAAATTTCTACGTGTCAATTAATTGAACATTCAAGGGGTCATATTATACAATTTTAACCAATCAAATTCAACACATATGTCGATTCAAATTTTAACTGTCCTACATCAAATTCAATTGCATAATATTTATCACTTTATACATTTCAATTTACATCCAATATAAACAACAAACAATCAATCAATCATCAACCAAACTGGATTATCATCGTATAATTAACAGATAATGGTGTCAGATGTCACAGGTGAACTGATACAGGTAATAGCATATATAACAGGGTAAATAGCTAACAACAGTATATTTCAATTATCGTTTCAATTGAAATCAAATTTTATAAATAAAAGAATATTAATCGTGAGTGATTTCTCACCTTTCGAGGCTAGAGAGAACATGAGATGATATGGGTATGCAACTGATACGGACATTGAAATTTGAGTTACGAATCCAAGCAAAGCAAAAATCGGCACGAATTCGATGAACAAAGCTGATTACAAGAATTTATGAAAACAAATCAGAACTAGACTGATAAAGATAATTTATATAAGTGAATTGATATAGATATATAACATATAAAATTGTATATAAAAAAAATCATATTCTAATTTCAAACATTTATTAATAAAATATATACATGTATTTCAAAACTCATTTTTTTTAAATTAAAACACATAAAACAAAGTTTCCACATGTAAATTTAAAACCAAATTAATGTATACTTATAGATAAACTAATTTATATAAACATACCTTAAAGTCCAAATTATACATGCTGCAACCCCAAAATGTAAATACATATGTACGGTCCCACATACTAAATAAATACACACGCCTTGATTACAAAGTTCAATACAAAAATATAAATATAGTTTTTTTTTCGAAGAAGACAAGACTATATAAACAACCTTAAATTGTAATATATAATACTTCCGTAATGTAACATAACAAACATAAAATGATAGATAATAACTTATTGTAACTATCATATATAAAACGTATACCTTATATATATGATATAGAATATATATATATATACTGTAAATAACATTTATAACTAATATACCTCGTAACATATTAAAGTAAATATTTATATATTACTAATAGGAGAAACCGTATACACTTGTACTATTATTTATACCATGGCAGGAAGCACACGAAAAACATCATTCAAACATATATATCCACTGTACACAAACATATATAGTAGTACTCGATATAAGGACTTACATATATGGATAGATGGGCGCAGCAAAAGCGAAGTGTGACAGGCTAGGCTAGAGGAGGCAATCGGGCCGATGCGAGAGATCTTGGCTGCTAGGTGTCGGTTCACAGGTAGGTGGCGACGCATGATGGGTAATAACGATGAAAAGGTGGCACGGCTGCATGCTTTTTTTTCTTTTTCTTTTTTTTTTCTTTTTTTTCCTTTTTTTTTCCGCTGGCGGTGGGGTGGAGTCGGATGGTGATAGGTTAGCGAGCGGAGCGGAGGTGGGTCTGGATGGTGACGGCGATGCTGCCGAATGCAAGAGGCCGGGTAGGCTGCTAGGGTGTTAGGCGGTGAACAGTGAGGCATCGGGGAGGCTCGCAGGTCGAGGTCGGGACGTGTAGAGGTGTGGAAACGTGGGGTTTGGTTTCAGAGGGAGGAGGTGGATCACAGTAACAGGGAGAAGAAGCATCTTCAGTTGATGGTGGAGTAAAGAAAATAAGAACAGGCAATGAAGGAATGAAGTAAAAAAAAAATGAAAGCTCACAATACATAATATGTATTCCTTCCAATACTCCGGCAAATGAAGAGCAGAGAGATGGGAATCAAACGGTTGCCAATATAGAAGACTGGCAGATGTAAAAATGAATGTAACTTATGAAACTTTTTTTTCTCTTTTTGTGGTAGAAGGGTTCGGCAAAATAATGGGTGGAAGTTCAAGCAAGGAGTAAGATTCAACAGGAAGAAAAAGTAAGAAGACAGAACAACCTGTAAAGTAAAAGTGACCGCGGCTCAAAATAAATTTTGCGTTGGGAATAAAAGAACTCAAACGCTGGAATTCAAGGCAATAATAAAACTGATGACCGTTGATTTTTTTTACCAGTGGAAGATTTGAATTGTCAAGGAATGCAAATGGCCTTGAACGGTTACCGATACGGTTGGCCGTTTCACGGTTTCCGCTGTGTACCGGATTTCAAAACACAAAAATTAATATACCGTAGAGATCAGCATGACGAGACGATCAAAATGGTATACAGATATCAGCAGTACGATTGAATTATAAAAATTCGAATTTCCTACTGGCGGAACATGCAAGAAAAACGTAGGAAAATAAGATCGACGGAGCTAAAGATGTCCGAATTTGGAAAAACTAAAAATGACGTCTTGCTCAGAAGATGGTTTAGAATTTTTCTATGTAAAAATATTTAGGTTCCAAAAACATTTTATTTTCATCGCTTTTTAACTGATTAAATTGAAGTAAATTTACGTGCGAAAATAACTTTCATATTTTTGGACAAAATTTACCAGTTGCTATGTTTAACTAGACGCATTCCAAATATCAAATTTATATTTCAAAATTTTATCATTTAAAATTCCACAAAATTTCAGTTAATTAAATTAATTAAAATCGTTAAAATATCTGGTTTGTTACAGGGAGTATGCTAATACTGGATAGACTACTGGGACTATTACGTGTTAAGGGCTATATGGGTAACCCCTTGAAGCTATTAAAAAGTTGGTTTATTTTTTTATTAGACATTATTATAATAGCGTATATTACTACATAGTATATAGTTTAACGGATCCTTAGAGGATGGTTATCCCAAACATCCTTTGAGCTACTTGTATTTCGGTTGATATTTCACTTGAGTTGGATTTATTTATATAAGAATGTTAATCATGACTCGAGTGTTTTGTGTTTTGCTTTACGCTCGGGTCAGACTGAGTGATACAGTATTCGAGACTCACCTTTGGAGTTGAAGCTTCTCTTGGAGATCCAGTTATCTATCCTGCTTTCAGTTGTTCAGTCGATTCCAGTGATGCATTCAGATCTTGTATTTGATTATTGTATTGAGACATCTATGTACTCGTGACTTTTGTTGTATCATGTTTAACTCTGTTATATATATATAGTAGCTTCATGAACTACTATTCTTTTGTTTCCGCTGCATTATTGTTATATTACTCTGTGTCTGTGTCTGTGTCTGTGATATGTGATTATTTTATTTACTGTATATGCTGAGTTTTGCCAAATTTAAATTAACAATCTGATATTTTGAGCAATTCAAATCCGACATGTTAGGTCATTACATGTGGTATCAGAGCTTTGGTTTTAGGCAAAACTCAACATATAGGGTAAATTTAATTACGGAATCACTTTCGTTCGTGCTTGAATCCCTTCGTTTTTGACTCGGTTTCCTTTAAATTTTGGAACGTTTCCCTCGGTTCCAAAAATCCATCCTTATCTCTCCCTATTCGTATTCTGGAGTATCCCATAACTCCACTTCAAACAATCTCCAGAATAAATCGGCGGCCTCGCCGATTTTCGAATGATTTGTAAAGGGGTGAAACTCCTTTACAATAGGCATTGATTTACCAGAGATTTCTGTATCCATGGTTTACGATGCTATCTATCTCCTGCTATGCCGAATTCTATCTTTTGAGATCGGATGTATATTTGCCTCAGAATTCTTCATCAATCTTGTTCTTGAAATCGCGGTTGACCGGTTAAGGTTGCCCGCGATTTATATAAACTTATCCATCTTCCTATTTTGTTATTTAATCATCTTATCTTTGTTCGAACATATCTTCGAATCAAATTTCTCCTTGACTTCAGTCCATCAAATTTGAATCTCTATCCTTACGTTGGAATCTATTCTTGTATCATCGAGTGAGGGAGTGTATTTATATTAATATACATATGATGTTTTATAGTGTGTTGTTTGAGTTTCGATCGATTCGTCTGATCAACGCTATCGATAGGAATTCCAAAACACTTGAACAGAGCAAACTGACACAATTATTATTTTCAAAATTTGGTAAATGAAATAAATTTGTATGATTATATTATAAATATATAAGTAAAATTTTCTGGAATTTAATAGGTTAATTAGATTGGTTGTTTTAAATGATAATATTTGATTATCATCTATTGTTCTATAAATGAATTTATAAACATGGTTTATAAATTGATTTGGGAATTGAAATGGATTTAAATCAAGAAACTGAGAAATTAATTTCCGGTGATTTCAAACTTTGGTTTTAAAGTTTTAAAAGGTATATTATTATTTAAAGTTTTCGAAACAGAAATCGTTTCCAAAGAATTTTAAAATGTTCAAATCAGTGCTCTTCTCTTTTGTCGCTCGAAAATAATTTCGGTGATGGCGGCCGCATCTCGACATTCATTTTCGAGTTTCAAAGCGAAGAGACCATTCTGTAACTTTGCTACACTTTTATTTTGGGAATTAAATGGATTTGAATTTCTGAAGTATGACTTGATTTACATATATATATTATATATAGGTATATGATTAGAGATTTGATTTGATATATATTATAGATATTTATCTTTAAATTGTTTGAAGGTAATCAGAAACTTAATTCTTAAATTTATGTTAAAGGTGATTTTAATTATAAAATGATGCCAAAATTTTGAATAAATATTTAAACTTGAAATAATTGAATTGGGAAAAATTTACTTGTATAATACTCAATTACATTCCAATATAACTTACCTAAATCATTCAGAAGTTGAATATGTAATTGAATAATTTACAATGTAAAATGATGATTAATGATTTTATAAATAAAATTTGAGTGGTTATGACAAATGTTATACACTTAGATTTTAGTTATAAAATGTTAAATAGAATAATAAGTTGATTAGATAGTAAATAAGACAAATTAAATAAAATTTTGTTTTAAAAGAAACCTTTATGGTATCAAACATTAATAAATTGAAATTAAACCAACTTGAAATAGTTGAATTTGAATAAAATTTATTTGTATAATACTAAATTGCATTCTAATATATATATAACTTTCCTAAATATTTTCAAAATGTTAAAATGTTAGGATATAATAAAGGGTTGTACAAGAAGGAACTTAAATAATAAATTGTTCAAACTAAAAATCTGGCTTAATATAAATATTGTAAATAAAAAAAGGGAAATTTGTATAGTATTCAATTACACTCTAAACATTTATATAACTTACCTAGAGAAGTTTAAACGCAATTAGAATGTAATCGAACAGTATTCACTTGAGTTGGATTTATTTATATAAGAATGTTAATCCTGACTCGAGTGTTTTGTGTTTTTCTTTACGCTCGGGTCAGACTGAGTGATACAGTATTCGAGACTCACCTATGGAGTTGGAGCTTCTGTTGGAGATCCAGTTATCTATCCTGCTTTCAGTTGTTTAGTCGATTCCAGTGATGCATTCAGATCTTGTATTTTATTATTGTATTGAGGCATCTATGTACTCGTGAATTCTGTTGTATCCTGTTTAACTCCGTTATATATATAGTAGCTTCATGAACTACTATTCTTTTGTTTCCGCTGCATTATTGTTATATTACTCTGTGTCTGTGTCTGTGATTATTTTATTTACTGTATATGCTGAGTTTTGCCAAATTTAAATTAACAATCTGATATTTTGAGTAATTCAAATCCGACATGTATGGATGCAAATGGTTGAAAATTTCAGGTCGTTATAGTATATGCGTCCGATTGTGCATGTTATTGAAGAAATTGAGATTTAGGATTTTCATAGTGAAGGACCGCTTGTTGATCGTTTGGGGTTAAAATCCCAATGTACATATAGTAGCAGTAGTCTCTTTGTTATGAAATACCTAATGCAAGGACTATTCGCTACTAATCCTAGGGATTTCCCGATGGATGTGGTAGGAAAGTTCCTTCGGTTTGTCCTGTTCCTGGACAACTTGTATGGATGGATGTTTGACAGCGCATTTTCTGAGATTACGTTCATTGGTTTTGACAAACATACATCAGTGGTGGCGGAGAAGGAAACTACTCTTAGCTTAACACCCTCCTTGAGACATACGAGCTCAAGGGTTGTTTTTTGTGGAAAGCAATTAGTAGTCAGTGGAAATGGCAATGTGGCATTCAAAGATGATGTGATGTGATATGTTAAAGGTAATCATTACCTCCGGCCTCATCAACCGGAAATGACCGAAACACGGTTAGATGCGGCAAGGCTAAGTGGTTCATTCCCGATTAGGATATGATCATCCCCTTCTAGATATATTTCTTCCCGCTATGACGTTCGGGATGTAAATTATTGTGGGTGTATGCTATGAGGGCCCTCGGAAAGGCCGGTAATGACCGAGGAATGATATATTCGGTACTATCTAGTTATAGAGGTAGGTCGGTCTTGTGTTGGTAAAGGAGCTTTGTGATGGTTCCTCGGTACATTCCTCTAGAGATGTACTTTCGGAAGGTAGTCCTTTCACCTGGTCATTTGTATGGAAATCCAAACTCCGCTACATGCCTTCCATTTTGTTTGTATTACCCACTTTGGGCTATATGCTGGAATTTAATCGATGTAACAATTTCGGCTATGATTAATACTATTTGTATAATAGACACTAGTAATAATATAACAAGATTTGATATGAAATATTTTGGTTATCGTAAGGTAAAAACCCGTCCGTGTTTATGTGTGGACGTGTCTTGCGAGATACCATTCTTCTGATAAAAGAACGTCTTTATAACTTTAAAGTAAATTCAGTTGAGATGTTTTTTTCTCATGCTGGTTTACCAGAATGATCCGGGCGTTGTTCCCTTTCAATGCTCGGGTCAGACCGAGTATATTTACAGATGTAGATTTGGATGCCTTGGAGCTTCAGTAGGAGAGCTGGAGATCTTCATGTCGTATACATGTATATGCTTATTTTTTTCACTGCTTTGTTATTTAAATTATCAGCAATTGTAAGGACATGTTATTATAACTATCCAGGCTGATGATTAGTAATTGGTTGGTTTACTCTAATTGGTGGATGTATGTATATATTACAGTTTCTCTTTTGTAAAGATTATTCATCTATATTATATGTTATTCCACTGCGATGTGAGATTCTGTATTGTTTTGTTTAGTTTTCTTCTTCTCTCTTACTTCTCTTCTCTTCTTCTCTTTTCTTTCTTTCTCTTAACTTTCCATCATTTTGTGCTTTTTGGTTCGGACATGTGTGGTTTATTGTCAATTCAAAGGGTACGGATTTGCGAGTTGTCACAAGAAACCTTAGAAAAACTCATAAAGAATGTTCGGAAAAATGACTAGACTAGAATTAGAATATGAAATGTTAAAAGATGAGAAAATTATATGAGAGGAGGAAATTTTAAAATTACAAAATATTTGTAAATCTTTTGAAGAAAATCAAAATGTGCATGCTTTAGAAAAGGAAAATTCAACACTATCGAATGATAATGTAAAATTAAGAAAAATTGTCGATGATTTGGAAAATCAGGTAAAAGTGTTAAACGAAGATAAATAGTCATTAGAAAGAAAGTTCAACACAAATATAGTCCATGCCTTGCCGTGACCAACTCCATCCCCTAGTCGTGACCATTCATGTGCCTTGACCCTTTGCATCACTTGACCCAAGCCATAACATAGGACCGAACCCATTCCAGCCTAGACCGAACCCAATAGTGGCCTTGTTCTTTGACCTTTAGCCTTCCAAGTGACTTTTTCTTTGCCATCCCTTCACCTACCCCATAGCCGTGACCTTTAGCATACCATAGCCGTGCCATTTTGCCCACGAACCCATCATGGCCGAGCCTATGTGTATGTGGCTGAACCATGTTTCATGTTGTCTAGCCTATTGCCAAAGTGGCCGAGCCCACTAGGTCCTATTTAGCCATTTTACCTTGTTTTAATTCATCTATTTTTGTATTGAATATTTTCTTATGTATGTTTTATTTTATTTGTTTACAAGATTTGGATTTGGGTGCTACTTCTCCTCGAATTTGATTCGTGCTTTGTTGTGCTTTTCGGAGTTTGTTCTTGTGTCTTGAATTGTCATCTCTAGCCAAAGAAGGTGAGTTTATCACTCTCGACTTCGTACTTATAAACTAGTGAATCGACGGCTTGTTAATTGTAATAATGATATGACATGTTGATAGTAGTTTCATATATGCCTGTGATATGATATTATATGATGTTATAACCTGATTATATACCTGTTTCATCACTTGATGTGATATGCTATGCTATACTGTTTATTTTATATTTCTATTTCTCACATTGCAAGTTCCCTCACTATGGGTTGAAATGATACATACCCGAATGGACTTTAGAATAGGGAAAATCGTTATGAGCTGAAATGATAGGCTCGAGCGATTTTTATTTGACTTGGGATTGCGGGTTTGAAATGTTCAAACCCGGGATTTTATATTTCGGATTGAAATGATATATATCCATATTCACTTGACCTAGGTTAGAAGATATTATACAGACCCGTGGTTAATCTTTAAATATGTATAATTTTTGAAATTTTTTAAGTATTTGGAAAATTAAATTTTAGAATTTTAACTTAAAATTTGGTTTAAATGATAAAAAATATATATATATTTATATATATGTTGATTTTTCTATAATTTAAAATTTTATAATTTAATTAAATGGTTTAAAACGTATTTTTAACCTAATATGAGAAAATACAGTTTTAATTGGATATTTTAGTGATAAATTTAATTTAACTAAAATAATAGTTTAAATTGATATCCAAATAAAAAAAGTTTGAAAAGTAAAATAGATCTTATATAATAACTATGGCAAAAATATAAGATATGATGTTTTAAATATGTTACAATAGATAGTATAATAGAAATTGCAGCATTTCTAAAATGCTATTGTTTTTAAGGTTATGCTGTAAAAATTCTACTATGTTTAGAAAAGGTAACATTTTCGATATGCTACTATATAAGAGTCACATTTTAAAAGTGTTATGGTTTCTAAATAATTGCATTTTGAAAGTGTTATGGTTTCTAAATATTACATTTTTGAAATGTTATAATTAAGTGTATAGATTGGAAGTGTTACAACTTTGGAAATAAATAATATTTTTGAAAGAATATTGACATAGGTTTTAAAATGGGTTTAAATTAGTGGAAATTAGCCACAAGGGCCTCTTTAGCAAGTGGAATTAGTTTCTAGGACACACAACTGAAATAATTACTTTCAAGGACAAAACGCAAAATAATTAGTTTCTAGGACATAAAAACCTATGAAATTATATCCTTGAAAGTAATTGGACTGCTTACTTTGTCCTTGAAAGTAATTATTCTGATGACTTTGGCTATGAAAGTAATTTCTTTGAATGAGTGTCTTAGAAACTAATTGGACTGCAAAATTTGTCCTTCTGGTGAAATGCCCCTTTAAATTAAATATGTTTTGATTTGAAATATAAATCATTTGAAATAAATAACCACGGGTTATAATAACGATTGGTTGTTAAAGAGACCAGGATCGGATATGGACATACTCTATGTCGATACCGAAAACCACTTTAACAACTGCGTACGCGGTGGAGATTCCACAATGAAGTAGGTGGTTGATTACGTTCTATCTAAGGTATATTTACGTGGACCCAACTCCCGTGAGTTGGCATAAGATGGCTAAAACAGGAGCAATTGACGGGCTAATGAGGTAGCTCCTCTTATCGAAACACTCCATCGTATACCATTCTATTAATTTGTGATTGATTGGTGCACCCCTTGATTCGGGAGTGCGGCTCGAGATGGGCGATTACTGCGGCTCTGCGTTACCACCGGCCCGGAAGTGTAATTGGTATATCTACCATGGCATTGCCTAGTTGTGCCGTGTCACCTACCCTAGCGCGCCTTTTACGAGTTTGTTTTGCACCATACCTATGGAGTGCCCTCTGACGACGCCCATTACGGGGGAGATTACGGTACTGTATAGACTATGGGAATATAAAATGTGTTAAGGTGGAAAATGTAAAGCCTTAATGCTATTTTTATAGTTTACTTTACTTTAGACATTATTATAATAGCGTATCTTACTACATAGTAGATAGTTTAACGGGTCCTTAAAGGATGGGCGATCCCAAGCATCCTTTAAGTTATTGATGCATTTCTATTGCAGTACACTTGAGTTGATTTACTTTTTATAAGTATGTATGTCCTGACTCGAGTGTTTTGTGTTTTGCTTTACGCTCGGGTCAGCCTGAGTATCACAGCTTTGGATTCATCCTTGGAGCTAGAGATTGCTGGAGATTTATTTGTCTATCTAGTTGTCTATCTATTTCTATTTCAGTTATTTCCATTCAGCCTTACTTATGTATTAGTGAACTTATGAATTTGGATTTCCAGTTGTATTTGCTTTCAGACTCTGGTATTATGTATTTGGTTTGAGACTATGCATTGTAGTAGCTTCACGAACTACTATGTATTTTATTTCCGCTGCGAGTTATTCTGATATTCCGTGTCTGTGATTCTATGATTAATTTTATTTGCTCCAAATTTATTTACAGTCTATTGTCTTGAATTATTCAAGTCTGACATGTGTGGTTTTATTGTTGATTTGAATGGTCCAAAATAGTGGGTCGTTACATTTGGTATCAGAGCTTTGGTTTTAGGCAAACCTTAGCCTACGGAGCAAAAACTCATTAGAGATAGGGTAGAAATACCCTAGAATGAGTGAAATCAATCTTAGAATCATTTTTTTGTGCGAAAACATATTTTAAGTATAAAATGATTTTCAAATGATTTTAAAGGATTTTAAAAGATTATTTTGGATATAAAATTTTCTTGTTTTAAAATCTCATTTTCTTAACTTTATTCCTTTCGAATCCACCTTGTTTATTAGAATTCTTTGATTAGGATTTCCATTCTAGTTGAATCTTATCTTTGTCTTTCTATTTTACCTTTGCCCTAAAATTCATTCTTGATTTTTCTAGGATGTATCGTAGGAATGCCAGAGGTTGGGGTCGTGGTGTTGCCCCAGTTCCCAAGCCTGTTGCACTCATCAGGTTCACCACTCTCTGTAAGGAGTTCACTCAGCTTGGTGGTACCAAGTTTACTGGATCTGAGAGCATCATTGAGGCTCAGCAGTGGCTGAGAAGTTTAGAGAGGATTTTCACTGGTTTGAAGATCACTGATGCTCAGAAGCGTTTGTTGGCAGCTTGGCAGTTTCAGGAGGCAGCCCAGGATTGGTGGGAATCTATTACAGCTCAGATTGTTGAGGCTAATAGTACTTGGGAGCAGTTTAGGTGTCTTCTTGAGCTGGTTTTGAGTTTGGTTCAGTTTTCTCTTTCTTTGGAATCTTTTTTTAAGTTTGGATATCTTATTTTAGGGAGGCTTTTGTGGCAAAGTGGATGTCCGGAGCTGGGAAGTCCCAGCTATACAGGAAGTTTATGGATCTTAAGCAGGGGAGCATGTCATTTTCTGAGTATGAGCAGAAGTTCAATGAACTCTCCAAGTTTGGTCCTGGCCTGATTGACACCTCTCTTAAGAAGAATGAGAAATTTATAGCTGGAGCTCGCCCAGAGTATTATGATCGTCTCATTTCTCATGTGCATGGTACCTTCACAGAGTTGATGGACATGGCCATTAGATATGAGAATCCCACTTCTAAGGAAGCTTCTGTTCCTCGTGCTTCTCCATCTCAGCCTGGTTCTGGCAATTCTAAGAAGAGGAAGCCTAACTTTCATCAGCAGAAGCAGAATTGGCTTAAGAATCCTGGTTTAGGATCTACTCCTCGGAAGCATCCAATCGACCTATCTTCCATCACCTGCTTCAAGTGCGATCAGAAGGGTCACTATGCCAATAGTTGCCCTACTTCAGTTGGTGCTGCTGTTCCTCCACCTCAGGATACCAGGAACAACCTCTGTCATGTCTGTTTGCTGCCTGGCCATTTCAAGAAGGATTGCCCCTTATATCAGAAGGGCAAGACATCTGGAGTCTTTGCTACGACTTCTTCCACTCATGCTCCGCCTACTCCATCTGCTCCTAGTGATACCCAAGGTACTCTCCAAGGCACCTTTTCTCTGTTTAATTTTCCCGTTCGTGTTTTATTTGATATTGGAGCTTCGCATAGTTTTATTTCTGTGGATCTTTGTGATAAGTTTGAACATCTCCTTTCACCTATGTTTGCGGCTGTACCTTTGTGTGTTACTAATCCTATTGGGGGTCCCGCGAACCTTAGTAGGATTTGTAATCAAGTGAAACTCTTTTATTCTGGCCATCGATTTTCTAGTGATTTCTATGTTTTGGGTTTTGATGCTTTTGATATATTGCTTGGGGGTGATTGGCTGAAGAGGCATGAAGCCGTTATCTCTTGTAAAACCCGAACTGTTTCTCTTGTTGATGATCGGGGTAACCCTTTGGTGATTCAGTGATGTATGCCTCAGGATTTTGCTGGCAGTTTTATATTCTCTTTGGATTCTTCTTCTGGTGATCTTGATTCAACCCCTGTGGTTAAACTCTAACCCGATGTTTTTGGTGAAGTCTCTTCTTTACCTTCGAAGCGGGAAATCGATTTCCGTATTGATCTTATTCCTAGAGCTCGACCTGTAGTTCTTCCTCCCAGAAGAATGGCACCTCGCGAGAAGGTTGAGTTAAGGAAACAAATTGAGGACTTGTTCTCCAAGGGTCTGATCAGACCTAGTCATTCCGAATGGGGAGCAGCGGTGGTTTTCGTCACTAAGTCCGATGGTTCTTTGAGGATGTGTGTTCATTATAGGGAGCTGAACAAGCTCACTATGAAAAACAGATATCCTATGCCACGTATCAATGATATGTTCGATCAGCTTTATGGAGCTACTGTATTCTCTCAGCTTGATCTTACCACAGGTTTCCACCAGCTAAGAGTTGCTGAGGAAAGTATTCCCAAGAATGCTTTCCGTACTGAGAATGGTTTCTATGAATGGTTAGTTATGCCTTTTGGTTTGACTAATGCCCCAACTTTCTTTGTTGATCTGATGAATAGTGTTTTTCGTGATGTTCTTAACAAGTTTGTTCTGGTCTTCGTCGATGATATTCTGGTCTTTTCTAAGATCGAGGAAGAGCATGAATCTCATTTGAGCTTTGTTCTGGAGACTCTTAGGAGTCATCAGTTGAAAGCTAAATTCTCTAAATGCCATTTCTGGAAGGATGAAGTCTAATTTCTTGGACATATTGTTTCTAGTAATGGAGTTTCTGTTGATCCAGTTAAGATCGCTGCGATCAATGTAAGTCTACCTTGTAACGACCCGTAAATTTCAACCGTTTTAATAACGTAATTAGTTGAAATTTTGTAAAATTTTAAACGATAAAATTATGAAATATAAATTTGATATTTGGAATGCGTCTAGTTAAACATAGCAACTGGTAAATTTTCGTTCGAAAATATGAAAGTTTATTTCGCGCGTAAATTCACTTCAATTTAATCAGTTAAAAAGCGATGAAAATAAAATGTTTCCGAAACCTAAATATTTTTACATAGAAAAATTCTAAACCATCTTCTGAGCAAGATTTCAGTTTGTCGTTTTTCCAAATTCGGACATCTTTGGCTCCGTCGTTCTTATTTTCTGCAAAATAGCAGTATTTTGGTACCGATATCGATTTTTATCGGATGATCGAACCACTGATATCCGTATATCGTTTTGATCGTCCCGCCATGCTGATCTTAGCGGTATATTATATTGTGTATTTTGGAGTCAGGTTCGTCGCGAAATCCATAAACAGTTAACCGTTGCGGTCCGTTATCTGGGTCTGTTAGCTCCCATATGGCTTTTCATATATCCCAACAGTTATGCAAATAGACTCTTGTTTTGATATTCCCAACGTGCAAAGTGTAAACAGCCACTAGCATTCATTACAACGTTTATTCCAAAACTTCAGACCGTTGTTATCCCATACTCTTTCATTTATTTGGGTACGGTTCACATTTTGCCTTTTATTTCTTCCTTGAATGTTGCCCAGCCATTTGTTCCTATGCCTCTTCTTTTTTTTTTTCTTTTTTTTCTTCATTCTTCTTTTGTTCGGCCTCTCCTCCCTACATCTTTTCCACCACTTCGCCTCTCATCAAGCTGAGCTCACCTCACCCATCTGCTCCCTCCCTCCACGCAAGAAATCTACCCGTGAACCGACGCACGCCACCCTCCTCCACTCGGTCCAAACGCAGCCGACCTTGCTCGAGACCCATGCTTGCGACGCCTAGACCTCATGTCCTCGTGCCACCCAAGCTCCTCCGCTTGACATCTCAACAGCGGCCAGACTTCGCCTCCTTTTCTACAGCCGACCTTCACCCCATCCATCGACGTAGCGAACCACATCGTTAAACCTTCCATCCATCGATGAAGGCAACCTTGGCTATTTACTGATCCATCGGCCTGAGCCCGCCTTTCCACAAACTCCAACCAACGCCATCACCTTCCACCCAACACGCAACTACCCTGCCCCGACAACCCACGTCCAGCCGCACCCAATTTCCTTCGCCTCCGCACGCCATAACCCCGAGACCCAAGCCTACTCCGTACTCAAACCCTCAGCGCTCCTTCTTTTTCTTGTCGAACAACCATTTGATTTTTTTTGAGGTAAGAAAATATATCACCCATGTTATAGTTTACTTTATGAGCAGTTATATATATTTTGTTTTATACGTTAGCTGTTAGTGTAATTATATAAGTTAGTAGACATGTCGAATATTAGTTTCAAGAAATAATCTCGAGCATTGCAAATATAATACAGGTGTCAGTATGAATATGTGTATAATAGGTAAATTCATTTTTACTATAAGAAGGAAGTGAAATATGTTTCTGTATATAGTGGTTTTAAGTGATCTGTTTAGTCTATTTTAGTTTTAGTTGTATATTTTTCGTATACTAGTATATATATTTAGGGGAGGCTAGTCAATGTTAGGCTGGGACCTACGTCGGTTATATAATAATGTTTTATTCATGCAAGTTGGAGTTTAACTATAATATATGCGTAAGGGTATTATTTTGGAAAGTGAATGTTGCATATATGTTTTGCAAGTTTATATATGTATTTTTTTTTATTCGCATGTTTAACTTTGTCGTTGATTTTATTAAAGTATATAGGTTGCTGGTTTAAGTATAGATATATGATATCTATAATATATCATTTAGGTATGTTCGTGTATACTAGTAATGTAAAGTAAAATTATGGATCGGAATTTAATATGTATATATATATTAAATTTAATATATGTTTGAAAGTTAAATATGACTTTATATACATAGTTGTACATCAGTTCAGTTATACAAATTTATCGTCATCAATTCAGTTCTAATTCGATTTCGCCATTTCTTTTATCAGCTTTGATCGTTGAATTCGGACCGATGTTGCTTTGCTTTGATTCATCATTCAAATTTCAATGTCCGTATCAGTGTGCATATCCGTATCATCTTCTGTATTCTCTAGCCTCGAAAGGTGAGCAATCACTCACGATTAACGTTCTTTTATTTATTAAATTTGATTTCAATTGAAACGACAATTGAAATATGTTGCTGTTAGTTAATTACACTGTTATATATGCTATTGCCTGTATCAGTTCACCTGTGACATCTGACACCTTTATCTGTTAATTATTTATGCAATGATAATACAGTTTGGCTGAAATTGATTGATTGTTGATGTTTATATTGGACGTTAAATTGTTAATGTTAAAATGATAAATAGTATGAAATTGAACTTGATATAGGATAATTAAATGTTAAATTTGATTAACTGACATTTGTATAATATGACCCCTTTAACTGTTAAATTTATTGACACGTAGGATTTGTTTAATTATATCTTGAACCACTGAATGTATGTTGTTAAATTGATGATGGATGAAATTGAAATAGATGACAAGTGAAAACCGTAATGTAATAATCTTTAATCTACATGAAATGATAGTGTAGATTCTAGAAATAATTATATTAATTCGTACAAATAACAATGCGAATTAATACGGTTATTTCGGGATTATTTGAAATTGATTATTGGATTGATATTGATTGTTGTTATTGCTTGTTTATTTACTTTGACACCATCCCAGTTATCACACTGCAAGTTCCATTTGCTATGTTTTGATTTTGAATTGAATTGGAATCGGGTTGAAATGATAAATACCCAAAATTGAACTTTGACCTAGGATAGGAAATTAAATAAAACCCGATTGGTCAATAATTTGATTTAAAAATAAAACGAAGATTTTATTTGAATAAAAATATGGTTTTGAAATGAAGTTGAAATTTGAATTTTATTGAAAGGAAAGCGTTAATATTTAATAATCGGGAAACGGAATATTAACAATGTAATTGATGAAAGAACGATGTTTAATTTGAGAAATGATTGAATTAAGTTTGAAATGATTTAATAATTAAGTTTGAAATTAAAATTAAGTTTGAAATTATAAAACTTTGAAATTATTTAATAGTTAAACTTTGAAATTATTTAATAATCAAACTTTGAAATTATTTAATAATTAAGTTTGAATGATTTAATAATTAATTAAGATTGAATTATTTAATGATTAAATTAAATTGAATTTTTGAATAAGTGAATTTTACTTCGTAATAACTGAAATTGAGTTTCTTTATTAATTAAGTTTTGGAAAATTATTTAAGTAAGTAAATAAGTGAAATTGAATTTCTTTAACAAGAAATGAAATGTGATTTATTGAAATTGATGTAAGACTTGAAAATTTAAAGAATTTGATTTGACGAATTTAATTTAATTCAAAATTGTAAGTTTTGATTTAATGAAGTCGAACTTAAGAAATTGATTTAATGAATTGGAAATTTAATAGAAATTGTTTGAATGATAAAGTAACTTAACGAATATTAAATGAAATCGATAAATGAGTTTAAATTGATTTGACGGTTAAAATTAAGTTAAATTTAAATGATTTTGAATTGAAACTTATATACGAACTTGGATCAATATTTGAATGGTTTAAAATAAAGATTGAAATTGAATTATAAGATTTTGAAATGGTAAATTGAAGTTTTGAAACGTAAATTTTGGAAATTGATTTCGAAAGACAAATGAAATGTTGATTTACGAATTCTATTGAAAATTGAAATTGAATTTGATTTGGTTTTTGAAATGTATAAACAACCAATCGATGTAATAATTACGACAGTTATTAAAGAGACCGGAATTCGGTTATGGATATACTCTCTATCTAAACCGGAAACCACTTTAATAACTATGCGCGGAGTGATGATCCAGAATGAAGTGGTTGGAATGATGTACGTGATGACTGAAGAAAGAGAACGATAATGGATAGCCTTGACACTTGTGTCAAATTGGAAATGACTAAAACAGGAGCTGTGCCGGGCCAATGGAGGATTGATACCTCAAGTGGACACACTTCTTCGAACTACTTATACTTATTGTCGATTGGTGCACCCTTGATTTTGGGAGTGTTGTCTCACGGTGTTGCGGGCGCTGCGGCGTTGCGTTCTCACCAGTCCGGATCAGGCGAACGGTAGTATCACTACCTTGGGTATAGCCTCATGTGCCTTGTCATACTTGTATTCCATTTATGCGCGACCACTACGAATTTGATTTGTACCTTGAGTATATGGATTGCCCTCTGGTGACTTCCGGTTTTGGGGAAACTACGGTCTTGTATATGCTTGTGGGAATAAAAATGTGTTAAGGGTGGAATGGGCCATGACTTAACGCTATTTTGATATCTTTTATATTACTGATAGACATTATCTACTTATCGTACACTACTACATAGTAGATAGTTTAACGGATCCTTAAAGGATGGTTATTCCAAACGTCCTTTGAGTTACTTGTATTTCAATTGCTATTTCACTTGAGTTGGATTTATTAATATAAGAATGTTAATCCTGACTCGAGTGTTTTGTATTTTGCTTTACGCTCGGGTCAGACTGAGTGGTTCAGCTTTCGAGACTCACCTTTGGAGTTGGAGCTTTGCTTGAAGATCCAGCCATCTATTCTGCTTTCAGTGTTCGATGATTCCAGTGATGTATTCTGATTTGTATCTGTTACTCTTACGTTGTATCTAGTTTAACTCTGATGTATCGTATTACTCTTCTGTTGTAAACTCTGAGGTATTTTATATATTCATATAGTAGCTTCATGAACTACTATCTCTTTTATTTCCGCTGCACTTATTACTCTGTGTCTGTGATCTGTGATTATATTTATTTACTGTATATGTTCAGTTTTGCCAAATTTAAATTAACAACGCGGTATTTTGAGCAATTCAACTCCGGCATGAGTGTCTACCTATACACTTATAATGGATGCGACTGGTCCAAAATGGCGGGTCGTTACAGTTGGTATCATAGCTTTGGTAGCTCTAGGCAAAACTCAACATATAGGGTAAATGTATTTACAGAATCACTCTCATTCGAGTTTCAATCTCTTCCCTTGACTCAATTCCTTTGAATTTTGGAACGTTCCCCTCGGTTCCGAAATTCATTCGTGTCCTTCACTATTCGTCTTCTTTCAAATTCTGGAGCACCCATAACTCCATTCTGAATGTTATCTATAATAGATCGGCGGTCTCGCCAATCTTCGAATGATTCGAAAGGATTAAACTCCTTTATAATAGGCATTGATTTACCGGAGATTTCTGTATCCTCGGTTTACGATGCTATCTATCTCCTGCTATACCTGAATTTTATTTCTTGAGATCGAATGTCGATTTACCTCGGAATTCTACAATGATCTTATTCTTGAAGTCACGGTTGACCCGGTTAAGGTTGCCCGCGACTTATATAAATTTATCCATCGCCTTATTTTGTTATTTAATTATCTCGTCTTTGTTTCAAACCTATCTTCGAATCAAAAATTCTCTTTGATTTGATTTCTATCAAAATTGAATCCCTATCCTTATTTTGGAAATCCATTCTTGTATCGTCAAGTGAGGAAGTGTAGTTGTAAATTAATTTTAAAAATGTTTTTATATATTGTGTTGTTTGAGTTGTTGATGTTGATTTGGGTTTCCGATCGATTCGTCTGATCAACGCTATCGATAGGATTTCCGAAACACTTGAACAGAGCAAACTGACACAATATTTTTTCAAATTTGGAAAATGAAATAAATTTGTTTGATTATATGGTAAAAATATAAGTAAAAATTTTCTGGAATTTAATAGGTTAATTAAAATTGTTTGTTTGAGATGATAATATTTGATTATCATTTATTGTTCTAAATAAATTTATAAATACGGTTTATAAATTGATTTGGAATTTGAAATGAATTTAATTCAGAAATTTGAGAATTTAGTTTTTCGGTGATTTCGAACATTGGTTTTTAAAATTTTTAAGTATATATTTTTGAAAGTATTTTCGAATAGAAATCGTTTCCAAAGAATTTTAAAATGTTGAAATCAGTGCTCTTCTCTTTGTCGCTGGAAAATAATTTCGGTGATGGCGGCCGCATCATCGACGTTCATTTTCGAGTTTCGAAGTGGAGATACTATCCTGTAGTTTTGCTACGGTTTTGTTTGAAAGAAAAATATATTTTGATGTAAATTTCTTCAGTATATTTTGATTTACATATATAGGTATCTTATTTTAAAATTTAATTTGATTTGATATAATATATTATACATATCTCTAAATTGTTTAAAGTTAATCGGAAATCTAAATCTTAAATTTTGCTAAAAGATGATTTTTATTATAAATAAAACCAAAATTGGAATAAATATTTAAACTTGAATAATCGAATTGGGAAAATTTTATTTGTATATTGTTCAACTGCATTCTAATACAACTTACCTAAATCATTCAGAAGTTGAATATGTAATTGGATAATATATAAGATAAATTGAATTTATAAATAAAATTTGAGTGTTTATAATAAATGTTATACGCTAAAATTTTGATTATAAAGATGTTACTAGAGTTAGATAGAATAATAAGTAAAACTCAGTTAATAATGAATTAAATTGTTTTGAAAGAATTAATAAATTTGTTTGAAAGAATTAATAGATTGAAATTTGATCAACATATGAAAATACCTTGAATTTAAAAGAAATTAATAGATGTAAATTAATTTAAATTGAAACTTTTATGTTTTAAATTAATTTATATGGGTTAAATATATGTGAGTAGGTATATTAAGTGGAATAAATTTAACAATAATTTGGAATAAGAAGAATTTAAATTGTTGAAAATAAAATATGATTATAATAAAAGATTATTCGAATTTATGGTTTTAGAAATTGTAAATTGAGTATAATTGGATAGTAAGATAATAAGTTTAGAAATAGTGAGATTGATTTTAGTGAAATCAAATGGATTAAATCAATTATTGAATATCAATTAATTTAAAAATTTGAATTTATATGGTTTAAATTAATTGTTATTTTGTATTTCAAATCTGTTTTTCTTTTTGGTTGTTTCTATTCTTCTACCTCGTTCCTTTTCGGGGACGAAAAGTTTTGAGTGGGGGAGAATGTAACGACCCGTAAATTTCAACCGTTTTAATAACGTAATTAGTTGAAATTTTGTAAAATTTTAAACGATAAAATTATGAAATATAAATTTGATATTTGGAATGCGTCTAGTTAAACATAGCAACTGGTAAATTTTCGTTCGAAAATATGAAAGTTTATTTCGCGCGTAAATTCACTTCAATTTAATCAGTTAAAAAGCGATGAAAATAAAATGTTTCCGAAACCTAAATATTTTTACATAGAAAAATTCTAAACCATCTTCTGAGCAAGATTTCAGTTTGTCGTTTTTCCAAATTCGGACATCTTTGGCTCCGTCGTTCTTATTTTCTGCAAAATAGCAGTATTTTGGTACCGATATCGATTTTTATCGGATGATCGAACCACTGATATCCGTATATCGTTTTGATCGTCCCGCCATGCTGATCTTAGCGGTATATTATATTGTGTATTTTGGAGTCAGGTTCGTCGCGAAATCCATAAACAGTTAACCGTTGCGGTCCGTTATCTGGGTCTGTTAGCTCCCATATGGCTTTTCATATATCCCAACAGTTATGCAAATAGACTCTTGTTTTGATATTCCCAACGTGCAAAGTGTAAACAGCCACTAGCATTCATTACAACGTTTATTCCAAAACTTCAGACCGTTGTTATCCCATACTCTTTCATTTATTTGGGTACGGTTCACATTTTGCCTTTTATTTCTTCCTTGAATGTTGCCCAGCCATTTGTTCCTATGCCTCTTCTTTTTTTTTTCTTTTTTTTCTTCATTCTTCTTTTGTTCGGCCTCTCCTCCCTACATCTTTTCCACCACTTCGCCTCTCATCAAGCTGAGCTCACCTCACCCATCTGCTCCCTCCCTCCACGCAAGAAATCTACCCGTGAACCGACGCACGCCACCCTCCTCCACTCGGTCCAAACGCAACCGACCTTGCTCGAGACCCATGCTTGCGACGCCTAGACCTCATGTCCTCGTTCCACCCAAGCTCCTCCGCTTGACATCTCAACAGCGGCCAGACTTCGCCTCCTTTTCTACAGCCGACCTTCACCCCATCCATCGACGTAGCGAACCACATCGTTAAACCTTCCATCCATCGATGAAGGCAACCTTGGCTATTTACTGATCCATCGGCCTGAGCCCGCCTTTCCACAAACTCCAACCAACGCCATCACCTTCCACCCAACACGCAACTACCCTGCCCCGACAACCCACGTCCAGCCGCACCCAATTTCCTTCGCCTCCGCACGCCATAACCCCGAGACCCAAGCCTACTCCGTACTCAAACCCTCAGCGCTCCTTCTTTTTCTTGCCGAACAACCATTTGATTTTTTTTGAGGTAAGAAAATATATCACCCATGTTATAGTTTACTTTATGAGCAGTTATATATATTTTGTTTTATACGTTAGCTGTTAGTGTAATTATATAAGTTAGTAGACATGTCGAATATTAGTTTCAAGAAATAATCTCGAGCATTGCAAATATAATACAGGTGTCAGTATGAATATGTGTATAATAGGTAAATTCATTTTTACTATAAGAAGGAAGTGAAATATGTTTCTGTATATAGTGCTTTTAAGTGATCTGTTTAGTCTATTTTAGTTTTAGTTGTATATTTTTCGTATACTAGTATATATATTTAGGGGAGGCTAGTCAATGTTAGGCTGGGACCTACGTCGGTTATATAATAATGTTTTATTCATGCAAGTTGGAGTTTAACTATAATATATGCGTAAGGGTATTATTTTGGAAAGTGAATGTTGCATATATGTTTTGCAAGTTTATATATGTATTTTTTTTTATTCGCATGTTTAACTTTGTCGTTGATTTTATTAAAGTATATAGGTTGCTGGTTTAAGTATAGATATATGATATCTATAATATATCATTTAGGTATGTTCGTGTATACTAGTAATGTAAAGTAAAATTATGGATCGGAATTTAATATGTATATATATATTAAATTTAATATATGTTTGAAAGTTAAATATGACTTTATATACATAGTTGTACATCAGTTCAGTTATACAAATTTATCGTCATCAATTCAGTTCTAATTCGATTTCGCCATTTCTTTTATCAGCTTTGATCGTTGAATTCGGACCGATGTTGCTTTGCTTTGATTCATCATTCAAATTTCAATGTCCGTATCAGTGTGCATATCCGTATCATCTTCTGTATTCTCTAGCCTCGAAAGGTGAGCAATCACTCACGATTAACGTTCTTTTATTTATTAAATTTGATTTCAATTGAAACGACAATTGAAATATGTTGCTGTTAGTTAATTACACTGTTATATATGCTATTGCCTGTATCAGTTCACCTGTGACATCTGACACCTTTATCTGTTAATTATTTATGCAATGATAATACAGTTTGGCTGAAATTGATTGATTGTTGATGTTTATATTGGACGTTAAATTGTTAATGTTAAAATGATAAATAGTATGAAATTGAACTTGATATAGGATAATTAAATGTTAAATTTGATTAACTGACATTTGTATAATATGACCCCTTTAACTGTTAAATTTATTGACACGTAGGATTTGTTTAATTATATCTTGAACCACTGAATGTATGTTGTTAAATTGATGATGGATGAAATTGAAATAGATGACAAGTGAAAACCGTAATGTAATAATCTTTAATCTACATGAAATGATAGTGTAGATTCTAGAAATAATTATATTAATTCGTACAAATAACAATGCGAATTAATACGGTTATTTCGGGATTATTTGAAATTGATTATTGGATTGATATTGATTGTTGTTATTGCTTGTTTATTTACTTTGACACCATCCCAGTTATCACACTGCAAGTTCCATTTGCTATGTTTTGATTTTGAATTGAATTGGAATCGGGTTGAAATGATAAATACCCAAAATTGAACTTTGACCTAGGATAGGAAATTAAATAAAACCCGATTGGTCAATAATTTGATTTAAAAATAAAACGAAGATTTTATTTGAATAAAAATACGGTTTTGAAATGAAGTTGAAATTTGAATTTTATTGAAAGGAAAGCGTTAATATTTAATAATCGGGAAACGGAATATTAACAATGTAATTGATGAAAGAACGATGTTTAATTTGAGAAATGATTGAATTAAGTTTGAAATGATTTAATAATTAAGTTTGAAATTAAAATTAAGTTTGAAATTATAAAACTTTGAAATTATTTAATAGTTAAACTTTGAAATTATTTAATAATCAAACTTTGAAATTATTTAATAATTAAGTTTGAATGATTTAATAATTAATTAAGATTGAATTATTTAATGATTAAATTAAATTGAATTTTTGAATAAGTGAATTTTACTTCGTAATAACTGAAATTGAGTTTCTTTATTAATTAAGTTTTGGAAAATTATTTAAGTAAGTAAATAAGTGAAATTGAATTTCTTTAACAAGAAATGAAATGTGATTTATTGAAATTGATGTAAGACTTGAAAATTTAAAGAATTTGATTTGACGAATTTAATTTAATTCAAAATTGTAAGTTTTGATTTAATGAAGTCGAACTTAAGAAATTGATTTAATGAATTGGAAATTTAATAGAAATTGTTTGAATGATAAAGTAACTTAACGAATATTAAATGAAATCGATAAATGAGTTTAAATTGATTTGACGGTTAAAATTAAGTTAAATTTAAATGATTTCGAATTGAAACTTATATACGAACTTGGATCAATATTTGAATGGTTTAAAATAAAGATTGAAATTGAATTATAAGATTTTGAAATGGTAAATTGAAGTTTTGAAACGTAAATTTTGGAAATTGATTTCGAAAGACAAATGAAATGTTGATTTACGAATTCTATTGAAAATTGAAATTGAATTTGATTTGGTTTTTGAAATGTATAAACAACCAATCGGTGTAATAATTACGACAGTTATTAAAGAGACCGGAATTCGGTTATGGATATACTCTCTATCTAAACCGGAAACCACTTTAATAACTATGCGCGGAGTGATGATCCAGAATGAAGTGGTTGGAATGATGTACGTGATGACTGAAGAAAGAGAACGATAATGGATAGCCTTGACACTTGTGTCAAATTGGAAATGACTAAAACAGGAGCTGTGCCGGGCCAATGGAGGATTGATACCTCAAGTGGACACACTTCTTCGAACTACTTATACTTATTGTCGATTGGTGCACCCTTGATTTTGGGAGTGTTGTCTCACGGTGTTGCGGGCGCTGCGGCGTTGCGTTCTCACCAGTCCGGATCAGGCGAACGGTAGTATCACTACCTTGGGTATAGCCTCATGTGCCTTGTCATACTTGTATTCCATTTATGCGCGACCACTACGAATTTGATTTGTACCTTGAGTATATGGATTGCCCTCTGGTGACTTCCGGTTTTGGGGAAACTACGGTCTTGTATATGCTTGTGGGAATAAAAATGTGTTAAGGGTGGAATGGGCCATGACTTAACGCTATTTTGATATCTTTTATATTACTGATAGACATTATCTACTTATCGTACACTACTACATAGTAGATAGTTTAACGGATCCTTAAAGGATGGTTATTCCAAACGTCCTTTGAGTTACTTGTATTTCAATTGCTATTTCACTTGAGTTGGATTTATTAATATAAGAATGTTAATCCTGACTCGAGTGTTTTGTATTTTGCTTTACGCTCGGGTCAGACTGAGTGGTTCAGCTTTCGAGACTCACCTTTGGAGTTGGAGCTTTGCTTGAAGATCCAGCCATCTATTCTGCTTTCAGTGTTCGATGATTCCAGTGATGTATTCTGATTTGTATCTGTTACTCTTCCGTTGTATCTAGTTTAACTCTGATGTATCGTATTACTCTTCTGTTGTAAACTCTGAGGTATTTTATATATTCATATAGTAGCTTCATGAACTACTATCTCTTTTATTTCCGCTGCACTTATTACTCTGTGTCTGTGATCTGTGATTATATTTATTTACTGTATATGTTCAGTTTTGCCAAATTTAAATTAACAACGCGGTATTTTGAGCAATTCAACTCCGGCATGAGTGTCTACCTATACACTTATAATGGATGCGACTGGTCCAAAATGGCGGGTCGTTACATACCTTTTCTCATCTTTCTTTTGTAATCCAATTATTCTATCTTTATCGGTAGTTCTTATTTTCCCTATTCTATTTCAGGATTGGGAAATTCCTAGGACTCCATCTGCTATCCGTAGTTTTCTAGGCCTTGCCGGTTATTATCGGAGATTCATTGAAAATTTTGCTCGAATTGCTGCACCTCTCACTGCTTTGACTCGAAAGAATGCTAAGTTTATATGGAATGATAAGTGTGAAGCTGCATTCAATGAGTTAAAGCGCAAGCTTACTTCCGCACCAGTTGTTACCGTTCCAAATGGAAATGAGGGATTAACGGTATACACTAATGCTAGTCGTGAAGGTTTAGGAGCTGTTCTGATGCAGGATGGGAAGGTCATTGCTTATGCTATTCGTCAGTTGAAGACCCATGAAGCCAATTATGCTGCTCATGATTTGGAATTGCTTGCCGTGGTTTTTTCTTTGAAACTCTAGAGGCATCATCTTTTGGGAACTAAGTTTGAGCTTTTTACGGATCATCAGTCTTTGAGATATATTTTCACCCAAAAGGATTTGAATCAGAGGCAAGTTAGGTGGCTTGATTTCCTTGCTTCTTATGACCTCGACATCAACTATACCCCTGGAAAGCTAATGTTGTGGTCGATGCTTTGAGTCGGAAGAAGGCAATGTTGTGTCGACTTGTTGTTTCTTCTCCTCTTTTGGATCGTATCATTGCTAAGTAGGATGAGGATCGGATGCTTAGGCTTATGAAGGAGAATGTTCGTAGCAGGGTTGGTGGTAGTAGTCTTGATGGTAGTGGAGCTCAGATCGATGATAGAGGGATTTTGAGGATTAATAATCGGATTTGTGTCCCGAATGTTGATGGATTGAGGCAGGAGTTACTTCGGGAAAATCATCGATCCAGACTTTTTATTCATCCGGGTGTGTCGAAGATGTATCAGTATATGAAGAAGTTGTATTGGTGGAGAGGTATGAAGCGTGATATCTCCATTTTTGTTAGTAGGTGTGCGACTTGTCGGCAAGTCAAGGCCGATCATCAAAAGACCCCTGGTTTATTGCAACCCCTTGAGGTTCCCAATTGGAAATGGGAACAGGTTTCTATGGATTTTATTGATGGATTACCGAGGACTAGGAGGGGTAATGAGGGTATTTGTGTTATTATGGATAGATTGACCAAGTCAGCTCATTTCATCCGGTCAAGTCTACCCATTCTGCTTCGAGTTTAGCTAAGATTTATATGAGGGAGATTGTTCGTCTTCATGGTGTTCCCGTCAGTATTGTTTGTGATCGTGATCTCATCTCTACCAGCCAATTTTGGAAAGCTTTTCAGGAATCTTTAGGTACTCATTTAAATCTGAGCACTGCTTACCATCCATAGACCGACGGTCAAACGAAAAGAGTGAATCAGATTCTGGAGGATCTTCTTCGTGCTTGTGTTCTTGATTACGGAGGATCTTGGGAAGATCATCTCCATCTGGTCGAATTCACCTATAACAATAGTTATCAGGTATAATCTCAAATTTTCTATCTTAATCTTATCTTAATCCTTTATCTATCTCATTTCATCTTTTGAATTCAGGCTAGTATTGCAATGTCTCCGTTTGCTGCTCTTTACGGACGACCCTGTAGATCCCCATCTTGCTGGATTGAATCCGATAATCGTTTGGTTCTTGGTTTTGATATGATTCTGGAGGCTTCTGAGAGAGTTGAGGAGATTAAGAGGAAGTTGAGGAGTGCTTAGGATAGGCAGAAGAAGTACGCTGATCGGCGTAGAAGGAGTTTGGAGTTTTCCGTTGGTGATCTGGTTTTCCTTAAGGTCTCTCCCTTAAGGAATGTGATTCGGTTTGGTCGGAGAGGGAAGCTTGCTCCTAGGTTCATTAGTCATTTCCGCATCTTAGAGAGGATTGGTTCTTTAGCTTATCGTCTGGATGTGCCTGAGAAGTTTTCTTGAGTGCATAATGTATTCCGCGTTTCGCATCTTCGTCGGTATCTTCATGATCCATCCCTTATTGTCCAGCCTTTTGCTCTTGAGAGTTTGGATGTTGAGCCAAACCTTACTATCGAGAGGAAGCCACTTCGTATTGTCAATAGAGGTACGAAGCAGCTGAGGAGGAAATCTGTCAACCTGGTAAAAGTGCAGTGGAGCACTGATGATCGGGATTGTACCTGGGAGACGGAGGAGAGCATGCGTGCTTCGAATCCGGAATTGTTTGTTTCATGTACTATTTGCTATTCTATCTTATCCTATCTTTCTTTGTTTTTCTGTGTCTCATTCCTTTTCGAGGACGAAAAGCTTTGAGTGGGGGAGAGTGTAACAACCCGTAATTTTAACAAATATTTTAAATAGATTTTATTTGAAAACTTTGATTTTAAATCATTTAAAAATTTAAAATTTGGAATTTTAAAATAAATTTTGGGTTTTGTTGAGAATTATTCTTCCAATTATATTAAAATAAAGATTTTTTTGAAATTTAAATACTTGGTCAACTTTGGTCAAAGTTTGACTTTCGGTTGAAAATTTTAAATTTGAATTTTAAAATTTTATTCTTTTTCTTTAAAGCTGAATTTGATTCTATTATTCTCTCTGCTTTTCGTTTCGTCAAATTCTGATTTATACTTTTTAAATCTGTTAAATTTCAGCGTTTTACATGTAAATATTTTTTCCGTATTTTATTTTCTATTTCATTTTGGCTTTGGGCTTGATTTTTGTTTGTGTTTTGGCTTGCTTTGTTATTGGGCTTGACTAGTGGGCTTAGGATTTTCCTAATAGACACTTTGTGACTTTTCAAATTTTAAGAGGTGCCTTTCCATTGTCCATAGCCGTACAAAACTTCTCCCTTCTCCTTTGTTTCTCATTTTGTATTCTACTGACAAAAGTTTACGGTAAGTTTTTTTCTTTCTTCCTTCCTCTTTCATTCATTTTCTATTTTGTTTTGTTCTTCCTCTTCTAATCTATTTCGGCCTCCACCATAACCATCCCTTTACCGACCTCTCCTTCACTTCATCACCACCATATGATCGGCCTTCATCCTCCACCACCGTCCCCTCCAATTGCCGTGACTTGCCTTGACCAAACCCATCACCACATGCCTTGCCAAAACCCTATAGCCGGCCTTCACATCATCCACTTCCTATTTGCCTCGGCCATCATCACTTCCCCATCATTCCATGCCTTGCCGTGACCAACTCCATCCCTTAGTCGTGACCATTCATGTGCCTTGACCCTTTGCATCACTTGACCCAAGCCATAGCATAGGACCGAACCCATTCCAGCCTAGGCCGAACCCAATAGTGGCCTTGTATTTTGACCTTTAGCCTTCCAAGTGACTTTTGCTTTGCCATCCCTTCACCTACCCCATAGCCTTGACCTTTAGCATACCATAGCCGTGCCTTTTTGCCAATGAACCCATCATGGCTGAGCCTATGTGTATGTGGCCGAACCATGTTTCATGTTGTCTAGCCTATTGCCAAAGTGGCCGAGCCCACTAGGTCCTATTTAGCCATTTTACCTTGTTTTAATTCATCTATTTTTGTGTTGAATATTTTCTTATGTATGTTTTATTTTATTTGTTTACAAGATTTGGATTTGGGTGCTACTTCTCCTCGAATTTGATTCGTGCTTTGTCGTGCTTTTCGGAGTTTGTTCTTGTGTCTTGAATTGTCATCTCTAGCCAAAGAAGGTGAGTTTATCACTCTCGACTTCATACTTATAAACTAGTGAATCGACGGCTTATGAATTGTAATAATGATATGACATGTTGATAGTAGTTTCATATATGCCTATGATATGATATTATATGATGTTATAACCTGATTATATACCTGTTTCATCACCTGATATGATATGCTATGCTATACTGTTTATTTTATATTTCTGTTTCTCACATTGCAAGTTCCCTCACTATGGGTTGAAATGATACATACCCGATCGGACTTTAGAATAGGAAAAATCGTTATGAGCTGAAATGATAGGCTTGAGCGATTTTTATTTGACTTGGGATTGCGGGTTTGAAATGATCAAACCCGAGATTTTATATTTCGGATTGAAATGATATATATCCATATTCACTTGACCTAGGTTAGAAGATATTATACAGACCCGTGGTTAATCTTTAAATATGTATAATTTCTGAAAATTTTTAAGTATTTGGAAAATTAAATTTTAGAATTTTAACTTAAAATTTGGTTTAAATGATAAAATATATATATATATATTTATATATATGTTGATTTTTCTATAAGTTAAAATTTTATAAGTTAATTAAATGGTTTAAAATGTATTTTTAACCTAATATGAGAAAATACAGTTTTAATTGGATATTTTAGTGATAAATTTAATTTAACTAAAATCATAGTTTAAATTGATATCCAAATAAAAAAAGTTTGAAAAGTAAAATAGATCTTATATAATAACTATGGCAAAAATATAAGATATGATGTTTTAAATATGTTACAATAGATAGTATAATAGAAATTGCAGCATTTCTAAAATGCTATTGTTTTTAAGGTTATGCTGTAAAAATTCTACTATTTCTAGAAAAGGTAACATTTTCGAAATGCTACTATATAAGAGTCACATTTTAAAAGTGTTATGGTTTCTAAATAATTACATTTTGAAAGTGTTATGGTTTCTAAATATTACATTTTTGAAATGTTATAATTAAGTGTATAGATTGGAAGTGTTACAACTTTGGAAATAAATAATATTTTTGAAAGAATATTGACATAGGTTTTAAAATGGGTTTAAATTAAATATGTTTTGATTTGAAATATAAATTATTTGAAATAAATAACCACGGGTTATAATAACGATTGGTTGTTAAAGAGACCGGGATCGGATATGGACATACTCTCTGTCGATACCGAAAACCACTTTAACAACTATGTACGCGGTAGAGATTCCAGAATGAAGTAGGTGGTTGATGACGTTCTATCTAAGGTATATTTACGTGGACCCAACTCCCGTGAGTTGGCATAAGATGTCTAAAACAGGAGCAATTGACGGGCTAATGAGGTAGCTCCTCTTATCGAACACACTCCATCGTATACCATTCTATTACTTTGTGATTGATTGGGTGCACCCCTTGATTCGGGAGTGTGGCTCGAGGTGGGCGATTACTGCGGCTCTGCGTTACCACCGGCCCGGAAGTGTAATTGGTATATCTACCATGGCATTGCCTAGTTGTGCCGTGTCACCTACCCTAGCGTGCCTTTTACGAGTTTGTTTTGTACCATACCTATGGAGTGCCCTTTGACGACGCCCATTACGGGGGAGATTACAGTACTGTATAGACTATGGGAATATAAAATGTGTTAAGGTGGAAAATGTAAAGCCTTAACGCTATTTTTATAGTTTACTTTACTTTAGACATTATTACAATAGCATATCTTACTACATAGTAGATAGTTTAACGGGTCCTTAAAGGATGGGCGATCCCAAGCATCCTTTAAGTTATTGATGCATTTCTATTGCAGTACACTTGAGTTGATTTACTTTTTATAAGTATGTATGTCCTGACTTGAGTGTTTTGTGTTTTGCTTTACGCTCGGGTCAGCCTGAGTATCACAGCTTTGGATTCATCTTTGGAGCTTGAGATTGCTGGAGATTTATCCGTCTATCTAGTTGTCTATCTATTTCTATTTCAGTTATTTCCATTCAGCCTTACTTATGTATTAGTGAACTTATGTATTTGGATTTCCAGTTGTATTTGCTTTCAGACTATGGTATTATGTATTTGGTTTGAGACTATGTGTTGTAGTAGCTTCATGAACTACTATGTATTTTATTTCCGCTGCGAGTTATTCTGATGTTCTGTGTCTGTGATTCTGTGATTGATTTTATTTGCTCCAAATTTATTTACAATCTTTTGTTTTTAATTATTCAAGTCTGACATGTGTGGTTTTATTGTCGATTTGAATGGTCCAAAATAGTGGGTCGTTACAGGTTACCTTCAGTTTAACCCCCAGGACCCTAACGGAGGAAGTGGGTACAACTAAATTGTTTTTATCTTTGTAGGTACCCCAACACAAACAGGATAAATGGATTCTCGACAGTCAATGCTCCAGGCATATGACCAGAAATGCTGATAGGCTAATGAATATCTCTTAAAAAGATGGCGGAACCGTCACTTTTGGAGATAATTCCAAAGGCAGTGTTATAGGATAAGGAGATGTTGCTTCTGTCGGTATATCTAACTCTCCTCTTATTTCAAATGTTTATCTAGTTAAAATTTAAGATAACCTCCTTAGTATTAGTCAATTATGTGATAAAGGATTTACTATAACATTTGAAATAGGAAAATGCAATGTCTTTGATAAAAATAAAAATCTTGTCTTTGAAGAAACAAGAAAACACATTATTTATATTTTAAATATGAAAATAAAGCATGATAAAGATGTTTTCTTAA
The DNA here is from genome assembly GCA_030737815.1 of Allium fistulosum. NCBI lineage: Eukaryota > Viridiplantae > Streptophyta > Magnoliopsida > Asparagales > Amaryllidaceae > Allium > Allium fistulosum. Next base: position 855,824,151 of record CM060907.1, read on the forward strand.
TAGTAGATATTTCTGATCCATGGATTTGGCTTAAACGTTTTTGTCATGTTAATTTTAAAAACATTCATAAGCTAGCTAAAAATAATTTAGTCTGTAGTTTACCTAAATAAATTTTAAAGTCAATAATCTATGCGAATCATGTCAAAAAAGAAAACTTAAAAAAGTCCTCTTCTAAATCTAAGCAAGAGATTTCCACAAAACAACCTTTAGAACTTTTACATTTGGGTCTTTTTAGACCAACACAAATTAGATCAATTAATCATAATAAATACGTTTTTGTTATAGTTGATGATTATTCACGATATACGTGGACATTTTTTTATAACATAAAAGTGACACTTTTGAAACATTTAAAATACTTTCAAAACGTATTCAAAATCAAAAATATTTAAAAATCAAAATTTTTTAGAAGTGATTATGATGGAGAATTTGAAAACGAAACATTTCAAAAAATTTGTAATAAAAAGGGGGTAAGTCATGATTTTTCATTTCCTAGGACACCGTAACAAAATGGTGTTGTAGAAAGGAAAAATAGAACTCTCCAAGAATGTGCAGGAACTCTTCTTAGTAGTAGTAATTTACCATAAAATTTTTGGGCAGAAGCTGTAGCTACTGCATGCTATGTTCTAAATCGTGTCTCCCTAAGGCCTTTAACCAAAAATACTCCTTACAAACTTAGTTTTGAAAGAAAACCCAAAGTATCTTATTTTAAAATATTCGGCTCTAAATGTTTTATTTTAAACACTAGTGATCCTCTAGGAAAGTTTGATTCAAAAGCCGATGAAGGAATATTCATAGGATACTCAGATCAAAGTAAAGAATATAAAATTTTTAATAAAAAATCTAATACAATTGAAGAGACGTTACATGTATTGTTTGATGAAAATTTTAACACTATTAAAGAAGATGATGAAAACATGAATCAATCAACATCTAATGTTCAAAATGAACAAATCAAATCAATTAATCTTGATAATGCTGAATTAAAATCACCACCTAGAATATTAAAAGATCATCTAATAGATAATATTATAGGAGATATTAATACTAAGATTTCAACGCGCAATTATTTAAATCAAATGGGACATGTAGCTTTTATTTCAAATATTGAACCAAAGAATGTTAAAGAAGCTTCTACAGATGATTACTGGATTATCGCAATGCAAGAAGAACTAAATCAATTTGAATGTAATAATGTATAGGAACTTATACCAAGACCTAATGATCAATCTGTTATTTGTACTAAATGGAGTTTCAAATAAATTGGATGAAAATGGTGATATAGTTCGAAATAAAGCAAGACTTGTAACTCGGGTATATTTTCAGGAAAAAGGAATTGATTATGAAGAGACATTCGCTCCTGTAGCACGTCTCAAAGCTATAAGAATTATCCTAGCGTTTGCGTGTCATCATAACTTTATATTATATCAAATGGACGTTAAAAGCACATTTTTAAGCGGATACATTAAAGAAAATGTCGATGTTGAACAACCACCATTGTTTGTACATGAATAATTTCCGAATCATGTTTTTAAATAACGAAAAGCACTTTATGTTCTTAAACAAGCTCCTCATACTTGTTATGAAAGATTAAAAACATATCTTTCAGAATCTGGTTTTCAAATTGGCAAAGTTGATTCTACTCTTTTTATAAAAACAAATAAAAATGATATTTTAATAGTTCAAATATTTGTAGATGATATTATCTTTGGATCAACTAATAAAAACTTATATGATGAATTTTCTAAAATTATAAAAAATGAATTTAAAATGTCACATATGGGAGAATTAAATTACTTTTTAGGATTACAAATTAAACAATTAAAAGACGGAATTTTTATTTATCAAAAAATATTGTAAAGATTTAATTAAACGTTTTGAAATGGATAATGCAAGTAGTAAAGCTACTCCTATGAGCACAAGTATTCACTTAGACAAAAACAAAAATGGAAAAGATGTCTAACAAAAATTATATAGAAGTATGATAGGATCACTATTATACCTAACTGCCAGTAGATCCGACATTTTAATGAGTGTTTGCTTTTGTGCCTGTTTTCAAGTTAATCCCAAAGAAATGCACTTACGAGTAGTTAAAAAGAATTTTTCGATACTTATCAAACATCATAGATTATAGACTTTTTTATCCGAAAGACTATCCTTCGAACTCATATCATATAGTGATGTCGATTTCGGTGGTTGTAGATCGGATCAAAAAAGTACTAGTGGAACTTGTCACTTCATCGGTCAATCTTTGGTATCATGGTTTAGTAAGAAACAAAATTGTGTTTCATTGTCTACATGTGAAGTAGAATATATATCTGCAGCACTAGCTTGCACTCAGGTCATATATATGCAACAAACATTATAGGATTTTGGAGTAAAACTAAACAAATCTCCTATCTTTTGTGATAACACTAGTGCAATTAATTTATCAAAAAACTCCCATTAATTACCCAAGAACAAAACACATTGACATTAGACATCATTTCTTGCGTGGTAATGTAGAAAAAGAGAAAATATCATTAGAATTTGTTACTACAGACAAACAAATAGCAGATATATTTACAAAACCTCTTTGTGAAACTACGCTTTTAAACTTGCATCGTAATCTCGGCATATGCTCGGTTAAAGATTTAGATATGTAAGGTATAATTCACATAATGTTATATTAAACCAACATTCGAAATTAGAAAAAATGAAAACCAGTGTATATTAATTAAACTATAAATATAACTAAATTTTGGAAACAACAAAAAGGATTACTAAATTTAAATAAAGGAAGAAACTAACCTAGCAATTACAATGCTTAAAAAATAGCAAAAGCCAAAGTAAATATAATGTGTCTCTGCAACAGCAAAGAATACATACAAAAGTTAAAATCTATATACTATCAGTTGAATAATGTCGGACAATTACGATTCCATTCATTTGTCTCTCGATTTTAGCTCTCCTTCCTCTTACAGAGGATATCCATCTCCGAATGTTTCAACTCCTCCTTCAACAAAATCACCATCTATCCAAATTGTTCCTTTTCCGACCGACCACACAGGATCCTTGCCCAAGGGAAAGAAGATAAGAAGAGCCTTGAAACTTGACACTCATACAAAAATAGATGAAATACATCACTATCAACAAGAAATAATGAATGTGCAAAGAAAGACGTATTACGAACAAAAATATCAAGGTGTGCATCTGAATTTTTTGGAAAGGTGTGTACTTGCTATTTGCGGTCTTCCTCGACCAAAAAGAGCATACGTCAACATAGTCTGCGTATTACCGAGTCTCTGATTGTTATCAAAAACACTCTATCAAGTAATTCCTAGGAAGCTGGACCATCCATGTCAAATTGGAACAAAACTCCGGTTCAGTATAACAGGTGGTCTTCACTTCGGCCACTAATTGAAATGCCAAAGTGAAACCAAATTCTTAGGATCGTTTTCCAATTAGAAAGTTTGACGATTCGGAAAATAATTATTATGTATTCATAATATTTATTTATAAAGGTATTTGAAATAAATATCCAAAAATGGGTGTATACAATAATATATATCATATGTAATATTAAATAAAATAAGTTTATTTCAAAAAATTCCGTTTAAAATAACATTTAAAGGCAAGAAATTTTTTTTCTGCACAGGTTCAGTCGACTGAACCAGAATCCCCGTCGACCGAACCTGTATCGAATTGATACTAAACTCTGCCTTAAAACAACATGGTTTTAGTCGACTGGGGATATGTTCCAGTCGACTGAACCTGTTCAAAAATGACCAATGACTCTCTGCCTCTAAAATGTGTACTTTTAGTCGACTAAATTTCTATCTCGGTCGACTGAAATTCAACAAACTGCCAATATAACTATCTTTTCCATCGTGCCATTTCACCAAATCATTTTATCTCTTCACAAATCCTACCTCCAAACTTCATTTTAATGGCTTCAAGAAAGAAACTCCCAACTTTTTTCCCTAGACCAAGCAAAAAAAGCTTCGGGTTCTTCTTCATCCACTCCGACTCATCCTGAATTTGCTTCCGACACTCAAATCTAAGAGGGGCTTAATGGTAGTGCCAAAAATCTACAGATCTTCAATGAATTGAATGGAAAAATAAATTTCCAAGAAACATTTTACAGGATGGAAGATTTCACCACTTTTGACATAGAAAAATTAGCAAGATAGTATGGGTTCCTTTCTTTAATTGATGAAAAGCAAAATAAGATTAAAATTTACCCATTCTTAGTTAAATTAATCTATGCGAATCTTTATGGAGATTTCTATACACCTCCGAATGAAACCGGTGAGAGAAGGAGTAGAGTGTTAGGAGTTGATATAGTGCTCAATGTTCAAGACCTAGGAGCTATTTTAAATTGTAATGGCCATGGATCTACCTTAGATAATATCTACCATCATGATTTCTCCTATGATTCAACTAGCTATAAATTCCGTATTGAAAACACGAAAAATACTTCGGTGAATTTAAGACCTCAAGCCCGAATCATTAATAAAATGCTTCTTCATACTATATTTCCTCGAACCGGAAGCTATGAAAAAATGTATGACTACAACTACAAAGCTCTTTATGCCATTTATTCAAACACACAGCTTAATTGGGCAAAGATTATTCATGATGAAATAAAAAGCTTTAATTTTTGTTCCCGCAAAACAATGTTTTTTGCTCATATCTCACGAAGATATTTGTTCATTTTGGAATTAATGTGAAAATTTTACAAGATTACATCTTACCCAAAGTTATGGATGAAAAATCTATTTCGCTTATGAAACTACCCTCTCAAATGGAACCCCTACCTCCATATAATGATTATATAGCGAATTTAGTAAAAAAAATACCTTGGGTCAATCATCTCCCAAACCATCTCAAGCTCAAACTTCTCAAGCTCAACCCGGCGGTCAATCAAGTCAAGGAATTGTTGAAGAATTCAATTGGTCTTTGGATGGTGAAAACGAAGTTTCATTGGTTCAACCTTCCAGAACCATCAATGTCAAAATAGCTATTCTCCGAAACCAAGAAATTCTCTTCAAACAATAACAAAAAATGAAGAAGCATCAAAAAACATTTGGAAGTTCGCAAGGAAAAATTTGGAAGAAAGTTTCTTTGTGCTCAAGCTCATCATCATCCGAGCCTGAACCTTAGGATATTTTATCTTGTCCTATATATTTGGTAAGTCTATCATATCTCCTTTTGTGATTTCATGGTGTTTGGAATATTTTGTGATGTATTATGTTGTGTTGGTTTGTGACTTGATTTATGGTGTTCAGTGACTTTATGTATAAAACATGTTATTTCTATGATGCGGTATGTCTGTGAAAACTTCTCTTCGATGTTATGTATTTGAATGTTAAGTATTGTGAGCATTTATGTTTATTTCATATCATATGCATATTCATGTGTTTACTATCATTATATCATCTTTTTGTTGATGCCAAAGGGGGAGAAACGTATAGATAGGGGAAGTATGAATTTAGGGGTAGGACATTCAATATTTTAAAAATTCAAACTTTGATAGTTGTCATCATCAAAAGTTAGAACATTAGTTCTCTGTTTTAATGATGACAACTATATACTACACATATATACTATATCATGATGACATGCTATCATTCAAGAAGACAAAAAGCAAGGCAATGAGCAAGAAGAATCATCTACAAGTCAAAGAAGTCAAAACAATGGAGCTTCAAGGCCAATAGAATATATATAGTCTTAGATTGAATTATAAAATCTCCTTGATAGTTCATATACCACACACAAAGAAACACACAAACACAGATATCAATATAGCATAGAGATTGAATTTAAAATGACAAGTCTTTATATATAAAAACTGGACCTACACTGTTCAGTCGATTGAAATTGGTTTCAGTCGACTGAAATTGTGTTGAACTATTTTAAAAAAATAAAATATTTTCCGCGAATATTAAAACGTTCATACTCAGTAGACTGACATATTCACTCAGTAGACTGAGATACTATAACGGCTACTTTTTATGAAAGGTCATCTTCAAGAGTTGTGACTTTTTGAACAGTTTTCTGCAATTCTGAAAAGATTTCTTGAAGATTGATAACCCTTGATTGCTTCTCTTCAACATAAATAAATAGCACAATAACTCATACTTAATGATAGATCTTTCACTCTGATTTCTATCTATTTTATTCTCTTATGCTATTCTGAGCATTTGTGCTTTCAACTCTATTATTTCATTCGCTATTGTTCCAATAATCACTGTGCACTCACTACGAATCATCAAGGAGATTATAGGAACCATTGTACTATCAAGTAAAAATCAGTGTTAAACGAACACAACGTTATCAAGTAAAAATTGTATTTTTCAAAGGAAAGAATAAATCTGAGAGGTGCTCAAATTGGTTAAGTTGTAAACCTATTTCTTTGGGTCAAGCGAGGGATTTATCAAGGAAATACCTAAGAGGTGTTTAGAGACTAGACGTAGGAGAGGTGCTCCGAACCAGTATAAATCTCAATGTGTACATTTACTTTACTTTATTATTTCATAGTATAAATTAGTATATATACTCATTATATTAGTCATACACGATCTTCTAGTTCGTTCACCTATCTCAAGTAGACCTCCTCCTAGAAATCAAGGAAAAGCTACAGATGGAAGGTACAATTATTATATCCAAGAATACTATTTGTACCTTATTTGACTTGAGAGTATCACATTCATTTATAACTAGAAATGTAGTCAGATCCTTGAGTCTAAAAACCTAAGTTGTCACCAAAACCTAATGGTCGTGTCAAATCCTATTAGGGGGTCGACATACCTTTCTTTGATTTGTAAAGACCTAGTAGTAGATATATGTAATGTCAATTTTACATGTAATGCATATTTTCTTGAGTTTGAGGGGTATGGACTTATCTTAGGAATTGATTGGTTATCTTACTACGTGGTTGTCTTAGATTGCGATATGAGGCTCGTTTGGTAAAGAAGTTGTAAGGGGTGAGATATTGATGTTCGTTGTACACCCCAAAACTCAGTCAAGTTAAGTAATTTATATTTTCTTAGCCTATCACAAGACGAGCCTCTCTTAACCTATCACAAGATGAGCTCTCATCTGTGCCCATAGTTTAAGACCTTCCAGATATTTTTGAAGAAGTCTCTAGTCTCCCACCCGAATGGAAGATCGAGTTTAAGATTAATTTGGAGAAGGACACTAGCTCTTTCACGCTACCATTAAGCCATATGGCTCCCAAGGAAAGGCGAGAGTTGGAAAAGCATATTTCGAAGCTATTACAGAAGGGATTTATTCATCGTTGTACTTCAGAATGAGAATCACTGGTTGTTTTCACCACTAAAGTAGATGGCTCATTGAGGTTATGCATTGACTATAGAGAGCTTAACAAGCTAATCAAGGAAAATATGTATCCCTTACCTAGAATAGGTGATTTGTTTGACCAGCTTGTTAGATCCAAAATCTTTTCTCAATTGGACTTAGCTACTATATTTCATTAATTGAGAATAACCAAGGATAGCAAGAAGAAGATCGTTTTCGTATTCCAGATGGGATATATGAATGGGAATGATGCCTTTTTGGTTGACGAATACCCCCGCATACTTTATAGATTTGATGAATAAAGTCTTTAGGGGGAATCTAAATAAATTCGTCACAACATTTATGGATGATATTCAAGTATTCTCCAAAAGTGAAGGTGAGCCTGAAAATCACTTAAGGGAGGTACTAAGGACCTTGAGAAGGCACTAACTAAAAGCCAAATTCTGAAAATGTCATTGTTTTGAATAAGGAGGTGAGATTTCTATGTTATTTATTATCTTTGAGAAGGAATTGTCTATGGATCATATAGAGGTGGAAGCTATTCAAGACTAGAAGATTTCGAAGAATACAACGAAAGTTAGGAGTTTTCTTGGACTGGCGGGTTACTATAGGAAGTTCATCAAGGACTTTGCCAAGATAGCAATCTCACTAACTCGTTTAAGAAAGAAAATTTTAGTTTTTACATGGGATGAGAAATGCATGGAAGTATTTGAGAGGCTGAAGGAGCTATTGACTGGTGCGCTAGTACTTACAATTCTTGATACAACACTTTGTTTACACTGACGCATGCAAAATGAGGTTAGGAGATGTTCTTATGCAAGAAGGTAGAGTGATATCCTATGCAAATAGGCAGTTGAAGGACCATGAGAAGATTTACCAAACTCACACCTTGGAGTTAGTGGCTACCATCTTCGCTTTGATGATGTGGAGGCACTATTTCAAGTTACTCACGGACCACAAACCCCTTAAATACCTATTTTCTAAAAAAGAATTAAATCTTAGTCAGCAGAGGTGGATAGAGTTTATAGCATCATATGACTTTGAGATACAATATACTTCAAAAAAGGGAAAGTTGTTGCCAACGCCCTTAGTTGGAGGCATGTTGCTTTTGGTGCTACATGAGTTGAGGCAGTTGGAGTTCCTCTCGAGCTTCAATTTCCAACCGTTATCAGAACCCATTCTAGGCTATTTGGCAGCAACGGAGGTTAGGCCAGCATTGGTGGACCGCATCGGGCAATAATAGAAGAAAGATGCGTTGATAGTAGGCATTTTAGACAAGCTATGTAGGGGAGAACTTGTTCACTATTATGATAAATATGCAATAAACCAAAGGGAATGATTGTGGATAGCTGGACACTTATGTGTTCTAATGATGGAGGATGTTTTGGAGGAAGTTTTGGCCGAGAATCATTATTCTAGGATGGTAATTCACCGCGGTGGAGATAAAATGTATAAGGATACAAAGAAAATTTTATATTGGCCGGGGATGAAGGAAAGGGTAGTAGTGTATGTCTCTATGTTTTGATGTGCTAATAGATAAAAGCAGAACAAGGGAAGCCTGTAGGACTGTTGTTGTCGTTAGAGGTGCCAACTTGGAAATAAGAGCATATATCGATGGACTTTATAGAAGGGTTTTCTAGGAGTCAAGGGGGCAATGAGGTCATTTGGATTATAATGCATAGACTCACTAAAAGTGTCCACTTTATTCCCATCAGGAGTAATAGGATTGCAACATTTCTAGCACAAACCTATATCAAAGAAGTAGCACGAGTGCATGGAGTTCTGGTCGGCTTTGTGAGTGATAAAGATCCCTTGTTCACTAGTGAATTTTGGATAAATTTGCAGCTAGTGCTAGGGATGATGCTATATCTTAGCACCGCTTACCACCCACAAACAGATAGTCAAACTGAAAGGGTTATCGTGATTTTGGAAGATTTTGTTGAGAGCTTGCATTATGGATTTTGTAGGACATTGGGAGTAGCACTTACCCTTAGTAGAATTTGCTTATAATAATAGTTACCAAGCAATGATTGGCATGGCACCCTTCGAAGCATTATACAGGAGGCCATGCAAATCACCTAATTGTTGGTGGAAAACCATTGACAAAATTCTACTTTGACTATATTCGATTCTCTAGACCTTAGAAAATATATAGATGATTAGGCGACGGATGAAGGCTGCATAGGACCTCAAAAGTCCTATTCTACCAGGCGAAAAGGAATTTTAATTTTGGTTAGGGACATGGTATGTGTTAAGTTTCCCCTTTTAGGAAGGTTATGAGGTTTGGTACATTAGGAAAGTTGGCGCCAAGATTTGTTGGGCCTTTCCCAATCTCATAAAGGGTAGGGAAACTTGCATATCGAGTGGAGCTTCCGGCCAAGATAACGGGAGTGCATGACGTCTTTCATGTTTTCCACTTAAGAAAATGTTTGCATGACACCACCATAATAGTAGAGCCTGGTCAGTTTGCAGATGTGAAGACGAAGCCGATAGCACTCCGTGCCACCACACGCATAGTGCAGCATGGAAATAGGAAGCTTCGTAATAAAGAAATTAGGTTGGTCCGAGTACAATGGAAAGCATGTGGAAACCAAAGAGAATATAAAGGCTTCTCATCCTGAGCTTTTCTCTGGTAAACCTTCTCTTTCCAAAATTTAGGTTTCTGGTTGCATCGTGGTTGCTAGATTGGATGGCAAAGAATGGTTGCCACACTTTTTACTATTACTTTTGCACTTATATAGAATCATATGCACATTTAGGATGCTTGCATATATGCCTATATGTCATGATCTTTCATTCACGTTAGGATAGAGCTCACCTATACTATGTTGCATACATAATCACATTGCACTTTTAGCTGAGTAGATTGTTGTGAAGATAACATGGTTTTATAACAGTAATGTAGAGTGCTTATTACACTATCCATTCCTTAGGGATTTTAGGGACGAAATCCTTTTTATCGGGAGGGAATGTAGTACCTCGTAAAAATTAATAAGAAAATATGGCTAAAAGTGGAAATTTTGCGAATGTTGGAATTTGACCATGAAAGTTACACCAATGCATTCATGGCAATTTTCTAATCATAGTTCAAACAGAAAAGTTATTGAAGTTTTCAAATTTAAAATAATTCAAATGAATTCGAATTTTGAATGTAAATAACATTAATGTAGAAATTAAATAGGGTAATAAATATTTTTAATGTTAAGGGATACTTAACATTTAATAAAAATATTAAACTTAGTTTTAATATAAGAAATATATAAACAGAGAAACGACAAGCAAATTCGTAGCTAAATATAGGGGACCGGTTGACCCCCTTCACTTCATCGGCCGACTATTTAAGGGTGAGCGGTCGATTGGTAAGTGTGTGTCAGCTTGGGTTAGGTTAGGCACGAACGGCCCGGATTTTATTATGCCAAACCGACCTAAATCCGATAACTTTGGTGCGTTCTAACCACTATGATAAAAGGCTAGCCCCCTAACTTTTATTCACAAATTATTTGGAATGCTAGCAAAATTATATTGGTCTTCTTCTTCAACCATACGATTCAGAATCAATTGGATTTTCAAGTAAGGAACTTTGGATATTTATATATACGTTTCTAATTCTATTCTTCCTTAATCTCTGATTCTAAATCTTACTATATACAATTGAATTATTATATATTCCAAAAAGAAGAAATCTGAAGAAGGAATTAGAAGAAGGCATGAATCAAATTCAAAGGAAGATAGGCAGATTATCTATAAGTGAAATCTTAGTTTTTCGCATTTTAGTGTTTGTATAGCAGAAGTTTGGATTTGTCTAGGGAATTTTGTACATGAACCCCAAAATTAAAATCCTAAAATTCCCCAAACGAAATATCAATTCTTAGGTTTATTGGAATCTCAATTGTTTTATATTAAAATAGTAGAATTTGTTTTATTATTGCAATTTGAATATTTTATATTCTATTCTACTTCCAACTTCTCTCTATTGATGTGCTGAAGGGTTCTAAAAAGAAAATAAATTAGGAAATGGAGCGTAAAGTATGAATTCTCCTATTCATAGTTTGCACTTCCTATTTTCGTAGTTTAAATATGAATCCTTTTTTCACTTCAAGTTCATATATTTAAAAGTTGAATAGAATATAAAGGGTATAAATTGTAACTTTTGTTTCCTTGAAATAGAGGCGTTGATTCTACTATGTTAATATAAAATAAGTTTGGTATTTGATTCCATTTTATTAATGCAAGTCTATTTTTTTAGTTAAGGATATTAGCTATTTTGTAAGTTATTGTGTGGAGCTAGACTTGTATGAATTTGGAAATTTTGATATTTAAATGATTAGTATAGGACGTGAGAATTATAGAATATGAGTATTTTACGCACACATAGGAATATATATTAGTTACCCTAATTATTGCGTAAATATAAATATACTATTAGCGTATAATTGATAACGTATTAATCTTATAGAATAAATAGGTTAGTAAATAATATTAAAATCATAGGAAAGAGGTCAAGGATAATTACAGAAATTAGTCCATAATTAAAGGTGAAATCTGGAGTTTTCCTTATATGGCCTTAGCATGTAAATGTGAATGAGGTATACTATATACCTAATATATATTTAAAGTAGTATGTTAGGAGAGCGGGAAAATGTTTAAGTTATAGGGATGCGAGGTCAGTCAAAAGCACATATAAGTCTACCCAGCTAATCCGGATATGACTTTGAGACTGATGTGAGGCATAGCCTATATAAAGTACCTACGATGGATGCAAGGATAGTTCTAATTTTGCAGGGTAAATCTGCCCAGTTAATCTGGCTACCAGTACCTATGAATAGGTGGGCTAATGTGAGACATCACAGTTTAGGTATGGGTCATAATACGGATTAACTATTAGGTGCGGTAGTGAGGAATCTCGAAAGGGACCATCTTCTGGGTTGAGGTATTATGTAACGAACTCGAATTTCACCGCATTGATTAGTGGATATTTAATTAATTTTAAATATTCAATTAATTATTTTCAATAATCAAAATAACCCTCTTTAAATAATAAGTAATGATGGTGGGCTCATTTTGAAAGATTGTTTACATAAATAAATAATTCGAAGAAAAATCGAAAATGTGACCGAAAATAATTTTTTGGATTTTCGATTATTTATCGAACGAAGGTTGTTGAAATTTTTTTGACACACACACAAATATTATGCACACACACATTTAACGTATAGGGAATAGGTTAGCACTAAATTTTAATTATTGGAGTTAATAGCTTCTAGAAGCAATTAGTAAAGTATTTAAGAAAGTGGACTATTTGTGCATGGATTTGTGTGTCACCATTAGTCATTATAAGAGAAGCACTTTGGCACATGGGTTGGCACATAGGGGAAGCTTGTCATGGCTAAAATTTTGCAAGGTCAGAGGTGGACTTTTGGTAAGTTTGCATGAGTATGTATATATATACAATGTGCATTGCTTCGCAAAATTCATTTGCTCACTTCATCCAATATTCTTCACTCTTTCCCTTCCTCTTCATTCAGTAATAACTTCCACAAAACAAATCAAATTCCAATGATTCCTTTTTTTGAAACCAAATAAAATTCAATAAGCAAGAACGTTCATATTTATCACTTTTTCGAATTTTGGGAGTAGCCATGTCAAAATCCCCATTTTTTTACCAAGTCATTTTCTGTCCCAAATTCATAACTCCAAAAATACCTCCTCTTTCCCAAGTCATAACTTTCACAAAACAACTCCTCCAGTGATTTTTTTTAAACCAAAGAGAATTGAATAAGGAAGATCTTTCGCTCAGACCACTTTTTTAAATTCGTAGAGGAGTCTTGTCAAAAACCAGTAAGAAGCCAACCCATTTTCTAACCTGGTTTTGCAAAGCCAAAGGTGGTGGCTTACCTGGTTTTGACTTAGTCAAAAAGTAAGTTACTTACTTTATATGCCATATTAAAATGTGTTTATATGTGTAATAATTATAGCTTGTTTATATTTTTTATATTGTTGTGTATATATATGTATTTTTTGAAATTTATTCTCGCTTGGTAGTGGATGGCATATATAATATTTCTTTGCATGGGACCTGAATGGTTTTGTTATACATGTATGGCCGTAAAAATAACACATAGGGAATAATAAGGGAGTATGTTGAAGGAAGTCAATTTGGGAAGTGTTTTTCATAGTGAATAGGTCGCTACAGAAGCACTTCAATGGACTTGAAAATTGTAGAGGGATCTAAAAGGATTCCTCGCCCTGTTAGTTTTTAAGTTCATTATATATTTGTATATGAAATGTTTGTATGCCAAAAGCTTGGTAACTTGGCTATATCATATGTAAACATTGATATGTTTTAGAAGTTGAACCTTTTTAGTGATAAAGGTAGTAGTAGCATTTGTTAAGTGCCAAAGTAACTCCAAAGCCTCTTCACAATCTTTGAAATGCTATTTTGATTTATGATTTTGATTTTTCCCTTCAAATATTTTTGGTTTCTACTTGGATTTTCAAGGATGTTTTTAAATACAGCATTGGATTTCTATAGCTCTCTTTAGTGTAGCTTTGTCGCTTTGGTTTTTCCAAAATGTTTTAAAAGAGTTTTTGAACTTAGACTTTGTTTTTTAAGCTTTTGTTAGTATTTCCTAACATAGCAAAGTGCATTAAAAGGTAGTTTGGAATTTTAAATATATATCCAAAAGATTTTTTTGGAGTATTTTGGATATAGGAAACTCCTTTAACTTTAAAAGTCAAAATTCTCTTTTAAAGAAGCGACAAAAGTTGTAAGTGATGAAGTTTTCAAACTATGTTTTAGAACTGTTTTAAAAAGAGATTTGAGATTTAAAGGATTTATTTGAGATATTTAAATAAGTGGTTTATATAAAGGAAATCTTTTTGCTTTTCAAAGTCAAAATCCGCTTTGAAAAGTGATGGCTTTAAGTTATGATTTGAATGGAAGTTTTAAACTTTGTTTAAAGTGTTTCAAAGGAGATATGAAATTTATATAAGTGATTTCTAGGATTATTTGATATAATAAAGAAAGAGGTACTTTTATGAAAAGGGGAATCTTGACTTTCCAAATCAAACTTGGTTTAAACGAAGATTTCAACTGATGATTTATATGGAATTTTAAAGAAAGAAGAAAGCATGGATTACAACATCCATAAATGTTTTTGAGAACAGGAAAGAGATTATGGACTATAACATTCTTGTTATAATAAATGATTTCGGGAAAAGTGCAAAGAAAGTTTGTTTTATAATACTTGTTATTATAAATAGTATAAAGAATTTATGAAATCTTATACTTGACATTAAGCTTCGAGGTAGGGAACTCCTACATATCCCAAAGATAAGAATGTTGTTGTGTCAAGGTTTGAGAGGTAAAAGTACCTCAACTTGAATGGCTTCATTGTTAATCAATGTATAGTTTAAGTTTGAAATCGAAGATTGATGTTCAGTATATGAAGTATTATTTCCATACACAAATTCGGTTACTTATGGAAATTAAGTAGTCCTATATTTGGCACTACAAACTAATAAGTAATTTGACCATCTATCTATGGGATCTAGAATCAGAGTGTTTTAACTAAGGTAAGGGCAGGAGCAAGTAGTGCCCTGACTTACCTGCCATCGGCAAGGGATAGAATAAGTCAAAATATCGAAAACATGACAAGAATAGGAGATTTGAGTTCTATAAATAATCTTTATAATTTCTAGTATGGAAAGTTTTATTTTCGTACTTAACACCAAATTCTAAGGTAGAGAAACTCATCTCTATCTGTGAGAGTTTGAGAACGTATGTCAGGGTAAGAATAGTACACTAACTTGTCCGGCTATATTGTTAATCGAGGGATAATACAAGTTTGAAATCGAAAAGTAGTGGTAAGTAAATCTGGTCTAATTTCTATATGGTCTATTTACTTACACAATTTTTTTTTGAGTTTATTGTTATTAATGTTTTTAAATGACATTTGTTTTAACCCAATTAAGTATGTTGTTAGAAAAGAAGTTTTTCTTAAGATTTTATGAATATACTTATACTGGTGAGGTAATATATGAATAATTTTTCAAGGATTGAAAAGAGTAGAAATGCATATGTATATCTTTTGTAAAGGTATTTTAATACTAGTATTTACAAAGTGGTTTTAATTAGCGGAAGGATTAATCAAAAAGGTTAGTGGTTGCTTGCATATCTAATCATGCTTGATTTCCATATAAAATTAAATCTATGATTTGATTGTTTTCTTATTTGAGAGTTAAATAACCGACTATCAAATCTTGGCTAGTTTTGAAACTATCGATCATTGGTTCGGGGAGACCAGGATCGGATAAGCATGGATTATCCGAAAACCACTTCGAACTGGCATAAGCATTCGAATTGAAGGCATCTTGAAAATGATGAAATCGAATATGGAGTTCTTTGAAGTGCGTGGGCTACATGCTATTAATCCTAAGGATGATTCCAAAAGGGATGTAGTAGAAGTAGTACCTTCAGTTTGTTTATATCTTGAACAACTTATATGGATGAATGCTGGCATGCATTATTGCATGGATGACAGTGTTAGCATTCCAAATGGGATTTGCTAAGAAGGTAAAACATAGCCTCAAGCCTTACACCTGGTAATGAATAAAACATGCGATATGCTTCAAGGCTATATGGTTCGCCACCATTAGGGTATGGTCATCACTTGTATCCAGATCCATATTTTCGAATTATGTAAGCGGTGGCCATAGAAACGGTTTGTCAAGGACAACTGGGGTGATGATATATTCGGTACTATCCAGGAAGGGGTAGACTGGTCTGATTTGTAGGGGGTCTATGTGAGGCCCTCGATGCATTTTTCTAGAGGTGTATTGTGATAGATGGTACCCTACTAGCCATGTCATTAATGGAATTCATTTTCCAATATGTGCCTTATGGACTGAGTTGTATACAAAATATGTTGGAATATGAGATGCAAACATTTCAGCTATGTTATATATTTATTTTAAACCCTAGACATTATTTATCATATCACAAGATTTTCTTATAAAAATGGTTTGGTTATCGTAAGGTAAAAACTCATCTTTGCTTATGTGCGGCATGGTCTTACGAGATACCTTTATTTTTTTGAAGGGTTTTTAAATATAAAAATTCATATGATTTGAGTTTCTCATGCTGGTTTACTAGACCGATCTGGGTGTTATTTTCTTATAATACTCGTGTTAGACCTGAGTATATTTCCAAATTTAGCGAGGGACACTTTGGAGCTTTAGGAGATGAGCTAGATGCCTCCAAGACCTATTCATGTATTTTATTTTCCATTGCATTTCTTATTTTGTATTTATCGTCATTTGTGAGGACATGCTGGTACTGTCTAGGCTGATGATAGGCTAGTTTACTATGATTGTTGTATGTACATTAAAGTTTTCTTTTTATGAAGATTATTTGGATATTATATGTTACTCATCACGATATGAGATTTTGTTCTGTCTTTTCTTTTCTTTCACCCCAACAGTTTGTCTTTTCGCACTTGGATGCTTGGCATGTGAATACAGTGGACATATTAGTGTCAACTTTTGAGGGTGAAAGGCGAGTCGTTACATATTAGGTGGCTATTGTAGGGTCCGCCTCTTTCAATATATAAACTATTAAGTGGTTGTATGAGATTTCTTACAATGTCAATTAGAAAGTACCAGAAAGTGGCTCATCTTGGGTTAGGTATTAAATGATGGGGATCTGCCTAGAGTATAGGTATTAAATGGTTAGGGTCTGCCTAATTCCCATAAAAGAGGTATTAAGTGGCTCAGATGTTTTCTCTCGCATTGTTAGGGACATCATTGTCGGTAATTGCATTGTACCCACGATAAAGTTATTGAGATGGACTGGAAAAGCCTTTAGGCTTATAGTTGGATGCATACTTGGTAGGATATAGTATAGAATGTGTAAGGCATACTACTTATCTATTTGTCTATGTTTTTGCTATATTATGATGTACCCAGTTTCAGAAATATTGATGTTAGTTTGAGATATTGTATTATGGATTTGGGAATGTTATGTTTTTCAAATTTGATTTGTATGAAATATATACTTATTTCTATTATTATATTTTCTCTTCCACTATGAGATTCCAAAAGCATAGATAGATAGCTCTATATATTGTTCATTATATCAATAAACCAACCAACAACCAGCTTTGGAATAATCCTAAGATTCGATGGGTTTTTATTGGATCGAAAATTAGGTCCATTTTGAAGATAGTTATTACAACAACACTTTATGGCAAAGGTTGAAGTATGAGGATAAGAGTGAAGAAGATGAGCCAAAAGTTCAAAAGTATAAAAAGAAGTCATTTTCCAATTGCTCTTATTTCTGTATTTATAGTCGAAATCATCCCTCATAGTCGCTAGATCTTCAGATTCGCAAAACCAGAGAGGAAGAACAAGTAAATTCTGAGTACAAAAATCATGTTGGTATCGACCAAAACATATTTGCTCGTCATCAAAATGCTTGCTTCCCTATACTTATCTATATCTCAAGATTCCAAACCCAAGAGTGGATCCCCATGTTGAAATCATCCCGATACCGACCATAATGTATGTGCTCCAAGTCTCTGCAAACTTTTTGCGCTTCTTCATTCCATCATCCCAAACATCCCCAAGTTCTTGATCCATTTCTTCGTCTTGAAGTTCAAATTCACTTAGAAGTTACTCTGTTCAAATGCTAGATTACACTTGCCTCCTAAAATATGCTTCCATGAAAACAAATCATGTTTTGGATCAAGATGAGTGATATAATCTCAGTTGCACAAGAGTCACTAGTCAGCTAATTATCATTTTTGAAGCATCGGATCTATACATAGAACATTCATTCATCACTACAAATAATTGGCATACCATTCTTTTTCTACGGTAAAGTTGGAATTCTTAACTTTTTGGAGTTTACATTTTGTCTCGATCATGTAAGGTCCCTTCAATTTTCTTTTCTTTCTTCCACTTTTTTTTACAATATGGTGGCCCAAAACATGTCGGTGCCAACCAAATCCTATCGGTATCGACATGATCTTTGAACGGGGGTATAAGCATTCAAACACTTAGAATATTCTTCCCACTTGAACAATTTTCCAAGCACATTTGTTTCCTTTGCAAGCTTCACTTTTAAACTGCTAAAGGTTTTCTACCCTCGACACCTACATCACCATCGTATCTGGTGCTGCCGCAGCTTAGACACCTCCACCATCGACTCTACCACCATTAATTCAAGTCAGTGCCAAGTTTAGTTAGCTTGACCATTTCCAGATATTTGTGGGTTCTTTGACCTTGATTTTGATGTCATAGGTTGTGACTTCGCCGTCGTCTTCACTACTGGAACAAAGACGCCTCCGCTAAAGTCAGACTCATGTCGTCGCTCCACTATGCTTGGCCGAATTGGGATGGTGATTTTGGGAACGACTTGAACTTCATGAGATTACCAAGAAACTTTGGACATGCATCCAAGTTTTTTCACTTTTCTTAGTGTTAACCCCAAGTTTCTAAGGTCATCACCCGATTTCTTTCCAAGGTCGAGTCTTGATTTTGCATAAGTAATGAACTTTCACAAACATAGTGATGATGCGGTCAATTCATCGCCTTGGGTGAATGAAAATCGATGGCTTGATATTAATGACACGGTTCTGAGGAAAGGTCGCATCGAACGCACTTCGGCATCCAAATGGAACATACTGCCAACACTTCAAGTTGAACTTCATGCTTCCATGTCCTTCTAAAGAAAACTTTGTGTCTCTTCGGACAATAGTTATCGTATGCTCTGTGATAATGGGTAAAATCTGACACATAGTTCCATCATGCGACGGAGCTCCTTTGCCAGCACGAGCGGGCTATCTACACAGAGTGTCGCATACACCTTGTCCTGGATAGATGACACACACTGCATGGACTGACACTTCATACTGCCTCAGTCAATATGCAAAATCTGAATGGTCAACACACGTCGATATCTATTGGATTCTGTACAATGCCTACACAAGTTTTGGTTAAATAGGTCATTAAAGTAAAGCATACCTGACCATGTTCGCCATCAGGCTTTTCAGTTCAAAATGACTAGACGTTCTTCTCATTTCGAGTTCAGCTCTGGACCTTCCACCCCTCCAAAGGCGGGCTTTTCAACAGCTGAGCTTTTATGTCCACTCCTTCCAAAGCGAGGCGTTCTATAATCGAGAACTTCAACTTTAGGACCTTCCAATTGCACAGCCTCACGGTCAAGTTCCTTCTCTGGATGAACGACATATTCTGATGGTCTTGGACAATCCCCAAGATCAAACACCATGCAAGTTGATTGCAATGGCAATCCATTCAATGTGCCTTAAACACGGGATTCCTGAGGACGAGGTCATTTTACCAACACTTGATCGGCAAGCTGATCTCCTGCTTCTAGGCTATACAACATGCAGTAAATTTATGTGCTTAGCCGGAGTCGTGCCACCATTGAATGACTTCATCGAATTCTTTCTTCAGAAAATCAAGCTGGCTCCCACACAAATGCACCCTAACAGATATGCAATAGTCAATTCTCTATATGTCCTCTTCATGATGTAACTAAATCATCCTCCAACATTCGAAGAACTCACCTACCTCTTGAGTTTCAGAAAGAGGCAATATGCCTTCTTTGTTGATAGTTGAGACCTTCAACCATTATAGGGTCATCAAGGCGCTTCACGACAAGCGTAGTTACTTTAAGAGCGAGTAATTCTTCGTTCGTTGCCCCTATAGTTTCAAGCGCTTATGGTTGACTAGACGTAAGTCTTCTTCTCCAAAATCTCCTTCATGCATGGGTTTTCTTCACCCAAGCATCTAACATCCTCTACATATACTTCATAGATCTCCCCGAGCAAGAAGTCAATGACACTTATGCCCAGACTCTAATTTTTTTAAAGGGAGTCGCTTATAAATTTCGCATGACCTCTAATCTTCTTACGAACGTCCAACTTTGCCAATATCACTTTTTATACAATGGCAGGAGTGTCATTCCAAACAAACTTCCCACTAAGAAATCTCGAGCCGCCACTTGTCCCTCTATCCCAGTTCATGATTATGATAATGAAGATCAAGAGGGAAGATGAGGATCAAGAAGGCGAGGCAAATGTAGGCGAGGAAGAAAAAAGAGAAGAAGAGAATGTCACAGAAGAGGGAGATGAAGGAAGAGAAGGAGAAGAAGAAGGAGATGATGAATACAACCTAGACGACCTTCCTCTTCATCTTTTGCCCCAGCAGCCTTTCTCTTCATCTTTTGCTTGACTTGTCTCCTGTTCTGATATGAGGAAGATGAACTATCTTCCTCAGAACTTGAAGACGACGAATCCTCACAACCATTATTGATGTACATTTTACGAACCATTATTGAACCAAAACTCATTTTATCCTGAATGGACCGTTGTAATAGCCTTCTATTACAACGGACAGCAAATGCCCGTTGTAAAAAGGTATTGTATAGGGCATCTATTACAACGGTCCTGAATGGACCGTTGTAATAGCCTTCTATTACAATGGGCAGAAAATGCCCGTTGTAAAAAGGGCGTTGTAATAGGGTATTTTTGTTGTAGTGTGCTATAAAAAAATTAAATTAATATTAATTGTCAAATTCAAAAATAGTTGCTTTTAAAAGTTAGTATACTAATTATAATTTGCTAAAATGTTATACTAATTGAAATAATTTTAGACTTAAAATCAAAAACACAAAAAATGACGAGCACTGCGGCTCTTACGGTTCAAACGGTTAAACCACTAGAACCTTTGAAGTTATATTAATACGGTTCAACTTACAGTTCGGTCTTTAAAACTATGGTTATGACTTCATATAGAATTTTCTGCCATGATTCTACAAAAAAACAGAAACTATAATGGATCCCCCAACAAATTCCTACAGACCACAAAGACATGTTTTTCAGAGTCACGAGACAAAATTACTCCAAATGCTGTCATGATATATAAAGATGGCTCAAAGCTATAAGTTGAGCTCAATCTCGGGGAAAAGTAAATTTGAACTTAACAATACGAAGAAAACGGTTCAAAGGTACGATGAAAACTTCCCAAATCACCAGCCGGAGAGAACATAATGATGAAGCAAGCAGGGGTATTGGATTAGCTACACTACATTTACAAGTGCACTTAATTTTGGTCCGCGGGTGCGGCGCAGTGGAAATGAGGCTTGGATTCTGGTAAAAAGACTCAGGTTCGATTCCTACCATGCACTTCCCTATCCTATATAAATTTACCCGGGGGTATAGAGGCTTGGATCAGCGGACGACCTTTACTATACCCTCCTCAGGAGTTTACCGGCTCGCCGGGTTCTCCTGGATTTCAAAAAAAAAGTGCACTTAATTTATCCCTGACTATCCACAACCTGTTAAAATAAAAGTCACTTCGCACCTTTTTCACTTAATGAATATATTTTTTAAAAGATAAAGTATTTTGGTTTAATGGGTGTTCGTAGATCGGGAAATATCAATCAATAACAGAGCCAATGAAAAAAAAAGAAGCTCTTATTTATGTTTTTTTTGTTGATTCTAACGAGCAATAGCCAATTGAAAAATTGAAATCTAGGGTTTCCTCTCAGCCATGGGGGAAAATCAATTTCCTCACCAAATCCTCTCAAATCTCTCCCAATCTTCTTCTCTAATCAGACCACCTGAGGTTTCTCACATCAGAAAGCCTTCACGGATTAACAGCACTGATGATGAAGGGTTCAAGTTGGTTCAATCAAGACAACAAAGAAGAAAGGAGGCCAAAAAAGCTCAGGAGTCACCATCAGTTCCTCAATTTGACAATCGAAAAGGCAGAGTTGGTCAGACTGCAACCAACCAGGGCGAAAATAGGAATGTAATGTTGTCAAATCAGAGAAAACCAATAGCCATCTCACTGAACAGAGATCAAGGCCGGAAGTCTTGGGCAGACGTTGTTGTCGATCAACCTCAAGAACCCAATGTTGAAGAGAGCAGTCTTGAGCATTTTGCACCTATCAGAATAAATAATAAGAAGTACGGTTCGTTTAAGGAAGAGGTATGTAAAAGAGCCACTGAATCTTGGAATAATTCTGTTCTTGTTTATGTAGTGGGCACCAAACCTTACTACTTGTTTTTCAAATCTTACATACAAAGAGTATGGAAACCGATAGGCGAATTTGAAATCTTTACTAGAGAGAATGGATTCTGTCTAGTAAAGTTTAAGGAATCTCAAGACTGTAACTCAGTTTTAAAAAATGGACCATACTTCTATAATGGCAAACTCATCATAATGAGAAAGTGGTCTAATTCTTTGAAGATGGACAGAGATTTACTAACGTCTATGCCAATCTGGGTAAGATTACCCTGTGTCAATCTGAAGCTTTGGGACAGAGAGGCTTTCAGTGTTATGGCAAGTATCATAGGCAAACCCATTAAAATGGATGCAGCCACTACGTTGAAGACGAGATTGAATTATGCTCGCCTTTTGGTCGAAGTGTCTACAGAGGATGAGCTTCCTCATGAGATTAATCTTTCTTTGTTTAATGGAGAAAAAATTACACAGAAAGTTGAGTATGAATGGGTCCCGCCAAAATGTAGTGTATGCAAATGTTTTGGGCACACTAGAGATCAGTGTAACCCAAAACAGGCATGGGTACCCAAGACTCAAAATCAAGAAATTCAAGAAAAAGAAGCTTCATATCCAAATACAAGAAACAATACTGTGTCTCAAAAACATGTTATGCTTTCAGAAGATAATGATCGGATCAATCAAACAGATGTCATCTTCGATCACAGAATGAATGATAAGGTGCTCTCTGATCAAGATGATCAAGTCATAACAAAGGAAGCTCATCAAAATTCAGAAATTATTAAAGAAAATTTGCAGAGAAACAAAATGGTGGGTGAAAAGAATACAAAGGTCTTTGAATCTGTAACCCCACCAGTTACAGATCCATGTATTATTACAGACAAGCATGATACAAATAGCAAAAATGACAGTGAAGAATGTCTGCAATCAGTAATCTCGAATTTGGACAATCCTCTTGAAACAGCCCCTCCACCTGAGCAGGCTACAGTGACTGAGAAGTCTGACCCAGCCATGCCTCGCCATGCTGTTCCATTCGACATCTCAGCTATTGTTATCCCAGAAGGCACCAATAATTCTGGAGCAGAAATGGAAATGGTGGATGCTGCTGAGCAGTTTGATATCTATGAACTGCATATACCAAAAACAAAGGCTATTGGTAAGAACAAGGGTAATAAAGAGAAGAAAGCTTTTAAACAAAAATACATATCTATAAATCCAGATTGGAATGAAATGTCAACCAGGTTAAAAGCTAAGAGTGTTGAAAATAAGAGGAGAGGTAAGGGTACTACAGTGTCAGGTACCATTTAAATTTTCTTTTATTATTATATATATGTCTATATTTGTTTGGAATGTCAGGGGGATGAATTCACCTGCTAAACAGTCTGATATCTTATATATGATTAACAGGTATAAACCTACTATTGTTGCTCTTTTAGAAAATAAATTGAATAATGATAATTATGACAAGTTTTGTTTTAGGTTGTCTAGTAATTGGAAATCTACAAATAATAATGATTGTGACTGTAAAGGAAGAATCATTGTTATATGGGATTCTAATATTTGGACAAACTTAAAAATTAATAAAAACAAACAATTTATTGATTGTCAGTTTAAAAATAGTGGTGGCTTCCTTATTCAAGTTACTAGTGTGTATGGTAGTAACTTTGAAAAAGATAGAAATGATTTATGGTATAATCTGACAGACTTGAATTCTAAGTATAATTTTCCCTGGATTATATTGGGGGACTTCAATACTGTTTTCCATGTTTCTGAAAAATTTGGAGGAAATAAAATTCCCGAAAGTAAATTTGATAGAGTTAATAATTTTTTATTAAACACTGGTCTCATTGAACCAAATATTAGTGGGAATAAATATACTTGGAAATATGGTGTAGCTAAGAATATTCATTGTAAATTGGATAGAATTTTAATCAACAAAGATTTTTTAAATACTTTCCCAGACTTTATCTGTTCAACTCTTGAACAAAATTCTAGTGATCACACACCCCTTCTGTTAAATCTCTTTACCAATGTGAATTTAAGTAATAAAGTTTCTCCTTTTATATTTAAAAACAGTTGGGTTTTAGAAGAGGATTTTAAAACTTTGATGGAGAATAGTTTAAACTTTTCCTGTGTTGGCACTAAGCAATTTCAATTCAGTATGTTGTTGAAAAATATTAAATTCAATATTAAGAACTGGAATAAGAATAATTATTTAAATAACAATAAACTGGATTATTTTAGAAAAGAGGGTAGAATCTTACAAAATTTGGCTGATAATAATCCAACAGATAAGGATATTGCCAACAATTTTTTTAATAATCAGAGAAATTTATCTAATGAGATTTATAAGAATGCAATGAATGCTAAGCAAAAAGCTAAAGTAGACTGGTTAACTCTTGGTGATGATTGCACAAAATTTTTCTATGCTAAAATGAGTAACAGAAAGCATATTAATAATATTGGTAACATCATAGATAATTCTGGTAGTCTTACTAATGCTCATGACAAAATTGCTAATGAGGCTGTTGATTATTATAAGAAGCTTTACTTTAATGAAAATATTGAAACTAATTTTCCTCGTATTATTTGCAAAAACATTTTGAATGAGAATGCTTCAGATATCTTACTTGCTCCTATTTCTTTAGAGGAAATTAAACATATAATTTTTAATGCTGGTGATAATAAAAGCCCAGGCCCAGATGGTTTTAATGCAAAATTTTACAAGAATCAATGGGAGAATATTAAGAGTCAAATCTTTGAAGTCATAAATGAATTTATGGATAAAGGTAAAATTCTTAAAAGTATCAATCACATCTTTATTACTTTAATCCCTAAAAAGAAAAATCCTTCTAATATTGGAGATTATAGACCAATCTCTTGTTGTAATTTTATTTACAAAATTATCTCTACGATTTTAAGTAACAGATTAAAAAAATTTCTGCCTTTCATCATTTCTGAAAACCAAAGTGCTTTTGTACCTGGCAGGCTAATTTCAGAAAATTCTATGCTAGCCCATGAAATGGTGAGAAAATTCAATACAAAAAAAGGGGATAATGTGTGCCTAAAAATTGATTTACAGAAAGCATATGATAAAGTAAATAGGCATTTTATTATTCACATTATAAAATGTATGGGTTTTCCTAGTAAATTCTGTGATTTAATCATGGAATGTATTTGTACTCCAACCTTCTCTATACTTGTCCAGGGAAAATCTGAAGGTTTCATCAATAGTAATAGGGGTATTAGACAAGGTGACCCTTTGTCACCATATCTATTCACTATGGTCATGGAATATTTTTCTGTTTTGATGGATATTGAAACGTTGAAAGGGAATATCAATCCTATAAATAGAATTCAACCATGTATTAGCCACCTTATTTACGCTGATGATCTAATGGTTTTTATGAAAGCTAATAAAAAAAATGCAGTTTCTATTAAAAATGTTTTTGATATTCTGAACAATTATGCTGGGTTGCAAATAAACCTTGACAAAAGTAAAGCTTACTTTAGTAAACATAGCAGCTATAAAAATGATGTTCTTAATGTTTTAAATTTTACTGAAGGTAATCTTCCTATTAAGTACTTGGGATTGCCTCTATCTGTTAATCAAATAAAAGATTCAAACTATTCTATATTGTTGGATAAAATACAAGATAGAATGGAAACATGGTCTAGTAAACTTTTATCTATTGCTGGTAGAATAGAATTGATTAAAACTGTGGTTTATGCAATAATATTATATTGGTTTCAAACTTTTCATATCCCTTCAGCTTCTATTAAAAAATTAGAAAGCAGGTGTGCTAATTTTTTATGGAGAGGTAAATTTCATAAAGTTAGTTGGGATTCTGTGTGTAAACCCAAGGATGAAGGTGGGTTTGATATTAGAAATATGAAGGACCTTAGTCTAACTTGTCATTTAAAATTACTTTGGAGATTTCTAAGTGCAGACTCGCTTTGGGCTAGATGGATGAAGGCTAAGTATCTCAGGAGAGGTAATTTTTGGAATATTACTCCTAATAGCAATTAGTCTAACATGTGGAAGCAAATTTTAAATTGCAGAAATATTGGTAAGTTTCTTTTGGATAGAAATTTTAAAACAGGTGAGGAAACTAGCTTATGGTTTGATCCGTGGTTTAATAACGACTCATTTGTCAACAAAATTGGGTGGAGTAATTTGGTAATATTTGGTGATGCTAATGCAACTGTGTCATCTATTATTATTAACAATCAATGGCAACCTCAAATTCACCCTATAACTAATCCTCACAAAGATGAAATTTGTAAAATTCATCTTGATTGTAATGGTGACAGTGACTATTGGCTATGGAAAGCAAATAACAAAGGGAAGTTTTCATTTAAAAACACTTGGAATGCTATTAGAAATAAATTCACCAAGGTTGATTGGTATGATTGCATTTGGAATAAGGTGAACAGTCCTAAGATGGCATACTGTACTTTTTTTGCATTTCATAATAAATTGCCAACTTGGGATAGAATTAATAAGTGGAGTAATAGATCTAGTTCACTTTGTTCCTTATGCAATCTAGAAAATGAGAGCTCTAATCATTTATTTTTTGAATGCAGTTATTCACAGTTTATATGGAAGCATATTAAAGATAAACTGGATATTCACAACAATGATCTACTAGCTCTCAAGAAAATTATACAGCTAATAAATATCAAATTCAAAAGAAAATCAGTGGATCGAGACCTAGCTCACATCTATATAACTACTGCGGTCTATCACTTATGGAAAGAGAGAAATGCTCGTACTCATAATAATACTAGTAGTAGTAAAGAGCAGAAATGGCTAATTATTGAAACTGACAGTAAAATCCTGCTTCACAAATCAAAGAAAAAAAGGGAGGATCAAACCAAGTTTCCAAATTTAGCTGAAGATTGGAGTACAGAAGCAGGCAGTAAGCATTTGGAACATCTGTTAGCTCACCCAGAGAGTATTAGAGCAAGGAATCTTTCTTCTGACGAATTTATTCCAGATAGGGCTTACAACAGAGTTCACACTGCTTCGAGGAGAGATGGCGATGCTTTCTTTAGATTTGACTCAGAAGATCAGAGTCGCGTTGACTACAGATCTGGTGATCTTAACAACAATTCGTCTATCAGAAATCCAACTGCCACGAGCCAAGTTCCTGGTGAGCTTCAAATTGAGAAACTAGCAGATCTGAGTCGCAATGACAACAGATCTGCTAATTTACCTCGGGAATTCCAACATCAGAATAGTTTCTTCACAAACGAAGAAAGGGAAGGCATGCGAGGTATTTTTAACAAGGGGCTTTCGTACTGGGAAAGAGGCGAGACTAGTGGAGTAATGAAGGAAGGCGGCGAAGCTAGTGGTGAGAAGAAAGACGAGGAGATGAATTAGGTTTCCCTGTATCGCTTTCCGCCATGGTTTTGGCTTGTTGCTTTTTTTCTTTTGTTTGTGTTGAGTGAAAGTCGGCAACCCTAATTAGGGCATATGTTGCTTGTGGCTTCGGGTTTTTGTTTTTCTTACCCGGTTACTAGTATAACCGCACGACGGTGGGAAAACCGACCGTTGGATTATATAATTCTAAAAGAAAAATATTTATTGCGAGTCTGTAGCTTTGACAAGTCTGTAGCTTTGACAAGATTAGCAGATAGGTTGATGGCATGGCGACGAAGATGAATAATGAGAAATATAGCGTTTGTAGCAGATGGGTTTAAAAAGAGAAAGGTCGGGAGAAAGTTGGATCTGGAGAAACAGAATTAGATCTGGAGATAGATATTTTGAAGCACAGATGCGAGATAAATTAGGGATTTGAATTTGAATAAAGAGAATTGCAGAGGAAATGTAAAATATCAGAAGAGAGGACACGGTCTAGAGGATAAAATTTGGGGGAGAAAAAAATGAGGGAAAAAAATAACAAAACATGGGGAATGTTTTTTTGGCTTCAGGAAAATTGATTTTGCCTAGTAGAAGTAGGCAAACCTCCCTACGGTCGGTTTGATAATGTACTTGGGCTGGGCCTTCTACCCTTCTTCAAAAAAAAATGTTTTTTTTTTGTTCGCCGACAATACACACACTATTTATACGTTTAATCATATTTGTCAAGCATTGGCCTAGTATTCAAACAAAAACAATTCAATTAACATACAGTAAAGTGGTCCTTTAGTAGTCATTCAACATGACTAAGTTTTCTGCTATTCATGAGCATTACTGTAAGCATATACAAATAAAACTACAAGATCAGGATGATTAAATAAAAGCATGAAACTGTTATAACAAGAAACAAACTTGAGGAGCCA
The DNA here is from genome assembly GCA_030737815.1 of Allium fistulosum. Classification (NCBI taxonomy): domain Eukaryota; kingdom Viridiplantae; phylum Streptophyta; class Magnoliopsida; order Asparagales; family Amaryllidaceae; genus Allium; species Allium fistulosum. The sequence continues at coordinate 855,852,792 of CM060907.1, forward strand.
TAATCTGTAGGAAAACTTGGAAATTATGAAGTACTGTATGGACTTTGCAAACAAATACAACGGATGCTGCGAGAATTAAACGTATGTTAGTAACTGAAAGAATGTTAGTCACTTAGTATAACTGAGCATAGCATTACAAATCCTGGCACTTGCAGTAATAACTACATAAAATATTATAGCTAGAATAATTCAAAATTTGCAAGATAATGTTAGCATTGAAAAACAAGCTGGGACTTAATTTCAGTTACCAGCCACAATCTTCAATTCTCTGACATATTTTATCATGAGTGGTATATAGTTTGCGATCGATTTGAATCTATATTCTCTGTCTGGCCAAACGTTCAAGTTAGTTTGGGAACCCTGCAGTCGTAAATCAGATACCAACTTTGCAACAAATACCAATTTACCTTTGCATCCGAGCAAAATATACAAATGCTCCTTTGATTCTTTATCAGTCCACAAAACGCAAAAAAAGATGAATCACAAGTACTTCAATAGATTTCAGTCGAATATCAGATACCAGTCTGCAACAAATGCATATTTGCCTTTATTAGAAAGTGTTAGGTTGATACATTTATTTTGCTTTATGGTATTCTGATATGTTCTTTTTATATTGCATTTTTTACCATTTATTTTGTACTATCTTAATCAAATCAAACTTACAAAAATCTATAACTTAGAATATATGCCAATTTATCCACGTGTAAACACATGTAAATTAGAAAGTGCTATTATATCACAGTGTTAATAACTGTACATAATAAATTAAAACATCAATATTGCTTTGTGCACACTTGACCAATATTATATTACAACTTGCATTAAAAATATTACATGAAAAGAATAAGTTTTACAATATCAATATTTATTTGTCTTCAAGCATAGAAGAATTAGAAGAAGAAAAACCATCCTTTAGAACCTAAATTAATAATTTAACTTGTAAACACAAACATCTAATTAATACTATTTTTTATGCATTTGGCAGTGGCTTGGCAGTGTTTCTGCCTGTAATGTTTGGTAGTGAGTCTACCTGTACCCATTTGGTAAAATAATCAATGACCACTATAGCAAACTTTGCTCCTTCTTTTGAAGCCTGGAAGAGGTCTAATTAAGTCAATTTACCATACATCAAAAGGCAACAGACTAGCTATAGTAGTTAATTCACTCGGGTGTAATCATAGAATCCTAGAAAACTTTTGATATTTGTCGCATATTTTAACGTAGTTAAGGCACCCACTGTCATATGAGGCCAATAACATCCTTGCTTCATCGTCTTTTTTGCTAATTTTAGCCCATTGGAATGATCTCTACAAAACCCCTCATGGGTTTCCCTTAGCCGTTTAGCTTTTATTTCTGGGGTGATACATCTCATGTAAGGCATTGGTTTCTGTATAATATTCCATCAATTATGGTATACAAGGGGGATTAGTATCTTAATTTTCACGACTCTTTTCTTTCTTTAGGCAACATCTCTTCTTGCAAATATTTGATCAAAGACACCATCCAAGTGTTGGCATATTGATCTTTATGGGCATTTTTTTATTTTTTAGGTGCCTTCTCCATGACTACCATCCTCTTAGGGATTTTTCCCGTCATACGTCGGTTGTTGGGCTTTTGATCGAGTTAGAACCAAGGCTTCGTTATTTAATTCTTCCTTTCCTGCCTCAATACTAGGGTTTTGTTGAAATCCAACGAAAACAATTTTGACTTCGAACGCCTCTTTATGAGTTTGCTAATTTTGCCAAAGAATTCGCTTGTTCGTTCTTCTCCCTTCATATTTAGTGTATAAAAAAGTCTTCAAATTGAATCAGCATTTAAGGAATTTTCTTTACGTGCTAAGCTAATTGAGCATCCTTGATTTGAAATACCTTCTTTAATTGGTTCACCACTAGTTGTGAATCGCTAAATATCTCAATTCTTGAAATCTTTAACAGTTGGGCCAGGGTTAATCCTACTATCATGAACTTCATACTTAGCTACATTATTAGTTGCAGAAAATCCCAACTTCATTGCATAATTTAGCCTATGCCCATCAGGTGTAACCTTCCAAGCTCCTCCCTAGCTCCTTGCTCATTTGATGCTTCGTCTACGTATAACTAACACTTTGGTTCGAGCTTCTATTTCCTTTCTATTTGCTTTCAATAAACATTATACATTTTGCTACAAAATCAGCTAGGATTGTCCTTTAACTGATACTCGTGGCAAACTCAATATCATATTGACTCAACTTCATCCCCCACTTTATCAATCTTCCTAATGTTTTGGTTTTTCCAAGGACCTATCTTAGTGGATAATTGGTAAAAACCTTAATTGATGCACTAGAAAATATGACTTTAATTTTCATCCCGACAATAGTAAGCAATAGGTCAACTTCTGTCCGATTAGATACCTAGTTTCGGTGTGTTTTAGCCTCTTACTTATGTAATATACCGAGAACTAAATTCCACCTTCTTCTCTGATCAGGACCGAACTAATCGCATGTTCTAATACTGTCATATACACGAACAAGTCTTCTCCTTAAACTAGACTAGAAAGTAGGTGATTTTTCCAAATGGTCCTTTAACTCTTGGAAAGATTTTTGGCTTTCTTTTGTCCATTCAAAGATCTTTCGTTTCTTGATCACATCAAAGAAAGAAATACACTTATCAATGGCTCTAGATATGAACCGATTGAGGGCTGCAACTAACCATTTAATCCCATCACCTCTTTACTAATTTCGGGTTGTGTCATATCCCTGATTGCCTTGATTTGGTCATGATTAACTTTTATTCCTCGTACACTTATGATGTACCCAAAGAACTTGCTAGATTGGATTTCAGAAAGCACTTTTGTGTATTCAGCTTCATCTTATATGTCATCAATATTCCAAACATTTCATTTAAGTCCTCCATATAGTCATCCTCATTTTTAGACTTTACTAGCATATCATCAACATATATTACCATGTTTTTCCTAATTGATCTTGGAACATTTGATTCACTAATTTTAGTATGTAGCCACTACATTCTTCAACCAAATGGTATTATCATGTAGAAATACATTCCCAATCAGTCACAAAACTGGTGTGTCCTTCATCGGAGTTGAACATAGGAGGTTGGTTATACCCTGAATACACATCCATAAGGACAACAATTTATGATCGCTCATGGCATCCACTAACTGATCGATTTTTGGAAGGGGATAGCAATCTTTTAGACATGCCTTATTTAAATCTATATAATCAATGCTTTTCCTCCATTTGCTATTAGACTTCTTAACTAAAACTAGATTTGTTATCCACTTTGTATAGAACACCTCTCCAATGAATCCATTTTCCAGTAACTTTTAATTTCCTCTTGTTGTGTCATAGTGCGAACTTTTTCAAATTGCCTCTTTTATGCATTAGTGGGGTGAACTTTGAATCAATATTAAGCGCATGGCACAATTGTCGCTGGTCAGTTCCTTCCATATCAGGTTGGGTCCATGCGAAGATGTCTTTTGTTTGGTTGTAGGAATGAGATCGGTCTTCCTTTCAAGTCTCTATCCAATTTTTTTCCTACCTTCACCATTTTATTTGAGTCTTGGGAATCTAAGCTTACTTTGTCTAACCATCTTATGACAATCGCCCTACACCTTTGGCACCCAATATATCAGCATAGTGCGTTGCTATTGTGCCCGACCGATGTGGCTGAATGTCAAGGGTCAAAATTAGAGAAAAACAATCATAGAACCTGCTATATACCTTATAATGCATTGAATAAAATATAATAATCACATATATATAATAGGCAAGATAGTAATAACTAAATGAAACACAAATATCAGAGTGCATAGGTTCACAGAGTTATACCAAATAGCAATATAGTTTATACAACTGGAAATAAACTCAAAATAACTGTCTCTAATAAAATAGCCAACACTGTCTAGGCTCCACAGTGTGGCACAGTTGAATAAGCAATAGTAAACCCAAATATAATATGAGAAAGCATCATCTCTTATTCGTTCTCTACACAATACCACGTATCACCGAAACATGCTATCTCAAAATACTATATAAGTCACTATAGTAAGGAACAATGGTATAAGAATCATACCTAGCTTGTCCCTACATCCAAAAAGTTAGCACATAACAACGATAATCACTACAAGAAAAGCTAAAAATAGCAGGAGATTTTGGCAACGGATTATTTTCATCGCTAAATTTGTGATAGATTTTCAAGTGATTTACAAGGGATAATTTTAAACTTTATCTATTTCAAATTATTTTATATCACCATCGTCCACTTATTATATCTGCCACTAAACTTGTTAACAAGAAATCTTGTCAACATCCCAAAGCTAAGTGTTAACAAGAAATGTTGTTAACACCTCAAAAGAAATTTTTTATAAGCGACCAATCTATTCGAAACCCCTTTCGAATAAGTTGATTAGGACGGATTGCCTTCGAAGGGTAACCTTATGAAAATGTTAATTGTAGTTAAGAAGCCCAATCAACCCTTTGAAAAGAAGGTTAAGGAGAGAGCATCTCCTTCATGACCACTTTCGAGTAAGTAGAAAGGGTCATTTGCATCTCCTTTTAAGTGGAAAGAAATACATCAGTCATTTATCCCTTTCGATTGTGTTGAAAGGGCCATTCTTCCCCTAAAAGAAGAATTTACTTTCGACGGTATTATTTCTGCTACTATGGAAGGAACTCCTTCGAAAGGGTTATATGTTTTGAAATATAAGTACTCCTTTCGAAGATATCCAACCAGCTAGTATAACTTAGTATTCATGCATCGAGTCCCTTTTCGAAATGTTGAAAGTGGACTCGAGGTACAATATATAAGTTCTATATTAAATATGCAATGGAATAACATCTCGGATAATATAAGTTCCACGAACTTACTAATATCGAAACATATCATCGTCTTAATTTAACGTTTGATATCATGAGACACGATGATAATATGATTCGAATACACATTGTCTAAGTTGATCCCATTACATCGCATAAGTCAAATAGGAGTTAAGAAAATAAGTAAGCATCATGTGCAATTGGTTATTAGTCAAGCTAAATGCTGAAATGATCTTTCTCGTATTCAAAATCTATATTTAATCCATGTGCTTCCTCTCATTGCATTTATTCAAATTGATTACAAACAAGAAAGTTTTTCCCCCAAATTGATTTAGGGCTACAAAAATTTGATTTGCTATCAAATGAGAGAGAGAATCTAGAATTCCAAAATTCGATCCACCAAAACTCGGACCCCTAAGGTCGTATTTATAGATGCAGATCGACCCCCTTTCGCGCCCATCCTTTTGCTTCAGTCGAAAGGCCTTCTTTCAACCTTCTGCGCATATCCTTTCGACGCAATCGAAAAGCCTTCCTTCTACATTCTTCATGCATCATTTAAATGCGGTCGAAAGGCCCTCTTCCTAACCTTTCTCATTCATTCTTTTGCCTTCACCCTTTCGAATCAAACCTTTCGACCTAGTCGAAAGTATTACCTTGAGAAACCTTTCGTTGTCGTTACAGTTTGAGCGCCCTTCTACTTTGCTTTTTAAAAAGAACTTAATTGCTTTCGACTTCATCGAAAGGGGGGTACGTGCGCTCTCTACTTTGTGTTGCTATGTTGTCGCACGTAAGAGATGATTTGAGCTTTTGTATAGTTTCGAAAGGATTAGTTGGTGGCGACTGGATCATTGCGAAAGGTTACTTAGCTTCAGGTAGAGTCTTCTTTATGCTTTTGAAAGGTTCCAATCATTTCGAAAGGCTTATTCTTGCTGCCGAAAGGTGCACATTGACAAACATCTTTAAGTGGAAGGTTGACACCATTGAAACTCATAACTTTGTAGGGTTTGGCTCTCGCATGTGATCCCGTTGTCCAATACCTTCAAAAGAGGTTTCGATCCCATACTAGGCGTTTTCATATATATGGATTATCTGCGTCTTATGTGCATGTAAATGTGCATATATTTACATCCATATTTTATCTATTTTTATTTAAATAAATGTCATATTTGGGTATTTTAATATGTTTAAAACCAAAATCCAATTATTTTCAAATCATCATATTTTCATCTACGTACAGGGGCAAAATAGTCATTTTTGTGCATGTGTTAATTTGGGACTTTTTACTTGGATATTTTTCATAATTTTTATAGGAATTTGGATGCATATGGAAGAGGGTTTCATGAATAAATATATGCATGAACAAGGGAATACAAAGGAATGAAGAGAAAATAATTCAAGCTCATGATCATGGAGGACCCCACCCACTTACCTAAATCTACAATTAGAAGCTAATGGACAACTAAGTGGAGGTTAAAGCTTCATGCACATTTAATGATGGATTAATTAATGGCTAATGATTACTTGGTGGCCACACTTCCTAAAGGGCATTTTGGGAAGCACCCTAAAATTGAATTAGGGTTTTATGCATGTATAAATAGCCCTCTTATATATATGTAAATATCTTCTTACTCTCTTAAATTAGTTAGGAAATTAAAATGCAAGTTGTAAGCTCTATGTTTCATGAAATAAAAATGACTTTCTAGTCTCTTTCTCTTCTCTTTTCTGCTTGTTTTTATTTACTTTTATGTTAATGTTTATTTCTATGCTTTCTCTCATTTCCTGTTTATAGCTTAGATTTACATTCATGCAAGTAGTGTAGCTTTAATTTTTATGCAAGTAGTTAGTAGTTAATTCCTTTTTCTTCCTTTGCTTAGTTTCATTTCTTTGCTTTTTAATGTTGAAATTTATAAGTGTTGATTTGATAGCACAAATGAGTAGCTAAACCCCTTCAATTTAGGGGTAATGAAGCTCTCTAACTTTATGTAATTTCAACATCTATATGATTTATGATCTCTTTTATTTGTGCTTCATGAAAGTGAATTTTGATGTAAGTTTATACAAGTAGGTTTGATAGCTTATGTTGCTTTTGCAAATGAGCTATTCTTATTCAAGATAAACACAATTTGCATCATCATTTGCTAATTGATTTTTGATTTTGAAATGAAAGTAAAAACAAAATTTGATGATCTATATTACCAATTACAATAGTAAATATATCATACTTAAAATAGCTTTTGCTTTGGCTTCATTTTCATGAGAATTGATAAGTGGTGTATTTGTTGTATTATAGTTTGATGGTTTAAGTTATGCTAATTATTAACATAAATAAACCATACTTATGATAAATACAATAATTATTTCACTTGATATCAAAAATATAGATCATAGATTGTTTAATTGTTGATTTACAAAAATATGAGTGTGGATTTGCCTCTAAATTGTTCTCTAATCTCATAGTTTTAATCTCATTTTAATTCTAGTTTTAGCTTCATTTTACTTGCAGTTCTCTCATTTTGGTCTAATTTTATTGAGTAGAAAATATTAAAATCCTAAAAATTCCCTACAGATCGACTCATACTCGCCACGTACTAACTTTTGTACGCCGTGCGCTTGCGGTTAAATTTAATTCAAAATTTATCGACAATTTTTTAACTCGATAGAAAATTTGCTGTTAAACAAGTTTTTGGTGCCGTTGCCGGGGAATTGCTTTGATTTTTTATTTCTGTTCTTCGAATTATTTTTATTTGATTTTTGTGTGTGTATTGCATTTTAAAAAAAATTGTGTGTTTGTTTGTGCTTTTTGTGACATTTTGTTTGTGTGCATGTTGTTCTAGTTTTCCATTTGCATTTCATATTCTATTAAAAAAACATCTACATTTTCTTTTCCAAAAAAAACAAAAAAGTTTATTCATTGCATTTTCTTTTTACATCTCACTTTACATTGCTACTCAAAACTGTGCATTATTACATTGAGTTCTCATTCTCACCCCTCTGCAACATTCCAACCTCACTGTGCCAGTGCCTTCCACCACCTCCATCAACTAAAACTGCCACTTACATTTGCAACCACCACCTCTAACCTAATCATTCCTACCCCATCCGATTCCAAACCAGTAGTACTTCACTACCCAAAACTTCACCATCACTTCACTGACACAAAACTGCCATAACAACCTACCTGAACAATGCACACTTCACTGTATCAACATCCCATTTATATCACAACCTACAACATCCCATTACATATCACAACCAACTCCAACATTCTCCTCAAAACAGTGCTACCACCTTCATCATTACATTCACTAAAAAAATTGTAGCAGTTCACCCAAACAAACCTACTTCATTACCCCTAACTGCTCCTCTACATTACTTCTTTTCAACTACTCCTCTACATTACTTCATTCCATCATCGACCTCCTCCACAAACCCCTATCCATCACTGCTACATTCCATCACATCCAGTTCATTTCCCACTGTCAACATTACTCGATTCATTACAACAGAACTGCCTCTAACCCACCCCCCGTCCAAAGTCATTACAACAGCCCATGCACACAGCTCACATCATCAAGCCACACTCTGTTCTTGCAACCATCAAACTAATCAAACTGCCCTATACCCACCTCTGTGCATATCACTGCATACATCTTCATCACAAACAAAAAACAGCTGTCATACTCCAGTCACCACTTCCTATCCACTGCGCATACCTACATTGCTTCTGCACATCAAAACATAGTTACAGCTGCCTTTTCGAACTATTGTGCACCAACCCATCATTGATTGCATTTCCATCTCCTCCCTAAACCACCACAACCATCAAACAATCAATTTGCAATCCCATACAACAATAAAATCGCTAAATGCCACTCGCCATCTCCTCCCTGAACTGCCGCAACCATCCTCACTAAACAACGAACTGCCATAGTGCTTCACTATTTTCAACAAACAAACCATCACCATATATACATCAACACCCCTAGAATGTACACTGCTCAAACATACAACTGCTACTTACAAATTCAACTGAGCCTCCAACATTCCTACAAAGCACTACTGCTGACCATTCGATTGCCATTCGACTTCTATATTCACTACTGCTCCCTGACCACCCAAACACTATCCTTCACCAGCCTCTGACAGCACCTAGACCACCATAACTACCACCCTTTGCCTCTCCCTGTTACACAACCCAACTGACAAGCTCCCCTGCACCAAACAAATCACCTTCACCACCATGCCAGCGCAACTGAACTGCTGCAAATCCTTACCCAAACCCGAGACCTCCACCTAAGATCCGATCGAGCTACCTCAACCACCACAATCGAACTCCTCCACGCCTTCCCATTCTATCGCCACCAGTTGGCTAAAAAAAATCAAATGCGTGACTCCCTGTAGCCACAACCAATTCCATAGAATCGACATCCCCTCTAACCAAATCGCCTCAAGCAAAACTCCACCAATCTCTAGCAAGAACATGGATCACCTCAATCGCAACTTCGAGCGCCTCACACCTGAATCGAATCTCCCAAATTCGCAATCGCCCAAATCCGAACAACCTCCTCCTTCGACTGATTCGAATTTGGATTGAAATTTTTTTTCTTCTGGAATCGTGAATTTGGATTGAGAACTTTATTCGAGTCACTGATATTTTGTGTAGTTCGTTTTATTATATTTGTTTGGGCCAATCCCTAAATAAAAAGAAATAAAGGGGGATTGTTGTTATCTCTTTAAGTTATTTTTTTTCCTTTGTTTCAAAACTAAAAAGAATAATAACAAGTTAATTTTTCTTGAGTTAATTCAGTTTTTTTTCCCTTTTGTTTTCTTTTATTTTCTTTTATTTTCAAATAACAAGTTTCTTTTTATTTTATTTGTTTTCTTTTATTTTGTTTTCTTTTGTTTAATTAGTTTTGTTTCAATTTGTGTTTAGTTCCACACTTATAAAAAATAGGGAGGATTTGCTTTGTTTTCAATTCTCTTAGGTTATTTTCAATTTTCAAGTGTTGATCAAATTTTCAGGTTGCCAAAGCAGATAAGGAGAAGAACCGCTTGCTAAAATAATCGCTCCGCTTTGCTTTGCTTTGCTAAAAAATCGCCGCTAAAAAAATTGCTAATAATTATGCACGCACTGGTATCGTGCTTTCATCTCTAGTTTTATTTTGAATTGCATTGTTGGTTGCTTGCATTTTCATTTAAAAAAAACATTTCAAAATCCAAAAACAAAAACAAACTTCATTTTAGTTGCATTGTTAATACACGTTTAATTTTTGTTTTGCTTTCATCTCATCTTGTTTTTCTTTTCTAAGGGCAATACCCCAATTCACATAAAGTGAGGGATTTCATCACCCTTTCCTTAGCCCACAAATCGCATTTCATCGTAAAATTTAACTAATAATAAAGGTTAGACATTCAACTTAAGGGTGTCGCGAGCTCATCTAGTGCTTAATTGTATCTTCACAATTTTTTTTTGGTGTCTAGGCTATGGCGGAGTAATAACCATTTATAAATATTACGCTGATTCGTAAATATTATAGTGGTTGTTCCTCTGAAGGTACTTAAACCATCGGTTGCATTGCTACACACCAATAACCCCTGCCCGTTACCTGGCTAAGAATTTTTTTGTTGATTTAAGACAAAGTGTGATTATACAATTTTGGGTTACTAAGGACAGAAAATTGTAATTAAGTCCTTTGCATTCATTTAGTTGCATTAGTTCATGCATATTTAAAAAAAATCAAAATCCAAAACAAAAACAAAAAAATTTGTAAATTTTACTTAACTTAGTTTTTAATCCCAAAAAAAAAATCCTTTTTCCTTTCCTTTGAAAATTTTCAGTCGAAAAGAAAAAAAAATCCAAAAAAATAAAATTCAAAAACAAAAAAAATTGAAAATTCAAAAAAAAAAAATCAAATTCCCATTTTGTAAAAAAAATTCCATTTGGTAAATATTTGGAAGTTTGAAAATTAAAAAAAATAAAAACATATAAAAAAATTTGAAAAGCCAAAAACAAAACAAAAATCAAACTTCTGTTTTGAAAATAAATTTCACTTGGTAAATAGTTTTCTTCCTTGTAAAAAAACAAAAACAATTTTTTCACTTCATTTTCCAAATCTTGTTTCATTTTCCAAACTCGATTCTAACTTCCTTCTCTTCTCGAATTTCACTTATGCATGAGTACTTGGACTTGTTACATAACAACAAATTGTTGGACTCGTGACTCAACAACTAATCGTTTAACTCGAATAGATGATCCTCCCGAAATGGCGAACGAGAACGCACCTCGAACTCTTATGGATATAATCTTTCCCGATAGAGTTTCTATTCCATCTTGCATCATGTTACTCGCCCCAACAGGTAACCACTTCGAAATTCACTCGAACCATATTGCCATGCTTCCAAAATTTGGCAATTTTGAACACGATGACCCATACATCTTCTTGACTAAATTCGAACAAGTTTGCGCAACAATGAAACTCCAACAACTTTTCGATGACGGAATCAAACTTAGCTTAATTCCATTCGCTCTTACGGATTATGTTGAAAAATGGTTATACAGCTTACCATCGAGCTCGATTAAAACTTGGGAAGAATTCGTAAAAGTTTTCTTAAAAAAGTTCTACCCCTTGGAAAAAATGAGTAGAATCTAAAACAAAACTGTAAATTTTCATCAATTCAAGGGAGAACCATTCGGAAAATATTTTGAAAGACTCAAAGAGCTTTTGATAAAATGTCCACACCATAACTTTGAAAAATGGACAATTTTCCAAATCTTGTATGATGGACTCGAAACAGCTTACGAACCATGCTCGAATCAATGCGCCAAGGCCACTTTCTTGCCCAACATCATGACGATGCTTGGCAATTTCTTGAAAACCTCGCTGAAAAGTCATTCCAATGGGAACGTTCAAAAAAAAATCAATTTACTCATGATCGAGCGCACACTCGATAGGATCATCTTTGGCCTTGGAAGCTAAAATCGACACAATGATTAACAAATTCGACAACGTTTTCTCATCAAACCAAATGAATCAAGCTTCCCAACCTATGTGTTATAAATGCAATGATCCTAATCATATAGCCGATCAGTGCCCTAATTCTGCCGAACAAATTAATGCTTTCAATAAAGCCAAAAACGACCGTTTTCTCCAACGTACAATCCTGGTTGGAGAAATCATCCGAATTTTGCTTGGAACCAAAACAATCCCAACACGAATACGATTCGTCCCAATTTTCAAGCATTTTTTAATAATGCTTTGAATCCTCCCTTTCAGCCCAACCATTTTCAACCAAACTTTGCAGGTCCGTCTCATAATCAACCGCAACAATCAAATTTTCAACCAAATTCTGCTCATCCTCCCTAAGACGATAAACGTTTAAGTTCACTTGAGAAAACTCTTCATACGTTGGCTAAAGCAACTACTCAAAGCCTTCAATCAAATAGCAATTTGCAAAATTTATTCACCTCATATATGCAAAACACAAACCAATCGATTGCAAAACTTGAAATGCAAATGAGTCAATTAGCCACGTCTGTGAGCAAACATGAACGAGGCACATTCTCAAGCCAGCCAATTCCAAATCCAAAAAATCAAAATGCAAATTCAAATCCAGCCCATGTTGTTCAAGATAGCAACATCACCCAATTGAATGATATCACAACTCTACATTCCGGTAAAAAAATCGATAATCAAGTCGTTAATCCAAACAATTTACCAGAAACCTCTCTCGATGCTTCAAACGAATCAGAACAGAACGTGGAGCCAAACGTTGAATCAAATACCGGTCAAAAATTTTCTTCTACTCGAGTAGACCCGCCTACCAAGTATCGTGTTCCATTTCCACATCGTCTCCGACCAAAGAAACACTCGGACCAAATTGAAAAGATGTTGGAAATTTTTAAACAAGTCAAAGTTAACATTCCGCTTCTTGACATCGTTCAGCAAGTCCCAACGTACGCCAAATTTCTTAAGGACTTGTGTACCAAAAAGCGACACACTCAAGTGCCCAAAAAAGTCTTCTTAGCCGCCAGTTTGAGTGAAATCTTGTCCCAATCCATGCCCATAAAGTACAAAGATCCCGGCTGCCCTACGATTTCGTGTACAATTGGAGACAAGATGATTAACAAATGTTTGATTGACTTAGGCGTGAGTGTCAACTTGATTCCATACTCCGTAAACGAACAATTAGGCTTAGGTGAGCTCAAACCCACAAAGGTTACGCTTCAATTCGTCGATCGTTCCATTAAGAAGCCCGTGGAGAAATCGAGGACGTGCTCATTCGAGTAGGGCAATTCATATTCCCCGTTGATTTTATCGTTCTCGAAACACAACCCGTGACAAATCCCGCAAGTCAAATTCCATTGATTTTAGGTCGACCATTCATAGCCACCTCAAATGCCTTAATCAATTGTCGCAACGGTTCGATGAAAATCTCTTTTGGAAACATGACTTTGGATCTGAACATTTTCAATCTTGAAACCCAATCAAATGAACCTCGCAACCAAACATTGGAAGTTAGTGACATTCACAAAAATTTTGAAAACGAGACACTTGACCTTAACGACGAACGTGAAGCTGAATACGGAAAATTGTTTCACGAAATCCCTAATGAGATTGAATATACTCTTCCCTTTGAATCGTTTCCAGTTGTGTCCGAATCTCAAACCAATTCTTTGATCGAGCAACTCCCTAAGTTGGACCTCAAACCACTTCCTGATCACCTTAAGTACGCATACTTAGGTGAAAACGAAACTTGTCCTGTCATCATTTCTAACAATCTTTCTCTTGACCAAGAAGCTTCTCTTCTCTCTATTCTTTCGAAAAATAGAGAAGCAATTGGGTGGTCCATTACCGATATTAAGGGAATTAGCTCTGCTATTGTCCAACATCGCATTTGCTTAATTGACGAAGCCAAACCCACTCGTGATGCACAACGGAGGCTTAACCCAAAAATGAAAGATGCGGTTCGTGACGAAATTCTTAAGCTCCTTGGTAACGGTATCATATACCCCATCTCCAATAGCCCATGGGTTAGCCCAATTCATGTCGTACCTAAAAAGTCAGGACTTACCGTTATAACAAATGCCTCGAATGAACTCATTCCTACTCGGACTCAAACTGGTTGGTGTGTTTGCATTGACTATCGAAAACTAAATGCCGCAACACGTAAAGATCACTTCCCTCTTCCTTTCATTGACCAAATGCTCGAACGATTAGCCGGCCATGAATTCTACTGCTTCCTTGATGGTTATTTCGGCTATAACCAAATTTCAATCGCTCTCGAAGATCAAGAGAAAACGACTTTCACGAGTCCATTCGGTACCTTTGCTTATCGACGTACGCCATTCGGACTTTGTAACGCTCCTGCTACTTTCCAACGATGCATGGTTGGCATCTTTTCTGACATGATTGAACGCTTTCTAGAAGTTTTTATGGACGATTTCTCTATCTTTGGCGATTCTTTTTTCGAATGTTTACATCATCTCGAGTTGGTTCTAAATCGATGTAAAGAAAAACATTTGACTTTGAATTAGGAAAAATACCACTTTATGGTCAAACAAGGCATAGTCCTTGGACATATCATCTCAAATAAAGGCATTGAGGTAGATAAAGCAAAAGTTGACGTAATTGCAAATCTACCCATTCCAAAATCTATTAAGGACATTCGATCATTTCTAGGACACACTGGCTTTTACCGACGCTTTGTGAAAGACTTCAGCAAAATCGCTCGTCCTTTGACAACTCTCCTCGGAAAAGACGTTCCATTCGATTTCAACTCTAAGTGTATCTTTTCTTTTGAACGCCTTAAGAACGAACTCATTTCTGCTCCAGTCATTTGCGTGCCCAATTGGGATCTCCCATTTGAAATAATGTGTGACGCTTCTAACTTTGCAGTTGGTGCTGTCTTAGGACAACGCATCAACAAAATCCTTCATATCATTTACTACGCAAGTATGACTTTGAACGACGCTCAACTCAACTACACAACAACCAAAAAAGAGCTTCTAGCTGTCGTTTTTGCACTCGAAAAGTTTCGACCTTATTTGATCGGGTCACACATTACTGTGTACACGGACCATTCTACGCTTCGATATCTCTTAGCTAACAAGGACGCTAAATCTCGCTTAATTCGTTGGATCCTTTTATTACAAGAGTTTGATCTTACAATCAAGGACACAAAAGGATCTGATAATGTCATAGCCGATCACTTATCTCATCTTCTGAACGCACCATCTTCTTTGCCAATCAATGAAAACTTCCCCGATGAACAACGTCTATCAATTTCTATCGACCCATGGTACGTTGATATAGTGAACTACTTAGTCACTAAAGAAACTCCCTCATCTTGGTCCAAATAGGACAAATAAAAATTCATGTCCCAAGTGAAATATTTCTATTGGGACGATCCATACTTGTTCAAATATTGCCCTGGCCAAATCATCCGACGTTGCATTCTGGATAATTAGATCAGGAGTGTTCTTTCATTTTGCCACGATCAAGCGTGTGGTGGACATTTCGGTCCTCAAAAAACTGCGGAAAAGGTGCTTCAGTGTGGTTTCTATTGGCCTTCTCTTTTTAAAGACTCATTCGAATTTTGCAAAACTTGTGATCGATGTCAAATTCTTGGACGAATTTCTCGACGAGATATGATGCCTCTAAACCCCATTCTTATGATCGAAATCTTTGATGTTTGGGGTATCGACTTTATTGGACCTTTTCCCAATTCTTTTGGAAACTTGTATATCCTTCTCGCTATTGATTACGTCTCAAAATGGGTCAAAGTCGTTCCTTGCAAAACCAACGACCATAAAATTGTTGTGAAATATCTCAAAGAAAACAACTTTTCGAGGTTTGGCACACCTCGCACAATAATTAGTGATAACGGAACTCATTTTTGCAATCGATCTTTTGAAACATTAATGAAGAAATACTCGATAACCCACAAGTTATCCACTCCATATCATCCTCAAACTTGTGGGCAAGTTGAAGTTTCAAATCGTCAAATAAAACAAATCTTGGAGAAAACTGTTAGCAAAAATCGAAAAGATTGGTCTCAGAAATTGACCGACACGCTTTGGGCTTACCGTACTACTTTTAAAACTAACCTTGGGATGTCTCCATTTCCTTTGGTTTATGGGAAAACTTGCCATTTACCGGTTGAAATCGAACACAAAGCGTTGTGGGCAATAAAGAACTTAAACTTTGATCTCGATACAGCTGGCGAAAGCCGAAAACTACAACTCAACGAACTAGAAGAACTTAGGAATGACGCGTATGAAAACGAAAAAATTTACAAAGAAAAAACAAAAGTTTTTCATGACAAGTCAATCCTAAGAAAAACATTTTCGCCTAACCAAAAAGTTCTTTTATATGACTCAAGGCTTCATTTATTTCTTGGAAAACTTAAATTAAGATGGACTGGACCATTTGTGGTATGAACTGTTTTTCACATGGTGCCGTAGAAATAGAAAACCCCAGGGATGGATCGATTTTCAAAGTCAATAGTAATCGTTTGGAACCTTTCTTGGAATTGCCAAGTAACCAAGAGTAGGAGCTCATAATCCTTCATGAGCCAAGCTACGTCTAGTAAGAATGTTAACCCTCTTTTGTAAATATGTACATATTTTTCCCATTACACTTATTATATCGTGCATTGACTGTGGGGATATAGTCAAAATTAAGTGTGGGGGAGTCTCATTTTCATTTTTTTAAGTTTCATGGCATTTTTGAATTTTCATTTTTTTTACTAAAAAATTATCTCAAAATTTCTAAATCTCAAAAACATTTTCTTTTTAGCATTTTGATTTATTTTTGAAGAAACACTATAGAATAAGTATAAGTTTTGGTTAATAAATTGAAATTTCTGAAAATTTATTTGTCGTAACAAAAATAAAAATGAAGTTTGATTACAAATAACAATGGTTTAACTGGTATATAGGAAGGTTCATGTGTGTTAATTATGAAGTATATTCTAAATGAAAATATTTGTTTAAAAAAGTGGTAAATTTAAAGTAAAGGATATAACATTTTTATCTTCTAAGTTAAATGGTGCTAAGATGATTTTGCAAAACTCTCCCTTTTCAAAAGAAAAAAAACACAAAAATATATATAAGTATTAAAAAAAATTGTGTATATGTATATATTTTTAACACCTAGAATCAAGTGTTCACACTTGTGTGTTCACTCGCCACGCTCTGTACCCTTCTAACGTAAGCCCAAAAGGCAGTGCACGATCGGTCTATCTGGCCTCAGTTTATCTGAGTTAGGTGTATGTATATAAATATTCTTTTTAATAACGCCTACAGTCGATAAGTGTTCACACTTGTATGTTCACTCGCCATGCTCTGTATTCCCCTCACATCAGTCCACAAGGCAGTGCACGGGTAATATATCTGGCCTCAGTTTACCTGAGTTAGGCATATGTAAATATTGTTAATATCAATAAAATTTTCAAATAAGAGAGAGTAAGCAATTGAAATCTAAGCACTATTTTTACTTGTTTGATTTAACTTGTTATTGAAAAGAAATGAGAATACCACTTTGACAAACTTTGATAATCAACTAAGGATCCATTTCATAATTACATTGTGTTATCAACCGAAACAACTAGCCAAACTATAGTCTATCTGTTATGATAACTTGATTTTGGTTGGAAATTTTGACAAGTAAAAGGACTTAAATTTCTTGATAATGGCCAGAACTTATATTTAACTTATTAGTGTCAATTTGAAAGTAAATCCTTCATTTGTAAATACTTTCAAGAACTTGCATTCATCCCATTGTAAATAAATCTTGCATTTTGTAAATGTTTTCGCTTTGCATTTGGATTTTGTTGGTAGTATCCGCTGAAAACCCTCACGAGACAACACCCTACGAAAACAGATTTATTTTAGTTTTTCTTTATTCGAGAACGAATAAAAAGATAAGTGTGGGGGTCTTTGATGTGCACATAAATGTGCATATATTTACATCCATATTTTATATATTTTTATTTAAATAAATGTCATATTGGGTATTCTAACATGTTTAAAACTAAAATTCAATTATTTTCAAATCATCATATGTTCATCTACATACAGGGGAAAAATAGTCATTTTGTGCATGTGTTAATTTGGGACTTTTTACTTGGACATTTTTCATAATTTTTATAGGAATTTAGATGCATATGGAAGAGGGTTTCATGAAGATATATGCATGCACAAGGGAATACAAAGGAATGAAGAGGAAATAATTTAAGCTCATGATCATGGAGGACCCCACCCACTTACCTAAATCTACAATTAGAAGCTAATGGACAGCTAAGTGGAGGTTAAAACTTTATGCACATTTAATGGTGGATTAATTAGTGGCTAATGGTTACTTGGTGGCCACACTTCCTAAATGGCATTTTGGAAAGCACCCTAAATATTGAATTAGGGTTTTATGCATGTATAAATAGCCCTCTTATGTACATGTAAATATCTTCCTACTCTCTTAAATTAGTTAGGAAATTAAAATGCAAGTTGTAAGCTCTATGTTTCATGAAATAAAAATGACTTCCTAGCCTCTATCTCTTCTCTTTTCTACTTGTTTTTATTTATTTTTATGTTGATGTTTATTTCTATGCTTTCTCTCATTTCATGTTTATAGCTTAGATTTACATTCATGCAAGTAGTGTAGCTTTAATTTTTATGCAAGTAGTTAGTAGTTAATTCCTTTTTCTTCCTTTGCTTAGTTTCATTTCTTTGCTTTTTAATGTTGAAATTTACAAGTGTTGATTTAATAACAAAAATGAGTAGCTAAACCCCTTCAATTTAAGGCTAATGAAGCTCTCTAACTTTATGTAATTTCAACATCTCTATGATTTATGATCTCTTTTATTTGTGCTTCATGAAAGTGAATTTTGATGTAAGTTTATACAAGTGGGTTTGATAGCTTATGTTGCTTTTGCAAATGAGCTATTCTTATTCAAGATAAACACAATTTGCATCATCATTTGCTAATTGATTTTTGATTTTGAAATGAAAGTAAAAACAAAATTTGATGATCTATATTACTAATTACAATAGTAAATAGATCATACTTAAAATAACTTTTGCTTTGGCTTCATTTTCATGAGAATTGATAAGTGGTGTATTTGTTGTATTATAGTTTGATGGTTTAAGTTATGTTAATTAATAACATAAATAAACCATACTTATGATAAATACAACAATTATTTCACTTAATATCAAAAATAGAGATCATAGATTGTTTGATTATTGATTTACAAAAATATGAGAGTTGATTTTCCTCTAAATTGTTCTCTAATCTCATAGTTTTAATCTCATTTTAATTCTTGTTTTAGCTTCATTTTACTTGTAGTTAACAATCTTCTCTCATTTTGGTCTAATTTGATTGAGTATAAAATTTTAAAATCTTAAAAATTCCCTGGGGATCGACCCGTACTCGCCACGTATTAACTTTTGTACGTCGTGCGCTTGCGGTCAAAATTTATCGGCGATTTTCTAACTCTATAGAAAATTTGCCGTTAAATAACGTCGAAAGGTCCAATTGAGGCAGAAGGATAGCTTTTCCTTCTTTTCCACTCCTTCGAAAGCCCTTATTTCAGTGGACACTTGTAGGTGCATTAGTTGCTTACGACTTCATCCTATCCTCTTCAAAAGCTATCTCAATCTCTTCGAAACACTGTTTTTGGATTATGGAGAAACCCTTGTCTTGATTTTTTGTGGGGCCAAGCATTTTTTTAAGCCTTCTTTCATGTCTTTATTCTTAAGTGAATTTTATCGTTAACGTTTTGCCCCTTGTATGAAAGAAGATTTTGTTCTTTATGACAAAATTTAACAACTTTTCCCTTCACACTATTCCACTCTTAATGATCTCATCTCCCTACAAAGTTTAAAGTAAATAACATTCTCTATTGTTTGCTCAAGACTTATATAAAAATATGCTTAGTGATATGTTTGTCATGTAGTTGAAGATGATGTTAGCATAATAGAGTTCCTGGACTCTAAGTCCAGAAGTAACAAAAATTAGTTGGCAATCATCTGGGGTTAATAATTAATAAGAAATTCGTTGTTGTAAACGATTGGGAACCAAGAACTCTTGTCTGGAAATAATAGAAGTCCCACCATCCAACTTTTGTAATTACAAAAGAAGTTCATAATCGAACTCCCGTTATGTTAATAGAAAACCAGGCGTATAATAATTGAAGTCCAGGAGTTTCCGCTGGTGTTAACAAATGTTTGGTAATAAAAAGCCATAAGCTATCATCTGGAAATAAGTCATTGAAAACCATGAATCCATATTTGGGGATAAGTAATAGGTATTTAGAAACCCCTATTGGAAATAATAATGATCCAGGGATTGAGATTCATATGTTGATAAATGTTGTTCGAAAGTTAGTAGTAGTAAACTAGTGACCCTGATTCAAGTATTAATAAGAAAAACTCAAAGTTTTAATTGAAAACTAGAAGTCCATTGAGATCTCAATACCAACTACCTTGGAAACCAGATTCGGGCGTTAACAAATGAAATCCAAAAATTGATGGTAAAAGACCCGAAATCCAATTCTGGTATTAGGAAGACCATAGATCTGAAACCCAGATTCGGGTATTAATAAGTGAAGTTCAGAAGTCAACAATAAGAGACCCGAAACCCAAATTCAAGTTTTAGCAGATGATAACCGAAAATCCATAATAATGGTCTCCATAATAAAAGTCTAGAGCCTAGATTCGAGCACTAATGAGTAAAGTCCAAAATAATAATAGGAATAACCCCGAAACCTATATTCGGGTATTATGAAAACCAGAGATTAATAGTAAAAGACCCGAAAACTAGATTCGGGTTTAATAAGTGAAGTTCAGAAATCCTCTTTTGGCTACCAGTCGGAGGCTGTATATTCTTATTTATGCCTTTCGTTCTGCACTGCTCTTTAGGTTTTGATTCCTTTAACATAAGCCACCCTTTTTGCCTTGTATGTCGTCGTCGTTTGATTTGCCGCTTCTCGAGCTCGGACGTCTTAGTTCATTGTTTGGTATGCCGCTTCTCGAGCTTAGACGTCTTAGTCCATTGTTTGATATGTCACTTCTCGGGCTTGGACGTCTTAGTCCGTTGTTGTCTGGTGTGCTTAGTTTGCTTATCCACAAGTAGGACCCAAGGACTTACCCAACCTACCTCCAAGAGGCGCTCCAGCCAGGTCTTATAGGTGGGACTGAAGGCTTGTTCGGTGCCTTGGCCAGCCATAGCGTGGCGGGACCAAGGGCTTACTTCGTCCTCCCTCTAGGAGGTGCCTTGACGTGGCCATAGCATGGCGCGACCAAGGGCTTACTCCATCCTCCCTTTAGGAGGTGCCTTGACTTGGCCATAGCGTGGCGCAATCAAGGGCTTGTTGGGTGCCTTGGCCAGGCCATAGCGTGGTGGGACCAAGGGCTTACTCCGTCCGCCCTCTAGGAGGTGCCTAGACCTGGCTATAGCGTGGCGCGGTCAAGGGCTTTTCGATGCTTTAACCTGGCCATAGCATGGCACGGATAAAGGCTTACTCTAACTCCCTCCAGGAGGCGCTTTGACCTGGCCAACTCGGCGTGGACAAAGGCTTTGACCGTTTAAGGTAATGTCCAAGTGCAAGGAGAATTCTACTCCCAACCATGTAGACCTATCTTTAAGGAAGAGGTGATTTATTCATTCATTGTAAGAAAATATGGTCGCAAGTGTTCCACATTCCATGTTCTAGGAACCATATTTCCATCTAGTCGACATAACTTGTAAGCTCCAAGGGGAATTACTTTGCATACAATTAGGGGACCTTCCCAATTTGGTCATAGCGGTCCATCCAAAGGATTTCTTGTGTTTGCCATCACCCTTCAGAGTACTAAGTCTCTCTTTTGAAATGATCTTGTCTTCACTTTTAAGTTGTAGTATTTTGAGATTCTTCTTTGATATTTTGTAGTTCGGATAACTGCTTCATCCCTTAATTCATGTACTAAGTCTGATGAATCTTTCTTTAATTCCTGGTTTGGATCAAATGCATATGCGATTCTTCTATGTGAGGGTATCTCAATTTCAACTTGCAACATCGCTTCACACCCATATGTTAGAGAATAAGGGGTATGTCATGTTGCAGTTCTAGTGGATGTTCGATAGGCCTAGAGTACAAGTGGCAATTCTTCTACCCAATTCCCTTTGGCATTATTCAATCGCTTTTTCAAGATAGTCTTAATAGTCTTATTTGCAGCTTCAACGGCTCCATTAGCCTTTGGATGTGCCATAGAAGTATAGCTTTTAATAATCCCATTCTTATGGCAAAATCGAGAAAAATCTTCACTTTCAAATTGTGTTTAGTACCCGATATAATCTTATAGGGGATCCCAAATCTGGTAATAATATTTTTAACGACGAATCTAAGCACTTTCCCAGAAGTGATTTTGGGAAGTGATTCTGCTTCCACCCACTTAGTAAAGTAGTCTATGGCAACTACAGCATATCTTGCTCCTCCTTTGGAAATTGGCAATGGCCCGATTAAGTCGATTTCCCATATATTGAAGGGCCATGGACTTGAAATCAGAGTTAATTGACTTGGTGGCAATCGAGGAATCTTTGAGTATTTCTGGCATCTTTCACATCTCTTTACATATTCAATAGCTTGACCTACCATTCGAGGCCAATAAAAACTTTGTCTTATTATTTTCTTTGCCAACTTTGCCCCGTTGGAGTGGTCTTTGCAAAATCCTTCATGCGCTGCCACCAACAATTTCATCTCGTCTTCTAGACTCACACATCCTAAGTAAGGTAAGGCATATCCTTTCTTATAAAGAACTCCATCCACCATTATGAAAGTCAGAGCATGTTGCCTGATTTTCCTAGCTTCCACTTTGTCAGATGGTAATATCCCTTTAGAGAGATATTTGACAATAGGCGACATCCAAGTGTTGCTATAACAGTCATCCGTCCTTGAATGATTAATCCTCTCATTTGGGATTTATTCATTAATTTTCCTTTCTTCTCCCTCTTGTGTCATAGCTTAGGATCCAGTTAGGACTAACAATTCCTTTCCTTGTTCGGGTGTTCCCTCTTCAATACTTGAATTTTGTTGGTACCCTACTAGCACAATTCAAGTTTCTAGGGCTCCTCTTGAACTAGCCAAATGTGTTAACGAATCTGCCTGAGAGTTTTCTCCCCTTATAAATTGATGTATAGAAAAATATTCAAATAAGGCGAGCATTTTCAATACTTTCTTTATATATAAAAATAGTTTGGCATTCTTAGTTTGATAAACTTACTTTATCTGGTTTACCATTAGTTGAGAATCACTAAAGACTTGAATTCGTGGGATTTTGAGCTTTAAGGCTAGAGTCAATCTGGCCACCATTAATTCATATTTGGCTACATTATTTGTTATGGAAAACCCTAACTTCATTGCGTAGTGCAGGCAGTGTCTATCTGCTGTTATTATGACATACCCTACTCCAACTCCTTGCTCATTTCATGCGTAATCCACAAATAACTGCCATGTGGGTTTTTGATCCTTCTCTTTCTCTGATTTTTCTTTAATGAAGTTTATACTCATTAATAAAGTCTGCTAATGCTTGCCCTTTGATAGCTGCCCGTGGTTGAAACTCAATATCATACCGACTAATCTCAATTCCCTACTTTACTAGCCTACCCGAAGTTTCAAGCTTACTGAAGACTTGTTTGAGTGGAAAGTTAGCCAATACCATAATTGGATGCGCTTGAAGGTATGCTCTAAGTTTTCATGCTATAAGTATCAAGCAGTAAGCTAATTTTTCTATTACTGGGTATCGAACCTCTGCATCTTTTAACCGCCTGCTTACATAATAAACAGGAAGTTGAGTCCTATTTTCCTCTCTGATCAAAACTAAACTAACCGCATGTTCCGAAATTGCCATGTATAAGTATAAGACTTCCCTATTCTCGAGGATGGATAGTATTGGTGGTCTTTCCAAATGATTTTTCAACTCTTGAAAGGCTTTCTTATAGTCTTCTCCCCATTCAAGGTTTATCTCCTTCTTGATCACATTGAAAAAGGGAATGCACTTACCAGTTGCTTCGGAGATGAACCTACTCAGGGCGGCTACCCTACCGTTTAAAATCATTACATCTTTGCTAGTTTTGGGCTCATCCATGTCTTTGATAGCTTGAATCTGGTTCGGACTGGCTTCGATTCCCTGAGCGCTCACAATATAGCCTAAAAACTTCTCGGAATGAACCCCGAAAAAACATTTTTGGGGATTCAGTTTCATTTGATATTTCTGCAATACTTCAAGCATCTCTTCTAGGTCTTCAAGGTGACTCTTAGCTTCATAAGATTTTACTAGCATATCGTCAACATAAACCATGTTTCAACCGATCTTTTCTTTGAATATTCTGTTGACTAATCTTTGATAGGTATCTTCTGCATTCTTTAACCCGAAAGGCATTGCTTTGTAGCATAAAATTCCCCAATCGGTAATGAAACTTATATGTTCTGCATTTTGTTTAAACATGGGTATCTGATTATATCACGAGTAAGCATCCATAAGGGATAACAATCTATGTCCACTAGTTGCGACAACCAACAGATATATCTGGGGCAATAGGTAACAATCTTTTGGACATGCTTTGTTCAAGTCGGTATAATCAATGCAAGTTCTCCACTTGCCATTCGACTTCTTTACCAATACTGGGTTCGCTAGCCACTTTGGGTAGAAGACTTCCCGAATGAATCCATTTTCGAGTAGCCTTTTAACTTCCTCTTTTAGAGTGTCGGACCGCACTTTATCCAAATATTCTCTTCTTCTGTTTGATGTGGGTAGCTTCTGGATTAATGTTTAATGCATGGCACATAACCAATGGATCAATCACAAACATATCTGAATGAGGCCATGCAAATATGTCTCTATTGGATTTAAGAAACTGAATTAAGTCTTTCTTCAAGCTGCTTTCCAACTCCTTTCCCACTTTAACTATTTTGGTTGAATCATTTGGGTATATACATGTCTCCTCAAGGTCTTCTATAAGTATTATCCTTTCCACTTCCCCACGGCAATCAAATTATGTGACGATTTCTCCTTCTTCTACAAAATTAGCATCGGTCCTCTTTCTCTTGCTTCCAGGGGAAATGTACCTTTCAAACGTACTTTTATTAGATCTTACTTTTTCTTCAAATGTTGGATGTAAAAATCCATCATCCAAAGGCTGAAAAATAGTAGAAGAATCAAAGTAAGCAGAATACTCCCTCTTATATCGATCAAGCGTTGCAAAGTATATCTCACGGGAGCTGAATTGTTCTCCCCGGATAGTTCCCCAACCCCACTTATTTAAGAATTTTACCATTAGATATTTTGGCGAGACAAAAGCATCAACCTCATCAAGTGCGGGTCAGCCAAAGAAAGCATTGTAGTCCGATGGTTAGTTGATGATTACGAAGAGAGTTTCAAAAGTCCTACAGCATGGCGGTACTCCCATCTGCACTAGCAACTTCACTTGTCCTATTGGAGTTGATCCCTTGTAGTTGAACCCAAAGATAGGTTCAAGGCAAGTTTCTAGCCTGTCTTCTGGGATGCCCATTTGATCAAAGGCATGTTTGAAAATAACATTGACTGCGCTACCAGTGTCTACAAGAATCTTGGACACTATAGACAGTCCAATTTGGGTCGTGATAATGAGGGGTCGTTATGAGGGTGATGGATCCTGTGACGACCCACCTTTTTGGATGGTTTAAATCGACAATAAACCACACATATCTAACTCAAACCATTCAAAAGGTTAGATATCAATGGGGTTTAGTAATAATTAACAAAAAAGAAGGGAAAACAAAATACAGAATCTCGCAGCGGAATGACAAAATATAAAAATCAAATAAACTGTTCATGAAGCTGTTTTACAATATACATTTGGTTACACAACTTTTACAACATAATCAAAGTGCAATCAACAAACATACCAAAATAATGCAGCGGAATAATGATAGTAATACGGTTTAGCAAACTCCATCTTCATCTTCAGTGAATAGTGTCTTCAAATACTGAAATGCTCAGGCTGACCCGAGCATAATGAAAAGACAAAACACTCGAGTCAGAACTAAAAGTTCTTATGTAAGTTAAATCAACAGCAAATAAATATGAGTGTGATAGCTTCAGATATGTTTACAGGATTTACATCTCTTATCCAGTGTACAACGTGCATGCAATAACTTAAGAGATATTACGGGATTTTCCATTTCCTAAGGATCCGTTAAACTATCTATATATAGTAGGATACGCTATATATGTAATGTCTATCAGTAAAGTAGTATTAAAATAGCGTTAAGGCTTTACATTGATCCCCCTTAACACATTTTTAAGCAGGTAGTCTATGCAGGTCCTGTAACACAACCAGTAACGTCGGTAGCCAGTGAGTCCCCTATAGGTACCATACTAAAACAAAATCGTAGTGGGCGTGTATAAGGATAAAAAGTATGACAAGGCACATGAGGCAATGCCCAAGGCAGGATTCTACCAGTTTACCCTTTTCTGGCTGATGGTAACGCATCGTAGCTACGACCACTCACTGAGTCCACCACCCCAAAAATCAAATCAAGGTGCACCGGTCGAGTCCAAAATCAATATAATAATATGAAAGAGTGATGGCCCCTAAAGGTTGCGAACCCCTTGGCCATACATAGGCTCCTTTTTAGTCATTTCCAATTGACACAAGTGTCGGGGTCATCCATCATCGTTCTCTTTCTTTAAATCCAGCAAATGTCTCCAATTCAACCACTTCATTCTGGATAACATCCACCACGTACGCAGTTGTTAAAGTGGTTCCAATATTGACATAGAGTATGCCAATAAGTGGCCCCGGTCTCTTTATTTTTCACACCAGTTGCTTCTTTTACATTTCAAAACAGATTCATATTTGATATCAAAATATCATATTCAATTCAAATTATCCTTCATTTCAAAATCATCATATTTACTCAAAATATGTCATTTTCATTTGAAAATATCACTTCAAATTCCAACTTAGGTTATAAGCTCATTTAACCACATTCGCATTTAAATCCATGATTTAAATATAAACATTCCAACTTTGCCCAGTTTGAAATTTTAGAAAATAGTTTGAATAGTTTAAATAGTTCAAATAGTTTGATATAAAATGGTTTGAGTATCGAAAATGGTTTATATAGTAAAATAGTTTGGAGAAATCAAAATAATTTGAATATTAATAAAAATAGATTTTAAACAGTTTATATTAAAATAATTTATTTTGAAAATAATATCAAATCAAAGTGTTTCTTTCTATTTTAACAAATCTGGACCTATGTCCAAATTTTAAGTCAACAAACACAATTTCCAATCTTTCAGTTCAATTGACTCAATTTCAATTTAGTTTCAAATCAACTTGGTTTCAATTTCAATTCAAATTAACTTCAATTTCTGAAACATTCATTTTTAACTTTAAATCCGATTCAACAATCCGATTCAACAATCCGATTCAATGATTTAAATTTCAATTCTATTCTTATTTTAAACCATTTCAATTTATATCAATTTCATGTCCAATTTCAATTTATTGATTTAAATCGCTTAAATCAAATTAAATCTCATTGTTCAATTTTAAGGTCCAATTCTTCAAAATAATTCAATTTTTCGAATTAAAGTCATATATCGATTATAACTTTACATTTCCAATTTAATTCCTTTAAACAATTTCTCTTAACCAATTTCAATTTCATCTTTTAAAGCTTGAATTAGAAAATAATTAAGTTCATATAAATCCACAATTTATTTCCTTTAAAAGAATAACATTTAATCAAAATCCAAATTCAAGATTTTAAAACCATTTAATTTAACCAATCCGGTGTCCGTATATAATTTTCTACCCTATGGCCAAGTGATCAGTTATTCCAAATTTAATTATAGGGATGGATATATATCATT
Source organism: Allium fistulosum (assembly GCA_030737815.1). Classification (NCBI taxonomy): domain Eukaryota; kingdom Viridiplantae; phylum Streptophyta; class Magnoliopsida; order Asparagales; family Amaryllidaceae; genus Allium; species Allium fistulosum. Next base: position 855,880,508 of record CM060907.1, read on the forward strand.
TCAATCGAAATCAAAATGTCATAGGTATATACCATTTCAACCTATTCCTTAATTTATTCGAAATAATTTAAATCACAATTTATATGCTTTCAAATAATATACATGGTGAAAACATGGATATATATAAATAAATAAACATCCAATCATCCAACATGTCAACAAATAGACATCCATCACAGTCAACATCCAAATCAGCCAATAAATCACAACAATTAACTAGTTATCAATATCAGATATTTAGTTAGCAATTCAATTTTAATATTAATTTAATTGGCAATTTAATTCAATAAAATTCAATTTCAATTAAAATGTCAATTTAAACTATCGAACAGCAACCAATAAAATTATTATTACTTCATAAATTTAATTCAACTAACATAGGAAGATTTAGTATTGTGTGAGTGGGTTAAATCACTCACCTTTGATTTATAGACGATTTAAAATTCAATAAAAGCCTAAAATTTAAACAGTCTTCAAACTCAACCAAACCAGTTCCGTGTTGTCAAAATTTCGATACGTTCCCAATGAAAAAGACCGCGTGCGAATCCGAGTTTGTATGAAAAAGTTATGCGTGTTAGAAGATTGAAATTAAAAATTTAAGTTGAAATAAATTATAAGGGCAAATTAGTAAAATACCATGTCACCTAACCATAGCACGCTCGACTCAGACCTTCCACGAAGCTACAGCCGCCATCATCTCGTCCAAATCGCACCCACCTCCCTCGCCTTCGATCAGATCAGAAGTCGCCACCGTCACCCTCGCCTCAGGCCGTCCCCTTTGGCCACGCGCGACCACCTCCGGCGCCTCCAGGCGCTGTTCGCCGCCGCCACGTAAATTGCCACATTCTGGTGAACTGGTGGTGATCCAAGGTGATCGGCCACCATGGATTGACCCCACTCGTCGACCTCTACACTGCAGCAACTTTCGATCGTCGGTCGGATGAAGATCCACCGTTGATCGCGAAACCTTAGTTTCAATGGCCGTGACTGTTTTGGTGATTTCTGGACAAACCAAAACTCGATTGCAAAAATGATCTACAAACCCAGATTACGTTCGTCGAGAGCTTCACAAGGATATATTATATGATAGGGTTTAAGCAGTTTGGATTTTCGAGTTTGATTTGGAATTGGGAATTTAGGGTTTTGAGATGTCTACCATTAGGAAGGAGCAGATGAGAACAGAAAATTATTCGTATAGATAATAAAATAAATTATTTCAAGGGTTTATAACAGCCTATATATAGACAAAGCTGAAATAAGAATGGATACGAATGAATGGAACAGATCGAATGGGTTAGAGTGATAACAAAGTTCCGAATAGCGCATTTCGTTCCCAAAACAAAAATATGTCATCCAATATATCGAAATATAGATTTTAAATATTTTTAAATTCAATGAAACTAGTTTCAAATCCTAATTCCATTATATATAGAAGTTGGCTCTTAAAATCAATTTATAATCATTTAAATTCCATTAATTGATTTCTACGCGTTTCGAGCTCGCACGATCAAACGATAAGTCCGATCGCTACAAAACTTGAAATCCTATAATAATTCACCATTACGGATCTGTTAAAACTTGTTTCGTCGAAATCCGAGACAGTGCCTAAAAAGACTAATTTTACACGTTAATTAAAACAATTTACTTTAAAAATCAATTTAATCACTTTTAAATTCTAAATTAAAAGTTTTATATCATCATTCTTGATTAAACAGAAATTAATAATCTTTTAAAATTAAATTTCCATGTTAAATCTAAGATTTAAATTATAAATTAATTTCAACGTTTAATTACGACTGTAATAAATCTTAGTTCATTATAATTAAAATTCCAGCAATTCTATTATTTTAATTTACATTCTTATTTTTAAATCATCAAATACCTTATGAATTTATTTAACATAAGTTTCCATCTTATTATTCTCATACTCTACAGTTAACGTCTTTTCTTATATTAACTGCAATATTTTAATTAGATTTAATTCATTAATTACCAATTTAATATTCAAACGGTTTAATTAATGAGATGATAATAAATCAATTGTTACCACTTAGTAATTCATATCTATTTTTATTGTTCACCATAAGGAGTATAAATCTACTTACCAAATATCCGATTCATATTCTATATTAAAACCACTTTCAATTAAATTACATATAATTTCACCATTAATACAGCATTTAATTCATCCCTTATTGACTTACAATTATTTCCAAATTAAGCTCTACAATTACATTCCAAATTAAACTTTACCATTAAAATTGATTGATTACATAACATAGTTGTCAATTACACTAAATCAATATTATTAAATTATATCCTAATAATTTTTTCATTAATAAATCATAAGTTTTAATTTCTCACAATATTAAATTCCAAAATCATATTAAATTTAATATTTTTTATTATCAAAAATACGGGTCGTTATAATCTCCCACACTCAAAACTTTTTGTCCCCAAAAAGGAATAAGAAAGAATCAAGAGGTTTGACCTATTTTTATTCAAAATAATCAATTTATAAATAAATAACTTACATATTTAAGTTTAACAGAAATTTGAAAATAACTCAACTTCTACAAAAAAATTCTAAGTCCCAAATTTACGAAAAATTTCGGCAGAGTCTGGTTTGTGCGGATAGGTCCGAAAAATAATAATATCAATAATTACCATTATATATATCATATTTCAATAATAAAACATCCCAAACTATAGGAAAACAAATAGATATCGTTCCAAAAACGTACCTATTTGTCGAGCAAACAAACTTTATTTATGAAACCAAAAGCAACAACTATTGCTTCCATAAACATGTATTTCACTTATATAATCCAAAAAAGTTAAAACTATGTAAAGAGTAATATATCAATTGTTTCAATTAATAATACAAACAACACAACATAAATAATAATCATATGCAAACAAAGGCAGTACAACCCTAATATGAAATAAAAGAATCAGTCATACATCCATAGCAACCAAAACTAATGGTTTGTCCAGGTTCAGAAACTTTCCATTGTACAAAGGTGATAAATAAACTACCAAGTGTACCTTACGCTCAACAGCCTTTAGTAATTACTCAATAGATTATTCATACAACCTCAATCAAATTGAAATATCATTTCCCAAATATCCCATAAGCCAAACAACAAAGAATTAAAATATTATTTAAGTTTATTCTATTGGTTTTTTTTAATACATCATTTACTTTATTTCTCATTCATTCATACAAGGCTATCTCATATTAATTTACATTCATTTACCTACATGAATTTCATTCAACATTTAGAAACATCAACGAATCAATTCTTAAAGCATTACTTTTGTTTCTTTGCAGTTTAATTCCCATTTATTATTATGTAACTTTGATTTCCATTTAATATTAATATTCGTTAATAAATCATTTCATACTTAAGTTTCTTTACCTTTTTAATTCACATTTATTTCTTCATATATAGTATCAATTAATATTAAATATATTTATGAATCATTTCAACATTTCTTAAGTTTATAATAATTACTGAAATAGTATTCACTTTAAACTATTCAATTTAATTTATTAAGCATTTCAAAACATTAACTTATGTTTAAACATTTCTTGTACATCATAATTCTTATTCGTAGACATAATTCCATTTGAAAACATTTTCATTACTTAAGTTTTACTTCTATAATATTCTATTACATATTCCTATCTAAATTTACAACTTTTTAAACATTTATGGTAAGTTTTATATATGTTTTTAGAATGTAATTGAATGTTATACAAATTTATCTTATTCATTTTAGTTAACAAAAATGTTCAATAGTTTACATCTTCTTAATTTTTATTCTTTTAATTTACAAGTTACAAACCTCCAATTTCTTTACAATTCCATTAAACACTTAGCCTCTAATTTCTTATTTCTCATTTTAGAAGTTTCCAACTATTAAAATTCCACTTTATTTCTACATTGAAAATCAATAATTAACAGGAACTTAAGAATTCAAATACCGGGTTCATTTCAAATCATTTTGAAATAATATATATTCATATCTCTTACATATATCAAATCATATTTAGAAATTTTAAATCAAAATCTGTTTCACCAAACAACTGTGTAACAAAGCTACTATAGTGGTCTTCGCACTTTGAAACTCGAAAATGAAAGTCGATGATGTCGCGATCATCACCAAAATTATTATCCAACGACAGAAGAGGGGAGTACGGAACTTATTTTCTTTAAAATTCTTTTAAAAACATTTCTTTAAAATCTTATTGAAAATACTTCTATCCTAAAATACTTCCAAATAATACTAATATACATTTTTTTCAAAAATCTTTGAAAACCATTTTCAAAGCACCAGAATTTAAGTTCTCAAATTTCCAATTAAATTCATTTTATTTATAAATCATAATTTTATAAAACTTATTTATAAAATTACACTTCTTATAACATACAATAGTCAATAGTTTTTAAGATCCTTGACTAACCAAACAATAAATAATAATAATCAAATACATTTCCTAACAAACAAGCACAACAAAATAACAAAAATCGATTTATGAAAAAAACATTCTTTTAAATAGAAAATATAATATTAGGTAAAATTATTTCATTTACCAATTTCAAAAACAATATTGTGTTGGTTTACCCTATTCAAGTGTTTAGAAATCCCTATCGATGCCATAGCGTCCTATGTACCGACTGAAATTCATAAATACTAGACAGAACAAATTAACACAATACAAAACATTTTTTTTATAGCACTATCAAATACGCTCTCTTATATATACACACTCAGACTCATTCTAGGGTATTAGTAACCCTATCTCCAATGAGTTTAAACCCCAATAGGATAAGGTATCTCTAAACCAAAGCTTTGATACCAATTGTAACGACCCACCTTTTTCGGCGGTTTAAATCGACAATAAACCACACATGTCTAACTCAAACCATTCAGAAGGGTGGATTATCAATGGGGTTTAGTAAGAAATTAAGGGAAAAGAAGGGAAAACAAAATACAGAATCTCGCAGCGGAATGACAAAATAAAATAATCAAATAAAAAGTTCATGAAGCTGTTTTACAATATACATTTGATTACACAAATTTTCCAACATAATCAGAGTACAATCAACAAACATACCAATATAATGCAGCAGAATAGTATTAGTAAATACGGTCTAGCAAACTCCATCTTTATCTTTAGTGAATAGTGTCTTCAAATACTGAAATGCTCAGTCTGACCCGAGCGTAATGAAAAGACAAAACACTCGAGTCAGAACTAAAAGTTCTTATGTAAGTTAAATCAACAGCAAATAAATATGAGTGTGATAGCTTCAGAGATGTTTACGGGATTTACATCTCCTATCCAGTGTATAACGTGTGTGCAATAACTTAAGAGATGTTACGGGATTTTCCATCTCCTAAGGATCCATTAAACTATCTATATAGTAGAATACGCTATATATGTAATGTCTATCAGTAAAGTAAAGTATTAAAATAGCATTAAGGCTTTACATTGATCCCCCTTAACACATTTTTAAGCAGGTAGTCTATGCAGGTCCTGTAACACAACCAGTAACGTCAGTAGCCAGTGAGTCCCCTATAGGTATCATACTAAAACAAAATCGTATTGGGCGCGTATAAGGATAAAAAGTATGACAAGGCACGTGAGGCAAAGCCCAAGGTAGGATTCTACCATTTTATCCTTTCTGGTTGATGGTAACGCATCGTAGCTACGACCACCCACCGAGTCCACAACCCCAAAAATCAAATCAAGGTGCACCGATCGAGTCCAAAATAAATATAATAATACAAAGGGGTGATGGCCCCTAAAGATTGCGAACCCCTTGGCTAGACATAGGCTCCTGTTTTAGTCATTTCCAAGTGACACAAGTGTCGGGGTCATCCTTCATCGTGCTCTTTCTTCAAATCTAGAAAATGCCTCCAATTCAACCACTTCATTCTGGAAAACATCTACCACGTACACAGTTGTTAAAGTGGTTCCAATATTGACAAAGAGTATGCCAATAAGAGGCCCCGGTCTTTTAACAACCAAACGTCATTTTTCACACTGGTTGGTTCTTTTACATTTCAAAACAGATTCATATTTGATATCAAAATATCATAATCAATTCAAAATATCCTTCATTTCAAAATTATCAAATTTACTCAAAATATGTCATTTTCACTTGAAAATATCATTTCAAATTCCAACTTAGGTTATAACCTCATTTAACCACATTCGCATTTAAATCCACGATTTAAGTATAAACATTCCAACTTTGCCCAGTTTGAAATTTTAGAAAATAGTTTGAATAGTTTAAAACAGTTTAAATATTTTAATAGTTTGATATAAAATGGTTTGAGTATCGAAAATGGTTTATATAGTAAAATATTTTGGAGAAATCAAAATAATTTGAATATTAATAAAATAGATTTTAAACAGTTTATATTAAAATAATTTATTTTGAAAATAATATCAAATCAAACTGTTTCTTTCTATTTCAACAAATCTGGACCTATGTCCAAATTTCAAGTCAACAAACTCAATTTCTAATCTTTCAATTAGATTGACTCAATTTCGATTTAGTTTCAAATCAAATTGGTTTCAATTTCAATTCGAATTAACTCCAATTTCCGAAATATTTATTTTTAACTTCAAATCCGATTCAACAATCCAATTCAATGATTTAAATTTCAATTCTATTCTTATTTTAAACCATTTCAATTTATATCGATTTCGTGTCCAATTTCAATTTACTGATTTAAATCGCTTAAATCAAATTAAATCTCATTGTTCAATTTTAAGGTCCAAATCTTCAAAATAATTCAATTTTCCGAATTAAAGTCATATATCGATTATAACTTTACATTTCTAGTTTAATTCCTTTAAATAATTTCTTTTAACCAATTTCAACTTTTAAATCTTGAATTAGAAAATAATTAAGTTCATATAAATCCACAATTTATTTCCTTTAAAATAATGACATTTAATCAAAATCCAAATTTCAGATTTTAAAACCATTTAATTTAACCAATCCGTTGTCCATATATAATTTTCTACCCTATGGCCAAGTGATTAGTTATTCCAAATATAATTATAGGGATGGATATATATCATTCCAATCCAAATCAAAATGTCATAGGTATATATCATTTCAACCTATTTCTTAATTTATTCAAAATAATTTAATCATAGTTTATATGCTTTCAATTAATTTATAGGGTGAAAACAGGGATATATATAAAAATAAATAAACATCCAATTATCCAACATGTCAACAAATAGACATCCATCACAGTCAACATCCAAATCAGCCAATAAATCACAACAATTAACTAGTTATCAATATCAGGTATTTAGTTAGCAATTCAATTTCAATATTAATTTAATTGGCAATTTAATTCAATAAAATTCAATTTCAATTAAAATGTCAATTTAAACTACTAAACAACAACCAATAAAATTATTATTACTTCATAAATTTAATTCAACTAACCTAAGAATATTTAGTATTGCATGAGTGGGTTAAATCACTCACCTTTGATTTACAGCCAATTTAAAATCCAATAAAAGCTCAAAATTTGAACAGTCTCCAAATTCAACTAAATAAGTTCCATGTTGTCCGAAATTTTGATACGATCCTAATGGAAAAGACCGCGTGTGAATCCGAGTTCGTATGAAAAAGTTATGCATGTTAGAAGATTGAAATTAAAATTTTTAATTAAAATAAATTATAAGGGAAAATTAGTAAAATACTACATCACCTAACCCTAGCGCGCTCGACTCAAACCTTCCACGAAGCTAGAGCTACCATCATCTCCTCCAAATCGTAGCCACCTCCCTCGCCTTTGACCAGATCAAAAGTCGCCACCGTCGCCCTCGCCTCAGTTCGCCCCCTATGGCCACGCGCGGCCACCTCTGGCGCCTCCAAGCGCTGTTTGTCACGGCCGCGAAAATCACCACATTCTGGCAAACTAGTGGCGATCCAAGGTGATCAGCCACCATGGATTGACCCCACTCGTCGACCTCTATGCTGCAGCAACTTCCGATCGTCGATCGGATGAAGATCCACCATTGATCGCGAAACCCTAGTTTCAATAGCCATGACTGTTTTGGTGATTTCTAGGCAAACCAAAACTCGATTGCGAAAACAATCTACATATGCAGATTACGTTCGTCGAGAGCTTCGCTAGGATATATTATATGATAAGGTTTGAGCAGTTTGGATTTTGGAGCTTGATTGGAATTGGGAATTTAGGGTTTTGAGATGTCTGCCTATGGGAAGGAGCAGATGAGAACAGAAAATTGTACGTACAAACAATAGAATAAAAGACTGCTAGGGTTTATAACATCCTATATATGACAAAGCTGAAAAAAGAATGGATAAGAATGAATGGAACAGATCGAATGGGTCAGAGCGATAACAAAGTCCCGAAAAGCCCATTTCGTTCCCGAAACGAAAATAGGTCATCTAAGATATTTTTAAAATCAATGAAACTAGTTTCAAACCCTAATTCCATTGTATATAGAAGTTAGCTCTTAAAATCAATTTATAATAATTTAAATTCCATTAATTGGTTTCTACGCGTTTCGAGCTCACACGATCAAACGATGAGTCCGATCGTTGAAATCCTATAATAATTCGTCATTACGGATCCGATAAAATTGATTTCATTGAAATCTGAGGCAGTGCCCAAAAAGACTAATTTTACACGTTAGTTAAAATAATTTATTTTAAAAATCAATTTAATCACTTTTAAATTCTAAATTAAAAGTTTTATATCATCATTCTTGATTAAACAGAAATTAATAATCTTTTAAAATTAAATTTTCCATGTTAAATCTAAGATTTAAATTATAAATTAATTTCAACATTTAATTACGACTGTAATAAATCTTAGTTCATTATAATTAAAATTCCAACACTTTTATTATTTAGATTTACATTCTTATTATTAAATCATCAAATACCTTATGAATTTATTTAACATAAGTTTCCATCTTATTATTCTCATACTCTACAGTTAACGTCTTTTCTTATATTAACTGCAATAATTCAATTACATTTAATTCATTAATTACCAATTTAATATTCAAACGGTTTAATTAATGGGATGATAGTAAATCAATTGTTACCACTTAGTAATTCATATCTATTTTTTATTGTTCACCATAAGAAGTATAAATCTACTTACCAAATAGCTGATTTCATATTCTATATTAAAACCACTTTCAATTAAATTACATATAATTTTACCATTAATACTGTTTCCTGGAGATTTGACCAGGCAATTAAGTACTCGACATCTATGAGAACTCGGCACCCAGGAGCACTCGGCATCCAGGAGTACTTGGCATCCAGGAGTGCTCGGCATCCAGGAGCGCTCGGCATCCAGGAGCGCTCGGCATCCAGGAGCGCTCGGCATCCAGGAGCGCTCGGCATCCAGGAGCATTCGGCATCAGAAGGCGTTCGGCGTATACGACTGCTTGGCATGGCTCTATTGTTCGTCAAAAGCTATCGTTCGACCAGAACCATCGTTCGGCCAGAGACATCGTTCAGCTAAAGGCAAATGTTCGGCCAGTGCCATCGTTCGGCCAGGGACATCGTTCGGTCAGAAGCATTGTTTGGTTAAAGCTATCGTTCGGCCAGCACCAACGTTCGGCCAGAGACAACGTTCGATCAAGCGCTTCGTTCGGCCAGAGGCACGTTCGGCTTCGACTGACATTCGTTCCACTCTTCCCACGCAGCAAGCATATCGTTCGACATAGAGAAGGTGGTTCGGCATCATTGTGTTCGGCCTATTTGGTTCGGCATACGGCGACCACTGTATTTGGGCCAGAGTGTTCGGCTGCCGAGCCCACTTGGGAAGTCCAACCCATCTTTGTCTATAAATAGAGGGGCAGGGGCACAATGAAAAGGACCTTTTTTTGGGAGAACACTGGGGAGACTCTGCCATTTTTGAGACTCATCTTCTTTACTTAGCAACTTCATTCAAGCATTTGATCTACGAATTGTATTTTTAATCAATCATTAAGAAGATCAATAAAGTGAAAACTCAAAGTGGACGTAGGCAATTACGCTGAACCACTATAAATCTGGTGTTCTTACTTTCTGCATTTAAATTAGCATTGTCTTCCTTGTTTAATTTATCTTCATCACTTATATCTCTACACAATCTTTCTCTACGAGGTTAGTGACCAATTTTGGTGCTAACACTTTGGTGCTTTCACTGAGAATTGAATTCTCAGACCTCAAGGATCTTCTTTGAAGCTACTGGATTGAACAAATCCCCCAGAGAAGATCTGACTCATTGATAGGACATCCGTTGATTCTACTCAGAGTTCATACCAATAACTCTACAATGGTAAGACCGCGTACCAGGTCAGCTTCTCATAATGCGGATGCCCATGAGACTTCTAGCGTACAACAAGCAGGACCTAGCAATCAGCCATCGATTCCGGGTGTAGGAATTGCCGCCCAGGACCAGACTCCAGTTGTCACCAGAATAGAGTTCAACGACTTGATGAGAGAACTCAGGGAAAGCAGGAGACAACTAGGAGAGCAGATGCAAGCTAACGCCAACTTGGTGGCACAACTCACTCAACAGTAGCAACAGAATGCTGGGGGCAATCCCGCTCCATATTCCTCATCCGACAGCTCAACTTCCTCTGATGAACCTCCCAAGCGCAGACGCTGTAAGACTGAAGCTGCGCGGGCAGGTGCTGCTGTTCAGACAGCTGGAGACTGTGACCAAGCAGGAGCTGGAAATTTACGAACTGGAGTGCAAGTGGAGGCTGGAGGCCCAGACCATCAAAACGCTAACGATGTCGAACCTCAAGATGCACGTTTGGAAGATCGCCAGGAGAGGAGGCATCAACATGGACAGTCGCGTAGAACAGACTCTAACCTCCCGCCTTCCATACAAACACCAGATCTGACAGCCATGGTCAGGCAATTGATGAAAGAAAATCAGGGCTTATCGAATGATGATTGGGGAGTATCAAGAAGTCATACTCCATTCACGGATATTGCGCTGCAGGCAGCATACCCCAGGAAGTTTAGTATGCCAACTATTCCTGCGTATGAGGGAAAGACTGACCTTAGACAACATGTCATGAGGTACGAATGGATGATGGATTCAGCTAGAGCAAATGATGCAACCAAGTGTAGATGCTTTCCGATCACTCTATCTGGGATCGCTAGTATGTGGTTTACCCGACTTCCTCCGCGGTCTGTATCCAATTTCGAGGAGTTGGCAAAGAAGTTTATTGAGCAGTTCAGAATACACACTACTCGTCCAAAGGACGTAATTTCTCTGTTAAGTGTAATCCAAAATCCTAGGGAGTCGTTGAAGGAATATTTACAAAGATTCCATGTTGCGGCAACTGAAGTCAGTAATCCCAATGATCATGCAATTCCAATGGCTGTAATGAGAGGTGTGGACCCGGATTCTGAATTTGGAGACTGGTTGGCAGGAAAACCTCCGACCACACTAGAACGTTTTTACTTAAAGGCACATCAGTTCATAAGAAGAGAGGAAGCTAGGTGGGTAAGGCGAGATAAGGCACCAGGACCTGTCCAAGAATCCGTGAAAAGCAACATTGCTGTGAAGCAGTCCGGAGACAACACAGGAAAGGTCCAAGTCAATGTCCAGAACAAGCCTGGGCAGCCTAAGGAGTCCGGAGGAAGAAATCAAGGGAAAAAGAGAGAAGCGGGGAAGTGGAAGCCGAGAATTCCGAGCTACAACGAGTATACCCCCACTGAATGCGTCTCTCGAGAATATTTACCTCTCAACCTGCAATACCTTTCAGTACAGAAAGCCACGTCCAAAAGAGTCAACCGAGGAACAGAAACGGACTGGAAAATACTGCCGCTTCCATGAGACCCACGGGCACAATACGGAAGAGTGCAGACACCTACACGATGCCATAGAGAAGTTGATCAGGCAGAAGAAGTTGCAGGAATTTGTGAAGGATCCTCAGGAAGGAGGACAGGGAACATCCAACCCAGGTCGTGCTCCAGTTCTGTGTCATCCCGATGAACCTGCCCGGACTGTGGGCAGACTGGTCATAAACACGATCATCAGCGGACCACACCCTACGGATAAGAACTGGCAGGAGATGGAGTGGTACGCTAGTGCCCTGAAGCATGTAGATTTCGAATGTTGTTCGAACACGGAGGATGGGACCCCTGCTAAGCAGCTGCGTGTGATGACAGACGATATAGTGTTCAGAAACAGAGATGCTGACCAAGTGGAGGCCCCAACCATCGACCCGATGGTCATATCTACGACAATCGGACCGGCTTATGTGAAAAGGATTCTAATTGATTGTGGAAGTTCTATCAACATCATTTTCAAGAAGGCTTATGACCAGATGAAAATGGAAACAAAGGACTTTAAACCATCCAAAGCCCGTATACATGGCTTTAATGGCGTAGCGACTGATGCTGTGGGGTATGTCGAGTTACCAGTTGAACTGGGACAAGGCGAACGTCGGAGGGTGCGAATCCTACCCTTCGTAGTTTTGGATGTGGATTCTCCGTATAATGATTTCTTGGGCCGACCGGCCCTAGCTGAGTTTAGGGCGGCATTAGCCCCGTGGTGCTTGACTTTGAAATTCCTGACCGACAAAGGAGTAGGAGTTGTTCATGGCGACCAGGCGACCGGTCGGGCATGTTATGTGGCAGAGCTCAAAGAGGCCCATCGGAGGGAGAAAGGAAAGGTTGCGGACGTTCCTGTCCGCATCCTTAATAATGATGATTGACAAGTAGTGCCCGAGCCCTGGCTCGGGCATAATTCTCGGATCTTCAGAGGCATAGATCCGAGAGATGACGATGAGAAACCCAGGGAAGAAAAGGCAGCGCCGGTTGAATTAACGATTGACATTTCAGTCAGCCGAGACGATCCATTGCGAGTGCTGAAGATCGGATCACAACTCGGCCCCGCAATGACTAAAGACCTTAGTGATTTCCTCCGGGCAAATCTTGATGTTTTCGCCTGGGTGCATTCTGATATGTGCGGGATTTCTCCCGCCTTTACGAGTCATATGTTGAACATACACCCGAAACACGTCCCAGTTAAACAAAAAAGGAGAGGAATGGACCCAGAGAGGTCCGCTGCTCTTAGAGAGGAAGTGGATAAATTCAAAGTCAATGGATTCATCCGCGACGCCCTCTACCCTGAATGGGTATCAAATCCCGTGTTGGTGAAAAAGGCGAATGGGAAATGGAGAACTTGCATAGATTATTCCGACCTGAACAAAGCCTGCCCCAAGGACAGTTTCCCGTTGCCTATGATTGATCAGCTGGTCGACTCTACTGCAGGGCATAAGCTGTTATCATTCATGGACGCATACTCGGGTTACAATCAAATCCCGATGCATATTCCAGACCAAGAACACACCAGCTTCGTCAAAGACGTTGGGCTATATTGCTATGTAGTAATGCCCTTCGGACTGAAAAACGCAGGAGCGACTTATCAGCGTTTGGTGAATCTAATGTTCAAAGACCAGCTTGGTAGGACAATGGAAGTCTATGTGGATGACATGCTCGTGAAGTCACGACAGTCAAACGACCACATTCGAGACTTGGCTGAAATGTTTGACATACTCAGATATTATGGGATGAAGATCAACCCTCTGAAGTGTTCCTTCGGCGTTGCGTTGGGGAAGTTTTTGGGATTCATCGTCAACGCTAAGGGAATTGAAGCCAACCCAGAAAAGATTCAAGCTATTCGAGATGTGCAAGTGCCTAGGACTATAAAACAGGTACAGAGCTTGAATGAAAAAGTAGCTGCGCTGAGTCGATTCATATCCAGGGCCACGGACAAGTGCATCCCTTTCTTTGATATAATAAAGAAAGGGAAGAGGAACTTCGAGTGGACATCTGACTGTGACGAAGCATTCCAGGATCTGGTGAGGCATCTGGAGAGTCCACCAGTGCTGTCAAAACCAGTAGACCATGAGATGCTGTACGTATACTTGGCTGTATCCCCACATGCGATAAGTGCGGCTCTGGTTCGCGAGGAGCACCGAATCCAAAAGCTGGTGTATTACGTTAGCAAGCGTTTAACGGGGGCAGAAAGAAATTACCCCAAAATCGAGAAATTGGCCTACTGCATGTTGATTGCATCACGTAAGCTACGCCCATACTTTCAAGCACACTCAATCAGCGTTTATACCGATCAACCCCTACGGCAGGTACTCCAACGACTAGAAACTTTTGGAAGATTGTTAAAATGGAACATCGAGTTGAGCCAGTTCGATATCACCTACTTGCCACGAAGAGCCATACAAGGGCAAGCATTAGCAGACTTCATTGCTGAGTTTACTGTGTTTGACGAACCAGATGGTCACAACGTCATGCCCCCCGTTCGATGGAAATTATACACTGATGGGGCATCAAACGACCGTTGCTCCGGCGCGGGTGTAGTTCTTGTAACTCCGGAAAATCGATCAATTTGTTACGCTTTGAAGCTCGATTTCCCAGCTATAAATAATGAAGCAGAATATGAAGCACTGATTGCTGGCTTGAAGCTCATCGGAGAACTCGGGATCAAATCAGTTGAAATCTTTTGTGACTCATAGTTGGTGGTTTACCAAGTGCGGGGAGATTACCAAGCAAAGGGACAGAAGCTTGCTCCGTACCTTGTTCTGGTTCAAGAACTTCTATCGAATCTTGAGCGTTATGATATTTCGCATGTCCCGCGCGAACAGAATAAAGAAGCCGACTCGTTGGCTAAGTTTGCGAGCACAGGCGATGCGCAGCAAATGGGATTGTATCCCGTTGAGGCCTTGCATGCCCCGAGCATAGACGAGATGAAAGTTGATCGTGTGTTGGAAACGGAAATCGAAAAGGAGTCGTGGATAACCCCATTCAAACTATACCTGACGACCGGGGCTTTACAAGAAAAAAGGAGCGAAAGACGATAGGTCCTTCGAAAGGCCGCACGATACGTGATGCAGGATGGATTAATGTATCGAAAAGGGTTCTCAGTCCCCTTATTACGGTGCATCGCTCATGGTGAGACAAAGCGGGTCTTGAAAGAGGTTCACTAAGGGGAATGTGGCGACCATACTGGGGGGCAAACGCTACCAAAAAAGATCCTCCGCTATGGATATTACTGGCCGACCGTAAATCGGGACGCTGCAGACTACGCAAGGAAATGTGACAAGTGTCAAAGATATGCGAAAATCCTGAGGACTCCATCAACGGAACTCACACAAATGGTTAGTCCCTGGCCATTTGCAATCTGGGGAATCGACATAATCGGCTCTTTGCCTATATCCAAAGGTGGTGCGAAATACGCGATAGTTGCAGTCGACTATTTCACAAAATGGGTTGAGGCAGAACCCTTGGCCACAATCACCTCTAAGAAGGTCATTAACTTCGTTGTACGAAGCATTATATGCCGCTTTGGCCTTCCTCGCACCATCATTACGGACAACGGGACGCAATTTGAAAGCAGAGAGTTCAAAGAGTTCTGTTTAAAGTATGGCATCGAGAAGAAGTTCGCCGCCGTTGCACACCCAAAAGCTAACGGACAAGTCGAGGCCGTTAACAAAATAATCAAGTCCATACTGAAGAAGCGTCTGGAGAAAGTCGGAGGCAAGTGGGTAGATGAACTCCCGACAGCATTGTGGGCTTATAGAACTACCCACAAGCCCGCGACCGGCCACACTCCATTCGCCTTGGCATACGGCTCGAAAGCTGTTATACCCGTGGAACTTGAAGTTCCATCACACTGAGTGACATACTATGATCCCAAGACGAACCAGGACCTCTTGTTGGAATCGCTGGACTGCATCGATGAAAAATGTGAAGAGGCCGAATTAAGGGCGGCAGCGCATAGGCACCGAGTCAAGCGTTACTACGACGGCAGAGTCCGCCCAAGGATTTTTGATGTTGGCGATCTCGTTCTGAAACGAGTCTTACCGGTACCATCACGTATGAATCCCAACTGGGAAGGTCCGTACGTCATTGAACGGAAGCTTGGAGAGGGAACATTCAAGCTAGCGACCGTTGATGGCGCGACACTCCCCCGAGCGTGGAACAGTGAACATCTGCGACATTATTACATTTAGTATGTTTCTTTCATGTTTTAGGCACAGTTATTTCCTGTATGTTTTCATTCAGTCGTAACTTAGTTTCATTTTAGCCATGTAATTGAGCAGTTTAGTTGTTTCTCATTAATAAAGGCTTGAAGCCGTATTTTCCACAAATTACTAATGTCTCTATACCTCATAGTCGGGTGATGAATTACTAGAACTACATTATCATGTACGATGTACGAACTCGTATAAGTGATTTCAATCTCCGAGTCCCCAGAGTGCGGACCGGAGTACTCTAAGTCCCCGGAGCGCGGACTAGAGTATAAACGATTTCAATCTCCGAGTCCCCTGAGCGCGGACCGGAGTACTCTAAGTCCCCGGAGCGCGGACTATAGTATAAATGATTTCAATCTTCGAGTCCCCAGAGCGCGGACCGGAGTGCTCTAAGTCCCCGGAGCGCGGACTAGAGTATAAACGATTTCAATCGCCGAGTCCCCTGAGCGCGGATCGGAGTACTCTAAGTCCCTGGAGCGCGGACTAGAGTATAAACGATTTCAATCTCCGAGTCCCCAGAGTGCGGACCGGAGTACTCTAAGTCCCCGGAGCGCGGACTAGAGTATAAACGATTTCAATCTCCGAGTCCCTAGAGTACGGACCGGAGTACTCTAAGTCCCCGGAGCGCGGACTAGAGTATAAACGATTTCAATCTCCGAGTCCCTAGAGTACGGACCGGAGTACTCTAAGTCCCCGGAGCGCGGACTAGAGTATAAACGATTTCAATCTCCGAGTCCCCAGAGTGCGGACCGGAATACTCTAAGCCCCCAGAGCGCGGACTAGAGTATAAACGATCTCAATCTCCGAGTCCTCAGAGTGTGAACCGGAGTACTCTAAGTCCCCGGAGCGCGGATTAGAGTATTAACAATCTCAATCTCCGAATCCCCTGAATGCGGGTCAACTTACTATAAGTCCCCGAAACGTGAATTTAGAAAAAAAATTCTAAGTACTGGGAAATATACAACTCATAAGTGCTTGAGTCTTGACCGCAGTTATTCAGAAAGCTAAAAAAAGAGTAAAGGTAAAAGAATCGCTCAAACTGCTAAGGAAACTGAACTTTATTTAATAGTCCAAAATGAGGTTACATAGTTATCCCTCCAAAACTTGGAGTCAAAAACCTATCTACATAAACTTCGGAAACAAAAGATGAAAGTAGTTACAAGACTTAAGCACAATCTCGTTGAACGAGTTTAGCGATTATTTCTTTGGTTTCTTCTTCTTGTCTTCCTTTGTTTTCTCAGACGATTCCTCTCCCTCACGCTTCTTCTTGGATTTCTTGCTTGCTAAAGAAGCGGAATCAGGAGAGGGAGAAGGAACATTCAGCGGTTTGAATTTGCCAGGGAGAATGATCTTCAAAGGTCTATTCTGCGGGTCGGTGAGTTCCAGAATTTCAGGCTCAACTTTGATCTCGACTTTCTTTTTCGCCTCTTTAGCGAGACGCTCTTTCATGCTCATCTTCGAAGTATGTCCAGAAGCACCAGTGATTTCGATTTCATCACTCCCTTCGGCGGGAGATGAGGTGTCAAGCTTATCATCATCTAGCGCCCCAATCACTTGAGCGTCGGGGCGGGAGTTGCTCCCGCATGAGCAACATCGCTTGTTTTCTCTGCCTCCTCCTTGGCATCATCATTTCTCGGAGTTGGCTCGGCATCAGAGCAGCCTGCATGAAAACATAAAGAATGAGCATTAGGATGAATAACCGCTACTAGAAAGTGACAGATCTTTTAGCTTCCAAAAGAAGAAGTTCCTACCGGGTTCTGGCTGGCTATCAGTTGCGCATGGAGTTTCGCCCTCTAGAATAGGGGATAGCACATGAACACCAAGCCCGGGATCTTCAGGATCGTAGCCGGCATGCTGCTCGAATGGGTCAAGTGTCGGCCGACCAGCCGATTGAACAGTAGGAGGATCAGCAGCATGAGGAGCAGTAGTCTTAGCCCCAGATGGACCGGCTTCATCATTTTTCTCTTCTGGTAGGGGAGAGCCTTTGCTATAAAGAGCCAAAGCTGCAGATAAGTCCACTGGCTCGTTCCCTCTAAGAAATTCCTTCACCAGAGCATCCTCATCGACTTCCTCAGAGCCCGACTCGATTTTCCTAATTTTCACTAAAGTTTCCCAGGCCTCGGCTAGGGATTCGAGATAGCCCTCGCCCAAGAATGTCAAGTCGCGATGCATAAGGACACGGGCACCATACTCAGCAATCAACGGCTCAAACATGCACTTGACCTCTTCCCTGCCGGCTTCTGCGGCCGCCTCGAGGCGAGAGTCAATCTCCTCCGCAGCTTTTCTTTTGCCCTCCTCACAGGTTTCATCTTTCATTTTTTCAACCCCAGCAAGTTCGTCATCGAGCTTTGCTTTCAAGAGCCGAGTAGCAACGATTTCATCACAGTATCGTTGTGACTCTTCTTGAGCAGCTACTTTGTCCTCTTTCTCCTTGGAGAGTAATTCTTTCAACTCTTTGACTTGTATGGCAAGCGCGTCCCTTTCTTTTTGGATAGAATCTTTTTCTAAGGCAAGGGCACCGCTACGCTAGACTGCTTCATCAAGTTCCTTCTTGTGAGCCATCTCTAAACGAGTGACTGCCTCAGCAGTATCTTTTGCACTTTGCTCAGCGGCTTCCAGCTTTGACTTATACGAAGCGAGCTCTTCGTCTTGAAGCTTGATGATGTTCTTGTCATAGCCAGTCTCCAATTTCAAACGATCAATTTCATATTGTCGCTCAACAGACACCTTTGAGATCTTTTCAACCAAGTGTACAAACGCATCAGGTTGAACATAGACGTCGTTGTTACAGGCAATGGCACTCTGCTTCACATGCCCAGGGATATGATGAATAGCTGGGAGGAATTTCAGACCATCAAAACAAATTTTTGGGAATTTGGCCTTAAGATCGACCATCTTCTCTGCTACAGTTGGGTCAACCACGGGAGTAGGGGGAGGAGGCTTTGAAAGTTCCGCTCTTTTTCGGTGCTCCCGAGTTTGCCTTGTACTCGACGAACCGGAGTGTTGTTCTCGGGAAACATCGGGTTGGGACCCCTTCTGTGACGGCTTCTCTCTGTCCGGCTCAGTTGGAGGAAGAGGATCACGGGACTGTGAAGATTGGGAATATGTCTTCTTACGATGAGACGAATCGCGGGGACGATTGTCTCGATCTTCGTAATCATCTCTGTCCCTGCGTCTGCCCGAACCTGAATCCCGTCCGGGATGATGAAATATGGAAGAACCGTGAAGACGATCGAGTCCGTGAGAGCGCCCCATGTCACCTACAAAGAATAGAGATAACAATGAGTTAAGAGAAATCCGGGAAATAAGAAAAAACTTGAAGTGTATGATGGAATGCGTATGTGCGTGTGTGTCCTAGTGTTTCCCCCGACGGACCAGTTCTTTTTTCTTTACTAATCGGAGTATTGTCTCCCTGGACTGGGAGTTGAACTCCCGCATTGCCTCTAGCGGGCGAAGAAAACTTGAGGGCTTCAGGATCGTCAAACCCGTAATTAAGTATATCGTCGGGGATGGAAAGATTCGACAAACCCCTTAGAGAACTTTCATGTGCTGTGAGGAAGCCTCTTTCTCTGGCAGGATAAGCGTAACTTTTGAAGTTCCGCCAACTTTCTCCTTCCGTATCTTGTATTTTAACTTTTTCTTTCCCTTCGAAGGGGAGGATAACGTTTCAATATCGTGAACTTCGACCGCCGGATTCCAAGCGGGACCCACATTCTCGCCTTGAGTCTCAGGAGCTTCATCCTCTTTGTGCTCACCCTCTTCGTGCGCATCGGGAGTGTGGCGTGATGACGATCCAGCTTGTTTTTTCCCTTTACCGGATGCTGGCTTGGGAATGGAGACGCCCTCCGGGAGGCTAATCCGACGACCAGGGGCTAGCAAGCCGAACCTCGACAATGATTCATTCGAAATGATGGTTCGGATGTCTCGTTCCTTGGCAGGAAGAGCTCTAATGGCCTCAACGGCCTCAGAATATCCTCGGCCCTACGCAGGTTGATACCTGAAAAGATGAAACGAGGAGTTAGGAAAAGCATAACTCCAATTAAACACGAATGATGACTCAACGAAGAGACTTACTGCCTTCAACCCATCTCCTCGCAAAACCAAGAGGGCAACGCACGTAGAACCATTCCTATTTGTACAGGGCGAATTTACTACATGCTCCTGTCAAGATTTGGCATTTGTGGTACGGCTCGAGGAACATGAAGGAAGGGCTATCTTTCCGTTTCTTGATCATATAAATGTATATGATGTCGCCAGAAGTTGGAGGTCTAGAGAAGACGGCCATGAAGAGTAGGTAGGTCACATATAGAAACGCATGACCATTCGGATGCAGCTGCGATGAGGCAATGTCTATGTACTGCAACACGTCCCGAAGAAATAAATTGAATGGAGGCACGCTGCCCATCCAGCACATGAACTTGTTGCAGGTGGTATATCCGACTGGGGGCAGGTGAGGACGATCGTGTCGCGACGGGACTAACACATCGGCGAAAGGAATCCCATGGATGGAACATATTCGTCGAAGTGCAACTTCATTAATCTTCGAAGCCTGTGAGTCGATCGGATTATCTAAGAGAATTGTTGCTTCCAGGGCATCAGGAGCTAAGTTATGGGCAGGGGAAGTCGATGGATTTGGAGTATCAGCGGCTTCTTGCCTTGATGATGGCCCAGGCCTATCGGATATAGTGGCGGAGCTAGACTTTTTAGACATCCCTAATAAATAATGAATCTGTCTAAGTGTCTGTGAAAACTATACTTGAAAAACGTTGAATGTTAGAATTAACAATACGAGTATCTCCCCCCACGTGGTGTGTAAACTAGTGCAAGCAATCGTGTATAAGCAATAAGAATCTAGAGATTACAAAGACACGAAAACGAGTTTCAAATCGTTGCCTTCGAAGACCGTCATCGCTGACCGTCTCAAAAAGCTCGCCTTGTGGTGACTACAGTTCTAGATTCGGAAAATGTATAATTAATAAGTGTTCGGCTAAAGTTTTGTCCGGCCAAAATAGGTTACAACATTCACAATCGTTCGGTTAAGTGTTGTTCAGCGCTTATAATTGTTCGGCATTTGAATTGTTCGGCCTAAGTATTGTTCGTCGCTTATGATTGGTCGGCGTTTGTATTGTTTGGCCTAGGCTTGGTTTGGCATTTGAATTGTTCGGCCTAAGTGTAGTTCGGCAATTATGCTGTTCGGCACTTACATTTGTTCGGCATTTGTATTGTTCGGCATAGGTTTGGTTTGGCATTTATGTTTGTTCGGCCTAAGGTAGTTCGGCATTTATGTTTGTTCGGCCTTTGTATTGTTCGACTTAAGTATGGTTCGGCATTTGTGTTCGTTCGGCCTAAGTGTAATACGGCGTTTGTGACTGTTCGGCGAAGCATTGTTCGACCAGAAGCTTGTTCGATCAAGACAATGCTCGACACACCTCCCTTAACAACGGCTTCGTTCCCATCTTATTTCTCCATCCACGCCAAACTACGAGGGTGAATCGTTTGGCAGGTCGTGCTAGACTTTACCATTCGACGCCCCTAACCATCTCCTACTTCTTCTATGCTCTTTCCTCCACCAATCTCGTTCGGCACACAAGATTTATGCCGAACCACTATACGTCTACCAAACAGCTTCCTAGAAAGCTCATCTCTGCCCACTCTTCCACCACCCTCATCGCGTGACTCTGGCAACTTTTTAAGATACTTTAATTAAGGCTCGACCTACCCCATCAATTAGGGAGTTCGAGCGTAAAGACCATGTTTAGGTGGAAGAGACGATACCTAGTTGATAGGATGAAGATTTGGGAGTAGTCGACGAATAGTTGGAGAATGTTAACTGAGAGCTTCGGCAGGTGCAAGGCAGGGGTGTTGGAAGTGTAAAAAGGGGAGAAAGAAGGAGGTGCCGGCTTTTATAGGGAAAAAGGAGAAGTCGAAAAGGCTACATCCGGTGGAACCGGTCAAAGTCACAGCGTTCGGCATCGGCATACAATGACGTTCGGCAATTGAAGAGCGCTCGGTTTCCAGTGCATCGTTCGACATTTATACCACGCTCGGCACACGCCTCAACTGCTGATATTCTCAAAAAGGCATCTCCATTCGAAGTTAGTCAAGGATTTGAAACGGAACATGAAGGTTACACGAATCAAAGCGTATCACGATTCAGTCACGTAATACACTTTAGGGGGCAAGTGTTTCCTGGAGATTTGACCAGGCAATTAAGTACTCGACATCTATGAGAACTCGGCACCCAGGAGCACTCGGCATCCAGGAGTACTCAGCATCCAGGAGCACTAGGCATCCAGGAGCGCTCGGCATCCAGGAGTACTCGGAATCCAGGAGTACTCGGCATCCAGGAGCATTCGGCATCAGAAGGCGTTCGGCATATACGACTGCTCGGCATGGCTCTATTGTTCGTCAAAAGCTATCATTCGGCCAGAGACACCGTTCAGCTAAAGGCAAACGTTTGGCCAGTGCCATCATTCGGCCAGGGACATCGTTTGGTCAGAAGCATTGTTTGGTTAAAGCTATCGTTCGGCCAGCACCAACGTTCGGCCAGAGACAACGTTCGATCAAGCGCTTCGTTCGGCCAGAGGCACGTTCGGCTTCGACTGACATTCGTTCCACTCTTCCCACGCAGAAAGCATATCGTTCGGCATAGAGAAGGTGGTTCAGCATCATTGTGTTCGGCCTATTTGGTTCGGCATACGGCGACCACTGTATTTGGGCCAGAGTGTTTAGCTGCCGAGCCCACCTGGGAAGTCCAACCCATCTTTGTCTATAAATAGAGGGGCATGGGCACAGTGAAAAGGACCTTTTTTTGGGAGAACACTGGGGAGACTCTGCCATTTTTGAGACTCATCTTCTTTACTTAGCAACTTCATTCAAGCATTTGATCTACGAATTGTATTTGTAATCAATCATTAAGAAGATCAATAAAGTGAAAACTCAAAGTGGACGTAGGCAATTACGCTGAACCACTATAAATCTGGTGTTCTTACTTTCTGCATTTAAATTAGCATTGTCTTCCTTGTTTAATTTATCTTCATCACTTATATCTCTACACAATCTTTCTCTACGAGGTTAGTGACCAATATTGGTGCTAACAGATACATCATTTAATTCATCCCTTATTGACTTACAATTATTTCCAATTTAAGCTCTACAATTACATTCCAAATTAAACTTTACCAATACAATTGATTGAAATTGCATTAACATAGTTGTCAATTACACTAAATCAATATTATTAAATTATATCCTAATAATTTTTTTCATTAATAAATCATAAGTTTTAATTTCTCAAAATATCAATTTCCAAAATCTTATTAAATTTAATAATTTTAATTATCAAAAATACGGGTCGTTACAGATCCCTTTCTTCAGCTCTTGGGGAGTAATAACAAGATTTGGCATCGGTACATTGAGTCGTGGACTTTTAAGTGGGGGCTCTTCTTGAATGGAGAACACTCCCCTCTAGCTTCTTTAATGTATCTATTTCTGACCCCTTGCTAGCCCCTGCAGGGTGTGGCTCCCGATGGATTACATCAATCCTATTCAATTGCGGACCCAAGCTTAATGGATCTTCTCCTTCCAAGATGTAATGGCGTTACTAGGAAATTTTTGTGGACCATCACCAGTCCTAGGTGCCTTTTGCTTCTCTTGGATGAATTCCTTCAAATACCCTTCACGGATTAGTTTCTGAATGATTCCAGCCAATACCTGACATTCATCAGTTTTATGACCATCTGCTTTGTGATAAGCGTAATAGTCATCCCTCTTTCTCTGTTCAGGGTAATTATTGGCCTTAAACGAAGTCGAGAAGTTCACCTTCTCCTTGGTCATTGCATATATATAAGACAATGGAATTTTTAAAGTGATTGAATTAGTATTGCGCTCCTCCCACCTTGTTCTTTTATGTCCCTGATCCAACTTAAATCTTCCACCCTCCTTCCTAGGATTAGCTTTCTTTTTAGCATAATATAATTCATCCGTTCGAATGAATTTATTAGTTTGGAAGTGGAAATCTTGTAAATCCTTACATCCATGCACAAAGAGTTCCTTCCAGAATAGTGTATTCTCTATCAGCCCGGAATACACGGCCATGGGCTTATCCCTGTCATTCATATCTTTAGCTTTCACTGCTTTTGTATTGAATCTTCTGAGGTAATCTCTAAGTAACTCTCCCTGTCTTTGCTTAATGTTTACTAGAACAGTGTAATCAATGGTCGGATCCTTGCATATACAGAACTGGGTAGAGAATTCATAAGAAAACTGTTTCCATAAATAGATAGTCTTCTCGCGATATTGACGGTACCACTTTGCAGCTGCTCCTTGAAGTGCTACCGGAAATAATCTGTACCGAACTGCCCTAGAGGCATTATACAAATCCATTTGGCTATCAAATGCCATCAAGTGATCATCAGGATCAGTGGTACCATGATATTTCATAGTTGGGATCTTTACATAAGATAGGATAACCATTGACATGATCTCATATGTGAACGGAGCTACTCGTTCATTGTCTTTCACTCGTTCATCCAGTGTTCTCTTCCCTTTTGCATTCATTATACCTTTGATCGCTTTTTCTGCTACATCTTTCAAATAAGCTTCAGTGTCGTGATAGCTTTTTCAGTTTGGGCTGTGTTCTTTTAAGGTCGAGCTTCCAGATTGCTCGAGGGATTTATCCAGTATCCTTCCTTGATGATCAACTTTAATCCGATGACGCTCCTTTTTCTTCTGTGATGTTAGATCTATTTTTCTCTTACCCTCATTGGTATAAGCTTTTAAATTTCTTCTTGGGGAGATAACCTCATCTCCAGTTGTTAGTTTTGCTGTTTTTGAATACTTTTGAGACCGTGCTGCTTTGAGAAGCTCTTGCATTTCCTGCAATTGTTGCTCTAGATGCTTTATCTTGACTGCATTATCATCTGGTTGTGCTGGGGTTGATGGTTGCCCTTACATAACTCCTTCTAAATTAAAAGCTGGAGCAAAGTTTTCTTCCAAAGTTGTGGTATGTATTGCCTCTTCGTCCATTCAACTTAGCCTTTTAGAATTCATTTTCCTACATCAAGTTAAACAGTCCATAATTAGTCTATAAGGGAACCACAAAGACGGAGGTTCGAGCCCTCCTTCTAGCGCCAAAAATGTTAACAAGAAATCTTGTCAACATCCCAAAGCTAAGTTGTTAACAAGAAATGTTGTTAACGCCTCAAAAGAAAGTTTTTAGAAGTGATCAATCTCTTCGGAACCCCTTTCAAATGGGTTGATTAGGACAGATTTCCTTCGAAGGGTGATCTTATGAAAATGTTAATTGTAGTTAAGTAGCCCAATCAACCCTTTAAAATGAAGGTTAAGGAGAAAACATCTCCTTCATGACCCCTTGTGGGTGAGTTGAAAGGGTCATTTGCATCTCCTTTTAAGTGGAAAGAAAGACATTAGACATTTATCCTTTTCGATTGTGTTGAAAGGACCATTCTGACCCTAAAAGAAGAATTCACTTTCGACAGTATTATTTCTGCTATTATGGAAGGAATTCCTTCAAAAGGGTTATATGTTTTGAAATATAAGTACTCCTTTCGAAGATATCCAACCAGCTAGTATAACTTAGTATTCATGCGTCGAGTCCATTTCGAAACGTCCCTTTCGATCAGGTCGAAAGGGTGTTTACTCGTTCAAAATGGACTCGAGGTACAATATATAAGTTCTATATTTAATATGCAATGGAATAACATCTCGGACAATATAAGTTCCACGAACTTACTAATATTGAAACATATCATAATCTTAATTTAACATTTGATATCATGAGACACAATGATAATATGATTCGAATACACATTCTCTAAGTTGATCACATTGCATTGCATAAGTCAAATAGGAGTTAAGAAAATAAGTAAGCATCATGTGCAATTGGTCATTAGTCAGGCTAATGGCCGAAATGATCTTTCTTTATTCAAAATCTATATTGAATCCATGCTCTTCCTCCCATTGCATTTATTCAAATTGAGTTACAAATAGGAAATTTTTTCCCCCAAATTGATTTAGGGCTACAAAGATTTGATTTGCTATCAAATGCGAGAAAGAGTTTAGAATTCCAAAATTTGATTCCCCAAATCTCGGACGCCTAGCGGCGTATTTATAGATGCAGGTCGACCCTCTTGCGTGCCCATCTTTTCACTTCAATCGAAAGGCCTTCTTTCAACCTTTTGCGTGCATCCTTTCGACACAGTGGAAAGGCCTTCCTTCTCCATTCTGCGCGCATCCTTTAAATGCGGTTGAAAGGCCCTCTTCCTAACCTTTCTCATTCATTCTTTCGCCTTCACCCTTTCGAATCAGACCTTTCGACCTAGTCGAAAGGATTACCTTGACAACCTTTCGTTGCCGCTACAGTTTGAGCGCCCTTCTACTTTGCTTTTTAAAAAGAACTTGATTGCTTTCGACTTCATCGAAAAGAGGGTAGGTGCACTCCCCACTTTGTGTTGCTATGCTGTTGCACGTAAGAGATGAGTTGAGCTTTTGTATAGTTTTGAAAGGATTAGTTGGTGGCGATTGGATCATTGCGAAAGGTTACTTGGCTTCAGGTAGAGTCTTCTTTATGCTATCGAAAGGTTCAAATCATTTCGAAAGGCTTATTCTTTCTGCTGAAAGGTGCACATTGACAAATGTCTTTAAGTGGAAGGTTGACACTGTCGAAACCCACAATTTTGAAGGGTTTGGCTCTCGTGTGTGACCCGTTGTCCAATACCTTCAAAACGGGTTTCGAACCCATACTAGGCTTTTTCATATATATGGATTATCTGCATCGAAAGGTCCAGCTGAAGCGAAAGGATAGCTTTACCTTCTTTTCCACTCCTTTGAAAGCCCTTATTTCACTGGATACTTGTAGGTGCATCAGTTGCTTGCGACTTCATTCAACCTCTTCGAAAGCTGTCTCAATGTCTTCGAAACACTGTTTTTGGATTATGGCGATACCCTTGTCTTGAGTTTTTGTGGGGCCAAGCACTGTTTATGAGCCTTCTTTCATGCCTTTATTCTTGAATTTTATGGTTAACAAAATTGTTGCAAATTGCATCAATATACCATCATAAATTTTTTGATGCTAATTTCCATAGCAAATTGAGGTAGATTACCGATGGTTACTTTTCGAGGCTATTTTGCAACGGATTTCCAAGGAATTTGCAAGGGGCACTTATATTATTTTTTAAAAGTATAAAATTTTGAGAGGCTTATCCTAATTTAACCACAATGAATTTTATAGCAAATATTTTAATAATTGATAATTAATAATTAATAATTATGAAGTAATATTTAAAAATTAATAATTTATTTTTAATAATTGATAGCTACTATTAAATGTAATAATTAATAATAAATTTTAACTAATAAATGTTAATAGTTAATAATTAATTCAATAATTAACAATTAATATTAATTAATTAAGAAGTGATAATTAATAATTAGGGAAATTTTGTCTCAAATCCCTCGATTAAGAAATAATTAGGCCCGCAACCCTCTCATTTACACATTATAATCTACATTCCTATTATTAAATAACTAAAAATATAAAATTGCAAAACCCTACCTACTTTCATCTGTCATTCCATCGAACTATAAAAAGGAATGCGAACACTCGAAATTGAACTAAATACCCAATTTGCAAATTAGGTTTTCTACTTTCGATCGACAGGATTGTTATCCGGCATTTTGACCCAGCTTAATCCACACTCATTGGACAAGTTAGACTTGATGATAGAAAAGGAAAGCAGCCCAGAGAAGTGATCATGGAGTCCAGAGATCAAGCACAGACAATGGTATGAAGCAACGATCAAGTGAGACCAAGAAATGGAATCTCTGGAATATTCTAAGTATGGATTAGTGCCTTCCCTAGGCAGCAGATCGGTACCTATCCCTTCCATAAGCAGGGGATCAGATCGTATTACTTCCCCTAGGCAGGGGATCATATCTTAACACTTCCCCTAGGCAGGGGATCAGATCGTATCAGCCCAGCAGTTCAACTCAATGGAAATCGATCGATATCTCCAAAATCATGAAAGCAACTATGCAACCAACTTTGAAAACACGAAGCTAGCATCAAGACGGACTCACATGAGGGATCGCATAGGCCTAGAAGGTCATCTAAACCAATTGGCACCGATCTGTCAAGGGTCAAAATTAGAGAAAAAAAATCATAGAACCTGCCATATACCTCATAATGCATTGAATAAAATATAATAATCACATATATAGAACAAGCAAGATAGTAATAACTAAATGAAACACAAATATCAGAGTGCATAGGTTCACAGAGTTATACAAAATAGTAATATAGTTTATAGAACTGGAAATAAACTCAAAATACCATCTCTAATAAAATAGCCAACACTGTCTAGGCTCCATAGTGTCGCACAGTGGAATAAGCAATAGTAAACCCAAATACAATATGAGAAAGCACCATCTCTTGTTCGTTCTCTGCAAAATACAACGTATCACCGAAACCTGCTATCTCAAAATACTATATAAGTCGGTATAGTAAGGAACAATGGTATAAGAATCATACCTGGCCTGTCTCTACATCCTAAAAGTTAGCACATAACAACGATACTCATTGCAAGAAAAGCTAAAAATAGCGGCATATTACAACGATGGATTTTTTTCATTGCTAAATTTGCTATAGATTTTCAAGTGATTACAAAGGATAATTTTAAGTTTTATATATTTCAAATTATTTTATATCATCACCGTCCACTTATTATATCTGCCACTAAACCATTGCAAATTGCATCGATATGCCGGCATAACTTTTTTGATGCCAATTTCCATAACAATTTGAGGTAGAGTACTAATGGTTACTTTTCGAAGCTATTTTGCAGCGGATTTCAAGGAATTTGCAAGGGGCACTTATATTATTCTTTAAAAGTATAAAATTTTGAGAGGCTTATCCTAATTAACCACGATGAACTTTATAATAAATATTTTAATAATTAATAATTATGAAGTAATATTTAAAAATTAATAATTTATTTTTAATAATTAATAGCTACTATTAAATGTAATAATTAATAATAAATTTTAACTAATTAATGTTAATATTTAATAATTAATTTAATAATTAACAATTAATATTAATTAATTAAGAAGTGATAATTAATAATTAATAATTAGGGAAATTTTGGCTCAAATCCCTCTCTTTAGAAATAATTAGGGCTGCATCCCTCCCATTTACACAATATAATCTACATCCCTATTTTTTAATAACTAAAAATATAAAACTACAAAACCCTACCCACTTTCATCCATCATTCCATCGAATAAAAAATAGGCAAGCGAACACTCGAAATTCAACTAAATACCTAATTTGCAAATTAGGTTTTCTACTTTCGACCGACAGAATTGTTATCCAGCATTTTGACCCAGCTATATCCAGACTCATTGGACAAGATAGACTCGATAATAGACAAGGCAAGCAACCTAGAGAAGTGATCGTGGGGTCCATAGATCAAGCATAGACAATGAATGAAGCAATGATCAAGTGAGACCAAGAGATGGACTCTCCGGAATATTCTAAGTATGGATTAGTGTCTCCCTGGGTAGGAGATCGGTACATATCCCTTCCCTAGGCAGGGGATCAGATCGTATTACTTCCCCTAAGTAGGGGACCAGATCGTATCACTTCCCCTAGGCAGGGGATCAGATCGTATCAGCCCAGCAGTTCAACTCAACAGAAATCGATCGATATCTCCAAATCATGAAAGCAACTATGCAAACAACTTTGAAAACATGAAGCTAGCATCAAGGCGGACCATGGGAGGGATCGCATGGGCCTACAAGGTCATCTAGAGCAATCGGCACCGATCCTGTATCCTTGGGAGTTGGGCTACGAAACACTTTTGGGTGACTTCGTCTAAATCGCGAGATTCTACCTACAAAATTTCATAAAGATATTCAGTCGTCTTTTTCTATAAATACAGTGACCATTCTCCATAAGGGGGATCCTTCTCTTCGACGGCCATGGCTCTGCCATTGCTATTCTTTATTCTTGTACTACTTGATCCCAGCTGATCCAAATCTCTTGTAATCAAACAACTAGTGCAAGATCAATAAAAGAATCAAGTGGACGTAAGCCAAGATTGCCGAAGCACTATAAAAATTTGTGTCTGATTTACTTTTTCTGATCTATTTTAATTTTATTCTTCATTTAATCTCTACTAGAATTCTATTGGGTGTTTGTGATCAATTTTAGTGCAAATATTTTGGTGCATTCAGTGAGAAAGAATTCTCAGCTTGATTGGATCTCATCATCAACTTGTGGATTCCCACATCCATGAGATAGATCCAAATTTCTATCGACAAGTTTCTGTTTCTACTTAGATTTGAAGAAGATCTAGAAGGAAGCTATCTACAATGCCTCATAGGGAGGAAAACGCCATTGCTACCTCCTCACAACCTGCCGATGAAGCAGTAGAGAACACAAAGATCCCTCTTCTGGATGATGAAGTGCAACAGGGAGTTCCTAGCATGCAGGTCCCTTCTATGTGATCACTAATGTTAACATAGAGAGACTGCAGAGAGAGCTCTATGAGACTCATGCAGAATCGCAAAAAAATTCCAAGAGAACAAGGTCCTCATAACTCGCCTCTAACAGTCTCATTGATCTGACTCTTCGTCACCTACTCTGCCTCTTGAAATATAGCTATCCATCATTAAAGTTGTACTTCCCATCCTGGAACTTCAATCGTTGAGTCATGAGTGGTCGTTGTCGAAAATCATCGAAAATCATCCAAACGGTCGTCGAAAAACTCACTTCAGGGTTGACCCAAGTCAGACCTGAAGTATTCACCCATTTGACTCGAAGAAAACTGGAATTTTTGGCCCGAAGTCAGACTTGGGTAAAACCAAGACTTTCTCCAACCAAACCACAATTTGACTCCGAGTAGCGTTCATCACCGAACTATACCTAGGGTTCGGTACCGAACCCCAAGCAAACATGCAAATGACTCTAAGCACCGTTCGTCATTGACCCAGCAATTCAAATTTCTACGACTCCAAGTGAACCATGTGTTGACTCCAAGCAAATAGAAAATTTTCAAGGGTCGGAGTCCAAATAAATTACCAACGATCCGTTAACACCGATCCATCTTCTTTTGCCCATAACTCGAGCATACGAACTCCAAACGACTTGAAATATGAAACGTAGCCTTATGGGGCCTTCCTTGTCACTCCATATCGATCTCACCTAGTTTGGGATAAAAATTAGGGATAGGTACCGATCCCTCCAATTGGGGATCAGCCCTTCCTCGGTCGTGATGATATGCAGCTTCTGCGTTTTGGATTCAGTACTCAACTTGAAGACAGTGCATTCTCTCTACTCCCTATGACTGACCGGGGCACCGGTAACCAAGCGGCACTGCTAAATTGCCACCAAGGTATGAACAAGGAAATGTTACTCAAACAGTACTCTCAGAAGCCGCAGAACCCAGGCAATATGGAACAAACCGAGATGGATTACCGGGCCAAGCTTCTAGGATAGATGATGACTACTGCCAATTGACCAGCTTCCAGACACCTGATTTGCAACCATGGTACAACGGCTCATGAGAAAAAACCAAAGTCAACCCTATGATGACTAGGGAGAGTTCTGAAGCCATAATCCTTTTACTAAATCCATTCAGTGTGTAGAGTGTCCTCGCAAATTCAACATGCCAACCATATCGGCATGCTTAGGGAAAACTGACCTTGGACTACATCTCATGAAATATGAATGGCATATGGATTCCGCCAAAGCAACAGACATGGTCAAATGAAAATGCTTTCCCATCTTTCTTGAAGGGGCAATGACCATGTGGTTTACACGATTACTGCTCAGGTCCGTCTCCTTATTCGATCAACTAGCGTAAAAGTTCATTGAGAAATTCCGAATACAAGCGACTTACCCCAAGCATATGATGCCACTGCCAAACTTGTTCCACGCCTCGTGGGAGCCGCTCAAAGACTTCTTGCAATGGTTCAACACCACCGTAGCCGAAGTAAGCAATCCCAACGAGATTACTATACAGATGGTGTTGATAAGGGGAATCGGCCCCGAGATAGATTTTTTGCGGTTGGTTAGCTGGAAAGCCTCCTACCACCTTGGATCATTTTTACTACGAGGCGAACCACTATTTACGCAAGGAGGAGGCAATGCTGACTGGGAAAAAGAATAGTGTAAGCACGTTGCCCAAAGGGGTTCAAAACTAGAGCAATGATGATGCCCTAGATAAAGACTCGGATTATAGGAGACGACCCAGGATCTCAAAATTCGATGCATACACTCCATTGAATGATTCGAGCGAAAACATCCACCTCGAGACTTGCGACTCGGAGCAATACAGGATGCCAGCCCTTAGAGAGTCCACCAAAACCCAAAATAAATCCAGGAAATATTGCGTATTTGATGAGACATACGACCATAACATTGGCGATTGCATACACCTCCAAGATGTGATCGAAGAGCTGATCTGAAAAGGAAAGCTTCAACAGTATGTGCAAGCCCCACAGGATGGTGGGCAGGGAACGTCCGACCCTTACCAATAAAGACCTTTAATTATTAACTAGACCGCCAACGATCAATTTACAGCTGAGAAGGGCTGGGCAAAGTGGAATAGCGAGCATATGACACTGCTTCACTTATCAATAAGATTTATTTCGATTTGCATTAAACCACTTCATTAAATAGACTTTGTTATTTCTATTTTCAAATAAAATGGCCCTTCGATCGTGTATTTCTGTCTTTATGTAATTATGTTGTGAACTAGGACCAACTTGAATTAAACTACATGCGAACAATGCAGGTGACCAAATACCCAGAGTTAGGCGCAATACAACCTCCACGGACAATGATCGGACCTTGGGAGTTTCATCAAGATGAGCATGAGTCAACCGCTCATCAGCTACCATACGCCCCTGACTTGGGGGAAAGGACTCGAAATGGAAAGTGGGTGTGACTCAATCATCCACCTCCTATTCTATGATTTAATTCCAACAGAACATCTATGCCTTACTCGGATCCCGGTAAGGTCAAACTCTAATACAAAGTGGATGCGACTGACTATCCACTCATCAACCTCTGCACTTGACTTGGAGACCAAAGAAAGACTTGGTGTGGATGTGACCCGACCATCCACTCCCCAACTCGTACTTGAAGTTTACTAAGATACTTTGCCTCTCTTGAAGCTCAATGAGACCGGGATTCAACTAGAAGTGGATGTGACCTGGCCGTCCATAAATCAACTCCTTCCTTGAACACACAGGGCACTTTAAGGGCTCGACCTAAAGTAGGCATGACTGACCGTCTACTCATCAACCACGGCCCTCGACATGGGGGCATGACTGTAGGTTAAGGTGGACGTGACCTGATCGTCTACCCAACAACTCTCTCCCTCGACTTGCCGAGAGGAGTATGAAGCAAATTGAACGTGACCTGACCGTTCAACCCAAACATGGATGTGATCTTGCCATCCATCGCTTACTCCCTTCCTCGACTTGACAAGAGGAGCTATAATAACCAAGTGGACGTGAATCGACCACCTACTCGCCAACTTTTGTCCTCGACGTTGGGTAGCAGTATTCCATTCCACGAATGAACGTGACTCGACCGTTCACTCAACAAATCCTGCCTTGATTCAACAGGTGGAGTATAAACTCATAAAAATGAATGTGATTGACCACCCATCATATAACCCTAGTTCCTGGAGTGCGGACTGGAGTATAAACAAAAAAGATGGACGCGTTCCGACCATCGATCAATCAACTTTGGTCCCCTGAAAGTGGATAGGAGTATAAACTAAAGACGGATGCGAACGACCACCCGTCGAATGATTCTAGTCTCTAGTGTACGAATAAGAGTATAAAACTGAGATGGATATGACCCGACCGTCCATCGAATAACTCCGATCCTCAAAGCATGGATAGGAGAATAAACCACGAAGGAGTGTGACTTGACCATTCATTCTCTAGTGCCCTCCTTCGATCCGTTAGGAGGAGTATAAAACCAGATGAGCATGACTCAACCACTCCTGAGCGAACTCTATCCCTTGATCCGATGGGAGGATATTTATCAAAATGGACATAGCTGATCGTCCAGCTCTGAATGAATGTGACACGACCGTTCATTAGCTAACTCCGACCATCATCCGACTAGAAGAACAATTCGAAATGGACGTGACTCAACCGTCCACTCTCCAACTCTTGCCTCTAACTTAGGGGCAAAGACATGACTCAAAGTGGATGTGGTCCGACCATCTGCTCCCCTATTCGAGCTTGAAGTTTGCCAGAACACTCATCTTACTCCCAAGGCTTGACAAAAACAGGATCCAAATGAAAGTGGACACGGTACGAACGTACACGCATTGACTTTTTCCCCAGGTGCAGGGGCAGTTTGAGAGTCCAAGCTTCAACTGGATGTGATTTGATCGTCCAATCTAAGGAGGATGTGATCTATCCATCCGTGACCCTGCTTGCGCTTGAAGTACAATAAACTATTTAAGCCTTGCTCGGATATTTGCAAGCCCAAAATCCGAACCAAAAATCGAACGTGGTTCGACCGTCCATCACCAACTTCGATCCCCCAGTGCGGACTGGAGAAAAAAAACGTGGGCATAGTTCGACCATCCATTGACCAACTCAGGTCCCCAGATTATGGACTGGAGTATAAACACCAAATGTATGTGACTAACTGCCCATCAACAAACTTTGTTCCCCAAGCGCGGACCAGAGTATAAACACACAAAAAATGAACACGGTTCGACCGCCCATCAATAAACTCTGGTCCCTAGAGCACAGATAGGAGTATAAACAGCAAATGGATGTGACTCGACCATTCATTCATCAACTCCAACCTAAACCAGACAGGAGTAGTATAAACTCAAAAGGACATGACTCGACCATCCACGAACTAATTCCACTAACCAAGACTAGGGGTAGGGGTACAAACTACTAAAAGCTGAATATGGTAGCTCACTATACTCCAGCTTGGTGTTCTTTACAACTGAAGGCAACGGTCGCAAGGAGGCCTTAATATAAAACCAATTGGAATGACATCCAAAGTTACTGGTGACCAACTATATCGTACCACCAGATCGACGAGTAATATCGATCCAAACCTTCTATGTCGTGCCGCCAGTTCGGCGGCCAATGTCGACCACACCAACCATAAATGGATGTGATCAGACCATCCATCACTCGGTTCTTTTCCTTCGTTCGACAAGGCAAGCATGAATCACAAAATGAATGTAACTTGACCAACCATTCTTCAGTTCCTATCCAGATATGGCGACATCTGCACTAAAAGTGGATGTGATTGACCGTCTGATACTCAGCTCATGCTCGAAATCCAACAAAGCATCTAAGTCTAAGAAGGAGAAACCAAGATACAATCCAGAATAAGCATGACTCAGCCTTCCATCAACTAACTCTAACCTCGGATTCGACAGAAGAAGTATAAAACTAAAGTGGACGTGACTTGCCCATCCACTTATCGACATTTTCCCCTGACTTGGGAGCACGAAGGAGAATCAAGATGGATGTGACCTGACTATTCATCAATCAACTCTAAGTCTTTGAAGCTTAGGTGGGAGTATAAACACAACTAGGACGAGACTCGATTGTCCATGTAGTACATCTATCAACCCGAGACTGAGGGCAGAAGTGTGATCAGCCAAAAGCTGACTGCGACTCTCAATACCGTGACTCATGCATACTGTTAAAACAACTCGAGGCTATGGCTGAAAGGATTTTTAGATATAGAATCATCAGATCGACACCTAGGCACATGGGCGACTGACTAGTATTCCAACCCAAACGACGAGCAACAAATCGTAAGTACACCGAATGGAAAGCGCGTTACTCAAATACACAAGCAGATTCAAACTCAAAGCAAAAGCCAGCTATGCAGCTACACGCAACACAAGATTAAACTCTACTCGGCATTTGATTCAACATGCCTATAAGCCTGATCTTTAACCATTGTAGATAATTGCTCAAAGTGCTTGAAATCCATAACTATCAAATTCAACAAATAGTCATTGTTAGATAAATTAATATGTTCCCTCGTGCTAAGCGCCGTTTAGTGCGGTGTTGTGCAGTGTAATGCAGTTCAATATTATATGAAAGTTATGGTGAAACTCAAGTGTTCGGCCAAAGTGACCATCATCGCTGACAGTCCGAACCAGATTTCATATTGATGGTTATGCGCAACAGTTTCATTTAAATTAAAGGGATCGACAATCGGCGCATAAGAGCATGTCATCAATATTCAGGCATATGCATACATTTGAATTCACGTTCAAACAAACAAGCTTGTCCATCCATTTAAGTTCAAATCCATATGGGCATACAAGTGCATGCGTTCAAGTCCAAGGTCACAAAGCAAGTATTTACCTAGGCAAAAAGTGTTCATATATGCAAGAGTACAAGGCAAGTTCACATAGAAAAAGAAAAACTAAAGTTCACGTCTAAACAAGCAAGCCCAAATTCGAGTTCAAGATCACAAGGCAGAGAGCTTGTTTTAGTTGTACATGTCAATTCGTCATATGCTGGAGATCCACCTATGTGATTGGCATCGATCCTATCCCCCGCTACGTGTTCTTTTCAATTCCATGCCTTCACTGATCCTCTATGTAGCTTCCTGTATATGGATACATTATCCATTACTTTTTTGGACAGGATATCAAAAATATTTTGGTTCAACTACTGATCCCCCGTGTATGAGATCCTTTACTCACACTACCGACCCCTAGTTCGTTTGATTAAATGAGCGATCAAAGGCTAATTACAATCCCATCCTCCATGTTTTGAGAATTTGCTATGAGAGCTCAATCCAATGCCTACAAAATTCAATGTCTATGAAACTCAATTCAAGGCTAGTTAAAAATAAGCTTGCACGTAGTTTCATCACCAATAAGCTGATATTTCATCTGCTTATGATTATTCAATTCATCACTGATTCCCTTACCAGCTTCAAACTGCAGATCCTAAGCTTACTACCGAAACCCAAACTTACATCCACTAACCAAACTCCTCCTTCCCACAGTTGATCCTGAATCCGACCACCAGCATGAAATCAAACCACAACTTAGGTAGTCCTCATCTCCAACATACTGTAATTCGCCATTTTTCTAGAGCTAAGTATGGGGTCAGATTTGAATTAATTTCGAGTTTTGATCGATCTAATTGGATGGAGATTTGACCTAGAGCGGCAACGCAGGCTGTACGGGGAATATATGATCAGATCGACAAAGGACTTGAGTGGATTGAAGGGATTTTCAAACTTTAAAGTTTGGCAATGGCAACCAGAAGGGAGCGGGGTTCGGTTGCAGGAATGAACAAGTGTAAAAGAGGGGATCGGTGGAAGAATGTAAAAGAAAAATAAAACTAAGAGGAGGGATTATAAGTGGATTATATGCATGCGTATTTGGGTTCAAAAAGAATGCAACACAGCCTATTGCATACGGGTCCAAAGTGTTAAACATATGCATACGGGATCAATGTCGATCCCCCTTTAAGGGGTCGGTACCAAATTCTATTCCAAAAAATTTGTTTGTGTACGTGTGAACTCGACGTATATCATGAAACTGGCAACGACCCATAAACATGTGAACGTGTTCGAGAGCCATTAACAAACTGTGTATATGAATGTGCACGTGTGCATACCCAACATTCGATTTCTTAAATCGACAGAAATTGGATTCTCGCTTGAATTTCACGGAAAAGAAGTCACTACCGATAGCCAAGGCCTATTAACTTGATCGACAAGCTCAATGGAACCGACATGGACAAGACCGAGGATTACACTCTAGATTTATACTTAATAATATCAACCAAGAATCACGACAAACAGAGAGAGATATGACTCTTTGGAAAGACAACTTGATGGAAGGATAATGACTATTCAGGAAGCTGAATGGAATCCTTTTCATTGACTCTTACTTGCTTCGATTCAAAGCACGTCATGTTTGAAACAAAACGTACCTTGTAGGTCAAGTGTTATCCGGCTTTTTGACTCGGCTATATCCAGACTGATTGGACAAATTAGTCTCGATGATAGACAAGGTAAGCAGCCTAGAGGAGTGACCATGGAGTCCAGAGATCAAACACAGACAATGATATAAAACAATGATCAAGTGAGACCAAGAGATGGACTCTCCATAATATTCTAAGTATGTATTAGTGCCTCCCCTAGGCAGGGATCGGTACCTATCCCTTCCCCTAGGCGGGGGTCGGATCGTATTACTTCCCTAGGAAGGGGATCAGATAATATCACTTCCCCTAGGTAGGGGATCAGACCGTATTACTTCCCCTATGCAGGGGATCAGATTGTATCACTCCCCATAGGCAAGGGATCAGATCGTATCAGCCTAACAGTTCAATTCAACCGAAAACGATCGATATCTCCAAAATCATGAAGACAACGATGCAAATAACTTTGGGAACATGAAGCTGGCATTAAGACTAACTCATAGGAGGGGTCGCATGGGCCAACAAGGTCATCTAGACCGATAGACACCAATCCCCTATCCTTGGGAATTGGGCCATGAAACTTTTTGGATGACTTCATCTACATCATGAGATTCTACCAACGAAATTTCAGCATGATATTCAGTCGCTTTCCCCTATAAATATAACAACCATTGTAACGACCCGTATTTTTACGGATCGAAACATCGTAAAATAGTTGAACTTTGGTTGCATTGCTGTTAAGTTGTTTCAGATTTTGGCAGAATTTTGCTTAAGTCCTAAGTCGTAGCCGACTTAGGAGTTTTGGACGAGTTAAGTGATAAGTCTGGGCGAGTTAATGACTAAGGGGTAGGTCGGTGACGCCCTAAGGAAGAGGGGTTGTGGTTTAGGTCGTATGACAGTTTGGAACGACCTATAGGGTCTGACCGACTTATGGTAGTAGACGACCTTAGGAGTTAGATCGTGGAGAAGTTAGGTCGGTTAGACAACTTAAGAAAACTGACCGAGTTAGGGATTAGGTCGGTTGGATGAGTTAGCGACTTAAGGATTTTAGGTCGAATGGTGAGATAGGTCGGTCAAGTGACCTAAGGGTTGACGACTTATAGTTGATAGCAGGTTAGCGACCTAGTGGTAGCGAAGTTAGGTCGTAGCCTAGTTGGGTTGTGGCCTTGTAGTTAGGTCGTAAGTTGTATACTCAGTTAGGTCGTAACCAACTTAGGGGTTAGCTGCTAAGTCATAAGTCGCAGGGTCTCTAAGTCGTGGTCTGTTAAGTCGGAATTGTTGGCTAAGTCTTAGGTCGCGTGTTGACTTAAGGTTAGGTCGTAACTCGGTTGAGCTGTTAAGTCGTAGGATGGGTTATCTCGCTAAGTCGTCTAACCAGTTAAGGCGCGTGCGCATTATGTCGTAGACTGGGGGGTTTTGATAAGGCTTAGGTCGGAGAGGCTTAGGTCGGAGAGGCTTAGGTCGGAGACGACCTATGGAGACAGACGAGTTAGAGATTTCAGCTATAAATAGAAGGGGGTTGGCTTCATTTTTGGGATCCGGATTTCGAAGCGACGAAGTGCTGCCATTTTGAGAGCTCGACTTCTACTCTTCTTCACTTCTTTTCTCCACTCTAATCTAGTGATTCCATTCCATCCATATTGAAGATCAGATCGAAGATCGAAGAGCTTAGATTGAAGATCTACATTCTTCAAAGAGAGATTTCGTCGTTTGAAGCGGATTTGTGATAGATCAAGTTTGATCCTTCGCTGTCCAGATCTGAAGCGTGTTGATTTGAGGTTTTTTAGGTGATTTGGTGAGTGGTGATTATCTCTCACACGGATCCAAATGAGTATATCAGATTGTTGGCTCGATTTGGTGTTAAAATAGTGATTTCCATACATTTTCTTCATCCTAAGTGTAGATCCATATAGATCCATTGTTCATGATGATGTTACATCCATTTTACTACATGTTAACCTATGCAAGTTCATTCATCAAGATTATAGAGATATTGTTCATGTTTTCATGCTTATTAGACTTTCAACTCTTTAATTACGAAATTGCCATTATTGTGATAATTGTCTACTTAGATCATATTTGAATGCTTGATTGCTTGGATTAATGTTTGATTTGGTTGATTGCTATGAATTAGATGATTGATGATTTGATTTAGACCGAAGATGATTCAAAAGCTAAGAGAAAGGCTCTTGAATTGGGAAAGCTGCTTGTGGCATATGTAGCGGATGATGAAGCTCTTATGCATAGATTTGATGATGATGTTGAGATGAAGCTTTGCGAGGATGTGATGAAGCGAAGCATGATATGAGATAGTCTTGGTCTAATCCAGACGGGATCATTCCAAGCATGTTGGTAACTCGGTGATATGGTTCGAGTTAGAGGATAATGGATGCTCGAGAGGCGCTTGAGCTAGTATGGAAATAGTTGTCGAGGAGGACGACTAGAAGGCTGAGATCTCATCGTTGTTGAAGGTTCTAGCATGCTCAAAGCAAGAGTACGTTGGGCAGATTCGATAGTCCCTGAAGGCTACTGATTGGGTAGTCAAGTACTCTGGGCAGATTCGATAGTCCTAGGCACGGGTCACGATGACGTGCGGGAGTTATGTCTAGAACCGGGGTTACCATTAGCCCTTGACGGACAGCTGAAAGAATGTGCCGGTCATTCAATTAACGGTGATATCGAAGCAATGATACCAGTGATAGCCAGAGTCATGGATGTTTGGTTGTATCGTCATTCGGTCTCAAGAGCGGTATTTTCTGGGTGCTTATCTGATCTTGGTTTAGGCCTTGGGGGTTTGTACTTGGAAAACATCGCCCTTGACTCGAGTGATAATTGCTTTACTTTACTTTGTATGCTCTGCTATGTTTGCTTCTACTTAGTGTGTGTCTGGGGGCTATCACTGTAGAAAGAGGTTGGAGTGGGAGGGTTGTATTCCTATTCCTTTTCCTTTATGCTCTTTTGGTATGTTGTTAGTTAATTTACTGCTCACTAAGACTGTTGTCTGACTCAAGGCTTTATGTTTTAACTCTTATTGCCTTGGGCTGTTCGTCCATTTTTGGGACGGGCAGACTAGGTAGCAGGTGACAGGTGCTGTTCTCTTCTCACGATGCTGATATCGAAGACGAGCTGGAGGGTTGCATATTATCTTCTTATTATATGTACTGGATGTTCCACTGTTTTGTATTCTCTGAGTGATATGTAGTGAGGCTTGTTGTATTGACTATTCAGATGTTTGTATTCAACTCCTATGAAGTTTTATTGATGAGATTCTATTATGTAAAGCTTCATTATATATATGTTCTATTGTATTTTGTCCATGCGCTGTGAGTAATACGATAGATTCTGTTGTTTTTATCTACCTTGACAATCGTCCATGGTCGCCTGGCACACTTTACAGCGCACTATCTTTAGATTCGGTGCAGGGGTCATGGGCGGTCGTCACATTTGGTATCAGAGCATTGGTTAATCGATTTTATCCAACGCTCGCTGACGTAACTACGTATGAGTGACGTAATTGTATTTTGATGGATGAATACTATATATAATATAGTAGCTTAGTAGAGTTTGAGTCCTTTATGCAGTTGTTTCTCTAGATGTTCTGATCATTCCTTTTTATAGATATTGGAAATGAGTCGAAGAGGGAGACCAGCTGCTAGGGAAGGCCGTGCTACTGAGGGGACTGCTGATTATGCCGCTATGTTCGAAGCTATGATGACTTCGATCATGAGAAGGATACCAGTTCCGGGGGCAGCAGTAGATGTTGGAGTTCAAGTCCAAACTCCGAAACCAGTGGATTTTGCTAAGTTGTGCAAGGACTATACTGCTCTTGGAGGGAAGGTTTTCTTGGGAACAGAATCAACTATTGAGGTCCAGAGGTGGATAGATGCTTGTAGAAGGATTTTTGGTGATTTGGGAATTGAGGATGCAACTAAGAGGAAGTTAGCATCAAGACAGCTTCAAGGGAGAGCTTCTGATTGGTGGAACTCTATTACCATCAATACTCCGGAGGAAGAGATTACTTGGGAGCAATTCCAAGTCAGGTTTGAAGCTAAGTTCATTTCTATAGTTCAGAAGTCTGTTCTGTTCAAGAAGTTTGTGGAGCTCAAGCAAGGTGGAAGACCAGTTCTTGAGTATGTTTCTGAGTTCGAAGCTTTGTCCAAGTATGCCCGGTCGTATATCGAATCTGCATATCAGAAGAATGAGAAGTTTGTGACAGGCTTGGACAGTTATCTTGGGAGACAGTTAGTGGATCATTTGGACGATTCATTTGAGAAGCTTGTGGAGAAAGCTCTCGGGCATGAGAGTCTGTTTCCTAAGGAAGGATCTGTTGTTGCTGTGACCAGGGAAGAGTCTAAACCTTAGCAAGGTGGAAACAAGAAGAGGAAGCATCAACAGCAGAAGGGTAAGGATGGCCAGAAGAAGCCGATGGGCGAAGTGACTTGCTACAATTGTCAGCAGAAGGGCCATTTCTCTAAGGATTGTAAGAATCCGAAGGCACCGATGAAGTGTCACAACTGTGACAAGCCGGGGCATTTCAGGAAGAATTGTCCAGAACCGAGGAGGGACAAGCAAATTGTGCAAGCTTATGCTTTGGGAGCTGTTCCGTCGTCTTCGAAAGCTCCTACCGCTGAAGAGAAGGGAAAGAGTGTGGTGGTTCAAGGTACTCTTTTCCTATGTGGTGTTCCAGTTAGAGTTCTGTTTGATACTGGAGCGTCGCATTCGTTTGTTTGTAGTGAACTCGTAGGCCGGTTAGATTTGGAACCGGATATTGTTGATAGGCCATTGGTTGTGACTAATCCAGTTGAGGGTTCGTCTTGTTTGTGTATGTTATGCCGTGGTCTGATTGTGTCGAGTCATGGTTTCTCTTTTGTTTGTGATTGTTTTGTTCTAAACTTTGCGGGGTTCGGAATTATTTTGGGTATGGACTGGCTTAGGAAGTATGCGGCGAAGGTTGATTGCGAGAGGTTGGAAGTGACAGTCGAGAATGTGGAGGGGCGAAAGATTGTGATACGATGTAAGCTTGAAGAAGGCGTCTTCATGAGCTTCATGTATTCGCTGGTTGTTCCACGGGATGGACTGTCATCTGTACCGATCGCTAATGGATTCGTGGATGTCTTTGACGAGGTCAAAGGGTTACCGCCGCATAGAGAGATCGAGTTTCGTATAGATCTAGTTGAAGGAGCCAGACCTGTTGTGATGCCTCTTAGGCGGATGGCGCCTAGGGAACATCATGAGTTGAAGGTGCAGGTTGATGATCTTTTTCAGAAAGGATTCATTCGACGTAGTGTGTCCGAGTGGGGTGCACCAGTTGTGTTTGCAACCAAGGCAGATGGGTCGTTGAGATTGTGTGTGGATTATCGTGAGCTGAATAAGGTGACTAAGAAGAACAAGTATCCATTGCCGAGAATAGATGACTTGTTTGATCAGCTTCACGAAGCCAAGGTGTTTTCTCAGATGGATTTGGCAACGGGATTTCACCAGTTGAGAGTGGCTAAGGATAGTGTGCCGAAGACTGCTTTTAGGACACCATCCGGTTTCTTTGAGTGGCTGGTAATGCCGTTTGGATTGACTAACGTGCCAACTTATTTTGTGGATCATATGAATAGAGTGTTCAGAGATCAGTTGAACAAGTTCGTGCTTGTGTTCGTGGATGATATTCTGATTTATTCCAGAACGGAAGAAGAGCACAAGATGCACTTGCGTATTGTTTTGGAGATCTTACGGAAACATCAGCTGAAGGCTAAGTTTTCGAAGTGTCACTTCTGGAAGAGTGAAGTGAGGTTCTTAGGCCATGCGATTTCTGGAAATGGAATAGCGGTTGATCCCGCTAAGGTGGCAGCAATCCAGGATTGGGTTAGACCTAAGAATGCATCTGAAGTGAGAAGTTTTCTTGGATTAGCAGGATATTATCGACGATTTATCAAGGACTTCTCTAAGGTGGCTGCACCGTTAACAGGATTGACAAAGAAGAACCTAGTGTTCAGATGGGATGATAAGTGTGAGCAAGCTTTCAGAATCCTGAAAGAGCGATTGATGAGTGCTCCTGTTTTGACTATTCCAAGTGGGAATGATGAGATGGTGGTTTACACCGACGCATGTGGCACTGGACTTGGAGCAGTGCTGATGCAGAGGGATAAAGATGTTGCGTATGCAAGTCGACAACTGAAGCCGCATGAAAGGAATTACCCGACTCATGATTTGGAGTTAGCGGCGATTGTTTTTGCTCTGAAGATGTGGAGACATTATCTATTGGGAGTTCGATTCGAGTTGTTTATAGATCATAAGTCGTTAAAGTATCTTTTCTCCCAAAAGGATTTGAATCTTCGGCAGCAATGTTGGCTAGAGTT
This sequence comes from Allium fistulosum, assembly GCA_030737815.1. Classification (NCBI taxonomy): domain Eukaryota; kingdom Viridiplantae; phylum Streptophyta; class Magnoliopsida; order Asparagales; family Amaryllidaceae; genus Allium; species Allium fistulosum. The sequence goes on from CM060907.1 coordinate 855,924,932, forward strand.
TTTGGCATCATATGATTTTGGTATAGCTTATACTCCGGGAAAAGGTAACGCAGTGGCAGATGCATTAAGTCGAAGACATGCAGGACTGGGAGCCATGTTTTCGGAGTGGAAGAATCTCGAGTATTTAGCTGGATTTGACTTCAGGCCCAGATGCGAATTGGAACCTGAGATGTTGGCAAACTTATCAATAAGACCGACTCTTTTGGAAAGGATTGGCGAGAGTCAAAAACGAGATGATAAGATTGTCAAGATTATCCGTGATTTGGAATCTGGATTGGAACCAGGGAAGGATAAAGGATTCGAGGTCGATCAAGAGGGTTGGCTTCGGAAACAAGGACGACTGGTTGTTCCCGATATAGATGAATTAAGGAGTGAAGTTCTGAAGGAAAGTCATCACTCGAAGTTGACAATTCATCCAGGTGGAAATAAGATGTATCGGGATATGAAGAGAACCTACTACTGGGAAGGTATGAAGAAGGATGTTGGAAATTTTATTTCCAAGTGTATGAACTGCCAGTTGGTAAAAGCTGAACAGAGGAAGCCAAGTGGATTGCTGCAACCATTAGAAGTTCCTACATGGAAGTGGGAGCAAGTGTCGATGGATTTTATTGATGGATTGCCTAGAACCAGAACGGGAAATGAAGGGATTTGGGTCATTGTAGATCGTTTGACTAAGAGTGCCAGGTTCATTCCTGTTCGATCGACTAGAACTGCATCAAAGTTGGCTGAGTTGTATGTTAAGTGGATAGTTCGATTCCATGGTATTCCTAAGAGTATAGTGAGCGATCGAGACCCATTGTTCACTAGTGGATTTTGGAAGAGCTTCCAGGAAGTTTTGGGAACCGAGTTGTGTTTGAGTACAGCTTATCACCCTCAAACAGATGGTCAGACCGAGAGAGTCAACCGAGTTTTGGAAGATCTCCTCAGAGCTTGTGTTTTGGATTTCGGAGGATCATGGGAATATCACCTTCATTTGGTGGAATTTTCATACAACAACAGTTACCAGTCAAGCATTGGTATGGCACCGTATGAGGCATTGTATGGGAGACCGTGTAACTCACCGACATGTTGGTTAGAAACTGGAGAAAAGTTGATACTTGGGCCAGAGATGATTCGACAGACTTCGGATTGCATAGAGATCATTCGGCAACGAATGAAGGCAGCCCAAGACCGTCAGAAGAGTTATGCCGATAAGCGTCGAAAGGACTTGGAATTCGACGTAGGAGATATGATTTTTGTGAAGATTTCTCCACTGAAGAATGTTATTCGATTCGGGAAGAAAGGGAAATTGACTTCGAGATTTGTTGGACCATTCCCGATCATCGAGCGAATTGGAAAGCTCACCTATAGATTGGAGTTACCTGAGAAGATGTCGAGTGTGCACAATGTTTTTCATGTATCATATCTACGGAAGTATGTGCACGACTCGAATATGGTGGTTTCTGCTGATAGCTGTGAAGATTTCGAAGTTGATCCAGTCGATAGAACACCTCATAAGCCGCTTCGTGTTGTAGAAACCAACACGAAACAGCTTAGGAGGAAGGTAGTTAAGTTGCTCAAGATTCAATGGAGTAATGATGATGACGACTGTACGTGGGAGGTGGAAGAGAGGATGAAGGCAGCTCATCCTGAACTCTTCAAGGTATGGCCCTAAGGTGTCGTGTCATCTCACGATATTGTAACTTGTTCTAGTGTTAGAATTCTGTACGCTAAGCTAGAGTTGGATGCATGGCTTGTTGATTGTTATGGTTGGTAGGCGTACAGAATAGTCTTTGATTGCCTTGTTTGTTTGGAATTTCGGGGGCGAAATTCCTAAGGGGGAGAGAATGTAACGACCCGTATTTTTACGGATCGAAACATCGTAAAATAGTTGACCTTTGGTTGCATTGCTGTTAAGTTGTTTCAGATTTTGGCAGAATTTTGCTTAAGTCCTAAGTCGTAGCCGACATAGGAGTTTTGGACGAGTTAAGTGATAAGTCTGGGCGAGTTAATGACTAAGGGGTAGTCGGTGACGCCCTAAGGAAGAGGGGTTGTGGTTTAGGTCGTATGACAGTTTGGAATGACCTATAGGGTCTGACCGACTTATGGTAGTAGACGACCTTAGGAGTTAGATCGTGGAGAAGTTAGGTCGGTTAGACAACTTAAGAAAACTGACCGAGTTAGGGATTAGGTCGGTTGGATGAGTTAGGGACTTAAGGATTTTAGGTTGAATGGTGAGATAGGTCGGTCAAGTGACCTAAGGGTTGACGACTTATAGTTGATAGCAGGTTAGCGACCTAGTGGTAGCGAAGTTAGGTCGTAGCCTAGTTGGGTTGTGGCCTTGTAGTTAGGTCGTAAGTTGTATACTCAGTTAGGTCGTAACCAACTTAGGGGTTAGCTGCTAAGTCATAAGTCGCAGGGTCTCTAAGTCGTGGTCTGTTAAGTCGGAATTGTTGGCTAAGTCTTAGGTCGCGTGTTGACTTAAGGTTAGGTCGTAACTCGGTTGAGCTGTTAAGTCGTAGGATGGGTTATCTCGCTAAGTCGTCTAACCAGTTAAGGCGCGTGCGCATTATGTCGTAGACTGGGGGGTTTTGATAAGGCTTAGGTCGGAGAGGCTTAGGTCGGAGAGGCTTAGGTCGGAGACGACCTATGGAGACAGACGAGTTAGAGATTTCAGCTATAAATAGAAGGGGGTTGGCTTCATTTTTGGGATCCGGATTTCGAAGCGACGAAGTGCTGCCATTTTGAGAGCTCGACTTCTACTCTTCTTCACTTCTTTTCTCCACTCTAATCTAGTGATTCCATTCCATCCATATTGAAGATCAGATCGAAGATCGAAGAGCTTAGATTGAAGATCTACATTCTTCGAAGAGAGATTTCGTCGTTTGAAGCGGATTTGTGATAGATCAAGTTTGATCCTTCGCTGTCTAGATCTGAAGCGTGTCGATTTGAGGTTGTTTAGGTGATTTGGTGAGTGGTGATTATCTCTCACACGGATCCAAAGGAGTATATCAGATTGTTGGCTCGATTTGGTGTTAAAATAGTGATTTCCATACATTTTCTTCATCCTAAGTGTAGATCCATATAGATCCATTGTTCATAATGATGTTACATCCATTTTACTACATGTTAACCTATGCAAGTTCATTCATCAAGATTATAGAGATATTGTTCATGTTTTCATGCTTATTAGACTTTCAACTCTTTAATTACGAAATTGCCATTATTGTGATAATTGTCTACTTAGATCATATTTGAATGCTTGATTGCTTGGATTAATGTTTGATTTGGTTGATTGCTATGAATTAGATGATTGATGATTTGATTTAGACCGAAGATGATTCAAAAGCTAAGAGAAAGGCTCTTGAATTGGGAAAGCTGCTTGTGGCATATGTAGCGGATGATGAAGCTCTTATGCATAGATTTGATGATGATGTTGAGATGAAGCTTTGCGAGGATGTGATGAAGCGAAGCATGATATGAGATAGTCTTGGTCTAATCCAGACGGGATCATTCCAAGCATGTTGGTAACTCGGTGATATGGTTCGAGTTAGAGGATAATGGATGCTCGAGAGGCGCTTGAGCTAGTATGGAAATAGTTGTCGAGGAGGACGACTAGAAGGCTGAGATCTCATCGTTGTTGAAGGTTCTAGCATGCTCAAAGCAAGAGTACGTTGGGCAGATTCGATAGTCCCTGAAGGCTACTGATTGGGTAGTCAAGTACTCTGGGCAGATTCGATAGTCCTAGGCACGGGTCACGATGACGTGCGGGAGTTATGTCTAGAACCGGGGTTATCATTAGCCCTTGACGGACGGCTGAAAGAATGTGCCGGTCATTCAATTAACGGTGATATCGAAGCAATGATAACAGTGATAGCCAGAGTCATGGATGTTTGGTTGTATCGTCATTCGGTCTCAAGAGCGGTATTTTCTGGGTGCTTATCTGATCTTGGTTTAGGCCTTGGGGGTTTGTACTTGGAAAACATCGCCCTTGACTCGAGTGATAATTGCTTTACTTTACTTTGTATGCTCTGCTATGTTTGCTTCTACTTAGTGTGTGTCTGGGGGCTATCATTGTAGAAAGAGGTTGGAGTGGGAGGGTTGTATTCCTATTCCTTTTCCTTTATGCTCTTTTGGTATGTTGTTAGTTAATTTACTGCTCACTAAGACTGTTGTCTGACTCAAGGCTTTATGTTTTAACTCTTATTGCCTTGGGCTGTTCGTCCATTTTTGGGACGGGCAGACTAGGTAGCAGGTGACAGGTGCTGTTCTCTTCTCACGATGCTGATATCGAAGACGAGCTGGAGGGTTGCATATTATCTTCTTATTATATGTACTGGATGTTCCGCTGTTTTGTATTCTCTGAGTGATATGTAGTGAGGCTTGTTGTATTGACTATTCAGATGTTTGTATTCAACTCCTATGAAGTTTTATTGATGAGATTCTATTCTGTGAAGCTTCATTATATATATGTTCTATTGTATTTTGTCCATGCGCTGTGAGTAATACGATAGATTCTGTTGTTTTTATCTACCTTGACAATCGTCCATGGTCGCCTGGCACACTTTACAGCGCACTATCTCTAGATTCGGTGCAGGGGGCATGGGCGGTCGTCACAACCATTCTCCATAAGGGAGATCCTTCTCTTTGATGGCCAAGGCAATACCTTTACTATTCTTTATTCTTGTACTGTTGGATCCTAGCTGATCCAAACTCTTGTAATCAAACAAGTAGTGTAAGGTCAATAAAAGAATCAAGTGGACTAGGCCAAGGTTGTCGAACCACAATAAAAATTTGTGTCTGATTTACCTTTTCTGCTCCGTTTTAATTTTATTCTTCATTTAATCTCTCTATTGGGTGTTTTTGATCTATTTTCGTACAAACAAGAATAAATTGAAGCTAAACTCACCGCTTACATTTCAATCGACCACTTGTTTGAAAGCAAGAAGAAATAGAAGTGATTTTCCTAAAAATGGCAAATATATGCAAATTTTTAGAAGGAGTTCTTCCATGTTCGAATTTAGCAACCGAAGAAAGCTATTGTGAATACCATGCATCAGTTCAAAATGAAATTCCACCAAATGAAGTAGATAAGGTAATTCAAGTTTTAGTTTTGCTGTATTTATAATCTAAAGGAGTTTATGGCAAATATTTGACATGCATTATTTTGAGACTCGATAGATTGGAATGGTAGATTCGTGAACAGTGCAATGAAAAATGACAATGCAAATATTCTCCTGGCAAATATTTGCCATAAGTTGTTATCAATAATTGCTTACATATGTAGATTACTTGACTAAATACTTGCAAATATTTTTTCATAATACTTACTTGGAAAATATTGTGAGATTGATATGAGATGATGAGGAATTATTATAAGTTATAATTATCGTATTGCAAATAATTACTTGGAAAATATTTACTATAATATTTACTGGCAAATATTTGCGTGATATTCCTGGCAAATATTTTCCATGATATTTACTTGCCAAATACTAAAATATTTATAATACAAGTGCTAAAAATGTCAAAACTCATAAACGTTGTGTAGATAGATTGTAGATTCTAATTGTAGCTTAAAATTAAATGATGTAGCTCTGAATCATTGAAGATTAAAATTAGTTGAAATTAATGTCAGGTATAGTTAGATGATCAAATAAGGGTGACAAATATTTTCCAAACAATTTATGATTGCAATTTTGTGCATTTAATATTTTCTACTGCAAATGCTTAAAATATTAAATATTGGTAAAACAAAGTTTAGATATTACCAGTATAGTACGCTACTACTGTGCCCGGCCTATGGAGGACGATTTCTAAGAGTGAAAACTAGAGAAAAGCAATCACAGAACCTATTGTATACCTTACAACGAATCGAATAAAATATAATAACCACAGATATAAAACAAGCGAGACGGTAAGAACTAAATAAACCACAAATATCAAAATCAACAGGTTCACATAGTAATATCAAACAGTAATAGAGTTTATACAACTAGAAAGAAACTCAAATAACTATCTCTAATAAAATAGCTATTGTCTGGGCTCCACGGTGTCGTAAAACGAAATAAGCAATAGTAAACCCAACTATACTATGAGAAAGCATCGTTTCTTGCTCGTCCTCTACACAATTATGTATCACCCAAAACTTCTATCTAGACTAATCATTTAAGAGTACCCAAGATAATAAGAAGAAAAGCATAAAACCATAAGTCGGACAACAATCTAGTCGAGCGATAAGAAAATCTCAAAATAGTATACAAGTTTATATAGTAATGAACAAAAGTATAAGAATCATACCTGACATGTCACTGCATCCAAAGATTTAGCACATAACAATGATAATATGCTAATCTACTATGATCATAAGGTATAAAAACATCCTGGTATACTATTGGGTGTCTAAATATCGATATCCAGGTTACCTACATCATATGACATACTTGGAGTAACAGTCAACAACTATATCAATTGTGGAAAACATAGCATCCACCAAACAATCCTTATTGCCACACAGTGTGTCATGGATGTATGATAACTCGTATGAACATTCCTCTGCCAGGAATTAATGGAAAAATCCTAGTTTTCTATGTACCCGAACACTAGCCAATAGCTGACACTAGATCCCTTCCTCGATTCAGGGTATACGGATCCCTTCAATGATCTAAGGTAGCCGTTATAAGTATCCAATGAGCACTCTCATAATACCCCTGCTTATGAGTACATGAGAAAACACTCTGAGTGTCAACGGTCCCTTAGCACATGTATTTGAGCCCTTTCTCGCTTCATCTAGTTTCCATTCATCATCATGGAACCCTTCAATGTTCCTTTCTTTTCAACGATAGAACCCTTCAACGTTCTGTCCACGGGTTACCTTCCTCAAAACTTCCCTGATGAATAATCATCATCACAACGACCATATCGATTATAGAATCTGCATCCCAAAGTCTAAAAGCCATCACATCGAAGCACACCAACACTGATTCATCCATTAATCATCATCCTTCTTCGTGCAACCGTATCACAACCAAATGTCAAACGAACACTTCCAATATGACCTTTGGGACCCCCTCTACACATCTTGGAAGTTTAGTCAAGATTGGCCAAACTTTATTCATGTTTGTATCGACATGAATTACTCATATCAGTGCCGACATGAACTACTTAGCTAAATTGGCTAAGTATATCTCCTTGAGCATTTTCCATCTTTGCTTGCCTGTGGTCCTATCTTTCACGCCTAAATCCTTTGTCCTCTTGAAGTCCTTGCTACATTTTCTCCCCATGCTAAACGATGTCGATATAGAGATGAGGGACTCGGTACAGAGTTGATTTTCTTCCTCAAAATCCAACTAGATCCCTTAGTTTCCTCTTCCAACCTCAACACATGCCCTCCCGAAGTCTTCTGGCTTAAGTCCTGAAGTCCACCCAAGGAACTCCGAACCACTCATTACTGATCTTTTTTGAGCCACCACCGACCTCTTCTTCCGACATGAATCCGGCCACCTAAATCAACTTCAAACAACATGAAATTCTCAAAGCATACTCCCTAAAAAATCTAGTCCATCATATCCAAAATCCATCCAATTCTTACAACTTCAATGTCGTTTGCACCGATTGACATAGCATTTTCCTAACTATCTAAAACCACTAGCAAATACATCAAACAAATGCATACAATAATTCAAACATCATTCACTACATATCCAATTCATTCAAACACATTAACATGCATAATACTACCTAGATCTATTTTATTCCAAAATGGAAACATGATTAGTAAAGGGTGGGAAAATAATTAAAATCCACTTTTAACTTCTTAAATTCGTCCTAAACATGCTGCTAAAGTGATCTAACATTTTTAACATCAAAATTATCTTAAAAACATCATTTTAACCATATCTACTAGTATAGAATTATGAGGGGTGCATAACCACTCACCTAGTACCAAGATTACCTATTAATCCTCCCAAATTCATGATGGGCAGTAAGAACATAATTCCCTAGGTAGCCAATTGGTGGATCTAAGATTCTTCTCTTACTAATTACTCTCTAATGATGTTTTTAACTAGATTAAGTAGGAAAAAGAGAAGCTTTTTTATGGAAATATGTTAATGGAGGCTAAGACTTTTTTAGGGAATCTGTCCCATCATCCCTAATTAGGCACAAATTTCAAAATGGTTTAGTGGATTTAACTAATTATCCACTAATCTGCTATCAACAGTCCAAACTTATAACGGCCATATCTCATAAAAAGTTGTATGTTTTCCTATTATGATTGCTCTACTGAAAGAGAAACCATCATCCTGATCTAATGAAAGTGGTTTCAGACCCCAATTCAGCTTCTATCAAAATTTACAGGCTCTACAAGATTATCTAAGTCAAAACTGTTTGATAAAAGTTTTAAGTTTGGAAAATGTCCCTAATATTCATTTCCTAAAATTATAGAGTTATACGACTTCATATGAATTAAATAATAATATTTTATGATCATCCGATACGTAAAATACGGGTCGTTATATATCTCTTTTGAAATTTCGCTTTCATTTTCAACCTGGTTTAACTTCAAGCATTTCATCTTCCTTTCTTCTAATTTGACTCCTCCATCAAGTGCTCGATGCATTTTTAACAGAAATTTTTTCTTATGCCTTAGATATCAGTTCTTAGGGACCGATATGCAAGGGCTTAGAAGTTCTTTTTTTTGGTTTATTTAACACGGTCCATAACAAGATTCTCCCTCTTTATTATATTGTTCAAGTGCGGAAAAATACATTTCTCGAGAAATAAACTATTCTCCATGGATAATTCCCTATCCAGCCATGCAAAGGAATTTTACTAACAAATGTTTAAGAGAGCCGAAGATGTTAATCTTGTCCAGTGTCGATTGTCCAAAGAATGTGTTACGGTAAGATAGCTGATTCATGAACACAAACAAAGTTTTGAACATCCTTGAATAGGATGGAATTCTAACTTGAACGAATATTTTAATTTGACCAATTAGCATAGAGCCTTTAATGTAGAAACCAAAGATTGGTTCCAAACTCGATTCAAACTTTTCTTTCTTGATTCCGATTCGGTCAAATGCACTCTTAAAAATGACATTAACGGCACACCCAATGTCAACCAATATCTTTGATACAAGCGAAAGTCCAATTTGGGTAGTTATCATAATTGAGTCATTGTGTGGGTGCCTAACTCCTCTCAACTCTCTCGGTGTTATTACCAAATCCGGCACTTGAATGGAACTTTTGAAAGTCTTTGACGGTGGTTCCTCGTTTATTGAATAGATGCTCTCTTTGGACTTTTTATATACCTATTTCTTGCCCCTTTACCCATTCTTGCAATATGTGGCCCTCCATGAATTACATCAATGCAATTAATTGGTTGCAATATGTCCCGAGGAAGTTCGCTTTCCAAAACCTTAATGTTATTAACTGATGGCTTTTCACTTCAAGAAGGTTTTTGATAAGCTTTAACAAACTCTTTGAGCACTCCTCTCCTAAACATTTTTGGACAATTCTAGCCAAGACTCGACATTTATCGGTCTTATGTCCGTTAACTTTATGAAGTGCACAATAATATCCTCCTTTTTTGGTTTAGGATTTGTTCTTGACTTAAAAGATGCAGGCTACTCAAGCTCATCTTTAGTAACATCATATGTGTAAGAGATGGGTTGGTTTAGTTCAACAAAATTTCTTCTAGCGAATTCATCATATCTCCCTTTTTTGTTTGGGGCCATAAAGCTTCCCTTTACTCTTTGATTCCTTTTGTTGTGAAAAATCTCATCCATTCACAAAAACTTTTCTGCTTGAAAGTGAAAGTCCTGTAAGTCCTTACAACCGTGAATGTATAGCTCTTTCCAAAATGGGGTGTTTCAATCAAACTGGACTTTACTGTCATCATCTTTTCTCAATCATTTACTATGTTCATTTTGTTTGCTTCAGAATTGAATCTTTTAAGATAGTCCTTTAATAATTCTCTCAGTTTTTATTTTATATTAGCTAATGCACTTGCATCGATAGTTGGTTCTTTTGAGGTGTAGAATTGCGCTGAGAATTCATAAGTGAATTGTTCCCATGAGTAAATTGTCTTCTCTGGATAATGACAGTACCATTTTCCCGCTGCTCCAAAAAATATAGTTGGAGACAACCTACATCTTACCACCCCTGGGGCATCATATAAGTCCATTTGACTTTCGAACGCCATCAAATGATCATCTGGATCAGCCATCCCTTCATACCCGATTAATGGATTTTTGACATAAGACGGTAATGGTACTGCCATAATTTCCTCTATGAATGCTGCTCCCCTGAAGTTGTTATTGACTTTGGATCCATCGTCCTCATCCCTTTTAGTTCTATTATATCTTTCTCTATCTTATTAGCCATGCCTCTTAGATATGCCTCATAATTCTTCCATTTTGGCTTACGTTCTTTTTGCAAAGCGAAACTAGAAGATTGTACAAGTGGTGATTTTGAATTCTTATTTAGCTTTTGTGTTAGGCAATTCTCTTCCCTTTTTTGTGGCCTTAACGCACTTTTCTTAACATCTTTGCTTTTTAAGTTTGATTTCCCAACTTTCCTACGTGGAGATTCAACTTCTTCTTCTTTTCCTTTCATTCTTTGTGATGTTTTTGAAGATTTGTAAGAAACGAGCATTTCAATCAACCTATGCATTGTTTGTAGTTGCCTTTGCAAGACTTTGATATCATTCTCTTCCTTTGACTCTTCCCTCAGCATTGAAGCTTGTACTACCTCAACATTCACCATGTTAAATTGAGGAGTTATATTCTCTTCAAGATTTGTGCGATGGGCTTCTTCATCTTGGACTTGTACTTTCACTTTCTTAGTAGATCTTCCTATTTGTTAGAGTGGTTTCTATAAGGCCTTGGGTTCAACTCTCAATGAAAGCGCCACTTAATACTTAGTCAGAATTTAGGCTAAACTTGTGTTACTTGACTAGAAGGAATTAAGGATGCTTAAGTAGGATGAGCCTTGAAGTTAAGTATGCTAATATTGAGTTCATATGAAGTCATCATGCAATTTGTTTTTTATTCAAGTCCTTTGTTGAAAAGTTACAAAGTTCTCAAGATCAAACTTACCATTGATGTTATAAAGCAAACTCTCAAAGTTATACAAGAATTAAAATGAAAATAAGGAAGAAGATCAACTAAGAATTCGCCCTTTTCTAGTAGAGGGTGCATATCTATTTATGGAGAACTCTAGCCCTTGGATTCATAACACGTGCCATATGAAATAAATAGATGGCTAAGATTTGGTGACATGGCAAAAACTTTAGTGATCAACATGCGATAGTAAGGACTCTACATGGCGGTTGGAATACCAATTTTGGATGTATTTCTCAACGTTCGACAGCTCTAATTGTCAACATGCAATAGTTCCTTTGTTCCTCGATATATGATAGCTCTTGTTAAGCCGATAGCTTAATTGTCGATAGCTTGATCAGCCAACATTTGATCATTTCAAAAAATATTGACCTTTAACGGTTTAACTTACCAACTTGTTATAATCCTTGATTTCAAAATGCGATGGCTTTATAAACTTAACCACTAAATGCTTCCTATTTCCATCACGCGACAGCTTTATAAACCCAACTTGTAGTAGCTTTTTACCTTCATCATGTGATAACCCTATAAATTCAGTATGCGATAGCTTGGATATATTTCAACCTTCAATAGCTCTTGAAGTTGTCATGTGATAGCTCAAACATCTCAACCTTCAATTGTTCTTGGAGTCAATATGAGATTGCTCAAACATATCAACCTTCGATAGTTCCTGGAGTCAACATGAAACAACTCAAACATCTCAACTTTTGATAGTTCCTTGAGTCAACATGCGATAGTTCACATATCTCAACCTTTGAAGGTTCCTGGAGTTAACATGCGATTGTCAAACTTCTCAACCTTTGATAGTTCCTAGTGTCAACATGTAATAGTTCAAATATCTCAACCTTCAATAGTTCTTGGAGTCAGCATGTGATAGCTAAAACATCTCAACCTTCGATGGATCATGGCTATCAGCTTGCTATACTTATTTCTTTAATTTTCAATAACCTATGTTGTTAACCCGTGATAGCTTATACTGTTATCCCTCGAAGGTTTATAACATCACCTTGTATTAGTTCTATTTCCTAATAGGTGACTTGTTCTCAACATTCGATAACCATCATTCCTCAATAAGCAATATCTTTAGAATGTGATGGCTTCCAAGTTCGACACCCTATACTACTGACTTTTGATAGCTTCATACCTTATTCATTCTTGGAATTTTTTGGTGTAACATGTGTATAAATATAATTTTATTTTCAATAAAAAAGAATGTCCAAAAACAAATATAACATATGAATACACACACACACATGATTTAAAAATAAGTGCATACCTTAGATCTGCCGGTTATCAACTCATCGGTTGCTAGTTATTCATCTTCGGATCATGATTCCATCTCTTTGAACTTGGTGTTCAACCCCAACTTCTAGGCTCAACCAAGTTTCTAATGGAGGCTAGGTTATTCAATTTAATTTACAACATATTTCTACTAATAATATAAATAATATTTCACATTTTTGGAAATCGATAATAAAAAGTTATGATATTTATAAATTATGAATTAATAAAGTGATACATTCAAGGAATAATAGCTCATTTTGGCATGATAGCTGGATATTAGTTATTCCCCTTAAAGAGGAATTTAAAGAACTTTATGAGATATGTGATTTTAAATATATGCTAATTTCTGAAATATACATATTGAATTTAAATTTTCCTTGGGAATTTAGTTTTAATCATACTTTAGTTGGAAATACATTATTTGAATTTTCTTTAATTTGCGCTAGGTTAGAATATAACTTTTATAATGGAAACGACATTAAAATACAAGGTTGGGATAATAATAATGTTTATACAATGCACTAATTTTATAAATTTCTTAATTTTTCGAGTACTAAGTTAAATATATTTGGAAAGGTAACTCTCCATCCAAAGTTAAAATACATATGCGGTTTATCGTATATGAGAAATAAAATACTATAGAACTTTTAAAAAGGAAAAATATAGTGGTTGATAATAACTGTTTTTCTGTAATTTGGTAACATAAAATATTTCGCATTTACATTTTGAGTGTCACATAACTAGTTATATTCTTATAAAATTTCTTAATATTTTTACCTTAACATAACTAATAACGATATTAACTGTGAATTATTTTAGAGCAGACTTAGACTTTTCTATACAGGTTTCCATAGATTAGTAATTGATATTATTTTTACTATTATAAGTTGGTATATATGGTTTGAAAGAAATCAAAGAATTTTTAGTCATACAAATACTTCAACCTACACTTTAATATATACACTTGGATTTTTTTTAATTGTATTTCTAATCCTAGTTATAATGAAGATAACCATATTAATTTTAAAGAATATGTTAAAAAGGTTAAATCACGTCTTAATCTATTAAAGCAAAAATGTAACAAATAAAATTTGATAAAATAATAGTTCATTAAATAAATTTTTAATTGATATGTACGCCAACGAGAACGATGCCATGTTATATGTAGGAAATTAGTTGTTTTTTAAATTATTGTAATTTAGAAGTTTAATTTTCATTCCATAGTCTTATTTGTCACATTAGTATACAAAGTGTTGGATTTACTCTTTTATCTCATTCCTAGTTTATACTTAGTATGTTTATTTTATTATTATAACATATATGTATATAAAATACATTTATATACATATATATGTTAGTGATCTAATCATTTGGTTGAGTGGTTGTTGTTCATGTTTAGATATATCGGTGCAGGTATGAATTTAGCAGGTTTTTATTTCAACGATGGAGGGTCGACATTAGAGCATTTCTAAAGTTTAGTCTATGTTTTATTTTATTATATTTCATTGTCATCTTATTCACATTATGGACTTTAGTCTCTAGGTTGGGGTTTTTTCTTTATTTTATTGTATGAGGTATTTTTTGCTACCTATCAGGCTTGTTGACAGCATGTTTTTAAGTGTAGAATAAAATGCATGAGTGCTCTCCTCCTCAAATAGAGGTTCACTCAGTTTTCTAAAAAAATAAATAAATAGTTTTTCAATCAAAATTAGCTTTTTCTCATAAAATTTCCAAAATAAAAGAAAAGGAATTGGACAGCTAAGGCACATGTAAATTCATGATAAGAACATTCAAATCCAAATAATATTGAGAACAACAACAGATTATAAAAGGAGATAGAGAATCTAAAATATATGAATCATAATGAATATATAATAAATAGAGGTAAAGAATAAAAGTGGATCTGAATAAAATCAACATAATAAACATACTATTAATTGAAATGAACAAGAGATTTAAATTACATGTTACAAGATAAATAATTAAAAGATGAGATGAGTCATATAGAATCCTAGCATATAAACAAGAGAAATACATAAACAAGTTAAATCAGAGTAGTACCTTAGGATGCTACCAAAAGTTACACCTTGAATGATGAATCGATGCTCCTAGATTTCATTATTCAGCCTTTAGAAGTTGCAATGATCCGAAGCACCATCTTTGTATTTTTCTATTTGTTTATTTTAATTTGTTTTGGGAATTTTTCCATCCATGAAGACACATGGATTTTTAGCTATGAGGGGAGGGGGGAGAGAAGAGAAAGAAAAGTGAATTGTTAGGAGAATAGTAATAATCGAATTAATGAATGAAGATTTGGCTTTTAAGTGAAACGTTGAAACCTTTCAATTTCCTCCTTTAAAACATTCCTTATTTAATTCATTATTAAATTTCATCAAATCCTCTTCCCTCCCTCTTTATATTCTTGGCAAAAAATAGAAACAAAGAAAAAAGGGCAAAAATCATTTCTTAAATGAAATTTAAATGAGTTATAAAGATGGATAAAGGATGTAGATTTACTTTCTTCCTTAATTTGCTCCTTTTGATTTTCAAATCACATCTGAAAACTCTCCTTTTTTTCATCATGCATGATCGGCCATAAAAGAGGCATGTAGGCCTTAAAAAGATTTCCTAAAATCATTTAGCAATTAACCTATTTAAATCCAATTTAAATATTCTATAGATATCGTATATCGATACGCGCGTTTATAACTTTTATACAAATACTTTATTAAATACTAATTGTATTCAAACAAATCAAATAAAAATTAATAATTGCTATTTCATAAATATTAATCGTGATTATTTCCCTACACCACCAACATCTAATATACCTATATAGTGCACTATAGCGGTACCCTGACGATGCAGGATGACCGTCAAGGTTTAAATAAAGTAAATCAATCATAGAACCTGTTGGATATCTCACAGCGCATCAAATAAAATATAATAATAAACACCTCAGATATAAAACAGATAAGACAGTAAATAACTGAATGAATCACAGAATCAAAGTGCACAAATCCATATAGTATACAACATAAGAAATAGAGTTATACATCAAATAATAATTTCATAAATAACCGTCTCCAGGTAATAAAGGCACCGACAAGCTCTATAGTGTCGTGCAACGGAATAGAAAATGAGCAAGTGTAGTAATACGAGAGTATGACCTCTTGTCCGTCCTTTGTCCAGCTCCACGTGGTCAATGGACCTAATATCCCTATTCTACTCATTAAGAGTACCCAGAGTAATAGGAAGTAAAGCATAAAACTCCCAGTCAAACAATAGTCTAGCGTGAGTGGTAGTAAACCTCCTATTATCCCGCCTTTCGGCAAGGCCGTGACACCAAGGACTTGACTAGAGACTGAAGACAATCCGCTTTGGGAACCAGTTATTTATGGGTTCACGATGGATACATGCAAACTTGGTCCGAGTTCGGATCGAGCCACAATTAGCATGGTATGACAAGCAAAGCTATAAAAGGCAACATTCCAAATTTCAGGTCAATCGGAGTTCGTATGCTCAAGTTATGGATCGATCAAAATCCATGTGAAACATATCCATTTCGTATCTATCCAAATCGATACAAAATGAGCATAAATCCTTCACTCAGCATCCATCATTCGTATCCATCAAGTTCGAACCTGTATCGATGGACTTGAACATTCCTTGGATCGATCACACTTCATTCAGCCAACAACTGCATGTTTCGTATCGATCGGCTACTTGATCGATACGAAGAGAGAGACCAGAGATCGATACGAAGGAAAGAGCAGAGCATCGATACGAAAGGTATGGCCTCGATTGGATACGAAAGAAAAGGTTAAACCAAAGGAAGCGATCCTCATGCAGAAATTTTGGATCTCCACAAAGCACTTGCGCCACATCATCGATACGAAGAATATTGATACGAATCTATCGATACGAAATCTTTGGCCTCCCTAGCAAACTCAACCTTTGATCAATCATATCTCTCAAACTACAAATCCAAATGCCATGAAATTTTCACAGAAGCTTGCAAATCAACTCAAGAACGTCCATGATCAATTGCAGCTCAATTGGAGCCATTCTTGATCGATACGAAGACAACATGGATCGATCATGGATCGGTCCCAAACGACCCCAGATTGATTGTGTGGGCCCACCTACGCATGAGAAAGGGTATTCCGAGATTCAAGGCAGATATTTACAGTCCTACACCTATAAATAGCACCGCCACTGCAACTAAAAAAGGACTTCTATGCTGCTGCTCTGCTTAAACCCCCTTGTAACTCGAGTGTTAGCCATTGTACTGTTGTAATTCAGTTTATAATCAGCAATAAACAGCAACTCCTTCAAAGTGGACGTAGGCCATAGCGCTGAACCACTATAAATTCTTTTTTTCTTTTACTAGTGCTTATTTTTCCTGGTGTGATTGTTAGATTAGCCTTATTTTCCATTATATTTCTTCATTCTAATCTCTTCAATTACATCCGAAGAGTGTTATGCCCATTTTTGGTACAAACACTTTGGTGCTTTCATTGAGAAAACTCCACTTTTCTCCGATTCTATGGATCCTCGGCCGTTGTTGGATTGCTAAAATATAAGTAGGAGATCCAGATCCATCTTCTTGAAGTTCTTTCTATTCAATTCATATTGTTCTAGATCTAAGAAGAACTACATTCAACATGGTGCACAATACCAAAACCGCTTCCAATGATGCTAATCCGAAAGGAAGGGATAGGCAAAATCCCACATAGCTAACTAGTACCCTAGCTTACCTGGCTTCACTCTTGGATAAGGAATAGTATAAGTTGAAATGTCAAAAACGAGTTAAGTATATGAATATTGATTTGTATAAGTAATTGTTTTAACTAGATAATCGATTAGTCGACTATCGAACTTAACCAAATATTGTCTTGGATCTTTAAAAAGTATGTTTTAATGGTAAGTATAAGTGAAACAGTTTTGGGTTTGATGTGACAATGGTTAATAACATTCGTCTTTAACCCTTTTTAGTTATACTTATGAATGTAAATAGATCTTTAAAAAGAATGTTTTGAAGATAAGCATTAGTGAAATGGTTTTGGGTTTGTAGTGACAATGTATGGGTAACATTAGTCTTAAACCTATTTGAACTGATTTGTGAAAGTACTTGGATCATTAAAATGGATGTTTTGAAGGAAATTATAAGTAAAGAATATTTTGAAAAAAAGATAGAAAAAAGTAAAGGTTTAAAGTAAGAAATCTTGTTAATGATTTGTGAATATACTTATATCGTTTGAGATAAGTATATAAATACTTTTTGAAGTACTGTAAAGAGTACAAATGAATAGTAGAAATTGATAAACAATATTTTATTAGATAAAATAAGATTTACTAATAAAAGAGGTTTTAACTAATAGAAGATTATTAAATAAAAAGGAGATTCGAAGTCGCTTATGTGACTTGATCGTGCTTTGTATAACTTGATCGTGCTTTATATGTTTACTCGTTTATGGAAAACATTTAGTCGTATACTTAGCACTAAAAGCCGATGAAGTAGGCATGTCTATCTGTGGGAATCAATACTAATATTCATGTAGGGATATGAGAAATAGAGCTCTAACCTACCGGCTTCACTCTTGATCGAGGGATAGTATGAGATGAAAATATCGGAAAGTGAAAAGTATACGAGACATGGTTTCCATATGCTATCGTTCTCATTATTATTGAATGACTAAATTCGTCCATTCAGTCTTGAAGAGATCGGGATCGGTAAGTGTTTTCTTATCGAAAACCACTTCAAGACTGAGATACATGTTCTATCTCTTGGAAGTGGATCGGTTCGAGATGGTGGAATCGATGTGTGGTTTCGAGATCTTTTCAAGATATGGGGATCCAATTGGGGATTCGTGTTCTATTCAGGTGATGAAGACTCTGTGAAAGATGCCGAATGTGACCTCAACATCGAAAATGGCTAAAGATAGAGTAGGATACACAATTTGGGATTTTGCAATCCCACGATAGGGTATTGTCAACCCCATATCAGGAGTATGCTTATCGATGTTGCGTGCATGGGTTGATTGTATTTGGTTCCACATTGTTCATGTTTATGTTCGCGCATGGGCCTTTGCGGTTACCTTTTGGTATATTTTATCTAGAGAAATACAACGCTCGAAAGGTGATTTCACTACAAGAAAAGTGGATTTTTATAGCGCCAATTGATAACGCTTTATTTCATAGTGTTATTGTATTTTGTAATTTGTTTGATTTGAAGAATAAATTGGTGTGTAACGCATTCTAAGCTGTCTTATTTTCGTGGCCGCCAATTCCTTAAATTATCTTCCCCTCTTCTTATCCTAAACTACCACAGCCCAAATTAGAAAACCCTTATTTGGATATAAGTTCCCCACTGAAAGAAAAGACAAACGAAAGATTGAACGCTCACTTGTGATTGGGAAGGCGACGGAACCATGGGAATAGGAGGATGTGAGGCTTAGTTGACTTGTGCGCAATAAAGAGAGCAGCGTTGGGAGGAGGCGACACTACGACTGGGAGCGGTGTTGGGAGGAGGCGACACTGTGACTGGAAGCACAGTACATGACGCGATTCCAGAATTTATCTCTATCGGAGGGCGGTGACTCGTCAGCAGCTCTATGTCACCAATCTAACAGCGACTCCTACTATAAGCAAATGACAATTTAGTTTCAAGCAGTCTGACAGTTGATTCTTCTTTGTTGAAAAGGTGCTACTTTTTGATTAGCTTATTCTAGTTTTAATTTGGCATACTTAGTGAAATTTCACAACACATTAATAGCGTCACGATCGACGCCGTGAAGAAGACGAAGGAGGCACGGAAGTCGAGATGGGAGCCGGCTTTCGTGAGGGAGGATTTCGATGGCGTTGTTAAAGAGGGCGGAGGCGTTAGCAGTAGGAATATGGGAAGCGAGGTGACTGTAAGAGGATTAGGGTTGGATCTGAATGCGGATCCGGAGCCTGATGATGGTGACTGTACGGCGATGTGTGCTAGTCTACATGTTTGAAGAAGGGATTTGATTGTATTCTTGCTTTACAATAATTTGTTGTTCTCTCTTGGTCAATTACAAGTTGTTTGTTTGAGAAATTTGAGTGGGATTAAAGGTAAGTCGTTGTTTTTTTCAGTATGATGAAATTTCAGTGATCAGCCTATTTTTATATGATGACATCCATGATATGACATCATCTGTCGTACGTAGTGGACGTAGCATTGTTGAATTTTCATATCTAAATATGGTTTCCAATTTAATGAGATTTTACTGGTCAGCCACGAGCATTATTTGGTAAGCAGTGTCCTTGGAAACCTTTTGATATACCGTCAAATATTGATCTATTTATATGTCATCTAAGAGTTTTATTTTCAATTTTTCAATGCAGGTCCAATTCCTGGCATTTTGTAACATGTATGACATGAATAAGTGTTGAGGGATAAGTAGCCTCCTCTTGAGAAGTTTGACGCAGAAGGTATGAATTAAAATAGTTGTTTAGTACGTAGTTATCAAGTATTTATCAAAATTCAACTCACACCATGTTTAGTTTAACTTTAAAAGATTATTTGTTCAATGCTGTGGATGCAGGATAGTGATGGCTATCTTGAAATCATGTTATAGTTTTGTTATGGATTCTTGTAAAGTTACACATAGCTAACTTCTTTATTTTCTTTATAAAAAAATTTCAGGTAGGAGAAGATTTAGTTGTCTGTGAAAATGTTTATAATTTATTATTTGTAACTACAATGTTACATTTCGTAATTTTTTTTCATTTTCATTTTATCTATAGTTTATGTATTCGTTGTTTGAAAGTCAATGTTAAAAATGAAATGTGATATCACGTAAATGGGAGAAGGGTCTGGGTTTATGGAAGAACACCCAAAGGTCCATAGATCTGTTAATTTAGAACAGGTATGTTTTAATTTTTACCTTCAAGCAACATTTTTGCATATTTGCTTTGAATAAGATGTATAAACTAAGCTGCTTCTGTTTTGAAGGGTTTGAAATTGGCATAACTACGCCAGGTCGGCTGATTGATATACTGGAGTGTGGCGCTACAAATTTGCAAAGGGTAACATACCTAGTCTTGGATGAAGCTGATAGAATGTTGGATATAGGGTTCGAACCCTAGATTCAAAGAATTATTTCACAGGTAAAAGTTGATATATTCATTTATGCTAATTTAGTATTTTGTAGTATCTTATTTATGCTAATTTAGCACTTGAATGGTTTATGTAAATTAATATAAAGCAATTATGTCGAAAATTGAACCTTTAGATCTGTACATTAATTCCTCTGTTCCTTGATAGATAATGGATGTGATCAATATACTGGTATCCGTATTTTCATATGACGTCGTATATGAAACCTCCAGAACCTTTTGATCTGAAATATGTTGCAATTATAAATGATGATTGTGGAGAACAAAATTATCGAGGTTTATTTCCTTGCAATAATTACTTTTAATTTAATTTATATGGTTGATGTTGCCATGCCATGCCACTATATATATTTTTAATCTAGTTCAGCTTCATTGCATAATATTGCATATTGTTATGAGCCTATATTTCTAAAGTTCCAAATTTACACTAATAATGTTCATTTTATTTTCTGAGTTGCACTTTCCTTCTTTTCTACGTTTGTTACTAGTGCATCTTTTGCTGCTAAACAACATAGAGTTATTTCAGTGTATCATTATCTTATTTCGTCAAGTGTAGTTATCTTTGATACAGTCTTCAAATAGCTTTAGCGCTGAGGAGGTTTCTCTTGTAAATAAAATGGAAAGCTCCTCAGAGACAAATGATCACAAAATAGGTTACATCCCAACAGTTGGAAAACCCAATTTTTTTCTTAATATGTAGCGAAACTAATATGTATTTTCTTGTTTGCAGATGATTACTCTGTATTCATTTGCAATTTACATCCACTTACCAGTGCTCTTGAAGTGGAAGTGGCTCCCAAAAAATTTTCTTTGCATTCGTTAAGTTTGAATCATTAAATTCCAAACAAGTTGCAATTGAGGTAATTTGATAATGACCTTTGCACTGATGCTTCTTACTACTACTATAAACTAAAATAAAGGCAAGGTCAGCAAATTTTAAAGCTTCAAATATAAAGTTTTTATGTGCGTTAGTATTGATGAAGCATCCAATATGAGGGTGAATTAACCGAGCAGCATATTTCCACGTACTAATTATGTAAGCACCACATTTATGTAGTACTCGTGTTTTTTTAATAATTCTATAAGTACCATACTGACCCTGAGCATGAACCTCTACGAAACCAAACCTATCTCGAAGCTGTAAAATACAACTTTGGTACTATATTATATGCATAATAGGATCACCTACTCTAACTTAAGACCATAGCAGATAAAAATTCTCAAGGATTTGGATTATTAGCTCAAAAATATATATAAATGCAGTATTACCTACATTGGTGGCCTGCAAGCTAAAGTAATATTAGAAGTAAATGGAGAACATGCACCAGAGGTGGTATAAATTTCATTATAATGACTAAACTGGTAATAATACTAATAGTAATAGTAATAGTAATAATAATAATGATGATAAAATATTAACCAAGTTAACTAAGTTTCATAAAAAATAACAAATTTATATAATAATAATAATAATAATAATAATAATAAATTAACTAAGTTTATAATAATAATACTAATAATAACAATGACAATAACAACACTAATAATCATAATAGTTAAAATAAAATTTTATAATCTTAGTTAAATAATCATAATAATGAAATTAACTAAGATTAGTTAAAGTAACTAACCATAAAAATAAAATTTAAATAATCATAATAATCACAATAAAATTAACTAATAATATAAAAATTAACTTCATTAATTAAGTTTAATAAAAACCAAAAAAGCATATAAAAATTAACTAAGTTGATACTAAAAATAATAACATAATTAAGTTTTAAAATTTAATTAAGTTTGATAACAATTAACTAAATTTTGAACAATAATAATAATAATAACAACTTATGAAATATTAACCAAGTTAACTAAATTTTATAAAAGTTAACTAGATTTGTATGACAATAACAACAACAATAAATTAACTAAAATTATAAAAATTAACTTTGTTTGTTAAGTTATATAAAAATTAAATAAGCTTACAAAAATTAAACAAGTTGATAATAATAATAATAATTCAACTAATTTTTATACAAATTAATATTTATTATAATAATATTAACAACAACATCTAAACAAAACGTATACCTTCAGAATAATATGCTTGTATCTATTATGAAAGGTCGTTGGGGAAGTTCTTGTTGTATCTATTGTTCATGTTCCTCACATTCCTCACATTCCTGTATTTTACGTTTTAGGTTGTGTATCTGAATATCTAAAGTCTTAATAAATTATAACAGGGCAGTCTAGTCCACTATCGTTTATATCTTACGTTTTTTTATCACCTGATAATTTTTAATTATGTATTTTTTTCCACTGTAGTTTCGGTTGGTTAGTGGCCGCAGTTGCCTATCCGGAATTGGTTTTCCTGAAGTGCACTTGTAAGTACATATCTTTTTAGTTAATTACCGAATTTACTTCTTCAATGCATAGGACTTTAATTTTATTTTACTGGATAAAAAAGCAACGCAGTAGCAGGTATTTCACATGGATTAAAAGTACTACCGCACACTACGTAGTTATGCATTACACGTCTATTGATGTTCGGTTATTTTCACGTGATCATGATGTCAAACATTGATTACAAATTTACATGAACTCCATGAATTACTTTATCTTTAGCTTATGGTTAGTTTCTGAACATTATAAAATCCTAGAGCCCAATTAACAATGGTTTCAAAGTGTGGAGGCTTAAATTCCACTTCATGTTAATTTCACCTCAACCGTACAACTTTATTCACAAGTTGCATTGATGACCGTTGTTTATGGTTGTATTTTAAATACTGATCATGAGTTTCTTCCATGTTAAGTTATGACATATTCATGTTTCCACATACAATATGAACCATGAATTCAATCAATGATCGGAAAGTTCGTCTGTAACGGAGTTCTTTTGTGCAGTCGACTGATGTTGCTGTATCTATTATGTACAGAGGACCTCTTTGGTTTCCTAAATCGATCATCTTCATTTTTTATGTAAGTTTTGTGTCTGTAAGTTTGAACTTTGAAGGTGGAGAAGGAGGGTATATATAGGCCAAGGAAATGGTATTTTGAACATGAAAGATTGTAAATTGTACATGGACTTTGGCCAGTTTTATTGCTAATGTGGGGACATTTAGGAGTTAATGATAGACAATAATTCTTGTGCACGAGGGAAAGTAGGGTACATGAGACGTGCTCTTTGTTTGTTCGATGCACTTTTGCTTATACTAGTAGATTCTTTGTTTTGTGGAAGATCAAAAGCACTCCTTTAGCAAAAAGTTTGAAGCCTATAATTTGTGTCATTATGCAATTTTTTATTGTAGCATGCAATAGATCAAAGGTTGGGGTTATCGTGGATGCTTCTGTAATCAAGATTAGTTGAAATCCCACTGGATAAAATAAATTCGATGTTATATTTGGAATGTATAAAGTATATATTTATAGAAGTATTTTATGAATATATGTAGGTGTAGTTCAAGACAGTGAGATCGTTCCTAGTGGACAACTGTCACCCATTACTATATCTTCATGAAAGCCTACTTTTGCATACCTTTTTTTTTCTTCTTTTTTCCCCTTTCCTTAAGAATTCTATTAATAGTCATTGGATTCTTCATACAGGTATGATGATATAAAGTATTTTCTTCATTGCAGAAATGTAAAGCTTTTCATATCACAGGTTGGTGGTATGGTGTAGTTGGGCACTTGGATATGTGCGATGGAAATCAACATTTTTGCCGTTGTCATCAAAGCGGTATGTAACTAAAATTCAACAGTAAGTGCAGTACTATTTATATAACAAGTAGAAATAAAAATTTTGATATTTGGTACACAATTTGACACAGAGACAGTTGTGTTGGAGTTCAATCAATATACCGCTGGTTCAAGATGGAGGAGATACAACGTGAGTAGGAAAGATCACAGGGAAGAAGAGAATGAAATGGATGGATTTTATGGAGGGATTAGAAAGTTGAACACAGAGGATGAGATTTCGACGTGGAGAAATATGTGGCCAGAAGATGGTATGGAGTGAGAATTTCAATTTTGGGAAGAAATCTATTTTGTCCAAATATACTGTTATAGTTTTAGTTTGAGATATATTAGATGTAAATTTACATGTAGAAAGTTCTATACTACTGTTTCACAATGTGTATGTTCATAATGATTTGTTGTTATCTGTTTTGAGACCGAAGGGTTGTTAGATATGTTGATTATAATCTTTATTCGTTTATGAAGATTTAGTTTGATTGTTATTATTAAAATGTAATATATAGGCATAGCTCTTGAAAAGTGTATCTACGATTTTTATAGCGGCATATATGAGCTGTAAAAGAATTTATCAATACTATAACATGTTGATTTAATAGCGGCAAAATGGTGTTATAAAGATTTCCAATTCCGTTGAGATTTAGCTGTATTATAGCGGCTATAATAAGCTATTGAATAAATATTTTATAGCGGCAAAATGGTGTTATAAAGATTTCCAGTTCCGTTGAGATTTAATTGTATTATAGCGGCTATAATAAGCTATTGAATTAACGTACCATAGCGGCGAATTTGCGTTATAAAACTAAGCTTAACCATAGCGGCATATTTTGTGTTATAAATATTCAACAGTTTTTTATAACATGTCGATATACAGCGCTTATCAAACCGCTATGGTTGTGATTAATAGCGGCTATATGCCGCTATAAAATACACTTTTTGTTGTAGTGTTTTGATCCTTGTGCATGGAGTTCGGATCCAGTTTCTTTGAAGAGATTTCATGGAAAATCCAGTATGCGAATGTTCCTTATCGGGTTTGATTGTACCCCCTAATATGCTGTTGAATGTAACCAATGTAACCATTGCAGCTATGTTATATATTTGTACTCTTCACGCTAGACATTATCTATTATATCACCTTATGTACCTATTAGATGGTGGTTCTTTTGAGGGGATAACTGTTATGGCATTCCATACGATCCCAAAAGAACTGTTATATGTTGATCACATATTTCTTGAGTTTCTCATACCAGACTAATTTCTAACACATTGCTTTTTTTCCCTATATTCCTCATGTGCTCTTTCAAGTAGTTCGAGAAAGGCAGGTTTTTATTGATGTTCTTTGGAGCTCGAGAAGACGAGTTTGATGTTTCATCTACCGTAGTATTCTTATTTCTGTTGCATTGCTATATTGTACATATCAGCATTTATAAGGATAGGTAGTTATAACTGTCCAGGCTAATGATAGCACTTAGGTTTTGTAACTTTGAAATTTATATGTTAGAGTAACCCTTTGTATTGTTCTTTTGATATTATATACTACAGTTTCGCTAGTGAGATTCTGATGTTGTATTCTCTTCTTTATTAATTTTTGTTTTCTTTTTATTTTACCCTAACAATCCGTCTTTCCTGCACTTGGGTGCTCAGCATGTGAATACCATGGAGGTATTAGTGTCGACATTCAAGGGTCGAAAAGGCATGTCGTTACACTTGGTACTAGAGCCAGGTTAAGAGAAAACCTTGGCTTTGGTTAGGTATGGCTCATTAGAGATAGGGTAAGCGACACCCTAGAATGAGTTAAGTGTATTATACATATGAGAGTGCATTTGTAATTGTTATAAACGTATACCTTAATGGTAATTATAACTAGAAAATTAAAGATCTTATATAAGGTAACTTATATGAGTATGAATTGTTTAAGGATAGTTTATTAATGTAGGGGTTAATGATGTTTATCTATTATCCTTCGTTAATTAGTTTATTTATGCACGACCAATTTATGAGCATTGACTATTGTTTGTTGATTGTTGACCTATGCTCAACCAGTTTATGAGCAGTTTTACCTTTTAATTGCATGGATTAGGTAGATAATATTTGTGGGTGCATTGAAACAAACACCTTGTGAATATAGTTTCACGGTTTAACCATAAGGCATTCGGTGATAATGTTGGGTTAAAAGTTCAATTTAGTAAAATTTGTTTAATTTAATCTGAGAAAGATAAGATATTTAGTAAATAAATATTTGTGAAAGGAATTTATATAAGAAAGTTGTTACCACCAATGTTAATTCCGAAGGTACGGGGCATAACAACTTTACCGTAACCCTACATCAACAAATAATGTTGAAAGTATGAAGGAAAACCAATGCCGAAAGCATACAATGCCACCCCTTATCAATAAAGAATAATAGGCAATGTCGCATGTCATCAATGAAGGCAACAACACCGAATGCCGCATACCATTTACAAAGATAAACGAGTAATATCGTGCCAAAGAAATTGAAAACAATGCCGCATGTTAGTAAGGAAATGACAACAATGGAAAGTTCTATGCTGAAAGCCATCAATGTTATAACGGCATGACATAGCATTGATTTCGCATCATATTAATGCCGCATTCCATCAATGAAGCACTTATTCCATGTAGCCAGAAGAATCAATGCCGCTCAAGATTAATGTCACGTCTCATCCATGTCGTCTCCTATTAATGCCTCTCATCACCAATGCCACCTCTTATTAATGCCGCTTTCATCAATGTCTTCTCTTATTAATGCCGCTTGTCATCGATGTCGTCTCTTATTAATACCGCTTATCATCAATGCCGCTTATTGTCAACACATATTATCAATGCCCCTTGTTATCAATGCCATTTGTTATCGATGCTGCCTGTTATCAATGTCGTATGTTATCAATGCCGATCATTTCCAATATCGCCACTTATCAATGTCTCCGCTTATCAATGTCTCCGCTTATTGATGTCGTGCCATAGTAACGCCACACTTCATTAACCTTCAAAGGAGGTCGCATATCTTCAATACAACATTGCTATCGAATGTCATTAATGAAGGATATCAAGACGGGATGGCTGCTATGCGTCGAAATTCACCATTGTGTAGGTTGATGCTGAAATATAGCGCCACACACCATCAATATGGTTAATGCCAGAGGTCAAGCATGCTGCATGGACACGTGGCAGCCATGTCGCATCCCTCAACCCCTATAAATACGGACCTAGGGGGAATGAAGAAAAGGTGAATCATTCTTTTCTCGTCTCTTATATTTTGAACTTTGTAGCCCTAAATTGATTTGGGATTTTAATGCCGATTGTACTTGCACATAGGACCTTGTACATTCAATAATTACATAACATACGAATAAAAAGGACTTGAATTATGATTTGTTTTCGAGTTCCAAATCATTTGTGATTTTTAATCATAACTTGCTTCGAATTTCAAAAACACTCATAATCTTGATTTGTGTCTGCATAAGATTGATCTACATAGATCGACATTGTTTCAACATGATCATGCTTATGATGTCATCATGGACTTGAACGACCCAAGCCTAATTACCCAAGCCCTTTCTAAACCAAGTTTCACTTTTGACAACACTCGTTGAGGCTTACAAGGGACATCCGATCCTTCTTACTATCGCATTCCTCTTTCCTTGCACTTTTTGGGGTTCACGAAGATTCGTTAACATTTTAGCGCTAGGAAGGCTTGAATCTCCATCTCTATTTAGCCCATAAGTGGAACTACCTTGACCTGCACACGTAGGGCTTAGAGGAGTTATCCCTACCAAGCATATCCCTTAAGGAATCCTTCCATACCAGCCTACTCTTGATTCTTAACACCTTTTAACCACATTAACCAAGCTTTTCTTAGCCATATCAATTAAACATGTTATAATATTTGAGTAAGGATCTTCCGAACCTCAAATGGCTAGAATAACATTACAAATCACTAATAATCCTCGGCTTCATGAGGAGCAAGTATTAAGGCTTGTGGCACTATAATTCATGGAGGATAAAAGAAGACAAGTGGCTTCTTATAATCTAGAAAAGTGGAGTCTGAATCCATTCCATATGAAGCCGACATCGATCTTTGCCCTAGGAAGACAATATAAAAGAGATAGCATCTTTATGAAAATAAGAAAGGGAATCCAACTTAAAGATAAGGGAACTAACTTCGAAAAGAGATAGAAAGAGATTTTGATCGGTTTACTAGAGAGGAGGAGTGTACTTGATTAATCTTACAAAACAAATGAAGCACAAAACTCCCAAAAAAGAAAGTTGGTCATTGATGATGAAGAGTCCATCACAAGCAACAAAAGAGTTAAGTGTTAATCGAGAGGGTCATTCCCCAAAAGATTATGGCTTTCTAAGGACTACTTTTTTACTACCCCTTATGTGAATATCTACCTCATAAAAGAAACGATTGAAGAATGAAAGAAATCTTAAAGGATTATATTATCATTATCATCGTTCTAATGGCTAAGAGACCAATCAGTGCCTAAGCTTGGACAGAATAATCAACAACCTCTTAGGATAGGGGACGCCTAAGGAATTTGCTCAAAGATACTGAAAAATTGATAATAAAGAAAGATTTTCTAAGTAAAATAAGTGTATCCACATGGTTAAGGAGTATGACTCTCCTAAAATAAAAGAAAAAGTTTAAACCATTGCCTAAGACGATAGTAAGGGGCGAAAAGCCTTTTTCCCCACCAAGTTGACCTGGTCAAAGCCTCCTAGAGGGAGGTCAGGGTAAGCCTTTGGTTCATTGAAAAGGCCTCACCAAAGCATCTGCAAGTCTTCAGCCCCTGCCTATGCGGCCTGGCTGGAGTGCCTCCTAGAGGGAGGATGAAGTAAGCCTTTGGTCCCGTCTAAGGCGGCCTGACCAAAGCACCGAACTAGCCTTTAGTGCTGTCTCTAAGACCTTACTAAAACGCCTCCTAAAGGAAGGTCGGGTAAGTCTTTGGTTCTGCTTAAGATAGCTAACCAAATGCACCGAACAACAGACCTAGATCATCACCTAAGACGGTGATAAAGGGTTTGATCCAAGTTGAGATCATCACCTAAGATGGTGATAAAGGAAAGGGACTAAGATGCCCAAACCCCAAAGAGAGGCACTAAGAAAAGGAACTAAGACGTCCAAAGCCCAAAGGGAGACGAAAAGAAAAGGGATTAAGATATCAAAAGCCCGTAGAGAGGCAAAAGAAATCGATCAAAAATAAGCGATTTGTGCTCCAAAGCAAGAGTCAAGCAATCTTCTAGAGGAAGATCTATAAAATATGAGCTGTTGTACTTCAAAGTCAAGAAAGAGGGATTTTTCCGCAAAAGAAAGCGTTATTGCCAGATGGATTTTTCGGTCTTCTTCTATTCAGGAATTATTATTGCCAAACGGTTTTCTAGTCTTCTATTATTGCCAGATGGATTTTCTAGTCTACTTCTATTATTCAGAAGATATTATTGCCAGATGGATTTTTCTTGTCTTCCTTTATTACTACCAAACATATTTTCTGGTCTTCTATTATAGCCAAATAGGTTTTCTGGTCCTCAATCATGCCAGATGGTTTTCTGGATTTTTATTATTATGACCAAGTAGTTTTATAGCCTTCTAAGTATATGGATTCCATTATTGCCAGTTAGGTTTCTGGTCTACTATCAGAAGATTTCCTAAAACAAGGAAAATAACTGACGCTAAAAGTAAACTATCTTACTTCAAGGACAAAAAACGAGGCTTCATTAAATCAGCTTTCGATCTTTAAAGTTTATATTGGAACTCAACTTTCTTAAAATAATGGGAATCTTAGTTACTAAATCGAGAGGTAGACTCTTACATCAAAATCAAAATTTACAATTTTAATACCTACTGAAATGTTGAATACTCAATCAGTAAGATTCCTGGTTCTCTTAACAGCCAGATTATTAGCTTATATAGTTAAAGCTCAAAATACTGGATAGTAGGATATACATCTTAAATAATTCAACACATTTAAAAATACATATGAGGTAACATTTATTTGAATACAAATTCATTTATTATCTAATATGTTGTATACCAAAGTCACAGGTACATAAATTAAACTACCAAAGGGGGTCTATTTAAAGATCTATAAGTAATTCCCTACTAAAGTTCAAGGCTCTATGCCATCCTATCTAGATCTTCACCAACTAACGAAGAATCGGTAATGTGGTGAATGACCACATCCAAAATTTCCTTGAATTTCTTCTCTTTCTTTCGGATGATGTCTGCGTCATCAACTGAGTCAATTTGAGTCCTCATGCATGCTCAAGGGTCTTGTTGGCTCCTTTTAAAATTTGGACCATGCTCTTTAATTCTTTAATCTCACTGCCCAAGAGTGTGTTTTTCATGCTCAAGATTTTCAACCTGACTTTCATAATCATTAAGGCGTTGAGAAACATTTTCATTCCATTTCTTATTAAAGAATGCATGTATTCAAATTTGACTTGCCTACCCCACTGGAAGATCACTTCATTACTTAGACCGAGCTAGGTTTAATAAAGTGGGAAATTCTTAGCTAACTAAAGATTGAGATCTTGTCATCCTCCCAGGAGTAGGAGTAGGAAGGCTAGAATCGCCTCCACTTGCAATGAGTTCTAAAGATTGGCATGATACTTGACTCTTCGTTAAATCCACTTTAACGCCATTTATTCATTGATGTAATTTAGCCATTTCTATATCAATATCGACTAAAGGTCTAGACCCTAGGACTGTATTAATCTTCTTTTTCAATTCTTCAAATTCTTGGTCCTTCTCTTTAATTTGATCATCTAAGCTAGAGGTTATTTATTTATAGTTTTTAAATGTTAATCTTCATTGATAATGTTTCCTACGCCAATCTTGCGTTTCTAGATTGTCCGGAAACTGTAAAGTTGAAGTGTCTTGAGAATACCGCCTCATTTTGATATTAGATATCAGCTTATCTTTGATAATGTTCAGCCGAGAAAGAATGTCTCACTACAAGAATAAACACCATTGACAGCAGCTATTCTCAACATTTCTCCCTTGAATGCGGTCGACAAAAATCTTGGAGGGAAAATTTTTACGTGTGAACACTGAGAAAATGTAAATAATACAAGTTTGTCACCTCATTTTTTCACTTCCCCTATTTACTTTTCCCAGCCTTTCATCTCATTAACACCTTCACCACGTAAAACCGAATTAAATCTCTCTTCCAATCACCGAAATTTGCCATCATCGCCGCCACTCCATCGTTCATACATCTCTCTTCACCATTCTTTCGATTTCGAATCCGAACCACCACCGCTAGCTGCTCCCTTTACAGGTACTTATTTTCAACTATTTGTCGGTTTTATTTAGGTTTAAAATGGGCTCTCCAATTAGTTTAATCATTCATCAATTTCGATTTTGTTATTTCAGTATGTGTTTCTTCGATTGCCCTAAATCAAAATTCATTTGATCAGCTTTGCTGGTAAACTGATATTAACGAGTTTATTAAGATTTTTGTATGGTAATAAGTTTATTTTAATGAATTTGGATTTCTAGGTAAATAGGGTTTGTTGTTTTTTAAATAGGGTCAGTTATCATTATTTTCTGCGAGAGATTAAGATACATAGATAGTGATAAGTCTGTACTAGAGATTCCAGACCTAATAAATATATTGCTACAAATAAGCTAGCAGTTCTGAAAGTTAAAATTCCTAAGGAGCTGGAATAAACTGAGTATGAAATTGACTTGTTAGAGAATGAGTTGAAGTCCTTAAACAGTGAAAGAGAAAACCATATTGTTCTGTACTCATCACCCAAAGATTGAGAGCTTCTCTGAGCATGGTTCTGCTTTAGCCAATGTTGCAGTACCTTTGAATACGTGTAACCTAGATAAATTTTCAAAGGAATCACCCAATGAAACATTCTCTATTGAAAATGAGTGCAATGTAATACATACAAATGAGGTATCACATACAGCGTCCAATGTTAAAGAAGTATCAGAAGTAATCAAGGAATCAATTGTTAGTGCTGATAACTTGTATACATGCTCAAATAATGTGGATGAAGTCTTAACTATGGCTTCTAACAAGGATGCTATGAAAAATGCTTTGTAGGAGTTTGATAGATTTATGCCAATCAAGCAACAAAAATTTACATTTGGGAGTCTGATTTTATTTTGGCATGCAGAAAAAATGACATCTATATCAAAGAGAAGCTTGCTGCACGGAAACATGAACATAAGATCAAGGAAAGGGTTCTTGCTATGAAATTCAAGGCATTACATCACATGTGGAAAGAGGATTTACACTTGCTCTTTGTGAAAAAACAACGACCAAAGTCACAGAAGTGCACTAAATTTTGCAACAGTTCTTTGCATAGCACATGAAAGCATCAAGTTTCTGTCCTTTCACGATTCACATCCCCTGGTGAATTTTATTTTTATTGAAATTCTACACTTATTTCATATTTTCTAAAGATATATGTAGTTTGAAGAATTTTGATTTATAACAGATATTGGTTTGAGTACTGGAATGCATTAAATACTTTTAGATTGCTTGGTCATAAATGCCTTGATTTGCACAACCCTTTATCTACACACATGGTATAGACATATTAGATTTTTAGTTTTTCATTTATACCCATATGTCTATGGAATTTCAACTGTTAAAATTAAATTTACTTGATGAGGTTTATGTTTATTGATATTTAAGTGGGCATTTTGACCCAACTCCTGAATAATTATGTGCATGAAAATGAACAGAATTTTTTTTTCATTGAACTGATCAAACCACCACTCAAAATCAAGGCTCACTTTTGGTTTTTGCATTAGTTTGTTTGTGAAAATTATTAGAAGTGTTTTATGGTCAAGGTTTATTGTGTAAACTTGCTACCATCGCATATTTTGTTCTAAGAAACTGGATTTTGGGGATTGTGTGAATAATAACCGAATATAGATTGATTTTCACTGGTTGCAACTCAAAAGCTTCAAACTATTGATGCATGCATATCTATACATGTACGCGGGCACACACACATATGGAAGTGTTCCACTACACCCTATCCACGCCCTTATGTATTTTTTGAGCTACACAACTCTGAATCAAACAAAAGTCTGTGGAGACACCTACATCATTTTTATGGAGACCTACATCATTTTTATGGAGACCTACATCATTTATGGAGTCCAATAGATGTAGATAAGTACGCAACATGAGAAAGATTTTACTGAGAATCACAAGATTTAGTTTTTGATCAAACTCTGATATTAGTTGTCCTTATTTACATGTATGCTCTGGTAGCTGGATACGATGATAATTGTTTCTTTTCCAGTGCTGTCTTGATGCTCTTGGTTTTTCACCTGAACAACTTTGCATGCCTTTTTTATCAGTTCCGCATAATGCTTTCCGTTTCTACACCATGATATATTTATCTAGTCTTGACAGTAATTGAACTATTGTTCCTTTAGGTTCTCATTTTTGGTAAAGAGGAACTGGAAGCAAAAATCTCTCTTGCAATGGATGTCGTGATAAGAGTATTCAAACGTGTTTCCGACTTTGAAACAAGTAGTATAGGATCTTCCAATCTTACGACCATTTGATTATTGGTGCCATCGACTCATCAACTCATTTGATCTAAAAACAAGGAGCTTCAATTAAATCAATTCAAGAAAACAAGGATTAATACTAGAGGTACATGTAGCGATTGCTTTTTTTAATAGTGTGTGATCATATATTTATTTACTCTGCCAGGTAATAGTATTACTCTCACTGTTTACATTTGTTGAAAGCATTTTATGATCTTTGTTTTGTTTTAGTTCTCTTTGGATATATACCATGCTTTGTTAGTATGAATATGCAAATTATTCCTATGAAAATTAGTTAAGAATGTACTACTTTCTATCATTGATAAAATTCAACAGCATGGTTTATATCATAATTTCTCTTGTCTACCGATATCGTCTTCCTTAAATTTTGAATAAATGTTTTCTATGTTTTGAGTTCTTCAAAGACATTTGTTTAGTGAAAACTAGATAATTAATATGGCTAGGTTTCTATGTTTATAGCATAGTTGACAAACAAAATGACATTTGGGGTATTTCTTTTGGTATGCTTTGCAACAGTTTCACCTTTCAGATTTTATGGCATATTTTAGTCAGGATTCGGTCCGATATTTTGTGAATATGTTATAGGAATACCATTGAAGTATCAATTAACCTAAATTTTGCAATGGTTGCAACTTATATATTATTTCATTGAAATATTTGATTGTAGAACAGAAGTTAGCGAAGGGACACAATGTTTGTTTATTTTAACCATGTTAATATGTAAGTTCTGTAAAGTGATTGTCAAACAACTAGAACTATACGCAGAGTAAAGAATTGCTTCGTACTTTTTCCCAAGTTGGCAAAACGTACGCGATATATGTTGGACATAAATTTAATTGCTTGAGGATATAGATATGTGAGATACATAGTAGATAAAAAAATCAACTGAAATATCTATGGAAATATCAGATAATCTATTTATCTATTATTCATTATATAAAGTAAATAATTGAAAATTTGGTGAAGTTATTTTGAATTGTCTAAATTGCTCTTAGCATGAAATTATTTTTTCTGCATCTGCATGCATTATGGATCCCACAAATTTTGGTTGCCCATATTTGAGTCTGCAACTGCAACGTTGCTGATTTTGAAGAAAATAATTTCTTTATAGGCATTATCTAGCAATGTATAATTCATGCTTTCCAGTTATTTATTATCCCAAGTTTACACTTTCTTTTTATTCTTTGGTATTTCTTGCAGTCCTTATTTCATCTTTGCTTACCTAATGAGAATAGAGAAGAATTCTCTTTTAGAAATAGTGTCCTTTGCTTGTTAGTTGAATGCTTGTTTCTTGCAGTCCTTATTTCTTTGACTCTTTGTAAATCTTTTTTTTGGTATTTGTTGTTGCATAGGCACTTGAATC
This sequence comes from Allium fistulosum, assembly GCA_030737815.1. NCBI lineage: Eukaryota > Viridiplantae > Streptophyta > Magnoliopsida > Asparagales > Amaryllidaceae > Allium > Allium fistulosum. The sequence continues at coordinate 855,960,146 of CM060907.1, forward strand.
TTTCGAGGAAATATTCAAATTTGTTCCTTCTAATCAAGGATTCCTTGATCAGGTTTGACAGCAAAACTAATGCTTGTTAGCATCATTTTCTTTTTGTGTAGGTTGCATAGGCATAAGTTTTATGTTAACTAAGTTAACTATGTTTTATAAAAATTAAACAATTTTATAAAAACTGACTAAATTTTATAAATTTTTAACTAAGTTAACTAAGTTTTATTATAAAACCAAGTTTTTAATATTAATTAAGTTTTATAAAGATTTAACAAACTCGACTAAGTATATAAAAATATAAATTAATCAAATCTTCTATAATAATAATAAACTAAGATTTATAATAATAACTAGTTAATTTACAGATACTTAGTTAACTATGATTTATAAATATTAAATAAGTTTTAAAAACTTAACTATATAAATTTAACTAAGTTAACTAAGTTTTATACAAATTAACAAGTTTAGTTTATAAAAGTTAACTAAGTATATATAAATAAATATATATATATATAACTAAATCTTCTATAATAATAATAAGAACAACAACAACAATAATAATTATTAACTAAAATTTATAATAAGAATACTAAGTTAACTAATATTCATAAATATTAAATAAGTTTATAAAAATTAACTAAGTATATTATAAAAATTAACTAAGTATTATAAAAATTTAACTAAGTTAATCGAGTTTTATAAAAATTAATAAGTTTAGTTTACAAAAATTAACTAAGTATATAAAATATAAAATATAACTAACTCATCTATAATAATAATAAACTAAGATTTATAATAATAATAATAAGTTAACTAAAATTTATGGATATTAAATAAGTTTATAGAAATTAACTAAGTATTATAAAAATTTAATTAAGTTAACTAACTTTTATAAAAATTAACAAGTTTAATTTATAAAAATTAACTATGTATATAAAAATATAAATATAGCTAAATCTTCTATTATAATAATAATAATTATTATTATTAACTAATATTTACAATAATAATAATAAGTTAACTAAGATTTGTAAATATTAAATAAGTTTATAAAAATTAATTAAGTATTATTAAAATTTAACTAAGTTTTATAGAAATTAACAAGTTTAGTTTATAAAAATATAAAATATAACTTAATCTTCTGTAATAATAATAATAATAAACTAAGATTTATAATAATAACAATAAGTTAACTAAGATTTATAAATATAAAATAAGTTTATAAAAATTAACTAAGTATTATAAAGTTAACTAAGTTTTATAAAAATTAACTAATTATATAAAAATATAAAATATAACTCAATCTTCTATAATAATAATTAATTAGGATTTATATAATAATAATTAACTAAGATTTATAATAATAATAAGTTAACTAAGATTTATAAATATTAAATAAGTTTATAAAAATTAACTAAGTATTATAAAATTTAACTAAGTATGATTTATAAATATTAAATAAGTTTATATTATTTTGTACCACCTTGATTAATTAAATATAAAGATGGAGTTCAAAGTACAACACAATAAGCTTTGAATGTGGTAAATGCTACATATTGCTTGAGCATCCGAGCCTTTAAATTTTGCATAACTTGTTATTTATTTGATGTACTTAAAAAGATATAATAAAAAATATGCAGATGCGAAAAGGGGATACTTACAGATATTAAGGGGTCTGAATTATCTCGGCATAGATTCAACAATGGAATTTTCAAGTAGAATAAAATTATTGATTGATAAACTACTAATATTTGGTCCAATAAATCATTCTAAAATGGGTAACCATTTGATTTCAAAGTGATTTGTTCAGTCCATTACTTACATGAAACATACTGTATAATGATTTTTATTCAAAGAAAACAGGCAAGGAATAGGTAGAACATGTCATCTTGAACTTTACCTGATCTTTGCATATTCATACATGTATTTGTGTACTAATGTTATGTTGTAACGACCCAGAAATTTTAACGATTTTTTTATAATGTAATTAACTAAATTTTTCATTAAATTAAATAATAAAATTTGGAAATGAAAATTTGATATTTGGTATAGTCTAATTAAACGTAGTAAGTGTCAGATTTTCCTCAGAAAATATGAAAGTTAGTTCTGTTGTGTAATTTTCAATTTTCAATTTAAAATCAGTTAAAAATTGATGGTAATAAAATATTTTTGAAATCTGAATATTTTTATATAATAAAAATGTAAACTATTTTTTGAGTAAGACGTCATATTTCATTTTGCCAAATTTAGACTGCTCTAGCTCCGTTTATCTTATTTTTGGCGTTTTAGCAACAGTTTGGCAGCGAAAATCGACTTTTGATAGGATGGTCGTATCGCTGATATCTTTGTACCATCCTGATCGTCTCGTCGTGCTGATCTCCGCAGTATATTCATTTATGCATTTCGACATCCGGTACATGGCGAAATCGACGAAACGGTTAGCGGTATCAGTACCTGTTTTGCCTTTTTGTTTCCTTATGGCCTTTCATCTATCCATCGGTTGAAAACTAATAGCCAGTAGGCTTTTATAATTACCAGAATACAACTGTTGGATTCTTTCATTCCATCATTTCAAATTTTATTGTCTGGTTCATTTGCATCTTTGTCTCTTCCTTTCTTTTCTTTGCGTTCTACCTTTCTAAAAAAAATATAAAGCAATATATGCTTGCTTATATCGTTCCTATGATCTACTCATCTTCTTGCCTAGAAACCAACAGCCGAAGGCCAATATGCCTGCAACCTCCCACTTCACCGCCACATGAATCTCATGGTCGTGCTCCTACTCATTCACTCCTTGCTCTCTTACCTTTTCGTCTGCCATATATCCAATATATATATATATATATAATAAGTGCATGGAAACCAAACATTCTCCACTCCGCCTTTCTTTGTTCGTCCACCCTCTTTCTTTGCTGATAGCCTGACCGAACACCCCTGTCTCCCTTGAAACAGACCAACCCAGCACCATGCTCCGCCAGCCACTCCACCACGTCATCACTGACATCCCGCCTCCTGTAAGCCCATGCCGCACTCTAAAGCCCTCTGTGCCACTTCCCACATCCAACAGCACGCAGGCCGCCAGTCCACCACCATATTTCCCCACGCCATCAACTTTTCCCCGACTGCATCACTTGGTGCCGACCATCCTCCTACCACCATCCCTCTCCGTTCAGCCCACACACGTCCTTGCCCCTACTGCCCTCAGATCCGCAAGCCTTCCCCTTCACCGCCACCTTTCCCTCACCAAAACCCACCATCACCGAGCCTACTATCGGCCATCTCCAGCTCCGAGACAGCCTCCGCCGTCGAATCCCACTACTCGACCCTCCTCAGACCCAGCCTCCGCCATGTCCTCCACCTGAGCTATTGCCGAGCACCCAAACACTCCACTTTTACATTGCATGAACCCCGCCTTATCTCCTTCCCTTCATAGCCTTGGCCAGTGTGTCGAACCAAACCCCTCCACTTCGCATCCATTCAACCTCGAGCAGCGGTGTACTGGGTGAAGGCATAGTTTCTTTTGGCAATCAAAGTGCACTTGTTCCTCAGCGTGATGTTTTCACGCAATGCACATGCTAGAGATGATATGATGAAATGAGCTCGAGCTATACCTCTAGATCCTCTCTTCTTAAAAAAACAAAGGCATATATATATATATATATTACTTATATTTTTTTTTTGTTTTCATCGAATTCGAATACAATTTATCTACCTTGTCGATGTCTAGTTTTTCTTATCGCTGTCCAGAATTTATCGCAGCAGTTCGTTGGCTTGTCGTTGTCCCGTTTGCTGCGTATCCGTGTGCGTGTCCATAGCCGCATATTCGTGTCAGTTGCTTTTCATTCTCGTTGTTTCATAGCCTCAAAAGGTAAGCATTCACTCACGATTAACATTCTTATGTTAGTAAATTTATATTCACATGAAGTGACGATTGAAATATGTTGTTAAATATTGAAATGGTTAGAAATATTGTTGAATACGATATATTATTTGTTACTTATGTTAATTGACATATGATAACCATTGTATATATTATATTTAAATTGTTAATTATGATCATATTGCCATTGATATGCCATGTCATTTTATGATATTATTTTATTGTTCTCACACTACAAGTTCCCTGTCAGTTTAAGAATCCCCTATCGGTTGAAATGATACATACCCAAACGATATTATAGATTATGGAAAATCTTTATGGGTTGAAATGATAAAACCAAGCGATTTTATTGAATTTGAATTTTGGGATTGCGGGTTGAAATGATATATACCTGTAAATATTAAATTATTGCGGATTGAAATGATAAATATCTATATCACTTGACCACAGGATAGAAAATTATATATGGACATCATTGGTCTATTTTGAAAAATGATTTCCAAAGTTTTTGAAAGCAAATATATGAGTTTTGATTTTTAAATATAATATAAAGATATTTTAATTTTAATATATATGAAAATTTTATATTTTTAAAATTATATGTTTTGGAAATTTTAAAATAATAAGTTAAGTTTTAAAATATAAATTATAAAATTTTACTTATGACTTTATTATTTTTAAAATATATAAAATAATATTTAAAATAGATTTAATAATAATAAATTTTTAATTTAATAATAAATAATTTAATAAAATTTAATAAGAATTTAATTTAACTAATATATATAATATGCTTAAGTATTTATTTACAATTTTTATTAATATTTTAAAAATAGGTTTTGTAATGACTTTAATAAATTAAGGTTGGGAAGATAAATTGAAATTGATTTGAAATTTAATTTGTTTAAGAATTGAATATGAATAAGATTTGATTAGAAACTTATTGATTTTGAGACTTTGAAAGGAACGATTTTATAACTTGATTTAGTTAAAAGTGATTAAATGAATATTTTCAAATTTTAGTAAAATTGGATATTTAATTTTGATTTAAATTTGTAATTTGAGATTTTATTTAAATGCTTATAAAAGTGATTAGGTGAATATTTTCAAATTTAAATAAAATTAAAGTTGATTGTTGAAAAATAAATGAGATTTATCAAATTGAGTTATTGTAAATTGGTTGAATGTTTAACTTTGAAACCTATTGAATTGGAAGTGGTTTTAAATTTGTAGTTCAAACCTGGATTTGAAATCGATATAAATTAAAATGGTTTAATGAGAATTTGAATTGAACCTTTAATCCTTTATTTGAATTGTTGAACTGAGATTGATTTAAATTGAATTTTTGAAACTAAAGTTGATTTGAATTGATTTGTAAAATTGGAAGAAACAATTCTAATTTGAAACTATTTTAATTTATAAACTATTTTAATATATAAACTATTTTAATCTATAAACTATTTTTATTATATAAACTATTTTAATTTATAAACTATTTTAATATATAAACTATTTTAATCTATAAACTATTTTTATTATATAAACTATTTTAATTTATAAAATAATTTAATATATAAACTATTTTAATGTATAACTATTTTTAATATATAAACTAATTTCAAATATTCAAGCTGTTTAAGTTGGAAATGTTAAAATTTAGATTTAATGGATTTAAATGCGAATATTTTGATATGATGGTTCAAACTATTTTGTGGTTATGATTTTGGAAGTGATATGATTACGAAAACGAATATGATTTCAAAAGTGATATGATTTTGAAATGAATATGATATTTTGATATGAAGTATGAACTGTTTGAAATGATTATAAAAGTGATTTTATAAAATGACCACGGTGGAAATAAGTGTTTGGTTGTTAAAGAGACCGGGATCAGATATTTCATACTCTCTGCCAATACTGAAAACCACTTTAACAACTGTGTACGTGGTGGAGAATCCAGAATGAAGTAGGATGGTTTGGCGAACGATTCTGTATGAGGTATTAATGCAACCCTGACTCCCGCGAGTCAGCTTGATGTGACTAAAACAGGAGCTATACCTGGGCCAATTAAGGTCGCACCTCCGATCAAGCATGCTTCCTCGATACCATTCTATTACTTTGTGATTTGATTGGGTGCACCTTTGATTTTGGGAGTGTGTCTCGAGGTGGGCGGTAGTAGCTGCTATGCGTTACCACCAGCCCGGTTCTGCAAAACGGTAGAATCCTACCCTAGGCATTGCCTCGCGTGCCTTGTCACATGCCTTATCGCGCCCTCTACGAGTTTGGTTTGTACCGTACCTATGGAGTTCTCCCTGAGTAAACCACCGGTTTGGTGGAGGTTACAATATCTGTATAGACTACGGGAATATATAAAATGTGTTAAGGGGAATATGAGTAACGCCTTAACGCTATTTTAATATTTTACTTTGATGTAGACATTATATGTGTAGCGTATTGTACTATGTATGTAGATAGTTTAATGGATCCTTAAAGGATGGGAATCCCAAACATCCTTTAAGTTATATTGCATTTTGCCTAGACATTTCACTTGAGTTGATTTACTTGTATAAGAATGTTAATCCTTACTCGAGTGTTTTGTGTTTTGCTTTATGCTCGGGTCAGATTGAGTGTCACAGCATTTGAGACTCACCTTTGGAGCTTTGCTTGGAGATCTATCTTTCAACTATTCAGTTTTGCAGATATTTCAGTTATTTCCAGTTGTTTTTTTCAGACTTGTCAGTTACTTTTGTGTTAGTGACTTCTATGTATTCGGGATTTCTTTTGTATTGTGTTTTAAACTCTGATGTTCTATAGTAGCTTCTTGAACTACTATTTATCTATTCTGCTACTTATTGTTATATTACTCTGTGTTTGTGATTCTGTGATTGATTATTTACTGTATATTCTAAGTTTTTCCAAATATAAATTAATAATCTGTTGTTTTTGAGCAATTCAAGTCTGAGATGTGTGGATGATTGTTAATTTGAATGGTCCGAAATGTCGGGTCATTACATATGTCTTTCCCAATACTTGTTATTAAGGAAAGTTGTTGTATAGGAAGACGACCAGGTTCTATACAATCTGCAAAAGTAATCCAGCAATTTGACTGGTAAATTGTGCTTTTTTTCCTTTTTGCTTTTTTGAAGTGTTGCACTGACAGGATACCTGTATAAGTATCTGCTGCATACTTTTTGAAGTAAGAATGTACAACCGAAAGGATGAAAATGTGAACTGATATTTCCTGAAGTTATTATGAACTGGCAATCAATGTGTGTGTGTTTGCTTCCATATATTCCATGTCTTCTTCAAAGCATTTTAGGTTTAAAACCATCAATTTCTAATGATGTTCCTTCAAATGCATTCCAGTTTGATCTGAACGTCGAAGAGTGGCTTCATTCTCAATTATGTACCATGGGGTACTTATGGTGTACTATACATGAAAGCAGATCTTCAAACTGGGAACGGCAAGGTAAGGGGTGTCATTTGAACATTCATTCTCATTATTTTTTACACATTTGGGCACAAGTTTCATATAACGTGTATTTGATTATTATCAATTTTCATATGGTGATTTTGCAGTTGAAGGTTAATTATATCAAAGATTAGCCTGAAGCAGATATTGTCTTTGTCTAATGTTGTATGAAGTTGGTCTACAAATATTATCTTTGTTTATGAATTTATGTAAACTTTGTTTATGGATATTGTGTTCAACTTAATTTATGGAAATGATTAATAGTTATGTTTTTATATGAAAGTTTTTAGTTTGATTTGTAAATGGTATGTATATCATCCCGCTGAAATATAATAAAATGCTGTTTAGATTAATGATACGCGTGTGTAAATATTGCAATGGTACAACATGATATGGGTGCTGTAAAAATAGTAGGAACAAACGACAGCGTTTAAACCGTGCTGTGAAAAGATAATGCACATTACTACGACAGTGTAAAAAAATGCTGTGGAAAATTAATAACAGCATTTACAAACCTCCGACGAAAAACACAGTTAACATTTTTGAAAGCAAGTGATAAATGCTATAGAAAATTATTTATAGGTGTGAAAGAACGCTTAACGCTGTCTAATAGCATTTTTAACAACATCTATTTTTTTGCTATTATAAATTTCGTGTCTACGACTGCATGTCGTTATACCGTGTTTCTAACAATGATGTTATATCCCATTACAACGTTTTTCTAACGCTGTTAAAAGCTTATTTTGGTGTAGTGCCTATAGGACCAGGTGCAAGCGATAACTGGCTTTCCTATTTAGAATAAGTAAAACGGAAATTAATACATGAAAAATAAGCACTTTGATTAATAATAACAAAGTTTACAAACAATAAAGAAATTTAAATTACATCATGGCTCATTTTTGAATATTTAAATAACCATTAAAACACCGATTTTGGATTTTTAAAATAACCCGACTAACGAGGTAAGGGTAGAATCAAAATAAGTTTTAATCCCTTTTGGGATATTAATTGAAGGGAATCGATGATAATCACATTTTCTGGCTAAAGGGCTAGTGTGACCACACATCAATTTGGAATGATAAGTTCGAAATTCGCTAAGTAGTTTATCCATTTGATCATCTAGAAAATCAAAACAAAAGTGAGGGAATTGGGTGTATACTTCTTGTAGATCTCTTAGAAAGCAGTGCCTTGCTAATTGAGATGTTTTGATGGTTAAAGACCTCTTCTTAAAATATCTCTTTAACTTGGTAAACTTACTCAAAAGTTCCATAGGAACATGACTATTAGAGAGTTCCTTAATCTGTATCATATGTGAAAATTAGAGAAACAAAAGCGATAAAGTTTATAAGCTACTTGAATTACATATTATAATTATAGAATCATTCGGGTTCATATAATATTGATCTCTTATAGAATTTAGAAATAAATCTCCCCTTATTATACTTCATTTTTTTCAAAAGGAAGAGTATTAGGAGAAAGGGGAACACTAGCGAGCCTAGGTAATTCCAATAAGCCCTAGGACGAGGACCGCTTCCATGATCATCTAGATACCTTTTATGAAGGTGTCTAAGTAAACCCCCACTATTTTCACCCAAGTAAGAAAGTACACAAATTGACCCCTGGAATAGACTTTATAGAGGAACTCCACTAAAGCGTTTTATCATCAATTAGCATAAAAAAAGAGTTGTTAATTCGGTATTCTCTCTCGCAATCCTTTCTCGGTATAGACAAGTTCTTTTCAATCGAGGGGCGGCTTGCTTCTCCTTAAAAAATTGTAAGCACACGGTATCACTAGATAAGCGTTTGTATTTTTTGTTCCAATCTGGCTGGAAGTGTTCTTAAGTTGGGTTATGCTTGAGAATGTATTTAGCTTGGATCTAAATGAGTTATCTCACTATCTTGTTTGTATATATCGTGTTTATATATGTCGTGTTCGAATATAAAGTTAAAGTGACATTAACTAATTAAAGTTATAAACTTTGGACCTCTCTTGCTTTTGAAAGCAAATGATAACTTTATATTATATAGCATTACTTCATTACCCTCTTAAACATGTGGCATGGCCTTGACTTGATGTTTAAATGGTTGTTTGAAAGTGTTTGAAGCGAGATAGTTGTTATAAGTGCACTTCGTTATCCCTTAACTTTAACTTGTGTAAATTTGATATATAGGATCTTAACTTGGGATAATTCTATTTGTTTGCTCATTACACATATTTTGGTGTATTGGAAAGTAAAGAAATGGTTTGGACAGTTATTGAAATTGTAAACCAAAGTTGTGAAAGTTAAAACAAAAATGTGGTTATAAATACACTTTGTAAATATAACATATATTCGGAAATTTTTATTAATAAATAGGAAGGTATTTTTAAGGGTTTCTTTCCATAGTTTTTAATTAACCTAAGGTTGGTACTTAATATACAAATTACATGTCTTAGATCATTTGTTAAAGTGGTTAAAATTAGTAGTAAAGATCGTGCTTTTCAATGTTTTTTGAACAGGGACTTATAACTGTGTTTATAAATGCTGTAGTAAGTTGCTTATAGTTTTAAGTATTTAAAATGACATTTAAATTTGGTATATTTCTCTAATCTTTTTAGAGATATTTTATAACCTATTTTGAAGTATTTTAAAGTTGGTTTGAAGTTTAAATATACTTTTTATAATTATATTTTTTTTTTCAAAGTGAAGAGGTTTTATAATATAAAACATGTTTTTCATCAAATTATAAATTAGTTATTTCAAGTAATATTTTACATAGACATTTAAAACCTATTATAAGTATTATTAAAGTATATATAAGTTTTGAAAAAGGTAATCGATAGGCTTAGCACTAAAAGCCGACAAGGTAGACTTCTCTATTTGTGAGAATTAAGATTGATGTCGAGTAGGGATAGATCAATGGAGCTCTAACCTACCGGTTTCCCTCTTGAACGAGGAATAGTTAGGTTAGAATGTTGAAAATGTGTTATTATTGTTGTTTACATACTTGTTTAAAAGGTAATTAACTTTGCTTAATACTAAAAGCCGACAAAGTTGGCTTATCTATTTGTGAGAGTTAAGATTGATGTCGAGTAGGGATGGAGCAATAGAGCTCTAACCTACTGGCTTCCCTCTTGAATAAGGAATAGTTAAGTCGAGAATATCGGAAATGAGTTAATCATGTTGTTTGTTACTTGTTTATGGAAATCATTAATACTATACCTAACACTAAAAGCCGACGAGTAGACTTATCGATTTGTGAGATTCTAGAATGAAGTGTCTAAACATGGCTTTGATGCAACTGGTGGTCTAACTTACCTAGCTTCACTCTTGGGCGAGGAATAGTATAAGTTGAAATGTTTGAATAAGAGTTAAGTATACGAGCATTAATTTGTATAAGCAAATGTTTTAACTAGATAATCGATTATTCGACTATCGAACTTAACCAAATATTAACTTGGATCTTTAAAAAGAATGTTTTAAAGATAAGTATAAGTGAAATCGTTTTGGGTTTGTTATGACAATGTGTTAATAACATTCGTCTTTAACCCTTTTTTTCTTTTGGAAAAGGTACTTTATTAATAAAACAAAAATTCATATACTTCCATAATATGCCTCATCAATTAACCCTTTTTATTATACTTATGAATGTAAATAGATCTTTAAATAGAATGTTTTAAAGATAAGCATAAGTGAAATGATTTTGGGTTTGTAGTGAAAATGTTTAAGTAACATTAGTCTTAAACCTTTTTGAATGATTTGTGAAAGTACTTAGATCCTTAAAATGGATGTTTTGAAGGAAATTATAAGTAAGGAACCTTTTGGAAAAAGGTAGAAAACGTAAAGGTTTAAAGTAAGAAATGTTGTTGATGGTTTGTGAATGTACTTATATCATTTGAGATAAGTATATGAATACTTTTTGAAGTACTAAAAATAGTGCAAATGAATAGTATAAATTGATAAAAAATGTTTTATTAGATAAAAGAAGTTTTACCAATAAAAGAGGTTTTAATTAATAAAATATTAGTTAAAAGGAGATTAAAAGTCGCTTATGTGACTTGATCGTGCGTTGTATGACTTGATCGTGTTTTGTATGTTTACTCGTTTATGGAAAACATTTAGTCGTACACTTAGCACTAAAAGTCGATGACGTAGGCTTATCTATCTGTGGGAATTAAGGTCGATGTTCTTATAGGGATATAAGCAATATATCTCTAACCTACCGGCTTCACACTTGATAAGAGATAGTGTGAGATGAAAATATCAGAATCGTGATAACTATACGAGACTTGGTTTCCATATGTGATCATTCTCATTATTATTGAATGACCAAATTCATCGATTCAGTCTTGAAGAGACCGGGATCGGTAAGTGTTTTACTAATCAAAAACCACTTCAAGTCTGAGATATGTGTTCTATCTCTTGGAAGTGGATCGATTCGAGATGCTAGAATCCATTATATGGTTTCGAGATCTGTTCGAGATGTGGGGATCTAACTGGGGATTCGTGTTTTGTTCAGGTGATGAAGACTCATGTGAAAGATGCCAAACGTGACCACAACATCGAAAATGGATAAAGACAGAGTATAATGCACAATCTATGGTTTTGCAGTCTCGCGATAGGGAATTGTCAATCCCATATCTAGAGTATGTTTATCGATGTTGCACGTGAGAGTTGAAGGTATCTGATTCCACATGGTTCATGTTTATATTCAAGCGTGGGCCTTTGTGTTTATCTTATGGAATATTTTATCTGGAAATATACGGCGCTCGAAAGATGGTTTCTGATCCTTGTGAATGGAGTTCGGACTCGGTTTCTCCGAAGAGATCTTCGTGCAAAATCCATTATGTGAACGGTTCTTATAGGGTTTGATTGTACCCCCTAATATTCTGTTGAATGTAACCAATGTAACCATGCCGGCTATGTTATATATATATATATATATATATATATATATTTTTTACCCTAGAAATTAACTATTATATCACCTTATGTACCTATTAGACGATGATTCTTTTAAGGGGATAACTGTTATGGCATTCCATGCAGTCTCAAAAGTTCTGTTATATGTTGATCACATATTTCTTGAATTTATCATGCCAGACTTATGTTTGATAGGTGGCTTTACTTTTTCCTTAATTCCTCCAGTGCTCTTTCGAGTAGTTTGAGAAAGGTAGGTTTTCATTGACGTTCTTTGGAGCTCGAGAAGACAAGCTGGATGTTTCAAGCTGATGATAGTACTTAGGTTTTCTAATCCCGAAATTTCCGTATCGAAGTAACCCTTTATACCATTCTTTTGATATTGTATATTACCGTTCTGCTAGTGAGATTTTGATGTTGTTTGTAACTAAATTAGTTACGGACACCCAAGAATGGTTTTTGTAGAGAAGTAAGTGAAGAAAAACAAAATTAAACTGAGTGAATGAATTAGTAAGAAACATATAATAAATTATAATCAGAGAAACAAAAAATTTATAGTGGTTCGGCGTTGTATGCCTACGTCCACTTTGAAGATTATCCTTTATTAATCACTTATAAATCTGATTACAGCAGTAGAAAATAGCAAGTACTTGATTACAATGGAGTCTGAAGTAACAAGCAACGTAAAGATCCCTAGAATGACCCATCAAGCCAGTATTTATAAATGAAGACGACCAAGTATCTCTCTGAAATCTAGGCTAAAGGACCTTCTAATCCACATAGGCCCACTAGAGGGATCAGTACCATCCCTTCTTTGCTCGAATTTTGGGGAGCGATACCTATGATGGATTCCTTATGCAAAAACATGTTTAGCCTCCAATTTCATGTCATTTGGATCACTGGAACTCGAGTTGTTGCTTGATCTTTGATTCTACATGACTTGAATGTTGCCTTCTAACGATCCCTCCCAAGGGATGTATACAAATCCCTCCAATTTTGTCCTTTTGATGTGCGATCCCTAGGGTAGGTTCTCTAGGGTCCTTATATCTTTCGCCTCAAATTTCATATGCTTTGGACTTGTAGATCTCGAGATATTGATTGTTTTCTGCAAGAATGCTCTTGTACTTTGATGTATGTCGATTCCTCCTGTTGGAGTCATACTATGTGGATCCCTTCTATGCATTGTACCATATCCCATACTTTGAACATTCTACGTTCTGAATCTATCAATTCCATTCAATTCTAACTTCATATGACCATCTGTACTCGACTTCTAGGCCCCACAATCATTGCTCTAGAATCATCGTCCTTAACGGTCGTCGAGTCTAACTTGTGCAATCAATACAATATAATCGGGTTAGAATGCCGGATAACACTTGCCCCCTAAAGTTTTCTTGTAATGATCATGGTGTGCTTTGAATCATCGAGAAGAGATCCATGCAGCTTTCTTAATGGTTGTCATTCTCTTGTCAAATTATTTTTTCAAGGTGCTGAATTTCTCATTGATCGTCATGACGCTTAGTCGATTTCCCTTTGTATAAATCCATGGCTATATTTCGTCAATTGATATATAAATCCGATTCCACGAGAATAATAATCTTTTGCTATCTGGTCCAGCCTCGAACTTGGAGGTTTCAGGTTTTATTTCAATTTCGGTCTATTTTAAAAATCAAACTTTTAGGTAATACATGTGCATGCTCATATACACATTTTTACTGTTGGCTCCCGGACGTGTTCGTACACTCATGGGTCATTGCCAAATTTCATGGCATTTTGTATGTACATGCTTTCAACAATTGCTATGCTTATATTTATTTGCATGCATACCTATAGCCGATCCCTATCATTCATCATTTTTTCATTTTTTTTCTTTGAAGTGTTTGCAGGGATCAACATATGTTAAGTCGATCCCTCCCTTCTATCTCTTATATCTACAGGGATCGGCATACTTCTTGCTGATCCCTCTCTGTCTTTATATGCCAATGCATCTGCTCATAGGGTTCGACATATGCATAGCCGATCCTCCTATTAATGCCTTGTGCTCACACAGGGATCAGCATATTGATAGCCGATCCCTTTTTTGTTGCTTACTATGGGCCGAACTCCTCTTTCTTTACACCATGCCGACCCCTTTTTCCTTTATGTAAGCCATCACTTTACCTTTTCACTTCACTTATCCAACTTTCCTAATTTCTAACTTTGCACCGAACCCTCTTCCTCCATTCGCAAAACCGAACCCTCCAACCCTCAGCTCGAAATCCATCTGCAATCTTTCCTATCCCACGAACTTATCTCTTCTCCCCTTTCAATTCGTACATCTTCAAACACTCGCCCACATTCTAACTCAAATACTCATATAGGTAAGCCTTCTTTCCTTAATCTTTTGGTTTATGATGAGTTCTGGAGTTTGGCGCAACGATGGAAAAAAGGTTGAATTGTTTGGGAGAGATGAAATGTTGGATATGGAGGGGTTCGGCAAAGCGAAGGAGGAGGAAAGAAGAATATAGAGTGGAGGAGGGATCGGTATTGGAGGTTTGGATCTATACTGATCCCTTGGCGTAGAGGCTTGATGAGTAGAGGGTGAAGTAGAGGGATCGGTAGGATTAGGGATCGGTAGTGTTTATTGTGAGAGAGGGATAGTTGGGATTTGTAGAAGTGAAGGGATCGGTACCATTATGTTATGGAGAGGGATCGGTAGAAACGCTTTGGGATAGGGATCAGTATAAAGGGTTCGGCATATAGGGATCGACACACATACTCTCTGAATTTAAAACCAAATCCAAACTGACATATTTGGACATTACTACCAGTTCACTTCAACGAACTTAAATATATGATGACAATGAACAATAGAACTTTCATATTCACCATCAAACTTGAGATTCGAACAATCAAATCCCTGGAACTTTCAACATGAACTTAAACTTCACATATGGACCTGAATGACAGATTTTGCACTTTGATATACCGATAGTCGACCCCAAAGCTTTCACAACTGATCAATCTCCTCGCCAGTTGAGACGGTCAGCAATGACGGTCACTCTGGTTGGAATTCAAGGTCTCGTCATTTAACTTCATTCTCTTGTTTAAGTTATTTATCTCTATTATACACCATACTTCATTCTCTTGTTTTAGGCTTATCTCCTTATTCTAACAAACCTTTAGGTCTTCCAAGTCCCGACCAAACTCCTAAGAGTGACGTTGCCGCGGAACAACAAGAGAAATCAATAGAGATTCTGAAGGCCACCGATGTCCCGAGGCCCGATGATCAAGTCATCAGAGAACTCGACGATGATAAGGCTGAAGATCCGCTACCGGTGGATGAATCTGATGATGTCGTGATTACCGACACCTCCGAATGCATTGATGAGATCAGCCTGAAGAAGCATATTGAGAAGGAGGAGTTGCTGAAGAAAAGGCCAAAGTTGAGCCTACCGAGGTGGACATCGATGATCTGCACCTTATCCCACTACAAGTCATTCTGCCCAATGGGTCGATTCCCAGATATCTCCCTCCAAGCTTCGAACGATTTCCTGCCAAAGGTGGTAAACGATCAAGGAAGAGAACAAGCAGGAGTTCAAGCAGCGCCACGCCCAAATAATCCAAAAAGGAGAGAAAATCGAAGAAATAACCGTCGTTTCGACTCGGTATGTATATAGTTTGCATAGCTGTTTGTTCGTCATTTTCTTTTATTAGTCGTGGTTGTACGGGTACGACCCCTGGTTTTTTGAAATAACTTGTACCACAATTTTGAAACTTATCATGTGAATAAAAGCTTTTGTTTTTTGTTGAGCTCTCATGTGAACTGTTAATTAAGTAGTTGAACTATTACTTTCCATTCAATGTACTTATAATTCGTTGTTCATTAATTCTGATAACAATCCACTAGCTCTATCCCAAGGCCTTTATGTGGTCATGGCCTTGAGCCGCTCAAACGCTAGGCTTGAGCTATAGTGTTACACCGTCGAATTCAACGATTTGAGTAATTATACTCCTACCGCCAGTCTTAGGTTAGCGGGGTTAGACGTTGGATGGTTGAACTCTATCCCTAGCACTCATTTATCTGTTTATACTCATATCTGCATGATGGGGATAAGAGTTAGTTAATGGGCGGTCTACTCGCACCCGATTTATGTTTATACTCTAGCCCGCACTTTAAGGATTTAAAGTTATTTCGTGGGTGGTCGATTCACACCCGATTTATGTTTATACTCTAGTCCGCACTCTGGGGACCTAGAGTTATTTCGGAGAGTAGTCTGATCATACTTTCCTTAATTGATTAATTTGCCTCCCTAAGGTCCGGGGTTTGATTTAGCGAGCGATCGGTCCTGTCATGATCGCTCTTATTTTAGTCCCATCGTTTGGCGGGATTTGTCTGATTATCGGATAATCGAGTCATATCCATTCCTCATTGTGTATCTCGTCCATTGGATTATGAACGAGAGTTATCAAATGAACGGTCGGACCACGCTCATCTTGTTTAGTTCCATTGGGAACTAGCATGATTGATTAATTCCAGACTCTGGGAACCTGTTCGGATAGATCGACATCAAGCGGTTTCATAATGTAATTAAAACATAATGCTACAACAAACATAAATATAAAAGAAGTTCGAAACTTTATTTTCTAAATGGAAAGGAATGACATAATCTGTCTTATTACATATATAGAAAGTCAAATGCTAAAGCAAATTCTGAAAGCAAATACAACTGAATGAAAAAGAAATAAACTAAGTGAAATAGCGTCGTAAATGCTCGCTATTCCATGCCCTTGGGAGTGTAATGCCATCAACAGTCGCTAGCTTGAAAGTTCCCTCTCCAAGCCGTTGTTCGATGACATATGGTCCTTCCCAGATTGGATTCATGTGCGACGGGGCAGGAAAAACCCATATCAAGACAAGATTGCCAATTTCAAAGGTTCTAGTTAGAACTTTGATGTTGTAGTACTGGGCAACTCGGTACCGGTGCACAACTACCCTCATATCAGCTACTTCGTGCTTGTCATCTACAAAGTCTAGAGATTCCAAGAGAAGATCTTTATTCGTTCTGGGATCATAGTAGGTCACTTGATGAGAAGGAACTTCAAGCTCAACAGGAATACCGGCTTCGGAACCATAAGAAAGGGCAAATGTAGTATGGCCAGTCGCGGACTTATGGGTGGTCATATAAGCCCATAATGCTGTTGGGAGTTCATCCACCCACTTGCCTCTAGCCTTTTCCAAATGCTTCTGCAGAATGGACTTTATGATTTTGTTCACAACTTCAACTTGCCCATTCGCTTGAGGGTGAGCGATTGCTGCAAATCTCTTTTCGATATGATACCTCCGACAGAAGTCTTTGAATTCAGCACTGTAGAATTGAGTCCCATTATTTGTTATAACAGTTCGTGGAAGACCAAAACGACAGATGATATTCCGGACGATGAAGTTGATTACTTTCTTGGTTGTGATCATGGCTAAAGGTTCTGCTTCGGCCCATTTGGTGAAGTAATCAACTGCGACAATAGCGTACTTTGCACCACCTTTAGAGATCGATAAGGAATCGATAATATCTATACCCCACATGGAAAACGGCCATGGGCTAACCATTTGCGTGGTTTCCATCGATAGAGCTCTTGGAACTTTTGCATATATCTGACACTTATCGTATCGTCTTACAGAGTCAGCGGCGTCTCGATTGACTGTTGGCCAATAACACCTGTAACAGAGTATTTTCTTTGCTAGAGTTTGGCCCCCCAGTGTGATTGCCATATTCCCCTTCATGAACTTCTTTTAGGACATGTTTTGTCTCATTATGAGCGATACACCGAAGTAGGGGAACAGAGAAACCTTTTTTGTACATAATTCCTCCTTGCATGACATATTGCGAAGCTTTACGAAGGACTTGTCACTTTTCACTCCTTTGATCTGGTAGGACTCCATGTAGCAAATAGTCTTCAATTAGAGTCATCCATGATTCCCTCTCAGGCTCATCCTCCAGTATCCGATCGATTTCTATCAGGTCTATACTTGGGGCATTTAATACTTCAATCGGAACCAAACCCATCTGTTGTGCTTCGCCGGTGCTAGCAAACTTTGACAATGAATCAGCATCTCTGTTTTGATCCCATGGAAAATGCGTGATGTCATAGTATTTAAATTCAGTCAACAATTCTTGGACTTGGGTAAGGTGTAGGGCAAGCCATTGCCCTTATCTTGATAATCTCTACTGACTTGGTATACTACCAACTACGAATCGCAAAAGATTTCCAGAGACTTTATTCCCTGTTCTTTAGTGAGTTTAAGTCCGACAATCAAAGCTTTGTACTCAGCTTCGTTATTTGTCGTTGGGAAATCAAGCTTTAAAGCATAACAGATTGATTGATCTTCGGGAGTTACAAGCACAATTCCAGCTCCAGAATAATGGTCATTGGATGCTCCATCAGTATACAATTTCCACTGTATGGTAGGGATTTTACTACTCTCCAAGGAATCATCCTTCCCAGTGAATTCTGCTATAAAATCTACCAGTGCCTGACCCTAGATAGCCCTACGAGGGAGATAAGATATCGAATTAACTAAGCTCGATATTCACTTAAATGATCTTCCAGACATCTTAGGTCGATGCAGGACTTAACGTAATGGCTGGTCGGTGTAAACATTGATCGGATGAGCCTGGAAGTACGGGCGAAGCTTTCATGATGTAATCAGCAAGCAGTATGCCAGTTTCTTTATTTTCATATAGTTCCTTTCAGCTCTCGTCAATCGCTTACTGATGTAGTAAACCGGTTTCTGAATTCGATTCTCCTCACGAAGTAATGCGGCACTTATAGCGTGTACCGACACGGCCAAATAGATGTATAAATATTCATGATCCACCGGCTTTGGCAAGATGGGTGGTCTCTCCAAACGATCCACCAAAGCTTGAAATGCATCTTTACAACCTTGTGTTCATTTGAAGTTTCTTTTCCCTTTCCTAATCAAGTCAAAGAAAGGAATGCATTTATCGGTAGCTCTGGAAATAAATTGGCTTAAGGCAGCAACTTTCCTATTCAGACTATGTACTTGTTTGATAGTCTTTGACACTTGGATATCGCAGATAGCCTAAATCTTCTCGGGATTAGCTTCGATTCCACGGGCGTTAACAATAAAGTCCAAGAACTTCCCCGATGCTACACCAAAAGAACACTTCAAGGGATTAATTTTCATCTTGTAATGTCGGAGGATGCCAAACATTTCAGCCAAGTCTTTAATATGGTCGCTTGATCATCGTGACTTCACAAGCATATCATCCACATATACTTCCATTGTCTTTCCAATCTGATCTTTAAACATCCTGTTGACTAGGTGCTGGTAAGTAGCTCCTGTATTTTTAGTCCAAACGGCATCACCACATAGCAATATAATCCAACATCAGTAATGAAACTGGTGTGCTCTTGATCGGGAATGTGTGTCGGGGTTTGGTTATATCTCAAGTGCGCATCCATGAAATATAGCAATCGTGTCCCATGGTTGAATCCACCAGCTAGTCGATCCTTGGAAGGGGAAAACTGTCTTTTGGACATGCCTTGTTCAAGTCTGAGTAATCAATGCATGTTCTCCATTTCCTATTCACCTTTTTCATAAGTACAGGGTTAGATACCCACTTTGGGTAAAAGGCATCGTGGATAAATCCATTTTCTTTGAGTTTATCCACCTCCTCTTTGAGAGTGGTAGATCTCTCTAGATCCATGTCGCATCATTTTTGCTTCATCGGGACATGCCTCAGGTCGATATTCAATGCATGGCTCACAATGGCAGGCGAGATTCCACACATGTCAGAGCGAGTCCAAGCGAACACATCTAGATTCGCTTGGAGAAATCTAGCAAGTTCTTTCATCATCGGGGAGCTGAGCTGTGATCCAATCTTTAGGACCCATGATGGGTCGTCATGGCTGAGTGTGATATCAATCGTCAGCTCAACCGATGCAGCCTTGGTCTCTTTGTTCTCCTCCTCATCGTCTCTCGGATCTATATCTCTATAGAACCGATTATGGCATCCGAGCCAAGGCTCAAGCACTAGTTGTCAATCTTTAGTAGCTTAGATGCGGACAGTCTTGTCCACACCCTTACCTTTCTCTTTGCGCTAAGAATCCCTCAACTCAACTACATAACAGGCATGTCTAGTCGCCTGATCACTGGGAACTACTCCAACACCATTATCTGTCGAAAACTTGAAAGTCAAACACCACAGGGCATGGGCTGCCCAGAATTCGACTAGGGCCGGTCGGCCCAGAAGAACATTGTAAGGAGAGTCAACATCCAAAACAACAAATAGAAAGATTCGCACTCTCCTATGGTCACCTTCTCCCAAATCCACACGTAATTCAACATAACCAACGGCTTTAGTTGCGACACCGTTAAAACTGTGTATGCGGGCTTTAGACGGCTTTAAGTCCTTAGCTTCCATTTTCATCCGATCATTAGATTTTTTGAAGATTATATTTACTGAACTTCCATAATCAATCAATATCCTTCTCACCAAAGCGGGACTGATCATGGCCGAAATGACCATTGGTCGATCGTCGGAGCCTCCACCTTGTCTGGATCTCTGTTTCTAAATACGATATCATCTGTCATTATACGTTGTTGTTTTGCCGGAGCTCCATCTTCTATATTCAAACAATATTCAAAATCCACTTGCCTAATCGAGCTAGCATAGTGCTCCATCTCTTATCAACTCTTATCTGCTGGGTGCGGTCCTCCGACTATTGTATTTATCACCAATATTCCACTAGTTCATGCAGGCTCCTTAGCCCTGCATGACACTTGTCTTCGGTTGGGGTCGGATGTCCTATGTCCGCCATCCTACGGGGTTTTTACAAATTGCTACACTTCTTTTCCCGAATCAGCTTTTCGATAATGTCCTGGAGATGCCTACATTCATTCGTGCCATGACCATAGCATTCTTGGAACCGACAATATTTTCTGGTTTGTTTCTGCTTCTCAGTTGATTCTTTTGGTGGCGGCTTCTTGTATTGCATGGTTTTGCCATTAGACAAATAGATACTTTCCAAGGACGTTTTCAACAGTGTGTAAGCATCGAACATCGGATTCCTAGGCTTCCCTCTTCCAGAATCCCTCTTTCGTTCTTGGCCCTTATCTCCGCCTTTTTTTGTTGATTCGGGTTGCTTTACTGCGATGATACTTTGTACTCCCTCTCCGCATAGTCCTGCAACATTTTTTTTCCTGGAGGACTTGGCTTCCTCCTTTCTCAAATACTGATCTGCCTTTGCGTAAAAGCGCTTCAACGTTACGGGCGGCTTGCCAGCTAACCAATCGCCGAAATCAGATTCTGGATCAATCCCTTTCTTCACAGCCATCAATATCACATGGTCATTCGGATTACTGATTTCCGTAACAGCTGTATGAAATTTATTCAAATAATCTTTCAACGATTCTCATGGACCCTGAATCATGCTGGACAGGTGTAACATCCCGCCTTTTTGTACGCTTTAAGCAGACGCACGTGCCGACTCAAACCATATAGAAGGACAGATTGTTATTTGGGGTAAATAAGAAAAAGAGGAAGAAATAAAAACAAAACAGAATCTCGCAACGGAATGACAAAATATAATAATCAAATAACAGTTCATGAAGCTGTATACAAAACATTTGATTTTACTTATACAATATATAATCAGAGTTACATAAACAGAGAATAAATATTCAAATGCAGCGGAACAATATGAATGCAGTGGAATAAATATAGTAAATAATAGTAGTACAAATCTTCGTCTTCGTCTCCAGAAATAAGGTCTTCGAATCCTGAAATGCTCAGGCTGACCCGAGTGAATTGAAAAGACAAAACACTCGAGTCAAAACTAAAATATCTTATGTCAGTTAAATCAACGAAAATAAATATGAGTGGAACGGCGTCAGAGATGTTTACGGGGTTTGACATCTCCTATCCAGTGTCTAACGTGAGTGCAGTAAATCAAGAGATGTTCGGGATTCACATCTCCTAAGGATCCGTTAAACTATCTACTATATAGTAATATACGCTATTATAATAATGTCTAAAGTAAAGTAAACTACTAAAATAGCGTTAAGGCTTTACATTTTCCACCTTAACACATTTTTAGGCATGCCAATAGTCTATACAGTACCGTAACTCACCGTAAACTAGAGCCGCCAGAGGATACCACATAGGTACGACATAAAACAAACTCGTAGAAGGCGCGCTAGGGTAGGTGACATGGCACAACTAGGCAATGCCAGGGTAGATATACCAATTACACTTCCGGACTGTTGGTAATACATAGCCGCAACTACCGCCCAACTTGGAACACACTCCCGAATCAAAAAAATCGAGGGTGGCCACCAAATAAATCGCAAAGTCAGAATATAGTATCGATGGAATGTGCCCGATCGGAGGAATGACCTCACTTAGCCCGTCGATTGCTCCTGTTTTAGCCACCTTATGCTAACTCACGAGAGTTAGGTCCACGTATATACCTTATAGGATCGTCGCCACCATCCTACTTCATTCTGGAATCTCCACCGCGTACACAGTTGTCAAAGTGGTTTTCGGTATCGACACAGAGTATGCCCATATCTGATCCCGGTCTCTTTAACAACCAATCACTTATTACACACCGAATGGTTATTTTACATTTCCAAAATCATTTCATAATTGATATCAAAATATCATACTCAATTCAAATCATATCACTTTCGAAATCATTACTTACTTCCGAAATTATATCACATTGAAATCATAGTTCGAAATTATATTCCCTTTCAAAAGTCATATTTCTAAAATAGGTTAAACTCTCATTTCAAAATTATCATATTAAACCAAATATGCTATTTCAAAATTTCCAAAATAGTTAATATAGATTTAAAATAGATTAAATAAAATTAAAATAGATTAAATAGCTTTAAAATAGATTAATTAGATTTAAAATAAGTCAAATGGTTTAATTAGTTTAAAAGTTGAAAATCTTAATAATTAAAGTCTTTAAAATAATATATTTTTAAAAAAGTTTATATAAAAATATGACTTTGAAATTTATATCAATTTAAACTATTTATTTCATTCCAACACATTTGGATCATTTCAATATCCCAAAACCCAATTTTCAATTTTCCAATTCAAATTTCTCAATAAAATATTTAATTCATTATCGCTTCCAATCCATGTTCGAAATATCAATTTAAATCACTCCTATTTCAATATTTTTCAAAGTTATATTTCAAACAATTTTAATAACTCGATTTCTATAAACTTCACTTATATTTCAAATTCACTATAAAATTCAATTTTTATTCCTTTAACAAATCTTTTAAAACAATTCGATTTTAATATAAAATTCGAAATTCGATAAAATTCGATTTATATAACCAAAATTTTTATTTCAAAAATATCATTTAATTCAATGCAAAATTTAAGGATTCAAAATCATTTAAATTTAACCAATCCGGTGTCCGTATATAATTCTCTACCCTAGGGTCAAGAGATACGGATATTTATCATTTCAAACTGCAATTTTAAAAAATTTATATTCACGGATATATATCATTTCAATCCGCAATCCCGAAAATATCAAATCCATAAAATCGCTCGAGTCTATCATTTCAACCCATAACGATTTTTCCTTAATCTATTGATCATTCGGGTATGTATCATTTCAACCTAGTGAACTTGCAGTTTATAACGATATAAAATAAAACGTCCATTCATCCAATATCAACAATCAACATCCATTACAAATATCATCCAAATCAATCAATAAATATCAATATAGAACTGATAATCAATAACAGGTATTTAACTGGCAATTTATATTCAATAATAAATTAAATAACGATTTAATTCAAATAAATTCAAATTACCTGAGATGATGATTTAAAATATACCAAATAGTCATAAATAAATTTCTAATCATACCAACAATTTAATTTAACAAACATAAGAAATTTTAGAAGTTGTGAGTGGGTTAAAACACTCACCTTTGAATTTAAATTGAATTTAAATCCAATTTAGGCCCAAAATTCAAACGATCTCGGAATTTGTCCAAACAAGAGTCAAAATGTCCGGAATTCCAATACGATCCTAACAAAAAAACCGCGCGTAAATCAGACATCGTATGTGATAGTTATTCACGTTAGAAGATTACACGATTTTAAATTTTGAAAATAAAATAAATATATAAAAAAAACATTACTCGTACCACGTCACTACTCTTCGATCACGTGCACGCAAATGTTCCAAACCCTATTCCACCTGAATAGGAGATTACCGCCGCCGTTCGTTGAGGAATCGCGCCACCTAGTCGCCTGCACCCAGATCCACATACACCGCCGAGCTTCCCACCCCAAGCTGCGCCTGGTGGTGCCCACCACGACGAACGCGCCTCTCTGGTAAACTTCGCCGTCGCCGCCGCTGTGATGGAAATTTCTGGTGAAAACTGACATAGTCGACACACTCTAACTGTGACGCCCCACCTCTATGCTCACAATAACAAAGAGTATTAAAAGAAATACTGTCTGTTATTACGAAGAATAAGGCTGGATAGGAGCGACCATCCATAGTTGGGCCTTACACTAGTATTGGTTACCTCGATAGGAGTGGTACATAATTTTATTTTTCATCTCTTATTTATTTACTCCCATTGACATACCCAATTCCAGTATAAAACGAACTACGATGGTTCATAATAGTTTAGGACAATATATATAAAATAATAACACAGATAAGCTAAATGCGGAACACAGCTAATATCAAATCTCATATATATATATATATATATATATATATATATATAACTGAAGGCAGTTACAATACATTTGATATAATACATATGATACAACTACAACTGTCGACTCTGGAAGTTATATATACAAGTACATTATCGAATAATATACATGAATACATATCAACCTAGATCAGATACACTGACTACTACAAAATGATGACGACTACTCCAAAAGATATGAAGAGACTTCATAGCTCAAGTAGCAACCCAAAGCAATATATCAACAACTTGAAATAACTCGGTCTGACCCGAGTATTAAATTCAAAAGAAAATAATACACGGGTCAGTCTAATTCAAACTCAGTTATTAATGCACGGAAGCAATAATAATTAAATAATCAAATAGACGATAGTCACAATAAATCTCGTATATCCAACCCTTCAATAAGAGAATCGGATAACGGTAGATATAGCACTAAACAGTGTTAAACAACAAATCAGCAAATTCAAATCATCAACAAAGATAAATAAAAAGATTATCAATGAAGATAATATGAAAACCACAGAATTGCCTAAACAACAATTAACAACAAAATCCAATTATTCAATAAATAATTAGAAGCTCATAATCTAATTCTCAAATAGATAATTAGACACAACAAAATGATCAATCAAACCAAATCAAACACAATTTCAAAATATTGAATTGAACACATAAAACAATTCAAGTAATTGAAATATCAATTCAAAATGCCAATTCTGTGTGGCTACAGTACACGCACGTGTGCACTGCCTCGCCACTACAGTATATGATGCCAACACAACTCCAAATATAACAGCAAGTCGAGTCTGTAAAGTGTGCAGAGGTACGAAACAGAGATGCAACAGTGAATCACAAACCAAACAGGGATAAAACGGCAACCAAATACAAATTGCACCAGAGGAATAGCACTACGGCATGGCAAGAATGCACAGGCCACAAGCTAATCAAAAAATCAACAAAGTCACCTTTGAATCAAAAATTACACCCCAGAGGCTAACAGTTCAATAAAATGGTCAAAACCCAAAACCAACATATACAATTCCAACAGTATGGATATACAGTGATGCATGAAACAAGTCAAAGACTGCAACACTACAGATTACATACTCAAGTGCAAACCAGAGTGAAAGGCCACAAATAACTGTACATTCAAGTGCGAGCCGAAGTGAAAGACCACAAATACAAAACTTAAACCAAACAAGAGACCAAACAAACAAGTACACATTCAAGTACTTGAACCAATGACCAGATCCAAACAACACAAGTGCACAAGGGCAGTGGTATAAAAGCAAGTGCATATAAATGACGTATGTAGTGAGAACTAACATCACAACTCAAATGGTACATGTGCAGTTACCAAAAGCACTAAAATGGAAAGCCAATCTACTATGCAACATAAACAGTGTATTGCAAAATCAAGACAGAGGAGATTACAAACTGTAGCTCAAAGTAAAACCAAGGTCAGAGACATAATTACAAGACTAGTAATGCAACTGTATGCAAACAGCCTCGAATGAAGTACATCAAGATACTAGTGATACATGCATGTATGTACATGTTAGCAGTGGACACAAGTGATGATCCAACATAGCACATGAATGCACACTGCAAACTGCAGCAGGGTATCAAGATGAGTCAAAGTCAGAGCTACAAAAATTATTCGTTAAGCCAAGGACAGTGGACTCATGATGGAAGCAAGACTATATGAATCAGACTCGAGCACATAGTACAGACAACTGCACAAGTAAACATACGTAAAACAGTGATGTACACAGGGAACAAAATACAAAGAAGCAACCAAGTTTAAAATGACCGTGGCCAACAAGTATGCCGCAAGTTAAAAAAAAACAACTTCGAAGTTAACACTGAAAGCAATTGCAAAGCCAAGTAAATTCTCATCTAAAGTATTTTCACAAAACCAACATAATCAATTCAAGTGACCAAAGTCAATAGGAATCGAAATCGTGGTGGTCACGAACGAACTCAATATCGTCAAACCAAAATCGAACAGTGATGACCACGAAAAACGACAGTTCAAAATCAACACCATGTAATCAAGAAATCAAATTATCCAAAATTGATAAAGTCAGAGAAGTCATCAACATCCAACCAACAGCGAGTGGCCCAGATAAATAAATAGACGAATTCAAATGATTTTATACAAACTCCAGTAAGAATTTAAAGATGTGAGTGAATAAAATCACTCACCTTGTTTGACGCAAACTGAAGCAGCCGATCTGAGACGAAGCTGTGGCATCACGAAGTCGTTCAAAATCGAAAAATCGAAACCCTAGCAGCCACGAAGAATTGGAGCCGCCATTTCTATTCTCGTGTGTTTTGGTTTAGGGCATGCGATTGAAGAAAAATGAAGGAGGAACGAACGCCAAAGGAGGCCGCCATTTTTTTCATGTTATTTTGCTTTAGGGTTTTCGAATGAATGAAAATGAAATGGGGGGACGGGCATTAACTCGAGATAACACGGCACAAAACCCCATGGGCCAACATTCAATTGAAAGCCCACACAATTCCTTAAACAGTTTATAAAAGAATTTCAAGTGGATAAAATTCCAAATAGCAATCAACTAACCGATTTAATCGTCTAATGCCGATGATCAATCGATACGAAACCCCGGGTTGTTACAGACTCCCCTCCTTATAAAAATTACGTCCCCGCAATTTTCATAATTAAAGGCGTCAATAACAATTATTTTTCTAACATAAACTGGTTAAGCTAGAAAAATAAAGGCCAAAAACACAAACACCAAAGAAATCTTTTAATTTCATAAAAGAAATTCACAAATTCTCAACAAAATCTAATTATCAATAGATAATCAGAAAACAACAAAACTAGATAAACACAATTATCAGCAATATTTAATTATCAATCAGATAATTAGAACACAGAAATCACAAAACAGCTATATCTAATTATCGATACGATAATTAGAAAACAGCAAAATCTAATTATCAACAAAGTCACTTAGAAAACACAAATCACAAATCGAAAAACCGCAAATATCTAGTTATCCAACAAATAACTAGAAAACACGAACTTCATACTCAGCAAACTCTAACTATCAACAGAGATAGATAGAAAATAGCAATTTAATATAATCAACATAATCTAGAATCAATTAGAGACTAGAAAATCTCATAATCAGCAAGATTAGCAAATATCCAATTATCAAAAACGATAATAAGAAAACAACCAATATCTAATTACCAAAAACGATAATAAGAAAACATCAAATATCTAATTATCAAAAACGATAATCAGAAACATCAAATATCTAATTATCAAAAACGATAATCAGAAACATCAAATATCTAATTATCAAAAACGATAACCAGAAAACTCAAATCAACAAATATCTAATTATCACAAACGATAATCAGAAATCTCAAATCAACAAATATCTAATTATCAAAAACGATAACCAGAAATCTCAAATCAACAAATATCTAATTATCAAAAACGATAACCAGAAAACATCAAATATCTAATTATCAAAAACGATAATCAGAAATCACAAATATCTAATTATCAAAAACGATAATCAGAAATCAACAAATATCTAATTATCAAAAACGATAATCAAAACTCAAATCAGCAAATATCTAATTATCAAAAACGATAACCAAGAAACATCAAATATCTAATTATCAAAAACGATAACCAGAAAACATCAAATATCTAATTATCAAAAACTATAATCAGAAATCACAAATATCTAATTATCAAAAACGATAATCAGAAATCAAAAAATATCTAATTATCAAAAACGATAATCAGAAATCTCAAATCAACAAATATCTAATTATCAAAAACGATAACCAGAAAACTCAAATCAACAAATATCTAATTATCACAAACGATAATCAGAAATCTCAAATCAACAAATATCTAATTATCAAAAACAATAACCAGAAATCTCAAATCAACAAATATCTAATTATCAAAAACGATAACCAGAAAACATCAAATATCTAATTATCAAAAACGATAATCAGAAAGCACAAATATCTAATTATCAAAAACGATAATAAAAAAACATCAAATATCTAATTATCAAAAACGATAATCAGAAATATCAAATATCTAATTATCAAAAACGATAATCAGAAAACATCAAATATCTAATTATCAAAAACGATAACCAGAAAACATCAAATATCTAATTATCGAAAACGATAATCAGAAATCACAAATATCTAATTATCAAAAACGATAATCAGAAATCAACAAATATCTAATTATCAAAAACGGTAATCAGAACTCAAATCAGCAAATATCTAATTATCAAAAACGATAACCAGAAAATCTCAAATATCTAATTATCAAAAACGATAATCAGAAATCACAAATATCTAATTATCAAAAATGATAATTAGAAATCAACAAATATCTAATTATCAAAAACGATAATCAGAACTCAAATCAGCAAATATCTAATTACCTGCAGATAATTAGAAACAACAAATATCTAGAAATCAATTAAGATGACTAGAAAATCAACATAAAAGGTGGATCGATCCCATCGGATGGCGAGTTTTTAGCTACGCCGCACGTGCATCAACAAATGGCTGAAGCCTACCAAGTACTGTCATCATAATTTTGGCGCCCAACAAATGACCCGAAGGTCCGCAGAGTGACCCGAAGGTCTAGTACTGGTATTTGACCCGAAGGTCCATCATATGACCCGAAGGTCCAACATATGACCCGAAGGTCCAACATAGTGGCTCGAAAGCACACAAAATCATCAAAACATCAAATGTTTCAATTTATGAGTCCAGAATTAAACGAAATAGCAAACGTACATGTCCCATACCATGAGTTTTACTAAATCGTTTGATTCTCTTCATCGTTTCCTTGAAAGTGCAAAATTGTGTATTTTAAATAAATATATTTTACGTTCTCAAACGGACAAGTCCGGAATTAAGCGAATCAGTAAAAGTGAGAGTTCATAGTCCTCAATTTTGCTGAAGCGTTTAAATCGCTTCCTCATTCTTTCGAAAGTGCAAACTGTAAAATTTTTGAAAACAATTTTCAAACACGTGATTAAAACAGCAATATCAGTAGCAATTTCGAAAAGGAAATTGTACTTCCCAAAACACCGTAAAATCGGATCTCAAACTCAACATTGCGGAATAACCGCTTGAAAATCCACTTTAAAATTGACGGTTACTGAAGTCAAAGCGACAGTAATTTTTAAACGTCAAAATCTCATCAAAATAATTCGCATCAAAATATAATACCAGTGAATTTTCATTCATTACAAATGTCAACAAAACACCGTGCTTCAAAAATTTAGCACCAGTGTAAAAATCCCGTCATAAAAATAACGGCAACTAAATACGTTCAAACCAAACACCGGTTCAACATAAAATTAATGTAGTAACGTGCAACTCAAATCTGCACGTACACTGCAAAATGAACAAAGAAATCACTAGATTATATCTTCAATGAAGATAATTTAAAACAGCAAAATCTCAACAAAATCACATAACAGCAATCGCTTCGGATCCTCAAATCGGATTCGAAATTTTCAAAGAAAACAAAATAAACACATCCATGTAACAACACAATGAAATTTTAATTCATTTTCATATTTTGATTTTTAAATCAAAAAGGTTATCAGCCGTACACGGCGAAGACAATCACTGTTTCCGCTGCGCATTCTGATAAACAAAATACAAATTACTCAATCATCAAAACACAGTTTCCCTTTTATTTATAAATAAAGATATTTAAAAATTTCATCATAATTTCAAAATTTTAGTTTTGACTCAAAGCACAAACAAAACATCAACAATAGTTGTAACACATGTTCCATCTAAGTTATGTTATATATTATGTCCATAAACCCCTCGCTCTGATACCAACTGTGACGCCCCACCTCTATGCTCACAATAACAAAGAGTATTAAAAGAAATACTGTCTGTTATTACGAAGAATAAGGCTGGATAGGAGCGGCCATCCGTAGTTGGGCCTTACACTAGTATTGGTTACCTCGATAGGAGTGGTATATAATTTTATTTTTCATCTCTTATTTATTTACTCCCATCGACATACCCAATTCCAGTATAAAACGAACTACGATGGTTCATAATAGTTTAGGACAATATATATAAAATAATAACACAGATAAGCTAAATGTGAAACACAGCTAATATCAAATCTCATATATATATATATATATATAACTGAAGGCAGTTACAATACATTTGATACAATACATATGATACAACTACAACTATCGACTCTGGAAGTTATATATACAAGTACATTATCGAATAATATACATGAATACATATCAACCTAGATCAGATACACTGACTACTACAAAATGTCGACGACTACTCCAAAAGATATGAAGGGACTTCATAGCTCAAGCAGCAACCCAAAGCAATATATCAACAACCTGAAATAACTCGGTCTGACCCGAGTATTAAATTCAAAAGAAAATAATACACGGGCCAGTCTAATTCAAACTCAGTTATTAATGCACGGAAGCAATAATAATTAAATAATCAAATAGACGATAGTCACAATAAATCTCGTATATCCAACCCTTCAATAAGAGAATCGGATAATGGTAGATATAGCACTAAACAGTGTTAAACAACAAATCAGCAAATTCAAATCATCAACAAAGATAAATAAAAAGATTATCAATGAAGATAATATGAAAACCACAGAATTGCCTAAACAACAATTAACAACAAAATCCAATTATTCAATAAATAATTAGAAGCTCATAATCTAATTCTCAAATAGATAATTAGACACAACAAAATGATCAATCAAACCAAATCAAACACAATTTCAAAATATTGAATTGAACACATAAAACAATTCAAGTAATTGAAATATCAATTCAAAATGCCAATTCTGTGTGGCTGCAGTACACGCACGCGTGCACTGCCTCGCCACTATAGTATATGATGCCAACATAACTCCAAATATAACAGCAAGTCGAGTTTGCAAAGTGTGCAGAGGTACTAAACAGAGATGCAACAGTGAATCACAAACCAAACAAGGGCAAAACGGCAACCAAATACAAACTGCACCAGAGGAATAGCAATACGGCATGGAAAGAATGCACAGGCCACAAGCTAATCCAAAAATCAACAAAGTCACCGTTGAATCAGAAATTACACCCCAGAGGCTAACAGTTCAAAAAAATGGTCAAAACCCAAAACCAACATATACAATGCCAACAGTATGGATATACAGTGATGCATGAAACAAGTCAAAGACTGCAACACTACAGATTACATACTCAAGTGCAAACCAGAGTGAAAGGCCACAAATAACTGCACATTCAAGTGCGAGCCGAAGTGAAAGACCACAAATAGAAAACTTAAACCAAACAAGAGACCAAACAAACAAGTACACATTCAAGTACTTGAACCAATGACCAGATCCAAACAACACAAGTGCACAAGGGCAGTGGTATAAAAGCAAGTGCATATAAATGACATATGTAGTGAGAACTAACATCACAACTCAAATGGTACATGTGCAGTGACCAAAAGCACTAAAATGGCAAGCCAATCTACTATGCAACATAAACAGTGTATTGCAAAATCAAGACAGAGGAGATTACAAACTGTAGCTCAAAGTAAAACCAAGGTCAGAGACATAATTACAAGTCTAGTAATGCAACTATATGCAAACAGCCTCGAATGAAGTACATCAAGATACTAGTGATACATGCATGTATGTACATGTTAGCAGTGGACACAAGTGATGATCCAACATAGCACATGAATGCACACTGCAAACTGCAGCAGGGTATCAAGATGAGTCAAAGTCAGAGCTACAAAAATTATTCGTTAAGCCAAGGACAGTGGACTCATGATGGAAGCAAGACTATATGAATCATACTCGAGCACATAGTACAGACAACTGCACAAGTAAACAGACGTAAAACAGTGATGTACACATGGAACACAATACAAAGAAGCAACCAAGTTTAAAATGACCGTGGCTAACAAGTATGCCGCAAGTTCAAAAAAAAAACAACTTCGAAGTTAACACTGAAAGCAATTGCAAAGCCAAGCAAATTCTCATCTAAAGTATTTTCGCAAAACCAACATAATCAATTCAAGTGACCAAAGTCAACAGGAATCGAAATCGTGGTGGTCACGAATGAACTCAATATCGTCAAACCAAAATCGAACAGTGATGACCACGAAAAACGACAGTTCAAAAACAACACCATGTAATCAAGAAATCAAATTATCCAAAATTGATAAAGTCAGAGAAGTCATTAACATCCAACCAACGGCGAGTGGCCCAGATAAATAAATAGATGAATTCAAATGATTTTATACAAACTCCAGTAAGAATTTAAAGATGTGAGTGAATAAAATCACTCACCTTGTTTGACGCAAACTGAAGCAGCCGATCTGAGACGAAGCCGTGGCATCACGAAGTCGTTCAAAATCGAAAAATCAAAACCCTAGCAGCCACGAAGAATTGGAGCCGCCATTTCTATTCTCGTGTGTTTTGGTTTAGGGCATGCGATTGAAGAAAAATGAAGGAGGAACGAACACCAAAGGAGGCCGCCATTTTTTTCACGTTATTTTGCTTTAGTGTTTTCGAATGAATGAAAATGAAAAGGGGGGACGGGCATTAACTCGAGATAACACGGCACAAAACCCCATGGGCAAACATTCAATTGAAAGCCCACACAATTCCTTAACCAATTTATAAAAGAATTTCAACTGAATAAAATTCCAAATAGCAATCAGCTAACCGATTTAATCGTCTAATGCCGATGATCAATCGATATGAAACCCCGGGTTGTTACACTAACCACAAGGATGCGAAGCTCTAGTCCCCCTCTACGCAACGCAACTCTCTGATCGTCGATCTGACGACGATCCACCGTCGGATCGTCCAAAACCTAGAATGGACGGCCGCGGTTCATCCTCGATTTCCGGACAAATCGTGCATCCAATTGAAAAACAAATTGTTGCAGAAGATTACGCTCGTCGAGAGCTTCGAAATGATATATAATTTGATAAGGTTTGAGGAGATTTGGTTTTGAAGTTGAATTTGAAATTGAATTTGAAGTTTGGAAATTAGGGTTTGTCTTCCATTGGAAAGAGGAGTTGAGAAGGAAACGTACGTATAGACAAAAGAAATAAGAAGTAGCCTAGGGTTTATAACAGGTTATTTATAGGCAGAGCTCAAAATAGAATGGACAAGATTGATTTGGATAGAACGATAAACGACTCAAAAAGCCCGTTCTGTCTCCGGAACGAAATTGGGTCAACCCATATATCAAAATAGATGTTTTCAAATATTTAAAATTCAATAGAACAGGTTTCAAGTTCAAATTCCATCGTATTAAGAAGTTAAGTTAGAATCAGCTTATTTTGAATTGATTTTAATTAAATTGATTTCAAGGCGTTTCGAGCCCGTACGATCAAATGACAAATCCGATCGTTACGAAACTTGAAATCCTACAATAATTTACCGTTACGGATCCGATGAAACTGGGTTCGTCGAAATCCGAGTCAGTGACCAAAATGGCTATTTTTACTTTAATTAAATAAATAAATATTAAATTAATTAATCACCTTTTTATTAAATACTTATTAACTAGCAGATTTTTATCATTTTTGATTTCTTAAACATTTATAAAAATCCAAAACAAGTTTACACATCAATTCAGTATTTAAAGTTTTACTAATTACAGTGTCCAATTTCAACTGTAATTAAATCCGATTTTATTATAATTTAATTTCAATAAATTGTTTTAATTTGATTCCAACCTTTATATTCAACCAATTATAATCTGATAACATAGTTAACATTTGTTTTACATTTCATTACATTAATATACTCCAATTCCCATCTTTTATTTGTATTAAATACTATATTTCAATTATATTGGATTTTGTTAATTTTACCCATAAATTATAAATCAAAATCCCAATTAATTTATTTAACTTGATTTCGCTCCTTTATTACATCAGTTATTTCCTTATGAATAAAATTAACTTTTCTATCCATTCTATTACATTCACATTCAGCAATTATTGTCTTAGCCCACATTAATGCATCATTTTAATTCATTTAATTATATTTGATTTCCAATTAAATTTTATAGACAAATTAAATAGGTAACATATAATAATTGTTACCATAAACCTTTAATCACATTCATAGGTTATTTATTTACAAACATAGGTTACAATTACTTATATAATGCTGATTTTATTCAATTTCTATTAACTGTCTATTTCATACAAAAATTAAATATTTACATTTGTTTTCTTATATTTAATGTATAACCAAGTATAATAATTTACATTATTACATAATTGGAATTTCATTTCAATTGTTAAAAATTAGCTTTAATTACTGTTATCCCGCCTTTTGGCAAGGCCGTAACACCAAGGAATTGACTAGTAACCAGTGACGGCCCGTCCCAAAGATCAGTTATATACGGGCTCACTACGGATATCGATGAATTTTGTCCGAGTCCGGATCGAGCCAAAATTGGTAGGACATGACAAGCTAAGCCATGAGAGCCAACATTTCAAATCTCAAGTCAATCCGAGTTCGTATGCTCGAGTTATGAGCGATGCAAGGTTGGATGAAAATCAATTGCCGGTCGACTCGCTCCTTCGACTCGCTTCGCAACACTCGGGAGAAGCCAACTTCGACTCGCTCCACGTCCCTCAGAGCTGCTCTCTTCGACTCGCTCCACGTCCCTCAGAGCTACTCTCTTCGACTCGCTCCAGTTTGAAACCATCGAAAGTACATACTTCGACTCGCTCCGCTCAAACAACTGTTCGACTCCATCAACTTCGACTCCACTGCTCAAACCTCCCAGGACGCCCCATTTCGACTCGCTCGACTAGTGCTTGCTTCGACTCGCTCGATCTGGGCACACTTCGAATCGCTCAATCAGTGAACAGTTCGACTCGCTCGAAGCAACATCCTGGACAAAGTGAGAATCAAGTGCCACGTCATCGAGTCGAACGGAAGCGAGTCGAAACAGGAGCGAGTCGAAGGAAACAGCCTACCGAAAACTCCATTTCGTATCGATCATATCTCCTAATCTACAAGTCCAAATGCTATGAAATTTTCACAGAAGGCTACGTGCATGCTAAAGAATGTCCACACCAAATTTCGACTCCATTGGATGAAATCTTGATCGAGTCGAAATCTGTTCGTGTCGATCACGGATCGGACCGAAACCTCACGGGCTTGGGCATGCGGGCCTGGTCACGTGCCAGAGAGGGTCTCCCAAGATCTGAGTGAAATACCAGCCTCCTACACCTACAAATAGACCCCCAAAGCCAACAAAATAAGGGTTCTTCTTCCTCTTTGAGATCTCCAACGCCCGGACTCCGCCAGATCCAGATCTGAACTCAATTGCTGCTGCCATAAACGAAATTCACTGCTGCAAATCACAATTGACTGCTATAAATCATTGAATTCACTTGTAAACACAAAAGAAAGATCAATAAAAGCAAACTACTTCATAGTGGACGTAGGCTATACGCCGAACCACTCTAAATTCTTGTGTATCCTTACACTTTAATTATCCTCATCTCTGAAATTTGGAGTTTTTGTTAGATCATTCCTCTTTTTTCATTTAATTTCTTCACTTTATCTCTTCAAAGACTTCCGAAGAGTGTTGTGCCCAATTTTGGTACAAACACTTTGGTGCTTTCACTGAGAAAAACCCAATTTTTCTCCTGCTCTTTGGATCTCCTATCTATATTGGATTGCATAAATCTAAGAAGAAGATCCAGATCTAGAACTTTGAAGCCCTTCCATTCTATTTAGATTTGCAATCAGGTCTAGGAAAGGACTTCATCAATTCATTATGGTGAGCACACGTACCACCTCTACAACTGCTGATCAAGGAGCACGGGACCGACAAAATCCCGTACAATCACCTCCATCCAACCAAAATGTTGCAGGACCTTCAGATCCATCAGGTCCAATCACTAGACAAGAATTCCAGACATTGCTTCAAGAGTTGACCCAAAGTCGACAGCAGCTAGCGGAACAACTACGCGCCAACACGGAGTTGACTAACCAGCTAAATCGCCAAAGGCGAAGAAGATCTAGAAGAGACCAAGGTCTCACTCCTCCACAGAAAGTTCAACCTCCTCTGATGGCCAAACTAGATCCACACGTCCACGGTTAGGTGGAAGCTACACCCAGGCCACGGGACACCAACCTGCTTCGAACCTTGGGCAACCTAGAGCTGGACCATCCGTTAGCCTCCGCACCGAACCTTCAACTCGGGGAGGAGCTGCTCCTTATCATGTTACCGGCAACATTGCTACTACCACCACTGCCGAACGGGGAGGTGATGCTAGAAACCAAGCTGATCCTCAACATAGCCAACGAGAGGAGACTCCTGAACCTTATGTCCCTGAGGATGTTGAACCAAGGAGGCGAGGCACGGACCGTCGACCGCGTCCGGTCCAGACTCGCGCTGTGGAACCCGACCACACCTTGGCACAACGTGCTCCAAGTGTCCGAACGCCAGATATACCAACGATGATCCGCCAAATGATCCGTGAAAGTCAGGGTCTCTCTAATGACGACTGGGGAATCTCCCGAAGTCATACCCCTTTCACCGATGATGTTTTATATGCTGAACCACCTCGGCACTTCAGGATGCCAGCTTTGCCAGTTTATGAAGGGAGTTCTGATCCCAATCAACATGTCCTGAAATACGAATGGCTGATGAATGCTGCTAGAGCGGATGACGCAGTAAAGTGCCGTAGTTTCCCCATTTCCCTAGGGGGCATCGCTACCATGTGGTTCACTCGTTTGCCACCGCGATCCATCTCTAACTTTGACCAGATGGCCACCAAGTTTGTCGAACAATTCCGTATGCATGTGGCGAGGCCAAAGGACGTTAACACTCTGTCTAGTGTTACGCAAGCTCCCGGAGAAACGCTTAGACGTTACTTGGAGCGATTCCATGCTGCATGTGCAGAAATAAGCAATCCCAACGATAACTCTATCCTGATGGCTTTGACTAAGGGGATTGATGCTGATTCCGAGTTCGAAAGTTGGTTAGCTGGGAAACCACCTGCGTCATTGGACCGTTTCTATTCCAAGGAAGCCCAATTCCTGAGAAGGGAGGATGCGAAACAGTCTAGGAAGCAGGATGACGCGGGGCCCAACATCGAGGGTATCCAGAGTAACGTCGTCGTTAAACAGTCCGGGGATAGTTCTGGAAAAATTCAGTTAAACGTCCAAAATAAACAGAATCAGCAGAGGGACAATAGAAACCAGAACAAAAAACGCGATCAGGTCCGTGGACCACGGCGTAGAGCTTCCATGTATGATAATTACACTCCATTGAACACGTCATTCGAAAATGTGTATTTGCAAACCTGCAATACCATGCAGTATAAGAAGCCTGCCCCGAAACCACCAACTGAAAGACAAATCCAAACAGGAAAGTTCTGTAGATTCCATGAGAGTTATGGCCACAACACCAATGAGTGTCGTCACTTACAAGACCTCATCGAAAAACTGATACGAGAGCGGAAGTTAGATCAGTATGTATGGGCACCGCAATCCGGTGGTGCGGGCCCATCAAATCAGAATCGTGCACCGAACCAGGAAAGATAGGAAGAACCCGCTCGTGCGGACAGGAGGTTGGTCATCAATACAATAAGTGGTGGTCCTCACCCAACAGATCGAAGCTGAAAGGAAATGGAGTCGTATGCCAGTTCTATCAGGCATGCAGACTTCGAGTGTTCCAGTAGTTTTGATGAGGGGGCTCCGGCCAAGCAACAGAAAACGATGACGGATGACATCGTGTTCAGGAGCAGAGACGCAGATAAAATCGAAGCTCCCACTATCGATCCACTGGTTATCTCAGCACAAGTAGGTCCCGCTTGGATAAAAAGGACCTTAGTTGACAGTGGAAGCTCTGTGAATATTTTGTTCAAGCGAGCTTATGATCAAATGAAGATGGAAGCCGCAGACTTGAAGCCTTGTCAATCTCGAGTCCATGGTTTCAATGGAAGTGCCACGATCCCCACTGGGATGGTGGAACTGCCAGTAGAGTTGGGAGTTGGAGAACGTCGGAGAGTACGGATGTTGCAGTTCATCGTTTTGGACATAGACTCCCCTTACAATGCTTTCTTGGGCCGATCGGCCCTCGCTGAATTCTGAATAGCCATTGCCCCATGGTGTTTGACCTTAAAATTTCCCACTGATCGTGGAATAGGAATCGTTCAGGGAGATCAGGCCACTGCCAGAGCCTGTTATGTTGCTGAGCTGCGGGAGGCGCAGCGAAAGGAGAAGGGAAAGGGCGTAGAGGAATCTCTCTACGTCCGTTTCACCGATAATTGACAATTAACGCCCGGGCCCAGGCCCGGGCACCCCAGCCAATTCCTCAAGGACCTTGACCCAAGAGAAACTGAAGACGAAGGAGAATATAAAGAAAGTCAAGCATCCCCGGCCGAACTGACGATTGATGTCCCAATTGAAAATAACGATGATTCAAAAATAATAAAGATTGGATCTCAACTAAGCCAGCAAACTCAAGAGGAATTGGTTGAATTTCTGCGGGCAAATCTTGACGTATTTGCCTGGACACATTCTGATATGTGTGGGATCTCACCGGACATCGCGAGCCACACTCTGAACATTGACCCACAGCATGTCCCGGTCAAACAAAAAAGGCGCGGTATGGATCCAGAGAGATCTGTCGCCCTTAAAGAGGAAGTAGAAAAGCTTGAAGCGAACGGATTCATTCGAGATGTGCTATATCCTGAATGGGTGTCAAATCCCGTGCTCGTCCGAAAGCCAAACGGGAAGTGGAGAACATGTGTCGACTATTCCGATATGAATAAAGCATGCCCCAAAGATAGTTTCCCACTTCCTAGAATCGATCAGCTAGTGGATTCGATGGCTGGATATGAACTTTTATCCTTCATGGACGCGTATTTAGGCTACAACTAGATACCGATGCATTTACCCGATCAAGAACACACCAGCTTCGTAACCAATCTGGGACTTTACTGTTACAGGGTTATGCCGTTCGGACTCAAGAACGTCGGGGCTACTTACCAATGGTTGGTCAATCGGATGTTCGCTAATCAAATCGGGAAGACAATGGAAGTATATGTAGATGACATGCTTGTGAAGTCACAACTCTCCACCGACCATGTAAAAGACCTGGAAACTATGTTCAACATACTTCGGGAGTACAAGATGAAGCTCAACCCATTGAAATGTAACTTTGGAGTTGCATCCGGAAAGTTCCTTGGGTACATCGTTAACGCCCGGGGAATCGAAGCCAATCCCAAAAAGATTTAGGCAATCAGAAATCTCGAAACTCCTAAAACTATAAAGCAAGTCTAGAGTCTTAATGGAAAGGTAGCAGCATTGAGCAAGTTCATTTCTAAGTCCACTGACAAATGCATTCCCTTCTTCGATCTGATTCGAAAAGGGAAACGAAACTTTGAATGGACCACAGAGTGCGAGGGCGCTTTCCAAGCACTAGTCCAACATCTGTCCACACCGCCAATACTGTCAAAGCCTATTGATCATGAGAAGTTGTATGCGTACTTGGTGATATCAGAAAATGCAATCAGCACGGCCTTGGTTCGAGAAGAAGACGGGATATAGAAGCCAATGTACTACGTCAGCAATCGATTGACTGGGGCTGAAAGAAATTATCCGAAGCTGGAAAAGTTGGCTTACTGCCTTTTCATTGCATCAAGAAAACTCCGACCATACTTCCAGGCACATTCCATTATTGTTTACACCGACCAGCCGTTACGACAGGTCCTTTCGCGGCCTGAGACGTCTGGTAGGTTACTCAAGTGGAACATCGAACTGAGCCAGTTTGACCTTACTTACGCTCCGAGACGGTCCATACAAGGACAAGTCCTAGCCGATTTCATAGCTGAATTTACCATCCCAGAAGACTTTCCTGAAGCCAGTGGATCCCCCGAATACGTCTGGAAACTTTATACCGACGGAGCATCAAACGACCGGTGTTCAGGCGCTGGTATTGTGCTTGAAACTCCCGAGGGTCGATCCATATGTTATGCCTTAAAGTTAGATTTCCATGCGACTAATAATGAAGCTAAATATGAAGCCCTCCTAGCTGGCTTGAAACTTGCTAGAGATTTGAGAATTATCGCAGTGGAAATTTATTGTGATTCACAATTAGTTGTGTGTCAGGTACAAGGAGAGTATCAAGCAAGGGATCGAAGGTTGGCTGCTTACTTAGCTCGAGTTAAGGAAGTACTAGACCATTTCGATTACTACGCCATCTACAGTATACCTCGAGAACGCAACCAAAAGGCTGATTCATTGGTGAAGCTAGCCAGCACAGGAGAAGCTCAACAAATGGGACTCGTTCCCATAGAAACGCAATCTTCCCCAAGTATCGACCGGGCGGAAATAAACCGGGTATGCGAAACCATCCCCGAAAAGGATTCATAGATGACTCCACTCAGAAATTACATTGAGCACGGAACCCTACCGGAGCGCAGGAGTGAAAAAAGACAGGTCCTTCGAAATGCCTCAAGATTTACCATCCAGAATGGACTCATGTACAGAAGGGGGTACTAAGTTCCCTTACTCCGATGTATCGCTCACGATGAAATTAAACAAGTGTTACGCGATGTGCATGAGGGAGAATGTGGCGATCACACCGGGGGGCAAGCGCTTGCCAAGAAAATACTTCGCTATGGATATTACTGGCCTACCGTGAATCGTGATGCGTTGGACTATGCAAAGAAATGTGATAGGTGCCAGAAATATGCCTGAATCCCTAGGGCTCCTCCTACTGAGATAACGCAAATGGTCAGCCCATGGCCGTTCGCGATGTGGGGCATCAACATCATCGGTGCTCTACCTCTGGCAAAAGGTGGTGCGAAGTACGCCATCGTCGCGGTTGATTACTTTACGAAGTGGGCCGAAGCCGAAGCCCTCGCTACCATTACAATGAAGAAAGTAATCAACTTTGTGGTTTGTAATGTCATCTGTCGATTCGGTCTCCCACACACCATCATTACGGACAAGGAACCCAATTCGACAGTGCTGAATTCAAGGATTTCTGCAAACGATTTCACATCCAGAAGAAATTCTCCGCAGTTGCACACCCTCAAGCAAACGGACAGGTCGAAGCAGTTAATAAAGTCGTAAAGTCCATCCTGAAGAAACGACTAGAAAAGGTGGGGGGAAAGTGGGTCAATGAACTTCCTATGGCTCTATTGGCTTACCGAACAACCCACAAGACCACGACCGACCACACTCCGTTCTCTCTTTCTTACGGTTCAGAGGCCGTTATTCCAATCGAGCTAGAAGTACCTTCTCATCGTGTGACATACTATGATCCAAAGACAAATGCTATATTACTTGCTGAATCTCTTGATCTACTGGATGAGAAACGTGAAGAGGCTGATTTGAGGGCAGCTGCGCATCGAAGTCGAGTCGCCCGATTGTACAACGCCAAGGTCGTCCGCGAACCTTCGAACTAGGCGACCACGTCTTAAAAAGAATCTATTCGGTACCTTCACATATGAAGCCGACATGGGAAGGACCGTATGTTATTGAACGAAGGCTTGGAGATGGCACATTCAAATTATCGACCGTCGACGGTCTTACCCTGCCAAGAGCTTGGAATAGCGAGATCCTTCGCCGCTATTACACCTGACAGGCTATCTTTATCCATTTAGTTTACTTTCCTTTTCTACAATCTGGTTATGCATTTCGAAATTAGAACTTGTAATAAGGCAACTGACTTTGCCATACTTTCTTATTTCAGCAATAAAATGCAACCTCTTCGAGCCAGAGCTGTGATTTACTTGAAATACTTCATATGACCATCACTATGCACGAAGAGCTAAGTCTCATCATACGGTAGGATTTATTCAAATAGAGAGTGGCTGCGATGCAACCAATCACTCCCTAAGTGAAACCCGAGCTCGGGTGCAGGCCATCACATCAAAGTCAAAAAAGGGATTGATACACGACAATCCTTCATCAACTCCGAACTCCGAGAGCGCGAGTCGGAGTATAAACATCCAACTCCGTATACCCAGAGTGCGAAGCGGAGTATAAACATTCAACTTCGAACTCCAAGAGCGCGAGTCGGAGTATAAACATCCAACTCCGTATACCCAGAGTGCGAAGCGGAGTATAAACATTCAACTCCGAACTCCCAGAGCGTGAGTCGGAGTATAAACATCCAACTCCGTATACCCAGAGTGCGAAGCGGAGTATAAACATTCAACTCCGAACTACCAGAGCGCGAGTCGGAGTATAAACATCCAACTCCATATACCCAAAGTGCGAGGCGGAGTATAAACATTCAACTCCGAACTCCTAGAGCGCGAGTCGGAGTATAAACATCCAACTCCGTATACCCAGAGTGCGAAGCGGAGTATAAACATTCAACTCCGAACTCCCAGAGTGCGAGTCGGAGAATAAACATCAACTCCGTATTCCCAGAGTGCGAAGCGGAGTATAAACATTCAACTCTGTATTCCCAGAGTGCAAAGCGGAGTATAAACATCAGCTCCGAATTTCCAGAGTGCAAGTCGGAGCATAGACGTCGACTCCGGATTCCCAGAATGCAGAACGGAGCCTAAACACCAACTTCAAGTTCCCAAAGCATGGATCGAAATATAATTATCAACTCTAAACTCCCGTAGCGCAAGTCGGAGTACAAATGCCAATTCCACGTCCCTAGACAGTGGGCAAATGATTGAAACTCAAGCCAGCGTGACCAACCGCCAGTAAACAAATGAGGATCCCCGGAGTGCGGATATGATCGTCAACGATCGGACAAGCGCGAATAAACCGCTCAATCCCCGTTTGCCTTAAACGCCCATCCAATGGCACTAGGCTCGGCATGCTAGGAGAAAAGGGCAATCGCTGACTGATGTTTTACAACATGCCATCAAGACTGGGGGGTAAGACTTAAGCATCAACCATCGACTGAAGCAATGCGACGTCAAAATTCGACTCGTTTCCCAGTCGCAAACCATGTCCACAATACCCGAACTTGGCAAACAGAAACAAACTTCATTCGGAAACTGAAACTTCACAAGTGCAGTATAGACACTGAAACACTTAAACAAATACACAATGACAAAAAAGAAGTCAAAAAAGAAAAGTTTCATTTCTATTGATTATAGAAGAAGTTCGTGTACAAGTTTCCAAAAAATTCCTACTAGCAGGGGCCGAACCCGCAACTATACACGGCTAACAAAATGCAAATCAAAATACACCGGGAGAGCATGCCTAATCTTTCTTTTTCCTTAGCTTCCTCCTTGATGTGGACCCGCTGGAGCCATCGCCAGTCTTCCTCTTCGAGCCTTTTCTTTTTGGCGGTTGGTCTTCAGGCGAGGGCATTATGTCGACGTCCTCCTCCGAACTCGTGTGAATAAGGATGCTCCCTACGGGCGGAGTCGGAGGAACGGGATCAATTACAGAAGATGGAATGGTCAGGCTGGTGAGAAAGACAGAACCACCAGGAGACATCATTCCGAGCGGAGCAGGTCCCGATGCTGCCATCCCACCTCCAAGGCTGCTGCCATAACCCGCTGCTGCCAGTTCATCGTCAATCTGAGCAAACATCTCCTCTTCGGTTACTGCTTGAGCCCCGCTGGAGGCATCAGCAGTCGGCATTGAAGAGCTTGCGGCAGGATCAGTTCTGCTCATAACAGATGACAAGTCAGCACGAGGATCGCCGTGGCGACGGAAGAGTTCATCCATCAGCTGCTCGTCGAACGCGATCGTACCTCCC
Organism: Allium fistulosum; assembly: GCA_030737815.1. NCBI lineage: Eukaryota > Viridiplantae > Streptophyta > Magnoliopsida > Asparagales > Amaryllidaceae > Allium > Allium fistulosum. The sequence goes on from CM060907.1 coordinate 856,004,930, forward strand.
TGCAGATCGTCGAGTGGGGCAGCTGTACTCATGGTGGTTGCCTCGGTCACGATAGCCTCCTGCATTTGATATGGTTCTTGAGTGGCAGGAGGCATGGCCGGTGCGGCATCGATCACTGGACAAAAAATAAAAGAACTGTTAGGACTTAACTCGATTGAAGATTCCGATTTGAGAGAAGTGGAATGTTCAGAATACCTTCCTCAGTTCGACTTGTAGGCGGCAGGGCGGCATCGGTAACTTGCGCAGCAGCCGGAGACATCTGCGACTGATCCGGATCGTAAGCTGGAACAGCCTAGGGATCGACCGCAAACGAGGATCCGGGCTGGGTTGACATGGGAACTTCGAGACTTGCTTCATGATGGTCAACTCCAGAACCCTCTCCCACTTCAAAATGTTGGGCGCCAAGTTTTTCCTTCTCACGCAAAATCATCGACTCGTGGAGAACCTTCTTTTCATCATCAGTCAGAATGCGGTTCTCGAATTCGAATTCATCTACGGACTCGCCCTGATGCGCCTCTTTCTCTTCCTCGACCAGCCGGCTCCAAGCATTGTGAAGATGAGTCTAAAAGTCATCGAGCCAGGCTAGGCCCCTGTGCCTCAACACATTAGCATTGTAAACCACAAGGAGGTCTTCGATGTCGGCCTCTAGCCTAGACTCGGCCAGCTTCACCCTCTCCTCGACCTCAGTCTCCACCTTCTGGACTTTAGCCACTGCCGCATCCCGTTCATCCCTGAGCAGAACAGCTTGTTCGCATGCCTCCTGGGTTGCGTTGTTCGCGTCGTCTTTCTCCTTGGCCATATCAGCAAATTTGGCCTTGAGTTCATTAAGCTCCTTGACCGCCGCGTCCCGCTCAGCAATGACTTTAGTGTTCCGGTGGCCCATCTCCTCCACCAGGGCAACATGTGCCTGACTCAACCTCTCTATTTCCGTCTTTGCATCGTCAGCCCTTTTGATGGCCTCCATCTCAGATTTCGGGAAGACTCGGACTCAGCGGAGAGTACCTAAATAATCCGATCCCTTTCTGCGAGCTCGGTCTCTATCTTCTCGAGCGCTTTGGCCCGCTCAAAGGCCACTTTGGAAGCTTTCTCGGCAGCCTTTACCCACTCCCGGTACTGGGTATATATGTCGTGAACGAAGTCGTGCACCGTGTTTCCCACCCCTGATGGGATTCTCTTCAAGTGTGGTGGGAAGACGTAACCGTCGAAACAGATGTTCGGAAAGTCCTTCCTCATCTGAGCCAACTTAAGAGCTCCTTCCCCTATGGATTCAGTAGGGACCTGCTCAGTAATCATAGAGGCCGTACTCTCTGAAGATGAGTTTCGGACTTGGAAACGTGAGAAGACGGCCTGTGACGAGGAGGCTCTGGTGGATTTGAAGTTTGAACAGGCGGAGGAGATGGAAGTCTAGGAGGAAGAGAGTGTGATCTAGACCGATGTCGGTATTCTCTATCCCTATCACGCCCGTATCTATCCTGATTGGAATACTCGCGATCACGATCCCTATCTGAATCCCTCCTGCGGGAATCATAGTAACCAGAAGCCTTTCGGGCTGAACGGAGGTTCCCGAGCATGGATCCTCTACCAGACATAGTACCTGAAAATGAGAAACAAGGAAAGAGTTAGTGACTTCTTAAGTTGATCAATTTACAGTTGTGAATCATGTAGTGTAGTGAAGTGTATGCATGTGCAACCCCCCCGACCAACCGGAAATGTCGGCCGCACTTGTAGCAAGCGACCCGCTCGGTTCAAAAGCACTATCAAGCCCCTCCGTCCCGGCGTCGTATGGAGACGACACAGAATCCGGGATCGGAACATCATCAAGCCCTGCGAAAGGACTCTCCACTTGTGGGGGAGGAGCCTCCGAAATCCTAATCCCCTGGAGAGGTAAAGACACGACCACAGATTTAAATCTCTCAGATTTAGGGCGTTTGTGAGCAGCGGCCTTGCCTTTTCTTCTTCCTCCAGAATCCAAAACATCGGAAGGAGGCCCGGTCGGGAGCTCTGTGTCGGTGGGCGTTCTTTCTGGATCAACTTCTTCGGTGATCACGACTGCGGGCGCCTTGCGCTTTACACGTTTCTTCGGGACCACTCTGTGTATCACTTCCAGATGTATGCTCTGTCTTCGCTCTATCAACCCGACAGTCCTCAAATTCCTGTCGGTTAGGATTAAGTCTATGTGCCTCTCTTCGCTCGGAAACGCTTGAAGAATCCGAACAAGCTCTCTGAAGTACGCACCATCAGGACAAAAAAATTGCGGCTATAAGAAAGGAAAAATATGTCAGTTTTGAAGTCGGTTACTGGTATCTCAATGATTCACGAGAGAAATGGCAACACTTACGTCTATCCAACCACCGCCCAGCAAACCCAGGAGGGCACCGAACATAGAACCATTCGGTTTTATAATAACTTAGCCTTCCCTAGGAGCCCAGTACAATGTGGCAGCTCCTGACCGCTTCCAAGAAGGTGAAAGAGGGGCTGTCTCCACGGCTCTTGACATTGAATAAATATCGGATCTCGATTGGCTTCGGCGGTCGAAAGAGGATCTCCATAAAGAGAACAAAGGTGTTGTTCAATAAGGCATACCCATTAGGATGTAGCTGAGATGGAGCTATGCCAAGAAACGATAACATCTCCCTTATATAGTCATTGAAGGGAGGAAGTGTCCCCGCTGTGCAAGCGTGACAGTTGAAAGCAGTATACCCCTTCGGGGGATTGTGTGGCCTGTCAGTTGGCCCAGGAAGTAGCACGTCGTCAAGCGACAAACCATGCCTTAAGCAAATCCATCCTAGCATATCTTTAGAGATACCCGACGGCACAGAATCTGTTGGATTACAAATAAACCGAGCACCCGGACGATCGTCCGGAGCTGGCCCTATAACTTCGGCTTCGATAACCTGTATCTCTATGGATGGAGGAATAGAACTTGGGAGTTCCTGATGCTGGGAACTTGAAGGATCCATGACTAGCTAGCTTATAAAAAATCATTGTTAAACTGATAAATAACACCCTTGCATCCCCCAGTGTAAAGTGTGTGAGTGTGTTGTGCAGTGCAGTACTGTATATTATTTGAGGTGATCAACCGGATTAAGGAAAGCATGTAAACGACGAGACTTCGGAATTCAGTCAGAAGGACCGTCATCGCTGACCGTCACAACCGTGCCATCCAGTTATTAACTATCACTCCAAATCGAAGTTTGGTGTCATTTTTATAAGTTGCAGTTTCATCGACGAGCTTCGATAGGAAGTCAGATATGCAGTGAAAAAACGGTTAAGTGCAAATTATTTATATGGATTTGGAAACAAAGGGAATAAACGCTTCATATCCCGATGGATTCGAACGTACATTTCGACTCCCTCTCCAATGCATAAAAACGAAGCTCTCCTTCGTATCGCTTCCTTCGACTCCCTCTCCGGTGCAGCGAAACAAGCATTTCAAATCCATCAGGGAAGCGCATTTCGACTCGCTCCATTTCGACTCGCTCAGTTCACGTCCATCATCGAGTCGAACGAGCACTTCGTATCCATCGAACCATGACTTCCAGAGGCCAACTCCATCAACTCGACATGTCTGCTTCACATCCATAAATCGAATGAAAAATCATCTTCGAAAAGACAGTAACATTTTCAGGAATCAGAAACTCATCCAATAACGATTACAATAGCAAACGAGTAACCACTAGCATACAGCAATCAGTTGCAACAATACAGGGTACAGCAGTCGACAGTCAACAGTTTACATTATCAAGAAGAACGGCCAAAGGTTACAACTTTCATCGAAAAGACGATAACTATTCGGAGTAAAGACTACAGCACTTCAAAGCACATCATGTTTTCACAAGACGTACTTTGGGGGCAAATGTTATCCCGCCTTTTGGCAAGGCCGTAACACTAAGGAATTGACTAGTAACCAGTGACGGCCCATCCCAAAGATCAGTTATATATGGGCTCACTACGGATATCGATGAATTTTGTCCGAGTCCGAATCGAGCCAAAATTGATAGGACATGACAAGCAAAGCCATGAGAGCCAACCTTTCAAATCTCAAGTCAATCCGAGTTCGTATGCTCGAGTTATGAGCGATGCAAGGTTGGATGAAAATCAATTGCCGGTCGACTCGCTTCGCAACACTCAGGAGAAGCCAAATTTGACTCGCTCCACGTCCCTCAGAGCTGCTCTCTTCGACTCGCTCCACGTCCCTCAAAGCTGCTCTCTTCGACTCGCTCCACGTCCTTCAGAGCTGCTCTCTTCGACTCGCTCCAGTTTGAAACCATCAAAAGTACATACTTCGACTCGCTCTGCTCAAACAACTGTTCGACTCCATCAACTTCGACTCCACTGCTCAAACCTCCTAGGACGCCCCATTTCGACTCGCTCGACCAGTGCTTGCTTCGACTCGCTCGATCTGGGCACACTTCGAATCACTCAATCAGTGAACAGTTCGACTTGCTCGAAGCAACATCCAGGACAGAGTGAGAATCAAGTGCCACGTCATCGAGTCGAACGGAAGCGAGTCGAAACAGGAGCGAGTCGAAGGAAACAGCCTACCGAAAACTCCATTTCTTATCGATCATATCTCCCAATCTACAAGTCCAAATGCTATGAAATTTTCACAGAAGGCTACATGCATGCTAAAGAATGTCCACGCCAAATTTCGACTCCATTGGATGAAATCTTGATCGAGTCGAAATATGTTCGTGTCGATCACGGATCGGACCGAAACCTCACGGGCTTGGGCATGCGGGCCTGGTCATATGCCAGAGAGGGTCTCCCAAGATCTTAGCGAAATACCAGCCTCCTACACCTACAAATAGACCCCCAAAGCCAATAAAAAAAGGGTTCTTCTTGGTTCACGCCTTCTTGGTTCACCATCTTCCTGATGTGTACCTTGTAAATTCACTTCATCGTCATTCCGGGGAAGGGCTTGGTCAACATTTAATTGACCTCCAGCATCCAAACCAACTGAAGCAGCTCCAACTTGATTGTCATAAGGCATGGGTGGATTCCCCCTTCCGGTGGAGGGATCGGTACCGATCCCTGTGGAGGGATTGGCACCTATCAATCCTGGCAGACCATGATGGTCTACCGATTGATGCCACAAAGTTTCTGCGCGATATTCGTCTGTTCTGCGACTCCTATGCATGTGATACTCATTCGACGAGCTAGAACTCTCTGATGCCGAGTAAGGTGTGTGGTCTCTCCTAGCTTTCCCCCGCCACTGCTGATTGAGTTGGTTCATCAAGTTAATATTGGACTGAATTTGTTGGTTTAATTGTCGATGGCTCTCCATCAGCTCTCGCATTAAATTATGAAATTCAGCACTTGTAATAGAATCAGTGGGATTCTGAACTTCAACCGGTTCAGCATTCACATCCATTGGTTGATTGCTTGGGTCTCCTTGCTCGATGCTAGTATTCTCATTTCCCTCCATGTTCTGAGAAGTAGATCTAATATTTCTCACCATTATTGATAGCTTTGCTTAGATTTCTACAAATCTCAGTAGTATGAGCAACTTCTTGAAGATAACTGCAGATCTCCTTTGGGGGATTTATCCAATCCAGTAGCAAAAAAGGGATCCTAATAAACTAAGAATCAAGGTTCCCAGTGAAAGCACCAAAATGTTTGCAACTAAATTGGTCATGGTTCGACATTGTATGCCTACGTCCACTTTGAAGATTATCCTTTATGCATCACTTATAAATCTGATTACAGTAGTAGAAAATAGCAAGCACTTGATTACAATGGAGTCTAGAGTAACAAGCGGCATAAAGAACCCCAGAATAACCCATCAGGCCAGTATTTATAGATGAAGATGACCAAATATCTCTCTAAAATCTCAGCTGAAGGACCTTCTAATCCATATGGGCCGACTAGAGGGATTGCTGGGTTCAATTCCCAACAAGAAGGGATCGATACCGATTCCTTCTTTGGTTGAATTTTGGGAAGCAACCCTTATGGTTGCTTCCTTATGCAAATACATGTTTAGCCTCCCATTTTCATGTCATTTGGATCATTGGAACTCGAGTTGTTGCTTGATCTTTGATTTAACATGACTTGAATGCTGCCTTCTGCCGATCCCTCCCAAGGGATGTATACCGATCCCTCCATTTTTTTCCTTTTGATGTGTGGTCCCTAGGGTAGGTTTCTTAGGGTCCTTATATCTTGCTCCTCAAATTTCATATGCTTTGGACTTGTAGATCTCGAGATATTGATTGTTTTCTGCAAGAATGCTCTTGTACTGTGATGTATGTCGATCCCTCCTGTTGGAGCCAAACTATGCCGATCTCTCCTATGCATTGAACTATATCCCATACTTTAAACATTCTACATTGCACATCTATCAATTCCATTCAATCATGATTTCTTATTACCATCTGTACTCGACTTCTGGGCTCCACAATCATCACTCTGGAACCGTTGGCCTTAACCGCCGTCGAATCTAACTCGTGCAATTGGTTCAATATAGTCGGGCTAGAATGCTGAATAACAGATGTTGTACTCCCTTCTTCTTTGTTCTATTTCTTTTATTTTACCATAACAATTCGTCTTTTCGGCACTTAGGTGCTCGACATGTGAATATTTGGATGTATTAGTGTCGACAATTAGAGGTCGAAAAGGCGTTACGTTGTAATTTTACTATCAATAATTTCTAGAAGAAATTCCTTCACGACGAAGTTGGTGTTTCTTGAAACAATAATTTATTCTTCGTGTAATGGAATAGTTACTCATAAACATTTTAGTGAGCTAACTTTATATAAGTATAAAACTAAGTTATTTTTAATTTATGAAACTTATGTTCGTCAATAAATTAGTCAATAAAAATTGATCGATCCCAAACTCTTTTAGGGTTGTCCAACAAGATCATGAACAAGTATTACATGCAGTATCTCTACTCACACAACATTTCAACTCCTTGACCTAGAATATGTAGGATTTTCTTATAAACTCTTGTCTTGTATAATCTTGTAAACTATGCTTTAGGTGAAATTAATTTTAATCTTATGTACTTTCTCCTGAGCATGGAACCTAATAGAAAGAAGTTAACTCAACTTCAGTCATCGTCAATTGTTCTTTGTCCAATAAAGTCCGATTACTCATCGATACATCATTATGTATCATCGGGATGGGTGACTTTTGAGATAGAATCTTATTCTTTTTTGGTACATTGGAAACTTTTTCCAATATACTCATTTATTCGATCAAATCGAATTATTTTATTTCCTTGTATATTGTGTTTTCTACTTCCGTTCTATATTAAATGAACTTATAAAAATACATTGTTTGTGCATTAAATATACATGTTCGTTTCTATGATAATTCATCTATGAATTAAACGAAGTAGGTGGATCTATTTTGGTGTCGTTAGACTTTTGAATATATACATCTTTACATATCAATCCGAAGTGTTTACCAACTCTTTTGTCGCTCCTACTAAATGGGTCTTTTTACCTTAATCTTTTGAGATATAACTCATCAATACCATGTGATTCACAATCGTATGATTTAAAGAAATATTTCTTCAAGATACGGCTTAGTCTATAATCCTGAAAATAATTGTTGAAATTTCAGGTACTTCTGTGTTATGTAGCTAATGCAAAAAACAACGTTATTCTAATATATTTATTTCATAACTAATATTCAAAATATTCATAACAAAATAAAACCATATTTATTTTCATTCAGTAAGGAAAATAGTTATTATTTCACAAATAGTATTTGGTATATTCATAAAAATAGTGTTTCATATCTTGATGCATCCACTAATAAGTATTATATGGCATGCTCCCATTATTTCTACCATTACTATAATAGTGTATGAAATATGAAGCTTATTAAAATACTTATTTTGGATATTTATTTCTTTTACTTTAACTAATTTTTGATAAAATATCTTAAACTCGTAGAAATAACCTTTATAGAAAATAATTCTCCATATTATCACACAATTGAAATAGAAATCACATTTCTCATTCCATATTAAGTATCTTTTAGTTTTTATACAATTCACGTTTTCCATGTCCCTATATAAAGCAGAGGTGACCATTCGTACTCTCCATTCCAACTGTGCCTAACTTACATCCACTCTCGTACATTCGCTTTCCTTTCCAAAATGGTTGAACTATTCAAAGGAGATCCTTATTGTAATTAGTCGTATTAAATACATGATTTTTCATTATGGTTTATTTGCTTATTTCCAATAAACTAATATCATTGATGTTTTGTACATTACAAACCGCGACCATTCACTATATAACATTTATATATGATTGAATATGGATCAAATATCCATATTATTGTATTGCCATTAGAGTTCGATGCTCTTAGAAGACATTACACAATCTTGTACAAAAAATAATTAAGCTATCGAGGCATGAATGTTTTAGTGGTTGTGCGAATTGCTCTTGCTTGGATCTTAAAGCGACAACATGCCAAGGGATTAAATGTAAGTATATTTTATATTTCTTTGTCAATCTTTAACTTAGTTCATTTGTACATCTTAACTGAAAGACATTTTATTAATTTTATAAGTTACACAGATTTAACGATGTAGTTTATTTAAGTTTATATAACCGACGTTCTTAAAGTATTAGAAAGGTTAAATGTTACCATTTCATTCTTTGAATTAGGAACGCAATAGATTTTTATGTTTCTCAAAACCTTAATAAAAACATAGAAATCTTTCGATTTCTCTAGTAGGCATTAGGACTCGCTTGCCTTGAGATTCTGAACTTAGGAAATATTAACACATCATAGACCTATGAGCAATGGATAGCACTTTATCAGTTATATCAAATACAACTCCTAACTTATGATATGTGTCCTCGTCTCGTCTCGACCTTGAGGAATGTCAACAAATTGAAAACGTATTCGATCTTATCCACAATTTCACAACGACCTAAGTATAATACACATATGTACATTGAGGAATATCAACAAATACATGTATGTATCTTACCTTGTCTAATTAATATATTAATAATAACATACATAAAATCTCTAGCTTGAAAAATATCAACAACCAAAGAGCATGCAAGTAAGATATTAATATATAGATGGTTGATGACAATATATATGGGTATATATATGTATGCATGTATGTATGTATAAATTAAGGATTCATAATCTTCAATTTACATAATTAAGTGATATTAATTTAGGAAATAATATATTTCTTATGAAATAGCATCATGATTCAAGTATCAGACACATCTGAAATCATCGTATACATACTATATGTATGTACTTGCTTCTTAAATCTCATTTAGGTTTCTTTCTAGTTCCACTTAATTATTTATATATATATATATAATTATATGAGTATTTATTTATATCTTTTATAACTTAATTTACTTATATAATAAATACATGTATATTATTAATTAAAGCTTATTCAATTAATTTTAATTCAAATCATTTTCAGTTAACTTATTTTATTTTATATACTCATATATCTTAACTATTTAAGAAGTTGATCAGCTATAAAATTATGGTTTGCTTATATGTAAATATCAATATATGTATACATTTTAATTAGTTAACTTTTAATTAATTTTATTTAATAATTTTCTTTTAATTTTTTTATTTAATTAAACAATTTGATTAAATATTTTAATTAATTTGAAATTTAAATTTAATTTATCATAAATAATTTTAAGACAAATAAATAACTGCAATAATTATAATTATAAACATATATCAATATACGTTTTTATCAATTAACTTCTAATTAATTACTTTATTTAATTCTATTAATCATATTAATTAAATTTTAAATTTCAAGATTTCAAATTTAGTTATTTGTTTTTCAAAACAACTTTGAAAATTTTGAATGCATTTTATAACTTTTATAAACTTTCCATTTTATAATATAAACGTAACTTTAAATTCAAATATGTTTTAACTTTTCAAACTGATTTTTAAAATTAGCCCAGGGCCTAAATCAATTTATTCCTTATATTAAAGATAATCTTTGGGTTTATTTCATCCTTTGATTAGACCAATAGCCAAGTAGGGTAGAGTACTTGTTACCCAATCCTAACCATCAACATTACCTTTCTACACACTATTCTAAATAGTCAGGCTTTAACCAGTTAGCCCTAACATAGACTGCATAGACCATTGGACTCTAATACCATTGAGGGAACTAAGCTAGTTAGAAGCAGGTTGAATGGGTTAGTTTCAAAAAAAATCTCATTTTAGATCTTTATTGGGCCTATGAAGTCTAAATAGATTTTGGATCCTATCTAAAATATTTTAAATTAAATCATTATTTTATTTTATTTGTTAAAATAAATATTTTTTTAGTTTTGGTTACAAAAGTATCAAATACACCTGTTAGTGTGAAGTACATGTGCTACAGAAGAGAAGTATATAGTTAATGTGACTAAATGGCCACATTAGGATTTACAACGCAATAGACCCATTTCCCTTTACATATGCCTTTGTTGTTCAAAATTTTGAATTAAAAATATATACATAACAAAAGATGCATAATTGTATACATAGATATATATATTGAAATTATATTTGATAATTTTATATGATTTGAAATCTTAAATTGACAATAATGGATTAGTTTCAATTAAGGAAGAATTTGATATTAGACATCACAGTTTTACACAAAACATCTCATTAATTTGAATTAATGCAACATAAACTTATATGTTCTATATATATGAATATTGCAGGTAATGTTTTATATTTAAAATAGCTTATATATGTAAAGACTATAATTTATAATATATGTATAGATATATGTAAATTTAAAGTTAACAGTTTAAATCAAAATTTTAATTTAGATAGGAAACAAAAGATATAGAATTTTACATAAAATTTTAAATTTAAAAAGGAAATAGAAGGTTTTGGATTAAACCCAAAAATCCACTCATGAAATATAGATTGAAATACTTTCATTCTCATGTAAACAATACCCAAAATAATTGTATTCAAAACATCAACCATATAACATAAGAAATCAATTTTCAAGGTAAATTTTAATAATTAATGTGTATGGTTTATTTACATTTGTGTATGCAAATATTATAAAATTATAAAATAGGTTTTCAATCGAAATTAGTTTTTTAATAAAATATCCAAAATAAAAGAAACGGGAATTGAACAACTTAGGTACGTGTAAATTCATGATAAGAACATCAGATCTAAATATTATAGAGTATAATAACAAATTATGAAAGGAGACAGAGAATATAAAGTATAATAATCATGATGAACATATAGTGAATGGAGACAGAAAAAAAGAGGATTCGAATCAAATCAACATAATAATCATACTGTTAATTAAGATAAAAAAGAGATTTGAATTTCATGTTGCAAGATAAGAAATTAAAAAATGAGATGAATCATATCGTGTCCAAGCATATGAACAAGAGAAACACATAAACAAATTAAATGAGGGTAGTACCTTCGAATGTTGCCAAAATTTGCACCTTAAATGATGAACTGATGCTCCCAGATTTCATTAAATCAACCTTTAGAAGTTACAACAATCTAAAGCACAACCTTTGTACTTTTTTATTTGATTTGAATTTAAATTATTTTGGGAATTTTTCCAACCATAAAGACATGGATTTTCTGCTATGAGGGAGAGAGAGAGGAGAGAAAGCAAAGTGAATTGTCGGGAGAATAATAATAATCAAATGTAAGAAAATTCTGTTTTAAGGGAAATGTTGGGACCTTTTAATTTCCTCCTTTAAAACTTTTCATATTTAGTTCATTATTAAATCTCATCAAATCCTCTTCACCCTCTTCTTATTTTAAGCAAAAAAATTAGAAAATAAGAAAAAAGGTCAAATTTCATGTCATAAACGAGATTCAAGCGAGTCATAAAGAAGAGTAAAGGATTGAGATTTTTTCCTTCCTTTAATTGTTCATTTGGATTTTTGAATCACATTTGAAAACTCATCCCTTTTCATCATCAATGGCCAGCCATAAAAGAGGATGTGGCCTCAAAATAATTTCCTAAAACCACTTAGCAATTAACCTTTTTAAATTCAACTTAAATATTCTATCGATATCGTATATTGATATGCATATTTATAATTTTATATACACACTTTATTATATACTAATGATATTAAAGCAAATCAAATAAAATTTAATAATTAATATTATATAAATATTAATTAATTTACAATGATTACAAACTAAATCTTGTGGTTTTTTGAAGTATTCATCATTAATGCGACTCAAATGTGTAAACTTTATTGACTATTAATATCGAACGGTTCAAATATTAACGTTCACATGTTACCTTAGCTAGTGGTGTGACATTTTGATTGAATTTATCTCATATACATCTTTTTGGTAAAATCCAATTTTATTATTACTTAACACTCCAGAAATTTTAATAATAAATTAAAATATTAATAAGAATAAGAATGTAATTCTACATAAAAGGACAAAATAGTAAATTTTCACAAGTGTTGGAATTGGGCCACCGGGCATATTCCATGCGTCTGAAATGTCTTTTACAGTTAGAAAACATATATAACTTATTATTATTTTTGATAAAACGAGTCAAAATTAGCAAAAATTATAACCAATGGCATTTTTGTAATTATTAATTTTGCGTTTTAATCTACTCCTTTTCACTCTAAACCCTAGTCGCCACCTATCTATTCTGCATACAGTTCTTCTTCCTCCTGCTCCTTAGAAACTTCTCAAATCTAAACAATACGTCTAATCTCTTCAAAAATTTATACATCATAACTAAAACTAAACATATCTAATTCAAAGAAGACAATGAGAGAATCAAAATAAATGGAGAAAGAGAGAAAAAAGAGTGAATCAATCAAGCTTGGAGTCCTAGGAAAGAACTTCAAATCAAATTAGAAGAATGAAAGCTTTGAAAAGGTGAGTAAATTGGTTATGACGTTATGATGATTCCCAAGTAATTTAATTCCACTATACTCTACCTAAATAAAAATATGATTTTTGAATCTGATATAATAATTTAAACCTAGAGTTTATTTGATTTACAATTTTAGCTATAAATCAAATGATAGTAATGATGGAAAACACAAGGTGTTTAAATGAAAAGTTATATATATATATATGTATGTATGTATGTATGTATGTGTGTGTGTATGTATATATCATAACCATTAGAATTAACTAGTTGAAATTGCATGTAACCAAAAGTAGAAATCACCACCAAAACATTTCTAACATAAGCCCTTACTCTATACTGGAAACCACGAAGGAGACGAACAAAAATAAACAAAATAAATAAATTATAAAAATCTAGAAAACCTTAACCAGAAATTTGGAACATTAATCAGACATCCGAATCAAGGTTTAGACGTCTGCATTTTTGACAGTCTTAACCCGAGAGGAATTAGTTTAAATTTGACCTGATTTAGACATTTGAATTCTTTTTTCAGAAGTCTAAATCGAAGTCAGACATTTGAGAAAAGAAGTCAGACATTTGAGAAAAGAAGTCAGACATCTGAATGCCTAGAGAAATAATTTTTTAGAATGAGGGACATACATCTTTAATAAATTCTCGGACGTCTGAATTGTTTCAGAAACCTGGGTTGAACCAGGACCTGGTGCCGACCAAGTTGGGCGAATAAGGCGGCTTATTCCCACTTTCTCAACTTTGAGGAGTTCATGTAGCTTCATGGAGCAGGTGCAACAGGTAGTATTAGTTTTACACTGAATGTCATACTTAGGTTCACACTTCATGGCAGGCGTAGCGTGGAACTTGACAAGCTTGCGATGGCAGCACAACTAGAAGCTCTTATTGTTAATAGGGCATGCCTTAATCATATGTTTGAATCCACGAAGGGAGTCGGAGATATCCACAAAGTAGGACTAAACAACGGGTAGTGGGTGGACCTATGGGGAATCGCTGTAGTGATTTCTTTAGCTTTAGATTGAATGATAAAGAGCATATGACATGTTTACCTTTGAGAAGGTGACATGATTGCTTGGTAGGCCATGAATCTTCGAGGTAGTATACTCGATGCGAGCCCAGGCATTGTGTTGTTTGCTCAATGTGTAAGTTTGATATATGTGATTCGTCATTGAGAATGTTAACTTAATGTTGGTTAGGAGGTTATTTACAAGACCATGTACTGGGAACTGACCCAGAGTTATTAGTTGTTGGTTTTTCATCCTCAGTTGGAAACCTTCGTAAGTTGTGGTTGATGTAGATGTAAAAGGAATTATACCCATGGTTTGTAAAGTAACCAATCTTTTATACGTAATGCACAACCACAAATAGATACCCTTGGTTGTTTAGATTATAGATGAAGTTAATTGCTTGTAAACACCATACATTAGTAATATAATTCATTCACCAAACTTTGTCTGATCCGCTCCTTTTCTTCCCATTTCATACACAGTACATAAGGAAAGGCCGGTAAGTGATTTGGCTAGGATGAAGTGCGTAGGGTAGGAGATTAGGCTCTCAGAGTGACATTAGTTATCGTTATCATCCATGTAGTTTATATTATATTATTCTATTAGTCAAACTTTATGTGGTTATTTGGACATCATTGTATGGACTATGTTATGCCGAGAATATTATCCGATTTGCTTATTTTCATATTTATATTTTATTTCCTTCCGCATTGAGATTTGAAAGTATAAATACTTTAAGTTTCACATTAGTCTCTACGTCATGTAATGTTCTTAAATCCCGATGACTCGTACTTCTTGGCAAACACGAGTACAAAGCCACTTTAAGCTTTGAATCGGTTTGTATGGAGGTGCGATTTGTAACAGTTGGTACCAGAGCTTAGGTTCAGGATTCTTTAGGGATTAGGTGCATATTGAGAGAGCATACTTGTATATTTTTAGAAGTTGCTATTATTATTTATATATAAGAATAACGCAAACACACCCTTATATTCCACAATGCTTAACACTATTTGAGGAAAGTTGCTAATAATTCCTATTTATTGACAAGTGAGAATGAGCAATCAAACTGGAAAAAGTTCTGGTGAGGCAGCTGAGGTTTCGTGAAAGAACATTCTAATATGGTTCCATCGATATCTTCAAGCAAGGGGCCAGACTGATCTCAACCCTAATGGAGGACCTGCAACACCAACACATATGACAACCCTAGCCCCTCCTTCTACCTTGGATTTTCCTAATCTATGTTGGGATTTCTAGAGTCTGGGAGGAAAGAATTATTATAGGATAGAATCATTTGTTGAGATGCAGGCATGGTTGAGGGATTATGATAGGATTTTTGCTATTATGGGTGTGGAGGATGTAGTGAAGAGACAGTTAGCTTCGTGGCACTTGCAAAGGGAAGCCTTGAACTAGAGGGAGATTGTTATTGCTGAGACAAATAAGATTGGGATTTCTTAGACCGATTTTAAGATGCGCTTTGAGACTAAGTTCGTTTCTAAGGCAGAGTATTGAGTACAGCTAGAGAAGTTCATTCATTTGGAGCAGGGGGATCACGGTGTCAAGGAGATGTGAATGAGTTAAATCAATTGGCAAGTTATGGCTTAGATCTTATTAATACACTAGTGAAGAAGGTGATACAATTTTCTAAGGGGTTGAATCCGTTATTGAGAGATATTGCTTTGAGTCGTGTACCTATTGGAGCTACTTTCAGAAGCTTGGTTGAGATAGTGTTGCTGAATTAGTTTGGGAGGGGGAATCTAAGAAGGCAGAGTTGAAGTCAGTTCAGCATGACTACCACAGAAGTCGAATGGGAGCTCATGGCATGATAAAGAAACCAAACTTTAAGTGTTAGAAGTGCTAATGAAAGGAGCATTTTTCAAGGAATTATAGGTCAAGCATTGCTAAGGTCAACTACTACAACTGTAACCAATTTGGGCACATGAAAAGAGAGCGTTCGAATGCACCTAAGACTTCTACCCAGGTGGTTCCAAAATATGCACTTAATGTTATTCCTAGCTCGAGCATTGCTCCGACTATAGATAAGGGACAGAAGGTTGTCATAAAAAGTGTGTCAACTCTTTTTGATTTATCTACTTGTACTTTATTTAACACTGCAGCATCACACTCATTTATTTTGAGTAGACTACTAGATGAATTACACTTAGAAACTAGTATAGTTATAGATCATATAGTAGCATCGAACCCTATTGAAGGATCAATTTATTTATCCACAATTTGTAAGGGTTTGAAGTTATATATTTTGGGTGTCTAGTTCGGTTGCAATACTTCTGTTTTGGGATTCTATGGGTTTGGTTTAATTTTTGAAACGGATTGGATGACTATGTATGTAGTAGTGCTAGATTATGATAAGAAGGTAGTTCGGTTAGCTACTTATAGTGGGTGCAACCTTGAGGTTTACTATAGTCCTAAGAGTTTAGTTATGATGAGTTACCTATACTCTCTAGACTTGTCGATACCAGTAGTTCATGACTACCCAGATTTTTTTCCAAAGTTTTTAGTCTTCCTTCCTATAAGGAGATCGAACTTCGAACTTGTCTTGAAGAGAAAGCCAGACCCATTGCCTTCCCCGTTAACATATGGCTCCCAGAGAAATATGTGAGCTAAATAAGCAAGTAAATGAATTATTGGAGAAGGGCTTTATTCATTGAATTATTTCACAATGAGGGCACTGATTGTTTTTGCTTCCAAATCAGATTTCTCTTTAAGGCTTTTCATCGATTATTGTGAATTGAATAAGATGACAAAGAAGAATCGTTATCCACTTCCATGTATAAACAATCACTTTGATCAGTTAGTTGGAGCAAAGTTATTCTCTCTACTTGACTTAGCTATCGAGTTTCATCAATTGCGTGTATCTGAAGTATTATTCGAAAAACCGCATTTCGCACACCCGACCGACTTTACGAGTGGTTAGTCATGCCATTTAGACTAACTAATAAACCGACATATTTTGTCATCCTTATGAGTTGAGCCTTTAGAGGGTTGCTAAATAAGTTTATGGTAATATTCATTAATGCCGTGCTTGTCTATTCAAAAAGCAAGGAAGAGCACGTGTTGCATTTAGGAGAAGTGCTCAATACTCTCCACCAGCATAAGCTAAAGGCAAAAAATTTCAAATGCCACTTTTGACTCAAGAAGGTTCGCTTTCTAGGACATGTTGTCTCTGAGTATGGAGTAGTGGTCAATCCTAGTAAAGTTGATGTAATACAAGATGGCACTTACCAAAGAATGCTATGGAGGTGAAAAGTTTTCTTGGTTTAGCTGGCAATTATTGAAAGTTCATAAAAGACTTTGCTAAAATTAAAGCATCGTTGACCCGCCTTACCAAGGAACTCAGAATACAAAGATGCTTTTATTAAGCTGAAAGTGTTATTGACTACAGCACCTGTTTAGTACTCCCTGATGATACAAAGGCATCAGTATATACCGATGCTTATAGTACAGGACTGGGTGCAGTGTTGATGTAGGAGGGTAGAGTTATTTGTTATGCTAGTTGACAATGAAGGTGCAAGAGAAACTACCCAACCCATGATCTTGAGTTAGCAGCCGCTATCTTCACGCTAAAATCATGGAGGCATTATCCTTTAGGGGAGAGATTTGTGCTATTCATGGGTCATAAGTCTCTCTAGTATTTATTCTCCTAAAAAGATTTGAATTTGAGGTGGCGGGAGTGGATAGAGTTCTTGGCATCATACGATTTTAGTATCTCATACATTCTAGGCAAGGGCAATGTTGTAGCTGATGCTTTAAGTAGAAAGAATGCAATGTTGAGCCCTATGTTTATGGAATGAAAGCACTTGGAGTTCATATCTATATATGATTTTCGACCTTCATCGAATATTACACTAGGATTATTGGCAGCTTTAGATGTTCAGCCTTCACTTATGGACCGTATTGGTTCGAGTAAGAGGCAAGATAAGGAATTGTTGATATTTTTAAGAAGCTGAATAGAGAAGAGCGTTTAAGTCATTTGGATCGCTATTCCATTGCTTTGAAAGGATGGTTACAAAGAGATTGTAGATTGTATGTCCCTTCTGTTAAGGAGTTGGTAGACATGGTACTAGCAGAGTCCAATCATCCTAGGATGATTATTCATCCCGATGGTGACAAAATGTATTGTGATATGAAAAAAGTATTTACCGACCTAGTATAAAGAAACATATAGCAGAGTATGTTTCTAGATGTGTGACTCGCCAAAGGTTAATGGCAGAGCAGAAGAAGCCTGGTGGATTATTACAGCCATTGGATATGCCATAGTGAAAATGGGAGAGCACCTCTATCGAATTTGTTGATGGGCTACCTAGGAGTAGAAGCGGAATGAGAATGTTTGGATCATAGTCGATCGACTGACCAAATGCACTCATTTTATACAAATCAGGAGTATAAGGATAGTTGCATCTTCGGTGACCTTATACGTGAGAGTGATAGCTCGGTTGCATGGAGTTCCTCCTAGCATTGTCAGTGATTGAGATTCACTTTTCACTAGTGATTTTTTGGGGAGTCTTCAGGAGGCCTTAGGCGCTAAACTAAATTTGAGTACTACATATCATCCATAGACGAACGGGTAGACTGAGAGGGTGAATCATGTATTTGAGGACTTTCTACGGATGTGTATATTAGACTTTAGAGGTTCTTGGAAGAAACACTTACCATTAGCATAGTTTGCATATAATAATAACTATTAGACAAGTATTAGGATGGCACTATTCACGGCATTGTATGAGAGACCATGTAGATCACCATCTTGTTGGTGGGACACTACAGATAGAATTATTCTTGGACAAGATATGATAAGGGAGACTTCAGAGAAAGTAGGATTGATCCATAGAAGGTTGAAGACTACCCATGATAGGCAGAAATCATATGCTGATAGGAGATGCATAGAGTTGGAGTTCACAGTGGGTGACATGGCCTTCTTGAAGGTCACATCCTTTAAACACGTTATGAGACTTGGTAATTCGGGAAAGTCAGCACTAAGGTTTGTAGGGCATTTTCCAAGCTTGGAGAGATTAGGGAAGTTATCTTATAGAGTGGAGCTTCCTGAAAAGTTGGTGGGAGTTCACAATGTCATCCATGTGTCACATTTGCGAAAGTGTCTACATGATTCAACTATTGTGGTCGAGCCAAGTCAGTCGGAAGAAGTTGAAGTGGAAAAAGATTTGCTTGTTCACCATTCAGCTACTCATATTTTTTAGCATGGGATATGGCGACTCTACAACAAAGTATTTTGGCTGGTTAGAACCCAGTGGGAGGCGATCAAGCTGAGAGTACGTAGGAGCCCGAACAAAAAATCCAAGCAGCTTATCTAAAGCGCTTTTTTGGTATGTTTCCATTTAAGTTAGTATAATTACTAGTGCACATAGTATTTAGCTTGGTATGTTCCATAGGTAGGAGTGATTGGATGCTAGGCATGGTTGTGAGCATGCCATTAGGACATGTTTTGGTTGGTGGTTGCTAATGAATATATTTTATTAGTTAGTTTTGCACATATTGGTTGATAAGTCCATGTTGACCTAAGACTCACATCATTGTATCCATTTGATTTTGTTATTTATATGCATAATGGTTGTTGCATTTTGGCATATGTATTGAATGTTTGCCCAATCAAATAGAGTTGCAAATATAAGGCATTGCATACATTTTGGACAAATGGCATAAGCACTTGCATTTCAGGTGGTTGACTAGTTCAGAAGATGCCTAATTTTACCTTACCTATATGTTCATATGGATTTCCAACCAATATGTACATGCTTCACTAGAAATTTTAAATTTAAGGATAATATTTGCAAATGGTTGATAGTAGAGTGGATAAATGAGATATTGGTTGTATGAGCGAATTGTAGTTTTTTATCCTTAGAGGTTTCAGGGATGAAATCCTATTGAATGGGAGAATGTAACACCTTGGAAATTTTGAATAATAATTAAAATATTAGTAAGGGTAAAAACGTAATTTTACATAAAATAACAAAATAGTAAATTTCTGCATACTTTGGAATTAGACCACGGTACATATTCCAATGCGTCTGGAATATCGTTTACAGTTAGAAAACGTATATAAGTTGTTAAATTTGATAAAACAGGTCAAAATTAGAAAAATCAATAACCAATGACATTTCATAATTATTAATTTCGAGTTAAAATCAAATAACCCTAGTTTTTAGCTATGAATTGGAACCTATCCCTCACTTCTTTTCGCTCTAAACAACAGCCGCCAACTATCTGTTTTGTACACACAATTCTTCTTTTACCTCCTCAGAAACTTCTCAAATCTAAACAATACTTCTGTTCTCTTCAAAAATTTCTACATTAAAAATAAAATAAAACATTCCTAATTCAAAGAAGAGAGAGCATCAAAATCCAAAGAGAAAGATAGAAGGAAGGGCGAATCAATCAGGCCTGGAGGTCTAAGAAAGGAGATTCAAATCAAGATTGAAGAAGGAAAACTTTGAAAAAGTGAGTGAATTGATTATGATGTTATGATGATTCCTATGTAATAAAATCCTTTTATACTCTACCTAAATAAAAATATGATTTTTGAATTTGAAATAATAATTTCAATCTAGAGTGTCTTTGATTTACAATTTCATTTATAAATCAAAAAGGATAGTAATGATGGAAAACCCTAGGTGTTAATTAAATAAGAATAATTATTAAAAAGGGGGAAAATATAGACTAGTGAAATTAATCTCAAATTTTATAGAGATAACCCTTTATTTAATAATGTTTGGTTTGATTTGGAAAAATGAAAGAAATCAAATACCCATTTATTTCACCTTGAATTGGTTATATAACATGAAATATACATACTTTTAGTTTGAAAGCACATAGGTAGTTAAATTAGAAGTTATATATATATCATAATCATTGGAATTATCTAGTTGAAGTTACGAGTAAACAAAAGTATAAATCACCACCAAAAAATTGTTAAGATAAGCCCTTAAATCTATATTGGAAACCACAAAGGAGACCAATGAAACTAAATGAAATAAATAAATTATAAAAATCTGGAAAACACTAACCAGATGTCTAAAACATTAATAAGAAGTCTGAATTAAGGTTTAGACGTCTAAATTTCAAGCAGTCTTACCAGAGAGAAATAAGTTTAAATTTGGCCCGATTCAAACGTCTGGAATTAAACTTAAACGTTTGAGAAAGGAAGTCAGATGTTTGAATACTTGGAGAAATGTTTTTTTAAGTAGGGTTAGATGTCTGAAATAAATTACGTCTGAATTGTTTCAGCAAGCCCAGGTTGAACCTGGACCTGGTGCAGGTTAAGTAGGGAAACTAGGAGGACTTGTTCCCACTTTCTCGACTTTTAGGAGTTTACCTAGCTTCATGGAGCAGGTGCAATAGGTAATTTCATATTTACACTGAATGACATACTTAGGTTCACACTTCATGATAGGCGTGATGTGGAACTCGATAAGGTATGCGATGACGGCACAACTAGCTCTCGTTGTTATTGAGCACAACCGGTCACATGTTAAACATGTTGGAATAAGGGAAGAGAGTCGAATACGTCCGTAATAATAGGGTTATATGGTCAGGTAGTGGCTGGACCTATGGGGAAGTAGCTATACTAATTTCTTTAGCTTCAGGTTGAACGATAAGGAGCATATGACACATTTACCATTGAGAATATGGCACGAGAGCTTCGATGGGCCACAAATTATCAAGGCAATATACTCAGCGCAAGACCAAGCATTAAACGACCCATATTTTATGTATCGAAGGATCATATAATAATTTAATTTAATTTATATGAGGTCGTATGGCACTGAAATTTTAGGAAATTACTCTTAGGGACATTTTCACATCTATGATTTTCATCGAATTTCTGTGTGACCATTTTTACCTTGAAATTCTTGTATGAACTATTACTTTTGATAGGAGCTGAATTAGAGTCTAAAACCACTTCCATTGCTTCAGAATGATGGTTTACAATTCCGTATGGCGGTCACAATAGTAAAACAGACTTACCATATGAATGCCATGGTTGTTTTTAGTTTTGGCTACTATTGGCCAGTATTAGTGGGTAATTAATTAGGCCCAAACCTAGGCCCACTAACTAATTTCAGATTTTAACCAATGTGGGGCTGATAGGACATCTCCAATTATATTTCCCACTTCCAAATACAATCCCAAACCTCTAATAAACCTAATTTTATCAAAAAGCTTCTTCTTTTCTTATGAATCTTAGCCTAAATCATCATTAGAAGGGTAATTATCAAAGGAGACTTTAGATCTACCATTTTTCTTGCATTGGAATCTGGATCTCTACTGTTCAACTCGAATTTAGGAGAAAAAGTTGGAATTTTGGGTATTGGTGAGTGGTTCTTGACCTCTCACTATCCTATGCATGTTCATATAGTTAAATTTGATGTTTTTAGCATGATTTTGATGATAAAACATTTTTTAAATTTAGTCACACTTTTATACATGTTTATGACCGAAATTAAAATGGTTTAAAATGGTTTTTAAATTGTTTTACAATCCCTTTTGATCATATTGACATACTAGTATAATAGTTAGATTTAAACTAGGGTTTGCATGATTATCATTTTCTAATGAATTACATGTATGTATGGATGTATATGGATGGTATTTCGGATTGGTATGTTGTGCTTTGATATGGTTTGCTAGTGCTTTTGGTAATCAGGAAAAGGTCATCGAATTGGGAAAATCGAAGGCAAAATGGTCAAAACTGGATGAAACTTGGAGGAGGGGCTCTTGAGCAAAGGAGGAGCCCATGTTTCAAATTGCATGGAGTTTGGATGTGTGGATTCATTTCGATGACGACTTAAATCAGGTTGATGGAGTTGATTCGGATTAGGGTTCAAATGCTTCAAGTCATGCTTCGGGAAAAGTATAGGGATTCCTGGACTGTGCTTCTGGCTGGATGTAGAAAGGACTTCAGGTGGAAGTAAACGTAAGGAGTATATTCGGTACAAAAAGGGAGGAACTCGGGATGTGCTTCAAGACAAGACAAAGAAGGGGAGTACCAGGAGCCAAAGGCCAAAGATTTGGCTAAGTGTTTAGGTCAACACCGACTTGAAATGGGGAAGAGGTGGATTTAGTTCTCGGCATGGGAACTTAGGCTTGGGAAGAGGAGCTCAAGTAGAAGTCAAAGAAGCAAAGGAGGCTAAGAGTTCAGTAACGAATTGAAATATTTGCTCGGATCGGGATTGAACTTCTTGGGGTCGAAGTGTGTATTTTCCCAGTCATGCTGGAGGCATTCATTCGTTCAACGTTTGATGGTGATGTGATAGCACGATGAAGACTGATGGTTAAGAAACAAAGTGATATTGGAGTGCTTCGATGTGATGGCCTCGGGACTTTGTGGTGTAGATTCTATAACCGATGAGAAGGTCTAAAAGTGTTTCGATGATGATGACTTTACGATGAGGATCGTGATGGTAGCCCATAATGACATGTTCTAGGACGCAAACTTATAAAGTAGAGTTAGGACATGCTCTATTATGAGAAGATATGATGTGACAGGTTCTATTGTGCGAACCTGTGAAGTGGGACTAGGACGTGCTCTACTATGGAAATGGAAGTATGTAGGAGAAGGGTTCTACATTGAGGATGGAATGAATCGCACTAGGAACTAATTCGAAGACGTGTGCAAATGGATAGTTGATACCCGAGTGTTCTTGTGTGCTCATAAAGCAAGCATAGGTGAGGACGCTTATTAGGTATTAGGATGTATGCACATGGATATAGGAAAGAGAGAATACTATTTGGTTATATTGGGTGGAGGGAAGTGAGATTAGGACGAATACCCACGGATGATGTTTTGATTATTCTAGGACGAAGAAGGAACATAAGACGCATTTGAGGATTGTCCTAAAAGTATCGAGGAAGCATAAGTTGAAAGTGACGTTTTCGAAATGTCACTTTTGGAGGAGGAAAGTGGGATTTTTGGGTCATGTCGTCTCTGAGTAGGGCATCGCGGTGGATCCTACCAAGGTGTCAATGGTTCATGATTGGAAATAACCCAAGAGCACTACAGACGTGAGGAGTTTCCTAGGATTAGTAGGGCATTATAGACGATCTATCAAGGACTTCTCAAAGGTAGTGGCATCTTTGACCGATTGAACAAAGAAGAATTAGACTTTTGTTTAGGACGCATAGTGTGAGAATGCATTCATGAGTATGAAGGAGAGGTAGATGGTTGCACCAGTGTTGACCATTCCGAGTGGAATGAGGAACTAACAGTATATACAAATGCATGTGGTATTGGAATAGACGTGTTGTTGATGAAGAGGAGGAAGTTGTCGCCTACGCTAGTCAATAGCTAAATTCGCATGGGAGGATGTATCCGACTCATGACTTGGAGTTGGTAGCGATAGTATTTTCTTTGAATATTTGGAGGTATTATTTATTATGAGAAAAGTTCGAGCTATTCACGGACCATATATCCTTGAAATACATTTTCTCCCAAAAGGATCTCAACCTTCGCCGGCAGTGATGGTCGGAATTCTTGGCCTCCTATGACTTTGACATTTCATATACAACCACTAAAGGAAATTCAGTCATTGATGCATTAAGTAGAAGGCATGCCTGTTTGGGAGTGATGTTCCTAGAATGGAAGAAGTTGGTGTGTATTGTTGGTTATGAATTCAGACCTCATTACGAGTTAGAGCCAGAGATGTTGGCGAATTTGACTATCAGATCTACTTTGATTGAGCGAATCAGCACTGGTAAAAGGCGAGACGATAGACTACTAGAGATTATGGAGAAAATAAAAGGAGTAAAGTCTGAAGAGATGAAGCAATACAGATTCGAAGAAGATGGTTGGTTCCGTGAGGATGAGAGATTATCCGTACATGATGTCGATGGGTTGAGGGATGAGGTACTACGAGAGTGCCATAATCCTAGATTAAACATACATCCTAGTGGTAATAAAATGTATCATGATATGAAGTAGACATATTATTATGAAGGGATGAAGAAGGACATCAAAGTGTTTATCTCAGAGTGTATGAACTACTATTTGGTGAAGGCAGAGCACAAGAAGCTAAGTGGGTTGCTGCAACCACTTGAAGTTCCCGAGTGAAAATGGGAGCAAGTATCTATGGTTTTATTGATGGATTGCCGAAGACCAATGGAGGATACAATAGTATTTGGGTCATAGTAGATAGATTGACGAAGAGTGCCTGACCGTCAAGTCTAGTAGAATGACATCCAAGTTGGTCGAGTTGTATGTAAAATGGATAGTGCGATTCCATGGTGTGCCGAAGAGCGTTATGAGTGACCAAGACCTTTTATTCTCTAGTAGGTTCTAGAAGACAAGAGGCATTAGGGATGTAGTTGCATCTCAATACGGCTTATCACCTGCAAGCTGATAGGTAGAGAGGGTGAATCATATATTGGAGGACCTCTTGCGAGCTTGCATACTTTATTTTGGAGGCTCGTAGGATGAACAGTTGCATTTGGTAGAGTTCACACACTACAATAGCTATCAGTTTAGTATCAATATGGCACCGTACAAAGCATTGTATTACCGATCGTGTAACGCTCCTTCATGTCAATGGGAAGCAGGAGAGAAACCGATACTTGGACCAGATATGATTAGAAAAACCTCGGAGAAGATTGAGATCATTTGGCAGTGATGAAAGCTGCTCAGGATAGGCAGAAGAGCCACGTTGATAAGAGACGTGGAGATTTGGAGTTCTTTAACGAGGATATGGTATTTATGAAGATATCTCCATTGAAGAATGTTATTACATTCGGTAGTAAGCGAAAGTTGACGCTGAGATTCGTAGGTCCTTTTTCGATAGTAGCAAGGATTGGGAATCTAGCATATAGAGTCGACTTACCTCAGTAGATGGCAGGCGTGCACAACATCTTGCACATCTCTTATTTGTGGAAGTTTGTGCATGACTCGGGCATGACGATTGCATCGGATCAACTTGTTAGCATCAAGATTGAGCCATAAGGTTTGAAACCTCCTAGACTAATTCGTATCATCAGACATGATATGAAACAGCTTAGGAGGAAGACAGAGAAGTTAGTGAAGGTTCAATGGGGCAAAATTGAAAGTGACTGCATGTGGGAAACCAAGGAGAGCATAAGGGCTGAATATCCAGAGCTCTTTGCATGGTATCTTATATATGATAGTTTATGTATCTCAGATGCTAGGATAGGCTACCTATACCATTGATTGCATGGCTGCTTCTTTGATATGTTTGATGGTTGCATATGATTGTTAGGCATGTGAGGCAACTATTGTTGACTATTCTTTGACTTGTTTGGGGATGCTGCAAGTAGCTTATTGCAAGTGTTCATTACCGTGTACTCTTTTTGCTAGCATGTTGTATTTGTTTCATACTTTCTTACTCTGGTTATTTTTCGTTTGGGCTTTAGACTGTTGGGTTGTCCACAGCTCATCTATATATACATTTTGTATCGTTTGTATTCAGATGAGATCGAATAAATAAAAGTTGGTTTTCCCTCTTTTAATTTGTAACATGGTATCAGAGCGTCTCGATCCAAAATAATTCCTCGTTTTTTTCCCTCCTGTTTCCTGATCGATTCTCAACATGACGCAAGGCAAGTCGATCATGGATGTAATGCTTGTAATGTCGAAAATTACTGAGCATAAATTGGGGGAATTAAATTATTTTGATTGGAGCAAGACTATTCGACTCTACCTTCGAAGTATTGATAAGGATGATCATCTTCGTAAAGATCCACCTGCAGAAGATTCAAATGTTAAAGAGGATCAGGTATGGCTTAGGGATGATGCTAGGCTATTTCTTCAAATTAGAAATACTATTGACAGTAGTATTATTAGTTTGATTAATCATTGTGAGTTTGTGAAAGAGCTAATGGATTATTTGGAATTTCTGTATTCTGGAAAAGGAAATCTAAGCAGAATGTATGATACATGTAAGTCATTTTATCGAGTAGAGAAGCAGGATCAGACATTAATGAATTATTTCATGAATTTCAAAAGGATTTATGAAGAACTTAATCTGCTATTGCCTATAAGTTCGGATGTGAAAATTCAACAACAACAAAGGGAGCAAATGGCTATTATGAGTTTTCTTGGAGGTCTTCCATCTGAATTTGAATCAGCTAAAGCACAAGTATTGTCTGGATCTGATGTTAAATCTTTACAAGAAGTATTTAGTCGAATTTTGAGATCTGACAGTTCAAGTAATCAAACTCCTACTGCATCTAACAATAGTGCTCTAATTAGTCAAAGAAATTCTGGAGAAATGTTTAGATCTGAAAATAGAGTTATGAACTCTTCAAACGCATGCTCTTATTGCAAAAAGATTGGACATAAATATCAAAATTGCTGGAAACTTGCTAAACAAAGACAAAATAATGGAAATAGTGGATCATATAATAATAAATGGCAAAGTTCACCAAATCAGACTGCAAATGTTGTAAAGAAGACTGAAGACGGTTCTGTGTTAGTCAATGCAGAGGAATATATGAAGTTCACTGAATACAAAGAAGGGCTGAAGAATGCATCAAATTCTGTATCAACAGTGGCTAGATCCAATAGGTGGATAATTGATTCAGGGGCAACAGATCACATGACAGGTAACTCACATTTATTCACTGAATTTCAAGAGAATAAATCTACTCAATATGTTACTTTAGCTGATGGCTCAGTATCAAACACAAATGGATCTGGGTTTGTTAATCTCACTTCACAATTGTCATTAACCTCAGTTTTACATACTCCAAAGTTAGCTTTTATTCTGTTATCAGTTAGTCAGCTAACCAAAAAGATGAATTGCTGCATATCCTTTTACCCCAATCATTATGTATTCCATAAATTAAAGAACATGAGGATTATTGGTAAAGGTCATGAGCAAAATGGATTATATGTGCTAGAGGAGGAGCAATCCATTGCTGTAGCCTGTATAAGTAAAGATGAAGCACTCAAGGTTCATTGTCAATTGGGTCATCCATCTTTACTTAATTTCAAAAAATTATGTCCTAAATATAATTCTCTACAAGTTATAGATTATGAGTCATGTCAATATGCTAAACATCATAGGTTGTCTTCAAATCCAAGAAGAAGTAATTCTATATTTGAGCTTGTTCATTCTGATATATGGGGACCATCTGCTATCATTTCTAAGCCTGGTTTTAGATACTTTGTCACGTTTGTGGATGATTATACACGTACAACATGGCTATTTCTTATGAAGAGTAGATCTGAATTATATTCTATTTTCTGTAAATTTTATGCTGAAATTGAAAATCAGTTTAATATTGTGATTAAAACTCTGAGGAGTGATAATGCTAAGGAGTATACATCTGAATTATTTCAGAAGTTTATGAGTGATAAAGGTATAATCCATGAGACTTCATGTGTAGATACTGCTTCTCAAAATGGTGTTGCATAACGTAAAAACAGGCACTTACTGGAAACAGCAAGAGCTTTAATGTTCAAACAAATATGCCAAAATATTTTTGGGCTGATGCTGTGTCAACTGCTTGTTTCCTCATAAATAGAATGCCATCATCAGTGCTAAATGGTGAGATACCGTATAAACTCTTGTTTCCAGATAAATCGTTGTATCCAGTTAAACCTATATTATTTGGATGTACTTGTTTTGCCAGAGATGTCAGGCCAAATTTGTCCAAACTTGATCCTAAGTCTGTTAAGTGTATATTTGTGGGATATTCACGTGTTCAAAAGGGCTATAGATGTTATTGTCCAAGTCTTGGAAAGTATCTTGTGTCTATTGATGTAACATTTCATGAAGACATACCTTACTTTCAAGCTTCGCAGAATTCATCAGAAAATACTCAGCAGGAGGATGATGAAGTCGATGATTTTCTTATATACACTTTGAATGATAATACACAAGAAGAAGCAACTGTTGCTCAATCAGAAATTCTAGTCCATGAACCAATTCCTACTATTGATCCAGAACTAAATCTCCCTATTGCTTTGAGGAAAGGTAGGAGACAATGTACATATCCTATATCATCATATGTGGCATATGATCATTTACCATCTCAAACATGTTTACTTTTCAAATCTCTTGATAGTGTGACTACACCAAAGAATATCACTGAAGCTTTATCTGATATTAAATGGTATGATGCTATGGTAGAAGAGATGAATGCTTTGAAAGCAAACAAAACATGGGATTTGGTTAAATTACCTCAAGATAAGAAAGCTATTGGGTGTAAATGGGTTTATTCAGTTAAGGTCAATCCAGATGGAACTATTGCAAGGTATAAAGCCAGACTCGTGGCAAAGGGTTATGCATAAATATATGGAGTAGATTACTTGGAAACATTTTCTCCAGTGGCTAAGCTAACTTCAATTAGATTACTCATTTCTCTGGCAACTATGTACAACTGGAGACTGCATCAATTAGATATTAAAAATGCTTTCTTACATGGTGACTTACAAGAAGAAATGTACATGTTTCAACCTCCTGGATTCAAGGTTAAAGCTGAAGATGAGTTGGTGTGCAAGCTGAACAAGACCTTGTATGGACTAAAACAGAGTCCAAGGGCATGGTTTGGAAAATTTAGCAATGTTGTGGAGTCATTTGGCATTATCAAGAGCAAGTTTGACCATTGAGTATTCTATAAGAAATCTGGTGCAGGTATTATTCTTTTGGTTGTTTATGTTGATGATATTGTTATTACAGGAAGTGATGAAGCGGGAATCATTTCCCTAAAACAGTTTATTCATAAACATTTTCATACTAAAGAATAAGGAGAATTGAGATATTTTATGGGTGTTGAGGTTATCATAAATAAGGAAGGAATATTTTTATCTCAAAGAAAGTATATTTTGGATCTATTAAATGAGACTGGAAAACTTAGAGTGAAGCCATGCAAAGTTCCAATGATACCAAATATTGATCTGTCAGTGGAAGGAGAAGTGTTCAATGAGCCTGAAAGATATAGAAGGTTAGTTGGAAAGTTAAACTATCTCTCTGTAACCAGACCTGATTTGGCTTATGCTGTTAGCATAGTGAGTCAGTATATGAATGCACCAACTGTGCATCAATGGAAAGCTGTTTAACAAATATTAGGGTATTTAAAAGGAACTGTTGGATATGGTCTTATGTATTTGAATCATGGTCATACAGAGATAGAGTGTTTCTCTGATGCAGACTGGGCTGGCTCCAGAGTGGACAGGAAATCTACAACAGGCTATTGTGTGTTTGTAGGAGGGAATCTAATATCATGGAAGAGTAAGAAACAAAATGTTGTGGCTCGATCAAGTGCAGAGTCTGAATACAGGGCTATGGCAAAAGCGGTATGTGAAATTATGTGGGTAGATCACTTGATGTCTGAAATTGGTTTTGAAGTTCAGAAGCCAATTGCTTTGGGTTGTGACAATCAAGTTGCTATTTATATTGCCTCGAATCCAGTTTTTCACGAGAGAACTAAACATATTGAAGTGGATTGCCACTTTGTTCGAGAGAAGATGCGGCAAGGTTTGGTGTGTGCTAAGCATATTGGAACAAAGGAGCAAGTTGCTGATGTGTTTACTAAGGCAATTGATGGAAAGAAAATGGAGTACTTGAGAAGCAAGTTATGCATGGTGAATTTACATGCACCAACTTGAGGGGGAGTGTTGCGAGTAGCTTATTGCAAGTGTTCATTACCGTGTATTTCTTTTTGCTAGCATGTTGTATTTGTTTCATACTTTCTTACTCTGGTTATTTTTCATTTGGGCTTTAGACTATTGGGTTGTCCACAGCTCATCTATATATACATTTTGTATCGTTTGTATTCAGATGAGATCGAATAAATAAAAGTTGGTTTTCCCTCTTTTAATTTGTAACAAGGGATTTTGGGGGCGAAATTCCTAAAGGAGGGAGAGTGTAATGATCTGTATTTTACGTATCAAAGGATCATAAAATATTTTTATTTAATTAATAAGAGGTTGTATGACTTCGAAATTTTAGGAAATGACTTTTAGGGACATTTTCCATATCTTTGATTTTTATCGAATTTCTATGTAACCATTTTGATCTTGAAAAACTTGTTTATTTTATAACTTTTGATAAGAGCCGAGTTATGGTCTAAAACCACTTCCATTACTTCAGGATGGTGGTTTCTCATTCCGTAGAGTGGTCAAGTAGTAAAACAAACTTACCATTTGAAAGTTATGGCTGTTTTAAGATTTTATTGTTGGCCAGTAATAGTGGGTAATTAATTAGGCCCAAACCTAATCCCACTAACTAATTTCAGGATTTTAACCTAATTGGGGCTTATGGGACATCTCTAATCACATTTCCCCACTTCCCAATATAATCCCAAACTTGCATTAAACTTAATTTTATCAAAAATCTTCTTCTTTTCTTACTAACTTTAGCCTAAATCATCATTAGAAGGGTAATTAGTAAAGGAGACTTTAGACCTATCATTTTTCTTGCATTGGAATCCTCGGATCTGGGGAAAAATTTTGGTATTTTGGGTATACAGTGAGTGGTTCTTGACCTCTCACTATCCTACGCATGTTCATATAGTTAAATTTGATGTTTCTAGCATGATTTTGATGATAAAACATTTTCTAACTTTAATCACTTTTATACATGTTTATCCGAAATTACAAAGGTTTAAAATGGTTTTACAACCTATTTTGATCATATTGACATACTAGTGTAAAAGTTAGATGTAAACTGGGATTGTATAATTATCATGTTTTGATGAATTATATGTGTGTATGGATGTATATGGATGATATTTCAGTTTGTTATGTTGTGTTTTGATATGGTTTGCTAGTGATTTTAGGTAATTAGGAAAGAGGTTTTCAAATTGGGAACATCAAAAGCAAAAGTGGTCAAAATTGGATGAAACTTGGAGGAGGGGCTCTGGAGCAAAGGAGGGGCCCATGGTTCAAATTGCATGAAGTTTGGATGTAGGGATTCATGTCGGTGATGACCTAAATCAGGTCGGTGGAATTGATTCAGCTCATGGGTCAAATTATTTGAGTTGTGCTTCGGGCAAAGTATGGGGATTCCTGGAGTGTGCTTCGGGATGGAGGTGGAAAGGACTTTAGGTGGAAGTAAAGGAAACTTGGGATAGGTTATGGAGTATCTTCGGGCCAAAAAGTTAGGAACTAGGGGCGTGCTTCGAGAGAAGAAAAAGAGAGGAGTTTCAGGAGCTAAAGACCAAAAATTTGGCTAAGTGTTTAGGTCAGCACCGACCTGAACTGGGGAAGAGGTGGCCTAGGATCTCGGCATGTTAACTTAGGCTTAGGAAGAGGAGCTCAAGTAGAAGTCAAAGAAGCAAAGTGGGGTCCCAAAACATGACTCGGTACTAACCTCTTCAGGTCAGTACCAACCTGAAATTTTTTCTCAGCTCGTGGTGGAACTTCTAGGGGTTGAAGTGTGTGTTCTCCTAGTCATGTTGAAGGTGTTCGTTCGTCCGATGTTCAATAGTGATGTGACAGCATAATGAAGATTGCTGGTTAAGAAATGAAGTGATATTGGTGTGCTTTTATGTGATGGTCTCAGGACTTTGAGATGTAGATTCTACGACTGTTGAGGAGAACTCGAAGTGTTTAGATGATGATGACTCTAGGATGGTGGTCACAATGGTAGCCCATTAGGGCAAGTTCTAGGATGCGAACTTGTGAGATAGAGCTAGGACGTGCTATATTATAGGAAAATATGATTAGACATGTTCTAGGATGTGAGCCTGTGAAGTGGAGCTTGGACGTGCTCTATAATGGAAATGGAAGTAGGTAGGAGGAGGGTTTCCACACTGAGGATGGAATGAATCAAACTAGGAAAGGTTCAAAGACGTGTGTGAATGGATCGTTAATACTCGGAGTGTTCCAGTGTGCTCATAAAGCATGGGCAGGTAAGGACACTCATTGGGTATTAGGACTTATACCCATGGATCTAGGATGTGATCCATATACCCTGGAGTGCTTGGACGTGAAATTTAGTTTTCCTGGGCTACTGAGAAGTGTGGATTTCGAGAACCAAGGAACCAAGACTTTTCCATTGGTCTCTGGCATTAGGATGGTTATACGAGTTACCATATATCTAAAGCACTTGAGTGATAGTAAGGATTGCTTAATGGATGTCAAGTTTTCTTTGATTGTTCCCCCATAGTCTATCACACTAGGAATGTCACTTGACCTGGCTATTTATGACGTGGATACCTAGACATCCGATACTGTACTTAGGACGTAGTACATTTTGATGATGGTAGTAGATTAGTATATTATAGATGTTATGTGTTAACTCTTTGGATGCATAGACATGTCTGGTATGACTCATACATTTTCTTCCTTGCTATATCGACTTGTATACTATTTTGAGATTCATTTATCACTTACACCAAATTGTTGTCTGACTCGATGTTTTATGCTTTGCTTCTTATTATCTCAGTTATCTTAAATGGGTAGACTAGATAGCAGGTTCAGGTGTACGTGGTGGTCATGCAGAGGATGAGTAAGATGGAGCTTTCTTGTATTATATATTGATATTCTATTGCTTATTCCACCGTTCAACACTATGGAGCCTAGGAAGTGTTTGCTTTTCTATTATGAGATGGTTTATCTGAGTGTTTTTGTTTTGTGTGAACTCTAGTACTATGTTGTATAACTCTATGGATCTATGCTCTGATATTTGGTTGACCTAATTATTATTGTCGCACTATTTTATATCTGTGATGTATATTATATTTTATTCCATGAGCTGTGAGATATACGACAGGTTCTGTGATGTTGTTACTTCTTTTTAACCTTTGATAATCATCCCACATCGGCCAAGAATGATAGCGGCGTACTATTTAGTTATATTGGGTGCCGAGGGTGTAGGGCGGTCATCATAATTATGATGCTCGCTCAATTTGCTTGTGCGATATACGTGATTCATCATTAAGAATGTTAATTCAATGTTGGTTAGGAGGTTATTTATCGGGACCATATAATGGGAAATGACCTAGAGTTATTAGTTGTTGGTTGTTCAACTCTCCATTGGAAACCTCTGGAAGTTGTTGTTGATGTAGGTGTAATAAGAGTTATGCCCATGGTTTGTAAGGTAACCAATCTTTTATATGTAATACACGAACACAAATAGGCACCCTAGCTAGCTTGTGTCGATTATAAATAAAGTTAATGGCTTGTGAACACCATACACTAGTAATACAATTCACTCACCAGACTTTGTTTAATCCACTACTGTTCTTACATTTCATCCCCTTTACAAGAGCACATGCCAGTTGGTGATTTGGCCAGGACGTAGTGCATGGAGGAGGAGACTAGGTACCCGGAGTTACATTACTTATAGTTATCCTCCATGTATTTTATATTATATTATTCTATTAGTCATACTTTATGTTGTTATTTGGAGACATCATTGTATGGACTACATTATGCTGAGACTGTTATTTGATTTACTTATTTTAGTATTTTATTTCCATCTAGTATGGGATTTGAAAGTGTAGAATACTTTTAATTTTTCATTAGTCTCTGTATTATGTAATGTTCTAAACCGCGACGACTTGTACTACTTGGCACAACGCGAGTTTAAATCCACTTTATGCTTTGAATCGGTCTGTTCAGAGATGTGGGTTGTTACATATTATAAGCGTTACCTAGTAGGCTAGTAGTAAGGATTATTTACACCAATTCCCCCTATCAACACTATATCACTTTAAGACTAATGGAATTTTATTTTGATCAAAATTGCAACATCATCCACATTCAACTAGAAGACTCCAACAAAGTCTTCGGTTCAATAATAAGAGCTATTATATATCATACTGCTCGGGCTAAAGACTTTGACTTGGAGTTGACTACAGTTGACCGTGATACTAACCCCATATAACTGGGGATATGAATTCTCGATTGGGTATCACATTCATTGTTTCCACTCAGATCCAACTACAACCATTCAATGGATACCATGCCATGATTTTACTATAATCAAAGTGGAGTGTCCACATTGAAAGTTCTATAGTATTCTCAAGATGAGGGAACTGTGTAACATCATTACTTCGAGATTCTATGTTCAACCTTAGTTATACTAAACAACAGAAAACTCTCAAGTGAGTCATTACATAGTTATCCAACAAGTATTGGTACGTAATCTCTTGGTGCCTCTAGCAGTCATGAGTAATACATTGCCCAACATTTGGATAGCTTCACACACTTTAATCGCATCAGATATGTTGATATCCCATCTCGAAACATCTTGACTAGGAAGATTTAAAATAATAAGTTATTTTTAATGTGAAAATTTTCTGGCTACAACACATTGTAATTAATATCGCATAACATATCATTTAAGGATTTACTATTTCATATACTTTTATTTAATTATTTAATTAACTATATCACAATATAACAAGTATATAATAAATAAAGCACCTTCTATTTTGACCAAGATTTGTTATCAGGTTAGATATATGTAAGAAATTACATAATTGCCCATCAAGCATGCCCCTAACTCTATCAATCCCAAGTGTGCCACGTGGGCTTCCACTAGTAATCACTGCCTAGTTTGTTAGCTGTCGAGATTGAAGCACAGTTAAAGCTTGATCGTTGTCAGTTTGATACTTTATGTATTGCAATAACCTTTTATCTCGAATGTGCTACTTAATGGTATCTATAAGATGTTGACATTCATTTATGTCATTACCATATCTCTCATGGAAGATGCACTATTTTCAATTTCACATCTCTGCTATTGTTGGCTCTCTAGTCATCGGTTCATCATAATTCATGGTTTCTCTAGTTGCAAAATAGATTCTTTCTAGAGTTTCCATAGACTTTGAACGGGGATACTTGCTTTATCCTTCTCTGAAGCTTTCTTTCATCTAGCTCTATCATCCATCTTTCGCTTGCTCTTATCCTGAGGCTTTTCATCTCCAACTTAGTTGACATTGATCAATCTCGCCTCGATATCAGAATCCACCAAGTGGATGTACTTGTCGTCATGATAGTATAAGTCCTTTAAGTTGGCGATTGAGTTTTTCTTGAGTTAGCTATAAAATTTTGCCTTCCTGTTGATTCTTGAAACAACATATACATGGACAACTCGTTCATCTAGTTGACATATAGCACTTGTTATACCGTTGAACCGTTCAAGATATCACCATAAAGTTTCCCCGTCCTTTTTCTAGATATCTTCCAACCACATCTCATTTTTAAGTTAAATGGCATAAACTCTAAACCGATTCATGAACTTTTCCTTCAACACGGCCCAAGTCTACTAGATCCATACTCCAGACGGTTTAACCACATGTACGCTAATTCGGATAAAAAGAAAGGAAATCAATGACAAATTACTTCCTCCGTCGCATCAACTACATCCACATGTTGAATGTAACACCTCAAATGTGTTGTAGGATTGGGTTTTTTAGCATGTGATTCCTTAACAATCATCTTAAACTCTAGGGGTTGATTGTGTATTGGATGTTCGAAGTGAACGAGCTCTAGTTCATATTGTCAACATCTGGTCTCCATTTCTGCTCGCCTAATATCCGATGTATTATCTCAACAACTTGCTCTTCTACCATTTGTAACAATCTGATGTTGAGAAGCAATAAATCAATAATAGAGATTTATCTAGTTAAATGAGTTTTTAATAACAAAATGTGAATATTATGATTCTAAGGATTTGGAAATATAGAAGTTATTTGGGATTTAATGATGAAGTATTTGGTGAAGATATAAATTTTGATGATAAAATATTTATTGGTAAGATTTGGTATAACGATGATTTAGTTTGTGATACTTATTTATATTGGAAAAATTAGTTGTTAAAATGAATTAATTTGGTATTAAATAATTTTCAAGTTATGAATTAATATAAATAACAATTTCGATAATTCGAAGTAAAATTTAGGCTGAAAAACAAACTTTGAAAAAAATATTAGGCTGAAGGACAATAAGTTTCATTTTTGGGCTGAAGGACAAACTTTGAAAAAAATTAGGCTGAAAGACAATGCTACTTATAGTTAGCATTTTGTACGGTGTAAAACTGAATATAATGCTAGTTTTAACTAGCATTTTGTATAGTGTAAAAACTGAATATAATGCTAGTTATAACTAGCATTGTCCTTCAGCCTAATTTTTTTTCAAAGTTTGTCCTTCAACCCAAAAAAGAAACCTGTTGTCCTTCAGCCTAATTTTTTATCAAAGTTTGTCCTTCTCCCTGATTCCCTCTTTTGAGAAACTATTTTATAATGAGGAAGAACTGTGAAATATAATAATTATGAAAATATCCAATGTTGTGTAAACATTATTATTAAGTGAATATGATTTTTAATTTGGATTTGGAGTTATTTTGTTTTGGTAAAATGATAGTTTTAAAAATTAGGAGAGTTTAAAGCATTGTTTTAGTTGAGCCCATGAAGACCAAACCCATGCCCCAAGTATATATACTTTTCTTAGTCTAGAATCGTCCTCTTCGTTCATAAAAATCATCTCCCATATACACATTCGCTCAAAAGCAAAAATAATTAAAAACTTGGTCCACTTCTTCAAAAATTCAAATAAAATAAAATGAATTTCTATAAATTATTAAATTTGAAACTACTCTTCTCAACAAGGAGCTACACCTCTAGGAATCTTCAAAGCTGGATTTTGAGCAAGTTTCGGTTTGGTGGTATTTGGAGATGATGGGGGAATTGGGTTTATGTTAAGCTATAAAGAGCAATGAGAAGATAGGTGCTTCTCTGAGCTAAGGTTAGCGTTCTCCACCAACGAATCTATGTCTGAAATGTTTAATTATATGCATGGTTGAAGTGTATAAAGTTGTTTACTTGCCTATTTTTGGTGAACCCATTTACTATGATTCCTTGATTGAATTTATGTGTGATTTTGATTGTAATGGAGCTACTGGAGTGTTGTGTAGTGGATGAAGTCGAAGCAGGCCTCAAGTAGAGGAGCAAACGGTGATCGGGAAGTGCTAAAAATGGTCACATGACTTGGAATGAATGTCGTTCCAGGTCGCGACTAGTGGACCAATGCAAGGTGCACCGATGCACAGCCTAGGCGTGGTTCCAAGCCTATGCCGGTGTGTGCACGTTGTTGGATTATTTTAAAAAACTATTGCTTGAAAAAATAAATAAAAATTTGATTTTGAAAGTAGGGATTTGACGCATAGCAAATATGAACTTATCTCTGTGAAAAGTTCCATTTTAAATAAATAATAATTGTTGAAGAAATTATGTTATAAAAGTAGTTAGAAATTGTTTAGGTTCTATTGAATTATTTATAAAACTTATAAAGTTCTAGAAAAATATGAAAAGGTTTCTAATTAATATTTTGTGGTTTTGAAGAATATTTCATGATTTATGAGCATAAGCGAGTGTTTTTGAGAAATATATTCTATGGAGTTTGAAATAAAAGGAAATTGATTCAAAGTTTATAAATTCATTTTAAAAGCGTATATAATTATAGAAAATTATGGAATGATTTTATAAATAATATTTAGCAATAAAAGAGACTTCTAAGATTTTAAAATATAGAAAGGAATTTTGAAAGTCATATGTAGGAATAAAAATCCGTATTTCGGGTTTTATACAAATTGAAGAAAAATAGTACTTTATTGTATATAAAGGCTTTTGAAACATTTAAAATATTTTTCTATAAAAAAACTTCTTTTCTAAATGAATTGTGTGCTACGTTTGATAATATTTTTTGTGTGATGAGGATATTGGATAAACGAAGTTATAATACCGTATGTTATGAGAATTTCAATAATATTTCTTTAGTTATTCTCTAGACTTGTTGCATAGAATATTATCGAGTGTAGTTTATGAGCATTGAGTAAACGAGCGAGTAAGACCAGATGGTATGGGATGCCTAGGTTGATTTTTTTATTACTTATTATGAGTAAATGTCACTTTTAGTTGTATCGTGAGTCAGGAATCTATGATATCATCTAGAGGTGGATCTTTTATAGAGATGAGTAGTTGAGAGTCTATTACTCTCCAAGGGCTACAAGTTGAAGTTATGTTGGAATTTACAGATTTATCCTCTAAGGACTAGCGGGTTGTAACACCAGCACCCTAATGAGCCTGAATTTCGACAAAATCGAAATCCAAATACGTTAGGGTATAGATCGTTGATTTTGGTAGCTTATAATAAATATAAGTATATCAAAGATCGATCAAACTAAACTCACACCAGAATAGAAAATATAATAGGATATAAATACCGACTGAGACCACAACCTCGGAATCAATGGTATTTCTTGGACATCTAATCACCTTGTCAGTATCGAGTATGAATAGGAAGACTTCTCCATCAACCGTTACGTCTTGCTCCAGCGACCTATTCCACTAAATCTATCCTGTGGGTTGTAATGAGGAAGGGGTTAGAACAATGTTCCGGTGATTGGAAAATTGCATACTTTATCCATAACACAAACTTATATGGATTGGTTTCCATTTAAATGTTATGTCTTATTATGTACGGTTAATTCTTTTACTTTCATATGCGCGTACGATATGTTCACCTAACCTTCTCCAGGGTGTATAATACTGACATATACCTATTGTGCATATGCTCCCCAAAGCCCTGGCACTTAATACTTCTTAAATATGAAACGAGCCTTTCGCATTCTCAATGTTGGTCTATCGGTCCTAGCTACAGAGATCGATGACTTCTATATACGATGTTACAATATAATTGTCACATTTATCGTTAATAATGTCCTAGCGATGTGAGAGATAGTACCCAAGCCACTTAATACCTTTTCAATAAGGACTAGGAAGACTCTGACTATTTAATACCTACATTTTAGGCAGGTGTAACAACCTGTATTTTTAAGCTGCTCTGAATATTTAAATCTTGGGATATTTAAATATTTAATTGATTTACTTCATCGGTCAGCTGGAAAACTCGATTTTCGCAGATTGATTTTTCAGGACTCGGAATTATTTCCATTGGGTCCGAAAGGTCCGAGCGAGCCAGAATGAGTATAAGCATCAATATATTCTGATTGTTTGGTTTCGTGTTAGGAGGTCGAGTTCGGTTCGTAAATCAAGCGACTCAAAAAGCTAACTTCTGTATATGTTGGAATTAGGTCCCAAAAACAGTTCTATTGAGTTCGAAATAGGGGTATTTGGCTTGGAACGTCAGTGAGCACACCTCGATCGGAGTTTGTAGAATTTTGGGCGTGAATAGTGTCAGTTAGATTTCCTATATAAGGACCCTACCCTCATTCATTTGCTCAAACCCTAAATGAAACCCTAGCCGTCGTTTTTACCTTCTCCCTCATCCAATGGCCCACGACCATCATGACCACCAGAGGCTGAATTAGCCCTCAACCTCAACTAGGAAAATGTTCAACATGGTGTGGGGAGTGAAGTGGACGGTTGGATTGGCCTGAGGATCGTCGTGGCACCACGGATCTGGCCTCAAACACGGCTAGATTTTTGGGGATTTTTGCGGCGGTGGTGGCACGGTGGAGGTTGAAGTTGCTGTCGATGGATGCATGGGAGGTTGGGCTACCCTCAGTGAACTCGCGGCGGCGGTTAGTGAGGTGAAGAGGTGGTGGGAAGTTGATGAAGTTCGGCATCGAGTAACAAAGAAAGGCGACCGAGAATTTAAGGAAGGGAGATTAGGGCTTGATTAGGTAGGTTAATTATGTAATTAAGTAACTAATTATTTAATTACTTTCAAAATCTTGTGAACTCAAAAAATATTTCATACGAGGTTGGATTCAGACGTGGTCGGTCGCGTTGGACTTGTGGAATCATTATCTACATTTTGGAATTGGATTGGTTGAGATTGAAGCTAATAGGATTTGTGCTAAAATCGAACGGCATTCAGTTTTAGACCAATCAGAACGCGGAAGCAATAACTGGAATTTTGGTAAGTTAAACTCGCCTCTTTGGATAAATCAGTATGTTATATAGTAGATAAATTTTTTGTTTGTGTTTGGTTGAAATTATTGGCTGATTGGTTAAAATATTCGCTTTGAAAAGCAATTAGTATTTAAAATTGAAATACAAGAAATTTTTTACAGAAATTCGGAATTATCAAAATTGTGATTATTAATTTCCAGTTATATTCATGTTGTTTTATTTTCGTTATATTCCTGTTAAATAGAGTGTTAAATGTCGAAATTTGACTGTGTGGCCGTATGTGACACTGACACATGTGAAAAGTTAAAACTTTTTAGTGAGAAAAGAAGTGATAGCATTTATTAAGTGCTTAGTAACTATTGGCCTCGATACAGTATTTTGGAAATACTGTTAAGTGATGTTTGACTTTGGAAATGATTTTTGATTTGGAAAATGATTTAAATTTGATCTTTTGGGGTTTCTGTGATATTTTATTTCAAAAATGAGTTTTTGAACTTTCCTATTTTAATTCAACTTCTTTATTTATCCATTTTAAATTATATATATGTGTGTGTGTGTGTTTTAAATAATTATTTAGAAGTATTGGTTTTACGGAATTT
This sequence comes from Allium fistulosum, assembly GCA_030737815.1. Taxonomy (NCBI): domain Eukaryota; kingdom Viridiplantae; phylum Streptophyta; class Magnoliopsida; order Asparagales; family Amaryllidaceae; genus Allium; species Allium fistulosum. Next base: position 856,046,224 of record CM060907.1, read on the forward strand.
TTTTATAAAAATAGATGTTTATTTTCAAATGGAAAATAAAAAGGGTTATCTTTTATTTAAAGTGATTTTGTGATTTAAAGAAGGTAGAAGTATTTTATTAATAAATATTTGTGAGACATTTTGTATAAAATATGAAATAAAAGATTAGATTTATGAAAAGGAAATTTTATAAATTTATATAAGAGATGTATAAGCAGAATTTTTATAAATAAAGGAATATGTATATAAATGGTATTTTATAAAGGGAAATTTTATCATGTGGTCAAACTGGAGAAGTAAATCACGGTTGTGAATTTATTGTGTATATTAAAGGATCGTCTTATGAAAAGTAAATGAGTTTTGTAATAGAAATTGGAGTTTGGATTTATATTGGAGATTTGGTTATAAAAGTAGTTTTGTGATTGTCTATAAAAATTTGTAAAAAGGGTTTATAAATGAAATCGGAGGTTTAAATGAAATTGGAGGTTTATAAAAAGAGTTGTGATAAAGTTAGGAATTTATAAAACGAGTTCTATAAGCGATATTTTATAAAAGAAGTTTTTAAAGAGTTTTATAAATAATATAAAGAATGCTAGAAAATGGGTTATTTAAATAAATTGGGAATTTATAATAGGAGGCTATAATTATGTTATATATTTATAAAGGAATTTATAATAATATTTTATGAAAGGAATGCTGAAAATGAATTTAGAGCTTATACTTATTAAAAAGACTTTTATAAAAGATTTGTTTTTTTATAGAGATTTGATTTCCCAAATTTGACCTTCTTAATCATGGTGGTATGGAATATTCTTTTCTCTACTTAACATCGAAGGAATAGTGTTTAGATTATTATTATCACTGTTTAAAATGACACGTTTAACCTAAATTTAAGTGTGGTTTTGAAATGAAAATCACCCTTAAGATTTGTGAATATACTTATATCGTTGAGATAAGTATATGAGTACATTTTCTACGTATTGAAAATGCAGAGTGTTGTGAATATACTTATACTGTTAATATAAGTATATGTGAAATTTTTCCTAAGTTTTTAAAATGAAATGGTTTGTGAATATACTTATGCAATTGAGATAAGTATATGAATATTTTCAAAGTATGGAAAAGTGTAGAGAAAGGTTCGTGAAGTATATTTTTGTAAAAGTATTTTGATACGAGAATTTACAAAGTAGTATTTAATTAATGAAAAGATTAATTAAAGAGGCTTAGTGGGTGCTTTTGTGCTTAACCAGTGTTATATTACTTATGGAATTAAATCTCTGGTTGAATTATTGTTAATTTGATAGTTAAATAACCGACTATCAAATACTGGCCCGTTATTAAACTATCGTTGTCGGTTCGGGGAGACCAGGATCAGATATGTTATGTGAAAACCACTTCGAACCGGCATAAGCATTCAAATTGAGACATCTTGAAGATGATGATTTAGAAGACGGAGTACTTTGACGTGCAAAGGCTACTTGCTACTAATCCCGAAGGTGATTCCAAAATGGATGTAGTAGAAGTAGTGCTTTCGGTTTCATTTAGACCCAGAACGAACTTGTATGGATGAATGCTGGCATTGCATTGTTGCATGGATGGCAGTGTTAGCATTCCAAGTAGGAATTTCTAGTAGGAATAAGGTAATCGTTACCTCATAGGCCTTACATCCAATAAATGACTAAAGCAGGGACATGCGGCAGACTACGTGGGTCGCTCCCATTAGGGGTATAATCATCACCTAATCTAGAGCGATATATTTAATTTTATGTATGCTTCGGGCCCGATATTGTTATTTGATCGCAACTAAGGGGGGGTCATATTCGACGCCATGTAGTAAGGGGTAGGGTCGGTCCTGAGTAGCAGAGGTGCAACATATTGTAGCCTCCAGTACATTTTATCTAGAAGTATACTAATTTGGAAAGTAGACCCTTACCTTTTCAAAGTTGGAATCCATTTTCCAATATGAGCCTTTGGACATTGTTGTATACCTATTATGGTGGAATTCAATTAATGTAACAATTTTGGCTATGATTCGATATTTATTTTAAACCTAGACATTATGAGAACATATATAAAAAAGTTTGGGTTATCGTAAGGTAAAAACTCATCCATGTTTATGTGCGGCGTGGTCTTACGAGATACCTTTTATTCTTAAAAGGTTTTTTATAACATTAAAATCAAATTAAGGTATGTTTTCTCACACTGGTTTACTAGACTGATTCGGGCATTATTTTTCTTATAATGCTCGGGTCAGACCGAGCATATTTACAGATTCAGTCTAGATACTTGGAGCTTCAGGGGACGAGCGGGATGCATCCAAGACGTATTCATGTATATTCTATTTCCGTTGTATTGGTTGATTTATATTTACCAGTGTTTGTGAGGGCATGTTGTTATGACTGTCCAGGCTAGTGATTGGTTAATTTACTCTGGTTGATGAATGTATATTACAGTTTTTCTTTTGTAAATATATGTTGTATATTATATATTACTTGTCACAATGTGAGATTATGTTCTATCTTCTTTTTCTTCAACCCCGAATGACTTATCTTTTAGACACTTAAACGATTGGCACACAAATACCAAGGATGTATTAAATGTCGTCTTTAGGTGTAAGAAAGACAGATCGTTACAGTAGGCCCCCATCATTTAATAGTTATTCCAAGGTGGACTTCTTCCGGATACTGTATAGTTGATATTTCATGGAATCTTACTAGCCACTTAATGCTTCATTATGGGAGAGAGGTGGATCCTATAATAGCCACTTAATACCTCAAACCTAAAGCGGACCCTCCCCAACATATCCTTTACCGTGTCTAACCGCTAACCTTGACCATTTAATACTTCTTAAATAGGGAAGAGGCGGGCCTTCAATCAACCACTTAATATCTTCGACCCAGAAGCAGATCCTACATCTTTCGCATATCCCTTGTCCCATGGTTTCTATGGTTAGAGATGTCTCACATCAGTAGTAAGCGTACACAACTGCTGGTAGCCTCTAAGTGAAGGGCAAGCTTCTATTGTGTAACTCTACTGACCTTGCATCCTAAGCCACTATGTCTAATTAAAGCTTTATTATTAAAAAAAGCCCACTAATCTCTATTTGCGTATTTAAGGCTACACACTTTATTCTAATGACAATTATCCTCCCATATGATATTTAATTACCACTTGCATGTTTTATTGATTATCTCTACAAATATCCCTTTTGTCTGTAAAAATGATTATTATCTTAATGGGTGTTTCCTGAAGACATTTATAGCCTATTTATTCCTTCCTTGTCCTTTCCAAAATTAACCTACCAATTTCATTAATCAGTCTCATTTCACCCATTTATAACCTATTTAAATTCTTATAACTCCCAATTTATTGCATATTTATTGCCTATTCATTTTTTGGAGTTACAATCTTTCCATTTTTATTTCCTAATCCTACCATTTATTACACAATTTATCCTAACGTTCAATTTACATCTAATGTGAATATTAATCTGTGTTATGCTGTATTAATCATATTTTTATTTTGAATGTTTTAGCGCAGTCATATATATTTGTAAATATATTATTACGTTTCCAGTTAGTAATCCTTAGCTAGAATATTTCATTCTATATTTTAATCCGTTAGAATTATCTTTTCAAAAAGGTTTCGCATTATAACCATCCATAAATTAACCTGAATTAAAAGATTTGCTTAATTTGAAATTACAAGGTATTATTTATTTCCTTTATATTGAAATAGACAGTGTAAACTACGGAAAGAAAAATCTTTACTTTACACATCTTTTTCTTCTTTTGATGTATATTCCTTGTCAAATCAAGCGTTGCACTTTTCTATAAAATTAAGATATTAAACAAATTTATGAAGCTTAAACGGATAGTACTTCCAACAAATTAAAATACAAAATTCACATTCTAATAGAATCGGAACAAATCTAAATTATGCTAATATTTCTATAACTCAACTATAGATTTGGAACAAATTCTACATTTTATCCATATTAAAATTTTAATAACTTGGAGACTGATTTCTAGATCTTGGTGTAAACAACATTCCTATTCATTTACAGAATATGCAAGCGGTGTTTTATGCGCTTAATTCAAGCCTACAACTCTTTAGATATTTATTTAGGCATAAACATCAAATAAAATTCCAATGAAATAAATTCCAATGTTATAAGCGAATTACATATTTTCCACTCACCTATAAAAGCTTTCTAAATCCACAGATCTGAATCTGATTCCATGAATCAACTCCATTTTCTTTTTAATCCCAAGAAATATGTATAAAAGTGTATACACATCCCATTAAAATTACAGATCTGGGTAAAGATTTAGGAAAAAGGGGAATATAGATTCATAATACTGAAATTTACCTTTCTATTACGCAACGCTGATCCGCTCCTTCTCTTCTTTTATTTATTTTCTGCTCTTCTCCAATTGTATAATTACAAATTATCTTTAAAGTTAGGAGGAATAATGGAGAAGAGAAAATGGTAGAGCTTCGCTGCCATTGATCAGAAATTATGAGAAGAGAAGAGAGGAGTTTGGCCTGTATTTATAGGCTTTCGATTCATTCATATCCTTTAGATTAAAATTATCAAATCTGGGTTGTTGGCCGAGGTTCAAACCACATTCGAAATGCTTCGACCGACCTATAACAGGGGTTGATCGGTGGGGTCCTGGTTTAATTATATATTTATTACCATTTTGTTATTTACTATTTTTGTTTCAAATTCTTCAAATGCTCGTAACTTCTTCGTTTGAACTCCAATCGCGGAACTTCAAATATGAAAGTTGCTTAGAAAATCGCCAAGGACACAATGGTGTAAGTTTCATAGCCAATTTCCACTATTTTCTCAAATTATATTTTGGATCCTAATTAATTATTAATGTAAATTTACGAGGTCTTACACGGATCAAGGATTTATTATGTCCAGATACTCTCATACAGACGCATGGAGTCAAGAGAACTTATTATTATCCTCATTGGGACTCATATAGTTGAGAGTATTTGTTGGAAACCTACGTCATAGGGTCATGCCACTATGTAGAGCATGTGATTAAGGCCTGCCAGATAGGCTAGTATCCATCTTAGTGGTTCTGGTTGTGGGATCAAGCCCCGAATCCATGATGTCATATAGATTAGGATGATGAATTAGAGGTTGAGATTTATAACCATCATTAGAGCCACGGTCCAGACATCACTTAAGGACCATTAGTCTATTACCAAGGGCAAATGGTATCATTACCAATGCACAGCATAGACTTGCAGCGTGTTTACGACATGCGACGGATAAGAGTGTCACGATTCTGAGAGTAACTAAGGGACTATAGAAAATAGGTTGCCATCATTAGCGGTTTCTTGAAGTAATGCTGTGGTATGTAAGTCTCACATCTGGATGACTTAGGTAGATCCATTATTCGCGAGACATTAGTTGTTACCAATTCACTAGTGGTGATGACCAGTTGACGTTAGAGACTGGCTACATGTTCGTCTGCCATTTGAGATAACCTAACCCAAGACAACTACGTGTTTCCTTTCTATGACATTGGAGACTAGGTTTGTGCTCATCCGTCATACTCTCTTAAAGCCTCTGGCTGAGAGATCTATTGAGGTATTGCATATTTTTATAATTCTTAGGGCCATTTAGTTGAAAGTACTTTCTCTCATTGGAACTATTGGTCAAGATAGATCTTTGCATTTAATTGCGTGTTATTCCATGTTTATATGTTATGTCAAGAGTCTGCATTTCATATATTTTTATATTTCTTAGGCTATGCGGTCGAGAGTTACTGTCTCTCATTAGGGTTGGCTGTCAAGATGTACATCATAGATTGCTGTAGTTGTTTGATGTTTGATTATTTGAAGATGTTTCACCTATTTCATTCTTGTGCCATTTGATGTAATGTGTGACGACCCACATTTCGAAAGGTTTAAATCGACAATAATCCACACATGTCCGACTTAAACAATCCAGAACGTAGATAATCAATGGGGTTAAATAAGAAAAATAAGAAGAGAAGAAGAAAACAAAACACAGAATCTCACAGCGGAAACGATAAAATATAATAATCAAATAAACAATTCATAAAGTTGTTTACTATACATTTGATTATAATCTATACACATTTATCAGAGTTATATATACATCAGGAAATAATAATCCATACAGCAGAATAGCATGATGCAGGAATAATAATAATAGTAATATACCAAAACTCCGTCTTCGTCCTCCAGAGAATAGTCTTCAATATGCTGAAAAAACTCAGGGCTGACCCGAGCATAATGAAAAGACAAAACACTCGAGTCAGGACTAAAATACTCTTATGTAAGTCAAATCAATATCACAAATATGAGTGCAATAACCTAAGAGATGTTACGGGATTTTCCATCTCCTAAGGATCCGTTAAACTATTTATATATAATAGTGTACGCTATAATAGATAATGTCTATCAGTAAAATAAATATCAAAATAGCGTTAAGGCTTTACATTGATCCACCTTAACACATTTTTACAGTTTTAAACCAAAGTCGTAATGGGCTCGTATAGGGATAAATATGACAAGGCACGTGAGGCAATGCCCAAGGTAGGATTCTACCGGTTTACCCTTTCTAGCTGGCCGTAACCCATCCGTGGCCGACCGCGACAGTCAATCCAACCGACAAAAAGGTGCACCCATCGAATACGAAATCACAATAGTAATACGAGGGATCAACGTCGCTAGAGGTAGCTAACCTCAATGGCCAAACATAGGCTCTTGTTTTAGTCATTTTAATTATGACACGAATGTCAAGGCTATCCATCATCGTTCTCTTACTTCATTCCAGTAAACGTCGCCAATTCAACCACTACATTCTGGATATCATCCACCGCGTACACGGTTGTCAAAGTGGTTCCAATACTGAAAGAGAGTATTTCAATAAGAGGCCCTGGTCTCTTTAACAACCAATCGTCATTTTACACACTGGTTGGTTCTTTTACATTTCGTAAACAATATACACTTGATATCAAAATATCATATTTGTTTCAAAATCAAATCCATTTCGAATTCATCATATATTCGCTTTAAAATCAAATCCATTTCGAAATTATCATATATTCAAAATTATCAATTTTGTCCGGTAAATCGATTTCACTTCTAAAATTTGATTCGAATTCAATTAGGTTATAATCTTCACTTTAATCTAGTTCGTATTTAAATCCAAGATTTAAATATAAACAATTTACCCTTTAACCGGTTTGAATTTTAGAAAATAGTTTAAATAGTTTAAAATAGTTAAATAGTTAAAAATAGTTTAATAGAAAATATTTAAATAGTTTAATCGAAAATAATTTGAATATAAAAATGGTTTATATAGTAAAATAGTTTGGAAAAATCAAAATAATTTGAATATTTAAAGAATATAGATTTTAAATCATTTATACTAAAATATTCATTTTAAAAATAATTCTAAAGTCAAACCGATCAACTTCCCAAATTTCCTACCCAAATCAATTCCAAAATCCATTTCGATTTAATCGGTTCAATTTCGATTCCAACTCGAATAAATTTCGATTTTAATTCACAAGTTTCTTTCAATTTCCATTTCCAAATTAATTTAAATCTCAATTTCAAATTAATTTCCAATTCCAATTCCAAATTAATTTTCAATTCCAATTCCAATTCCAAATTAATTTAAATTCAAATTTCAAATTAATTTCCAATTCCAAATTAATTTAAATTCAAATTTCAAATTAATTTCCAATTCAAATTCCAATTCCAAATTCGATTTCAAAATATCGATTTAAACACTTAAATCAAATTTACTTTCAATACCAAATTTTAAATCCAAATTTCAATTATAATTCAATTCCAAACTTAAATTTGAAATATCATTTTATATCTTTTCTTTTTTATAAATATTCAAAGTTCGAATAAAAGTCCAATCTTTAAAACAAATCAACTTCCGAAAATTTACGCCGTATTTCAATTTTTAACTTAAAAATCTAAACTTTGATTAATTAAACAATTTCGTTTACCAAGTTTAAATTCCAACATTTCGAGCTCCAACTCAAAATAATTCAATTTCCATAAATTGGATTTTATTCTTAAAATCAATTCATCTAAATAATTTCAAAACAACTTTAAAAATCATTTAATTTATGTGTCCGTATAAAATTTTCTAACCAATGGCCAAGTGGATAATTATTTCAATTTAATTTCAAAGATTGATATATATCATTTCAATCCAAAATAGATGTCATAGGTATATATCATTTCAACCCTTTTTATTTTTAATTTATCCGAAATAATTCAATTTACAGTCTTATATACTATAAATTATATACAGGATGATAACATGAAATATCAAAATAAATAAACATCCAAATTAACAACCAATAGCATCCATCACAACCAATCATCCATACAGTCAATATAATTCACAATAATTTTATAATTATCAATATCGAGTAATATACTGCCAATTTAAATTTAAATTTATTTTAACCGTCAATTTAAATTCTATCAATTAATTCATATATCAATATAAATGATAATTAAACCTACCAACAACAGCCAATAAATTTCATATCACTTCAGAATATAGATTTAACTAACAAAAATTTATTTTAGTCAATTGTGAGCGTATAAACACTCATCTTTGATTTATCGACGATTTAAAATCCAAATAAATGTCCAAATTTGAACAGTCTCGGAATCTAACCAAACCGGCTCCATGTTGTCCGGAATTTCGATACGAACGCAACGGAGAAAACCGCGCGTCGATCCGAGCTCGTATGCAAAAGTTATTCGAGTTAGAACATTTGCATTTGAATATAAAATAATTAATTAATAAAATAAACAATATACCATCTTCTTCCCCAAAGAATACAGCCGAACCCATCACGCACGCCAAATTCAAACACACGCACGCCTACAACGTCGACCGAACGATGATCAGGATGTTCCTACGCGAGCGTCTCCAGGAGAGCCACCCACGCCAGAAGTTGCGCCGCCCCATGCCACGCCATTTTCTCGAAAAACGTGAAAATACGCACGACATTCAAAGCCAGATCCTGGCGAATCTGTGACGTATTATCAGCAATCAACTATATGGATTTGAAGAGCTCGCCAAGATCTACAACTTTGCTTTTGGAATTTTTCGATTTCGTTGAACAGATTGAGAGATAAAGAGAAAAGAAGATCGGTAATTTCTGGCCATTGGAATAGGTGGCGGCCATGGTTTGAAATTAGGGTTTCTGAAATAAAATAATAATAAAACTGGGTTTACGTGCGTATTTATATAGGTAGGTCCAAAATCGTCCGAACTCCAATCGAGATGTGCCGCCAGGCGTTTATAAGGTTGTACCCATATTCCGAACGCAATGAAACTAGTTTCGAGGCCTAATTCGATCATATATGGAAGATAGCTTTTTAAAGTCGATTAATTTAATTAAATTCGAAATTAAATTTCAACGCGTTTCAAGCTCGCACGGCCAAACGACAAGTCTGATCGCTACAAAACTTGAAATCTTACAATAATTCACTATTACGGATCCGATGAAACTAGTTTCATCGAAATCCGAGACAGTTGCCAAAATGGCTATTTTTACTTGTTAATTACAATATAAAATTTTCAATTTCAAATTTTCCACATTTAAATCCAATTTTAAATGTTAACCATCTTAATTTTTTATTTATATAAAATTTAAATCAGCTTACGACATCATTTTCTATCATATTTAATTCAGAATTTAATTATTCAAATAATTTCTAATATTAAATTATTTAACAAATTACGTTAATACCAATTTTCATTCAATAATCACCTTAAATTTAATAATTAAAAATAGTTGAAACTATGGGTCGTTACATAATGATTGACGGTCCATTACGATGGGTGACATTTTATGTGCATGGTTTTGGGTGACATAGATACACTTGAAATATTTTAAGTTATTTGTGTTATATTTTTTTACACTATGCCAGTTATTATTATATATTGGTATCTATATTCTAAGCATAGTCTAACCTATGTGTTATGTATATAATACTCTGGTCGTGCGAGATAATTAGGATTCAAGGATGAAGAGACCAGCTTGTGATTGTTGCACTTAGTTGGAGGCTATACTATTAGTGTTGTTTATCATTACATATTATATGGTCTCATGTATGTATATGTTATTGGATTGTATGTATTAGACCTATTTTGTATTTAATTGAGAGATAGTGGGTATTGACTCTTTTTATATAAAAACACTGGTATATTTATGTGTTAATTTATTATATATTGTCATTGATATGAAGACTTCATGTTCTCTATTATTTATTTAACATTGTGTATTATTCTATCCTTGAAACGCACATGTTTATTGCATTATGCTAATACCGTGTATGTTTGGATGTGTTATATGAGATTTTAAATACATGCCAGTGTTAGTCCGAGGGAATATTCATATGTGACAGTCCAATATTGCCTTATTATCTATATTATCAGATAGTACTACCTAGTAATCTTTTTGGTACTATGGGTATAGAGGTGGGGTGTTACGGTCGGTATTATAGCAGGTTCAGAATAATACATTATATATTTGAGACACGAGTCCTAACCACATATGAGACTTAGAGTCTTTATCCCCTTAGATGTGCTGAGTGGTTACCCTATAACAAGTAATTATAGGAGTATACGATGATTACTAGGTAATCATCGAGGGGCGTATTTGTATTTTCTTATTGTATATTAAGTATCTCTTCTACCTTTTGAGAGTTAAACTCTATATAAGATGCAGAGTGGTTGATGAGGGTAGTAAAGATAGAAGTAGTTGTCTGACCAGTGGCTTTGGGCTTTGTGATGAATATTAGACCTCTATGTGGCTTTGAATAGAGTAATCTGATCCATAGTGATCATAGTGTATAGCGGAAGCTGATAGATTTCTTTTCACTAAGTAGCTTGGTTATTTGGTTGTTTTGATTGATTGGATGATATTTGGATTTCATTGTGTGAATAGTTGGATAGGTTGATCAAGGTTGGATCGACCTTGAGTTTGGTATTTGGTAGGAGATATCACTCAAATTAAGTATTTCATTTAAGCTTTAATAATTAGAACCTTGAGGTATCTTCGGTAGTGAAGTTACCACAAGGGATAATGGGAAATCGTTTTTCTTTTATAGTAGTATACTAAAATATTTCTTTAAAATATACTGAAATGAAATTTTAATTGAAAGCTTGCTTGTTTGTAAATAGTATGGTTGATGAGTGGTCATTTGGATTATTGTATATGAATTATTATTCGATTTTTTTCATAAAGGTTATTTGTAAAAAATATTAACACGGACATGCATATGTTGGATTAAAAATCTTTTTAGAAAAGTATATGTGAACATATATAAAAAGAGTGGTATTAGATGATATTTATATATAATTAAATAATTCTTTTTATGAAGCAAGTTTATTGGAAAATATAGTTTTGAAAAGATGATTATTTAGATGCAATCATTAATTTTTATAAAGACTAAGTTCATTAAAGTATATCTACAAGTAAATACTTAAAGGAGTTTTTGAAGTTAGTATCGAGTTTTTTAAGTTAATGCCATGTTAATCTATTCGTTGAGTACCTTAAGAATTCTGGCCGATGCGCCTGATCAACATTGTCAATAGAGATTCCTAAACAGTGACATTTGGACACAAAGTTATGATAAATGATGCAATACTTTGAAAAGAGTAAAATATTTTGAGCTACATAAAAAACCAGTGTTTTAAAATAATATTTTGAGGAAAGTTATATTTAATATTTTGAAAAGATTTGAATGATATATTTCGAATTGAGTATAATGTTTTAGAGAAGGAAGAAAAGTGTTTCGAAAGAAAAAAACCATTATTTTAACGAAATATCTTGAGCTATATTTTGAAAAGAATATAGACGTATTATTTATAAAGTAAATTGTTTTGAAAATAATAAAGATATTTTTCATAAGATAGATATTTTATATGATGATTGCTGCTATCGAGCATTAGTGGATGGCTGAGATCGATGGCGAGACAATGTTGATCAAACAATCAACATTTCCGCCTGTTAGCAAAGTGAGCCTTTAAAAATTCATGATGAGGCATCGTCAATAGATTATAGATATTTTAGACTTTGAAATTGTATGGTATGTGATGTGTGATTGTATACCTACCATATTGTATGATTGCTTGTGATTTGGTTGAATAATGTGAAAATGCTTGTAATGTAATACATTATGTTATATATATACACACACATACACACACGAAAGTTTTCAAAATAGTATAGTTTTTGAAACTAATATGATATTTTAGATTTGAGTAAATGATTGATTGTTATGTAAATTTTACAAAGCTAGAGGAAGTAGTTTTGAAATGAGAAGGTATTTCATGAATATTTGGAATAAAGTATTGATTTTGTCAATTATTTTGGTAAAGTGTAATTTTATACATATTTTAGAGGATATGGAAAGGTATTTTGTGAATTTGAAAATTATGAGATTGAAAAGAATTTTACAAGAACTTATGTGTATAATAATTTTATGCGTCAATAAGATTTTCCTTAAGTGAAGGGTAAATACCAATTTAGTAAAATGAGCTTACAAAGTATAAAAAATTTGGAAAATATGTAAAAGCAAATACTATGAGTTTAGTATTTTGAATTAAAAGAATTTTTTCAAGTGGGAAGTAATTGTCTTATTTATAATATACTTTTTTAATACTTTTTGTTAAAGAGTTGTAAAAAATTTGATTTGTGGAAAATTAAGCCTTTGAAAGTAAAAGAATATTTAGGAAGTTGAGCTTTTGGATTAAAGAATTATTTGAAAGACGTTTTGTAAGCTTATTCAAATGAAGTGAAAATTTGAATTAAAAAGGAATAAAATTTTGGATGGAATATTGAAGTTTGAATTTTCAATGCTATATTAAAACAACTTTAACTTTTGATCCTATGTTCAGATTTTGGATAACCTTTCTTTGGTATAAAAAGTATTACTGTGACGCCCCACCTCAATACCCATGCTAGCCAAGGACACTACGATGTAGTGCTGTCAACTAGCACGGAGAATAAGGCTGTTGAGGAGCGACCATCCATGTAATTGATTATCACACGGTGGCTATAAAATAATCTTCGGAAACAAACATAGAACTAAACATAACACAAATCAGTCACAGACATCCATATCACAAAGGCGGAAGAAGATATGAATATATAACTAACACATGAAAGTGTACATCAAAGTAGTGGTCAAAAAGATCCACAATAATACAAAAGAATAGCAACACGTGCTATACCAAAAGAATACAACTATGAGTCCATATCTCAAGTGTATACAACAAAAACTGCTAAACTAAATAGTTAGCCAAAAGTCAGAGTAGCAAATCCCGGGAGGAAGTCAAGCAAAAGCACCTGTAACATCTCGGTCTGACCCGAGTATTATTTAAAAAAATAATAAACGGATCAGTCTAACTATAAATATCAGATGACATGTGTTTCATGGGGATTTGACCAGGCAACTAGTACTCGGCAATAAGTGCTCGGCATCAGAGAGCGACTGGCATCAAGGAGTGTTCGGCGAAGCACTGGCCATCCAGGAGTGTTCGGCGAGGCGCCCAACATCCAACGAGTGCTCGGCGACAAGTGTGCTCGGCGTCAAGACTGCTCGGCATACGAGACTGTTCGGCGTACCAGAGTACTCGGCGTCAAGGCTGCTCAGCATACAGGAGTACTCGGCATCCCATGGTGTTCGGCGAGGCACTTGACAGCCAGGAGTGTTCGGCGAGGCACCCAACATCCAACGAGTGCTCGGCGACAAGTGTGCTCGGCGTCAAGACTGCTCGGCATACGAGACTGTTCGGCGTACAGGAGTACTCGGCGTAAGGGCACTCGGCGTCAAGAAGAGCGTTCGACTTCAACTGACTGACATCCTACACTTCCCAAACATCAACCACCTCGTTCGGCATAGAAGGGATGGTTCGGCGCAGAGCGTTCGGCCTCAACAGACAACCATCCTACACTTCCCACGACACCAACATACCGTTCGGCATAGAAGGGATGGTTCGGCGCAGAGCGTTCGGCGAACCTTGCTCGGCATACGACGACCACTGTACTCGGGCTGGAGCGTTCGGCAATCAGCCCACTTGGGAAGTCCAGCCCATCTTTGCCTATAAATAGAGGGGCAGGGTCACAGTGAAATGGATCATTTTTTGGGAGAGAAAACACCGGGGAGACTCTGCCATTTTCAAGACTCATCTTCTCTACTTAACAACTTCATTCAAGCATTTGATTCACGAATTGTATTTGTAATCAACTATAAAGAAGATCAATAAAGTTTAACCTCAAAGTGGACGTAGGCAATTACGCTGAACCACTATAAATTTGGTGTTCTTACTTTCTGTATTTAGATTAGCACTGTCTTCTCTGTTTAATTTGATTTCATCACTTATATCTCTTCACAATCTTCTTCTACGAGGTTAGTGACCAATTTTGGTGCTTTCATTGAGAGTCGAATTCTCAGACCTCAAGGATCTGCTTTGAAGCTACTGGATTGAACAAATCCCCCAAAGAAGATCCGACTTACTGATAGGACATCCGTTGATTCTACTCAGAGTTCATACCAATAACTCTACAATGGCGAGACCACGTACCAGGTCAGCTTCTCTTAATGCGGATGCCCGAGAGACTGCTAGCGTGCAACAAGCAGGACCTAGCAATCAACCCGCGATCCCGAGTGCAGGGATTGCCGCTCAAGAACAGACTCCAGTTGTCACCAGAGTAGAGTTCAATGACTTGATGAGAGAACTTAGGGAAAGCAGGAGACAACTGGGAGAACAGATGCAAGCTAATGCCAACCTGATGGCACAACTCACTCAACAGCAGCAACAGAATGCTGGGGGCAATCCAGCTGCTTATTCCTCATCTGACAGCTCTACTTCTTCTGATGAACCACCCAGGCGTAGACGCCGTAAGACTGAAGCTGCAAGGGCGGATGCTGCTGTTCGAACAGCTGGAGACCGTGACCAAGCCAGAACCGGAAGCTTCCGAACCGGAATACAGATGGAGGATGGAGCTCCAGATCATCAAAATGCTAACAATGTTGAACCTCACGACGCACGATTGGCAAATCGCCAGGAAAGGAGGAATCAGCATGGACAGGCGCGTAGAACTGACTCCAACCTCCCAGCTTCCATACAGACACCCGATCTGACAGCCATGATCAGGCAACTGATGAAAGAAAATCAGGGCTTATCAAATGACGACTGGGGAGTGTCAAGAAGTCATACTCCGTTCATGGATGTTGTGCTGCAAGCGGCATACCCCAAGAAGTTTAGCATGCCAACCATTCCTGCATACGAAGGAAAGACTGACCCCAGACAACATGTAATGAGGTATGAATGGATGATGGATTCAGCCAGAGCAAATGATCCCACCAAGTGTAGGTGCTTTCCGATTACTCTATCTGGGATCGCTACTATGTGGTTCACCCGACTTCCTCCGCGATCCGTATCAAATTTCGAGGAGTTGGCAAAGAAGTTTATTGAGCAATTCAGGATACACACTACACGCCCGAAGGACGTGATGTCTCTGTCGAGTGTAATCCAGAATCCCGGAGAGTCGCTGAAGGAGTACTTACAAAGATTCCACGTTGCGGCAACTGAAGTCAGTAATCCCAACGACCATGCAATCCTAATGGCTATAATGAGAGGTGTAGATCCGGATTCTGAATTTGGAGACTGGTTGGCAGGAAAACCTCCGGCTACGCTAGAGCGTTTCTACTCCAAGGCACACCAGTTCATAAGAAGAGAGGAAGCTAGGTGGGTACGACGAGATAAGGCACCGGGACCTGCCCAAGAGTCAATCAAGAGCAACATTGCTGTGAAACAATCTGGAGACAATTCGGGAAAGGTCCAAGTCAATGTCCAGAGTAAGCCTGTGCAGCCCAAAGAGTCCGGAGGAAGAAGTCAAGGAAAGAGGAAAGAAGCGGGAAAGTGGAAGTCGAGAATTCCAAGCTACAGCGAGTACACTCCGCTAAACGCCCCACTTGAGAACATTTACCTATCCACCTGCAATACTTTTCAGTACAGAAAACCACGTCCAAAAGAATCAACTGAAGAACAGAAGCGGACTGGGAAATATTGCCGCTTCCATGAAACTTATGGACACAACACGGAAGAATGCAGACACCTGCATGATGCTATCGAGAAATTGATCAGACAAAAGAAGTTGCAAGAATTCATAAAGGATCCACAGGAAGGAGGACAGGCAACGTCCAACCCAGGTCGTGCACCAGCTCCACGTCATCTTGAGGAGCCTGCTCGGACTGTTGGAAGACTGGTCATAAATACAATTATCGGCGGACCTCATCCCGCAGATAAGAACTGGCAAGAGATGGAACGATATGCAAGCTCCTTGAAGCATGCAGATTTTGAGTGCTGTTCGAACGTAGAGGACGGGGCCCCTACTAAGCAGCAGCGCGTGATGACAGACGATATTGTGTTCAGGAACAGAGACGCTGATCAGGTAGAGGCTCCGACCGTCGATCCCATGGTCATATCTGCAACGATCGGACCAGCATATGTAAAAATAATTTTGATTGATTGTGGAAGTTCAGTCAACATCATCTTCAAGAAGGCCTATGATCAGATGAAGCTAGAGACAAAAGACTTGAAACCCTCCAAAGCTCGTATCCACGGCTTTAACGGCGCTACGACTGATGCGGTAGGATATGTCGAGTTACCAGTTGAACTGGGACAAGGCGAGCGTCGGAGGGTACGAATTCTACCCTTTGTAGTTTTGGATGTGGACTCTCCGTATAATGTTTTCTTGGGTCGGCCGACCCTGGCTGAATTTAGGGCGGCACTAGCCCCGTGGTGTTTGACTTTGAAGTTTCCGACTGACAAAGGAGTAGGCATTGTTCACGGTGACCAAGCAGCTGGTCGTTCTTGTTATGTGGCCGAGCTCCGAGAGGCCCACCGGAGGGAGAAAGGAAAGGTTGCGGACAATCCCGTCCGCATCCTCAATACGAATAATTGACAAGTAGTGCCCGAGCCCTGGCTCGGGCATAGTTCTCGGATCTACGGAGATATAGATCCGAGAGACGACGATGAGAAACCTAGGGAAGAGAAGGCGGCACCGGCTGAATTAACAATTGACATCTCAGTTAGCCGTGACGACCCTTCGCGAATACTGAAGATCGGATCACAGTTAGGCCCCGCAATGACTGAAGACCTTAGCGACTTCCTCCGGGCAAACCTTGATGTTTTTGCCTGGACGCATTCTGATATGTGTGGGATTTCTCCCGCCATCACGAGTCATATGTTGAACATAGACCCGAAATACGTCCCAGTCAAGCAAAAAAGGAGAGGAATGGATCCGGAGAGATCCGCCGCTCTTGGAGAGGAGGTGGACAAACTCAAAGCAAATGGGTTCGTCCGCGACGCCCTCTACCCGGAGTGGGTCTCCAACCCCGTGCTAGTAAAGAAGGCGAATGGGAAATGGAGGACTTGCGTAGATTATTCCGACTTGAACAAAGCATGCCCTAAGGACAGTTTCCCGTTGCCTAGGATCGATCAGTTGGTCGATTCCACAGCAGGACACGAATTATTGTCATTCATGGATGCGTACTCAGGATACAACCAAATCCCAATGCATATTCCGGACCAAGAACACACCAGCTTCGTTACAAATGTCGGGCTGTATTGCTATGTAGTGATGCCCTTTGGATTAAAGAATGCTGGAGCAACTTACCAACGTCTGGTGAATCGAATGTTCAAGGACCAGCTGGGCAAAACCATGGAAGTCTATGTGGATGACATGCTCGTGAAGTCACGACGGTCAAACGACCACATTCAAGACTTAGCTGAAATGTTTAACATACTCAGGTTCTATGGAATGAAGATCAACCCGCTGAAGTGTTCTTTCGGCGTTGCATCAGGGAAGTTTTTAGGATTCATCGTCAACGCTAGGGGAATCGAAGCCAACCCAGAAAAGATCCAAGCCATTCGAGATGTACAAGCGCCCAGGACTATAAAGCAGGTACAGAGCTTGAACGGAAAAGTAGCTGCGCTGAGTCGATTTATATCCAAGGCAACTAACAAGTGCATCCCGTTCTTTGACATAATAAAGAAAGGAAAGAGGAATTTTGAATGGACGTCTAGCTGCGAGGAAGCATTCCAGAACCTGGTAAGGCATCTGGAGAGCCCACCAATGCTATCTAAACCAGTTGACCATGAGATGCTGTACGTTTACTTGGCTATATCCCCTCATGCGATAAGCGCAGCTTTAGTTCGTGAGGAGGATCGAGTCCAGAAGCCGGTATATTATGTTAGCAAGCGTTTAACGGGGGCAGAGAAGAATTACCCTAAAATCGAGAAATTGGCTTATTGCTTGGTGATTGCATCACGCAAGCTGCGCCCATACTTTCAAGCGCATTCAATCGGCGTTTATACCGATCAACCCCTGAGGCAGGTACTTCAACGACCGGAAACTTCTGGAAGATTGCTAAAATGGAACATCGAGTTGAGCCAATTCGATATCGCGTACTTACCACGGAGAGCCATCCGAGGGCAAGCGTTAGCAGACTTCATCGCTGAATTTACCATACCCATCAAACCGGACGATCACGACATCATTCCCCCCATTCGATGGAAATTATACACTGACGGTGCATCAAACGACCGTTGCTCCGGCGCGGGCGTAGTTCTTATAACTCCAGAAAACCGATCAATCTGTTATGCCCTGAAGCTCGATTTCCCGGCTACGAACAACGAAGCTGAATATGAAGCACTGATCGCTGGCTTGAAGCTCATCAAAGAACTCGGGATCGAATCAGTCAAAATCTTTTGTGACTCGCAGTTAGTGGTTTACCAAGTACGAGGAGACTACCAAGCAAAAGGACGAAAGCTTGCTCCGTACCTCGTTCAGGTCCAAGAACTACTATCAAATCTTGAGCGTTATGACATTTCACATATCCCACGAGAACAGAACAAAGAAGCCGACTTGTTGGCTAAGTTCGCAAGTACCGACGATGCTTAACAAATGGGATTGTATCCCGTTGAAGTCTTGCATGCCCCGAGCGTAGACGAGATGAAAATCGATCGCGTGTTGGAAACAGAGATCGAGAAGGACTCGTGGATAACCCCATTCAAACTGTACCTGACAACCGGGGCTTTACCAGAAAAAAGAAGCGAAAGACGACAGGTCCTTCGAAAGGCTGCGCGATACGTAATGCAGGGTGGATCCATGTACCGGAAAGGATTCTCAGTCCCATTGTTACGGTGCATCACTCATGATGAAACAAAGCGAGTCTTGAGGGAGGTTCACGAAGGGGAATGTGGCGACCATACTGGGGGGCAAACGCTAGCAAAGAAGATCCTCCGCTATGGATATTACTGGCCCACCGTAAACCGGGATGCCGCGGACTACGCAAGAAAATGCGACAAGTGTCAAAGATATGCAAAAATCCCGAGGGCTCCGTCAACGGAACTCACACAAATGATCAGTCCTTGGCCATTTGCGATCTGGGGAATCGACATAATCGGCTCTTTGCCTCTATCCAAAGGTGGTGCGAAATACGCAATAGTTGCAGTCGACTATTTCACGAAATGGGCTGAGGTAGAACCTTTGGCCACTATCACCTCTAAGAAGGTCATTAAATTCGTTGTACGAAACATTATATGCCGCTTTGGCCTTCCACGCACCATCATTACAGACAACGGAACGCAATTCGAAAGTAGAGAGTTCAAAGAGTTCTGTTTAAAGTACGGCATCGAGAAAAAGTTCGCCGCCGTTGCACACCCAAAAGCTAACGGACAAGTCGAGGCCGTTAACAAAATAATCAAGTCCATACTAAAGAAGCGTCTGGAGAAGGTTGGAGGCAAATGGGTAGATGAACTCCCGACAGCATTATGGGCGTATAGAACTACCCACAAGTCCGCGACCGGCCACACTCCGTTCGCCTTGGCATACGGCTCTAAAGCCGTTATACCCGTGGAACTTGAAGTTCCATCGCACCGAGTGACATACTATGATCCCAAGACAAACCAAAACCTCTTACTGGAATCACTGGACTGCATCGATGAAAAACGGGAAGAAGCTGAATTAAGGGCGGCGGCGCACAGACATCGAGTCAAGCGTTACTATGACGGCAGAGTCCGCCCAAGAATCTTTGATGTGGGAGATCTCGTTCTGAAACGAGTCTTCCCGGTACCATCACGCATGAATCCCAGCTGGGAAGGTCCATACGCCATTGAACGGAAGCTTGGAGAAGGAACATTCAAGCTAGCGACCGTTGATGGCGCGACACTCCCCCGAGCATGGAACAGTGAACATTTGCGGCACTATTACATTTAGCATGTTTCCCTTTCTTGTTATAGGCACTATTGTTTCCTGCATGTTTCCATTCAATAATGACTTAGTTTCCTTTTAAAGTTGTAATCGAGCAATTTAGTTGGTTTTCATTAATAAAGGCTTGAAGCCACATTTTCTATGAATTTTCTATATCTCTTAATTGGATGATAAATTACATTATTCTGCGCGACATACAGGCTCGTACGAACGATTCCAAATCTCCGAATCCCCAGAGTGCGGAGCGGAGTACTCTAAGTCCCCGGAGCGCGGACTAGAGTATAAACGATTCCAATCTCCGAATCCCCAGAGCGCGGATCGGAGTACTCTAAGTCCCCAGAGCGCGGACTAGAGTATAAACGATTTCAAATCTCCGAATCCCCAGAGTGCGGAGCGGAGTACTCTAAGTCCCCAGAGCGCGGACTAGAGTATAAACGATTCCAATCTCTGAATCCCCAGAGCGCGGATCGGAGTACTCTAAGTCCCCGGAGCGCGGACTAGAGTATAAACGATTCCAATCTCCGAATCCCCAGAGCGCGGATCGGAGTACTCTAAGTCCCCAAAGCGCGGACTAGAGTATAAACGATTTCCAATCTCCGAATCCCCAGAGTGCGGAGCGGAGTACTCTAAGTCCCCCGAGCGCGGACTAGAGTATAAACGATCCCAAATCTCCGAATCCCCAGAGCGCGGATCGGAGTACTCTAAGTCCCCGGAGCGCGGACTAGAGTATAAACGATTCCAAATCTCCGAATCCCCAGAGTGCGGAGCGGAGTACTCTAAGTCCCCAGAGCGCGGACTAGAGTATAAACGATTCCAATCTCCGAATCCCCAGAGTGCGGAGCGGAGTACTCTAAGTCCCCCGAGCGCGGACTAGAGTATAAACGATCCCAAATCTCCGAATCCCCAGAGCGCGGATCGGAGTACTCTAAGTCCCCGGAGCGCGGACTAGAGTATAAACGATTCCAAATCTCCGAATCCCCAGAGTGCGGAGCGGAGTACTCTAAGTCCCCAGAGCGCGGACTAGAGTATAAACGATTCCAATCTCCGAATCCCCAGAGCGTGGATCGGAGTACTCTAAGTCCCCGGAGCGCGGACTAGAGTATAAACGATTCCAATCTCCGAATCCCCAGAGCGCGGATCGGAGTACTCTAAGTCCCCAGAGCGCGGACTAGAGTATAAACGATTTCCAATCTCCGAATCCCCAGAGTGCGGAGCGGAGTACTCTAAGTCCCCCGAGCGCGGACTAGAGTATAAACGATTCCAATCTCCGAATCCCCAGAGCGCGGATCGGAGTACTCTAAGTCCCCGGAGCGCGGACTAGAGTATAAACGATTCCAATCTCCGAATCCCCAGAGCGCGGATCGGAGTACTCTAAGTCCCCAGAGCGCGGACTAGAGTATAAACGATTTCCAATCTCCGAATCCCCAGAGTGCGGAGCGGAGTACTCTAAGTCCCCCGAGCGCGGACTAGAGTATAAACGATCCCAAATCTCCGAATCCCCAGAGCGCGGACTAGAGCATAAACTATTTCAAGCCTCCAAGTCCCCGGGACACAGAGTCTGGAAGAAGTCCAAGTACTCGAAAGATGTGGGACGAGAGGTACGCCACGTCCAAAAAATGTTTGAACAGCGCAAGAATGGACTGGGAGATAATGCAACTCATAAGAACTTGAGTTATGGCTACAATTAGTCAGCAAACCAAATAAAGACAAGAGAAGCATTCAAACACAAAAGAAACTAAAACTTTATTCAATAAGTCCAAAATGGGGATACATGACCACTCCTACAAAATTCAGACCTCTCTATACAAACTACAAATCATGGGAGATAAAAACAATTACAAAGCTTAGTCAGGAAACTTGTTGAACAAGTGCATCGATTATTTCTTCGACTTCTTCTTCTTGTCTGCCTTTGGTGTTTCCGACGACTCTTCTCCCTCACGTTTTTTCTTGGACTTTTTGCTTGCTAGAGAGACAGAGTCAGGAGTAGGAGACGGAACATCTAGTGGTTTGGACCTGCCCGGGAGAATGATTTTCAGAGGTCTGTTCCGCGGGTCAGTGAGTTCCAGGACTTCAGATTCAACTTTGACTTTGACCTTTCTCTTCTCCTCGTCGGCGAGACGGTCCTTCATGCTCATCTCTGAAGTATGTTCAGAGGCGCCAGTGATTTTAACCTCGTCGCTTCCTTCGGCAGGAGACGAAGTATCAAGTTTGTCATCATCAAGCGCCCCGATCACTTGAGCGTCTGGGCCGGGAGTCACCCCTGCGTGAGCAACGTCGCTTGTTTTCCCCGCTTCCTCCTTGGCGTCGTTGCTCCTCGGAGTTAGCTCGGCGTCAGAACGACCTGCACGAAAATATAAGAAGTGGGCATTAGAACGAATAACCACTGCTGAAAAATGACGAGATCTCTTCGACTTCTAGAGAAAGAAGAATTTGGTTGGCTATCGGTGGCGCGCGGGGTTTCACCCTCCAGGATAGGTGACAGCACATGAACGCCGAGCCCGGGATCTTCGGGATCATAACTGGCATGCTGCTCGAATGGATCAAGCGTCGACCGACCGGCCGATTGAGCAGCATAAGGAGCGGCGATGTGAGGAGTAGTAGTGTCGGCCTCTGACGGGCCAGCCTCGTCATTCTTCTCTTTCGAAGGGGAAGAGCCTTTGCCATAAAGAGCCAATGCTGCGGATAAATCCGATGGCTCATTCCCCCTCAAGAACTCCTTCACCAATGCATCCTCGTCGATTTCTTCGGAGCCTGACTCGACTTTCTTGATCTTTATCAGAGTTTCCCATGCCTCAGCCAGGGATTCGTGGTAGCCGTCGCCCAAGAATGTTAGGTCGCGGTGCATGAGGACGCGGGCTCCGTACTCGGCGATCAACGGGTCAAACATACTTTTGACCTCTTCCCTGCCGGCCTCTGCGGCCGCCTCAAGGCGAGAATCAAGCTCCTCCACAGCCATTCTTTTGCCCTCCTCACGGGCCTCATCCTTCATTTTCTCGACCCCGGCAAGTTCACCGTCGAGCTTTGCCTTCAGGAGTCGAGTAGCAACAATCTCATCACAATACCGCTGTGATTCTTCCTGAGCGGCTATTTTGTCTTCTTTCTCCTTGGAGAGTTGTTCTTTCAGTTCTTTGACTTGAGTAGCAAGCGCGTCCCTTTCTTTTTGGACAGAGTCTTTTTCTAGGGCAAGGGCGCCGCTGCGCTGAACTGCTTCGTCAAGCTCCTTTTTGTGAGCCACCTCTAAGCGAGTAACTGCCTCAGCAGTATCTTTTGCACCTTGTTCAGCGGCTTCTAGCTTTGACTTATAAGAGGCGAGTTCTTCGTCTTGGAGTTTGATGATTTTCTTATCGCTGTCAGCCTCCAGATTCAGACGGTCAATCTCGTGTTGACGCTCGACAGATACTTCTGAGATCTTCTCCACCAAGTGCACGAATGCGTCATGTTGAACATAGACGTCATTGTTGCAGGCAATGGCACTTTGCTTCACGTGCCCAGGAATGTGATGGATGGCCGGGAGGAATTTCAAACCGTCAAAACAGATTTTCGGAAACTTGGCCTTAAGGTCGACCATCTTTTCCGCAATAGTTGGGTCCACGGCAGGAGTAGGAGGAGGAGGCTTAGAGAATTCCGTTCTTTTACGCGGCTCTCGAACTTGCCTCGTACTCGATGAACTGGAATGTTGTTCTCGAGCAGCATCAGACTGATAACCCTTCTGCAAAGACTTCTCTTTGTCCGGCTCAGTTGTAGGAGGAAGATCGCGGGACTGGGAAGATTGATAGTGTGCTTTCTTGCGGTGAGACGACTCGCGCGGACGATTGTCCCTATCTTCATAATCACCTCGGTCCCGGCGTCTGCCTGAACCGGAGTCCCGTCCGGAGTGATGGAATATAGAAGACCTCTGAAGGCGATCAAGTCCGTGTGAGCGGCCCATATCACCTGCAAAGAAGGGAGATAACAACGAGTTAAGGAGAATTCACGAATTAAAAAGACTTGAAGTATATTATGGAATGCGCATGTGCGTGTGTGTCCTAAGTGTTCCCCCCGACGGACCCGTTCGTTTATCTTTGCTAATCGGAGTATTGTCTCTTTGAGCTGGAAGTTGAACTCCTACATTGCCTCTAGCGGGCGAAGAGAATTTGAGAGCTTCAGGATCATCGAACCCGTAATTAAGTATGTCTTCGGGAATAGAAAGGTTCGATAGACCTCTCAAGGAACTTTCCAGATGCTGCGAAGAAGCCTCTTTCTCAGGAGGGGTAGGTGTAACTTTTGAGGTGCCACCAACTTTCTCCTTTTGAACCGTGTATTTCCACTTCTTCTTTCCTTTCGAAGGGGAGGATGATGTCTCAATATCCTGAACTTCGATTGCCGGATTCCAAGCGGGACCCACGTTCTCGCCCTGAGTTTCGGGGGCATCATCCTCTTTGCGCTCACCTTCTTCATGCGCGTCGGGAGCGCGACGCGACGACGGTCCGGCAAGTTTTTTCCCTTTACCAGATGAAGGTTTGGGAATTGTAACACCTTCTGGAAGGCTGATCCGACGACCAGGAGCTAGCAAGCCGAACCCCGACAGCGATTCATTTGAAATGATAGCTCGGATATCTCGATCCTCGGCCGGAAGAGCTCTAATCGCATCGACAGCATCAGAATATCCTCGGCCTTCCGGGCGTGGGCTGATACCTGAAAAGATGAAACGGAAAGTTAGGAAAGACATGCTCGGGTTAAATACGAATAGTAACTCGGCAGAGAGACTTACTGCCTTCAACCCATCTCCTAGCGAAACCGGAAGGGCAGCGCACATAGAACCATTCCTGTTTGTACAGGGCGAATTTGCTACAGGCCCCTGTCAAGATCTGGCACTTGTGGTATGGCTCGAGGAACATGAAGGAAGGGCTATCTTTCCGTCTCTTGAACATATAAATGTATCGGATATCGCCGGGGGTTGGAGGTCTGGAGAAGACGGCCATGAAAAGTAAATAAGTCCCATATAGAAACGCATTGCCGTTCGGGTGCAGCTGCGATGGAGCTATGTCTATATACTGCAGCACATCCCGGAGAAATAAATTGAACGGAGGCACGCTGCCCATCCAACACATGAACTTGTTGCAGGCTGTGTACCCGACTGGGGGCAGATGAGGGCGGTCATGTCTCGAAGGAACTAACACGTCAGCAAAGGGAATCCCGTGAATGGAACATATCCGTCGTAGAGCGGCCTCGTTGATCTTCGAGGCTTGAGAATCGATCGAATTGTCCAGTAAGATGGTTGACTCCAGAGCATCGGGGGCCAAGTTATGAGTGGGAGAGATTGACGGGTTGGAAGCATCTGTAGCTCCTTGCCTTGCTGACGGCCCAGGCCTGTCAGATATGGTGGCAGAACTAGATTTTCTCGACATCCCGAATAAATAATGAACCTGGCTAAATGCTTGAGAGAGCTATACTTAAAAAACGTTGAACGTTAGAATTAGCAACACGATTTTTCCCCCCATGTGGTGTGTGAACTAGTGCAAGCAATTGTGTGCAGGCAATAAGAATCTAAAGGTTCTAAAGATGTAATATTTAGCTTCGAATCATCGCCTTCGAAGACCGTCATCGCTGACCGTCTCAGAAAGCTCGCCTTGAGGAGACTACAGTCCCAGATTCAGAAGACATATGATTTCTAAAGTGACCGGCTTAAAGTGTAGTTAGACACCTATCTTGTTCGGCATTTTTAATGTTGTTCGGCATTTGCATTGACCGGCTAAAGACATTATCCGGTCCAAGAATTGTCCGGCAATTGCTTTGTTTGACTAAGGTAATGGTTCGACCTAAGGGTTGTTCGGCTGAAGTCAGTGTTCGGCATGTCAGTTATACTGTTCGGCTAAAGTCATCGTTCGGCATGTCAGTTATGTTGTTCGGCTAAAGTCATTGTTCGGCATGTCAATTATATTGTTCGGCTGAAGTCAGTGTTCGGCGTATCAATCGTATTGGTCGGCTAATGTCATCGTTTGGTTAAAAGTGGTGCTCCGCCACGATTTCAACACTACCCTACACCTTCTCCATCCACGCCGAACGACAGAGACGGATCGCCCGGCAAAGACTACGCCGTTCAACACCCCATCTACCCTTCTATCGTTCGGCACGGAGGAGCTATCCCCAACTAGACAACTCAAAACGAGCAAACCACGATGAACCTAAAATGGAAGTAGTGCAATTGTTAGAGGAAGGATACCTAATTCGACGATCGAAGTTGAGAATGGATTATAAAGGCTTTGTATCTGGTAGGATGGGAAGAGTTGAAAGTCTCTAAGGAATGGCTGAAGAGAAGGCGTAAAGGGAAGAGAGACGGTGAGGACCTGGTTATATAGAGGGAGGTAGAAGTTGAAGAGGCTATACCCGGTAGAACCGGTCAACACCGAAGGGTTCGGCATCGTAGCAGTGTGACGTTCGGCTTCGAGCGTATCGTTCGGCATCTAAATCTCGTTCGTCTTGCACCTCCTTCGCTAGCATTCTCGAGAAGGTACCTCCGAGGTAGATTGTATCAGATTCAAAGCGCATCACGTTCGGCCACGCAATACACTTTGGGGGGCAAGTGTTTCCTGGGGATTTGACCAGGCAACTAGTACTCGGCAATAAGTGCTCGGCATCAGAGAGCGACTGGCATCAAGGAGTGTTCGGCGAAGCACTGGCCATCCAGGAGTGTTCGGCGAGGCGCCCAACATCCAACGAGTGCTCGGCGACAAGTGTGCTCGGCGTCAAGACTGCTCGGCATACGAGACTGTTCGGCGTACCAGAGTACTCGGCGTCCAGGCTGCTCAGCATACAGGAGTACTCGGCATCCCATGGTGTTCGGCGAGGCACTTGACAGCCAGGATTGTTCGGCGAGGCACCCAACATCCAACGAGTGCTCGGCGACAAGTGTGCTCGGCGTCAAGACTGCTCGGCATACGAGACTGTTCGGCGTACAGGAGTACTAGGCGTAAGGGCACTCGGCGTCAAGAAGAGCGTTCGGCTTCAACTGACTGACATCCTACACTTCCCAAACATCAACCACCTCGTTCGGCATAGAAGGGATGGTTCGGCGCAGAGCGTTCGGCCTCAACAGACAACCATCCTACACTTCCCACGACACCAACATACCGTTCGGCATAGAAGGGATGGTTCGGCGCAGAGCGTTCGGCGAACCTTGCTCGGCATACGACGACCACTGTACTCGGGCTGGAGCGTTCGGCAATCAGCCCACTTGGGAAGTCCAGCCCATCTTTGCCTATAAATAGAGGGGCAGGGTCACAGTGAAATGGATCCTTTTTTGGGAGAGAAAACACCGGGGAGACTCTGCCATTTTCAAGACTCATCTTCTCTACTTAACAACTTCATTCAAGCATTTGATTCACGAATTGTATTTGTAATCAACTATAAAGAAGATCAATAAAGTTTAACCTCAAAGTGGACGTAGGCAATTACGCTGAACCACTATAAATTTGGTGTTCTTACTTTCTGTATTTAGATTAGCACTGTCTTCTCTGTTTAATTTGATTTCATCACTTATATCTCTTCACAATCTTCTTCTACGAGGTTAGTGACCAATTTTGGTGCTAACAACATGATATAAAATAAGAGATATGGCATAAACATAAAATATCAATACTGACATACTACTATAAGTATGAAAATGATGATCAACAAGAGATCAACCGATGAGAAATGATCAATATCACGAGAATCTTCTCAAAGATCCAAAGAGGGCATCATACCCTAAACTTGTACTCATAACAAGTCAATGACATAAAAATCCAGAAATCATAAAAAGAGAAAGAGGCCTATCACATGATGGTCCGAAGACCATGGGGCGCTACCCCATATGTGTGAGTCGGAATCACACTGATTGAGGCCTAGGCTAACCAAAAAGCAAAAAGGTATGTGTGAGTGGAATCACACAAGTGGTGTCTAGCCTAACCTCGCAAACAAAAAGGTATGTGTGAGTCGGAATCACACCACTGCGGTCTAGACTAACCTTGCGGACAAAGAGATATGTGTGAGTCGGAATCACACCACTGCGGTCTAGTCTAACCTTGCAAACAAAGAGACATCGCACAATTGCTAGTCTAAATCATAAAATGATCGTCATGATCAACGAGAAGTGTCAATTACACCAAGCTAGTAAATATATGAGTTTAGCTTCATGTCCCATAACCACTTGCTTAACTTAAATATTTACGAACAAGCTGTAAATCTTCACTAAGAAATTGTCACAAAAAGGTTCAATCGAACAAGTCCAAGAGCTAACCGACAAAGTGAACGCCAGCGTTTCATACCACTCGTTTTACTAAGTCGTTTAAGTTGATTTCTCATTCGAGTGAAGTAAAGGCTTGTATATACTAGTAGATTGGAAATCGGTTTGAGAAAACGAACTTTTGATATTTAAAATAGTGTTGAAATTGCTTTGATGAAAGAGTTTTGATATTTAGTACTAGTATTGAAACCTTCATATATCTTTAAAGTGACAAGTCATAAAACGATTGTAGAAACAATCTAGCACAAAAATTCACATTCGAAGACGTGAACAAATCCAAATAAATCAGCTCAAAATGCATCAAAGTGGAAATTCTGATGAATGCTTTTCAGATAAGATTGCCTACGCAGAGTAATATGTGGTTCGACCTGCCCGGTCAGGTCGCGGGGGTCCAGGGGGCAGCGCCCCCGGCGGGGTGCGGGGCAGCGCCCCGTCACGATACGACCTAAGTGAAGACAAGCGGCTTACGACCTAAAGCAAAATGAGGTCTAACGACCTAAAGAGTTCACGACCTAAGGGATACGACCTAAGTGGCGCGACCTAGTGGATGACAGGTCATACGACCTAAGGGTAAGGTCGGAGGCGACCTACGACTTAGTGGGATCGAGCGACCTAAGGGATAAGGTCATACGACCTAAAAGGAATAGGGCTAAGCGACCTAAACAGTAAGCAGATCGAACGACCTAACGCTTAGCTCGTGAGCGACCTACGACTTATCGAGGTCGAGCGACTTAAGAGGCATGAGAACCAACGACCTAAAACTGGCGACCTAAGGATACGCGACCTAAAGGCTTGCGACCTAAAGACACGCGACCTAGAGGTGAACGACCTAATGAGGTCCAGGGGAAGCGACCTAAAATGCTTCGACCTAAAGGTGCACGACCTAAGGTCTATACGACCTAACGACCTAAGGTCGATACGACCTAACGACTTAAGGTCGAATACGACCTACGACCTAAGGTCGATACGACCTAACATTTGCCTGGAGATTATAGGTCGGTAACGACCTACGACTTAACTCCAGGCGACTTTTCCACGCGCCTACGAACCCATCTTCACCACGACCTAGGGTTAACTCGTAGGCGACCTACGACCTATGGATGAGCGACCTAACTCCGAACGAGCTAAAAATGGCCAGAACGACCTAGTAGCAGTTTTTCACCAAAATCACTAAAATTTGGAGTTTTTCGCCAATCCAATCCAAACCAAATGCAACAAACATGCTAAGGTGATGAGGAATCATTCCCAACAGTCCAATGACGATTATAGGGAAGATGTGAGATCAAAAATCTCACCTTTTCATGGAATTTGATGAAGATGGAGATTGAAAGCAAGGAGAAGCAATCCAAAGCTTGAATCCACTATCTTCTACTTGAATTTGGAGTTGAATCTCGGATTTGCAATAGAATTTGAGTTTGGAGTTTTAATTTCCACTTCCCACCACCATTTTTGATGAAGCTTGAATGTTAAAACAAATGGTGAATGGAGTGAGGAAGAGGGTTGGGCTGAACTAAGGAAGTGCAGTCCAAACCAAAGTCACAAGCGGGAAAAGTGACGAAAATTTCACTATCTCCAAACATATCGAAGTTTACACTCAAAAAGATCGCAAACGTCATTTTGAACTCAATGGGGGTGGTCTCGAGTCCTAATTTGACCGTATGCAAAAAGTAGCTTTTCGGACCAACATCCGACTAACGATAAAATATTTAAATAAAATATTTAAATATAAAATCGATAGATATGCGGGTTGTTACAATTACCTTAAAGGACAAATTTTGTGTTAATTGCCTTTTGAGGTTTAACGTATTGTAAATACAAGAAAAATTATGGGCTGATAATTTAGAGGTGTTGATCGTAATTTTAAACCATAATTTGTTTTGATGGTTTGTGATTTTAGAAAAGTTATGAGTGTAAGCCGTAAATTTTTATTTCAATTACTTTACACCGCGCGTGGTGGATTCACAATTCACTGCCTTGATCCACTTGGCTACATCCGCCCCTTATCTAGCTAAAGGATTTTCTCTTTTTTCCATTCATCATTATTGTATTTATTCTTACCTTCATACTTAGATCGAGATATTCTATTGGACATAGAATGCCAATCTTTAAAATGGAGATTTGTTTTGTGGAATGGAGATTTGAAGATGAAGACATGTTTAGCATTTGAGTTTTAAGAATTATGAATATTTTTGGTTCCTCTATATTGTATATATGTATTAAAAAAGCTTCGATAAGTAACAAACAACTAGATGTTTAATATCTTAAAGTTAACTAAAAGACTTTGTATTTATAAATACAAAAATGTTTGTAATGTGTTCATGTACTATGGACTCTCGGAATACACTTCGTGCCATAGAGATTACTCCGAGGTTTTTCGAAAATGTCAATATCTAAAGTGCATTTTGGTTTGTGAAATTTTGTATCGTCCTAATTGATTTATTTGACTCATAGTCCATAACCACATACGATGGGAAAAGGATGATAATTCATAGTTACAAGAAGCCACCGAAGGGTCGAATAATTGTTATTGTATTGGTCAAGCTTTGTATTGAATGTTTATGATTGGTTTTGATGAGTGCATGTTTATTTTAATTGTAGATGGGTGTAGTAAAGCTTGAAGAATTAGCTCGTTATGGAATTTCTCTAAAGGAAATTGCGAGGATACAATTTTCTTGGAAGGAGAGTCTATAACAACTTGATGCTGAGAAGCAATTAATTAAATTAATAATATTGATTTAACTAATTAAACGAGTTTTTGATAATAAAGTACGAATATTGGGAATTGTGATGATTTGGAAATAGAAGTTATTTGGGATTTAATGATGAAGTATATTGTCAAGATAAGAATTTTGATGATAAAATATTTGTTGGTAAGATTTGGTATAAAGATGATTTAGATGTTGATATTTATTTATATTGGAAAAATTAGCTGCTAAAATGAATTATTTTGGTATTATGTATTTTTGAAGTTATAAATTAATAATAAATAGCAATTTTGATAATTTAAAGTAAAATTGATGTTTCAAAGTAGAAATGATTGTTAAAGTGAATTAAAATGGTTTAATAATTTTATAAAGTTAAATAATTAATTTTTATTTGATTTATATGTGGAAATTGGGAATTTATTTATAATAGGCTTAATAATGTAAATTTTGAGATAACTATTTTATAATAAGGAATAATTGTGAAATATAATAATTATGAAAATATACAATGTTGTGTAAATATTGTTATTAAGTGAATACGATCTTTAATTAGGATTTGGAGTTATTTTGTTTTGGTAAAATGATTGTTTTGAAAAGAAGGAGAGTTTAAACCATTGTTTTTGTTGAGCCCATGAAGCCCAAACCTATGCCCTAAGTATCTAGACATTTCTAAGTCTAGAATCCTCCTCTTCATTCATAAAAATCATCTCCCGTATACTCATTTGCTCAAAAATTTCAAAATCAAAATAATTAAAACCTAATCTACTTCTCCAAAAAATAATATAAAATCAAATAAAGTTCTATAAATCATAAAATTGAAACTAAGCTTCTCAACAAAGATCGACACCTCTAGAAATCTTTAATATTGGATTTTGAGCAAGTTTTGGTCTGGTAGAAATTGGAGATAAAGGGGAAAAATAGGTTTTAGTGGAGCTATGAAGAGCAATGAGAAGATTGGTGCTTCTTTTAGCTAAGGTGAGTGTTCCCCACTCACGAATCTATGTCTCAAATGTTTGATTGTATGCTTGGCTGAAGTGTTTAAAGTTGTATGCTTGCCTATTGTTGATGAACCTATTTACTATGATTTCCTTGATTGCATTTGTATGTGATTTGATTGTAACGCAGTTGCTGGAATGCTATGTAATAAACGAAGTCGAAGTAGGGCTCGGGTAGAGGAGCGAATGGGGACTAGAAGTGCCAAAAATGGTCACGCGACCAGGAACGAACGTCTTTCCAGGTCGTGATCGGTGGATTGGTGCATAGTGCACTGGTGCACCAGTGCATGGCCTGGGCATGGTTCCAGGTATGTGCCAGTGTGTGTGTGCACTGTTGGATTGTTTAAAATAAATATTGCTTGAAAAAATTAAATAAAAATTTGAAAGTAGGGATTTGATGCATTGCAAATATGAAATTATCTTTGTGAAAAGTTCTATTTTATTAAATAATAATTGTTGAAATTTTTTTGTTATTAAAGTAGTTAGAAATTGTTTTAATTTCTATTTAATTATTTAAAAATCTTATAGAATTCTAGAAAAATAAGAATGGGTTTCTAATTAATATTGTGTGGTTTTGAAAAATATTTCATAATTTATGAGTATAAGCAAGTGTTTTTGAGAAATATATTCAATGGGGTTTAAAATAAAAGGAAATTGGTTCAGAGTTTATAAATTCATTTTAAAATTGTATTTAATTACAGAAATTATGGAATGATTTTATAAGTAATATTTGTTTATAAAAGAGACTTCTAAGATTTTAAAATATAGAATGGAATTTTGAAAGTCATTTGTAGGGATAAAAATATGTACTTCTTGTTTTATATAAATGGAAGAAAAATAGTATTTTATCGTATATAAAGGCTTTTGAAACATCTAAAATATTTTTCTATAAATAAAACTTCTTTTCTAAATGAATTGTGAGCTATGTTTGACTATATTTTATGTGTGATGAGGATATTGGATAAACGGATTTATAATATCATGAGATTTTCAGTAATATTTCTTTGGTTATTCTCTGGACTTATTGCATAGAATATTATCGAGTGTAGTTTATAAGCATTGAGTAAATGAGCGAGTAACAACATGTGATATGGGATGCCCAGGTTGAGATTTTTTCGATCATTATTGTGGGTATATGTCACTTTTAGTCGTATAATGGGTTATGATATCGTCCAGAATTGGATCTTTTATAAAGCTGAGTAGTTGAGAGTCAATTACTCTCCAAGGACTACAAGTTGGAGTTATGTTGGAATTTAAATATTTATCCTCCAAGGACTAACGAGTCAAGGATTTATAACGTCAAGATACATTCAGACGCATGGTGTCGAGAGTACTTATTATTACCCTCATTAGGACTCACCTAGTCGAGATTATTTGTTGGGAATTTAATTCTTAAGGTCACGCCACTATGTAGAGCGCATGATTAGGACCCGCAAGATAGGCTAGTATCCACCTTAGTGGTCCTGATTGCAATGTCACGTCCCAAATCTATTATGTCACATAGATTAGGATGATGAGTTAGAGGCTGAGAGTTATTACCATCAATAGTGTTATTGCCCAGACATCACTTAAGGATCATTAATCTGTTACCAAGGGCAAGTAAGAGTCATGACAATGCACAACATAGACTTGCATTGAGTTTATAACATGCGATGGATAGGAGTGTCACGATTCCAGGAGTAACTAAGGGACAGTGGGAAATAGGTTGCGATCATTAGCGTTTCCTGAAGCAATGTTGCGATACGTCGGTCTTACATCTGGATGGCTTATGTAGATCCATTATTTATAAGACATTAGATGTCACCACCTCACTAGAGACGATGATTAGTTGACATTAGAGACTGGTTGCGTGCTCGTCTACCATTTGAGATAGCGTAACCCAAGACAGTTGCATGTTGTCTTTCTATGACATTGGAGACTAGTCGTGTGCTCATCTATCATTCTCTCTTAAAGCCTCTAGCTGAGAGATCTATTGAGGTATTGCATATTTATATATTTCTTAAGGCTATATGGTTGAGAGCACTTTCTCTCATTAGAACTATTGGTCAAGATGGATCTTTGTATTTAATTGTGAATTATGCCATGTTTATATGTTATATCTGCATATCATATTGTTTTTATATCTCTTAGGGCCATGCAGTCGAGAATTACTGTCTCTCACTAGGGCTGGCAGCCAAGCTATACATTATAGATTGATGCAGTTGTTAGATGCTGGATTGTTCGAAGAAGTTCCACCCATTTCATTCTTGTGCCATTTGATGTGATGGTTAACGGTTTATTATAATAGGTGACATTTTATGTGCATGATTTTGGGTGACATAGATACACTTGGAATATTTTATGTTATTCGTGTTGTATTTATTTACACTACGCCAATTGTTAGTATACATTAGCATTTACATTCTAGTCATAGTCTGACCGGTGTGTTATTTATATAATATTTGGGTCAATCCAAGACATTACAGGTTCAAGGATGAAGACTAGTAGGTGATTGTTGGGCATAGTTGGACGCTAGATTATTAGAAGAATTGTGTACCATTATATATTATAAGGTCTCATATATGTATATGTTATTGGATTATATGTATTGGACCTATCTTGTATTTATTTGGGAGATAGGGGTATTGACTCTTTTTATATAGACCCACTGGTGTTTGTATATGTTAATTTATTATATGTTATTGTTGTGTTGACGACTATGTGTTATATGTTATTTATTTTATATTGTGTATTGTTCTATTTTGGAAACGCATGTGTTTATTGCTTTATGCCTATACCGTGTACATATGGATGTGTTATATGAGATCTTAAATTACATATCGGTGTTAGCCTAAGGGAATATTCACATGTGATAGCCCAATATTTCCTTATCCTTCGTATTATCGGACAATATTATCTAGTAATACTCTTTGGTTGTATGGATATAGAGGTTGGGTGTTACACCATTAAAATGCTCCCTTGGATTGCTTGGTGGGTCATGCAGTGCCCCTTGCACAATGGATCAACTACATGTGGACCACTCAATCCAAACCAAAGTGGTCCCATTTTGGTAGCCAGGCATGTAGTTCTAGCATTAACTTTGATTTCTGGTGGGAAAGTGTAACGATCCTGAATTTTAACTAAGTTTAAATTGACAAATAATTTAATTTTTGGAATAAAAATTGTGAAATTAATCGATAAATTGATCTGAGTTTCTCCAAATCAAATAAAATATGTGTTAAATCAATTGAATTTAATTTTTGAGTAAATGGTTTAAAAATAATTTGAATTTATAAAATATATCAATGTAATTTATTTAGTATGTATTTAATTTCAAAATATCCTCTTAAATAATATGTATTAATACAAACAAAATATACTATGAAAATAATAAAAATAAAATAAATATTAAGCTAGAAATAGAAACAATTATATATAAGATAAACTATAAAATATAAAGCAATACATTAGCTAAGAATCTAATAATATATTAAAATAGAAATTTATTTGTATTGTAAAATAATAAGGCAAAGCTAAAGAAAAATATATATATACATTCAAGTATTCAAACAAAGGAAAGGTAAGTATGAAACAAGTAAAGTAATAAATACAAGATAATAAATATTAAAGTAAAATAATAGATAAAAAAATAAAATAAAATAGAAGTTCATTTACATTATAAAGAAATGAAACAAGTAAACATAAGAACAAATAAATATAAGTATGTAGATAAGTATGAAACCAAACAAAGAAAAGAAAACAAAAGTAAAACAAAAATAAATGGTTATGAACAAAACATATAAAAGAAAAGAATAAACTTGTAAAGTAAGACAAAGTAATAAATGCAAATATTATCACCCACCACCATCTCAAATATTTGTACAGCCGAAGAAAGAAAAATAAGTATGTTTGTACATGTTAATTAATGCAAGGTACTTCAGCCACCACTTGAGAAAAAAATCTCTGAACTAATTTGTACAAAATATTATATCCTATAACTTCACTTTCCATATATGAATCTTCATCTCAGTTCGATCATTTCAAGCTGAGAAAAATCTGAAAATGAAAATCATTCAAAACTTAAACAAAATACAGCTTAAACTCTAGCTCAACTTAAATCAGAGAATCAAAGAAGGAAGATTTCAACTTGCATTTTCTTAAAGCCTGTTTCAAAATAGAAGCAACTCTGTTCATTTTCCTCTGGAATGACACTGTGAGTAAACCTTGTTATCTGTTGTTTGGGAATCATGCCTGAGATGAATTGGAAAACTGCTTGCATGTTAAATCTGTGTGTATATATATAGAGATGTGCTTGTGCATGTTTGTATATCTAAGAATATGCTATGTTCCAGGTTTCAAACCTGTAAAAATTTAAACACTCCTTCTCCAATCCCTTATAGGCTTTAGAATCCATATGAAACATGTTTGCATAATCATGTTTGAGGTTTTAAAAAATGATTTTTATCATAATTAGTTTAAATATTACTGGGAAATTAAGAAAGACAGTAAAGATCTTTAAAATTGATAAAAATCAAACATTTTATTTTGTAAATTCAAGCATGCAACTTGAATCAACTTGGGGAAATACGATTTTTAAAACAAAAATCATGATTTTTAGTTGGAGAATTGATGTGGAATTTTGAGTTAACCAGAAAAAGGTTTTTGATGGATTTCCGGTGGTCGACGGCACTGGAGATGTCGGGGCTTCATCTGGAGATGCAGGGATGGTCGGAAGGTCTGGGAAAAATGCCTAGGGGATGATCAGAACGTTGAGGTGAAGGCGGTGATTAATTTTAGTCTGTAACCCTAGTTTTGAATGGGTGATGTATTTTGGTCGAAATGACTTCGCGGGTTGATCGAGTGTTATGAGATTCTGGGGAATGGATGTTTGGTCGTAGGCGAAGTCGAGGCCGAAGTTGCACGAATTCCGGTGGTCGAGGCAGCGAGTTCGAGGTCGTTTCCAAGTTTTGGGTTGTGGTGGTCTTCCTGTTCCAGGTTTTGATTTAGCTGCTCGATTTTAATTCGAGCTAATGTGATGATTTCTGGGTAGTTGTGAGGCCAGAGGAGATCAACGCCGATGTGTGGAAGGTCATGGTGTTGAACGAAGGTGGTCGGTGCTTTGGTGCATGTGCACGGTGCACGGCAAAAGTATGGTGGAGTTGGGTTCTGTTGGTTTCGTATCAATGAGTTTTGGCTCGAAGTGGGTAGATGATTTGCTCGGGGAAGTAGGGTATTGGTTTCAAAGGAGAAGAATGTTGCCTCGGGATAAATATTTACTACAGGTTTTACTGAAACCTGTTACCCAGTTTCCAGAATTTTAAAATAAAAATTTAAAAGCTAGTTAAATGAAAAGCAAAGTTTTAAAATGAGTTTAAATCCAAGTTTAAATCTAATTCAAGTTAGTTTTGAATCTCAGTTTTAAAATATAAATAAAGTTTTAAAATTTTAAATTGTTTTAACTACTTTAAAAGGATTTAAATAGCTTGAATTTTTAGGTGAAGTTTGAATTGTAAGTGAAGTTTAAAATCAAAATTTTAAATCTGGATTCAAATATAATTTGAATCTTAGTTCTGAAATAAAAGAAGTTCTTAAAATTTAAATTGTTTTTAATAACTAAAAGTGTTTAAGTTTAAGTGTATTTAAAAAGAGTTTGAAATTTAAAAATGGAATTTGAATTTAAATTTAAAGTGTAATGTTTAAAATACACTTAAATGTTAATGAAGGAATTAATTATCTTAGAGATAATTAAGATAATAAAAATGATTTAATTAATAAGTAATTAAAGAATGATTTATTTAATTTATAAATAAATAATTTAGATTAATTTATAATTAGAAATTATTAATAATGAATTAATCTAAGATAATTTCTTAAGAAAGTAATTAAGAAATGTTATTGGTTAATGAAGATAATTAACTAGGGATTATTAAGTAATTAAATTAATGTGATTAATTTTGATAGTTAATTAGATTAATAAATTTAGATAATCAATTATAAATTGTTTAAATGTAATTACTTAATGAAAGTAATTAAGGATAAATTACTTATTATAATTAATTTCGGATATTTTGATTAATTTAAGTTAATTAATTTAGTTTAAGAAAATCATTAGATAAATTGGTAATTAATGATTAATTGTTATGAGATGATTACTTATGGTAAGTAATTAAAAGGTTTAATTTCTTAAAAATAATTAATTAAGAAGTTAATTAATTATGTAATGAGTTTAAAGGTTAATTTAATTAATATTATTAATTAAGAATAATTTAATTAATTAAAGTGTTTGATAAATTTATATTAAATTATTTGGAATTAATAAATCAGAATTGGATAATAAATTCATAAGTAATTAATTTAATTGGAAATAAATTGAATTAATTAGGATTAAACAATTAATTAATCCTGCTTATAAAATGATTATTGAATGTTTGACCTTACTTGTGAATTGTTGATATTTCCTGATCTGTGATGTTGTGTGATATATCATTATTTGTGTGTGACCTGTACTGTAGTTTATTTATCTGGGATGAATGTAATATATTATCTGTAATTTATATATATATCTGTGATTTGTGATCTGTGTATAAAAGATAAGCGTTATAGTTATACCGCTTATCAACTATATTTCTGTATTCTGATCTGTGATGATTGGATGATGTTGCACTACTGTGTGAAACCCCTGGACCACACCATACACACACAAATATGGATTTCACGTGGAAATCGGTTAAGTCACAGATAATTTAAATTTAATATTTTTGAAATTGAAATTTTTATTTCAATTGATTTTGGAAATGAATTTGGGTTAAATGTTAAAGCTTTTGAAAAGGAGTTTTAAGATAAAAGTTATTTTGAATAACTTGGTGAAGTTTCCAATTTAAATAATTCAATCTGAATTTGAATTCAAAATATGGAATTGAATTCTAAATTGAAAATTTTGGTTTAAAAATGTGATAAACGTTATAAGTGTGTTTATATGAATTTAAACCATTTTAAAAGTACGGTTTTGAGAATTAGAATTTAACCCAAGGATTTTAACTCGTATAAATGAATCAGATTTTCCGAAATGAAAACTATTTTTTTTCAAATTATAAAAGCTTTCATATAAGAAATGAATTTCCAATTTAAGTTAAAGGAATTACAAGTTTGAATTGAAAAATGGTTTTCCAAGTTATGAGTGAATTCTTTTTGAAAGCTATGAATTGAATCTGTTATTTTTAACAGATTTAAAATGGTGATTTGTTTAAACCATTCGAAACGAAATTGTTTTGAAAGCTATAAATTAAATCTTTGGTTTAAAGATTTAAAGATTTAATGAGTTAATTCAATTGAAATGGAAATTGATTTGGAAAATCTATGAATAGATCTTTGTGAAACTGAGTGAACTTTGGGAAATGAATCTTTTTGTAAAAGATTAAAATGGTAATGTGTTTAAACCATTTGAAAAGAAAGTTTTGGATAATAAATTGTGACTTAATTGAAATCTCATTATCCATTTGTTTTTGAATATTGCGCTCATTATTCGGTTTAGCCGGGAGAGGACCTTTGTGTCATATAACCCATTCCGAATAATGATACGTCGTATATGGATCGCATTTGAAGACCGATGGTGAAGACCAGGTATTTGCGAGAACGATAGGATAACCTATCGATTGTCTCTGCACTGAGTTGCTCCGGTATAGAGATTCCCTAAGTGATGGGAAGTTCGATCGGGATTGTGAATACCCGGATTGCAAGGGCTTCTATGAAAGTGCCTTCGGTTCTGTTCGAACCCGGAACAGACTTGTATGGTTGTATGTCTGACACTACACTTTGAGATATAAAGCTGATTTCTTTCAAATACATTTCTGT
This sequence comes from Allium fistulosum, assembly GCA_030737815.1. NCBI lineage: Eukaryota > Viridiplantae > Streptophyta > Magnoliopsida > Asparagales > Amaryllidaceae > Allium > Allium fistulosum. The sequence continues at coordinate 856,086,329 of CM060907.1, forward strand.
TGGTGGCGGAGAATTTATTCTCTTAGCTTAACACCCTTCTCTGAGACGTACGAGCTCAGAGGTTATGTAGTTGAAGGTTATCAGTGATATACTCCCAATGTGGTAGTGTGGCATGCTGAGTGTTGCTGTGTGATGATTATTTATTGATCATTTGTTGATCAAAGCGTGGCTTTGTGAAAAAGCGTAGCTTTGTGGACGAGACTTCGTCAGAGCCTCACAGACCAGAAATGGTCGAAGCAGGAAAGATGCGGCAAAGTTATGAGGGTCGCTCCCTTTAGGGTATGTCATTTCCTTCTGGAAAAGGGTGGTATCAGGTATGGAGCCCTAGTATTTAACCTATGTGGATACTCCAATCTCATTTACTATGTGATTGTGTGTTTATTGAGGCGCCTTGGATAAAGGTCCCAAAGGACCGGGGGGTGACATATTCGTGTAGTAGTTACCTAGTGACAGAGGTAACCCGGCCTTGTGTTGGCAGAGAGCCAGGTTGGTTTCTCGGGACGTCCCGCCAGAGGCGATCCCATGTGGCAGTAGGAAGTTCCTTAGCCTGACCATTTTTTGGAAATCCATCTTCCAATACAAACCTTGTACGGTATTAGTTGTAGAACCTGCCATTTACTTATGGTGGTCACCACTGTTTAGATGGTAGCTATAGTAGGCATACAATAATGGTTGTATGTTGGCTAAGATTAATATTGTATTTTAGAAAGGATTTTCACACTATGCACTAGTAATAATATCAAAAGAGTTTTTCTTGCGTAGTAAGCATATTTGACTATCATAAGAAGAAATCTCCTCCAAGTCTGCGATTGCATTATGTGTGTGGTGGGAGGTCTTATGGTAGTTTCATTTTCCAAAAAGCATTGCAGATTTCAATGTTTAAAACTCTTTTGTTGTTGTTTAAAGATAAACTGTTTTTGTTACTCACACCAGTCCCACGACTGGCCTGGAGTTTATTGTTCCCTTCCTAAACTCTGGGTGCCCACCATTTTCCACACGGGCAGTCTAGAGTTGGGTTTCTTTTCAGATAGTCAGGTTTAGTGGATTATCTGGAGCTAGTTCAGTGTTTGGAGTTCACGCACGACTGACGTTGCTTATCTTGGTGCAACGTGATGGTGGTTCGAGCTGATGTTGGAGTTGTTGGATTCATTCTCTTTTGAAGATCATTTGGAGTTATCACTTCTGTTTTCCGCTGTATCATTATTTATCTCTGATATTCTTGTATTATATTGATATCATTGTTGTATATCATCCTGGATATTGTATTCATTTGAGTTGTATATGATATCATCTGTTTTCTTTCTTCCGCTGTGTTGTTATACTTAATGGTGTTATAAGCTCCGGGAAGCCAGATTCGGCGTTTGAATCTACGGCATTTGAGTACAAGTGAAGTACGGGTGCTGATTTTCGAAGGACGAGTTTTTGGACTCTTACAGAAAGCTCTTATTGGACCGTAGAGGCTACACCATTTGGTTTAGTTTTAATTTGTTTGGTGTGAAGCTAAATTGGTTCGGGCCCTAGCCGGTTTGGTTAAGTGGAAATCCATGTCTCCATGGCTTCTTCATGCCTTTCTCGTTCTCCAGTATCCATTCCTGATGGATTGCCAATAGAACTCCCATCTTTGCCATCATAGTTTGTATCTCCTCCTTGGTAAGGTAGTTAACCAATTGACTCGGACCATGCATTGCTTTCTAACACCCCCCATAAGCAGACTTCTCTCTATCCAACATTGTCCGCTTCAATCCTTCCTTTATAGTTGGTAGCTTTATGATGTAAATTAAGTTCTCAATGAAAGTACCAAAATGTTTACTTCACAAATAACTAAATGCCCTAGAATAGAGATTTGAGAGCCAAGGAACCTGAGTGTGATCTTAGTGCTGGTTTCTAGAAAATGAGATCTCTATTCATAAAATATGTTAAGTTCTTACCCTAGTTCAGATTACAAATTACATACAAATATACCAAAATGCAAGGAGTAAAGTACAAAAGATGTAAATTACACACAGAATTTTTATACTGGTTCAACAATCTCTGGCCTACATCTATTACAGCTCCTTCATTTCTTCATAGATCTCAAATGCAATGCATAAATACAAAATACAATGGTCTATTCGTCGAAAGAAATGTAAAACACTGCTCTAGAGTTTTGGTTTGGCAAATTCGGATAGGTAGAGATTTTGTTTGGATAATTTGATAGAGTTAGGGGTATGCCCTAGGGGCAATTATGTAATTTTTTACATATATCTAACTCAATACCAATCTTGTTCGAAATCAAAGGTATTTTCTTTCTATTATATACTAAATATAATGTGGTTATGTTAATTAATTAACTAAAAGTATATATAATAGAAAATCCATAAATGGTATGTTTGTGATAGTACTTACAAAGTGTTGTAACCATGAGTAATTTCATCACAATGAAAATAAAATACCATTTTAAATGTTCCTAGTCAAGATGCATCGAAACTGGATGTCGATGTATCCATTGAGACTAGAGTATGTAACGCTCTCCAAATGTTGGAGATTGTATTACTCATGGATGTTGTGGCCCTCAAGGGGTTACATAGTGATAGTTATTGGATTATTATGAAACAACTCACTCGATAGTTTTCTGTTGGTTAATATAAATGTGACTGATTTACACAGTTCTCTCGACTTGAGAATACTGTGGATCTTCAATATGAAAGCTCTGCTAGTCAAATCATGGCATGGCGTTCCATCGAGTGACTATAATTGGATCAAGTGGAAGTATTGGAAGTGAAGCACTATTCAAGAGAGGATTCGTCTCCTTAATTATATAAGGTTAGTATCACGGTAATCTCAAGTCAACTCAAAGTCAAAGTCTTTGGACCAAGATTGTAAAATTCGCTAGGAAGATGCTAGGCGGCAAGCATGGATTAGGGTTTAATTGCCTAGGCAGGGATTAATCGAGGATTAATCAGAACTAGTCATTTTTGATAAACTCATACATTTTGGATAAAGTTTTAGTATTTTGTTTAGTATTAACTAATTCATAATGGGATATCATGGATTTGGATGCAACCATGCAGACAGAATCGCTAGAAATAAACATTTTGATGTTTATAAGATTATCAATCCTGAATTGGTGCATAGATGGTGCTTATAAACTTGTTTATATGCTTAGATACTGCAATACTTCTCATTTAGGCAGACTATGCAAAAACCTAGGCGGTAAGGCTAGTTTAATACCTAGGTGGGAGCCTAGATGGATTTTTACAACAGTGCTTAGCCAAAGCATTTCGGTTAATAATAATTGTTACTATTGAATTGAGGACTTTAAGTTTGGACTATATAGTTGAATATGGATGATACCGAAATTTTGACCATTACCAAATTCCGTAAGTCCAAAGTGATATAGTTTTGATGAAGAGAATTGGTGTAAATAAATGTCACGACTGGGTAATGCTTCTTAAAGTGAAATTGGATTTTACCGAAACTAAATAAGCGATAAATTTGGCCAAAATATCACACCACCTGCTAAGTGATGTATGAACATTAACATACGAATAGTTCAATGTTAATCACTAATCGAATTTACACACATGAGTCACACAGTCGAAATGATGAATTCTCTTTAGACCAAACAATTTAAGTAGTTTATAATGTTATAAATTAATTTAATTAATTAATCTTTATAAAATATTAATTATAAAATTTGAATTTGACTTGAGGAATAAATAATGTTGTATATATATTTGTAATAGTTATAAATATATTGATCGATATGAGATATCGATAAGAAATTAAATTGGATTTAATTAAATATATTTACTTGGGCTTAAATGGGCTATTAGCCCATGAAGTTGGAGGCAAAATTTCAACAGCAAACATTAGACATAGGGGTCGGCCAAAATAAGGTAAAAGGGCTTGTGATGGATGGTAGAGATTTAGTGAGAAAAGGTATGTGATGTGATCCACTTTTCTCTCTAATTTAACCATTATAAAAGAACCCTAACTCTAACTTTGAAAAGGCTTTTTACTGCCTGCTATCTCCTTCTTCTTGGTTGAATTACACCTTCCAAAAGCTCCAAAAAGATTCAAATCAAAGCAATTCAAATTAACAACTATTCGATAGCAAAAGCGTCTACAATTCAGGACTAGCAATCCGTCGAATAGAAAAGTTTTCGAAAGAGGAGAACTCATCGTTACAAGGTGGACTCAAGGGCATTAGTTTTAGGTAAGTGTGTAGTTATATATATGATGCATAACCTCTATATAACGATATATTCATACATACAAACATACATACATATACATATATATATATATATTGTGATTATTGTATTGTAGGTGAGATTCCTACATGTATTGATGTTGTGACATATTGATTGGTTATGTGTATATATTTATAAAATTTAAAAACAATTTTTTTTCATTAAGGATCTGATACACACAGCTAAAATCATTATATTTGATTAGTTAACAATTTATTAATTAATTTATACATATATTAATAAGTTAATTAATTTGTTCATATGATTTGTATTAAACTATATAACTATTTCACATAAATAACTAAATTAATATTTTTCAATTGTATATTTACATTGATTATGATTTTTAATGATCGAAAATAAGATTTTTACTAATTATTTAATTTTTTATTATTATTTAACCATTATATGAATTAATAAATTAATATAAATAAATTATGTTTTGAAAATTCAATTTTAAAGTTTCTAAAATTATATCATAGAAGCTCTCGATCAAAAAAATAGATGTTTTTAATCAATTTTTATATTTTTAAAAATTCATTTTTAAATTCGGTCTAAAGTATTCAATTAATAAAAAATAAAATTTTGACATAGTATTTTGAAATTTTTTCGTAAGCTATATAATATCATTCCAGATTTTTTGAAATTTTAAAATTCAAAGTATTTATAATTTAAGTATTTTCTATCGTTTATTTATTGTTATTTAACTAATTAATTCATAATATACATATATATTAATATAATTAAATTTGGAACTGTTGTGTATTCGATTTGGAATGCAAATATATATATATATATATATATATATATATATATAATTTTTAAATTACATAATTTATATAAACTATTCTAACTCATATTTACATAAATTATTATATTTATATTTATATTTATATATATACACATAGTGTTATATATATGAAATTATGTTACTTTAATACATGCATATATATAAATATATATATACATATTAAAAATTAAACTTATATTTTGCATATATATACTTGTGTGTGTGCGCGCACGCGCGTGTATTTTTTAATTTAATATTTAACACTATAATATTTTAATTATAAATATATATTTGTAATATTTAATCATAATATACATACACAGACACACACACACTAGGGTTTTATATATAATAAGTATAAATGTACACATATTTGGACAACAATGCAATAGATATAGGATGAGCTAACATGTCTGTTGTCATGTAAATCCCAACATCTATATACGAGTATATGATACAAATGTATACTTATATATAAATTGAAAATGAATTAAATAAATTTCCATCAACAATTTATGAATTTGAATGAAATATATGTTTTTATTTAAATTAAATTTAGAAATGTTCTAAATAAATTAGACTTTATAGGCCTAATAAAGATCCAATAGGGTAAAAAATTTGAAAGTCAACAATAACTTCCGCTGCGGGCTAGCTCAATTCCAATAATGGTATCATAGCCCAATAGCTTTTATGGTCTAATTAGTCATGTTAGGGATAACCAATTGACCTCACAACCCAGTTAGTAAGGTATCTAAGAAAGGTAGTGTCGAAGGATTGGGTTTGATTCTGCCCTACCTGGCTACTGGCTTGGCTTGAACATATATGTGAGCCCAAAAGGTTGCCCCTAATAGAAGAAACCCAATTTGAATTAGGCCTTGGGCTAATTTCAAAAAAATTTAGAAATTAAAAATAAAGTTTTAAATTTAAAAGTTAAATTTAAAATAAAAAAAATATTATAAATGTTATAATATAAGTTTTCAAAATTGTTTGAAAATTAAGATATAAGATTTTAAATTTAAAAGTTAGTGCAAGTAACATGTTCACCTTGCAACAAACTGAAGTTGAAGTTCAAGAAATAAATATGGTGAAAGAGAAGGAGAATGTTGAAATAATTGATCAGAGAATAAGATCAGAACAAATACCAAAAACTACTGGAAAAATAAATGTGCAAGTGTGTGCAGTAAGTACTAGCAACATGTACACATTGCTACAAACTGATGAAGAAGAACACGAAGCAAATAATATGCAACTTATGGAAGAAGGTGAAATAACTGACCAGCTTACATGTACAGAGCAACAATCAATTATGACTGAGAAAACAAACCATTCTGCAAAACAAATCCCCACTGACACACTTGATCAGCCAATAACTAAAGAACAACAAACAACAAAAATGAAAGAAAAAAAGGAAAATGGAAGTAACAAGCAACATAGAAAAGAAACTGACAAAGTATGTACATCAACTGATACATCTTCTTCTGATCTTGACAACAATTGGTGCAAAACTTTTGAAACCCAGATAACTCAATTAGTAACATCCAAGCAAGGTGAACAATCCCCAATATCTTCTCTTTCTCACTACAATTTTTCCATTCCCATCCCTGGTTGGCCTGACCCCAGCACCCCCACACCTGTCTCTCTCAACCAACCTACCACATCATCTCCTGTCTCACCCAACCAACCTCCCACACCCCCAACAAAACAAAAAAGGAAGATACAAACAAGATCCAGATCTCTGTCAGCTCAGAGAAGAAACAACTCCCTCACTTCTCAATAGTTTTTTAATGCATACAAAAATAGCAACTTGGAATCTCAGAGGGGCTCATAACAAATTGAAACTTGATCAAGTTAAGAATTATATCTCTGAATATAACCTCTGCCTCATTGGCCTTCTTGAAACTAAGCTAAATCTTCCACTATCTCAAAAGGCTGTCAACTACATCAATCCAACCTGGTCCTTCCATCATAACCTTGATTCAGCTTCTTATGGTAGAATTCTTGTTTTGTATAACCCCTCTGAAATAACTCTTTCTCCCATTCTTTCAAGTAGACAATCTATACATTATCACTTGCTTCTTACTCAAACCCAAACCTCTTTCTACTTAACAATTGTGTACGCTGACAATTCTACCATATCAAGGAATGCTTTCCTTAAAACTATTCCTCCTTTAAGACAAGCTTCTCATCCATGGCTGGTGATGGGTGACTTCAACTCTTGTTTTAGTTTTAATGACAAGTTCGGTGGCAACCCACTTACTCCTAGGGATCTTGATCCAATCAACCAAGCTGTTATTGATTCTGAGTTACTGTTGGTGAATAAATCTGGTGCCAAGTACTCTTGGAATAATAGAAGCAGAAGTGGAGTGCGTACCTTTACAACTATTGATCATTCCTTTTGCAATTTCCAAGCTCTATCTCTTTGGCCTTACCTTACAGTTTTCCTCCCACAACCTATCCTATCTGATCACTCAGCCCAAATCCTGTCCCTTGGTAACCATTTGCGAAGAGAAAAAAGAAGTTTCAAATTTTTTAATGCTTGGGCTAAGCATGAACACTTTCTAGTTCTGATATCAAAAGCAAATGCAGATTTTTTTTGTTATGGTAACCCCATGTTTAAATTTTGCAGGAAACTCAAGTACATTAAGCAAGCTATCAAACAGTGGGTCTCTACAACCTTTGGTAGAGGTGGTCTGCTGTCTGCTACTCTTACTCGGCAACTTAAAATAAAGCAAGATTTTATGATGGAACATCCTCTTGACGTACAAGCAGCTGATGAAGAAAGAAAACTACTTTTAGAAGTTAACTCTGCTTTGGAACTTGAAGCCAACATGAAGAGACAACAACTACACAAAAAATGGCATGATGAAGGTGACAAAAACACGAAGTTTTACCATGATTCTATCAAACTTAAGCAGGCAAGAGAAAACATTCATAGTATAACTGATGACCAAGGCATATTACACTCTACTCCTGAAACTGTTGACAATGCATTTATACAATACTTCACCAAGCAGTATGGTAATATAGATGGCTTTACACCAGATCTTGACTTAATTTCTGAAACTGTCCTCCCAAACATCAATAATTTGGAAGCTTCATTTCTTGTCAGTCCTGTTACTGATGAAGAAATAAAGGCAACCCTTTTCTCTATGAACAAACTCTCATCTGGTGGCCCTGATGGTCTAAATGTAGTTTTTTTTATAAGCTCTTGGAGTATTCTTGGAAGTGATTTTTGCAAGGCAATACACAACTTCTTTAATACTTGCAAGATTCTTGGAGAAATCAACTGTACCAATATAGCATTAATTCCCAAATGCTCTCCCGCTTCCTCTGTTAGCTCATATAGGCCCATATCTTGTTGTAATGTAGTGTACAAGTGCATATCTAAAATTCTAGCAGCCAGATTAGTCTCAGTTCTTCCTTCTGTTGTCTCTAATAATCAATCAGCTTTTCTTCCAAACAGAGACATCATTGAGAATGTTCTCTTGGCTCAAGAACTTCTCAAAAGTTATGGTAAAAGCAATAGCACCCCTGCTGCAGCTCTGAAAATTGACATAACTAAAGCTTACGACTCTATCCATTGGGAATCCATAGTTAGGATCATGGCTGTTATGGGATTCCCCAAAATATTTGTGTCTTGGATATATGTATGTATTTCCACACCTTCCTACTCTATTGTGATTAATGGCAGACCAGTAGGAAATTTTAGAGGAAGAAAAGGTATCAGGCAAGGAGACCCGTTATCTTCTTACCTGTTTCTGATAGTTATGGAAGTGCTAACAGTTACCCTAAGAGCTGGTTACAACAGGAAAATAATAAAGTATCACCCCAAGTGTTCTCATCAACAAATTACATCCATCATGTTTGCTGATGATGTCATGATGTTTACAAAGCCTGAGATGCCTTCTCTGAATGGAATTAAAGAAGCTCTGCATAAATTTAACAAAATGACAGGCCTATCCATAAACCAAAATAAATCCTCTATGCTAGTCTCTGGTATCAGTAATGAACAAGCTGCCTTACTTCATCTGCAGTCTGGTTTTGCAAGTATGGAGAATGACATGAAGTACCTTGGACTGCCTCTTATAACTAAAAGAATTACTAAGAATGACTGTTATCCTTTATATCACAAGATAACTTCAATTATGACAGCATGGGATAATAGGAAATTAACTCAATCTGGTAGGCTTGTTCTCATCAAATCTGTTGTCTTCTCTTCTATTGTTTACTGGGCTCGCACTATAATTCTTCCTATCAAGTTATTACATTTACTCAGATCTGCTATGAGTAGGTTCTTTTGGACAGGAAGCATTCACAACAGGAAAATTGTCCCATGTGCTTTTTCAAAATTTGAAGTTCCCTTTAAGTCTGGTGGGCTTGGAATCTTAGACATAAGGAAGTGGAATATAGCGGCTATTAGCAAACAGTTTGATGCCATCATAAATAAAAGGGATAGTTTATGGGTGGAATGGACATGGCATCACAATATCAAGAACAAGGATTTCTGGGTTATGGAGATCCCTCAACTTAGTAGTTGGACTTGGAGAAGCATCCTTAAGTATAGAGAGGTCTTTCTGCCATTTATTCAATACTCAGTTAATGCCAGTTCAAAGGTGAAGTTTTGGAACGAACCATGGGGTAGACAAGGCCTAATTTTATCTAAATTATTTTCCTTCTCACAAATAGTGCAAACAGGTATTTCCTTATCTGCTGATGCTAATTCCTACTTGCTTAATGGAAATATACAGCTGCCTACCACCAGTAATCAAGAAATCCAGCATACTTGGGATATAATACAACAAACTAATTTCACTGCCATACAATCCAACTCTATTAAGTGGAATGGGAAACCACATTCTATTATGGGAGTTTATAATTCCCTGACAGAAAGTGATCCATTGCCTGCAGCTCTCTGGCATGAAGTTATATGGTCGACTGATACTGTCCCTCAGTACAATCTTATGATGTGGAAAGTGATCAACAATGCTTTGCTTACTAGATCTATGTTACAAAAGGTTGGTATGATCTGTCCCATGCAATGCCTTTTCTGTGAAATTGAAGAGGAAACAACCGAACATATTTTCTTTGAGTGCCCTGCCTTGCACAACTTGCTATTCCACTTAGGTGGAAAAACTGGTACTTATCTTACTGGTCGCACTAGCATCATACAGTGGAACATAATACACAAAGCAACCAAATGGAGAACGGTTGAAAGTAGAGTGTTAACTGTGTGTTTGAAGGTCTTCGTGGCTGTGATTTGGAGGGAAAGAAACTTAAGAGTTTTTGAAAATGTTAGAAGGAATGACATGGTCTTATGGACAGATATGAAATGCAGTATTCACAAGCAACTGAAGCACTGTGCTAGTAGCATCCCGCTGTCTATGTTACATGCTTGGGCATGATTTTGTAGTTTCTCTTCCTTGTGTTTTCTTCCACTTTTTTATTTTTCAGTTTTCTTCCTCTTTGTTTTTTCTCTGTATCTCTTTTTTATTGTTTGTTGCAATAAAACTGGTAGGGGCCCAGTTAACCCCGCTGGCTTTGCCAAAAAAAAAAAAAAGTTAAATTTAAAATAAGATATTAATATATTATAATAGTTATAATATAATAAAATTTTCAAAATGTTTGAAAATATATATATTCATTTCAAAGTTTTAAAATTTATTAAATGGATTAATAAAATAAATTAATTAAATAAGTTAATTAATAAAAAGAAATACGCATGTATTATATGTTATGATATTTTAAAATGTTTAAAATAATATAAGTATACATGTATGTATATGAATTAAATTTTGAAATTAAATAATTTAATTAAAATTGTTTAATTAAATAAATTAATTAAAAGTTAATTAATTATATAAATTAATTAAAGGTTAATTAATGAAGTAAATTAATTAAAGGTAAATTAATTAAATGAATATATACATATATAAGATATATGTGTAATACTATAAAGGTTATAGTATGTAATAAATATTTAATATAAATGTTATATTAAAATAATATAAATTAATTAAAATGTTAATTAATTAAAAATTAATTAAATAAGATTTAATTAATATAATATTATATATAAGACTGTTATATAAGTAGTATGAAATATAAAATTTATATAATAATAAAACTTATATAATATGAATGTATAAACTAAATGTGGAATATTGAAGCAACCCTAAATAGACTTAAGAAATAAATACATATGTATATGTACGTATACCATGATTCCTGATGTGTTTGATACTTGAATCACGAGGGTATTTCATAAGAAATACATTATTCCATAAGTCGATATCACTCGATTTAATATATTGAAGATTATGAACCTTTAATATAAAGTTGTCCTCTATCATTTGTATATTAATAGATTACTTGCATATTGTTTAGTTGTTGAGCTTTCCTTAAGCTAGGGATGTTATGTGTAGTACTATTAATATAATGTATATATGAGGTAAGATAACTACACATATTTGTTGAGCTTTACTCAAGGAATGTGCATTATACTTAGGCCATCGCGAAATGATAGGTTCGAGTGAATAGTCCCACTTTACTTGTTGAGCTTTCCTCAAGGTAAAGGCATGATTAGATAAGGAACCACAGGTTAGGAGTTGTATGTGATACAACTGATAAAGAGTAATCCATCGTATATGGGCCTATGGTTTGTTGAGCTTTCCTCAAGATCAGAATCCTAAGATATACGAGTCCTAACACCCACTAGTGAAGTCGAAAGGCTTCTATGTTTTGCTTAGGGTTTGGTGAAACATAAAGACTAGTGAGAGCCTTATTAGAAAAATGAAATGATAACATTTAACATTTCCAATATTGTAAGAACATATGCTATATAATGTTATAATAATCTTCAATGATAAATTTGTGCATTTTAAATGATTGATAAAACGTTTATCAATTAAGATATAAAATTAAACTAAATTGAAAATTGAAAAATCGAAATGTAAAATATACTTAGTATAATAAATGCTTATTGCATGTTAACGTTTCAACAACCTTACAAGTGCCTCATTTTATAACTACTAAATACGTTTGTAATTTGGTCACTTACACGTTTATTTGGTCGAGACCACGTATTGCATTCTATGAGTTTCGAACTCTAAAAGCAATATAAGACTATGAATATTTGATCCATATATCATCGCATATAAGTGTTATACGGGGAACGGTCACTGTTCGCAATGTATGATACTTCGATAAAGTTTTTTCATACGAAATAAGCCAATAAATAGTACCGTGAGATCGAGTATTCAATTTTATTGATTACAATATAGGTTATATTGTGTTAAATGTAATACTAGACCAAAACTACAAAATAGTTCTAAGAACTCGATCGGTGAAATGTCAGTTTGATCAGTTTACGCAAAGTGCAACATAGTTGCTATCCTTAAATGTTAAGGATGATCGAGTTCGCTTTTATAAAGAGTCTGTTATGATGTTGTAGTTAGAGAATTCTTTTAAATGGTTTGACCATTTGGAAAGAAAAACGAATGTACAAGAGTAGATGTAATTTAAGGTACAGTTGGGATGAAGAGAGTGGATAGTCACTTCTGCTTCATAAAGACACATCATAAATGATAATTGTAATAATAATAATTGATACTTAATATTGGAATAAGAAATATGATTTCCATTCTGAGATGTATTTTCATATAAAAATTATTTTCTATGAGATTTATTTCTTCGAGTTCAAGATATTTGATCAACTAACTCCCCGCTGTAGACTAGTTGCAATACATGAAATAAATAAAATATATTAAGTGAATGATGGACCTCCGAATTTAGTATGCTATTATAGTAATAGCGGAAATAGTAGGAGCATGCCATGTGCATCAAGTTACAAAAAATGTTTTCGTAAAACATACCGATCATTATTTATGAAATGAGACTATTTTTTGGCGTCGACTAAAAAATAGACATAGTTATATTTCAATGTGAATATTATGAATATTCATAATGAAATACAACTACAATATGATATTTGTTTTCATAACTGAAGTGATGAATCGGAAAATACAGAAGTATCAAAAATCATCTATAATCGTTTTGGAATTATAGACTAAGCTGTAGTTTTGAGAAATAATTTTATTATATTATTATGAATCATATGATATTGGTTAGTTATATATAAAACAATTAAGGGCTATGCACCCATTTAGTGGGGGGCATCATAAGAGTTGATGAACTCTTTGGATTGATACAAATAGAGTATGTAATCGTAAGTCTATTGATACCAAAACGGTTCCACGTACTTTGCCATATTTACCGATGGGTTATCACCGATATGGACATGTGTATTTGATACATATGTAGTATGTCTAAGATAGATTCATAGAGTATAAAACGAAAGTAAGTAATATAACATGCAATAGAAATGATTCGATTTGATCGAATGGGTGAGTACATTGGAAGGAGTTCCACATGTACCTAGTATGAATAAAGGTTCAGTCTCAAAAGTCATTCCTCCTTCTGGTACATAATGATGCATCGATAAGGATTAATTGAGCTTTATTGGACAAAGTACGATTAATTATGAGTGAAGTTGGGTTAATTTCTTCTTATAAGGTCATGTATTTAAGAGTAGTACACGAGGTTAATATTATTTCATCTAAATAATAGTTTACAAAATCATATTAGATAAGGTTTATAAGAAACCCCAACATATCTTAGATAAAGGAGTTGGCAAGTTGTGCGAGTCGAAATTCTATACGTAATAATTGTTCGTGAGGGATCTTGTATGAATGTCCCAAGAAGAAATCTGGGAAGGACTATTATTGGATGACATATTTACGTTTTGGGCATAAGTTTGGTAAACTAAACTAAATCGGTTATAAATAAAAGGCAATCCATAAAGTGTTTATGAATACATGTTCTATTGCATTGAGAAACAATTATTGTTTCAAGAAATACCAACTGCATAATGAAGGAATTCTTTTGAGAAATTATTGGTAGTAAAATGGAATTGGATACGATCCAAAGTTAAAACTGATTACATGAGATGAGATGAAATTAACTAACCTAAATGAACACATCGCATTAGAGCATCTAATAAGTATTCTTGCACATTAAAGGGAAACTATGATTTTTTTATCAATGCCGAAAATATATAATCCTCGATTATTTAAATACACCATTAAGAGTGTTGACTCTATGATATGATATGATGCGCATATCCAAAATAGATTCCAAGTACATTATCAAAATATGATTTTGGTAGATTTACCCAAAATAAATATGATCCATCAACCGTGAATGTGTCTTTGAGAGCAAGTCAATGCAGTTGGAATATAATGAGCAACATTGATTAGAATAACATCGCAAATTTCAATTGTTGAAATTAGCATAATAGATTCGATATTCAGTGTGCTTAAGTTAAATCGAAATTACTCACAAAAATTATCACTTAATATGACTTTTTGTTTGGTATGTATGTATTCAAACAGTAAATTCTAAATAATGATTTAAAGTAAGCTGTCTACACATAATAACCATATCTTGAAGTCGGTGGGAGCGATATTGATTTTGTGATTCTTTGGATATGATCCAAGAAATGATAGAAAGTATTATTTTATAAGCATCAGAACTGAAAAAATATTTTGATAGAAATATCAAATAGTTTGATTATCCATCAAAATGTAGAGGAAGCATGTGTTCATAAGAAAGAACGTTAAAAGGTACATTGATATTTCTAAACTGTAAGTGAACAACACATTACTGATTTCAACGATGTACTTTTATTAAAATAAGCCTTGTTGTTTTAATACTCGACGTTGGATGTATAAATAATGTCTTTTATAGTGAGTATAAAAGATATTGGGAATGTCCCAAATCGATATGCAAAGACGTCTTATTAAATTTTTAATACATAACATGTGACATGAATTCCTTATGCATGGCAATAGGAATTATCATACATGTATGTTGTCTAAGATATCATGATTTGTTCATGTATTTGATACATGAAGCAAATATTAAATCCAATTGATATCACTAATTGATAGTTAGAGTATACTTGTGTATTTATGAAATACTACATAGTTGTTTACAGAAACAACGAACTCC
This sequence comes from Allium fistulosum, assembly GCA_030737815.1. Classification (NCBI taxonomy): domain Eukaryota; kingdom Viridiplantae; phylum Streptophyta; class Magnoliopsida; order Asparagales; family Amaryllidaceae; genus Allium; species Allium fistulosum. The sequence continues at coordinate 856,101,422 of CM060907.1, forward strand.
TTATGAAGAAGTGTTCAAACTCAAAGTTTCATAAGTGATATTGAGTATGATACGTAAATAATAAATTCAAGTTAAGAATATTTTAGTTGGAAATGTTTGAAACGAAAGACCGTAGTTGATTCAATAGAAAAGGCTAAGTATATCGTCTTGAATAGCACAGCAATAAAGAAATGTACATAAATATAAATGCACAAATTTATAACTGAGCCGAGGGTGAGTCCAAGTGCTGAGAATCCACAAAATTGTTATATGATAACAATGTCACTATATAGTTTATTACAGAACTTAGAGCTCACAAGAAGTTGAGAGACATACTCTGAATCAATCCACATGATAAAGGTAGTTTATCAGCATCGGAGAGAGTTGACTGACAAAGTAGATAATTGAAACATAATAGCATACTCGTTCACTAAGAGACTTAACCGATTGGTTTTGAGGAAACCAATTGGAGAAGTTGGAATGAGATTCCATAATTGACCCCGAGCTCAAGTGGGAGATTGATAGAGTTAGGGGTATGCCCTAGGGGCAATTATGTAATTTGTTACATATATCTAACTTAATAGCCAATCTTGTTCGATATCAAAGGTATTTGTTTCTATTATATACTTGATATAATGTATTTAATTAATTAGCTAATTTAATTAAAAGTATATTTAATAGAAAATCCATAAATGGTATGTTTTGTGATAGTAGTTACATAGTGTTGTAACCATGAGTAATTTATCACAATGAAAACAAATATGTTATTTTAAGTGTTCCTAGTCAAGATGTATCGAGACTGGATATCGAGGTATCTGTTAGACTAGAGTACTTAATGCTCTCCAAATGTTGGACAGTGTATTACTCATGGTTATTGGAGGCACCATGGGTTAAGTACTATTAGTTATTGGATAACCATGGAATAACTCAGTTGATTGTTTTTCGTCGGTTAATATAACTATGGTCAAACAGAAAATTTCGATGTGACTGATTTTCACAGTTCTCTCGACTTGAGAATACTTTGGATCTTTGATATGTAAGCTCTGCTTTGATTATAGTCAAATCATGGCATGGCGTTCCATCAAGTGACTATTGTTGGGTCGAGTGGAAGTATTAGAAGTGAAGCATTATTCAAGAGAGGATTCATCTCCTTAGTTATATGGGGCTGGTACTATGGTCAACTCAAAGTCAATGTCTCTAGCCAGAGCATTTCAGTTAATAATAATAGTTATTGTTACTGAACCAAAAACTTTGTGTTTGGACTATAGAGTTGAATATGGATGATATTGGAATTTTGACCATTATCAAATTCTGTATGTCCAAAGTGATATAGTTTTGATGAAGAGAATTTGTGTAAATAAATATCACAACCAGGTAGTTCTGAAAAAAATGAAATTGGATTTTACCGAAACTATATAAGCGATAAATTTGACCAAAATGTCACCCCACCTGCTAAGTAACGTGTGAACGTTAACATTCGAATAGTTCGATGTTAATCGATGATCGAATTTACACCCGCGAGTCATAGAACCAAAAATGATGAATTCTCTTTAGACCAAACGATTTAATTAGTTTATAATTATTATTAATTAATTAATACTATGAAATATTAATTATAAAATTTGAATTTGATTAGAGGAATAAAAATTGTTGTATATATATTTATAATAGTTATAAATATATCGATCGATATGAGATATCGATAAGAATTAAATTGGATTTAACTAAGTATATTTACTTAGGCTTAAATGGGCTATTAGCCCATGAAGTTGGAGGCAAAATTTCGATAACAAACATTAGATATAGTGGGCGGCCAAAATAGGGTAAAAAAGTTTGTGATGGATGGTAGAGATTTAGTGAGAAAAGCTATGTGATGTGATCCACTTTTCTCTTTGATTCAACTATTATATAAGGAATCCTAACCCAAACTTTAAAAAGGCTTTTTGTTGCCTCCTATCTCCTTCATCTTGGCCAAATTACACCTTCAAAAGCTCCAGCAAAACTCAAATCAAATCAATTCAAATTATATTTGATAGGAAAATGGTCTGCAATTCAGGACTAGCAATATGTAGAATCGAGAAGTTTTCAAAAGAGGAGAACTCATCATTACAAGGTGGAGTTAAGGGCGTTAGTTTTAGGTAAGTGTTCAGTTATATATATATATATATATATATATATATATTGTGATTATAGTATGGTTAGTTAGGTAAGATTCCTATAGGCATTGATGTTGTCACGTATTGATTAGTTTTGTGTATATGTTAATAAAATAAAATAAAAAAAATTCATTAAGGATCTGATACACAAAGCTAAAGTCAGTATTTTATTAATTAATTTATATATATATATATTAATAAGTTAATTAATTTGTTTATATGATTTGTATTAAACTATATAACTATTTCATAGAAATAACTAAATTAATATTTTTCAATTGTATATTTACATTGATTATGGTTTTTAATGACCGAAAATAAAATTTTTTGGTAATTATTTAATATTTTTTATTATTATTTAATTATTATATGAATTAATAAATTAATATAAAACAAATTATGTTTTGAAAATTCAATTTAATTTTTTCTAAAATTTAACTGTCATCATAGATGAACCCGGTCAAAAAATCAGATTTTTTAAAATCAACTTTTATATTTTTATAATATCAATTTTGAATTATGGTGAAAGTATTTAATTAGTAAAAAAATAAAATTTTGCCTTAGAAAAATTTAAAAAAAATTCATAAGCTATATAATACTATTCCTGTTTTTCTGATATTTTAAAAAAAATTAAATTTTAAATATTTTCTATCATTTGTTTGTTGTTATTTAAATAATTTATTCATAATATATATACATATACGTATGTATATATATGTAATTTAAAATTATAATTAAATTTAGAGCTGCTACTTATTCGATTTGGAATGCAAAAATATATAATTTTTAAATTTTAATAATTTATATATATATATACACACACACAAACTATTCTAACACATATTTACATTAATTATTATTATTATACACACACACATATTGTTATATATATATATATATGAAATTATGTTACTTTAATACATATACACACACACACATTAATGTAAATTAAAAATTAAGCTTAGATTTTACATATATATAGATATAGGTTTATTTAATATTTAACACTATAATATTTTAATTATAAATATATTTATAATATTTTCTCATAATATACATATATAGATATATATATACACACATATACATACTTGGGTTTTTATATATATAAAAATATATACACATACTTAGACAACATACAATAAATATAGAATGAGATAACATGTCTGTTGCGATGTAAATCCCAACATCTATATACAGATATGTTATACCTTGCATGGAATTTCATGTTATACATGCACATGCACACACATATGTATATGATACATATGTACAATTATATATAAATGAAAATAAATTAAATAAATTAATATCAACAATTTATGAATTTAAATAAATATATGATTTTATTTAAATTAAATTTAGAAATGTTCTAAATAAATTAGACTTTATAGGCTCATTAAAAATTCAATAGGGTAAAAGATTTTGAATTCACCAGTAACTTCCGCTGTAGGCTGGGCCCTTTCCAATGTAATTCAATTAGGCAGAGATTTAGTTCGGCCAATTCAATTACGTAGAGATTCGGTTCAGTATTTTCTACAGCTCCAACCTCTCTATCATTAATGTTCATCCATGGGTTTTTATTGACATGAGGTTCCAACAAAGTAGGCACTTTCCATGTAGTTCGATAGAGATTCAGTTCGACAAGCACACTACCAGATTGTTTTTCGTGTTTGACATTTACTCCTGCTTCCAGATCGATCTTCTTTATCTATTACTCTTCATTTTGGAATTAAGTGAAACTTGGGCTAATAATTTTTATCATACAACACTCTAATGCCTTCAGATGTTCCTTTTGAGAGACATAGCCAGTACCTATCCAAGGTGAGGCCCAAATTGGTTAGGCGGAAGACATTTTAAGACAACCATATCTTTCAATTTGTATTTTAGGTTTGAGACGTGGTTTCGACCATGTGCATCTTCTGGCCTTAAGCATATTTTCCAACTAGTTTGGGTAAGTTCTGAGACCATGCCAATTTCACCGTTGATGATAACCATGCAAACTTTTTGCATTCTCGATTTTCTCAAGTGATATGCTCATTTCATTCTTCAGACATATTACACTAGAAAAACTATTTTCCAATGGATTTGAATCATTACCAAATGATTTTTCAATGACCTAAACCCATTGTTAAATAGGGAGTGATAAATTTCGCAGCGGCCCAAAGCCTTTGCAAATTTACATTTAGCAACGGTTTAAACCGTCGCTAATATGAACTTTCACAACCACCTAAAATTATTATTTCTTCACTCATTTGATTTGTTTGAGTAACACTATTACTATTTCTTTTGCTACATTCTTTACATTAGCAGCTCAAAATTCTTTGTTAATTGCAACAATTGTTGTCTTGTTGATCTACTATTGTAAATATATAAAATATCGGTCATTTTGTTTTATATCTTAAACTATTCTTGGCGCTATAAAGATGACAACTAAAGTACTCATCCCAGAATCAAAGATATAAACAATGTACTTTATTAATTGTAAGCAATTAACAGTTAACACTAAAATCTTTGATGCTTTACATTTCAAAGCTAAACCGTGAAGACCTAATAAAATGATTCACTAATCTCATTAATCAAAAAATCTTTAATAGGCATAAGGCAACCAAGCCATGTCAATTATACACATCATAAAAACTCATTAAATAAACAACTTGATTGTAAATAGCTAACAGTGCACCCAAAGTTTTATAGATAAAGTCGGTGCAAAAAGGTTGCATCAAGAAAAGTCAATATAGAAAAGTAAGTGCGACTATGTTTTTCTCTCTTGATTGTATATAATTAACAATTAACTCTACCGATCTTAAATGCTTTATTTTTTTTAGCAAAGCTAGCCGGCTTTATAGTGGGCCGTGCCACTGTATATAAATAAAGAACAGGTGTTCTGCACATGCACAGAGCAACTAGCATGGTTTTAAAGTGGCCATACCATTAAAACATAAAAAACACTAGACGTCCTCCTAAAAGGAGGTACCACTGTCGTCATCAATGGGACAAGGCCCCATATCCTGAGAAATGATCTGCAATATCTGGATCATAAACCGCTGATTCACTGGAGTAAATAAATTTTCTATCCCAAGTGTCATCCTCCAAAATAAGTCTATTGTCATCCCCATCGTCTCCATCACAGGAAAGAACAAGACCATCACCAACAACATGATAAAATAACCGCCTCATCTCTCCATCTCCACCTACAAACATATAATAGCAATCATACTCAGGATTATATCGCATCTCGGATCGTATGAACCCAAGACTTCTCCCTGGAGTTCCACTCAATCAACGGAGTCGGAATTCTAGCATCAGCAGAAGAAATAGCAGAAGGATGCGACGACTCAACAATACCAGGAGAAGGGGCAACAACCACATCAACGTTACAATCAAGGGGCTTACGGATTTCTACAAGGACAGTAGTAGAAGAAATCGGGTCAACCAAAAAAGAATGGCGAGACTTCAAATAATTCAAAATACCGAATTGTTAATTTAAATTTGGCAAAACTGAACATATACAGTAAATAAATAATCACAGACACAGAGTAATAAATGCAGCGGAAGAAAAAGATAGTAGTTCATGAAGCTACTATATACATATCAGAGTTAAATAAGGTACAACAGATGTCTCGAATAATATAATCAAATACAATATCAGAATACATCACTAGAATCAACTGGATATCTGAAACTGGATAGATAGCTGGATCTCCAAGCGAAGCTCCAACTCCAAAGGTGGGTCTCAAATACTGGTACACTCAGTCTGACCCGAGCGTAAAGCAAAACACAAAACACTCGAGTCAGGATTAACATTCTTATATCAATAAATCCAACTCAAGTGAAATAGCAACTGAAATACAAGTAACTCAAAGGATGTTTGGAATAACCATCCTTTAAGGATCCGTTAAACTATCTACTATGTAGTAGTGTACGGTAAGTAGATAATGTCTATCAGTAATATAAAGTATCAAAATAGTGTTAAGGCGTTACCATTATCCCCCTTAACACATTTTATATAAGCGTTATAGTCTATACAGCACTGTAAACTCCACCGTAAACTAGTGGGATATCAGGGAGTACTCCATAGGTATAACACAAAACAAATCGTAGTGGTCGCGTATATAGGGATACAAGTATGACAAGGCATATAAGGCAATACCCAAGGTAGTGAAACTACCGTTTGCCTAATCCGGACTGGTGAGAACGCATCGCCGCAGCGACCGCAACACCGCGAAACAACACTCCCAAAATCAAGGGTGCACCAATCGACAACAAGTAATGAGTAGTTTTCGAAGAAGTGTGTTCGCTCGAGGTAGCTAACCCCCATTTGGCCCGGCACGGCTCCTGTTTTAGTCATTTCCAATTTGACACAAGTGTCAAGGCTATCCATTATCGTTCTCTTTCTTCAGTCATCACGTACATCATTCCAACCACTTCATTCTGGATCACACTCCGCGTATAGTTATTAAAGTGGTTTTCGGTTTAGACAGTGAGTATGTTCCTAACCGATTCCGATCTCTTTAATAACTTTCGTAATTATTATACCGATTGGTCGTTCAATAAATTTCAAAACCAAATCAATTACAATTTCAATTAGAATTTGTAAATCAACATTTCATTTGTCTTTCCAAATCAATTTCCATAATTTACGTTTCAAAACTTCCACATTCATAATTTCAAAATCTTATAATTCAATTTCAATTTCTATTTAAAACAATTCAAATATTGATTTAAGTTCGTATATAAGTTTCATTCCGAAATCATTTAAATTAATTTAATTTAACATTCAAATCAATTTAACTTCATTGATCGATTTCATTAAATTCGTTAAATAAATTTGTCATTCAAACAATTTCTATTAAATTTCCAATTCATTGAATCCATTACTTAAGTTCAACTTCATTATATCAAAACTTCAAATTGAATTAAATTAGATTCGTCAAATCAATTCTTTAAATTACAAGTCTTTCATTAATTTCAATAAATCACATTTTATTTCTTGTTAAAGAAATTTAATTTACTTATTTATTTACTTAGTTACAATTTCAAAACTCAATTAATAAAGAAACTTAATTTCACTTATTCAAGAAGTTCAATTTTACTTAATAAAGAATTCAATTTCATTTAATTATTAAATAATTCCATCTTATTAAATTATTAAATAATTTCAAAAACTTAATTATTAATCATTCCAAATTTTACACAACGTTCTTTCATCAACTACTATGTTAATATTTTGATTCAGATTATTAAATATTAACATTTCCTTTCATTAAAATTCAAATTCCAACTTCGTTTCAGAATCTTATTATTTATTCAAATAAAATCTTCATTTTATTTAAATCAGTTTATTGACCAATCGGTTTTTATTTAATTCTCTATCCTAGGTCAAAGTTTAATTTGGGTATTTATCATTTCAACCCGATTCCAATTCAATTTAAAATCAAAGCATAGCAAAGGGAACTTGCAGTGTGATAACTGGGATGGTGTCAAAGTAAATAAACAAGCAATAACAACAATCAATAACAATCCAATAATTGATTCAAATAATCCCGAAATAATCGTATTAATTCGCATTGTTATTTGTGCAAATTAATATAATATTTCTAGAATCTACACTATTATTTCATGTAGATTAAAGATTATTACACTAATTATTCTATGTAATTCTACACTTGACATCAATTATTCAATTTCATACTTCATCAATTAATACAACATAAATTCAAATGGTTCAAGGGTAATTAACTATTTTTCTACGTGTCAAATAATTAAACATTCAAGGGGTCATATTATACAAATTTAACAAATCAAATTCAACACATATGTCGATTCAAATTTTTAACTATCCTACGTCAAATTCAATTGCATACTATTTATCACTTTATACATTACAATTTAACATCCAATATAAACAACAAACAATCAATCACTATCAACCAAACGGGATTATCATCGTATAATTAACAGATAATGGTGTCAGATGTCATAGGTGAACTGATACAGGTAATAGCATATATATAACAGTGTAATTAACTAACAGCAGCATATTTCAATTGTCGTTTCAATTGAAATCAAATTTAATAAATAAAAGAACATTAATCGTGAGTGATTACTCACCTTTCGAGGCTAGGGAGCGAGAATAGACAACGAAGTTGAGTTACGCATTGCAAGCACGACTTCCGAAATAAACTAGATTGGCACGAATCGACGAGCAAAGCTGTTAAATAGGAATTGCCGAAATCAAATCAAAACATTCAACATAGCAACAATTACAAAACATGTCCTACGTCAAAGTTTAACAATATAATTCTATGTGCTACCAAGATCAAAATGGTCTGAAATTTGGTATGAATAAAGATCAAAACTTGTATTTCAAACTGCAAAAGAATCACTTGATTTGGACAAGAGACGAGAAAAGTTACGATGTCACGAACATAGACTCAGGCCATGTTGCGGCTGTCAAATGTTCAGGTCTGAAAACCCCTCTGGGTCTGACTTTCAGGTAAGAAACAGAGGACTAAATCACCTCGTATGAAGCTAAAATTTTATATACAGAAAGTAGAAAACTTTATATTTTAAACAAAAAGGGAATCACTGTATTCCGACGTAAGACAGAAGAGATACGATGCGTCAAACATGAACTCAGGTCGTGTTTGCAGCAGTGTAAAATAATTTCAAGTACAAAAGAACAGCTGCCTGGGTCAACTTCCAGATCCTCGACCACTAATCAAACGATGTCGGATTTTGCTGAAATTTGACAGGCATAAACTAGGTAACTTCGACTTTTTTTTAAAAATAGAATCAACCCATTCCGATAAAACATGAGTGAGATATGATATCGTGAACATGAAGTCTAACTGCTGTTCAGAAAAAAAAAAGAAAAAAAAACATGCAAACACAAAAATATACGGTAGATTTCGAAACTTGTATACAAACATAGGATAATTACTTTAACAAGGCTACCATGTGAAGGTACATATATATATTAAAGCATATTTTAATATCTTTGTATAAAGTATATGTAGCAGTAAAAACGAACGCATCCCTATATATACATAGGAACAAGACAAAGCAGGGCTATTCCCATTTCAACATTTGGTTACTGTCATTACTTTGAAAACAACAAAATATAATACATAAGCACTATCAAATCCCAAAATATATTTACATAAACTACAGGCTACAGTCTTAAACTATATATATAGAGATGCACATATAACTAAATTTAATAATGTATACTATATAAACTACAGAACATGCTCATGCAGAGAATATATATGTAATATATAAACAAGACACTTTAATAACTATAAAAATAAAAACAAGACCAAGATAAAGAGTAGAAAATCACCATGTAGCCAAAAGTATAGAAATAGTAGCCCACGTGATGACCATAGGCCAAGTCTCATAGGAAAATTTTCCATTTTCATGCAAAATTGGGTTCGGCTGAAAGAGCAAGCGGAGGTTGGCGGAGCTAAGGGCTGCGGAACGTGGCGGAATGATGGGCTTCGGCTGGGAAGTATGGGTCACGGAGGGTTTTGAAGCGGAGGAGGTTTTGCAAGTTGTCAATGGCCGAACTGGGCTTGCGAGGGAAAAAGTAGGTGGTGGGGATGGCAAGTGGTTGGGGCGTAAGCTAGGCGTGAAGGCTGGAGACGGAGGGAAGTTTGGTGGATCTGATGGCGTGGAGTTTGGGTGAATGAGGCGAGGAGAAAGGTAAGTGAGCTACAGGTAAGATAAATCTTTCATCGTCCTCTTTTTTTTATAATGAAGAGCCAGAGGGTAAAAGATATGGGAGATAGCAGATATGAATACATATATGTTTCATTTATTGTTTCAAATGAAGAAAAAGAATAGACAGGTAGAGAAGTGAACGAACGTGACATAGGGAATAATAACAGTCCCAGCGTTGAATTCTGCAAATAATAAATGACAATGGCCATTTATCTCAGCCGTTTGAAATTTTGAATAGACATTTGAAGGCGGTACCGATACGGTAGGCGTTACGCAAAGTGCAACGTTCATCGGACTTCGAATTTGACAATCGAATATACCGTAGAGATCAGCACGAGGAGACGATCAAAACGGTATACGGATATCAGTGGTACGATTGAATTTATAAAATTCGAATTTTTCTACTAGCGGAAAATTCAAGAAAAGGTAGAAAAATAAGATCGACGGAGCCAAAGAAGTCCGAATTTGGAAAAACGAAAAATGACGTTTGCTCAGAAGATGGTTTAGAATTTTTCTATGTAAAAATATTTAGGTTCCGAAAACATTTTATTTTCATCGCTTTTTAACTGATTAAATTGAAGTAAATTTACGCGCGAAATAAATTTTCATATTTTCGGACGAAAATTTACCAGTTGCTATGTTTAATTAGACGCATTCCAAATATCAAATTTATATTTCAAAATTTTATCGTTTAAAATTTCACAAAAATTTAACTAATTACGTTATTAAAACAGTTAAAATTTACGGGTCGTTACACTTACGGATCTCTACAGGGACAGTAGTAGAAGAAATCGAGTCAACCAAAAAAGAATGGCGAGACTTCGAAACCCACATAGAAGTAGGAGGCCGAGGAAGGGGGATCTTATCCGGGATAGGAAGTGGAGGGTCACCCAAAGGGTCAGAAGGAGGAGATGCTTGCATGAAAGCGCCACATGGCCAAAGGAATGACATATGTCACAGATATCAGGTTTCCAGCCATAGTGAACATCAATAACCGCAACATGGCCATCAGCAGGGAAAACTCTGAGCTTATAAGGTAAAGGCTTGAAAGGGGTAATTTCGATTAGAGCTTTAGCATAAATAATCCTACCTCTAGCCATTGTGTTCGAGTCAAAACACTTAAGATCTCCAACTAAACTAGCAATCCAATTCAAACCAAGAAACGATTGAAGGACAGAGGAGATATGAGAGAAGTGGGCCCAAACAGGTATAGACAAAACCTGATCTCTAGCACTATCAATCGTCTTACTCTATGAAGTAATACTAAACGGTTTACCATCAATGAAAGAAGGCTCAGCCTCTAGCACACGCTGTCTTTCCTCCTTTTTTGAGAACTTAAAGAAAAACATAGAATTATCAAACTGAACTTGGAGACCACCCTTTAGTTTCCAACGGTTCTTACAGTGTTCCCGAAAAATATGGTACGGAGAATTCGAATCAAGGAAGAAACCAACAAGGCAGTCAGCCAAATAGTCTTCGCAAGCCTAAATTACCTCTAGAGGAGGAATCAAAACCCCACCAATCTCCCCAGAATCAAACAAACGAGGTACATAATTACCTGTGTTGCAAGGCAATGACTTAAAGAACGAACTCCATTTAGGTAGCATGGCATTAGCCGAAGGGCAAGCAAGGGGATCAGGAGGTGGAACTAAATCAGGCACGTGCATAACTGGTTTTGGATTTGCTGGAGCACAAAAATTCATATTGGCATTAACTCAATCAGGTGGAGTGCACAACGAAAAGGGTTGGAGAACAACATCAGAGACGTTATGATTCCAACCAACCACTTCAACATTCAATCCTTCACCGGATTCCAACCCAACATTGTCAGTACAATCATTCACGATTTCACCATTCAATCCAACCTCTGTATTAGACCAACGGGGAGCATGGGCTGCTGAAGCAAGAAACGAGGATAAAACATGCTTACCAGGCGCAGAGCAACCCAAATCCGTAGATCGAGCGCCTTCATCGATGTCAGCGATCAAGGTAGATAGGGGATTCTCCATAGGGGATTCAAGAGATTGTTCAACTGTAGTGGCATCGGAAACCCTAACATTGGCCGAGACATTCCCAAGAGCAGACCCACGATTTGAGGAAGCGGTGGCGAATAGGTGGCCAGAGCGAGTCGGCGAGGCAGCAACATCAAGATCTAGATCTAGCTCCTTATCCAATACCGGATGCCGAGTCTTGGATTTTTTCTACTTTGGCATGAGGAGTGGGGTGTAGAGGAAAAGGGATGAGCGGATGAAAGGGGTGGAGGAGATAGACTGTGGTCAAACAAAACGTGAGCGAAATAGTGGAGCTGCCAAAATTATCGCCTGAAGAGGAGCTGCCATTTCAATTTTTATGTATATGAATAAAATGACTTGATCTTAAATGCTTTATATTTCAAGCATGGAGCATAAAATCCTAATAAAGATATTCACTAATCTCATTGAGTACAATATCTAATGGACACAACACAACAAAGTAATGTATATTATAAACATTTGAAAAACCCTCATTTACATCAGATTAGCCTAATTTAACTGCATAGTCAAAATTGAGTATCACTACTCTCTAGTATATATTTCGGACTGCTTACTATGTTACTGTCAGTTCGTCCCTAGTCAATGTCACCTTTTTAGTGCTTTCTATGTATCAATATTGCATACTGATTCCTATTCAGTCTTTACGATTTGGTCATGCACTAAAAAAATTCTTTGTGTTTGTGGTATATATAAGAAAGGAATTCCATGTCTGAATTTCAATTTAATTCAATTAAGAAATAAATAATAACAATAAAATGTAGCACCAAATTTAATGAAACAGAAACAAAAAATAGTTTTAAACTCATCACTCCAAATAAAGTGAGGACACTGACAATGGTATTGAGTTCAACATCAATTAGATTTCATTAACCACAAACAAAGCTGAAAAATCCACATTAACTCAAATCACCAAAAGAGTCACAAGGAAATATGCTTATCCATAGAACCAATCCATCTATAAAATCTAGTATATAACATAATTGCATGGAACATTAGATGTGCAAATTTGACCTTTAAGTAAATTTAAATAAAGAACCTTATAGAGGAAGTGAACATTCAACTCATTGCCATCAAAGAAACTTAACTTAGAATTGAAACTGTCCGCAAAGTAGTAAAGTATATAGCCTCTCTTTGCTATTTCACCATAATTTAGATAAATCTCCTTATGGAATAATATTGGTATTATGGAACAAAGACAATTTTATCAAAGGTTACTATCCTCTACTGGTCAGTACATGAAGTTCCGGGCTATTTATACACCAACAACAACAAAATATTTCGTATTGTCTTTGTCTATGCTAGAAACAATAATAACTAAATATAAATCTACATAATAATTAGATTTTGAAGAAAAATCAAACAATCACAAAACCTAAAACCCTAAATTTTCAACTATAAAAAACAAGTTATATTATGCATGAAATTAAGGTTTGAATTCTTACTATTCGTCACTGTCGTGTATTATCCCCATTCTGAAGCAGCTTATTATTCTTCACCATCTTCAAGCTGCTTGATTTCAAAACCTAAAAACCTATGGGAGGAGTTATTCTTTAAACGAGAGACGAAAGAATTTGGGGAGGGGTGTATTTTTTGGGCCAGGTGTATTACTTTGGGCAGGCTGGGTATATACTTCAAGGGGTATATGTTCCTGAATTTTTAACTAAAATTCTGAAGTTTTCAAAGGTCTTATGGTCATTACAAAATTGTAATGTTGTTGCTAAATATTCTACAACGGTTCTTGGCTATTGTAATATTGTAACGACCTAAAGCCATTGCAAATTTACCATAAAGTTGCATTGCAAAATTTCTTATATGGTGTAGTGAAACTTGTTCATCATTCCATCGAACGACACTAAATTCTACCAAGGTGTAACTCTTGAAGTTTCTATCTCAATGATACAAGTAATGTTGAATTTGGACTCAAGGTGAAGAAGTTATGGGTTCTGGAAGTTTTACTCAACCTTAGGTCGACTCGAGGTCCACCTTAATTTTCTAGAGCTTTGACTTGGCGAAATCCCCGAGTTATTCATTTTCTATATTCCTAAGCCAAGACTTCGGTGTATATTGGTTTAGTATGACCTCGAGCAGAAACTCTGGGTCGATACATCCTCGACCAAACATGCCTTAGTTCAGTTGGTCACCAAACCATTCTACATAATGGCTCACCAACCCAGTCTAGTCGATGGTCTAATGAACAATTACTTTGGCCAAATTTGGCCATGGTAGTTCCATTTTCGTGACTTGTTGCATGCTTTAGTTCTATCATGTCCCTGACTCGGATAGTTTGAAATGCTCTATATTTTTTCACTTTAAAGCATTACCCAAGGCATGCCTTGGATCTGCATTGCCCTTGCCCCAAAGCTTACTTTGGCGCTTGGTCCAGCTCTTTAGATTTTTTCCAAAACTCCACTTTTTCGACCTCTTTTCCTTTGCATGCACTTCAATTGCTCTTTTCTATATTTTTCCTAACTCCAAAACGAACACCCATGTGTCAAGCAAAGTTTCTTCGACCCTCACAAGAATGTTCCCAATCCTCAAACAAAAATTCAAATGTATACAAGTAATAAAAATATACAAACAATACAAAACCAATCATACTAAGCTATTCTCATACATTTCGACAAACACATGATCCATATACACCACCATATATCATCATAACATATATTCAAATGCATATCAAATCATAAAAACAAAAATCTAAAAGTATTTAAAAATCTAGATGGTGGAATAATCATATATTTTAGTTTAAAAATTGATCTAAAACAATTTTAAAACATAAAATACACATATACTAATAAGGGGTTATTAACCACTCACCAAATCAATGAGTTAATCCCCTTGAAAGCCTTGAAATAACTGTAAATCATAAGTGGAAAGCAAAGAAAACAATAATCCGGCCCTAAAGTGTTGATTAGATAACCTCTAGTGATCTCTTTAGGCCTTTGTCTCTTAGTCTAACAATTTCTCTTTAAAATGTTATGTTTCTAAGTGATTTTGATTGAGGGGATATTAATGGAGGTTAAATGATGATTTTGGATTTGAAAAATAATGAAATAATCATTGTCCTATCCCCGGTTATCCCAAAAATAAGATTAGACCATTTTTTGGGCTTTTGGGCCAAATTATAAAATCTACCTAAATATGTCTTCTCAGGCAAAAAACTTAAAAATGTCATAAGTTTTAGGCGACTAGGCCAAATCGCTATTATAACCACTCTGCGAAAAGTACATTTCAACTTTCATCTGGGATAATAATTAACCTCTATTTAGGATCTTATAAAAATTATGACCACTACAAGATTTCAATTTCAAAAAATTATAGAATTTTGCCTTATGTCCAAAAATGTAGAAATTTACATTCGTATAAATTATTAGCTCAAAACAAGGTTTTTTTTATAGGCTAGTTGTATTTCTTTACATATTTTATTCCGTATATGTAGGTCGTTATAGCTGGCGTACACTGTGTATTCTATGTATCCAATTTATGGAAGTGCATGCATGGTTCTAGCATCGCAATTGAACCTAATTAACTTGAATATGTCGACTTTAAGGATGAAGCAGCGAAACCAAGAGGATTATCCGTATGGTTGGACATGATACAAAAAAAGCTCAAAAGAAAGAGTTTCAAGCTTGTTAGTGTTTTTGGAGAGATAATATCGGTGATTATACTTGAACCCAACATTTGAGATTTCAATCCTAAGGCCTTCGTTAGTATATTTAAGTTTTGTCGATAATATGCATGATATTTTTAGTATAGGATTTGTGTAGTTTGCTTTGTTGTTATGCTATTATTGTCATATATGCTATATTTAATTATTTGTTGGGATAGTTAGTTACATTGTTCCTTTCATTAGAATTTTGAGAAAAAATCTATGTAAGATTGAGGAGAATTATAACATCCCTAAGTTTTAATAATATTATTCAGGAGATTTAATTAGATAAATTAAATAGAATAATGTAAGAATTAGAATGATAAGGGAATTGAAATTTGAAAATAAAACTTAAGGTCATGCTTAATAGTTATAAATTGGCTTAAATGGACTAATATGTTATTAATTTACATAAAGGCATGTTAGAGAATAACCGCCTTCATTTCTATAACCCACCTATTCATGTATCCTTTCATCTTCTCATGTTCATTTTATTTCTCAAAAACAAAAGCAAACGTAAACCTAAGAAAGCCGGCCATTACAAGGAAGAAATGAGGGGAAGATTAAATCAAGCTAAAGAATTAAAGCAAGGGAATTAATCTTAAATCAAATCTCAAAGCTCTTATCATATTCAAGTTGAATAATAATTCATTCATTCCACCTCTTTTTTGTTTTTATAATTATATGTTTTCAGATTTAAGGTTAAATTCGTTTTTATGATGTTTTCGGATTTAAGATTAAATTTGTTTTTATGATGTTTTGGATGATGATATGCTTGAATTATTATATGTTTGATTTAAACCAATCACAGTTTTAGGGCTAAACCGATTGTTATTGATTTTAGAATGCCATGGAAAAAATTTATGTTTGGTAAAACATGATTTTAGAATGCCATGGAAAAAAATTATGTTTGGTAAAACATGATTTTAGAGATGGGTTTAAATTTTCATAATTTTCCAAGCTATGGAAAGTTTATTATGAATTTCTAAAGGAAAATATGATATATTTGGGTTTAAAATTTATTTTGATTATTTCAAGAAGAAATGGGGTCTGAAATTTTTATATGTTTGATAACATGATGAAAGTGAATTTCTGTGATTTTTGGGGATTTTTCCTAATTGATTTGCGATGGAAAATAAATTATTTTAAAAGAAGGACTTATTTGCAATATTTTTTTTGCTTAATGAAAGGGCTTAAATGTTACTTTTCCTTTGATTTAGATCTGATAAATGTGGCAATTATTTTGTAAAGTATTTGAAAAGTTTTTAAGGCAACCAATCAAAGGATTACAAATAGGCGGGTAGTTATAAAGCAATTATTAAAAAATAGCATAATTTCAGCCTTTATTCAGAAAAGTTGGTTCTGCCTCCTATAGTAGTGCCTTTCGACTCCAATGCTTCCGCACCAACTTAGTCGAAACCCACCCAGCCGAAACCCACTTAGTCGAAACCAATAAACAAGGT
This sequence comes from Allium fistulosum, assembly GCA_030737815.1. Taxonomy (NCBI): domain Eukaryota; kingdom Viridiplantae; phylum Streptophyta; class Magnoliopsida; order Asparagales; family Amaryllidaceae; genus Allium; species Allium fistulosum. Next base: position 856,118,433 of record CM060907.1, read on the forward strand.
ATCACTTAGATGGTACGTGGTGGATTGGAGGAAAGGCGGAAGCCATGGTGTCGAAAGCAATGCTTCCGATAGGGTCGAAACCGTAGTTTTGTTTTCAAATGTTAAGTGCCTGCTTTGTTTTACTTAATGTTTTCGACGTAGTTAAAGCATATGTTTTCGAAGGGGGTTTTTATAAATAGCTTTCAATGGAGGTTGCCATTGTATGTTCTAAAGGTATAAGCTTTTGAAGGGGTTACTTTATTTATTAAAGAATGCTTTCAAAAGTAGTGGTTCTGACCTAGTCGAAACCCAGCCGTTATTCTTTTACCTTTCGAATGTATTTCAGCTATCAATGCTTTTGAAGGGTTCCCTTTATTTTAAACTTAAGCTAAGTCACTTCCTAAATGCTTTCGAAGGGGTTCAGGGGTTTCGAATGTAATGGTGTCGAAAGGGGGTTTCGATGCTATCCTTCAAAGTTTTACTCAATGGTTTTGAGCTTTTGAATAGATGGTGCCGACACCATCAAATTTCCCCCCAAACAATATCATTAAGGGTTTCGAAAGAGATACTTTCATATATAACCGCTTTGAACCAAAAGATGTTTCTAAAAGTAAAACCCAATACTTTCGAAAGGGGTACTTTCATTTGTTTCAAAGCTATGTTTCTAAAGAATTTTGAGTAACGTTTTGATATCATCGAAAGGCACATTTGGTTTCGAAAGAGATGTTTTAGAAGGGCTTCGAAAGGTCTGTACATAGTGTTTGAAAAAGGAGTTTTCTTTGCTTTCGAAGGAGATTATCCAGGGGTTTCGAAAGTGATGTTTAATGGTTTTCAAAACAAATAACCCAATCTCATTTTTAAGGAAAAACCATGGCATAAATAAATTAAAGAGTTTGAAATAGAAGAAGTTTTCCTTGAATAACGGGTTGAAGGGATAAACCAAGTTTTATATAAAATGATTTCAAGGATATTAAACCACGGTGTTGGTACTATTTGTTGTTATGATTGCTTCTTCATATATTTATTCACACTGTAATTAACTCATAACGATGCTTTGGGGAAGGGTAGAATAACCAGCTAGGTTGACCCAGTAGTGAATATAACTTAAGAAAAGTTAAAATCTTAATTAAAGGTATTGGCAGGGGCCAATAGGTTCACAGTAAGCCCATGAAAACTGTGTAAAGAAACATATATTGGCAGAGGCCAATAGATTCATTATGAGCCCATGAAAACTATGATTTGATATTGGCAGGGGCCAATAGGTTTATAGTTAGCCTATGAAAACTATATTTGGATTAAGATATTAATAGTTAGTCAATATGTTCCTACTCAGCCAATGAAAACTAGGATAAGAGTAAAGATATTGGAGTTACCAATAGGTTTTTAGTGATCCCATGAAAACTATGTAAATGGACAGGGAGTCCTTAAACATGTAACCGGTTATTAGTCAGCCCATGAAAACTATTAGGTTAATAGTAATCCTAGAAACTATAATTGAGACAGATAGTCAAAATGAATGGGGATATGTAATCTAGAATTGATTTACTTGTTTTTCATATCATCATGTTGTTTTGAATTGTTTATAACCATTGTAGATGTAGGAGCATAGTATATGGTTTTATAAAGTTTTTAAGGTACTAGTGAGGGGAAAACTCGTTCACCTAAGCGGCGTGGTCTCTCTAGATATCTAAATGGTTTGAGATGATAGATTAGTATTCATACCAGGCTTTAAGTCTGGCTCGAAGTTTTTGTTTTCCCCTTAAACTCTCAGGTAGTCAACTGATTTTGAGTAGTTTGAGGTTAAGGGTTTTCAGGTGTTCGTTTAAACGAATAAAGCTTCTGGTGACTGTAGGAGGCATGCTAGCTACTTAGAGTTCTTTTATTTCCATTGTGATTTGGTTGTAAAGGCAAACTTGTTTTATTGCCTTATAATATACTCTGATCATCTAAGGGGACATCTTCATATGTTGCTCTTGGCGTATTTTGTAATAAGCATATTTTGTCTGAACGTGGTCTGTGCACTGGGATTATGTAATGAATTTGAAATATTTTGAAATGGAATGTGGACTTTGTTTGCTATTTTAAAAAATTTCCATGGTTATATGTTTTTGTGTATCAATGTATTTAACATTGTCGTATTTGGTCACCGAGGATTAATAACTATGGATGACTGCACCATCCGTAGCCGTTAGTTTTGGGCCTCCAAGTAGGGGGATGTTACAATAATGTGATGACCTTCAAATTTTCACCTAGAGTAATTAGTTAATTAATTCAACTAATTGAAATGTGTAACTAAATATGATTTATTTTTACCATAAAGAATTATGACGTCGGACTTGTTTCATTGTTTAGATCTTTTTAAGTATATATAAACAAGTATAAATAATCTTTATTGGGAGTTACATTTAGAAGCGACTAACAAAATAAAAATGGACTTTAGTTTCAACGGCTTAGGAAGTTTTGGGTTTAGGTCCAAAGTAATAAATTAACTCACATCACCTAATCAAAACCCTAAGTTAATCCATATTTTTTCCATTTCTAGTGTAAACACTTTCTTCTTCGTTCCACTAACTCCATTGGAGAAAGACATACTAATTTTAGATAAAATATGACTTCTAAAATCAAATAATAATCATCTGAATTCTAGTTAGAAAGAAGGTTTTGAAATCATGTAAAGAAGGATTTGGAGCACTTATTTTTTCGAGTTTTGATCTTAGCTTTTGGAGGGATTGATCGGGTTTTGGATTGGAAAACATTACCTTGGTGAGTGGGAACCAAATCCAACTAAAAGTTTTTGATAAAATATGATATACTAAAGTTATACACAGATTATGTAAATTGAAATTTGGAGGTGAATGAACTGGTATGAACACATGTAATGCTTGGTTAGTCATCTAGATCTTAGGTAGAAAGCAAACTATTAATTTAATGTTAATCAGCAAATGTGATACTTTTACGCTATGACATCAATTTCTTTGAATGAATGTTTTCGTATGTTTAGATGCTATTCTATTATAATAATGTATAAGTTTAGTTAATAAACATTTATAAGAAGTTTGGGATGATTTTCATCCGTTATGGGTCAAGATAAGATATTTTCTGATCGGCTATCGTATAAGTTAGGTATATGTCATTGGAGCGAATTCATAAATTTCAAACTAAATGATCGTAAATTTCATTCATATTTATTTAACCCCTAAATTTCGAGCGTTGTGCATTTCAATCGTCTATTCAAACCAATTAATCGTCACATTGTCTAACTTAACTTATGTGTCTCTGGTTTAGCTACTTAGACCTGAAAACATAGAAATTTTGGATCACTAGGTCTAATTATTTTGATTACAAAAGTAGGAAAACATATTACTTCGATAGTTGTACTTTTGATCGGGTTAAAGTGTTTTTAGCCGATGTAATATATAGAATTTCAACCATTTGATTTCGATCAATTTCAGATTTTGATCGCTTAGGCAAAAGGATTTTGATATGAAAATTTCGGTTGTTATTTCTTGGCTAAAGACAAAGGTTATTACCATTATATTTTAGTCATGCGAAGTTCGTTTGAATCGTTACGCTATTGTAACACTCCTAATTTTATATAACGTTATTCGGGAAATTTAATTAGATAAATTAAATAGAATAATGTAAAGATTAAGGGGGTTAAGGGATTGAGATTTGTATAATTACAAGGTAGCCGTGCCTTAAGTAATGTAGAAACAAATGAAAATTTAAAATGAAGTAAGTAAGGGTAAAAAGATAGTGGCAAAATAGGAATAGGTTATATTCTTATACCCCAAACCCCTTATTCCATTTTCATTTACACCATTAACAAACAAAACTAAATATAGAGGAGCTTGGCCGGCCACATTAGAAGAAATCTTAAAGAAGATAAACAAGGAAACAAGTACGAATCTTGAAGGGAATAAACAAAGAGCAAACCTCAACCTCTTTGACAATAAGCTAAGGTGAATAATATATTACATCTCATTTTTATTGTTTTTGGTTTCTAGACGAGATCTGAATTTATTTTGCAAGTAAAATGCCATGATTTGAGTGTATAAATGGATATATATGCTTGTTGATGATTTATTTTGCTTCATATATATTTTATGATAAGTTTTGATTTGAAAAACCTATTAAATGACATCCTAATAACTTGCGTTTTTGATATATGGTCAAAAACATTATTTTAGAGATTAGTTTCAAGTTTCATAATTTTCTAAGTTAATGTGGATTTATTATGAATTTTCTAGGAAAGAAAATGGTTAAATTGGATTTAAATTATTTTCGGCAAATATATGATAGCCTTGGATCTGAAATTTAAATATGCAAGAAAACATATTAAAAATGAATTATGGGAATTTTTAGAGAATTTTTCTAAGTATTTTATTATGGATATAAAATTATTTAAGGTATGGGACTTAAATGTTTTATATGTTTTAGAAACGAGAAGGGCCAATTTGTTAAATCTTTAAATCGTTAATTATTGAATTCGGCGACACTTTTAGAAAAAGATTTTGAAAAAGAATTGGCAACCAATTATATGTTGACAAATAAGGTAAGTTAGTTGGAAAGAAATTACTTTAAAAGGCAAATTATCAGTTTTGCAAGAATTTACTGCTTCGCCACTTCCATCATCTACCTTCCAACCCCATACTTCCACCCCAACCAAGTCGAAACCAATACACATGGTATCAATGCCCTGGTACGTAGTGGATTGGAGTTATGCGGAAGGTATAGAGTCGAAACATGCTTTCGAAGGAGTAGAAGCTACTATTTTTGACTACGAATCACTTATGTTTATAAAGGAGGCTTTTGAAGGAGTTATATTAGCTTTCGACTTAGTCAAATGTGCCTTTGTTTTATCAGAAGGGCTTTCAAAAGGGGTTGCCACCTTTTATTTTAAAATGAAGCTTTCAAATGGGTTCGAAACCCATGCTGTCGCATTCAACCCTTCGAATCAATGCTTTCGAAAGGGTACTCTTGCCTTTAAACTTTGAAGCCGCTTCTCCATGCTTTTGAAAGGGTTGGTTTCGAAACCATCCACTTTCTTTTACTTAGGAATAATGCTTTCGCCCCAGTTCTTTTAAGACCCTTAGATATATTGAAAGTTAAACACAAAGGTTTCGAAAGGAATGGTTTTAAATGGTTTCGAAGCTATGTTCCACGAACTTTTACTTGAACCCAATACTTTCGAAAGGTATGTTTTAAGTGAGAAATTTTAATGCTTTCGAAAGGTATATAATGTAGGTTTCGAAGGGAAGGTACCACAATTTTTCGAAAGGTTTACTTTGAGTAATTAAGTAGAAGGTTTCCAATGCTTTCGAAAGGCAAGTTTAAGGTGCTTTGAAAAGAGGATGTCTAAGGTTTTAATAAAGCTTTCCAAGGGTTACTCTCAATGATTTCAAAAGGTATATTTTTAAAGGTTTCGAAAGGTATGTTTTGACCATTCGGCCTAGTGTTTCAAGGTAAAGTAGTTAACTTATTTTGAAAGGGGTACTTTCAATGGTTTCGAAAGGGGTTGTTTAAAGTTTTAAGCAAAGGTTTCGAATGGTTTCCCATGGCTTCATAGCCTAAGATCTTTTAAGTTAAAGGGTTTTTAACTTACTTTGGAAGGATAGATAATCCCATTAGATTTCATCAACATTGTTTTGTGTAAAGTATATATATATATATCATGGCTTAAGTGTTTTGAGAAAAGCAAAGTATATGATTTCCTTATTTTATAAGAAGTATGATTTCAGGGGTAAATCATTTGTAAAGGATGTTTACAAGGAAATAAAGTTTTGATGGGGTAGTTAACCCTAAGACAGGAAATGAAATATGAAAAGGGTAGTAACCCTAAGTTTATAACTCAGCTATTAGAAGACTAGACAGGACTGATGTAGGGTCGCGCCATGTACTTTAGCTATTTGCCCCTAGCTAAAATAAGTCCAAAGTTCCAGTGTGTAAGGCTTGTCACAGATGGGACTAAATTGAGTTACATACCGAAAGGAATATACAGAGTAAAGATAGGTTATTGGTAAGCCCGCAAAAACCATTAGGTCAGTTGCTCCTAGAAAAGAAAAAGAAAATTAAGGGAAGTCAGCCCAGTATTAGAAAGTTAAGGGCAGCCATCCCAGAATTGTGTCTAACAGAAGTTAGATTTTTGGTTTTGTCTGGTAGGCCCAAGTCAGCCAAGTAAAACTGTAGTGTGGACAGATAGTCCATTGATTTCCTTATTTTTATGCATATAAATATATATACTTGCTATTATTGTTTGAATCAGTTTGATTGTAGGGTTTTAAATTGCAAAAGATATATTTTAAAAAAGAGATATTAGTGAGGGGAAACTCGTTCCGCTAAGCAGCGTAGTCTTACTTATTACCAGTAAACTGAGATCTAATAGTACTATTTAGGAGTGGGCACGGTTGGTTAACCGAACCGATCGGTTAATTTGAACGGTTAACCACTGAAAAGTAACGGTTCGGTTAACCGTTTCATCGGTTAAAATGGCCCGTGCATACTGACCGAACCGGTTAAATTTAACCGTTCGGTTAATAGGTCGATCAAGCGGTTAACTGTTGCACGATTAACCGTTTAATCCAAACGGTTAACCGTTGTCTGGTTAACCGATGGTTAACCATACATATATATTGCAAAGTTAATTCATGGCAATTCATACTTCATAACTTCATATACAGGACATGAGATTAGCCATAAGTTAATTCATAAGTTCACCATAGCATCATAAACATAAACAATTACATAAATAGTCCACAATCACAAATAGTCCACAATCATAAACAAAGATCACAAGTTCACGGCTAAGTTCACATTTTACAATCCACAACAGTCCATAATTCATAGTTTGGAATTATATAAACTACAATACTACATAGTACATACAATTACAACTGCAAAATGTAATGAAAATTTAGCCTGAGGCCCTGAGCTGAACTGTTGATCACAACTAGAGTCTAGACTGCAGCAGTCTAACAGTCATCACAGTGTGATAACATTGACCATGGTTACACCAAAGTGAAGATCATCGATGCAATAACTGTCAAGTGGAACTGTTTAATACCACATACATATTTGTGATCTGTATTCTTTCAAAAGTCATATATATACAATACCACATACATATTTGAAAACTGGAACTGTTTAATACGACATACATATTTGAAAACTGTCAACTAGAACTGTTTAATGCCTTTGAAATTATGCATATACATTTAAAAACTTCATAAACCTTTGTACTAAAAGCAAGCATATGATCAAAAATTATATATATACTGACTGTTATATCATAGACTATTATTGTGTAGAAGCTACTTATATATATGATAGACTTTTATATATACTGTTATATCATAGACTGTTATATCAAAAATTATACTGAAACTGGAACTGTTATATCATAGACGTTATATATATACAGACTGTTATATCAAAAATTATATATATACCTTGGTTCATTATAGTGTAGAAGCAACTTATAATGGTTATAGACTGATATATCATTTACTATTAGTAATTTACAGTTATATTCATTAGTTCATTATAATCATTGGTTATAGTATTCTACACTATAATGTTTACATTTTGAAATTTATTCTCACATTTTGAAATTTTAATCATTGGTTATAGACTGTTATATCATTGCAACCATTAGTAAATAAGTTGCTTCTACACGGACTGTTATATTATTGCAACTTATTTACATATTGCAACTTATGTTCATGTATTCTAGTGTCTTTATAGACTGTTATATCATTGCACATGTGTTTTTATTTTACATATTGCAACTTAAAATATGAAGTCATTTATTTTAAACATGTATCATGAAGTGGATATATACTTACCAATATATTATGTATCATGTAAATATTTACATGTATCGTGATATTTAAACATGTATCATGATATATATGCTATGATATTTATCAATACATTTATAATTTATTTTAAACATGTATCATGTAACATTTATTTACATGTAATATTACAGTATTGATATATATATATGTATGTATTACAGCAATGATATTGGTATTTTCATGGATGTATTACAGTTACTGTAAAATAAATGACTTCATGATTCATGTTTAAAATAAATGACTTCATGATATATGCATTGGTATTTTCATCCATTTGTAAATACACTGAGTCTATATAGAATACACACTGTAAAATAGAACAGTACTATACACTTGAAACTGCACATGCATATACTCAAAACCAATATGCTAAAAACCTTTATTTTTTGAAATCTATATGTTTGATATTTTTATTTTCTCAACTCATTTTACATTTCGAAAACTAGGTAAGTATAAATCTAACACTCACATGTATATATATTTACCGAAACTATGTGCATCTTATCTTATGTATTCTTCAAAATATTAAGGTTTAAAAAAGAAGTATACATAACAGTAATACAAAATATTACGGTAATTTTATAAAGCAAGCATGTTTACAGTGATTCAATCAAGCATGTTTACAGTGTTTATAGTGATTCAATCAAGCTAACTGCAGCAAGAAAGTTTATAGTGATTCAATCAAGCAACTTGCAATAAAACTAATGGTTTATAGTGTTGAAACTAATGGTTTGTCCATCAAGCATATTTATAATGTTTACTGTGATTCAATCAAGCATGTGTGATGGACAAATCATTAGTTTTATTTCTGAACCTAGACAACTATCTACAGATTTTCGCATGAATCGCATCAGTAAACTATAAATATTACTATAGATTTTTGAATCAGTAAACCAAATTTAATCAACCATATGGAAATAAAATTACTGTTCGAATCAGTAAACCATTTAATCATAGATTTTCGAATCAGTAAACCAAAGTTCATACTTAACCAAATTTTCGCATCTCACATAATTATTTAATCAACTAATTAAACAGATAATTAAATAAAATAGGTAAAACTAAAAGTTAAAACAAACCCACATTCTTCCTCTTTCGACTATTATTCACCATATCTCGACTCGATCACTCAAAGCCTCAAATCGATCGACTCGCAGTTGGAATCGCAAACTTGCAAGTTGCAACACGTTGACGAATCGACAATTTGTAAGTGGATCTAGGGTTTTTCTTTAAATCGAATGAGGGAAGAGGGAGGGAAGCGGTGGTGGCGACATTTATTTAGATTAGGTTTTTGGGGATAAAGAGGGAATAGGCTACAGCCGTTATAGAGTAAGATGAATAATATTATAATACGAAGTGACGATACGAACGAATACGAAATTCACGAGAATATGGGTTCAACTTCAAAACTTATTCGGTTAACCAGTTAACCGCGGTTAACAAGCGCTTTAACCGTTAACCGAACCGAAGTTGATCGGTTAAGGTCGGTCGGTTAACCTAAAGTTCGGTTAATCGTTTATATCGGTTAACGCAATTCAGTCGACATCGGTTAAGTCGGTTAAATGCCCACCCCTAGTATTATTCACACCAGGCTTTATGTCTGACTCGAAGTTTATGTTTTTCCCTTAAACTCTCTGTAACAACCCGGATTTTTCGTTGTTCGATTTTGAATATTTAAATGGTTTAAATATTTGATTTGGATTTATAATTTAGTTAGTAATATTTTTAAATTGGATTTTCAAGCAATTTTGTAAATTTTGGAAATCATCGATTTAATCGACGAGTTAAAATAGCAATCCGGGGCATAGTCTCGGAATTCGACGAAACCAGTTCCATTGGATCCATAATAGTGTATTATTATCGGATTCCAAATTTGTAGCTTTTGGAGTTATCTTTTGATCGTATGGGATAGAAACACGCTGAAATTAATATCAAAATTTTATATTTTTCATTGAGTCCAAAAAGCTATCTTCTCCATACGATCGAATTAGGACTTGAAACCTTTTCCATTGCGTTGGGAATAGGGGTATAACATTATAAACGTCTAGCGGCACTCCTCGATAAGAGTTCGAGATTTTTAGCTACGAAATCGAGGCGTTTTGAAATTTAAATGAATATTTGACTAGTCAAAAGCTTGTCTTATCTTTTGCAACTTGACTGTGACCTAACCTATTCAAGCATGCATAAAGTCACGTCTTTCCCTTTTTAAAAGAAGCAGGGCATGACAGTGAGAAAAAAGCAAAACGAAAAGAAAAAAATATCTTCGTCTCGTTCAAAAGAAGAAGAAACAAATCAAAAATCCCGCTTCTTTTTTTACGCTTTAGCTGGTTTATTTCGAAGGAAATCAAAATCGATTCGCATGTATGAAAAAACAAAAGAAAATGATGTCCGTTCTCGAATCGAAGCGGAATCGATTCGAAGGCAGGAAGTCGCGATTGATCGTGCGGCAGCCTGGAGGTCGATTCATGGTCGAGGGTTGCGTTAAGGTTTGGGTGACGGGGCGGCGCGACGTGGAGGAGGAAGGCGAGGTATGGTCGATGCGGCGGTGGAGTGGATGAAATCGCGGTCGTCGATGGAGGAAGGCACTCTTTGTTGGGTTGTGGCGGCGACGGGTGGGGATTTCGATTTCATCGTCGATTGACGATCGTTGGCCAAGGCGATTTAAGGGGAGCGATGGGTTGTGGCACTGGCACGCTCAAGGTGAAGGCGACATGGTCACCACATCAGGCCGCGCAAGGTAGCGGCGATTGGAGATAGCATTTTAGGTGTTGGACGAGTAGGTCGGGGGAGGGGGAGGATCGGTGATGGTGTGGGGTATCTGTGTGCAGTTGAGGATGAGAGAGCGACGGTTAGTTTTTTTATTAATGTAATTTTTTTCGTTAAATTCGTGATTAAGGAAAATAATTATTTTAATTAAGTTGAATACTTATTGATTTAATTACTTGCTATACAAGGTTCAAAATGAATACGAAAAGTCGAGTTGGTTCGTGGCGGGAAGATCTACGCCATAGAACGGGTTTGGGATTTTTTTCGGAGTCAGCAGGAATTTTAAATTTTAAATCGATCGTTGTTTGATTTAAATTAAAATTTGGAATGGTCTGTAAATAAAATCAAGGTGAGAAAAATTCTCACTCATTTGGATTACCAAAATTTAAATTTTAAATAGTTGAAATTAAATTTTGGATGCCAGTTGAATTTATAAATTATTGTCTGTTGAATGATATAATATATATATTGTAGTATATATATAATTGGAGTGATATTCCCGCACATTATAGCGGATGAGACCCTATGCGCCCCGCATAATAGCGGATGACTCTATATACCGCGATATCCCCCTCGAAGTGGGATTGGTATTTTTATGTTGTATTAACATCTGTGGATATAGGAAAAAACAGGTTGGAGGGATCCAACTGGATTCCTCAAAATGTTGAATTTAATTTCATATATTGTGATATATGCATTGTGTAGAATAATCTAGTATAGATTATTGTAGTGTTTGGAATTATTGGATGCTATTGTAGCACTGGCCTGAATTTTGATATTTTAAATACCATAAATATATTTTTTAAATGGAAGGAATTAAAGGGAATTTTTGATATAAAAATATTTATATTGGAATTGGGTATATTTAAAAGAAATTGAATTAGAAAAATATATTTGATTTTTGGTTATACTTAACTATTGTGAATTATTAAATGGTGATTTTAAAAATGAATTATATAAGAGAATTTATAAATGATATTCTGGAAATATAAAAAGGAGTTAAAACCAATATTAAAAATAGACTGGAAGTATAAATGGTAGGGGCATTTCACCAGAAGGACAAACTTTGCAGTCCAATTAGTTTCTAGGACACACATTCAAAGAAATTACTTTCAAGGCCAAAGTCAACAGAATAATTACTTTCAAGGACAAAGTCAGCAGTCCAATTACTTTCAAGGACATAATTTCATAAGTTTTTAGGCCCTAGAAACTAATTATTTTACATTTTGTCCTTGAAAGTAAGTATTTCAGTTTTGTGTCCTAGAAACTAATTCCACTTGCTAAAGAGGCCCTTGTGCCTAATTTCCACTAAATGGAATTTATAAGAAATGTATTTATATAATGGAATTTTATAAATAAGACTTGTTTTATAAATAAGTAACACCAAAGGGGTTATAAAATTGATAAACGATGTTTATAAATAAAGGAATTCGATATCAGATAACGATTGGAAATATAAATTCATATGGTGAATTTATATTAGAATATGGAAACAGCATTGAGAAAAATAGTAGATTCTATTTTTGAAATGAGAATGGTTAGGGAATCGACAATGAATCGATATGTTGTGAAATCGAGAGGAAGTTATAAATTAAATTGGTTATCGAGATTTTAAAATTTATTTTTATTTTTAAGAAGTTAAGTTCGTTTTTCAAAAGGGAAAACTTTATTATTTAAACTATGAAATTTTAAACTAGTTAGTATTGGAATACTTCGGAAAATGGATTTTCGAATATTTAATATTTATTGAAATAAAATTTTAATTTTTATAATCAGCTGAGTAAGTTGATTTGTTTTATTTTTAAATGAGTTATTGATGGTTTATTAAAAGTGCTTATTATTTTTAATCATAACTTAAAACATATTTTAAAAATAAAAATAAATTACTATTCTTTAAAATGCTCATTATATATATATAGTTGAAATGATTGAAAATTTATTTATAAAATTCTCTCGAGATGTGTAACAGGTTTTAAATTTAAGGATGAGATTTTATAAGAGACATCTTATAAAATGAAATTCTAGAGACTAAGAAAATTCCAATGTTAAATGTGATAACTTCGGAAAGAATTTGAACTCATTTAAAGAAGTTATAAATGGTTGGTTGGGATTATAAATAAGTATAATCGAGTTGGGAATCGTAGAAAGGATCTATTAAAATTCCGGAGACTTATGAGATAAGTTATGTAATATTTCCAAGTATAATATTGAGATGATTTTGGAAATTATACGTATAAATATTTTCCTAAGCATTGAAAGGAAGGTTTTGGAAATATTTTTAGTGGGAAATGATTTGGAATAGAAATATTTTCTAAGTGTTATAAAAATGGAAGTTGGAAATATTTCTAAGTATTGAAAATGGTGAAATATCCTGTTATGGATACAAGTGTTGGCATTGTTTTCAAATATAGAAATATTGAAAGAGATTGAATATATATCTTGGTGAAGATGTTTGGAATAAATATTTTAGAGATTTATAAAATAAGGCCTAGTGTTGCTTTTGGATGTTATTTGATAGTTAAATAACCGACTATCAATATTGACCAAATTTCGTTAATCGTTTCGAAGAGACCGGGATCGGATTTAATTATTCGGAAACCACTTCGATCCAGTTTGGAATGTAACGAATGAATACCGTGAAGATGACGAAGATGGTGATTCGGTTTGTCCAGACCCAGGACAACTTGTATGGATGAATGCTATCAGAACATCGTCGTTGGAGGACGATGAGCATTCTAAGTAGAATTGTTCCTTGAATGGTAACGCTTAGCCTCAAGCCTCATCAACCGGGAATGACTAAAACAGGGGAAATGCAGCAAGGCTAAGTGGGTCGCACCTAATTAGGGTATGTTATCACTTTTCTAGATGTCCTCGAAAACCTTTATATGGCGGATATAGGTGTGCATGAAAGAAGGACCGCTCGATAGCAAGGGTGGGAAAACCTGGGGTGATAACATATTTGGTCTATCCAGGTTAGGGGTAGGCCGGTCTTGTGTAGCAGGGGATCCCAGCGATGGTCCTCGGTACATTGTTCTAGAGGTGTACTGTGATGGGCGGTACCCCAGTGGCCAAATCATTGTATGGAATCCATTCTCCAATACGAGCCTTACGGTTTTGTTTGTAGAGCCTAGTATGCTGGAATTTAATTAATGTAACAATTTCGGCCATTTGAATAAGTATTTGTGTTTAGACGTTATTATAATATCAGAGGATTTTCTATAAAAAAAATTGGTTATCGTAAGGTAAAAACCCATCGTGTTTATGTGTGACGCGGTCTTACGAGATACCTTTTTTTCAAAGGATTTTGATAACTCTAATAATTCAAATTGAGTGTGTTTTTCTCACACTGGTTTTCCATACTGACTCGGGTGTTATTTTATTATAATGCTCGGGTCAGACCGAGTATTACAGATTCAGGATAGAATGCTCTAGAGCTCAGGAGGTGAGCTGGAGGAGTAGAGACGTATCTCCGTACTTGATTTATATTTCCGTTGTATGAGGACAAGTTAGTAAACTGTCCAGGTTGATTGTTGTATATTGTACTCTGATAATGGTATGTATATTAGCAGCACAGTTCTTGTATTTAAAATCTGTTAGTATATATTATATTGTGTTCCACTGCGATTGTGAGATTCTATGTTGTTTATTTTTCTTCTATCTCTTTCTTCTTCTTCACCCCTAGTTATTCGCTCTTTCGTACACTTTGGGTTGAGCGAGGTAGAATTATTAGCAACTCAAGGGGTACGGAACTGCGGATCGCTGCACTCTCGGGTGCTCAAAATTAATTTGAGCAAATTGAGAGTTAGGGTTTTACAGGTTTAGTAGGTGAAGGAATAAGCTTCCGAATACGTGCAGGAGGCAAAGATAGCTATGTAGGAGCTATTTAGTTGTATATCCACTGTGTTGTATATAAGACTGATACGTCTATTTAGTACTCTGATCATATAAGGGGGCGTCTTCATATGTCGCTCTTGGCATAATTTGTAATAATTATATTTGATCGAAACCTAGGGATCATTTGGGATTATGTAAATGAATATGAAATATGGTTTTGAAATGTAATAAGAAAAGCTGCTTTCTGAAATCTGTGATTTTATTTCTTATTCATATGCTTCTGATATTATGGATACCATTAACATTACTATATCTTGTCACCAGAAGTTAATACTATAGATGACTGCAGCATCTATAGCGCTTAGTTTCGGGCCTTAAGATAGGGGATGTTACAAATTGGTATCAGAGCATAGGTTTATGAAAAACTTAAAAGAAATTTCAAACTTAAAATAATTCTGAAAAACATAATCCTAAGGGATTATAGAAACGATTGGGGTATGGGATAACGCTATAGAAACGTACTTGTATTTGCTATATATAAATATACGCTTTATCTCCATTTTACCATCTCTCTTAGGTCATTCTTCTGTATCTTACAAAGACTCGAATGCAGATTTTACGAACGTAAGATATGGATGCTAGAAGTGGAAGAGTTAACATTGCCGGGGGAAGCACCACAACTAACAAAAATGCTCGACCCAACAGGAGAAACCTGGGTCGACCGGTAGATGCTAACCAAAATGCAAATGCCAATGTGGGTGCTGGAATGCCGCAAACTGATATGGGGGCTATGTATCAGTTTTTCATGAACATAATGCAGGTTGGAGTTGCTGCAGGTTTAGTTGGAGGAAATGCTAAAGGAGGAAATAAGGGAGCTCCAGTAGTCAATAACTATGCAGTACTAAGCAGAGATTATGCTAGGCTTGGAGGAAAACGTTTATCGAGACTGAGGACGCAATTGAAGTAGAGAATTGGTTACTTCATTGCGAAAGGATTTTTACTGATTTGGGGCTTAATGATGAGCAAAAAAGGAGACTTGCTTCTAGATAGTTACAGGGAGCAGCACTGTACTGGTGGAACAATGTTACGGTGGGAATTAATGAGAAAACCATGACTTGGGCTAAATTTAGAAGAAGGTTTGAGGAGAGGTTCATGTCGAAGATTGCTAAGTCAACTCTACTTAGGAAGTTTATGGAGTTGGAGCAGGGAGACATGATGGTGCTTGAGTATGCAACCAGGTTTGAGGAGCTTTCGAGATACGGATATGCTATGGCTCATACGGTTCTCAAAAGGAATGAGAAGTTCATCCGCGGATTGAAACCTAAACTAGCTAAAGCGACTCTGCCACATATCAGGGATCCGTGTGATGTAGTTGTTGAAATGGTTTTAAGGCAGGAGGAGATGCTTGTTTTTCATGATGGTAGCAAACTAGGGAAGCTCAGAGTAGGCGGAACCAGAAGAGAATTTTTTTTCCAAAAGAAGGGCGCTCAGAAGAGTGGAGCAACCAAGAAAGGAAAGCTTGATGTAGTTTGCTATAAGTGTGATAAGAGGGGACACTATGCTCATGAGTGTCGGACATGCAAAGGGAAGAAATCTGCTGACAAGAAGGGAGTATGATGTTTCAACTATGATCAGATCAGACATTATAAGAACCAGTGCAAGGAGCTAGCTAAGGATGGAAAAGGCAAGATGTTTGCACTGGAACCAGCTACCTCAAGGCCAACAGCTAGGGAGAAAGGAAAAGCTGTGTTGGGAGGTACGCTTTTGATTCATGGTGTATCAGTTAGAGTTCTATTTGATACTGGTGCATCACATTCTTTTATATCTCATTAGTTGGTAGATAAGCTTAACCGAGAACTCTCGTACCTAGTTGCTTCCTTAAAGGTTGCAAATCCGATAGGAGGGTATGTGACTTTTGGGATGAGATGTAACCAACTAGAGTTTAAAATATTAGGTCATACATTTGCTTGCAGTTTGCATGTATTTGATTTCGTAGGGATCATAATTATTTTGGGTATGGATTAGTTGAGTAATTATGATGCTACGATATTTTTCCATGGTAGGAAAATATCACTTAGACACCCTAGTAGTAGTGATCGGATTATATACTCCATAGCAAACCCTAGTTTTGAGGAAAATTCTTTGTTGAGTGTTATGGAGGAAGAAGACGAGTTAAATCGAGTTTTCGTTGTTAGAGAATTCGCAGACGTCTTTGAGCCTGTAGTGAGACTACCGCCAAAACGAGCTATTGAGTTTCAGATAGATTTAGTACCAAGAGCAGAGCTGGTGAGTAGTCCACCAAGTAGAATGACACCTACCAAGATGAAGGAGTTAAAGGTGCAGTTGGTGGATTTAGAAAGCAAGAATTTTATCAGACCAAGTAGTTCGCCTTGGGGAGCAGCCGCAGTGTTTGTAAAGAAACCGGACGGATCATTAAGGTTATGTGTCGATTATCTTAAGTTGAATGAAAAGACGATAAAGAATCGATATCTGTTACCTAGAATTGATGATTTGTTCAACCAGTTAAGTGGAGGCAAGGTATTTTCCCAGTTGGATGTGGCAATTGGGTGCCATCGGCTTAGAGTGGCTAAGGATAGTATTCCTTTGATGGCATTTAGAACTAGATATGGGTCGTAAGAATGGTTAGTAATGCCGTTCGGACAAACTAATGCGCCAGCATTCTTTGTAGATTTGATGAACCGAGTTTTCGAAGAGCACTTGGATATTGTAACGACCCGTATTTTTACGGATCGAAACATCGTAAAACAATTGACGTTTGGTCGCATTTGTGATAAGTCATCCTGAGTCTAAGTCATAGGTCGTTAACGACCTAGGGTATGTCGTAGGTCGTGTGCGACTTAGGATGCTTCAGCTCCGACTTACTACTAGTAGCATTGCATCTTGATATTAGTAGTTGAAGTGGTAAGTCGGGGACGACCTAAGGAAGTGAACTGGTTAAGTGTTAGATCGGTTGGGACGACCTATAAGATGTTAGCGACCTAAGGGATTAAGTGAGTTAGCGACTTAAGGATTTTAGGTCGTAGGTGGTTAGGTCGTATGGTAGGTTAGGTCGGTCGAGCGACCTAAGTGTTGACGACTTATAGAAGTTAGCGAGTTAAGAGAGTTTGCGACCTAGTAGTTACCGTGTTAGTATAGTTAGGTCGGCAACGACCTAAGGAAGCTGGGGTAGCGGCGGGCGACCTAGGAGTTTTGTGTTAGGTCGTTTGAGCGACTTAAGGTTAAGTAGTTAGGTCGTAAGCGACCTATGGGGGTGCTGTGTTAGTTAGGTCGTAAGCAGTCTTTGTTAGTTAAGTCGTTCAGACGACTTAAGTGTTGGGTCGTAACACTCTTAGGTCGCGTGGGTTGCTAAGTTGTTAGGTTGCAAGGTTTTATAAGTCGTAAGTCGTAACTCAGTAAGTTGTTAGGTCGTAGAGGCAGTCTGCGTTAGGTCGCTGGGTTTTGTCTAAGTGTTAGGTCGCGATCTGTGTTAAGTCGCGCGTTTGCGCTAGGTCGTAGGTCGTAAGGTTTGGATAGGTTGAGAGTTTTAGGTCGGTGGGGTTTTAGGTCGTAGGTCGTGGACGACCTAATTCCGAGCCAGCGACTTAAGGGGGATTTCGGCTATAAATATGAGGGCTTTGTTCCATTTTTGGGATCCGGATTTCGAAGCGACGAAGTGCTGCCATTTTGAGAGCTCGACTTCTACACTTCTTCACTTCTTTTCTCCACTCTAATCTAGTGATTCTATCCATCCAAGTTGAAGATCAAATTGAAGATTCAAGAGCTTGGATTGAAGATCTTCATCCTTTGAAGTGAGATTTCTTCGTTTGAAGCGGATTCGTGATAGATCAAGTTTGATCCTTCGCTGTCCAGATCTGAAGCGTGTTGATTTGAGGTTGTTTTGGTGATTTGGTGAGTGGTAATTATCTCTCACACGGATCCAAAGGAGTATATCGGATTGTTGGCTCGATTTGGTGTTAAAATAGTGATTTCCATACATTTTCTTCATCCTAAGTGTAGATCCATATAGATCCATTGTTCATGATGATGTTACATCCATTTTACTACATGTTAACCTATGCAAGTTCATTCATCAGGATTATAGAGATATTGTTCATGTTTTCATGCTTATTAGACTTTCAACTCTTTAATTACGAAATTGCCATTATTGTGATAATTGTCTACTTAGATCATATTTGAGTGCTTGATTGCTTGGATTAATGTTTGATTTGGTTGATTGCTATGAATTAGATGATTGATGATTTGATTTAGATCGAGGATGATTCAAAAGCTAAGGGAAAGGCTCTTGAATGGGAAAAGCTGCTTGTGGCATTTGTAGCGGATGATGAAGCTCTTATGCATAGATTTGATGATGATGTTGAGATGAGACTTTGCGAAGATGTGATGAAGCGAAGT
Source organism: Allium fistulosum (assembly GCA_030737815.1). NCBI lineage: Eukaryota > Viridiplantae > Streptophyta > Magnoliopsida > Asparagales > Amaryllidaceae > Allium > Allium fistulosum. The sequence continues at coordinate 856,137,284 of CM060907.1, forward strand.
ATGATATGAGATAGTCTTGGTCTAATCCAGACGGGATCATTCCAAGCAGGTTGAGGATAATGGATGCTCAAGAGGCGCTTGAGCTAGTATGGAAATAGTCGTCGAGGAGGATGACTAGAAGGCTGAGATCTCATCGTTGTTGAAGGTTCTAGCATGCTCAAAGCAAGAGTACATTGGGAAGATTCGATAGTCCCTGAAGGCTACTGATTGGGTAGTCAAGTACTCTGGGCAGATTCGATAGTCCTAGGCACGGGTCACGATGACGTGCGGGAGTTATGTCTAGAACCGGGGTTTCCATTAGCCCTTGACGGACGGCTGAAAGAATGTGCTGGTCATTCAATTAACGGTGATATCGAAGCAATGATAACAGTGATAGCCAGAGTCATGGATGTTTGGTTGTATCGTCATTCGGTCTCAAGAGCGGTATTTTCTGGGTGCTTATCTGATCTTGGTTTAGGCCTTGGGGGTTTGTACTTGGAAACCATCGCCCTTGACTCGAGTGATAATTGCTTTACTTTACATTGTATGCTCTGCTATGTTTGCTTCTGCTTAGTGTGTGTCTGGGGGCTATCACTGTAGAAAGAGGTTGGAGTGGGAGGGTTGTATTCCTATTCCTTTTCCTTTATGCTCTTTTGGTATGTTGTTAGTTAATTTACCGCTCACTAAGACTGTTGTCTGACTCAAGGCTTTATGTTTTAATTCTTATTGCCTTGGGCTGTTCGTCCATTTTGGGACGGGCAGACTAGGTAGCAGGTGACAGGTGCTGCTCTCTTCTCACGATGCTGATATCGAAGACGAGCTGGAGGGTTGCATATTATCTTCATATTATATGTACTGGATTTTCCGCTGCTTTGTATTCTCTGAGTGATATGTAGTGAGGCTTGTTGTATTGACTATTCAGATGTTTGTATTCAACTATTATGAAGTTTTATTGATGAGATTCTATTCTGTGAAGCTTCACTATATATATGTTCTATTGTATTTTGTCCATGCGCTGTGAGTAATACGATAGATTCTGTTGTTTTAATTTACCTTGACAATCGTCCATGGCTGCCTGGCACACTTTACAGCGCACTATCTCTAGATTCGGTGCAGGTGTCATGGGCGGTCGTCACATTTGGTATCAGAGCATTGGTTAATCGATTTTATCCAACGCTCGCTGACGTAACTACGTATGAGAGACGTAATTGTATTTTGATGGATGATTACTATATATAATATAGTAGCTTAGTAGAGTTTGAGTCCTTTATGCAGTTGTTTCTCTAGATGTTCTGACCATTCCTTTTTATAGATATTGAGAATGAGTCGAAGAGGGAGACCAGCTGCTAGGGTAGGCCGTGCTACTAAGGGGGCTGCTGACTATGCAGCTATGTTCGAAGCTATGATGACTTCGATCATGAGAAGGATACCGGTTCCGGGGGCAGCAGTAGATGTTGGAGTTCAAGTCCAAACTCCGAAACCAGTGGATTTTGCTAAGTTGTGCAAAGATTATACTGCTCTTGGAGGGAAGGTTTTCTTGGGAACAGAATCAACTATTGAGGTCCAGAGATGGATAGATGCTTGTAGAAGGATCTTTGGTGATTTGGGAATTGAGGATGCGACTAAGAGGAAGTTGGCATCGAGACAGCTTCAAGGGAGAGCCTCTGATTGGTGGAACTCTATTACCATCAATACTCCGGAGGAAGAGATTACTTGGGGACAATTCCAAGTCAGATTTGAGGCTAAGTTCATTTCTACAGCTCAGAAGTCTGTTCTGTTCAAGAAGTTTGTGGAGCTCAAGCAAGGTGGAAGACCAGTTCTTGAGTATGTTTCTGAGTTCGAAGCTTTGTCCAAGTATGCCCGGTCGTATATCGAATCTGCATATCAGAAGAATGAGAAGTTTGTGACAGGCTTGGACAGTTATCTTGGGAGGCAGTTGGTGGATCATTTGGACGATTCATTTGAGAAGCTTGTGGAGAAAGCTCTCAGGCATGAGAGTCTGTTTCCTAAGGAAGGATCGGTTGTTGATGTGACTAGGGAAGAGTCTAAACCCCAGTAGGGTGGAAACAAGAAGAGGAAGCAGCAGCAGCAGAAGGGTAAGGATGGCCAAAAGAAGCCGAAGGGCGAAGTGACTTGCTACAATTGTCAGCAGAAGGGCCATTTCTCGAAGGATTGTAAGAATCCGAAGGCACCGATGAAGTGTCACAACTGTGACAAGCCGGGGCATTTCAGGAAGAATTGTCCAGAACCGAGGAGGGACAAGCAGATTGTGCAAGCCTATGCTTTGGGAGTTGTTCCGTCGTCTTCGAAAGCTCCTACCGCTGAAGAGAAGGGAAAGAGGGTGGTGGTTCAAGGTACTCTTTTCCTATGTGGTGTTCCAGTTAGAGTTCTGTTTGATACTGGGGCGTCGCATTCGTTTGTTTGTAGTGAACTCGTAGGCCGGTTAGGTTTGGAACCGGATATTGTTGATAGGCCATTGGTTGTGACTAATCCAGTTGGGGGTTCATCTTGTTTGTGTATGTTATGCCGTGGTCTGATTGTATCGAGTCATGGTTGCTCTTTTGTTTGTGATTGTTTTGTTCTGAACTTTACGAGGTTCGGAATTATTTTGGGTATGGACTGGCTTAGGAAGTATGCGGCTAAGGTTGATTGCGAAAGGTTGGAGGTGACAGTTGAGAATGTGGAGGGGCGAAAGATTGTGATACGATGTAAGCATGAAGAAGGCGTCTTCATGAGCTTCATGTATTCGCTAGTTGTCCCACGGGATGGACTGTCATTAGTGCCAATCGCGAATGGATTCGAGGATGTCTTTGACAAAGTCAAAGGGTTGCCGCCGCATAGAGAGATCGAGTTTCGTATAGATCTAGTTGAAGGAGCCAGACCTGTTGTGATGCCTCTTAGGCGGATGGCGCCTAGGGAACAGCAAGAGTTGAGGGTGCAAATTGATGATCTTTTGCAGAAAGGATTCATTCGGCGTAGTGTGTCCGAGTGGGGTGCACCAGTTGTGTTTGCAACCAAGGCAGATGGGTCGTTGAGATTGTGCGTCGATTATCGTGAGCTGAATAAGGTGACTAAGAAGAACAAGTATCCATTGCCGAGAATAGATGACTTGTTTGATCAGCTTCACGAAGCCAAGGTGTTTTCTCAGATGGATTTGGCAACGGGATTTCACCAGTTGAGAGTAGCTAAGGATAGTGTGTCGAAGAATGCTTTTCGAACACCATCCGGTTTCTTTGAGTGGCTGGTAATGCCGTTTGGATTGACTAACGCGCCAGCATTTTTTGTGGATCTTATGAATAGAGTGTTCAGGGATCAGTTGAACAAGTTTGTACTTGTGTTCGTGGATGATATTCTAATTTATTCCAGAACTGAAGAAGAGCACAAGACACACTTGCATATTGTTTTGGAAATCTTACGGAAACATCAGCTGAAGGCTAAGTTTTCGAAGTGTCACTTCTGGAAGAGTGAAGTGAGGTTCTTAGGCCATGTGATTTCTGGAAATGGAATAGCGGTTGATCCCGCGAAGGTGGCAGTAATCCAGGATTGGGTTAGACCTAAGAATGCATCTGATGTGAGAAGTTTTCTTGGATTGGCAGGATATTATCGACGGTTTATTAAAGACTTCTCCAAGATAGCTGCACCGTTAACAGGATTGACGAAGAAGAACCAAGTGTTCAGATGGGAAGCTAAGTGTGAGCAAGCTTTCGGAATCCTGAAAGAGCGATTGACGAGTGCTCCTGTTTTGAATATTCCAAGTGGGAATGATGAGATGGTGGTTTACACCGACGCATGTGGTACTGGACTTGGAGCAGTGCTGATGCAGAGGGATAAAGTTGTTGCGTATGCTAGTCGACAACTGAAGCCACATGAAAGGAATTACCCGACTCATGATTTGGAGTTAGCGGCGATTGTTTTTGCTCTGAAGATGTGGAGACATTATCTACTGGGAGTTCGATTTGAGTTGTTTACAGATCATAAGTCGTTGAAGTATCTTTTCTCCCAAAAGGATTTGAATCTTCGGCAGCAACGTTGGCTAGAGTTTTTGTCATCATATGATTTTGGTATAGCTTATACTCCGGGAAAAGGTAACGCAGTAGCAGATGCGTTAAGTCGAAGACATGCAGGATTGGGAGCCATGTTTTCAGAATGGAAGAATCTCGAGTATTTAGCTGGATTTGACTTCAGGCCTAGATGTGAATTGGAACCTGAGATGTTGGCAAACTTATCAATAAGACCTTCTCTTGTGGAAAGGATTGGCGAGAGCCAAAAGCGAGACGATAAGCTTGTCAAGATTATCCTTGATTTGGAATCTGGATTGGATCCAGAAAAGGATAAAGGATTCGAGGTCGATCGAGAGGGTTGGCTTCGGAAGCAAGGACGACTAGTTGTTCCCGATATAGATGAATTGAGGAGTGAAGTTCTGAAGGAAAGTCATCACTCGAAGCTGACAATTCATCCAGGTGGAAATAAGATGTATCGGGATATGAAGAGAACCTATTACTGGGAAGGTATGAAGAAGGATGTTGGAAATTTTATTTCCAAGTGCATGAACTGCCAGTTGGTAAAAGCCGAACAGAAGAAGCCAAGTGGATTGCTTCAGCCATTAGAAGTTCCTACATGGAAGTGGGAGCAGGTATCGATGGATTTTGTTGATGGGCTACCTAGGACAAGAACGGGAAATGAAGGGATTTGGGTCATCGTAGATCGTCTGACTAAGAGTGCAAGATTCATTCCTGTTCGATCGACTAGGACTGCATCAAAGTTGGCTGAGTTGTATGTTAAGTGGATAGTTCGATTCCACGGTATTCCGAAGAGTATAGTGAGCGATCGAGACCCACTGTTCACCAGTGGATTTTGGAAGAGCTTCCAGGAAGTTTTGGGAACCGAGTTGTGTTTGAGTACTGCTTATCATCCTCAAACAGATGGTCAGACTGAGAGAGTCAACCGAGTTTTGGAAGATCTCCTTAGAGCTTGTGTTTTGGATTTCGAAGGATCATGGGAAGATCACCTTCATTTGGTGGAGTTTTCGTACAACAACAGTTACCAGTCAAGCATTGGTATGGCACCGTATGAGGCATTGTATGGAAGACCATGTAACTCACCGACATGTTGGTTAGAAACTGGAGAAAAGTTGATACTTGGGCCAGAGATGATTCGACAGACTTCGGATTGTATAGAGATCATTCAGCAACGAATGAAGGCAGCCCAAGACCGTCAGAAGAGTTATGCCGATAAGCGTCGTAAAGATTTGGAATTCGACGTAGGTGATATGGTTTTTGTAAAGATTTCTCCACTGAAGAATGTTATTCGATTCGGGAAGAAAGGGAAATTGACTCCGAGATTTGTTGGACCATTCCCGATCATCGAGCGAATTGGAAAACTCGCTTATAGATTGGAGTTACCAGAGAAGATGTCGAGTGTGCACAATGTTTTTCATGTATCATATCTACGGAAGTATGTGCACGACTCGAATACAGTGGTTTCTGCTGATAGCTACGAAGATTTCGAAGTTGATCCAGTCGATAGAAGACCTCGTAAACCGCTTCGTGTTGTGGAAACTGACACGAAACAGCTTAGGAGGAAGGTAGTTAAGTTGCTCAAGATACAATGGAGTGATGATGATAACGACAGTACGTGGGAGGTGGAAGAGAGGATGAAGGCAGCTCATCCTGAACTCTTCAAGGTATGGCCCTAAGGTGTCGTGTCATCTCACGATATTGTAACTTGTCCTGGTTTTAGAATTCTGCATGCTAAGCTAGAATTGGATGCATGGTTTGTTGATTGCTATGGATGGTAGGCATGCAGAATAGTCTGTGATTGCTTTGTTTGTTTGGAATTTCGGAGGCGAAATTCCTAAGGGGGAGAGAATGTAACGACCCGTATTTTTACGGATCGAAACATCGTAAAACAATTGACATTTGGTCGCATTTGTGATAAGTCGTCCTGAGTCTAAGTCATAGGTCGTTAACGACCTAGGGTATGTCGTAGGTCGTGTGCGACTTAGGATGCTTCAGCTCCGACTTACTACTAGTAGCATTGCATCTTGATATTAGTAGTTGAAGTGGTAAGTCGGGGACGACCTAAGGAAGTGAACTGGTTAAGTGTTAGGTCGGTTGGGACGACCTATAAGATGTTAGCGACCTAAGGGATTAAGTGAGTTAGCGACTTAAGGATTTTAGGTCGTAGGTGGTTAGGTCGTATGGTAGGTTAGGTCGGTCGAGCGACCTAAGTGTTGACGACTTATAGAAGTTAGCGAGTTAAGAGAGTTTGCGACCTAGTAGTTACCGTGTTAGTATAGTTAGGTCGGCAACGACCTAAGGAAGCTGGGGTAGCGGTGGGCGACCTAGGAGTTTTGTGTTAGGTCGTTTGAGCGACTTAAGGTTAAGTAGTTAGGTCGTAAGCGACCTATGGGGGTGCTGTGTTAGTTAGGTCGTAAGCAGCCTTTGTTAGTTAAGTCGTTCAGACGACTTAAGTGTTAGGTCGTAACGCTGTTAGGTCGCGTGGGTTGCTAAGTTGTTAGGTCGCAAGGTTTTATAAGTCGTAGGTCGTAACTCAGTAAGTTGTTAGGTCGTAGAGGCAGTCTGCGTTAGGTCGCTGGGTTTTGTCTAAGTGTTAGGTCGCGATCTGTGTTAAGTCGCGCGTTTGCGCTAGGTCGTAGGTCGTAAGGTTTGGATAGGTTGAGAGTTTTAGGTCGGTGGGGTTTTAGGTCGTAGGTCGTGGACGACCTAATTCCGAGCCAGCGACTTAAGGGGGATTTCAACTATAAATAGGAGGGCTTTGTTCCATTTTTGGGATCCGGATTTCGAAGCGACGAAGTGCTGCCATTTTGAGAGCTCGACTTCTACACTTCTTCACTTCTTTTCTCCACTCTAATCTAGTGATTCTATCCATCCAAGTTGAAGATCAAATTGAAGATTCAAGAGCTTGGATTGAAGATCTTCATCCTTTGAAGTGAGATTTCTTCGTTTGAAGCGGATTCGTGATAGATCAAGTTTGATCCTTCGCTGTCCAGATCTGAAGCGTGTTGATTTGAGGTTGTTTTGGTGATTTGGTGAGTGGTGATTATCTCTCACACGGATCCAAAGGAGTATATCGGATTGTTGGCTCGATTTGGTGTTAAAATAGTGATTTCCATACATTTTCTTCATCCTAAGTGTAGATCCATATAGATCCGTTGTTCATGATGATGTTACATCCATTTTACTACATGTTAACCTATGCAAGTTCATTCATCAAGATTATAGAGATATTGTTCATGTTTTCATGCTTATTAGACTTTCAACTCTTTAATTACGAAATTGCCATTATTGTGATAATTGTCTACTTAGATCATATTTGAATGCTTGATTGCATGGATTAATGTTTGATTTGGTTGATTGCTATGAATTAGATGATTGATGATTTGATTTAGATCGAGGATGATTCAAAAGCTAAGGGAAAGGCTCTTGAATGGGAAAAGCTGCTTGTGGCATTTGTAGCGGATGATGAAGCTCTTATGCATAGATTTGATGATGATGTTGAGATGAGACTTTGCGAGGATGTGATGAAGCGAAGTATGATATGAGATAGTCTTTGTCTAATCCAGACGGGATCATTCCAAACAGGTTGAGGATAATGGATGCTCAAGAGGCGCTTGAGCTAGTATGGAAATAGTCGTCGAGGAGGATGACTAGAAGGCTGAGATCTCATCGTTGTTGAAGGTTCTAGCATGCTCAAAGCAAGAGTACGTTGGGCAGATTCGATAGTCCCTGAAGGCTACTGATTGGGTAGTCAAGTACTCTGGGCAGATTCGATAGTCCTAGGCACGGGTCACGATGACGTGCGGGAGTTATGTCTAGAACCGAGGTTTCCATTAGCCCTTGACGGACGGCTGAAAGAATGTGCCGGTCATTCAATTAACGGTGATATCGAAGCAATGATAACAGTGATAGCCAGAGTCATGGATGTTTGGTTGTATCGTCATTCGGTTTCAAGAGCGGTATTTTCTGGGTGCTTATCTGATCTTGGTTTAGGCCTTGGGGGTTTGTACTTGGAAAACATCGCCCTTGACTCGAGTGATAATTGCTTTACTTTACATTGTATGCTCTGCTATGTTTGCTTCTGCTTAGTGTGTGTCTGGGGGATATCACTGTAGAAAGAGGTTGGAGTGGGAGGGTTGTATTCCTATTCCTTTTCCTTTATGCTCTTTTGGTATGTTGTTAGTTAATTTACCGCTCACTAAGACTGTTGTCTGACTCAAGGCTTTATGTTTTAATTCTTATTGCCTTGGGCTGTTCGTCCATTTTGGGACGGGCAGACTAGGTAGCAGGTGACAGGTGCTGCTCTCTTCTCACGATGCTAATATCGAAGACGAGCTGGAGGGTTGCATATTATCTTCATATTATATGTACTGGATGTTCCGCTGCTTTGTATTCTCTGAGTGATATGTAGTGAGGCTTGTTGTATTGACTATTCAGATGTTTGTATTCAACTATTATGAAGTTTTATTGATGAGATTCTATTCTGTGAAGCTTCACTATATATATGTTCTATTGTATTTTGTCCATGCGTTGTGAGTAATACGATAGATTCTTTTGTTTTAATTTACCTTGACAATCGTCCATGGCTGCCTGGCACACTTTACAGCGCACTATCTCTAGATTCGGTGCAGGGGTCATGGGCGGTCGTCACAGATATGTTTGTATTGATATTCATAGATGATATTTTGGTATACTCTAAAGATTGAAGAGAGCATGAAGTTCATCTTAGAGTGGTGCTTGAGACGTTAAGGCAGCATTAACTAAAAGTGAAATTTTCAAAGTGTCATTTCTGGAAGAAAGAAGTGAAGTTTCTTGGTCATGTAGTCTCAAAAAAAGGGTTGTCCTTAGATCCAGCTAAGATTGAGGCGGTGAATAATTGGAAAGGGCCTGAGATAATGACTGAGGTAAAGAGTTTTCTTGGATTAGCTGGTTATTATCGGAGATTCATTAAGCATTTTTCGCGGATAGTGGCACCGATGACTAAACTAACTTGGAAAGACGTGAAGTTTGTCTGGACTGATAAGTGTGAGGAGGCACTCCAGAAACTGAAACACTTATTGACAAATGCACATATGTTAGTTGTTCCAAAGGGGAACCAGGACTTGGTAGTGTACACAGATGCATGTAGAACAGGGTTAGGAGCTGTGTTAATGCAAAGAGATAAAGTGATCGTCTATGCTTCTCGATAACTTAGACCACATGAAGTTAGATATCCAACTCATGATTTGGAATTAGCTGTAGTAATTTTTGTATTGAAGGTGTGGAAATATTACCTTTTGGGAGAAAGATTCGAGTTGTATACGGATCATTAGTCGTTGAGGTATCTATTCTCTCAGAAGGAGTTAAATATGAGACAGCAGAGGTGGTTAGATTTTTTAGCCGCTTATGAATTTGGTATTGAGTACACACCAGAGAAGGGGAATAAAATTGCAGATGCACTTAGTAGGAAACATCAGAATGCAGTATTGGCAATGATAGCTGAGTGGAAAGATTTAGAAGCATTGACTACATGCAGAATACAGTGGAGATTTGAGGCTAGATCTAGTAAAGAAACTGCTATGTTGTCAAGTTTAGAAGTTCGACAAGTGATGATCGAAAGGATTGCTTCTAAGCAAGGGGAGGATCCATTATTGGTTGAACGGATTAGAAAGTTAAGGAATGGAACAGAGAGCGATGACTTGAAAGGTTTCAGTCTTGACCACAAGGGGTGGTTAAGGAAGAAAGGAAGACTGTGTGTTCCGAATGTGGGAAACATTATGAAGGAAGTTCTTGTAGAATGTCATCATTCAAAGTTCACTATTCACCTGGGAGGAACTAAGATGTATCAGGACATGAAAAGAAGTTTCTTCTGGGAAGGGATGAAGAGAGATGTAGGCTTATGGGTGAAGCAGTGTTTGAACTGTCAACGGGAAAAAGCTGAACATCAAAACCAAGTGGATTACTTCAGCCTTTAGATGTTCCAGTTTGGAAATGGGATTCTATCTCAATGTATTTTATAGACCGGTTGCCGAGGTAAAATCGAGGAAATGAAAGTATATGGGTCATCGTGGACAGATTGACCAAGAGTGCCCATTTTATCCCAGTTAAGTCAACCAGGACGATACCTGTTTTGGCTAAATTATTCATGAAGAATATAGTTAGACTGAATGGAATCCCTAGTAGTATAGTAAGTGATAGAGATTCCTTATTCACTAGCGAGTTCTGGAAGAGTCTACAGGAGACTTTGGAAACCAAGTTCAAGATGAGTACCGCTTAACACCCGCAGACAGATGGGCAAACGGAAAGAGTTAACAAAGTCTTAGAAGATTTGTTACAAGCTTGTGTGCAAGATTTTGGGGGATCATGGGAAGACAATCTACACTTAGTCGAGTTTTCATATAACAATAGTTATCGGGCTAGTATAGGGATGGCACTGTTTGAAGCTATGTATGGAAGGCCATGCAAGTCTTACGTTTGTTGGTTAGAGACCAGGGATAGGTTAGTTCTTGGTCCGGATTTGGTTAGAGAAGCTGCAGAAAAGGTTGAGTTAATTCGGATTAGAATGAAGGAAGCTCGGTCTAGGAAGAAGAGTTATGCTAATAGAAGATGGAAAGACTTAGAGTTCTCAGTTGGAGATCATGTTTTCGTCAAGGTATCACCGATGAAAGGTTTAATCAGGTTTAGAAAATCAGGAAAATGGGCACCGAGATTCGTTGGACCATTTCCTATTGTAGAAAGGATTGGGAAACTCGCGTATAGGGTGGAGTTACCGAATAGTTTGGCAGGAGTACACAATGTTTTTCATGTTTCTCATCTAAGGATGTGTATTCGAGATCCAAAAACTACTATAGCACTGACTATGTTAGATGATTTAGTAGTGGAACCGAACTTGACTATAGTTAGAAAACCAGTTCGTATAATCGCGAGGGATGAGAAGAGACTAAGAAATAAGACAGTCGGATTAGTCAAATTCCAGTGGAGTGATGATGAGAGAGACTGTACTTGGGAAACTGAGAGCAGGATTAGAGATACTTATCCTGACTTATTTCATGGTATGTTTTACCTTTATGTTTGATTATTATGAGTACCTTATTGTAATTTCGAGGATGAACTTCTTTAAGGATGGGAGTCTGTAACACCCTAATTTTAAATAACATTATTCAGGAAATTTAATTAGATAACTTAAATAGAATAATGTAAAGATTAAAGGGGTTAAGGGATTGAGATTTGTATAATTACAAGGTAGTCGTGCCTTAAGTAATGTAGAAATAAATAAAAATTTAAAATGAAGTGAGCAAGGGTAATAAGATAAGGGCAAAATAGAAATATGTTATATTCTTATACCCTAAACCCTTATTCCATTTTCATTTACAACATTCACAAACAAAACTAAATATAGAGGAGCTTGGCTGGCCACCATTAGAAGAAATTTAAAGGAAGATAAACGTAGAAACAAGTAGGAAGCTTGAAGAGATTAAACAAAGAGGAAATCTCAACCTCCTCGACAACAAGCTAAGGTGAATAATAGATTGCATCTCATTTTTATTGTTTTCGGTTTTTGACGAGATCCGAATTTATTTTGCAAGTAAATGCCACGATTTGATTGTTTAAATGGATATATATGATTGTTGATAATTTATGTTGCTTTATATAGATTTTATGATAAGTTTTGATTTGAAACACCTATTAAATGACATCCTAATAACTTGCATTTTTGATATATGGTCAAAAATATTATTTTAGAGACGCGTTTCAAGTTTCATAATTTTCCAAGTTAATGTGGATTTATTATGAATTTTCTAGGAAAGAAAATAGTTAAATTGGATTTAAATTATTTTCGGCAAATATATGATAGTCTTGGGTCTGAAATTTAAATATGTTAAAAAACATATTAAAAATGAATTATGGGAATTTTTAGACAATTTTTCTAAGTATTTTATTATGGATATAGAATTATTTAAGGTATGGGACTTAAATATTTTATATGTTTTAGAAAAGAGAAGGGCCAATTAGTTAAATGTTTTAAATCGTTAATTAGTGAAGGCGGCACTTTTAGAAAAAGATTTTGAAAAAGAATTGGCAACCAATTATATGTTGACAAATAAGGCAAGTTAGTTGGAAAGAAATTACTTTAAAAGGCTAATTATCAGTTTTGCAAAAATTTACTGCTTCGCCACTTCCATCAGCTACCTTCCAACCCTATATTTCTGCCCCAACTAAGTCGAAACCAATACACATGGTATCAATGCCTTAGTGCGTAGTGGATTGAAGTTAGGTGGAAGGTATAGAGTCGAAATATGCTTTCAAAGGGGTAGAAGCTACTATTTTTTACTACGAATCACTTATGTTTATAATGGAGGATTTCGAAGGAGTTATATTAGCTTTTGACTTAGTAAAATGTGCCTTTGTTTTATCAGAAGGGCTTTCGAAATGGGTTGCCGCCTTGAAGCTTTCGAAGGGGTTCGAAACCCATGTTGCTGCATTCAACCCTTCGAATCAATGCTTTCGAAAGAGTACTCTTGCCTTTAAACTTTGAAGCCGCTTCTCCATGCTTTCGAAAGGGTTGGTTTCGAAACCATCCACTTTCCTTTACTTAGGAATAATGCTTTCGCCCCGGTTCTTTTAAGACCCTTAGATATATTGAAAGTTAAATCCAAAGGTTTCGAAAGGAATGGTTTTAAATGGTTTCGAAGCTATGTTCCACAAACTTTTACTTAAATATCAGTAAACCGAGATGTAATAGTATTATTCAAACCAGGCTCTACGTCTGAATTGAAGTTTATGTTTTCCCCTTAAACTTTGAGGTGCTCAAAATTAATTTGAGTAGATTGAGAGTTAGGGTTTTACAGGTTTAGTAGGTGGACGAATAAGCTTCTGAAGACGTGCAGGAGGCAAAGATAGCTATATAGGAGCTATTTAGTTTTATATCCTCTTGTTATATATAAGACTGATGTGTCTATTTAGTACTCTAATCATCCAAGGTGGCATCTTCATATGTCGCTCTTGGCGTAATTTGTAATAATTATATTTGATCGAAACCTGGGGATCATTTGGTATTATGTAACTGAATATGAAATATGGTTCTGAAATGTAATGAGAAAAGATGTTTTTTGAAATCTATGATTTTATTTCATATTCATCTGCTTTTGATATTATGGATACCATTAACATTACTATATCTTGTCACCTAAATTTAATACTATAGATGACTGCAGCATCTGTAGCGCTTAGCTTCGGGCCTCAAGATAGAGGATGTTACAGCTATGTACGCTAGAACAGGCATACTCTCATAATTTGTATAGCGAAATTACTCACTTTTATAGTTAAATTTCAAACGTTGTGGCTACACTTTTAATATTTTCCTTTTTTATATAGTTATGAGTATGCACCTTGGACTGCTCGAAGACATTTTTCTCGCATTGAAATCTTAATAGTCATGGCATACTTTGTTAAGCACTTAGGGAGCATTAGGGATAGGAATCCACCATAATCAAAAAAAGTTGTCAATGGATCCCTAACCTAGAGTGAGCATTGATGGATCTTTGTTGCATATGGTTAAGTGCAAGGGTCGAATGAGGATACCCTCTAACAAACCATGGGTTGCCTAAGTTAGGTGATCAGTGACATTCACATGGGTACTTCGATGGATATGTCCTAGCTATGCGTATTAATGGCTTCATTCGTTATATGCAATGGGTGTATTTGGTGCTTTACTTGCACCCCATGGTCTGGTAGGTATTATTCGTACATTCATGTCACCAACCATTAACCCTATAGTGTAGATATCCTACACCTTTATTAGTTAGCATCTATATATTTAACAATGTTATCCCTTATACGGTAGTTAGTAGCAATACACTTTATTGTACTAACTCTGTGTTGTAAGAGAAGAGGAGATTGAGTATGATGTTTAGTACTTTATAAGCTCTTATCATAATTTGTGTATATTGATTTTAAACATATAGTATCTTGTTAGTTCCCCCTCATATCAGGTTTTATGTCTAGCCCGCATTTTGTCTTTCATTTCCTTTTTAAGACATAAATTAGGTGCTCTCTAACGAGCAGATTGAGAGCATGTGTAAGGATTAAAGCTGGCAGGTTCCAGGATCTCGTGGAGGCTACGAAGATAAGTTATCTAAATTTTTTGTTTTTTATATAGTTTTATTTATGACAGAATTACACACACACACACACACACATATATATAGGATCATACATTGTTTTCCAATTTTATTCGGTTTTTGTTATGTATGAAAGATTATTTACTTTGATCATTTGAGCAGTTACGATTACTTATAGTTTTAGTTCTTTCATACCATGCCTCATATAAAATATGTTGTGTTTTCTATACATAATATTAATTTGTTGTAATTTGTTGTTTCTATTGTTAATTGTAATGTATGAATTCATGATTGAATAGTTTTTGGTTTTACCAAACTCTAAAGGTTCTCTATTTACGACATTTAGAAACCCGATGTTCCTGCTTCGCATCGATTCTTGAGAGATGTAAATGGAGGGCCTTTATAACAATGTTAATTTCTCATCCCTACTTAAATGGAATAAAGAATTGGAATACACCATCACCGCCTAGCCATTATTTTTCAGAAGCTCATTCATCATCATACAGATCAATTGAAAACAAAAGGAAAAGGTATAACAAAAAGAAAAGTCAAGTAATGTTATATATTGTTGCAAAATCAATGCTCATATCATTGTTTGTGAGAAAAAGAAAAAGTATAGGGTTGCTTTTTCAAGTGTGCAAATGGCCCAATTAGTTGATTCCTTAACTAGGTTGATTTACCCTTTTTCCAAAGAGAAATAGTATATTTCAAACTACAAGTTGAAATCATTAGGCTTTAAGTGATAACTAAACAATTCAACTTATTTTAATCTATTTGTATGACATTTCTATTTACATTTCTAGCATGACTGTGGATTTTATTTTTGTTTCTATGTCATTCTATTTCCATGTACGTTGGCCGTTCGATTTGTAATTGATGTATTTCTACTTAATCTTAATAAGTCTATTATAAATGCGCATCCGCATGAACCTACATAAGGCCACTCTGATATTTAGTCTCTTTTTGTTTGTAACATGAAGCATTTAATTTTATTATATGTCATGTTCTCACCCCAACTTAAGGATGTTGATGCCATGTATATCTATACTTAAAACATACAGTATATAAGTAATTGTCTTGCACCGATACCATAGTAAGAAATTCTTATCTCAAAGTTTTCCCTTTACACTACTAAAACAACACTTGAGTTTTATTTTCATCCAAAATTTTGCTGTAATACTCTTATTTCGTTATAAAGTTTGATTTTTTTACTTTAAAACTTCGGTCAAACATACAATCACATCTCATGTATTTCATTTTCACAATTTAAAGAACTTACAATGAAATTACCGAGAATGAAAACCACAAATAAAAGCTAATATTATAATAAAGGTAATGATGCGTAATAAAAATAAAATATATACCGATATAGCTGGTTGACGCCAAATAAATGTGACAACGGTGTGTTACCAAAGCATTGCAAGATTTAACTCACTCATTTTAGTGTTTATATTCAATTGCTTGTACGAAACGGTAAACCAAATCCACCTCCCAGCTAACTTCATGGCTTACTGAATGTCGGTTGATTTCCATTTCACGACACACAATGCTCGTTATAAAAACAAAACCATCATCATTAAAGTAACATAAAAGAACTAACACACAATGCTGCTGGAAGACAGTCTCCATTCTCCTCATTGCTCCTTTTTCCCTCTCCTCTCCCAACCGCTTCATAAAAATATACGCAATTAGGGACTCCTTCACACTTCATAGACATGGGTAACACACACTCTACTACCGGCCCACAATCATTCATCTATGTCTCAAACTTGTCGTACGATACCACCTTCCACCACTCCACCAACCGCTACTCCTATGGTCCTCTGATCGTTGACTTCCTCATCCCTAAACTCTCTCTTTTGTTTCTACCCTCGTACTATGATAGAAAGTCCAACTTCAACCATGGGGCCAATTTTTTTGCTTTAGACTTAACAGCGATCGAGTATGAATTCTTCATTAAAAAAAGTATAACATTGAATATTATGCCACAGTCGTTGGATACACAGCTTAAGTGGTTTGAGGAGTACTTGGAAAGAAAGGGTGTGATAAGAAGGGCTCATGTGATGAAGTGTTTAGAGATGCGTTGTTTTGGGTTGGGGAGAATGGGGTAAATGAAAAAAACCAAAAATTTACTAAGAATGAAAACATACAACGAAATTATATATTAGGCTTTATGAATCGAAAGGGGAAATTGGAGATACACATGCACGAACGATGAGAATTTTGAGATTTAAAAAGACATGATGGAAATCAATGGATTGAATTTACTTTATTGAAGTAGAGATATCCTAAAATACAATTTTAAAACATAAAATTCAATGAAGAAAATACCACTCTCCACCCACAGTTAAACTTGATATACAAATAAAACCTTGCATACTTAAACTAATAGAAAACCATACTTAGGAAACATGCAGCCAAGATGAAAATGTCAGAAATTCTCTACTGTTTGATCTTTCATGATTAATGATGAACAATTCAAGTAATAGCCCAAGGATCACCAATACCGAATATTTCACAAACAAAACTTAATATGATTTATTGTTTAAGATGACGTACCTTGATTAACAGCGAAAGATGTAATGACTATCATCTTCTTCTTCTGACTTCTAATAATTACTCTTCTTCTCAGAATTCAGTTTCTCTCTCTAACCCTATTTCTTTATGTGTTTCTTGATGGAGAAGAATACATCTGTTGGCTGGGAGAGAGAGGACCCAATCCTTTATATAACATTTAACTCTAAATCTGGTACGTCCATCATATACCAATTCAACGCTTAAGATTAATCACAGACCTAATGTTCTAATTATAGAACGGTCTATTTATGACTTAATTAATCGGGTCACATTAAGATTAGAAACTGCATAACGTTAAACATAAATGAAACATTCTATTTATGACCTAATTAATAGGGTCACATTAAGATTAGAAACTGCATAACGTTAAAGGTAAATGAAACGTTCTATTTATGACCTAATTAATAGGGTCACATTAAGATTAGAAACTGCATAACGTTAAAAGTAAATGAGCCAATTGCAGTTTCTAATAGCAGATTTCTAACATTCTCCCACTTGACCCGATTATTCATAATATCAAGTGTTGAACATCATACTATGATAAATTGCTGAGAGTTATGGCGGTTGTGCATTATTAATTCAATGCATTCCCTTCCATATACTACAATACCAGCAATCCATCATTTTATACTCATAATTTATATAAAACAGCATAATGGTCCACATAATGTCTTATATCATAATGATTAAACATAATATCTTTATAAGACTCTTTCTTGTTTAAAATTACATAAAGTACGTACTACCACATTAAAACAAGAGACACATAATTGTATATCAGAAACACACAAAGGAGCTTAGAATGTCACGCATCAATTATTATTAATACAACCAAGACCCATTCTTTGAACATGTTCCTTAAATTGTCTTGGCTGTAACCCTTTCGTCAAAGGGTCTGCAATCATAAGTTCTGTCCTGATGTGCATGATTGACACTCTTTGTTTCTAAACCTCATCTTTCACAACAAGATACTTCAGTTCCATATGTTTGGCACCTTTAGAGTACTTGTCGTTTTTTGAGAAAAACACTGCTGCAGAGCTATCACAATAAATTTTCAACGGCTTGCTAATGGTGTCGACAACCGCAAGTCTTGAATAAAGTTCCGCAACCATAATGCATGAATTGTGGCTTCATAACATGCCACAAATTTTTCCTCCATAGTAGATGAAGCAACGATAGTTTGTTTCGCACTTTTCCATGATATGGCTCCTTTAACAAACATAAATAGGTAACCAAAAGTCGATTTTCTAGTATCGATGCATCCAGCAAAATCCAAATCGCTATATCCAATCACCTCCAATTCATTGGATCTACTATACATGAGCATGTAATCTTTCGTGCCTTGTAAGTACCTCAACACTTTCTTTGCAGCTTGCCAATGTTCCCTTCCTGGATTACTTTGATACCTCCCTAACATACCGACCGCAAAACTGATATCCGGTCTAGTACAGGTTTGAGCATACATTAGGATACCAACTACAGATGCATATGGAATTGATTCCATTTCCTTTCATTCAACATCATTCTTAGGACATTGCATGAGATTGAATTTATCACCTTTCTGTACAGGAACTTTCCTAGGTGAACACTTACTCATTCCAAATCTCTCTAGAATCCTTTCGATATATCCGTTCTGAGACAATCCCAATATTCCTTGTGATCGATCACGAAATATTTCTATTCCAATCACATAGGATGCCTCTCCCATATCTTTCATTTCAAAGTTCGTTGAGAGAAATTCCTTAGTCTCATGCAATATGCTTAAATTATTTGCAGCAAGCAAGATGTCATCAACATAAAGGACTAGATAAATAAACTTGCTCCCACTGATCTTTTGGTATAAATAGTGATCAACTGTATTTTCCTTAAAACCAAAAGATGTAATAATGGTATTGAACTTAATATACCATTGCCGGGATGCTTGTTTAAGCCCATATATTGACTTCTTAAGTTTACACACCAATTGTTATTTGCCTTTTACAGAAAAACCCTCAGGTTGATCCATATAAACATCCTCATCAAGATCTCCATTCAGAAAGGTTGTTTTCACATCCATTTGATGCAATTCCAAATCATAATGTGCTACTAATGCCATTATTATTCTTAGTGAGTCCTTTTTCGAAACAGGAGAAAATGTCTCCTTGTAATCAACACCATCTTTCTGAGTGTAACCCTTAGCAACAAGTCTAGCTTTATACCGTTCAATATTACCACTAGAGTCGTGTTTGGTTTTAAAAATCCATTTGCATCCGACTCTTTTACAGCCATGTGGTAACTCAACGAGATCCCAAACTTCATTCTGTTGCATCGATTTTAGTTCTTTTTTCATGGCATTAATCCATTCCTTTGACTCTTTACTTTCTACAGCATGTGAAAACGAAACTGGGTCCTTATTGATTCCTATATCATAATCTGATTCTTGCATATAAACCATATAATCATTAGAAATAGCTGACCTACGATCTCTTTGAGATCTTCTTAATGCTACTTGTTGTGGTTCATGCATATCAGCATTATGTAAGTCGTTTCCTTCAGGAAGTACTTCTTCATTTATATGTTGTTCATCATCATGCTGTTCTCCAACAGCTGGAACAACATTTGGAGTAATAGTAGATGGAGGAACTATTCTAGGCAATGTAACATTTACCCTTGTTTCCTTTATTTCCACTATTTCTCTTCTAGTACTCCCACTGACTTCACCAATCTCAATGAATCTTGCATTACCAGTTTCTACAATTCTTGGACTATGATTAGGACAGTAAAACACATATCCTTTAGATTTTTCAGGGTAACCTAAAAAATACCCACTAATCGTTCGAGAATCTAATTTCGTTTCATGTGGATTATAAATTCTCGCTTCCGCTGGACAACCCCAAACATGCAAGTGTCTTAAGCTAGGTTTCTTGTTAGTCCATAATTCAAAAGGAGTCTTTTGAACAGCTTTACTAGGAACCCTATTCAACAAATAATTAGCGGTTTTGAGAGCATACGACCACAAATTCTTAGGTAGTGTAGAATCTGACATCATACTCCTAATCATATCTATTAACGTCCTATTGCGCCTTTCTGCTACACCATTTTGTTGTGGTGTACCTGGCATTGTGTATTGCGCACATATGCCATGACTTTCGAGGAATTTTGCAAATGGACTTGGACACTGGCCTGACTCATTATATTTTCCATAATATTCACCATCTCTATCAGACCTTATGATTTTCACCTTTTTATCTAATTGCCTCTCAACTTCCTTTACAAACGTCTCAAGGACATTCACAGATTGAGATTTTTCATGAAGCAAATAGACATAACCATAGCGGGAAAAATCGTCAATAAAAGTGATGACATACTTTTCTCCATTAAAGGCTGGAGTGTCCATAGGACCGCAAATATCAGTGTGTATTATTTCAAGAAGCTGGCTGTTTCTAGTGGCTCCTTTCTTATTATGTTTGGTTTGTTTACCTTTAATACAATCCACACATAATTCTAGATCACTAAAGTTCAAATTTGACAAAATTTCATTACTTACTAATCTCATCATTCTTTCTTTTGATATGTGACCTAGTCTTTTATGCCATAAGAAAGCAGAATTTTCATTCAACATGCTACGTTTGCATCCAACATTATTTATTACATTCAGCAAGGAATTCGCATAAGTGTCATTCAGTTTCAGTTTATATAAACCATCAATTAGAATAACAGAACCAACATTATCAGTATTCTTATATAAATCAAAACAACTAGATCCAAACGTACATCTAAAACCAGAAATATCCAACTTACTTACGGAAATAAGGTTTCTAGATAATGAAGGTACATAAAGGGTACTATATAAGTCTAATATATATCCACTTTCTAGAATTAGACGATAAGTCTCAATGCCTTCTATTGTGGATTTCATTCCATTTTCCATAAAGAGAAAACGATCTTCATTTGGATTTATGGTTCGGATCATAAGAAATCCCTTTCTTTTCGAACCAAGCTATCCTTTTCGGACAGTCATTTTGATAATGTCCTTTCCTTTTATAGAAATGACATCGAACATCCTTTGGTTCCTTCTTTTCCTTATCCTGCCCATTCTTAGCAGGTGCCTTTTTCTTCTTGAAATGACTTGATTTTCCATTCTTTTCTTTACCAGCTTTATTACTCACAAAACTTACTGAGCGATTCACTTGATTTTTCAAACGTCCTTCTTCTTGAACAAGTCTACTGGCCAATTCATTAACATTCCACTTATCCTTTATAGTGTTATAGTTAAATTGAAAAGGTCCATGTTCAAAAGGTAGCGAGTTCAGGATAAACTGGACAAGAAAAGAATCCTCTACTGTAAGTCCAAGGGAGTTTAACCTTGCTGCAAGATTAGTCATTTCTATAATAGCTCTTGCATAGTTCGCGACCCATCAAACTTCATGGTCGTGAGTTCTGCCATAAGAGTACCAGTGAGTGACTTATCAGCTGAACGAAAACACTCTTCCACAAACTGCATATATTCTTTAGCACATTTTGTTTGCGGAATTATTGACTTGATGTTGTTAGCAACAGTCATCTTATTAAACCTGTGCAGTTAATGCCCCGCTATATCCCCGCTATAACTCCGATATATCTTATAGCGGATTCCTACCGCTACGATTTTTCCATATATCCCCAACATATAGCCTTTCCGCTTTAATCCCCGCTATTTCCGCTATATCCCGTTATTTCCGCTATATTCCGCTATTTCCGCTATATCTTCTATAAAAAATTGGATTGAAAAATGATATTTATACGCTATAAAAATTATGAAATTAATTAATTTCATTGAATTTTTGATATATGTTTAGAAATGATAATACTCTAATATTCTACTAAATTAAATTAAGTTATATAATAGTTTTACGTTCATTTACAATACATTTGCACATATTTTTATTTAAAATTATTTTTGTATTAATTATAATTCAATTGAATGTTAATTTTTCACATAATTACTATCTATATATTTGTAAAAACAACAAGTATGGGATTTATATGCTATTTTAGAGTAATCCGATATATCCCGCTATATCTTCGCTACATCCCCGCTATGACTTTTTGCACCTCTACTGCATTGAATCCACCGAGCGCTTTAACTGCACAGTATTAAACATAAGGCTCAATCTGTTACTGCGTTCCCATGCTTTATGGTGTGATTTTTCTATCTCAGTACTAGCTGTTGTAAGAGCAACAGGTTTATCCTCAAGGAGTGCCAAGTCAAGATCCTGAACACCTAAATGGAAATTGACTTGTTCTCTCCATTCAGAAAAATTAACACCAGTGAACAATGTAACAGATGAAGCATGTGTATTCATGAGAACTACTGCAAATTAAATAATAAAACATTTGAAATAACTATAAGCTCATAGCTAACACGATTCAGATATGTACATAATAGTATAATATAGCACTCCTTTGGGTAGATACTATCTTATACTTAACATAATTAAATACCAAAACATAAGTAAGTAATAAATATATTCAATTAAATAGAACTGACATCTTTGGATGATCAATATTTATTTAATCAAGATATCTATTAAACCTCATCATGTCAACTAGTTATAGAACAAGACTTTCCTTTGGGTAAGTTCTCAGGTTCTATCATTAGTGACGCCGGTTTTTAATTGGTATTATTATAACTGGCAATTTCTATCAATAATCATTATGTCACTTATGCACTAAATGATTATTCTGATTTTGACCACTTTGGTGATTAACAAAATCATAAATCTCATGTCCGTAAATGACTTATAACACATACTTGATTAAACATCATGAGTAAAGCATAGAACAGATCAATTGTAATCATAGGAAATATTCAGTTATTGGTTGGTGGCTCTGATACCAAATGTCAGAAATTCTCTACTGTTCGATTTTTCATGATTAATGATGAACAATTCAAGTAATAGCCCAAGGATCATCAATACCGAATATTTCACAAACAAAACTTAATATGATTTATTGTTTAAGATGGCGTACCTTGATTAACAGCGGAAGATGTAATGGTTGTCATCTTCTTTTTCTGACTTCTAATAATTACTCTTCTTCTCGGAATTCGGTTTCTCTCTCTAACCCTATTTCTTTATGTGTTTCTTGATGAAGAAGAATACATCTATTGGCTGGGAGAGAGAGGACTCAATCCTTTATATAACATTTAACTCTAAATCTGGTACGTCCATCATATACCAATTCAACGCTTAAGATTAATCACAGACCTAATGTTCTAATTATAGAACGGACTATTTATGACCTAATTAATCGGGTCACATTAAGATTAGAAACTGCATAACGTTAAAGGTAAATGAAATGTTCTATTTATGACCTAATTAATAGGGTCACATTAAGATTAGAAACTGCATAACGTTAAAAGTAAATGAGCCAATTGCAGTTTCTAATAGCAGATTTCTAACAGAAAAAACATACCTTCGGAAATAAGTATTAACGTCTCCAAAAGACGATCGAACACGTATTAACATCTCCAAAAGACGAGTACGTATATTAAGTTAAGTTACAAATATTTCCTTGAAAGTAAGTCATTTGTCTTAGAACTATTACTACATAAATGTTTCACTTTTAAGCTCTAAATTAACCACTTGGTAATGTGACATCAAAATATATTAATTCGTAATGTAAGATTGGAGAACTATTACTGCGTAAATGTTTTAAAGCGCTTCTTCATCGATAAGCATCAACAACTTGATAATGAAAGATATCATAACTATTACTACAATGTTGATAAGCACTTCAAGAATCAAGTTGGTAATGAAACAACTATATATATTCATCCATTTAGTAATAAAGGATCATAGAGCAATTTAAGTAAATATTGAACGATAATCAAGTTCGTAATGCATTAACTTCTCAATCTTGTAAGAAGGATCTTTCATTGTCAAGGTTTATTAAGGGTAGTTGGAAGAGTTCAAACCTTAATGTAAGCCATAGTAGGATGGAGGACGAGAGAATTAAGTCATTCAACATTGTGGATATAGTACGAAACAAGTACCAGCTCAAAGGTAGAAGGCTTACGTCAAGTCAATGTTTCCCTCATCCCGATTGAATTCCACACAACAAAGAAGAACAAGTTCTCAAACAATTTGTGGGCATTGATATTTCATCCCTATTATATATTATTTGCAAAAGCAGTCAAAGTTGACATGATCACAATTAAACAATATTTTCAATTCATATATAATTTTCAAGTGTTGATAAAAGGGCTTTGAACATGGATAAGAGAGGATCAAAATATTTGATGGCCCCCCATCGAACATGAAAATTTACTCAGAGTTTGGTGCCCTCACACCGAAAATTAATATCAAATTCGGCTCTAATCCCCCATTGAAATCCCTCTCGTCTCCATTTTGGAGCCCTTTATCAAACCCCTAATTTTTTAGTACTGCAAACATGTCACATTAAGCACTTACATTCATATAACTACGTTATGTCATACATTCAAGATGGTTATTACAAACTTCATTCATTTTTGTATAATAAGAGTGTTGTACTTTATTTGAGTAAAACGCTCATTTTGACATCTAAAGGATTCGAACTCATGTCATTTAGAATCTGTGCGTGGAGCGTTATATCATTAACCAATTGAGCTGATAGTCCTTGACATTATAAACTTCATTCATAGACGTAAAAAAATAGTGACTATTATCGAAATATTTGCTTTGTAAAAGAAAGCAAGATTGAAGGTTTAGCTACATAAGCCATTTGATGTCCTTTTGTGAACAATCGAGGAAATTGAAGAACTGAGAATTAAATGTCTATTATAAAACACCAATCTGAAACTAACGTTTGCCAAACAATCACATGCATTCTAAACAGACAATGCTAGATGGTCCAAAATTAAAAGATTAGGAAAGCAAAAGACAAGAATTAAAGAGAAACATATAAAAGTCATGAGTTCCCAACATTCTTTATCTATACCAGTATAAAACGCACGTGCATGCATGTAATATTCAGATATATTTACTTTTTAGTTAATAAAAAAATGAGTAGACGGACGAGTGTTGTGAATGCAAAAATTTTAGTAGTCACAACACTTTTATTTCAAGTTATTTTGTTCGTAGTATCGGTGGCAAATTGAGAGTAAAATTCTGTTTATGAGTATTTGGGAAAGGGATGGTAGTGAAGATTGCAAATTGATGGATAGAGGTATTTTTAAAATTTCAAAAAGACATCGTAGAAATCATGCTCATTGAATTCTCTTTATTATTAGCGGAGATTTTGCATTTTAACAAAAAATGCTTTCGACCTAGCATTTTTGCTACTAAACGTCTATCATAAAGGCATATGCTTCTAAATCCGTGGGAAAAAAGGGGGCGTCGCTGTTAATCAGATACCAGCTAGCAGACGTCCACCGTTGGAGTGTTGGAAACAACCCAATCCCAAATATTAGGAAGAAAAAAATGCTACAATTTTTAATAATAGTTGTAATACCTTTGGTATCACATTTTTTTGGTATCAGCGTGAACTATCAGAAATGCTCCTATAATCTTTAATAATAGTTGTAATACCTTTTGGGTCATATTTTTTTGGTATGAGCGTGAACTATCATAAATGCTCTTATAATCTTTGATAAAGTTGTAATACCTTTGGTGTTATATTTTTTTAGTATCAGCATGAACTATCAGAAATGCCCTTATAATATAAAAATTAGGATCAGACAATTACACTTACTTACAAATTCAAACCGCATTTCAACAACTTGTAACAAATCTTAATATCACTTAAAAATAAGATCTAACAAATAAACTTTAATTACAAAATCAATTTTTATTAACTAATAATACATCTTTAAGAATAGTTATAATATATTTGGTGTCACACTTTTTTTATCAGCGTTAACTACCAAAAATGGCTCTTTAATTTCATTAAAAAATAGTCTTTAATTTCATTAAAAAATAGGATCTAGCAATTACGCATTTTTTACAAATTCAAACTCACATGCGAAGCACGTACTATGATCACGCGCAAAGCGTGCCTCGTAAGCAAAATTGCATTTTGTCAAAATATAAGCCACAAACGAAATTCCATGAGGGACCATATGTTAAATTACAATAGTATCCCTGGATTCCATCTGTTATTTGTATTTTTGAGTTTTGACTTAATTAATTTCTGTCATAGTAGTAAAATACAAACATAATATACCAACTCACAAACTGCTGGAAACAACTTGCGTGCTGGCTTCAGTTTTACATGAATTTCAGCCTAAAACTGCAACAAATCATCGGTCTCGGTTTGACAACGAAGAAAAATGTCACCACCGAACAAAATCACAACAGCTCAAATTGCAAGTTCTCTTTTGAGGGGTAAAAAGATACCGATGCCAAATCCTTAAACCCTCAAAAGTTCTTAATAAAAATAGACGATCTTCCTAGTGGCAATCACCAAGAGTAATTTTTCCTAATGCAGTCAAAACTACTCGTAGCAGATAAAACTTGGTGCGCAAAAGTGCCCCAAGATTCAGTGCAAAAAGAAAACTCAAGGAAGGTTAAAATAATCAAAAAGTTGCGTAGTTACAGAAAATGGATTCAACAAAAATAAATAAATAAATAAAAGAACTTTGTTCAAACTACCTCCATTCCAAATACAGATTTATTTTCCATATGTACAAAATACAGCTTGGAGCAAAGAAAAAATTGAATCCTACCCATAAAGCATACTAGCATCAGAATCACAGCAAAATTTGAACCACAGTAAGTTCTTAGCCTTCTCTTCCAAGCATAATCCCAAAAAATATTCAATTGCCAATTTGCTCAAAACATTCAAAAAACAATTTTTTTTCCTCATTTACTTTTTTTATTTTGATCACTATATAACTGATGTCTTTTCAATGTAAATTTTTTGAGATATAGTACTGCTGCTGCTGCCTGTGCTGCTGCTAGCCAATGATTCTTTGATTGCAGCTTTGTCTGATTTTTCTTTAGCTCTAAAGTCCTTTAAGCTTTGATATTCTTCTCTTAGAAGTTTATCTAGTTCTGGATGTTTCTGTAGAGGTTTGCTTTTGTCCCGGTAGTGATGGAAAGCCCTACAGAAGAAAATGAATGATTTCTTTCATAATAACACTAAAAATGCAACTTCAGGGTGCAAAGAGGCCTTGGTCGTGGAAAGAATCGAATCCATTAACTTGTATGAGTGAAGTTGAGCATGATGTATAAGATCATTAACAACTAAGTATGTCACCTCCCTATTCATATACTCGCTCTGTTAATTCATCAAGAATATATAAGAATAATTTGCATACTGCATTAGTTCCAATTATTATGCAAACCCAACTAAATTATTATCAATGAGTTATCCGATTCTGCAATAACTAGCACCCAGAAATATTGCATAAATTTAATCTTAGTTGCCTAACACAGGTCAAGCTAATGATTAAAGGTTTTCCGTTTCACAAAGGACAACACCCCCATATTAATAGTCTTTCCCCATTTCACTGCATACATCAGAGAGCCCAAATGGATAGTTTTCTATGCCTCGACACTGTTTGAGTGGAGAGTTTTTTTGTAGGTATATGCAAATTAAACCAAGTATTTCGTGTACACTTGTATGTGTGAGTAGAAACCTCATATATTAGCCCCACTTTTTTTATATAAAAAAATTAAAACATCACTTTTTTTAATTTAACCAAGTTTTTCATTAAAAAATAATACAAGGGCAATCTTTACATTAGCAAAAACCACGCAAGTGGACCATAAAACTGCATGCAGGAACCATAGAATTATCATGTAATCCATAAGAATAAAATTCCCAACAAATAGACATGACTGAAATTGAGCGTTTGACAAAGATAAGCACATCTTCTGAGAAAAGGCATCATAATCTTATGGTTGTGATTACACCTAATCTGCTAGAACAAGATTTGCTCTCACTTCAATTTTAGATATTTTTAGAAGCTAAAAGTGATTTATAAAGAAATTGTGTGTTTCCTTTTATATGGATTTTTTTTTCGCAGGAAAAGTGGAAATTCAAATATAGAGCCAAGGTTTAAAATTAGGAACAAAATTAAGATCAGGTTTATTATTTTTGGAGGAACTCTTGAATCCACATTTGTTTTGTTTTGATATATTTCCGAATGTGATGATCGTGTATGGAATTTTGCTAACTCTTGCTGCGACAGTCGCATCTGCAGAACAACGTGTTTCTAAATTAAAGTTAATAAAATTTTGTTTGCAGACAACGATGAGTCAAGATAAGTTTTATGGATTAACAAACATATGCGTTGAAAAAGAAATATGTTGAAAACCATTGAATAAGAAGGTATTATTGATGATTTTGATTCCAAACACGCAAAAAAGATGCTTGTATATCAACATAATGCTCAGTTATATTGTTTGTAAAAACATAAAATGCTTGTATTAATTTGTATTTGTTTCTTATTTTCGAAATTGAATTGCAGAATTATTCTGCAAATTTACGTGAATTTTATGTAAAATAGTGAATTTTACATCACTGTCTTAGTAGTGTGCGCATTTGTAAAAATAGGGACATCATTTGAACAATTGCCCCGGGCATTATATTCTTCAGCACCCGCTTTGTGCGACAGTATTCTATATGTGTCTTGATGTCAATATCACCATATTGACCTAACTTGTATCTCATTTTCATGGTGAAAATGAAACAACGTACATAGAGACAGCAAAATTAACATTAAGTAAGAATACCAGTATTTTTCAAGACCGTAGAGGTTTTCCTTCTTGTAGAACTCCAGAGTCAACTGCTCAAAATCTTCATATAGATCCTCTCTGAACTGTTTTTCCAAGCCATAGCTAAAAGAATTACAGTGTACATTATACAGAGGGTATAGATAAAATTCTTATTATACCACAACTAGTCAAAAAGAGAAAAGACATGTCTTAGCAATCAGTTGTAAAATAATTTAAGGAAATTAAGAGCCTATTCAATACTGATCTGAAAATTCAGTAACTTAAAGGTTGTCGGCTTTTTTTTTACTTTTTACTTTTTTGAATATAAGAGTAATACTTAATTCAAGCAGAGCACTAGGTTTTATATGTCGGGGGTTTGAACCCATGACCAACCTCAGTCTAAAACATCATACCACTTGCCACTTGAGCTAGTGGCTGGCTTTATTTTAAATTAATTATCTTCCATTCAATTTTTGACAGTTAGACCAATGGTACTTTCATTATTTTTAATTAGTCATCCAAACGAGCCGTTAAACAAAACTTAGTGAGGGCACCTGTAGAATCTGAAAAGACACTCTAGACCATAGTTGTAGTTTGCAACTGCATCTTCTAGTGCTAGCTTTTTAAACTCTTTATACATTGATTCATTATATCTGTTCCTGAGAAAATATGACCAAAATCGATAAAGCGTGTTCATTTCCTGCAGATATATAATTCAAATTTATTATAACATAACATATAAAATATATTGCTGCTAGAAAAGGTTTTTTAGTATATAATAGCGATATATAATCATGGCATACCTCACTGCATCCAGTTCCTAATTTCTTCCGGTCGTTAAGACACCGCTTGTGGAACTTATGATACCTATATCATGCATCAACTGATGAAATTAGAAGCAATTTTGCCAAAAAAAGAATTAAGGATAAAAATTAAGAGAGTGCAATTGCTCGAGTTAAAGGGCATAAGTTGAAAATAATCCATACTTTTGTTGCTTAAACTCATTTGCTTCTAAGAGTTTATGGCTAGGATGCTGAAATGGCGGAAATGGCTTAGGCATGGATCCCACAGGCGGACTGCTCCCAGAAAGAATTCCATGAGGAGAAGAACTCAACTTTGACAATGAAGGCCTGCAAAACACCATTACAAACATATCATTTTGTACCTAGATCCATGGATCGTCGAAAATTATGTAAAATTTAGGTTGGGGAAGTTCTAATAAGGCTGAATTTTTCACACTACCAAACATGCTTACCCTGCGAAATGAGTAGCGAACATAAGAAAAGATTCTGGGGTTTGAAATAACATACCCTAAGATATGCTCGTAGAAACTTATTATGACCAAAAACCTAAATAGGAAGAACAAAAGTACAATGAAAAGAAACGCACCCGCTATTTTCAGGGGGTGTTGACCCAAAGAAAAACCCAACTGACTTGCTTGGTGGGCTCTCCGATGCAATGCCAAGATTCTTATTTGTGCTGTGGTTTCTGAAGTGACTATGAAACAATCTTTGTTTACTTGGGGAATGCAATTTATGACTCCCTTTGCTTTGCCACCTCTTAGTACCATGGCCAGACTCTTCAGTCCCACTTCCCGTGTGCACCTTAGATTTTACAGAAGAATTTCCATACGTTGAGATTTTGGAATCTCCTCTTGTTTCTTTCTCAGAATTGTTCCTTCGATAATTAGAGCGCTTGGTATGAAGTTCCTGTTAGATAAACAATTATAAGTTTCGCTTCGCACGATACCAACTTATGCAATAAAGGACGATTTGAGCATCAAATATCTGAAATGTAACAATTATTGCAAAGCAACCAAGGTGTTGGAACCAAATAACCACATATGACCAAAAAAACAAGATGAGCATCAACAATTTTCCCATTAAAGCTCGGCTTCTCTCAGTGTATGAGGTGTGGCAACAGCCAATTATTTTTATTGTGTCAACAACCCAGACTTATTTATGGCTTCCGCTTAGAAAATACACATAATGTACAGATGCTCTTCACCACTAATACTGAGTAATCAAACTAATTTATTTCAGTATTCTACTTTTTAGGCATTCATATCACTGTATAACAAAGCCTTAAAAACAAAGGAAGTTGCGAAGCCATATAAATGAATGTGTCCAACGACTACCAAAAAAATCCACAATCATTCTACTGGTACAATGGTAGTGTGACACTGTGAGCTCTCAAAGTGGCAAGGCAGAATCATTTGACTCTATCAAAAGAAATATTTGTTAAATGGCTCAGCATAAATCATATTAAAGGTATGAAAGTTTCAGTATTATCTGATTATTGACCGATATAATTTTACCAATCACCCTCATGCAGTTCTTAATTTTACATTTCAACTGTAAAAATATTCTTCTCATTAACTACCACAATAACATTGTACAATCAACTAATACATGTTGAGAAAACTTGCATTGCATTAACACACATTTTCCAGACAAAGACTCCATCGTATTCTTAGGATACCAAATAGATACCAACTTACACAGCTATGAAACAATTACTATTCCATCAACACTGTTGTGTAAATCACAACAATTACTTTTTCCATTTTGCCTATAAGCTATTTATGGTGTAATGATAGATCGTGTGTCATTCTTGAAGGGAAAAAAGAAAACATAAATTTGCAATCAATATTAGAAAGTATACCTTAATTGAAGGGTATCAAATGTCGCCAAAGATATGTTGATGATTCACGCAAAAAGTTTGTTTTATTAGTCGCAACAAAATAAAATATCTTAGAATGTGAGGAAGTTCAAAACCAAGTCAGACATGACTGATTTTAACAAATATACAAGTTGATACATATACGGTATTTCTCAAAGACAACCAAACATACACATTACTAAACAGAACTAAAAATTTATGCAATAAATAACTTTTATATTCATCAAATGCAACTGCAATACATGGTAAGTAGCTTTGTGACAGCAATTGAGTTTACGTCATACTTATATCAAATAAATGCAACTGTAAGAGGAACTTAAGCGTTCACATAAACCACTCGAAAAGTTTCCTGCACCACCACACACACATGCAATTGTGATGCAACACTGTTTCATTCCATGTGTCTTACCCTAAACATGTTTATGAAACAAATAATTCACAGATAAATCCAGCTAGGCCAATGTAATAATCGACCCAACATAGCAAATAACAGGCATATTTTAAAATAATATATGTACCTCATAATAAAAGAATGCTTCAAGTCACTAAAACTGCATCTTAGATTATTGCACTTAAAATTTATATGGCACAAGCATTTAAATAAATATAATTAATATTATCAAGAATAATATTTTTATATCACATAAAAATTGATCATGCAACATTGGTATTAGCTATCTACAATGAAGAGAAAATCATTTTATCACCTGCTCAAAACAATAAAGAGCATCATCAATGGCAGCTGCTTCCTCGCTTGAGATTGGGTCAAGTTCACCTGAACCAGATCTAAAAATTTTGCCTCTACCTGTTTCCTGTGTGTCATTAAAAGATAATGTACATAAAATCATCAGTCGAAATAAATGCCAAAAATATCAAATTACATGTTAATCTTAAACATTAAGTTTTAAAATACAATACCACATTAGGACTGAGATCTAAATTACATTGACCATTCTATCGTCTACAATTGAAAATGAACAAATAAATGCTCAGAACCCAAAGGAAAGAGGTGCAGAAGTCTCCGATTTAATTTCAATACAATGTTAGAAAATTATATGCAAGAAAATGAGTTGACATTACTGCTCATAGCTATTCTACTCAATGCTACAGAGCTGATTCACAGCTTTTAAAACAAGCTTTAATGGTTCATAGAAAAAGATGGGTACATAAAGTGAAGAAGATAATAAAAGTTGTTAACACCAACAAGTGCACTTGATAGCTTTTATATTGTTGTTTACAGAACTACAGTAACATAGTGAATAGCTAGTTTACAAACTAAATTCTGTCAAAGCAGCCATATCATAAATACTTTAGAATGATAAAACAAACAAAATAGGAGGTCATTGAAGAGCCTATAAATTTGGTAAACAATAATTATCATTTGGACAGGAAAATTTTGAAATACATATAAATTATATGCAATTTTCGAAGTTGGGTGTTTGTACTCGAAACTTGAATTTCATCCTATTAATTTTTTACCCCTATTCAAATAGTCCCTTTGCTGATAGCCTTAATTAAGATGTCAAATAATAAAATTTGCAGTCAAAAAGTTATAGATAATATGAGGGAAATCACATGACATGATTTGGGCAAGTACAATCCAAACTATATAATGGGTATGTAAAAGGGCAAAACCTAGAGCAAATCGATTTCTGCTATACAAGAATCTGAAAAAGACCATCGAAGAAACAAAAAACGATTGTAATTATATCAACGTTATTTAAATAAACAGTTACTTTAGTTCAAGATTCGTAGATGACTTGGGAACTGGGACTACGGAGAAAAAGATGGTTGCTTTTATTGATAGGCATGGCTATTTTTCTTTTTATACTTTTATCGAGCAGATATGAAGACACTATAATTAGGAGTCAACATATCATACTTGGAAGTCGCAACAATTCTCCAAGCATGAATCAAAATCTACGGAGGAATGTAAACAATATTACCTTCATTAATTTGAAATGGAGTGATTCGCTTTTTTTTCCTTGATTTTACGTGTCGGTTGTTAAATGATTGGCTGATGCAGATTATTTATTTTTTCCTGCATCCTGCTTGAGGAATTTCAGGAAAAGTACATGCCAGGAATTCATAAAGACAAGCCATATATGTTCTTATTTTTTGCCATCTAAGACGTTTCTTCTGATCAGTTTTATGTAGTCCTCTAAACAAGAGAGCTTCCAAATTTTACAGATAACCAATTTGGCATTGATGCCCTCAAATAAAAATTTCTAAAGGGGTGTTCCATGTATTCAGTTTTAACTGTTACCTTAAACAAGAGTTCTACAACTTTGATAGATACCATTACATCAAGAAAATCATTCTTTAAAAGAGCTGCAAAATTAGTTCGAGGCCATGATATATTCAAGGAACATTGTGCACGGTTTCGCTTGTTTTGTAAAAGAGGGAAATTTTATATAAATTCCCAGTCAGAAGAAAAAAGTGATCCAGATAAGAGTAGCACATTAGTTACTTGATCCTTGTTAAAAAGGTAGACAGTAACATGGATCAAGATTTTGAAAGGAACAGTAGAACTCCGGTCATTTCAGTCCAGTTCCAGTGATGCTGAGATGGAATCCACTCTAAATTCCAATTCCAACTTTCACGGGCTCAAAAATAGTAAAAAAATTTTACAGCAGAACGTGTAAATAAATGCAAGAAATATGTAAATGAACCAAAAAAGATAAGAAATCAGACAGAGTGGTATAAAAATGCACAAAAGATCAATATTTTTTTTAAAGAAAGTGATAGTTTCTCAAATCTAAAACCCAATTTAGCAGCGTGAAACATCAGAAACAATAATAGAATCAACCTTTTAGACCCTACGTATGTAAAAAGAAAATAATCAAAATATACATTTTAAAATAAACACATTTTGTTACCCTAAATACAAATTGCAATATTTATTGATGTATTTCCATAGAAAAAAGTACTGAATTTCAAAACTGGTGTCGAAACTGAATTGAAGCCGGAAATTAACCAAAATTCTGATGATATAACCAAAACAAAACTAGAATCTAAAATTTTGAACCTTGGAATACTAAAGTTGAAATTAGACTAAAGTTCCTGGAATATTTATTTATAAAGAAATACAGTTTTAACAAAACCTTCACATTTATTAGTTTCAGTAGCTAAATTACCAATGGTTTTTCAAAGATGTGTAAATAGTGTACATGAGAGGAAAGGACGGAAATATAGAACAGAAAAACATAAAGATAACTACCTGAGTGACAATTACCAATCTCTGCATATCTTGGTCATTTACATCCACTCCATCATCATCCTCGTAATCAGTCCTAATAAAAACATTGAATATAAAAATAAAAAGCAAAGATTAAATGACTGAATGTCTGCATAAATTATAACATGGTACGAAACACCTGGAGTAACACAACCATATGAAATGTGTACTTCGGTGTGTGTGGGTAAGCTTTCGAAACAAAAAAAAATACTGTGCACAATCTTGTACCATAACAGA
The DNA here is from genome assembly GCA_030737815.1 of Allium fistulosum. Lineage (NCBI taxonomy): Eukaryota > Viridiplantae > Streptophyta > Magnoliopsida > Asparagales > Amaryllidaceae > Allium > Allium fistulosum. The sequence continues at coordinate 856,171,779 of CM060907.1, forward strand.
TACATTGACAAATATGTCCTATAAACTTGAACAGTAATAATACATGAAGATAGAACTACTGAACCTTCACCTTCACATAATCAATTATAAAGGTGTAAAGCGTGCAGTACTAGCTAATTATTGCTGGACATCCAACCGTTAGTATCATGATAGAAACCAAAAACCTCACAAGGCTATCACAATATACTTGGACACAAACGTATAACTGTATATCAAAAGTGGTCCTTGGAAATCAAGACTCTGTGAATATAGTGCATAGCCAATTAACTGTATATTCAAACGTTTAGGCCTTGGAACATCCATGAATAGTTGAGGCGTCAAAAAGGGATAATCGGTTCATCTTTCTAGGCCTTAAAAATGGCATTAAAAGCTTACTACATTATCTTCGTATGGTGTCTCTCTAAAAGACCGCAACATAAACAAACAAACCAAATCTTCTCTAATTCAATTCAATATTACACTCCGGAAGTAACTATTATCATTATAATTCTGACTCTATATAACATTCAGCTACCCGGTATGATAACTAAAATGTTCGGATGGGTTTTGAAACCACCCTTGTTTAAATATTTTACACAGTTATTCTTAATTCACATTTTCTCTTTATGATTTGGGTGGTTTAAAATAATTGTAAAATGATTCCCAAGTTTTGGCCATTGGTAGATTTTGTGCAGAAATCCTAATAATTAGATTAATAAAATTCAAAAAAATTAATTTCATTTCGAATTGTGTTGCTAATTAAGGTGGAGATGGGTTTCATTAATTCCTATATCTGTATAATTTCTGTATGTGTGCATACATAATTACACATATAAATACACACTTCTATTGCCTACAGTAAATGAAAGAGTCATTCTACATATCTTAGCCATCGCTTCAAGAATTCATCAAATGTGTATTGAGTTAAGTGCGGTAGACGAAAATGGAAGGAAAGAGTTGAGTTGTGATGGAACGAATGATGTGCTAATATCATGCTAGGGCATTTGCTAGTGTGCAAATGTCTATGCGTGTGGACAAGGGTATCTGAACTCTTGAATTAGACATAATTTTACGTTGATTTATTAGCAAAATGCCAAGGAGATTTGAAAGAACATAGACAGGGTAGTGGGGGAAAAAGGTTCGAGATCTTAGCTTTGGATTCGCTTTCGATCTTTGCTTCATTAATTAAAAATAACGATCTCCATTTCACTTTCGGTGTTAACTTTCTAGAAAAATACATCAATAGATGTATCATTTACTAAATTACAATGTGTTGTGTTTACACAACTGAAAAATAAATGTACAAATTGAGTAATTACAAATATATGTGTTTTATATACACGCGCACGTGCACACACACATGCATGTATGGACAATGCAAATAGTAACAGTTAAAGTTAACCTATGCAAGTTAAACAAAACCTGGACCGAATTGGGTAACAAACAGTAACCACACCTCAAATAAAATAAAACTTTACAAACTAAAAATCACTAGCTCACTTTACATCACAGTAATTTCAGGAATAGTTCTTCTCCTCCCAATAAATAAGGGCTTCTGGTAATTCTTTTTCATGGTGGATTGCATTGAAATGACATGATGAATTTGGAAGCACTCTAGGATATGAAGGGAAGTGATAGTTCTAGGGTTCGAAAATTGTATGAAGGATAAAGTACTTCAACTTCCCGAGTCAAGGACCTCTAACTCAAGTGGTTAGGGTGTGGCGCTGTAGATAGAGGTTCTAGATCATGGATTCGAGCCCCCAAGATATCAAAAAGAGTGCTTTGCTTGAATAGAGTACCACTCATGTTATCAAAAAAAAAGTACTTCGACTTTTATAAATTTTTAGTTAAACTTTTTTGTTGGTTTTACTACTAAAATATTTTGTAAATGTATTAACTTTCAAAGTTAAATTGGATCTTCATTGATATTTTTCTCAGAAATATAAAGTTTCCTATTTTCATTGTTTTCTTTACCAAAACCAAATTTTTGAACCAATTTCGTTCCAGCCCCTACTGGAATCAAATTGAAATAGTCGAATTTTAGTGCTCCTATTGAAACCTCAAAATTTTGTGGAAACCCTAAGAATGAGACTGGGAACAAGAATGATTTAGAAAATAAATATGAAAAAATGAGAACATGTTTTTGTAATTACCTTCTATTTGACTTCTCATTTGAAGTATGCTCCAAATCCAGCTCTTCATCAAGCATGAAAGTACTTGGCTCTCCATCAAAGGTAGAACACTCGTTCACAAATCCATTAGAGACTACTCCTGTATGTACTGATTTTATGCTTTCACTTAATTCTGAATTTAAGCTCTTGGATTCAGAACTGATAGTACAAGTATGATCAGCATTTTTAAACAGCATATCAGATTTAAGAATATTACTTGAACCACTATTATCAGCTGCAGAAATTTTTTCCTCAGTATTCTGTTTACTCTCTGCTAATGGTACAGATTCCACATTTCTGCACTTATCTTCACCATCTAGCACCATGTTAGCCATGATATTTGATATACTGTCGTTAGATTCCTTGCCAACATGACAATTATTCGAATCTTCTTCAGCAGCTATAGGGACGTTTTTGCCAATGCCCTCATTACTGTCAGCACTGATGGGAAATTGAGCTTTGTCAGTTTGACATTTTGGTGAAAGGTGATGGCTAGATGATGAAATATATGTTAACCAGTCGCGTCTACGGACTTTGTCATCCTAACAGATTATTAAAAATAGTTATTGTATAGGGATTGGTATTTACAAGTTAACTGACAAGGAATGCTGAAAGGAAGGAGGGTGTGGAGATTGTCAACCTGCACTTCTATGAAATTAGAGCTCTGCAAAGCTTCAAGAATAAAGGGTACATTAGTCGTCATTCTCTTCACCTGTATCACAGATTAAATCAATTATTAGTATCAGAGAGTAATGTGGTTGAACACTTTGTGGTTAATTACAATAGTGACAACACTAGTTGCTGCTTAGAAAAAATGGAGGTCTGTTTTGTTCTCATGTCATTAGGATTTAGCACCTAATTCACTTATCTACCCAGAGGCATGGCTCCTCAAACTGATTTCCAATGAAACATGCAGGCAAAATTGATTTCCAATGGGATGAACTTGTGAACCATTTAATACTTATTACTACTTTATCCTGCTTCAAAAGCACGCGACTCCCCATGGAAGTGAAGTGCTTTTGTCTGAACTCTAACATCAGCTTATATTGCTGAGATGCATATTCAAGCAGGTGAAGCAGGTTAAACGCTATAAGGACTAATATATTTTATGAAATTACTAAAATTTTCCATGTATGCACACTTTCTTAAAGGATTGACCATATCAATAACTATCATAATAGCACATAAATATACATTTTCTGACCTTGATTTTTTTATAAATAAATTTGTACTTGACAAATTAACAAAATATAGTAAAAACTTGAGCAAACCCTAAACTGATCCAAGCCAGCTATCAGTGCTGCCCTTTCAGGCAATGAACAACAAGGCTTTTGAAGTCAGGATTTGTAGGGTCAGCAGAAGAGAATGATGCTAGAGGCGTTTGGGAATAGTATTTGGGCGGGAAATAGTAGGTTAGACTGGAATTTGGCCAGTGTTGAAACTTAACCAACTATTCTAAAATAGAGACTAATCATTTTATTCAAATTATTATTGTATGCAAGAGCAGAAAAGTTGCATATATCAAATCAAACATCACGGTAGTTTCCTCTTTGTTGATCACATGCTCATAGATTCAAGCAGTTTTATAGAATTCAGCATAATAAGTAATCATTATAAAGAAATTTAGGGAGTTAATGGTGTAGTAAAAGGAACAATTAACAAATAAATATTATTTTGCTAATTAGATTTGATTGGAAAATGCAGTGCTAAATTTAACCATTACTGATAACCATAAAGTATTGGAAAATTTTAAGAACGTACCCTGTTGAAATCTGCTATTTTATGTATTGAAACCCAACCCTGCTCATCCAATAGCGAGTGCAAGTATTTGTCAGTTTCGAGGTTTGTGTCGCTACAGTATAAGGAAGGTGTAACACAGCAGATATCAGCCAGATGAAACAATTATCAAGAAGAAAAAACCAAATTGTAGTCATACAATATCTATCATAAATGGATGAAAACAATCAAGTATGATGTTGTCCAAGGTTTTAAATATCGGATTTCGGTCATGTTTCGTCTCGGAATTTTTACACAAGTTATCTCGTATCGGAGGAGATCTCGAACGAGATGAGTACATATCGGGTGTGCATCTCGGGAATATCTCGGGTCTTATAATGCATCTCGGGAATATCTCGGATGTACTTATGTGTCTAAAATTGATGTCAAAAATATATTTAACGGTTATAACTTTCTTAGTAAAAATAAAAATGGTAACATACTTGATTTACATGGAAAAGGGAATATTTTTAAAAGAGTGGTAGCTTGATTAGCTTAATTGATTTGGTAATGATTGAATAATATCCTTTTATTTGAACATAATAAAGAAGTGAAACCTTTCGCTATGACTCATTAAGATAAAAAGTAAAATAAAAAGTAAAGAATATGTTCAAAAAGTTGGTAAATTATAATTGGATTGAGTAGTTTCTTTTGAATCAATATGAAAATAAAAAATATTATGCAAAATAAGAAAAATGTATAATTTCGGGTGAGATCTCGGATTGAGATTTTGATCCATATTTCGGATGGGATTTGAATATCTCGGACGAGATGAGTGTCAAGGGAGATATGAAGGAGATTTGATATTTTGTCTCATTTAAGTGTGAAAAGAAGATCTCGGGCGATATATAGGAGATTTAAAACCATGATGTTGTCAAAAGTTGTTAAATCATAAGATCCAAATCGAGATTCATATCAGATTAAAGATCTAAAGATTCAAACCTCTGTTTGAAGCTGTTTTAGCACAATCATAAGATTTTTGTTTTATTTAAAATTATATAAATTAAAGCTGAACCAATAGAAGTAGAAGAAAAAAAGATAGAAATACAATCGACTTTAATGTACTAGATATACCATTGTAAACTGTTTACACAGTCCAAAAACAAACTAAACCTGTAAAACAACTGAATCATTCGTAAAAGTTCGCTCTTCGGCGAGATCGGAGGTTGGAACCACACTGGCTACACTATTCATGTGAATATTACCAGAAGCATAAGTTGGTAGGATAGTGCATACTTTCTTAGAGTTTACAACCAAAGCTTGGTTCTCTAGGTCTTCAAAAAAAAAAAAGAATTATTCTTAAAAGTTCTACAATAATGAATGAACGCGTAGTCTAAAAGACATCAATTGAAACATACATTATAATGATATATTTTACAGTATAAATCTATTTCAAATCTACAATTTACTATTTAAATCATGTTTTGAATCTTTTGATTCAAAACTTGAACTTTACAATTAAAATTTCATATTGATAATTTGTAAGATTTTTTCCATGAAAAACATTTAGGCATAACATTTTGTTCACGTGAATGGCTGGCACTTACAAATAACTCGCAAGAACATAGTTACCTGAAATAATACTCAATCTGTTTTAGTATTTTAGCACTCAATGTGTCCTCTGTTGGAACAGAATTTTCAGGATTAGGCTGAATTTCTGAATGCGGATGCGGAATAATATGTGGCTGCCCCCTCATCATTTCTGGTGGAGGTGCAGGCACATAATACATAGGAGCAGCAGGACCTGCAAGACATTTAAATAAGGTGGGAAAATTATGTTTGGTTATGATAGAGACATTGCCTTGACATGTAAGTTCAAAAGATATACCTGGAAAACCTGGTCTACCGATGTACCCTCTAACTGGAGCAAAAAATGGTGGAATTGCCCTGACAAAAGGTGGCATGTTGTGTGGCATGTTCATATTTTCTCTTGGACCAAATGGGCGTTGATGATGCCATGGCTGATTAAAATAGGGCGCACCTTCATGAGAACTGTGTGGTCTATTACCATGCCAATTGCTTGAATCACCTCTTACTGGATTTCTAGCATCATTGATTCTAACCGCCTGACCTACTGGAATTAAAACTGGCATTGGAGGTTCAATTGGAAATGGACGGGGACGTGTTTGGTAATCGTGAGCCATAAAAGATGCAGCAGGGCCTGGAGGATAGAACATGGGTTGTACTGGTTGTTGGTAAGGCAAAGGAACAGGAAAAGGTGGCATATTGTTTGGAGCATTGTTACGTTTTGGGCCAGGTTTATGAGGATGTGGGTGATGGTGTTTGTTTAATGGATTACCATTGCCCAACCCATCAGCTTTGCGTTGGGCAAGCGATCCCTGAAAATAATGATTTAATGTTAATATTATCTGATATGTAATGACACAAGACTAATACATTAAACTTTGGGAGAAAAATGTGTAATTCCAGTCAGTACATGTATCTTGAAAGAAATCTAGGGGTTAAGAAATTACAGAGACATCAAATGGAGATTACAGCATATTTTGGAAGGTATGCTTCAATATCTCATTACTAATCTTTTTTATTATCTTTAAGTGCTAGATATCGTATAAACACAGCTGCAGCAAAGCCAACTTGATAAAACTCACACATAGCACACTACACCAACACCAAGGCATGGTTTCTCGTATATAGCATAATTTTGTTTCAGCTTGTCGTATGCGTCTTACTAACAAATATTAGACATCCGATCATTTCTTAGACAAAAGACGTCGTAATAATTATATAATGCTGCATGAAATCACTTCTCCTATCTTGATCATTTTGTTTCTTTGCAAAGTTTGTTGAAAGTAAATATACACAGCATTAACACGTTCAAGTACAATCATTCAATCAAATGCCATTAGAGCATCTAAAACACTGGGAGAAAAGAAAAACTATAGATACCAATTTTATGCAACATCTCCATTCAGCAGTGGTAGCAGGAGCAGATAATTCAATTGCATACGTTAAAAAATGTTAAAAATACTTACTTAAGTGAACTCTGGTCACCCAGCTTAAAAAGAAAGAGTGCAAAAGTAAATATAAAATGTGAGCCTAGCATAGATGCATGTTCAAATGCCACAGTGGAGAACTTACTCCAGTTCCGGGATCAATAATACAATCATGCAATCACGTAGCTGATCTCCATCAAAATTATTGGAAATTTTCCAAGTAAAGTCAGATCGGTAATAACTGCATAAAATTGCCTGGCATAACCAGATCTAACCCGCAAACCTACTTTGGCCATTCTTTGAACTGATAAACTAACATTAGCAATCAGTAGTAAATTAAACCAAAAGGCAAAATCTGATACAATCCACCAATACGCATTTCTAAACTAACATCTATCACCTGAATCTGAGCTGGCGCAGCCGTGGTTGTCACTTTCTTGGCATCAGCCAGGGCGGGCCAACTTTCCGTCGCCATCTCCGCCGCTGGAGCCGCTGCCTTCTTCCACGGAGATCTCGCCTTTTTCCTGTCATCTGTTTCAACCACTCTATTGCTCGACATTACTTCTTACTTACTCCAACTCGAAAGCTTTTCTTAATAATGAAAACAGTTAAAGAATCTATCTATAGTATCTAATTACTGGATTCGATAGTCAAAAGATATTCGGGATCGATTCATTGTTTTGAATTGGCAGAAAAAAGCAAGTCAAGGAAAATAATTTTTGGGTTTTGATATTAGGGTTTTGGTAGGAGAGTGACAGAGTGTGAGGTGGGATAGGGAAGAGAAACTAGAGGCGATATATTCGGTTTCTATATCATCTCCGTTTACAAACGTGAGAATTTTGTAACATTGGCTGTTCCTTTGTTGGACAAATTTGTCCAATGCCAAATTTATAATCCAAAACCCTTCTAAAAATGTATGTTTCGTAGAACAACCAACCAAGTGTAAATATTTACAGTTTAACCTGCACATATGTACAATTTAAAATGTACGTATTTGTAAAATAAATATTTACGGAGTAAGCTGCAAATATATAATGTGTAGAATCACATTCTTGCGGGGTAGACTATAAATTTTTATTTTAGGAAAAATATGCAGTTGAAACTGTAAATATTTGTAGTCTAGAATGTAACTATTTGTAGTTTTAACTGCAGATATATGCAATTTAAATTGCACGATTTTGCTAGAAACATTAACACGGTTTTTCGTAAAACCTGTTTTTGACGGAGGCGGAAGTGAATTTTAAAACTTTTGAAAGATGTTTGAAAAAACGTCCCTTTAATATATGTGTGTACTAATATATTTGTGTGTATAGATATATCTCTACCACTAACAATGAAAATTCAATCAACAGGATTTCTACCGTGTCTTTTTGAAATTCAAAATATACCTAAATAGTATTTCAACATGACCACCCGTCGATAGAATCTCACTATTGGTTTGTGCCTTCACATCATCCTCTTCCCGACCATCCATCAATGAAATTTCATTATCGATTTGCATCCGGCACTACCAACAAGACTGCTTAAAAGTGTTGTGACCCCCCAACATTTTGCACTTATAACACACACCCCCGTTAAATTTTATTAAATAAAAGGTAAATACATTTAGATATTAGATGCAAGTACGTGACATTTATACTAGTATATATTAAGTTATACAACAACACATACCAAGTGACATTTATGCATAACATTTGCATTGTAAGTACATAAATCTTGTCACGCGGCTACATTAACATTTCAATAAAAAATGTTGGCAGTGCAAATATTTGCTATAAGAAATTAGATTGTCTCCTAGCACCACCTTGACCAGACTTTACCCTCCTTACGATCATGATTATACCCTCCGCCCATTAAAGATCAACTCTACATTACACTTAATGGCATCAATCTTGACTCCTATCGCCATTAAAATTTTGATGTCTTCAAGGAAAAATCCTAGTTTCTATTACCAAAGGTGAGCTTCTGACAAAACCTCCGCACCAATCAACCCCTCCTCACTAATCCACGCCATCACATCAAAGTTGACGCCTTAAACCGACATTTGTCGATGCTTAAATTTTCATAGTTGCGGGTAATTATAAATGTGAAATTGGAGGAACGTTGCAACAATTTTTGTTAAAAAACAATGGTTATCTAATTCCTATTTTATTTATCTCTCATGGCATTCCACTTTTACACTTAACTAAAGGATTATCTTTTTTATTGTATTTATCAAAAGAATATATTTCTTGGACCAAAGTTCATTCCTAATAACTCATATAATAACAAAATTATCTTAGTCAATGGGACAAAGGGTCGTAGCTCCACCTTTTAACAATTTATGTTCTTTTTACACCTTCTATGGTTTTACTTTCTTTTTCTCTTCATCGACAATATAATTTACATCCTTTATTTTCAAGGAATATTCAAGTTTGTAGGATAATGAGACAAACTCAACGAGCACAACCGCACATATAAAGTTGTAGAAGTAAATACAATGATCGATCATCACAAAAGTAAAGAAATAACCAACACATAAAGCTCTTTTAATGGCGCAATTCACCACACAATTTATCTACGTATAACATATAGAAAATGGTTGAAATAATACAAAGGCACGGCTTATTCCATAATATTTACAGTCGATTATTTATTGTACGATGTAATTAAATAAATGTCAATGACATGGAAATATGATAAACTTGATGTGTTTGATAAGTCACTGTAAAATTATAGAGGAATTTCATATACATATTTAAAAGAGAAATATGACTTTTATTTATTTGCTTTAACACTTTATTTGCACCAATGGATGTTGTATGCAAGTCCATTTTAAAGTGAGTGTACATAAGCATGAAGACAGTTGCCAACATGGGTGGTGCAGTTGGTCGATGGTTTGGACTGCGACACCATATATCATGAGCTCAAACCGCAAAACTGACAAATCCGCAACAAATACCGTATATACATATATTCTTCTTTTTCACAATTTTAAAACTCGTTTAATTCATTCAAAAAGTGTGAGAGAAAACTCCTCGATTATTTTTATCTTTTTCCTTAAATTCCGCAAATAAAATACCCTCATATTTGAAGCACACGTATTAAAAGGTCCGGTTGGTGGAGAAGGTGTATTTTAATGTAGTAGGTGACAAAGTTAAGGGTGTTATAGGACAATTATGTAATTTGATTATATAATTCAATTCTTGCTGTAAATCTTCTTAGAAATAAAGTAAGCTTTGGACTTTATTTCTGTTGGAACTGGGCCAGCCCGCAATGGAAGATACGGGCGAATTTAAAAAAAATACCCTATTGGATCTGTATCGGGCCTATGAAGTCTAATTTATTTAGAACATTTCTAAATTAGCTTAAATAAAATCATGTATTTTATTCAAATTTATAAATCGTAGTATGAAGTTTATTTGATTTAGTTTTACTTAATATATAAGTATACACATGTATCATATACGTATGTATATGTGTGTGCATGTGTAATATGATATTCTGTGCAAGGTATAACATGTGCGTATATAGATGTTGAGATTTATATCGTACCGGACATATTAGCTCATTTTATATGTATTGTATGTTATCCAAATATGTGCATATATTTTTAGTTATAAATATCTAAACAATTATATATATAAGAATATATAAAACGTTTACTATATAAACTTATATTATATATATATATATATTACATCACAAATAATAATTATATATATGCACGTAAAATTATGTATTTATAAAAAAATTAGTTTGCACATTTATATGTTTATATACGAATTAAAACAAAGTAATTATAATATATATGTATGTGTGTAATTATAAATATAATAATAAAAAATAAGTTTATATTATAATAAATTATATATAAATATACATGTACATACATATATATTGATTTTTTTATTCTAATTTTCAGTTCAAAAATATTGCAGATCCGAAGTTATTATGATTTTAATATATAAATATATAAATAGATTTGAATTAATTAATTAATTTGTTGTTAATTAAATAGTATAAAATAATTTTATGTAAAAATATCAAATTTCAAATTTTTAGATAATTTAGAATGATATTTTATAGGTTGCAAAAAAATTCTGAATTTTTTGAATAAAATTAGTATTTTTAATTAATTAGTTACTAAAACAACTGATTTTAATTTAATTATTATAAATATAAAAACAAAATAAAAATTCTAAAATTTGTTTTGAAAGCTTTTGGCATGATGAAATAAAAATATATAATTCAATTTTTGAAGCATTATTTATTTTATATGGATTTATTAACTCTTACGGTGATTAAATAATAATATAAAATATCTAATAATAATAAAAATTCATTTTTCGGCTAAAAAATTATAGTTGGTATAAACATATATTAGAAAAATACTGGATCAATTTTATATATTAATATACAAATATATGTGCTTTGATACAATTAATTATATGCATTGATTTGCATATATATATTTTTTGAAGGAAAATTTGCATATATATATATCATTGATTAATATAATATTAAAATAAAATAATTTTATTAACATAGATCATCGGAATATTGATAACAACATTACCTATAGAAATCTCACCTAACTAATTAAGTAATAATGACATATATATATATATAAATATATATATATATATATAAACAGATGTATATTATCAATAAAATATAATAGCATAATCATTTACCATATATGTAAGCGTATCATTACCTACAACAGATAACATCAAGTCTACGTTGAAAGGATAAGTTCTCTTCCTTTGAAATTTCTTGATTCATCAAATTGTTAGTCTAGAATCACCGACTTTATCGTTATCAAATAGTCTTGAATTTAATTAAATTTGATTTGAGAATTTAGGGTTATTTGAGGTGTTGTATTCGGCAAAGAAGAAGGTGAAAGAGGCAACCACAAAAAACTTATGAATTAAGTTTTGAGATCAATATACAAATAGTTTGAACAAGAGACAAAGTGTAACGACCCGTATTTTACGGATCGAAACATCGTAAAACAATTGACATTTGGTCGCACTGTTGCTAAGTCGTCTAGAGTCTAAGTCTTAGGTCGTAGGAAGGTTTGGAGCGACCTAGATGTTGGAATAAGTCGTTGGGAAGTTAGGTCGTATGGGGTGGCTTAGGTCGAGTGACCGACTTAGGAAGTGTACGACCTAAGAGATAGATGATCTAAGGAACTAACCGACTTAAGGAGTGTTGGAGTTAGGATGTGAGCGACCTAAGTCTAGCAGTTAAGTCGTAACTCAGTTGAGTCGTGGCCGAGTTAAGGGAATAGTGTGTTAAGCCTAGGTTGTGGGATAGGTTAGGTCGAGTGACCGACCTAAGTATTCGACCGACCTAAGTATTCGACCGACCTAAGGAACTGGTGAGTAGCGACCTATAGGAGTTAGCGTGGTTAGGTCGTAGACGACCTAAGAGTTAGGTCGTAAGAACCAGTAATTAGCGAGTTAGTGATGTTAGGTCGCGAATGCGCATTGTTTTAGGTCGCGTGAAGGGTTAAGGAGTTAGGTCGCTGAGTCGTGAGCGATCTAGGAGTTAGGTCGGCATGTGTTAAGTCGCGCATATAAGTTAAGTAGTAAGTCGTAGGATGTGTGGGTTTTAGGTCGGAGAAGCTGTTAAGTCGTATGAAGGCACTGGTCTGCTAAGTGCTAGGTTGTAGGTCAGTTACCCAGTTAAGTCGTAGGTCGTGGGTTCTGTGTTGCGTTAGGTCGTACCCTAGCTAAATGTTAGGTCGCGTGAGTTGTTAGCTCGTAAGCGACCTAAGGAGGATAGCTGTGTTAGGTCGCGTCTTGGTTAAGTCGTAGACATGTGAGTTAGCTAGGTCGTAGGTCGTCTGGAGTGTTAGGTCGGCACAGCAGCTAAGTCGTAGGTCGTCTGGAGTGTTAGGTCGGAGAAGGAGTTAAGTCGGCAACGACTTAAGAAGGCGGACGAGTTAAGGGGGTTTTCAGCTATAAATACTCGTCCATTTCTCACTTTTTAGGATCCGGATTTCGAAGCGACGAAGTGCTGCCATTTTGAGAGCTCGACTTCTACACTTCTTCACTTCTTTTCTCTACTCTAATCTAGTGATACCATCCATCCAAGTTGAAGATCAAATCAAAGATTGAAGAGCTTAGATTGAAGATCTTCATCCATCGAAGATAGATTTCATCGTTTGAAGCGGATTGGTGATAGATCAAGTTAGATCCTTCGCTGTCCAGATCTGAAGCGTGTTGATTTGGGTTGTTTAGGTGATTTGGTGAGTGGTGATTATCTCTCACACGGATCCAAAGGAGTATATCGGATTGTTGGCTTGATTTGGTGTTAAAGTAGAGATTTCCATGCATTTTCCTAGTCATATGTGTAGATCCATATAGATCCATTGCTCATGATGATTTGACATCCATTTTACTACATGTTAACCTATGCAAGTTCATTCATCAAGATTATAGAGACATTGCTCATGTTTTCATGCTTATTAGACTTTCGACTCTTTATTTACGAAATTGCCATTATTGTTATAATTGTCTATTTAGATCATATTTGAATGCTTGATTACTTGGATTAATGTTTGGCTCGATTGATTGCTATGAATAAGATGATTGATGATTTGATTTAGACCGAAGATGATTCAAAGTTAAGGGAAGGCTCTTGAATTGGAAAAGCTGCTCGTGGCATATGTAGCGGATGATGAAGCTCATATGAATAGATTTGATGATGACGTTGAGATGAAGCTTTGCGAGGATGTGATGAGGCGAAGCATGATATGAGGAAGTCTTGGTCTAATCCAGGCGGGATCATTCCAAGCAAGTTGTTAACTCGGTGATATGGTTCGAGTTAGAGGATAATGGTTTGCTCGAGAGGCGCTTGAGCTAGTATGGAAATAGTCGTCGAGGAGGATGACTAGAAGGCTGAGATCTCATTGTTGTTGAAGGTTCTAGCATGCTCAAAGCAAGAGTACGTTGGGCAGATTCGATAGTCCCTAAAGGCTAATGTTTGATAGTCAAGTACTCTGGGCAGATTCGATAGTCCTAGGCACGGGTCACGATGACGTGCTGAAGTTATGTCTAGAACCGGGGTTTCCATTAGCCCTTGACGGACAGCTGAAAGAATGTGCCGGTCATTCAATTAACGATGATATCGAAGCAATGATAACAGTGATAGCCAGAGTCATGGATGTTTGGTTGTATCGTCATTCGGTCTCAAGAGCGGTATTTTCTGGGTGCTTATCTGATCTTGGTTTAGGCCTTGGGGGTTGTACTTGGAAAACATCGCCCTTGACTCGAGTGATAATTGCTTTACCTTAAATTGTGTGCTTTTCTATGATTGCTTCTACTTAGTGTGTGTCTGGGGGGCTATCACTATAGAAAGAGGTGGAGTGGGAGGGTTGTATTCCTATTCCTTTTCCTTTATGCTCTTTTGGTATGTTGTTAGTTAATTTACTGCTCACTAAGACTGTTGTCTGACTCAAGGCTTTATGTTTTTAACTCTTATTGCCTTGGGCTGTTCGTCCATTTTGGGACGGGCAGACTAGGTAGCAGGTGACAGGTGCTGTTATTGCTTTCCACGGTGTTGATATCGAAGACGAGCTGGAGGGTTGCAAATTATCTTCTTATTATATGTACTGGGTGTTCCGTTGTTTGTATTTTCTCTGAGTGTTTTGTAGTGAGGCTTGTTGTATTGACTATTCAGATGTTTGTATTCAACTATTATGAAGTTTTATTGATGAGATTCTATTCTGTGAAGCTTCACTATATGTATGTTCTATTGTATTTTGTCCATGCGCTGTGAGTAATACGATAGATTCTGTTGTTTTAATTTACCCTGGCAATCGTCCATGGTCGCCTGGCACACTTTACAGCGCACTATCTCTAGATTCGGTGCAGGGGTCATGGGCGGTCGTCACACAAAGTAGGAAAATATCTAATACTTTTTCTCCCTTAATCTCAACCATACATCTCCAAACCAATTACCTTGATTTTTACCGCCCCATGCCCATGCTATAGCAGCCGATCCTAACCCTCAAACAATCATAGGCCATTAGCACATTTAACCCAAATTAAATATATACGATTATATTCAATTTAACTTGTTATCAATATCTCATAAAGATATATTTATAACTATTATAAATATATATATAACACTATTAATTTCTCAAATCATATTTAAAATTAATAATTAATATTTTATAAATATTAATTAATTTATATAAATTATAAATTAATTAAATCGTTTGGTCAAAGGAGAATTCATCATTTTGGTTGTATAAATCTTGGGTGTAAATTTGGTCAGCGATTAACATCGAATCATTCAAATATTAACGTTCACACGTCACTAAGCAGGTGGTGTGACATTAAGGTTAAATTTATTGCTTGCTCGGTTACTGTAAAATCTAATTTTATTTTAATAAGCGCTACTTGCTTGTGACATTTATTTACACCAATTCTCTTTGTCAAAACTATATCACTTTGGATTTATTGAATTTGGTAATAGTCAAAATTCCAATATCATCCATATTTAAATTTATAGTCCAAACACAAAGTCCTTGGTTAAATAATAACAATTATTATTAACCGAAATGCTCTGCTTAGAGACTTTAGCTTTAAGTTGACTTGAACTGATTGTGATACTAACCCTGTATAATTGAGGAGACGAATCCTCTCTTGAAACGGTGTTTCACTTCAAATACTTCCACTCGACCCAACTATAGTCACTCGATGGAACGCCATGTCATGGTTTGACTACAATCAAAGTAGAGCTTTCATATTGAAGATCCATAGTATTCTCAAGTCGAGAGAACTATGTAAATCAGTCACATCGATATTTTCTGTTTGACTTTCGTTATATTAACCAATAGAAAACTATCGAGTGAGTCGCGTTCCATAGTTATCTAATAACTATCGGTGCATAACCTCTAGGTGTCCCTAACAGCCATGGGTAATATACTACCCAACATTTGGAGAGCATTGCATACTCTAGTCTCAACGGATATATCGATATCCAGCCTCGATGCATCTTGATTAGGAAAATTTAAAATGGTGTATTTAATTTATGGTTTTTCTATTAAATGTGATTTTAATTAAATTAATTAATTAATATAACCACATCATATCAAGTATATAATAGAAAGAAAATACTTTTGATTTCAAACAAGATTGGTTATTAAGCTAGATATATGTAACAAATTACATAATCGCCCCTAGCTCATACCCCCAACTCTATCAATCTCCCACTTGTACTTGAGGTCAATTATGGAATCTTATTTTAACTTCTCCTATCGATTTTCTTAAAACCAATTGGGTCAGTCCCTTAGTAAACAGGTATGCTATTATATTTTAATCGTCTACTCTGTCGGTTAACTCTCTCCGACGTTGATAAACTACCTTTATCATGTGGAACAATTCGGAATATGTCTCTCGACTTCTTGTGAGCTTTAAGTTCTATTACGAACTATATCATGACATTGTTATCATATAAAAATGTTGTAGGATTCTCAACATTTGGAATCAGCCTCGGCTCAATTATAAATTTGTGCATTTATTATATATATACACATTGTTTCTATTGTGGTGCTATAAGTCAATGAATCAACCACAATCTCTTCTATTTGGAACATTTCCAACTTAAAGATTTTTATCTTGAATTTATTATTGACATATTATACTCAATATCACTTATTAATTTTGAGTTCGAACACTCCTTTATAAGTAGTTCCTTGTTTTTGTAAACGATTCTCTAGTATTTCGCAAATACACGAGAACACTCCAAACTACCATTAGTGATATCAATTTGATTTGATATTTGTGTCATGTATCAAATACATAAACTAATCACGATATCGTAGACAACAAAACATGTATGATAATTCTTATTGCCAATGCATAAGGAACATATCCCACATATTCCGTATTAAACAATTTAATAAGATGTCCATGCATATCATTTTGGGACATTCCCAGTATTTTTTATACTTGCTATAAAAGACATCATTTATAAATCCAACGTTGACTATTAAAACAACTAAGGCTGATTTTAATGCAAGTACATCGTTAAAATCAGCATTGTGTTGTTTACTTACAATTTTGAAATATCAATGTACCTTTTAACGTTCCTTCTTATGAACACACGCTTCCTCTACACTATAATTAAAAATCAAACTATTTGATATTTCTATCAAAATACTTATTCAATCTTTACGCTTATAAAATGATACTTTCGTATCATTTCTTAAATCATATCTGAAAACTCACAACTTCTATATCGCTCCCACTGACTTCAAGACACTTTGGTTGTTATGTGCAAATAGTATACTCTAAATCATTATTTAGAATTTTCTATTTCAGCACATATGTACCAAAACACTAAGTCTTATCAAGTGATAATCTTATGAGTAAATCTGAAATAACTTGAGTACGTTGAATAACAAATCTATTATGCTAATTTCAATAATTGAAATTTACGAGGTTATTCTTATCAGCGTTGCTTATTAAATTCCAACTGCATTAGTCTCTTAAAGATACAATCGCGACCGATGGATAACATCCCTTCGGTTACGACTACCAAAATCATATTTTGATAACTACTTGAAATTTATTTTTGAATCTTCACATCACACCATATCATAGAGTCTACACTCTTAATGGTTTAATTAAACAATTGATGATTGTGTATGTAACAACCCAAGATTTTTGCAAATATGTTTAAAATAGATTTTTATTTCAAATTTTATTTTTAAAACATTTTAAAAGTGTAGTTGTAATTTTCCAATATTAGCTGTATTTTGTTTACAATTTTAATTCTAGTTTCAATTAAATAAAGTATTTCTTTATTTATTTTCTATTTTTCCTAAGACTATTTATTTATTTTCATTTCTACTTTATTTGTTTAAACTTTTATTTTGTTTAATTGATATTTATTTGTTTATATTGAATTAAAATGAATTGGAAATTCAAAGAGACAAAAGTCTTTTCATTTGCTTGTGACTTTTCAATTTCTTGTTTCTTCATTTCTTAGCCATTCAAAACTCCTTGGTTTATACATGCATTTCATTTACTTTTTCACGTGAAAAACTTCTCATCACTTCATTCTTTCGGCCATAGCATTTCTGAAAAAAATTAAAGTAAGTTCATGGCTTCCATTCTCTTAATTTTCTTCTTCATTTTCTTTGTATTTTGCCTTGCTCCTCTCTAGTGTTGCTCGGCCATAACCCTCCACTTCTCCACCGACCACCACCATCACCATCCCCTCATCATCCACGGCAGCAACCACCTCCTACCCCTCTGACCAGACCAGGCCGTGACCACTAGATTGAGCCATCACCATAAACTTTGCAAAAACCTTGAAATATGCATAGCCGAGCCTAATATTTCACCATCCCCTTCATTTTTTACCTCGGCCACCACCCCTAGAACCACCACCACCTGCTGACTTCACCTCTGGCCATCACTTCATATCTGACTTGACTTGTAGAAGACCATGACCGAGCCCAAACTTGACATAGGCCGAGCCTATGATGCACCAAAACTCCACTTTTGGCCTTGACTCTTTGCATTCCTTGTTTTTCAACTCCATTCTCTTCACATTCCCATGTTAGCCATGCCATTTTGAGTCCAAACCCAAGCCTTATCACCAACAAAACATGTATGGCCGAGCAAACATAGTGTCATGGTCAAGCAATTTTGATTTCAAAGCTTGGTGATGTCATTTGTTTATTCTATTTCCACTTTGTTTCAATTTATCTTTGTATTATAAATATATATTTATATTGCTTTGTTTTATTGTTGTATATAAGATTAATATCTTGGCTCTCTCTCCACTTGAATCAAAAGTCATGCTATCGTGCTTTCTGGAATTTATCTGTGTGTTTTGATTTGCGAACTCCGGCTTAAAAAGGTGAGTTATTCACGCTTGACATTCATACTTATAGAATTTGTGAAGTGACAACAAGTGAATGTGTAGAATTGTTATACCATGTTATACCTGCCTATGATATGTATTATATGATGTTAAACCCTGTTATAAACCTGTCACATCATCTGCTATGTTATATTTTGTTATACTGTTTATTTTATTCTGTTTCTCACACTGTAAGTTCCCTGTAGAATAGAATCACTATGGGTTGAAATGATACATACCCGAACGGACTTTAGAATAGGGAAAAATCATTATGGGCTAAAATGATAGGCTTGAGCGATTTTTATTTATTTTTATTAACTTGGAATTGCGGGTTCGAAATGATAAAACCCGGATTTTTCTTTGTAAATTACGGATTGAAATGATATATTATCCGTATCACTTGACTTAGTTTAGAAAATATTATACAGACCCGTGGTTATTTTATATAGTTTTCTGGAAAATTTTAAGTATTTTAAAATTGTAAAATTTGATATTTTGAGTTAAATTTGGATTTAAAATGATTTAATAAAGTGATAATGATTTTTCTATGTATTAAAAATGTTAAATAAATGAATGGAAAAATTGTGATTTAAAACATAACTTAATTTGGAAATTTGTGATTTGATTTTTAAATGGAAGTTTAAGTTAATTAAATAAAAATGGAAATTAAGTTTATTTATGAAATGGAAATTTAAATTTAAGTGTTAAGGTAAATTGTTAAAAATGAAAAGAATGGGAAATGGTACACTTGAATTTAATAAGTAAAATTATTGGAAAAATTGATTTTTATTGTAAAACTTTTCTTTATAAAAATCATAAGTTAAAGGGTATTTAAATGAACATTTTTGAAGTGGAAAAATATGATTTTTATAAGTTAAAATGGTTAAAATTAAAGTTTAATTGTTTCTGAAATTTTATTATTAAATCTAGAAATTGAATTAGTAGCACTTCAGAAATGCTATCATTTCTGAATTTAACTTAAAATCTGAAGTAAATGATACTGCAGCACTTTGTAAGTGCTGTGGTTGATGCAAATGAACTAAAGGCTAAATTAACTAAGGGCTACTGCAGCACTTGGTAAGTGCTGTGGTTGCAGAAAGAAAATCTAAAATCTGAAACTAATAAAAGAGCTATAGTAGCACTTGATAAGTGCTGCAGTTGGCTGAAATGAGGTTTTCAAATGTAACTGAACTACTACAGCAGTTTTTAAATGCTGTCTTTGCTAAATTGAACTAATTTTTCAAATTGAACCATGAACTACTGCAGTAGTTAATAAATGCTGTCTTTGCTGAATTTAACTTGCTTTCAAATGTAATTGAACTACTACAACAGTTTTTAAAAGATGTCTTTGCTGAAATGAATTATTTCAAATATAACTTACCGCAGCATTTTTCTAAGCGCTGCGAAAGCTGAAATTTTAATATTTTAAAGTATTTAAGTGAATAAATGAGCTCAGAAAAGGTTAAATTTTTTGGAATTGAATATTTGATTTAAAGGTATAATGACTTTATTTTAAATGGTTTAAATGAAGTATTTTGATTTGAAATATAAACTATTTTTGAAATTTATAGCCACGGGTTATAATAACGATTGGTTGTTAAAGAGACCGGGATCGGATATGGACATACTCTCTATCGATACCGAAAACCACTTTAACAACTGTGTACGCGGTGGAGATTCCAGAATGAAGTAGGATGGTGGCGACGATCCTAAAGGTATATTTACGTGGACCCAACTCCCGTGAGTTGGCATAAGGTGGCTAAAACAGGAGCGATTCTCGGGCCAATGAGGTAGCACCTCTGATCGGACACACTTCTTCGATACCATTCTATTACTTTTGTGATTGATTGGGTGCACCCTTTGATTTGGGAGTGTGGCTCGAGGTGGGTGGTAGTGGCTGCTATGCGTTTCCACCAGCCCGGATGCGTAATTGGTATATCTACCCTGGCATTGCCTTGTTGTGTCGTGTCACCTACCCTAGCGAGCTTTACTACGAGTTTGGATTTGTGCCGTAGCCTATGGAGTATTGAGGGTAGCCCCTGATCTGGGAGTATGCTAATACTGGATAGACTACTGGGACTATTACGTGTTAAGGTGGAAAATATAAAGCCTTAACGCTATTTAAAAGTAAGATTATTTTATAATTAGACATTATTACAATAGCGACTATTACTACATAGTAGATAGTTTAACAGATCCTTAAAGAATGGGCGATCCCAAGCATTCTTTAAGTTACTTGTACCTTTTATTACAGTTCACTTGAGTTGGTTTACATTGTATAAGTATGTATGTCCTGACTCGAGTGTTTGTGTTTTATTTACGCTCGGGTCAGCCTGAGTATCAGCTTTGGATCTCACCTTTTGGAGCTAGGACCGCTGGAGATCATCATCTATCTAGTTGCTATCTATTTCCATTCAGTATTCCTATGTCAGCTTTGTATTAGAGACATATGTATTTGGGATTTCTACTATACTTGTATTCATACTTCTGTTGTATCTGTTTTTCTGACTATGTATTTTGAATCTGTTTTGAGACTTTGTATTGTAGTGGCTTCATGAACCACTATTTATTTTATTTTTCGCTGCGAGTTATTCTGATATTATGTGTCTGTGATTCTGTGATTGGTTTTATTTGCTCCAAAATTATTACAATCTATTGTTTTGTATTATTCAAGTCCGACATGTGTGGATTTATTATCGATTTGAAGATCTTCTTCGTGCTTGTGTGCTTGATTATGGAGTACCTTGGGAAGATCATCTCCATCTTGTCGAATTTACCTATAACAATAGTTATCAGGTATAATTTCTATCTTTTGTTTTGATCTTGTCTTAATCTTTTATCTATCTCATTTCTATCTTTGAATTCAGGCTAGCATTAAGATGTCTCCGTTTGCTGCTCTTTACGGACGACCTTGTAGATCTTCATCTTGTTGGATTGAATCTGGTAATCGTTTGGTTCTTGGTCCTGATATGATTTTAGAGGCTTCTGGGAGAGTTGAGGAGATTAAGAGGAAGATGAGGATTGCTCAGGATAGGCAGAAGAAGTATGCTGATCGTCGTAGGAGGAGTTTGGAGTTTGCTGTTGGCGATTTGGTTTTCCTTAAGGTCTCTCCCTTAAGGAATGTCATTCGCTTTGGTCGTAGAGGGAAGCTTTCTCCTAGGTTCATTAGTCCTTTCCGCATCTTGGAGAGGATTGGTTCTTTAGCCCATCGTCTGGATTTGCCTGAGAAGTTTTCTTGAGTGCATAATGTATTTCACGTTTCGCATCTTCGTCGCTATCTGCATGACCCATCTCTTATTGTTCAGCCTTCTGCTCTTGATAGTTTGGATATTGAGCCTAATCTGACTGTTGAGAGGAAGCCACTTCGTATTGTCGACAGAGGTACGAAGCAGCTAAGAAGGAAATCTGTTAGTCTGGTCAAAGTATAGTGGAGTACTGATGATCGAGACTATACTTGGCAGACGGAGGAGAGCATTCGTGCTTCGAATCCGGAATTGTTTGTTTCAGGTACTATTTGCTTTTCTATCTTGTTTTCTTCTTTATTTTCCCTATTCCGTTCTTTTCGAGGACGAAAAGATTTGAGTGGGGGAGAGTGTGACAACCCAAGATTTTTGCAAATATGTTTAAAATAGATTTTTATTTCAAATTTTATTTTTAAAACATTTTAAAAGTGTAGTTGTAATTTTCCAATATTAGCTGTATTTTGTTTACAATTTTAATTCTAGTTTCAATTAAATAAAGTATTTCTTTATTTATTTTCTATTTTTACTAAGACTATTTATTTATTTTCATTTCTACTTTATTTGTTTTAACTTTTATTTTGTTTAATTGATTTTTATTTGTTTATATTGAATTAAAATGAATTGAAATTCAAAGAGACAAAAGTCTTTTCATTTGCTTGTGACTTTTCAATTTCTTGTCTCTTCATTTCTTAGCCGTTCAAAAATCCTTGGTTTAGCCGTGCATTTCATTTACTTTTCACGTGAAAAACTTCTCATCACTTCATTCTTTCGACCATAGCATTTCTGAAAAAAATTAAAGTAAGTTCATGGCTTCCATTCTCTTAATTTTCTTCTTCATTTTCTTTGTATTTTGCCTTGCTCCTCTCTAGTGTTGCTTGGCCATAACCCTCCACTTCTCCACCGACCACCGCCATCAGCATCCCCTCATCGTCCATGGAAGCAACCACCTCCTACCCCTCTGACCAGACCAGGCCGTGACCACTAGATTGAGCCATCACCACAAACTTTGCAAAAACCTTGAAATATGCATAGCCGAGCCTAATATTTCACCATCCCTTCATATTTGGGATTTCTACTATACTTGTATTCAGAGTTCTGTTGTATCTGTTTTTCTAACTATGTACCTTGAATCTGTTTTAAGACTTTGTATTGTAGTGGCTTCATGAACCACTATTTATTTTATTTTCCACTGCGAGTTATTCTGATATTCTGTGTCTGTGATTCTGTGATTCGTTTTATTTGCTCCAAAATTATTACAATCTATTGTTTTGTATTATTCAAGTACGACATGTTTGGATTTATTGTCGATTTGAATGGTCCAAAATAGTGGGTCGTTACAGTGTATTTTCGATATTAATAAGAAACTCATAGTTTCTCTTCAATGTATGAGAATACTTATTAGACACTCTAATGCATTTTGTTCGTTTAGGTTAGTTAATTTCATTTCATCTCATTCAATCAGTTTTATATATGGATCGTATCCAATTCCATTTTACTACTAATAATTCCTCAAAGAAATTTCTTCATGATGAAGTTTGTATTACTTGAGACAATAATTGTTTCTCAGTGCAGGAGAATAGGTATTCATAAACATTTTATGAATTTCCTTATTTATAAAACTGATCTGGTTTTAGGTTACAAAACTTATGTTCAAAACATAAATATGTCATCTAATGACAGTCTTTTCCAAAATCCTTGTTAGGAGATTCTTGCAAAATTCATTATGAACAATTATTACGTGCAATCTTTCGACTCGCACAACCTGGCAACTCTTTGGCCTAGGATATGTTGGAGTTTCTTATAAACCCTTATTTCGTATGATTTTGCAAACTATTATTTAGATGAAATATTATTAACCTTGTGTACTACTCTTAAGTACATGACCTTATAGAAAGAAAATAACTCAATTTCATTCATAATTAATCGTACATTGTCCAACAAAGTTTGATAACTTCTTATCGATACATCATTATGTATCACATGGAAGAGTGACTTTTGAGATTGAATCTTTATTCATTTTTAGGTACGTTCAGAACTCTTTCCAATATACTGACACATTCAATCAAATCGAATCATTTCTATTGCATATTATATTATTTACTTTCGTTTTGTACTCTACGAGTCTATCTTAGATATACTACGTATGTATCGGATATGCATGTCCACGTCTGTGATAACTCATCGGTGAATATAACGAAGTACGTGGAACCGTTTTGGTATTGATAGACTTACAATTGCATAAATCTATGTGTATCAATCCAAAGAGTTCATCAACTCTTATGATGCTCTCACTAAATGTGTGCATTGCTTTTAATCGTTTGAGATATTACTAACCGGTATCATATGATTCATAATCATATAATATAATTATTTCTCAAAACTATTGCTTAGTCTATAGTTCCAAAATAACTGTAAATAGTATTAGATACTTCTGTATTTTCCAATGCATAACTTTTGTTATGAAAACAAATACCATATTATAATTTTATTTCATAATGAATATTCATAATATTCACATTAAAATATAACTATGTCTATTTTCAATCGCCATCGAAAATGGTCATTATTTCATAAATAATGTTTGGTATGTTTTACGAAAGCAATTTTCGTAACATGATGCATTCAATAAGTGTTATATGGCATGCTCCCACTATTTTCGCCATTACTATAATAGCATGCTAAATTTGGAAGTCCATCCCTCACTTAATATATTTTATTTATTTTATACAGTACAACTAGTTTACAGCGGTGAGTTCTTTGATCAAATATCTTGAACTTAAAGAAATTAATCTCATAGAAAACAATTTTCTATATTAAAATACATTTTGGAATAGAAACCGTATTTCTCATTCCAATGTTAAGTATTAATTATCATTATCACAATTCTCGTTTTCAATGTTTATTTATGAATCAGAAGCGACATTCATTCTCTTCATCCCAACTGTACTTTAAATCACATCTACCCTTGTACATTCATTTTTCTTTCTGAATGGTCGAACCATTTAAAAGAAGAATTCTCTTACTACAATATCATAACGAACTCTTATAAAAGCGCACTCGATCATCCTTAAAATTTAAGGACATCAAATATGTTGCTCTTTGTGTAAACTGATCAAACTGATATTTCAGTGATCGAGTTCTTAGATCTATCTTGTAGCTTTGGTATAATGTTACAGTTAACACAATACGATCCTTTTGTAATCAATCAAATTGAACACTTGATCTTATAGTATTGTTTATTGGTTTATTTTTGAATGAACTAACTTCATCAAAGTATCATACATTACGAACCATAACCGTTCTTCATATAACATTTATATGCGATATGGATCAAATATCCATAGTCTCGTATTGCTTTTAGAGTTCGGAACTCATAGAATGCAATACATGGTCTCGACCAAATAAACACGTAAGCAATCAAATTACGAACATATTTAGTTAAAATGAAATGATTGCATGGGTATTGAAACATTAACCTGCAAGGAGCATTTATTAGTAAGCATGTGTTATATTTCTGTTTATCGATCTTTGATTCAAATCATTTGTATATCTTAATTGATAAACATTTTTATCAATTGTATTAAATGCGCAAAATTATTATTGTGGATCATTATAACATTATATAGCATATGTTCTTACAATATTAGAAAAGTTAATTGTTATCATTTTATTTTTCTAATAAGGCTCCCGCTAATCTTTTATGTTTCACCAAACCCTAAGCGAAACATAAAAGCCATTGACTTCACTAGTGGGTGTTATCACTCGTTTATCTTAGGATTCTGATCTTGAGTCTGCTCAACAAATCATAGCCCCACAAA
This sequence comes from Allium fistulosum, assembly GCA_030737815.1. NCBI lineage: Eukaryota > Viridiplantae > Streptophyta > Magnoliopsida > Asparagales > Amaryllidaceae > Allium > Allium fistulosum. The sequence continues at coordinate 856,197,596 of CM060907.1, forward strand.
TGATGGATAACTCCTTATCGGTTGTATCACATACAAATCCTAACCCTTTGGTATCTTGTTCTAATTCCGCTTCGACCTTGAGTCTGCTCAACAAATCGAAACAAAATTATTCACTTGTACCTACCACATCGCAACGGCTTAAGTATAGTATACGTACCTTGAGTCTACTCAACAGATATATATAGTTATCTTACCCCGTCTATTCAATATATTAATAATACTATACATAACATCCCTAGCTTGAGTCTGCTCAACAATTAAGGAATATGCAAGTAATTTATTAATATATATATATAGTAGAGGACAATATTATATTGAATGATATCGACTTATGGAATAATGTATTTCTTATGAAATGCCCTCTTGATTCAAGTATCAAACACGCCTGAAATCATGGTATACGTACAATACATATGTGTTTATCTCTTAAGTCTGTTTAGGGTTTCTTTAATGTTCCACATTTAGTTTATACATTCATATTATATAACTTTTATTATTCATACTACTTATATAATAGTCTTATGTATAATATTAAATTAATCAAATCTTATTTAATCAATTAACATTTTAATTAATTTTATATTATTTTAATATAACATTTATAGTGAATATTTATTACGTACTATAACCTTTATAGTATTACACATATATCTTATATACATGTATATTCATTTAATTAATTAACCTTTAATTAATTTACTTAATTAACTAACCTTTAATTTATTTATTTAATTAATGAACTTTTAATTAATTTATTTAATAAACAATTTTAATTAGATTATATTGATTTCAAAATTTAATTCATATACATGCATGTATACTTATGTTATTTTAAACATGTTAAAATATCATAACATATAACATAATATATAATATATAATACATGCATATATATTTTTATTAATCAACTTATTTAATTATTTTATATTATTAATCCAATTAATAAATTTTGAATTTTGAAATTAATATATATATTTTCAAACATTTTGAAAAATCTATTATATTATAACTATTACTATATATTTATATCTTATTTTAAATTTAAATTTAAAATCTTATATTTTAATTTTCAGCCAATTTTGAAAAATTATATTATAACATTTGTATTATTTTTCTTATTTTTAATTCAACTTTTAATTTAAAACTTTTGTTTTTAATTTCAAAATAATTTTAAAATTAGGTCAAGGCCAAATTCAAATTGGACCTCTTCTATTAGGGGCAACCTTTTGGGTTTTGAGCTTAATAGTTAATCCTAACATGACTCATTACATCGCATAAGCTATTGGACTATGATACCATTGTTGGAATTGGACCGACCCGCAGCGGAGGATATAGGTAAATTTCAAAAAAAAATTACCCTATTGGATATATATTGGGTATATGAAATTTAATTTTTTTAGAACATTTCTAAATTTAGTTTAAATAAAATCATGTATTTTATTTAAATTTATAAATCGTGGTATGAAGTTTATGTTAGAAATGAATGAGTAGTATTGGGGAATGTGAAGGCATTAATTGCCTTGGAAGCGGAATAGTCCCACATCTTAGAATAAAATAAACAATTTGTGTTTATATACTAAGATGTGGATACTATGATAATTCCTATAAACAAAGAGAGATACAAGCCATGACGGGTGGTGCAACGCACCACCCCGCACGCGCGTGCCCGTGCCCGTGCTCGCACCTGCATCCGCGGCGCGGGCGAATGAGCGTTTGAGGCATATTAGAGGCACTTAACACATTGCAGTTGGAAGTTGGCTTGGCGTGGCTGTTCAGACCAAACATGTAACGACTCGGAATTTTGACCAAATTAAATTGAGAATATTTAATTGATTTTAAATATTTGAACGATGATTTAATTTGAATCCCGATATAACTCTGAATTTTTACGAATAAACTTTAAAATTTAATCGATTGAAGTTGAATAAAAATTTGTATCTTCAATTTACAGTTGAAGAAAAATATTTCGAAAGTTTCTAAAATTCGTATTTATAATACTGAAGATAACAGAAGCTTCAGGATTGAATTTTAAAGTGTTTTGTTCAGTTTTGAAAATGTATCGTTCGAATCGAATTTAAAAATAGCCGTCCGAGGCACAGTCTCGGAATTCGACGAAACCAGTTCCATTGGGTCCGTAATATTGTATTATTGTCGGATTTCCAATTTCGTATTTAATGGAGTTGCCGTGTAACCGTACGACATGAAAACGCGTTAAAACAAAAAGAAATTCAATTTTTTAAATTTAAATTTAAACTTTGCCGACATCTTTACAACCACGTTTTCTTCCCTAAAATCACGCCATCGATCACGATGCCAAATCGTGAAGCCCATACCTCGTTCATTTCAAAATATTTCGTTCCCTCCTCCAATCGATTATCAAAACAGAAAATAATGGCCGATTGTTTCATTCGAAAACAAAACGAGAATTTGTTCCTCGTCTTCACCTAATCGCGCGACCGGGGTGGGAAGCAAATTGCGATTCGATCGCGTAGGGGGCGGCGGCAACTGGCGTTCGTGAGGGCAGCGATGGATCGCGAACATCGCGATGTTTAGCTAGGGTTTCGTGAGCTGGTTGGCGGCGGCGTCTAGGGCAAAGGTGAGGATGAAGTCGCATGCAGTGGTCTGGGGTTCGCGATCGATGGGCGCACGTATTAGGGCATATCGCGAGGCCAGTCATTGGCGAAGGTATCGGTCGCGAACAGCTAGGCGATGGCGTCTTCAAGGCGGCGCGAGAGGCAGAGGGTTCAACTCGAGATTGTCGCGCGCGTGGGCGATCTGGGCAGCAGCGATGCCGCGAGTGGGTAGGTGGCGATGTCGAATGGTAGTCTGGTCTGGGGTTTAGGCGACGAGCGACGGAGGCGAAGTTCGATGGCCTAATTCGCGAACGGCAGTAAGTTATTTTATTTTGAATTTTATTTTGGGGTAAATCTGTATTCACTGAGAAATAAACAAGATTAAAACAGAAAAGATTTTTTTTATGGAAAAGATTTTTTAATATATATATATGTATATAGGGATGTTAAAATGTTAAAACTTTATATATATTTACACAGTTCCAATTTTTATATGTGTGCAAATTTGAAAAGAAATCTGGAGTTTTAAAGTGTTAAAAGTTAAAAACCGAAAATTTATTACAGTAAGAAATAGAAGTTTTTCTATTTTAACACTTGACATATGTATATTGAGACGTTGGGGAAAATATAGGAATTTGAATATTAATAAATCCTATAAATTTCTGTTTAAGGTCTAAAATTTGTGGAAAATCAAATATAGAATAAAATGGGGTTTATTTTGAGATAAATAAAGTTATAAAAGAAATGGGGTTGAAATAAAATCCTTTGTGTGAATTAAATTGTTAGTAAATTTAATTTGCCGAATGGTTAGACAATTAGATTTATTAAAAGAAATCAGTTTGGAAACAAACAAATGAACAAGTTTTAATTTTGAAAATAAAATCAGTAATTAATGGTTCAATCAATTTAAATGGTAATAAATCTTGAATTGTTTATACAAGGTTAACATTGCAAAAGGATCAAGCTGTGAATGGAAATGGATTGCAAATAAAAGCAAGGTGAGATCTTTCTCACTCGAAGGAAATTTGATTTTACAGTTATTATTGATTGACTGATTGCTATGTGGATGTGATATTAGATATAGTAGGATATATCTATTATATATAGCAATATATACATATTGGCATATGTATATATTGGATTGATGATTTCCCACCTCGTATAGCGGATGAGACCCTATTGCGCCGTTAGTAAGCGGATTTATAAAAACCTATATACCGCGATAATTCCGTACTGGAGCGGAATTGGTATTGTGCTAACATCTTTGGATGCAGGGAAACAGGTTGGAGGGATCCAACTGGACCCCTCACATTGATTGAATTTATTTCTACTGTGATGTGATAATCTGTGAATGATTATTGTTGTTATTGAATTGATATCTGGAAATTGTTGAAAAGCTAAAATTTAGCTGAATGGATGTTTTGACATCATTGGATTCCAAAAATAAACGAAAATTGAATTTTTGAAATCAAAGTAGAAATTTCTAAGTGAATCAATTTTTGAAATTGAATAAATTTTGAAGAAAGAAAATTTCAAAGTATAAAAAGTTAATTTTTATAATCTTATCGAATTAATTCCAGAATCAAGTGAAAATGTTAAATAAATGGATTTCGTAAAATAGTGATTATAATTTGAAGAATTTAATTTAAAATTTGGATTTTAAAATAAATTGAAAGAAACAATTGAAATTTGTTTCCTTTAAAAAGGAATTTATTTAAAAAGAGATAAGTTGGAAATCCAATTAGGAATTTAATTGGTAAATTGAAATAATTTGGGAAATCAATGTAAAATGATCTCAATTTGAAGAATCCCTTTAAAAACAGGATATTGAAAAATTTGAAAAGAAAAAAAGAATTTACTTTAGTAGTGAAAATAAATTTAGAAATCAATTTGTAATTGATTTGGAGTTAAAGTGGAATTAGAAATTTATTTGAAATCCGATTTTAGATTCAAAAGTGAATATTTGGAGAAAAAAAAATGAATCCAATTGAAATAAGGAAATGTGAATTTAAAATGGAAATGATGTTAAAATGATTTATAAAGGGATGAACTTTACAATTGTAAAGTTTTAAAAGAACGATTTTTGAAAATAAATGAATTATAAGTATTAACTTATAAGATGGACCGTTAGTATAAAAATTGAGTTATGAATTGAACTAGTTAATAAAGAAGATTTATAAATTGTAGTTTTTATAAATGGAAATAGAATTTATAAACGTGTTTATAAATTCGAAATAGATTGAATTTGATAAATTAAATATGGAAGATTATTAAAGAAGATATATTCACGATTTTGGACAGTGAATATATTATTGAATAAAATGGATTCATTTTTGAAGAAGTGATATTTTAAAAATGAAGTTAAATTGTTTTTAACGATGTTTTAAAAATGTGTTAAATATCGAAAACATAGATTTCAACGGTTCTTGTTAAAATAGACGTTTTCGAGAAATTTAAGGAAATGGTGGACTATAACACTGTTGTTATAGTAAATGATTTCCGAAAGGAAATGGTTTTTATCTAGTATTGGGATTTACATATCTATTTTAATTTCGAATCCCTATACTAGTGATTTGTGAGTCGTCGTAACGATGTTTTACGTAAACATTCGTTTTGACTCAAATTGATGTTGTTATAGAAAATAGATTCCCTTAAAGGATGAAACATATACTTAATTTGATTTAAGTATATCGAATATTTTCCAAGTGTTGAAAAATAAATGATTTGTGAATTACTTATTTTGAATAAGTATGGAAATGCTTTTCCAATGTGAAATGAACTGTTTGAGTTTTTATCTTTTAAAGATAATTTTGAGAAGTGAATATTTGAAATTGTTTTCGAATGGTTAAGTGTGGAAATTTTATATCTTATAAAGATATTTTTGAAGAATAAATAATTTGGGAAAATTATTTGGAATCTGATGATGTTGCGCGTCTTTATTGATAGTTAAATAACCGACTATCAATAATTACCTTTAGATAGGTATTGGTTGTGAATTGGATGAAATTGAATGCCACACTTATTTTTAAATAATCGCTCACTATTCGGGTTAGCCGGGAAAGGACCATGGGGTCGTATAACCCATTCCGAATATGTGATACGTCGTTATGAATCGCATTTGAAGACCGGTGTTGAAGACCGGATATTTTTGAAAACGGAAGGATTACCGTCGAGTTACTCTACACCGACTGATCCTCGGTTTAGAGGTTTTATCACCCTTAGTGACGGGAAGTCCGGACGTGATTGAAAACTATCCGGAATATGCAAGGGCTTCGTGAGAAGTGCCTTCGGTTCTGTTCGATCCCGGAACAGACTTGTATGGATTGTGTGTCTGACGTTACAATTTGAGATATAAAGCTGATTTCTTTCAAATACATTTCTGTTGGTGGCGGAGAATTTATTCTCTTAGCTTAACACCCTTCTCTGAGACGTACGAGCTCAGAGGTTATGTAGTTGAAATTTATCAGCGATATATCCCAATTTGGTAACGTGGCATACTGAGTGTTGCTGTGAAATGATCAGTGTTTGATCATTTGTGATAGGATCATTTGTTTGATCTTATATCTTTGTGATCATAGGTTGATCATTTTGTTTGACCCGAAGCAGGGCTTTTTGAGAAAGCGTAGCTTTGTGGACGAGACTTCGTCGAGCCTCACACCCCGGAAATGGTCGAAACAGGAAGGATGCAGCAAGGTTCTAGGGAGTAGCGCCCCTTAGTGTATGTCATTCCTTCTGGATAAAGGTGGTATCATGGTATGGAGCCCAGATACTTAACCTCTGTGGTTACTGCATTATTATTATCTATGTGGTTTGTTGCGAATCGGGGATCCTCGGGAAGATCGGTGACGATCGGGGGATGACATACGCGTGTCAGTAGTTACCTATTTTTGCAGAGGTAACCCGGCCTTGTGTTGGCAGAGATCCGGTTAGGTTCTCGGGTCGTCTATTCCAGGGACGTACCCATCGTGGATAAGAAGTTCCTTAGCCTGACCATTTGTTGGAAATCCGCAGAAACAATACGTGACGTGTACGGTTTTAGTTGTATTACCTGCTATGGAATGTGGCGGTAACCTGCTATTGAACATAGTAGCTATAGTAGGCATAAGTGCGGAATGCCTATGCTGGCTAAGATTAATATTATACTTTCGAAATGATTTCTACACTATGCACTAATAATAATATCAAAATGATTTGATTTTGCGTAGTAAGCATCTTTGACTATCATAAGAAGAAATCTCCTCCAATTCTGCGTTTGCATTGTGTGTGTGGTGGGAGGTCTTATGGTAGTTTCATTTTCCAAAAGCATTGCGAATTGACTTTAAAATTTTCTGTTGATTATTTTAAAGAATAACTGTTTTACGATCTCACACCAGTCACCATGACTGACTCGGAGTTTATTGTTCCCTTCTAAACTCTGGGTGCCCACCAATTTCCACACGGGCAGTCTAGAGTTAGATTATTAGGTTACCTGGATATTCTGGAGCTTTGGAGATAAGCTGGATGGCGAGACGTAGTATTTGTATCTGATATTATTTATTCCGCTGTGTATTCTGTATGAGGACAAGTTATATAACTGTCCATTGTTGTATATTGACTCTGATGATTGATGTATGTATAAAATGATATAGTTCTTTGTTTTAAAGATTACTGATTTATCTATTATATATTGTTCCGCTGCGATGTATAAGATTCTGATATTGTTCTGTTTCTGTTGCTGTTCTCTTGCTCTGTTGTTGTTCTTCTTTCTTTTTCTTCTATCTTCTTCTTCTACCTTTTTCTTCTTTCTTAAAACCATAACTTTTCGGGTTTCCGACATTCGATGGCTCAGCAGTCGATAAAGTGAGTATCGATGTTGAATTTTCGAAAGTCGAAAATTTTCGGGATGTTACAAAACACATTTTGTTTCTGTTCGTTCAAATTCAACGGTCGCACCGCCTATTAAAGGGTCGCAACCTTTTCAACAGTCGCATCCGTTTGAACAGGCACCTATTACCGAATAGGGGCCTCCCCGCACCTATATATAGGCAGAAAGAAAACAGTAAACATACAATTAACTTTTCTACATTTTTATTTCTCCTCACAGCACCATGTTCTTAAAAATACTCTCTTGAGTTTGTCGGTACTCTGCGATTGTTGCGCAGCATCGCAGAGAAGGTCCATTTCATCTTGGGAAACAATTGCTCGATACCCTTAAGCGCCGTAGAAGGAGCAATATTGTTTCAAGGAAACAGTTTTTAAACGCTGGACTCGGATAATACAATTGGTACGCTTTTTATTGCTTTATTTGTTAAATGCACAGTTCTACTCGTACATTTTTACGACGTGTCTATGACAGTTTGTTGTTATTGCAATTTGCAACATAATTGTAACAGTTTCGTAACACTTTTGTTACGTTACTGCTAAAAATTTGTGTATACAATTTCGTAACGCTTTTCTGACGTTACAGTTTAATAATTTAGCAACAATTTTCTGACGTTACAGTCTAATAATTTCGTAACACATTTCTGACGTTACGAATAACATTCTTGAAACAATATTTATTTATTGTTGGTTGTTTTTGTAGACGAAAATGTCTCATGAAAGCAACAATTCTACACCAACACAGACTATGGTTACTACTCGGTCTACTAGTATGGCTCCAACAATGGCGCTGCCTCATCGAGAACGACTAGAAAAGTTCACAGGGATGGACTTCAAACGCTGGCAGCAAAAGATGTTGTTTTACTTGATGATTTTGGGCCTTGCAAAGTTTCTTACAGAAGATGCTTCCGTAGTTGAAGAATTGAAACCCGATGCAACAAAAGTTGAAGCCTTGAATGTCTGGAAGAGTTCTGACTTTATGTGCAAGAACTACATATTAAATGGACTCGACAACAGCCTATACAAGGTATACTGTACTGCTCGAACTTCCCAAGAACTTTTGACCGCATTAGAGAAAAAGTACAAAACAGAAGATATGGGCATGAAGAAATTCATAGCAGGAAAATTCCTTGACTTCAAAATGATTGATGCAAAGACCGTTATCAACCAGATTCAAGAGTTACAAGTCATCATTCACCAACTACACGATGAAGGAATGACTCTAAGCGAATCCTTTTTGGTTGCCGCTGCAATTGACAAGCTTCCTCCATCATGGAAAGATTTTAAAAACTACCTTAAGCACAAGCGCAAGGAGATGACAATGGAGGAACTTGTAATCCGATTGAGGATTGAGGAAGATAACCTAAAATCTGAGAAGAAGACTTTGCATACCATGATTGCCAAGGCAAATGTAGTCGAGACAGAGAAAACCAACAAAAGGAAACGTGAGCATGCTCCTAAGAAATCTAAGAAATTTCAAGGTTCATGCCATAATTGTGGGAAGAGAGGACACAAAGCTGCCGAATATTGCGCACCCAAGAAAAAAATCAGAAGTAAACATGGCTGACATCTCAAAAGGCGTGTCTGATATGGACTTATGTGCAGTAGTGTCCGAATGCAACCTTGTTGGTGATTCGAAGGAATGGTATGTAGACACAGGAGCCACACGACATATATGTGCAGATAAGTGGATGTTTACAGCCTACAAAACTGCTACTGAGGACAAACGACTTTTTATGGGTAATTCATTCGCATCAAAAGTCGAAGGCAAAGGAAAGATTGTACTGAAAATAACTTCTGGAAAAGAACTAACTTTGGCAGATGTTCTTCATGCTCCAAAGATCCGCAAGAACTTGATTTCCGGATCGCTGCTTATCAAGCATGGCTTCAAACTCACTTTTGTGTCTGATAAGTTTGTGTTGTCAAAAAATGGAGTGTATGTAGGAAGAGGATATGTTTGTGATGGTTTATTTAAGGCAATTGTAACCACTATTGTACCAAACAATGATATGAATAAAATTGAATCTTCTACTTATATTGTTGATTCCTCTAACATATGGCATTCTAGATTAGGCCATGTAAATTTCAGTACCTTATGAAAATTGATTAATCTAGACTTTATACCAAATGCAACATAGATTCCAACTATAACTGTCAAGTTTTTGCATAAGCAAAATTGATAAGAACCTCGTTTCATCATGTTGAAGGAGAAATTGAACCTCTAGACCTAATACACACAAATGTATGTGACTTAAAAATGTGTCAAACTACAGGTGGAAAAAAGTATTTCATTACTTTCATTGATGATTGTACAAGATACGGTTACGTGTATCTCCTTAGAAGTAAGGACGAAGCATTCAACATGTTTAAACAATATAAAGCAGAAGTTGAAAATCAACTCAATAAGAAAATAAAAGCTTTAAGAAGTGATAGAGGAGGAGAATATGAATTTCCCTTTGAGGAATTCTGCACCGAACATGGCATTATACACCAAACTACAGCTCCGTGTTCACCTCAATCCAACGGTATAGCCGAACGGAAAAATAGAACTCTTAAATGAATGATGAATGACTTACTAATTAGTTCTGGATTGCCAGATAACTTCTGGGGAGAAGCTATTCTTTCTGCAAATCATATTTTGAATAAGATACCATGAAAGAAAACATCTAAATCTCCCCACGAACTTTGGAAAAATAGACCACCATCCTACAAATACTTAAAAGTGTGGGGGTGTCTTGCAAAAGTAGAGGTGCCTAAACCAAAAAAGTCAAAATTGGGCCAAAAACAATTGATTGTGTATTTATCGGTTTTTGGTACACAAATCTGAAATTGATGATATTCACATAAATGCCATCATTGAGTCGAGAAATGCTAGATTTTCGAACATATATATCCTTTAAAACAGGGTACTGGAAATTATCCTCAAAAGTGACCAAGGGAAATTGAAATCTCCAAATCTCTTGAGAATACTGAACAAAATGTTGATAATGATCAGCAAAATAGAGCTAATCAACAAGAGGAGGAAACAAGGAGAAGCAAAAGACCAAGGACATCAAAAACCTTTGGTCCAGACTTCTAAACGTTTATGTTAGAAGACGATCCATTAACGTACAAATAAGTGTTAGTCCTTGAGATGATGGTTTTGATGACAACAACCTTAGAATAAGATTATAAAATATAAATACTAACATTATAGTTTAGATATATATGTATATGTAGGATTTAACCATGCAGGTACAAAGAATGAAGACTGTACAGTATAGAGATTCAAGATATCAAGATTGAAGACTCATGAGTATCAAGATTATCAAGAGTTCAAGATAAGTATTGAGTCTAGAATTATGTTAAAACTTCACAATAGCACTGAAATCTTCACTCTATTTTTCTTTTGGGATGGAACCCATTTCTACCTTTTTAGTGGCTTACAAACCCATGACAAGTAGCTTACAAACCTACGACAAGTGGCTTACAAACCCACGAACATCCTGGTTTTGTACAAGTTCTCGAGTCCTGACATGATGAGATACTCTGCAGGAAGAAGCTTGCAAAACTACTTCAAAATGTTTTTTCAAAACAACTTCGGAATGGTTTTCAAAATTGTTTTTCAAAATGTTTTAGCCTTTTCAAATGATTTTTCAAAAAGATGTTTTAGCCTTAAATATTCTTGTTTTTAAACTTCGTCTGTTTTAAACTATCTTTTAAATATAATATATTTATACTTAGATTTAAATATAAAATTATAGTAAAATTATATATAGTGTTCTCTATATTTATCTATGTATTTTATCCATAGTCAAGTATATTTATAAAGTTTAAAATAGTTTTAATATAAGATAAAGGTTATTTTCAAAGAAAATCAAATCATCAAAAATTGCTTTAGGATGTCGACATGCCTATGGTGACCGTGTCGACATGGTGACAGTTGAGTTCAAAATTTAAATTTCAAAAGAAGTGTCTATTCGTCATAACCTTTCACGAATGGACATGACTGTTGTTCTTCTATAAATAGGGGTTAGTTTCAACGAATTTGATATCAGATTTTCTGGTTTTTCACTTCTCTTCTTCTTCCACATTTTCTTATTCAAAATTCTATCATCACTTTGCCGAAATCAATATTGAATCTAACTAGATTATCTCTGGTTTGATTCTCTATCACTATCTCAACAAGATCCAAGTGCTATTTAGAGTTATAGGCTTCTTTGTAATCTATCTAGCGAGAAAAGGTGTGATTGTAGCCTTGGAAATCAATCAAGCGAGAAAAGGTGTGATTGTAGCCTTGGAAATCAATTGGGTGAACTTGTTGCCCCGGAAATCAAGTATCTCTACCCAGAGGATTGTGATTCTGGAGGGTGTACCTCGTAGCCTTGAAACCGAGGGTTGTAATTGTTGAATTGCTTTTGAAAGGAAATCCGTACTTAGTTGTGCGGGACTGGATGTAGGGTTACCCCGAACCAGTATAAAATCCAGTGTGTTCTTTCCTTTACTGCATTTACTTTATTTCTGCATCTGTGTTTGATTCTGTGATTATATCTGTGTCTGAATATTGCATACATCTGTTTACAAATTAACATAAACTCAAAAAGATTTAGTAATTTCTTATAAACACTATTCACCACCCCTCTAGTGTTATTCCTAGCCTTAAGATCCGTAATCCGCATTCCTCACATTTGGGATCAGAGCAAGGTTTTCAAAAGTTTCATAATCTGATTTTTGAAAAAGTTTTTTTATTAATGACTATGTTTAAGAAATCTGTTAATGCATGTTTAGAAATATTCAGATCATCATTTTCTCTTGAGTCTGCATATAATCAAAATTCAAATACAAGTTGTCTACTAAGATTGTTTGATGTACAGGAATCATGCTTTATGGGAGTTGAGGAATCAATCCAGAACAAACAAATTATGGAGATCAGAAAGGACAAATGGATACTCGATAGTGGATGTTCTAGACACATGACTGGGAATCCAGATATGCTGAATGATATAATATACAAAGACGGAGGACTGGTTAACTTTGGGGACAATTCAAAAGGTTATGTGATCGGCATCGGCAAAGTCGATAACTCTGAAACTCCTATTATTACTAATGTTTTACTAGTTAAGAATCTGAAACACAACCTGCTAAGTATAAGTCAACTATGCGATAAAGGATATAAAATTAAATTTGAAAAAGATAAATGTCACATTGAAGATAATAATTCAACCATAATATTTGAGGGAATTAGGAAAAAGAATATTTATATTCTTAGTATGAAAATTTCAAATGATAACTTGTGTCTTTTGGCAAATGCAAGTGACCCTTGGGTTTGGCATAAGAGATTTGGGCATTTGAATTTCAAACTCTTATCTAGACTGTCAAAACATGATCTAGTAAGAGGCCTCCCTAAAATGAATTTTAAAGTAGATAGTCTATGTGATGCATTTCAACTGGGAAAACTTAGAAAAAGTTCCTTTAAATTAAAAGATTTGATTTCAACTTCAAAGCCTCTTGAATTACTTCATCTTGATTTATTTGGTCCATCTCAAATTCAGTCATTAAATCACGGTAAATATGTTTTTGTAATTGTAGATGATTATTCTAGATTTACATGGACAATATTTTTGAAACATAAAAGTGATACTTTTGAATATTTTAAGAATTTTTCAAAAAGGGTTCAAAATCAATTTTCTCAAAAAATTATAACCATCCGTAGTGATCACGGTGGTGAATTTGAAAATGAAAAATTCGAAGAATTCTGCAATAAAAAAGGAATAATTCACATTTTTTCATTTCCAAGAACTCCACAACAAAACGGAGTAGTAGAACGTAAAAATAGGACGATTCAAGAGTGTGCGAGAACTATGCTTTCTGATAGTAATTTACCAAAGTACTTTTGGGCAGAAGCAATTGCTACCGCCTGTTATATTTTAAATAGAATTTTAATTAGGCCTTTAACTTATAAGACATCTTATGAGCTTATTTATTCAAAGAAACCTAAGGTATCTTATTTTTGAATTTTTGGAAGTAAATGTTTTATTTTAAATACAAAAGATAACTTAGATAAATTTGATCCTAAATCCGACAAAGGTATCTTTATCGGATATTCTAATAGAAGTAAAGCATACAGAGTATTTAATTTAAGAACTAATACCATCGAAGAAACAATGCATGTTTCATTTGATGAAAATTTCAAAATTTTTGAAGAAATAAATGATGAAGAGGATTTAATCACTCAAAACCAAGAGTCAACTGAAACTAATAATGAATTAAATCATCCTAATAAAAGGATTAAACTTTTAAAAGATCACCCTACAGAAAATATACTTGGAGATATGCAATCTTTTGTTAAAACTAGAAACCAACTAAGTCAAATGAGTAATGTAGCTTTTATATCAACTATTGAACCTAAAAATCCAGAAGAAGCATCAACTGATGATTCATGGATTTTGGCTATGCAAGAAGAATTAAATCAATTCACTAGAAATGATGTTTGGGAACTTGTTCCTAGACCTGAAAATAAAACAATAATTGGAACAAAATGGGTTTATAAAAATAAAATGAATGAACAAGGAGAGGTTGTTAGAAATAAAGCCCGGTTAGTCGCTCAAGGTTATTGTCAAGAAGAAGGAATAGATTTTGATGAAACCTTTGCCCCCGTAGCAAGATTAAAAGCCATTAGGATTCTACTTGCTTTCGCAAATCATAATAATTTCAAATTATTTCAAATGGATGTTAAAAGTGCATTTTTAAATGGTTTTGTAAAAGAAGAAGTATTTGTTAAACAACCACCACTTTTTGAAAATGATAAATTTCCAAATCATGTTTACAAACTTAAGAAATCTCTATATGGTCTAAAGCAAGCTCCTAGAGCCTGGTATGATAGACTAAGATCTTACTTGTTACAATCAAATTTTGAAATAGGTAAAGTAGATAATACACTTTTTATTAAAAGAAATAAAAATGATATTCAACTAGTACAAGTCTACGTAGATGATATCATTTTTGGATCAACTAATTTTGAAATGAATAAAGAATTTTCTGAAATAATGACAAAAGAGTTTGAGATGAGTCATATGGGTGAATTAAACTTCTTTTTAGGATTACAAATAAAACAATTAGATAATGGTATCTTTATTAGTCAAGAAAAATATGCTAAAGACCTAGTTAAGTAAATTTGGTTTGACTACTGCGAGTGGAAAACCCACTCCCATGGCAACCAATGAGTACCTTAGTAAAGAAGATTTCTCGAAAGATGTAGATCAAAAATTATATAGAGGAATGATTGGATCACTACTCTATATCACTGCGAGTAGACCTGATATCATGCATAGTGTATGTCTCTGTGCAAGGTATCAATCACAACCTAAAGAAACTCACTTAAAAGCTGTAAAACGTATTATAAGATATGTTAAACACACCTTTGATTATGGATTATTTTATCCTAAAAATGATTCGTTTGACTTAATATCTTACTGTGATGCTAATTATGCTGGTTGTAAATCAGACCGAAAAAGTACAAGTGGAACTTGTCACTTTTTAGGGCATTCTCTGATTTCCTGGTTTAGTAAAAAGAAAAACACAGTTTCTCTATCAACAACTGAAGCAGAGTATATTTCTGCTGCTTTGGCTTGTTCTCAAGTAATATATATGCAACAAACTTTAAAAGATTTCGGTTTAAATATTTCAAAATCACCAATCTATTGTGATAATACTAGTGCAATAAATTTATCCAAAAATACTACTCAACATGCTTGAACTAAACATATTGATATCAGACACCATTTTCTTAGAGATAATATAAGTAGAGAAGTAATTACTCTCGACTACATCAATTCTGAAAATCAAATTGCTGATATCTTAACAAAACCCTTAAATGAATCTACATTTACTAAATTAAGAAGAGAATTAGGTATTTGTTCATTAACTGAAATATAAAATATAAATAATAAGTATAATTAAAAATTAATTCAAAATAAATTAAACAGGCAAAAATTCAAGACCCATGTCGACATCCCCCCTTGACCCATGTCGACATATAACGTTTTTAATTTTTAAATATTTTTCCCACCAAAATTCAAAAAATTGGTTATAAATTTCTCCTATTTTGAAATTTTCTTCATTTTCTCTGTTTTCTTTCTGTTCTATCTTCTGAAATCATTCTATCAATGGCCTCCTCTTCCAAATCAAACATAAAATCAACTTGTTCGTTTCCATCGCCTACTTCTGGTCCGTTTCAACAACAACGCTCGCTCGCGTAACGAAAATGGAGAAGTCTCTGAAGGATACCCTTCAGTTAATGACTGAAATCCAAGTGATGCAACTTCGAATGGCCAAAGAACAAGAGAGGCAAAGCAAAATCCTTAGGAATTTGCAAAAATTTCTTATGGATAATCATGTTAACCCAATCTTGATTGACAAGGACTCTTCAGGAGATCAGGAACAAGAGGAAAGTGAAGAAGAAGAAGAAGAAGAAGAACCAATGGAAGAAGAGCATGAAGAAGACAATGACAAAGTCGTTTGCGTTGGCGAAGTGTGCTTTGACAAAGATGGAAATCTTGTCGAACAACGTGGAAATTTCTGTTTCCACTATCCAAATTATTCGATTCATAGATCTCCTATGTTCAAAAACACACATTAGTTTCTTCTCTTTCTTTTCTAATTGTTGTTTGTTTTACGATCTCTACGAAAATGTAAATATAAACAAATATATAATTAATAAATAATGTATGTTCTTATATATGTTTAATTAAAATTATTATTATATAGATTCTTAGTTAGGAGAGTGTGTAATTTAGGGCTAAGTTTTAGGTTTACAAGTAAGTAATGATGATAACACTATCATTATATAGGATATTAGACTAGGAGTTATATAGTTTGGAGTTAGTTTGTTTTTGTTGATGACAAAGGGGGAGAAATATAAAATAGGGTAGTTAGGCATAGATTAAGGGGAAGTTATTAGATTTAGGGGGAGTCAATAGGATAGAAGTAATATTTTATAAATAAAGGTTGTCATCATCAAAAAGGGGGAGATTGTTAGTCCTTGAGATGATGGTTTTGATGACAACAACCTTAGAATAAGATTATAAAATATAAATACTAACATTATAGTTTAGATATATATGTATATGCAGGATTTAACCATGCAGGTACAAAGAATGAAGACTGTACAGTATGGAGATTCAAGATATCAAGATTGAAGACTCATGAGTATCAAGATTATCAAGAGTTCAAGAGTTCAAGATAAGTACTAAGTCTAGAATTATGTTAAAACTTCACAATAGCACTGAAATCTTCACTCTATTTTTCTTTTGGGATGGAACCCATTTCTACCTTTTTAGTGGCTTACAAACCCACGACAAGTAGCTTACAAACCTATGACAAGTGGCTTACAAACCCACGAACATCCTAGTTTTGTACAAGTTCTCGAGTCCTGACATGATGAGATGCTCTGCAGGAAGAAGCTTGCAAAACTACTTCAAAATGTTTTTTCAAAACAACTTCGGAATGATTTTCCAAATTGTTTTTCAAAATGTTTTAGCCTTAAAAATTATCTTTTCAAATGATTTTTCAAAAAGATGTTTTAGCCTTAAATATTCTTGTTTTTAAACTTCGTCTGTTTTAAACTATCTTTTAAATATAATATATTTATACTTAGATTTAAATATAAAATTATAGTAAAATTATATATAGTGTTCTCTATACTTATCTATGTATTTTATCTATAGTCAAGTATATTTATAAAGTTTAAAATAGTTTTAATATAAGATAAAGGTTATTTTCAAAGAAAATCAAATCATCAAAAATTGCTTTGGGATGTCGACATGCCTATGGCGACCATGTCGACATGGTGACAGTTGAGTTCAAAATTTAAATTTCAAAAGAAGTGTCTATTCGTCATAACCTTTCATGAATGGACATGACTGTTGTTCTTCTATAAATAGGGGTTAGTTTCAACGAATTTGATATCAGATTTTCTAGTTTTTCACTTCTCTTCTTCTTCCACATTTTCTTATTCAAAATTCTATCATCACTCTGCCGAAATCAATATTGAATCTAACTAGATTATCTCTGGTTTGATTCTCTATCACTATCTCAACAAGATCCAAGTGCTATTCAGAGTTATAGGCTTCTTTGTAATCTATCTAGCGAGAAAAGGTGTGATTGTAGCCTTGGAAATCAATCAAGCGAGAAAAGGTGTGATTGTAGCCTTGGAAATCAATTGGGTGAACTTGTTGCCCCGGAAATCAAGTATCTCTACCCAGAGGATTGTGATTCTGGAGGGTGTACCTCGTAGCCTTGAAACCGAGGGTTGTAATTGTTGAATTGCTTTTGAAAGGAAATCCGTACTTAGTTGTGCGGGACTGGATGTAGGGTTACCCCGAACCAGTATAAAATCCGGTGTGTTCTTTCCTTTACTGCATTTACTTTATTTCTGCATCTGTGTTTGATTCTGTGATTATATCTGTGTCTGAATATTTTATACATCTGTGTACAAATTAACATAAACTAAAAAAGATTTAGTAATTTCTTATAAACACTATTCACCCCCCCTCTAGTGTTATTCCTAACCTTAAGATCCATAATCTACATTCCTCACAATAAGCTATGTCCTCCACCGATGCCCCTTATTGGAAGGTGGCTATTAACAATGAAATCGAATCCATTATGGCAAACCATACATGGGAATCAGTTGATTTACCTCAAGGATGCAATACCTTGGGTAATAAATGGATATTTAAGAAGAAATTAAAACTTGATGTTCAATAGACAAGTATAAAGCTCGACTTGTGTTTCAAGGTTTCAGACAAAAGGAAGACCTGGACTATTTCGGTATATTCTCCAGTAACTAGAATAACATCAATAAGAATGCAGATAGCAATCGCATTCACACTCGATTTAGAAATACATCAAATGGATGTAAAGACAACATTTTTAAATGGAGAACTGGAAGAAGATATATACATGAAACAACCTGAAGGTTTCCTAAAAATTGGAAATGAAAGTAAGGTTTGTAGATTAAGAAAATCACTATATGGGCTTAAACAAACGCCTAAACAATGGCATGGAAAATTTGATGAAAATATGATATTAAATAGAATTCATATAAATGAATGTGACAAATGTGTCTATTCTAAACATACAAATATGGGATATGTCATTGTATGTCTATATGTAGACGATCTACTAACATTTGGAAGCAACAAGGAGATAATAAAATCTACAAAAGATATGCTCTCCACCAGATTTGATATGAAAGATCTGGGAATCGCTGATGTGATACTTGGTGTAAAAACGCATAAAACCTACCAAGGATATGTGTTGTCCCAATCACATTACATTGGGAAAATACTTGAAAAGTTTAAACAACACAATATAATATCAGCAAAAACACCCGTAGATTTGAACCAAAACTGGGTTAAAAATAGGTGTGATAGTATTTATCAACTTGAGTGCTCTCGTATACCAGGCAACATTATTTACATAATGAACTGCACTAGGCCTGATATAGCATATGCTGTAAGTAAACTCAGCAGATATACTAGCAACCCAGGAAAGAATCACTGGAAAGCTATAATTCGAGTACTAGGATACCTAAGGTATACACAAAGTCATGGACTACATTATGATAGGTACCCATCTATAATAGAAGGGTATTGTGATGCAAACTGGATAATTGATTCATCAGATACAAAATCCACAAGTGGATATATGTTTACCTTAACTAGTGGGGCAATATCTTGGAAATCCTCTAAACAAACTTGTATAACAAGATCAACTATAGAATCAGAATTCATTGCCTTAGACAAAGCCGCAGAAGAAGCGGATTGGCTTCGATGTTTCTTAGAAGGTATTCCGGATTGGGAGAAACCTGTACCTCCAATAAGCATGCATTGCGATAGCCAATCAGCTATTGGAAGGGCCAATAGTAAGCTTTATAATGGCAAGTCTAGACATATTCGTCGTTGGCATAAAACTGTTAGACAACTTCTCTCCAAGGGGGTTATCACAATTGACTATGTAAGATCAAATGATAACATTGCAGATCCATTAACAAAAGGTTTACCTAGAGAGAAGTTTAATATCTTATCGATGGGAATGGGGTTAAGGCCCATAAACTAAAAGTTTCTTTAAACGGAAACCCCACCTAGCTGACTGGAGATCCCAAGGTCTAGGTTCAAAGGGACAACTAAGTTTAGATAAACTTGATAACACTGTAAATATTCAAACCATTCCTATGATAAGTCAGTGCACTACTCACCGGAGAATAGGATAAGTTTTGATACTTTTAATGATGTCTATACTTGGTAATATTATAAAATCAAGTAGAGTATTGAGAAAATACCCGTTATAGAACCACCTACGTGTGTGCGAAGGCACCGCTTCAAGGAGAATTGTAAGACCGAATTCTCCAAAGCACTCATGAGACCAAGCTGGTGTTCATGGCAAAAACGAACACAAACAGAGAACCAAGGAGGATTAGAAACACTTATTGCGTGTTGTCTATTTTAGATTTACACAAAAGGCTTACAGTTCAAAACAACCTAGTCCACTGATTCGCCGGTAAGTCAAAAGTATAAACACTAGGGAAGTTCAAGGCCAATGTGCTACTTTAATCGATACGATAAATGTTTCGCATAATTTTAAGAACAAGTTGAACAATTACTCATTCATGTGGGGGATTGTTAGAAATGAATGTGTAGTATTTGGGAATTTGAAGGCATTAATTGCCTTGGAGGTTGAATAGTCCCACATCTTAGAATAAAATAAACTATTTGTGTTTATATACTAAGATGTGGACACTATGATGATTCCTATAGACAAAGGGAGACACAAGCCATGATAGGTGGTGCAACGCACCACCCTGCATGCGCGCGCACGAGCCCGAATCCGAACCCGCATCCGCGGCGTGGGCGAATGGGTGTTTGAGGCGTATTAGAGGCACTTAGCACTTTGGAGTTGGTAGTCGGCTTGGCGTGGCTGTTCAAACTGAAGAGTTTTTATTTCTATCCATTCAAATTCAACGGTCGCACCGCCTGGTAAAGGGTCGCACCTTTCCAACCGTCGCATCTGTTTGAACATGCACCTATTACCGAATAGGTGCACCTCCCCGCGCATATACATAGGCAGAAAGAAAACAGTAAACGTACAGTTAACTTTTCTGCATTTTTCTTTCTCCTTACAGCATCCTGTTCTTAAAAATACTTTCTTGAGTTCGTCGTTACTCTGCGATTGTTGCGCAGCATCGCAGATAAGGTCCGTTTCATCTTGGGAAACAATTGCTCGATACCCTGCGCCGTAAAGGGAGCAATATTGTTTCAAGGAAACAGTTTTTAAACATTGGACTCGGACAATACAACCGGTACGCTTTTTACTACTTTATTTATTAAATACACAGTTCTACTCGTAACATTTTTGCGACGTGCCTGTGATAGTTTTTTGTTGTTGCAATTTGCAACATAATTGTAACAGTTTCGTAACACTTTTGTAACGTTACTGTTAACAATTTGTGTATACAGTTTCGTAACGTTTTTCTGACTTTACTATTTAACAATTTAGTAACACTTTTCTGACGTTACCGTCTAACAATTTCGTAACATTTTTCTGACGTTACGAACAATAGTTTATTTGATTTATTTTTACTTAATATATAAGTATACACATGTATCATATGCTAGTAGGTAAGCCCGTGCGTCGCACGAGTTTGAAGTTTGATAAGTGTTTAAAAGTAAATCAAAAAAGTTTTTTCCTCGCACTTTTGAACAAAATTAATGTTGTTATTATTTGAAGATTTAAAAAAAAATGGTGCAACGATGTTAGATCTCTTAACTGTGATTTGAAAGAAGTTCTAGTTATTACGTCTTATAAATTTGTCAAAAGAAAAAGCAGGCATAAAGTAATATCAAATAACAAAGAAAAATGTCATACGATTGCTTATAGCGTTGCTAGGTATTTCCAGCAAGATTTTAGCTTCAGCTCTGGCTTCAACCATTTGCTTACTCGGTCTCCAAACAGAATAATAGCTACTATATTTAAATTATGAAGCTTCGAACACGTAGTAAAGTTATACAATTTGGGACCAAACAAACAAAGTAGTAAAATATTTCACATATAATCAAATTCATGGTACCATAAGTCTAATTGTATTCATCACTTATTTTTTCTTGTTATATAAGTGTAAGTCCTTACCACTATTTTCTAGTATCAGAGTAAATACCTTTATCTACAATTTTATTTTATATGCATCGTTTGGAGACATTTTTCATAGTATGGCTAAATAAAAGAACAAATATATAGCATAGCTAAAAAAAGAAATAGAAAAAAAGAACAAACATATATTATTCAATTTAAGTCTTGAAGTATAATTCTATCATATATGAACAACTAACAACTACATATGACATGTATTAAAATAATGCAATAACCTATGTATCAAGTAAGAATAAAACATATCTTCAAAGCATATAATTAACCTTTAGTATTGTTTTCACTAAATTGATTAAATATTAATTGTAGAGTAAGGAAAAGCTAAAAACAAAGGATTCAGATCCTTGTTTTGTTGAGCGGCTGTGCTTCTATCATTGCTAGTGTGATCAATATACCAGTTATCGTATTCAATCTTTGACTTTTACAAATAATATCACTTCAGGATTTTATATCAACGCGCGTTCTGTTATAAATTATAGAATAAGCAAGTTCCTTGCCAAATATGCAATGACATATACATTCGACTAATCCAGCCGAAGAAACTGGATATTTGAGGGGTTTTCTTATTAATGTTGGAGAAGAATATCGCTCCATTTCCTCTGAGATTAAGGGTTAGTCGTTGCCAGAAATGTGATCTGCGAGCTCTTGAACCACAGGCAACTAAGTACCATGGCATACAATGCATAAACAAATCCTTTATCAACCCGATAACTAATTGCATATCCCTGCTGTTAACCCGCCTTTTGGCAAGGCTGTAGGCAGGCAGATTTAACTAAATCGATTTCTCGGTTATCGAGGATGTAATGTGGTAGGTTTGAGTCGAATGGATGGATAGGGAACGCAGCACGTTTGGAAGTCATGCCGTTCGGCATGGAAGTCGCTCGGCATGGAAGTCGCTACAGGAAGTCGCTCCAGGAAGTCGCTCCAGGAAGTCGCTACAGGAAGTCATGTCGTTCGGTATGGAAGTCGCTACAGGAAGTCATGCCGTTCGGCATGGAAGTCGCTCGGCATGGAAGTCGTTTGGCATGGAAGTCGCTACAGGAAGTCGCTATAGGAAGTCGCTCGTACCATGATGAAGGATGTTGGCTCGGCTATGGCCCTAATGGGCCCGTACTGCTAAGGAAGCCCAGTAACTCAGGATTTGCCTATAAATACAGCATGAGGGGGTTCAGAAAGGGGATCTTCCTTCGGCTCTCTGGTTTTTTATTTTCTAAGGCTAGGACTTCTCTGCAGTGTTGTAACTGTAATTGATTACTACAACAATAAAAAGAAAACTTCTGGAGTGGACGTAGGCCAGAGTTAGCCGAACCACTATAAAATCTGTTGTTCTTTACTGCTTTCATTTTAATTTTGACTTTTCTTTATATTATTACTCTCTACATACATTCTATCTGTTATCGGTGACTATTAGTTGGTGCTTTCATTTACATTTGGGTGTTGGTGACCAATTTTGGCGCTAACATTTTGGTGCTTTCACTGAGAGATCGAGCACTCGGGAATTTTGGAGTTAGGAACTTGGATTCTAGGAAGCAATGGCTAGGCCACCAACAAGGAAGCAAGTGACAGAAAGAAGCAATCAAGAGGGAAGTCAAGAGACCTCCTCTGGAGCTGGAGCAGGTCAACATCCATCTACATCACCAGAGATGAGATGGAAGCGATGCTAAAAAGACAAGAGGAGATGATGCAGGCTCTTCTCAGACATTTTGCACAAGCAAGAAATGCAGGAGCTCAGATCCGTGGAGCTGGATCAGAAGTGCTCAACTAGCAAGCAGAGGGAGTGGCTCAGCAGGGGGCACCCCCCAATCAGCAGATGGTATCAATCTGGATGGACCTAGACTCGGGGGCACACCACCAGGAAATGCTGGACCAATCCATGGAGGGATACCAGATGACGCTGTGCAACCCGACACCAATAGGAGTGCAGGAGTACGTGATGAGGAGTATGTGCCAGGATTCCCTCGTGAACTCGGGGGACAGATCAGAGGTAGCAGACAAGGATTACAGTTTGGTGACAATGACAGATTAGCGGAGATGGTCAGACGAGCTGTGAGAGGTGGATTGGTAAATAAAGACTTGGAGGATGTGAATAGGAGTCCCTTTACTCCTACTATCAGGCAAGCTAGGAATCCTTCGGATTTTAAGCTACCAACGTTGGAGATGTATGATGGGAGAACGGATCCCGCCGTTCACCTGACAAGGTACATTAGGCATATGGAGGTACTGGGGGCATCGGATGAGGTCATGGCTCGATGTTTCCCTTTGTATTTGATGGATATCGCAGCTATGTGGTTCAGACAGCTGGAGAGTGGTTCTATTGACACTTGGACAGAGCTGATTGAGAGGTTTATGAGGCAATTTCGGGTCCATATAGTCAGACCCAAGAATGTAATGACCTTGACATCGATGAAACAATGGAAGGGAGAGTCGCTCAGGGATTTCTTAACCAGATTCAACGCAGTGGTAGCTTTAGTGGATCGACCCGATCCGTCGATGGTATTGATGGCAGCGGTTTCAGGAATTGCAGATAATTCGGATTTTAAGATATCGTTGGAACGGGACCCACTGAGGGATCTCGGAGAGTTCTACCATGAGGCAGAAAGGTTCCTAAGGCAGGAATATGCGCAGG
This sequence comes from Allium fistulosum, assembly GCA_030737815.1. NCBI lineage: Eukaryota > Viridiplantae > Streptophyta > Magnoliopsida > Asparagales > Amaryllidaceae > Allium > Allium fistulosum. Next base: position 856,221,839 of record CM060907.1, read on the forward strand.
CTGTGAGAGTAGGGAGAGAGGATGAAGCTTATGCAGTGAGGGGTGGAGGTCCACCCAGGGAGGATCCAAGTAAAGACGATAAAGGAAAAAGGAAAACAAATAGCAACAGTGGCACTTCAAAGAGGCCTCAAAGGAAGTCAAAGTTTTCTTCTTACACAAATTTAACTGAGACTCTAGAAAGGATTTACTTGGATACTCGAGGGCGCCTCCAATATCGAAGGCCGGCAAAGAGAGAGCCTTCTGAATACGAGCGGGCATCGGGAAAGCATTGCCTATTCCATGAGCCAGATGGGCACAACACAAACGACTGCAGACATTCGAAAGATATCATTAAGGAGCATGTAAGGAATGGTCATCTATAGCAGTATGTAAGAAATCCAGCTGTGGCAGTGGGACAGGAGCGACCACCACCTACCTCGAACGAAGATGGCACTGGGCCTAGGCAACGTCAGCTCATTATCAACTAAACATATTTATGGTTTTGAATAAGTAATAGAACTCAAAGTAATACGGCTAGGTCACTTACACACGTATGGGATCGAGGACGGTCCCTAGGCGTGCTCTGAGATGACAAAAAACCGTACTACTTGAGTCTATGAAATCCTATTTTCTTTATATTTTTCTGCAAACTCTGGTTTCTTCTGTGGCACTTTGGACATTTAATTCCTTTTGCTGTACGAACTTCTGCTTTGATAACTGAATTCTGTAACAATTGGATTTGGATCAGTGTAATAAATAATATAGGTCTCGCGATCACGGTCCCGACCGGTGAGACGGGGCAGTGATTGCAAGTTACGAGTCCCTTCGTCGGAGAGCGATGGAATGGACTCGGAGAGAATATCAAAGTCCTTGGCCGGAGAGCCGAGGCCGGAGAATATGAAAGTCCTTGACCGGAGAGCCGAGGCCGGTGAATATCAAAGTCTTTGGCCGGAGAGCCGAGGCCGGAGAATATCAAAGTCCTTGGCCGGAGAGCCGAGGCCGGGGAATATCAAAGTCCTTGGCCGGAGAGCCGAGGCCGGTGAATATCAAAGTCCTTGGCCGGAAAGCCGAGGCCGGAGAATATGAAAATCCTTGGCCGGAGAGCCGAGACCGGTGAATATCGAAGTCCTTGGCCGGAAGACCGAGGCCGGAGAACTTACAAGCCCTTGACCGAAGAGCTGAGTCTGGAACAGGGTAACGCGACCCGGCGAGGTCTACGGATTTAAGGTTAAACCCGGAGAGGTCATGAATTTAATAATATGGTCATGAACGAGATATGGACTTCGGATATCGGATTTGAGGCTATTTAAAACACACCTTCCATTAGAAAGACATGTTTTGGGGGGCAAAGTGTTAACCCGCCTTTTGGCAAGGCTATAGGCAGGCGGATTTAACTAAGTCAATTTCTCAGTTATCGAGGATGGAATGTGGTAGGTTTGAGTCGACTGGATGGATAGGTAACGCAGCACGTTTGGAAGTCATGCCGTTCGGCATGGAAGTCGCTCGGCATGGAAGTCGTTCGGCATGGAAGTCGCTACAGGAAGTCGCTACAGGAAGTCATGCCGTTCGGCATGGAAGTCGCTTGGCATGGAAGTCGTTCGGCAAGGACGTCGCTACAGGAAGTCGCTACAGGAAGTCATGCTGTTCGGCATGGAAGTCGCTCGGCAAGGAAGTCGTTCGGCAAGGAAGTCGCTGCAGGAAATCGCTACAGGAAGTCATGCCGTTCGGCATGGAAGTCGCTCGGCATGGAAGTCGCTCGGCATGGAAGTCGCTACAGGAAGTCTCTACAGGAAGTCGCTCGTACCATGATGAAGGATGTTGGCTCGGCTATGGCCCTAATGGGCCCGGGCCCGGACTGCTAAGGAAGCCCAGTAACTCGGGATTTGCCTATAAATACAGCATGAGGGGGTTCAGAAAGGGTATCTTCCTTCGGCTCTCTGGTTTTTTATTTTCTAAGGCTAGGACGTCTCTGTAGTGTTGTAACTGTAATCGATTATTACAGCAATAAAAAGAAAACTTCTGGAGTGGACATAGGCCGGAGTTAGCCGAACCACTATAAAATCTGTTGTTCTTTACTGCTTTCATTTTAATTTTGACTGTTCTTCATATTATTACTCTATACATACATTCTATCTGTTATCGGTGACTGTTAGTTGGTGCTTTCATTTACATTTGGGTGTTAGTGACCAATTTTGGCGCTAACACCTACATTTAGTAAAAGATAACAACCTTGACCTTGACTATGCAAATTCAGACTATATATATATATGTATGTATATGTATGTATGTATATATGTGTGTGTGTGTATCATTGAATATTTTTTGTGATGCCCCACCTCTATACTCACATTAGCCAAGGACACTATGAGGTAATGCCATCGACTAGCGCGGAGAATAAGGCTGTTGAGGAGCGACCATCTGTGTAATTGCTTTGTGCGAGTACCGATATGTCAGATAGTATGACATGCATTTCGTTTCAAGAGAAAATCCGACACATCAAATACAAACTCAAAGCTACCACACAGTGGCTATGTGGCCTTCGGAAACAAATATAGAAATAAGCATAACACAAATCAGTCATAGATATTCATATCACAAAGGCGAAAACAGATATGAATATAACACATAGAAGTGTACATCAAAGTAGTGGTCATACAAGATCCACTACATCGCAATAGAATAGGTACAAGTGCTAGAAAAAAGAATAAGTATACATCAAGGAGTCTCTATCTCGAATGTATAAAAGCAAAAACTACTAATCTAAAGTAGTTAGCCAAAAATCAGATGATGGTCCCTGATAATAAGTCAAGTAGAAGCACCTGAAATATCTCGGTCTGACCCGAGTATTATTTAAGAAGAAAAATAATAAACGGATCAATCTAGCTATAAATATCGCATAAAATGAGATAGGATAAGAGATATGACAAAAACGTATGATAACAATAATGCCATGTTGTGACAAGTATACATCAGGTAACAACAAAAATCTTACAATATCTCAAATATTCTCAAACACTAAAAAGAATGTCATATTCTTTAAATTATTCACCAAAACACAAATATTGACAAAACATATCAATGCCAATCGCAAAAATCGGTGAAACACATATTCTAGAAATCATCAACTAGAAATCCAGAAATCACAAAAAGGTGAAGGCCTATCACAAACGGGAGCATGAAAAATCACCAACACGTGTATCACAAATGGGTCACTATCCCATAAAATGAGCCGGAGCTCCTCTAAACAGGGTATAGTCCCCCCTTGCGGACTATGAGCCAAAGCTCCTCCTATGAGTCGAAGCTCTTCCAAATAGGGTATAGTCCCCCTTTGCGGACTATGAGCCATAGCTCCTCCTAACAGGGTATAGTCCCCCTTTACGGACAAAGAGACATCGCACATCGCTAGTCTAAATCACAAAATGATCATCATTGATCGATAAGTATAAATTACACTAAGCTAGTAAATAAATGAGTTTAGCTTCATGTCCTATAACCACTGGCTTAACTTAAATATTTACGAACAAATTATAGATTTCCACTTGAAAATTGTCACGAGAGTTCAATCGAACAAGTCCAAGAATTAGCCGACGAAGTAAACGCAAGCGTTTCATAACACTTGTTTTGCTAAGCCGTTTAATTAGATTTCTCATACGAATGAGGTAAAGGTTTGTATATACTAATAGATTGGGAAACAGTTTTAAAAATGAGCTTTATATTTAAAATAGCGTCGAAATCGTTTTAATGAAAGAGTTTTAGTATTTACTACTAGTATAGAAACCTTTGTATTTAAAGTTAAAAATCACAAAAAATGATTGTAAAAACAATCAATCACCAAAAATTCACATACGACAATGTGAATTAAATCCATAAAAATCGATATCCAATCCATCAAATGGATATTCACAAAAATCCAGAAAAGAAGTCATCAAAGTCGATAATAAATGACAACAACCAATCAGATCAACAAAAATCGATAAAAATTGGAAATCCAATCAAAAACAGCCAAAATAGGCAAAATTGGCAGTTCCAGACGTTTGGGGGTTCATCCAGACGTCTGGATTTGGGTTCTGGAAATATTCCAGAAACCTACCAGACGTCTGAACTCTACCCAGATGTTTGAAAACTAACTAGACGTCTGGTAGGTTTGGACCAGACGTCTGGTCTAAGTCTCTGCCATTTTTTTCTTGCCGTATTTTTTTTTCATCTGCTGTCCAAACCAGACGTCTGGACCTTACAACCAGACGTCTGGTTGCCTTTTTTGGGCAACAATTTGCCTAGGCCAATGAAGGCCAAAATGATTCAGAAGCGATCGGACGAGCGACGGAGGCTAGGGATTTATGCCAAGCGACAACCCAGTCCTATAGGCTCTTCGATACACCCCAAATAACACTTCCAAATATCCAAGATAGGATCTTTAAAGATTTTGACTTCAAAACACCAAAATTTGGAAAATTCACCAAATCAATTCAAATCAAAAGCAAATGAACGTGAATAGAATGTTAGGAATTCATACCTAACAACAATGAAAACTATAGACATAGATGTGAGTTCAAAAACTCACCTTTAAAACTCAAAAACAACGAATGAGAAGCTCTAAAACAAGGCAAGATCAATTCCTCTTCAATACACCTCTAGAATCTTCAATCTATTATCAAAGGTGAAGTCTTTCCTAAGTTAGGTTATAGGAATTTCTGAAAATTGAAGAGAGATTGAGATGGAGAAGATGAAAAGGATGCTTACCTAAGCTTCTCTTTGATTTTGGAGCTTGAATCTTGAATTTCCTAATAATCTAGGGTTTAGGAATTTTAATTTCCTCTTCTTTCCCCCATTTTCCTTTAGCTTGAGAGTGTTAATGAATGAAGAGGGGGTGGAGTGTTAGGGTCTTTTGTTGGGTTAGTGGGCTGAAACCCCAAACCAAAAGCCCAATAGAAAAATAGCAAAATTCTACTCAACTCCAAACATATCGGTGTTTATACTCAAAAAAGTTGTAAACATCGTTTTGAACTCAATGTAAGAGGTCTTGAGTCCGGATTCGACTGTTTACAAAAAGTCACATTTTGGACTTTTAAATTCAACCAACGATTCTGTATTTAAATAAATCATTTAAATATATTATCGTAAAAATATGCGGGTTGTTACATTTTTGTTCTTTTATGGGAGGTGGAAATTTGGGGGCAATCTAATGATGGAGATTCATTGTGTCTACATTTTATGTCCAAATAGATTTTCCACATACATACATACATACATATACATACATACATATACACACACAAACATAACACATACGCACACACATGACATATTAAAAAGATGCTTTTAATGTATTATCTTACTAAACATTTTACATATTTTATTTATTAAGCAATTGGAATTCCATAATAAAAAAAGCTCCATTCATATTCATAATCCATCATATTTAGTTTCTCCATAAATTAAAAAATGGAAATTTAAAATATGAATAAAAATCGGAACCTTCGATAACTTAAAGATAAATTTAGTACACATCCTGCAAAATATGCACTAATAATTGATAAGATAACCTATGCATATTACAACTAATTCTTCTTCGACGATGTTAAGGTCGGATTGGTTAAGTTTTCATGAATTTCTATGTTAAAGAAAAAAAATAGTTGCTCCTAATTTTCATAGAATATAATAGTGACCAAAATGGTTAATGCAGAATAGTAGTTATATTTGAGAATAGAATATACTAACATGTATTATTTTATTTTTATTTTTTGGAGAAAAAAATATTAGCTAAAAGGAAAAGGATAATAGAGAGGATGTGAACATTTTCTAAATTGTAGGTTGAGTAATTTTTGGATATAAAGTTCAATTAAATTTTCTTGTACAACAAACCAAATAATTTAACATAACTGAAATTCAATGCATCATAAACATTTTTTGATTCAAGTTACACAATTATAAAGAAGAAGAAATTAGGCAAAAGGAACAACAACTAAATGTCACTAACAAACTAATTAGTGGTTTTCGAGTAGTTTGTGGTTGATTGAAAGAATTGGATCTAGGAGACTGCATGGAGTGTTGGTAATGAAAAAGCAACATTCTGACCTAAACAGGTTGATGCATTTGCAGGTTCATTTCCAAAATTTAAAGGTTAATCCAAGTTATTGTATGACCTAAACAAACTACCAAAGCATTACAACATTCCCATTTAATTACATGACATAGAAGTCTAAATAAATGACAATTAGGAAAAACTAAATGCAGACGTGCAGAGAAAAAAAAAACCTAAAGTGATTTTGTACCAAAATTAGCAGAACCTGCTTAGTGAAGCGATTTGTTTGAATGTATTAAGTGACCTCCAATGTACTTATTTAATCGGTACTTCAAGCAATGAAATAAAGATGAAAAACAGTACATAAAAATGTAGCCTTATTCATCTAACATAAGAAATATAGAAGGTTTACCTATACTTAGGAATGAATCGATCTATCTTAAACTAAGAAAAAAATTGCAACAACGAAGAGGGGAACCAATGACGACCAATACATCTATTCGTAACAAACTATTCAGAAAAGTAATTTTAATTTCATATTTAAAACTCTTTTATTATGTGCCTTCATGAAAAGTATGCAGAATTAAAAGGGCAGGAATTAGTGGAGTTGACATTGTTACAAACATGGCATGTACATAAACAACAAGCAAAGTAATATTTTTTTTAAAACAAATCAGTAGACACTATGAGACACCAAAGATTGTTCGACATACTACAAATCAGTGCAAATCAAAAAATACATACCGCAAACATTGAGAATAATCATCATCGATAAGAATAAAACCAATTCTGGCTCAACTCTTCACTGGTTAATGAAAAATAGGGGAAGCTTAAGTGGTACAGAAATAACCATTACATGGAGGCGAGAGCAAGTTATCATGAAGTGATGGTAAGACGTGGGAGAGGATGTTCTTTATCTTAGTTCATTTGAGAGATATAACAGTGTAAAGTACCTCGCCTTATGTGGATTTAGATCCATCGCCAAATTATATCTTTTCCCTTTGCCCCCAGTCAGCATAGTACTGCCAATTAATTGGAATCGAACATGTATATAATAATAGTATGAGTTTTTGAATGTCATCCATGGTAGATGAAGAGAAATACATGGAGGAGGAGAGAAATACCTTTAGTTCGAACGAGAGTAATGGATGCGGTGGTAACCGTATTTGCGCAGACCTATAAACGGAAAGCAAGGGCATTTTTGGAATTTCAAAACGACACCGAGTAAATTAGTCCAACGAATTTTCTTTATTAGTAGTAGAGATGTATATGTCCGTGCATGTGTAACATGATATTCCGTGCAACGTAGAACATGCACGTATATAGATGCTAGGATTTACATCGCAACAGATACATTAGCTCATTCTATATGTATTGTATGTTGTCCAAAAATCTGCATATACTTATAGTTATAAATAACTGAACAATTGTACATATATGTATGTATATATAAGAATATACAAATATGTTTACTATATAAAATTATTATTGAAATGTGTGCGTGTATATATATATATCACAAATAATAATTATATATATGCACATAAAAATTATATATTTATAAAACAAATTATTTTTACTCATTTATATGTATATATACGAATTAAAATAAAGTAATTATATAAATATATATACGTACGTAATTATAAATATAATAATTAAATATAGGTTTATATTATAATAAATTATATATATATGGGAAATTAGTTTAATGGTCAAAAATTTGTATTTTTTAGCCTCAATGACACAACCTCCATCTTTTAGCCACAATGACAAAAATTCTCCCAAAATTAGTCATACGGACAAACCGTCAAAATTACTAACCATCACTCCTCTTAGCACCACCCATCGCCATCACCTACATCACCAGCCTCGCCGCCGCTTCCAACACAACCACAATCGCTAAAATCTGAAATTTTAGTAGCAGGTTCGATATTGCTACTATGTAGTATCAATTTCCTTTTATTAAATAAAATGATACAAGGCGGTATCATTGATGTCATTATTAGCTAAAATATACATATACTTTTACTTTTCTAATTTAAATTTCTCCTTCATAATCACCATCAATACACCTACTACACATAAAGAAAAGATGCATCATTAATTTAAAAAAACAGAAAACTGATAGTGCACATTACCATTTATATCTACTATCAAAAAACCGTTTTTACCAAATTTGTATAAAACTAACTACTATCAAATGTATATCTACTATCAAAAAACTACTGCTATCAAATGTGTATAAAAACTGCTACTATCAAAATGTGTGTAAAACTGCTACTATCAAATGTATATCTACTATCAAAAAATTACTACTACCAAAGGTGTATAAAACTACTACTATCAAACGTGTATAAAACTTCTACTATAAAACTGCTACTATCAAATGTGTATAAAACCGCTACTGTAATTCATAAATAGAATTAAATGTATATAAACTGCTACTATTATTCATAAATATTATTAAATGCGTATAAACTGCTGCTACAATTCAAAAAGAAAAACTAAAATTCATAAACTACTACAACAAACATAATAAATGCACACTTCATCTATAAAATGATACATTTGTTCAAAAACTGCTACTAAAATCCATAAATTGTTACTATAATTCATAAAAATGCTGCTACAATTCATAAATACTATTAAATGTGTATAAACAGCTATTACAATTCAAAATAACCAACTACAATAAAGACACTGCTACAACAAGCATAATAAGTATTAAAAATTAAAATAAAATGATACTACAATTGTAATTTTTATTATAAGTAAAATATAGCAAAAAACTGATATTATATAGTATTATTTTATTCTTATTTAATTCAATTAAAAATATTATTACAACTCATAAAATGCTACTACAAAATAGCATTGTAGTCTAAGATTACACACTCCATCTACAAAATGGTATTGCAAATTATAAAAATACTACTACAAATAAAAAAATGTTAAATACTTCGAAATTGCTACTGAAGTCCACAAAATTGATACTTCACAGTAGCACTATCCTTAAAGCTATAAAAACCGTCCTTCCGCTATATTATATTGAAAAGTTTGTCCTTCTAACTAAAAAATTGAGAGCATGTCCTTGAAGCTAAAAAAGTGATGAATTTTGTCATTCATACTATTTTCCTGATTATATATATATATATATTGAATTTTTTTATTATTTTAATTTTCAATTTGAAAATATTGCAGATCTGAAGTTATTATGATTTTAATATATTAGTATATAAATATATATGAATTAGTAAATTAATTTGTCATTAATTAAGTAGTATAAAATAATTTTACGTTAAAATATCAAATTTCATTTTTTTTCAAAATCTAAAATGATATTTTATAGGTTGCAAAAATTTTTCAGAATTTTTTGAATAAAACTAATATTTTTAATTAATTAATTACTAAAACAGCCGATTTTAATTTAATTATTAAGAATATAAAAACAAAAATAAAGATTATGAAATTTGCTTCGAAAGCTTCTGATATGATGAAATAATTTAAAAAAATATAAAATTGAATTTTTAAAATATTATTTATTTTATATGAATTTATTAACTCTTACAGTGATTAAATAATAATATAAAATATCTAATAATAGCAAAAATTCATTTTTGGTTGCAAAAAATTCATTTTCTGGCTGCAAAAATTATAATTGGTATAAACATATATTATAAAAATATTAAATCAATTTTATATAGTATATACAAATATACGTGCTTTGATACAAATTAATTATATGCATTGATTTACATATTAACATGTGTGTGTGTGTGTGTGTATATATATATATCATTGATTAATATAATATTAAAATAAAATACTTTTATCAACATATATCATCGGAATATTGGTAAAAATGAATATGTATCAGAACAATATATTTATGCACATAGCCTACCGTTATTGTGACAACAACATTACCTATAGAAATCTCACATAACTAATTAAGCAATAATGACATATATATATATATATATATATAAATAAACAGATGTACATTATCAATAAAATATAATAGCATAATCATTCATCATATATGTAAAAGTATTATTACGTACAATAAATGCCCTCAAGTCCACATTGAAAGGATGAGTTCTCTTCCTCTGAAATTCCTTGATTCATCAAATTGGTAGTCTAGAATCACTGACCTTCTCGCTATCAAATAGTCTTGAATTTAAATTAAATTTGAGAATTTAAGGTTATTTGAGGTATTGTATTTGGCCAGGATGAAGGTGAAAGAGGCGGCCAAAAAATATGAATTAAGTTTTGAGACCAATATATAAATAGTTTGAATAAGAGAGAAAGTAGGAAAATATCTAGTACTCTTTCTCCCTTAATCTCAACCATACATCTCTAAATCAAAATTACCTTGATTTTTTCCACCTCATACCCATGCTATAGCAACCGATCCTAACCCTTAAACAATCATGGGCTATTGGCCCATTTGATCCAAAGTAAATGTATATAATTATATTCAATTTAACTTGTTATCAATATTTCATATCGCTCGATATATTTATAACTATTATAAATATACATAATACGGTTAATTTCTCAAATCAATTTAAATTTAATAACTAATATTCATAAATATTAATTAATTTATAAAAAAATATAAATTAATTAAATCATTTGGTCAAAAGAGAATTCATCATTTCGGTTGTGTAACTCTTGGGTGTAAATTCGGTCAGCAATTAACATCGATGTATTCAAATGTTAACGTTCACCCATCACTTAGCATGTATTGTGACATTGTAGCCAAATTTATTGCTTACTCGGTTTTGGTAAAATCAAATTTTAGTTTAATAAGCGTTACCTGGTTATGACATTTATCTACACCAATTCTCTTCGTCAAAACTATATCACTTTGGACTTATGGAATTTGGTAATAGTCAAAATTCCAATACCATCCATATTTAACTCTATAGTCCAAACACAAAGTCCTTGATTCAATAATAACAGTTATTATTAACCGAAATGCTCTAGCTAGAGACTTTGACTTTGAGTTAACTTGAGTTGGCTGCGATACTGACCCCATATAACTAAGGAGACGAATCCTCTCTTGAATGGCGCTTCACTTCCAATACTTCCACTCAGTCCAACTATAGTCACTCGATGGACCGTCATACCATGATTTGACTATAATCAAAGCGAGGCTTTCATGAAAATTCATAGTCTTCTCAAGTCAAGAGAACTGTGTAAATCAGTTACATCAATATTTTCTTTCTGACCTTGGTTTTATTAACCAACAGAAAACTATCGAGTGAGTCATTCCATAGTTATCCAATAACTATCAGTACGTAACCTCTGGGTGTCCCCAACACCCATGAGTAATACACTATCCAACATTTGGAGAGCATTACGTACTTTAGTCTCAACGGATATATCGATATCCAGTCTCGATGCATCTTGATTAGGAACATTTAAAATGGTATATTTATTTTTATCATGATAAATTACTCACGATTACAGCACTTTGTAACTACTATCATAAAACATATCATTTATGGATTTTATATTAAATGAACTTTTAATTAAATTTAATTAATTAATATAACCACATTATATTAAGTATATAATAGAAATAAAATAACTTTGATTTCGAACAAGATTGATTATTGAGTTAGATATATGCAATAAATTACATAATTGCCCCTACGACATACAGATAACTCTACTAATTTCATATTATATATTATTATATAATTAATATTTTAAATAAATTAAATAATACAAGTAGAATATGCATCAAAAATTTATTTAATCGGTTACAGCTACGAACGTGTTCGTAACCATGAGTATTGAATCGTATAAAATAAATATTTTTCTTAAAAGTTCCTAATCAAGATGCATTGAGAATGATGTATCGTTACATCCATTGAGACTAGTGCACATTGATCGAGTTAAGGGTGTACTATAGGGGTAGTTATGTAATTTGACTATATAACTTAACTCTTGTAAAGAATCTTGTTTGAAATAAAGTATGCTTGTGGTTTATTTTATTTTACATGTATTATTATATAGTATAATTATTGCAATAAATATATTAAACATACATAAGTAGAAATTTTCTTAGGAGAAGTATTTCATCGATTGTAATTATAAATGTATTCGTAACCATGATTATTGAATTGATATCTAAATACTTGTTTCTTAAATGTTCACAATCAAGACTTATCGAGAAAAGGATACTGATACATCTTTGAGACTGGTGTATATAACACACTTTGTATGATGGATGGTGAGTTACTCATGACCACTGGGGCACCAAGGGGTTATATACTTGTGCTTGTTTGGAACAATCACAAGACGACTCACGAGAGTCTTTCATAGGTTAATACAAATAAGTCAAAATAGAAGACCTCATGGTAACAACGTATAATGGTCTTCAAACTTGAGGTACTGTCGATCTTAGGTAGCTGTGATGTACTTCGATTATGGTTAAGTACATGGCATGATGACCATGTTACGACCATAGTTGGATACAGGTTGAATTGCTTGAAATGAAACACTACTCAAGGGAGGACTCATCTCCTTCATTTTAGAAGGTTAGTATCACCGTAATTGGTAGTCAACTTAAAGTCAAAATCTCTGGCCAGAGTAAATTAGTTAATTGATATATGTTATCGAATTGAAACAAGTACTTTAATGTAGTCTACACAATTAACTATGAATATTCATAGAGTTTTTGACCTTAGATCGAACTCTAGATATTTTCGTGATACTTGTTGATGAAAACAAAACGTTCACAAAATCTCCTTACTAGGTGTAGCTTAATATAGATTAGGATTTGAATTTCGCCCGAATGATTAATTAGTGATTGAACTTGTGTCCAATATTGTACCTCAACAAAATTCGTACAGGCTTCAATATTTTTTTTTAAATATTGACTAAGGACCGAGTTTACGCTAAAAAGTCAGCAAAACCATGTTTTTAATTACTTTCCAAGTTTGACAAATGTAAAAACTAATTTATAAATATTATAAATTAAAATAAAATTAACACGGATGTTGTATTAAAATTTTATGTTATTTTAATTATTTATTTGAAGCCCAAAAAATCAATCAAAACTGTTAATGAGATTTTTCGATATCATAACGCCAAATTATTTGAAGTAATCGCCTCGTTTAATGCTTACATAATTATGGATTATCTAATTTAATGTATATTAAATTTCCTTAAATGTAGTGATTATGTTTTGTATGCTTATGGGGGATATCAATTTAATGTTCGATGAAATGTCTCTATGGTTTATTCAAATAAAAACAAATTAAACACTGATTGTAGTAAAGTAAATGCTAAAAAGGGGAAAATGTAATGAATTACGTGGTTCGGATATTCAGGAATCCTATGTCCACGGATCAAAATCAATCACTTTCATTTTTTTTCTTTCTTAGTAGAAGCTCTGAAATAAATGGAAATTTTAATACAATTTTTTTATATTTCATTCTCTGAATAAAAGTTTGGATCCTTTTTCCCACTACAGTCCTTTCCTTTTATAGCAAAAAAGATATTATGTGGATTGCTGATGTCATACCTCGAACTCGATAGCAGCGATTGGATCTTGTCATGCGTCCTTCATTTTCTTAATTGATTTATTGTGCACAGATTGCCACCTAGATTTAGGCAGGATAATGTGCTTTAGGCGTGATAAATTTGGTTTTTGGTGGGATACTTTTGGTTAGGGTGGGAACATTTGAAACTCGAAATGATGGGATGCGAATGACGCCATGGGCTATATGTTGCTTAATATGGATTAACATAGTATGATGTGAAGCTTGAGTTTGATGTTCGAATGCATGATGCTGCGTTGTGCTATTCGTGCATCTTTTGAGTATATATAGTCGAGAAGCATTCTTCCTTGTTGAATAACTAGTTATGGTGACTCATCTTAGAACTAGGGTTGTAGTGGTCATTGTAGGAGGTCTCTTGGCCGTGGAGTTTAGTTAGAAATTATTAGGCTTCACATGATGTATTATAGAACTTGCGCAGGTTCTTGTTTGATGTAGCTTTCAGCCTATCTTATTGCTACTATGCTGCATCTCCTGTCAACTTCATCCACTTAAATCCACATAGATATTTGATTCAAAAATAAGTGTAAAACTTGCCCCCCAAGTTAGGGCTAATGTATACTAAGGTTCGCTTGTCATTTCACACCTAGTTTTTCAATGGTCTAAACAATTGTTTTAGCATTTATGCCCTCTGTAGTGGCATGTTGTACATCATGAACACCTTTAGTTATCATTTGTATTCAATGGCTCATATTTTTGTGTCGTTTGGGTTTTACGGATAATATCTTTTTGGCATCTTATATGCACATATCTTCATCTCCTTATTCCCTTTTACTCACTTTGCATAGTTCTTAGTATTTGCCATATTCTTTGCCATTGTTTTTTGTTTACTTAATTCCACCATACTAGAATCAGTAAGTGACCCTTGGTCGTTAATTTTTTTATTTATTGCTTACTTTTTCTTCTCTTCTAGCGTCTCTATGTTCTTTCTTATTTCCTATAAAGGATTTTGACTTGGCTTTACCCTATTTACAACAACTTCGATGTGTTTGATCATATGCCTATATCGACATGATCGGTTATGCATTTGATCAAACGTCGAGGTTTATTATGTTAGATGTTTTTATGGGTTGCTTTAATTAAATATGAACTCATTAGTAAATTTTATGCTCTTGATTTAAAATTCCTAGTTCATCTCTTTCTTTCCTTTAGTTAATCATGGCCTCTAACGATTTTCTCAGCACTTCTGGTCAAGATGCCTCTTCTTTCGCTGATATCATTTCGACTATTCATTTAAATAACCAAATTGAACGTATTCTTGGTCGTTTTTGGGTCAGTGACTATGAATTTAAGGTCCCTCCCTTGTTCGGGTGTACCCGTCTTCCCCAGAGGGATTTATATAATTGATTTCATACCACATTCGATGTGACTTATATTTTCTCTACATCCAACCTCTCATCAAAGAATGGTTAGACACTATAGGAATCTCCCTCGTACAATTAGCTTCTATCTCTTACTTCCTTCTGATATGTACCTTCATCCTTTACACTGAGCACCTTGATTCTCTACCATCGTGCTGTGATTTACTCTTTATGTATTTTGTTTGCAAGAATCCCAACCCTAGATGCGACGGATTTTAACATATTCAAGCCATACAAACTATCTTTAAGACTTTCCCTTATAAGATCCAAAGATGGGCCAATAAATACTTCTTCATCTCTAACTAAGATGGCTTTGTTTCTTCTCTTTAAAAAGAGAAATCTGCTCTTTCCTTATTCCTTTTTCCTTTCCTTAAAATTCTTACTCAGCATAATCTAATTCTCTTTTCCTTCTGTAGCCGATCATCATGATCTCTCATATGAGAAAAGAGAGCAGTTTTGGTAAGAGCAAGCAATATTTGGTTAGAACCGAATTAACCAATCGAACAGAGTCATTTCGGTCGGTTCTACGAAACAAAATCGGTTTGCATACAGTTTGTAAAATTATTATTTTTGACTATCAATTTAACTAAATTAACCAAACTTTTATTACATCATCCAAATTTATGTATTATCGTACTTTTAATAATAGGTTTATTTATAAAAAAAAATTTACCTATTGAAAACAGGTCAATTTTTCTTATAAATACAAAAAATACTCAATAAAATTCCCCTAAACATAAATTTATATTTTCTTTAACTAAATCAATCATTTGAATAATAATATACTGTTTTAGTTCGATAAAAATCGATTACCAACCAAATTAATAGAAATTAATTCAGTTCGGTTTGATTTTTTGGGTTCCAATTCAGTTTGACATTTTTTACTTCAAAACCAACCGAACCAACCAAATGTTCACCCCTAGTTTTCAGTTCATGTAGAACTTGCTTGTTCTCTTAGCAAGGACATGTGTATATGCTCGAAGATATTGGTTGAATCATCATTGTGCCGCCATCACTTGCTCTATTTTCCCTACGTCTTTGTTTCTGATGAGGAAGCATGCATTTCCTCCTCTACGGCAGTAAAGGGTATTATTTTGTTTAGGTGACTTTTTAAGTTTGATTTATGTTTGTTTATAACAATGTGGAGTTTTATGTATGTATTTATGTTTTTCTTTTAACTATGTAGGCACTACGTCTTCTACTTAGTCAGCTCCTTACCCTAAACTTGGTTTGATCTTCACGAAGCTCGCCGCAACTACTAAGTCTGCCCTAACTATGCTTGGGTCGTCTGAGCCTGGTAAAGAACATAAATGAACCAAGTATGATTCCTTTATGCAGGGGAATCCATCAAAGTATCAAAAGGAAGATGCTCCCCTGAGCTACTTCACTCAGTGCTTTCCCTTTCATCCATCACTTCCTCTTCATGCTTTTTGTCTCTTCTTAAGGGGAGTGTAGCTTTAGACCTTGTTGAGAGGATAGGGCATCTATTCATTTTTGACCTTACTACCTTGGCCTTTGTGCTTTCCATTCTTTCCCTACTACATGCATCCCTGACACAGAAGCCATCGAAGGCTTCCACAGTGGCCTCTTTTTGGTACTTGATAGGATAAGTGGTTAAACATTGCTTAGTTAGTTTATTATATTACACTTACACTTTTTTTAAGTGTACTGCCATATTTTTTTGATCAACACCAGCGCCTTGAAACTCAAACAGTGGAGCTGGAGGTAGCTAAAACTGCTCTGGAAGTGATTGAGGGTAACAGCTCCCGTTTAGAGAAGGAGGTGGCCTAACCGACCTTTGATTTGGCCTCTAGGAATGCTAGGGAGGGGGCCCTCAATGCTGAACTGGACCAATATGTCTTAGAGAGTGGCAAAGGCTAAGAAAGGTGTTGAGGCACTAGAGAAGGAGGTTGAGAAGTTGAAGGAAGAGTTGTTTGAGGTGAATGAAGCTCATGATAAAGAGCTAGAAGAGAATGCTTATTTTGTTTGTTTCGAGATTTATGCACAAGTGAAAAGACAATTTTTTGATGAGCTATATAGATGATGAAGGGGCCAAAGTGGAACTTTGCTTCATTGAAAACCCTGATCTCATTGGAGCTGCGCGAGCCTGTTGCCGCTCTAAATGGGCCTTAGAGCGAGGTAACATGCAGTGACACCTTCCACCTCTTTTGTAGTTAAGGATGTGCTAGATGAACATGTATAAGATGATAATACTTCTCTAGCACCCATTACTGAGTCTACGATGATGCCTCTACTGATGTTAATGTAAATAGTTGAACCTTGCTATCTTTGTCCAATATCGCTCTTAGGGTTTAGGGGTTAAAGTAGCTTAGCTTTTTTGTACAAGACCTTGTTAATTTGTGACGACCCGCAAATTCAACACATTATTTATTAGTTAATTCATAACCATTTAAATTAAATTGATGATAAAATGCAAATTTTGGAAAGAATTGTCTTTTTAGGGATTTTGATGCGTCCATCATGTTCAGAAATATCAAAAACCTATGTTTCAATATATAGCATGATATACTTTTATTGGCATTCGAAAATGAATTTTTGGGCTTTATAACAACTTTAGCCCAACATGATCCTTTTTGTCTATAAACAGACTGTTGTGAAGAAAATGTAGCGGCCTCCACTCTGTATTTCTCTTCATTTTTCTGATCTCTTTTGCCTCCTCAAATCCACTATCTCCCTCTAATGAGGTCAGATCCCATAATTCCAAAATAAATGTCAAATGAATTATAGTGCCAAATCCCTACGTATTATATAACAAAACGAATATCTCGATGAATGGAATTGATGGGTGGTATTCATTAGTCTAAATAGCATTAAGGTTTGCCAGAAAACCCAGTTAAACCTTTAATGGTTTGGGTTTGACCAAGATGGCGGCAACAGTGTAGTTTGGAGGTTGCACTAGTGGGGATGGGTGCATCTTGATAAACCAAAGTTATACGTGGTGGTCTTGTATGGTATAGGTCGACTGGGTGGCGAAAAAATGGCAATTAGGGTTTTTCCTAAACCCTATATAATAGCAACGGTGAAAAGTTTACGGCGGTTAGGTGACGGTGGAGCATTGGGCTTGATCGGGATGGGTCGACAGTTGATCTGAAGTAGGGCGACGGAGCGGCGATGGCCAAGGGAAGGCGCATGGACGACGATAAGGGTTTGGATGTGAGTGGGACAGAACAATAACGGTGTAGAAATTTTTGATTTAGCCTCCAGATTTTTAATAATTACATATAAACCTTTATACCTTCTAATCATCGTAACTTTGACATACAAGCTCGGATTCGAGTGAAACTAGCAGCATTGGATTTGTATTGAATTTCAGCACAGTTTGGTATGTGGTTTGCTAGCATTTAGAGCTGTGTGTAAAAGCATATTGGTATAATTGAATAATGCAAATTATTTATATTTAAAAAATACTAAATAAACATTCATCTATGAAAATATATAATTACCGATATATGTTATGTTCCATTAATGATTATTTGGCTGTTGCGATATTTTGATATGTTTTTTTGGTATTATCTAGCTTTTTAACCAAATAGGCTTTCACTCGAATATGAACATCAGGATGAAGACGAAATAATTCACGGACTTGAGAACATGCTTGGAAAGGCATTAGGAATGGTCTCAGGAATTTGTAGAACAATTAGAACTAGGAAGACCACTTGGTACTGAGCTAATCTACTCGATACCGAATACTTTTCTGGCCTCCAGTGGGCCCCAAAAGCTATGACATATATATGTTGGGCTTGAATTATCGTTGTGAAGTATATTTCTCAAGGAATAGATGGACAACTTCAAGGAATTTATGAAGAAAGACAAGTACAGATGATATCAGAACATCTCAAAAGCAACACAATCTCTAAGAAAAAGCACTCGGCTTATGATGGAATGAAGATAGAAGACCAAAGGAAGGAGGAAGGAGATGCTCTCCCTCTAAAAATCAAGTCGGTACCGACCACTTCTGGTAAGTACTAAGTTGATTCATGACCTGGGGGACTCCGTCCTCCTCTCCTACATTTTGGATCTGGATTTGGACTTTTTTCCTATAGATACCGACCCTATAACAAATAGAGAAGAACTTTTTGACTCATTGTCTTCTTCATCTTCTATCTCTCCTCCATTATAATAACCGAGTATGGTACTATTTGCTGTTCCAACCCTTTAAATCAGCAAAACCTTTATACTAGCGACTCTCAGATTATAATCAATAAAAGCTATAGGGGAGGTAGGCCGGAGATTGTCGAACCACTTTAAAAACCTTGTTGTTCTTACCGTTTTGCTTATTTTTCTAGTAGATTTCCATATTTTCCAGGATTTTGGACGTTGTACCATTTTTAGTATTAACATTTTGGTACTTTCGCAAAGAATGGAGTTTCTCGGGTGTAGATCTAGCTTTCTATTTTGGGTTGGAGTGTGACAGTGTCCATAGGTTAGATCCAAAAGGTTTTCATTAAGAATTTGAAAAATTAGCATATTGAGATCAATGGTACCTAAGAGATCTGGAAGACAATTAGAAGAAATCCTCATCACATGTAGGCTAGTAACCAGCAAGAGTTTCTAGGACCATCTGCTCCTTAGGAGATGGTTGTCAGAGTGGAGTTTGACAAAATGATGCAGGAACTGAATTAGAGGATGACCAACAGTCAGAAGGCTCTAATGGAGAAGATGGATGCTAGCATAGCCCTACTGACCCAGCAGCCATAGAGGACCAGGAGGAGTAGGAGGGAAGTTTCACCTGCTAGATCTGAAGAAGAGAACTCGTCTATTTCATGTCAGAATAGAAGGGAAGGAAAACAAAAACAAAAGGAAAAGGCTACTAGAACAGTAGAAGGAGTTGTTGGAGGAAGTTAGGGAGCTCCCCTTAAAAGAATTCAACTCAATACCGACCAGAATCAGTCGGTATTGAGAAGAATTTAGGTACTTTAGGGGAGCAAGGAGCTGAGGCCATGGACTTGTCTCATTCAAAAGATGATCTGCAGCATGACGCTGATGATTATGAGCTTAATGTTGTTGTTCATGATGTTGGTATGCAAACAACTACTATGGAGCTATCCAAGAGACAGAAAAGACCCTAAGGAGTGGTTCTCCTAGAGACTATAGAACATAGATGTCAACTAGCAAATCAAGACCATTTGCAAAGTTCCAGGCAGGTGAGGAGTATATATTAGATATGGTTAAGTAATTGGTAGAAGAGAATAAATGGAGTAAGAATAAGGAATAGGGCTCCATGCCAAGAAAAACTCCGTTCATTGAAAACATTCCGAGGAAGGAGTATCCTAGGAGGTTTACGATGCCGATAATGCCATCGTATAACAGGACCACCGGTCCCAAGCAACATTTGTTTAAGTATGAATGGCACACATATGGTGCATGTGCGATAGATTCGGTGCGTTGTAGGTGCTTTACTATTTTTCTATAAGGTGTTGCATCGATGTGGTTCACTTGGCACGCATCACGATCCATATCAACTTTTGATGAATTGGCAAAGAAGTTTATGGAGCAATTCCGACTCCATACCGCTCGACCCAAGGATGTGATGTCCTTGTCGAGCCTATCGCAAGGACCTAAGGAACAGTTGAAGGGTTCTTGAATTCGTTTAATTTTTCATTAACGGAGCCTAACAATCCAAAGGATGATTTGGTGTTTATGCCTTTGGTCCCGGGCATACATCTGGATACGGACTTTGGTAAATGGTTAAAGATGAAGCTACCTAAGACTATGGAAGAATTCCACCGATAGGCCAATCAATTCTTGCGTTTGGAGGAAGCAAGTCGGGTTTCCAGACAGACGGATGGTGGACAGTCAAAGAAAGCAATAGAGCAACGTGGCGATTAAATAGACTGGAGAAAGCTCCGGTAATATGGCAGTTAATGTTGGAAATTTGAATAATCAAAAGGAAAGGAATCAGGGCTTTGGTGGTAGACAAAATGAAAATAAGAAGCACCTTAGGAATATGAGGCCTGATGAATATACACTCCTAAACAATACGATGGAGAATATGTACCTTGCTATGCAAGGAATGAAATGATATAAAAGGCCGCCTAGGAAGGAGACAACCGAGGAGGAAGGGCGCTCAGTAAAGTACTGTTGTTTCCATGAAACTCATTGACACAATACAAAAGAGGGCCGATACTTAAGAGACTTTATCAAGTAATAAATAAAGAAGAAAAAGCTACAGCAATATGTGAGAGAACCACAGAATGACGGTCAGAATGTAAGACTCTAAGGGCCGCCTGCCCAAGGAAATCGACCTGGACCTAGAGGAGAGGGGCCTAGGCAAACTGATGGAAGATTAATTATCAATGCGATAACATGAGGACCACATCCAACAAAGAAAAGCTAGAGGGAAATGGAATGGTATACGAGCTCGTTAAAGCACGTACCATAGGAGATTTTCTTTACTATAGAAGGTGGAGCTTTAGCTAAGCAACAAAGGATGATAATGGATGCTATCGTTTTTAGAAATAGAGATGTCGATGGAGTCGAAACGCTAACTTTCGATCCAATGGTGATAACGGCTGTTATTGGACTAACAACAGTACATCAGGTCTTGGTGGACAATGGAAGCTCTATGAACACTCCATTTAGTAAAACGTTTGACCAGATGATGATTAATATGAAGGAGGTTGTGGCTTGTAAAAACCAATATTCAAGGATTTACAGGCGAAGCAAAGTAACCGATCGAAACGATCGACTTGCTTGTGGATTTGGGCGATGAAAATTGCAGTATGGTTCAATTCAAAAGTTTGTCATTGTGGATGAATATTCACGCATAATGCCTTTTTGGGCTGATTGGTCCTAACTAATTTTAGAATAACATTGGCTCCTTATGCTTGATGATGAAATTCCCTACGAAGAATGGGGTTGGACCAATAAGGGAAGACTAGAGCGCATGATGGGAATGCTATGTTGTGGAGCTGAGGGAAGCAAAGAGACGAGAGAAAGGCAAGAATGTGCGTAAGAATCTATGCATTAAGAATTCAGAAACATATATAAAGCCCAAGCCCTGGGTCGGGAACCATAGCAGGTTCGATAAGTCCATAGATCCTATAAAGAAATCAGAGGAAGTGCGGGTAGCACCAGCTAAACTGACGGTTGATGTTCCGGTCGACATGGATGATCCTTCTCGGACTCTCAAGATTGGATCTCAGCTCGGTGTTGGATAGGAAGGAATTGTTTAATTTCCTTTGAGGGAATTTAGACGTATCCGCTTGGACGCATTCAGATATGTATGGGATTTCGCTAAAGATAGAATGTCACACGTTGAACGTAGATCCGAGGTTTCATGCCCGAAGGATAGCATTCCACTACCAATGATAGACTAATTGGTAGGCGGGGCTACATGAGACGAGGTTCTCTCGTTTATGGATGCTTATTCAGGCTATAATCGGATACCGATGCATATACCGGATCAGAAGCATATTAGCTTTATAGCAAATTTGGGACTGTATTGTTATCGAGTAATTTTGTTCGGTTTAAAGAACGTTGCGGCTACATAGTAGAGGTGAGTGAATCTATGTTTAGAAAGTAGATCAGATGAACGATGGAAGTGTACATAGATGAAATGCTCGTGAAGTCACGGCTATCAAGGAATCATATGGACGACCTTTCTAGAACGTTAGAGGTATTGCAGAAATACGGAATGAAATTGAATTCGTTAAAATGCTCATTTGGAGTTGCATCGGGAAATGTCTAGGGTTCATCATGAATTTAAGAGGATTGAGGGTAATCCGGAGCAGATTAACGCCCGAAGGAATGTGAGGGCCTCAACCTCGAAAAAGCAATTGTAGAGCTTAAATGGGAAAATTGCAGCCTTGAGTCGATTCATCTCAAGTGCAACAGATAAATGCATGCCATTCTTCGGTACCCTAAAAAAGGATAAGAAGAATTTTGAATGGAATCAAAACAGGCAGAATGCCTTCGAGGAGTAGCTGAGACACATGGAGACACCACCGGTTCTATCCAAACCATTGAACATGAAGGGTTTGTTCGTTTGTTTGGTGGTGTATGCTCATGCACTAAGCGCAACATTAGTACGTGAGGAGGCAAGGATTCAAAGTCCAATTTATTATATTAGCAAGCATTTTACAAGAGCTGAAAAGAACTACCCAAGGTTGGAAAAACTTGTGTATTGCTTGTTGATTGCATCAAGAAAGTTACATGTCATACTTTTAGGCTCATTTAATTAAAATGTTGATGGATCGGCCCATGAAGCAGGTGTTATATTGACCTGAGACTTCGGGAAGGTTGCTAAAATAGAACATAAAGTTTAGTTAGTATGATATTACTTACCATCCGAGGAGAGCGATAAACGGGCAGGTGTTGGCAAACTTCATCACTGAGTTTACTGCACGAGACGGCGAAGAGGAGGATGAAATGGTCATACTTCCTCATTGGATATCATTTGTGGATGGAGCTTCAAATGAACATAGTTTAGGTGTAGAGTAGTGCTTTTAACTCTGGAAGGGCCGATCAATTTATAATGCATGGGAATTTCCCACAACTAATAACGAGGCTAAGTACGAGGTTGGTAAAGGGGTTAAGGATAGCCAAGGAACTAGGGATAAGAATGCTGCATATATTCAGTGATTCTCGGTTAGTGATTTGCCAAGTGAGGAAAGAATACCAGGCTAAGGTTGCAAGGCTTGCTCCTTACCTGACAAAGGCACTAGAAATATTAGATGATATTGAGCATAATACGATCACGCGCATCCTCAGAGAGGAGAACGCTAAAGCTGATTCGTTAGCTAAATTGGCTAGTTCTGGGGAAGCACAGGTGATGGGTTTGTTTCCAGTAGAGGTTTTAGTGGCTCCAAGTATCGATTAGATGGATGTTGAATTGATTTTGGAGACCATGAAAGAAGAGAAGTCATGGATGACTCCGATCAAGAAATATTTACTCAAGGGAACTCCCCTGAGAGATAGGAATGAACGAAAGAAACTCCTTCGAAAAGTACCATAGTTTATGATGCAAGGAGTGTTGTACTAGAGAGGATTCTCTACCCCTTTCTCAGGTGTGTAACAAAGGATGAAGCTAGGAAAAGCCGCATGGAAATCCATGAGGGTAGCTGTAGTGACCACACCCGAGAGTAGACTTACCAAAAAAGGTACTTCGCTATGGATATTTCTTGCCAACTATAAATGCAATGCGACTTATTATACCAAACGGTGCAACCATTGTCAGAGTTTTGCAAAGATACCGAGAGCTCCATTAACAGAGCTTGCGTCAATGGTTTATCCATGGCTATTTGTGGCTTAGGGGATTAATATTATCAGAGTGCTCTTGACGGCAAAGGGAGGGGCTAAGTATGTAATAGTTGTAGTGGATTACTTTACAAAGTGGAATCGCTTGCCACGATCATAATAAAAAAACGATCAACTTCATAATGAAGAACATCATCTGCAGGTTCGAAGTACTTCAGAAGATTATAACGGGAAATGGAATTCAATTCAAAAGTGCCAAGTTCAAGGATTTCTACAACCGGTGTAGAATTGAGAGAAGCTTTTCAGTGGTAGCACATCCACAGGCTAACGGACAAGTGGAAGTGGTAAATAAAATCATCAAGTCCACCTTGAAAAACGGTTGACGAAAGATAAAGGCAATTAGGTCGATGAGCTTCCATTGGCATTCTGGGTTTATAGGACGACTCGCAAGTTTGCAACTGGACATATGCCATTCACTTTGGCATAAAGATCAGAGGCTATGATCCTTGATAGAACTGGAAGTCCCTCCTTCATAAAAGGCATTACGATCTAAAGGTAAATTGGGAACTCTTGCTTGAGTCCCTTGATTTGGTTAATGAGAAACGAGAAAAAGTGGAATTTACGGTAGCCGCTCATCAGAAAAGAGTAGCACGACACTTTAACAAAAGGTCTTCAACCGTACATTCGAGGTAGGGCATCTCATTTTAAAATGAACTCTCCCGGGTATGGGGGCCCTTGGTCCAAATTGGGAAGGTCCTTTCGCGATCGAGCAAAAGCTTGGAGATAGAACATTCAAGCTAGCAACTATTGACGGAATATCAATTCTACGTGCATGGAACAACGATTCGCTACGACACTACTTTATTTAGTTTTATTTAATTCATTTTTTTGCAAATAAGCCATCGAAGGATTTTAGGGAAATGTAATAAGGCAGGACTTGGCGCATTTTCATTTATAGTTACAATTAGCTTCTTGAACCGATGGAATTGTGTTCTTGTAAGCAAATTTCTTATGTTGCGTGATTAGCAGTACGATATGGTACAAACTCCTTTGGTCCAGGATCAGGATGGGGAGTATAATTTCAAGGGTTGATTGGATGATTCAACCCTATATGCATAGGTACTCAAAGAAAATACCCTTTCTTTGGTCCAGGATCAGGACCGGGGATGGAATCACGAAGGTCGATCGGATAATTTGACCCTGTCATTCCAAACCCTAGAAATGGTAGTAAACCCTCTGGCCTAGGATTATGGTCGGGAGGTATAGTTTCAAAGGTCGATCGTATAATTCGACCATAAGGTACCAACTCTGTTAGTCCAGGGTTAAGACTAAGGAAATTAAATATGGGGGTCGATTGGATAGTTTTACCCTCCAACCTTTAAGTATTGGCTGTTGCTCGAAATTGGGCGTCAAGAAGGAATGCTCGAAATCAGACAGTTAAAGCTCCAATTTTTGGAAATAGAAACTGATGCGTAGTTGAAAATCCGATGACCATGCTTGCAGCCTACCAGGATATTCTAGGTTGAGGTTAGACGAGCACGTTGGTGGATACTCTCAGTTAACACCCAGAGCTAGGTGAGACTCAGAGCTAATACCTGGAGATAGGCGTTCAAAAGCACAGATTCTCGGATCTATGTTTGATATAATGTACGGTTAAAACCTTCGTAACTGCGCTTATGGCTTAACGGGGCACGGTTGGCCAAAGATAAGCGAGGATGGCCGTTGAAGTTTGAAAATAGGTACTACGAATTCCTCCAGTCCAAGATCAGGGCTGGAAAAGTATAATCGAACTGGGGGCAATTGGACAATTTGCCCCATATGATTAAAACAATGATCACACTCGATTACCTGTGTGATTAGGGATGTCAAGAGTTAGATGTTTAAACTTTTGTTCCTTGGAAATAAGGAATAACACAGAACTTGAATTATCCATAACTTTACAATCGAAAAAAACTTGGCCTAACACGAATAGGAATAACCACGGAGTTTTTAAAGGCTATAGTTTAGTTTCGCCAAATGGAACACTTCAGTGACTCTAACAAGGATGACTTATGGAACATAATTAAAGAAACCGCATGAATTTTTTTATGCACAGAGTTGTAGTAAATAATAGTGTTGCACAAAAATAAACATGTATAATATAGGTAGATTGTGATTCAGGTAGTTATGTTATATATGTAGGCAATTATATCGTTATGCAAACAGTTGTGCATAAGTATGTACAAGATATAAAAGCGCGGAATAGTAAAATGGAATAAAGACTATGGAAATAAGTAATATTTCATTATTTGTGCTTTTATATACAAAGATGGCGGGGGTTGTTCCCGCACAAACATGACATATTTGCAACAAAAGGAGAAACAAAATATACAACCAAAAGACCAGTCTCACTCATAAGCCCTAGGAACCTCCTACTTGTTATTCCCTCTCCTGTTGCCCTTGCCGCTCGATCCACTGGGTGGTCCCTTATGCTTCTGCCCGACTTTGGATTTCCCTACTTTGGGAGTGTCACTTTCGGCCTAGGTAGTCTCCCCTCAGTCGTAACATGAGGCTCATCAGACTTCCTGGCGGGAGCATTAATGGATTTGGTCTTGAGGGACATCAGCTTGATTAGGGGAAATTTAGCAAAGGGGCTTGTTGGCGTAGAGCCGATAGACTTTTCAGTACCAGGCTCGATTTTAATGTGAACCTTGGAGAGGTCAATCTTCAGTCTCTTCGCCACCATGGTGATTTGGTTAAATGGGTCTATAGCGCTGGTGATAACAACATCTTCCTCCAAGGACGTAGTCA
Organism: Allium fistulosum; assembly: GCA_030737815.1. Classification (NCBI taxonomy): domain Eukaryota; kingdom Viridiplantae; phylum Streptophyta; class Magnoliopsida; order Asparagales; family Amaryllidaceae; genus Allium; species Allium fistulosum. The sequence goes on from CM060907.1 coordinate 856,248,790, forward strand.
CGTCCTCTAGGTTCTTCAAGGTGGCTATCTTCTCGGAACCAGGCCCTGGGCTAGAACTGGTAAGTGGAACAGAAGTAATAATTCCCATGGAGACGCAAGTCGATTCGGTGAAGATTGATACAACACCTATACCTTGAGTGGTCAGCGGTGGAGGAGGAAGATGTGAATGACCTATAAGTTAACAAATAGAATGGTTGTGATTAGAGATGGATGTAGACAAGAATTGGAGTTTCTCAAAAATCGATGAAACAAGGGATATACCTTCGCTCGGAGCTGATTGGAAGCGGGAGATTTGGAAAATTTAACTTCTTCGGGTGAATTCCGGATTGGTTGGTAAATGGAGGGAGGAATATAGGGCTCGATAGAAGTAGTTGTTGCAGATGATGGGATGTTCTGTGTAGCTACAGAGCTAGCCCCTTTGGCCATATGAATATCTATCAAAAGCTCCTGAGATTTTAGAGTCGGTGATTCTGCTTGACGCAATGCACTTGGGCCAATGAAAGCTTCGACAGTAGCAATGGCATCGGTGACATCTTCCTGGCAAGGATGGCCTTTCCCTCCTCAAGTTTCATTATATCATCTGCATCGAGGTACTTGGCCATCAATTTTTCCTCAATGATGCCTTCAGCGGCTACTTTCGGACAACGCAACACTTCCTCCTTGGCATCGGCAAGGGTGACGGCATATGTATTGCCCGGCCACTTTAGGTTTTTGTACTATATAATGCTGGCAAATAAGTTCTGGAGGGTGGTCTTGAGTTCTTCTCGTTCCTTGGCTTTTTCCACTTTAAGACTTTTAGATCGTGCACAGCGATGGAATATTCAACTTCCATGACTAGCTTCTTGGTCTTCGCCAAAAGTAGGCTCTCCTTGAGCTTGTCTTTCTCTGCTTGGAGCTTTTGGATCTCGGTTGCCAGGTCTTTTGTAACTTTATCCTTGGCCTGGATAGTCTCATCCTTTGTAGTGAGAGCCAAGTTCCTTTCAACAAGTTGCATCTTGAAAGCAACACTCTCTTTATGTGCGATTTTCAACAGGTCCTTCAGTACAATTTCAGCATTGGCGTGTGCTCTCCCCATCTCCTCCATTAGGTCGTCGGCTTTTGTATTAAAATCTAAAGTAGCATCTCTTTCTGCATATAACTTCTCCAAGTCTCCTTTATACCTCTTAATGTGGCTATCATAAGTCTTTTTCTCAGACTCGAAGGATTGGATGTTCATATGGTTAATATGGTTGACCTTGGAGTGGGTGTAGTAGATTGTTTTTTTATTCATAGCCCTAGTCAATGAGCATTTGAATTTGCCAGACATCCCGCTTTGCCTCATCTTTTAGAATGTCTTTGCTTTCATGTTCAAACATGACACTGATCAAGAAGAGGTCCGAAAAAGCATCTTATTTAGGAGGATGGAGTAGAAATGAGAGATGGACGAGCAGAGATTCCTTTGGAGTGTGGAGGCATAGTTGTTGTTAAGGAGCGAGAAGTGGAGCTTTGATGATATGTAGGAATTTTAGGGTCAGAGCGGGGTAAAGGAATGCCAGAGGAGGAGCCGTGGAGATCGTGTGAGCCCTTGTGCCGCTTGCTTTGATCATGGGGATGCTTTTCTTCAGGTTGCCTCCTCTTTCTTTCTCTTTTAGCCTTACGGCTATCCTCCGCTCTTTGCTTTTGTTCTTTATGACAAGCTCTCTCCCCCTCAGTCTCCTACTTTCTACGGTGGCTAGGACAAGATAGGTATGGATTAGGAGTGAGTCCCCTTGACTCGCTAATATTGTTTTGGAGCTTGTTATACATGTCCCTTGCCATGGGACCTGCGATGAGAAGAAAGAGTGTATAAGTTTTGAAATTGTAGGATAGAGATGTGTGTTTGTGATCCTTGGGAAGTGTAGAGTGCCAATTACCCCCTTAAGTACTCTACGGACCGTGTTTGGAAGTAAGTAAAGATGGACTCTCTCCACCTTCAGTTAGGATATCCCTAGGCAAGAAGCTGAAGCCCGTAGAGCCGTTCTTAAGAAGACCACCAATGGAAATATCAAAGTCGCTCAAGGAACCGAAGACATCGCCTAAAGATCCAGCCGAAGGAGTAGCCTCAGTTATTGGTGACATGCTCATTTCTGCGGCCTTCTTTTGAAACTTGATAACTATACATTTTGGATGAGGCGAGGCACGAATCTTGGTGCCTTCGGAAGACGTCTCACCGAATGATTCGCCTCCCTTTGGATTAACATCGTAGTCACTGTCGCCTCCCTAGGCACTCTCTCCTTCTTCTTTTCTTTCTTCTTCTTCTTCCTCTTCCCTCGTATCTTCTTTCCCTTCTCTCCTTCCCTCATTTTCACTTTCTTCTGGAATAGTCTATATTCCAGTTCCTTCACCCCCTTTCTCTTAAAATTTCACCGATAGCGGGCTCTTCTGCCGCCCTAATGGCGGGTTCATTGACATTTGTCACACCGGATGAGCCTTCCACTTCCCCTTAGGGATTATTACCAGAACCATGGGAAAGGGTGAAAGATATAATTGGCATCTTGGAGCTAGGTGGAGAAGTTTCAACAGGAATAACAAAGCAACTAGGATGAAGAAAGTTGCAATGACGAAGATTCTCATTCATCAAGAGGTATGAAGTAGAACGGTATCAGATCGTAACACTCTTGAGAGTCTTCATGATATCAACATGCGCTCCATTGGTATCTAGAGCGGGAATGTCTGTGAGAGAATTGAATCAAAAGTTAGACGTTTTGGACAACATATATTCAAGTACGGGAAGAGATAGGGAAAGAATCTTACCGCGAGAGAGCCAACCCGTTGAAGCCATATGGGCATCGAACGAAAAATTATTCGTTCTTGAAGTATGAGTATTTATTGTGAAGCGCTTCAATAACTTTGCACCAACACCAGACCTCAAAGATCATGAGATATGGCAAATCTTACCGGTGTTTGAAACTCAAGATGTGGGTTAGCTCTCCGAAGTTTGGAGGTCGCTGGAATCGGTTCATGAACAACACATATAAGGAGCTCAGGAGTGCATACCCATTGGGATGAACTTGGGAAGAAGCTAACTTGAGTTCTTGCAGAATCATATAGACGAACGGAATGAAGGGAAGCATGGCACCGCCTAAGCACATATGTCGGTTGCATGCCATATATCCCATAAGAGGGTTGTACCTGTTGGATTTGCATTGGGAGAAGCTCATCGTCTTTAGGAATTCCATGTCATCAGTAGATATTTTAGAGCATTTTGGATGTAAGTATTGTTGGCACTTGTTCAGATGAATCATCCAAGACTCTTAAACAGATATACTCGTTCAAAGGAGGAGATGGATTTTGCAAAGGTCCGTTGGAACCATCATCCCTTGTAACTCGATGGTGATTGAACGCCTGGGCCCATCATGTATGGTAGGTGAAGTTTAAGCCATGGAGGACCCAACTTTATGAGGAGTTGACGACCCAGTGTCAATGGGAAATCTCGACAGTTAATGGGTCATTCTGGATAGGAAAACTTCGCATTCAACATGGTCAGGTATGTTTCATTTCAAATTTAAACCCATGTGACCGACGTCGAGAATCCAATGGATGTTGACATGTGGTAACCAATCAGATTCTAAATGCTAACCGGGGCAAGCGAAGGTATTAATCTATGCAATGTGAGTCCTATGTCAGGTACACAATGAACGAACCACCTGTGTAAATAACCCGCTCGTGCTAGAAAAATGAGCCACAATGCACGAAGGAACTGTGCATCAGATTTTACCTTTTATCGCTGGATAATCGATAATGGCACCGCTGTCCAGAGCGATGGGGAAAATTTTCTTTTGCAGGAACACTAGAAGTGTGGAATTGGAAATGCTATGCATCGGAGTTGCCCAATACGACCGTTCCTTTGGAAGAGAACTGACTTATTGGCGTTCGACTGATAATAGGTGATTGGCTAAATCTTGATGGGGGTTAACCAAAGAACTTCGGAACGTAAGAACTTAAGAAAAAAGTAACTGCACTCTCTTAAGGAATAACCCGAGTACACCCCAAGATGAACCCAAATTCATCTTAGGTTGGGCCCGAGTAATTCCTAGGACAACTTGACCCGTACTTTGAAAACCCCCCTATCAAGAACCACTCGAATCACCATTGGCATCACCAATCACTATGACAGGGAAGCGTTGCCAACCTTGGTTGATATAGATCTGGGCTTGTGCTAAGGATCAGAGAAGATCAACGACGAACTGTTGGAATTGGTGGAAGTGATCGAAAACGACAATTGTGAAGCAGTAGTGATGTCGAGGTGTTTGCGGCGATATTAGTGTGTTGGCAGCAGCGTTAAGAAGTCGACGGCAGTCGGTTTCTTGTGAAGGAATTATAACACCCCGTAAAATGAACCATAAATAAATAAAGTAAATTGAATTAAATATGATAAGGTATGGATATGAAAATTTTATAAAAGTTGGAATTTGACCATGAAAGTTATTCCGCTGCGTTCGTGGCGAAATTCTGATCTGTTTCCATATATAATATGCTGAAAACGGAGCTCAAGCAAAGAAGTTATGAACATTTGAAGTTGTTAGATTTAAATTAATTTAATTTGAATTCAAATTCAAATGAGAAATCAAATTTAGGGTTTAAATTTCAAAAATTAGTTTAGGGGCTAAGTAAACGTTTAATGTTAAAAAGTTAATTAAGGAATAAAATAATCTTACAACGGAAATAAATAAATGTTCCCCTAAATAAGAGGTGCGGTCAACCTGATGCAGTCGGCCGTAGCGGTCGACCGGTCGTCCAAAGACGGTCGACTGCTTGGCAATAGAAGTTGCCAGTGGCAACTAGGGTTTGAAGTTATGTTTTATTCGGTTGTACACTCTAGATTTACCCGTTTCCTACCTACTTCCATCCTATAGTTCTGGTGCGTTTCAACTCCTATAAATAGAACCCTATCCTCTCCACCTTTATTCATATTATTTTGGAGAACACAACGAAACTCTGCCATTGTTATCTCTCTCTAATAAGATTTAGAAACTCCGTAGAGAATTCAGGTAAGAATTCAACTTATTTTCTATTTATTTCTTCTTCCTCCAATCTATCATTATCCTATTCTTCTCCAATTATTCTGAATCTAATGAATATATATACCTCTTCCCTATTGTATGTATATATATCAAAAGATAGAGATTCTGGAAGAGATCGAATGGCTACAAATCCATCTGAGTGAAGCTAAGGCTCATCTGTGTGTGGAAACCCTAGTATTTCTTTTCAGCAACTGTTTAGTGTATTTTTTTGGATTTGAATATGCCTTAGAGATTTTGGGATTTCGGAAATATGATAGATAAAATCCTCCAAACTTCCTTTTTATTTCGATATGTCAATTCTATGCTGAGATTCCCAATTATTTACATTAATTTGATGGGATTTGTTTTGTTTATGCAATAATTTCATCATCTATTCTACTTCTCCTTCTTCTTTGGGTTAAATTGTAATCCTTCAATAAAATAGGGATTTATTACGAATTCTATTCGTAGTTTACACCACTTATTCTTATATATTTTTTTGTAAAAAGAGGAGTTGAATGGAATATGGGGTTTAGATTGCAAATTATTATTGTTTAAGATATTCCATTGAATTGGTGCAATAAATTGAGTTTCAATTTTATTTACAAGTTTGTCATTGTAGTTTTGGTTATGAATATTTATTCCTTGTTTGGACATTAGAATCCCATGAAATCTTTGGAAATTAAAGAAAAAGGACTTGTAATAATAACTGGTTATGGAATTGACATTTAACGCTAGTTTAGAGCGTAAAATACATGCCTTTAGAACTTATTAGGCGTGGATATTTATTTATCCCTAGTTACATAATCAATGTATAATTACTACGTATATGGTGCAAATAATTAGGCATTTATCTATATTTATTTCCCTCATTATGAAGGTAATTGATTTTGAGGTGAAATTAAGAGGAAACTCTTATATAGCCTAATTATTATTTTAAGACGTAATAAGGAAGATTTCTTATAAGGCCTTATTTTTGAGACTATGTGTGTGCGTGTATATATGGAGAGTAATTGATTTGTGGCTAAGTCATAGGGATGCGAGGTCAATATAGTTACATGACAGAAGTATGCTCTTCACTTTGAGGCTACCAGCAATTGTATACACTTTTATTGATGTGAGATATCCTTATAATAAATATTTGTAATGGCGCGAGGTTAGTTCAAAATTCTACAGGAGAAATCTGCCCAGCTAATCTAGCTACCAGTTCCTACGAATAGTGGACTAATGTGAGATGTCATTATGAGTATAGGTCATAAGATGAAGGGTCTGCTTCAGGATTTTGAGGTATTAAGTGGTTGGACCCACCTCTTTTCCCACGATGAAGTATTAAATGGCCAAGGGGTTATGTTAGGTGGTATCTCTACAGGGGTCCGCTTCTAGAAATAGGTCTTAAATGATGGGGTACGTCTGCCTTATTTAAGGTCTTAAATGACCAGAGTCTTCCTATTTTCCACTTGGAAGTATTAAGTGGCCTATAAGATTCCATGTGATGTCGGCTAGATAGTACTATTGAGGAGCACGCTTTTAAAATAGATCTTAAATGATGGGGTCTGCCTTAATTAAGGTCTTAAATGACCAAGTCTGCCTATTTTCCATTGGGAAGTATTAAGAGGCTTGGGTACCATCTCTCATATTATTAGCTATTTATGCCGTATGATTGGGATATGAGCTTCTAGAAACCTACTTCTGGAATGGAAGGTATTAAGTGGTTGGACCCGCCTCCTTTCCTTATAAAGAAGTATCAAATGACTTTATTGGTTTTATGTTTCTGGACATATTCTTATTTTGAAATATACTGCCAAAGTACTGAAAAGGTAAGACTCGAGTTTTTATTCACCAGACACTTGTTGTTCCGACTTCCTCTTCATGATAACACAGGCTAGGGTCGGAGTGATGGCGGTGACGATGCTTAAAGATGGAGAAGCTTGGCTAGTGGGAGTATTTATTATTATTTGCTTTTATGTGTGCCTATGAATTTTGACAATTGTTGTAACAAATATTATGTTATGGTTTTATGGGATTTTTTGTTATGACATTTTTAGGTTTTGAAATAAATGGGTACACTTTACTATTATATTTTGTTCCATCCGCTGTAAGTTTTGAAAGTTTAGTGCAACGACCCGTAAATTTTAACTGTTTTAGTTGAAATTTTGTGAAATTTTAAACGATAAAATTTTGAAATTAAAATTTGATATTTGGAATGCGTCTAGTTAAACATAGCAACTGGTAAATTTTCATCCAAAAATCTGAAAGTTATTTTCGTGTGTAATTTTATTTCAATTTAATCAGTTAGGAATTGATGAAAATAAAATGTTTTCGAAACCTAAATATTTTTACATAGAAAAATTCTAAATCATCTTCTGAGCAAGATGTCATTTTTCGTTTTTCCAAATTTGGGCTTCTTTAGCTCCGTCGATCTTATTCTTCTGCGTTTTTGCTGCATTTTACGCTAGTAGAAAATTCAAATTTTTATAATTCAATCATACCACTGACATTTATATACCGTTTTGATCGTCTCGTCGTGCTGATTTCTGCGGTATATTCAATTCTGTATTTTGAAGTCCGGTACACAGTGGAAACCGTGAAACAGTCAAGCGTATCGATTTCAAAACTTTAACTTTTAAACTTCTTTGTGACCATTCAAAATTTTCCACTGGACGAAAACCAACGGTCATTTGCCTTTATTTCTTTATCAATTCTCATGCTGCACAAAACCCCGTTTGTTCTCGATTCTTTCTGCCTTCTTTCCTATTCTATTCGGGTACCAAGAAATTATTTATCAAAGCACTGTTGCTTTTCATTTGTTCAGCCTCTTTCTCTTCTCTGTTTCATTTGAAAAGAAAAGTATAGTATTAAACATACTATTTACATTTGCCATCTCATTAACGTCCCTTCCCCTTTCTTTTATTCCAACCTCACCTTCGGCCACGAATCCCTCCGCCATCTCAACCTCACCTATGTCCACATCTCCGACATCCTCCTCTACCCAAAGCCCACTGCCAACATCTCGCCCAATAGCCGAACCCACCCCTCTAGCCTGCAGTCTCTCCCCTCAACGTGAAGCTCTAACCGAGCCAAACCCACGTCGCCATCCAAACTTCGCCTCGGCCAAACCATACTCCTCACCATTCACGCAACCGCGCCCCTCCTCGGCCTTGCCAGGTCTGAACCCCGCTCCACTTCAACCTCCGCAAGCCTCCACGTCAACGCCCACGTCCTTGCCTCCTCCCCCTTCGCATAGCCAGCTTGGCCCTTCTTTTGAATGGTGCATTTCGAAAAAAATGTAAGTTGCTGTTTGTTTCATAATCATATATTGAGTATATATAGTTTACCATATATACGTTGGTCATAACAGATTTTGTTTATGCAAGTTGCAATCCATAACAGTTTATGAAATTTTGTCTGAGTCCATATATATATTAACAAAGGAAGTGTATAGGTCATCTGACCCTTTTGCATATAAATTGTATTATATTATATAAGTCTAATATACATGTTTTAAGATTGGTTGAGTATGTTCGTTTAAATATTTAGTGTGTCAGTTATATGTAAGTTTATTATTATACTGTATATAGCACTTTATAATATGTTGTATTAAAACAGGCTTTGAAATATTTAAGTTTATATATTATATAATATGTAAGTTGTTAAATAAGTTTTCAAATCCGCTGTTATATTTTGATACATATAAGTATTGTTGACAATAGTTTATATATATATGTAAGTTATTATATATTAATACTTACTAAGTAATATTGTATAGGCTGTTTTATATATATACAGTGAATTTACATTGTAATTTATGTTTTATATGTTTATTTTATGTATAAAGATTTCAAATATAAACTGAATCTGATCTTGTATATATGTACAAGCTTGTATTTGTATTATATTACCTGTTGTTGTAGCTTATATTTACAGTTTGTTGTAAGAATAGCCTGCATCTTTGATTTTTGTTAGCTTATTATATATAAGTATATGCTTGCTGTCATGCACGTTTATAAAAGCAGTTGTGCAATGTACTATGTTGGATTTTAGACCATACACATATTTCAAAAAGCATGTACATAGTCGACTCCTAGTTTATATATATGTTTCAAAAAAAATTGTATATATATTAGTTAACATATGTATTCTGTAGGGGCTTTGAAATAGGCATGTTGTTTGTAATTCAGATATATGTAATATACATTTATTTTAACCATAGTGAGTCTGCATCGTTTGTTTCAAATATAATACATGGTATGGGTTTTAAAGTTGGGTTTTATCTATCAGTTATATCAATTGTTTGTGTATATATTGAGTTACAATATTATATGCTTGTTTTCTTTTATATATAAGTTGTATACTAGCTATGTTAGTTTATAAACCGTATATAGTTTTGTACATATATACAAGCTTATAATTGTACTATATTTTCGGTTGTAAATCTTAATCGATGTGTATGTACAAGCCCATATCAGTATTTTATTTTATGTTATATGTTTTATAAATTTTTGTATTACATATATATATCTACTACACATAAGTACGCTTGAGTTTGATTTTAAATTATATTATATATATGTGTTTAATTTAAAACAATGATTTTGATAAATGTTTATATATACATTTAGTTTAATTTGTGGTTGAAATAAATATTGATTTGAAAAAAAAGGTATTGAAATTAATTTTGGAAAAAAAAAATATATTCTATATATGTCAAGTTGATTCTGATTTGATTTCGTCAATTTCTATTCATCAGCTTCGTTATCCATTCGAGTTCAATCTTGCCTTGTTTTGAGATTCGTGCTTGGATTCGTAGCCCATTCTTTATCAAATCTATCTAGCCTCGAAAGGTGAGCAATCACTCACGATTAATGTTCTTTTATTATTAAATTTGATTTCAATTGAAACGACAATTGAAATATGTTGTTGTTAGTTATCTACACTGTTATATATATGTTTTACCTGTATCAGTTCACCTTTGACATCTGACACCATTGTTTGTTATTTATACAATGATAATCCAGTTTGGTTGTTAAATGATTAATTGTTGATGTTACATTGGACGTTAAATTTGTTAATGTTGTAAGTGATAAATAATTTGAAAATTGAAATTGACGTAGGATAGTTAGATTTGATATATGTGTTAATTTGATTGATGACATTTGCATAATATGACCCCTTTTAAATGTTAAATAAATTGACACGTAGAAATAGTGTTAACCACACCTTGAACCATTTAAATGTATGTGTATAAATTGATGTAGTTTGAAATTGAACAATAGATATAGTGAAGAACCGTATAAATATTAGTGTAATAATCTTTAATCTACATGAAATGATAGTGTAGATTCTAGAAATAATTATATTAATTTACACAAACAACAATGTGAATTAATACGATTATTTCGAGATTATTTAAATTAACTATTGGATTGTTGTTATTGCTTGTTTATTTACTTTGACACCATCCCAGTTATCACACTGCAAGTTCCCTTTGCTATGCTTTGATTTTTGAATTGAAATGGAATCGGGTTGAAATGATAAATACCCAAATAAACTTTGACTTAGGATAGAGAATTAAATAAAACCCGATTGGTCAATGATTTGATTTAAAAATAAAATAAAGATTTTATTTGAATAAATGATAAGTTTCTGAAATAAAGTTGGAATTTGGAATTTTAATAAAGGAAAATGTTAATATTTAATAATCTGAATCAAAATATTAACATAGTAGTTGATGAAAGAACGTTGTTTTAAAATTTAATTAATAATTGAGTTTTGAAATTGTAAATAATTAAGTTTTGAAATTATTTAAAAATTAAATAAAATTGAATTCTTTGATAAGTGAAATTGAACTTCTTGAATAAGTGAAATTAAGTTTCTTTATTAATTGAGTTTTGAAATTTGTAACTAAGTAAATGAATAAGTGAAATTGAATTTCTTTCACAAGAATTAAAATGGGATTTATTGAATAAATAAAAGACTTGAAATTTAAAGAACTTGATTTTACGAAATTTAATTTAATTCAATTTGTAAGTTTTGATATAATGGAGTTGAACTTAAGTAATTGATTTAATTGAATGAAATCGATCAATGAATTTAAATTGATTTGAATGTTAAATTAAATTAATTTAAATGATTTCGGAATGAAGCTTATATACGAATTTAAATGAATACTTGAATTGTTTTAAATCAAATATTTAATTTGAATTATAAGATTTTGAAATGGTAATTTGGAAGTTTTGAAACGTAAATTATGGGAATTGTTTTGGAAAGACAAATGGAATGTTGGTTTACAAATTATAATTGAAATTGAAATTGATTTGGTTTGGAAATAAATAAACGACCAATCGGTGTAATAATCACGAAAGTTATTAAAGAGATCAGAATCGGTTAGGGACATACTCACTGTCTAAACCGAATACCACTTTAATAACTATACGCGGAGTGTGATCCAGAATGAAGCGGTTGAAATGATGTACGTGATGACTGAAGAAAGAGAACGATAATGGATAGCCTTGACACTTGTGTCAAATTGGAAATGACTAAAACAAGAGCCGTGCCGGGCCAAATGGGGTTAGCTACCTCAAGCGAACACACTTCTTCGTAAACTACTCATTACTTTGTGATTGATTGGTGCGCACCCTTGATTTGGGAGTGTTGTTTCGCGGTGTTGCGATCGCTGCGGCGATGCGTTCTCACCAGTCCAGATCAGGCAAACGGTAGTTTCACTACCTTGGGTATTGCCTCATGTGCCTTGTCATACTTGTATCCCTATGCGCGACCACTACGATTTGTTTTGTGTTATACCTATGGAGTACTCCCTGATATCCCACTAGTTTACGGTGGAGTTTACAGTGGTGTATAGACTATAACGCTTATATAAAATGTGTTAAGGGGGATAATGGTAACGCCTTAACACTATTTTGATACTTTATATTAATGATAGGCATTATCTACTTATCGTACACTACTACATAGTAGATAGTTTAACGGATCCTTAAAGGATGGTTATTCCAACATCCTTTAAGTTACTTGTATTCCAGTTGCTATTTCACTTGAGTTGGATTTATTGATATAAGAATGTTAATCCTGACTCGAGTGTTTTGTGTTTTGCTTTATGCTCGGGTCAGACTGAGTGTACCAGTATTCGAGACTCACCTTTGAAGTTGGAGCTTCGCTTGGAGATCCAGCTATCTATCCGGCTTTTAGATATTCAGTTGATTCCGGTGTTGTATTCTGATATTGTATTCGAGACTTCTATTGTACCTTATTTTACTCTGATATGTATATAGTAGCTTCATGAACTACTATCTTTTGTTTCCACTGCATTTATTACTCTATGTCTATGATTCTGTGATTATTTATTTACCGTATATGCTGAGTTTTGCCAAATTTAAATTAACAATTCGATATTTTGAATTATTCAAGTCAGACATGTGCGGATGCGAATGGTCCAAAATACCGGGTCGTTAAGATAATGAATTTAGAAATAGATAGATTGATTTAACTTAAGTGAACTCAAAGGGATTTAACCAAATTGTTAAATATTAATTAATTTAAATTGAAATTTAAATGGTTTAAATTAATTGTTTTACTTGTATTCCAATCTATTTTCTTTCTGGTTGTTTCTATTCTCCTACCTCCTTCCTTTTCGGGGACGAAAAGTTTTGAGTGGGGGAGAGTGTAACGACTCGTAAATTTTAACTGTTTTAATAACGTAATTAGTTGAAATTTTGTGAAATTTTAAATGATAAAATTTTGAAATAAAAATTTGATATTTGGAATGCGTCTAATTAATCATAGCAATTGGTAAATTTTCATCAGATAATTTGGAAGTTTATTTTCTAGTGAAATTTTATTCCAATTTATATCAGTTAAAATCGATGATAATAAAATGTTTTCTAAACCTAAATATTTTTACATAGAAAAATTCTAATTCATCTTCTGACTAAGACGTCATTTTTCGTTTTTCCAAATTCGGACTTCTTTGGCCCCGTCAATCTTATTTTTCTGCGTTTTTGCTGCATTTTCCGCTAGTAGAAAATTCAAATTTTTATAATTCAATCGTACTACTGATATTTGTATACTGTTTTGATCGTCTTGTAACGCTGATCTCTGTGGTATATTTGTTCTGTGTTTTGAAGTTTGGTAAACTGTGAAAACTACGAAAGGGTCACTGTATCGGTACCCGTTCGAACACATTTGTTTTCCGTGACTATCTAATTTTCTACTGGACAAAAATCAATAGCCACAAGCTGTCACTATTTTTAGAATTTATGGTGACTTTTACTTTCTATGTTGGTTCCAAAATATATTGGTTCAGGCCTCGCTCATTCCCACTGCCTTTTTCTCTGTCCCCTCTTCCCACTTTCTCTTCTTCCTATTTTTTTTACTTTTCTGAGAAAAGTAGATCATCTTGCAAGCTTATACATTATTTCATTACCCATCTCCACAGCTAGCATAGACCTGAGCTCCCCTCCACTCGCCCACTCGATCTCCGCTCTGGCCATTCGCCACTTCGCCGACCCCACCTTTCTCCTCCCCACCGAAGCTCAGCCGCGAGATGCCGACAATCCCTCTTTGCGTGCGCCTGACTCCTATCGCCGAGGCCTCGCAACATTTCCAATCCGAGCACCGACAACCCTTTTTCCGCCTTCATCTCCTCACAGACGCATCAATGGCCGAGTGCAACACCAAGGCACGGCAGCCAAAGCGCTGGCATCCCCAACTTTTCCTTTCTCTTCTTCTAATCCATCGAATCCATTCGAAATTCCGTTCCTCAAACATCCGACCTGTGCCTTCCCTCCGCATGCTCTGCCCGCTCCGCCATCGCTAACCCTCTCCTACGCGGCCAATAACCGCAACTCGCCAGCCTCTCTCCTCGGCCTGCGCATCCCTAGACACCACCTCCTACACGCGAGCACCCCGCTCTCCCTTCCTAGCTTTCGTGTCAGTCGCCGCCTTGACCACTAAGGCGAAGCCTCGATTAGACTGGCATCAGCCAGTAACCACTCATTAGCTATTCGTGTCTCTTTTGTCTGGTATGTGTATATTTTGTCTGTGTGAGTTATTTGGAAAACTTGGGTTAATATATGTTAATGAGCATGTCTTATTTGTTGGGTTTAATATCTTAGTTTATTCAAGTTCTGTTTTCTAAAAGTCGTTATAATATGATTAACATAGCAGCCTAGTTTGTGATATTCTTGCATATATGATTTCATATCTTAGATATAGATAAGTTTTAGCCTGTGTTTATATATATATAACTTATAGTTTATATTTGAAAACTTATGAAAGTATAAGACAGTAAAAGAACCTTAAGATTTGTTATATATTTTCAGTCATTCCTTTGTATATATATATGTTAGTGATATTTTAAAATATATATAGATAATTATATAAAGTCTGTTTTGTTTTAAAGATTTTTATTTGCGAGTTGTTATATATATTAGTTACTTGGGTAATAGTGTATATATATGGTGATAATTTCGTGTTTTCTCTATATATAGTTTTCATATATATAATTTAGTTTATTTATATATATCGCATAACATTGGTCTTTAAATTATAATATACAAGGACACATATAAGTTACATAGTTATACTTATAGATGGTCTGTGCATTTGTCTTATACTGCATAGTAGGTATATACATAAACTCAGGTCTGCAGATATTTTTGATTGTGTATATATTCAGTGTTTTCAAAATATTAGTTATGTTTGTGGTCTGTTAGGTTGTACAAGCTTTTTATATATACATATATATATATATATATATATATACACAAGTGTGTTGTGTGTCTTTGTCCCATTTGCTGCTCGGTTGTAATGAAATCCTACCGAGTCATTGCATGCTATATAGTTGTATGGTCTTATATGTTGTATTAGCATTATATGCGTAATCTGTTAGTATATAAATTGGTATATGTCAGTTATACATGTGCTTTAAGTAGGTGATATATAAGCCAGTTCACATTTATATCTAAATTTTATTTGTAATATATTATTAGTTTATATAACCTGTGGTTTGTATACAGAAGAGTATATAGGTTGGAGCATGATCAGTTGAGTCTATGTAAGTTATTATTATATTATATAGATTACATACATACATTTGCGTTTTTATCAAAGGGTTATATAAATATAGTATTGAGGTCTGATTGTGTATATTCATTGTTTTGGCACACATAAAATGGTTATAGTTGGATCTCATGTAAGTTTTCGACCTGTTCATTTTGTCATTTTATTTTTCAGTTTTACAGTTATATATATATATATAAATATATATAAGCATATTTTAATTATTTATGTATAATGATATAATTTACATTTTTGTTTTAAATTTTGTCAAACTGATTTTTGATCGTTTCACTGATTCCTCGTTATTAGCTCGTTTGTTGAATTCGTGCCAATCTACTTTGCTATGGGATTCGTGCTTGCATTTCGTAACTCAACTTCATTGTCTATTCTCTAGCCTCGAAAGGTGAGCAATCACTATGATTAACGTTCTTATATTTATTAAATTTGATTTCAATTGAAACGTCAATTGAAATATGCTGCTGTTAGTTATTTACATTGTTATATATATGCCATTATCTGTATCTGTTCACCCGTGACATCTGACACCATTATTTGTTATTTATATTGATGATATATGCATGTTACTGTTGTTATTTTATTATCATATCTGTTATCACTCTGCAAGTTCCCTGTTAGTATAGAATCACTTAGGGTTGAAATGATACATACCCGAACGATCTGTAGAATAGGAGAAAATCGTTATGGGTTGAAATGATAAACCCAAGTGATTTTCATTGACATTGAATTTGGGATTGCGGGTTGAAAAGATATATACCCGCATATATTTTAATTTGCGGATTGAAATGATAAATATCCGTATCACTTGACCATAGGATAGAAAATTATATACAGACACCGTCGGTCTATATATAAATGTTTTGAAAATGATTTCTATAATTTGGAAAGAAATATATGGTTTTATAAATATGGATTTCAAGATTTATTAAAGTTGATTTAATAAAGTTGATTTAATCAATATAAAATATGTTTACGTATTTATATAAAAAATATATATATTTTAAATATAGAGTTTATAATGATTCAGGTTGGAAAGATAAATTTGAAATTGATTTGAAATTATATTTATTTAAGAATTTACTTAAATAAGTTTGATTAAAAATGACTTAATTGAATATTTCAAATTTACATAAATTGAAATGGGATATTTTGTTTATTTAAATTTGTAAATTGATGTTGTATTTAGATGTATTAAAATGATTAAAGAAATATCTCAGAAACTAAATGTAATGAAATTAAATTGAGATATAAATGGAATTATCAAATTTAGTTTTGAAATGTTGAATATTTAAAGCTTTGAAATATGTTGAAATTGAAATGGTTTATTGTGGTTCAAATCGGTATTTGAAATCGATATAACTTGAAAATGTTTAATTGAAATGGGAATTGAAATTGATGATTTAGATTTGATTAAATTTGAATTTGGAATTTGAATTGATTTGAATCAATTTGTGAAAGTCGAGGAAACCATTTTATTTTATAAAGTAGTTTTAAGTTATATTTAAAACTATGGATATTTTGCTTATAAATTATTTTAATATAAACTATTTTAATATAAACTATTTTAATATAAATCATTTTTAATATAAATTATTTTATTATAAACTATTTGAACTTATAACTATTTATATAAACTTTTTATTTATAAACTATTTTATTATATATACTAATTTTAATATCTAAACTGTTTAAGAGGAAAGTGTTATGATTTCCAAAATGCTATGATTTCAAAGCTGTGATTTCCAAAGTGTTTTGATTTTTAAAAGACTATGATTTCGAAAACGTTATAACTTTGGAAAGTGATGTGATTTTTGGAAATGGATATATATTTGAAGTGGAAGTGATATCGTATTGAATATGGTTTTGAAATGGCAATGATATTTTGGTTTTGAAATATAAACTATTTTGAAAGTTTATTAAATGACCAATCGGTGTAATAATTACGTAGTTATTGAGGAGTCCGGGATCGGTTAGGGACATACTCTCTGTCTAAACCGAAAACCACTTTAATAACTATTATACACGGAGTGTGATCCAGAATGAAGTGGTTGGAATGATGACGTTGCTGGATTTGAAGAAAGAGAGCGATAATGGATAGCCTTGACACTTGTGTCAAATTTGAAATGACTTAAACAGGAGCCGTGCCGGGCCATTGAGGTTAGATACCTCTAGCGGACATACTTCTCGTAAACTACTCATTACTTGTTTTTATTGGTGCGCACCCTTGATTTGGGAGTGTTGTTTCGCGGTGTTGCGATCATTGCGGCGATGCGTTCTCACCAGTCCGGATCAGGCAAACGGTAGTTTCACTACCTTGGGTATTGCCTCATGTGCCTTGTCATACTTGTATCCCTATGAGCGACCACTACGATTTGTTTTGTGTTATACCTATGGAGTACTCCCTGATAGCCCACTAGTTTACGGTGGAGTTTACAGTGCTGTATAGACTATGATGCTTATATAAAATGTGTTAAGGGGAATAATGGTGACGCCTTAACACTATCTTGATATTTTACTTTACTGATAGGCATTATCTACTTAGCATACACTACTACATAGTAGATAGTTTAATGGATCCTTAGAGGATGGTTATCCCAAACATCCTTTGAGTTACTTGTATTTCAGTCGTTATTTCACTTGAGTTGGATTTATTGATATAAGAATGTTAATCCTGACTCGAGTGTTTTGTGTTTTCTTTACGCTCGGGTCAGACTGAGTGTACCAGTATTCGAGACTCACCTTTGGAGTTGGAGCTTCGCTTGGAGATCCAGCTATCTATCTAGCTTTCAGATATTATGTTGATTCCAGTGATGTATTCTGTTCTTGTATTTGACTATTGTATTCGAGACTTCGGTTGTATCTTGTTTAACTCTATTATATATATAGTAGCTTCATGAACTACTATTCTTTTGTTTCCGCTGCATTGTTGTTATATTACTCTGTGCCTGTGATCTGTGATTTATTTATTTACTGTATATGCTAAGTTTTGCAAAATTTTATTTACAATCTATTGTTTTGAATTATTCAAGTCCGACATGTGTGGATTTATTGTCGATTTGAATGGTCCAAAATAGTGGGTCGTTACAGTTTGCCTTAGAATGGATCTAAATTTCGATAGGCCTTTTTTAGGTCGAAATTTAGACCTGTTTCGGTATGGGTTGTTACATTTGGTATCAGAGCTAGGTTACCTGATTAATGGGGGAAAACTATACGTATGAGAGACGTATTTGTTATTTTCAGAAAGTTTTTCAAAAAGATTTTTCAAAAAAATTCTTACTATATATATACCCTCTCTTCTTGAATATACGCACGTACACTAAGCAAAATTTTCTTTTTCTTTCAACATGTAAATACCATCTTAGGAAATCGTCACTAAAGGTTTAACCTACAGATAGTTAATATGGATGATAATCAATCTTCTTCCGAATAGGGAACCTTACCTGTGGAAGACTTGAGGGGTACGCATGGAGGTGTGTTATGGTGATTTACTTCATTATCGTGAATGTAAGCTATTAGCTACCATCCATTCGTAAAATGCTTGAATGGTTTAAACAATATCTTAGGACTGTCAAGCATATTTTTATTCCTCCAGCTGCATCGATAGCACCCACTGCCTCGACCACTGGTGCAGCACCCCATCCTGTCGACTTTCCTAAGTTATGTAAGGACTTTATCAATATGAAAAGGAAGACATACTATGGAACTGAAGGATATTTGAAAGCTAAAGCATGGATTAGTAAATGTGAGAAGATATTTATAGAACTTGGTTGGGATGATTAGCTAAGAAGAAGAATAGCAGCTTGGCACCTCAAGGAAGAAGCCTTGAGTTGGTGGAACTTTGTGACTTATGAGCACCCGGGAAGGGTATTCTCTTGGGATGAATTCAAGGACCGATTTGAGATGATATTCATGTCTAGAGCTAAGGTTAGCTTGCGATTGGAAAAGTTCATTCAGCTGAGACAAGGAAATTCTATCCTTAAGGAGTACATAGCTAAGTTTACTAAATTGGCTAAATTTGGGATGAGCCTAATGGACACACCTATGAAAAAAGGCATAAAGTTCGTGTAACACCTCTAATTTTAGATAACATTATTCAGAAGATTTAATTAGTTAAATTAAATAGAATAATGTAAAGATTAAATGGTTAAGGGATTGAGATTTGAATAAATAAGGGGTAGTCGTGCCTAGTTGAGCAATGAATTAAATGGGTTTAAAATGAAATAAGAGAGGGAAATTAGATAAGGGGCAATATAGGAATAAGCTACATTCTTATACCCTAAACTCTTCATAACATAACATTTCTCACGTTCACAATATAAAACACTAAACCTAGAGGTCGGCCACCATTAAAGAAGAATAAGGGGAAGAAAAGCTAAATCAAGAGGAAAAGCTTAATTAAAATTCAATCCAAGATCAAATCTCAACTCCTTAACAATATAGCTAAAGGTGAGCAATATGTTACATCTCATATTTTGATGTTTTCGGTTTCAAGGATTAGATCTGAATGATTTTGCAAAAAATATTACCAGGTTTTGAATGATAATTAGATATATACGCTTGTTGATGAATTATGCTTAATCATATTGGTTTTATGACATGTTTTGGATTGAAAAACCTATCAAATGACATCTAAATGCCTTGCGATTTTAGTATAAAGTCAGAAACGATATTTTAGAGATGGGTTTCAAGTTTTATAATTTTCTGAATTAATGTGGATTTACTATTAATTTTCTAGTGAAGAAAATATATATTTGGGTTTAAAATTAATTACGGCAATTATATATGTTTTGGGTCAGGAAATTAAATATGTTGGAAAACATATTAAAAGTGATTTATGAGAATTTTATAGAATTTTCCTAAGTATTTTAATAAATATATAAAATTATTTAAGGTATGCGACTTAAATGTTTTATATGTTTATAAAAGGAGAAGGGGCTATTTGCAAATGATTTAAAATGTTAATCTCTGTAATTCGGCAACACCTTTCAGAAAATATTTTGAAAAGTTAAGGCAACCAATTATAAGATGACAAATAAGCAGGTTAGTTGAAAAGAATTTCCTTTTTAAGTTAAAAATCAGATTTTACAAGGCTCTAATGCTTCACTATCTTCGGCGGCCACCTTTCGACCTAGTACCTCTGTCTCCAACCTGATCGAAACCAATGCACATGGTATCAAAGACCTGGTACATAGTGAATTGGACATAGGTGAAAGGTATAGGGTCGAAACAAGAGGTTTCAAAGCCTTGTTTTGTTTCTAAAGAAAATGCGCCCGCTTTGCTTTTGATTAAGATAGCTTTCGACTTGGTTAAATTGTTTTAAAGAAAGAGGTTTTTGAAATAGGTTGCGCCTTCGTTTTTAACGTAAATGCTTTGATAGGATCGAAACCCTTGCTAACGCCTTTTTCCTTTGACCCAGATTGGTTTCGAAAGGGTCCTTTTGTTTTAAAAATTAAAGCCGCTTCTCCACTTCTTTCGAAGGGATATGTTTTAACACCATCCACTTCTTTACTTAGGAAACTGCTTTCAAAAGAGTCGCTTTCGACTTAGTTGTTTAAGACCCTTTTTGATATTATGAAAGTTAAACCCAAAGGTTTCGAAAGAAATGGTTTCGAAAGGTTTTCCCACATGTTTAAGTTAAACCCAATGCTTTCGAAAGGTTTGTTTTAAGTAGTATATTTTAATGCTTTCGAAAGGTGACTAGTAAGGTTTCGATAGGAATGGTCTATGGTATTTTCGAAAGGTTTACCTTAGTTTAAAAGGGAGGTTTCCAATGGTTTCGAAAGGCATATTTAAAGGATTTTAAAAGAGGACATCTAAGGTTTATAAAGCTTTCGAAGAAGGTGTTTTCAATGTTTTCGAAAGGACTATTGTCTATAGTTTTGAAAAGTATGTTTGGACTTTAGGCCAAAGGTTATTAAGTAAATTAGTTTACTTATATCGAAAGAGGTACTTTCAATAGTTTCGAAAGGTGTACTTTCATTGGTTTCGAATAAGATTGTTTAAAGGTTTTAAACAAAGGTTTCGAATGTTTTCATCAACAATATTTTGAGTAAAGCATATATCATGGCAATGAGATTTGAGTAAAGCAAATAGTTTATTTTCCTTGTATAAGTATGATTTAAAGGGTTAAATCATTTTGAAAAGGTTTTCAAGGAAAATTTAAAGGGTAGTTAACCCTAAGTAAAATGACTCAGATATTTTTATACCAGATGGGACTAGTATAAGGTCGCGCCCTATACATTAGCTTTTAGCCCCTAGCTAATTTAGTCCAAAATTCTAGTGTGCAGGGCTTAGTCACATGTAAGACTTAAATGATTGTTACAAACAAAAAGGAATATATATGTATAGAGATAGGTCATTGGTGAGCTTGCAAAACCATTAGGATCAGGTGACGCTTGGAAAAGTAAGTTAAGGTGACGCTTAGATAATTTGTTTAGTTTGTTTGGTAGGCCCGAGTCATCCAAAGGTTAGTAGCTAACCAAACAAAACTACATTTTTTTCGGACAGCTGGTCCATTTATTACCTGTTTTAAGCATATATGATATTTGCTGTTATTAATATAATCGGTTTGATTAACCAGTTTGGTTGTAGGATTTTGATTTGCAAAAAGATATGTGTTAAAGGGATATTAGTGAGGGGAGCCCGTTCCGCTAAGCGGCGTGGTCTCACTTAATATAAGTAAACTGAGATGTAATAGTATTATTCACACCAGGCTTTATGTCTGACTCGAAGTTTATGTTTTCCCCCCTAAACTCTCGGGTGCTCAAAATTGATTTGAGTAGGCTGAAGGTTGAGGATTTTCAAGTTTTAGTAGGTGGACGAATAAAGCTTCCGAAGACGAGCAGGAGGGTGAAGTTAGCTATGTAGGAGTTGTTATGTTTTTATTTCCGCCGTGTTGTATTAAGTCTGTTATGACTATTTAGTACTCTGGTCAACCAATGAGGCATCTTCATATGCCACTCTTGGCGTATTTTGTAATAATTATATTTGATCTAAACCTGGGAAACGTTTGGGATTATGTAACTTGGATATGAAATGTTGTTTTGAAATGTAATCAGAAAAATGTTTTAATCTGTGATGATTTTATTTCATATTCAAGTGCTTCTGGATACCATTAACATTACCATATTTGGTCACCGGAAGTTAATACTATAGATGACTGCAACATCTGTAGTGCTTAGCTTTGGGCCTCCAGATAGGGGATGTTACAACTTGGTATCAGAGCCTAGGTTTATGGAAAACTTTAAACTAAAATGATTTTTTAAAACATGATACATGGCTCCATTCTCCTATCTTTCTTAGGCTATTCTTCTGTATCTCATGAGGCTTGAATACATATATGAATGCTAGAAGTGGAAGAATTAACCTTGGAGGGGGAAGCACTACTGCAAATGGAAATGCCAGACCGAATACGAGAAGGAACCAAGGTCAGTCACAAGTTGGAAATGTGGGTGCTGGAGTCCCGCAAGTTGACATGGGAGCCATGTATCAATTCTTTGTCAACATGATGCAGGCAGGTGTTGCTGCTGTAGTGGTTGGAGGAAATGCTGGAGGAGGGAACCAAGAAGCTCCAGTGGTGAATAACTATGCTATTTTGAGTAGAGATTTTGCTCGGTTGGGAGGAAAGCCGTTTATTGGTACTGAAGACACAATCGAAGTGGAGAACTGATTACTTCATCGCGAAAGGATTTTTGCTGACTTAGGTGTCAACGATGAGCAGAAAAGAAGACTCGCTTCTAGACAGGTTCAAAAAGTAGCACTGTTTTGGTGGAACAGTGTGACAGTTGGAGTCGAGGAGAATATGACTTGGGCTGAGTTCGGGAGGAGGTTCGAGGAAAGGTAAATGTCAGAAATTGCTAGGTCCACTTTGCTTAGGAAGTTTGCCGAGTTGGAGCAGGGGGATATGACTGTGCTCGAGTATGCAACGAGGTTTGAGGAGCTAGCGAGATATGGCTATGCTACGATTGATACTGTGATTAAGAGGAATGAGAAGTTCATCAAGGGGTTGAAGCCTGAGCTTCCTAAGACCATGCTACTGCATATTATGGATCCAAGTGATGTTGTTGTTGAGATGGCCTTGAGGAATGAAGAGATGCAGGCTTTTCTTGAAAGAAATAAGGCCAAAGAAGCTCAAGGAGGCAGAGTCAGAAGAGAGTTTTTCCACAAGAAAGGAGCTCAGAAGGGTGGAGCTGCTAAGAAAGGGAAAGCAGAAGTGGTCTGTTACAAATGTGACAAGAAGGGACACTATGCCCATGAGTGCAAGACTTGCAAAGGAAAGAAAGCCATGGAGAAGAAATAGGTGAGGTGTTTCAACTGCGATCAAGTTGGGCACTATAAGAACCAGTGCAAGGAGCCTGCCAAGGATGGGAAAGGCAAAGTATTTGCATTGAAACCAGCTATCTCGAGACCAACAGCGCAGGAGAAAGGAAAAGCAGTGTTGGGAGGTACGCTTTTGATTCATGGTTTGTCAGTTAAAGTTCTGTTTGATACTGGTGCATCGCATTCTTTTATATCTCATTGTTTGGTAGATAAGCTTAACCTAGAACCCTCATATTTAGTTACTTCCTTAAGGGTTACAAATCCAATAGGAGGGTATGCGGCACTTGGGATGAAGTGTGACCACCTAGAGTTTGATTTGTTAGGTCATACCTTTGTTTGCAGTTTGCATGTGTTTGATTTCGTAGGGTTTAGAATTATTTTGGGTATGGATTGGTTAAGTAAATACGATGCTAGAATATTTTGTCATGATAGGAAAATATCGCTTAGACACCCTGACCGTAGTGATCGCATTGCATATTCCATAGAAAACCCTAGTTGTGAGGTGAATGCTTTTTTGGGGGTTGTGGAGGTAGAAGATGAGTTGAATCGAGTTTTCGTGGTTAGTGAATTTGCAAATGTCTTTGAACCCGTAGTGGGACTACCGCCAAAACGAGCTATTGAGTTTCAGATAGATTTGGTACCAGGAGCAGAACCAGTGAGTAGACCGCCAAGCAGGATGACACCTACCGAGATAAGGGAGCTGAAGGTGCAGTAAGTGGATTTGGAAGGCAAGAATTTTATTAGGCCAAGTAGTTCACCTTAGGGAGCAGCCACCGCGTTTGCTAAGAAGCCGGACGGATCGTTAAGGTTATGTATCGATTATCGTAAGTTGAATGAGAAGACGATAAAGAATCGATATTCGTTGCATAGAATTGACAATTTGTTCGACCAGTTGAGTGGAACCAAGATATTTTCCTAGTTGGATTTAGCAACAGGGTTCCATCAGCTTAAAATGGCAGAGGATAGTATTCCTTTGACGTTGTTTAAAACCATATATGGATCGTATGAATGGCTAGTGATGCCGTTCGGACTGACTAATGCGTCAGCATTCTTTGTAGATTTGATGAACTGAGTTTTCCGGGAGCACCTGGATAGGTTCGTGCTGGTATTCATTGATGATATTTTGATATACTCTAGAGATGAAAGAGAGCATGAAGTTTATCTTATAGTGGTTCTTGAGACGTTGAGGCAGCATCAGCTAAAAGCGAAGTTTTTGAAGTGTCATTTCTATAAGAAAGAAGTGAAGTTTCTTGGTCATGTAGTCTCGGAGAAAGGGTTGTCTATAGATTCGACTAAGATTGAAGCGGTGAATAATTGGAAGAGATCCAAAACAGTAACCGAGATAAAGAGTTTTCTTAGATTAGCTGGGTACTATCGGAGGTTCATAAAGGATTTCTCGCGAATAGCTGCACCGATGACCAAGCTAACGTGAAAAGATGTGAAGTTTGTGTGTGTGGACCGATAAGTGTGAGGAAGCATTCTAGAGCTTGAAACACTTATTGACAAATGCACCAGTGGTAGTTGTTCCAAAAGGGAATCGAGATTTGGTAGTTTATACAGATGCACATGGAACTGAATTAGGAGTGGTGTTAATGCAAAGAGGTAAAGTGATTGCCTACGCATCTCGACAGCTTAGACCGCATGAGGTTAGATATCCAACGCACGATTTGTAATCAGCTGCGGTAAATTTTGCGTTGAAGGTGTGGAGACATTATCTTTTGGGTGAAAGATTTGAGCTGTACACGGATCATAAGTCGCTGAAGTATTTATTCTCTCAGAAGGAGTTGAATATGAGATAGCAGAGGTGGTTAGAGGTTTTAGCTGCTTATGACTTTGGTATTGAGTATACACCGGGAAAGGGAAATAAGGTTGCGGATGCACTTAGCAGAAGACATCAGAATGTCGTATTGGCGATGATAGCTGAGTGGAAAGATTTGGAAGCGTTGACGACATGTAGAGTACAGTGGAGACCTGAAGCTGTACCTAGTAAGGAAACTGTCATGTTGTCATGTTTAGAAGTTTAACCAGTGATAATTGAAAGGGTTGCTTCTAAGCAAGGAGAGGATCCAGTGTTGGTTGAACGGATCAGAAAGTTAAGAGATGGAATGGAGAACGATGACTTAAAAGATTTCGGTCTTGACCAGAATGGATGGTTAAGAAAGAAAGGAAGATTGTGTGTTCCGAATGTGGGAGACATTAGGAAGGAAGTTTTGGAGGAATGCCATCGTTCGAAGTTCACTATTCATCTGGGAGGAACTAAGATGTATCAGGACATAAAGAGGAGTTTTTTCTGGGAAGGTATGAAGAGGGATGTAGGCTTATGGGTGAAGCAGTGTTTGAACTGTCAACAGGTAAAAGCCGAACATCAGAAACCAAGTAGGTTACTTCAACCTTTAAATGTTCCAGTTTGTAGGTGGGATTCTATTTCTATGGATTTTATAGATAGGTTGCCAAGGTCAAACAGAGGAAATGAAAGCATATGGGTTATAGTGGATAGGTTGACCAAGAGTGCCTATTTCATTCCAGTTAAGTCAACCAGGACGACACCTGTTTTAGCAAAGTTATTCATGAAGTAGTATCGTAAGTGATAGAGATTCCTTATTCGCTAGAAAGTTCTGGAAGAGTCTATATGAGATTTTAGGAGCCAAGCTCAAGATGAGTTCCGCTAACCATCCACAAACCGATGGGCAAACAGAAAGAGTTAACAAAGTCTTGGATGATTTGTTAAGAGCTTGTGTGTTAGATTTTGGGGGATCATGGGAAGACCATCTATACTTGGTCGAGTTTTCATATAACAACAGTTATCAGACTAGTATAGGGATGGCACTGTTTTAAGCTTTGTATTAAAGGCCATGCAAATCTCCCATTTGTTGGTTTGAGCTAGGATGAAGGAAGCTCAGTCTAGGCAGAAGAGCTATGCGGATAAACGACGGAAGACTTAGAATGCTCAGTTGGAGATCATATTTTCATTAAGGTGTCGTCGATGAAAGGTATAATTAGATTCAGGAAATCAGGGAAATTGGCATCGAGGTTTGTAGGACCATTTCCTATCGTAGAGAAAATCGGGAAACTCGCATATAGAGTAGAGTTACCGAACAGTTTGGCAGGAGTCCACGATGTCTTTCATGTTTCTCGTCTAAGGAAGTGTATTCGTGACCCAGAGACTACTACAGCATCGACAGTGTTAGACAACTTAGTAGTGGAGCCGAATCTAACTATAGTTAGAAAACCAGTTGGTATAGTCGCGAGAGGTGAGAAGAAGCTAAGGAACAAGATAGTCAGATTAGTCAGAGTCCAGTGGAGTGACGACGAGAGAGACTGTACTTGGGAAATTGAGAGCAGAATTCGAGATACTTATCCCGACTTGTTTCATTGTATGTTTTACCTTTAGGATTGATTTGATGTGTATCTTATCGATATTTCAAGGACGAAATTCTTTAAGGAGAGGAGTCTGCAACACCCCTAATTTTACGTAACATTATTCAAGAGATTTAATTAGCTAAATTAAATAGAATAATGTAAAGATTAAATGGTTAAGGGATTGAGATTTGAATAAATAAGGGGTAGCCGTGCCTAGTTGAGCGATGAATTAAATGGGTTTAAAATGAAATAGGAGAGGGAAATTAGATAAGGGGCAATATAGGAACAAGCTACATTCTTATACCCTAAACCCTTCATAACATAACATTTCTCACGTTCACAATCTAAAACACTAAACCTAGAGGTCGACCACCATTAAAGAAGAATAAGGGGAAGAAAAGCTAAATCAAGAGGAAAAGATTAATTAAAATTCAATCCAAGATCAAATCTCAACTCCTTAACAACAAAGCTAAAGGTGAGTAATATGTTACATCTCATCTTTTGATGTTTTCGGTTTCTAGGATTAGATCTGAATGATTTTGCAAAGTATATTGCCATGTTTTGAATAATAATTATATATATATATATATATGCTTGTTGATGAATTATGCTTATTCATATTGGTTTTATGACATGTTTTCGATTGAAAAACCTATCAAATGACATCTAAATGCCTTGCGATTTTAGTATAAGGTCAGAAATGATATTTTAGAGATGGGTTTCAAGTTTTATAATTTTATGAATTGATGTGGATTTATAATTAATTTTCTAGTGAAGAAAATAGATATTTGGGTTTAAAATTAATTAGGACAATTATATATGTTTTGGCTCAGGAATTTAAATATGTTGGAAAACATATTAAAAGTGATTTATGAGAATTTATATAGAATTTTCCTAAGTGTTTTAATAAATATATAAAATTATTTAAGGTATGGGACTTAAATGTTTTATATGTTTATAAAAGGAGAAGGGGCTATTTGCAAATGATTTAAAATGTTAATCTTTGTAATTCAACAGCACCTTTCAGAAAAGATTTTGAAAAGTTAAGGCAACCAATTATAAGGTGACAAATAAGCAGATTAGTTGAAAAGAATTACCTTTTTAAGTTAAAAATTAGATTTTACAAGGCTTCGATGCTTCGCTATCTTCGGCAGCCACCCTTCAACTTAGTTGTTTAAGACCCTTTTTGATATTATGAAAGTTAAACCCAAAGGTTTCGAAAGAAATGGTTTCGAAAGGTTTTTCCACATGTTTAACTTAAACCCAATGCTCTTGAAAGGTTTGTTTTAAGTTGTATACTTTAATACTTTTGAAAGGTGACTAGTAAGGTTTCAAAAGGAATGGTCTCCGGTATTTTCGAAAGGTTTACCTTAGTTTAAAATGGAGGTTTCCAATGGTTTCGAAAGGCATATTTAAAGGATTTTAAAAGAGGACGTCTAAGGTTTATAAAGCTTTCGAAGAAGGTGTTTTCAATGTTTTCGAAAGGACTACTGTCTATAGTTTGGAAAGGTATGTTTCGCCTTTAGGCCTAAGGTTATTAAGTAAAGTAGTTTACGTATATCGAAAGGGGTACTTTCAATAGTTTCAAAAGTTTCAAAAGGGGTACTTTCATTGGTTTCGAATAAGAATGTTTAAAGGTTTTAAACAAAGGTTTCGAATGTTTTCATCAACAATATTTTGAGTAAAGCATATATCATGGCAAAGAGATTTGAGTAAACCAAATAGTTTATTTTCCTTGTATAAGTATGATTTAAAGGGTTAAATCATTTTGAAAAGGTTTTCAAGGAAAATTTAAAGGGTAGTTAACCCTAAGTAAAATGACTCAGATATTTTTATACCAGATGGGACTGGTATAGGGTCGCGCCCTATACATTAGCTATTAGCTCCTAGCTAATTTAGTCCAAAATTCCAGTCTGTAGGGCTTAGTCACAGGTAAGACTTAAATGATGGTTATACATAGAAAGTAATATATATGTACAGAGATAGGTTATTGGTGAGCCCGCAAAACCATTAGGATCAGGTGACCTTTGGAGAAGTAAGTTAAGGACAGACCATCCAGAAGTATGTCTAACAGTTGTTAGATAATTTGTTTAGTTTGTCTGGTAGGCCCAAGTCAACCAAAGATTAGTAGTTAGGCAAACAAAACTACATTTTGTTCGAACAGCTGGTCCATTTATTACTGTTTTAAGCATATATGATATTTGCTATTATTAATATTATAAGTTTGATTAGCCAGTTTGGTTGCGGGATTTTGATTTGCAAAAAGATATGTTTTAAAGGGATATTAGTGAGGGGAGCCCGTTCCGCTAAGCGGCGTGGTCTCACTTAATATCAGTAAACCGAGATGTAATAGTATTATTCACACCAGGCTTTATGTCTGACTCGAAGTTTATGTTTCCCCCCTTAAACTCTCAGGTGATCAAAATTGATTTGAGTGGGCTGAAGGTTGAGATTTTCAGGTTTTAGTAGGTGGACGAATAAAGCTTCCGAGGATGAGCAGGAGGCTGAAGTTAGCTATGTAGGAGTTGTTATGTTTTTATTTCCGCTGTGTTGTATTAAGTCTGTTATGACTATTTGGTACTCTAGTCAATAAATGGGGCATCTTCATATGTCGCTCTTGGCATATATTGTAATAATTATATTTGATCTAAACCTGGAAAACGTTTGGGATCATGTAACTTGGATATGAAATGTTGTTTTGAAATGTAATCAGAAAAATGTTTTAATCTGTGATGATTTTATTTCATATTCAAGTGCTTCTGATATTATAGATACCGTTAACATTACCATATTTGGTCACCGGAAGTTAATACTATGGATTACTGCAGCATTTGTAGCGCTTAGCTTCGGGCCTCCAGATATGGGATGTTACAGTTCATGAAGGGCTTAAATTCCACGCTAAGAGAAATGATGGTGACCCAAGTACCTATGAGGGCCACATATGAGATGTTGGTAGAAACGGCGATGCTGCACGTAGCCAATGAGGAAGATAAGGGAAGAGAGAAAGAGAAGTTTGCACTAACCCAAAAGCAATGAGGGTCCAAGAAGGGGAGCTTTTGGCTAACAAGAAGTCGAAGGGAAAGTTTAAGAAGGATGTAAAGGTGTGTAAGAAATGCCAAAGGAAAGGTCGTGAAGCTAAATACTGTAGGGTGAGTCTAATAAAGGCAGCCTTTTAAGGAAGGTGCTTTAACTACCATGAGGAAGGGCATCGCAAGAATCAATGTCCAAGATGGCTAATGAAGGACCAAGCGGACATGCCTATGCTATTGAAGTTGTTTGTATTGCTAGTAAGCCACCAAGAGACCAAGGAAAAGTAGCTTTAGAAGGTATAACTCTTATTTTTGGGGTTACTATTCATACCCTATTTGATTCGGGGGCATCATATTCCTTTATAGCTAGGGATATAGTAAATTCCTTAAATCTTAAAACCAGATGGTCAACGGCCCAATAGAGGTTTCCAATCCCATTGGGGGTTCGACCCAACTTTCTCTTATTTGTAAAGACCTAGTGCTAGACATATGCGACGTTGATTTCATATGTACTGCATGTGTTCTAAATTTTGAGGGGTATGGGCTTATCTTGGTTTTGGATTTGTTGTCATTTTATGGAGGCATTCTTGATTGTGATAAAAGGGTAGTACGATTAAGGAGTCATGGAGGTCGTAACCTAAAAGTTCTTTGTACACCCAAAGCTTTAGTTGAGTTAAGCTATTTATACTCACTAAATCTATATATTGTTCGAGAGCTATTATTTCTACCCACAGTTTGTGAATTTCTTGATGTCTTCTAGGAGGTCTCGGGTATCCCACACATACAGAGATTGAGTTCTGAATCAATTTAGAGAAGGACGTAAGACCCATCGCTCTTCCTTTGAGACATACGATCCCAAAAGAAAGAAGGGAATTGGATAAGCAAATCTCAGAGCTACTGGAAAAAGGATTCATATGTAGGAGTACTTTTGAGTGGGGATCCTTTGTTGTTTTTACTATTACGGCAGATGGTTCTTTGAGACTCTGCATCGATTATAGAGAGTTGAACAAGTTGACAAGGAAGAATAGGTATCCTCTACCTAGAATGTATGACTTGTTCGACCAACTTGTAGGAGCTAAATTTTTTTCCCAATTAGACTTAGCAACGAGATTCCATCAGTTGAGGATTGCAGAGGAAAGCATGCCAAAGACCGCATTCCGTACTCCAGATGGACTCTATGAGTGGAAAGTAATGCCTTTTGGACTGACGAATGCCCCAACATACTTTGTGGATTTGATGAGTAGAATATTTAGAGGGCAAGTAAATAAATTTGTCATGGTGTTTGTTGATGATATCTCGGTTTTCTCCAAAGGCAAGGAGCATAAGGACCACCTTAGGGAGGTATTTGAGACCATGAGGAGAAACCAACTCAAAGCCAAGTTTTCTAAATGCCACTTTTGGAAAAATGAAGTTAAGTTCCTTGGGCATATTGTTTCGGAACAAGGATTGGCGGCGGACCCTACTAAAGTGGAAGCTGTCCAAGGGTGGAAGACTCCTAGTAATGCATAAGAGGTTAGAAGTTTTCTAGGGTTGGCAGGCTACTGTAGGAAGTTCATCAAGAACTTTGCACAAATAGCAGTCCCTTTAACCCGATTGACTAAGAAGAATCTAGTTTTTGTTTGGGATGATAGATGCACCAAGGAATTTGAGAAGCTTAAGGAGTCATTGTCTAGTGCATCTGTGCTCACTATTCTAGATGGAACCAAGCCATTCAAAGTTTTCACGGATGCATGTTGTACAGGATTATGGGCAGTTCTTATGCAAGAAAGGAAGGCATTTACCTATGCTAGTAGACAACTAAAGGACCATGAGAAGAGGTATCCAGTGCATGATTTAGAATTGGCAGCCATTGTTTTTGCCTTAAAGACGTGGATGAATTACCTCTTAGGGGAAAGGTTTGAGTTATTCACTGATCATAAATCGATCAAATACCTGTTTTCCCAAAAAGATTTGAATCTTAGGCAATAGAGGTGGATGGAGTATGTAGCATCCTTTGACTTTGGTATTCAATATACCCCTGGAAAAGGGGACGTAGTCGCCGACACCCTTAGTAGGAGACACGCTACCCTATGTGCTATGTATGAATCAATATGGTTGGAGTTTCTCTTGAATTTTAACCTCCGACCGTCAACAGTTACCATCCAAGGTTTTATATCAGTTATGCAAATTAGATCAGCCTTGATGGATCGTATAGGGCACGAGCAAGTAAAAGATGATGAGTTAGTAGAAATTTAGGAGAAATTAAGAAAAGGAGAGCACTTTCCCCATGCTAGGAGGTACTCGGTTGATGAGAAGGGATGTTTGAGAAGAGATGGACGTCTTTGCGTTCCCATGATTGATGATTTGATGAGAGAAGTGCTTATGGAGTGTCACCACTCAAGGATGGCCATTCATCCAGGAGGAGATAAGATATACAAGGATATGAAGAGAATTTTCTTTTGGAATGGAATGAAGAGGAGCGTCGCTGAGTTTATTGATAGGTGTTTGGCATGTCAAAAGATAAAAGCCGAGCAAGGGAAGCCTAGTGGATTATTATTACCTTTGGAAATTCCGACTAGGAAATAAGAACATATTTCGATGGATTTTATGGAAGGATTTCCTAAAAGTCAGAAGGGCAATGAGGCTATTTGGGTTGTTGTAGATAGACTCACAAAGAGTGCTCATTTTTGTTCCGATTAGGAGAAAAAGGACTAGCACCTCTCTCGTCCAGATTTATATTAAGGAGGTAGTTTATCTACATGGAATTTTTGTAAGCATAGTCAGTGATAAGGACCCCTTGTTCACTAGCGAGTCTTGGAGGAGCCTACAAACAGCTTTCGAAACTTCTTTGAACCTTAGCATGGCATATCACCCACAAATTGATGGACAAAATAAGAGGATGAATAGAGTTTTGGAGGACTTGTTGAGAGCTTGTGTCTTGGATTTTGGAGGACTCTGGGAGCAACATCTACCTTTGGTTGAGTTTGCATATAATAATAGCTATCAAACTACGATTGGTATGGCCCCTTTTGAAGCACTTTATGGGCAGCCATGCAAATCGCCTAGTTGTTAGTGGGAAACCACCGACAAAGTATTGCTCGGAGCCGATTTGATCCGTGATACCACAGAAAAAGTAGAGTTGATCAGGTAAAGGATAAAGGTAGCGCAAGACTGTCAGAAATCTTATGTAGATAAAAGAAGGAAAGAGCTTGAATTTGAGATTGGAGATATGGTATTTGTTAAAATTTCCCCTCTTAGAAAAGTTGTTAGGTTTAACAAGTATGGAAAATTAGCACCTAGATTTTTTGAGCCATTCAGAATTCTAGAAAGAATAGGAAAATTGGCATATCGTGTGGAGCTTCCCGACAAGTTGGCAGGAGTCCATAATGTTTTTAGGTTTCTTACATTAGGAAATACCTTCATAACACCGCCAACAAAATAGAGCCTAATAAGTTAGGGGATTTTGAGATGGAGCTGACGGTGCCTCATGCCACCGTACACATTATGGAGCACGGAACTAGGAGACTGCATAATAAAATAATTAAGTTGGTCCAAGTATCATGGAGGACAATCCGGCGAAAAGCGCATGGGAGACCAAGGAGAAGATGAAAAACACTTACCCAGAGCTTTTCACTGGTAATTTTTCTCTCCAAAATTTGGATTTTGGTTGCATCGCGGTTGCTAGATTGGATGGTAGAAGATGGTTGCTACACTTTTTCACGATCACTTTACACATATTGAAATTTTTATGCATGTTTAGGATATTTGCATACATACTTACATGACACGGTTACACACTCACGCTAGGATTGAGCTCATTTTAGCATATCTGCAGTATATAA
This sequence comes from Allium fistulosum, assembly GCA_030737815.1. Lineage (NCBI taxonomy): Eukaryota > Viridiplantae > Streptophyta > Magnoliopsida > Asparagales > Amaryllidaceae > Allium > Allium fistulosum. The sequence continues at coordinate 856,282,432 of CM060907.1, forward strand.
TCGCATTGCACTATTGGTTGAGTAGATGGCTGTGTAGAGAAATTTGTTGTATAACATAGATGTATTGCGAGTTATGCTGTTAGCCCCTTGGAAGATTTCGGGACGAAATCCTTTTTAAGGGGGGAAGAATGTAACACTCCGTAAAATGAACAATAAATAAATAAAGTAAATTGAATTAAATATGATAAGGGTTGGATATGGAAATTTTATGAAAGTTGAAATTTGACCATGAAAGTTATTCCGTTGCGTTCGTTGTGAAATTCTGATTTGTTTCCATATATAATATGCTGAAAACGGAGCTCAAGCAAAGAAGTTATGAGCATTTGAAGTTCTCAGATTTAAATTAATTTAGTTTGAATTCAAATTCAAATGAGAAATCAAATTTAAGGTTTAAATTTCAAAAGTTAGCTTGGGGGCTAAGTAAACGTTTAATTAATTTTTAACGTTAAAAGGTTAATTAGGGAATAAAATAATCTTGTAATGGAAATAAAAAAACGTTACCCTAAATAAGAGAGGTCAACCTATCAACCGTAGTGGTCGACGGGTCGCCCAAAGGCGGTCGATCACTTAGCATCAGAAGTTGCCAGTGGCGGCTAGCTAGGGTTTGAAGTTATGTTTTATTCGGTTGTACGCTCCAGAATTATCCGTTCCCAACCTACTTCCATCCTATGGTTCTGGTGTGTTTCAACTCCTATAAATAGAACCCTATCCTCTCCACCTTTATTCATATTATTGTGGGGAATACGACGAAACTCCGCCATTACTATGTCTCTCCAACAAGATTCAAAAACTCCGTGTAGAATTCAAATAAGAATTCAACTTATTTCTTATTTATTTCTTCTTCCTCCAATCTATTCTTATCCTATTCTTCTCCAATTATTCTAAATCTAATGAATATATATACCTCTTCCCTGTTACATGTATGTATAGTAAAAGAGAGAGATTCTGGAAGAGATCGGAAGGCTACAAATCCATTTAAGTGAAGCTAAGGCTAATCTGTGAGTGGAAACCTTAGTATTTCTTTTCAGCAATTGTTTAGTGTATTTATTTTGGATTTGAATATGCCTTAGGGATTTTGGTATTTCGAAAATATGATAGATAAAATCCTCCAATATTCCTTTTTATTTCGATATGTCAATTCTATGCTGAGATTCCCAATTATTTATATTAATTTGATGGGATTTGTTTCATTTATGCAATCTTTGATAAATCCATAGTCCATTCCACTTCTCCTTCTTCTTTGGGTTAAATTATGACCCTTCAATAAAATAAGGGGTTTAGACTACGAATTATATTCGTAGTGTACACCACTTATTCTTATATATTTCTTTGTAAAAAGAGAATTTGAATAGAATATAGGGGTTTAGATTGCAAATTCTTATTGTTTAAGATATTCCATTGAATTGGTGTAATAAATTGAGTTTCTATTTTATTTACAAGTCTGTTATTGTAGTTTTGGTTATGAATATTTATTCCCTGTTTGGAGATTAGAATCGCATGAAATCTTAGGAATTTGAAGAAAAAGAACTTGTAATAATAATTGGTTAGGAAATTGACATTTAACGCTAGTTTAGAGCATAAAATCCGTGCATTTAGAACTTATTAGGCGTGAATATTTTTTTATCTCTATTTACGTAATTAACGTATAATTACTGCGTATATGGCGTAGTTAATCAGACATTTATTTACATTTATTTCCTCTATTAGAAAGGTAATTGATTTTGAGGCGAAAATAAAAGGAAACTCTTATATAGCCTAATTATTATTCTTAGGCATAATAAGGAAGATTCCGTATAAGGCCTTATTTATGAAACGGTGAGATGAGTGTGTGTCTGTGTGTAAATATGGAGAGTAATTGATTTGTGGCTAAGTCATAGGGATGCGAGGTCAATAGAGTTACATGATGGAAGTTTTCCATTCACTTTGAGGCTACAGTAGTTGTGTACACTTTTATTGACGTGAGATATCCTTATGAAAAATATTTGTAATGACGCGAGGTTAGTTCCAAATTCTACAGGGGAAATCTACTCAACTAATCTGTCTACCAGTTCCTACGAATAGCGGAGTAATGTGGGACATCGTTATGAGTATGGACTATGGACCATAAAACGAAGGGCCTGCTTCAGGGTTTTGAGGTATAAAGTTGTTGGACCGCCTCTTTTCCCCAGATGAAGTATTTAATGGCCAAGGGGTTACATTAGGTGGTATCTCTACAGGGGTCCGCTTTTGGAAATAGGTTTTAAATGATGGGGTCTGCCTTATTTAAGGTTTTAAATGACCAGAGTCCGCCTATTTTTCACTTGGAAGTATTAAGTGGCCTATGAGATTCCATGTGATGTCAGCCAGATAGCACCATTTAGGAGCACGCTTCTGGAAATAGGTCTTAAATGATGGGGTCTGCCTTAATTACGGTCTTAAATAACCAGAGTCTGCCTATTTTCCACTGGGAAGTATTAAGTGGCTTGGGTATCGTCTCTTACATTATTAGTTATTTATGACGTATGATTGGGATATGGGATTCTAGAAACGTACTTCTGGAATGGAAGGTATTAAGTGGTTGGACCCTCCTCCTTTCCTTATAAAGAAGTATTAAATGACTTTAATGGTTTTATGTTTGTACACATATTCTTATTTTGAAATATACTGCCCAAGTACTAAAAAGGTAAGACTCGAGGTTTTTATTCACCAGACACTTGTTGTTCTGACTCCCTCCTCATTACAACACAGGCTAAGGACGGAGTGATGGCAGTGACAATGCTTAAAGATGGAGAAGCTTGGCTAGTGGCCGTATTTATTATTATTTGCTTTTATGTGTACCCATGATTTAGACAATTATTGTCACAGATATTATGATACGGTTTTTATGGAATTTTGTGTTATGACATTTTTATAGTTTCGAAATAAATGGGTACACTTTACTATTATATTTTGATCCATCCGCTGTGAGTTCTGAAAGTTTAGTTATGGCTCTGCAATGTTATTTCTTTTTACTACCAACAGCTTGCCTTAGAACAGATCTAAGTTTCGATGAGCCTTTTCTTGGTCGAAATTTAGGCATGTTCTGGGGCGGGTTGTTACAGGAATGGAGTTTGCATGGGTTCAATATAAGGAGGGTTCAGTTATGAATAACAGAAAATAAAAGGTGAGAAAAAATTTCTAAGTACTGAGTACTTATATTACTCGGTAATGAAAAAAAAAGTTGGTCGGTACCGAGAAGATCCACTCAGCATCGAGCAAAATTTTTAGGCAAAAATTAGAGAAAAGGTAATGGAAGGGAAGACCGTACCTAGTGCAATAATCCGCACCTTAATGAGTTCAAATTTTTGCTAAATCGTAAACCCAAGTCCACTATGTACGGATGATTGGTGTTGGTATCCTGCAAATAAACAAAAGTATATAAGAGCACTATCGATGGAAACTCATAGCAAAATAGTCAAATATAATAGAACATATACTTACCGACCAAGGTTAATACCTCCGATATCTAGTACTCTTGTCAGTGTCGAACATGTATAAGGAAATGTGTCCTTTTACCATCTTGCCTTGTACCCGTACATGTCCTGCTAACTCTTTCTCGTGGGTTGTAACGGGGAAGCGTCAGAACAATGTTCTGGTGACTGGTAAATTACATACTTTATCGTAACACCAGTTTATACCGATTGTCTTCCATATGTGTTATGTCCACTATTTAACTTAGTCATCTTGACTTCCTATACGTGTACAATACGCCCCACCTACTCGAGGTATACAATAACTACATAAATATGTATGTGTCTGTGTAAGTACCACAGTCTCCTCATGGACCAGAATACATTCCCCACTAGTGTCCATAACTTTTCATCGCATCAAGTATCCACCACCGTGTCTAGACCGAATTGCATGTGTACACCGAGGATCTTCCCGTTAGTTCCTAATTAGGGCATTACAACTATTTAGCCGTATTCTACCTCATCTTAAAGACTCATCTATGAGTTATCTAGCCTTGCCTCCTAACTGCAAACAAACTAACAAACAACTGTGAGGCGGTGCATGTCCCATATGTGATCTACACAGTTGGAGTTGTAGTCCGTATAGGCATAACCCGAATCTTTCTACCAACTGCTCCAGAATGATGGTGCTCTTGACCTATGTGTACAACCCTACTCCTCACAAATGGTATCAACCTTGCTAACATAGCGTCGAGCCTATGCTCACCATCCCATTTAGATTGCCTAATACAATCAAGTAAATGCCCACTTGGTTACTTAATACATACCACTTAGAAGGATTAAAGTGACCCTACATGACCCTACATGACCCTTTAACACTTCAACCATGGCATACCGAACTTTTGTATATTCCCTTCACCTATACGCGAATGTATATTCCCACAGGTCCTACAGTTGGAGATGTCTCACATCAGTATAATGTATACACAACCATTGGTGGCCCCTTTCGGTGGGCATACTTCTGTTGTGTAATACTACCGACCTCGCATTCCAACCTTTACTAATGGCTGTGTCATTCTTAATTAATTTAAGTAATTGGCTAAGTCTAATAATTCATACCCATCATAAATGCATACTTGATGATATATAAATTTTATTGAATTACTCCACCTCTTATTTCCAACTGTTGGTATTCAGTTTTTTTTTACTAAATTACTTCTCGTTTCATTAATGCCATTTAATGTCTTTTACCACTTATTTCTAATTTAATATATTAAATATATTTTATTGCTTAACTTCCACTTAACACTATTAGATATAGCTTGTTGTTCCCTTTCAACTATTAACTATCTTTTTTTGATTACTATAACTTCTTAATTCCCCATTGCTTTATTTATGTTTCATTGCTTATTGCATATTTCCTAACTCAACTTAAATCATGTATATTAGATTAACAATTTAACTATTATTATTATCTCTATTTACAATACTTTGGTTTATTCTAAGGATTTTACAATGTTAATGTTTCTTTTTAGGAATATGTAATTCCAATGCACTAAAATGTAGAAATCCCTAAGAAAAAACCAAATATTGTAAGTAGAAATAAAAACAATAATTAAATTGTCAGTCTAATATATGCGATTTAAGTTAAGTTAGGGAATAAGCAATAAGCAATGAAACATAATAAGCAATGGGGAATTAATAAGTTATAGTAACCAAAGAAAGATAGTTAATGGTTAAAAGGGAACAGTAAGCTATATTTAATAGTGTTAAGTGGAAGTTAAGTAGTAAAAGATATTTAATATATTAAATTAGAAAAAGCGATAAATGGCATTAACGAAACAAGAAATAATTTATGTAAAAATAGCTGAATACCAACAGCCAGATATAAAAGGTATAAAATTTATATAGGCTCAAGTATGCGCTTATGACGAGTATGAATTATTGGACCTAGACAATTACTTAAAATAATTAAGAATGACATGGTCATTAGTAAGGGTTGGTATGCGAGGTCAGTAGTGTTGCACAATAGAAGTTTGCCCACTGAAAGGGGCCACCAACGGTTGTGTATACATTATACTGATGTGAGACATCTCCAACTATAGGACCCATAGGAATATACGTTCGTGTATAGGTGAAGGGAATATACCAAAGTTAGGTTTGCCTCGGTTAAAGTGTTAAAGGGCCTTATAGGGTCTACTTCAATCCTTATAGGGGTATGTATTAAGTAACCAAGCAGGCACTTCCTTGATTGCATTAGGCAGTCTAAATGGGATAGTGAGTGTAGGCTTAGCTCTATTCCAGTAATGTTGGCACCATTTGTGAGGACTAGGGTTGGAACATATGTTGAGAGCGTCATCAGTCCTAGAGAGTCGCTAGAAAGACTCGGGTTATGCCTATACGGACTACACCTCCTAGTAGCGTGGATCACATATGGGACATGCACCGCCTCATAGTTGTTTTTTAGTTTGTTTGTAGTTAGGAGGCAAGGCTAGATAACTCCTAGATGAGTCTTTAAGACAAAATATGGTTAAATAGTTGTAATGTCGTTATTAGACACTAACAGGAAGATCCTTAGTGTATGCTGGCAATTTGGTCTAAATACAGATGGTGGATACCTAGTGCGTTGTAGAGTTATGGATTGTAGCACCCCCATTTTGAGGCCCAAAACCAAACGTTACAGATGCTGCAGTGATCCATAATATTAATTTTCGGTGACAAAATGCGGTTATGTTAATTGTATCAATAACATCAAAAGCACAAAATATGAAATTTTCTTAAACATAATTTCAAAACAACTTTCAAATTTCATTTCAAAATAATATTTCATATTCATTACATAGTCCCAAACATTGCCCAGATTCAGATAAAGTATAATTATTATAAAATACTCTAAGAGCGACATATGAAGATGCCCCTTTGGTTGATCATAGTTTACCATTAGACAGTTATAACATCTGCCATTACATACGTTCCAACAGAATGAACTTCATCACAACGGATAATATATAGATAAACTCCTAGATAGCTAGCCTTGCCTCCTGCACGTCTTCAGAAGCTTTATTCACCAAAACCTACTTAACCAGAAAACCTTACTCTCGAACTACTCAAATGGACACCTGGGAGTTAAAAGGGAAAAACAAAATCTTTGGGTCACATAGAAAGTCTGTTGTGAATAATAATATGCCATCTCGATAAATACATATCTAGTGAGAGCATGCCGTTGAGCGGAACGGGTTTTCCCCTCACTAGTATCCTCTATATATATGTCAATTATTATCATGCTCCTACAGTCACAATAGTTAAACAATAACACAACAATTATATGCATGCATGCCACTTGGGTAATTATGACAAATCTATCTAATCAATGGACTATCTGTCCCAACATTTAGTTTTCATAGAGTAACTACCTACTTATATGGCTGACTCGAGCCTAACAGATATACCAAATGTTCTAACTTACTGTTAGAGGAAACTGGATGGTCTGTCTAAAACTTACTATTTATAGGGTCAAACTAATCCTAATGGTTTTGCGGGTTAACCAATAACCGAACTCAACTTTGTGTATTCCTTTCTGTGCGTAAATCTACTTTTACTCTTACCCATGACAAAGCCCTACGCATTGGAATTTTGGAGTTATATCAGCTAGGGGCTAACGGTTGAAGTATAGGGCGCTACCCTACACCAGTCCCATCTGGTTTTCTAATTTTTGAGTTAATTCATCCTATCACAATTTATCTAAAGGTGATAAGAACAATGGTTTTTTAGTAAAATTCTAGGCTAAATACACTTTTTATACTTCCTTGAAAACATAAACCTTTACTATTGATTTGCCTTTGAAACCATCTTTTAAAACAAGGAAAAATAGCCCTTTACTTTATCTAAAATACTTATGCTAAGCTATATGCTTTTATAAAACCTTATCGATGAAAGTTGGTATCACTTAGAGGTTATCATACCTCAAAACTATTGGCTATAAAGCCAAATTTAATAAAACCATTATTTGATGAAACTCGGCACGGATATAGCCGGCATGGGTCATCGCCTCTTCATTGTCAAACTATGTTGAAGTCTTCGATTTATAAAACACTATATAGTCGATAATAATTATGTTGCATCACATGGTTTTGAGTTTCATAGGTTTTCCTAGTATAAAGTTATAAAGCTTAGAGTTATAAGAATGGCATCGTTAATAACCTTCGGTGTTAATGTCTCAAAATCGACGTCAAAAGTAGTAGGGTCGGCGTCACCGCCTAAGGGAGTTAATATAGTAGAATAACAACATTGTTGCCTTATAGGGTCGGCGACATTATAAAAGATATGCGGTGTCAATATTGAAAGCAGGTGGCATCATTAATGTTGTTATAAAACATGCATTAATATCAATGTCGGTAAGAGGGATGCCGACATCGACGTTATACTTCCTTCTTCAACCATAACTGATTCACTACATAGCAACCATAGTTGACATCATGTGTATCACTCTTAGTTGACGTAGAGAGCAAAGCTACGGTGTAGATGAACGGCGACATCGACATTGCCGGCATGGAATTTTTGTAATTAACATTAAAATTACTATTTTTCTATTAAAAGTAAATTCTTTTTACTAACTCCATTTATTTGTCAAAATCCCATTGGATAACAACTTTCTTTATCAAAATATTTTTCAAAAAACTGATATATAGCAGATTTATCATTCCCAAACTATTTACAAACCTATTAATTTATATTAATATTTTAATATAATTATTAAGCTTCTCCAACCTAATAAATTCATAATAAATCATAAAAACATGGGAAAAATCCTAAAAAATCACAGTACATCAGATTTTATATATTCTTTAATATATAAAATTTTCAGGACCAAAAAAATTTTAATTCATTTTAATAATTCAAAACCCAAAATAAACCCTTTTTCTTCACTTAAGAAAATCATAAAATATTCGTACTAACTCAAAAAATTATGAAATTAAAAATCCACTTCTAAAATAATGTTTCCAACATCATATCCCAATTTCAAGTCGTTTGGGTGTCATATGATTGGTTTTCTCACTTAAACTTATTATTAATTTCCTAAAATTAATTCTAATAATTCATCAAATAACACATAATCATGCAAACATGGTATAATGTCAATCATATAACTCGTGTCTAAGCATAAAATTGAGAATAAGTAAACAAACAAGAGATGGTTATCACCTTGATTTGATTAAAGAAACTTGAGGTTTGAGTTTGATTTAATTTCCTCTAAGTTTTAATCTTGTTTCCCTAGCTTTTCTTCCTTCTAAAGCTCTTGTTAATGGCTAGCCTTGCTCTTTTAATTTCGTTTGTATGAATGAAGTGAGGGAGGAATGAGAATAGGGAGGTTTATGTTAAGGAAATGCGCTATTTTCCAATTTTGCCCTCCTCATATATCCTCCTTCTTATTAATGTTCTAAATAATCCCATTAATTCATTAATTAAGGCTCGACCCCTATTAATTGTCAAATCTCAATCTCCTTATCATTTTATGTTATTTTATTTTATTTATCTAATTAAATATCCTAAATAATGTAAATCAAAATTATGGTTGTTAAAGACTCCCCTCCTTAAGAAATTTCATCCTTGAAATTACGATAAGGTATACACATCAAAACATAAAAGCATAGATGTAAGGCATACCATTAAAAAAATCAGGATAAGTGTCTTTAATCCTATCCTCCATCTCCCAAGTACAATCTCTCTCGTCGTCACCCCACTGGACTTTTACTAATCTGTCTGTCTTGTTCTTGAGCTTCTTCTCATCCTTAGCTACAATACTAACTAGATGTCTAACTATAGTCATGTTCGGTTGCACTACTAAGTCTTCTAATGCATTTAGAGTGATAGTAGTTTTTGAATCTCGAACATACTTTCTAAGATGAGAAATATGAAATACAATGTGGACTCCTGCCAAACTGCTTGGTAACTCTACCTTGTAAGCGTATCTCCATAATAGGAAACAGTCCAACAAACCTAGATGCCAATTTTACCGACTTCACAATTTTTATTACATCCTTCATTGGCGATACTTTAATGAAAACATGCTCTCCAACTGAGAATTCTAAGTCTTTCCGCCTCTTATTTGCATAACTTTTCTGCCTAGACCGAGCTTCCTTATTCTAGCTTGAATCAACTCAATCTTTTCTATGACATCTCTCACTAAATTCGGACCAAGGATTAATCCATCTCCGATCTCTAACTAACATACAAATGATTTGCGTGGCCTTCCATATAAAGCTTCAAAAGGTGCCATCTTTATACTAGTTTGATAACTATTGTTATTCGAAAATTCAACTAAGTGTAGACGGTCTACCCACGATCCTCCAAAATCAATTACACAAGCTCTTAACATATCCTCCAAAACTTTGTTAACTCTTTCCGTTTGCCCATCGGTCTTTAGATGGTAAGTGGTACTCATCTTGAGCTTGGTACCTAAAACCTCTTATAGACTCTTCTAGAATTTGCTAGTAAATAATGAATCTCTATTACTAACTATAGTACTAAGAATCCCATGCAGTCTTACTATATTCATTATAAATAGCTTAGCTAAAACAGGTGTTGTCCTTGTCGACTTAACGGGTATAAAGTGTGCAGTCTTAGTCAGTATGTCCAATATAACCAAGATACTTTCATTTCCTCTATTCGACCTTGGCTACTCATCTATGAAATCTATAGATATAGAATCGCATTTCCATATCGGTATATCTAAAGGCTGAAGCAATCCACTTGGCTTCTAATGTTTGGCTTTTACTTGCTGATAGTTCAAACACTGCTTTACCCATAAGCCTACATCCCTTTTCATACATTCGCGGAAGAAACTTCTATTCATATCCTGATGAATCTTAGTTCCTCCAGGATGAATAATGAACTTCGATCGATGACATTTCCTAAGTAACTCTTTCCTTAGTTCTCCAAACTCTGGAACACATATCCATCCTTTCTTCCTTAACCATCCATTGTGATCAAGGTAAAAGTCTTTCAAATCATCAATCTTAGTTCTACCTTCCAATCTTCTAATTTGTTCAACTAGCAATGGAACATCTCTTTGCTTTGAAGCAATCCTTTCAATCAATACCGGTCGAACTTCTAAGCAAGATAACATTGCAGTACTCTGACTAGAACTAGCCATTGACCTTAATTGCACACCACAAGTAGTTAATGCTTCCAAATCTTTCCACTTCGATATCATTGTTAATACTACATTCTAATTTTTCCTACTAGGCGCATCTGCAACTTTATTTCCTTTTTCTAGTGTGTACTCAATTCTAAAATCATAAGCAGCTAGAAAACCTAAAAACCTCTACTGCCTCATATTTAACTCCTTTCGAGAGAATAAGTATCTTAAAGACTTATGATCCCTAAACAGCTCGAATCGTTCTCCCAAAAGATAACGTCTCCACACTTTCAGAGCAAAAATTACAGCAGCAACTCTAAGACATGAGTTGGATATCCGACTTCATACGATTTGAGCTGTTAGAAGCGTAGGCAATCACTTTACCCCTTTGCATTAAGACAGCTCCTAATAATGTTCCACACGCATTGATATACACCACCAAATCTTGATTTCCATCCAGGACAACCAACATGGGCACATTGGTTAATAAATGTTTCAACTGCTTGAATGCCTTCAAACATACTTCACGTCCTTCCTTGTCAACTTAGTCATCGGCTGCTATACGGGAGAAATCCTTGATAAATCTATGGTAGTAGCAAGCTAATCCAAGGAAACTCTTTATCTCAGTCACCGTCTCAGGTCTATTCCAATTATTGGCGGCTTCTATCTTAGCTAGATTCACTAACAACTCTTTTTCTGAGACTACATGACCAAGGAACTTTACTTCTTTTTTCCAAAAATGACACTTCGAAAATTTTTCTTTTAGTTGATGCTGTCTCAACATCTCAAGCAGTATTATAAGGCGAGTCTCATGATCTTGCTCATTCCTAGAATATATCAGAATGTCATCTATAAATACTAACACGAATCTATCAAAATGCTCTCGGAAGATTCGGTTCATCAAATCTACAAAGAAAGCAGGTGCATTAGTCAGTCCGAGTGGCATTACTAACCATTCGTACAAACCATATCTTGTTCAAAACATCGTCAAAGGAATACTATCTTCCGCCACCCTCAATTGTTGGAACCCTGTTGCCAAATCCAACTGAGAAAATACTTTAGCTCCATTCAACTTATCAAACAAACATCGATTCTTGGCAAATGACATCTGTTCTTCACCGTCTTCTCATTCAACTTTCTGTAATCGATGCATAATCTTAAGGACCCGTCCGGTTTCTTTACGAATACCGCTACCGCTCCCCAAGGTGAACTGCTTGGTCTAATAAAACTTTTTCCTTCTAAATCCACTAGCCGCATCTTTAACTCCTTCATCTCTATACGTCATTCTACTACGCGGACTACTAATGGGTTCAACTCCAGGTACAAGATCTATACGAAACCCAATAGCTCATTTCAGCTGTAATCCTGTCACTGGCTCAAAGGCATCAGCCAACTCTCCAACGACTAAAGCTCGATTCAACTTGTCTTCCTCCTCCATTGCACCCAACAAAGCACAAATATCAAAATCGTGTTCTCTACTGATTATATAATTCAGTCGCTACTATTAGGGTGTCTTAGTGATATTTTCCTATATTGGCAAAATATCATAAAATCATATTTACTTAACCAATCCATACCCAAAATAATCCCAAAGCCTATAAAATCAAACATATGCAAACTACAGGCAAATATGCGACCTAACAATTCAAACTCTAAATGGTTACACCTCATCCCAAGAGTTGCATAACCCAGTATCGGATTCGCAACCCTTAAGGAAGTAACTAAGTTTGATGGTTCTAAACTTAGCTTATCTACAAAGCAATGGGAAATAAAAGAATGCGATGCGCTAGTATCGAACAATGCTCTAACGGTATACTATGAATCAAAAGCATACCTTCCATCACAGCTTTTCCTTCCTCCTCTGTTGTAGGTCTCGAGGTAGATGGTTCTAAAGCAAACACTTTCCTTTTCTCATCATTGGCTGGTTCCTTGCGTTGATTCTTATAATGTCCAATCTGATCACAGTTAAAGCACTTGATGTTCTTTCTCCCAATCACCTTCTTTCCATCACTGGAATGACATTCGTTTGCAAAATACCCTTTCTTGTCACACTTGTAACACATAACTTTGACCTTTCCTTTCTTAGCAGCTCCACCCTTCTGAGCTTCCTTTTTCTGAAAGAACTTTCTTTTCTAATCCTGCCTACTCCAAGTCTCCACTATTTTGTTACCGCTAAATAAAGCAAGCGTCTCTTCATTCCTTAAAGCCATCTCCATTACCATGTCACATGGATCCCTGAGATGCGGCAAGGTTGCCTTAGCAAGCTCTGGTCTTAATCCACGAATAAACTTTTCATTTCTCTTAATCACAGTATCCATCGTGGCATACCCATATCTGGATAACTCCTCAAATCTTGTTGCATACTCCAACATAGTCTTGTCTCCCTGCACAAACTTAGCAAACTTCCTTAGCAAGGTTGACTTGGCAATTTCAGACATAAACCTCTCTTCGAACCTCCTCTTGAATTCTGCCCATGTCAAATTCTCCTCTGGCACCCGAACAATTACACTGTTCCACCAGTACAATGCAACTCCTTGCAATTGTTTGGATGCCAACCTCCTCTTCTGCTCGTCATTCAGACTTAAATTAGTGAAAATCCTTTCATAATGGAGTAGCCAATTCTCCACCTTGATAGCATCCTCAGTTCCAATGAATGGCTTCCCTCCAAGTCTGGAATAATCCCTACTCAAAACAACATAATTGTTGACAACTACTTCAAGATTTGCTCCTCTAGCATTTCCTCCAACTAATCCAGCTGCAATTCTTGCTTGTATCATGTTGATGAAGAACTGATACATAGCTTCCATATCCACCTACGGTATTCCAGCACCCATATTAGTAGCTGTTTGTCGATCCGGATTTCTCCTAGTATTGGGCCTAACATTTCCATTGGTTGTGGTGCTTCCTCCACCGAGAGTCACTCTTCTATTTCCTACCTCCATATCTTATTTCCTCATTCTTCATTTGAACCTTAGTAAGATACAGGAGAACAGTCTAAGAGAGATAGGAGAAACATGATAGGATATATACTTTTATATGGCAATTACAAGTACATTACTATAACATTATCCTATACCCCCAATCTTATTCTCTGATTCATTTAGATTATGTTATAAAACAATTTTTTTTAAGTTCAAAATTCTTTTAGTTTTACATAAACCTATGCTCCGATACCAAGTTGTAATAGTCCTCAATTTGAGGTCCGAGACTAAATGCTACAAATGCTGCAGTCATCCATAGTATTAGTTCTAGATGACAAAATGCGGTTATATTAATTCTATCAATAACATTAGAAGCCCAAGAATATTAAATTTTCTTAAACTAATTTCAAAACAACTTTCACATTACATTTCAAACTAATATTTCATATTCATTACATAATCCCAAATGTTGCCCAGGTTCAAATAAAATATTATTATTACAAAATACTCCAAGAGTGACATATGAAGATGCTCCCATGATTAATCAAAGTTTACTACTAGACAGCTATAACAACTATCATTACATACATTCCAACAGAACAAACTTCAACACAGCGGATAATATACATACATACATATATATATATATAAACTCTTAAATAACCAGCCTTGCCTCACACATGTCTTCGGAAGCTTTATTCACCAAACCAACTTTACCTGAAAAACCTTACTCTTGAACTACTCAAATGAGCAACCAAGAGTTAAAGGGGAAAAAAAAAACTTCAGGTTAGACAAAAAGTCTGGTATGAATAATGATATGCCATCTCGATAAATAGATATCTAGTGAGACCATGCCGCTAAACGGAACAGGTTTTCCCCTCACTAGTATCCTCTTTATATATGTTAATTATAATCATGTTCCTGCAATCACGGTAGTTAAACAATAACACAATAATCATATGCATGCATGCCACTTGGGTAATTATGACAAATTTGTCTAATCAATGGACTATCTGTCCCAACATTTAGTTTTCATAGAGTGAATACACAACTATATGGCTGACTCGGGCCTATAAGATATATCAAATGTTCTAACTTGCTGTTAGAGGGAAACTGGACGGTCTGTCCGGAACTCACTATTTCTAGGGTCAAACTGATCCTAATGGTTTTGCGGGCTAACCAATAACCTAACTCAACTTTGTGTATTCCTTTCTGTGCACAAACCTACTTTTAGACATACCCATGACAAAGCCCTACGCATTAGAATTTTGGACTTATATCAGCTAGGGGCTAATCGCTGAAGTATAAGGTGCTACTCTACACCAGTCTCATCTGGTTTTCTTATCTCTGAGTAAATCATCCTGTCATAATTTATCTAAAGGTGATAAGAACAACATTTTCTTTAGTAAAATCCCAAGCTAAATACCCTTTTTATACTTCCTCGAAAACATAAACCTTTACTATTGATTTACCCTTGAAATCATCTTTTAAAACAAGGAAAAGAAAGTCCTTTACTTTATCCAAAATACTTATGCCAAGCTATATGCTTTTATAAAACTTTATTTATGTAAGTTGATATCACTTAGAGGTTATCATACCTCAAAACTATTGGTAAAGCTAAATTTAATAAAAACCATTATATTGATGAAACTCGGCATGAATATAGCCGGCATGGTCATCGCCCCTCTTCATTGTCAAACTATGTTAAAGTATTTGATTTATAAAACACTATATAGTTGATAATAACTATGTTGCATCATATAGTATTGAGTTTCATAGGTTTTCCTAGTATAAAGTTATAAAGCTTAGAGTTATAACAATGGCGCCATTAATAACCTTCGGCGTCAATGTCTTAAAATCGACGTCGAAAGTAGTAGTTTCGACATCACCGCCTAAGGGAGTAATATGGTAGAATAGAGGCGTTGTTGCCTTATAGGATCGACAACATTATAGAAGATATGCAGCGTCAATACTGAAAGTAGGCGGCATTATCAATGTCGCTATAAAACATGCGGCAATATCAATGTCGATAAGAGGGATTCCGACGTCGACATTATACTTCCTTTTCCAACCATAAATTATTCACTTCATACCAACCTCAGTTGACATCGTGTGTATCACTATTGGTTGACGTCGAGAGCGAAGCTGTGGCTTAGATGAATGATGGCATCGACATTGTTGGCATGGCATTTTTGTAATTAACATTAAAACCGCTATTTTGCTATTAAAAGTAAATTATTTTCACTAACTCCTTTTATTTGTCAAAATCCAACTGGATAACAACTTTCTTTATCATAATCTTTTTAAGAAAACTTTTATAGAGCAAATTTATCATTCCTAAAACATTTACAAACCTATTAATTTATATTAATATTTTAATATAATTATTAAGCTTCTCTAGCTTAATGAATTCATAATCATAAAAACATGGAAAAAATCCTCAAAAATATCAATAAATCAGATTTGATATATTCTTTAACATATACAATTTTCGGGACCAAAAACAATAGTTATTTTAATGATTAAAACCCAAATAAACCCTTTTTCTTCACTTAAGAAAATCACAAAATATTCATACTAACTCAGAAAATTATAAAATAAAAAAAACACTTCTAAAACAATGTTTCCAATACTGTATCAAAATTTCAAGTCGTTTGGGTGTCATATGATAGGTTTTCTCACTTAAGCCTGTTACTAATTTCCTAAAATTAATTCCAATAATTCATCAAATAACATATAATCATGCAAACATTCAAACATGACATAATATCAATCATATAACTCGGGTCTAAGCATAAAACTAAGAATAAGAAAACTAATATGAGATGGTTATCATTATTCACCTTGATTTGATTAAAGAAACTTGAGATTTAAGTTTGATTTAGTTTCCCCTAAGCTTTAATCTTGTTTCCCAAGCTTTTATTCCTTCTAAATCTCTTGTTAATGGTCGGTCTTGCTCTTTTAATTTTGTTTGTATGAGTGAAGTAAGGGAGGAATGAGAATGAGAAGGTTTATGTTAAGGAAATGTGCTCTTTTCCTATTTTTTGCTCCTTATATCCTCCTTTTTATTAATGTTCTAAATAATCCTATTAATTCATTAATTAAGGCTCGACCCCTATTATTTGTCAAATCCCAATCTCCTCATCATTTTACATTATTTTATTTATCTAATTAAATATCCAAAATAATGTGAATCAAAATTAGGGTTGTTACACGGATACTAGCGGGGAATGTATCATGGTCCATGAGGAGATTATGGTACTTATACACACATACACAGATATATATATAGTTATTGTATACCTCAAGTAAGCGGGTTGTATCGTACGCGTATGGGAAGTCAAGATGACTAAGTTAAAATAGTAGACATAACACGTAATGGATGACAATCGACATAAACTAGTGTTATGATAAAGTATGTAATTTACCAGTCACCGGAACATTGTTTTGACCCCTCCTTATTACAACCCATATGATAGACTTAGAGGGACATGTACTGGTATAAAGCGGGAATGGTGGAAGGGTAGATTTCCTTATGCATGCTCGACAGTGACAATGGTAATAGATATAAGAAGTATTGCTCTTAGTCAGTAAATATATGTTTTATTGTACTTTACTATTCCACTGTGTGTTTCCATCAATAGTGCTTTGATATTCTTTTTTTTTTGTGCAGGATACCAACGTCAATAATCCATACCCTAGTGGACTTGGGCTTTTGATTTTGCAAAAGTTCGGGTCCATTAAGGTGTGGGTTTTTATTGTTAGCTAAAACATGGAACAATCTCCAAAGTGCAGATATTGTCTTTTTCATGGAGAATGGGATTTGTACTACTTAAAGTAGTTGAATGTATATATATAAAGTAAAGACAACGCTTTGAAGTAATTCTTGGATAACCAACGGACATACATAGATGTTGATCAATGCTTGCCTTGTTCCAGAACACACTTTGTTTTCAACGAGAGCATACTCTAGGGGGTAAGTGTTATCCGGATTTTTAAGCAAGCAGGCTTTCACTCGAATATGAACTTCAGGATGAAGACGAAACGATTCACAGACATGAGAACTTGTTTGGAAGGGCATTGGGAATGGTCTTAAGAGTTTCGAGAACAATTAGAGCTAAGGAGACCACTCGGTACTTAGCTAATCTACTTGGCACCGAATACATTTTTGGCCACTTGTGGGCCCCCAAAGATATGCCATATATGTGCTGGGCTTGAATGATCATTGTGAAGTACAGTTCTCAAGGAATAGATGGAAAAGTTCAAGGAATTTATGGAAAAAGACAGGCAAGTACAAATGATATCTGAACCTCTCGGATGAAAAACAATCACTAAGGAAAAGGCATTTGGAGTACGATGGAACAAAGATAGAAGACCAAAGGAAGGAGGAAGGAGACGCCTCAACTCCAAAAATATGGTTGGCACTGAGTTGATTTCATGACCCGGGGAACTCCATCCTTCCCTCCTAATTCTTAGATCTGGAGTAGGACTTGGTATCTCTTAGGCCTTTGGTTCTACTAGATAATATCCCTACAAATACATACCCTATAGCAATTGAAGTTGGACTTTTTGGCTCATTATCTTCTTCATCTTCTATCTCTCCTCTATTATAGTCACTAAGAGAGCTACCATTTACCATTTTGGGCCTTTAGATCAGCGAAACTCTTGTACTAGTGACTCTCAAATCTATAATCAATAAATGCTACTGTGTACGTAGGCCAGAGGCTGTCGAACCACTTCAAAAACCTTGTTGTTCTTAGTGTTTTGCGTATTTTTGTGCTAGATTTTTATATTTTTGCAGGATTTTGGGCGTTGTGCCATTTTTAATATCAACGGTTTCAATTTGATTATATATTGTAAGTTGATGTATTATTGGGTGATTGATGTTTTATAATAATTAATTGTTGATTTGAAAAGGAGATAGTTAATTAATAGGAAATGAGTAGAATCATGTAATTTTGAGAGATAAGATTATTTACAAATTTTGGATGATATTTGTAAATAACAATGATTTAACAATTTATACTAAAATTTATGTGAAAATTTTAGTAAGGCTATTGTTTATGAATTCTAAGGAAATTCACAAATAATAATGGAAAAAATATTTTAAAGTGAACTTAAAGAATTATTATTGTTTATAAAAAAAGTTAAATTTAATAAATAACAATAAGATTTTTGTGAACACCGTATTGTTTTAAGTTTATAATAATCCAATTGTTTTTACAGAGATTATAGAAAAATATAAACAATAATAATAATATTATTATTTAGGTGATAGAAATAAAAGATATTTTGAAGATAATAATAATAAGGAAGGTGTGTTTTTAAAGATATTTTAGGTCAAGTTATTACTATTTTGAGATAAATAGCAATAAAAGAATTTTTGAGATTTAAAGTGGAATACTATTATTTTTGAATTAAATAGTAATAAATTAATTGTGAAAGATAATAAAATGATTTGAGTGAATATTATTATTTTGATGTAAAGTAATAATATTATGGTTTTGAAAGTAATTTGGCATAACTTATCATTTTCGATTAAATAATGATGCTTTGAGGTAATTATTATCTTTGTGAAATTATTATTATTTAAGATAAAATAAATAGTTGTTTTATATAAACAATATTAAGATTATTTATACTTAAATGGAAATCATATGTGTGAATAAACTGTATTGGATTGTTGTAACATTCATGATTAATTATCAAGGTTGTAAAAATTGCTAAGCGGTAAATATGGATTTTGGATTAGTCATTTATGGGGATTAATCGTGGATTAATTGGAAATAGGCATTTTTGATAGCTCGTGTATTTTGGACAAAATTTTATTGCTTTGTTTAGTGTCAACTAGTATTAATTCAAAATTTGGGATTTTGGATGTGCTTAGGGGTTGTAGTCAATAAGGAAAAAATGCATACAACTAGCACATTAATGCTTGTGTATGACAATAAACCTTAAATAATGCCCAAACAGTGCCTAAATAAAATTTTAATTTACTTTATGTGGCAGTAAATCTTGTCTTAGCAAGACTGGGCAAATCGTTAGGCAATAACCCTCGCCTAACGCAGGCCTAGAAGGATTTTTACAACATTTTTAATTGTTGGATGAAACTATCATATATGTTTAGTGCGTGATAATGGAATCACATTAAAATGAGTATGCAGTATTTTACTATTATTACTACGTGGACAATGGTTAATTAAGTATGGTTTATGTTGTGTGGATGACATTGATGTTTGTATTACTAATATAGAGTTATTAGCACACATTTGATGAGTTTTTATGCTTATGTTACTAATATGTGTAATTAGTACACATTGGATGAGATTGACATTGAGTTATTAATATGGAGTAACCGGTACACATTTATATGATTTGTGTTTGCATTTTTGCTATTGATGATGTGTTACTAGTAGTGGATGATTAGTATATATTTGAGTATATTCATTGTGGTTGATTTATGGATATTTTAGGGTTGACATTGCATATTGTGGATTTGTGTGAAGCATGATGGCTGTGTTGCTATTATTATTGTTAACCCATATTTACTATGATTGATTGTGTTGGCTAAGTAGAATATACTATTTTCTACTTGTATTTGTCGCTTGGTTGTTATTGTTATGCAATGTTGTGTGCTAACAAATATTAAATGCATGAGAAAAGCAAGAAATAGAACTATGTGGGCTTGATCTCGGAAGGTTACGAAGGCGGGTTTTTTCTACGTAATAGTCACCGGATTCCTTTGGTTGGGCTAGGATGTATAGAAATTGGCGCAGTCCCAACATAGTCGAACATTTTCTTTCTTTCTTTTCTTTCGAGGCTTACAAGTGGCGGCAAAGGAAAGAAAAAGAGTCTGGTTGCACACTGCGCTTATAGGTTGTTTACCCAAATTATTTCCCCTATATTACTGTTGCATTGTTTTATAAATTTAATAATAATTGATGTATAAAAAGATAATGATGTTTTATTTATTGCATTGTGTTTTATATGATTTATTAAGATATATGTATTCATTTTAAAGATATATGTATATGTTTATTTAAATTTTGCTCTGAGGTTTTTTCCTTTTTGTTCGTAGATTTAGATTTTAAATTATATAACCAACGACCCACTATTTTTAGTATCTGAGATTAGTGCATAAGCGTATGTTGATGGCGTTTATCGCTAATTTAAGACTTAAAAATAATGGGGCGTTGTGCTTGGTATCAAAGTTTAGGTTAGTGATTCCTTGACCCTTGGGTAGGCTTCAACCATTTAGAGTAGGTTAATTTACACCTTAGGTTGAATTAAAATATAGGATGAGAGAGCGCACTTATTGGAGATTGTATGCTGTGCGTATGGGTTGTATATGTGACCACTATTACCTCACCTTAAAATGATGTTTATTTATGACGACCTTTGTGTGGGAAATAAATACGATATAAGTGAGGTAGGATAAGAACTTATTGGAGGGATTAAGTGTTGGTTATAGCTTAAGTGACACATACATGATATCAAATTGTGATAAAGCCTAACCTTAATAAAAGGACTTATTGTACTAACGTTTTAATTGAAAAGTTATATTAAAATGTACATATTTTGTTTTAAAGATATTTTATTAAGAAGGAAAAATGTACGTTTTTAGGCTTAAAGTGATTTGTTGAAAATTTTACATGAGTAAAAGTAAAGGATTTAATATTAAAAAATAAAATATTTTAGTATGAAGATATTTTTGTAAATGATTAGTGTAAAATACTTTATTTAAGAATTTTTTTCATGAAATTATTTAGTTTGAAGTCTTTTAAGAAATATTTTGGTAGAAAACATTCTATTTAATTTTTTTTAGTTTGAGAACATCCATTGAAAAATATATGTTGTGGAAGATATTTTATTAAAGTATCCTGATTTAAGATGTTTTCTTATGTATTTTTTTAAGAAACATTAAGTGAGAACCCTTATTTAAAAAGAAAGAAATACATTATTGAAGTGCTCTTTGCAATAAATATTATATGATTTGAGGATTATTTATTTCAAATATGATTTACAAAAAAACAATTTTGATAGGAAGATATTTCATTTTGAAAGGACATTTTGAAAATTGTTTTATTGAAGTAAATATTTGAAAATATTTTGTTGGAAATATTTTAATTTAAGCAATGTATACGAGGAATATTTTCAGTTGGGAAAAATATATTATTCAAACTTCAAATAATATTTTTGAGTTAGGGAAACTTTTCGTTTAAAAATTGATTTTGGTTATAGAATTTTTATTTGAAGGGTACTTTTGATGAATGATGTTTTGGAAGTAAAAGCATTTTTTTAGGTGAAGGACTTTGATTGGAAAATACCAAATTTGGAAAAAGGTTTTATTAGGAATATTTTTGAAAATATTTTATCGAGAAAGAATGCGTTATAAAATAATTAGATTTAAATACTTTGGGAAAATAAAAATGAGAATAATATTATTCAAAGGTATATAGTTGAAGAAGTAAAATATTTGATTATAGAAACATACTTAGAGGTATCTATTATAAAATATTTTATTGAAATGATATTTTATTTAAAAAACTCTGTTAAAGAAATTTTGAGGGCTGTGAGACTATATTAAGTGGTATAGGATGTGAGACGATTGGATGATATGAGTTTTGACTTTGTCTAATATCCATTATGATGATGAGACCTTTATGCCTACTAGGTGTGACTTTCCCTGATGAGTTATAGGGATGTTTAGTTATTCTCTTCCATGGAGAGAGTTGGGATATGATGTAAGGACTATCCATTTCAATGTATTAGATGATGACTTTTTACATGTGTTTGCTTACTTTGGTTGAATTTTTTGTATTGATCTATCATTTGTTAAGCCATAAGTTGTAATTAGCAAAAATTATACTACTTGTTTGACTATGCTTTCTTATTAATTTATGTAATGCTTGTTTGAATTAATTTATTTTCCTTTTATTGTTGATTGCTTGTCATGCTATGATCTATTTAATTTTTAATTTTTTTTGAGAAAAATGTGCGATCCTCTAGAATAGAGGAGGGTACACATGTAAATATGTATATATCTCAGAAGACAAGGTGCTGTCAACATGCCTGGTAGGTAGCTAAACAAAGTGCTAATAACAAAGGAAAATAACTCAAGTACCCCTAGAATGAGCTCCGGCAAGGCCACCGCCCATTACATCTCAATATCGAGCTCCGGTAAGGCCACCGCTCGATATTGAGGTGTTAGAAGTACCTAAAAAAACTATGGAGAATCTCAGAGTCCATGATACTAGAAGCCAGCTCCATCCGAGAAGGAAACGCCTCACTACAGACTCGGAAGAAAAGAAAATGCGAATTATCTAGAAAGGAAAGCGCCACTCTATATACTCGGTGTAATGATCTAGAAAGAAAAGGAAAGCCGACTCCATTTAATTTTTTATTTGTTTGCTTGTTTGTTTGGTTGTTCATTTGTTTTCCTTGTTATGATTGTTTCTCTTGTGTGTCAGGTTATATTGTTTATTATGTATGATAATTTTATTTTGAGGCAGTTATCCAATGTTGACTTTTACTGTGGTGTACATTAGGGGAACCAATGAGTTATTATGGGACATATTTGGTATACTCATAGCAGGATGACATAGTTTCCTAAACTGAGAAAAACTAGTATTCAGATTGACTAAGGCATGTGCCAATGTTCCTTGTATTACAACAAAAACAGTCATCAATAGCGGCAAAAAACCACTGTAAATGATAACTATATCGGTTCAGTAAATGATGTATATCGACATGTTATAAAAAATAACAGCTTATTTATAGAAAAAAACCGCTTGAAAAATCATCTTTTATAGCGCTATTTCTCTGTTATTGTAAGTATTTTACTGCAGTTTAATAAACACTGTATATTAACATGTTATAGAAAGCAATGGCTTATTTATAGCACAAAAATGCCAATAAAAAAGAAACCATCTTTTATTGCACTTTTTTCCACTATTTTAAGTATTTTCTAGCAGTTAAATAAACACTGTACATCGACATGTTATAATAGATACTGAACTATTCATAACACAAAAAAGCGCCATAATTTTTTAATTTAGATCATGCTTTTTTGTAAGCTTTCTATAAGCTTTTTTAAGTGCTATGGTTTATTTTCTACGTTGCTAAAATCTGCTGTAGTCAATAAATATTAAAATGCTGCATCAAGAATATTTCTAAAACATAAATCTATTAGATAATGAAAAATTATATAAAATACTAAACATAAAGATATAACACATTGTATTAAACAAAACCAAACATTCATACACATAAGATCCTACAGTTTAACTACATAGTATTCTACTATATACGTACATAAAAAACAAGTAGCTAGTTATCTGCATTAAAAAGAAGAAATATCCCAAATCTTTCATTCTTTCACCTGCTAATGAATTGAATATCACCATTAGAAATTGATAAATGAAGTATGTACATTGAAAAAAAATTTGCTAGATATTTTTATCAAAAATATTCTAAGTGTTTAATTTTTGAAATTTTTTGCGGCTAGCACCGGACAAAATTTTAAACACAACAAATAGATATACATGATCGAAACATGATCATAATTACAATATATCAATTACAAACACCTGCACATGTAAACTATCCAAATATTTACTTATATATATATATCTAATAAAGTATGTATGTTACATAGATACACCCCTGTTAAGTATTAAAACATACATTTTAGCAATATTAGTGAGTTCTCTAACTTTTCCAAAGAAACATGAGCATGAAAAGAACCGAAAACGAGTCAAGAGCCATCAAATACCCACAATTAAATCAAATAAGTATATGAGTTGTTATCTACATAATTTCAATGCCGAAGGTAATGCTATAAGTGTCAATACCTTAGGTATTGGTTTTGATGCTAACAACTATAGGACATTATATAAAATATAGATACTAATGTTTTATCAAGATATATATAATATATAGTGCAGGATATTAAACATGTGCTGATTAAGAAGACTGTACAGTATAAGAGTAGATTCTAGATGCTGATATCAAGAGTAGATTCAAGATGATGATAATTGAAGGCTCATGAGTGTTGAACAGTTCAAGATTTCAAGATATTCCAGATAAGTTATAGAGTCATAGAATTTATGTTAAAATCTTGATAGCACTTTCGTGATCTCTTTCTCTCCTTCTCTAGTTTTGTTTTAAATTGTTTTTCAAATATCATGGTTTTAAAATAATCTTTTCAAAATATCTCAAAATGATTTTCAATCTCTTATTCTTATAAACATATTATTTAGCATTTTTAAGTTTATATATATATAAGTTATAATTATATTGATTTTATATATATTATTTACATTATATTGAATATTCTTGTTAAATATTTCAAAATTATTTTATAAAGTTTTATTAAGTTATATTTTGATTAAAATATGTATAGACTATATTTAATTGATACTACAAAGTATCAAATTATTTTACAAAGCAACGAATTTTCAAAATAATTTTTTTAAAGTGTTTTTCAATTTTGTGAAGAGTATGTGGACATATCCTACTAATGTATGTCGACATAATGGCCGTAATTTTTAAAATTCAAATTGGAATGGAAATGTCTTTTCATCGTATCTCTTCGCGAATGGACATGACCGTTGTTTCCCTATATATACCAGACTTCCAAACGAATTTTAAACATCAACTTTCTTATTCTTCTCTCCTTTTTTCACTCTCTTGATTTCTAAATCAATTTCTACCTAAACTCCACCGAAATTCAACCAGAATCAAATTCAATCATCACTAGTTTGATTCTCCTTCATCTACTCTCTGATTTCTCTTATCTCTCTCACTCAAACCAAGATCAAAGTGCTACTTAAGAGATATATGATCAATTGTAATCAAGATCAAAGATCTGAGTCTGTAAAACTCTATCAATCATATTTCTATACTTATGGGTGTGATTGTAGCCCGTAAAATCAATTGGCTGTGCTTAGTAGCCCGTAAATCTAGTGGGTATGCTTGTAGCTCGAAATCAAGCGACTCTAATCAGAGGTCGAGATTCTGGAGGGTGTGTCTCGTAGCCTTGAAATCGAGGTTGTAGCATTTACTAGTTGAAAAGAAATCCGTACAAGAAATTGTGCGGAACTGGATGTAGGGTAACTCAAAACTAGTATAAAATCTTGATATGTTCCTTTTCTTTTACTTTTACTGCATTTACTTTTATCTGCACTTTGACTCTATGATTGTTTATGTGATTGTTAATTACATCATTATAAGTAGAACCTTAAAGGATTTGAAAAATATTCATATAATCAATTAAACACTATTCACCCCTTCTAGTGTTAATTTAGCCTTAAGATCCCTATTCCGCTGACTCACATTTGGTATCAGAGCATTGGTTTTCAAAGTATTCATAATCTTATTTTTGAAAAATTTTCAGTGGCAATTTCGACAATATTTTTAACACTATTTTCGAAAAGATAATTTGCAAAATCATCATAATGTTGTTTCATAAATTTGTCTCTTTTCATTATAAAAAATCACGTGATCTTTTGAAAAGGTATGAATTGCAGGAATAGATGTGTTACATGGCTTTTGATGAACAGACACCCGATAATCAAACTCTACAGATCAAAAATGACAAATGGATATTGGATAGTGGATGCTCAAGACACATGAATGGAAATTCGGAGATTTTGAAAGATGTAGTCTACAAAGATGGTGGATTAGTAAATTTTGGAGACAACTCTAAAGGATATGTGATTGGCATCGGCAGTATCGATAATTCTAAAACTCCACTATTTCTAATGTTTGGTTGGTTAGGAATTTAAAGCATAATCCGTTGAATATTAGTTAATTGTGTGATAAGGGTTTCAAACTAAATTCGTAAAAGATAAATGTCACATTGAAGATAATGAGTCAAACATTATCTTTGAAGGTATTAGGAAACGAAACATCTATATATTAAGTATGAAAATCTCAAACGATAATTTATGTCTTTTGGCCGAATCAAGTGATCCTTGGATTTGGCATAAAAGATTTGGTCATTTGAATTTCAAACTAATATCTAAAATTGCTAAAAATGATCTAGATAGAGGTCTTCCCAAAATGAATTTTAAAGTTAATAATTTATGCGATGCATGTCAATTAGGAAAACTTAGAAAATGTTCTTTTAAATCAAAAGATATGATTTGTACCTCTCAACCCCTTGAACTTCTTCACTTCGATCTTTTCGGTCCCTCACAGATACAATCTATAAATCATAGTAGATATGTATTTGTAATTGTAGATGATTATTCTAGGCTTACCTGGACGATTTTCTTAAAACTTAAAAGTGATGTTTTTGAAATGTTTAAAATCTTTGTTAAATGAATTCAAAATCAAATGACTAGTAAAATTAAAACTATTCGAAGTGATCGCGGTGGAGAATTCGAAACTAAATTTTTTGAGAATTTCTATAATAAGAAAGGTATAACTCATAAATTTTCATTTTCGAGAACACCACAACAAAATGGAGTGGTAGAACGTAAAAATAGGACGATTCAAGAGTGCGCTAGAACCATGCTAAATGATAGTAATTTACCTAATTTTTTTTGGACCGAAGCAGTTGGTACTACATGTTTTATATTAAATAGAATTTTAATAAGACCATTAACTAAGAAAACACCATATGAATTATTCTACAATAAAAAGCCTAAAGTATTATACTTTCGAGTTTTTGGTAGTAAATGTTTTATTTTAAATAATAAAAATAATTTGGATAAATTTGATGCTAAATCAGATAAATGAATCTTTATTGGATATTCAAATAGAAGTAAATCTTATACAGTTTTCAATACTAGAAGTTTAGAACTAATACTATTGAAGAGACATTACATGTTTCATTTGATGAAAATTTTAAAGTTTATAGTCCAAATATTGATGAAGAAGAAAACACTGATAACCCAAATGAAATTAGTAATAATGAGATTACCAAAAACGAAAATAATAATAATTCAAAAAATTCACATCCAAATAAAAGAACAAGATACTTGAAAGATCATCCTATAGAAAATATACTTAGAAATATTGAATCTGTTGTTAAAACTAGAAATCAACTAAATAAAATGAGCTACGTTGCTTTTATTCAACTATTAATCCTAAAAATCCAAAGGAAGCATCAACTGATGATTCATGGATTCTTGCTATACAAGAGGAATTGAATCAATTTACAAGAAATAATGTATGGGAATTGTTTTCAAGACCTAAGGATAAATCCATAATAGGAACTAAATAGGTATATAGAAACAAAATGAATGAACAAGGAGATGTTGTAAGAATTAAAGCTCGATTAGTTGCACAAGGTTATTGTCAAGAAGTAGGAATAGATTTTGATGAAATCTTTACACCCGTAGCAAGATTAGAAGCTATATGAATTTTACTTGCTTTCGCTATTCATAATAATTTTAAGTTATATCAAATGGATGTTAAAAGTGCATTTTTAAATGGTTTTATTAAAGAAGATGTATATGTAGAACAATCCCCACTTTTTGAAGATGCAAAACTACCTAATCATGTTTACAAATTAAAGAAGGCTTTCTATGGTCTGAAACAGGCTCCAAGAGCTTGGTATGACTCACTTAAATCCTATCTATTACAATCAAATTTTTAAATAGGCAAAGTAGATATTACATTTTTTATTAAAAGAGATAAAAATGATATTCAGTTAATACAAATATATGTAGATGATATCATTTTTGGATTTACCAACGATAAACTAAATAAGGACTTCGTAGAAATAATGACTAAGAAATTTGAAATGAGTCATATGGGAGAACTAAATTATTTTTTAGGATTACAAATAAAACAACTAAGTAATGGAATTTTTATTAGTCAAGAAAAATATGCTTAAGATTTAGTTAAGAAATTTGGTATGTCAAATACCAGTGGTAAACCAACTCCCATGGAAACTAATGAAAATTTAAATAAAGAAGAAAATTCAAAATATGTAGATTAAAAATTATATAGAGGAATGATTGGATCACTACTCTATATAACTGCTAGTAGACCCAAAATAATGCATAGTGTTTGTCTCTGTGCAAGATATCAATCTCAACCAGAAGAAACTCATTTAAAGTCCGTAAAATGAATTTTGAGAATAAACAACACATTAGACTATGGACTCTTTTACCCAAAAGATGACTCCCTTGAATTAATTTCTTATAGTGATGCTGACTACGCTGGTTGCAAATCAAATCGAAAAAGTACAAGTGAAACTTGTCGGTATTTGGAACACTCTCTGATTCCTTGGTTTAGTAAGAAGCAAAACTCTATATCTCTGTCTATGACAGAAGCAGAATATATTTCAATAGCATTGGCATGTTCATAGGTTATCAATATGCAACAAACATTAAAAGATTTTGGTTTAAATTTTACTAAATCACTAATATACTATGATAATACAAGTGCGATCAATCTATCTAAAAATCCAACTCATCATGCTAGAACTAAACATATTGGTATAAAACGCCATTTTCTAAGAGATAATGCAAACAAGGAAACAATATCACTTGAATTTATAAACATTGAAAATCAAATAGCTGATATATTAACAAAACCATTGAATCAAACATCTTTTACTACGTTAACTACGTTAAGAAGAGAGTTAGGAATTTGTCCTCTATCGGAAATATAAAAATAATAAAATAAAAATTACAAAATATAAAGAAAACAAAATAATCAAAATTATAACATGTATGTCGATATATTTTATCCCCCTATGTCGACATATAACGGTAAATTCTGCTTTTTAAATTTCCCTCTAAAATTCAAATAAGTGGTTATATAACCAAATTTCGACTTTCTTCCTATTTTTACCGTATTCTCTCTATTTTAAACTTCTGAAACAAATAAACCATGGCTTCCTCTAATCCCAAATGTTTTAGAGAAGAGAATTCATCGTTTTCCTTCCCTTCTCCTACCAAGGCCCCTTCCAAAACACTACTATGGCCAAAGTTATTAAATTGGAAGGAGAAATGAAGAATGTTCTGGAGATGTTGACTGAAATACAAGTTGTACAACTTTGTATGTCCAAAGAACAAGAGAAACTAAGTAGAATTCTTCGCAATTTGCAAAAATATCTATTGGATAACCCTACGACTCCAATAATTATTGAAGATGGTTCTGCAAATTTGGCCATTCATAACCCCATTCAAGGCAGCAATGACGAGGAAGAAGAGGAAGAACACATGGAGGAAGATGACAAACTCCGATGCATCGGAGAAGTATGTTTCGATCGAGATGGAAATCTCATCGAACAAAAGGGGAAATTTTGCCTTCATTTTCCTCATTGTCCTATTCACATATCCCCGATCATTAGAAAACCACGTTAGGATAGTACTTGTCTTCGTTAATTTGATTGTGTGGTGGGTATATTTAATTTAATTTAACATTTGTTTTACTTACTTATATGTACATTTTAAGATGTGATTGGATTATGGCGTGGTATTGAATGAATATATAGATTGGTTTGGTTACTATTATTGATTCGTGTTATCACTTATCATTTCTCATATATCATTCTTATCATTTCATGATTATCTCATTTTAAATATTACTTATTGTTCTTATATAAATCATTCTCATCATTATTATATGTCATTGGTCTATAATATTTTATTTAGGGGGAGTTAGAGTAAGAGTTAGTGTTACAGTTATAGTTTTACTTGGTTATTTTTGTTGATGAAAAATGGGGAGAAATATATAAAATCTAGGCATAGATTAAGGGGGATTTTTGTAACCCGGGGATGTTATATTATATTTTATATACAAGGTTGTCATTATTAAAATGAGGGAGATTGTTAGTACCTTATGTATTAGTTTTGATGATAACAACTATAGGACATTATATAAAATATAGATACTAATGTTTTAGCAAGATATATATAGTATATAGTGCAGGATATTAGACAGGTGCTGATTAAGAAGACTGTAGAGTATCAAGAGTAGATTCAAGATGCTGATATCAAGAATAGATTCAAGATGATGATATTTGAAGACTCATGAGCATTGAAGAGTTCAAGATATTCTAGATAAGTTACAGAGTCGTAGAATTTATGTTAAAACCTTGATAGCACTTTCCTGATCTCTCTCTCTTCCCTTCTCCAATTTTGTTTTAAATTGTTTTTCAAATATCCTGATTTTAAAATAATCATTTCAAAATATTTCTCAGAATGATTTTCAGTCTCTTACACTTATAAAGATATTATTTTAGTGTTTTAAAGTTTATATATATATTGAATTTTTGTTTATACTTTAATAAATATAATTATATTGATTTTATATAAATTATTTACATTATATTGAATATTCTTATTAAATCTTTCAAAATTATTTTATAAGGTTTTATTAAGTTATATTTGGATTAAAATGTGTATAAACTATATTTAAATGATTCTACAAAGCATCAAATTATTTTACAAAGCAACGGATTTTCAAAATAATATTTTTAAAGCGTTTTCTAATTTTGTGAAGAATATGTCGACATATCCTACTAATGTATGTCGACATAGTGGCCATAATTTTCAAAATTCAAATTTGAATGGAAGTGTCTTTTTGTCGTATCTCTTTGCGATTGGACATGACTGTTGTTTTCCTATATATACCAGACTTCCAAATGAATTTTAAACATATACTTTCTTATTCTTCTCTCCTCTTTTCACTCTCTTGATTTCTAAATCAATTTCTACCTGAACTCTACCGAAATGCAACCAAAATCAAATTCAATCATCACTAGTTTGATTCTCCTTCACCTACTCTCTAATTTCTCTCATCTCTCTCACTCAAACCAAGATCAAAGTGCTATTCAAGAGTTGTAAGATCAATTGTAATCAAGAACGAAGATCCAAGTCTGTAAAACTCTATCAAATCATACTGCTATACTTACGGGTGTGATTGTATCCTGTAAAATCAATTAGTTATGCTTAGTAGCCCGTAAATCTAGTGGGTGTGCTTGTAGCCCATAAATCAAGTGACTCTACCCAGAGGTCGGGATTCTGGAGGATGTGTCTCATAGCCTTGAAATCAATACTGTATTTACATTTACTAGTTAATAAGAAATCCGTACAAGGAATTGTGCGGAACTGGATTTAGGGTAACTCCGAACCAATATAAAATTCTGGTGTGCTCTTTCCTTTTTACTTTTATTGCATTTACTTTTATTTACATTTTGATTCTGTGACTGTTTCTGTGATTATTAATTACATCATTCCAAGTAGAATCTTAAAAATTTGAAAAATATTCATATAATCAATTAAACACTATTCACCCTCTCCAATGTTAATTTAGCCTTAAGATCCCTATTCCGCCGACTCACAATAAGTGATGGCATCACAAAGAAACCAATGTCAAAAGTATGAAGATAGATCAATGTCGAAAGCTTATGGTACCGCATCTCATCAATGAAGGGCCATATACAATGTCGCACACATCCATAGAGTTAGATGATGAATGACAAATCTGTTACATCGCTAAGCAACACCGTGATTCATTAGTGTTATAGTGGTGAAATCTATGTCGCGTCTACTACAACGTCACAACTCAGCTGTGCCGCATCTCATACAACATCGCATATCATCTGTGCCATGCCCCATCAATATAAAATAAGAGAAGGTTGTTGCACTTAATCACTATGGAAGCCTGCTAAGATGCCGCATCGATCCCATGCTGCACTCAATCAATACCACATTGATTGCATGCCGCACTCATTCAATGCCGCCTATTATCAATACCGCTTGTTATCAATGCTGCCTAATATCAATGCTGCTTGTCAATAATGCTTCCTATTATCAATGCTGCTTGTTGTCAATGCCGCCTATTATAAGTGCCGCCCTTCATTAATGCTGCACACTATTGATGCCGCACTTCTTCCATATTGCGTTCAATCGATATCGCTCTTCAACCATATCGCACTTCATTGATGTCAAATGCCAACAAATGAGAAAGAAATCGTAAATGATCAATAGATAAGAAAATATCGAAGGGTTATGATTAAGTTATTATTGAAAGTCACCTACATAATCATAGGCATCATATGTTAATCGATGCCACATTTCATGAATATTGCGTATTACTGACGATGCACAACCTCAGTAATGTGGGAATATTAAAAGCCATATAAGAAAGAAGGATTAAAGTCGTTCGTAAAAGTAGGTTCAAGTGGGATTTGTGTATTCTCCTCCATAAAGCCTCAAAAGCCTTCATATTCATTTACAAGCTCCATGTTGAAGCCATCACCAAGATAGCAATCAAAGTCCCACATCGCCAGTCGGAGCAAGCTCATCTTCTTCCAACCACTATAAATAGAGATGTACCCTCCACATGGAAAAGGGTCCTTAACTTCTTTCTTGCTCTTATCGCCTTTTCCAATTAGGATCTTCTACAATTTTTCTTCATTAAGATAAAGAGAGCTCGTGGACAAACTAATGTCATAAAGGATAATGAGGGAGAAAATGACATATTTGTAAATAAGGGCCTATGTAATTAGATAATTGCATATTTGCATACCTTTCTAACATGTCTCATAATTGAATAAAAGACATGACTTGAGCATATTGTCTATTGTTATTTTGACTTGCTTATTACTTTGATTATGCACTTTGGACATTATCAAACATGGATATGCATATAATAAATCTCTTTTGGTCCAAAGCAATCATGATTCTATTAGAATCATATGACCTTCGGTCTAGACTAGTGTTTATATATATAGCCTCTATATTGCTTATCACATACGGGATTCGAACTTATGAATCATATTTAAAAAAATTCCATAAATAATCATAAAACCAAGGGGTACTATTGGAATTTCTTTGAATATGCCACCTTATATAATCTTTTGTTTTGACGAAGAAATTCGTTAACATGAGCACACATATTTATGAATTTATACAACTAAACCCATAGAAATAAGAGTATGACTTTTTAACTAACATTAATTTTGTAGGTAAAGGACTAAAATTATAAGCAAAAGCTAGTTTTCTAATAAAAGCAATAAATTTGAATGGTCATGTGCATTATCATCTACCTAAACAAGACTTAAGACATTATTATTTCTATTATCAACTTAGTTTGTTTATTGTTGTTATTATCGTCTTCGTCATTGTTGTTAGTATTATTATTATAAACTCAATTAATTTTTATAAACTTAGTTAATTATTATTATTATAAAATTAATTAAGTTTTATAAATTTAGTTAATTGTTACTATTATTATATATATAAACTTAGTTATTTTTTGTAAAACTTAGTTACTTTTATAAAATTCGCTGATCTTCGTTTGTAAACTTAGTTATTTTTTATAAAATTTAGAAATTTATAAAATGAATTAGATGTAAAGATGTTGAATACTTTATGCTTTATAATTATTGTTGTTATTATTATCATTATAAACTTGTTAATTTTCTTAAACTTAGTTAATTAATTATTATTATAAACTTAGTTAATTTTATAAACTTTTTAATTCTTATTAAACTTAATTGATGAAGTTAATTTTTATAAACTTAGTTAATTTATTATTATTATTATTATTATTATTATATAAGTTTAGTTATATTTTATAAAACTTAGTTAAATTAGTTAATACTTTACCATTTATCATCATCATCATTGTTGTTGTTGTTCTAAACTTAGTTATTTGTTATAAAACTTAGTTAATTTTATAATTTATTAGTATTGGTATTATTATCATTATTATTATTATAAACATAGTTAATTGTTATGAAACTTAGTTGATTTTTATAAACTTAGTTTTTTAGTTCTTAATATTGCTATTATGATTTTTGTTGTTGTTGTTATTGTTAGTATTATTATTATAAAGTTAGTTAATTTTCATAAGCATTAGTTAAAATATTATTATTACCAACTTAGTGATTTATCATAAACATTAGTTAAATTATTATTATTATTATTATTATAAACTTAGTTAATTTTGATAAACTTATTTAAATTTTATAAAACATAATTGACGAAGTTAGTTATTATAATCTTAGTTAATTTATTTTGATTATTATTGTTATATAAACTTAGTTAATTTTCATAAAAAAGTTAACTTGTTAATTATTATTGTTGTTGTTGTTCTAAACTTAGTTAATTATTATGAAACTTAGTTTGTTTATTGTCATTGTTACTACTATGACTCTTGTTGTTGTTAGTGTTATTATTTTAAACTTAGTTAATTTTTATAAACTTAGTTAATTTATTATTATTATATAAACCTAGTTATTTTTATATAACTTAGTAAACTTGATTAATATTTTATAATTTATTACTTTATTATTATAAACTTAGTTATTTTCATAAATTGGTTAATATATTATTATTATTATAAATTTAGTTTATTTTTATAAAACTTAGTCAACAAAGTTAATTTTTATGAACTTAGTTAATTTATTATTATTATTATATAAATTTAGTTACTTTTTATAAAATTTAGATAACTTGGTTAATATTTTATAATTTATTATTATTAATATAATTTAGATAATGATTTTAATTTTTAATAATTTTTTATTATTATTAGTATTATTATTATTATTATTATAAACTTAGTTAATTTTTATAAAGCTCATAGTTAATTTTTTTTATCAAGGCTAGCGGGGTTGACTGGTCTCCTATCAGTTTATTGCAAGCACAATAGGAATTGGATCATAACATGCTATGATCCAAAAAAGAAAACTAAATAATAGAAAAAAACAATGGAAGAAACGAAAAATAAAACAAGGACCAAACAAATGCCCTAGCTCCAACAGTTTAGAATATACTCATCATATCCAAACTTACTTGGAGCAATGCCAAACTTGATTACTTGTATCATATCACATCGTAATTACATTTCAATTTTCCTCTTTCCATTGAAAACTCTTTCATTCCTTTCTTTCCACATAACCTGAATGAAATTTTTGAGAAATAGCAGGAGCATATAGCTTTGTCCATCTTTTCACATTGTAGCCTTGTACATTAGACCCCATTCAATAGCACTATCCCTGTTTATGCTGCTTCTGCTAGCAATGTTCATCATCTCGTGTCACATTGGATATATAACAGAACAATTGAAAAACATATGCAAATTACTCTCCTCCTCATTAAAACAAAAGACACCAACACCATCCACATCCATGCCCTTATGTATCAGTCTAGCCTTGGTTTGAAGAGCATTCCTCATGACCTTCCATAGTAGAAAATTATCACTTTACTTGCATTTAGTATTCCATATTCTTCTGTTTCGGGCAAAAGGTTGAAGAACAGAGCTACCAAAGACACATTTATAGACCATGGAGATGTTGCGATTAGAACATTTCTGGTACCAAACAACATTTTCAACTTGAGATATAGGATATAGGATCTGCTGTATTTCATTCCATAAACTTCTTATTACCTGATTACTTGTGTAAGGATGGGACACAATACCTTCATGAACATAGTCTTTAGCTTTAGCGTTGAGAGGGATACTTGTCTGTGTCACCTGATTATAGGACAATACATTCTTCAAGATAAGGCCATGCTTAGCCCAAGGATCTGACCAGAACTTAGCAACATCATCAATTACAGTTATTATTCTTAAGTGAGGCAGCACAGTTGACATTAGTCTTAAAATAGTACTCTGAAACCCAATTAATATTTTGAGGGATGTCCATAAGCCAAAAATCCTTTTTGCCTATGTTATGCTTGATTGACCAGAGAACCCAGATGTAATCCTTTTTTGTTTAGCAAATTATTTAAATGCTTGCTAAATGCAGCTTTACTTTAGTTGAGCATGTTGATAATTCCTAAACCACCATGTTTCTTTTTCACTTCCACTTTGTGATATGATATAGGTTTTAACTTAGAGGAGTGCATCTTACCAGTCCATAAAAATTACTCATAGCTCTCCTTATCGTTAAAATAAGTGGGATTTTCACTCAAAGGACTTCTTTGTGCAGGGTAATAAGTTTTAAGGACAACACTTCTGAAAAATTAGTTTTAAGGACAATTTTCAGAAAAAGGATAAATAAAGTTATCATTTTCAGTTATACAGAAATAATAAAAAATGAATTTATCGTTTTCCTGTATAACTTAAAAAGATAAATGAATTTATCATTTTTCTGTAAATTTTACTTAAAACTAATTATTTAGAAATATTGTCCTTAAAACTTATTACCCTGGAATGAGACGCCCTTCAACCTAATTTCCACTAAAATAAGCTTCTTAAAAAGGAGGATGGTTCTGCTCCAGTAAGTTATGCAAGCAAAGATGGTAGAATTTATTAGCACAAGATGACCAGCTTGAGAGAGAAGCTTGTCGGAGCAGGAGTTCATAGTCTTAGTGATTTTAGTATAAAGTCCAAGGCATTGAGAAGTGGTTATTTTGGAAGTTGCAATAGGGATTCCAAGGTATGAGGAGGATTCAGAGATGGATTGCAAGCAAGAAATTGAGGAAATGTTACTAGTAAGGGCTTCAAACACTCCGGCTATTAATATATTGATTTCTGAGGATTAATAGACAGACCAGAGATCTTGAAGAACACAAGAAAAACATCAAGTATGCATTGAATAGAAGGGACATCGGTCTTAGTGAAAAGGATAATATCATCTGCAAACATCAGAGCTGCTATCATGGGGTACTTGCATTTTGGGTAAAGCAAATAATGTTTAATGTCAACACACTGGGATAAAATTTTAGTTAGAACTTCCATGACCAAGATAAACAGGTAGGAGGACATCAAGCCATCTCGCCTAGTACCCTGTTTACTTCTGAAGTAACCTACTATAGTACCATTGTAGTTAACAGAAAAGGTGGCTGTGGATATACAAGAACAGATCCAAGTAACAAAGTGTTTGGGAAATCTCATTCTGGCCATTAATCTAACTATTGAAGTGCATTATATAGAATCATAGGCCTTCCTTATGTCAAGATTTAACATGGCTTTAGGGGAAATGTTTACGTTGCTGTATCCTTAAAGAAGTTGATGAGTAATAAGAACATTATAAAGAATATTTCTTCCTGGCAAGAAGGCAGCTTGGTTATGGGAAATTAACCAGGGAAGCACAAATTTAAGCCTAGCAACAATTATTTTGATGTACACTTATAGATTAAGTTACAATAGGCTATAGGTCTAAACTCAGTGACATCGGAAGGGTGATTAGATTTATGGATTAGGGCAAGATTGGTTGCATTGATTCCAGTTGTCATTTTACAATGCTTGAAGAAGTTAGACACAACTTTACGTAGGTATTTATTGATGATATCCCAACAAGTTATATTAAATACAACATTAAAACTATTAAGGCATCCACATGAATGTTGGTTCATATTAAATTTTCTATTTCTAATTTCAACATAGGTGACTTTAGCAGACATCATGGATTGTTGCTCAAAGGAGACAATATGGAGGTACAGATCAAAAATTATGTCTAAGTTTGGAGATAACTTAGAGGAGTTATCCAGTAATCCAGTGAAGTAGCTCAGGAAGGCTTCTTTAACAAGTTGAGGAGAATCAGCTTGCTTACCAATCTGGTCTTCTTTGTTGTGAATGTGAGCTTTTGATTGCTTAATTTTTAGAGGGTCATGGTAAGACTTGGTGTTCCTATCACCTTGAGCATCCTAGCTAAATCTTAGCTTTTGCTTTTTCATAACTGCTTAAGTTTAAAGAGCTTTGAGGAACTGGTCATGGAGATCACTTTTCAGAGTTGAAGCATTGGTATTAGATGGATTCAAATTTAGATCATGTTGGGCAGTCCCCAGCTTAGTTTTCAGATAGAAGAAGAAAGAGCTCCACTGCCATACTTCTCCTTCGCCTAGACCCTAAGAACGGCTTTGACATTCTTCATTTTATGTTGAAAAATATACATAAGGTTACCAAATGTAGAAATAGACCAAGCCTGTTTTACAAAAGAAAGAAAACTAGGATCATGAACCCAAGCGTTAAAAAATTAAAATGAGGATTTCACATTTATAGTAGCTTCCCCTGAGGAAAAGATTTGAGGGGAACGATCTGAGACGAGGGGAGGAGGAAGATGAGAGGAGACGGATGGCCATTTGGAAAGGGTAGCTAGATTACAAAAACATTATCAGTTTTTTTAATGTACAACAACCACTGCTGCTTTTATTGTTCCAGGAGAATCTAGAGCCAGTAATGGAACTTGAACAAGGGAAGAGGAGTTAACAGATTCATTTAAAGGAGAGATTTCATTTAAAGTCATAGGACTTCCACCAAATCTATCATCAAGATTCAGAAGGCAGTTGAAGTCTCCAAGAACAAGCTAAACGTGGCTTTCTTGAGAGAGGTGGAGGATTTACCTAGAACCTACATTGTTATCAACATATATGATAGTAATGTACACTGAAGTGGATGAGGGAGATGTAGCATATGATAGTGAATAAACCATTTGTTAGAAAGGATAGGGTTTACTTAAAACTGAGAGGGTCATGCAGGATCATAATTTTACCATATGGAGCTTCAGCAAGGTTATGAACAAGGGACCGTGTAACGACCAAAATTTTTGGACACTTTGTATTTAAATATCTGAATTATTTAAATATTTTAATCTTGGATTAAATGTTAATAAAATGATTTGATAATCTTTTTAACCCCCTTTTAAATCATAAGTAATAATGGTAAACTTGTTTTGGAAAAATGTTTATAAAAATAAATACTTTGAAAAAAATATTGATAATGCGACCTTTATCGACAAATAGCTTTTTAACTGTCAAAAGTTG
Organism: Allium fistulosum; assembly: GCA_030737815.1. Lineage (NCBI taxonomy): Eukaryota > Viridiplantae > Streptophyta > Magnoliopsida > Asparagales > Amaryllidaceae > Allium > Allium fistulosum. The sequence goes on from CM060907.1 coordinate 856,321,607, forward strand.
TTCAGATTTTTTTTACATACACTTATTTACTTAGAAAATTAATAAAATGAAATAAAAACTTTTTACCATTATGGAAATAATTTTTTTGGATGATGTCATCAAAGATATTATGAAAATGAGCTTAAATGGAAAGTCTTAACTCTTAAGAAATGATAAAGGAGAAGTGATAGGATGCAATCCTTACATGTCATGAAAGTAGGGGGAGGGGTGGTGGTGATAAAAAGTTTATGCTATATCATTTGAAGTCTATATAAGGAGGGGTACACCTTTCTTTAGTAATCACTAATTCATAAAGCTTGAAATGAAGTATGAGAATTAAAAATGGTGAAAGTGCTTAAGTACTAATCCACTAGTTCTTCTATAACATTTTCATGTCTTAACCAAATCATCTCAAATCTCTTCTAAACTTTGGCTACAGGCTTAAAACATTATGGAAAGCATTATTAGAAAGTAAAAGTGGGAGAAGGTGAGAGGAAGGGGGGTCTTGGAGGGTGCTGTGAGCATGGAAGGAGGAGGGGAGGTGTGGCTTTGGTTTGGAAGTGCTAAATGTTGGATCTTTAGGCTTTTAGTGATGGTGGGGAGGTGGTTCTTTGTTATTATGGCTTTGTGCTTAGGTTTGGCATGGATCTAATTGAGTTATCTCACTATCTTATTAGTATATATTGTGTATATATATTGTGTGCAAAGTATAAAGTTAATGCAACATTAACTAAGTAAAATTAAACTTTGAACCCTACTTGCTTTTGAAGCAAATAATAACTTTATATTGTTTAACATCACTTTTATTACACACTTAAAATGTGGTGTGGCATTGACTTGATGTTTAAATGGTTGTTAACTTGTGTGTTAAATTGAAGTAAGTTTGAAAGTGTTTGAAGCAAGAATAGTCGTTATAAGTGCACTTCTAAATCCCTTGTTTTCAGGAATTTTTATAAATAAATAGGAAGATATTCTTAAGGATTTAATTTCATGGTTTTTAAGTACCCTAAGTGTTTAAAAATGATATTTAAATTTGGTATTTTTCTCTAATCTCTTTAGTGATGTTTTCAAACATGTTTTGAAATATTGAAAGAGTATAAATGAATAATAGAAATTGATAAACAATGTTTTATTAGATAAAATAAGTTTTATAAATAAAAGTGGTTTTAACTAATAAAAGATTAGTTAAACCAAAAGGATATTAGAAGTCACTTATGTAACTTAATCATGCTTTGTGTGACTTGATCGTGCCTTGTTTGTTTATTTGTTTATGGAAAACCTTTAGTCGTATACTTAGCACTAAAAGCTGATGAAGTAGGCTTGTCTATCTGTGGGAATTAAGACTGATGTTCATGTAGGGATATGGGCAATAGAGCTCTAACCTACCGGCTTTACTCTTGATCGAGGGATAGTGTGAGATGAAAATATCGGCAACATGATAAGTATACGGGACTTGGTTTCCATATGTGATCGTTCTTATTATTACTTAATGACCAAATTCGTCAATTTAATCTTGAAGAGACCGTGATTGGTAAGTGTTTTACTTATCGAAAATCACTTCAAAACTAAGATACGTGTTCTATCTCTTAGAAGTGGATCTGTTCTAGATGATGGAATCCATGTGTGGTTTCGAGATCTATTCGAGATGTGGGAATCCAACTGGGAATTTGTGTTTTGTTCGAGTGATGAAGACTTGTGTGAAAGATGCTGAATGTAACCTCGACATCGTAAATGATAGTAAACAAAGTAAGGGCATAGCTTGGGGTTTGGCTGACCCACGATAGGATATTATCACTTCATATCTAGAGTATGCTTATCGATGTCGCGCGTGGGAGGTGATGGTATTTGGGATCATGTATATAGGCGTGGACTGACTATTTATTCCTTAATGATATATTCTATCTAGAGATATACGACACTCAGAGGTAGTTTCCGACCCTTGTGCAGGAGATGGATTCGACGTCAACCGAAAAAATCTCTATGAAAAAAACAAAATATGCGAACGTTCCTTATCGGTTTTGATTGTACCCTCTAATATGCTATTGAATGTTACCAATGTTACCATTCCAGCTATGTTATAATATTTATGTTCTACACTATATATTATCTATTATATCGCCTTATGATAAATGGTGGTTCTTTTGAGGGGATAACCGTTCTGGCATTCCACGCAGTCTCAAAAGTACTGTTATATGATGGATACATATTTCTTGAGTTTCTCATACCAAACTTATGTCAGACACTTGGTTTTTGTTTTCTCTAAATTCCTCGCGTGCTCTTTCAAGTAGTCTGAGAAAGGCAGGTTTTCGTTGATGTTCTTTCGAGCTCGAGAAGACGAGCTAGATGTTTCACCTACCGTAATATTCTTATTTTTTCTACATTAATATTGTACATATCGGCCTTTGTGGAGACAGGTTGTTATAACTATCAAGGCTGATGATAGTACTTAGGTTTTGTAACTTCGAAATTTCTGTATCGGAGTAACCCTTTGCACTGTTTGTTTGATATTATATATTACCATTTCGTTAGTGAGATTCTGATGTTTTATTCTCTTCTTTCTTGTCTATTTCTTTTTCTTTTTTACCCTAACTTTTCGTCTTTCCGACTTTTGGGTACTCAATGCGTGAATAACGTGGATATAGTAGTATCGACATTCGAGGGTCGAAAAAGTGGGTCATTACAGACCATAAGGGGTTTATGAATTCAACAGCTTTGAGAGTTGGGGGAAGGTTAAGATTGGTTTCAAGAATAGCAATGAAGTGGATTTTTTTTAGATTGGATTAAGTCCTTAATATGATTTAGCTTGATTTCTTTGTATCCTCCTCTTATTTTTCATGCTGCAAGGTTATGCAACATTATTAACTTTATTGAGGTTTGTAGGACTCTGATGTTGCCTTCTCCTTGTTGAAAGAGACTTTACATAGCCACTTTCAGGAATTGTGTAGCTGTTAAGGAGGGTATTTGCTTCATCCATTCCAACAGTAATGGCCTTCTTAGGCTTATTATTCTTTGAAAGGTTGCCTTGTTTGTTAGGATTGGGTTTATAAGCAGGGGAAGATTTGTTGGTTGTTTTGGAGTGAAGGAGGAATTTTGATTGTGAGAGAAATAATTGTTTGTTGCATTAAAGTCTTTCCAACCTAGTGGGGCTTGTGTATGGTGGAAAGGCTCTTTTAGAGATGAGTTCAAAACATTAAGCACAATGTCTTCATGAGTATTAGGATTCAGGGGAGTTTCAGGTGGTTTAAATATCATAGATGATGGTTGGAAAGAAGTTGCTCACACAATGGGACTGATATTTAATGTGTCAAAGTTGTTTGAGTTTGCATGCATGGGAGAAAGTTGGATGAGAGACATGTCACAATATTTGAAGGGTGATGGAATCTGGACAAGCAAGGGTGGGACAAGATTGGTTTGGTTGGTGCATTTATTTGGTGAAGTATCAAAAGGTTTAGAGATAGAGCTATTTATCTTTGAAGCATTAAGTGCTTGGGAATTGTTTTCATTTGTGCATGCATGCACGTAGATACTTGCATTTATATCACTTTGTTCAGGTGCTTTATCATTATTTGAAATCTCATTTCCTCTAACTTTATTTTCCAAGGCCAAATCATCTTTATTATCCTCAGCTAAACTTTGATATCTATTTCCCAGTAAAACTTCATTATCATTTTCCATAGATGGCAATAGGTCATGAGTACTTTCTACATTAATCAAGTTATCATCTTTACATGTCTCGGCATGTTTGTTTCTCAAAATAGGATTGCTGTTGGAGGAATCAGGGAAATCTACTTCCTTAACCTTATCAGGATAACTACCTAAGGCCTTGTATTGTTTTTTGTTTTTCTCTACTTTCTGCCATTTGTGTTTCCTAGCAACATGAAATCTAACTCTTTCAACCTTGTCAATTTATATTTCCCTTTGCTTTAGTTTAGCTACTTTACCTTATCCACTTTCATTTTTTTCTTTGCAAACTCAATTATACACTCAGTAGTTTTGTGTCCAAAAGTTTTGCAACTAACACAAATATCTGGTTGCCGCAAATATCTTATTTGAATCATCTGCTCTTTCCCATCTAACAGTTGAATTGGAAACTGATTTAGTAGCTTTTGATTTGGATTCACATCAGTCATGCATTTAGCATACTCTAATCTTTCTAGTCTTTCAGTAAACTCATCCATACATAATAACTTACCCTATCTACTTACTAACCAGTTTATCCCAAAATGAGACCAAGCATAAATTGGTATATTAAAAAAACGCATCTAAATTGGTACTGAGCTTATACTTCCACAAACATTCCCTATCTCTGGGTTCCACCATTTGATTATAAACATCTTATTCTTCATTATTATGGGATCAACCATATGTAGTTTTGTTTTGTCCTCATCATAAGATGGTAGAAAGAGGAAGACAAAGCCATTGAATTTCACCATTATAGACCTTCCAGTTTCCATATCCTCTTCAAGTTGAAAGTCTATATGAGTGGATCGTCTAGATTATATGCAAGTATGGACAGTTAGCTATATAATATAATACTATAAAGTATAGTAACAAAGTAAATAAAACTAATCACACCGGTATTTTATACTGGTTCGGACCTCCCGTCCTACGTCCAGTCCCGAAGCTCCTCTTCGGAATTTCCTTTCAACTAACCCTCGCTTAACCCGGAGGAACAGGTTTACAATAAAAGAGTTTCTTTGTCAAGAGTGTGTTCTGTAACACGGATGTTGACTATTGAGTACAAGAGTGCTTCCAATATATATTTATCTAGAGAATATATGAATGAGGAGTTCTATATATATGGAAGAGTTGATTACAGGTAGTTGATTGCTTGTAGATCAGGAATGAACAGAGTACAAGAGATAAGAGAGTAAGTAAGTCAAGTTGTTATCTTCTCTTGAATTCCTGATGTTATTTATAGTGATGAAGAGTTTTCTTGTATAGTTGCATCTGTTGTAATCTTCGTAAAGTCGCTTCTGATGATGATGAAGAGTTGCGACAAAGAGAAGTAGATGTGTCTTTTCGAATGTGACAGTTGAGCTTTGAAAATGCACAGTCGAGTCTTAAATCAGACGTCTGGAAAGTTACCTCAGACGTCTGGTCTTCATATCTGTTATAAGCCTGGATACTTTTCAGACGTCTGATGTTGGTAACCAGACGTCTGGTTGCTTCTGAATTATGAACCAGAGGAATCATTCAGACGTCTGGTTTGTGCTCTCAGACGTCTGAAAATGTTTGAAAGTGTGCATGTTGCTTTATCTTGTGCATGTCCCATTTCTCTTCAATCTTTTCTGTTTTGACGTCTTTTGATTCTTGTCTTGAGTGTTGCTTTAGTCTCTTTGGTGACGTTACTCTATCAACTATCTGTAAATGTAGATATATGTACATTCGATTTCCATTGTATAGTTGTTATCATCGAAACCATAGAATTGATTTCCTAACAATCTCCCCCTTTTTGATGATGACAACTATTCAATGTACTTATATATATATATTTCAAATCTCCCCCTGAATATGTGCTTAGTTTTGTTCATAAGATTATATATATATATTTCTCCCCCTTTGACATTATCAAAAAGAATATGTAAACGATCAAGTCAAAAATAAATTTTCATTAAAGCTGGAGAGGAAGTACATACAACGAGTTTTACACAAAATACAAACAACTAAAAGACCTAAGTTCTAGTGATATTTCGGACTTGGATCGTCTTGTTTTGGTGAAGCTTGTTTTGGATCTCCTTCCTTTGGTGAAGCTTGATTTGTATTATCTTCCTTTTGCTCATCTTTTGTAGAAGTATTGGCTTTTAAGGGAGATGTCAAAGCTTCCTTTGAAGGATCATCGTCAAAGAGTTTGGAATGTTTCGAAGGAGGAGAGGGTACAGGAGTAGGCCAATCATCAGACGGTGGTGAAGGACCACGAACTCGCTGTAGAACCTCTTTCAGAACTGATAGGACAGTGGAGAGAGACTCTTCGACTGTGGATAGTCGTTTGGCAAATGAAGTTTCAAATTTGTCGATTCGCCTAGCCAAGTACTTTTGATTTTGAGAAAGTATATGTTGATTTCTGAGTGTAAGATCTCGAATACTTTCATTAGGGTTTGTTTCTAGTCGAGTCTCTATAACGTCTTCTTGTCCTGGATAATCAAATGGAGCAGGAGGAGGAGGAGTGATTTCTCTATGTTGTTCTGCCTGTTGAGATGAAATAGCAGATGGTTGAGGAGGACTTTCAGTTCTTCTAGATTGTCGATGATGCGTCCAATCTTCAAAAGACATGAAGCCCGAAGGAATTTCAGGTAAATGCATCAAAGAAAAGAATTTTGTGGAAGCATATTTTGGGGAAATTTCTTCGAACGTTGAGAGATATGACGAAATATTATGCGCACGAACAATCCTCATAATATAAGTAGGATAGATAATTGATGGTCTTGATCGATTCCAAAATTGTTTGAGCTCGTCAAATATGAATTTCGCCCAGTTTACCCTTGTTCCACTAAAAAGAGCATAAAGTGCTTTGTGCTCCATTTCCGTGATTTTCTCGTGACTCCCCATCCGTGGAATAATTGTATTGATTATCATCCTTGTGAGCAATCGAGCTTTAGGACGCAAATATTTTGAAGCAAATTTGGGCATTTCATCCTCCCATATTTGATGGGTGATGTTATTCCTTGGTTTAAAACGATATCTGGGATATTGTAAAGATCTTCACCAGTGTCGGAACATCCCAAGGTTCTTCCGATTAATCCTGGAGTTAAACGTATGGTATTTCCATAAACACTTGACCACAACCAATTGTCCTCGTCTTCGGTATTCCAGACAGCAGTGCTATCTAGATTGGCGTAGAATAAGAAAATAGCAAGTTGATCTATCTGAACATCATTCGGTGTGAAAGAAAGTAAAGTATCCAATCCAGCATTTTCGCAAAGTTCATCAAGGTCGTACATGGGAAACTTAAGTAAATTATAGAAGGGTCCTATATGTAGCTTTTTCTTTTGAATTTCTTGATACCTTTTTATCGAATGGGGGGCTTTGAGCATCCATCGTTCAATCTGCTCGTCGGAGCATACTTGAGGATTCGAAGATGTTGATTGTTGATCTAGTTTACGTTTCGAAGTTTTGATATTTTTTGTACGAGGAGGCATCTTGATTCCGTTTTGAAAATATCTAGGTTTTGGTATAATTTGAAATCGGTAGAGAGAAAATACGATATATGAAAAGTGAATCGTAACTGTCGTTATTTTTGGGGTTATAAGAACGGTCGATTGAGTTCCAGACGTCTAATTTTGAAAGTAGATGTCTGGTTTGCCCTAAAAATTGTACAGATAAAGCAAACAGACGTTTGTTTAGTATGTGTTAGACGTCTGATTTGATGAAGTTTGGAAAAGTTAGAGGCAGAGAGACTAATCAGACGTCTAGAGGTTAACGTAGACGTCTGTTTTATGTTTATTTCTGAAACAGATAGGTTAGCCAGACGTCTGAAAATTAGTTCAGACGTCTGAATTATGCTAAATATGTTTTGAAGAAGGCAGAGCTCCATTCCAGACGTCTGGGGGTTATTTCAGACGTCTGACATATGCACAGTGCTTAAAATTGTGACATATATCAGTGAATCAGACGTCTGAAGACAATAGTCAGACGTCTGAAAAGATCAATTTTGCTAAAAAATAGTATAAAATTGATGATTTTATTTATTTATCAATTGTTGACAATAAAAATTTATTATATATAAAAAAATATATAACAACTTTACAAAATGTATACAATACTTAATTTTGATATTATTTATTTAGAAGGCGACGGTGTTTTCTGATTTCCTGAGTCATTATCCTTCCATGGTCTTAGTGGAGACCATATATTCCTTCGTTCGTGGGTCCGTGGAGAGCCCGAATATCGTCTTGGAGAGGGATTAGAAGGAGTACGATACGAAGAAGATGGATCTAATGAACTACAAGGTTTTGGTAGTGGTTCAAGTACATCTTTCTTTCGGGACGAACAAAACTTCATCGCCACTTGTTCTAGAAAACTAAGCCTTCGTGCTGTAACTTTCTGTTCAAAATAGAGTTCTCATTGAAGATCCATTTGTTGTTTTTGATAATGATGAATTTCATCAATTTTCTCCTTTGTATTAGGAGAAGTAAACAAGGATCTTTTCGTCTTTTTAGCCTCTGGAGTAAACCCCGTATGATATGAGGACCACCTGTTTGTTGGTTCTTGTGGTGTAGGTGTCGGAAGACGTTGTGGTGTATCTACTGCGCTATCCATTGATGGTGTGGAGACAGAAATAGATATATAGGAATTTTCAGAAGACATTATTTTTCTAAATTATAAGAATTTGATACTTTGTATATAGGGACAGTTTGGCACAGGTCCCTAATAAGTTTCAAAATACACAAAAACCCCAGTAAAATAAAGTTTGTAAATTAGGTCCCTAGAATTGAGTTACTGAATAATGACATACACTTATGCAATTATTCAGTGAATAATTGCAGACATTTATGCAATTATATCAAAAAATTGTGGAAAATTCCGCAATTATTCATCCAAAAAATTGCGGAAATTTACGCAATTTTTTCAAAAAATTGCGGAAAATTCCGCAATTATTTACCCAAAAAATTGCGTAAATTTACGCAATTTTTTCAAAAAGTTGCGGAAAATTCCGCAATTATTCACCAAAAAAATTGCATAACTATATGCAATTACTTAGTAACTTAATTCTAGGGACCTAATTTACACACTTTTTTTTACTGGGGTTTTTGTGTATTTTGAAACTTACTAGGGACCTGAGCCTAATATTCACTTGTATATATTTGTGATATAACCATGGGTATTTATATATGCTAAAAAGGTTATTTATAGGAAAACTAATCTTCTAACATTTTAATGGTTAAAAAAAATTCAATAATTTGTGGTAATAAAAAGGTGAACTAAATTTAGTTTTTAATTCAATTTAAAAAACCTTTATCATACAATTGACCAATGCTTAACAAGTTGTGTTTTAGATTTTCTACTAGTAAAAACATTTGTGATAATAGGAAATTTAGATATACCAGAGTTGATGACTTCTCCAATGCTTATGACAAATCCCTTTGAATTTTCCCCAAATGTTACCGTTCCACCATCGATGTATGTTATATTCGATAACATTTTGAATTTCCAGTCATATGTTTGGAGCATCCGCTATCTAGTATCCATTTCTCCTTATTTTTTTATTTTGGGTACCTGCAAGATAAAAAATTTAATTGGTACCCACATATTTGATTAGGGTCCTAATTGTTAGAGAGAGGTAGCCATACCCAAGATGGTTTGGTACCTTTATAAATATAATTTTTATTATAAACTACATTTTCTAAGTAATTATTGATATGCTTTTGTCTAATCAATTTGTTATTTGTTTTAGGAACCCAAATTTTCATATTTTTGGTATTCAATTTTTGTTTAGATAATCTTCTAGTTTTTATATAACTAATATTTTTAGCCTTATTTTCTCTTTGTTTAGAGTCTTTTTTAAATCCTATTCCATTTCTATTACCTGACGGTTTTGATAAGATTTTCCAAGTCTTGTTTTCCTTTGTTAAATTTTGACACATTATTGGTAATTTTATCTAATTTTCTTTTAACTCTCTATTTTCTGTTGTCAATAATTCAATATCCTCTTTAAAATCAATATTTTCTTTTAGCAAATTCTCTTTTTCTAGAGTAATGTTCTCACTTTCTATCACAATATTTCTTAATTTTTCTTGAGATATTTCAAGTTCTTCTTCTAAAATAGTTTTTTCATCTTTCAACATTCCTACTTCAAGTTCTAACCTATTTACTTTTACTATATATTCTTTGTTTAATTTTTTTATTTGTCTAAATTTATCATCTAATTCTATGCTAAGTTCAAGTAATTCTTCATAGTTAAGTTCTGGACATACCTCATCTTTTTGTGCCATAAAACACACATTAGCTTGTTCTCCATCGCTATCACTATCACTTTCTGAAGATGAAGACTCGGAGTCATCCCACGTTACCTTGAAGGCTGTCTTCTTTTTGAGTTTTTCAAATTTGCTCTTCTTTTTATCATTGTTAAGTTTTGGGCAATCCTTCTTCATGTGTCCGTATTGATCACATTCAGAGCACTTGATTTGAGATAGATTTGTTGAATTGGTTTTTCCTTCTTTTTGAAACTTGGTCATCTTTCTAAATTTCTTGAATCTATTATAGTTTTTGGCAATGAATACTATCTCATTTTCATCTAAATCTGAGTCATCATTCTTTATTGATGGAAATGCTATGTTCTTCGTCTCTGAATTTAATTCTTTACGTGCCTGCAAATTAGCTTCATAGGACATCAAATTTCCTACCAACTCTTCAACTTTGAGAGTAGAGAGATCATTAGCTTCTTCAATAGCTAATACTTTTCTTTCCCAATCAGGTGTTAAAGAGTTGAGTATTCATGAAACTAAATCAAAATCAGTAAACTTAACTCCTAATGCCATAAGATCATGTTGAATAGTTTGAAATCTTGAATACATGTCTACTATAGTTTCATTTTGTTTCATTTTAAAAGATGAAAATTGATTTTGCAAAATTGAAATTTTAGTTTGTTTGACCTTTGTTGTACCTTCATGTGTGATTTGTAAGGTACGCCAAATATCAAATGCAGTAGTGCATAACATGACACGTGAAAATTCATTTTTGTCAAGTGAGCAAAACAGGACATTCATAGCTTTAGCATTATTTGATGCTAAGGTTTTTTGTGCATCGGTCCATGTGTTCATAGCAGTAGTTGGAGCTTCATATTTATCTTGAGTGGCTGACCAAATTTCTAAACCATTAGCTTCCATAAAAATTCTCATACGTGTAGACCAATATGAATAATTAGATCCATTAAAAAGTGGGGGTCGTGCTGTGGATTGTCCTTCTTGAAAAATTCTTGCCATATTATAATGATTTAAAAAACGTGTTACTGTTTTTCTAAACGAACCTTGCTCTGATACCAATTGAAAGTCTATATGAGTGGATCGTCTAGATTATATGCAAGTATGGACAGTTAGCTATATAATATAATACTATAAAGTATAGTAACAAAGTAAATAAAACTAATCACACCGGTATTTTATACTGGTTCGGACCTCCCGTCCTACGTCCAGTCCCAAAGCTCCTCTTCGGAATTTCCTTTCAACTAACCCTCGCTTAACCCGGAGGAACAGGTTTACAATAAAAGAGTTTCTTTGTCAAGAGTGTGTTCTGTAACACGGATGTTGACTATTGAGTACAAGAGTGCTTCCAATATATATTTATCTAGAGAATATCTGAATGAGGAGTTCTATATATATGGAAGAGTTGATTACAGGTAGTTGATTGCTTGTAGATCAGGAATGAACAGAGTACAAGAGATAAGAGAGTAAGTAAGTCAAGTTGTTATCTTCTCTTGAATTCCTGATGTTATTTATAGTGATGAAGAGTTTTCTTGTATAGTTGCATCTGTTGTAATCTTCGTAAAGTCGCTTCTGATGATGATGAAGAGTTGCGACAAAGAGAAGTAGATGTGTCTTTTCGAATGTGACAGTTGAGCTTTGAAAATGCACAGTCGAGTCTTAAATCAGACGTCTGGAAAGTTACCTCAGACGTCTAGTCTTCATATCTGTTATAAGCCTGGATACTTTTCAGACGTCTGATGTTGGTAACCAGACGTCTAGTTGCTTCTGAATTATGAACCAGAGGAATCATTCAGACGTATGGCTTGTGCTCTCAGACGTCTGAAAATGTATGAAAGTGTGCATGTTGCTTTATCTTGTGCATGTCCCATTTCTATTCAATCTTTTCTGTTTTGACGTCTTTTGATTCTTGTCTTGAGTGTTGCTTTAGTCTCTTTGGTGACGTTACTCTATCAACTATCTGTAAATGTAGATATATGTACATTCGATTTCCATTGTATAGTTGTTATCATTGAAACCATAGAATTGATTTCCTAACACAAGTGTTCAACTATAATAGTGTATGAGAGAGGTTTATCAAGGAAGAACCCTATAATGTAATCACACTAAACTTCTTTCCCATCAGCTATTGCATCGGGTGGAGGGATTAAGGCATCACCTTAAAAGGAAAGGTCAACTGAAACCGGCACAAACTTAAGAAGCTTTTCTAGGCTTATTCTTGAAATGCAATAACCAAGCAGGACATGTTGAGGCAGAAGAAGAAGAAACAAGATTGTAGGGGATAGGTGGAGTAAAATGATAAGGAGCAGAGGAAGGGAGTGGGGAGAATAGGAGGGAGGTTGGGAGCATCGAAGTCAACTAAAGTAGGGAGGGAAGGGGGAAGTGGCAGAGGAGGAGGAGAAGGCATGGGAGCGAGAAGAAGGTTAAAAAAATAGGGCAAAGAAAGGAAGATGGGAAAAAGGGAAGAGCTACCATTAAAGAGAAAAAAAGGAGAATAAAGGGGTTTTGAAGATAGTTATTATTATAGTTAATTTATTATTGTTGTTGTTTTTATCATTGTTATTATGTTGTTCTAAACTTAGTTAATCATTATGAAACTTAGTTGATATTTATAAACTTAGTTTGTTTATTGTTATTAATACTACTATGACTCTTATTATTGTTATTTGTATTATTATTTCAACTTAGTTAATTTTTATAAAGTTAGATTATTATTATTATTATATATAAACTTAGTTATTTTTTTATAAAACTTAGTAAACTTAATTAATATTTTACTTATATATATATATATTTAAAGTGTGTATGTCACATAGCATACACCCATCTTAAGCATTAAAACATACCTTTTAGCAACATTAGCGAGTTCACTAATATTTCCAAAGGAACATGAGTATGAAAAGAACCAAAAGCAAGTCAAGAGCCATCAAATACCTACACTTAACTCAAACAAATATATAAGCACATATATTTATGAATTTATACAGTTAAACCCATAGAAGTAAGACTATGACTTTTAAACTAACATTAATTTTGTAGGTAAAGAACAAAAATCTAAACAAGAGCTAGTTTCCTAATAAAAGCAATAAATCAAAATGGTCGTATGCATTATCATCTACCAAGATAGGACTTAAGGCATTATTATCTCTATTATTAACTTAGTTTGTTTATTGTTGTTATTATCGCCGCCGTCATTGTTGTTAGTACTATTATTATAAACTTAATTAATTTTTATAAACGTAGTTAATTATTATTATTATTGTATAAACTTAGTTATTTGTTTATAAAACTTAGTTATTTTTTTAAACTTCATTGCTTTTCGTCTATAAACTTGGTCAATTTTTATAAAATTTATAAAATGAATTAGATATAAAGATGTTGAATAATTTATTATGTTATTGTTGTTATCATTATAAAGTTAGTTAATTTTCTTAAACTTAGTTAATTTATTATTTTTTAAAGTTAGATAATTTTATAAAGATTTATAATTCTTATAAAACTTAATTAATGAAGTTAATTTTTATAAACTTAGTTAATTTATTATTATTATTGTATAAATTTTGTTAAGTTTTATAAAACTTAGTTAAATTAGTTAGTACTTTATCATTTATCATTATTGTTGTTGTTGTTCTAAGCTTAATTAATTTTTATGAAACTTATTAATTTTTATAAACTTAGTTTGTTTATTTTATTATTATTATTATTATAGAAATTTAGTTTAATTTAATTAAACTAAGTTAAATTTGGTAATACTTTATCATTTATCATTATCATCATTGTTGTTGTTGTTGCTACTCTTTAGGTAGTTAATTTTTATAAAACTTATAGTCAATTTATTATTATTACTTATTATTATTATTATAAACATAGTTAATTATTATATAACTTAGTTAACTTGGTTAATAATTTATTATTATTATTCTAAATTCAGTTAACTGTTATGAAACTTAGTTAAATTTTTATGAACTTAAATTTCAAAACTTAGTTAATTTGATTAATGCCGATAGAGTTAGGGGTATGCCTTAGGACAGTTATGTAATTTGTTATATACATCTAACTCATTGGTCAATCTTGTTCGAAATAAAGGTGTTTTCTTTCTATTATATACTTGATATAATGTGGTTATATTAATTAATTAATTTAATTAAAAATATATTTAATAGAAAATCCAAAAATGGTATGTTCTGTGGTAGTAGTCACAAAGTGTTGTAATCATGATTAATTTATCACAATAAAATTAAATACACCATTTTAAACGTTCCTAGTCAAGATGCATCGAGACTGGATATCGATGTATCCATTGAGACTAGAGTACGTAACGCTCTCTAAATGTTGGGCTGTGTATTACTCAAGACTGCTGGGGGCACCTAGTGGGTACATACCAATAATTATTGGATAACCATGGAATGACTCATTCGATGGTTTCCTATTGGTTAATATAACTAAGGTTAAATAGAAAATATCTATGTGAATAATTTACATAGTTCTTTCGACTTGAGAATACCGTGAATCTTCAATATGAAAGCTTCGCTTTGATTACAGTCAAATCGTGGAGAAGCTTCCGTCGAGTGACTATAGTTGGGTAGAGTGGAAGTATTGGAAGTAAAGCATTATTCAAGAACGGATTCGTCTCCTGAGTTATATCAGGTTTATCACGGTTAACTCAAGTCAACCCAAAGTCAAAATCTCTGGCCAGAGTATTTCTCTTAATAATAATTATTATTATTGAACCAAGCACTTTGTGTTTAGGCTATAGAGTTGAATATGGATGATGTTGGAATTTTGACTATTACCAAATTCAATAAGTCCAAGGTGATATAGTTTTGACGAAGAGAATTGGTTTAAATAATTGTCATAATTGGGTAACGCTTACTAAATTAAAATGAGATTTTTCCGAAAATGAGTAAGCGATAAATTTGGCTATATTTCACACCACCTGCCAAGTGAAGTGTGAACGTCAATGTTCGAATAGTTCAACATTAATCGCTGATCGAATTTACACCGAAGAGTCGTACAACCAAAACAATGAATTCTCTTTAGACCAAACGATTTAATTAGTTTATAATTGTTATTAATTAATTAAATGAATTAATATTTATTTAATATTAATTATGAAATTTGAGTGTGATTTGAGAAATAAAATTGTTGCATATTTATAAAAGTTATCTATATATTGATCGACATGAGATATTGATTAAAAAATAGGCTAAATACGATTGTACATATTTAATTTGGGTTGAATGGGCTCACAACCCATGAGATTTAGAGAGGATAGGCATTGGTTTGAGAGAGGTTGGAGGCAGCTACAACATAGCATTAGGGTTTAGAGATGTGTGGCTAAGATCTAGTGAGAAACTTACATGGTTTGCTCTCTTATCCTACGCATATAAATACTAATCTCAAAACCATAATCTAGAGCTAATTCATTTTTTTGAGCTGCCACTTTCTTCTTCTTCTTTCTCATTTTAATGGCAGCAACTATCCTTTGAAAAAAATCCTAAAAAATTCTCAAATCCAATTCAAATTAAAAATACAAATTTGCAGTAGAAGGTCTCCAATCCTGGATTAGCAACCTAACGGATTGGGAATTTTTCTAAGAAGAGAAATCATTGTTCAACATGGACTCAAAGGCTTCTTTAAGAGGTGAACTTTCATTTATTATTATTTTTTGATATCAAGTCTATCATATAAATGTTGATTTACATCCAAATCATCTATTTGTATTCAGAACTGTTTATTGTTTAGATTATGTGAGTTTTTTTGTGGGTACATGTGTTTGTTACAATTGGATTGGTAATGTGCTCGTTGTAATATTTTTTTTATTGATTTATTGTTGAATTAAATTTCTAAAAAAACAAAGAAATTTTCATTTTTGATTTATATATATATATAGATCTAGACTAAATGTATAGAGATCTGCAAATTGTCAATATATATAATTGTATATATAATTACAATTCATATATATTTGATCTTAAAATTTTCTTATGATGATTTATACTTATTTTGAATCATAAAATATTAACATATTTTATTAAATTTGTATATACATATTTTATTATTATATAGTGATTTTGTGAGTTGTTTATTATGTATAAAATAATTAATATTTAAAAATTTAAATTTTATATTTTTTAAATTTGCTGCACCACACAAGAAGTTTACTGTAAAAAATTTAAATTTTAAAACTTAATTTAATAATTATTAAAATTAATTCACTTTCTGCAATAAATTATTAAATTTAAAATATAATTTCAATTGAGAAAATTCTAGAAATTTTTCTTGAGCCTAAAATGTATCTCAGGTACCTTTAGAAATATTTTTAATTTTTTATACTTAATTTAATAATTTTTATAATTAATTTGTTTTTGGTCTGCAATCAATTATTTAATTAAAAATATAGTTTCAATTTAGAAAATTCCAGAAATTTTTCCTAAGCCTAAAATGTGTCTCAAGTAACTTCATAAAAAGTTTTTGAATTTTTCAACTTGATTTCATATTTTTAGGAATTAATTTGATTTCAGCTTATTATCAATTATTTAATGGTAGATATTATTTTAATTGAGAAAATTTCATAAATTATTTTTTATCCTAAAATGTGTTTCCGGATTTTCTAAAATTATGAAACTTGTAATTTTTTCATATAGTTATTTTACATTAATTTATTATGGCAGAAACTGTTTTATCTAATAATATATATATATATATTATGTATTATGTATACATATATATGTATATTCATTTACATATATTAATATCTTGTTTTGCCATATTATACAAGCACAAATTTGGACAAATTACGGTACTCACAAAATAAGCTAATGTGCCCGTTGCAATGTAAATCCCACCATCTATATGCGAGCACATTATACCCTTCACGAACTATCATGTTACACATGCACACATACACAGATATATACACACACACACATGTATCTGATATATATATATACATACATATATTTATATGTATGTAAATTAAATCTAATCAATCATTTCAAATTAAAGAGAGAAATAAAAGGTTCATCTCTCCATTTAATGTAATTAATGCTCTCAATTAATTACTTGTTTTAGAGAAAGAAATGAAAGGTTTTCTTCCCTATATACAATAAATCTTATTAGTGCTCTTAACTAATTACTTATTTTTGGGAAAGAAATAAAAGGTTTCATTCCCTATATATAGTAATGCTTTTTAATATAAATGTCAGGTGTATTTGACACACTATACATTTAAAATTAAATTTATTTAAACTTCCCTTTAACTAATTTAAATAAAATAAATGATTTTATTAAAAACAAATTTAGAAATGTTCTAATTGAATTAGCTTCGTAGGCTCAACTAAGATCGAATATGGTAAAATTTTTGAAATTCACCCATTTCTTCCGTTATGGGGTGTCCCAGTTCCTTCAATGGTATCAGATCCCAATACCCTATGCAGTCTAAATTAGCCATGTTAGGACTAACTAATTTAGCTTGCCCATTAAGTAAGGTGTCTAGAATGGTAATGTCTAGCATTGGAATTGGGTAATCAAGTACCTTGTCGTACATGCTTACCAGTCTGGCCAAAAAGGTGAAGTGAGCCCAAAGGTTGCCTCTAATAGAAAAGGCCCAATTTGAATTGGGCCTTAGGCTAGTTTTCAAAATAGTATTGAAAATTAAGATAAAATTTAAAATAAAAACACGTTTATTATAAAAGGATATAATATAACATAAATTTTCAAATTGTTTGAAACTATTTGAATATTAATTTCGAAATTTAAAATTTATTAACACAATTAATCAAATAAATTAATCAAATGAGTTAATTAATTTGTACTGATATGCATGTATTATATATGTTGATATATGTTATGTTATTTTTAAAGTGTTTAAGATAATGTAAGTATACATGTATGTATGTAAGATAAATTTTGAAATTGATATAATTTAATTAAATTTTTTTAATTAAATAAACCAATTAAAGGTTAATTGATTAAATAATATACACATGTATATGATATATGTGTTATACTATAAAGGTTATAGTATATAATAAATATTAAATATAAATGTTATATTAATATAAAATTATTTAAAATGTTAATTAATTAATATTAATTAAATAAGATTTAATTACTATAATATTATAAATAAGACTATTATATAAGTAATATAAAATATAAAAGTTGTATAATAATAAAAATTATATAATATGAATGTATAAACTAAATGTGGAACATTAACGAAACCCTAAATAGACTTAAGGAATAAATACATACGTATTATACATATACCATGATTTCAGATGTGCATGACATTTGAATTATGAGGATATTTCATAAGTAATACATTATGCCATAAGTCGATATCACTCAATATAATATATTGAAGATTATGAATCTTCAATATAATGTTGTCCTCTATATATTAATAAATTACTTGCATACTCCTTAGTTGTTGAGAAAACTCAAGCTGGAGATATTATGTGTAGTATTATTAGTATATTGAATAGATGAGGTAAGATAACTATATGTATTTGTTGAGCAAACTCAAGGTACATATACTATACTTAGGCCATCACGATATGGTAGGTATGAATGAATAATTTTTTTTCGATTATTGAGCAAACTCAAGTTCGAAAAGAGATTAGGACATGGAACCATGGATTAAGAGTTGTATGTGATACAACCGATAAGGAGTTATCCATCATCCGTGGAGCTACGACTTGTTGAGCAAACTCAAGGTCGGAATTCTGAGACCGACGAATCCTAACACCCACTAGTGAAGTCGAAAGACTTCTATGTTTTGCTTAGGGTTTGGTGAAGCATAAAAGACTAGTGGGAGCCTTATTAGAAAAATAAAATGATAACATTTAACCTTTCTAATATTGTAAGAATATATGATATATAATGTTATAATAATCTACATTGATAAATTTGAGCATTTAATAAGATTGATAAAATATTTATCAATTAAGATATACAAATGAGTTGAAGATTGAAAAATAGAAATATAGCATATACCTACCAATAAAGGTTATTGCATGTTGATGTTTCAACACCCATGCAAGTGCTTGATATTACAACTACTAAATGCTTTCGTTTTTTAGTCACTGCATATTTATTTGGTCGAGCCATGTATTGCATTCTATGAGTTTTGAACTCTAAAAGTAATACAAGACTATGGATATTTGATCCATATACAATCACATATAAATGTTATATGATAAACGATAAAAGTTTGTATTGTATAATTTTTTGATGAAATTAGTTCGTCTGAAAAACCAAATAAACCTTACTGCAAGATAAAGTATTCAATTTGATTGATTATAAAGGATTGTATTGTGTTAACTATAACACTAGACCAAAACTATGAGATAGATCTAAGAACTCGATCGTTGAAATGTCAGTTTGATCAGCTTACACAAAGGGCAACATATTTGACATCCTTAAATGTTAAGGATGATCTTGTGCGCTTTTGTAAAGAGTTCATTATGATATGGTAGTAAGGATTTTCTTTTGAATGGTTTGACCGTTTAGAAAGAATAACGAATGTACAAGAGTAGATGTGACTTAAGGTACAGTTGGGATGAAGAGTGTGAATAGTCATTTTTGCTTCATAAAGAAACAACAGAAACTAGAATTGTAATAATAACGATTGATACTTAACATTGGAATAAGAAATATGATTTCCATTCTGAAATGTATTTTCATATAGAAAATTGTTTCCTATGATATTTATTTCTCTTGTGTTCAAGATATTTGATCGAAGAACACTCCACGGTAAACTAGTTGCAGTATATGAAATAAATAAATCTATATTAAGTGAATGAAGGACCTTCGAATTTAGTACTCTATTATAGTAATGGCGAAAATAGTGGGAGCATGCCATATAGCACTTATTGATTGCATCATATTACAAAAAATGTTTTCGTAAAACGTACCGAACATTATTTATGAAATAATGACTATTCTTCCGTATTGACTGAGAAAAGACATAGCTATATTTCAATATGAATATTACTAATATTCGTTATGAAATAAAACTCTAATGTGGTATTTGTTTTCATAACAAAAGTGATGCATTGGAAAATGCAGAAGTGTCTAATATTATTTACAGTTATTTTGAAATTATAGACTAAGCCATAGTTTTGAGAAAAATAATTATATTATATGATTTTGAATCAGATGATACAAGTTATCATATCTCAAACAATTAAGGGCTATGCACCCATTCAGTGGGAGCATCATAAGAGTTGATGAACTCTTCGAATTGATACATAGATGTATGCAATTATAAGTCTATTAATACCAAAACGGTTCCATGTACTTCGCAATATTCACCAATGAGTTATCACCGACATGGACATGCATATTTGATATACATGAAGTATGTCTATGGTAAACTAACAGAATATAAAATAGAAGTAAATAAAATAACATGCGATAGAAATGATTCGATTTGATAAAGTGAATGAGTATATTGGAAAGGGTTCCGAACGTACCTAAAAAGGAATAAATATCCAATCTCAAAAGTCACTCCTTCATGCGACACATAATGATGCATCGATAAGGGGTAATCGAACTTTGTTAGACAATGTATGATCATATAACGACCCATAAATTTTAACGGTTTAAATAACTTAATGTAACGTCTCGGATTTTCGCGTTCGAAAATCGACATCCATACTTTACATCGTACTCGAATGTCGTAGATTCGAGCGTTCAAATCCGAGTCGCCGGAGCTTATAACACAGTTAAGTAAATAACACAGCGGAAGAAATGAATAATACATTGATATACAATATCTGATACAACAGAGTGATACAATGAATATCAATATACATCAGAGATATGATACAACAAATAGCAGCGGAAATGAAAACGATAGATAACATCAGCAGTGGATAATCTCCATCTTCAAAGCACCGATCCAGAAATAGCTTGAACTCCCAATAACGAGGCACAAACATAAGCAAGTGCAGTCCGATCCAAAGACTGAACTAGCTCCAGATAATCTACTAAACCTGAATATCTGAAAAAACCCAACTCTAGACTGCTCGTGTAGGAAATTATGAGCACCCAGAGTTTAGGAAAGGAACAATAAACTCCGGATCAGTCATGGGACTGGTGTGAGCAACAAAAACAGTTTATCTTTAAAAACAAATAGCAGAGAATTTTTAAAGTCAATTCGCAATGCTTTTGGAAAATGAAACTACCATAAGACCTCCCACCACACACACAATGCAAACGCAGAATTAGAGGAGATTTCTTCTTATGATAGTCAAAGATGCTTACTACGCAAAATCAAATCATTTGATATTATTACTAGTGCATAGTGCAGAAAACAATTTCGAAAGTAGAATATAAATCTTAGCCAGCATAGACATTTCGCACTTATGCCTACTATAGCTACCATGTTCAATAGCAGGTTACCACCACATTCCATGGCAGGTAATACAACTAAAACCGTACAGGGCTCGTATTGTTTTGTTTGGATTTCCAACAAATGGTCAGGCTAAGGAACTTCCTATTCCACGAAAGAAACGCCTCTGGCGGGACGTTCCGAGAACCAACTGTTCTCTGCCAAACAAGGCCGGCAACCCCTTTTCCCAAGGGATAAAAGAAACCTCAGATATGCCACCCCCGGTCCTTTGGGACCTTTATCCGAGCTCGGTATCCAACATCACACATCATAAAGAAAGTGTATCCACATGAGTAAGTATCTGGGCTCCATACCATGATACCCCTTTTCCAGAAGGAATGGTCATACCCTAGGGGAGCTACCCCTGAAAACCTTGCCGCACGATTCCTGTTTCGACCATTACCGGGTTGTGAGGCTCGACGAAGTCTCGTCCACAAAGCTACGTTTTTTTTTTCAAAAAGCCACGCTTTGGGTCAACAGATGATCAACCTATGATCACAAAGATAAATGATCAAACAAATGATCATATCACAAATGATCAAACATTGATCATCACACAGCAACACTCAGCATGCCACATTACCAAATTGGGATATATCGCTGATAAATTTCAACTACATAACCTCTGAGCTCGTACGTCTCAGAGAAGGGTGTTAAGCTAAGAGAATAAATTCTCCGCCACCAACAGAAATGTATTTGAAAGAAATCAGCTTTATATCTCAAAGTGTAATGTCAGACATGTATCCATATAAGTCTGTTCCGGGTTCGAACAGAACCGAAGGCACTTCTCACGAAGCCCTTGCAAATCCGGATAATTTCCAATCACGTCCGGACTTCCCGTCACAAAAAGAGTGATATAAATCTCTATACCGGAGCAACTCAGTGCAGAGACATTCGACAGGTTGTCCTTTCATTTTCGAAAATATCCGGTCTTCATCACCGGTCTTCAAATGCGATCCATATACGACGTATCACTATTCGGAATGGGTTATATGACACAGATGTCTTTTCCCGGCTAACCCGAATAGTGAGCGCAATATTTAAAACATATGGATGTTGGGATTTCAATTAAGTCACAACTTATTACCCAAAAATCTTTCTTCAAATGGTTTAAACAAGTTACCATTTTAATCCTTTTTAAACAAAAAGATTCAATTCACAAAGTTCACTTAATTTCACAAAGATTCATTCACAGATTTTCCAAATCGATTTCCATTTCAATTTGATTAAATCGTTAAATCATTAAATCAAAGATTTAACTCATAGTTTTCAAAACAATTTCATTTCAAATGGGTTAAACTAACATCATTTTAAATCTGTTAAAATAACAGATTAAATTCATAGCTTTCAAAACAATTTCATTCATAACTTGGGAAAATCCATTTTTTCAACTCAATCTTGAAATTCCTTTAATTAAACTGGAATTTCATTTCTTATCTGAAAGCTTTTATCATTTGAAAACAAACAGTTTCATTTCAGAAAAAATGATTCATCCATACGAGTGGAAATCCTTGGTTTAAATTCAAATTCCCAACTTATACTTTTAAAATGGTTAAATTCATACAAACACATTTATATCATCTTTTATCCCTAGTTTCAAATCATAGGATTCAATTTCAAACTTGAATTCAAATTTAAATCAAATTATTTAAATTTTCAAAACTCGATTAAGTTATTCAAAATAACTTTTATCTTTGAAATTCTATTTCAAAAGCTTTTCACTTTAAACCCAAACTTCCAATTTCAAAATCAATTGAAATTAAAATTTTAATTTCAAAAACATCATATTTAAATTATCTGTGACTTAACCGATTTCCACGTGAAATCCATATTTATGTGTGTAAAAGTGTAGTCCAGGGGTTTTACACACAATAGTGCAACACAATGAATCATCACAGATCAAAATACAGGATATAGTTGATAAGCGATATAAACTATAACGCTTATCGTTTATTCACAGATCACAGATATATAAAGGTCACAGATAATAAATCACAGGTCACAACACAAATCAGGACATGTCACAAAGCATCACATATTAGGAAATATCAAGTAATTCAATCATTCAATAGAATCCAAACATCCGGGAGTAGGATCAATTTAATTATCTGATAAATTTAAATCACATTAAATTTCTATGAATAATTATTTTCACATTTATTATCAAATAAATTTCAAGTAAATGATCCTCATTAACTATTCATAATTATTAATTAGATTACTTAATTAATTAACTATTAATCATTCATTACTTAATTCATTACTGATTACAAAAAAAAAAAATTATTCTTAGTTATTTTCAGAAAACAATCAATTAATATTGATTATTCACAAATTTACGTTTCAAAGAAATCTCTTTTAAACTTTGAAATCAATTTATTACAAATTTGAGAATTTTGATGTTAATTAAATTCCAACACTTGTTTTATATTAATTACTTCTTTAAAATATTAATTAGATCCCAAAACTTTGTTAAGTGTTTACTTAATTCGACCGTTGGTAATGAAGCTTGATTTGAAACTTAATTAATATACCTTTGAAACTTATTAATTTTATTTCCAATATCCTTTCAACTAAATTTCATTTTCTAAAATTACAGAAGCATTTTCTTTTGTTAAAAACAAAAAAAAATCTAGATATGGTTTCCATTCTAAATTTCAAAGACAGGTTGACAACACCCATAGACCTGAGCCCAAAATTAAAATACTCGAGTAAATCTGCTTCTTCCCCGAGCCACACTCGCGTAAACCTGCTTCTTCCCCGAAAATTCTTTTTTTTCTTCCTTTTTTTTTTTAAGTTTTAAACTCAAATAGCTGCTCCCAGGCTCGCACGTTTCAAGCTCGAGAACGATTTTCTTCTTCCCCCAACTAGACGATGGTCCAGACTCGAAAAACATCGGAACCAACCCGAAGTATACGAAACACAGGCACCCATCCTTCTTCTTCTTTCCCCAATTTCCTGTAACCCACAGGCACAACGACACGCGTGCACGTGCACCAAACTTCTGATCATCTTCAGGAGACATCGCGACATCGAACCCATCAACGATCCTCCATACTCCAATCCCCAACCATCTGAACTTCGCCACCACCCCAAAAACAAAATCGAGTCAAAATCGCAGACCTGGAAACATCACTGGCCACCATCAAAACTGGAATCCACGTCGTTCTCGACATCCCGGCCACCAAAAAATTCGAAACTTCGGTCAACTATTCGTCGTCATCCATTCTACCATCACCTAACACCTCGTAGCACTCGATCACTTCTAGACAATGAACGAGACAAATTACTTAGCTTCGACAAAATTAGGTCTACAGATTTTACGAGTTCGCCGCCGCCTCCACAACCCTCTGACCACCACCACACTATTTTTCCTTGAATCCCCGATCATCCCTCTATCACCAGTAAAGATCCCGACCTCTACAACGTGGTGGATCACCAGAGATCACCGAATTACTCTCTCCTGGTCAAACCAGAATTACATCCTCAACCTATCACTAAAATTGATAGTTTTAGTTTTAAAAATTAAGTTTTTAGATGAGTCCTCAGATTATCTGATTGAATTAGTGAGTTAACATGTTTGCATTTTCAGTTACCTTAAGCTTACTCTGTTATTTGAGTTTCCAGAGACATTCCAGTTAAGATTTAACTTAATTAAAATTTTAAGACATTAGTCTATGATCTAATAAACAACTTTCATTTATAATCCATGTTCTAATGGCCATTAGTTTAAGAGAATATGAATTTTTTTATCAAGTCTTGAACTCGAAACTAAGAACAGGGATGATACAGGAGATAGCTGTGCACATATATTCACCCATCATTCATGTACACACAGAGAACATACACATATACAACATATTCACCACAACACTTGCAACAGAATCAAGTTTTAAAATTTCAAATAGAAAAGTTACTCACTGGGTCAAAACAAAGAAGGCTAGAAAAACAAGGTTGCTCACCTGGAGTTGGAAGTAAAGAACTGAAAGCTTGAGACTGGAAAGAAATTTGATCACTGGAAGATGATTTCGATATCTTCAACTAAATGTCTTGCTGAGATGATCTTAGGCTTCAAGCTGTATTTTATTTTGAAATTGCCTTAAACTTGAAACTTTGAAACTGGAACTTGATTCCAGGCTTTTGAAAGAGAAGAAAAAGATAACAGGCTTGTTGTTTTTCTCAGTTTTGATAATCGAACCAAAGGAGAGGGGAAGGCTGATATACAGGGGATGTGTACAAGGTGATATCCTTTGTTGTACTAAGGGTATGGCTGATATACTTGCATTAAATGAAATGGTACCCTATACTTCATCCTATTCTTACTTTATGTATATTTGTACAAAGATATTCTATTATCTTTGCTTTCGGCTGGGAAGGTGATTTTTTTTGAGTACTAACATTTATTTATTTTGACTTGTTCACATGGGAATGTATTTCTATTTGTTTGCTTTGTACTGGGGTATTATCTTTAAGTTTGTACAATGTTTTTACTTTAATACCAAATATTTTGTTCATGTTTATTTCTTGCTTCCCTTTTGTTTTGTTTTGATTACTTTTAAAATACAAGTGAACTTCGAATTTTTATTAAATCTTTCTTTATTATTTTTAATTGTTTTATACTCACTTAATTAAATCATACTTAAATGTATTTTATTATAACATACATTTTAAAATTTTATTTTCTTGTTTCTTTCCTTATTTGTTTACTTGTATTTGTATTTGTTTGTATATAAATGAAATCCTATATTTGTTTGGTTAAAAATATATACTTTATTTTTTTTTGTTTAATTTGGCAAACTTGTAGATATTTTATTTTAAGTGTACTTTGCCCTTTTGTTTATTTATGTATCTATTTATAACTCAATTCTTAAATCTACTTTAATATTTATTGTCTTATATTTAATTTATAAATTCAAATTATTATTAACCATCCATTCTAATATTTATTATTAAACAATTTATTTACAATTTAAATTCAAATCAACTGTACATACATATATATATTCCCATATATAAAATAATTACTTTATTTATAAAAATAAATGATTTATACAGAATTTATTCAAGACTCGGGGAAACTCGCTATCAATTTATCAATTGATTTTACTATTTTTATTCAAAAATTTATTTATTACTCAATTTAATTCAAAAATTCATTTAATTATAAATTTAAATAAATTTAAAATTTCAGGGTCGTGACAAATTTTCCCCCTTAAAAGAATTTCGTCCTCGAAATTCGCAGGCACGAAAACAACACGGAGATAGATTCGAACTCCTATAACTTCTCGAACACAAGATATGGATTCCGAATTCAAATCGGAATATTCCAAAGTATACATAACTTGTCCCTCTTCGGACTTTGGTTTTCAAACGAAATCGTTTTATCGATTCAATTCAAATTATACTTCATATTCTATTTATCAATTTACCTCAATTTAAAATTTCAAATTTCAAATTCATTAAGGTTTAAAAACGAAAAGCTGATAGGAAAACGATGAAGATACAAAGTAAGAATTTCCTACTACGATACGTAGAGCCATCATCACACCGAAACTCCTTCTTGTAGCTGATACGAAGAAATCAAAAGAATTTGGAAATGAATCAAAAAATATTGATGGAGAAAGATTGCTTCCACTGTTACAGGGTATTGACCATTTATAGTCGTATTCCCTTGTCCCCTATCTCGTCCTCTTCTTGTACTCATACTCACCATCAGTGGATAGTAAGAGAATTTACTGAGACGTTTAAACGGATATCTTAAGGATATACTCATTCTAGAGTTTACTTCACTCTATCTCTAATGAGCTACTTAACGTGTTATACTCCTGAGCTAAAGTTCAACCTTAGCTCTGATACCAAATGTAACGAACTACCGTCGGCGGTCACAACCGGTAGGCTTTTCAACCATCCCAGCCCCACCGTGGCTTACACTGGCACCTCGCAGTTGCTTTTACGGCCAGCCTCTCGACTGTCACGGCTTTCGCCTAACCAACCCATCCCTCTCAGGGACATGTAGGGGTAAGAGTCTCCCGTTCGCCACCAAACCGCGAAGCGAGAACCCCCTATCATGCTGTAATATAGCAAATGCGATCCATATACGACGTATCACTATTCGGAATGGGTTATATGACACAGATGTCTTTTCCCGGCTAACCCGAATAGTGAGCGCAATATTTAAAACATATGAATGTTGGGATTTCAATTAAGTCACAACTTATTACCCAAAAATCTTTCTTCAAATGGTTTAAACAAGTTACCATTTTAATCCTTTTTAAACAAAAAGATTCAATTCACAAAGTTCACTTAATTTCACAAAGATTCATTCACAGATTTTCCAAATCGATTTCCATTTCAATTTGATTAACTCGTTAAATCTTTAAATCAAAGATTTAACTCATAGTTTTCAAAACAATTTCATTTCAAATGGGTTAAACTAACATCATTTTAAATCTGTTAAAATAACAGATTAAATTCATAGCTTTCAAAACAATTTCATTCATAACTTGGGAAAATCCATTTTTTCAACTCAATCTTGAAATTCCTTTAATTAAACTGGAATTTCATTTCTTATCTGAAAGCTTTTATCATTTGAAAACAAACAGTTTCATTTCAGAAAAAATGATTCATCCATACGAGTGGAAATCCTTGGTTTAAATTCAAATTCCCAACTTATACTTTTAAAATGGTTAAATTCATACAAACACATTTATATCATCTTTTATCCCTAGTTTCAAATCATAGGATTCAATTTCAAACTTGAATTCAAATTTAAATCAAATTATTTAAATTTTCAAAACTCGATTAAGTTATTCAAAATAACTTTTATCTTTGAAATTCTATTTCAAAAGCTTTTCACTTTAAACCCAAACTTCCAATTTCAAAATCAATTGAAATTAAAATTTTAATTTCAAAAACATCATATTTAAATTATCTGTGACTTAACCGATTTCCACGTGAAATCCATATTTATGTGTGTAAAAGTGTAGTCCAGGGGTTTTACACACAATAGTGCAACACAATGAATCATCACAGATCAAAATACAGGATATAGTTGATAAGCGATATAAACTATAACGCTTATCGTTTATTCACAGATCACAGATATATAAAGGTCACAGATAATAAATCACAGGTCACAACACAAATCAGGACATGTCACAAAGCATCACATATTAGGAAATATCAAGTAATTCAATCATTCAATAGAATCCAAACATCCGGGAGTAGGATCAATTTAATTATCTGATAAATTTAAATCACATTAAATTTCTATGAATAATTATTTTCACATTTATTATCAAATAAATTTCAAGTAAATGATCCTCATTAACTATTCATAATTATTAATTAGATTACTTAATTAATTAACTATTAATCATTCATTACTTAATTCATTACTGATTACAAAAAAAAAATATTCTTAGTTATTTTCAGAAAACAATCAATTAATATTGATTATTCACAAATTTACGTTTCAAAGAAATCTCTTTTAAACTTTGAAATCAATTTATTACAAATTTGAGAATTTTGATGTTAATTAAATTCCAACACTTGTTTTATATTAATTACTTCTTTAAAATATTAATTAGATCCCAAAACTTTGTTAAGTGTTTACTTAATTCGACCGTTGGTAATAAAGCTTGATTTGAAACTTAATTAATATACCTTTGAAACTTATTAATTTTATTTCCAATATCCTTTCAACTAAATTTCATTTTCTAAAATTACAGAAGCATTTTCTTTTGTTAAAAACAAAAAAAAATCTAGATATGGTTTCCATTCTAAATTTCAAAGACAGGTTGACAACACCCATAGACCTGAGCCCAAAATTAAAATACTCGAGTAAATCTGCTTCTTCCCCGAGCCACACTCGCGTAAACCTGCTTCTTCCCCGAAAATTCTTTTTTTTTCTTCCTTTTTTTTTAAGTTTTAAACTCAAATAGCTGCTCCCAGGCTCGCACGTTTCAAGCTCGAGAACGATTTTCTTCTTCCCCCAACTAGACGATGGTCCAGACTCGAAAAACATCGGAACCAACCCGAAGTATACGAAACACAGGCACCCATCCTTCTTCTTCTTTCCCCAATTTCCTGTAACCCACAGGCACAACGACACGCGTGCACGTGCACCAAACTTCTGATCATCTTCAGGCGACATCGCGACATCGAACCCATCAACGATCCTCCATACTCCAATCCCCAACCATCTGAACTTCGCCACCACCCCAAAAACAAAATCGAGTCAAAATCGCAGACCTGGAAACATCACTGGCCACCATCAAAACTAGAATCCACGTCGTTCTCGACATCCCGGCCACCAAAAAATTCGAAACTTCGGCCAACTATTCGTCGTCATCCATTCTACCATCACCTAACACCTCGTAGCACTCGATCACTTCTAGACAATGAACGAGACAAATTACTTAGCTTCGACAAAATTAGGTCTACAGATTTTACGAGTTCGCCGCCGCCTCCACAACCCTCTGACCACCACCACACTATTTTTCCTTGAATCCCCGATCATCCCTCTATCACCAGTAAAGATCCCGACCTCTACAACGTGGTGGATCACCAGAGATCACCGAATTACTCTCTCCTGGTCAAACCAGAATTACATCCTCAACCTATCACTAAAATTGATAGTTTTAGTTTTAAAAATTAAGTTTTTAGATGAGTCCTCAGATTATCTGATTGAATTAGTGAGTTAACATGTTTGCATTTTCAGTTACCTTAAGCTTACTCTGTTATTTGAGTTTCCAGAGACATTCCAGTTAAGATTTAACTTAATTAAAATTTTAAGACATTAGTCTATGATCTAATAAACAACTTTCATTTATAATCCATGTTCTAATGGCCATTAGTTTAAGAGAATATGAATTTTTTTATCAAGTCTTGAACTCGAAACTAAGAACAGGGATGATACAGGAGATAGCTGTGCACATATATTCACCCATCATTCATGTACACACAGAGAACATACACATATACAACATATTCACCACAACACTTGCAACAGAATCAAGTTTTAAAATTTCAAATAGAAAAGTTACTCACTGGGTCAAAACAAAGAAGGCTAGAAAAACAAAGTTGCTCACCTGGAGTTGGAAGTAAAGAACTGAAAGCTTGAGACTGGAAAGAAATTTGATCACTGGAAGATGATTTCGATATCTTCAACTAAATGTCTTGCTGAGATGATCTTAGGCTTCAAGCTGTATTTTATTTTGAAATTGCCTTAAACTTGAAACTTTGAAACTGGAACTTGATTCCAGGCTTTTGAAAGAGAAGAAAAAGATAACAGGCTTGTTGTTTTTCTCAGTTTTGATAATCGAACCAAAGGAGAGGGGAAGGCTGATATACAGGGGATGTGTACAAGGTGATATCCTTTGTTGTACTAAGGGTATGGCTGATATACTTGCATTAAATGAAATGGTACCCTATACTTCATCCTATTCTTACTTTATGTATATTTGTACAAAGATATTCTATTATCTTTGCTTTCGGCTGGGAAGGTGATTTTTTTTGAGTACTAACATTTATTTATTTTGACTTGTTCACATGGGAATGTATTTCTATTTGTTTGCTTTGTACTGGGGTATTATCTTTAAGTTTGTACAATGTTTTTACTTTAATACCAAATATTTTGTTCATGTTTATTTCTTGCTTCCCTTTTGTTTTGTTTTGATTACTTTTAAAATACAAGTGAACTTCGAATTTTTATTAAATCTTTCTTTATTATTTTTAATTGTTTTATACTCACTTAATTAAATCATACTTAAATGTATTTTATTATAACATACATTTTAAAATTTTATTTTCTTGTTTCTTTCCTTATTTGTTTACTTGTATTTGTATTTGTTTGTATATAAATGAAATCCTATATTTGTTTGGTTAAAAATATATACTTTATTTTTTTTTTGTTTAATTTGGCAAACTTGTAGATATTTTATTTTAAGTGTACTTTGCCCTTTTGTTTATTTATGTATCTATTTATAACTCAATTCTTAAATCTACTTTAATATTTATTGTCTTATATTTAATTTATAAATTCAAATTATTATTAACCATCCATTCTAATATTTATTATTAAACAATTTATTTACAATTTAAATTCAAATCAACTGTACATACATATATATATTCCCATATATAAAATAATTACTTTATTTATAAAAATAAATGATTTATACAGAATTTATTCAAGACTCGGGGAAACTCGCTATCAATTTATCAATTGATTTTACTATTTTTATTCAAAAATTTATTTATTACTCAATTTAATTCAAAAATTCATTTAATTATAAATTTAATTCAATTTAAAATTTCAGGGTCGTGACACTTATTTAATTGAATTTTTTGAAATTTAAATAATTGAATTTGGAAATAAAAATTTGATATTTGGATTACGTCTATTTAAACATAGCAAATAGTAAATTTTCAATTTATAACGTGGAAGTTTATTTTTTTTCTTGTGTAATTCCATTTTAATTTAAATCAGTTAATATTTGATGATAATAAAATGTATTCCAAACCTAAATATTTTTATATAATAAAGTTGTAAATCATCTTCTGAGTGAGGCGTCATTTTTCGTTTCTCCAAATTTGGACTGTTATTGCTCCGTTCATCTTATTTTTGTCAGATTTGCAGCATTTTGGTACCGACATCGACTTTTGATAGGATGATCGTACCACTGACATCTGTATACCGTTTTGATTTTCTCGTCGTGCTAATCACCACAGTATATTTATTTCTGTATTTTGGGACCTGGGACGCGACGAAAACGATAAAAACGGGTGTCGTATCGGTACCATATCCGTGACCCTTTTGTTTTCTATTGCCTTTCAAACTTCAGCCATGTCATCCAAGCAACAATTAATTGCTTTAAATTATTTAGCTGAGCTTCAGTGACCGTTACCTTGCATTAACTTTCGCATATATTCACTTAGGTTCCTTTCAAATTCTCCGTCATTTCCACTCTACCGTTGAAACAAATATAAATTATATATATAAGGCTTTTATAATTTTGTTATGAAGCCAGCTGTCTATTCATTTCTTTAACTTTTCTGTTGAATCAAAGCGTGAACGTTGAGATTTCATTTATTGCTCTTTCTATTATATATTCGTTTTCATTTTGATTATTGGCTGCTGGTTTCCTTCCCCATTTCTTGGTACATTTTGCCTCTGTCTATTCTTGTTTGCTATTCATATCTTTAAAAAGAGAGAGTTATTATTATATAAAGCCTTCAACGGATGCTTGCTCATGTTTGTGCCTGCTACTTGCCTTCAACGGATGCTTGCTCATGTTTGTGCCTGCTACTTCAATATTTATAAAGAAATTTTTTTTGATGATGACAGCTCATAAAGCAAAAGTTTATATATAAATTTTTTTTCTGAAACCTGTGCTTGCTCTCTCATTCTTCTTCCATGCCACCTTTTCTCGTCCCTGCTCCTTTATCTCCAAGCTTTCGCCATCTTTCACCTCACACAGTCGCCACGCATACAACTTCCGCCATTCCTCCTCGAACCCAACACCCGCCACCTGAAGCTCCGTCTTCACCGTGAGTTGAACAGCCACGCACGTCAGCTCCACCCAAAACCCCCCCTTGAACCCATCAGCATCGGCGACACAACCCGCCACCACTCCGGCCCCATGCCATCCGACTTACTCCCGACGCCAGGCCAACCCGAGCCCCACCTGGTCTACCACATGCATCACTCAAACCGCCTCATGCCCAAGCCAAAGCCATGCGGTCACACAACCTAGCCGAGCTTCTCTTTTGCAGAGTGGTATATTACGATTTGTAGTATATATATATATATAGTTGGTGGGGCTGCATGCCTTTCGATTCCTATGAAATATTATGTATATACGTTATTTTAAGATATGTGTTTTAAGCTAAGTGATGTTTGTAATATATTATATATATACAGATTTTGTTAAATATGTTGTAGATAAGTTATTGTTATATATATATATCTATATAGTTTCCTTTTCAAAAAGGTTTGCAGCTATATATTTTTTTATAGATGTTATACGCTTTGGTTATACAGCGTAAGTTATATATATATTAGTGGTGGTCTGCAATCATATAAAGCCTACCAATGTCTTTTTGGTAGTTATATAAGCATGGGTATGAGTAATATAAAATTTTAAAACCTGTTATGTATACATATAGTCGGGTAAATTACTTTTATATATAAGTCGTTTGTATATATGAATTTACACAAGTTACAAATAATATGTTTGGTTATATGTGTACTGATTTGATATTATATATATATATACGTTTTGATATTATATATCTGTTTATAAGTTGATTTTATATATTAGTTGTTTTGTTATGTGAGTGTACGTATTATGGCATATCCCCTTTATTCCGAAACAGTCTGCATTTATTTGTTTTAATATGGGGTCTGTACATATTTTTGAGTAGCATGTATATATGTTTATAAATGTATGTTTATATAAGGAGTAAAATCTATTTAATTTATATACAAATTTATGCAAGCAGTTTGCATTTTATTAAGTATGTATATATAAGTATTTATTCCAAATTTTATTGCGTAGATATGTTTGTTTTATTTTGTGTTTAGTTAAAACAATGATTTTGAAAAATATATGTATATATATAATTTAAAATATGTTTGAATTGAGAATATGATTTGATATATATATAGTATTTATAGCTATATATAAGTTCACTTATATCAATTTTCTTCATCGATCCAGTCTGATTTGATTTCGTCTATTCCCATTTATCAGCTTTGTTCGTCGATTCGTGCCAATCTAGCCTTGCTTTGGAAGTCATGCTTGCATTTCGTAACTCATCACATTTTGTTCATCTCTCTAGCCTCGAAGGTGAGCCATCACTCACGATTAACGTTCTTATATTTATTAAATTTGATTTCAATTGAAACGTCAATTGATACATTTTTATATATATGCCATTATCTGTATTTGTTCACCCGTGACATCTGACACCATTACCTGTTATTTATACTGATGATATATGCCTATTACTGTTGTTATATTATTATCATATCTGTTATCACTCTGCAAGTTCCCTGTTAGTATAGATTCACTATGGGTTGAAATGATACATACCCGAACGATTTGTAGAATAGGAGAAAATCGTTATGGGTTGAAATGATAAACCTAAGCGATTTTCATTGAATTGAATTTGGGATTGCGGGTTGAAAAGATATATACCCGTATATATTTTAAATTGCGGATTGAAATTATAAATATCCGTATCACTTGTCCATATGATAGAAAATTATATACAGACACCGTTGGTCTATATATATATATATTTTGAAAATGATTTCTATGGTTTTGAAAAGAAATATATGGTTTTGATAAATATTGGTTTTTAAAGATTTATTAAAGTTTATTTAATAAAGTTGATATATAATATGTTTAAGTATTTATTTAATATCTATATTTTCAAATATAGAGTTTATAATGATTTTAATAAATTCAGATTTGAAATTGATTTGAAATTATATTTATTTAAGAATTATACTTAAATAAGTTTGATCTAAAATTTATTAAATTTGAAATTTTAAAGATATGTTTTATAACTTGAATTTGATTAAAAGTGAATTAAATGAATATTTCAAATTTATATAAATTTAAATGGGATATTTTGTTTATTTAAATTTGTAAATTGAAGCTGTATTTAGATGTTATTGAAATGGTTAAGTAAATATTTCTAAACTAAATAATAGTAAAGTGAATTTGATAAATATATATGAAATTATCGAATTTAGTTTTGAAATATTGAATATATAAAGCTTTGAAATATATTGAAATTGAAATAGTTTATTTTGTGGTTCAAATCTGTATTTGAAATCGATAATTTGAAATGGTTTATTGAGAAACTGAATTGAGTTCAAATTTATGAATTGAGATTGAATTAAAAATTGAATTTTGGAATTCGAGTTGATTTGAATCGATTTGTGAAATTTGAGGAAGCAATTTTATTATATAAAGTATTTTTAAACTGTATCTAAACTATTTATATTTTAACTTATAACTATTTTATATAAACTATTTTTATTTTATAAATTATTTTATTTTATTATAAATTTTAATATCTAAACTGTTTAAGAGGAAAGTCTATGATTTCAAAATGTTATGAATTTCAAGGTTTTGATTTCCAAAGTGTTTTGATTTTAAAGACTTATGATTTCGAAAGCGTTATAACTTTGGAAGTATTATGATTTTGGAAATGGATATATTTGAAGTGAAAAATGATATTGTATTAATATGGTTTTGAAGTGGAAATGATATTGTTTTGATTTGGTTTTGAAATGAAAATGATATTTTGGTTTTGAAGTATAAACTATTTTAAATGACCACGGTGTTATAATAACGATTGGTTGTTAAAGAGACCGGGATCGGATATGGGCATACTCTCTGTCGATACCGAAAACCACTTTAACAACTGTGTACGTGGTGGAGATTCCAGAATGAAGTAGGATGGTGGCGACGATCCTGTATGAGGTATATACGTGGACCCGACTACTGTGAGTTGGCATAAGGTGGCTAAAATAGGAGCAATTGACGGGCTAATGAGGTAGCACCTCTGATCGGACACACTCCATCGTATGCCATTCTATGACCTGTGATTGATTTGGTGCGCACCCTTGATTCAGGAGTGTGGCTCGAGGTGGGCGATTGCTATAGCTCTGCGTTACCACCGGCCCGGAAGTGTAATTGGTATATCTACCCTGGCATTTCCTAGTTGTGCCGTGTCACCTACCCTAGCGTGCTTTACTACGAGTTTGATTTGTGTCGTACCTATGGAGTATCCTTTGGTAGCCCTAGTTTACGGGGTATTACGGTACTGTATAGACTATTGGCACTATAAAATGTGTTAAGGGGGATATGGGTAACGCCTTAACGCTATTTTAATAGTTTACTTTACTATAGACATTATTATAATAGCGTATATTACTACATAGTAGATAGTTTAACGGATCCTTAGAGGATGGTTATCCCAAACATCCTTTAAGTTATTTGTATTTCAGTTGATATTTCACTTGAGTTGGATTTATTAAAATAAGAATGTTAATCCTGACTCGAGTGTTTTGTGTTTTGCTTTACGCTCGGGTCAGACTGAGTGATATAGCATTTGAGACTCACCTTTGGAGTTGGAGCTTCGCTTGGAGATCCAGCTATCTATCAATTCTGCTTTCAGTTATTCAGTTGACTCCAGATATATATTCTGATCTTGTATTTGATTATTGAATTGAGACATCTATGTATTCGTGACTCCTGGTGTATCTTGTTTAACTCTATTATATATATATTAGCTTCATGAACTACTATTCTTTTGTTTTCGCTGCATTATTTTATATTACTCCGTGTTTGTGATTCTGTGATTATTTTATTTACTGTATATGCTGAGTTTTCCAAATTTAAATTAACAATCTGATATTTTGAGCAATTCAAATCCGACATGTATAGATGCGAATGGTTGAAAATTTCAGGTCATTACAGTTGGTATCAGAGCTCTGGTTTTAGGCAAAACTCAACATATAAAGTAAATTTAATTACAGAATCACCTTCTTTCGAGCTTGAATTCCTTCCTCTTCAATTTGAATTTCTTTCGAACTTTGGAACCCTACCTTGTTCTGAAATCCATTCTTGTCCTTTCCTGTTCGTGTTCTTCTTGACTCTGGAGCACCCCATAGCTCCACTTCGGTTGATCTCTATAATGAATCTGAGGATATCTTACCACCTCAATTGGCAATTTCATCCTGATGTTTTGAAGTCACATCTCTCCCATTTAAGCGGGAAAATTGAATTTCCGCATCGACCTTATCCTTGGAATCTCGGTTGACCCGGTTAAGGTCACCCGCGATCAATATAAGTCTATCCATCTTCCTCTTTTGTAATTTAGTTATCCTATCTTCCTTTCTAGTCCATCTCGTTTGTTAGAATTCTTTTGATTAGGGTCCCTCTAATTTGAATCCCTATCCTTGTTCTAAAAATTTATTCTTGAAAAATCGAGTGAGGGAGTGTATTTGTAATTAATATAAAATATTTTATATCGTGTTGTTTGAGTTGTTAAGTTTGAATTTTAGGTTTCGATCGATTCGTCTAGCTAACGCTATCGATAGGAATTCTAAAACACTTGAACAGAGCAAATTGACACAATATTGTTTCCAAAATTTGTGAATTTTGTATGATTGTATTTTTATCTATAAAAGTATAGTTTTCTGAAATTTGATAATTAAAGGAATTGGTTGTTAAGAATGATAATACTAGATTATCATTATTATTTTGTCTATTGTTATATGTTATATGGTGTTCAAATTTTATAAACAAGGTTTATTTGATTTGAAAATGAAAATATTTAAATTAAGGATTTAAGAATTTAATTTCCGGTACTTTTCAAAATTTGGTTTTGATATATATATTATTTGAAAGTATTTTCGAATAGAAATTGTTTCAAAAGAATAATTTTAAAGTTTAAAACCTATACTCTCCTTCATTGTCGCTGGGAAATAATTTCGGTGATGACCGCAGCATCATCGACATTCATTTTCGAGTCTCAAAGTGGAGAGACCACTTAGTAACTTTGCTACACTTTATTTTGAAATTTGATTTAATTTGAAAGAAAAAAAACTTGAGTATAAATTGATTTTATATATATAAAAAAATATGTATATAATTATTTCAAAATAATTTGAAGGGAAACCGGAAAATTTGAATCTTAAGTCTTATATTAAGAAATGGTTTCAATTATTGAAATAAAGTGAAATTTTTGAATAATTGGAATATCTAAAATGATAAATGAAATTAAACCAACTTGAAATAGTTGGATTAGGAATAAAACTTGTTTGTATAACACTAGATTACATTTTAATATATATAACTTGCCTAAAATATTCAAAAAGTTAGAATGTTAGGATATAATAAAGAGTTGTACAAGAAGAAAACTTAAGTAATAAACTTGTTCAAGCCAAAATAAGGCTTAATATAAATGTTGTAAATAAAAGAGAATTGTATAGTGTTTAATTGCATTCGGAAACATCAATATAACTTACCTAGAAAAGCTTTAATGTAATTGGAATGTAATCGGATAATATACACTATGATATAAGTAATAGGATATCAAAACAATATTTTGTTAAGGGAATTTACTAATAATAAATTGAAAATATATTGAAAATGGAAAATTTATTTGTTGATAATATATGGTTATAAAATGTTTATACACGTGATATATGTTGCAAAATATATATTAAGTGAAATAAATTTAATAAATAAAGGAGAATGCTAGTTAAGCAAGTAAATATGAACTTAAGAATAGAGAAATTGAAATTTTAAGGGAAACCAACTTAACTAGGGTCAAATGGATTTAATAAATGGGTAAATAAATGAGTTAAATCAAATAAATTTTGTTTTGAAAAGGGGATTTTGCAACAAACGCTATAAATTGTAATCAAATCTATTAGTTGAAATACATTAAATTGAATCAATAAAATATGGATATAATAAATAGTTATTGATTTAATAAAATAGATTAAACCAAATTGTTGAATGTTAATCTATTTAAAATTGAAATCTGTATGATTTTGAATAGTTGAAGTTAAATGTTGGGGTGGAATTAACTATAGTTGATCAAATAGGTTTAATAAATGAGTAAGACAAAACAAATTTTGTTGTGAAATTTTTGCAATAAACGATTAATGAATTTGAAACAAGTTAATTGAAAAATATAGGGAAATGAAACCAATCAAATGTGAACACAATAAACTTGATTGATTAAACAAAATGAATTGGAATCAATTAATTGAATATAAGACCAATTTTAAAATAAATGTAATTTATATGGTTTGAATTAATTGTTTTATTTATACTTCAAATCTATTTTTCTTTCTGGTTGTTTCTATTCTCCTACCTCCTTCCTTTTCAAGGACGAAAAGTTTTGAGTGGGGGAGAGTGTAACGACCCATAAATTTTAACGATTTAAATAACGTAATTAATTGAATTTTTTGAAATTTAAATAATTGAATTTGGAAATAAAAATTTGATATTTGGATTACGTCTATTTAAACATAGCAAATAGTAAATTTTCAATTTATAACGTGGAAGTTTATTTTTTTTCTTATGTAATTCCATTTCAATTTAAATCAGTTAATATTTGATGATAATAAAATGTATTCCAAACCTAAATATTTTTATATAATAAAGTTGTAAATCATCTTCTGAGTGAGGCGTCATTTTTCGTTTCTCCAAATTTGGACTGTTATTGCTTCGTTTATCTTCAGATTCTCAGCATTTTGGTACCGACATCGACTTTTGATAGGATGATCGTACCACTACCATCTGTATACCGTTTTGATCGTCTCGTCGTGCTATGGATTCCAAAATGTTATGATTTCAAGCTATGATTTCAAAATGTTATGAATTTAAAGTTTTTGATTTCCAAAGTGTTTTGATTTTAAAGACTTATGATTTCGAAAGCGTTATAACTTTGGAAGTATTATGATTTTGGAAATGGATATATTTGAAGTGAAAATTGATTTTGTATTAATATGGTTTTGAAGTGAAAATGATATTGTTTTGATTTGGTTTTGAAATGAAAATGATATTTTGGTTTTGAAGTATAAACTATTTTAAATGACCACAGTGTTATAATAACGATTGGTTGTTAAAGAGACCGGGATCGGATATGGGCATACTCTCTGTCTATACCAAAAACCACTTTAACAACTGTGTACGCAGTGGAGATTCCAGAATGAAGTAGGATGGTGGAGACGATCCTGTATGAGGTATATACGTGGACCCGACTCCCGTGAGTTGGCTTAAGGTGGCTAAAACAGGAGCAATTGACGGGCTAATGAGGTAGCACCTCTGATCGAACACACTCCATCGTATGCCATTTTATGACTTGTGATTGATTTTGTGCGCACCCTTGATTCGAGGGTGTGGCTCGAGGTGGGCGATTGTTGCGGCTCTGCGTTACCACTGGCCCGAAAGTGTAATTGGTATACCTACCCTGGCATTGCCTAGTTGTGCCATGTCACCTACCCTAGCGTGCTTTACTACGAGTTTGATTTGTGTCGTACCTATGGAGTATCCTCTGGTAGCCCAAGTTTACGGGGTATTACGGTACTGTATAGACTATTGGCACTATAAAATGTGTTAAGGGGGATATGGGTAACGCCTTAACGCTATTTTAATAGTTTACTTTACTATAGACATTATTATAATAGCGTATATTACTACATAGTAGATAGTTTAACGGATCCTTAGAGGATGGTTATCCCAAACATCCTTTAAGTTACTTGTATTTCAGTTGATATTTCACTTGAGTTGGATTTATTGATATAAGAATGTTAATCCCGACTCGAGTGTTTTGTGTTTTGCTTTATGCTCGGATCAGACTGAGTGATACAGCATTAGAGACTCACCTTTGGAGTTGGAGCTTCGCTTGGAGATCCAGCTATCTATCGATTCTGCTTTCAGTTATTTAGTTGACTCTAGATATATATTCTGATCTTGTATTTGATTATTTTATTGAGACATCTATGTATTCTTGACTCCTGTTGTATCTTGTTTAACTCTGTTATATATATAGTAGCTTCATGAACTACTATTCTTTTGTTTCCGCTGCATTATTTTATATTACTCTGTGTCTATGATTCTGTGATTATTTTATTTACTGTATATGCTGAGTTTGCCAAATTTAAATTAACAATCTGATATTTTAAGCAATTCAAATTCGACATGTATGGATGCGAATGGTTGAAAATTTCAGGTCATTACAGATCAATTGTGAGTGAAGTTGAGTTAGTTCATTTCTATAAGATCATGTACTTAAGAGTAGTACACAAGGTTAATATTATTTCATCTAAATAATAGTTTACAATACATACGAGATATGGGTTTATAAGAAACCCCAACATATCCTAGGTCAAGGATTTTGGCAGGATGTGCGAGTCGAAAGTCTGCATATAATAACTGTTTGTGAGGGATCTTGTATAAATCTCATCAAAAGGAGTTTGGAAAAGTCTGTCATTAGATGACATATTTATGTTTTGAACATAAGTTTTGTAAACTAAAAACTAAATCAGTTTTATATAAAAGGCAATTCATAAAGTGTTTATGAAAACCTATTCCATTGCACCAAGAAATAATCGTTCTTTCAAGAAATATCAACTTCATTATGAAGGAATTTCTTTGAGAAATTATTGATAGTAAAATGGAATTGGATACGATCCAAGATAAAACTGATTATGTAGATAAAATGAAAGTAACCTAATCTAAATGAATACATTGGATTAGAATGTCTGATAAGTATTCTCGCACAATGAAGAGAAACTATGAGTTTATTATTAATGTCGAGAATAGTTAATCTCTAGTTGTCAATTAAGCCATTAAGAGTATTGACTCCATGCTATGGTATGATGCATAAATCTGAAGGGATTCTAAGTACGTTATCAAAATATGATTATGGTAGTCGTCACCGAAGGGATGTGATCCACCGGTTGTGATTGTGTCTTTATGAGTAAGACTACTGCAGCTAGAATTAAATTAGCAATGTTGATAAGGATAGTATCACAAATTTCAATTATTAAAATTAGCATAATGAATTCAACATTCAACATGCTCAAGTTAATTCGAATTTACTCACAAAATTTCCACTTGATGACTTTACGTTTGTTACATATGTATCGAAACATATAATCGAAATAATGATCTAGAGTAAACTGTTTATACACAATAACCAAAAATATCTCAAAATCAGTGGGAGCGATATTAAGTTTGTGAGTTTTTGGATATGATCCAAGAAATGATAGAAAATATCATTTTATAAGTATCAAAATTGAACAAATATTTTGATAGAAATATCAAATAGTTTATGCAGAGGAAGTGTGTGTTCATGTGACGACCCACATTTCGGAAGGTTTAAATCGACAATAAACCACATGTCTAACTCAAACAATCCGATACATAGATAATCCATGGGATTAATTAAGAAAAATAAGAAAAGAAATATAGAATCTCACATTGGAATGAAAAAAATATAATAATCAAACAAACAGTTCATGAAACTGTTTATACTATACATTTGATTAATATTTTTCAACATCTATCAGAGTTATATATACAATAGAACAATATAATAATGCAGCAGAACAACATGATGCGGAATTAATACTAGTAACAATATACCAAATCTTCGTCTTCATCCTTCAGAAAATATGATCTTCAATGCGCTGAAAACTCAGGGCTTACCCGAGCGTAATGAAAAGACAAAACACTCGAGTCGGGACTAAAATATCCTTATGTGAGTCAAATCAATATCACATATAACATGAGTGTAATAGCTTCAGAGATGTTTATGGGTTATATAGCAGAATATGCTATATATAAAATGTCTAATCAGTAAAATAAATATTTTTCTTAGATTTAAGGCTTTACATTAATTCTACTTAACGCGTTTTTAAGCATTGTCGTATAGTTTGCACATAACGCCCAGTAGCACGTGGGGAGATAGGGATGTGCCGTGATACGACAACACTAAACCAAACTCGTATTGGTCTCGTGTAGGGATAAAAGTATGACAAGGCACATGAGGCACTTCCCAAGGTAGGATACTACCAGTTCGGGTCGCAGGCTGGTGGTAACACATCGTAGCTACGATCGTCCACTGCATCCATCCATCTCATATCGAGTCAAAGGGAGGTCATCCCAAATCAAGGTGCACCAATCGAAACCAACATCAAAAGTAATATTATGGACCAAGTCCAAGAAGAAAATTGAAGAACATATGTCCGCTAGGGGTAGCTAGCCCACTTGGCCATGTCAAGCCATCCTGTTTTAGTCATTTCAAATTAGCACAAGTGCCGGGGACTATCCATCATTTCTTCAAATCCA
This sequence comes from Allium fistulosum, assembly GCA_030737815.1. Lineage (NCBI taxonomy): Eukaryota > Viridiplantae > Streptophyta > Magnoliopsida > Asparagales > Amaryllidaceae > Allium > Allium fistulosum. Next base: position 856,364,809 of record CM060907.1, read on the forward strand.
GCAAACGTATACCAAATCCAACCACTTCATTCTTGAGTCTTCTTCATGTACATAGTTGTTAAAGTGGTTCCAATATTAACAGAGAGTATGCTAATAAGAGATCCCGGTCTCTTTAACAACCAAACGTCGTTTTACACACCGGTTGGTTCTTTTACATTTTGAAAACGATTCATACTTGATATCAAAATATCATATTCGCTTCAAATATCATATTTACTTAAAATATGTCAATTTCACTTCAAAATCATTTTTACTCCAATATCTTAATTTCACTTTCAAAATCTTTTGGAATTTCCATTTAGGTTGTAACTTCATCTTAACCAAATTCGCATTTAAATCCATGATTTAAATATATATAGTTCCTACTCTGACCAGTTTGAATTTTTAGAAATAGTTTGAACAATTTTAAATAGTTTGAAAAGTTAAGATAGTTAAAATAGTTTAGATATTAAGATAGATTATATATTAAATGATTTGAAAATTTAAATAATTTGGAAATTTAAAAAGACGAATTTTAAAACAGTTGATACGAAAATATATATAGTTTATAGTGAAAATAATTTCAAATTCAAAACTGTTTCTTCCCATTTCCAATAAATCTGGATTCAGTCCAAATTTCAAATCAAACTGATTCAATTTCAAATCTTTCAATTCAGATCATCTTAAATCTCAAATCAATTCGAATCACTCAATCTCGATTTAAATTCAAATCAACTCAATTTCGATTTCGATTCGAATTACTTCGATTTCAAAACCTTCATTTTAACTTCAAATTCGATTCAACAATTCGACTCAATAGTTTAAATTTCAATTCAATTCCTATTTTTAAACCATGTCAATTTATATCAATTTCGAGTTCGATTTCAAAATCCGATTTAAATCAATTTAAACTTCAATATTCAATTTAAAGTTCAAATCTTTTAAAATAATTCAATTCCGAGCTCAAATTTGAAATATATTAATTTGAATCTCTTTTCCGAAGACAAATCTCGAAGTTCGAATAAAGTTCAACCTTTTAAAACAACTTGATTTCCATATTCAAATTATACATCGATTATAACTTCATATTTCAAATTTTATTCTTAAACAATTTCTTTTACAAATTTTAATTTCAACATTTCAAAACTCGAATTCAAAAATAATCAAATTCTCGTATTTCAATTCAATTTTATCTTTTTATAAAACAAAATCACTTGAATAGATTCAAATCCAAGAATTTAAAATCGTTAAATTTAACCAATCCGGTGTTCGTATATAATTTTCTATCCTTTGGCCAAGTGATTAGTTATTTCGATTTTAATTTCAGGGATGGATATATATCATTTCAATCCAAATCAAAGTGTCATAGGTATATATAATTTCAACCTATTTCTTAATTTATTCAAAATAGTTCAAATAACAGTTTTATATACTGTCAAATAATTTACAGGGTGATAACAAAAATATATGAAAATATATAAACATCCAATCTTCCAAAATATCAACCAATAACATCCATCACAATCAACATCCAAATCAGTCAAAATATCATAAAAATTTACTAGTTATCAATATTAGATGTTTAACTAGCAATTCAATTTCAATTTCAAATTGAACTGTCAATTTAAATTCCTATCAGTTCAATTCAGATGTCAATTTAAATGTCAGTTAAATTACCAATCAACGGTCAATAAAATAAATCACTTCATAAATTCAATTTAACTAACATAAAAATATTTTAGTAATTCGTGAGCATTTAAAATTCTCACCTTCATTTGAATCTGAAATTTCGAATGAAGCAAATTGCAACAAATTTAACTCTATAGCGTAGACAACGTCAATACGAATCCAACGCAAAAGACGGCACTCGAATCCGACCTCGTGCGAACAATATGCGAATAAATAAACATAACAATAATAATTAACATATAATTAACAAAAATAATAAATAATTAACTTAATTAAACTGTCACCTTCCCTCTCTCTCTGCCCTAGGCAACACGCAAACATCCCAGCACGCAATAAACCCACACCGCGATCGATCCCTTCCATACGCGCGCCTCCCTAGGCCATCAGAGCCCGATCAGTCATCGCCACGACGCGCGCCACCGCAGCGCTACCTCCGCCGCTCAAACTCCTCGTGCGCACACGTGCGCAACATGATGCAACAACCTAAAACCGATACGCAAGAGATTCTTGCCCTCCACACCATGAAACTTGATGATCCGACCGTCCATCTTGTAGAGGAGATCGAGCTCTCCATTTTTGCTTTTGGAGTTATTTGATTTCGATGAGTAGATGAGGAGAAATAAAAGGGAAGATGGACGAATTTCGGACATTAAAATTCTTTAAACAGAGCGGCTGCGTTTAGGGTTTAGGTTACGGGAAAATGAGAATATACACGGCCTTATATAAATTTCCGACTCGATTTGTCGGTGAAAATTCCAAACTCCAAATGAAGCGTGTTGCCTGGCATTCTATATGTTATACCCCTATTTCGAACATAATGGAATAGGTATCGGAAGCCAATTCCATCATATTCAGAAGATAGCTTTTCAAATCAAATTATTTTAATTAAATTCCTTAAATTAATTTCTACGCGTTTCAAGCTTGCACGACCAAACGATAAGTATGATCGCTGAGAAACTTGAAATCTTGTAATAATTCACTATTACGGATCCGACGAAGCTGGTTTCGTTGAAATCTGAGACAGTGCCCAAAAAGACTATTTTTACTCGTCAATTAAAATCAGAAATTTCCAAAATCAATTTATTCACTTTAAAATTCAATTTTAAAGCTAAAAATTTTCATTCTTGTTTAAATAAAATTTAAATCAACTTTTGAAATCATTTTTCATTCACATTAAATTCAGGATTCAATTATTTAAATAATTTCCAATATTAAATTTAAATAATTTAATTGTCCCATTAATTACATTAATAATCACTAAATTTCAAATGAATTGTAGTTATCAAACAATTATTTTATTTTTATCTAAGTAACTCAACAATTATTATTCAATTCCAGCTACTGATTATAAACACATTCAATACATAATTATTTTTTGCAATACTTGTTATTGCCTAAGTCTTCGAAATTGGTTATTTCAAAATTTTATCCAAGTTATCAATAAACTACATTAATAAATCATTAAACTTTTATTTCTAACCATTTTTGTTCAATAATTATATTAAATTCAATAAGTTAAAATAGTTAAAAATACGGGTCGTTACACCCCCCTACTCAAAACTTTTCGTCCTCGAAAAGGGGTTAAGTAGAGAATTTAACATTTGATATATTTTACTCAAAATAATTAACATACAAAACATTAAAAATCTTATTTACAAACCTTTACCACGCTTCCGCTACGCCACTCCGTTACTGGCTTTATGGAAATTACAATTTATTTATAAAAACAAATTATAAAATTTTAAATCTAAAAATTTTTCTAACACTCGGGTTTACGGAAAATTTCGGCAGCGTCTCCTTTGCGCGGCTCAATCGGAAAAATTTACAATATAATATATATACCAAATATACATCTCATATCAATGATCAGGCATCCCGTAGTGAGAAACATAAAAGTGCGGTATGTAATCTGAGATATGTACCTTATTATTATTAATACGAGCGAGTTTGCTCATATTAAGCAAGCAAAAGCAAATCAAATCTGCGTATACGCCCAAACAGTCTTCATATGTACTTATCTCAACTCAATTTAGAATATTAGTTGCATATAAAGGATATATAAAGCATGTATGAGTTTAATAGAACTATATAACATGAATTTTGAATTCAAATCATAAGCACGAGCACGAATACACAACATAACAACCATATGCATCCAAAAGTAGTTATAATAATGATTTACAACAAAAGAAACCATTCAACAATTATTAATATTCATCTAGTTAATTCATAACTACAACAATTTACATTATCCAATGTCAACAGTTTATTTATACACTATCATTTCTTATTAACAGCCATTCTTTGTTAATATCTAATTGGTTTACTTCAAATTTATCCACATCCATTTCATTTACATTCAATTTATTCAAATTTCAATTATTTCACTTTTTGTTTAACACATTTCATACTAAATTCAATTATGGACCATTTTATAAATCATTTCATTTAACCTTATTTAAGTTAAAATTTATTTCATTACCACTTAGTATATTCTCTTTAATACTAATATCATTTATAAACCATTTCATAAAAACCATTTAAGTTTATTGTAAACATTTTATATAACGCAGCTCATGTTTATTATTACTTCATAACTTAAGTTCGTATTAATTCATTGATTCACTTCATTAGTTCATTCATTAATTTATATTATTAACTTTACCTAAGTAAATATTATTTTATAACTCAAATTCATATTAATAATTTTTTTCTTTTTGTCACAATCAATTTCATTCAACTTTTCTTAAGTTTACTTCCATCTTATAATTCATTTCATTGTTTAAACTTAAAGTATTTCTCACCACTTATACTTAAGTGTATCGACATTTCTTTATTTAGCATTCACTTATTTCATATTCAATTAGTTAACATTCAATTTCATTAAAACTCATTCAATTTGCATTTAATTTATTTACATCCAATTTGAATCAAATTCAATTACTCACATAAATTTTACTTACACCCATTTATTCTCATTCAATTTCTTTCACACCCAAATTGCATTTCATTTTTATAATTCAAGTTCGTATTCATTCTATTAATTCATTTTATAACTTAAGTAGAATTAATTCACTTTACTAATTCATCTAGTTCCATTCAAATCAAATTCAATTCATTTAATCTTTATTAAGTTAAACTTTATTTCATTTAATCCATTACTCGGTTTATTTAACTTTATTTAAGTTAAAAAAATTTCTTTTCTTATCATTCTCATTCAAAAAATTTAAAATTTGTTTTTAGCTTAATATTTCTCAAATCTATAAGTTATATGAACTAATTCACTTAAAATTTCATTTCATTATTTTATCTAATTCATTTCAAATACAATTCACTTTTATTTAAGCTTCTTTGAGTTAAACTTCACTTTATTTACTTCATTTAACTAACTAATTTAGTTAACATTTCTTAGGTTAATTCTTTTGTCTCATATCTCAAATTCAAGTTTTCTTTTGTTTGCTTAACCAAAATGTTCAACCATTTTAACATTTGGTCATACTTTCCTGTTCAAATTCATAAGTTATAAACTTATTTCTTATCTATACTATTTTCAATTTATAAGTTCAAAAACTATTTTCATATATTTATCAAATCATACTTGGAATATTTTTCATAATCAAAACTTGTTTTAACCGGAAATAAATTTCTTTTGGTAGCAATTCTCATTCAGAAACTCGAAATTGAATACTGGCGATGCTGCAGTCATCCCCATAATTATTTCCCAACGACTAAAGCGAGTTCAATGCTTTTATTTCTTTCAAAATCTTTTCAAAACATATTTCTAGTCAAAACACTTTCAACTAATATTATTATTAATTTTGAAGGCTTTGAAAACAATTTTGCAAGCAACGAGATTTAAATTCTAAAATTCTCAGCTTTTAAATCCTTTCTATTTATAAGCTGTATTATAAATATACTTATACGATTCCATTACCTTATTATGAAAACATTTCGTTAATTTACATCTTTGTTATTGCAAACAATTCTTATTGTAATTAGATTTAAATTTAATCTAATTATCGAACACTTCGTGAAATAGAGTTCACAAAGTATTCGTTTTTAGTTTAATTCAATCAATACTCGATGATAACTAAATATTATCAACTCTTAACAACAACATTCATTAATAATCATACAGGTTTATGAAAATTATCATTATATATATAATATATAGGTAAAATTATTTCATTTACCCTCTTTAAAACAATATTATGTTGACCTGCCTCGTTTAAGTGTTTAGAAACCCCTATCGATAACATGGCGTCCCCCGCACCGACCAGAATTCATAAACGACTCAACGGATAAGTAAACACAATATAAAACAATTTATAACACTAACAAGTACGCGCTCTCATATATATACACACTCAAACAAACTCATTCTAGGGTATTACTACCCTATCTCTAATGAGTCAAACCCCACAAAGCTAAGGTTATCGCTAAACCAAAGCTCTGATACCAACTGTGACGACCCACATTTCGAAAGGTTTAAATCAATAATAAGCCACACATGTCCGACTCAAACAATCCAAAACACAGATAATCCATGGAGTTAATTAAGAAAAATAAGAAAAGAAGAAAACAAATAAAGAATCTCGCAGCGGAATGACAAAATATAATAATCAAATAAACAGTTCATGAAGCTGTTTATACTATACGTTTGATTAATATTTTTCAACATCTACCAGAGTTATATATACAACATAACAATATAATAATGCAGCGGAACAACATGAGGCGGAAATAATACTAGTAATAATATACCAAATCTTCGTCTTCGTCCTCCAAAAAATATGATCTTCAATGCGCTGAAAACTCAAGGCTGACCCGAGCGTAATGAAAAGACAAAACACTCGAGTTATGACTAAAATATCCTTATGTGAGTCAAATCAGTATCACATATAACATGAGTGTAATAGCGTCAGAGATATTTATGGGGTTTTACATCTCCTATCAACTGTATAACGTGCGTGCAATAACTCAAGAGATGTTACAGGATTTTTCATCTCTTAAGGATCCGTCAAAATATTTATATATAGTAGAATACGCTATATATATAATGTATAATCAGTAAAATAAATATTTTTTTAGCGTTAAGGCTTTACATTAATCACCCTTAACGCGTTTTTAAGCATTGTCGTACAGTTTGCATATAACGCCCCAATAGCACGTCGGGTGATAGGGATGCGTCGTGATACGACAACACTAAACCAAACTCATAGTAGTCTCGTATAGGGACATAAGTATGACAAGGCACGTAAGGCAATGCCCAAGGTAGGATACTACCATTTCGAGTCGTAGGGCTGATGGTAATGCATCGTAGCCACGATCGCCCACCGCGTCCATCCATCCCATATCGAGTCAAAGGAAGGTCATCCCAAATCAAGGTGCACCAATCAAAACCAACATCAAAAGTAATAGTATGAACCAAGTCCAAGAAGAAAATCAAAGAACGGATGTCTGCTAGGGGTAGCTAGCCCACTTGTCCCTACCAGGCCGTCCTGTTTTAGTAATTTCAAATTGGCACAAGTGCCGGGGTCTATCCATCATCGTTCTCTTTCTTCAAATCCGGCAAACGTACACCAAATCCAATCACTTCATTCTGGAGTCTTCTCCGTGTACATAGTTGTTAAAGCGGTTCCAATATTGACAGAGAGTATGCCAATAAGAGGCCCCGGTCTCTTTAATAACCAAACGTCATTTTACACACCGGTTGGTTCTTTTACATTTCGAAAACGATTCATACTTGATATCAAAATATCATATTTGCTTCAAATATCATATTTACTTAAAATATGTCAATTTCACTTAAAATCCTATTTACTCCAATATCTTAATTTCACTTTCAAAATTGTTTCGAATTTCCATTTAGGTTATAACTTCATTTTAACCAAATTCGCATTTAAATCCATGATTTAAATATATACAGTTCCTACTCTGACCAGCTTGAATTTTTAGAGATAGTTTGAATAATTTTAAATAGTTTGAAAAGTTAAGATAGTTAAAATAGTTTAGATATTAAAATAGATTATATATTAAATGATTTGAAAATTTAAATAATTTGGAAATTTAAAAGGATGAATTTTAAAACAGTTTATAGGAATATGTATGTATATTTATATATATAGTTTATAGTGAAAATAATTTCAAATTCAAAACCGTTTTTTCCCATTTCCAATAAATTTGGATCCAATCCAAATTTTAAATCAAACCGATTCAATTTCAAATCTTTCAATTCAGATCATCTTAAATCTCAAATCAATTCAAATTGACTCAATCTCGATTTAAATTCAAATCAACTCAATTTCGGTTTCAGTTCGAATTACTTCGATTTCGAAACATTCATTTTAACTTCAAATTCGATTCAACAATTCGACTCAATAGTTTAAATTTCAATTCAATTCCTATTTTTAAACCATGTCAATTTATATCGATTTTGAGTTCGATTTCAAAATACCGATTTAAATCACTTAAATCAATTTAAACTTCAATATTCAATTTAAGGTTCAAATCTTTTAAAATAATTCAATTCCGAGCTCAAATTTGAAATATCAATTTGAATCCCTTTTCCGAAGACAAATCTCGAAGTTTGAATAAAGTACAACCTTTTAAAACAACTTGATTTCCATAATTCAAATTATATATCGATTATAACTTCATATTTCAAATTTTATTCTTAAACAATTTCTTTTACAAATTTTAAATACAACATTTCAAAACTCGAATTCGAAAATAATCAAATTCCCGTATTTCAATTCAATTTTATTTTTTATATAAAACAAAATCACTTGAATAGATTCAAATCCAAGAATTTAAAATCGTTAAATTTAACCAATCCGGTGTCCATATATAATTTTCTATCCTATGGCCAAGTGATCAGTTATTTCGATTTTAATTTCAGGGATGGATATATATCATTTCAACCCAAATCAAAGTGTCATTGGTATATATCATTTCAACCTATTTCTGAATTTATTCATAATAATTCAAATAACAGTTTTATATACTATCAAATTATTTACATGGTGATAACAGGAATATATAAAAATAAATAAACATCCAATCGTCCAAAATATCAACCAATAACATCCATCACAATCAACATCCAAATCAGTCAAAATATCATAACAATTTACTAGTTATCAATATCGGGTGTTTAACTAGCGATTCAATTTCAATTTCAAATTGGACTGCCAATTTAAATTCCTATCAGTTCAATTCAGATGTCAATTTAAATGTCAGTTAAATTACCAATCAACAGTCAATAAGATAAATCACTTCATAAATTCAATTTAACTAACATAAAAATATTTTAGTACTTCGTGAGCGTTTAAAACACTCACCTTCGTTCGAATCTGAAAATTCAAATGAAGCGAATTGCAACAAATTTAAATCCATAGCGTAGACAACGTCAATACGAATCCAATGCAAAAGACGACACTTGAATCCGACCTCGTACGAACAATATACGAATAAATAAACATAACGATAATAATTAACAAATAATTAACAAAAATAATAAATAATTAACTTAATTAAACCGTTACCTTCCCTCTCTCTCTGCCCCAGGCAACACACGAACATCCCAACACGCGACAAACCCACACCGCGATCCATCCCTTCCACGTGTGCGCCTCCCCAGGCCATCGGAGCCCGATCAGTCATCGCCACGACGCGCGCCGCCCCAGCGCCACCTCCACCGCTCAACCTCCTCGCGCGCCCACGTGCGCAACACGATGTAGCAACCTAAAATCGAACGAAGAACGTGAGGGATTCTTGCCCTCCATGCCACAAAACTTGACGATCCAAATGTCCATCTTGTAGAGGAGATCGAGCTCTCCATTTTTTCTTTTGGATTTATTTGACTTCGATGAGTGGATGAGGAGAAATCGAGAGGGGAAGATGGATGAATTTCGGCCATTAAAATTCTTTAAATGGAGTGGCTGCGTTTACGGTTTAGGTTACGTGAAATGGGAATATACACGGCCTTATATAATTTCCGATCTGATTTGCCCGCGAAAATTCTGAACTCCAAATGAAGCGTGCTGCCTAGCGTTTTATATGTTATACCCCTATTCTGAACACAATGGAATAGGTATCGGAAGCCAATTCCTTCATATTTAGAAGATAGCTTTTCAAATCAAATTAATTTAATTAAATTCCTTAAATTAATATCTACGCGTTTTAAGCTCGCACAGCCAAACGATAAGTCTGATCGCTATGAAACTTGAAATCTTACAATAATTCATTATTATGGATCCGATGAAATTAGTTTCATCGACATCCGAGACAGTGCCCAAAAAAACTATTTTTTCTCGTTAATTAAAATAAGAAATTTCCAAAATCAATTTATTCACTTTAAAATTCAATTTTAAAGCTAAAAAATTTTCATTCTTGTTTAAATAAAATTTAAATCAACTTTTGAAATCATTTTTCATTCACATTAAATTAAGGATTCAATTATTTAAATAATTTCCAATATTAAATTTAAACAATTTAATTATCCCATAAATTATATTAATAATCATTAAATTTCAAATGAATTTTACTTATCAAACAATTGTTTTATTTTCATCTAAATAACTCAACATTTATTATTCAATTCCAGCTATTGACTATAAACACATTCAATACATAAAATTTCATTTCAATACTTGTTATTGCCTAAATATTCGAAATTGGTTATTTCAATATTTTATCCAAGTTAATATTCAATAAACTACATTAATAAATCATTAAATTTTTATTTCTAACCATTTTTGTCCAATAATTATATTAAATTCAGTAATTTAAAATAATTAAAATTCGGGTCGTTATAGTTCATAAGAAAGAACGTTAAAAGGCACATTAATATTTTTAATGTATAATTAAACAACACGTAGTTGAATTTAATGATGTACCTGTGTTAAAATCAACGTTAGTTGTTTTAATGCTAGATTTTGGATTGTAAATGATGTATTTTATAGTAAGTATAAAAGATATTGGGAATGCCCAAAAATCAATATGCAAAGACACCTTATTAAATTATTTAATACAGAACATGTGAAATGAGTTCCTTATGCATTGGCAATAGGAATTACCACACATGTTATGTTATCTGTGATATCATGATTTGTTTATGTATCTATTACATGAAGCAAGTATCAAATCCAAAATGATATCACTAAATGGTTGTTTGAAGTGTTCCAATGTATTTATGAAATACTAGAGAATTATTTATAGAAACAAAAACACCTTATGAGGAGTGTTTGGACTCAAATTTCATAAGTGATATTGAGTATAATATGTCAATAATAAATTCAAGTTAAGAATCTTTAATTTGGAAATGTTCCAAATGAAATACCGTGGTTGATTCAATGAAAAAGGCTAAGTACATGGCCTAGAATAGCGCCACAATAAAAACAATGTATATAAATATATAAGTGCACAAATTTATAACCGAGCCAATTCCAAATGTTGAGAACCTGATATGATAACAATGTTGCGATATAGTTCGTAACAGAACTTAGAGCCCACTAGAAGTCGAGAGACATACTTCAAATTGTTCAACAAGATAAAACAGCTTATCACCGAGAAAGTTGAATGACATACCAGATAATTAAAACATAATAGCATACTCATTCACAAAGGGACTGGCCCAATTGGTTTTGAGAAAATCGATTAGAGAAGTTGGAATACGATTCCATAATTGACCCCAAGTGCAAGTGGGAGATTAATAGATTTAGAGGTATGTCTTAGGGGCAATTATGTAATTTGTTACATATATCTAACTCATTAGCCAATCTTGTTTGAAATAAAGGTGTTTTCTTTCTATTATATACTTGATATAATGTGGTTGTGTTAATTAATTGATTTAATTAAAAGTATATTTAATAAAAAAAATCCATAAATGGTATGTTCTGTGATAGTAGTTACAATATGTTGTAATCGTGAGTAATTTAGCACCATAAAATTAAATATACCATTTTAAATGTTCCTAGTCAAGATGCATCGAGACTGGATATCAGTGTCCATTAAGACTAGAGTACGTAACGCTCTCCAAATGTTGGGTTGCGTATTACTCATGACTGCTAGGGGCACCTAGTGGTTACGTACTAATAGTTATTGGATAATTATGCAATGACTCATTCGATGGTTTCCTGTTGGTTAACATAACTAAGGTTAAACAGAAAATATCTATGTGAATAATTTACACAGTTCTTTCGAATTGAGAATGCTGCGAATCTTCAATATAAATGCTTCGCTTTTATTATAGTCAAATCATGGCAAAGCGTCCATCGCGTGACTATAGTTGGGTTAGGTGGAAGTATTGGAAGTAAAGCACTATTCAAGAAAGGATTCGTCTCCTCAGTTATATAAGGTTAGTATTACGGTGTACTCAAAGTCAAAATCTCTGGCAAAAGTAGTTCAGTTAATAATAATTGTTATTATTGAACTAAGGACTTTGAATTTGGACTATAGAGTTGAATGTGGACGATGTTGGACTTTTGATCATTACCAAATTCAATAAGTCCGAAGTAATATAGTTTTGACGAAGAAAATTAGTGTAAATAATTGTCACAACTAGGTAACACTTATTAAATTAAAATGAGATTTTTTTGAAAATGAGTAAGCGATAAATTTGGTCATATTATTACACTGCCTGCTAAGTGAAGTGTGAATGTCAACATTCGAATAATTCGACGTTAATCGCTGACCGAATTTACTTACAAGAGTCATACAACCGAAACGATGAATTCTCTTTAGACCAAACGATTTAATCAGTTTATAATTGTTATAAATTAATTAAATTAATTAATTTTATGAAATGTTAATTTTGAAATTTGAGTGTGATTTGATAAATAAAATTGTTGCATATATTTAAAAAAAGTTATGAATATATTGATGGATATAAGATATCGATAACAAAATAGGTTAAATATGATTGTACATATTTAATTTGGGTTAAATGGGCTCACAGCCCAAGAGATTTAGAGAGGATAGGTGTTGGTTTGAGAGAGGTTGGATGTGTCTACAACATAGGATTTGGGTTTGGAGATGTGTGGCTAAGATCTAGTGAGAAACTTACATGGTTTGCTCTCTTATCCTACGCATATAAATACTAATCTCAAAACCATAATCTAGAGCAAATTCATTTTTTTAAGCCGCCACTATTTTCTTCTTCGTCCTCATCTTAATGGTAACAAATATCCACTAAAAACAATCCCAAAAAATTCTTAAATCCAATTCAAATTAAAAATACTAATTTGTAGTAGAAGGTCTCCAATCCCCGATTAGCAACATGACGAATTAGGAATTATTCTAAGAAGAGACATCATTGTTCAATGCAGACTCAAAGGCTTCTTTAAGAGGTAAGCTTTCATTTATTATTATTGTTTTGATATCAAGTTTACAATATAAAAGTTGATTTACATTCAAATCATCTATTTATATTCAGATATGTTTATTGTTTGGATTATGTGAGATTTTTGTAGGTATATGTGTTTGTTACAATTGGATTGGTTGTGTGCTTGTTGTAATATTTTATTTATTGATTTATTGTTGAATTAAATTTCTAAAAAAGGAATAAATTTCTAATTTTGATTTATATATATACACACACACACTAAATGTATAGAGATCTGCAAATTGTCAATATATATAATTGTATATATGATTATATATCGTATATATTTGATGTTAAATTTTTTTTATAATGATTTATACTTATCACGAATCATAAAATATAAAAATATTTTATTAAATATGTATATACATATTTTATTACTATTTAATGATTTTGTGAGTTGTTTATTATGTATAAAATAATTAATGGTTCAAAATTAGAATTAGAACTTTCAAAAATTTTCGCACCATAAATGAAGCTTACTGTAAAAAATTTAGATTTTTAAAACTTATTTTAATAATTTTTAAAATTAATTTACTTTCGGCTTACAATCAATTATTTAATAAAAAATATTATTTCAATTGAGAAAATTCTAGAAATTTTTCTTATGCCTAGAATGTGTATCAGGTACCTTTAGATATATTTTCAGGTTTTCATAACTTAATTTAATAATTTTTATAATTAATTTGTTTATGGCCTACAATCAATTATTTAATTAAAAATATAATTTCAATTGAGAAAATTTCAAATTTTTTTCCTAAGCCTAAAATAGGACTCAGAAACCTTCATAAAAAGTGTAAAATTTTTCAACTTGATTTCATATTTTTAAGAATTAATTTAATTTCGGGCTGCTATCAATTATTTAATGATACATATTATTTTAATTGAGAAAATTCCGTAAATTATTTTTTAGCCCAAAATGTGTTTTCAGATTTTCTAAAATTATAAAACTTGTAATTTTTTCAAATAATTATTTTACAATAATTTTTTATGGTAGAAACTGTTTTATTCAATAATACACACACACATATTATGTATACACATATATGTATATTTATTTACTTATATTAATATCTTGTTTTACCATATTGTACAAGCACATATTTGGACAAATTGTAGTACACACAAAATGAGCTAATGTGTCCATCGCAATGTAAATCCCACCATTTATATATGGGCACATTGTACCCTTCATGGATTATCATGTTACATATGCACACGCAAATATATATATATATGTCTGTGTGTGTATTTGATACATATATATGTAAATTAAATCTAATCAGTCAATTCAAATTAAAAAGAGAAATGAAAGGTTCATCTCCCTATTTAATGCAATTAATGGTCTCAATTAATTGCTTGTTTTAGGAAAAAAATGAAAGGTTTCCTTCCCCATATACATTAAATCTTATTAATGCTCTCAATTAATTACTTGTTTTAGGAAAAGAAATAAAAGGTTTCATTAACTATATAAATTATCTCTTATTAATATAAATGTCAGGTGTATCTGATACATTACACATTTAAAATTAAATTTATTTAAACTTCCCTTTAACTAATTTAAATAAAATAAATGATTTTTATAAAAAGAATTCAGAAATGTTCTAATTAAATTAGGCTTCATAGGCTCAACTAAGATCGAATATGGTAAATGTTTTGAAATTCACCCATTTTTTCCGTTGTGGGATGGCCCAGTTCCTTCAAATACTTTATTAATATTTATAAACGAAGTTAAATGTGACACCCCATCCCAAGACCTACACTAACAAAGAATATTACAAAGCAACATTGTCGGTTAGTGCAAACAATAGGGCTGGTTATGAGCGACCATTCGTGAATTTTACTTTAAGCGGGTATGATATGTCGATTAATATGCTATATATTTCTTTAATCAAGTAGAATCGACGTATACAATTCAGGATTAAAACAAAACTACGGTGGCTGTAATAAAAATTCAGAACAACATATAATAATATACGGATCATAGAATCACAGATCAGACATAGCGGAATACAAATAGATACAAGTTTGAACCTACACAAAATAGATACATGATGTAGACTACAAGGTACACAAGTACTACATCTCAAAATATGAATATGTACACAAAACGAGTCTATCTCGACATAAGATACAACATAACATCAACATACATGGTGATGATAAACAACTATATAACTGATAGGAAGCCCACCCTTAAAGCCTCAAGCTGAAGGACCTGAAACATCTCGGTCTGACTCGAGTACTATAAAATAATAAACAGGTCAGTCTAGACTAAAATAAATGAGTTAGCAAAAGGAATGATAGATAAAGTATACTAGATCTCAAATATAGTCATATATCGACAAATATCAAACATGCATCAATAACTTCAAATCACCAAATACTAAAAACTCAAGATAGCTTCTTAAAGTAAAAATCCTAAAATGATTTGGTGATAATTCAAACAACATCAAATCCAGAAATATCACAATTAGAAATACAGAGATCTCACAAAAAGGGGGAAGGCGATAAACTCTAAAATTGGTAAATAAATTCACATGCATGCATTTAACTCCAAGATAGACGTATAAGTTTATAAACATCAAGATAGATACGAAACCTATAAACTCCAAGATAGGAACAAGTCCTAAGTTTATAAACATCAAGATAGATACGAGACCAATAAACTCCAAGATAGAAACGAGTCCTATAAACATTGAAATAGGTACGAGACCTATACACATCAAGATAGGAACGAGTCTAAATCAATTTCTTATTCGTTCGATGTCGTGCAATTTTATAAAATTCTTCACTTTAAAACCATTTTGTAAACGTTGATTTATAGCGGAAATATATATATTTATATATTATTACACTTTTCAAACCATTGATCCAAATCACTTTTAAAACCATTGTAAAAGAGAATTATATATATATGTATATATATATATATATGTATATATATATATGTATATATGTTTCTAAAATCTTTCAAATGGAAATTAGTTTGGTACTTAAAAAGGTTTCCATAAAATGGCTTGATTTAGAAATCTACCTTTTATAAATTCAATTTAAAAACGTGCATTAAAAGTGTATATTACTCCCAAAGTTCATAGCACAATCTCTATGGTATAAAAACATCAAATGAATTCATCAATTCATACATCAAAATCCCAAGCCCCATAGAGCAATTATATGGTATAGAAACACCAAAATGAATTCATCAATTCACAAATCAAAAATCTGGAAATATCAATGAAATTGATATGAAGTCCAACAACAAAATCATACAATCAATCTCAAGGAATCAACTGGATAAACAAGCGGCGAACGGGTCGGTAAGAGAACACCGAAACACATCCTGGGATTCAAGTCCAGGCTGCGATTGGTGCACCGATAGGGCATATCGATCCATCGGTTGCCCCGCTTGGGCTGACTCTCAGGTGATTCTGGTAGCTCTTCGACGATCCAATTACGCTCAATTCTCCCGTATTACTTCTATAATGACCTAAGGTACTAAATTAGCCATCATGCAAGCATATAAACATGTATAGTGGGCGAAAATCATGATTCCATAAAGGGGTTTCAGCAAATAGAGAATCCAATTCAAATTGACAAGTGATTCAACACTATATTGAGATCATATATATTATACATTCAAGCAAATTCATAAAGCAATAACATACATTTATTTTAGACTAGAAATCGTGAGATAAACTCACTTTAATATCCAAAATACTCAACGTCACAAGCATGAACTTTAAGCCAAATCAACTAAACAACCCTGAAATTCGTCCCCAGTACTGTGCGAAGTTGACATAGCAAACCTAAATATTTTTTCGCCAAATTTTAACTGAGGGTGCATATATGAGTTGAGAACAACATATCCAAATTTCGGATTTTATTTTATTTTTCTACAATTAATTATGATTTTTCTACCGACCTGTGTTTTTTTCCCAGATTTCACCGAAAATAACTTGCAAAGATGACCACCTTTAGCTATCTAAACTCAATGAAATTCCATGAAATTGGAGCAGAGGTGCTAGAACATGGCAACATATCTAAATTTGAGAATTTTTAAAAATTTATTTGAACTGATTGGATATTTGGAAGAGGCTAGGGTTTTGCTTGCTACCTAGGTTTAGATCTCATCAATTGGAAAGAGATGGATTAAAAATCAAGACCAAACTGAGATTAAAACTCAATTAGATACAACATAAGATAGTAGAGATTACATGAGCTTGATTTCTTTTATTACTGATCAAAAGCCCCTTGATTTGATTCAAATTTTGGGATTAGTTTCTAATTCTAGGTTTTGCAATTTGTAAGGTTTTATTTTCAGATTTTAAAAGCTGATAATGACAAATGAGAAATAAATCAATGTACTTGTTTCTTATTTGCTCCATGGGCCAAGAGGGTTTGGGTATGAACCCAATAGCAAGCTGTTGCTAGTTTTCTAAAAGAAAAGTGTTGCTATTTGTTTTGTTTTATTTTATCACTTTATAAACTCCAATTTATATCAAACCATGTTTTTAACTAACTCCACTCAAATCTCTTCATTACAAATTCTAGCAATAAGCTTTAATATTTCTAAAATCACAATTCAATCTTTACAAAGATTTTAATACTCTAATTTATACAAATACTTAATTTAAACCCAATATTCCAATTACTCAATTCCTCACTTATTAGATTTTTAATATTACACAATTAAATCTGGTTCGTTTAGTTAAATAAACGGTAATCAAAGTCAACTCAATCGGCTTATTACAGAACTCCCCACCTAATAAAAAGTGCATCCTCGCAATTTGAATCTAAAGGAAATTCCATAATAAATTACTACTTAATTCCGCAAAAAACAAGAATTTAGTAACAACCATGCACCCAAGTAAAAACAAACACAAAAGAAAGTCTCATTTAACTTATCTGCTTTTAGAAATATACCTTTTAACTTAAATTCCAAGTTTGCTAAGGTTTGATAATTTACAGAGTAATCATTTTTAAACTCCTATGATAACTAATAAAATAGTTTAACAAATAGAGTCTTAGTGTAACCTATTAAAATTAGTAACATGCAATTTAGCACTTTTAACTCTTCTTTTAAAACAAAAAGGATTTATTAAAATAAAATCCTCCTTTAAACCTCTAACTTAATCATTTTAACTTTTATTTAAAGTAAATTTTAATAAGAGTTGTTACATACCCTCATCCTAGAAGAAAATTGTGTTTCTGCAGTTCTACATCAAACAATATTCTATTATTATATACTTTGAGTTTTATACAAACTCAAATAGAAGATACTACATCTATACAAACTCAAATGTCAAAATTTTCATAAAAACTCCGAAATAATCCTGTTGATGCAAAAATGGGCATCAACACCCAATAAAATCTAGTAGAGATTAAACGAAGAATGAAATTAAAATAGAGCAAAAATCATAAATAAACACACAAATTTTTATAATGGTTCGGTAACCTTGGCCTACGTCCACTTTATATTTTTATTCATCTTGCACTTGATTATGATTACAAGAATATTGGATCAGCTGGGATCCATTGGTACAAGAATGAAGAATAAAAATGGAAGAGCCATTGTAGTAGAAAGAAGGGGCTTCTTTTCTAACGCCGTGCTTACTGTATTTATAGGGAAAGACGTGCACAGATCGGACTGAAATTTCGGTAGAAGAACCTCCAAGCCAAGACGATGCCACACAAGAATTTTAAGGCCCATTGGAACCCACAATAGGGATTGGTACCAATTCCTATTTTGGTGTCCAAATAAGTGCGATCCCTCTGGTGGGTCCCCTATGATGTTAGTTACTTGCCCTCCAAATTTTGTGCCATTCCGACTTACCATTTGTGAGATATCGCGTTTTCCGTGAAGTTGTGTTGTATGCATCCTGATTTCAGTCTATCCCTTTAGAGGGATAGAGACCGATACCTCCAATCTCCTCTGATTGGGAAGCGATCCCTAGGGGTTGTTCTCCATGTTGTAATGTGCTTATACTCCAAGTTTCATATTGATAGCGTCTATAGATATTGAGTTGTTGACCGATCATTGTTGCAATATGTAGTGAAAGCTGAATATGGCTGATCCCCTTTATACCAACCCCTTTTATACGATCCCTTTTTATAGGTGAAGTAATTTTTCCATAACTTGAGCATACGAACTCCAAACGACTTGAAACTTAAAATGTAGCCTCATGGGTCCTTCCTTGTCACTCCATATCAATCTCACCTAGTTTCGGAAAAAAATTGAGGATAGGTACAAATCCCTTAGGGAAAGGGATAGGCATTGATCCCACGCATATGGGAGGTAGTATCCATACATAGAATATTCTGGAGAGTCTATCTCTTAGTCTCGGTTGATCGTTGCTTCATATCATTGCCTGTGCTTGATCTCTGAGCCTAATACCCATCTCTTTAGGCTGTCTTCCTCGATGATCGTCCAGTCTAACTTGTCCAGTCAGTCTGAATATAGCCGGGCCAAAAGGCCGAATAACATTTGCTCCCCAAAGTACGTCTTGTTGCGTACATTACGTGCTTGAATTGATGTCAATTTAGGGTCATCGTAGAGGATTCCACTCAGTGTCTCAAATGGTTGTTATCCTTCCATTGTTGTTGAGTTGCTTTGTGGAGAGTCAAATCTCTCTATGTTCGTCGTGACGCTTGGTCGTTATCAAATGATGTAAGTTCTGGAGTAGAATCTGTCGGTAATCATCTACACTCAGTTCCATTGAGTTGATTAGTCGAGTTAGTATGTCTTGGTTATCTGATCTAATTCTTTCTCTGATTTCCCCATGCGAGAATCCAATTTCTGTTGATTTCAAGAAATCAAATTTTCAAGATGCATATGTGCACGTTCAGGTACATGTTTTTGTTGTTGGCTCCTGGATGCGTTCATACGCTGACAGGTCATTGCAAATTTGGTGGAATGCAATTCAATCATTTGCAATTTTTTTCCACCAATCCTTCTCGCTCTGAATCTTTGTGGATACAGGATGAAGGGATTGGAGAAGTTGATGTTGAAGAGATCGCTGATGACAATCGATTATGGGTTTGAAGCATATGGGTCGGTCTTGAGGTTGAATGTGGCATGCTGCATTGATCACCTAGGAGATGAAATGAGGGGCGGTTTCAACCAATTGCAGGCACGGTTGGGCTTGGATATTAATGGCAAGAGGAATGGTATTTCTTTAAAAATGTTTTTGAGTGTAGGACTTCTCTCAATATTCGTTTGATTTTGTCGTCGACAATTCACTGAAGTAGGGGAACTCTTCGTGTACATGATTCCTTCTCAAACGACGTAGCGTGAAGCTTTGTGGAGGATCTGTCATTTTTCATTCCTCCATTTGGGAAGGATTCCCCATTGAAGATAGTCTTTCATAGGAGTAATCCATGACTCCTTGTCCGGCTCTATCTCCAAAATCCGGTCGATCTCCATCTGGTCAATGCTTGGAGCACTAAGTACTTTGGCAGGGACTAAGCCTATTTGCTGCGCATTCCCTGAACTGGCATACTATTAGCTGGGAATTGCAAAAGATCTGCAAGGTTTTTACTCTCAGTTCTTTAGCAAGCTTGAGCTTGGCAACCAAGGCTTCATCTTCAACTTCATTATTTGTCACAGGGAAATCGAGTTTCAGGGTGCAGTAGATTGATCGTTCCTCAGGAGTCGCTAACAAACTCCAGCGCCAGAACATCAGTCATTGGATGCTCCATCCATGTACATCTCCTACCAAATGGTTGGTTCTACACTGCTCCTCGGAGAGTGGTCTGGTGCAGTAAATTCGACTATGAAGTCCGCCAATAAGTGTCCCCGAATATCTCTCCAAGGGAGATAAGTGATGTTAAATTGGCTCAATTCAATGTTCCACTTGAGTAGTCCTCCAGACATCTTAGGCCATTGTATGATCTATCGTAACGGCTAGCTGGCATAAACGTTAATGGGGCGAGCCTGTCAATCGCTTGCTTATATAATATACCGATCTTTAGATCCGGTTCTCTTCGTGTAGCATTATGGCGCTTATGGAACGTACCGACATGGCTAAATAGATTTGTAAATCTTTGTGATTCGGCAGCTTGGATAGGATGAGAGGTCTCTCTAAGTGATCTACTAGAGCTTGAAACACGTCAATGCAATCCTACGTCCATTCAATGTTTCTTTTCCATTTCCTGATTAGGTCGAAGAAAAGAGTACACTTATCGGTGGCCCTGGAGATGAATTGACTTAGGGCGATGACCTTTCCATTTAGGTTCTATACCTGTTTGATTATCTTCGGTACCTAGATGTCTCAGATTGCCTGAATCTTCTTGGGATTGGCTTCAATTCACGGAGAGTTGAGAATTAAACCTAGGAGCATCCCCAATACAACGCCAAAAGAGAATTACAAGGGACCGAGTTTCATTCCATATCTTCGGATAAAACCAAATATATTTACCAAGTCGTCGATATGGTTGTTTGATTTTCGTGAATTCACGAGCATATTATCCACATATATCTCCATTGATCGCCCGATCTTGTCTTTGAACATCCGGTTGACTGGTCTCTAGTAAGTAGCTCTAGCATTTTTTAGTCCAAACGGCATCACAACATAACAATATAGCCCTAGATCGTTAATGAAGTTGGTGCGTTCCTAGTCTGGGACGTGCACTAGGATCTGGTTGTTTTCAGAGTACACATCCATAAATGAAAGAAGTTCATATCTAGCGGTTGAGTCTACCGGCTGGTCGATCATCAGAAGTGAAAAGCTATTTTTCTGGCATGCCTTGCTTAAGTCTGAGTAGTCGACGCATGTCAACCACTTTCCATTAGCTTTTTTCACAAGAACTGGTTTGGATACCCATTTCGGGTAGAGGGCGTCGCAGATAAACCCATTGTTTTTTAGTTTATCCACCAACTCTTTAAGTGCAGCAGATCTTTTTGGGTCCATTCCGCGTCGCTTTTGTTTCACCGGGACATGCCTCAGGTCGATATTCAATGCATGACCCACGATAAACGGCGAGATCCCACACATGTCAGAATGGGTCTAAGTGAACACACCAAGATTCTGCATCGGGTAAAGCCAGCTAATTCCTTCATCATCGTTGCACTGAGCTGCGATCCGATCTTTAGGAACTGTGATGAGTCATCGTGACTGACCGTAATGTCGATCATTAGTTTAGCAGATGCGGCCTTGGATTCTTTGGGCTCCTCTTCTTCATCTCTGGGGACTATACCTTTATAGAACTAATTGTGGTGTTGTTGCTTGATATTGGCCTTATGTTGTGAGATGAAAAATGCTTAAGTGGATTTGCCCAAGCAATGGGATCGGTTTCGATCCCTTGTATTAATGGGACTTAAGCAGTTTTAGTTTGACATGAACATATTAGACCATATGAACTCGAAATCGAACAATGGAATATGCCATATATGACTTGCATACTTGAACTAGCATGTAGCCTTGAACCAGATGTTTACAAATTCAAACTTGAATAGATTAGCATATTTGTACTTGTATGGATTGTAACATGTGCTTGAGTGAACTTGAATATGAATGTCAAATTCCTATATGACGATAGTCGATCCCTGAGTCCAAACGTAACTGTTTCGCGTAACAATCAACGTGAAATCCGGTTGGGACGGTCAATAGTGACGGTCACTCTAGTCAAATCCCAGAGCCATGTCATGAGCTGTTGAGTCTGATAGTGATGGGTTTTAGATGCTTTTAACGATTATCTACGATGGTTGAAGATCGGGCTTAAAGTAGCGTTGAATCAAACACCAAGCAGAGTTTAGACTTGTGTATTCGAGTAATGCGCTTTCCATTCAATGTATTCACAATCCGTTACTCGTCGTTCGGGATGGAGTGATGGTCAGTTGCCAATGAGCTTGAACATCGATTTGATAATTCTATCTCTAGGCATTCTTTTGGTCGTAGCCTTGAGTCATCGTAAACACCAGGTATGAGTCACAGTATTGAGCTATCGGAGTCAGTCTTGGATGATCTGTAACATCCCCCATTTGGAGGTCCAAAACTAACCGCTACGGAAGCTGCAATCATCCATAGTTATTAATTCTCGATGACCAAATGCAGTAATGTTAGATACATTGATATAGCAGAAACATATGAATATGAAAAAACATTAACTCAATTTAAAACAAATTTCTCATTCATTACAGATAGCATTTCCGATTCATTACATAATCTCATACGCAAGCCACGTTCAGAGAAATTACAATTTATTACAAAACACGCCAAGAGCAATATATGTAGATACCCCCTTGGTTAATCAGAGTCTAAATATAGGCACTAAACAACTTTGCCATTACATCCAAAACACAGCGGAATCAAACTCTTACCCGTCTCCGGAAGCTTATTCGTCCAAAGGAGAACCTGAAAACCTTAACTCTTAAACTACTCAAAATTAATTGAACACCTGAGAGTTTAAGGGGAAAACAAAAACTTTGAGTCAGACATAAAGGATGGTGTGAATAATAACCTACCATCTCGAACCATATAGATATCTAGTGAAACCACGCCGCTTAGCGGAACGGGTATTCCCCTCACTAGTATCTCAACCAAATTTAAAATAACCATATATTGTGCACCTGCATCCACAATGATCGAGACATAACATAATAAAATGTATCATGATGATATGCAAGCATGCAGTATGCTCTGGATTTCCCATCCCCATTCACCTGACTATCTGTCTCAAGCTATAGTTTCTACGGTCACTATTAACCTATTAGTTTTCATGGACTGACTAATAACCTATTCCAAACTTACGGACTATCTGTCCAGTTTCATAATTTTCATGGGACCACTAAGAACCTATTCCAAAATTACGAACTATCTATCCAGTTTCATAGTTTTCATGGGATCACTAAGAACCTATTGGTGTCTACCAATAACAACATCTAATAATAGTTTTCATAGGGTCACTATGAACCTATTGGATTCTCCAATAACATCTCTCATGTCATAGCTTTTATAGGATCACTATGAACCTATTGATCTCTTTCAATAAATTATTCCGGACATAGTTTTCATGGGATCACTAAGAACCTATTGGCCCATACCAATAACAATTTCCATACACAGTTTTCATGGGCTTACTAAGAACCCGACTAAACCAATAATCCTTTGATCTATCTTTGGGCATCCTATATTCTGGTCTGTTTGACCTCCTAGATGCAATTCTACTCGCACAGAAGTTAACTCAATTTATATTCAATACTGGGTCAACCTAACTGGTTAATCTGCCCTTAACACCCCCAAAATGCAGTTATGGGTTAATTATGAAGTGAATATGTTTACAGAAGCATACATGATAACTGATCAAAACATAATAATATAACCATCTATGATTTAATTCCTTGCAATCATTTGTCTAAGGAAACATGGTTAATACCCTTAACCCAGTATCTTTAGCAAGGAATGCTTCTTCAAATTTCAAAGTTAAATGCCATTTCAAAACTTTTTCGTATTGCCATGGGTTTTACCTTTAAAAATGAGATTGGGTTTCTTATTGAAAACCAAGGCTTTCAACTAGATCCTTTGAATCATTGTGACATCACGAGTTACCCTCCGTCACTCTCCATTTCGTAAGCATTACTTAAAATCTTAAACCTTCTTTTTCGAAACCATTAAAACATACCTTTCGAAAGTATCAAAACCTTCCTTTCGAAACACTTAAAGATATACCTTTCGAAACGCTTAAAGCTTACCTTTCGAAGGCATTTAGTTCAAGTAGAATTTACGGAAGCACAACTTCGAAACCATTTGAAAGCATCTCTTTCGAAATTATTGGGTTTAACATTAAATATAACTACTGGGTCAAAGAGAACAAAAGCGAAAGCTTTGCTTTCAAAAGAATTAATCTTAAGAAAAAGAACCGGGGAAGAGATAGCTTTGAAACCATCCTTTCAAAACCATTGCCTTCGAAACCATTTATAAAAGTGTCTTGAAGGACCCTTTCGAAAGCATTGTGAAGGCAGCTTCAATGTTAATAAAACGAAAGCCTTCCCTTCGAACGCCTTGTTATAAGGTTATAAAGAAAAGCGGCCTTTAACCAATTCAAAAGGTATGAATGTGGCAGCTAGGTATCGAATGAGTTTAAAATGCGGCAACTCTTTCGAAAGCTTCTTTAAAAACAAAGGCAAGTTGAATTGATTCAAAAGTTTATAAAAATGGTTTCAACCCCTTCGAAAGCATGCCTTCGACATAGTCCCTTCCACCTTTCTCCAATACACTGCGTATCAATGGCTTGTACCACGTGCATTGGTTTCGAATGGGTGCGAAAGGTCATTGGCAGAAGTATGGTGATGTAAGCAAGCAAAAAGAAGTAGCGAAGTTGTAATTCGAAATAAAATTGATTTTTATGCCTTTCAAAGTAGTTTCTTTTTACCTAACTTGCCTAATTTGTCAAAAAATGATCGGCTGCCAATTCTTTTCAAAAAGGCCGTCGAATTCAAAAATTAACAAATAAAGTCATTTTAACCAATAAGCCCTTCCCCTTAACAAAACATATAAAACATTTAAGTCCTCTAATTTAAATAATTTAATAACCATAGAAAAACTCTTAGGAAAAATCCCCAAAAATCACAATTATTCATTTTAAATATGTTTTCTGACATATATAAATTTCTGACCCAAAAACATTAATTAATTGCCTTAAATAATTTAACCCAAAATTATCTATTTTTTACATTCAAAATTCATAATAAATTATCCATAGCTTGGAATATTATGAAATTTAAACCCATCTCCAAAATAATGTTTTACATAACATATTCAAACATCATGGCATTCGAAAATCAATTTTCATGATTTTAACCTTAAAATCGAATTATATTATCCCACAAAAATCCTCGTTTAGATTATTACATGGCATATAATCGAAGCATATCATCATTCATCCATCCAAACAAGTTTTAAACCTTAAAATCAAATTTAAATGTTCAAGAAGACATATATGAGATGGTTCAGATCATTATTCACCTAGTTTGCATAACCAACTTGAGATTTGTTCTTCACTTTAATCTTCCTAGCTTGATTCTTAGCCTCTAATTGATTTTGAGCTCCTCTTATCCTAGGGTTATGGCCGACCTTGTTTCTCCTTTGTTTATGTTTTTGATTTATGAAAATGTTAATGACAATGAGGTAAGAGGTTTAGGGGTTATGGGGTTCGGCTATTCACATACTGCCTTTGCCTTATTCTCTTAGGTATTTAACTTATAACCCATTTTTATAAATCCATTTAGTTAAGGCACGACCATAATTAGATCTCAAATCTTAATTCCCTTATCACTTTAATCTCTACATTATTCTATTTAATTTATCTAATTAAATCCCTTGAATAATGCTATTTAAAATTAGGGGTGTTACATGCTCCTCTCCTTAAAGAATTTCGTCCTCAAAATTCAACAAGGACTAAATACTAAGCATAACAATCATATGTAACATCTCCTAATTACCATACTAGCCTACCTGACTAGCAAATAGTCCATATAAAGTAAATATAGAACATACCCTTAAAGCAGATCAGGATAAATATCTCTAATCTATTTTGTCTCTCATGTACAGTCCTTCTCGTTGTCGCTTCACTGAACTTTTACCAACTTGACTGTCTTGTTTCTTAACCTCTTCTCATCTCTCGCTAAAACCCAAACTGGTTGCCTAACAAAGGTCAGATCTGGTTCTACTATTAAGTCTTCTAATGCAGTCGGAGGAATTGTAGTCTTTGGATCATGCACATACCTACGAAGATGAGGCACATGAAATGCGTTATGGACACCTGCCAAATTGCTCGACAACTCTACTCTGTATGCGAGCGTTCTGGTCCTCTCTATAACAGGGAACGGTCCAACATATCTCTATAAGCAACTCCTAATTAGCTATCCGTCAGCCACCTGCTCGTCTCCGGAAGCTTTATTCACCAAAAGACTAAAACCTGAAAACCTCAACCCCAGCCTGCTCAAATCAATTTTGAGCACCCGAGAGTTTAAGGGGAAACAAAAACTTTGAGTCGGACATAAAGCTTGATGTGAATAATTATGTTACATCTCTGCTTACTGATATTAAGTGAGACCACGCCGCTTAGCTGAACGGGTTTCCCCTCACTAATATACTCTTTAAAACATATATTTTGCAAATCCTTTTCTGTAACCAAACTGGTTAATCAATCTGATTATATCAAAATAGCAATATCATTTATGCTAATAAATGGACTATCTGTCCAAAATAGGTAATATGTAGACTATCCATCCACAACATAATAGCAAGGTCCGTTATGCTTCAAATGGATTATCTGTCCATAAAACTGGGCTGATTGCCCGCAAACTGGACTAATTGTCCGAATTATTTTCTTAGGGTTAACTACCCTTTATCTTTTTCCTTGAAAACCTTTTTCAAAATGATTTAACCTTTTAAATCATACTTATACAAGGAAAACATATTCTTAGCTTTACTCTAAGCAATTTGGCCATGATATATATGCTTTACTCAAAATAATGTTGATGGATTTTTCTGAGGATTAGCTGTCCTTCCAAAACAAGTTAAAACCCTTTTCAACTTGAAAATACTTAGGCTAGATCGCCTATTTAATACATTCGAAACCTTTGTTTAAAACTGTTAAACAACCCTATAGAAACCATTAAAGGTAACCCCTTCAAAACCATTGAAATAACCTTTCGATACCATTAAACATTGCCTTTCGAAAACATTGGAAAAACCTTTCCTTTCTTTTCTCTGAAAGCTTCAAAACATTAAACATCCTCTTTTTAAAACCTTTTAAATGTTGCCTTTCGAAAACATGGAAAAAACCTTCCCTTTCGACCCTTTCAAAACCCTAAGGAACCACCCCTTTCGAAACGATTCATTAAAACCTTTCGAAACAGTCAAAACTCCATCCTTTTGAAAGCACTTTGGGTTCAGTTTAAATATGTGGAAACCTTTTGAAACCATCCAAAAAATTTCCCTTTAGAAACCTTTGAAAAACATCTCGGTCGAAACCATTTGGATTCTGCCTTCAAGTAGAGCAAAAGGATCTGAAACTCATTAAAGTCGAAAGCATCTGTTTTGAAACCATTTAAAACTATCTCTTTTGAAACCATTTGGGTTTTACTTCAACTATAGAAAAAGGGTCTTAAAAACATTGAAGTCGAAAGCATCTGCTTCGAAACCATTTTCTATGTAATGAAGTGATGGTGTCAAAACCACCCCTTCGAAAGCATTGGAGAGGTGGCCAGGTTTTTAGAAAACAAAACAACCCTTTCGAAACCATCTGGATCGAAAGGTAAAATGGTGCAGCAAAAGGCTTCTTCTCAGTCGAAAGCAATCATTTAAAACAAAAGCGCAACCCAATCGAAACCATTCCTTTTAAAGCCATTTGACCTAGTCGAAAACTAACAGAGTCGAAAACTACTAAGTCGAAAGCCATTTTAGTTGAAAGCAAGCAGGCACATTTTTAATTTAAAAACAAAGTACTGCCTCAACCTCTGGTTTCGACTCCATACTTTCCGCTTACATACAATTCACTACGTACCAGTTCCCTGATACCATGTGCATTGGTTTCGACTATGTCGGAAGTGAAGATGAGGAGGCAGAACCTAGTTCCGATGGTGTCGAAACAGTGAAAAACGTGTAGCAAATAGTTCTTTTCACCTAACCTGCTTCACGTGTCTAATTTTGATTGGTTGCCTCTTTCTTTACCAATAAAAAGTACTTCACTTTTCAAAAGTGCTGCCGACTTTCCAGATTTAAAATTTTATATTAGTTTACAAAAAAGCCGCTTCTCCTCTATTAATTATATAAAACATTTAAGTCCCATACCTTAAATAATTTTATATAACCATTAAAACACTTAGAAAAAATCTACAAAAATTCCAAAAATCTCTTTTAATAAGTTTTCCAACATATAAAAATTTCTGACCCAAATCTTTTATTATTTAACCATGAATAATTATTAACCCAAATTAACATTTTCTTTACTAGGAAATTTATATAAATTCCATATAAATTCTGAAAATTAAAACCCAATTCCAAAATAATATTTATGACCTTCATAAAAATCCCCAAGGCATTTAGATGTTATTTAATAGGGTTTTCTCCTTAAAACATATCATAAATTCAATATGAATAACCATAATTCATCAATAAGTATATATATTCATTCCATTATTCAAAAACATGGCAAATCAATGCAAAATATTTAGAATTCATATTAAAGTCGAAAACACAATCAAAAATGAGATGTAAACATTATTCACCTTAGCTTTAGAGATTATAGAGATTGAGATGTGAATGGATTTGATTTGAATTAGCTTCTTCCTTAGGTTTTCTTCCTCTTTTCCTTATTAATGGTGGCCGGCCTCTTTAAAATATTTGAAAATTAAAAGTGAACATGTATAGTAATACACGACCTTGTTTTGGGGATATAGGAACAACTTCTTTCTTATTTTAACCCTCCTCTATTTCAATTTAACTCTTATTTTAATTTATTGTTTAAATGGCACGGCTACCCCTTGATTAAATCAAATCTCAATCTCCTAATCGGCACATTATTTTATTTTATTTAGCTAATTGAATACCCTAAATAATGTTACTTAAAATCTGGGGTGTTACAGACTCCCCTCCTTAAAGAATTTCTAAAACACCCCACACCCCTTAATACACCCAAAAGGGCACATTAAAAGGGGTGGTGCATTGTAGGTATAACTGAAACTAACAGAGACTAAGATTCACAAGACAAAATAGATAAAAACAACGGAAACTAAAATAATAATTTATTCAAAACTAAAACTTCTTAATTGCTTCATAAACCAAATAAGTAAAATACCAAATACAGCATACATGTCTCAAAACCCAATATGTCTTATGAAATAAAAGCTCGTAGTCTCAACAAAAATCAGAGTATAAATATCCCTCTCAAGTGCCCGTACAAAGAAAGAAAAACGGAAATAAAAGTAGGGAAATGCATAACAGATTCTTCTCCAAGAAACTGTTGAGCAACTGCAATCTACTGCCCTCTCCCTTGATTGCTTATGGGGAGAAAGGGGAAAATAGAGGAGTGGGTCAGACTAAAAGTCTGGTGAATGATAGTAACTACTAGAATCATTAAGCAAAGTAAAAATAATAGGCTCTTCAATAGTTCTAGTATATATAAAAAGGAAACAAAGGAAATAGGAGAGATAAAGCTGGAAATAAATACGAATTAACTAGTACTCAATTAATAAGATAAGTTAACTTTGATTGTTTGCACTTATCCTTGATAACTGCTTTGATTAGGCTGAATTCCTAATTCTACCCTTTGATCGGCCTGCTACTCCATAGAATCTACTGTGGACCGGACGTTTCCCTACACGGTAGACTTTGGTGTATACGAAAGACACACTTACTAAGCGTTTGGAACTCATAGCGATTACTGAGCACCGAAATGGAAGTCGCACGCGTAACTGCAACCATGCCCATGCTACCTATTGCTCCCTCTTTTGACCTTTTATTTACCCTAGCCAGCATAAGTGTGCCCCTCGCCTCACTTCAGGATTATGTGAAGCACCTCGTCTCACTTCAGGGTTATGTGAAACATCATGTCCATAGAAAAATAGGGGAAATGATGTTGGTACTGGTCCCCATCAAACAATAATCTTGTTGTGCCCCTTGTTCAAACCCCCTTGATTTGAACTACCATAGATTGACCGTTTACTACCACTATAAGCATAAGCGTACCCCTCGCCTCACTTCAGGATTATGTGAAGCACCTCGTCTCACTTCAGGATTATGTGAAACACCGTAACCATAGAAATATTAGGGTAATTCTATTTGGTACAGGTCCTACTTTTATCTTTGCTTATTAACTTAGATAAATTATTTAAATAAGCCTTTATTTTTATCAATTACTATTATTGCTTATTAATTTATCCTAAGTCTTAAAATAAGCGCCATAGTTTCCATAGTTTACCATAGTTTCCATAGTTTATCAATTTATAACTTACGTTATAATTATGCTTATTACTTAACCCAAGGTCTAAGTGTGAAAATAAGCTTCTTTCTTCTTTTATTCCTTTTAGTTATGATTCTAAGTTATAACTAGGCCAATCTTCTTAATTCAGTCCAATTAATATCATAATTAGGCATAATTTCAGTCCTATTCCAATTATATTACAGTCTTTGTGATTTACATCTCATTTTCCATTATTTTAGATTTCTTATAATTTAATCCAATTTCGCGTTAATTCGATTCTAATCAATGCACGAAGAAGAAGAAGGAGAAATAAAAGAAAAATGAAAATAGAAGGAAATCCAAGGCATAGGAAGAAGATGTAAATAACGCATAAATAACAGTAAATAAACTAAAATACTGTAAATTAACTGTAATTAAATGGGAAAAGCTATAATTAGCAGAAATAAACTAAAATTAACTGAAAAGAATAGCTAGAAGGAATAGACTGAAAATAATTCAAAAAACTGTAAATAAATTACTAAAAAGGTTACTCAAAACAAATCGTAGTTAAACTACAACTATTGGAAACCCTATTATTTTAAATTACTTAAATAAATTTATAATAATTACAATCACTCACCTCTGGTCCTTAGCTCTTCCCTTTAGGCCTTCACGGATCCACTTGGTGTTGTTAAATGTTTTTATTTATAACGATTTCCACCTTGGAAAATTATTCCGCTTAGGGTCCTTCCTGGATAGGTGAACCCAATTGGAGAAAATCTTAGAATGAGAAAAAGTGTTAGGCCTAGGGTTCTATTTATAGGGGTAGAAGTGGATCTTAGACCGTTGGATTTGGGGATTAAATAGGTTGCAACCACGTCATAGGCTGAATAGGAGCCATCGGATGCTAGAATAGAAGGACCAGATCAGTTTAAACAACGCAAATTACGTGTTCAACTTTCGAACGAACGAACGTTCGTTCGTTCACGAAAATAGGCAGGCGGGTCGACCGGGCGGTCGATTGCCCTTGTGCCCAGGTCGACCTGGCCTATATATATATATATATATATAATTTTTTGTTTCTTTGATTATTTTGTTCCTTGCTCATATTAAATCTGATTCTGACGTTCTATATATGGAAATTGACCAGAAAATTACCACGGACATAATGGTGCAACTCCCGTGGTTCAATTCTGATAATTTCACAAAGTTATTTTGTTATTTAATTAATTAACGAATTAATTATTATGGGTTAAATTTCGGGTTGTTACATTCTTCCCTCCTTAAGGGATTTCGTCCCCGAAATCTCTAAGGATAAAAGAATGTACTAAATGTTTTCATCCAATTCTACAACCAACTACTCAATTACCAACATTCATCCATTGTCCTTCAGTTTTTCTAATGCAATTTATGATACTTATGCAATTAATGTAGTGTAAATGTCCCTAGCTAATGCAAAAGATTAAGTGGTCCACTGATTCAGCTGACATCCTTTTATGCAATCATGTCCGTGCCATGTATCCAAATGAATGCGAAAATTTCCTAATGATAACTGATAATTTTATATGCGTGCTACAAACATCATCCAAATGCAACAACCATGTGAAAATCATCCATTTATAGCAACCATGGAAAATAGAATAAAATGCACACACATCCATATACATATGCTTTAATGTTCTAGTTAGGCCGATCCCTAAAGAATAATAGTGCCTAGTGTACCTATATGCGTCCATTAGCATCCACTAGCAAACACTTGAAATCCACTAGCATACATCATTCATAACATGTTCTATTAACATGTTTGCATCAAATCCTACAATCCATAGGTTAAATCCTAAGTTCTACCCTCTCAAAGGATAATAAAGGAAAGAACCTATTCAAAACTAAAGATGGAAATAGGAAATTCGAAATTCTGTCAAAGAGAGATATGGATAAGAACTACGCATTTTCTCCTAATCAATTTAATCTTCTTCGAAGTCTTTTTAACCTCTGTAGACTCTATCCAACACTAGCGACTTGCGCAGTCTTCCATAAAGAGCTTCGGAAGGTGCCATTCCAATGCTAGCTTGAGAACTACTATCTTATGCGAATTCCACAAAAGGAAGATGCTTTACCTAAGTCCTTCCAAAATCAAGAATATCCATTCTCAACCATGCGTGTCTTACAATTTTACTAACTCCATTTTACTGTTCTTCTTTAGTCCGCTCACATGAATCAACATTCCTAGGTTTTCACTAGGGTCCTATACATTCTACGGAAACTCTATTATTACTTCCAAAAGTAACTACTGCTGTCTCCTTGGTAGCCTTACCCCTTTTCCGTTACACCTAGGAAATGATTCCTATCTACTTCACATTTAGGAGTTTGGTTCGGTGTTTACATTTCCATTTTAAAAATTAAGGTTTCTAAATTTTTAAAACATCAAATCCCAAAAATCTTTGTCTTTAAAAAGTGTTATTTTTGAGTTTCTATTAAATTCAAAAATACTTGGTTACTTAACATTATTTCCCAACTTAGAGGGGAAAACTTTCAAATTCTAAGTCCAAAACTTATTCCTCGTTTTCTTTTAAAGACCTTTTCAGTTTTCTATAAAAAATTGAATTTTCAAATTCTACTTTTATTAAGTTTTTCATTTCCAAAAACTTATTTACTTTTTCACCAAACCATTTTCTTTTAAAATATCTTTAAACCGTTTTTATGTGTTTCCAAAACATCTTCTTATTATACCTTACGGTCTTATACCTTAATATATTGGAACTACTTTCTCAAATGAGAAATTATTAACTCTAAAATCTTCTATGAGCCTTTTAAAAGAGAAGTTCATGTTTATGTGAAATTACAAGGAACTTATTTTATATTTTTTGAAATAGGCTATACAAAATATGATGCTTTTCATACCTTGTATATCTCTTTCATGTATTCCTTGTAACACTCACAAAACATTTTTATTGGTTTCATAGAAAATCATACCATTATTCTTTTCATTCCAATAGATTAAAGTATGTTTAATTTATATTCTTCCCTGATATATATTTTCTAATATCTAACTTACACATTTTCCTTTCAGAAAAACTCATCTTCAAATCTGTTTTAATATTTCCATAACTGCAAAAACACTTCCTTATACTTATTAAAAATAATAAGTATACTTTACAAACCATTTTGTTTCCATACTTTGAAATTACCTTTTAAAATACATTTTTATTTGGGTTAAAACGGATGTTGCGTAAAACACCGTTACTACAACCCAAAAAAAATACTAGTGTATGGATTCAATTAAATAACTACCAACAAATCTCATATACCTATATAAAAATATTTCCCTTAGGAGTCACTTACTATAACAATAGTGTTATAGCCTATGCTCCACTTATTTTTCGCGAAAACATTTATTACAACAATAAAAGTTGTAATCTACATTTTCGATACTTGTTACACTCTAGGTTTTTATGTTTAAAATCTTTGTTTACTTACAATGAAACTAGTGAGTTATATATTACTCCATAATTCTTCAAAAAGAATTCCAATTTTTCATTATATAAAAACTAACTTAAATTTCATATCATTCTTCAAAAACCCCATATTTATTCTCTAAAAGAAAATATTAACAATGAAAATTTTCAATCCTAACAATTACATTTTTTTTTAAATTTCAAAATTTTCATTTTATTAGGCTTGGCATAAAGTGGATTTTATCCTTACTAACCTAGGAGTACTTTTCTTAAACCTTGGAAATCCCATTTCCTTACTAAAGTCTTTCGTTAGATTTATCCAAGGTACTACCGTTAAATCCACTTATATGAAAAAATTATAATTTCTGTAATTATCTACACATTGGTTTTCATCTTTTCTTACCAACTGAACCTATTGTACATCCCCCAATTTTTGCCTACCTCTCTTTGGATTTCCACAGTTCGATCCTAAATGTACAAAACCGTTTCTTAAATCCCTACCATGTGTAGGCCTATCAAAACCAACCCTAACCCATTTACCCAACCCACTAACCCTAATATTAAAAGGGTTGGGTATAAGCCCTTTAATTTTCTTCCATTTTTTTACCCAACCCGTTTACGTTTGCTATGAAAAATCTCAAATCTGACCCAACCCGCTTGCTGCTTCCAACCCTAATCTCACCCCCAAATCACGATAGAAGAAATTGGCGATTTCTACCCTTCTTTCACTTCGATGCTTAAGTTACGTAATTTAACCAAGATTTAAAGAGCGAGATCATCATTGATACGTTCGACAACCCTAAGTTCAAACTCGAGTGGCTCCTCTTCAATGCGAGCTTCATCGTCTTTCAATTCTGCAAACCCTAGGTAATTAACTTTTTTACAATTTTTGATTTGTTATGTCGATGTATCACCTTGGATACTCGAGCGAACTGCTTTCTTCACCATCCATTATTGATTTTCTGGTTGTGAAATAAAACTGAGGTGCTGCTGCACAGAGTTGACAATTCAGTGCTCCTACACTGAGTTTTAGACTCGGTGCAGCTGCGCTTAGTCAAAAACTCAGTGTAAAAGATTACCCGCTACAAGGACTGATTCATTTTATACTTTTTTTTATCAAAAAGTTGAATCTGGCTTTAATTTTTGGTTAAAATTGCGATTTTGATTGGCTTCAGATGAACAAAATGTAAAAGAAGTCGATAGGGATCTTACTGAATGGCATGAACGTCATGCTGTGCTTGTGCTATCTAAAGTTAAGGTATGAATTTTCGTCATTTGTTTATTTAGATATTTTTTAGTTATTATAAAATTAGCGTTGGATACTACTATGAATTCTATAGGTTGTTACTTAGACTAATTGAAATCTGTAGAAAGCTATCATAACAATAATCTTATAATTGCTTTTGAGAGCTGGGGATTTTACCACGGAGGATTTGTGGAAAATTTATCTGTGTAATTTTTGGTTGACTGAGGTGCAAAAGCTTTAAACTCTTATTGTTGGTGTACAAGCTACGCTGTTGAATGTTATTGAATAAATTAACACTACTGATCAAAACATAATGCAAGAAGCAGCAAGTCCATACAAAGTAAGGATAAGTTTTCCGACATTAACATCATTGTGCTAACTTGACCCTTTGACTGATGAATTTATCTTTCTAATTATAAAGGATATGGTATTTGGATACTGGATTAACTTCAGTCATTCTATTCCAGGAACCTGGAGGTTGCGAAACTTAGATATGTGTTGTGCCCAAGTCACCTAAAGGAGAGGCAATTCTGGAGAATATATTTCCTTCTTGTTAAAAGCCACATAGCACCGTAAGTCATCAAAAGTCACACCTCAAGCTAGGAGGTTATGAATCAGACAGCAGCACAAGTTTCAGGTGCTTCTGATCAATGTTTACGGCTTCTTTTTGACTGAGGATAGGATGATAAAGCTTCAAATCAGACAGCATCACAAGTTTCAGAAAAATTATCTCTTATCGTTTTCATTGAAGCAAGGCATCTCCCTATTTTTATGTTTCTTTGTTGAAAATTGGCTTTTAATATTTTTGGAAAATATAAAACAAATAGGTAACTTAAAGTAATTTACGTGCTTTTCAATAACAATAATAATACACCCAGATCCATTTTACAATTTCTTTTAAGGGTTTATTTACTAAGATATGTATTAAAAAAATAAATTCTTTCTACTGTACCATCTGTACCAAAGAATAAAGTGCTATATTTCTTTTCTAGAATGAGAGAATGGCTTCTTCAAGAAAACATCTGTTAGTGGCGTCTTTGATACCAGTAGCATCTTAAGTATATTCAACAACTGTAACAAAAATAAGCGGCAAATTGATAGAACCATATTAGTCACAGGCTAACTTCTCATCCTTTCTATGAAGATTAACCAATAACTAATTCTCATAGTAAAAAGGAATTTTCAAAAATATTTTATATAAAAATATTTATTACCTCATCACGATTCACATCTACCGCTTTTTGTTCAAGAATATCTACATCATCGATGCCCAGTTTTTTGAAAAAACGTATAGCATTTGAGACACTAGTCGGAAGTACGTTTAAGTCATCGCTAATCATATAAGTTGCTTCTCCTTTTAAGAACACTTCCTGCTTTCCTTTCTTTACTTCTGTCCATTCAAAAGTTGTATTCATAGTTTTACCACATGAACAAATGACAACAGCAACTGAACTGTATGCTTTGCTTTTCTTATTCAGAAGTCGGATGATAGTTCCAATAGGCAATGTTAGGAAACTGAAAAGAATGTCGACAAATTCCTTCTCTGATTCGGCAAAGACTACTCGATTCTTTTCTGGATCGATGAGGAGCTTCAATGCAATAGAAGACATTTGTGCATAAAGTAAGAATTTTTGGTATATGTGTTTTAGACTTTAATTAGTACAACTAGAAAAGATACGTAGAAAATAAGAAATTTACCTGATTTATAGCATTGGGAAATTACGCTCCCAAAAGGACTGTTCAGGTTTACATATATATTTAATATTCATCAAAAAGCTCAATGGTCGAGTTTATATTGATTTACGTCCCACCATTAACTCGGAGAAATTAACACAGATTCTGAGAAATTGCTCTGTGGTGGAAGAAATTGCTCAAATTCTGAACATACATGTTTATGTTTGAGTTTATTCTGTTTTTGTAACTGCATATATGTATGAGTTTTCATCATCTTAATTCTTACCAAATTTGTGAACTGATAGTTTGTGACTTGCTTCAGGATTACAGGGTCATTCTTAAAGCTTCAGGATTACGAGACCGCTCATATGCCGCAAAATTTTCAATTATTTTGCAGTTTTATTACTTATATAACATGTTGCTATTTTTGTAGTATTTTGTTTAGTTTTTTGATGCAGTTTTTGTGTTGAACTATGGAGTTTGTCAACTAAAATTGTATTGTGTTGTATCTTTTAGTTTTTAATGTTGTAGTTTGTAATTATCTTATGTAGGACATTCAAATATTTTCTGGTTTTTGCATTATCTAGTTCAGTTTCTTAATTTTCCAGTGTTGTTTTTCATTTTTTATGCAGTATGCAGTTTTTTTTATTTTTTGGTGTAGTTTTTGCTGAAATTTTTTGTTAAATGGGTCGGGTCGGGTTGACCCTTCTAATAATCGGGTCGGGTCGGGTCGGGTCGGGTCGGGTCAACCCATTTATTAAATGGGTCAAATAGGTTAGGTTTTTTTATGGCTTGAATGTGACGGGTCAAATTCTACCCGACCCATTTATGACCCGACCCGACTCGTTTGACGGGTCTAACCATGTGTAGACATTCTCTATGCCCCAATAAACGCACTTCAAAAGTGATACTTCTAGAACTCTGTCTTCAGATGATGAACACGAAGCGTATGAAGAACCTCCTTTAGATGAATAACATGCTCTCCCATACTTCTTGGAAAACACCAAAATGTTGACCACAAATACCGCCACGAACTTTATTTTAGGACATCTCTAAAAACATGGTTCATCCAATCTATAGAATAGGTTGTGTTAGCGCCAAAATTGGTCACTAACACCCAAATCCAAGCGAAAGCACCAAATACCAGTCACAGCTCATAGATAGAAGATATGTGGTGAATATTAATATGGAGAACGACAAGAATTAAAATGAAAGCAGTAAAGAACAACAGATTTTATAGTGGTTCGGCTAACTCCGGCCTACGTCCACTCCAGAAGTTTCCTTTTTATCGATGTTAGAATCGATTATAGTTACAAAATGGCAGAGTTGCCTTAGCCTTAGAAAAGAGAAAGTAAGAGAGTCGAAAGGAATCTCCTTTTTCTGGAACCCCACATGTTGTATTTATAGGCAAATCTAGGTAGTTGGGCCTCCTGAGTAATCCGGGCCCATCAAGGCTATAGCCGATCTAGGCTCAACATTACGACCGACCCAGGCAGGCCGAGCCGCATCCACCGATCCCCATTCCTCAATAAGCCGACCCGAAGCATCCTAGGTGTTAACTCGAAGTAAACCTGTCCATAACTCAAAGCAACCGAGCAGCCGACCCACAATCTTGTTGCTGACCTACTCCCTTATGCTGACCCGGGGATATGCAAAAACCGACCCGAAGCAAATGACTCCCACTCCATCATACCGATCGACCCTGAACCCAAGTTGACGACCGAGCCTATTCGAGTGTTGTCCCGAAGCCTACTGCCTACCGACCCGAATTAGGAATCAGTGCCAACCCAAGTGCTCTTCCCATGATCACCGTCCCAAGACAAATTCATCGACCCATCCAAATGCCTAGCCACCACTGCTGACCGAACCATACCACTACACCGAGCCACCTCGTCCTGACCGGCCCATACCACTACACCGAGCCACACATTCCTGACCGAACCATCAATGCCAAATGACCCGTGACTACCAGACCGAACCACCAAGGCCGAACGACCCGTGGCTCCGAGACCGTACCACCAATGCCGAACGACCTGTGCATGGCCTCCACTCCTCGACCGAGCCATGCTTCCATGCCAATCCACACCATCCACACAGACCCACCTATGCCGAACCACCTTTGACCGACCCAGAAATGTCGTTCCACATTTCCTATACCCAAGTCATAGCCGATCCAGCTTTAAGCCAATCCAATATCCATCTTCCAGGCGCGTTGCACCACCTATCCATCCAGTCGACTCAAACCTATCGTATTCCATCCTCAACAGCCAAGCAATCGATTTAGTTAAATCCACTTGTCCAAGGCCTTTCCAAAAGGTTGGTTAACATTTTGCCCCCAAAACATGCCTTGCAATAGGAAAGCGTGTTTTGAATAGCTTTAGATCCGTTATCTGAATCTACAATTGCTTTGAATCGATATCCAATTCCTATCCAGTAACTGAATCCTCATCCGATCCCACATCCATCCGAAATCAATTAACCGAATCCATGATCTCTCTTGATCATTTTATCCGAGTTTGGGACCTCTCCGGGTCCTGTAGTCCAAGTTGGGGACCTTTCCGGGTCCAAATCCTAAGTCTGGATCTCACCGGGTCCTAAAATCCATATCCGGGACCTCACCAAGTCCATACCCAGATCTAGGACCTCTCTGGGCCCTGTAACTCAAATCCAGGTTATTCTATCATACTCCGGCCTTGACTCTCCGGTCAGGGACTTAATCCGTGGGGTATCCTCCTCTGGCCTCGATCCCTAGTCGAGGACTTCATATTCTCCGGCCTCGACTCTCCGGTTAAGGACTTCATATTCTCCGGCCTCGACTCTCTGGTCGAGGACTTTATATTCTTCGGCCTCGACTCTTCGATCGAGGACTTTACATTCTCTGGCCTCGACTCTCCGGTCGAGGACTTCATATTCTCTAGCCTTGACTCTCCGGTCGAGGACTTTATATTCTCCGGCCTTGACTCTCCGATCAAGGACTTTATTTATTCTGTTCGAGTCCATTCCATTGCTCTTTGGCAAAGGGACTCGTAATTCGCGACTACTGCCCCGTCTCTCTGGTCAGGATGGTAATCGCTTGGCCTGTATTATTTATTGAATAGTCCAATCCCAATCATGACAGAATTTAGTTATCAAAGCGAAAGTTCGTACAACAAAGGGAATCAATGTCCAAAGTACCAAAGAAGAAACCAGAGTTTGCAGAAAAACAGAAAGAAAACAGGATTTTATAGATCCAAGCAGTACGGTTTTTCGTCATCTTAGGGCACGCCTAGGGACCGTCCTCGATCCTGTACGTGTGTAAGTGACCTAGCCGTATTACTTTGAGTTCTATTACTTATTCAGAACCATAAATCCATTCAGTTGATAACAAGCCGGCGGTGACTAGATCTAGCGCCACCTTCGTTCGAGGTAGGCGGTGGCTGCTCCCGTTCCGCTACTACAGCTCGATTCCTTATGTACTGTTGCAGGTGACCATTCCTTACATGCTCCTCAATGATATCTTCCAAATGCCTACAATCGTTTGTGTTGTGCCCATCTAGCTCATGGAATAGGCAATGCTTTCCTGACGCCCGCTCGTATTCTGATGGTTCCCTCCTAGCTGGGCTTCGATACTGGAGGTGCCCCCGAGTATCCAAGTAAATCTTTTCCAGAGTTTCTGTCAAATCCGTGTAAGAAGAAAATTGTGATTCTCTCCGTTTCCTTTTCAATATGTTACCGTTATCATTTATTTTCTTTTTCCCTTTATCATCTTCGTCTGGAACTTCCCTAGGTGGACCTCCACCCCTTACTGCATAAGCTTCAGCCTCTCTCCCTTCTCTCTCAGCCTGCACATCTTCCTGCCTCAAGAACCTTTCCACCTCATGGTAGAACTCCCCGAGATCCCTCGGTGGGTCCCGTTCCAATGATATCTTGAAATCCGAATTATCTGCAATCCCTGAAACTACCGCCATCAAAACCATCGATGGATCGGGTCGATCCACCGAAGCCACCACCGCATTGAATATGGTTAAG
Organism: Allium fistulosum; assembly: GCA_030737815.1. NCBI lineage: Eukaryota > Viridiplantae > Streptophyta > Magnoliopsida > Asparagales > Amaryllidaceae > Allium > Allium fistulosum. The sequence continues at coordinate 856,406,153 of CM060907.1, forward strand.
AAATCCCTGAGCGACTCTCCCTTCCATTGTTTCATCGATATCAAGGTCATTACGTTCTTGGGTCTGACTATATGGACCTGAAACTGCCTCATAAACCTTTCAATCAGCTCCGTCCAGGTGTTAATAGAACCACTCTCCAGCTGCCCGAACCACATAGCTGCGATATTTGTCAAATACAAAGGGAAGCATCGAGCCATGACCTCATCCGATGCCCCCAGTACCTCCATATGCCTCATGTACCTCGTCAGGTGAACGGTGGGATCCGTTCTCCCATCATACATCCCCAACATTAGTAGCTTAAAATCCGGTGGGTTCCTAGCTTGCTGATAGTAGGAGTAAAGGGACTCCTATTCACATCCTCCAAGTCTTTATTTACCAATCCACCTCTCATAGCTCGTCTGACCATCTCCGCTAATCTGTCATTGTCGCCAAGCTGTAATCCTTGTCCGCTGCCTCCGATCTGCCCCCCGAGTTCACGAGGGAATCTTGGCACATACTCCTCATCATGTACTCCTGTATTCCTGTTGATGTCGGGTTGCACAGCATCGTCAGGTATCCCTCCATGGATTGGTCCAGCATTACCTGTTGGTATGCCCCCAAGTCTTGGTCCATCCGGGTTAATAGTTGTTCGCTGATCAGGGGCTGCTCCCTGCTGAACCACTCCATCTGCTTGCTGGTTGAGCGCTTCTGATCCAACTCCACGAATCTGAGCTCCTGCAGTTCCTGCTTGTCCAAATTGTCTGAGAAGAGTCTGCATCATCTCCTCTTGTCTTTTCAGCATCGCTTCCATCTCGTCTCTGGTGATATAGATGGATGCTTGACCTGCTCCAGCTCCAGGGGAGGCCTCTTGACTTCCTCTTGATTGCTTCTTTATGTCACTTGCTTCCTTGTTGGTGGCCTAGCCATTGCTTCCTTGAATCCAAGTTCCTAGCTCCAAAATCCCCGAGTGCTTGCCTTCTCGGTGAAAGCACCAAAATGTTAGCGCCAAAATTGGTCACTAACACCCAAATCCAAGCGAAAGCACCAAATACCAGTCACAGCTCACAGATATAAGATATGTGGTGAATATTAATATGGAGAACAACAAGAATTAAAATGAAAGCAGTAAAGAACAACAGATTTTATAGTGGTTCGACTAACTTCGGCCTACGTCCACTCCAGAAGTTTCCTTTTTATTGATGTTAGAATCGATTACAGTTACAAAATGGCAGAGTTGCCTTAGCCTTAGAAAAGAGAAAGTAAGAGAGTCGAAAGGAAGCTCCCTTTTCTGGAACCCCACATGTTGTATTTATAGGCAAATCCAGGTAGTTGGGCCTCCTGAGTAATCCTGGCCCATCAAGGCTATAGCCGATCCAAGCTCAACATTACGACCGACCTAGGCAGGCCGAGCCATATCCACCGATCCCCATTCCTCAATAAGCTGACCCGAAGCATCCTAGGTGTTAACCTGAAGTAAACCTGTCCATAACTCGAAGCAACCGAGCAGTCGACCCACAATCTTGTTGCTGACCTACTCCCCTATGCCGACCTGGGGATATGCCAAGACCGACCCGAAGCAAATGACTCCCACTCCATCATACCCGATCGACCCCGAACCCAAGTTGACGACCGAGCCTATTCGAGTGCTGTCCCGAAGCCTACTGCCTACCGACCCGAATTAGGAATCAGTGCCGACCCAAGTGCTCTTTCCATGGTCACCGTCCCAAGAACAATTCACCGACCCGTCCAAATGCCAAGCCACCACTGCTGATCGAACCATACCACTACACCGAGCCACCTCGTCCTGACCGGCCCATACCACTACACCGAGCCACACATTCCTGACCGAACCATCAATGCCGAACGACCCGTGACTCCTAGACCGAACCACCAATGCCGAACGAACCGTGACTCCCAGACCGAACCACCAATGTCGAACGACCCGTGCATGGCCTCCACTCCTCGACCGAGCCATGCTTTCACGCCAATCCACACCATCCACACCGACCCACCTATGCCGAACCACCTTTGACTGACCCAGAAATGCCGGTCCACATTTCCTATACCAAGTCATAGCCGATCCAGCTTTAAGCCAATCCAATATCCATCTTCCAAGCGCGTTGCACCACCCATCCATCTAGTCGAGTCAAACCTATCGTATTCCATCCTCAACAACCAAGCAATCGATTTAGTTAAATTCGCCTGTCCAAGGCCTTGCCAAAAGGCGGTTAACAGGCTGGGACATTGGTTAGTCCAAAAGACATAACCAACCACTCAAAGAATCCGTCGGGTGTCCTAAATGCGGTCTTAGCAGTGCTGTCATCGGCTACCCTAAGCAGATGAAATCCAATGGCTAGACCAAGCTGAGAAAATACTGAAGAGCCAACTAACTGGTCAAAAAGATCATCTATCTTAGGGAGTGGATAATGGTTCTTCTTTGTGATCTTATTCAATTCTCCATAGTCAATGCAAAGTCGAAGAGAACCACCTGCTTTGGTAGCGAAGACGACCGATGCTCCCTATTCCGATATGTTTCTTCTTATGAAACCTTTTTCAAAAGCTCACGAACCTGCTTGTTCAATCCCTTCCTTTCCCTAGGCGCCATATGCCCTATGGGTAATGCTACTGGCTAGCAAAATAAATCCTGAAGTCAATATCTCTTTTAGGGGGGTAGTCCCCTAAACTCCTCAAAGATGTCTGGAAAATCTTTGACGACAGGAACCGAATCTAACTCTGATGATGATGAATCGAGGGAATAAAGGAAGCTCAACATAACTGACCCTTGCGGGTCGCAAGAAATCTCGAGAGTCCTACTGATTCATGTCTCTAATCTAACGACTCTCCTCTCGCAGTCTAATATAGCTCCAAATGTAGATAGCCAATACATTCCCAAGATCATCCCATACCCCGAGAATCCCAAAACATAGGCATCGTAGTAGAATTCTACGCCTAGGATATAAATTTTCAAACCCCTACCAACCATAAACAAGTGTGCCGATCCCGCTATGGGGTTTGAAACAACGATGGGGTCCACTACTAAAGAAATGTCTAAGTGCAAACAATCCACAAGAGAACTAGAGATAAAAGAGCGTGATGCTCCAAAATCGAATAAAGTCCGAATGAGAAAATCAGATATAGAAATCAAACCTTCAACTGTGACTTTCCTACCTCTATCCGGAATGCTGCCCGAAGGTGCTGCGTCTAATGTCTGGATTTGCGCGACTGGTGCATTAGTCCCCTGCCTTGCTCTCTGGGGACAATTTCTACTCAAGTGACCGGGCTGTCCGCAATTGAAGAACTTTCCCTTCATCTTATCCCTTCTGCAATCCTTGGCGACATGTCCAACAATCCCACAATTATCGCATTTCAAACCTTTCTTAATCTGCTTCTGAGGGCCTTCCCATTTCCTCTTATCCTTCTTGCCCTTCCACTATGGCTTCTTAGAGCTTGTAGGAACCCCCTTAAGCTCTTCTTCCAACTTCCAAGATATACGTTGAACACTCTGTCGGTCCTCCAACCTTAACCGCCTAAACCTTTGCTCCAAATTCTCAAAACTAACCCGCGCCTCCTCGGAATCCTCCGTACCAGAAAACGTTCTGCCTCCTATACTAGCGAAGTCCTTGCATAGCTCAGAAAAGAGGGCTGATGTGGGTGGATTAAAGGGATTTCCACCTACTTGTGTTGTTTTGGGCACTTGCCCTTGCACCTATGGTACAATAGCTCTACGGAACCAGTCCCCCATTCTATGCAAAGAAAAGAGAATTTAGGCTTGAAAGAAGATTGCATTGGACTTGGAGGGGATTTTTATAAAAACTCTTTTACGCTTAAAAACTATTTCAGAGTTCTTTTTTGAAAAATACTTTTTAAAACAAGTTATTTCGGAAATTACTTCATTTTTAAAATAAATTTTTAGGAACCTTATAACCTTAGGCTCTAATACCAAGTGAAACACCCCACACTCCTTAATATACCCAAAAGGGCACACTAAAAGGGGTTGTGCGTTGTAGGTATAACTGAAACTAACAAAGACTAAGATTCACAAGACAAAAAAGATAAAAACAGTGGAAACTAAAATAATAACTTATTCAAAACAAAAACTTCTTAATTGCTTCATAAACAAAATAAGTCAAATACCAAATACAACATACATGTCTCAAAACCCAATATGTCTCATGAAATAAAAACTCATAGTCTCAATAAAAATCAAAGTATAAATATCCCTCTCAAGTGCCAGTACAAAGAAAGAAAAACAGAAATAAAAGTAGGGAAATACATAGCAGAATCTTCTCCAAGAAACCTCCGAGCAACTGCAATCTACGGCCCTCTCTCTTGATTGACTATGGGGGAAAATGGGAAAATAGAGGAGTGGGTCAGACTAAAAGTCTGGTGAATGATAGCAACTACTAGAATCATTAAGTAAAGTAAAAGTAATAGACTCTTCAATAGTTCTAGTATATATAAAAGGAAATAAAGGAAATATGAGAGATAAAGCTGGAAATAAATACGAATTAACTAGTACTCAATTAATAAGATATGTTAACTTTGATTGTTTGCACTTGTCCTTGATAGCTTTTTTGATTAGGCTGAATTCTTAATTCTACCCTTTGATCGGCCTGCTACTCCATAGAATCTACTATGGACCGGACGTTTCCCTACACAGTATACTTTGGTGTCTACGAAAGACACACTTACTAAGCGTTTGGAACACATAGCGATTACTGAGCACCGATGGAAGTCACAGGCGTACCTGCCACCATGCCCATGCTACCTGTTGCTCCCTCTTTTGACCTTTTATTTACCCTAGCCAGCATAAGCGTGCCCCTCGCCTCACTTCAGGATTATGTGAAGCACCTCGTCTCACTTCAGGGTTATGTGAAACACCGTGTCCGTAGAAAAATAGGGGAAATGATGTTGGTACTGGTCCCTATCAAACAATAATCTAGTTGTGCCCCTTGTTCAAACCCCTTTGATTTGAACTACCATAGATTGACCGTTTACTACAACTATAAGCATAAGCGTACCCCTCGCCTCACTTCAGGATTATGTGAAGCACCTCGTCTCACTTTAGGATTATGTGAAACACCGTAACCATACAAAATATTAGGGGAATGCTATTTGGTACAGGTCCTACTCTTATCTTTGCTTATTAACTTAGATAAATTATTTAAATAAGCCTTTATTTTTATCAATTACTATTATTGTTTATTAATTTATCCTAAGTCTTAAAATAAGCGCCATAGTTTTCATAGTTTACCATAGTTTCCATAGTTTATCAATTTATAACTTACATTATAATCATGCTTATTACTTAACCCAAGGTCTAAGTGTGAAAATAAGCTTCTTTCTTCTTTTATTCTTTTTAGTTATAATTCTGAGTTATAACTAGGCCAATCTTCTTAATTCAGTCCAATTAATATCATAATTAGGCATAATTTCAGTCTTTGTGATTTACATATCATATTCCATTATTTCAAAAATTTTATAATTTAATCCAATTTCGCGTTAATTCTATTCTAATCCATGCGCGAAGAAGAAGAAGGAGAAATGAAAGAAAAATGAAAATTGAAGGAAATCCAAGGCATATGAAGAAGATGTAAATAACGCATAAATAACGATAAATAAATTAAAATACTGTAAATAAACTGTAATTAAATGGGAAAAGCTATAATTAGCAGAAATAAACTAAAATTAACTAAAAAAATAGCTAGAAGGAATAGACTGAAAATAATTGTAAAAACTGTAAATAAATTACTAAAATGGTTACTCAAAACAAATCGTAGTTAAACTACAACTATTGGAAACCCTATTATTTTAAATTACTTAAAGAAATTTAAAATAATTACAATCACTCACCTCCGGTCCTTAGCACTTCCCTTTAGGCCTTCATGGATCCACTTGGGGTCGTTAAATGTTTTTATTTATAACGATTTCCTCCTTGGAAAATTATTCCGCTTAGGGTCCTTCCTGGATAGGTGAACCCAATTGGAGAAAATATTAGAATGAGAAAAAGTGTTAGGCCTAGAGTTCTATTTATAGGGGTAGAAGTGGATCTCAGACCGTTGGATTTGGGGATTGAATAGGATGCAACCACGTCATAGGCTGAATAGGAGCTATCGGATGCAAGAATAAAAGGACCAGATCAGTTTAAACAATGCAAATTACGTGTTCAATTTTCGAACAAACGAACGTTTGTTCGTTCACGAAAATACGCAGTCGGGTCGACTGGGCGGTCGACCGCCCTTGTGCCTAGGTCGACCGGTTGGTCGACCTGGCCTATATATATATATATATTCGTTTCTTTGATTATTTTGTTCCTTGCTCATATTAATTCGGATTCTGACGTTCTATATATGGAAATTGACCAGAAAATTACCACGGATACAATGGTGCAACTCCCGTGGCTCAATTCTGATAATTTCACAAAGTTATTTTATTATTTAATTAATTAACGAATTAATTATTACGGGTTAAATTTCGAGTTGTTACAATTTCATCCTCGAAATTATGATAAGGTATACAACAAATCAAACAAGAAGGTAAAACATATCATCAAACAAGTTAGGATAAGTATCTTTAAATTTGCTCTCAATCCTCCATGTACAATCCCTGTCATCATCGCTCCACTGGACTTTGACTATTCTGACTGTCTTGGTTCTAAGTCTCTTCTCATCTCTCACAACAATACGAATAGGCTACCTCACTATAGTCAAATCTGGTTCTACTACTAAGTCCTCTAGCACAGTCGGTGCAATAGTAGTCTCCGGGTCTCTAACACACTTTCTGAGATGAGAAACATGGAAAACATCATGGACTCCTACCAAACAGCTAGGTAACTCAACTCTATATGCGAGTTTCCTGATCCTCTCAACAATAGGAAAAGGTCCAATGAATCTCGGTGCTAAGTTTCCTGATTTCCCAAATCTAATCACACTCTTCATCGGTGATACTTTGACGAAAACCTATCTCCAACTGAGAACTCTAGATCTTTCTGTCTCTTATCTGCATAACACTTCTACCTAGACCGAGCCTCCTTCATTCTAGCCTGAATGACCTCAACCTTTTCTGCAGCTTCTCTGACTAAATCTGGACCAAGAACCAACCTATCCTCAGTCTCTAACCAACATAAGGGAGATTTGCATGGCCTTCCATACAAAGCTTCAAACGGTGCCATCCCAATACTAGTCTAATAACTGTTGTTATACAAAAACTTGACTAAATGCAGATGGTCTTCCCATGATCTCCCAAAATCTAACACACAAGCTCTTAACAAATCTTCCAAGATTTTGTTAACTCTTTCTGTTTGCCCTTCTATCTACGGATGGTAAGCGGTACTCATCTTGAGCTTGGTTCCCAAAAATTCCTACAGACTCTTCCAGAACTCGCTAGTGAATAAAGGATCTCTATCACTAACTATGCTACTAGGAATTCCATGCAGTCTAACCACATTCTTCATAAACAACTTCGCTAATACAGGTGTCATTCTGGTTGACTTAACTGGAATGAAATGGGTACTCTTGGTCAATCTGTCCATTATGGCCCATATACTTCCATTCCCTCCGTTCGACCTTGGCAACCCGTCAATAAAATCCATAGAAATAGAATCCCACTTCCATACGCGAATATCTAATGGCTGATGCAACCCACTTCATTTCTGGTGTTCGGCCTTTGCGTGCTGGCAAATCATGCATTGCTACACACATAACCTAATATCCCGTTTCATACCTTCCCGGAAGAAACTCCTCTTCATATCCCGATACATTTTAGTACCCCATGGGTGAATAGAGAACTTTGAACGATGGCATTCCTCTAAGACTTCTTTCCTTATGTTTCCTACACTCGGAACACATAATCTTCCTTTCTTTCTCAATCTCTCATTCTGGTCAAAACTGAAATCTTTCAAATCATCACTCTCGGTTCTATCTCTTAACTTTCCGATCCGTTCAGCCAATACAGGATCCTCTTCCTGCTTAGAAGCAATCTTTTCGATCATCATTGGTCGAATTTCCAAATAAGATAACACTACGGTTTCTTCGCTAGATCCAGCCTCAGATCTCCACTGCACTCTGCACTTTGCACTCTGCAATCTGCTAATGCTTCCAAATCTTTCCATCTCAGCAATCATTGCTAATACTGAATTCGGATTTTTCCTGCTAAGTGCATCCACAACCTTGTTGCCTTTCCCAGGTGTGTACTCAATCCCAAAATCATAAGTGGCAATAAACTCTAACCACCTCTACTGTCTTATGTTCAACTCCTTTTGAGAGAACAAATACTTCAGCGACTTATGATCTGTATATAACTTAAACCTCTCTCCCAAAAGGTAATGTCTCCACACCTTCAATGCAAAAGTAACTGCAGAAAATTCCAAATCATGTATTGGATATCTGACCTCATGCGGTCTAAACTGTCTAGAAGCGTAGGCAATCACTTTACCCCTCTGCATTAGCACAGCTCCTAGTCCTGTTCCATACACATCGGTATAAACCACCAAATCTTGATTCCCTTCCGGAACAACTAACACCGGTGCATGGGTCAATAAGTGTTTCAAACTCTTGAATGCTTCCTCATACTTATCTGTCCACACAAACTTTACATCTTTTCTCGTTAGCTTGGTCATCGGTGCCGCTATCTGCGAAAAATTCTTAAAGAACCTCCGATAGTAACCAGCCAACCCAAGAAAACTCTTTATCTCCGTTACTGTCTCGGGTCTCTTCCAACTATTCACCGCTTCAATCTTAGTTGGATCCACTGACAACCCTTCCTTTGAGACTACATGACCTAGAAACTTCACTTCTTTTCTCCAGAAATGACACTTCGAAAACTTTGCCTTTAGCTGATGCTGCCTCAACGTCTCAAGCACTGCTCTAAGATGAACTTCTTGCTCTCTTTCATCCATAGAGTAAATTAAAATATCATCTATGAAAACCAATACGAACCTATCCAAGTTCTCTCGTAAAACCTGGTTCATCAAATCCACAAAGAAAGCTGGCGCATTAGTCAGTTCGAATGGCATAACTAACCATTCGTACGACCCATATATCGTCCTAAATGTTGTCCATGGTATACTATCCTCTGCTACCCTGAGCTGATGGAAACCTATTGCCAAATCTAACTGAGAAAATATCTTGGCTCCACTCAACTGGTCGAACAAATCATCAATCCTCGGCAATGGATATCAATTCTTTATCATCCTCTCATTCAACTTACGATAATCGATACATAGCCTTAACGATCCGTCCGGCTTCTTAGCAAACACTACGGCTGCTCCCCAAGGCGAACTACTCGGTCTAATAAAACTCTTGCTTTCTAAATCCACCAACTGCACCTTTAACTCCCTCATCTCTGTACGAGTCATCCTACTTGGCGGTCTACTCAGTGGTTCTACCCCCGAAACCAAATCTATCCAAAACTCAATGGCTCGTTACGGCGGTAATCCAACTACAGGCTCAAAAGCATCTGCAAATTCTCTAACCACGAAAACTTGACTCAACTCATCATCTAATTCCATAACACCCAACTAATCATTCACTTCACCGTCAGAACCTTCTATGGTATAAACAATCCGATCACAACAATATGGGTGCCTAAGCGATATTTTCCTATCCTGGCAAAATATCCTTGCATCTTACTCACTTAACAAGTCCATACCAAGGATAATCCCGAACCCCACAAAATCAAACACATGCAAATTGCAAACAAAAGTATGACCTAACAGGTCAAACTCTAACTGATCACATCTCAACCCTAGAGTTGCATACCCTCCTATCGGATTCACAACCCGTAAGGAAGTAACTAAATATGTGGGTTCTAGGTTAAGTTTATCTATCAAACATCTAGATATAAAAGAATGCGATGCACCAGTATCAAATAGAATGCTAACAGACATACCATGAATCTGAAGCGTACCTCCCAAAACTGCCTTTCCTTTCTCCTGAGCTATTGGCTTCGAAGAAGCAGGCTCCAATGCATATACTTTGCCTTTTCCACCCTTAGCGGGCTCCTTGCACTGGCTCTTATAATGGCCAATCTGGTCACAGTTGAAGCACCTGACATTCCTCTTTCCAGCTACTTCCTTTGCCTTCCCAGCACGACACTCATAAGCAAAGTGCCCGTTCTTGTCGCAATTGAAACAAACAATCTCAGACTTCCCTTTCTTTGTTGCTCCACCCTTCTGAGCACCTTTCTTAGGAAAAACCTCCTCTTCTGATTCTACCTAACCTGGATCTCTTTAGCCTTACTCTTCTCTAGAGAATCAAGAATTTCCTCATGCCTTAAGGCCGTCTCCATAACAAAATCAGAAGGATCTCTAATATGAGGTAATGTGGCTCTAGCTAACTCAGGCTTCAACCCCCTAATAAACTTCTCATTCCTCTTCATCACAGTATCCATTGAAGCATACCCATATCTAGCCATCTCCTCAAACTTTCTTGCATACTCCAGAACAGACATCTCTCCCTGCTCTAAGTCAGCAAATTTCCTGATCAGAGCTAACTGTGCCATTGCAGACATAAACCTCTTCTGGAACCTCACCTTGAAATCTGCCCATGAAAAAGTTTCCTCGTCCACACCAGCCGTCACATTATTCCACCAAAACAAAGTGGCTCCCTGAAGTTGTCTGGATGCCAACCTCCTCTTCTGCTCATCATCGAGCCCTAAGTCTGCAAAAATCCTTCCGCGGTGCAACAACCAATTTTCCACTTCTATATCGTCCTATGTCCCCAGAAAAGGCTTCCCTCCAAGCTTAGCCTAATCTTCACTCAGCTTAGTGTAATGGTTAACTACCGAAACTTTCGGAACTCATGCCCCTGCAACATCTCCTCCTACCATTCCAGCAAATACAAGTACGTTACTATAGCATTATCTCATACCCCATTCTTACTCTAATTCTTTAGGATAATGTTTTAAAAATCATTTTTTAGTTTAAAGTTTTTCATAAACCATGATGTGATACCAAGTTGTAACATCCCATATTTGGAGGCCAAAAGCTAAGCGCTATAGATGTTGTAGTCATCCATAGTATTAACTTCTGCTGACAAAATACGGTAATGATAATGGTATCCATAATATCAAAAGCACTTGAATATGAACAAAATCATAGATTTTCGAAAATAATATTTTTACTGATTACATTTCAAAACCTATTCATATCCAAATTACATAATCCCATATCGTTTCCCAGGCAAAGATTAATTATAATCATTACAAAATACGCCAAGAGCGACATATGACGATGCCTCGTTGGTTGATAAAAGTAATATAGTCATATTTGACTTAATACACAGCGGAACAAAACAATAAGCAACTCCTAATTAGCTATCCGTCAGCCACCTGCTCATCTCCAGAAGCTTTATTCACCAAAAGACTAAAACCAGAAAACCTCAACCTACGGCCTACTCAAATCAATTTTGAGCACCCCAGAGTTTAAAGGGAAACGAAAACTTCTAGTCGGACATAAAGCCTGGTGTGAATAATTCTGTTACATCTCTGTTTACTGATATTAAGTGAGACCACGCCGCTTAGCGGAATTGGTTTCCCCTCACTAATATCCTCTTTAAAACATATATTTTGCAAATCATTTCCTGCAACCAAACTGGTTAATTAAATTGATTATATCAAAATAGAAATATCCTTTATGCTAATAATGAAATATCTGTCCAAAAAAGGTAATATGTAGACTATCTGTCCATAACATAATAGCAAGGTCTGTTGTGCTATAAATGGACTATCTGTCCATAAAACTGGGCTGACTCCCCGCAAACAAGACCAATTGTCCAAAACAAAATGGACTAACTGTCCAAATTATTTTCTTAGGGTTAACTACCCTTTATCTTTTTCCTTGAAAACCTTTTTCAAAATGATTTAACCTTTTAAATCATACTTATATAAGGAAAACATATTCTTAGCTTTACTCTAAGAAATTTTGCCATGATATGTATACTTTACTCAAAATAATGTTGTTGAATTTTTATGAGGATTAGATGTAAACAAGTTAAAACCCTTTTTAACTTGAAAATACATAGGCTACATTGCCTATTTAATACATTCGAAACCTTTGTTTAAAACCGTTAAACAACCCTTTTGAAACCATTAAAGATAACCCCTTCAAAACCATTGAAAGACCCTTTTGAAACCATTGAAAGACCCATTCGAAAACATTGGAAAAACCTTTCCTTTCTTTTCTCCGAAAGCTTCAAAACATTAGACATCCTCCTTTTAAAACCTTTTAAATGTCACCATTCGAAAACATGGGAAAAACCTTCCCTTTCGACCCTTTCAAAACCCTAGGGAACCACTCCTTTCGAAACCATTTATTAAAACCTTTCGAAACAGTCAAAACTCCATCTTTTCGAAAGCACTTTGGGTTCAGTTTAAATATGTGGAAACCTTTCGAGACCATTTAAAAATTTTCCCCTTCGAAACCTTTGAAAAAAAACTCGGTCGAAACCATTTGGATTCTGCCTTCAAGTAGAGCAAAAGGATCAGAAACCCATTAAAGTCGAAAGCATCTGTTTTGAAACCATTTAAAACTATCATTTTCTAAACCATTTGGGTTTTACTTCAACTATAGAAAAAGGGTCTTAAAAACATTTAAGTCGAAAGCATCTGCTTCGAAACCATTTCCTAAGTAATGAAGTAATGATGTCGAAACCATCCCTTTGAAAGCATTTGAGTGGTGGCCAGGTTTTTAGAAAACAAAACAACCCTTTCGAAACCATCTGGGTCGAAAGGTGAAAAGGCGACAGCAAAAGGCTTCGACTCAGTCAAAAGCAATCATTTAAAACATAAGCGCAACCCAATTGAAGCCATTCCTTTTAAATCCATTTGACCTAGTCAAAAGGTAATTTAGTCGAAAGCTACTCGGTCGAAGCCATTTTAGTTGGAAACAAGCAGACGCATTTTTAATTTAAAAACAAAGTACTGCCTAGACCCCTTCAAAACCCTTGGTGTCGACTCCATACCTTCCACATACGTCTAACTCACTACGTATCAGTTCCCTGATACCATGTGCATTGGTTTCGACTGTGTCAGAAGTGAAGATGAGAAGGCAGAACCTAGTTCCAACGGTGTCGAAACAGTGAAAAACGTGTAGCAAATAGTTCTTTTCACCTAACCTGCTTCACGTGTCTAATTTAGATTGGTTGCCTCTTTCTTTACCAATAAAAAGCACTACACTTTTCAAAAGTGCTGCCGACTTTCCAGATTTAAAATTTTATATTATTTTACAAAAAGCCGCTTCTCCTCTATTAATTATATAAAACATTTAAGTCCCATACCTTAAATAATTTTATATAACCATTAAAACACCTAGAAAAATCTACAAAAAATCCAAAAAATCTCTTTTAATATGTTTTCCAACATATAAAAATTTCTGACCCAAATCTTTTATTATTTAACCGTGAATAATTGTTAACCCAAATTAACATTTTCTTTACTAGGAAATTCATATAAATTCCACATAAATTTTGAAAATTAAAACTCATTTCCAAAATAATATTTATGACCTTCATAAAAATCCTTAAGGCATTTAGATGTTATTTAATAGGGTTTTCTCCTTAAAACATATCATAAATTCAATATGAATAACCGTAATTCATCAACTAGTATATATATTCATTCCATTATTCAAAAACATGGCAAATCAATGCAAAATATTCAGAATTCATATTAAAGTCAAAAACACAATAAAAAATGAGATGTAAACATTATTCACCTTAGCTTAAGAGATTATAGAGATTGAGATGTGAATGGATTTGATTTGAATTAGCTTCTTCCTTAGCTTTTCTTCCTGATCTTTTCATTATTAATGGTGGCCGACCTCTTTAAAAATTTTGAAAATAAAAAGTGAACGTGTATAGGAATACTTGTTTTGGGGATATAGGAATGGCTTCTTTCTTATTTTACCCCTCCTCTATTTCAATTTAACTCTTATTTTAATTTATTGTTTAAATTGCACGGCTACCCCTTGATTAAATCAAATCTTTATCCCATAATCAACACATTATTTTATTTTATTTAGCTAATTAAATACCCTAAATAATGTTACTAAAAATCTGGGGTGTTACAGTACCTAACACATCCTGTAGACTCTTCCAGAACTCACTAGTAAACAAAGTATCTCTATCACGTACTATACTACAAAAAATTCCATATAGTCTAACTATGTTCTTCATAAACAATTTAGCCAAAACAGATGCCGTCCTGGTTGACTTAACTAGAATGAAATGGGCATTCTTAGTCAACCTATCCATTATAACCCATATGCTTTCATTTCCTCGATTCGACCTTGGCAACCCGTCTATAAAATCCATGGATATCGAATCCCATTTCCAAACTGGTATCTCCAAAGGTTGAAGCAACCCACTCGGCTTCTGATGTTCGGCCTTCATCTGTTGACAATTCATACACTTCTTTACCCATATGGCAACATCCTTCTTCATGCCTTTCCAGTAGAAACTCCTCTTCATGTCTTGATACATCTTGGTTCCCTTAGGATTAACCGTAAATTTTGATCGATGACATTCCCTAAGAACTTATCTCCTTAAGTCCCCAACATTCGGAACACACAACCATCCCTTCTTTCTCAACCATCCATCCTGGTCAAGACTAAAATATTTCAGATCATCAATCTCGATTTCCGACCTCTAGACTTCTAATCTTCTCGGCTAACAATGGATCCTCTTTCTACTTAGAACCAATCCTTTCTATCAGTACTGGTCGAACTTCCAAGCAGGATAACATAACAGTGCTCTGACTAGAACTAGCAGTCAATCTTAACTGCACACTACAAGTAGTCAAAGCCTCTAGGTCCTTCTATTTTGTTAAGATAGCTAACACCACATTTTGATGTTTTCTGCTAAATGCATCTGCTACTTTATTTCCTTTTCCAGGTGTATACTCCGTACCAAAATCATAAGCTGCTAAAAAATCCAATCATCGCTGCTGTCTCATATTCAACTCCTTCTAAGAGAATAAATATCTTAAGGACTTATGATCTGTGTATAATTCAAATCTCTTCCCTAAGAGATAATTTCTCCATTCTTTCCGTGTGAAGATCACCGCTGCCAACTCTAGATCATGAGTAGGATATCTCACTTTATGCGGTTTAAGTTACGTGAAGCATAAGCAATAACTTTACCTTTCTGCATCAGCACAGCACCTAATCAAGTTCCACATGCATCGATATACACTACTAATTCTTGATTCCCATCTGGAACTACTAATATAGGCACGTTGGTCAACAGATGCTTTAACTTAAGGAATGCTTCTTCACGTTTGTCTGACCAAATAAACTTTACATCCTTCCTAGTTAGCTTAGTCAAAGACGTTGCTATCCGCGAGAAATCCTTAATGAATCTCCAGTAATAGCCAGTGAGTCCAAGAAAACTTCTGACTCAGTCACTGTCTCTGGCCTCCTCCAGTTGTTGACAACTTTGATCTTATTTGGATCAACTAACAAACCATTCTCTGAAACCACGTGACCAAGAAATTTAACTTCTTTCTTCCAAAAATGACACTTTGAAAACTACGCTTTCAAATGATGCCGCCTCAGCGTCTCAAGCACTACTCTAAGATGAACTTCATGTTCTCTTTCAGCCTTAGAGTATATTAAAATGTCATCTATGAATACCAATACGAACCTATCCAAGTGCTCTTGGAAAACTCGGTTCATCAGATCCACGGAGAAAGATGGCGCATTCGTTAACCCGAATGGCATTACTAACCACTCGTATGAACCATACCTAGTCCGAAACACCGTCAAGGGAATACTGTCCTCTACCACTCATAGCTGATGGAAACCTGTCACCAAATCCAATTGGGAAAATACTCTTTCTCCACTCAACTAATCAAATAAACCATCGATTCTCGGCAAAGGATACTCATTCTTGATCGTCTTCTCGTTCAACTTACGATAGTCGATACACATCCTTAATGACCCATCCGATTTCTTCACGAACACCGTAGCCGCTCCTCAAGGTGAACTGCTTGGTCTAATGAAATTCTTTCTTTCTAAATCCACTAGCTGGACCTTCAATGCCTTCATCTCGGTAGGTGTCATCCTACTAGGTGGTCTACTTACAGGTTTTGCTCCTAGCACAAGATCTATTCAAAACTCGATGGCTTGCTTTGGTGGTAGTCCTATGACTGAACCAAAAACATATGCAAACTCACTTGCTACCAAAACCTAATTCAACTCTTCTTCTACTTCCATTGCATTCAGCAAAGCACAAGCACTTGAGTCTAACTTCTCCACTGAGTCTATAATTCGGTTATGACTATTGGGGTGTCTTAGCGATATTTCCCTGTCTTGGCAAAATATCCTAGCATCATGTTTATCTAACCAATCCATACCAAAAATGATCCCGAAGCCTACGAAATCAAAAACATACAAACTGCATGCAAACTTATGACCTAACAATTTAAGTTCTAACTGGTCACATCTCATTCCCAGAGTTGCATACCCTCCTATCTGTTTTGCAACCTACCTTACATCATGGAATTTCCCTTCCCAGTAGCAGTTGGTCTAGAAGAAGATGATTCCAAAGCAAAAACCTTTCCCATGTCTGCTCTGACTGGTTCTGGACACTGATTCTCGTAGTGTCCAATCTGGTCACAGTTGAAGCACTTCACTCCTTTCTTATCTGCAACCTTCTTCCCTTTTCCAGTTCGATATTCATGGGCATAATGTCCTTTCTTGTCGCACTTGTAGCAAACTACATCGGCCTTCCCTTTCTTGGCACCTCCTCCATTCTAAGCTCCCTTCTCCTTAAAGAATTTCCTCTTCTTGCCTTGAGAATCCTGAGTTCCGACCTGCTTCTCCTTCCCATAAGAAGAAAGCATCTCTTCATTCCTGATTGCCATCTCCACTACAACTATACTTGGATCACAAAGGTGTTACACAGTCGCCATAGTAATCTTGGTCTTAACCCTCGAATAAACTTCTCATTCCTTTTAATGACGGTGTCAATGTTAGCATATCCATATCTGGACAACTCATCAAACTTCATAGCATACTCAATCACCGACATCTCACCTTGCACTAAGTCCATGAACTTTCTCAGCAATACTGACTTTGCAACTTCAGATAAGAACCTCTCTTCGAATCTCCTTCAAAACTCTGCCCAAGTCAACTCTTCCTCGGAAACTCCCACAGTAATACTATTCCACCAATAAAGTGCTGCTCGCTGCAACTGTTTAGAAGAAAGTCTCCTCCTCTGCTCATCATCTAATCCCAAGTCAGCAGAAATCCTTTCACAGTGCAATAACTAGTTTTCTACTTTGACGGCATCCTCTGTTCCAAAAAACGGCTTCCCACCAAGACAGGTGTAATCCCTGCTCCGCTTAGCATAGTTATTGCCAACTGGGGCCATAGGATTAGCTCCTCCAACATTCACAGCATTTTCTCTAGCTACTCCTACAGCTGCTTCAGCTTGAATCGGATTGACGAAGAACTGATACATCATCCGCATATCTACTGGCAGGGTTCCAACACCTACATTGGCATTTCCATTTGGATTTGCATTTGCCTATAGACCCAGATTCCTTTTGGTATTGGGTCGAGCATTTTCATTAGTTATGGTGTTTCCTCCATCAAGATTTCCTCTTCCGTTTCCTACCTCCATACCTTCCTTTCTCGTAAATCTGCATGTGAGCCTTAGAAAGATACAGTAGAATGGTCTAAGAGAGAAGGGAATACATACTTATAAATATATATAACAAATGCAAGTACGTTACTATAGCATTAACCAAAACCCCGGTCTCATTTTCTAATTTATTGGATTATGTTTTGAAAATCTTTTACGTTCAAATTTCTTTAAGTTTGCATAAACCTATGCTATGATACCAACTTATAACATCCTCCAATTGGAGGCCCAAAACTAACCTCTACGGATGTTGCAGTCATCCATAGTTATTAATTCTCAGTGACCAAATGCGGAAATGTTAGATACATTGATATACCAGAAACACATGAATAGGAAAAATTTATACCCAAATTAAAACAAATTTCTCATTTCATTACAGATAGCATTTTTGATTCATTACATAATCTCATACGTAAGCCGTTATAGAAATTGCAATTTATTACAAAATACACTAGGAGCAACATATGAAGATGCCCCCTTGGTTGATCAGAGTCTAAATATAGGCACTAAACAACTTTACCATTACATCCAAAACACGACGGAATCAAACAGGAAAAAACTCCTAATAGCTAGCTTGCCTCCTGCACGTTATAGAAGCTTATTCGTCTAAAGGAGAACCTGAAAACCTTAACTCTCAAACTACTCAAAATTAATTGAGCACTGAGATTTTAAGTGCAAAACATAAATTTCTCAGACATAAAATCTGGTGTGAATAATACCTACCATCTCGAACCATATAAATATCTAGTGAGACCACGCCGCTTAGCAGAACGAGTTTTCCCCTCACTAGTATCTCAACCCAATTTATAATAACCATATACTGTGCACCTGCATCCACAATGGTTAGGACATAACATAATAAAATGTATCATGATGATATGCAAACATGCAATATGCTCTGGATTTCCCACCCCATTCACCTGACTATCTGTCTCCAGGGCTGGCCCAAGGGTATTCAATGACCTATACGAGTTTTATTTTTTCATTTTTTTGCCCCATTTCTTAAAAACTACAATAATTTTTTTTTCATATATTAAACGATGGTAACTTCGCCTGTGTAGTTTTCTATACAGCCTGTCCTAAGCCAGGATAAAGGAGGAGTGTAGTGATAGGCTTGGCGAGCCAACATAAAAAACATAGCCTCTCTTATGGAAATGGAACCTTACTATATTTCGTTGGGGCGTAACCCTCTTAGCGACGTGCCATATCGAGGCTCGGGTATAGTGATAAGTGAGAAAGGGCTGGGTCGCCACTCCCTTAGTGGCGCGCCATATCGAGGCTCGGGTATGGTGATAAATATGCAAGGACTGGGTTGTCACTCCTTTAGTGGCGTGCTACATCGACGCCCCAGTGTAGTGATAAATGAGCAAGGGTCGTTGCACTTTACTCGGTAGGTGCGAGGGGCAAGGAAGCCAGTCGATGAAAGTAGCGTTCGGTTAGGTAGTTGGAATGTAGGATCCTTAACAGGAAAGTTAAGAGAGATGACTGATACTATGACTAGGAGACGTGTAAATATCTTATGTGTTAAGGAGAATAAATGGATGGGCCAAAAGGCAAAGGAGGTGGAGAACACATGCTTCAAGTTATGGTACGCAAGAAAAGAACATAACAAGAACGGGGTAGGCATCTTAATTGACAAGAACCTTAAAAACGAAGTGGTCGACATTAGGAGACAAGGGGACATGATCATCCTAGTCAAGTTGGCAGTCGGTGATATGGTTTTGAATGTCATTAGTGCCTATGCCCCACTAGTAAGCCTAAGTGAAGCCGTTAAGAGGAAATTCTTGGAAGAGTTAGATGTCATGGTTAGAGATGTACCTAGTAGCAAGAAACTTTTATAGGAGGAGATTTCAGTAGCCATGTTGGTACAACCAGTGGAGGGTTTGAGAGTGTGCATGGTGGTTTTGGATATGGCGATAGGAACCAAGAAGGAGAAGAAATATCGAATTTCGCTATTGCTTATGACCTCATGATAGCTAATACCTTCTTTAGAAAGAGACAATCGCACTTAGTTACTTTCAGTAGTGGCCAACACTCTAGCCGGATTGACTTTGTCTTTACTAGAAGAGATTACAAACGAGCTTGTGTAAATTGTAAAGTCATACCTAGAGAATGTGTCGTGTCACAACATCAGCTTTTGATATCTGAGTTTCGTCTTCGAATTCGTGTTCGACAGAATAAAGGAGCCAAGATTAGTCGGACGAAATGGTGGAATCTCGAAGGAGATGTCTCACGGTTGTTTAAGGATAGAGTAATGGGAGAAAGGGCATGGAATGTGGAAGGAAAAGCAAACGACATGTGGGATGAGATGGCAGCGCGCATTCGAAAAGTGGCCGTTGAGGTGTTTGAGTTAACGAAAGGAAATAAACGTGAACCTAAAGATTCATGGTGGTGGAATAGTGATGTGCAAAAGGCCGTCAAAGAGAAGAAGGAATGACATAAGTGCTTACATCATCACAGGAGCGAGGAAAACATGCAAAAGTACAAAGAGGCAAAGAAGAATGTAAAGAGAGCAGTGAGTGAAGTAAGGGGTCGGGCGTATGAAGATCTATACCAAAAGCTAAGTACGAAGGTGGGTGAAAAAAACGTTTATTGGATAGCTAAGCTCTGCGAGAGGAAGACGAGATACTTCAATCAAGTTAAATGCATCAAGGATGACAATAATAGGCTTTTGGTGAAAGGCGATGAGATAAAAAATAGATAGAGAGATTACTTCGACAAGCTATTCAATGAAGAAGGTGATAGCACTACGATCGGCTGGACGACTCTTTTGATGACACCACCAGGCATTTTGTTTGGATAATTCAAGAGTCCGAGGTAAAGGAGGTGCTAAAACGGATGAAAGCAAGCTAGGGATTGGGGCCTGATGACATCCCCATTGAGGTATGCCTTGGAGATGCAGGGATAACCTGGCTAACTATGTTGTTCAATAATATTTTCAAATCAAACAAGATGCCAGATGAGTGGAAGAGAAACATATTAGTTCCAATTTTTAAGAATAAATGAGATATTCAAAGTTGCAAAAACTACAGAGGAATGAAGCTTATGAGTCAAACAATGAAGCTTTGGGAGAGAATCATTGAACATCGATTAAAAAGGATGACAAGCATTTCAAAAAACCAATTTGGTTTCATGCTTGGGAGGTCGACCACAGAGGCGATTTTCTTGATAAGACAACTCATGGAGATGTTTAGGGAGCAACAGAAGGATCTACACATGGTATTTATCGATTTGGAGAAAGCTTATGACAAAATACCGAGAAATCTTATGGGGTGGGCTCTGGAAAAGAAAAGAGTCCCAACAAAGTACATTAGCCTTATCGAGGATATGTACGATGATGTTGTGACTAGTGTCAGAGCATGCGATGATGAAACTGGTGACTTTCCCATTAACATAGGATTACATCAAGGATTAGCTTTTAGCCCCTACATTTTTTCCCTAGTGATGGATGAGGTTACGAAGGGTATACAAGGTGAGATTCCTTGGTGTATGCTCTTTGCTGATGATGTTGTGCTAAAGAAAGTAGGATTGGGGTTGATAGACAACTGGAGCCGTGGAGGCAGACTTTAGAATCAAAGGGTTTTAGGCTTAGCAGAACTAAAACAGAGTATATGAAGTGCGAGTTCAGCGGTGTCAGGTAGAGGATGGAGATGTCACTTTGGTCGGACAAGTAGTGCCCAAGAGGAAATCCTTACGATATTTAGGACCAATATTGTAGTTTGATTGTGAGATTGATGAAGATATTATTTTTAGAATTCGAGCGGGATGAGTGAAATGGCGACAAGCGTTTGGTATTCTCTATGAAGGAATGTCCCACAGAAGCTTAAAGAAAAGTTCTACAGAACGACAATCAGGCATGCGATGTTGTATGGAGCAGAATGTTGGCCTACTAAAGCCAACATGTCCAGAAGATAAGTGTAGCAGAGATGCGTATGCTGCGATGGATCTGCAGTCATACAAGAAGAGACCGAATTAGAAATGCTGATATACGTGATAAACTTGGAGTAGCACCAATTGAGGAGAAGCTAGTCCAACACCGCTTAAGATGGTTTGGACATCTCCAACGGAGGCCTCTCGAGGCACCTGTGCGTGTTGGAATTATAGGCTGTGTCGAATGCTCAAAGTGAGGTAGAGGTCGACCAAGGTTGATATGGGAGGAAGTAGTAAAAAGGGACTTGAAGGACTAAAATATACCTGAAGAGCTGGTGTCGGATAGGAGCGCGTGGAAGTTAGCGATCCACGTATCAGAACCATGAGCTAGGAGTTTTTTTGCTTAGGGTTGGTTTAGGGGTAGTGTTATAAGTTTTAGATTACAGAACTAGTGAATAAGAGCCTAAGATGTAGTTTTGGTCTTCGGTCAATATCACTATTAGTACCATTATTATCATCATTATCATCGTTTTTTAATCTTTATCTTTATTTTGTTTTTATTTTACTTAGTTATTATTATTATTATTATTATTTGTTTACATATTTGACTTTATTTTATTATTATTATCATGGTTTTTATTACTGTTGTTGTTGTTGTTGTTGTTATGACTTTTAAATTGACTTTGTCATTTAGTTTTGGGTTGCATCTCTAGCCGACCCCAACTTGTTTGGGATTAATGGCTTAGTTGTTGTTGTTGTATATATTAAACGATGATCACAAAATATTGGTCAATTAAGTCATTTAAAGTACATATCAAACATCTAAACGATAGCATGATATTATAACACACTAATACAATTATTGGAAACAACTCCTTCTTGCATTTTTTGAAGCAAACTCATATATTATCTCTTCATAGTTAAGCATATCCAAGTACTTGTTTTCAATTGAAGTCATAGCTAATTCACTCAATCTTTCTTGCGACATAGCAGTCCGAAGATATGTTTTAATCAATTTAAGTTTTGAAAACCTTCTTTCCGTCGAAACGACCGTTATCGAAATAGTCAATAAAATTTGACAAGAAGCACAAATATTTAAAAATCCACTTACATCCCGATAAGACCTCAAAAAATTTAAAATATCAATTGATTTAGTTACTTCTAGTGGTAGAATCCTTTTTAATTGTTGAAGCTCATCAAGTATTCTTTACCACAAATATTTTGCTATCCGTTGTGTTCTAAAAAACCTTATAATTTCATGCATTGGTTCTTCAACTCGCCGTCATCAATATTTTAAACTTCAAATTCAACAAAAAACCAAAAGTTCCTTCATCAAGTTTAAATTTCTCAAAATTTTAATTCATTTACAAAAAGAATTAAATCAATGTTATTCATTTTCAAAAATTTAATTCATTCACAAAGAGAATGAAATCAACATAATTCTATTTAAACCAATCATAATTTAATTCATTCAAAAAAATGAAATCAATGTCAATAATTTAATTACGTGTCTATCTATTTTGTATATTAAATTAACTTATAGAATTACTTGAAAGTGTAGTTTACTATTGCTATGTAACACACAACTAAGTTTTTGCCTTTTTAGGATCTAGCATATTTTTTGTAGCAAAAGCTTATATGAAATTTTACGCATTTTCAGGGAAAGATGCCACTTGTTTTCACCAACGGATTGCATGACTTTTATCATATTCATTTTCAACAACTGAGTTGCAATTATACAGTAAATCAATTAACAAAAACATAGCAAATCAAGAGCACAGCAGGCAAAAATCATATATTTATATTTAAAATTTAATTAAAAACTTACATTTTAGGAATCAAAACAACAATTAAACCTCAAATTAGAGATTAGGGCAGCAAGCAGCAGCACAAAACATCGACAATTGAAATTAGGGCATCGATATTTTGAAATTGCAATTGGGACAGAAATTGGTCGTGCGTGAGAGGCAAAGGCTGGCTTGGAATGGTCGCGCGTGAGAGGAGCAGGGCTTTGGCCGCTTGGGAGGCAGGCTGGGCGTGGCCACGTGGACGACCGTGCCGTGGTTGGCTGGTTGCGCGCGAGGAGCAAGATTGAGAAATGAATTTTTTTTGTTGCCTCTGGCTCCACGTTGCCCTAGATTAATGGCTCGTTCGCCTTGGTCTTGGGTCGGGCCTGTCTGTGTCAAGCTATAGTTTCTAGGGTCACTATTAACCAATTAGTTTCCATAGGTTGACTGATAACCTATTCCAAACTTACGGAATATCTATCCAGTTTCATAGTTTTCCTGGTATCACTAAGAACCTATTGGTGTCTACCAATAACATCATCTAATCATAGTTTTTATGGGGTCACTATAAACCTATTGGATTCTTCAATAACATCACTCATGTCATAGTTTTTATGGGATCACTATGAACCTATTGATCTCTTTCAATAACTTATTCAGGACATAGTTTTCATGGGATCACTAAGAACCAATTGGCCCTTGTCAATAACAATTTCCATACGTAGTTTTCATGGGCTTACTAAGAACCTGTCTAAACCAATAATCCTTTGATCGGTCTTTGGGTATCCTATATTCTGGTATGTCTGACCCCCCTGAATGCATTTCAACTCACATAGGAGTTAACTCAATGTATATTCACTACTGGGTCAACATAGCTGGTTATTCTGCCTTTAACACCCCAAAATGCAGTTATGTGTTAATTATGAAGTGAATATGTTTACAGAAGCATACATGATAACTGATCAAAACATAATAATATAATCATCTATGACTTAATTTCTTGTAATCATTTTTCTAAGGAAACATGGTTAATACCCTTAACCTACTATTTTTAGCAAGGAAAGCTTCTTCAAAATACCAAAGTCAAATGCCATTTCAAAACTCTTACGTATTGCCATGAGTTTTACCTTTAAAAATGAGATTGGGTTTCTTATTTGAAAACTAAGGCTATCGGCTCGATCCTTCGGATCATTGTGACATCATGAGTTATCCTCCGTCACTCTCCCTTTCGAAAGCATTACCTAAAATCTTAAACCTTCTCTTTCGAAACCATTAAAAATGTACCTTTCGAAAGCATTGAAACCTCCCTTTCGAAACACTTAAAGATATACTTTTCGAAACACTTAAAGCTTACCTTTCGAAGGCATTTAGTTCAAGTAGAATTTATGAAAGCATAGCTTCAAAACCATTTGAAAGTATCTCTTTCAAAACTATTGGGTTTAACTTAAATACAACTATTGGGTCAAAGAGAACAAAAGCGAAAACTTTGCTTTCGAAAGCATTAATCTTAAGAAAAAGAATTGGGGAAGAGGATAGTTTCGAAACCATTGCCTCCGAAACCATTTATAAAAGCAGCTAAAAGGACCCTTTCGAAAGCATTGGGAAGACAACTTCAACGTTAATCAAACGAAAGCCTTCCTTTTGAACTCATTGTTATAAGGCTATAAAGAAAAGCAACCTTTAATCAATTCGAAAGGTATGAATGCAGCGGTGGTATCGAATAAGTTCAAAATGCGGCAACTCTTTCGAAAGCTTCTTTAAAAACAAAGGCAAGTTGAATTGATTTGAAAGCTTATAAATATGGTTTCAACCCTTTCGAGAACATGCCTTCGACACAGTCCCTTCCACCTTTCCCCAATACATTACGTACATTGGCTTGATACCATGTGCATTGGTTTCGAATGGGTTAAAGGTCATTGGCGAAAGTATGGTGACGGAAGCAAGCAAAAGGAAGTGGCGAAGTTGTAATTCGAAACAAAACTGATTTTCATGCCTTTCAAAGTAATTCCTTTTTACCTAACTTGCCTAATTTTTCAAAATATGATTGGTTGCCAATTCTTTCCAGAAATGCTGCCGAATTCAACAATTAACAAATGAAATCATTTTAACAAACAAGCCCTTCCCCTTAACAAAACATTTAAAACATTAAAGTCCTCTAACTTAAATAATTTAATAACCATAAAAAAATTCTTAGGAAAAATCCCTAAAATTCACAATTATTCACTTTTAATATGTTTTCTAACATATATAAATTTCTGACCCAAAAACATTACTTAATTGCCTTAAATAATTTAAACCCAAAATTATCTATTTCTTCCATTCAAAATTCATAATAAATTATCCATAGCTTGGAATATTATGAAAATTTAAACCCATCTCCAAAATAATGTTTTACATAACATATTCAAACATCATGGCATTCAAAAATCAATTTTCATGATTTTAACCTTAAAATCGAATTATATTATCCCACAAAAATCCTTGTTTAAATTATAACATGGCATATAATCAAAGCATATCATCATTCATCCATCTAAACAGTTTTAAACCTTAAAATCGAATTTAAACGCTCAAGAAGACATATATGAGATGGTTTAGATCATTATTCACCTTGTTTGGATAAGGAACTTGAGATTTGTTCTTCACTTTAATCTTCCTTGCTTGATTCTTACCTCTAATTGTTTTTGATCTCTTCTTCTCCTAGGGTTATAGCCGGCCTTGTTTCTCCTTTCTTTATGATTTATGAAAATGTGAACGAGAATGAGGTAAGGGGTTTAGAGTTTATAGGGTTTGGCTATTCCCATATTGCCCTTGCCTTATTCTCTTAGGTATTTAACTTATAACCCATTTTTATAAATCCATTTAGTTAAGGCATGGCCCGAATTAGATCTCAAATCTAAATTCCCTTATCACTCTAATCTCTGCATTATTCTATTTAATTTATCTAATTGAATCTCCTAAATAATGTTATTTAAAATTAAGGGTGTTACATGATCACACTTCTTCCCCCCGTCTCGGGTTGATAAATGTACTACATGGACGATCAAGTCTCGTCCTAGTCATGTTTATACTCCCACCTAAACTCCAAGGACTTAGAGTTGATCGATGAATGGTCGGTTCACATTCATCTTGTTTCTCCCTCGTGCCCTCAATTCTTGGGCATACGTCGATAAGTAAAAAAGGCAAGTCATGTCCAATCAGTGATTGATGCTTTCCTTGCCAGACCAAGGGCAATAATCAGTGCGCGGAGGGTCACGACACATCCATTTCGTATTGCTCTTCTAGGTGGATCATTGTAAGAGTCAACGAATAAATGGTTGCGTCGCATTCATTCGGAGCTGGACATCCGGGTCACACTCATTCGTGGTTTATTCTCCTATCTGCACTCTGGTGATCGAAGTTTTTCGGAGGACGTCCAGGTCACATCCGTTTGTGTTTGGTGTGGATGGATATTGACCGTTGACCCAGCGGGACAATATGGAAAGCTTTGATCGACATTGCCTGTCAACCCGGTGGTACAATATAGTCGGTCACCCGTAACTTCGGATGTTATTTCAATTGATTTTGTATTGAGGCCTCCTTGTAGTCGTTGCCTTAAGTTGTAAAGATTACCAAGGCGGAGCTATAGTGAGATGTCGTACTCAGCTTGTAGTAGTTCGTACTCTCGTTCCCATTCTTGGGTTAGCAGAATTAACTTATGGACGTTCGAATTCCATCCGTAGTGAGTTTATACTTCTCCTGTTGAGTTCAGGTTGGAGTTTATGGAATATTGAGTGGTTGAACCACACTCATCTATTTGTTTATACTCATATTCGCACTCTAGGGATAAGAGTTTATTGCTGGGTGGTCAAACAGCACCCAATTTGTGTTTATACTCCATCCGCACTGGGGGACCATAGTTATTTGATGGACGGTCGAACTACATCCATGTCTTGGTTTGGATTTTGGGCTTACCGATGTCCGAGCAAGGCTTGGATTGTTCACCGTACCTCAGGTGCAAACAAGGTCATGGATGGACATATCGAATCATCTTTGGATTGGACAGTCAAACCACATCCAATTTAGGCTTGGACTCCCAAACTGCCCCCTGCATACAAGGTAAGAGTCGATGCGTGGACGGTCTTACCACGTCCACTTCCATTTGGATCCTGTTTCTGCCGAGCCTTGGGAGTAAGTTGACTGTTCTGAAGAACTTTGAGCTCGAGCACCCGGGATTGAGTGTGAAAGCACTAGCCGTGTTCTTATAGAGCAATAATATAGAAAATAAATGTAAAAGGAGCTGAAATAGTAAAAAGACAAGAAGATTTTGATAGTGACGGCTGTTAATAAAGCCTACGTTAACTTTCTATTAACTGATTGCTATTACAAGTTGAATCGGATTACACTATGATTGAATCTTCTAAGTTAGATCAAGTCATAAGTACAAGAGTTCACTGGAGAATAACAGTGAACCCCTAGATAACTATTGCATGGGAGGAGAAGAGTGAAGAATAATCTCTGCAGAGTTCCAGCAGCCAATGCAGAAGATCTACTTTATGTTGCAGATTGGTGAGTATTTATAGAGGAAATTAGTGAGTATCGGGCTAGAATTCTAAGTGCAGAAGAGTCCACTTGTTATGCCAAGTCATCACCAAGAATCTCAAATCAATATGAGTCATTTCTATGTATCTCTAGCTATCCATAGGGGATGGATAGTTAGCTATCCATCAACTTAGCATATTTTTCTACTAGAAGCCTTTACTTAGTGCTACGAAGGTGCTCGAAGAGTTTGAGGACGACCCGACCTATCTTGATGGATCGCTAGCTATCCATAGGGGATGGATCACTGGCGATCCATCAACTTATCATATTTTTCTACCAGAAGCCTTTACTTAGTGCTACGAAGGAGTTCGGAAAGTTTGAGGGCAATCCGACCTATCTTGATGGATCGCTAGCTATCCATAGGGGATGGATTGCTAGATATCTATAGAGGATGGATCGTTAGCTATCCATCCACTTAGCATATTTTTGAATGATCTTATTTTGGTTGTCTTCCTATCTTCTATTTAAGTGTCTTGTCCAAATATCAAGTCGTTGGGAGTTTGTTTGATCATTCGTCTTCATGGGTCATCTGGTCCAGAAGAATCATCCATAGCTTGCTCAAAACTTAACAAAATTAGACGAAACTTCGTAGTTACACTCTTGAGGGTGTTTGGACCTACCCTAAAAACTTCAGGTGGTGGAGCCCACTCTACATGGATCGATAGCGATCCATCTAGTTTGATCGTTAGCGATCCATCTAGCCTTATCCAATCAAGCTCATTTTTGTTGAGTGCTTTCTTTTATGTCTTCTAAGTGTTTTTCAAAAATTTCAAGTCAATCTGACTCAGTATGAGTTCTCTAGATCCGTTTTAAGTTAGTCGCTTTGGTCAAAAAGCGGGTAAACAGCTTGAATCAGATCGGTCTTTACTTTTTGAACTACGCTGCTTGGAATGCTACGAAACTTAGTAAGTATTCTTAGAAGAGGTAGTAGATCATGATGCTAGAGGCTTTGATAACTCATGATGCTTCCTTTTGGATCTCTAGCGATCGGTGGATGATGGACCGCCAGCGATCCATCTACTTAGTGGATTTTTGGTTTGTTTCTCTTAAGTTCCATTGGCTTGTTCTTTTAGATGCCTTGTTCAAGTTTCAAGTCATTCTGGCTTAGTCTGAATGTTCTAACTCCTGTTAAATTCTGCCGGGTTAAAATCCCATTTAACATTTGCCCCCTAGAGTATGCTTTCGTTGGAAACAAAGTGTGCACTGGAACAAAACTAGTTTTGGATTACTATTCTGTGAATTTCAGTAAATCGTCGGAGTCCATCTCAAGATGGTGTTCTCAATTGCCTGACTTCTGATAGCCGTTTGTTTTCTGATTTCGATCTGAATTTCAATTCCTGGTATTGACAATGCAATCTTTGTTCTGTAGCTTACACAAAGGTTTAGGTCGGTAAGTGGGTGCACGACGTAGGTTTAGAGTCGACCTATATAGTTTTAAGTCGGTCGGCGGTGAGCCTAAGTTTTGTCTCGAATGATTGTATGTCGTTCTGGAGCAAAGTCTTGCTCTTTGTCTTTAATTATTTCTTTTCGACGACTTGGTTAAGTTCATGTCGCCGTTTTGAATTCTAATGCGACGATTTATTCCAAAATCGGATATAGTGGATGATTCAATCGTATCGCTCTTCCCGTTTCTGTACTCCAGTGATCCTAAAAGGAAAAGTTTCGTATGTCGCTTCGGACGATGGCTCCGTTATCGATCGTTGATCGATAACGGGTAAGTGTGGAAAGGGTAATTTTAAAGAACGATATGGAATTTTTTTCAAATGTAAGCAAGCTATCTACACTAGATTGTTCGTTTGCAGTGTTCGGGATACTGGACTCTTCTCATGTAGATAACACACTAAATCTGCTCTGATCAACACTCAGAACCAAATTGGTCAACATACGCCAACTTCCCTTGGATTCCGGGCATTGGTTATATGAGGATATCATTCAAAGTAAAACATACCCGACATATTGAATGCCAAATTTTATTGTTGAAAATGAATTTTCGGTCATCCAATCTTTAGTCTGGCGGAGGGACTTCCACTCCTCCAGAAGCTGGGTCCTTCTCAACTTAGGCTACGCTTATTATTGCTGTCATATTGGGTTGATTGATTAGTTGAAGTTTGATCAGACACAGTTTTAGTCTTCGGAAACTAGTGCATGACTTGTTTGATTGCGATTATCCTTCCTTTGCATTTTTCGGAATTCAACCTGCACACCAGCCTTTGTCTTTGGGGACAATTTGTTTAATTTCATGATTCCGAGCATTGCTTTTTTCGCTATTGCACCTCTTGTGTTCACGTACATCATACTCGTTTACTGTAATTCTATACATGTAAGTAATACTTTTACGGTCATTTCGGCATATTCTATTTCATAGCTTTGTTCAGAACTATGAGGTAGCTTGGTCTAGCCAGTTCTGTAGCTGATCCCTACTCATGCTCAATTGAGTCCGTTTCAACAAAGTGTTGGTGTATCTGCCCTAATCTATAGGGATGATTTCTCTAAATACTAATTCTATATGTTTTCGGGAGACAATGTCTCCTAGGTAATATGTTCGATTACCCCAGTTTGATTGATACAATAGCTCCTATCTCCAGGAACTAGGGACTTTGCTTCTTGATTCCAAGCTCTGATTTTTTCAATGATATCTATTTTCGGACAGTAATTGAATTCCTCCAAGTTGACATCGTCATCCAATGTCATTCTGGGTACATGTGCTGGAAAGACGCGTCGCCGTCATCTTTTGCTAGAGTGAATTCTTCCAAGTCCAGTGTTGAGACCCTAATCATGTATCAGTTTCTATCTCCAGAAACTCGTGCACAAATGACTTAACTCTGTGGATTTTTCCTTGATGTTGTGAATCTTTAGATAGCATGAGATGCCAGAAGGTAGGGCTGAAGATTCAATCAAACTCTTGCTTCTGTTTTCGAAAGCCAATGTATCGATAGTTTCTTTCTGGGGGTTTCTTCTTAGCATCATCAAACTTCGGGTAATGGCATATTCCTGCAAGTTGGAACCAAATGATCTAGTTAGACCATAAGTAGATCATCGATCCTTCTCATCATTGCCAGACTGCGAACGACGGTTGATTTTTAAACATTAAATCCTTCATTTCCTTTGTTGGCAATTTTGTTGCCAGAATGCTCTGTTTTGCGATACAGAACCGCTATCTAACCAACCTCATGGTTATTCGTGTTTGGACTTTTGAACATTAATTTCCATCAAGTATGTGTGTGTCTATCCCTGCTCGAGGGACTAGCTATTTCGAATGCCTGTATTTGGGTGATTGTGAGAGATGGAGAGGTCTGGGACAAATGATTTGATCGCCCTTGGTCTAGCTCTCAATCCTATTCTAGGATTGAGGAAGTCCAATGGTTTTAGTTCCGACCTTCCGTGATTGTCCCTGCATGTCCTTTAGTTGTGCATGCTTTGCTTGATTGCCATCATCACAGAATTTCTGTTCATACGCTAATTCCTGTCTTTGGGGAATTGATAACCTAGCTGCTTGGTTCCAAGCAACATTTCCTCGAGGCAGCCTATCTTTTGGCTGTATCTATATTCTTTCTAAGTTGAATTCAGGAAATTTGGTTGTGCACCAACTTTCATCCCAAGAAATTAGCACACGTGCAATTAAATTCTGGGATTTCCTTTCGGTGCTGCTTTATTCCTATGCAATGGCTAATTCCTGTGATGATAGGTCAAACCATCTGGCTGACCCATGAAAGGTTATGTCTTCCTGTTGTTGCCCATTTTCGGGAAACGGTGGTTTTCTGAAAACAAGTTATAATCTCAACCAACTTCTATCTCTGTAAGCTAGTGCATTGATGGTTTACTACGATGAGTGTTTCTCATCGATCCTGTAGACTAAAGTTTTCCTAGCGTTGCCGAGGCAACATCGATACATAGTGAATAGCAAATTTCCTAGCATTGCCTGGGCAATGTCGGTACTTAAGAAATAGAGGGTTTCCTGGCGTCGTCAGGGGAACACCGATACTTATGAAATAGAAAGTTTCTCGACGTTGCCGGGGTAACACCGGTACTTAGGAAATGAGAAAAGGACTTAGCATTGCCGGGGCAACATCGACACTTAGGTGGTTGGGATCGATTTTCCCCGTCGATCCGGCAATGCTTTTAATCCAAGTGGGCACTAGTTTCGGTCTTCGAAAACTTGTGCTTCGATGATTGGATTGTAGAAGTCGTTTCTTAGTGATGCCTGTCTTCGGGCAATGTTAAAGTCATGTTGGTTAGGATAAATCATTAATCCGATCCTGTATAGTTGAGTAGATCCCTTTCAACCTAATGTGGCTGTTTTTCTCAACGTTGCTTAACTTCGGGATACGCCAGGTTCTGGAAGGATGGGAGTCCATGTGTTCCCGTTTCCTAGCCCTGCTTCTCACCGTCAAGTGTTACCCTTGGAAATGCAGGGTTATTGCTTAACTAATTCAATGGTTATTCTTATTCACGAAAAATTGGATTTCTTCCAACCGGTTTTTATTATGATCCGCCTTCTATAAGCGGAACCCTTCATTTCTAGGTGGAACCCTTCAATTCTAGGTGTCAAATTCCAAGTTCTTATAGAAAATTAGAAATTGTGGAGCGAGTCATCACATTGTCCCTGGTACAACCACGCTCATTCCTATCTTGATCACAAACCGGTAGAGTTCGATGGTGTTTGTTTTGAATTTATGACACTTAACCTTGCTTGTTTCAGGCCATATGCGTTATGTTGGGATAATAGCATTGCTGCGGATATCAACCTTATTCGTTGTTTCCAATCTTCGAGAATCAATGGTTTAGCTGCTCGATTTCGAGCGTTCTCTCCTTGTCGTTGTTTGTCTTCGTATAATAGCTGGTTTTCTGCAAGTTGGGGTTTGAGACCTCAGTCGACCACCTGCTTCTGTCTTTGGAAACTGGTGCGTTGATGATTTGATTTTGGAAATTCCTTCCGTCGTCGTTTATCTTTGAACGACGGTATGCTCCCCATTTTATTGCAAGTTGGAGCAATTTTTTATCCTGACCAAGTGTTAATGTGTTATGTGCCCTTCAGTCCACAGGGCTAATTGTTCTAAACAATTAATGTGAGACTTGATGTAACATCCCCCACTTGGAGGCCAGAAACTAATGGCTACGGATGCTGCAGTCATCCATAGTTATTAATCCTCGACGACTAAATACGGTAATGTTAGATACATTGATATAACAGAAACACATGGGTATGGAAAATTTTAAAAATCAACAAATAACTTTCTCATTCCATTTCAAAACATTTCAAATTCATTACATAATCCCAATACGAAAACCACGTTCAGAGAAACTATAATTATTACAACATACGCCAAGAGCGACATATGAAGATGCACCCTTGGATGAACAACGTAGCGGATTCAAAATAAGAGATAACTCTATATAGCTATCATGCCGCCTGCACGTCTCCAGAAGCTTATTCGTCTAAAGAGGTACCTGAAAATCTCAACTCTCAAACTACTCAAAATCAATTTAGTACCCGAGAGTTTAAGGGGAAAACATAAACTTCAAGACGGACATAAAGCCTGGTATGAATAATAATCTACCATCTCAAACCATTTAGATATCTAGTGAGACCACGCTGCTTAGCGGAACGGATTTTCCCCTCACTAGTATCTCATTCAAAACTTTATAAAACCATATACTATGCTCCTGCATCCACAATGGTTAAAACATAGTAGTTCAAAATAATATTATAATATGCAAACAAGTAAATCAATTCTGGATTTCCCACTATCTGTCTTGGTTATAGTTTCTAAGGTTACTATTAACCTATTAGTTTTCATGGGCTGATTAATAACCTGTTTAATATTTTTGGACTCCCTATCCAATTTCATAGTTTTCATTGGCTTACTATTAACCTGTTTAAATTTATGCACTCCCTGTCATATTTCATAGTTTTCATGGGATCACTAAGAACCTATTGGCCCCGCCAATAACATTATTATTCTATGGGTTCTCCCTAAATCTATTGGTAACTCCAATAACTTCCCTCTTGTCCTAGTTTTCATGGGTTGACTAGGAATGTATTAACATCTGTCAATACTTAATCTGGATATAGTTTTCATGGATTCACTACAAACCTATTGGCCCCTACCAATAACTCCATCTAATCATAGTTTTCATAGGTTTACTATGAACCTGTTGGCCCTTCCCAGTAACTTTTCCTAAACATAGTTTTCATGGGTTTACTATAAACCTATCTATCTGACAACTTCAATATTTAGGCAACCTACATTCTGGTCTATCTGACCACCTAGATGTAATTCTACTCATTCAGGAGTTAATTCATTTTATATTCACTACTGAGTCAACCTAGCTGGTTATTCTACCCTTCCTAAAATACAGTTATAGGTCCATTACAATTCTAATCATTACTTTCGTAACCATTGGAAAACTTCCTTTCAAAAGCATTAAAATCTTCTTTTCAAAACTCTAGGCACCTGCCTTCCAAAACACTTTAAAACCTTTCTTTCAAAACCTTTCGAATGTATTAAAGTGAAACCATTTAATTATAGAAGCATAGCTTCAAAACCATATGAAAGTACCCCTTTTGAACCCATTGGGTTTAATTTAAAATATAACTTATTGGGTGTAAGTGAATAGAAACAAAAGTACCCCTTTCGAAACCATTATTTATCATATAAAAGTGTTTGGGGAAAAACTTGATGGCTTCGGAACCATCCTTTCGAAAGCTTCAAAACATTAAGTAAAACATTGAAGGATAGCATCGAAACCCCCTTTCGAAGCCATTGCCTTCAAAACCCTTGAACCCTTTCGAAAGCTCTTAGGAAATGACTTAGTATAAGTTTAAAACAAAAGCCACCCTTTGAAAGCATTGATAACTTCAATACATTCAAAAGGCCAAAAGAATGGCAGCAGAGTCTCGACTAGGTCGAAACCACCCTTTTCGAGAGCATTGTTCTATAAATATATGAACTCATTCGAAAGCTTATACTTTTAAACAATATGGCGGCAAACCCCTTTTCAAAAGCCATTTAAAAGACCCCTTCGAAAGCATACATTCGATACCTATGAAAGCATTTAATAAAACAGGCAAGCGCATTTCTTTAGAAAACAAAGGTTTCGTTCCCATAAGCTATGTTTCGACACCATGCCTTCCGCCTTTCTCTAATCCACTACGTACCAATGTTTGATACCATGTGTATTGGTTTTGACTTAGTTGGCTTTGACTTGATTGAAGGCAGAAGCATAAGGTCGAAAGGTGCTTCTGAAAGAGGCGAAACCCACTTTTCTGGGTAAATCTGATTTAATGCCAATTAAAGCAAACACTTTCTAACTAACCTGCCTACTTGTAAACATATCATTGGTTGCCATAAACTTTTCAAATTCTTTACCAAAATAACTACCGCATAATTTCAATCTAAACATAGATTAATTTTTACAACTAAGCCCTTCCATAAGCAAAACAATTTAAAGCAATTAAATCCTTCTTCTAAAATAATTTATTTTCCATAGTAAATTACTTAGGAAAAATCTCCAAAAATTATAGAAATTCACTTTTAATATGCTATCTAACATATCAAATTTTAGACCCAAATTCTCAATATAATTTCCAAAATAAATTTCTAAACCCAATTAACCATATTTTCCTTTGAAAATTCCTATTAAATTCTCCATAACTTGGAAAACTATGAAAATAAAAACCCAACTCCAAAATTATTTTTTACATAACATATAAATTCCTCATGGCATACGAAAATCATTATAATCGATTTTACCCTTAAAACCGTATAAAATCATATTTAAACAATTTTTGTTTAAATCAAACATGTTATAATCCAAGCATATCATCATCCAAATCATCATTAAAATGGATTTAATCTTACACCCGAAAACCAATGATAATAAAACAAAATAGAGATGATATTATTCAACTTAATTAAGATAAGGAATTTGAGATTTGATTGAGATTAATCCACTTGCTTAAATCCCTAGCTTTGGTTAAATTTTTCTCCTCTTTTTCTCCTAGTAATGGCCGACTCCTCTTATGTTTACGTTTTTATGAAAAAATGAAAATGAACATGAATGGATGAAAAGCCATGGATATATAAGGGTTATGGTAATAAGGTGTGGCTATTTCCCAATATGCCCTTGTGTAAATTAATTAGCCTATAAGCCCATTTAAATAATTAAGCAGCACCTTTACTTATTGATTAAAATCTCAATCCCCTTATCACTCTAATGTTTACATTTTTCTATTTCATTTATCCAATTAAATCTCTTGAATAATGTTATTAAAAGTTAGGGGTGTTACACTTGATGTTCTGGGCGGCTCCCTGGATGCCTCTAGTCAGAGGTGCGTCGTAGCTCCTATCTTTGGGAACTCGTGACTTGGATGTCTTGAATTTAGACATTTTGTACATTACATTTGGTCAAAGATCAAAATTCTTTGTCAACTTCTTAGTTTGTGAACTTTGCGGCACTACCGGAGCAATGTCGATTATTTCGGGTAGCGGGAGTTGATCCCTGTTAATCCTGCAATAGACAAGTTTCCCGGTGTTGTTGGGACAACACCGGTACTTAGAAAATTTTAATAGTTCGTTGATGATGCCAAATCAACATCAACCAGTGTTTGCGCGGCTTATCAGATGCATGGCTTATGAAAATGCGCAGCTTACGAAATTCGCGACTTTTGAGAGTGCACGGCTCACGAAAATTTTAACGGTTCGTCCAATATGACCCGTCGATTTGGAACGTTTTGGAACTTCTTGACGTTGCCAATCTTCGGGTAATGTGAGGACTTCATGCTTCGAGTGCATGGTTCCACGGCTCAAGAAGTGATGCGCGGCATATGGGAGTGTGTGGCTTATGAGATCGATACGACCACTCGATCCAGAACGGTTTGGAACTTCTCGACATTGCCAATCTTCGGGTAACGTAAAGAGTTCGTGCTTCGAGAGCATGGTTCCATGGCTCAAGAAGTGATGTGCGTCTTATGGCAGTGCACGGCTTATGGGATCGATACGACTCGTCGATCCGGAACAATTTGGAACTTCTTGATATTGCCAATCTTTGAGTAACGTGAGGAGTTCGTGCTTCGAGAGCATGATTCCACAGCTCAAGAAGTGATGCGCGGTTTACAGGATGTGCACAATGGTTTGGGCCTTCCCGGTGCTAGACGAGCAATACCAGTTTTTAGAAGGTAAAGATCGAGTTTTCCCATCAATTCAGCGATCTGACATCACTGGTGTTATCCCGCCTTTTGGCAAGGCCAGGACACCAAGGAGTTGGATTCCAAATGTCATTTGTCATGAATATCGTTGAATTTTGACCGAGTCCGGATCAAGTCCCAATCGATGAGACATGATCGGGAAAATAAAGCAAACCGACGCTCCAAGTTTCAGATCGATCCGAGTTTATATGCTCGAGTTATGATGGATGCAAGGCAAAGGGGAGAGCATCTTTTCGTATCCATCAGGAAGCAGCAGTTCGTATCGATCGAAGTTAAGCATGCTTCGAATCCATCGAATTCGACTCGATGGATTTCGTATCAGTCAGCCCGGCCCAGATTTCGTATCCATCGCTATGGATGATTTCGCATCCATCGATCGCATGTCAGTCAGGATGATTAAGTCCACACAGTTATAAGCCTCGCATCGATAGAGCCTTCAGCCGGAAAGACTTGCTCGTATCCATCAATAAGCCACCTGGTTCGTAACGATCGCTTAATGTCTACTTCGTACCCATCGACCAGTGCTTGCTTCGCATCCATCATTCAGTGCCTACTTCGTATCCATCAGTCAATGTTTGCTTCGCATTCATGGATGAAGTCTTACTCGAATCCATCAGGTCAACCAGCTTGGATAACGTGTCATCTCTCGAAGGAAACGAGGCGAAATACATGGAGTCGAAGCAGTCAACACGGAGCAAATATCGGATCGAGGCAAAGCGCACGCACCACGTCATCCCTTGATGCGAATGCGCCGAGATGTATGGAGTCGACGCGGTCGATTCGGAGTGAAGACCGGATCGAGGCGAAGTGTGCGTTCCACGTTTTCACAGAAGCGCGTGATACCATCGATTCGAAGCCTTCAGCTCAGAGAAATGGATTCGAACCAGACAGCCTAGCGAAGAACATCGCCTCGCATCGATGATATCTCTCAATCCACTGATCCAAATACCATGAAATTTTAACTGAAGGTTGCACGCATACCAAGGAACATCTCCACCAATTTTGAGCTCAATTGGAAGTAGTCTTGATCGATACGAAATGATTTCGTATCGATCATAGATTGACTTGAAACTCTCTGGAAGTGGTCGAATGGGTCCCCTCACGTGTCAGGCCAAGTCTCCCGGGGTTTGAGCGAAATCCAAGCCTCCTACGCCTATAAATAGAGCCCCAGAATCAACGGAAAAAGGATCTTTTTTCTCTAAAGCGTCCAGACTCTGCCGGATTGAGATTTGCATCCTACTTTTGCTGTCAATTTCGAATTCTAAACTGTAATCCGCTGTTCATTGCTGTAAACGCTTGTAATCATTGAAAGAGAATCAATAAAATCATCAAAACTTCATAGTGGACGTAGGCTATACACCGAACCACTCTAAACTGCTTGTCTGTGCACTTTACATTCTTGTTTGTTGGAGTTTTTGTTAGATAATCTCTGTTTTACATTTATAATCTTCATTTTATCTCTTCAAACAACTCCCGAAGAGTGTTGTGCCCATTTTTGGTACAAACACTTTGGTGCTTTCACTGAGAAAACCAGCTTTTTCTCCTGCTCGTTGGATCTGCCGTCGATACCGGATTGCACAAATCCAAGAGGAAGATCCAGATATCCAGTCCGGAATCCTTCCATTCTATTCAGATTTGCTCAAAATCTAGGAAAGGACTCCACCACCGAGAATGGTCAGCACAAGAACTGGCGCTACCGCTGCAGAGCAAGAAGGCAGAGATAGGCAGAATCCCGCACAGCCGCCTTCTTCCAATCAAGACAATACCACTCACTCAGACTCAACAGGGCTAGTCACCCGACAGGAGTTTCAGGTATTGCTCCAGGAGCTAACCCAAAGCCGTCAGCAGTTGGCAGAACAGTTACGCGCCAATATCGAGCTGACCAACCAGCTAAACCGCCGGGGGCACAGAAGGTCCAGGAGAGATGATGTCTCCAGAGCGTCTACCGAAAGCTCAGCTTCATCTGATTATCACCACCGAACTACCCGTCCTCGACTAGAGGGGATTCGCGCTCAAGCTGCTGAATATCAGCCCGCCTTAACTGTTGGGCAACTGAGGGTAGGACCGTCGACCAGCTTCCAGACCGGTCCCTCAACGCGAGGAGGTACTGCCCCACAGTACACCACGGATAACCGCGCCACAACCGCCGCAGCAGAGACAAGGGTCGATACCCGAAATCAATCAGAGCCGATCAATCAACAGCGAGGACATACTCCTGAACATTATGTCCCAGAAGACGTTGAGCCAAGGAGGCGAGATACGGATCGTCGACAGCGCCCGATCCCTACTCGCACCGTGGAACCCGACCACGCCTTAGCTCATCACGCTCCAAATCTGCCCGTTTCGGATATATCAACCATGATACGTCAAATGATCCGCGAGAGTCAGGGGCTCACTAATGATGACTGGGGGATTTCCCGTAGTCATACCCCTTTCACAGACGAAGTGTTACATGCCGAACCCCCTAGGCGATTCAGAATGCCGACTCTCCCGATGTATGAAGGGAATAGTGACCCCAACCAGCATATTCTGAAGTATGAATGGTCGATGAGCGCTGCAAGGGCCGACGATGCAGTGAAGTGTCGAAGTTTCCCCATCTCTCTGGGGGGAATCGCGACAATGTGGTTTACCCGCCTACCACCTAGATAAATTTCTTCGTTCGATCAATTGGCCAAGAAGTTTGTGGAACAATTCCGGATGCATGTTGCTAGGCCAAAAGACGTCAACACCTTGTCCAGCGTCACTCAAGCTCCTGGAGAAACACTCAGGCGTTACTTGGAGAGGTTCCACGCAGCATGCGTCGAGATCACCAATCCCAACGATAATTCAATCTTAATGGCTCTGACCAAGGGGATTGATCCTGATTCTGAATTCGGAAACTGGCTAGCTGGAAAACCGCCCGCGTCGTTGGACTGTTTTTACTCCAAGGCCGCTCAATTCCTGCGGCAGGAGGATGCCAAACAGTCTAGGAAGCAGGACGATGCGAGGCCCAGCATTGAAGGAATACAGAGCAATGTGGCAGTTAAACAGTCCGGCGAGAGTTCCGGGAAAGTTCAGCTGAATATACAAAACAAGCAAACCCAACAGAGAGGAAACAATGGCCAGAATAAGAAGAGAGATGAAAACCGAGGTCCACAACGTAGAGCTCAAATGTTTGACAGTTATACACCGCTAAACACGTCATTGGAAAACGTATACTTACAGACTTGTAACACTGTACAGTATAAGAAGCCTGCACCGAAGCCCTCGTCGGAGAGACAGATTCAGACAGGAAAATTCTGTAGGTTCCATGAGAGCTATGGACACAATACCAATGAATGTCGGCACCTACAGGACCTCATCGAGAAGCTGATTAGAGAGAGGAAGCTAGATCAGTTTGTACGGGCGCCGCAGTCTGGCGGAGCGGGCCCCTCGAATCAAAACCGTCCACAAAATCAGGAAAGAGAGGAGGAACCCGCCCGTGCGGGCGGGAGATTAGTTATCAACACAATAAGTGGTGGTCCCCATCCGGCAGACAGAAGCTGGGGAGAAATGGAGTCGTATGCCAGTTCTATCAGGCATGCGGACTTCGAGTGTTATAGTAATTGCGAGGATGGAACCCCGGCAAAGCAACAAAAGATAATGTCCGATGATATCGTGTTCAGGAGCCGAGACGCCGATAAAGTCGAAGCCCCTACAATCGACCCACTAGTCATATCTGCCCAGGTAGGTCCTGCTTGGATGAAGAGGATCCTAGTTGACAGTGGGAGCTCTGTGAACATCTTGCTTAAACGGGCTTACGATCTAATGAAGATGGAGACAAAGGATTTGAAACCCTGTTTATCCAGAATCCATGGTTTCAACGGAAGTGCCACGATACCCATCGGAATAACTGAACTCCCAATCGAGTTAGGCGTTGGAGAGCGCCGGAGGGTCCGAATGTTACAATTTGTTGTGCTAGAAATCGATTCGCCATATAATGCGTTTCTGGGTCGACCAGCCTTAGCTGAGTTCAGGGCGGCGATCGCCCCATGGTGTCTGACTCTGAAATTTCCCACTGATCATGGGATTGGAGTTGTTCAAGGAGATCAGGCCTCAGGAAGGGCCTGTTATGTTGCTGAGTTGTGCGGGGCGCAACGTAAAGAGAAGGGGAAGGGCGTAGAGGAATCTCTCTGCGTCCGTTCTATCGATAATTGACAATTGATGCCTGGGCCTCGGCTCGGGCACCACGACCAATTCCTGAAAGACCTGGACCCCAGGGACAACGAGGATAAAGACGAATCAACGGAGAGTCAAGCTTCTCCAGCCGAACTGACTGTGGACGTCCCAATCAGTGAGGATGATGATTCAAAGATGCTGAAAGTTGGGTCCCAACTAAGCAAGCAGACACAGCAGGAGTTGGTCAAATTTCTTTGGGCGAATCTCGACGTCTTCGCCTGGACACACTCTGACATGTGTGGGATCTCGCCGAGCATTGCAAGTCACTCCCTGAATATAGATCCGCGACATGTCCCAGTAAAGCAGAAAAGGCGCGGTATGGATCCAGAGAGATCTGCCGCCCTTAAGGAGGAAGTTGATAAACTACAATCGAATGGGTTCATTCGAGATGCCTTGTATCCAGAATGGGTGTCCAACCCTGTACTAGTTCGGAAACCAAACGGGAAGTGGAGAACCTGTGTTGATTACTCTGACCTAAACAAGGCCTGTCCGAAAGATAGCTTCCCGCTTCCACGAATCGATCAGCTCGTAGATTCGACGGCCGGACATGAACTACTGTCCTTTATGGACGCTTATTCCGGCTACAATCAGATACCCATGCATTTACCTAATCAGGAACATACCAGCTTCGTGACCGACCTGGGACTCTATTGTTACAAAGTCATGCCGTTTGGTCTAAAGAACGCTGGAGCAACATACCAACGCTTAGTCAACCGAATGTTCGCTGATCAGATTGGGAAGACCATGGAGGTTTACGTGGATGACATGCTGGTGAAGTCCTGATTCTCCACCGATCACGTCAGAGATTTGAATTCAATGTTCAGCATCCTCCGGGAGTACGGAATGAAGCTCAACCCACTCAAATGTCACTTTGGCGTTGCATCCGGAAAATTCCTTGGGTTCATTGTCAACGCTCGAGGAATAGAGGCGAATCCTGAGAAGATCTGGGCTATTAGAAATTTGCAAACCCCTAGAACTATAGAACAAGTCCAGAGTCTTAACGGGAAGGTCGTAGCATTGAGCAGGTTCATTTCAAAGTCCACCGATAAATGCATTCCTTTCTTCGACCTGATCCGGAAGGGCAAACGAAACTTTGAATGGACCATGGAGTGTGAAGGCGCGTTCCGATCATTAGTTCAACATCTCTCCACACCTCCGATCTTGTCAAAACCGGTTGACCACGAGCAACTATATCTCTACCTGGCAGTATCAGAACATGCGATCAGTGCTGCTCTAGTCCGGGAAGAAGACAAAGTGCAAAACCCGGTCTACTATGTTAGTAAGCGACTAACAGGAGCTGAAAGAAATTATCCGAGGCTGGAGAAACTGGCTTATTGTTTGGTCATTGCCTCGAGGAAGCTCCGTCCTTACTTCCAAGCTCATCCACTTACTGTGTACACCGACCAGCCGTTACGACAGGTCCTCACGCGGCCTGAGACGTCCGGTAGGTTACTCAAGTGGAACATTGAGCTAAGCCAATTTGATATCGCATACGCTCCGCGGAGAGCCATTCAAGGACAAATCCTGGCTGATTTCATAGCTGAATTCACCGTTCCAGAAGACTTACCCGAGACCAGCGAATCCCCCGAATACATCTGGAAGCTGTATACTGATGGTGCGTCAAATGACCGGTGTTCGGGCGCTGGGGTTGTACTTGAGACTCCCGAGGGCCGATCCATATGTTATGCTCTTAAATTCGACTTTCGTGCAACTAATAATGAAGCCGAATATGAAGCCCTCCTAACCGGCCTAAGGCTTGCCAGAGATTTGAGGATTATCACTGTAGAAATTTATTGCGATTCATAATTAGTGGTATGCCAAGTGCGAGGAGAATACCAGGCAAGAGACCGAAGGCTGGCCGCTTACCTGGCACGAGTTCAGGAAATACTAAACCAGTTTGATTATTATGCCATCTATTATGTGCCTCGGGAGCGCAATCAGAAAGCCGATTCACTGGCAAAGTTAGCCAGCACAGGTGAAGCGCAACA
Organism: Allium fistulosum; assembly: GCA_030737815.1. Classification (NCBI taxonomy): domain Eukaryota; kingdom Viridiplantae; phylum Streptophyta; class Magnoliopsida; order Asparagales; family Amaryllidaceae; genus Allium; species Allium fistulosum. The sequence goes on from CM060907.1 coordinate 856,449,405, forward strand.
AATGGGACTTGTCCCCGTTGAAACTTTGGCCACTCCGAGCATCGATCGGATAGAAATGAACTCTGTATGTGAAACCGCTCCCAGTAGAGAATCTTGGATGACTCCATATCGGAGTTACATTGAGAATGGGGTGCTGCCTGAACCTAGAAATGAGAAGAGACAAATTCAGCGAAAAGCTTCGCGGTTCGTCATCCAAAACGGAGTCATGTACAGGAGAGGTTATTCTGTTCCTCTCCTCAGGTGTATCGCCCACGAGGAAATCAAACGAGTGCTACATGACGTGCACGAAGGAGAGTGCGGCGATCATACCGGCGGGCAAGCTCTCGCTAAGAAGATACTCCGATATGGGTACTACTGGCCGACAGTGAACCGAGATGCGGCAAACTATGCCCGGAAGTGCGATAAATGCCAGATACATGCCCGAATTCCGAGAGCTCCGCCAACTGAAATAACCCAAATGGTCAGTCCCTGGCCATTCGCAATGTGGGGCATTGACATCATCGGCGCTTTACCTTTAGCAAAAGGCGGTGCGAAATACGCCATCGTCGCCGTTGATTACTTCACAAAGTGGGCTGAGGCCGAAGCCCTAGCAACCATTACGACAAAGAAAGTGATAAATTTCGTGGTTCGCAACATCATCTGTCGATTTGGACTCCCGCACACTATCATCACTGATAACGGAGCCCAATTCGAGAGTGCGGAATTCAAGAATTTCTGTCAACGGTTTCATATCCGCAAAAAGTTCTCGGCTGTCGCACACCCCCAAGCGAATGGACAGGTTGAAGCTGTCAACAAAGTTATAAAATCGATCCTGAAGAAGCGATTGGAGAAGGCTGGGGGCAAGTGGGTCGATGAACTTCCTATGGCGTTATGGGCCTATCGAACGACCCACAAAACCGCGACCGGACACACTCCATTTTCCCTATCTTATGGCTCAGAGGCCGTTATTCCGGTCGAGACAGAAGTGCTCTCTCATCGCGTGACTTATTATGATCCAAAAACAAACGCTATGCTCCTAGCCGAGTCTTTGGATCTATTGGATGAAAAACGGGAAGAGGCTGATTTGAGAGCAGCCGCACATCGAAGCCGGGTCGCCCGATTGTACAACACCAGAGTTCGACCTCGAACCTTTGAACTCGGCGACCTCGTGCTCAAGAGAATCTACCCAGTTCCTTCACACATGAAACCGAACTGGGGAGGGCCGTATGTAATTACACGAAAGCTCGGAGATGGTACATTCAAGCTGTCGACTGTTGACGGTCTCGATTTACCAAGGGCTTGGAACAGCGAAAGTCTCCGCCGCTACTACATATGACAGGCTTTATTTATTTCATTCTATTTAGCAATTTGTTTCTGCATTTCGAAATTTGAATTTTGTAATAAGGCAACTGACTTTGCCGCATTTTCTTATTTCAGCAATAAAATGCCACTTCTTCGAGCCAGAGCTGTGATTCATTATGTACGATATACAACATCACGATGCACGAAGAGCTAAATCCCATCATGCAATGGGACTTATTCAAATGGAGAGTGGCTGTGATACGACTGGCCACTCACTAGGTGAAACCCGAGCTCGGGGACAAGCCATGACACCGATATTAATAGGGTTGACACACGACAATCCTACATTCAACTCCATATTCCCAGAGTGCGAAGTGGAGTATAAACATTCAACTCCGCATTCCCAGAGTGCGAGACGGAGTATAAACATTTAACTCCATATTCCCAGAGTGCGAAGTGGAGTATAAACATTCAACTCCGCGTTCCCAGAGTGCGAAGCGGAGTATAAACATTTAACTCCATATTCCCAGAGTGCGAAGTGGAGTATAAACATTCAACTCCGCATTCCCAGAGTGCGAGACGGAGTATAAACATTTAACTCCATATTCCCAGAGTGCGAAGTGGAGTATAAACATTCAACTCCGCATTCCCAGAGTGCGAAGTGGAGTATAAACATTCGACTCCGTCCTCCCAGAGCGCGAGACGGAGTATAAACATTTAACTCCGCATTCCCAGAGTGCGAAGTGGAGTATAAACATTCAACTCCGCATTCCCAGAGTGCGAAGCGGAGTATAAACATTCAACTCCATATTCCCAGAATGCAAACAACCGCTTACGAGATGACATATATCCCCGGAGTGTGGATGAAACGATTCATAAGAGAACAAGCGTAGTTCGACCACTCGGTCCTCGCTTGGTGCCATCACAAGCTGATCATCACAACTTGACCCCGGAACTGGGGGCAGAGGCAAATGTTAGTCATTACCCGAAACTATGCGATGCTCAGCTCCGATGCGATCCCCTATCACAACTCAGGTCCGAGATTTCCATACTTAACAAGTAAAATGAGCTATTCCTGAAGCAATCAGATAATGCAAGTACACTGGACCAAAGTCCAAACACTGCAATATTCAAGCATAGAAAGGAACATGAGCTGAAGCTAGAAAACAAAATTTTATTCCAACTAACTCAAGAACAATGGTTCATACATGAGTTTTTTCAAAATATTCCTACTAGCAGGGGCCGAACCTGCATCTAAACACGGCCTACAAAAGGGAAAAGCAGAAAAAATAACAAAAGTCCCTAACTGCCTATGAAAAGAATGTCTAATCCTTCTGTTTCCTCAGCTTCTTCTTCCTCGAGGAGCTACTGGAGCCACCAGTACCCTTTCGCTTGGAGCCTTTCTCCTTAGGCAAGCTCCCTTCGGGTGAAGGCATAATGTCAACATCCTCGTCTGAGCTGGACTCTATAGGGATACTTCCTGCGGGAGGAGTGGGAGGAACAGACTCAGCAGCTGGAGGAGGGGCTGGCACATTAGTATCAGTAAGTGTGCCCCCAGGAGACACAGTCATAAGAGGAGTAGGGCACTGTGCTGCTGCTCCGCCATCTACTTCACCGCCGTGCGCCGCGGCCGCCATCTCGGCATTAATCTCGGCCAACATCGCCGCTTCCCGCCGTGCCCTGGCCTCGCTAGGGGCCGTAGTAGTCTGAGACGAGGTGTCAGAAGTAGCCGTGAATCCACCCAAGCCGAATGGCAAGTCCGCAAAAGGATCACTTTGACGGCCAAGGAGCTCGTTAATCATCTGCTCGTCGAAAGATAGTGAGCTCCCCTGCGTCACTCCAACTGGTGCCATTGCCGCGACGGAGGTCGCCTCAGAGATGATGGCTCCTGGCGCTTGACCTGATTCTTGGATGGTAAGAGGCGCAGCTGGTGCGACTCCTGTCACTGATCAAAGGAAACGACATGTCATTAGCAACATTTCAACACAGATTCTTCAATCCAAATATACTAGAAGTTAGTTCAAAGTACCTTCCTCGGTTTGGCTCGAGGTCGTCTGAACTACTTCAGAAGGATGTTCCTTAATAGGAGATAAATGCGGTTGATCTGGGTCATACGCCGGGATAGGCTGGGGATAGATCATCGGAATTGGCTCAGACTGAGATGACACGACTATCTCAGAACTCGTAACATGGTGTTCTGCACCAGAGCTCTCTCCGACTTCCTGGATCTGGGCACCGAGCCTCACCTTGTCGTGGGAAATCATGGAGTCATGGAGAACCTTCTTTTCGTCATCATTAAGGATGCGGTTCTCCAGCTCGAACTCATCAAGGGCTTCATCGGGGTGCCCAGACTTCTCCTCATCAACCAGTTGGTTCCAGGCGTTATAGAGATGCGTGGGGTAATCGTCAAGCCATGTCAGATCTCGATGCCTTAGCACATTGGCGTTATAAGTGACGAGTAGCTCTTCCACCTCGGCCTCAATCCTGGCCTCCGCCTGCCGCACCTTCTCATCAACCCCAGCCTCAGCTTCATGGGCTTGTTGTATAGCAGCTTCCTTCTCCTTTCGAAGCGTCACCGCCTGCTCACAGGCCTCCTGCGCAGAGACGTTAGCTGCATCTTTTTCCTTCGCCATTTCTGAAAACTTTGATTTCAGCTCGTTAAGCTCCTTGAGAGCGGCATCCCTCTCGGCGGTAATAGAAGTGTTCCTGTGACCCATGTCCTCGATGGCAGTATAATGCTCTTGCTTCATCCTGGTCATGACCGCGTTCACTTCATCAACCTTCTTTAGGGCCTCCATCTCGGATTTAGGGGAAGACTTAGCCTCCGAGTTGAGCGCTTTTATGATTTGGTCGTTGTGACCCAGCTCCTTCTCGAGCTTCTCAATGGTGACGCCCCTCTCGAATGCCACTTTAGACGCCTTCCTCGCGGCCCGTCCCCATTCCCTGTACTGGAAAAAGATGTCCGCGACATAATCATGGATAGTGGTTTCCGCGGTTGGCGGAATTCTCTTCAAATGCGGAGGGAAGACATAGCCATCAAAACAGATGTCGGGAAATTCCTTCCTCATCTGTGCCAGTTTAAGTGCCCCTTTACTAGACGCCTCGGTCGGGACCGGTACAATAGCCGAAGAGGTGGCTATTTCAGTCCTGCGCGGGGGATCGGACCTCAAAGCTTGAGAAGGCGGCCTAGGCCGTGAAGTTTCGGGAGGACGAGTAACTGCGGCCGTAGGAGGTGCAGAGGTCCTGGGGGGAGGAGAGCGAGATCGGGATCGGCGAACATATCCCCTATCTCTGTCAGACTTCTCCTGACCAGAGTGTCCTGAGTCGTAATCCCTCTCGCCCTCTCTCCTGCGTGGCTCATGATAACGGCGCTTATTGCGCAAACTACCAAGCACAGAACCTTGCCCAGACATCGTACCTGAAAAGAAAACCACAAAGAATCAGTAACCGTTTGCGATGTGTTGTTTATGGTTAGGAAAGTGTGTTGTGCCATGAAGAGTGTGTGAATGTGTAACCCCCCGGACCAACCAGAAGTGTCAATCGCACTGGCAAGATCAGACTCGCTAACATCGACGATATGTCGCGGTCCACCCGACCCAACATCGTGTTGCTCCGGCTCGATGTCCGGGATTGGAGGGTCAGCAGGCCTTTCGAATTGATCTTCAGCTTGCAGGGAGGATGCTTCCGTAATCCTAATTCCTGGCGAAGGACGATGCAAAACCACAGACTTCCGCCTCCCAGACTTAGGCTGTTTCGAGGCCACTGCTTTGCCTTTCCTCTTTGCATCGGACTCCGGGGTTGCATTAGCAGGTCCGACCAACGGTTCCTCATCAGTATGAGTTTTCTCGGAATCGGGTTCCTCGATTATCACAACCCTGGGCTTCATCCGCTTGACCTTTTTCCTGGAGACGGTCTTTAATGCACCATCGAGTCTTATGCTCTGCCTCCGGCCGATCAGCCCAAGGACTCTGAGATTCCGATCTGTCAATAACAGTTCAATATTCCTTTCTTCGCTAGGAATCTCTTGGAGGACCCGAACTATCTCTTTATAGTAGCCACCCTCAGACCGCTGGATGATAGCTGAAAGAAAAAGAGAAGAAGACATAAGTTTAATTTCATTCCAAAATTTGCCCTGTCAATTACTTGAAAAAAGAAGAAGACAATACTCACGTCTAAACAGCCATCTTCTGGCAAACCCCGGAGGACATCGGACAAAGAACCACTCCAACTTAAAGTAGCTTAGCCTAGTCCACGACCCCGCAACAACTTGGCAGTTCCTTACAGACTCCAAGAACGTGTAAGATGGGCTGTCAGTCCGACTCTTGAAATTGAACAAGTATCTTATGTCGGTCATACGGGGAGGACGATGGAGGTACTCCATGAATACAATGAACAAGCTGTTGAGTGAGGCATATCCGTTTGGATGCAATTGAGACGGAGCGATGTCCAGATAAGCCAACACTTCTCTTATGTAATCATTGAACGGAGGAAGTGTGCCGGCTGCGCATGCATGTCGATTAAAAGCAGTATACCCCTCCGGGGGATTATGTGGCCTGTCATCCGGTCCAGGCAACAGTACTTCATTCAAAGATAAGCCATGCCTTAAGCATATTCTCCCTAGCATGTCTTCAGAGATGTTGGACGGGGCAGAATCAGGTGGACTATTAATGAAGGACGCATCGGGCAACTCATCCGGAGCTGGACCGATGGCTTCGGTCTCGATGACCGGAATCTCAATTCTAGGAGGGATAGGGTTCTGAGTCTCTTGCTGCTGCGAACTTGACGGTTCCATCACTAGCTAACTCAGGAAAAACCATCATTAGATGATAAAAAGCCCGTGCATTCCCCAGTGTAAAGTGCATGAATGTGTTGTGTAGTGCAAATGTTGTGCGTGACTTGAGCAAATTCTGCAGAATTAAAGAAAACATGCTAGCGACGAAACTCTGGAAGTTAGACCGACAATGACCGTCATCGCTGACCGTCACGATCGCGCAACCCAGATGTCAGATGGCTGATTCAAGTGTAAGTCTGTTATATGTTCGTTAGGTTACAGTTCCATCGACGAGCTTCGAAAGTCAGTCAAATATGCAATCCTGTAATCAAGTCCAATTATGCAAGGCAGAAGCTCGTCGGAGTCGAGTATAAGAGCATGCAAAAGTTCGCTAAGTTCGTCGAATTTCAGCATGGAATCGATCGTAGTTCAGATTCAAATTCAGTCGGAGGCGTGATATCTTTTGTGTCGATCCAGTTCGAATCGATACTTTCATATCGGTCAAGGTCGACTCGATACCTTTCGTATCGATGGCAGTTCGTATCGACCGGAGGAGTGGATTTCGTATCGATTAGAGAGGCTTACTTCGCATTGGCCAAGGGTTAACGGCTGTGTGACAACCAGGTGCAATGACTTCGCATCGATCTGGGGCTATCGATATTGAACTAATGAGACCTCTTGGTCTTCGTATCGATCGTGGGAGGCAGATTTTCGCATCGATCATGCGGGCCAAACGCTTACATCAACCATCTCAGTTCGACACAAGCCCCGACCACCTTAGATCGATGCGAACCTCTGCATCCCCTTCAACCCATCAATCGATGCGAAATCATGAAATCTGGGTCGAGTCGAACCCTCCTGTCCCGGATCGACACGAACTAGAGGCGAAGCAATTCCTCCAGAACTCTTTCTTCTCCGATTGAAGCGAGCATCGCCATGGCCATCCTCGACCAAGCTCTGGTCCAGATCTGGCCTTAGCGCCACCAAAATCAATAATCAGCAAGGGCACGATGGATTTGGGATCTGAACTTCGTCGCTTGAATTTAGCCGTGATTGCTTATTTACCTGAATTGAATTGGAGTTTGGGGAAATAATAAAATGATGTTTGATCGATGCGAAGATTGGGACAATTCTTCTCTCCCAAGTCCGTGAATCGATACGAGAATGCAGAAGACAACAGTAAAAGTAAAAGGTAAAAAAGTGAGAAATGACGAAGTCCCAGATATTTATATGAAGCCTAGGACGGAACCGAGTCGATTCGACTCCCAGTCAATCTGACCGGTCGCAACCAGTCAGACGGCGCATCGAAACGAAGGCTCGTATCGAGCCCACTAGCCTTTATCGGTTCGAAGCGCACAGGGAGGCCACTTGAGATCGATGGATCAGTGCAAATGCTCTCCTCGAATCCATCAAGCTGTGCATTCATCGATTCGAACCCACCAGACACCATTGTTTCGAAACATCCAAATTGTGAGCCATCGATTCAAAACAGAGCAGACCTATTAATACGAGCGTCACTTTCGTATCCATCAGAATCTATCGATACGAACATCCATTTCGTATCCACCAGATATCGCCAATTCAAATCAAAATCCACCGCGATTTGTGACCATCGATACGGATGACCATTTACGTATCCATCGAGTCAACCCACATCGATACGAAGAAAGGCTTTCCAACTGTTAGCATCGATTCATGAGAGGACCGATACAAGAGAATGTCCAAAGGGTATGACTCTCAAATTATTCAAAGAAGACCTGCAGCTTTTCAAAGCACGTCATGTTTTCACAAGACGTACTTTGGGGGGCAAATGTTATCCCGCCTTTTGGCAAGGCCAGGACACCAAGGAGTTGGATTCCAAATGTCGTTTGTCATGAATATCGTTGAATTTTGAACGAGTCCGGATCAAGTCCCAATCGATGAGACATGATCGGGAAAATAAAGCAAACCGACGCTCCAAGTTTCAGATCGATCCGAGTTTATATGCTCGAGTTATGATGGATGCAAGGCAAAGGGGAGAGCATCTTTTCATATCCATCAGGAAGCAGCAGTTCGTATCGATCGAAGTTAAGCATGCTTCGAATCCATCGAATTCGACTCGATGGATTTCGTATCAGTCAGCCCGGCCCAGATTTCGTATCCATCGCTATGGATGATTTCGCATCCATCGATCGCATGTCAGTCAGGATGATTAAGTCCACACAGTTATAAGCCTCGCATCAATAGAGCCTTCAGCCGGAAAGACTTGCTCGTATCCATCAATAAGCCACCTGGTTCGTAACGATCGCTTAATGTCTACTTCGTACCCATCGACCAGTGCTTGCTTCGCATCCATCATTCAGTGCCTACTTCGTATCCATCAGTCAATGTTTGCTTCGCATTCATGGATGAAGTCTTACTCGAATCCATCAGGTCAACCAGCTTGGATAACGTGTCATCTCTCGAAGGAAACGAGGCGAAATACATGGAGTCGAAGCAGTCAACACGGAGCAAATATCGGATCGAGGCAAAGCGCACGCACCACGTCATCCCTTGATGCGAATGCGCCGAGATGTATGGAGTCGACGCGGTCGATTCGGAGTGAAGACCGGATCGAGGCGAAGTGTGCATTCCACGTTTTCACAGAAGCGCGTGATACCATCGATTCGAAGCCTTCAGCTCAGAGAAATGGATTCGAACCAGACAGCCTAGCGAAGAACATCGCCTCGCATCGATGATATCTCTCAATCCACTGATCCAAATACCATGAAATTTTAACTGAAGGTTGCACGCATACCAAGGAACATCTCCACCAATTTTGAGCTCAATTGGAAGTAGTCTTGATCGATACGAAATGATTTCGTATCGATCATAGATTGACTTGAAACTCTCTGGAAGTGGTCGAATGGGTCCCCTCACGTGTCAGGCCAAGTCTCCCGGGGTTTGAGCGAAATCCAAGCCTCCTACGCCTATAAATAGAGCCCCAGAATCAACGGAAAAAGGATCTTTTTTCTCTAAAGCGTCCAGACTCTGCCGGATTGAGATTTGCATCCTACTTTTGCTGTCAATTTCGAATTCTAAACTGTAATCCGCTGTTCATTGCTATAAACGCTTGTAATCATTGAAAGAGAATCAATAAAATCATCAAAACTTCATAGTGGACGTAGGCTATACACCGAACCACTCTAAACTGCTTGTCTGTGCACTTTACATTCCTGTTTGTTGGAGTTTTTGTTAGATAATCTCTGTTTTACATTTATAATCTTCATTTTATCTCTTCAAACAACTCCCGAAGAGTGTTGTGCCCATTTTTGGTACAAACAACTGGAACGAGATTTCATCAGTTCTAAGGGATAAGTGGTTTTTGGATCGGGTAACCGTGGCTTGGATGACCCTCCCGTATTTCAGGAAGGCCAAATAGATAAGGTTACCCTGGTGGAGAGATCTACAACCGACCGCATGTAGATGGTTATGAAGAAACAGCTTGTGGGAGTTCAGGGCAAGACTCTCAGTTTTTGGTCCAAACTACCTTTAGAGAATTGGTCTTTGACTGGCATATAGTCTAAGAGGAAAAGGAACTGGTCACCAAGGGTGGTAAAGGAGGATTTGGGAAGAAGTAAGCAAGTATTATGCTTTTATTTCATTTGTTGTGCTAGCTAGGTCTTAATTTCGTAGTTGTCAGCATGCTAGAATTTTCGATCGGGTGTAACAGGACTGTGGTATGACTAGCCTTGGCTTTCCTTGTAGTTATTCAAGTATGTGTGGTGCCCTCCATGCCATAGAGCTGTTCGCGCGCTTAAACTGCATCTGGGGTTTCTCCACAATCCGTTTGGTTGCACGCGATCCAGTGGATGCAACTGTGTCTTTTAGATGGTTAAAGCATGGGAAAGCCTCTATCTTCGGAGACTAATATATTATGGATTCAAGATACTTGGTTCTCCCAGGTTTTGAATCTTGGCTTGATTCGAGTCAGCCTCTGATTGATCACAAGGTTGGTTCAGTTTTGGCTTACTTTCTTTGAGCGGCTTTAAAGCTCTGGAATTCAGCACTGTTTGTCTCATTGGTCGTTGGAAGTGATTCTGTTATTTTTGCGGAGTTACTGATTTGATTGTCTGGCCACAGAGCATGACTTCACCGACTTCGAGCAGTTCTAGATGAGATGACCTTGATCTTCTAGTTGGCCTTCATGACGCTTTAGTTCGTGAAGGATTTTTGGATCAAATGACTCTTGATCTACAGGTTCGCCTTCACGACGCTTTAGCTCATGAAGGAGTTTTTGTGGTCGGATGTCCGGCGACTAGATGGCCTTGGAAGGATAATTTATCGATTCCGAGAGGAATTTTGGTGGGATGTCAAAGTGACCAGGGGGCCCTAAAGCGATTATTCATTGACTCCAAGAAGAGTTTTGGGTTGTGTGTTCGATGGCCTGGTGGTCTTATAGCGATGATTCATTGACTTCAAGAGAAATTTTGGTCGGATGTTCGATGACCAGATGGCCTTAGAGCGATAATTCATTGACTCCAAGAATAGTTTTAGGTCGTGTGTTCGACGGCCCGGCCATCTTAAAGTGATGATTCATCGATTTAAAGAGGAATTTTGGTCGGATGTCCATAGTCCAGACGGCCTTGGAGCGATAATTCATCGACTCCAAGAAGAGTTTTAGGTCGTACATCCGACGACCCGGCGGTCTTGAAGCAATGATTCATCAACTTCAAGAGAAATTTTGGTTGGATGTCCAGCGACTAGACGGCCTTGGAACCATAATTCATCACCTCAAGAAGAGTTCTGGGTCATCTTGATGGTATTAAAGCGATGATTCATAGACTTCAAGAGGAATTTTTGGGATTTGGCTCACGGGAACACTGTTTTATTAGTTCTTGGAGGCTAGGGGGTTGGATCTGTTTGTTCGATGATCCTTTGGATAAGCCTTATCGATGCTACCAGAGCAACGCCGGTTCTCGAAAGGGGGATCGACATGACTCGTCGAGGGCATAAAAGCATTTCTTTCGCCGTGCTGTCTGTAATGCCCTTAGTGTTCCAGGGCTCATTTGGAAAAGGAAAGTAGACAAGGAAGGATGAGAAGGCATCGCTTTAGGTTGCTGCCCCATTCCTTAGTAGCTAGCTAGCTAGAGTGTTATTTGATAATCATCCTTTCATCTGATTTCGTCAGTTAGCCGGGGTGCTTTTCAACTGGGTCTTCATGGTCTTGCTTGGGCAGAAGGTCCCTGAGGTCCTATAGCTCCTTCGCTGTTTGGTATGTTCTTTGGAAAATTGTCGGGTTTGCCTTCTGCCAATTGCACTACCTCTAGTCTCTAGAACTCGTTTTCCTTCCCATAGACCAGAGTAGTAAGTTGTTTCATCCTTTAATGATTTCTGAGGGACTTTCAGTAAACTACATCCATCGCCATTGCTTCATCCATATGCTAGTCATACCTGAAGAAAAGTAATTTTGAATCAATCCTTTGGTGAGTGCCTTCTTTTATGTCTTCCAAGTGTGCTTTTCCAAAATTTCAAATCAATCCGACTCCGTACGAGTTCTCTAGATCTGTTTTAAGTTAGTTGCTTTGGTTAAAAAGCGGGTAAACAGCTTGAATCAGATGAGTTTTTACTTCTTGAACTACGCTGCTTGGAATGCTATGAAATTTGGTGAGTATCCTTAGATGAGATAGTAGATCATGATGCAAGAGGCTTTGACAACTCATGATGCTTCCTTTTGGATTGCTAGTGATCCATGGATGATGGATCGCCAGTGATCCATCTACTTAATGGATTTTTGGCTTGTTTCTCTTTAGTTCCATTGGATTGTTCTTTTAGATGCCTTGTTCAAGTTTCAAGTCATTCTGGCTTAGTTTGGATGTTCTAACTCCTGTTGAATTCTAATGGGTTGAAAACTCATTTAACAGATTGGACGCTCGAACCACGTCCAATTTAGGCTTGGGCTCTCAAACTGCTTCCTGCATCCAGGGCAGAAATCGATGCATGGACGGTCGTACCACGCCCATTTCCATTTGGATCCTATTTCTACCGAGCCTCGGGATTAAGATGAGTGTTCTGAAGAACATCGAGCTTGATCATAGGAGGAGATGGTCAGATCGCATCCACTTTGAGTCGTGTGTTTGCCCCCAAGTCAAGGGCAAGAGTTAAGGAGTGGATGGTCGAACCGCATTCATCTATTTGTGTTTATACTCCGGTTCACGCTTCGGGGACCAAAGTTTTATAATGAGTAGTGTATTGCGCCTATTAGGTATTTATACTTCAACTCACACTCTAGGAGCTTGAGATATCGATGGACGGTCGAACCGCATCTAGCTTTTTAACATATGTTCCCTCCGTTGGACCGAGAGTAAGCGATAGTCAGCAGATGGTTGAATGGCGTCCACTTGGTAAGTTTATAATCCATCTATCATGGCATAGATTGGAGTTAGCGAATGAATGATTATATCGGATGGTCGGGTTGCATCCGATTTTGTTGCTTATACTCTGGTCCATTCTGGGGGAACCGCATTTGTTTATGGGGGTTAGATCTCGTCTGTTTAGAGTTTATACTCCAGTTCATGCTTTGGGAACTAGAGTTGGCCGATGGGTTGTTAGTCACATTCATTTGGTGTTAATACTCCAGTCCGCACTCTGGGGACCAGTGTTGGTTGATGGGTGGTCAGTCACACCTATTTGGTGTTTATACTCTACCCTGCACTCTGAGGACCAGAGTTAGTCAATGGATGGTCAGTCACACCCATTTGGTGTTTATATTCCAATTCGCACTCTGGGGACCAGATTTGGCCGATGGATGGTCAAATCGCATCCATATTTTCGGTGTTTATACTCCGATCCACACTTTGGGGACCAGATTTAGTCAATGGGCGGTTAGTTGCACCCATTTTTGATTTATATTCCAATTGTCAAGTCGAGGTAAGAGTTGTCGAATGAATGGTCGAACCATGTTAATCCATGGAATGGAATTATGTCCCCAGCATCAAGGACAAAACTGGAGAAATGGACGGTCGATTCACGTCCACTTGGTGGTCGTAGCTCCTCCAATCAAGTCGAGGAAGGGAGTAAGTGATGGATGGCTAGATCACATCCATTCCTGCGTTGGACGGTCAGGTCTCATCCAATTTGCTTTGTGCTCCTCCCAACAAGTTGAGGGAGAGAGTTGTCGAGTGGACGATCAAATCACATGCATCTCAAGTTGCAATCGTGTCCACTTGTTGAGGGCAGTGGTTGATGAGTAAGCAGCCAGTCATGCATACTTTAAGTCGAGCTTCCGAACTGCCCCTAGTGTCCAAGGAAGGAGTTGATGTGTAGACGATCAAATCACGTCCACTTTAGTTGGATCCCGGCATCGCTGTGCTTCGAGAGAGGCATGTGTATTTTGGCAAACTTCAAGTGTGGTGGGGAGTGGATGGTCAAATCACATCCACTCCGATCCTTCTTTGATCTTCAAGTCAATCGCGGAGGTTGATGAGTGTACGGTTAGTCGTGTCCACTTTGTATTGGATTCTGACCTTGTCGGGCTCTGAGTAAGGCATAGATGCTCTGTCAGAATTGAAGCACAGAGTAGGAAGTGGATGGTCAAATCACACCCACTTTCCATTTCGAGTCCTTGCCCCCAAGTCAGGGGCATATGGTAGCTAATGAGCGGTTGAATCACGCTCGTCTTGATGATCCTCCAAAGGTCTGATCATGGTCTGTGGAGGTTGGTTGGTACCCAACTCTAAGTACTTGGTCACCTGCATCGTTTGGAAGTAGTTTAGTTCAAGTCAGTCATATTTCACAACATAATTGAAATTGAAATAAATCTTACTGATAAGTGAAGCAGCATCGTATGCTCACTATTCCACTTCACCCCAGCCCTTCTCAGCTGGAAGTCGATCGTAGGTGGTCCAATTGAAAATAAAAGTTCTTTATTAATAGGCATTGGATGTTCCCTGCCCACCTTTCTACGAGGCTTGAACATATTGTCAATGCTTTCCTTTCCAAATCAGCTTTTCGATCACATTTCGGAGGTATCTGCAATTGCTGGTGTTATGACCATGTGTATCTTGAAATATACAACATTTCCTTGATTTCTTCTGCATTTCGATGGACTCTCTCGAGGCTGGTTTCCAGTACTGCTTTGATTCATGAGTCTCCAAGTAGATGTTTTTGATTGAAACGTTCAAAAGAGTATATGAGTCAAATTTGAGGACTCTAGGTTGTCACCTAGAATTCGAGTCCTCATTTAAGGAACCATCATTACTCTTGTTTTGAACCCCTCCGACCATCGGGCCTGCATGATTTCCTGTCAATATTAGTCTCGCATCCTCCTTGCGGAAGCATTGATCCGTTTTGTAATAGAAGTGATCCAAGGTCGTAGGAGGCTTTCCAGCTAACCAACCGCTAAAATCCGACTTAGGGTCGATTCCCCTTATCAATGCCATTAGTTTGATATCCTCGCGGGGAGTGCTCACTTCAGTAACGGCGTAGTTGAATTCATGCAAGAAGTCTTTGAGTGGCTTGGCTTTTGGAATAAGTTTGGTAGTGACATTGCATCCTTGGATATTTTGCTCATAGAACGGCTTCAGTGAACGGATTCCGATAGTGGAAGATGCTCTGATCGTTATCGGTCTGGTCTTGGCTTTCTCTAACAAGCCGTCATACCATAGTTGCCAAGTCAGGTGTTTGGAAGCTGGTAAGTTAAAGGTAGCCGCAATCTACCCTGGGAGCTTGACCCGGTAATCGATCCTAATTTGTGTCATATCGTCTTAGTTCTACTGCCTCTGGAAGTACCGTTTGAGTAGCAGCTCCTTGTCCATTCCTTGGTTGCAATTCAGCAGCTATCGCTTGAACCACTATGCCTCAATAAGTCACAGGACGTAAGGGAAGTGGATACAATGCACCGTCTTTAAGTTGAGTTCCGAATCCAGAATGCGTTGGTGTTTTAAAAATTGGATCGTACCCTATCCATTTTTTATGTATATATCCCGATCCCTTTATTTTTTCATTGGACTATGTTGGTGTTTAGGTGGGTTCGATCATAAGCATGTTGGAGATGATGGAGCCAAAGGAGGGATCGGTATATTGACCTTACAGAGGGATTGGTATGTACACCTTACATAGGGATCGGTGTATACACCTTGCAGAGGGATCGGTATATACACCTCACCGAAGGATCGGTATATATACCTTATGAAGGGATCGGTATATATACCCTACAGAGGAATCGGTATATACACCTCACAGAGGGACCAGTATATACACCTCACAGAGGGATCGATATATACACCTCACAGAGGGATCGATATATACACCTCACAGAGGGATCGGTATATACACCTCACAGAGGGATCGGTATATACACCTCGCAGAGGGATCGGTATATACACCTTGCAGAGGGATCAGTATATATACTTTTTGGAGCGATCGGTATATATGCTGAAGGGATCGATATACACATATGCTGGAGGGATCGGTATACATATATGCTGGAGGGATCGGTATAGCTGTTTCAGAGGGATCGGTATTGACGTCTTTGGAGGGATTGGTCCCTATACTCCAATCAAAGCATCCAACTTTCACTAACTTATTAATTTTAAGAGAAATTACTTATTATTCACAATTCAAAGTATCCAACTTTCACTAACTTATTACACTTCATACTTTATTTAAGTATAAATTCTAACCTTCATTTCAACTACATCATAATTTACATTATCATCCAAACTATCTCACAAAATTCATTTAACACGAATCAATGTAAATGGATATATAAAATTTTCAATACTAAAAATACATGATTATCCAAAATTTTATAAACATCAAATATAACTTTTTATTAAAATATCTTTTAAACAAATCGGTGTTTAGCAAATAAAAGAAAGCATAATTTGACAAAAATTATAAAACAAAAGTTTTTCCTTACTGTTATAGCTTTTTAGAAAGCACAAGTTTACTGAAATCGAATCAATGGTTCAAAAGTTACGACTAAAAGAAATTCAGGTTCAAAATTCAATATCCATGTCGTTCATTCTCAAGACAGTGACAAAGTAGTGCAATTTGGACCAATTGAACCTCAGAATTTTATAAAACTCAAAATATAAAACTTATAGAATAGAGTTTAAGCTTTCCAGAACATCAAAAATTATTGGATTCTAAAAAAAATGAGAAAGTTATATTTAAACTACCAACAAAGTTTAGCTCAGGAAATTTTTGACAGAATAGAGTTTAAGCTCTATCTAAAACATGAATTTGACCAAGAGAATTGCAAAACCTGAAAAATGATCAAAAGAAAAGTTCTTTCTTATAAAATTATCTTTCTTCTCCAAAAAGATTCATCAAAAACCGATTTATCAATCAAAAAATACATTTTTACTTTAGCACTTTTTAAATAAAGTTTCAACAACTTGTTTTATTTGAAACTTCTTAATTTATCTCAAGTTAAAATTTAAAACTACAAGCCTTCTTAACTATAATTCTTAAATTATGTTGTTTATTTCAAAATCTAATTTCTCAAATCCACTTTAGTTTTCCCTAAAAATAATTTATCCATGTTTCTATTTAAACAAAGATAAACATTTCCTTACATGGTTGTTGTTTCATTAAATAGTATACATAATAAATTTAGATTTTTACCGTGTCTCAATGTCTCGTTAAAGCGTTCAGGAAACCTTTGTCGATCTGTGTGCACCCGTATCGACCAAAATTCTTAACTACTCGATGGATAATTCAACACTAAAAATAGATTTTCTTATTATATGCATATGTCTTTTACAATTTTATAAAATATTTGCTTGCTTCAATAACATAATCAAATATTCCACTTATATACATATCCCTTATCGGAAATATTTTTAATTTGGATGAATGCTTTCTTTTGTAAATTTCTTTTAATCAATCTCAATTCTTTACTAAAAACAATTTTTACAATGCATCTATAACTACTACAAGTAAACATCAAATTTTTAATTCATTTTAATCTTTGGTTAATTATACTTATGAATTAAATTTCATTTTCACAGTTTTAATATTTCCAATATTGCTTGCGTTAGCTACACCTACGAAGACACCGCAAGTTCTTATCATTTGTATTGAGCAGATTTCTAATTCTCAATGATGATTCCTACTCAGTATTAATTTAAAACAATTACTACAATATCAAAGCATCCATGCATTAACCAACCAAACAAACATTTAATTAACCAATCAAATCAATCACAAATTTATTGGATAACATGCCCAACGGAACCATCCCGTCTGGTTCCACTATGCAAACCTGATTATAAAAAGATCGACCACAAACTTCATGATTTGTTGAACGGAAAAAGTACTACGTCGTAACTGAGCAAGCGGGATGATCCAATACTAGAACGAGTAGCCGCCAGCAACTATACTTCCGAAATAGATAAGATTGAATCAAAGACTGCTTAGGAATCATATGATTCAATAATAAGAACATCAAAGAATGGAAACGAAGGGAGACATTCCTAGAATTCCCAAAAGACACTTTCTTATTCAAAGGGGAATGATTCCTACTATCTACCCCAAGAACTCCTAAATGACGGTCTCTAAGACTCACCTAGGTCAAGATTTGTGTCTGTAGTATAATATTCTGTTCTGAGCTTAGCTCCGTTACCAAGTTGTGACGCCCCACCCTAAGACCTACACTAACAAAGAATATTACAAAGTAATACTGTCGACTAGTTCAAAGAGTAGGGCTGGTTATGAGCGACCATCCATGAATTTTACTTTAAACTAGCATCGATGTGTCAATTAATATGTTATACATTTCTTTAATCAAGTGGAATCAACGTATATAATTCAAGCTTAAAACAAACTACGATGGCTATTATAAAGATTCAAAACATATAATAATATACAGATAAGAGAATCACAGATCAGACACAGCGAAATACAAATAGATATATAAGTCCGAACCGACACAAAATAGATACATAATGTAGACTATAAGTTACACACAAGTACTACATCTCAGAATATGAATATGTACACAAAAGTTGTCTAGCTCGAAATAAGAAACGATATAACATCAATATACATGGTGATGATAGACAACTAGCTAATTGATAGGAAGTCCACCCTAATAGCCTCAAGCTGAAGGACCTAAAACATCTCGGTCTGATCCGAGTAATATAAAATAATAAACGGATCATTCTAGACTAAAATAAATGAGTTAGAAAAAGGAATGATAGATAAAATGAACTAGATCTCAAATATAGTCATATATCGACAAATATCAAACATGCATCAATAACTTCAAATCATCAAATACTAAAAACTCAAGATGGCTTCTTAAAAGCAAAAAACCCAACATAATTTGGTGATAATTCAAACATCAAATCTAGAAATCTCATAAATAGAAATCCAGAGATCTCACAAAAAGGTGGAAGGTGCCAAACTCCAAAATTGATGAATAAATTCACCTACATGCATGGAACTCCAAGATAGATGTATAAGTCTATAAACATGAAGATAGGTACGAGACCTATAAACTCCAAGATAGGAACGAGTCCTATAAACATCGAAATAGGTACAAGACCTATAAACATCAAGATACAAACAAGTCCTATAAAAATCGAAATAGGTACGAGACCAATAAGCATCGAAATAGGTATGAGACCTATAAACGTCAAGATAAAAGTGTTATGTACTTTCATATAACAAACGAATAGATAACGACCATGTGTCACATTCCATACGGGTTTACCCAAACGTTTACTATATCCTAGTAAACTCCATTTGTATGTAGTGATGGTTCGATCGAACATGTTAGGGAATTAACTGGTAAAACAAACGCAAGCGTCTTATACCACTTTTTTATTTACCGTTTAAATTAGTTCCCCATTTGATTGATGTTGTGCAATTTTATAAAATTCTTCACTTTAAAACCATTTTGTAAACATTGATTTATAACAGAAACATATATTTATATATTATTACACTTTTCACGCCATTGATCCAAATCACTTTTAAAACCATTGTAAA
Source organism: Allium fistulosum (assembly GCA_030737815.1). Lineage (NCBI taxonomy): Eukaryota > Viridiplantae > Streptophyta > Magnoliopsida > Asparagales > Amaryllidaceae > Allium > Allium fistulosum. The sequence continues at coordinate 856,468,417 of CM060907.1, forward strand.
AGAGAATTATATATATATATATATATCTGTGTATATATATGTATATATGTTTCTAAATCTTTCAAATGGAAATTAGTTTGGTACTTAAAATGGTTTCCATAAAAGGGTTTGATTTAGAAATCTACCTTTTATAAATTCAATTTAAAAACGTGCATTAAAAGTCTATATTACTCCCAAAGTCCATAGAACAATCTCTATGGTATAAAAACATCAAATGAATTCATCAATTCATACATAAAAATCCCAAGCCCCATAAAGCAATTATATGGTATAGAAACACCAAAATGAATTCATCAATTCACAAATCAAAAATCCAAAAATATTAATGAAATTGATATGAAGTGCAACAATAAAATCAAACAATCAATCTCAAGGAATCAACTGGATAAACAAGCGGCGAACGGGTCGGTAGGAGAACACTGAAACACGGCCTGGGATTCAAGTCCAAGCTGCGACCGGTGCACCGATAGGGCATACCGATCCACCGGTTGCCTCGCTTGGGCTGACTCTCAAGCGATTCTAGTGGCTCTTCGATGATCCAATTATGCTCAATTCTCCTGAGTTACTTCTATAACGACCTAAGGTACTAAATTAGCCATCATGCAAGCATATAAACATGTATAGTGGGCGAAAATCATGATTCCATAAAGGGGTTTCAACAAATAGATAATCCAATTCAAATTGACAAGGGATTCAACACTATATTGAGATCATAAATATTATACATTCAAGCAAATTCATAAAGCAGTAACATACATTTATTTTAGACTAGAAATCGTGAGATAAACTCACTTTAATATCCAAAATGCTTCAACGTCACAAGCATCAACTTTAAGCCAAATCAACTAAACAACCCTGAAATTCGTCTCCAGTACTGTGCGAAGTTGACATAGCAAACCAAAATATTTTTCCACAAATTTTAAATTGAAGGTGCATATATGAGTTGAGAATAACATATCCAAATTTCAGATTTTTTGTATTTTTCTACAATTAATTATGATTTTTCTACTAACCTGCGTTTTCTGCCTAAATTTCATCGAAAATAACTTGCAAAGATGACCACCTTTAACCCATCAAAACTCAATGAAATTCCATGAATTTAGCTGCTGGAACGTGACAGCAACAGCATATCCAAATTTGAGAATTTTTAGAAATTTATTTGATTTGATTTTTGGAAGAGGCTAGGATTTTGCTTAGAACCTTGATTTAGATTTCATCAATTGGGAAAGAGGGATTACAAATCAATACCAAACTAAGATTAAAACTCAGTTAGATGCAACATAGGATAGTAGAGATTACCTGAGCTTGATTTCTTTTATTATTGACCAAAAGCCTCTTGATTTGATTAAAATTTGAGGATTAATTTCTAATCCTAGGGTTTGCAATTTATGAGGTTTTACATTCAGATTTTAGGAGCTGATATTCTACGTACTTGTTTCTTATTTCCTCCATGGACCAAGAGGGTTTAGGTATCAACCCAATATCAAGATGTTGCTAATTTTCTATAATAAAAAAGTGTTGCCATTTGTTTTGTTTTATTTTATAACTTTATAACCTCTAATTTATATCAAACCATTTTTTTAATTAACTCCACTCAAATCTCTTCATTACAAATTCTAGAAATAAGCTTTAATATTTCTAAAATTACCATTCAATCTTTACAAAGATTTTAATACTCTAATTTAAACAAACACTCGATTTAAACCCAACAATTCAATTACCTAATTCCCCACTTACTAAATTTTTAATCTTATACAATTAAATCTGGTTCGTTTAATTAAATAAACGATAATCAAAGTGAACTCGATCGGGTTGTTACACTAAATTTTTTAAACTTAGGTAGTTTATTGGTGTTGTTGTTGTTGTTGTTGTTGTTGTTGTTGTGTGTGTGTGTGTGTAGATACACATACATACATACATACATATATACATATACATCTATAAAGTAATTTTTTTTAAATTTAGTTAACTTGGTTAATATTTTATGATTTATTATTATTATATAGTTAATTTATACAAAACTTATAGATAATTTATTATCATTATTGCAAACTTAGTTAATTTTTATAACACTTACTTAACTTGATTAGTACTTTGTAATTTATTATATTATTATATAAACTTAGCTATTTTTATAAAAATTAGTTAACTTGGTTAATTTTTATAGACTTAATTAATTTTTTATAAAACCTAATTAATGAAGTAAAATTTTATTATCTTACTTAATTTATTTTGACGATGACGATTATTATTATATAAATTTGGTTAATTTTTAACACTACTTAGTTAACTAGGTTAGCGTTTTTCATTTATTATGGTTCTGTATATATGATATTCATAATGTAGATTGTACGATAGTTTAACTTAAAATGTGATAGAGTGCTAAAAGGATGCAAAAAATATCATCTTAGATCTTTCTCATGCATATAGATCAAATATTGGCTCACGCTTTAAGTGTATTGAGATGCAATTACTCCAGAATTTAATTTCTGTTATCGGTTTAGCCTTCTCGACCAAAAATCTAACAAATCCATGGCCCTCAAAATTCATTAGGATACACTCAAATAAGCATATATCAGGCAAATTATATTCAGAACAATTGTATTACATGGAAATAAAAAATCAAGGTATAAATAAATACCATAAAATGGAAAAGAATAGCTTGACGAGTTGAATGTAATTATGTCCATTCCCTTGTTACCAACAAAATGAATTTTTGGTAGTTCCATAATTAAAGGATTATACAAGTACAATTTCATATCATAAGTTATGTAAAAAAGAAATACACAAATATAAAGTATAATTTTTCACCTTATCGATTGGTGAGGATAATAAGAATATTTTCTATAATTGAAAACAAGTATTTACATTATATATTCTAAGGCCAGGTATCTCCATCCATTTAGATTAAGCTCTTATATGGACTACAGCCTATAAAGACCGTACCCATATTCCATATATAAAGTATATGAGTTATGTGAATTTGTATACGTGAAAGATTGTTGACACCATTTTTGCAACATCCTTTCAAAGAAACTTATACTCAAATACTCATATAAAGCATATGGATATGTTACTAACATGTAGATCCAACATAAAGTTCAACATGATCAGATTTAGTTGTTTGACCAAGAAGGCTTGTATAGCATATATGGTTTAGTAAATTTATACTTCCATTTTAATTAAAGCCAACATCCATTGCACTATTTTATAAATATTATGATATCTCAAATAAAAGGCAACCCACATGATTGCCATTAATAAAAAAATGCATCGTTGCTATTAAAGATGTTGATTTTTTTAAGGGTCTGGATACCTAAGCCAAGTATAATGATCTATAATTTAATCACTTTAAAATATGAATATTTAATATATTTTTAAATAATTAATTAATGGATTTTATAACTAAAATAAAAATCTTTAAAATAATAACTAGTGATGGTGAAATGGTTTCAAAAATTTGTTTATAAAAATATTTAGTTCGAAGAAAAATCGAAAATATGACTGGAAATCATTTTTCGAATTTTCGACTTTTCGCCGTCTAAAAGATGTCGGTAAATGTTGTAAATCTATTTAGTATGAATGTTCACATATAATTACAAAATAGTTAGGATATATTATGGTTTATATATCTATACTCAAGCATATATAAAGTTAGTGTGACTTTTATGGAATTAAATACAATACAATAAGATTTTAAAAAGACGTTTAAACATGAAAAGATACCTAATGAAACATTAAGTACAAGGGAATTAAATGCATGTTGGAGCAAAGAAAGGAGGGGGGACAAGGTTGCTTACGTGAGCAACATGAAGAAGGGAAAGAAGGGTGGGGTGGCAAGGTTTGAGTAGAGGTTATGTACCTTTAGGTCAATTTGGTAATTTAATTTATCTATGTGTATATATACCAAATTCTAAATTTTATTCTCATTTTCCCATTACATTTTCACTTTTAAAAACCTCCTCTAATCTCTTGAGAAAAACTTTCATGGCTTCCATGAATTACTAAAACTTAAAAACCTTAGTTTCATTCACTTTTAAAACTCTTAAGCCTTGTTTGAAAGCATTCCATCCACTTCTACAACCACTCATTGCCAAAACAAGTCCACACACACCATTTTTAACCATGACCGAGCCTACTTCATGCCATGGCCGAACCAACTTGGTCCATTTAAGGCCCAAAACTCCACTTTTTACAAAAAGAGACTCCGTTCGTGTTACGATTCAAGCTCGGTTCAAATTTGCGTTTGTTTAGGTGAGTAAAGCTCGGCTTTTTAAACCAAAATTTTGAACTTTATTTTCTTCTTATTGTTTATCACTATTTTAGTTGCTTGGTTAGTAATGCTTGGATGTAAATCAAATGAGATGAAAGTAGTTATAGGAGTGTCCGTACAGCGACTATCGTTATATCGCCGCTTTTGAAAAATATCATCTCTTCAAAACCTTTTGGTTTATTCTCAAGCTTGGGTCTAGTTTTACAAAGTTAGTTGATTTTTTGAATAATGATGAGTTTAAAATTAATTAACCATTTTAATAATGATTTTAAATTTAATTAATCATTTTAATTAATGAGGATTAAGGTTAACTAATTATCTTAATAACGATGAGTTTAAAATAATTAATTACTTTGTTAATAATACTTAAAAATTAATTAATCATTTTATCTAATGATGTTTAAGGTTAATTAATTATTTAATAATGATGGATTCAAGTTAGTTAGTCATTTTGATTAATAGTGCTTAAAATTAATCAACCCTTTTTAATTAATGACTTTAAAAGTTAATTAATTATTTTAAATTTAACTAATCTTTTCTTTAATGATGTTTTAAATTAGTTAATCATTTTCAATTAATGATGTTTAAATTTAATTAATTAATTTAATTAATGATGTTTTTAAAAGTGATTAATCCTTTTTAATTAATGGTATTTGAAGTTAATTAATAAAAAATAATTATCGAAGTTTAAAGATAATTAAGCATTCTTATTAATGATAGTTAAAATTAGTTAACCAATTGAATAAGAATGTTTTAAGTATATCTTTTTGATAATGGACTTTTAAAATTAATGAAACATTTTAACAAAGTTGTTAAATGTTAATACTTGTGAAGTAAAACCCAAGCACGAATTCGGTTATAAAAGTAAAAGTTTGATTCGTTTATAGAAAGGAATTAATTTTCGTAAAGCAATATCACTTATATGGAAAGCATTTAGTTGTATACTTAACACCAAACGTCGAAGCGGGAGACTCGTCTCTATCTCTAAAGTTAAGAATGTACACTAAGACATGATTTTGAGGTAATACTATCTTAACTTGTCCGGAATCATTGTTACCCAAGAGATAGTACAAGTTTGAAATCGACAAGTGGTGATGAGTATACACGATTTAGTTTCCATATATGATCATTTTATTATCTTCGATGGTCAGTTTTTCAACTACCGATTACCTCAGCCTTCTTTGTATTTCGCCACTCTAATACGATGTGTTGCTTATTTGAGCTTTGTTATTTTTTGTCAGAAATGACTAAACCCAAAGAGCGAATGGGGGCCAAGCTATGCAGGGCCGGTCCTAAGAGTTTTGGTACCTAAAGCCAATTATAAACTAAGGCCTTTACACACGTACTAATTTAGTGAGTCCCGATTCTTGTTTGTGCATCAGTAAACACTATAAAACAATAAAAATATACTGTATTAATAATAACTTGCTAAAATAAAATAAGGCTTGTTTTTTAGTTACATATACTTCAAAAGCCCCTAAATGGATTATCATAAACAATTGTTTACCTAACTTACACAAGTATATATTAGTATTTTGTAAAAATTGACAAAGGTAATTTTTAAATCCATAAACAACAAAATCATTCAAAATAGAAGGGAAAATGAACCTAAAATGAAATTATCTACATTAAAAAAATGAATTTGTCATAATCATTAACAGTTCAAAAATTAATATTTGAATGAATCAAAATGAACTAGTTATCAACAAAAAAATACTATAAACAATAATTTATAAATAATACATACATACAGTAATTTGAAGCTAAAATGATCTTCCCTGAATCAATTTGATAAAAAAGTTAATCATTGAATTTCTAACTGAAATGTTATTTTCATCAAATTTATCATTCCACTAATACTGCTTTTAAGAGATTCATAGCACAAAATCAATTATAAACTTAATTTAAAAAAATATAAAAACTCTAAGCTTTGATCCAATGTTCAAGAAAGAAAAAACAGAAGGAAATTGAGAGAGAAATCTGAAATCAAAGCACTGAGAAAGGGATTGCTCATTGAAGGTTGCTTGCCTTTGTCCAGCCTTTTCTACTTCTTCTCTTCTGCTGATGCTTCATGATTTTTTTTGTGCTACTGCCTTTTTTCTTCACGTATTTTTATATATATGATACGACAGACAAATTTGTGCCCTAGAAATTTGGAGGCCCAAAGCAGCTGCTTCTGCTGCTTTGGTTAAGGGCCAGCCCTGAAGCTATGTGAGATTGCTCTTATTAGAGTATTGTCACATCTACTCTAGATTTGGTTCGGATATTTGCACATCAAGATGTGAAATACTCGGATACTCAGTAACAGTTGGCAAGGTCCGACTTGGAGGTTTCTGATAGCCATTGGAGTTCTCAAGTATATATTCTAGAGGTATACTTTCAGTAAGGGGGTGCACCCTTCTAGTCATTGTTGGAAAATTATCCTTTTCTATGTTTGATTCGAATCTTTGGATTTTTTTTCTCTTAAGTCCATCGGGAAGAGTCTAGCTCTCTTTGCAATGTTTAATTATTTACATTTGGATGTTGTTCTTGTGAGAGGAAACATGTTCCGCATTTGATGGCGTGGTCTCACATGTTGTTCTTTTATTACACTTATTGTCTAGAGTTTTGCTCATACCAGACATATTGCCTATCCCAAGTTGTTTGTTTCCTCTAAACTCTCGGGTACTCATTTTTATTTGGGTGGTCCAAGAGTAGCAGGTATTTTATTGATTTTTTTTAAAGACGACATCCGAGCAGGCGGCCTTTATCTATTTAGTTGTCTATTTCCGCTATTTGTTTAAATCACATAAGTGTATTTTATTTCACCATATGTAAAGATAGGTTGTTATAACTGCCAAAGCTAATAGTAGTATTTTTGTGTAACTCTGATAACTCCATGTTTGAGAATAACCTTATGTACGATTTGTTATCCCACCTTTTAGTCAAAGCTGGAATATCAACAAAGTTGGCCAGGAAGGATGGATATCAGGGTTGGATTTCAATTGGAAACAAGGCTGCAATGGATGTCGTCAAAATTTGGCCTAGCTCCGATCAGGACGAAATCGATTGGATGTGATGAACTGGGTTAGGAGTGGCTACGTTTCAAATTTTAGGTCAATCGGAGTTCGTATGCTCGAGGTATGGATAGATCAAAGTATGTGAATGTTGGTTCGAGTCGATACATTTCGTATCGATCATTTCAAATCGATACCTTGCATATCGATCAGCAGTGGTTCGCGTCAATGGCTTTCGTATCGATCAGATTGGTAGGCAAGCAAGCGATGGTTTGCTCGGCTCGAGCAGTTCGAATCGATCAGGATGGAGACAGGCAGCGTACTTCGTATCGACGTCTTCGTATCCATCAGGTAAGGCGTCGCTCGTATCCATCAGGTAAGGCGTTGTTCGTATCCATCATTGTGTCTAGTTTCATACCCATTTGTTGGCCCTTCGTGCGCTTTTCGTATCGATCAATATTCCTGGAATCGATACGAGAAAGAACATGAAGTATCGATGCGAGCAATTGAGTACGAACGTAATGGCGAAGCAGTGGGCACGAACGAGCGTGAAGCGTGGATGCGTGCAAAGATCGACCACGATTCAAGGAAAGAATCATTCAACTCGGCACAAATTTAGGATCTGGCCTTGTAACGACCCGATATTTTCAACCATTCGCATCCGCACATGTCAGACTTGAATTGCTCAAAATACCGCGTTGTAAATAAAATTTGGCAAAATCTCAGAATTTACAGTAAATAAATATAATCACAGATCACAGACACAGAGTAAAATAATGCAGCGGAAGTAAAAGAAATAGTAGTTCATGAAGCTACTATATAAATATATCACGGTTACATAAGATATAACAAAAGAAATAGAGGACAACAGAAGTCTCAAAAAATAACCAAGTACAAGCTGAGTAGGACAACGGAACTGAAGTAGATAGGACAAGACAAGCAGATAATCTCCAGCGATTCAAATCTCCAAGAGAGTGGAAACCCAAATCTGTGAATAACTCAGGCTGACCCGAGCGTAAAGCAAAACACAAAACACTCGAGTCACGACAATATATACTTATATAATGTAAACCAACTCAAGTGAACTGTAATAAAGGTACAAGTAACTTAAAGAATGCTTGGGATCGCCCATTCTTTAAGGATCCGTTAAACTATCTACTATGTAGTAATATTCGCTATTATAATAATGTCTAATCAGTAAAGTATAATCATATATAAAATAGCGTTAAGGGGATGGAGAACCTTAACGCGGTCGGATCTTTAAAACCAAAATCGTAGTAAAGCTCGATATGGTAGGTGACACGGCACAACTAGGCAATGCCAGGGTAGATATACCAATTACGCATCCGGACTAGTGGTGACGCATAGCAGCCACTACCGCCCACCTCGAACAACACTCCCAATCAAGGGTGGCCACCAAATCAATCACAAGTAATAGAATGGTATCGAAGAAGTGTGCCCGATCAGAGGTGCTACCTCCTTGGTCCGTCAATCGCTCCTGTTTTAGCCACCTTATGCCAACTCACGGGAGTTGGGTCCACGTATATACCTTAGGATCGTCGCCACCATCCTACTTCATTCTGGAAACTCCACCGCGTACACAGTTGTCAAAGTGGTTTTCGGTATCGACAGAGAGTATGTCCATATCTGATCCCGGTCTCTTTAACAACCAAACGTTATTATAACCCGTGGTTATAAGTTTAAAAACAGTTTATACTTCAAAATAGAATATCATTTCAAATCCAAATCTTTATCAAAATAAAGATTAAATCAATTCCAAACCATTTCCATATATTTAAATTTTCATATCATTTCAAAACTTCATTTCAAATCATTTCAATATATCAAAATATCATATCTTTCCAAACTTCATTTCAAATCATTTTAATATATCAAATATCAATCTTTCCAAATCTTCATTTCAAATCATTTTAATATAATAAAATATCATATCCTTACAAAACTTCATTTCAAATCATTTTAATATAATAAAATATCATATCCTTACAAAACTTCATTTCAAATCATTTTAATATAATAAAATATCATATCAGTTCAAATCCAAATATTCAACTTTAAATACCTTTTAAATTCAAAGATATCGTTCATTTACTATCATTTCAAATCACCTTTAAATAGTTTATATTCCAATCAAAATAATTCATTTAAACCTTTTAAAAGTGTAATTATTATATTTTCAAATCAAGTATTCAATTTCCAAAGTTTCAAACCATTCTGAGTTCGTTTACTAAGTCAAAAACCATAATTATTAAAATTTTAGCCTTTCGCAGCATTTAGAAAAAGCTGTTATAAGTTATACTTGAAAACATTTTTATTCAGCAAAGACATCATTTAAAACTGCTGTTAAAACTCAGTTTTTAGTTAAATTATAGTTCAAAACAGAAAAGACAGCATTTCAGAAGTGCTGCGGTAACTCAGATTTCAAAACAAAGGTTTTATTTGATTTCAGCAAAGACTGCAGACCACTATAGCATTTCCAGAGAATGCTATAATAGATCTGAGTTCAATATTAGCCTATAAGTTCAATTACAGCAACTACAGCATTTCAGAAATGCTGTAATAGCTTTTTTTTACACATTTTAGTTCAATTCAGAAACTATAGCATTTCTGAATGCTATTAAAAGTTAATTCCAGATTTTAGTGTATTTCCAGCAACTAAATAACTTCAATTTAAAACACATAAACATTTTAAAAATCATATTTTAACATTTAAAATGTTCATTTACATATCATTTAACATATATCTTTTTCACAATAAATTTCTTATAATTAAATCCAATTTTCAACAATTTACTTAATAAATTTAAGTGTAAAAGTTTCCAATTCTTCACATTTCAACAAATAACTTAACACTTCAAATTTAAATTACCATTTCACAAATTTAACTAAATTTCCAATTTTATTTAATTAACTTAAACCTTTAATTAAAACCAAATTTCACATTTCCAAGTCAAGTTATATTTTAAAAGATCACTTTTAAACATTCATTTATTTAACCACTTAAACTCATAGAAAAATCAATAATACTTTAATAAATCGCTTAAATTCAAATTTAATCAAATTATCATATTTACCATTTTCCAAATATAATTATATTTTCATTTTTATTCATATAACTTAAATATCATTTTTAACCAAAATTCCAAATTCCAAACTTAAGTTATATTTCAATAATCCAATTTAACCATTCATTAATTACATTTTTAACTCCTAGAAAAATCATAATTTCTTTATTTTAAAACATCTCAAAATCTATTTAAATCAAATTTCATAAATTTATATTTTTAAAAATACTTAAAAATATCCAAAACACTTTATAAAATAACCACGGGCTTGTATATAGTTTTCTAACCTAGGTCAAGTGATACGGATATGTATCATTTCAATCCGCAGTTTAAAAAGAAAAATTCAGGTTCTATCATTTCAAACCCGCAATCCCAAGTTAAATAAAATAAATAAAAACCATTCAGGCCTATCATTTCAGCCTATAACGATTTTTCCCTATTCTAAAGTCCGTTCGGGTATGTATCATTTCAACCCATAGTGATTCTAATCTACAGGGAACTTGCAGTGTGATAAACAGATATAAATGAACAGAATACATTATATAACAGTAACGGATGATATAACAGGTGTATAAACATCATATGATCATAACATAGTCAAGTATAACATGATAATATATTTCTACAGATTCACAGGGTGTCAATTTACTAGTTATATAGGTACATATTGTCTGGTGAGAATAACTCACCTGTTAAAGCTGGAGATTAGCGATCAAAACACACAGAATAGATTCCAGAAAGCACAACAAGCACGATATAGCATGACTTTTGATTTGAATGAATGGAGAGCCTTGATATTTATCTTGTAAACAATAACCAAACAAGACAATATACACATAAATATTCAACGCAAACAATGTTGAAACAATGAAGATAAGAAGCAACAACGGAATAGATTACTTGACTGTGCTTTAACCATTCAAAAGCTCGAACAAGGGGTTCATTTTCTCAGCCATGATGATGATGAGTGTGGGAGAGACAAGGTTAACTTCCTCGAATACATAAGACAAAACAATACAAACAATATAAGTTTCAAATGCACAATACGATAGAATAATATAGAATCAACTGCACGAATCAAAGTAGAATTACTTTGCACTTGCTTCCAACAACCTTCAGGTTCAGCCATATGGTGTACTACAGGTCTAAGGCAAGATTTGGATCAGGTTTTGGTTGCCTAAGGGTCGGCCAAACATGTTTAGAGGATAGCAAAAGGTGAGTATGCATGAAACAACACAACAAGGCAAAATAATGTCACTTTAACATGGATTCAAGGCAATTCAAGGCTCGGCCAAGGCTCATGGGGCACGGCCAAAGGAGTGGGGTCCAAGGTGATGATGTGGCAGAGGGTCCAGGTGGTGTTGGAGGTGGTGGAGGTGGTGTTGGTGGCGGCCATGGGTGGTGGAAGGTGATGGTACCAAAACTAGGTCAGCTTGAGTGTATAGGTGATGGATTTGTGGATTTTTGTGGTGGTTCTTGCCTTGGGGTTGCTCGGCCTGCCATGGTGGTGATCTAGGGTGGTTGATGATCAGGATATGGAGTGGTGGAGGTCGGCCTAAGGTCTGGTTGAAGAGGAGCCAATCACTTTAGTTGAGAACAAGAGCAATTTCTAATAAGAAAATATAGAAAACAAGAGAAAGGAGAAGAATTTACCTAATATTTTTTGCAAGATGGAGGCCATGATTTTTCTAGGGTTTTGGAGCTTTGAAAATTCGTGAATAACAGGAGGAAGTCGGCTGAAAAAAAGGATGAGGAATAGTTAGGGTTAATTGGTGAAAGGTTAGGTTAAAAGTAAAAAGGTGGACTATAAAAGCCCATCGGAAGATAGAAAGTTTAAGGCCTTTCGAATTTCTTTATTTTATTTTTTTATAACTTTATATTTCTGGAAAAAGATAATAATCCCAGGTAAAATTTCGAAATTTGAGCAAAATATAATAATTTATATAAATATTTATCAATAATATAAAGTTAAATTAAGAAAATAGCTAAAATAGTAAACTAGTCTAGAAATTTGAAATTGAATAGAATAAATTTTAGAAAAATTCATATGAGCTTGTAATATATTTTTAAACATAAATAATAACATAAAATAAAAATATATTTACAAAATAAATATTTAAAATTAAATTTACATATAATTTTTAATGAAGAAAATAGCAGAAAATAGGAAAACAGCCTTTAAAAATAGGAAATCATCATAGTAAATTTTGGAAAAATTCTATTATTATTTTTGAAATATTTAGAGATGAAAATATACATAAATTAACATATTGACACATATTAAATAAAATATAAGAAAGAAAATATGATTTATAAAATTTAAAATAGGCAAAATTGCACAATAAAACAAATTATACTAAAAATTGAAATGTACATAACTTTTACATTTTAACTCCGTTTCCAATGAAACGAAAAGCAGTATTCAAGTTATTAAATCTATTGTCATAATAAAAGATAAAATTTATAATTTCAAATATTTAAAATTTAAATTTAAAAGTCAAAGTTTGACTATTTGACCAAAATTCACATTTTCTGGAAATATTAAATTTAGTCATATTTGGAATTCTAATCCACATCAAAATCAAAGTTTATACTTAAAATAACAAAATTTATTCTTTTTCATAAATAAAGCTTTTGAATCTGGAAAAATCAAGTTAAAAATATTTGAAAAATACAGGGTTGTTACAGGCCTGGGAAGTAGCGCCACGTTAGCAGATAGGCGCGTGCCTTGATCGAGACGAAGAGGATGGATACGAAAGCATGGGTTCGAAGACAGCAGGCTACATAAAACATGAGATTGAATCGATCATATCTCCTAACCCATATATCCAAATACCATGAAATTTTCACAGCAGCTTTCATACAAGGTAAATAACAATCCTGCCAAGTTTCAGCTCGATTGGATCATTTCTTGATGGATACGAAATTGATTCGTGTCGATCGCAGATCGAGTCGAAACTTGGTGGGATCGGTCGCGTGGGCCCCCTCACGTGCCAGAAGAAATCTCCCGAAGTTTGAGCGCGATCTCAGTCTCCTACGCCTATAAATAGCACCCTGAAGCCTGCAGAAAAGGGATCTTTTGGCTGCTCAACGTCCAGACTCTACCAGATTCAAACTTGCACTCTACCATTGCTGTTATAAACGAATTTCTTCATTATAATTGCTGTATTCAGTCGTAACCAGCAAGGATAATCAATAAAAGATAAAACTTTGAAGTGGACGTAGGCCGGAGATAGCCGAACCACTATAAATTGTGTGTTTCTGTTCATTATTTCTGGATTGTTGTTTGTTGCTTGTTTAGATCTATGATTTGTGTTTGGAATATTGCTGATCTACATTCATAACTTGGTGCTTTCACGATATCTGGGGTTTGTGACCATTTTTGGCGCAAACACGATTTTACTGTTATGTTTTATTTAACAATTTCGTTGTGAGATTTTCTGTTCCGTTCTTTTATTTTTATCACATGACAATTCATCTTTCAGACGTTTGGGTGATGACATACGAATACCACGAATGTATTAAGTTTTGTTTCCAATGGTCGAAAAGAATGTATACCTAAATCGTAGAGAGACCACCCAATATTAACCTAAGCAGTTCATGCTCGAAGAACATATAACTGGAATATATATCCAAATAAGATATCTATCTAGCAGCTGCAGGAATTTACAAGTTTGGATATGGATTCGACCATTTAGATATGCGCCTTCAGTCCATTCCTAACGTGGACCAGGTTTAGACTTCAAAAAAATATGCAAACTCGGGTTAGGGATAAGAATTTCCTAAGTAACTTGAAAAACTACTCCAAATGAGTAGTTTCGATAAAGAATGGATGAAATATTGTTCCAAATTAGTTCAATATTTTGAGAATGTCTACCTAAAATAGAAATTTATAGCCAAAGTTGTTTATTCATCATCGCAAACAATTAGATTCAGATTTAAACTATAGTCATTGCACAAGTCAACCCATAACTCTGACATTCATCGAATAGCACAACTCTTATTACTGCATAAAACTACCATAACGTCTTACTTCATTACTATATTAGAATAGAAAAGAACATTACAAATAGCAAAGCAGAAATATGAACATTTAGAGTTATTAACAGTTTCCAGCATAAGCCACGGCATAAGAAATCAGTCCATTTAATTGCAGCCCAGACTGATTCGCCTTGCAACCAAGTTTAGGTGATAATATGATAGGCATATTAATCAAGCAACACCTGAGAGTAATGCACGACCTAGAAGAACTATACATATGCCTAGAAGGTTCCTGGACTAAAGATATGCAAATGGAGGAATGCAAGTTGATTACATGCTGCAAGTTAGTTATGCTAAAGACAAAATAGGCTAACATGTATTTTCTTTTATTTTTATTTTTCTTTAATTCCTGCTAAAGTTGTTATGAAAAAGTGGTCCTCAATTGGCCACCTAGAAAAGTTGTTACAGAATATCCTATATATGTACGTGAAACCATGGGGTAATGCAGAAAATATTTACTCACGAACTTCTTTGTTTTCTCCTTCTTCTTCTTAATTTTCTATTATTCATTCTCTGTCTCACCTAATTGCTCTCCAGCCTGCCTTGCTCTATTCTGGGCATACCATTTTGGTGCTTTCACTGAGAATCTCTCCTCCTTCCCTCCCTTCCAATCTCCATTCTCCATCATAACCAAGCTCGATGATGCTATCCAGCAGCTCAACATCCACCAAGACTCCATCTCCACAATCCAATCAACCCAGGCCAACCACAGTTCCCGGTTAGAGAATCAAAACGCAGACATCATTAACATCAAATCTACCCTCCAAGATATAACCAGATCTATCGCCGACCTTAACCGCAAATTCGACACTCAAACCCCTTCCTCCCCAACAAACCACGCTTCCACTGTCCATAGCCCCTCTTTCCCTCATAGACAATCACCATTATTATCAAACCGTACAACCACCCGTACCCCCAAATGCACCTTATCCTTTTTTGATGGTTCTAATCCACACGATTGGTTATTTCAAGCCGAGCGGTTTTTTGCGTACTATTCCACACCGGACGATTAACGTGTCGAACTTGCAATCTTCCATATGCATGGCCAAGCATTAACTTGGTTCCAATGGATGCATAGGAATAAGCAACTTCCTTCTTGGACGGCTTTGGAAAAGGGAATCGAACAACGTTTTGGTCCGCCTACTTTCTTAAATCCACAAGCTACTCTCTTCAAATTAAAACAAATTACTTCCGTTGATCATTATCAATCCACTTTCGAAACACTATGTAATCGAATTACCACCCTACCACCCGAATTGATTCTCCAATGTTTTATTTCCGGCCTTAAACCACACATACAAAACGAACTCCTCCTCCTTAAACCAACAACCATCTCCGACGCAATAGACAGTGCCAAACTCATCAAACGCAAACAATATGACCAAGCTAAGTCTACCTACCTCAAATACCCTAACCCACAATTACAGAAACCAAACAACACTTCCCAGCCCTCTCATTCATTTCCACAAACACCTCTTGGGCAACTATCTAGAACCAAGATTCCTATCAAGCAGCTATCACAATCGAAAATGAACGTCCGCAAGCAACAGGGACTTTGCTTCAACTGTGACGAGAAGTACCATTTTGGGAACCGCTGCAAACCTACACATATTCTCATGATCCTACCAGAACTTAACCCCGACGAATCACCACCGGAAATCGACCCAGATCCACAGCAAAATATTCCAGAAGACGACCCTGAACTCCAGTAGCACAACCCCCAAGAAATTTCTTTCCACGCTCTTACTGGCTCCACCCAACCCCGCTCCATCCGCCTACCTGCAATGATTAACGACAACCCAATCTCTATTTTAGTCGACACTGGCTCCACCCATAACTATCTTCACCCAAAAGCAGCAAGATTCCTTGGCCTTGAACAAGACAACATGAATTCTTTCGTCGTCACAGTCGGCAATGGGGAAAAATTAAGAAGCTCCAAAAACTGCCCTCGAGTTAACGTTGAGATCCAAGGGCATCGATTCGAAATCGATTTTCATTTGCTCGAAATCGCCGGATCTGATGCCGTTTGTGGGATACAGTGGTTAGAAAAGCTCGGCCCTATAACAATCGATCATAAAAAATTGACGATGGCCTTTAATTTCAATGACAGGCCCGTTTGTCTAACTGGGCTTGGGCCAACAATATCTCCCACTCCTATCTCGGTCTAGCAACTCCGCAGATTAGAAGCCACTTCGGCTGTTTCCAGTTACCTCTATCTCCAATTCCAGCCCACCATAACCCCACTCGATCCACAACCAATAGCCCATTCTGATCCACAACTAAACAAACTCTTATTATCCTATAACCATTTATTTAACAAACCCAACGAGCTTCCATTGAACTGATCCCTTAATCACCACATAAATCTTATCCCCAACTCCCAACCAATTAACACAAAACCCTATCGTTACCCCTATTTCCAAAAGAATGAAATAGAACGCCAAGTTCAAGAAATGCTCCACTCTAAACT
This sequence comes from Allium fistulosum, assembly GCA_030737815.1. Lineage (NCBI taxonomy): Eukaryota > Viridiplantae > Streptophyta > Magnoliopsida > Asparagales > Amaryllidaceae > Allium > Allium fistulosum. The sequence goes on from CM060907.1 coordinate 856,485,283, forward strand.
TATCCAACCATCGACTAGTCCCTTTTCTTCACCCGTCCTCTTGGTTAAAAAGAAAGATAGCTCATGGCGCTTTTGCATCGACTATAGAGCGCTTAATACAATCACGATTCGAGACCGTTTTCCGATTCCAACAGTTGATGAACTCTTGGACGAACTTTACGGTGCAACCTTCTTCTCGAAGTTGGATCTACGAAGCAGTTATTTTCAAATTCGCGTTCACCCACCCGATATTCCTAAAACGGCTTTTCGTACTCACGACGGTCATTATGAATTTTTGGTCATGCCGTTTGGATTAACAAATGCACTATCCACCTTCCAAGCTACAATGAGTAATATATTTCGACCCCATTTGTGCAAATTTGTACTTGTTTTCTTCGACGACATTCTCATATATAGCTCATCATGGGCTTCCCACTTAGCCCACCTCCAAACAACTTTAACTATTCTTGACAAGCATAATTTTTTTGCTAATCTAGCCAAATGTAGTTTTGGACTAACGAAACTTAATTTTTTAGGCCATATAATCTTAGGTAAAGGCGTACAAGTGGACCCTTCAAAAATCGATGCAATGCTTCTCTGGCCAACACCCAAGTCAGTGACCGACGTTCGTGGTTTTCTGGGCCTCACCGGTTACTACAGACGTTCTATTCAGCAATATGCCTTGATTGCGAGCCCGTTAACAGAATTGTTAAAAGCTAATAACTTCGCATGGACACAGCAAGCCCAAGAATCTTTTGAACATCTCAAATGGGCCGTAACCCATACCCCCATTTTATCTCTCCCAGACTTCTCTAAACCTTTCGTCCTCACCACTGATGCCTCCTCCACTGCCATTAGCGCAGTTTTGTCCCAATCAAATCACCCCATCGCCTATTTTAGCCTAAAGCTCCCACGTCACCTGCAAAAGGCTTCAACCTACTCCAGAGAAATGTTCGCCGTCACCTCCGCCGTGAAAAAGTGGCGCCATTACCTTCTCGGCCAGCCATTCCAGATCCACACCGATCATCAGAGCCTCCGCCAACTAGCCTCCCAATCGATTCAAACACCGGAACAACAGAAATGGTTGACTAAATTACTGGGGTTCGACTTCACCAGTCACTATCGGCCAGACAAGGAGAACGTCGTCGCTGACGGCTTATCTCGATTCACCAACGTAGCCACCATGAACGCAATTTCGGGTCCCATGTTTTTGCTTATAGTCGACATCAGAAACGCCTTAGGCAGTGACCGGAAAGCTCAGTCGTTGATCGATCAGATCTGTTCAGGTACGAGCCCTAACCCTAAATTACAGTGGCGTAATGAACTTTTATTTTGGGATAATCTCCTGTACATTCCTAATAATATCGAACTGCAAACCAAAATCATCACCGAGCTTCATGCTTCCAAAACTAGGGGTCACTCCGGGATTAAGGCCACCATAGCCAGAGTTGCCAGTAATTTTTACTGGCCCAGACTTGCCTTGTCAGTCCACTCCTTCGTCAAACAGTGCCACACTTGTTTACAAACTAAACCTGATAATGCGTCGTACAAGGGTTGCAGCCACTTCCAATCCCCAATCAAATTTGGGAAGATATAGCTATGGATTTCATCAGACACTTACCACCATCAGCCGGGAAAACTGCAATTTGGGTGATCGTTGATCGATTCTCAAAGTACGCACATTTTTGCGCCTTGCCCACCTTAGTTTTAGCCACACAACTTGCTTCCCACTTCCTTCAAGAGTATGTCCGCTTACATGGATTTCCCCGCTCCATTATTTTCGACCGCGACCGCCTTTTTACTAGTCAATTTTGGAGGGAACTATTTCACCTTCATGGAACGAAGCTTCAAATGAGTAGTGCATACCACCCACAAACCGACGGATAATCAGAAGTTGTAAACTGGTGCCTTGAAACATACTTGCGTGCGATCATTGGTGTTATCCCCATAAAATGGGCTAAATGCCTTCCTTGGGCGGAATGGTGGTATAACACCTCCAAACACACTTCCCTTGGCTTGTCCCCCTTTCAAGTCGTTTACGGCCGCCCACCACCTATACTTTCCAATTATATCCTACACACTACCAACATTCCGGAACTAGAGGAATGGGCCACTTCCCGTGATCAACTCCTCCACCTTATTAAAGCCAATCTTCAAAAAGCCCAAACCCGTATGACGAATCACGCCAATCAACATCGTAGTGACAAAGAATTCGCCGTTGGCTCATGGGTTTTCCTTAAACTCCAACCATACCGTCAAACTACCGTCCGCAACAACCGTCATAAACTCTCCAAGAAATATTTCGGGCCTTTTCAAATTATTGAGCGTATCGGACCAGTAGCTTATAAAATCCTCTTTCCCCATGATTCCCGCATTCACCCGGTCTTCCATATTTCCCTCCTTAAATTATGCCCAAACCCAACCACTACTACACCACAACCACTTCCACAGCCCTTTACTAGCCACGACCTTGAGGACAAGGTTGATCTTGAAGGAGTGGGCATTGATAGGCATATTAATCAAGCAGCACCTGAGAGTAATGCACGGCCTAGAAGAACTATACATATGCCTAGAAGGTTCCTGGACTAAAGATATGCAAATGGAGGAATGCAAGTTGATTACATGCTGCAAGTTAGTTATGCTAAAGACAAAATAGGCTAACGTGTATTTTCTTTATTTTTATTTTTCTTTAATTCCTGCTAAAGTTGTTATTAAAAAGTGGTCCTCAATTGGACACCTAGAAAAGTTGTTACAGAATATCCTATATATGTACGTGAAACCATGGGGTAATGCAGAAAATATTTACTCACAAACTTCTCTGTTTTCTCCTTCTTCTTCTTAATTTTCTATTATTCATTCTCTGTCTCACCTAATTGCTCTCCAGCCTGCCTTGCTCTATTCTGGGCATATAATAATAACCATAAATTCTGCACTAGCCTTTAAAAAGTACATTTTACATAAATCAGATATAAATACGTTTTCTTGAGTAATAAGTCTAAGTAGCTCTATATAAATACATTTTACATTAGTTAGATATCAAGCGTACATGGTCAATACTTAGAAGAGAATGGATGTGGGTACGAATACAGTAATAAGGATGGAGAAACCGATTTCTGAAAAGTCAAAAGTTGGTAATGAAATGGAAACATGTTAACGATAAATTGTACACATAATTTGTTACGAATACAAATGACTGAACAAAAATTATAGTTTTTTACAACCGTTATGAAATTATATAAATATGTACAAAGATAAATTTTCCTGTACACGTTAATAATAATTTAAAATATTGTATTACACTTATATAAAGTGCTCAGGTATTATATAAAGCTTATGGCATGCCCCGCCCACCACATAAAATATAGAATGTTCATACTTTACTTCATTTTATTACCTAAAGTCAGGATCTTTTTCATAAGTGAACGTGCTAACAATATCTCTCATATAATGAGTGAAGGTGCATCCATGATTCAAAATATCAAAATTTCCAATTAGGTATCAAAGATTCAATGAATAAATTGATTATAAAACAAGTAAATGTAAAACAACAATCATTGATAATGCAAATACGATAGGTAACGGCTGCTGGCTCACATCTCGTAGTAAGATAAAATGGGTTGGAGGATTCAAAATAATGAAAATAAGACGAATATAAAAGCCTTAATAATGTTAATAATCGTTTGAGTCATTTGACCTCTCGGTATTTCCATTTCTTAAATTCCACGAGGATAATAGATATACGAAATAAGATTTATTAAAAAAAATTATGTGAAATTAGCCCCCAGATTATCAATAATTTCATATAAATTCCATCTTCTAATCACCGTAATTTTACATACGAGCTCAAATTCGAGTAAAACCGGCGACGTTAGAATTATACTGAAGTCACATAAAATTTGACATATGGTTTGTTGGCTTCTGAAGCTATGTATAAAAGCGCGTTGGTATGATTAAATAATCTTAATTATTTATATTTTAAAAATATTAATTAAATATCCATCGATGAAAATATACAATTGTTGGTATGTTATATGTTCCATCAACGATTGTTTGATACTTGCGATGTTTTAGTATGTTGTATTTCGATTTGATTATTTATTATTAATTGATATATTTTTGGGTGATGGATATTTTATAGTAATTAAACATTGATTTGAAAAGGAGATGATTAATTGATAAAAAATGTTTAATTTTGAAAGGTAAGATCGATAAATTTTGGGGATATTTGTAAATAACAGCGATTTAACAATTCATACTGAAATTAATGTGAAAATTTATTAAGCCTGTTGTTACGAATTTATGGGAAAATTCATAAATAATAATGGACAACCTATTAAAGTGAAATTAGAGAATTTATTATTTTTTATAAAGTAAATTGTGATTTAATATATATATATATATATAATATAATGATTTTGGTGAAGACTTTATTATTTTAAGTAAATAACAATATAATTGTTTTACGGAGTTTATGGAATATTATTATTATTATTATGAGTAACGGAAATAAAATATGATCATAATAATAAGAAGAAAAAAGATGTGTTTCACAAGTGTTTTAGGTCAAGTTATTACTATTTTCAAATAAATAGTAATAAAAAAGATTTTCGAGATTTAAAGTAGAATATTATTGTTTTTTAGTTAAATAGTAAGAAAATAGATTATGAAAGATAACAAAGTGCTTTGAGTAAATATTATTATTTTAGTGTAATGTAATAATATCATGGTTTTTGAAAGTAATTTGGCATAACTTATTAATTTAGATTAAATAACGGTGTTTTGACGTATTTGAAGTCATAAATGTATAATAAAGGGTTTTCGAAGTATATTACTTTTTGAGAAATTATTATTTTTTTGAGATAAAATAAATAGATGTGTTTTTATAATAAACAATACTAAAATGATTATACTTAAAAGAAAATCATGTGTAAATACATTATATTGGATTATTGAAACATATGCAATTAATTGATGGATGAAATTATCGCATATGTTTGTTGTTATACGATATTTTACCATTATTACCACATGGATCCGCATATGTTTGCTGTCTTGCGATATTTTACCATTATTACCACATGGAAAATGGGTGTTAATTATGGTTTTCATTGAGTGGATGACATTGAAGTTCGTGTTACTAATATAAAGTGGTTAGTGCACATTTGATGAGTTTTGATGTTATTGTTACTAATATAGAGCAGCTAGTATACATTTGATGAGATTGACATTGTCTTACTCATATAAGTAATAAGTACACATTATGTAATGTATCCTTCATTTGTGCTATTGATGATGTGTTACTAGTAGTGGAAGATTATTACACATTTGAGTATATTTGTTGTGATTGATTTATCAGATTTTTGGGGTTGACATTAAGTATTTTGGATTTGTGTGATGCTAAAAGGTTATGTTGTCCGATTAAGGAATATTTGTTAAAGGGGATTCTGTTGAATGAAAGAAATGAATGGCAAGAACCACTAACAATGATTGCATCAAAGAAAGTGATCAACTTTGTAATAAAGAATAACTTGTGTAGATACAGAGTTCCACAGAAGAAAATCATTGACAACGGAACTCAATTCAAGAGTGCCGAGTTCAAAGAATGTTGTGCATGGTACCGAATTGAGAAGAGCTTCTTGGCAGTGGCATACCCATAGGTGAATGGACCAGTGGAGGTGGTGAACAAGATCATTAAATCCATTATCAAGAAGAGATTGAAGAGAGTCAAGGACAACTGGGTTGATGAGCTGCCACTTCCATTATGGGCTTATAGGACAACTCCTAATTCCACGACTGGTCATACTCCATTCACTTTGGCTGACGGAACTAAGGCCATGATACCGATCGAGTCTGAATACCCTTCTCACAGAAGATTGCATTTTGAACCCAAGATGAATGAGGAACTCCTTCTTTAGTCCCTTGACTTGATTGAAGAAAAACTAGAAGAGGCTGATCTGAGGATAACTTCTCACCATATAAGAGTAGAAAGCAATTCAACACAAAGGTCAGAAACCATACCTTCGAATAAGGGATCTTATTTTGAAATGTGTCTTTCCTAATACAGAAGCACTTGGTTCAAAGTGGTAAGGTCCCTACGTGATTGCACTGAAGCTTTGGAGAGTGAACTTATAAGTTATCGATTGTTGACGGACCCAATTCCACGAGAATAGAATAGCGAGCACTTATGGTGCTATTTTGCTTATATTCAGTTTTGCAAATAAAGCATCCTATTTGTTGGGATTTGATGTAATAAGGTAATAATTGCCATTTTTTGTTCATAAATAAAGTTGGCTTTTCGGATCAATGGAACCATATTCTTAAAGTCTGACTTTGTGTTTCATGATCAGTGGCAAAATCAGTAATTCTATGTTTGAAAAACTGGATGTCTAGGTACTCAGAGATAGGTACCAATGAACTCTAGTCAGATCATGGGAGTATAATCGAACTGGGGTCGATTGGATGATTTGCCCCTACACATCTGTTCTTCGACCAATGGTCGAAGACAAGTGAGGTTAGGGATAGGTGCCCGAAAATAGTCATCTAAGACACCGATTCTCGGAGATAGGGATCGGTGTATAATTGAATCTTTTGTAGGTACAACTTTGTTTACGATCAAATGAGATACCGACCAAAGATAAACAAAGTTGGTCAATGAAATATAATTTTGTTTAGTCAAGCGAGAAATGTTAACCAATGATAAACATAACTAAATAATAGAACGATACTTTGGAATAGTGGAAGTTTATTTATATATGTAAAGTTACAGTAAATAATGACATTTCTCATATCAGATGTACGGGCAAGTATGTTATATAAGTGACTACAATATGGATAATTGTATGTTGTACTTGTAGGCAAGTACATAAGTAAGAAAATAAAAATGCAGTGAAGTAAATAAAGACAAAGTTGAAAGTAAAACATCTTTTGATTACTTCTAGTTTTTCAATTACAAAAGTGGGTGTCGTGCCCACACATCAGCAGCTTATGTACATATTCAGAAAAATAAAAAGAATTATCATTAACGATGCTTCCTCCTCTTCGCTTTCTTCTTATCCTTCCTATCCTTCTTAGAGGAAGGAGACATTCTCTTTGAACTGCCAACATCTGTTAGAACCTAGAATTTCAATGTTTTGATTATGACAACTATATAAGTAAATATTATATGAACTAACCATACTTACAAGAGAAGATTTTGTTTTTACTCGAGAAATAGTCTAAGAATTTGCAGACCAGATTCCAGATTGAAGCTTCAGCAAAGTATTAAGTTTAAGGTCTGAGTTTAGTAGTAAATTTATGTTAAAATCTGTTCGAAGTGGTATATGCATGCAGATGATTTAAAGTTTTTCAATAACATTGTTGATATTCCAGAAAACACAAAATTCAGCCGGTTGAATTGCTTGATTCAGACGGTTGAATGCTATGCATGTGCACAAATTTCTTTGAATATTCAAACGACTAACCTTGCAACTTCAGCTGGCTGAATTGTGTCATGTTTGCATTGTTTTCTTGCTAGTTCATTTTTAAATCCAATCAGCTAGCTGAATTGCTCCATTCAGACGGCTGAATCTTCATAATGGCTATATTTTGAAAAGACACTTCAATTCAATGAATAGAAACAACTCATGATTCAAGAGTAGCATCCATATCTCTTTATGGTTATCCTTTACGAACGATTACAACTCTTTAATTTCTATAAATAGCTATGAATTCCACTGTTTTAAGTCACTAATACTAATTCTAATTATCATTCTTATTTTCTAATCTATCTTGCTATTTGAACTCTAAGCATTCAATACTTCATTAGTGATTTAATAAACTTCCTATCTTCACGAATTACATGATATACCACAAAAGAGAAGATTATAGGAAGGGTGTACTCTAAAGACTTATCCATGCTATTAAAAGAGCATATTCAGTCAAGATAATTCTATGTATTATTGAAGTCATGTTCGGTTGCTCAGGTGGTTGAAGTCCTACTCTATTGCTTAGGCGGTTGAAGTCTTGTTCGGTTACTCAGGCGGTGTAATACATGTTCCTCCAAGTTAAATGAGGGTTGATAGTTAAATTCCAGAAGAAGTATGAGACTAGACGTAGAATGGGAAGTTCGAACCAGTATAAAAATCTCTGGTGTCATTTACTATTATTATTATTTTATATTTATATGCCGCACAAGTAAATAGTTTAGTTAATATTCCATATTGCACGATCTATAGTTACTCTCAATTGGTATCAGTATTTTGCAACTGCATGTTTTTCAATGCAACTATTCAATCCAACCTACTTCTTTATACCATCTACCCCTTCATTTTCAACTTACCCAACCATTCACTACTCAAAAAACCCAAAAACAAACCCTGAATTCTTCAAAAAATTCAAATTTTCTTCCAATTTTATAAAACAAAATGGCTCCAAGATCAAAGAGAGTAAGAGAATCTACAACCGGACCTTCAGAGAGTCAAATTCGAGCATGGTTATACAATGATACAGCGGTAAATAGATTCAATAGCATGAGAAATTCGAATCTTTTCGAAAGAGCCTTCATGAAATTTCCAGACTTCAATGGGTACGCGATTAGAGAGATGGCCGAAGCTCATGGTTTCGATTCACTTACTGGGTATGATTCTAATAATGTTAAAATCTACCCTCTTTTAATTAAGCTCTTCTATGCCAATATGAATCTCGATCATCAAAATCCCCAAAACAAAGATGATTGTATATGGACGCTGGTTTGTGGAGTAAAAATTATTTACCCCTTCAAAGATTAGGCCACATTTTAAGATGTCCATTCGAAGGGTTGGATATTGATGATGTTGATGTTGATATGTACAATCGTGATGAAGTATCCCATCTTTTCTTGTCGTACTATTTAACCATTTTAAAATCTAGTGCCTTATGTCCAAAGGCAAGAATCATCCATCATGCACTTATTCGATCTCTACAACCTCGGACCGGAAGTTACGAAAAAGTCTACAAAAGGAATTTTCAAGCTTTATACGCTATTTACTCTTCTCAATAAGTAAATTGGGGTGTGGATGAATTTCTTACTGTCGATCATAAAAGAAGCTACAAAATGATTCACTATGGAGCTTACATAATGCAGATTCTATAAAATTTTAGAGTTCCATTACCCGATTCCGATTTCATGACTATAGGTGAGCTTAACTCCAAGACCCTAAGTCTCATGGGTCTTCCTAAGCGTCCCAAAAACAAACAAATCATTAGCTTTCAACAATGGGTCGTAAATCAAAATTAAGGAATTCCGCAACCTAGAGACACGAATATTGCCTCCTCTTCTCAAGCCCCTCAAAGGGTTTTTACTAATGTTGAGAAGAACGTTTCTAAAACAAACAAAAATATAAACTCGATAAAGGGTTTTTTAAATAGAATTTGGGAAAAGGTTTCTTGTTTTGGATCCACTTCGACAGGAATTATTGAAAATCCGACACCATTTTCCTGGACGACCTCGGAAGAAGAAGGAGATGAAGAAGAAGGTAGTGAAGAATTCTAAACTCTTTTTGTTGCATTGCTATGATATTTAATTCCTTCAAGTTGTAGTATTTTGTTTAAGACATATTTTTCTGATGTTTATGTACTTTCTTTAATCATCAATGTTCTATGTGAGGTTAATATGTAAGATGGTTATTTTGTTTATCATGTTTATATTCTTATATGTCTATGTGAAATGTTTTATTTCTCATATCAATTATTTTTCCTTTTTGTCGATGACAAAGGGGGAGAATACGATTGATAGGGAGAGTATTCAGTCAGGGGGAGAAAATTACTTTATATACTTAAAAAACTTACATAGTTGTCATCATCAAAAAGGGGGAGAATGTTAGAACCTAGAATTTTGATGTTTGATTATGACAACTATATAAGTAAATATTATATAAACTAACCATACTTGCAGGAAAAGATATTGTTTTTACTCGAGAAATAGTCTAACAATTTGCAGATCAGATTCCGGATTGAAGCTTCAGCAAAGTATTAAGTTTAAGGTCTGAGTTTAGTAGTAAATTTATGTTAAAATCTCTCCCAAGTGGTATATGCATGCACACGATTTAAATTTTTTCAAAAAAATTGTTGATATGCCAGAAAACACAAAATTCAGCCGGCTGAATTGCTTGATTCAGACGGCTGACCTTGTAACTTCAGCCAGCTGAATTGTGTCATTTTTGCACAGTTTTCTTGCTGGTTTGTTTTTAAATCTAATACCGCCTGAATTGCTCCATTCTGACGGCTGAATCTTCATAACATCTATATTTTGAAAAGACACTTCAATTCAATGAACAGAAACACTCTTAATTTAAGAGTTGTTCCATATCTCTTCATGGCTATCCCTCATGAACGATAACTCTTCAATTTCTATAAATAGCCATGAATTCCACTATTTTAAATCACTAATTCTAATTCTTATTTTCTAATCTATCTTGCAATTTGAACTCTTAAGCATTCAATACTTCATTAGTGATTTAATAAACTTCCTATCTTCACGAATTACATGATATGCCACAAAGGAGAAGATTATAGGAAGGGTGTACTCTAAAGACTTATCCGTGCTATTAAAAGAGCACATTCAGTCAAGATAATCCTCTGTACTATTGAAGTCATGTTCGGTTGCTTAGGCGGTTGAAGTCCTATTCTGTTGCTTAGGCGGTTGAAGTCATGTTCGGTTGCTCAGGTGGTGTAATACCTGTTCCTCTAGGTTAAGTGAGGGTTGATAGTTAAATTCCATAAGGAGTTTGGGACTGGACGTAGAATGGGAAGTTCGAACCAGTATAAAAATCTCTGGTGTCATTTACTTTATTATTTTACTTTTATATTTATATTCTGCATAAGTAAATAGTTTAGTTAATATTCCATATTGCACGATCTATAGTTACTTTCAACATCTTTCGGTGGCGCAAGTAAGCCTTCAAGGTCTTCATCCCAATTATATTCACTCTTTGAGTTGGTGCGAGATCAGGGAGTATCAACATATATGTCAGCCGCAAGAAGAGTGGAGGTCAGAGCTACATAAGGGGAAACTAGTATGGGTATAGAGAGGAGAGGTAGAATGTTCTCCAAGCCCTTTTTCCTTCTTAACATATTTTAGCTTAAACAGACCAATATCCCTTCTCTCTACCGTGGAGGTCCTAGCTTCAGGACCCTTGACATTAGTAACGATCACATCCTTATTGCCCACCAAAAATGCAATATCACCCATTCCTTCTTCATTCAATGCAACAATCTTTTCAGTGTCGGTCCCATAAGTGGACTCGGTAGAAGAGGTCAGAATCAAGGATGGTGCAAAAAAGATGATGGACTTAGTGGCAAAAACTTGAAGGCATGAGGCAAAGATAACATCTGATAAGGAGGCTATAGAAGGCTGACCTAGAAGTTGAAAGATGGAAAATAAAAGATTAGAAATATCTCCATGTATCATTTGAAGTTTCTTGAACATAGGAGAGACTAATGATATACCTCCATAAGAAGATGTCGAAGTCTAGAAGGGAGTCTCAATCTACCTTTCCTCTAAGGTAGGAGATAGAGCGGAGAGCATGGGGATAGTCTCTAGTGGCACATAGCTGGATCCTTAGGGTTGTATGGTCCATGAGTCGAGGCCAGCATCGATGTTGTTGTTGTTGTCTTTATCATTGTAGTTGTCGTATTAGAGGTGGGAATGACAAGATCGAACACAAAAGACCTAGGTATAGGAGGTATAACTGCTCTGGAACTGGTCACCGTCAAATTGATGTTATACACTTAGGTTCTTATGAGATGCGAACATCGCTTTGTACCAAATCCTTTAAGCTGGATTTGGGAAGATCCATAATGGGTACCTAGGTAGAAGTTGAAGCTTAGTGGGCCAGTTCTACCAACCTTTAGCAAGGGCATCTAGGTACTCATAATCGAGAAGGTTGGCCTTAATCTCTTCTTTTCGACGTCACCGACTTTCTCTTTCTCCCGTCTAAGAATTTCCTCCCCAGCTAAAGCCAATGCTTAAGGGTATTTATCGTCGAGCCACTTGAGGTTGCTTGATTTGACCACATTTGCGTAAAAGCATACCAAGGTGGCTTCGACTGTATCGTGAAGCTTCGCTTTCTTTTTCTCGGCTTCTATGACACGAGTCTCTAGTTCTTCTTCTCCTCATTGATGTTGAGGACTTCGTTCATGCACTCTTTAACTAGAAGGAGAGCATAAAATTTTTCTCTTTTCTCCTCAGCTATTTTTGTAACACCCGTATTTTTAATAAAAATAAATAGTTAATTAAAAAGGACATTTTGATAATTTTCCATAATGTTGAAAAACTAAATTTTTACAAATGAAGACATTTTGGGAAATCTAAATTTTCCATTGTATCAATTAGATTTTTCTAGCCTAAATTCATATATAAAACGGCAGAAACGGACACTACATGAAGGAGACACGAATCATCTACCATAGTGAGCATATTGGGTATAACGCCTATTTTAAAATTAAGGTTAAGAATTAATTGCAAGAATAAATTAAAACTAATTTATTAAGTAATTAACCGAATTTATTTCAATTACTCTAAAAATGGTGCAACGGTTTTATGTGCATCAAAAGAAAAGAAGTAAAGGTATTTAGATCCACAAAATTGAAGCTGCTTCAAGGGGAAAGCATTACTGATGAAATTATTGCTTTAACTAATGAAAGGATATGTTACGTACATTAGAAAGAGAACGTAACAATATATTTATAAAAAAATGCATTTAATAAATAAACATCGCATATTTTGAAAAGAAAGTATAATAGTGTATTCATGGAAGGAAAATTATTTTAAAGGAAATGTAAGGTACGCTATCTCTTTAAGAATAAGGGGTAAATCTGATTTTTTTGAACTTGAAAAGATTAATACCAATCAATTACAAATTAGTTGCACAATTATTGATAAATGATTAACACACATGTACGTTTAAATATTAATAAATGATTCCCTACAATAGTTAATAATAATAAATGTGTTAATATCAATAAATGATATTAATTGATTATTATTATGATAAATGGTATTTATTCGAATCATAATTAAATATGAAGCCCTAAGTCTCACTTCTTTTCACTCTAAACCGTAGGGAAGTTATAGGTACTAAGCAAGTAGGTTATCATCTTGCGGTATCGCTCTATGGTGATATTTTTGAGGTATTGACGCTTGAGTTGTCATCGCAACTGCAAGTACATTGTTTGAGGCTAATGAGACATGGGTTCCATATCCTGTTCACTAGGCTAGGACATCATCCATCTTAGATGTTCCTAGATGAGTTTTGAGAATGACACTATTTAAGCATTGAACGTTACGTCTATCAAATTAATATGGCAAGACACCATCCTATCTTGAGTTGTCTTGCCCATAAAACAGTTGGAGTCGAATGGTGAGAATATGTTTGGAAAAGATATCATTAAGGAGATTGCATTAAAGACTGGTAAAATTTTGGAAGTTCAAATCGCAAAGGATATTCTAGATGAAGTTGTAATTAAGGTTACATAAGGAATGTCTAATTAAAGAACTTAAGTTCTCTTTTGATAAAAGATATTATAGTTTGCATGCATTAACAATGCAGAGACGATCTTCATAGGAATTACGAGTTGAAGATTTTGGTAAGATTTTGAGAAGATGATAATATGATTCTTTTTCATCAAACCTTGGATTAAAATGAGATTTTTTTTATAACAAAGCTATCGTGAAGTATTGACTTAAGAATACATAGTTTGTATTGCTTAACAGTTGTACATGAATGATATATTACCCAACCGATTACCTTTAATGCTAAAACAATTTTAGGTTAGGATATCACTGAAATTTAGGACTACACTTAGACTTGGGATTTTGGTTGCCACATTTGAATGGATTAATTAATATGATACTTTACTGGAATGCTTGAATGATTACTGCTTGTGTGCTATTGAATTTAGGATAAAATTCTTACACTCTGGAAATGTAATATCTGGGTATCATAACTGTTGGAGGATTAGAGAAGCAAAATCGTAAGTGAAATTATACGACTTAAGTTGGATCAAAATTAGGAAAGAAGTTATGCTAAGTGATGTAACATCCCCCATTCTAAGGCTCGAAAATAAGCGCTACTGATGTTGTAGTCATCGATAGTATTATTCTCCGGTGATAAAATGAGATCAGTTAATAGTATCATTAACATCAAAGCACATGAATATGAAAAAATTTCAAAACACGGATTACGTTAATTAATTTTCATATTCATTACATTATCCTAAAACGTTGCCCAGGTTCAGATAAAAGATAATTATTACTAAATACTCCAGAAGTAACATATGAAGATGCCCCTTGGTTGTCCGTAATTTACTACTAGACAATACAACTTTTGCCATTACATACATTCAAACAAAATGATAACAAAACGGACATAAATTATACAGCTAGCTCTGCCTCCTGAACGTCTTCGAAAGCTTTATTCGTCAAATGCGTAAAACTTGAAAACCTTACTTTCGAACTACTCAAATGAGTACCCGAGAGTTAAAGGGGAAAAATAAAAACTTTTGATCAGACAAAAAGTCTGGTGTGAATAATAATATGCCATCACGATAGTAGATATCTAGTGAGACCACGTCACTGAGCAGAATGGGTTTTCCGCTCACTAGAATCCTCTGATAATATGACTATCGCAATCATGCTCTTGCAATCACAATAGTTACACAAATACAAGATAATTAAATGCATGCATGCTACATAGGTAATATGTCTCAATTAACTGATTGTTTGTCTCTACTTCGTAGTTTTTCCAGGGTTACTACAAACCTATACGGCTGACTCAGGTCTACCAGATATACCAAAATTCTCCAACTTACAGTTAGGAATAAACTGGACGATCGATCCAAACACAATCATCTGAGTGTTTACTTGATTGTCTGTCATTCTCATAGTTTTTCTAGGCTCACTATGAAATTAATGGTTTTACAGGGCAACCAATAACCTACCTAAGTTATCTTCCTTTTTGTGCATAAATCTACTTTTAGTTTTACCCTTAACAAAACCCTACGCACTGGAATCTTTATAAGTGTGACGTCATAGTATAAAAGGGTTGATATTGAAAACAAGCGGCATTGTTTAAAACCATGGCGAAAACTTGCGACATTACTATAGCCGATATAAAATACATGACATTGTTGCAATAATACTTTTATCTTTAAAGCAATACTGGCGGCATACTATAGTGATATAAAAATGGGCGGCATTACTACTGCAGATATAAAATATGCAGCACTGATAACTATGGCATAGATGGACACCGACATTAATTAATAACGCCGTGACAATCTCGTAATTAACATAAAAACTATTTTATTTTATAAAAAAAGAAATTTCTTTTTACCGACTCCAATCCTTTGTCAAATTGCTATCGGATAATAAACTTCTTTGCCAAATCCATTTCAAAAACTTCTATAGATCAGAATTACCATTCCCAAATAATTTACAAACCAATTATTCTATATCATTATTTTAGTATAATTACTAAGCTTTTCTAGCATAATAAATTCATATAAAATCATAAACACTTGGAAAAAATCCCCAAAAATCACATTAAATTCAAATTAACGTATTTTTTAACATATAAAAATTACAGGACAAAAAACATTATTTAATTATTTTTAATAATTAAAACCCAAAATAAATCATTTTTCTCACTTAGTAAATTCGTTGAATATTCATACTTGCTTGGAAAATTATGAAATTAAAAGCCCAATTCTAAAATAATGTTACCAACATCATATCCAAATTTTAAGTCAGTTGGGTATCATATGATAGGTTTTCACAGTTAAACCTATTAACTAATTTCATAAATAAATCCAATAAATCATCAATAAGCTTATAGTCATCAATCTTTCACATCATGACATAATGACGCATATAAGATTCGGGTTTGATTATAAAAACTAAAATAAACAACCATATTCGAGATGAGTAATCATTTTTCACCTTGATTTGATAAAGGGAGTTGAGATTTGAGTTGATTAAATTCCTTCTTAGCTTTTTCCTTAGATTTCCTTAGCTTGCCTTATCTTTGCTTTAGTTTATATGAATGAAATGTGAATGATGGTAATGAGAGAGAAGGGTTTATGTTAGGAAATAAGGCTTATTCCTATTTTTTCCCTCACATTATTCCTCCTTCTTATTTAATTTTTAATCAATCCTATTAATTTTTTAATTAAGGCATAATCCATTTTAATTATCAAATTTCATTCTCCTTACCACCATACATTATTTTATTTTATTTATCTAATTAAATATCCTAAATAATATTAATCAAATTAGGGGTGTTACAGACTCACCTCCTTAAAAAAATTCATCCTCGAAATTACGATAAGGTACATAACATCAAATATAATCATAAACATAAAACATACCATCAAAAGAAATCAGGATAAGTCATGTCTTCTATCTTCCAAGTACCGTCTTTCTCGTTGTCACTCCATTGGACCTTCACTAGTCCAATTGCCTTGTTTCTTAACTTCTTCTCATCCCTAGTCACAATACGAATTGGTTGCCTAATAATAGTCATGTTCGGTTTCACCACTAAATCTTCCAATACAGTCAGGTTAATAGTAGTCTCTAGATCTCGAACACACTTCCTAATATAAGAAACACGAAAAACATTGTGGATTCCCACCAAACTGCTCGGTAACTCTATCCAATAAGCGGGTTTTCCGATCCTTTTTGTAATAGAAAATGGTCTAATGTATCTAGGCGTCAATTTTCCCGACTTCCCAAACCAGATTACACCCTTCATTAGTGATACCTTGACAAAAACATGATCTGCAACTAAGAACTCCAAGTCCTTACATATCTTATCTTCATAACTTTTCTACCTAGATTGTGCTTCCTTCATTCTCGCTTGGATCAACTCAATCTTTTATGTGGCTTCTCTTACCATATCTGGACCAAGAACTAATCTAAGTCCGGTCTCTAACCAACATATGGGTGATTTGTATGGCTTTCCATACAAAGATTCAAAACGTGCCATCCCTATACTAGTCTGATAACTATTGTTATAGGAAAATTCGACTAAGCGTAGATGGTCTTCCCACAATCCTCCAAAACCAAATACACAAGCTCTTAACAAATCCTCGAAGACTTTGTTAACTCTTTCCGTTTTCACATCCATTTGTGTATGATAAGCGATACTCATCTTGAGCTTGGTACCTAACACCGCTTGTAGACTCTTCCAGAATTCGCTAGTCAATAAGGTATCTTTGTCACTGACAAAACTACTAGGAATCCCATGCAGTCTAATAATATTCTTCATAAATAACTTAGCCAATACATGTGCCGTTCTTATCGAATTAACGAGAATGAAATGGGCACTCTTGGTCAATCTATCCACTATAACCCAAATACATTCATTTCCCTATTGGACCTTAGCAACCCGTCAATGAAATCCATAGATATGGAATCCCATTTCCACACTCGAATATCTAAATGCTGAAGCAATCCACTTGGCTTCTGGTGTTTGGCTTTCACTTGTTGGCAATTCAAACATTGCTTTACCCATAAGTCTATATCCCTTTTCATACCTTCCCAGAAGAAACTCATTTTCATATCTTGATACATCTTAGTTCCTCCATGATGAATAGTAAACTTTGATCGATGGCATTCCCTAAGAACTTCCTTCCTTAGGTCACCAACATCGGGAACACATAACTGTCCTTTCTTCCTTAACCATCCCATGTGGTCGGGACTAAAATCTTTCAAGTCATCAATCTCGGTTCCAATCTTCTAATCCGTTCAGCTAACCGTGGATCATCACTCTGCTTAAAAGAAATCCTCTCAATCAATACTGATCGAACATCTAACAAGATAAAATTGCAGTATTCTAACTAGAACTAGCCGTGGACCTTAATGCACACTACAAGTAGTCAATGCTGCTAAATCTTTCCACTCCGCTAACATTGCTAACACCACATTCTGATGTTTTCTGCTAAGTGTATCAGCTACCTTGTTTCCCTTTCCTGGCGTATACTCAATACCAAAATCATAATCCACCAAAAACCCTAGCGACCTTTGCTCTCTCATATTCAACCTCCTTTTGAGAGAATAAATACTTCAAAGACTTATGATATATAACTAACTCGAATCATTCTCCCAAGAGATAGCGTATCCACACTTTCAAAGCAAAAATCACCGCTACCAACTCTAAATCATGATTCAGATATCTAACTTCATATGGTCGAAGCTGTCGGAAGCGTAGGCAATCATTTTACCACTTTGCATTAATACAGCTCCTAAAACTGCCCAATATGCATCAGTATACACCACTAAATCTTGATTCCCATTTGGAACAACTAACATGGGCGCATTGGTTAATAAATGTTTTAGCGTTAAGAATGCTTCTTCACATTTATCGGTCCAAACATACTTTACACCCTTCCTTGTCAGTTTAGTTATAGGTGCTGCTATATGAGAGAAACCTTTAATGAATCTCTGGTAATAACCCGCTAATCCAAGGAATTTTTTTATCTCGGTCGCCGTCTCTGGTCTTTTCCAATTAACAACTTCAATCTTAGCTAGATCTACTGACAACCCTTTTCCTGAAACTACATGACCAATAAACTTCACTTTCTAAAAATGACATTTCAAAAACTTTGCTTTTAATTGATGTTGCCTCAACATCTCACGCACTATTCAAAGATGAATCTCATAATCCCTCTCGTCCTTAGAATATATCAAAATATCATCAATGAACATTAACACGAACCTATCCAAGTGCTCTCAGAAAATTCAATTCATCAAGTCCACAAAGAAAGCAGGCGCATTAGTCAATCTGAATGGCATTATTAACCACTCGTACGAGCCATATCTTATTCAAAACGCCGTTAATGTAACATTATCCTCCACCACCCTCAATTGATGGAATCCTTTCACCAAATCCAATTAGGAAAATACTTTGGCCCTACTCAACTGATCAAATAAATCATCTATTCTTGGCAAAAGGTATTTACTCTTTATCGTGTTCTCATTCAACTTACAATAATCAATACACATCCTCAACGACCCATCTGATTTCTTCACGAACACTGGAGCCGCTCCCTATGTTGAACTGCTTGGTCTAATGAAACTCTTTCCTTCTAAGTCCACCAGTTGCACCTTTAACTCCTCCATCTCAGTAGGTGTCATTCTACTAAATGGTCTACTTACGAGTTCAGCTTCAAGTACAGGATCCATTCAAAACTCAATAGCTCATTTTGGCGGTAGTCCTGTCACTGTCTCAAAGACATCCGCAAACTCATAAATGACAAAAACTCGATTCAACTTATCTTCCTCCTTCATTGCACTCAATAAAGCCCAAACATTAAAATTCGAGTTCTCTACTGAGTATATAATTTGATCGATACTATTAAGGCGTCTTAGTGATATTTCCTTATCTTGGAAAAATATCCTAGCATCATATTTGCTTAATCAGTCCATATCCAATATAATTCCAAAGCCCATAAAATCGAACACATTCAAATTGCAGACAAACATACGACCTAGCACCTCAAACTCTATAAGGTCACATCTCATCCCAAGAGTTGCATACCCTCCTATTGGATTCTCCACACTTAAGGAAGTAACATGGTATGATGGTTTTAAACTAAGATTATCTACCAAATAATGAGAGATAAAAGAACGTGATGCACCAGTATCAAACAATACTCTAACAGGCATGCCATGAATCAAAAGCCTCCCATCACAAACTTTCCTTTCTCCTCCGATGTTGGTCTCAAGGCAGATGGTTCTAATGCAAACACATTTCCTTTATCAACCCTAGCTATTTCTCTGCACTGATTCTTGCAATGCCCAATTTGGTCACAGTTGAAATACTTGATGTTCTTCCTTCCAATGACCTTCTTTCCATCAATGGAATGACACTTGTTGGCAAAGTGCCCTTTTTTATCACACTTGTAACAAACAATATTAGCTTTTTCTTTCTTGGTAGCTCCTCCCTTATAAGCTCCCTTTTTCTAAAAGAACTTCCTTTTCTGACTCGTACCACCTTGAGTCTCCATTGGCTTGTTATTACTAAATAGTGCAAGCAACTCTTCGTTCCTTAACGCCATCTCCACTACTACATCACAAGGGTCTTTAAGATGTGACAATGTTGCTCTGGCAAGCTCTGGTTTTAATCCTCTGATGAACTTCTCGTTCCTTTTAATCATAGTATCCACAGTTGCATATCCATATCTAGACAGCTCCACAAATCTAGTTGCATACTCCAGCACTGTCGTATCTCCTTGCTCCAACTCAACAAACTTTTTGAGCAAAGTAGACTTGACTATTTCATACATGAATCTCTCCTTGAGTTTGCTTTTGAACTCTGCCCAAGTAAAGTTCTCTTCCGATACTCCCATAGTTACACTTTTTCACCAGTACAGTGCAGCTCCTTGCAATTGCCTGGATGCCAATCTCCTCTTCTGCTTGTCATTTAGACCTAAATCAGCAAAAAATCCTTTCATAATAAAGCAGCCAATTTTCTACTTAGATAGCATCCTCAGTTTCAATAAATGGCTTTTCTCCAAGTCTTGCATAATCCTGACTCAAAACAGCATAGTTGTTGACAACAAGAACTTCAGGGTTTGCTCCTCTAACATTACCACCAACTAATCTAGCTACAACTCTAGCTTGCATCATGTTGAAAAAGAACTGATACATAGCTTTCATATCCACCAGCGGTGTTTCAGGACCCATATCCACCGACAGTGTTTCAACACCCATATCCGCAGTTGTTTGTCGAACCGAATTCCTCCTGGTATTGGGCCTGACATTTCCATTGGTTGTGGTGCTTCCTCCACCAAGATTCACTCTTCTATTACCAAAATTGGGCACAACACTCTTCGAAAGTTTTTGAAGAGATAAAGTGATGAAAGTAAAATGGAAAAAGAGGATTATCTAACAAAAACTCCAAATTTCAGATATGAAAGCAATTAAAATGCAAGGAGACACAAGAATTTAGAGTGGTTCGGCGTATCGCCTACGTCCACTATGAAGTTGTTAGCTTTATTGATCTTTCTTTGAAGATTACAAGTGAATTCAGTAAGTTACAGCAGCTGATTATGATTTGCAGCAGTAAATTTCATTGGTAGCAACAGCAATGGAGTTCAGATCTGGATCCGGCAGAGTCTAGGCGTTGGAGAGCTTGAAGGAAAAGAAGAAGAACCCCTTTTCTATTGGCTTTGGGGGTCTATTTATAGGTGTAAGAGGTTGGTATTTCGCTCAGATCTCGGGAGACCCTCTCTGGCACGTGACCAGGCCCGCGTGCCCAAGCCCGTCAAGTTTCGGTCCTATCCGTGATCGATACGAACAGATTTCGTATCGATCAAGATTTCGTCCAATGGAGTCGAAATTTGGCATGGACATTCTTTAGCATGTACGTAAGCTTCTGTGAAAATTTCATAGCATTTGGACTTGTAGATCAGGAGATATAATCGATACGAAATGGGATTCTTGGTTGGCTGTTTCGTTCGACTCGCTTTTATTCGACTCGCTCTCGTTCGACTCGGTGACGTGGCGCTTGAATCTCTGGATCACTTCGCCTTTGATGCTGTTTTGATCGAGTCGTTCTAGGACTTTCGCCCTGTTCGTATCGATGGTATTGTTTTGTTTGCATCGATAAAAGATGTGCAGTTCGCATCGATGGAGGTAGAAGTCTTCGGATGGATGCGAAGTGGTGCGAGTCAAAATGTGGCTCTCCGATGGAATCAAACTAGATGGAGTCGAACAGTGGTCCTGCGAAGGGGACGAACTAGATGGAGTCGAACAGAGGTTCTCTGGAAGATGCGGAGCGGGTCAAACAGAGGTTTGGAGATGGAGTCGAAGTGGAGCGAGTCGAACAGTGGTTCTGTGATGGGATGCAAAATGGAGTGAGTCGAACAGTGATTCTCTGATGGATGCGAAGAGGAGCGAGTCGAAGTAGGCACTCCTGATGGATTCGAACTGAGCGATTCGAACAGAGGCTATTTTTATCCAATTTTGCATCGACCGTAACTTGAGCATACGAACTCGGATTGACCTGAAATTTGGAATGTTGACTCTCATAGCTTCGCTTGTTGTGTCATAACAATTTAAGTTCGATCCGGACTCGGACAAAATTTGTCGATATCCATAGTGGGCCTGCGTATAATCGATTCTCTTAGACGGACTGTCTTTGGTTTCTAGTCAAGTTCTTAGTGTCACGTCCTTGCCAAAAGGCGGGATAACATTTACCCCCCAAAGTACGTCTTGTGGGAACATGATGTGCTTTGAAATGCTGCAATCTTCATTCTGAATAGTTATCGTCTTTCCGATGAAAACTGTAACCTTCGACTATTTTTCTTGATAATGTAAACTGTTGACTGTCAACTGCTGTACCCTGTACTGTTGCAACTGATTGTTGTATGCTAGTGATTAGCCTTTTGTTGTTGTTATTGTTATCAGACGAGTTTCCAATTCCTGTAAATCTGGCATATTGAATAATAGTCCGACATACATGCATATATGTCAATCTGACTCTCGTTGACGTTTGTACGTTCACGAGTCATTGTCAGTTTATTTTATATTGAATTCCGTATCGATCCTCTCTTAAACCGATGTGAAATTCGTTGTAACAATGCTCGATGGTTGTTTTTGAATGTTCCTTCGTAACGATCCTCTCCTGAATCGATGTGAAGGGTTGAAACATTGAAGACAATTTTCATTGAATTTAGGGATGCGAAATGAGCATTTCGAATCGATATAGATGGAGTCACTGGATACAAACCGGCAATTCGTATTAATGGAGTTGGCCTCTGGAAGCCGTGATTCGATGGATTCGAACTGCATAGGAGATGGAGTCGAAGATGAGCGATACGAAGAGAGGCTTCGCATCGGTGTAGACTCGAGCCCATGGAGTTGAACAGCTTGTTTGAATCGATGCGGAGGCGACATGTTGTAACCGGTCGTGTTTACTGGAATGCGTATCGTTTTTTCACTTTTCCTTCGAATCCATATAAATATCGTGGACTTAGCCGTTTTTTCACTTTTTTACTTTTCTACTCTTGCACTCTCGCTTTCGTATCGCTCTGAGACTCAGGAAAATAAAGAACTTTTCTTGCCTTTGAACCGATTCAGATCTTCAATTACTCGAACTAAATGCCAGATTTAGGTAATCCACTAAGAAAAGCCAACGCGTAAACGATGAGGCTTGAGCTTTAACACCAAATCAACCAGAGTCATGATCGATCGAAAATTCCTTGGCCTCGGCTTTGCGTCAATCTGGAGTAGGGGCTTCGAGATGGTGAGACGTAGGCCTTCGTATCGATCGATGGTTGAGCTTTGCATCGAATCGAGTGCTTTGAATACGTGGATTGATACGAAGGGGTTGCGTCTGATCGATTCGAAATGATGGCCTTGGATCGAGTCGAAGTGGATGGCTTTGGATCGATTCGAAGCGGCGGCCTTGGATTGAGTCGAAGTGGATAGCTTTGGATCGATTCGAAGCGGCGGCCTTGGATCGAGTCGAAGTGGATGGCTTTGGATCGATTTGAAGCGGCGGCCTTGGATCGAGTCGAAGTGGATGGCTTTGGATCGATTCGAACTGCGCAGCCCTTGGATCGATACGATAGTGTTCCTGTGTGATTGATACGAAATCGAACCTGATCGATGCAAACTTGAACTTGAGCGACCGATTCGAACATGAGCTTTTGATGATTGACAATGAACCTAACTTCGGTGATATCGAAAAACCTTGTGTATTCGAACATCTAACTCCGACGAGCTTCATTTTGGCATAATTAGACTTGACCTTTGGACTGCCTATTTGATTTCCCTTCGAAGCTCGTTGATGGAACTGCAATTTTAACAAAATTTTAACAGACTTTAACTTGGATTGGTTGATAGTTTCTGGATGGCACGGTTGTGATGGTCAGCGATGACGGTCATTCCGACTGAATTTCGAAGTCTCGTCGTTTTCATGTTTTCTTCAATCCTGTAGAATTTCTTAAGTGATATACAGTACTGCACTGCACAACACACTCACACACTTTACACTGTGGGATGCACGAGCGTTATTGTCTGTTTAACAATGGTTTTTCATAAGCTAGCTAGTCATGGAACCTTCAAGTTCTCAACAGCAGGAACTCCTGAGTTCAGTTCCTCCAACCATCGAGATACCGATCATTGAAGCCGAAGTTATAGACCCAGCTCCAGACGAGCGTCCAGGTGCCCGGTTCATTTGTCGTTCGCAAGATTCCATGCCGTCTGGTATCTCCGAGGATATGTTGGGACGGATTTGTTTAAGGCATGGCTTGACGCTTGACGACGTGTTACTGCCTGGGCCGAATGACAGGCCACATGATCCCCCGGAGGGGTTTACTGCTTTCAACCGTCACGCTTGTACCGCGGGGACACTCTCTCCTTTCAATCAATATATAAGGGAGATGTTATCATTTCTTGGAATAGCGCCATCCCAGCTACACCCCAATGGGTATGCTCTGTTGAATAGCACCTTTATCTTGTTTATGAAGATTCTCTTTCGACCACCAAAGCCGATCGAGATTAGATATCTATTTAATGTTAAGAGCCGTGGAGACAGTCCTTCTTTCACCTTCTTGGAAGCAGTTAGGAACTTCCATATTGTAATGGGCTCCTAGGGAAGGCTAAGTTATTTCAAGACTGAATGGTTCTACGTTTGGTGCCCCCTGGGTTTGCTAGGCGATGGTTGGATAGACGTAAGCGTTGCAATCTTTCTCTTGAATTATCGAGATAATAATAATCGACTCCAAAACTGACATAGTTTTCTCCTTTTACAACCACAATTTCTCGACCCGATGGTGGATATTTTAGAGAGCTAGTCCGGATCCTCCAAGCGGCTCCGGGCGAAGAGAGGCACATCGACTGGGTTCTGACCGACAGAAACTTGAGGACTGTTGGGCTCATTGAGCGGAGGCAAAGTATACGGCTGGAAGGGACACTTAGAGTGGTCTCGAAGAAACGGGTGAAGCGTAAAGTACCCGGAGTCGTAATAGCCGAAGAATTTGATCCGGAGAGAACGCCTACCGATAACGAGCTCCCAACCGGGCCTTCTTCCAATGTTCAGGATTCAGGAGGGAGGAGAAAAGGCAAGGCTGCTGCTCACAAGCGTTCTAAATCTGAGAGATTAAAATCTGTTGTTATGTCCTTGCCTGTCCAGGGGATTAGAATTTCGGAGGCTCCTCCCCCGCCAGTAGAGAATCCTTTTGAAGGGCTTACTGATATCCCAATTTTGGATTATGTGTCGTCTCAACACGACACCGGGATGGAGGAGCTTGATAATGCTCTCGAACTGAGCGGGTCGCTTGCTACGAGTACGTCCGACATTTCCGGTTGGTCGGGGGGTTGCACATGCATACACTTCACTGCAGTACATGATTCCTAACTGTAAATCGTCCAACTTAAGAAACCGCTAACTCTTCCTTCATCTCTCATTTACAGGTACAATGTCCGAAAGAGGGTCAATGCTCGGGAATCTTCGCTCGGCTCGAAAGGCTTCTTCTTATTATGACTCCCGTAGGAGAGACTCGGATAGAGACCGCGATCGCGAGTACTCTAATCAAGATAGATACGGGCGTGACAGGGACAGAGAATACAGACATCGATCTAGATCACGCTCGCCTCCTCTTAGGCTTCCATCTCCACCTCCCGTTCTTGCTCCACATCCGCCAGAGCCTCCTCGTCATAGGCCAACTTCTCATACTTCTAGATCCGAGACTCATCTGCAGAGAGTTGAGACCACCGCCTCCATAATTGTAGAGCAGGTCCCCACTGAGCCCACAGGAGAAGGGACCCTTAAATTGGCTCAAATGAGGAAGGATTTTCCAAATATTTGCTTCGATGGCTATGTCTTCCCTCCACATTTGAAGAGAATCCCCTCTGGAGTGGAAAACACGATGCATGAGTACGTTCATGACATCTACACCCAGTACAGAGAGTGGGTTAAGGCCGCAGAGAAAGCTTCTAAGGTGGCCTTTGAGCGAGCCAAAGCACTTGAGAAAATGGAGACCGAACTTGCTCAAAGGGACCGGATCATCCAAGTGCTCACTACTGAGTCCGAGTCTTCTCGGAAATCTGAAATTGCGGCCACCAAAAAAGCTGATGAATCGAATGTGGCCATGGAGAGGTTAAGGCAGACACATGTTGCCTTGGTGGAGGAGATGGGCCATCAGAATACTACAGTTACCGCCGAGCGGGATGTGGCGGTCAAGGAACTTAACTCCCTTAAAGCTAAATTTTCTGACATGGCCAAGGAGAAGAACGATGCGAACAACGTAGCCCAGGAGGCGTGCGAACAAGCTGTTCTGCTTAGGGGTGAACGGGATGCAGCTGTGACTAAAGTCCGCAAGGTGGAGATTGAGGTCGAGGAGAAAGTGAAGTCGGCCGAGTCTAGACTAGAAGCTGACATCGAAGACCTTCTCGTTGTTTATAACACTAACGTGCTGAGGCACAGGGGTCTAGCTTGGCTCGACAATTACCCGGCACACTTATATAACGCCTGGGGCCGATTGGTTGAGGAGGAGAAAGCGGTGCATCTGGGTGAGTCTATTGATGAGTTTGAGCTCGAGAATCGTCTGCTAATTGAAGATGAAAAGAAGATTCTCCATGATTCAATGATTCTACATGAAAAGGAAAGACTCAGCGACGCTCAGCACTTTGAAATAGGAGAAGGTTCAGGGGTTGAACATCATGAGGCAAGTCTCGAAGTTCCAGCGTCAACCCAGCCCGAATCCTCATCTGCGGTTAATCCCCAAGTTGTTCCTGCCTATAATCCGGATCAGCCGCAGATGTCTCCGGCTGTTGCACAAGTTACTAAAGCCGCTCTGCCGTCTTCAAGTCAAACTGAGGAAGGTATTCTGAACATTCCACATATCTGCCTTAAGTCGGAATCTTTATCTGAATTAGATTCTAACAGTTCTCTTATTTTTTGTCCAATGATCGACGCTGCACCGGCCATGCCTCTTGCTACTCAAGAATTGTATCAGACGCAGGAGGCTATCATGACCGAAGCAATCACCGTAACTACAGCTGCCCCACTTGACGATATGCAGGGGAATACGATGGTGTTTGATGAGCAGTTGATGGAAGAACTCTTTCGCCGTCATGGCGATCCTTTAGTTGACTTGCCATTTGTCATGGGTGGAGGCGCTCCTGCTACAAGTTCTTCAATGCCGACTGTTGTTGCCCCCAGCGTGGCTCGAGCAGTTACCGAAGAGGAGATGTTCGCCCAAATCGACGCAGAAATGGCAGCAGCGGCTCATGGTGGCAGTTCTGGAGGTGGGATGGCAGCGCCGGGACCAGCTCCGCTTAGAATGATATCTCCTGGTGGCACCGTTTTCATCACTAGCATGTCCATTCCACCTTCTGTACTTGATCATGTTCCTCCGACTCCGCCCGCAGGAAGCATTCCTATCCACTCGAGTTCGGAGGAGGATGTTGATATCATGCCCTCGCCTGGAGAACAACCACCAAAAAGCAAAGGCTCGAAGAGGAAGGTTAGCGGTGGCTCCAGCGGGTCTACACCGAGAAGGAAGCCAAGGAAGAAGAGAGATTAGGCATGCTTCCCCGGTTTATTTTGACTTGCATTTTGTTGGTCGTGTATAGATGCGGGTTCGGCCCCTGCTAGTAGGAATTTTTTGGGACAAACTTGTATACAAACTCCTTTTACAAACAATAGAAATGAAACTTCTCTTTTTTGGCTTCTTTTCTGTCATTGTGTATTTGCCTAAGTGTTTCAATATCTGAAGTGCACTTGTGAAGTTTCAGTTTTCGAATAAAGTTTGTTTTTGTTCGCCAAGTTCAGAAACTGTGGACATGGTTTACGATCAGGAAGCGAGTTGAATTTTGACGTCGCATCGCTTCAGTCAGTGGTTGATGCTTAAGTCCTGCCCCCCAGTCTCAGGGATGAGTTGTGGAACATCAATCAGTGATTGATTCTCGCTTATAACATGTTGAGTCTAGTGCCACTAAATGAATGTTTGAGACAATCAGAGGTTGAGCGGTTTATTCACGCGTGTCCGATTGTCGATGATCCTATCCGCACTCCGGGGATCCTCATTTGTTTATTGGCGGTTGGTCACGCCAGCTTAAGTTCAAATCATACGTCCACGCTCTGGGGACTTGGAATCGACCTTTGTACTACGACTCGCACTCTGGGAGTTCAGAGTTGATGTTATACTTCAATCCACGCTCTGGGAACTTAAAGTTGATGTTTATACTCCGACTCGCACTCTGGGAATCCGGAGTCGATGTTTATACTCCGACTCGCACTCTGGGAGTTCGGACTTGTTGTTTATACTCCGTTCCGCACTCTGGGAATCCGGAGTTGATGTTTATACTCCGACTCGCACTCTGGGAGTTCGAAGTTGTTGTTTATACTTCGGTTCGCACTCTGGGAATCCGGAGTTGATGTTTATACTCCGACTCGCACTTTGGGAGTTCGGAGTTGTAGTTTATACTCCGCTTCGCACTCTTGGAATCCAGAGTTGATGTTTATACTCCGACTCGCACTCTGGGAGTTCAGAGTTGTTGTTTATACTCAGTTTCGCACTTTGGAAATCCGGAGTTGATGTTTATACTCCGACTCGCACTCTAGGAGTTCGGAGTTGTATCAAGATCATGGATGGTCGGGTCACATCCACCCTGATTAACAAGTGAGGTCGTTAGATGGACGGGTCCACCCTCCTCAAACTTGGTTCAGATACGGACGAAGTCGTTAGGCGGACGGATCCACCCTCTTCGTAGACGAATTTTCAATACTCCAGTTCACACTCTGGGAACCGGGTGTTAAGTGAGGGATTGTCGTGTATCAATCCGTTTTTGACTTTGATGTGATGGCTTGTCCCTGAGCTCGGGTTTCACTTAGCGAGTGACCGGTTGCATCACAGTCACTCTCTATTTGAATAAATTCCACCGTATGGTGAAACTTAGCTCTCCGTGCATAGTTATGATCATATGAAGCAT
Organism: Allium fistulosum; assembly: GCA_030737815.1. NCBI lineage: Eukaryota > Viridiplantae > Streptophyta > Magnoliopsida > Asparagales > Amaryllidaceae > Allium > Allium fistulosum. The sequence goes on from CM060907.1 coordinate 856,514,222, forward strand.
TTCAAGTAAATCACAGCTCTGGCTCGAAGAGATTGCATTTTATTGCTGAAATAAGAAAATATGGCAAAGTCAGTTGCCTTATTACAAATTCTAATTTCAAAATGCAGAAACAAATTGCGAAATAGAAAATAGACTAAATGGATAAACATAGCCTGTCATGTGTAGTAGCGGCGAAGACTCTCGCTATTCCAGACTCTGGGCAAAGTAAGACCGTCAACGGTCGATAATTTGAATGTGCCATCTCCGAGCCTTCGTTCAATAACATACGATCCTTCCCATGTCGGCTTCATATGCGAAGGAACCGGATAGATTCTTTTCAGGACGAGATCGCCTAGCTCAATGGTTCGCGGAAGGACCTTGGCGTTGTACAATCGGGCGACTCGACTTCGATGCGCTGCTACCCTCAAATCAGCCTCTTCACGCTTCTCATCTAGTAGATCGAGAGATTCAGCAAGTAATATAGCATTTGTCTTTGGATCATAGTACGTCACACGATGAGAAGGTACTTCTAGCTCAACCAGAATAACGACCTCTGAACCATAAGAGAGAGAGAATGGAGTGTGGCCGGTCGTGGTCTTGTGGGTTGTTCGGTAAGCCAATAAAGCCATAGGAAGTTCATCGACCCACTTACCCCTGACCTTTTCCAGTCGTTTTTTCAGAATGGATTTAATAACTTTATTAACCGCTTCAACCTGTCCGTTTGCCGGAGGGTGTGCAACTGTAGAGAATTTCTTTTGGATGTGAAATCGTTTGCAGAAATCTTTAAATTCAGCACTGTCGAATTAGGTTCTGTTGTCCGTAATAATGGTGTGTGGGAGTCCGAATCGACAGATGATGTTGCGAACTACAAAGTTGATTACTTTCTTCATGGTTATGGTAGCAAGAGCTTCGGCTTCAGCCCACTTTGTAAAGTAATCAACCGCGACGATGGCGTATTTCGCACCACCTTTTGCCAGGGGTAGAGCACCAATGATGTTGATGCCCTATATTGCAAACGGCCATGGGCTGACCATTTGTGTTATCTCGGTAGGAGGAGCTCTAGGAATTCGGGCATATTTCTAGCACCTATCACATTTCTTTGCATAATCCGACGCATCACGATTCACGGTCGGCCAGTAATATCCATATCGAAGTATTTTCTTGGCAAGTGCTTGCCCCCCGGTGTGATCGCCACATTCTCCCTCGTCCACATCGTGCAATACTCGTTTAATTTCATCGTGAGCGATACACCGGAGCAGAGGAACCGAGTATCCTCTTCTATACATGATTCCATTCTGGACAGCGAATCGTGAGGCCTTCCGAAGGACTTGTCTCTTTTCACTCCTGCGTTCCGGCAGGGTTCCGTGCTCAATGTAATTTCTGAGTGGAGTCATCCATGAATCTTTTTCGGAGACGGTTTCGCATACCCAGTCTATTTCTGCCCGGTCAATGCTCGGGGAGGATAACGCTTCTACGGGAACGAGTCCCATCTGCTGAGCTTCGCCTGTGCTGGCTAGCTTCGTCAATGAATCTGCTTTTTGGTTGCGTTCTCGAGGTATACAATAAATGGCATAATAATCAAACTGATTTAGTACTTCCTGAACTCGAGCTAAGTAAGTAGCCAACCTTCGATCTCTCGCTTGATACTTCCCCCGTACTTGACACACAACTAATTGCGAATCACAATAAATTTCCACTGCGATAATTCTCAAATTTCTAGCAAGTTTCAAGCCAGCTAAGAGGGCTTCATATTCAGCTTCATTATTAGTCGCGTGAAAATAGAACTTCAAAGCATAACAAATGGATCGGCCTTCGGGAGTTTCAAGTACAACACCAGCGCCCGAACACCGGTCGTTTGATGCACCGTCAGTATAAAGCTTCCAGACGTATTCGGGGGATTCACTGGCTTCGGACAAGTCCTCTGGAATGGTAAATTAAGCTACGAAATCGGCTAGGACTTGTCCTTGTATGGCCCGTCTTGGAGTGTAAGTAATGTCAAACTGGCTCAGTTCGATGTTCCACTTGAGTAACCTACCAAATTTCTCAGGCTGCGAAAGGACCTGTCGTAATGGCTGGTCGGTGTAAACAATAATGGGATGTGCCTGGAAATATGGTCGGAGTTTTCTTGATGCAATAACAAGGCAATAAGCCAACTTCTCTAATTTCGGATAATTCCTTTCGACCCCAGTCAACCGCTTGCTGACGTAGTATACTGGCTTCTGTATCTTATCTTCTTCTCGAATTAATGCAGCGCTGATAGCATTTTCTGATATTGCCAAATATACGAACAACTTCTCATGATCAATAGGCTTCGACAGGATAGGTGGTGTGGACAGATGTTGAACTAGTGCTTGGAAAACGCCCTCACACTCCATGGTCCATTCAAAGTTTCGTTTCCCTTTTCGAATCAGATCGAAGAAGGGAATGCATTTGTCAGTGGACTTTGAAATGAACCTGCTTAATGCTGCTACTTTTCCATTGAGACTCTGGACTTGTTTTATGCTTTTCGGGGTTTTAAGATTTCTGATAGCCCAGATCTTTTCAGGATTAGCTTTGATCCCTCGAGCGTTGATGATGAACCCAAGGAATTTTCCGGATGCAACTCCAAAATGGCATTTCAGTGGACTCAGCTTCATTTTGTACTCTCGAAGTATGTCGAACATAGTTTCCAGGTTTTTAACATGGTCGGTGGAGAGTCGTGATTTCACAAGCATGTCGTCTACATACACTTCCATTGTTTTCCCGATTTGATTGGCAAACATCTGATTGACCAATCGTTGATAAGTAGCCCTGGCATTCTTGAGTCAGAATGGCATGACTTTGTAACAGTGAAGTCCCAGATTGGTTACGAAGCTGGTATGTTCTTGATCGGGTAAATGCATCGGTATCTGATTGTAGCTAGAATACGCGTCCATGAAGGATAAGAGTTCATGCCCAGCTGTCGAATCTACTAGCTGATCAATTCTGGGAAGCGGGAAACTGTCTTTGGGACATGCTTTATTCAGATCGGAATAATCAACACATGTTCTCCACTTTCCGTTCGGCTTTCGGACGAGCACGGGATTCGACACCCATTCAGGATATAGGGCATCCCGAATGAACCCGTTCGCTTTAAGCTTTTCTACTTCTTCTTTAAGGGCGACAGATCTCTCTGGATCCATACCACGCCTTTTCTGTTTGACTGGGACATGCCGCGGGTCAATGTTCAGGGTGTGGCTCGCGATGTCCGGCGAGATCCCACACATGATAGAATGCGTCCAGGCGAATACGTCAAGATTCGCTCGTAGAAATTCAACCAATTCCTCTTGAGTTTGCTGGCTTAGCTGAGACCCAATCTTTATCATTTTTGAATCATCGTCATTGTCAATTGGGACATCAATCGTCAGTTCGGCCGGGGACGCTTGACTTTCTTTAGATTCTCCTTCGTCTTCAGTTTCTCTTGGGTCAAGATCCTTGAGGAATTAGCTGGGGTGCCCGGGCCTAGGCCCGAGCGTTAATTGTCAATTATCAGCAAAACGGACACAGAGATATTCCTCTACGCCGTTTCCTTTCTCCTTTCGCTGCGCCTCCCGCAGCTCAGCAACTTAACAGGCTCTGGCAGCAGCCTGATCCCCTTGAACGATTCCCACTCCACGATCAGTGGGAAATTTTAAAGTCAAACACCACGAGGCGATGGCTGACCTGAATTCGACGAGGGTCGGTCGGCCCAAGAAAGCATTGTAAGGGGAGTCTATGTCCAAAACAATGAACTGTAACATCCGTACTCTCCGACGTTCTCCAACTCCCAACTTTACTGGTAGTTCCACCATTCCAGTGGGTATAGTAGCACTTCCGTTGAAATAATGGATTCGGGATTGACAAGGTTTTAAGTCTGTGGCTTCCATTATCATTTGATCGTAAGCTCGTTTAAACATGATATTCACAGAGCTTCCACTGTCAACTAAGATCCTCTTCATCCAAGCGGGACCTATTTGAGCTGAGATGACCAGTGGATCGATAGTGGGGGCTTCGACTTTATCAGCGTCCCTGTTCCTGAACACGATATCATCCGTCATCATCTTCTGTTGCTTGGCCGGAGCCCCTTCATCAAAGTTATTATAACACTCGAAGTTCGCTTGCCTGATAGAGCTGGCATACGACTCCATTTCCTTCCAGCTCCGGTCTGCTGGATGAGGACCACCACTTATTGTATTAATAACCAACCTCCCGGCAGTTCGAGCGGGTTCCTCTTGCCTTTCTGGATTTGGCGCACGATTTTGATTTGATGGGCCTGCACCACCAGACTTTGGCGCCCGCACATACTGATCCAACTTCCGTTCACGTATCAGTTTTTCAATGAGGTCTTGTAAGTGACGACACTCATTGGCGTTGTGGCCGTAACTCTCATGGAATCTACAAAACTTCCCTGTCTGGATCTGTCTTTCAGTTGGTGGTTTCGGAGCAGGTTTCTTGTATTGCAGGTCTGCAAATACACATTTTCCAATGATGTGTTCAATGGAGTGTAATTATCGTACATGGAAGCCCTACGCCGTGGACCACGATTCTGATCGCGTTTTTTGCTTTTATTTCCATTGTCCCTCTGCTGATTCTGTTTATTTTGTACGTTCAACTGAACTTTTCCGGAACTCTCTCCGGACTATTTAACAGTGATGTTACTCTGGATTCCTTCGATGTTGGGCCCTGCGTCATCCTGCTTCCTAGACAGTTTTGCATCCTCTCTTCTCAAGAATTGGGCTGCCTTGGAATAGAAACAGTCCAATGACGCAGGTGGTTTTCCAACTAACCAATTTACGAACTCGGAATCAACATCAATCCCCTTAGTCAATGCCATCAGGATAAAGTTATTGTTGGGATTGCTTATTTCTGCACACGCAGCATGGAATCGCTCCAAGTAACGTCTAAGCGTTTCTCCGGGAGCTTGAGTAACACTAGACAAAGTGTTAACATCTTTAGGCCTTGCCATGTGCATACAGAATTGTTCAACAAACTTGGTGGCCATCTGGTCAAAACTAGAGATGGATCGTGGTGGCAAATGAGTAAACCACATGGTAGCAATGCCCCCTAGGGAAATAGGGAAACTACGGCACTTTACTGCGTCATCAGCTCTCGCAGCATTCATTAGCCATTCATACTTTAGGATGTGTTGATTGGGATCGGAACTTAACTGGAAAAGTTGGCATCCTGAAGCGCCGAGGTGGTTCAGCATACAATATGTCATCGGTGAAAGGGGTATGACTCCGGGAGATTCCCCAGTCGTCATTAGAGAGACCCTGACTTTCGTGAATCATCTGGCGGATCATCGTTGGAATATCCGACATATAGATACTAAAAACATGCTGTGCCAAGGTGTGGTCGGGTTCCATAGCGCGAGTCTGGACCGGACGCGGTCGACGGTCCGTGCCTTGCCTCCTTGGTTCAACATCCTCAGGGACATAAGGCTCATGAGTATGCTCTCTTTGGCTACGATGAGGATCAGCTTGGTTTCTAGCATCAACTCCTTGTTCGGTAGTGGTGGTAGTAGCAATGTTGCCTGTGACATGATAAGGAGCAGCACCTCCTCGGGATGAAGGTCCGGTATGATGACTAGTGGATTGTCCAGTTCTGGGTTGTCCAAGATTCGAAGCAGGTTGGTGCTCTGTGGCCTGGGTGTAGCTTGCATCCAACCGTGTGCGCGTGGATCGGTGATGACCGTCAGATGAGGCTGAACTCTCTGTGGAAGAATAAGAACCTTGGTCTCTCCTGGATCTTCTACGCCTTTGGTGTTTTAGCTGGTTGGACAACTCTGTGTTGGCGCGCAGTTGTTCAGTTAGCTGTTGGCGACTCTGGGTCAACTCTTGAAGCAACATATGGAATTCTGGTCTAGTGACCGGGCCTGATGGATCTGAAGGTCCGACAGCATCTTGGTTAGATGGAGGCAATTGCACGGGATTCTGCCTGTCCCGTCCTCCCTGATCAGCAGCTGTAGAGGTAGTTCGTGTACTTACCATGGTGAATTGATGAAAGTCCTTTCCTAGATCTGACGTAGATCTGAATAGAATGGAAGGGCTTCAAAGTTCTAGATCTGGATCTTCTTCTTGGATTTATGCAATCCGATATAGATAGGAGATCCAAAGAGCGGGAGAAAATTTAGGTTTTCTTAGTGAAGGCACCAAAGTGTTTGTACCAAAATTGGGCACAACACTCTTCGGAAGTTTTTGAAGAGATAAAGTGATGAAAGTAAAATGGAAAAAGAGGATTATCTAACAAAAACTCCAAATTTCAGATATGAAAGCAATTAAAATGCAAGGAGACACAAGAATTTAGAGTGGTTCGGCGTATCGCCTACGTCCACTATGAAGTTGTTAGCTTTACTGATCTTTCTTTGAAGATTACAAGTGAATTCAGTAAGTTACAGCAGATGATTATGATTTGCAGCAGTAAATTTCGTTGGTAGCAGCAGCAATGGAGTTCAGATCTGGATCCGGCAGAGTCTGGGCGTTGGAGAGCTTGAAGGAGAAGAACCCCTTTTCTATTAGCTTTGGGGGTCTATTTATAGGTGTAGGAGGCTGGTATTTCGCTCAGATCTCGGGAGACCCTCTCTAGCACGTGACCAGGCCCGCGCGCCCAAGCCCGTGAAGTTTCAGTCCGATCCGTGATCGATACGAACGGATTTCGTATCGATCAAGATTTCGTCCAATGGAGTTGAAATTTGGCGTGGACATTCTTTAGCATGTACGTAAGCTTCTATGAAAATTTCATAGCATTTGGACTTGTAGATCAGGAGATATGATCGATACGAAATGGGATTCTCGGTTGGCTTTTTCGTTCGACTCACTCTTATTCGACTCGCTCTCGTTCGACTCGGTGACGTGGCGCTTGAATCTCTGGATCACTCCGCCTTTGATGCTGTTTTGATCGAGTCGTTCTAGGACTTTCGCCCTGTTCGTATCGATGGTATTGTTTTGTTTGCATCGATAAAGGATGTGCAGTTCGCATCGATGGAGGTAGAAGTCTTCGGATGGATGTGAAGTGGAGCGAGTCGAAATGTGGCTCTCCGATGGAATCAAACTAGATGGAGTCGAACAGTGGTCCTGCGAAGGGGTCGAACTAGATGGAGTCGAACAGAGGTTCTCTGGAGGATGCGGGGCGGGTCGAATAGAGGTTCTGTGATGGAGTCGAAGTGGAGCGAGTCGAACAGTGGTTCTGTGATGGGATGCGAAATGGAGCAAGTTGAACAGTGATTCTCTGATGGATGCGAAGCGGAGCGAGTCGAAGTAGGCACTCCTGATGGATTCGAACTGAGCGATTCGAACAGAGGCTGTTTTTATCCAATTTTGCATCGACCGTAACTTGAGCATACGAACTCCGATTAACCTAAAATTTGGAATGTTGACTCTCATAGCTTCGCTTGTTGTGTCATATCAATTTAAGCTCGATCCGGACTCGGACAAAATTTGTCGATATCCATAGTGGGCCTGCGTATAACTGATTCTTTTAGACGAACTGTCTTTGGTTTCTAGTCAAGTTCTTGGTGTCACGGCCTTGCCAAAAGGCGGGATAACAATACTTATGTATAGCAAATACAAGTACGTTACTATAGTGTTATCCCATACCCCAATCTCATTCTTTTATTAATTAGGATTATGTTTTCAAAAACCCTTGTAAATTCAAAATTATTTTAGTTTTAAATAAACCTTTGCTCCGATACCAAGTTGTAATATCCCCTATTTCGAGGCCTGAAAATAAGCGTTATTGATGTTGGAGTCATTAATAGTATTATTCACTGGTGACAAAATGAGATCAGTTAATAGTATCATTAACATCAAAGCACAGGAATATGAAAAAATTTCAAAACACGAATTTCATTAATTAATTTCCATATTCATTACATAATCCCAAAATGTTCCCTAAGTCTAGATAAAATATAATTATTACAAAATACTCTAAGAGCGACATATGAATATGCCCCCTTGGCTGATTAGAGTTTACTACTAGACAGATACAAGTTCTACCATTACATACATTCAAATAAAATGACGACACATCAAACATAAATAGGCTCCTATATATCTAGCTCTATCTCCTATGCGTCTTTGGAAACTTTATTCGTCAAACCTATAACTTGGAAACCTTACTCTCAAACTACTCAAATGGGTACCCAAGAGTTAAAGGGGAAAAACAAAAACTTTGAATCAGGCAAAAAGTCTGGAGTGAATAATAATATGCCATCTTGATAATAGATATCTAGTGAGACCACGCCAATGAACAAAATGGGTTTTCCCCTCACTAATATCCTTTGATAATATGTCTATCACAATCTTTCTCCTGCAATCACAATAGGTACCTAAACACATGATAATTAAATGCATGCATGCTACATTGGTAATCCTGATTAATCTATCTCAATTAATTGACTGTCTGTCTCTACTTCATAGTTTTTCCAAGGTTACTACAAACCTATACGGCTGACTCAGGCCTACCAAATATACCAAAGTTCTTCAACTTACCGTTAGGAATAAACTAGAGGTCCGTCACAATCATTTGATTGTTTACCCAACTGTCTGCCAATCTCATAGTTTTGCTAGGCTCACTATGAACATAATGGTTTTACAAGCTAACTAATAACCTACCTAAGTTATATTCCTTTCTGTGTGTAAACCTACTTTTAGTTTTTCCCTTAATAGAGCCATATGCACTGGAATTGTGGACTAATATCAACTAGGGGCTAACGATTGAAGTATATGATGCTGCCCAACACCAGTCCCATTATCTGGTTCTCTATTCTCGAATCCTCGAGTCAATATATAGTATCACAATTTATCTGATGGTGATAAGAACAATAATTTTACCAGTAAAATTCTGGGCTAAATACCCTCTTTATTTCCTTGAAAACATAGTTCTTTAATAAAAATTTATTCCTTGAAATTATACTTAAAACAAGAAAAATATAGCTCTTTACTTTATCCCAAATATTATGCCCAGCAATATATGCTTTTATAAAATAACATTGACCAATTTCAAAATCACTTAGAGGTTGTCGCACCTCAAAACCTTAGGCTATGAAGCCATATATAATAAAATCACTTGAATCGATAAAGTACGGCATTGATATAGCCGCTATGGGATTGTCGCACCCTCTATATCAAAACCATGTTAAAACATTTGATTATAAAGCACAAGGCCATAAGTCCAAAACCATTTATGTTGCATATCATAAATATACATAGATTCTCGACTATAAGCGACATACTTATTGGCTTGCATAGTATAAAACTTTAAAACTTGGAAATATGGGAATGCCGACATTGATGACCTTTGGCATCAATATCATAGAGTCATTAATATCGTTTATGTCGATATAGAAAATAGGCAGCATCATTTCCATTTATATCGATGTCGAAAGTAAGGTTTATGTGCGACATTGTTACCTAAATTAATATTGTCGATAATTAAGCTATGTGGCCTCGATGCCTCTTTATATAGCGATGTAGATATGCGGCATCATTGCTGCTATAAATGTTAATGCCGGTATAGATAGGTGCAGTATCATAGTACAAGTGGTTTATATTGAAAACAAGTGGCATTGTTTAAAACTATGGTAAAAACTTATAGCATTACTATAGCTGATATAAAATATGCGGCATTGTTGCCATAATACCTTTATCTTTAAGGTACTAGCGGCATACTATAGCCGATATAAAACTGGCGGCATTACTACTGCCGATATAAAATATGCGGCATTGATAGGCTGCAGCATAGATGGACATCGACATTGATTAATAACGCCGTTGCAATCTCGTAATTAACATAAAAGCTGTTTTATTTCTTTAAAAAGCAATTTCTTTTCACTAACTCCAATCCTTTGTCAAATTGCTATTGGATAATAAACTTCTTTATTAAATCCTTTCTGGAAAACTACTGTAGGTCAGAATTATTATTCCCAAAATAATCTGCAAACTAATTATTTTATATTATTATTTTAATATAGTTATTAAGCTTTTCTAGCCTACTAAATTCATATAAAATCATTACCACCGGGGAAAATCCCCAAAAATCGGAATTAATGTATTCATTAACATATAAAATTTTCAAGACCAAAAACATTATTTAATTATTTATAATAATTAAAACCCGAAATAAATCATTTTCCTCACTTAGGAAATTCGTAAAATATTTATACTTGCTTGGAAAATTATGAAATTAAAAACCTACTTCTAAAATAATGTCATAGCCAAATTTCAAGCATTTGGGTGCCATATGATAGGTTTTCACACTTAAACCTATTAACTAATTTCATAAATAAATCCAATAAATCATCAATAAGCATATATCATCAATCATTCACACCATGGCATAATAACACACATAAGATTTGGATTTAATCAGTATCCAAGCCTTCACACTTGAGATGGTTAATCATTATTCACCTAGATTTGATAAAGTGAGTTGAGATTTGAGTTGATTAAATTCCTCCTTAGATTTCCTTAGCTTTCTTCTCTTTGTTTCTCCTAGCAGTGGTTAGCAATATCTTTGCTTTAGTTTGTATGAGTGAAAATTGAATGGGGATGATTGGTGAGAAGGGTTTATGTTAGGAAATAAGGCTTATTCCTATTTTGCCCCTCACATTATTCCTCCTTCTTATTTTAAGTTTTTAATCAATCCTATTAACTTATTAATTAAGGCATGACCTATTTTAATAATCAAATCTCATTCTCCTTACCGTCATACATTATTTTATTTTATTTATCTAATTAAATATCATAAATAATGTTAATCAAAATTAGGGGTATTACAAGAGATCATAGATTTTGATGTTCTTAAGTGAAAAGGAAGGATAATAAGAGATTCAAGTCATTTCATGCTAGGTAAGACACCACCCACTTTCAAGTTTAATTACCTTAGTATCTAGAGGATGAAGTGATCGATATACTACTGGGATGATTTAAAATATCATGTATGTGCATTAAGGGTTGCATAAGGCTAAGTTTCTGTTAGGGCATACTTATGCTCAAGTTATCGAATATGGTGCATTTCGACATCATTTTATCTGAGTTGGTAGCAAGGATTACAGAAGTTTACCATGCACATACATTTGTTATTATTCGAACTGAGTCTCCATGCCATTAGTAAAGTCGATAACATAAGGTAGGAAGAACGATCTAGCCAAGAGTACTTGGAAGCCGAGGAGAAAATCCGAGCTATCCATCCAGAGCTGTTTTCTGATACATTTCCATTTAAGTTAGTATAATGACTTATATTGTTAGTGTTTATCTTAGTATATTCGATTGGTTGGAGTATTTGGATGATAGGCATGGTTTTGAACGTGTCACCAGGACACGTTTTTGATGATGTTGCTAATGGACGTATTTTATTAGTTAGTATTGCACATATCGATTGATATGTTCATGCTAGCCTATGACACACACCATCTTATCCATTTTATTATATCAGTCATATGCGTAATTGTTGTCATATTTTTGCATCTGTAGTGAATGGTTGCTTATCCATATAGAATTGCAAATATGCAGGAAGGTTCGCACATTTTGGATACATAGCATAAGCACTTGCATTTTAGAAGGTTGATTAGTTCAGGAGACCTATATGTTCATATGCATTCCATACCTATATGTACATTCTGCACTAGAAATTTTAAATTAAGGACAATGTTTGCAAATGGTTGATGGTTAAGTAAATGGTTGTAGATATTAGTTGTATGAGAAAATTACATTTTTCGATCTTTTGGAATTTCGAAGATGAAATTCTTTTAGGGAAGAGAATGTAATACCTTGTTCTTTAATATAATTAATTAACTAATTATAAAAGAATATTCTGGTAATTTCAAATAACATTGAAAAAATGAATTTTTAAAAATTAAGAAATTTGAAAAATCTAATTTTTACATTGGGTCAATTATATTTTTGTAGCCTAAATTCATATATAAAGCATCATAGATGGACAACACACGAAGGAGATACAAACCATTTACCGTAGAATAATATTGGGTTTAGCGCCTGTTTTAAAATTAACTTTAAGAATTAATTACAATAATAAATCAACACTTATTTATTATGTAATTAACTGATTTTGTTTCAATTACTCTAAAAATGGTACAATGGTTTTATGTCCATTAAAAAAAAGATGAAAGATATCTAGATGCACAAATATGAAGTCGCTTTAAAGGAAAACATTAATGATGAAACTATTGCTATAATGAATGAAAAGATATATGTACCAATATATTTATAAAATGAATCATTTAATAAGAGAAATCTTACATATATTAAAAAGAAAAGATAATAGTATATTCATGGAAGGAAAGCGTTATTTTAAAGAAAAGGTAACGTACGCTATCTCTGTATTAGTAAAGAAAAAGGGGTAAATCTGATTTTTTGAACTTGTAAAGATTAATACTAATCAATTACAAATTGATTGCAAAATTATTGATAAAGAGTAAGGTTTTTGATTAATATGAATAAACACACTCACATACACACACACACACATATATACATATACATTTGAATATTAATAAATGATTCTCTACCATAGTCAATAATAATAAATGTGCAGAATATCAATAAATGATATTAATTGATTTGAATTATAATAAATAATGTTTACTCGAATCATAATCAATGACATTAATTGGGAGAATATAAATGTTATATTCTTTAAAGAAATAAAAGTAATGGAATTTTGCGTATATGTAAGGATAAGTAATATATGAATAAAAATATAATTTTTCCTAGACCTAGACTTCACCTATAAATATAAAGCCCTAACCCTCACTTCTTTTCACTCTAAACCCTAGTTACTGCCTCTCTACATCTGTACATTCTTGTAATGACACGTATTTTTAACGATTGAATATTTAAATAGCTAATTTAAATATTTAATCGTTAATTAAATAAAGGCCCAAAACTATGATTTGTTGCATACGGCCGAATCGGGACTCAAGACCACTTCCATTGAGTTCAGATTGATGTTGCGAATTGAAATGAGTACAAGGATCGCTATATTTTGAGATCGGATGATCCGATGGCTGAAACAGTTTCGAAATAAGCGAAATTAGCATTCTGGGGCATAGTCCCAAATGGCGGCGTGATAAGTACCGTAGGATCGGTAAAAATGAGGTGTTGAACGTAGATGACTTTTGTGGTGATCAGACGCGTCATGTGATCGCACATGCTTGAAACGTATAACCATTTATTTGAGAAAATAAATAAATGGGATATAAAATATTATAAATATCCTTTTTAAATCTCTCCCTTCAAAATTCTTAATTCCATTTTCACTATTCATGTCTGAAGAGAAAAATCCATGGCCGAACTTCATTTCTTCTATTCAAAAATCAAATTCTCCCAATTCGCTCCACTAATAATCACGAAACCAATTCCAATGAGCTCGTATCGATAAGGGCTTCGATCCCATACGCTTGATTCGATAAATGATTCCATTAGCCAAGATCGACGTTTTCAAGTGGAACTATGGTTAGGGATTGTCGGATCTTGAAGCGACGATGGATGGATCAACGATTACCATTGTGTTTCTCTCGACGACGCACACCATCCTACTGATTTTTGTAGATCACGATCCACTTAATCAAAATTCATTTGTGGCATGTTGAGAGTAGGTCTACTCATGGTTTTGGGTCGCAATTCCATGTGGTGGATCAGATCTTGAGTAGGTGGGTGCAGATCGAAGTGGCCGCAAAGAGAGACGATTTAGCAAAGACAGATCGTGATTTCATGGATTATTGAGTGAGAAATCGATCAGGGAAGATTAAGGATATGCATGGTCATATGTTTGTGCATCTGGACATGTTACTTGGAGAAGAGGAATTAAGTCAATGACGGTAATTTGTGGTTTGATTTAATTAATAAATTATCTCGCTAATCTCGATTCTTATTTTGGCCATATCTTTTACGTACGAGGTCCATTTTGGAGGCGGTTTCTTGCGTCGCCCTCGTGATGGCGAGATCTACAATATAGCCTGGTTTGAACAGATTTGGATGAGGTGAGTGATATTGTCTCTCACTTTACTATGGTTGATTATTTAGTGTTATATTGACGTTTGAGAAAGATTTTTGGTTTTTAACGTGATATTATTATTATTATTATACATCAGTTGTATTTTTATAAAAGAATATATAATTATTTTAAAATGATTTATAAAGAATATCGTGTATTTTCCATCGTCGTGACATAGTTAGTGAATTATTAGATTAGATCTATTATTGATGTTATTTCCCGCATTAATTAATATGGATGGATTTTTTATGTTGTATGTATGTTGTTTTGGATGGATGTATGGTTGCTTGGATGTATGGAGGTTTGGATGTATAGTTAGTTGAAAACGCCGATTAGTGATGATTTGTTTTTAGGTAGCATCTTGTACGTTGGAGTTTCGCACATGTGGAAATCTAATGAACGAGATGAGCTGTAGAAGAGGGTTTAGGATACATGCCAACGGATCTGGTTTTTAGAATGGATGCTAGACGTTTTCGTTTGGTCTGTACTTAACCGTTCGGTTGAGTATAAGACCAGGGTGGATGGAATTGACCATAGTAGAGTGGTCAATGTCCATCACTGTTTTCGATTGGCTATTCGGCCGATATGTGGCTTGGACGTTGATGAGATATCATGGTGCGCGATGTAATGGTTTCTTCGTGTGACCAGTTTAGAGATTGGATATTATTAACCTACGACGAGTGTATCAATGGTGAGGCAGTGATGTGGTGCTCGACCTGGTGATTTTGATGGTGAGGCAGGGATGTTTTTCTTCACCTAGTAGTCTGATACTACAGATAGTGACTCGATGATGTATGGAGTAGGCTCCGAGATGATAGTATCAGGACTGTATGGACCATGCCGAACCTCGGGCTTTCGATGGCATGATGGTTGGGTTCTTCGGTCGAGAGCTTAGGCGGAGAGCAGGATCAAGGATGGTAGCTCGGATTGGAGTGAGGCTACAGATAGTGGACTGGGTTGAGTGTTAGGGCTCGTGCCCCAAAAACTGTAGTGAGCCAGTAGGGTTTGAATCCGTATCGAGTGAGTAGGGCAATGGATGTGTTTGTGCTTAGGGATCGTTGATGAATCAGAGTGTTTTCTATCATGCTCGGAGTAGGAATACTATATGCAAGTGATACCCGAGGGCAGGTAGCGATGGTCGTGTACCCTGGACCGCCCCGAGAGGGTCTATTGTCAAGTAGGTACGGGAGGGTACTCGGCCATGTCAGCGTACTGGGGTTGAAACAGACCTATCTATACATGAGTACGACAGAGAACCAGGATTTTCACTAGTCCTTAACGGTTGCAGAGGGTCATATGAGTCATCGTATATCTCGTACATTGGGTGATAATTAGTATTATTTGATGGATGATATGTTTGTTATAGTTGCTCAATAGTCACCTGTCGCCCTAGGGATGTCACACTAGGTAGGTATTATGGTGGGGATACCTAGATACCCTGACTTGACCTAGTGTGGAGTAGGTATGGATGGAGATACCTAGATACCTGAAGTTTACTTAGTATAGAGTAGGGACTATAGGTGAAGGTACCTAGGCACCCTGATAAATACTGAGTATGGTATACCCATTTTACGATGTTATGGAGTAGCATATTACTTATGTTTATGTGCTGACTCTGTGGCTGCAGGGATAGGTTAAGTATGGTTTATACACCCTCTGTTCAGTATATTATCGAGTTTTATAGTATTTTGAGATTTGATATCACTCGCACCAGACCGTTGTCTGACTCGAGGTTTTATGCTTTGCTTCTTATTACCTCGGGTACTCTTAAATGAGTAGATTGAGAGCATGTGGATGATTATGGAGTTCTACAAGTGGACCAACAGGAGGTGATAGTTATCTATACTTATATGTGCATTTGTTATTATATTTCCACTGTGTGACACAATGAAGCCTTGACGGTGTGATTTGCTATTATGAGATAGTGTACCGGTTGAGTTTACTTTCCCATTGTATAAACTCTATTATGGTATCATATAACTTTATGGATCTTTATTCAGACGATTATTTCATATTGTTATTATTGTCTCTATTGTTTTATACCTGTATTATTATTATATTTACTCTGATGCGATATGAGATATGTGACAGGTAATTTGGTTAGTTGATGCGTCCTTTTTCTTCCTTTTCCATTCTTTTCTTTTCTCTTCTATTTCTTTATCTTATTTCTTTTCTTTCTTTGACTACCGTTATGCACAATAGGCATAGGGAGGTCATTATATTTGGTATCTGAGCAAGGTTACACGATTAACCTCAGTTGATACCGCGATTCAGCGGAGAAAGGGTAGGAGTTGCCGCCTTAGACTTGATCTAGAGAGTGTACATATACGAGAGAGTTCATATTTGTTATATATTTTGGTTTTCAAAACTATATAGTGGTATATATAGTATATGAGTTGGGTGCACACATGAGCACTATTGTAACGACCCTGAAATTCAGACCCAGTTTAAAATTTTAAAAATCATTTATTTAGTATTGAAATTCGAATTTTCACAAACAAATTCCGTTGCTATTCAAACTTCACATTTGGAATGCGTCTAGATAGACATAGGCGTGCGCCAAGTTTCGTCAGAAAATACCGCAGTAAATTTCGTTCGCATTCTATTGTACATCAGTTCATTTTAAAACGTGAAAATTTTATCATCCGAACCTAAATATTTTTACATAGAAAAATTCTAAATCATCTTCTGACTAAGACGTCATTTTTCGTTTTTCAAAATTCGGACATCTTTAGCTCCGTCGATCTTATTCTTCTGCGTTTTTGCTGCATTCTCCGTAATGGAAAATTTCGAATTTTTATAATTTAGTTATATCACTGATATTTATAGACCATTGCGTTCGTCTCGTCGCGCTGATCAAAACGGTATATTAATTTGTGTCAATCGGAGTTCGGCGTTGCAAATTATAATTGTTTAACGAATGTGAATGCGTCCGTAAATTCAAAGAAAAAAAACAGTACACTTGCGTTGCCACCTCAGCATATATTTGGTCAGCAAATAATGATCCAGCTGCCACAAAATATTTTGAAAGTGTAAACGCCATTTTGGGAAACCCACTCTGCCTCGGGACCACGCGCTTGACATAATTGCTCTGTGCATTCCATAGTATATGCAGCATTTATTCCCTGTCTACACTTCCACTCTCATTGTTTGCTCACTTTTCTTTCTGGTACATAACCTCTCTTCCTCCTCTCATCTTTCTTTTATTTTATTTTGTTCTCTTCTCTCTGCATGAAACCCACCAACAAAAATAAAAATAAAAATAAAACTTCTTCAAACCCATGGAGCCCCTCCCTAACCTCCACCCAGCTCCCTCAGCCCCTCCAGCCCTAGCCCAGCTCTCCCAGCTCCCCCAGCCTCCTCCCAGCTCCCCAGTCCCTCCCAGCTTCCCCAACCTCAGCCCAGCTCTCCCAGCTCCCCCTTCCAGCTTCCCCAGCCCCTCCCAACTCCCCCTCCCAGCTTCCTCAGCCCCTCCCAGCAGCCCCTCCCAGCTCCCAGCCTCCTCCCAGTTCCCCAGCCCCTCCCAGCTCCCCCTCCCAGCTTCCTCAGCCCCTCCCAGCAGCCCCTCCCAGCTCCCAAGCCCCTCCCAGCAGCCCCTCCCAGCTCCCAGCCTCCTCCCAGTTCCCCAGTCCCTCCCAGCTCCCCCTCCCAGGTCCCCAGCCCCCTCCCAGCTTCCCCAGCCCCTCCCAGCTCCCCCTCCCAGCTTCCTCAGCCCCTCCCGGCTCCCCAGCCCCTCCCAGCTTCCCCTCCCAGCTTCCCCAGCCCCCTCCCAGCTCTCCCAGCCCAGCTTCCCCAGCCCAGCTCCCCCAGCCCCAGCCCAGCTCCCTCAGCCCCTCCCAGCTCTCCCAGCCCCAGCCCAGCTTCCCCAGCCCTCCCAGCCTCTCCAGTCCCTTCCAGCCCAGCAGCCCTCCGCCCACCCTCCTGCAGCCCCTCCAGCCCCTCCTCAGTCCATGCAGCCCTCCCAGCCCCTCCATCCAGTCCCTCCCAGCCCCTCCACCCAGCCTCCTCCAGCCCCTTCAGCCCTCCAGCCCCTCCCAGTCCCTTCAGCCTCTCCAGTCCCTCCCAGCCCAGCAACCCTTCGCCCACCCTTCACCCAGCCTCCACCCAGACCCTCCACCCACCCCAGCCCTGCCAGTCCAGCCCCTGCCCAGCCCAGTCCGTCCTCCCATCCTTTGCCCAGCCCTGCCAGTCCAGTCCGCCCTCCACTCTCCTGCCCAGCTCTGCCCAGCCCAGCCCCCTGTCCCAGCCTAGTCCGTCCCTCGTCGCCACAGTCCCGACCCCGACCACCATGCTTTCTTTGAATACATAGTATATACACAATGTATTAGTTTGCAAAGTATAAAGAAGTTGATTTTATTATATGGACTACAATATCTTAGATGTTGTTTCGCTTGCTTGACAGTTGTAGCTGATCCGGGATCTCGGGCCTAGGCTTTCATCTACCTTATTTTGCATCTAGTTTCTTGTTTGGGTATGGTTTGTATATATTCAAATCAATATATATATATTGTAATAAACAAATTATTGATTAATTATTTGTTGATTGCAGTTTGTTCTCGCTTTGCGTCGTGTTTATTAGGGTCTATTTATCTATTCGTCTTCGTGCTTCGTCATCTTCTCTAACCTCGCAAGGTGAATATTTCATTCACGACTCAATCTATTATCCTATGATAATCAAGTGATAATTGTTATGAATATTAATTTGGATATTAAATTGTTGATTGTTAAAATTGTTGAAATAAAAAAAATTGTAAATCGCCATGCAAGTAAAAATTTGAATATTGTTAGTTCACGACAAAAGGGTTGTGACACTAAAATTGTTATGTGATGTTGAATGTGGTTGTTAATATAAGTGAGATTTAATATGAAATTGAAATTGGTATAGGATAGCTAACAATTTAAAATGGATTATATATGTTGAACTTGACCCCTTTTGACGTTAAATAAATCGCCGCGTAGGAATAGCGGTAACTACACTTTGAACGATTGAATGTATGATTGATGTAGAAATTTGATAATAGACACCAAGTGAAACCATGATCTTTAATCCGCATAAGACAATGGTGTGGATTCTAGGGATAATTATATTAATTTGCATAAATAACAATGTAAGTTAATATGATTATTTCGGGATTATTTGAATAAATTGTTAAATTGTTATGTATGTTTGCTATTGTTTGTTTATTTACTTTGACACCATCCCAGTTATCACACTGCAAGTTCCCTTTGCTATGCTTTGTTTTATGTTGAATGATATCGGGTTGAAATGATAAATACCCAATTAAACAACTTGGCCTAGGATAGATAATTAAAAATAAGAAACCTGATTGGTCAACAAAAAATTATTTTTGAAATTGAAATATATTTGAAATTAAGAAATGAACTTAATAATTTGTTTGGAAATTAGGTAACAAACTTAATGGATTTAATCGAAATAAAAATTAACAGGAATAAATTAATGGAGTTTAATTGAAACGGATAAGTAAACCTGTTTTATTGAATAAAATGAATTGGCAAATTTATTTGAAATGAGATTTAAAAACAAGGAAGTTTAGAATTTAATAATTTTGAAATTTTATTAGATTTGTTAGATTTAGACTTGAAAATGATTTTAATTAAATAGATTTGAAACTTGTCGTAAATTAAGTTCGAGATTTAGAAAATTTGATTTAAGTGGAATACGAAACTAACTAAAGTTTTAGGGATTTAATTTAGTGATAATTTAAATCTAGAATGATTTTAAATTTAATAAAATTGATTTAATCAAATTTATGATTATGGTTAATGTAACGATGAATGTAAATACGAATTGAAATGAATAGAATTTGGTTTAAAATGATGTGAACTAAAATTTACCATTAACTAAATTTAATAAGTGAGATTTATTAAATTGAACTTGAATACTAAATTATATTGTTAACTCAAATGTTTAAACCACAAATTTCATCGGGAAATATGATTTTAAATATTTGAAATAAATTAAATCGTGAAAATGACAAATTGTGAAAGTCAAATTTGCAGCTTGACTTTTGGACTTTGATTTGTTTAAACTTTAACTTAAATGACCATCGGGTAATAAATACGTAGTTATTAAAGAGACCGGGATCGGATATGGACATACTCTCTGTCGATACCGAAAACCACTTTAATAACTATTATACGCGGAGTGTTGATCCAGAACGAAGTGGATGGTTTGGTGAACGCGTTGACTGAAGAAAGAGAACGATATTGGATGACCACTGACATGACTAAAACAGGAGCCGCGCCGGGCCATTGAGGTTCGCCACCTCTAGCGGACACACTTCTTCGAAACCATATCTATTACTTTTGTGATTCGATTTGGGTGCACCCCCTTGATTTGGGAGTGTTGTTTCGCGGTGTTGAGGTAGTAGCTGCTATGCTCAACATCAGTCCGGAACACACGACTACTAGTATCCTAGTTGGTATCGCCTCATGTACCTTGTCATACTGATTATCCTATTCGCGACCACTACGTTTTGATTTGTACCTTAGTATATGGATTGCCCTATGGTGACTTCCGGTTTTGGGGAAACTACGGTCTTGTATATGCTTTTGGGAATAAAATGTGTTAAGGGGATTATGGTAACGCCTTAACACTATTTTAATATCGTACTTTACTGATTAGACATTATCTATCTATCGTATTCTATTGTATATATAGATAGTTTATCGGATCCTTAGAGATGTTATTTTATCCATCTTTAAGTTATGAACTATTCCCTTGCACTTGATTTAATTGTATAAGATTTTGAGTCCTGACTCGAGTGTTTCTTTTGTATATGCTCGGGTCAGTCTGAAGCTATCCAGTTTGCTGATCAAGGTTGGTCGAAGATGCTGAAGGCTTAGCATTTATCTTTATCAGTCTATTTCTATTCTTGTATTGATGTCCTAGTCTGTTGGACACTTTTGTATTAGTCACTTGATGTTAACACATTGTTGTATATTTTGTAGTGGCTTCATGAACTGCTATTATGACGATGTATTTTCCGCTGCATTATTCTGTGACTGTTCTGTGTCTGTGATGTTGTATTGATTCTCATTTACATTTATGTATTTATAATCCCATAATGATTCGTGTTTTGTATTATTTAAGTTGACATGTGTGGATTATTGTCAATTTAAATGGTACAAATATGCGGGTCGTTACAACTATTGATGCAGTTTTCTTTGTGAGAGACTGATCATCCTTATTATAGAATAGGAATGATCTGGCATGAAAGAAAAACTGCTTTTGACTCTATCTTTAAAGTTGAGCATTGGGAATGATTAGGGTTACCATCCCTGATTGAGAGGATATGTTCATAGAGTTGGTGCAGATCATTTCCTAGATTCCCGGTTTTTTCTGGATGGTTATGGTGCTTAAGTGCAATTGGCTAGCGTCGACTTTGCCGAGTTGTACATAGACCATGAGAGTCTAGGAGGCAGGCCGTTCCTTGGAATGGAGTTGGCTATTGGGAGGCAAGTTTTGTTGGTTGCTTGTAGAAGGATCTTCGATGGACTAGGAGTTATATGATGCATGAGGTAGAAGTTAGCCTCTAGATGACTTGAAGGACGGACGATGAACTAGTGGAGTGTTTCTGTAGCTTTGATTCCCGAGGACCGATTTCCTTGGGACTAGTTCATAGTTCGCTTCAAAGAAGATTTGTCTTGACTTTTCTGAGGTCGGAGATGGTTAGAGAGTTCACTGGTTTGAAGTATGGCGATATGTCTGTGTTGGAGTATGTGGTCGGACTAGATATGATATCGAGATACCGTCTATTCCCGTTGATACTCCACACAGAAAGGATTAAAGTTTATCATTGGGTAGAGAGATCATCTTGGGGGTCGATTGATTCGTCACATTAACGAGGGCTTCAAGAAGATGATCGAGAAGTACCGGGTATTTAAGAGTTATCCCATACCAGTTGTGTGGGGTAGATCGAGAAGCATATGAATTGATCGCCATTATTATTTTGTCGATTGCTTCATCGACGAAAGAGAAGGGAAATGGCATCACCGTTTTGAGATATGCTTTTCGCATATGGTGGTTCCATACGTGTTTTATTTGACCTCAAGGTTTTGCATTCCTTTATATCTAGATCCGATGGTTAGATACTGGGATAGGGACTCGAGATAATTACCCATCTTTGATCGGGACAGACCTAGTTAGGGGCTCTGCTAGCCTGTACGTGGTTTGTCGAGACCTTGCCCTATCGAGTCATGGTTGTTTGTTTTTTTAGACATTGATTGTTTGGGGTTTAGTTGGATTGGTATTGTGGTTTAAGAATGGATTGGCTGAAGGGGATACAGAATAGTAGTGGACCGACAGAGGCCTTTGATGACGATCAGGGTTGTGGAGAAGCGAATGGTAGTGATTGGCTGCTAGTAGAGGAGCCTTGTATATTCGCTCGATATTCCATATAATAGGATGTCTTCTATGCCTGTAGCTGGAGAGTGTCCAGACATACTCGAGGAGGTGACTAGATTACCACCATATACAGACAGAGTTCTATTTCGGTCTGTTCAGAGGAGTTAGACTGATAGATATGCCTTTAAGGCATAGGTTGTCCAAAGAGCTTAGGAGATTAGAGGTGCAAGCGGATGACCTATTTAGGTGATGATTCATCCATGGGTGTATATTTTGGGTAGGATGCACCTGTTGTGTTCGTCAGTAGGACGGATGGCTCTTTGGAGTTGTTTGTTGTGAGATGGATGAGATGACGAACATGTTCATACTCCCACTTATTAATGACATGTTCGATCAGCTTTATAGCATGAGGATGTTCTTTTAGTTGGACCATACGGGGAGGTTTCACTAACCGAGAGTAATTTGGATGAGTGTGCCGATTATAGTGTTTCACACACTACCTTGATTTTAGGTTGGTTATGCCATTCGGGCTAACCAATGTGTCGGCATATGTTGTGGATCTCATGGACCATAATTAGAGTGGTCACTTGAGTAAGTTGTGCTTGTGTTTGTTGATGATACTTTCATCTACCCATGGATGGAAGAGGAGCACAAGACACAATTAGTGATGAGATTTTGATGGTATCACTCCTGAAGGAGGGGAGTGAGATGCTTGGGTCATGTTGTTTAATAGTAGGACATCACTGTAGATCCTTTAGTGATGACAGTCTGGAATCTAGATAGACCCAAGGTAGCTGTATCGTTGATCTATTGTATGGGAGAGGGTCAAACTTTTGTTTGAGATGTGAGGTGTAGACATATGTTAGTAAGTCTGACCGAGAGGTTGACGAGTACATTGATGGTACTCATTTCGAGCGAGAATGAGGAGACGATAGTACGCACTTGCGTGTGGTACTTAACTAGGTATGGTAGTGATGTCGAGAGGTAATATCCAACTCTTGGTTTAGAGTTGGAGGCGATGGAGTTCTCTTTGGGGATGTGGAGACACTTTCTGTTAGGAGAGGAGTTCCAGCTGTTCAGTGATTCCACGTCATTGTAGTATCTCTTCTTCGAGAGGAACTCAACCTTCGCCTGTAGCAATGGTTGGAGTTCTTAGCCTCCTATGGTTTTGATGTTTCCTAGAAGTTTGAGGGGAAATTTGGTGGTTGGTATTCGAGTGGGAGACGTACCAATTTGGGAGCGATATTCCTAGAGTGGAATTGCCTGAGCTTATCACTGGTTACGACTCCAGGACTCGGTGACCTTTGGCGGGGTGTGATAGCTAGTTTGACCGTCAGACCTATTTTGATTTAGTTAATTGGTACTAGTTAAAGGCGTTAAGCTTGACTATCGGAGATCATGAGTAAATTAGAAGAGTGAGTAGTGTCTGATGAGATGATGCAGTGCAGAACCGACGAAGAATGTCGATTTCATAGAGATTATTTGTTCTCGAGTAGTGAGAACAAATATTTTGGGACTGCATAAAAGGATTGCCGATGACCTAGGATAGCGTGATAACATTTGAGTCACGGTTGATTGGTTGACAAATAATGCTAGATTTTTATTCCTCAAGTCCTGTAGAATGGCATCCATATTTCATGAGTCATATATGGGATGGATACTGTGATTCCATTATGTGCCAGGAGCATTATAAATGGTCAAAACCCGTTGGTCGATAATGGGTTTTGGTAGAACTTCCAAGAGGCATTTGGATATTTGACACCAAATGGACTAGATGATATCGAGACTGAACCATGGACTTCGAGACCTCGTAGGCCTATTTGTACTGATAGATGTGATATGAATCAGTTTAGGAGGAGGACGGTGGAGTAGTAGAGGTTCAGTGGAATGAAAGCGAAGGCGATAGGATTGTTGGAACCTGCCTTCTTCGATTTTAATGCGACAACTATATATTTCAATCTATATACTATTATGTCAAATATTCTTGCAGGAATCGTCAAAAGAAGCTATTATCATATCATCAACAAGATTAAAGTTCTTAAAAAATCTATTTAGATATATATGTACAATCTCTGATATGGTGATGAAACACACACACACACAAATATACTTTTGAAAATCATGCTTTAAAATAAATATAAAAAGGTATTTTCAAAATTATATATTTTCTCAAGTTCAAAAATACTAAAATGGACAAAGGAACAAAACAGTACAGAAATAGACGTCTGTATTTTAATTCAGACGTCTGACATCAATATCAGACGTCTAAATTAATATAACAGACGTCTGAACTCTATGTTTTTAATGCCTCTATTTCTATATGAAATAGACGTCTGTCAATTTAATAACAGACGTCTGTCACCCTAGACAGACGTCTGAATTAAAAGACAGACGTCTAAATTAACTGTTTTTGTTTTCCTTTTATTTTTTCGAAATTCAAAATTATTCAGACATCTGTCACTTTTATCTCAGACATCTGAACTTGACGAACTGAAGCATCTCTTCATAAAATATCAAAATCTGAAGAGTTGTCTTCTTCACCAAGAGTTGCACTTCTTCAAAGAGTTGCAACTATTAAATTAAGACTATTCATTACTATAAATAGAGATGAAAATTCACTATTTTGATAACTAATTCTTTCTATCTTTTCTGATCTTATATTGTTATAATATCAAGTGATTTTCAATTCTCTACTTCCTATCTTTGCACATTCAAATCATCATATCAAGAAGATTATAGGAAGGGTGTACTACATTGACTATATTCGTGTTATTCAAAGAACACACAAGTCAAGAAACAATTTACCAAATTGTATTTGAAGTCCTATTCGGTTGCTTAGGCGGAAAAGTCCTGTTCGGTTGCTCAGGCGGTGTAATACCTGTTCCTCCGGGTTAAGTGAGGGTTGTTAGAGAAATTCCAGAAGGAGTCTGGGACTGGACGTAGAACGAGAAGTTCAAACCAGTATAAAAATCCCTGGTGTCATTTTTATTACTGCCATTACTATTATTTATATTTCCGCACTTGCTAGTCGTAGTTTAACTATATTATCGATCCATATAGATTTTCATTTGGTATCAGAGCAAGGTCATCACATAACTATAACATAGTTATCTGATATTTTTTAATATGGACAATAACACTAGCAACAGTTTCACTGAGGGACAAGCCACTACACGACCACCATTGTTTAACGGATTAAATTATAGTTATTGGTCAACTAGAATGAGAATTTTTATGCAAGCAAGTGGATTTGAAACCTGGAATATCATTCAAACTGAATATCATATTCCTACTACAGAGTATGCTACATGGTCTAATACCCAAAAACTAGATGCTACTGCAAATGCAAAAGCAATGAACATGTTATTTTGTGCTTTAGACAAAAATGAATTCAATCGAGTCAGTATCTGTAAAACTGGATATGAAATTTGGAATACTCTTAAGGTTACACACGAAGGAACAAATAAAGTAAAACAAAGCAAGATCTCTATGCTTAAAAACCAATTTCAAAACTTTAGGATGAAACAAGGAGAAAGTATTAGTGAAATGTACTCTAGATTCCAGGATATTTATCACTCACTTTTAGCTTTAGAAGTCACTTTTACTGAATCTGATGTTGTATCAAAAATCCTTAACTCTTTAACTGATGAATGGGAACGAAAAGTCTTAGCTATCGAGGAAGCTAATGATATTTCAACCATAAAAACAGAAGAGTTAATAGGAAATCTAATGTCCTATGAAGTAAATTTGCAGGCAAGACGAGCACAAGCACATGACAAGAAAACTATCGCTTTTCAAGCAGAAAAAGAAGACTCTGAATCAGAAGATGATATGGCATTTATAGCTAAGAATTTCAAAAAGTTTCTAAAATTCAAAAAAGGTAATAAATTTGGAAATAACAAGGGCTTTAATAAGCCATCAAGCTCATCTCTTGAATGCTACGAATGTCACAAGAAGGGCCACATAAAGAAAGATTGTCCTGATCGGAAGAAAGAAAATAATCTCAAAAAGGACAAATATAAAAAGAAACAAGCCTTCTCAGTTACATGGGATGATACAGAATCTTCTTCATCAGACAGTGATAATGACAGTGATTCAGAACAAGCCAACGTTTGTTTTATGGCAACAAATGATGATGTAAGTGATCTAACTTTTGACGATTTAATAGAAATAAACTCTGAATTGTTAGATAAACTTAGAATCCTAAAGAGTAAATATAAAGATGCTTTAGGAAAATTAAATAGAACTGAAATAGAAACTGACATGTTAAAAGATGAAAAAAAAATATTAGAGGAAGAGTTAGTAAAATCTCAAGAATCTTATGTTAACATAACATCTCAATTCACTGATTTAAGCAGTGAAATAGAAAGACAGAAATATGAGAATGTTAAATTAGCAAAAGAAAATTATGATTTAAACTCTAATATTAAAACACTTGATATAGAAGTATCAAATCTTAAAACAAAACTGGAAAATATTTCTAAAAATGTTTCTAAATTTAACAGTGGAAGAGAGAGTCTCTCTAAAATAATTGAGAATTCTCAAACTTGTTCAAATAAAAAAGGATTAGGATATAAAAAACCAATACAAAAGCATTCTAAAAATAATGGTTCTTTATATACTAATTTTAAGAAAAAGGAATCTATATCTGCTCAAAAATCTTCTTCAAAAATTATTCATCCAAAATCAATTATGATTTGGGTTCCAAAAACTAATAATAATTTGATTAGGAAAAACTACATTAAATCTTTTATTATGTCTGTACATAAGAATGAAAATTTTATTTTTAAAGGGAACTCTAAACCCAACTGGGTTTGGCTTCCTAAGATTTAACCCTTAGGACCCTATAGAGGAAGTGGGTACCAATAGAATTTCAATATTTTTTGCAGGTACCGATTAAGAAAAGAGGAAAATGGATTCTAGACAGTGGTTGCTCAAAACACATGACAGGCAACAAAAATATGTTAACTAACATTATCTACTCAGATGGAGGATCTGTCACTCTTGGAGATAATTCAAAAGGTTACATCATCGGCAAAGGCGATGTGAGCAATGACGGTACATCTAAATTACCTCTTATTACAAATGTCTTATTAGTTAAAAATTTAAAACATAACTTACTAAGTATTAGTCAATTATGTGATAAAGGTTTTAACATAGTATTTTCTGAAAATAAATGCAATATTTTTTATCATAACAAAAATATCATTTTCGAAGGAGTAAGAGATCATAATATTTATATTTTAAATATGAAAATAAATCATAATACAAATATGTGCTTATTAGTCAAAGAAAATGATCCTTGGCTATGGCATAAAAGATTTTGTCATATAAATTTCAAAGCTATTGATAAATTATCCAAAAATAATTTGGTAAAAGGATTACCTAAAATGAATTTTAAGGTAAATAGCATTTGTGATGCTTGTCAACTAGGAAAGCTAACTAAATCTACTTTTAAATCCAAGAAGATCATCTCAACTTTGCAACCTCTTGAATTGTTGCATCTAGACTTATTTGGACCAACTCAGACTCAATCTATTAATCACAATAGATATGTCTTTGTAATAGTTGATGACTTCTCTAGATATACTTGGACTTTATTTATGAAAAACAAAAGTGATACTTTTGAAAATTTCAAAATCTTTGCTAAACGTATTCAAAATATTAAAAATCTAAAAATTAAAAATATTAGAAGTGATCATGGAGGAGAATTTGAAAATGAAATGTTTGAGAAGTTTTGTAATAAAAAAGGAATATTTCATAACTTTTCATTTCCAAAAACGCCTCAACAAAATGGAGTTGTTGAACGTAAAAATAGAACACTTCAAGAATGTGCTAGGACTTTATTGAATGGAACCACTCTTCCAAAACAATTTTGGGCAGAAGCCGTTGCTACTGCTTGTTATGTCCTAAATCGTGTATCTATTCGACCTTTAACTAAACATACTCCATATGAACTCTTCATCGGTAGAAAACCTAATATATCTTACTTTAAAATTTTTGGTTCTAAATGTTTTGCTTTAAATACAAAAGATCAATTAGGTAAGTTTGATCCAAAATCGGATGAATGTATATTCATCGGATATTCCGAACGAAGCAAAGCATATAGAATCTATAATATAAGAACTAAATCTATTGAAGAAACACTTCATGTATCATTTGATGAAAATTTCAAAATTAAAACAAATGATGATGAAGACATTGTAACAATTTCAAATTCTACTTTTGACAACAATACACCTGACAATATCACTTCTATAAATCAATTTGAAACTGAATTAAAATCTCCACCAAGAATTTTAAAAGATCATCCAATTCAAAATATAATAGGAGAAATTGATGAAAGAGTTAAAACAAGAAATCAACTAAATCAAATGGGTCATATAGCGTTTCTTTCTAATATAGAACCTAAAAATATTAAGGAAGCCTCAACTGACGATTATTGGATTATTGCGATGCAAGAAGAACTAAACCAATTCGAAAGAAATGACGTTTGGGATTTAGTTCCACGACCAAATGATCAAACAGTTATTGGCACTAAATGGGTTTTTAAAAATAAAGCTGATGAAAATGGTAATATCACTAGAAATAAAGCTAGATTAGTTGCTCAAGGATATAATCAGGAAGAAGGAATTGACTATGAAGAAACATTTGCTCCTGTCGCAAGATTAGAAGCAATACGAATTCTATTAGCCTATGCTTGCTTTCATGATTTCAAATTATATCAAATGGATGTTAAAAGTGCTTTTTTAAATGGATTTATTAAAGAAAATGTTTATGTTGAACAACCTCCCTTGTTTATACACGAACAATTTCCAGAACATGTTTATAAACTTAAAAAGGCTTTATATGGTTTGAAACAAGCACCTCGTGCTTGGTATGATCGTTTAAAAGGTTATTTAATCAATTCTGGTTTTGAAATTGGAAAGGTTGATCAAACTCTTTTTATTAAGAAAAAGAAACATGATATTTTAATTGTTCAAATTTATGTAGATGATATTATTTTTGGATCAACTAATGATAAATTATGTCAAGAATTTTCTAAAATAATGACAAATGAATTTGAAATGTCTCATATGGGAGAATTAACATATTTTCTTGGACTTCAAATTAAACAAATTAATAATGGTATTTTTATAAATCAAGAAAAATATTGTAATAATTTAATCAAACGCTTTGGTTTGGAAAATACCTCTGCCAAACCAACTCCTATGAGTACAACCATGCGTCTTGAAAAAGATGAAAATGGCAAGAGTGTAGACCAAAAGTTATATCGAAGTATGATTGGATCGTTATTATATTTAACTGCTAGTAGACCCGATATAATGATGAGTGTCTGTTTGTGTGCACGATTTCAAGCCGATCCTAAAGAATCACATATTAGAGCAGTGAAACGTATTTTACGTTATCTCAACAAAACCAAAGATTTTGGACTATTTTATCCGAAAGAATGTCCTTTTGAATTAGTATCATATAGTGATGCTGATTTTGGAGGAAGTCGGACGGATAGAAAAAGTACAAGTGGGACTTGTCACTTCATTGGACGGTCTCTAGTATCTTGGTTCAGTAAGAAACAAAATTGCGTATCACTTTCTACTTGTGAAGCAGAATATATATCTGCAGCTTTGGCATGTGCTCAAGTAATTTATATGCAACAAACTCTTCAAGATTTTGGTTTTAACTTATCCAAATCTACAATCTTCTGTGATAACTCTAGTGCTATTAATTTATCTAAAAATCCAGTAAATCATTCACGGACAAAACATATTGATATTCGTCATCATTTTCTTCGTGATAATATTGAAAAAGATATAATCAATCTAGAATTTATATCTTCGGAAAATCAATTAGCAGATATTTTTACCAAACCTTTAAATGAAAACATTTTTGTAAAATTGAGACGAGAACTTGGTATTATCTCTCTCAAAAATTTATGAAGTGTACTTCAGCTATTCTGTCTTTATTTAAATTTTTTTTATCCACACATATTGTTTCTGGTTAACATTAAATTTTCTCTTCTTTTAATCTTAACCATTTATTTTTTAGCCTTTAGTTGTCTATAAATTTCTTCTTACCAAAGAAAATTATCATTCAGCTTTTCTATTCTTTTTACAAAGGTGAAAGCAAAAAATTATTCAAATATGTTTTTTAACTTTGCATTATTCTTTTATACCATGGCTGGTTCATCCTCAGATGAGCCCTCCTATACATCTGAATATTCTTCAATTAATTTTGAAACTCCTAGTTCTGGGTCTTCCGAACTTCCGACTCCAACTCCAGCTTATATTCCGATATGTCCACCACAAAGTCATCATACGGGATATACGCCGGAAAATAAACGTACGCGAAGAAATTTATTTCCATCTCCATCTACTAAGGAAAAGATAGATGATTTACATCACTATCAGAGGGAAACACTTAATCTTCAGCGAGAAATGTATTTTGAGCAAAAGAGTCATGGAAGACGACTCAGTTTTCTTGAACGGTGTGCTGCAAAAATATGTGGTTCATCTCCGATCAACACGAATGCACATATTCACTCACCTCAACGTCCTCATGTATCCCCAAATTCATGGGAACGTCAACCTCAATGGTCTCCTATTAATCAGTCTGCTGAACAAAATCAACACGATTCATCCAAAGGGAAGTCTCCGAAGTCTCCAAAAACTCCAAAGACTCCTAAATAGATAATATATATGTCTGTATGTTTGATTTGTTTATTTATACTTATTTTCTGTTCTTATCAATATAAATAAATAAACTATTAAATTTTTTTAAGCCTAAGCATAAAGAAAAATTTTTATCAGACAGACAGACGTTTATATTTTTCAACAGACGTCTGTAAAAACAACTACTTTTACTATTTTCAGCCACACAGACGTCTGAATCATTTTTCACAGACGTCTAAATCTGACTATACTTTTGCAGCCTACAATTAGCCGTCTGTTTAAAAATAACAGACGTCTGTTATTCATTATAGACATCTAAACATAAAATTATCAGACGTCTGAATTTAGTGCAAAATGTTTTTTACTCTCTGTTTCAATTTAAACCTTCTGAGCCGTCTGTCAATTATTTTTAGACGTCTGTCATAAATATTTAGACGTCTGTTCTTCTTGTCTTTGATTTTATTCTACAGAATCTCAGACGTCTGTTTATTTTTCAGACGTCCGAAACCCTGTTAAGAAGAAATCTATAAAAAATCATTCCAACGGTTTATTTTCTTCTTCTCGTCTTTTTTTGTCTCTCAAACTCAAAACCCTAGTCTTTTTCCAATTAATCATATGGCGCCCAAATCTAAGAAACAAAAAGGAGATTCATCTCAACAACCTCCTCACATTCTTCCTTCGGAAGATCAAATTGAAGCTTGGTTATACCACGAACCTCGAAGCATGGCTCGTTACAAGCATTTATGTACTCTTCAATCATTTCATGGTATTTTTCATAATCTTGATCATTTTCCTTCCTACAAACTTAGGCTCTATACCGATAGATCTCAGATTACAAGCCTTATTGATTTCAAAGATAATCAAGTCAACATTTGTAGACTTAGTGTTTTATTATTTCTAGCAAATGTTAACAATCCAAAAATTAGACTTCATCGAGATAAAGGAACGCTTTGGACAAGCGTTTTTGGAAACATTCTGCAAATAACTCCTTCTGACATTGGACGAATTTTAAAATGTAGCTCGTAAGGAGTCGACATAGATGACTTTAAGTTAGAAGGAGAGGAACTTAAACAAATAGAATATTATCTTTTTGAACCTGAAAAATCCACAGATAGATCAAATCATCTTCGTCCTCGACCTCGACTATTGCTTAGAATGCTAATAAAAACAATTTTTCCCCGGCAAGGAAGCCATGAGGTCATTTACGATGATGAAGATAAGGCACTTCAATCAATTCTATCCAATACTCAAATCAATTGGGCTCAATACTTTTATGATGCTTTTCGCACTTATCATGACTCCAAGAAACGCTCAATTATCTATGCTCCTTATATTACTCGAATTCTATCTGCCTTCTCTATTCAAAGTCCGTCAATTGAATTTGAAAAAATCAAGGTATCCAACATTCGCTTCTTCAGTTTAATGGGATTACCAGAATCTCCTCCGACATTTCCAACATTTAATGATTATCAAGCGGAACAACTTGCTTTACAAAAAGAAAAAGGAAAAGCAAAAGTAAGTAGTTCCGGACATAATGGAGATGAAGGCGATACTGAACAAGAAAAGGATGATGAAGAAAGGGAAGATGAAGAAGAAGATGAAGATGAAGCTTTTGAGCAAGCTTTTATCCAAAGCCCAAATTCGGAAAATTTCGAGATAGAACTAATTTCTGGTACTTCTCGCTCTTTTACTAAAAATGAAAAGCTCAAATCCGACATCACTATTTCTAAAAATCAAAAGAAAATTTCTCAACAAATAGCACAAGGCTTTTCTTCCATCAATTCTAGATTCGATTACTTAGATGCCAAAGTCGAAGAGAATGCACGAGAATTGAAAAATATCAAGACAATTCTTCGTCAATTATGGAAAAAGTCTCATGGATCCTCTCCTCCTTCTTCTCCAACTTGGGGAGAATGGTGAATGAAGATGGTTTTCTTTTTGTTTCTCTTTTGGTTCAAACAATGTCTTCTCTCATAAAATCTTTTCTGTTTTTTATTATTATTTAAAGTTGATTGTATAATTTTATCTGTCTTTCTTAGTAAACTATGTTAGGTAAACAAATGATGTATCCTAAACATTGATTTGTTATTATCTTGCTTGGTTTGTTTACATCTCTTAATTAGTGTGTTATTCACAGATTTGTTACTTATTTTTATCCAAAACACCCCCAACAACTCTTTTTGTTAATGACAAAGGGGGAGAAATAATTATATTTCTGCTATATAATATGGTCATATTGACAGGGGGAGCAAAAGGTATGATTATACTAATCGATGAATTATATAGTTGTCATCATCAAAAAGGGGGAGAATGTTGGAACCTGCCTTCTTCGATTTTAATGCGACAACTATATATTTCAATCTATATACTATTATGTCAAATATTCTTGCAGGAATCGTCAAAAGAAGCTATTATCATATCATCAACAAGATTAAAGTTCTTAAAAAATCTATTTAGATATATATGTACAATCTCTGATATGGTGATGAAACACACACACACACAAATATACTTTTGAAAATCATGCTTTAAAATAAATATAAAAAGGTATTTTCAAAATTATATATTTTCTCAAGTTCAAAAATACTAAAATGGACAAAGGAACAAAACAGTACAGAAATAGACGTCTGTATTTTAATTCAGACGTCTGACATCAATATCAGACGTCTAAATTAATATAACAGACGTCTGAACTCTATGTTTTTAATGCCTCTATTTCTATATGAAATAGACGTCTGTCAATTTAATAACAGACGTCTGTCACCCTAGACAGACGTATGAATTAAAAGACAGACGTCTAAATTAACTGTTTTTGTTTTCCTTTTATTTTTTCGAAATTCAAAATTATTCAGACATCTGTCACTTTTATCTCAGACATCTGAACTTGACGAACTGAAGCATCTCTTCATAAAATATCAAAATCTGAAGAGTTGTCTTCTTCACCAAGAGTTGCACTTCTTCAAAGAGTTGCAACTATTAAATTAAGACTATTCATTACTATAAATAGAGATGAAAATTCACTATTTTGATAACTAATTCTTTCTATCTTTTCTGATCTTATATTGTTATAATATCAAGTGATTTTCAATTCTCTACTTCCTATCTTTGCACATTCAAATCATCATATCAAGAAGATTATAGGAAGGGTGTACTACATTGACTATATTCGTGTTATTCAAAGAACACACAAGTCAAGAAACAATTTACCAAATTGTATTTGAAGTCCTATTCGGTTGCTTAGGCGGAAAAGTCCTGTTCGGTTGCTCAGGCGGTGTAATACCTGTTCCTCCGGGTTAAGTGAGGGTTGTTAGAGAAATTCCAGAAGGAGTCTGGGACTGGACGTAGAACGAGAAGTTCAAACCAGTATAAAAATCCCTGGTGTCATTTTTATTACTGCCATTACTATTATTTATATTTCCGCACTTGCTAGTCGTAGTTTAACTATATTATCGATCCATATAGATTTTCATTTGGTATCAGAGCAAGGTCATCACATAACTATAACATAGTTATCTGATATTTTTTAATATGGACAATAACACTAGCAACAGTTTCACTGAGGGACAAGCCACTACACGACCACCATTGTTTAACGGATTAAATTATAGTTATTGGTCAACTAGAATGAGAATTTTTATGCAAGCAAGTGGATTTGAAACCTGGAATATCATTCAAACTGAATATCATATTCCTACTACAGAGTATGCTACATGGTCTAATACCCAAAAACTAGATGCTACTGCAAATGCAAAAGCAATGAACATGTTATTTTGTGCTTTAGACAAAAATGAATTCAATCGAGTCAGTATCTGTAAAACTGGATATGAAATTTGGAATACTCTTAAGGTTACACACGAAGGAACAAATAAAGTAAAACAAAGCAAGATCTCTATGCTTAAAAACCAATTTCAAAACTTTAGGATGAAACAAGGAGAAAGTATTAGTGAAATGTACTCTAGATTCCAGGATATTTATCACTCACTTTTAGCTTTAGAAGTCACTTTTACTGAATCTGATGTTGTATCAAAAATCCTTAACTCTTTAACTGATGAATGGGAACGAAAAGTCTTAGCTATCGAGGAAGCTAATGATATTTCAACCATAAAAACAGAAGAGTTAATAGGAAATCTAATGTCCTATGAAGTAAATTTGCAGGCAAGACGAGCACAAGCACATGACAAGAAAACTATCGCTTTTCAAGCAGAAAAAGAAGACTCTGAATCAGAAGATGATATGGCATTTATAGCTAAGAATTTCAAAAAGTTTCTAAAATTCAAAAAAGGTAATAAATTTGGAAATAACAAGGGCTTTAATAAGCCATCAAGCTCATCTCTTGAATGCTACGAATGTCACAAGAAGGGCCACATAAAGAAAGATTGTCCTGATCGGAAGAAAGAAAATAATCTCAAAAAGGACAAATATAAAAAGAAACAAGCCTTCTCAGTTACATGGGATGATACAGAATCTTCTTCATCAGACAGTGATAATGACAGTGATTCAGAACAAGCCAACGTTTGTTTTATGGCAACAAATGATGATGTAAGTGATCTAACTTTTGACGATTTAATAGAAATAAACTCTGAATTGTTAGATAAACTTAGAATCCTAAAGAGTAAATATAAAGATGCTTTAGGAAAATTAAATAGAACTGAAATAGAAACTGACATGTTAAAAGATGAAAAAAAAATATTAGAGGAAGAGTTAGTAAAATCTCAAGAATCTTATGTTAACATAACATCTCAATTCACTGATTTAAGCAGTGAAATAGAAAGACAGAAATATGAGAATGTTAAATTAGCAAAAGAAAATTATGATTTAAACTCTAATATTAAAACACTTGATATAGAAGTATCAAATCTTAAAACAAAACTGGAAAATATTTCTAAAAATGTTTCTAAATTTAACAGTGGAAGAGAGAGTCTCTCTAAAATAATTGAGAATTCTCAAACTTGTTCAAATAAAAAAGGATTAGGATATAAAAAACCAATACAAAAGCATTCTAAAAATAATGGTTCTTTATATACTAATTTTAAGAAAAAGGAATCTATATCTGCTCAAAAATCTTCTTCAAAAATTATTCATCCAAAATCAATTATGATTTGGGTTCCAAAAACTAATAATAATTTGATTAGGAAAAACTACATTAAATCTTTTATTATGTCTGTACATAAGAATGAAAATTTTATTTTTAAAGGGAACTCTAAACCCAACTGGGTTTGGCTTCCTAAGATTTAACCCTTAGGACCCTATAGAGGAAGTGGGTACCAATATAATTTCAATATTTTTTGCAGGTACCGATTAAGAAAAGAGGAAAATGGATTCTAGACAGTGGTTGCTCAAAACACATGACAGGCAACAAAAATATGTTAACTAACATTATCTACTCAGATGGAGGATCTGTCACTTTTGGAGATAATTCAAAAGGTTACATCATCGGCAAAGGCGATGTGAGCAATGACGGTACATCTAAATTACCTCTTATTACAAATGTCTTATTAGTTAAAAATTTAAAACATAACTTACTAAGTATTAGTCAATTATGTGATAAAGGTTTTAACATAGTATTTTCTGAAAATAAATGCAATATTTTTTATCATAACAAAAATATCATTTTCGAAGGAGTAAGAGATCATAATATTTATATTTTAAATATGAAAATAAATCATAATACAAATATGTGCTTTTAGTCAAAGAAAATGATCCTTGGCTATGGCATAAAAGATTTTGTCATATAAATTTCAAAGCTATTGATAAATTATCCAAAAATAATTTGGTAAAAGGATTACCTAAAATGAATTTTAAGGTAAATAGCATTTGTGATGCTTGTCAACTAGGAAAGCTAACTAAATCTACTTTTAAATCCAAGAAGATCATCTCAACTTTGCAACCTCTTGAATTGTTGCATCTAGACTTATTTGGACCAACTCAGACTCAATCTATTAATCACAATAGATATGTCTTTGTAATAGTTGATGACTTCTCTAGATATACTTGGACTTTATTTATGAAAAACAAAAGTGATACTTTTGAAAATTTCAAAATCTTTGCTAAACGTATTCAAAATATTAAAAATCTAAAAATTAAAAATATTAGAAGTGATCATGGAGGAGAATTTGAAAATGAAATGTTTGAGAAGTTTTGTAATAAAAAAGGAATATTTCATAACTTTTCATTTCCAAGAACGCCTCAACAAAATGGAGTTGTTGAACGTAAAAATAGAACACTTCAAGAATGTGCTAGGACTTTATTGAATGGAACCACTCTTCCAAAACAATTTTGGGCAGAAGCCGTTGCTACTGCTTGTTATGTCCTAAATCGTGTATCTATTCGACCTTTAACTAAACATACTCCATATGAACTCTTCATCGGTAGAAAACCTAATATATCTTACTTTAAAATTTTTGGTTCTAAATGTTTTGCTTTAAATACAAAAGATCAATTAGGTAAGTTTGATCCAAAATCGGATGAATGTATATTCATCGGATATTCCAAACGAAGCAAAGCATATAGAATCTATAATATAAGAACTAAATCTATTGAAGAAACACTTCATGTATCATTTGATGAAAATTTCAAAATTAAAACAAATGATGATGAAGACATTGTAACAATTTCAAATTCTATTTTTGACAACAATACACCTGACAATATCACTTCTATAAATCAATTTGAAACTGAATTAAAATCTCCACCAAGAATTTTAAAAGATCATCCAATTCAAAATATAATAGGAGAAATTGATGAAAGAGTTAAAACAAGAAATCAACTAAATCAAATGGGTCATATAGCGTTTCTTTCTAATATAGAACCTAAAAATATTAAGGAAGCCTCAACTGACGATTATTGGATTATTGCGATGCAAGAAGAACTAAACCAATTCGAAAGAAATGACGTTTGGGATTTAGTTCCACGACCAAATGATCAAACAGTTATTGGCACTAAATGGGTTTTTAAAAATAAAGCTGATGAAAATGGTAATATCACTAGAAATAAAGCTAGATTAGTTGCTCAAGGATATAATCAGGAAGAAGGAATTGACTATGAAGAAACATTTGCTCCTGTCGCAAGATTAGAAGCAATACGAATTCTATTAGCCTATGCTTGCTTTCATGATTTCAAATTATATCAAATGGATGTTAAAAGTGCTTTTTAAAATGGATTTATTAAAGAAAATGTTTATGTTGAACAACCTCCCTTGTTTATACACGAACAATTTCCAGAACATGTTTATAAACTTAAAAAGGCTTTATATGGTTTGAAACAAGCACCTCGTGCTTGGTATGATCGTTTAAAAGGTTATTTAATCAATTCTGGTTTTGAAATTGGAAAGGTTGATCAAACTCTTTTTATTAAGAAAAAGAAACATGATATTTTAATTGTTCAAATTTATGTAGATGATATTATTTTTGGATCAACTAATGATAAATTATGTCAAGAATTTTCTAAAATAATGACAAATGAATTTGAAATGTCTCATATGGGAGAATTAACATATTTTCTTGGACTTCAAATTAAACAAATTAATAATGGTATTTTTATAAATCAAGAAAAATATTGTAATAATTTAATCAAACGCTTTGGTATGGAAAATACCTCTGCCAAACCAACTCCTATGAGTACAACCATACGTCTTGAAAAAGATGAAAATGGCAAGAGTGTAGACCAAAAGTTATATCGA
This sequence comes from Allium fistulosum, assembly GCA_030737815.1. NCBI lineage: Eukaryota > Viridiplantae > Streptophyta > Magnoliopsida > Asparagales > Amaryllidaceae > Allium > Allium fistulosum. The sequence goes on from CM060907.1 coordinate 856,552,926, forward strand.
AGTATGATTGGATCGTTATTATATTTAACTGCTAGTAGACCCGATATAATGATGAGTGTCTGTTTGTGTGCACGATTTCAAGCCGATCCTAAAGAATCACATATTAGAGCAGTGAAACGTATTTTACGTTATCTCAACAAAACCAAAGATTTTGGACTATTTTATCCGAAAGAATGTCCTTTTGAATTAGTATCATATAGTGATGCTGATTTTGGAGGAAGTCGGACGGATAGAAAAAGTACAAGTGGGACTTGTCACTTCATTGGACGGTCTCTAGTATCTTGGTTCAGTAAGAAACAAAATTGCGTATCACTTTCTACTTGTGAAGCAGAATATATATCTGCAGCTTTGGCATGTGCTCAAGTAATTTATATGCAACAAACTCTTCAAGATTTTGGTTTTAACTTATCCAAATCTACAATCTTCTGTGATAACTCTAGTGCTATTAATTTATCTAAAAATCCAGTAAATCATTCACGGACAAAACATATTGATATTCGTCATCATTTTCTTCGTGATAATATTGAAAAAGATATAATCAATCTAGAATTTATATCTTCGGAAAATCAATTAGCAGATATTTTTACTAAACCTTTAAATGAAAACATTTTTGTAAAATTGAGACGAGAACTTGGTATTATCTCTCTCAAAAATTTATGAAGTGTACTTCAGCTATTCTGTCTTTATTTAAATTTTTTTTATCCACACATATTGTTTCTGGTTAACATTAAATTTTCTCTTCTTTTAATCTTAACCATTTATTTTTTAGCCTTTAGTTGTCTATAAATTTCTTCTTACCAAAGAAAATTATCATTCAGCTTTTCTATTCTTTTTACAAAGGTGAAAGCAAAAAATTATTCAAATATGTTTTTTAACTTTGCATTATTCTTTTATACCATGGCTGGTTCATCCTCAAATGAGCCCTCCTATACATCTGAATATTCTTCAATTAATTTTGAAACTCCTAGTTCTGGGTCTTCCGAACTTCCGACTCCAACTCCAGCTTATATTCCGATATGTCCACCACAAAGTCATCATACGGGATATACGCCGGAAAATAAACGTACGCGAAGAAATTTATTTCCATCTCCATCTACTAAGGAAAAGATAGATGATTTACATCACTATCAGAGGGAAACACTTAATCTTCAGCGAGAAATGTATTTTGAGCAAAAGAGTCATGGAAGACGACTCAGTTTTCTTGAACGGTGTGCTGCAAAAATATGTGGTTCATCTCCGATCAACACGAATGCACATATTCACTCACCTCAACGTCCTCATGTATCCCCAAATTCATGGGAACGTCAACCTCAATGGTCTCCTATTAATCAGTCTGCTGAACAAAATCAACACGATTCATCCAAAGGGAAGTCTCCGAAGTCTCCAAAAACTCCAAAGACTCCTAAATAGATAATATATATGTCTGTATGTTTGATTTGTTTATTTATACTTATTTTCTGTTCTTATCAATATAAATAAATAAACTATTAAATTTTTTTTAAGCCTAAGCATAAAGAAAAATTTTTATCAGACAGACAGACGTTTATATTTTTCAACAGACGTCTGTAAAAACAACTACTTTTACTATTTTCAGCCACACAGATGTCTGAATCATTTTTCACAGACGTCTAAATCTGACTATACTTTTGCAGCCTACAATTAGCCATCTGTTTAAAAATAACAGACGTCTGTTATTCATTATAGACGTCTAAACATAAAATTATCAGACGTCTGAATTTAGTGCAAAATGTTTTTTACTCTCTGTTTCAATTTAAACCTTCTGAGCCGTCTGTCAATTATTTTTAGACGTCTGTCATACGTCTTAGACGTCTGTCATAAATATTTAGACGTCTGTTCTTCTTGTCTTTGATTTTATTCTACAGAATCTCAGACGTCTGTTTATTTTTCAGACGTCCGAAACCCTGTTAAGAAGAAATCTATAAAAAATCATTCCAACGGTTTATTTTCTTCTTCTCGTCTTTTTTTGTCTCTCAAACTCAAAACCCTAGTCTTTTTCCAATTAATCATATGGCGCCCAAATCTAAGAAACAAAAAGGAGATTCATCTCAACAACCTCCTCACATTCTTCCTTCGGAAGATCAAATTGAAGCTTGGTTATACCACGAATCTCGAAGCATGGCTCGTTACAAGCATTTATGTACTCTTCAATCATTTCATGGTATTTTTCATAATCTTGATCATTTTCCTTCCTACAAACTTAGGCTCTATACCGATAGATCTCAGATTACAAGCCTTATTGATTTCAAAGATAATCAAGTCAACATTTGTAGACTTAGTGTTTTATTATTTCTAGCAAATGTTAACAATCCAAAAATTAGACTTCATCGAGATAAAGGAACGCTTTGGACAAGCGTTTTTGGAAACATTCTGCAAATAACTCCTTCTGACATTGGACGAATTTTAAAATGTAGCTCGGAAGGAGTCGACATAGATGACTTTAAGTTAGAAGGAGAGGAACTTAAACAAATAGAATATTATCTTTTTGAACCTGAAAAATCCACAGATAGATCAAATCATCTTCGTCCTCGACCTCGACTATTGCTTAGAATGCTAATAAAAACAATTTTTCCCCGGCAAGGAAGCCATGAGGTCATTTACGATGATGAAGATAAGGCACTTCAATCAATTCTATCCAATACTCAAATCAATTGGGCTCAATACTTTTATGATGCTTTTCGCACTTATCATGACTCCAAGAAACGCTCAATTATCTATGCTCCTTATATCACTCGAATTCTATCTGCCTTCTCTATTCAAAGTCCGTCAATTGAATTTGAAAAAATCAAGGTATCCAACATTCGCTTCTTCAGTTTAATGGGATTACCAGAATCTCCTCCGACATTTCCAACATTTAATGATTATCAAGCGGAACAACTTGCTTTACAAAAAGAAAAAGGAAAAGCAAAAGTAAGTAGTTCCGGACATAATGGAGATGAAGGCGATACTGAACAAGAAAAGGATGATGAAGAAAGGGAAGATGAAGAAGAAGATGAAGATGAAGCTTTTGAGCAAGCTTTTATCCAAAGCCCAAATTCGGAAAATTTCGAGATAGAACTAATTTCTGGTACTTCTCGCTCTTTTACTAAAAATGAAAAGCTCAAATCCGACATCACTATTTCTAAAAATCAAAAGAAAATTTCTCAACAAATAGCACAAGGCTTTTCTTCCATCAATTCTAGATTCGATTACTTAGATGCCAAAGTCGAAGAGAATGCACGAGAATTGAAAAATATCAAGACAATTCTTCGTCAATTATGGAAAAAGTCTCATGGATCCTCTCCTCCTTCTTCTCCAACTTGGGGAGAATGGTGAATGAAGATGGTTTTCTTTTTGTTTCTCTTTTGGTTCAAACAATGCCTTCTCTCATAAAATCTTTTTTGTTTTTTTTTTATTATTTAAAGTTGATTGTATAATTTTATCTGTCTTTCTTAGTAAACTATGTTAGGTAAACAAATGATGTATCCTAAACATTGATTTGTTATTATCTTGCTTGGTTTGTTTACATCTCTTAATTAGTGTGTTATTCACAGATTTGTTACTTCTTTTTATCCAAAACACCCCCAACAACTCTTTTTGTTAATGACAAAGGGGGAGAAATAATTATATTTCTGCTATATAATATGGTCATATTGACAGGGGGAGCAAAAGGTATGATTATACTAATCGATGAATTATATAGTTGTCATCATCAAAAAGGGGGAGAATGTTGGAACCTGCCTTCTTCGATTTTAATGCGACAACTATATATTTCAATCTATATACTATTATGTCAAATATTCTTGCAGGAATCGTCAAAAGAAGCTATTATCATATCATCAACAAGATTAAAGTTCTTAAAAAATCTATTTAGATATATATGTACAATCTCTGATATGGTTATGAAACACACACACACACAAATATACTTTTGAAAATCATGCTTTAAAATAAATATAAAAAGGTATTTTCAAAATTATATATTTTCTCAAGTTCAAAAATACTAAAATGGACAAAGGAACAAAACAGTACAGAAATAGACGTCTGTATTTTAATTCAGACGTCTGACATCAATATCAGACGTCTAAATTAATATAACAGACGTCTGAACTCTATGTTTTTAATGCCTCTATTTCTATATGAAATAGACGTCTGTCAATTTAATAACAGACGTCTGTCACCCTAGACAGACGTCTGAATTAAAAGACAGACGTCTAAATTAACTGTTTTTGTTTTCCTTTTATTTTTTCGAAATTCAAAATTATTCAGACATCTGTCACTTTTATCTCAGACATCTGAACTTGACGAACTGAAGCATCTCTTCATAAAATATCAAAATCTGAAGAGTTGTCTTCTTCACCAAGAGTTGCACTTCTTCAAAGAGTTGCAACTATTAAATTAAGACTATTCATTACTATAAATAGAGATGAAAATTCACTATTTTGATAACTAATTCTTTCTATCTTTTCTGATCTTATATTGTTATAATATCAAGTGATTTTCAATTCTCTACTTCCTATCTTTGCACATTCAAATCATCATATCAAGAAGATTATAGGAAGGGTGTACTACATTGACTATATTCGTGTTATTCAAAGAACACACAAGTCAAGAAACAATTTACCAAATTGTATTTGAAGTCCTATTCGGTTGCTTAGGCGGAAAAGTCCTGTTCGGTTGCTCAGGCGGTGTAATACCTGTTCCTCCGGGTTAAGTGAGGGTTGTTAGAGAAATTCCAGAAGGAGTCTGAGACTGGACGTAGAACGAGAAGTTCGAACCAGTATAAAAATCCCTGGTGTCATTTTTATTACTGCCATTACTATTATTTATATTTCCGCACTTACTAGTCTTAGTTTAACTATATTATCGATCCATATAGATTTTCATTTGGTATCAGAGCAAGGTCATCACATAACTATAACATAGTTATCTGATATTTTTTAATATGGACAATAACACTAGCAACAGTTTCACTGAGGGACAAGCCACTACACGACCACCATTGTTTAACGGATTAAATTATAGTTATTGGTCAACTAGAATGAGAATTTTTATGCAAGCAAGTGGATTTGAAACCTGGAATATCATTCAAACTGAATATCATATTCCTACTACAGAGTATGCTACATGGTCTAATACCCAAAAACTAGATGCTACTGCAAATGCAAAAGCAATGAACATGTTATTTTGTGCTTTAGACAAAAATGAATTCAATCGAGTCAGTATCTGTAAAACTGGATATGAAATTTGGAATACTCTTAAGGTTACACACGAAGGAACAAATAAAGTAAAACAAAGCAAGATCTCTATGCTTAAAAACCAATTTCAAAACTTTAGGATGAAACAAGGAGAAAGTATTAGTGAAATGTACTCTAGATTCCAGGATATTTATCACTCACTTTTAGCTTTAGAAGTCACTTTTACTGAATCTGATGTTGTATCAAAAATCCTTAACTCTTTAACTGATGAATGGAAACGAAAAGTCTTAGCTATCGAGGAAGCTAATGATATTTCAACCATAAAAACAGAAGAGTTAATAGGAAATCTAATGTCCTATGAAGTAAATTTGCAGGCAAGACGAGCACAAGCACAGGACAAGAAAACTATCGCTTTTCAAGCAGAAAAAGAAGACTCTGAATCAGAAGACGATATGGCATTTATAGCTAAGAATTTCAAAAAGTTTTTAAAATTCAAAAAAGGTAATAAATTTGGAAATAACAAGGGCTTTAATAAGCCATCAAGCTCATCTCTTGAATGCTACGAATGTCACAAGAAGGGCCACATAAAGAAAGATTGTCCTGATCGGAAGAAAGAAAATAATCTCAAAAAGGACAAATATAAAAAGAAACAAGCCTTCTCAGTTACATGGGATGATACAGAATCTTCTTCATCAGACAGTGATAATGACAGTGATTCAGAACAAGCCAACGTTTGTTTTATGGCAACAAATGATGATGTAAGTGATCTAACTTTTGACGATTTAATAGAAATAAACTCTGAATTGTTAGATAAACTTAGAATCCTAAAGAGTAAATATAAAGATGCTTTACGAAAATTAAATAGAACTGAAATAGAAAATGACATGTTAAAAGATGAAAAAAATATATTAGAGGAAGAGTTAGTAAAATCTCAAGAATCTTATGTTAACATAACATCTCAATTCACTGATTTAAGCAGTGAAATAGAAAGACAGAAATATGAGAATGTTAAATTAGCAAAAGAAAATTATGATTTAAACTCTAATATTAAAACACTTGATATAGAAGTATCAAATCTTAAAACAAAACTGGAAAATATTTCTAAAAATGTTTCTAAATTTAACAGTGGAAGAGAGAGTCTCTCTAAAATAATTGAGAATTCTCAAACTTGTTCAAATAAAAAAGGATTAGGATATAAGAAACCAATACAAAAGCATTCTAAAAATAATGGTTCTTTATATACTAATTTTAAGAAAAAGGAATCTATATCTGCTCAAAAATCTTCTTCAAAAATTATTCATCCAAAATCAATTATGATTTGGGTTCCAAAAACTAATAATAATTTGATTAGGAAAAACTACATTAAATCTTTTATTATGTCTGTACATAAGAATGAAAATTTTATTTTTAAAGGGAACTCTAAACCCAACTGGGTTTGGCTTCCTAAGATTTAACCCTTAGGACCCTATAGAGGAAGTGGGTACCAATAGAATTTCAATAGTTTTTGCAGGTACCGATTAAGAAAAGAGGAAAATGGATTCTAGACAGTGGTTGCTCAAAACACATGACAGGCAACAAAAATATGTTAACTAACATTATCTACTCAGATGGAGGATCTGTCACTTTTGGAGATAATTCAAAAGGTTACATCATCGGCAAAGGCGATGTGAGAAATGACGGTACATCTAAATTACCTCTTATTAAAAATGTCTTATTAGTTAAAAATTTAAAACATAACTTACTAAGTATTAGTCAATTATGTGATAAAGGTTTTAACATAGTATTTTCTGAAAATAAGTGCAATATTTTTTATCATAACAAAAATATCATTTTCGAAGGAGTAAGAGATCATAATATTTATATTTTAAATATGAAAATAAATCATAATACAAATATGTGCTTATTAGTCAAAGAAAATGATCCTTGGCTATGGCATAAAAGATTTTGTCATATAAATTTCAAAGCTATTGATAAATTATCCAAAAATAATTTGGTAAAAGGATTACCTAAAATGAATTTTAAGGTAAATAGCATTTGTGATGCTTGTCAACTAGGAAAGCTAACTAAATCTACTTTTAAATCCAAGAAGATCATCTCAACTTTGCAACCTCTTGAATTGTTGCATCTAGACTTATTTGGACCAACTCAGACTCAATCTATTAATCACAATAGATATGTCTTTGTAATAGTTGATGACTTCTCTAGATATACTTGGACTTTATTTATGAAAAACAAAAGTGATACTTTTGAAAATTTCAAAATCTTTGCTAAACGTATTCAAAATATTAAAAATCTAAAAATTAAAAATATTAGAAGTGATCATGGAGGAGAATTTGAAAATGAAATGTTTGAGAAGTTTTGTAATAAAAAAGGAATATTTCATAACTTTTCATTTCCAAAAACGCCTCAACAAAATGGAGTTGTTGAACGTAAAAATAGAACACTTCAAGAATGTGCTAGGACTTTATTGAATGGAACCACTCTTCCAAAACAATTTTGGGCAGAAGCCGTTGCTACTGCTTGTTATGTCCTAAATCGTGTATCTATTCGACCTTTAACTAAACATACTCCATATGAACTCTTCATCGGTAGAAAACCTAATATATCTTACTTTAAAATTTTTGGTTCTAAATGTTTTGCTTTAAATACAAAAGATCAATTAGGTAAGTTTGATCCAAAATCGGATGAATGTATATTCATCGGATATTCCGAACGAAGCAAAGCATATAGAATCTATAATATAAGAACTAAATCTATTGAAGAAACACTTCATGTATCATTTGATGAAAATTTCAAAATTAAAACAAATGATGATGAAGACATTGTAACAATTTCAAATTCTACTTTTGACAACAATACACCTGACAATATCACTTCTATAAATCAATTTGAAACTGAATTAAAATCTCCACCAAGAATTTTAAAAGATCATCCAATTCAAAATATAATAGGAGAAATTGATGAAAGAGTTAAAACAAGAAATCAACTAAATCAAATGGGTCATATAGCGTTTCTTTCTAATATAGAACCTAAAAATATTAAGGAAGCCTCAACTGATGATTATTGGATTATTGCGATGCAAGAAGAACTAAACCAATTCGAAAGAAATGACGTTTGGGATTTAGTTCCACGACCAAATGATCAAACAGTTATTGGCACTAAATGGGTTTTTAAAAATAAAGCTGATGAAAATGGTAATATCACTAGAAATAAAGCTAGATTAGTTGCTCAAGGATATAATCAGGAAGAAGGAATTGACAATGAAGAAACATTTGCTCCTGTCGCAAGATTAGAAGCAATACGAATTCTATTAGCCTATGCTTGCTTTCATGATTTCAAATTATATCAAATGGATGTTAAAAGTGCTTTTTTAAATGGATTTATTAAAGAAAATGTTTATGTTGAACAACCTCCCTTGTTTATACACGAACAATTTCCAGAACATGTTTATAAACTTAAAAAGGCTTTATATGGTTTGAAACAAGCACCTCGTGCTTGGTATGATCGTTTAAAAGGTTATTTAATCAATTCTGGTTTTGAAATTGGAAAGGTTGATCAAACTCTTTTTATTAAGAAAAAAAACATGATATTTTAATTGTTCAAATTTATGTAGATGATATTATTTTTGGATCAACTAATGATAAATTATGTCAAGAATTTTCTAAAATAATGACAAATGAATTTGAAATGTCTCATATGGGAGAATTAACATATTTTCTTGGACTTCAAATTAAACAAATTAATAATGGTATTTTTATAAATCAAGAAAAATATTGTAATAATTTAATCAAACGCTTTGGTATGGAAAATACCTCTACCAAACCAACTCCTATGAGTACAACCATACGTCTTGAAAAAGATGAAAATGGCAAGAGTGTAGACCAAAAGTTATATCGAAGTATGATTGGATCGTTATTATATTTAACTGCTAGTAGACCCGATATAATGATGAGTGTCTGTTTGTGTGCACGATTTCAAGCCGATCCTAAAGAATCACATATTAGAGCAGTGAAACGTATTTTACGTTATCTCAACAAAACCAAAGATTTTGGACTATTTTATCCGAAAGAATGTCCTTTTGAATTAGTATCATATAGTGATGCTGATTTTGGAGGAAGTCGGATGGATAGAAAAAGTACAAGTGGGACTTGTCACATCATTGGACGGTCTCTAGTATCTTGGTTCAGTAAGAAACAAAATTGCGTATCACTTTCTACTTGTGAAGCAGAATATATATCTGCAGCTTTGGCATGTGCTCAAGTAATTTATATGCAACAAACTCTTCAAGATTTTGGTTTTAACTTATCCAAATCTACAATCTTCTGTGATAACTCTAGTGCTATTAATTTATCTAAAAATCCAGTAAATCATTCACGGACAAAACATATTGATATTCGTCATCATTTTCTTCGTGATAATATTGAAAAAGATATAATCAATCTAGAATTTATATCTTCGGAAAATCAATTAGCAGATATTTTTACCAAACCTTTAAATGAAAACATTTTTGTAAAATTGAGACGAGAACTTGGTATTATCTCTCTCAAAAATTTATGAAGTGTACTTCAGCTATTCTGTCTTTATTTAAATTTTTTTTATCCACACATATTGTTTCTGGTTAACATTAAATTTTCTCTTCTTTTAATCTTAACCATTTATTTTTTAGCCTTTAGTTGTCTATAAATTTCTTCTTACCAAAGAAAATTATCATTCAGCTTTTCTATTCTTTTTACAAAGGTGAAAGCAAAAAATTATTCAAATATGTTTTTTAACTTTGCATTATTCTTTTATACCATGGCTGGTTCATCCTCAGATGAGCCCTCCTATACATCTGAATATTCTTCAATTAATTTTGAAACTCCTAGTTCTGGGTCTTCCGAACTTCCGACTCCAACTCCAGCTTATATTCCGATATGTCCACCACAAAGTCATCATACGGGATATACGCCGGAAAATAAACGTACGCGAAGAAATTTATTTCCATCTCCATCTACTAAGGAAAAGGTAGATGATTTACAGCACTATCAGAGGGAAACACTTAATCTTCAGCGAGAAATGTATTTTGAGCAAAAGAGTCATGGAAGACGACTCAGTTTTCTTGAACGGTGTGCTGCAAAAATATGTGGTTCATCTCCGATCAACACGAATGCACATATTCACTCACCTCAACGTCCTCATGTATCCCCAAATTCATGGGAATGTCAACCTCAATGGTCTCCTATTAATCAGTCTGCTGAACAAAATCAACATGATTCATCCAAAGGGAAGTCTCCGAAGTCTCCAAAAACTCCAAAGACTCCTAAATAGATAATATATATGTCTGTATGTTTGATTTGTTTATTTATACTTATTTTCTGTTCTTATCAATATAAATAAATAAACTATTAAATTTTTTTTAAGCCTAAGCATAAAGAAAAAAATTTATCAGACAGACAGACGTTTATATTTTTCAACAGACGTCTGTAAAAACAACTACTTTTACTATTTTCAGCCACACAGACGTCTGAATCATTTTTCACAGACGTCTAAATCTGACTATACTTTTGCAGCCTACAATTAGCCGTCTGTTTAAAAATAACAGACGTCTAAACATAAAATTATCAGACGTCTGAATTTAGTGCAAAATGTTTTTTACTCTCTGTTTCAATTTAAACCTTCTGAGCCGTCTGTCAATTATTTTTAGACGTCTGTCATACGTCTTAGACGTCTGTCATAAATATTTAGACGTCTGTTCTTCTTGTCTTTGATTTTATTCTACAGAATCTCAGACGTCTGTTTATTTTTCAGACGTCCGAAACCCTGTTAAGAAGAAATCTATAAAAATCATTCCAACGGTTTATTTTCTTCTTCTCGTCTTTTTTTGTCTCTCAAACTCAAAACCCTAGTCTTTTTCCAATTAATCATATGGCGCCCAAATCTAAGAAACAAAAAGGAGATTCATCTCAACAACCTCCTCACATTCTTCCTTCGGAAGATCAAATTGAAGCTTGGTTATACCACGAACCTCGAAGCATGGCTCGTTACAAGCATTTATGTACTCTTCAATCATTTCATGGTATTTTTCATAATCTTGATCATTTTCCTTCCTACAAACTTAGGCTCTATACCGATAGATCTCAGATTACAAGCCTTATTGATTTCAAAGATAATCAAGTCAACATTTGTAGACTTAGTTTTTTATTATTTCTAGAAAATGTTAACAATCCAAAAATTAGACTTCATCGAGATAAAAGAACGCTTTGGACAAGCGTTTTTGGAAACATTCTGCAAATAACTCCTTCTAACATTGGACGAATTTTAAAATGTAGCTCGGAAGGAGTCGACATAGATGACTTTAAGTTAGAAGGAGAGGAACTTAAACAAATAGAATATTATCTTTTTGAACCTGAAAAATCCACAGATAGATCAAATCATCTTCGTCCTCGACCTCGACTATTGCTTAGAATGCTAATAAAAACAATTTTTCCCCGGCAAGGAAGCCATGAGGTCATTTACGATGATGAAGATAAGGCACTTCAATCAATTCTATCCAATACTCAAATCAATTGGGCTCAATACTTTTATGATGCTTTTCGCACTTATCATGACTCCAAGAAACGCTCAATTATCTATGCTCCTTATATTACTCGAATTCTATCTGCCTTCTCTATTCAAAGTCCGTCAATTGAATTTGAAAAAATCAAGGTATCCAACATTCGCTTCTTCAGTTTAATGGGATTACCAGAATCTCCTCCGACATTTCCAACATTTAATGATTATCAAGCGGAACAACTTGCTTTACAAAAAGAAAAAGCAAAAGCAAAAGTAAGTAGTTCCGGACATAATGGAGATGAAGGCGATACTGAACAAGAAAAGGATGATGAAGAAAGGGAAGATGAAGAAGAAGATGAAGATGAAGCTTTTGAGCAAGCTTTAATCCAAAGCCCAAATTCGGAAAATTTCGAGATAGAACTAATTTCTGGTACTTCTCGCTCTTATACTAAAAATGAAAAGCTCAAATCCGACATCACTATTTCTAAAAATCAAAAGAAAATTTCTCAACAAATAGCACAAGGCTTTTCTTCCATCAATTCTAGATTCGATTACTTAGATGCCAAAGTCGAAGAGAATGCACGAGAATTGAAAAATATCAAGACAATTCTTCGTCAATTATGGAAAAAGTCTCATGGATCCTCTCCTCCTTCTTCTCCAACTTGGGGAGAATGGTGAATGAAGATGGTTTTCTTTTTGTTTCTCTTTTGGTTCAAACAATGTCTTCTCTCATAAAATCTTTTCTGTTTTTTTTTATTATTTAAAGTTGATTGTATAATTTTATCTGTCTTTCTTAGTAAACTATGTTAGGTAAACAAATGATGTATCCTAAACATTGATTTGTTATTATCTTGCTTGGTTTGTTTACATCTCTTAATTAGTGTGTTATTCACAGATTTGTTACTTCTTTTTATCCAAAACACCCCTAACAACTCTTTTTGTTAATGACAAAGGGGGAGAAATAATTATATTTCTGCTATATAATATGGTCATATTGACAGGGGGAGCAAAAGGTATGATTATACTAATCGATGAATTATATAGTTGTCATCATCAAAAAGGGGGAGAATGTTGGAACCTGCCTTCTTCGATTTTAATGCGACAACTATATATTTCAATCTATATACTATTATGTCAAATATTCTTGCAGGAATCGTCAAAAGAAGCTATTATCATATCATCAACAAGATTAAAGTTCTTAAAAAATCTATTTAGATATATATGTACAATCTCTGATATGGTGATGAAACACACACACACACAAATATACTTTTGAAAATCATGCTTTAAAATAAATATAAAAAGGTATTTTCAAAATTATATATTTTCTCAAGTTCAAAAATACTAAAATGGACAAAGGAACAAAACAGTACAGAAATAGATGTCTGTATTTTAATTCAGACGTCTGACATCAATATCAGACGTCTAAATTAATATAACAGACGTCTGAACTCTATGTTTTTAATGCCTCTATTTCTATATGAAATAGACGTCTGTCAATTTAATAACAGACGTCTGTCACCCTAGACAGACGTCTGAATTAAAAGACAGACGTCTAAATTAACTGTTTTTGATTTCCTTTTATTTTTTCGAAATTCAAAATTATTCAGACATCTGTCACTTTTATCTCAGACATCTGAACTTGACGAACTGAAGCATCTCTTCATAAAATATCAAAATCTGAAGAGTTGTCTTCTTCACCAAGAGTTGCACTTCTTCAAAGAGTTGCAACTATTAAATTAAGACTATTCATTACTATAAATAGAGATGAAAATTCACTATTTTGATAACTAATTCTTTCTATCTTTTCTGATCTTATATTGTTATAATATCAAGTGATTTTCAATTCTCTACTTCCTATCTTTGCACATTCAAATCATCATATCAAGAAGATTATAGGAAGGGTGTACTACATTGACTATATTCGTGTTATTCAAAGAACACACAAGTCAAGAAACAATTTACCAAATTGTATTTGAAGTCCTATTCGGTTGCTTAGGCGGAAAAGTCCTGTTCGGTTGCTCAGGCGGTGTAATACATGTTCCTTCGGGTTAAGTGAGGGTTGTTAGAGAAATTCCAAAAGGAGTCTGGGACTGGACGTAGAACGAGAAGTTCGAACCAGTATAAAAATCCCTGGTGTCATTTTTATTACTGCCATTACTATTATTTATATTTCCGCACTTGCTAGTCGTAGTTTAACTATATTATCGATCCATATAGATTTTCAAGGATATGGTAGACCGTGGGTAGCATGAGGACCGTTTGTCCGAAGCTCTTTAGACGATGTGATTTTATTTTTATTATCAAATTTCATACTAGAGTTTTATACTAGATAGTTTAGTATTTCACATGCTAGGATAGGCATGAATGTTACTCTTGGATGATAGATTTCACATATGCATGTTTGATTGGATCGTTAGCATTTGAGATAAGAGCCTATGTTTGTATGGTTATTAGACATACAGGATAGTTATGGTTTGTTATAGCATGCGTATTTGAGACGATTGCTATATACGATCTAATATAGTTAAAGATATGAGTTGTATACATATCTTTGTTGAATTGGGATTTTTCCCGGACCTATCCATTAAAAGGAGGTTCTGGTAAATTTTTCTCGAATCTAAGAGATTTTTAAGGGCCTAGGGGTTAGGAGACGTTCTCTTTGCTTTGTGATTTCGAGAACGAAATTTTTTAAGGGGGGGAGAATGTAGGCCCAAAAATGTGATTTCTTGCATACAGCCGAATCAGACTCAAGACCACTTCCGTTGAGTTCGACTGATGTCGCGAATTGAAATGAGTATAAGGAACGCTATATTTTGAGATCGGACGATCCGATGGCTGAAATAGTCTCGAAATATGCAAAATTAGCATTTCGAGGCGCAGTCTCAGATGGCAATGAGATTAGTACTGTTGGATCCGAAAAAATGAGGTGGTGAACATAGACGAGTTTTGTGGTGATCGGATGCGTTGTGTGATCGCACGAGCTCCAAACGTACAGCCATTTATTTGAGAAAATAAGTAAATATGATATAAAATATTATAAATATCCTTTTTAAATCTCTCCCTCTAAAATTCTTAAGTCCATTTTCACTGTTCACGTCTGAAGAGAAAAATCCATGGCCAAACTTCATTTCTTCTATTCAAAAATCAAATTCTCCCAATTCGCTCCATTAATAATCACGAAACCAATTCCAGTGAGCTCGTATTGATGAGGGCTTCGATCTCATACCCTCGATTCGTTGAATGATTCCATTAGCCGAGATCAACGTTTTCAAGTGGAACTAGGGTTAGGGATTGTCAGATCTTGGAGCAACGATGGATGGATCGACGATTACCGTTGTGTTCCTCTCGACGACGCGCACCATCCTATTGATTTTTGTAGATCGCGGTCCACTTAATCAAAATCCGTTCGTGGCATGTTGAGAGTAGGTCGTGCTCGTGGTTTTGAGTCGTAATTCCATGTGGTGGATCGGATCTTGAGTGGGCGGGTGCAGATCGAAGCGGCTGCGAAGAGAGACGATTTGGCGAAGACGGATCGTGATTTCATGGATTATTAAGTGAGAAATCGATCGGGGAAGATTAAGGATATGCACGGCCATATGTTTGTGCACCTGGACATGTTAATTGGAGAAGAAGAATTAAGTTAATGACAGTAATTAGTGGTTTTATTTAGTTAATTATCTCGTTAATCTCAATTCTTATTTTGGCCATATCTTTTGCATACAAGGTCTGTATTGTTATATTGACATTTGGGAATGGTTTTTGGCCTTTAAACATGATATTATTATTATTATACAGCAGCTATATTTTTATAAAGAATATAAAAATTATTTTAAAATGATTTATAAAGAATATCGCGTATTTCCATCGTCGTGCCATAGTTAGTGAATTATTAGATTAGATCTGTTATTGATGTTCTTCCCCACATTAATTGATATAGATGGATTGTTTATGTTGTATGTATGTTGTTTTGGATGGATGTATAGTTGTTTGGATGTATGGATGTTTGGATGTGTGTTTGATTGTTTGGCTTGTTTGTTATTTGGCTTTTTGGTTGAAAACGCCGATTAGCGGTGATTTGATTTTAGGTAGCATCTTGTACATTTCCGAGTGGATGCTGGACGTTTCCGTTTGATTTGTACTTAACCGTTCGATTAACTATAAGAGCAGGGTGGATGGAATTGAACATAGTAGAGTGGTCAATGTCCATCATTGTTATCAATTGACGATTTGGCCAATATGTGGCTCGGACGTTGATGAGATATCATGGTGAGCGATGTGAAGTTTTGTTCATGTGACTGGTTTAGAGATTGGATGTTATTAACCTACGACGAGTGATATTGATGGTGAGGCAGTGATGTGATGCTTTGACTTGGTGATTTTGATGGTGAGGCAGGGATGTGGTGCATCAACCTAGTAGTTTGATACTGCGGATAGTGACTCGATGATGTATGGAGTAGGCTCCGAGATGATAGTATCAGGATTGTACAGATCATGCTAGACCTCGGGCTTCAGATGGCATGATAGTAGGGTTCTTCGATCGAGAGCTCAGGAGGAGAGCAGTATCAAGGATGGTAGCTCGGATTAGAGTGAATCTGTGGATAGTGGACTGGGTTGAGTGTTGGGGCTCATGCCCAAAAACTGTAGTGAGCCAGTAGGTTCGAATCCATATCGAGTGAGTAAGGCTCATTGGATGTGTTTGTGCCTAGGGATCATTAATGACTCAGAGTGTTTCAGTCGTGCTCGGAGCAGGGTTACTATATGCGGGTGATACCCGAGGGCTGGTAGCGAAGGTCTTGTACCCTGGACCGCCCCGAGAGGGTCAACTGTCAAGCAGGTACGGGAAAGTACTAGGTCGTGGCAGCATACTGGGGTTGAAATAGACCCGTCTGTATGTGAGTACGATAGAGAACCGAGATTTCCACTAGTTCTTGCCAGTTGCAGAGGATCATATGAGTTATCTTATATCTGGCACATTAGGTGACAGTTAGTATTGTTTGATGGGTGCTATGTTTGTTATGGTTGCTCACTAGTCACCTGTCACCCTAGGGATGTCATACTAGGTAGGTATTGTGGTAGGTATACCTAGATACCCTGACTTTACTTAATGTGGAGTAGGTATGGATGGAGATACCTAGATACCTGAAGTTTACTTAGTATGGAGTAGGGACTATAGGTGGAGATACCTAGGCACACTGACAAATACTAAGTATAGTATACCCCTTTTACGATGTTATAGAGTACCATATTACTTATGTTTATGTGATGACCCTGTGGTTGTAGGGACAGGTCAGGTATGGTTTATACACCCTCTATTCCATATATTATCGAGTTTTATAGTATTTTGAGATTTGATATCACTCACACCAGGCTGTTGTCTGACTCGAGGTTTTATGCTTTTCTTCTTATTATCTCGGGTACTCATAAATGAGTAGATTGAGAGCAGGTGGATGATTATGGTGTTCTACAAGTGGATCGATAGAAGGTGATGGTTATCTATACTTATATGTGCATTTGTTATTTTATTTCCGATGTGTGATACTATGGAGCCTCGACGGTGTTGATTTGCTATTATGAGACAATGTACCCGTTGAGTTTACTTTCCCGTTGTATAAACTCTATTATGGTGTTATATAACTTTTTGGATCTTTATTCAGATGATTATTTCACATTGTTATTGCTGTCTCTATTGTTTTATACTTGTGTTGATTATTATATTTACTCTAATGCGATGTGAGATATGCGACATATAATTTGGTTAGTTGATGCTTCCTTTTTCTTCTTTTTCCATTCTTTTCTCTTCTATTTCTTCATCTTATTTCATTTTCTTTCTTTTGACTACCATTATGCACCATAGGTGTAGGGTAGTCCTTACGATTCTTATCTCCTCCTTCCTCCCCCTGAAAACTTCTCAAATCTAAATATTTTCCATTCTCTTCTCCAAATTTTCTCAAACAAAATCAAAATAAAACATATCAAATCAAAGGAGAGAGATCAAATTAAATAGAAAAAGAGAAGGAAGGGAAAACAAATCAAGGCTTGGAAGTTTAGGAAAGGAGGTTCCCAAAGGTTAAAGAAGAGGGAAAGCTTTGAAAAGGTGAACGAACCTATTGTGACGTATTATGTTGTGAAACAAGTAATTAAATTTCTCTTATATATCCTTCTAAATTAGAAGCTATGAATTTTGGATTTGAATGAGTAATTTCAATTAAATTATTAACTTTGAATTAGGATTGTAAAGGTGATTTCATATGTTGGAAAAACCCTAAATAATAATTTTGAATTGATGAAACTTTGGAGAGAGAAAAAGTAGGTCAAATAAAGTCCACTTTTGAATTGTATAGGTCTAACTTATTAGTATGAGTTGGACAGATTTAAGAAGAACCACACATATACCTTTAACATATATTTAGATCCGTCCCTATTTATATTAAATACTAGTGCGAACCCGTGCTTCGCATACGGGGTCACCATATAATTTATTTTATGATTCATTTTAACATTTCTCTAATTATATGAAGGCAAATAAATGTTTGTGGATTATGATTTATTTTGATTAATCTTAGAGTGATGTGTTATTACATTTGCTGCTTTAATATAACTAACAAATAAGTTTAGCTTTAATAAATCAGGTAGGTTGAAACAATACTGGTAAGTTATCATAATTTGTTATCATGAATTATTCAAATACTGGTAAGAGCGAAAAATAAAAAACTGAACAAATTTTCCGTCTAACTAAAAGAAGACGTGTAATTAGGGAAGTAAATGGCAATAACAAAACACGTTGTACTTACCCAAATACAATCCAAATACAAAAGTGTGTACCTCACTCCCATTGTTTCATACGAAATTAACAACATGGGTTTGATAATCTTGATTTTTACCATGATCTATCATGGCAATTAGATCCCATGTTGCCAAACTATTATTGCCTTCATGTTAAGGACAAAAAATAAATTCATTCAAACTTCCAAAGATATAAATATTCCATTCATAGTTGAGAGGTAAAACCAAATATATTAGTTTGTTAATCAAATCCTTCTACTTTTACATGATATACAGACACACACGTCCTTATCTATATACATATAATCCAAGTTACAAAAAAGAATCAAGTGTCCATTATCGGATTCTCAGCAATCGAAATATCTACTCCTATTAAAATATAGTCAACCAAACAAATGCATCAGTTGGTTATAGGCTCAACAATGAACATGTATTGCTAAATTTTTGTTTGACATATCAAGCAGTATGATAGAAGAAATGATTAAAGAGCTGAAAAAATCGTTAAAAACATAAATTAATCCAATCATCAGTTCAAAGTAATATACAACTTATCAAAAGCATCTCCGAATCAGCCAAATGTTTTCTCAAAATTGTTGACATAAAGATAATAAATACCATCACCAAACAAAATCTCAAATGACATACCTAGACACAAAATGCAAGAAAGCTACTTATTATGCTGAAGCTATGTAAAAAACTCCTTCTTTGGATCCCAAAGCTAAAAGAATCGGCCTAAAAGAATATTTTGCCATCAAAATTATTTTAATCACAATACAGTGGGTAGATACAAAACGAAAAACACACAGATTATATCATACCAATTGAATGCATTTCCTTTATTTGTGGAATTGTTCTTCATCATGTAGTAATCTATAAGAAAAAGGACTTTATAACCTGCTAGTACAAAATCGGAAACTTAGTAAATATATATAATATTTGAGCTCGGTGCAGAGATAAGAGTGTAGCTATTTGAAATTAGAAAATTGGCCTTTTTGAGCAATGAAACTAAACAAAAAGAGGGCATAGCTTGAAGACATGGACATTGATCAAAATAAACTTATCGCAAGAGACAAGGAGAACGAAACCAAAAAATCAAAATCGAAAGGCATGGTAATGAAAACCTATGGTAAATTAGATTAAAGCACGGTTGGGAATGATTATTAGCTACAGTATTGTCTAGGCTTAAAGATAAGGAATGATGGAGAGCTGGGTAGAAATAGAAAGAAATAGAAAACATGACATTTGATTTGACAAAATACCGAGGGAGCTTGTGCGATCCTAAAATGCAACTCATTAATCATATTATACTATAGATATACCTTTGTATTAGCAGCATGCATGTTGAATTATCAAACAACAATGTAGTTAAACACCTTTTGGCATGGTTAACCTAACTACATAGACTAAGGAGATAGCAAATGAATAAAAATTTATTTATGGAGAAGGATTAGGGGAAACACAGTATTTTAATTGCATTGTGAAAATTTCGTAAAAACAAAAATCAGTTGAGTTTATGTTGCAGCTCAGTGTATTAGCATCTTAATTCTATTATACCACTAAGACATTCTTCTTCCTGCTTTAAGTTCTCTTGTTAGGTATGGTACTCATTCATGCAGTCATGTTGCCCTTAATTTTTGCTATGTTAATTATCTTACCCGCTCATGCTGTCATCAACCTCTACACCCTATTTGCATGGATTCAGTGCCAACATGTTGTTGCTCAATTTCTGCTGCATCAATTTTAAAATGCTTGCATAGCTTTAGTGCATTCATGATGTCGCTCAAGTATAGTCACATCAGTATTGAATGCTCTATACAACTTCAAATCGTAAGGCATATCAGTTTTGAAATGCTCTCAATTTTGCTTTTTCTTCAGTATTGCATTTCACGTTGCCGCTTCAGACCTGAACTGTCCTCTACCACTTTAAAACAGCAGCAGTGACACCCTACTGCACTTATACAACTTGATATTTTGATGAATATGTACTTTATACGCGGCAATTTCTAGCTTAACAGATAGTGTGCATATCATTTCCTCTATTATGTGCATTTTGTTTCATTTCTGAGGCATCTACCTTTTATCCACCAACTGCAGTTATGGTCCACTGCTTGCATCTGCCCTTCTTACCCGGCAAAGTTGTCACACAATTCTCAGCTCATTCATTATCTAACCATGTACTTCAGGCTTCTTACACTACCTCATACCATAACTCAGTCGGCCAGTCTACGTGATACATACAACTCATCCAGTGCTACATATCGCCTAGTCCATGCTCTATAATTTTGATC
Organism: Allium fistulosum; assembly: GCA_030737815.1. NCBI lineage: Eukaryota > Viridiplantae > Streptophyta > Magnoliopsida > Asparagales > Amaryllidaceae > Allium > Allium fistulosum. The sequence goes on from CM060907.1 coordinate 856,573,726, forward strand.
TAGCATTTTATCGATCATTTGCATTACAGTGCAGTCAAGCTTTACCATGTGTATTTGTACGACCCGCCCTGTCCCTGTCTCAGCAGCATCACCACCAGTGTATTTGTGTTACAGTCGAGAGACGGTTAGCTTATATCTACTTTACTCGGTTGTTTCCAGTTTTTCAGTCAAAGCATGGTTCAATCTACACCTCTATTCCTCTCTTTCATTCTCTATTTTACAGCCAAGCCATCTTGATTGCAGTCTGTCTTTGGTAAACTCATCACTGAAAGCCAATATGATGCTACATGCACTTGCATTTTTTTCTCAGTTCTATTTTGCAATATCTCTTTTTATTCAATTACTTCCTATTTTGCATTGAAAGCCAACATGAAAGCCATCCTGGTTCCTTGTATAGTTGCAGTCTGTCCCTATCTATTCAAATATGCCAAATTAGAAAATAACAGCGAAAGTATACTTTGATTATGGTAGGAAAAAGGTGCCTTGATATTATTAAAAAAACAAAATTGATATAGCAGTGTCAGTATGGAGTATGGTGATGATAGTGCATCACAAAAAATTGTAAGGATTTGTGGACCTTTAAAAAGATAAAACTGAACATTGAAGTTATATAACAAAGAAGAATAGTCTAATATGCCATTTACTCAGAAACTGGTCATTTTTGTCAATTTAATTCGTTATACCATGATAAAATATGCTTCATTTTGGAGCTAACTAATTTCAAAATTTTAATTGATTAGAAGCTATTAGTAACAAATCTCAGTAGTTAATTTTTTTTATAAGATGGGGATTTCATCCGTTTGGAAAGTCGTTGATCAAATCATATATTCACATACCTCAAGGAGTTGTAATTAATCAGGTTAATATTTAAACTTTTGATTTCTTATTATAAGCTGTTGTTTCATATGCAGACCATTCATTGCAATTGGTAATAACTGACTCATGCAAGGACTTGTGAATATATAATACTAAAAGCCTATCTAACATCTCTTTGAACATTAACCTTCATTATGAAAGTGTTGATATGGTTAGAGGCTACATAAGCATGAGTTCCCATGCAGCCCCTTATCATATAATTTTAAGGCATTGAAATTCACCAACTCAAATTGACAAAAGAGGTTTACCGTATAATTTGTAGGCTGTGATTGAGATGTTATTTTATACAATATTCCCTTAATTATTTAATATATGATAACATATATTTTCATATTTATAATAAATGAAAAAATATATACATCCAAAAAGGCGGGATTTCAATATTACACCTCAATTTGTAAACTATGATTGATATATGATATTTATCTAACATTACAAAAACTTCATTTCAATGTTTTTTTAAGTAATATTACCCATTGAATAAGCAAATAAGAATAACATCAAAGTTTTGTTGATATGACCATTTGGAAGTTTTATGTTTGACTAATAAAACATAAAATAAAAATAACCTTAGTAATATGTTTTTTCCTTCTTTAAAGTGACCTTCACATAATTTCCTTTTGCTATAGATAAAAGAATGCATGTTTTAAAATTTCTATAAATAGGAATATACCTTCACATAGTTTAATATAAATATCCAATACCTATAGAAATGATTTTTCTCTCTAAAATGCACACTTGAAGACTATAATAGATTATTATAAAGGAGATAAACTGCATATTACCATTAAGTTTGTGCTAGAGTGGAGCACATGACATGGAAAATTAGAAAATAGCTCATGTTTAATCGGATTTAAACAAACATAAGCCGATGAGACCCCTATTTGTAACCTGCATTTATAACCTACATCTTTAGTTAATGATAAAAATACACAGAGGCATGGCAGGTTGTTTTAATCATTAAGAAATACCTTATATGCATAAACTAAACTGTTAATATTCTAACATTGGTCCAAATTGGCTATATGATGCATTTAATAAAAAGTTCAATTCATACGTGAAAGACAACCACATTTTCTTCAAGGATGGACAAAAAATAAAATTTATTGAAAATCAATAGCCAAATATGTAATTTTGATAAATAATCCAAGCTAAAGTCATCCATTATCTGTAGTTACACAGCAAATAGAAAAACGGGAAAATCAGTGACATACGTAATAGAAAGTAAATAAGGTAAGGGAAGAAAAGGTATAGTAAGTAAGGGAACATTAATTTTAAACCATAATTTTACGATATTGAAAAGAAGCGTAGTGAAATGCACATGGAATCAGATTTAAAGATTTATTATCATGTTAGTGTGATGTGTTTTGATATATGCAATTGTGATGAGTTTTGAATTTTAAGATTTATATTATCAGATTTAAAGATTTATTATCATGTCAGGTCTAAAGATTTATTATCATATTAATTAAAGATTTATTATCAGATTTAAGGATTTATTCTCATGGTAGATTTAAAGATTTATCCGTTTCTTTTACAAAATCACAAAAATTGTGATGAGTTTTGAGATATGCAATTTACTCATATTTGAATTTTGAAAACAAAATGTGAACCAAAATATATTGTGCAAGTGTCGGTAATATGACTGCAAACCAGTTTGTCCATGAAGTACATACTACACTCATGACAACCATGTCTCTACACGATATAAGTACAGTTAAATATTTCAGTTTGATTGCACATGTAGATTAAAGTATAAACATGTTTTATTCAGAATTGAAGTTTTCCCATGATATAAGAGCTGTAGCACTGTAGAAAATACAGTTTGGTATTTAAGTCAAATAAAAGTTCTGCTAATACAATGCTTCACTTAATGTTGATGTTTTACCTCAAGTATAGTATCAGTTCCAAAATCCTTTCTCCATCTAAGCATTTCAATCCACATCCAACTTGCTTTCTCAAAATCAAATTTCCTAGGTTTCAAGAATCTGCATCACAAACATGAGTACACGATGGTAAATGTAAATCAGAAACCATCACTTTGTTAATATTTTTAGCTAAACTCATCGTGTTAAGAAATATGGTATTTAAATAGCAAGGCAATGCCGAAAATGCTATAAATCTGTACAATATTCTACTCAAGGGATTAAAACTATAAATGAGAAAATGAATTAATACTTTGTAAGAAATTACAATTTTCAAAATGCAGCGATAAAGCATTTTAAAATTCTCATTGATTTTGATATAATTTTCATAACATTTTACTTGCTTTTACCTAAATAGTTGATAACGGCAAATAGTATGAAGTTTATTAACTCAAAACCTTCCATTTTATACTAAATATTCCTTGCATGTTTTATATGTCTCATAAATAATTACACCAACTATAAGTGGAGCTAAATAAAGTAATGGAATCTTTAAAAATAGTAAAACTGAAATACAATTAAATAAATAGCATAATAAAATTTTAAAATGTATATTATTTTCCAATAATAATATATAATATAAAGTCAAAAACCAGAAGATATCAGTGCTAAGATTCATGTCAAACATGAAATAAGTACACAGGAAAAAAGCCAGACATAGTTTGTAACTATTTTAAATGAACTTGTTGTTCATTAATCAATGGAAAATATTTTTTTGGTATAAAAAATATTCTATCCATGGAATCAATTTAGTAAATATAATTTAATAAAAAACGCATAAAAGAGAATTCATCCTTGCAAGCACTAACAATTCTCAAAATACGCTTCTACGTATAATTTCAAAATGATAACTGATTTTGATCTTAGTATTTATTGCAATTTTCTTGCTTCCATTGCCTGAATTACTAACATGAGAATTAATTTCTTTTTTTTGCTGCAGGTGTTCAAAAAAACCAAGCAATGTAAAATATTTATAGATCTAGACAATATTATGCTCGCGGGTTTAAATGAGTAAGTTAAATTGAAAAGGTACAAAATCTAATTGGTAATTGCAAGCATTCACAATTCCCAGAATGCACTATTAAAAAACATTTAAATACTCTGCTGATTTTGATCTCAACATTTAACTGCATTTTTGGCCTACTAACTACCTTTTGAAAGTAAAATGTTACTTGCATAACTTTCATTTGCAAATATTAAAAATTTCTTTATTCTACTCCAGAAATAGTAGGTTAAAATAGTTGAAAAAAACCTTTTAAAAGTAGCAACTACAGTGGATGTTGGAAATGAAAACAATGGAACATATTATGAAAACGAAAATAAGCAGTAAAAAAAGATTTTAGCACTTTGAAGTGCAAAAACTAATATTGAAAAACCAGTACTTTAAAAACCAAGGTGAATCGGAAAGGGTTGGAAATAGTTTTCAAATTTTTTTATCGTGTATCAATTTTTTATAAATATTTTTCGATGTAATTAGAACTTCCACGTATCTACCCAATAAAAGTTTGATGTACCTTTCCTACCAACTAAGCTCGTTTTATTATGATGATTAAGAAGAATTGACTTCGGTAACAGCCACGTACCAAACTTCATTGTTTTAGAAGATCCAATTCCTGTTTACACAAATATTTTTTGAGTCAAACAAAGAAAAGTATACATTTTAAATATACTGAACAATAAAATGTAAACAATAAGCATTTTCTAATTGCTTTGCGTAATAGCAGTTTTTTGGAATATGTAAAAAATGGTTGTTGCTTTTTAAAAACATGGATGACTCGTAAGATTTACGTGGTTGATATAATGGTCTTTCATGCATAATGATAATATAGATTCCCATACTAAGTTCATCCTAAAAAACAATGTCACACAATTTTGGTAGATAAATTGACTAAAAAAACAAAGATATGAACTTTAAGAAGGTAGTGATAACGTTAACTGATGCACATGCGAAAAGAATTATTGAAATTTAAGAGGACGTTAGTGTGTTTGCTCAGTTCAAGATAATTATTGCTTGATTGGTTCGATTATTAAGGCATTTGATGTGGGTAGTCATAAACTGTAGGAGTCTTTTCAGTATAATGTTGGCGGTTTAGTTTATCGATATAAGATGATAGATCTCAAGATAATCCTTTGCCTTCATATTTTCTTTAAATGAAATTCGATGATTTTGTACAATCAAAATATGTATTTATTGATAGATCTACAATAGTATGCATATTTTTACCAAAGATGATGTATGCAATATCAGCTAATTTATTTGACATATTGAGCAAAAGCACTCGTATAATGGACACCATAAAGGGTAAAGTTCAATATGCTAGCTCTAGTTTGCTAGTGTTACATGGAAAATATTTTCAACAGCTTGTTATGTATAAACAACCGATCCCGGTATAATAGTAACCTTGAAAACATGTTGCCAAAATTAGTAGCACACATGTTCGTAATGAGCACAACCTCTTTATTAATAGATTGCAAATGGCTGCCAACACCAACCTTGAAATAACTTTCCACCTACTTTGAACCTTATCTAATAGAAATGGTATGATATTAAGATATATATTTTATTAAACAAAATAAATTGGTAAGAGATTATGATAATCATCTAAGAAGGAATAATATATAAAAAAGCGAATTCTGAAAAGTTGCAGCACAGGCAAAGGCTGTATACCCATTAGTATGCTAATTTTGGTCCCCTCTCTAAGTAACCCCATTTCATTGATCTTGAGAGCATGAACTGAAGCATCAAAGGATGGTTAGACCATCGAGCAACCAGACATAGTATGTAGGCTCAAATATAACCTTAGCAGTGAGAGGAGGTTCAATAGCACAAATATGAATCCAGTCAAAACATTTGTGCACATGAAACTGTTGGTGACTATGATGTCTAAATGAATATAAATAAGAATTCAGAAGATGCATTTGTGGTTGTTGGGTTAGTACACAGTTAATTGTCTCATTATTCTAAAATATAGAGTTTCCTTTTTATGACATTCTGTTATCTTTGCTATGAGGGTAATGGTGCCATAGTAGCGTTCAATTCATCATAGTCCAAGTTATATTTCTAGTTAACCATTAGCAGGTGCTATACATGAGATCATTTGGATAATTTCAGTATAGAGGAATAAGCTTTAAAGATAAAGAATAAACGAAGAAAAAAAACCATACCATGAAATCAAAAATCAAATAGGAGTTGATCGCTTGAATGCGAAAAACAAATTTGATTCTCGACTTGTTGCACTCAATATCTACTTCTGAATAATTTTTTAATAAAATATATGAGCATTACTTATCATGTTCTGAAGGCAACAGTAACTTTAAAATCCACTGAAACCCATAATGATTAAACAAACATACAATTTTATAATCCACTTACCAAGCATTACAATCATTTGAACAAATTTAATTGGCTAAGCAACTATAGAAGAATAGGTTGATAAATTCAGCCTAATGAAGAAAATGCTTCCAAATTTTCATAGCAAAAAAAAAATTGTTTGTTGATTTGAACAATGCAAGGGTGCCGTTGATGGGAAAATGGATATATTAGGCTTTACCAATTTACGAAAAAGCAAGGAAAAAATAGCATGAGAAACTTACCATACTGGCTGCTTGGAATATGTTCATAATCGGCCTGGTAGCATAATCCGAGAGGGAAGCATAGATGGAACAACGACTTTGGAGATGAAATCATTGAAGGATTCAAATCAGCAAGATGGTCAGCCAATGGAGAGGGCGCTTTCCTGGCATGAGTAAACGATGGATGAGGTCAATTGCAAATCAGTAGGCGATTGGCCGTCGTTCGAGAGAAGAATCGGGGTTGAATGGGCAGACGACGGCGGTAAGAGGGGAGGTGAAGATCACGGATGGGAGAAGGCACAAATTTGGGGGACATTAATGTCTAGGGTTTGAAGGAGAAGGAAGTGGAGAGCTGTAGGAATAAGAAATAAAAAACTGCGACCGTTTATTTCACAAAATACTGAGGGGCCTTCTGCGCTCTTGAAACCAAACTCAGGGCAAAGTGGAAAAGCGTGTAATTGCTGGAGAGGCGAAGGGGAGGAAAAGGGGGAAAAATTGAAGGGAGCAGCGGCGTGTTTGTTTACAGGAAAGGAGGGGGAAGGAGAGAAGAAGTACGTCAAAGGATAGAGTTTGGAGGAAGATAAGAAAAAATACCAACGTGACCTTTCGGTTGCCAAATTTCAAAGGGCTTGTGTGAGCTTGAAATTCAACTCACTAATAATAGTATAGTATAGATATGTAGATAAATAAGTAATATATGCATATAATGCAACGAGAAAAACAAAGTTTATAATAATGTCCTAAAATAAGAAATGAAGGTCTAACATTAAAAATAAACAAAGATAGGAGACTATCTATGCGGAAAACACATTAATAACATGGGAAAAATGAAAAGAAGATAAAAGTGAAGGAAAAGGAAAAGAAAAGAAAGAGAAAATAAAATGAAAAGAAAAAGGATATATATATATATATATCTGTGTGTGTGTGTGTGTTTTTGAGCGAATTAAAAGAATACGAATAAGTATTTAAAATGAAATAATAAAGAATTATAAGTTGCGTTTGAAGTAAAAAAAGAGATTGAACGACAGACAAGCGAAACTGAATAAATAAAAATGGATTTAGGTAAATAAACAACCAAAATAAACATGGACATGGATGTATTAATCATTACATAATCATATAAAATTAATTGGACCAAAAAAAATGAAAAGGTGAAATATACAAAAGGATGAACGTTTGAATGGATGAAGCAAGCCCAAAGTCGAACATGGACCTGGTGCAGGCCAAGTAGGATGAATTGGGGAAACTCACTCTCACTTTCTCCACTTTTAGGAGTTCACATAGCTGCATGGAGAGGGTGCAATGGGCGGTATTAGTTCTACACTAGATGATGTACCTAGGTTCACACTTCATGGCGGGCATAATGTGGAACTCAACAAGGCATGCGACGGTAGCACAACTAGAAGCTCTTATTGTTATTAGGGCATGCCCGGTCTCATGATAAACATGTAGGAACCAGGAAAGAGAGGCAGAGGCATTTGCAATAATAGGGCTACATAGTTAGGCGGCGGCTGGACCTATGGGGAAATCACTATAGTGATTATTTTAGCTTTAGGTTGAGTGATAAAGAGTATATGGCACATTTACCATTGAGAAGGTGACATAAATTCTTACATACGCCATAAATCGTCGAGGTAGTATACTTGGTATGAGCTCAGGCATTACTTCGCTCAGTGTGTAAGTGTGATATACAAGGTTCATTATTGAAAATGTTAACTCGGTGTTGGTTAGGAAATTATTCATCGAGACCATATACAAAAAATTGACCTAGAGTTATTAGTTGTTGGTTGTTCAACCTTTTGGTGGGAACCTTCGTGAGTTATTGTTGATGTAAGTGTAATAATAATTATAACCTATGATTTGTAAAGTAACCAATCTTTTATATTTCATTTGCTAGACATTTTCTATTTTCTTCTCAATTTTTTTAATCAAAATCAAAATAAAACATATCAAATTAAAGGAGAGAGATAATCAAATTAAAAGAGAAAGAGAGAAGGAAGGGAAAACAAATCAAGGCTTAGAGGTCTAGGAAAGGAGGTTCGCAAAGTTTAAAGAAGAAGGAAAGTTTTGAAAAGGTGAGTGAACCTATTACGAAGTGTTAGATTATGAAACAAGTAATTAAATTTCTCTTATACATCTACTTAAATTATAAACTATGAATTTTGGATTTGAATAGGTGATTTAATTAAAATAGTAACTTTGAATTTAGATTGTAAACATAATTTCATATGTAGGAAAAACCCTAAATAATAATTTTGAATTGATGAAGCTTTGGAGAGAGAAAAAGTAGATCAAATAAAGTCCACATTTGAATTGTATAGATCAAAATTATTACTATGACTTAAATTATACGTAGATAAACGAGTAAATATATGCATACAATGAAAAGGAAAAACAAAGTTTATAATAAAGTCTATAATGAAGAAATGAAGGTTAAACATAAAAAATGAATAAAGATAAGAGCCTACCTATGCGAAAAACACATTAACAACGTAAGAAAATGAAAGGAAGAGAAAAGACAAGAAACATGAAAAGAAAAGGGAATATATATATATATATTCGTTTGGACGTATTAAAATATGTTAATGAATATGGATAATGTTTAAAATGAAATAATAAAGAATTATAAGTTCTGTTCGAAGTAAAAAAGGAGATTCAATGACAAATGAGCGAAGCTAAACAAATAAAAATTGATTTAGGTAAATAAATATCTAAAATAAACATGGATATGGATGTACAAATCATTAAATACGCATATAACATGAATTGGACAACCAAAAATTAAAAGGTGATAAAATACACAAAAGGATGAACGTATGGATGGCTTAAGCAAGCCTAGGTCGTACCTGAACCTGGTGCAGACCAAGTAAGATGAATTAGGGAAACTTGTTCCCAATTTCTCGACTTTTAGGAGTTCACATAGCTGCATAGAGAGGGTGCAATGGGCGGTATTAGTTCTACACTGGATGACGTATCTTGGTTCATACTTCATGGCGGGCGTAGCGTGGAACTCGAGAAGGCATGTTATAGCAGCGAACCAGAAGCTCTTATTATTACTGGGGCACACTCAGTCATGTGTTAAACATGTAGGAATTGAGGAAGGGAGATAGAGGCATCCACAATAGTAGGGTTACATGAATGGACAGGGCTGGACTTACGGAGAAATCGCTATAGTGATTTCTTTTGCATCAGGTTGAATGACAAAGGCATATGAAACGTTTACCGTTAAGAAGGTGACACAAATGCTTATGTAGGCCATAAATCGTCGAGGTAGTGTATTCAGCACGAGCCCATATATACGAAATTCCTACGGGATATACATGATTCGTCAATGAGAAAGTTAAGTTTGTGTTGGTTAGGATGTTATTCATCGGGACCATATATTAGGAATTGACCTAGAGTTATTAGTTGATGGTTGTCCAACCTTCAGGTGAAAACCTTTGTAAGTAGTTAATGTAGATGTAATAAGAAATACACCCTATGATTTGTAAAGTTACCAATCCTTTATATGTAATACATGAACACAAATAGACATCCTAGGACATGTAAGTTATAATTGCATTTAAATTAGTTGCCCACACCATAACACTGGTGATATGATTCATTCACTAGACTTTGTTTGATCCCCTCCATTTCCTCCTCTTTGTATCTACCAAAGGTGGTAAGGTCAATAGGTGAAGCGAGCAAGACAGGGTGCACGGAGGAGGTGACTTGCCGCGTTAGAGATTTGTTTTACTTATAGTTACTCCTCTATGTACTTATATTATGTTATCAACCAAACATTTATTACATACCGTCATTTTGATATTTTACCTATGTAGACATTCCATGTACCACATTCATTTTGAGATTGTATTACTCTGGACTATATTCAATATTTATATTTTATTTCCTTCCATTGTGAGATCTGAAAGTGTAGAATGTTTTATATTTTATATTAGTCTCTATATCATGTTGCTCTAAAATTCCGACAATTCATACTTCTTGGCACAACTTGAGCTCAATCTCCATTTTAGGCCTTGAATCGGTGTGTCCGAGGATGCGGGTGGTTGCAATTGGTATCAGAGCCGTGGTTAAGCGATTCCTACAAAATTAAGGCGTGTAGGAGATTGTATTTGTAATTTTCTATTATTTATTTATTTATATGCCACACCCTATATATTTTGATTTATAAGGTAGTGTTGGCTTGTCCCTTATATAAGCAAATAACTGTAAGTTGAGATAAATGTTAAAATTAAATAGTAGGGTGAAAAATAAATCCATCGCATTTATTATAATTTACTCCACAAAGAAATGTGAATATAAGTTCCTTATACAAACAAGCAGTGGTGAATATATTGTCTATCTAAGGGTGAATAGAAAAAGAGTAGTACTATCGGACTCATATAAATAAGTGTGATCTTGATAAGGCATAACGGAGACATGAAAGAAGGATCTCTCAAAGTTAGAGTAAAACTCCCTAGTTGAAGTGGAAACCCTATTCTTATATTAGAAATAGTTGCAAAAACTCCATTTGACTTGAATTGATAGCTAGAGTGTTCCAATATTGGAGTTGGATACCATATTGGAGGATAGGTTTGAGTTAACCATTTTTGAAAAAGAGGGGCTAAAACCCTATGCACTTAAAGGATTATTAGATGTAGTTGGGCTTGTGTAGATTAGGTAGATTTCACCTACTCCAATTTAAGTGTCAAACCATTGGAAATGTTTTATTAAAAGGTAGAAACACTAGCTACCTCTTATTTGTAAAGAAAATAAATTGGTTTATGATTTGAAATGTTCATGCAAACTTTATGGAAATTTATAAGAAAAAATAAAGAATTGTAAGAATTTTGAAAATGAGTTAAAAACATCAGCATTTGAAATATTTGGAAAAGTATATAATTTGAAGTTTGAACTGGTAACCTTTCATTACAAGCTTCAAATATGGGAAAATGTAATAAAAAGTAATTTTTCATAGCTATTTTAAAGCTTTTGCTTTGGTAAAAAGTTAGTGTAAGACTGTGAGGAATGCGGAATATGGATCTTAAGACTAGGAATAACACTAGAGGGGGGTGAATAGTGTTTTTAAGAAATTACTAAATCTTTTTGAGTTTATGTTAATTTGAACACAAATGTATGCAATATTTAGACATAGATATAATCACAGAAACAAACACAGATGCAGAAATAAAGTAAATGTAGTAAAGGAAAGAACACACCGGATTTTATACTGGTTCAGGGTTACCCTACATCCAGTCCTGCACAACTAAGTACGGATTTCCTTTCAAAACTAATTCAACAATTACAACCCTCGGTTTCAAGGCTACGAGGTACACCCTCCAGAATCACAATCCTCTGGATAGAGATACTTGATTTCCGGAGCAACAAGTTCACCCAATTGATTTCCAAGGCTACAATCACACCTTTTCTCGCTTGATTGATTTCCAAGGCTACAATCACACCTTTTCTCGCTAGATAGATTACAAAGAAGCCTATAACTCTGAATAGCACTTGGATCTTGTTGAGATAGTGATAGAGAATCAAACCAGAGATAATCTAGTTAGATTCAATGTTGATTTCGGCAGAGTGATGATAGGATTTTGAATAAGAAAATGTGGAAGAAGAAGAGAAGTGAAAAACCAGAAAATCTGATATAAAATTCGTTGAAACTAACCCCTATTTATAGAAGAACAACAGTCATGTCCATTCGTGAAAGGTTATGGCGAATAGACACTTCTTTTGAAATTCAAATTTTAAAACTAACTGACAATATGTCGACATGGGGTACTAGGGCATGTCGACATCCCAAAGGAAAATTTAATGATTTGATTTTCTTTTGAAAATAACCTTTATCTTATATTAAAAATATTTTAAACTTTATAAATATACTTGAATATTGATAAAATACATAGATAAATATAGAGAACAATATATGTATATATAATTTTACTATAATTTTATATTTAAATCTAAGTATAAATATATTATAATTAAAAGATAGTTTAAAACTAACGAAGTTTAAAAACAAGAATATTTAAGGCTAAAACATCTTTTTTGAAAATCATTTGAAAAGATAATTTTTAAGGCTAAAACATTTTGAAAAGCAATTTTGAAAATCATTTCGAAGTTGTTTTGAAAAACATTTTGAAGTAGTTTTGCAAGCTTCTTCCTGCAGAATATCTCATCATATCAGGACTCGAGAACTTGTACAAAACCAGGATGTTCGTGGGTCTGTAAGCCACTTGTCATAGGTTTGTAAGCTACTTGTCGTGGGTTTGTAAGCCACTAAAAAGGTAGAAATGGGTTTCATCCCAAAAGAAAAATGGAATGAAGATTTCAGTGTTATTGTGAAGTTTTAACATAATTCTAGACTCAATACTTATCTTGAAATCTTGAACTCTTGATATTCTTGATACTCATGAGTCTTCAATCTTGATATCTTGAATCTCTATATTGTCCAGTCTTCATTCTTGGTACCTGCATGGTTAAATCCTGCATATACATATATATCTAAACTATAATGTTAGTATTTATATTTTATAATCTTATTCTAAGGTTGTTGTCATCAAAACCATCAACTCATGGACTAAAAATCTCCCCCTTTTTGATGATGACAACCTTTGTTTATAAAATATTACTTCTATCCTATTAACTCCCCCTAAATCTAATAACTCCTCCTTAATCTATGCCTAACTCCCCTATTTTATATTTCTCCCCCTTTGTCATCAACAAAAACAAAAAAACTCTAAACTATACAACTTCCCCTCATTCTTGTACTCAAGTACCTGCATTAATAAACTATATAATAGAGTATATAAGAAATAACTATACTTATAGACATGATATTCAATCAACGATTATAAATATATTAATGTATATTTATACAATCATCAAACCACACCAATGTATAAATCAAATCAATCAAAACAACCAATTTCAATCAAAACAATCAATTCAAACAAAGTAATAAAGCAAACAAATTAAACGTTACGGGGAACTTCCACCCATCCTTCTTCTCCGAAAATAGGGTCTGCTTTGATGGCATCCCAATTTTCATTGTCATTTGTGAGAGAGACAGGAGGATGTGCTTCGTTATCATCCTTGTGCAAGGAAGAAATCATCCATCGAATTGCATCGAAATGCCTTTCTTGCTCCTTGATCATCTGCATTTGACTCAACTCTAAGTGTCGCTGGTTACGAAGAATGAACGAGAGAATATTCTTGAATGAATTAAGAGTTTCTTAAAAATTCTCGGATAAGTTATGAATTGGATTAGCCATTTTTGAAATTGTGAAAAGAATGAGAGATAGAATAGATAAGAAATAATATTCAGTAATGAATTCTGGAAGAAATGGGTATTTATAGGTGTAGAAATTCGTTTGAAATGAATAGACATATGGTAGTTATTCAAATTTCAAATTCAAAAATGAAGTGTCATTTCTGACCAGTACATGTCGACATGGTCAAAGGGGGGATGTCGACATGAAGTAGTGAAATTTGATGACCATTTTGATTTTGTGAATAATTGTGTGTATATATATTTATATAATATACTAACATTTATTCAAGAGATAAGATAAGCTAGATAACAGAAAGTAAATTCAATTTCATTGCATAGAATAGTGATACAATGATTAATCATAAAGAACTACATAAACACTCAAATTAAGACAAACTTAAACTAATTCGATATGATATGAAAATATAGAACTAGTTAGAGGATGATGAAGATGAAGATAATCCAAGTTTCTTGCTGACTTTGGAGAAAAACTTGTTCATCTTGGATGATATTTTGTCCAACTTCTTACTAACGGATCTTTTAAGAACCCGTTGATTCTCAACAATAATCTTTTGATTTTTGAGAAGGATTTTGTTGGTAGGATTGGAGGGATATTCAATACTTTCTAGGGATGTTTCACCTTCTTCTTCTTCTTCTATTCCATTTCATCCCCTTCTACTTCTTCTTCCTCTTCCATTTCTTCATGAGCCAAACGCGCTTCCTTCTCGGCAAGAGTCTCATAAGGTTGAAAAACATATGGGATTTTCATGAGAGAAATGTTTGAGATATTAAAAACTTTTCTTGAAATAAATTCTTCTCCTTTGAAATTTACTCCAAAATAGTTGAAAATCCGAGTAAGGTAAATTCCATGGTATAAAGTGTTTTCTCCCATTTCAAAATTTTTAGTACGAAGTTCATCCAAAATAACTTGCGCCCAATTGATATCATAATTTCCGAAAATAGCAAAAAGTGCTTTGCACACTTTTGAAGTAGGATTGTTAAAATTTCCCGACCTTGGGGTCAAAGTATGTTGTAAAAGAAGATTGACAATTCTTGCTTTAGGACGAAAGTTTCGGTTTTTAAATTCAAAGTTTTCATCTCCTTTAAAAATATGATGAAATGTCTCAATATCATGTTCATCGATTTGAAAACTAGAAAGATCCATTCCAGTGTTTTTGCAATTGAGAATGGTACCCAAAAGATCACAATTCAAAACAATTTTAGTGCCTTTGACACTACTCCAAATTTCATTATCTTTTCCTTCATAAAATTCTCGATTGAGATTTGCATAGAAAATTTTAACAAGATTTGGGAAACAAACAAAATCATTTTGAGAAGAATCAACAAGACTAAGAATTTGATTGTTTGCGAAAAGATTATCAATTTCATAAGAAGCAAAATCTTGAAAAATAGCAAACTTTCCGCGATGGACTTTTCCATAATTAGCATAATTGATGTATGCTTTTATTGCCTCCGGATTATTGAGGAGTTGCTCTTTCAAGTTTCTGGAAAGTCTCATGGTAGAGGGGTTGTGTAACAACCCGGGATTTGCATTACCAATTAATAAATAAAAGTTAGGATTTTATTTATTTTAATGAAGCATAAAAGGATTTGGAATAACAAAATTTATTTAAAAAAGGCTATTTTAATTAAATGGGAAATATGGGATTTTAAAATTAGGATAAAATGTTATTTTTGAAAAGTTAAATATTTTAGGAGAGGATTTAAAATGGGTTTGAATAAGAAAAGTGAGTTTTATAAACATATATGAACACTTAGAAAATTTTTGAAAACATGGAAATAACTCTCTTCATATTGGATTATTAAACCTTACCCAATAACCCACCCTAAACTTCCTCTATAAATTATCTCAAACTCTCCTAACCTCATTCATCAAAACCCTAATCAAAACCCTAACCATTTCCTAAAGCTTTCATAACAAAAATGCCCTCCATCTTCATCTCCTTCTAGTTTTAGCTTATGCAAGTCATTCTATGCAAAGGTAATGCAAATACCCACCTCAAATCCATATTTTATATCTTCATAATTTCTGAAATTTGATTAGTAACACATGTTTTATGTGTTTTTTTTTGATCTTATAGCCTCCTAATCACCTTTTGCTAATTTGGGTTGATGCTATAATAGTATTTGTTGCTTTCAAGAGAGGTATATTGCTAAAAACCTCTTCTAGCATGTGTTTAATCATCTTTTGATTTCAATAATCATTTAGTAACACATGTTTTCTTATGTAACATGTGAATCATAGCTCTTTGATCATCTTTGCTTTCATTTTGGGGTTGCACATAAGGTGTTTGTGATATTGCTTCCTAAGGTAATGCTAAGCTTTGACCCTTGTTTTCTTAAATATAGTGTAGTAATCATCATATGGTAATTAGTAATTGTTATTGGTGAAATTTTGATGCTAAAAACTTGAAAAAAAACACCCAAAATCATCAAAAACAAGAAAAATTGCTGGCTGGAATTTAAAACAGCCTGAAAACAGGGGCTGAAATCCCAAAACAGACCTGGGTTGCACCCAGGCACAGCAGGCTAGCCCAGCTGGGCTAGCCAGTAGCAGGCCAGCCCCTAGTGGGCTGGCACACATCCCCCCTTCTCCCCAGCCCGCATGGGCTGGGGCTGCTCCCCAGCCCGGGCGGGCTGGGGCTGTAAGCACCCAGCCCGCGCGGGCTGGGCTGCTCCCCAGCCCGGGCGGGCTGGGGTTTAACTGAACCCCAGCCCACCTGGGCTGGGGCTTGTTACTTCCCCAGCCCAGGCTGGGCTGGGGCAGGCTGCCGCGGGCCGGGGCCCGCGTCCAAAAAAAAAAAATTTGTTCAATCCTGTTTTCAGATTTTGTTTCCTCCACTTCACGATGCTGCCACGATCGCATCCGAAGTCGGAATTCGACGTTTTTGGTCTCGTTGGAAAGGTGGAGTTTCGAACTCCATCTATGGAAAATTTGGGCAACATCGGAGTTCGTTTGGTACTTCGAATTTTGTGTCTAAGTTGAACTCTAGTCGCTGTTGGTAAACAGTGTGAATCTTGTTCTGGGTCCAACTTTGAGACGTCGCTGCCACTTCGTCTCAACTCGGAATCCAGAAATTCTTTTTGCATCTTAAAGTAGGGATGTTGGACTACATGCCTGCATATTTTCATGACATTTGGACACTGTTTGCTGGTCCAAATAAATTGCCGAACTTGGGTTCGCAGCTGTTTTTGAATGTTTACAAACACTTAGAATATTTTTCAGTGATTTTCTGGTTTTATTGATTTCTTTGAGATTTGTCTCTAAATTTCGTACACGGGTTTTATGAATCATTTTCAAAAGATTTTTCACTCCTAAATGGCTTTAGAAATTATTATATAATATTATTTTTAATTATTAAATTAATTACTCCATAATAGGAGAGTTTTCAAAAGCCGTTTTAAAGTGATTTAAAAATCAATTATAAATCCGTTTCGCACCATTATTTTCTATAATAAAAATCTCACACTCACTTTTTAGCACGTCGAGCGAAGTGGAAAGGTGCTTAAACGATTAGGAAATCTCCGGCTTATGGAACCGTGTGTATTTTCTTTCCGGTTAATCCCCGACCTATTCGATTGATCGTTTTGACCTTTGGGTCTAGTTTACCGATGATACGAGGTGGACTTTTTATTGTTTGGAGTGTGAGCTTGCTATTGGTTAGTAAACCTTTTAGTGCGAATGTGGGGTATGGGACTCATTGTTAACACTTTACGGGTTCCTCTCCAAGAAGTTAGTGACACATTAGCCTCTGGGCGGCCAGTACTGGACCTCTGGGTCACCACGCCTCTGGGCAACCGTCTCTGGACACCTGCTCTATGGAGCAGTTTATTTTTCGGCGTGCGCCTCTGGGCCTTTATCCTTCTGGGAAGGATCTCGCCGTCTCGCGCGTTCCACATCTGTGCGAGTGATCGATCACAACTCTACAGTACTTGGCAACAACGACTCTGGTCGGTGCACGTGCAATATTGGTATTATTTGATGATTTTTATATCCATTCGAGTACCGCCATTCAGTGTTGGTTCTATGGAACCATACGATGTAAGTGCGAATTCCTTGTGGATTCACAGTGTCTCTGGACACTGCTTTTCAGTGTTGGATTTCTTTGACTTTTTAGTATATCCCCATTGCTCTTTGGAGCATCGATCTTTGCTTGGGCATTGATTACAGACTCTGGTCACTCTTGGGATTATTGCCTATGGGCATCTTTTTATAGCTTTGGCTACGCCGATGATATGAGGCGATTTTATTTATTATACACTTTGGTGTTGATTTCTCTTTGGAGATTTTTATTGTTTATTGATGATTAGGGATCGTCATTATATTCATGTGGTTCATAATATACTTCTCTTTGGATAAGTACTGTTTTATTTATGTACCACATTATTATATATCTCAGTTATTACTGATTGTTTAGCTAGCCTGACCCGAGTGTTTTCGCTCGGGTCAGACCGAGTTGTTTCAGGTTAGGTCTCTGGACTTAGCTTCTGTGCTTCCGCTTGGACATTATCTGCTATGCTGATAGATAGCGTTTTTATTTGTCCACTATTCCGCTACTCTGTTATTATTCAGACTTTGATATGTACATATTTTTGACTCACATGTGTGAGCAGTGGCTTTGTACCCACTTATGGTATTTGGATCTGTATTGATGATGTATTATTCTGGGATTTTATATTTGTGATGTGATTCTGTTCTGTGATGTTTTATCATTTATTACTATGCTTATTTTGATAGATCTTTAGCCATTTGTAATTTCATTATAAGTATTTACCGAATATGTCGAACCACCTGATTGAGAAAAATTTAAATAGATTCCACCTTTCGACGTATTCGGTAGATAGTTATAGCTTGATTACAAATGGTCGCTCCCACTATACTCTATTCTCCGCTTTAACAGATGGTATTACTCCCGTAATACTCTTTGTTGCAGTGGGTCTCAGAGTGGGGCGTTACAGTTTTGTATCAGAGCCTGGTTTCAGGAATAAACATAATAAACACAAAACAGATACACTTAGTACAATACATTTTAATTGGATCCGAATTAAATCAAATCCCTTCCTTATGCCTATTGATAGATAAGTTAGGAATATGTATAGGAATCCGTTATATTCCGTAGTATTCCTTAATTAATTATCTATCATTGAATCATGTCTAACTCTAATTCCCATTTGACTTTCAGTATGTCTGGAAGGGGAAGAGGGAGAACCACACGTCAGACCAGTGCTGCTGGGCAGTCCAGCAACACTCATCCAGAGGGCGTGTTCATGACCACCGACCAGATCATGGAGCTGGTTCGGAATTCCCAGTCTCATTCTCAGTCTCCAGCTCCAGTTGCTGATGCTCCGCGCAAGTCTACTTTTGCACGTCTATGCAGTGATTTTACCCATCTCGGAGGGAAGTCGTTCAGTGGCTCCGAGAATGTCTTAGAGGTCCAGGCTTGGATTCGGATATGCGAGCGCATTTTTACTCGTATGGATATCCCAGATCATGACCATGTTCTTATTGCTTCCAGTCAGCTTCAGAGTTGTGCCCTGGATTGGTACGAACTCCTTATTACCGAGATCGGTGAGACCTTGCTTACTTGGGCTCAGTTTCGTGAGAGATTTGAGCTCAAATTCATCCCAGAGTCAGAGAAGAACTCCCTTGCTCATCGCTTTCTTGATCTCAAGCAGGGGAAGTCCTCCGTATCCGATTATGTCTCTTCCTTCGAGGCCCTGTCCAAGTACAGCCTTGAGTTTATTGCTACTCCTTATAAGAGGAACCTCAAATTTGTTGAGGGCTTGAAGAAATATCTGAAGAGGCAGCTTATGCTACAGCTTGAGCTCTCATTCGAGAAGCTAGTCGATGCAGCTCTACATCTTGAGTCAGTCGAGATGGAGCATAGTGATGATGGCGGTGGGGGTTCCACAAACCCCACCAAGAAGAGGTTTCCTCCTGGCAAGTCTGGCTCTTCTTTTCAGCATAAGAAGAAGAAGACTAGCAGTTCCACTGTTCAGACTCAGCCTCAGACTCGTCCTCAGTCCCAGACTCCGGCTCAGCCTAGTGGAACCCGTCCTCCGAAGAAATGCTTCAACTGCGGTTCTTGTGATAACCCAGGATTTTTGGACATTTATTAATTGATAATTAACTGGATTGAATCAATAAAAACAATGATTTATAAGTTAAACAAATAAATCTGTTAATAAAATTTATAAGTTTATTTCTTTTGAAAACTAATAACATTTTAATTTGGGAATATCTTTTCTAACAATTTAAATTTGGTAAGATTTATTTTTCAAAGCTTACAAATGTTTATATTTATAATGTATATATATATATTGGTATATATATATTATAAATAGGAAGGCTTTAATTGAATAAAAGAATATGTTTTCAAATTATAATATATATGTATATATATATATATTGTTATTTGAATTTATGTTATAAAATTCAATATAATAATTATCAAACTAATGTTGTAACATTCCCCCTTTTTGACCGCCTCCAGTCGGTAATTAAACCAACTAGAAACGTTCAAAAAGACGAATTGTTATTTAGTTTATAAGGTTTAAACAGAATCAGCCACAGAAACACAGATAATAACAATCAATTAAAACAAATGAGAATTTATTTCATTACTATAAATCTTTTTATATACATCAGAGTTTATACAATTTTAAATACAGATACAGCGGAATATCTAAAATACAATTTTCTTCTGAAAACTTAAGTGATTCTTTACTCTCTCTCTCTAACTTCGCTGCTCGAAAATCTTCAAGCTGTAAAAATACTCGGTCTGACCCGAGTATTATATTCAAAAGAAAATAATACACAGGTCAGTCTAATTCAAACCAGTTTATTAGTGCATATAGGCAGTAATAATTTAAATAGACGACAGTCACAATAATTCTCGTCTATCCGACTTTTTAACAAAGAAATCGGATAACGAAAATATAACACTAAACAGTGTTAAACAATAAATCAGCAGATTTAAAACATCAACAGAGATAAACAGTGTTATTGGCTGCCGTACACGCACGCGTGTACGGCCTCGCCAATACAGCATAAAAAAATCAATGCATCACGACGCAAAAGAGATATCAATTCGAAACTGTCGAGTTGGGTGGCTGCAGCGCACGCTAACGTGCACCGCCTCGCCACCACCGAATATAAGGTCAGCACATAGAAACAAGGGTAGGACTGCAACAAGATTTCAGTCACGTGAAGATCAACAGCATGTAACCAGACTGCACATTATAGTGCCTGCCTAAGTGGAAGGCCACTAAGTCAAACAGTGGACAAAAACTCAACAAAGCAACTCAAGCTCGAAATGGACCCAGACTCAAACAAATATACTGTGATAATATGGTTGCAGTGAATCAAGCAACACGACCAATTCCAGCTACTATATGACTACATGCATAAGGTCAAGCAGTCAAGTAAAGTCAATGCTAACAGTTCAGGTAAACAAGTCAGAAGATGGCAACTCCAAATGAACCAGAAATAAATCAAACTTATGATCATGTATAAGTCTACATGTATGGTGTCAGGTGAAACTCTTTTCATACAGAGTGAAGATTATTAGACTGAAATATCAAACGCATGAATGCAGGCAACATCAAAGTAGTGCAAGCATATGAAATGGCAACTCAAGAAATGGATGTGACAGTGCAAACAAATGATCACAAGCACAATGGCAACTGACTCAAGTCAAAATGAACAAGGTAACTACAGTGACAACTGCAACTACTAGGATGAATGCAAAAATAAACAAAGATGAACCAGAATATCATAATGCAGACCAACCAGAGATGCCAACATGATCAAGTTCAAAGTTGAAGATAACAGTTCAACAACCTACATTTTAAATACTCAAGTGAAGATACCAAATACAACATGAATGAACTAGCCTAGAAACATGCTCAAAACTCAACTGGCACATAACTACAAGCATGCAGTGGCGAACAATACCAAAGAAACAGTGAAACTCGAAAGATATTCAATAAGCTACGTGCAGTGTGCAATTATGTAATGCAACTGCGACCTTACAGGAACCATCACTAATTGGAACCTCAATGCAAAAATGGGACTTCAACAGCCGGAATGGCATTTTATACGAACCCAACGTATATGTAACAGAGAATGCATAATGCTTTCATGACCAGAACTCAACGGCACAGGCAGGTAGGCCAGGCAGTTTAAAAAGGGTAGTCATGTATACCCAAAATTGGAACAAAGGCAACTAAACTCAAGTGCAACAGCCAAAAGGAATAACTCAGAAATGCTCAAAGTCCAACACAATAACAACTGTGCACTAAGTACAACTGCAATTAAAACTAATAAAGTAAAATGGTAGACTACTGAACCTCATATATATATATATATATATATATATATACATATACATATGATTTTAAGGCCAGAAATCATGTAACATCAGCAATATTGAGTGATAATATCAAATCCATGAAAATAAATTTCAAAGTGATCAAGGGCATCTGCAAAATCAGGAACAACAAATCAAACTGCAAGTCAACAAATAGAAATCAACATCAAGTTATGGCAGCAACTACTGGATCAAGGTGGAATAAAGACTACAAGGACAAGACCTATATATATACATACAAGAATGTATGTATACACATGGTTTCAATGCCTATTCAAGTGCACATAAAAGTTCAAACATCCAAAAGCATTTAGCTGCAGTTTCGAATAATCCAGACAACAGTAGTTTCAATTTATTTGCTAAATAAATTTCAAGGCCGAAGATTAAGAAAATGTCACAGGAAATATACAACATGACGAAGTCAGTGCCAACCATAATGACAGCGACTTGATCATCTCAAGCCACTAGGGCCAAAATCAAAACAATGCCGAAGTCGACATAAAGGCAATAGCCAGAACAAAAATCAAATGCCCGAAGTCAGAAAGTCCTCAACAACGAAATGAAGATCAATTGGCCTAAGCATTCAAAGCCGAGAAAATTCAACAAAAATAAATAGAACTGAAGTTGTTACTAAATCAAGTTATTCACGAAATCGATAAATCACTCAACAGACAGTTCAAATTCCAATTCGAGAAGCAGTCAGGTAGATTTTAACATAATTCGAAGAAGATGTGAGTAATAGAAATTACTCACCATTTTTCCACGCGATCCTTTCCTCGATCGAGCTAAACAACTTCACGCCATCTCGAAGTCGAACCATTGAAGCCGGTGCTCAAATTCGCCAGAGAATTGAGACGACGACTTTGATTTTGAAAAGCCCTAAATTTTCCAGATCGAAGCCCTAGTTTTACTCGTCGCCGATCGAACGAAAACAACGAGGCCGCCATTTTTTCGTTTAGGGTTTTGGAATGAGAGGGGGAAACGGGTTTTGGGTTGAACGAAAAGGGAATAAGGGTTTTAACGAAAATAAGGGTATGGGCTTGAGGTATGTTGGGTATGGGTTAGGGTATGGTGTTTTATATTTTTTTTTTCTTTCCTTTTAAATCAAATTTTTGTTTTTGCAAATATCATTTTCTTTAACTTGTTTTGTTTTTAAATTATCATGTTAAAATTTAGCTATGTGTATTTATTTATTTATTTTTGTATTAATAAAATTTAAATAAAAGAATTTCAATCCCTTTACAAATTCAAATAAAATTAACAATCAATTTATATTGCCAATTTGACGAAAATTTTACCGTTATAAAATTTTCCAACAATAAACAGCAAATATCTGACAGCTTTAATCATTTGCTGATGATTATGATTTTGAGCAAAAATCCAGGTTGTTACAGAAATTCAATTTGAATTCGATTTAATTTTATACGCGTTTATACGCCGTATGTTCACAAAACAATTCTGATAAATACGAAATTTGAAATCCAGTAATAATTCAATATTACGGACCCAATGAAACTCGTTTCGTCAAATTCCGAGACTGTGCCTCGAAAAGCTAATTTTTAAATTCGATTTCAAACGATACAATTTCAAAACTGAACAAATCGCTTTCAAATTCAATTCTGAAGCTTCTATTATCTTCAGTATTATCAATATGAATTTTCTAAGCCTTTAAATTATTTTTAACCGGCTTAAAATCGAAGATTCAAATTTTATTCAACTTTCAATAGATTAAATTCAAAAATTTAATCACCAATTCATTTTGATAATTTGAAATTTAAGTCAAATCATAATTCAAATATTTAAAATAAATTAAATATTCTCAAATTAAATTGTTCAAAATTCAGGGTCGTTACAAATGTTAAAAATATTTTCCATTTAGAATATATATATTTGTATATATTGAAATGGAAAGAATATTGGATTTGAATTTAATAAAGTATTTTCAAACTTTAATATATATATAATTTGTAAATTGGAAATTTTTAATTTGACTTAATACTTTTAAAAATGATATTTGAGATTTAAATAACAAGAATAATTTCTTATTTATTTTAAACATATATTTTAAGTTTTTATTTTAGTTAAGATTTAAATTAAAAGTTCATTTGTTTTAATATTCTTTCATTTTCAAATTTCAAACATAAGATAAATTGTTAAGTAAAAATGGGTTTGTAAAAATATATATATAGAGTTAAAATAAATTTTCCAAGTATATAAAAATATAATACATTTAATTTGATCAAAGCATAAGTTATTATAAATAATTGTTTTCATAAATTATATATTTATTAAAATCTAAAAGCTTATTTATAAAAAGAGATAAATACATTATATACATGTAAATATTTCATAAATACATGTATATGACTTAAATAAATCAATAAAGAAAAGAATTTACACTTGTAAGCTTTTAAAGATAGTTTAAAGACATTTGTAAAAAATTAAGGCCTATGTGTAAGCAAATTAATACATAAGAAGGACAAATGTCAACATTCTTTTTAATAATTAAAATAAATAAATCAAAATTTAAAGAAGAAATATATTTTACTTTCAGCTGAATTAATCTTTCTTCATTCTTCAACTAAAATAATTCGAATCAAAAGAAATAAAAGACTGGAAATCAAATTCAAAGAAGCAAAGCAAAATCTGGAAATGGAAAGTCTGGAAATTTCAAATGCAAATTAAAGAAGATGGAGACAAATTCAATAAGCAGTTTCGAAATCTTCAATTGCCATCAGAGAAATTAATCAAACTGCAAGTTTAAAATTCTACAAAGCAAAAGAAATCAAGCTTAAAAATCAAATAACAAACCTGGAACAAGCCTGGAAACAAAAATTTCTGTTCTCTGCTTCTCTGTTTTAAAATGACAGGTGAGTAAACTTCTTTAAAAACAGTTTGATTTGGATGCTTGTGATGATATTGATTCGTAGGTGGGTTCTGTAGCTTTAGTTCATTTGAAATTGATATATACGTTTATGTTAGCAGGTCTGTGCATATATATAAACATGAAAAGCCTGATATCTGTTGTTTCAAGCTCTGTTTTGCTTTCAAAAACTCAAACATCTTAATCAAATCAATATTAGTCCTTGATGTTCAAATGAAAATTGTTTGTAGATGTTTGCAGATGATTGTAAAAATAGTTTCAGGGATTTAAATTCAACGAATCATTATTTTTAGATGAAATAACAGTAAAATACTTATACATGTCAAAAATCAACACCTTTAATTCCTGTTTTGGATTGTATAGATGGATTTGCAGTTAAAAACTATGATTTTTAACATGCATTTCAAAATTTTTAAGTTGACATTCGATTGGGAATTTGGAGATGAACGTTTTCGGCAAATTGACGAATTGCCGATGATCAACGCGACGTTTGAGGCTGAATTCGTGGTCGAAGCTAGCTACGGTATCGTGGATGAGGGGAAAAATGTTCAAGAATATTTCCAATGGCCGAGGTGATCAGATTCGATCGAACTAGGGTTTTATGTTGTTTCGACTGGGCTTGATTGTCGTAGAAATTGCGACATGAAGATGGGACCGGAGGCGATCGCGACGTGGGGGATGGTGGCGTGAATGTTGCGGCGATGTTCTAGAGTGGTCGTTGGAGCTGCCGGCGGTGGCGACTGTGGAAGGCGATGGGATTTGTGAACGATGTTTTCTGCAGTGTTTGAGCTTGATGCTCGAATTCGATTCGATGATGTTTCGTTCGATCTGGGTTGATTTTCGTGTTCGCACGTGGTCGAGGGGTTGTAGGCGATGGTCGCGACGAACGTTGGTGGTCGGCGGCGATGGTGCAAGTGCACCACGTGCACGTGTACACGTTTGGGTGTACTGGAGTTCAAGAGTTTGGGGAAGAAGAGTAAAGCTCAGGGGAAGTCTCGTGATGTTCGCGTTTCGACTCGAAGCAGGTAGGTAAGCGAGTGAACTCGGGGAAGACTCGGGAAGAACGCGTGTATTTGGGGAGTTTTACTCGGGTGATTCTGGGTTTAAACTGAAAGCATGATTTTACAAACGTTTTCAAAGTTTAAAAGCAAAGTAAATAATTTTGTTTCAAAGATAAGTGTTTAACAACTTTGAAAGGTTTTGAAAATTTTAAAAGGTTAAATTAAAATGTTTAAAGTGTTTTGTTCTTAAGTAAAATTATATATTTCAAGTATATAATTATTTTTAAATGGTTTAAATGAAGTTTAATGATAGAAATTAATATGTAATTTAAATAAAAAGTCTATCTTTAAAAGATGAATTTAATTTAAGGTTAATTAATTAATTTTAAGGTTAATTACTTAATTATAATTAAGGATAATTACTAAATGAAGTAATTAGTGGAAATAAAGGTAATTGAGAAATAAATTAATTAAAGATTAAGTGATGATTAATTGATTAATTAATTAATGTAATTAATTTTAGATTAATTAATTAGTCTAATTAATTAAGATAATCAATTGTGATTAATTAATTAATTAAGTGTAATTACTTGGCCTTGTGTTGCAAGGTTAGTGGGTAGCACTCAAATTTTTATAATCTTTTAAATTAAATTAATTAGAGATGGTGTGATTGATAAATCTTGCTTATGGATGATTGAATGCCTTGAATTATGTGATATCTTCGGTATGTGATATGTGCTGCTTTGTGATTTGAGATGAATTGTTGTGTATAAATTATATTGTTTAAACCTAAACTTTTGGTTTAATGAATAACATTGGATTCGAAGAGACAGGGGTCGGGTATCAGTAAATACCCGAAACCACTTCGATTCTTTATAAATTGAGTTTAGAACCAACGGGCTGGAATTGGAATAAATTAAGTAACTTGGCATTTAACTGAGCAATAGTTCGTGGGCATTGTTTGTAATAAGCAATGGACTTTGAGAACTCGTAATGAGGTACGAGTTACCCTGGTTTCGAAGAAGTTTTATAACTTAGTATTTCAAATTATATGGGTTTACTCACGCTGGTTTCCAGCCTGACTCGGGTGTTACTTTGATGTAATGCTCGGGTCAGACCGAGTATTACAGATTTCAGGTAAGGACGTTCTGGAGCTCAGGTGGCGAGCTAGATGGCAGGAACGTATGGAGTATATTTCGCTGTGATATATTATAGTTGTCAGAGACATGTTAATTTTAACTGTCTAGTATATTTGTGAATGTTGTAACTCTGATGTATTAAAATGTAATTAACAAATACAGTTTTTCTTTGTATAACTGATATTATTATTTGTTATTATATTTAATCCGCTGCGAATGTGAGATGTTGTGTTCTCTGTTCTTCTTTCTTCTTTCTGTTTCTTTCTTCTATCTCTTTCTTTTTCTTCTAACTATCTGGAATTTTCGGGTTCGAAAATTCCGGGTCGTTACAGTTGGTATCAGAGCAAAGGTTAAGCGAGAACCTTGGCTCTGTTGGGATTACTCGTTAAGGATAGGGTCAATGGTACCCTAGAACGAGTTGAGTGTATATATATATGAGAGCGTACTTGTTATTTTCTTATATAAAGATTTTAAAATGGTTCTAAAATTAAATGATATTTATATAAGTTATCTTTTGATATATATAGAAATAATTTTTCTAATTATTAAATATATTAAAGAAATTGGTTGTTGAATTAATTGGAATAAAATAAAATAATGAGAATTAAGGGGTAATAGTAATACAACCAAATTGAAATTGAATGAAGATAAGTTTGAAATGGATCCAAACTGAAATTAAAAATCCAATTGGAATTGAAGATAATTTAAAATTGTGAAATTTTAAATCTAAATCCAGAAAACTTGAAAATTGTTTTAAAGAAGTTTGTTTTGAATTAAAACCAAAGGTGGTTTAAAAATTTAAAGTATAACTTAGTGTGTAAAGAAAATGTATATATGAGGAATATACATAATACTAATGATGATTTGAAATAAACACTTAGTGTTGAAATTTTAAATTGGAATGTGATGTGAAACCCAAAGTAAAGTAAGTTTTTAAACTTAAAAGGGGAAAGACTATTAATCTGAAGTTTAAAATTTGAATGGGAATTCAAATTGTGAAAAGTCGACCGGATTAAGTAAATTTAACTTGGAGGAAGTTAAATAAGTTTGAATAAATAACTTGAATTGGAAATT
Organism: Allium fistulosum; assembly: GCA_030737815.1. Lineage (NCBI taxonomy): Eukaryota > Viridiplantae > Streptophyta > Magnoliopsida > Asparagales > Amaryllidaceae > Allium > Allium fistulosum. Next base: position 856,601,852 of record CM060907.1, read on the forward strand.
TCAAGATGAAATTTAAATTTAACTTGGGTAGTTAAATGGTTAATTTAAATGGGAGTTATGAGTGATCTCAAAATGGGTTTGAGATTTGGAAATTGAAAATGGATAATAAATTAGAATCTGAAGATTTAATTTGTTAAAATTAAAAATAAAGGTTGAATTAATTTAAAAGTAAAGGAATTGTGATTTAAGGAATTAAATCAATATTTAAAAATTTTAACTCGAATTTATATAATTCGAGATAGTTTAAAATTGAGATTTAAATATAATTAGTTCAAATTGAATTTGATTTGAATTAATTAGAATTGTGATTGAAGATGTATAAGTTTAAAAATTCAAATGGTAAATTAGAATTGAAAGGATTTGAAATTGGAGCTGGTTCAATTTGAAATTAATCCAAATTGATTTGAAATAATTTGGAATTGAGATTAAAGTTGAATAAGTTTAAAAATCAAATGGAATTTGATTTGAATTTGGGAAAGAATTAAGGTTAATTCAACTTGAATTGGAATTAAATCAATTTCAATGGAAATTGAAGTATTGAGTCAATTTAAATGGAAGTGGAATTTAAATTGAATTGATGGGAAATTATTTGGAAATGGAGATTGGGAAATTAAACAGTTTGGCTCTGGATTATTTTCAAAATAAATTGTTTAAATACAAATATATTTTTCCAAACTATTTACTATACAATCTTTCTTCTTAAACCCAAACTATCTTATACTTATTTTATAATTATTTTGGAATTATTTAACTATTTTGAAACTATCTTATAAACTAATTACTATTTTTCAGTTACTTATATCTAATTATTATTTTAAAATCTATTTTGCAATTATCTAACTATTTTATACCTACTTAACTATTTTACAGCTATTTTACAAACTAATAACTATTTTTCAACTACTTATATATTTTAAACTTTTTCAAGCTATTTTTAAATTTAAATAGGTTAGAGTTCAAACTGTTTGTAATTAAAGTAAAAACTCAATTGGAAATGGAAGCAATTGAGAATAATGTGAATGGAATTAAAGGAAATGTGAATAGAAAAGAGAATTGATTTGGCTAATAACCAATAAAGATAAATACGTAGGATATACGTATATTATTCTATTCGCATAGTGATTTGATCCAGATTCGAGCACAGAATTTCGAGATAGTATTATCGATCCGAGTTGGGATTTTTCACTCGATTTTCAACGGCGAACCTGGATATGGGTTTTGATTGGTTCTGGATATTCTCTATCATAGCTACGACTATGCAAGGAGAATGACGGTTTCTGATCAAGAAACCAGATCTGAGTCCGCACTAGGAAGTCGAGTGGACGATACTAGTTCGGAAGTGAAATTGTGTGATCGAGTGAGCGATCAAACTGATATTGCGTACGGATGATATATGTACATCGTACGAGTTTGAATGAAATTGATATTGAAGATTTGTGGATAAGAACTGTAAAATGGTTTTTGAAAAGAAATATGATTAATAACTTTATAAAAGATTTATCAAATGTGAATATTTGATTTAGAATAAAATAAAGTTATATATCCTTGTTATATAAGGTAAATCTTCCCTTGTTGAATCTATTGCTAAAAGAAAAGGTTTTTGAAATATTTGAAGTATAAAAGAGGTTTTATACAAAGTTTGAAATGATCCAAAGATTTTCAAAGTTATATACATCTATATCTATATATATATATAAAGGATCTTATGAGAATGATTTTGGAAAAGGTTTTGGGAACCTATGGATTTTGGAAAGTGCTTTTGATTTTTAGGAAAATCAATTTTGGATTTTGGAAAGCCTAGTTTGAGAATTATCGATTTTGGTAATCGATTTTGTGTAAAGGAGATTTTGATAAATCATAAAGGGTATGATTTGAAGATACTATAAGTATATAGTATAAAATGTTTTGAGTATAGCTCTGGGGAAAAAGGCGCTCCCTTGAAATGAACTTCTCAGGAGTACCACTGGGTGGTACTGCCTTGAGCCCCAAGGGGGGTTTCTAAAGTTGATCCTGTGAGGAGTCCGGACAAAACTAGTTCCTGAGGATTATTTGTGTAGCGAAAGTCGAGGGGCTGGTGCCCACAGAGGCATTTGAGTTATGCTGTGACAACAATTTAACTCAATGTCACTGCGATCTACTGCAGACCATAGCGAAAGTCATGTGTGCCGCTGAGAGCCAACTGTCTACGTTTGATTTTATATCGGTAGACTGTGATACTATGGTAACATAGCGAAAGTCGTTTGTGCCGCTGAGAGCCAACTGTCTACATTTGATTTTATATCGGTAGACTGCGACCTATGTGGGAGAAGTTTCATTTTGACAGCGAAATCGTGTGTGCCGCTGAGAGCCAACAGTTACATGGACTTTTGCTGCGATGGCAACGTAACCCTGGATGTAGTTGCCTTATCTTAGTCTGCTGAAATCAAAATAGAGACTGGTATATCTATAAACAGACATGCACACACAATCAACTCATACATATATACATGCAAGCATATTCATACATTGATGCAAACATTATTCAATATTTCCATATAGATTTATCACATGCAATTGATTAAAATTGTTTTTAAAAGAAAGGTTTACTTACCTGTTTTATGATGTGCAGAGAATTTGAAAACAGTTTGCACTAGAAAATTGCTACAGCAACTTGAAAAGCTTTTGAAAATTTGAATTTGCTTTATTTCTTTAAAACTGCAAAGCTTTGAAAACTTTGGCTTCAGATTTACTTGCATGCATACTTGAAGGATGGTTACAGGCTTGATTGTTAACAGAGCTTGCAAAATGGCTAAAGGCTTGCTATTACAGAGCTTTGGTCTAGCACTTGAAAAATGGTTACAGGAAAACAACATTGCAGATTGTTTTCTTGAGGAGTGTTACAGGTTTTTGAACTTGAATTCGAGGAGTATTTTGATCTTGTATTACTGGTTTGAGAAGATTACAGAGAAAACATTCAGATTGGTTTACTTGGTTTCAGGTTGTAAATTCTTGGTTTGGAAGTAAATTTCTGTTTTTGATTTGAGAAGATGATTTCAGATTTGATTCTTGAGTTTGGAAATAAATTTCAGTTTTGGGTTGTGGAGATCATTTCGGGTTTGATAAATTTTTGGTTGAAAATGAAGAAAGAAATTTGCTGAAAATAAAACTCTTTGTTTCTTTTACAATTTAATTTTAAATTTAATTATTAAAGAGAAAGACATTTGTCTATCCTATGTTCCCATTATCTTACACCTATGCACATGATTCACAAGTGTCATTAACATACATTAAAAAGTTTACAAGTGTTATAATGTTTAGTTAATATTTACAAAAGTTATTTCCTAATGTTTTATTAATGTTTTTAAATATTATTTTCCTTTTTAATAATTTATTTAAGCTATATACATGTATTTAAGTAATATTTATATAATTATAAAATGTGTATATTTATCTTTTAATAAATATTCATATGAATTCAAGTAACTTATATTTTGATCAAATCATATAACATATGTTTATAAATTTGAGAAATTGAGTTTAACTCCTTGTATAAAATTTTTAAAACAATTTATGTTTTATATTTATATTCATACATTTTCTAGTATTTATACATATATAACTTTTAAAAGAGAATGATTTTAAAATCTTAATTTTATACTAATAATAATCATATATTTTTATTCTTGAATTTCCAATCCAATTCTATGTAAAATCTACTCATATGTATATATATATACATATAACAACACATTATTATTTATTTTAAAAGAATAATTTGCCAATTTTAAATAATTATATTAGGAGATTATAAAATATTTATCCAGATATTTATAATTTAATTTTTATTATATTTCCAAATTCATTTACATATCCGGATATCTTTTATTATCAGGATTTTATCTGTTAAATTGATTAAAACAGTTAATTATCCAATTATCAAATGTCCCAAAATCCGGGTTATCACATTCCTCCCCCCTTAGAATCTTTTCGTCCTCGAAAAGGAACGAAGCCAGAATTTACTTAATACTTAAAATCAGATAAATTATCTTTTTATCATTTTTAAAACACTTTAAAATCTATATAGTATTACAAAAATAGTTTTTATAAAAATACTTTTATAACTCGATGTTTCAACAAGTTAATCCTCGTTCTTACAGAAATTCAGTCATACGTTGATCAGGCGTAGGACTGAAAATCTATAAGTACTTAGCAGACTCATTTTCAACACCCAGTGAAAATACTTGGAAGATACTTTATTTGAAAATATCGAAAACGTTTTTGAAAATAGAGGAAATATCTTTGGTGAGAATGCTCTGGAAATCATCACCCCCATCCATGGTCACAGTTACATCATGGGTTACGTTGCCATCGCAGCAAAAGTCCATGTAACTGATAACAACATGGAACCCACAACAGATCGCAGTTACATTCCAGGGTTACGTTGCCATCGCAGCAAAAGTCCATGTAACTGTTGGCTCTCAGCGGCACACACGATTTCGCTGTCAAAATGAAACTTCTCCCACATAGGTCGCAGTCTACCGATATAAAATCAAACGCAGACTGTTGGCTCTCAGCGGCACAAACGACTTTCGCTATGTTACCATAGTGTCACAGTCTACCGATATAAAATCAAACGTAGACAGTTGGCTCTCAGCGGCACACATGACTTTCGCTATGGTCTGCAGTAGATCGCAGTGACATTGAGTTAAATTGTTGTCACAGCATAACTCAAATGCCTCTGTGGGCACCAGCCCCTCGACTTTCGCTACACAAATAATCCTCAGGAACTAGTTTTGTCCGGACTCCTCACAGGATCAACTTTAGAAACCCCCCTTGGGGCTCAAGGCAGTACCACCCAGTGGTACTCCTGAGAAGTTCATTTCAAGGAAGCGCCTTTTTCCCCAAAGCTATTCTCAAAACACTTTATACTATATACTTATAGTATCTTCAAATCATACCCTTTATGATTTATCAAAATCTCCTTTACACAAAATCGATTACCAAAATCGATAATTCTCAAACTAGGCTTTTCAAAATCCAAAATTGATTTTCCCAAAAATCAAAAGCCTTTCCCAAATTCATAGGTTCCCAAAACCTTTTCCAAAATCATTCTCATAAGATCCTTTATATATATATATAGATATAGATATATATAACTTTTAAAATCTTTGGATCATTTCAACTTTGTATAAAACCTCTTTTATACTTCAAATATTTCAAAACCCTTTTCTTTTAGCAATAGATTCAACAAGAGAAGATTTACCTTATATAACAAGGATATATATAACTTTATTTTATTCTAAATCAAATATTCACATTTGATAAATCTTTTATAAAGTTATTAACCATATTTCTTTTCAAAAACCATTTTACAGTTCATATCCACAAATCTTCAATATCAATTTCATTCAAATCCGTACGATGTACACATATCATCCGTACACAATATCAATCTGATCGCTCAATCGATCACACAATTTCACTTCCGAACTAGTATCGTCCACCCAATTTCCTAGTGCGGACTCAGATCTGGTTTCTTGATTAGAAACCGTCATTCTCCTTGCATAGTCACAACTATGATAGAGAATATCCAGAACCCATCAAAAACCCATATCCAGGTTCGCCGTCGAACATCGAGTGAAAAATCCCAACTCGGATCGATAATACTATCTTGAAATTCTGTGTTCGAATCTGGATCAAGTCACTATGCGAATAGAATAACATACGTACATCTTACGTATTTATCTTTATTGGTTATTAGCCAAATCAATTCTCTTTTCCATTCACATTCCTTTAATTTCATTCACTTATTCTCAATTGCTTCCATTTCCAATTGAGTTATTACTTTAATTACAAACAGTTTGAACTCTGACCTATTTAAATTTAAAAATAGCTTGAAAAAGTTTAAAATAGATAAGTAGTTGAAAAATAGTTATTAGTTTGTAAAATAGCTGTAAAATAGTTAAGTAGGTATAAAATAGTTAGATAATTGCAAAATAGTTTTTTTTTTATAGTGATTAGATATAAATAACTGAAAAATAGTAATTAGTTTATAAGACAGTTTCCAAAATAGTTAAATAGTTCCAAAATAATTGTAAAATAAGTATAAGATAGTTTGGGTTTAAAAAGAAAGATTGTATAGTAAATAGTTTGGAAAAATATACTTGTATTAAAACAATTTGAAAATAATCCAGAGCCAAACTATTTAATTTCCCAATCTCCATTTCCAATTAATTTCCCATTAATTCAATTTAAATTTCAACTTCCATTTAAATTGACTCAATACTTCAATTTCCATTGAATTTTATTCAATCCCAATTCAAGTTGAATTAATCTTAATTCCTTTCCAAATTTCAAATCAAATTCCATTTGATTTTAAACATATTCATTTTAATTACAATTTCAAATTATTCAAACTAATTTCAAATTGAATCCACTTAAATTTCAAATCATTTCAATTTCTATATGAATTAATCCCAATTCCCATTTGAATTTTTTGAACTCATTCAATCTTCAATTTTTATTTTAAATTAATTCAATTCAAATTTTCCATTTGAATTTTAAACTTATTTATCTTAAATCACAATTCCCATTTATTCAAATCAAATTCAGTTTGAACTAATTCAATTTAAATCTCAATTTTAAAATATCTCGAATTATATAAATTCGAGTTAAATTTTTTAAATATTGATTTAATTCCTTAAATCACAATTCCTTCACTTTTAAATTAATTCAACCTTTATTTTTTTATTTTAACAAATTAAATCTTTAAACCTTTTAATTCTGAATTCAAATTTTAAAATTCCATTTTAAAATTATCTTTACTTAACTTATTACAAAGTTCAAATAAGAATTCAAAAACAATTTAATCTTCAGATTCTAATTTATAAGTTATACTCACTTAAATATTTACTTCCCTAAACATTTCATTTTGCTAAATCATTAACAACATTCATTATTAAACACAATTACCATTTTTGATAATAACCAAGATTATCATATCTGGAAACCAATTCATTATTACCTTTATTCTTGATAACATTTCTACAAATTCAAGATTTTAATTTTAGTTTGAATTCATTTCAAACTTATCTTCATTCAATTTTAATTTGGCTTTATTTCTATTACCACTTAATTTAATTCCAATATTTTAACAACCAATTACCTTAATATTTATTAGAAAGAAATATCATTTTATATATCAAAATATATTCTTATATAAAATCATTTAAAATCCTTATATAAGAAAATAACAATTACGCTCTCATATATATATATATACACTCAACTCGTTCTAGGGTACAATTGACCCTATCCTTAACGAGTAATCACAACAGAGCCAAGGTTCTCGCTTAACCTTTAGCTCTGATACCAACTGTAACGACCCAGGCTTTTCAACCTTCAGCAACGGTTCACGACCGGTAGGCTTTTCAACCATCCCAGCCCCGCTGTGGCTCACAGTGATACCTCGGGTTTGCTTTTACGGCCACCCTCTCGAGTCGCAACCAACCCCGCAAGGCCTTATACTACCCCCGGGGGCATGTAGGGGTAAGAGTCTCCCGTTCGCCACCTAACGCAAAGCGAGAACCCCCTATCACGCTGTAATGTAGCACACTAGTTCTTAAATTTCAATGGAAATTGAAGTTATTTAAATTGCAATTGAGTTAATTTAAATGGAGATGGAAATTTAAATTGAATTGATGAGAATTGAACAGTTTGGCTCTGGATTATTTTCAAAATAAATTGTTTTAATACAAATATATTTTTCCAAACTATTTACTATATAATCTTTCTTCTTAAACCCCAAACTATCTCATACTTATTTTACAATTATTTTGGAACTATTTAACTATTTTAAAACTGTCTTATAAACTAATTACTATTTTTCAGTTACCTACATCTAATCACTATTTTAAATCTATTTTGCAATTATCTAACTATTTTTATATCTACTTAACTATTTTACAGATATTTTACAAACTAATAACTATTTTTCAACTACTTATCCATTTTAAATTTTTTCAAGTTATTTTTTAAATTTAAATAGGTCAGAGTTCAGACTGTTTATAATTAAAGTAATAACTCAACTGGAAATGGAAGCAATTAAAGGTAGAGGGATGATTGGCGAAGCTTCTGTCAAATGGGCGATGATCTGGTAGTCGTAGGCGGCGGCGCGGAGTGGTTTTCATCATCGAGTTTGGGTTCCAGGCGCTCGCAGTTGTTCGTTTTCGATTTGCTGAGTCAATCGACGATCTGGGGAAGTTCGCTGGCTTGTGGATGGTCGGAGTATTGGACGGAGTTGGTCTGATCGCGTGTGCACGTGCACACGTGTATGTTGTTGTCTGGGTTGTTCGTGGTAATTGGGGAAGAAGGATTTATATCGGGTAAAACTCGAAGTAGATAGGGGATTGCCTCGAAGTAGCTGAAGATGATGGATGACTCGGTGGTGTCTTCGGGTTTTTTAAAGTTTTGCTCGGGTTCGATTTGCTTTGGGTTGTACAGGTTTAAATTTTTGTAAAGAAGAATCAAGATTATCAATTTAAAAGCAAGTTCTTTTCTAAATAAATGTCAATCAAGTTTCAAGAGTATTTAATTGAATATATTTCCAAATTTAAAATGTTTAAAGGTGTTGATTTCAAAAGTAATTAACTAAATTAATTAATGAGATAATTAAAGGTTAATTACTATTATAATTAGGAATAATTACCTAATGGGGTAATTAGTGGATAGTTAATGAACTAGGAGATGAATCATTAACTAGAGATTAAGTGATTAAGGATTAATCCCTTAGAGTAATTAATTAAAGGATTAATTAATATAATTAATTAAAGGATTAATTAATATAATTAATTAAGGGTTAGTTAATTAAGTAAAGAATAACTAATTAATTAAAGGGTTAAGGTTAATTAATAATGTGATTAATTACTTGTTGAGGTAATAAATTAAAAGAGTAACTAATTAATGAAGTAATTAGAAGATCATTAATTAATTAATGGAAGTAATTAAAGATAATTATTGAATGGTTGAGGATAATTAATCTATAATTAAGGTTTGATTACTTAATGTAATTAAAAAGCAATTAATTAAGAATGATTAATAAAAGGGTAATTAATGAATAATTACTTATTGTAATTAAGAGATAATTAATCAAAAATGATTAATTAAGATGTATAATTAAAGGATAATAAATCAATTGGTTTGTGATTAATTAATGTTAAGTAAGGATAATCTAAGTGATTAAAGATTAGTAGTTAATTTAATTAGGGATAAATTGAATAAATTTTTGAAAGTGATTAATCTTGCTTATGAATGATTGATAAATGATTAAATACCTTGAATTGATTGATATCTCTGATATGAAGTGTTATGTGATATAATATGTTTGAGTTAAAACAGTGACATCCTATATTTAAGTTTGAATTGTATTTCACTTGGATAACTTGGGTTAAGATGACATTTGATTCGAGGAGACCGGGTTCGGGTATCAGTAAATACCCGAAACCACTTCGATTTGTAATCTACAATGATCCTTTATAGATTTGATATGTGAAATCAATAGGCCGGTTTGGAATAGTATGGACCATTTAAACTAAGTTGGATACTTAGATATTGTTTTGTGAAATAAGTATTAACTATATAAGTTGTTTACTTGTGGTAAAGTACGAGTTACCCCGGGTTTAATAAGTTCTATGGATTGAAATTTCATGCTAGATGAGTTTACTCACGCTGGTTTCCAGCCTGACCCGGGTGTTACTTTGATGTAATGCTCGGGTCAGACCGAGTATTACATATTTTCAGGTAAGGACGTTTTGGAGCTCAAGAGACAAGCTGGATGGCAGGAACGTATGGAGTGATATCTGTTGTATATATTATTGTTGATTATCTGAGACATGTTTTCAAATTATCCTGTGTTGTGTAATAGCGTAACTCTGATAAAAAAATGTAAAAGTGTATTGATACAGTTCTTTTTGTAAAACTGTTATTTATGTGATATTATATTTTGATCCGCTGCGAATGTGAGAATATGTGATTCTGTGTTTCTGTTTTCTTCTTCTTCTTCTATCTCTTTCCTTTTCTTTTCCTAACTATCTGGGATTTTCAGAGTCGAAATCCCGGGTCGTCACATTTTGTTGTCGAATTTCTCAAATTCGTGTTCGTCGTCAATTCAAAGAGCTGGGGGGTCGGAGTAGCTGCCGGGGTCGTAGGCGACTTGTGGAGGAACTCGGCGACGATCAGGGATGGTCAGAGTGTTGGTGCACGTACACGGTTGCGTGTATCTGGAAGACTTGGGTTTGGGGAAGAAAGCGAATGCTCGGGTGTTTGTTCGAGAAAAATCGAGTTTTACTCGAAGTAGGACGAAACGTGGGTAGCTTCGAGTTTTGCTTCGGGAATTCTTAGGGTTTTACTCGGGTTTTTGCAAGTTTTAAATAAATTATGTTAACCAAGTAAATAAGAAGTAAATTGTTACCAGATTTTAAATATAAAGCTTGAACAGTTTTGAAGGTATGTTAAAATGAATGGGTGGTGTCTTAATTAATAAAGATTAATTAATTAAGAATAAAAGAATAATTACTTAATGAAGTAATTTATGGATGTGATTAATTAAAGTGAATTTAATTAATGTAATTAATTTGAATTAATTAATTAGATTGATTAAATTAGGATAATCACTTTGAATAGCTTAAGTATAACTACTTAATGTAATTAATGAAGTATATTTACTTAATGTAAGTAATAAATGGAAAATTACTGAATGTAATGAATTAAGGGAAATTACTAAATGGAAATAATTAAATAAAAGTAATTAAAGTTTAATTACTTAGTGTAATTGATAAAAAGAATAATTACTTAATTAATTAAAGGATAGTTAATTACTGAATGTGATTAATTTATGGATAATAAATGAATGTGTTTAAATAAAAGATAATTACTTAATGTAAGTAATTATAGAATAATTACTTGATGTAATTAATTAAGGAATTTAATTAATTTATGAAAGTAATTAGGGTTGAATATTATTAATGGTTAAAGAATAATTAATTTATGTAATTAATTAGAGAATTAATTACTTAATGCAATGATTAATAAATTAATGTAATTAACTAAAGGATTAGTTAATTAATGAAAGTAATTAAAATTACTTAAGGTAAGTAATTAAATGATAGTTAATTAAATTAATTAATTAATGGTTAATTAATTAATGTAATTAATTTAAGAATAATTAAGTAATTAAAGGATTAGTTAATTAATTAAAGGAAATTAATTAATGATTAGGTAAGCAGAATTTAAATGGCGATTAAGTAATTAAATTAATTTATTTAAATTTATTTGAAATAATGTGACAAATAAATATTGCTTATGAATGATTGAATAATATTGTATACCTTAGATGGATAATATCTCTGATATATGATGTTATGATATGTTTGGTTTAAACTGTGATAATATGGGTATCTATCGATGATGGATTACTGTGTAAATGTGACATCCTGTATTTAAAGTTTAAATTGTATTCCATTTGAATAACTTTGTTAAGATGACATTGGATTCGAAGAGACAGGAGTCGGGTATTAGTTAATACCCGAAACCACTTCGATTTGAAATCTTCTATAATTCTTTATAGATTGATATGTGAAATCAAATAGGCCAGTTTGGGATAATATGGATCATTTAAACTAAGTTGTATACTTAGATAGTGTTCTGTGAAAATAAGTGTTGACTATATAAGTTGTTTACTTATAGTAAAGTACGAGTTACCCCGGGTTTAAATAAGTTCTATGAATTGAAATTCCATGTTAGATAAGTTTACTCACGCTGGTTTCCAGCCTGACCCGGGTGTTACTTTGATGTAATGCTCGGGTCAGACCGAGTATTACAGATTTCAGGTAAGGACGTTCTGGAACTCAGGAGGCGAGCTGGATGGCAGGAACGTATGGAGTGTATTCCGCTGTGTATATGAGACTGTGTAGTCTGTATAGATTGTAGTCTGGAACAAGTTGTATAACTGTCCAGCTCATGTATAAATGGTCATAACTCTGATGTATTAAATTGTAATTGACTGATACAATTTTCTTTGTGTAAAGAATATTATTTGATATTATATTTTATCCGCTGCGATTGTGAGAATCTGTGTTTTGCTCTGTTCTTTCTTCTATCTCTTTTCTTTTTCTTCTAACTATCTGGAAATTTCGGGTTCGAAATTTCCGGGTCGTTACATTTGGTATCAGAGCTGAAGGTTAAGCGAGAACCTTGGCTCTGTTGGGATTACTCATTAAGGATAGGGTCAATAGTACCCTAGAATGAGTTGAGTGTGTGTGTGTATATATATAGATATATGAGAGCGTACTTGTTATTTTCTTATATAAAGGTTTTAAAATGGTTTTAAAAATAAATGGTTTTTATATATAAGTTTATCTTTTGATGTATATAGAAATAATTTTCTAATTATTAAATATATTAAAGAAATTGGTTGTTAAATTAATTGGAATTAAATAAGATAATGAGAATTAAGTAGTAATGGTAATACAACCAAATAAAAATTGAATGAAGATAAGTTTGAAATGGATCCAAACTGAAATAAAAAAAATCCAATTAGAATTGAAGATAATTTAAAATTGTGAAATTTTAAATCTAAATCCAGAAAACTTGAAATTATTTTAAAGGAATTTGTTTTAAATTAAAACAAAGGTAGTTTAAAATTTTAAGGTATAACTTGGTGTGTAAAGAAAATAAATATGTATAAATGAGGATATACATTATATCAATGATGATTTGAAATAAACTCTAAGTATTGAGTTTTAAATTTTTCCTTGGAATGTGATGTGAAAACCCAAAGTGAATAAGTTTTTAAACTTAAGTGGGAAGATTTTTAATAAGAAGTTTAAAATTTGAATGGGAATTCAATTTGGGTAAAGATAAATTGAATTTAACTTAAGGAAAGTTAAATGAGTTTAGAATGAACAACTTGAATTAGAAATTTCAAGATGAAATTAAAATTTAACTTGGGAAGTTAAATGGTTGATTAAAATGGGAGTTATGAGTGATCTCAAAATGGGTTTGAGATTTGGAAATTGAAAATGGATAATAAATTATAATCTGAAATTTAATTGTTTTTAAATTCTTATTTGAAATTTATAATAAGTTAAGTAAAGATAATTTTAAAATGGAATTTTGGAATTTGGATTCAGAATTAAATGGTTTAAAGATTTAAGTTGTTAAATTAAAAATTAAGGTTGATTTGATTTAAAAGTAAAGGTTAATTTGATTTAAAGGATTAAATCAACATTTAAAATTTAACTCGAATTTATATAATTCGAGATAGTTTAAAATTGAGATTTAAATTGAATTAGTTCAAACTGAATTTGATTTGAATAATTTGAAATTGTAATTAAAATGAATATGTTTAAAATCAAATGGAATTTGATTTGAAATTTGGAAAGGAATTAAGATTAATTCAACTTGAATTGGGATTGAATAAAATTCAATGGAAATTGAAGTATTGAGTCAATTTAAATGGAAGTAGAAATTTAAATTGAATTGATAGGGAATTGAACGGTTTGACTCTGGACTATTTTCAAAGTAATTTGTTTTAATATAAACCTATTTTTTCAAACTATTTACTATACAATCTTTCTTCTTAAACCCCAAACTATCTTATACTTATTTTACAATTATTTTGGAACCATTTAACTATTTTGAAACTGTCTTATAAACTAATTATTATTTTTCAGTTACTTATATCTAATCACTATTTTAAAAACTATTTTGCAATTATCTAACTATTTTATACCTACTTAACTGTTTTACAGCTATTTTACAAACTAATAACTATTTTTCAACTACTAATCTACTTTAAACTTTTTCAAGCTATTTTTAAATTTAAATTGGTCAGAGTTCAAACTGTTTGTAATTGAAGTAATAACTCAATTGGAAATGGAAGCAATTGAGAATAAGTGAATGGAATTGAAGGAAATGTGAATAGAAAAGAGAATTGATTTGGCTAATAATCAATGAAGTTAAATACGTAGGATGAACGTATATTATTCTATTCGCATAGTGATTTGATCCAGATTCGAACACAGAATTTCGAGATAGTATTATCGATCCGAGTTGGGATTTTTCGCTCGATTTTCGACGGCGAACCTGAATATGGATTTTTGATTGGTTCTGGATATTCTCTATCATAGTTGTGACTATGCAAGGAGAATGACGGTTTCTGATCAAGAAACCAGATCTGAGTCCGCACTAGGAAGTCGGGTGGACGATACTAGTTCGGAAGTGAAATTGTGTGATCGAGGGAGCGATCAAATTGATATGGCGTACGGATGATATGTGTACATCGTACGAGTTTGGATGAAATTGATATTGAAATTTGTGAATAAGGAATTTGAATGGTTTTGAAATGAAAAGTATATTTGTAAAATATAATGGAATTGGATATTTCTTTGGTTGAAAATTTACTTTATGGAAGTAAGTAAATGGTAAATAACTTTATAAAGAAATCAAACTTGAATATTTGATTTGGCAATAAATAAAGTTGTATTTTGTAATATGATAAACTCCCCTTATTGAATCTAGCCAGAATAAAAAGGGTTTTTGGAAATATTTGAAGTATAAAAGAGTTTTATACAAGTTTGAAATAATCCAAAGATTTTCAAAGTATATATATATATATATATAAAGGGTTTTATGAGAATGATTTTGGAAAAAGGTTTTGGAACCTATGAATTTGGAAAAGGCTTTTGATTTTTGGGAAAATCAATTTTGGATTTTGGAAAGCCTAGTTTGAGAATTATCGATTTTGGTAATCGATTTTGTGTAAAGGAGATTTTGATAAATCATAAAGGGTATGATTTGAAGATACTATAAGTATATAGTATAAAGTATTTTGAGAATAGCTCTGGGGAAAAAGGCGCTTCCTTGAAATGAACTTCTCAGGAGTACCACTGGGTGGTACTGCCTTGAACCCCAAGGGGGGATTCTAAAGTTGATCCTGTGAGGAGTCCGGACAAAACTAGTTCCTGAGGATTATTTGTGTAGCGAAAGTCGAGGGGCTGGTGCCCACAGAGGCATTTGAGTTATGCTGTGACAACAATTTGACTCAATGTCACTGCGATCTACTGCAGACCATAGCGAAAGTCATGTGTGCCGCTGAGAGCCAACTGTCTACGTTTGATTTTATATCGGTAGACTGTGACACTATGGTAACATAGCGAAAGTCGTTTGTGCCGCTGAGAGCCAACAGTCTGCGTTTGATTTTATATCGGTAGACTGCGACCTATGTGGAGGAGTTTCATTTTGACAGCGAAATCGTGTGTGCCGCTGAGAGCCAACAGTTACATGGACTTTTGCTGCGATGGAAACGTAACCCTGGATGTAACTGCGATCTGTTGTGGGTTCCTTGGTGTAATCAGTTACATGGACTTTTGCTGCGATGGCAACGTAACCCGTGATGTAACTGTGACCTTGGATGGGGGTGATGATTTCCAGAGCATTCTCACCAAAGATATTTCCTCTATTTTCAAAAACTGTTTTCTATTATTCTCAATAAAATTATTTTCCAAGTATTTTCTCTGGATGTTAAAAACGGGTCTGCTAAGTACTTATAGATTTTCAGTCCTACGCCTGATCAACGTATGACCGAATTTCTGTGAGAACAAGGATGGACTGGTTGGAACATCGAGTTATAAAAAGTATTTTTATAAAACTATTTTTGAAAAATTATATAGATTTTAAAGTGTTTAAAAAAAATTATAAAAGGAGTTAAGAGTTAAAAAAATAATATTCAAAGAGTAATTTATTCAAAGAATAATTTATCTGATTTTAAATTATTAAATAAATTCTGGCTTCATTCCTTTTCGAGGACGAAAAGATTCTAAGGGGGGAGGAATGTGATAACCCGGATTTTTCGGACATCTGTTAATTGATAATTAACCGGATTGAATTAATAAAATACTAATTTATAAGTGAACAAATAGAATTCTGATATATATATATATAGGTATATAGATGAATTTGATTTATAATAAATGCTTATTGGATAATCTCCTGTTATAGTTATTGAAATTTGATAATACTTATTTAATGACCTTCTTTTATAGTTATTCAATTTGGCAAAATTTATCTTTTACAAATAGATATATTTTATATTGTAAATGGTTAGCTATGGTTTAAATTCAAATATTAATGTTCAAAGCTATTGAAGATAAATTCCATATTTTACAACAACAAAGATAGCCTATGTGTATATGTGATTATTTATTTAGTATAATTAGATTTCAATCATTTTCTTTTAAAAATGTATACATATATATAAAGATAAGAGTATGATTCATAAATTAAAAATGATGTAGGGGTTTAACACATAATTTATAATATAAATTGAGACAAGGATTTAAACATAAAAATACAAATGTGTGACAAATGTTTAATAAGAAAAATATAAATTACAAGTGTAAGCTAAAGGAAATAGGTAATAAACAAGTGTAGCTAGTGGCTTAATTTCTTTTAAACTAAAATATAAAAATAAAAATAAAGAAGATGTATAGTAAAGAAGTAACCAGGCTATACACGTTTCTCTCAAATTTTCTCATCTCTTTTTCTGAAAGAAAAAAAAAATAAGAAAAAAAAATATCTGTTTCAAAATCAAAACCTGGAAAATAGAAATCAAGTTTGCAACCTGATTCAAGCAATTCAAGTTAAACTCAAATGTAAAGCAAAGACACCACTGTATCAAGCTAAGAATCTCAGATCTAAGCATGGATCATTTTAATAGCTGAATCAAAGTTTCAGTTAAGATCAAAATCATCAAAGAATAGATCAATTACAAAAACAGGGATCAGTTCAAATCAAAAGAAATACAAGTTCAGATCAGGTTGAAAACCTGTCCTCTGTCCACCATTTCACAGGTGAGTAAACACTTTATTATAAAGATTAGATAATTATCTAATTGCATGTGAAACCTGGGATGATCACTGTTCTATATGTATGTATATAATTAAGCCTCTTTATGTATATATGAATGCTTATCAGTTGAATTAAAAGCCTCTGTTCTAGTTTCCAATAAGTAAACTACCAAAAACTTTAGTATATAACTTGGTATTTGTGATAGATATTTGAAGTATGATGTGGAATCTGCTTGTATGGTTTTGTGAATATGACTGCATGTTTGTAAATATATGTGACCATGCCTATATATAAAAGAAATTACCTCTGTCCTTACTTTACAGGTTTGAAACCTGTTCAAAAATGTAAATCAATCCACCTGAACCTTTTTAGGATTTAATATCTGAATGAAAAGTGTGCACATATGTGTAATATCATTTAGAAAAATAGATTCAGATGAAAATATTGATTTAATATTTTTAAATTTGGATATTACAGTGATGTTCAACTTCAAGACAGAAAAACAATTACCCAAATTTCATGTTTCAAGTATATAACATTGTTCGTATTTGGAAATTATGAATTTTGATTTAAAAATCAAGATTTTTAAGTTTAAATTCATGGAGAAATTTCGAGATGAACTGAAATGGTATTTTTTGAAAATTCCGGCGATCAACGTTGAAATGGGTATCGTGCTCGAGTTTGGGAATAGCCTGGGTGTTAGAGATTCTCGGAAAAATGGTAGATAAATTTATCGATCATCGTGACATCGGATTTTAGATGATGTAGGGTTTAAGGATGTTGGGTTCTCGTGTTTGCTGCATGGCCGTGGGGTAACCGGAGGTGATCGGTTTGGGTTTGATCGAAGTAGCGTGGTGTGCCGAAGCTTTAGATAGGGTGGCGTGTGTTCAGATGAACGGAGGCGATGGTCAGAGGGGGGGGTTCTGTCATTCGTTTTTGTTTCCAGTGGGTTGTCGAATTTCTCAAATTCGTGTTCGTCGTCAATTCAAAGAGCTGGGGGGTCGGAGTAGCTGCCGGGGTCGTAGGCGACTTGTGGAGGAACTCGGCGACGATCAGGGATGGTCAGAGTGTTGGTGCACGTACACGGTTGCGTGTATCTGGAAGACTTGGGTTTGGGGAAGAAAGCGAATGCTCGGGTGTTTGTTCGAGAAAAATCGAGTTTTACTCGAAGTAGGACGAAACGTGGGTAGCTTCGAGTTTTGCTTCGGGAATTCTTAGGGTTTTACTCGGGTTTTTGCAAGTTTTAAATAAATTATGTTAACCAAGTAAATAAGAAGTAAATTGTTACCAGATTTTAAATATAAAGCTTGAACAGTTTTGAAGGTATGTTAAAATGAATGGGTGGTGTCTTAATTAATAAAGATTAATTAATTAAGAATAAAAGAATAATTACTTAATGAAGTAATTTATGGATGTGATTAATTAAAGTGAATTTAATTAATGTAATTAATTTGAATTAATTAATTAGATTGATTAAATTAGGATAATCACTTTGAATAGCTTAAGTATAACTACTTAATGTAATTAATGAAGTATATTTACTTAATGTAAGTAATAAATGGAAAATTACTGAATGTAATGAATTAAGGGAAATTACTAAATGGAAATAATTAAATAAAAGTAATTAAAGTTTAATTACTTAGTGTAATTGATAAAAAGAATAATTACTTAATTAATTAAAGGATAGTTAATTACTGAATGTGATTAATTTATGGATAATAAATGAATGTGTTTAAATAAAAGATAATTACTTAATGTAAGTAATTATAGAATAATTACTTGATGTAATTAATTAAGGAATTTAATTAATTTATGAAAGTAATTAGGGTTGAATATTATTAATGGTTAAAGAATAATTAATTTATGTAATTAATTAGAGAATTAATTACTTAATGCAATGATTAATAAATTAATGTAATTAACTAAAGGATTAGTTAATTAATGAAAGTAATTAAAATTACTTAAGGTAAGTAATTAAATGATAGTTAATTAAATTAATTAATTAATGGTTAATTAATTAATGTAATTAATTTAAGAATAATTAAGTAATTAAAGGATTAGTTAATTAATTAAAGGAAATTAATTAATGATTAGGTAAGCAGAATTTAAATGGTGATTAAGTAATTAAATTAATTTATTTAAATTTATTTGAAATAATGTGACAAATAAATATTGCTTATGAATGATTGAATAATATTGTATACCTTAGATGGATAATATCTCTGATATATGATGTTATGATATGTTTGGTTTAAACTGTGATAATATGGGTATCTATCGATGATGGATTACTGTGTAAATGTGACATCCTGTATTTAAAGTTTAAATTGTATTCCATTTGAATAACTTTGTTAAGATGACATTGGATTCGAAGAGACAGGAGTCGGGTATTAGTTAATACCCGAAACCACTTCGATTTGAAATCTTCTATAATTCTTTATAGATTGATATGTGAAATCAAATAGGCCAGTTTGGGATAATATGGATCATTTAAACTAAGTTGTATACTTAGATAGTGTTCTGTGAAAATAAGTGTTGACTATATAAGTTGTTTACTTATAGTAAAGTACGAGTTACCCCGGGTTTAAATAAGTTCTATGAATTGAAATTCCATGTTAGATAAGTTTACTCACGCTGGTTTCCAGCCTGACCCGGGTGTTACTTTGATGTAATGCTCGGGTCAGACCGAGTATTACAGATTTCAGGTAAGGACGTTCTGGAACTCAGGAGGCGAGCTGGATGGCAGGAACGTATGGAGTGTATTCCGCTGTGTATATGAGACTGTGTAGTCTGTATAGATTGTAGTCTGGAACAAGTTGTATAACTGTCCAGCTCATGTATAAATGGTCATAACTCTGATGTATTAAATTGTAATTGACTGATACAATTTTCTTTGTGTAAAGAATATTATTTGATATTATATTTTATCCGCTGCGATTGTGAGAATCTGTGTCTTGCTCTGTTCTTTCTTCTATCTCTTTTCTTTTTCTTCTAACTATCCGGAAATTTCGGGTTCGAACCCGAAAATTCCAGATAGTTAGAAGAAAAAGAAAGAGATAGAAGAAAGAAACAGAAAGAAGAAAGAAGAACAGAGAACACAACATCTCACATTCGCAGCGGATTAAATATAATAACAAATAATAATATCAGTTATACAAAGAAAACTGTATTTGTTAATTACATTTTAACACATCAGAGTTACAACATTCACAAATATACTAGACAGTTAAAATTAACATGTCTCAGACAACTATAATATCACAACGGAATATACTCCATACGTTCCTGCCATCCAGCTCGCCTTTTGAGCTCCAGAACGTCCTTACCTGAAATCTGTAATACTCGGTCTGACCCGAGCATTACATCAAAGTAACACCCGGGTCAGGCTGGAAACCAGCGTGAGTAAACCCATCTAACATGGAATACAAAAGTATACAAATCATATATACCCGGGGTACTTATATCAATTTACAACTTACAGGTTGTTATAGACTTTACTTATTTCACACATCAATTTCTAAGCGCCAAACTTAGAATAATTGGTCCAATTCACTTAAATCATTCCATACCAGCCTATTGATTTCACATATCAATCTATAAAGAATCGAAGTGGTTTCGGGTATTTATTAATATCCGACTCCGGTCTCTTCGAAATCAATGTCATCTTAAATCCAAGTTGTTTAAGTGAAAACAAATCAATTTATATTCAGAGTAACATATTCACACTAGCGATTCCATTACAGATAGATAATCCATATTATCACAATTCAACCCGAACATATCATATCACATAGCATCACAATTACCCATCAAAGATAAAATCAATCCAAGTAACCCAATATTATTCAACCATCCATAACAAGTTGATTTATTCTTAATTAATTTAATTAATCTCAAATTAATTTAATTACTAACCTTTAATTACTTGGATTACCTTAATCCATCTTACTTAACATTAATTAATTCCAAATTAATTAATCACTTTAATCTCTAGATCTTAATTAATCTTCCTTGATTAATTATCCCTTAATTACAATAAGTAATTATTTATTAATTATCCCTTTTTTATTAATCATTCTTGATTAATTACTTTTTAATTACATTAAGTAATTAAACCTTAATCATAGATTAATTATCCTCAACCATTCAATAATTATCTTTAATTACTTCCATTAATTAATTAATAATCTTCTAATTACTTCATTAATTAGTTACTCTTTTAATTTATTACCTCAACAAGTAATTAATCACATTATTAATTAACCTTAATCCTTTAATTAATTGGTTATTCTTTATTTAATTAACTAACCCTTAATTAATTATATTAACTAACCCTTTAATTAATTATACCAAGGAATTAATCCTTAATCACTTCCATACATTATTTCCCTTTTTACTTAATTACATTAAGTAATTATTCATTAATTACTTCTCTAAGTAATTATACTTAATAAATTTTTAAGTGATTATTTTTAATTAATTAGACAAATAAATTAACTTAAAATTAATTGATCACTTAATCTCTAGTTAATGATTCATCTCCTAGTTCATTAACTATCCACTAACTACCCCATTAGGTAATTATTCTTAATTACAATAGTAATTAACCTTTAATTATCTCATTAATTAATTTAGTTAATTACTTTTGAAATCAACAACTTTAAACATTTTAAAATTTGGAAATATATTCAATTAAATACTCTTGGAACTTGATTTTAAATTTATTTAGAAAAGAACTTGCTTTTAAATTGGTAATCTTGATTCTTCTTTACAAAATTTAAACCTGTACAACCCGAAGCAAATCCGACCCGAGCAAAAACTTGTTAAAACTTTGCTTTGGAAACTTGGTTTATAATTCTTTTGAAACTTATTCATTTTTTTATATACTTTAAACCTTAATTTAAAACTTGCTTTGCTTTTTAAAACTTATAAGCTTCAAAAGAAAACCCGAGCAAACCTTCCACTTTTCCTGAGCTAACCCCCGAGTATTTCCCCCATCATTTCGACTTCGAGTAAATCAACATTTTCCCTGAGTCAAAACTCGAGAGCATCTTTCTTCCCCAAACTCCACAACAACACTCATACCCAAACGTGTACGTGTGCACGTGCACGAGACGCCGGAGCCACGGCGATCACCCACGACCACGTCGCCAACTCGTCGACAACCCACTCAAGCCTCACGACCACCCAGCTCCACGAGTTCGACTGAAAATCAAAATCGAGATCCTCTGTCACCACCTGGAACCCACCTGATCGACAAAATCAACTCGCCAACGACGATCCCGACTACCTGGAATCATGCCGTTCCACCCATAGCTGCGCCACAACCTGCCGCGTCGTTTCCCCCTGGTCCAGTCAACTCCGGTTCACCCTCGTCGAAGAAAAGGCCTCGACAACAACGACGAACCCATCAGGGTCTTAAACCCTACAACGACGTCGCCTAGCCCCTCTGATGATCTAAAAATTCAATTACCATTTTTCCTACAATCACCAAACACCTAGCTACCTTCAGCAACGAGCTCGGTGCTCCTCCAGTTCTGATTACCAAGAAATCGACATAAACTCCATTTCCGTTCAACTCGAAAATTCCCAACGATAAACAAACTAAAAATCATGATATTCATTTTAAAAATCATATTTCACAAAGTCGATTCATGTTATAATCCTGAAACAGTAATTTACAATGTTTGATTTTAACATGTTTAAAGGAAATTTCACTGTCTTCCCTTTTTTTTTCAGATAAACTTCCAAATAATTTACTTAAATTATTTTTAGGACTTAGTTTATGATTAAACAAACCTTCTTGTTTAGAAACTCAACCCTATCTAAGATTAGAAGAAAAGATAATGAATTTTTTGAACTTATCTTAGTCTGC
The DNA here is from genome assembly GCA_030737815.1 of Allium fistulosum. NCBI lineage: Eukaryota > Viridiplantae > Streptophyta > Magnoliopsida > Asparagales > Amaryllidaceae > Allium > Allium fistulosum. The sequence goes on from CM060907.1 coordinate 856,624,611, forward strand.
TGAAATCAAAATAGAGACTGGTATATCTATAAACAGACATGCACACACAATCAACTCATACATATATACATGCAAGCATATTCATACATTGATGCAAACATTATTCAATATTTCCATATAGATTTATCACATGCAATTGATTAAAATTGTTTTTAAAAGAAAGGTTTACTCACCTGTTTTATGATGTGCAGAGAATTTGAATGATTAATCTTGCTTAATGAATGATTGAATGATATTGGATGCCTTGGATTATGTGATATCTCCGATATGTGATATGTGTTGATGTATGATATGAGATGAATTGTCGTGTATAAATTGTATTGTTTAAACTTAAACTTTTGGTTTAATGAATAACATTGGTTTCGAAGAGACCGGAGTCGGGTATCAGCAATATCCGAAACCACTTCGATTCTTTATAAATTTGAGTTTAGAAGTAAATAGGCTGAAATGAAATAAGTTAAGAATCATGGATATCTAAACTGAGTAGTGATTCTTAGATATTGTTTGAAATAAGTGATTGACTCAAATAAGTTAAGAACTCGTAGAAAAGTACGAGTTACCCGGGTTTAAATAAGTTCTATGGATTGAATTTCATGTTAGATGAGTTTACTCACGCTGGTTTCCAGCCTGACCCGGGTGTTACTTTGATGTAATGCTCGGGTCAGACCGAGTATTACAGATTTTCAGGTTAGGACGTTCTGGAGTTCAGGTGGCGAGCTGGATGGCAGGAACGTATGGAGTGTATTCCGCTGAGTATATTACTGTTGTTTATCTGAGACATGTTAATTCTAACTGTCTAGTATATTTGTAAATGGATGTAACTCTGATGTAGTGAATGTAAAATAACAATTACAGCTTTCTTTGTGTAAAGAATATTATTTGATATTATATTTTATCCGCTGCGAATGTGAGAATGTGTGATTCTGAGTTTTATTTTTCTTCTTCTTCTACCTCTTTCTTCTTTTTCTCTAACGATCTGGAATTTTCGGGTTCGAAAATTTCCGGGTCGTTACAGTTGGTATCAGAGCAAAAGGTTAAGCGAGAACCTTGGCTCTGTTGGGATTACTCGTTAAGGATAGGGTCAATGGTACCCTAGAACGAGTTGAGTGTGTATATATATATATATATATATGAGAGCGTAATTGTTATTTTCTAATATAAGGATTTTAAATGATTTTATATAAGAATATATTTTGATATATAAAATGATATTTCTTTCTAATAAATATTAAGGTAATTGGTTGTTAAAATATTGGAATTAAATTAAGTGGTAATAGAAATAAAGCCAAATTAAAATTTAATGAAGATAAGTTTGAAATGAATTCAAACTAAAATAAAATCTTGAATTTGTAGAAATGTTATCAAGAATAAAGATAATAATGAATTGGTTTCCAGATATGATAATCTTGGTTATTATCATAAATGGTAATTGTGTTTAATAATGAATGTTGTTAATGATTTAGCAAAATGAAATGTTTAGGGAAGTAAACATTTAAGTGAGTATAACTTATAAATTGGAATTGAAGATAATTTAAAATTGTGAAGTTTTAAATCTAAGTCCAGAAAACTTGAGATCGTTTTAAAGAAATTTGTTTTGAAATTAAAAACCAAGAATGGTTTAAAATTTAAAGTATAACTTGGTATGTAAAGAAAATCTATATATGAGGATATACATAATATCAAGGATGATTTGAAATAATTCTTAGTGTTAAGTTTTAAATTGAAATGTGATATGAAAACCCAAAGTGATAAGTTTTTGAATTTAAATGAGAAGATTATTATTATAAGATTTAAAAATTTGAATGGGAATTCAAATTAGGTCAAGTTGACTAAATTAAATTAAATTTAACTTAAGGGAAGTTAAATGAGTTTAGAATGAACAACTTGAATTAGAAATTTCAAGATGAAATTAAAATTTAACTTGAGAAGTTAAATGGTTGGGTTTAAATGGGAGTTATGAGTAATCTCAAAATGGGTTTGAGATCTGGAAATTGAAATGGGATGTTGTTAATTGGTGTTTGGATAAATTTGGATGTTTATTTATCCTGATATCATTCTATTGTTATAAATAATCTATGAAACTAAGAATTTATTTTAAAGTTAGAAATGGATAATAAATTAGAATCTGAAGATTAAATTGTTTTTGAATTCTTATTTGAACTTTGTAATAAGTTAAGTAAAGATAATTTTAAAATGGAATTTTGAAATGTGAATTCAGAATTAAAAGGTTTAAAGATTTAATTTGTTAAAATAAAAAAAATAAAGGTTGAATTAATTTAAAAGTGAAGGAATTATGATTTAAGGAATTAAATCAATATTTAAAAATTTTAACTTGAATTTATATAATTCGAGATAGTTTAAAATTGAGATTTAAATTGAATTAGTTCAAATTGAATTTGATTTGAATTAATTAGAATTGTGATTGAAGATGTATAAGTTTAAAAATTCAAATGGTAAATTGGAATTGAAATGATTTGAAATTGAAGCTAGTTCAATTTGAAATTAATCCAAATTGATTTGAAATAATTTGGAATTGTGATTAAAGTTAAATAAGTTTAAAAATCAAATGGAATTTGATTTAAATTGAAAAGGAATTAAGGTTAATTCAACTTGAATTGGGATTAAATCAATTTCAATGGAAATTGAAGTATTGTTTAAATGGAAGTGGAATTTAAATTGAATTAATGGGAAATTAATTGGAAATGAAGATTGGGAAATTAAACAGTTTGGCTCTGGATTATTTTCAAAATAAATTGTTTTAATACAAATATATTTTTCCAAACTATTTACTATACAATCTTTCTTCTTAAACCCAAACTATCTTATACTTATTTTACCATTATTTTGGAACTATTTAACTATTTTGAAACTGTCTTATAAACTAATTACTATTTTTCAGTTACTTATATCTAATCACTATTTCAAAAACTATTTTGCAATTATCTAACTATTTTATACCTACTTAACTATTTTACAGCTATTTTACAAACTAATAACTATTTTTCAACTACTTATCTATTTTAAATTTTTTCCAAGCTATTTTTAAATTTAAATAGATCAGAGTTCAAACTGTTTGTAATTAAAGTAATAACTCAATTGAAAATGGAAGCAATTGAGAATAAGTGAAATGGAATTAAAGGAAATATGAATAGAAAAGAGAATTGATTTGGCTAATAACCAACAAAGATAAATACGTAGGATATACGTATATTATTCTATTCGCATAGTGATTTGATCCAGATTCGAACACAGAATTTCGAGATAGTATTATCGATCCGAGTTAGGATTTTTCGCTCGATTTTCGACGGCGAACCTGAATATGGATTGTTGATTGGTTCTGGATATTCTCTATCATAGTTGTGACTATGCAAGGAGAATGACGGTTTCTGATCAGGAAACCAGATCTGAGTCCGCACTAGGAAGCCGGGTGGACAATACTAGTTCGGAAGTGAAATTGTGTGATCGATTGAGCGATCAGATTGATATAGCGTACGGATGATATGTGTACATCGTACGGGTTTGAATGAAATTGGCATTTAAAATTTGAGGATAAGAAATTTGAAATGGTTTTCAAAAATGAAAGGTATATTATGTGAAATATAATGGAATTGGGTATTTCTTTGGTTGAAATTTACTTTATGGAGGTAAGTAAATGGTAAATAACTTTATAAACAAATCAAACTTGAATATTTGATTTGACAATAAATAAAGTTATATTTTGTAATATGATAAACTTCCCTTATTGAATCTAGCCAGAATAAAAAGGGTTTTGAAATATTTGAAGTATAAAAGAGGTTTTATACAAAGTTTGAAATGATCCAAAGATTTTCAAAGTTATATCTATATCTATATATATAAAGGATCTTATGAGAATGATTTTGGGAAAAGGTTTTGGGAACCTATGGATTTTGGGAAAGGCTTTTGATTTTTGGGAAAATCAATTTTGGATTTTGAAAAGCCTAGTTTGAGAATTATCGATTTTGGTAATCGATTTTGTGCAAAGGAGATTTTGTTAAATCATAAAGGGTATGATTTGAAGATACTATAAGTATATAGTATAAAGTATTTCGAAAATAGCTCTGGGAAAAAGGCGCTTCCTTGAAATGAACTTCTCAGGAGTACCACGAGGTGGTACTGCCTTGAGCCCCAAGGGGGGTTTCTAAAGTTGATCCTGTGAGGAGTCCGGACAAACTAGTTCCTGAGGATTATTTGTGTAGCGAAAGTCGAGGGGCTGGTGCCCACAGAGGCATTTGGGTTATGCTGTGACGACAGTTTAACTCGATGTCTCTACGATCTACTGCAGACCATAGCGAAAGTCATGTGTGCCGCTGAGAGCCAACTGTCTACGTTTGATTTTATATCGGTAGACTGTGACACTATGGTAACATAGCGAAAGTCGTTTGTGCCGCTGAGAGCCAACAGTCTACGTTTGATTTTATATCGGTAGACTGCGACCTATGTGGGAGAAGTTTCATTATTTGGCAGCGAAATTCGGTGGCGCTGATGCCTACAGTTATATGGGTTTGTGCTGTGCTAGCAACGTAAGGCCCGGGTATAACTGCGATCTGTAGCGGGTTCCATGGCGTAATCGAGGAGCGCGGAGACCTACAGTTATCTGTGGATTTTGCCGGGACGGCAACGTAACCATCGGGTTAACTGCGACCATGGATGGGAGTGATGATTTCCAGAGCATTCTCACCAAAGATATTTCCTCTATTTTCAAAACTGTTTTCTATATTTTCAATAAAATTATTTTCCAAAATATTTTCACTGGTTGTTGAAAATGGGTCTGCTAAGTACTTATAGATTTTCAGTCTTACGCCTGATCAACGTATGACCGAATTTCTGTGAGAACGAGAATGGACTTGTTGAAACATCGAGTTATAAAAGTATTTTTATAAAAACTAATTTAGTAATATTATAAAGATTTTTAAAGTGTTTTAAAAATATGTTCAAAAGAAAAATTTATCTGATAATAAGTAAATAAGTAAATTCTGGCTTCGTTCCTTTTCGAGGACGAAAAGATTTAAAGGGGGGAGGAATGTGATAACCCGGATTTTTGAACACTTGTTAATTGATAATTAACTGGATTGATTAATAAGAATACTGATTTATGAATTGAATAAATAATTCTAATAATAAATATTTATATCGGGATCCTTATATATGAGAGCATCGATGGTATGCATTGAAAAGATATGAATAGTAAATAGATACAAAAGTTTATATTATCATTTAAAATGAATTAAATATATTATAAATGATTTTATTTGAATATAATTGGTTTTTATTTTTATTTTTCTTTTAAAGATTGTATTTATGTAAATTAAGAAAAAGCATTTATACATTAGAATATGTTTATTAATTAGAAAAATTAAATATAAAAGCTTTAAAAATAATGTAAAATTTAAAAATGACAAGTGTTAACATATTAAACCATCTAAGCTTATGTGTTAAGTAATTAGGGAGAGTAAAAGACAAGTGTCATTCCTTTTATTTTTATTTTCTTTTAATAAATCCTAAATTAACACTATATAAACTCCTACCCTCTTCCTTAAATTCTTTTCTTATCTTTTCTTTTCAAAAACAAGAACTCAGCCTGTAAACTACTTCCTCTAACCAGAAATTCAAGCAAAGTAAACAACTCAAAAACAAAAAATCAAAACCCTGTAATCACCTATCAAAAGCCTGTAATTCTCTTCTCAAAAGCAAATCTCAGATCAAAGTTTAAAACCCTGTAATACATTCCTCAAGTTCAAATGCAATTCTTAAACCCAAACTATCTTATACTTATTTTATAATTATTTTGGAATTATTTAACTATTTTGAAACTATCTTATAAACTAATTACTATTTTTCAGTTACTTATATCTAATTATTATTTTAAAATCTATTTTGCAATTATCTAACTATTTTATACCTACTTAACTATTTTACAGCTATTTTACAAACTAATAACTATTTTTCAACTACTTATATATTTTAAACTTTTTCAAGCTATTTTTAAATTTAAATAGGTTAGAGTTCAAACTGTTTGTAATTAAAGTAAAAACTCAATTGGAAATGGAAGCAATTGAGAATAATGTGAATGGAATTAAAGGAAATGTGAATAGAAAAGAGAATTGATTTGGCTAATAACCAATAAAGATAAATACGTAGGATATACGTATATTATTCTATTCGCATAGTGATTTGATCCAGATTCGAGCACAGAATTTCGAGATAGTATTATCGATCCGAGTTGGGATTTTTCACTCGATTTTCAACGGCGAACCTGGATATGGGTTTTGATTGGTTCTGGATATTCTCTATCATAGCTACGACTATGCAAGGAGAATGACGGTTTCTGATCAAGAAACCAGATCTGAGTCCGCACTAGGAAGTCGAGTGGACGATACTAGTTCGGAAGTGAAATTGTGTGATCGAGTGAGCGATCAAACTGATATTGCGTACGGATGATATATGTACATCGTACGAGTTTGAATGAAATTGATATTGAAGATTTGTGGATAAGAACTGTAAAATGGTTTTTGAAAAGAAATATGATTAATAACTTTATAAAAGATTTATCAAATGTGAATATTTGATTTAGAATAAAATAAAGTTATATATCCTTGTTATATAAGGTAAATCTTCCCTTGTTGAATCTATTGCTAAAAGAAAAGGTTTTTGAAATATTTGAAGTATAAAAGAGGTTTTATACAAAGTTTGAAATGATCCAAAGATTTTCAAAGTTATATATATCTATATCTATATATATATAAAGGATCTTATGAGAATGATTTTGGAAAAGGTTTTGGGAACCTATGGATTTTGGAAAGGGCTTTTGATTTTTAGGAAAATCAATTTTGGATTTTGGAAAGCCTAGTTTGAGAATTATCGATTTTGGTAATCGATTTTGTGTAAAGGAGATTTTGATAAATCATAAAGGGTATGATTTGAAGATACTATAAGTATATAGTATAAAATGTTTTGAGTATAGCTCTGGGGAAAAAGGCGCTCCCTTGAAATGAACTTCTCAGGAGTACCACTGGGTGGTACTGCCTTGAGCCCCAAGGGGGGTTTCTAAAGTTGATCCTGTGAGGAGTCCGGACAAAACTAGTTCTTGAGGATTATTTGTGTAGCGAAAGTCGAGGGGCTGGTGCCCACAGAGGCATTTGAGTTATGCTGTGACAACAATTTAACTCAATGTCACTGCGATCTACTGCAGACCATAGCGAAAGTCATGTGTGCCGCTGAGAGCCAACTGTCTACGTTTGATTTTATATCGGTAGACTGTGATACTATGGTAACATAGCGAAAGTCGTTTGTGCCGCTGAGAGCCAACTGTCTACATTTGATTTTATATCGGTAGACTGTGACCTATGTGGGAGAAGTTTCATTTTGACAGCGAAATCGTGTGTGCCGCTGAGAGCCAACAGTTACATGGACTTTTGCTGCGATGGCAACGTAACCCTGGATGTAATTGCCTTATCTTAGTCTGCTGAAATCAAAATAGAGACTGGTATATCTATAAACAGACATGCACACACAATCAACTCATACATATATACATGCAAGCATATTCATACATTGATGCAAACATTATTCAATATTTCCATATAGATTTATCACATGCAATTGATTAAAATTGTTTTTAAAAGAAAGGTTTACTCACCTGTTTTATGATGTACAGAGAATTTGAAAACAGTTTGCACTAGAAAATTGCTACAGCAACTTGAAAAGCTTTTGAAAATTTGAATTTGCTTTATTTCTTTAAAACTGCAAAGCTTTGAAAACTTTGGCTTCAGATTTACTTGCATGCATACTTGAAGGATGGTTACAGGCTTGATTGTTAACAGAGCTTGCAAAATGGCTAAAGGCTTGCTATTACAGAGCTTTGGTCTAGCACTTGAAAAATGGTTATAGGAAAACAACATTGCAGATTGTTTTCTTGAGGAGTGTTACAGGTTTTTGAACTTGAATTCGAGGAGTATTTTGATCTTGTATTACTGGTTTGAGAAGATTACAGAGAAAACATTCAGATTGGTTTACTTGGTTTCAGGTTGTAAATTCTTGGTTTGGAAGTAAATTTCTGTTTTTGATTTGAGAAGATGATTTCAGATTTGATTCTTGAGTTTGGAAATAAATTTCAGTTTTGGGTTGTGGAGATCATTTCGGGTTTGATAAATTTTTGGTTGAAAATGAAGAAAGAAATTTGCTGAAAATAAAACTCTTTGTTTCTTTTACAATTTAATTTTAAATTTAATTATTAAAGAGAAAGACATTTGTCTATCCTATGTTCCCATTATCTTACACCTATGCACATGATTCACAAGTGTCATTAACATACATTAAAAAGTTTACAAGTGTTATAATGTTTAGTTAATATTTACAAAAGTTATTTCCTAATGTTTTATTAATGTTTTTAAATATTATTTTCCTTTTTAATAATTTATTTAAGCTATATACATGTATTTAAGTAATATTTATATAATTATAAAATGTGTATATTTATCTTTTAATAAATATTCATATGAATTCAAGTAACTTATATTTTGATCAAATCATATAACATATGTTTATAAATTTGAGAAATTGAGTTTAACTCCTTGTATAAAATTTTTAAAACAATTTATGTTTTATATTTATATTCATACAGTTTCTAGTATTTATACATATATAACTTTTAAAAGAGAATGATTTTAAAATCTTAATTTTATACTAATAATAATCATATATTTTTATTCTTGAATTTCCAATCCAATTCTATGTAAAATCTACTCATATGTATATATATATACATATAACAACACATTATTATTTATTTTAAAAGAATAATTTGCCAATTTTAAATAATTATATTAGGAGATTATAAAATATTTATCCAGATATTTATAATTTAATTTTTATTATATTTCCAAATTCATTTACATATCCGGATATCTTTTATTATCAGGATTTTATCTGTTAAATTGATTAAAACAGTTAATTATCCAATTATCAAATGTCCCAAAATCCGGGTTATCACATTCCTCCCCCCTTAGAATCTTTTCGTCCTCGAAAAGGAACGAACCCAGAATTTACTTAATACTTAAAATCAGATAAATTATCTTTTTATCATTTTTAAACACTTTAAAATCTATATAGTATTACAAAAATAGTTTTTATAAAAATACTTTTATAACTTGATGTTTCAACAAGTTAATCCTCGTTCTTACAGAAATTCAGTCATACGTTGATCAGGCGTAGGACTGAAAATCTATAAGTACTTAGCAGACTCATTTTCAACACCCAGTGAAAATACTTGGAAGATACTTTATTTGAAAATATCGAAAACGTTTTTGAAAATAGAGGAAATATCTTTGGTGAGAATGCTCTGGAAATCATCACCCCCATCCATGGTCACAGTTACATCATGGGTTACGTTGCCATCGCAGCAAAAGTCCATGTAACTGATAACAACATGGAACCCACAACAGATCGCAGTTACATTCCAGGGTTACGTTGCCATCGCAGCAAAAGTCCATGTAACTGTTGGCTCTCAGCGGCACACACGATTTCGCTGTCAAAATGAAACTTCTCCCACATAGGTCGCAGTCTACCGATATAAAATCAAACGCAGACTGTTGGCTCTCAGCGGCACAAACGACTTTCGCTATGTTACCATAGTGTCACAGTCTACCGATATAAAATCAAACGTAGACAGTTGGCTCTCAGCGGCACACATGACTTTCGCTATGGTCTGCAGTAGATCGCAGTGACATTGAGTTAAATTGTTGTCACAGCATAACTCAAATGCCTCTGTGGGCACCAGCCCCTCGACTTTCGCTACACAAATAATCCTCAGGAACTAGTTTTGTCCGGACTCCTCACAGGATCAACTTTAGAAACCCCCCTTGGGGCTCAAGGCAGTACCACCCAGTGGTACTCCTGAGAAGTTCATTTCAAGGAAGCGCCTTTTTCCCCAGAGCTATTCTCAAAACACTTTATACTATATACTTATAGTATCTTCAAATCATACCCTTTATGATTTATCAAAATCTCCTTTACACAAAATCGATTACCAAAATCGATAATTCTCAAACTAGGCTTTTCAAAATCCAAAATTGATTTTCCCAAAAATCAAAAGCCTTTCCCAAATTCATAGGTTCCCAAAACCTTTTCCAAAATCATTCTCATAAGATCCTTTATATATATATATATAGATATAGATATATATAACTTTTAAAATCTTTGGATCATTTCAACTTTGTATAAAACCTCTTTTATACTTCAAATATTTCAAAACCCTTTTCTTTTAGCAATAGATTCAACAAGAGAAGATTTACCTTATATAACAAGGATATATATAACTTTATTTTATTCTAAATCAAATATTCACATTTGATAAATCTTTTATAAAGTTATTAACCATATTTCTTTTCAAAAACCATTTTACAGTTCTTATCCACAAATCTTCAATATCAATTTCATTCAAATCCGTACGATGTACACATATCATCCGTACACAATATCAATCTGATCGCTCAATCGATCACACAATTTCACTTCCGAACTAGTATCGTCCACCCAATTTCCTAGTGCGGACTCAGATCTGGTTTCTTGATTAGAAACCGTCATTCTCCTTGCATAGTCACAACTATGATAGAGAATATCCAGAACCCATCAAAAACCCATATCCAGGTTCGCCGTCGAACATCGAGTGAAAAATCCCAACTCGGATCGATAATACTATCTTGAAATTCTGTGTTCGAATCTGGATCAAGTCACTATGCGAATAGAATAACATACGTACATCTTACGTATTTATCTTTATTGGTTATTAGCCAAATCAATTCTCTTTTCCATTCACATTCCTTTAATTTCATTCACTTATTCTCAATTGCTTCCATTTCCAATTGAGTTATTACTTTAATTACAAACAGTTTGAACTCTGACCTATTTAAATTTAAAAATAGCTTGAAAAAGTTTAAAATAGATAAGTAGTTGAAAAATAGTTATTAGTTTGTAAAATAGCTGTAAAATAGTTAAGTAGGTATAAAATAGTTAGATAATTGCAAAATAGTTTTTTTTTATAGTGATTAGATATAAATAACTGAAAAATAGTAATTAGTTTATAAGACAGTTTCCAAAATAGTTAAATAGTTCCAAAATAATTGTAAAATAAGTATAAGATAGTTTGGGTTTAAAAAGAAAGATTGTATAGTAAATAGTTTGGAAAAATATACTTGTATTAAAACAATTTGAAAATAATCCAGAGCCAAACTGTTTAATTTCCCAATCTCCATTTCCAATTAATTTCCCATTAATTCAATTTAAATTTCCACTTCCATTTAAATTGACTCAATACTTCAATTTCCATTGAATTTTATTCAATCCCAATTCAAGTTGAATTAATCTTAATTCCTTTCCAAATTTCAAATCAAATTCCATTTGATTTTAAACATATTCATTTTAATTACAATTTCAAATTATTCAAACTAATTTCAAATTGAATCCACTTAAATTTCAAATCATTTCAATTTCTATATGAATTAATCCCAATTCCCATTTGAATTTTTTGAACTCATTCAATCTTCAATTTTTATTTTAAATTAATTCAATTCAAATTTTCCATTTGAATTTTAAACTTATTTATCTTAAATCACAATTCCCATTTATTCAAATCAAATTCAGTTTGAACTAATTCAATTTAAATCTCAATTTTAAAATATCTCGAATTATATAAATTCGAGTTAAAATTTTTAAATATTGATTTAATTCCTTAAATCACAATTCCTTCACTTTTAAATTAATTCAACCTTTATTTTTTTATTTTAACAAATTAAATCTTTAAACCTTTTAATTCTGAATTCAAATTTTAAAATTCCATTTTAAAATTATCTTTACTTAACTTATTACAAAGTTCAAATAAGAATTCAAAAACAATTTAATCTTCAGATTCTAATTTATAAGTTATACTCACTTAAATGTTTACTTCCCTAAACATTTCATTTTGCTAAATCATTAACAACATTCATTATTAAACACAATTACCATTTTTGATAATAACCAAGATTATCATATCTGGAAACCAATTCATTATTACCTTTATTCTTGATAACATTTCTACAAATTCAAGATTTTAATTTTAGTTTGAATTCATTTCAAACTTATCTTCATTCAATTTTAATTTGGCTTTATTTCTATTACCACTTAATTTAATTCCAATATTTTAACAACCAATTACCTTAATATTTATTAGAAAGAAATATCATTTTATATATCAAAATATATTCTTATATAAAATCATTTAAAATCCTTATATAAGAAAATAACAATTACGCTCTCATATATATATATATATATATATACACTCAACTCGTTCTAGGGTACAATTGACCCTATCCTTAACGAGTAATCACAACAGAGCCAAGGTTCTCGCTTAACCTTTAGCTCTGATACCAACTGTAACGACCCAGGCTTTTCAACCTTCAGCAACGGTTCACGACCGGTAGGCTTTTCAACCATCCCAGCCCCGCTGTGGCTCACAGTGATACCTCGGGTTTGCTTTTACGGCCACCCTCTCGAGTCGCAACCAACCCCGCAAGGCCTTATACTACCCCCGGGGGCATGTAGGGGTAAGAGTCTCCCGTTCGCCACCTAACGCAAAGCGAGAACCCCCTATCACGCTGTAATGTAGCACACTAGTTCTTAAATTTCAATGGAAATTGAAGTTATTTAAATTGCAATTGAGTTAATTTAAATGGAGATGGAAATTTAAATTGAATTGATGAGAATTGAACAGTTTGGCTCTGGATTATTTTCAAAATAAATTGTTTTAATACAAATATATTTTTCCAAACTATTTACTATATAATCTTTCTTCTTAAACCCCAAACTATCTCATACTTATTTTACAATTATTTTGGAACTATTTAACTATTTTAAAACTGTCTTATAAACTAATTACTATTTTTCAGTTACCTACATCTAATCACTATTTTAAATCTATTTTGCAATTATCTAACTATTTTTATATCTACTTAACTATTTTACAGATATTTTACAAACTAATAACTATTTTTCAACTACTTATCCATTTTAAATTTTTTCAAGTTATTTTTTAAATTTAAATAGGTCAGAGTTCAGACTGTTTATAATTAAAGTAATAACTCAACTGGAAATGGAAGCAATTAAAGGTAGAGGGATGATTGGCGAAGCTTCTGTCAAATGGGCGATGATCTGGTAGTCGTAGGCGGCGGCGCGGAGTGGTTTTCATCATCGAGTTTGGGTTCCAGGCGCTCGCAGTTGTTCGTTTTCGATTTGCTGAGTCAATCGACGATCTGGGGAAGTTCGCTGGCTTGTGGATGGTCGGAGTATTGGACGGAGTTGGTCTGATCGCGTGTGCACGTGCACACGTGTATGTTGTTGTCTGGGTTGTTTGTGGTAATTGGGGAAGAAGGATTTATATCGGGTAAAACTCGAAGTAGATAGGGGATTGCCTCGAAGTAGCTGAAGATGATGGATGACTCGGTGGTGTCTTCGGGTTTTTTAAAGTTTTGCTCGGGTTCGATTTGCTTTGGGTTGTACAGGTTTAAATTTTTGTAAAGAAGAATCAAGATTATCAATTTAAAAGCAAGTTCTTTTCTAAATAAATGTCAATCAAGTTTCAAGAGTATTTAATTGAATATATTTCCAAATTTAAAATGTTTAAAGGTGTTGATTTCAAAAGTAATTAACTAAATTAATTAATGAGATAATTAAAGGTTAATTACTATTATAATTAGGAATAATTACCTAATGGGGTAATTAGTGGATAGTTAATGAACTAGGAGATGAATCATTAACTAGAGATTAAGTGATTAAGGATTAATCCCTTAGAGTAATTAATTAAAGGATTAATTAATATAATTAATTAAAGGATTAATTAATATAATTAATTAAGGGTTAGTTAATTAAGTAAAGAATAACTAATTAATTAAAGGGTTAAGGTTAATTAATAATGTGATTAATTACTTGTTGAGGTAATAAATTAAAAGAGTAACTAATTAATGAAGTAATTAGAAGATCATTAATTAATTAATGGAAGTAATTAAAGATAATTATTGAATGGTTGAGGATAATTAATCTATAATTAAGGTTTGATTACTTAATGTAATTAAAAAGCAATTAATTAAGAATGATTAATAAAAGGGTAATTAATGAATAATTACTTATTGTAATTAAGAGATAATTAATCAAAAATGATTAATTAAGATGTATAATTAAAGGATAATAAATCAATTGGTTTGTGATTAATTAATGTTAAGTAAGGATAATCTAAGTGATTAAAGATTAGTAGTTAATTTAATTAGGGATAAATTGAATAAATTTTTGAAAGTGATTAATCTTGCTTATGAATGATTGATAAATGATTAAATACCTTGAATTGATTGATATCTCTGATATGAAGTGTTATGTGATATAATATGTTTGAGTTAAAACAGTGACATCCTATATTTAAGTTTGAATTGTATTTCACTTGGATAACTTGGGTTAAGATGACATTTGATTCGAGGAGACCGGGTTCGGGTATCAGTAAATACCCGAAACCACTTCGATTTGTAATCTACAATGATCCTTTATAGATTTGATATGTGAAATCAATAGGCCGGTTTGGAATAGTATGGACCATTTAAACTAAGTTGGATACTTAGATATTGTTTTGTGAAATAAGTATTAACTATATAAGTTGTTTACTTGTGGTAAAGTACGAGTTACCCCGGGTTTAATAAGTTCTATGGATTGAAATTTCATGTTAGATGAGTTTACTCACGCTGGTTTCCAGCCTGACCCGGGTGTTACTTTGATGTAATGCTCGGGTCAGACCGAGTATTACATATTTTCAGGTAAGGACGTTTTGGAGCTCAAGAGACAAGCTGGATGGCAGGAACGTATGGAGTGATATCTGTTGTATATATTATTGTTGATTATCTGAGACATGTTTTCAAATTATCCTGTGTTGTGTAATAGCGTAACTCTGATAAAAAAATGTAAAAGTGTATTGATACAGTTCTTTTTGTAAAACTGTTATTTATGTGATATTATATTTTGATCCGCTGCGAATGTGAGAATATGTGATTCTGTGTTTCTGTTTTCTTCTTCTTCTTCTATCTCTTTCTTTTTCTTTTCCTAACTATCTGGGATTTTCAGAGTCGAAATCCCGGGTCGTCACATTTTGTTGTCGAATTTCTCAAATTCGTGTTCGTCGTCAATTCAAAGAGCTGGGCGGTCGGAGTAGCTGCCGGGGTCGTAGGCGACTTGTGGAGGAACTCGGCGACGATCAGGGATGGTCAGAGTGTTGGTGCACGTACATGGTTGCGTGTATCTGGAAGACTTGGGTTTGGGGAAGAAAGCGAATGCTCGGGTGTTTGTTCGAGAAAAATCGAGTTTTACTCGAAGTAGGACGAAACGTGGGTAGCTTCGAGTTTTGCTTCGGGAATTCTTAGGGTTTTACTCGGGTTTTTGCAAGTTTTAAATAAATTATGTTAACCAAGTAAATAAGAAGTAAATTGTTACCAGATTTTAAATATAAAGCTTGAACAGTTTTGAAGGTATGTTAAAATGAATGGGTGGTGTCTTAATTAATAAAGATTAATTAATTAAGAATAAAAGAATAATTACTGTAACATCCCGAAAATTTTCGACTTTCGAAAATTCAACATCGATACTCACTTTATCGACTGCTGAGCCATCGAATGCCGGAAACCCGAAAAGTTATGGTTTTAAGAAAGAAGAAAAGGGTAGAAGAAAAAGAGAAGAAGAAGAAAGAAGAGAACAACACATCAGAACAGAGACAATATCAGAATCTCACATATCGCAGCGGAACAATATATAATAGATAAATGAATAATCTTTAAACAAAGAACTATATCATTTTATAACATACATCAATCATCAGAGTCACTATACAACTCAGTACAACAATGGACAGTTATATAAACTTGTCCTCATACAGAATACACAGCGGAATAAATATTATCAGATACAAATACTACGTCTCGTCATCCAGCTTATCTCCAAAGCTCCAGAATATCCAGATAACCTAATAATCTAACTCTAGACTGCCCGTGTGGAAATTGGTGGGCACCCAGAGTTTAGAAGGGAAACAATAAACTCCGAGTCAGTCATGGTGACTGGTGTGAGATCGTAAAACAGTTATTCTTTAAAATAAACAACAGGATAATTTTAGAGTCAATTCGCAATGCTTTTGGAAAATGAAACTACCATAAGACCTCCCACCACACACACAATGCAAACGCAGACTTGGAGGAGATTTCTTCTTATGATAGTCAAAGATGCTTACTACGCAAAAATAAAATCATTTTTGATATTATTATTAGTGCATAGTGTAGAAAACATTTCGAAAGTATAATATAAATCTTAGCCAGCATAGACATTTCGAACTATGCCTACTATAGCTACCATCCAAACAGTGGGGCGCCACCATAAGTGAATGGCAGGTTCTACAACTAATAACGTACACGTCGCGTATTGTTTCTTTGGATTTCCAACAAATGGTCAGGCCAAGGAACTTCCTATCCACGATGGGTACGTCCCTGGAATAGACGACCCGAGAACCTAACCGGATCTCTGCCAACACAAGGCCGGGTTACCTCTGCAAAAATAGGTAACTACTGACACGCGTATGCCATCCCCCGATCGTCACCGATCTTCCCGAGGATCCCCGATTTCCAACAAACCACAAAGTAATAATAACTGTGCAGCAACCACAGAGGTTAAGTATCTGGGCTCCATACCATGATACCACCTTTATCCAGAAGGAATGACATACACTAAGGGGCGCTACTCCCTAGAACCTTGCCGCATTCTTCCTGTTTCGACCATTTCCGGGGTGTGAGGCTCGACGAAGTCTCGTCCACAAAGCTACGCTTTCTCAAAAAGCCCTGCTTCGGGTCAAACAAAATGATCAACCTATGATCACAAAGATATAAGATCAAACAAATGATCATATCACAAATGATCAAACACTGATCATTTCACAGCAACACTCAGTATGCCACGTTACCAAATTGGGATATATCGCTGATAAATTTCAACTACATAACCTCTGAGCTCGTACATCTCAGAGAAGGGTGTTAAGCTAAGAGAATAAATTCTCCGCCACCAACAGAAATGTATTTGAAAGAAATCAGCTGTATATCTCAAATTGTAACGTCAGACACACAATCCATACAAGTCTGTTCCGGGATCGAACAGAACCGAAGGCACTTCTCACGAAGCCCTTGCATTTCCGGATAATTTTCAATCGCGTCAGGACTTCCCGTCACTAAGGGTGATAAAACCTCTAAACCGGAGATCAGCCGATGTAGAGTAACTCGACGGTAATCCTTCCGTTTTTAAAAATATCCGGTCTTCAACACCGGTCTTCAAATGCGATTCATAACGACGTATCACATATTCGGAATGGGTTATACGACCCCATGGTCCTTTCCCGGTTAACCCGAATAGTGAGCGTTTATTCAAAAATAAGTGTGGCATTCAAATTCATCCAATTCACAACAAATATCATTCAAGGTAATTATTGATAGTCGGTTATTTAACTATCAATAAAGATGCGCAACATCATCAGATTCCCAATAATTTTCCAAATTATTTATCTTCAAAAATATCTTTACTAGATATAAAATTTCCACACTTCAGAAATAAATCAACATTTATTTTTAAGACGAATTCCCATTTCTTTTATAAATTCCAAAGTGAATTTATATTTCAAAATATCTACTGATATACGATTTTCAAATCGTTTTCAATATTCAATTTCAATTTATCTTTACAAAGATAAATTCTCAAAACGTTCATTTCATATTGGAAAAGCATTTCCATACTTATTAAATAATAAGTATTTCACAATCATTTATTTTCAACACTTGGAAAATATTCGATATACTTAAATCAAATTAAGTATAATTTCATTCTTTAAGGAAAATATCCTTTTAACACCTTTATTTGAGTCAAAACGAATGTTACGTAAAACATCGTTACGACGACTCGAAATCACTAGTATAGGGATTCGGAATTAAGATAGATATATAAATCCCAATACTATATAAAATATTTCCTTCCGGAAATCATTTACTATAACAACAGTGTTATAGTCCACCATTTCCTTATATTTTCGAAAACGCCTATTTCAACAATAACAATGTTGAAATCTATGTTTTCGATTCACAATACATTTTAAAAACATCTCTAAAATGTTTAACTTCATTTTCAATGCCACTTTTCCAAAACTATCCATTTTACTTAACAATATATTCACTGTCCAAAATCGTGAATATATCTTCTTTAAAAATCTTCTATATTTAATTTCTCAAATCCCATTGATTTCGAATTTATAAAACAACGTTTATAAATTCTATTTCTATTTTATAACAACTTCGATTTAATAAATCTCCTTTTATTTACAAATTCGATCAATATTCCATTTAAAGGCAAAAATCAAATTTATAAGTTAATCTCTTATAAATCTTTTATGCTACCGTTTCATCCATTTTATAACTTCATACTTTATAAATCTATAAAATTCATATTTTTCACAATTTATAATTCTATAAATCTCTAACACTTATAAACACTCGTTTTAAAATTCCAACACTTTAAATTGATAAATATCAATTCTGTACATCCTTTATATACATCATTTTTAGTAATTCAAAAGAAATCCAAACTTAAACTATTTTATAAATTACTTGGCTATTTATTTCAAAATCACTTTTCAGTTATATTTCACAATTTAAAATTTTCATAACTTTAAATTTATAACATTTATTTATTTAAAGTAAACCAATTCAAAGATTCAAATAAAACGTATACTTTCAAATAATCACTTTTAAAATCTCTTCTTAAAATTAAATTCGTTATTTTTAAACTTCAAAATTTGAATCCGATGATGCAACAGCATCAATTGGTCAATCACAACAACAACATCATATATCAACATATGATAACAGAATATACATCAATCCTGTAAATAAATAACTACTGGTGAGGAATCCAGTTGGATCCCTCCAACCTGTTTCCCTGCATCCACAGATGTTAGCACAATACCAATTCCGCTCCAGTACGGAATTATCGCGGTATATAGGTTTTTATAAATCCGCTTACTAACGGCGCAATAGGGTCTCATCCGCTATACGAGGCGGGAAATCATCAATCCAATATATACATATGCCAATATGTATATATTGCTATATATATAGATATATCCTAAAATATCTAATAGCACATCAACATAGCAATCATATCAAACAATAAATAACTGAAAATTCCACTTCAATTTTGAGTGAGAAAATCTCACCTTAGCTTTAATTTTGCATTCCACTTTCATCTTGACTCGATTATCTTGATTTTTAACCTTGTATAAATAAGTTATAAAATTTATTAATATTTGAATTCACTAACCAATAAATCAATATATTTTGATTTCTAACTAACGACCTAATTAAGTAACTATTTAAATTAAAAGTCAAATTTCTTTTAATATCCAAAATTCCTTTTTAAACTTGTAACACTAAATCTCACTACTATATACATCTTCCTGTATATATTTTCTGTTTTAAACTTTAAATGTGTATATATATTTTTCTTTTGAAACTACATAACTAAGATAATTGATTTTCTTTTTCTTTTCTTTTAAAAAAAAACTGTCTCAAAATCCCATACATTCAAATACACATTTTTTTCCTAAACTAAACAGAAAAGAAAAGAGTTCTGTTTTACTGGGTATATATACATAAATATATTAGTATTAATTGAAATCGAAATAACTTGAAATTATACCTTACTGTTAACAGAACTCGATACAAGACTGCCTCGCGCTCGCTGTCTTCCAAAGCTCACTCACGTTCGACCACGCCTGCCGCCTGCCATCCTTCCAGTCCACTTGCGACATTGCTCACATTCGAGCTTCGTGAGTTTTTTTCCCAACCACCATCGACCCTATTCGATCGAAACTGCCTTAGCTAAAACGAACTGCCAGACCCACGTCCCCCTCGAGCGCACGCGAGCCGAAGTCGCGATGCTCGACCTGCCGTACCACCATGCGAGTCGACCGCGATTATCCAGTCGATCCACCCATCGATTTGTCGCCTTCCTTCGCGATATTGAAGACAACATCGCCGAAACCCTAACCAGTCTCGCCTACGACCCTCCAACCTGACGTCGCCGCTCCCTGCCCTAAACCTCCAGACTCACGAGATTAGTCGCGACCCCCTCCTTCGTCTCTCGCGCGCCTTCGAACGCCCCCAGGTGGTTGCGAGTTGTAGATGCGGTGGCCATTACTTCGATTTTTGAACGAGAAGAAAGATATGTGGCCATTTGATTTTTGAATTCTATTTTGATTCGAACGAACTGTTTTCGTTCTCTTTTCTTCGATTTCGGTTAAAGATGAAGAAAGGAGCACGGCCATTTCTTTTAAGCTTTGAAGGGGAATTCGATTTTGAATCTGAACGAGAGAATGGCACAAGGTTCAGATAAAAGAATACTCGTTCAGCCAAGACTTGATTTTCGAACAAAAGTAAGGCCATTGTTTTATCTCTGGCAAATTTGATTTCATTGTCTATGGAGAATAGGGGGAAAGACGAACGAGTTAGAAAGAGAGTATCGGCCATTTTAAATTTTCTTTGTTCCTTGCGTTTGAAGAAATGGGAGACAAAGGAACGTGATTACGCAGAGGGCAGGTCTGCTTGCTCAGAAATAGGGTGGCTGAGTTGAAAGGAATTTGACCGGTGAATGATACAAGATATTTACATTAAAACGATATTCATTTTCTAGACGTTTTACTCTCGTACGATCACACGATAACTCCAAAAAATACGAAATTGGAAATCCGACAATAATACAATATTACGGATCCAATGGAACTGGTTTCGTCGAATTCCGAGACTGTTTGAAAATTGACTATTTTTTTAAATATTGGTTCGAACGATTATTTTCAAAACTGAACAAAACAGTTTGAAATCAGATTCTGAAGCTTCCATCATTTTCAGAATTATCAATATATATTTTACAAGCGTTTGAAATATTTTTCTTCGGCTTAAAATTAAAGATTCAAATTTTTTTGTTTAACTTCAATCAATTAAATTTTAAAATTTAATCGTCAAATTCAAAGACGATCGGGGATTCAAATAAAATCATCGTTTAAATATTTAAAATTAATTAAATATTCTCAAATTTCATTTGTTCGAAATTCAGGGTCGTTACAGACTTCCCCCCTTAAAAGAATTTCGTCCTCGAAATTACAAGTTAGGAAAGAATGTCCTTAACTCGTCTACTATTTTCCACAATCTAATAGTTTTATCAATTCATCAAAACAAATCTTTCTACTAAAGATTCGTTATCATTTCAACTAAATTTCAACTTCAACTGTAAGTTCAAACAACATTGTTTAACTTCAAAATTCAAATTTAAATTCAAATTCAAATTTAAACTTTCAAAAATTACTCAAAAATTTTCTAACACTCGGAATTTTCGAAAAATTTCGCCAGCGTCTCCTTTGCGCAGCTAATACGGCACGACTACAAAACGTCCCTACGGACTCTCAGATTTCAAAAAGAAAAAGAAAAAGCCAAGTGGCTAGAGAGAAATCATCAAAAACTCATATTAAAACTCAAATACATACCTTTTTCGAGCAATTCAAATTATCTTCGAAATCAAAATTTCCAATTCCTTTATACCTGTATATCCTACTAGCCATTATATCTAGTTACAGCATTCAAATCATTTTGCAAATTCTATTACAAAATTCTCAATATAAACTGTTTATACATTCTTTACTTCACTGTTGAAGTTACACATATTCATTTATTCAATTTTACATTTCAAATTCATTTGAATTCAATTCACAATTCCAATCTAATTTGGATTCGGTTTATCTCCTGAATATTGAATTTTATCAGCTTTCATTCATTCACAACTGCACTCTTTTAAATTAGTTCCAGTTACTAATTCATTTCAATTCTAATTCATTTATTCACATTCATTTTCAACATTCAGTTCTAATTCCAGTTTTATCTTCATTCAATCATCAACTTAGAATAATTTCAATATTCGAATTTTACTTAAGAATTTCGCTCGTCATTACTTAGGTTCAATATAAATATTCTTATTTTAAATTTACCACTTCGGTTAGATCTATTTACATTTAAACCGAATTTCCAATTCCCATACGAATTTCAATTCATCTTTCATTTTCAATTAATTGATTCACTTGTACTTATATTCATTTAACTTCATCCTTTAAGTTAAATTTATTCTATCAACCTTTCAAATTGTATAAGTTATCAACTTGATAATATTTCATAAACATGGTATCCCAGAGTCTTACCAATACTTCAAAATTATTTTGAAAACAAATCAAATTATCTTTTGAATTTCCAAAACAAAATCCAATTTTCCGAACAACTTCCATTTAAAACAATTTGGCAGCAATTTCTCTTTTGGAAACCCGAAAATGAACATCGATAATGCTGCAGTCATTACCGAAGTTATTTTCCAGCGACCGAAAAGAGTTTAGAGCTTTTCATTCCTTCAAAACATTTTTCAAAACCTTCGAAATTCATTTTCAAATCAAAAGGATTTAAACTTCCCAAATCTCCAAAATTTTTAAATTCTTTTCAAAACATTTCCAAAAACTTCTCTGGAATTCCGTTTTAAATTACAATTCACATTTATAATTTACATTCTTAAATTCTACTGGTATATGAATTCATTTTTTAAATTTGGAGTTATAATTCCAATTTCTCATTTAATTTCAATGATAATAGTTCACTATTATTATTTCCTAACATCCATGCAACCATATACCATAATACTTTATAGAAAAAACATTTCTTTTCTATACAAAAATAGTTTTGGGTAAAATTATTTCATTTACCCTATTCAAAACAATACTGTGCCGAATTGTTCTATTCGAGTGTTTAGAGATCCCTATCAATGATCGTTAATTACTCGTATTGACCAGAATCCATATACCACTCAATAAATCAATCATCACAATATAAAACAATTTTATATTCAAATAACAAATACGCACTCGTATCTATTATTACACTCAACTCATTCTAGAGTACTACTGACTCTATCTCTAATGAGTAACACCCAACAGAGCAGGGTTGTCGCTTAACCATATGCTCTGATACCACTTTGTAACATCCCGAAAATTTTCGACTTTCGAAAATTCAACATCGATACTCACTTTATCGACTGCTGAGCCATCGAATGCCGGAAACCCGAAAAGTTATGGTTTTAAGAAAGAAGAAAAGGGTAGAAGAAAAAGAGAAGAAGAAGAAAGAAGAGAACAACACATCAGAACAGAGACAATATCAGAATCTCACATATCGCAGCGGAACAATATATAATAGATAAATGAATAATCTTTAAACAAAGAACTATATCATTTTATAACATACATCAATCATCAGAGTCACTATACAACTCAGTACAACAATGGACAGTTATATAAACTTGTCCTCATACAGAATACACAGCGGAATAAATATTATCAGATACAAATACTACGTCTCGTCATCCAGCTTATCTCCAAAGCTCCAGAATATCCAGATAACCTAATAATCTAACTCTAGACTGCCCGTGTGGAAATTGGTGGGCACCCAGAGTTTAGAAGGGAAACAATAAACTCCGAGTCAGTCATGGTGACTGGTGTGAGATCGTAAAACAGTTATTCTTTAAAATAAACAACAGGATAATTTTAGAGTCAATTCGCAATGCTTTTGGAAAATGAAACTACCATAAGACCTCCCACCACACACACAATGCAAACGCAGACTTGGAGGAGATTTCTTCTTATGATAGTCAAAGATGCTTACTACGCAAAAATCAAATCATTTTTGATATTATTATTAGTGCATAGTGTAGAAAACATTTCGAAAGTATAATATAAATCTTAGCCAGCATAGACATTTCGAACTATGCCTACTATAGCTACCATCCAAACAGTGGGGCGCCACCATAAGTGAATGGCAGGTTCTACAACTAATAACGTACACGTCGCGTATTGTTTCTTTGGATTTCCAACAAATGGTCAGGCCAAGGAACTTCCTATCCACGATGGGTACGTCCCTGGAATAGACGACCCGAGAACCTAACCGGATCTCTGCCAACACAAGGCCGGGTTACCTCTGCAAAAATAGGTAACTACTGACACGCGTATGCCATCCCCCGATCGTCACCGATCTTCCCGAGGATCCCCGATTTCCAACAAACCACAAAGTAATAATAACTGTGCAGCAACCACAGAGGTTAAGTATCTGGGCTCCATACCATGATACCACCTTTATCCAGAAGGAATGACATACACTAAGGGGCGCTACTCCCTAGAACCTTGCCGCATTCTTCCTGTTTCGACCATTTCCGGGGTGTGAGGCTCGACGAAGTCTCGTCCACAAAGCTACGCTTTCTCAAAAAGCCCTGCTTCGGGTCAAACAAAATGATCAACCTATGATCACAAAGATATAAGATCAAACAAATGATCATATCACAAATGATCAAACACTGATCATTTCACAGCAACACTCAGTATGCCACGTTACCAAATTGGGATATATCGCTGATAAATTTCAACTACATAACCTCTGAGCTCGTACATCTCAGAGAAGGGTGTTAAGCTAAGAGAATAAATTCTCCGCCACCAACAGAAATGTATTTGAAAGAAATCAGCTGTATATCTCAAATTGTAACGTCAGACACACAATCCATACAAGTCTGTTCCGGGATCGAACAGAACCGAAGGCACTTCTCACGAAGCCCTTGCATTTCCGGATAATTTTCAATCGCGTCAGGACTTCCCGTCACTAAGGGTGATAAAACCTCTAAACCGGAGATCAGCCGATGTAGAGTAACTCGACGGTAATCCTTCCGTTTTTAAAAATATCCGGTCTTCAACACCGGTCTTCAAATGCGATTCATAACGACGTATCACATATTCGGAATGGGTTATACGACCCCATGGTCCTTTCCCGGTTAACCCGAATAGTGAGCGTTTATTCAAAAATAAGTGTGGCATTCAAATTCATCCAATTCACAACAAATATCATTCAAGGTAATTATTGATAGTCGGTTATTTAACTATCAATAAAGATGCGCAACATCATCAGATTCCCAATAATTTTCCAAATTATTTATCTTCAAAAATATCTTTACTAGATATAAAATTTCCACACTTCAGAAATAAATCAACATTTATTTTTAAGACGAATTCCCATTTCTTTTATAAATTCCAAAGTGAATTTATATTTCAAAATATCTACTGATATACGATTTTCAAATCGTTTTCAATATTCAATTTCAATTTATCTTTACAAAGATAAATTCTCAAAACGTTCATTTCATATTGGAAAAGCATTTCCATACTTATTAAATAATAAGTATTTCACAATCATTTATTTTCAACACTTGGAAAATATTCGATATACTTAAATCAAATTAAGTATAATTTCATTCTTTAAGGAAAATATCCTTTTAACACCTTTATTTGAGTCAAAACGAATGTTACGTAAAACATCGTTACGACGACTCGAAATCACTAGTATAGGGATTCGGAATTAAGATAGATATATAAATCCCAATACTATATAAAATATTTCCTTCCGAAAATCATTTACTATAACAACAGTGTTATAGTCCACCATTTCCTTATATTTTCGAAAACGCCTATTTCAACAATAACAATGTTGAAATCTATGTTTTCGATTCACAATACATTTTAAAAACATCTCTAAAATGTTTAACTTCATTTTCAATGCCACTTTTCCAAAACTATCCATTTTACTTAACAATATATTCACTGTCCAAAATCGTGAATATATCTTCTTTAAAAATCTTCTATATTTAATTTCTCAAATCCCATTGATTTCGAATTTATAAAACAACGTTTATAAATTCTATTTCTATTTTATAACAACTTCGATTTAATAAATCTCCTTTTATTTACAAATTCGATCAATATTCCATTTAAAGGCAAAAATCAAATTTATAAGTTAATCTCTTATAAATCTTTTATGCTACCGTTTCATCCATTTTATAACTTCATACTTTATAAATCTATAAAATTCATATTTTTCACAATTTATAATTCTATAAATCTCTAACACTTATAAACACTCGTTTTAAAATTCCAACACTTTAAATTGATAAATATCAATTCTGTACATCCTTTATATACATCATTTTTAGTAATTCAAAAGAAATCCAAACTTAAACTATTTTATAAATTACTTGGCTATTTATTTCAAAATCACTTTTCAGTTATATTTCACAATTTAAAATTTTCATAACTTTAAATTTATAACATTTATTTATTTAAAGTAAACCAATTCAAAGATTCAAATAAAACGTATACTTTCAAATAATCACTTTTAAAATCTCTTCTTAAAATTAAATTCGTTATTTTTAAACTTCAAAATTTGAATCCGATGATGCAACAGCAACAATTGGTCAATCACAACAACAACATCATATATCAACATATGATAACAGAATATACATCAATCCTGTAAATAAATAACTACTGGTGAGGAATCCAGTTGGATCCCTCCAACCTGTTTCCCTGCATCCACAGATGTTAGCACAATACCAATTCCGCTCCAGTACGGAATTATCGCGGTATATATGTCACATCCCGAAATTTTCGACTTTCGAAAATTCAACATCGATACTCACTTTATCGACTGTTGAGTCATCGAATGCCGGAAACCCGAAAAGTTATGGTTTTAAGAAAAAGAAAAAGTAGAAGAAGAAGAAGATAGAAGAAAAAGAGAAGAAGAACAACAAAACAACAACAGATACAGAACAGAGACAATATCAGAATCTTACACATCGCAGCGGAACAATATACAATAGATAATTACTAGTCTTTTAAAACAAAGAACTATATCAGTTTTTTTACATACATCAATCATCAGAGTCAATATGCAACAATGGACAGTTATATAACTTGTCCTCATACAAAATACACAGCGGAATAAATAATTTCAGATACAAATACTACGTCTCGTCATCCAGCTTATCTCCAAAGCTCCAGAATATCCAGAATATCCTGATAATCTAACTCTAGACTGCCCGTGTGGAAATTTGTGGGCACCCAGAGTTTAGAAGGGAAAACAATAAACTCCGAGTCAGTCATGGTGACTGGTGTGAGATCGTAAAACAGTTATTCTTTAAAAATAAACAGCAGAGAATTTTAAAGTCAATTCGCAATGCTTTTGGAAAATGAAACTACCATAAGACCTCCCACCACACACACAATGCAAACGCAGAATTGGAGGAGATTTCTTCTTATGATAGTCAAAGATGCTTACTACGCAAAAATCAAATTCTTTTTGATATTATTATTAGTGCATAGTGTAGAAAACATTTCGAAAGTATAATATTAATCTTAGCCAACATACGACCAGTATCGTATGCCTACTATAGCTACCATCCAAACAGTGGGGCGCCACCATAAGTGAATGGCAGGTTCTACAACTAAAACCGTACAAGTCACGTATTGTTTCTTTGGATTTCCAACAAATGGTCAGGCTAAGGAACTTCCTATCCACGATGGGTACGTCCCTGGAATAGACGACCCGAGAACCTAACCGGATCTCTGCCAACACAAGGCCGGGTTACCTCTGCAAAAATAGGTAACTACTGACACGCGTATGCCATCCCCCGATCGTCACCGATCTTCCCGAGGATCCCCGATTCGCAACAAACCACATAGAAATAATAATGCAGTAACCACAGAGGTTAAGTATCTGGGCTCCATACCATGATACCACCTTTATCCAGAAGGAATGACATACACTAAGGGGCGCTACTCCCTAGAACCTTGCCGCATCCTTCCTGTTTCGACCATTTCCGGGGTGTGAGGCTCGACGAAGTCTCGTCCACAAAGCTACGCTTTCTATAAAAAGCCCTGCTTCGGGTCAAACAAAATGATCAACCTATGATCACAAAGATATAAGATCAAACAAATGATCATATCACAAATGATCAAACACTGATCATTTCACAGCAACACTCAGTATGCCACGTTACCAAATTGGGATATATCGCTGATAAATTTCAACTACATAACCTCTGAGCTCGTATGTCTCAGAGAAGGGTGTTAAGCTAAGAGAATAAATTCTCCGCCACCAACAGAAATGTATTTGAAAGAAATCAGCTTTATATCTCAAATTGTAACGTCAGACACACAATCCATACAAGTCTGTTCCGGGATCGAACAGAACCGAAGGCACTTCTCACGAAGCCCTTGCATATCCGGATAATTTTCAATCACGTCAGGACTTCCCGTCACTAAGGGTGATAAAACCTCTAAATCGAAGATCAGTCGATGTAGAGTAACTCGACGGTAATCCTTCCGTTTTCAAAAATATCCGGTCTTCAACACCGGTCTTCAAATGCGATTCATAACGACGTATCACATATTCGGAATGGGTTATACGACCCCATGGTCCTTTCCCGGTTAACCCGAATAGTGAGCGATTATTTAAAAATAAGTGTGGCATTCAATTTTGTCCAATTCACAACAAATACCTATCTAAAGGTAATTATTGATAGTCGGTTATTTAACTATCAATAAAGATGCGCAACATCATCAGATTCCAAATAATTTTCCAAATTATTTAATCTTCCAAAAATACCTTTACTAGATATAAAATTTCCACACTTCAAAAATAAATCAATATTTATTTTTAAACAACTTCTCATTTCCTTTATAAATTCCGTATTGAGTTTATACTTTTCGAATATCTACTGATATTCGATTTTCAATTGATTTCAAATATTCAATTTCGATTTATCTTTAAGAAGATAGAATCTCAAAAACATTTCATTTCGTTTTGGAAAAGCATTTCCCTTCTTATTAATAATAAGAAATTCACAAATCTATTTATTTTCAACACTTGGAAAATAGTCGATATACTTAAATCAAATTAAGTATAATTTCATTCTTTAAGGAAAATATTCTTTTAACACCTTTATTTGGGTCAAAACGAATGTTACGTAAAACATCGTTACGACGACTCAAAACCACTAGTATAGGGATTCAGAATTAAGATAGATGTGTAAATCCCAATACTATATAAAACATTTCCTTTCGGAAATCATTTACTATAACAACAGTGTTATAGTCCACCATTTCCTTAAATTTCTCGAAAACGTCTATTTCAACAATGAACGTTGAAATCTATGTATTCGATACTTAACACGTTTTAAAACATCTTTTAAAACAGTTACTTCATTTTTATAATATCGCTTTCCCTAAACCATATCCATTCTACTTCAAAAATATATTCACTGTCCAAAATCGTGAATATACTTCACTAATCACATTTCACTATTAAATTCATCAAATTCAATTTATTTCGAATTTATAAAACAACGCTTATAAATTCCATTTCTGTTTTATAACAACTTTGGTTTATAAATCTCCTTTTATTAATTTCTATAATACACTTATTAAAATAAGTGACCCTGGGTTCATAAACAACTTTTATAAATTTTAATTCCATTTATAAAAGCTTCAATACCAAATCAATTTCAATGTTGATTTCTAATTTTATTTTCAACGTTTGAATCAAATTTCCACATTGATTTCTCAAAAATTCATTTCTAAATATTAAATCAATTACAGATTGATTTCAAATTTTATTTATCACTACTAAATAAATTCCTTATTGAATTCATTTTACATTGATTTCACAACTTATTTTAATTTACCAATTAAATTTCACACTGAGTTTCCAACTTATCTTCTTTTAAATAAATTCCTTTTTAAGAAAATAAATTTCAATCGTTTCTTTCAATTTATTTAGAAATCCAGATTTTAAATTAATTTCCTCAATTTAAAATCACTATTATACGAAATTTATTTATTTAACATCTTCACTTTATTCTGGAAATAAATTCGATAAGATTATAAAAATTAACTTTTTATACTTTAAAATTCCTTTCTTCGAATTTACTAAATTTCTAAAATTAAATTCACTTAGAAATTTCTATTCTGATTTCCAAAAATTCAATTTCGTTTATTTTTGGAATCCAATGATGTCAAAACATCCATTCAGCTAAATCTTAGCATTCAAACAATTTCCAGACATCAATATGGTCAATAACATCAATATAACCATTCACAGATTTATATCACAGTATAAATAAATTCAATCAATGTGAGGGGTCCAGTTGGATCCCTCCAACCTGTTTCCCTGCATCCAAAGATGTTAGCACAATACCAATTCCGCTCCAGTACGGAATTATCGCGGTATATAGGTTTTTATAAATCCGCTTACTAACGGCGCAATAGGGTCTCATCCGCTATACGAGGCGGGAAATCATCAATCCAGTATATACATATGCCAATATGTATATACTGCTATATATATAGATATATCCTATCATATCTAATATCACAATCAACATAACAATCAGTCAATCAATAAATAACTGAAAATTCCACTTCATTTTTGAGTGAGAAAAATCTCACCTTTGCTTTTAAATTTGCCATCATTTCCAATCCAGTTTGTTTTCTCCATTTTTAAACCTTGTAACAAACAATTATATAATTTAATTAAATTCGAACAAATCGAATGATACATTCCCATTTAATAGCTTTATTTAATTTAAACTAAAAATTAAATTTCTTAAACCCAATTTCTCTTATAAATTTAAGTAACTAACAATTTTGATTTTTAAACTAATACTTTAAATTTCTTTAACTAATGATTTAATTATATTATTAATTTCTCTCCTAAAACTGCATATAGAGATAACTTATAGATTTAAAAATCTACTTTTTATAAATTCCCCAAACGTTTAAAACCCTTATATATATGTATTAAAATATTTTCTATATATAAAATTAACTAAGATAGGCATGTAAAAATCTCTTGATATATTTACATTTAAAGATTTACTTTTGCGGTAAATTTTCCCCTGATAATTCTAAAAAAAATAACACAAATCAAATTAAATATTATTACTTTTCTGTTTTACTGAAAAAAAAACTACACATGTATATATGTACGACTTAAATTGAAACCGAAATATAAATTTAAGTTTTTAAAACATATAATACTAAACAAAAAATGATTAAATCGTATACCTCACAGCAAGAACACAAAGGAGCAGACTCCATTCGCGACAGGCTCGAGTTCGAGTGGAACAACTCGTCTCGTCGAGTCCACAAAAATCGCGCCGCCGTGGACGCCATCGCATAGTTGTTCGCGACCTCCAGTGCGACTCAGTCACTGTCGTGACCTCCTCCTACAACTGTCACCACCACTACCACGAAATCGCCCTCCTGACTTGTCCATCATCACGCGACACCACAGTCCCCAAACTCGAGCTTGATTCCTCAACGTCGTCGTCGACCCATCGCACCACTCGCGAGCTCGAACTTGATCGAAATCTTCGCCGTCCCCTCCTTCACACGCCTAAACGCCATCGCGACTTTTAATAGATTTTCTGGTCGCCATTTTCGATTTCGAGTTTTCAGTGAAGCATTTGACTTTAGGGGAAAGACGAATTGATTTGAAGAAAGAAACTCGGCTTTGGTTTGAATCTGAAGAGGGAAAAGAACGAACGAAGGAATTAGCTCGGCCATTCTGTTATTCAAAATCGTGGAGAAGAAATAAAACGAGGAGGATATGGTTTCGTGAAATTGAATTGGAACTGAGGAATGGGGGAGAGAGTTGCGTGATTATTTAAAAGAAAGGGGAACGTGTTTGCACGTTTATTTTTCGTGATTCCAGGCGCGTTTTTAGGGAGGAGAACGTGGTGATGATTTTGACCGTAAATTTAAAATTTAAAATTTAAATCTCGATAAAAACTTCAATGCATTTTCGTGTCGTATCCTCACATACGAACTCCGAAAAATACGAAATTTGGAATCCGATAATAATTCGATATTTCGGACCCAATGGAACTGGTTTCGTAGAATTCCGAGACTGTTTGAAAATTGACTATTTTATAAATATCGGTTCGAGTGGTTATTTTCAAAACTGAACAAAACAGTTCGAAATTAAATTCTGAAGCTTCAATCATCTCCAGTATTATCAATACGAATTTTAAAAGCTTTCGAAATATTTTTCTTCGACTTAAAATCGTAGATTCAAATTTTAATTCAGCATTCACTAGATTAAATTTTATAATTTAATCACCAAATTCAAATTGAAATCGGGGATTCAAATTAAATCATCGTTCAAATATTTAAAATTAATTAAATATTCTCAATTTAATCTGGTCAAAATTCTGGGTCGTTACAAACTTCCCCCCTTAAAAGAATTTCGTCCTCGAAATTACAAGTTAGGAAAAGTGGTCCTTAACTCGTCTACTATTCTTCAACATTCAATAATTTTATCAAATTATCAAAATAAATCTTCCTACTAAAGATTCGTTATTATTTCAACTAGTTTTCCAAACCTTTCATAGTTTTCAAACAATATTGTTTAACTTCTCCTTTCAAATTTAAATTCAAATTTCAAATTCAAACTTTCAAAATTTCTCAAAAATTTTCTAACGCCCTAAATTTTCGAAAAATTTCGCCAGCGTCTCCTTTGCGCGGCTAATACGGCACGACTACAAAACGTCCCTACGGACTCTCAGATTTCAAAAAGAAAAAGAAAAAGCCAAGCGGCTAGAGAGAAATCATCAAAAACTCATATTAAAACTCAAATACGTACCTTTTGTCGAGCAATTCAAATTATCTGTGAAATCAAATTCAATTTCCTTTATACCTGTATATCTACTAGCCATAATATCTAGTTATAACATTCAAACATTTTGCAAATTTGATTACAAATTTTTTTAATATAAACTGCTTTTATCATCTTTACTTCACTATCGAAGTTATATATCTATTTCATTCAATTTGAACTCTCATTCCAATTCATTTGTTACTACTCCAATTTATTTATTCAAATTCGGTTTCAACTTCATTTACTACCAAATTCAAAAGAAGTTTAACATTCAGTTTTAATCTTATTCACTTCATTTAATAAGCTTCACTTACAAATTTTAGTTTAATACTTCACAAATCAAATTCAATTTCAGTTCTATCCATTTTCAAATCTTTTATAAGTTATCAACTTATCTACAAATTCAAATTTATTTATTCATTCTGAATTTTATCTTCAATTATCCTTTTTGAATTCTATTTTCATTTGTAAATCATATTTACAATTCATATTCATAATTTTTATTCATATATGAATTCACCTCTTTATATTTCAATTCATATCTATAGATTTCATTTGTTAATGAACTTTAATCCCAATCACCATTACATAATTTACATTAACAATTTCTATTTGTATAAGTTATCAATTCGATCATATTCCATAAATATTCTTATACAGTATTCCAGAGTCTTTTCAACCTTTCAAAACCATTTTGAAAACAATTCAAATTATCCTTTGAATTTCAAAAACAAAACCCAAATTTTCAAACAACCTCCATTTAAAACCATTTGGCAGCAATTCCTCTTTTGGAAACCCGAAAATGAACATCGATAATGCTGCAGTCATTACCGAAGTTATTTTCCAGCGACCTAAAAGAGTTTAGAGCTTTATCTCTCCAAAATACTTTTTCAAAATCCTTTGAAATTCATTTTCAAACCAAAAAGATTTTAAACTTTTCGAATCTCCAAAATTTACGAATTCCTTTTAAAACATTTTCAAAAACTTCTCTGGAATCTCATTTTAGATTACAAATTACATTTATAATTTACATTCTTAAATTTCATTCGTATACGAATTTTATTTCTTAAATCTTTGGAGTTACAATTTCAATTTCTTATCCAATTTCATATAATAGTTTAATATTATTATTTCCTAACAACCAAACATCCAAATATTATGATAATTCATAGAAAATCATTTCTTTTCTATACAAAAATAGTTTTGGGCAAAATTATTTCATCCACCCTATTTAAAACAATACTGTGTCGTCTTGCCTCGTTTAAGTGTTCAGAAATCTCTATCGATAATATGGCGTCCCACATACCGACCAAAATTCACAAACATCTCAACGGATAAGCAAACACAATATAAAACATTTTTATATTCAAATAACAAATACGCGCTCATATCTATTATTACACTCAACTCATTCTAGAGTACTGCTGACTCTATCTCTAATGAGTAACACCCAACAGAGCAGGGTTGTCGCTTAACCATATGCTCTGATACCACTTTGTCACATCCCGAAATTTTCGACTTTCGAAAATTCAACATCGATACTCACTTTATCGACTGCTGAGTCATCGAATGCCGGAAACCCGAAAAGTTATGGTTTTAAGAAAAAGAAAAAGTAGAAGAAGAAGAAGATAGAAGAAAAAGAGAAGAAGAACAACAAAACAACAACAGATACAGAACAGAGACAATATCAGAATCTTACACATCGCAGCGGAACAATATACAATAGATAATTACTAGTCTTTTAAAACAAAGAACTATATCAGTTTTTTTACATACATCAATCATCAGAGTCAATATGCAACAATGG
The DNA here is from genome assembly GCA_030737815.1 of Allium fistulosum. NCBI lineage: Eukaryota > Viridiplantae > Streptophyta > Magnoliopsida > Asparagales > Amaryllidaceae > Allium > Allium fistulosum. The sequence goes on from CM060907.1 coordinate 856,659,141, forward strand.
ACAGTTATATAACTTGTCCTCATACAAAATACACAGCGGAATAAATAATTTCAGATACAAATACTACGTCTCGTCATCCAGCTTATCTCCAAAGCTCCAGAATATCCAGAATATCCTGATAATCTAACTCTAGACTGCCCGTGTGGAAATTTGTGGGCACCCAGAGTTTAGAAGGGAAAACAATAAACTCCGAGTCAGTCATGGTGACTGGTGTGAGATCGTAAAACAGTTATTCTTTAAAAATAAACAGCAGAGAATTTTAAAGTCAATTCGCAATGCTTTTGGAAAATGAAACTACCATAAGACCTCCCACCACACACACAATGCAAACGCAGAATTGGAGGAGATTTCTTCTTATGATAGTCAAAGATGCTTACTACGCAAAAATCAAATTCTTTTTGATATTATTATTAGTGCATAGTGTAGAAAACATTTCGAAAGTATAATATTAATCTTAGCCAACATACGACCAGTATCGTATGCCTACTATAGCTACCATCCAAACAGTGGGGCGCCACCATAAGTGAATGGCAGGTTCTACAACTAAAACCGTACAAGTCACGTATTGTTTCTTTGGATTTCCAACAAATGGTCAGGCTAAGGAACTTCCTATCCACGATGGGTACGTCCCTGGAATAGACGACCCGAGAACCTAACCGGATCTCTGCCAACACAAGGCCGGGTTACCTCTGCAAAAATAGGTAACTACTGACACGCGTATGCCATCCCCCGATCGTCACCGATCTTCCCGAGGATCCCCGATTCGCAACAAACCACATAGAAATAATAATGCAGTAACCACAGAGGTTAAGTATCTGGGCTCCATACCATGATACCACCTTTATCCAGAAGGAATGACATACACTAAGGGGCGCTACTCCCTAGAACCTTGCCGCATCCTTCCTGTTTCGACCATTTCCGGGGTGTGAGGCTCGACGAAGTCTCGTCCACAAAGCTACGCTTTCTATAAAAAGCCCTGCTTCGGGTCAAACAAAATGATCAACCTATGATCACAAAGATATAAGATCAAACAAATGATCATATCACAAATGATCAAACACTGATCATTTCACAGCAACACTCAGTATGCCACGTTACCAAATTGGGATATATCGCTGATAAATTTCAACTACATAACCTCTGAGCTCGTATGTCTCAGAGAAGGGTGTTAAGCTAAGAGAATAAATTCTCCGCCACCAACAGAAATGTATTTGAAAGAAATCAGCTTTATATCTCAAATTGTAACGTCAGACACACAATCCATACAAGTCTGTTCCGGGATCGAACAGAACCGAAGGCACTTCTCACGAAGCCCTTGCATATCCGGATAATTTTCAATCACGTCAGGACTTCCCGTCACTAAGGGTGATAAAACCTCTAAATCGAAGATCAGTCGATGTAGAGTAACTCGACGGTAATCCTTCCGTTTTCAAAAATATCCGGTCTTCAACACCGGTCTTCAAATGCGATTCATAACGACGTATCACATATTCGGAATGGGTTATACGACCCCATGGTCCTTTCCCGGTTAACCCGAATAGTGAGCGATTATTTAAAAATAAGTGTGGCATTCAATTTTGTCCAATTCACAACAAATACCTATCTAAAGGTAATTATTGATAGTCGGTTATTTAACTATCAATAAAGATGCGCAACATCATCAGATTCCAAATAATTTTCCAAATTATTTAATCTTCCAAAAATACCTTTACTAGATATAAAATTTCCACACTTCAAAAATAAATCAATATTTATTTTTAAACAACTTCTCATTTCCTTTATAAATTCCGTATTGAGTTTATACTTTTCGAATATCTACTGATATTCGATTTTCAATTGATTTCAAATATTCAATTTCGATTTATCTTTAAGAAGATAGAATCTCAAAAACATTTCATTTCGTTTTGGAAAAGCATTTCCCTTCTTATTAATAATAAGAAATTCACAAATCTATTTATTTTCAACACTTGGAAAATAGTCGATATACTTAAATCAAATTAAGTATAATTTCATTCTTTAAGGAAAATATTCTTTTAACACCTTTATTTGGGTCAAAACGAATGTTACGTAAAACATCGTTACGACGACTCAAAACCACTAGTATAGGGATTCAGAATTAAGATAGATGTGTAAATCCCAATACTATATAAAACATTTCCTTTCGGAAATCATTTACTATAACAACAGTGTTATAGTCCACCATTTCCTTAAATTTCTCGAAAACGTCTATTTCAACAATGAACGTTGAAATCTATGTATTCGATACTTAACACGTTTTAAAACATCTTTTAAAACAGTTACTTCATTTTTATAATATCGCTTTCCCTAAACCATATCCATTCTACTTCAAAAATATATTCACTGTCCAAAATCGTGAATATACTTCACTAATCACATTTCACTATTAAATTCATCAAATTCAATTTATTTCGAATTTATAAAACAACGCTTATAAATTCCATTTCTGTTTTATAACAACTTTGGTTTATAAATCTCCTTTTATTAATTTCTATAATACACTTATTAAAATAAGTGACCCTGGGTTCATAAACAACTTTTATAAATTTTAATTCCATTTATAAAAGCTTCAATACCAAATCAATTTCAATGTTGATTTCTAATTTTATTTTCAACGTTTGAATCAAATTTCCACATTGATTTCTCAAAAATTCATTTCTAAATATTAAATCAATTACAGATTGATTTCAAATTTTATTTATCACTACTAAATAAATTCCTTATTGAATTCATTTTACATTGATTTCACAACTTATTTTAATTTACCAATTAAATTTCACACTGAGTTTCCAACTTATCTTCTTTTAAATAAATTCCTTTTTAAGAAAATAAATTTCAATCGTTTCTTTCAATTTATTTAGAAATCCAGATTTTAAATTAATTTCCTCAATTTAAAATCACTATTATACGAAATTTATTTATTTAACATCTTCACTTTATTCTGGAAATAAATTCGATAAGATTATAAAAATTAACTTTTTATACTTTAAAATTCCTTTCTTCGAATTTACTAAATTTCTAAAATTAAATTCACTTAGAAATTTCTATTCTGATTTCCAAAAATTCAATTTCGTTTATTTTTGGAATCCAATGATGTCAAAACATCCATTCAGCTAAATCTTAGCATTCAAACAATTTCCAGACATCAATATGGTCAATAACATCAATATAACCATTCACAGATTTATATCACAGTATAAATAAATTCAATCAATGTGAGGGGTCCAGTTGGATCCCTCCAACCTGTTTCCCTGCATCCAAAGATGTTAGCACAATACCAATTCCGCTCTAGTACGGAATTATCGCGGTATATAGGTTTTTATAAATCCGCTTACTAACGGCGCAATAGGGTCTCATCCGCTATACGAGGCGGGAAATCATCAATCCAGTATATACATATGCCAATATGTATATACTGCTATATATATAGATATATCCTATCATATCTAATATCACAATCAACATAACAATCAGTCAATCAATAAATAACTGAAAATTCCACTTCATTTTTGAGTGAGAAAAATCTCACCTTTGCTTTTAAATTTGCCATCATTTCCAATCCAGTTTGTTTTCTCCATTTTTAAACCTTGTAACAAACAATTATATAATTTAATTAAATTCGAACAAATCGAATGATACATTCCCATTTAATAGCTTTATTTAATTTAAACTAAAAATTAAATTTCTTAAACCCAATTTCTCTTATAAATTTAAGTAACTAACAATTTTGATTTTTAAACTAATACTTTAAATTTCTTTAACTAATGATTTAATTATATTATTAATTTCTCTCCTAAAACTGCATATAGAGATAACTTATAGATTTAAAAATCTACTTTTTATAAATTCCCCAAACGTTTAAAACCCTTATATATATGTATTAAAATATTTTCTATATATAAAATTAACTAAGATAGGCATGTAAAAATCTCTTGATATATTTACATTTAAAGATTTACTTTTGCGGTAAATTTTCCCCTGATAATTCTAAAAAAAATAACACAAATCAAATTAAATATTATTACTTTTCTGTTTTACTGAAAAAAAAACTACACATGTATATATGTACGACTTAAATTGAAACCGAAATATAAATTTAAGTTTTTAAAACATATAATACTAAACAAAAAATGATTAAATCGTATACCTCACAGCAAGAACACAAAGGAGCAGACTCCATTCGCGACAGGCTCGAGTTCGAGTGGAACAACTCGTCTCGTCGAGTCCACAAAAATCGCGCCGCCGTGGACGCCATCGCATAGTTGTTCGCGACCTCCAGTGCGACTCAGTCACTGTCGTGACCTCCTCCTACAACTGTCACCACCACTACCACGAAATCGCCCTCCTGACTTGTCCATCATCACGCGACACCACAGTCCCCAAACTCGAGCTTGATTCCTCAACGTCGTCGTCGACCCATCGCACCACTCGCGAGCTCGAACTTGATCGAAATCTTCGCCGTCCCCTCCTTCACACGCCTAAACGCCATCGCGACTTTTAATAGATTTTCTGGTCGCCATTTTCGATTTCGAGTTTTCAGTGAAGCATTTGACTTTAGGGGAAAGACGAATTGATTTGAAGAAAGAAACTCGGCTTTGGTTTGAATCTGAAGAGGGAAAAGAACGAACGAAGGAATTAGCTCGGCCATTCTGTTATTCAAAATCGTGGAGAAGAAATAAAACGAGGAGGATATGGTTTCGTGAAATTGAATTGGAACTGAGGAATGGGGGAGAGAGTTGCGTGATTATTTAAAAGAAAGGGGAACGTGTTTGCACGTTTATTTTTCGTGATTCCAGGCGCGTTTTTAGGGAGGAGAACGTGGTGATGATTTTGACCGTAAATTTAAAATTTAAAATTTAAATCTCGATAAAAACTTCAATGCATTTTCGTGTCGTATCCTCACATACGAACTCCGAAAAATACGAAATTTGGAATCCGATAATAATTCGATATTTCGGACCCAATGGAACTGGTTTCGTAGAATTCCGAGACTGTTTGAAAATTGACTATTTTATAAATATCGGTTCGAGTGGTTATTTTCAAAACTGAACAAAACAGTTCGAAATTAAATTCTGAAGCTTCAATCATCTCCAGTATTATCAATACGAATTTTAAAAGCTTTCGAAATATTTTTCTTCGACTTAAAATCGTAGATTCAAATTTTAATTCAGCATTCACTAGATTAAATTTTATAATTTAATCACCAAATTCAAATTGAAATCGGGGATTCAAATTAAATCATCGTTCAAATATTTAAAATTAATTAAATATTCTCAATTTAATCTGGTCAAAATTCTGGGTCGTTACAATATAGGTTTTTATAAATCCGCTTACTAACGGCGCAATAGGGTCTCATCCGCTATACGAGGCGGGAAATCATCAATCCAATATATACATATGCCAATATGTATATATTGCTATATATATAGATATATCCTAAAATATCTAATAGCACATCAACATAGCAATCATATCAAACAATAAATAACTGAAAATTCCACTTCAATTTTGAGTGAGAAAATCTCACCTTAGCTTTAATTTTGCATTCCACTTTCATCTTGACTCGATTATCTTGATTTTTAACCTTGTATAAATAAGTTATAAAATTTATTAATATTTGAATTCACTAACCAATAAATCAATATATTTTGATTTCTAACTAACGACCTAATTAAGTAACTATTTAAATTAAAAGTCAAATTTCTTTTAATATCCAAAATTCCTTTTTAAACTTGTAACACTAAATCTCACTACTATATACATCTTCCTGTATATATTTTCTGTTTTAAACTTTAAATGTGTATATATATTTTTCTTTTGAAACTACATAACTAAGATAATTGATTTTCTTTTTCTTTTCTTTTAAAAAAAAACTGTCTCAAAATCCCATACATTCAAATACACATTTTTTTCCTAAACTAAACAGAAAAGAAAAGAGTTCTGTTTTACTGGGTATATATACATAAATATATTAGTATTAATTGAAATCGAAATAACTTGAAATTATACCTTACTGTTAACAGAACTCGATACAAGACTGCCTCGCGCTCGCTGTCTTCCAAAGCTCACTCACGTTCGACCACGCCTGCCGCCTGCCATCCTTCCAGTCCACTTGCGACATTGCTCACATTCGAGCTTCGTGAGTTTTTTTCCCAACCACCATCGACCCTATTCGATCGAAACTGCCTTAGCTAAAACGAACTGCCAGACCCACGTCCCCCTCGAGCGCACGCGAGCCGAAGTCGCGATGCTCGACCTGCCGTACCACCATGCGAGTCGACCGCGATTATCCAGTCGATCCACCCATCGATTTGTCGCCTTCCTTCGCGATATTGAAGACAACATCGCCGAAACCCTAACCAGTCTCGCCTACGACCCTCCAACCTGACGTCGCCGCTCCCTGCCCTAAACCTCCAGACTCACGAGATTAGTCGCGACCCCCTCCTTCGTCTCTCGCGCGCCTTCGAACGCCCCCAGGTGGTTGCGAGTTGTAGATGCGGTGGCCATTACTTCGATTTTTGAACGAGAAGAAAGATATGTGGCCATTTGATTTTTGAATTCTATTTTGATTCGAACGAACTGTTTTCGTTCTCTTTTCTTCGATTTCGGTTAAAGATGAAGAAAGGAGCACGGCCATTTCTTTTAAGCTTTGAAGGGGAATTCGATTTTGAATCTGAACGAGAGAATGGCACAAGGTTCAGATAAAAGAATACTCGTTCAGCCAAGACTTGATTTTCGAACAAAAGTAAGGCCATTGTTTTATCTCTGGCAAATTTGATTTCGTTGTCTATGGAGAATAGGGGGAAAGACGAACGAGTTAGAAAGAGAGTATCGGCCATTTTAAATTTTCTTTGTTCCTTGCGTTTGAAGAAATGGGAGACAAAGGAACGTGATTACGCAGAGGGCAGGTCTGCTTGCTCAGAAATAGGGTGGCTGAGTTGAAAGGAATTTGACCGGTGAATGATACAAGATATTTACATTAAAACGATATTCATTTTCTAGACGTTTTACTCTCGTACGATCACACGATAACTCCAAAAAATACGAAATTGGAAATCCGACAATAATACAATATTACGGATCCAATGGAACTGGTTTCGTCGAATTCCGAGACTGTTTGAAAATTGACTATTTTTTTAAATATTGGTTCGAACGATTATTTTCAAAACTGAACAAAACAGTTTGAAATCAGATTCTGAAGCTTCCATCATTTTCAGAATTATCAATATATATTTTACAAGCGTTTGAAATATTTTTCTTCGGCTTAAAATTAAAGATTCAAATTTTTTTGTTTAACTTCAATCAATTAAATTTTAAAATTTAATCGTCAAATTCAAAGACGATCGGGGATTCAAATAAAATCATCGTTTAAATATTTAAAATTAATTAAATATTCTCAAATTTCATTTGTTCGAAATTCAGGGTCGTTACAATTACTTAATGAAGTAATTTATGGATGTGATTAAATAAAGTGAATTTAATTAATGTAATTAATTTGAATTAATTAATTAGATTGATTAAATTAGGATAATCACTTTGAATAGCTTAAGTATAACTACTTAATGTAATTAATGAAGTATATTTACTTAATGTAAGTAATAAATGGAAAATTACTGAATGTAATGAATTAAGGGAAATTACTAAATGGAAATAATTAAATAAAAGTAATTAAAGTTTAATTACTTAGTGTAATTGATAAAAAGAATAATTACTTAATTAATTAAAGGATAGTTAATTACTGAATGTGATTAATTTATGGATAATAAATGAATGTGTTTAAATAAAAGATAATTACTTAATGTAAGTAATTATAGAATAATTACTTGATGTAATTAATTAAGGAATTTAATTAATTTATGAAAGTAATTAGGGTTGAATATTATTAATGGTTAAAGAATAATTAATTTATGTAATTAATTAGAGAATTAATTACTTAATGCAATGATTAATAAATTAATGTAATTAACTAAAGGATTAGTTAATTAATGAAAGTAATTAAAATTACTTAAGGTAAGTAATTAAATGATAGTTAATTAAATTAATTAATTAATGGTTAATTAATTAATGTAATTAATTTAAGAATAATTAAGTAATTAAAGGATTAGTTAATTAATTAAAGGAAATTAATTAATGATTAGGTAAGCAGAATTTAAATGGTGATTAAGTAATTAAATTAATTTATTTAAATTTATTTGAAATAATGTGACAAATAAATATTGCTTATGAATGATTGAATAATATTGTATACCTTAGATGGATAATATCTCTGATATATGATGTTATGATATGTTTGGTTTAAACTGTGATAATATGGGTATCTATCGATGATGGATTACTGTGTAAATGTGACATCCTGTATTTAAAGTTTAAATTGTATTCCATTTGAATAACTTTGTTAAGATGACATTGGATTCGAAGAGACAGGAGTCGGGTATTAGTTAATACCCGAAACCACTTCGATTTGAAATCTTCTATAATTCTTTATAGATTGATATGTGAAATCAAATAGGCCAGTTTGGGATAATATGGATCATTTAAACTAAGTTGTATACTTAGATAGTGTTCTGTGAAAATAAGTGTTGACTATATAAGTTGTTTACTTATAGTAAAGTACGAGTTACCCCGGGTTTAAATAAGTTCTATGAATTGAAATTCCATGTTAGATAAGTTTACTCACGCTGGTTTCCAGCCTGACCCGGGTGTTACTTTGATGTAATGCTCGGGTCAGACCGAGTATTACAGATTTCAGGTAAGGACGTTCTGGAACTCAGGAGGCGAGCTGGATGGCAGGAACGTATGGAGTGTATTCCGCTGTGTATATGAGACTGTGTAGTCTGTATAGATTGTAGTCTGGAACAAGTTGTATAACTGTCCAGCTCATGTATAAATGGTCATAACTCTGATGTATTAAATTGTAATTGACTGATACAATTTTCTTTGTGTAAAGAATATTATTTGATATTATATTTTATCCGCTGCGATTGTGAGAATCTGTGTCTTGCTCTGTTCTTTCTTCTATCTCTTTTCGTTTTCTTCTAACTATCTGGAAATTTCGGGTTCGAAATTTCCGGGTCGTTACATTTGGTATCAGAGCTGAAGGTTAAGCGAGAACCTTGGCTCTATTGGGATTACTCATTAAGGATAGGGTCAATAGTACCCTAGAATGAGTTGAGTGTGTGTGTATATATATATATAGATATATGAGAGTGTACTTGTTATTTTCTTATATAAAGGTTTTAAAATGGTTTTAAAAATAAATGGTTTTTATATATAAGTTTATCTTTTGATGTATATAGAAATAATTTTCTAATTATTAAATATATTAAAGAAATTGGTTGTTAAATTAATTGGAATTAAATAAGATAATGAGAATTAAGTAGTAATGGTAATACAACCAAATAAAAATTGAATGAAGATAAGTTTGAAATGGATCCAAACTGAAATAAAAAAAATCCAATTAGAATTGAAGATAATTTAAAATTGTGAAATTTTAAATCTAAATCCAAAAAACTTGAAATTATTTTAAAGGAATTTGTTTTAAATTAAAACAAAGGTGGTTTAAAATTTTAAGGTATAACTTGGTGTGTAAAGAAAATAAATATGTATAAATGAGGATATACATTATATCAATGATGATTTGAAATAAACTCTAAGTATTGAGTTTTAAATTTTTCCTTGGAATGTGATGTGAAAACCCAAAGTGAATAAGTTTTTAAACTTAAGTGGGAAGATTTTTTATAAGAAGTTTAAAATTTGAATGGGAATTCAATTTGGGTAAAGATAAATTGAATTTAACTTAAGGAAAGTTAAATGAGTTTAGAATGAACAACTTGAATTAGAAATTTCAAGATGAAATTAAAATTTAACTTGGGAAGTTAAATGGTTGATTAAAATGGGAGTTATGAGTGATCTCAAAATGGGTTTGAGATTTGGAAATTGAAAATGGATAATAAATTATAATCTGAAATTTAATTGTTTTTAAATTCTTATTTGAAATTTATAATAAGTTAAGTAAAGATAATTTTAAAATGGAATTTTGGAATTTGGATTCAGAATTAAATGGTTTAAAGATTTAAGTTGTTAAATTAAAAATTAAGGTTGATTTGATTTAAAAGTAAAGGTTAATTTGATTTAAATGATTAAATCAACATTTAAAATTTAACTCGAATTTATATAATTCGAGATAGTTTAAAATTGAGATTTAAATTGAATTAGTTCAAACTGAATTTGATTTGAATAATTTGAAATTGTAATTAAAATGAATATGTTTAAAATCAAATGGAATTTGATTTGAAATTTGGAAAGGAATTAAGATTAATTCAACTTGAATTGGGATTGAATAAAATTCAATGGAAATTGAAGTATTGAGTCAATTTAAATGGAAGTAGAAATTTAAATTGAATTGATAGGGAATTGAACGGTTTGACTCTGGACTATTTTCAAAGTAATTTGTTTTAATATAAACCTATTTTTTCAAACTATTTACTATACAATCTTTCTTCTTAAACCCCAAACTATCTTATACTTATTTTACAATTATTTTGGAACCATTTAACTATTTTGAAACTGTCTTATAAACTAATTATTATTTTTCAGTTACTTATATCTAATCACTATTTTAAAAACTATTTTGCAATTATCTAACTATTTTATACCTACTTAACTGTTTTACAGCTATTTTACAAACTAATAACTATTTTTCAACTACTAATCTACTTTAAACTTTTTCAAGCTATTTTTAAATTTAAATTGGTCAGAGTTCAAACTGTTTGTAATTGAAGTAATAACTCAATTGGAAATGGAAGCAATTGAGAATAAGTGAATGGAATTGAAGGAAATGTGAATAGAAAAGAGAATTGATTTGGCTAATAATCAATGAAGTTAAATACGTAGGATGAACGTATATTATTCTATTCGCATAGTGATTTGATCCAGATTCGAACACAGAATTTCGAGATAGTATTATCGATCCGAGTTGGGATTTTTCGCTCGATTTTCGACGGCGAACCTGAATATGGATTTTTGATTGGTTCTGGATATTCTCTATCATAGTTGTGACTATGCAAGGAGAATGACGGTTTCTGATCAAGAAACCAGATCTGAGTCCGCACTAGGAAGTCGGGTGGACGATACTAGTTCGGAAGTGAAATTGTGTGATCGAGGGAGCGATCAAATTGATATGGCGTACGGATGATATGTGTACATCGTACGAGTTTGGATGAAATTGATATAGAAATTTGTGAATAAGGAATTTGAATGGTTTTGAAATGAAAAGTATATTTGTAAAATATAATGGAATTGGATATTTCTTTGGTTGAAAATTTACTTTATGGAAGTAAGTAAATGGTAAATAACTTTATAAAGAAATCAAACTTGAATATTTGATTTGGCAATAAATAAAGTTGTATTTTGTAATATGATAAACTCCCCTTATTGAATCTAGCCAGAATAAAAAGGGTTTTTGGAAATATTTGAAGTATAAAAGAGTTTTATACAAGTTTGAAATAATCCAAAGATTTTCAAAGTATATATATATATATATATAAAGGGTTTTATGAGAATGATTTTGGAAAAAGGTTTTGGAACCTATGAATTTGGAAAAGGCTTTTGATTTTTGGGAAAATCAATTTTGGATTTTGGAAAGCCTAGTTTGAGAATTATCGATTTTGGTAATCGATTTTGTGTAAAGGAGATTTTGATAAATCATAAAGGGTATGATTTGAAGATACTATAAGTATATAGTATAAAGTATTTTGAGAATAGCTCTGGGGAAAAAGGCGCTTCCTTGAAATGAACTTCTCAGGAGTACCACTGGGTGGTACTGCCTTGAACCCCAAGGGGGGATTCTAAAGTTGATCCTGTGAGGAGTCCGGACAAAACTAGTTCCTGAGGATTATTTGTGTAGCGAAAGTCGAGGGGCTGGTGCCCACAGAGGCATTTGAGTTATGCTGTGACAACAATTTGACTCAATGTCACTGCGATCTACTGCAGACCATAGCGAAAGTCATGTGTGCCGTTGAGAGCCAACTGTCTACGTTTGATTTTATATCGGTAGACTGTGACACTATAGTAACATAGCGAAAGTCGTTTGTGCCGCTGAGAGCCAACAGTCTGTGTTTGATTTTATATCGGTAGACTGCGACCTATGTGGACGAGTTTCATTTTGACAGCGAAATCGTGTGTGCCGCTGAGAGCCAACAGTTACATGGACTTTTGCTGCGATGGCAACGTAACCCTGGATGTAACTGCGATCTGTTGTGGGTTCCTTGGTGTAATCAGTTACATGGACTTTTGCTGCGATGGCAACGTAACCCGTGATGTAACTGTGACCTTGGATGGGGGTGATGATTTCCAGAGCATTCTCACCAAAGATATTTCCTCTATTTTCAAAAACTGTTTTCTATTATTCTCAATAAAATTATTTTCCAAGTATTTTCTCTGGATGTTAAAAACGGGTCTGCTAAGTACTTATAGATTTTCAGTCCTACGCCTGATCAACGTATGACCGAATTTCTGTGAGAACAAGGATGGACTGGTTGGAACATCGAGTTATAAAAAGTATTTTTATAAAACTATTTTGGAAAAATTATATAGATTTTAAAGTGTTTAAAAAAAATTATAAAAGGAGTTAAGAGTTAAAAAAATAATATTCAAAGAGTAATTTATTCAAAGAATAATTTATCTGATTTTAAATTATTAAATAAATTCTGGCTTCGTTCCTTTTCGAGGACGAAAAGATTCTAAGGGGAAAGGAATGTGATAACCCGGATTTTTCGGACATCTGTTAATTGATAATTAACCGGATTGAATTAATAAAATACTAATTTATAAGTGAACAAATAGAATTCTGATATATATATATATATAGGTATATAGATGAATTTGATTTATAATAAATGCTTATTGGATAATCTCCTGTTATAGTTATTGAAATTTGATAATACTTATTTAATGACCTTCTTTTATAGTTATTCAATTTGGCAAAATTTATCTTTTACAAATAGATATATTTTATATTGTAAATGGTTAGCTATGGTTTAAATTCAAATATTAATGTTCAAAGCTATTGAAGATAAATTCCATATTTTACAACAACAAAGATAGCCTATGTGTATATGTGATTATTTATTTAGTATAATTAGATTTCAATCATTTTCTTTTAAAAATGTATACATATATATAAAGATAAGAGTATGATTCATAAATTAAAAATGATGTAGGGGTTTAACACATAATTTATAATATAAATTGAGACAAGGATTTAAACATAAAAATACAAATGTGTGACAAATGTTTAATAAGAAAAATATAAATTACAAGTGTAAGCTAAAGGAAATAGGTAATAAACAAGTGTAGCTAGTGGCTTAATTTCTTTTAAACTAAAATATAAAAATAAAAATAAAGAAGATGTATAGTAAAGAAGTAACCAGGCTATACACGTTTCTCTCAAATTTTCTCATCTCTTTTTCTGAAAGAAAAAAAAAATAAGAAAAAAAAATATCTGTTTCAAAATCAAAACCTGGAAAATAGAAATCAAGTTTGCAACCTGATTCAAGCAATTCAAGTTAAACTCAAATGTAAAGCAAAGACACCACTGTATCAAGCTAAGAATCTCAGATCTAAGCATGGATCATTTTAATAGCTGAATCAAAGTTTCAGTTAAGATCAAAATCATCAAAGAATAGATCAATTACACAAACAGGGATCAGTTCAAATCAAAAGAAATACAAGTTCAGATCAGGTTGAAAACCTGTCCTCTGTCCACCATTTCACAGGTGAGTAAACACTTTATTATAAAGATTAGATAATTATCTAATTGCATGTGAAACCTGGGATGATCACTGTTCTATATGTATGTATATAATTAAGCCTCTTTATGTATATATGAATGCTTATCAGTTGAATTAAAAGCCTCTGTTCTAGTTTCCAGTAAGTAAACTACCAAAAACTTTAGTATATAACTTGGTATTTGTGATAGATATTTGAAGTATGATGTGGAATCTGCTTGTATGGTTTTGTGAATATGACTGCATGTTTGTAAATATATGTGACCATGCCTATATATAAAAGAAATTACCTCTGTCCTTACTTTACAGGTTTGAAACCTGTTCAAAAATGTAAATCAATCCACCTGAACCTTTTTAGGATTTAATATCTGAATGAAAAGTGTGCACATATGTGTAATATCATTTAGAAAAATAGATTCAAATGAAAATATTGATTTAATATTTTTAAATTTGGATATTACAGTGATGTTCAACTTCAAGACAGAAAAACAATTACCCAAATTTCATGTTTCAAGTATATAACCTAGTTCGTATTTGGAAATTATGAATTTTGATTTAAAAATCAAGATTTTTAAGTTTAAATTCATGGAGAAATTTCGAGATGAACTGAAATGGTATTTTTTGAAAATTCCGGCGATCAACGTTGAAATGGGTATCGTGCTCGAGTTTGGGAATAGCCTGGGTGTTAGAGATTCTCGGAAAAATGGTAGATAAATTTATCGATCATCGTGACATCGGATTTTAGATGATGTAGGGTTTAAGGATGTTGGGTTCTCGTGTTTGCTGCATGGCCGTGGGGTAACCGGAGGTGATCGGTTTGGGTTTGATCGAAGTAGCATGGTGTGCCGAAGCTTTAGATAGGGTGGCGTGTGTTCAGATGAACGGAGGCGATGGTCAGAGGGGGGGTTCTGTCATTCGTTTTTGTTTCCAGTGGGTTGTCGAATTTCTCAAATTCGTGTTCGTCGTCAATTCAAAGAGCTGGGGGGTCGGAGTAGCTGCCGGGGTCGTAGGCGACTTGTGGAGGAACTCGGCGACGATCAGGGATGGTCAGAGTGTTGGTGCACGTACACGGTTGCGTGTATCTGGAAGACTTGGGTTTGGGGAAGAAAGCGAATGCTCGGGTGTTTGTTCGAGAAAAATCGAGTTTTACTCGAAGTAGGACGAAACGTGGGTAGCTTCGAGTTTTGCTTCGGGAATTCTTAGGGTTTTACTCGGGTTTTTGCAAGTTTTAAATAAATTATGTTAACCAAGTAAATAAGAAGTAAATTGTTACCAGATTTTAAATATAAAGCTTGAACAGTTTTGAAGGTATGTTAAAATGAATGGGTGGTGTCTTAATTAATAAAGATTAATTAATTAAGAATAAAAGAATAATTACTTAATGAAGTAATTTATGGATGTGATTAATTAAAGTGAATTTAATTAATGTAATTAATTTGAATTAATTAATTAGATTGATTAAATTAGGATAATCACTTTGAATAGCTTAAGTATAACTACTTAATGTAATTAATGAAGTATATTTACTTAATGTAAGTAATAAATGGAAAATTACTGAATGTAATGAATTAAGGGAAATTACTAAATGGAAATAATTAAATAAAAGTAATTAAAGTTTAATTACTTAGTGTAATTGATAAAAAGAATAATTACTTAATTAATTAAAGGATAGTTAATTACTGAATGTGATTAATTTATGGATAATAAATGAATGTGTTTAAATAAAAGATAATTACTTAATGTAAGTAATTATAGAATAATTACTTGATGTAATTAATTAAGGAATTTAATTAATTTATGAAAGTAATTAGGGTTGAATATTATTAATGGTTAAAGAATAATTAATTTATGTAATTAATTAGAGAATTAATTACTTAATGCAATGATTAATAAATTAATGTAATTAACTAAAGGATTAGTTAATTAATGAAAGTAATTAAAATTACTAAAGGTAAGTAATTAAATGATAGTTAATTAAATTAATTAATTAATGGTTAATTAATTAATGTAATTAATTTAAGAATAATTAAGTAATTAAAGGATTAGTTAATTAATTAAAGGAAATTAATTAATGATTAGGTAAGCAGAATTTAAATGGTGATTAAGTAATTAAATTAATTTATTTAAATTTATTTGAAATAATGTGACAAATAAATATTGCTTATGAATGATTGAATAATATTGTATACCTTAGATGGATAATATCTCTGATATATGATGTTATGATATGTTTGGTTTAAACTGTGATAATATGGGTATCTATCGATGATGGATTACTGTGTAAATGTGACATCCTGTATTTAAAGTTTAAATTGTATTCCATTTGAATAACTTTGTTAAGATGACATTGGATTCGAAGAGACAGGAGTCGGGTATTAGTTAATACCCGAAACCACTTCGATTTGAAATCTTCTATAATTCTTTATAGATTGATATGTGAAATCAAATAGGCCAGTTTGGGATAATATGGATCATTTAAACTAAGTTGTATACTTAGATAGTGTTCTGTGAAAATAAGTGTTGACTATATAAGTTGTTTACTTATAGTAAAGTACGAGTTACCCCGGGTTTAAATAAGTTCTATGAATTGAAATTCCATGTTAGATAAGTTTACTCACGCTGGTTTCCAGCCTGACCCGGGTGTTACTTTGATGTAATGCTCGGGTCAGACCGAGTATTACAGATTTCAGGTAAGGACGTTCTGGAACTCAGGAGGCGAGCTGGATGGCAGGAACGTATGGAGTGTATTCCGCTGTGTATATGAGACTGTGTAGTCTGTATAGATTGTAGTCTGGAACAAGTTGTATAACTGTCCAGCTCATGTATAAATGGTCATAACTCTGATGTATTAAATTGTAATTGACTGATACAATTTTCTTTGTGTAAAGAATATTATTTGATATTATATTTTATCCGCTGCGATTGTAAGAATCTGTGTCTTGCTCTGTTCTTTCTTCTATCTCTTTTCTTTTTCTTCTAACTATCCGGAAATTTCGGGTTCGAACCCGAAAATTCCAGATAGTTAGAAGAAAAAGAAAGAGATAGAAGAAAGAAACAGAAAGAAGAAAGAAGAACAGAGAACACAACATCTCACATTCGCAGCGGATTAAATATAATAACAAATAATAATATCAGTTATACAAAGAAAACTGTATTTGTTAATTACATTTTAACACATCAGAGTTACAACATTCACAAATATACTAGACAGTTAAAATTAACATGTCTCAGACAACTATAATATCACAACGGAATATACTCCATACGTTCCTGCCATCCAGCTCGCCTTTTGAGCTCCAGAACGTCCTTACCTGAAATCTGTAATACTCGGTCTGACCCGAGCATTACATCAAAGTAACACCCGGGTCAGGCTGGAAACCAGCGTGAGTAAACCCATCTAACATGGAATACAAAAGTATACAAATCATATATACCCGGGGTACTTATATCAATTTACAACTTACAGGTTGTTATAGACTTTACTTATTTCACACATCAATTTCTAAGCGCCAAACTTAGAATAATTGGTCCAATTCACTTAAATCATTCCATACCAGCCTATTGATTTCACATATCAATCTATAAAGAATCGAAGTGGTTTCGGGTATTTATTAATATCCGACTCCGGTCTCTTCGAAATCAATGTCATCTTAAATCCAAGTTGTTTAAGTGAAAACAAATCAATTTATATTCAGAGTAACATATTCACACTAGCGATTCCATTACAGATAGATAATCCATATTATCACAATTCAACCCGAACATATCATATCACATAGCATCACAATTACCCATCAAAGATAAAATCAATCCAAGTAACCCAATATTATTCAATCATCCATAACAAGTTGATTTATTCTTAATTAATTTAATTAATCTCAAATTAATTTAATTACTAACCTTTAATTACTTGGATTACCTTAATCCATCTTACTTAACATTAATTAATTCCAAATTAATTAATCACTTTAATCTCTAGATCTTAATTAATCTTCCTTGATTAATTATCCCTTAATTACAATAAGTAATTATTTATTAATTATCCCTTTTTTATTAATCATTCTTGATTAATTACTTTTTAATTACATTAAGTAATTAAACCTTAATTATAGATTAATTATCCTCAACCATTCAATAATTATCTTTAATTACTTCCATTAATTAATTAATAATCTTCTAATTACTTTATTAATTAGTTACTCTTTTAATTTATTACCTCAACAAGTAATTAATCACATTATTAATTAACCTTAATCCTTTAATTAATTGGTTATTCTTTATTTAATTAACTAACCCTTAATTAATTATATTAACTAACCCTTTAATTAATTATACCAAGGAATTAATCCTTAATCACTTCCATACATTATTTCCCTTTTTACTTAATTACATTAAGTAATTATTCATTAATTACTTCTCTAAGTAATTATACTTAATAAATTTTTAAGTGATTATTTTTAATTAATTAGACAAATAAATTAACTTAAAATTAATTGATCACTTAATCTCTAGTTAATGATTCATCTCCTAGTTCATTAACTATCCACTAACTACCCCATTAGGTAATTATTCTTAATTACAATAGTAATTAACCTTTAATTATCTCATTAATTAATTTAGTTAATTACTTTTGAAATCAACAACTTTAAACATTTTAAAATTTGGAAATATATTCAATTAAATACTCTTGGAACTTGATTTTAAATTTATTTAGAAAAGAACTTGCTTTTAAATTGGTAATCTTGATTCTTCTTTACAAAATTTAAACCTGTACAACCCGAAGCAAATCCGACCCGAGCAAAAACTTGTTAAAACTTTGCTTTGGAAACTTGGTTTATAATTCTTTTGAAACTTATTCATTTTTTTATATACTTTAAACCTTAATTTAAAACTTGCTTTGCTTTTTAAAACTTATAAGCTTCAAAAGAAAACCCGAGCAAACCTTCCACTTTTCCTGAGCTAACCCCCGAGTATTTCCCCCATCATTTCGACTTCGAGTAAATCAACATTTTCCCTGAGTCAAAACCCGAGAGCATCTTTCTTCCCCAAACTCCACAACAACACTCATACCCAAACGTGTACGTGTGCACGTGCACGAGACGCCGGAGCCACGGCGATCACCCACGACCACGTCGCCAACTCGTCGACAACCCACTCAAGCCTCACGACCACCCAGCTCCACGAGTTCGACTGAAAATCAAAATCGAGATCCTCTGTCACCACCTGGAACCCACCTGATCGACAAAATCAACTCGCCAACAACGATCCCGACTACCTGGAATCATGCCGTTCCACCCATAGCTGCGCCACAACCTGCCGCGTCGTTTCCCCCTGGTCCAGTCAACTCCGGTTCACCCTCGTCGAAGAAAAGGCCTCGACAACAACGACGAACCCATCAGGGTCTTAAACCCTACAACGACGTCGCCTAGCCCCTCTGATGATCTAAAAATTCAATTACCATTTTTCCTACAATCACCAAACACCTAGCTACCTTCAGCAACGAGCTCGGTGCTCCTCCAGTTCTGATCACCAAGAAATCGACATAAACTCCATTTCCGTTCAACTCGAAAATTCCCAACGATAAACAAACTAAAAATCATGATATTCATTTTAAAAATCATATTTCACAAAGTCGATTCATGTTATAATCCTGAAACAGTAATTTACAATGTTTGATTTTAACATGTTTAAAGGAAATTTCACTGTCTTCCCTTTTTTTTCAGATAAACTTCCAAATAATTTACTTAAATTATTTTTAGGACTTAGTTTATGATTAAACAAACCTTCTTGTTTAGAAACTCAACCCTATCTAAGATTAGAAGAAAAGATAATGAATTTTTTGAACTTATCTTAGTCTGCTGAAATCAAAATAGAGACTGGTATATCTATAAACAGACATGCACACACAATCAACTCATACATATATACATGCAAGCATATTCATACATTGATGCAAACATTATTCAATATTTCCATATAGATTTATCACATGCAATTGATTAAAATTGTTTTTAAAAGAAAGGTTTACTCGCCTGTTTTATGATGTGCAGAGAATTTGAATGATTAATCTTGCTTAATGAATGATTGAATGATATTGGATGCCTTGGATTATGTGATATCTCCGATATGTGATATGTGTTGATGTATGATATGAGATGAATTGTCGTGTATAAATTGTATTGTTTAAACTTAAACTTTTGGTTTAATGAATAACATTGGTTTCGAAGAGACCGGAGTCGGGTATCAGCAATATCCGAAACCACTTCGATTCTTTATAAATTTGAGTTTAGAAGTAAATAGGCTGAAATGAAATAAGTTAAGAATCATGGATATCTAAACTGAGTAGTGATTCTTAGATATTGTTTGAAATAAGTGATTGACTCAAATAAGTTAAGAACTCGTAGAAAAGTACGAGTTACCCGGGTTTAAATAAGTTCTATGGATTGAATTTCATGTTAGATGAGTTTACTCACGCTGGTTTCCAGCCTGACCCGGGTGTTACTTTGATGTAATGCTCGGGTCAGACCGAGTATTACAGATTTTCAGGTTAGGACGTTCTGGAGTTCAGGTGGCGAGCTGGATGGCAGGAACGTATGGAGTGTATTCCGCTGAGTATATTACTGTTGTTTATCTGAGACATGTTAATTCTAACTGTCTAGTATATTTGTAAATGGATGTAACTCTGATGTAGTGAATGTAAAATAACAATTACAGCTTTCTTTGTGTAAAGAATATTATTTGATATTATATTTTATCCGCTGCGAATGTGAGAATGTGTGATTCTGAGTTTTGTTTTTCTTCTTCTTCTACCTCTTTCTTCTTTTTCTCTAACGATCTGGAATTTTCGGGTTCGAAAATTTCCGGGTCGTTACAGTTGGTATCAGAGCAAAAGGTTAAGCGAGAACCTTGGCTCTGTTGGGATTACTCGTTAAGGATACGGTCAATGGTACCCTAGAACGAGTTGAGTGTGTATATATATATATATATGAGAGCGTAATTGTTATTTTCTAATATAAGGATTTTAAATGATTTTATATAAGAATATATTTTGATATATAAAATGATATTTCTTTCTAATAAATATTAAGGTAATTGGTTGTTAAAATATTGGAATTAAATTAAGTGGTAATAGAAATAAAGCCAAATTAAAATTTAATGAAGATAAGTTTGAAATGAATTCAAACTAAAATAAAATCTTGAATTTGTAGAAATGTTATCAAGAATAAAGATAATAATGAATTGGTTTCCAGATATGATAATCTTGGTTATTATCATAAATGGTAATTGTGTTTAATAATGAATGTTGTTAATGATTTAGCAAAATGAAATGTTTAGGGAAGTAAACATTTAAGTGAGTATAACTTATAAATTGGAATTGAAGATAATTTAAAATTGTGAAGTTTTAAATCTAAGTCCAGAAAACTTGAGATCGTTTTAAAGAAATTTGTTTTGAAATTAAAAACCAAGAATGGTTTAAAATTTAAAGTATAACTTGGTATGTAAAGAAAATCTATATATGAGGATATACATAATATCAAGGATGATTTGAAATAATTCTTAGTGTTAAGTTTTAAATTGAAATGTGATATGAAAACCCAAAGTGATAAGTTTTTGAATTTAAATGAGAAGATTATTATTATAAGATTTAAAAATTTGAATGGGAATTCAAATTAGGTCAAGTTGACTAAATTAAATTAAATTTAACTTAAGGGAAGTTAAATGAGTTTAGAATGAACAACTTGAATTAGAAATTTCAAGATGAAATTAAAATTTAACTTGAGAAGTTAAATGGTTGGGTTTAAATGGGAGTTATGAGTAATCTCAAAATGGGTTTGAGATCTGGAAATTGAAATGGGATGTTGTTAATTGGTGTTTGGATAAATTTGGATGTTTATTTATCCTGATATCATTCTATTGTTATAAATAATCTATGAAACTAAGAATTTATTTTAAAGTTAGAAATGGATAATAAATTACAATCTGAAGATTAAATTGTTTTTGAATTCTTATTTGAACTTTGTAATAAGTTAAGTAAAGATAATTTTAAAATGGAATTTTGAAATGTGAATTCAGAATTAAAAGGTTTAAAGATTTAATTTGTTAAAATAAAAAAAATAAAGGTTGAATTAATTTAAAAGTGAAGGAATTGTGATTTAAGGAATTAAATCAATATTTAAAAAATTTAACTTGAATTTATATAATTCGAGATAGTTTAAAATTGAGATTTAAATTGAATTAGTTCAAATTGAATTTGATTTGAATTAATTAGAATTGTGATTGAAGATGTATAAGTTTAAAAATTCAAATGGTAAATTGGAATTGAAATGATTTGAAATTGAAGCTAGTTCAATTTGAAATTAATCCAAATTGATTTGAAATAATTTGGAATTGTGATTAAAGTTAAATAAGTTTAAAAATCAAATGGAATTTGATTTAAATTGAAAAGGAATTAAGGTTAATTCAACTTGAATTGGGATTAAATCAATTTCAATGGAAATTGAAGTATTGTTTAAATGGAAGTGGAATTTAAATTGAATTAATGGGAAATTAATTGGAAATGAAGATTGGGAAATTAAACAGTTTGGCTCTGGATTATTTTCAAAATAAATTGTTTTAATACAAATATATTTTTCCAAACTATTTACTATACAATCTTTCTTCTTAAACCCAAACTATCTTATACTTATTTTACCATTATTTTGGAACTATTTAACTATTTTGAAACTGTCTTATAAACTAATTACTATTTTTCAGTTACTTATATCTAATCACTATTTCAAAAACTATTTTGCAATTATCTAACTATTTTATACCTACTTAACTATTTTACAGCTATTTTACAAACTAATAACTATTTTTCAACTACTTATCTATTTTAAATTTTTTCCAAGCTATTTTTAAATTTAAATAGATCAGAGTTCAAACTGTTTGTAATTAAAGTAATAACTCAATTGAAAATGGAAGCAATTGAGAATAAGTGAAATGGAATTAAAGGAAATATGAATAGAAAAGAGAATTGATTTGGCTAATAACCAACAAAGATAAATACGTAGGATATACGTATATTATTCTATTCGCATAGTGATTTGATCCAGATTCGAACACAGAATTTCGAGATAGTATTATCGATCCGAGTTAGGATTTTTCGCTCGATTTTCGACGGCGAACCTGAATATGGATTGTTGATTGGTTCTGGATATTCTCTATCATAGTTGTGACTATGCAAGGAGAATGACGGTTTCTGATCAGGAAACCAGATCTGAGTCCGCACTAGGAAGCCGGGTGGACAATACTAGTTCGGAAGTGAAATTGTGTGATCGATTGAGCGATCAGATTGATATAGCGTACGGATGATATGTGTACATCGTACGGGTTTGAATGAAATTGGCATTTAAAATTTGAGGATAAGAAATTTGAAATGGTTTTCAAAAATGAAAGGTATATTATGTGAAATATAATGGAATTGGGTATTTCTTTGGTTGAAATTTACTTTATGGAGGTAAGTAAATGGTAAATAACTTTATAAAGAAATCAAACTTGAATATTTGATTTGACAATAAATAAAGTTATATTTTGTAATATGATAAACTTCCCTTATTGAATCTAGCCAGAATAAAAAGGGTTTTGAAATATTTGAAGTATAAAAGAGGTTTTATACAAAGTTTGAAATGATCCAAAGATTTTCAAAGTTATATCTATATCTATATATATAAAGGATCTTATGAGAATGATTTTGGGAAAAGGTTTTGGGAACCTATGGATTTTGGGAAAGGCTTTTGATTTTTGGGAAAATCAATTTTGGATTTTGAAAAGCCTAGTTTGAGAATTATCGATTTTGGTAATCGATTTTGTGCAAAGGAGATTTTGTTAAATCATAAAGGGTATGATTTGAAGATACTATAAGTATATAGTATAAAGTATTTTGAAAATAGCTCTGGGGAAAAAGGCGCTTCCTTGAAATGAACTTCTCAGGAGTACCACAAGGTGGTACTGCCTTGAGCCCCAAGGGGGGTTTCTAAAGTTGATCCTGTGAGGAGTCCGGACAAACTAGTTCCTGAGGATTATTTGTGTAGCGAAAGTCGAGGGGATGGTGCCCACAGAGGCATTTGGGTTATGCTGTGACGACAGTTTAACTCGATGTCTCTGCGATCTACTGCAGACCATAGCGAAAGTCATGTGTGCCGCTGAGAGCCAACTGTCTACGTTTGATTTTATATCGGTAGACTGTGACACTATGGTAACATAGCGAAAGTCGTTTGTGCCGCTGAGAGCCAACAGTCTACGTTTGATTTTATATCGGTAGACTGCGACCTATGTGGGAGAAGTTTCATTATTTAGCAGCGAAATTCGGTGGCGCTGATGCCTACAGTTATATGGGTTTGTGCTGTGCTAGCAACGTAAGGCCCGGGTATAACTGCGATCTGTAGCGGGTTCCATGGCGTAATCGAGGAGCGCGGAGACCTACAGTTATCTGTGGATTTTGCCGGGACGGCAACGTAACCATCGGGTTAACTGCGACCATGGATGGGAGTGATGATTTCCAGAGCATTCTCACCAAAGATATTTCCTCTATTTTCAAAACTGTTTTCTATATTTTCAATAAAATTATTTTCCAAAATATTTTCACTGGGTGTTGAAAATGGGTCTGCTAAGTACTTATAGATTTTCAGTCTTACGCCTGATCAACGTATGACCGAATTTCTGTGAGAACGAGAATGGACTTGTTGAAACATCGAGTTATAAAAGTATTTTTATAAAAACTAATTTAGTAATATTATAAAGATTTTTAAAGTGTTTTAAAAATATGTTCAAAAGAAAAATTTATCTGATAATAAGTAAATAAGTAAATTCTGGCTTCGTTCCTTTTCGAGGACGAAAAGATTTAAAGGGGGGAGGAATGTGATAACCCGGATTTTTGAACACTTGTTAATTGATAATTAACTGGATTGATTAATAAGAATACTGATTTATGAATTGAATAAATAATTCTGATAATAAATATTTATATCGGGATCCTTATATATGAGAGCATCGACGGTATGCATTGAAAAGATATGAATAGTAAATAGATACAAAAGTTTATATTATCATTTAAAATGAATTAAATATATTATAAATGATTTTATTTGAATATAATTGGTTTTTATTTTTATTTTTCTTTTAAAGATTGTATTTATGTAAATTAAGAAAAAGCATTTATAAATTAGAATATGTTTATTAATTAGAAAAATTAAATATAAAAGCTTTAAAAATAATGTAAAATTTAAAAATGACAAGTGTTAACATATTAAACCATCTAAGCTTATGTGTTAAGTAATTAGGGAGAGTAAAAGACAAGTGTCATTCCTTTTATTTTTATTTTCTTTTAATAAATCCTAAATTAACACTATATAAACTCCTACCCTCTTCCTTAAATTCTTTTCTTATCTTTTCTTTTCAAAAACAAGAACTCAGCCTGTAAACTACTTCCTCTAACCAGAAATTCAAGCAAAGTAAACAACTCAAAAACAAAAAATCAAAACCCTGTAATCACCTATCAAAAGCCTGTAATTCTCTTCTCAAAAGCAAATCTCAGATCAAAGTTTAAAACCCTGTAATACATTCCTCAAGTTCAAATGCAATTCTTAAACCCAAACTATCTTATACTTATTTTATAATTATTTTGGAATTATTTAACTATTTTGAAACTATCTTATAAACTAATTACTATTTTTCAGTTACTTATATCTAATTATTATTTTAAAATCTATTTTGCAATTATCTAACTATTTTATACCTACTTAACTATTTTACAGCTATTTTACAAACTAATAACTATTTTTCAACTACTTATATATTTTAAACTTTTTCAAGCTATTTTTAAATTTAAATAGGTTAGAGTTCAAACTGTTTGTAATTAAAGTAAAAACTCAATTGGAAATGGAAGCAATTGAGAATAATGTGAATGGAATTAAAGGAAATGTGAATAGAAAAGAGAATTGATTTGGCTAATAACCAATAAAGATAAATACGTAGGATATACGTATATTATTCTATTCGCATAGTGATTTGATCCAGATTCGAGCACAGAATTTCGAGATAGTATTATCGATCCGAGTTGGGATTTTTCACTCGATTTTCAACGGCGAACCTGGATATGGGTTTTGATTGGTTCTGGATATTCTCTATCATAGCTACGACTATGCAAGGAGAATGACGGTTTCTGATCAAGAAACCAGATCTGAGTCCGCACTAGGAAGTCGAGTGGACGATACTAGTTCGGAAGTGAAATTGTGTGATCGAGTGAGCGATCAAACTGATATTGCGTACGGATGATATATGTACATCGTACGAGTTTGAATGAAATTGATATTGAAGATTTGTGGATAAGAACTGTAAAATGGTTTTTGAAAAGAAATATGATTAATAACTTTATAAAAGATTTATCAAATGTGAATATTTGATTTAGAATAAAATAAAGTTATATATCCTTGTTATATAAGGTAAATCTTCCCTTGTTGAATCTATTGCTAAAAGAAAAGGTATTTGAAATATTTGAAGTATAAAAGAGGTTTTATACAAAGTTTGAAATGATCCAAAGATTTTCAAAGTTATATATATCTATATCTATATATATATAAAGGATCTTATGAGAATGATTTTGGAAAAGGTTTTGGGAACCTATGGATTTTGGAAAGGGCTTTTGATTTTTAGGAAAATCAATTTTGGATTTTGGAAAGCCTAGTTTGAGAATTATCGATTTTGGTAATCGATTTTGTGTAAAGGAGATTTTGATAAATCATAAAGGGTATGATTTGAAGATACTATAAGTATATAGTATAAAATGTTTTGAGTATAGCTCTGGGGAAAAAGGCGCTCCCTTGAAATGAAATTCTCAGGAGTACCACTGGGTGGTACTGCCTTGAGCCCCAAGGGGGGTTTCTAAAGTTGATCCTGTGAGGAGTCCGGACAAAACTAGTTCCTGAGGATTATTTGTGTAGCGAAAGTCGAGGGGCTGGTGCCCACAGAGGCATTTGAGTTATGCTGTGACAACAATTTAACTCAATGTCACTGCGATCTACTGCAGACCATAGCGAAAGTCATGTGTGCCGCTGAGAGCCAACTGTCTACGTTTGATTTTATATCGGTAGACTGTGATACTATGGTAACATAGCGAAAGTCGTTTGTGCCGCTGAGAGCCAACTATCTACATTTGATTTTATATCGGTAGACTGCGACCTATGTGGGAGAAGTTTCATTTTGACAGCGAAATCGTGTGTGCCGCTGAGAGCCAACAGTTACATGGACTTTTGCTGCGATGGCAACGTAACCCTGGATGTAATTGCGATCTGTTGTGGGTTCCATGCTGTTATCAGTTACATGGACTTTTGCTGCGATGGCAACGTAACCCATGATGTAACTGTGACCATGGATGGGAGTGATGATTTCTAGAGCATTCTCACCAAAGATATTTCCTCGATTTCAAAAATGTTTTCCATATTTTCAATAAAACTATTTTCCAAGTATTTTCACTGAGTGTTGAAAACGGGTTTGCTAAGTCCTTATAGATTTTCAGTCCTACGTCTGATCAACATATGACCGAATTTCTGTGAGAACAAGGATGGACTTGTTGAGACATTGAGTTATAAAAGTATTTTTATATAAAACTATTTTTGTAATATTATATAGATTTTAAAATATTTTTTTAAAAAAAAAATTAATATAAAGGGAGTTTATAGTTTAAATTGTTCAACAAGAAATTTATCTGATAATAAGTAAATAATAAATTTTGGCTTCGTTCCTTTTCGAGGACGAAAAGATTCTAAGGGGGGAGGAATGTGATAACCCAGGATTTTTGGACATTTATTAATTGATAATTAACTGGATTGAATCAATAAAAACAATGATTTATAAGTTAAACAAATAAATCTGTTAATAAAATTTATAAGTTTATTTCTTTTGAAAACTAATAACATTTTAATTTGGGAATATCTTTTCTAACAATTTAAATTTGGTAAGATTTATTTTTCAAAGCTTACAAATGTTTATATTTATAATGTATATATATATTGGTATATATATATATTATAAATAGGAAGGCTTTAATTGAATAAAAGAATATGTTTTCAAATTATAATATATATGTATATATATATTGTTATTTGAATTTATGTTATAAAATTCAATATAATAATTATCAAACTAATGTTAAAAATATTTTCCATTTAGAATATATATATTTGTATATATTGAAATGGAAAGAATATTGGATTTGAATTTAATAAAGTATTTTCAAACTTTAATATATATATAATTTGTAAATTGGAAATTTTTAATTTGACTTAATACTTTTAAAAATGATATTTGAGATTTAAATAACAAGAATAATTTCTTATTTATTTTAAACATATATTTTAAGTTTTTATTTTAGTTAAGATTTAAATTAAAAGTTCATTTGTTTTAATATTCTTTCATTTTCAAATTTCAAACATAAGATAAATTGTTAAGTAAAAATGGGTTTGTAAAAATATATATATAGAGTTAAAATAAATTTTCCAAGTATATAAAAATATAATAAATTTAATTTGATCAAAGCATAAGTTATTATAAATAATTGTTTTCATAAATTATATATTTATTAAAATCTAAAAGCTTATTTATAAAAAGAGATAAATACATTATATACATGTAAATATTTCATAAATACATGTATATGACTTAAATAAATCAATAAAGAAAAGAATTTACACTTGTAAGCTTTTAAAGATAGTTTAAAGACATTTGTAAAAAATTAAGGCCTATGTGTAAGCAAATTAATACATAAGAAGGACAAATGTCAACATTCTTTTTAATAATTAAAATAAATAAATCAAAATTTAAAGAAGAAATATATTTTACTTTCAGCTGAATTAATCTTTCTTCATTCTTCAACTAAAATAATTCGAATCAAAAGAAATAAAAGACTGGAAATCAAATTCAAAGAAGCAAAGCAAAATCTGGAAATGGAAAGTCTGGAAATTTCAAATGCAAATTAAAGAAGATGGAGACAAATTCAATAAGCAGTTTCGAAATCTTCAATTGCCATCAGAGAAATTAATCAAACTGCAAGTTTAAAATTCTACAAAGCAAAAGAAATCAAGCTTAAAAATCAAATAACAAACCTGGAACAAGCCTGGAAACAAAAATTTCTGTTCTCTGCTTCTCTGTTTTAAAATGACAGGTGAGTAAACTTCTTTAAAAACAGTTTGATTTGGATGCTTGTGATGATATTGATTCGTAGGTGGGTTCTGTAGCTTTAGTTCATTTGAAATTGATATATACGTTTATGTTAGCAGGTCTGTGCATATATATAAACATGAAAAGCCTGATATCTGTTGTTTCAAGCTCTGTTTTGCTTTCAAAAACTCAAACATCTTAATCAAATCAATATTAGTCCTTGATGTTCAAATGAAAATTGTTTGTAGATGTTTGCAGATGATTGTAAAAATAGTTTCAGGGATTTAAATTCAACGAATCATTATTTTTAGATGAAATAACAGTAAAATACTTATACATGTCAAAAATCAACACCTTTAATTCCTGTTTTGGATTGTATAGATGGATTTGCAGTTAAAAACTATGATTTTTAACATGCATTTCAAAATTTTTAAGTTGACATTCGATTGGGAATTTGGAGATGAACGTTTTCGGCAAATTGACGAATTGCCGATGATCAACGCGACGTTTGAGGCTGAATTCGTGGTCGAAGCTAGCTACGGTATCGTGGATGAGGGGGAAAATGTTCAAGAATATTTCCAATGGCCGAGGTGATCAGATTCGATCGAACTAGGGTTTTATGTTGTTTCGACTGGGCTTGATTGTCGTAGAAATTGCGACATGAAGATGGGACCGGAGGCGATCGCGACGTGGGGGATGGTGGCGTGAATGTTGCGGCGATGTTCTAGAGTGGTCGTTGGAGCTGCCGGCGGTGGCGACTGTGGAAGGCGATTGGATTTGTGAATGATGTTTTCTGCAGTGTTCGAGCTTGATGCTCGAATTCGATTCGATGATGTTTCGTTCGATCTGGGTTGATTTTCGTGTTCGCACGTGGTCGAGGGGTTGTAGGCGATGGTCGCGACGAACGTTGGTGGTCGGCGGCGATGGTGCAAGTGCACCACGTGCACGTGTACACGTTTGGGTGTACTGGAGTTCAAGAGTTTGGGGAAGAAGAGTAAAGCTCGGGGGAAGTCTCGTGATGTTCGCGTTTCGACTCGAAGCAGGTAGGTAAGCGAGTGAACTCGGGGAAGACTCGGGAAGAACGCGTGTATTTGGGGAGTTTTACTCGGGTGATTCTGGGTTTAAACTGAAAGCATGATTTTACAAACGTTTTCAAAGTTTAAAAGCAAAGTAAATAATTTTGTTTCAAAGATAAGTGTTTAACAACTTTGAAAGGTTTTGAAAAATTTAAAAGGTTAAATTAAAATGTTTAAAGTGTTTTGTTCTTAAGTAAAATTATATATTTCAAGTATATAATTATTTTTAAATGGTTTAAATGAAGTTTAATGATAGAAATTAATATGTAATTTAAATAAAAAGTCTATCTTTAAAAGATGAATTTAATTTAAGGTTAATTAATTAATTTTAAGGTTAATTACTTAATTATAATTAAGGATAATTACTAAATGAAGTAATTAGTGGAAATAAAGGTAATTGAGAAATAAATTAATTAAAGATTAAGTGATGATTAATTGATTAATTAATTAATGTAATTAATTTTAGATTAATTAATTAGTCTAATTAATTAAGATAATCAATTGTGATTAATTAATTAATTAAGTGTAATTACTTGGCCTTGTGTTGCAAGGTTAGTGGGTAGCACTCAAATTTTTATAATCTTTTAAATTAAATTAATTAGAGATGGTGTGATTGATAAATCTTGCTTATGGATGATTGAATGCCTTGAATTATGTGATATCTTCGGTATGTGATATGTGCTGCTTTGTGATTTGAGATGAATTGTTGTGTATAAATTATATTGTTTAAACCTAAACTTTTGGTTTAATGAATAACATTGGATTCGAAGAGACAGGGGTCGGGTATCAGTAAATACCCGAAACCACTTCGATTCTTTATAAATTGAGTTTAGAACCAACGGGCTGGAATTGGAATAAATTAAGTAACTTGGCATTTAACTGAGCAATAGTTCGTGGGCATTGTTTGTAATAAGCAATGGACTTTGAGAACTCGTAATGAGGTACGAGTTACCCTGGTTTCGAAGAAGTTTTATAACTTAGTATTTCAAATTATATGGGTTTACTCACGCTGGTTTCCAGCCTGACTCGGGTGTTACTTTGATGTAATGCTCGGGTCAGACCGAGTATTACAGATTTCAGGTAAGGACGTTCTGGAGCTCAGGTGGCGAGCTAGATGGCAGGAACGTATGGAGTATATTTCGCTGTGATATATTATAGTTGTCAGAGACATGTTAATTTTAACTGTCTAGTATATTTGTGAACGTTGTAACTCTGATGTATTAAAATGTAATTAACAAATACAGTTTTTCTTTGTATAACTGATATTATTATTTGTTATTATATTTAATCCGCTGCGAATGTGAGATGTTGTGTTCTCTGTTCTTCTTTCTTCTTTCTGTTTCTTTCTTCTATCTCTTTCTTTTTCTTTTAACTATCTGGAATTTTCGGGTTCGAAAATTCCGAGTCGTTACAGTTCTCCAGATCACTTTATTCGAGAGTGTCCCAAACCTCTCTATTGCACCTTCTGTAAGAAGGAGGGACACAGGATCACCGCTTGTCCTATTGCTCCAGCTAGTGCCAAGCCTGGCAGGCTTAATGCTGCCAAGGCTCCTACCACTTCTGCTCAGCCTAAAGGTACACATCCTTCCGTTCTTGAAGGCTCTATTTTATTTCATGGTAGATCTTGTATAGTTCTCTTTGATACGGGTGCCTCTCACTCATTCGTATCAAAGGAACTAGTTGATACTTTATCTTTGGATGTTACTTGTATGGTTTCTTCACTAAGGATTATGAATCCCATTGGTGGATCCACGACCCTTAGCTTGCTCTGTGAGAATATAGATATTGATCTTTGTGGCTTTTCTTTCCGTGCAAATCTCCACGTTATGGAGTATTTGGGCTTTGATATGATTCTTGGCATGGATTGGCTCGTTCAGCACGACGCCAAAATTATTTGTTCGGAGTGGATATTATTCATTCATCACCCTGACTCGTTCTCTCCGTTAGCTATTGTTCTTCAAGATGTTGGGCTTTCTGATGTTACTTTATTCTCTCTTGATTCACGAGATGATGAGGTAGACATATCTCGTATTCCAGTTGTTCGGGATTTCCCCGATATCTTCGAGCCAGTATCTAGTTTACCACCGAAGCGAGCTATTGAGTTCCGCATCGATCTCATTCCAGGCTCCCACCCAGTTGGGCGTCCTCCCACGAGGATGTCTACAAAAGACACTAGTACAAAAAGTGCATATTGCTTCACCTCATTTGCATCAGTTGAAGTAAAAACTGATGCAAATAGAACTATTTGCATCAATTCTATCTTAATAACTGATGCAATTGGTACGTGGAAAGCAATAGGTAATAAAAAATCAAATTTGCATCAGTTGTCACCCACAACCGATGCAATTGGGACGTGCAAATAGTTTTAGTCGCATCGGTTATAAATTCAACCGATGCAACTACGGTAAATTTTGTTTGCCGCCGAATCATTTTTGTTTGCCGCTAAAATTTTTGTTCTCAAATTTTCGTTCCTCCATCAAATTTTCATTCCGTCGCCAAATAATTTTATAGTCCCCCTTAAACCAGATCTTCTTTTCATCTCCACCTTCAGTATTAATTCCAAACTCAAATAAAATACAGACAATAAGCCTTGCGTACGTCGTCAGCGGCTATTGTGAGGAGGTGTGTTTCAAGCATGTTAGGGCAAGGCGAGGTCGAACGGCATCAACATCTTAAGGCGATAAGGAAGGTCGCATGCGCTTCGAGGTACGTTCTGGTGGTGCGAGTTATGGAGGTGTGAATCTGGGTGCGATGGAGGTGCTCAACAGCGATGGCAGGTGGCATACTTCTTTTCGTCAAGGTGAGATAATAATCTCACGCACCTATATCTATAATTACTGATTTCTCTAAACAAAATTACTGTCTTGGATAAATTGGTGAATGAATTGAATTGTTTAGTTGGAGTAAAATAGTAAAAACTTTATTTTAGAAATGGTGTACTGTTTATTTGATTTGAGCACAAACACACATACCAAGTACATATATGGGAAATTATTGAACTGAGGTTGTTAGTAAGTCCTGATATTATATCTATTTCATTATGCAACTCACTCGATCGATGAAACTAAAAACTGGAAATTTCCACGTTCTTATATGTGTACATAGAATGGATGCTGTAATCGAATAAGAAGTTTTGAACCGTTGATAACTACTTTACCGACTAAAAATAGATGTGCTTTTGTATTTATTGAAAAGGTATAAAAGTAGATATTAAAAGCCATGTTCTTTCTTTCTTTCTGCTTCTGTATTAAAATGTTGAACTTAATATTGGTGAATAAATGAAATGGTATCGTCTTAATCTGCTAGCATCATATGGATACTATATTTAATGCTCTAAGTTTGGGTACTGTCTTACTTCTTACTTCATGTGACTTGTATAGACAAATAAATGTTTGTTTTACTTCTTAATTCAATCTTTCGTGTTCAAACAACGAACACTGTCTGAGTTAAGTCATGTACTACAGATATTAAAATGGTCTAGAACATCTGATGGTATTGTCAGTAATAGTGTCTTAGTAAGGAGTTGGACAGTGCAATATTTCCCCATGTAAAACATTGCTTAATTCAAATTCATATTGAATAAACTGAACCTGCAACTACTCTACATGCATCTACATATACCACTTAGTATGCAATCATGGCCAACTCATTTGACGTAGACAATCAATGTATGCAATTTCATCTTGAATAATATCGAATTTGAATGATATACTATTTATTTGGAAGTTGATTTTTTATTGATCTTTGCTGATAGTCCAAGTGGCTCTGTTTTTCTATAGCACTTTAACCTTATCAAGTTCTTGGCTATGCTTAGTATACCTTTTCTGTTCCTTTTTGTTAAGTCTAGAAAACAAAGTTTCCGTCATAAACCTTAAGAACTATGTTCACTTCTTGAAAATCATGATTTTCTGCAGTTTTGTATCTGATGTATCATTAACTTCAACATTTGTTTCATGTGCAGAATAGCTGGTTGAAGTTTTCAGGTGGGTGAAAGGCAGTAAGGCAATGAAGTGGTCGATATGTATGTATGTGCACTGAAGTAAGGATGAGGTGCTGTGAAGTTTGTGAAGTTGGAGTATGTGTGCAATGAAGTGGTCGATATGTATGTATGCGCACTAAAGTAAGGATGAGGTGCTGTTGTATTGGGATGTGGTGATGAGGTATGTGCAGTTTTTTTGTTTGGGTTTGATCAACAATGGGTTATGTAGAATATTGTATGGTGGTATGTGTTGATATTCAGGGGTGATGCATGCATTGTGATGGGTAGTAGATGTAAGTCAGTGAAGTTAAATGGTAGTGGAGTGGCGTATTTTGGTGAGTGAAGTGCTCGGTTGCACTGTTGAACCGTTAAAGGGGAACTGTTGCGGGTCTCTGATGATGGGTGAAGAGATGTATGCTTGTATGTAGGCAGAACCATTGAAAGTTGTTAGAGGATTAGCACTTGTATGAATGGATTGTGGAGGTAGCAAGTGTGTAGGCAATGGTGGTAGTTTTGTAGATGCTTGTGGGAAGTTATGCTGTGAATTGGTTGTTTGTCAAAGCAGCAAGGCATAAATGGACAGAGAAAATTGAGGTGAGTCGATTGATGAATTTGGAGTGTAGGTTTATGGACAGGTTTGTGTTTGTGAAGTGAGTTGATGTTGTGGCAGTGGAGCATAGTTGTGCTGTAAGCAGTGGGTTTGTTGATAGTAAGGGAAAAAGTAACAACAATTGTAAATGAAAATGAACAGTGTAAAGATCAAAACAGAATTTGTAAAATGAAAATGAAAATGGGAATTGTAAATGTAAATGCACTGTACAGAACTCCCAAACTTAGAAATGCAAATGTATAGAAATGCAAATGTAAATGAATATCTATAAATGAAATGTAAACAAAATTGAAGATGAAATGAAATGGAATGTTTTTTTATACTAAAAATGCAAAGGCAATTGCAGATGCAAATAGAAAAACAGAAAACACACAATAAAATGATGCAATAGACGGATTAGTTTGCATCGGTTGTTATAAAAAAACCGATGCAAAAAAGAGGGTTGTGTCCAAGAAACCAACCGTATTTGCATCAGTTGTTAGTAACAACCGATGCAAAAAGGATCTTTTTGCATCGGTTTTAGAACTGATGCAAAACTGTTAAGCCTGTTGCATCGGTTGCATATGCATCGGTTGTTGAACTGATGCAAAAGGGGGGTAAACAACCGATGCAAATGACCTGTTTTGTAGTAGTGAGAGAATGAGGAACTCAGGAAGCAGTTAGTGGAGCTTGAGGTGAAGCAGTTCATTCGGTCCAGTTCTTCGCCATGGGGTGCTGCTGTGGTCTTCGTTAAGAAGCCCGATGGCTCTCTTAGGCTTTGCATTGACTATCGCAAGCTTAATGAGTTGACCATCAGAAATCGTTATCCATTGCCACGGATAAACGATATGTTTGATCAGTTGAGCGGTGCGAAGGTCTTCTCTCAGCTCGACCTTGCCATCGGATTCCATCAGCTATGAGTCGCCGAAGACAGCATTCCTCTTACAGCTTTTCGCACTCGTTATGGTTCTTTTGAGTGGTTGGTCATGCTGTTCGGCTTGACGAACACTCCGGCTTTCTTTGTCGATCTTATGAATCGAGTATTCCGAGAATACATCGATAGATTCGTTCTGGTTTTCATCGACGATATTCTTATTTATTCTAGATCCGAGGCAGAGCATGCTCATCATTTGCGGATCGTCTTGGATACTCTTCATCAGCATCAGCTTAAGGCCAAGCTCTCCAAGTGCCATTTTTGGGAGAGCAAGGTCAGGTTCTTGGGCCATATTGTATCATCCGAGGGTATTTCCGTCGATCCTGCCAAGATCGCAGCTATTCAGAATTGGAAGCAGCCCGAGAACGTTCATGATATTCGCAGCTTCCTTGGGCTGGCGAGTTATTACCATCGGTTTATCAAGGATTTCTCTCGAGTTGCACTTCCCCTCATGACTCTGACTCGTAAGGGGGTTCGTTTTATTTGGTCTGATAAGTGTGAAGCTTCCTTTCAGCGATTGAAGGAACTTCTCACCCATGCTCCTATTCTTGTGGTTCCTGAGAGTAACCAGGATCTTGTTGTTTACACCGACGCTTGTGGTAGCGGCCTCGGTGCTGTGCTTATGCAGAAGGATCGGGTAGTTGCTTACGCTTCTAGGCAGCTACGTCCGAATGAGGTTCGCTATCCTACTCATGATCTTGAGTTAGTTGCTATCGTCTTTGCCTTGAAGATGTGGCGTCATTATCAATTGGGCGAACGTTTCACTCTTTACACCGATCACAAGTCTCTGAAGTATCTTTTCAACCA
The DNA here is from genome assembly GCA_030737815.1 of Allium fistulosum. Classification (NCBI taxonomy): domain Eukaryota; kingdom Viridiplantae; phylum Streptophyta; class Magnoliopsida; order Asparagales; family Amaryllidaceae; genus Allium; species Allium fistulosum. Next base: position 856,695,526 of record CM060907.1, read on the forward strand.
GAGAGATCTCAACATGAGGCAGCAGCGATGGCTTGAGTTTCTCGCCTCATATGACTTAGACATTCAGTATACCCCTGGCAAGGGTAATCGTGTGGCTGATGCACTCAGTCGCAAACACTCGGCAGTAGTTTCTATGATGATAGCCGAGTGGGATATTCTTGAGACTCTTTCTATGTGTGATATTCGAAATCGAGCTCCATCTTCTGATCCTCAGATCTTGTTATTCAGCTTGGAAGCCCGACCTATTCTATTGGATCGCATTGCCCATGCTCAGCGGCAGGATCCAGACTTGTTGCGATATATTCATCTCCTTGAGTCGGGATCCAGTGATGAGACATTGTTGGATTATTCTATTGATTCTCATCGGTGTCTTCGCAGGAAGAACCATATTATGGTACCATCTGATTTATCACTTAGGCATGACATTCTGGACGAGTGTCATCGCACTAAGTACACCATCCATTCCGGTTCGAGCAAGATGTATGCCGATATGTGTTGGGTATATTATTGGGAAGGCATGAAGAGTGATGTTGCAAGTTATGTAAGCCGTTGCATGACTTGTCAACAGATCAAAGCTGAGCACCAGCGTCCATCCGGTCTTCTTCAGCCGCTAGAGATTCCATTGTGGAAATGGGATCAGATATCCATGGATTTTATTGACGGTCTGCCTCGATCAAGGTCAGGCCATACTTCTATTTGGGTCATCGTCGATCGCTTGACCAAATCAACTCATTTCATTCCTATTAAGTCCACTCGGACTGCTCCTCAGCTTGCCAAGTTATATGTGAAGGAAGTCGTTCGACTTCATGGCATTCCTAGCTCTATCGTCTGTGATTGAGACACTATCTTTACTAGTCACTTCTGGAAGTGCCTACAGTCAGCTTTGGGCTCAAAGCTGAATCTCTCGACTGCTTATCATCCTCAGACCGATGGTCAAACGGAGAGGGTGAATCGTGTTTTAGAGGATCTTTTGCGCTGTTGTATTCTGGATTTCGGTGGTAGTTGGGAGGATCACTTACCGCTTGTAGAGTTCTCCTACAACAACAGCTTTCAGTCTAGTATTGGCATGGCTCCTTTCGAGGCTCTTTACGGAAGGCCATGTCGTTCACCTGCTTGTTGGTTAGAATCTGGTGAGAAGCACCTTCTTGGTCCAGATTCAGTTCGGGAATCTTCTGAGAAGATTATTCTTATCCGTTAGAGAATGAAAGAGGCACAGGACCGCCAGAAATCCTACGCGGACAGCCGTAGGAAGCCTCTTGAGTTCTCCATTGGTGACCATGTCTTTATTCGGATATCTCCCATGAAGGGGGTTGTGCGTTTCAGCTCTACAGGGAAGTTGGCTCCTCGTTATATCGGACCATTTCCTATTACGGAACGCATCGGCCCCGTTGCTTATCGTGTGGCTCTACCTGCTCATTTCTCTGGAATACATGATGTGTTCCATGTTTCTCAGCTTCGCCAGTGTGTGCGCGACCCTGATTCTATTATCGAGCCTCATATCGTGCCCGATTTGGAGATCTCACCCAATCTATCTATAGAGCAGCAACCTCTTCGTGTTTTTGATTCGGAGATCAGACGTCTTCGAAACAAAGAGGTTCCGTTTGTGAAGATTCAATGGTCGTCTAATCCTAAGGACTGCACTTGGGAGACCAGAGAATTTATCGAGCGTACTTATCCTGGTTTTCTTCCATCTTCTGGCATGGGTGAGCATCTATATTTTATCTTCTGTATTCCTTTTGTGGATTAGATGTTATAAACGACTTCTATATTTAAGGAATTGCGGGGATGCAATTTTCTTAAGGGGGGGAGTCTGTAACAACCCGGGATTTGCATTACCAATTAATAAATAAAAGTTAGGATTTTATTTATTTTAATGAAGCATAAAAGGATTTGGAATAACAAAATTTATTTGAAAAAGGCTATTTTAATTAAATGGGAAATATGGGATTTTAAAATGAGGATAAAATGTTATTTTTGAAAAGTTAAATATTTTAGGAGAGGATTTAAAATTGGTTTGAATAAGAAAAGTGAGTTTTATAAACATATATGAACACTTAGAAAATTTTTGAAAACATGGAAATAACTCTCTTCATATTGGGTTATTAAACCTTACCCAATAACCCACCCTAAACTTCCTCTATAAATTATCTCAAACTCTCCTAACCTCATTCATCAAAACCCTGATCAAAACCCTAACCATTTCCTAAAGCTTTCATAACAAAAATGGCCTCCATCTTCATCTCTTTCTAGTTTTAGCTTATGCAAGTCATTCTATGCAAAGGTAATGCAAATACCCACCTCAAATCCATATTTTATATCTTCATAATTTCTGAAATTTGATTAGTAACACATGTTTTATGTGTTTTTTTTGATCTTATAGCCTCCTAATCACCTTTTGCTAATTTGGGTTGATGCTATAATAGTATTTGTTGCTTTCAAGAGAGGTATATTGCTAAAAACCTCTTCTATCATGTGTTTAATCATCTTTTGATTTCAATAATCATTTAGTAACACATGTTTTCTTATGTAACATGTGAATCATAGCTCTTTGATCATCTTTGCTTTCATTTTGGGGTTGCACATAAGGTGTTTGTGATATTGCTTCCTAAGGTAATGCTAAGCTTTGGCCTTTGTTTTCTTAAATATAGTGTAGTAATCATCATATGGTAATTAGTAATTGTTATTGGTGAAATTTTGATGCTAAAAACATGAAAAAAACACCCAAAATCATCAAAAACAAGAAAAATTGCTGACTGGAATTTAAAACAGGCTGAAAACAGGGGCTGAAAGCCCAAAACAGGCTTGGGTTGCACCCAGGCACAGCAGGCTAGCCCAGCTGGGCTAGCCAGTAGCAGGCCAGCCCCTAGTGGGCTGGCACACATCCCTCCCTTCTCCCCAGCCGCATGGGCTGGGGCTGCTCCCCAGCCCAGGCGCGCTGGGGCTGTAAGCACACAGCCCGCACGGGCTGGGCTGCTCCCCAGCCCAGGCGGGCTGGGGATGTAAGCACCCAGCCCGCACGGGCTGGGCTGCCTCCCTAGCCCGGGCGGGCTGGGCTGCCTCCCCAGCCCGGGCGGGCTGGGCTGCTCCCCAGCCCACCTGGGATGGGGTTTGTTACTTCCCCAGCCCAGGCTGGGCTGGGGCAGGCTGATGCGGGCCAGGGCCCGCGTCCAAAAAAAAAAAATTGTTCAATCCTGTTTTCAGATTTTTTTTCCTCCACTTCGCGATGCCGCCACGATCGCATCCGAAGTCATAATTCAACGTTTTTGGTCTCGTTGGAAAGGTGGAGTTTCGATCTCCATTTATGGAAAATTTGGGCAACATCGGAGTTCGTTTGGTACTTCGAATTTCATGTCGAAGTTGAACTTTGGTCGCTGTTGGTAAACAGTGTGAATCTTGTTCTGGGTCCAACTTTGAGACATCGCTGCCACTTCGTCTCAACTCGGAATCCAAAAATTCTTTTTGCATCTTAAAGTAGGGATGTTGGACTACATGCCTGCAAATTTTCATAACATTTGGACACTGTTTGCTGGTCCAAATAAATTTCCGAACTTGGGTTCGCAGCTGTTTTTGAATGTTTACAAACACTTAGAATATTTTTCAGTGATTTTCTGGTTTTATTGATTTCTTTGAGATTTGTCTCTAAATTTCGTACACGGGTTTTATGAATCATTTTCAAAATAGTTTTCACTCCTAAATGGCTTTAGAAATTATTATATAATATTATTTTTAATTATTAAATTAATTACTCCATAATAGGAGAGTTTTCAAAAGCCGTTTTAAAGTGATTTAAAAATCAATTATAAATCCGTTTCGCACCATTATTTTCTATAATAAAAATCTCACACTCACTTTTTAGCACGTCGAGCGAAGTGGAAAGGTGCTTAAACGATTAGGAAATCTCCGGCTTATGGAACCGTGTGTATTTTCTTTCCGGTTAATCCCCGACCTATTCGATTGATCGTTTTGACCTTTGGGTCTAGTTTACCGATGATACGAGGTGGACTTTTTATTGTTTGGAGTGTGAGCTTGCTATTGGTTAGTAAACCGTTTAGTGCGAACATGGGGTATGGGACTCATTGTTAACACTTTACGGGTTCCTCTCCAAGAAGTTAGTGACACATTAGCCTCTGGGCGGCCAGTACTGGACCTCTGGGTCACCACGCCTCTGGGCAACCGTCTCTGGACACCTGCTCTATGGAGCAGTTTATTTTTCGGCATGCGCCTCTGGGCCTTTATCCTTCTGGGAAGGATCTCGCCGTCTCGCGCGTTCCGCATCTGTGCGAGTGATCGATCACAACTCTACAGTACTTGGCAACAACGACTCTGGTCGGTGCATGTGCAATATTGGTATTATTTGATGATTTTTATATCCATTCGAGTACCGCCATTCAGTGTTGGTTCTATGGAACCATACGATGTAAGTGCGATTTCCTTGTGGATTCACAGTGTCTCTGGACACTGCTTTTCAGTGTTGGATTTCATTGACTTTTTAGTATATCCCCATTGCTCTTTGGAGCATCGATCTTTGCTTGGGCATTGATTACAGACTCTGGTCACTCTTGGGATTATTGCTTATGGGCATCTTTTTATAGCTTTGGCTACGCCGATGATATGAGGCGATTTTATTTATTATACACTTTGGTGTTGATTTCTCTTTGGAGATTTTTATTGTTTATTGATGATTAGGGATCGTCATTATATTCATGTGGTTCATAATATACTTCTCTTTGGATAAGTACTGTTTTATTTATGTACCACATTATTATATATCTCAGTTATTACTGATTGTTTAGCTAGCCTGACCCGAGTGTTTTCGCTCGGGTCAGACCGAGTTGTTTCAGGTTAGGTCTCTGGACTTAGCTTTTGTGCTTCCGCTTGGACATTATCTGCTATGCTGATAGATAGCGTTTTTATTTGTCCACTATTCCGCTACTCTGTTATTATTCAGACTTTGATATGTACATATTTTTGACTCACATGTATGAGCAGTGGCTTTGTATCCACTTATGGTATTTGGATCTGTATTGATGATGTATTGTTCTGGGATTTTATATCTGTGATGTGATTCTGTTCTGTGATGTTTTATCATTTATTACTATGCTTATTCTGATAGATCTTTAGCCATTTGTAATTTCGTTATAAGTATTTACCGAATATGTCGAACCACCTGATTGAGAAAATTTTAAATAGATTCCACCTTTCGACGTATTCGGTAGATAGTTATAGCTTGATTACAAATGGTCGCTCCCACTATACTCTATTCTCCGCTTTAACAGACGGTATTACTCCCGTAATACTCTTTGTTACAGTGGGTCTCAGAGTGGGGCGTTACAGGTTGCTTGAAGAAGCCATTAAAGTAGAAAGTAGAGAGCTTGGAGTTTTGAAGAGAGAGTTTGAATTTTAAAATGAAAGTGAAAAGTTATGATAAAAGATAGTGAATAAATAGATATTTGAACGACATATTCTCTGGTCAAAAGATGCCTTTTCAGAGTATTGAATGAAGTGAAAAGGTGGAGGGAAATTCAACCATTTGAATTCAAATTTTGAATTTCATACCTATGTCGACATCAGGGTAGGGACCATATCGACATGTGCCTGATTTATTTTTCCTAAGTGTTCTATTTATTATTTTAATGTCTATATATATATATATCTGGAATGTTATTAGAATTATAGTATATTCCAGAAAATATTATTATATTATTAAAAAAAACATAAAAAATAAATTTAAATTTCAATCAACACACCAATTCAAAATCAATCAAACAAGCAATCAATCATCTAATTCTAAGCATGCAATTTCAATCAATTGTATTGTAAATGTGTACCTTTTTCTGAGTCCGTTTTCTTGAATTTGTTGAAGTCGTGAACTGTCGTGAAACACAAATTTGAGTTATCTGTTTTCTGATCATCATCGCTTGAAGATGAGTCTGAGTCATCTAGAGTAGCAGTAAATGCACGCTTCCGTTTCTTTACTGAATCATTGTTTATAGGAGGATTCTGCCTATCTAGATACGAACAGTCTCTTTTGATATGGCATGGTTCATCACAGTTGAAACATTTGACATTGTTTGGCACTGCATTCTGATTTCCAGAATTCTTATAGTTGTTTCTCTTGAGATTATTCATCTTTCTATATTTCAGGAATTTCCGAAAATTCCTGGTCATAAATGCTATCTCTTCATCATTATCACTGTTTGAGTCTGATCCGTCGGTTAATGCATTGAATGCCATTGATTTCTTTTCAGATGCTTTGCTTTCTCTTCTCCCGATCATTTGGACTTCAAACGACATTAGATTTCCAATCAATTCTTCTATCTTTAAGGTACTGATGTCATTTGCCTCTTCAATTGCAAGTGTCTTTTGATCCCATTCTGGAGTGAGAGAATTTAAAATTTTTCTGACTTGATCTTCTTCCGAAAATTCCTTTCCTAAGGATATTAAAGAATGCACAATATCTTGAAATCGACTATACATATCTGAAATAGACTCATTAGTATTCATTTTAAATAACTGGAACTGATTTGTGAGCATGGAAATTTTGGTTTATTTAACTTTGCTTGTTCCTTCGTGAGTCACTTGCAAAGTTTTCCAGATTTCATATGCAGACTTACAAACTGACACTCTATTAAATTCATTCCTATCAAGTGAACAAAACAGAATATTCATTGCTTTAGAATTATTTTGTGCAATAGTCTTTTGCTCAGTGGTCCACTATGCAAAATTAGTTGTGGGTTCAGAATATTCAGTTTGTGTGATATTCCAAGTATCTAATCCTATAGATTGTAAGTATATTTTCATCCTACATGCCCAATATGCATAGTTACTGCCATTAAAAAGTGGTGGTCTGGCAGTAGACTGACTTCTACAAATGAACTAGTGACAGGGATACTAGTGTTAATAACAGTACCAGTGTTGGTAGCCATTTTGAAAACTTTTCAAAATTCAAATTATGAAACTTTTGAAAACCTTGCTCTGATACCAAATGTGAGGAATGCAGAATATGGATCTTAAGACTAGGAATAACACTAGAGGGGGGGTGAATAGTGTTTTTAAGAAATTACTAAATCTTTTTGAGTTTATGTTAATTTGAACACAAATGTATGCAATATTCAGACACAGATGCAGAAATAAAGGAAATGCAGTAAAGGAAAGAACACACCGGATTTTATACTGGTTCGGAGTTGCCCTACATCCAGTCCCGCACAACTAAGTACAGTTTCCTTTCAAAAGTAATTCAACAATTACAACCCTCGGTTTCAAGGCTACGAGGTACACCCTCCAGAATCACAATCCTCTGGGTAGAGATACTTGATTTCCGGGGCAATAAGTTCACCCAATTGATTTCCAAGGCTACAATCACACCTTTTCTCGCTTGATTGATTTCCAAGGCTATAATCTCACCTTTTCTCGCTAGATAGATTACAAAGAAGCCTATAACTCCGAATAACACTTGGATCTTGTTGAGATAGAGATAGAGAATCAAACCAGAGATAATCTAGTTAGATTTAATGTTGATTTTGGCAGAGTGATGATAGGATTTTGAATAAGAAAATGTGGAAGAAGAAGAGAAGTGAAAAACCAGAAAATCTGATATAAAATTCGTTGAAACTAACCCCTATTTATAGAAGAACAACATTTATGTCCATTCGTGAAAGGTTATGGCGAATAGACACTTCTTTTGAAATTCAAATTTTGAAACTAACTGACACTATGTCGACATGAAGTACTAGGGCATGTCGACATCCCAAAGGAAAATTTGATGATTTGATTTTCTTTTGAAAATAACCTTTATCTTATATTAAAACTATTTTAAACTTTATAAATATACTTGAATATTGATAAAATACATAGATAAATATAGAGAACAATATATATATATATATATATAATTTTACTATACTTTTATATTTAAATCTAAGTATATATATATTATAATTAAAAGATAGTTTAAAACAAACGAAGTTTAAAAACAAGAATATTTAAGGCTAAAACATCGTTTTTGAAAATCATTTGAAAAGATAATTTTTAAGGCTAAAACATTTTGAAAAGCAATTTTGAAAATCATTCCGAAGTTGTTTTGAAAAACATTTTAAAGTAGTTTTGCAAGCTTCTTCCTGCATAATATTTCATCATGTCAGGACTCGAGAACTTGTACAAAACCAGGATGTTCGTGGGTTTGTAAGCCACTTGTCGTAGGTTTGTAAGCTACTTGTCGTGGGTTTGTAAGCCACTAAAAAGGTAGAAATGGGTTCCATCCCAAAAGAAAAATGGAATGAAGATTTCAGTGCTATTGTGAAGTTTTAACATAATTCTAGATTCAATACTTATCTTGAAATCTTGAACTCTTGATATTCTTGATACTCATGAGTCTTCAATCTTGATATCTTGAATCTTTATACTGTACAATCTTCATTCTTGGTACCTGCATGGTTAAATCCTGCATATACATATATATCTAAACTATAATGTTAGTATTTATATTTTATAATCTTATTCTAAGGTTGTTGTCATCAAAACCATCAACTCATGGACTAATAAAGACACATCGCATTATTGCACTTATCTTTTGATGTATACTTTGCTTTTGGACATTGAAATTTTTGAAAGGTAAACTAAAAAATATATTTAAAACCCCATCTTTATGAAAATATTTCTACCTTTCTTGGAAAAATAAAGTTAAATATCACATTTTCTTTTAAAACACACCTTTGTGAAGATTACTTATTTATAAAAGGAAAATAGGAAAGATATGTTTACATGTCCATTTTTTTAGGCTAAGTTAAACCATATGATAAAACTTTAAATTGAAGAAAAAAAGTATCATGATTTTTGTCAAGGGGAAATGTTTGTTGAAATTAGCAGAGAATTTTATAAGCTTACTTGTTTTTATGAAAAATAAGACTGTGAACCAAAGATTATGAAAAAAACAAAAAATTTGAAATTTGATTAAAGTTAGAAGGATTACACATCCTATAAAGTTTGGATTTATTAGCTAGAATAATCAATTTTCCAGTATGCTAAGGACTTTATAATTATGGAGTTGTAAGGCATTGGAAAATTTGGGGTAAAGAAAGAAACTAAAATAGGGATTGGGTGGCATTTTCAACAACGTTTGAAGTGGCAAGGTAGGTTACCAAAATGAGTTTTCTATAATAGTAAAGAGTAAACACTGCCTTGTGTTTTTCAATCCAAATATGGTTTGAGTTGCCTAATCTTAGAATGAAAAGGTTCGAAAGGTGTGATTTGGCTAAAACATATCTAATTTTAAGGGAAAAGAAAGAGTAAGCCAAGGTATTTTAGTGTACCAAAAAATGCTACGCATGTAAGAAGTTTTCTTGGTTTGGCTAGCTATTATAAGAAGTTCATTAAAGACTTCGCAATGATTTGTGTGCCACTAACATACCTTACCAAGAAGAATTTAGTTTTCTTGAGGAACTCGAAATGTGAGCATTCTTTTATTAAGCCAAAGGAGTTGTTTATAGATCATAAGTCCCTAAAGTATTAGTTGTTTTAACATCACCAGAAAAGATAAAAGATTTGGATTATCTATGGATGGGTGTCATTGATCTGACATTTCGGGTAACGTTACCTACACTTGTTGCTTCTGGCTTGGGAGGTTATAGGTACCAAGTAAGTAGGTTGTCGTCTTACAATATTGGTCTATACCATTATTTTTAAGGTATTGACGCTTGAGTCGCCATCGCAATTACAAGTACATTATTTGATGCTAATGTGACATGAGTTCCATATCATGTTCACTAGGCTAGGACATTGCCCATTTTAGATGTTCCTAGCTGTGTTTTGGGAACGATACTATTTAAGTATTGAACATTATGTCTATTGGATTAATATGACAAGACACCATCCCATCTTGAGTTGTCTTGACCATAATCAGTTGTAGTGAAATGGTAAGAAGTTATGTTTGGAAAAGAACTCATTAAGGAGGTTACGTTAAAGAATGGTAAAGTTTTGGAAGTTCAAATTGCAAAGGATATCCTAGATGAAGTTGTAATTAAGGTTACATAAGGAATGTCTAATTCCGGAATTTTAATTCCCATTAGGTAAAAGATATTATAGTTTGCACGCATTGACAAAGCGGAGGCGATCTTCATAGAAAATATGACTTGAAGATTTTGGTAAGATCTTGATAAGTGGATAATATGATTCTTTTTTATCATCCCTTTGATTAAAATGAGACTATTTATTTAACAAAGTTATAATGATGTTTTGACTTAAGGATACACAGTTTGTGTTGCACAACAGGTGCACGTGAATGATATATCACCTAGACGATTACCTTTAATGCTAAAACAATTTATGGTTAGGATTTCACTTAAATTTATGACTCCACTTAGACTTAGGATTTTGGTTTCTACATTTGAATAGATTAATTTATAAGAACTTTACTGGAATACTTGAATGATTATTGCTTGCGTGCTATAGAACTTAGGATAAAATTCTTATAGACCAGAAAAGTAATACCTTGGTATCATAATTGTTGGAGGATTGGAGAAGCAAAATCGTAAGTGAAATGATATGGCCTAATTTGGATTGAAATTAGAAGAGAGATTTTTTTTTCACAATCTAAGAGATCACAAGATTTTGATGCCCTTAAGTGAAAAGGAAGAAGCATCATGGAGAGGGTGCAATAGATGGAATCTGTTCTACACTGAATGGCATACCTAGGTTCACACTTCATGGTGGGTATAACGTGGAACTCGATAGGGTGTGCGATAGGAGTGCAAATAGAGGCTCTTATTGTTACTGGGGCATTCTTGGTCATATGTTAAACATGTAAGAACTAGGAAAGGGAGACGGAGGCATCTACAACAATAGGGCTACACGGCTGGACTTATTGGGAGATTGCTATAGTGATTTCTTTAACTTTAGGTTGAATGATAAAGATCATAGGACACATTTACCATCGAGAAGGTGACATGAATGCTTAGGTAGGCTATAAGTTGTTAAGGTAGTATAGTTGGTGCGAGCCCAGGCATTGCAATGTTCGTCGAGTGTGTAAGTGTGATATATGTGATTCATCAATGAGAATGCTAACTTGAATGCTAACTTGACGTTGGTTAGGAAGTTATTCATCGAGGCCATATACTAGGACTGAACTAGAGTTATTGATTGTTAGTTGTTTAACCTTCGGGTGGAAACCTTCTTAAGTTGTTGTTGATGTAGGTGTAATAAGAACTACACCCTGTGTTTTGTAAAGTAACTAATCCTTTATATGTAATACACAAACACAAATAGACATCCTAGGTTGTGTAGGTTATAATTGCAATTTAAATAGCTACAGACACCATACTACTAGTGATATGATTCATCCACCAGGCTTTGTATGATCCCATCCATTGTCACAACCCTACTTTCTACGTTGTTGATATGAATAACTTTAATTAAAATAAAACGTTTGAATATGATATATGGATAATTTGAATTTTTTAAAATATAATTTATTTATATTTAACAGTAAACGGATTTTTAATTTAATAAATTGAAATTGATTCTTTTAGAAAATATATTGAATTTGAATAAATTATTTAAATGAATATAAAATATTTCTACTGTGTAAACAATTTATGGTTTAAGTAGATGAAAAGAAGATTTTTGTTTGATATTAATAAAATCAAGAAAGATAAAATAATTATTTAATTTAAATATCTCATGTAATTTATGGAAATATATTTTGTAGAAATATGAATTTACATTAAATTGAAAATAAATTCAAAAATTTAATGAAATTATTTATATGTGAATATAGAAAATCAATTTGCAGTTAAAAAGGCAATTTAAAACTTATTTAATTTAAAGGACTTGATTGGAAAAAAAAGAATAAAGAATAATAATAACAAAATAAAAGTATAACACTTCGCAATTGTAACGTTCGAATATTAAAATAATTAATATAAATATTTAATCATTAATTGATGGAGCACCCATTATACTTGATTTTTTAGAGATGGATGGATTGGGTCTCGAGACACCCATATTTGAGACTGCTTTTCTGATGTGAGAAAAATGAGTATAAAGTTGACTATGTTGAGAGTCGGTGAATTTTTGGAGTGAATAGTTATTTTGAGTGCATGAAATGAATTTGGGCTAGGCCTATAAGTTAACTACATCTTCATAATTCCATTCATTCCACCATTTCTTTTCCTCTTCCTCTCCTAATCTCCTCCTAATTACCCCTTAATCATCTCTTAATCTCCAAGCCCTAAACCCTTCAAATAAAATTCCTAAATTCAAATAAAAATCACTACAATTCCAATCTTCCAATTCCCTAAAAAACCTACAAAGGAATTAGCATGAATGGAGTTTGGATGGAGATCTCAAATTTAAAGTGAGCTTGGATTTAAGTTTTGGATTATGAGTATGGTTTGGAGAAGAAGAGGCGAGTGAAATGATTCTCCTACTTAATTTATTTATTAAACTTCATATATTTATTTAGTAATGATTATCAAGTTACGTGATGTGATCTGGAGAATTCAATGTTATGGTTTAGGCTTGTATTCATGCTATAAACATGATTCCATTAGCTAATTATTTGTTTGGAAACTTAATCATCATGTATGGAAAAGTTAATAGGCTTTGAATTGGTTTTGGGGTTAATTGGATGATTATGTATGATGTTATGGTTCGATTTGTGATTAATTATGTAATATAATGATGTCCATGTCATTAGACAATTAAACCATTTGAATGGATTTAAGAAAAGTTAGTAGGCTAATTAAGTATGTTAAGAGCTCACTTATTATTAAAGTGATTAGTGGCTTAACGAAGCTTAATTAGTACTTATAAATATTATTTAAAGTAAAGAAATATTTTTATAAGTGAACGATATATTTTATAAAACAGATGAAGATTTTATAATATAGTATAAATGATATTTTATAAAATAGAATAAAATTTTATAAAATAGTATAAATGATATATTATAAAATAAAATGAGATTTTATAAAATAGTAATAAAGATATATTTTATAAAATGGAATGAGATTTTATAAAGTAGTGATAAAGATATATTTTATAAAATAGAAGAAGATTTTATAAAATAATATAAACGATATTTTATAAAATAGAAGAAGATTTTATAAAATAATATAAACGATATTTTATAAAATATAATTAGATTTTATAAAATAATATAAAAAGGATGTTTTACTTTTATTAAAAAGATTTAGTAAATATAAGTAGGTTTTAATTTAAGTAATAATTGATGTGTGTATACTGGTCTTTGTTTATGATAGGCGTATTTGATTACACAATGTTATATTTGGTGCGTTCATATATCTATATGACATCGATGTTCCTCTATGGTCCCGATATCATATTCTATAAGAGACGACCGTCGTTCTTTTTCCGATTAGAGGCATACACAAGTTACTTGAGAAATCTATGATGACTGGAAAGGGGGACGATGACGATCATCCGCTAGTGAACTAGATGCCACCAAAGCTCGATGTAGAGGGTGCGGTGTAGTTCATATATGATGACGTTTATCTATAAGTGGACTAGATGTCACCAAAGCTTGATGTAGAGGGATCGGTGTGGTTCACATAGATTTCAAGTAAATAGAGTAGGTCATATATCACCAAAGCTTGCTTCAAAGGACATGGTGAGATCTATACGAGACCCATCACTGAGGATGTGGCTCGGGGTCTACGATACATTTGAGTATTGACTCTATTTGTTTGGGACCCTTGAAGGGAATTATTGGATCACGATAGATGCCCGTAGTTAACTCCACCCATCAGTAATGGCAGGCAATGATTTGTATTCTTTGGTTGCCCTTCATTGTTATGTTATGTGTGTTATTAGTTTGCTATTGTCGTTATTATTTCATTTATTATCATGTTGTATTTTGCGATAGACTTATATTATGATCACCCTGCTTTTGGATGTTGGGTTGTCTTTATCATAGTATGTTGTTACGTTTCTATCACATTATATTAGTTGTGTTGGCTCGTAGATTAAAGGAGAAGAGCATGTTATGGTACGACTTCCTATCTTTTAGATAGGTTTATTTTGCTTGTTTTTGGATAGCCCGGATTACCCCTAAGCCATGATTGTGGATAGGATCGGTTGTGCCTTAATAGTTCCTATTTATTTGTATACGATTTTAATATACAGTATTTTTAGATAGTTCCCCTTACACTAGGCTTTATGCCTGACCTATGTCTTGTCTTTGTCTGTTTATGTCATGATAACTCTTGGTAACTCGATTGAGTAGTTTGGGAGTTAGGTGCTTTTGGGGATATGCTTTCAGGACAGCTAGGGAATCATATGGACGTGATATCGATACTTTGTATATATACTTGATATTGTAGTAAGATGTGATAGATATGTACTTATAAATGAGACTTGATGTATTAGATATTATATTTAGGACTCCGTCTGCATGGAGTTTGATGTATTCTAATTTTCTGTGTTGTTGTTTATTTATCAGTTACTTCCGTTAGTGCAGTCTCTTATATATTTATTGTTTTCCAGATCTGTTTATGTACATCTAGTGTATTATATATTATCATTCTAATGTGCGATTCTGTCGATATGCCTTAGTATAATGTTTGTTTAAATTTTCTTTCCTGACAATCTGTCTTTCATGGTATTTGAAAGTTAGATGTTTTCATTCGGTGCTAATTTCAGGGTATTACGATGGGCGGGTTGTTACATTTGGTATCAGAGCTTAGGCTCAACACTTGGACCAAGTAGAATAGTTTGAGTTAATCAATCGGGTAAAAAGAGATATGTTGAGAGAGCGTACTTGTATTTTTCTGATATATTATACTGTATACACCAATTATCTTCTGGACTTTGATCGATTTTTGTCATAGTCGCCGCTTGTCTTCTCAACTTTGATTTATTTCTATCGTTAGTCGCTAAGGTATCTTCATCAGGCTATCGGTTTGAGCAGGCTGCAGATGCGCTGTTTGAGAAGCTTGATTCGTTTAGAGAATATTTAGCTACCGCAAGGGATGTTCCACCACATGCGAACATTTCCTACAGATGTAGTTGGCATCAGAGGTGGTATAGCCCTTGGGCACTAGTATTTCAAGCTCCACCAGTTTTAGACTCTTTGAACCTGCGCCGGAATTTCCTTAGCGTTGGAGGGAAGCCATATCTGAGTCTTGAGACCGTTGTTGGGACACAGCCTTGGACATTTGCTTATGAGAAGGCTTCCGTCGATATAGGTCTATAGAATATTCTTATAAGGAAGATTTCTTCTCAGCATTTAAAGAGAGGAGACTTTGGCTAGGTAGGACGTAGTGTTAGAAGTGGCTGATGAGAAGGCCCGTGACTTGAAGTGAATTTAGGCACCGCTTTATTTCTTAGATCATTTCTGAGAACGAGAAGGTCGTGTATCTTGAGCATTTTATCCTTTTCGTGCAGGGTATCTTATTAGTAGGGAAGTATGTTAATCAATTCAAAATTTTGGTGTGATTTGAGGATTGAGACAGGCAGTACTCTACTAGCTTGGGCAAAGGAGTTTGCCTTAGGTCTTAAAGCATCAGTTGGGGATTAATTATATAGTCTTATCCCTGTTAGAGGCCACTTTAGAAAGTCTCGTTGGGTTTGTTATCCTTTGCGAGAGCACTCACGAGGTGCAATTAGAGATAACGAAAGCGGAAAGCAAACTGAACCTCTAACCGAAGTGCAAAGACCAAGATAAAAGGAAGATCGGGCTTATGCGAAGAAGAAAGCAAGCCTAGTATGTCACTCCTGTGGCATGTAGGGGAATTTCGCCAAGAGATGTCATCCAGCTAAAGCCAAGCGTAATGCTTCAATTGCGATCAACCTGATGATTTGAGGTAGGATTGTCCTACATTGTAGAGGGGTGGGTAAGTGATGACTTATGCCTTATGGGCATTACCGGGTCCTAACAAGTCTATTAATTAAGAAACGTAATAAGCTTATTTAATAAGGTATGCTCTATTTTTGGGGAACTCACCTCTATTCTTTTTGATACTTGAGAAACATATTTATCTATTGCTAGTTACTTGGTAAATAGGCTGGCTAAACTTGACACTTTTTATAATAGGTAAATTCTTCTATAAAGATAAATCTTATATGAGTTACCTTAGTTGTAAAGCTGAGGTGAATCTACCGAGAGTACTCCGATTCGAACTTGATGCACGATCTTTCAAGTTGAGTGTGGTTGGTCAATGGGTTGTGACTTGGATTTGTATTTAAGTAGGGTTCGGTGGATTCCCGGTAATGAGCAAAGACTGAGTGGATGACTTATAGGTGCTTTCCTAAAGTCGTTCGTGTTAGAATTGTTTTTCTTGGTGTTGGTAAACCTTAGGTGATGGGAGTTATTCCATGTGCCAAATGGGATATTTTCTAAAGGTTGGTCCATTCACATGCCAGTTCTTAACCCCTAGTTCGAGCACAAGGTTTCTAGGTGATTTGCACCAGTTAGGCAAGGATTTTTCACTCGATTCTTAGAGACGAGCACTAAAGTCGGATTTTTGAGATGGCCGGAAGATTTTCGAAGAATGACTCTGGTCATGTGAGGGAATTTCAGTGGTTAGATCAGGGAATTGTATCAGAGTTCGCACGAGAAGAGTTAGGTGGCATACCCTAATTCAACAAAGAAATCTTACGGGAGAATGAAGGGTTGGAATATATGTAACACTGTTTTGGTGATCTTTAGTCATTATAAATGCTAATTATAATATAGTATAGTTAGGGTTTCTTAGGATAGTTCGGTGAAGGATTTCTCGACTTTTGGTTTTTTAGCAATTCGGATAATCTTCTAAGTGATGAGATAATAATTTCCTAGGCAAGTGTCATAGTGCATTTAATACAGTGTCCTTATTAACATTATGTGGTTGTGGTAAGTATGAACCCAAGCAAACCCATGCATTAGTAGATCGTCATTTAATAATGATTTAATTAATAGAGTTTTGCCCTTTGGAGAATGAGTTCTATTAAAAAGAGGGGAAAGTTGAGGCTTAGATTGCTAGATTTATTCGAGAGTTTTGAGATTCGATGATCCAGCATATCGTGTAAGTTTATGACTTAGTAACGAGAGGTGTAATAGTCTTTCATGTATCATATTCATGAAAGGAGTTACACCACTTAAGCATTTTGTTCATCTTGAATGTCGAGCAGACTCATGTGAGTATATAGTCAAATATGCATGCTCAACCATTGTTGGTTACCGTGTGTGTTGGTATAGACTCTTTTTGTGTGCTAGTAATTTTTGCTTATATTGCTTGTTGTTGCCTAAAGATTGATTGTTACAGTTTTCTTATTGATCGATCGATCGATCGTTGATGTTTGTTATTGCTTTGTATATTTTTTATTGCTTGTTGATTAGTTGTTTGTATGCTAATTATGTGCTGATTGTTTATTATTGATTGTTGATGGTTGCTGTTGTTTGTTATTGCTCATGTTTTCTTGCTACTGTTTGATGTTGTTTGATTTTGTTGTTGATTGATTTTTATTGTATTGATTTTTGTTGCTTGTTTGCATGTTCGATATTTTGTATGTTAGTTGTTTTGCTTATCGTTGTAAGCTGTTAATTGATTATTGCTTGTTGCTTATTATTGCTTGTTGATAGTTTGTGGTTTGTTGTTGCTTAGCATTGTCGGATGGTTTCTTATATGCTAATTTTGATTTCCTGTTAAAGTATGTTCAGATAGCAATAGCTATCTGAAATAGATCATGTCATCCAAGACCATTTTAGAGGTTGAGATGAGATCTATACGAGTCTATTGCCTTTTGATGTGACTCGAATTCTATGATATGTCTCGATACCGACTTATTTGAGCATAATCTCCAATAGATTGTCATGTGTAATTGTGATAGTATCTGTTACTACACTGAAGGTTATACATATTTAAGTTTTGTGTTGTTGTTGTGTTTGTGCATAATCCTCTTTGTATAGTACAATTAGGTACTTGAGAGCTGAAATATAGCTATTTAAATGCTTATTTGCTTTGATTGGCATTTAAATGGTGAGAAGCTTTCTTAAAAAAAGGTACGTATTTTTGGAAAATATGGGATAATGTAGATTATCACATAATTTCTAGTTATGTGATGCATTCTAATTTGGGAGCTTCAATAATGCTGATAACACATGGGAAAGTAGTACTGAAATTTTTCGATGTTGAGATTTAAGAATTTTGGTTAATCCCTTTACTTTCTCATACTCATAGGAATTTTAAGGACAATTTTTTTAAGGTGGGGAGAATGTAAAACCCGAAGAATATAAAACCCATTAATTGTAACGATCAAATAATTAAATGACTAATTTATATATTTAATCGTTAATGAATGGATCGCCCATTATACTCGATTTTTCAAAGATGGATGAATTGGGCATCGAGACACCCATAGTTGAGACTGCTTTTCCAACATGAGAAAAAAGAGTATAAACTAGACTATGTTTGGAGGCGATGAATTTTTGGAGTGTACAGCAATTTTGAGTGGATGAAATGAATTTGGTCTAGGCCCATAAGTTAGCCTATAAGTTAACTACTGATTGCGCCAAATGTTGGCACAAATACCCAAAAAATAACAACAAAGAAATAAAAGAAGAAAATAAATTGAAAATGAAGAAAATAGGAACACAGAGCAATTACAGTGGTTCGGTTAATCAGAGGCCTATGTCCACTTAAACTTTGTTAAAGTTACCATCTGGTTTTTACAAAGTTGTTCTTATGGATTGGTGATGATCCTTGAGAATATAGTGATGATGCAGAAATTTGTTAAATAAGCCAAAAGGTCCTTTAAACAATGCCCCTCCTCCTTTATTTATAGCGGTAGATCAACGGAAAAATCTCACCCACGTTTCCCACATCTAGAAGGAGTTGCTCTCGAAAGATCGTGGCCTGCTCAGCAATACTCAAGGATTGGTACCGACCCATTATTTTGCTACATGATCTTGATTTTCCACGTGTGAAAGTTTAATTGACTTGTATCTTCGAATTTGACGCTTTGATTGCATTGCTATAGCCTTGAACTTGAGTGAATTCTTTGATTCGAAAGTTGGACAGAAGCACTCGATTCGTTTATCGGTCTATTTGGTTAGTGGTAATGAGCGAACTATCTTATATGGTGTGCACTGACTAATAATCACCTTGGATTCCTACAACATGAACCATGTGGTGATTTGGACATGAAGTAGGGATCGATACCGATCCCAGACCATGGTTCGGTACCGATCCATGACTTGGCATGAATCTTGGATCTTGGCATTTGAGTACAAGTTGGCTATTTTAGAGAGCCTTTGACATGTTTATGGCTTCATCTATCGTCTCTACTCGATGTCTGAGTTTGATAGTTATCGCTCTAGTTTCCTATTTGGTAATTTTTCTGTTTAATTGTTCCAACTCATCCCAATATGGCTTAGCTACAATGCTGGATAACATTTACCCCCCCCCCCAAAAGCATGCCTTATGAGTGGAAAGTGTGCTTTGCTCAAGAACAAACATCGAAGTTAATTATTCGCTAGTAGTTGAATTTTTTGGCTATTGATCGATCAAATCATGGCTAGTCATCTGGTTCCTTCGAATTCATGTGTAAATCAAAGATCATTCTCGACCATTACAGCTAGGGACTCGAGTCCTTGCTTGAGTGTTAGTCACAAATAATCACCATTCCATGTTATCCTGGAATTATTATATCGTATATTACATCGCAAATCAGAATCGTCCCATGTTCATCTAGGAGATAACACTCATGTATCAAAATCAATGTTTTTTCGTGTTCATTCGGGATCCAAGTTATGATATAGAAATCATTTTTCATGTAATCAGAGGTGGATAATCATGGAAGCTCATTACCACCAGTTGAAACGTTATTTATAAATCGTCTAGCATCGCCTAGAATCCCATTATAAGAACTCTAACCGAATCAAAGCAGTGGCTTAATCTAATGATTGATGTCAAGTTGTTTTAGGCTAAGTGGTGTACAAATCTAATGTCTAGTCTTCGATCTCTTCGAATCGCATTACCAATATCCAGGTTAGTTTTCGGTCACTTCGGGTCGTGTAATCAGTGACCGATTCAATTCATGATCTCTCCAGATCGTTAGTCTAATCCTTGATCTCTTTGAATCATTAGTTGAACCCTCGATCTCTTGGATCATTACTTTAATCCTTGATCTCTCTGGATCGTTAGTCTAATCCTCGATCTCTCTGGATCAGTAGCTGAATCCTCGACCTCTTCAGATAATTAGTTAAATCGTCGATATCTCCAGATCGTTAGTTTAATCCTTGATCTCCCCAGATCGTTAGTTTAATCCCTGATCTCTTTGGATCGTTATTCTAATCCTCAATCTCTCTGAATCGTTAGCTGAACCCTCGACCACTCCGGATCATTAGTTTAATCCCCGATCTCTCTAGATCGTTAGTTTATGTCAAGTCCAACCACTCGCCCTCTGACGAGGGGACCCAATGACCAAGTGAGTCCAACCTTTCACTTTTCATGAAGGGCCTCACTATCCTATATAAGTCCAATCCACTCGCTTTTTGGGTAAGGGAACTTGTACCTTGCAGTTCGTTGCCTCATCTTTTTGATCGGGAAAAGCATGTTCAATCAGCTTATAAATCAATATCAGTAAGGAAACCAACTTTCATTGGTTTTTCGAAATCAGTATTAGTTATCACGTTTGAATGATTTTCAAAATCAAGCACTCTTTTACAGAATTCAAATTCAAACATCCAACAGACATCACAACATCCATCTAATCAAACACTACGGTTAGACATCCAACTTAGAGCATGCCTAATGACCGATCAAGGTTCTATACACGAGTAAGTGGCTTGGTTATAATGCTGCATCATTTATTAAAATCAAAGGCAAGTAGAGAATCAAATCTAACTACCTGCCGTCCTGATTATATGATAATTATCCTTGGCCTAGATCCTGGGCCTCTTCTATTTACTGCATATGATGGTTGTTCCTACTACATCACTGTAGCTTGGTTCCTCACGCACTGCTACAGGCAGTTGTTTTTAACTTGCTCCTCGATCGGATTACGAAGGTGCCTACAATCATTTATTTCGTGCTCATCCAGCTTATGAAATAGGCAATACTTTCCCGATCTCTTTTCCCGATTTGTGGGTTCTCTCTTCATCAGTTCCTGGTAGGGAATCTGCCTCCTGGTATCAAGGTAAATCCTCTTTGGGGTTTCGTTCAACTCTGTGTAAGCAAATAATTTCGGTTCCCTTCTCTACCGCTTTGGTCTTCTAAAGCCATCATCCACCTTTCGTTTTCCTTTGTCTTTTCCAAATCCTGCTCCAGACGGTTCTCCATCATCCACATCATTAACTTCTACCTTTTTAGTCTCAACATCCTCCTGACATAAGTATCTCTTAGCCTCATGATAAAATTTCGCAAGATCCGCTAGTGGATCCCTTTCCAAAGCAAGCTTAAAATCGGTTTTACAAGCAACTCCTGAAACTGCCACCAATAGAACCATTGATGGATACCGCTTATGAACTACAACGGGTGCCGCATTAAACCTAGTTAAATAACTCCTTAGGGTCTCTCCAGCCTTGCTTCACGCTCAAACGTCGTCACATTCTTTAGTCGTGAAATATGAAATCTGAATTGCCTCATAAAATTATTCACTAACTCGGTCCATGTGCTGATGGACCCATTTTTCAGCTATCTGAACCACATTATCACTAAGTCTGCCAAATATAAGGGAAAACACCATCCCATCACCTCTTCAAATGCACCTAATACCTCAATATGCCAAATGTATTCCATCAGATGAAATATTGGATCCATTTTTTCATTGTATATTTCCAACATCGGCAGCTTGAAATCAGGTGGATTCCTTTTGTAATGGATGTTAGTAGTAAATGGATTTCTATTCACATCCTCCAGACTATGGTCTGGCGGTCCACCCCTCACCGCTTGTCTAACTATCTCAGAAATCCTTTTATTATCGTTTAACGGAAGTCTCTGTTCCACATTATCATTTTGCCTCATTTTCTTACAAGGAAATTTTGGCATGTACTCCTCCGGTGGTTGCACATTTGCATTCTGATTCATGTTCTAGTGTTCAACATCGTTTCCTAGGCATGTCCCATCTCTACCCAAGTTCAAATTCATCGTGCCCTAAGTCCTCTAGGATCAGTGCCAACTTTTGCTCGGGGATCGGTACCAAGTTATGGCGCATCTTTGGGGGTTGCTCCACTTTGCTCCATTCTATTCCTATGTGCATTCATTCTGGTTTCTGGCCTTTGGTTTCGGTTTGCAGCAACTCTGGCAGTTCCTAATTGTCCCATCCTTTCGAAGAATCCCTGCATCTTCTCTTCCTGGTGGGTTATCATTATATCCTGCCCCATGCCCTTATTGGCTTTCTTCAACAGTAGTTCTTTTGGTTGATATTCTTGCTATCTTCTCCAGTTCTATGCTTCAAGTCAATAAATCCAAGTGTTCTCAGAGAAAGCGCCAAAATGTTTAAGCCAAAAATTGGTACAAATACCCAAAAACTAATTGTGGAGAAATAAAAGAGGAACATAAATTGAAAACGAAAAATAGGAACACACTGCAATTATAGTGGTTTGGCTAATCAAAGGCCTACATCCACTTAAAGTTTGTTGAAGTTTTTATCTAGTTTCTACATAGTTGTTCTTATGGATTGGTGATGATCCCTGAGAATACAGTGATGATGCATAAATTTGTTAAATAAGCCAAAAGATTCTTTAAACAATGCATCTCCTCCTCCTTTTATAGCTGTAGATCAACAGAAAACTCTCATCTACATTCTTGCCCATGTTTTCCACGTCCATGAGGAGTTGCTCTCGAATGATCGTGGTCGGCTTAGCAATACTTGGGGATCGGTACTGATCCATGAGTTGGCTTCATGGTTCTTGATTTTCCTTTTATGAAAGTTTAATTGACTTGTATCTTCGAATTCAATGCTTTGATTGCACTGCTATGGGCTTGAACTTGAGTGAATTCTTTGATTCAAAAGTTGGGCAAAAGCACTCGAGTCATTTATCAGTCTTTTTGGTTAGTGGTAATGAGCAAACCATCTTATATGGTGTGCACTAACTAATAATCGCCTTGGCTTCCTACAAAATGAACCATGTGGTGATTTTGGCAAGAAGTAGGGATCTGTACCGATCCCTAGCCCTAGACCAACACCGATCTGTGACTTAACATGAATCCTGGGTCTTGGCATTTGAGTGACATGTTAGCTATTTTAGGGAGCATGTTTATGGCTTCATCTATCATTTCTGCTCGATGTTTGAGTTTGGCGGTTATAGCTTTGGATTCATGCTTGGTAATTTTTCTGTTTGATTGTTCCAACTCATCCCAATTTGGCTTGGTCACAAGGCTAGATAACAACTACATCTTCATAATTCTGTTCATTCATTTTATTCCAATGTTTCTTTTCCTCTTCCTCTTCTAATCTCCTCCTAGTTACCCCTTAATCATATCTTAATCTCCAAGCCCTAAACCCTTCAGATAAAATTCCAAAATTCAAATAAAAATCACCATAATTCCTCTTTTCCAATTCTTTATCCACGAAGGAATTAACATGAAGTGGTGTTTGGAGGAGAAGAGGTGAGTAGGATGATTCTCTTACTTAATTTACTTGTTAAACTTCATATATTTGTTTAGTAATGATTATAAACTTATGTGATATGATTTGGAGAATTCTATGTTATAGTTTAGGCTTGTATTCAAGCTATAAACATGATTCCAGGAGCTAATTATTTGTTTGGACCCTTAATCATCATGTGTGGAAAAGTTACCGAGCTTAGAATTGGTTATGGGGTTAATTGGATGATTATGAATGATGTTATGGCTTGATCTGTGATTAATCATGTAATATAATAATGTATATATCATTAGAAAGTATTAATTAAACTATTTGAATTGATTTAAGAAAAGTTAGTAGGCTAATTAAGTGGGTTAAGAGCACTACACTTATTATTAAAGCGATTAGAGACTTAATGAAGCTTATTAGTACTTATAAAAATTATTTAAAGTAAAGAAATAATTTTATAAGTGAAAGATATATTTTATAAAATAGAAGAAGATTTTATAAATAGAATAAATGAGATTTTATATAATAAAATGAGATTTTATAAAATACCATAAATGATATTTTATAAAATAGAATGGGATTTTATAAAATAGTAATAAAAATATATTTTATAAAATAGAAGGAGATTTTATAAAATAGTATAAATGATATTTTTAAAAATAAAATGAGATTTTCTAAAATATTAATAAATATATATTTTATAAAATAGAAGAAGATTTTATAAAATAGTATAATTGATATTTTATAAAATGGAATGAGATTTTATAAAATAGTGATAAAGATATATTTTATAAAATAGAAGATTTTATAAAATAGTAAATGATATTTTATAAAATAGAATGAGATTTTATAAATAGTAATAAAGATTTTATAAAATATATGAAGATTTTACAAAATAGTATAAATGATATTTTATAAAATAGAATGAGATTTTATCAAATAATATAAAAATGATGTTTTACTTTTATTGAAAAGATTTAGTAAATAAATAAAACACCCTCACCTCTATGCCCATATTATCCAAGAGTATTATTAAATAATACTATCAGATAATACGAAGAATGTGGCGATGGAGGGTACACATATGAAGATTCCCTTAGGCTAACACTAGTACGCAGTTAAACATCAAATAAATAACTTACCTATACGTACACAGTACCGGCATAAAGTAGTAAACACGTGTGCCTTTAGGATAGAACAATACACAATATACAATAAGTATCAAAGAACACAAAGTTAGAATCGTAGTAAAAATATATATACTAAATATAAAAGGTATCTCCAATATAAAACTTAAGGATATACATACATGAAATTATATACCACTTTGAAGATGCACAACAATATAATATGTTAGTCTCCTCTAAGCCCAGATAACATCTACTAGTCTCTATGTCCTTGTACCTAAAATGTATCGGACTGACCCGAGTATAACGTAAATAACATACAGATCAGACTATATTTAAATGTAAAGGTCAACATATATATAGATATAGAAAATGCATAGTATAATAGGTACAAAACAATAGTATAACAAATTAGCAACAACCATAAAATTAAGCATAAAAATGTCATCACCCATATAAAATCACATCAAATATAATCTGATCGAAATAATATCAAATAGGTGAATCATCCATATCCAGATTCATCATCAAAGTCCATAAATCATCAAATATGAGATGTCATCGAGTACAATTAGGCTAGTAAATGGCAATGCTCAAGTATAACTCCCAATCTCGAGTAATAGAATACCAACATCAATATTGATATATGCCGCCTATCTAAAATATCATATTCAATAAAATATATGATAATCCACTATACTCTAGACACCTATCTAGATATAATCTCATCTCCTTGTATATAAATAAATCAAATTATATCGGATAGGGAATGACCGTACGATAGACACGAAGTTCCAAGTAGAGACATACACATACACACACATCAATATGTGGGTCGCCTTACCCATACCTATACTAAAGTGAGTTGTATCAATAGTATATGCCAATCTATCACCCCGTTAGTACCAAAGGAAGACTGATAGCACGAAGCAAGCTCCAAAGTCACGAAGTCTCTATAGTCTTTAGTTTCCTTCATGATATCATAACACGTATCCACCGGCATGCTCGTCAAAGCGAGGACTCAAAAGTCACGACCCGACTCTAGCCCTTATAGGTAACAAAATGCTGGCCTAAATGACACATGGGCGAACACATGAAGCGAAAACACAAAGCTATATAAATAAAGGGTATCATAGATCTGGGGCACGACCCCACGATCAGGTCGCTAGGGTGGATTCTAGCTATCTGGTCCTCTCCCACGCTAATAAAAGGAGACATCATGATAGTAGCACATAATACTAATATATAGACATGAAGTATTACTCTCCACAATGAGCCCACGGGTGACTTTCTTAGCTCACTACTATAAGTTTACGGGTGCCTGCCCTAACTCAGTACCGTAAGCATCTCCTTATGTAAATCCAATCTCATCATACTATTCCCGTCACGTGAGTGTCATTTATTTACAATGAATAACCGTATAAATATCACAACAACGTCCCATACCACTACGTAATACTCAAACATTTACTCACTGCTTATAAACTATACTCAAGCTCCATAACATTCTATATAACGAGTCCAAAGAATAACCCGAGAAATATTACTGAATGCCTCATCTCAAACGGTATTATAATTCTATTTATTCAGATTTCCCATCATATAAAAATAAATATCATGAAATCATATGAAGGATGTCGTCATCATATCATATCAAAACTATTAATCAAATAAATATCACTAGTGAATCATTCATTTCATCCAAATCAATATAGAAGAGATGAGAAATCAAAATAATAGAATAAAATCTCATCAATCAAATATATATAAAAATATTATTATTTAAACTTATTAATTGTATATATTACTTTAAAATGCTTGAAATATTAACTAGAAAATTATTTCTTATTTTTCAGGATTTATATCGTTTATGAAATAATTATTTAATCCAAATATGAATTAGGAAAGTGATTATACTTATAAAAATGTAATAAGACTTCTTAAATCAACTTTATATTCTAAAAAAATAAGAATCTTTAAAATATGTTATATATTGAATAATACATTCTCCTTGTTTCAGTAACAAAAAAACTTATTTTGAAGTTTATATATTTATTCAAAAATAGTAACTAAATATAAAATTGTAGAAAGATATCTATAAAGTATACTTGATCTGTAAACCTGAATATTTTAAAATATATAAATAAAGATAGAAAGTGAATTTTTAAAGGATTTTATAATCAAAAGAAAACTATATTTATAATTAAAACAGATTTCTAAAATATGCAAAATAAGTTAAATTAAGTAAAACTTTAGTGAATTATTTGTAAAATACTTTTAAGATAATTTTTAAATCCTTGATAAACTTTCCAATGCTTTTACAACAAATCTTTTAAAAACAAGAAGAATAAATAAAACATCCATAGAAAGCACACCTATTAGCATTCAAATTATATATATAGTTTAATTCAAAATCGGACAGAGTTCCGTTTACAAATTGACACTTTCAACCAATGCAAACAATCAACTATCACAATAATCAATTACTATTCAGTATACCAAACAATCCATTCAACTAATCAATTCAATTCAATGACCAATAATCCATAGCATACAACTTAATTTCAATCATATTAAACCATATCATATCATAAACCAGAAGAATGCACAGCAAGCATAGATATTTAAACATAATTGTGATATAGAAAACTCATCAAGATTCCAAGCGAGATCTTTAATGCCTTCATTATAAAATCCACCTGCTATCACATCGATTTGTTACACCATGGTCACAAATTCTCTCCTCTACCTACAGCTATGCCTCGACGTCGCGAAGACTCCTTTAAACATCAATCGTGCTCGAACACTCTCCACTGCCATAGCTCACGAAGTCACCAAAAGTTCACGCGGTGTCATTGCACCTCCCTCCTCGACATTGCCTCTAAACATGGCCTCTTCCAAGTTGAAGTCTTTAGCACCCTCGTTGATCAACTCACGATGTCTTAAATCGCGTCGTCACTCCTCCTTCATCGCGACCATAAGCCACCGTGATGCCTCTCCCTTCCTGCTACAGCGTTGCCGAAGCCGATGTCATCCACCATGGTTGCGTTTCCATTGGCGACTATGTTTTCATTCTTGAATCCATTTCTGATTTTTGGGTTTGGAGGAATTTTCTAGAGAATTTAAATTAGGGGTATGGGTTTTAGATTTGCAAAGTGGTGTGCGCTTGGGATTTTAATTGATTTTGGGCCATTACTAGTTATTTATTTATCTATCTTTATTTATATTTAATTTTTATTTTCCTTAAAGAACACTTTAAATTTATTTGTAAATAAATTCCAATTTAGCTTAAAATAATTACACTTCATTTGATGAGGTATAACCGATAATTATACAATTTCCTTCAGTTCAATATTTGTTCATTTTATTTTTCAACTATTTCAATCGTATAAAATTTATTTGCATTTAAAAATATTTTATATTGAATTAATTTTTTATTTAATTTCAATAAATTATTTAAAAAGAATTTATTAATTTAATTCAATATATTAAAATAAAATATCTTATTAAATAGAATATATTTAAGTAAAAAATTATTTTCGTAAATAATAGTTATTAAAATCAAATTCAAACATTGTATTTTAATTAAATTTATTTATTATCACGACGTAGAAAGCGGGATTATTACAATAAAAGTAAGTTTTGATTTGAGTAATAATTGAAATACTTATTTAAATATACGTGTATATATATGTAAATGTAAATGTATATGTATATGTATATGGGTAAGTATATGTAACCATGTATTTGTAGTTATATAATAATCAATACAATTCAAGTATTGTAGTAGAATTGTTGATTGGTTTGGATAGTAGATAATAATTGTTTATTTGTGTGATTAGTTATATGTTTATGGGAATATCCATATAAACACGTTATGGGCAAACTCGTGTAGCTATAGCCACTACCGGGTGCGCTAGTTGCGTGAGAGAATAGCGAGTCATGTGATCGCTCCAATGAAGCCCGAAACATGATTTATGTAGCAGAAGCATGTATGCATGTACGTGTGTGCTTATGTGCGCACAAGTAGGCGCATCTATTCACGTGTGAGCATCACGTGAAGCAAGTGGTCAGTTGAGTTCAATTTGGCGTGTTAGAGGAGTCTGAATCGAAAGAATCGCCTATTGAAACTCTACACGTAAAAGAGTGGTTTTTCATATCAAAATCGATTTTTGAATACTTAAGAAACTACTTTCAAAATATCAACCAATGGACTCCGAAAGAGCTCCGATGCGGTGAAGGCAGGCTATGGGAGCTAGGCGATTTATTGGGTAAAGCAACGGAGATGACGGGCTCGATCGGCAGTACGGAGGCTACCTACCTAGGCTTTATTGCCCAGGAGAAAGCAGCCACCGATCGATCGGTGGTAAACCATCGATGGGCCGATGGTGCACTGGAATGGGCAGTAAAGCCCAGGCAGAGTGTTGATTTATGGGGATTTTTCCTGGATCCTTACGCGATGCGACATGAGACCTTGTCACGACTTTGGGAAGGATTTGGGCTACTCAGAAAAGTGAAATGCAAGGCAAGGCTCGGGATTCAGATGCAATATATAGTGATATGTGTGCGATCAATGATGATCGGATATGATATCAATGCAACGATTAATTACACGACCATGTTAGGTGAGCGTGAGTGGAGTTAGTCCGTGCAACATGGCTTTGACTTTGGGGTAGATAGGTTAGATTAATTGTGTTGGCCTTATATTAGTGGCCGTACCGATTATGGGTCTTATAATAAAGGCCATCCATGTAGATAGACGATGATGAGATATTGATATTTATTTATGATAGGCATATTTGATTACATGATGTTAAATTTGATGCATGCATTTATCTATACAACATCAGTGTTCCTCTATGGTCTGGATAGTGTATTATACGAGACACAACCATCGTTCTCTTTTGATAAGAGACATACACCAGTTACTTGAGAAATCCATGATGATTAGAAAGGGGGAACGATGACGATCATCCACGAGTGAACTAGATCTCGCCAAAGCTCGATGTAGAGGGCATGGTTGGTTCATATAGGATTGCGATCATCCATGAGTGGACTAGATGTCACCAAAGCTCGATGTAGAGGGTATGGTATAGTTCATATAGATTTCAAGTAAATAGAGTAGGTCATATATCACCAAAGCTTGCTTCAGAGGGTATGATGAGATCTACACAAGATTCATCATTGAGGATGTAGCTCAGGGTCTAAGGTACATTTGAGTAGTTAACCCAAAAAATGGATCAACACCCTGGAGAATGATGTGAAAGCACCAGCCCTGTTAGAATATAGCAAATATAATAGAAAATAGAAGAAAAGTAAATGAGACGTAGAGATTTTTATAGTGGTTCAGTTGTTAACTAAGCCTACGCCCACTTTATATCTTCGATTATTAGTTTGATCTAGCTTGCATGAGATTACAAGGCGATTGAAAAAGAATTAGTCATAAGTACAGGGGTTAGACTGATTCTAATTCATAGAATTACCTAGAGTAGCTGCCCTGGTGACTATGGTGTAGAGGAAAGAGTTGAAGAAGAGATGGAGACCCACGTAGTGATAGCAGAATCTAGTCCGTTTCTTGGTTGCCTTTTGGTTTGTATTTATAGAGGTAGCAATCATATCGGATCAGAAGCCCGCTACCACAGAAGTCTAGGGATCGGCCCAAGATAGCATAAGAAATTTCATGACGACATGAGTTAACGGCTGAACTCGTTACCGAGTCAAAGCCTTAACTCGGTGCAAAGTTTAATCCTTAGCCAATCTTTGGCTAAATCTTCTTTTTTTGAACTCTATGGTTAGTTTAGATGTCCTCCATGTAATTTGGTAGATTATTAACGAGTTTTGGTTATCATTCTTCCACGACTTGGATTGTCCCACCGTTTGGACCATCATGTCTTCATTCTTGATGATGGGCTCTCTAGAACTCTAAGAAACTTCTTAAATATGCATAGAAAGACTAGGGGATTGCTTAGAAAAAGTATGAAGATGCCATGATATGGCATTTAGAGTCGGTACCGAGTTAAGGGCTTAACTTGGGTCGAGTTAAGGACTTAGCCTATTTTGGGCTTTATACTTCCTTGAGCTCTTCCTTTAGTCCTTCAGAGTGTCTTTGCCAAATTTTAGGTCATCCCGTTCTCGCTTTGATGCACTAACTCCTGTTGATTTCTGTTTGGTTAAAAACCCAGTTAAATTTTCTCCCCAAAGTACGCTTTGATTGAAAACAAAGTGTGAACTGGATCGACGAAAACCTTTAGCTGATATCCTATAAACTCTAGCTTGATTGCTTGAGCATTGTCTCCAAACATTTCTTTCATTTGGTTGATTGTCCATTGACCGTTCATTTTGGTTATAGTTGAAATTCCATTCCTTTGCATTGGCGATGCAATCTAGACTCTGTGGATTACGTCATGCTTTAGGTTGGTATAGAAACTCTTTCGTGATGATTTCAGGATGTTGGCAATCTCGAAGGGAGATGGTTGAATTTTGGATTATACTTGGCCAATGGTGAAGCCCAGTTTTTCCTCGGTCGAATGCACGTTGTTCCAAAGCCAAATTCTGTTCTCTGGCTTCAACTGTCTCTTTTCGAGATATTGGCTAAGTTCCTATCTCTGTTTGAATTCTAGTGCGATGATTTATTCCAAAATCGAACATAGTGAATGATTTCATTGTATCACTTTTCCTCTTTCTACACATTTAGTGATCCAGAAAAGAAAAGCTTTCCACGTCGCTCTGGACAGCGGCTCCATTATCGATTTCCCATCGATAACAGGTAAGTCCTAAAAAGATAATATTAACGCACGACACGACTCGTTTTTCTAGTTTGAGCGAGCTATCTGCACAGGATGGTCCGTTTGTGATGTTTGGGACACTGGACTCACTTTGCATAGATAACACACAACACTTGCCTTAGTTAATGCTTGGAATCCGACCAGTCAACATACATCGACTTCCCTTGGATTTCGGGCATTGTTCATACAGGAATATTATTCAAAGTCAAACATACCTGATAGTGTTGACCGTCGAGTTTTATTGTTTAGAATGACTTTTTGGTCATCCCATCTTTAGTCTGGTGAAGTAACTTCAACTCCTCCTGAAGCCGGATCCTTCATAGCTTAGGCTTTGCTTTTAATCTGTCATACCGAGATGACTGATTATGGTTGAATTGCAAGGCACATTTGCTATTATGGAGCTGTATCAAAATCTGCCACCTTCTGTAAATGAGTACACGACCTTAAGAGCCTTGGACGAAGTAGGAGGAGAAAGCGGGGATTCCTCGAAGCTTATTGTCCCGTCGATCTTCTTTTTAGCCGTGCTTACGTGGGGGCAGCCTCCGTTGTCTTACAAACTTATGCAATTGGATAAAATCCTAGTAACTTCTTTGGTTATGTTCCTTTATTCGGCACTGCATACAGTTACCAAAGTGCTCTGCTTAGCGACATAGGGACGTCATTTAAACAACTTTGTGTCCGTTCTTACATGTATTTGGTCATGTTCCTTTCGACCAACTACTAGTCATGGATAACACCATTTTCATGTTGCTCCTAACTATCTCAAAAGGCAGCTGGGATGTTCATTTCCTTGTTGTATGACCTTTGCCAATTACTGAATCTTATTTACGGAAGGTTTAAAATGCCTGACTCTGAGCACTAGTGGTAGCTAAATGTTATGAGGAAAACTATTTAACTTCCCCCTGTCTAATTGAGCTTCCCCAATCCCGATCTTGGTTCGGATAAAAGTCCAACATCACTTGTTTTCAATTTTCCACGACTATCTTCGCCTATCCTCTACCAAGCGTTTCCTACTTGGTCGCCAATGCTGTCGTTGAAGTTCGGTTAGGCATAGTCTTAATCTTTGGACACTAGTGCATAAGTCATTCGATTCTGATTATCCTTCCTTGAAGTTACCTATTTTTGAGCAATAATAAAATTCCCGAAGGCTGCTGATTACACCTTCTTAACGTTGCTAATTTTCAAACGATGGTAGATTCTCGTAGGCTGTGGCTAAACTTCCAGTCATGCATCAGTTTCTATCTTCAGAAACCAGCACATCAATGACTCAATTCTATTCTTTCAGTACCGAGAGGTTCCACTCGATATCCATAATTTTTCGCTCATTGCTTCCACTTGTCTATTTGTCTTTTATCAATGTGATCATGGCAAGCGGTTCCGCTTCGCCACCAGTAGTCAATTGCAAGGATAACATATTTTGTTCCTTTCTTCATCACTTGGTGCACATCGATAATGTTGATCCTCCTTTCTTTGCAATTTCTAGAATCCAGTCTGCGCACCAGTCTCTATCTCCAGGGACTGGTGGTTTAATAGCTCGATTCCGAGCATTGCCTTTTCGCGTTGCTGCACTTCCTATGTTCCTATGCGACATATTTATTTACAGCTTTGTGCATATAAAAAATACTGATGTTGTCATTTTAACATATTGTATTACTTAGCTCCATTCAAAACCGTGATGTAGCTTGGCTTAACCAATTACGTGATCGTTCCTATTTTGGCTCGGTCAAGTTCATTTCTTTATAGTGTAGGTGTATATGCGCCAGTCTATAAGTCTAATCACTCTGAATACTAAGTCCATACATTCTCGGGAGACTATGTTTCTTGAGCAATACGTTTGTCTGTCCCAGTCTGATTTGCACGGTCTAGTGACTTTGCTATTTGATTCTAAGATCTGAATTTTCAATGATGTTAATTCCTTAACTGCGATCGAATTCTACCAAGTTGACATCATCGGCCAATGTCATCTTTTTTTTCATAGTAAATCTTTTCAAGCCCAGTGTTGAGATCTTTGATGTTGTGAATCTTCGGGTAGTGTCATATTCTAGAAGGTAGGGCTAAAGATTCGATTGAGCTTCTACTTCTATTTCCAAAAGCCAGTGTATTGATAGTACTATATAAGGTTTTTTCCTTGGCATCACAATCTTCGGACGATGGCATATTCGAGCAAGTTAGGACCAACTGATCTGGTTGGTCCATAGGCAGGTTATCTATCCTTCTTGTCATCGCCAGACTTCAGGCGATGACAAATTTATGAAGGTCGAAGCTGAATTATCAACCTACTTCCTTATTTGGTTTTGAGAACCTTTTTGCTGTCGCTGATCTCCGGGCAGCAATGAATTCTTAAGACTAGGTACTTCCTCTCCCTATCATTGCCTATCTTCGTGCAATGGCATATTCCTAGAGGTTAAAGTTTTTCCTTTCTAACACCGCCCATCTTCGAGTAATGCCAGATTCCCGAGGGAGGGAAGTTGTTTCCTTCTCGACGTCGCCCAT
Organism: Allium fistulosum; assembly: GCA_030737815.1. Taxonomy (NCBI): domain Eukaryota; kingdom Viridiplantae; phylum Streptophyta; class Magnoliopsida; order Asparagales; family Amaryllidaceae; genus Allium; species Allium fistulosum. Next base: position 856,729,463 of record CM060907.1, read on the forward strand.
CTTTGGGCAATGTCGAATTCCTAAAAATTAAGACCTTCATTTCCCTAGGTGGCAATTTGTTGCCTGAATGCCTTGCTTTGTGAAACATCTGTTATCTAACCAATTTTGTGATTATTAGTGTTTGGACTTGGCGAGGTTTTCCTTTGACCAAGTATTTGTGCGTCCATCCCTACTCACGGGACTAGCTATTTCGAACGCCTATATTTGGGCGTTTGTGAGAGGTGGAGAGGTGTGGGGAAAATGACTCAATTGCCCCCAGTCTGGCTCTCAATCCTACTCTAAGATTGAGAAAGTCCAGTGACTTAACTCCCGACTTTTCGTGTTTTCCCCGCTTGTCCTTTGCCGTGCATGCCTTGCTTGACTGCTAACATCGTCATAAAAATAACGTTCATATGTCAGTTCCTATCTTGGAGAACTAGTGATTTAGCTGCTTGGTTCCAAGCAATATTTTCTTGAGGCCGGCTATCTCTGGGCTATGTCAAAACTATTTCTAAGTTAAATGCTGGAAATTCAGTTGTGCACTAATTTTCTATTACATGAGCGATTTGATCTTGGGGATTTTCCTTTGACGTTGCCTTATCTCTGGGCAGCAGTCGTCTCCTGTGATGAAGGGCCGAACCATTTGATTGGCCGATGAATGGTTATGTCTTCTTGTTATCACCTATCTTCGGGCGACAGTAGTTTTCCAAAGACAAGGGTAGAAACTCAGTTGAGTACCAACTTCTATCTATGGAAGCTAGTGCATCAATGGTTTACTACTGTGAGTGTTTCTCGTTGACCCTGCAGTTTGAAGTTTTCCAAGCATTGTCGGGGCAACACTGGTACTTAGAAAATAGAAAGTTTTCGGATGTTGCCAGGATAACACCGATACTTAGAAAATAGACTCAGTGTTGCTGAGACAACACCTGTACTTAGAATACAGAAGGTTTCCTGGCGTTGCTGAGGCAAAATCGGTACTTAGGAAATAGGGAGTTTCTTGGCATTGCCGGGGCAACATCGATACTTATGAGGTTGGGATTGATTTTCCCATATATCTGGCGGTTTTGGGCCTTCCCAATGTTTCCGGTGCAACGTTGATTTTCAGAAGGTAGGGATCGATTTTTCAGTCGATCAAGCAGTTTGAGTCGATTTTCCCGTCGACTTAGCGCTATTGTATTCCAGTTGGGCACTAGTTTCAGTCTTTGGAAACCTGTGCAGTTAATGCCCCGCTATTGCCCCGATACAACTCTGATATATCTCATAGCGGATTTCTACCGCTACGATTTTTCCATATAGCCCCAAATATAGCCTTTCCGCTTTAAGCCCCGCTATTTCCGATATATCCCGTTATTCCCGCTATAATCCGTTATTTCCGCTATATCTTCTTCAAACGAAATGAATTGAAAAATGATATTCATACATTATAAAAGTTATAAAATTATTATTTAATTGAATTTTTAATATATTTTCAGAAATGAAAATACTCTAATATTCTACTAAATTCAAGTATGTTATATAACAGTTTTTCGTTTATTTATAGTATATTCGCACATGTTTTTAATTAGAATTATTTATGTATTAATTATAATTCAATTGAATGTTAATGTTTCATTTAATTACTATTTATATATCTATAAAAACATTAAGTACGTGTTCTATATGCTATTTTAGAGTCATCCGCTATATCCCGGTGTATCCTCGTTGTATCCCCGCCATGACTTTTTGCACCTCCACCGCATTGGATTTGCTGAGCGCTTTAACTGCACAGTTGGAAACTAGCACTTTAATGATTGGATCGTAGGAGTCTTTCCTTAGCTTTGCCATTCTTCGGGTAGCGTTAAAGTCCTACAAGTTGGGATCAAATCGTTCATCTGATCCTATATTGTTAGGTAGATTACTTTTAACCCAATGTGGCTGCTTTCTCGACATTGCCTAACTCCGGGCTATGCCACATTCCGGAAGAATGAGAGTCTCATGTGTTTCCATTACTTAGCTTTGTTTATAACCATCATGCGCTCCCTTTGGTGATGTAGAGCCATTGTTTAACCAATTCCATGGTTATTCTTACTAGCGTAGGGTCGAATTTCCTACGATTGATTTTCATTGCAACCCGACTTCCATGTGCGAAACCTGTTATTCCCAAGTGCCAAACTTCAGGCACTTATAGAAAATTAGACATTATGGAATGATTTGTTACATTTCCCCTGGTACGACTGCACTCTTCCCATCCTGATCATGGACAGGTAGAGTTCGGTAGTGCTTGTCTTGAATCTATGACAGTTATCCTTGCTTGTTTTGGGCCATACACATTATGTTGGGCTAATAGTGTTGCTGTGGATATCTTTCTTATTTCGTTGTTTAAATCTTTGGGAATCGATGGTTTAGTTACTCGATTCCAAGCAATCTCTCCTTGTCATTGTCTATCTTCGGACAATAGTTGGTTTTCCGCAAGCAAGAGTCGAAGTACCTGATCAACCTCTGCGTGGCTGATTATTCCAAGAGCGGCTAACGTCCAAGCCATGGAAAATCTATGATAGTTAAGGGTTATCCTACCTAACATCGCTAGCCTTCGATGGCATCAGATTCGTGTAAGATAAGTTATTCCCTTCAGTCATTGCCAGTTTTTAGGCTATGCTGGATTCTTCCAGGTTAGAGTTTGAGAACTCAACCGAGCACCTGTTCTTGTCTTTACAAACTGGTGCATCAATGATTTGATTCTGGAAATGCCTTCCGTCCTCACCTATCTTTAGGAATGGTAAGTTCTTCATGTTATCGCATGTCTTTGGGCGATAGTAAGTTCTTCCTACTATCGCCTATCTTTGGGCGATAGTAAGTTCTAAGGAGTTCGATTTTCTTGTCAATATTATGATCTAGAGTTCTCGATGTCGCCGGGGCAACATTGGTGCCGCGGAGGCTAGACCAATTTTCCTTCCAATTTTGTATCTGAAAGATCTCTCGATGTACTACATTGCTTAGCTCAGTTGTGATGGTCGAAATTCTCCGTTCGGCGTAACAGAACTATGGTGTACCTCGGATTAGCTTGTCCCGACTACATGTTGGTGTATGTATGCCCCCTATTACACAGAGCTGGTTACTCCGAACTTAGGGTTCAAGCAGTTGGATAGAGACCAGTTGTTCTGGGCGACTTGTTTGGTGGCCCCCAGTCTAAGTTGTGCAGTGGCTCTTGTCTCTGGGGACCTGTAGTCTTGATGCTCGATTTCAAGCATTTTCATTACTTGGCTGTCTCCAAAAACTCTCGAATAGCTTAAGTACTGGAAATTTTCTCTGATATTGCCTATCTCCAGGAGATTTTGAGTCTTTGATAGTTACGAGTAAATTTCTCAATTGACTTATGATTTGCCATTCCCCAGCATTATCGGGACGATGCCAATACTTTCTCAATTATACGAAGAATGTTCTCTTTGCTTGCAAGAACATGGTTCCATCGGTTTAGGAGTGATGTGCGAATTGTAGTATATGAAAATATTGCATACTTGAGCGCGGTTCCATCGATTCGAGGAGTGAAGGAATGGAGCATACTTGAACATAATTCCATCGGTTCAAGCAGCGAAGGAGGGAACGCACTTTGAACATAGTTCTAACGGTTCAAGCAGCGGAGGCATGGAGCGTACTTAAACATAGTTCCACCGGTCCAAGCAGCGAAGGCATGAAGCGTACTTCAACGCAGTTCCACCAATTCAAGTAGTGGAGGAATGGAGCGTATTTGAGCGCAGCTCCATTAGTTCAAGCAGCGGATGAATGGAGCGTACGTGAACACAGCTCCACCAATTCATGCAGCGGTGGCATGGAGCATACTTGAATGTGGTTCCACCGGTTCAAGCAGTGGAGGAATGGAGCGTACTTGAACGTAGTTTCATCGGTTCAAGCAGTGGATGATTGGAGTGTACTTGAACATAGTTCCACTGGTTCAAGCTGCGGAGGCATAGAGTGTACTTGAACGTGGTTCCACCAGTTTAAGCAGTGGAGGAATAAAGTGTACTTGAACGTAGTTCCATCGGTCCAAGCAGTAGATGAATGGGTGCTTATTTGGACGCGGTTCCATTTGTCCAAGAATAAAAAAGTGGAGTGTACATGAACGCAGTTCCACCCATTCAAGTAGCAAATGAGTGGAGCGTAGTTGAACGCAGTTCCATCGGTTCAAGCAGCAGAGGCATGGAGAGTACTTGAACGTGGTTCCACAAGTTCAAGCAGTAGCGGAATGGAGTGTACTTAAATGCGGTTCTATCTATTCAAGCAGCGAATTAATGGATGCTTAATTAGACATGGTTCCATTGGTCTAAGAAGCAAAGGGGTGGAGCGTACTTGAACGCAGTTCCACCGGTTCAAGAAGGGGAGATATGAAGCATACTTGAACGCAGTTCCATCGGTTCAAGTAGCGAAGTATGGCTTATGGTATGCGCATAAGGAGTTTGCTTACAAGAGCGCAGTTCTATCGGCTCAAGAAGCAAGGTGCGGCTTATGGGATGCACACAGGGAGTTTGCTTGTAAGAGCGCGGTTCCATCGGCTCAAGAAGCAAGCTGCGGCTTATGGGATGTGCACGAGGAGATTTGCTTGCAAGAGCGTGGTTTCATCGGCTCAAGAAGCTATTTATGACCTATGGATGTGCACATGAAAATTTGCTTGCCAGAGCGTGGTTCCATCGGCTCAAGAAGCCCTTTAGTGGTTCTTTAGGTCCTAGTGACAAGCTAGATAGAGACATCATGTCCTTAGGACGCGTAGAATGGAGCCTGAACTGCTCCAAAAATCTCTTTGCCAGTTCGTTAAAAGTGGAAATGGATTTCGGCGGAAGTCTCGTAAACCATATGAAAGCGACTCCTTCCAAGAAGATATTGTTGTCTAAGATATGTTGTTCCGTTGTATGATGGCATAATCAGCATAGTGAACTTCCATGGATATTCTTCTCTTAGAACATTTCAGTGAACGGAGTTCGGCTTGGTGCAGAACTACACTCCTCATTCTTCCTACCCTTACTTTCCATCACCAATCATTTGACCATGTCAGCGATGTAGTCTTCGCTGGCATAGTAATCTAAAAGTTGACTGTCAAGGGCTACGTTGAGTGTTTGACCTCGCGAACACTCTCGGTTTGCCAACTAAAGCCTAGGTTCTCCATTCTCTAGGAGAAACACTGCTACAGAGTTCCGTTGAAGCGCGGTTGGCCTTATCATGGTAGTTTGGATGTCATTTCCAGCGTTTTTGCCTGTTTACATCAGCTTTTAATTCCAATCCATCACCATCAAGTTGCATGTCATCTTCAGAGTGAGAATCAAGCATTGTGTTGTTCACTTGAGGAGTGAGGAGTATTCACTCTAAGATTTGGGTTAGCAGTAGGTTGTGTTTCAGTAAGAGGAGTACTTCCATCACCCCTATGACAATCCTTCCGACTCCACCAGCTACCTCTTTCAGTTTTTGTTTATCATTCCTCCCATTTAAGCCTGTAACAAAGGAATTCTCCTATTCCATAGTAGTTGCAATTTCTTGCCTAGCTCTCGGAGCACTTGATGGCTGCCGTGCTAGCAAAGCATCAATCTTATCCATGAGAGAATTTTGGCTATCAACCATTTTCTGGTTAAGGTTATTAACCATCTGGTTGAGTTCTCCTCTTGTGACAACTTCTTGGTGAGAATAAGAGCCTGGGGCAGGGTTATCATTATTAGCTTCAGTTTGCTGGGTGTTTGTTTCATCACCACTAATAGTTGCTCCTGTCGATCTCCCAAATGCAGATTTCCTTTTGGAAGCCATTGGAGCAGCAATTCTTCAATTTCTTCAAGTAAACTTTCTGGATCTAACTTATGGATCTATTCAATCCAAATAGATAGCTATATCTAAGCCTGGATTCAGTTTTCTCAGTGAAAGCACCAAAATGTTAACTCAAAAAATAGATCAACAACCCGAAGTATGATGGAAAGCACCGGCCCTATTAGAACAAAGCAAATATAATAAAAATAGCTGAAAAGTAAATGAGACATAGAGATTTTTATAGCGGTTCGGTTGTTAACTAAGCCTACGTCCACTTTATGTCTTTGATTGTTGGTTTGATCTAGCTTGAATGAGATTACAAGGTGATTGAGAAAGAATTAGTCACAAGTACAAAGGTTATGCTGATTCTAAGTCCTAGAGTTGCCTAGAGTAGCTGTCTTGGTGACATGGTGTATAGGAAAGAGTTAAAGAAGAGTCAGAGATCCCGCGTAGTAATAGAAAGAATCCAGCCCCTTTCTTGGTTGCTCTATGATTTGTATTTATAAGAGTAGCAGTCATATCAGATCAGAAGCCGCTACCAGAGAAGTCCAGGGATCGGCCCAAGATAGCACAAGAAATGTCACGACGACACAAGTTAACGGCTAAACTCAGTACCGAGTTAAAGCCTTAACTCGGTGCTGAGTTTAATCCTTAGCCAATCATTGGCTAAATCTTCTTATTTTGGGCTGAGTTAAGGACTTAGCCTATTTTGGGCTCCATACTTGCTTGTGCTCTTCCTTTAGTTCTTCTGAGTGTCTTTGCCAAATATCAGGTCATCCCATTCTCGTTTCGATGCGCTAACTCCTGTTGATTTCTGTTTGGTTAAAAACCTAGTTAACATGAGTACCTACTCTGTTTTTTTGGGACCCTTGAAGGGAATCATTGGATCGCAAAGGATGTCTATAGTTGACTCCACCAATCAGTAATGATGGACATTGATTTGTATTCTTTGGTTGTCTTTTATTGTTATGTTGTGTGTGTTATTAATTGGTTGTTGTTGTTATTACTACATTTATTATCATGTTGTACTTCATTGATAGACTTATTTTATTTTCACCCTTCTTTTGGATGTTAGGTTTCCTTTATCATAGTATGTTGTTATATTTCAGTCACATTATATTAGTTGTGTTGACTCGTTAATTACAGGAGAAGAGCATGTTATGGTATGACTTCCTTCTTTTGGATAGGTTTATTTTACAGTTCGGATTACCCTTGAGCCACTATTGCGGAGAGGACTGACTGTGCCTTAGAAGTTCCTGTTCACTTTTATATACTTTTAATATATATAGTTTTTTGAGATAGTTCCCCTCACACCTAGTTTATGTCTAACCTGCGTCTTGTCTTTGTCTGTTTATGTCATGATAACTCTTGGGAAACCGATTGAGTAGTTTGGGAGTTAGGTGCTTTTGGGAATATGCTTTCAGGATAGCTAAGCATTCGATGGAGGCATTGTCGATACTTTGTATATATACTTTATATTATAGTAATACATGATGGATATGTACTTATATATGTGACTTGACGTATTAGATATTATATTTTGGACTCCTTATATATGGAGTTTGATGTATTTTGATTTTCTATATTTACATTCATTTATCTGTTATTTTCGCTAGTGCAGTCTCTTATACATTTGTTGTTATCTTGTTCTGTTCATGTAAATCCAGTGTATTATATATTATCATTCCGCTATGAGATTCAGTCGATATGACTTAGTATAATGTTTGTTTTAAATTTTATTTCCTGACAATCTGCCTTCCATGGTATTTGAAAGTCTGACGTTGTCATTCGATGCTGATTTCAGGATATCACGAAGGGCGGGTTGTTACAAGAAGTTTATATCCCACCATGCATCCTTCCATATTCTTCCATCTTCCCTTAACTAACCAAACCTATACCTACTTCGATTTTTTTTCCTAGCTCTAAAGAATCAATAAAAAGACAAAAACAATGATGCAAATAAAAAGGGAAACGAAAGTCATATGCATGACATTGGGGAAGGTAGCCGATTAAGGGAGGAAATTTGTCACACATGCATCGAAGAAGGGGGGATGGTGACCTGGCCTTACACGATGGGAGAACTAGGGTGTGGCAAGCGGAGCACGTCAGGTCGGAGGAGGGCGATATAGAGCTTGATGACATGGGGAGATTGAAGGCTGGTGATTAGATCTGGTGCTCGGGACAGTTGCTATGACTGAGGTGATTGAGAAAATAGTTGTACAAGATGGAGAAGAAGGGGCTGTAAATATGAAGCCATGGTAAAAAACAAGATTTTAAGCATGAAAATCAAGGTGAATCCTATTATTCTCACATCTATGTTTATAATATCGATTCTATGGGTTTTTTTTGGTGGTTTGATGTGATAAATTTGATTGTTTTGGATGATATTGATTGAAATAATGTTGTAAACATTAGTTAGGTTATATTCTGTATTGTTGATTGAATTGGATGATTGCATTATTAGGACACTACACTTGAAATTGATCGGGAAAAGGGTAAATGGATTATATACTGGAGCCAGTTTGAAAGAAATAAATTATTTTGGAAATAAGTAGAAATTTTTGGAATGATTTATATTTAAATTGAAATAAATATTAACGACATAAATTTTTTAAGTATAATATTCTTGAGAATTGTGTGAATGGATATTATTTGGAAAGTACTGATTTTAGGATTTGTTTATATCAATGTACTTTTGAATATATATATTTATAATTATCTATGTTTGTAAAATATCAGAAGGTTGTTTATAAAAGAGTGTTTACAATTTATATTTTAAAGTGACAATTCGATATTATGGGATTTGAATAAATTGGAAGTTTTATAAAATAATATTTATGGAATTATAATAAGATGTATGTTATTTAATTATTGTATGGAAACAATTAGAAAACTTATATTATATATATTTTTATATTTTTAAGAATAATTGTGGAAATAATATATTTAGTATTTGATTATTTTTAAATAATAAGGGAATTATTTGACAGCCTTAGGAAATATATATAAAGAAATTTGAATTATATTATGATTAAAAGTGTAATTTTTGGGATTTTTTTACATAGATAAATTTTATAATAGATATATTGTAACGGTTAAGGTTTAAAAGAGATTGTATAAAGAAGAAGAAAATATATAGAGTTTTAGTTTGGTCGGTTACTTTTCAATAGTAATTCACACGTGATTTGGAATAAATGAGAGTAACAATTATATTGGAGTTGGAACTTTATTTCATGGCTTCGAGAATTATTTCAAACTGAAAAACCTTATTGAAAAATTGTATTACTTTAATTTGTTGTTTAAAAGAAATTATGAATAATAAAACTTCTTTTATATTTTTTAATTATTATAGAAGAATTTTAAAAAAATTGAATTATTTTTAAAAGGAGTTTAAGAAATTTGGAATTGAATGAAAGTTTAATGTATATATTTCCTTGTAACTAAATAAAAGTTTTGCAAAATACTTATTTTTGGAACTATAAAAAGGGATTTTGGGGACAAGATGAGAATTTTGTAATTTAATATTCTTTAAATTTAATATTGATATTTGAAATTGTATAGAAGATCTTGGAAAAGTGTATTTTATAACAAAACCCCTTCCGAATAAGTAAATAGTTGTATTGTGTGTTTTGTTTAATTTATTTTCTATGTCATGAGGATATTGAATAAAACAAGTTGCAATATCAATTGGTATGAGACTTTCGGTAATATTTCTATAGTTTTTCTTTGGACTTGTTGCATAGAATATTATCGTGTGTAGTGAGTGTGTTTTGCGGGCATAAACAAGCAAGTAACACCATGTGGTATGGGACGCCTATGTTGATATTTGTTTGGTTACTTTCTATAAGTGAAGGACACTCGTATTTTGTAGGTTAATGTATAACGGTATGATTTGTTGTGTGCTTGCTATATGTAATTGTGTTTGGGTCGGATATTTGCCTTGGTACCTGTTTATATGTAATTATTGTCTGTATGCCTATTTGTATTGTGTGCTATTTATCCAGATAGACCGGTGTCCGTCTAGTTGGCTGATCATGGGGTCATGCCCTGGATCCGTGGCATCACCTTATTATATGTATTGCATGCTGATATCCAGATTGTTCGTAGATATGCCCCAATACCACACTAGCCAAACGGTCTGTTGCCATTGGGCAATAGGCTTGTGATCATATCGAGTAGATGGACGTAGGGTCACAATGATCGGGAGTAACTTAAGATTATGGGATGTGCCGTGTGCTGTAAGTGTTGTATGCTATTATAACAACCCGTACCTTAATGGGCCCGAAATTTTGACTTAATCGAAACCCAAGTTCAGTGGGGTATGGATTGTTGGTTTTGGTAACCTGTAATAAACACAAGTGTATTAGAGTGCGATCAATGTAAACTCATAGCAGAATTGAAAAATATAATATAACATACGTATTGACTAAGGATACTACTTCGGAATATCATTCCTTGGATATTTAAATATCTTATCTACGTCAAGTATGAATAAGAAGACTTCATCATTTGCAGTTCCCATCTTGCTCTAGTATCTTGTCCTTCTAAATCTATTTTGTGGGTTATTATGAGGAGGGGGGTCAGAACAATGTTCTGGTGATTGGAAAGTTACATACTTTACCCATACCATTAGTTTATGCTAACTGATTTTTGTTTAAGTGTTATGTCTATTATTTATGGCTAATCTGTAAAATCATATGTCCACGTACGATATACCTAACCTAACATCTCCAAGATATAACTATATAAGTATATATATCTATTCGCATATATGTCTAACAATTTAACTACCCGAAAACACTGGCCATTTAATACTTCTTCAATAGGGAGGAGGCAGGCCGAACGACTATTTAATACCTCAGTCCCCAAAGCGGGCCCTCCGCAGCATAAACGTTAGTCAATCGCTTCTAGCTAAAGAGACTAATGACTCCTATATATGACCTTATAATATATAATTTAATTGTCGTATCTCTAACGCATCTTAAAGACTCATCTAAGGGCTAACTAACCCACCTAAGATAAACTAATTTTCGTTTAACCATCTACTTTGAGGTCTATGCATCTTTTATACGGATCCTACACTAGTAGAAAGAAAAATCTGTTAGGGCATAATCCAAGTCTTTGCTACCGCTTGCTCGGAATTACTGGTGGTCATAACCTATATGCTAGACCTATTACTAAACGCTGGTACCAACTGCTGACATAGTCCACCGACCTTCCACAGCCGACATCCCATTTAGACTAACTTAAGTAAGTCAAGGAAAATGCCCCTTTTAGTTACTTAATACCTCTTATTAGAAATAAAGCAGACAACATTTCCTTTAAAATTGATCGATCATTTAATACTTCAACTCTGAGGTGAACCCTATGTATATTTCCCCCCACCTATCCGCAATGCATATCCCATCCCAATCGGTCCTATGGTTGGAGTTGTCTCACATTAGTAGTAAGCATACACAACTGCTGACAGCCTCTAGGTAAATGATAGACTTCTGTTGTATAACTCTACTGACCTCACATCTCAACCCACTAAACCAAACCTATCATCCAAAGCCTAAGTGTTGGGCTAGGCCCACTAATTGACGCTCGTTCTAAACATATGATTAAAGCCATATAATTTCCTACCATGGAATATATATTGCCTTCTACGTGTATTTAATAGTATTAATAGTTTTTCATTATGTAATTATTCATATTTTATACGCTTAGGCTTTTGTTTCCTTGTTCCATTATCCGTTATTAGTCATTAATGTCAAAATTGGATAATTTATAATGATATTTATTTACCCATTTCAAAATCCATTTATTCTGCCTATTCAATTTCCTCATTAATGCCATATTAAATTCTCTGATAAATCCTTATTTAATTTCTTTAACTCTCTATTAAAAATAAATTTATTATTCATTAAATTTGTAGTTAATGTCCATAAATTTTGGAATTCCTATTCCTTCCTTTTAAATCCTATAATTTATTACACTATAATAACTAATACAAATATTGTCGTAAATTACGTTATATATATATGTTTATATTTTTTAATCGATATGCACAGTTTTACACACACACATACACATAAACTAATTATTAATTCCTAAACTAGAACATTCCTTTCCATGTTTTTAGAGTTATCCTTTGGAAAAGGATTACCTTTATAACTTTCCATAAATTACCCAAATATGAGACTTTTTCTTCGGTTGAAATTACAAGGAATTACCTCTTTTCTTTTATTGAAATAGATAGTGCAAACTACGGAGAATAATATCCATACTTTCCATATTTTTTTATTTTTGGTATATTCCTTGTTAATTCAAACGACGTACTTTTATACATATTTTATAATTTGGATAATTTGGGAAAATTACATGGAAATAGATATAGTTAAATTATACCCTACTCCAATAAATTAAAATATTGAAATTCACATTCCAAGTCAATTAGGATAACCAAATTTACAATTCAATTATATATCTGGAATAAACAAACATTCTACTATAACAAATATTAGGGACTTAATTCAAATTTCCAGATTAGGTTGTACATACTATTCCTATTTTAATTACCTACTTTATAGAATATGTAAGAGATATTCCTATACATTTGTTTTAAGCCTACAATTCATCAGACGTTATTTAGGCACAATAATTAAATAAAATCCAACAATATAAATTTTAATATTGTAAATAAATTATATAATTTCTCACTCACCTTTTTAGCTTTCTAAATCTCCCAAATTCGAATCCACTCCTTTACTTACTCCTTTTCCATTCTAAACCAAAAGTATATGTATAACAAGGTATATACATACTATTAGAATTACAAATATGAGAAGAGATTTATGGTTAAGGGGAATAAAAGATTGTAATTATAAAATCTTACCTTTTTCCTTCACAATGTTGATTCGCTTCTTCTCCTCTTCTCTTTTATTTTCCGCCCATCTCCGATTTTTTTTTGTGTGTGTGTATATACATATATATAATATTATATAATTTTTAGAAATAATAGAGAAGAGAACAATGGCAGAGCTTTACTGCTTGGATTAGATAATAAGAGAAGTGAAGCGAAGGGTTAGGCCTGTTTTTATATATGCTCTAATCAACCGTAACCATTAGATTAAACTAATTAAATCTGGGTCGTTTAGCCATTGCTCAAACCCTATCCTCCACTTAATGACTGGTCAACCACACCTCTACAGGCGTTCGACCGTTAGCGGTCGACCTGACCATAGAGGGTGGTCGATCGGTAGGGACCATGTTTTAATTTTTATTTATTTCTATTTTTGTTTTTTTAATTATTTTCGCTCCAGAAACTTCAAATGCTAATAACTTTTCGTTTGAGCTTCGATTGCGAAACTCCAAATATGAAATTTGCTCAAAAAATCGCCATGAACATAGTGATGCAAGTTTTCTGGCCAAATTCCATCATTTGCTCAAATGTCATTTTGGAGCCTTATTAATTATTGTTAATTTTACGAGATGTTACATTCTCCCCCCCTTAAAAGAATTTTGTCCCCAAAATTCCTCAAAGGTTGAATCATGTACCATAGCGCTTAAGCAATCTAAGCTATCTAACCAATTAATTTATAATCGATTTTACAGCTAAACATGTACAAGTACATGGTGTATCACAACATATAATACATGTATGCAGAATGATTCTAAATCGGTGCCTCATATATCAATGCATTCTTTTTAAAACATTTTGAAAATATGATGCAAACAACCTAGATATATTGGTAGTACTATATGTATGCAAGTTTTAAAAAATCCTTTTTCACACAATAATTTCCACACTCCTATGAGTAGGAGTATGGTTCAACCAATTTTACATCAAATATCTACCATCCAAAACCTAGCACACAATTTTTAACATCCAAAAATTTTGAAAATTCGGGTTCTGAATCTATATTCCTATATCGAAAAAGGAATTTGGATGGAAACTTTTACAATTCCACCCTTCTTTTGGATACCTGTTCTGTGATGACTACCCTATACCATCGACACCAACAATATCAAAATAGTGCACTGTAGTCGTGCTCGGTCGATATAGAACGATCATCAAGTTTGAAAATGAAACAAATACAGCATATGATCAGTCATATATCTCACAGCACATGAATAAATTATAATATCACGGATATAACAGGAGAGACAGTAATAACTATGTGAACAAATTATCATAATATAGTTCCACAGAGTTATATACAAATGCAGTAGAGTTTATATAACATAAATAAACCTAACAGTTGTCTCATAACAAGAAAATAAGCAGTCACGGCTAAGGCTCCCCAGTGCTGCATGGCAGAATAAGCATAGAAATCCATATAAGTATATAATACAGGAAGCCTCATCCAGCTTGTCCTTTGCACAGCTATTGCATCAGCCAGACCAGTTATCTAGTCTACTTATTTAAGAGTACCCAAGATAGTAAGAAACAGAGCATAAAACCTTAGGTCAGATAACAGTCTGGTGTGAGTGGTAAATAAATCTCAAAATACTATTCATATATATATATATGGTAAGGAACAGAGCTACACGAATCTTACCCGACCTGCCCCTACAACCAAAGTGTTAGCATATAACATCATAATATGATACCCTACAAATAACATAAAGGTACTCTGCTCAAAATAAGGATATCAACTCTCCAGGTATTCCTATCTCAAATACCTACTCCCAATGATATCTCCAAGTGATAGCATTGAAAGCAACCATAGAAACCATAACATCCATCAAGCAATTCCCACTATCACTCCATGTGCCCTGAATATATGATAACTCACATGGCCTCCTTACTGCCAGGGACTAATGAAAATCCCGGTTTTCAGTGTACTCTCATATCATGTAGCCCAAAGCTAGAATCTAGACCCAAAGCCACTGGTCCAGAGTATTCAGATCCACTCCGTTGATCCACAGACGTCCCCACTTATAATACCTCTACTTCGAGTATAACAGAAAACACTCTGAATATAAACGATTCCTTAGCACATTCATCCGAGCCATCCTTTGTTCCATTCGAATCCGATCCTTTCCTTTGCTTAATCCAGTTTCCATTATTGGGAACACTTCACGTTCCTCATCTACGGCTCCCTCATTTATCAAGCCGCCATCTTCGAGACCTACTCCCTTCACGAGTCACAAACTGAAAATACAGCTTTATATTGTTGTTACATTTTCATTCAATCCCAATGCAAATGAACCAACACCTCTAGCATGATCTACAGATTCCCCTGCTCCCTCATTGTGCAAGCCTCACCCCATAGCTCTCACCAAAACAACTCGGTACCGAGTCAAAATGACTTGGCACCGAGTCATTTACTTAGCCAATTTTGGCTAAGTAAATCACTCTGCATATAGTTCTTCCTTCTCAAGTGCTCTAGACCCGACCCATTTATCAAAACAACTCAGTCCCCAATCCAAAGCATTCAACTCCAAGTTCTAGAAATAACTTGGTATAATACCCAACACTTGGCCAATCTCCTACATCTTGCTTATGGACGATCTTCCCTAGCCAAGCTCTAGAGATCCATGCCATCCGCTGACCCATATGGCTAACCAAAATTACTCGGCCCCGACCTTTCAAATCACCCTCTAATTGAACCCTTAAGCAATTTTGAGGTGCGACTTATTTTGCAAGCTCCTCCCATGCTCCAAAGCCTTCCCTCCAGGTTTCGTCCAATTCCGACCAACTTTATCGCCGATTTGCTAATTCTCCAATCTATCTTCCTAAGATCCCAAAACACTAGCAAAAAACATCAAAGTGAAAAATACAAGCTTAAAATAACATGTACGTACATCCATTCATACAAGCAATATACGAGAATGCGATAAACAAGTCATTCTAATATAGATCTACATTTTACATTCACATAAGAATATGAATAAGGAGAATTACTAAATCATTTTTGAAAACCATTTCAAAGATTCACAAATTTAGATCATAAACATATGATAACATGTAATTAAAGTTATAAAAGGTTTTGAAATCAAAAATAATGTTAAAACATGCAATTTTACCATATAAACATGCATAGGATAGTGAGAAAGCATAAACCACTCACCAATTACCAAAATCAACCAATTCTCGCCTAGATCCAATGTGGATAGAAATAAAAAGTAATGCAAATCAACCAAAACGAAGATCTCTAACTTCTACTTAATAATTTTCTCTCTAATTAATGATTTAGCTATAATTAGAGAGTAATTTGTGAGATTTTGGATGAATCTAGGGTTAATGGAGGTTTATATCTGATTTGGGAAAAAGTTTTAGTTTGACTCCTGCAGCCCCATATTTATACTAATCTCGAATTAGACAAACGAACCTACTTATGGGCTTAGTTAATTACACACTAATATGGGCCAACAACCATCTAAACTTAAAACAAGCATGGCTTCCTAACCGTAAGTCCGTTTTCCTATTATGAGCACTCTACTGAATAAAAAACCATCATCCTGAAGCAATGGAACTAGTTTGAGAACCTAATTCGACTCCTATTAAAAGTTATAGCCTAAACAAAATTTCTAAGGTCAAAATGGTCACATAGCAATTTGGAAAAAACCAGAGATGTGTAAAAAGACCCTAAGAGTCATACTCCAAAATTATAGAATCATACGACCTCATATGAATAAAATAAAAATATTTTACGATCCTCTTATTCGTAAAAATACGGATCGTTACATGTTTTGTTGTACCTTGAAACCTTCTCTTTTGCCCCCAAAACTTTTTCAACTTTTCCAAGTACAATTTACATAAAGAAGTTTATTTTTGGATGTCAAAGCATAATTATCCTAAGCGTAGGTGTTTTTACTATTAACAAGGTATGGAAATAGAAATTCCAAAGCTAAAACAGCCTTTTCCCATGTTATTATCTATGTTTGTATGTTATCACCCTTGTTGAATAGTTAAATTCACATTCATTAACACGTCGACCCGTCCTACGATAAGCATGTGGGACTAAAAAATTGAAAACTTTTCATTTTCCGTCAAAAATCTTTTTTCTTTTCCAATCGATCTTGCAAAATAGTTTCAAAAATCAAATTCCCAAAAGTATTTAAACACAATATTTCTTTTCAAAAGCACTTGGCCAAAATTTTCCAAAATCATTTGAACCCAACTTCTCAAAAGCATTTAAACAAAAAAATTCAAAAGCATTTGAACGCAATTTTTTAAAACATTTGCTGCTCCATTCTTAAAACAAATCAGGCCAGGTCTTAACATAATAAGAACCCAGTCTATGAGTTAACGCATATGATTGACCCTAGTATTGTGCAGTTAATCTTAGATTTGAGAATCCTATTCTTTTTTACTTTTTAAAACACCAAACTATCTACAAGCGTATTTATAAATTTTAGCATTTAAGGCATATGGACAGTAATTAGCTTTTAAGGCATAGGATAGCGATCCATGATTTCGCAACAACCTTTCTCTGTCCTCCGCTCGCTAAAATTTATTTCTCCTAAAGTCCTAAAGTTTTTGAGGTTGAAGCATTTTTAATTTCTAGTTGCTAAATTATTTTATAAACTTCTAGCCTTACCTACATTTTATCGCTAGTTAAGTGTCTTTATGACATTTTCTTATTTACACCGTTCCTTAATATATATATATATATGTGTGTGTGTGTGTGTGTGTGTGTGTCTATATGTGTATGTAGCTAGCGGTCTAATCCCATCCATAAAATCAACACTATGATAAAATAGAAACATAACTCATATCATATTGTACGCACTTCTAATAAACTAAGGAGGACAACTAGCAATTACAACCTAAAAACCCTGAAAGAAAATTTTGTTGCAAGCTATCATTCATCATTAACTGGTGTTAATTATGTTGTGGCCCTAAAATTCTTACTAAATTAAGACGGACATGTCTAGTATGCTATTCAATTATCACCCACCTTCCTTAACTCTCGTTGGCTTCTAATAAATGTGGCTCATCCATTACTTCAATTATCACACCCAACTATAGAATAGATTGCGTATTCCTGCACTGTAGTGGGTAAGCAATATAAACTATGCACATTTTGAATAACTCTTCGGAAAATTAGCTTGGTGGAAAAAATTTCCTACCACTTTTCTTACTTCTCTAGCCTTGAGTCAACAAACATCCTTTATGTGGGTTTGCCATCTTATTACTCTCTTCTCCAACCATACTACTATCTTCTCTCAATCTCAATCTCTTGACAGTATCCTCAAACTTTGGTATTTGCTTCCTCTATATCCTTGATTCTTCATTCTAGTGTACCGTAAGATTCGCAAAATTGTACTTTGGTACCATTTCCCATTACTTTGAATGTTCCTCTCATGGCTTCCACATATCTCTAATAAAATATTCCTAGATCTATACCAATATTCCTTTTATTTAACCGAGATTCCTTATTGCTACCCTACAAGATTCCATAGCTATTTTATTCCTAGCCTAGTCTTTACCTCCTCTTACCTAGCGGTCATCCCTATCCACTCCATATTAAAAAATAGTTTTAGTTCTCACAACTCCTTTAAAAATAAAACTTCACGGTCATGAAGTACTTGATCAAAAACTTTTATCTTTAAATACATAAACTTAGAAACCTTTTTATCAAATTAAAGATTGCTTGGTTTCCAATAGGAATCGTGAAATTTTTTCCTTTTCTAACCAACTTTACCTTTTTAAAGAGTTTCTACAATGGAAATTTACTTCTTTTAAAAGTAGGATTTTTAAATGCAAAAATCTATCACGTTTAACCCAATTGTCATACTAAACCCTTTTTTTCAAAAACATCTTTTATAACCTTAGACGATGAAAAGTGGAGTAGACAAGGATAAATTTCATCCTATTATTTTCCGATTACTCATGTATCTCGCTTCCACCTTTGATGGGGATTTTAATGGCATATGAAGGGGACTTCTAAAAGATACCTACAATTGCCGCATATACCTAAGCGTCGATCTAAAATATATGCACAATTGCTACATATCTATGGAATTTATCCATTCCTCCTATCCTATTCCTATTGCTTTTCTCTTATTTATTTATATAAATTTCTACTGCTATTTCTATGTAAATTTATAATACTACTACTATTAAAATTTCTCCTACCTAAATAGCCTTCAAGTGGCTTTCACTTCTCTAATAATCTATTCTTCCTATCTTAGTTATTGGGCATTCTTACCCTTATATTCTCTATACCCCATTTGAATCAAATACCATTTTCATTTATCCACCCCTTAAAAAGAATTTTAAAATGGAACCTCCAAATTTAGACAATAGGAAAAATCATCGACCCTGACCTACGCTCTATTTTTCATTTATTTCAAATAATATCCCTTTATCAAAAATCTTCAAATCCAAATTTTTTGACTCGATCAATTTTAAACTAAGAATTTCAAAAATGTAAAACCTTTTTTTTACCAAAAACCTTTAAATCAGGAACTTTTGACTCAATAAATTTTCAAATTATGAAAACTTCCTTGCTTTTTCAAAACAACAAATTTCCCACAAATTCTTTGAAAAACCCATTCAAAACATTTCAAAGAATTCTCAAAAACCTTTTTTACCATTTTTTTACAAATGGGTTTGGACTTAGAAATGGACTTTAATTGTCCTTCCTTTTGGACTTTCCTTCTTCCCTACTCAATCTTCATCAAAAATCCAGCTATCTTCTAGTGGTGATTTATGCACACCTTCTTGCATAAACCTTCTCCACTCCTTCTTCATACCTTAGTTTCGGACGTTATATAGTTTCTTACCTTCCATTTGTCTGGATGAAACGTGCGTCTTCAATCGATAATCCATCAAAATCTACAACCATAAGACAGCTTATGCCCAGCAAAGGAGTCAAGCACCATCCAACCTTCGGGATTCTTCTATTTTTCTGGATGATATTTATTTATCCGTTTCAAAATCCACTTATTCTCCTATTCAATTTCCTCATCAATGCCATATTAAATTCTCTAATCAATCCCTATTTAATTTCTTTAACTCTCTATTAACTACAAATTTACTGCCCGTCAAATTTGTAGTCATTGTCCATAAATTTTGGAATTCATATTCCTTCCTTTTTAGTCCTACAATTTAATACGCTATAATTACTAATACAAGTATCGTCGTAGATTAAGCTATATATATGTTTTTATTTTTTAATCGATATGTGCAGTTTTATGTATATATATTCTTATTTTCTAATTATTAATTTATGAACTAGAACATTCCTTTCCACATTTTAAATTATCAGAGTTATGCTTTCAAAAAGGATTACCGTAATAACTTTCCATAAATCACCCAAAAACGAGACTTTTGCTCTGTTTGAAATAAAAGGAATTATCTTTTTTTTATTCAAATAGACAGTGCAAACTACAGAGAATAATATCCATACTTTCCACATCTCTTTTCTTTTTGGCATATTCCTTATTAATTAAAATGACGCAATGTTATACATATTTTAGAAGTTGGATCATTTGTGGAAATTACACGAAAATATATATAATTAAATCATATCCTACTCCAAATAAATTAAAATATAGAAATTCACATTCCAAGTCAACTAGGCAACCTTATTTTCAACCTAATTATAAATCTGGAATAAACAAACATTCTACAATAATAAATGTTAGAGACTGAATTTAAATTTTCAAATTAGATTGTACATACTATTCCTATTCCAATTATCCATTTTATAGAATATGTCGGCTATATTTATATATATTTATTTTAAGCCTACAATTCATCAGATCTTATTTAAGCGTAATAACTAAATGTAATACAATGATATAAATTTCAATGTTATAAATAAATTATATAATTTTCCACTCACCTTTTTAGTTTACCAAATCTCTCAAATCCAAATTCATTCCATTACTTGACTCTTTTTCCATTCTAATCCAAAAGAATATGTAATACAATGATATACATACTAGTAGAATTACAGATCTGAGAAGAGATTTGGAGTTAAGGGAAATGTAGATTTATAATTATAAAACCATACCTTTTTCCTATGCAACATTGTTTCACTTTTTCTCCTCTTCTCTTTTATTTCCCGCCCTTCTTCGATTTTTTATATGTGTGTGTGTATAATATTCTATAATTTTTAGAAATAGCGGAGAAGAAAAGTGGCAGAACTTCACTGCTTAGATTAGGAAATATGAGAAGAGAAGAGAAGGGTTAGGCCTATATTTATAGGCTCTCGAATCAACCATAATCGTTGGATTAAAATAATAAGTCGTGGCCTTTTGGCCAAGAATCAAACCCTAGCCACACGATCACTCCCACATAGGCAGTTTACCGCTAGTGGTCGACCGGTCCATAATGGATGGTTGATCAGTGGGGTCTGTGTTTTAATGATTATTTATTTCTATTTTTGTTTTTTAAATTATTTTCGCTTCGGAAACCTCCAACGCTAATAACTTTTTTTTGAGATCCGATCGCAAAACTCCAAATATGAAAGTTGCTCAGAAAATCCCCACGAACATAATGATGCATGTTTCATAGCCAAATCCATTGTTTGCTCAAATGCCATTTTTGGAGCCTTATTAGTTATTTTTAATTTTATGGGGTGTTACAGCTATCCTCTGGAGTGGTGTTGTGTATATGAGGCTCCCATATGGAATACATGAGATTATATGGTTATATTATGTTATTTAGGGACGAGGACCACTTAACCCGTATGACCTACTATGTGCCCGTCCATCTCTATGACGGTCTATTTGCCTATATATTATTGGGGCTGGTAGTGTGCTCACACACTGAGTCTTAGATTGTATCTATATGCTTTGTGATGAGTCTGTATTTGTTATTGGTCATATATCTCCTACGGCCATGCAATCGAGACCCTTCATCTCTCATTACGGTCGATGGTCGAGATTTGCATTATTGTATTAGGTTTTGGCATAGTAGTTCATGTTTAGATGATGGTTCACCTATATTGCTCATGTGCTATTGACGAGATGATTGGCTATTCTTTACTATTGGTGATATTATATATGCACGGTTTGGTATGGGATTGGTACGTATGGGATGTTATATGTTGCTTTGAGACACTTATGTTTACACCATGTTGGTTGTTATTATATATTGATATCCATATTCTAGACATAGTCGGACCTGTGTGTTATTTATATAATACTCAGGTCAGTCCGAGATTCCAAGTTCAGGGACGAAGAGACCAGCTTGTGGTTGTTGAACATAGCTTGGGGCTAGGATATTAATCGTCTATAAGTTTATAAATTTGTATTTGTGTTTGTCGCCTCGGGTTTATATTTTTTTATGGAGTTGTGATGTATGCATTGGAAATATACATTGTATTTATTTTATAGATAGTGGGCATTTGACTATTTTGTAGACCTACTCGGGCTTGCGCGCGCACACACACACTCTTTATTATATGTTATCGCCGCGTTGATGACTTTGTGTTCTTTATGATTTGTTTTATATTGTGTATTGTACTGTCTTAAAAACACAGTTGATATTGCTTTGTGCCAATATTGGGTGCGTATAATTAAGTAGTTTATGATTTTTGAAATATGTACCGGTGTCAGGCTAAGGGAACATTCACGTGTGATAGCCTAATATCGCCTTATTTTCCGTATTATCAAAAGGTATTACCTAGTAATACCTTTGGTAGTATGGGTATAGAGGTGGGGTGTCACATCCATTTTCTCATCTTTATTTCTACCATAGGTGGTTAGGTTAGTAGGTTAAGTAGGCAAAGCATGGTGCATAGAGTAGGTGACTTGGCATGTTAGAGATTTGTTTTCCTTATAGTTACTCCTCTATGTAATTATATTATGTTATCAGTTGGACTCTTACTACAAATTGTCATTTTGAGATTTTACTTATGGCTGACTTCATGCACCACATTCATTTTAAGATTGTATAGCTCTGGACTTTTTTCAATATTTATATTTTATTTCCTTTCGATGTGAAATCTGAAAGTGTAGAATGTTCTAAATTTTATATTAGTCTCTGTATCACATGACTAGTACAAACCCGACGATTCGTACTTTTTGGCACGAGCAAGTTCAACCGTCATTTTAGGCCTTGAATCGGTGTGTCCGAAGGTGCGGGTTATTACAATTTTGGCCTAAAGGTTCTTAATTATAAAGGCTTGAGGGTCGACAGTGGTCGACAACACTAGTTTTTCCTTGTCTAACCATACCTATGACAAGCATTCTGAAGCTTCTCATCCAAAAGCTTATATTTGGCCTCGAAGACCTTTAGGTCATCTTGATGCTTTTCTTGGCAACCTCTACTACCTTCTTCGGTTAATCCACTTATTTGGAATAGAAGCTGCATGTCAGTTGATGATCCTTCTTCTCAATCTTATGCCATTGGATGGTCAACAGGTTAGCCTTGTTCATACCAGATAGGTTATGGTGAGCCTTTTAAAAGTATAATATTGCTCAAAAATATCATGAACACATGCTTTATTATGAATGGCCACCTCATTAAGAATGTTCTTTAGATCATAGTCAAACTTGGCCTCCGTGAAGAATAGTTGAGGGAAAGCCTTTTGCATCTCGTAAGATTCGGGCTTATAATCGGGTTCGAGACGGCCGTTGAGGCATGTGTGGGAAGGGGCCACGAAGGCGTGCTCTTTGTCGGACCTCTGTTGAATGGGTTTGAAAGTCGAAGAGCCAGTGGGTTTGGAGGTATGCTTGGATTTGTGGAAAGGCACTAAAGCTTTATGAGAAGGAGGCATTAATATAGGGGTAGTGTGAGCTCTAAAGGCATGAGGACGATGTTACAACCACAATTACGTGTTTGATGAACACAACTATACAACAAAAGTTACTAATATTGTATATGAGTTATTTTAGATAGTTTAGCAAAACATAGAAAGGCAATGGATACTTAGAAAATCAAGATGGTGTTAACAAAGATCAGACAAAATCATAGCAAATACTTGAAGATGAGCTTCAAAGACAAAACTATGCCAAAAGTATTATACATGTCGTTTTTGGTGTCATATACTTAGATTATATGTTAAACCACTTAAAAGATCTCCAAACACCCTAAACCTGAACATAACCTCTATTATATATCCATGAAGCTCCGTGAATTTTCTCATAATTTTCAGAAGCATCAAAGATCGAAAACAAATGCATTTATGCCTCAAGTTTACCATGTATGAAACATACAACTAGTGGACTGGTTGCAGGATACCGGTCAATCGATTGTTGATCTACAGGCCCACTAAATCCAAAAACCGAAGCCACTTTCTTTTTATTTCTTTTTTGCAGTCGTGACCTTTAACATCCAGAGCTCAAAACTCAATGGCCCCTAACCCCTCAGAAGCATCTCTAGATGATCCGCCTTCATCCATATATAAACCTAGGGTCTTACAAACATAAAATAACTTCTTGCTCTCTCGATTTCCAAATCTCTATTATGGTTTTCTGTGCTTGCTTTCCAAAGCCCTAGCAGTTAATTTTCGAGCATATAACTATACATTATTTTTTTAAACCAATCATTATACCCTGCACTTCATTATAATCAATTGTTTAAAATGGTATAAGAATTTATAGAGTATCACCGACGATATTTGTATTTGAAGATACTTATGTTTTGAAGTTTATCTTTTCCTAAAGAAGTGAAAGTCCTCTTGATGTTGTTCATTAGGTGGTATTGAAGTCCTATTGGTGTTGTTCGTCGGGCGAAAGTTATAAACTTATTCCTTCGGGTTAGGTGAGGCGTTGTTAGAGAATATACAAAAGTTAGACTGGGATTGGACTAAGGACGGCTTTTGCGAAGCAGGATAAATCTCGATGCATAGTTTATTTACTGCATTATATATTCCTATCTACTAGTTAGTAATATTAGTTGTTATTACTTAGCCATATTAGAGATTCTATTCCACAACTTATAAGTTTAGCTATTGTTAACCGAGTTTTTAACCCAGCAGAATTCAGAAGGAGTTAAAACATTTAAATTGCACCAGAACAACTCGAAACTTGATCGGATGACCTAAAAGTACATGACAAAGAAACCTCGGATGTTTGGATCAAAAGTACCCTAAGTATTTGGATCGGCACCGATCCGATCCAATTGGATCGGTACTGATCCAAATTATTGACCTGTGGATTCTCCAATCCACATGCATTATATTCCTACATCTCTCCTAAACTTATCTACCAAGTTTGATAACATTCCGAGCATCCGAGTTGAAGAAGTCAAGACTTATCTAATTCTACTTACAGTTCAATCTAATTTATAGGTAGACCATCAACAAAACAAGTCAACAAGCTTTGAAATCACATGGGGAACCTCAAATGCAAGAAAAGAAGCCAACGAAGAAGGAGTTGCTCAAAAATTGCATAACATTTTGGATCGTTATCGATCCAAAAAGTTAGTTCGAATCGCCCCAAACTTTACGTGCCTCCTCCTATGGATAACTACGGGCTTCTGGTACTCTAGTTCTGATCCAAGTGCTATCTAATTCCTATAAATACCATCTTATCTTCAACAAGGAGGGGGCTGGCTGCTCTGATCACTAGGGAAACTCTGTTACTAAGATTCTTCAACCTTCCTCCTCCTCACAATGGCTAAGTCGAAACACTATAAAAATCTTGTGTTTCTCTACTTTATTCCGTCTTTTCTGCAATTTGGAGAGTGTTTTACTCTACTTTATTTGTTCTGATAAATAGGGCTGGTGCTTTCACACTTAAACTAGGGTGTTGATCCATTTTTTAGGTTAACATTTTGATGCTTTCACTGAGAAAACTGAATCCAGGCTTAGATCTAGCTATCAACTTTGGATCATATAGGTTCAAAAGTTAGATCCTCGATCTCAGCTCAGAAGATCTGCTGCTGAGAATCAATGGCACTAAGAAGAAGGAGAACTGCTTTCGAAATATCTATAGGAGCTGTAATTGCTGGAGAAGATATCAATCCTTAACAAATTGAGATTAATGGCGCTAATACAGGAGATCAGGTGCTAGGTTCCTATATTCAGCGTGAAGTTGTCACTAGAGATGAATTAAATAAAATGGTTGATGAAATTAATCAGAAGATGGAAAACAGCCAAAGAGCTCTTATGGACAAATTGAATGCTCTATTGACATTACAGTCACATGCTACTCCAAGAACCATAACAGATCCAGCGGCTGCCATAGAACAAGAAAATTCTTCCGTCTTTGGCCTAAACAGGAGAAACAGAAAGTAGCGGCAGAAAGGAGTGATAGGCGAAACCATAGGAATTAATATAGAACGCAAGCACTCCACCAACTGCGAGGCAACCTGCCACAAACTTGAATAGTGAAAATCCTACGAGAAGATATAGCAGTGGATCTCTCTGACTCAGAAGACGGTGAGCGACTTGACGATGACAAGTTGGAAGAAAATGTCAATGCATTCAATAATGCCAGGGAGATCCAAACTGCCCCTACCCGACCAACCGCAAACTAACGGAACTCTAAGGGAGTGGCTCTCCCGAAGACAGGATAGCCTAGGCTTCAATCCACTTACCAAGATCGTTTACAAAATCAAACACTTGGTGTAGTCACTAACAGCCAACCCGTAGATTACCGGACATCTGAGGCATATATCGTAGACATGGTCAAGCGACTAATGGATGAAAGTAAGGATAGAAGGGATGATGAATGGGGATCTGCACCAAGTCGGACTTCCTTCACTAACGACATTCAAAATGAGAGGTACCCTGAAAAGTTCACTATGCCAACTATTCCGTCTTACGATGGGATGAGAGACCAGAAAC
Source organism: Allium fistulosum (assembly GCA_030737815.1). Classification (NCBI taxonomy): domain Eukaryota; kingdom Viridiplantae; phylum Streptophyta; class Magnoliopsida; order Asparagales; family Amaryllidaceae; genus Allium; species Allium fistulosum. The sequence goes on from CM060907.1 coordinate 856,755,886, forward strand.
CCCACTTGTATAAGTACAGTTGGTACATGGATGGAGCAAATGCTTCGAATTCCGATTGATGTAGATGTTTCCTGATTTTCTTGGAGGGAATTGCTTCCATGTGGTTCACCAGGCTGCCTCCAAGATCCATCTCACCTTCGATCAACTAGCAACAGGATTCCTCGATCAATTTAGGCTTCACACGACACAACCAAAAAATGTGATGTCCTTATTTGGCCTATTCCAGGGACGGAATGAATCTCTGGAGTCCATCATAAATCAGTTCAAAACTGCGGTGATTGAAGTAAGTAATTCAAACGAGGATATGGTTTTCATGGCCTTGGTCTGCGCTGTCTACCCCGAAACTGAATTTGAAAAATGGATCAAAATGAAACAACCTACCATTAGGAAGGACTTCAATCGAAAGGCAAGCCAATATTTGAGATTAGAAGAAGTGCAGGAATTAGAAAAGAAATCTGCTACAACCAACCAACATTGGGCAGAGTGGTATGGCGACAAACCAAAACATAAATACCTCCGGGACTGTTGGAGCAAACGCATGCAAAAATATGGAAATTAGAAAAGTAAGAACCGGAATTCCAACAAGCAAAATGGAAGTAAAAAGCGACTTAAAGGTTTGACGCCAGAAAAATACACCCCGCTCAATGATACTCCAAAAAACATCTATCTCGTGATACAGGAGACGGAAGAGTACAAGAAGCCGCCTAAAAGGAAGCAACTGAACATGAAAAGCATTCCGGAAAGTACTGCCGCTTCCATAAAACACGTGGCCATAACACGAATGAGTATCGTCACCCGAAGAACTTGATTAAGGAGTTAATTCGAAAAAATAAGTTCCAGCAGTATGTGAGGAAACCACATAATCCTGACCAACCCGCAGCGCCCCAAGCTCCTAGAGATATAGGGAATCAAGATGGAACCAGCAAAGAGGGACCTAGGTGGACTGACCAGAGACTCATCATTGGAACAATATCTGGAGGACCCCATCCTATGCAGAAGAGTTGGGGAGAAATGAAGCGGTATGCAAGCTCATTAAACCATGCTCCGAAAGATTCATGTTTTGCAATCGAAGATGGAGTCCTTGCCAAGTAGCAGAGAACCCTGAACGATGACATAGTATTCTGAAATCGAGACACTGAAGGGATAGAAGCTCTAACTCTCGACCTCATGGTCATAACAGTAGGAATTGGACCTGCAATGGTCCGACGAGTATTGGTAGACAATGGAAACTCTGTGAATATCCTTTTCAAATGCACCTTCAACCAGATGAAGATCGATATGAAAAATGTATCCGCTCGCTGAACGAAGATCCAGGGATTCACTAGTGAACCCAAACAACCCTTCGGAACAATTTATTTACCCATAGAACTCGGAAAAGGTGACCAAAGAGTCATCCTCATCCAAACCTTTGTGATCGTAGATGAAATTTTCGCCTACAATGCCTTCCTGGGGAGGCCCGCCTTGGCAGATTTCAGAATTGCTTTAGCTCAATGGTGTCTAACTATGAAGTTTCCGATAGAGAACGGTAATCAAAGGAGACCAAAGTGCTGCTAGAGAATGCTATATCGGGAGCTACGTGAGTCTAAAAGAAGGGAAAAGGGGAAAAAAGTGGGGAGAACGTTCCACATTTTGTGAACCTACCGAATAGCAACTACAGAGCCGCCCCTGGATTAGCCTATTCGATAAGGCTTTAGACCCTAGAAAGAAGAGTTCAAGGGAGGAATGGGCAGCACCGGCAGAACTGACAGTGTCTGTCCTAGTTGATATAGATGACCCAACACGGGTTCTGAAAATTGGATCACATCTTGGAAACAAGATGCGACTGGAACTCATCAAATTTCTTAGCGCCACCCTGGACGTATTCGCTTGGACGCATTCCGATATGTGTGGGTTTTCACCAAAGATTGCATGTCACGCACTTAATATTGATCCCAAATATACACCAGTGAAGCAGAAGAGACATAGCTTAAGACCCGAACGGTCCAAAGCGCTGAGAGAAGATGTGACTCCCCACCTCTATACCCATACTATCCAAGAGTATTACAGAGTAATACTATCAGAAAATACAGAGAATGAGGCTATATGGGGGTACATACATGAATATTCCCTTGGACTAACACCGGTACATTTTAAAAAAACATCTGATAAATAACTAATCTATACATACACAGTATTAGTACAAAGCAATGGAAAGGTGTGTCTCTAAGAAAGAACAATATATATTATATAGTAAAATAACAGAGAACAAAGAGTCAATCACAACGATAACATATAATATATAAAATACATTAATGTTATAAGAATACAATACAACTCAATTTCAATTATATATACATACAATGAATCTGATATCATATACAATTCTAATATTGTACTCCTTTAAGCCCAATAAACACAAGCTGGTTATGTCGTCCCTGTACTTGAAATGTCTCGGACAGACCTGAGTTTATATAAATAATAAATTGGCCAGTCTATATCTAAATCCAATGTTAATGAACATATGGTATTCGGTATATACTGGGTAATAACATAATAATGTTATCTCATACAAACTCAAATATCATATAACGTAAAACATCACAAAACCTAGTATAAAATGTCATCACCCATATAAACAATTCAATATAAATCAAGAATACTATATTTAATGGGTGCATCATCCATATAATAAAACATCATCGTGGAAAATGAAACCATCAACTGAATCGGGCAAACACATAGTAATGCTCTTATACAATATCATAAAATCATATAATCAATGGATAATATGAAATAGCCCATCGATCCATCCAAACGATATCCAATATTATACAAATCACAAAGATAATCCAATACAATCCAAATCATGATCAATAATAAAGGCTATCTTAAAATATCAAATCATTAAACAATATGGATATAACGGGGATTGACTACACTTTAGACTCAACCAGTCTCTAGTCTAGTCAACTCATTATAGGAAAGAGACATATATGCCAATCCACTACACGTGAATCTAACGGGAGACTAACATCCGCCTACCACAAGCCTACTCTAGGAACACTGGCCTACTCGCCATCAGTAGAGTAACCGTCTATTCCTATAGTCGTCAAGGTAAATGTCAATCTAATACACATACCCAGAACCAGGCAGGGAGACTTACAGTCGCCTACCGCAAGCCTGCTCCAGGAACCTAGGTCTACTCCCCTACCGTAGAGTACTGTATATTCCTACAGTCTTCAGTTACCTCGACGGACATCGTGATCCCATCCACTAGTGGCTCGTCTACACGTAGTCCGATCACGACCTTGCTTTGCTCCTAATGGTAACAAACTGCTAGCCTAAGCGACATAAGGGGCTGTGGGCAACAGCCCATCTACTACTATTAATACCGTGATGCGCATCAAAGGGACATATAACCACGGTGCAGCGGATCTGGGGCATGACCCTACGATCAGGCCGCTAGGGTGGATATTGGCCAATATGGTTCACCCTCAAAAATAAAAAGAGCTGGACACTATGTGGATGGTCATATAGTACTCTAGCCTATAACTACATATATCTCTAGCAAAGGCTAATAAACGGCTCTCATAGGACAACGTCCAACAATACGATACTCCTCACCGAGTATCATATATATATATATGAATTATGAGCATAATCCTCGTTTGAGTGACATTTACTTACAATGAATAATCAAACAAATAACATAACAACGTCCCATACCACTGCATGTTACTCGGATAGTTATTTAATGCTCATAAACTACGCTCGATCCACACTAGATATCTCTATATGACAAGTCCAACGAATAACAGGAAAAGTATTACCGATTGCCCCATCCCAAACGGTATTACTAATCCGTCTATTTAGATTTCTCGTCGCATAGAATACAAATTATCACAAAATCATATAGAAGGATGTCATCATTGTATTATATCGAATCACTTCACAAAGTCAACATCAACGGTGAATCATTCAATTATCGAGATCAATGTAAAAATGAGAAATCAAAAACAGAATAAAGAAATCATACATAAAATTTCAATTTTAATTCAAACATGAAATAATAATAAAGTTAAAATATTTCATCAAACTATTAGATCAAATATTCATAACAAACATTCAAATCAATATAAAAATCACTTAAAACAATATTATTATTTTCATATTACTTTATATAAAATAGCTATATATTACATTTTCCTTTTATAACAAATTCAAACTTATAATTTATTATAACATTGATTTAAAGGGATTTATAACCAAAAGAAAATCTAGATTATTTATAATTTAATTAAAATATTCATAAAATACTTTTAATAAGATTTTAATGCTCTTAAATAATTTATTTCTATGCTTTCTAACATTAATTAAAACAAGCAATGAATAAATATCTATATAAGTATAATTATGGAGTAAAATCACTCCACAAACATATCAACTAAGAACGACATAAATATCGTAAAACCCGAGTTCCATTGAACTCCGATCAGACGAAAAATTAACACACATCGACTCATAAGTAAATATTTCTTTCAATTTGCAAATGGACAGAATTCTACTGGCAAATTGTTACTACCAATGCCAGCACAGCATTAACCAACAATTATCTCAATATTCTCTAATTTCAAATCAATATTCAGTAAAATTTACCAAGAACAGTACATTGTTTAGTGTAATATCCAAACGTCAAAATGTCATAGGTGTATATATTTCACTTGCCCGATAATAAACAAAATCCTGATTATGCTTAAATATAGGAATTACAGTCAAGACCCCTTGCCCTATATTTCAAGTTTTTTTTTGAAAACCCAGGAGAACCCGGCGGGACGGTAAACTCCTAAGAAGGGTATAGTAAAGTCGTCCGCCGATTCAAGCCCCCGTACCTCGGGTAAATTTATATAGGATAGGGAAGCGCATGGTAGAAATCGAACCTGAGTCTTTTTACCAGAACCCAAACCTTCTTTCCACTGCGCCGCACCTGCGGACCTATATTCCAAGTTTACAATCAAAAGAAACTCTACCGCATTAAATATTTTAGCAATGAACCACATTAAGCATCCCAGGTTGAAATAATTAATAACCTTACAACTGCATTTAACATTTATTTAACATTATCATTCACTAACTTTTATATTAACAAATAGTAAAAACATTCACATCAAGATTAAAGTAAAAACAAAGCTCGTGTGTGTGTCTATATATATATATAAGAACATCATACTGTGAAACAATAAATGCTCAAGCTAATAAGGTACGGTAGGTATCCAATATACGTGCCAGCCAGACATAAAAATGAAAAGGAATAACATCCTAGGTACGCATGGGAAAGAATGCAAACATATGCCCATACTGAATTACACTTTTCTAAACACAGCATTGCACATTCCAAATATTATAGACTTTGCATCCATTAACAAACACTTATATATATTTTAACTCACCTGCAAATGCGTATAAACACACGCACTATTGCAAAATTCATATGCCCAGCAAACACACATCTACTCACGCACCAAAATGGACACACGCATTGAACTACCTGACACTCACACGCACACTGGAAATCACTACACAGCGCATATATTAAATTATTTATTACGGCACTCACATTTGCATGTTTACACACACACAAAAATGTACTCACGCAAACGCATAGTCATACTCACGCATACACATATAAATACTCCCGCATAAAAATTTAAGAGATCTGGACCATTTTGTAATGTAGTTTCACCTAAGCTTCCATATATATAAATGTTTGCTGCATTTTGCCATTTTGCTTCTGCATGTTATAAATATATGCACATTTAAATACTTAGGAAAAATTTACGTAGCCTGTAGCTTTCTTAATATATATATTTTGATTGTTTCAAAGCTGCCTGCTTATATCCACCATGCATATATTTTAACCCATGCTCATATTTCTTTGCTCCACATAATTTCATGCATTATCTTTATATCATGTTTAGTCTCACATTTGCAAGCCTTTTGTATAATTATATGCTACGGTTTTCAATAATATGGTATCGCACACACGCATACCAAACATCCATAAACATGTATATATACAGTCATGCTCTCACCTGGCTACACACGGATGTCAGCAATTACAAGCATAAAAGCAACCAAAGGAGCATCAAACTGTATATCGAATTTTCTTCTTCCTTTGCCAGCTGATCACGCATGCATACAGCTTTATGTCTCCTCAACGCAACACAATATCCCTTATGCTTTAGATGTATATGAGTGTGAAGATTAACCTATGTAAATTTGGAGATTATTTGTAATTTATTTGATTTGAGTTAAATTGCTAAATGGAGGTGAGTTCTTCTCCCTCCATTTTCTTACTTCTGGTGGAAGATAAAAATAAAATGGGAAATCTCACGTGAGTGCTTTCCTAGGATAGAGAAAAAAATTCAGCAAATATTATGAGCTAGGATAATGCACTGTTGGGAAAAAGTTATTTGGGCTTGGGTAAAAATGCTTGGGCCTTGAATTTATAAAATAAACAAGTGTGTGTGTTTATATATATACACATATACATACATACATACATACATACATACATACATACATACATATATATATATATATATATATATATATATATTTCTCTTCTAAACTAAATCCCGTTTAATTTTTTAACTTTAACTAAATACAAAATTTATATACAAGTTTAGTTCTTTACCTAAATAACTCATATTTCACTTATATTACTTTTTATAAAATATTATTTACATATCTGAACTTATTTATTATTATTATTATTATTTTTTTATTTCAAATATCATATTTCCACATTTTAAACCCTTTTATTAAATAATGACAAATTAATTTATCAAATAAATAACCAAATTCCAATTTAATTAATTAAATTACTATTATTAACTTAAATTAATTGTTATTGAAAAAACGGGTTGTTACAGAAGAAGTGGATAAGCTGATAGCGAATGGTTTTATCCGCGATGCAACTTACCACGAATGGGTATCCAACCCGGTCTTGGTCTAGAAGTCCAATGGAAAATGACGAACTTGTATCGTCTACTCGGACCTAAACAAAGCTTGCCTAAAAGACAGCTTTCCTCTACCTAGATACGACCAACTTGTGGACAAGACAGTTGGACATGAACTACTATCATTTATGGATGCTTATTTGGGGTACAACCAGATCATGATGCATGAACCTAACCAAGAAAATACCAGTTTCATTATTGATCTGGGACTATACTGCTATAAAGTGATGCCATTTGGCTTAAAGAATGCTGGGGCAACCTACCAATGACTAGTGAACGCCATGTTTAAACATCAGATCGGAAAGACTATGGAAGTTTATGTAGATGATATGTTGGTTAAATCACGCATAGCTGCAAATCACTTGAACAACCTCGCCGAAATGTTTGAAATACTCTGCCAATATGCAATGAAACTCAATCCACTTAAATATCACTTCGGGGTGGCCCTGCAAAGTTCTTGGGATTCATAGTAAGCGCCAGAGGCATCGAAGCAAATCCCGAACAAATTACCGCTTTACGGGAAGTCAAGGCCCCGAGGAACATGAACGAGTTACAAAGCTTGAATGGAAAGGTTGCAGCGTTGAGCCGATTCATCTCAAAAGCAACAGACAAATGTATACCATTCTTTGACGCGCTAAAGAAGGGAAAGAAGAACTTTGAATGAAATCAAGCTTGTCAAACTGCGTTCGAAGAGCTGCTGCGACATATGGAAACCCCACCAATCCCGTCCAAGCTAGTAGACGGAGAAGAATTGTATATCTACTTAGCAGTCTCGCCCCATCCATTGAGTGGCGTGCTCGTACGAGAAGAAGCTAAGATCCAACGACTTGTATATTACATCAGTAAAAGGTTCACTGGAGCAGAAAAGGACTATCCAAGGTTGGAAAAAATGGCATATTGTTTCTTGAACGCATGCAGAAAGTTACGACCATACTTCCAGGCAAACCCGATCAAAGCTGACATATCAATCCTTGAAGCAAGCATTATACTGCCCCGAGACCTCTGGACGGCTTATCAAATGGAACATCAAATAACTTAGTACGAAATCACATACCATTCTCGAAAGGCAGTCAACGGGTAGGTGCCGACAGATTACATTGCCGAGTTTACAATACGAGATAACGAGGAAGAAATGACTCCGGAAGTGGAGACACGTTAGAAGTTGTTCATCGATGGTGCATCTACCAACTTCTGCTTGGGAGCAGGGGTAGTGGCACTGTGCAGTCAATTCCCCGATATTGCCGCGATATATCCCCGATATATCCCGTAGCGGACTTTTGGGGCAACGATATTCCTATAAAGTGGTCCAATATAGCGGATCCGCTATTATCCCCGATATTGGGGCAATAATCCGCTATATCCTCGATTTTGTTGCCCCGCTATATCCCCCTTTCCTATAAATAAGAATTTTGCATGATGTCTTGCTTTTAAGTTTTATGGTAACTTCAAAGTTGATGTAACAATGATATACGTTGTTGGTTATTATAACTAGTTCTAACTTTTTAAGTGTCAGCTTTGTTTATCTTTACTTTATTATAACTTGTTTTGCTTAGTGGGAAATAATAAGTAATAATTATTCCTCTTTTTAATGTAGAATGTTCATCATTCCTCTTTTTAAAGTCGTCCGATATATCTTGCTATATCCCCGATATATCTCCGCTGCAACTTTTCGCACCTCAAACGCTATGGAGCGGCATGGCGCTTTAACTGCACAGGGTAGTGCTTGGGACTCCCAAAGGACGATCTGTTTTCTATGCCTTACGCTTGGAATTCCCTGCAAAAAATAACGTAACAGAATACGAAGCATTGATATCCGGGCTGAAAGTTGTGAAGGAACTCGGGATAAAGTCCATACACACCTATAGCGACTCTCAGCTAGTCATTTGTCAGGTGAAAGGCGAATACCAGGCTCGGGAGGAGAACCTCGCCCCGTACCTATCTAAAGTGCAGGAACTGCCGAACAACATCGAGCATTACACTATAACTCATATCCCGAGGGAACATAACACGAAGGCGGATTATCTAGCCAATCTGGCCAGTTCCGGAGAAGCTCAGTCATTAGGGCTAGTCCCGGTTGAAACTCTGACCACTCCAAGCATAAGCGAAATGGATATCGACTGGATTTTTGAGACAACCAAAGAACCAAAGGCATGGATGACATCAATCAAGGACTACCTGCTCACAGGAACTCTCTCCGCGGACAGGAATCAACAGAAAAAGCTCCTTCGAAAGGCACCACGATTCACAATACAGGATGTGATACTCTATCGGAGGGGATTCTCTACCCCCTTGCTCAAATGTGTGACCAACGACGAAGCTCGAAGGATCCTAAGAGAAGTTCATAAAGGCGACTGCAGAGATCATACCGAGGGACAAACCCTTGCAAAGAAAGTTCTCCGGTATGGGTATTTTTGGTCAACAATAAACTATGATGCATCGGATTACGCCAGACGGTGCCACCAATACCAAAGATTTCAGCAAGATCAAAAGAACTCCCTCGATGGAGCTAACATAGATGGTCAGTGTGAGGAATGCGGAATATGGATCTTAAGGCTAGGAAAAACACTAGAGGGGGGTGAATAGTGTTTATAAGAAATTACTAAATCTTTTTAAGTTTATGTTAATTTGAACACAAATGTATGCAATATTCAGACACAGATATAATCACAGAAACAAACACAGATGCAGAAATAAAGTAAATGCAGCAAAGGAAAGAACACACCGTATTTTATACTGGTTCGGGGTAACCCTACATCCAGTCCCGCACAACTAAGTACAGATTTCCTTTCAAAAGCAATTCAACAATTACAACCCTCGGTTTCAAGGCTACGAGGTACACCCTCCAGAATCACAATCCTCTGGGTAGAGATACTTGATTTCCGGGGCAACAAGTTCACCCAATTGATTTCCAAGGCTACAATCACACCTTTTCTCGCTTGATTGATTTCCAAGGCTACAATCACACCTTTTCTCGCCAGATAGATTATAAAGAAGCCTATAACTCCGAATAGCACTTGGATCTTGTTGAGATAGTGATAGAGAATCAAACCAGAGATAATCTAGTTAGATTCAATGTTGATTTCGGCAGAGTGATGATAGGATTTTGAATAAGAAAATGTGGAAGAAGAAGAGAAGTGAAAAACCAGAAAATCTTATATAAAATTTGTTGAAACTAACCCCTATTTATAGAAGAACAACAGTCATGTCCATTCGTGAAAGGTTATGACGAATAGACACTTCTTTTGAAATTCAAATTTTTTAATCTAACTGTCACTATGTCGACATGGGGTATTAGGGCATGTCGACATCCCAAAGGAAATTTTGATGTTTTGATTTTCTTTGAAAATAACCTTTATCTTATATTACAACTATTTTAAACTTTATAAATATACTTGACTATAGATAAAATACATAGATAAATATAGAGAATAATATATATATATATATATAATTTTACTATAATTTTATATTTAAATCTAAATATAAATATAGTTTAAATCAAACGAAGTTTAAAAACACGAGTTTATTAAAAACAAAAACAAAGAATATTTTAAGGCTAAAACATCTTTTTGAAAATCATTTGAAAAGATAATTTTTAAGGCTAAAACATTTTGAAAAGCAATTTTGAAAATCATTCTGAAGTTGTTTTGAAAATCATTTTGAAGTAGTTTTGCAAGCTTCTTCCTGCAGAATATCTCATCATATCAGGACTCGAGAACTTGTACAAAACCAGGACGTTCGTGGGTTTGTAAGCCACTTGTCGTAGGTTTGTAAGCTACTTGTCGTGGGTTTGTAAGCCACTAAAAAAGGTAGAAATGGGTTCCATCCCAAAAGAAAAATGGAGTGAAGATTTCAGTGCTATTGTGAAGTTTTAACAAAATTCTAGACTCAATACTTATCTTGAAATCTTGAACTCTTGATAATCTTGATACTCATGAGTCTTCAATCTTGATATCTTGAATCTCTATACTGTACAGTCTTCATTCTTGGTACCTGCATGATTAAATCCTGCATATACATATATATCTAAACTATAATGTTAGTATTTATATTTTATAATCTTATTCTAAGGTTGTTGTCATCAAAACCATCAACTCATGGACTAACAATCAGCCCATAACCATTCACAATATGGGAAATCAATCCGATTGGTGTATTACCAATGGCTAAAGGAGGAGCCAAATATGCTATCATTACTGTTGATTATTTCACCAAATGGGCCGAAGCGGAACCGCTGGCCACTATTACCACAAAGAAAGTTATTAACTTTGTTACAAAAAACATTATTTGCAAGTTTGGTGTGCCACAGAAAATCATCACGGATAACGGTCGCAACTCGAAAGCGCTAAGTTCAAAGGCTTTTGCAAACGCTTCCGAATCGAGAAAAGCTTTTCCGCAGTCGCACATTCGCAAGCAAACGGGCAAGTGGAAGCAGTAAACAAGATCATCAAATCCACCATCAAAAAGCAGTTAACTAAAGAGAAAGGAAATTGGGTCAATGAACTTCTACTCGCACTATGGGCTTACAGGACAACGCACAAATATGCAACTGGGCACTCTCCGTTTGCCCTGCCATATGGTTCAGAAGCAATGATCCCAGTTGAGCTAGAAGTCCCTTCTTGTCGAAGGCAAAACTTCGATCAAAGGCAAAACGAGAAGATCCTACTTGAGTCGCTTGATATGGTCGAGGAGAAGAGGGAAGAAGCCAAATATGATATCGTTGTTGTTGACTATTTCACCAAATGGGCCAAAGCGGAACCGCTGGCCAATATTACCACAAAGAAAGTTATTTACTTTGTTACTAAAAACATTATTTGTAGGTTTGATGTGCCATATAAAATCATCATGGATAATGTTACTCAATTCGAAAGCGCTGAGTTCAAAGACTTTTGCAAATGCTTCTGAATCGAGAAAAGCTTTTCCGCTGTCACACATCCACAAGCAAACGCGCAAGTGCAAGCAGTAAACAAGATCATCAAGTCCACCATTAAAAAGCGGCTGACTAAAGCGAAAGGAAATTAGGTCGATGAACTTCCACTCGCACTATGGGCTTACAGGACAACGCACAAATCTACAGCTGGGCACTTTCCATTTGCCTTGGCAGATGGTTCAGAAGCAATGATCCTAGTTAAGCTAGAAGTCCCTTCTCATCGAAGGTAAAATTTCAATCAAAGGTAGAACGAGCAGCTCCTATTCGAGTCGCTTCATATGGTCGATGAGAAGAGGTAAGAAACCGAATTAAGGACTACCACTCACCAAAAAAAGGGTCGCATGGTACTTCAAATCTAAAGTTCATAACCGCACCTTCAAAGTGGGAGACCTTATCCTCAAGAGGGTCTACCTTGTATCGGGAGCATTTGGTCCAGACTGGGAAGGACCCTATGTGATCGGTCAGAAGCTAGGGGATGACACATTCAAGCTAACAACTGTTGATGGAGCCCAAATTCCCCGAGTATGGAACAGTGAATCGCTGTGTCGTTAATTTATCTAAATTATCTTATGTACTTCCTATTTCTTGCAAATAAGCCATCTCGAAGTACCAAAGGCATTGTAAACAGGCAAAAATTGCCCAACTTTTATTAATAAAACTACTTTGCTTTCTGAACCAATAAAAATGTATTCATAAAAGTAACCTGCTGAGTCGATGGGGTCAAATCAACTCAAAACCATCCAATCCCTGCTTGAGATAGTGGAACCACACTCAAGTATGTCCTACCTACCCGCCGGGTCAATGGAAGCAGATCGACTCAAACCGTTGGATTGACGGAATTCGATCCTTGCCTTCGAAGAACCAGTGTTGCTCTGGCAACAACGAGAAGGCCCCAATCAAAGCCGCGCCTCCACAAGCCACGCATTGTTTCTTAAATCGTGGAACCACGCTTTCGAAACATGAACTCCTTGTGTTGCCCGAAGATTTGTAATGTCGAGAAATTCCAAACCACTCCGGATCGACGGGTCATATCGATTCTAAAATCCGCGCATCCCATAACACAACACAAGAATTGCCATTTTGTAACGGTTATAACCATTGGTAATCAAATTCGTAACAGTTATAACCGTTGGTAGCAGGTACGTTATAATTTTTTTACATATCTTGTAACGGTTATAACCGTTGAGAATTTTGGTATTCCCAACGGTTATAACCGTTGGGAATTTTTCTTCTCCAACGGTTATAAACGTTGGGAATTTTTTCTTTTCCAACGGTTATAACCATTGGAAATTATGATTATAACCTACGATTATTTTCATATTCCCAACGGTTATAACCATTGGGAATTTTTTAATTTTCAACGGTTATAACCGTTGGGAATTCCTCGCACACATTGGTAAATAGCAAAATTACCAACACTTATAAGTGTTGCAAATTTGGTATAGTTGAACCATATCTTATTCAACATCTAATAGTTTTTCATTCAACTATATCTATACAAATTTATAACAATAGAAAACACGAAACTAAATTTCAAAACTAACATATCATCAAATTATAAAAAAACATCAAACGTACGAAATAGTACATATCAAATTCTACAAAGTTCATTGTGACAACTTCAAATATCACTACTACAACATATCTAGAAGCTTACAAACACCGAATACAACACTCCGGCCAAACTACAAAACCAAACTATTCATCCTCTAAGTTCTTCATGTATTCCTTGGAGAGTTTTGAATTCAATACAAACCCTTGTTTTTTCACAAGAGAATTCCCAGCTTCAAGCAAAGCTTCAACGGCTTGCTGTAATATGAAATAATCAATCACTAGATCTAAAACATGACAGGTTCAGATTTAATTTACCACTTTATGAATTGGGCATTTTACATTTGAGAAGAAGCAATGGATTGTTATATGGTCGAAGAGATGGCATCAGAGTAAAATTGCATTAAAATAATTATACTTGTACAACATCTAGACAAGTCAAGCAGTAGTTTCAGCACTTTTAGAGAATCAAAGTGGACAATGTAACTAACTGGATCAAACATAAATTTATACCTTTGGAGGAATTATGAAACGGATAGTATGGTATACTGTATATTTGTTACTGCCTTTCATAACTTATTATGTGTTTTTTAAGAAGATGGAATCATAGGTATACGGTATATTTAATAGGTATACTGGCTTGAAAACATCTGCTCTTTTTCTGTTGGCGGTACATAACAAATCCTTTTCTCACTTGCAAAGTAGCCCCCCGCGTGTAATAAACATAAATGATACCCTAATATGTTTGACCCAGTTAGTGATTGGGGATTAGTATTGTCTATTTGTTTTTCTATAAGTTGCATCGGTACTAATGATCCACCTATCCATTGCTAGAAGTAGTATAACATTTTAGTCATGCTTGAGGTTTATTTGCCTAATATAATTTGCTAATATGTTCTAACAGCTTACATACATAAATTTGTATTGTTATTTACTTCATCGAAAATCAACAAATATTGTTCATAAACTTAGATGATAGATTTAATTTTTTTGTTAAATGTAGAAGTGTTTAAGTTGTTCATGGTTTTTCACAGATGAGGCGTTCATATATTTCTATGATGTAAATAAACTCAGTAATAATACTACCAATAATACATACTAATATTGGTTGAATAATCTCTTTGTGTGGTTAAGTTGGCTTCTCCATTTGTTGAATATCACCACATGTTTTGAATAGGACTAAAACATACACGGAAGTAATTCTAGTTATTGTAGACACTATTAAGAGTAAAATTGCCTATCTCTTATGGCTTTCATTTTTACATTAAATCCTAGCTAATATTATTGTAGAAATATTCATGAACCAAGCCTAAGTCTGATCGGCTTATTAGTGATTTTTTGATTATATAACCCATTTGTCTTTCAGGTTTTGATTCCTTGCTATAAGCATGATTAACATGTACCTTAGCCCATTTGTAAGTGGTTAAATCTAATGTGCAATGACCTCAAAGTGGAGACCATCGGGTTTATGTGTCCTAATGAGCTTTTCCAAGTGCGGAAATATCCAAACGCGATAAATACATATATCTTAAACACATGGCGTGCGTTGCAATCTAAAAGCTTACTCTTGGCCCCGCACTATGAAAGGTACAAATATTAAACTTTTAGTGACTACTTCACAAATTTGTTGTTGATTTTAACTTTCTATAAATCTTATAATGCAGAAATAATAGTCTACTGTTTGTTTTCCATATAGAAAAGAATGAGGTTTATGTTTTTGATCCATAGGCCGAACAAATGTAAATTTGAAATTAGACCGCAAGTGAACATGTAAGTTGTTTTTTTGGTTGAACGGTAATCTCACCTACACTATTATGAACATTTTCCTTTATACGTAGGGCCTTTAAAACTTATAAGGCATACGGTGGCAAATCTCGAGGAACTACATTGAAATGGAAGACTGTAAAGGTGATTGGTTTTCTAACAAAAAGAAAAAAACTTGTATGTCGTTTATGATATAAATTCATTTTAAATTGACTATTAAATTAATTTATAATATTGTTGTAGTGTTCGCAACAATCTAAATCAACCGATTATGTATATTATGTGATAAGGTATATGTATGAAATAGTAAAACACCATCATCAAAGCATCGATTTACGTAAGGTATACCTTTAGTTTATTTTCCTTCATTTTCATGTTAAATAATTATTTGAATAATGTTTAGAAACAATCTCTCAAATTCAGGACTTTGTAAAAGATGGTTCTTATAGCCAATAAGAGGTGGATGAGGTTTGGGATAATTTAGCTGATTATATCATGCATAACAAGATGTAGTTGTCACTTTGGTCCTATGGATAAGTTTCCTCTATCTCCCAAATTAGATGATCAATTTTATTTATACATGCACGTATTGCAAAACTATTTCATCCACAACTTATTTTTAAAGAAAAACTATTTCATCCGAACGAAAATACATTATATTACTATAATATATTGCAAAAATAATTGGAACTTAAATGGTTGAGATCTCTTACATAAAAAATTGCATCATTCATTCGTACCCAAACATATTTTAAAAGAAAGAACTCAATACCATTTAACAAAATGTTTGAGGTCTCTTACGTTAATTATTGACGCTTAAATGGTTGAGATCTCTTACGTCAATGAATGCGTGTTCGTAAGGCAGAAAATAGGAAAGTGTATTATGTCTTGTGATTAAGATCAGGAAGTGAGAAAAGTGTTGTGCAAAAATGGTAGCGCTTTGCGGAAGCTTATATCAATGGATCTTTGTCATCCAAATCACAAAGAGATAACTTGGATTCAAAATAAGACGGAATTGAAATTAAAAGCAATAAGACAAGATATTCCACCCAACCACCCACTTTATTGATTCACCAAAATTTTTTTGTTTACAATTAATAGTACAAAGCTAAAATAAACAAAATACCATTGAATCAATAACCAAATTGAGAAAGGGAGCAAATATCTATATGGCTAAATTGTTGAAGAGGAAGAACAAAAATGAAGAAGAGAAAATTATCAAATAGATTTTCCACCATATGTTTATCCTCTCCTCTAGTCTCTATTTATATAATCAATTTACTTAATGCCCAAGTTAACATTAGAGGCAAAAAATAATTTGATTAGCAAATTAGAGAAAGAAATAAACATACTTAAATATGCCTATTTAATCAGAGGAAACAAAATCTTCTCTTTCTTTCTTTTGCATATTTCTTTCCCTCTATGTGTGATTTTGTATCACCAAAATTTAACACTCCACCTTGATGCAAAATCACATATCTCCAATATATCAAACATGCCATATCTAGATCTATCACAACTCCCTATATCTCAATCATACCAAATTACAAACCTCTACCACCGTCCGCAAGTGATGCATCTCCCACATGAGGTGCACCACACAAATCCGGTCTCAAAAACGTTTGTAATACCACAAAGATCTCCGTCTTGTCTTTGTGGATTTTGCAACTCGACACCCGTCTATCACTCGATCTGAGCTCATTACCTGATCACTATCGATCCCCCGAGCATCATCAACATGAAGACCCCTGTCTAAAATATGATCCTCAATGCTAGAATCATAAGCAGTGACCACATTAACCTCTCCACCTTGCTGTGGACTAGGTTCTTCAACCGTCACTCGCTTTCCATAGTCGACGACAGAACCAACCAAGCTATAAAGGTTTCCTTCTTCCAATACTCCTCTCATCCTTACACGACCACCTTTCTTCACTCTCAAAACTCCACCTTGAGTCTCATAAGTGCAACCACGGCGATCCAACTGACCGAGAGAAATAAGATTATGCGAAGAAGTGGGTACATGTCTGACTCCAGAGACTTCTCTAACCACACCATCATGCATACGAAACCGGATAGATCCAATACCACAAATCGGTAGCTCTTCTCCATTGGCTGTCCTAATCATGCCGACACTCTTCTCATAAGAAGAAAAATAATTCACATCTCTACATATGTGAAAACTAGCTCCCGAATCCATCTTCCAAGGCTTATTTTCACTAAAGAGGACATCATAAGAAGCATCACTATCGGTACCTTCAGCAAAACCTGCATGTGCATCACTACTAGTATCACCATGCGCAGCCTTTTTCTGATCTCTTTTATAAGCATAACACTTGCTACGTATGTGACCTTTCTTATTACAATAATGACAAGTGATAACACCTTTACCATTAGCATCCTTCTTCTTCCAAATTGTATCTTTCTTCGAGTCCCTTGCCACCATAGCCTCACTTTGAATTGATTTCATACCTGACCCTTTTCTTCTAAGCTCCTCATTCAAAAGACTACTTCGAACAGTTTCCAAAGAGATAGTTCCATTAGCATTGGAATTACTCAATGAAACAACCAAAGTTTCCCAACTTTCTGAAAGCGAACTCATCAATAAAAGAGCTTGTAACTCATCATCAAAATTGACCTTCATATTTGCCAATTGATTTATTACATCCTGAAATTCATTCAAATGCTCTGCAACAGACTTCTCTTCATCTAATCTCAGTTGTACCAACTTTCGAACCAGAAAAGCCTTACTAGTAGCACTCTTTGACTCATACAAAGATACCAACTTGTCCCACAAAGCCTTCGCGGATTCACAACTAGCCACATGATGGGAAACTGAATCATCAAGATACTGGCGAATCAAAGCAATCGCCTTCTTATCCATCTTCTTCCATTTTCCCTCATCTACATCAGAGGGCTTCTTTCCATCTCCATCAATTGGATCATGAAGATCATTGAGGTACAGAACATCCTCCATCTTAGGCTTCCAAATACCCCAATTTTTCCCATCCAAAATAGCCATCTTCGAAAATGAAATCATATCCGACATCAATAATTTTTCAATCCAAAATTACTCTAAGCTTTGCGATGATCTGGCTCTGATACCAAACTGTTGTGCAAAAATGGTAGCGCTTTGCGGAAGCTTATATCAACGGATCTTTGTCATCCAAATCACAAAGAGATAACTTGGATTAAAAATAAGACGGAATTGAAATTAAAAGCAATAAGACAAGATATTCCACCCAACCACCCACTTTATTGATTCACCAAAATTTTTTTGTTTACAATTAATAGTACAAAGCTAAAATAAACAAAATACCATTGAATCAATAACCAAATTGAGAAAGGGAGCAAATATCTATATGGCTAAATTGTTGAAGAAGAAGAACAAAAATGAAGAAGAGAAAATTATCAAATAGATTTTCCACCATATGTTTATCCTCTCCTCTAGTCTCTATTTATATAATCAATTTACTTAATGCCCAAGTTAACATTAGAGGCAAAAAATAATTTGATTAGCAAATTAGAGAAAGAAATAAACATACTTAAATATGCCTATTTAATCAGAGGAAACAAAATCTTCTCTTTCTTTCTTTTGCATATTTCTTTCCCTCTATGTGTGATTTTGTATCACCAAAATTTAACAAAAATACAGCATGCTTAAACATTATTTGAAGAGGGGATCATATCTAAAGAAAAGCAAGATGGTGAGAAAGTAGAGTTTGCTATGGAGATTTCTTGAAATACAAAACATGGGTACCTTGCAGCATTCAATCTACGTGATTGGTTATATGTGAGTTTAAAAGTGGCTATAGTTATGCGAGAGTTTAAGGTGGAAATCTAACAATTTAATATTTGTAAGTGACAATCATTTAGTATATGTGAGTTTAAAAGCGACAGTCATTTAATATAAGTGAGTTTAAAAGTGATAGTCATTTACTATAATATTTGAAAGTGTCAGGAGATGTATTTTTATATATACACATAGATCATAGATGTGAGGGAATTTATGTGCTTATATATTTATGTATATCTTTGGGTGAGAGTATTTATTCATATCTATGAATAAAAAATCCGCTTTGCATATAAGAGAGGAGAAAGTGATAGTTAGTAAGAGTTCAAGGTGGAAAACTAACAATTTAATATTTGTATGTGACAATCATTTAGTGTATGTGAGTTTAAAAGTGAAAGTCATTTAGTATATGTGAATTTAAAAGTGACAGTCATTTAATATAAGCGAGCTTAAAAGTGATTGGTTCAGAACAGTAGATTATATATGTTACACACTCTGAGATGACAGAAAAGCATAATGAAGATTTTAAAGTCTGGGTTTTAGGCTTTTAGCAACTCTTAAAATCAGTATCAAAACAGAACATTATGTAACTCTAAGTTCATGCATGGCCACTGTTTATTTACATGTTCACCTTACCATGTATTGACCAAGGAAAATATATTTTCTATATGTTATTTTCTGCTTTGTATGAGGGAAGGTTACAAATTTGTTTTTTGGTCATTTAGTTAAGGATTCATCTAATGGGAAGTGCAGTTCACATCACTAAAAGCTTTTGTTGCATGTATTGCTTTGGTCGCAAGTTTTTAGATTAAAATGTTCTAATTAAAAATATATAGATGTTTGACCATAACAACTGTAGTTGACACTGCAAATATGAAGTTGATGAGTTACAACCAAAAAGAGTGAACGTTGGAGTCTTTGGTTTTCAACTATGACCTAAAAGTAGTAAAATCCAGACATAAATGCTGATATTAAGTTATTAATACGTAATTTGGTAGAGATGCCAAAATCTAGAATAATGCTTTAATAAATCAAATGATACCATTTTGAGAAAGTATACCTGCTGCTGTTATGTGCAAGGAACCAAATCTAGCCAGCTTCATCTGCTCCTGCATTAAACAAAAAATACAAATTCTTACAAGATAGAATATTAGATGGAAATATGACTAATTTTAGCAAAAAAACACTTGGGTTTGCTCCGATTTGTAGTTAAAGAGAAATTTGACATCTATTCTTGAATTCAGATAGACAACTAGCGAACAACGTGTGCGCATCTGTATGTGCATGTTAAAATCTTCTTTAATCCAAGAAATCCCAAAAATAATTTGAAACAAGAATGTTTTATACTCTAGTCAGATCATGTTGGGCAAGATATTTCAAAAAAAATACAAAATAGTTATTCATTTTCAACTTTATTTGCAGAAAGCTGCAACAAAGTAAATTATTTTAGCACTTACCTAGTAAGCAAACCAATATGTGTTTGGAACGTCCTCAATCTCATAGCTCCAAAAAAGTCTAGTGCTGCATGGAATAAGAAGCAAACTACGTCAGTAAGAAGCAAACTGCGTCAGCAAGTGTAAGTTCAGCCTCCTAAAACTGAAACAGATCAAGATATTACTCTATAATAGGGAGGAAGATCAATATGTTACAAATCAAGTTCCCAATGGAAAATAAACATGTGGAAATCAGCCCATTTCCCAGATTCCAAACTTGATGCACTACAAATCCTCGACATCTCTCATTTAAAACACCTGATCATTTTCAGCATTAAATCAAGAATTTATATTCTTCCCAACAAAATTTATATGTTATATATTTCTATAAAGTTTTGTTATTGCAAATACTGCAAAGATATTTATAATTCAAATTAGTTATTACAAACGACTGCATCTATTGCAAACAACTGCATCTACAAGAGCTTTGAAACGACGATGCAAATATTTGTGCTTATCTCAAATTTAAAGATGCATAGGCTGGCATGAACACTCATTAGATATAAAGATGACTAATCAAAAGAGTATTTTTTTACCCTTAAATTATTCCATTACCCTTTAATTTTATTCAACAAATGACTAATCAAAAGATTAGTGCTTAATTGCAATTCTACAATCAAATTGAGTGAACCCAAATATTATTTTGCAGCTAAGTATTGCAATAAATATAAACTAAAATCTACATAAGGATAATGCATAAAGCTTCATCGGGTGAAAATGAGATCCTAAGACTGCTTGTTTTCACATTGGTAGCTCAGATGTTGATAAATATTTAAATTGTAACATGGAAGAGTGGGAAGAATTCATGCTTTTTTCTCTCTCTTCCTCTTCCTCTAAAAAGTAACCACCCTCCTATATATGATTTTATATAATGATAAGGAAATTTCACCTTCCCCTATCTCATGCCTTTTTAGGTATTTACTTAGAACACAAAACATTAATTTTAAAGCCAAACAATCGATAAACTTACACGAGTATGCGTTAAAAACAGGAGAGAGATTTTAACATAGTCAAAATAATGACTTAAGACTAAATTAAAGAGGAAATTTATGTGAAGGACAAAAATTAGGGCTTTTTTAATCACAAGGACAGCCTGCTAAAATTTTATCCTCAAGGACAAATCACTGCAACTTGCCTCTCCAACTCCAGATCTTGCTACAAAACCCACACCATCGCTTCCTTCTCCAACCCAATAAACTCCGACCGAGACGTCGACCTCTCAGATCTCGACAACACCTTGGCAGAAATCAAGGACCTGCGCGCGGAGTTCGAGCTCGAGAGGCGAATTCGGAAGAAGATGGAGTCTGTGAAAAAATCTAAGACGAAGGAGCTCGCGGAGAAGAAAAGAGCACGCGAGGAAGCAGAGAGCGACCGTGAAAAGTTAGGGATGGAGATCAAGCTAAAATCTCAAAACTGATACCTAAAATTTCAAAACTGATACCTAAAAACTGGTATCAGTATCAGCTTTTAAGAGCATGGTGCTGGTGAGGGGTGGCGTTGGCGGGTGGACGAGGTGACATGGGGTAGTTGCACGACGCTGGTGAGGAGGTGACGCTGCGGCGATGCTGAACAAAAAACGGATGGAGGAGGTGGCACGAGGTGGTTGCTCCAAAACATATGAAGGAGGAGGTGGCAATGGTGGCGCTGGTGAGGAGGCGGCGGCGCTGGTGAGGAGGTGGCGTTGACGCGGGATAAGGTGGTCGGAGCTGAAAACGGGATTGAATGGGCACGGGGAAGAACGATTTGTGCATTTGAGAAAAAATGGGCTTTGGACCTGTCCTTGAGGATAAAATTATAGGCATGTGTCCTTGAGGATAAATTATTTGGATATTTTGTCCTTTACAATAAATCCCCCTAAATTAAATTTGGTCCCATTATGCTTAAATGTTAATAATCAAGATACTAACGTCACATAAAAGGAGCACTAACATACTTCTTTTACCATAAAACATGGTAGCCAAAAATGAGTCTGGTAGCATTTTTAAAAGGATAAAACAACTCCAAAAGGTTAACAATACACAGAACATGCATTAGAATAAAATCAAGTTTCTAACATGAAAGATTAGCCGTACGTAAAAACCTAAAATGGTCTACACCAAATTTTATTCTTTCAATAAGTGAATGTAAAATTGCAACCGACTGTTCATCACTGATGTATGAGTAAAAATCATTTTAAAAAATTAAGTGGGCATTCCACTAATATAGCATTAAATAAAATTGAAATAATTAAAATAATTAAAATAAGCCTTTCAAGGATGTCGACGATCATCTGGTTAAAGCACCGAAGAAAAAAATACCTGAGACTGTGACTGCCACAAGAAGCAACAAACAACAGCTCATCTGGCTAAAGCACTGGAAAAAAAATCAAATAATGGTCTAAAATTCATTTTGAGTAACCTAAACCATATGTTGAGTGAACAATATATACTTTCATTTTAATTCGTTAGCTAAAAATGTTTAATTTACAGCTACTGCAGCATAACATAAATAAATTAGTGATGCTACAGAAGTACTATCTACATGCATTGGTAAAAACCACTATCATAAATGTAAAGGTCTTACCAGAAGCTGGAATTCTCGCACATGGATTATTAATCTATAATTCTATAACGACCCACTATTTTGGACCATTCAAATCGACAATAATCCACACATGTCCGACTTGAATAATTCAAAATAACAGATTGTAATAAATTTGGAGCAAATGAAATAGATTCACAGAATTACAGACACAGAAATATTAGAATAACTCACAGCGGAAATTAAAATACCATAGTAGTTCATGAAGCTACTATAACAAACTCTCAAAACATAATACATAATATGAGTTTGGAAAACATATACAATAGAAATCTCAAATACATAGAAGTTTATAATACCAGAGCTGAAATAGAACAACTGAAACTGAAATGGATATATAACTAGATAAGCAGAATCTCCAGCAATTCTTAGCTCCAGAAAGAGATCCAAAGCTAAGCTGTAAATACTCAGGCTGACCCGAGCGTAAAGCAAAATACAAAACACTCGAGTCAGGACAATATATACTTATATAATGTAAACCAACTCAAGTGAACTGTAGCAGTAATGCACACAATAACTTAAAGGATGCTTGGGATCGCCCATCCTTTAAAGATCGGTTAAACCATAAATTAAATACATCCCGTGGTTAAAATCTCAAAATTGGTAATTTATATTTTGAAATCAAATATCATTTCAAAAATTCAATATCATTCAAAATTCCATTTCAAAATGTCACAATATCATATCTTTTCAAAATTGCATTCATTTTATTTAAAATACCATTTCAACACACATTTCAAAATAGTTTATATTTCAAATAAATTACTTCATTTTAAAACACAAAAATGAAGTTATTATATTTTCAAAATTAAATCTTTCAAAGTCCATTTATTTACTTAAACTTATCAAAACAATGAAAATTCACCTTCCGCGGCATTTGGAAAATGCTATAGAAAGTTACTTTCAGAACAGTTCAATTTAACAAATGACAGCATTAAAAATACTGTAATAGGGTTACAATTAGTTCAAATAAAACCATAGTTAAATTCCACAATTATAGCACTTACAAAGTGCTATAATATCCCTTTATTAAAATTTAGCCATTTGGTTCATTTATATCAACTACACCATTTACAATTGCTGTAATATCCTTTACCTTAGAAATAATAGCATTTTAGAAATGCTGTTAATTAAAATTCAGGGTTTTCAATACAGTTTCACAAACAATTATATTTTAATATAAATCATTTTAACTTAAAAATCATAATTTCTCACTTTAAAACAATCGCCCGTATATTCATGATATTATAAAGTTAAATTTCTATTCAAAAGTCAATATTTAATAATAATTTACATATTAAATTCAAACATTAAATTTCAATTCTTTATAGTTAAATTTTAACTTTACACTTAAGTTTAAATCTCCTATATGACTTATTTTCATTATATTTACTTACCTTCAAAATTTCACTTTTAAACAAAATTCATAAATTCCAATTTAAGTTATATTTCAAAATTCAACTTAAATATTCATTCATTTCACATTTTAACTTTATTCAAAATCATTAATATATTATAAAATAATTTTAAATTCATTTTAATCAACATATTATAAATTTTTCATTTAAAATATTTTTAAAACATTTCAGAAAAATGTTATATAAACCACGGGTCTGTATATAGTTTTCTAACCTAGGTCAAGTGATACGGATATATATCATTTCAATCCGCAATTTACAAAGAAAACCCGGTTTTTATCATTTCAAACCCGCAATCCCAAGTAAATAAAATTTATTAAAAAGTCGCTCAGGCTTATCATTTCAGCCCATAACGATCTTTCCCTATTCTAAAGTCCGTTCGGGTATATATCATTTCAACCCATAGTGATACTAGTCTACAGGGAACTTGCAATGGTGATAACCGATATAAATAACATAATAGTAAAATATAACAGTAACATGTGATATAACAGGTGCAATAACAGGTGTAAACATTATATGATCATAATATAGCAGTTATAACAGGATGAAATACATTTACAGATTCAAGTGGTGTCGGTTTATCAGCTATATAGGTACAGATTGTCTGGTGAGAATAACTCACCTATTCAGAGCTAGAGATAGCTACCAAAGCAAACAATACAGATACTACGAAGGCACAACAATACAGAAATGACTTGAGAGTGGAGAGCCAAAGCTATAGGCCTTGAATTCAATTACATAAAACAATATACATATACATAAGTTACAACACACTTTAACATCAAATAACATTAGAACAACACCCAAAACCATATCCATTTGAATTGCACTTGTTCTCAACCTCATGTACTTCAGTTAGTCAGTGATTAAGCTCAGCTAACATAGGGGATTGGGTCTGGTTTGGGTCCATATGGGTCGGCCTACATGTGCTTGAAGGTGGGTTCATGGATCTAGGTGTACAAGGCTTAAAACAAGGAAAAATATCATCACATATTTATCACAACTTGGCTCGGCCAGAGGCTATGGGGCACGACCAGTGGGTCCAGGTGGTGGTGGGTGATGTGGCAGAGGGTGGAGGTCAGGTCAGAGGTGGTGGTGGTAGTGGCGGCTAATGGTGGTAGAAGTTGATGTTGCAATTATTGGCTTGGTTTGTATAAGTAGTGGTGGATTTGGTAGGTTTTTGTGTTGATCTATGCATTGGGGTTGCTCGGCCTGGAGAGGAGGTGGACTAGGGTGGGTCATGGTCAGAGGAAGGGGGTGGTGATGGTCGGCCTAGGCCTAGAGGAGGAGGAACCAAGCTATGAAGTTGAGAACAATATACAAAATTCAATAGAAAACTAGAAAAACAAGTAAGAAGAAGATGAATTTTTACCCAAACTTTCCACACAATGGCCGTGAGTTTTTCCTTGAGGAATGAAAAATATTTTGCGTGAAATAGAATGAAGAAGTCGGCTGGAAAGAATAGAGGTATGCACGGCCAAAAACAATAAAGAAAGGAGTTGGGAAAATGAAAAGTCGGGAGATGAAAAGACTTTGGAATTTCAAGAGTTTAAAACTTTTCAAATTTCTTCTATTTTCTTTTTAATTTGTATATATATGAAAATGACAGGAAACAAAGATAAATAGTCTCAGAAGATAAAATAAATAAGAAAATAAATAAATAAAATTTAAATGATATCAATTAAATAAGGAAAAATGGCAATATATACATAACTAGGCTTTAAAATTTGAAATAAATTCAAGTATACTTTAGAAAAATTATATTATCATTTTAAAAATATTAAAAGGCATAAAATAACATATTAACACATATTAAACAAAATATTACAATAAAATATAATTTATATGATTTAAAATAAATAATATTGCTAAATAAACAGTTTATACACAAAATTGAAAATTACATAACTTCCACAATATAAGTCTGTTTTCAACGAAACGAAAAGTAGTATTCATGAAATTTAATCTATTTTCAAAATAAAAGATAAAATTTAAGAATTTAAATATTTAAATTTAAGGTTCAAAAGTCAAAGTTTGACCAGTTTGACCACAAATTCACTTTTTAGGAAAACAAACAATTTATACCAGTTTGAACTTATAATTCACATAATAATCAACATTTATTTTTAAAATGAAATGTTTGAAATAAAACAAGTTAAAAATAAATTCAAAATAAAATAAAGTCAAATTTAAAATATATCTAAAAATCTAGGGTTGTTACACTCTCCCCCACTCAAATCTTTTTGTCCTCGAAAAGGAAGGAAGCGGAGAAACAACTAGAAAGAACAATAGGTTGGAAGACATCCCGAAAGAAGGTAGGGAAAAAGTAGCTAGGAGGGAAAACAGGTTGAAAGACAAGGATGAACCATTATTTAAACCATTATACATTTCAATTAAAATTTCATAACATTTTAAACATTTTATAATATGATGAATAGTCAATTGATTCAAATATGATGGTTCAAAGTAAACAATATTTAAAACAATTTAAATCATTTAGGAAAGTAAAATAAATGATCAAAATATCCTTTATATAATACCTTTATCAAGATACTTTTATCAAAATACTTTTATAACTCGATGTCTTAACAAGTTTATCCTTGCGCTTGCATATTCTGGCTATGCGTTGATCAGGCGCAAAGCTGGACTTCTTCAAGTGCTTAGTAGACCTGTTTCAACACCTAGTGAAAATACTTGAAAACCCTTTTTAAAACAGATATGGAAAGTACAATCCAAACAAAAACAAACAAAACCTTTGTCTAACCATGGTTCGTAGATACACAATGGTTACGCCTGGATCCCCCAGGAAATAATCCATATCTGTAAGCTTTCACAGCCCTGCGAGTTACGCCATGATGACTAGTAGAATGCAGGGTACACAATGGTTACGCCTGGATCCCCCAGGAAACAATCCGTACCCCTAGGCCATCTCAGCCAGGCGGTTTCGCTACTAATGCTACCTACATAGATGCAGGATACATAATGGTTACGCCTGGATCCCCCAGGAAACAATCCGTACCCCTAGGCCATCTCAGCCAGGGAGTTGCGTTATGCAGTCGTGCTCGTAAGACCATGGGTAATGCCATGGAATTCGATGGAAACTCGAGTATTATATCCGAAAAACCAAAAAATCAGAGAAATATCGATAGAATGAATCCACAATATGGCCACAAAGCGGATATCAAGCAGAAGGCACTTTCCATATCTTTACTTCGAAAATATGTATCATATAGTACCTTTTCAAATCACTTTCAAATATCATACTTATATAAAGTCCATTATATATAAGATTTTATTTTCAAATCAAATACCTTTCCAAAATCAAAAGTATATCAAATCACGCTTATATAGACTTCAATTATATAAGATTTCACTTTTCAAATTCAGTACCTTTTCAAATCCATAGTTTTCGAATCAACATCATACTTATACAAACCAATTTTCATATAAGTTCGATAACTCCCAAATCAAGTATTTAGTAACACAAGGTTCTCAAATTTCAATTTGTTTCAATATCAGTTCAGTTTCAAGATCATATACAATTCCACCAAATTATTTCTTCTCAATTTAAATATCTTCAGTTTCAAAGTTTCCAAAGTATAGGTTTGGAGAATAATCCAAGTTTCTAAATCAATATAATTTAAGTCAAACAATTCATTTCCAAAATCAGTGGTTTTCAAAATCATCTTATACTTACATAAAGTTCATCTTATATAAGGATCAAAATTTTTCAAAAATAATAAATTTCGTTGCATGAAGAGCCATATGCGATTGAACATCTTTGCTTTATAAAAGTTTTTTTTAGAATAGTTTTGTATACAAAATAGTTTGTATGTAAAATAGAATAAAATAGTTTGTTTAAGAAGAACAAAAGAAAAATAGTTTCGAAAAATGGTTTTAAATTGATAGTAGTTTTTTATAAAAGAAAATTCCAATTAAATTACAAAGATATCTGACCCATCAACTTCCAATTTTAGCGTCAAGTGTATCAATGATATTAGAATATAAGATGTACATATGTCATCATTTCGCAACATTACATTCGATCGCTCGCTCGATCACACAAGTTCGCTTTCGAACTAGTATTGTCCATTCGACTTCCCTAATGCGGATTTCGATATGGTTTCTTGACTAGAAACCATCAGTCTCCTTGCATAGCCATATACTATGATAAAGAATTCTAGAATCAAGCCCAAAATCCATATCAAATATTCGCCATCAAGAATCAAATGAAAAATCCTAACACGAATTGGTGTAATTCACCTCGAACTTGTGTACTCAAACTTGGATTAATTCAATTATGCGAATAAAACAGCATACGTACAACTTACGTATCTATTCCAACTTGTTAAATATATAGTTTCATAAAGATGTTACTAAGTTAAACATTTAAACTAAATTATATATTTTTCTTCAAAATATTTGAAGACAAATTTTTTTCTTCAAACATTTCAAACCTAAATTTCATATTAGAAAATTCAAAATAGCCTTATTTGTTTACTTAACAAAACAGTTTCAACTTATTTAAATCAGATTACTACATACTTTAAACATACATACCAATCTTATATACTTTATACTTCAAAAGTTCTTAGCTTTTGAAAAGTTAACCTTGATTTGGAAGTGCTCGAACCTTCAAAATAGTTGAAGAAATCATATTTCAATCCAAGAGTTGGAAATCACAATTAAATCAGTAAATCAATTCCAAAAATAGGGTTATATCAAATCAAATCCAAAACTCAAGAACTGAACACCCGCTCATTTCAAATTGTTCAAATATATATACATATATCTTTCGAATATCACATCACACTTCGGAATTTGAAATCAAAAACTGGTTTCACAAATCAATTGCATAGCAAAGCTACCGAAGTGGCCTCTCCCCCACTCAGAAACTCGAAAATCAATGTCGATGATGCATGCATTCATCATCGAAATTATTTTCCAGCGACATAAGTGGGTTCTGGACTTCTATTTTCTCAAACTTCTTTTGAAATTTCTTCGAAATCATTTGAAACTCATTAAAATCATTTGAAACATTTCATATTCGGAAAATACTTTCAAATCATATTATTTATTATTTCAAAATCTTAAAACCATTCCAAAATGCCAGAGTTCAATTACTCAAATTCAAATTCAACCTTCAGTTATAAATCATTTTATATGAAACCATTTCTCATAGAATTTTCAAAATTCATATTCTCATTTAAAAAGGGTATATAATCCTTATCGAAAGCTTTTCACCTTTATAAAAAAAATATGGTCATCCTTATCAAAATAACAACTTTGATGAATTCAAAATTTTCAAAAGACAATCAACCTCAAACTATCCAAGGGTTGATTCAAGGATGGATTTCAAAGCAAAACAGAGATTCAAATTTTAGAGGAACTCTAAATCAAATAGAATTCTGATTCGAAGATAAGCTCAAACGAAGATAAGATAATTAAATTACCAAATAGAAGATGGATATGCCCATATAAATCGCGGGCGACCTTAATAGGGTCAACCGTGACTTCAGGAATATAATCGATGCGAAAATCAAAGGCAAATCGACCTTCGATCGCCAGAGATAGAATCTAAATATAGCAGAAAATAGAAAACATCGTAAACCGAGGATACAGAAGTCTCCGGTGAATCAATGCCAATTATAAGGGAGTTTCACCTTTTTACAAATCATTCAAAGATTGGTGGAATCGCCACCCGATAAAGGTCATTCAAAATGGAGTTACGGAATTCTCCATAAATCAAAAGAATACAATTAGGGGAGACAGGAATGGATTTCAGAACAAATGGGAGCGTTCCAACATTCAAAGGAATCCTAATCGAAGAAAATCCCAACCAAGATTAGAGATATATAACTTATATCGATACAAAAGAATTCCCATTCAAAATTTGGAAAGACTCGAATTCCTAACATACGAAAATAGAAGAATAAATGTCTCCAGTTTGACAACTTCAGCTAAGCAAAAGATATAATAGAGTTGACTTAAAGCAACCTAACATACAACAAATAACAAAAGGTCCACAGATTTACCACTCCTATATAAACAAAGCATCAGTATTAATTCTTCCGGGTGGTACATCAACGGGTCCAGAACACTCCCCCTCAATGTGCCCCCAACATCTGCATTTCTGGCATAAGTGCACTACACTCCCATCTTCCTTAACGAACTGCGGGTACGCAACCTTCTTTCTATACTTCCGCATAGAACAATTCCTGGCTATATGCCCAGGCGTCTTACAGTGATAGCAAATGGTTGATTGGTCGACGGATGTAGTGGGTGCAGATTTCACTTTCTTTACCTTCTGGCCGCGACTGGGAAAGTGCCACTCACTACGACATCTAAAACAGAAGATCTTGGATCGAAAACGCTTGCCCTCCTTCTTCTTTCCTACATTTCTTTTCCCGCACATGACTGCATAGTGTCCCTTTTCCTGACACCGATAACAAACGACATGGTCATAAGGACCAGGTCCTACCCTTTCCCTGCACAGCTTTTCCCACTTCTCGACCGCTTCCTCCTGCTCCTTACGGGCCAGTGCTCTTCGTGCTCTACGAGCTGCTTTCTGCTCTTCTGATTTTGCCATTTCCGAAATGACTTCCTATCAACAAAAGAGTTCGGATCAAACAAGATAGAAGTTCAAAAATTTTGGTGAATCCTAACAAAAGGGATTACTAACAAGGTGGATATAGAAGGGAATGAAGTTTAGAAAATTTTTACTTTCAAAGCAAGAAAATTTATATCAAAATAATCTTTGAAAATTCTTTAAAATCATTTGAAAATCATTTATACTTCGAAAATACGTTCTCTCACAAAGGAATGATTCTGAGATTGATTTCACTCATTCTAGGGTATTTCTACCCTATCTCTAATGAGTTTTTGCTCCGCAGGCTAAGGTTTGCCTATAACCAAAGCTCTGATACCAACTGTAACGACCCACTATTTTGGACCATTCAAATCGACAATAATCCACACATGTCCGACTTGAATAATTCAAAATAACAGATTGTAATAAATTTGGAGCAAATGAAATAGATTCACAGAATTACAGATACAGAAATATCAGAATAACTCACAGCGGAAATTAAAATACCATAGTAGTTCATGAAGCTACTATAACAAACTCTCAAAACATAATACATAATATGAGTTTGGAAAACATATACAATAGAAATCTCAAATACATAGAAGTTTATAATACCAGAGCTGAAATAGAACAACTGAAACTGAAATGGATATATAACTAGATAAGCAGAATCTCCAGCAATTCTTAGCTCCAGAAAGAGATCCAAAGCTAAGCTGTAAATACTCAGGCTGACCCGAGCGTAAAGCAAAATACAAAACACTCGAGTCAGGACAATATATACTTATATAATGTAAACCAACTCAAGTGAACTGTAGCAGTAATGCACACAATAACTTAAAGGATGCTTGGGATCGCCCATTCTTTAAGGATCAGTTAAACCATAAATTAAATACATCCCGTGGTTAAAATCTCAAAATTGGTAATTTATATTTTGAAATCAAATATCATTTCAAAAATTCAATATCATTCAAAAATCCATTTCAAAATGTCACAATATCATATCTTTTCAAAATTGCATTCATTTTATTTAAAATACCATTTCAACACACATTTCAAAATAGTTTATATTTCAAATAAATTACTTCATTTTAAAACACAAAAATGAAGTTATTATATTTTCAAAATTAAATCTTTCAAAGTCCATTTATTTACTTAAACTTATCAAAACAATGAAAATTCACCTTCCGCGGCATTTGGAAAATGCTATAGAAAGTTACTTTCAAAACAGTTCAATTTAACAAATGACAGCATTAAAAATACTGTAATAGGGTTACAATTAGTTCAAATAAAACCATAGTTAAATTCCACAATTATAGCACTTACAAAGTGCTATAATATCCCTTTATTAAAATTTAGCCATTTGGTTCATTTATATCAACTACACCATTTACAATTGCTGTAATATCCTTTACCTTAGAAATAATAGCATTTTAGAAATGCTGTTAATTAAAATTCAGGGTTTTCAATACAGTTTCACAAAAAATTATATTTTAATATAAATCATTTTAACTTAAAAATCATACTTTCTCACTTTAAAACAATCATTTAAAATGCCCGTATATTCATGATATTATAAAGTTAAATTTCTATTCAAAAGTCAATATTTAATAATAATTTACATATTAAATTCAAACATTAAATTTCAATTCTTTATAGTTAAATTTTAACTTTACACTTAAGTTTAAATCTCCCATATGACTTATTCTCATTATATTTACTTACCTTCAAAATTTCACTTTTAAACAAAATTCATAAATTCCAATTTAAGTTATATTTCAAAATTCAACTTAAATATTCATTCATTTCACATTTTAACTTTATTCAAAATCATTAATATATTATAAAATAATTTTAAATTCATTTTAATCAACATATTATAAAATTTTCATTTAAAATATTTTTAAAACATTTCAGAAAAATGTTATATAAACCACGGGTCTGTATATAGTTTTCTAACCTAGGTCAAGTGATACTGATATATATCATTTCAATCCGCAATTTACAAAGATAACCCGGGTTTTATCATTTCAAACCCGCAATCCCAAGTAAATAAAATTTATTAAAAAGTCGCTCAGGCTTATCATTTCAGCCCATAACGATCTTTCCCTATTCTAAAGTCCGTTCGGGTATATATCATTTCAACCCATAGTGATACTAGTCTACAGGGAACTTGCAATGGTGATAACTGATATAAATAACATAATAGTAAAATATAACAGTAACATGTGATATAACAGGTGCAATAACAGGTGTAAACATCATATGATCATAATATAGCAGATATAACAGGATGAAATACATTTACAGATTCAAGTGGTGTTGGTTTATCAGCTATATAGGTACAGATTGTCTGGTGAGAATAACTCACCTATTCAGAGCTGGAGATAGCTACCAAAGCAAACAATACAGACACTACGAAGGCACGACAATACGGAAAAGACTTGAGAGGGGAGAGCCAAAGCTATAAGCCTTGAATTCAATTACATAAAACAATATACATATACATAAGTTACAACACACTTTAACATCAAATAACATTAGAACAACACCCAAAACCATATCCATTTGAATTGAACTTGTTCTCAACCTCATGTACTTCAGTTAGTCAGTGATTAAGCTCAGCTTACACACGGGATTGGGTCTGGTTTGGGTCCATATGGGTCGGCCTACATTTGTTTGAAGGTGGGTTCATGGATCTAGGTGTACAAGGCTAAAACAAGGCAAAATATCATCACATATTTGTCACAACATGGCTCGGCCAGAGGCTATGGGGCACAGCCAGTGGGTCCAGGTGGTGGTGGGTGATGTGGCAGAGGTTGGAGGTCAGGTCAGAGGTGGTGGTGGTAGTGGCGGCTAATGGTGGTAGAAGTTGATGTTGCAATTATTGGCTTGGTTTGTATAAGTAGTGGTGGATTTGGTAGGTTTTTGTGTTGATCTATGCATTGGGGTTGCTCGGCATGGAGAGGTGGTGGACTAGGGTGGGTGATGGTCAGAGGAAGGGGGTGGTGGTGGTCGGCCTAGGCCTGGAGGAGGAGGAACCAAGCTATGAAGTTGAGAACAATATACAAAATTAAATAGAAAACTAGAAAAACAAGTAAGAAGAAGATGAATTTTTACCCAAACTTTCCACACAATGACCATGAGTTTTTCCTTGAGGAATGAAAAATATTTTGCGTGAAAAAGAATGAAGAAGTCAGCTGGAAAGAATACAGGTATGCACGGCCAAAAACAATAAAGAAAGGAGTTGGGAAAATGAAAAGTCGGGAGATGAAAAGACTTTGGAATTTCAAGAGTTTAAAACTTTTCAAATTTCTTCTATTTTCTTTTTAATTTGTATATATATGAAAATGACAGGACAAAGATAAATAGTCTCAGAAGATAAAATAAATAAGAAAATAAATAAGAAAATAAATAAATAATATTTAAATAATATCAATTAAATAAGGAAAAATGGCAATATATACATAACTAGGCTTTAAAATTTGAAATAAATTCAAGTATACTTTAGAAAAATTATATTATCATTTTAGAAATATTAAAAGGCATAAAATAACATATTAACACATATTAAACAAAATATGACAATAAAATATAATTTATATGATTTAAAATAAATAATATTGCTAAATAAACAATTTATACACAAAATTGAAAATTACATAACTTCCATAATATAAGTCAGTTTTCAACGAAATGAA
The DNA here is from genome assembly GCA_030737815.1 of Allium fistulosum. Lineage (NCBI taxonomy): Eukaryota > Viridiplantae > Streptophyta > Magnoliopsida > Asparagales > Amaryllidaceae > Allium > Allium fistulosum. The sequence continues at coordinate 856,790,700 of CM060907.1, forward strand.
AAGCAGTATTCATGAAATTAAATCTATTTTCAAAATAAAAGATAAAATTTAAGAATTTAAATATTTAAATTTAAGGTTCAAAAGTCAAAGTTTGACTAGTTTGACCACAAATTCACTTTTTAGGAAAATATACAATTTATACTAGTTTGAACTTATAATTCACATAATAATCAACATTTATTTTTAAAATGAAATGTTTGAAATAAAACAAGTTAAAAATAAATTCAAAATAAAATAAAGTCAAATTTAAAATATATCTAAAATTCTAGGGTTGTTACAAATTCTTCGTCGTGGCTGTTGATAGTTAGCAACAAAATTCTACAGTAGTACTTGGACTGTTTGGTGTAGTGCTTCACGCCTCTCTATAATGTACAAAGCTCTCCTCTTTCCAATACCCTGAAATGTCAAAGGCGTTTCTCATTTAATCGAGAAATAATAATAATAACATGTTTACATGGAGCTATAGAGATCAAAGACTTATAGGTGAGCTTTTAAACTTTAGCTTCATAAGCTCCTCGCTGCAATAAAAAAAAGAGAAAACAATAAGAGTACTTTAGAAACTTATGCTACAGACAAACTAACTCATCAATATGCAATAAAAAAGATAAAAAAAGAGTACTTTAAAATTTATGCTACAGACAAACTAACTCATCAACATGCAATAAAAAGAAGAAAATAAGAGTACTTCGAAAACATATGCTACATACAAACTAACTTATCAATATACCAAACAATTCATATTACTTACTCACTTGCACTATTTATGAAATTTAAGCATCCTTGAATTAGTGATTTCTGAAAAATACAATAGCATTCAAGTTATATGCTATCATGGCATGCTTTTAAGCTATTAGTTATGTATATGTTACAGCTAAAGAAAAATTTAATATGAGTTTAAATATATAAAATAAAAATCTTTAATTCAGTGCTGTGAACTTTGAGAATGTCCTGGGGGTGTACCGATTTCTTCAAACTTCAGATGAGGAGTTTTAGGAGTTTTTGGCGGCGGCTGAAACGGCGTAGGCGGTGGCCAAAATGATAATGGTCTACTTGAACAAAATAATATTGAAAATGTGTTCCATAAATGTCATTGTAAATTTCCATTAGTTCATTGTATCTTTAATTCAATCATCCTAGCTAAACCTTACGACCATAAACATACCATAACAGGTTAAAAAAACATTAAATACTAATAAAGGAAACTCCAATTTCGTGTTTAAGACAGACTAAAATATAGTCTGTATCAGAACCAAATTTAGACATATCATCTTACCTTAGCTTTAGAAATGATTTTAACAGCCACAACCTCTCCTTTCATCTCCCCTTTCTTGACCTTGGCCCCGTAAGTATGACCAAAATGTCCTAACTTCTTTAATTATCTCATACTTAGCTCCAAAATTCTTCCCGTATCCAAACCTCTTGTCCAAGTTTGTAACTTCTCCATCTCCATTTCCAACATCATTATTCTCTCCATCCTCCAAAATTGTCCCATCTTTAGGCTTTCTAGTGTCGAGCCTTCTCGCCAGCGCCGCCTTGATGTGCTTAGCTGGGGACAGAGGAGGAAACGGTCGCCGAAAAAGCCGGCTTGGGGTCTTCGTTCTCCCCAAAGAAGGGGAAGGAGCTACACCATGAGGATAAGGGCTTGGCCATGCTGATGAGGCAGCTGAAGGAGTTGTCGGAACGGTGGTTGTGGCGGTTGCGCCTGCGGAATCATCGCCGGAGACTGGGCTTGCCTTGTCGTAGCATTGACCCATTGATTTGAGAGCTTGATTAGGGTTTTAAAATTTGATTTTGATCTTAATTTTAGATAGAGAGAGAAAGTGAGAAAGATCTAAACTGAGAAGGAACTAAAATTTTAGAATCGAAGGCGCGATAACCTAGTTAGAAAGAGGAAATAATATGAACGATGAATTCTTGTCCGTGAGAAGTGGAATAGTAATAAGGAAATAAAATTACAGTCCTATCCATGTTACTTTTAACTATTTACAAAATTACCAGATTTTATAACGGTAATAACCGTGACAAACGTTTGTAACGGTTATATCTGTTAGAAATTTATAACAGTTATTATCGTTACAAATTGAAAGCGGAAAAGTGTTGCAAAATAGGCTGTTTGGTGTAGTGTAAGCCGCGCACACTCCCAAAAGCCACGCATCCCATAACCCGCGCACACTCTTAAAAACCGCGCATTTCATAAGCCACGCACACTCTCAAGTACTGGTATTTTCCTGGCAATTCCAGGAAACTCGTCTATTGCAGGAGTAACAAGAATCAATCCACTTTCATTATCGAAAGTAATGGGCATGAATCCAGCAATGTCGCACGACTACAAATTAGCAAATAATTCCGATCGTTGACCGACAAAATCTTTGGAATCGAGATGCTCAAATCAGAAGTTCTTGAAGATAGGAACCACGAAATAGAGTCGGTTATAGGCATCCGAGGAATCGCATGGATCAACCGGTCATTTGTCAAGTGTTCGGAGTAAACAACCCCATGAACTGGGGGTACACACCAACACTCAACCAAAGTAGCAAATACTTTACAATCCTATTACTCCAAACAAAGAATTTTGGAAGTAATTACGGGGTTAAATAAAACAATGATGAATAAAACTAGCATAAGTGCATGAAACATAGATAAGTAGACAAATAAAGTTACAATCAAATGTCAACATTGTATTACTTATAACATTTTTTATGTACAACAACAGACAGCCGTGCCATGCCCGAACAATAGCGGCAAAAAAATAATAGGAAAATACAAAATATCACTATGACAGCATTAAGAAAAATGCTAATGCAGACTCTGCACTTGTACAAAAGATGATCAAAAACAACAAAAGGAGGAAAAGACAAATCAAGACGTCTTCTCACCGCTTCCCCGGTCGCCTTCCCGCCTCTAATTTGCAATTTCTTGGGCTTATCCTTTTTCGGGGCAATCTCACTCTCCGAAGCATGACCACTGGCGGACCTCCCTTTCCCTTTATGCTTGTGGGATCGGTAAGAGCTCTTCAATGACCTCTTATGTACCTCAATCTTCTCCTTTTTCACCACGATCATCTATTGCTCGGTCTTCGGTTGCTCAGCCTCTTCTCTGTCTAGTTAGCTGCCATGGCCTGCTTGCTCTCATGTATCACTAGTTGCCAAGTTCTTCTCTTGAGAAACAGAGGGGTTGTCTAAACCATGCAGCGCCGCAATTTACTCAAAATGCGAACTGAGGTGAGAGCCAGAAGCAGAGACGACGGTTGACGCAGTTAAACTAGCGGCGAACCCGGCATCGTGATGAGAAGGCAATTCAGCTGGAAGAGAAGGTTTATCTACAATATCAGAATAAAGAGCGGTTATCTCGGCAATTTCTTCAGGCCTGAACTGAAAATCTTCAAGCACGGGAGAGATAAGAAAGTTACCTGTTGTGGGTGTTTGTTCATGTGCAACGACTTTGAAGCCTTCGCCGTTGCCTTCATTCGATTACTGCATGACTATAGGAGAAGTGGCAACGATCCCTTCTTTGGTATGAAGATGCGAAGACGGCTTGCCTGGGCCCGAAGGAAAATGTTCAGTAGCAGCCTCGGTGGTGGCCGTGACATTGATGGTTTCACGCTCCCTCTCCAGCATTAAGATTTTTTGGCCTTCCACTAGAGCTAGGCGTGATTCCTCGTTCAAGTAGGCCTGAACCAGCTCCACTTCGGTGTAACTACCACCCATGTCTCGAAACCGGGCCAGAACTTCTTTCCAAACTACAGTGAACGTGCAAGGGAATAATGGACCCAAGTAACTGAGGCTACCCTGACGAAGCATGGAATTAACATAGAAGCCTAAAATGGTAGCATCCAAGCCTTCCATTTTCTTAGCGAAAGTATCTTGGAGCTCTGAAAGTCTGGCCTCCGTGCTAGCCTTCTCTACTGCCAATTGATTTTTCTCGGCATCCAAAGTCAAAATTTGCGCACGTAGAGAGGTAATTTCCTGGGATTGTTCGGCGACAACTTTCTTCTCTGCCTCGACCATCATCTCGCTTGCCTTCAGCTTTTCTTTCAGAGCTGGCCCATCAGTGTGCCACTTTTTTATTTCATCTCTGAGTATGAGTGCGGTTTGGTTGGTAGACTCCTTCAGCTTCTTGAATAAAGAAGCACTCCTACTTTCTATCTTCAGGGCGTCATCCCTCTCCTTCTTTAATCTCTCAATCTCTGAGTCACGATCCGCAAGCTACTTCTCGCATTCATCGTTTTCGGACTTGAATGAGAGAATCTCCTGGTAATTGTTTCAATTAACGGTAGAAAGCTACATGCACAATTTCTTCCATCCCTTGGCTTGCTCCAAGCCGCTTTGAATCGCATGGAGATGGGGTGAATAAGATTTCGCTCAAACCAACTTCATGTTGGGTTCATCGAAAAACAACCCCCCTTAAGAAAAAGTTGGGAAAAGTAGCCTGCAGTAGCGACGGACCAACAAGGATAATGTAAGGGGCTCGCCTTGAAATTGGGGGAGAAGCGGCCATAGTAGCGTGAGTGGAGAAGGTCATGACTTCGGAAGCGGGAATGGCGATCCCAGTAGAAGTAGGAAGCTGAACGCGGGTACATGTCCCTGATCTTTCTTCAACTTCTTTGATGGGTCTTCCCGTTCAATCGGGCTTTTTCTTTTTCATGATCACTTCCTTTGTCGCGATCTCGATTCTTCTCAGCTCGGCAGCACTCTTCTGCCTCCCAATCATTTCTCCTCTTTCTCTCTTCGTCGGTTTCACAGGAGGCGTAGTATCTGGTGAATGCCGTTGCGAACCTGAGACTCAAGTGCTTGGTTAAGATCGTTGTAGAAGCCACGAGACATGATCCCTACAGCAAATAACAAAATGACTCAGGAAAAAGGCATTTGATGGATTAAAGTATTCTAAGAGAATAACAGTGAAATGCGTGATCCTAGTGTAGCGTGTGCTACAGTTTAATGACCCCAGCAGAATGCAAAAACCAAATCGATAACGTCAGGACATCCATTTTTGTAGGAACGATTTGGGTAGGTTGAGAAGGAAACCCTTCCGAAGTGAAGTCACCTATTAGGACACCCAAATCTACAAAAATGTCACTCGCATCCTCCAAGTCAAAATCGACGCCCTCCGGCAAAGGACTAGGAACATGTTCATTCTTGGGAGGAGCTTCTTTAAAACATTCTTTTGAAGAAGGTGAGGGAGTATGTTCGAGACTCAAAGCTAGGGCCTTGTCACCTAAATCGTCATCGCTTTCGTCGGTATCTGTATCCCAATTAATTTCTTCTTCGATTAAAGGGAGCCCCTCACCGATCTCTCCTTCCACCTTTCCCTCGATCAACGGAGCTTTCCCCGTCCAATGAACAAACTCTTCTTCTTTCTCCTTCAGGGTCGAAGGCATCTTGGGTAGACTGTCAATCCTAACTTGAACATAGGCCTCTTTAGAAGTTTTCTCTGACCCACCGGACGAGTCACTGTCTTCCTCCTCATCATCATCGTTGTCACCTTCATCAGAACCATGGGAAGAGTAAACTGAGCGAGTGCAGGTTTTGGAGTGAGAAGGGGCACTAACGAATCAAACGGACCTCACGGGATGTTAGAGCCCACAGTGGTGAAGATTTTCATATGTAAGTAAAAACCTGATTGTGTTCTCTCGAGCATCGACCGCTTTCAAGGCGTTGAGAACATGGTCGAGCATCGGATCTTTGTTAATCTTCGAGAGAACTGTAAAAAAATAGACGATTGTTCAGAAGACTTTTTAGCAGCTGAAGGAAATTCCATGCATGGTGAAAGAAATTCATCCCACGTGGTCCACAGACGGGTGAATCCTTTTGGACACTTGGCAAAAAAGAACTAATTTGTGAATGAGGGAACTACAACGATTGGGATTTTCGACGCTCGAAAATCGACATTAATACGTCCACTGTATCAACTGCCGAGCAATCGAGTGCCGGAAAACCGAATTGTTATGGAGAAAAAGAAGAGGTAGAAGAAGACAGAAGAAAAAGAAAGAAGAAACAACATAAAAACACAGAACAATATCAGAATCTCACATATCGCAGCGGAACAACATATAATAGATAAATGAATAATCTTTAAATCAAAGAACTATATCAGTTTATACATTACATCATCATCAGATTTTACAACAACAATATACAACACAATACATCAATGGACAGTTATATAAACTTGTCCTCATACAGAATACACAGCGGAAAAATAATATCATATACAAGAGATACGCCTCGCCATCCAGCTCGCCACTGAGCTCCACAGCATCTCCTAAATCCAGAATGACCTGATAACCTAACTCTAGACTGCCCGTGTGGAAATTGGTGGGCACCCAGAGTTTAGGAAGGAAACAATAAACTCCAGGTCAGTTATGGTGACTGGTGTGAGAACTAAAACAGTTATTATCTTTAAAACAACAACAACAACAAAGGAAATGGAAAATATCCGCAATGCTTTTGGAAAATGAAACAACCATAAGACCTCCCGCCACACACACAATGCAAACGCAGAATTGGAGGAGATTTCTTCTTATTATAGTCAAACATGCTTACTACGCAAAAACATTAGATTTGATATTATTATTAGTGCATAGTGGAAAACATTTCGAAAGTATAATATTAATCTTAGCCAGCATAGGCATTCCGCACTTATGCCTACTATAGCTACTATGTTCAATAGCAGGTTACCGCCACATTCCATAGCAGGTTATACAACTAAAACCGTACAAGGTTCGTATTGTTTCTTTGGATTTCCAACAAATGGTCAGGCTAAGGAACTTCCTATGCCACATGGGATCGCCTCTGGCGGGACGTCCCGAGAACTAACTAGATCTCTGCCAACACAAGGCCGGGTTACCTCTGACACGAGGTAACTACTACACGAATATGCCACCCCCCGGTCCTTTGGAACCTTTATCCGAGGCGCCTCGATCAAACAACTATCACACAGTAAATGAGATTGGAGTATCCACATAGGTTAAATACCAGGGCTCCATACCTGATACCACCCTTTTCCAGAAGGAAATGACATACCTTAAAGGGAGCGACCCTCATAACCTAGCCGCATCATTCCTGTTTCGACCATTTCCGGGTTGTGAGGTCCTGACAAAGTCTCGTCCACAAAGCTACGCTTTTTTCACAAAGACACGCTTTGATCACAAATGATCAATAAATGATCATCACACAGCAACACTCAGCATGCCACACTACTAAATTGGGAGGATATCACTGATAAATTTCAACTACATAACCTCTGAGCTCGTACGTCTCAGAGAAGGGTGTTAAGCTAAGAGAATAAATTCTCTGCCACCAAACAGAAATGTATTTGAAAGAAATCAGCTTTATATCTCAAAATGTAATGTCAGACATGTAACCATACAAGTCTGTTCCGGGTTCGAACAGAACCGAAGGCACTTCCGAAGAAGCCCTTGCAATCCGGGTATTCACAATCCCGATAAAACTTCCCATCACAAAGAAAATCTCTATAATGTAGATAACGGTGCAGAGACAATCGATAGGCCATCCTATCATTTTCACAAATACCTGGTCTTCACCACCGGTCTTCAATACGATCCATATCGTCGTATCACTAATTCGGAATGGGTTATATGACACAAAGGTCTTTTCCCGGCTAACCCGAATAGTGAGCACAATATTTAAAACATATGGATATAGGGATTTCAATTAAGTCACAACTTATTACCCAAATCCTTTCCTTTAAATGGTTTAAACAAATTACCATTTTTAAATCGTTAAACAAAAAGATTTACTTTACAAAGTTTACCCAGTTTCACAAAGTTTACCCAGTTTCACAAAGATTTATTCACAGATTTCCAAATCAATTTCTATTTCAATTTGATTAACCCATTAAATCTTTAAATTAAGATTTAATTTATAGCTTTCAAAACTATTTACAATTCAAGTCTTTTATAATATAAAAGATACACCTTTTAAAATCTTCTATGATTTCAAAATAAAACTTAATCATTTTCACAAAGGTTAATTCATAGTTTTTTTTCCAAACCATTTACAATATCATTTCAATTTGAAATGTTTCGATACAAATTGGAAATCTTTTCACTTTATGAAAGCTATTATTGTTTGAAAACAGATAGCTTTTGTTTTGGGAAAAACTGGTTACAATTACATAAGTTTAAAACTATCCAAGTATGAAACTTGAATATAAATTTAAATTTCCAAAACTATATTTTAAATGGTTAAAATCCCATATAAACACCTTTTATACTTATAAAATCTTTTAAACCGAAATTCCCAATTTATTGAATTCAATTTCAAAATATTAAATTCAAACTTAAATCAAATGATTTAAATTTCAATTTTTATTAAGTTATTTAAAATAACTTTTATTTTTGAAACTCATTTCAAAAGCTTTCAATTCCAATTCCAAAACTATTTTGGATTCAAAACTCAATTTTTCCAAAATTGATAAAAATCTGTGACTTAACCGATTTCCACGTGAAATCCACATTTGTGTGTGTATTGTGTAGTCCACGGGTTTAACACAATAGTGCAACAACATTCAACCATCACAGATCAAATATAACAATATATTTGATAAGCGGTTTAAATTATAACGCTTATCTTTCATTCACAAATCACAGATTTATCATATCATAGATAAAAAAGATCACAAATCACAACACAGAACATGATATATCACAAAGCGTCACACATCAAAGATGTCAAACAATTCAACATCCAATATAATCCAAACATCCATAAGTAGGATTAATTAAATTATCTGATTAATTCAAATCAGATAAATTTCAATAAATCAATTTTACTTGTTATAGTAAATTAATAATCAATTAATTTTAAATTTATTTTTAAATTTATTTCAAAACACCAAATCAAATTTCCAAACATTTTCAAAAGATTTATTTTCAATCACCAAAAATCAATTACCAAATGGATTTCTAAATTTATTTCTTTTATAAAATAAATTCCCTTTTAAGAAGATAAATTCCTTTATTTTCCAAACTTTAAATAAATTCTCAACTTATAAATAATATTTTCAAAATCCATTTATTAAGCCCTTTTTTCCAAATTTGAAATTTAATTCAATACAGCTCAAAAATAAGACTTTTATCTTTTAACTCCTTTTAAATTTATCCAATTATCAAAAATAAATTTTTCGATAAATTTTCAACTTTAATATTCAAAAATCCAATTTTATTTATTTTTGGTATCCATCGATACCAAAAATATCTTTGGCTAATTTATAGCCGTCTACAGATTCAATCACAATATAATCACATGGCGATTATAAATAAATCAACACACAACATTGAAATAAATTCAAATGTTTGAGGAATCCAGTTGGATCCCTCCAACCTGTTTCCCTGCATTCACAGATGTTAGCACAATACCAATTCCACTTCAATGTGGAATATCGCGGTATATGGGATTTATAAAATACTATCCGCTATTATGCGGCGTAATAGGATCTCATCCGCTATAAAATGCGGGAAATCAACTCCAAATACATATATAATACCAATTCCACTTCACGGTGGAATTATCGCGGTATATGTTTTTAATAAATAACATCCGCTTAATATACGGCGTATAGCGTCTATTCAACGCAACAGATAACAGTTTATCATCCAATTATCACAATCAACACTATCAACAATTTTAAATCTAACTATTTAAAATTTAAATCGAAACAATTATTCGATTGAGTGAGGAGTTCTCATCTTGAGTTGTCGAGTGATTATATTTTAAATTAAATCGAACCGTTCGATTTAATCAAAAATTCTCGCTTTCCCCAAACGCGCCCAGATTTGCGCTATAGCATAGAGCGCGTCGCTGCGATTCCAACGCTTCCTGTTTCGTCGAATTTCGACAACGTATGCAAAAGTTATGACATTTAGATGTTAATACAATTTTAAATATAAATAAATTTACAATTTCTATTTTATTTTAAAACACCACTCATCTCAGCCGTAGATTTCAGAAGGCAGATCGTGGCCGTGCCTATCATCTTCCTCACGTACGAAGACTTCACGTACGCAAAACCCGCCAGCCGCCGTTCTAACCCTAATTGCCACGACCATTCCTTCGATCGAGACAACGATCGAGCTTCGTCGTTCTACTCGCCTAGCTCCTCTCTACCAACACACTAAGACCGGCCACACACGGTGCCTCCCACGCCTTGGAATTCGTGCATGAAACTCACGACTTTGAATAAGGATTGCCGCCGATCTGCTACTCCTTACACGATCGTGACCGTTCACATTAAAGATCTCTCTGCCCTCTACGCTTTCCCAGTTGAACGTTTTTCGTATCAGATGACGGATTGGAAGAAATTAGTGGAAGAAGATTCGTGCATTTCTCGCCATTGGAGTATAAGTGGCGGCCAGGGAATAGGGTTAGGGTTTTGATGCAAATCTGAGAAAGTGAAGTCCTTTTATAGAAATTTTGCCAAAACACTATTCATCGAAAATTTTCCGAACTCGAAATCATGCATGCCGGCTGGCGTTTCTAAGGTTTTACCCACGTTCCGAACACAATGGAAAGTGTTTCGGGAGCTAATTCGATCGTATGTGAGAGTTACGGAAATAAATGATCAAATTTAAATTAAACCGATTAAACCGATTTCTATGCATTTTAACTTACCCCAGACAAACCGTAAATCCGATTGACACGAAAATTAAAATCTAACAATAATTTCACATTACAGATCTGATAAAACTGATTTCGTCGAAATCCGAGACTGTTTGAAAAATGACTATTTTCACTAGTCAATTAAATATTAAAATAATCAATTTTCACAAATTAACTTTTAATTTGATTTTAAAAGTTCTACAACATCGTTCTAACTCAAATATGATTTAATATAACTTTATAAATCATTTTTATACAGATTCAATTCAGATCCCAATTATTTCCGTAATTTCAAATATTAAATTGTCGAATTAATTAAACAATTAAATCACTATATTCGAATTTAAATTTATTCGACTTACAAATCTTACTTGTTAATATTTAAAATCAATTAAATATCTGAATTTCAAATGACAGAAATTCTGGTTCGTTACAAACTCCCCCCCTTAAAAGAATTTCGTCCTCGAAATTGCAAAGTAAGAAAAAGTCACAAAATCCATTATCTTTTCAAAACAATTCGTTCAAATTAGATTTCAAAATCACTTAAGTGTACAACTTCCCAAAATCCAATAGTTAAACTCTTTCAAAAACTTTACTAAGTTTTTCAAATCCATATATAGTTATACCTTTCAAAACAAACTATTTCGTTTAACTTTTAATTCCAAATCCAAAATTTAGTTTTCACAAATTTTCCAAAATTTCCCGAAAAATTTTCTAACGCCTTAAATTTTCAGAAAAATTCGCCATAGCCTCCTTTGCGCGGTTCGATCGTAGTAGGATCACAATAGACATAAATATATATACATTGACCCACACGGTCGAAAAAGCAGAAAAACAGTTCATATTTCCTATTTTTATTGCGTAGGCGTACCTTTTTAGCATTTTTAAGCAAAGCAGTTATTTATTTAGCATTTTAGCATGACCCAACCAACCGAACGGTAGCCACGGCACCTGTACTTACTCAATTTAAACACGTAAGTGACATATATATATAAAGTTATTAACAATTTACTCTTTTAAACAACTACAACATATGCATATTAAAAGAAATGCATACTAAACAAGGTTTATAAGCAACTTATATAATTTCGACATCACTTGTAATTGTTTACAACCAATTCATATACAACGACTTCAATTATTCATTTTCAATTAGTTTACATTCACTAATTTAAATTCAAGTTGGTTCACTTTTAATTTGGATTCAATTACATATGAATTCAATTTCACTAATTCAATTTCATTAACACTTAATGAATTATATACAATCAACCAACAATCATATAACAACCAATGTCATAACCAACATAACCAAGTTATTAAATTTACTTTCAATTTGGTTTAACACTTTAAATTTTCCAATTGGTTTAATATTCTATTGATTTTCATTCAATTATTCAATTTCCAATAACATTAGCTTTAATGAATTAACACTTACATCCATTATTCCATATCAATTTATTCACATTCGATTGATTAACATTCAATCCATTTATTTTTTAGCAAAGCATTCAATCCATTTATTAATTCAATTGCTAATTCATTTAACAAATAAAGTTGAATTTCATTTATATGACTCAAGTTCACATTTATTTAATAAATTCACTTTATTATTTTACTTCGATATCAAAATCAACTTCATTCATCATTACTTAAGTTATATTCCATTTCAAATATCATTTGTTTATCTTAACTTAAATTTCCACTTATAAGTCCAATTCAGATTCCAATTCTAAAGTAAATTCTATTTAACTTTTACCAAAGTCAAATTCATATAACATTTTGCTTAACAAAATTGTTTAACCCTTTTTATCATTTGGTTTTACTTACATCTTCTCATTTTATAAGTTACACAACTTATTTATTTAATTTCCCAAATCATATTATAAGTATAAAACTCATTTCACTTATAATTATCAATTTCAACTTGGATTTTAATTTCAAATTTGGTTATCACAACAAAACTTAAAATTTCAATTTATTATGGTAGCAAATCCATTACATAAAAACTCGAAAATGATACCGATGATGCTGCAGTCATCACCCTTATTATTTCCCAGTAACAGTAGTGAATTCGGTGCTTTAAATTCTTTCAAAATTTCCCTTTTAATTATAAATCACATTTATAAATCACATTTCTCATATAATTTCCCTATTTTACTTTACTTATGCAAGATTATTTCACAGTTGTAAATCATTTTGATTATAATCCTATGCTTATACAATTGTTCCTTTTATATAAAATATTCAAACAACTTTTATTAACATATATATATTCTTACATTTTCAACAACCAAACAATTAATTTTATATACACTTTAATAATTTCTGAAAAATTATTTCCTTTATATACAAAATATAACCGAGGTAAAATTATTTCATTTACCCAATTTAAAATGATACTATGTCGACTTGCCTCGTTTAAGTGTTTAGAAACCCCTATCGATAATATGGCGTCCCACATACCGACCAGAATTCACAAACAGCTCAACGGATAAGCAAACACAATATAAAACAATTTCATATTCACTAACAAATATGCACTCGTATCTATTATAACACTCACACTCATTATATAGTACTGCTGACTCTATCTCTAATGAGTAATACCCAACAGAGCCAAGGTTAATGCTTAACCATATGCTCTGATACCAAATGCAACGATTGGGATTTTCGACGCTCGAAAATCGACATTAATACGTCCACTGTATCAACTGCCGAGCAATCGAGTGCCGGAACACCGAATTGTTATGGAGAAAAAGAAGAGGTAGAAGAAGACAGAAGAAAAGGAAAGAAGAAACAACATAAAAACACAGAACAATATCAGAATCTCACATATCGCAGCGGAACAACATATAATAGATAAATGAATCATCTTTAAATCAAAGAACTATATCGGTTTATACATTACATCATCATCAGATTTTACAACAACAATATACAACACAATACATCAATGGACAGTTATATAAACTTGTCCTCATACAGAATACACAGCGGAAAAATAATATCATATACAAGAGATACGCCTCGCCATCCAGCTCGCCACTGAGCTCCACAGCATCTCCTAAATCCAGAATGACCTGATAACCTGACTCTAGACTGCCAGAGTGGAAATTGGTGGGCACCCAGAATTTAGGAAGGAAACAATAAACTCTAGGTCAGTCATGGTGACTGGTGTGAGAACTAAAACAGTTATTATCTTTAAAACAACAACAACAAAGGAAATGGAAAATATCCGCAATGCTTTTGGAAAATGAAACTACCATAAGACCTCCCGCCACACACACAATGCAAAATCGGAATTGGAGGAGATTTCTTCTTATGATAGTCAAACATGCTTACTATGCAAAAACATTAGATTTGATATTATTATTAGTGCATAGTGGAAAACATTTCGAAAGTATAATATTAATCTTAGCCAGCATAGGCATTCCGCACTTATGCCTACTATAGCTACTATGTTCAATAGCAGGTTACCGCCACATTCCATAGTAGGTTATACAACTAAAACCGTACAAGGTTCGTGTTGTTTCTTTGGATTTCCAATAAATGGTCAGGCTAAGGAACTTCCTATGCCATATGGGATCGCCTCTGGCGGGACGTCCCGAGAACTAACTAGCTTTCTGCCAACACAAGGCCGGGTTACCTCTGACACCAGGTAACTACTACACGAATATGCCACCCGTTGGTCCTTTGGGACCTTTATCCCAGGCGCCTCGATCAAACAACTATCACACAGTAAATGAGATTGGAGTATCCACATAGGTTAAATACCAGGGCTCCATACCTGATACCACCCTTTTCCAGAAGGAAATGACATACCTTAAAGGGAGCGACCCTCATAACCTTGCCGCATCATTCCTGTTTCGACCATTTCCGGGTTGTGAGGTCCTGACAAAGTCTCGTCCACAAAGCTATGCTTTTTTCACAAAGCCACGCTTTGATCACAAATGATCAATAGATGATCATCACACAGCAACACTCAGCATGCCACACTACCAAATTGGGAGTATATCACTGATAAATTTCAACTACATAATCTCTGAGCTCGTACGTCTCAGAGAAGAGTGTTAAGCTAAGAGAATAAATTCTCCGCCACCAAACAGAAATGTATTTGAAAGAAATCAGCTTTATATCTCAAAATGTAATGTCAGACATATAACCATACAAGTCTGTTCCGGGTTCGAACAGAACCAAAGGCACTTCCGAAGAAGCCCTTGCAATCTGGGTATTCACAATCCCGATAAAACTTCCCATCACAAAGAAAATCTCTATACCGTAGCTAACGGTGCAGAGACAATCGATATGCCATCCTATCGTTTTCACAAATACCCGGTCTTCACCACCGGTCTTCAATATGATCCATATCGTCGTATCACTAATTCGGAATGGGTTATATGACACAAAGGTCTTTTCCTGGCTAACCCGAATAGTGAGCACAATATTTAAAACATATGGATATAGGGATTTCAATTAAGTCACAACATATTACCCAAATCCTTTCATTTAAATGGTTTAAACAAATTACCATTTTTAAATCTTTAAACAAAAAGATTTACTTCACAATGTTTACCCAGTTTCACAAAGATTTATTCATAGATTTCCAAATCAATTTCTATTTCAATTTGATTAACCCATTAAATCTTTAAATTAAGATTTAATTTATAGCTTTCAAAACTATTTACAATTCAAGTCTTTTATAATATAAAAGATACACCTTTTAAAATCTTCTTTGATTTCAAAATAAAACTTAATCATTTTCACAAAGGTTAATTCATAGTTTTTTTCCAAACCATTTACAATTTCATTTCAATTTGAAATATTTCGATACAAATTGGAAATCTTTTCACTTTATGAAAGCTATTATTGTTTGAAAACAGATAGCTTTCGTTTTGGGAAAAACTGGCTACAATTACATAAGTTTAAAACCATCCAAGTATGAAACTTGAATATAAAATCTTTTAAACCAAAATTCCCAATTTATTGAATTCAATTTCAAAATATTGAATTCAAACTTAAATCAAATGATTTAAATTTCAATTTTTATTAAGTTATTTAAAATAACTTTTATTTTTGAAACTCATTTCAAAAGCTTTCAATTCCAATTCCAAAACTATTTTGGATTCAAAACTCAATTTTTCCAAAATTGATAAAAATCTGTGACTTAACCGATTTCCACGTGAAATCCACATTTGTGTGTGTATTGTGTAGTCCACGGGTTTAACACAATAGTGAAACAACATTCAACCATCACAGTTAAAATATAACAATATATTTGATAAGCGGTATAAATTATAACGCTTATCTTTCATTCACAAATCACAGATATATCATATCATAGATAAAAAAGATCACAAATCACAACACAGAACAGGATATATCACAAAGCGTCACACATCAAAGATGTCAAACAATTCAACATCCAATATAATCCAAACATCCATAAGTAGGATTAATTAAATTATCTGATTAATTCAAATCAGATAAATTTAAATAAATCAATTTTACTAGTTATAGTAAATTAATAATTAATTAATTTTAAATTGATTTTCAAATTTATTTCAAAACACCAAATCAAATTTCCAAACATTTTCAAAAGATTTATTTTCAATCACCAAAAATCAATTACCAAACGGATTTCTAAATTTATTTCTTTTATAAAATAAATTCCCTTTTAAGAAGATAAATTCCTTTATTTTCCAAACTTTAAATAAATTCTCAACTTATAAATAATATTTTCGAAATCCATTTATTAAGCCCTTTTTTCCAAATTTGAAATTTAATTCAATACAGCTCAAAAATAAGACTTTTTATCCAATTATCAAAAATAATTTTTCCGATAAATTTTCAACTTTAATTTTCAAAAATCCAATTTTATTTATTTTTGGTATCCATCGATACCAAAAATATCTTCGGCTAATTTATAGCCGTCTACAGATTCAATCACAATATAATCACATGGCGATTATAAATAAATCAACACACAACATTGAAATAAATTCAAATGTTTGAGGAATCCAGTTGGATCCCTCCAACCTGTTTCTCTACATTCACAGATGTTAGCACAATACCAATTCCACTTCAAGGTGGAATATCGCAGTATATGGGATTTATAAAATACTATCCGCTATTATGCGGCGCAATAGGGTCTCATCCACTATAAAATGCGGGAAATCAACTCCAAATACGTATATAATACCAATTCCACTTCACGTTGGAATTATCGCGGTATATGTTTTTAATAAATAACATCCGCTTAATATCCGGCTTATACCGTCTATTCAACACAACGGATAACAGTTTATCATCCAATTATCACAATCAACACTATCAATAATTTTAAATCTAACTATTTAAAATTTAAATCGAAACAATTATTCGATTGAGTGAGGAGTTCTCACCTTGAGTTGTCGAGTGATTATATTTTAAATTAATCGAACCGTTCGATTTAATCAAAAATTCTCGCTTGCCCCAAACGCACCCAGATTTGCGCTGCAGCGTAGAGCGCGTCGCTGCGATTCCAACGCTTCCTGTTTCGTCGAATTTCGACAACGTATGCAAAAGTTATGACATTTAGATGTTAATACAATTTTAAATATAAATAAATTTACAATTTCTATTTTATTTTAAAACACCACTCATCTCAGCTGTAGATTTCAGAAGGCAAATCGTGGCCGTGCCTATCATCTTCCTCACGTACGCGAAACCCACCAGCCGCCGTTCTAACCCTAATTGCCGCGACCATTCCTTCGATCGAGACAACGATCGAGCTTCGTCGTTCGACTCGCCTAGCTCCTCTCTACCAACACCCTAAGACCGGCCACACACGGTGCCTACCACGCCTTGGAATTCGTGCATGAAACGCATGACTTTGAACAAGGATTGCCGCCGATCTGCCACTCCTTACACGATCGTGACCGTTCACATTAAAGATCTCTCTGCCCTCTACGCTTTCCCAGTTGAACGTTTTTCGTATCGGATGACGGATTGGAAGAAATTAGTGGAAGAAGATTCGTGCATTTCTCACCATTGGAGTATAAGTGGCGGCCAGGGAATAGGGTTAGGGTTTTGATGCAAATCTGAGAAAGTGAAGTCCTTTTATAGAAATTTTGCCAAAACACTATTCATCGAAAATTTTCCGAACTCGAAATCAAGCGTGCCGGCTGGCGTTTCTAAGGTTTTACCCACGTTCCGAACACAATGGAACGTGTTTTGGGAGCTAATTCGATCGTATGTGAGAGTTACGGAAATAAACGATCAAATTTAAATTAAACCGATTAAACTAATTTCTATGCGTTTTAACTTGCCCCGGACAAACCGTAAATCCGATTGACACGAAAGTTGAAATCTTACAATAATTTCACATTACGGATCCGATGAAACTAGTTTCGTTGAAATCCGAGACTGTTTGAAAAATGACTATTTTCACTAGTCAATTAAATATTAAATAATCAATTTTCACAAATTAACTTTTAATTTGATTTTAAAAGTTCTACAACATCGTTCTAACTCAAATATGATTTAATAGAACTTTATAAATCATTTTTATACAGATTCAATTCAGATCCCAATTATTTCCGTAATTTCAAATATTAAATTGTCGAATTAATTAAACAATTAAATCACTATATTCGAATTTAAATTTATTCGACTTACAAATCTTACTTGTTAATATTTAAAATCAATTAAATATCTGAATTTCAAATGACAGAAATTCTGGTTCGTTACAAACTCCCCCCCTTAAAAGAATTTCGTCCTCGAAATTTCAAAGTAAGAAAAAGTCAAAAAATCCATTATCTTTTCAAAACAATTCGTTCAAATTAGATTTCAAAATCACTTAAGTGTACAACTTCCCCAAAATCCAATAGTTAAACTCTTTCAAAAACTTTACTAAGTTTTTCAAATCCATATATAGTTATACCTTTCAAAGCAAACTATTTCGTTTAACTTTTAATTCCAAATCCAAAATTTAGTTTTCACAAATTTTCCAAAATTTCCTGAAAATTTTCTAACGCCTTAAATTTTCAGAAAAATTCGCCATAGCCTCCTCTGCGCGGTTCGATCGTAGTAGGATCACAATAGACATAAATATATATACATCGACCCATACGGTCGAAAAAGCAGAAAAACAGTTCATATTTCCTATTTTTATTGCGTAGGCGTACCTTTTTAGCATTTTTAAGCAAAGCACTTATTTATTTAGCATTTTAGCGCGACCCAACCAACCGAACGGTAGCCACGACACCTGTACTTACTCAATTTAAACACGTAAGTGACATATATATAAAGTTATTAATAATTTACTCTTTTAAACAACTACAACATATGCATATTAAAAGAAATGCATACTAAACAAGGTTTATAAGCAACTTATATAATTTCGACATCACTTGTAATTGTTTACAACCAATTCATATACAACGAATTCAATTATTCATTTTCAATTAGTTTACATTCACTAATTTAAATTCAAGTTGGTTCACTTTTAATTTGGATTCAATTACATATGAATTCAATTTCACTAATTCAATTTCATTAACACTTAATGAATTATATACAATCAACCAACAATCATATAACAACCAATGTCATAACCAACATAACCAAGTTATTAAATTTACTTTCAATTTGGTTTAACACTTTAAATTTTCCAATTGGTTTAATATTCTATTGATTTTCATTCAATTATTCAATTTCCAATAACATTAGCTTTAATGAATTAACACTTACATCCATTATTCCATATTAATTTATTCACATTCGATTGATTAACATTCAATCCATTTATTTTTTGGCAAAGCATTCAATCCATTTATTAATTCAATTGCTAATTCATTTAACAAATAAAGTTGAATTTCATTTATATGACTCAAGTTCATATTTATTTAATAAATTCACTTTATTATTTTACTTCGATATCAAAATCAACTTCATTCATCATTACTTAAGTTATATTCCATTTCAAACATCATTTGTTTATCTTAACTTAAATTTCCACTTATAAGTCCAATTCAAATTCCAATTCTAAAGTAAATTCTATTTAACTTTTACAAAAGTCAAATTCATATCACATTTTGCTTAACAAAATTGTTTAACCCTTTTTATCATTTGGTTTTACTTACATCTTCTCATTTTATAAGTTACACAACTTATTTATTTAATTTCCCAAATCATATTATAAGTATAAAACTCATTTCACTTATAATTATCAATTTCAACTTGGATTTTAATTTCAAATTTGGTTATCACAACAAAACTTAAAATTTCAATTTATTATGGTAGCAAATCCATCACATAGAAACTCGAAAATGATACTGATGATGCTGCAGTCATCACCCTTATTATTTCCCAGTAACAGTAGTGAATTCGGTGCTTTAAATTCTTTCAAAATTTCCCTTTTAATTATAAATCACATTTATAAATCACATTTCTCATATAATTTCACTATTTTACTTTACTTATGCAAGATTATTTCACAATTGTAAATCATTTTGATTATAATTCTATACTTATACAATTGTTGCTTTTATACAATTTATTCAAACAACTTTTATTAACATATATATATTCTTACATTTTCAACAACCAAACAATTAATTTTATATACACTTTAATAATTTCTGAAAAATTATTTCCTTTATATACAAAATATAACCGAGGTAAAATTATTTCATTTACCCAATTTAAAATGATACTATGTCGACTTGCCTCGTTTAAGTGTTTAGAAACCCCTATCGATAATATGGCGTCCCACATACCAACCAGAATTCACAAACAGCTCAACGGATAAGCAAACACAATATAAAACAATTTTATATTCACTAACAAATACGCACTCGTATCTATTATTACACTCACACTCATTCTATAGTACTGCTGACTCTATCTCTAATGAGTAATACCCAACAGAGCCAAGGTTAACGCTTAACCATATGCTCTGATACCAAATGTAACGATTGGGATTTTCGACGCTCGAAAATCGACATTAATACGTCCACTGTATCAAATGCCGAGCAATCGAGTGCCGAAAAACCGAATTGTTATGGAGAAAAAGAAGAGGTAGAAGAAGACATAAGAAAAAGAAAGAAGAAACAACATAAAAACACAGAACAATATCAGAATCTCGCATATCGCAGCGGAACAACATATAATAGATAAATGAATAATCTTTAAATCAAAGAACTATATCAGTTTATACATTACATCATCATCAAATTTTACAACAACAATATACAACACAATACTTCAATGGACAGTTATATAAACTTGTCCTCATACAGAATACACAGCGGAAAAATAATATCATATACAAGAGATACGCCTCGCCATCCAGCTCGCCACTGAGCTCCACAGTTTCTCCTGAATCCAGAATGACCTGATAACCTGACTCTAGACTGCCCGTGTGGAAATTGGTGGGCACCCATAGTTTAGGAAGGAAACAATAAACTCCAGGTCAGTCATGGTGATTGGTGTGAGAACTAAAACAGTTATTATCTTTAAAACAACAACAACAACAAAGGAAATGGAAAATATCCGCAATGCTTTTGGAAAATGAAACTACCATAAGACCTCCCGCCACACACACAATGCAAATGCAGAATTGGAGGAGATTTCTTCTTATGATAGTCAAACATGCTTACTATGCAAAAACATTAGATTTGATATTATTATTAGTGCATAGTGGAAAATATTTCGAAAGTATAATATTAATCTTATCCAGCATAGGCATTCCGCACTTATGCCTACTATAGCTACTATGTTCAATAGCAGGTTACCGCCACATTCCATAGTAGGTTATACAACTAAAACCGTACAAGGTTCGTATTGTTTCTTAGGATTTCCAACAAATGGTCAGGCTAAGGAACTTCCTATGCCACATGGGATCGCCTCTGGCGGGACGTCCCGAGAACTAACTAGCTCTCTGCCAACACAAGGTCGGGTTACCTCTGACACCAGGTAACTACTACACGAATATGCCACCCCCCGGTCCTTTGGGACCTTTATCTGAGGCGCCTCGATCAAACAACTATCACAAAGTAAATGAGATTGGAGTATCCACATAGGTTAAATACCAGGGCTCCATACCTGATACCACCCTTTTCCAGAAGGAAATGACATACCCTAAAGGGAGAGACCCTCATAACCTTGCCGCATCATTCCTGTTTCGACCATTTCCGGGTTGTGAGGTCCTAACGAAGTCTCACGCTTTTTTCACAAAGCCACGCTTTGATCACAAATTATCAATAAATGATCATCACACAGCAACACTCAGCATGCCACACTACCAAATTGGGAGTATATCACTGATAAATTTCAACAACATAACCTCTGAGCTCGTACGTCTCAGAGAAGGGTGTTAAGCTTTAAGAGAATAAATTCTCCGCCACCAAACAGAAATGTATTTGAAAGAAATCAGCTTTATATCTCAAAATGTAATGTCAAACATGTAACCATACAAGTCTGTTCCGGGTTCGAACAGAACCGAAGGCACTTCCGAAGAAGCCCTTGCAATACGGGTATTCACAATCCCGATAAAACTTCCCATCACAAAGGAAATCTCTATACCGTAGCTAACGGTGCAGAGACAATCGATAGGTCATCCTATCGTTTTCACAAATACCCGGTCTTCACCACCGGTCTTCAATACGATCCATATCGTCGTATCACTAATTCGGAATGGGTTATATGACACAAAGGTCTTTTCCCGGCTAACCCAAATAGTGAGCACAATATTTAAAACATATGGATTTAGGGATTTCAATTAAGTCACAACTTATTACCCAAATCCTTTCCTTTAAATGGTTTAAACAAATTACCATTTTTAAATCTTTAAACAAAAAGATTTACTTCACAAAGTTTACCCAGTTTCACAAAGATTTATTCACAAATTTCCAAATCAATTTCTATTTCAATTTGATTAACCCATTAAATCTTTAAATTAAGATTTAATTTATAGCTTTCAAAACTATTTACAATTCAAGTCTTTTATAATATAAAAGATACACCTTTTAAAATCTTCTTTGATTTCAAAATAAAACTTAATCATTTTCACAAAGGTTAATTCATAGTTTTTTTTCCAAACCATTTACAATTTCATTTCAATTTGAAATGTTTCGATACAAATTGGAAATCTTTTCACTTTATGAAAGCTATTATTGTTTGAAAACAGATAGCTTTCGTTTTGGGAAAAACTGGTTACAATTACACAAGTTTAAAACCATCCAAGTATGAAACTTGAATATAAATTTAAATTTCCAAAACTATATTTTAAATGGTTAAAATCCTATATAAACACCTTTTATACTTATAAAATCTTTTAAACCAAAATTCCCAATTTATTGAATTCAATTTCAAAATATTGAATTCAAACTTAAATCAAATGATTTAAATTTCAATTTTTATTAAGTTATTTAAAATAACTTTTATTTTTGAAACTCATTTCAAAAGCTTTCAATTCCAATTCCAAAACTATTTTGGATTCAAAACTCAATTTTTCCAAAATTGATAAAAATCTGTGACTTAACCGATTTCCACGTGAAATCCACATTTGTGTGTGTATTGTGTAGTCCACGGGTTTAACACAATAGTGCAACAACATTCAACCATCACAGATCAAATATAACAATATATTTGATAAGCGGTATAAATTATAACGCTTATCTTTCATTCACAAATCACAGATATATCATATCATAGATAAAAAAGATCACAAATCACAACATAGAACAGGCAAAGCGTCACACATCAAAGATGTCAAACAATTCAACATCCAATAATCCAAACATCCATAAGTAGGATTAATTAAATTATCTGATTAATTCAAATCAGATAAATTTCAATAAATCAATTTTACTAGTTATAGTAAATTAATAATCAATTAATTTTAAATTGATTTTCAAATTTATTTCAATACACCAAATCAAATTTCCAAACATTTTCAAAAGATTTATTTTCAATCACCAAAAATCAATTACCAAACGGATTTCTAAATTTATTTCTTTTATAAAATAAATTCCCTTTTAAGAAGATAAATTCCTTTATTTTCCAAACTTTAAATAAATTCTCAACTTATAAATAATATTTTCGAAATCCATTTATTAATCCCTTTTTTCCAAATTTGAAATTTAAATCTAACTATTTTAAATCTAACTATTTAAAATTTTAAATCGAAACAATTATTCGATTGAGTGAGGAGTTCTCACCTTGAGTTGTCGAGTGATTATATTTTAAATTAAATCGAACCGTTCGATTTAATCAAAAATTCTCGCTTCCCCCAAACACACCCAGATCTGCGCTGCAGCGTAGAGCACGTCGCTGCGATTCCAATGCTTCCTTTTTCGTCGAATTTCGACAACGTATGCAAAAGTTATGACATTTAGATGTTAATACAATTTTAAATATAAATAAATTTACAATTTCTATTTTATTTTAAAACACCACTCATCTCAGCCGTAGATTTCAGAAGGTAGATCGTGGCCGTGCCTATCATCTTCCTCACGTACGAAGACTTCACGTACGCGAAACCCACCAGCCGCCGTTCTAACCCTAATTGTCGCGACCATTCCTTCGATCGAGACAACAATCGAGCTTCGCCGTTCGACTCGCCTAGCTCCTCTCTACCAACGCCCTAAGACCAGCCACACACGGTGCCTCCCACGCCTTGGAATTCGTGCATGAAACGCACAACTTTGAACAAGGATTGCCGCCGATCTGCAACTCCTTACACGATCGTGACCGTTCACATTAAAGATCTCTCTACCCTCTACGCTTTCCCAGTTGAACGTTTTTCGTATCGGATGACGGATTGGAAGAAATTAGTGGAAGAAGATTCGTGCATTTCTGGCCATTGGAGTATAAGTGGCGGCCAGGGAATAGGGTTAGGGTTTTGATGCAAATCTGAGAAAGTGAAGTCCTTTTATAGAAATTTTGCCCAAACACTATTCATCGAAAATTTTCCGAACTCGAAATCAAGCGTGCTGGCTGGCGTTTCTAAGGTTTTACCCACGTTTCGAACACAATGGAACGTGTTTTCGGAGCTAATTCGATCGTATGTGAGAGTTACGGAAATAAACGATCAAATTTAAATTAAACCGATTTCTATGCGTTTTAACCTGCCCCAGACAAACCGTAAATCCGATTGACACGAAAATTGAAATCTTACAATAATTTCACATTACGGATCCGATGAAACTAGTTTCGTCAAAATCCAAGATTGTTTGAAAAATGACTGTTTTCACTAGTCAATTAAATATTAAAATAATCAATTTTCACAAATTAACTTTTAATTTGATTTTAAAAGTTCTACAACATCGTTCTAACTCAAATATGATTTAATATAACTTTATAAATCATTTTTATACACATTCAATTCAGATCCCAATTATTTCCGTAATTTCAAATATTAAATTGTCGATTTAATTAAACAATTAAATCACTATATTCGAATTTAAATTTATTCGACTTACAAATCTTACTTGTTAATATTTAAAATCAATTAAATATCTAAATTTCAAATGATAGAAATTCTGGGTCGTTACAGAAACCTTGCTAGGAAGATCAAGTATAAGCTTTCGATTGCGCTGCACCTCGATATAAACGAGTGATGGGTTAGCCTCCCTCTTTTTAAATAACAAAAGATACTGCAACTCAGCAAAGCTTGGGTGCATGGCATAACCATTCGGGAGAATTTGGAATGGAGCCAACCCCATGTTCTGAAGAGTCGGCATAACAAAGTGATTAAATGGGGGTATCGCACCATACATACACATGTAGCGATGGTAAGCCACGTATCCGGAAGGTGGCCTATGAGCGAATTCCCCTTTGGACGGCACAAGCACGTCGTCCTCTAAGATGTCATATTTCGAGCAAATGCTTCGCAATGCCCTGTCTGTAAGGATCGAAGTGGCTTTCTCCAGAGGATCAAGCAAAACCATAAAGTTGGGGGGAGTGTGGTCGATGATGGGGCCAACTGGGATCAGACGACTATATTGCCCCGAAGCTATGGAAGTAGCAGGTCCAGCCAGGATCGACT
Source organism: Allium fistulosum (assembly GCA_030737815.1). Lineage (NCBI taxonomy): Eukaryota > Viridiplantae > Streptophyta > Magnoliopsida > Asparagales > Amaryllidaceae > Allium > Allium fistulosum. Next base: position 856,816,353 of record CM060907.1, read on the forward strand.
AGAATCCATTTCAGAAATAGGTGAGCTTCCTTCAACTGACTTACACCAGAAAGATTTGCGCATCATTCTATATAAGAAAGATTATGTTCAAAATGGTCAGGTGCGCCAAATCCTTAAACTATAAACACCTAACCTGGCCGATACTTGGAATTCGAAAGGTGATGACATGTACTAATCACCGATTGGATTCCAAATATTAACCGTGAGAGTGTATGATGTGTAATCTATGTGAGAATGGGCTCAACATTCTGAATGCTGTGAACAAACCATTCCATGTAGATGGCTCACTTACACCGGAAAAAGCGATCTGTATCAACTATTAATGTCTTTTCTTCTACACTTACCAGTTATCGATCAATGATCGATAATGGATCCATTGTCCAAAGTGACACGGAAAGCTCTTTCTATTCTAGGTAAACCGACTGTACAATGACAAGACCAAACCAATGCAAGCAAGTATAGACCGATGAGTCCGAATAGGAAGAAAAATTATCAGCATAAGTCGATTTTAGTTTCCTGGAAAGTGATAATAACCTAAGCTGCATGCAAGATGCTATCCTAAGTTATTATCACCTCCCAGAAAAACCAAAATCAATCCGCAATCTGCAAGTTGTCATGCCGAGATCGACTATGAAACTTGATACAAATCAATTCTGATTCTGTGGATGAAGATAGCAAAACATGTCGAGCAACATGGCAAAACCTTGGCTTCGTTCCATGAAGAACTTCAGAGTCGATTTACTATCTTCTTCAATAAAATCACAATTAGCTTGAATATTCCACTACATCCGATGATGTAACAAAATGTCAAAATCCACTTCACCGACCTTCGAAGTTGAGAAAAAAGATGAGTTCTTCAATTCAGGATGGCTCAAACCAGAGTATTTGGATCGGCAGCGCCTCAAGGCAGGCAAAATCAAGGCAGTATATGACGCTATGTGTGAGGATCGACGGCGGTGGCGCTTTGGCGATGGCAGAAGGTGGATCGGCGAAGTTCGGTTTCCTTTGGATCAGCTATGCTCAAAAATGAAAAATGAAAAAATAGAGATCTGATCCCTCTTATAAAAAAAGAGAGAAAGGCAGAAAATTTTGCTAATTACTTGGATCGGTGCCAATCCGCTCCAATTGGGTCATTACAGATCCATTTTATTTCCCCCAAATTACCTCAAACTTCGCTTGTTTGCCCAATTCGATGTTCATATTCATTCTAGAAGTTATCAAGCCAAGATCGCTCTATAATTACGACTATAAATATTTCCACTAAGGACTGGATAGTTAGCCGAAACGTCATAGGCAGTTACTCAAGGAAGCTAGATACGACCAATAAAGCTATGTGAAATGGAAACCGAAAGATAAATAATTCCAGAGGATGCCTCGTTTCCAACGAAAGTATGCTCTGTGGGGAAATGTTAATTGGTTTTTTAACCCAGTACAATTCAGAAGGAGTTAGAACATTCAAATTGCACAAGAACAACTCAAAACTTGACCGGAAGACCAAAAAGTACATGACAAAGAAATCTCGGAAGTTTGGATCAAAAGTACGCCAAGTATTTGGATCGGCACTGATCCGATCCAATTGGATCGGTACCGATCCAAATTATTGACCTGTAGATTCTCCAATCCACATGCATTATATTCCTACATCTCTCCTAAACTTATCTACCAAGTTTGATAACATTATGAGCATCTGAGTTGAAGAAGTCAAGACTTACCCGATTCGGATTACAGTTCAATCTACTTTACAGGTGAACCATTGATAAAACAAGTCAATAAGCTATAAAATCACATGTGGAACCTCGTGTGCAAGAAAAGATGCAAATGAAGAAGGAGTTGTGCAAAAATTGCACAACATTTTGGATCGGTACCGATCCAAAACGTTAGTTCGAAATCACCCCAAACTTTACGTGCCTCCTCTTATGGATAACTACAGGCTTCTAGTACTCTGGTTCCGATCCAAGTGCTATCTAAATCCAATAAATACCGTCTTATCTTCAATAAGGAGGGGGCTAGCTGCTCTGATCATTGGGTAAACTTTGGTACTAAGATTCTTCAACCTTCTTCCTCCTCACAATGGCTGTCATGGGATAATTGAGATCCTTCGTTTTGTCTCGAGCAATGGTGGTCTGATCTGTCTTCATTCAATTATTAGAATTGTAAAGAGCTTGTACTTGTGATCAACAGTCAATCTATTAATACAATCTATAAAGTGGACGTAGGTTTCGTTAACAACTGAAATACTATAAAAATCTTGTGTTTCTCTACTTTATTCTATCTTTTCTGCAATTTGGAGAGTGTTTTGCTCTACTTCATTTGTCCTGATAAACAGGGCTAGTGCTTTCACACTCAAACCAGGGTGTTGATCAATTTTTTTGGTTAACAACTATTATATACCATAGAAATTTTACTTTCATACAGGACCGGAGTATGTTATTTTATAAATCGTTACATAAATTATAAAACTAGTATAGCATTGAACATGACTATTTTTTAAGAAGGATAGTCTATCGTCAGAACCCGTCTATTCACCGCACAAACTATAACAATTGGGCCATTAGGATGAATATATATATATATATGCAAGCTAACAACTATTATGTCTGGAAAATGACTCAAACCGAATTTACTGAACCTACTATTGATTTTGAGTCATGGACAACTGACTAAAATGCTAAAGAAGAAAATAACCCGATGGCTATAAATATTTTATACTGTGCATTAGATAAAGTGAGTTTAATAGGGTTAGCATATGTAAATCTATTTATGAAAAATGTCATACTTTGCAAGTTACACATGAAGGAACTAATAAAGTAAAGAAAAGTAAAATTTCCATGTTAAAGAACCAGTTTCAATTATTTAAAATGCCAGATAAGGAAACTATTTCTGACATGTATGCTCAACTTCAAAATATTACACATGCATTAAAAGGATTAGGAGTCACTATTTCTGAATCTGATGTAGTTTCTAATATTTTAAACTCTTTAATTGATGAGTGGGAAAGAAAATCCTTAGCTATCGAGGAAGCAAATGATATTTCCTCACTTAAGATTGAAGAGTTTATTGGATATTAGATGTCGTATGAGTTCACTTTATAGGTTAAGAAGGAACAAGCACAAGAGAAAAGGGATATAGCTTTTCAAGCTAAAGAGAACGACGATTTCAATGATGATGATCTTGCATGCTTAGCTAAAGGGATCAAAAGATTTTTCAAGTCATAGAAAAATAGCAAATTAAGCAAGCCCTCTTCTATAAAATGTTATGAATGCGGAGAGAACGATCACATGAAAAAATACTGCCCACTTCTTAAGAAGAAACCAAAATCTATAGAGGAAAAACCGAAGAAAAGACAGGCTTTCCAAGTCACATGGGATGATTTAGAATATTCAACATCTGAAAGTGATAGTGAATCAGAACATGAAAATATCTGTTTCATGGCTACTGATAATGAGGTATGCGATGCATTTAGCAAATTAGAATTATTTGATATCTTAAATGCCTTAGCTGATGAATATAAAAATGAGAAACTTCATAGAAAAGAAGTAGAGGCTAAAAATAATAGGTTAGAAATAGAAGTGAGTATGTTAAACGACGAAAAAATAATTCTTGAAGAAGAATTAGAAAATTCTCTAAATTCTTTTGATAATTTACATACTCAATCTCAAGGGAAAATTAATGAAATTAAGATATATCAACATGAGAATGTAATATTATATAAAGAAAATTATGATTTAAAATCATTGTTAGAAATTATTAAATCTGAGAAGCACGAGTTAGAAATTAAATTAGAAAAATTATCTTAAAAAGTTTCTAAATTTAACAAAGGCCAAGAGAGTTTGACAAATTTAATTAAAATTTTCAAACCGGCTTTTGATAAGAATGGACTAGGTTTTTAAAAAAGTAAACTGTCAAAAATAGTCCTAAGAAATATAGTTCTTTATATCTAATATGAGGAAACCTATATAGGTTAGTCAAAATAAGAATGGCAATAAGACTACAAAATATGGCTTCCTAAATCAAACAATACTTTAATAAGGAAAAAGTATATAGAAAAACATATGGTAAAAGTACATAAAAATAGTAATTTCATTTTTAAAGGTCCCTAAACCCACATGGGAAAGGCTACCTTTGGATTAACCATAGGACCCTAGCGGGGGAAGTGGGCACCAACAAAAATTGAATTATTTTTTGCAGGTATCTAAAATGCATAGGAATGAAAAGTGGATATTGGATAATGGATGTTCCATGCACATGATAGGAAACTCAGACATGCTCGCAAATATTACGTTCTTTAAGGAAGGAACCGTCAACTTCAGAGACAATTCTAAAGGATATGTCATTCAAAAAGGGCACGTTGGCATTTCTGGTAACACCTTGATTTCCTATTTTTTACTAGCAGATAATTTAAAACATATTCTGCTTAGTATTCAATTATGCGATAAGGGTTTTACGGTTATTTTCAAAAAAATAAAAATGTAGTATTTTTGATAAAGACAAAATTTTAACTTTTGAAGGTATAAGAAAACAAAATGTTTATGTTTTTAATAATAAAATTATTCATGATAATAGTATGTGTCTCATAGGAAACATAAATGACCCTTGGCTATGGCATAAAAGATTTTGTCACATTAATTTCAAAAATATTAATAAGTTAGTAAAAGATGAAATTGTACGTAGTTCATCTAAAATGAATTTTAATGCTAATAACATATGTGATGATTGTCAAAAAGGTCAACTAAACCACCTTTTAAAACTATAAAATAAATTAATTCTACTCAACCGTTATAATTACTACATTTAGACTATTTGAATATATGCAAGTAAGGTCAATAAATCATAGTAAGTATACATTTGTAATAGTTGATGATTTACACATTATAATTGGACTATATTTTTGAAACATAAAAATGATACTTTTGAATGTTAAAGCTTTTGCAAAGAGAATTCAAAATCTGAAAATTTTTATTAAGAGTATAAGATGTGATCATGGAGGTAAATTTGATAATCAACTATTTTCATATTTTCGTACTAAAAGGTATTTGTCGTAATTTTTCTTTTTCTAGAACACCACAATAAAATAGTGTTGTAGAAATAAAATTTAGGGCCATACAGGAATGTGCTAGAACATTACTCAACAACGCTACTTTACCTAAAAAATTTTGGGCTAAAGCTGCTGCTACTGCATGTTATGCTCTAAATCATGTTTCTATAAGGTCGAAGACAAAAAATACTCCATATGAGTTTTTCAGCAATAAAAATCAATAGTATTGCATAATAAAGTTTTTGGCACAAAATGGTTTTTATTGAATACTAAAGATAACATAGGAAAATTTGATCCTAAAGCTAATAAAGGTATCTTTGTTGGTTATTCTGAAAGAAGCAATATTTATGTAGATTTGAATAAAAGAACAAATATTATTAAAGCAATTCCACATGTATTTTTTGACAAAAACTATACGAACACAAACGATGATTTGGAAATTAGTAAACTAATCAATCAGCCATCTATTTTGAGAAATAATGATGTTATAAATAATAATGTTCACACAAGCAATGATATGGTTGAAAATGAAGATAATAATACTACAAATCACCGCCAAGGATTTTGAAAAACCACCCTATTCAAAACATACTTGGTGATATTGAAACTAGAGTTTTAATAAGAAGACAATTAACTGAAATGAATTGCATCGCTTTTATTTCAAATTTAGAACCTAAGAATTATAAAGAGGCTAGTAACAACGAATATTGGATATTAGCCATGCAGGAAGAGCTAAACCAATTTGAACATAACGATTTTTGAATTTAGTTCCAAGGCCTACCGATCAATCTATAATAGGAACTAAATGGCTAATAAGAATAAAAATAACGAAAACAGTGAAACTGTACATAATAAGGCTAGATTAGTTGCACTAGCGTATAACCAAGAAGAAGGAGTAAACTATAACGAAATGTTTGCCCCTGTTGTAAGATTGGCAGCTTTATGCATTTTATTTGCCTTTACATGTCAGCACAACATTAAACTTATTTAAATGGCCGTTAAAAGTGATTTTATAAATGGATTCATCAAAAAAATATTTGTTGAACCACCACCATTATTTGAAAATGAGAAATACCCTTACTACGTTTACAAAATTAAAAAGGCGCTTTATGTTCTGCGTGCTTGGAATGACCGACTTAAAACTTATTTATTAAGTTCACTTTTTGAAATTGGAAAAGTAGGCTCTATGCTTTTTATTAAAAGAACTAAAAACAATATATTAGTTGTTCAAATATATGTCGACGATATTATATTTGGATCAACTAATGATACTTATGTACCAAGTTTTAAAATATTAAGAAAAATGAATTTAAAACGTCACATATGCAAGAATTAATTTATTTTCTCAGTTCGCGAGTCAAACAGCTAAAAAATGGCATTTTCTTAAATAAAGAAAAATATTGTAAGGATTTACTAAAATAATTAATTTTAAAAATATGAGCAGTAAATCTACCCAAATAAGCTCAAGTATACATCTAGATTAAGATGAAAATGGTAAAGTTCTTGAACAGAAATTATATAGAAGTATGTAGGTTCTTACTATATTTAACTGCCAGTAGACTAGATATTATGATGAGTATATGTGCATGTGCTATATTCCAATCTAATCTTAAGGAATCATACCTACATTCTGTTAAACAAATTTTGTGTTACTTAGTAAGAACTAAAGACCATGGACTTTTTTTATCTGAAAGGATGTCCGTTTGACTTAATATCCTATAGCGATGCTGATTTTGGAGGATATAAGACGGATAGAAAAAGTACATGTGGCACATGTCATTATATAGGCCTATCTTTAATTTCCTGGTGTAGTAAAAAGCAAAATTATGTATCGTTATCAACGTGTGAGGCAGAATATATATCGGCAGCATTAGCATGTGCGCAAGTCATTTATATACAACAAACTATATAAGATTTTAAGGTATAATTAATAAATTCCACTACTGTGATAACACGAGTGTGATTAACTTTGCTGAAAATCCAATAAATCGCTTGAGTACTAAACATATAAACATTAGACATCACTTTCTATTAGATCACGTAGAAAATGAAAATATATCCTTAGATTTTGTAAATACCAAAAACCAAATTACAGATATATTTATTAAAGGGGTTTTTAGGCTCAAGGAAAAAGTTGAAAAAAAATTTAGTCTCAGGGACAACAAGTTTGCTTTTTAGGCTGAAGGACACTTTCTAGTGCAAATCACAGAATGATAGTTGTAACTATCATTTTCTGTTTACACTAAAAAGTGTCCTTCAGACTAAAAAGCAAACTTGTTGTCTCTGAGACTAAATTTTTTTACAACTTCTTCCTTGTGCCTATTTTCCTGTTTATTAAACTACTATGTGAATCTATGTAAATAAAATTAAAATGAGAACTTGGTATGTGTACTATAAATGATTTAAGATAAAGAATTATTAATTTCAAATATACAAGGGAGTACATTTTTAATATATCTGTGTTTCTAGCTCCTTTTTGTGATGACAAAGGGTGAGAAAAAACTTAGAGAGATGAAAACTTATATTATTTCGATAAGGGGGAGAAAAACTAACTTATACTATATATCATATATTTAGGGCGAACTACTTATGTTTTTCATGTATTTTATTTTATATAAAGTTGTGTAGTTGTCCTCATCAAAAAGGAGACGGAAGTCAAAACCACGATTACGTATTTTGTGATCACAACTATACAGCAAACTCTAGTAATATTTTATATGAGTTATTTTAGACAGTTAGCAAAACATAGAAAAACAAAGGAATTAACAAAGACATCATAATATATAAAGATGGAGCTAATATTACTTTAGAGCATGGGGATGATACATAGAAAATCAAGATGGTGTTAACAAAGATCAGACAAAATCACAACAATACTTGAAAACGAGCTTTAGAGACAAAACTATCCTAAAAGTATTGTACGTGTCGTTTATTGTGTCACATACTTAGATTATTTGTTGAACCACTAAAACGATCTCCAAACACTCTAAAACTTGAACATAACGTCTATAATATATCCATGAAGATCCATGAATTTTCTTAGAATTTTTAGAAGAATCAAAGACCGGAAACAAAGGCATTTATGCCTCGGTTTTACTGTGTCTTAGAACAGGCAACCAGTGGACCGGTTGTCGGCCACCGATTGGCCAGTTGTCAATCCACAGGCCCAGTAAATTCGGAAATTGAAGCCTATTTCCATCCATTTCTTTTTTCCACTCACGATCTTTGACATCCATACCTTAAAACTGTTCGTCAATGGTTCCTAACCCTTAAGAAGCATCTCTAGATTAATTCCTTTCATCCCTATATAAACCTAGGGTCTTGCAAACACAAAAATCACTTCTTGCTCTCTCGATTTCCTAATCTCTATTGTGATTTTCTATGCTTACTTTCCAAAGCCCTAGCAATCAATTTCTAAGCATACAACTCTACATTATTTTTTGACAAATCCTTAAACCTTGCACTTTATTACAATCGATCATTTAAATTGGTATAAGGATTTGTAAAGCATCGCTTGCCATATTCATATTTGAAGATAAATACTTGTTGAAGTTACCTTTTTCTAAAGAAGTTGAACTCATATTGGTGTTGTTCATCAGGTGGTATTGAAGTCCTGTTGGTGTTGTTCATCAGGCGGAAGTTGTAAACCTATTACTCCAGGTTAAGTGAGGTGTTGTTAGAGAAAATCCAGAAGTTATTCTGGGACTGGACGTAGGATGGGTTGTCCAAACCAGGATAAATCTTAGTGCACTCTATTACTTTATTCCCTGCATTATATATTCCTATTTGCTAGTTATTAATATTAGTTGTTATTACTTAGGCATATTAGAAATCTTATTCTATAACTTATAAGTTAGGCTATTATATACCTTAGAACTCTAACTCTCAGAGGACCGTCGGGCTTAGTGTAATGTAGATCCTTGGATTTATGAAGTGGAGAACATCCGCGATGCGGGGAGTGAGATCTCCTGTTCACCTAGAGAGGTCACGAGAATCCCGATCGTGATCCATGCAATATCGTCTCCCCTCCTCATCTTGTCTCTTCCACTATTTCCTTCTGAGCCATGCAACATCGAATTCTCATGATGAATCACACCGACTACATAAAGAATCGGAAGGTTTACGGCCAGGATACTTGGTTGTTTTGCTGTAAAGGTCGCTGAAAATATCATGGTATCCCATTGTACATGAAAAGAAATAGAGTCGAGTTACTTCTTGGAAGTCATAGAACGATACCTACAACGTGAACGTGTTGTGGCAAAAGGTTTCATGTGAAATGTCAGTGTTACCTATTGATTCTATGGATCTTACTCGTGTAGTCGGCCGAGTGGAGTTAATTCTCCTACAGAAGCTCAACAACCATAGTTTGAATCGGGGAAGTATGTTCGAAAGACTAAAGTCAGCGATACCACATGATCAAATGTTGTCCATAATTCTTCCAAGGTCACCAAGCGAACCAAACATATCATCATTAGGCAGATCCATAGTTGTCTTACTAACGGGAGTCTATTGTGTCTTGAGGACTAGGCAAGTGATAAAATCCTTATTTTCGACCGAGGATCGGGAGATGAAGTTCTTTCGTCTCCACCTGTTTCCCCGATTGATTCATATTCATAATTGGAATTGTCGTCATCTTCGCCTTCGTCCTCATGGTCATTGTTATCTTCATCTCTTCACTTGCATACTCCCCTTGATCAGCGGGATATTTTTGTGCTGCATGTAGAGCCTCTTGATGTACATGGCTAAGGGGATCGATTTCAACTTCCAATGCAGCCTATGCAAATCTGCATATGGAAGTTATAATACTAAGGCTCTGGCCATTATGCAATAGCCAAAAGAGTTGCATTAGAGAATCGATGAGGAGGGGTTTCATTATTCTTTTATCGACCGGGATGTTCTTCAAGACTTGAAGTGTTTATGCTAGAGCAACGTTAGTGGGTCTACAGGGAATATAAGTTAAATTTGAAGAAAGATAGAGTCACTGAATTGAATAGGGAAGGCTTCGATGAACTAAGGAGTAAAAGTGAAACGTACGTCCTGACAACCATTTTTGGGCAATGGAAATCGGGCAACGAATGAAAAAATACTCACCTTGTAGTGGTTGAGCTAGCTGTAAAGGTTGATGATGATTCGACAACCTTTGGAGGATTCCAGGAATGTAGGAGATGGATGATCCCTTTGTTTCTCAAAGTTGTAAAGATATCTAACTTCTACAAGGGTTGGCACCCTATCCAAGTGCTTAACGAAGGACATGTATGTGCAATTCAATGTGATATACCCATTTGGATGAAGCTGGGCAAGGCAGGCGTCAAGAATAGAAGGATTAGACGGATAAAATGATTGAATGGGAAAGCACCCCTGGAGAGATATATGTAGCTGTTGCATGCTATGTAGCCCTCAGGAGAGTTGGCTGCCTATTGGTGGGGCTCCAATGTTGGATTTTCATAAAATGAATTCCACGACGGTCGTTGGTTCTTCTAACATCTGCCTAGTTAGGGTTAAAGAAGAAGAATATGGAGGGTTATTAAGCATCATTACACCTTTTAGGTCAACATCGGCAGCGACATGGATGTGAGGTTCTTCTGTAGTGGTAAAAAACGACATACAAGGATCGCCTGAGTTGACATAAAGATTTTTGAGACCTAAAAGGCATTGAGGTGGACGTTGGGGAAGAAGACGAACCTATTGCTAGAGGAGTGAATTCAGAGGTAGAAGGACTTGCACCTAAGGTAAAAGATACGTTAGGAGAATCTTATACGATCCATAATTTATTGAAAACTTGATATGTGAGCATAGTCGGGTATGTTTTTAATTCAATGTTTGTGCTTTACCTAAGTCCTATGTGGCCGATGTATGAGATCCAAAGGATGTCGACGTGTGTTAACCTATTATGTCCCCTACATCGAAAAGATAATTAAAATGTGAATTAATCTACGTGGTTTGTGTCTTATGTCCTTGGCACGATGAACGAATGTATTCTATGTAGAAAGCATGCTCATGCCGGCAAACGAGCCCTGACATTCGATGGTACTTTGTGATGAATGTTACTCATTATTGTAATGATTAACGTTAATGGCAATGATGTCCAAGGCGGCTCGAAGCTTCTTTTTACAGAAACTGCATGAATGTCATCTTCGAATCGAGTGTCAATTGGATGAGCATACTAGGGAGCGATGACTCTTGGGTTCAATGTGAACACATGTGTATAATTTTTCTTAAGACATTGATTACCAAATAACACGCTACCGATCCATATCCCAAATCGACCAGAGAATTAATTGGTATGAGTGGACTTTATATTTGTACTTCTTCACCACTTCCATCCGTAGAGCTATTGGTGGTCTGCCTCAGCGGTGAATTGTTCATTGCAGTGGAGATGAAGAAGCCTTCAAATGGATAGGAAATATGGAGTTAGGATCGATGTTGGTGGTTAATGATGATGCGACATGGCCAAACGCGACGGAACCCACCTAGGCCTAGATCTAAGAACAAGAGACAATATCAAAGCTTGAATGGAAAGTCGAGTTGAAGCTCAAATGGGTCGAAGTCGTTTGTACATTTGGGTTGACGTCGAGACTTGGTCGAGAATTGATGAACATCAAAGCTTAGAAGCGGCGGTAAAGGCGGTGATGTCGTGAGAAGGAAGGTCTCAAGAGCTCTGAGCAAAGGCAAATTCGTGAAGTGAAATAAGGTGGAGGCATTGAATTCTTCTAAGTGTTACCTAAGTATTAACACAATTAAGACGATCGGTACTGATCCATTTAAGCCATCTTATTAAAAAAAGATGAATAGAATGATGAAATGAATGATACTTGAAGTATTAATGGAAAGGGGATTGAAATCTACCTAACCAAAAGAAGAGAAAAACTTTCAGGAATCTCAAAATTGAGCTAAGAATTCCAATGGGAAACCTCAACTCTTATATCTGCTGAAGTGATAAGATTCTACAACTGTTCGAAATGGTATGCCGATATATTCATAAAAGATGCGACGTTTTATGAGGATGGCTCAGAGGTTAGAGATATCTTTACAGAGTAGAGTTCGAGTTCAATTGCTTATTTCGATCCAAAGCATGCTTTGTTAAATCAAAACATATTTTTGAGGGTAAGTGTTATCGTGCATCTGAACCAAGTGATATCTCGATGAATTTGGACTATTGAGTGGTCACGGAGTAGATCGAGAAGAACCTAATTAGCATTCAATAAGATATAACATACAATCAATAGGGTATTATACGACTATAACAACAAATTAACCCTAATTTAACAAATCAAAATTAATTAGGGTTTAGGAATAAAACATGATTAGAGATTGATGAAGGGCCTAGGCTTGTCGAGAGTGGAGAATGATGAAGTTGGAGATGACCGAAGAGGCACGGGGGCTGGCTGAGGATGGGGAGGTGGTGGTGGGTTAGGGATTTGGTTGATTTTGGGGGAGAGGGAATAATGAAGATGGCTCTTGGCCTGGAGTCTGTATACACGATAATTTCCGATGGCTTTCGACGGCTAATTTACGACGGTTTTTGACGGCTTTCGACGACCACTATATTTTATTTACGAAAACGGTACGGAGTTGTCAACCGTCGGTAGCCGTCGGAAATCGCCGTCGACGACCGTCGGAAGCTTCCGTCGCTATTTACTGTATTCCTTGTAGTGAACACGTCAATTAAATTTCTATGTTACTACAAGAAAAAGCTCAAAAACCGGCAGGGTAGGGCGACGGCTCCCGACGGCTTATTTCCGACGGCTTCCGACGGGCCGTCGGCGGCCGTCGGAAGCCGTCGGAAATTCGCGAATATCAGGCTCCAGCCGAGCCTGCTTCTTCTCCACTTTCATACGAAAAAATTAGGTCACCTTCCCCCAATTCTCTTCCCCAGCCCTCCAATCAGCAATTTCGAGATTTCAGGTTCTTCCCGGCTATGCAATTAACTTCAACTGCTCTCTAGAACAGGTATAATCTCTTGTTTTAGCCAAAATTTCAGTTTTTATCCTAATTCAAGATTTGCATAATTTGATAAATTAGGGGTAATTATTGATTGAAATTGTTTACAATAGTGTTATAATAGTTTCTAGCATTCCATGGTATTCCTATTTCATCTGATATCGTGAAATTGCGAAAAACATGTATAATTTATATTGATTATATATGTGTGTAGCACTGTTATCATTGTATTGTGTTAGTTTATGCAACAAAAAAATACGTCGAACGAGCCTTTAGTTAATGATGCGTAATACATTGAATAAATGTGTTAAATTAATATATATTTTTGTAAATGTGAACATTGAGTAAAACTGTATTTTTTCGTAAAATGCGCGTATGTAACTGACAAATGTCCCTTAGAGAGTTTTTGGCCCCGTCTGACGAGTGTTGTACATGATCGTTGTATAAATAGTCGTTCTTTTCGAAAAACGACCATTTATATTCATCTGGTACAATGTTTGTCGGATTTGTCCCTGTATTGGACAAGTTATGAACACAGTAAGCATTTACATTTTGTATACTACTTCGTCTCAAACGGTTCATAAAATTTCGGCCTAACTTTTCTTTTTGGACGTGTTCACCCGTACGCATGCTGTCGAGCATGTTAATCCAGACGGGACTATTTCGTACACATGGCAGGACGATAAATCCAGCAAAAGCCATGTAAGCATATTTTATTTTATTCAGTATTAGTAATTGTTTTAATTGTTAAACTATGATGATATAAGATATGATATTATTAATTTGTTAATGCAGGAGAAGTTTATGGAGCAGCGGTAGAAACTCCTTGCTGACACGGGTCGAGATCAGCTGACGACCAATGAGGAAGACGTTATATTTGAGTCCGTTATGGATCCAGCAGAGCATGGTCGACGATACGGATTTGGCAATTTAGCGGTAAATAATTTACTTTTTCTTAAAATATGATATTTTCACTTTTTCAAAACAATAAACTTGGATTTTATTTATTTTTCAATTATTGCAGTCCAGTAGTCAGAGTAGGGGACGACGGGGTAGACATCAGAGCGATCTTGCAGATATAGAAGAATTGCGTACTAGAGTTGCCCAGTTGGAGGAGCAGAACCGCCAACAGGCCATGCACACCGCACAGTTGTTAGAGTACACGCAGCAGCAGCAGTAGGGTGGTGGTCACTTTCCTTCCTCGGCTGGCTCTGGATCTGCAGGAGATTAATTCATTACTTGCTTTCTTGTTCGTTCAGGTATGTTTTGTTTTAACTTAGAATGATTTGATAGACGGCGTAGGTAATTATTGATTTATGTATAATTATGTTTGACACATTTGTTTCTATGGTAGTATGAGAACGTGTATGAGAATATTGATGAATTTGTGTATTAACAACATGGTAGAACAGTTATTGTTAGGATTATGTTAATGTTGGAATGGTTATTTATATTTTGATGTAATTTTATTTATTTGTGTGTTTATTAAATATTTTGTGGTTTGGGTTTGAATATTTGGTTGGACTATTGTATATTGGATTGTGCAGTAGTATTGATATTCTAATGTTTGGAAGAGAAATGTGGTTGGAAGGCTAAATCCGAAGCAAATTAAAAAAAAACAGCAGATTTCCGACGGCTTCCGACGGCTACCGACAGCTTATTGGTCAAAATTCCCGGTGGTTATCGACGGATAACGACGGCCTGTTTCGGACGATTCCCGACGTCGGAAATGTATACGGCAGCCTCCGTCGGAAATACTGCTTCCCGACAACGCCATTTCCGACGGCAATTTCCGACGGCGGCCGACGGGTTCCGACGGCCGCCGACGGCTTTTGGCCGTCGGAAAACGTGTATCCCCTTTTACAACTTCTTCCTTGTGCCTATTTTCCTGTTTATTAAACTACTATGTGAATCTATGTAAATAAAATTAAAATGAGAACTTGGTATGTGTACTATAAATGATTTAAGATAAAGAATTATTAATTTCAAATATACAAGGGAGTACATTTTTAATATATCTGTGTTTCTAGCTCCTTTTTGTGATGACAAAGGGTGAGAAAAAACTTAGAGAGATGAAAACTTATATTATTTCGATAAGGGGGAGAAAAACTAACTTATACTATATATCATATATTTAGGGCGAACTACTTATGTTTTTCATGTATTTTATTTTATATAAAGTTGTGTAGTTGTCCTCATCAAAAAGGAGACGGAAGTCAGAACCACGATTACGTATTTTGATGATCACAACTATACAGCAAACTCTAGTAATATTTTATATGAGTTATTTTAGACAGTTAGCAAAACATAGAAAAACAAAGGAATTAACAAAGACATCATAATATATAAAGATGGAGCTAATATTACTTTAGAGCATGGGGATGATACATAGAAAATCAAGATGGTGTTAACAAAGATCAGACAAAATCACAACAATACTTGAAAACGAGCTTTAGAGACAAAACTATCCTAAAAGTATTGTATGTGTCGTTTATTGTGTCACATACTTAGATTATTTGTTGAACCACTAAAACGATCTCCAAACACTCTAAAACTTGAACATAACGTCTATAATATATCCATGAAGATCCATGAATTTTCTTAGAATTTTTAGAAGAATCAAAGACCGGAAACAAAGGCATTTATGCCTCGGTTTTACTGTGTCTTAGAACAGGCAACCAGTGGACCGGTTGTCGGCCACCGATTGGCCAGTTGTCAATCCACAGGCCCAGTAAATTCGGAAATTGAAGCCTATTTCCATCCATTTCTTTTTTCCACTCACGATCTTTGACATCCATACCTTAAAACTGTTCGTCAATGGTTCCTAACCCTTAAGAAGCATCTCTAGATTAATTCCTTTCATCCCTATATAAACCTAGGGTCTTGCAAACACAAAAATCACTTCTTGCTCTCTCGATTTCCTAATCTCTATTGTGATTTTCTATGCTTACTTTCCAAAGCCCTAGCAATCAATTTCTAAGCATACAACTCTACATTATTTTTTGACAAATCCTTAAACCTTGCACTTTATTACAATCGATCATTTAAATTGGTATAAGGATTTGTAAAGCATCGCTTGCCATATTCATATTTGAAGATAAATACTTGTTGAAGTTACCTTTTTCTAAAGAAGTTGAACTCATATTGGTGTTGTTCATCAGGTGGTATTGAAGTCCTGTTGGTGTTGTTCATCAGGCGGAAGTTGTAAACCTATTACTCCAGGTTAAGTGAGGTGTTGTTAGAGAAAATCCAGAAGTTATTCTGGGACTGGACGTAGGATGGGTTGTCCAAACCAGGATAAATCTTAGTGCACTCTATTACTTTATTCCCTGCATTATATATTCCTATTTGCTAGTTATTAATATTAGTTGTTATTACTTAGGCATATTAGAAATCTTATTCTATAACTTATAAGTTAGGCTATTATATACCTTAGAACTCTAACTCTCAGAGGACCGTCGGGCTTAGTGTAATGTAGATCCTTGGATTTATGAAGTGGAGAACATCCGCGATGCGGGGAGTGAGATCTCCTGTTCACCTAGAGAGGTCACGAGAATCCCGATCGTGATCCATGCAATATCGTCTCCCCTCCTCATCTTGTCTCTTCCACTATTTCCTTCTGAGCCATGCAACATCGAATTCTCATGATGAATCACACCGACTACATAAAGAATCGGAAGGTTTACGGCCAGGATACTTGGTTGTTTTGCTGTAAAGGTCGCTGAAAATATCATGGTATCCCATTGTACATGAAAAGAAATAGAGTCGAGTTACTTCTTGGAAGTCATAGAACGATACCTACAACGTGAACGTGTTGTGGCAAAAGGTTTCATGTGAAATGTCAGTGTTACCTATTGATTCTATGGATCTTACTCGTGTAGTCGGCCGAGTGGAGTTAATTCTCCTACAGAAGCTCAACAACCATAGTTTGAATCGGGGAAGTATGTTCGAAAGACTAAAGTCAGCGATACCACATGATCAAATGTTGTCCATAATTCTTCCAAGGTCACCAAGCGAACCAAACATATCATCATTAGGCAGATCCATAGTTGTCTTACTAACGGGAGTCTATTGTGTCTTGAGGACTGGGCAAGTGATAAAATCCTTATTTTCGACCGAGGATCGGGAGATGAAGTTCTTTCGTCTCCACCTGTTTCCCCGATTGATTCATATTCATAATTGGAATTGTCGTCATCTTCGCCTTCGTCCTCATGGTCATTGTTATCTTCATCTCTTCACTTGCATACTCCCCTTGATCAGCGGGATATTTTTGTGCTGCATGTAGAGCCTCTTGATGTACATGGCTAAGGGGATCGATTTCAACTTCCAATGCAGCCTATGCAAATCTGCATATGGAAGTTATAATACTAAGGCTCTGGCCATTATGCAATAGCCGAAAGAGTTGCATTAGAGAATCGATGAGGAGGGGTTTCATTATTCTTTTATCGACCGGGATGTTCTTCAAGACTCGAAGTGTTTATGCTAGAGCAACGTTAGTGGGTCTACAGGGAATATAAGTTAAATTTGAAGAAAGATAGAGTCACTGAATTGAATAGGGAAGGCTTCGATGAACTAAGGAGTAAAAGTGAAACGTACGTCCTGACAACCATTTTTGGGCAATGGCAATCGGGCAACGAATGAAAAAATACTCACCTTGTAGTGGTTGAGCTAGCTGTAAAGGTTGATGATGATTCGACAACCTTTGGAGGATTCCAGGAATGTAGGAGATGGATGATCCCTTTGTTTCTCAAAGTTGTAAAGATATCTAACTTCTACAAGGGTTGGCACCCTATCCAAGTGCTTAACGAAGGACATGTATGTGCAATTCAATGTGATATACCCATTTGGATGAAGCTGGGCAAGGCAGGCATCAAGAATAGAAGGATTAGACGAATAAAATGATTGAATGGGAAAGCACCCCTGGAGAGATATATGTAGCTGTTGCATGCTATGTAGCCCTCAGGAGAGTTGGCTGCCTATTGGTGGGGCTCCAATGTTGGATTTTCATAAAATGAATTCCACGACGGTCGTTGGTTCTTCTGACATCTGCCTAGTTAGGGTTAAAGAAGAAGAATATGGAGGGTTATTAAGCATCATTACACCTTTTAGGTCAACATCGGCAGCGACATGGATGTGAGGTTCTTCTGTAGTGGTAAAAAACGACATACAAGGATCGCCTGAGTTG
This sequence comes from Allium fistulosum, assembly GCA_030737815.1. Classification (NCBI taxonomy): domain Eukaryota; kingdom Viridiplantae; phylum Streptophyta; class Magnoliopsida; order Asparagales; family Amaryllidaceae; genus Allium; species Allium fistulosum. The sequence continues at coordinate 856,834,514 of CM060907.1, forward strand.
ACATAAAGATTTTTGAGACCTAAAAGGCATTGAGGTGGACGTTGGGGAAGAAGATGAACCTATTGCTAGAGGAGTGAATTCAGAGGTAGAAGGACTTGCACCTAAGGTAAAAGATACGTTAGGAGAATCTACGATCCATAATTTATTGAAAACTTGATATGTGAGCATAGTCGGGTATGTTTTTAATTCAATGTTTGTGCTTTACCTAAGTCCTATGTGGCCGATGTATGAGATCCAAAGGATGTCGACGTGTGTTAACCTATTATGTCCCCTACATCGAAAAGATAATTAAAATGTGAATTAATCTACGTAGTTTGTGTCTTATGTCCTTGGCACGATGAACGAATGTATTCTATGTAGAAAGCATGCTCATGCCGGCAAACGAGCCCTGACATTCGATGGTACTTTGTGATGAATGTTACTCATTATTGTAATGATTAACGTTAATGGCAATGATGTCCAAGGCAGCTCGAAGCTTCTTTTTACAGAAACTGCATGAATGTCATCTTCGAATCGAGTGTCAATTGGATGAGCATACTAGGGAGCGATGACTCTTGGGTTCAATGTGAACACATGTGTATAATTTTTCTTAAGACATTGATTACCAAATAACACGCTACCGATCCATATCCCAAATCGACCAGAGAATTAATTGGTATGAGTGGACTTTATATTTGTACTTCTTCACCACTTCCATCCGTAGAGCTATTGGTGGTCTGCCTCAGCGGTGAATTGTTCATTGCAGTGGAGATGAAGAAGCCTTCAAATGGATAGGAAATATGGAGTTAGGATCGATGTTGGTGGTTAATGATGATGCGACATGGCCAAACGCGACGGAACCCACCTAGGCCTAGATCTAAGAACAAGAGACAATATCAAAGCTTGAATGGAAAGTCGAGTTGAAGCTCAAATGGGTCGAAGTCGTTTGTACATTTGGGTTGACATCGAGACTTGGTCGAGAATTGATGAACATCAAAGCTTAGAAGCGGCGGTAAAGGCGGTGATGTCGTGAGAAGGAAGGTCTCAAGAGCTCTGAGCAAAGGCAAATTCGTGAAGTGAAATAAGGTGGAGGCATTGAATTCTTCTAAGTGTTACCTAAGTATTAACACAATTAAGACGATCGGTACTGATCCATTTAAGCCATCTTATTAAAAAAAAGATGAATAGAATGATGAAATGAATGATACTTGAAGTATTAATGGAAAGGGGATTGAAATCTACCTAACCAAAAGAAGAGAAAAACTTTCAGGAATCTCAAAATTGAGCTAAGAATTCCAATGGGAAACCTCAACTCTTATATCTGCTGAAGTGATAAGATTCTACAACTGTTCGAAATGGTATGCCGATATATTCATAAAAGATGCGACGTTTTATGAGGATGGCTCAGAGGTTAGAGATATCTTTACAGAGTAGAGTTCGAGTTCAATTGCTTATTTCGATCCAAAGCATGCTTTGTTAAATCAAAACATATTTTTGAGGGTAAGTGTTATCGTGCATCTGAACCAAGTGATATCTCGATGAATTTGGACTATTGAGTGGTCACGGAGTAGATCGAGAAGAACCTAATTAGCATTCAATAAGATATAACATACAATCAATAGGGTATTATACGACTATAACAACAAATTAACCCTAATTTAACAAATCAAAATTAATTAGGGTTTAGGAATAAAACATGATTAGAGATTGATGAAGGGCCTAGGCTTGTCGAGAGTGGAGAATGATGAAGTTGGAGATGACCGAAGAGGCACGGGGGCTGGCTGAGGATGGGGAGGTGGTGGTGGGTTAGGAATTTGGTTGATTTTGGGGGAGAGGGAATAATGAAGATGGCTCTTGGCCTGGAGTCTGTATACACGATAATTTCCGACGGCTTTCGACGGCTAATTTACGACGGTTTTTGACGGCTTTCGACGACCACTATATTTTATTTACGAAAACGGTACGGAGTTGTCAACCGTCGGTAGCCGTCGGAAATCGCCGTCGACGACCGTCGGAAGCTTCCGTCGCTATTTACTGTATTCCTTGTAGTGAACACGTCAATTAAATTTCTATGTTAATCAAAAAGGTGAAATGTACTTCTTTTTCCAGTATAAAGCTATTTGTGTATATCTATCAAAATTTTGAACAACATTATTTTTTATTTAAATCTAAAATTACATTTAGAAGATTTAATTTAAAATGGTAACTAGATGTATCATTTTATATAAAATGATAGATTCTTTATAGAACGATAAATACCTTTGTATTTCTATATAAAATGATGAATATTATTTTTCATGTAAGGTTATTTTTTTATAAAAAATGATATCCACAATCATCCTTCTACCAATAATCTATTTTATACTTATCTTTACGTCGAATCATGTTCATTTTTTTAACAAAAACATTAGCTAATTGATGCAAGTGGGATTAAAGCCCAAAACCTCTAGATCAACACCTTAGTTTATTATTTATTAAAAATTTGAACTGAACATGAAATCATGTAACTTATTTTATGAAAAATACAAAGGTGTAAATAAATTATGTTAGTTCAAATGTATATTTGCAAGGTCAAAACGAAATGATAACTTAATGTTACATTTTATATAAAATTATTTCTTTTATCATTTTATATTAAAACAAAAATTCGTCTTTCTACATGAGAAGATCATTCTGTCTTTTTATATAAGAAATCTTTTGTCCCTTTATGTAAAGTGATAAATTATTTTATCATTTTATACAAAATGATAAATTCTTTTATCCTTTAAATAAAATGATAAACTCATTTATCATTTATATAAAATAGTAGATTATATGAGTTTTTATTGATTGCAACCACCATCCCTATTCTCCCCACATATTTTCTACTTTATGTTTTCTCTTTTTGTTGAAGTACAATGTGAAACCTTTTTCTTCAATCACTCACAAACATAATAACTAAATGAAGTTTGTTCGTATCATGCACAACATATTTAAATGCTTAGAGAAGAAGTCACTACTAGATTGTGAAAAAAAATCCCTTTGCAAGAGAATATGAATTGGAAACAAGATGTTGTTTAGAGGGATTTTCCCTGGAACAACACATTAACATATTGTATAAGCGTACAATAAATAATATTCTCTCATTAAAAAATTAGGTACCATTTCTCAAAAATTAATAACTTAATTGAACCATACAATAATGACTTACTTGTCCCAGCAGCTTTGCGCTATCTTTTTACTTACATTACCATAGAATAGACTTATATCTTCAATGCACAAATTTGACCACCATCACCATAAAGCCCGAAACAAGCTAAAGTATGTGTCTACTCACAATATAAAGTTATCACTTGAGAAAATACATTTTGCAATTTTTGGTGCCAATATTCTAACTGACATAAACATAAAAAGAATCTAGTAACAAACCAATTATTGTAAGAATTTAAATTCCAACTACACTACAAGAAGAAGATTCTAACCAAAATCCATATATAAGGTAACAATATATACAAAAATCAATTGTGTTTTTGTAGGGCTATTATTTCTCATTTAAATATTAATCAAACATACAAGTGAAAAATTATCCGAGTTGGTGTTTTTAAATAAGTTATAATTTATTTCTTGTAGATAATTTTCCTTCTGTAATGAAGGAAACCCAATGGGTGACAGTCCATTAGAAAATACTTGACAATCGGGAGAATCATCATTAGAAACTAACTTTACCTTTTAGAAAGAAATATACTCGGAAGCAAAAGAGAAAAGAATACAATCCATACATATGTGATTCCATTTAATATAAACCTTGACATATTTGTTGCTCTCAAAGAAAACGCTATTGGTTATGATTTTACAACAAATGTTATGATGTTGGTTAGAAAAAAGAAAACAAAGAGTAATATTGAGTAAAATTTATAGATAACTAGAGCATATGTGCTGTAACTTTTTCATTAAACTATTTCATCAAATTCAAGTGTAGAAAAATACTAAAAAAACTAAACCTTCTGTGCGCATTTAGTAGTCTAAATCTAGGCTAATGTGCCATTGATTCAATTGTATTTTCAGTGAGTAAACTATCACTCTCCAAAAACTGGAAAGATTGCTCCACTAGTTCAGTCGATATGGGAAATATTTGTTCCACCAAATCCAATTATGTACTATGCATATAGTAGTGGAATCTGTAGTACTGTTCGTGTCATCTAATTAACCAAAGCACCAATACTACATTCTAAGCCTTTTTGTGCATGGACTGGTAGGAGAAATACTATATAAGTTACACATCAAAATGGAGCTTTCATACATCAGGCATAAAAACACACGATCTACTTAATTAGGACAAAGTAAAAGATAAATTTCATGAAATGGACATTGTAAATATAATAATCGAGTGAAAGGATAATTTTCCTACTTAACATAAAAGCATTGTTCATTCAATTAAGGATCTAACACGCTTAGGAAAGCAATAGTAATTATTTTGTTTTTACTAACGAAATTTATTGGTATAACTCAAGATGTGGAAACATATAATTAAAATTTGAGGGAGATAATATTAGTAGACGAGAGAAACTAAAAAATAATTTATAGATAAAATGATAACTCTGGACATTAGAATAGCATTCCTAACTAATTACATGGAGATAACTTAGATGCTCGGACATTTGTATTAACAAAATGTAATAAATATCTCTAAGAGCTAAAACAAACTACAAAATATTTTAAATAAATGTATAATGACAAGCTCAGACGTAAAATGAAAATTACATTTATAATTTTATACAATCAAATAAATTTATTATATTTTTATATAAATAGAAAATTTTGTTTATTAGTTTATATGTACAATGGCAACTCTTTTAATTTTTATTTATGCTAAACCGTTTATAAAAAATCACATTTATAATAATCATTTCAAAATAAAAACTATTTTGCAATATATTTACGCTATGTTGGGGAAAATCCCTTCAGATGATCAGTCTAAGGAAATAAAAAACCCAACGCAGTGGAAAACAGCTGGATCGTGATTGTAGTGGGACGAAACAAACAGAGATAAGCACCAGAACAGACAGTCATAGATCAATGCAATGCAGAAATATAAAAACACCAGTATTTATAGTGGTTCCACTACCGCGAGGCAGTGTACGTCCACTTAGGGAGAGGAGATTTTATTAATCACTGAAAGATTAGAGTTACAAGATTGATTCACTTTTGGAGGCTATACATAAGAAGAATTAACAATACAGACAAAATTATGCAGAGTTTCAACTCTCTAGGATGGCCACCATTGTTGTCCAGAAGCTCCACTATTTATAAAGTGAAGATATGAGAAGGGATAGGTGCTATATAGCAGCCCTGGGGTTTGGTTCGACAAACACCAAAAAATGGTTCGGCATCCATATGGACTGGCATGATTTAGTCCGGCAATCAGAACTTCAGATCCGGATTGGCATGGTCCCATTCCGAACCAAACATCTGGAGCGGCATTACTTGGTTCGGCATGCATCTGGTCCGGCATAATTTGGTCTGGTCATTCCAACATTTGGACCGGCATAGACACGTCTGATTTGGTTCGGCAGTTGAACGAGAGATCTGGAGCGGTAAGCAAACTAGAGCAGCACAATACCGAACCAAAAATTTGGTTCAGCATCACACAAGCACTACCGCTCCAAATGGAGCGGCATTCTTGAACTACCGAAGGAAGAAATCTGTTCGGTCTTCCCCAAATCCAACACCGCTTCAGACTTCCCCCTTTTTCCAAATCAGCTTCCACTGCAAGTCACGAACACCCTTCTTCGCCGAACAACATCTCCCGAACGAGCTCACTACTGGACGAGAAACCTCGTCCGGTCCTCCTCCGTCGCTTGAGATTTGGAGCGGCATCTGCCTCTTCACGCAACTCTACGACCTTCTTCCTCCGCTTCTCTTCTACGGTTTAGGGTTAGGGCTTCTCATGCCTTCATCTTCCTCCTCTCATGGAATCAGGTAGCAAATCTAACAATCTCCACCTTGATACTGAATTCCATATAAGCCTTCTAACACCATCTACACCTTCATGCTCCAAGCAACGAACACTTACCCAATGAGCTTCGGCAATGCCATCACCCATTACACTTTGTCAACGAACTCCGGCAAGGCCATCGCCCACCAACAAAGTGTTAAAGTACCCAGTCCGTGTAGAACATATCAATCTCCACCATGAAACAAAACGTCTCCATGAACCATCTCAACTCTCCCCCGTACCACCCCATGGCACCTTGCACTTCATTAAGCGAATCAAGTCCGAGCAATGCTCGAACTTAGCAACAGGCAATGACTTGGTAAACATGTATGCTGCATTCTCCTTTGTGCGAACTTTCTGAAGACAAACTAGCTTCTCTTCACTCATCGAGACAAGGAACGACTCTCTCACCTCAATATGCTTCGTTCTCGAGCTGAACGCTAAATTTTCAGCTAAGTGAATTGCACTCTGACTGTCACGGTACACATTCATGCCTTCATATATGAAGCCCAAATCACACAACAATCGCCTCAAATAAAGCGCCTCCTTAACTGCTTCAACCACAGCTATGAGCTCTGCCTCTATAGTGGACAAAGTCACAATCGTCTGCAACCCCGCTCTCCAACTGATCGCTGTCCCACCAATGGTGAACACATATCCGGAGGTCAACTTCGTTTGATCTCTATCACCGACATAGTCGAAGTCACAAAATCCAACCAAGTTGAAATCTCTTCCTCTGCCGCCAAAGACAAGTCCATGGTTTGGAGTTCCTCTAAGGTATCTGAAGATACACTTCACTGCTTCCCAATGCGTCTTTCCTAGATTCGCCATGAATCTACTCACCAATCCAACAGCCTGTGCAATGTCAAGCCTAGTGCAGACCATGACATACATCAAGCTGCCAACTGCACTTGCATATGAGACCTTCATCATATAAGCCTTGTCCTTTTCCGAGATCGGAGAGCCTTTACTAGAAAGCTGTATGTGCAAAGACATGGATGTGCTAATTGCCTTTGCCCCTTCCATGCTAAACCGAGCAAGCACCTTTCGAATGTACTCCTTTTGAGTGAGGTTCAAAAGTCCTAGCTTTCTATCCTTTTGGATTTCCATACACAAAATTTTCTTTGCTTCTCCAAGGTCTTTCATTTCGAATTCCTCTTTTAGCTTTGGCTTTAAACTATTGATTTCAGCCTTATCCTTGGAAGCAATTAACATATCATCCACGTACAAGAGTAGGTACACTCATCTACCATTCTTTAAATGCTTGAAGTACACACAAGTGTCTCTGATGCTATGATCAAAACCAAGTGAAAGCATAAAAGAGTCAAACCTCTTGTACCATTGTCTAGGCGACAGCTTAAGTCCATACAAAGACTTCTTCAATTTGCAAACCCAAATTTCTTTTCCATCTATAACAAATCCTTTTGGCTACTTCATGTAGATGGTCTCATCCAAGTCTCCGTGCAAGAAATCGGTTTTCACGTCCAGTTGCTCCAGCTCCAAGTCATGAGCTGCGACGATAGCGAGCAAAATGCGGATGGACGTATGCCTCACTACTGGAGAGAATATCTCATCATACTCCAATCCCTTTCTTTGTGAAAACCCTTTAGCAACTAGTCTAGCCTTGTATCTCCCATTATCCTTCACCTTGAACACCCACTTGCAGCCTATGGCTTGGCTTCCTTGAGGAAGTGGTACCAAATTCCAAGTCTTATTCTTCTTTAATGACTTTAACTCCTCTTCCATAGTGCACATCCACTTCGAACTGTCACATGACTTCAAAGCTTCATCAAGGTCAAGCGGCTCCTCATGAACCATATGTAGGGCATAGTCAAACTGATCACCAAGGCTAAGGTTCGCAAACTGCCAATCACCATACCTTTCGGGCAGCCTAATAGTCCTATGACTGACCCGGGTAGGTACTGCTTCGCCTAAACTCCTTTCAGCTCCACCTTGAACTGAACTTCTTCTAGATCATGCACATCACCAGCACTACTAAAAGGTACATGTGGATTATCCTGTGATGTTTCATCAACTGCATTTTCCTCAACAGCATCAACAACAACTCTACTAGTTGGCTGGAACATGGGAACTTCTTCCATCTCCTTATGCCTATCAGAATCTTCTGATGTGGTAGGTAGCTTCTCCTTCGGATTGAACATAGCAGACTCATCAAAAGTAACATGTCTGGAAAGAACAATCTTCCGATCAACAGGGTTCCAAATTTGATTCCCTATGATACCATCGGTGTATCCCATTAGTATGCCCTTGTATGTTTAGCCTCCAACTTGTCATCACCTGTATGGTGAACGTACACAGGACAACCAAAAATTCGGAAGTAACCAAGATAAACTGTTTTACCCCTCTACGTTTCCTATGGAATTTTCCCATCTATGCTTGAGCATGGAATTCGATTTATGATATGCGCCGCAGTTGATAATGCCTCAGCCCAAAATCCTCTAGACCAACCTGTTGTCAATCTCAAGCAAGGAGCCTTCTCCAGTAGAGTCTTGTTCATCCTTTTGCAACTCCATTGGATTGCGCATCGTAGGGTGTAGTGAAATGTCTCTGAATGCCATGATGTCTACAAAATTCAAGGAACTCCCTAGAGACAAATTCACCGCCATTATTCGATCTCAGCACCTTCAACCTAGAACAAGATAGATTCTTAACTAGCGCTTTCCAGTCTTTGAACTTCTCAAAACTCTTTGATTTGGCCTTCATCACATACACCTATACTTACCGAGAAAAGTCATCAATGAAAGAGATAAAATATTTTGCTCCTCCAAGAGAAGGAGTAGCAACTGGTCCCTAGACATCTATATGCACGTACTCAAGTACTCGCCTCGATCTATGGAGTCCTACTCCAAAAGATACTTTAGTTTGCTTGCCTAACACACACTCCTGGCAAAAGTCCATCTTGTCAAAGCTTCCTCCTTTGATCATGTTCCGTCTCCGAAGAAACTCTAAGCCCTTCTCTAAAATATGACCCAACCTGAAATGCCAAAGCTTTGTGGCATCCAAAGCACGAGAACTGTCTACTCCAACACATGACTCTCCAAGAACTGTGGTTCCTTTCAAAAAATACAGATTTCGGAACACATCTCCTTTCATAAGAACTAGTGCACCTCTCGAAACATTCAGACTATCCTTCTCAATAGTTACCTTGCACCCCAAAGATGCCAATTGTCCTAAAGAAATTAAGGATTTCCAAAGACCTATAACATACCAGATACCTGTCAAAGTGCGTATCACTCCGTCAAACATCATGATCCTCACTATACCTTCACTCATTGTTCTACAGCTAGCATCATTACCTATAAGAATAGAGCTTCCCTCTCGTCCAACGAAAGAACTAAAGTAATCCTTATTAGGCATCATATGGAAAGACGCCCCCGAGTCCTACATCCAATGGTTTGAGACATCCGACACTGCTGCAGACAACACATCGTCAAATACAGACTTCTCCACCGCAAATGATAAAGATCCGTTTTCTTCCTTCTTCTTCAAATCTGGACAATCATTTTTCCAATGACCAGGTTTCTTGCAGATAAATCACTTTTCGTCCTTAGACTTTCCTCTCCTGCCATTATTGGGCTTCCTGGACTTGGAATGCCCTCTGGAGTGCCAATTCTTCTAATCTTCTCTACCTCTTTCAACAAACAGGCTGTGACTACTACTTCCACCTCTACTTCCTTCACTTATCTCCTTCATCTGATCTCTCAAGCCCTCAAATAGAAGGCCTGACTTCACATCTTCCACTGTCAATGTGTCTCTAGCGAAGATAAGGCTGTTAGCGAAACCTGTGTAACGCTCCGAAAGAGAACACAAAATAATCATTGTCATTTGCTCCTCATCCATCTTCAAGTCAGCAGTCTTCATCTTCATCACGAGATCATCAAAGAAATTAAGATGTTCCTTCACTGAAGTACCATCTCTCATCCGCATGGTGAAAAATGTCTTCAGCAATATCAAACGGTTAGTCAGAGATTTCTTAAAGTAGAGATTTTCTAGCTTGATCCAAATGCCCCTAACAGTGGTCTCACTGCTAATCTCTGAGATAACATTCTCTCCCATAGCTAGTTGTAAAGTACTAAACGCTCATTTCTCCATATCCTTCCTTTCCGCGACTGAGATGTCAGCCGTCAACTCCTTAGGGACAAACACTACTGGATGGACTTCATTCCTCATTAGAACAACTTTCATCCTCCATTGCCACTTCTCGAATTCTTTATCCCCATTCCATTTCTCAATTTCCAACTGTGATCCTGATGCGATATACATCCCTCTAATATAGGGTCTTGTAACAACTGGAGCCGTTTCGTCTCCTGCCATAGCATCTAACACTCCTCGATCAACCTTGCAGCTCTGATACCAGACTGTTAGGGAAAATCCCTTCAGATGATCAGTCTAAGGAAATAAAAAACCCAACACAGTGGAAAACAACTGGATTGTGATTGTAATGGGACGAAACAAACAGAGATGAGCACCAAATGAGGCAGCCACAGATCAATGCAATGCAGAAATATAAATAACACCAGTATTTATAGTGGTTCCACTACCGCGAGGCAGTGTATGTCCACTTGGAGAGAGGAGATTTTATTAATCACTGAAAGATTAGAGTTACAAGATTGATTCACTTTTGGAGGCTATACATAAGAAGAATTAACAATACAGACAAAATTCTGCAGAGTTTCAGCTCTCTAGGATGGCTGCCATTGTTGTCTAGAAGCTCCACTATTTATAGAGTGAAGATATGAGGAGGGGTAGCTGCTATATAGCAGCCCTGGCGTTTGGTTCGGCAAACACCAAAAAATGGTTCGGCATCCATATGGACCGGCATGATTTAGTCCGGCAATCAGTACTCCAGATCTGGACCGGCATGGTCCAATTTCGAACCAAACATCTGGAGCGGCACTACTTGGTTCGACATGCATCTGGTCTGGCACAATTTGGTCCGGTCATTCCAACATTTGGACCGACATAGACACATCTCATTTGGTTCGGCAATTGAATGAGAGATCTGGACCGGTAAGAAAACTGGAGTAGCATAATACCAAACCAAAAATTTGGTTCGGCATCACATAAGCACCACCGCTCCAAATGGAGCGGCATTCTCAAACTACCGAACAAAAAATTATGTTCGATCTTCCCCAAATCCAAAACCGCTTCAGACTTCCCCCTTTCTCCGAATCAGCTTCCACTGCAAGTCACGAACACCCCTCTTCACCGAACAACATCTCTCGAACGAGCTCACCACCGGATGAGAAATCTCGTCCGATCCTCCTCCATCGCTCGAGATTTGGAGCGGCATCTGCCTCTTCATGTAGCTCTGCGACCTTCTTCCTCCGCTTCTCTTCTACGGTTTAGGGTTAGGGCTTCTCATAGCTTCATCTTCCTCCTCTCATGGAATCAGGTAGCAAGTCTAACATGCTAAACATGTTCATTCATTTTTTTTCATTTATCTTTTTCCCAAAATGATAAATGAATATATCATTTAGCATAACTAATATGTTATACTATCAAAATTCAATGGACTCAAGTTTAAAATTATTTCACCAAGTTCCAAAGAAAAATGGTAACTACATGTACCGTTTTACATGAAAAAGATAAGTTCTTTTATCTTTAAATTGAAATTGTTACACTCTTTTCTCCTTTTATATAAAATGATATTTTTGTCTTTTATATAAAATAATAGATGCCTTTATCCTTTGTTAATCTATTTTCATTATAATTATATTAAACATTAATCGATTTCTTTTTTTCTCTTTTCAATTTATCATTTTGTCGATAAGGCAAAAACATCTGCAAAATGTATTAAAGCATATACAATTTACGTAGAAAGCATTGGTGCCATGGAAACAACCCCACCTTTAGATCCTTTTTCTTTTCCAGCGCCACTTCACCATTGTATCTTGATCCCCTTATGCCATGTTTTTGTTGTCCATAGCTATTTGCCACCAGATCTTAAAGAACCCGAAGAGGATATCAATAGAATTGACATCGTAGATGATGAATAATTGATGACTTAGAATCTGGTAGCCATAGCTTGAAAATCTCTTATGAATTAGAATTAACATCATAGATATCGGGATTTGTCTCAAGGCGACAATGATAGTGGTGGTTGTTGAGGCAACAAAGATGAAGAGATGCAAAAACAAGAGGCGATTGATTTCTAATTGCAATTTATTTGACTTTGTTGAGCAAAATTAAGGTTTTAAGATGGAAGAGAATGGAATAGAGGAAGGGCAATTTAGTCCGAAGAAGAAATTTAGTTTGTCCTAAAAACTAATTAAAACATATACCAATGGACTTAATTTGTATTAAACATGTAATTATGTCCTATAAACTTAACAATGTAAAGCGCTGTCCTGGAAAGTAACTCAACTGAGCGCATTGTCACCAAAATCTACTTATCACTATTAAATATATCTATCATAATTTACTTCCACCTTTAGTTGCCCCTATTTTTATATTTATTTGTATATGAAGCTTTTATGCACAATTTAACTATTTACAAACCAAAAACGAATCTTAAGTTGTTTATGTCTTTTCTTAATAATTTAAGTGTAGACTGAAAATATTATAATATTCACAAATATAAAGCAAAATTCTATTGATGCACCATAAACTACTTTACATACACCATTTTTTCAATCAAAATTATATACGCCATATTTCACTTAAATACGTGATAGATATTACAAAACTACCTTCACTTTAAATTAAAGTAAAAGACTAATCTCATGTCTCTCTCTTCAGTCAATCAACTCATCGATCCTTATTTCTAGATTTCCTAAATTTAGTTTTGCAACTTCCAAAATTTAGTTTCTCGACAACTATCTTATGAAACGACATTCTCAATCATCTCGCCAACCGATAGTTATTTTCTTATGTAGTGCAGCATTTTAAATCTAGGTATGAATATGATTCAAATTTTAGAGATTGCCTTTTATTGATTAATATTAATGTCAGGCAGAACTGAATTTTGTTATAAAGTTAAAATAACAAGTAAAAGTTTCACATTTAAGCTTTTAATTTAAAACTATGATTTTAAACTTTGAATTAAAATTTTGATGTTAAGTAGAGATAAATTTGGATTTCAAGTGAAGGCAGATTCTAATTTTCAATAGAGGTAAGTTCTAATGTTAAAATTTAAACTTTGAATTAAAATTTGATTTTTAGTTAAAACTTTGGATTCGGTATTCAATTTAAATTGTAAGAATTTAAAATTGTTAAAATTTGATGTTTAGAATAGTTTTAATGGAGTTTAGATTTTTAGTTAGAAACTGTTAAAATATAAATTTTGAATTTAAACCGTTAAATATAAGGGTGATTTTGTCCTCAAATTTACTAAAAATTTATGGTGTGTGTAAAATAAAGTATGACAAACGAATTGAATTTACCAAACATAAATTGTATGTTAGATTCAAATGTGCGAATGCAAATTGGTGAAATCATAAATTATCTGTACTTTCTCTTTAGAGAATAATATCATGTTTGGTTCTCCCTTTTTTTGTGTTTCCAAAACATTTACTTTCAACTTCGATCAATTTTAAAATAACTGGAAAATAAACTTACTAGTTTTCAAAAATCGTAAATAATTTGGAACATTTTTAATTTTGTTAATTTGAACTTCACATTTTAATTTTTTGGTTTAATTGCTTACTGATGTTACCAATAATTTCAAGCTAATACTGAATATTGTCATATTTTTTCTCTTTAACATGTTGTAATTGAATTATCAAATAAATGTTAATTAATTCTTTTAACTAGCATTAAAGAGAATTGATTCAAGAATCGGTATGTAACTGATTCTATAATTTAATTTAAAATAAAATATAACGTTAAATTCACATTCTAAATAGTACTCAAATATAAATTATCATAATATCATTTTTTTCTTAAATCTCACTAACTTATATAATTTGAAATCTTATAGGACGAAGGTGAGATTTAAATGAAGATTAATATAACAAATATTGAAATCAAGATTTGCACTCCTCTGTAATCTTAATTTAACTTTAGCAATTATTCAAATTCAGAAATCAGGGTTTCAAAGATTTTGAGGATGAAAAGAATAAATAGAGTTGGAGGAGCATAAAAGTATGTGAAAGATAGGAGAAGAAATATAATGATAAAATAGTTAATTCGGTAATTTTCTAAGGGAAGAAATAAGGATTAGATTAATCCCTTTGAAAAATGATCTAATTAAAGAAAATTATTTTTTTATCCTTTTATCCCAATCATTTTTCCTTTAAAAATTCCAACAAATGTAAAAATACTCAAAGATTTTATTTCTTATATAATTAATAAAATACATAGAATAAATAGACTTAATCATAAGTTCTCTGTTATTGAAACATATTTTGACCTATAACCACCTATATCACACTTTCTCTCATAGTTTATCCTTCATAAATTAGAATAGAAGGTCATCAATACAAAATAATAGCTAAAGCAATTAAAACAACGAATAAAAAGTTTAAGTTATCTTATGTTAGAATGCAAAAACTGTTATATGTATTAAAAATGAAAGAGAAATAAATTGATATATAAATGATTAATAAAAGTATACAATACACGTACGAAATGAATTCAAAGTAATTTGAATTCCAATTCACACATGACTTAATAAAAATCTTTATTATAGTTTACCTCCGCCTTAAGTTCAATACAAAACTGAATATCATTTCATTCTTACACATGGTGTTTGTTGATATATTTATATTTATTGGAATCACATAGGAATTTTTTTAACACTTTAGTCATCATTAGTTTGGATTCAATTATAATATATGAATATATATGTCAAATAATATATATATATATATACGTATATATTAAAATGAATTTGCTCGGATGTTTATTCACACACATACGACGAATGAGCCTATACGCTGGCAATGTTTATAAGTAAACATACTTCAAATATGAATAATCATATCAAATATTATTATCATGTAACTGTTAAAAGAGATTAATTGATGTCGATTCCAGTTAATTTCATTTTAAACTAAACAACGAATTAATTGAATTAATTATCTTTAATTGAAATTAAATTTAGTATGTGTTAATTCTCTATAATGCTAATCAATTAGAGAATCAATTTTTAACCAATTATTTATTTTAGTTAATTTCTTTTATTAAGAACATTTTAGGAGCGTTATTAGGGAAAAAAAATTTCTAACGAATACTTTTCTTTCCTTTAGAAAATTTTGAAAAAAGATACAATATATGAGAATAATATGTTTGAAGGTAATTTTCTTTAACAAATTAACTAAAATATTGTTAGGGTAATATTTTTGTGCTTTTAAAGGCAATATTATGTTTTTTACACTTGAAGAAAAACATTATATATTCTATATATTATAGAACATGATTATAATTTTATCTTACATGTAAAATAATCAGATTGGGTTATAAATGATATATTTCATTAAGTTATGTTTTAGCGAAAAAAATGTAAGCATTCATACCTATGTTGGATTGACACTCGAGAAAAAAAAGTCATGTTCAATGTCCAACTATATCTCTAATGAAAATTTATAGTCAATGTTAGAAGTCTTGATATTATATGAAGAATAAAAATGAATGAAGACTGATTACATAAAAGGGACAAAGTGAACTTGAAAATTTATCAAATAAAGAGTTGACTTTAAAACAGTTTGAATGTTAAAGCAGCCAATAATCGGCGTTGGTTTATTGAAGGAGGATAGGTATACCAGATGACTTCATTCGGTTGATAATTTTAAAGGTTTTTAGGGAAATAATTAAGATATTTAATGTTCATAATTGGAATGAAAGTTTTTTTTGGAATAAGGTAAATTTTATCATTAAGTTGATCATATTTTCTATAGGTTTTAGTTAATAAAAAAATGAGTTAATTTTGGCTATTTTCTGCAGTTTATAAAATCATTATTTTACTACTGATCATTCATGCTATCATTTCAATATTTATTACTTCGTTATATATGTAGGTGTCTATAGGAATGGTAATAAAGCAGGTCTAGGGTCTAAACCTAATAGACCCATCCCTATTGTAACGATCCCGAATTTTAATTTATTTTAAATTGATAATTAATTTAATTTTTTAATAAATTATTATGAAAAAAAGGATAAATTGATAGAATTTATACAATATATATATATGTAGAAAAAGAAGAATAATAATGTGTGTGAATACGAACGAAAATATACTTACAAAATAAATAAAGTAAAATATAAAACCCATATAACTCAATACACATATTTAAAATTCAAATAACATATTAATAAACTTTGTAAAATATAACGTGACTACATTGGAGAAATTATAACAACATAATAAAATATAAAATATACTACAAAAACAATAAAATAAATATATATATAGAGAGAGATATAAAATAATAACAAAAGAAATACAAATTGATTTGCTATAAATAAAATGAGAAACACAAAAGGGCAAGCAAGAAAATATGTCTATGTACAAAAGCTTGCAAATGAAGATAATAAAAACAAAACCCAAATGTATGCAGGCAAGAAGCAACCTGGGAAAGCAAAACAAGAAATAATAAAACAATTGTCTACAACACAAAACTGTGAAAGCAAATAGCAAAAAAAAGCCATAAGAAAAGAGAAGAAACAACACTTACATATAAAATAAAGTCAACAGCATAAGCTGTAAACAAGCATGAACACGACATGCTATAAATACAAAGCAACATGCTTTCATTAAATGCTTACTATTCAGCCACCCTTGAAGGAAGGAGGAAAGCATGGGTTGTACAAGCCTGTATAAAAATAATTATACAATATAATGATACTATGTACTTTACTTGAGCCTGCATGTCCTCTTTATATACATGAAATTTGTCTTAGTTTATACGTTAAACAATCATAACAAAGATCAGAAAACAAAGAGAAAAGCAAACGTCACTTTTATTCAAGCTTGAAAACAATTTACTGAAGAGAAAAAAAGAAGAGAAAGATCAACTGCAGATTTCAAAACAAGAAAAGTGCTCTCTGTTTTCAAATATTTCCAGGTGAGTGAACTTTCCTAAGCTCTGTTGTTGATGTGCAGTTTGAATGAAAATTTAAACAAGTTGAAACATTTTTGTATACATAGAATCCATAAATATGTGCATATCTTTGCTGTGCCTGTCATCTTAAAGTTGAATTATCTCTGTTCCAGGTAGACAGGCTCAAATGTGATTTAAAATTTGATTTCTTCTTCCTCAATCAATACTAAACCTTAAGATCTAAACAAAAGTGGTTTGTTTAGGCATAATTCAAGTATTAAAATGGCTTTAAGTAAATTTAATTGAAGAGTGGTCTGGAAAAATCAAATTTATAGGCAAAACAAAACCTGTTCGAAAAATTGATTTTCAAAATCCTTGAATTCAGTTATACCAATTGAAATACTTTAGAAAACAATGATTTTTGAAAGTAAAATCTGAAATGTTTATGCAGTTTTTAGTGAGAAAATGGCAGTTGATCAGAAAATGAACTTTTGACAAATTCTGGTGATCTATGTAGTTATGGACCTCGAGATCGTTGTGGTAGCAAGATTCAACGTTCGAGATTGCTAGAAAAATATAAGTGTAATTTATAAAATTTTAAATCTTGAATACGAGATCAAATTAGGGTTGAGAACCCATTTTTGTTCGTGTCAGAGATGATGGTGCTGCGCCATCAATAGGCGATCGGACTTCGAGCCTCCGGTGGGGATAGTAGCGTATGGTCGAGACGAAGCTTCAGTTAAGTTTCCATGGCCTTCGATGGCCAGGGGTGGAAGAACGACGTGTTTTCTGGTAGTCTGGTTTTGTTCCAGATTTGGGTCTGGTGGGTTGAACACGAAATCGCGATCGTTTCGAATTTGTGAGTGTTTGTAAGGTTCGGGAGCATCGTTGTGGACGTGTCGATGATCAGAGATTCGAGCTGTGGCGGCCGGAGTGATTGTGCATGTGCACAACGAATTGATGGAGTGTCAGTTGTTGGTTAGAGGAAAGAGCAGGGTTTGTCTCGAAGCAAGATTCGGGGTGGACATGTGGTAGCTCGAGTTTTCACTCGAGTAGAATGATGGAGTACCGGGTAAAAATACTTAGACAAAATTTTAAGTTGAAAAATTTTTGGAGCTCGGGTTGATTTTTGATATAACCCGAAGTAAACAAGCAAAATTCCCGAGGCTGACTCGAAGCAGGTCTCGAGCCTGATATATTAAACAGGCTTTACTTTAAAGATTTTCCAGTTTTTTTTAAACAACTTTAAAACATGTTTTCAAATTTATGATTTTGACTAAAGTTTGAATAAATTAAGAATTTAAGTAAGTTATTTTCAAAACAATTAAGTTTTAATTTAATAGAATTATGACATTATTTATTAATTAATTATTCTAAAATAAATTGAAATGGGAATTAATTAAGATAAATTTATATCTTGATTAACCTTGATTTCTTGAATTAATTAATGTGTTAATAATGATAAATTGTAAGGTTATTAATTGAAGATTTTGATATTAATGAAGATAATTAAGAATAATCACTTATTGTAATTAATTAAAGGAAATTAATCAATGTGATAAATTAATTTGAGAATAATTAGTTAAGTAAAAGTCAATTAATTAATGAAGGTGATTAAAGAATGATAATTAATTGAGGAATAATTAATTGAAGCGATTAATTTAAGATAATTAATTAAATGGTGAATTAAATAATTAAAAGTTAATTATTTAATAATTAAAGGTTGATTAATTAATAATTAAAGGTTAGTAAATTTATTATTAATGATTAATTAATAAATGATTAAAGAATAATTAATCAAAAGGATTTGTAATTTATTAAATGTAAATTAACCAGGATTAGAAATTCATAACAAATAAATCCGATTCGAATAAATCAGACAATTAACTGGTCTTACTTATGAATGTTTGGATTCTATTGGATGATTGAATTGTTTGATATCCCTGATCTGAGAGGCTATGTGATATATTCTGATTTGTGATCTGTACTGTAGTTAGTTATCTGGGATGAATGTAAATTATTATCTGTGACTCATATATCTGTGATCTGTGATCGGTGAATGAAAAAGATAAGCGTTATCATTATACCGCTTATCAACTGTATTTCTGTGTTTTAAATCTGTGATGATTGAATGATGTTGCACTATTGTGTTAAACCCTTAGACCACACTTTTACACACACAAATATGGATTTCACGTGGAAATCGGTTAAGTCATAGATGATTTAAATTGATGTTTTTGAAATTGAGATTTTAAATTCAATTGATTTTGAAATTGGAAATTTGGGTTTAAAGTGAAAAGATTTTGAAATGGAATTTCAAAGATAAGACTTATTTTCGAATAACTTGATTAAGTTTTGAAATTTAAATAATTTGACTTAAATTTGAATTCAAAATTTGAAATTGAATTCAGTGATTTGAAACTAGGGATTAAAGATGTTATACTAGTTATATATGTGTTAAACCATTTTAAAAGCATGGTTTCGAGAATTTAAATTTAACCCAAGGATTTTAACTCGTATAAATGAATCAGATTTCCAAAATGAAAACTGTTTGTTTTAAAAGAATAAAAGATTTCAGATAAGAAATGAAATTCCATTTTAATTAAAGGAATTTCAAGATTGAATTGAAAAATGGTTTTCCAAGTTATGAATGAATTTTTTTTGAAAGCTATGAATTAAATCTGTTTATTTTTAACAGATTTAAAATGGTGATTTGTTTAAACCATTCGAAATGAAATTGTTTTGAAAGCTATGAGTTAAATCTTTGATTTAAAGATTTAACGAATTAATTAAATTCGAAATAGAAATTGATTGGGGAAATCTGTGAATGAATCTTTATGAAAACTGAGTGAACTTTGTGAATTAAATCTTTTATTTAAAAGAATAAAATGGTAATGTGTTTAAACCATTTGGAGGAAAGTTTTGGGTAATAAATTATGACTTAATTGAAATCCCATTATCCATTCGTTTTTGAATATTACGCTCACTATTCGGTTCAGCCGGGAGAGGACCTTTATGTCATATAACCCATTCCGAATAGTGATACGTCGTATATGGATAGCATTTGAAGACCGGTGTTGAAGACCGGGTATTTGCGAGAACGATAGGATGACCTATCGATTGTCTCTGCACCGAGTAGCTAGGGTATAGAGATTCCCTAAGTGATGGGAAGTTCGATCGGGATTGTGAATACCCGGATTGCAAGGGCTTCTTCGGAAGTGCCTTCGGTTCTGTTCGAACCCGGAACAGACTTGTATGGTTACATGTCTGGCATTACACTTTGAGATATAAAGCAGATTTCTTTCAAATACATTTTTGTTGGTGGCGGAGAATTTATTCTTTTAGCTTAACACCCTTCTCTGAGACGTACAAGCTCAGAGGTTATGTAGTTGAAGGTTATCAGCGATATATTCCCAATTTGGTAATGTGACATGCTGAGTGTTGTTGTGTGATGATCATTGTTTGATCATTTGTGATATGATCATTTGTGTGATCATTTATCTTTGTGATCATTACTTTGATCATCTGTTGACCCAAAGCATGCCTTTGTGCCAAAGCGTAGCTTTGTGGACGAGACTTCGTCGAACCTCACGACCCGGTATGGTCAAAACAGGAATCGTGGCAGCAAGGTTATTTGAGGGTAGCTCCCTCTGAGGGTATGTCCATTTTCTTCTGGATTATGAGTGGTATCATGGTATGGAGCCCAGATACTTACTTTGTGGTTGCTGCGAATCTATTACTTTGTGATTGCTTTGTGGTTGTTGGATTAGAGGTACCTCGGATAAAGGTCGCTAACGACCGGGAGGTGGCATACTCGTGTCAGTAGTTACCCAGCTAGGGGTAACCCGGCCTTGTGTAGCAGAGATCTGGTTAGGATCCGAGAACGTCGCTCTAGAGGCGTTCTATTTTACTTGGGAAGTTCCTTTGCCCGACCATTTGTTGGAAATCCAAACAAAACAATACGAAACCCTGTACGGTTTTAGTTGTAGAACCTGCCATTTACTTATGGTGGCGCCCCACTGTTTAGATGGTAGCTATAGTAGGCATAGTTCGAAATGTCTATGCTGGCTAAGATTTATATTATTCTTTCGAAAAGTTTTCTGAACTTTGCACTTATAAAAAATATATTGAAAATAATCTTCGTATCAAGCATGTTTGACTATCATAAGAAGAAATCTCCTCCAATTCTGCGTTTGCATTGTGTGTGTGGCGGGAGGTCTTATGGTAGTTTCATTTTTCAAAAGCATTGCGAATTGACTTTAAAAATTCTCTTGTTGTTCGTTTTTAAAGATAAACTGTTTTTGTTGCTCACACCAGTCCCATGACTGATCCGGAGTTTATTGTTTCTTTCCTAAACTCTGGATGCTCATAATTTTCTACACGAGCAGTCTAGAGGTTGGGTTTTCAGATATTCAGGTTTAGTAGATTATCTGGAGCTAGTCAGTCCTTGGACGACTGACCTTGTTTTCAGCTAGCTATGGATTGGAGCATTCTATTGGAGATATTATATCCACTGCTGGTGTTATCTATTTTCTTTTCCGCTTCTATTTCTTGTATCATATCTCTGATGTATATTGATATTCATTGTATCACTCTGTTGTATCAGATATTGTATCAGATATTGTATATCAACGTATTATTCTTTTTCTTCCGCTGTGTTATTTACTTAACTGTGTTATAAGCTCCGGCGACTCGGATTTGAACGGTCGAATCTACGGCATTCGAGTACGATGTAAAGTATGGATGTCGATTTTCGAACGTGAAAAATTCGCAGACGTTACATTTGGTATCAGAGCTAAGGTTAAAACTTTAGCTCAGGAGTATAACACGTTAAGTAGCTCATTAGAGATATGGTAAAGTATCCCTAGAATGAGTGTATCCCTAAGATATCTGCCTGAACGCCTCAGTAAATTCTCTTACTATCCGCTGATAGTAAGCATGAGTGCGAGAAGAGGACGAGATAGGGGACAGGGAAGTACCACTATAAATGGTCAATACTCTGCAACAGTGGAAATAGTTTTCTCTATCAATCTTCTTTGACTCATTTCCAAATTCTTTTGATTGCTTCGTGACGGCTACAAGAAGAAGTTTCGGTGTGATGGTGGCCCTACGAATCGTTGTAGAAAAACCTTACTTTGTATCTTCAGCGGTTTCTTATCAGCTTTTTGGATTTAAACCTCAACAAATATGAATTGGAAATTTGGAATTAAAATTTTAAGTAAATTGGAAATTTTAATTTGAGATAAATTGATTTATAGGATATGAAGCTAAATTTGAATTGTATCGATAAAACGATTTCATTTAAAACCAAATTTGAAATTTTATTGTAATTTCTTGGGTATATCAAAGTCCGAAGAGGGAAAAGTTATATATATATACCCCAAAGTATAAGTTTCCGATTTGAGTTTGGAATCCATATCTGATGTTTGGAAATTTTGGAAGATTTAATCCATTTATCTATTGTTTGGGTCTCGATATATTCTACGAACGGTTAGTTATCCCTTCGAACTAACCCATGCCCCTGCATATTTCGTAGATTTGGATAACCCGAGTACCTTGTGAAGTGTTAAATAGATTCAGTTTTGTGTCTATTATAGATATTCTGATTTGGTGACCCAAATGCAGAATTGATATCCAGTTTGACCTGGAAAACTGTTTCTCAGTCTTTGTGTATCTATCTTAGTTGTTTTCGTGCCTGCGAATTTCGAGGACGAAATTCTTTTAAGGGGGGAAGTTTGTAACGATCCCGAATTTTAATTTATTTTAAATTGATAATTAATTTAATTTTTAATAAATTATTATGAAAAAAGGATAAATTGATAGAATTTATACAATATATATATGTAGAAAAAGAAGAATAATAATGTGTGTGAATACAAACGAAAATATACTTACAAAATAAATAAAGTAAAATATAAAACCCATATAACTCAATACACATAGTTAAAATTCAAATAACATATTAATAAACTTTGTAAAATATAACGTGACTACATTGGAGAAATTATAACAACGTAATAAAATATAAAATATACTACAAAAACAATAAAATAAATATATATATATAGAGAGAGATATAAAATAATAACAAAAGAAATACAAATTGATTTGCTGTAAATAAAATGAGAAACACAAAAGGGCAAGCAAGAAAATATGTCTATGTACAAAAGCTTGCAAATGAAGAGAATAAAAACAAAACCCAAATGTATGCAGGCAAGAAGCAACCTGGGAAAGCAAAACAAGAAATAATAAAACAATTGTCTACAACACAAAACTGTGAAAGCAAATAGCAAAAAAAAGCCATAAGAAAAGAAAAGAAACAACACTTACATATAAAATAAAGTCAACAGCATAAGCTGTAAACAAGTATGAACACGACATGCTGTAAATACAAAGCAACATGCTTTCATTAAATGCTTACTCTTCAGCCACCCTTGAAGGAAGGAGGAAAGCATGGGTTGTACAAGCCTGTATAAAAATAATTATACAATATAATGATACTCTGTACTTTACTTGAGCCTGCATGTCCTCTTTATATACATGAAATTTGTCTTAGTTTATACGTTAAACAATCATAACAAAGATCAGAAAACAAAGAGAAAAGCAAACGTCACTTTTATTCAAGCTTGAAAACAATTTACTGAAGAGAAAAAAAGAAAAGAAAGATCAACTGCAGATTTCAAAACAAGAAAAGTGCTCTCTGTTTTCAAATATTTCCAGGTGAGTGAACTTTCCTAAGCTCTGTTGTTGATGTGCAGTTTGAATGAAAATTTAAACAAGTTGAAACATTTTTGTATACATAGAATCCATAAATATGTGCATATCTTTGCCTGTGCCTGTCATCTTAAAGTTGAATTATCTCTGTTCCAGGTAGACAGGCTCAAATGTGATTTAAAATTTGATTTCTTCTTCCTCAATCAATACTAAACCTTAAGATCTAAACAAAAGTGGTTTGTTTAGGCATAATTCAAGTATTAAAATGGCTTCAAGCAAATTTAATTGAAGAGTGGTCTGGAAAAATCAAATTTACAGGCAAAACAAAACCTGTTCGAAAAATTGATTTTCAAAATCCTTGAATTCAGTTATACCAATTGAAATACTTTAGAAAACAATGATTTTTGAAAGTAAAATCTGAAATGTTTATGCAGTTTTAAGTGAGAAAATGGCAGTTGATCAGAAAATGAACTTTTGACAAATTCTGGTGATCTATGTAGTTATGGACCTCGAGATCGTTGTGGTAGCAAGATTCAACGTTCGAGATTGCTAGAAAATATAAGTGTAATTTATTAAACTTTAAATCTTGAATACGAGATCAAATTAGGGTTGAGAACCCATTTTCGTTCGTGTCAGAGATGATGGTGATGCGCCATCAATAGGCGATCGGACTTCGAGCCTCCGGTGGGGATAGCAGCGTATGGTCGAGACGAAGCTTCAGTTAAGTTTCCATGGCCTTCGATGGCCAGGGGTGGAAGAACGACGTGTTTTCTGGTAGTTTGGTTTTGTTCCAGATTTGGGTCTGGTGGGTCGAACACGAAATCGCGATCGTTTCGAATTTGTGAGTGTTTGTAAGGTTCGAGAGCATCGTCGTGGACGTGTCGATGATCAGAGATTCGAGCTGTGGCGACCGGAGTGATTGTGCATTTGCACAACGAATTGATGGAGTGTCAGTTGTTGGTTAGAGGAAAGAGCAGGGTTTGTCTCGAAGCAAGATTCGGGGTGGACATATGGTAGCTCGAGTTTTCACTCGAGTAGAATGATGGAGTACTGGGTAAAAATACTTAGACAAAATTTTAAGTTGAAAAACTTTTGGAGCTCGGGTTGATTTTTGATATAACCCGAAGTAAACAAGCAAAATTCCCGAGGCTGACTCGAAGCAGGTCTCGAGCCTGATATATTAAACAGGCTTTACTTTAAAGATTTTCCAGTTTTTTTTAAACAACTTTAAAACATGTTTTCAAATTTATGATTTTGACTTAAGTTTGAATAAATTAAGAATTTAAGTAAGTTATTTTCAAAACAATTAAGTTTTAATTTAATAGAATTATGACATTATTTATTAATTAATTATTCTAAAATAAATTGAAATGGGAATTAATTAAGATAAATTTATATCCTGATTAACCTTGATTTCTTGAATTAATTAATGTGTTAATAATGATAAATTGTAAGGTTATTAATTGAAGATTTTGATATTAATGAAGATAATTAAGAATAATCACTTATTGTAATTAATTAAAGGAAATAAATCAATGTGATAAATTAATTTGAGAATAATTAGTTAAGTAAAGGTCAATTAATTAATGAAGGTGATTAAAGAATGATAATTAATAGAGGAATAATTAATTGAAGCGATTAATTTAAGATAATTAATTAAATGGTGAATTAAATAATTAAAGGTTAATTATTTAATAATTAAAGGTTGATTAATTAATAATTAATGGTTAGTAAATTTATTATTAATGATTAATTAATAAATGATTAAAGAATAATTAATCAAAAGGATTTGTAATTTATTAAATGTAAATTAACCAGGATTAGAAATTCATAAGAAATAAATCCGATTCGAATAAATCAGACAATTAACTGGTCTTACTTATGAATGTTTGGATTCTATTGGATGATTGAATTGTTTGATATCCCTGATCTAAGAGGCTATGTGATATATTCTGATTTGTGATCTGTACTGTAGTTATTTATCTAGGATGAATGTAAATTATTATCTGTGACTCATATATCTGTGATCTGTGATCGGTGAATGAAAAAGATAAGCGTTATCATTATACCGCTTATCAAATGTATTTCTGTGTTTTAAATCTGTGATGATTGAATGATGTTGCACTATTGTGTTAAACCCTTGGACCACACTTTTACACACACAAATATGGATTTCACGTGGAAATCGATTAAGTCACAGATGATTTAAATTGATGTTTTTGAAATTGAAATTTTAAATTCAATTGATTTTGAAATTGGAAATTTTGGTTTAAAGTGAAAAGCTTTTGAAATGGAATTTCAAAGATAAGACTTATTTTCGAATAACTTGATTAAGTTTTGAAATTTAAATAATTTGACTTAAATTTGAATTCAAAAATTGAAATTGAATTCTATGATTTGAAACTAGGGATTAAAGATGTTATACTAGTTATATATGGGTTAAACCATTTTAAAAGCATGGTTTCGAGAATTTAAATTTAACCCAAGGATTTTAACTTGTATAAATGAATCAGATTTCCAAAATGAAAACTGTTTGTTTTAAAAGAGTAAAAGCTTTCAGATAAGAAATGAAATTCCAGTTTAATTAAAGGAATTTCAAGATTGAATTGAAAAATGGTTTTCCAAGTTACGAATGAATTCTTTTTGAAAGCTATGAATTAAATATGTTTATTTTTAACAAATTTAAAATGGTGATTTGTTTAAACCATTCGAAATGAAATTGTTTTGAAAGCTATGAGTTAAATCTTTGATTTAAAGATTTAACGAATTAATTAAATTCGAAATAGATATTGATTTGGGAAATCTGTGAATGAATCTTTGTGAAAACTGAGTGAACTTTGTGAATTAAATCTTTTATTTAAAAGAATAAAATGGTAATGTGTTTAAACCATTTGGAGGAAAGTTTTGGGTAATAAATTGTGACTTAATTGAAATCCCATTATCCATTCATTTTTGAATATTACGCTCACTATTCGGTTCAGCCGGGAGAGAACCTTTGTGTCATATAACCCATTCCAAATAGTGATACGTCGTATATGGATAGCATTTGAAGACCGATGTTGAAGACCGGGTATTTGCGAGAACGATAGGATGACCTATCGATTGTCTCTGCACCGAGTAGCTACGGTATAGAGATTCCCTAAGTGATGGGAAGTTCGGTCGGGATTGTGAATACCCGGATTGCAAGGGCTTCTTCGGAAGGACCTTCGGTTCTGTTCGAACCGGAACAGACTTGTATGGTTACATGTCTGACATTACACTTTGAGATATAAAACAGATTTTTTTCAAATACATTTCTGTTGGTGGCGGAGAATTTATTCTTTTAGCTTAACACCCTTCTCTGAGACGTACGAGCTCAGAGGTTATGTAGTTGAAGGTTATCAGCGATATATTCCCAATTTGGTAATGTGACATGCTGAGTGTTGCTGTGTGATGATCATTGTTTGATCATTTGTGATATGATCATTTGTGTGATCATTTATCTTTGTGATCATTACTTTGATCATCTGTTGACCCAAAGCGTAGCTTTGTGCCAAAGCGTAGCTTTGTGCCAAAGCGTAGCTTTGTGCCAAAGCGTAGCTTTGTGCCAAAGCGTAGCTTTGTGGACGAGACTTCGTCGAACCTCACGACCCGGTATGGTCAAAACAGGAATCGTGGCAGCAAGGTTATTTGAGGGTAGCTCCTTCTGAGGGTATGTCCATTTTCTTCTGGATTATGAGTGGTATCATGGTATGGAGCCCAGATACTTACTTTGTGATTGCTGCGAATCTATTACTTTGTGATTGCTTTGTGGTTGTTGGATTAGAGGTACCTCGGATAAAGGTCGCTAATGACCGGGAGGTGGCATACTCGTGTCAGTAGTTACCCAGCTAGGGGTAACCCGGCCTTGTGTAGCAGAGATCCGGTTAGGATCCGGGAACGTCGCTCCAGAGGCGCTCTATTTTACTTGGGAAGTTCCTTTGCCCGACCATTTGTTGGAAATCCAAACAAAACAATACGAAACCCTGTACGGTTTTAGTTGTAGAACCTTCCATTTACTTATGGTGGCGCCCCACTGTTTAGATGGTAGCTATAGTAGGCATAGTTCGAAATGTCTATGCTGGCTAAGATTTATATTATACTTTCGAAAAGTTTTCTGCACTTTGCACTTATAAAAAATATATTGAAAATAATATGCGTATCAAGCATGTTTGACTATCATAAGAAGAAATCTCCTCCAATTCTGCGTTTGCATTGTGTGTGTGGCGGGAGGTCTTATGGTAGTTTCATTTTCAAAAGCATTGCGAATTGACTTTAAAAATTCTCTTGTTGTTCGTTTTTAAAGATAAACTGTTTTTGTTGCTACACACCAGTCCCATGACTGATCCGGAGTTTATTGTTTCTTTCCTAAAATCTGGATGCTCATAATTTTCTACACAAGCAGTCTAGAGTTGGGGTTTTCAGATATTCAGGTTTAGTAGATTATCTGGAGCTAGTCAGTCCTTGGACGACTGACCTTGTTTTCTGCTAGCTATGGATTGGAGCATTCTATTGAAGATATTCTATCCACTGCTGGTGTTATCTATTTTCTTTTCCGCTGCTATTTCTTGTATCATATCTCTGATGTATATTGATATTCATTGTATCACTCTGTTGTATCAGATATTATATCGGATAATGTATATCAACGTATTATTCTTTTTCTTCCGCTGTGTTATTTACTTAACTGTGTTATAAGCTCCGGCGACTCGGATTTGAACGGTCGAATCTACGGCATTCGAGTACGATGTAAAGTATGGATGTCGATTTTCGAACGCGAAAAATTCGCAGACGTTACACCTATTTTGACCCGTCAAGGCCCATCCTGTTAGGTATTGGGATGGGTAGACCCGTGACTCATTCTTAAGAGCTATGGGTCTAGGGTTGAGTCGAGGCTTGGCTAACCCACCCCAATCCGACCAGCACTACCGAAATCTTATAAAATCACTTTATTACTATAATGATAATTTGTTAATTCTTTTATATATAAGTTGTTATGACTTGGGTATTCTAATGTTCCATTCAATGATGTTTATGATTTTTATTGTATTAAGTTGAATCATTAATAATTATAGAATAATAACATATGCATGTTTTTCTTGAACCGTTATCATATACTTCATTTTTATTATCTTGCTTATCATTGTAAACACATTGACATCTATATTTATTGTATCATTTAGTAACAATCCCCCTTACAAATAAAATAAATAAGTATATGTACATTAATAGAAAATTTTGAATAAATATGTAAAGCCTCACTGGGTCTTGGGGCGGTGTAACATCGCAGAATTTTATCGTTTTAATTTCGAGTTATGGCCTTTAAAGATATAAATAACTTATATTTAAATAAGTGGATTATTTAAATATTAGAATTGTGAATTAAAATATTAACTAAATGGATTTAATAGTCTTATTTAACTCCTTTTAATTAATAAATAATAATAGTGAACTCATGTAACGACCCGTAAATTTTTAATAATTTTATTTGTTTTATTATCATATTTAATTGAAATTTTGTGAAATTTTAAATAATAAAATTTTGAAATGAAAATTTAATATTTGAAATACGTCTAATTAAACATAGCAAATGGTAATTTTTTTCATTAGATAATATTGAAGTTTATTTTCTTGTGTAATTTTATTTCAATTTAAATCAGTTAATAACAGGTTAATTTAAAAGTGTTCCGAAACTTAAATATGTCAACATGAGAAAATTTATTTAGAACACTCTGAATAAGGCTGCGTAATTCGTTTCGCAAATTTCGGACGTTTCTAGCTCCGTTTGGATTCTTCCGTACGGAATAGCAACGTATGTTAGTGTCTGATATCGACTTTTGATCGGATGATCGTACCACTAATATCTATATACCGTTTTGATCGTCTCGTCGTGCCGATCTCTACGGTATATTCACTTCTGTGTTTTGAAGTTCGGTACGAAGCGGAATCCGTGTAAACGGTAACCGTATCGGTACCCGTTTCGTGTCTTTTGGACTTTGTGTCCATTCAATTTCTAACGTGATCAGCCATATACCTTTCATTTATTCCCAGAATTCAAGTTGGCCTTTGTTATTCCCATATTCAAAATATTTTGCATATTCGTTCTGTCATTTCATCTGAAGAAAATTTATAAATATAAATTTATCTGTTTGCATAATCGTTGTTTCCTCTTCCACTCTTGCGACCTTCTATTTTCCACCTGTTCATGTTAGTACATTTGCTTTTGCTAAATAGTTTATTTGAGAAGTATTGTGAATGAGAAGAAAATGAAACGTATTTTTCCTTCTTCTCCCACTCATCAAATTTTGGAACCAGGCTCTCATTCTCCTATTTCAATTTCCAGAAGCCGAGCTTCTCTTTTCTCTAGCCGTGAAACACCTCAACATCTATCACCCTTATATTCGTGTTTAAATCTAGACCCAAATCCTTCCTCCTGTAGCACATCTATTCTTATTCCCCTTCAATCTTCTTTTCTCGGCTTCGCTCGTTCCTCAACTGTGCGCCAACCCAGACCTTCCCACACAAGCAACCGAGAATCGAAACCCGACCCGACGGCAACCCGCTTCCATTTCCTCAGCCGTTCTTTCTCGGCTCGTCCACCTTGCCTCATGACAACCTCATAACCATCTCGAACAGCATATCGGCCATCCTCTTCCAAGGCTCAGCCGTGCAAGCTTCCATCGACATGCATATTTTTTTTAAGGTACATATATATTTATTTTGGCATGAACACTGTTGCATTTATATGGTTAGTTGCATGTGAATTTATATTGTAGTTATAATAGGTTGATTTTGATACGAGTTATGCAAGCTATATGTTTATATGGTTGATAAAGTACGTATATATTATATATGTATGTTATACTTTGGTATATTTTATTTTGGTCTGTTGATATATATGAAGTTCAAACAAGTTATAAAATGAGGGTTTTAAAGATGTACTATATAATATGATATATAGTTTATATTGAAGTAAGTTTTCATATAGTATATATATGTAAGTGTACGTCGGTTTATAAAAGTAAATATATATATATATATATCTTTCTTGTAATATGTCTGTTCTTTCTAGGTTAGTTATATAAATTTAGGCATTTTGTTTGAGTTATATTTGCTAGTATAATCTGTAATAAGTCATATGTTATATGTATGAGTAAGTTTTAAAAGTTGTAAAGTCTGTTAGTGTATGCATATAAGTTTCGGCAGTTATCTATATATATTTTATTTTAAAGGGTATATATATGTTATAATAATATCATTTTTAAAATTTTATATATATAAGTATATTACATTTTAAATATGGATATTTTTTTTATATATACATTTATGAGTATTGTTTCAAAATATATTATTCCGTCTATCAACTGATTCGATTTGTTTTTCATCGATTCCATTTATCAGCTTTGACCGTCGAATTCGTGCCAATCTCACCTTGCTTTATTCATAACTCATCTCGTTCTTGTCACCTCTGGCTCTAAAGGTGAGTTTATCACTCTCGACGTACGTACTTTTATAATTGTGAAACAATGGCATGTGAATTGTAGAAAATTTATATGTTATGTTAATATGTTCATCTATGCCTGTGATATGATTATATGATGTTAAATTCTGTTTATATATTTGTTACATCATCTGATATGATTTATATGTTCTACTATTCATTTATTTACTAATTCTCACACTGTAAGTTCCCTATCACTATGGATTGAAATGATACATACCCGAACGGACATTGGAATAAGGAAAAATCGTTATGAGCAGAAATGATTGGCTCGAGTGATTTTTATTGTATTTGTTTACTTGGGATTGCGGGTTTAATATGATAGAACCCAGATTTTTCCTTTTTAAATTACGGATTGAAATGATACATATCCGTATCACTTGACCTAGGTTAGAAAATATTATACAGGCCCATGGTCATATTTTAAATAATATTTTCCTAAAAGATTATTATGTATTTTGAGTTTTATAGATATATGAAATTTTAACTTAAATTTTGATTTAATGCTTTAAATTATAAAGGTGTATTGGTTTTTCTATAAGTTAAAATTTTATAAGTTAATAATTGGTTTTAAGTTAAATTAAGGATCTTTATTGATGATAAATAAATTAATAATTGAATTTGACTTAATATGGAAGTTTAAATCTAACCTAGTAATTGTTATGAATTTTACTTTATGAAACAGACATGTTTTGTGTAATAAATAATGTATTTTGAACTGATAAAATGGAATACAGTTTTAATTGGACATTTGGTAATAAAATTCATTTAACTAGAAAATCATAGTTAATTGATGTCTAAATGAATAGATCTAAAAGAAAAGGATTGATTGTTATATTAACTATGATAAAATATTCTTTTGTGAAATGTTATGTTTTGTAAAATAAATAGTTATGATCTTTTAATGGAAAAATGTAACTTTAATTATGACCTAACTTGATAATTGGAAATTTTAAGTTAAGTAAATAAAAAGAAATTTACTTTTATTTATGAAATGGGTATTTTAAAATAAAGTGTTGTGTTAGTGGTAAACAGATAAAAGTTAAGTAAAATAGTGTATTTTGACTTAATAAATGAATTATGGTTTAAATTGGATATTTAATTATAAATATTTATTTATTAAATCATAAGTTAAATTATATCCAAATGAATGTTTTTGAAGCATGAAATATGATTTTTATAAGTTAAAAATGGTTAAAATTGAAGTTTTAATGTTTCTGAAAAGTTATAATAAAATCTGGAATTTTATTGGTAGCATTTACAAAATG
The DNA here is from genome assembly GCA_030737815.1 of Allium fistulosum. Lineage (NCBI taxonomy): Eukaryota > Viridiplantae > Streptophyta > Magnoliopsida > Asparagales > Amaryllidaceae > Allium > Allium fistulosum. The sequence continues at coordinate 856,866,971 of CM060907.1, forward strand.
CTGTGGTTTTAAGATGGCATTTGTTAAGTGTTATCATTTCTGAAATTTAACTAAGTTCTGAAATAACCAAATACTATTACAGCATTTTATAAGTGCTGCTGTTCTGAACTTAACTATGTTTTAAAACAACTAAATACCTATTACAGCACTTTACTAGTGCTGCTGTTTCTGAAACTAAACTGTTTGCAACACTAAAATACCTACTGTAGCACTTTATAAGTGCTGCTGTTTCTGAATTTAACAATGTTTTGGAATATTACTATATCTATCGTAACATTTTATAAATGCTGCTGAATTGAAATTTACAATGTTTTTGGAAATTCTATAATTGAATGAATGAACTTAGAAATGCTACAATCTTTGAAATGAATAATATTTGACATTGAATTTAAATGGTTTAATTGAATATTATTTTAAAGGTGTTATGATTTTCTAAGTATTATGATTTCCAAATGATAACATTCTAAATTGTTATGATTTCAAAATATTATGGTTTAAAAGTGTTGGGTTTCAGAATTGTTATAACTTTGAAAAGTACTATGGTTTTGAAAAATGAAATTGTGTGAAATTGTATTTAATTAAGAATTGTCTTTAAATATATAACTTGGAACTTATTGAAATTGAAGATTTAAGAATGTGACTTTATAAAGTGGTGGTTTAAGATGATTTAAAGGAATATTTCAAGTTTAATAAATTGAAGGAAATATTCAGTGATTTGGAAATGGGGGTCTTATTTAAATGATATATTGATTTGGTTTTGGAATTTAAATGATATATTATGGCTTTGGTTTTTGAAATGGAAATGATATATTGATTTGGCTATGAAATGAAGTAATATAGTATTTAGTTTTGAAATGGATATGATATTTTGGATTTTAAAGTATAAATGATTTCGAAATAAATATCCATGGGTTATAATAACGATTGGTTGGCAAAGAGACCGGGATCGGATATGGGCATACTCTTTGTCGATACCGAAAACCACTTTGACAACCGTGTACGCGGTGGAGATTCCAGAATAAAGTAGGATGGTGGCGATGATTCCTATTGAGGTATAAACGTGGACCCGACTCCTGTGAGTTGGCATAAGGTGGCTAAAACAGAAGCGATTGACGGGCCAATGAGGTAGCACCTCTGATCGGACGCATTTCTTCGATACCATTCTATTACTTTGTGATTGATTTGTTGGCCACCCTTCGATTTTTGATTTGGGAGTGGCGGCTATGCGTTACCACCAGTCCGGATGCGTAATTGGTATATCTACCCTGGCATTGCCTCGTTGTGCCGTGTCACCTACCATAGCGAGCTTTACTACGAGTTTGGATTTGTGTCGTAGCCTGTGGAGTACTTAGGGTAGCTCCCAATCTAGGGGTACGCTGATACTGGATAGACTACTGAGACTATTATGTGTTAAGGGGTATATGGGTACTCCTTAACGCTATTTAAAAGTAAGTTTATTTTACTATTAGACATTATTATAATAGCGAATATTACTACATAGTAGATAGTTTAACGGATCCTTAAAGAATGGGCGATCCCAAGCATTCTTTAAGTTACTTGTGCATTTTATTACAGTTCACTTGAGTTGGTTTACATTGTATAAGTATGTATGTCCTGACTCGAGTGTTTTATGTTTTGCTTTACGCTTGGCTCAGACTGAGTGATACAGCCTTTGAGACTCACCTTTGGAGTTGGAGCTTTTCTTGGAGATCCAGCTATCTATTTCACTCTCAGTTATCAGTTGATTCCAGTGATGTATTCTGATTTATACTTGATTATCATATTGAGACTTCTGTTGTATCTTGTTAACTCTGATGTATATATTTGTAGTAGCTTCATGAACTACTATTTCTTGCTTCCGCTGCATTGTTATATTACTCTGTGTCTGTGATCTGTGATTTATTTATTTACTGTAAATGATGAGTTTGCCAAATTTTATTTACAATCTATTGTTTTGAATTATTCAAGTCCGACATGTGTGGATTTATTGTCGATTTGAATGGTCCAAAATTGCGGGTCGTTACAACTCATTTTGTAAATTTATTTACAATAATAAATAGTTTGAATAAACAATAAGAAAATCAATTGTTAATAAAACGACTTGATTTTTAATGATGTATCTTTATTTTAATTTATGGGAATTTTCCATAATTTTTAATTGAAAAAATATTTATATCTTCTTTTGACATATTTTACGGCAAACATTGGTATTTTTAAAATTTCACAGAATAAAATAATATATGTATTTTATTTTTGATTTGTGATCGTGTCGCATTTTGATGTACGATCGTATTTTTGTTTCTATCGTTCGCAGTTCATATGCGAACGGGATATTGTGTAGTGGAGTACCAAAAAACTCACTTTTCAAAACATTTTAAATCAAATCAAAATTCAAAATTTTTAGCAAGCCTTAAAGGCGATGTGATGTTGGCTCATAAATTTTGGTTTGCTCGGAAATTTTTTTTAGCTTGTAGTTGAAGTAAAGTATTAGGATTTGGATATAAAATTAGATAAATTCACTTACATTTTCATCCTTCCCTCTTCTTTCTATCTGCAAATAAACAAAATAATAGCTTCAAGCTTTAAAAATCAAAATCTTGAGATTTAGACCACTAAAAATCCCAATACTGGTCCCGTTGAATTCATATAGGCTAGATCTTCAAATCTATATGCTCGAATTTGGGTGCGATCATGTTTTATGGAGACTAACGTTTTAGTTTGGCTTTGATTCGGGCGGCGTTAGGCTAAGACATCACTGGGGATAGGTTTCTCGGGTAAGTTGCATCTTATGGTCGAAGTTGAGGTGGTGCGGTGGAGGACAGAGGGTTGCGACGTCGAGCTACAGTGCTCGAGTTGGCCCAGGTTACATTCGCCTTAGGGTGATCGAGTGCGAAGTCAAGGGGTTGATCGGGTGGAGATCCCGAAGAGATAGCCGTTGGCAAAGTTCGTTCATCAAACGGTCGAGCGGTGCTCCGTATCATGGCTTGAGCGTGCACAAGTTGGGTGTGATATCATGTGCATATTGATGATTTAGGGGCGGGAGAAATTTTTGTATGGGGAAGAAGGATGTTTTTTGGGTAATTAATTTTTTAATTAAGTGTTAAAGTAAAATTAGTTCTTTAATTAAATTGAACTCTTATAAATTTAATAATTATCGCATACGAGGTCTGATTCGGACAGGGTCTGTTGTGTTGGACTCATATCGACATTATCTACGCATTGGAGTTAGATTCCTTGATTTTGTAAAGAGCAAAATTTTGAGATAAAATCGAACGCCGTTCGATTTTAGATCAATCTTGAATGCGAAAGCGTCAACTGGAATTTCAATGAGTTTACTCACCTTTAAATAAACTATATGGTATCTTTGTTGATATAGGTTATTGTTGAATGCTTGGATGATAGTAGAAAATTTTAATGAAGTATAAATTAATAATAAAATTATAGTGATTTAATTTAATTACGTTTAACATAGTTAAATTAGTTATACTTTATTTGTGAGATCTATTTGGCAGAATAAAATACCTTTCTACAATAATTAAATTGAATAAATTATTTTGGACATCTATCGAGTAGAATAAATCACTATTACATGCTTGCAAAGTAAAAGATTATTTTTGAATTTAAATAATACGTAGATTAATTAATAATGATATGTTAGCTATTGATTGCTTATTGTTGATAACAATATGTTTGTTATTGTTGTTTGATTGTTTGTTTGGATTTGAATTCCCACATGAAAAGCGGATTGCATAAATAATCATTGTTTTGCAGGGGACTTTTGTAGAGAGTCCATAAGGGGTTTCTCGCCATTATTAATTTACTATTGTATGCATCTTATTTATATTCTTATGTTGCTTATATTGATGTTTGGTTGAAATATTTGTGACATATTGTTTGATTTGTGTAAGTGTCGTTACAACGATTATCGTTGTACCATCACTTATGAAATATCATCTCCTTAAACTCTTGTGCGTTGAACTTGTGCTAGTATTTTTGCAAAATAAATATTTGGTCACGTTTTTACGCTTTGAAAGTCATTTAAACCATATTTTCAAGTATTTTTTAGGATTTTTAAATAGAGGATAAGTGTTGTCTAAAATTTGTAGAAGCAATTATAAGTTAGATTAATTATCCTTGGGGATAATAAATGTTGTATTAACTTTATAAAAAACTTACAAATTTGATTTATTTTCATTCATTGATGTTGTTTTAAATATATAAAAAGGTTATAAATTTGATTAATCTTCTTTCAGAATAATTAATGTGGTTTTGATTTATAAAAGAGTTATTATACCAATTATCTTTCGGGAGGATAAACATTATTTTAAATTTATAAAGGTACTTTAAATTGTTTTATTATCTTTTGGGATAATAAACTTTGATTTAAAAGTTATAAATGATAGTTTATAAATAAGAGAATCTTAAAAATGAATGTTTTAAAAAATAAAGTTAAGTGTAAATTGTTTTGAGTTTATAGTAAACAATGTTTTAATGACATTTATTTTTTACCCTACTTTTTTATACACTTAGAAATATAGTTAGTCCTTTAAAAGAATATTTTAAAAAGTATTTTTAAAGTGTTTTACAAATACTTGTGATATGAAAATCAAGCACCAGTGTGAGTTGAATGTTGTAAAAGATTTAATTTTCATATACGACCAATTAGTTATTCCCGATAGTTGATTTATTGACAATCGATCCTGCTATCTTCTTTGTGTTCGTCGATTCAAGGCGATTTTGTTACTCGTTTGGGGCATTTAAACTCTTGCTATTCTTAAAGTTAAGAATGTCATCGAGTCAAGATAAAAAGCACCGCTGCCCTATCTTGTCCGACTTCATTGTTTTTCCTGGAGTAGTACTAGTTTGTTTTTAATAGTTGACTCATCGACTATCGATTTGATATCATTTGTCAGAAATGACTAAAACAAAATAGCGAGTGAGGACCAAGCTATGTGGGGTTTCTTCCATTAGGGTATTGTCACATCTACTCTAGATTAGTTTCAATCGTATGCACATGGAGATGTGAAATGCTGGGATACTCGGTAAGGTTGGCGGGGTCCGGCTTGGAGGTTTTCGAGAGCCATCATAGTTCTCAAGTATATTCTAGAGGTATACTTTTAGTAAGGGGGCGCACCCTCCTAGTCGTTTTTGGAAAATCCCCTTTCTTTATTTGATTCAAATCTTTGAACCGTTTTCTTAATTGCATCGAGAAGTGCCTAGAGCTCTCCTCGATGTTTAATTATTTTTTCCATTCTTTCAACTCTGATATTGGTTCTGCCTTGTTTACATTCTTTCATCTATGGATGTTGTTCTTGTGAGGCAAAACTCGTTCCATGTTTAGTGACGTGGTCTCTTAGAATTATTATATGTTCATCATATTACTCAAGTTTTCTCACGTTGGTTTTCCAAACTTATCCTGGTGTTATTTTATTATAATGTTTGGGTCACATCGAGTATTTTTCCAGGTCGGGTCAGACCGAGTATTTTTCCAAGTTGTCGTTAGCGGGACATAGAGCTCGTGGGTAGAGGTGGATGTTCACCTGCCATAGTATTTTTATTTTCCACTGTATTATTATGTATACCCATCAGCAATTATATAGTCAGGAAGTTATAACTGTCCAGGCCGATGAGGTTTTTTTAACTTTGGTATACCATGTATTTTTGAGTGACAGCTTTTATAGTCTTTGTTATATTATATGTTATCGTCTGCTATGAGATTCTATTTTCCCTGTTCTTTTTCTTTTTACTCTAACAATCTGCCTTTCCGACATGTAGATGCGCGACATTTGGATACCATGGATGTATTGAGTGCCGACTTTCAAGGGTCGAAAAGGCGGATCGTTATAGAATGGTATCAGAGCTAAAGTTAAGCGAGAACATTAGTTTTGGTGGGGTAAACTCATTTGAGATAGGGTAAGTGACACCCTATAATGAGTTGAGAGTATTATATTAACGAGAGTGTATTTGTTATTGTTATACAAATATATTGTGTTAATTAGTCCATTGAGCCGTTTAAGAATTCTGAACAAGACATAGGATGCCATGCTATCGATAGGGATTTCTAAACCCTCGAACGAGGCAAACAGACATGACATTGATTTTTGAAAATTGGGTAAATGAAACATTTTATCTAGGATTATATATTTTTTATACATATAAAGAAATAATTTTCAAATTTATATATTTATGGTATGTTTGTTTGTTAATGATAATATTTCTTTATTATCATTGTTGTTGGATTTGTAGTGCTCTGATAGTTTAGGAGCATTGACTGTTGTTTGTTGATTGTCAATTTATGCTCAGCTAGCTTATAGGCATTTATTTTTTTGATAATTGTGAGTACATTAAAATGGACCCCTTGTGAATTGAGTTTCACATTTTGATTATAAGGTGTTCGAAGAATATGTTAAGTTAAAAGTCATCCTTTAATAAAAAAATTCAATCTAATCTAAATGGAAAGATAAGACATTAAGAGAATAAATACTTGTCAAAGGTTTATTATAATTAAGAAAAAGTTATTATAATATAAGATGATTTTAAAAGTGCATTTTATATAAATATGACATATGAAATTATTTATATGATTTATAAAAGGTGTTTTATAAGTAAATAGAGTTTTTGAGAATTTAAATCCTGATATTTCTTGAATTGATTTCAAGAAGATTTAATTCAAGAAGATTTAGGGAAAAGTAATGGTAATATTACTCGGAAGTATTTGTAAGTATAAATATTTCAAAGTGAATTTTTAATAAAGATACATTTTCTTTAGATGGTTTGGGGAAAACATCTCGATTAGTTATGTGGTAATCTATATAATCTTGTAAGTGACGATCGAATAGTACATTTAGTAAATTATTCTCTTTATCGTTATGCAATCAAAATGAGTTCGAATCCAAACGAACCCAGAGCAAGTGTTAGTCAATAAATTGTTAAAGTTATTTTATAAATAGAAATATATGTAGTATGATTTCAAAAAGGGTTTTGAAACAAAAATTGGGTATTTAGTTCTTAAGTTTCCTTACAAGAAATTAATTTAAAATAAAAGGTATTTTGATAAAGGAATGTTGTGATAAATAAATTTTTTAAACTTTTGGATAGAAAAGAGATAATTTAACTCAAGTTTTTAAATGGGTTAAATTGGATAGGAAAGTTTTAATAAGTATTGTTTTATAAAAACTGTAGTTTTTCATTAAACATCTAAGTCGGATAAACTATTCGATGTTATTGAGCCGACTAATAAATGTCTTTACCATAAGGATGTCTAAGGAAAATAGACTCTAGGATTGAGTTTGGATACCAGCATACTACTCTTCTTGGCTACTTATCGGACCGAATAGGTAAAGAAGTGGGAGTAGTCGACTCAATTTTAAGACCCATATTTTGTTTAGGGGCCTCCATTCAAATTTAAATAATAATAATAATAATAAATAAATAAATAAAATTGACATTTTTATGTACTCTTAGGATGTAGAAGAGTATTATACAAGTAAATAAAACCGGAGTAGTTTTTAATTTGATGTTTTATAAAGAAATGTCTTTATAAAATGTTTGTAAACTTAAGTGAAAATTTATGAAGTAATTTATAAATAATTTTAGTGTTGAATGAGATGCTAAATGAAAAATGAAAGTGATTTAGAAAGAGACTGATGTAGTTAAGAAACCAACAGAATTAAGCACGTAACTTGTACGTAGATCATTTTATTCGCATGTTTCTTGATCTAGGATTCGAGTAGATAACTTTAGAGTGATTCACACCAGTCCAAAAAAGGATTTCTCACTTGATTCTTGTCAGCGAACACTTGACTTTGATTCTTGATATGATACTGAGGTTTTCTATTATAATATATGGCTATGTAAGAAGAACAGAGGTTTCTAATCAAGGAACATAATCGAAGTCCGCACTAGGGAGGTCGAGTGAGCGATACTAGTTCTAAAGTATAGTCTATATATTCGAGCTAGTGGTAGGATCAGATATTGCGTACAGATGATCTATGTATATCATACGGGCATAAGTATATATGTATACCATGTTTGATTGCTTAGAAAAGTTTGGGGAGTTACTTTTGATTTTGTTCTAAGGTAGCTTAGGTAATCTTCTAAGAAATAACCAAAGGCTGATGAGCGTAATGGTACGCTTGGTAATTATCTATATCCTTGGACAATAGAGAAAGTTATGAACCTAAGAAACATTCTAAATCTTGTTCATTAGTCATTTAACATTTTAAATAATGTTAAGTGTTAGTTTATTCCTTTATGGAATTTTTAGCAAAGCTAAACGGCTTTATAGTGGGTCATGCTACTATGAATATAATAAGGAAACGGGTGTTTTGTACATGCACAGAATAGCTAAATCTGATTTTATTGTGGTCAGACCACTTAGTACAAAAATAAAAGAAAAATAGGAGCTAGACAATGAGTCTAGACTACTCGGAAGGACGTAAGTCCCTCTGTCATTACTTATATCAACATCAGTACCAGGTCCTATAACATGTTGTACAGCAGAAAAGTATGTAGCCAAAAATAGATCATAAGACCTCGAGAGAGTAGAGTAGAGATAAATCTGATCCCAAGAAGGATCTAAGAATTTCCACCAATTGCTTGCACCATCTATACTAGTGGTCGATAGAGAAAGACCCTCACCCTCAACTTGATACATTAGCCTCCTAGTCTCGTCATGACCACCTAAGAACATGTGATAACTATGCATCTGCGGGTCATACCTCATTTTCGTGGCCGCGTGTACCCAAGAACTCTCATCAGGCTCCCAGAAAATAATCTCATCATCGGAATCGCTAGCTATTAATACCGAAACTGACTCCATAGAGGGAGATACAGTTACTGCATGATCAGAGACAAGCGGTAAACTAACCTTGGGAACCCATTTCATTTCCGTCCTAGGGAGCGGGACTTTGTCGGCAGGAGGAAGAGGAGCAATTCCTTTATGGAATTTGATTTGATTAATAGTCTGATTTTGTAGAATATGGTTTATAAAGTTGTTGTTTATTAGGACTTAAACCTCTGTGTTTTTTCTGAAAAAAAATTATTTCGAAAGAATTTGTGAAAAAAATAATAATATTATTATTTTGAAAACTATGGTGACATATTCTTATTTCAGGATATTTGAAAATAGTTTTGTGAAGTGATTTTTCAAATATTTTTGGTTATGACTAAGTTGGGCGATTGGGGGTTTTCCGATCGGGAAAACTTGCCAAGTATAACTATAGTTGTTGTTTTAGGAGGCCGGAATATGATTGGATGCTTAGTATTTTATTACAGAGTATTTCTGTACTTCTGTTGCATATGATTGTTATATTTTTGATTTCTTGTGCTTATGATTGAAATAGCTAGTGTATTACCTTTGTCAGCATGATTTTCTTTTAGATTATGTAAGTACAGTTAAGTACAAGGATGCAAGGAATTACTATTTGACTTCTAGTGTACCTGCATTTACATCGAGATAGTAATTTGCTTGCAAAAAAATTCAAATGCAAAAGAGGTCCGTAGTAGATTTAGAAATTAGTGATTGATTGATGATTTTATGCTCACGATATGGGAGGCCACTTGGCTTTTTTTTCTTTATTGATTTGGGCCAGTTGTGGTGAGTTGTAGTTTTCTGGATTAACCGCGCAGAAGAGGTCTGCCAAAATTTTTAGTAACATAAGGGACTTTAAAAGTTCGATAACTCATTTTAATTAATAAGAGTTTTTTAAAAGCCTAAGGGTAAGAGTACATTTTCTTCCTTTGGGAATTTCGGGGACGAAATTCTTTTAAGGGGAAGAATATAACATCTCGAAATTTTATCACTTTAGTTTTGGATTTTCAATTAATTTTAAATATTTAAATAATTGGTGTTTAAAAATATAAATAAATTATATTTAAATATATGGATTACTGAAATAGTTGATTTGTGAATTAAAATATTAATTAAATGGATTCAGTAGTCATATTTAACTCCTTTTAATTGATAAATAATAATGGTGAACACATTTTGTAAATTTATTTACAATAATAAATAATTCGAATAAATAACAAGATTATCAATTGTTAATAAAACAACTTGATTAATTAATACGTATTTTTATTTTCATTTATGGGATTTTTCCATAATTTTTAATTGGGAAAATATTTAAATCATCGTTTGATATATTTTATGGCAAATGTTGGTATTTTTGAAATTTCACAAAATAAAATAATCTGTGTATTTTATTGTTAATTTGTGGTCGTGTTGCATTTTGGTGTATGGTCGTATTTTTATTTCTATCATTCGCGGTCCGTACGTGAACGGGATATTGTGTAGCGGAGTACTACAAAACTCTCTTTTCAAAACATTTTAAATCAAATCAAATTTTCAAATTTTCAACGAACCTTAAAGGTGATGTGATGTTGGCTTGTAAATTTTGGTTTGCTTGGAAATTTTGTTTAGCTTGTAGTTGAAGTAAAGTATTTGTGTGATGCCCCACCTCTATACTCACACTAGCGAAGGACACTACGGGGTAATGCCGTCGACTAGCACGACGAATAAGGCTATTGAGGAGCGACCATCTGTGTAATTGCTTTGTGCGAGTACCGATATGTCAGATAATATAACTTACATTTCATTTCAAGAAGAAATCCGACATATCAAATACAAACTCAAAGCTACCACACAGTGGCTATGTGGGCTTCGGAAACAATTATAGAAATAAACATAACACAAAACAGTCACAGTTATTCATATACTAAGGCAGAAACAGTTATGAATATAATACATAAAAGTGTACATTAAAGTAGTGGTCAAACTAGATCCACTACATCACAAAAGAATAGATACAAGTGCTAACAAAAGAATATGTATACATCAAGGAGTCTCTATCTCGAATGTATAATAACAAAAAACTACAAAGCTAAAGTAGTTAACCAAAAGTCAAGTGACGGACCCTGATAAGAAGTCAAGCAGAAGCACCTGAAATACCTCGGCCTGACCCGAGTATTATTTGAGAAGAAAATAATAAACGGATCAGTCTAGCTATAAATATCATATAAATTGAGATAGGATAAGAGATATCACAAAAATGTATGATAACAATAATGCCATACTGTGACAAGTATACATCAGATAACAACAAAAATCATACAATATCTTAAATATTCTCAAACACCAAAAAGAATGTCATATTCTTTAAATTATTCACCAAAACACAAATGTTGATAGAGCTTATCCATGCCTATCATCAAAATTGGTGAAACACAAATTCTAGAAATCAACATCCAGAAAACACAAAGGTGGAGGCCTATCACAAACGTGAGCATAAAAACTCACCAACACGTGTATCACAAACGGGACGCTATCCCTTGGTCGCTAACCATAGTGCTGGTGCAACAACGTAGTACAATAACGGCACGCCCGATGAACCTGATACTCAAGTAATTCGGAACAACGACGTAGTACAATAACGGTACGCCCGATGAACCTGATAAGCTCGGACAACGACGTAATACAATAACGGTACGCCCGATGAACCTGATAAGCTGGGACAACGACGTAGTACAATAACGGTATGCCCAATAAACCGAACTCCATAAAACCATAGGTCGCTAGGCTATAAAAAGAATGAGACGAAGCTACATAAAACGAGGTACAAACCCCCACGTGGACAAAGAGACATCGCATATCGCTAGTCTAAACCATAAAATGATCACCATCGATCAATGAAAAGTGTAGATTACACTAAGCTAGTAAATAAATGAGTTTAGCTTCATGTCCCATAACCACTGGCTTAACTTAAATATTTACTAACAAATTGTAGATTTCCACTCGAAATTGTCACAAGATTTCAATCGAACAAGTCTAAGAATTAACCGACGAAGTAAATGCAAGTGTTTCATACCACTTGTTTTGCTAAGTCGTTTAATTGGATTTCTCGTACGAATGAGGTAAAGGTTTGTATATACTAATAGATTGGAAAAGGGTCTTAAAAACGAGCTTTGTATTTAAAAGTAGTGTTGAAATCGTTTTTGTGAAAGGGTTTGAGTATTTACTACTAGTATAGAAACCTTTGTATTTTAAAGTGACAAATCACAGAAATGATTGTAGAAATAATCAATCACCAAAAATTCACATACAAAGACGTGAATCAAATCCATAAAAATCGATACCGAATCCATCAAAATGGATATTCCCAAAAATCCCGAAAATGAAGTCATCAAAGTCGATAATAAGTGATAACAACTATCCGGATCAACAAAAATCGATTAAACAATAGAAATCAAATCAAAACAGCCCAAAATAGGCAAAATGAACAGTTCCAGACGTCTGGGGGTTAATCCAGACGTCTGTATTTGATTTCTGGAAATTTCCCAGAAATTCCTAGACGTTTGAAAACTCAAACCAGATGTCTGAAAACTAACCAGACGTCTGGTAGGTTTGAGCCAGACGTCTGGTCCAACTCTCTGCCTTTTTCCAGGGGCCAATTCCAGATGTCTGGATTTCCAATCCAGATGTCTGAATTTGAATCCAAACGTCTGAATTGGACTTCAAACGTCTGAAATTCACCTGTAGGCAAAAATCAGCCTAGCCCGTAAAGGGCGAAAATCCAAATGAAATACGATCGATCGAGCGATGGATGCTAGGGGTTTATGCCAATCGACACCCCAGCCCTATAGGCTCTTCGATACACCACCAAAACATGTCCAAACATCCATAGAAGGATTTTCATAAAATTGGACCAAAACACCAAAATTTGGAAAATTCACCAAATCAATTCAAATCAAAAGCAAATGAACATGCACAAATTTTAGGGATTCATACCTAACAACAAAGAAAGTTATGGACATAGATGTGAGTTAAAGAACTCAACTTTAAACCCAAAATCAACAAACGAGAAGCTCTAAAACAAAGGAAAGGCCAATTCCTCTTCAATATACCTCTAGAATCTTCAATCTATTATCAAAGGTAAAGTTTTTCCTAAGTTAGGGTTAGGAATTTCTGAGAATTGAAGAGAGATAGAGATGGAGAAGATGAAGAGGATGCTTACCTAAGCTTCTCCTTGATTTCTAGCTTGAGGTTGATTTTTCCTAAGAGAATTAGGGCTTAGGAATTTCTAATTTCTTTTCTCTTCCCCCATTTTTACTTTAGCTTGAGAGTATTAGGAAATTAGAATGAATGAAGAGGAGAGGGGGTGGAGTTAGGGTATTATGATGGGTTTGCGGGCTGAAACCCAAACCCAAAGCCCAAATAGAAAAATAGCAAATTCTACTCAACTCCAAACATATCGATGTTTATACTCAAAAAAGTTGTAAACGCCATTTTGGACTCAATGGAAGTGGTCTCGAGTCCCAATTCGACTGTTTACAAAAAGTAACATTTCGGACTTTAATCCGATTAACGGTGCTATATTTAAATAAAACATTTAAATATACAATCATAAAATATGCGGGTTGTTACAGGCTCCCCTCCTTAAAGAAATTGCGTCCTCGCAATACTTAAGAATAAAATGAAAAGTAACAACCATACAAAGGCATAACAACACAAAAGAAGAAATTTTGAAATGAGAAGTTCACCTTAAGGAGCACGAGAGAGTAAGTCCGGATGTGTTCGCTCGATGAATTCTCTAGATTCCCAAGAGAAATCCTTAGGATTTAAGGACCATTGAACTTTCACAAGCGGGACATCTTTATTACGAAGGCATTTAATCTCCGTAGCAATGACACGAATAGGATGTTGCTCATAAGTCAAATTTGGTGAAACCTCAATTTCTTCAATAACATCGGGCTCAAGAATAGAATCGAAATCCCTAAGGCATTTCCGTAGTTGAGAGACGTGGAATACGTCATGGATAGCAGAAAATTGAGTCGGTAACAGAAGGCGATAAGCCACGGAACCAATGCGTTCGGTGATGGGAAATAGACCAATATAACGAGGTGCTAATTTTCCCGATCGACTGAAACGCACAACACCCTTCATAGGTGAAACACGAATGAACACCAAATCTCCCACAGAAAATTCTAATTTCCTTCTTCGGTTATCGGCATAGGATTTTTGTCTACTTTGAGCTTCTTTCATCTTATGACGAATAAGGTCAATCTTTTCTGTGGCATCACGAATAAAATCTGGACCAAAAATCAGCTTCTCACCGGCTTCAAGCCAACACGAAGGAGATCGGCATGGCCTTCCGTAGAGTGCCTCAAAAGGTGCCATACCAATACTAGATTGGAAGCTATTATTGTAGGAAAACTCAACAAGAGAAATATGATCTTCCCAACTTCCACCAAAGTCAAGAACACATGAATGAAGGAGATCTTCAAGAGTTTGATTCACACGCTCGGTATGTCCATCTGACTGAGGATGATAAGCGGTGCTAAAATTAAGCTTTGTTCCCAAAGCTTTTTGAAGACCCTTCCAAAATCCACTAGTAAAAAATGGATCATGATTGCTAACAATAGAAGTAGGAACTCCATGCAATTTAACGATTTCTTTGACATAGAGCTTAGCCAAAATAGGTACGGTCCAATTGGACCGAATGGGAATAAAATGGGCGGATTTTGTAAGTCTATCTACGATCACCCATAAACTGTCACGACCCGAACGAGAACGGGGAAGACCGTCAATAAAGTCCATGGAGACTTGATCCCACTTCCAAACGGGAATGTCCAAAGGTTGTAATAACCCATCGGGCTTTTGATGTTCGGCCTTCACGAGTTGGCAAGTCATGCAACGCTTAATAAAGTTAGCAATATCAGATTTCATTCCATCCCAATAATAAAGTCGCTTCATGTCCGCGTACACTTTAATACTACCGGGATGAATGGTAAATTTAGAACGATGAGAATCTTCTAAAATGTCTTTACGAAGATCAATAATATTTGGCACAATAAGTCTACCAAATTTTCGAATACCGCCACGAGCATTAATATCAAAGTCTTTCAAACCTTCAATATCAATTTTATCCCTACAACTTTGGCTAAGAAGAACCAATTCGGGATCATGCTTTTGAGCTTCAAGAATGCGGTCTAAAAGAGAAGGATGAGCCTCAAGGCTGCACAAAACAAGAGATGAACATGAATTGGATTCATGATCTCGAATCTCACAAGTGGATAAAGTCTCGAGATCATTCCATTCAGATATCATCATAGAAACAACCGCTTGTTGCTTACAACTAAGGGCATCGGCAACAAGATTTCCCTTTCCGGGAGTATAGAGAATATCAAGATCATAAGATGCAAGGAACTCGAGCCAACGTTGTTGACGCAAATTAAGTTCCTTTTGAGAAAATAAATACTTCAAAGATTTATGATCGGTGTAGAGGACAAATTTCTCTCCCAAAAGATAATGACGCCAAATTCTAAGAGCGAAAACAATAGCTGCGAGCTCTAAATCATGAGCGGCATATCTAGTCTCGGCAAGCTTTAATTGCCTAGAAGCATAAGTGATAACACGTTCCCTTTGCATGAGAACGGCACCCAAACCAACACGACTAGCATCGGTATAAACGATAAAATCTTGGTTCCCTTCGGGAATCATAAGAATAGGAGCATCGGAAAGGAGTTCTTTTAATTTTTGAAAAGTAGCTTCACATTTGCCTGACCAAATGTATTTAACTCCCTTCTTTGTCAAACTAGTAAGAGGCACAGAAATTTTAGATAAGTCTTTTATGAACCGACGGTAATAGCCCGCCAATCCGAGAAAGCTACGAATTTCCATCACACTCTTCGGTCTCTTCCAATTTTGAATCGCTTCAACTTTGAAGGATCCACGGAAATTCCGGATTCAGAAATAATATGCCCCAAAAATTTCACACGAGATTGCCAAAAGTGGCATTTAGAAAATTTTGCTTTCAATTGGTTGCTCCTAAGAGTTTCCAACATAATCCGAAGATGATTTTCATGCTCTTCCTCAGTTTTAGAATAAACAAGAATATCATCGATAAAGATGAGAACAAATCGATCGAGGAAGTCTTTGAAAACTCGATTCATAAGGTCGCCGAAATAAGCTGGAGCATTCGTCAAACCAAATGGAATAACAAGCCATTCAAAAGATCCATAGCGAGTACGGAACGATGTCAAAGGAATGCTATCCTCTGCAATACGGAGCTGATGAAAACCGGTTTCCAAGTCTAACTGTGAAAATACTCTAGCACCACTAAGTTGATCGAATAAATCATCAATCCGAGGTAAGGGATATTTATTCTTGATGGTGAGATCATTAAGCTTACGGTAGTCAACGCAAAGCCTAAGTGTACCATCGGATTTCTTCACAAAAATAGCTGAAGCTCCCCAAGGAGAGGAACTAGAACGAATAAACTCTTTGGCTTCCAATTCGGATAATTGTTTACGCATCTCCTCATTTTCCTTATTGGACATACGATAAGGAGGACGAGTGATAGGTGGAGCTCCAGGAATTAGATTAATTCTGAACTCAATTGCTCGCTTAGGTGGTAATCCTAATACGGGCTCAAATATGTCGAGAAATTCACGAACAATGTGAATGAGAGAAATAACATCTTCCTCATCATCATTATCGTCATCATGAGGATTTAGAGAATACAAGGATGCTCCCGAATTGGAATCTTAACCTTTAAGAACAAGAGAAATCTGCTTAACAGATTGAGGATGTCGAAGATATATGGTTCGCTCAGGACATAGGATATGGGCTTCATAACGGTTAAGCCAATCCATCCCCAAAATCATCCCGAAACCTAGGTAACGCATAACATGCAAATCGGCTCGAAAAGCATAATCACATAAAATAATTTCGACATCTTTACAAAGTAAACCGAGTGTTGCGGATCCACTAACCGGATTCGCAATTCTCAATGAAGTCATCAAGCCAATAACATTCAAAGACAAAGCATCAACAAGTTCTTTTGATATAAAAGAGTGAGATGCACCCGTATCAAAAAGAACTCGAATAGGAAGATCCCGAAATATAATAATGCCATCAAGGATAGAATGAGAAATACCTTGGCCAAGAGAAGTGTTACTAGGAGCTTGCACAACATTTAGCTTTCCCTCTTTCTTGTTTGGAAGTTTGGGGCATGAAGATAAAAGATGACCCGAACTTTTACAATAACGACAAAAAAGAGGTTTTGGGCACCTATTTGCATAATGGTCCTTAGAACCACAATTGTAGCATTGCCCATGACTAGAGGTAGAAGTCTTTGCTACTGAAGTTACTTGCTTCCCTTTCTTGTTGGGATTAGGCTTGAACTTAATAGGCCTCTTCTTCTTGTTGTTGAAGTTCTGTTTGGCACCCACAACTTCAACATCACTTTCTTTACCGGCCTCTTCAAGTCGAAGAGCGATATCAACAAGCTGATCAAAAGAAACTTCTAGTTTCAGGAGTAAAGGCTTTTTAAGGTTCTTATTCAACCCATAGACAAACCTTTGATTTTTCTTCAATGGGGTATTAATATATTCAACCCCATATTTAGAGAGAGATTCAAAAGATGTGACGTAGTCGGCCACAGAAGATTCACCTTGAACAAGGTCAATAAAGCGTCGAGCTAGAGATACTTTTTCAGCTTCCGGCATAAACTTTAAATCGAAACTTTCCCGGAATTGCTCCCAAGTAAGATCCGCTTCAATAATTTCCGAGATCAGGAGCTCATACCAGTCTAATGCTCTCTCCTAGAGCATGCTCGAAGCCACTTGGACTCGATGTAGATCAATAAGATTCATGCGGGAAAAGATGCGATCGCATGATCTAAGCCAAAATTGGACTTCTATAACGCTTTCGGAACCCTTGAAAGGCCTTCCACCCAAGTTGATGTAATCACTGCACAAGTGCAAACCCAGATTTAGGATGAGTAGGCTCTGGAATGGGTTCGATAGCTTGAGCATTTTTCACAAGATCTAAGAGCTGCTGGGCAGACATAAATACTCCATCCTGAGGAGTAGCACTGGATTAACCGGCGCTGGGACGGCCTGGTCTAACCATTTCTCTTCTTTAAGAAAGAAAGAAGAGGAAAAAGGTTATTCACAAAATGAATATCAAACAAAACTTGATGGATAAAACAAGGAATCATAAAAAGAAATAGGATAGAACGGTACGAAAGGTCGAATTAAATCCTATAGCACGATTCCTAAGAAAGACTTAGGACAATGATCCTTGCTAGATTATTCTACATTATTCCGAAGTTTGGCTCCGATACCAAGCTGAGATGCCCCACCTCTATACTCACACTAACCAAGGACACTACGGGGTAATGCCGTCGACTAGCACGAAGAATAAGGCTGTTGAGGAGCGACCATCTGTGTAATTGCTTTGTGTGAGTACCGATATGTCAGATAATATAACTTACATTTCATTTCAAGAGGAAATCTGACATATCAAATACAAACTCAAAGCTACCACACAATGGATATGTGGGCTTCGGAAACAAATATAGAAATAAACATAACACAAAACAGTCACAAATATTCATATCACTAAGGCGGAAACAGATATGAATATAATACATAAAAGTGTACATCAAAGTAGTGGTCAAACTAGATCCACTACATCACAAAAGAATAGATACAAGTGCTAGCAAAAGAATATGTATACATCAAGGAGTCTCTATCTTGAATGTATAATTCAAAAAACTACTAAGCTAAAGTAGTTAGCCAAAAGTCAGGTGACGGACCCTGATAAGAAGTCAAGCAGAAGCACCTGAAATACCTCGGTCTGACCCGAGTATTATTTGAGAAGGAAATAATAAACGGATCAGTCTAGCTATAAATATCATATAAAATGAGATAGGATAAGAGATATCACAAAAACGTATGATAACAATAATGCCATACTGTGACAAGTATACATCAGATAACAACAAAAATCATACAATATCTTAAATATTCTCAAACACCAAAAAGAATGTCATATTCTTTAAATTATTCTCCAAAACACAAATATTGATAGAGCTTATCAATGCCTATCATCAAAATTGGTGAAACGCAAATTCTAGAAATCAACATCCAGAAATCTAGAAAACACAAAGGGGGAGGCCTATCACAAACGTGAGCATGAAAACTCACCAACACATGTATCACAAACGGGACGCAATGCCTTGGTCGCTAACCATATAGCTGGTGCAACGACGTAGTACAATAACGGTACGACCGATGAACCTGATACTCAAGTAATTCGGAACAACGACGTAGTATAATAACGGTACGCCCGATGAAACTGATAAGCTGGGACAAGGATGTAGTACAATAATGGTACGCCCGATGAACCTGATAAGCTAGGACAACGATGTAGTACAATAACGGTACGCTCGATGAACATGATAAGCTAGGACAACGACGTAGTACAATAACGGTACGCTCAATGAACCTGATAAGCTGGGACAACGACGTAGTACAATAACGGTACGCTCGATGAACCGAACTCCATAAAACCATAGGTCGCTAGCCTATAAAAAGAATGAGACGAAGCTCCATAAAACGAGGTACAGTCCCCCACGTGGACAAAGATACATCACATATCGCTAGTCTAAACCATAAAATGATCACCATCGATCAATGAAAAGTGTAGATTACACTAAGCTAGTAAATAAATGAGTTTAGCTTCATGTCCCATAACCACTGGCTTAACTTAAATATTTACTAACAAATTGTAGATTTCCACTCGAAAATTGTCACAAGATTTCAATCGAACAAGTCTAAGAATTAACCAACGAAATAAACGCAAGCGTTTCATACCACTTGTTTTGCTAAGTCGTTTAATTGGATTTCTCGTACGAATGAGGTAAAGGTTTGTATATACTAATATATTGGAAAACGGTTTTAAAAACGAGCTTTGTATTTAAAAGTAGTGTTGAAATCGTTTTTGTGAAAGAGTTTGAGTATTTACTACTAGTGTAGAAACCTTTGTATTTTAAAGTGAAAAATCACAGAAATGATTGTAGAAACAATCAATCACCAAAAATTCACATACAAAGACGTGAATCAAATCCATAGAAATCGATACTGAATCCATCAAAATGGATATTTCCAAAAACTCCGAAAAAGAAGTCATCAAAGTCGATAATAAGTGATAACAACTATCTGGATCAACAAAAATCGAATAAACAATGGAAATCAAATCAAAACAGCCAAAAATAGGCAAAATGAACAGTTCTAGATGTCTGGGGGTTAATCCAGACGTCTGGATTTGAGTTCTGGAAATTTCCCAGAAATTACCAGACGTTTGAAACTCAAACCAGACGTTTGAAAACTAACTAGACGTCTGGTAGGTTTGAGCCAGACGTCTGGTCCAACTCTCTGCCTTTTCGCGTTTTTCAGGGGCCAATTCCAGACGTCTGAATTGGACTTCAGACGTTTGAAATTCATCTGTAGGCAAAAATCAGCCTAGCCCGTAAAGGGCGAAAATCCAAATGAAATGCGATCGATCGAGCGATGGATGCTAGGGGTTTATGCCAATCGACAACCCAGCCCTATAGGCTCTTCGATACACCACCAAAACATGTCCAAACATCCATAGAAGGATTTTCATAAAATTGGACCAAAACACCAAAATTTGGAATATTCACCAAATCAATTCAAATCAAAAGCAAATGAACACGCACAAATGTTAGGAATTCATACCTAACAACAAATAAAGTTATAGACGTAGATGTGAGTTAAAGAACTCACCTTTAAACCCAAAATCAACAAACGAGAAGCTCTAAAACAAAGGAAAGGCCAATTCCTCTTCAATATACCTCTAGAATCTTCAATCTATTATCAAAGGTAAAGTTTTTCCTAAGTTAGGGTTAGGAATTTCTGAGAATTGAAGAGAGATAGAGATGGAGAAGATGAAGAGGATGCTTACCTAAGCTTCTCCTTGATTTCTAGCTTGAAGTTGATTTTTCCTAAGAGAATTAGGGCTTAGGAATTTCTAATTTCTTTTCTCTTCCCCCATTTTTACTTTAGCTTGAGAGTATTAGGAAATGAGAATGAATGAAGAGGAGAGGGGGTGGAGTTAGGGTATTATGATGGGTTAGCGGACTGAAACTCAAACCCAAAGCCCAAATAGAAAAATAGCAAATTCTACTCAACTCCAAACATATCGATGTTTATACTCAAAAAAGTTGTAAACGCCATTTTGAACTCAATGGAAGTGGTCTCGAGTCCCAATTCGATTGTTTACAAAAAGTAACATTTCGGATTTTAATCCGATTAACGGTGCTATATTTAAATAAAATATTTAAATATACAATCGTAAAATATGCGGGTTGTTACAATTTGGATTTGGTTATTAAATTAGGTAAATTCACTTACACTTTTTCCATCTTCACATTTACATCTTTCCCTCTTCTTCCTATTTTCCAGCAAATGAAATAATGGCCTCAAGCTTTAAAAGTCAAAATCTTGATATTTAGACCACTAAAAGTCCCAATACTGGTCTCGTTGAATTCGTATAGGCTAGATCTTCAAATCTATATGCTCGAATTTGGGTGCGATCATGTTTTGTAGAGATCGATGTTTTGACAGTCGGACTAGGGTTAGGTTTGGCTTTGATTTAGGCGGCGATAGGCTAAGGCATCGGTAGAGATAGGTTGTTCAGGTGAAGTTGTAGCTTATAACCGAAGTTGAGATGGTGCGATAGAGGGGTGCGACGTCGAGCTATAGTGCTCGAGTTGGCCCAAGTCGCATTCGTATTGGGGCGATCAAGTGCGAAGTCAAAAGGTTGGTTAGGTGGATTTTACGAAGAGATAGCCATTGGCGAAGTCCATTCGTCAAACGGTTGAGCGATGCTCTATATCATGGCTTGAGCATGCACGAGTTGGGTGTGATATCGTATGCAGGTTGACAAGTTGGGGGCAGGAGAAATTTTGTATTGGGGAAGAAGGATGTTTTTTGGGTAATTAATATTTTAATTAAGTATTAAAGTAAAATTAATTATTTAATTAAATCAAACTCTTATAAATTGAATAACTATTGCATACGAGGTCAGATTTGGACGTGTCTGTTGCGTTGGACTCGTATCGACATTACCTATGCATTAGAGTTAGATTTGTTCAATTTGGAGCTTGTAGAATTTTTAGCTAAAATCGAATGTCATTCGATTTTAGATCAACCTAAAATGCGAAAGTGTCAACTGGAATTTCGATGAGTTTACTCACCTCTAAATAAACTATATGATATTTGTGTTGCTATAGATTATTGTTGAATGCTTGTATGACAATAGATAGTTTAATGAAGTATAAAAATGATAAAATTATAATTTAATTACGTTTAACGTAGTTAAATTAGTAATACTTCGTTTGTGAGATCTATTTGGCAGAATAAAACACCGTTCTGCTATAGTTAAATTGAGTAGATTATTTTGGACATCTATCGTGTGGAATAAATCACCGTTTTGTGCTTGCAAAGTAAAAATATTATTTTTGAAGTTACTAATAGGCGGATTGATTAATAAATGATATGCTAGCTATTGATTGCTAATTGTTGATAATAATGTGTTTGTTATTGCTGTTTAATTGTTTGTTTGGACTTGAATTTCCGCTTGAATAGCGGATTGCATAAATAACCATTGTTTTTCAGGGGACTTTTGTAGAGAGACCCAAAGGGGTTTCTCGTCATTATTAATTTATTGTTATATGCATCTTACTTATATTCTTATGTTGCTTATATTAATGTTTGTTTGAAATATTTGCAACATATTGTTTGATTTGTGTAACCGTCGTTACAAAAATTATTGGTGTACCATCACTTATGAAATATCATCTGCTTAAACCCTTGTGTATTGAACTTGTGCTTATATTTTTATAAAATAAATGTTTGGTCGTGTTTTTCACTTTGAAAGTTGTTTAAACCATATTTTCAAGCATTTTTGAGGATTTTGAAATAGAGGATAAGTGTTTTTCAAAATTTAAAAAAGGAATTATAAGTTAAAAATATATGTATTAAAAATATAACGTTTCGGTGTTAGTGAATATTTTACTAATTTAGTAAGTACTACATAATATCAAAAAGTGTAATAATGAAAAATGTTGGAATGTTTTTTATTTGAATCAAATTTGAAACACTATTTCACTTTGAGTGTTTCTATGTTCTAAGTTTAGAACACTATTAACATTTCAAACTATGTTCATATTTAAGTATACATGCTAAATATAGATAAACTCATACTCAACTTACGTCGCTTACATTGGAAAATTAAAAGACATGTTTAGTAATGTAATGCTTACCAAGTTAGAATTAATTGATAGTTGATGTTATCATTCGTTGTACAAAGTCATTGTGCCCTAAAAATATAAATAATACTTTGTGCGCTTTGAGGTTACTAAAGAAAATTTACAAATAAAAGTTTTTCAGTGAGGTTCATGAAAAATATAGTCTAAAGAATTACTATCCCTGAACATAGGCTCTCACATCTATATAAAATAAAACTAAAAATCTAAAATTGAACAATTTAATATATCATGTGTTGAACTCCGTGTGTGTAGCATAGATTCGTACTAGTAACAATCGGTTAGGGAACCTATCTGTTACTTAAACAACTAAACAGTAACTAATAATCGTTGATGTGGACCTTCTGTATCCAGGCATTTCAAAAGAACACTACCCTGTACAAAAAAATGTATTTTCTTCCATCTTCAATCCATACATGCTTTTGATGTAAACTAAATGCCACCTAGATAATTAATTATTTTATTTAGTTTTTAATCTCCAACGCTGATGTTAATGGTATAGGTAATATGATGTAGCAATTTTTCTGTTAGACGTTGTGAAATGAAATGTCTAGTTTTAGACATTGTATACAATGTTAAGGCAAATACCATTTTTTTTACACATAAGCGATGTTTAACATTTAAACATGTTTCCATTGAAGCAGCTAAAATCATTTTGTTGTAATATGTAATAGATTTTTATAAATTTATTCTACATTGTCTAATCATTATTTCCATGTAAAAATTATATTGTGAGGGTTGTAAATACTCTGACCGCTACGAAGATTAGAAATTTCATGCATTATCAAAAATTAAAGATTAAATTTATTCTACATTTGCTGTAATATCTAATAGATTTTTTACAAATTTACCCTGCATTGAAGATTTTTTATAACCGCCTTACCATTTACAGAGCCCAAATTTTGTACTATGCCTTAATTTTTTTCCCTCTCGCTCTCAAACCTAATCCAATTTCTTTCACATGGCGCAGAGTGAACATATCACCCCCC
The DNA here is from genome assembly GCA_030737815.1 of Allium fistulosum. Classification (NCBI taxonomy): domain Eukaryota; kingdom Viridiplantae; phylum Streptophyta; class Magnoliopsida; order Asparagales; family Amaryllidaceae; genus Allium; species Allium fistulosum. The sequence goes on from CM060907.1 coordinate 856,891,098, forward strand.
CCCCTTTGGTTGAGAGGGGCAGGGGGTGTTCTTCCCTGGTTAGGAGAGTGGAGGGGGTTCGGGGGAGGAGAGAGGATTTCAACTCGATACCAATTTCTATTCCCCGTCCAATGACTATTCCAAGAATACCCTGGAGCGTTTAGACTTTTATACTATACTATGGCTCATAATAATCTATCCTCGGGGGCATACGAGGATTCGTTCGCTATCTGAGGTGTTAATTTACCTATTAAAATATCGTCGGTTTCTATCCAAGATCCCAGCATTACAATTCCATTTCTGTCTAAATTTCGGAGTAAATGAGCCTCTAAATGGGGCCAGGAAGGTTTATTGGCAACAGGTCGGCATGAAGTGATTCATCATGCTCAAACATGAACCGATCGCTCATTGGGGACGGTTTATAAATCTTTTTCGATTATCAACCTTCTCCGACTCCGTTCATCAAAATTTTGAGCAGTTTGTTCAAGTTACGATTCCTCCAAACTAAGTTTTATCTCTCAGAAGTCGTGGTTGGATCTTCCCGTCGCTAGAATGAACGATTTTAGGGTTGTTATGGTAGTGGTTGTTGTGAATAGATGAACTTCGGCTGAGTCGTGTACTCTGTCATTGTCTTGAAGTCGTTTCGGCATTCTGCTCAGGGGTGCAAGTAGTAAACAAACGCCGTTGCCTCTAGGATAAAACAGTCTCTCTTATTTTGGTTTTTAATATCGATCCATCTGCACAAACGGATTCGACTCTGTCACACTCAAAAATACTGCTCGACTTTTGTTTTTGTTGAAGAAAAAATGGTTTCGTGGAGAAGAAGAATGACCTGCAGTAAAAAATGTCATTCTGCTTTTGATTTCGTCTATCAATTAATTAAAATAGACAGAATACCAAGTCGAACGTATTACTGAGTCATGGGGTGACGTTGGTTCAAAAATCGGATTTGAATTTTTACCATTTGAAATAAAATAACGGACAGAAAATGTTTAATAATTTCATCCAAAAATATAAGTTCTACACTACAATAAGCCCAAGCCCGGCCTGAGTCGGGTCGAGTTGAGTCAGTCGGTCGGTGCGCGCGCATGGTGGTCAAGCATGGTCTCCCTCCTCATAAAAGATCATCATTGGACGCCCAAAGGGCCCAATTTAGCTTCTAAGAATCAAGTATATATACTTGATTCTTTTCTATAGTCCTACAATGTGTGACTATTCACATACGAGCATTCACACTTATTCATTTTTTAATAATTCGCTTAAAATTTTAAAAACATTTCCAACAATCCCCCACTTGAATTTTTAAAAATAATTTTCTTTCGAGCAACTTCTGAAAAACATAAGATTATGCATAAACAAAGGTGTCTTTCGACCTGAACCATTGCATAGTGGATAAGATTCAGTTTTTACTAGAGTGACACGTAGTCTTGAACTCTATTCCTGCAATCAAACCACACAATCTTTCTAGAGTGCAATCAAATAAGCCTGTGCATTTATGGCCATGCACGTCTGACGCAGCGGATTAAACAAAACAATCTTCAATCGGTGAAAGTAGTAATCGGTGGATTGGAAGATACTGAAATGCCCAAATTCGTTGATCCGAAGATACCGAATTCTAGCTATCCCGAACTCGTTGATCGCGCACGATACCGGGTTCAAAGATCTTCAATTCTTCGAGCGTTGATCAAGCGCACTTGATTCCGCGAATCGGCTTCTACAATCGTTGAATCGAGCGCACTCGATTAACCGAAAGAGGAGATAGGAGATTACACTCAACTACCAATTTAGATGAAAGCACACAGCAATCAAAGAGAATTTTATTCAAAAATCAACAACCTTTACAAATGAGACAACTTGCCTATTTATAGGCTACAACACGCAAAGCAGAAAAAAATACAACTCCTAAGTCGGTTCCGACTTATAGCTTCAGACCTACGACTTACCTTAACTCGGCGACGACCTAAGACAAACAGCGACTTATCACATTGCAGGTACAACACAACGACTTAAAACAAACAACACAATACAAGCCTTGCCGACTTACAAACATACAGGTTACGACCTAAAAAAAATACAAACGACTCAAAGACAAACGGCTCACGACTTAAGAAAATATACAACACATTACAACGACTCTCATAGGTCGTACACGACCTAAAGTACACAGCAGCTTCCCATCAACGACTTACAAACAGAACGACCTAAGTCTTCAACGGTTCAGATTAAGTCGGCAATAGAATCCACGGCAACAAGTCTTCAGCGACTTAAAAACATGCGCATCTCAGATCAGCGACTTAAAGAAATCAATGGTAGAGATTAACTCGGCAGAAGAATCAACGGCATCCAGAGCTTTGCGACTTAAAGATAAGACCTTGCGACTTAAGAAACATAACTCCGTGATCTAAGTCTGTACGACTTAGAACCTCGCGACCTAAGAACCCTGGCATCTGAACCATCTTTATGCGACCTAACTTAGGTCGAGACATTTTCCTGCGACTTAGTATAGGTCGTTTCATTTTAACCCGGAGCACTTTTAACTCGGTAAGTCGTTCTAGCGACCTATCTTCCAATTCGTTAGGTCGTACACGACCTAAAAACGTGTTAGGTCGTCTGAGCGCTTTTCCACTAGCTCGTTGTTGATCTTCACTAAGTCGTTGGGGCAACTTATAGGCTTCGTTAGGTCGGTCGCGACCTATGACTTCAACTTTCCACCCTTCTTCACGAAATGTTGACTCCTTAGCTTTAGGTCGGATTCGACCCATCAACATGTTACGACCTACGAGTTTGCTAGGTCGGTTACGACCTAGTGCTTGGCCTGCATCATCCTCCCCTGGTTGAGAGAAATTCGTCCTCGAATTTGTAAATTCTACCACCTCAGCTCGTTCATCTCCATGATATGGTACGAGATGTTTAACATTGAACACGTCAGACGTATATACATCATCTGGCAGCTTCAATTTATAAGCATTTTCATTGATTCGTTTCACAACTTCCACTGGACCAATTTTCCGTGCTTTCAATTTATTATACGTTCCCATCGGAAAACTATCTTTTGTTAACACTGCATAAACCAAATCACCTTCATGAAATTCAACATTTCTTCGTTTCAAATCTGCAGATTGTTTATACTTCTCATTTGCTTTCTCCAATCGTTCCTGAACGACTTTATGACATTCCGTCAACCCTTCAACAAAATCCGCAGCTTTCTTAACTGCCCCCTTTGAGTGTGGTATTACCGTTAAATCCAACGGCCCTTTTGGTAAGCTCGAATAAACAATCTGGAATGGACTGAACCCAGTACTACGATTCACAGCATGATTATGGGCAAACTCTGCCTGGCATAACTTTATATCCCAACTCTTCAGATTATCTTGTACAAGACACCTCAACAAATTTCCCAACGATCGGTTCACAACCTCGGTCTGTCCATCCGTTTGCGGATGATAAGCACTACTAAACTTCAGTTTCGTTCCCACCATTTTCCACAAACTCAACCAAAAGTGACTCATAAATCGAGTATCTCTATCCGACACAATAGATTCTGGCAATCCATGAAGTCGATAGATCTCCTTGAAAAACAATTGAGCAACATGAACAGCATCCGCCGTCTTCTTACAAGCAATAAAATGTGCCATTTTCGAAAATCGATCAACCACCACATAAATGGAATCGTTACCACGCTGTGTCCTCGGTAATCCCAACACGAAGTCCATACTCACATCAACCCATGGTTTAATTGGTACAGGTAACGGCATATATAACCCAGCATTAGTTGCAGTTCCTTTCGAAACCTGACAAATATGACAACGCTCCACAAACTTCTCTACCTCTTTCCTCATTGATGGCCAAAAGTAAGACTGTGAAATCAACTGTAAGGTACGGTCTCTCCCAACATGTCCCTCTTCGTGTAACTCCTTGATAATCTTCATTCTCAGACTACCTTCCGGTATGCACAATCGATTTCCTTTAAAAAGAAAACCATCAACCATCATAAACTCATCGGTCTTCCCTTCATTGTCCCTTTCAACAAATTTTTTAAAATAAGAGTCTTCTGCAATCTAATCCGGCAATAATTCAAAACCAGTCACCTCAACTTTCATTGTCGTCAATAAATGACTCCTCCTACTTAAAGCATCGGCCACTCGATTCGTCACCCCTGACTTGTGTTTAACAACGAAAGTAAACTGTTGCAGATATGCAATCCACGATGCATGTCTCGCTGAAATCTTATCTTGCCCTTGCAAATGCTTCAATGCTTCATGATCAGTGTACAGAACAAACTCTTTCTGAAATAGATAATGTCTCCAATGTTTAATAGATTGCACAACAGCATAGAATTCCACATCATATGTACTGTATCGCATCTTCGCTCCTGACAACTTCTCACTGAAATATGCAATAGGACGACCCCTTTGACTTAACACTCCTCCAATCCCAACCTTTGACGCATCAGTATGTAATTCAAACAACAACTGAAAATCAGGTAATGCTAGGATTGGTGCTGTCGTCAACAATTCCTTGATTCGTTCAAAAGCAACTCCTGCTTCCTCCGTCCATGTAAACTGTTTACCCTTCATACAATCAGTCACAGGCGCCATCACACTACTAAAGTGTGGAATAAACCTTCGATAAAATGAAGCCAACCCATGAAAACTACGAACTTCCGTTATCGTCTTGGGCTGCGGCCAATCTCTAATTGCTTCAACTTTACTTTGGTCAACCTGTATTCCTTCCTCCGACACAACGTACCCCAGAAATAAAACACTATTCGTCATGAACACGCATTTCTTCGTTGCAGCATAGAATTGTTCTTGTCGTAATACCATCAGCACTTCTCTAAGATGATTCAAATGTTCCTCTGGACTTGCACTATATATCAGTATATCATCGAAATACACTACCACAAACTTCCCAATGAACGGTCTAAAAATCTGATTCATCACCCTCATGAAAGTACTTGGTGCATTTGATAAGCCAAATGGCATGACCAACCATTCGTATAGACCCTCCCTGGTTTTAAAAGCAGTCTTCCACTCATCACCTGGTCTGATACGAATTTGATGATATCCGCTCTTCAAATCAATCTTCGAAAAGATAGTAGCTCCGCTTATTTGATCTAACAAATCATCCAACCTCGGCATTGGAAATCTATATCTCACAGTAATCTTATTCAATGCTCGACTGTCTGTGCACATCCTCCACGTTCCATCCTTTTTGGGTACCAATAAAGCTGGTACAGCACAAGGACTTAAACTCTCCTGCACACGCCCATGTTCAAGCAATTCCTCTACCTGCCTCCGCAACTCTTCATGTTCCTTCGGACTCATTCGATAATGTGGTCTGTGTGGCAACACAGCACCTGGAACAAGATCTATCTGATGTTGTATATCCCTCAACAGTGGCAACTCCGTTGGTAACTCCTCTGGAAATACATCGTCAAATTCTTTCAAAACTGGTTTAACTTCTTCTGGAATTTCAACTTCTTCTTTGCTCTCACGCCCAATCAATAAAAATACTTCAGGCTCCTCCTCTACTTCCTTCACAAACTCCTTCAAAGATAACAAAGTTTTGAGCTCTTCAATCTCCTCCAACTTGTTTTCCTCCCATTGTCGCTTCTTTGGAACTAGAGTAATCTTTGTGCCTTCAAACATGAAACTGTAACTGTTGGTACGCCCATCATGTTGCACCGCTCTATCATACTGCCACGGTCTTCCCAGCAACAAATGACAGACATCCATATCTACCACATCGCACCAGATTTCTTTTTTGTATTTCTTTCCAATTGAAAACTTCACACGAGCCCTTCGTCCAACCTTCACCTCCCCGCCTTTCCTCAACCAAGCTAGCTTGTATGGCTTTGGATGTTTCTCAGTCTTCAATGCCAACTTCCTCACAGCTTCAGAAGAAATTATATTATCACAGCTTCCAGCATCAATAACAAATTTGCAAACTTTCTCCAGGATAGTACATGTTGACTGAAAAATATTGCTCCTCAACCAACTACAATCCTCCTCTTGCTTTGGTGTTAAACAGGACCTCTTCATCATGAGATTATAACCTTCATCTCCCGACACTTCTTCTTCCTCCTCATCAGGTGGTGAATTGGAACATTCAGCTTCTTCATCCTCATCCTCAACCTCTGCTATCATAGCTCTCTTCTTCGGCTTTGGACATTCGCTACTTTTATGACCAAATTCCTGACAATTGTAACATTTGAAACCGTTGTTAACCTTTGTCTTCTCAGCCTCCTTCACTACTGGTCTACTGATAGGTTTAGAAACATTAGAACTTCCACCAACACCCTTCACTTGATTGTTAGAATTAGTAAACACACCACTTCCTCGTCGTCCCTGTTTCTCCCAAGCCAACGCTTTCTGATGTGCTTCCGCTACAGATCTGGGATCAAACATGTTAACCATATCCTGAATCTGTATTCGCAATCCCCCAATGAATCTAGATGTCAATTGTTCTTCTGTCTCCATAATATCATTCCTTGCTATCAGTTGATAAAATTCATCAACATAGTCATTCACAGATTTCGTTCCTTGTCTCAAGTTCTGCAAACGTTGATACATCAAAGATTGATAATTGTAAGGTAAGAACGTTGCTTTCATCAATTTCTTCATCTTCTCCCAAGATTCAACTTTTGACTTTCCCATCCGATCACGTGTAAGTTTGGTCTGCTGCCACCATGCCAAAGCTCTACCCCTCAGCCTCGTAGCAATCAACTTCACTCTACGATGTTCTGGAACTTCTTTGAAGTCAAAAATCTCCTCAACATTAGCCACCCAATCTAGAAACTCCTCCGCTTGCATACCACCTTTGAATTCAGGAATTTCAATCTTCATCCCCGTCTCCCACTTGTGATCATACTCAGAGTAATTTCTTCTTTGTCCTCGTCCTTGTCCTCGAACACTACCACCATCATACTCCTCTTCAAAATCAGATGTATATCGTTGTCTATCTCGTCCACCCACATCTCTACTACCATTACGTCTTCCACCATCATCCCTTCTATCTACATTCCTCCGTTCACGATCATTCACGTTCCTCCCACGCCCTTGATCATTTTCAACACTTCTGTCTCGATTGGAATGTGGCGAGACTCTACTACCCCCATGGTTAGATTCAGGTGAAACCCTTCTCCGATTTTGATTCATCTCCGTCATAAGCTTTTCTAACCGGCCAATTCCTTCGTTAAACTTTTCACTAAAGTTTTCATTGATTCTTTGCTCCATCTCATCAGCCTCTTCTCTTTGATACAAAGCTTCAACGTTTTGATGTCGATTGGCTCTCCTTGGCGGCATACTTGAAACTTTACAAACTCTTCAAATTCAAACACAATTCGAACTTTGATCCAAAATGAAATGGATCGAAAACTTCCACTTTGTTGCAATTTGCGATGAACATGATGAACACAACCTCTCCAAATGATAAGATCTGATCTCTAAACTTCAATACAAAGTCGAACAACTTCACTTGCTCACGGCTCAACACTTCAAGCTTCAAAATGATTAGGCTCCAAGTCTCGATCTAGCTATGATTGGCTAGAACAAGCTTTGATACCAAAACTGACGCAGCGGATTAAACAAAACAATCTTCAATCGGTGAAAGTAGTAATCGGTGGATTGGAAGATACTGAAATGCCCAAATTCGTTGATCCGAAGATACCGAATTCTAGCTATCCCGAACTCGTTGATCGCGCACGATACCGGGTTCAAAGATCTTCAATTCTTCGAGCGGTTATCAAGCGCACTTGATTCCGCGAATCGTCTTCTACAATCGTTGAATCGAGCGCACTCGATTAACCGAAAGAGGAGATAGGAGATTACACTCAACTACCAATTTAGATGAAAGCACACAGCAATCAAAGAGAATTTTATTCAAAAATCAACAACCTTTACAAATGAGACAACTTGCCTATTTATAGGCTACAACACGCAAAGCAGAAAAAAATACAACTCCTAAGTCGGTTCCGACTTATAGCTTCAGACCTACGACTTACCTTAACTCGGCGACGACCTAAGACAAACAGCGACTTATCACATTGCAGGTACAACACAACGACTTAAAACAAACAACACAATACAAGCCTTGCCGACTTACAAACATACAGGTTACGACCTAAAAAAAAATACAAACGACTCAAAGACAAACGGCTCACGACTTAAGAAAATATACAACACATTACAACGACTCTCATAGGTCGTACACGACCTAAAGTACACAGCAGCTTCCCATCAACGACTTACAAACAGAACGACCTAAGTCTTCAACGGTTCAGATTAAGTCGGCAATAGAATCCACGGCAACAAGTCTTCAGCGACTTAAAAACATGCGCATCTCAGATCAGCGACTTAAAGAAATCAATGGTAGAGATTAACTCGGCAGAAGAATCAACGGCATCCAGAGCTTTGCGACTTAAAGATAAGACCTTGCGACTTAAGAAACATAACTCCGTGATTTAAGTCTGTACGACTTAGAACCTTGCGACCTAAGAACCCTGGCATCTGAACCATCTTTATGCGACCTAACTTAGGTCGAGACATTTTCCTGCGACTTAGTATAGGTCGTTTCATTTTAACCCGGAGCACTTTTAACTCGGTAAGTCGTTCTAGCGACCTATCTTCCAATTCGTTAGGTCGTACACGACCTAAAAACGTGTTAGGTCGTCTGAGCGCTTTTCCACTAGCTCGTTGTTGATCTTCACTAAGTCGTTGGGGCAACTTATAGGCTTCGTTAGGTCGGTCGCGACCTATGACTTCAACTTTCCACCCTTCTTCACGAAATGTTGACTCCTTAGCTTTAGGTCGGATTCGACTCATCAACATGTTACGACCTACGAGTTTGCTAGGTCGGTTACGACCTAGTGCTTGGCCTGCATCAACGTCTATCCCAGTTTAGTGAATGCTATAAAAATTTTGCCCAAAATTCTATAGAAACGGCCACATTTCTACATCCACATAAGTGAGTCTATCAAGAGTAATCCAGAAGGTAGGTACTCTACTCTATATAAGTATAGATCTCATTAAGAGTTTCTATTAACTCATCCTCTAATCACTTTAGGAATACATGCTTCAAAATATATAAAAATAGCATGTTCAACTTATATCACTTCACAACTTGTTCTTACCCATTGGGCCTGGTTCTTAAGATCTCCAGTCATTAGGTAGGGTTACCATTGTGCGTGATTCAACAATGTAAGGGCAATAGTCCCATTCGTTTAGAGGTTCTAAGGACTTTCTCTTTGGCTACTCCTTTCATCAAAGGATCGGTCAAATTCTCATCACTGTGTATGTGCTCAACTCTAACAGCTCCTAAAAAGAGTATCTCTCTAACAGTGCTGTGCTTACGACGTATTTGTCATCTCTTACCGTTGTAATAACGGTTTTGTACTTTTGCGATAGCCGCGGTACTATCGCAATGGATCAACACAGCTGGTGTTGGTTTTTCCCATAAAGGAATCTCAACTAGCAGATTTCTTAGGTAATCTGCTTCTTCACTAACTATGGCTAGTGCTATTATCTAAGACTCCATAGTGGACTGAGCCAAAATAGTCTGTTTCTTAGATTTCCAAGAAACAGCTCCATCAGTAATGCTAAAGATATAGCCATTGGTTGCTTTCGAATAATCAGATAAAGTATTCCAGTCTGCATCGGAGTATCCTTCAAGGACAGCTGGAAACTTTTCATAATATAACCCAAGATTCATAGTTCGTTTTAGGTATCTCATGACCCTTTCGATAGCATGCCAGTGCTCTATAATAGGTCTACTAGTAAACCTGCATAATAATCCCACGAAATAGGCAATGTCGGGTCTAGTACAATCAGTGGCATACCGAAGGCTGCCAATGATGCTCGCATAATCAAACTATCTTACATCTTCACCGGTGTTCGTAAATAGTTTTACACTAGGATCATATGGTGTACATGCAGGTTTACAGTCAAAGTAATTGTGTTTCTTTAGTATCTTCTCAATGTAATGAGATTGATCCAAAGAAATTCTCTTTTCTGACCTAGTAATCTTAATTTCAAGGATTACACTCGCTTCACCTAGATCTTTCATATCGAAGTTGGCACTTAACAAAGATTTGACATTGTTTATAGCATGAATGTTTTACCCAAAGATAAGTAGATCATCTACATACAGACATATAATAGTGCAAATGTCATTATCAGATTTATAGTAAATACATTTGTCACTTTCATTAACTTTAAAACCATACGATATTATTAAGTTATCAAATTTCTCATGCCATTGCTTAGGTGCTTGTTTTAAACCATATAATGATTTATCTAACTTGCAAACTTTATGTTCTTTACCATGAATTACAAAGCCTTCAGGTTGGTCCATATAAATTTTCTCTTCTAATTCACCATTTAAAAAAGCAGTTTTAACATTCATTTGGTGTATTATTAAATTATGAATAGATGCTAGTGAAATTAGTACTCGAATGGATGTAATTCTAGTTACAGGTGAAAAAGTGTCAAAAAAGTCTACATTTTCTCTTTGCTTAAACCCTTTAGCTACTAAACGGACTTTATATTTATCAACTATTCCATTAGGTTTTAATTTCTTTTTAAGTATCCATTTACAGCCTATAGACTTACAAACAGGTGGTAAATCTACTAAGTGCCAAGTCTTATTGGATTGCAAAGAATCCATCTCATCATTTATAGCCTCTTGCAAAAAATCGGCATCTAAAGAAGATAAGGCTTCTTGGAGGTTTAAAGGATCCTCCCCTATAGTAAAGTGCAAAAATCTAAACCATAGTCTTTTGTAATTCTTGCTCTTTTACTTCTTCTAGGTTCGTTTTCAGAAGATTCATTATGTTCTGTTCTAACAGGTATAGTGTTACTTGATGCGCCCCCACTATTCCTTAATTTAAAAGGAAATCTCAATTCATAAAAATCAGCTTCATTAGATTCTATTATATTGTGTGTATTCAAATCATAAAATCTATATGCTTTGCTATTAATAGCATAGCTAATAAATACACATTCATATGCTCTACTGGCTAATTTTATTCTCTTAGGGTCATGTAACAACCCGCAAATTTTGAGAATATTTTAAGTGAAAATTTATTTGAAATTTTGAATATAATTATTTTAAATTTCTAAATTAGGAAATTTTAATGTATAATTTTGAGTTTGATGTGAAATGTTCTTCCAAATTTAATAAAATAAAGATTTTTCTTAAAATGCAAATTTTGGTCAAATTTGGTCAAAGTTTGACTTTCCATGAAAATTTTAAAATTTGAATTTTTAACTTTTTTTTATGAAGATGAATTTAATTTTAACATTTTCCCAGCTTTCCGTTTTGTTAATTTTTTATGTTTATTTCTCAAATTTTGCAACTTTTGGCGTATTACATGCAGTTATTTTCCCTACAACTTCTATTTTATTTTTATTGTGATTTGTTTGGGCTTAAACCATTTGGACTAGAAACCCTTTAGTTAGATGAGTAGCCTATATATAATCTCCTAAGGTTTTGGCTAGCCTCCGCATCCATTCATTTGTGCCTCCACAGAAAAATGTAAGTCTTCTTCTCCTTTCTTCTCCAAAACCCTAGACTTCTCCCTCTTCTTCCTCCACAATTTTCCTCCTCCTTCTCCACAAATTTCGGCCACAACATCTCCTCTTCCTCTAACCACAAAGCCCTAGCCTAAAAACCCAGTACTCCTCTCTCCTTCTCCCTAGATCTTCTTCTCCACCACTCCTCTTCTCCCAAAATTTGCCATCACCTTCACCACCTCCTCTCACCTTCTTCTCTTCTCTCTTATTCTCCACCTCTTCCCAAAACCCTAGACCCTCCTCAACCAAAACCCTAGCCTAACCCAAAACCTAGCTATGACCGAACCCATCTCCACCAAAACCTAGCTATGGCCGAACCCACCTAATCTAAACCTAGCCTAGACCAAACCAAAACCACCTCTAGACCAAGCCTATGCAAACCCTAGACAAGCCCTCTTATGTATTTTGCAAATATATATTTTTCTATTTTATTTTTCTATGTAAAATTATTTGTTTACATATGGAATTTATTTTTATTTTTCAAGCGTCGGATTTGGATTCTCCTCTCACTCAAACTAGTCCGTAGTTTGTTGATTTTTTTGTTGCGCTTTGAATCACTTTTCCAACCAAAGAAAGATGAGAAATCACACTTGACATACGTACTTATTTATTTGATGAATTGATGACAATTGAATTGTGAAGATATGTATATGCAAGTTTGACATTTCACCTATGATTTTATCATGTTATTTCATATGTTTATATCATATTACTTCATATGTTTATATCATGTTATTTCATATGTTTGTATTATGTCATTCATATGATTTTATTTTGTTATTTCATATCATATTATGTCTGTTTGATCATATGTCATGATATGTTGAATATTTTTATGTTTATTTAATATTCTGGAATCACACTACAAGTTCCTTCACTATAGGTTGAAATGATACATCCTCGAACGATCTTTAGAGTAAGGAAAAATTGTTATGGGCTGAAATGATAGGCTTGAACAATTTTATTTGACTTGGGATTGCGGGTTTGAAATGATATAAAAATCGGAAAATTAATAAATTGCGAACTGAAATGATATATGTCCTTATTTACTTGACCCTAGGGTAGAGAATTTTTTACAGACTCCGTGGATGATTTAAAATGATTTTTCTAAAAAATATTAAGTATTTTGGATTTTTATATATGAATCTCAACTAAAATTTATTGTAATAATTTATGTGAATTTGTTTACATGTGTTAAAATTTTATAAGTAATAAATAGTTGGAAATGTAAATTTTGGAATCTAATTTACAATATGAAGGTTAATTGAATTTTTATAAGCCGATTCGACTTAATAATAGTATTTTATTCTAACCTATAAATTTAAAGTTTTAACTCATGTAATAGTGATTAAAATGATAAATGTTTTGTGAAAAGAAATGTAAGTTAAAACGTACATTTGACATGTAAGTTTTTAACTAATGAGATGGCATGATTGGAAAAAAAATGGCAAATGTCATTTACTGAGAAGAAATTAAATTGTAAGTTAAAATACTTTTAACTTGGCATAAGGATTTCTGCTTTAAATTTGATATTTTAGTAACAAAGTTATTTTACTAAATGTGTGGTTTCTTTAATGACCAAATAGCTAAATTTTGAGTAGTATAATGGGAATGATATAATGACTTTGATAAAAACTGCATAAAGATATGTACTATTTGATTATATAAACTATTGTAGTAGGAAGTATTACTGTAGCAATTCTGCACTGCTGCGATATCCTTACTGTAACAATTCTGCACTGCTGCGATTTCCTTACTGTAATAATTCTGCACTGCTGCGATTTCCTTACTATAACGATTCTGCACTGCTGCGGATTATTACAGTAGCAATTCTGCACCGTTGCGAATTCTTATAGTAGCATTTCTACACTACTGCGAATTCTTACCGTAACAATTCTACACTGCTGCGAATTCGTACAGTAGCACTTCTATACTGCTGCATTTTCTTAAAAGTGACATTTTTTGAATGCTACAATTTTCTTAAAGGTTATATGTATGGTTATAAAAGTTACATTTTTAAAGTGCTATGATCTCTAAACTTTTATGTTTTAAAGGGGTTATAATTAAATGAATTTGGAAGTGTTACTACCTTGGAAAAATGAATAATATTTTAAAAGAATAATGATATGGAATTTATATGGTTTGAAAGGAATATGTTTGATATGAAATATAACCATTTGAATTGAAATAACCACGGGTTATAATAACGATTGGTTGTTAAAGAGACCGAGATCGATATGGGCATACTCTCTGTCGATACCGAAAACCACTTTGACAACTGTGTACGCGGTGGAGATTCCAGAATGAAGTAGGATGGTGGCGACGATCCTAAAGGTATATTTACGTGGACCTAACTCTCGTGAGTCAGCATAAGGTGGCTAAAACAGGAGCAATCGACGGGCCAAGGAGGTAGCTCCTCTAATCGGACACACTTCATCATTAGCCATTCTATTACTTTGTGATTGATTTGGTGCGCACCTTTGATTCGGGAGTGTGGATCGAGTTGGGCGGTAGTTGCGGCTATGCGTTACCAATAGTCCAGAAACGTAATTGGTATATCTACCATGGCATTGTCTAGTTGTGCCATGTCACCTACCCTAGCGCGCCTTCTACGAGTTTGATTTATGTCGTACCTATGTGGTATCCTCTAGCGGCTCCAGTTTATGGTGAGCTACGGTACTATATAGACTATTGGCATACCTAAATATGTGTTAAGGTGGAAAATGTAAAGCCTTAACGCTATTTTTAAATAGTGTACTTTACTTTAGACCCTACTATAATAGCGTATATTACTACATAGTAGATAGTTTAACGGACCCTTAGAGGATGGGCGATCCCAAGCATTTTTTAAGTTACTGACGCATTTCTTTACAGTTCACTTGAGTTGATTTACATTTTATAAGTATGTATGTCCTGACTCGATTGTTTTTTTGTTTTTGCTTTACGCTCGGGTCAGCCTGAGTTCCACAGCTTTGGTTTCATCCTCTTTCGAAGCTAGAGATCCGTTGAAGATTCAGTCGTCTACTTGATATTTTATTCTAGTTATTTCCATGCCACTTTTGCTTTGTAGTAGAAACTTATGTATCTAACTTTACAAGTATATTTGTTTCCAGACTTGGTATTATGTATTGGTTTTGAGACTTTGTATCTAGAAGCTTCATGAACTCCTATGTTTATTTATTCCGCTGTGAGGTTAATCTGATATTATGTGTCTGTGATTCTATGATTGATTTTATTTGCCCCAAATTTTATTAACATTCTGTTGTTTTGAATTATTCAAGTCCATCATGTGTGGTTTTATTATCGATTTGAATGGTCCAAAATGGCGGGATGTTACAGTGGGTATCAGAGCTTTGGTTTTAGGCAAACCTTAGCCTACGGGGCAAAAACTCATTAGAGATAGGGTAGAATACCCTAGAATGAGTAAAATCAATCTTAGAATCATTCTTTGTGAGAGAACGTATTTTCAAGTATAAAATGGTTTTCAAATGATTTTAAAGGATTATTTTGGATATAAAATTTTCTTGTTTTAAAATCTAATTTTCCTTAGAATTTCCTTCCTTTTCGAATCCACCTTGTTTAATAGAATTCTTTGATTAGGAATCCCATTCTAGTTGAACCTTGTCTTCTATCTCTTTCTATGTAGTTCTTATTTTTTCCTATTCTATTTTAGAATTGGGAAACTCCTAGGACTCCATCTGATATCCGTAGTTTTCTGGGCCTTGCTGGTTATTATCGGAGATTCATTGAGAATTTTGCTCGGATTGCTGCACCTCTCACCGCTTTAACTCGTAAGAATGCAAAGTTTAGATGGAATGATAAGTGTGAAGCTGCATTCAATGAGTTGAAGCGCAAGCTTACTTCCGTGCCAGTTCTTACCATTCCAAATGGAAATGAGGGATTAACGGTATACACTGATGCCAGTCGTGAAGGTTTGGGAGCCTTTCTGATGCAGGATGGGAAGGTTATCGCTTATGCTAGTTGCCAGTTGAAGACTCATGAAGCCAATTATGCAGTCCATGATTTTGAATTGTTTGCCGTAGTTTTTGCTTTGAAGCTTTGGAGACATCATCTATTGGGAACTAAGTTTGAGCTCTTTACGGATCATAAATCTTTGAAATATATTTTCACCCAGAAGGACTTGAATTTGAGACAAGTTAGGTGGCTTAAGTTTCTAGCTTCTTATGACCTCGACATCAACTATACCCCAGGGAAAGCTAATGTTGTAGCCGATGCTTTGAGTAGGAAGAAGGCGATGTTGTGTCAGCTTGTTGTTTCTTCTCCTCTTATGGATCGTATTGTTGATAAGCAGGATGAGGATAGGATAATTAGGCTTATTAAGGAGAATGTTTGTAACAGAGTTGGTGGTAGTAGCCTAGATGTAAGTGGAGCTCAGATTGATGATAAAGGGATTCTGAGGATTAATAATCGGATTTGTGTCCTGAATGTCGATGGATTGAAGCAAGAGTTACTTCGGGAAAATCATCGGTCTAGACTTTCTATTCATCCAGGTGTGGCAAAGATGTACCATGATATGAAGAAGTTGTATTGGTGGAGTGGTATGAAGTGTGATATCACTCTTTTTGTTAGTAGATGTGCAACTTGTCAACAGGTTAAGGCTGATCACCAGAAGACCGCAGGATTACTGCAACCTCTTGAGATTCCCAATTGGAAATGGGAACAAGTTTCTATGGATTTTATTGATGGATTACGGAGGACTAGGAGAGGTAATGAAAGTATTTGGGTAGTTGTGGATAGATTGACCAAGTCAGCTCATTTCATTCTGGTTAGGTCCAACCGTTCTACTTCTAGTTTAGGTGAGATTTATATGAGAGAGATAGTTCGTCTTCATGGTGTTCCTGTTAGTATTGTTTGCAATAGAGATCCCATCTTTACCAGTCAGTTTTGGAAAGCTTTTCAGGAATATTTAGGTACTCGTCTGAATCTGAGCACTACTTACCATCCGCAGACCGATGGTCAAACGGAAAGAGTGAATCAGATTTTAGAAGATCTTCTTCGTGCATGTGTCCTTGATTACGGAGGATCTTGGGAAGATCATCTCCATCTCGTTGAATTCACCTATAACAATAGTTATCAGGTATAATCTCAAATATCTATTTAAGGTTGTCTTAAACATTTATCTATCATATTCCATCTTTTGAATTCAGGCTAGTATCGAAATGGCTCCATTTGTTGCTATGTATGGACGACCTTGCAAATCTCCATCTTGCTGGATTGAATCCGGTGATCGTTTGGTTCTTAGTCTGGATATGATTTTAGAGGCTTCTGAGAAGGTTGAGGAGACTAGGAGGAAGATGAGGATTGCTCAAGATAGATAGAAGTAGTATGCTGACAGGCGTAGGAGGAGATTGGAATTTTCGGTGGGTAATCAGGTTTTCCTTAAGGTCTCTCCATTAAGAAATGTGATTCGGTTTGAATGGAAAGGGAAGCTCGCTCCTAGGTTTATTGGTCCTTTTCGCATCTTAGAGAGAGTTGGTTCCTTAGCTTATCGTTTGGAATTGCTTGAGAAACTTTCTGGAGTGCATAATGTGTTCCATGTCTCGCATCTTCGTCGGTATCTCCATGACCCATCCTTGATTATTCAGCCTTCTACTCTCGAGAGTTTGGATATTGAGACAAACCTTACTGTCGAGAGGAAGCCACTTCGTATTTTCGATAGAGGTACGAAGCAGCTTCGGAGAAAATCTGTCAACCTAGTCAAAGTGCAATGGAGCACTGATGATCGGGATTGTACCTGGGAAACGGAGGAGAGCATTCGTGCTTCAAATCCGGAATTGTTTATTCCAGGTACTATTTGTTGTCCTACCTTATCCTTCTTTATTTTCTGTGTCTCGTTCCTTTTCGAGAAAGAAAAGTTTTGAATGGGGGAGAGTGTAACAACCCGCAAATTTTGAGAATATTTTAAGTGAAAATTTATTTGAAATTTTGAATATAATTATTTTAAATTTCTAAATTGGGAAATTTTAATGTATAATTTTGAGTTTGATGTGAAATGTTCTTCCAAATTTAATAAAATAAAGATTTTTCTTAAAATGCAAATTTTGGTCAACTTTGGTCAAAGTTTGACTTTCTGTGAAAATTTTAAATTTTGAATTTTTAACTTTTTTTTATGAAGATGAATTTAATTTTAACATTTTCCCAGCTTTCCGTTTTGTTAATTTTTGATGTTTATTTCTCAAATTTTGCAACTTTTGGCGTATTACATGCAGTTATTTTCCCTACAACTTCTATTTTATTTTTATTGTGACTTGTTTGGGCTTAAACCATTTGGACTAGAAACCCTTTAGTTAGATGAGTAGCCTATATATAATCTCCTAAGGTTTTGGCTAGCCTCCACATCCATTCATTTGTGCCTCCACAGAAAAATGTAAGTCTTCTTCTCCTTTCTTCTCCAAAACCCTAGACTTCTCCCTCTTCTTCCTCCACAATTTTCCTCCTCCTTCTCCACAAATTTCGGCCACAACATCTCCTCTTCCTCTAACCACAAAGCCCTAGCCTAAAAACCCAGTACTCCTCTCTCCTTCTCCCTAGATCTTCTTCTCCACCACTCCTCTTCTCCCAAAATTTGCCATCACCTTCACCACCTCCTCTCACCTTCTTCTCTTCTCTCCTATTCTCCACCTCTTCCCAAAACCCTAGACCCTCCTCAACCAAAACCCTAGCCTAACCCTAAACCTAGCTATGACCGAACCCATCTCCACCAAAACCTAGCTATGGCCGAACAAACCTAATCCAAACCTAGCCTAGACCAAACCAAAACCACCTCTAGACCAAGCCTATGCAAACCCTAGACAATCCCTCTTATGTATTTTGCAAATATATATTTTTCTATTTTATTTTTCTATGTAAAATTATTTGTTTACGTATGGAATTTATTTTTATTTTTCAAGCGTCGGATTTGGATTCTCCTCTCACTCAAACTGGTCCGTAGTTTGTTGATTTTTGTGTTGCGCTTTGAATCACTTTTCCAACCAAAGAAAGGTGAGAAATCACACTTGACATACGTACTTATTTATTTGATGAATTGATGATAATTGAATTGTGAAGATATGTATATGCAAGTTTGACATTTCACCTATGATTTTATCATGTTATTTCATATGTTTATATCATATTACTTCATATGTTTATATCATGTTATTTCATATGTCTGTATTATGTCATTTATATGATTTTATTTTGTTATTTCATACCATATTATGTATGTTTGATCATATGTCATGATATGTTGAATATTTTTATGTTTATTTAATATTCTGGAATCACACTGCAAGTTCCTTCACTATGGGTTGAAATGATACATAACCGAACGATCTTTAGAGTAAGGAAAAATTATTATGGGCTGAAATGATAGGCTTGAGCAATTTTATTTGACTTGGGATTGCGGGTTTGAAATGATATAAAACCCGAAAAATTAATAAATTGCGAATTGAAATGATATATGTCCTTATTTACTTGACCCTAGGGTAGAGAAGTTTATACAAACTCCGTGGTTGATTTAAAATGATTTTTCTAAAAATTATTAAGTATTTTGGATTTTTATATATGAATCTCAACTAAAATTTATTGTAATAATTTATGCGAATTTGTTTACATGTGTTAAAATTTTATAAGAAATAAATAGTTGGAAATGTAAATTTTGGAATCTAATTTAAAGTATGAAGGTTAATTGAATTTTTATAAGCCGATTCGGCTTAATAATAGTATTTTATTCTAACTTATAAATTGTAAGCTTTAACTCATGTAATAGTGATTAAAATGATAAATGTTTTGTGAAAAGAAATGTAAGTTAAAACGTACATTTGACATGTAAGTTTTTAACTAATGAGATGGTATGATTGGAAAAAAATGATAATTGTCATTTAGTGAGAAGAAATTAAATTGTAAGTTAAAATACTTTTAACTTGGCATAAGGATTTCTGCTTTAAATTTGATATTTTAGTAACTAAGTTATTTTACTAAAGGTGTGGTTTCTTTAATGACCAAATAGCTAAATTTTGAGTAGTATAATGGGAATGATATAATGACTTTGATAAAAACTGCATAAAGTTATGTACTATTTGATTATATAAACTATTGTAGTAGGAAGTATTACTGTAGCAATTCTGCACTGCTGCGATTTCCTTACTATAACAATTCGGCACTGCTGCGATTTCCTTACTGACAATTCTGCACTGCTGCGGATTATTACAGTAACAATTCTGCACCGTTGTGAATTCTTACAGTAGCATTTCTGCACTGCAGCGAATTCTTACCGTAACAGTTCTGCACTGCTGCGAATTCTTACAGTAGCACTTCTGTACTGCTGCGTTTTCTTAAAAGTGACATTTTCTGAATGCTACAATTTTCATAAAGGTTATTTGTATGGTTATAAAAGTTACATTTTTAAAGTGCTATGGTCTCTAAACCTCTATGTTTCAAAGGGGTTATAATTAAATGGATTTGGAAGTGTTACTACCTTGGAAAAATGAATAATATTTTAAAAGAATAATGATATGGAATTTATATGGTTTGAAAGGAATATGTTTGATATGAAATATAAACCATTTTAATTGAAATAACCACCGGTTATAATAACGATTGGTTGTTAAAGAGACCGGGATCGGATATGGGCATACTCTCTGTCGAAACCGAAAACCACTTTGACAACTGTGTACGCGGTGGAGATACCAGAATGAAGTAGGATGGTGGCGACGATCCTAAAGGTATATTTACGTGGACCTAACTCCCGTGAGTTAGTATAAGGTGGCTAAAACAGGAGCAATCGACGGGCCAAGGAGGTAGCTCTTCTAATCGGACACACTTCATCGTTAGCCATTCTATTACTTTGTGATTGATTTGGTGCGCACCTTTGATTCGGGAGTGTGGATCGAGTTGGGTGGTAGTTGCTGCTATGCGTTACCAATAGTCTGAAAGTGTAATTGGTATATCTACCCCGGCATTGCCTAGTTGTGCCGTGTCACCTACCGTAGCGCAACTTCTACGATTTTGTTTTATGCCGTACCTATGTGGTATCCTCTGGCGGCTCCAGTTTACGGTAAGCTACGACACTGTATAGACTAGGCATACCTAAAAATGTGTTAAGGTGGAAAATGTTAAGCCTTAACGCTATTTTTAAATAGTATATTTTACTTTAGACCCTACTATAATAGCGTATATTACTACATAGTAGATAGTTTAACGGACCCTTAGAGGATGGGCGATCCCAAGCATTTTTTAAGTTACTGACGCATTTCTTTACAGTTCACTTGAGTTAATTTACATTTTATAAGTATGTATGTCCTGACTCGATTGTTTTTTTGTTTTTGCTTTACGCTCGGGTCAGCCTGAGTTCCATAGCTTTGGTTTCATCCTCTTTCGAAGCTAGAGATCCGTTGAAGATTCAGTCGTCTACTTGATATTTTATTCTAGTTATTTCCATGCCACTTTTGCTTTGTAGTAGAAACTTATGTATCTAACTTTACAAGTATATTTGTTTCCAGACTTGGTATTATGTATTGGTTTTGAGACTTTGTATCTAGGAGCTTCATGAACTCCTATGTTTATTTATTCCGCTGCGAGGTTAATCTGATATTCTGTGTCTGTGATTCTGTGATTGATTTTTTTTGCCCCAAATTTTATTAACATTATGTTGTTTTGAATTATTCAAGTCCGACATGTGTGGTTTTATTGTCAATTTGAATGGTCCAAAACGACGGGATGTTACAGGATAGGTATACGAACATATGCTAAACATCCCCAAGTTCTAAAATAAGACACATTCGGTTTATAATTTCTTAAGATTTCAAAAGATAACACACGGTCAATTGGATTTCCTCCCACCAATGTGTTGATGCACCAGAATTAAGTAAAATAGCAACTACTAATTCAGTTAATGTTCTATTTTTCCTTTCAGCTTTACCATTCATTTTAGGTGAATACGGTGCAGTTGTTTCATGTATTATTCCATGTGAGTTGCAAAAGTCAATAAACAAACTTGATCCATATTCAGTTTCTCTATCACTATGCAATCTTTTAACTTTCTTATTAGACTGATTTTCAATTTCAGTCACGAAAGATTTAAACATCTCAAATGCATCACTTTTATTTTTCATAAGGTATACATAGGTAAAATCAGAGCAATCATTAATGAAAGTGATAAAGTAGCGGTGTCCATTTCTAGTCATAGTGTCATCAAGCTCACATATATCAGAATGAATCAAGTCTAAGGGTTCTGATTCACTAATGAATCAAGTCTAAGGGTTCTGATTCCTAATTACAGATTTATGTGGGGTTTTAGTTATTTTTCTTGACTACAAATATCACATTTTTCAAAATCATTTAGTGACATATTAGGGATTATACCTAAGCTACTCATGTTCTTTATCATTCGTTTATTAACATGACATAGTCTAGAGTGCCAGATATTAATATCGTACAACATATAAGCAGAAACAGACATTTTATTACATTCAACATTCAACTTAAACATGCCATCAGTTGCATAACCCCTACTCACAAATATACCATTCATAGTGATAGTGTACATGTCAGCCCCAATAGTCTATGTAAACCCAGCCTTATTAAGAAGATAACCCGAAACAAGATTCTTTCTCATCTTTGGAGTGTGCGTGATGTCTTTCAGAATGATGGTCTTTCTAGAGGTAAACATCAGCTCTACGCTTCCAATCCCAGCAACAATAGTGGTGTGAGAGTCTCCCAACAGCACTTTCTTGTCCTTAGTCTCTGTGTATGTTTTGAACATAGCACGATCATAGCAGATATGACATGTAGCGCCAGTATCTACCCACCAACCCTTTGATCCGCCAACAAGGTGAATCTCATCAGAAATCATAGCTGTCAGAAGCTCCTCGGTCAGGTTAGCCTACGGTGCAGAGCTTGCCCTGTTCCGACATTTGTGTGCCATAAGACCTGGTTTTCCACAGTTGTAACAAAAAAACAACTGTCCACGGTCATTTTTTTGGGGTGGTTTCTGTTGACCTCTATGGTTTCCTTGCAAATTCCGATTATTGCGGTTCTAATTAAGCTTGCGGTTTTGATTCTTAAAGCTTTTGGGATTCGGTTTCAGAACTGCAACTTTCTTAGTGTTGCTTGAAATAGCAAACACTTCTTTCTTCATATCATGTTTACGAGAATCCTTCTCAATTCGAAGACGGACTTTCTAATGAAAATTCTTTAGTTTTATATCCAAGATTATTCTTAAAATCCTTCCAACTTGGAGGTAACTTATCAATCAAAACTACCACTTGAAACTGTTCATTTAAACTCATACCTTCGGAGATGATCTCATAAGCTATTTTCTGAAGCTCATGAGACTGCATCTCTACTGACCTGTCATTTGTCATCTGCTATCTGGTACTTGAGGTAGCGGCTGACGGCAAACTTCTTTGCTCCTGCTTCCTCTGTATCGCACTTTTTCTACAGCGCTTCCCAGATCTCCCTTGTTGTATTGTCAGAGTTGTAGTGGTCATAGAGACCGTCGTTGAGTCCGTTGAGGATGAAGTTCTTCCATAAGTAATCCTGCTCTGTCCAGATTTGCAACTCCTTCGATTTCTCTGCCCAGGCTCTTAGCTGATCTGTGTCTGCTTCGTCGGGTCTGTTTGGCAGCTGCGGTTTATCAGTTGTTAGCACAGCGGCCACCTTTCTCATTGTCAGAAATAACTTCATCTTCTGCCTCCAGCGCTTGAAATGAAGGCCCTCGAACCTGAAGGGAGCAGCAAACATCATGGGGACCTGGAACAGCGTTGCAGGGGCAGCGGCATCCAAATCTGCAGCAGAAGTCATCGTTGCTGGCGGCGTCTTCAATTTGTTGTAAATAGATGAACTTCGGTTGAGTTGTACTCTATCACTGCCTTGAAGACGTTTCGACGTTCTGCTCAGGGGTGCAAACAGTCAAACAAACGCCGCCGCCTCCAAGATAAAACAGCCTCTTTTTGTTTGATTTTTAGTATCGATCCGTCTGCACAAACAGATTCGACTCAGTCATACTCAAAAATACTGCTCGGCTTTTGTTTTTGTTGAAGAAAAAAAGGTTTCGTGGAGAAGAAGAATGGCCTGCAGTAAAAAAATGTCGTTCTGGTTTTGGTTTCGTCTATCAATTAATTAAAATAAACGGAAAACCAAGTCGAACGGTGGTTACCGTTACCATTTGACAAATACCGGCCGGTCGGTCGACGCGTGTGCGCATGTGGTGGTCAAGCATGGTTTCCCTTCTCACAAAAGAGCATCATTGGGTGCCCAAAGGGCCCAATTTAACTTCTAAGAATCAAGTATATATACTTAATTTTTTTTCTACAGTCCAACAATGTGAGACTAGTCACATAGGTGCATTTACACTTATTCATTTTTTAATAATTCACTTAAAATTTTAAAAACATTTCCCACAGTGGTTACCGCTACCATTTGACAAATACCGTTACCGTACCATTTTTACTGTTAATCTAAAATTGCTTACAGTTACCGATCGGCTGGTATACCGAAGATTGGTATACCGATAATCTAGTAACCGTTACACTGGTAATGGTAAATTACCATTTGTCCAAAAAAATCCATAACTTGACATGTTTTTACACTATCGCATCTTTGATATACTATTTATAGTGTTACTTAATAAAGGGCATAAATGAGAAAGAAAAGA
This sequence comes from Allium fistulosum, assembly GCA_030737815.1. Lineage (NCBI taxonomy): Eukaryota > Viridiplantae > Streptophyta > Magnoliopsida > Asparagales > Amaryllidaceae > Allium > Allium fistulosum. Next base: position 856,915,308 of record CM060907.1, read on the forward strand.
AGTGTATTTGACATTATTTGACCTGACTGCTGAACTAAATTTAATTATTTGTTTGATGCTAAATGTCTATATTAAAACATATCATATGAATATACATGTGTTTTAAATCGACTGGTAAATTTACCGTTACAACTGGTTTTAAAGAAATATTACCGATAATTACCGTAGAAAATAGTAAATTTACCATTACCATATCGATTAAACTGATGTACCTATATCAATCAATAATGGTAACCGATTGACTGATAATGGTATGGTAAATTTATCGTTACCATAACAGCCCTAAACAATTTTATGCAACAACTTCGTCGCAGCGTTAACTGACCACATGCTCTGATTCATCTCATACGAAGACAAAGTAATAAGAAATCGTTGGTAAGTTTATGTTAATTCTACTCGCCATATATTGGTTCTCGTATGTATTTCACATTGTTTATTATCATCACCACTGCATTGAAGCAATGGCTTGGATATATTGTGGTCTTTGCTAACTCTGTCTATGTTATGTTTGAATTTTTACGGTTTGTTTGCTACCAGCATGTTGAGTTGTTTTATAATTTCAAGCTTTTAGGTTAACTCGTATGTGCTAGACAGTGGTGAAACTTGGATGTTTTTTTACAGCCAATTTGTAATATCTGGTAAAAAAAACTTGAAGCTGATGGTTTGTGCATTAAATATAAAGTGAAAATTTTATTTTCTAGAAATTATATTTCATACTCAGGAATACTGAGATGTGTAATAATGATTTGCGTATGTCGTTTTACTCAATTTTGGAAATTTTCAAATGTGAATTTTATTGCATGCTTTATCTGATTATGTTCATGTACCCTTCAATCCTTCATAATACAATTTTAAAGCACGACATGATAACCCTGTGTATATACACTCAAATATCCACTACATATATTGTATCTAATTTCAATTGTAGGTTGTATTTCTTTTTTTAATATCAATTACCATTAAACTTTGTTTACAGTATTTACGTTAGGTTTTAAAAATGGAGTCTGATGTTGTTAAGTATCTTAGTATTGAGATGCTCATTCCTACCATTAACACGTTTTAAAGGTACACCCCTCAATATTAACTCATATAAATGTTCTTTACACAACGGTGAGAAACAGTTATAATTTTTTAGTATAGTAGAATTAGAAGAAGTAAAACCTTTGCTTTTGATCATAATGTAAAATTTGGGTGGACAGTAGTAATCAGTATTTGTACTGACCTAGGTATACTTCCTATGTTTACAAGCAATTAACACAGTTTTGGCAACTAATTACAGGTAGTTAAATCTGCTCATAAGCTACTTATTATTTACCTCCTGTTTATTTCACTTTCTACAACTAAATTTGACTACAAGTTCAAGTTATGTTTACACAAGTATTTTCTTAACTTTTTAATTAATTAACAGTACTTAACAAATCTTATCAAATCTGATTTTTAGTAGAAAAATTATAAGGCAAGTTATTTCCAAACAATCTCTTAAACTTAGTTTAGCAATAACTTTTCTCTGCTTTGGGTTTAAATATTATGTGCATAACTATTAACAGGAAATAACAAGTCAGATAACAAGACTTTGTCAAGTCATTCTATCTCCTTTATTTACTATTGATTTCCTTATTTTACTACAGTTTGAAATGGTCATGTATTTTAAACTTTAAACTATCTGTACTTGTTCTATGAGGCTATATATATAGCTATGATGAAAGCTGAATAAAATAGAGAAGGAATAATATTATCTTTATGGTATCAGAGCCGTAACTATACCTATATTCAAATAAATAAATAAAAATGTCAGTATCTCCTTACTCATCGTCATTCCTTTCTTCCATCCCTACCACTAACATCCACCACATAGTTTCAGTGAAACTCACTACCAAAAAACATCCAGCTAGAGACTACGAATTAGAAACTGAACAATTTTAGTCCGTAATTAAAGACAAATCAGAAACTGAAAAAATCAGTCTTTGATATTTGAAATTAATGACTGAATTTTAGTTTCAAATCAGTTGCAGAATTCTAAAGATACCTAAGACCAAACATCAGTCTTTACTTCAGTCAATGATTGGTGTTTAAATTAATTTAATTTATAACCGTTGAGATAATTATCCTATTTCAAAATCTTACGGTCAAATTCACTGATCCATGTGATAATATTTGAAGTTATCAAAAACCGAACTAATTCTTAGTTTTAATAAATCATTGTTTTTTATTTCAGTAATGATCCCATTTTTTCCTTGATCTAAGGACGCACAAATCCACTCATCCACTATCACTTTTCTTCTACATTACATTTTTACGTTTTCACTCAGAATCCACACTGTCTACTAATTCTACTCCACATCACTTTGAAATTTTCAATAACCGGTAGCTTCATCTGTCCTTTCTTGGTCACAGGAAGCGTGAAATTTCCAATAACCGGAAGGTCAACTGTAAACCCAATGTACAATTCATAGTCGATATCCCAGTCTCGTCCAACTTCTTTCATTATGCTTATCATAAAATCGTAGGCACTTTCATTGGCACGTCCATCTTTTTTATTTCCTTTTGCTTCAGTGATCCTGGGTCTGGAATACTGCCTGATATGATTTTCCTGTGATATATATGGCATCACATGAACCAGGCATCCGACCGTATATATGCACCATGAATATATATAGTTATCATGGCAGGTTAAGGGTTCACAGTTTACTTACAAAATTTGGTGCAGATTACTTGCAAAATCTGGTGAAAAAGCATATATTAGAAGAAGAAAGTGAGAAAATATGTCGGCTACTACACTGCTGCAGATTAGTAACAAAATTTGGCGCACGCAAAATCTAAATCAAACACTCCCCTCTTTGTTCTGTAGCCCAAGTCTCCTTCTTCAAGCAACTACATCTTCGATGCCATTGAAGGAAATCTAGTTCCAACCATCACAGTAATGAAAAAGAATTAAGCATCAATCACTTGATATTAGAATGACACCACATGGCAACTAACATATCCTAAAATTAACCGCTGAAACTTGTTGTGGATAGCACGCATAGCACAGCTCATGAGATGGAGAGTTGCATTTGAAGGTGATAAAGTTAGTATGAAGAAAAGTTATTTATGGTTCAGTGATGTTAATATGTACCTGTGATAAGATTAGATTATGATTATGTACTCTATTCACGATCAGTTTTGTAATCTCATATTGAACAGCAAAGTACATCAATTTTTTACACATATATAGTATATACGTTGGTTAATTGCTATCAGATATTATATATTTACACACACACATATGCAACTATTTTTGAATTGTGAATTAATAAATAAATGAAATTAAATACTTTTAAAGTCTATATCATTTGTGACTGATTTAAAACCGTGTTACAGTCTTTAAAATTAGGTCTTTAACAGTATTTAAAACTGAAATTTCAGTATTTAAATTTTAAGACTGAATATGCAGTCTCAAAGCATTTTTAGGACTTGAGAAATAAAGACGGAAACTTCGGTCTCTGCTCGGTCTTTACATATATTTTTAAGACTGAATTGTTTATATAAAGACTGAAATCTTCCGTCTCTATCTCAATGTTTTTTTGTAGTTGACAGCACAAACTATGTGCTTTGGCGTGCTCAATTCCTCCCTCTTCTCCGTGGCTATAAACTAATGAAGTACATTGATGGCAGCTACCCATGCCCCACGTCCAAAGCCAAAGACGACAGTTCCTCACATTCCGAGTATGATGCTTGGCAACAACAAGACCAAGTCCTACTTAGTTGGATTCTCTCCTCTCTATCTGAATCTATTCTAGCCAGTGTTGCTAGATATAAAACTTCACAAGAAGTTTGGACAGCCATAGAAAAACTATGTGCGTCTAAATCTCAAGCACGTACCATGCAGCTACAAAATGAGCTAAGGCACATGCGCAAAGGAGACAAGACCATGACTAAATATTTGGTTCAAGCTCGTTCCATAGCTGATCTCCTTGCTGCTTCCGGACAAGCAATACCAGATCCGACGTTTCAACAACTCATTCTCATGGGATTGGAATCAACTTATGATCCGATAGTGACCACCTTGTCTGCTACTATTGATAATATCTCTTACTCCATGGATGATTTTCAAGCACATCTCCAAGCTTTTGAATTGCGCATTCAAGCACAGCAAGCTTCACTTTCCCCTCAGCCTACTGCCAACATAGCCACCACAAATCAGTTCTCTCATGGACGTGGTGGTCGTTTCGGTCAAGGAAGACGTGGTAATGGCGGTCGATCAACTGTAAATCGTCACCCTAATACTTCATTACAAGGACCATGTCAAATATGTGGAAAACGAAATCATACAGCTCAACGATGTTGGCATCGGTTTGATCAAACCTTCGCTACTCAAGGATATAGACCTCCACAACAAAATCAAAATCCTACGCAACAACCACACTCAAATACAGCCTATGTTCTTCACTCAGATAACAATCATCACGGTCAGTGGATACTAGACAGTGGTGCCTCTACTCATGTAACCGGGGATCTTCAGAACTTGCATATTCACAATCCTTATGAGGGACCCGATCAAGTTCGTGTAGGTAATGGTTCCAGCCTTCCTATAACTAATATTGGTAAGACCATCTATCGTTCAAATTCTCGTACATTTACTATGAATCCAGTTCATTATGTTCCTTCACTCAAAGCAAATTTGCTTTCTGTTTCTCAATTCTCTGCTGAAAATAATGTCTGTTTTGAATTTCATCCAACTTATTTTCTTGTGAAGGATCGTCATACGGGGAAAACAGTGTTGCAAGGGCTAATTAAAGACGGTCTCTACTATTTCACCAATGCTCGTGATTTTTCTAATTCTATTTCTTCAGCATTTTTGTCTAATAAGTGTACGTTGGATGTTTGGCATCAGCGATTAGGACATCCTATGTTTAGAATTGTGAAACATATTGTCTCCAATTTTTCCCTTCCAGTTTGTAGTAATAAAATCAGTTGTTGCAACTCCTGTCATGTCAGTAAAAGTCGAAAACTTCCATTCCATGATAGTTTAACTACTTATTCATCTCCTTTGCATTTGATAGTCTCAGATTTATGGGGACCTTCACCTATCATATCTAAAGACGGTTTCCGTTACTACTTACTATTAATGGATGTATTTAGTCATTTTATTTGGATATTTCCTTTACGTCAAAAGTCTGAAGCATTGGCTGTATTTATCAATTTCAAAAACAAGATTGAAAACTTACTCAACACAAAGATAAAAAATTTCCAATCTGATAATGGTACCGAATATCGAAAATTCACAACTTTTCTTGAAGAAAATCGTGTTTATCGTAGATTCTCTTGTCCACACACCGCCGAGTAAAATAGACTAGCTGAGAGACGTCATCGACACATACGAGAAACTGGTACTGCCCTTCTCTCTCAAGCTAGTCTTCCTGAACGATTTTGGGTCGAAGCTTTTCAAACTGCATGTTATTTATTAAATAGATTACCCTCTCCGGTTACAGAAAATAAATCACCTTTTCATATGTTGTTTGGTACCATTCCCGACTACAGCATGCTACGAGTCTTTGGCTGTTTATGTTATCCTCATTTAAAACCATATGTTGAACACAAATTAGCACCAAGGTCATTACCTTGTGTATTTATTGGATATCATTCTGCATACAAGGGTTATCTTTGCTTTCACATCCCTTCAAATCGTTTATACATCTCACGACATGTGTCTTTTGTAGAGAGCATATTTCCCTTTGCAAATACAGCTAATACACCATGTGATGGAACCTTCAGATCGACTAATATTCCCATTATATTTCGGCCTCCCACTATGCCTACACTACCAATAGTACCAGCTTCTTCTACTACATATTTTCCTAGTTCCCCTCCTCCAAATATGCCTGCTGAAGCTATTTGTCCTGAACCAAATTCACATGCTTCAACTACCTCGATACCACCAGCACATACATCTCCATCAATTCCTTTATCACCACAAATTGAACCTGCACCAACTCCAACAATAGATTTTGTGCCAACACAGCCTTTGCTGCCTTCATCACCACAAACTGAATCTTCACAACCTGCACTAACTCCAACAGTGGATATAGTGCCCACACACCCTATGCAAACACGTTCAAAAGATGGCATATTCAAGCCTAAGATTTACACAGCAACCAAACACCCAATGCCTAATCTTCACCTCCAAGAACCAAGCTATTACACCCAAGCTCTCAAACATAAAGAATGGCGGCAAGCTATGGACACTGAAATCAATGCACTACTTCGTAATGGAACATGGACCCTTGTACCTCCAAAACAAGGAATTAATATTGTCGGCTGCAAATGGATATATCGAATCAAAAGAAAAGCAGATGGTTCAATTGATCATTATAAAGCTCGACTGGTGGCTAAAGGTTTTCATCAGCAACCAGGCATTGACTTCAATGAAACGTTTAGTCCCGTCGTCAAGTTTTGCACCATACGGACAGTGCTCACTATTGCTCTCTCTAAAGGATGGTCGATTCGACAACTTGACGTTCAAAATGCATTCCTTCATGGTTATCTTCAAGAAGAGGTTTATATGCACCAACCACCTGGATTTATTGACAAACAGCATCTTTCCTTTGTTTGTCGGCTACACAAATCCTTGTATGGCCTCAAACAAGCACCACGAGCATGGTATCACCGACTTAGCTCTCATCTTCTTCATTTGGGCTTTCAAATTTCTCATGCAGATTGCTCCTTGTTCATTAAACATGATACTGGTTTGACCATTTATGTTTTGGTGTATGTCGCTGACATCATTGTCACAGGCTCCTCTGATGCAGGTATTCACTCACTTATTAAATCATTGAATTCTTCTTTCGCAATCAAGGATCTTGGACCTTTGAACTATTTCCTTGGTATTTAAACTATAAAAACCTCTACTGGTTTGTTTTTGTCTCAAAGAAAGTATATTAATGATATATTAGAACGTACCAAAATGGTTGGTGCTCGTCCAGTGTCCACTCCTCTTGATACCAAGAACAAGCTATCAATTCATGGTGGTAAACAAGTCATCGATCCCACACTATATCGCAGTGTTGTTGGCGCACTACAATATCTCACATTTACCCATCCAGATATATCGTTTGTTGTTAACCGTGTATGCCAATTTATGCAAGATCCACGGGAAGATCATTGGGATGCCGTCAAAAGAATCATACGATATCTTAAAGGCACTGCTGAATTTGGGCTTTCCTTAAAACCTGCTTCTACGCTAAATTTATGTGCATACTCTGATGCCGATTGGGCTGGCTGTCCTGATTCTCGTCGATCTACCAGTGGTTTTTGTATATTTTTTTGGAAGCAACCTTATATCTTGGAGTGCACGCAAGCAAACTACCGTGTCTAAATCTAGTACAGAGAGTGAGTATCGTGCTTTAGCTACAACTACCGCAGAACTCATATGGATTGAATCTCTTCTTCAAGAACTTGGTGTTCATGCTAATATTCCAACATTATGTTGTGATAATCTGGGAGCAACATACCTCACTGTCAATCCGGTATTTCACTCTCGCACCAAACATATCGAGATAGATTATCATTTTGTTCGTGAAAGAGTAGCGCGCAAGCAACTAGATGTTCAGTTCGTATCTACTAAAGATCAACTTGCAGAAATCCTAACTAAAGGATTGAGTACTCAACTCCATGCTTTTATACGGGACAAGTTGACCGTCAAGACGCTCAACTTGCGGGAGAGTATTAACAGGAAATAACAAGTCAGATAACAAGACTTTGTCAAGTCATTCTATCTCCTTTATTTACTATTGATTTCCTTATTTTACTACAGTTTGAAATGGTCATGTATTTTAAACTTTAAACTATCTGTACTTGTTCTGTGAAGCTATATATATAGCTATGATGAAAGCTGAATAAAATAGAGAAGGAATAATATTATCTTCAATAACTTTGAAGTTCTATGTATATGATAGAATAACTTCACCTTGCTGCATAACATATTGTAAGAGGTATGTTTGAGCTGCTCATGTTGTCAGCAAAGTAAATTGGACTGTTAAACAAACTTTTAGTTCATTTCATATTATTTTAACAATCCAATTTACGTTTTAAAACGTATTTGATATAAAAAAATTACAGTACACACATGTAAAGCTGGAACTTAGCTTATTAGGTAGCCGAATTAGGTCATCTGAAACTGCTGTTTTTGACTTACCATGAAATCATAGCCATCCTTGGATAATGCCAATAGTATATATTATAGCTAACCTGGTTACAATTTGAAATGTTATTAACAGCTCAATTCATGTTAGATATCAGTTTAGTTCATGTAAAAGCCGTAGTTGCAATATCAGACTAACTTTAAGCAAGTGAAATGAAAACTGTATTAGAGGTTTGTACGACTTCTAAATGAACAGTTTTTATAAATAAAAAACGAATGTCCTCTTATATGTTCTTTTATTTGAGTTAACATGCATACAACATTTATGTTTATAACGTGCTGCATATTTTATTACATCAATTTTTTTTTGAAGAAAGATAAATAGGCCAGGCCCAGTTTACAAAAGCGAGTTATATCATTACAAACCCGAGCCAACCTCTTATTACCCAGTAACCCTAACCCTAATACGCCGAATATTTCAAATTCTCGTAACCCTAAAATGGCGAAGATGTAGAATAAACGATTCTCCATTTATGTCTCCATGCCATCCTTCTTAACACCACTCGATTCTCCCCTCTTCCAGTATGATAGACTACTGTTGAATCCTCCTCGCATCCCTTCAATATTCACTTTAAAGTGATTGCTTTTCTGGTGAAGTAAAAACCAAGAGGAATTAGCAGATTTGAGGTCACTGCGACTCTGATCTGTTAATTCCTTCCCCATATTTGCACTTTCGCCTAAAGATGAGCTCCGATTCAACTTGGTAACCTCGTTTGTTCGCTGGTTAGCAAGGAAGTCTTTGTCGCTTGCAACTGAGCTCTGATTTAGACCATTAACTTCAAATTATTGTTGATTGTCTTGAGATTCTTTCGCACGAGCGAGAAAGAGCTCTAGATGTTTGCTGCCAGCTTCATGGCTCCATTCGTCAGCTAAAAAATAAAACTTGGTTTGATCCCTGACTTTTCTCTTTGATTTATGAAGAATAATCCTGATGTTTGTCTCGATAAGTATCCACTTCCGTTCTCTGTTCATACTGCTTTTATTATGTGTTCGAAAGTTCCTTTCTTTCCAAATATGAAACACGGCAATAGTTATTAATATGTGAGCATAATCTCTTTCGCTGGTTTTAGCTTTAAAATTGTTGTTGATATATTGAATAGCTTGCACTAGACCCATCTGACCATTGTTGGCAATATGCAGTATGGTTTGAATATGATTCCAGATGTAGTAAGAATAACTGCATTCAAAAAAACAGATGATTAGCACTTTCATTTACTAAATTGCATAAGGAACAAAGTGAATTGTTTGAATTTTCCTATTTATTTATTTTATCCCAAGTTGGCAATCTATTATTAACTGCAAAATATGCACAAAAAGTCATCTTGGGACAATTCACTTTGTTTTATATACAGTTATACCATTCAATAGTGGGTACTTTATTTCTAATATTTTCCCAAGTAATTTTAAAGGAAAACTTCCCTCTTGTGCTTGCTTTCCAGTCCCAATAATCACTGTCTGCATGAATATCAATGGGAATTTGACATATACTATTCTTATGAGGGTATGTAGAGTGCAACTGTGGTTGCCATTGATTATCCTTTATTATCATAAACACTGTATCATTAACCCAACCACAAATGACCAAACTGTCCTAGCCCACTTTATTAACAAAAGACTCATTATTAAACCAGGGGTCAAACCATAAATTAGTTTGTTCTCCTAGTTTAAATTTTCTCTCCAAAAAAGACTTACCAATATTCCTGCATTTTAAGATTTGTTTCCATACATAAGACTGATTATTTTTTGGTAGAACAGTCCAAAAGTTATCATTTTTGAGGTATTTGGACTTCATCCATCTTGCCCAAAGAGAGTCTGCATTCACAAATCTCGAAAATAGTTTTAAATGGCATGTTAGAATGAGATCATTCATATTTCTAATACCAAACCCCCCCCCTCGTTTTTAGGTCTGCACACTTTTTCCCAGCTGGTTTTATGATATTTACCCCTCCATAAAAAATCAGCACATCTACTTTCAATTTTTTTAATTGAGACAACTGGGATATGATATGTTTGTAGCCAATATAAAATAATGGCATAAATCACAGTTTTTATAAGCTCCAACCTGCCAGCAATAGAAAGAAGTTTACACGACCAAGTTTCCATTTGTTCTTGAATTTTTTCAATAAGCATAGAGCAGTCAGAATCTCTAATCTGATTAATAGATAAAGGCAGACCCAAATATTTAATAGGAAATTTACCTTCTGCTATATTTAGAGATTCTAAAACCTCATTTTTGTATCTATTGTTTTTACTAAAATAAGCTTTACTTTTGCGTTCATTAAGTTGGAGGCCAGTATATTCATAAAGTTTGCCAAAAATGTTTTTGATAGCATCTGCATTAGTCTTATTAGCCTTAATAAAGACCATAAGGTCATCTGCATATATGAGATGATTAATACAAGGCTGGATTTTATTCATAGGAGTAATCTTACCTTTAATAGCTTCTTTTTTCCATTAATATAGAAAAGTACTCCATGACCATAGTAAAAAGGTAATGTGATAATGGATCACCTTGCCTAATACCCATATTACTTTTTACAAAACCCTCTGACTTATCCTGAATGAGAATAGAAAAGGTAGGAGAATTAATACATTCAAAAACCAAATTGCAAAATTTACTAGGGAAGCCCATACATTTCATAATATGATATATAAAATGTATGTTTACTTTGTCATAGGCCTTTTGCAAATCCACTTTAATACAAACATTATCAACATTTTTAGAATTAAAGTTTCTCACCAGTTCATGGGCTAGAAGAGAATTTTCATAAATGAGTCTGCTAGGAACAAATGCACTCTGATTTTCAGAGACAATAAATGGCAGAATATTCTTAATCTTATTACTTAATACAGTAGCAATGGTTTTATAAATGAAATTGCAACAAGAGATGGGTCTATGGTCACCAATACAAGTAGGATTTTTATTTTTGGGGATTAAAGTAATAAAAGTATGATTAATGCTTTTAAGAATTTTGCCTTTATCAAAAAATTCATTTACTACACCCAAAACCTGACATTAATGCTATCCCAGTGATTTTTATAAAATTTTACATTAAAGCCATCAGGACCAGGACTCTTGTTGTCACCAGCATTGAACACTACATATTTAATTTCTTCAATAGAAACTGGAGAAAGTAATATATCAGAAGCATTGGCATTTAAAACATTTTTACAAATAATATGAGGAAAATTATTAATATTAGATTTAGAAAAATAAAGTTTTTCATAATAGTCAACTACATCTTTAACCACTTTATCATAAGCATTAGTTAGATTACCAGTTTTATCAATAACATTACCTATGTTATTTATATGCCTCCTACTATTCATTTTTGCATGAAAAAATTTAGTACAATCATCACCCATTCTAAACCTATCAATCTTGGCATTTTGTTTAGCATTCATAGTATTAGTATAGAGCTCTGTTGATAAATTTTGTTGATTGGAAAAGAATTTTTTAACAGTAGTAATGTCCCCAGGATTTTTATCAATTATTTCTTGTAATAGTTTACCTTCCTGTCTTAGCAGTTCCAACTTATTATTCTTCTTAAAGTTATTTTTATTCCAAACTTTAAGTTTATTTTTGACATTCTTCAGAAACGTATTAAATTGGAACTGTTTAGTACCATTACAAGAAAAGTTCATACATTCTTCCATTAGGACTTTATAATTATCATCTAAAACCCACTCATTCTTAAATCTAAATGGAGGTATTTTTTTATCAGAGGTTAGGTCCTTAAAAAGAGTGACCAGTATTGGAGTAGTGTTTTGCTCAAGAGTAGAACAGATAAATTTGGGGAAAACATTGGAAAATTCTTTATTGATCAGAGCTCTATCTAATTTACAATGAATATTCCTTTCTATACCAGATTTCCAAGTAAATTTATTACCACTAATATTTTTTTCTATTAGCCCAGTCTCAATTAAAAAATTATTAAGTCTGTCTAATTTGCTTTGAGGTATTTTATTACCCCCAAATTTCTCAAATGCATGTAAAACGGTATTAAAATCCCATAAAATAAGCCAAGGGAAATTGTAGTTTAAATTTAAAGCTTTAAGCCTACACCACATGCCATTTCTTTCATTCTCAAAATTACTACCATACATACTAGTAATTTGTAGAGAGAAACCACCAATATTTTTAAATTGACAATCTATAAACTGTTTATCTTTATTACTATTTAGCATATTCCAAATACTGGAATCTAAAATAACAATAATTCTGCCTTTACAACCACAATCATCCCAAATACGGGTAATGATCTTGCACGTTTTAGAGCTCCATCGAAACTCTTCGAAGCTTTGGTAGCCATCATACAAAAAAATTCACCGCTATCCTTGTAAAGAGCCCATTGTTCATCTTTCCATTTAAGACTTCTATCAATTCATCTATCAGCAGCCAGACTAATAATTTTTAGTTGCTTTATTAGTGCTTTGTATGTTACCTCGTCTCTTGTTTCAGCATAAGTATGGAATAAGTTTTGAAAATTTTTGCTATAGAAACCTGCCTTTTGAAGTTTGCTTTCAAATGGTGAAGGCAGAAGCGATAATCATGAGGTCTTCTCCATTTCTCTTACAAGGCGATTAGATTTCCTTTCATTCTATCAGAAATAAATGTAATGAATCTTGCATTTAAAGATGAAATTTAGTGTCCCATGCATGAAAAAAAACCATCTCCAAGTCTCCGCTTATTCGGTTCGTACAATAGCAAAGACCAAAGGAAAATGAGAGTTGTTTGTATCAACTCTCGAAGCCACAAACAACGTACCTTGATATTTACCATAAAGATGCATTCTATCAATAGAAAGAACATGATGATAATGCTTAAAATCTTTTATGTTAAGTCCAAATGTCCAAAAAGCCCGCAAAATCGAACGTCCTTTGTATGAACATGATAAACAGCGTCTGACTGCTTTTCTGTACTGCATGAAAAAACTGTGAAAAGTCATTGTATGACGATTCCCAATTGCCAAATAGTTTCAACAAGACTTTGCTTAGTCCTTTCCAGGCTCTCATGTAGCTTATTTGAATTTTTTTTATTTGCCATAAGCTCTTGGACAGATTTTGCAGTGTAACTTGGGTTCGATCGAACATGTGAAAGGGCTTTGGTATATCAAAACTTCGATGTTGCTTGTTTGTGATTCGAGTTGGTGATTGGATTTGAGCATTTGTGATCACCACCGTATTTTTTTATTACCCACCATCCAGCATGGTCTCTTTTAGAAACAATAGCATGAATCCTCCATGGACAGTTATAATCAATATTACATATAGCAGTGAACTCTATAGCACGAGACTTAAAGTTTTTAAATGAAACTGAATATTTTATTGACCATTCGCTTATATGTTCAATTAAAGATTCCTTTGATTTAAAAATCATACTGATTAAGGGCCTTTCTCCACACATTCCAATCCAAACATTTCATCAGTAAATTGAACTTCTTGCATAATAGATTTTTTCATGATTGTGTCGTTGCATTGGTTGTTCCCTAACGGTTCTTCCATCTCGATATGCTCATCAATTATCAATTTTGTGACAACCTACCTTTTTGGACAGTTCAAGTCGACAATAAACCACACCTATCCAACTCAAACTGTTTAAAAGGTAGATTATCAGTGGGTTTAAAGAAATAAAAGAAAAGAAGAAAACAACAATAGAATCTCGCAGTGGAACGATAAAATACAATAATCACATAAACGATTCATGAAGTTGTTTAACAATACATACTTGATTCAATTTTCAACATAAATCAGAGTTATGCAATATTACCAGAGTTATACAATTTTAATAGATAGAATTAAACAGTGCAGCGGAACAAATACCAAAAAATATGGTATACCAAATCTTCGTTTTTGTCCTCCGGAATAACTGTCTTCGATAACTGAAAAACTCGGTCTGACCTAAGCGTAATAAAAAGACAAAACATTCAAGTTAGGACTAAAAATCCTCATGTAAGTCAAATCAAAATAAGATGAAATATAGTTGTAAATAACTTTGTTCTTCTACTTTAAAATTTTGCATAAAAAATTTCACAGTTTCAAAACTTCTATTCAGGGGTTTCGAAAATTTATCAACTTCAAATCAATTTAATAAATTCATAGTTTAAACAACTTCAATGTTTAAATTGGATTTTATTTAAATCGCTGAAAGAAATACAAGGTTTTTATCAGTCATTACTCAAATAGCTGATTTTAGTTTCAGGAGGTTTCACGATTACTTTACCAATTTCCAAAGTGTCAACAATTCCATTTTCAGTGTGGAATGCCAAAATCATCAATTTGTTAAATTTCCAAGTTAAATTTCAAAACTTTTCAGAAATTAAAATTCAAACTCTAATTTCTCCAAACGACGATAAAATCATAACAATCACATTTCTACAAAAGCAGTCAACAATGCATCCAACAATTCACATATCAATAGGATGTCCAAAGTTCCATATCCAAATTCAATGTACAGACAATCAATCGTATAAATAGTGATAATAACAAGGTGATATATGGATATATCGAAATCACTAAACAACATAACAGTCAATCACAAACCTCATCCATTGCTATATCAACCAACATCCAAAGCAACCAATTCATTCATATCATAACAACCAATAACTATCAATGCCGGGTGTTTAAAAGTGATATGAAATTTCAATTATCAACATCAATTTAAATATCAAGTTAAATGTCAATTTAACTATCATATTAATTGTCACATTTTTAATTATCAACTTAAATGTCACATTAACTGTCAAATTTACTGTCTAATTTAACTATCAAATTAAATTATAAATTTAACAGTCAAATTAAAGTGTTGATTTAAATTCAATCGGTTCAAATTTAATCAATTCAATTTCCGTCAACTAAATTTCCAAATAGCAATCAATATAAATCTATCACTTCGTTATTTGGTTTAATTAACAACAAGAAATTTAGTACTTCGTGAATGAGTTTAACCACTCACCTTTATTTGAAACTGAAAATATTCCAGAGTCAAATAAATTCAATGCAGCTCCATGTCGTAGCCTTCGTCGATACAATCGCAACGCGAATCGCTTCGCTCGAGTCCGACCTCGTACGAGAAAGTTACGGATAAATTAACATTCGATATAATTAAAAACATAACCAACTTAATTAATAAAACTTAACATAAACTGAACCTCTCCATCCCTCTCTCGTTCCCACTT
The DNA here is from genome assembly GCA_030737815.1 of Allium fistulosum. Taxonomy (NCBI): domain Eukaryota; kingdom Viridiplantae; phylum Streptophyta; class Magnoliopsida; order Asparagales; family Amaryllidaceae; genus Allium; species Allium fistulosum. The sequence continues at coordinate 856,930,668 of CM060907.1, forward strand.
CAGGCCGAGAAACCCATCTACGTGACCCCGACTGCGACAGCCACCCATCACCAGACCCCACTAAACCCAGATCCAAGCCCACCACCGCATCCGCCTCTCCAAGCTCCATCATCGCCTACGACCGTGCCGCCTCTGCCGCCGCCATCTCACTTCGAGAACCCAAAAACCACACGATCTTCAAGCCCAGATTCTGGCGAATTCTGGCGAATTCAGGCGATAATGACTCAGTCCAATCGCACGATATGTAGATCTCATCATTCTCTTCAAATTTTCTTTCGGAGTCATTCGATTTCGTTAAGAGGATGAGAAGAAAACGAGAGGAAAAGAAGAACAATTTTCGACCGTTAAAATGAATGAACGGCGACCAGAAAAATTAGGCTAGGGTTTATGAATAAAAGGCTCTTTATAGAAATTTCCGCAACACTCTTCATCCGTGAAAATTTTGAACTCCAAACGAGATGTGCCGCTTGGCGTTCTATATGTTATACCCTTATTTCGGACACAATGGAACATATATCGGGAGCCAATTCAATCATATTCAGAAGGTAGCTTTTCTAAATCAAATTATTTTAATTAAAGTTCTGAAATTAAATTCTAGGCATTTCTAGCTCGCACGGCCAAACGATAAGTCCAATCGCTACGAAATTTGAAACTTTATAATGATTCACTATTGTGGATCCGATGAAACTAGTTTCGTCGAAATCCGAAATAGTGCCCAAAAATACTATTTTTACACGTTAATTAAAACGTGAAATTTCCAAGGTCGATTTAATCACTTTTAAATTCAAATTTAAAAGTTAAAAATTATCATTCTTGTTTAAATAAAATTTAAATCAACTTTTGAAATCATTTTCATTCATATTAAATTCAAGATTCAGTTATTTAAACAATTTCAAAAATTAAATTTAAAAATTAAATTGTCAAATAAATCACTATATTTGAAATACAAGTTATTTAACTTATAAAATTTAACTTTTAAAATGAATTCAAATAATAAAACAAATACTTTCATTTTATAATAATTCAACATCTTTCCAATTATTGTATGCCACAAAAGTTATTCATTCCTTACCAAATAAATGTTTTCTTATTTTTGAAATTTATACTTATCAAAAATACAATTTCATATAATTAACTTATGCTTTTACTTCTAGTAAACATTCATGCGATTCTTTATTAACTTAACATTGATTATTTCAATTTCTGTTGTCAATTACTTATAATTCAATAAAATTATAATCATAGTCAAATAAGCGTACTTATATATATTATTTCAAATATCAATTTACACATAAAATGTTTCGTTCTAATTCAATACACAAATGTTTTTTTTTACATTAAATACATAGATTACACTATGCTACACTTCTTTATTTAAAGTATTTCAATAATCTAATTTTTTTGAATTCCAATATTAGATTTTCAATAAATTCTAATATTAGATTTCAAATATATTTTAATTATCAAACAATTAGTTTATTTTTATCCAGATAGTTCAACATTTATTATTCAATTCCAGCTATTGATTACAACCATATTCAATACATAGAATTTCATTTCAATACTTGTTATTGCCTACATCTTCGAAATTGGTTATTTCAAATTTTTTTATTCAAGTTCATATTCAATAAATTACATTAATAAGTCAATAAATTTTTATTTCTAACCATTTTTTTTCAATAATTATATTAAATTTAATAATTTAAAATAGTTAAAAATACGTGTCGTTACAATCTTCCCCACTCAAAACTTTTCATCCTCGAAAAGGGATTAAGTAAGAAATCTAACATACGATATATTTTACTCTAAATAATCAACCTGTAGAACATTAAAATCTTATTTACAAAACCTGTACCACGCTTCTATTATGCCACTCTGGTATTAGCTTATTTGTAAATAATTATAAATTTTAAAAATATCAAAGTTTTTCTAACACCCGAATTTACGGAAAATTTCGGTAGTGTCTTCTTTGCACGGCTCGATCGAAATTTTTTACAACACGCATATATATAATAATATATGCATCTCATCTCAGTGATGAGGCATCCCGTAAGGAAAAATATAAAAGTACGGTATGTAATCCGAGATATATATCTTATTATTATTAATATGAGCGAGTTCGCTCATATTAAAGTGAGCAAAAGCGAGCCAAAACGATTATACATCCGAATAGGATTCAAAGGTACCTATCTTAACTCAATTTGGATATTAGTTGCTTATAGAAAGATATAGAAAGCATGCATGAGTTTGATAGAACTATATAACATGAATTCTTAATCTAAACCATAAGCATAAACACTAATACACGACATAATTATCATATATAACCAAAACAGTTATAACAAAGATTTGCAACAAAGGAAACCATCCAGCGAATAATATTCATCCAATTATTTCATAACTATTTTATAACTATTCAAGTCATTAGAAAATAATTTCAAGTTAAGTACAAATACTTAATTTCTGAAGACTTATAAAAATTTCAAGCTAATTATGAACCAATTTCGTATTCGAAACAAATTTGATTATAAAAAAAAATCTTTAAGTTTTTTTTTCATTTTTCTTTGAAGAGGAACCAAATATTCCAATATATCTTAAAATATTAAGCTTATAAAACATTCAACTTGTTTATATAAGGCATACATAAATATTCTCATAGTATTTTACAAAGATTTTCCGAAATTTTTACAAGACTATTAGAAATTTGATATTAAACATCCTAAACAAACTTTAAAATAACATTTCTTTAAATCCAATAATTTATTAATTTCATAATTTAGAATAAGTATAAGCTCAAAATCATTAGTTTAAAACTAATAATATATTCAAATCTTCTATTATATTTTCTATTTCAAACCAAGTGTAAAGATTTCATATTTTTCCATAATCAATTTAGAAAATACTTACTTCCAAAACAATTATTCAAACCATGACAACATTTACTTAGGTTTATATAAAAAATCTAAATAGTCCAAAACTTCTAAATTTCATATATATTTTCAAATCAAGAGTATATGAAATTTAATACCTTTCTTTCAAAATAAATATTCAACTCGTTTGTTTTTTTTCTCACACATATTATACTATAAATAGAACATCCCAAATCATTTGTTCCGTAAACTTTTAAAACAGAAAATTTTATATATACAGTCTATTTATATAATATCTCTAAATTGAGATTTTTCAAACAAATTTATATTAATCTCATTTAAAGAGATTTCATTTGGAAATCCATTTGCAAAATCACTAACTTTGATATATCAATGCTTTTACAAAAATTCAATGTAAAATTTCTTACTTTATATAAAGTAACTTCATTTAAAAATTCAAAATAGACATCCTTATAAAATTTGTAAACTATTTGAAAATAATCATCAACATCCCTACTTATATTTAGAAAGAAGCTATTTAAATTCTTAAATCCATTGCTTACAAATTTCTAGTTTTAATATCGAAATACTTTTCAAGCATTATTTATAAACATTAATAATCAGTCTCAAAACATTATTATAATCATAGTAACTTACTTCTAAATATTTTAATCAAATGATAATAATTAATTTCAAAACATTATAATAATTGTTAACTTTAAACAATATTTAGGATATAAATTAGATAACGTAGGACATTGCTAATAATAATTACTATGCAAACATTTTGCTAAAATAATATTTATAAACATTTAAGTCGAGCATAAAAAATTAAATTATATATAAACAACCCTTTTAAAACATTTCCCAAACAATTTCGGAACAAGCGATATAGAAAATGTAACAAGTTTTATATCAAAATACCTTTTATCACTCAAGGTCTTAACAGATTTATCCTCATTTTTGCAGATTTTAGCCACACGTTGATCAGGCACAAGACTAAAATCTCTAAGTACTTAGTAAATCTATTTCAATATCCGGTTAAAATACTTGAAAAACCTTTAATACAGATATGGAAAGCACCGTTCAACAATCCAATGTCAAATGATGATAATCGGTTAGCAGTGGCCCGCTTCTAATTTCATTGTTTATGCAATGGATACAAAATCTTCCAGAATATCCATCCACCTTTCGGATTCCAAAAAAATATCGTGGCCATTTTGTAAACAAGGGGACTATCGACCCTTGCCGCAGTGGTATGCTACTGATTTAATGATGTTAGCACCAAAATTGACACTAACACCCAGGAAAGGATTTGTGTAGAGAGATTAATGAAGATAGAAAATTAAAATAGAGGAATATAAGCAAAATTAACTACAGAAACAAGAACACCAGAATTATAGTGGTTCGGCGTAACTACCTACGTCCACTTTGAGTTTAATCTTTTTTGCTTCTTCAAATTATTGAATACAGATACAATCCATGCACTAACAACTTGATTACAAGTTTGGATCGAAAATAGATGAGTCTTCGAAATGGTAGAGTTTCCCCAGAGTTCTCGAAAAAAGGGTCCCTTTTCACCGCACTCCTACCCCTCTATTTATAGATGAAGATAGGCTGGACTTCCTCCGCGGGCCCAAGAAAAAGGTACTTCGGCCCATAGTAAGTGACTTCTATGCACCAAGCCAGGCATGCCGAACGACAAATGCCGATCGAGAAATGCCGACCCATCATGTCTGGTCGATGGTCGATTATTAAATGACTCGAAGTAAGACCTCAAAAGACTCGGAGTAACTCACGGTGGAACTTGGAATGAAACAATACTGAACCCCTCACTTGGATGTTGTCCTCCATGAATAAGTCAAATCGCTCACCTTGCTTTGAAACATCTATACCGAATGCTCGTGCCGGTTGGTGGTTGCCGAGCGACACTATTCGAACGAAGGCTGCCGAGCGATGCTGTGCCGAACGAAGGAAGCCGAGCGATGCTTGCCGAACGATCCTTACCGAGCGACACTATTCGAACGAAGATCGCCGAGCGATGTTATGCCGAATGAAGGGAGTCGAGCGATGCTTGCCGAAAGATCCTTGCCGAGTAGTATTGGTCGAACGAAGATCGTCGAACGAAGATCGTCGAGCGATGTTCACTGAGTTCCCAACAACGCCTTTCCTTCAATCGGGCGACACCCACCATCCTTCCTCGGCCGAACCACATAGGCTGAACGATGTATCCAGGCCGAACGACACTTACATGTCGAGCCTCTCATAACCGGGCCAAACAACTGGGTAAAATTTGCCCTCCAAAGTGTGTCATGTGAGGCAACACGACATGCTTTGAACCAGTAACCAATTCCTTCTGTCAAAAGTTGAATGTATTCAATGAAGGTCAAAACATGGCAGTCTTCCCTGGCATCTTGTACAGTCCCGAGTCTATCTTCTCCTCTCTCTTTCTTTATACATAAACAAGGGGCCATTCAGCATATAGAGGCCGACCCACACAATCGACTTACTCGAACTAGGTCGCGCATGTCTAACGACCAACTTCACAAACCAACCGACCGGTTCAATAGGAGATAGCCTGTTCACCTCCCTTCCTTCATGTATAAAAGCCAACACTTCTCTTCCTCTTATCTTTACTTTCACTTTGACTCTATAGGATCTTATAACTTACTTTCTCCCAAACCTCGGCTACCTCTTCCTTTCGAAACTGTATCTCCTGCCTTACTACTTTAGACACCTTTGAACCCGAACGGACTTCGGCTCAAAGCCCCACAGTTACACAAACTTATAATTTCCTTTATAGGTATGGATTCCTTTTTTAACTCATTCCCCTTAACTTGGAATCTCATTTGAGGTCTGAGCACATGGGTTCCTAGATAGGAGTTAGTGGGAAGCGGCGAATGGAAGGATGAATTGGAGATAGGAGCGTGTTCTAGGCTAGATGTTTGACTTGGTTTTAATGGTAATAGAATAAGTTATTAAGAGAAGTGGTCTTGGTTCTGACTTTGAAGTCGTGGACATAGAGAAGGAGAGGGCTCGATTGTTCGTGGAGATTGATGCAGGCCTATAACATTCGGCTCATCACACGATCGAGGGAGGACAGTCGGCGACCTATTCGTTGTGACGTTGGGTTGTTAGGAGTTTAGCAATAGGGTAGGTCGAAACTGTGAAAGGGAGTGTGGTTCGGCTCAGCGAACGAGGAAATTGCTCGTATGATAAGCTGAGAATTCTCGAAGGAGAGCACGGTTCAGTAGGAAGTTAGGTTGGTAGGTAAATCCCTGTTGGGAGTAGTGCAAGGGTGCATCGCTCGGCCTAGAATAAGAGAGTGTGGACCGGCCAGTCACGCGTCAAGCGATGTGGCCACTCGGTGTCTGTGGAGTGAGAGTGTGGGTCAGTGTCATTGGTCTAGAGAGTCGTTCGGTCGCATGTTTTGGGAGTCGCTCGGCTTCGAGCCTTGAGGTCGGCATTGATAGTCAAAATCATTCTATCTTAAACACAAGACATGCCATATCTACTTACACCTACGCCTAATCATAAGACGATGAATGAGGACAAGAACTCAAGCACACAAGCGTATGAAACTGATTCTGACTAATGACTCCATGATTATGACAACCATAAGCGCTAGCCCAATTTAACCAAAGTAAACAACAGCCTAAAACGTATAATGCCAATGTCCGATTTCAAGGCCGATGCTACCGAACATAGGACGAGCTCTCGGAGACGGTCAGTGATGACGGTCTTCGAAGATGACAATTCAATGCTTAATCACACTTCATTATGCCTTTAAATCTCTAATTCTTTTATACTTATGCTCGAACAATTGCACTAGTACACACCACACGGGGGAATATTTTTGTCGTTATTTCTAGTACCGATTGTTTTTCAAGTATAGTTCAAACAGGTGTTTACCCAAATTCGATGCTCGTTGAGGATGTCTAGAAAGTCGAGCTCTGCTACAGTTTCAGACAACCCTGAGCCGAGTTCTCAGAAAGAAGTGGTAGGAATTTTGAATCCATCGACAACTCCTACATAGGATATCCCAAACCCATCAGCGGCAACCATTGACCCGGCTCCTGATGCGATAGACGGAGCTGTTATTCTAGACAATCCTAATGATTCCCAAGCTTCAAAAATCAATGAAACTGCTCTTCGCCGACTATGTTTGATTCACGGAATCCCCTTTGACGACGTATTAGTTCCATCGGGAAGAGATCATCCTCACCTTCCTCCAGCTGGATATACAACTTGCAACAAATTCATGTGCTAGGTTGGTAGCATGCCACCATTCAACTCCTTTCTCCGCGAAGTGCTACAGTATATCGGGATCGCCCCGTCACAGCTACATCCCAATAGCCACGCATTCATCCACGGCACTTGTATTCTCTTTATGAGCATCCTATTCAGGCTCCCTACTCCTGGTGACATCCGCTACATCTATCGCTTCAACCGACGATTTGACAGTCCATCTTTCATATTCCTTGAGCCGCATTCTTAGTGTCAGATTCTGACAGGGGCGTGGAGTAAATTCACCCAATACAAGCAGGAATGGTCCCTCAGGCTTTGCGAGAAGATGGCTGGAAGGGAGTAAGTTCCATTTCCGGATCAATACTTATCTAAAGCATGAAGTGGATTGTTTCTAAACTTCTTTCGATTTTCACAGGTATCAGTCCACGTCCCGAAGGCACCGGGTACTCTGAGGCCGTTGAGGCCATTCGCGCTACTCCCGTAGAAGACCGGGAGATCAAACTTGTCATTTCCAATGAGTCGCTCTTAAAGTTCGGGTTGTTGGCGGAAGGTCGCCGAACAACTCTTCCATCCGGTGTCGCTATAACCGGACCCGCGTCGAAGGAGGGTAAAGGACGGGCCGGAGCTTCGGTACCTCCTACAAGTGGTGCCCCCAACACATCTGAGGAGGGTGAGATTAGAGAAACTAGCGTGTCAGAAGCACTGGGTGAGAATGTAAGTCCTGCTCCGGAACCGGTGGTTGAAATACATGGCACTGATGAACCACCTTCCCCTTCAAAGGGAAAATAAACTAGCTTACAAGCTGACGAAGAAGATAGTGGGCGGAACTTCGAAAGTAACGATTACTCCAATAGAGAAAGAGCCGTCTTCACAACACTTAGAGGGTTCATTTGAAAGGCTTGTCTGACCTTACTATTCCCGATGACCTGCACAACTACGGCTTCGACGATCCAGAAGCCCTAAAACTTCATTCACCCGCGAGAGGCGATGAAAGCGTTCATGCCCATCATCAAGTAGAAAAAACTCTGATAAGTAAAGCTAAAGAAACTGGTCCATCGGGGGGAAATAATAGGACACGCACACTAATAGTCACACCTCATCTTACACTTAAACTTCAGCCACCATGTTATTCTTGCTAACTCGTACTTACTTAATTTCTACGCAGGTGATATGGGATGCTCTCATGGATTCGATCGCCTTGGCGGGTCCTCTATTTTCCATCATTCCAGCCGAGACTCAGGGTCCGGAAAACGCCGAGATAGAGATGACAACAGCGATAGAGACTATCGTTCTCGAGATTCATCATCTCGAAGGAAAACTTATAGCCACTCTTCCTACCCCTACGATCCTCCTCCTCAACCAGAGCATAGCAGGGATAAATCTGCTCAAAGGGGGTCTTAACCTGAAGCTCCTCGCGATCAATATTCCGGTTCATCAAGCACTAGGCAGTCCCGTGAGCTTCACAATAAATCTGTTGTTTCGACGAAACAAATTCCCTCCAGTCCTGCACATGATCCATCGATAGCAGAAAAGCTAGCTGAGCTTAAAACCACATTTCCAAAAATATGCTTTAATGGACTAAAGTATCTTCCGACGATCCATCCTATTCCGGGGCACATTAAACAAAGTGACATTGCTTATACTAATGAAGTCTACGTCCAGCACGATGCATTCGTTCATTTGGTGGAATAAGTTTCCGAAGTTTCAGTGGAATGCCAGCATGAAATCGATCGCTTGAAACTCGAAGCTATCCACGACAAAGACATAATAAAAGCACATGATGAAGAGCTTTCCTCGTATAAATCTTAGCCTGAAGCTGCTCAAAAAACCGCTAAAGACACGGCAAAAGCAGTTGATCGTCTGGAAGCCGCACACAAAAAGTAAATTGATGAGGCGGTTCAATGTTGTGGCGCTTTAGCCTTAGAGAAAGATTCCATCCAAAAAGAAAAGAATACTCTCGCTTAGCGAGTTAAAGAATTGGAGGAACTACTCCTTAAAGAAAAAGAAGAAAAAGCTGCAGCCCAAGAAGAGTCACAACGATATTGTGATGAGATTGTCTCCACACGACTCTTAAAAGCAAAGCTTGATGAGGATATTTCCAAAGTTGAAGCGCTGAAGGATGCGGCCCATGAAGAGGGCAAAAGAATGGCGCTCTCGGAAATCGACTCTCGCCTCGAGGTGGCCACTGAAGCTGGTAGGGAGGAAATCAAGTGCATGTTTGATCCACTCATAGCCGAGTATAACGCTCGAGTTCTCATGCACGTGACCTAACATTTCTCGGTGAGGGCTACCTCGAATCTTTGGCCGAAGCATGGGACACTTTAGTAAAGATTAAAAAAGTCGAGTCGGGAACTGAAGAGGTTGATGAAGATTCCATTATGAACGAAGTGCTTCGCGAGAATGAGCGCACTGACCTATCTGCGGCAAAGGCCCTTTACGAACGGGACTCTTCCTCATCAAAAGGGAAAGATGACACTACCGGTCCGTCCGGAACCAAGTCCACAGTTCCTCCTCTTATTCAGCCGACTGGTCACTCACCACTTGATCCCTTCGAGCAGCATATTGGCTATGACCCAAAGAAGCCTGGACTTGACATTCACGCTCTATCTCCTATTTCGGAAGGTGAAACTCCCCGAACCGTTGAGAGTCAGCCAGAAACTGGTACATAGCCTTTTTTCTAAAGTTAAAAATGCCATTGCTTTCGACGAATAATAAATGCATCCTAACATTTGTCTCTTACGATTTCATGCAGGCCATTCTGACCCCGAGCCAACTCCAATGAGCGATGCTGCCGCAGAATAGGAGGGGAAAACGGGAGAGGCAACTCAGACTAGAGAGACCCCTGGACCCGACGCACAAGGGATCGGGGCGCTCGATGAAGAAAATTTATCGCCTGTGGAGGAACATGATGAAGTTAAGATTATGGGCGCCTCTGAACACACTTCAAAATCGAGCATGGCGGAGTAAATCATAGAAGAAAAGAAGAAGAAAGCTGAAATTAAGATTGAGCCTCAGGTGTTGGAACTTGATGATCCATTGAACATGCCCCTGAAGGTTATACTCCCCGGTGGAACCTCGCCGCAGGAAGTCCCTCTTCCTTCCCCAGGCACCATTTCACTTGCAAGCAAGGCGTCTAGGGAAAAACGCTCGGGGAAGGAGTCTTCAGAAAAACCGAAGAAGGAGAAGAAGTCGAAGAAGTAGCTATCATGCTTCGTTCAACGCGAATAAGCCTGGATTATGTAAATTATTTCTATTTATTTTCGTAGTCGTTGTGAATAGATTTTTTGCTTCGAGTTCAGGAGAATTTGTAGTGAAACCGAATCCTTGATTAGTAAATAAAATTTTGTTTTTCTGATGATGTTCGATGCTTAGATTCACCATCCGTCTTGCGTTTGAAATCCGAAGCTATGTGGGTCACGTAAGTACTTGTTCACTTCCACATGACTCGAAGATTTCTGAATCGCTTCAATTGTAGTCCGCGCTCTAGGGACTTAGAGATTTTTAAATCATTTATACTCTAGTCCGCACTCTGGGGACTCAGAGTACTCTAGTCTGCACTCTGGGGACTTAGAGATTTTTAAATCGTTTATACTCTAGTCCACGCTCTGGGGACTCAGAGTACTCAAGTCCGCACTCCGGGGACTTAGAGATTTTTCAAATCGTTTATACTCTAGTCCGCGCTCTGGGGACTCAGAGTACTCTAGTCCGCATTCTGGGGACTTAGAGATTTTTTAAATCGTTTATACTCTAGTCCGCACTCTGGGGACTCAGAGTACTCTAGTCCGCCCTCTGGGGACTTAGAGATTTTTCAGATCGTTTATACTCTAGCCCGCACTCAGAGTACTCTAGTCCACACTTTGGGGACTTATAGATTTTTTAAATCGTTTATACTCTAGTCCGTGCTCTGGGGACTCAGAGTACTCTAGTCCGCACTGGGGACTTAGAGATTTTTAAATTGTTTATACTCTAGCCCGCACTCTAGGGACTCAGAGTACTCTAGTCCGCACTCTAGGGACTTAGATATTTTTTAAATCGTTTATACTCTAGTCCGCACTCCGAGGACTCAGAGTACTCTAGTCCGCACTCTGGAGACTCAGGGATTTTTAAAATCGTTTATACTCTAGTCCGCACTCTTGGAACTTAGAGTACTCTAGTCCGCACTTTGGGACTTAGAGATTTTTCAAATCGTTTATACTCTAGTCCGCACTATGGGGATTTAGAGTACTTTAGTCTGCACTCTAGGGACTTAGAGATTTTTCAAATCGTTGTGTGTGTTCATACACCAGACAGATTAATGTTACTTGATTTTTGTTACGGAATTGTAACATACAAAAACATCAATAGTTAACGAAAAAGACGGCTTCAAGCCTTTATTGATTATAATAAATGGGAACAAACTGGAATGTTTTATTACATTCCAAAAACAAAAAACAAAAAAATGAACATACACTGGAAATAATTGCAGCTAAAATGCACAAGAAATAAACTAGGTGTATTAGCGACGCAAATGCTCACTATTCCATGCGCGAGGAAGTGTCACGCCATCTACGGTCGCTAGCTTTAAAGTTCCTTCTCCAAGCCTCCGTTCGATGACATACGGACCTTCCTATGTGGGATTCAGATGTGATGGGGTAGGAAAAACTCGCTCCAAAACGAGATCACCCACATTGAAGATTCTCGGTCGAACTTTTTCATTATAATATCGAGCAACTCGGTGGCTATGTGCAACCGCTCTTAAATCAGCTTCTTCACGTTTTTCGTCAATAAAGTCCAGCGATTCCAATAGGAGATTCTGATTCATCTTGGGTTCATAATAAGTTACCCGATGAGAAGGAACTTCAAGTTCCACGGGTATCACAGCTTCAGTGCCGTATGCCAAGGTGAATGGAGTATGGCCAGTCGCGGACTTGTGGGTGGTTCTATAAGCCCAGAGCGCTTTCGGAAGCTCATCCACCCACTTGCCTCTAGCCTTCTCCAAACGTTTCTTTAATATTGACTTGATTATTTTGTTTACAGCTTTAACTTTTCCATTTGCTTTGGGGTGAGCGACCGTAGAAAACCTTTTCTCAATGTGATACTTTTGGCAGAATTCTTTGAACTCCCTACTTTCAAATTGAGTTCCGTTGTCCGTAATGACAGTTCATGGGAGGCTGAAACGGCATATGATGTTTCGTACAACGAAATTAATTACTTTTTGGTGGTGATCGTAGCTAAAGGTTCTGCTTCTGCCCACTTGGTAAAGTAATCAACCGCAACAATTGCATATTTTGCACCACCTCTGGAAATTTGTAAGGAACCGATTATATCGATCCCCCAAATCGCAAATGGCCAGGGACTAACCATTTGTGTGAGTTCCGTTGGCGGAGCTCTCGGGATTTTCGCAAACTTTTGACATTTGTCGCATTTTCTTACGTAGTGTGCAGCATCCCGATTTACAGTTGTCCAATAGTATCCATAGCGGAGGATCTTTTTTGCTAGTGTCTGCACCCCAGTATGGTCGCTACATTCTCCTTCATGAACTTCCTTCAAGACACTTTTTATCTCATCGGGGGCGATGCACCGGAGTAAGGGAACCGAGAATCCCCTCCGATACATTATTCCATCTTGCATTATATATCATGAAGCTTTACGAATGACTTGCCGTCTTTCGTTCTTTATATCAGGCAAAGTCCCATGTAGTATGTATTGTTTGAATGGGGTCATCCAAGACTCCTTTTCAATTTCTGTTTCTAGCAGAAAATCTATTTCCATCTCGTTTATACTTGGAGATTGTAAAACTTTGAAGGGAACCAAGCCCATTTGCTGTGCATCTCTAGTACTTGCAAATTTTTCTAATGAATCGGCTTCCGTGTTTCGTTCACGCGGGATGTGCGAAATATCGTAATATTCAAGTTCTGCCAAAAGTTCTTGAACCCGAGCGAGGTATGGAGCAAGCGTCTGCCCCTTTGCTTGATAATCTCCCCGGACTTGGTACACCACCAATTGAGAGTCACAAAAGATTTCAACCGATTTTATTCCGAGCTCCCTGACAAGTTTTAAGCCAGCGAGCAGTGCTTCATGCTCTGCTTCGTTATTCGTAGCTAAGAAATTAAGCTTCAAAGCATAACAAATAGATCGGTTTTCAGGGGTGACTAGAATGACTCCAGCCCCAGAGCAATGGTCGTTGAATGCCCCATCGGTGTATAGTTTTCATCGAATAGTGGGTATAACATCATCTCCGTCTGGTTCATCGGACACGGTAAATTCTGCGATGAAGTCTGCTAGCGCTTGCCCTTGTATGGCCCTTCGTGGCAGGTAGGTGATATCGAACTGACTCAACTCAATATTCCATTTTAATATTCTGCCTGAGGTTTCTGGACGTTGGAGCACCTATCACAAAGGTTAATCGGTGTAAACACTGATCGGATGTGCCTGAAAATATGGACGAAGCTTGCGTGATGCTACCAAGCAGTAGGCTAGCTTCTCTATTTTAGGATAATTTCTCTCTGCCCCCGTCAGATGTTTACTGACATAATACACCGGCTTTTGAACTCGGTCTTCCTCATGAACCAAAGCCGTACTGATGGCATGTTGAGATACGACCAAGTATACATACAATACTTCATGGTTTATGGGCTTCGACAGCACCGAGGGGCTTTCCAAATGTCTTACCAGAGCTCGAAACGCATCCTCACAGTTGGGCGTCCATTCAAAATTTCTCTTTCCTTTCTTTATTACATCGAAGAAAGGAATACACTTTTCTGTCGCCCTGGATATGAATCGACTCAGCACGGCCACTTTTCCATTCAGGCTTTGTACTTGCTTTATAGTTCTGGGCATTTGAATGTCTCGAATAGCCTGAATCTTTTCTGGGTTAGCTTCAATTCCTTGTGCGTTAACAATGAAACCCAAGAACTTTCCTGACGCAACGCCAAAGGAACACTTCAAAGGATTGATTTTCATTCCGTAATACCTGAGTATATCAAACATTTCCGCTAAGTCTCGAATGTGGTCGTTTGGCTGTGGTGACTTCATGAGCATGTCATCCAAATAGACTTCCATCGTCCTACCGATTTGGTCTTTAAACATCCGATTCACCAGACGTTGATAAGTTGCTCCTACATTTTTCATTCCGAAAGGCATCACTACATAACAGTATGGTCCAACGTCTGTGACAAAACTAGTGTGTTCCTGATCTGGAATGTGCATCAGGATTTGATTATATTCTGAGTACGCATCCATAAATGACAATAACTCGTGTCCTGCGGTTGAGTCGACTAGCTGATCAATTCTAGGTAAAGGGAAACTATCCTTAGGGCATGCTTTGTTCAAATCTGAGTAATTAACACAGGTCCTCCATTTTCCATTCGCTTTTCTCACTAGTACAGGGTTAGAGACCCATTCTTGGTAGAGGGCGTTGCGGACGAACCCATTGGCTTTGAGTTTGTCCACCTCCTCTCTGAGAGCTACAGACCACTCCGGGTCCATGCCTCTCCTTTTCTGCTTTACCGGCACGTATTTTGAGTCTATGTTCAACATATGATTCACAATAGCAAGAGAAATCCCGCACATATCGAAATGAGTCCAAGCGAAAACGTCTAGATTCGCTCGGAGGGAATCGGTAAGATCCTCGATTATCGAGGGGTTGAGTTGTGATCCAATCTTAAGTACCCGCGATGGGTCATTGTGGCCGACTGGAATGTCAATCGTTAGTTCAGCCGGCACTGCTTTTGCCTCCTTGGGTTCCTCATCATCGTCCCTCGGATCTATGTCTCTATAGATCCGATCATGTTGCCCGAGCCAAGGCTCGGGCATTACTTGTCAATCTTCAGTGACTCGGATGCGGACGGAGTTGTCCACAACCTTTCCTTTCTCCCTTCGCTGGGCCTCTCTCAGCTCAGCCACATAACACACACGACCAGTCGCCTGATCGCCATGCACAACACCAAATCCTTTATCCGTCGGAAATTTCAAGGTTAAACGCCACGGGGCCAAAGCTACTCTAAACTCTGCCAGGGCCGGTCGACCCAGAAACACATTATATGGAGAATCGACATCCAAAACGATAAATGGTAGGATCCGCACCCTCCTACGATCACCTTCTCCAAGTTCAACCGGCAATTCAACAAAACCCACTGCATCAGTAGCCGCACCATTAAAGCCATGAATGCGGGCTTTAGATGGTTTTAGATCCTTTGTCTCCATCTTCATCTAGTCGTATGCTTTTTTAAAGATGATGTTAACAGAACTTCCACAGTCAATCAGTATTCTTCTCACAAACGCTGGTCCAACAGTGGCCGAGATGACCATTGGGTCAACGGTAGGTGCCTCACCTGATCGGCATCTCTACTTCTGAACACTATATCATCCGTCATCATTCGCTGTTGTTTAGCCGGAGTTCCATCATCCATGTTTGAACAACATTCAAAATCTGCATGTTTTAAGGAACTAGCATAGCGCTCCATTTCTTGCCAATTCTTGTCTGCAGGGTGAGGCCCACCAACTATCGTGTTTATGACTAATCTACCTCCAGTCCGAACGGGTTCCTCAGACTGTCATGGGGCTTGTCCGCGATTGGGGTCGGATGTCCCTTGTCCGCCTTCCTGAGGGTTCCTCACAAACTCCTGTAACTTTTTCTGTCGAATTAGCTTTTCAATCGCATCATGAAGGTGCCTACACTCCTCGGTATTGTGCCCGTAAGTCTCATGGAAGCGGCAATACGTCCCAGTCCGCTTTTGTTCTTCGATGGACTTTTTTGGGCATGGCTTTCGATATTGGAAAGTATTACAGGTCGATAGGTAAATATTTTCCAGAGATGCATTTAGAGGAGTGTATTCATTGTAAGTTGGGATCCTTGGTTTCCACTTTCCGGCTTCCCTTTTCTATCCGGAATTTCCTCCTCCGGATCCTTTTGACTGCTCAGGCTTGTTTTGAACATTGACTTGGACTTTTCCAGAGTTGTCACCAGATTGTTTTATAGCAATGTTGCTTTGCATAGTCTCCTTGTCGGGTCCTGGTGTATTATCTCGTCTCGTCCACCTGGCTTCCTCCCTTCTTATAAATTGGTGCGCCTTTGAGTAAAAATGTTCCAACATCGTCGGAGGCTTTCCTGCCAGCCAGTCACCAAACTCCGAATCCGGATCTACTCCTCGCATTATGGCCATTAAAATGGCATGGTCATTTGGGTTTCTAACTTGAGTAGCAGCAACGTGGAACCTTTGTAAGTACTCCTTTAATGATTTCCCTAGGGCCTGAATTACGCTAGACAATGACATAACATCCTTGGGACGAGCGGCATGAATCCTGAACTGCTCCACAAATTTCATCGCTAACTCATCAAAATTGGAGATAGACCATGGAGGAAGTCGGGTAAACCACATGGTTGCGATTCTAGATAAAGTTATTGGGAAACATCTACATTTAGTTGCATCATTCGCCCTAGCTGAATCCATCATCCACCCATACCTCATTACATGCTGTCGGGGATCAGTCTTCCCCTTGTAGGCTGGGATAGTTGGCATATTAAACTTCCTGGGGTACTCAGCTTGTAGGATAGCATCTATGAATGGAGTATGACTCTTAGATACACCCCAATCATCATTAGTTAAACCTTGATTTTCCCTCATCAGCTGTCTGACCATGGCTGATAGGTCTGGGGTTTGTATGGAAGATGGAAAGTTGGAATCCGTCCTGCGGAACCGTTCCGGTTGGTGCCTCCTCTGTTGGCGATCTACCAACGTGTATCCTGGGGACCTGCTTCATCATGACCTTGGTGAGCCAATCGTCCAGCTTCCACCCGTGCTCCAGATCCTAAGTTTACTATTTCGGCTTTAGCGCGATTTTCCTGGTGCACTGCACCTGTTTGTGTTGTTTCAGTTCTACGACGTCTACGCCTGGGAGGTTCGTCAGATGAAGCAGAACTGTCGGACGAGGAGTAGGAAGCGGGACTTCCTCCATCATTCTGATGTTGTTGTTGAGTAAGCTGAGTCATGAGGTTGGCGTTAGCTTGTTGATTGTTGGGTCCTACTTGTTGGACGCTAGCGGTTTCGTTGACATCTGCATTGTGGGGGGGCTGATCTAGTACGTGGTCTTCCCATTGTAGAGTTATCGGTTGGAACTCTGAATAGAATCAATGGATTTCCTGTGGATAAAATTGGATCTTCTTCGGGAGATTTCCTCAATCCAGTAGCAACAAAGGAGATCCTAACAGCCTGAGAATGCGTTCTCAGTGAAAGCACCAAAATGTTAGCACCAAAATTGACACTAACACCTAAGAAAGGATTTGTGTAGAGAGATTAATGAAGATAGAAAATTAAAATAGAGGAATGTATGCAAAATTAACTACAGAAACAAGAACACCAGAATTATAGTGGTTCGGCGTAACTGCCTACGTCCACTTTGAGTTTACTCTTTATTGCTTCTTCAAATTATTGAATACAGATACAATCCGTGCACTAACAACTTGATTACAAGTTTGGATCGAAAATAGATGAGTCTTCGAAATGGCAGAGTTTCTCCGGAGTTCTCGAAAAAAGGTCCTTTTTCACTGCACTCCTGCCCCTCTATTTATAGACGAAGATAGGCTGGACTTCCTCCGCGGGCCCAAGAACAAGGTACTTCGGCCCATAGTAAGTGACTTCTGCGCACCAAGCCAGGCATGTTGAACGATAAATGCCGATCGAGAAATGCTGACCCATCATGTCTGGTCGGTGGTCGATTATTAAATGACTCGAAGTAAGCCCTCAAAAGACTCGGAGTAACTCGCGGTGGAACTTGGAATGAAACAATACTTAACCACTCACTTGGATGTTGTCCTCCATGAATAAGTCAAATCCCTCACCTTGCTTTGAAACATCTATACCGAATGCTCGTGCCGGTTGGTGGTTACCGAGCGACACTATTCGAACGAAGGCTGCCGAACGATGCTGTGCCGAACGAAGGAAGCCGAGCGATGCTTGCCGAACGATCCTTGCCGAGCGACATTATTCGAACGAAGATCGTCGAGCGATGTTGTGCCGAACGAAGGGAGCCGAGCGATGCTTGCTGAAAGATCCTTGCCGAGCGGTATTGGTCGAACGAAGATCGCCGAGCGATGTTCACTGAGTTCCCAAAACCGCCTTTCCTTCATCCGGACGACACCCACCATCCTTCCTAGGCCGAACCACATAGGCCGAACGATGTATCCAGGCCGAACGGCAGTTACATGCCGAGCCTCTCATAACCGGGCCAAACAACCGGGTAACAAATGATTTACACAATAGTTGCACTTCCTTCCCAGAAGATCCATAAACAACAGATCCCAGGATTGAAAGCGTATCCATTGGGTAAACTAAAGAACCATCTACCCCTAAAAAAATTTGACGAACTCATAAGTTTAAGTCCGAACAACCTACATTGGTTCGAATCCATTTCTGGATTCACCCAGTCCATTAGGGTTCGAAGCATATCATACTATACTTCTTTACGGAGGGTACTTCTCCATATCTTTCACTTCGAAATATACATACTATATATGGTACCCTTTTCAAATCATATATATAAATTCCATTATATATAAGATTTCATTTTCAAATCGAGTACTTTTGAAAATCAATAGTCTCAAATATATCATATCATTCTTATATAAATTCCGTTATATACAAGATTATCGCTTTTCAGATCGAATACATTTCAAAATCAATATTCTTTGAAATAACTTCATACTTATATACATCATTTTCATATAAGAATAGAAACTTTCAAATCAAATATTTATACAGAGTCAAAGGTCTTCGAAATCAATCCCTTTTCAATTATCAGTTCAGTTCCAAATCCATATACGATCTCCATAATCAATTTTTTTTCAACCATATATCATTCGAATTCAAAATTTTCCAAATATCAAATCGATATTTTTTTACAACTTTAGTTTTATATTTATCAAATTTAGATAAAATCAAATTTCTTTCCAAACCAAATACTTTTCAAAATCTTTTACTATAAAACATTTACTAGGTTTAAAATATTTCTAAAAACAAATTCCATTATAAACCTTTCAAAACTATTTTCATATTTATACAAAGTCAGAACTGCTTTAAAAAAAATCAATTTGCCAATAATAAGTTTTTACAAATATTCAATATGTTCATAAACATTTCTTAAAACAAAACTTCTTTTAAAACATTTCAAAACTAAATTTCATACTTGTATGATACAAAGTAATCTTATTCATTTTTGTTATCAAAATATTTAACATTTAAACTTTTTAAATTCTATTATCCTTTAGTTTAAGCATTATAAAACTAAATTTTTATATACTTTTCCAAAATACTAAGCTTTAAATTTTAATCTCAATTTGGAAGTGTTCGACTATTCAGAATAGTCGGAAAAAATCAAATTCCAATTCAAAATTGGAAATCAGCAATCAATCGTCTCAACAAGATGCACAATCAATCGATCGATCAATCCTAATGCATAGGGTACATGTGTTCATAATATTATTCAATAGAAAACTCGAGAACTGAACACCGGATTTTATTTCAAATATTTTGAAATAAACATATACATATCTCTTTCAAATATCAAATCATACTTCAAGAATTTGAATCAAAACCAGTTTCAGCAAAACAATTACATAGCAAAGCTACTACAGTGGTCTTCCCACTTTTGAAAACTGTTTCGAAAGTCATCTTGAAACCATTTTGAAAACATTTATATCCAGAAACTACTTTCAAATTATGCTATTATATATTTCCAGAATCTTAAGAACCAATTTCAAAAACTTCCGGAATTCAAACTCTCAAATTTCCAATTTGAATTTCTTTTTAATCATAAATCATATTTGTATGAGTCATTGTCTTATAATATTCATTTCAAAAATCGTAATTCTTTGTTTGGTTTAAAATAAATAACTTTAATCTAGACAATCAATTTTTTTAACCCAACATTGTCGTCGAACGCCTTATAGTCAAATTGTGAAACTTAATTCACTAGGTGTTCGTTTCAACATTCCCACCAGATTACAATTTCTATCCATCGCATGCATGAAAAGGTAAATTACTTACAACCGGTTATTCATTATTCGAAAGCCAACAACAAAAGTTAAATTCTCATAAACTGGACAAGCACAACTAACTAATCAACAAATGATAATATGCACAACCATACCAATCAATCAATCAACCACCAAAGCGATAACATCCAATCATCATCAAATAGTCACAAATGATTTTTATCAGTTTATAGAATTCATTCCTTTGTATTCTAAATATAATTCAGGTTAAAATCATTTCATTTATTAATTTCAAAATATTTTTATATCACTAATAAATACGCTCTCTCATATACGTATATACACTCAATGAGCTTATCCTACAGGTTTAGGTATACATTAAACCAAAGCTCTGATAACAACTGTGACGATCCACCTTTTTGGACAATTTAAGTCGACAATAAACCACACATGTCCAACTCAAACCATTTAAAAGGTGGATTATCAATGGGTTTATTTTAAGGAAATAAAAGAAAAGAAGAAAACAATAACAGAATCTCGCAGCGGAACGATAAAATACAATAATAACATAAACAGTTCATGAAGTTGTTTAACAATATATACTTAATTCAATTTTCCAAATAAATCAGAGTTATAAAATATTATCAGAGTTATACAATTTTAATAGACAGAATGAAAAAGTGCAGCAGAACAATACTAAAAATTATGGTATACCAAATCTTCGTCTTCGACCTTCAAAATAACAGTCTTCGATAACTGAAAAACTCAGTCTGACCCGATCATAATGAAAAAACAAAACACTTGAGTCAGGACTAAAAATCCTCATGTAAGTCAAATCAAAATCAGGTGAAATATAGTTGTAAATAACCTCATTCTTTTACTTCGAAATTTCGCATGAAAAAATTGACAGTTTCAAAACTTCTATTCAGGGGTTTCGGAAATTTATCAACCTTAAATCAATTTAATAAATTCACAGTTTAAACAACTTCAATGTTTAAATCAGATTTTATTTAACGTTGAAACAAATACAAGGTTTTTATCAATCATTACTTAAATAGTTGATTTTAGTTTCAGGAGGTTTCACGATTACTTCACCAATTTCCAAAGTGTCAAAAATTCCATTTTCAGTGTGAAATGCCAAAATCGTCAATTCGTTAAATTTCCAAGTTAAATTTCAAAACTTTTCAGAATTTAAAATTTAATTTATCAAAAGCTCCAATTTCAACAAATGACGATAAAATCAAAACAATCACATTTCTGCAAAATCAGTCAACAATGCATCCAATAATTTACATATCAATAGGATGTCCAATGTTCCATATCCAAATTCAATGTACATACGATCAATCGTATCAATAGTGATAATAACAAGGTGATAATATGGATATATCTAAATCACTAAGCAACATAATAGCCAATCACAAGTCTCATCCATTGCAATATCAACCAACATCCAAAGCAACCAATTCATCCATATCATAACAGCCAATAACTATCGATGTCGGGTATTTAAAAGTGATATGAAATTTCAATTATCAACATCAATTTAAATATCAAGTTAAATGTCAATTTAACTATTAGATTAAATGTCACATTAACTGTCAAATTTAACTATCTAATTTATTGTCTAATTTAACCATCAAATTAAATTATAAATTTAACGGTCAAATTTAAGTTCGATTTAAATTCAATCAGTTCAAATTTAATCAATTCAATTTCCGTTAATTAAATTTCCAAATAGCAATCAATATAAATTTATCACTTCGTTAATTGGTTTAACTAACAGTAGGAAATTTAGTACTTCGTAAATGGTTTTAACCACTCACCTTTATTTGATACTGAAAATATTCCAAGGTCAAGTAAATTCCAATCCAGCTCCATGCCGTAGCCTTCATCGATATGATCACAACGCGACTCGTTTCGCTCGAATCCGACCTCGTACGAGAAAGTTACGGATTAATTAATATTTGATATAATTAAAAACATAATGGACTTAATTAATTAAATTTAACATAAATTAAACCTCTCCATCCCCTCTCGTTCCCACTGCAGGCCGAGAAACCCATCCACCCGACCCCGACATCGACGGCCGCCCATCACCAGACCCCACCGGACCCAGATCCAAGCCTACCGCCGCAACCGCCTCTTCAAGCTCCACCATCACCTGTGACCATGCCGCCTCCACCATTGCCATCTCGCCTTGAGAACCCAAACACCGTGCAATCTTCAGGCCCAGATTCTGGCGAATTCGGGCGACAACGACTCAATCCAACCGCACGTTTCATCATGCTCTCCAACTTTGCTTTTGGAGTCATTCGATTTCGTTGAGAGGATGAGGAGAAAATGAGAGGGAAAGAAGAACAATTTCCAGCCATTAAAATAAATGAACGATGACCAGAAAAATAGGCTAGGGTTTATGAATGGAAGGCTATTTATAGAAAATTTCCACGACACTATTCATCCGTGGAAATTTCAAACTCCAAATGAGGCGTGTCGCTTGGCGTTCTATATGTTATACCCTTATTCCGAATACAATGGAACATATATGATCAGGAGCCAATTCCATCATATTCAGAAGATAACATTTCAAAATCAAATTATTTTAATTAAAGTTCTAAAAATAAATTCTAAGCGTTTCTAGGTCGCACGGCCAAACGATAAGTCCAATTGCTACGAAACTTGAAATCTTATAATGATTCGCTATTATGGATCCGATGAAACTGGTTTCGTTAAAATCTGAGACAATGCCCAAAAAGACAATTTTTACATGTTAATTAAAACTAGAAATTTCCAAAATTGATTTAATCACTTTTAAATTCAAATTTAAAGTTAACAATTTTCATTCTTATTTAAATAAAATTTAAATCAACTTTTGAAATCATTTTCATTCATATTAAATTCAAGATTCGGTTATTTAAACAATTTCAAAAATTAAATTTAACAGTTAAATTATCAAATAAATCACTATATTTGAAATACAAGTTATTTAACTTATAAAATTTAACTTTTAAAATGAATTCAAATAATAAAACAACTACTTCTATTTTATAGTAATTCAACATCTTTGCAGTTATTGTATAGCGCAAATGTTATTCATTCCTTACCAAATAAATGTTTTCTTATTTTTGAAATTTATACTTATCAAAAGTACAATTTCATATAAATAACTTATGCTTTTACTTCTAGTAAACATTCATTTGATTCTTTATTAACTTAACATGGATTATTTCAATTTATGTTATCAATTACTTACAATTCAATAAAATTACAATCATGGTCAAATAAGACGTACTTATATATATTATTTCAAATATCATTTTATAGATAAAATGTTCGTTCTAATTCAATACACAAATGTTTTTTTACATTAAATACATAAATTATATATGCTTCACTTCTTTATTTAAAGTATTTGAATAATTCCAGTATTAGAATTTCAATAAATTCTAATATTAGATTTCAAATGAATTTTAGTTATCAAATAATTATTTTATTTTTATCCAAATAGTTCAACATTTATTATTCAACTCCAACTACCGATTACAACCACATTCAATACATAGAATTTCATTTCAATACTTGTTATTGCCTACATCTTCCAAATTGGTTATTTCAAATTTTTTTATTCAAGTTTATATTCAATAAATTACATTAATTATAAGTCATTAAATTTTTATTTCTAACCAATTTTGTTTAATAATTATATTAAATTTAATAATTTAAAATAGTTAAAAATACGAATCGTTTCAAACTTCCTCTGGAATATCATCTAACCGAGCATCATTATTAACATTCATAGCATTTATCCATGTATCATCTTTGTCAAGGGAAGCAGTGATTTCCATGCTATCCAAATGCGATACATCATTATCAGCATTTCCTTCCTCCGTATCTTCAATTTCAACATCTTTATCTTTATTTCTTGTACATATTAATTTTGAAATTTGCGTTGGAATTGACTGAAGAGGATATGACATGAAACCATAACCGGGTGACTGTGGTGAATATGACATGAAACTATAGCCGGGTGTTTGTGTATACAACCTGTAAACACATAAGTAATTGTTAATTACATAAATATATAGAACAAGAATAAAACATATATGCATCACATGAAACCTTACCCAAGTATTTGTGTGTAAATGTTCGATGGCTGGTAGGAACAATATGGGTAATACATTTGACTTTTATTACTCAGTCCAGATTGGCTTGCATAATCTATGATGTGAGCTTGCGGTTCAGTTGTTTGTACCACCCCCTCCTTCTTAACATACAACTCGATTACTTTTATCCCTACACAAAACATCGAATTGACATCATCGTCATCATTCACCTCAATAGCAATCAGACCATCATTCGTAACTCATTTACTTACCAGCGAGATGTCAAATTCGGTTGAATTAATCTTTGCAGCTTTGTAAATTTTCCGCCAACACAGGTTAGCTTGCTATTCCCGTGATGATTAAATCACCATCATAGTGACAAATAATCGGTAGGGTAGTCACAGATCTAGCAAATTTTAAGAAACTAAATTTCAGTTATAAATCTAATAAAATAAGCAGATAAGGGTTTCAAATCTTTACTTGAAATATATAAGAAACTGAAATCTTATGTTGATCTTTGTCGATTGAAATGAATTTGAGTGGATTTGTTATATTTTTAGTTAAGTTGTAGTAAGATCAATGGAGTTTAGGTTTCTAAAATAAGTTGGAGAAGAAGAGTTATGTTGGAGTGGAGAGGCTTATAGGGTAGTATAAGCTGCTGTTGGGCTAGCACAGAAAAAGCCCAGATACAAGTGCAACTTATAGTTGGGCCTAGGGGTTATACGTGAGCGCAACATTAAGTTGCACCCACGAATTGAATTACAGACGCAACTTACAGTTGTGCCTGTAACCTGCTATTGTGAAAACAACAACTGATTAAATCCAATTCAACTTACATTGTAATGACCCATATTTTTAATAATTAAAACTATTAAATTAAATAAGATTTTTGAAATTTAATATTATGAGAAATTAAAATTATGATTTATTTATGAGAAAAATAATTAGAATATGATTTAATAATGTTGTTTGAATGTTATTGACAATTATTTTAATGTAATTTCAATCAATCAAAATAATTGTAAAGTCAATTTGGTTATAATTGTAAACAAGGAATTAAATTGGTAATTAATGGAATTAATGAAATTGAAATATTATAATTAATATGGTAAAAGATGATAACTGTACAATATGAATGTAATAAAATGCAACCAATGTTAATTATATTCATAAGGTAATAGTTGATTTAATAATAAAAATGTAAATCGAAATAAATGAATTTGATTGAAATTAAAATATAATTAACTGGGGTTTTATTACAGTTGTAATTGAACGCTAAAATTAGTGCAATATTTAAATATTAGATTTAATATGGAAAATTTACTTTTAAAAGATTATAAATTTCTATGTAATCAAGGATGATAAAATTTTTAACTTTTAAATTTGAATTTAAAGATAATTAAATCAATTTAATAATAATTTCTTTAATTAACGTGTAAAAATAGCCATTTTGGCTACTATCTCGGATTCCGACGAAACCTGTTTCATCGGATCCGTAATAGTGAATTATTGTAAGATTTAAAGTTTCGTAGCGATCAGACTTTTTGTTTGATCGTGCGAGCTCAAAATGCGTAGAAATCAATTAATGGAATTTAAATGAATATAATATGATTTTAAAAGCCAACTTCTTCATACAATGGAATTAGGGTTTGAAACTAGTTCCATTGAGTTTAAAAATATCGAAAACCTATATTTCGATATATGTGATGATCTACTTTCGTTTTGAAAACGAAACGGGCTTTTCGATTCTTTGTTATCATTTCGACCCAATTCGATATGTCCATTCATTCTTATTCATCTGTCTATATAAATAGATACTTTCTGAAACCCTAGCAGTTTTCTGATTTCATTTGTTGTACGTACAAATTTTTGCTCCTTCCTTCCTTCTTGATGGTTGTCATCTCAAACTCTAATTTCAATTTCAATTTCAATTGAAACCCTAATTTCAATTTCAAATTCAAATCGAAAAATCAAACTCCTCAAACTATATCAAATTATATATTGTTTGAAAGCTCTCGATGAGCGTAATCTAGATCTGTTGTTCATTTTTGCAATTGAATCACGGTTTTGCCAGAAATTGTTGACGAAGTTTCGACCGTCCATAATAGGGTTTTCAATTCGACGGTGGATCTTCAATGATATGGAGATCGGGTGGTGCTGAGGCATAGAGGTTGACGAGTGGAGCAGATCCATGTGGATAGTTTGTCGAGATTATCGTCGAGATCGCCAGAAGTGGGCTTTGAAGTCGCACGTTTTGGGTTCGGCCGGAGGCTAGGGGGCTGCGATGAGTTCGTCGTGGTGATGCTCGATGAGGTTGAAGGCTGGCGTAGCGATGGCAATAATTGTTTGTTCGTGGCAGCTGGAGATGTGTTTGTGGGTTCAAAGACATGGACTTGGCTATAGGGTTGAGGGTAGAGAGAGGTGACGTGTTTTTTAAATTTTAACCTTTGTTTTATTATTTAATTTAATTTTAAATTTTCAAACGTTCTAACTATCATAATTTGTTCATACGAGCTCGGATTTGGACGCGGTTTCTTCCATTGTGATCGTATCGAAATTTCGGACAATCTGAAACTGGTTGGATGCATTCTAAGACTGTTGGACTTTTGGGCTTTATTTGAATTTTCAATCGACTACAAGTCGAAGGTGAGTGATTTAACTCACTCACAAATACTAAACCATCTTATATTAGTTAAATTAAATTTATGATGTGATAAGAATATTATGATTGAAGTTTGGTAATTTAAATTGTCATTTAAATTTAATTTGAATTTATATTGAATTAATTTTCCATTTAAATTAATATTTAATTTAAATTGATAATTAACTACCTGATATTAATAATCAGTTAATTGCTATGATTTATTGGTTGATTTGGATGTTGATTGTGATGGATGTTTATTTGTTGACAGTTTGGATGATTGGATGTTTATATCCCTCTTATCACTATGGGTTGAAATGATACATACCCGAACGATCTTATAGATTAGGGAAAATCGTTATGGGTTGAAATGATAAACCCGAGCGATTTTATTGATTTGGAAATTATTGATTCGGGATGTGGGTTGAAATGATATATACCCGGAAAATTTAACTATTTTGGGGTTGAAATGATACATACCCCATCGCTTGACCATAGGGTAGAAAATTATATACGAACACCGTTGATCGGTTTTAAATTGTTTTCTAAATAGTAAAGTATGTTTGATTTTCAAATTTTATTTTTAAATTTTATTTAATGATTTTATTTAAAATTTACATTTGGAAAATAATTTATTTTATATGTTTTAAAGTTTCAAATTATAAGTTAATATATGGTTTCAAATGTAATTTTAAGCTTTTAACTTATAATTTTATTTAGTTTTAAAAATATATTTTAAATAGTTTAAAATTTTAATTTAATGAAATATTTAATATAGTTTTAATATATATATATATATTAAATTTAATTTAATATAATAAATATAGTTTTGATTTAAGATAATAAATATAGATTTTTATAATAACTTTATTAGATAAAAGATTTTTGTAAAAGATTTTTAGAAAATGTAAGAGGTTTCGTAAGGCATTTATAAAAATTTTGTAAGAGATTTTATAATATATTTTATAAAAGATTTTTATAAAGGATTTTTATAATGGTTTTATAAAGGAGTTTTTAAAGGTTTTAAAAGATTTTATAAAGGGTTTTTATAAAAGAACTTGTATAAAAAGGGATTTGGAAGCATTTAAAGGAATTTGCATAGAAGTTTATGAAAGAGGAAGAGTTGTAAACTGTTTTGGAATTTATTTAATAGCTTTATAAATGGTTTTAAAGCATATAAATAGTTTATAAATGGTTTAAGAGATTTTTAAATTATTTTCGAAATTGATTGAAAGAAATCTTCCTCGGTATTTATGAATATATTTATACTTTTGGAACAAGTATATGGATATCTTGATATGAAAGTATGAACTGTTTTCTGGATTTATTATATAAATGTTTATAAAATGACCACGGTGTGAAAAATATAACGATTGGTTGTTAAAGAGACCGAGGTCGGATATTGTCATACTCTTTGCCAATTCTGAAACTACTTTAACAACTGTGCACGGGGTGGAGAATTCAGAACGAAGTAGGATGGTTTGGGGAATGCTTTTGGTATGAGGTAAAAACGCAACCCTGACCACCACGGGTCAGCTTGATATGACTAAAATCAGGAGCCAAAACCAGGCCAAGTGAGGTCGCTCATCCTGTCGAACATGCTTCTTCGATACCATATCTGTTACTTTGTGATTGATTGGTGGCCACTTCGATTTGATTATGGGAGTGTTGTTCGAGGTGGGTGGTAGTAGCTGCTATGCGTTACCACCAGCCTAGTTCCACAATCCGGTAGAATCCTACCGTGGGTATAGCCCTGTGTGTCCTGTCATATGCATTATCGAGCCCACTACGATTTTGTTTTGTGTCGTACCTATGGAGTGCTCCCTGATAGCCTACCGGTTTGGTGGAGTTTACAATACTGTATAGACTACGACATTTATAAAATGTGTTAAGGGAGATATGGGTAACGCCTTAACGCTATTTTAATACTTTACTTTACTCATAGACATTACATATATAGCGTATATTATTACATATAAATAGTTTAACGGATCCTTTGGAGATGGAAATCCCTAACATCTATTAAGTTATTACACGCACGTTATACACAGGATAGAAGATGTAAAATACTGTAAACATCTCTAAAGCCGTTACACTCATATTTATTTGCTGTTGATCTACTTACATGAGAACTTTTAGTTCTGACTCGAGTGTTTTGTCTTTTCATAACGCTCGGTTCAGCCTGAGCTTTTCAGTGTGGAAGAAAATATCTCTGGAGGACGAAGACGGAGTTTGATATATTATACTATTAGTAATTTTTCCACTACATCATGTTGTTCCGCTGCATTTTTTTATTATACCTGCTGCATGTATAACTCTGATTGTATTGTAACAGCGTAATCAAATGTTATTTGTAAAACAGCTTCATGAACTGTTTATTTGATTATTATATTTTGTCATTCCGCTGTGAGATTCTGTGTTTTGTTTTTTCCTTTTTTTCTCTTATTTTCTTATTTACCTCATTGACAATCCTCCCTTTTGAATGGTTTGAGTTGACATGTGTGGTTTATTGTCGATTTAAACCGTCCAAAAAGATGGGTTGTTACATACATCATCAAGTTTCATTCAAACAAGTTTCATTGAAATTACAACTACAGGTTTCAAACCCCACTTAACTACAAATCAAATTAAACAACAAACATCTTGTTCTTACATCAACTAAATCGATTTCAAATGTCAATACACGTTAACAACAAGTTCAACCAAACAAATAATAACCTAACATGCAACCTACCGTCACAAATTCCTAATTTATCATGGTGTTCTTTGTGTTTGGGTTGGAGGTGGTTGAGATGGTCCAGCTTCAATTAAATCATGCCCCTGTTGAGTGGCTTGTAAAGAACCACTAGCGTCTCTAGTACGTTTTCTTTGGTACGTTCGACTAAGCTTGAGACGAACGAGGAACATAAGGCGGTGGTCGTTCGAGCTTATATCTCCCAAAAGACGACTTGATAATCCCTTTGATGCTTAGGCATTTACTTTTAAATCGATCTTCGTCTGCAGGTTCCGCATGCACATCGTTAACTTCATTTGAAATGAGGTACAACCCTTGAACCTGAAATGAAATGAGTTTTGACAAAAGAAGTAAAGTTAGTTGAACGAGTTATGAGATGAAAATTTATTTAATCATATCAAGTCGCGTTTCACGGGTCCTCATTGAGCATATTTAGGCAATTTAGTAGACAATTCTTTAAGAATAAATTGTCGCGTTGTATGCAAGTTTCAACTGTAGCATTCGTCGATGATGACCCTTGGTACGCATTCAACTTGTACATGATCCAACTTGTGATCCCATCTGGCTACATAAGTGCTATACAAATCTCTATTCCAACTGTTCGAGAACACTTGCTCAGCTGCATCCTGTATATACCGATTAAGGCCAAATTGCCTCATCAGTCTATCTGGATAGCATGGGCCAGACTTTGCAAGCAAATGATTGGGGTATTTAAATACCAAGTTTGTTGTCCATCTAAGCAAACTGGCGACAAATCCTGTACAATCTCAATTGTGTATGGCATCCAATCAACATTATACTGCTCCATAACATTGAGCTCATAGCGATAGAGTGTGCCATGATGGGCCGAATTATCTCTCCAACGTCTATCTTTCGTCCATCTACAATCAATGAACAAAATAATGGGTGAACATTGTACCAAAACATACAATAGAAATTATAAGCGGTTTTTACCTAACCCCGTAAGGCAATCCAGCAGTAACATTAGCATGAATATTTGGATGACTAATAGAAATATGCGTTCATAACAAAACCTGCACATTATCCGTGTTAACAGGGTCTTTAAAATATTAATAAAATTATTAAGTGACAAATGTTATGTCTGGAGAAGGGTTAGGCAACCGGGTAAGCCGTTCGACTTTTTCAGTGTCACATTATCCAACTCCTTATACAAAGCGCACAAAACCGCGCTACCTCACGAATAATCAAAAATAGCGGCAGAGTCATGTAGCAAGTATAACTACTCGACCCTTGCACTGGTTTGGAAAAGGACGGAATGCTATAACAAACAATAAGACAACCCGTGTGAACTGATCTAGCTCCTCAACTGATGAATCAGGAGTAATGTTCTGACCAATTGTAAGGTCGTTTATCCATTTAACCTTCAATTCTCTTCTATTAACCACCGTTTCGGAGGGTGGAATCTCACCAAGCAAACAGTGAAAAACATCATCACGACGCCTTCTATAGGAATGCCGAGCAAAATAAAAAAAATCTTTTCTCCAACAGAGAAATGAAAAATGCTAGTCTCCGGCCTTCATCTGTCGCATAATGCTGTGAGTAAAGACCTATTGAATTTGATATACTTTATCTGTATGAAATACCAAAAGCTCGCTTAATGAAGTAAATGGTGAACTCATTGGTGATTAACTATCTACATTTGGTCTTCACAATTCTGAGAATGGTCCAAACAGTCGATGAGTTTTACACTCTACAAAATAGAGAATTATAACATATAGCTAGTTCAAAATACTAAAAATTTTCAACTATTTACCTAAAAAATTACCCTCATTAAATCTTCAAAATTTATACGGTGATTATCTTGTAAATATAAAACACTACCATCGACGGGTCCGCTTTCCGATTCTGAAAGTTCATACCAAAAAAAAGCAAATTAATAACATCATTTACAAGCTAGGATTGACTTAATAGTAAGAATTAGATTACGACGGCCTAGAACAAACTATTTGACAATGTTGATTATAAATGGAAACAAATAATTTGCAAATTAGAAGCTAACAAAAAAATTTAAGATTTAGAGAATATTAAAGTCGTATTGTGTTGAAGAAGATTTCTCTTTCATTGTTATAGATTTGTTCTAATCGAAGATTGACGAAGAAATTTGTAAATTTTATGAGAAATTGATGAGAAAACCAAAATTTAAGACTTAGGGAGGATGGATTCGAGCTGCAAG
Source organism: Allium fistulosum (assembly GCA_030737815.1). Classification (NCBI taxonomy): domain Eukaryota; kingdom Viridiplantae; phylum Streptophyta; class Magnoliopsida; order Asparagales; family Amaryllidaceae; genus Allium; species Allium fistulosum. The sequence continues at coordinate 856,962,428 of CM060907.1, forward strand.
AGGGGAGGAAGAAGATGAGCTGCAAATGCAGTCGTGCGTTTCGTAATTTTACACAAGGCGCAACCACCCCGTGTTTTTAAAAATAAACGCTAACTCACAGTTGCGTCACAGTAAATTTGCAAATCGGCTCTGAACGACGTATATCTTCGTCCGTCCAACCTGTTATTTCTGCTTCTCGCAGTTTGCTCAACTTCTAATTGCGCTCGTTAGACGGCGCACTCTCTCAAATAAATCACTAGCGTTCTGTTTCTCCACAATTTTACCTATCGAAGTTCACTCGAAATCCCTGATTTCAATGCTTCGTGGTACTGTAACTGTAGAAAAGATTAAGCAGCGAGTCATAGTGCAGGCACAAGCAAGCTGCAAGGGATCGCGTATTTTGACGACGCACCAACCTTCCATTAACGGACGGCGTGGTCAGAGTATGTGATTCCTACCCTCCTTTTTTTTCTTTTTGCACAGGTTTACTTGTTTGTTTGAACAGATGCCCCTGTATTGCTTATACAGAAAACAACTCATAAACTAGTTAGTATGACATGAAAAAGTTTATGGGTGGCTTCTTAGCAAAGCTAAAGGGGCTGAGGAAAGGGGTATTTGAAATAGGAAAGTATGGCGAATGAGGTATATGTTTTTGTGTTTGGAGAGGGAATTGAAAGGAGATTTGTGTTGTGAAAAGTATTGTTATTGATCATTACTTATTTACTGTAAAACATGGTTAAGTAAGGGTTTAAGTATGAGTTTTGAAAAAAATGGACCGTTTATGTGCGTGGACTCCTGCTATATTTTTACAATGGCTTCATTTTGCTCAAATTTATCATTTACAATGTTGGACGCCAATGGGCCTTTTTCTTCCCCTTCCGATTCATGGGAAAGAGCCGTTTTCTCTGGTTACCCGTTCCCACATTGACTGCGGGAACATTATAATCTTTTGCCGCTAAAGCACCCTAAGTTGAAGTGAATGATGCATATGAGGTTTTGAGTACAATTTACAAGTCAAATAGACATGTTTTGTTGTTTTGTGTAATCTTTTGATAAGTTGGCCGCTGGTTTGCTTTTGTTCTTCCACTTATCAAGCAAGTCATAGATTATTGCAGCCGAGGAAATTATGAACTGACGAGGCAGGTATTATATGATGATTATCGTCCACTTGAACACTTGCCTACTATTCCTATTGAGAAGAAAAATGAAGCCAACAGTCAAGTGGTATGGCTTTTGCAACCTTTGAAGTCATTTTCCCCATTGTCGTGTTCCATGTATTCTTATTTTAATGGTGATTTGTTGAAATGTGCTGAATTAGGACGATCGTTGTTTCTAAGTTGTATTTTTATTTATTTGTTAAAATTAGATACATTGGTGTTCATGGTGTTAGTACTTTAAAGCCTAAATGACATGAACAAGAATCAGTTGAATTTACTGTTCATAATATTTCTGATTATGAGATTGGCTACCTTGTTAATTTAGCAGTCCTTGCACATTCATGAACATGTACGTTATCTGTGTAAGTTCATGTTCCTCCGTAAGAATAAACCAAGAATCATTTTACAAGTATAGTCGTAGTCACTGCATTTTAAATTGAGACCGACATCTTTGTGCTGGGTTCAAAAACCAGACCGTTTGTTAAATTGGCATAAGCCGACTCACTCTTTTACAATACACAGTAGCGGTATTCCTACACGAACTGAAAGGTAAATTGAAATGTTTTCAGTTATCACTTCAATATCCGACAACTCAATTTTCTGATCAACAGAAATCAGATAACTTTGCATAAGTTATGAATGAATTTAGCAGTCGCAAACTAAGGATTTAAGATGCATACAAAAAAAACAAAAAAACAAAAACAAAAACAAAAACAAAATAAAAATAAAAATAAAACAGAAACAAAGATCTGTTATATTTTAACATAAGTAATTTATACAATTATGATTATGAAATTATGTTGAAAACACAAGTATTTGTGCAACAATGTTGGTGCATATGTAACCAAATTGTATTTGTATCTTGGACCTTCGTTCATTGTTGGCTTTTTTTGTATCATCATCCATGACCAATGAACATCTTATGTGTCAGATTGTAGATACACATCTGTAGTCATGTTTTGTAAATCTGATATTGGTATTATTTGTTGCTATGTAGTATTGAAATTTGAGTATAGTTTGAATTCTGATTATTACATGTACAAATATGCAGGTGGGAGAAGACACAGGATTTTCTAATTGAAGGTACTTTGATGCCTTCAACAATTGTTCTTAAGCTGCAATTGCATTTAGAGATGGCTTAATTGACTATTTGGATTCTTAGAGGTAATTTGTTCTTGGCAGGTTATTTTAATGTACAACACTTGCTTACATTCCAATTCTTATTCCTACATGCTGGTTTGTAAAAATATAAGATAGAGGACAAAAACAAAATCATTATGTGCTGCACGTAGCATGTTACAAATAGTTACGAGACGGGTTTTTTTTTCACCATATATATCCCTAGTAGTAAATTAAGTTCACAATACACCCCTCTACCAATTTCTCTTCAGTGCAATTAAATTACAAGTTTGTCATCTCCTTTTATACAAAATTGTCCTCAACTGCTCGTAAACTTTAAAGCATGATAACTTTCTCAAAAATTATCAAAACGAAAAACCACTTTCACCATAAATCACATATTTTATGAGTTTTCTATTGAGTGACGTTATATGTGTAACACCAAACTCGTGGAAACAGTATTTCAAAATTTAATATTTTATGAAAAATAAAATAAAATCATATCTTGATTATTCAAACATACACATTGAAGGTTTTCTAAACAATACGTGGTTTGATGAATATAATCAACCTTTCAACATAGAACATTATTTTCCTTTATATGCAGTAGAAAGTTTTATTTATATTTATATTTATTTATTTATAAATATTGGAATGAAGATATTTTTCCTTTTCGAATAGGAAGTTAGTCTTCTTTTTTAGGGAGGAAGATACTCTTCCTTTTAGAAAAATAGAAGACACTGTCAAGAAGATAGTGTTTCTGTTTTAAAATGAAGACAGTCTTCCTTCTTGAGAAGGAAGATGCACTTGAATTTTCAAAAACAGGAAGTTATACTTCCGAAGGAATATGTTCTTATTGGAAATTACTATTGCATTTTTTTCTTCATTTTTTGACGCACACACAACATTTGTCATTTGAAAGAGATAATTTTGTATTTTATGGTGAAAATGATGAATTGATCCATTTTTTTTTATAGAAAGTTGCCTCAATTCAAAGATTGAGAAAGAGGATATTACATAATAAAGTAGGAATTATTGTTGTAAATGCTAAGATGAAACATGAAGATGATTTAGAAAATGAAAATGGGTCTTAAATTACCTATTATGGGAATTTTTTTTTAATCCATACATATTTGTAAATGCTGAAGATTGGAATGGATACACATATGCTGACATAAGCTTGAACCTAGGTTGCTATATGATAAATGTCATATCTTAGTCTTTTTTTTTCTAGTATCTTATTTACCCACCTCACAAAATACTAATGCAACATAATTTTAGTTCTAATTATTGTAAAAGTCAATTTATCTGCATCTTTTGCATTAGTTAGTGAATAAAATCGAAATATATAAATTTCCCTCTCACTGAAAACAACATTTTTGAATACTCGTCCCATACTTCACAATGAATTTGTTTCAATTTTTTGCATTCATAGAAAACCAATTAATGGAAAACAACCATGTTTTTGAATCACATTGCAGTTTCGAATGCATAAGCTAGTTCTTGCCATGTTAACAGTCACATTGCGATTTTTTCACCAACTGTATATGGATGCTAGTTGCCACTTTTTGTAGTTGCCACGGTACTTTTTTTATATGCTGCAGCAATTAGTTTCACAAGAAAACTTCCACAATTTTATATAAAGACAACTATGAGTTGCGCTAATATACTTTATTCACTAATGACTCAAAATATCATTCAGCCTGTATAACTACAAAGGGGAATTTGACATATATCACTATTTATAAAAATTACCGTATAAAACATTTCTTTAATCACTTATTTGGTTTCCAAGTCCCTGTAATAAACATCGTTGGCAACCCGAACTTTGATCTACTTTTCGACGTCATGTATACACAGTGAACTCATAAGATGTCAAATAAGCACTATAGGAATGTTGTATGAAGTATGAACGCTTGTAGATGTTATCCTCAATATTCATTGTATAATCATGCACGTGCATCAGTTACTAGCCACTAGTGTATTGAAGACCAGACCCGGCAGCGGTTCAACCACGACTAACCGTTAGCTGTTGGGCATGACAACCGGGAAAAGAGTTAAGCTGCCATCTGCATCAGGCTGCGACTAAACACATGGAAACTGTTCTAAATTAGCAAAAATAGATTATATATCCAACTATTTGCAAATATAAGCTACTTTTAATAGTTCAGTCAACTGTTTTTTTTCTCCTTTTTATTTCTATATTTGTGAAATCATTATAATATGTGCGCAGCTATCATTTGCGCCAATGCAAAATTATATTGGAGCAATTAACGATTGTGTCATTGTATTTTTGTACTGGAGCAATTGGCAATTGCACCGATGTAATTGTGTATTGGTGCAACTGCCAATTGTGTTCAAAATGATTTGTTTTGATCAAAAATCGGCAAAATGGCCTAGCATTTGGAAAAACTACCCTATAATTTATGTAGACACTCATTCATGCTTCTGTGGAATTTTGTTTCTTCAATGGTTGCATTAGGTATTTAAGTTTCCTCGGGTTAATATAAATAATAGGTACTAAGATGACAACATGTGTTGTATGAGAAGTGGATTTATATCTTCTAATATTTAATAGGAAGGGTACTTGGTTAAAACATATACCATCGAATAGCGATTAGCTGAATATTTTAGAATTTCGACTATGTTTTTTTTGTTATAACTTTTCTTTCATGCTTATCTAATATTTCTCATAATTTGTTACTTCTTATCATTGATCGAGGATCCGGCCGGAACCATGAGATTCCGACCACCTCGTATCGGTTCCGGCCATCATCGGGACGAGATTATGGCCAAATCCCGTTCCGTTCAAACTGTGATAAAAAGTAAAACCTCTAATTTGCGAGATCAGAAGAAGGATAGAAGAGCAACAACCGACAACAAAATGCACGCGAAATCCAAAGTCGAAAAAGCAAAACAAACAGGGAATCATCTTGTGCTTGCACAGTTAAAGCATAAAATTGTTGCCTATATATAAACAATCGTAAACATAAATTATCACAATTTGTGTTTCAGCAATCTTCCCAATTCGAGCGAGAAGCATCACGAGTTCGCCCAAATTTGAGAAAGCTTCGACGTCACGCGGTCGCGTAGGTCTTCGAGTTGGCAGGGAGGAGAACCGAGCTTCAATTCGCAAAGGAAGGTGAATTTTTTTGCTAATTTTTGTTTTCCGCCTTCAACCATTTCTAGCTTTTGTTCGATTTTTTTGTTGCATGCGTCTGTGTTTGGTTGTGAAGTGGGAGGAAGAGTATGTATGTCTAAATGGCATTTGTTTTTTTTTGGACCTTGGCCTTGGACATTGTTTTTTTAGCCTTGTCATTTTCCTATTATATGTTGAACTTGGACATTGTTTGATATTGCATATGTAAACGACCTTGAATATGTTGAACTGACTTAAATAAGTCGACTGACCTGAATACGCTGAACTGACCTGAATATTGGACTTGAATATGCTAATTTGAATATAGACTTGAATATTGAACTTGAATATGTTGGACTGGAATATGGACTTGAATATTGGACATTGAACTTGACTCGAAATATTGAACTTGAGCAATGAATCCTGACGACTTCGATAAATGTTATTTATGCATTTGTATTTTTTTTTGATTTGATTTGAAATATTAAATTGCCTAGCATTGACTTTTGTTTAATTATAAATGTGTATATTAAATCATTTGTTTATAATCTCAAGTACGTTATGACAAATCCACATGAAATTGGTTGGAATTATGGTACTGCGATCGATGACAATCTTCGAAAAAAAATGTAATTTTTGCAATAAACTAATTGATAGCGGTGTTGTGACACTTTTGAAAGAACATTTTGCAGGAGTGGGTGACGATGTATCAGCATGTCTAATTGTCCTTAAAGAAGTTAAACAACTTGTATGATCCAATATCGTTCAAAAGAGAAATGAACGAAGCAAAGAAAAACTAGACAAACAACGGTTACAAGAGGAATTAATGAGCAGACCGCACCAACTATCAAACAATGAAAATGAACAGATGAAGAACTCAACATATCATGCGGCAAAGCAGAGATGCATTTAGAGATGAAGAGCCGCACAAATCTCATACTGTTAGACGATTAGGTGGTGGTTCAAGTCAAACATTGCACAGATCTCATACTGTTGGAAGATTTACCAGAGTAGATGACGATTTTGACACTCATGCTGTTGGACAAATCGACTCATATATGCAAAAACGAGGAGGTAGAACTCAACCTTCTATTAAATCTGCAGTGAAACGTATTAAAGATGCCAAAAAACATATATGTCAGCAATTTTCAAGTTCTTTTTTTTCAACCATATTCCGCATAACGTTGCTAATAGTCCATATTATACAACAATGGTTGACACGATTGCAGAATGCGGTTGTGGAATTGATCCACCAACTGCATATTAAATATCACACTCGTACCTTGAAATGGAGATAGAAAAAATTAGACAATATATTAAAACATTGCACAATTTCTGTAATGAATATAGTTGCACACTAACGTGTGATGGTTGGAGTACACAGAACGATGAAAAATAATAAATTTACTCACATGATGCGGTGCATAGGAGAAGACGCTAAATGGCGCACACTAGTTAACAATGCAAATAGTGTGTCTTGTTAATTTTCTACAATTCCTCTTTATTTTTTTTTTAATCACGATCCAAAAATGCATGAAAAATTATTATTCATTAAATGTTTGTGTTTACAAATTAAATTGTTAATTTAGGTTCTGAAGAATGGTTTTTTTCTTCTTCTAAATCTTCTATGCTTGAAGACAAATACATACCGAGGTTGAAAAACTAATTCTTTTTATGTACTAATAATATTTTCAAAGCAAGTTGTAATATAATATTGGCCATGTGTGCACAAACCAATATTGATATTTGAATTTACTATGTTTAGTTATTCACACTGATACAGTAACACTTCCTAATTTACATGCGTTTACATCTGGATAAATTGACATACAGTCTAAGTTATAGATTTGGGTAAAGTTTGATGTGATTAAAATAATGCAAAATAAATGAAAAGTAAAAATTGAGTAAAAAAAAAGCAACATAAAATAAACATATCAGAATATCACAAAGAAAAATAAATATATCAACCTAACACTTTCTAATATAGGATAAGTTGCATTTGTGCAGACTGGTATCTGTTGAACTGCTTGAGTTCATCCTTCTTTCCGTATTGTGGATTGATAAAGAAGGAAAGATCATTTGTATATTTTGCTTGGATGCAAAGGGAAATTGTATTTGTTAAAGACTGGAATCTGATGTTCGACTGCAGGGTACCCAAGCTATTTGGAAAATTTGGCCAAACAGAAAATATAGATTCAAATTGATCACAAACTATGTATTTCTCATGAAACATATCTGTCAGGGAATTGAAGATTGTGACTGGTAGTGAAAGTAAGTCCCAACCTGTTTTCCAATGCTAACATTATCATGCAATTTTAGAATTATTCTAACTGTAATATTTTGTGTAGTTATAACTGTAAGTGCCAGGGTTGGTAATGTTATACTCAATTATACCAATAATCTTTCAATAAATCTAATTTGTCTAATAAAAAAATATATCAAAATAATGATGTGGCAACTTGCTGACTTGTAACTTTTGACATGAAGTCTGCCTAAGCTGGTTATAATATTAAATTCATAAATTGATTAGATATCCAGGATCAACTTAGATCCATTAAAATCTTTTAGAAGTTAACAGGAATACTAGATAACGAATAGAGGATGTGTTATATGAAAACTGAAAATCAAACTTCTAATATGGTGGGAAGCAACAAATAGTAATTAGCTGGCAATATTTTTGAAGAAATTAACCATATTTTCCTTTCATATGACACAAATTATAAACTTGTACACTTTCTTGTAATATGATGATAAAAAATTCATACACTTTTCAATAGACAAACAGATGTTATAGCTAAAAAACAACAATTTAAGTGGACAATAACATCTCATCTCTTAAAGAAAATTAAGCACATTAAAGCAAGTATGGCACAATTATCAGACATACAATCTCATGACAATGCTCCAAGAGGTCTATATTTTAGCATTGTTGTGGTGAATGCTACACCTGCTGCAGATCCACCACTTGCATGAACACTGTGTTTACAGTCTTTCTTGATAGCGCTTATCACCTTTCTAGGCACTTTCTACATGTTTCCACACTTCTCTTCAGTGAAGAGAAACATAATGCCCTCCCGAAGACCCTTGGGCCTGATATTACTTCTGTTTCGTGCTCAAATTTACCATCAATTGGTGCCTTCTCCTTCAGTTCATTGAGGACAATATATATGTTGTTTATGAGTGATTTTGTCTCATATTGCTGAATTTAGCACTTCTACAGCATGTAGTGAATTTACCATTCATATTTTCCAATACATGGGCAAACAACAATGCAAACACCAACACTGTTTTTGCGGACAAGTTTTCCATGTACCTCTTTGATATATCTTCTTATAGTTAGTTTGAACTGTGTTTTATGTTTTAGTTATGTGGATATCGAAAGCTGGTGCCTATTTATTGGTTCTATATAAGAGTTGCCAATGGCCACTGTTTCAAGTGGTAAGACATATGGCTTGGGCTGTTGCTAGAGGTTTTGGATTCGAATCCCCTGGCATACATAATAACCATATTACTCAATATAAGAGTAATGTATTGTGCATTTTTTAATATAAGTGACTTAAAATTGGTTTGAGGATTTGTCCCGCAGCATCCATTGTATTCTGTTGCAAAGTCCATATCATACTTCATAATTCTGCATAGTCCATGCATGGCTCATCAATCCTCATTCTATATAAACAAAATACACGTGTTTTCCTCGTGGAAACAATAAAATTATCCTGAATTTTCTTCTTCTTAAATTTCCAAGTTTTCCTACAGATTTTGGCTTCTTTAGTTTGTTGCTTGTTATAATAATTCCATGCTTTTATTTAATCAATCTGATCTTGTAGTTTTATTTGTATATGCTTACAGTGGTGCTTATAAATGCCAGAAACTTAGTCATATTGAATGACTACTAAAGGACCTCTTTATTATATACTAATTGAATTGTTTTTGTTTGAACACTTGGTTTTGAAGGTCGATAAGAATACTTATCCGGTGCCTGGCAACTATGGTTAAATGTATAAATAGTATGTGTACCATTGATGGATAGAAAACAATACAAGTAGGATTATTATTATTATTATTAATTATTATTATGGCTCTGTTGCTGATTGATATTTCTCAGTTTACGAACACCCATTAAGACTAAAGAATTTGTTCTTCTTTTTTTTTTTTTTTGCATTTTCTTATTTTAATTATTAAGCGCACTTGTAAATTTGCAAAAGTTGTGAACTGACTTTTAGTGTAACAGGTTGTGAATAGCCAGTGACGAATTATTGATGCAGAGTAGATAGAAGAAGGGAAAAAAGAGAGAGTATACGAGTTAGTTTATCTGTAACATTTGACCCAACAATCTTTGATTCGGGGCAATCAGTTATAACAACTTAGGAAGCAAAGAATGTGATATAGCAGGGCAAACGAAAATTGGAGATATGCAACATGGGGAATAATATTACGTGAAAGCTCGAGACAAGGTGAAGAATATAGGAAGCATTGGCAAAGTCTATCAGCTAACATGTCTCATAAAACCAAAATCCAGTTGGTTAATTACCAGTCTCCAAATGCGGCGTAACTCATCTGGTACCTCCAACACAAAATTGAAGAATGCTTGCTTCATCATTTGTTCTGTCCTGCTGGTGATTTGGGAAGTTTCCACCATATCTTTGAACTGTTTTTTTAAAACGATGACATTGATATGGAGCCGCTGACTATGACGAATGTGCTAACTATGTATATGACGTCGAAAATAGACAGATTTGATATCGCCCTTTAATTCGAATTAGCAAAAGCAATGTCTCATTGCATAATATGGATTCCAAACATTCATGATCTGTATGTGAATGAGTCGAATTACTTATCCCTCGGTTTATTAGAAAACTCTCTCCAGAGATTGTGAAAGATGTTCCACTAGAAATATTCTTGTTATTGTTTCGATTCATATTTTTCAAAATGTCGATCCCGCTTTAATAGCTCCGAATAAATTAAATACATGCATTAAAATATGAAGGCTTCTTATCGTTGTCTCAGCTGTGCCACCGAAGGCTCTGGGGAAGTCGGAATAGGAGAGCACTCATCTTGGGGTGGACTTACTACTTAGATGCTTTCAGCAGTTATCCGCTCCGCACTTGGCTACCCAACGTTTACTGTGGACACGATAACTAGTACACCAGAGGTGCGTCCTTCCCGGTCCTCTCGTACTAGGGAAAGGTCCTCTCAATGCTCTAACGTCCGCACCAGATTTGGACTGAACTGTCTCATGACGTTCTGAACCCAGCTCACGTAGCGCTTTAATGGGCGAACAGCCCAACCCTTGGAACATACTACAGTAAACCAAAAACAAAGCAAAGTAGGTTTAAGGAAGTTTATAGAAATACATATTTCATTTTTTTATCAACAAGAATTCGGCGCTTTTTACCAACTGGATGCTAAGAAATTTCTAGATCTAGAAATCCATTTCATATAATCGAACCTTTTCAAACTGTTGTATTTTCGCGAAATAGATCATAATAAAATTCATGTATCTAGGGTATATTCACTTTAGAAGCGACTATTCCCTAGATACCTACACCGTGGTATTTCACAGTTGAATCAATTTGAAAAAGACCTAAAGTTAGAATTTATCAATAGGTAATGTTGCTCCAATACCTAATCAAAGAGCTACCGTGGTACCGATCAAAAAGACCGTTTTAGCTATTGGACGACAAAATGGATTTAGAAATTTATTAACATTCTCCAAAAAGGGATCGTACCCGATGCCTCTCCTATATAGTCAAGCCTTGTCAAGTTTCAGACTCCAATGCAACGGCCAATCCCTTCAACCGATCCCTTTTGCATTAAAAAAGGGATCGCTTCTGATCCCTCATTCTTGGAATCTAGAACCGATCCCTTCCACCAATCGCTTGTAGCCGATCCCTACATTCACTACCGATCGCTTCACACTCCAACTGATCCGAATGAAAGTGGACGCTGTACGACTGTCCACGTGTCGACTCCTGCCCCGGATACATGGGAAGTTTGAGAGTCCAAACCTAAATTGGACGTGATTCAATCGTTCCAATTCAAGGAGGATGTGATACGTCCATCCGCGACCTAGCTTGCGCGCCTGAAGTACGACGAACTATTCAAGTCTTGCCCGAACATCGGCAATCCCGAAATCAACACAAAAAGTGGATGCGGTTCGATCGTCCATCAATCAACTTTGTTCCCCAATCACGAACTAGAATATAAACAATGAAATCGGAGGCAACCTGACCATCCGGCGTAGAACAGAGGTGACTGTCTGTTCAACCGCGAATGAGCATGACCCGACAGTTCACTCGCTAAGTCCCATCTTTGCCTTGACAGTTGGAGTAAAAATCCACCAAGCGGACGTGGTTCGATCGTCCATTCACTAACTCTCACTCTTGATTCGACAAAGGGGGCTTATATCGAAAAATGGACGTGGTTCGATCGCCCATCGATAACTCTAATTCCCAGAGCGAGAGCTGAAGTATAAATATCAAATGGGTGCGACTGAACGACCATCAACAAATCCTGGTCCCCGGAGCGTGGATAAGAGTATGGGTAGAATATGAACGTGGTTCAACCGTTCATCCCATTAACTCTTCCGTATAAACTAACAGATTGAGTATAAAACATAGAATGGATGTGACTCGACCATCCACTAATCAACTCATTTCCACGATTCCACGGGAAGAACTCCAAATAAGAGTAAGCGTGATACGACCGACCAATCTTCGACTTTCGCCCTTGACTTGAGAGCAGAGGAAATGACTAAGGAAAATGTGGTTCGACCATTTTTCTTAATAACTTCAACTCCCAGAGTATGAACTAGAGTATAAACATCAAACGGGTGTGATTAACCGCCCATCGACTAACTTCGATTCTTGAAGTGCGGATAAGAGTATAGACAAACGAGTGAATGTGATTTGACCACTCATTCGCCAACTCAGACCTGAATTCGATATGAAAAGTATAAACTCATCAAAGATGGAATTCAACCATCCACGAACTAACTCCGCTAACCTAAGATTGGAGGCAAGAGTATAAACTACCGAAAGCTGAATGCGATGACGGCTCATTATAGCTGCGGCTTAGTGTTCTTTACAGCTCAAGGCAATAACCGCAGTGAGGCCTTAACACAAAACACCAATTGGAACGACACCCAGACGAACTATATTGTACCATCAGATCGAGGGTCAATATCGATCCGCACCAACCACAAATGGATGTGACTTGAACGTTCATCGAATAACTTAGGTCACCAGAGTGTGGATAGGAGAATAAACCACGAATTAGTGTGACTTGATCATTCATCTCCATCACCCTCCTTTGATCTGTCATGAGGAGTACAAAACCAGATAAGCATTACTCGACCGCTCCTGAGCTAATTCTATTCCGTGGTCCGACATGAGAACATAAATCAAAATAGACGTGACCGACCGTCCAGCTCCGATTCGTTACTTGTTTCTTTTCTTTTTATTTAATTATTATTCATTGTATTAACATAAAGTATATTTAATTATTCATTTTGCAAAGTACACTTTAAAATTATTTTATATTGATTAAACCTTTTATTCAGTTTCAAAATATCACCTGAAAAGAATTTATTAGTTTAATTCAATTTATTAAATCAAAATCTTATATTAAATAGAATTTAATTAACTAAAGTTTATTTTCAAAATATAAATTATCGAACATCAAATTCGACCAATTTTATTTTAATTAAATTTATTTATTTATATGGCATAGGAAGCAAGGTTGTTACATATACACACACATCATATTTTAGTACTAATCTTTTGCTACAGAAAGAAAAAAAAATCCATTTTCACTTCTCATGAGTTGAACAACGTTTTTTTGGGAACATCCTAGATGTCTTAACCAAGGTTCGAGATCTCGGTTTCGATCTCGGTTTCGGCCTTTTGTAATTTTAGGAATTTCGATGTATTTCGTAAATTTTGGGAATTTCGATTCTAGTTTCGGTTTCAGATATCATTATTTATTTTTCATATAACTACACATATATTTGTTTAATTTATTGAAACAAACCGTATAAATTATATTTGATTGAAAAATAAGATATAAAAGAACAATACTGATTAATTATAAATATTTATAACACTAAAAAATGTTTATTCATTATTTCGTTATCAACTTTTTTAGTTAAACCATTCACATATTTTGTGAATTTATATGTTTTCTAAGTTACAGTTTAAATTTGATTATTCATGTATTTGAAACTCAAATTAATTCTTTTTTGAGACTTCTTTTTGTTGTAAAATTTGAAGTTCGATAGTTTTTATTGAATCAGAATTTCGGATTGGTTTCAAACCTAAACGGAACGACCGGAATTTCAGTGTTTCGGTCGAAACCTCAAACCTTGGTCTTAACATTACATTGGGGGGGGGGTCATTTTTTTCACCCATTCAATGTTATTTGTATGTATATAGATGTAAGTTTGATTATATACAGTTCTTAATAAACATTTTTTCGTGAGTTTGTGAACAATGAAATCAATAATTAAAAAAATGGTAATACTGGATATTTTAAAGTTTTCAACCATAGCCATTTGCTTGTTCATATTTTTATTATTTCCTTTCTTTCTTTCTTTCCTTTTTTTTATTTTTATTTTTTATTTTTTATTTTTTAAATCACTGCATGCTTAGGCTAAGAATAATAAAAAATGTATAGTATTCATTGACCTTCATTCACTATTAATTTGTCTAAATTAATTATAATAACTCATAATCTTCAAAATTCAAAAATCCTTTCCTTAATGGTAACCTTAAACCCAACCCCACCTTTATAGTAACAACCAATTAAAATGAGGCATCGTAACCAATCTAGTTTAATTCAAACCATCCATCAAAATTTGGTTCCAAAACCACCCTACAATTTTGCAAGCAAGGGAAAAAAACAGGAAAAATATGAAAAAAGAAGAATAATTCAACATTTGTTTTTACTAGAAATAATTTGATATTAATTTGCCTGATTTTACCCTGTGCAGTTAATGCCCCGCTATTACCCCGCTATAACCCTGCTATATCTCATAGCGTATTTCTGCCGCTATGATATTTCCATATAGCCCCAAATATAGCCTTTCCGCTTCAAGCCCCACTATTTCCGCTGTATCCCGTTATTTTCGCTATGTTCCGCTATTTCCGCTATATCTTCTGTAAAAGAAATGAATTGAAAAATGATATTTATACATTATAAAAATTATTGAATTAATTAATTTAATTGAATTTTTAATATATTTTCAGAAATGAAAATACTCTAATATTCTTCTAAATTCAATTATATTATATAACAGTTTTACGTTTATTCAAAGTATATTCACACATGTTTTTATTTAAAATTATTTATATATTAATTATAATTCAATTGAATGTTAATTTTTCACTTAAGTACCATTTATATATTTGTAAAAACATTACGTACGAGTTTTATATGCTATTTTAGAGTAATCCGCTATATCTCGCTATATTCTCACTGTATCCCCATTATAACTTTTTGCACCTCCGCCACATTGAGTCTGCAGAGCGCTTTAACTGCACAGATTTTACCTGATTTTCCTTAATGCTAATCTAAAACCCAACCCCTACATTTATATTTGCAACCAATTAAAATGAAATCTTAATCAGTCTAATCTAATTCAAACCATCCATCAAATTTTGGCTTAAAAATCCCAAATAAACCTTTTGGTTTTGTGGAAGAAATAAAGAAAAGGAAATAATAATAATGATTCAACATTAATTTTTAAATAGAAACGATTTGATATTTTCATTTACTTCAGTGCATATTTTTGAGATTTTAACCGACATACAGGGGAACTGGCTGAAAGTAGCGTGACGTGTACACTATTTTGTTTAAAACAGACATGTTTGAGTTTAGAATTAAAATATCATTATGTTTGGCTAGTTATCTAGTGTTGGTGTCTAGTGCTAGTTTAGGTCATTAACCATCAACATTAACGTGTGGATTTTTCACATCTTTTCATACTCTAATACAAATTTTACTTTTACTCTCAATGAATAAACTAATATGATTCATCCTTTTGACCAGGGTTGTTATGGTAACAATCATTGAAAGGGAAAAATCGATACTATATCGATTCTACTGGTAAATAAAAACATAAAACTATTATCTTTACCAATACTTTGGTATACTGATGATCGATGTACGATAAATTGATTACGTTGACCAATATTGCTAAATCTGTCAGGTAAAACCGAATAAAAATTTTGATGTATATTAATACGCTAACAAACAAATTACTCGTATTTATCATAAACAATTCCAAATCTACTAATACATATTTCAATTATATTGATGTGTTTTAAATGCTATTAGATTTTGGATTAATTCAACATTTATAGCTTAAAATATATATGATTTTCACAAAAAATAAAGTTAAAAAATTGAAAAACAATAAGGATTTTGCAATCATAAACCGAGTCAATTATTATCCTAAAATATGTGTTAGTAGTAAGTTTAATTTTAATATATAATAATACGGAACAATTGATAAATTTACCTTTACCGCCGATTTTAATATTTTGTTACGGCTACTTTACCAATTATATCGGGAAATTTACTATTACCATATTAATTTTGTTTTTTGTGTGTGTGTATTTGTTACAAATGGTTTGGTAATGGTATGCTAATTTTAGAATTATCATTATCGTAATAACCCTACTTTTGATAGTTTGTTATATTTTTAACAAAATAAACACACAGAACTTCCATTTTTTCACATCTCTCCAGTCCATTTTTTCAGAATTTAGCCATTTATGGGGAAGCTCGTAGAAAGTAGTGACGTGCACACACGTTTGAGTTTAGAATTAATATATCACTACATTTGACTAGTTCTAAGAATAGAAAGAAATTCGAAATGAAATTACACAAAATAATAGAACAATTAGTTATCCAGTGTTTGTATCTAGTGCAAGCTATAAAGGCGGCGTTAAACAAAAAGTCGTTAATCGTTAACACTAATGCCTTAAATACACGACCATTGATGTAGATTTTTCACGTTTCTTTGTAATCTAATATAAGTTTTACCCTCAATCGATAAACTAATATAATTTATCCTTTTGGATAATATTGCATTTGTTACCAAATAAACACGCACAACTTTTATTT
Source organism: Allium fistulosum (assembly GCA_030737815.1). NCBI lineage: Eukaryota > Viridiplantae > Streptophyta > Magnoliopsida > Asparagales > Amaryllidaceae > Allium > Allium fistulosum. Next base: position 856,978,949 of record CM060907.1, read on the forward strand.
TTCTTCATAATCTCCAGAAACTTACTCCAATGTTGTAATTTACACAAACTTATCGGTTTTAGCAATATAATCATTTCTGTGAAAACAAAACAGCTATGAATTTGAACCCAAAACATACCCGAGTAATGGAAAAGGCTGTATTCAAAACATTACAGCTTATAGACATCAATATGCATTAATTTAACAAGGAGAAAGTAATGAATTTTCCAAACTCCCGATGGCGGTTATACTAGCAAGCATGCATTTCACAAGGAGAAAGTAATGAATTTTCCAAAATAAAAATAACAAATCACACTGGCTTTATTTGTGCATTTTTGAGAAGTCCTCTTTAAATTTCAAAATTATAGCAGTACAACTAATTCGCATATCCTCTTTTCTGTCTATAATTTTTTTTTCCTGTTTATATGTGACCTGTACATCAGTAAAAAGATATATTACATGTAATTATAAGGAAATATGGTCGTAAACCAGCTCAACACTTTTTTTAAAAGTACATGGTACTAGCAAAAGCACAATATTACGAAATTTAACGACTTATATCCAATAATATGCAACAACTTGAACATATTGACTTTTGTCAAGTGCATGTACATGTACTCATGCCAATGGCTGTTATATTAGCAAACATGCATTTCACAAGGAGAAAATTATGATTTTGCCAAATGTAAAAAATCAAACTCGCTCTATTTTGTCCATTTCTTAAATGTCCACATTAAATTTCAAAATTACAGCAATACAATTAATTCCATGTCATCTTTTCTGCCTATAAATTTTCTCAATTTCTCTGTGACTGCACACATCAGTAAAAAGAAGATATATTAGAAGCAATCATAAGAAAATATGGACCCTATTCTTGGTTCTAACTCCAGCTTGCAGAACCAACATAATGCTCTTAGGAAAGTTATTATGATGAATTCAACACATTGTCCTCCCCCACCTACTACTTCGCCTGCAACATTGGTAAAAAGACCGAGGAAGTCTCGGAAAGTTGTCAAGAAAAGCGATAATCATGAGTCTGGCCAAACGCCAAAAAGCTCACTTTTTAGAGGGGTCACAAAGTAAGTATTTTACTACATTTGTGCTTTGTCAATTTTTTGTGATAGTTTTTGTTGTATAACAACTAGATTTATCTGTAATTACAAAATTGCTTGATCTACCATTTGAGTAATTTGGTCATTTTTAAAGTATAATACAGATGAATCTTTATGTGTTCCACACCACGTTTTCAAATTACTTCTAACGTATTTGTGATGCATGCTATGTCCATGCGATTAACAGGCACAGACACAGCGGTCGGTATGAGGTTCATTTATGGGACAAATTTTCTTGGAACCTGAGCCAAAATAAGAGAGGAAAGCAAGGTATAAAAAGAAAACTATATATATGTTTGTCACTGTGTATCATTTCAGTTGGTTATTTAGAACTTTGATACATTATAAAGATGGTATTAAACTAGTATAAAAGCTATATGTTAATACATGGTACTGTTTATTTCTTCTTCTTCTTCTTCTTCCTTTTCTTTTAAGAACAAAAAAAAGGAAAAAAAAAGTTCTTGCTAATTTTGTTCTAATTTTTTGTACATATTTTTTATTTTTTGCTACTTGTGTGCTAAAGTTTTCTGCTACCTTTGTTTATATCTACTGCTTGATGCTTTTGTGCGGATGCCTAGTTTATATAGGTACGTCGTCACTATATATACTTGTTTTTTGTATTGGTAGATGCATTTCATTAATATGATATTTATTAACTTTATACTCCTTTTAGGTTCATATGACAGTGAGGAGGAAGCCGCTTATACTTATGATCTTGCAGCACTCAAATATTTTGGCCCTCGTTGTGTTCTCAATTTTCCTGTAAGTATACGAAATTAAAATGTATATCCTGTTAGATTTCTAATGACCGAATTGAGTAAACCACACATGGTAGCTGTTTTTATCCATATTGTAATTTATTTCATCAACTGAAACAAATGCAGTTGCATACATACATGAAGGAATATGCAGAGATGAAGAATGTTTCCAAGAGTGACTACATGGCCAGACTTCGTCGCAAAAGCAGTGGATTTGCAAGAGGGGATTGCAAGTACCGTGGGGTTACCAAGTATAATTTTTGCCTTTTTATTCTGTTGTATCTATAAATTTGAATCGAGTATATCATGTAAAACATCACACAACTAAACAGACTGCATACAATACTGACATTCCAGTCAGTAAATACATGATAATTAATCTTAAAATTGAATGATTGAAAATTAATTTTAGACACTACAAGAAAGGGCGATGGGAGGCAAGGATTGGCAATGTGTGTGGCAGGAAGTATGTCTACTTGGGAAGCTTCAGTATGTTACTAAACAACTTTGCTCTCTTCTCATTTGATTGCAACATGGATGCTTGTTCAGATAATTTTTTTATAAAAAAAACTAGAGTACATGATATAATATCTTAGATAACCCAATTGAATATAGCAGTTGAAGTTTGAGTTAATTTTTCTGGTGTTTTAAGGTTATTTTTTAGAAGTTGTATGATACTTAACTTGAAACATCAATTCTTGAATCTAATGTTGTCCAAACCACAATTTATCCACTTTTACACTCATATTTGACTTATAAACATATAAAATCAGTTGTACCCACGATGGTGTGAAAATTGACCTAACGTAAATAATATTGGCAAAATATATTCATTTCTATTTTAATATTTCTCAGAAAACATTTTCCAAATCTATTTTATTTTGGAAAATACAATACTTCTTTAAAATTTACTTCCAAATTTTAAATTGCATCTTCCAAATCTCTTTCTTCGTATTATTTAAATTAATTTTACTTATTTAAATGTTATTAAATTTCGAAGAAAATAAAAAACGACTTTGTAAAAAATTGAAAATATTTAAAATTGGATTTATGACGTGAAAATCTTATTTGAAATTGATGATTTTTGTATTTAATAATCAATTAAAATGAATCTATTAATCTTAATAGTCTTATACATATGACTATTTATGTTAAATAAGAATGGCATCTACCGAACATTTTAAAGAGCGGTGGGGAGTGAGATTAGGGGGAATTAATGTTTTGTATAACAGATATTTTTTTCCTTGAAAAGTTGGCTTTAGACGGTTTCATTTAACCTCTACTGGTAAGGAAAACTTCACTAAACAACCAGTTAATTTGATAAACAGATTTTCATTTTGTTCAATGTTTTTACAATTAAATCGCTAAATGACAATTTGAGACTATTATTCAGTCTATCCTTTTTTGTCTTGCAATTAAAACTTAGCGTGATTTATAACCTACACTCGCTAGTTTCAGGGAATCAAAATTTGAAAGAACATGAATGTATGGTTGCATAATAAGCTGTTTCATAATGGAAGTTTTTAAATTCTCAGATAGTGAGGATGAAGCAGCAACAGCCTACGACCTGGCTGCACTATACTACCGTGGACCAAATGCTGTGACCAACTTCGACATCAGCAAATACAGAACTCCACACTTGCAGTTTCTGCAAATGCGACCACCACCACAACTGTACGAACCATCTATAACCGGATCTATCATACCTTCCGAGAACTTCATCCAGTCTGAGAACTTGATCGATTCTGGCATCTCTGATACCATGCCCACGAACACCATGATGGGCACTGCACATGATGGAAATCTGAACTACGCCATGGATCAGAATGGCTTTTCTGATAGCATGTTCGTGAGTACTGATGTTGCTAATAATGGTTTGATGTTGCAGAGTGGGGGCATGAACTTGGAAATGGATAACCATTTAAACGTAGCTGGAAATCAAGGTTCTTCTTCGAATATGTTCGAACAGTTTAGGAATGGAGAGTGTTTCAACATGGATGGTGTGTTCAATGCTGCACTCTCTGACCAATTCGGTGATGATGTATTTAGCAACAACAATTTTTTTGGCATTGATGGGATAGGTGCTGGTTTCCATGGAACTGCAAATGGAGGAGATCAGGTTCCTGGAGCTGCTGATTTTGCAGGATTTTCTGGGAATGAAGGATTCATCCCTTTTCCATCATTTTAATGCCGATGAAGAGGCTGTCTTTTTATGTATCCACCGTTTTAGTTTTATTATCTTTGAGTTAAGATGCTATTGGAACTGATTGGATTGCTTATGTTGTCTTAGAAATATTGAAAAACATTGGACATGATTGTTATAGAGCCTTATGAGCTTGATTGCAGTAATTATACAATTTGTTTCTGTTTGGTTATCTGTCTTGTACTTGATTGATTTCAAAGCTTTTGATTGTATGAAGTGTATGGCTTTTGCTTCATGAGGTTAGCGTAGTTGCATCGTTCACTGTAGCTTATGATTTTTGTCTTTTGGAATGAGTAGTATATTTTGTTAAGAAAATGCATCAGTTCAGATTCGGTTTGAGTCATCAACGTAGTTATTTAGTTGGTCAATTCTATTTGAACTTGCTTTAGGCTTTCCAGTCACTGCTAAATCTAAAGATGAAAAAAAGAAGAAAAAAAAGAGTAGAAACGTGAATCACTATCATCTCCATGCAATAGCTATTATCATACTGGCTGGGAACACCATTCAATTCTAAGAATATATATTTTGACTTTCAAGCTTGTAAGAAGATATTTTCGGTTGTCTTTTTTGGCAATTTTACGTCTGTGAGCATTTTTATATCATTGTATTGGTTTATCATATACTATATGTGACAGTGACTTGATATTTTTATTTAAACTTTGTTATATGGTATCATTTTTAGTTTAGTATTGTTTTTTTTGTAATATACATGTTGTGTGGGAAGTAATGTGCTATAATTTTCATATGTTGTTCGGTTTATTTATTTTTATTAGATGTTTATTATCATTTTTTGGTGTTATCAGTTTCTGTTTCGGGTATGTAAAATATATGGTATCGGTGGTTGTATGCTATTAGTATCAGTTGTAGATATTACAGATTATAGTTTTGTGTTTTCTGTGTTTTTAATCTGTTTTAGGTTTAAACAACTATGGTGTCATTCTTTGCATACTATTTGTATCATTTGTACATGATGATTTCTTCCTACTTTTGAAACGACTAAGTATTTGTTTGCTGAGTTTTGAAGTGCAAAACTTTATAAAGAAATATGACCTTAAAAGTTTTTATATATATATATATATATATATATATATTTATATATATAAGGACTAGTATGTTATGGGGAACAGTTGTCAAGTCTGTATATGATGTAGAAGTGTAAAATTGCAGTTTGGTATATTGTTGTTGTCAGTTTTATATATACATAGGTGTCGGTTTTGCTATAATTTGTGGTGAAAATAATGTATAAAGTGAACAAAATTGAATTTTAGTCAAACAGTTACTACGTATGAGTTTATACTAATTTCGTACCTCTTTTGATATGCATGACAGTTATCTAGATGATTAAATTTATAAAGCATCATATTATATCTAATAAGTGCTGGGTATCATTTTTCTTAAATGTAGGTATCAGTTTTTCTCTATATAATGTTAAGAACGATTTATTAAATCTTGAAGCTTGAATTTTAATCATACAAGTACTAAGTACGAGCGCTGCATTATTTTTTATTTTTCTTTTGTTATATATTTCAGTAAAGTAAATTTAATTCGTTGGGCTTTATGATATACGTAACAGCTAATGGGTATCATTTTACATGAATATAGGTATCAGTTTTGCTATTCTAGCAGCATGTTCTACAGGTTTTTCTGCACCTTTTGGTTCAGTTTTTTCACTTTCAAACTCCTGTGTGTCGTATAGTTTGAAAGTTGGAGGAGTGAAGTCAAGCACTGAAACGTTGTAGGGTACATTTTGGTTTTTTATATTGATATCCTCTTCCAGATGTCGAGTATCTTTTGTTTCGTCTTGCTGCACTTGACTTTCATTTTCCACTTCCTCTCTTTGATGCATTTCAGTTGGAGCTTGTTTTTTTTCATGTTCACATTGTATTTCTTCATTTTTCAGTTTTTCGACCAATTCACTTTCTATTTCGATGTGCATATTTTCTCCATTTTTTCTGTTCTTTCTGCTGATTTCTGTACATCTTCTTCAACTTTTCTTTCTTTATTTTCTTTATTTTTTCTATTTCCATTTCTGTCCAAGTATCGATATTCAGTTCAGTTGCTAAACTGTGCTTTATACATTGAAACTTTCATTTTTCTCTTCAATGTTTCTTCACTATCCTTCTTCAAATCAGTTTCAAATTTCTTAGTACTGTCTTTAGCCTGCAACTTTTTTTCCTCATTTTCTTTCAATTTCAACTTAATTTTCCTCAACTCTTGTTTCAAATTTAGAACTTCTTGCTCAACTTTTATTCTCATTTTTTTCCGTTTCCAATTCTTTTTTCTTTTCTTTGCTTCGTCTTCCAAATCTTTAATATGCATTTGGAAGATTCTAATACTTATGTCTTCCTCAAATGAACGTGCACTCTCTTCAGTTTCTTCCAACTTTCTTTTTCTTCCTTGCTTTTCTTTTTGAATGGTGGGCAAATCTTGTTCTACAATTACCGTTTGAAGAAGATTTTCTTCATATGGACTGAGATTCGTAGTTTCTTTCACCTATACAATTGGTATTGAAAAATTTGTTTTAGTTTTAAACTATTAGTTAAGTTTCAATTTACAATGATAATTGAATTTTTATTATAAACAAAAGAGGAAATATCCTGAGATAAAACAAACAGCTAATGTTTTAGTTTCTGATACTATTATTATCAGTTTCAAGCATGTAAAACTATGGTATCAGTTTTTGCATTCTAGTATCAGTTTCTGATACTATTAGTATTAGTTTAAGCATGTGATCATATGGTATCAGTTTTTGCATTCTAGTATCAGTTTCTGATACTATTAGTATTAGTTTCAAGCATGTAATCATATGGTATCAGTTTTTCCATGCTACTTGTATCATTTTCAGGTATAAAATATAACATCAGCTTTTTCCATGTTATTAGTATCGGTTTCAGGTATAACAGAACATGGTATCAGTTTTTTGTTATATTATTATCAGTATTAGTTTCATGTATGATAGAAAAAAGTATCAGTTCATGCACACTGTAGTATCAGTTTCAGGTTATAGAAGAAAATATATACAGTTAAACTTTATTCTACATAAGAGTTAAAGTATATTGATTAACAAAAATTAGATGGAATTTTATCTTACATCACCCTCTTTTACATTGTCAAAAAATTCTTTGACTGCTTTGTCTTTCATTTTCCTCAAATCTCATTTTGTAAATCGGGGTAAAGCTTCAGTATAATGTTGTCTTTGTCGAATCAGTTGCAATTTCTCACATATGCAATACTGTTAACATATAAAGAACTGATTAGATATGGTTGTTAAAAATAATATACATTTCAAATAATAATATTTTGATTAACTTATCTTACCAATGGAAGCATGGAGCATCCGACATGTTTCTTGGCTTGTGGATGAATTTTTTGATAAATTTACTGAAATTCTTCTCTATTGTTATAGGCTAAGAAACTGATTGCATTGTTTCTTAATCAATTAAGAATGGTAGAAATCCCCATCTTAATTTTTGCTGGTTGTTTGGAAAGAAAAATGTTAATAGTATTTCCATTACTATTAACAGTGGCAAGTCTTCTTCATATTGCTTTTTTTTTTCTTTGCTATTTCTTGCTTTATTCTTCTTTCAACAACATTTCTTGTGATGAAAGTGCAATTGCCAAAGTTTTTCTTTGTGAATTCTTTGCACTGTGTTGGAATTGTTCTATTTGTCATTTTTTGAGTTGGCTCAATGTTCATTCCTTTTAACGGTAACCCAAAAAGCAAGCTTATGTCTCTTGCTGTTATTTTTTATTCTTTCTTTAGCAAACAAGAACATATCATTCTCAACCGAGTAGCACTGGTATAAAGCATCCAAATTGTGCTGATGCTTTTTGCATTCTTTCATCTTAATTTTCTCTTTATAAAAAACTTTCAAGAAATTATAGAATGGAGTCCTCTTCAATATGTCCATTTGGTTTTTGGATATAGCATTTTTTGTTTTATCATTTTAACCATTTTGAATACTCCTTGTAATCCACATTTGTAAGCGGTCTCTTGCTTTTTGTCTATAGATTTTGATATTTTCTACTCTTCTGCTTGTGATCTGACTTTAATGCATGTTGGATGTGGATTTACAAAATCATCATCGTCATATTATTTGAAATAAAGACAATAAGTTATTTGTGAAACAAACTATGTTGAAACATAACAATAGGTTGGGTATCAGCTGCAATGAAATAGCTTCAATCAAATATGTAAGGATTTCAAGTTTGTTGTAAGTAGGTATCAGTTTGTTGTTAATAAGTACCAGTTTGTTGTAAGTAGATATCAGTTTGTTGTAAGTAGGTATCATTTTCAAAAAAATGAGTTGAACCTATGATTTGTAAAACAATTTATCAAATTATTAGTTTTCAACCGTACTGAAACAAACAGTAATTATCATTTCTTTTAAATTTAGTTTTCAATTATTAAATTATACTTGATATAATTTAAAAATTGAAAAATAACAATATCAAACTAACAAATTGGAGGCATCGTTTTTAGATTATATTAGTATCAGTTTTTTAACAATTTGTAGTGAAAACAATTTGCCAAACTAAAAGTATAATCTTAAGACGGATATAAAGTGGGTATCATTTTTCTAAGTATTGGTATCAGCTTTCTACATACAAGACTTAAAATTAATTTCTAAATTATAAAGGAATCAAATTCCATATAAACAGACGGTGGGTATCATTTTTTTAGTCTGTTAGTGTTGGTTTTATCATATATATGTGTGGAAATAATTTCTTCAATTATAAAGCACCAACTTAAATTAGACATTTAAAATTAAGCAGACAGATGGATTTTTTTTCTTCCAATATTTTAGTATCAGATTTCAATTAAAGGATACTGACAATTATTTTTAAAGATTTAAAGCCTTTTCTTTTACCAAACAATTTACAGGTATCATTTTTGCAATATGCATCATGTCATAAAGTTATAATGTTTCTAATTTTACCGAATTGAGTTGTTCTTCTTCTAATTCTTCATCTGCAACTTTTTTCCCTTCTCCTTTCTGAGCTTTTTCCTGTTTAAGATTTTGGATACTATTAGAATACATTTAATAATATGAAATTGTTAGTATCAGTTTCATAATTTTGTAGTGTCATTTACCTGAGTTTCTGTTTGTATTTCCTTCTGAATCATTTCTTCATTTTCTCTTTTCGTTCTTTGTTCTTTTTTTGCATATTTTCTTCAACTGTTTTTTCAACAGCTATTTGTTGTTGCATGTTCTCTTCATTGTTATGTCCAAAAAAAATTCAATGTTACTATAATAAAACTATACCAACTTTATTATACTTGATTTTATAATATCAGTTACATTCTCTGGTATATTTTCTCTTATTTCTGGTTGGTTTTCATTTGCTGTATTTTTTTCATGTCTTCTCTTTGTTTTTTTTTCTCGATTTTGCTTTTCCTCTTCTATTACTGAAGGTTTTCTAAGTTTTAACTTGCTGCTTTTTCCTTTATCGTCTTTGCTATCATTTCCACTAGAGGTAGGTTTTCGTCTTCGTCATTACGTTTTCCTGTTGAGTATCTACTGTTGGAAGTATTTCGATATTTCAATTTTTAGTTTGTTGCTCCACTTCCGATGAAGCTAGGTTTTCTACTTCTCGAGTATTTGATTGTTGTCTACTTTGTGGTGGTTGTTCGTCGACCGTCGATGGCTGTGGTTGTGTTGGAGATGTCGATTTGTTTCTGGTTTGTGGCGCCATTTTTTTTCGATCAAAAATCCATCAATGTCTGAGTAAAAGAATGGAGGAGGAAGACGAATGGAATGATTCACTTGTTTTGTTTTAAATTGTAACTGGGCTTTGTCCTTACGATAAAAACTTTGTGCGCGCGTCCTTTTGATTAATTATTTACATTAATTTGTCCTTTAAATTTTTTTTCCCTATTATTTTACGCATGATGCTTCATGTGATTTAAAAATGGAATACTAATACAAAGAAATGAAATTCAAACTCCCTAAACGATGAGTTCGATCAAAACCGTCACACCATTAACTAAGATGATGTATGAACATTAATATTCTAAGTGTTTGATATTAATTGCTAATCGAAATCATACGTGTGAGTCGCACAATCGAATCTGAGCACTTTAAAATATCACCCTATATAATTGGTTTATAAAGCGTTATAAATAATTAATATAATTGTTATATTACTTATCGAGTATTTTAGTGTTTGAGGTGCAGTGATTATGATATAGGTTTAAAAAAATGGTGCTCCAAGTAATTATTTGGGTGTGTATATATAGAAGTTATATGTACACGAAAATATTAAATAAGGTTTAATATTAAAGTAATATTTCAATTCTGATTTAAATTTACTAATATATCATTAGGGTTTTGAAAATTTTGAAGTAGAAAGAGGGGTTTGGTTTTTTGTTTTTTTCAGTTTGGGGGAGGGGGTGTGTTGGTTGGTGGTGCTATTGGCTATGCATGTTGTAACGACCCGAAAAATTTAATGGTTTTAAAAGTATATTTAACTGGAAATGTGTGAAATTTTAAACAATAAAATTTGAAATTAAAAAGTTATTATTTGGAATACGTCTATTTTAATATAGCAACTGGTAAATTTTCATCTGATAATATTGAAGTTTATTTTCCTGTGAAATTTCATTTCAAATCAAACCGGTTAATAACAGTGAATTTAAAAGTTTTCCGAAACCAAAATATGTCAACAGGAGAAAATTTATTCAGATCATTCTGAATCAGACTGCGAAATTCGTTTTTCCAAATTTGGACTTCTACTGCTCCGTTTATCTTAATTCTGGCAAAATAGCAGTATTTCTGGTACCGATTATCGACTTTTGATCGGATGATCGTACCGCTAATATCTGTATACCGTTTTGATCCTCTCATCGTGCTAATCTCAATGGTATATTTATTTCTGTATTTTGAGTAGCGGTACGCAACGAAAACAATAAGTTGTTCGTTGTAACGGTACCCTAAAATTGTGGCTTTACTGTTTCCTTTGGTTTCAAAATTTGAAACGTGCAGCGGGACCACAATAATAATTTGCTTTAATATTTGTCAGTTGAATCTATGGGGGCTGTTACCATTTCTTTTATTTGTGTACGTTTCATTTCAATTAGTGTACACATCACGGTTCCTTTTATCTTTCCCCTTCTATCTTCATTTTCCCAGATCCACTGTGAACCGTCCTCTCCTCCTCTACTTTATATTTTGCCTGTGACAATTTCATTCGTCCAGAATCCAGATCTATTCCTTCTTCCAATATTATTTTTCCTCTCCACCATTTTTCTCCCTGAAGCCAACTCCAACCCACCACGCCTGACCTAACAACCGTCCATCCCACTTCCACTCACGCCACCCACTGCCTAACCCAAGCAAACCCACCTCCACATAGATCCAGCCCCACTCGCCGACCCAAGTGCTCACGTCTCCCCAGTCCTACCAAGTCCCACCATGCCTACCCCAACCATCTCCGAGCAAACTCGGCTTCCCCTACTTTTTCCCAACCTCCACCATGGCTGCAGATCACCACATGCAACCACCGCACCCAGTCACCAGACTTGCCGAGACCACGGCCTTGCCTCCCATCCCACATGCCGCCGCTACAGCATGCTCCTTCCTCCGCCTTAGCTGGCCACAACCCACCGCCCTCCTCCTTTTAGTTCCGAGCACCCATCCTTTGGCCATGCGTCTTTGCCGCCTGCCCTGCTTCATTGGCGAGTGCACTGTTGTTTCCTCTCTGCTTTTATTCTTTTACGTAAGTATTTCTTTATATATTATACGTTTCTTATACTTATAGCTTTATATATTCAAGCATACGAAAGGTTTGGTAAAACATAGATTTATATGTATATTTATTTTATACGAGAGTTCGAGTATCCTGGTGAGTTGTTTTTGAGTGTATATTTAAAATATGCTTGGTTATTTTAAGTTTATATTAATAATTTTGAATTAGATTTTGTAACGCATATTTATATTCGATCTGTTCATGTGTTAGTTTTAGATATTATATAGAGTAAGTTTGTATTAATATATGTATATACTCAGGTATATTTTTGTTGGTACATGATGCATAGAGTGTTTGGCAGTTTCATATATATTCGGCTCGTACGTGAGTTGTATATATTTAAAGTTTATATTAGTTTATAAGTTTTAAGTTATAGATTTTTAAGTCTGTCATATATATAGCTATGTTTCGGTCATATATTATTATATGTAAGTTGTTTATATAACCAGTTGTTCACTCTATAGTGTACGATATATGTATAAAGTTATAAAATCAATATAGTTTACCGTTTGGATCTTTATAGTTTATATGTATATAAATTATAGGTGTTTGTATAAATTTTTAAATCAGTCAGTTAGCCTATATATATGAGTAAGTATACGCGTTTTCTGTATTTTCAGCGGTATGTTAGTTATAATAAAGGCTGATTTCGTATTTATACAGTATATAAATATATTTTTTGTACAGTATGTATATATATATTTGATTTTTATAAAAATTTATGATATGATGATAAGTACTTTTGTCTAATTGAATAATGTCTGGTGATAATTTTGCAGCGAATAAAAGATATACATGGACACTTTGATTTTTAAGATATATGGATTTTTTTTATAGATATTTTAATTTTATGTGTTTTAATAACTATTGATGAAAAAAAAAATTAATATGGAAACTTACTTTAATATGTGTTTATTGGAATATTGAATTTAAAGGAATATTTTATATTTTATATTTTGTTTCAGTATTTATCAAACGAATTCTGATTTTTCTTCATCGATCCAGTTCTGGTTTGATTCCGTCTATCCCCATTTACCTGTCTCTTTGTCGATTCGAGTTGATCTTGCTTTGCTTTGAAATTCGTGCTTGGATTCGTAGCTCATATTCTCGTCTACCTCTAGCCTCGAAAGGTGAGCAATCACTCACGATTAACATTCTTGTATTTATTAAATTTGATTTCAATTGAAACGACAATTGAAATATGATGCTGTAGTTATTTAAATTGTTATATATGCTATTATCTGTATATGTTCACCTGTGACATCTGACACCAGTATCTAGTATTTATATGCCTGTTATTACCATTATCTGTATATGTTCACCTATGACATCTGACACCAGTATCTGTTATTTATATTGATGATATATGCCTGTTGTTATATTTATATTATCTGTTATCACTCTGCAAGTTCCCTGTTAGTATAGAATTCACTATGGGCTGAAATGATACATACCCGAACGGACTTTAGAATAGGAGAAAATCGTTATGGGTTGAAATGATAAACCCAAGCAATTTTCATTTGAATTGAAATTGGGATTACGAGTTGAAATGATATCTACCCGTATATATTTAAATTTCGGATTGAAATGATAAATATCCGTATCACTTAACCATATGATAAATATATATACAGACGCCGTTGGTCCATATATATAAATATTTTAAAAATGAATTCTATGGTTTTGGAAAGAAATATATGGTTTTAATAAATGTTGAGCCTTAAATTATTATATATAAATGGGAATGATTGATTTAAATACATATAATATGTTGAGTATTTAAATATATTTCAAAATAGATTTTGGTAATAATTTGAATAAGTTAAGGTTAGAAAGATAATTTGAATTTAGTTAAAATTGTATTCAATAAAGAATTTTATTTAATTAAACCGATTTGAAACTTATTGAAATTGAAATGTAAGATATGATTTATAACTTGAGTTTGATTTATAAGTAATCTAATGAATATTTCTTGTTTAAATAAAGTTTAAGGAAATATTTAGTAAAATGTAATTTAAGGCTAGTTAAATGATATTGAATTTATTAAGTGAATATTCCCTAATTAAATAATAAATGAAGTTAAATCAAGAGCTATATGAAACTGTTAAATTTAACTTTGAAATTGTTGCATATTAAAGCTTTGAAATATATTGGAATTTAAATGGTTTATTTTGTGATCCAGATCTGTATTTGAAATCAATATAATTTGAATTTGTTATTTAGAAACTGAATTGAATTAAAATGGAAATTTAGATTGAATTAAATTGAAATTTGGAAATTAAGTTGATTTGAACCGATTTGTGAAACTTGAGGAAATTAAATACTTCACTTTTTAAATCATTTAATATATATACACTATTTTGGAAAATAGATATATTTGAAATGAAATGATATTTGGGTTTTGAAGTATAAATAAATTTGAAATGACCACGGTGTTATAGTGTATATTTCCACCTTGTAGATAGTTCCGCAGATCCTTAGAGGATGGTTATCCCAAACATCCTTTAAGTTACTTGTATTTCAGTTGATATTTCACTTGAGTTGGATTTATTTATATAAGAATGTTAATCCTGACTTGAGTGTTTTGTGTTTTGCTTTACGCTCGGGTCAGACCGAGTGATACAGCAATTGAGACTCACCTTTGGAGTTTGGAGCTTCGTTTGGAGATCCAACCATCGATTCTGCTTTCAGCTTTCCAGTTGATTTGTTCAGAGAGGTCGTCTATTCGTACTGAAGACTTCACTGTATTTGAGATATTCTGTTGTATTTTATTTCTAACTCTGATGTTTATATAGTAGCTTCATGAACTACTATTTTATCTATTCCGCTGCGTATTATTGTATTACTCTGTGTCTGTGATTCTGTGATTGATTTATTTACTGCATATGCTGAGTTTTGCCAAATTTAAATTAAAAATCTGATATTTTGAATTATTCAAGTCAGACATGTGTGGATTTATTGTCGATTTGAATGGTCCAAAATATCGGGTCGTTACAGTTGGTATCAGAGCTTTGGCTCTAGGCAAAACTTAGCATATATAGTAAATTTATTTACAGAATCACTTTCGTTCGAGTTTGAATCTCTTCCATTTGACTCGATTTCCTTTGAACTTTGGAACGTTTCTTGCGGTTCCAAAATTCATTCTGGTCTCTCTCTATTTGTATTCTTTTGATTCTGGAGTATCCCATAACTCCACTTCGAATGATCTCTATAAGAATAGGATCCCACCAATCTTTGAATGATTTGTGAAGGGGTGAAACTCCTTCACAAATGGGCATTGATTCACCGTAGATTTCTATATCTTTGGTTTAGATGCCGCTATCTCTTGCGATTGAATGTTGATTTTTCTTGGAATTCTGCATCGATCTTGTTCCTAAAGTCACGGTTGACCCTAGGGTCATCCGTGATTTATATAAGTATATTCATCTTCTATTTTGGAATTTAATTATCTCATCTTCGTTCGAGCTTATCTTCGAATCATAATTCTATTTGATTAAGAGTCCTCTAAGTTGAATCTCTATCTTTGTTTGAAATCCATCCTTGAATCATCCTTTGAAAATCGGGTTTGTTTGTACTCTAGAAATTGTTTTCTAAACCGATATTATTATTTTGATAACTATGATTTTATTCTATATATAAAAGTGAAAATGTATTCGATAAGGATTATATATACCTTTTAAAAATGAGAATTTGAAGTTTTGAAAGGATTTGAAATTTTGAAAATTTTATATAAGAAATTGATTTATATAAAAATGATTTATAACTGAAGAGTTGAATTTGAAATTTGAGAGAATTGAACCCCGATGTTTTGAAATTGGTTTTAAGATTTTGAAATATATAATAATAATATGATTTAAAGTATTTTCCGAATAAGAAATGTTTCAAATGATTTTAATAAGTTTCGAATGATTTCGAAGAAGTTTCAAAAAAAAAAAGTCTGAGAAAATAGAAGTCCAGAACTCACTTATGTCGCTGGAAAATAATTTCGGTGATGAGTGCACGCATCATCGACATTGATTTTCGAGTTTCAGAGTGGGGGATAGGCCACTTCAGTAGCTTTGCTATGCGAGTGATTTTGTGAAACCATTTTGATTTCTAATTCCGAAGTAAGATTTGATATTCGAAAGATATATGTATATATATATATATATATTTGAAATGATTTAAAGTAAACCGGTGTTCAGTCCTTGAGTTTCAGATTTGATATAACCCTATTTATTAAAAATTGATTTACTGATTTGTTGCTGATTTCCAACTCTTGAATTTGAAAATGATTTCTTCAACTATTTTGAAGGTTCGAGCACTTCCAAATCAAGGTTAACTTTTCAAAGCTAAAATTTTTGAAAGTATGAATTATTTGATAAAGTATATAAATTTGTTTTGAATGTTTAAGTATGAAGTAATATGATTTAAATAAGTTGAAACTGTTTTGTTAAGTATATGAATAAGGCAAATTTTAAATTTTCCTGATATGGAATTTAGATTTGAAATGTTTTGAAAAGAATTTGGTCTTCAATATATTTTGAATAAAGTTTAGTTTAAATGTTTTAACTTAGTAACATCTTTATAAAACTATATATTTAACAAGTTGGAATAAATATATAAGTTGTACGTATGCTGTTTTATTTGCGTAATTAATTTGATCCAAGTTTGAGTACACAAGTTCGAGGTGAATTACACCATTTCGTGTTAGGATTTTTCATTCGATTCTTGATGGCGAATATTTGATATGGATTTTGGGCGTGATTCTAGAATTCTCTATCGTAGTATATGGCTATGCAAGAAGAATGATGGCTTCTAGTCGAGAAACCATATCGAAATCCGCATTACGGAAGTCGAATGGACAATACTAGTTCGAAAGCAAACTTGTGTGATCGAACGAGCGATCAAATGTGATTTTGCGAAATGATGACGTATGTACATCTTATATTCTAATATCATTGATATATTTTGACGCTGAAATTGAAAGCTGTCATGTTAGAATAACTTTGCTTACTAAAAGAAAATTTCCAATTTAAATTACAAGATATATAACCCATAAAAGCAAAGATATTCAATCCCATATGGCTCTTCATACAGCGAAATTTATTTTGAAAAATTTGATCCTTATATAAGATAGACCTTACGTAAGTATAAGATGATTTTGAAAACATTTGATTTTGGAAATGAATTGGTTGACTTAAATTATATTGATTGTGAAATTTGGATTTATTTTCTAAATCTATTATTTTGGGAACTTTGAAACTAAAGATAATTAATTTGAGAAGAAATAATTTGGTGAAATTGTATATGATTTTGAAATTGAACTAATATTGAAACAAATTAAAATTTGAGAACCTTATGTTACTAAACACTTGATTTGGGAGTTGTCGAACGTATATAAAATTGATTTGTATGAGTATGAAATTGATTCAAAAACAATAGATTTGAAAAGGTACTCAATTTGAAAGTGAAATCTTATATAATTGAAGTCTATATAAGTATGATTTGATATACTATTGATTTTGGAAAGCAATTGATTTGAAAATTAAATCTTATATATAATGGATTTTATATAAGTACGATATTTGAAAGTGATTTGAAAGGGTACTATATGATACATATTTTCGAAGTAAAGATATGGAAAGTGCCTTCTGCTTGATATCTGATTTGTGGCCACATCTTGGATTCATTCTATCAATATTATTCTCTCTGATTTTGGTTTTCCGGATATGATACTCGAGTGTCCTTCGAATTCCATGGCGTTACCCATGGTCTTATTGTTCTCTCGTGACTGCATAGCGCAACTGCCTGGCTGAGTCTTGCCTAGGGGTACGGATTGTTTCCTGGGGGATCCAGGTGTAATCATTGTGTATCCTGCAATCTGTGTAGGTCGCGAATAGTAGCGCAAATGCTTGGCTGAGTCTTGCCTGGGGGTACGGATTGTTTCCTGGGGGATCCAGGTGTAACCATTGTGTATCCTGCATTCTACTAGTCATCATGGCGTAACTCGCAGGGCTGAGAAAGCTTACGGATATGGATTGTTTCCTGGGGGACCCAGGCGTAACCATTGTGTATCTGCGAACCATGGTTAGACAAAAGTTTTGTTTGTGTTTTTGATTGGATTGTACTTTCCATATCTGTTTTTAAAAGTTTTTCCAGTATTTTCACTGGGTGTTGAAACAGGTCTACTAAGTACCTGGAGAATTCTAGTTTTGCGCCTGATCAACGCACTACTAGAGTCTACAAGAACAAGGATAAAATTGTTGAAACATCGAGTTATAAAAGTATTTTATTATAAAGGTATTGTATTTTAAAAGTATTCCAACAAAGAAATTTTGTATTAATATTTGAAATTGAAATTCTTATGGTTCAAAATTAATTATTCATGCCCGATACCATTCTTTTGAATCTACCTTATCTGCTCAGCTTTATTTATTCACCTATATTCTGTTTTCCAAATCCCCCTTCCTTTCCTTGTTGACTATATTCTTTTAAGTATTGTTTAATTATTGACTACATGGTTTAATAGAAATTTTAGTGTTATAAATATTTTAGAAGTTATAAATTAAATAAACATTTTAAAGTAAAAGATTATTTGTTTATTAATAATATTTGAAAGCATCTTGAGATAAATTAATAAATTTATGATCATGGATTTAATAGCTTCTTTGTAAATATAAGTAATAATGTAAATAATTGTTTTCAAATGGTTTTCATACATTTATAAAGGTGTCATTTAAACATATAAATGGTATTTATAAAGGAAGCAAGAAATTTTACAAATGGATTTTTTTGAAAGGTTTTAAAGTATATAAGATAATTGAATTGCAAATGAAGTTTTCAAATTTTAAGTAAAATTTATATAGTTTAAATTAATTTTTTAATCTTGACTTTCAATCTATTTTTTCTGTCTGGTTGTTTCTTTTCTTCTACCTCCTTCCTTTTCGGGGACGAAAAGTTTTGAGTGGGGGAGAGTGTAACGACCCGAAAAATTTAATGGTTTTAAAAGTATATTTAACTGGAAATGTGTGAAATTTTAAACAATAAAATTTGAAATTAAAAAGTTATTATTTGGAATACGTCTATTTTAATATAGCAACTGGTAAATTTTCATCTGATAATATTGAAGTTTATTTTCCTGTGAAATTTCATTTCAAATCAAACCGGTTAATAACAGTGAATTTAAAAGTTTTCCGAAACCAAAATATGTCAACAGGAGAAAATTTATTCAGATCATTCTGAATCAGACTGCTAAATTCGTTTTTCCAAATTTGGACTTCTACTGCTCCATTTATCTTAATTCTGGCAAAATAGCAGCATTTCTGGTACCGATTATCGACTTTTGATCGGATGATCGTACCGCTAATAT
Source organism: Allium fistulosum (assembly GCA_030737815.1). NCBI lineage: Eukaryota > Viridiplantae > Streptophyta > Magnoliopsida > Asparagales > Amaryllidaceae > Allium > Allium fistulosum. The sequence continues at coordinate 856,998,101 of CM060907.1, forward strand.
CTGTATACCGTTTTGATCCTCTCATCGTGCTAATCTCAATGGTATATTTATTTCTGTATTTTGAGTAGCGGTACGCAACGAAAACAATAAGTTGTTCGTTGTAACGGTACCCTAAAATTGTGGCTTTACTGTTTCCTTTGGTTTCAAAATTTGAAACGTGCAGCGGGACCACAATAATAATTTGCTTTAATATTTGTCAGCTGAATCTATGGGGGCTGTTACCATTTCTTTTATTTGTGTACGTTTCATTTCAATTAGTGTACACATCACGGTTCCTTTTATCTTTCCCCTTCTATCTTCATTTTCCCAGATCCACTGTGAACCGTCCTCTCCTCCTCTACTTTATATTTTGCCTGTGACAATTTCATTCGTCCAGAATCCAGATCTATTCCTTCTTCCAATATTATCTTTCCTCTCCACCATTTTTCTCCATGAAGCCAACTCCAACCCACCACGCCTAACCTAACAACCGTCCATCCCACTTCCACTCACGCCACCCACCGCCTAACCCAAGCAAACCCACCTCCACATAGATCCAGCCCCACTCGCCGACCCAAGTGCTCACGTCTCCCCAGTCCTACCAAGTCCCACCGTGCCTACCCCAACCATCTCCGAGCAAACTCGGCTTCCCCTACTTTTTCCCAACCTCCACCATGGCTGCAGATCACCACATGCAACCACCGCACCCAGTCACCAGACTTGCCGAGACCACGGCCTTGCCTCCCATCCCACATGCCGCCGCTACAGCATGCTCCTTCCTCCGCCTTAGCTGGCCACAACCCACCGCCCTCCTCCTTTTAGTGCCGAGCACCCATCCTTTGGCCATGCGTCTTTGCCGCCTGCCCTGCTTCATTGGCGAGTGCACTGTTGTTTCCTCTCTGCTTTTATTCTTTTACGTAAGTATTTCTTTATATATTATACGTTTCTTATACTTATAGCTTTATATATTCAAGCATACGAAAGGTTTGGTAAAACATAGATTTATATGTATATTTATTTTATACGAGAGTTCGAGTATCCTGGTGAGTTGTTTTTGAGTGTATATTTAAAATATGCTTGGTTATTTTAAGTTTATATTAATAATTTTGAATTAGATTTTGTAACGCATATTTATATTCGATCTGTTCATGTGTTAGCTTTAGATATTATATAGAGTAAGTTTGTATTAATATATGTATATACTCAGGTATATTTTTGTTGGTACATGATGCATAGAGTGTTTGGCAGTTTCATATATATTCGGCTCGTACGTGAGTTGTATATATTTAAAGTTTATATTAGTTTATAAGTTTTAAGTTATAGATTTTTAAGTCTGTCATATATATAGCTATGTTTCGGTCATATATTATTATATGTAAGTTGTTTATATAACCAGTTGTTCACTCTATAGTGTACGATATATGTATAAAGTTATAAAATCTATATAGTTTACCATTTGGATCTTTATAGTTTATATGTATATAAATTATAGGTGTTTGTATAAATTTTTAAATCAGTCAGTTAGCCTATATATATGAGTAAGTATACGCGTTTTCTGTATTTTCAGCGGTATGTTAGTTATAATAAAGGCTGATTTCGTATTTATACAGTATATAAATATATTTTTTGTACAGTATGTACATATATATATATTTGATTTTTATAAAAATTTATGATATGATGATAAGTACTTTTGTCTAATTGAATAATGTCTGGTGATAATTTTGCAGCGAATAAAAGATATACATGGACACTTTGATTTTTAAGATATATGGAATTTTTTTTATAGATATTTTAATTTTATGTGTTTTAATAACTATTGATGAAAAAAAAAATTAATATGGAAACTTACTTTAATATGTGTTTATTGGAATATTGAATTTAAAGGAATATTTTATATTTTATATTTTGTTTCAGTATTTATCAAACGAATTCTGATTTTTCTTCATCGATCCAGTTCTGGTTTGATTCCGTCTATCCCCATTTACCTGTCTCTTTGTCGATTCGAGTTGATCTTGCTTTGCTTTGAAATTCGTGCTTGGATTCGTAGCTCATATTCTCGTCTATCTCTAGCCTCGAAAGGTGAGCAATCACTCACGATTAACATTCTTGTATTTATTAAATTTGATTTCAATTGAAACGACAATTGAAATATGATGCTGTAGTTATTTAAATTGTTATATATGCTATTATCTGTATATGTTCACCTGTGACATCTGACACCAGTATCTAGTATTTATATGCCTGTTATTACCATTATCTGTATATGTTCACCTATGACATCTGACACCAGTATCTGTTATTTATATTGATGATATATGCCTGTTGTTATATTTATATTATCTGTTATCACTCTGCAAGTTCCCTGTTAGTATAGAATTCACTATGGGCTGAAATCATACATACACGAACGGACTTTAGAATAGGAGAAAATCGTTATGGGTTGAAATGATAAACCCAAGCGATTTTCATTTGAATTGAAATTGGGATTACGGGTCGAAATGATATCTACCCGTATATATTTAAATTTCGGATTGAAATGATAAATATCCGTATCACTTAACCATATGATAAATATATATACAGACGCCGTTGGTCCATATATATAAATATTTTAAAAATGAATTCTATGGTTTTGGAAAGAAATATATGGTTTTAATAAATGTTGAGCCTTAAATTATTATATATAAATGGGAATGATTGATTTAAATACATATAATATGTTGAGTATTTAAATATATTTCAAAATAGATTTTGGTAATAATTTGAATAAGTTAAGGTTAGAAAGATAATTTGAATTTAGTTAAAATTGTATTCAATAAAGAATTTTATTTAATTAAACCGATTTGAAACTTATTGAAATTGAAATGTAAGATATGATTTATAACTTGAGTTTGATTTATAAGTAATCTAATGAATATTTCTTGTTTAAATAAAGTTTAAGGAAATATTTAGTAAAATGTAATTTAAGGCTAGTTAAATGATATTGAATTTATTAAGTGAATATTCCCTAATTAAATAATAAATGAAGTTAAATCAAGAGCTATATGAAACTGTTAAATTTAACTTTGAAATTGTTGCATATTAAAGCTTTGAAATATATTGGAATTTAAATGGTTTATTTTGTGATCCAGATCTGTATTTGAAATCAATATAATTTGAATTTGTTATTTAGAAACTGAATTGAATTAAAATGGAAATTTAGATTGAATTAAATTGAAATTTGGAAATTAAGTTGATTTGAACCGATTTGTGAAACTTGAGGAAATTAAATACTTCACTTTTTAAATCATTTAATATATATACACTATTTTGGAAAATAGATATATTTGAAATGAAATGATATTTGGGTTTTGAAGTATAAATAAATTTGAAATGACCACGGTGTTATAGTGTATATTTCCACCTTGTAGATAGTTCCGCAGATCCTTAGAGGATGGTTATCCCAAACATCCTTTATATTACTTGTATTTCAGTTGATATTTCACTTGAGTTGGATTTATTTATATAAGAATGTTAATCCTGACTCGAGTGTTTTGTGTTTTGCTTTACGCTCGGGTCAGACCGAGTGATACAGCAATTGAGACTCACCTTTGTAGTTTGGAGCTTCGTTTGGAGATCCAACCATCGATTCAGCTTTCCAGTTGATTTGTTCAGAGAGGTCGTCTATTCGTACTGAAGACTTCACTGTATTTGAGATATTCTGTTGTATTTTATTTCTAACTCTGATGTTTATATAGTAGCTTCATGAACTACTATTTTATCTATTCCGCTGCGTATTATTGTATTACTCTGTGTCTATGATTCTGTGATTGATTTATTTACTGCATATGCTGAGTTTTGCCAAATTTAAATTAAAAATCTGATATTTTGAATTATTCAAGTCAGACATGTGTGGATTTATTGTCGATTTGAATGGTCGGTAGTGCTATTGGCTATGCATGTGGATTGCCGATGTAACATGGTCTCAGCATAACCCTCCCTGGCCTGCTTCAGTACAGCCCCCACGACAGGTCTTAGCAGCCCTCTTAATCGCCTTACATAAGGCCTGCTCCTTAACAATTCTTAGTTTCTTTCATATCTTCAACAGCCGGCCGATTAGCTCAGCAAGCCTTGCCATATAAGCATACGAGAGTACACAACAAGCCATCCATCCATTTGTACAAAGCACATTTGTAACGACCCCAAATTTTCTATATATTTAAATTAATAATTAATTATAATTTTGACTAAAAATAGTAAAATAAATGGATTAAAGTGATGCGAGTTTCCTCGGATTCAAATAAATTCTGTATAAATCATTTAAAGTTTAAATATTGTATATATGTGTATATATGTGAATATATATGTATTTGAGCATATATGAGTAAATTTGAAATAATATATATATATATATATAGATATATATTTTTGATTTGAATTTAAATCGTAAATAAATGGTTTAAAAATACAAATTATATAAGGTATAACGTAAATATATATATGTTAATCTCATGTTATTAAATCAATACGAATAATATAAATAGAATAAAACAAATAAAAATAATACAGAAAGATTTAATAAAAATTAGAAGTTCACTTGTATTTTAAAGTAATAAAAACAAAACAAAAAGAAAACAACTTACATTCAAATTTGTAAAGATATAAGTAAATACATTAACAAATTCTAATAACATGTAAATATAGAAACTCATGCATGTTTCAAAGTAAAACAAACAAAAATATAAGTATATGAATGGCTTGCAAAGTAGAAGCCACCAGACTTTTCTCTAAGGCAATGTCTAACATAAAAAATAAATAAATAAAACAAATAAATTATATTCATGTATAAGCTAAAATATAAACATGTTGTACAGGAAAATAAAGAAAACTATCATATAAGTACCATACAGAATAAGATAAGGGATGGTATGTAGACATGAAGAGACAATGGAATTTAATGCTAACATCTCTAGCCAACAATAAGATCATTTCAAACCCCATATAAAAAAAAATCCCTGACCGAACTAATAAAGAAAAATTGTACCAGTTAAACAAAGCCTGTGTACTTGTTCTATTTATCAATCTTTTATATTTCATTTTCGTTTACCAAAAACTTAGCATACCAGAAAGATATCTTACTACTGAAGCTTATTTTCAACTCAAAACAAACATGAAGATCAGCTAGCAACTTTCAAAGCAATTTTCCAGTTTTCAAAGCTATTTCAAAAATGTGCTCTGTTCTGCCTCCTCAAATCTGTGAGTAACATTTTTTTTAAAAGTTTAAGAATGAATCTGGTTGCATGTTAATATCTGAAATTAAATATGCTTATGTGTGTGTGTGTATATATATAAGTGCATTTCTATAAATATATATATGAATGTATGGATATTGTGGCATGTCTGTTTTCTGAGATCCCTCTGTTCTTAGTTTCAAACTAAGATTTTTAAACAAAATTTAAATTCACTTGAACCAATCTTTGTTAGGGTTGAAGCTTCAAACAAAAATAGTTTGTTTATCATAAACTAAAGTTTTAAAAATTTAATTAGTTAAAAGAAAACTTGAAAGGTCACTGGAAATCAAAATGACTGAGCAAAAAATTGATATAAGTCAAAATCCAAACTTGGTAATTCATTGTTTGAGGATTATAAACTGAATACATAAACAAAAATACGATTTTTAACACTAGAATCATAATTTTTAGTAAAAGATTGGGAGAGCAATTCTGGTATGAACTGGAAATGGGAATGTGATGATTTCTGGTGATCTCAATGGACTGGGAGGTCGGGGTTCTTCCTGGAGGTGGAAGGGTGACTGGAGCTTAGAGGAAAAATGCCAGGAAGGTTATCCAGGCGTGGTGGCGATGGTGGTTGATGATGGGAGTCTGGAACCCTAGTTTTAGTTAGGTATGTTGTTTTGGATCGTTCGCCTGCTCTAGTTGATCGAGTTCAACCAAACTCGAAGGGATGGAAGCAGGGACGTAGACGAAGACGTGGCCGGAGGCATTGCCACTCTGATGGTCGGAGATTCGTGGTCGAGGTGGTTTCCAGGCTTGGATGGATATTCCAGTTTTGGGTGTGAAGCTCGATTTCGATTTTGAGTTGTAGTCGAGGTTTTGGTGATCGGATTTTGGTGAGGGGATGGTCGCCGTCTTGCTCGATGGTGTGCTGTTGACCGGAGATGGTCGGAGGGACCGTGCATGTGCACGGAGCACTGTGGATTTCTGATGGAGTTGGTGTTGCAGGATTTTTTGAACTCGAGTAACTCTCGAGTAATTCGAGTTTTGACTCGAAGTAGGGAAGGGTCTTTCTTGAAGCAGTTTTGTTGTGGCTCGGGTCATTTCTGCTGTCACAGGGTTTAAAACCTGTCAGTGGGTTTAAAATTTAAAGTGAATTAAAAAAATTTGAAAGCAGATTTTAAACAAAGTTTTAGATCAAGTTTAAGAATAGATTCAAATCAAATTTGAATCCTTGGTTGAAATAAAATAAAGTTTTATCTTAGAATTTATTAGAGTTTGAGATTCATTAAATTAATTAAGTTAATTAAAATGGATTAATAAATTTAATTAATAATTTGGATCAATTAAGTAATTAAGGGTTTAAATTAATTAATTAAAGTTTAAGACTAATTAATTAGGAAAAATTAATTTGTAATTAAGGATCATTAATTAGATAAGATTAGATTTTAAATTAATTAATCAAGTAATTAAAAAGATTTATTAAGTTACAGTTAATACTTAAATTAATTAAATAATTGGTGGTTAATTAATTGGTTATTAAGGATAAATTAATTTGTAAGTAATATGATTTATCTAAGTTTAATTTCTTGAGAAAAAAAGAAATTAAGAATTGTTAATAGTTAATGAAGGTCATTAACTAGGATTATTAAATAATTAATTAATGTGGTAAACTTTAATAATTAATTAGATTAATTAATTAAAGATAATCACTTATGAAATTGTTTAAGTGTAATTACATAATGGAAGTAATTAAGGAATTAATTATTCAATGTAATTAATTGAGGTAAATGTGCTTAGTTTTAGTTAATTAATTAAGTTTAATTAATTTAAGATAATCATTGGATGATTTGATAAGAAATTATTTAATGTAATCAATTAAGTGTAATTACGTAGTGAAGTAATTAATGGTAATTACTGAATGTAATTAATTAAATGATGATTTGAAATTTGAGTAAATTATTTATTAAATTTGAATTAAAGGGTTAATTAATGATGGTAATTGATTAAGATTTATCTAATAATTGAAGATTAATTGATTCATTAATTAAAAATGATTAGTTAATAATTAAGGGTTAATTAATAAATTTGAAAGGAAGAATTTATTTCAAATAATTCGTAATTAACTTATGATAATTAACCAAGATTAATAATTGATACATCTGAATAAAATTTATCAGTTGATTAATAAATTCACTTGTGAATGTTTGGTCTTGGCTGAATGATTGAATTGATATTCTGACCTGTGATGCTGTGTGATATATATTCTGATTTGTGTGTAATCTGTACTGTAGTTCATTTATCTGGGATGAATGTAAATTATTATCTGTAACTTATATATCTGTGATCCGTGATCTGTGAATAGAAGATAAGCGTTATAGTTTATATCGCTTATCAACTATTTTTTTGTATTCTGATCTGTGATGATTGAATGATGTTGCACTACTGTGTAAAACCCCTGGACTACACCATACACACACAAATATGGATTTCATGAGGAAATCGGTTAAGTCATAGATAATTTAAATTTAATGTTTTTGAAATTAAATTTTTAATTTCAATTGATTTTGAAAATGGATTTGGGTTAAATGTTAAAGCTTTTGAAAAGGTGTTTTCAAAGATAAAAGCTATTTTGAATAACTTGATAAAGTTTCCAATTTAAATAATTTAATTTGAATTTGAATTCAAATAATTTGGAATTGAATTCAATGATTGGAAATTTTGATTAAAGATATTATAAATGTGTTTTATATGAATTTAAACCACTTTAAAAGTATGGTTTTGGGAATTTGAATTTAACCCAAGGACTTAACTCGTATAAATGAATCGGATTTTCCGAGATGAAAACTAATTGTTTTCAAATGATAAAAGCTTTCATTTGAGAAATGAAATTCCAATTTAAGTTAAAGGAATTTCAAGTTTGAATTGAAAAATGGTTTTTCCAAGTTACGAATAAATCTTTGGAATTGTTTTGAAAGGTAAGAATTAAATCTTTGTTTTAAAGATTTGATGAGTTAATCCAATTGAAATGGAAATTAATTTGGAAATTCTATGAATGAATCTTTTGTTTAAAAGATTAAAGTGTGGAAATTGTTTAAACCGTGAAGGTTGTTAAAATGAATCTTTTTGTTTAAAGATTTGAAAATGGTAATTTGTTAAACCATTTGAAAAGAAAGTTTGGGTTTAAGTTGTGACTTAACTGAAATCCCAATATCCATATATTTTTAAATATTGCGCTCATTATTCGGTTTAGCCGGGAGAGGACCTTTGTGTCACATAACCCATTCCGAATAAGTGATACGTCGTATATGGATAGCATTTGAAGACCGGTGTTGAAGACCGGATATTTGCGAAAACGATAGGATAACCTATCGATTGTCTCTGCACTGGGTAGCTCCCGGTATAGAGATTCCCTAAGTGATGGGAAGTTCGATCGGGATTGTGAATACCCGGATTGCAAGGGCTTCTTTGGAAGTGCCTTCAGTTCTGTTCGAACCCGGAACAGACTTGTATGGTTACATGTCTGACATTACATTTTGAGATATAAAGCAGATTTCTTTCAAATACATTTCTGTTGGTGGCGGAGAATTTATTCTCTTAGCTTAACACCCTTCTCTGAGACGTACGAGCTCAGAGGTTATGTAGTTGAAGGTTATCAGCGATATACTCCCAATTTGGTAATGTGGCATGCTGAGTGTTGCTTTGTGTTGATCATTTATTGATCAATTGTGATAAAAGCATGGCTTTCGTGTAAAGCGTAGCTTTGTAGACGAGACCTCTTCGGACCTCACAAACCGGAAATGGTCAAAACAGGAATATGCGGCAAGGTTATGAGGATCACGCACTTTAGGGTATGTCATTTCCTTCTGGAAAAGGGTGGTATCATGGTATGGAGCCCAGATACTTACTCATGTGGACACACTATATTTATTACCGTGTGATGTTGGTTATCGAGGGCCCTCGGATAAAGGTCCCAAAGGACCGGGGAATGGCATACTCAAGAAGTAGTTACCTAGTTATAGAGGTAACCCAGCCTTGTGTTGGCAGAGAGCCGGGTAGGTTCTTGGGACGTCCATCCAGAGGCGTACCCATTGGCAGTAGGAAGTTCCTTAGCCTGACCATTTGTTGGAAATCCAGAGAAACAATACGAACCTTGTACGGTTTTAGTTGTATAACCTGCTATGGAATGTGGCGGTAACCTGCTATTGAACATAGTAGCTATAGTAGGCATAACGTGAAATGACTATGCTGGCTAAGATTAATATTATACTTTCGAAATGTTTTCTGCACTATGCACTAGTAATAATATGGAAAAGAAATTCTCTCGTATCAAGCATGTTTGACTATCATAAGAAGAAATCTCCTCCAATTCTGCGTTTGCATTGTGTGTGTGGCGGGAGGTCTTATGGTAGTCTCATTTTCAAAAAGCATTGCGAATGTCTTTTACTTCTTTTGTTGTTTGTTTAAAGATAAACTGTTTTTGTTACTCACACCAGTCCCACGACTGACTCGGAGTTTATTGTTCCCTTCCTAAACTCTGGGTGCCCACAATTTTCCACACGGGCAGTCTAGAGTTGGGGTTTTTAGATATTCAGGTCTAGTAGACTAGTTGGAGCTAGTTCAGTTCTTGGAGTTCATGGACTGACGTTCCTTATCTTGGTGCAACGTGATGGTGGTTCGAGCTGATGTTGGAGTTGTTGGAGTCATTCTCTTTTTCAGATCATTTGGAGTTATCTCTTCTGTTATTTCCACTGTATCATTATTTATCTCTGATAATGTTGTATATATTGATATCATTGTTGTATACCATTCTGGATATTGTATTCATTGGAGTTGTATATGATATCATCTATTTCTTTGTTCCGCTGTGTTGTTATACTTACTGTGTTATAAGCTCCGGCGAGCCAGATTTGGCGTTTGAATCTACGACATTCCGAGTACAAGTGAAGTACGGGTGTCGATTTTCGAAGGTCGAGTCAGGATCGTTATAACATTAGCCAAGGGGTTATGCGGTATGGTAGACCATCAGCATTAAATGCTGAGTCTGCGCATGTTACAAAGGACCAATGAGTATATTTTCTCCCCCGCACATCCCCTTGCTCCTTTACACCTATCTTCCATCTACCCATTCCACCAAATCAATAGCCAGGAACTTTTTCACCAGTTTTACTGTCCTAAGAACTTGAGATTAGCTAGCTATTTTAGTCTTAAGTGTTATTTTCTTGCTATTATCTTGTAATTCCCAATAATTCTAAGAGAAACATATAGCAACTAACCTTTGCGTGTTAGTCTAATTTTAAGGTTGGCTAAATCTCTGGTCAATATTTTGATGCTAGAAGGAGGCCCTCCCCCAAAAGCTCTCACATTTCCACACTTTTATTCTACAAGTATCCAATTTAACTTGTTACCATGGACAATCTTCTACCAGTCGAAAGTAACAACTCCAATAAGCATGGAACAAATGGAAATACTCTCCCTAGTGTTGTCCAACCCAACTTTGACGTCAACAAAGAAATGTGGCATGTGTGATGCTACAACTATCGAACATGGGCCAATTGCACCGCAAAGTGAATGGCCTGAGGACACGGCTGCATGTCCAAGATACTATAAACTTTGTCGTGCCCCGCTCCTCCAACAGCCGACCTAGTCGACCTGCTTGCTCATAGGCCAGTGCTTCCCGATGGATATGAGCTCATGAACACCGCTAAAGCTCAGGAAATAATAGTGCCTGAAACCCCACTTGTGGATATTCACGACCATCCCAAGAGATACGATGCATACATGTATAGCCGAATTAATATCGCCTCAGATGTGACTACATATGTGGAGTTAAGACATCACCATTCCCTTTCAGCAGAACGACCACAAATTGTTGATTACCCTCGAGCTTCTCCTTTGACCGTCATAATGGCGGTGCCTCTACCGTCGGTAGGGCACTTGTGACTCTCTCAGTGCACTCAAGGTCCTACTGAGCTACGACTAGGTATGGAAAGGAAGAAGGGCGGGCCATGCATTCTAGGTTGCCCCTTATGTGTAGGGAGAGATCTCTTGCTCACCATCACCATTCTCATTCTCTACCGTCATAGGGAAGAAATGCATATCCCCTGCTAACAACTCAAAAGAATGCAAGCTTGAAATACTAGAGGCAAGGCATTCTCTAAAGATGAAAACCAAGAACCGTTCCTAATGAAATTTTGGACACTTACATCCATCGACGGTATGTCTTACTGCCTACTGACAAGCCGGGTTGTAAAAATCGCTTGGCAGACTCTACGCGGTTAGTACGGACTTGAGATTAATCATTTAGGTGGAGATTAATAAATGATTATCTGGAGCTAGGAAGTTTCGATAACTTATGTATTTTGGATAAAATTTTAGGTAGTATTTAGTTTGTTACTTTTAGTTTTGGGTTTTGGTCCATACAAAAATGCATACCACACATTTAAATTGTCGAAAACAACCGATTTAGAAAACGAAGTTAACACACAAAATAGAAAACAACTTTTTTTATTTTCCGTGTTTTGGGAAATAACACAAGCACATGAAACAATCCATTCTTCCATCGTCCCTCTATCCCCTTCATCCTCTCATCTGGTTTTCTTTCATCCCCTCTGTCGTTCGTCAATTCTTCTCATATTTGAGATACATATTGAAAAACAAAAACACAAAATTCGTTTTTAAACCAAACACTACCTTAGTGTTTTGATTAGTTTTGACTGATATAAATTAGAATTTTAGGATTTTTAATGTGCTTAGGAGTAGCCAAGGAGGCAAGACCGCCTAAAAATAGCAGAATAATGTTCATATGTAGCATTAAACCTTAAATAATTCCTAACCGATGCCTAAATACATGTTTTGATTCTTTTATGAGATGGTAAATCTTGTCGGGCCTAAGAAAATCACAGGCGGTAAGCCTTGCCCAACGTCTAAGCGAGGTCTATGTGGAAGCCTAGAATGATTTTTACAACTGTATTGACAAGTATAATCTTAGTGCTGACCCATACGACTACATTACTGCGTTTATTTTCATCACCCGTGTCGGCTAGCTTTTCAACCCAACTTAATGTCTACTTCCCATCCGCCCTCTCATGGCCGACCTCTCACTGGTTCTTGCATATGCGATTGGGCAGCACCAATTCATGAGCCCAGTTGTGTGTAGATTTCAAGACTCGTTTCTTCACTTTTATAAATTGTGTCATGATGACTATTGAGTTGGGCAACACCGGACATGGTCCTTCAAAAAGCTTGCAGTCGTAGGTCGATCGCTTCAACAAAATGTCTACCCGAACTAGAGAGGCGGATGTGAATAGCTTGGTCATGACCTTATATTCATAGGTCAAATACAAGTCTAGGATGTGGAGAGATATAGAAGCAGCCAGTTTCATCCCTGATCAGTTTCTATCAATGGGCGAATAACATAATAAGGATGGAAGAGGAAGATCTTTTAAACAACGACAATAAGGCAAGGCACCCCACTCAAGCCGGCTCTCGTAATAAAAAGGTCTTAGCGCCAAAATTGGTCACTAACCCCAAATGTGTGAAAGCACCAATATCCACGTAGATCCAAATCTTATGATAGTTATATGTAGAGAGTAATAAAGTGAAGAAACAACAAATGAAAACGAAAGAAAATAAGTAAAGAACATAAGAAGTTTATAGTAGTTCGGCTATCTGCCTACATCCACTTCAAGAGTTTTCTTTATATTCCTTTATACTGTGATTACAGTTACAATGGAGTGCTAGTCAATAGCTAAAATGGCAGAGTTTAGCCAAGCTTGAAGATAAAGGAGAGCAGAGAGAAGAAGATCCCTTTTCTTGATCCATGCCCTCTCTATTTATAGGTGGAGATCTGCAAATATCTTGCTGAAAATTAGGCAGAGTAGTCTCTTGGTCCATATGGGCCCGTATGCAGATCGGTGGGGCCCACCTCCATATTTTGGGATCGATCAATAAGTCCTTCGTATCGATAATCCCCACGTTAGAATTAGCTGAGATCGATAATGGTGAAAGATGACAGTGCAAAGTCCTTGCTCTCCAAATTTCATGAAGTTCCAACGTGTAGATTGTGAGATATGATTGGTCCAAGTTCGAGTTTGCAAGTGTAGGCTGATGATTTCATATCCATAGGTTCGTATCCATCAGATTACCATCCATCTAAGTCTTGCGCTATATTCCATACTTTACACTCCATCTTGACCGCTTCTCTTGTATCAATCGATACGAACATGATCGATACGAAACACGGTTCTTAGGGCAATTGCTCCCTTCTAGGTTTCAGATGTGCTGCTCGATACTTTCGTATCCATCCAGCATAGCTTCCTCCGTATGTGTCTTTCGTATCGATCGATAAGTGATCGATACGAAATACACTTTCAAGCCTCCGTAACCATTGCTTCATATCCATCCTGAGTATAATGTTGAGATGCACATCACCGAGTTCCCTATTTTTCTTCCGCATCCATCCAATCGATTTGCATGTATCGATACGAATGTATCGATTCAAAGTAAACAGCCGTGCCTACCTCGATCGATACGAAAGTATCGACGAATTGGTTTCCCATGAATATTGATCCATCCATAACTTGAGCATATGAACTCCGATTGGCCTGAAATTCGAAGTGTAGCCTCACTGGGCCTTGTGTATCATTCCTTATCGATCTCACCTCGGTTGGAGTTTGGCCCAACTTTGAAGGTATCGACCATAGCTTGGTTTTTGATCGATCTTCGATCCTGATAACCATCAATTTGTTGATATCCAGCCTTTGACCAAAAAGTGGGATAAAATTTGCCCCCCAAAACATGCCTTGTGGTAGGAAGGCGTGTTTTGAATAGCTGTAAACCTGTGGCTTGCAATTCAATTCATTGATTCTCAAGGCCATCATTCATGATCGTTTAAGAATGTTAGTTAAAAATGAAGCCGTTCAAGGTAGAGTTTTTATTACAAGAAGAGCGGTGGTTGTTCGTGACCAATAGTCTTCCACGATGGACGAGGGCCGTGCGTGTTCGAGTGTCATTCAAGACGAGGTGAGGTCGTTCAAGATCGCGCGTCGTTCAAGGCATGACATAATCGTTCAAGATCAAATGTTGTTCGAAGCACGGTATGATCGTTCAAGATCGGATGTCGTTCAAGACGTAAAATGATCGTTCGAGATCGAGGATTGTTCAAAGCAGATGATGATCATTCGTGATCGAGTGCTGCTCAAAGCAGAGGGTGATCATTCAAGATCGAGTACCATTCATGGCGGATGGTGATCGTTCGAGATCGAATGCTTTTTCAAAGCGGAATGTGATCGTTCGAGATCGAGTGCCGTTCATGGCTTTATGTGACCAAGAGGATGATGACTGCTCCTGTTCCATCAAGAGGATGGTGACTGCTCCTGTTCCATCACCGCTATTCATTTCCAAGCAAAGCCATCCAAATCCATGCCCCCAGTTCCATGGGGAGTTATGCTAATCCATTTTCCTTTGTCGGGATTTGCCCCCGGTTGATCTAATCCATATCTAAGCCTGATAATTTCTGCTACAAGTCCTGAATTCCAATTTCCAACTGCTCCAGCATCCATAAATGGTCTCCGATCATCATTTTCATCCTATCTCCGAATCCACAAGGGAATCCCAGATCATCCTTTTCCAAACATACATCCAAGTTCTGATCTATGCGAAAATCCATAGCTGGATCCAATATTCATCCAGGAATCAAGTTAAAATGACTCGGGGGCATGCCCCCGAGTGAGGAACGATCTCTGGTTGGTCAGGGGCTGCTCCCGGCGACTCCACTCCATCCATCCATAAGTTCGTATCCATCAGATTACCATCCATCCGAGTCTTGCAATGTGATTTATACTTTACGCTCCATCTTGACCGCTTCTCTCGTATCGATCAATACGAACATGATCGATACGAAACACGGTTATTAGTGCGTTTGCTCCCTTCTAGGTTTGAGATGTGCTACTCGATACTTTCGTATCCATCCAGCATAGCTTCCTCCATATGTGTCTTTCATATCGATCGATAAGTGATCGATACGAAATACACTTCCAAGCCTCCGTAACCATTGCTTCGTATCCATCCTGAGTAAAATGTTGAGCTGCACATCACCGAGTTCCCTATTTGTCTTCTGTATCCATCCAATCGATATGCATGTATCGATACGAATGTATCGATCCGAAGTAAACTACCATGCCCATCCCGATCGATACGAAAGTATCGATACAAACTGGTTTCCCATGAATATTGATCCATCCATAACTTTAGCATATGAACTCCGGTGGGCCTGAAATTCGAAGTGTAGCCTCAACGACCTTGTGTATCTTTCCTTATTGATCTCGCCTCGATTGGAGCTCATTCCAACTTTGGCGGTATCTATCATAGCTTGGTTTTTGATCGATCTTCAATCTTGATAACCATCAATTTGTTGATATCCCGGCTTTAACCAAAAAGTGGGATAACACAACGATCGTAGAAACATTGACGTCAAGCTGACACCTAGAGGCGACTAGTGGGAAACCCTCATTACAAACCCTGATATAATAGTTACTCTAACTTGAACAGGGATATCACCATAATTTATCTCGCCTCCCGAAACCATGTGCAATTTCAGCAACCCGCTACCACCAAGGATAGAAAGCAGGAGGAACCTCATGGCAACGACAAATACTGCGAGTTCAATCAGATCAAAGGCCACTCTATAATAGATTATTTGGTGCTTAAGGATGACATTAAAAGACTCACCCAAGTAGGGGTACTTTTGAATTTTGATTGGCATTAGGTCGAGCAAAGGGAAAACCGTGACGACTGGCCAAATCAGCCCCCTCTACTCAATAAAACAAATGTTAAGGCTATCATCAAGATCCTAATGATATATGGAGGTTCGCAAGTGGCTGGCAAAAGTTGAGGGGCTTAGTTTTAGCATCAAAGGGTAGTGGGCACAACCTGTCAGATATACTCATTAGAGTCTCTAGTGTCCATGGCACCCGGATTGGAATCATAGCAATCGATCAGCTTCATAGCCAAATACAGGGAAGCAGTGTCCTACCCTCATCATGACCTCATGGTCATCATTCTTGTCTTGATCAACTCCAATATGCATCAGGCTTTCGTGGATGGGGGCAGCTCGGTTAACGTCATGTTCAAGAATGTCTTTGAAGCTCTCAAGCTTTCTACCTCCAACCTCACCCCATGCGCCTTGTCCATTTACGGCTTTGGGTGTAGGCATTATTCTAATGGGCACTCGCATGTAATGACATTTGGCTAAGAGTCTCTCCCTGTAAAAATCTAGGTAAATTGCGGTGGTTGATTGCCTATCTGCTTATAACCTGTTAATATGGCGCTCGACACTTGTTGAACCGGATGCCATCATCTCCTACAATCGCCTCGCCATGATGTTCACCGTTCAAGTCGGGGTCAGCGAAATTAGAGACAATCAGCAAAAGGTGAGGTAACGTTCCTTTAAGCAAGTAAAGAAGGGTGTTCTAACTCTTCAGCAAGAACTTTCAACAATAAATTGCTGGTTCCTCAGGAGATCTACCGGTCGGCCAGCGGCGTGGTTCTTGCTGAGACCATCACCAACTCTGAAGCATCAACGACTACTTCAACCTCTCGTAGTCGGCCGAGGCATTTGAAAGAGTCAGGCCATCACTACTTTGACTCAAGCCCATCACTATAGATAAGTTTTAATTTCTTAAAATTCTTTCCTTATAAGTTCTTATAAGTAGGAGACACATTAACCTGACTCACCATCATGCAACTCACTTATACACAAGTTCCCGAGCCTGTAATGAGCTCCAGTTCGATTCGGCATCGACGGTCGCTTCAAGATTGGCGGTGTGTCACCCAAGAGAACTTCATAGCCAACATGCGCTCAAGTTCGAGCCGAGCCCATCCGCCACTCAACGTTTGATCGCTTGCCACTTAAGAGAATCCATAAGCTAACATGCGTTGTAGCTCATGCCGGTGTAAACCGCCACTTTGCATCCACTTAAACGAAAAGGTCTTTTGTAATACAAGAACTATTATCCATCCAGAGCACTATACTCTACAAGCCATGCATAGATAAACAAGTCAACACCGCAATAAAATTTGCAATAAAAGATCTTTTTTTAAGGTAAAAAGGTGCGGAGGCACAATGGCCCCACCCCCACCCGTACCCCTGCTTTCCTTACAAAGGCATTCTATTGCTAATTGGTTGAAAAGAAGAGAAAGAACATGAACATGCTCCATGAAGAAGCTAGCTTCAAACAACTTCATATGTGTAGATGAGCACTCCCGAGGGCGCCCGATCAGTATTTTCTTGTGGAAGTAGGGGTGCACGACCACCTTCGAAGCCTTTCACATTGAATTTCATAAGAGATCCCAAAAATCTACAAGTTGATAAAGTCAAGTAGCAGCAAGGACCTTAGTTGTGACAACAAAGGCAGAGGCGACAACCATTACTCTTTCCAACAAGATGCTAAAGCATCTAGTCGACCTAGATGTGGAGCAACCAAGGCAAGAGAAAGAGAAAATCCACCAACATTAGTTGAACCACTGACATGGCATCGATGGTCGAATGTTTTAAGAGATTTAATTTTCATATATGACTATTTAGTTATTCCCAATAGTTGATTTATTGACAATCGATCATGTGCTCGAGTTGGCCCAGGTCGCATTCGCCTT
Organism: Allium fistulosum; assembly: GCA_030737815.1. Lineage (NCBI taxonomy): Eukaryota > Viridiplantae > Streptophyta > Magnoliopsida > Asparagales > Amaryllidaceae > Allium > Allium fistulosum. Next base: position 857,015,950 of record CM060907.1, read on the forward strand.
GGGGCGATCGAATGCGAAGTAAAAGTGTTGGTTGGGTGGAGATCACAAAGAGATAGCCATTGGCGAAGTCCGTTCGTCAAACGATTGAGCGATGCTCCATATCATGGCTTGAGTGTGCACGAGTTGGATGTGATATCGTATGCAGGTTGATAAGTTGGGGGCCGAAGAAATTTTGTATTAGGGAAGAAGGATGATTTTTTGGGTAATTAATATTTTAATTAAGTGTTAAATTAAAATTAATTATTTAATTAAATCAAACTCTTATAAATTCAATAACGATTTACATACGAGGTCGGATTTGGACGCTATTTGTTGCATTGGATTCGTATTGACATTATTTACGCATTGGAGTTAGATTTGTTGAATTTGAAGCTTGTAGAATTTTGATCTAAAATCGAATGCAATTTGATTTTAGATCAACTCGAAATGCGAAAGCGTCAATTGGAATTTTGATGAGTTTACTCACCTAAAAAAAAACTATATGATATCTGTATTGCTATAGATTATTGTTGAATGCTTGGATGATAGTAGATAGTTTTAATGAAGTATAATTAATGATAAAATTATAATTTAATTATGTTTTGTTAGAGCTGGACTCGCCCGCAGTGGAAGTTATAGGTGAGTTTCAAATTTTTTACCCTATTGGATCTTTTATTGGGCCTATGAAGTCTAACTGAATTAGAACATTTCTAAATTTCATTTAAATAAAATCATTTATTTTATTTAAATTCAAATATATTAAGATATGAAATTAATTTTATTTGATTTAGTTTATACATAAATGTATCATATCCATATATGTGTGAGTGCATGTGTAATATAATAATCCGTGAAAGGTATAATATGCATATATGTAGATGTTGGAATTTACATCGCAACAGACATATTAGCTCATTTTGTATGTCCTGTATGTTGTCCAAATATGTGCATGTATATGTGTTACAAAATACACACACACATACACATGTATGTATAAATATATTATATATAATATATGAACATAAAACATTTATACATAGATAAATATATATATAGAAAGAGAGAGAACAACTATTAAAAATTATTTATAATTCAAAATTAACTTAGTTTTGCAAACATAATAATTTTAGTATTTTAATTTGTATATATTATGAATAAAATAATGTTTTCATCCATAAATAATTAACATAAAATAATCTATTGATGAAAATTCAAATTTTACAATTTTCAAAAATTTTAGGATCATAAAATAGAGCTTAGGAAAAATCTGGAGATCTTTCAAAGTTGAATTATTAGTTTTACAAACAAATACACTGAGTTCAACAATAATTATTTAATATAAAATAATATATTATTAAAAATTCAAATTTAAATTTTTTTAAAATTCTAGGATCATGAATGAAAGGTTACAAAAAATTTTGAAGAATTTTTAAATTAAACTATTATTTTTAATAAATCATAAAATGTTTTTTGAAATAATATTAATTATTAAAAATAATAAAATTTATAGAAAAATTCCTAATTTTTTCTATATGTTTCTAAAATGATATATTATTTTCTAAAAATATAAAATTGAATTTTTAATGTAATAATTATTTTATATATAATAAACAATTAAAAAATTAAACAAATGTTAATTTAAAAATATGAATATATGTATGATAATTAATTTTCGAATTTGTAAATTCATATTATATATAAATAAGTGTACTAAATTTTTAAAATCATATATATGTCTTATATATGCATATATGCTATTATGAGAGAGAAATACACACTAATATATATATATATATGAATTTATTAATAAATATATATAAAACAATAATTAATGACAAAAATTGATTTTGTATAATAAACAACATTTGTCTATACATAAATCAAATAGTAATAAACAAATTATGCACATAACCAAACTTATTTATGACAACCACATCTATTTACAAAATCCCACCAAACTAAACATATAGTAGCAATATATTTAAATAGATATGAAATTGCTCATTATAGAATCATAAATATATAATTTAGTTACTGTAATATGAATTAAAATTATCAATTTAATGAATAGTATTATTTTAATTTGAAATATATTTGATAATTTTGGAGTGGATTGAGAGCTATGTTTTAACCAGCAATGTAGAAGGTAACCGTGGCCAAAAAGGTAGTAATTGTTTTAGAGATACACACACACACACAGACACACATATATATAGAGGGTTGTATTAGAGAGAAACGAGGAAAACCTTTTTACCCATTCTCACTTTATTTCAACCCATTATCTCTAAGCCAATTCCCTATGTTTTAGCCACCCTTAGACCTTCCCAAAACTGAAATTTTGCAGCCCTAATGATGGGCCTTAAACCCATCTAAGCCCAAGCCAAAATACTATGCAATTAAATCTAATTTAATCGCTTGTCGATATTGTATATCAATCGATATATTTACAACTGTTATAAATATATATAACATTATTTATTTCTCAAATCATATTCAAATTTTATAATTAATATTTCATAAATATTAATTAATTTAATTAATTTATAACAATTATAAACTAATTAAATCGTTCGGTCTTAAGGGAATTCATCATTTCGGTCGTGTAAATCTTGGGTGTAAATTTGGTCAGCGATTAACATCGAACTATTCTAATGTTAACGTTCACACGTCACTTAGCAGGTGGTGTGACATTATGAGCAAATTTATCGCTTACTCATTTTCGGTAAAATCTAATTTTAGTTTAATAAGCGTTACCCAGTTGTGACATTTGTTTACACCAATTCTCTTCATCAAAACTATCACTTTGGACTTATGGAATTTGGTAATGGTCAAAATTCCAACCTCATCCACATTCAACTTTATAGTCTAAATACAAAGTCCTTGGTTCAATAATAACAATTATTATTTACCGAAATGCTTTGGCCAGAGACTTTGACTTTGAGTTGACTTGAGTTGACTGTGATACTAACCGCATATAACTGAGGAGACAAATCCTCTCTTGAATAGTGCTTCACTTCCAATACTTCCACTCGACCCAATTATAGTCACTTGATGGACACCATGCCATGATTTGGCTATAATCAAAGCGGAGCTTTCATATTGAAGATCCACAGTATTCTTAAGCCGAAAGAACTGTGTAAATCAGTCACATCGATATTTTCTGTTTGACCTTAGTTATATTAACCAACAGAAAACTATCGAGTGAGTCGTTCCATAGTTATCCAATAACTATTAGTACATAACTCCTAGGTGCCCCTAGCAGTCATGAGTAATACACTGCCCAACATTTGGAGAGCGTTACGTACTCCAGTCTCAACGGATACATCGATATCCAGTCTCGATGCATCTTGACTAGGAACATTTAAAATGGTATATTTATTTCATTGTGATAAATTACTCACAGTTACAACACTTTGTAACTACTATCACAAAATATACCATTTATGGATTTTTCGATTAAATATACTTTTAATTAAGTTAAGTAATTAATATAATCACATTATATCAAGTATATAATAGGAAGAAAATATCTTTTATTTCGAACAAGATTAGTCAACAAGTTAGATATATGTAACAAATTACATAATTGCCCCTAGGGCATACCCCTAACTCTATCACGTTTAACATAGTTAAATTAGTTATACTTTGTTTGTGAGATCTGTTTGGTAGAATAAAACATCGTTCTGCTATAGTTAAATTGAATGAATTATTTTGGACATCTATCGAGTGGAATAAATCACCATTCTGTGCTTGCAAAGTAAAAATATTATTTTTGAAGTTGACTAATAGGCGGATTAGTTAATAAATGATATGCTAGCTATTGGTTGGTAATTGTTGATAATAATGTGTTTATTATTGTTGTTTGATTGTTTGCTTGGATTTGAATTCCCACTTGAATAGCGGGTTGCATAAATAACCATTGTTTTATAGGGGATTTTTATAGAGAGACTCTAAGGGGTTTCTCGTCATTATTAATTTATTGTTATATGCGTCTTACTTATATTCTTATGTTGGTTATATTAATGTTATGTTTAAATATTTGCGACATATTGTTTGATTTGTGTAAGTGTCGTTACAACGATTATTGTTGTATCGTCACTTATGAAATATCATCTCCTTAAACCCTTGTGTGTTGAACTTGTGCTTATATTTTTATAAAATAAATGCTTGGTCAGGTTTTTGCACTTTGAAAGTTGTTTAAACCATATTTTCTAGTATTTTTGAGGATTTTGAAATAGAGGATAAGTGTTGTTTAAAACTCATAAAAGGAATTATAAGTTTGGTTGATTATCCTTTGAGATAATTAATGTTGTTTTAAATTTATAAAAAGCTTGTAAATTTGATTTATTTTCCGTTGGGATAATTAATGTTGTTTTAAATATATAAAAATGTTATAAATTTGATTAATCTTCTTTTAGAATAATTAATGTCGTTTAAAATTTATAAAAGAGTTATATCAATTATCTTCCGGGATGAATTGTTTTAAATTTATAAAGATACTTTTAGTTGATTTATTATCTTTCGGAATAGTAAATCGTTGTTTTAAAAGTTATAAATGACAGTTTATAAATAAGAAAAATCTTTAAAAAGGAATGTTTTAAAAAAATAAAGCTAAGTGTAAATTGTTTGGGTTTATATTAAACAATGTTTTAATGACATTTATTTTTTACTCTTCTTTTTTATACACTTAGAAATATAATTAGTTATTTAAAAGAATATTTTAAAGAGTGTTTTTAAAGTGTTTTACAAATAATTGTGATATGACAGTTAAGTACAAGAATGAGTCGAATGTTTTAAGAGATTAATTTTCATATACGACCATTTAGTTATTCTTGATAGTTGATTTATTGACAATCGATCTTGGTATCTTCTTTGTGTTCGTCGATTCAAGGTAATTTTGTTGCTCACTTAGGGTATTTAAACTCTTTCTATTCTTAAAGTGAAGAATGTTGTCGAGTCAAGATAGAAAGCAACACTACCTTATCTTGTCTGGCTTCATTGTTTTCTTCGGAGTAGTACTGGTTTGTTTTTGATAGTTGATTCATCAACTATCAATTTGATATCCTTCGCCGAAAATGACTAAAACAAAAGAAAGAGTAGGGGCCAAGCTATGTAAGGTTGCTTCCATTAGGCTATTGTCATATCAACTCTAGATTGGTATCGATTGTATGCACGCGGATATGTGAAATACTCGGGTACTCGGTAAGGTTGGTGGGTCCAGCTTGGAGGTTTTCGAGAGCTATCGTAATTCTCAAGTATATTCTAGAGGTATACTTTCGGTAAAGGGGATGCACCATTGTATTTTAGAGTAATAGCTTTAACTGTTTTTATTATATTGTATGTTATTATTCCGCTGCAAGATTCTGTTTTCCCCGTTCTTTTTCTTTTTCTTTTTACCCTAACAACCTGCCTTTCCGGAATTTGGATGCACGATATTTGGATACTGCGGATGATTGCGTGCCGACTTTCGAGAGTTGAAAAGGCGAGTCATTACAGGCGGGCGGGTCTACCTTGACCCGTATGAGTTTCGGGTATAGAGCGAAAATCCAAAATCGCACCGGGTTTACGGAACGGGTCTAGGGTAGTTTTAGAAAACCTAGGACCGGTTTGAGGCATAAAAAACCCATCGTAACCCGCCCCATTGTCATCCCTATATGCATATTCTAAATAAACTTTATTATGTGTTATAATATAACCATCAATCATAATCTATTCTAATAACAATAACAATAATAATACTTTTTAATATTTTATATCATTGATTAAATTTCCTTACTCCTTTTCATCTAATTGTTATGTTCAATGAAATATCATCTAAAATGTTGAGTGTATCGACAAGTATTTTGTATTATAGTTATAGAAATTTATTTTGAGTTATGTTTATTATTGTATTGTTTCGGTTTTATGATTGCATGAAATTTGAAGTAAAGCGAAAAATTATTTGGTTGTTTCCAAAATTTGATTGCATAATTTGTATTATGCATATTAAAATATATGTATTAAAAATATAATGTTTCAGTGTTAGTGAATATTTTACTAATTTAGTTGTACTACATAATATCAAAAAGTGTAATAATGAAAAATGTTGGGATGCTTTTTATTTGAATCAAATTTGAAACATTATTTCACTTTGAGTGTTTATGCGTTCTAAGTTTAGAATGCTATTAACATTTCAAACTATGTTTATATTTACGTATACACGTTAAATATAGATAAACTCATACTCAACTTATGTTGCTTACATTGAAAAATTAAAAGACATGTTTAGTAATGTAATGCTTACCAAGTTAGAATTAATTGATAGTTGATGTAATCATTCGTTGTATAAAGTCATTGTGCCCTAATAATAGTTTGTGCGCTTTGAGGTTACTAAAGAAAATTCACAAATAATTTTTTTTCAGTGAGGTTCATGAAAAATATAGTCTAAAGAATTACTATCCTTGAACATAGGCTCTCACATTTATATAAAATAAAAATAAAAATCTAAAATTGAAGAATTGAAAATTTGAATATATGATGTGATGAACTCCGTATGTGTAGCACAGATTCGTATTAGTAACAATTGGTTAGGGAATCTATCTGTTACTTAAACAACAAAACAATAACTAATAATCGTTGATGTGGACCTTCTGTATCCAGGCATTTCAAAATAACTCTACCCCTGTACAAAACAATGTTTTTTCTTCCATCTTCAATCCATACATGTTTTTGATGTAATGCTTGAACTTATAGCTTATTAGGTAGCGGAGTTATGTCCGCTTGATCATAACTTTCTTCAATTGCTGTCGTCAAAGATATATGAAACTGCTGTTTTTGACTTACCATGAAATCATAGCCATCCTTGGATCAGAGTCGGCCTAGTGGGCAGCCCAGTAGGCCCACGGGCTGGGGCAACCCACTGGGCATGGGCAACAAAAAAAAGATCCAGCCCTCCTTGAAATAAGATAAGCAACAGCAGCCTAACTGCCTAAGGAAAATGAAACACGCACCATTTCTACTGTCTCCAATTCCAGATAAAACACTAGGGCTTCTTCCACTTTCAGTTTCAAATTCTTGTTTTCTTTTTTTGCGTCTCCTCCAGGTTCCAGACTTCCATCAGCAGTTCAGCACTCAACAGTCTCCTCCACCGCTCCACTGATTCTCCGTCAGCAACCCAGCCTCGCCTCTCTAGACTCTTGTCATTCACCTTCTCCAAACTGAAAATTTGAGATTCAAGGTAAATTTTGTGCTTTTTATTATTCTAAATTTGCATATGATTTAAATTGCTGAAATTGGAAATTGAAATAGTTAACGTTAATGTTTTAATTAATTAGTGAAATGATATTTGGGAATAGTAGCACAATTTGGAGTGGCTTATGCTTTATTTAGTGAAATGGTTTATGCTTTAATTTTTGAATAATAGCATTAAAAAATTGAAACTGAACTGCTGAGTTGCATTTTTTTTGAAGCAAAATACTTGTTCATAAGAGGACCTTTTTTGTACACTGCAATTTGAACTGCTGAGTTGTATTTTGTACACTGCAATTTGTACACTGTAATTGAAAATTTGAACACTGCAATTTGTACACTCAAAATCTAATTCATATCAGGATTAAGCTGTATTTTGTACACTGCAATTGAAAATTTGAACTGCTGAGTTGCATTTAGTCAAAAAAAAGGTCCTCTTATGAAAATATGTCGATGTCCTGATTTAGTTGTAAAAATATGTCGAGTCTTTTAAAATAATGATTATACTAGTAAAACATTTCGTTGCAAGTTAATATGTTTAATATATATTATTAGATACCATGCCAAAAAATGAAGATAAAGATCGAGTGAGGTTTAGAAAACAAAACTCCGGAGCTTATAATAGAAGAGTGAAGCAACGTCAAGATGCGATATCCACATCGTTTGTGGGTTCAATTTCTAAGTTATTTAATGCAAGAGCATAACAATCACTTGGTGCAAGTCAAGCAAATGAAAGCATTAATATGGACGAGGAAGATGAAGTCCATGTCATTGAAGAGCATGCAAATGAATACATTAGTATAGGGCTTATGGGCGAGGAAGATGAAGTACATGTCAATGAAGAAATTGATAATGAAGAAGAGGAAGAGCTTGTTAATGAAGAGATATATGAAAGTGAACTTAATTTTAACAAAAATGTGGATTATGATCCGGGGTTGTGGGGAACTATAAATGACACTAAAAGAATAATTATAGTTCAAAAAGGCCCTATCAAAATCGTAAAAAAGGATGATAAGTTTCCAAGTGTCATGAAATGTGGAAAGAATAGAAAATTTTCGTATAGGCATTACATTCTTCGTTTTCCAAATGGAGAAGAACATGAAAGGAAGTGGCTTATATATTCAAATGCATTGAATAAAGTATTTTGTTTTTGTTGTAAATTATTCAAAAATAGAATGATGTCAAGTAAGTTATCCGATGATGGAATTGATGATTGGCATAATCTTCCCCAAAAACTTAGAGAGAATGAAACTAATCCGAAACATTGTGAAAATGTAGTGAAATGGGTTGACTTGCAAAAAAGGGCTACAACTAAAAGCAACGGTTGAAAAAAAAATAGAAGTTCAAATTGACAAAGAAAAGGCCCATTGGAAGATTTTAATTCGAATAATTAGGGTTGTGAAAACACTTGCTCGAAATGGTTTGGCCTTTCGTGGAAAGAATGAGAAGATTTTTGAAAAGAATAATTGACTCTTTTGCCAACTTATTGAGTTTCTAGCGGAGTTTGATCCAATTATGCAAGACCATCTTCGACATGTAGTAAATAAAGAAATTCAACATCATTATCTTAGTCATAAGATCCAAAATGAGATAATAAATTTGTTATCAAATTAGATCAAAGGGAATATAATAATAAAAAAATCGTAAAAGCAAAATATTTTTTCGTTATGCTTGATTGTACGCCGGATTTAAGTCATGAAGAGCAAATGTCTAAAATCATAAGATGTGTGGATATTTAAGATATTGATGAAGTTAAGATAGAAGAATTTTTTCTTGGATTTATAATGGTTGATGATACATCTGGACTTGGTCTATTTAAACAACTTGAAAGCATTTTTAATGAACTCAAACTTAACATTGATGATATAAGGGGTCAAGGTTATGACAATGGATCTAATATGAAAGGTAAGCATCAAGGTGTGCAAAAAAGACTTCTTGACATAAATCCAAGAGCGTTTTATGTACCATGTGGATGTCATAGTTTGAATCTTGCACTATGTGATATGGCTAAATCTTGTGTTAAAGCAAGAAGTTTTTTTGCATCCGTTCAAAAAATTTATACATTATTCTCAGGATCTACTCATCGGTGGGATGTTCTTAAAAAGTATGTAAAAGGTTTAACACCTAAGTCATTATCTACTACTCGGTGGGAAAGTCATGTTGAAAGTTTGAGTGCTATTCAATTTCAAGCTCCAATGTTGAGAGATGCTTTGATTGAAATTGAAAATAGCTCTAAAGAGAATATGGTGATGGCGGAAGTTAAAGGCTTATGTGAGAATGTTCTAGAGAATTTTGACTTTTTGATTAGTCTTTGCATTTGGTATAAGTTATTAAACAATGTAAACCAAGTAAGCAAAACACTTCAAAATGAGGATATGAATTTAGAGGATGCCATTACAAAATTAAAAGAACTTATTGTATTTTTTTAAAACTTTAGAGAATATGGTTTTGAAGAAATGATGAAAGAAGCTAATGAACTTGCTATAGATGTTGGTATCGAACTAATATTTGAGAAGAAAAGAGTTGTTCATAGAAAGAAATTTTTTGATGAAAATATTGAAGCCAATGTTGAGGAAAGTCAATCACCGAAAGAAAATTTTAGAGTCACATACTTCATCCATATCATAGATCAAGCTCTAACATCATTCAAAGATCGATTTGAATAATTTGAAGTGTATGATAAAATTTTCAGATTTTTGTTAAATGCAAAGTTTATGGAAATTGATAAAGAAGAGTTGATGGAACGGTGCACTTGTTTAGAAAGTTATTTGAAATACAACCAACAATGTGATATATATGGACAAGACTTATTCCAAGATTTAAAAGCTTTGCAAACTATGCTACCTAAAGAAATAACCAAATTGATTGACATTCTTGACTTCATAAGATCTTATGTGGATGATGGAGGTTTTCAATGTGCATGGGTTGCTTATCGACACTACAAGACACACATGGCATTCCAACGGTGGCCAGATGTTGGAGGCCGTTGGAAAGCCGTTGATGGACGTTAAAAATGCCGTTGATATACATTTCAACGGCGTCCAACGTCTACCAACGGACCCAACGCCCATATACCAACGTCTTCCAACGTTCAGGTTATCCACGTGGAAGAAGATGTTGACCAAATAGACGTTGGAAAGACGTTGGAAGACGTTGGAAAATCCGATGGAGGACGTTGTAAGACGTTGGAATAAATGTGCCAGCAAACCGTTGGTGGACGTTGGAAGACATTGGAAATCTTGGTTTTTTTTACAGAACCAACAATGCATGCTTCCAGCCACCTCCAACATCGTATATCTCATAAAAGCTCAATTTCGAGCACATATACAATAGCATATCTCACATATAATCAATCATAATAGTAAATCCAAGTAATAAGCATATATACTAATCAATATACACAATACAAATCAATATAGACAACATAAACCATCCAACATCAACATCCAACAAAACGCCCAATCCAACAATATCCAAACTACTACGTCAACATCTCAAAAATCACATCCAAACCAACATCCAAAACATCAGAATGTATCAAATCCTCACACTCTCCAAATATACATGTCCATAGCAAAACAAATCAAATCATACCTGAAATCACTCTCCTCCAGAACCACCAGAAGACGAAAACCGGCCGTATTGCTCCATAAACTCCGTAAGATGCCTATTCAGCTCCTCCATCTTGACTTCGGTGCGGATATTGCGTTCCTCGAGCGCGGCGACCTGGGCTTTGAGCTGTGCAATCTCCTCCTTATCTTGAGCCCTCTGATACTCAATCTGAGCCGTCTTAGCCTGTAAATAAAATTTAAATTATCAGTGTTTAATAATTATAATTTGTGTTTACTATAATCCATCACAATGTGCAACAGTTGGTTCAGAATAATTATTTTAAAATTTAAGTTAAAGTTATTACCGATTGATTCCCAAAACCATAGCATCTGCCATGTGCCGCTGGATCCATGACAGACTCAAAAATAGCGTCCTCCTCATCGGTGGTCAACTCGTCGTGCCCAGAGCCCTCAAGAATGGAAGTCCGTGCTTGCTGAAACTTTTGCTGTTATGCAAAATAAGTTGAATTTAGATAACATTATTTTAATTAACTTATATAAGTGTTAAGTCATTATGTTACTTACATATGCGGACTGCGCTTTGGCATCATGATCCCAGGAGTATGAAACGGTGCCTGCTTCGTCGACCTGGCTCAATGCATGAGTATGCGTGAAAACATCCCAGTAACTCACAGAAGCACCACCACGCTGTCTCTCCTGAAATATGTCCATATACATATATATTATATATATATTGTTACATTATCTACAACTTAGAACTTAAAATCTTTAAATTATTATCGTAATTAATAAATATACCAAGTCCTCTCGGTGATGCTGAAATGACTTGGAACCACCACGATGTGTGACAGGGTTCTTACTCCTATTGGCTGAGTTCCTCTCCGACTGCCTCTATAAATTTAATTTAAAAACAAAAATTGTTTAACATTTCTAGTTAGTATTTGCGTAGAAGAATTTAAATTAAACATGTGATAAATTTACCTAAAACTCCTCGTTTCCCCACCATCTCATAAAATCATCTCACACAGCTGCGCTCATCCACTGAGGCTTCTTTCCCGCTGTTTTTAAGCTGTTTACTGTTTTCCGGTAGTTCTTTGCGACTTTGCTGCACCAGTGGCGATATACGACTGAAATATCAGCGTCCTAAAGGTCCACTTCCGCCTGCACGTTTGACAAAATAAGAGTTATACAGCTTTTGTAAATAATGTAAACATGAATTGATATAACATGTTCCTAATATATAAAGTGACATACCAAAAAATCCTGCCAAATAGTCTCTTTAACATTATCTGGAATCAATGTCCACTTAGGCCAAAATTCAGTCATACGACCCATGTACGCCCGTCGAGATATAGATAGAACTACTTGAGTCGGCTCCAAAGAGAAACCACTGTGTTTAAACAAAGAAAAAACATTTAATATTTCATGACTACTATATATTTTCAAAGTAGATTGTACGAAAATGAAATTTAATTTTGAAATTTAATACTTACCTTTGATCTGCTTTTGGCTTTAGCCACACCACAGGACGCCGTAGCTCCTGTGATGGACCACCGCCATCACCACCGTCCGGACGAGCATGCCCTCTCTGTGAGGAAGAGGGAGACCCAGAATGTCCACCGGTACGTCTACGTGATGACATACATATATAATACATGTTACAAACAAACATTATAACAGAAAATAAAATGACTATATGTAAAACATACAGTATGGCGTAACATAAAAACGAGATGTGATACATATCATATATTAGCATACCATTTCATTTTTAATGAAAACAGGATAATGTTTAAAAAAATATAAATTTACCTTCTCAAAATGTAGATAGTTGATCAGTCCTCGTCATTTTCGGATTCAGACTCTGTTTCGCACTCTGTATTTTGTTCCTCTGTACTCTCAAATGCTTCAATTAATGCATTTGATTCATCGTTTAGAGGTCCAAAATCTGTTTGATCGTCGGTTATTATTATTCCTCTATTTTCCTCGATATCTGCTTGGTAAGCTTGTTCTTCGGGAATATTCCGTCCATCAAATGTAAACCTTGCCTTTGTTTATTGTTCTTACTTTTACGGGCAACAGTCCAAACTTTTACGGGCAACAGTTCTTTAAAAGCGACGGGTAATAAATTTTCCATCATACCATGACAATCATGACTTTTCATCCCGCTAAGTCTATTGTTCTTATAGTCAACACATCTACGAATATTAGAAGATATACCATCCGGGAATCTTAGTCCTTCCACCCATTTTAAAAGTACTTTAACTTGATTATTGTCTAGCTCATAGCAAGCTTTTGGCTTTTTTGTGTCATTTGGCTTTATATGAAGCTTAGGACGATTACATATTACTTCGATATCACGTCTTGATTTCAAATCAACTTTCGTCTTCCCCTTGACATTCAAAATTGTATTAAAAACATTATCAAACACATTTTTCTCATTATGTATCACGTCAATATTATGACGAATCAGGAGATTTTTCCAATAAGGCAACTCCCAAAATATGCTTTGTTTGCACTAGTTATGAATCGATGATTTACCTTGAATTTCAATTTGTTCTACGATTTCATGTATCTTTGGATAATCCTTTACAAGTTCATAAATATCTTCGCTTGACCAAACCGTAGGTGGTCTCAAAGTTTCATGTCTATTAGCTGTAAAGTTTTTCTTATCTCTTCTAAAAGGATGATTAATATGAAGAAAACATCGATGACAGTCAAACCATGAGATTTTCTTTCCATGAGGTAAAGAAAATGCTCGTGTATCTTCCATGCAGTACGGACAAGCTAGACGACCAGCCGTACTCCAACCTGAAAGCATTGCATAAGCAGGAAAATTGCTGATTGTCCACATCAAAGAAGCATACATGCGAAAGTTTTTTTTTGGAAATATCGTATGTTTCTACTCCTTCGTACCACAGTGTTTTTAATTCTTCAATCAAAGGTTGTAAATAAACATTGATTCCTTGTGTCGTATCATTAGGACCAGGGACGACAACTGTGAGAAACATATATGGAGTTTTCATACACATCCATGGAGGTAAATTATAAGGTGTGACAATTATAGGCCGTGACGAATATTTAGAATCAAACTGAGAAAATGGTGAAAATCCATCCGTACATAAACCAAGTCGAACATTACGACTCTCGGATGCAAAATCAGGATATTTGTGGTCAAAATGCTTCCATGCTTCCCCATCAACTGGGTGTGTTAACGTACCTTCTTCCCGTGTTCTAACACTATGCCGTCTCATATGTTGCGCGGTTATAGAAAATGCATATAACCTTTGAAGTCTAGGAGTAATTGATAAATAATGCATACGTTTATACAGGACTTTCTTTCCTTTTTTCTTTCTTGATTTGTACATTTTCTGATTACATATTTTACAATTTCTAAGGTTGATATCTTCTTTCCAAAACAGCATGCAACCGTTTAGACATGTATCTATTTTATGATACGGTAAACCAAAAGCTGACATCATTTTTTTTACTTCATAATGATTTTCGCACATTAAATTATTGGGAGGCATATGCCATTTCGCAGCTTGTACAACAGCTATAAATCCAGCTTCTGTGAAGTTATATTTAGATTTCATCGCAATGTATTCAGCAGTTACTGATAATTGGGTTCCGCTTGTGCAGCCTTTCCAAAGGGGTTTCTTTGCGGCATCTAATAAATCATATATTTTTTTGCCCCAATATTTGGTTCTTCTTCAGCATTACCATCGTCATCAATTAATTGAGGAACATGAAACATTGACCGTGCAGCATCTTCAACCATATGTTCTACGAGATTCGTCGTATCAATTTCAGTACACACTACCTCCTCGGCTTGTACATGATTAGATGCTAACGGTTCTTCATGACGATCCCAAACCAAATAGTTCGGCACAAAACCGTATTGACGCAAATGAACTCTAACCATTTCTGGTATCAAATGCTTTAACATTTTGCATTTAGTACATGGACAACTGATTTCTTCGTCGTTTCTGTTATTACTTAAAGCGAAACCAATAAATACGCGAACACCGTTATTAAACTGTTCACTTATTGAGCCTCCATTTTCGACCCTTCTTTTTTTGTACATCCAACTTCGATCAGTAAAATAATTGTCCATTTACCTACGTATATAATTAAAAAGTACGATATAAATTAAAAAATTTACCTTTTATTAAAACAATATTATTGGTGAATTTTATATTAATAGATCATTGACACTTTATCGATGGGTCATCCTACTTCCCATTACAAATACAATAACGTAATTAAATCGCGTAAATCATTTCAATTTAAACGATTCAACAAAATTTCGGCAGCACTTCGCTTTAGTTCCCTGAACAGTACACATTTGCGTGTACACAGGGAACATAAAGGAAGCGCTGTCGAAATTCTATGAACCATTTAAAATGAAATGTTTTACGAGATTTAATTACGTTATTGTGTTCGTAACTTGTCCAATACAGGGACAAATCCAACAAATATTGTATACGATGAATATAGATGTCCGTTCTGTTAAAAAACGAATATCCACATAACGATCATATACAATACTTATCAGACGGGGCCGAAAGACACTCTAAGGGTTTCATGAATATAAAATATCGTTTTTGAAATTTTCTAAAATACATAAACTAATTGTATGCTCACTAACAACTAACGTTTCCAAACAAACCTAAAACTAATTGTATGCACATTATTCTATTGTTAACACAAACTTAAATATACATAATCCTGCAATACATAAGTTAATAATATAAATTATGCCTCAATAAACTAGATTATACATACAATAAGGCAATACAAACATTTAATACACTAATTTAACAAATTTAATTAAATATAGGGATTAGGGTTTATACCTTTTCTTGAGAGATTAGGGAGTTAGAGAGGACGAGAGGGAGGCTTGGAGTCGTCGGAGGAGCCGTTGATCGTCGGAGCAACGGGGGGGTCGGAATTGGAGAAAATTTGGGAATTGGGGGGGGGGAAGGGGTTCAGCCGAATGGGGAAGAAGAAGCTGGGCTTCTGTTTTGCTCGCGGATTTCCAACGTCATTCAACGGCCGTCAACGTCTACCAACGTCTAGCAACGCCAACGTCTACCATCGTCCTCCAGTTTTTAACTAAGGAAATATACGAGAAAACACTGGACGTTGGAAGACGTTGGAGGCCGTTGGAAGGCTCCGTTGCAATACGCTGTGTGTCTTGTAGTGCGAATTTTGCTAACTTTACCGGTCACGGTTGCTTCTCCGGAGAGAAGTTTTTCTAAATTAAAGTTAATTAAAGGTTATCTTTGAACAACCATGTCACAAGAGAGATTGAATGGATTAGCAATGATCTCAATTGAAAGTTCCTTTTTAGAGAAACTTGATTATGACACTTTAATTGAAGATTTTGCTTCAAAAAATGCAAGGAGAAGCATTTTTCTTTGAACTTCTTGAAAAGTTGTAGCATTTTGTATAAGAAACTAGTATTTGATATTTTTTTGAATCAACTATTGTCATCCATTTGATTGCGTGTGATATTTTTTGTTTAACATTATATTAGCTTGCAAAAGAAATAATAGTTAATGATCTTTGTGTTGGAGGGCAACCAAAACCAATTATGGCTCGGGCAGCCAATTGGTTGGGCCGCCACTGCCTTGGATAATGCCAATAGTAGATATTATAGCTAACCTGGTTACAATTTGAAATGTTATTAACAGCTCAATTCATGTTAGACATCAGTTTATTTCATGTAAAGGCCGTAGTTGCAATATCAGACTAACTTTAAGCAAGTTGAAACGAATACTGTATAAGAGGTTTGTACGACTTCTAAATGAACAATTAAAAAAAACGAACGTCGTCTTATATGTTCTTTTATTTGAGTCAACATGCATACAACATTTATGTTTATAACGTGCTGCGTATTTTATTACATCAATTTAGTTTTTTTTTTGAATAGAGATAAACAGGCCTAGGCCCAAATACAAAGAGATCGGGCATCAAAAAACAAAATACCCGATAGCCAACTTAAAACCCTAAACAGAACTAGGGTTGCCGACAAAACAATAGTTCTGAAAGCTCTACGAAAAGCAATAAAAATGGCAGACGAGAAACTCTCCACTAAGTCTCTCTTCCTCCATGCTTCGCTCTGCTCGATTCACCGCGTTCCCAATACGAAAGGCTGCCATTAAAGCATCCACGCATCCCTTGCTCATTTCTCTGAAGGAGATCGATCCTGGGAGTACTAGCAGATCTGGGTTCGATATAACTCAGATCTGTTAGTTTCTTCCCTATAGTCATTACTTCGGCAGAGTTATGGTTCCATCTCTTCCAGTAAATCTCGCTAGTATGTCAATTGACGTTTTTGTCAGAGCTCTGATGAGGAATATTGATATCGTTATACTGCTACTTGCCATAAGTTTTAGCATGAGCAAGAAATAACTCCAGATGTTTGCTGCCAGCTTCGTGGCTCCAATCATCAGCGAGGAAACAAAATTTGGTTTGATCCCTGATTTTCTTCTTAGATTTTTGAAGAATAATTCTGCTCTCAGTCTCGATAAGTATCCATTTCTGCTCTTTCTTCATACTGCTTTTATTATGAGTTCTGCAGTTTCTTTCTTTCCAAATATGAAAAACCGAAGTAGTTAACAGTATGGTTGCATAATCTCTCATGCTACTTTTATCTTTGAAATTATTGTTGATATGCTGAATGGCTTGACTTAGATCCATCTGACTATTGTTAGCTATTTGCAGTAATTTCTGAATTTTATTCCAGATGTAATAAGAGTAGCTGCATTCAAAAAACAAGTGATTAACATCTTCATTTACTAAATTACATAGGGAACATAGTGAATTATTGGACTTTCCCCATTTATTAATTCTATCCCAAGTTGGCAATCTATTATTGATCGCAAAATAGGTACAGAAGGCCATTTTGGGGCAATTCACTTTGTTCCACATGCAATTGTACCAGTCAACATTAGGAAGTTTATTTCTAATGCTTTCCCATGTAATTTTAAAAGAAAACTTCCCTCTGGTATTAGCAATCCACTCCCAATAATCACTATCTGCATGAATATCAATAGGAATTTGAAAAATGTTATTTTTATGAGGATAAGTGATAGGATGCAACTGTGGCTGCCATTGATTGTCTTTGATAATCATTGCCACAGTGTCATTAACCCCCCCCCCCCACAAATAACAAGACTATCCTAGCCAACTTTATTCACAAAAGAATCATTTTTAAACCAGGGGTCAAACCAAAGACTGGTTTGATCACCTGACTTAAATCTTCTTTCCAAAAAAGATTTACCTATATTTCTGCAGTCAAGAATTCTTTTCCAAGTATAAGACTGATTAGTTTTAGGTAAGACTGTCCAAAAATTATTATTCTTAAGGTATTTGGATCTCATCCATTTGGCCCAGAGAGAATCTGAATTCACAAATCTCCAAAATAATTTTAAGTGACAAGTAGTAATGAGGTCCTTCATATTTCTAATACCTAATCCCCCTTCTTTTTTAGGCCTGCACACTTTATCCCAACTGATTTTATGATATTTACCTCTCTATAAAAAATCAGCACATCTACTCTCAATCTCTTTAATAGAGGTAGCAGGAATATGAAAAGTTTGAATCCAATAAAGAATTATAGCATATATAACAGTTTTAATAAGTTCCATTCTGCCTGCTATAGAAAGAAGTTTACATGACCAAGTTTCCATTTTATCTTGAATTTTATCTATAAGAATGGAGCAATCAGAATCTCTGATCTGATTAATAGATAAGGGAAGACCTAGGTATTTTATAGGTAGATTGCCTTCTAAAATATTAAGAGAATCTAAAATCTCATTTTTATTTCTATAGTTTTTACTGAAGTATGCTTTACTTTTGTGTTCATTTAGCTGTAAACCAGCATACTTAAGCAATTTGCCAAAGATATTTTTAATAGCATCAGCATTAGCTTTATTAGCTTTAACAAAAATCATTAAATCATCAACATATATAAGATGATTAATATAGGGCTGGACTTTATTCATAGAAGTAATATTACCTTCAAAAGCTTCCTTTTCCATCAAAATAGAAAAATATTCCATAACCATAGTAAAAAGATAGGGGGATAATGGATCCCCTTGCCTAATACCCCTATTACTCCTAATTAAACCTTCTGATTTGCCTTGAATGAGAATAGAAAAAGTAGGGGAATTTATGCATTCAAAAACCAAGTTACAAAATTTAATGGGAAAGCCCATACATTTCATAATATGATATATGAAATGTCTATTTACACTATCATAAGCCTTCTGCAAATCTATCTTAATACAGACATTACCAGCATTTTTAGAATTAAAATTTCTGACCAACTCGTGGGCTAAAAGAGAATTTTCATAAATGAGCCTACCAGGAACAAAAGCACTCTGATTCTCAGAGATGATAAATGGCAAAAAAATTTTAATCCTATTACTTAAAACACTGGCAATAATTTTATAGATAAAATTGCAGCAAGAAATAGGTCTATAATCACCAATGCAACTGGGATTTTTAGTTTTGGGAATTAAAGTTAAAAAGGTATGGTTTATACTTTTGAGAATTTTACCTTTTTCAAAAAATTCATTTACTAAGCCTAAAACTTGATCTTTTAAGCTATCCCAATGAGTTTTGTAAAATTTAGCATCAAAACCATTAGGGCCAGGACTCTTATTATCACCAGCCATGAAAACAACATTTTTAATTTCTTCCAAAGCCACGGGAGAGAGTAGAATATCAGAAGCATTTTTATTTAAAATATTTTTACAAATAATATGAGGAAAGTCTTTATTATTGGAATCAGTGAAAAATAATCTTTCATAATATTCTACAGCTTCTATAGCCACTTTATCATAAGCATTAGTAAGATTACTAGTAGTGTCAATAATATTTCCAATGTTATTCATATGCCTCCTGCAGCTCATTTTAGCATGAAAACATTTTGTGCAATCATCCCCCATAGTTAACCAATCAACCTTAGCTTTTTGTTTAGCATTCACAGTATTTATATATAATTCATTAGCTAAATTTTGTTGATTGGAAAAGAATTCTTTGATAGTATTAACATCCCCAGGATTTTTATCAACAGTTTCTTGTAACAATTTACCCTCCTGTCTAAGAATATCAAGTTTGTTGGATTTAACTAGACTATTTTTATTCCAGTATTTAAGATTATGCTTAGAATTTTTCAAAAACATATTAAACTGGAATTGTTTGGTACCTTTGCAAGAAAACTTCAAACAATTTTCCATAATGTTTTTATAGTTCTCTTCTAAAATCCAACCATTCTTGAATCTAAATGGAGAAATTTTATTCCTATGATTTAAATCTTTAAACAGTGAGACTAATAATGGAGAATGATCACTAGTATTTTGTTCTAATGTAGAACAAATAAAATTAGGAAAAACACTGGAGAATTCTTTGTTAATCAAAGCTCTATCTAATTTACAGTGAATATTCTTATCCAAACCGGATTTCCAAGTGAATTTGTTACCACTAGTACTTGGTTCTATTAATCCAGTTTCTAATAAGAATTTATTAAGTTTATCTAGCTTGCTTTGAGGGATATTAATGCCTCCAAATTTTTCAGAAGCATGGAAAACAGTGTTAAAATCACCAAGTATAAGCCAAGGGAAATTATAACTCAAGTTTAAAGCTTTTAACCTACTCCACAAGCTATTCCTTTCATTTTCCAGATTACTACCATAAATACTAGTTATTTGAATAAAAAAACCACTAGTATTTTCAAAATGACAATCTAGAAATTGTTTATCTTTGTTACTGTTAACCATTTTCCAAATATCAGAATCCCAAATAACAATGATTCTGCCTTTGCAACCACAATCATTATTATTTATGGCTTTCCAATTTCTAGGAAGTTTAAAACAGAATTTTTCAAAATTCTCCTCATTCAACTTATTCTCAATAAGATCCATAACAGAAGGTTTATATATACTAAACATATGTAAAATATCAAATTGTTTAGAAGAGGAATTCATACCTCTTACATTCCATGCAAAAATAGACATAATAATAAAATAATGGGTTTAGACAGTACCTGATACCAGAGCACTCTTACCTCTTCTCTTGTTTTCAACACTTTTTGCTTTTAGTCTAGTAGACATTTCATCCCATTCTGGATTTAGAGAAATGTACTTTTGTTTAAAAGCTTTTTTCTCTTTGCTGCCCTTATTCTTACCTGTGGCCCTTGTTTTTGGTATATGCAGTTCAGATATATCAAACTGATCTACATCATCCA
This sequence comes from Allium fistulosum, assembly GCA_030737815.1. Classification (NCBI taxonomy): domain Eukaryota; kingdom Viridiplantae; phylum Streptophyta; class Magnoliopsida; order Asparagales; family Amaryllidaceae; genus Allium; species Allium fistulosum. Next base: position 857,036,989 of record CM060907.1, read on the forward strand.
CCACTTCCATTTCATTTCCAGAGTTGTTAATACCTTCTGGGATTACAATAGTTGAGATATCAAATGGAGCAACATGGCGAGGCATGGCTGAGTCAGAAATCTCATCCACTGCAGCCTGTTCAGGTGGAAGGGCTGATTCAGGAGGCTTATCCAAATTCGAGATTGCAAACTGCATAATTTCTTCACTATCATTGTTGTAATTTGAAACCTTATTGCCTGTAATTATACAAGGGTCTGTAACTGGTGGGGTTACAGATTCTAAGACCTTTGTATTCTTTTCACCCACCATTTTGTTGCTCTGCAAATTTTCTTTTATGATTTCTGAATTAGTTTGATGAGCTTCCTCTGCTATGACTTGATCATCTTGATCAGAGAGCACCTTTTCATTCTTTCTGTGATCGGAGATGACATCTCTTTGATTGATCCGATCATTATCTTCCGATAGCATAACATGTTTTTGTGACACTGAATTGCTTCTTGAATTTGGATATGGAGCTTCTTTTTCTTGAATTTCTTGATTTTGAGTCTTGGGTACCCATGCCTGTTTAGGGTTACACTGATCTCTGGTGTGCCCAAAACATTTGCATACACTAAATTTTGGAGGGACCCATTCATACTCAACTTTCTGAGTAATTTTTTCTCCACTAAACAAAGAAAGATAAATCTCATGAGGAAGCTCATCCTCTGCAGACACTTTGACCAGAAGGCAAGCATAATTCAATCTCGTCTTCAACGTAGTGGCTGCATCCATTTTTATGGATTTACCTATGATACTAGCCATAACACTGAAAGCCTCTTTGTCCCAAAGCTTCAGATTAACACAGGGTAATCTTACCCAGATCGGCATAGACGTTAATAAGTCTCTGTCCATCTTCAAAGAATCAGACCACTTTCTCATTATGATGAGTTTGCCGTTGTAGAAATATGGTCCATTTTTTAGAACTGAGTTACAGTCTTGAGCTTCCTTAAAATTTACTAGAAAGAATCCATTCTCTCTAGTAAAGATTTCAAAATCACCAATCGGTTTCCATACTCTTTGTATGTAAGATTTGGAAAACTGGTAGTAAGGTTTGGTGCCCACTACATAAACAAGCACAGAATTATTTCAAGATTCAGTGGCTCTTTTACATACCTCTTCCTTAACCAAATCGTACTTCTTGTTATTTATTCTGATTGGTGCATAATGCTCAAGACTGCTTTCTTTAACATTGGGTTCTTAAGGTTGATCGGCAACAATGTCTGCCCAAGACTTCCGACCTTGATCTCTGTTCAGTGAGACGGCTATTGGTTTTCTCTGATTTGACAGCATTACATTCCTCTTTTCGCCCTGGTTGGTTGCAATCTGACCAACTCTTCCTTTCCGGTTGTCAAATTGAGGAACTGATGGTGACTCCTGAACTCTTTTGGCCTCCTTTTTTCTTTGTTGCTTCGATTGAACCAATTTGAACCCTTCATCATCTGTGCTGTTAACCCCTGATGGCTTTCTGATGTGAGAAACCTCAGGTGGTCTGATTAGAGAAGAAGATTGGGAGAGATTTGAGAGGGATTGGTGAGGAAATTGATTTTCCCCCATGGCTGAGAGGAAACCCTAGATTTCAATTTTTAAACGATGACTTACAATAGATAATATTCATGAATATCAATTTAGTTATTAAACCTTCACCGTGTTGATGACAATAAAATAAAACTTCAAAGAACCAAGGTCTTAATTATGTTTAGCAATAACGGATAATGCCAAATTAATTTTTCACTTGGTATCGCTAGCTTTTCCATTGTCACTTAATTTGCGATTGCGTTATAGCTTAATAAACGTTTTTGTAGCAATCTGCGTCACCCACAATTGTTGTACCATCTACCTTTTACCGCTAAAGCTCATAGGTGTAATAAGATATACCAACACATAACCAGCCATGAATTTTTTTTTCTACATCTTTATCTATGTACATCTAATTATTGTGGACCATGATTAATGATAATTTATCTTCAAAAAGTAATTAGTGTATGTCATCTTAGTTGGAGATTTGGAAATGATATGCCAGAGGGAAAAAATATTGGCTTCTGAAAAATGGTTGGAAAACAAGTTGTTTTACATCAATGCTAAAGTTGACACCTCATGAGTGATTTATACAATAAGTCCCAAAGCAAAGCTAAACCATATTCTACTCTATTTGATCATGTCGAGTCTTTAAGCTCTGTAATCTCCTAAAATGTCTCAGCAGACATTAAAGCTGATTCAGTTGATGCAGATATCGAGACTAACCTACCCATTGTATAAAAGGTATAATTTGAATGATTCTTGGAATTGATACAAATGGTATCAGTAAACTAATTCATTTCATAAAGATAAAATGAACTGAAGCTTCTCGCATTAACAAAACGTACGTCCTCGTGAATCAAGAGATATGAATAGGAACATACCCCCTATGACTTAGCATGATTAGTTGGTTGATGTAGTAGTGTATTTTTTTTGTTGGATTAGCAGTTGTAAGGGGTGTGCCTAAGCAACACAAGGGTATGTGGCTGTGGATGGTGCTTACTGCAGGTTAAGGTAAGGAAACAAACAGGTGTGACTATGATGTATGATATTTAAAAAAAATAGAAAATAAAACAAATAGTTGATTAGAACATACCATTCTTTTGTTTGCTAAAATGAATTTTGTTGAACTGTCTGGGGGTATTCATGTGCAACAATATTATACAAACTTAGTTTAATCAGTTCTTCATGTATTCAAATTTGTGTTATCTACGGATATATGAGTAATCTGGTTAAAGTATATTTCCTTATGTGCACTAACTGTATCTGTAAATTGTTAAACCAATCAATTCTTTTTCCAACTGATGGCGCTCCATCCACTTTCCGACACGGAAGGTGGAGAATGCGTGTTTGAAATTTACAAACTATTTTGTTAACATAAACACATTATCTCTGTATGATATATTAGATGTGGCTGTCATAGTGAATAAAGCGAAATCCACATATGTCGAAAACATTACTTAACATATATAAGTGCATTTTCTTGCAGTGAATGTATAACACAGACAATTTGATTTACATTTTTGTTATTTCATTTTCTAGAATGATTTGCTGGACCTACAAGTGATGTAAATAACAGCTGAGGTGGGTGATTCATTGATACAGTTGTGGTTTTTTGAATGAATACGCTGACAGTGTCATATAGGGAAAACCATATTTAACAATTTCAGGTACTGATTAAATACTTGATGCAACCTTTATTTGAAATAGAAATTGAATTCTATCTGCTTAAATAATTTTTTAACGAAATCAAATGCAGGAGAAAGAAATGAGTTAACAACTATAGGTGATGTAGGTCATGCATTGAGAAAGTTCTGGTACATCTCAGCATGGCTTTAAAAGGTAAACATATGTAGATATATGCTTTTTCAATCAATGCTTACTAGTGCAATTTTAGTATAATAATTTTCATTTCTAATTTCATACGCATAGCTCATTCATAGCTCATTAAGGAAGTTTATTTTATTTATTTCAAGTTAACTTAGTTAACTATTGTCGGTTATAAAACCACAACTTTCATGTGTTAAATGAATTGTTAAATTATTCACATGTGCATTTAATTTCTAAGGCATGCATTTTTCCATCTCAAAATTTGGTCCATATCATGCTATTCTATTTAAAATTGATCCATTATTTTTTTTACAAATAAACTCAGTATTAAAAAAATATGCATACCTGTAAACACTGATGAATCTGTGGCTTGGGTTTGAGCTGTAACTAATTCAAATTTTTTGTAATTTCATTTAAATTTTCTTTTGTTATTAATCTTCATTTGTAGTTCTTCATAGTTGATGTCTTTCTTCCATTTTGTTAGGGATTTTGCGGTTCGAGGCGAATTTGATGACGATTGCGATGAAGATAATATTGTACTTCCGACTTCAAGGATCTATGGAATAGATTCTTTCAGATAATAGTTCAACCCATCGGGTACAAACGGGTTATCGAACTATCGACTTTCAGGATTCAATGAAGCCTTATAACAGCGTAATCGGATTCAAAGTTTGTACGCCTTCGACCCGACCAAAAACACTTTAGTATTTGATATCTAACGATGCAATATGTAGAGAAATGAATGAAGAAGAAGAAGAAACAAATCTGCAACGATTCAGTGTTTGCAACACCTTGCAAATGTTTCAATATAGAGAGTAATGGAAGTGCAGCGATTAGCAACACTTCCTTGGCGTTGCAAATCTGTGTAGGAAGAAGAAGAATCTGAATTAATTTGTTAACACTTTCTGGGCGTTGCTATTTATAGATGTGAAGAGGTATCCATTCGTGGAGGGTTGCGTCACTTCCCAACGTTTCAAAACTGTTGCTAACAGTCACATACGTTTGAGTTGAAACGTCGCGTCTATTCATTTTGCAACGTTCAGAAAACGTTACAAATTTCCCGCCCTTTATTTAAATTCAGAAATTTTGGTTCTGGGTCCTTAACGGGCTGAAATCTAACCCGTTACTGTTTACATTTGATCCAAAAATATTTTTCGGATCCGAACCCGTACCGGGTCCAGCCCGGTTCGGTTCGGTCGGACGGCGGCGGCGCGCGTGTGGTGTTGCATGAGTTCTCTCCTCACAACAAAGCAAACATGTGGGAGCCCCAAGGTCCCAACATCCACATGAGAAATCTATATTTGTATAAATATATTGCATAATTTTCTAGCATGTGGGACTAATTGATTTCTTCTTCCCTCTTTACTTCTTCTCTTCCAAATCAAAACCCAAAGCCCCAAAACTATATTTGAAAATTTTACAACAATCTCCCCCAATTTTCAAATAAGAAAAATAAATAAATAGGACGGCTGTTTCACTAGAATGACTTCCTACATACCCAAGTGGGATCAAGCCTATGTAGTTCTAAGATCAAGTTTTGCATCATCGTGAAAACCAACACATAAATAAAAGGTATCTTTTGGATTTGAACTTTTACTTAGTGTAAATCATTCAAAGCCTTTTCGAGATTCTATGGTGAACGAATCTTGAACCAAGTATCCCTAATGATAAAATCGGAACAATCACACATGTTGATTTCCTTAGGTAAAGTGTTTTGTGTTGCTCAGCACGTTAATGGCCATGTGCTTAAATCCTAGTTCATGATTCTACTTAGAAAGCGGTCTTACGTTCCTAGGAAACGGCCTGATTTCCATACTCATATAGGTAAGTCTCTTAAGGTGTTTTTGTGATTCACCTTTTAAGGTTTCTAGACTTATTAAGGATATATATCCATCCTTTGTTCTTGCAGAATCCAACACTAAATATTATGGGATTATCAATTTAGTGTTCCATAATCATTCTCTTAACTTTTTGGTACCCATTGAACTTTGTCTATCCTTTTCAAGACATAAGTTGGGTTTCTGTTAAGGATGATCAACCTTCATTCACAGACCTTGGTCCCATTTCTTGTGACTTTATAGAAACCATTACCTTTGGAAGGCTCTTTGTAAGTGGATCAACCAAGTTTTTCTTCGTTTCTATGTAGTCAACAGTTATAACTCCTCTTTTGAGTAACTGTCTCACCATTTGATGTCTTAGACTCACATGTCTAGACTTTCCATTATATATCTTATTAGACACATTGTATATCATTGCTTGATTGTCACAGTTAATCAAGACTGCTGGAGATGGCTTCTTACATAAAGGGATTTCCATTAATAAATTCCTAAGCCATTCCGCTTCTTTACATGCATCTGTTAATGCAATCAATTCTGACAACATTGTTGAGTCAGAAATACAGGTCTGCTTCTTGGAAGCCCAAGACACAGCATCGCCTCCTAATATAAAGATCCATCCAGTAGTAGACTTGGATTTGGATTCTACATTGTTCCAGGTTGCATCACTATATCCTTCTATTACAGCAGGATATTCTTGATAAGATAAACCATATTCAAAGGTTCCTTTCAAATAAGCTAAAACTCTGGAAATAGCTTTCCAATGTTCGAAACCTTGATTACTCGTAAATCGACATAATACACTTATAGCATGTGTGATGTCTGGTCTAGTGCAATGCATAGCATACATAAGACTCCCAATAACACTGGAATACTCTAGTTGAGAGATAGTACGTCCAATGTTCTTTTCTAATTTAATACTAGGATCTAAAGGAGTTGGTGCTGGTTTGTCATCGTAATGACCATATAGGAATTTCTCTATGTAATGAGATTGAGTTAGTAATAACTCCCCCTCTTTCCTAACAATTTTAATTCCCAAAATTACATCAGCTTCTCCTAGATCTTTCATATCGAATTTAGAAGACAAAAACTTTTTAGTTTCATTCATACATGATATATTGGAACTAAATATTAGCATGTCATCAACGTATAAACATATTATAACACTACCGTTATTATCCGATTTGCTATAAATACATTTATCAGCATCATTAATAATGAATCCATATGACAGTGCAACTCTATCAAATTTCTCATGCCATTGCATGGGAGCTTGCTTCAGGCCATAAAGAGATTTCACTAATTTGCAAACTTTCTTTTCTTGGCCTGGGGTTTTGAAACCTTCAGGTTGTTCCATATATATCTCTTCTTCTAAATCTCCATTTAGAAAAGCAATCTTTACATCCATTTGATGTATGACTAATTTATGAATTGATGTGAGTGCAATTAAACAACGTATAGAAGATATGCGAGCAACTTGAGCATACGTATCAAAGTAATCTACTCCATGTCTTTGCTTATATCCCTTAGCAACTAATCTGTCTTTAAACTTATCAATAGATCCATTTGTATTCAACTTTTTCTTGAATATCCATTTACATCCTATAGGTTTAGCACCAGGAGGTAAATCAGTTAAAATCCAAGTTTGGTTTAATAGTATGGAATTCATTTTCTTTCCAGAAATTGGAATCTCTGGAACTCATAGCCTCAGAATAATTTTTGGGATCGTCATCGACGTTCATTACATATTTAGTCACATTAAGGACTTCATCCTTACTGCCTTCTACAAGATATGTAATGAAGTCAGGACCATAGTCCTTCTCTATTCTCACTCTTTTACTTCTCCGTTGTTCAGTACTATTATCTGGTACTGATACTTCCTTGCTGTTTTGAGCAGGAGCATAATCATCGTCATTGATATCATTAGCCATACTAGGTTCTGGACTAGATGATCTCAATGGGATCTCAACAGTTTGATTTTCAAAAAATTCAACATCTACAGATTCTATAACTTCTAGGGTGTCAAGAATAAGGAATCTATAAGTTATACTATTAAGTGAATATCCTATGAAAACACATTTAAATGCTCTATTTCCTAACTTTGGTCGTTTAGGGTCTGGTTTTCTAACGTATGCTAAGCAACCCCAAACTTTAAGTCCAGTTAGGTTAGGTTTCCTATTAAACCATAATTCATAAGGGGAAATATTATTCTTTTTAAGTGGTACTCTATTTAAAATATAACATGCAGATAACATAGCATCACCCCATAGGTTATAAGGTAAATTAGAACTTATGAGCATGGCATTAACCATTTCTACTAAGGTTCTATTCTTCCTTTCAGCAACACCATTTTGTTGTGGTGTATATGGGGCAGTACATTGGTGAACTATACTTTGTTGTTTACAAAACAAGGTGAATTCATTTGAGAAATATTCACCACCACGATCTGAATGTAATATTTTAATTTTAACTCCTAATTGTGTTTCAACCTCTGCTTTGTAAATTTTGAATTTATCAAAAGCCTCATCTTTAGTTTTCATTAGATATATATATATATATATATATATATATATGCATATCTAGTATAATCATCAATGAATGTTATATAGTATTGGTTACCACCATAGGTGATATGACTTTTTAAGTCACCCACATCACTATATACCAAATCAAGCAAACCAGTTTTCCTTTCTACGGATTTAAAGGATTTTCGATGTATTTTTGCTTGAACACATATTTCACATTTAGAGATGGTATCGAAATCACAATCAGAAATTAATCCTAATTTATGCATATTTCTAATGGAATTATAATTAACATGTCCTAATCTACCATGCCATAAATTAATAGAATCAACAATATAAACAGAAGATTTCTTTATTAGATTCAACTTAATCATGCCGTTACAAGAGTATCCCTGTCCAATGAATCTACCATTCCTTAGACAACACTAGCTTATCAAACTCATACACCATCTTGAATCCTCCTTTGTTAAGAAGGTATCAAGATACCAAATTCTTACACATATTAGGTACATAAAATACATTTACTAGTGTAAGAACTTTTCCAGAAGTGAAAGTAAGTTCTATAGTTCCTTTCCCAGAACTTTGCTTGGAACCTTATTTGCTCCAGTAACTTCGTCGGCTTCTCCTTTATTTTCTTCTTAACTCTTGAACAGATTACGGTCTTTGCAAATGTGAATGGTTGCTCTAGTATCGAACCACCAATCATTATCATTGTCGCTAATGGAGTTCGCCACTTGCACTACAGCCACAAGCGAGTCTTCGACCACATTCACTTTTTGTTGTTTCTTCTGCAGACGGCAGTCTCGGGCATAGTGGCCGGGCTTGTTACAAAAACAACAAGCACCTTTCTTTTTGTTGTTGGTTTTGGAATGATTTTTCTTCTTAAACTGTGTCTCATTCTTTGGCTTTAGCTTATCAGTAATTTCAACATTATTTTCCTTAGAATGGGACTCGGTTTGCGGATTATCATCTAGATCGCGTTTGCGGGAGTCTTCTTCAATACGAAGATGACGTTGTAAACTGTCTAAATTATAATCCGTTTCGCATGCTTCATCTTTTTCTTATAATCATTCCAACTATGCGGAAGTCTAGAAATTATAACAACAACAAAAGATTCAGGGAGATCAATTCCAGCATCTTTAAGTTGATTCATTAACAGTAAAATTTCGCTTACTTGTCCAATTATGGACTTATTGGTGACCATTTTGAAATCCATAAAATTGGAAATAAGAAACTTTTTATTACTTGCCTCGGATATGCGATACTTATTCTCCAGTGCAGTCCAGAGTGCCTTCGCTGTTTCCAAGGTCCTATGAGCATTGTAGACTGGGGTAGATAGCACATTCAGAATATGGCCTCTACATAGAAAATCGTCCTCTTTGCGCTTTGCACGTTTAGCCTTTAGAGCAGCATCATCCTTATCAGTTTCCTCCGGGATTTCTTCCAAGTCATCTTCCAAAATGTAGAACAACTTGACGGTGACCAAGAAAAATTTCATCGTCTCTTGCCAACGAATGAAATTGTCGCCATCAAAACGCTCTAATCGAGTTAGATGCTGATTCATAACTTGTAGAGCGCTCGAACCTTCCATGGTTGAAAAGTATTGTCTGAAATTTGTTGGGGATTTTGCGGTTCGAGGCGAATTTGATGGCGATTGCGATGAAGATAATGATGTACTTCCAACTTCAAGGATCTATGGAATAGATTCTTTCAGACAATAGTTCAACCCACCAGGTACAAACGGGTTATCGAACTATCGACTTTCAGGATTCAATGAAGCCTTATAACAGCGTAATCGGATTCAAAGTTTGTACGACATTGATTCGACCAAGAACACTTTAGTATTTGATATCTAACGATGCAATATGTAGAAAAAGGAATGAAGAAGAAGAAGAAACAAATCTGCAACGATTCAGCGTTTGCAACACCTTACAGATGTTACAAAATATAGAGTAATGGAAGTGCAGCAATTAGCAACACTTCCCTGGCGTTGCAAATCTGTGTAGGAAGAAGAAGAAGAATCTGAATTAATTTGTTAACACTTTCTGGGCGTTGCTATTTATAGATGTGAAGAGGTATCCATTCGTGGAGGGTTGCGTCCCTTCCCAACGTTTCAAAACTGTTGCTAGCAGTCACATACGTTTGAGTTGAAACGTCGCGTCTATTCATTTTGCAACGTTCAGAAAACGTTACAAATTTCCCGCACTTTGTTTAAATTCAGAAATTTCGGTTCTGGGTCCTTAACGGGCTGAATTCTAACCCGTACTGTTTACATTCGATCCAAAAATATTTGTTGGACCCGAACTGGCCCGGTTCGGGCCGACGAACAGTGGCGGCACGCGTGTAGTGTTGCATGACTTCTCTCCTCACAACAAAGCAAACATGTAGGAGCCCCAAGGCCCCAACATCAACATGAGAAATCTATATTTATATAAATATATTGCATAATTTTCTAGCATGTGGAACTAATTGATTTCTTCTTCCCTCTTTACTTTTTCTCTTCCAAATCAAAACCCAAAGCCCCAAAACTATATTTGAAAATTTTACAACACATTTTTCTCTCCATTGTTTAAATCAACTGATAATTCAAGCGTATGTTACAGAGCAGTTATATGATAATGTTCCTTTGCTGTTTATACATACGCGTTAACATAAAAGGATGTCATTCAGCATATGAAATAGCTAATTGTCCTATGTACAGTGTGCACACCAACTCAAGAATTTTCCGTAACTCAATGTGAATTAACAATCTATATCCTTATGAGTTAGCATGCTATTTGGTTAATGCAGTGTACTAATTTATGATGGACTAACAGGCTACAAAGTGTACACAAACAACATGTAGCTGCAAGACATTGATGCAGAACTTTTTTTTTGGAAACGCAGGATGATGCCAACATGGAGCGAAATAGTGCTGGCATGGTTGGATGAGTTATGTAATCAAGAAGAATTTTCTTAATTAACTATTGTAAGACAGTACGTTATATCCTTAACAATATTTTAATTTGTTATGTATTTCGGGACAATTTGCTTTAGCAAACTATTACCTTTTATATATGGTATTTCTCTACTATTAAGATTGCTTTGGTAGAGAAAAAAGATGTGTGAGTAGGCTCTATCTCAGGTACAGAGGATGTGGGGTTTCACGTTGACATAGCTTTTTTGATCCAAGCCATTAACAGAAGTAGAACACAGTAGGCTTGGAACGCTCAGCAAGCATGGCTTAATACTTCATGGTGATTGAGGTTGGAAATGATGACTTTAATCATGTTGTTGGTGATCCAAACAAGATTCAAGTTGTTGCTGGATGACTTGATTAAAGGCATTGACCCAGGCAAGGTGATGTTTTGATCAACTTTGGCTTAATATGTGGTGGTGACATTATGTACAAAGGAGGAGTTGCAAATACTGCTCAAGTCAAATATTCTGTCCATTGATAGTTAGAGAGCTGGAACAAAGTATATAAAATTGAAAAGAATGGGATGAAAAATGTTTGTTTAGATGAACCGATTGATTATTTTTGAAATGCAGAACTCGAAATATAAGATGGTTATAAATAATGCCTTCATTTTATTTATTTTCAAACATACTGTGATACAAATGCATGAGATTGAAATTATATTCTAATATTTTTAAGTAATATCCATAGTGATATGTAAAACATAACTTGTGTTATGCTCTATTTCTCTGTCCGGACGATAATATGTCAGCGACTAAAGGCAGAAAAATGATACTGTTATGGCTTCCAATTCTACGTACTGAACCTTATAAAAGCACTATGAAAATCTTTTGGTGCCAAGTAAACATCAACCAAAACTATATTACCATAAATGATCTTTGTGTGCTAAGCACGGACCTCATTTATATATTATTTTTTAGGATAAATTTTCAAAGTGGGCTAATTTTAGAAAATAGTTTGTGCTTAGAGTTAATTTGCAAACTTATTATCAAACATGACGGGTTTGTACCCAGTCAGCAGCCATGTCATTTTTCTGTAACTACCAACTTATGGACGCAACTATGAGTTGCATTTATATTATATTATTATAGGTGCAACTCATAGTTGCGTTCAGATATAAAGAAAACTAATAGACGCAACTATGAGTTGCGTCTATAATAACATAACAGATATAAAGAAAACTCATAGTTGCGTCTATTTGATCCACTATTTATAAAAACAACAACAGTCACGCTTTTTACCACAATCTCATTTTGCCATTCATTCCTCCTTCCTAGTTTTCCAATTCTGAACCTAAAATCCCTCCATCATCAAATTCTAATTTATTTGTCAAATCCACTCAAAATCATCATATTTCTGCATCATTGATCGATTAGAACAAAGCTACAACAATCTTTGCAAGTTAATTGACTAAACTCTATTTTTGAATCTTGTGTCACTTTGAATTCTTTTTTGTTTTTGTGTTGATTTTTACTTCCATGTCTTTCATATTAAGCTAGCCAAACCGACATGGATAATTAGGAGATTAAAGGTGATGTATTGGTGAAATATTGTGAACGGTGGGAAGCTGAATATGAATTTGTTGATGAAACTCAGTTTGAAATAGTTCCTCAGAGTAGTGGTGTTGTCGTTGAATCTGGTTTGGAGAATCAGGTTTACTTAGATGATCCAAATCAAAGACCGAGGAAACAATTAGCCGTGAAGGTGGAGTGAGACAACCAGCACATCCAATTTGTCATTGTGGAGTTATTTGTAATTAGTTGTATGTAGGAACCAGAAAAATGTAGGGCGTCGGTTTTATGGATATGCATAGTATCAAGATCATAAGGTTAACCCATATGGCGTTGAGTGTTGTAGATACCTCAAATCGTCTGTTGTGTCCTAGGGGAGTTGAATATACCCTAGAGATGCAAGCCGAAGTGAGTCGAATGGATAGTAGGTTACAACATCGTATAGACTATCTGTAACGACCCCAAATTTTATATATATATTTAGATTAATAATTAATTTAAATTTTGAATAAAAATAGTAAAATAAATTGATAAAGTGATGCGAGTTTCCCCGGATTCAAATATATTCTGTATAAATCATTTAAATTTAAAATATTGTATATATATGTATATATGTGAATATATATATATTTGGGTATATATGAGCCAATTTGAAATTATAAATATATGTATATATATTTAATTTGGATTTAAATTGTAAATAAATGGTTTAAAAAAAATTATATAAGATATAAAAGTATAGGATAAATACATTGGATAAAAAAATTAATAACAAATTAAAATTTAGAAATTCATCTATATTACAAATTAAATAAATAAATAAATAAATAAATATAGTTTTATTCAATATAAAGTAAATATATAAATCTAATAAATCAATGCAAAATAATACCAAGTAGTAAAACAAACAAAAATAATAAAACAAAAACAAAATAGGATAGAGGTTCATTTACATTATAAAGTAATAATACGAAGTAAACATTTGATAAAATCTAACAACAAAATTAAAATAGAAACTTATGTTATAAAGTAATATTATAAAAGACAAGTCAAAAAGAAAAGAAACAAACATATATACATAGTTAAGTATGAAACAAAACCAAAATATCTATGTACAAAAAAAAGAAAATGAAGATAAGTATGAACACATACACAAAAAAATCTATGTACTTACCCCTATCATCTCAGCCGAGACAAACAAGTAAACATAGACAAATATGTTCAAGTATTCAAACATATGAAGACACAAAGGACTTAAGCATTTAATGCACGTACAAATATATTCATCAACCACCAAAAGAAGAAAGAAAAATTTGATGAATTGTACAACTAGAAACAAAATAAAATATATTTGTACAAGCCTAATTAATATCAGCCACCATTGAATAGAAATACCTCTGCCCATTCTTGTACAAACCAAGTATCACTTGTACAAAATATTATCTCCACCATGTATATTCATTTCCATATATCAATCTCATCTTCATCAGTTCGTCCATGAGCTAAGAAAAAAAATCTGAAACATATACCACTTTAAACCATAAGCAAACTTCAACTGAAACAACAACACAAATTCAAATACAAACTAGAGATCAAAGGCTTCAGCTAGCTAAAATTCAAAACTGTTTCAAAAGAAAGGAAGCTCTGTCATTCCTGGAAATCAGGTGAGTAACTTCAATTTAAACTTGCTTAAGTATATTCACATATGTTGCTTATGTCTGAAATAAGTATGTTTATGTGTGTGTGTGTATATATATATATATATATGCAATTCAGTGATGCCTGCATGTTGTTTATCTGTAATACCTCTATTTATAGATTTCTAACTCGGGATTTATTCAAAAATCATCTCTGCTTAATCTATTAATTGATTGGATTTAGTATCTAAACAAGGTAGGTTTGTTTGATCATAAAGAAAATTTTAAAATTTGAATTTGAGTTAACAAGGTAGAACTGCTCTGTAAAAACACTTAAGAACAGTCAATGTTTAATCTAAGTGAAACTTCAAACATTTTAAAATATCAATTCAAGTTTATAACTTGAATTCTTATCTGTGATGTGACGACCGCCCATGACCCCTGCACCTAATCTAGAGATAGTGCGCTGTAAAGTGTGCCAGGCGACCATGGACGATTGTCAAGGTAAGGTTAAAACAACAGAATCTATCGTATTACTCACAGCGCATGGACAAAATACAATAGAACATATGTATAGTGAAGCTTTACTGAACAAAATGACATCATATAAAACTCCATAATAGTTGAATACAAGCATTCATATAGTCAATACATCCAGCCTCACTACATATCTCTCAGAGAAAACAAAACAGCGGAATATCCAGTACATATAAGAAGATAATATGCAACCCTCTAGCTCGTCTTCGATATCAGCATCGTGAGAAGAGAACAGCACCTGTCACCTGCTACCTAGTCTGCCCGTCCCAAAATGGACGAACAGCCCAAGGCAATAAGAATTAAAACATAAAGCCTTGAGTCAGACAACAGTCTTAGTGAGTAGTAAATTAACTAACAACATACCAAAAGAGCATAAAGGAAAAGGAATAGGAATACAACCCTCCCACTCCAACCTCATTCTACAGTGATAGCCCCCAGACACACACTAAGCAGAAGCAAACATAGCAGAGCATACAATTTAAAGTAAAGCTACTATCACTCGAGTCAAGGGCGATGTTTTCCAAGTACCAAGGCCTAAATCAGATAAGCACCCAGAAAATACCGCTCTTGAGTCCGAATGACGATACAACCAAACATCCATGACTCTGGCTATCACTGTTATCATTGCTTCGATATCACCGTTAATTGAATGACCGGCACATTCTTTCAGCCGTCCGTCAAGGGCTAATGGAAACCCCGGTTCTAGACATAACTCCCGCACGTCGTCGCAGCCCGTGCCTAGGACTATCGAATCTGCCCAGAGTACTCGACCATCAACAGTTGGCCGTTGGGACTATCGAATCTGCCCAAACGTACTCTTGCTTAGAGCATGCTAGAACCTTCAACAACGATGCTATCCAAGCCTCCTAGTCATCCTCCCCGACGACTGTTCTCATATCCATTCATTATCTTCAACTCGAATCATATCACCGAGTTATCAACATGCTTGGAATGATCCCGTCTGGATTAGACCAAGTCTTCATCACATGATTGCCTCGCTTCATTACATCCTCGCAAAGCCTCATCTCATCATCACATCATCAAATCTATGCATAAGAGCTTCATCATCCCGCTACATATGCCACGAGCAGCTTTCCCAATTCAAGAGCCTTTCCCTTAGCTTTTGAATCGTCTTCGGTCTAAATCTAATCATCAATCATCTAGTTCATAACAATCGATCAAATCAAACATCAATCCAAGCAATCAAGCATTCAAAAATAATCTAAGTAGACAATTATAACAATAATGGCATTTTCGTAATTAAAGAGTTGAAAGTCCAATAAGCATGAAAACATGGATTATATCTCTATAAACTTGATGAATGAACTTTCATAGGTTAACATATGATAAAATGGATGTAACATCATCATGAACAATGGATCTATATGGATCTACACATAGGATGGAGAAAATGCATGGAAATCTCTATTTTAACACCAAAACGAGCCAACAATCCGATATACTCCTTTGGATCCGTGTGAGAGATAATCACCACTCACCAAATCACCTAAACAATCCAAAAGATAACAACTTCAGATCTGGACAGCGAAGAACTAAGCTAGATCCGACAAGATCTCACTTCAAACGAAGAAATCTCTCTTGAAAAGATGAAGATCTTCAATCTAAGCTCTTGAATCTTCAATCTTGATCTTCGATTTGGATGGATGGAAGCACTAGATTAGAGTGGAGAAAAGAAGTGAAGAAGTGTAGAAGTCGAGCTCTCAAAATGGCAGCACTTCGTCGCTTCAAAATCCGGATCCCAAAAAGTGAGAACAACCCCTCCTATTTATAGCTGAAAACTGCCCTTAAGTCGTGACTAGTCTATCTCCTAAGTCGTTTCCGACTTACGACTTAAGCCCCTACGACTCAGCAACCCCCTACGACTTAACCAAGCTACGAGTCAACACACGCTCCTACGACTTAACCTTCATCTGTCTACGACTTATAGCATCTTCCAACTCAACACAAAGACTACGACTCATCAGGGTACGACTCATCAGGGTACGACTCATCAGGGTACGACTCATCAGGGTACGACTCATCAGGGTACGACTCATCAGGGTACGACTCATCAGGGTACGACTCATCAGGGTACGACTCATCAGGGTACGACTCATCAGGGTACGACTCATCAGGGTACGACTCATCAAATAACCGGGTTAAACTCTTAAGTCGTCTACGACTTAACTGGGTTACGACTCAACACGCACGCGTCTTACTTGGTCAGACGACTCAACTACTAAGTCGTCTACGACTCATCCCTTAACTCGTCCAGTCCTTAAGTCGCGCCTACCCCTTAAGTCGTTCAAACGACTTATCCCTACCCCCTTAACTAGCCAAGTCCCTGAGCCGCTCCCATCTCCTGAGTCGTATACGACTCACGACTCATCCTAAGTCGTGAACGACTTAGGACTTAGGCAAATTTTTGCCTAAAATCTGAAATGGCCCAAAATGCTAAAACTCCAGATTTGACGAACTTTTCGATCCATGAAAATACGGGTCGTTACATTCTCTCCCCCTTAGGAATTTCGCCCCCGAAATTCCAAGCAAACAAAGCAATCAAAGACTATTCTGTACGCCTACCATTCATAGCAATCAACAAACCATGCATCCAATTCTAGCTTAGCGTACAGAATTCTAAGACTTAGAACAAGTTACAATGTTGTTAGATGATACGACACCTTAGGGCCATACCTTGAAGAGTTCGGGATGAGCTGCTTTCATCCTCTCTTCCACCTCCCACGTACAGTCGTTATCATCATCACTCCATTGTATCTTGAGTAACTTAACTACCTTCCTCCTAAGCTGTTTCGTGTCGGTTTCAACAATACGAAGCGGCTTACGAGGTCTTCTATCGACTGGATCAACTTCGAAGTCTTCACAGCTATCAGCAGAAACCACTGTATTCGAGTCGTGCACATACTTCCGTAGATATGATACATGAAAAACATTGTGCACACCCGACATCTTCTCAGGTAACTCCAACCTATAGGCGAGCTTTCCAATTCGCTCGATGATCGGGAATGGTCCAACAAATCTTGGAGTCAATTTTCCTTTCTTCCCGAATCGAATAACATTCTTTAGTGGAGAAATCTTCACAAAAACCATATCTCCTGCGTCGAATTCCAAATCCTTTCGATGCTTATCAGCATAACTCTTTTGACGGTCTTGGGCTGCCTTCATTCGTTGCCGAATGATCTCTATAAAATCTGAAGTATGACGAATCATCTCTGGCCCAAGCATCAGCTTTTCTCCAGTTTCCAACCAACATGTTGGAGAGTTACACGGTCTTCCATACAATGCCTCATACGGTGCCATACCAATGCTTGACTGGTAACTGTTGTTGTACGCAAACTCCACCAAATGAAGGTGATCTTCCCATGATCCTCCGAAATCCAAAACACAAGCTCTGAGGAGATCTTCCAAAACTCGGTTGACTCTCTCGGTCTGACCATCTGTTTGGGGATGATAAGCTGTACTCAAACACAACTCGGTTCCCAAGACTTCCTGGAAGCTCTTCCAAAATCCACTAGTGAACAATGGGTCTCGATCGCTCACTATACTCTTCGGAATACCATGGAATCGAACTATCCACTTAACATACAACTCAGCCAACTTTGATGCAGTCCTAGTCGATCGAACAGGAATGAATCGTGCACTCTTAGTCAGACGATCCACAATGACCCAAATCCCTTCATTTCCCGCTCTGGTTCTAGGCAATCCATCAATAAAATCCATCGACACTTGTTCCCACTTCCATGTAGGAACTTCTAAGGGCTGAAGCAATCCACTTGGCTTTTTCTGTTCAGCCTTTACCAACTGGCAGTTCATACATTTGGAAATGAAATCTCCAACATCCTTCTTCATGCCTTCCCAATAGTAGGTTCTCTTCATATCCCGATACATCTTGTTTCCACCTGGATGAATTGTCAACTTCGAGTGATGACTTTCCTTCAGAACTTCATTCCTCAATTCATCTATATCGGGAACCACTAGTCGTCCTTGCTTTCGAAGCCAACCTTCTCTATCGACCTCGAATCCTTTATCCTTTTCTGGCTCCAATCCAGATTCCAATTCACGGATAATCTTGACAAGCTTATCATCTCGCTTTTGACTCTCGCCAATCCTTTCCACAAGAGTCGGTCTTACCGATAAGTTTGCCAACATTTCAGGTTCCAATTCGCATCTAGGCCTGAAGTCAAATCCAGCTAAATACTCGAGACTCTTCCATTCAGAAAACATGGCTCCCAATCCTGCATGTCTTCGACTTAACGCATCAGCCACTGCGTTACCTTTTCCCGGAGTATAAGCTATACCAAAGTCATATGATGCCAAAAACTCTAGCCAACGTTGCTGCCGAAGATTCAAATCCTTTTGGGAGAAAAGATACTTCAACGACTTGTGATCCGTAAACAACTCGAATCGAACTCCCAACAGATAATGCCTCCACATCTTCAGAGCAAATACAATCGCCGCTAACTCCAAGTCATGAGTTGGGTAATTCCTTTCATGCGGCTTTAGTTGTCGACTGGCATACGCAACAACTTTATCCTTCTGCATCAGCACTGCTCCAAGTCCAGTACCACATGCATCGGTGTAAACCACCATCTCATCATTCCCACTTGGAATAGTCAAAACAGGAGCACTCGTCAATCTCTCTTTCAGGATTCCGAAAGCTTGCTCACACTTAGCATTCCAACTGAACACTTGGTTCTTCTTCGTCAATCCTGTTAACGGTGCAGCTATCTTGGAGAAGTCTTTGATAAACCGTCGATAATATCCTGCTAATCCAAGAAAACTTCTCACATCAGTTGCATTCTTAGGTCTAACCCAATCCTGGATTGCTACCACCTTAGCGGGATCAACCGCTATTCCATTTCCAGAAATCACATGGCCTAAGAACCTCACTTCACTCTTCCAGAAGTGACACTTCGAAAACTTAGCCTTCAGCTGATGTTCCCGTAAGATCTCCAAAACAATACGCAAGTGCGTTTTGTGCTCTTCTTCAGTTCTGGAATAAATCAGAATATCATCCACGAACACAAGTACGAACTTGTTCAACTGATCTCTGAACACTCTATTCATAAGATCCACAAAATATGCTGGCGCGTTAGTCAATCCAAACGGCATTACCAGCCACTCAAAGAAACCGGATGGTGTCCTAAAAGCAGTCTTCGGCACACTATCCTTAGCCACTCTCAACTGGTGAAATCCCGTTGCCAAATCCATCTGAGAAAACACCTTAGCTTCGTGAAGCTGATCAAACAAGTCATCTATTCTCGGCAATGGATACTTGTTCTTCTTAGTCACCTTATTCAGCTCACGATAATCGACGCACAATCTCAACGACCCATCTGCCTTGGTTGCAAACACAACTGGTGCACCCCACTCGGACACACTACGCCGAATGAATCCTTTCTGCAAAAGATCATCAACTTGCACCCTCAACTCTTGCTGTTCCCTAGGCGCCATCCGCCTAAGAGGCATCACAACAGGTCTGGCTCCTTCAACTAGATCTATACGAAACTCGATCTCTCTATGCGGCGGCAACCCTTTGACTTCGTCAAAGACATCCTCGAATCTATTTGCGATCGGCACTAAAGACAGTCCATCCCGTGGAACAACTAGCGAATACATGAAGCTCATGAAGACGCCTTCCTCATGCTTACATCGTATAACAATCTTTCGCCCTTCCACATTCACGACTGTCACCTCCAGCCTCTCACAATCAACCTTAGCCGCATACTTTCTAAGCCAGTCCATACCCAAGATAATTCCGAACCCCGCAAAGTTCAGAACAAAGCAATCACAAACAAAAGAGCAACCATGACTCGACACAACTAGACCACGGCATAACATACACAAACAAGACGAACCCCCAACTGGATTAGTCACAACCAATGGCCTATCAACAATATCCGGTGCCAAACCTAACCGGCCTACGAGTTCATTACAAACAAACGAATGCGACGCTCCAGTATCAAACAAAACTCTAACCGGAACACCATATAGGAAAAGAGTACCTTGAACAACCACACTCTTTCCCTTCTCTTCAGCAGTAGGAGCTTTCGAAGACGACGGAACAGCCCCCAAAGCATAGGCTTGCACAATCTGCCTGTCCTTCCTCGGTTCTGGACAATTCTTCCTGAAATGCCCCGGCTTGTCACAGTTGTGACACTTCATCGGTGCCTTTGGATTCTTACAATCCTTCGAGAAATGGCCCTTCTGCTGACAGTTGTAGCAAGTCACCTCGCCTTTCGGCTTCTTCTGGCCATCCTTACCCTTCTGCTGCTGCTGCTTCCTCTTCTGGTTTCCACCCTGCTGTGGTTTAGATTCTCCCTTGGTAACAGCAACAACAGGTCCTTCCTTAGGAAACAGACTCTCATGCCTAAGAGCTTTCTCCACAAGCTTCTCAAATGAATCGTCCAAATGATCCACCAACTGTCTCCCAAGATAACTATCCAAGCCGGTCACAAACTTCTCATTCTTCTGGTAAGCAGATTCAATATACGACCGGGCATACTTGGACAAAGCTTCGAACTCAGAAACATACTCAAGAACTGATCTTCCACCTTGCTTGAGCTCCACGAACTTCTTGAACAGAACAGACTTCTGAGCTGTAGAAATGAACTTAGCTTCAAATCTAGCTTGGAATTGCTCCCAAGTAATCTCTTCCTCCGCAGTATCGATGGTAATAGAATTCCACCAATCAGAGGCTCTCCCTTGAAGCTGCCTTGATGCCAACTTCCTCTTAGTTGCATCATCAATTCCCAAATCACCAAAGATCCTTCTACAAGCATCTATCCACCTCTGGACCTCAATGGTAGATTCTGTTCCCAAGAAAACCTTCCCTCCAAGAGCAGTATAATCCTTGCATAGCTTAGCAAAATCCACTGGTTTCGGAGTTTGGACTTGAACTCCAACATCAACTGCCGCCCCCGGAACTGGTATCCTTCTCATGATCGAAGTCATCATAGCTTCGAACATGGCTGCATAATCAGCAGTCTCTTCAGTAGCACGACCTTCCCTAGCAGCTGGTCTCCCTCTTCGACTCATTCTCAATATCTATAAAAAGGAATGATTAGAACATCTAGAGAAACAACTGCATAAAGGACTAACTTACTGCTAAACTACTATATTATATATAGTAATCATCCATCAAAATACAATTACGTCTCTCATACGTAGTTACGACAGCGAGCGTTGGGTAAAATCGATTAACCAATGCTCTGATACCAAATGTGACGACCGCCCATGACCCCTGCACCTAATCTAGAGATAGTGCGCTGTAAAGTGTGCCAGGCGACCATGGACGATTGTCAAGGTAAGGTTAAAACAACAGAATCTATCGTATTACTCACAGCGCATGGACAAAATACAATAGAACATATGTATAGTGAAGCTTTACTGAACAAAATGACATCATATAAAACTCCATAATAGTTGAATACAAGCATTCATATAGTCAATACATCCAGCCTCACTACATATCTCTCAGAGAAAACAAAACAGCGGAATATCCAGTACATATAAGAAGATAATATGCAACCCTCTAGCTCGTCTTCGATATCAGCATCGTGAGAAGAGAACAGCACCTGTCACCTGCTACCTAGTCTGCCCGTCCCAAAATGGACGAACAGCCCAAGGCAATAAGAATTAAAACATAAAGCCTTGAGTCAGACAACAGTCTTAGTGAGTAGTAAATTAACTAACAACATACCAAAAGAGCATAAAGGAAAAGGAATAGGAATACAACCCTCCCACTCCAACCTCATTCTACAGTGATAGCCCCCAGACACACACTAAGCAGAAGCAAACATAGCAGAGCATACAATTTAAAGTAAAGCTACTATCACTCGAGTCAAGGGCGATGTTTTCCAAGTACCAAGGCCTAAATCAGATAAGCACCCAGAAAATACCGCTCTTGAGTCCGAATGACGATACAACCAAACATCCATGACTCTGGCTATCACTGTTATCATTGCTTCGATATCACCGTTAATTGAATGACCGGCACATTCTTTCAGCCGTCCGTCAAGGGCTAATGGAAACCCCGGTTCTAGACATAACTCCCGCACGTCGTCGCAGCCCGTGCCTAGGACTATCGAATCTGCCCAGAGTACTCGACCATCAACAGTTGGCCGTTGGGACTATCGAATCTGCCCAAACGTACTCTTGCTTAGAGCATGCTAGAACCTTCAACAACGATGCTATCCAAGCCTCCTAGTCATCCTCCCCGACGACTGTTCTCATATCCATTCATTATCTTCAACTCGAATCATATCACCGAGTTATCAACATGCTTGGAATGATCCCGTCTGGATTAGACCAAGTCTTCATCACATGATTGCCTCGCTTCATTACATCCTCGCAAAGCCTCATCTCATCATCACATCATCAAATCTATGCATAAGAGCTTCATCATCCCGCTACATATGCCACGAGCAGCTTTCCCAATTCAAGAGCCTTTCCCTTAGCTTTTGAATCGTCTTCGGTCTAAATCTAATCATCAATCATCTAGTTCATAACAATCGATCAAATCAAACATCAATCCAAGCAATCAAGCATTCAAAAATAATCTAAGTAGACAATTATAACAATAATGGCATTTTCGTAATTAAAGAGTTGAAAGTCCAATAAGCATGAAAACATGGATTATATCTCTATAAACTTGATGAATGAACTTTCATAGGTTAACATATGATAAAATGGATGTAACATCATCATGAACAATGGATCTATATGGATCTACACATAGGATGGAGAAAATGCATGGAAATCTCTATTTTAACACCAAAACGAGCCAACAATCCGATATACTCCTTTGGATCCGTGTGAGAGATAATCACCACTCACCAAATCACCTAAACAATCCAAAAGATAACAACTTCAGATCTGGACAGCGAAGAACTAAGCTAGATCCGACAAGATCTCACTTCAAACGAAGAAATCTCTCTTGAAAAGATGAAGATCTTCAATCTAAGCTCTTGAATCTTCAATCTTGATCTTCGATTTGGATGGATGGAAGCACTAGATTAGAGTGGAGAAAAGAAGTGAAGAAGTGTAGAAGTCGAGCTCTCAAAATGGCAGCACTTCGTCGCTTCAAAATCCGGATCCCAAAAAGTGAGAACAACCCCTCCTATTTATAGCTGAAAACTGCCCTTAAGTCGTGACTAGTCTATCTCCTAAGTCGTTTCCGACTTACGACTTAAGCCCCTACGACTCAGCAACCCCCTACGACTTAACCAAGCTACGAGTCAACACACGCTCCTACGACTTAACCTTCATCTGTCTACGACTTATAGCATCTTCCAACTCAACACAAAGACTACGACTCATCAGGGTACGACTCATCAGGGTACGACTCATCAGGGTACGACTCATCAGGGTACGACTCATCAGGGTACGACTCATCAGGGTACGACTCATCAGGGTACGACTCATCAGGGTACGACTCATCAGGGTACGACTCATCAGGGTACGACTCATCAGGGTACGACTCATCAAATAACCGGGTTAAACTCTTAAGTCGTCTACGACTTAACTGGGTTACGACTCAACACGCACGCGTCTTACTTGGTCAGACGACTCAACTACTAAGTCGTCTACGACTCATCCCTTAACTCGTCCAGTCCTTAAGTCGCGCCTACCCCTTAAGTCGTTCAAACGACTTATCCCTACCCCCTTAACTAGCCAAGTCCCTGAGCCGCTCCCATCTCCTGAGTCGTATACGACTCACGACTCATCCTAAGTCGTGAACGACTTAGGACTTAGGCAAATTTTTGCCTAAAATCTGAAATGGCCCAAAATGCTAAAACTCCAGATTTGACGAACTTTTCGATCCATGAAAATACGGGTCGTTACATGTGATTAGGATTTTTAAAACTAAAATCACAAATTTTAGTGATGTTTTGAATGTGAAATTGAGCAATGACCGGAAATAGTTTTAGGGAAATTTCTGGTGGTCGGCAGCGATTGGGTAGTCTGGATTTTTGTCAAAGCTTGATTGATGATCGGGGTGTTTGGCAAAAATGGTGGAGGTGACGAATGTTAATCGTGGCGTTGGTGGTAGACTGGGATAGTTTTTAACCCTAGTTTTAGTCGAGAGTGGATTTTGGGTTCGTTCGCGCTTGTCAATGCGTCGAGTTCGATCGCACTAGTGGCCATCTGACCGGGGAGGGTAGGCGAAGCTCTGACGAAATTTTCATGGCCTAAGATGGCCTGAGGCAGTGGTGCGAGTTGATTGTGTGATGATTGTTCTTGTTCCAGTTGGGTAGGGAAGCTCGTTTGCGAAGTTCGACGTGGGTTCATGTTGTTGGGTGGTCTGGTGGCTAGGGAAGATCGTCGTCGACTCGTCGATCATCGCGGCATCGATCGAAGTTCGCCAGAGTTCATGTGCACGTGCGCGGTGCACCGGCTCTAGAACCTGGAAGTTTTGTGGTATTTGGAGGTTTCAGTTTTCTCGCGTGATTGTCTCGAGTGATGGCTCGAAATCCTTACGCGTTGACTCGAAGCAAGAAGGGGATAGCTCGGGTAGAAGTGTCTAGGGTTTAAAAACAGAGAACCTGTTCTGTTTTGATTTTGAAGTTTTAAAATTTAAATTTCAAGTTATATAACAAAGCTTAAATTGAGTTTTAAAATCAAAGGTTTAAATATAAATTCAAGTGTAGTTTGTAAACTTAGATTTTGAATAAACTTGTTTAATGACTTTAAAATGTTTAAGTAAAATCAAAAAGATTTGAAGTCGAATGGAATTTAAATTAAAATGGAATTTGGAACTTGTAAAGGAAGGATTTAAACAAAGATCAAAAATTTAAACCTGGACTGGAAGTTGAAGTTGAATCCTAGATTTGAAATTAAATCAGGTTTATAACTTTAAATGTTTGAAATAGGTTTAAATGTTAAAGTATTTTTAAATAGGTGAATTTAAAAAGGAATTTGATTTTAACTCTTTTAAATTTCTTTATAGCAAAGTAATACTTTAACACGTGGATTTGAAGTTTACAAATGAGATTTAAAAGCAAGTTGAAAATCAATGTTTCAATATATTTATGAGTGTTAATTAAATCATTAATAAATATGAGTTTTACTTTTAAGTAAACAAAGATTGAATGATTTGTAGTTCATTAACTATTAAGTTAAGTAGACCTAATTAAGTTACAATTGACACTCAATTAATTAAATAATTAGAATTAATTAATGAGTTCTTAATGGTTAATCAATTTATAATCAACAATGATTAACATAAGTAAAATTTATTTAGCAAAGTAATTAAAGACATTTTTATTATTAATGAAGGTCATTAATTAAGATTTATTTAGTAATTAAAGGTTAATTGAATCATTAATTAAATTGATTAGTTAATAATTAAAGGTTAACTAATAAATGATTAAGGGGAATTTATTTCAGATAATTTGTAATTAACTCATGTTAATTAACCAGGATTGATGATCCATTCATCAGCAATACATTTGTTTTAAATAAATCTTGCTTATGGATGGTTAGATTACATTGGATGTTGAATTGGTTGATATCTCTGATATGTGATGCTTTGTGATATATTCTAATTTGTGTGAAATCTGTATTGTAGTTCAATTATCTAAGATGAATGTAATTATTATCTGTAATTTATATATCTGTGATCTGTGATCTGTAAATGAACGTTAAGCTTTATAGTTATACCACTTATCAACTATATTTCTGTATTCTGATCTGTGATGATTGAATGATGTTGCACTACTGTGTGAAACCCCTGGACTACACCATACACACACAAATATGGATTTCACGTGGAAATCGGTTAAGTCACAGATGATTCAAATTTAATATTTTTGAAATTGGAATTTTTATTTCAATTGAGTTTGGAAATGAATTTGGGTTAAATGTTAAGCTTCTGAAAAGGAGTTTAAAATAAAAGTTATTTTGGATAACTTGGTAAAGTTTTCCAATTTAAATAATTTAATTGAATTTGAATTCAAAATTTAGAATTGAATTCCATGATTGTAAATTATAGTTAAAGGATATTATAAATGTGTTTATATGAATTTAAACCATTTTAAAAGTATAGTTTTGAGAATTTGAATTAACCCAAAGACTTTAACTTATATAAATGAATCAGATTTTCTGAAATGAAAACTATTGTTATCAAATAATAAAAGCTTTTATATAAGAAATGAATTTCCAATTTGTGTTAAAAGGAATTTCAAATTTTAATTGAAATGGTTTTCCAAGTTACGAATAAATCTTTGGAATTGTTTTGAAACTATAAGTTAAATCTTTGTTTTAAAGATTTAATGAGTTAATCCAATTGAAATGGAAATTAATTTGGAAAATCTGTGAATGAATCTTTTGTTTAAAAGATTAAAGTGTGGAAATTGTTTAAACCGTTGAAGGTTTGAAGGTTGTTAAAACGAATCTTTTTGTTTAAAGATTTGAAAATGGTAATTTGTTAAACCATTTGAAAAGAAAGTTTGGATTTAAGTCGTGACTTAACTGAAATTCCATTATCCATATGTTTTTGAATATCGCGCTCATTATTCGGTTTAGCCGTGAGAGGACCTTTGTGTCACATAACCCATTCCGAAAAATGATACGTCGTATATGGATGGCATTTGAAGACCGGTGGTGAAGACCGGGTATTTGCGAGAACGATAGGATGACTTATCGATTGTCTCTACACTGAGTCGCGCCGGTATAGAGATTCCCTAAGTGATGGGAAATCCGATCGGGATTATGAATAACCGGATTGCAAGGGCTTCTTCGGAAGTGCCTTCGGTTCTGTTCGAACCCGGAACAGACTTGTATGGTTACGTGTCTGACATTACATTTTGAGATATAAAGCAGATTTCTTTCAAATACATTTCTGTTGGTGGCGGAGAATTTATTCTCTTAGCTTAACACCCTTCTCTGAGACGTACGAGCTTAAAGGTTATGTAGTTGAAGGTTATCAGCGATATACTCCCAATTTGGTAATGTAGCATGCTGAGTGTTGCTGTGTGTTGATCATTTATTGATCATTTGTGATCAAAGCATGGCTTTGTGAAAAAGTGTAGCTTTGTGAACGAGACCTCATTGAACCTCACAGACCGTAAATGGTCGAAACAGGAATGATGCGGCAAGGTTATGAGGGTCGCGCCCTTTAGGGTATGTCATTTCCTTCTGGAAAAGGGTGGTATCATGGTATGGAGCCCAGATACTTACTCAGGTGGACATACTTTATTTATTATGTGTGATGTTGGTTACCGAGCGCTCGAATAAAGGTCCCAAAGGACCGGGGAATGGCATATTCGTGTAGTAGTTACCTATACCCAGAGGTAACCCGGCCTTGTGTTGGCAGAGAGCCAGGTTGGTTTCTCGGGACGTCCATCCAGAGGCGATCCCATGTGGCAGTAGGAAGTTCCTTAGGCTGACCATTTGTTGGAAATCCATCTTTCAATACGAACCTTGTACGGTATTAGTTGTAGAACCTGCTATTTAACATAGCAGCTATAGTAGGCATAATATAATGGTACCTATGCTGGCTAAGATTAATATTGTATTTTCGAAATGATTTTGTACACTATGCACTAGTAATAATATCAAAAGAGTTTTTCTTGCGTAGTAAGCATATTTGACTATCATAAGAAGAAAGCTCCTCCAATTCTGCGTTTGCATTGTGTGTGTGGCGGGAGGTCTTATGGTAGTTTTATTTTCCAAAAGCATTGCGGATTTCAATGTTAAATATTCTTTTGTTGTTTGTTTAAACTGTTTTTGTTACTCACACTAGTCCCACGACTGACTCGGAGTTTATTGTTCCCTTCCTAAACTCTGGGTGCCCACCATTTTCCACACGGGTAGTCTAGAGTTGGATTTCTCAGATATTCAGGTTTAGTAGATTATCTGGAGCTAGTTCAGTTCTTGGTGTTCATGGACTGACGTTGCTTATCTTGGTGGTTCGAGCTGAGGTTGGAGTTATTGGAGTCATTCTCTGACAGATCATTTGGAGTTATCACTTCTGTTATTTTCGCTGTATCATTACTTATCTCTAATATTGTTGTATCATATTGATATCATTGTTGTACATCATTCTGGATATTGTATTCATTGGAGTTGTATATGATATCATCTATTTCTTTATTCCGCTGTGTTGTTATACTTAATGGTGTTATAAGCTCCGGTGAACCAGATTCGGCGTTTGAATCTAAGGCATTTTTAGTACAAGTGAAGTACGGGTGCCGATTTTCGCAGGCCGAGTTTTTGGATCATTACAATTTACAGTCCTTAAATCCAATTAGAAGAATGGTCTAGTAAAATGGTTAATGCAATTTTTGTGCAATGGTTGTGTATCAGACTGATTTGATGTGGTTGTGTATTTAGTAGTTTTAATGGATGATGTATTACTTGTTTTATGTATTACTTGATTTTTGTATTACTTGGTTGTTGCAATGGTTATGTAATGTTTAATGTATTAATTTGTTGTTGTTCGACTTTGTATATAATGGATATTGCGTACAAAATAAACCACAATCATAGAATACAGCAGCTCACATCAATGTTCGACAAAACATAAATTATGACCCAATTTACCACATGTCCTGTATTCCATCCTCCATTTCGTCCATGACCCCTCTAATTCTTGTGGACCTTGGTCTTTCTGTATTTCTATGTGTAGGCTGCGGTTGTAATATAGTAGAGCCTTCATGTATATTCTAATATCTACTATCGAACACATGATGAAAAACAAGGAATAACTATGTCTATAACTCTCTACTATAAACCACAGTGAAATAAGATCATGGTAAGCTCTATTAGCTCCTCTTCTACATTGTGCATATGCAGCCAAAATATGAGAACATGAAAAATGGGAAAGAATAGGAATATTGTATGAACAGTTGTAGTTGTCATTGGCAATAATTACTCAGCAGTTACATGCATTTGTGTCTGTTACTTGCCATTCCGTTAAGCTGAACCCGCTAATGCTTGTTGTTCGTGCTTCCGCTGCATCTTTTTCCATCATTTTTTCATATGTGCATGAGTGTAGATGTGTACTCTACTCCATCAGTACGTCTTTTGTAGACGTAACTATTAAGGCGATAAAAGGTAGGTACTACTAACACCTTCACGGGTAATGATTGTTAGGAACTGGAGATAGTGGTTTTGATGACAACAACCTTTGTAACTTATTTTATGATAACTTATATACTAACACTATTGTCTAGATATATATGAATGTTATTACGCAGGATATATATAAGACAGGTAATGATTATTGAAGACTGTATAGTTAAAGATCAAGAATGAAGAAAATAAGTTTGAAGACTCATGAGTATCAAGATCAAGATTTCAAGATAAGTGTCTAGTTTTGTTAAAACTTCATAATAGCATGGAAATCTTCATTCCAAATTTCATTTGGGATGGAACTCATTTCACCTTCTTAGTGGCTTACAAACCCACGACAAGTAGCTTACAAAATTACGACAAGTGGCTTACAAACCCACGAACATCCTGGTTTTGTACAAGTTCTCGAGTCCTGATGTGATGAAATATTCTGCAGAAAGAAGCTTGCAAACAACTTCAAAATGGTTTTTCAAAATGATTTTCAAAGCTGCTTTTCAAAATGTTTTAGCCTTAAAAATTATCTTTTCAATTGATTTTCAAAAAGATGTTTTAGCCTTAAAATATTCTTTGTTTTTGTTTTTAAATAAACTCTTTTTTAAATTCGTTTGTTTTAAAACTATCATCTGATTTTTAAATATTCTTTTATAATATATATATATATACTTGAGATTTAAAATCAAATTTATATATACATTCTAAAAATATATTTTCTACTCTTCTTTATTTTAAAACATAGGAAAATTAGTTTATTTTACTCCAGAATCATTTCATCTTGTTTTCTTTCAATACCATTTTCAAAACAAATTTTACATTATTTTTAACTAAGGGATGTCGACATCATAGGATACCCCATGTCGACATGGTGGCCGTTAAACTCAAAAGTTTCAATTTTCAAAAGAAGTGTCTATTCATTTAAATCTCTTCACGAATGGTTATGACCGTTACTGGTCTATAAATAGCCTTCACAAACAATTTTTTTAACTAACTATTTTCTTATTTTCTTCACTCCTTCTTCTCCATAAATCCATATTCTAAAATTTTCATATTTTTAAGATCGTGCCAAAATTCTGCCGAATTCTCAAGTGAATCAAATTAGAATCTCATTCTTATTTGATTATCTGCCCTCTCTCGAAGAACAAAGTGTTATTCGGAGTTATAGGATCAATTTGTAATCAAAAGTTTATCGAGTCTCTCCATAAGGTGTGGTTGTGCCTGGAAATCAATTGGGTGATCTTGTGTCCCGTAAATCAAGAGAGTTTGCCTCGGACTCGAAGATAGGAGGGTACCTCAAGGCCTTTAGAAATTGAGGATTGTAATCTCGACATTGGTATAATAAAAATCTGTACGATGTGTTTGCCTTGGTGTAGGACTAGATGTAAGGTAACTCCGAACCAGTATAAAATCCGGTGTGTTCTTTCCTTTTACTGTTTTTATTTACTTTCTATATCTGTGTTTGATTCTGTGATTGTTCTGTGATTAAGTTCTACATTTATTTATATCATAATTTTTAAATTAGTCAATATAAGTCTTAGAATTCATTAAACACTATTCACCCCCCCCCCTCTAGTGTTAAATTAGCCTTAAGATCCTTAATCCGCACTCCCTTTCAATTGGTATCGGAGCATAGGTTTTCATAGTTTTCATAATCTGAAACTTGAAAAGTTAAAAATGGCATTTTTACAAAATTTTGTTAATACTAGTTTCAATTTATGCATTTCATCAAAGTATCATAAGTCGGCATATAGTTTTTATGAAAAATCAAGTTATCTACTGAATTGGTTTGTTATGAAGGAACAAACATGTTACATGGCTTTTGAAGAATCAACAACCAATGTACAAACTGTGCAAATTGAGAAAGATAAATGGATACTTGATAGTGGCGGTTCAAGGCATATGACTGGAAATGCCGAGATATTCAATGACATTATATATCAAGATGGTGGATTGGTCAACTTTGGAGACAACTTGTATCGACCCGTACATTTTAATAATTAAAGTTGTCAATTTAATAAGATTTTGGTAAATAAATTTGGAAGAAATAAGAACTTTGTAATTTAATAGTGAAATGAATGACAAAAATGAAATGTAACAATGTATTTAAAAACTAATTATTAACAATTGAAATGAAATTACAATTTATTGAAGTAATGTAAATTGTTATACTTGGCTAAATTTATGTAAGAAAACAAATGGAAACATTAAAATTTATAAATGATTTAGTATGAAATAAATGACTATCGAATAAAGATTAGGTATATAAGAATGGTAACATATGTTTGTGAACAATGAATTCAAAAGTGTGATTAAAAGTTATAGTAACGGTTGTAAGTTACTATTTAATTGGTTTATTAATCTAGTTGTAAATGTTACATTTGGGGTATAAAACTGGATATAAGTAAATAAATGTAAGTGTTGTATGGATAAATGAATTAGTATATAATTTATGGTAATTGAATGAATTAAACATTATGTAAGCAATTAGGATAATTAGTGGACATAATAAACTTGAGTGTAATATAAAGATAATGATAACATTTATTGCAAGTTACATTTTATTTAGACTGCTAAATTTAAAGTAGGAAATCAATTACATTTAAATGTAAGTAAATGTTCATTAATATGAGATAGGACAGTAATTGTAAAGTGTGAATATAATAAAATAAATGGAAATGTATATTTTATTCATAGATGAAAATAATAGAATGAAACCAAGTTGAGTAAATTGATTAAGGTTTTAATCATAATAAAAGTAAGTTTGGAATTTGTTTGTAATTTCCTTTCCAAATATAATAAAATAAATAAATTATGTATATATATATTTTTTTATTTTTCATAATATCCATCTCTATTTTATCTTTCTATTTTTATTTATTTAGACATTCATTTTATTAATTGAATTGTTATGTGTTTATATCTCTTATTTACTTCTTGGAAAAGAATTTCAATAGATATACGTTATATTGCCTTAAAGGCGTATCTTTCTAAAATTTTATTTATTAAATGTTCTTGTGTATATCTTTTATTTATTTTGTTCATTGAATGTTTCTTTTGTATATACCTTTTAATTAATGGCAAGGAAACAAATTAATTAGGCGTATGTTACTTTGCTTTAATTGGCATACGTTACATTTGTTTTATTTCTTGCCTCTTTATTTGCCTATCTTTTATTTCCTACCTCCTTAATTACTTTCTAGCCGTTCCTACCTCAAACTTTAGTCGACTACTACCTATCAATTCACGTGAAAAAGGAAGTATCTCCTCTCATTTGTTCCATTTGTTTCTTTTTATTTAATAGGAAATAGATCCTTTCAAATCTCTGGCCGTTTAAATATTTATTTACATGCCATTTCTTTGCACTTGATTAGGCCGTGAAAAACTCCTCTAGTAAATACTAATTCACATACAAAGAAAACTTCCCATCTCCAATTCATTTGCGTTCAAAAAAATATATACAAGCTCTAGATCTAATTCATGGCTTCTCCTTCCTCTTCTTCTTTTTCTATTTTCTTTTTTTCCTTTGTTGTTCTTCAAGCTAGCTCGGCCTCCACCCCATGCCCCTCTAGCCGACCACCATGACCACCTCCATCAATCATCACCACCATTCCAAACAAAGGCCGTGACTCCTAGATCAAAACCCACCACCAAAAATTGTTCAAACCTAGCCAAACTCCTATTTTCCTTCACCCCCTCTTCATGTACCTCGGCCACAACACATATTCCTCCACCAAATTGCTTTTCCATGACCTTACCATCCCCTAGCCGTGAGTTTGAGATGCCTAGACCCTACCCAAACCGAAAGGCCGAACCTACTTGGTGGTTGAAGCAAAGGTTATGTCATGTTTATCTCATATATTCCATTGTTCTAATTTCTATTCTTTTATATTGAAATATATTCTTATATTTGTTGTATTTGTTTGCATACAAGATTTGGATCTGACTATTCGTCCACTAAAAATTTAGTCGTGCTTTGTCGTGCCTTTTCGTGCTTTGCGGAGTTTAGATTTGGGTTTGAATTTAAATTCTAGCTTTAGAAAGGTGAGTTTTATCACTCTAGACATATGTACCTATATTATTGTGAAATGATAACAAGTGAATCTGTATAAATTGATATGATATTCATACATGCCTGTGATATATTTATATGATGATAAATGCTGTTTTATACTTGTTACATCATCTTTTATTATTTTATATGTTTTACTGTTCAGTTTAATTACTGTATCTCACACTGCAAGTTCCCTATCACTATGGGTTGAAATGATACATACCCGAACAGACATTAGAATAAGGAAAAATCATTAGGCTTGAGTGATTTTATCGTAATTTATTTGACTTGGGATTGCGGGTTTGAAATGATAGAACCCGGATTTTTTTATAAATTACGGATTGAAATGATACATATCCGTATCACTTGACCTAGGCTATAAAATATTATACAGGCCCATGGTTAAATTTTAAATAATATTTTCCTAAAAATTTATTAAGTTTTCTAATTATTTTCTAAAAAATTATTAAGTATTCTAAAATTATAAATATATGAAATTTAACTTAAATTTGATTTAAGGCTTTAAACTATAAAGGTGTATTGTTTTCTATAAGTTAAACTTTATAAGTTAATAATTTGTTTAAATGGAATTTAAAGAATTTTATTTACGATAAATAACTTAATAATGAAACGTTGATTTAATATGGAATGTTAAATCTAACCTGGTAATTGTAATGAATTTTATTTATGAAATAGACATGTTTGAATAATAAAGAATGTATTTTAAATTGATAAAATAGAATACAGTTTTGCTTGGACATTGGTAATAAAATTTGTTTAACTGAAATCCATAGTTATTTGATGACAAATGAATATATTTATAAGGAAATTTGATTGTTATATTAACAATGGTAAGATATTCTATTTATGAATATGTTTGTAAAATAAATAATTAGGATTTAAATGGAAGGAAATTGTAATTTAAAATACGACCTAACTTGATAGTTGGAAATTTGGTTTTTCAAATGGAAATTTTAAGTTAAGTAAATAAATAAAAATTTAGTTTTATTTATGAAGTGGGTATTTTAAAATAAAATGTTAGGTTATTTGTTGGAATAAAAGTTAAGTAAAAGAAGCTTTTGACTTAATAAATGAATTATAGTTTAATTTAGATATTTATTTATAAAATTATCTTATTGAATCATAAGTTTAATGATATCCAAATGATAATTTTAGAAGCGGAAGATGTAATTTTATAGGTTAAAAATGGCTAGAATTAGAGTTTTAATGTTTCTGAAAAGCTAAGCAATTTATAAAGGATTGACTAATGAATGAAATTAATTTAAATTGACATTTATTAATAAAAGTGTTGTTTTATTAAAATTTATAAGTTAAGTAATATCCAAATAAATTTTTTGGGAAAGTGGAATGAGTTTGATAAGTAAAAAATGAGAAAAATTGAAGATATATTGTTTTAAAGGGTGTAACAGAAATTATAGCATTTTTGAAATGCTGTGGATGAACTATGGCTGGAAATATACTAAAAGGACCTATAACAGCATTTCTGAAGTGCTGTAATTTCTGGAAATTGAACTATGGCTAGAAATATACTAAAATATACTAAAAGGACCTATAACAGCATTTCTGAAGTTCTGTAATTTCTGGAAATTTGAACTATATGCTAAAATTACTAAATAGACCTATAACAGTAGTTCTGAAATGTTGTAGTTTCTGATTTTGAACTATGTTTTGATATATACTAAATATACCTACCGCAACACTTTATAAATGCCGCTGTTTTGAAATTTCAATGTTTGAAATGATTGAACGAATGAACTTAGAAGTGTTACAACTTTGAAATGAATATTATTTGACATTGAATTTAAATGGGTTGGAAATGAATTTATTTGAAATAGTATTTAATTAAGAATTGTCTTTAAATATATTAGCTTGAAGCTTATTGGAATTGAAGATTTAAGAATATGACTTTATAAAGTGGTTTGGTTTAAGATGATTTAAAGGAATATTTCAAGTTTAATAAATTTAAGGAATTATTCAATGATTTGGAAATTTGGGTTTTATTTAAATGATATATTGATTCGGCTTTTGAATTTAAATGATATTATGGCTTTGGCTTTGAAATGGATATGATATTTTGTTTTGAGGTATATATTATTTCGAAATAAATATCCATGGGTTATAATAACGATTGGTTAGCAAAGAGACTGGGATCGGATATGGGCATACTCTCTGTCGATACCGAAAACCACTTTGACAACCGTGTACGCGGTGGAGATTCCAGAATGAAGTAGGATGGTGACGACGATCCTATTGAGGTATGAACGTGGACCCGACTCCCGTGAGTTGGCATAAGGTGGCTAAAACAGGAGCGATTCTCGGGCCAATGAGGCAGCACCTCTGATCGGATGCATTTCTTCGATACATTTTTATTACTTTGTGATTGATTTGGTGGCCACCCTTCAATTTTGATTGGGAGTGTGTTCCGAGGTGGGCGGTAGTGGCTGCTATGCGTTTCCACCATCCCGGATGCGTAATTGGTATATCTACCCTGGCATTGCCTTGTTGTGCCGTGTCACCTACCATATCGAGCTTTACTACGAGTTTGGATTTGTGCCGTAGCCTGTGGAGTATTGAGGGTAGCTCCCGATCTGGGGGTATGCTAATACTGGATAGACTACTGGGACTATTATGTGTTAAGGTGGAAAATGTAAAGCCTTAACACTATTTAAAAGTAAGATTATTTTACTATAGACATTATTATAATAGCGAATATTACTACATAGTAAATAGTTTAACGGATCCTTAAAGGATGGGCGATCCCAAGCATCCTTTAAGTTA
Source organism: Allium fistulosum (assembly GCA_030737815.1). Taxonomy (NCBI): domain Eukaryota; kingdom Viridiplantae; phylum Streptophyta; class Magnoliopsida; order Asparagales; family Amaryllidaceae; genus Allium; species Allium fistulosum. Next base: position 857,073,297 of record CM060907.1, read on the forward strand.
CTTGTGCATCTTTATTACAGTTCACTTGAGTTGGTTTATATTGCATAAGTATGTATGTCCTGACTCGAGTGTTTTGTGTTTTGCTTTACGCTTGGGTCAGACTGAGTGATACATCATTCAAGACTCACCTTTGGAGTTGGAGCTTTCTTGGAGGTCCAGCTATCTATTTCGCTTTCAGTCATTCAGTTGATTCCAGTGATGTATTCTGATTTATACTTTATTTTCATATTGAGACTTCTGTTGTATCTTTTACTTCTATTGTATCTTATTAACTCTGATGTATACATATATAGTAGCTTCATGAACTACTATTTCTTTGCTTCCGCTGCATTGTTATATTACTTTGTGTCTGTGATCTGTGATTTATTTACTGCATATTCTGAGTTTTGCCAAATTTATATTTACAATTCTGTATTTTGAGCAATTCAAGTCCGACATGTGCGGATGTGAATGGTTGAAAATACTGGGTCATTACAGTTGGTATCAGAGCTTTGGCTCTAGGCAAAACTTAGCATATATAGTAAATTTATTTACAGAATCACTTTCGTTCGAGCTTGAATCTTTTCCTTTTTGACTTGATTTCTTTTGAATTTTGGAACGTTCCCTGCGGTTCCAAAATCATTTCTTGTCTCTCCCTATTTGTCTTCTTTTGATTCTGGAGTATCCCATAACTCCACTTCGAATGATCTTTATAACAAATAGGCGGTCTCGCCAATCTTCGAATGATTGTTAAGGGGTGAAACTCCTTCACAAGAAGCATTGATTCACCGATGATTTCTGCATCCTCAGTTTACAATACTATCTATCTCTTGTTATCCTGAATTCTATCTCTTAAGATCGAATGAAGGTTTGTCTCAGAATTCTGCATCGATCCTATCCTTGAAGTCACGGTTGACCCGGTTAAGGTTGCCCGCGATTTATATAAGCTTATTCATTCCCTTATTCTGTTATTTAATCATCTTGTCTTTTATTTCCAGCTTATCTTCAAATCATTCTTGAAGTGTATTTTGTAAACTAATATTTTAATATATATTGTGTTGTTTGAGTTGTTGATGTTGATTTGGGTTTCCGATCGATTCGTCTGATCAACGCTATCGATAGGATCTCCAGAACACTTGAACAGAGCAAACTGACACCATATTATTTTCAAACTTGGCAAATGGATAAATTTTGTATAATTATATTTTATATATGTAAAAATTTTGAAATTTTGATAGTTAATTGAATTGGATGTTAAGAAATAATATTTGATTTGTATATATATTGTAATCATTGGCTTTGTTCATATATAAATAGTTGAACTATAAAACATGGTTATAAATTAATTTGGAAATTTAAATGAATTTAAAACAAGAATTGAGAATTTAATTTACGAAGATTTCAAACTTTGGGTTTTAAAGTTTTAAAAGGATATATTATTTAAAGTATTTTTGAGTAGAAATTGTTTCCAAAGAATTTTAAATGTTTAAATCAGTGCTCTTTTCTATGTCGTTGGAAAATAATTTCGGTGATGACTGCAGCATCATCGACATTCATTTTCGAGTTTCGAAGTGAAGAGACTATCTTGTAGCCTTGCTACAGTTTTTTTTTGAAAAATTTAATTGATTTAAATTCTAAAATATGACTTGATTTATAATATATATATTGGTATATGATTTCAAATTTGATTTGATACATATATTGTATATATATTTAGTTATCTCAAAAAAAATTGTTTGAAGTTAACCGAAAATTTAATTCTTAAATTTTATCTTAAAGGATGATTTCAATTATAAAATGAAGCTAAAATTTTTGGATAAATATTTACGCTTGAAATAATTGAACTAGAAAGTTTTATTTCTATAATATTCTATTGCATTCCAATATAACTTACCTTAATTATTTAGAAGTTAACAATGTAACTGGATAATGTGCAATATAAAAGGATTTTATAAATAAAATTTGAGTGGTTATAATAAATGTTATATGCTTAAATTTTAGTTATAAAGAGATTTATAGAGGTAAACCGAATAAAAAGTTAATTGAATAATTTACAATATAAAATGGTGTTAAAGGAATTATAAACAAATTTGAGTAGTTATAATAAGTGTAAATATACTTAATATATATGATTAGATATATTAAGTGGAATAAAATTTAATAATAATCTGGAATAAAGAAGAATGAAAATTTATTTAATAAATTATGAGTACAATAAATGATTTTCAAATTCATGACTTTGGAAAATTGTTAATTTAAGATAATTGTATGATGAGATAATGAGATTAAAGGTAGTTAAGATTTATTTTGACTTAAGTGAAACCAAATGGATAAAATCAATTATTAATTTAAGTTGAAATTTCCATGGTTTTAAGTTTTATTAACTCCTTTGCTTTCCAATCTCTTTTCTTTCAGGTTGTTTCTATTCTCCTAAATTCTTCCTTTTTGGAGATGAAACATTTTGAGTGGGGGAGAGTGTAATGACCGGTGCATTTTAATAATTAAAGTTGTCAATTTAATAAGATTTTGGTAAATAAATTTAAAAGAAATAAGAACTTTGTAATTTAATAGTGAAATGAATGACAAAAATGAAATGTAACAATGTATTTAAAAACTAATTATTAACAATTGAAATGAAATTACAATTTATTGAAGTAATGTAAATTGTTATACTTGGCTAAATTTATGTAAGAAAACAAATGGAAACATTAAAATTTATAAATGATTTAGTATGAAATAAATGACCATTGAATAAAGATTAGGTATATAAGAATGGTAACATATGTTTGTGAACAATGAATTCAAAAGTGTGATTAAAAGTTATAGTAACGGTTGTAAGTTACTATTTAATTGGTCTATTAATCTAGTTGTAAATGTTACATTTGGGATATAAAACTGGATATAAGTTAATAAATGTAAGTGTTGTATGGATAAATGAATTAGTATATAATTTATGGTAATTGAATGAATTAAACATTCTGTAAGAAATTAGGATAATCAGTGGACATAATAAACTTGAGTGTAATATAAAGATAATGATAACATTTATTGCAAGTTACATTTTATTTAGACTGCTAAATTTAAAGTAGGAAATCAATTACATTTAAATGTAAGTAAATGTTCATTAATGTGAGATAGGACAGTAATTGTAAAGTGTGAATATAATGAAATAAATGGAAATGTATATTTTATTCATAGATGAAAATAATAGAATGAAACCAAGTTGAGTAAACTGATTAAGGTTTTAATTATAATAGAAGTAAGTTTGGAATTTGTTTGGAATTTGTTTGTAATTTCCTTTCCAAATATAATAAAATAAATAATTTCTGTACATATATATATATATATATATATATATATATATATATATTTCATAATATCCATCTCTATTTTATCTTTCTATTTTTATTTATTTAGACATTCATTTATTAATTGAATTGTTATGTGTTTATATCTCTTATTGACTTCTTGGAAAAGAATTTAATGGATATACGTTATATTGCCTTAAAGGCATATCTTTTTAAAATTTTATTTATTAAATGTTCTTGTGTATATCTCTTATTTATTTTGTTTATTGAATGTTTCTTTTGTATATACCTTTTAGTTAATGGCAAGGAAACAAATTTATTTAGGCGTATGTTACTTTGCTTTAATTGGCATACGTTACATTTGTTTTATTTCTTGCCTCTTTATTTGCCTATCTTTTATTTCCTACCTCCTTAATTACTTTCTAGCCGTTCCTACCTCCAACTTTAGCCGACTACTACCTATCAATTCACGTGAAAATGGAAGTATCTCCTCTCATTTTGTTCCATTTGTTTCTTTTTATTTAATAGGAAATAGATCCTTTCAAATCTCTAGCCGTTTAAACATTTAATTACATGCCATTTCTTTGCACTTGATTAGGCCGTGAAAAACTCCTCTAGTAAATACTAATTCACGTACAAAGAAAACTTCCCATCTCCAATTCATTTGCGTTCAAATAAAATATATACAAGCTCTAGATCTAATTCATGGCTTCTTCTTCCTCTTCTTCTTTTTCTATTTTCTTTTTTTCCTTTGTTGTTCTTCAAGCTAGCTCGGCCTCCACCCTATGCCCCTCTAGCCGACCACCATGACTAGCTCCATCAATCATCACCACCATTCCAAACAAAGGCCGTGACTCCTAGATCAAAACCCACCACCAAAAATTGTTCAAACCTAGCCAAACTCCTATTTTCCTTCACCCCCTCTTCATGTACCTCGGCCACAACACATATTCCTCCACCAAATTGCTTTTCCATGACCTTACCATCCCCTAGCCGTGAGTTTGAGATGCCTAGACCCTACCCAAACCGAAAGGCCGAACCTACTTGGTGGTTGAAGCAAAGGTTATGTCATGTTTATCTCATATTTTCCATTGTTCTAATTTCTATTCTTTTATATTGAAATATATTCTTATATTTGTTGTATTTGTTTGCATACAAGATTTGGATCTGACTATTCGTCCACTAAAAATTTAGTCGTGCTTTGTCGTGCCTTTTCGTGCTTTGCGGAGTTTAGATTTGGGTTTGAATTTAAATTCTAGCTTTAGAAAGGTGAGTTTTATCACTCTAGACATATGTACCTATATTATTGTGAAATGATAACAAGTGAATCTGTATAAATTGATATGATATTCATACATGCCTGTGATATATTTATATGATGATAAATGCTGTTTTATACTTGTTACATCATCTGTTATTATTTTATATGTTTTACTGTTCATTTTAATTACTGTATCTCACACTGCAAGTTCCCTATCACTATGGGTTGAAATGATACATACCCGAACAGACATTAGAATAAGGAAAAATCATTATGAGCTGAAATGATAGGCTTGAGTGATTTTATCGTAATTTATTTGAGTTGGGATTGCGGGTTTGAAATGATAGAACCCAGATTTTTTTAAATTACGGATCGAAATGATACATATCCGTATCACTTGACCTAGGCTAGAAAATATTATACAGGCCCATGGTTAAATTTTAAATAATATTTTCCTAAAAATTTATTAAGTTTTCTAATTATTTTCTGAAAAATTATTAAGTATTCTGAAACTATAAATATATGAAATTTAACTTAAATTTGAGTTAAGGCTTTAAACTATAAAGGTGTATTGTTTTCTATAAGTTAAACTTTATAAGTTAATAATTTGTTTAAATGGAATTTAAAGAATTTTATTTATGATAAATAACTTAATAATGAAATGTTGATTTAATATGGAATGTTAAATCTAACCTGGTAATTGTAATGAATTTTATTTATGAAATAGACATGTTTGAATAATAAAGAATGTATTTTAAATTGATAAAATAGAATACAGTTTTGCTTGGACTTTGGTAATAAAATTTGTTTAACTGAAATCCATAGTTATTTGATGACAAATGAATATATTTATAAGGAAATTTGATTGTTATATTAACAATGGTAAGATATTCTATTTATGAATATGTTTGTAAAATAAATAATTAGGATTTAAATGGAAGGAAATTGTAATTTAAAATACGACCTTACTTGATAGTTGGAAATTTGGTTTTTCAAATGGAAATTTTAAGTTAAGTAAATAAATAGAAATTTAGTTTTATTTATGAAGTGGGTATTTTAAAATAAAATGTTAGGTTATTTGTTGGAATAAAAGTTAAGTAAAAGAATGCGCTTTTGACTTAATAAATGAATTATAGTTTAATTTGGATATTTATTTATAAAATTTATCTTATTGAATCATAATTTTAATGATATCCAAAGGATAATTTCAGAAGCGGAAGATGTAATTTTATAGGTTAAAAATGGCTAGAATTGGAGTTTTAATGTTTCTGAAAAGTTAAGCAATTTATAAAGGATTGGCTAACGAATGAAATTAATTTAAATTGACATTTATTAATAAAAGTGTTGTTTTATTAAAATTTATAAGTTAAGTAATATCCAAATAAAAATTTTTGGAAAGTGGAATGAGTTTGATAAGTAAAAAATGAGAAAAATTGAAGATGTATTGTTTTAAAGGGTATAACAGAAATTATAGCGTTTCTGAAATGCTGTGGTTGAATGAACTATGGTTGGGAATATACTAAAAGGACCTATAACAGCATTTCTAAAGTGCTGTAATTTCTGGTAATTGAACTATGGCTGGAAATATACTAAAATATACTAAAAGGACCTATAACAGCATTTCTGAAGTTCTGTAATTTCTGGAAATTTGAACTATATGCTGAAATTACTAAATAGACCTATAACAGTAGTTCTGAAATGCTGTAGTTTCTGTTTTTGAACTATGTTTTGATATATACTAAATATACCTACCGCAACACTTTATAAATGCTGCTATTTTGAAATTTCAATGTTTGAAATGATTGAACGAATGAACTTAGAAGTGTTACAACTTTGAAATGAATATTATTTGACATTGAATTTAAATGGGTTGGAAATGAATTTATTTGAAATAGTATTTAATTAAGAATTGTCTTTAAATATATTAGCTTGAAGCTTATTGGAATTGAAGATTTAAGAATATGACTTTATAAAGTGGTTTGGTTTAAGATGATTTAAAGGAATATTTCAAGTTTAATAAATTTAAGGAAGTATTCAGTGATTTGGAAATTTGGGTTTTATTTAAATGATATATTGATTTGGCTTTTGAATTTAAATGATATTATGGCTTTGGTTTTGAAATGGATATGATATTTGTTTTGAGGTATATATTATTTCGAAATAAATATTCATGGGTTATAATAACGATTGGTTGGCAAAGAGACCGGGATCAGATATGGGCATACTCTTTGTCAATATCGAAACCACTTTGACAACCGTGTATGCGGTGGAGATTCCAAAATGAAGTTGGATGGTGGCGACGATCCTATTGAGGTATGAACGTGGACCCGACTCCCATGAGTTGGCATAAGGTAGCTAAAACAGGAGCGATTCTCAGGCCAATGAGGTAGCACCTCTGATCGGACGCATTTCTTCGATACATTTCTATTACTTTGTGATTGATTTGGTGGCCACCCTTCGATTTTGATTGAGAGTGTGTTCCGAGTTGGGCGGTAGTGGTTGCTATGAGTTTCCACCAGCCCGGATGCGTAATTGGTATATCTACCCTGGCATTGCCTTTTTGTGCCGTGTCACCTACCATATCGAGCTTTACTACGTGTTTGGATTTGTGTCGTAGCCTATGGAGTATTGAGGGTAGCTCCCGATCTAGGGGTATGCTAATACTGGATAGACTACTGGGACTATTATGTGTTAAGGTGGAAAATGTAAAGCCTTAACGCTATTTAAAAGTAAGATTATTTTACTATAGACATTATTATAATAGCGAATATTACTACATAGTAAATAGTTTAACGGATCCTTAAAGGATGGGCGATCCCAAGCATCCTTTAAGTTACTTGTGCATCTTTATTACAGTTCACTTGAGTTGGTTTACATTGTATAAGTATGTATATCCTGACTCGAGTGTTTTGTGTTTTTCTTTACGCTCGGGTCAGACTGAGTGATACATCATTCAAGACTCACCTTTGGAGTTGGAGCTTTCTTGGAGGTCCAGCTATGTATTTCACTTTCAGTCATTCAGTTGATTCCAGTGATGTATTCTGATTTATACTTTATTTTCATATTGAGACTTCTGTTGTATCTTTTACTTCTATTGTATCTTGTTAACTCTGATGTATACATAGTAGCTTCATGAACTACTATTTCTTTGCTTCCGCTGCATTGTTACATTACTCTGTGTCTGTGATCTGTGATTTATTTACTGCATATTCTGAGTTTTGCCAAATTTATATTTACAATTCGGTTTTTTGAGCAATTCATGTCTGACATGTGCGGATGCGAATGGTTGAAAATACTGGGTCGTTACAAAACTCAAAAGGATATGTGATTGGCATTGGCAATGTCATTAATTATAAAATCCTCTTATTTCTGATGTTTTGTTAGTTAGGAATTTAAAACATAATTTGCTTAGTATAAGTCAACTATGTGATAAAGGATTTAAAACTAAATTTGGAAAAGATAAGTGTCACATCGAAGATAATAAGTCAAATATTATCTTTGAAGGAATTAGGAAGAAAAACATTTACATCCTTAGTATGAAAGTTTCAAATGATAACTTATGTCTTTTTGCTAATACAAGTGACCCTTGGATTTGGCATAAAAGATTTGGTCATTTAAATTTCAAACTGTTATCTAGGTTATCAAAACTTGACTTAGTTAGAGGTCTTCCCAAGTTAAACTTTAAAGTAGATAGTATATGTGATGCTTTCCAATTAGGAAAGCTTAAGAAAAGTTCATTTAAACTAAAAGATAGGATTTCTACTTCTAAACCTCTAGAATTACTTCATTTAGATTTATTTGGTCCATCTCAAGTTCAATCAATTAATCACAATAAATATGTTTTTGTAATTGTAGATGATTATTCTAGATATACTTGGACAATTTTTCTTAAACTTAAAAGATGCTTTTGAATTATTTAAGAATTTTGCTAAAAGAATTCAAAATCAACTTTCTTTAAAAATAAAAACTATTCATGGTGATCACGGTGGAGAATTTAAAAATGAAAATTTTAAGAATTTCTGTAATCAAAAAGGAATTACTCATAATTTCTCTTTTCCAAGAACTCCACAACAAAACAGAGTGGTAGAACGTAAGAATAGAACGATTCAAGAGTGTGCTAGAACAATGCTTTCTGATAGTAACTTACCTAAAAACTTTTGGGTTGAAGCAATCGCTACAGCTTGTTATATATTAAATAGGATTTTAATTAGACCACTAACTAATAAAACACCATATGAATTACTTTACAATAAGAAACCCATAGTAGCTTATTTTAAAGTTTTTGGTAGTAAGTGTTTTATTCTTAATACAAAAGATAATTTAGATAAATTTGAACCTAAATTCGACAATGGTATCTTTATCGGATATTCTAATAGAAGTAAAGCATTTGGAGTTTATAATTTAAGAACTAACATTATTGAAGAAACAATGCATGTATCTTTTGATGAAAATTTTAAAGATACTGTACAAATAGAAGATGAAGAAGATTTTGTAACTTTAAATAATAAACCTAATGAAACTAATTGTGAAATCATTCAACCTAATAAAAGAATTAGGCTATTAAAAGATCATCCTGTAGAAAATATACTAGGAAATATTGAATCTATAGTTAAAACAAGAAATCAACTAAATAGTATGAGTAATGTAACTTTTATATTAACTATTGAACCTAAAAATCCAAAGGAAGCATCATATGATGATTCATGGATTCTTGCTATGCAAGAAGAATTGAATCAGTTCACCAGAAATGATGTTTGGGAACTTGTTCCTAGACCTGAGGATAAAAGTATAACTGGAACCAAATGGGTTTATAAAAATAAAATGAATGAACTTGGTGAGGTCGTGAGAAATAAAGCTCGTTTAGTCGCGCAAGGTTATTGTCAAGAAGAAGGAATTGATTATGACGAAACCTTTGTACCCGTAGCAATACTAGAAGCTATCAGGATTCTACTTGCTTTCGCAAACTACAATAATTTCAAGTTATATCAAATGGATGTTAAAAGTGCTTTTCTAAATGGTTTTGTAAAAGAAGATGTTTATGTTGAACAACCTCCACTTTTTGAAGATGATAAATTTCCAAATCATGTATATAAATTAAAGAAAGCTTTATATGGTCTGAAACAAGCTCCTAGAGCCTGGTATGAAAGATTAAGATCTTATTTATTACAATCTAGTTTTGAAATTGGTAAAATAGATACAACTCTTTTTATTAAAAGAAACAAAAATGATATTCAATTAGTACAAATATATATATATGATATAATATTTGGGTCAACTAATAACATAATGAATAAAGAATTTTTAGATATAATGACTAAAGAATTTGAAATGAGTCATATGGGAGAACTAAGTTTCTTCTTAGGACTTCAAATCAAACAATTGGATAATGGAGTTTTCATTAGTCAAGAAAAATATGCTAAGGATTTAATTAATAAATTTGGATTGACCACTTCTAGTGGGAAACCAACTCCAATGACAACTAATGTAGCTTTAAGTAAAGAAGATAAATCAAAAGATGTTGATCAAAAATTATATAGGGGAATGATTTGTTCGCTGCTTTATATAACAGCAAGTCGTCCTGACATCATGCATAGTGTGTCTCTGTGCAAGATACCAATCTCAACCTGAAGAAACTCACTTAAAACCCGTTAAAAGAATTTTAAGATATGTAAAACATACTTTAGATTATGGTTTATTTTACCCTAAAAACGATGTATTTGATTTGATTTCATATTGTAATGCTGATTACGCTGGTTGTAAATCAGATCGAAAAAGTACAAGTGGAACTTGTCACTTTCTAGGACATTCTCTGGTTTTCTGGTTTAGTAAGAAGCAAAACACTGTATCCTTGTCAATAACTGAAGCAGAATATATATCTGCTGCTTTGGCTTGTTCTCAAGTTATATATATGCAACAAACTTTAAAAGATTTTGGATTAACTATAACTAAATCACCAATTTATTGTGATAATACTAGTGTAATAAACCTATCTAAAAATCCAACTCATCATGCTAGAACAAAACATATTGATATTAGACATTATTTTCTTAGAGATAATATATGTAAAGAAGTCATAACTCTTGAATATATTAATACTGAAAAACAAATTGCTGATATATTAACCAAACCATTAAATGAACAAAACTTTACTAAATTTAGAAGAGAATTAGGTATATGTTCATTAACTGAAATATAAATTATAAATAATACAAGTATAGTTAATAAATAATATAAATAAAAATTTCTCAAAAATTGAACTGGGCATGTCGACATGACCCATCCCCCTATGTCGACATACAGGCCGAGATTTTCAAATTTAAATTTCCCTCTAAAATTAGTTATTTGGTTATATATTTATATATTTCAACTTTTACTATTTTTCTCTGTTCTATTCTCTGTAATAAACTTCTAAAACAGTAAATTGATGGCTTCCTCTTCTAATAATGAACCATCTTCACCCACTTCTCCTCATTCTGGCCCTTTTCAATGTTCCACACACGTACGAGTCATCAAATTACAAGAGAAGATGAAAGATTTGCTTCAAATGATGATGGAAATTCAAGTAAGTCAACTACGAATGGCTAGAGACCAAGATAGGCAAGGCAGAATCCTTAGGAATTTACAAAACTTCCTTATGGATAACCATGCCAATCCCATTTTCATCGAAGAATCATCACAAGCCATGGATTCTGAAGAAGAAGAGCCTCTAGAAGAACCACAAGAGGATCAAGAAGAAGAACATCCTCTGTCGAATCTGGATGTTCATATGGACGAAGACGATGGTGTAATTTGTGTTGGAGAGGTCCTTTTTGACGCTAATGTGAACTTGGTCGAACAACATGGAAACTTTTGTCTCCACTATCCAAATTGTTCGGTCCATAAATCACCAATAGTTAAGGGTCCTCGTTAAGCGTTATTCATTTTTCTCTTTCTAGATTGTATATTGGTTGTTAATTTGTATATAAGTGTTATCTTAATTAATGTTCTTCTAAAAATAATCTTTGGTGTATAAAATCTTGAATTCCATTTAACTTAGGATGCTATATTTCACTCATATATAGTTATTATTCTTATGTCATATGTTTGTTTATCTCATTTTCTATTAAGTTCAAGGTTTATAGGTTTTTTTTGTTGATGACAAAGGGGGAGAAGTTATATAAAATAGTAGGCTTGGAGTAAGGGGGAGTTATGGTATGATCGAAGTGGTAAGTATATTTTATAAGGTTGTCATCATCAAAAAGAGGGAGATTGTTAGGAACTGGAGATAGTGGTTTTAATGACAACAACCTTTGTAACTTATTTTATTATAACTTATATACTAACACTATTGTCCAGATATATATGAATGTTATTATGCAGGATATATATAAGGCATGTATTGATTATTGAAGACTGTACAGTATAAAGATCAAGAATGAAGAAATCAAGTTTGAAGACTCATGAGTATCAAGATCAAGATTTCAAGATAAGTGTCTAGTTTTGTTAAAACTTCATAATAGCATGGAAATCTTCATTCCAAATTTCATTTGGGATGGAACCCATTTCTACCTTCTTAGTGGCTTACAAACCCACGACAAGTAGCTTACAAACCTACGACGAGTGGCTTACAAACCCCACGAACATCCTGGTTTTGTACAAGTTCTCGAGTCCTGATGTGTTGAAATATTCTGCAGGAAGCTTGCAAAACTACTTCAAAATGGTTTTTCAAAATGATTTTCAAAACTGCTTTTCAAAATGTTTTACCTTAAAAATTATCTTTTCAAATGATTTTCAAAAAGATGTTTTAGCCTTCAAATATTCTTTGTTTTTGTTTTAAAATAAACTCTTGTTTTAAACTTCGTTTGTTTTAAAACTATCGTCTGCTTTTTAAATATTCTTTTATAATATATATATATACACTTGAGATTTAAAATCAAATTTATATATACATTCTAAAAATATATTTTCTACTCTTCTTTATTTTAAAACATAGGAAAATTAGTTTATTTTACTCTAGAATCATTTCATCTTATTTTCCTTTCAATACCATTTTCAAAACAAATTTTACATTATTTTTTAAATAAGGGATGTCGACATCATGGGATACCCCATGTCGACATGGTGGCCATTAAACTCAAAAGTTTCAATTTTCAAAAGAAGTGTCTATTCATTTAAATCTCTTCACGAATGGTTATGACCATTACCGGTCTATAAATAGCCTTCACAAATGAATTTTTTAACTGATTGTTTTCTTATTTTCTTCACTCCTTCTTCTCCACAAATCCATATTCTAAAATTTTCATATTTTTAAGATCGTGCCGAAATTATGCCAATTCTCAAGTGAATCAAATTAGAATCTCATTCTTGTTTGATTCTCTACCCTCTCTCGAAGATCAAAGTGCTATTCAGAGTTATAGGATCAATTTGTAATCAAAAGTTTATCGAGTCTCTCTATAAGATGTGGTTGTGCCTGGAAATCAATTGGGTGATCTTGTGTCCCGTAAATCAAGAGAGTTTGCCTCGGACTCGAAGACAGAAGGGTGCCTCAAGGCCTTTATAAATTGAGGATTGGAATCTCGACATTGGTATAATAAAAATCTATACGAGGTGTTTGCTTTGGTGCAGGACTAGACGTAGGGTAACTCCGAACTAGTATAAAATCCGATGTGTTCTTTCCTTTTACTGCTTTTTATATTACTTTCTGCATCTGTGTTTGATTCTGTTATTGTTCTATGATTAAGTTCTACATTTATTTATATCATAATTTTTAAATTAGTCCATATAAGTCTTAGAATTCATTAAACACTATTCACCCCCCCTCTAGTGTTAAATTAGCCTTAAGATCCTTAATCTGCACTCCCTTTCAATGATCTTGCATGTTTTAGAGCTCCATCGAAACTCTTTGAAGCTTTGGTAGCCATCATACAAAAATTTTCACCGCTATCCTTGTAAAGAGCCCATTGTTCATCCTTCTATCTAAGACTTCTATCAATTCATCTATCAGCAGCCAGACTGACAATTTTTAGTTGCTTTATTAGTTCTTTGTATGTTACCTCGTCTCTTGCTTCAGCACGAGTATGGAATAAGTTCTGAAAAATTTCGCTATAGAAACCTGCCTTTTGAAGTTTGCTTTCAAATGACGAAGGCAGAAGAGATAATCATGAGGTCTTCTCCATTTCTCTTACAAGGCGATTTGATTTCCTTTCATTCTATCAGAAATAAATGTAATGAATCTTGCATTTAAAGATGAAATTTAGTGTCCCATGCATGAAAAAAAACCATCTCCAAGTCTCCACTGATTCGGTTCGTACAATAGCAAAGACCAAAGGAAAATGAGAGTTGTTTATATCAACTCTCGAAGCCACAAACAACGTACCTTGATATTTACCATAAAGATGCATTTCATCAATAGAAAGAACATGATGATAATGCTTAAAACCTTCTATGCTAAGTCCAAATGTCCAGAAAGCCCTCAAAATCGAACACCCGTTGTTAGAACATGATAAATAGTGTCTGATTGCTTTTCTGTACTGCACGAAGAAACTGTGAAAAGTCATTATATGACGATTCCCAATTGCCAAATAGTTTCAACAAGACTTTTCTTAGTCCTTTTCAGGCTCTCATTTAGCTTATTTGAATTTTGTATGTATTTGCCATAAGCTTTTGGACAAATTTTGCAGTGTAACTTGGGTTCGATCGAACATTCGGAAGAACTTTGGTATATATAAACTTCGATGTTGCTTGTTTGTGATTCGAGTCGGTGATTGGTTTTGAGCATTTGTGATCACCACCATATTTTTTTATTACCCACCATCCAGCATGGTCTCTTTTAGAAACAATAGCATGAAGCCTCCATGGACTGTTATAATCAATATTACATATAGTAGCAAACTCTTTAGCATGAGACTTAATGTTTCTAAATGAAACTAAACATTTTATTGACCATTCACTTATATGTTCAATTAAAGATTCCTTTGATTTAAAAATCATACTAATTGAGGGCTTTTCTCCACACATTCCAGTCCAAACATTTCATCGGTAAATTGAAATTCTTGCATAATAGATTTTTCCATGATTATTTAGTTGCATTGGTCGTTCCTTAACGGTTCTTCCATCTCGATATGCTCATCAATGTTATCAATTTTGTGACGACCCACCTTTTTGGACAGATCAAGTCGACAATAAACCACACATGTCCAACTCAAACCGTTTAAAAGGTAGATTATCGGTGAGTTTATTTTAAAGAAAGAAAAGAAGAAAACAACAATAGAATCTCGCAGTGGAACGATAAAATACAATAATCACATAAACAGTTCATGAAGTTGTTTAACAATATATACTTGATTCAAGTTTCAACATAAATCAGAGTTATACAATATTATCAGAGTTATACAATTTTAATAGATAGAATGAAATAGTGCAGCGGAACAAATACTATCTTCGTTTTCGTCCTCCAGAATAACTGTCTTCGATAACTGAAAAACTCGGTCTGACCCAAGCGTAATGAAAATACAAAAACTCAAGTTAGGACTAAAAATTCTCATGTAAGTCAAAACAAAATCAGGTGAAATATAGTTGTAAATAATTTCGTTATTTTACTTCGAAATTTCGCATAAAAAATTTCACGGTTTCAAAACTTCTATTCAGGGGTTTCGAAAATTTATCAACTTCAAATCAATTTAATAAATTCACAGTTTAAACAACTTCAATGTTTAAATCGGATTTTATTTAAATCGTTTAAAGAAATACAAGGTTTTTATCAGTCATTATTCAAATAGCTGATTTTAGTTTCAGGAGGTTTCACGATTACTTTACCAATTTCCAAAGTGTCAACAATTACATTTTCAGTGTGGAATACCAAAATCATCAATTTGTTAAATTTCAAAACTTCTCAGAATTTAAATCCAATTTATCAAAATCTCCAATTTCTCCAAACGGCGATAAAATCATAACAATCACATTTTTGCAAAAGTAGTCGACAATGCATCCAACAATTCACATATCAATAGGATGTCTAAAGTTCCATATCCAAATTCAACGTACACATGATCAATCGTATAAATAGTGATAATAACAGGGTGATGATATGGATATATCGAAATCATTAAGCGACATAACAGCCAATCACAAACCACATCCATTGCGATATCAACCAACATCCAAAGCAACCAATTCATCCATATCATAACAACCAATAACTATCAATGTCGGGTGTTTAAAAGTGATATGAACTTTCAATTATCAACATCAATTTAAATATCAAGTTAAATGTCAATTTAACTATCATATTAAATGTCACATTAACTGTCAAATTTAACTATCAAATTTACTGTCTAATTTAACTATCAAATTAAATTATAAATTTAACAGTCAAATTAAAGTGTTGATTTAAATTCAATCAGTTCAAATTTAATCAATTAAATTTCCATCAATTAAATTTCCAAATAGCAATCAATATAAATCTATCACTTCGTTAATTGATTTAATTAACAACAGGAAATTTAGTACTCCGTGAATGAGTTTAACCACTCACCTTTATTTCAAACTGAAAATATTCCAAAGTCAAATAAATTCCAATCCAGCTCTATGTCGTAGCCTTCGTCTATACAATCGCAATGCGACTCGCTTCGCTCGAATCCGACCTCGTACGAGAAAGTTATAGATTAATTAATATTCGATATAATTAAAAACATAATTTACTTAGTTAATAAAATTTAACATAAACTGAACCTCTCTCGTTCCCACATCAGGCCGATAAACCCATGACCCTGACTTCGACGGCCGCCCATCAGAAGACCCTACTAAACCCAGATCCAAGTCCACCGCCGCAACCACCTCTCCAAGCTCCACCATCGCCTACGACCGTGCCACCTCCGTCGCTGCCATCTCGCTTTGAGAACCCAAAACCCGTGCGATCTTCAAGCTCAGATTCTGGCGAATTCGGGCGACAACGACTCAGTCCAACCACACGATATGTAGATCTCATCATGCTCTCCAAATTTGCTTTTGGAGTCATTCTCTTTCATTGAGAGGATGAGAAAAAAGCGAGAGAAAAAGAAGAACAATTTCCTGCCGTTAAAATGAATGAACGACGACCAGAAAAATAGGCTAGGGTTTATGAATGGAAGGCTATTTATAGAAAATTTCCGCGGCACTATTCATCCGTGAAAATTTCGAACTCCAAACGAGATATGCCGCTTGGTGTTCTATATATTATACCCCTATTCCGGACACAATGGAACATATATCGAGAGCCAATTCCATCATATTCAGAAGATAGCTTTTCTAAACCAAATTATTTTAATTAAAGTTCTGAAAATAAACTCTACGCGTTTTTAGCTCGCACGGTCAAACGATAAGTCCAATCGCTACGAAACTTGAAACCCTATAATGATTCTCTATTATAGATCTGATGAAACTAGTTTCGTCGAAATCCGAGACAATGCCCAAAATACTATTTTTACACGTTAATTAAAACGAGAAATTTCCAAGGTCGATTTAATCACTTTTAAATTCAAATTTAAAAGTAAAAAAATTTTCATTCTTGTTTAAATAAAATTTAAATCAATTTTTGAAATCATTTTCATTGATATTAAATTCAAGATTCGGTTATTTAAACAATTTCAAAAATTAAATTTAACAATTAAATTGTCAAATAAATCACTATATTTGAAATACAAGTACTTTAACTTATAAAATTTAACTTTTAAAATGAATTCAAATAATAAACAACTACTTCTATTATATAATAATTCAACATCTTTGCAATTATTGTATGCCACAGAAATTATTCATTCCTTACCAAATAAATGTTTTCTTATTGTTGAAATTTATACTTATCAAAAATACAATTTCATATAAATAACATATTCTTTTATTTCTAGTAAAAATTCATTCCATTCTTTGTTAACTTAACATTGATTATTTCAATTTCTGTTGTCAATTACTTACAATTCAATAAAATTATAATCATAGTCAAATAAGCATACTTATATGTATTATTTCAAATATCATTTTACACATAAAATGTTCATTTTATTCAATACACAAATGTTTTTTTACAGTAAATACATAGATTACACTATGCTACACTTCTTTATTTAAAGTATTTCAATAATATAATTTTGATGAATTCCAATATTAGAATTCAAATAAATTCTAATATTAGATTTCAATTGAATTTTAATTATCAAACAATTATTTTATTTTTATCCAAATAGTTCAACAATTATTATTCAATTTCAACTATTGATTACAACCACATTCAATACATAGAATTTCATTTTCAATACTTGTTATTGCCTACATCTTCGAAATTGGTTATTTCAAATTTTTTTATTCAAGTTCATATTCAATAAATTACATTAATAAATTATTAAATTTTTATTTCTAACCATTTTTGTTCAATAATTATATTAAATTTAATAATTTAAAATAGTTAAAAATATGGGTCGTTACAATCTTCCCCACTCAAAATTTTTCGTCCTCGAAAAGGGATTAAGTAAGGAATCTAACATACGATATATTTTACTCAAAATAATCAACCTGTAGAACATTAAAATCTTATTTACAAAACATTTACCACGCTTCTACTATGCCACTCAGATATTAGCTTATTTGTAAAACAAGTTATAAAATTTTAAAATCTCAAAGTTTTTCTAACATCCGAATTTATGGAAAATTTCGGCAGTGTCTTCTTTGCATGGCTCGATCGAAATTTTTTACAACACGCATATATATAACAAATATACATCTCATCTAAGTGATGAGGCATCCCGTAAGAAAAAATATAAAAGTACGGTATGTAATCCGAGATATGTATCTTATTATTATTAATATGAGCGAGTTCGCTCATATTAAAGCGAGCAAAAGCGAGCCAAAACGATTATACGTCCGAATAGGCTTCAAAGGTACCTATCTTAACTCAATTTGGATATTAGTTGTTTATAGAAAGATATAGAAAGCATGCATGAGTTTGATAGAACTATATAACATGAATTCTTAATCTAAACCATAAGCATAAACACTAATACACGACATAATTATCATATATAACCAAAACAGTTATAACAATGATTTGCAACAAAGGAAACCATCCAGCGAACAATATTCATCCAATTATTTCATAACTATTTTATAACTATTCAAGTCATTAGAAAATAATTTAAAGTTAAGTATAAATACTTGATTTCAGAAGACTTATAAAATTTCAAGTTAATTATGAACCAATTCATATTCGAAACAAATTTGATTATAAACAAAATCTTTAAGTTTTTTTTTTCTTTTTTCTTTGAAGAGGAACAAAATATTCCAATATATCTTAAAATATTAAGCTTATAAAACATTCAACTTGTTTATATAAGACATACATAAATATTCTCATAGCATTTTACAAGGATTTTCCGAAAGTTTTACAAGACTATTAGAAATTTGATATCAAACATCCTAAACAAACTTTAAAATAACATTTCTTTAAATCCAATAATTTATTGATTTCATAATTTAGAATAAATATAAGCTCAAAATCATTAGTTTAAAACTAATAATATATTCAAATCTTCTATTATATTTTCTATTTCAAATCAAGTGTAAAGATTCATATTTTCATAATCAATTTAGAAAATACTTACTTCCAAAACAATCATTCAAATCATGACAACATTTACTTAGGTTTATATAAAAAATCTAAATAGTCCAAAACTTCTAAATTTCATGTATATTTTCAAGTCAAGGGTATATGAAATTTAATACCTTTCTTTCAAAATAAACATTCAACTCATTTTTTTTTCTCACACATATTATACTATAAACAGAACATCCCAAATCATTTGTTCCGTAAACTTTTAAAATAGAAAATTTTATATATGCAGTCTATTTATATAATATCTCTAAATTGAAAATTTTCAAAGAAATTTATATTAATCCCATTTAAAGAGATTTCATTTGGAAATCCATTTGCAAAATCACTAACTTCAATATATCAATACGTTTACAAAAATTCAATGTAAAATTTCTTACTTTATATAAAGTAACTTCATTTAAAAATTAAAAATAGACATCCTTATAAAATGTGTAAACTATTTGAAAATAATCATCAACATCTCTACATATATTTAGAAAGAAGTTGTTTGAATTCTTAAATCCATTGCTTACAAATTTCTAGTTTTAATATCGAAATACTTTTCAAGCATTATTTATAAACATTAATAATCAATCTCAAAACATTATTATTATCACAGTAACTTACTTCTAAATATTTTAATTAAATTATAATAATTAATTTTAAAACATTATAATAATTTTTAACTTTAAACAATATTTTGAATATAAATTAGATAACGTAGGACATTGCTAATAATAATTACTATGCAAACATTTTGCTAAAATAATATTTATAAACGTTTAAGTTGAGCATAAAACATTAAATTATATATAAACAACCCTTTTAAAACATTTCCCAAACAATTTCGGAACTAGTGATATAGAAAATGTAATAAGTTTTATATCAAAATACCTTTTATCACTCAATGTCTTAACAGATTTATCCTTATTTTTACAAATTTTAGCCACACATTGATCCGGAACAAGACTGAAATATCTAAATACTTAGTAGATTTATTTCAATATCCAGTTAAAATACTTAGAAAACCTTTAAAACAGATATGGAAAGCACCGTTCAACAATCCAATGTCAAATGATGATAATCGGTTAGCAGTGGCCCACTGCTGATTCCAGTGTTTATGCAATGGATACAAAACCTTCCAGAAGATCCATCTATTTTCCGGATTCCAGAAAAATATCATGGATATTTCGTAAACAAGGGACCATCGACCCCTGCCATAGTGGTACCCTGCTGATTCAATGATTTACACAATAGTTGCACTTCCTTCCCGGAAGATCCATAAACAACAGATCACAGGATTGAAAGCGTATCCATTGGATAAACTAAAGAATCATCTACCCCTAAAAAATTTGAGGAACTCATAAGTTTAAGTTCGAACAACCTATATTGGTTCGAATCCATTTCTGGATTCACCCAAGTCCATTAGGGTTATCGGTCGAATCCACTACTAGATTCACCGAAGTCCATTAGGGTTCGAAGCATATCATATTATACTTCTTTACGGAGGGTACTTCTCCATATCTTTCACTTCAAAATATATCATATTATACATGGCACCCTTTTCAAATCATAACTTCAAATATCACACTTATATAAATTCCATTATATATAAGATTTCATTTTCAAATCGAGTACTTTCCAAAATCAATAGTCTCAAATATATCATATCATTCTTATATAAATTCCGTTATATATAAGATTATTGCTATTCAGATCGAATACCATTCAAAATCAATATTCTTCGAAATAACTTCATACTTATACAAA
This sequence comes from Allium fistulosum, assembly GCA_030737815.1. Classification (NCBI taxonomy): domain Eukaryota; kingdom Viridiplantae; phylum Streptophyta; class Magnoliopsida; order Asparagales; family Amaryllidaceae; genus Allium; species Allium fistulosum. The sequence continues at coordinate 857,094,214 of CM060907.1, forward strand.
TCATTTTCATATAAGAATAGAAACTTTCAAATCAAATATTTATACAGAGTCAAAGGTCTTCGAAATCAATCCTTTTTCAATTATCAGTTCAGTTCCAAACCCATATACGATCTCCATAATCAATTTTTTTCAATCACATACCATTCGATTTCAAAATTTTCCAAATTTCAAATCAATATTTATTCACAACTTCAGTTTTATATTTATCAAATTAAGATAAAATCAAATTTCTTTACTAACCAAATACTTTTCAGAATCTTTTACTATAAAACATTTACTAGGTTCAAAATATTTCTTAAAACAATTTCCATTATAAACCTTTCAAAACTATTTTTCATATTTATACAAAGTCAAAACTGCTTTAAAAAAAATCAATTTTCCAATAATAAGTTTTTACAAATATTCACTATGTTCATAAACATTTCTTAAAACAAAACTTATTTTAAAACATTTAAAAACTAAATTTCATACTTGTATGGTACAAAGTAATCTTATTCATTTTTCTTATCAAAATATTTAACATTTAAACTTTTTAAATTCTATTATCCTTTAGTTTAAGCATTATAAAACTAAATTTTTATATACTTTTCCAAAATACTAAGCTTTAAATTTAAATCTCAATTTGGAAGTGTTCGACTATTCAAAATAGTCGAAAAAATTCAAATTCCAATTCAAAATTGGAAATCAACAATCAATCATCTCAACAAGATGCGCAATCAATCGATCAATTAATCCTAATGCATATGATACGTGTGTTCATAATATTATTCAATAGAAAACTCGAGAACTGAACATCGGATTTTATTTCAAATCATTTGAAATAAACATATACATATTTCTTTCGAATATCAAATCATAGTTCAGGGATTTGAATCAAAACCACTTTCATCAAAACAATCGCATAGCACAGCTACTACAATGGTCTTGCCACTTTTGAAAACTGTTTCAAAAATCATCTTGAAACCATTTTGAAAACATTTCTATTCTAAAAATACTTTCGAATTATGCTATTATATATTTCCAGAATCTTAAGAACCAATTTCCAAAACTTATGGAATTCAAACTCTTAAATTTCCAATTTGAATTTCTTTTTAATCATAAATCATATTTGTATGAGTCATTATCTTATAATATTCATTTCAAAAATCGTAATTCTTTGTTTGGATTGAAATAAATAACTTTAATCTAAACAATCAATTTTTTTAACCCAACATTGTCGTCGAACGCCTTATAGTCAAATTGTGAAACTTAATTTACTAGGTGTTCGTTTCAACATTCCCACCAAATTACAATTTCTATCCTTCCTATGCATGAAAAGGTAAATTACTTACAACTGGTTATGCACTATTCGAAAGCCAACAACAAAAGTCAAATGCTCATAAACTAGCCGAGCACAACTAAGTAATCAGTAAATGATAATATGCACAATCATACCAATCGATCAATCAACCAGCAAAATGATAACATCCAATCATCATCAAACAGTCACAAATGATTTTTATCAGTTTATAGAATTCATTCCTTTATATTCTAAATATAATTCAGGTTAAAATCATTTCATTTATTAATTTCAAAATATTTTTATATCACTAATAAATACGCTCTCTCATATATGTATATACACTCAATGAGCTTATCCTATAGGTTTAGGTATACACTAAACCAAAGCTCTGGTAAGAACTGTGACGACCCACCTTTTTGGAAAATTTAAGTTGACAATAAACCACACATGTCCAACTCAAACCGTTTAAAAGGTAGGTTATCAATGGGTTTATTTTAAAGAAATAAAAGGAAAGAAGAAAACAACAACAGAACCTCGTAGCGGAATGATAAAATACAATCATAACATAAACAGTTCATGAAGTTGTTTAACAATATATACTTAATTCAATTTTCCACATAAATCAGAGTTATAAGATATTATTAGAGTATACAATTTAAATAGATAGAATGAAATAGTACAGCAGAACAAATACTAAAAATTATGGTATACAAAATCTTCGTCTTCGTCCTTCAGAATAACTGTCTTCGATAACTGAAAAACTTGGTCAGACCCGATCATAATGAAAAAACAAAACACTCGAGTCTGGACTAAAAATCCTCATGTAAGTCAAATCAAAATCAGGTGAAATATAGCTATAAATAACCTCATTCTTTTACTTCGAAATTTCGCATGAAAAAATTCACCGTTTCAAAACTTCTATTCATGGGCTTTGGAAATTTATCAACTTTAAATCAATTTAATAAATTCACAGTTTAAACAACTTCAATGTTTAAATCAGATTTTATTTAACGTTGAAACAAATACAAGGTTTTTATCAATCATTACTCAAATAGTTGATTTTAGTTTCAGGAGGTTTCACGATTACTTCACCAATTTCGAAAGTGTCAATAATTCCATTTTCAGTGTGAAATACCAAAATCATCCATTTGTTAAATTTCCAAGTTAAATTTCAAAAAAATTCAGAATTTAAAATTCAATTTATCAAAATCTCCAATTTCACCAAATGACGATAAAATCACAACAATCACATTTCTGCAAAAGCAGTCAACAATGCATCCAACAATTCACATATCAATAGGACGTCCAAAGTTCTATATCCAAATTCAATGTACAAACGATCAATCGTATCAATAGTGATAATAACAGGGTGATAATATGGATATATCGAAATCACTCAGCAACATAACAGCCAATCACAAGTCTCATCCATTGCAATATCAACCAATATCCAAAGCAGCAAATTCATCCATATCTTAGCAACCAATAACTACCAATGTCGGGTGTTTAAAAGTGATATGGAATTTCAATTAGCAACATCAATTTAAATATCAAGTTAAATGTCAATTTAACTATCATATTAAATGTCACATTTTTAACTATCAAATTAAATGTCACATTAACTGTCCAATTTGTTGTCTAATTTAACTATCAAATTATATAAATTTAACGGTCAAATTTAAGTTCAATTTAAATTCAATCAGTTCAAATTTAATCAATTTAATTCCCATCAATTAAATTTCCAAATAGCAATCAATATAAATTTATCACTTCATTAATTGATTTAACTAACAGTAGGAAATTTAGTACTTCATGAATGGGTTTAACCACTCACCTTTATTTGAAACTGAAAATATTCCAGGGTCAAGTAAATTCCAATCCAGCTCCATGTCGTAGCCTTCACCGATACGATCGCAACACGACTCGTTTCGCTCGAATCCGACCTTGTACGAGAAAGTTACGGATTAATTAATATTCGATATAATTAAAAACATAATTAGCTTAATTAATAAAATTTAACATAAATTAAACCTCTCCATTCCTCTCTCGTTCCCACTCCAGGCCGAGAAACCCAACCACACGAACCCGACATCGACGATCGCCCATTACCAGACCACACCGGACCCAAATCCAAACCTACCGCCGCAACCGCCTCTTCAAGCTCCACCATCGCCTATAACCGTGACGCCTCCACCGCCGCATCTCGCCTCGAGAACCCAAAAGCTGTGCGATCTTCAGGCCCAGATTCTGGCGAATTCGGGTGACAATGACTCAATCCAACCGCACGTCTCATCATGCTCTCCAACTTTGCTTTTGGAGTCATCTGATTTCGTTAAGAGGATGAGGAGAAAATGAGAGGAAAAGAAGAACAATTTCCAGCCATTAAAATGAATGAACGGCGGCCAGAAAAATAAGCTAGGGTTTATGAATGGAAGGCAATTTATAGAAAATTTCTGCAGCACTATTCATCCGTGGAAATTTCAAACTCCAAACGAGACATGTCGCTTGGTATTCTATATGTTATACCCTTATTCCAAATACAATGGAACATATATCGAGAGCCAATTCCATCATATTCAGAAGGTAGCATTTTCAAAATCAAATTATTTTAATTAAAGTTCTAAAAATAAATTCTATGCGTTTCTAGGTAGCACGGCCAAACGATAAGTCCAACTGCTACGAAACTTGAAATCTTACAATGATTCACTATTAAGGAACCGATGGAACTGGTTTCGTCAAAATCTAAGACAGTTCCCAAAAAGACTATTTTTACACGTTAATTAAACGAGAAATTTCCAAAATTGATTTAATCACTTTTAAATTCAAATTTAAAGCTAACAATTTTCATTCTTGTTTAATTAAAATTTATATCAACTTTTGAAATCATTTTCATTCATATTAAATTCAAGATTCAGTTATTTAAACAATTTCAAAAATTAAATTTAACAATTAATTGTCAAATAAATCACTATATTTGAAATACAAGTTATTTAACTTATAAAAATTAACTTTTAAAACGAATTCAAATAAGAAAACAACTACTTCCATTTTACAGTAATTCAACATCTTTGCAATTATTGTATAGCGTAAAAGTTATTCATTCCTTACCAAATAAATGTTTGCTTATTTTTGAAATTTATACTTATCAAAAAATACAGTTTCATATAAATAACTCATGCTTTTACTTCTAGTAAACATTCATTCGATTCTTTATTAACTAAACATTGATTATTTCAATTTCTGTTATCAAATACTTACAATTCAATAAAATTACAATCATAGTCAAATAAGACGTACTTATATATATTATGTCAAATATTATTTTATAGATAAAATGTTCATTCTAATTCAATGCACAAATGTTTTTTTTACGTTAAATACATAGATTACACTATGCTTCACTTCTTTATTTACAGTATTTCAATAATCTAATTTTCGATGAATTCCAATATTAGAATCTCAATAAATTCCAACATTAGATTTCAAGTGAATTTTAGTTTTCAAACAATTATTTTATTTTTATCCAAATAGTTCAACATCTATTATTCAACTCTGGCTATTGATTACAATAACATTCAATACATTGAATTTCATTTCAATACTTGTTATTGCCTACATCTTCGAAATTGGTTATTTAAATTTTTTTATTCAAGTTCATATTCAATAAATTACATTAATTATAAGTCATTAAATTTTTATTTCTAACCAATTTTGTTTAATAATTATATTAAATTTAATAATTTAAAATAGTTAAAAATACGAATCGTTGCAAACTTCCTCTGAAATATCATCTAACATTGCATTATTATTAACATTCATAGCATCTACCCATGTATCATCTTCGTCAAGGGAAGCAGTGATTTGTTGAGACTTGGTTTTGATTCATGACACGAAGCTATCACTACAACATACAGATTCGACGACCGTTATGAAAAAAAGAGAATATATACTTCATGGAGACAAGACATCAAAATCGGTGCATCAACTTTTATATTATTTTGTTTTGAGTCTTAAGTCAATATTTTTTAAGATCTCTCCTCGTTTACGTATATATTAGCTTATATATATAATCTTCTTATTTTCAAATGATTTATACATATATAAGCATATAAAATATATATGTATTATCAAAGTTTTTAAAGTTAGAATCATATAATATATATATAAGGAAAATAGGCACAGGGAAGAAGTTGCAAAAAAATTTAGTCTCGGGGACAACAAGTTTGCTTTTTAGTCGAAAGGACACTTTCTAGTGTAAACAGAAAATGATAGTTCCAACTATCATTCTGTGATTTACACTAGAAAGTGTCCTTCAGCCTAAAATGCAAACTTCTTGTCCCTAAAACTAAATTTTTCTTTAATTTTTTCCTTGAGCCTAAAAACCCCTATATATATTATATATACCTGTGTAAACTGTGCAAATTGCACAGATAATACCAGGTCAGTCGACTGACCTGGTAGCTCAATCGACTGACCTGCGAGTATCTGTGCAACATGCACAGGTGCACAAGTATATATATAATATATAATAAAAATCGTTTGAATATTTAGTCGACTGACCCAGAGGCTCAGTTGACTGAATTTCTATAACGGCTATATTTTCTAAAAAGACACGATCATTCGTGAAGAGTTACGAATCTCTACGAAGAGATTTAGACGCGACGCTTCAACCGGAACTCTTCGCCAATGGTCGCTACTATTTAACAACTATAAATACATATCCTAACTCCATTCCAAAAAGCTAAATCTGCTTATCTAACTCTCTTGAATATTCTTACGACTATACTCTCAAATATTCAGCATTCTTAACATACTTATTGCTTGAATTAGATTTATATATCATATTCTAAGCAATACTATTCCTTTCTAATCTTCATAAACTTCAAATATACATATTTATACTCGAGGAGAAGATAATAGGAAGGGTGTACTATAAACAGACTTATCCGTGTTATCAGAACACAAAAAGTCAAACAATCTTTTGTATTTGTTAAAGTCCTATTCTGTTGCTCAGGCGTGTGAAGTCCTCTTCGGCTGCCGAGGCGAAATCCTATTCCGCTGCTCAGGTCCCTATTCGGCTGCTCAAGGGTTGTATAGACCTGCTCCTCCGGGTTAAGTGAGGGTTGCTGTTTTTGTGAAATTCCAGAAGGAGTTTGGGACTGGACGTAGGACGGAGCTCCGAACCAGTATAAAAATCTCTGGTGTTATTTTTATTATACTGCTCTTATATTCCACACTATTTACTGTATAACAATCATCACTATATTCTGCATTATCGTATATCATACTACACGATCCATAGCACACTTTCATTTGGTATCAGAGCAGATTCTTCATATAACCATAACACAGTTATCCGATACTCTAATAATATGGAAACTAACATTAGCACTAGCATTAACACTAGCTTCATAGAAGGACAATCCATTGCACGTCCACCACTATTCAATGGCATGAACTATAACTATTGGGCCACACGAATGAGAATATATATGCAAGCAAATGGTTTGATTCATGGAATATTACTCAGAAAGAATACACTATTCCTACCGATGAGTATTCTGCTTGGACAAATACACAGAAACTAGATGCCACAACAAATGCAAAAGCCATGAATATGTTGTTTTGTGCCTTAGATAAAAATGAGTTTAACCGTGTTAGTATGTGCAACACTGCTTATGAAATATGGCATACTCTCAAAGTTACACACGAAGGAACTAGCAAGGTCAAACAAAGAAAGATATCCATGCTCAAAAGTCAGTTTCAAAGCTGCAGAATGAAAGACGATGAATCTATAAACGATATGTATTCAAGATTTTAGGATATCTATCATTCATTAGTAGGACTAGGAGTAAAATATTCAGATTTTTGATATCGTATCCAGAATCCTTAATTCTTTAACGGAAGAATGGGAAAGAAATGTTCTCGCTATTGAAGAAGCGAACGATATTTCCAAAATAACTCTGGAAGAGTTAATATGAAATCTAATGTCCTATGAAGTGAATTTGTAGGCTAAACGAGTGCAAGCTCAAGATAAAAAGAATATAGCATTCTATGCAGAACAAGAAGAATCAAATTCAGACGAAGACGACCTGGCCTTTATTGCCAAAAACTTCAAGAAATTCTTGAAGTATAGAAAAGGAAACAGAAATAATGGCAAGAGAAGCTCAAACAGCAATAAACACCGTCTTCATCTGTTCTGGAGTGCTTTAACTGTCACAAAAAGGGGCATATACAAAAGGATTGTTCGGATCAAAAGAAAGAATATCACAATAAAAGGAAGGACAAATTCAAAAAGAAAGCTTTCTCAGTTACATGGGATGATTCAGACTCCTCCTCCTCAGAAAGCGAGAGTGACAACGATAATGAACAAGCCAACGTATGCTTTATGGCCAAAGATAATGAGGTTAGTGATTTAACTTTTGATGATATGATAGAGATAAACTCAGAATTGTTAGATACTTTAAAAAGTCTCAAAAGAAAATATAAAGAGGCTGTTGAAAATCAGAACAAGGCAGAATTCGAAAGAGATATGCTTAAAGACAAGAAGAAAATATTGGAAGAAGAACTTGAGAAAACTCAAGAATCGCTTTCAAATGTTAATTCTCAACTAATATTATTGAGTCAAGAAATTGAGACTCAAAAAGAAAAGAATGATGTTCTTGTTTCAGAAAATCATGATTTGAAAACTAATATCAAAATGGTAGAACTAGAAAATTCAAGTCTAAACACTAAACTAGAAGGAATCACTAAAAATGTCTCGAATTTTAATAAAGGCAGAGAGAATTTATCTAGAATTATTGAAAAATCACAACCTGCTAATAATAAAAACAGACTAGGTTATAAGAGGAAAGTCTAGAATTCACAATCCAGTAATTTAAACAATGTTAAGTCTAATAAAACACCCATATCTTCCAAAAGATAAGTTTCTAAAACTATCAATATATGGGTTCCTAAAACAAATAACAAGTTAACAAGGAATAAGTATATTAGATCATTCAAAGAAAACGTTCATAATAATAAGAATTATATTTATAAAAGGGATACTGAACCCACTTGGGTTTGGTTTCCTAAGATCTAACTCTTAGGACCCTATTAAAAAGGTGGGTACCAATGTCATCTCATAGTTTTTTCAGGTCCCACTCAAGAAAAGAGGAAAATGGATACTCGACAGTGGTTGCTCAAAACACATGACATGAGACAAAGATATGCTGACAAACATTACATACTCAGATGGAGGTTCTGTCACTTTTGGAGACAATTCCAAGGGATATATTATCGACAAAGGTGATGTGAGCAATTACGGTACATCTAAATTACCTCTTATTACAAACGTTTTATTAGTTAAGAATCTAAAACATAATCTATTAAGTATAAGTCAATTATGCGATAAAGGATTTAAAATATCTTTCTCTGAAAATAAATGTAGTATCTTCGATCAAAATCAGAATCTTATTTTCGAAGAAGATAGATATAGAAACATTTATGTTTTAAATATGAAAGTTAATCATAACTCAGACATGTGTTTAATAGCCAAAGAAAATGATCCATGGCTATGGCACAAACGATTCTGTCATATCAATTTCAAAACTATAAATAAAATTTCTAAAAATATTCTCGTAAAAGGATTACCAAAGATGAGTTTTAAAGTTAATAATACCTGTGATGCATGTCAATTAGGTAAATTAACTAAATCTTCGTTTAAATCTAAGAAAGTCATTTCGACATTACAACCACCTGAATTACTTCATATAGATTTATTTGGACTGACCCAAGTTAAATCCATAAATCACAATAAATACGTGTTTGTAATAGTTGATGATTTTTCTAGATATACGTGGACTATCTTTATGAAAAATAAAAGTGACACTTTTGAGAATTTCAAAACATTAAGACATGGCTTGTGCTAAATAGCCAATGTTTCGTATTATTTTGTTACCTTAAAGTTCTTGTTTGTGATGTTGCAATGTATGAATGCTTGTTTCTTTTATTGCTATGATTTGAATATCTATACATTCATCATACGATTATTCATGTTCTTTATTTCTTTTTGTCGATGACAAAGGGGGAGAAAATTATCACTAACATTAAGAATGCAGGATATATATCAAAGATTCAAGGGGAGTAAGTATTCATATTATATTATATACAGTCGAAATCCATATCTATTTACAGGTAGTCATCAATCAAAAAGGGGGAGAATGCTGAGACTTGGTTTTGATTCATGACACGAAGCTATCACTACAACATACAGATTCGACGACTGTTACGACAAAAAGAGAATATATACTACATGGAGACAAGACATCAAAATCGGTGTATCAACTTTTATATTATTTTGTTTTGAGTCTTAAGTCAATATTGTTAAGATCTCTCCTCGTTTACGTATATATTAGCTTATATATATAATCTTCTTATTTTCAAATGATTTATACATACATAAGCATATAAAATATATATATTATCAAAGTTTTTAAAGTTAGAATCATATAATATATATATATATATTATAAACCTGTGTAAACTATGCAAATTGCACAGATAATACCAGTTCAGTCGACTGACCTGGTAGGTCAGTCGACTGACCTACTAGTATCTGTGCAACATGCACAGGTGCACAAGTATATATATAATATATAATAAAAATCATTTGAATATTTAGTCGACTGACCCAGAGGCTCAGTTGACTGAATTTCTATAAAGGCTATATTTTCTGAAAGACACGATCATTCGTGAAAAGTTATGAATCTCTACGAAGAGATTTGGACGCGACGCTTCAACCAGAACTCTTCGCCAATGGTCGCTGCTATTTAACAACTATAAATACATATCCTAACTCCATTCCAAAAAACTAAATCTGCTTATCTCTCTTATCTAACTCTCTTGAATATTCTCGCGACTATACTCTCAAATATTCAGCATTCTTAACATACTTATTGCTTGAATTAGATTTATATATCATATTCTAAGCAATACTATTCCTTTCTAATCTTCATAAACTTCAAATATATATGTTTATACTCAAGGAGAAGATCATAGGAAAGGTGTACTATAAACAGACTTATCCATGTTATCAGAACACAAAAATTCAAACAATCTTTTGTATTTGTTAAAGTCCTGTTCTGCTACGCAGGTGTGTGAAGTCCTCTTCGGCTGCTGAGGCGAAATCCTGTTCCACTGCTCAGGTCTGTTCGGCTGCTCAGGGGTTATATTTACCTGTTCCTCTGGGTTAAGTAAGGGTTGTTGTTTTAGTGAAATTCCAAAAGGAGTCTGGGACTAGACGTAGGACGGAGCTCCAAACCAGTATAAAAAACTCTGATGTTATTTTTATTATATTGCTCTTATATTCCGCACTATTTACTGTATAGCTATCATCACTATATTCTGTATTATCGTATATCCATATTACACGATCCATAGCACACTTTCATGATTTCCATGCTATCCAAATGCGATACATCATTATCAGCATTTCCTTCCTCTATATCTTCAATTTCAACATCTTTATCTTTATTTTCTTGTACATATTCATTTTGAAATTTGCATTGGAATTGACTGCAGAGGATATGACATGAAACCATACCGAGGTGACCGTGGTGAATATGACATGAAACCATAGCCGGGTGTTTGTGTATACAACTTGTAAATACATAAGTAATTGTTAATTACATAAATATATAGAATAAGAATAAAACATACATGCATCACATGAAACCATACTCAAGTGTTTGTATGTAAACGTTCGGTGGCTGGTAGGAATAATATGGGTAATACATTTGACTTTGCTCGGTAGTATTACTCAGTCCAGATTGGCTTGCATAATCTATGATGTGAGCTTGCAGTTCAGTTGTTTATACCACCCCCTCCTTCTTAACATACAACTTGATTACTTTTATCCCCATGCAAAATATCGAATTGACATCATCGTCATCATTCACCTCAATAGTAATCAGACCATCATCCGTAACTCATTTACTTACCAGCGAGATGTCAAATTCGGTTGAATTAATCTTTGTAGCTTTGCAAATTGTCATTTTCAACTCAAGTTAATTGCAACCCTTCCTCACTTTAGATCCTTTATGCTTTCCGCCAACACGGGTTAGCTTGCTATTTCGTCGGTGGTTAAATCACCATCATAGTGACAAATAATCGGTACGGTAGTGATAGATCAAGCAAATTTTAAGAAACTAAATTTCAGTTATAAATCTAATAAAATAAGTAGACAAGGGTTTCAAATCTTTACTTGAAATATAGAAGAAAGTGAAATCTTATGTTGATCTTTGACGATTGAAATGAATTTGAGTGCATTTGTTATATTTTTAGTTGAGCTGTAGTAAGATCAATGGAGTTTAGGTTTCCAAAATAAGTTGGAGAAGAAGAGTTATGTTGGAGTGGAGAGGCTTATAGGGTAGTATAAGCTGCTATTGGGCCAGCACAATAAAAGCCAAGATACAAGTGCAACTTATAGTTGCGCCTAAGGCATTATAGGTGAGCGCAACATATAATGCGCTAACATGCGCTAACACGCAACTTACAATTGCTCATGTAACCTGTTATTGTGAAAACAACTGATCAAATCCAATCCAACTTACATTGTAACGACCCGTATTTTTAATAATTAAAACTAATAAATTAAATAAGATTTTTGAAATTTAATATTGTGAGAAATTAAAATTTATGATTTATTTATGAGAAAAATAATCAGAATATGATTTAATAATGTTGTTTGAATGTTATTGACGATTATTTTAATGTAATTTCAATTAATTGAAATAATTGTAAAGTCAATATGGTTATAATTGTAAATAAGGAATTAAATTTGTAATTAATGGAATTAATGAAATTGAAATATTATAATTAATATGGTAAAAGATGATAACTGTACAATATGAATGTAATAAAATGTAAACTGATGTTAATTATATTCATAAGATAATAGTTAATTCAATAATAACAATGTAAATCGAAATAAAAGAATTTGATTGAAATAAAAAATATAATTAACTAGGGTTTTATTACAATTGTAATTGAACGTTGAAATTAGTGCAATATTTAAATATTGGATTTAACATGAAAAATTTACTTTTAAAAGATTATAAATTTCTATGTAATCAAGGATGATAAAATTTTTAACTTTTAAATTTGAATTTAAAGGTGATTAAATCAATTTAATAATAATTTATTTAATTAACGTGTAAAAATAGCCATTTGGCCATTGTCTCGAATTTCGACGAAACCAATTTCATTGGATCTGTAACAGTGAATTATTGTAATATTTCAAGTTTCGTAGCGATCGGACTTATTGTTTGATCGTGCAAGCTCGAAACGCGTAGAAATCGATTAATGGAATTTAAATGCATATAATTTGTTTTTAAAGCTAACTTCTTTATATAATGGAATTAGGGTTTGAAATTAGTTCCATTGAGTTTTAAAATATTGAAAACCTATATATCGATATATTGGATGACCTACTTTTGTTTTGGAAACGAAATGGGCTTTTCGGGTCTTTGTTATCATTTTGACCCGATTAGATATTTCCACTCATTCTTATCCATCTGTCTATATAAATAGATACTTCCTGAAACCGTAGCAATCTTCTGATTTCATTTGCTGTACGTACAAATTTCTACTCCTTCCTTCCTTCTCAATGGCTGTCATCCTAAACTCTAATTTCAATTTCAATTAAAACCCTAATTTCAAATTCAAATTCAAATCGAAAATTCAAACTCCTCCAACTATATCAAATTATATATCGTTGGAAAGCTCCCGACGAGCGTAATATAGATCAACAGTTCGTTTTTGCAATCGAATCACGGTTTGGCCAGAAATCGTTGATGAAGTTTCGGTCGTCCATCCTAGGGTTTTCAATTCGACGATGGATCTTCAACGATATAACGATCGGGTGGTGCTGAGGCGTAGAGGTCGACGAGTGGAGCAGATTCATGTGGATAGTTTGTCGAGATTGTCGTCGAGATCGCCAAAAGTGGGCTTTGAAGTTGCGCATTTTGGTTTCGGCCAGAGGCTAGGGCCGACGGCGAGTTCGTCGTGGTCATGCTCAATGAGATCGAAGGCTGGCGTAGCGGCGGCGATAATTGCTTGTTCGTGATGGCTAGAGCTGTGTTCGTGGGTTCAGAGACGTGGATACAGCTGTAGGGTTGAGGATAGAGAGAGGTGACGTGTTGTTTAAATTTTAACCATTGTTTTATTATTTAATTTAAATTTAATTTTTCAAACGTTCTAACTATCATAACTTGTTCATACGAGCTCAGATTTGGACACGGTTTATTCCATTGCGATCATATCGAAATTCCATACAGTCAGAAACTGGTTTGGCTCTATTTTGAGACTGTTGGATTTTTGGGCTTTATTTGGATTTTCAATCGACTACAAATCGAAGGTGAGTGATTTAACCCACTCACAAAAATTAAACCATCTTATGTTAGTTAAATTAAATTTACGATGTGATAAGAATATTATTGATTGCTGTTTGGTAATTTAAATTGTCATTTAAATTTAATTTGAAGTTATATTGAATTAACTTGCCATTAAAATTAGTATTGAATTTAAATTGATAGTTAACTACCTGATATTGATAATAAGTTAATTGTTGTGATTTATTTGCTGATTTGGATGTTGATTGTGATGGATGTTTATTTGTTGTCATTTTGGATGACTGGATGTTTATATCCCTGTTATCGCTATGGGTTGAAATGATACATACCCGAACGATCTTATAGATTAGGGAAAATCGTTATGGGTTGAAATGATAAATCCGAGCGATTTTATTGATTTGGAAATTATTGATTCAGGGTGCGGGTTGAAATGATATATACCTGGAAAATTTAACTATTTTGGGGTTGAAATGATACATACCCTATCACTTGACAATAGGGTAGAAAATTATATACGGACACCGTTAGTCGGTTTTAAATTATTTTCTAAACAGTAAAGTATGTTCGATTTTTAAATTTTATTTAATGATTTATTTAAATTTTATATTTGGAAAATAATTTATTTTATATGTTTTAAAGTTTCAGATTATAAGTTAATATATGTTTTTAAATATAATTTTAAGATTTTAACTTATAATCACTACAACAAAATGTACCTATCATAACATTTCAAAAACGCTTAAAAACATTTAACAACGTTTTTAACTACGTTGTATATTAACATGCCATTATAAGTCAGACATATACCATAGCAAGACAGAAAACGCTGTAGAATCCACGTATCTATAGCATTTTTTTGATGTCATTAATACGTTTTGCAGCATTTTTGTTGATGAGCAAAATTTCTTTTCTTAGCGTTTGTCTTGTCTTAGAAATATATTCAATAACGGTTATAATATGCTATGTTAACTTTTTACAACGTTCTTTTCATTGCTGTGATTTCTTTTTACAGCGTTTCTTTTGTTGCTATGATGTTTATTTACAGCATTTTCTGGAATGATTGGGTCCTATTTTATAGCGTTTCTATAGCGTTTTGGAAACGCTGTTAAAACTTTTATAGCATTTCAAAAACACTGTTTAATCTTTTCTATAGCGACATAGAAACACTGTTAAATATTTTCATAGCATTTTATAAACGCTGTCGTATTTTTCTCAGTTCCTAACTAATATATAGCAGGTTCCAATTCTATATGTAGCCACAAATTATGTATAACACAGTTTATATAAACACATATATTTCATAATAAACATATATTATATTAATCACACATTTTGTAATCAACATATTATATTAATCACATGTCTTGCAATTAACATGAAACATTACATAATAAACATACGCAATATTCTTACATCAAAATAGATAATAAGTTCATAATATTTCAATGTAGAATAAGCAGCAAATAGTGACCAAAAGTATTAATACATACAAGCATACAAACCGAAATGTAGTTATGGCATCAAAAGTAATTTCAAATCCATAAATTACTGCGGTATGTTACTATTTTTTTCCATCAAGTATATCTATCCACCTGCAAAGGAAAAGTTCTTTATTATACGTACTTGATTAGGATTAAAAGACGGAAGCATTAAGTAGCTAGTTCTCAAGTTATTTTAAGCTTTATAAAACAAACATGTGAAAGAGTGAGCTTGAAACTTTTCTTTATACTTGTTTTTTGCTATTATTAATTGCAAGTTCGGTTACAATATAAACTTATACCGTTTTTTTATTAGTATATAATTTAATGTGTATTGTTTTATAGTTATCCATTGTACCACTAATGTGATTTTAAAGTCTTAGACTCCGTGTTAGTATCTAGTATATAAATGTGTTTCTAACCATTATTTGCAAAACTGTTTGTTGCATACTAAAAGTTTAGAGGCATTATGAACTGATTGCCTTACAAATAATCATCTCTCAGGCTATGTTTTACCTAACTACATATAGTTAACAGTGGACATAAATACATGGCTAGATAGTTTAACAAAGAACTGACAAAGTTGGATGTTCATAAGATAGTTTAATAAGTAGTTAAATGAACTATAAGTAGTTAAAATTAGAATTTTAGTTAATAAAATATTTAAATATTTATAAATAGTTGAATGGATTACAATTTAGTTATAAAATAGTTAAATAAAATATTTAAATGGTCGAATGACTTATAAAGAGTTAAAATTAGGATTATAGTTAAATGGTTGAATTTAGAAGGTCAAGAAGATTAAATCAACAACATCCACTATTTATTCTCATATATAATGCGACAAGGGTTCACAAACCAGTAATCATTTCATGTCGATGAAAATATGTTTGAGACATTAATTGAAGAGATAAGTATATGATTGTAGTAATTGTAGTAAATATGTTTCATATAATATATACATAGTTAGCTTATAGTTAGAATATATAACACGGTTAGTTAGTTATATACGAACAATTTGATTCACGGTTAGTTTATACGTACACATGTTATATACAGGTTATAAAACAAATTCATTTACATTGTTAAATACTCTACATTGATGAAGAGAAATTGTTACCGTAAAATATTGAGTACACTCTATATTGGAATATTGATAAAGGGAAATAGTTACTCTACAACACTATATACTCTTCCTTATATTTGTTTGTTTTCTGTTGTGTGACATGCTATTTCCATTTTCAGTCGGTAGAAATTAGAAAAGGTACAAGTGACAATTGAGGATATAGTATTGTATATAGTATTTCTTTAAGTGTAAAGCTTTTCGAAAGTTACACTATATATCGATTTTCGTAATTTTATATAATTAACTTATCTTTCAATAGTTACAATTAGCACCCAAATTATTAGAGTTTACACATGCAATAGAATATTAGTGTTTACACCTGCAATGACTGAGTTTCTACCTTCAATAGTACAATTAAAATTATTAGTATACTTTATAGCAGACCGACACCAAATTCACTCAAAAAATTTAGTATTTCCTCATGAAATATTATAATGCTTTATTATAGAAATGTTTTAAGCTTTAGATTGTAGTTAATTTTTATATTTATTGAAATATTAGGCTTCTTTGATAAGGGATTAAAACCATATAAAATTCTGAAGTTGACGAAAGGAATAGTAAAAAGAAAAAAGAAATAGTTACCTTTGCCATGAGTTGGGGGAGCATGATTAAGGCAGTGCAGAAGGTTCAGAAACATGGGCATTGATGGCTATAGAAGAAAGCATGGAAAGAACAGAGGTTAAATATGATTGTAAGAGAGAAAGTATCAAGTATGATAGTGGGCTAAAAAACTAAATTGAGTAATATTTTGTGGTAATGATTACCAAGAAGACAAGCATAATATTCCAAATCTAGCAAAAGAATAAAATGGTAAAAGAAATTTATTACCAGTTGAGGAAAGGGTCTATGCAATAGTACAAGGAAAACCTGCCAGCCAAATAGTGATATATTCAGTATAAAAAACATATGCTAAAAGCCAAAAAAAGAAAATCAGTACAAGTATAGATGGGATTACTAGCAAATGAATCAGCAGCCAACATGCTGGTTTTGATGTTTGTCTAAACTTTTCAAGGATTTATTGGTATTCTTAAGCTCGGATAGATTCAAATCTTTTATGCCATCAATTCTTCTAACATCTTCATTCTTTGTCGCATATTTGGTCTGTAATCTTACTCTTCAACATGGCATATACCTGGTATCAGACATTGCTAGGCAAAACAGCATATACCTAAGAACATGATAATGGATCAGGAAAAAAGGTTAAAACTGTATATTGAATTAAAGAAATAATGCAATATACTACTGTTGCTATTTTTTAGTCCGGGAAAGGTTTAGGGCTGAAAATGGTAAAGTTTAATGATTATGCTACTCCAAAGAATTTGAATAAAGCAAAAAATGACCATTTGACAGGGTATACTATAGGTGTGACGATAGTACATATAACCTTTCAAATCACATAACAGTAAAACTCGATAAATAGTGTGCATACTGGGTAACAATGCACTAAAGTTGCAATTAAATTGCTAGTTCATTTAATATTATTTAACAAAAACGAATTTGTTGTTAATATTTGTAAAAAAAGGTAGACCCAATTTTATAAATAAAGGTTTGACTAGATATTGCAGAGCCCACCAATTGATTAAGCATTGAAATTGTCCATTTTTAATAACTCAAGTATTAGATTGCAATTATCAAGCAGACTCCATAAATTGCAAGTGTTATAAAATGTTTTATACTGTGTTGATTTGTTCTGTATTATATTTATAAATTCTGGTCGGTACATAGGATGCTATGGCATCGATAGGGATTTCTAAACACTTAATAGGGTAGACCGACACAATATTGTTTTTGAAATATAGGTAAATGAAATAATTTTAACTTGTATTATATTTTGTATATAAAAGGATAGCTTTGTTAAATGGATATAGTTGTATATGATTTGTAGGTAGTGAAATTTTATAAATATTAGTTGCAAAATAGAATTTACAAATAAAGTGAATTTACTTGGAAATTGAGACATAAGTTACGGGGTTTGAAATTTGGTTTCAAAAGATTTTGGAATATAATATTAGTATTATTTAGAAGTATTTTCAGATATAAATATTTTCAATGCGATTTGAAAGAAATGTTTTAAAGGAATTTTAAAAGGAAATAAGTTCTGTACTCCACTCTTTTGTCGCTAGAAAATAATTTCGGTGATGACGGCTGCATCATCAACATTCATTTTTGAGTTTCAGAGTAGGAAGACCACTGTATAAGCTTTACTACACATTTGTTTTGATAAACAAATCTTAATTTAAATTTCTTAATATGATTTGGATATGAAAGATATGAGTGTGTGTGTGTGTATTATTTTAAAATGATTTGAAGTGAACCCGGTATTTAGTTCTTAAGTTCCTGTTAAGTTAATGATTTTCAGTGTAGAAAAAAAGTGAAATTTTAATAGTTGGAAACTTCTAAAATGAACAATAAAAAAATAAAAGCTAAGTATTAATGGAATTGTAAAGAAATTGGAGATTTGTAACTTGTAAATTAAAAGATATAAAAATTTAGAAGATGTAATTATTGAACATTTTGTTAACTAAAATGAATAAGAAAACTTGTGTAACATTCAATTACATTCTTAAAACATATATATAACTTACTAGAAATGTTTAAAAAATTGTAAAGTTAAATAGGAATATGTAATAGAGTATTATACAAGTAAATCTTAAGTAATGAAAGTGTTGAAATGGAATTATTTCTAAATAAGAATTTTGATGTACAAGAAATGTTATAAGCATAAGTTAATGTTTTGAAATGCTAATAATTAAATTGAATAGTAAAATGCGAACATTATCTAAAAAATGTTTATAAACTTAAGAAATGACTGAAATGATTCATAAATAAGTTTATTATTAATCGACACTATAAAAGAAAGGATAAATATGAATTAAAAGGTAGAAATACTTAAGTATGAAATGTTTTATTCACGAATATTCATATTAAATTGTAATCAAGTTATAATAATAAATGGGAATTAAACTATAACTAAATTAATGAGAAATAACCTTGTATGAATAAATTGGAAATAAATGAAATGTATGTAATACTTAAATAATGAATTTATTGATTATTTTAAATATTGAATGGAAAATAATTTGTGTAAGTAAATGAATGTAAATAAATAAAAGATGATTCTGTATAAATGAAAGAGAATTTAAAATAAATGAAAAGTGAATAATGTGAGAAGAAACCAATAGAATAAACTTAAATAATGTGTTAAATTCTTTGTTGTTTGGCATATGGGATGTTTGGAAAATGATACTTTGATTTGTTTGAGGTTGTATGAATAATCTATTAAAGGCCCGTTTTTCCATACTCTTTGAATCGACAATAAACCAAACATGTTTAACTCAAATTGCACGAAAATACGGAGCATGAAGGGTAGTAAAGAAAAATAGATAGAACATAATCTCACACGAATGGAATAACATATAATATTGAACAAATATCTTTACAGCGGAAAACATTTAAATACATATATCAGAGTCTAACCTAAATTCAGCCTGGACAGTTATAAACATATGTCCTTACAATTGCTGACAAACATCAACTAAAACAAACTAAGTACAGCGGGTAATAGAATATGTCCATACGTTGATGAATATCTCCAGCTCTCCTCCGGAAACTCCAACCGTCTTCGACTAAACCTGAAACTACTCGGATCTAACTCGAGTATTGAAAATACCCGGATCAAGCTTGATAAACCAGCGTGAGAAAAACTCAATAATAAATGACAGTGTCATATATCAGCCTTTGGATAAAATCCTTTGAAAACAAAAGTATCTCATAAGACCACGCCCACACATAAACACGGACGGGTTTTTACCTTATGATAACTAAAACACTTTTATATCAAAACATTTGATATTATTTCTAATGACACCTCTTTGAAAACATTTGCAAATAAACTTATTAATCTTATCCGAAATGGTTACCCATATAGCATTTCGAGGCTATTCATTATGCCAATACAAACAAAATCGTAGGTTCTTATTGGAGAATGGATTTCCATACGAATGACCAGGTGAAGGATCTACCTTTCGAAATCGGTACACCTCTAGATGGATGTCCCGAGGAACCATCACAAAGCTCCTCTACCAACACAAGACCGGCCTACCTCTATAACTAGATATTACCGAATATGTCATCCCCCGGTCGTTACCGACCTTTAACCGAGCACTCGTTCCCATACACCACATTAATTTACATCCCGAACGTCATAGCGGAAAGAAATATATCTAGAAGGGGATGATCATACCCTACTTGGGAATGACCCACTTAGCCTTGCTGCATCTAATCCTGTTTCGGTCATTTCCAGGTTGATGAGGCTTAAGTTAACGATTACCTTTTCACATAGCACATATCACATCTCTGAATGCCACATTTGCCATTTCCGTTGACTAATAAATGCCTTCCACAAAAATACAACCCTTGAGCTCGTACGTCTCAAGTAAGGGTGTTAAGCTAAGAGAAGTTGCCTTCTCCGCCACCAAGCAAATGTACGTTTGTAAAAACCAATGTTCGTAATCATTAGAAATGCAATGTCAGACAAACGTCCATAAAAATTGTCCAGGAACAGGACAAACCGAAGGCACTCTCCTACTACCACTAGTAGCGAGTAGTCCTTGCAATTCGAAAAATCTCCACAACGAGGAGACCACTGCTATATATAACTCGGGAGCTACCCAGAGCAAGTCAACAAGCAGTACTCACGCTATAAAGATCCACGATCTTCAATAATCATCATCTTTAACATGTCTTCACTTTTACGTATACATTGGTTCGAAGTGGTTTTCGGATAGGGATCACCCAAATTCGAACCCGGTTCCTTCGAAGCCAATCATCGATTAAAAAAGTGAATATGAGTATATATGATTTATTAAGTCTCTTTTCACTTTAATTCTTTTCGGATTATTTCGAAATCTCTTTCTTTCGACTTAGAATAATTCTAAGAAATTCATTCTTTTGCATCGGATAATATTTTCCAATTTCCTTACTTAACTCTTGATCCAAATTCCTTAACTTTTAGGCGGGTCAAAAACAATGTTATTTAAGATATCATTTACGATAAACCCTAAAATTAATCTTAGCAAACATTTTTGAGTAAATAGGATCATAGAAATCATTCATTTTGGAGATTGCTTAAATTTTGGATAATAATAATCTTCTTTTATTTTGGAAACTCAATACGATCTTTTAATTTAAGAGCAACCGGGCTTCCCTTTCGATATGTTCAACCCCTCGCCTAAGAAAAGAAAACATAGGCCAGGTAAGTTCGGGGCACTGGTTGCTCCATCCCCAACCTTACTTAAAGACCTTGTTTTATCTTCCCAGATCTCATAGGCGGGACAAATGTACTAGTCGTTTCCGCATACTCAGTTATCAACTTTATTTTGGAATTGATTATAAAGATTCCAAATTATCTTTTAAATGCTAAATTTTCCTTTTAGAAACATTCAGAATTGATTCTGGGAAAAATCGTTACGTTTAAACTCATATTCAAAAAGTTATACAATTCGAAGCATAAAAGTGCTGCGGAAAGTGCTATATAAGCGTATTTGTTTAAATCAACTTTTAAACATTCGATAATTCATATTCTCCAATCCAAACCTTTTTTAAACCATTTATATAGATTTATCAAATTTATTCCACATTTTTCCATAATTAAAAACGTTCATTTAAACAGATTTCCTGTTATGGTCACTTAACCGCACTAGCGCGATTTTTCTAGAAAATTGATTTGGACTTAATTCAAAATCTACTCAACAAAATTTGATTTTCCTTCTTCGTCTAGAAGATATGGATATAATAGTCCGGAATTTTCTTATCTCGAAGAATTCCGAGTTATATTCCACTCTACACATTCATTTGAACTTTTCGGCGCGAAATCGTGAACTACCATTGCGCGACGCATCTAGTTTTCACTTATTTTTCAATATTTGAAATAATTTATTCAAATTGATTTCTATCACTTATAAAATCATTATAAATCAATATTTTCACTTTTTAAAGTATTTAAAATATATTTTCACTATTACAATATTATAATATTATTTTATTCACATTATTTTAATATTAAATTTTTAAATCCCAATTTAAATTCAATTTCAATTCTAACTTCAAATTAAACATATTTAAAACTTAGATTTCAAATCTAATTTCAATTTAAACTTCAATTCAATCTCAAACTAAACTTCAATTTTCAAAATCGATTTCAATTTCAATTTAACTATTCTTTTTAAACCTGTTTCACTTCAAATTTCAAATTCTCTTTTATTTTTACTTTAATTTCACTTCTAATTGAAAAGAGACTTATTTTTCCAAAATATCTCATATCACTAAAATATGGTCTTATTAACAACGAGATCACTTAATCAAAATGAACCTATCCAATATCCATATTTATCACTAACATAACATCCATTCAACAAATCACATAACATATGATTTCAAATCCAACATCCACTATCAATACCATAACGGAATATATTATCACAATTCAATTATCTAACCAACTATCAATCATTCATATTAACAATCAATTTGGTATAAACATTCATATGTCATAAAGGTATAAAGGTGATTGTTTTAACATAACCAAAATAAGATTTCAAAAGCGATGAGAATTTCTCACCTTCATATCCACTCCGTCGTGCTTTTGTTTCTCGAACGTCTCGAGTTTTCCATTTCCTCTCCTTTTCTTTTTCTTTCCTTTTCTTTTATTTATCTCTCTTCTTTCTTTTTTATATATATTATTTTGGAGGTGTGTGAGCTATAGGGGAGGGTACGGCCTAGGGTAGTGGGGTGTGTACGACTTGGGTGGTTGCTTTAGGCTCGGGTAGGGCTTGTACACGGTGGGTATGGGATCTATGGGCTCGGGTTTGTAGGATAGAGGTGTGTAGGTGGATGTGGGAGGTGGGTAGGTGGAAATTTGGGCTCGGGTTGGTTAGTAGGTGCTCGGCCTTGGAGTTTTGGAAGGGGTAGGTGGATTTGGCCGTGAGTTTTGAGGGTGTAGGGGCGTGTAGGGTGGTTTGGCCGAGGGTGGAAGGTGTTTTGTTGACTTAGAGGAGGAGTATAGGTGGTAGAAGGTGAATGGCTTGGAGGTGGAAGTGGAATGGAGGAAGTAGAGAAGGATTTTGGAAATTTTGTGAAATGAAATTGAAGTTAAAAGGAAGGGATTTGAGGTTGTATTTATAAGTGGAGATTTTGGTGGTAAATGACACAAATAGCCTTGTTTACTTTTGAACTTTGATTAGCTTTGATTTGAGTTGCATTTAATGTGTGGAATGATGTTTATGAAAGAGTGTGTTAAGAGGTAAAGAGGTGTCATCATTTTGTGGTTTGTAAATATTTAAACATATAATTTAGCTCCTTTCCTAGCATACACATAACGTCTCATTAATGAGATGAGATATAAGTAATGATGTTGTTTAAAAAGATTTAAAAATAAAATAACATTAGTCAAATCACACCTTTTTTACTTTTATATATATTTATTCAAACTTTCCTAATATAAACCTTTTCTCTTTTAGTGATAAATGTAAAGTGATTTAAAAGTTTGTAAAATTGTATTTATGTGTTAGAAAATGTATCAAGTTGCAACAACTTATCGACAACTTGTTTCGGTTGAAAACAGTGTTTTTGTCGACAAATTTTACAGTCAAAATTTGACGTTTTTGTTAAGCTGTATATTGATGTAAACCAAACTTTAAAATGAACTATTTACTTCTTTAAATAAATTAAAACATGTCTATTCATATTTTAAAATCGTATTTGAATAACATCAAAATCTTTAATTTTATAGTGTATGTAAAACTGACAAAATACGACAAATTTTGGTTATTTTTGTAAAACGATTATTAACATATTTTTAAATATATTAATATACTTTTATTATCTTTATTTGATGTTTTTAATCAGATTTATATTTTTAAATAAATATTTAAACCTATTTATTTAAGCCTTTATTTATTTTTAACAAAACTTAACTTTTGTTGATTTGTTCTAAAATCCAAATTTTTACTTTTAAATTCATGAACTATAAGAATAGATAATTATTTATTATATATAACATATTTATTTAAGTTTTAAATTCCTTTTAAATTTAAAATGAATGAAATATCTCATTTTCGAAGTAGCGAAATTACGGGTCGTTACGTTCTCCCCTACTTAAAAGCATTTCGTCCTCGAAATGAAATCAAAGTACAGAACTATAAAGGTCAACAATATATGTCAAAGGAAATACTACTACTAAATACTGATCATGAAATACAATCATCGATCCTAGTCCCAACCTGAGTGCATACTACACACTTGAGGTAAATACATAGTCATAAGTCAACTATCTACATTAGTCAACCAAAATATTATACTAAAGGACTAAACCTCAAATCTTAGCGCGTATTATTTAAGATAATTATCCAACTACTATGTAGATAGACCCAAAACATCATACTATATGTGATAATTGATTCAATCTATTATTCGAATCCACAACTTTACCTCCGAACTAGTATCGATCCTCCGATTTTCTAGTGTGGACTTTGATCAGACTTCTTGATCACAAACCTTTGCTTTCCTTGCATAGCTCTCAACTATGATAGAAAACTCGAGTACATAACCATAAACTCTTATCAATATTCGCCGTCAAGAATCGAGTGATAAATCCTTTCTCGATCGGATTGGTGTAAACACCTTAAAGTTCTGTACTCAAATCTTAGATCAAAATTTATGTGCCGAAATGATCTACGTTTAACTTATGTACTTATTCACATTCATCTTTTACCTAATACATTTTTTCTAAATTTCTATTAATCCAAGTTTATTTCCCAACCATTTACTTTCTTCTAAATACATTATTACTTAAGCATACAAATATGACTTAAACTTGCATAATATACCTTTACTTCCTAAGAGTATATATACATATCCCCAAACTTCAAACTGTTACTACTTCAATTAAGGGTTTAACTATTATGGAATTCTACTGTTATCTCAAATAATAAGTTAAAAGACTTAATCCTTATTTTTATTTATCTAAGGTCGCTGACTTTATTTATCTTATCCATATATTAATAAGACAACTTTACTAAGTTTACACCTTTTTTCTTTTAATTCTGTGATTATCTACTTAACTTATTTACCTATCCATTTCTAAATCAAATTTCTTAATCTTAAATCCATAAAATACCTTATAGTCAAATTGTGAAACTTAATTCACATAGTATTTGTTATTTAAACATTTTCATCCAACAATTAACCTACTAACCGTTTTATTCAAAACTATCCACTTCTAATCTTACTTTATCATGAATTACAAATGTTACCCTGAATGTATTACTAATTCAAAGTTTTATATTAGGATGATATTTCTTATACCTCTTGTTCCTAAATTTCACTTTAATTTTTAACCTAATCAAAGTGTCTAAATTTCAAATTAACTTATCTTCTTTATAAGTTATAGAACTTACCCTTTTATATTATATTTACAAAAAGTCTCAATTTCGGCTTTATCTTTTTCTATCTTATTGATAAGAATTTTTTTCTAAGTGTGCATTTTCTTTTTACTCTCTCTAATTACAACTTCTAGCTTCAATATTATCACCAAATATCTTATAGTCAAATTGTGAATTTTACTTCACGAGATATTTGTACTTAGCTTTTAAATCCATCCATTATGATAATCACTTAATCATTATTATTTCTTAATACTAAATATCTAGGGGTATATGATTAATGTTCTAAATTCTAGTTTTCTACTAATTGATTCTATATGGAATATCTTATAGTCAAATTGTGCAATTCTAATCACAAGATATTCATATTTTAGTTTTACTAAGCTAAATTACAATCAATCCTTAATTTCTAACCAAAAAATAATAGTTTCCCCTTTTGTATATTTGAAATATAAGCCTAAGGTAAAATTATTTCACTTAGCAATTTCTTTAAAACAAAATCACTTTTATAAAATTAACAAATACGCACTCATATACATAATACTCTCATAACTCATTCTAGAGTGTTACTAACCCTATCTCTAATGAGTTACTCATCCTAGGATATTACTAATCCTATCTCTGATGAGACTTACCCCTATCAGGCTTCGGTGTTTGCTCAACCAAAAGCTCTGATACCAAATGTGACGGCCCGTTTTCCCGTACCCTTTGAATTGAAAATAAACCACACATGTCTAACTCAAATTGCACGAAAATACGGAACATGAAGGGTAATAAAGAAAAATAGACATAACAGAATCTTACACAAATGGAATAACATATAATATTGAACAATATCTTTATAGCGGAAAACATTTAAATAATATATCAGAGTCTAACCTAAATTCAGCCTAGACAGTTATAAACATTTGTCCTTACAATTGCTGACAAACATCAACTAAAACAAACTAAGTACAGCGGGTAATAGAATATGTCCATACGTAGATGAATATCTCCAGCTCTCCTCTAAAAACTCCAAACGTCTTCGACTAAACCTGAAACTACTCTGATATGACCCGAGTATTGAAAATACCGGATCAGGCTTGATAAACCAACGTGAGAAAAACTCAATAATAAATGACAGTGTCATATATCAGCCTTTGGATAAAATCCTTTGAAAACAAAAGTATCTCATAAGACCACGCCCACACATAAACACGGACGGGTTTTTACCTTATGATAACTAAAACACTTTTATATCAAAACATTTGATATTATTTCTAATGACATCACTTTGAAAATATTTGCAAATAAACTTATTAATCTTATCTGAAATGGTTACCCATATAGCATTTCGAGGCTATTTATTACGCCAATACAAACAAAATCGTATGTTCTTATTGGATAATGGATTTCCATACAAATGACCAGGTGAAGGATCTACCTTCCGAAATGGGTACACCTCTAGATGGATGTCTCGAGGAACCATCACAAAGCTCCTCTACCAACACAAGACCGGCCTACCTCTGTAACTAGATAGTACCGAATATGTCATCCCCCGGTCGTTACCGGCCTTTAACCGAGCGCTCGTTCCCATACACTACATTAATTTACATCCCGAACGTCATAGCGGTAAGAAATATATCTAGAAGGGGATGATCATACCCTACTTGGGAATGACCCACTTAGCCTTGCTGCATCTAATCCTGTTTCGGTCATTTCCGGGTTGATGAGGCTTAAGGCAACGATTACCTTTTCACATAGCACATATCACATCTCTGAATGCCACATTTGCCATTTCCGTTGACTACTAATTGCCTTCCACAAAAATACAACCATTGAGCTTGTACGTCTCAAGGAAGGGTGTTAAGCTAAGAGAAGTTGCCTTCTCCGCCACCAAACAGATGTACGTTTGTAAAAACCAATGTTCGTAAGCATTAGAAATGCAATGTCAGACAAACGTCCATAAAAATTGTCCAGGAACAGGACAAACCGAAGGCACTCTCCTACTACAACTAGTAGCGAGTAGTCCTTGCAATCCGAAAAATCTCCACAACGAGGAGACCACTGCTATATATAACTCGGGAGCTACCCAGAGCAAGTCAACAAGCAGTACTCACGCTATAAAGATCCACGATCTTCAATAATCATCATCTTTAACATGTCTTCACTTTTACATATACATTGGTTCGAAGTGATTTTCGGATAGGGATCACCCAAATTCGAACCCGGTTCCTTCGAAGCCAATCATCGATTAAAAAAAGTGAATATGAGTATATATGATTTATTAAGTCTCTTTTCACTTTAATTCTTTTCGGATGATTTCGAAATCTCTTTCTTTCGACTTAGAATAATTCTAAGAAATTCATTCTTTTGCATCGGATAATATTTTCCAATTTCCTTACTTAACTCTTGATCCAAATTCCTTAACTTTTAGGCGGGTCAAAAACAATGTTATTTAAGATATCGTTTACGATAAACCCTAAAATTAATCTTAGCAAACATTTTTGAGTAAATAGGATCATAAAAATCATTCATTTTGGAGATTGCTTAAATTTTGGATAATACCAATCTTCTTTTATTTTGGAAACTCAATACGATCTTTTAATTTAAGAGCAACCGGGCTTCCCTTTCGATATGTTCCACCCCTTGCCTAAGAAAAGAAAACATAGGCCAGGTAAGTTCGGGGCACTGGTTGCTCCATCCCTAACCTTAGTTAAACACCTGTTTTATCTTCCGAGATCTCACAACTGGGACAAATATACTAGTCGTTTCCGCATACTCAGTTATCAACTTTATTTTGGAATTGATTATAAAGATTCCAAATTATCTTTTAAATGCTAAATTTTCCTTTCAGAAACATTCACAATTGATTCTGGGAAAAATCGTTAGGTTTAAACTCATATTAAAAAAGTTATACAATTCGCAGCATAAAAGTGCTATGGAAAGTGCTATATAAGCTTATTTGTTTAAATCAACTTTTAAACATTCGATAATTCGTATTTCCAATCCAAATCTCTTTTAAACCATATAAATAGATTTATAAAATTTATTCCACATTTTTCCATAATTAAAAACGTTCATTTAAACAGATTTCCTGTTATGGTCACTTAACTACACTAGCGCGATTTTTCTAGAAAATTAATTTGGACTTAATTCAAAATCTACTCAACAAAATTTTGATTTTCCTTCTTCGTTTAGAAGATATGGATATAATAGTCCGGAATTTTCTTATCTCGAAGAATTCCGAGCTATATTCCACTCTACACATTCATTTGAACTTTTCGGTGCGAAATCACGAACTACCGTTGCCCGACGCACCTAGTTTTAACTTATTTTTCAATATTTGAAATAATTTATTCAAATTGATTTCTATCACTTATCAAATCATTATAAATCAATATTTTCACTTTTTAAAGTATTTAAAATATATTTTCACTATTATCATATTATAATATTATTTTATTCGCATTATTTTAATATTAAAATTTTAAATTCCAATTTCAATTCAATTTCAATTCTAACTTCAAATTAAACATATTTAAAACTTAGATTTCAAATCTAATTTAAATTTAAACTTCAATTCAATCTCAAACTAAACTTCAATTTTCAAAATCGATTTCAATTTCAATTTCACTATTCATCTCAATTTCAATTTCAATTTCAATTTAACTATTCTTTTTAAACCCGTTTCACTTCAAATTTCAAATTCTTTTTTATTTTTACTTTAATTTCACTTCTAATTGAAAAGATACTTATTTTTCCAAAATATCTCATATCACTAAAATATGGTCTTATTAACAAAGGGATCACTTAATCAAAATGAGCCTATCCAATATCCATATTTATCACTAACATAACATCCATTCGACAAATCACATAACATATGATTTCAAATCCAACATTCACTATTAATACCATAATGGGATATATTATCACAATTCAATTATCTAACAACTATCAATCATCCATAGTAACAATCAATTTGGTATAAACATTCATATGCCATAAAGGTATAAAGGTGATTGTTTTAACATAACCAAAATAAGATTTCAGAAGCGATGAGAATTTCTCACCTTCACATCCACTCCGTCGTGCTTTTGTTTCTCGAACTTCTCTAGTTTTCCGTTTCCTATCCTTTTCGTTTTCTTTTCTTTTTCTCTCTTCTTTTATATATATATTATTTTGGAGGTGTGTGAGCTATAGAGGAGGGTACGTCCTAGGGTAGTGGGGTGTGTACGACTTGGGTAGTTGCTTTAGGCTCGGGTAGGGCTTGTACACGGTGGGTATGGGATCTTTGGGCTCGGGTTTATAGGATAGAGGTGTGTAGGTGGGTGTGGGAGGTGGGTAGGTGGAAATTTGGGCTCGGGTTGG
Organism: Allium fistulosum; assembly: GCA_030737815.1. Classification (NCBI taxonomy): domain Eukaryota; kingdom Viridiplantae; phylum Streptophyta; class Magnoliopsida; order Asparagales; family Amaryllidaceae; genus Allium; species Allium fistulosum. Next base: position 857,124,285 of record CM060907.1, read on the forward strand.
CTAGTAGGTGCTCGGCCTTGGAGTTTTGGAAGGGGAAGGTGGGTTTGGCCGTGAGTTTTGAGGGTGTAGGGGCATGTAGGGTGGTTTGAAAGTGGAGATTTTGAAAATTTTGTGAAATGAAAGTGAAGTTAAAAGGAAGGGATTTGAGGTTGTATTTATAAGTGGAGAGTTTGGTGGTAAATGACACAAATAGCCTTGTTTACTTTTGAACTTTGGTTAGCTTTGATTTGAGTTGCATTTAATGTGTGGAATGATGTTTATGAAAGAGTGTGTTAAGAGGTAAAGAGGTGTCACCATTTTGTGGTTTGTAAATATTTAAACCTATAATTTAGCTCCTTTCCTATGCATACACATATCATCTCATTGAGATATAAGTAATGATGTTGTTTAAAAAGATTTAAAAATAAAACAACATTAGTCAAATCACACCTTTATACTTTTATATATATTTATTCAAACTTTCCTAATATAAACCTTTTGTCTTCTGGTGCTAAATGTAAAGTGATTTAAAAGTTTGTAAAGTTGTATTTATGTGTTAGAAAATGTATCAAGTTGCAACAATTTGTCGACAACTTGTTTCGGTTGAAAACGGTGTTTTTGTCGACAAATTTTACAATCAAAATTTGACATTTTTGTTAAGCTGTATATTGATGTAAACCAAACTTTAAAATGAACTTTTTACTTCTTTAAATAAATTAAAACATGTCTATTCATATTTTAAAATCGTATTTGAATAACATCAAAATCTTTAATTTTATAGTGTATATAAAACTGACAAAATACGACAAATTTTGGTTATTTTTGTAAAACGATTATTAACATATTTTTAAATATATTAATATACTTTTATTATCTTTATTAGATGTTTTTAATAAGATTTATCTTTTTAAATAAATATTTAAACCTTTTTATTTAAGCCTTTATTTATTTTTAACAAAACTTAACTTTTGTTAGTTTGTTCTAAAATCCAAATTTATACTTTTAAATTTATTAACTATAAGAATAGATAATTATTTATTATATATAACATATTTATTTAAGTTTTAAATTCCTTTTAAATTTAAAATGAACAAAATCTCTCATTTTCGAAGTAGCGAAATTACGGATCGTTACAGCTGTTGAGCGTAAGGTCACTACAAAAGATGCGCTGTTTAGCGACGGCTAATAGCCGTTGGCAGCCATCGCTAGTCATCGCTAAAAGTCGTTGCAAAATATCTCGTTGCAACTAAAGAAAGCGACGGCTCCGTTGTTCTTTTTTCAACGGCTTGTAACGGCTAAGTGTCCACGTGGAAGCAACCGTTGGGGTTGTTGGTTTCCCTGGTTGTTGATGCAAACCGTTGCAAAGCGTTGTAATATGGTCGTTGCTAGCCGTTGCAAAACTGGAATATATTTGCTGCCACATTGCAACACCTTCAACCCTCAATCCCAATCAATCCAAATAATATAATTCCATCATTCCACACATATAATACCATTCCATCATACCATATAATCAATATCAACACAACCAAATCATCAAATATTGCATATTCCAACATATATTCACAAAATCATATAAGAAAATCAACATAACCAAATATGAAAATCCACCAAACCAAACCACATAACTAAATTAAACGACCAGTACATATCAAGTGTCAAAGTATCAATCACAACAACCAAAATACCAAATCCACCAAAACACTAAGTATCAATCACAACATCCAAAGTACCAAATGTCAAACCCATCATAATATGTACATATATATATATATATATATATATATATAAAGCGTACCCATCAAAACAAACCAACTAAGCATCATCATCATCAGCATCTGCACCTCCTTCCCCGGGCATTGACCCATGCTCCTGATAGAAGGTAGCAATACGCTCATCTATCTGCATCGCCAACTGACTCTTCCGCCAATCATTGAGCTCATCCAATTGTGTTTGCATCCAAGCAATCTCTTCCTCATCTATGGATCTCCTATATGCCCTTTGCAAATTAAGAGCCTGTGAAATAATTCAAGTGAATAAGAAGTTCATGGCATACAATAACAATAAGAAAACTCAAGTTATTGGTAATAAACGCAAGTGAATAAGAAGTTCATGGCATACAGGTTTCTACTGTGTAAACGTTGAGTACATACCATATTGCCAAAACTATAACGCCTGTTTCGACTTGCCGGTTCAATGATTGAATTCCATATCCGATTAGACTCATCAACCGTAAGCGACTCCCATCCACTCGCTTGTATCGCTCGTGCATGCTCTGCTTTATATCTCTTCTACAATTACGAACAGATATTTGGCATAATTTCTATACAATTTACTTATTTACTATGAAATAAACGAATATGAAATATTTTCATTACAGAAATAAACATATTTACCATTACAGAAGTAGCCTTGTCGTCCGACCAATCATATGAAACATTCCCATCCTCATCTGTATGCTCCACTTCATGTGTGACTCTGAAAACCTCAGCCGATGTAGGCTCCCTTTCATACTTTGCCCACTGAATATATACAAGAATAGATTATATTGATAATTTGCATGAGTATATACAAGAATAGATTATATACAAGAATAGAATATATGGTAAAGAGACACTAGTAAATATATACATCAATAACATAAATATTGGTTAATTTATTTACCAATTCCCTCCTATGTTGTTGGAAGGATTTTGAGCCACCACGATGTAAAGCGGGGTTTTTGTTCCTATTAGCCTTGTTTCTTGCCGATAATTCCTATTAATTTATACACACTATTAAGTAAAATAATTCAACACATTTAAATGTAAAAATATAGTGACAATATAACTTACTTTGAATGCTTCAGATTCCCAATATTGTTGGAATCCAGCCCAAATATCATCCCCCATCCAACTTGGCTTTTTCCCTGAACTCTTAGCCCTTGACAGAGTCTCTCTGTAATTTTTCCGCATCTTTTTATTCCAATGATTTATTAAAAACATCCATATCCTGCGGATCCACACGTACAGCTGCCTGCATATTGAATTATCATACGTGTTATGTAAAAGAGATTATATAATTAAAAAACAATCAGCAGAACAGAATACGTAAAACTGATATCATAAGGCATGATGGCATATTGTTTTTGGTTTCATATAAGGCATAATTATATATTACAAAGTTGTACTTACCATAAGATCAGCCCATATTGCGTTTTTTATATGTGTTGGGAAGTTATCCCACTGAGGCCAACACCCAGACATCTTACTCTTGTATGCTTCCTTTGATTACTTTAGTGTGTTTGTAACTTGTCCAAATACTAGGACAAATCCAACAAATGTTGTATCAGATGAATATAGATGTCCGTTCTATGGAAAAACGAATATCCATATAACGGTCATATACAACACTTGTCAGACGGGGCCAAAAATTCTCTAAGGGGTTCACATAAATAAAGCACAAATTAAAAAATATTAATATTGAAGTATTAGTGGTCTGTAGTGAAATAATGGTCTTAATTTTTTTTAGTAATGTAGCCAAATAGAATTCGTTTAATTATGAATCAAAATCCATGGGAACTATCAGTAACTCGGAAAATATGCCTTATCTCACAAATGGGAACTATGAGTTACTATTTTAACAACTACAAAAACTATTTTATAATTCATTTAACTATTTAAATATTTATTAATTAAATCTAAAATTTTAAAACGTATGTTAACTTTTGTTTAACTACATAAATTTTAATTAACGATTTTGTGAACTAAATAAGTAGTTAGCACTTACAACAATATAACAAACATTCTCGTAAACTTATCAATAAACATATTATTCAATAATCATGGACTATTTTTTGGATTTTAAATTAGCCATAATTTTTAACAACATAGTAAACAATAAATTCATTAATTAATACCACCAAATCAACACTAATTATCATCACCTAATACGCAATAATCACCATTTTCAAACACATAATAAACTAATTTTCTAAATTAGGTTTACCATTATATACCCAATTCAAATAATAAACTATATATCATAAACTAATAACATATATTCATCAATTCCAAACCCCTAAATCATCCAATTCCAAATCCCTAAATCATCAACTAATTTAATTAAACCTAAATTAAACAAAGATAATGGAAAATAGGAGATACCGGCAAGTTTGGAGAGGTTGAAATTAGCGACGGAAGGTTGCGACGGCTCCTGGTGGCGGAGGGCGGCGGCTCGTTGCGGGAGGCAGCGGATCTGAGTGGATTTGGGGAGAGGAAAATGAAATGTTTTCTCTCGGGTAGCAGGTTTGTATAACGCGATAAGCGACGGCTAGCGACGGCTAGCGACGGCTAGCAACTGCCGCTTTTTTTAGCCGTTGCTAGCCATCGCTAGGCTATGTCACTTTCTGAAGCCTTTCTAGTAGTGGGTATACTTGGTAGTTATTTATCACCCTTGTACGATGAAAAGTGTCTGAACCTGAACAAATCATTTGTTTTGGTTGCTATGGATGTATGGTTGATTCCTTTGTTGCATATGATGGTCGTGCAGTTTTGTTTGCATATATTCTGTGTTGATTTGCTTTTGTTACTAATTGAAACAACTAAATATTTCATTTGTACATAATTCTCACTCTTTTGGATTATATAAGTGAAATACAGGTTTATGGAAGCAATAGCTACTGCTTTTGGCTTCATAAATAAGGTTTATTTGCCCGACAAATAGGTACGTTTTCGGATTACGGTTTTATAGCGATATTTTATTGTTTTTCCATGGTTTGGGATGTTTATTTTTGAAATATGATATATATATATATTGAAATCATTGATATTATTATTTTTCCGGACCTATCCGTACAAAGGAGTGTCTGCCGAATGTTTTTGTAAATTTAGGACTTAGAAATTTTTATGAAAGTGAAAATATTTACAAGCTTTTATTAAACTTGGATATGGAAGATTTAATCGTTTATAAATTTATATATTTTATTTAAAATACTTAATTATGTAAGTTTAAAGTGTTTATAAATTGATTATTTTGAATAAACTTTTATCAAGTTCTTAATCCCTTTTTGTTCCTTTCCGAGGACGAAAAGTTTTGAGCGGGGAGAGTGTAACGACCCGTATTTTTCGATAACTAAAACTATTAAATTAAATAAGATTTTGAAATTTAATGTTGTAAGAAATTAAAATTTATAATTTATTAATGAGAAAAATAATTAGAAAATGATTTAATAATATTGTTTGAAAATTTTTGACAACTATTTTAATGTAATTTTAATGTAATTTCAATTAATTGAAATTATTGTAAAGTTAATTTTGGTTATAATTGGAAATAAGGAATAAATTAGATGTCGAATTCAATGTTGAAATTATATTTTTACAAACTGAAATAGGTTAATATAGAATATAAAATCAGTTTGCTAAGCAATTTATAACCCTTGGTTATAAACAATAAGTTAATGGATATGAATTATTATCACAAAACAATTGTATAATTATCATCGTATTTATTTAATCCGTTTGAATATTGAATTGTTAATCAATGAAAATTTAATATAATTAAATATCGTAGTAAATATGGTAAAAGATGATAACTGTAGGAAAAGAATGTAATAAAATGTAAACTAGTGTCCAATGAATTCATATGGTATTGGATGATTGAATAATAAGAGTGAAATCAAAATAAAAGAATTTATTGAAATTTAAATTTTAATAAAATAGATTTTATTCCTATTGTAATTTAACATTAAAATTCATGTAATATTTAAATATTGGATTTAACATGGAAACTGTATTGTAAAAGATTATTAATTTCTGTCTAATCAGAAACGATGGAAGTTGTTAACTGTTAAATTTGAATTTAAACGTGATTTAATTTAATTTAATAATAATTTATTTAATTAACATGAAATTTAGCCAGTTTGGCCACGGTCTCGGATTTCGACGAAACTAGTTTCATCGGATCCGTAACAGTGAATTATTATAGGATTTCAAGTTTCGTAGCAATCAGACTTATTGTTTGATCGTGCGGGCTCGAAACACGTAGAAATCAATTAATGAATTCAATTAAAATAATCTGATTTTAAAAGCTAACTTCTGTATATAATGGAATTTAGGATTGAAACTAGTTCCATTGAGTTTAAAAATATCGAAAACCTATATTTCAATATATTTGATGACCCACTTTCATTTTGAAAATAGAATGGGCTTTTCGGGTTCGCGTAATCGTTCAATCAATTCAATCTATATCATTCGTTCTTATCCATCTATCTATATAAATAGATTTTGTTTCTCTAACCCTAACAGACTTTCATTTTATTATGTACATACATCAACTTCTTATCTATTCCTCCTTCTCAAATGTCAGATAATATCAACCCAGAACCCTAATTCCAATTTCAAATTCAAACTTCAAAATTCAAACTCCTCAAACCATAGCAAATTATATATCTTTTGAAAGCTCTCGTCGAGCACAATCTATTGCTGCAATTTGTTTTTCAATTTGATGCATCGATTGACCAGAAACCAATGAAGGACCTTAGCCGTCCATATTAGGGTTTTCGATCCAACGGTGGATCGTCGATTTTACTACGATTGGGGGATGCAGGCTTGTAGAGGCCGCAAAGCAGGTCTCAGAGGTGGTGTTCGTTCATGTCAGAGGGATCTCGAGTTGGCCTGGAATTTCGACCAAAGATACGGCGGCAGAATTCGCCTGGGGCAGCGATAAGGGGTCGCGTGGGCGGGGGTGCCTGGACGTGCGCTGGTGGTCAGCAATCTCTAATCGTGGCGATGATGGACCAGGCGGCGGCGAAATTCGATGAAGGGTGGCAGCCGGTTGGGTTCGAACATGCTGTAGATTCGCATGGGTTAGGGTTTCCAGGGAGAGGTGATCATATTTACTAAATTTCCTTTATTCCATCTATTTTAATTTTAATTTTCAAATCTTCTAACATACATAACTTTTGCATACGAGCTCATATTCACGAGCGGTTTTCTCCTTTGCGATCATATCGAAATTTCGGACGACATGGAATAGGTTCGACTACATTCCAAGGTTGTTAGATTTTTGGGTTTTATTTGGATTTTAAATCGATTAAAAATCAAAGGTGAGTGTTTTTAACCCACTCACAAATACTAAACCATCTTATGTTAGTTAAATTAACTTTATGATGTGATTAGAAATTTATCGATTGTTGGTTGGTACATTTAAATTGTCATTCAAATTTAGTTTGAATTTATATTGAATTTAATTGCCATTTAAATTAATATTGAAATTAATTGCTAGTTAAATACCTGATAATGATAATCAGTTTATTTGTTATGATTTATTGGTTGATTGGAATGATGATCGTGATGGATGCTTATTTGTTGATATTTTTGGATGATTGTATGTATGTTTATTTATATGTTGTTATCACACTGCAAGTTTCCTTAGTTATTATTAGGAAAATCACTATGGGTTGAAATGATACATACCCGAATGGTCTTATAGATTTGCGAAAAATCGTTATGGGTTGAAATGATAAACTCGAGTGATTTTATGGATTTTGAATTTTACTCCGAATTGCGGGTTGAAATGATATATACCTGAAGATTTAAATTGTAACATCCCGCCGTTTAGGACCATTCAAATCGACAATAAAACCACACATGTCAGACTTGAATAATTCAAAACAACAGATTGTTAATAAAATTTGGGGCAAATAAAATCAATCACAGAATCACAGACATAGAATATCAGAATAACTCGCAGCGGAATAAAATAAACATTGGAGTTCATGAAGCTCCTAGATACATAGTCTCAAACTAATACATAATACCCAAGTCTGAAAACAAATACAACGAAAAGTTTAGATACATAAGTTCTCTACTACAAAAGCAAAAGCTGAGTGGAAATAACTGGAATGGAAATGTCAGGTAGACAGCTAAATCTCCGGCGGATCTCTAGCTCCAAAAAGGATGAAACCAAAGCTGTGAAACTCAAGCTGACCCGAGCGTAAAGCACAAAAACACAAAACACTCGAGTCATGACATACATACTTATAAAATGTAAATCAACTCAAGTGAACTGTAAAAGAAATGCATCAGTGACTTAAAGGATGCTTGGGATCGCCCATCCTTTAAGGATCCGTTAAACTATCTACTATGTAGTAATATATGCTATTATAATAATGTCTAAAGTAAAGTAAACTATTAAAATAGTGTTAAGGCGTTACCCATTTCCCCCTTAACACATTTTATAATGCCAATAGTCTATACAGTACCATAACTCCCCGTAAACTGGGGTTGCCAGAGGATACTCCATAGGTACGACATAAAACAAACTCGTAGAAGGCGCGCTAGGGTAGGTGACACGGCACAACTAGGCAATGCCAGGGTAGATATACCAATTACACTTCCGGACTGTTGGTAACGCATAGCAGCACCTACCACCCAACTCGATCACACTCCCGAATCAAAGGTGTGCACCAAATCCATCACAATGTAATAGAATGGCTAACGATGAAGTGTGTCCGATCGGAGGAGCTACCTCACTTGACCCATCGATTGCTCCTGTTTTAGCCACCTTATGCTAACTCACGGGAGTTAGGTCCACGTAAATATACCTTTAGGATCGTCGCCACCATCCTACTTCATTCTGGAATCTCCACCACGTACACAGTTGTTAAAGTGGTTTTCGGTATCGATAAAGAGTATGCCCATATCCGATCCCGGTCTCTTTAATAACCAAACGTTATTATAACCCGTGGTTATTTCAATTTCAAATGGTTTATATTTCATATCAAACATATTCATTTCAAAACCTCATAAATCCAATATCATTATTCTTTAAAATATTATTCATTTTTCCAAAGTTGTAACACTTCCAAATTTCATTTAATTATAGCCCCTTTGAAACGTAAAAATTTAGAGATCATAGCACTTTAAAATGTAACCTTTAGAACCATAACATTCGAAACTATAACCCTTTAGAAAATTTTGTAGCATTCTGGAAATGTCACTTTTAAGAAAACGCAGCAGTACAGAAATGCTACTGTAAGAATTCGCAGCGGTGCAGAATTGTTACTGTAAGAATTCGCAACGGTGCAGAATTGTTGCTGTAAGAATCTGCAGCAATGCAGAGTTGTTACAGTAATAAATCGTAGCAGTTTTGAATTGTTACCATAAGAAATCGCAGTAGTTTTGAATTGTTACTGTAATACTTCCAACTACAATAGTTTATATAATCAAATAGTACATATATTTACAGTTTTTATCATAGTCATTATATCATTCTTATTATATTATTACTCTAATTTTAGCTACTTGGTCATTAAAGAAACCACACCTTTAGTTAAATAACTTTGTTACTATAATGTCAAATTTTAAAGCTGAAATCCTTATGCTAAGTTAAAAGTATGTTATTAACTTACACTTTATTTTCTTTTCAGTAAATAACATTTATCATTTTTATTACCCAAGTTATACCATTTACATTAGTTAAAACTTACATGTCAAATGTACGTTTTAACTTACATTTTTTTCCACAAAAAAAACCATTTATCATTTTAATCACTATTACATGAATTAAAACTTACAATTTATAGGTTAGAATAAAATACCATTATTAAGTCAAATCGGATTATTAAATTTCAATTAACCTTCATTCTGTAAATTAGATTCCAAAATTTACATTTCCAACTATTCATTTCTTATAAAAAAATTAACTCATGTAAACAAATTCACAGAAATTATTACATTAAATTTTAGTTGAGATTCATATATAGAAATCCAAAATACTTAATTATTTTTAGAAAATCATTTTAAATCAACCACGAAGTCTGTATAAAATTCTCTACCCTATGGTCAAGTAAATACAGACATATATCATTTCAATCCGCAATTTATTAATTTTTCGGGTTTTATATCATATAAAACCCGCAATCCCAAGTCAAATAAATTTGCTCAGGCCTATCATTTCAGCCCATAACAATTTTCCTTAATCTAAAGATCATTCGGGTATGTATCATTTCAACCTATAGTGAAAGAACTTGCAGTGTGAGAACATAATATGAAATAAACATAACAATAAATAACATATCATGGTATATGATCATAACAGGTATAATATGATATGAAATAACATAATATAAACATAGGTGAAATTCTCAACTTGCATATACAAATCCATACAATTCCATTGTCATCAATTCACCAAAATATAAGTATGTTGTCAAGAGTGATTACTCACCTTCTTTGGTTAGAGAAGTGATTCAAAACGCAACACAACGACTACAACAAGCACGACAAATTACGAACAAGCTTGAGTGAGAGGAGAATCCAAATCCGACGCTTTGAAAAATAAAATAAATTCCATACGTAAACAAATAATTCACATAGAAAATAAAAGTAGAAAATTGTATATTTGCAAAATACATGAGAGGGCTTATCTAAGGGGTGCATAGGCTCGGTCTAGGGGTTGTTTGGGTTCGGCCATAGGCTAGGGTTAGGGTTTAGGTTCGGTCTAGGCTAGGGTTAGGGATTAGGTTCGGTCTAGGCTAGGGTTAGGTGGTGGTGGTCACGGCCAAGGCAAAAGCAAGGGAAAGGGGGTGAGATGGTTCGGCTATAGGGTTTTGGTTGGAGGAAAAGGAGGTGGAGGCCGAAATTTGTGAAGAGGAAAGGGGAAAAGGAAGGAGAAGAGGTGGTTTTGGCTAGGGTTTGTGGTTGGAGGGAGAGGAGATAGGTGTGGCCGAAATTTTTAAGGGGAGGAGGAGGAAAATTTGTAGAGGAAAAGAGGAAGAAAGTCTAGGGTTTTGAGGAGGAAGATGAAGAAGAAAACTTACATTGATTTCTTTCTGCGGATGCACAAATGAAAAATGAGGAGTCTAGAAAACCCTAGGATATTATATAGTCATCTCAACAGGTGGCTTCTCATCTAACTAAAGAAATTCCTAGCCCAATACAAGCCCAAACAAATAAAAATATACATAAGATAAAAGTTATAGGGAAAATAACTACGTGTAATACGCCAAAAGTTGTAAATTTTAAGAAGTAGGAATCAAAATTTAACAAAACGAAAAACAAAGAAAATATTAGAATTAAATCTATCTTCATAAAAAAAAGTAATAGTTCAAAATTCAAAATTTAAAATTTTCACAGAAAGTCAAACTTTGACCAAAGTTCACCAAAATTTGCATTTTAAGAAAAATCTTTATTTTATTAAATTTGGAAGAACATTTCACATCAAATCCTAAAATATTACATTAAATTTCCAAATTTATCAAATTTTAAAATAATTATATTCAAAGTTTCAAATGAATTTTCATTTAAAATATTTTCAAAATTCGCGGGTTGTTACATAAATTATTGCGGGTTGAAATGATATATATCCGTATCAATTGACCATAGGGTAGAAAATTATATACGAACACCGAATTGTTTAAATTAAATAATTTTAAAATCCTTAAATTTTGAATCTAGTTAAATGATGTTATGAAATAAAATTAGATTTATATGAACTGAATTATTTTCAAAATCCAAGCTTTAAAATGTTGAAATTGAAATTGGTTTAAATGAATTGTTTAAAGAATTTTAAATTGGAATCTTAAAGTTGAATTTTGAAATATAAATGAAATTTATCAAAATTGAGTTATTGAAAACATTCGTATATTTAAAATTTTAAATATATTGAATTTGAAGTGGTTTAAATTTGTAGTTCAAACATGGATTTGAGATCGATATAAGTTGAAATGGTTTTAATGAGAATTTGAATTGAAACCTTTAGTCTTTTGAATTGAAATCTTCGAACTGATGCTCGATGAGGTCGAAGGCTGGCATAGCGGCGACAATAATTGCTTGTTCGTGGCGGTTGGAGCTGTGTTCGTAGGTTCAGAGATGTGGACGTGGCTGTAGGGTTGAGGGTGGAGAGAGGTGACGTGTTTTTAAATTTTAACCTTTGTTTTATTATTTAATTTAAATTTAAATTTTCAAACGTTCTAACTATCATAACTTGTTCATACGAGCTCAGATTTGCACGCGGTTTCTTCTATTGCGTTCGTATCGAAATTTCGGACAATCTGAAACTAGTTTGGCTACATTATGAGACCGTTGGACTTTTGGGCTTTATTTGGATTTTCAATCGACTACAAGTCGAAGGTGAGTGATTTAACTCACTCATAAATACTAAACCATCTTATATTAGTTAAATTAAATTTATGATGTGATAAAAATATTATAATTGCTGTTTGGTAATTTAAATTGTCATTTAATTTTAATTTTAATTTATATTGAATTATTTTGCCAGTTAAATTAAAATTGAATTTAAATTGATAGCTAACTACCTGATATTGATAATCAGTTGATTGTTGTGATTTATTGGTTGATTTAGATGTTGATTATGATGGATGTTTATTTGTTGACATTTTGGAAGATTGGATGTTTATATCCTTGTTATCACTATGGGTTGAAATGATACATACCCCAACGATCTTATAGATCAGGGAAAATCGTTATGGGTTGAAATAATAAATGTTTGCACAAAAAATGGACAAACACCTCAAAGTTGTATGATTTAGTAGATCTTATGTTATTCTTAGTGATTTGAGTGATTTATGCAAATATATGAAAAACAGGGGCTATACTGTAAAAAGACACGCAGATTTATAGTGGTTCAGCCAGAATGTGCCTACGTCCACTTTATATGTTATTTCTCTTCTCTTATTCTGATTACAAGTACAAAGCTTTGATACAAGTAAAAGAAAGTTGTTTGAAAGTTCTCTCCGTGCTTGAGCTCTCAAAACTTGTCCCCCATTGCTGTACCCCTGCCCCTCTATTTATAGAGTGAGGCCGGGGGTAGGGGTCTTGGAGGTACATAGCAGCTGGTGGGCCTGGGCTGCTACAATCTGGCCTGATAGGACTCTGGTTCGGTGGTGGGAGGCGAGGTTTGGACCGGCAATGAGTTGGTTCGGCAGTGGGAGGCGAGGTTTGGACCGGCAATGAGTTGGTTCGGTGGTGGGAGGCGAGGTTTGGACCGGCAATGAGTTGGTTCGGCAGTGGGAGGCGAGGTTTGGACCGGCAATGAATTGGTTCGGCAGATGGTTGGAGGAGCTCGGTCCGGCATTGCTTGGTTATGGAGTTGGTTCGGCAATCATAGGAGGTTGGTTCGGTGGGAGATAGGAAGGCTGGTCCGGTTGGTTCGGTAGGAGGTGGCTCGGGGAGACCGGATGAAACACACCCAACACTTGCCCCCCAAAGTAGGGCACATGCTTATAGGTGCCGCGCTTTGTTTTGGCTGAGCCATTACATTCAGCCTGAGGACCGAACCATCTGATCCGGCCATTGGACCTTGCTTTATAAGTAGGAGTCCCAAACCTTCATGCTTTCTTACCAAATGCGATAACCGAACCATTCCCTCGAACTGCCGAATCAGGTGAGTTTGTTTTTTTTTTTTTTGCCGAACGAACTTCGAGGGCTAGGATACCGAATGAACTCAGACATTTTGGACCCCCGTATAACCGAATGAATTCTCTCATTGGGGTGCCGAATGAACTATTAATTGGATTGACCGGATGAACTTTTGGTGGGATTTCCGAGTGTCGAATGGTTTTTGAGACTTCGACACCGAATGAAATTTCACTTCCACTTTTCCGAATGTTAATAAGAGTTTGAGCGTTTTTGAGTGAAACTCTAGACTGTGCACACATACTTGTTTACACCCTCTGTTCTAACGATGTTCTTCTTTGTTGCAGATAATGTCTCGTAAAGCGGAAACTCGATCAGACAAAAGGAAATCCGGGGGTGAAGGAGGTTCCTCTGTCGTGCCCCCAGCTCAGCCGAATCCAGAACGTCACGGACCAACCCCGAGATCATTAGTGGACGGGTATGGTCCGCAGGAGCTTCTGAATTCTCCCCCGGACTGCTATCCCAGCTCCCTTAAGGAAGAGCAGCTTGATGTCTCTCGCTCTTTCGGAATTGACAGGGCGCGAATGCTGTTGCCAGGGAAAGATGTTATGCCATACAACCCTCCTGAAGGGTTCTTTGCTTACAGCAGATACCACTGCATGTGTGGTGCCATTCCGCCTCTTAACGCTTGGGTAACCAGCTTCCTCACATATCTCAAGGTGGCCCCATTCCAGCTTCAACCCAACTCCTATGCTATACTGGTGAGCCTCTTCGTTATTTTCCAGAGGAAGTATGGTCGTGCCCCTTCCAACCGGGAGATCCGGTACTTGTATAATCTGAGGGGCTATAAGAAGGGGTCTCCATACATTAGCTTGGAGTCAGCCGTAACCTTCAAACCGGTCTTGGACTTGTATTCTAAATTCAGCATGTTCAAGAAAGAGTGGTTCTTCGTCAGGGACGACTCTGTTTCAATTCGGCGCTTTACTTCTGGATGTAAGTCGATGCTTTTACTTATAATTTCCATTCTGATTGCGATGCTTCTTCTCATACTCTCTCATTTTTGCTAGTGACAGGTGGCTTTGCGATTGTGGAGACTGACCGCCTGGTTCAGACGGCGGCTGAGGTAGAAGCTATTCTTAGGAAATATAGATCATCTGCCTTCCTGATCAGAAATGCGATCCTTCTGGAGTACAACTTAATCCTCCCGCAGCAGTCGGTAGTTAAGCTGAGGGAGACGGCGGAGGAGAGGGCGGCTGCTCAGACCAAAGAAGGTGTTTCGGTGGAGAGTAGCAAGAGGAAACCTTTCACAAAACCTCCAACTGTTGGAGGTAAGAAACTCAAGAAGTCGGACGGTCCCTCCCCCAGCAATTGTCCACTTACCCGGGAGGAGGAAGACATAGAGGAGGAAAGAGGCGAGGGTGGAGATGGTCGGGATGGTGACAAAGGTGGCGATGGCATCGGGGCCCTACTTCCTGGGCAAGCGGGCGAGATTCAGGAGTGGACGGATGATGCGTTCCACCAGGCTTTCGAGGGGCTGGATGAAGATCCGGCTTTGGTAGAGAAAACCGGGAAGGCGGACAAGGCCGGGACCGGTGCAAGCGAGTCTTCTCCGACTATTCCAGCCAAGGTGGCTCCGACGACTCAAGGTGAACTCTTGACTCCTGCATGCTTCATTAATGATAGGGACTTAGGAATATTTTATGACCCGCTCCCGTCCTGGAATGAAATCCAGGACTTATTGCAGTATCCTACTCCTCCCCAGGGTTTGTACAACCACAGCTATGTTTTCTTTTCCTTTTTTAACTTGTAATTTACCGCGTTTCTCGAATCATATAGTGATGTAAGTTTGTGACACTTGTTCTTTATATCAGGAGCAGGCAAGACGTCCAAAGCCTCGGACCTTCGACACAGGCTTGAGCAATATAAGCTTTCCAAAACTTCTGCCAAGCCGAAGCCCACGACCCAACGCTCCGGGGATGTAGTCGGCTACCGTCCTCTTCTTGGGGTCATCGAAGAGGGTATTCAGCAGAGGAAGAGGAGTCATTCTTTATCCGAACCTTTGCCCGGTCCTCAACTTCCGGCTCAGCCTCTTCATGATATCACTGAAGAGGGTAGCGAGTTTGCACCCTCTCCGCACCCGTCCAGAAACCCCTCCGTTACTCATATCGATCGTCCTGACTTGGCTCGTAATCCATTTGCGGGTCATCCTGATCTGGATCCAAGTTCCCACGACATTACCTTTGATGAGGTTACTGGTGAGCACCTTCTTCCCCGCAATCCCATGGTACGGGTGCTTGATGAAGCTAAGTCTTTAGATCTTGATCTACTTACCACTCGGATAGTTACCATGGGAGATGAGGCCAAGGCTAATATTGATCGGGTGGCGGAGGAGACTAAGAAGCTGATGGGGCATCATGCCCGGCTGGTTAGGGCTGGAGAGGAGATTGGGAGTGCCAACATCCGACTACGATTGGTGGTTTCAGATCAGGCCAAACAGCTTGCGGATCAGGCTATTCAGATTTCTCAGCATGAGGCTGCTTTTGGACGACTGAAGAAAACCATGGAAGAGGCTAGCCGGGCCAAACTGCGGAAAATGGAAGTTACTTGCAAGGAACGGATCGACATGGCCATCGCCACAGTGGACGAGGTTCGGAAGGCGGATCTTGAGCAGGTAGAGGAGTTGTCCGGGAAACTTGAGGCTGCAGAGCTTGCTCAAGTTAAGCTGAGGGAAGAGATGGAGGTGATGCGGAGGTCCCTTCAGGCTGATCGCTCGAGATACAGATTGGAGAGAGATGCCGCCGTCGAAAGGTTGTCGGCTTCCGAGGCCCGGATGAGGGAGTTTGAGGAGAATGAGGGAATGATGGACGACATGCTCCAGGACATGTATTTCCGAACTTGGAAGCAGGGCAATCTCTCTTGGATGGATGATTATCCCAAGGTCATGGCTAAGATCTATCTCCGGGCTCTGGAGGAGGCTAAGGCTGATGCAGATAAAGAGGGTGGAACGGTCTTCAGTATGGATGTGGTCACTGCCCAGTTTACCAAGGAGGATAAAGTGGCGGTAAAGGAGGGTATGCGGTTGCTTGCTGCTGAGGAGGCAGGTGTGCAGGTAGAGGATGACGACCAGGATGGTCAAGAAGCAGGTGCTGGTAAGTCTTCCTTTCTAGTCTTTCCGTTAACTTGGTTGCTTTTCATTGATGAATTCTTTTTATGACCGGACAGGTGGGCAACAGAGCAAGGACAAGACTTCAACGCAACCGGCTCCCTGATTAGACCTGGAAAATTCTTTTTGTAGACTTGACATGGTTGTATATGTTAGTCTTAAAACAGTAGAGTAACTTCTAAGTTGTAATTCTTGCTACTTGTAATAATCAACATTATTCTTGACGTGTAATTTTTTAACTTAAGCTGATTTTGTCGTTTCTTGAATATTTGTTGCTATTTCGACATGCCGTATGAGAAATATAGCTGTGTATATTCTCGTAATTGAATTGTGTTTGATGTCAGATTCTGGTTTTAAATCATAATCTCATGACTTGCAATGTTAGCGTGGGGTGTGAAAAAATTAAATTGTATTCGTGAGTCTGCACATAAAGGAAGAAAATACCGCCTTTCATGTTCTGTTTGTAAATGGCAGTTTCGAATATCTTGTATGACCAAGCATGGAAAGCAGTTGAATGCCCTGCCATCTGATTGTGAATCTCTGCATCCATCGGCGGGTATCTCTTACCCTGTATCCTGTACTTTATGGTTTGTTATAGAGGATAGGAGGAAAGTTTTTTAAGTAAAATTGAAATATGTGAAATAGTAAAACTTCCAATCACGGAAGGCCTTCGATGTGCTTAAGTTCGTGGCAAACGGGTTTTGTAGTCACTTTCCCTAGCTGTGGGTCTTGGAGACATTTGTCACCCATCTTACGCCTCCGCGGGGAGTTAATTCTTTTTTACCACAGCCGCACTTAAGACACATCGGAGCCGAGATCGCGCACAGTAACTACCTGGGCCATTATGGCCCGTACTCACGGGTATTATTCGACTTACTGTGGCCGGCTAGCGTGGGTGCCGATCGTCAACTGTGAACTGCCCCTGGCTGGCCACACCTTATGTTGGGGCTTATAGTCGGTTCACAGTTGCCGGCGAGCCTAACGCCGTAATGAGCTGCCTCGGCTATAGTCGGCCTTCTCGGTGGCTTATAATCGGCTCATTACAGTTGGCTTTAAGGGCCGTCGCGAGCAATGAGTTAACCCGCAGCAGAGGGATGCTGGAGCAAAAGTGTCTCATTGGCGAGGGCATAGATTCGCATAGTACCTGTTGGGTCTTGTCCACGTGAAGTTGCATTGTGGAGTGCTTTGAATAGAAATGCTATATGCTCAGGATTTTGTTCAACAGAAAAGGATAAAGTTAACAAGCAGCCAAGATACAAAGGAACAAGTTAAAAAAGAGACAAGGTTTTTTTTTAAAGTGGTTCGGCACGAAAAATGCCTACGTCCACTGATTCTCTTTGTTAATTCACTTCATATGGGCAATACAAGTTAATAAAAGTATCGACGGAGGTGTTGGATGTTCCATGCCCTCTGGAACACCTCTCCGTCCACTGTTGACAAAATATAGGCTCCGTTGTGGAGATCTTTATGAATTACATATGGTCCATCCCAGATTGGGTCTAGTGCTCCGGGGCGAGGGAAGATTCGCTTGAGGACAAGATCCCCTTCTCGTAAGGTACGATGCTTGACTTTGGAGTTGTATTGTGCTGCCACTTTCTGCTTGTGGGCTGCTGCTTTAAGGACTGCATCATTCCTTTTCTCCTCAACTAGATCCAAAGACATGTGGAGGAGTTCTTCATTCTCTTCTGGGTTATAGTGGATCCTACGGTGGGAAGGCACAATGGTTTCAACTGGGAGCATAGCCTCCGATCCGTATGCCAAAGAGAAAGGAGTGTGCCCTGTTGATGTTCTGAAAGATGTGCGGTAGGCCCAAAGTGCCGTAGGGAGTTCATCCACCCAAGCGCCCTTCGACTTTTCGAGCTTCTTTTTGATCAGAGTTTTCAGAATTTTGTTGACTGCTTCAACTTGTCCGTTTGCCTGGGGATATGCTACGGATGAGAAGCTTTTATGAATTCCGTGCTCTTGGCACCAGTTGGCGAACTCCTCGCTGTCAAACTGAAGTCCATTGTCTGATATGATTTTGAATGGGACTCCGTACCTGCACAGAACATTTTTGATCAAGAAATTGATAACTTTTGCAGAAGATACTTTATTCAGGGGTTCTGCTTCCACCCATTTGGTGAAATAGTCGACTGCTACTATAGCATATTTGGCTCCACCTCGGCCCATTGGCAGTTCGCCGATTAAGTCAATTCCCCACACTGCAAAGGGCCAAGGGCTGGTCATTTGAGTGATCTCAGTTGTTGGTAGCCGCGGAATCTTAGCAAATTTTTGGCATCTATCACATTTTTTGACGAAATCTAAGGCGTCCTTGCTTAAGGTGGGCCAGAAATATCCGTATCGGAGTATCTTTTTTGCTAACGTTTGCCCTCCGGTGTGATCTCCGCAGCTTCCCTGATGGATGTTGGATAAGATTTCCTTGGTTTCCCTTCCGGCGACACACCTTAATAATGGGTTAGAGAAACCGCGCCGATAGAGGATGTCTTCTTGTATTGTATAGCGGGACGCTTTCCTCAAGATTTTCTTGACTTCATTACGCCCGTCGGGTAGTGTGCCACTTTGTAGGTAGTCTCGGATGGGAGTCATCCAAGTTACTTCTTCGGTTGTAGTTATCAGATTCACTTGTTCAAAACTTGGGGCCATTTGCTTTGAGATGGTCACTGCCCCGAAGACGGTGATGTCTCTCATACTTGCTTGCTTTGCCAATTCGTCGGCCTCTTGGTTCTCTTCCCGAGGGATGTGTTTGACTAAGTAGTGGTCCAATCGGCTGAGAAGTAACTTGGTCTTCTTTAGATATGCTATGAGTCGTTCTTCTCGAGCTTGGAATTCCCCTAGTATTTGATTAACAATAAGCTGAGAATCGCTGTGAAGACACAAAGAATTGGCTCCGATCTCGATGGCAATTTCTAGTCCGGCTATCACTGCTTCATATTCTGCATCGTTGTTGGTGGCAGCGAACTCCAGCCTTATAGCATAGTGCAGTTTATTTCCCCTGGGAGTGATTATTACAACACCTGCCCCCGAGCCCTGTTCGTTCGATGCACCATCCACAAAGAGATTCCACTTGATATCTTCTGCTATGTCCAATTGCTCCCTATCTTCGTTGGTAGTGAATTCTGCAATGAAATCAGCCATGGCTTGTCCCTTGATGGCGGTGCGGGGGTGATAGGTGATATCATACTGACTTAGTTCAATGCACCATTTAAGTAGTCGCCCAGAAGTGTCAGGACGATGGAGTACCTGCCTCAGTGGTTGATCGGTCAGAACTTTGATGGAATGGGACTGGAAGTAGTGACGCAGTTTTCGTGATGTGATAAGTAAACAGTATGCTAGCTTCTCAAGTTTAGGATATCTGACTTCTGCCCCAGTAAACCTTTTGCTGACGAAGTAAACTGGTCGCTGCGTGCGGTTGTCTTCCCTTACCAAGGCAGCGCTTAGGGCGTGAGATGACACAGCAAGGTATAGGTATAATTCTTCGCCTTCACTTGGAGTCGAGAGTACCGGTGGTTTCTGGAGGTGTTCGATCAGGTTAAGGAAAGCGGTTAAGCATTCGTCAGTCCATTCAAACTTTCCTTTGTCTTTCTTTAGAGCTTCGAAAAAGGGGACGCACTTGTCCGTTGCCTTGGAGATGAATCGGCTTAGGGCGGCCACTTTTCCATTTAGGCTTTGCATTTCCTTTCGGGTGGACGGTGTCTTGATATCCCTTAGCGCTCGGACTTGTTCAGGGTTTGCTTCTATCCCTCTGGCATGAACGATGAATCCTAAGAACTTTCCTGATGACACTCCGAAGGAGCATTTTAGTGGATTCAACTTCATTCCATACTGTCGAAGTACCTGGAACATTTTGTCTAGGTGACTTACGTGATTTTTGGCTTTCCGTGATTTCACCAACATGTCGTCCACATATACTTCCATAGTTTGTCCTATTAACCCTACAAACATCTTGTTGACGAGGCGTTGGTAGGTGGCTCCTGCATTTTTAAGTCCGAAAGGCATTACCTTATAGCAGTATAAACCCCGGTCGGTGATGAAACTAGTGTGGTCTTGGTCGGGAGCATGCATAGGAATTTGGTTATATCCTGAGTATGCGTCCATAAAAGATAGGAGCTCGTGCCCGGCTGTGCTGTCTACAAGTTGGTCGATTCTGGGAAGCGGGAAGCAATCCTTTGGGCAGGTGTCGTTTAGGTTGGAGAAGTCGATGCAGGTCCGCCACTTCCCATTAGCCTTCTTTACTAGTACCGGGTTGGCGATCCATTCCGGGTAAACAGCTTCTCGTATGAAGTCATTGGCGAGTAGATTCTTTACTTCTTCATCGAGGGCTGCTGATCGCTCTGCCCCCATACTTCTCTTTTTTTGTTTTACAGGCGCCTTGGTAGGATCAATGTTTAATACGTGGCATGCTATGTCGGGGGAGATTCCGGTCATGTCAGCGTGTGACCAAGCGAATACATCCAAGTTGTGGCGGAGAAAATCAATGAGTTGTTCCTTCAATTCAGCTTTCAGCTGGGACCCAATCTTCAGTAGCCTACTTGAGTCGTGCTTGTCTACAGATATAAACTCCATAGCCTTTACAAGCTCGGCGGTGGCCTCCTCCTCTTTGTCCCTAGGGTCTAATTCATTGAAAGGGTCGCTGGTGTATCGAAGAGGAGGGGCTTTCTTTAGTTGCTATGCTTCAAGGCTTTTTGTGCAGAGGGCAATCTCTACACCTTTCCCTTTATCCTTCCTGTGGTTGTTGCGAAGTTCGGTTACATAGCAGTCTCGTGCAATATCCTGGTCTCCTTCCACTTCCCCTACCCCATTGTCTGTTGGAAATTTCATTTTCAGGCACCATGGGGCTAGGACAATTTGGAAGTCAGACAAGGCTGGTCTTCCTAAGAAGGCGTTGTAGGCCAAATGGTTTTCTATCAGCACAAACGTCTGTTTCCTTACAACGGAGCGGGGATGGCTTCCAATCTCAACAAAGAGGTCCAGCTGCCCGAGGGGCATCTTCGCATCTCCAGTGAAACCGTGTAGTGGTTTATCGCAGGGAGATACATCCTTCATTGATAGCTTCATTTTGTCAAATGCGTGTTTGAACAGGATATTTACAGAGCTTCCAGTGTCTACCAGGATTCGGTAAACTTCGGCGGGACCGAGTCGGGCAGAGATAACCATAGGATCCATGTGAGGGTACTGTCTTCCTTCTAGGTCACGCTTACTGAATGTGATGTCATCACTTTCTTTCCGCTTTGGGTGGCGCTCTTCTATAACCGTATTGACACAGTCTTTATTGTCTCTAAGCGACTTCCCATATCTTTCCATCTCTCTCCAACTTCTGTCTGCGATGTGCGGACCTCCTGAGATGGTATGGACCACTATCTTCTCTTGACTAGAGCTGCTAGCGTTGCGGTTTCCTCTGTCGGTCCCTGGTGAGGGTAGCCTTGGGTTTTCATTGGCAGGAGCTGGAGTCCTATCTTGACTTTTTACATAACGTTCCAGTTTCTTCCTTCTGATGTGTTCCTCAATCAGATCTCGGAGATGATGGCATTCGTTGGTATCATGTCCGTGAGATTCGTGGAAGCGGCAGAATTTTCCAGATTTCTGTGCGTTATCTGATTCTTGCTTGTATGGTGGGCGTTTGTATCTAACTTCGCCTTGGGTGGCAAGGAAGATATTTTCGACGGTCTCGTTCAAAGGGGTGTAAGTGTCGAATCTTGGTCCTGGCCGATATAGGCGCTTTTCTACCTTCTTGCCCCCAGCATTGTCTCTGGAATCATTTCTTCGAACGTCCCTTGCCACAGCAGGGGCATTGCCATGGGTCGTCTTATTTTGCTGTCCGGACTGCCCCTCAATGGCAGCATCCTCAAGCCTCATGTATTTTCCGGCTTCATGGAAGAAATCGGGTAAAGTAGCTGGTTTTTCTTTTGTCAATCTTCTAGCAAATTTAGTGTCCGGATGCACACCACTGCAGAGGGCCATTAGGATAAGCTTCTCATCGGCATCTTGAACTGCGGCTGCTGCGGCGTTGAACCTGGTTAGGTATTGCTGCAGCTTTTCTCCAGGTTTATGTTTGACGCTGGATAAGGAATAAGCGTCCTTAGGTTGCTCCACATGAATGCGGAACTGACTGATAAATTTTTCTTTCAACATTTCCCACGAGCTGATGGATCCTTGGGGTAGATGACAGAACCAGGAGGTAGCAAGATCAGCCAAGAAGAGCGGAAAGCATTTGCATAGTACCCCCTCTGTTGCTCCACTCATGAGCATATGCTGCGTGTACCTCTGTAAGTGTACAACGGGATCGGAGGTTCCTTTGTAGGGTTCCATTATTGGCATCTTCCATTCTCGGGGGGTGATAGCAATTTCGATATTGCGGGCGAAAGGGCTGGTTACCCTAACGCCTATCCCTCGATCTCTTTGCTCCCGTTGGACACACTCTCTGAATAAGCGTGCCATCCTTTCATCAAAACTTGGAGCAGATAGAAATGAGTTTGGTTCTGTTCTGTGGGATTGATTCCGTCCAGATGACCTGTAGGGATGGTATCGTCTATCATTCCTCATATTTTCCAGTGGCTGCCTTTGATCTTCTGGGAGCATGCTTGGGTCAGCTACAGTTGGCCCTTGCCTTGATCTCCCCCTGTTGGGTTCTGATCTAAGCACTTCCTCGGGTCCAACTTCGGGCTGGACTCTAGCTCGGCCCCGTTCACTGGCGTTTCTGTGGTTAGGCAGCATGACAGGCTCAGCTACAGTTGACCTTCGCCCGGTACCTTCCCCGTTGGGTTTGGTACCAAACGCTTCCTCAGGCCTAACTTCGGGCTGTGCTCGGTCTCGGCTCCTACCACGGCTACTTCTGCCGTTAGCTCCTTCGAAGAAGGAAGATCTTTGTTGTCTCTGAGATCCTCCAGACTGGGACTCGCCCCATGATTCAGTGTTGCGGTTGGATTCTTCAGCATCCCTTAAGCGTGACATGAGATGGTCCACCAAGGCTTCCTGCTGGGACGTGAAGCGGTTAGTTACTTCAACCACAACTCTGTCCAGATCTGCTCTAGTAATTGCTGCAGCCTGTACTGTGGCAGGAGTAGTGGGGTTAGCCTGTTCTTCATTTGTTACTGTTGCTGGAGGAGGACGATTTACTTGATTCGTGACAGCTGGATCTGGAAGACTGCTGGATGCGATGTTTTTTCCTTTGCTAACATCTTTTCTCTGTTTGGGAGGCATGTTTTCCAAGTGGCGGACGATGCTGTTAGGAAAACTGTTAAGTGGATGAAGCTGAAGCTTCGAGCTTCTACCTCTCAATGAAAGCACCAAAAATGTTTGCACAAAAAATGGACAAACACCTCAAAGTTGTATGATTTAGTAGATCTTATGTTATTCTTAGTGATTTGAGTGATTTATGCAAATATATGAAAAACAGGGGCTATACTGTAAAAAGACACGCAGATTTATAGTGGTTCAGCCAGAATGTGCCTACGTCCACTTTATATGTTATTTCTCTTCTCTTATTCTGATTACAAGTACAAAGCTTTGATACAAGTAAAAAAAAGTTGTTTGAAAGTTCTCTCCGTGCTTGAGCTCTCAAAACTTGTCCCCCATTGCTGTACCCCTGCCCCTCTATTTATAGAGTGAGGCCGGGGGTAGGGGTCTTGGAGGTACATAGCAGCTGGTGGGCCTGGGCTGCTACAATCTGGCCTGATAGGACTCTGGTTCGGTGGTGGGAGGCGAGGTTTGGACCGGCAATGAGTTGGTTCGGCAGTGGGAGGCGAGGTTTGGACCGGCAATGAGTTGGTTCGGTGGTGGGAGGCGAGGTTTGGACCGGCAATGAGTTGGTTCGGCAGTGGGAGGCGAGGTTTGGACCGGCAATGAATTGGTTCGGCAGATGGTTGGAGGAGCTCGGTCCGGCATTGCTTGGTTATGGAGTTGGTTCGGCAATCATAGGAGGTTGGTTCGGTGGGAGATAGGAAGGCTGGTCCGGTTGGTTCGGTAGGAGGTGGCTCGGGGAGACCGGATGAAACACACCCAACAATAAACCCGAGCGATTTTATTGATTTGGAAATTATCGATTCGGGATGTGGGTTGAAATGATATATACCCGGAAAATTTAAGTATTTTTGGGTTGAAATGATACATACCTTATCACTTGACCATAGGGTAGAAAATTATATACGTACACCGTTGATCGGTTTTAAATTATTTTCTAAAAAGTAAAGTATGTTTGATTTTTAAATTTTATTTTTAGATTTGATTTAATGATTTTATTCAAATTTATATTTAGAAAATAATTTATTTTATATGTTTTAAAGTTTCAAATTATAAGTTAATATATGGTTTTAAATGTAATTTTAAGCTTTTAACTTATAATTTTATTTAGTTTTAAAAATATATTTTAAATAGTTTAAAATTTTAATTTAATAAAATATTTAATATAGTTTTAATATATATATATATATTAAATTAAATTTAATATAATAAATATAGTTTTGATTTAAGATAATAAATATAGATTTTTATAATAACTTTATTAGATAAAAGATTTTTGTAAAAGATTTTTAGAAAATGTAAGAGGTTTTGTAAGGCATTTATAAAAGTTTTGTAAGAGATTTTATAATGGATTTTATAAAAGGATTTTTTATAAAGGATTTTATAAAGGATTTATAATGGTTTTATAAAGGAGTTTATAAAGGTTTTAAAAGATTTTATAAAGGGTTTTTATATAAGAACTTGTATAAAAAGGGATTTGGAAGCGTTTAAAGGAATTTGCGTAGAAGTTTATGAAAGAGGAAGAGTTGTAAACTGTTTTGGAATTTATTTAATAGCTTTATAAATGGTTTTAAAGCATATAAATAGTTTATAAATGGTTTAAGAGAGATTTATAAATTATTTTCGAAATTGATGGAAAGAAATCTTACTCGGTATTTATGAATATATTTGTACTTTTGGAACAAGTATATTGATATCTTGATATGAAAGTATGAACCGTTTTCTAGATTTATTATATAAATGTTTATAAAATGACCATGGTGTGAAAAATATAACGATTGGTTGTTAAAGAGACCGGGGTTGGAAATTGTCATACTCTCTGCCAATTCCGAAACTACTTTAACAACCGTGCACGTGGTGGAGAATCCAGAACGAAGTAGGATCGTTTGGCGAACGCTTTTGGTATGAGGTAAGAACACAGCCATGACCTCCATGGGTCAGCTTGATATGACTAAAATCAGGAGCCATAACCAGGCCAAGTGATGTCGCTCCTCCTATCGGACATGCTTCTTCGATACCATATCTTTTACTTTGTGATTGATTGGTGGCCACTTCGATTTGATTATGAGAGTGTTGTTCAAGGTGGGCGGTAGTAGCTTCTATGCGTTACCACCAGCCTGGTTCCGCAATCCGATAGAATCCTACTATAGGTATAGCATCGTGTGTCCTGTCATATGCCTTATCGAGCCCATTATGATTTTTTTTATGTTGTACCTATGGAATGCTCCTTAATAGCCCACCGGTTTGGTGGAGTTTACAGTACTGTATAGACTACGACATTTATAAAATGTGTTAAGGTGAATATGGGTAACGCCTTAACACTATTTTAATACTTTACTTTACTTATAGACATTACATATATAACATATATTATTACATATAAATAGTTTAACGGATACTTTGGAGATGGAAACCCCTAACATCTCTTAAGTTACTGCATGCATGTTATACACTGGACAGGAGATGTAACATACAGTAAACATCTCTGAAGTCGTTACACTCATATTTATTTGCTGTTGATTTAACTTACATAAGATCTTTTAGTTTCGACTCGAGTGTTTTTTCTTTTTATTACGCTCGGGTCAGCCTGAGCATTTTAGTGTTGAAGACATTATTTCTGGAGGACGAAGATGGAGTTTGATATATTATATTATTAGTAATTTTTCCATTGCATCATGTTGTTCCGTTGCATTTTTTATTATACCTGCTGCATGTATAACTCTGATTGTATTGTAAAAGTGTAATAAAATGTTATTAGTAAAACAACTTCATGAACTGTTTATTTGATTATTATATTTTATCATTCCGCTGTGAGATTCTGTGTTTTGTTTTTTCCTTCTTTTTCTCTTATTTTCTTATTTACCCCATTGACAATCATTTCTTTCGAATGGTTTGAGTTGACATGTGTGGTTTATTGTCGATTTAAACCGTCCAAAAAGGTGGGTCGTTACATACATTATTAAGTTTCATTCAAACAAGTTTAATTGAAATTACAACTACAAGTTTCAAACCCCACTTAACTACAAATCAAATTAAACAACGAAAACATCTTGTTCTTACATCAAATAAATCGATTTCAAATGTCAATACACATTAACAACAAGTTAAACCAAACAAATAATAACCTAACATGCAACCTATCATCATAAATTCCTAATTTATCGTAGTGTTCTTTGTGTTTGGGTCGGAGGTGGTTGAGATGGTTTAACTTCAATTATATCATGCCCCCGTTGAGTGGCTTGTAAAGAACCATTAGCGTCTCTAGTACGTCTTCTTTGGTATGTTCGACTAAGCTTTAGACGAACGAGGAACATAAAGCGGTGGTCGTTCGAGCTTGTGTCTCCCAAAAATCGACTTGATAATCCCTTTGATGCTTAGACATTTACTTTTAAATCGATCTTCGTCTACAGGTTCTACATGCACATCGTTAACTTCGTTTGAAATGAGGTACAACCCTTGAACCTGAAATGAAACGAGTTTTGACAGAAGAAGTAAAGCTAGTTGAATGAGTTATGAGATGAAAATTTATTTAATCATATCAAGTCACGTTCCACGGGTCCTCGTTGAGCATATCTAGGCAATCTAGTAGACAATTATTTAAGAATAAATCATCGCGTTGTATGCAAGTTTCAACTGTAGCATTCGTCGATGATGACCCTGGGTGCACATTCAACTTGTACATGATCCAACCTGTGATCCCATCTGGCTACATAAGTGCTATACAAATCTCGATTACAACCGTTCGAGAACGCTTACTCGGCTGCATCTTGTATATACTGATTAAGACCAAATTGCCTCATCAGTCTATCTGGATAGCATGGCCAGACTTTGCAAGCAAATGATTAGGGTTCTTAAATACCAAGTTTGTTGTCTATCCAAGCAAACTGGCGACAAATCCTGTACAATCTCAATTGTGTATAGCGTCTAATCAACATTATACCGCTCCATAACATTGAACTCATTGTGATAGAGTGTGCCATGATGGGCTGGATTATCTCTCCAACGTCTATCTATCATCCATCTACAATCAATGAACAAAATAATGGATGAACATTGTACCAAAACATAGAGTTTTCAATAAAAATTACAAGCGATTTTTACCTAACCCCGTAAGGCAATCCAACAGTAACATTGGCATGAATATTTGGACGACTAATAGAAATACGCATTCATAACAAAACCTGCACATTATCAGTGTTAACAAGGTCTTTAAAACATTAATAAAATTATTAAGTGAAAAATGTTATGTCTGGAGAAGGGTTAGGCAACCGGGTAAGCCGTTCGACTTCTTCAGTGTCATATTATCCAACTCCTTATACAAAGCGCATAAAACCGCGTTACCTCACGAATAATCAAAAATAGTGGCAGAGTCATGTAGCAGGTATAACTACTCGACCCATGCATTGGTTTGGAAAAGGACAGAATGCTATAAGAAGCAATAAGGCAGCCCGTGTGAACTGATCCAGCTCCTCAACTGATGAATCGGGAGTAATGTTCTGACCAATTGTAAGATCATTTATCCATTTGTCATTCAATTCTCTTATATTAACCACCGTTTCGGAGGGTGAAATCTCACCAAGCAAACGGTGAAAAACATCATCTACGTCCATATTACCAAAATAATTTAGAACGACGCATTCTATAGGAATGCCGAGCAAAATATAAAAAATCTTTTCTCCAACAGAGAAATGAAAAGTGCTAGTCTCCGACCTTCATCTGTCGCATAATGCCGTGAGTAAAGACTTATCGAATCTGATATACTTTATCTGTATGAAATACCGAAAACCCGCTTAATGAAGTAAATGGTGAACTCATTGGTGATTAACCATCTACATTAGGTTTTCATAATTCTGAGAATGGTCCAAACAGTCGATGGGTTTACGCTCTACAAAATAGAGAATTATAATGTATAGTTAGTTTAATATGCTAAAATTCTTCAATTATTTACCTAAAAAATCACCCCCATTAAATCTTTAAAATTTGTACGGTGAGTATCTTGCAAATATAAAACACTACCATCGACGGGTCTATTTTCTGGTTCTGAAAGTTCATACCCAAAAAAGCAAATTAATAACATCGTTTATAAGCTACGATTAATTCAATAGTAAGAATTAGATTACGACTGCCTAGAACAAACTATTTGGCAATGTTGATTATGAATGGAAACAAATAATTTGCAAATTAGAAGCTAACAAAAAAACTAAGATTTAGAGAATATTAAAGTCGTATTGTGTTGAAGAAGATATCTTTTTCATTGTTATAGATTTGTTTTAATCGAAGATTAACGAAGAAATTTGTAAATTTTACGTGAAATGGATGAGAAAACCAAAATTTAAAACTTAGGAAGGTTAGATTCGAGTTGCAAAAGGGGAGAAAGAAGATGAGTGATATAAAATGAGAGAGTGAGGTTGCTTATGTATATGCAGTAGCAAAACCTATACAGACTTATGAGTCGCGTCTATATTAAAAAAGTAAAAAACGTACCTCAGAGAAGAACTCTCATGCATTTCGTAATTTTACACAAGGCGCAACCACCCCGTGTTTTTAAAAATAAACGCTAACTCACAGTTGCGTCACAGTAAATTTGCAAATCGGCTCTGAACGACGTATATCTTCGTCCGTCCAACCTGTTATTTCTGCTTCTCGCAGTTTGCTCAACTTCTAATTGCGCTCGTTAGACGGCGCACTCTCTCAAATAAATCACTAGCGTTCTGTTTCTCCACAATTTTACCTATCGAAGTTCACTCGAAATCCCTGATTTCAATGCTTCGTGGTACTGTAACTGTAGAAAAGATTAAGCAGCGAGTCATAGTGCAGGCACAAGCAAGCTGCAAGGGATCGCGTATTTTGACGACGCACCAACCTTCCATTAACGGACGGCGTGGTCAGAGTATGTGATTCCTACCCTCCTTTTTTTTCTTTTTGCACAGGTTTACTTGTTTGTTTGAACAGATGCCCCTGTATTGCTTATACAGAAAACAACTCATAAACTAGTTAGTATGACATGAAAAAGTTTATGGGTGGCTTCTTAGCAAAGCTAAAGGGGCTGAGGAAAGGGGTATTTGAAATAGGAAAGTATGGCGAATGAGGTATATGTTTTTGTGTTTGGAGAGGGAATTGAAAGGAGATTTGTGTTGTGAAAAGTATTGTTATTGATCATTACTTATTTACTGTAAAACATGGTTAAGTAAGGGTTTAAGTATGAGTTTTGAAAAAAATGGACCGTTTATGTGCGTGGACTCCTGCTATATTTTTACAATGGCTTCATTTTGCTCAAATTTATCATTTACAATGTTGGACGCCAATGGGCCTTTTTCTTCCCCTTCCGATTCATGGGAAAGAGCCGTTTTCTCTGGTTACCCGTTCCCACATTGACTGCGGGAACATTATAATCTTTTGCCGCTAAAGCACCCTAAGTTGAAGTGAATGATGCATATGAGGTTTTGAGTACAATTTACAAGTCAAATAGACATGTTTTGTTGTTTTGTGTAATCTTTTGATAAGTTGGCCGCTGGTTTGCTTTTGTTCTTCCACTTATCAAGCAAGTCATAGATTATTGCAGCCGAGGAAATTATGAACTGACGAGGCAGGTATTATATGATGATTATCGTCCACTTGAACACTTGCCTACTATTCCTATTGAGAAGAAAAATGAAGCCAACAGTCAAGTGGTATGGCTTTTGCAACCTTTGAAGTCATTTTCCCCATTGTCGTGTTCCATGTATTCTTATTTTAATGGTGATTTGTTGAAATGTGCTGAATTAGGACGATCGTTGTTTCTAAGTTGTATTTTTATTTATTTGTTAAAATTAGATACATTGGTGTTCATGGTGTTAGTACTTTAAAGCCTAAATGACATGAACAAGAATCAGTTGAATTTACTGTTCATAATATTTCTGATTATGAGATTGGCTACCTTGTTAATTTAGCAGTCCTTGCACATTCATGAACATGTACGTTATCTGTGTAAGTTCATGTTCCTCCGTAAGAATAAACCAAGAATCATTTTACAAGTATAGTCGTAGTCACTGCATTTTAAATTGAGACCGACATCTTTGTGCTGGGTTCAAAAACCAGACCGTTTGTTAAATTGGCATAAGCCGACTCACTCTTTTACAATACACAGTAGCGGTATTCCTACACGAACTGAAAGGTAAATTGAAATGTTTTCAGTTATCACTTCAATATCCGACAACTCAATTTTCTGATCAACAGAAATCAGATAACTTTGCATAAGTTATGAATGAATTTAGCAGTCGCAAACTAAGGATTTAAGATGCATACAAAAAAAACAAAAAAACAAAAACAAAAACAAAAACAAAATAAAAATAAAACAGAAACAAAGATCTGTTATATTTTAACATAAGTAATTTATACAATTATGATTATGAAATTATGTTGAAAACACAAGTATTTGTGCAACAATGTTGGTGCATATGTAACCAAATTGTATTTGTATCTTGGACCTTCGTTCATTGTTGGCTTTTTTTGTATCATCATCCATGACCAATGAACATCTTATGTGTCAGATTGTAGATACACATCTGTAGTCATGTTTTGTAAATCTGATATTGGTATTATTTGTTGCTATGTAGTATTGAAATTTGAGTATAGTTTGAATTCTGATTATTACATGTACAAATATGCAGGTGGGAGAAGACACAGGATTTTCTAATTGAAGGTACTTTGATGCCTTCAACAATTGTTCTTAAGCTGCAATTGCATTTAGAGATGGCTTAATTGACTATTTGGATTCTTAGAGGTAATTTGTTCTTGGCAGGTTATTTTAATGTACAACACTTGCTTACATTCCAATTCTTATTCCTACATGCTGGTTTGTAAAAATATAAGATAGAGGACAAAAACAAAATCATTATGTGCTGCACGTAGCATGTTACAAATAGTTACGAGACGGGTTTTTTTTTCACCATATATATCCCTAGTAGTAAATTAAGTTCACAATACACCCCTCTACCAATTTCTCTTCAGTGCAATTAAATTACAAGTTTGTCATCTCCTTTTATACAAAATTGTCCTCAACTGCTCGTAAACTTTAAAGCATGATAACTTTCTCAAAAATTATCAAAACGAAAAACCACTTTCACCATAAATCACATATTTTATGAGTTTTCTATTGAGTGACGTTATATGTGTAACACCAAACTCGTGGAAACAGTATTTCAAAATTTAATATTTTATGAAAAATAAAATAAAATCATATCTTGATTATTCAAACATACACATTGAAGGTTTTCTAAACAATACGTGGTTTGATGAATATAATCAACCTTTCAACATAGAACATTATTTTCCTTTATATGCAGTAGAAAGTTTTATTTATATTTATATTTATTTATTTATAAATATTGGAATGAAGATATTTTTCCTTTTCGAATAGGAAGTTAGTCTTCTTTTTTAGGGAGGAAGATACTCTTCCTTTTAGAAAAGTAGAAGACACTGTCAAGAAGATAGTGTTTCTGTTTTAAAATGAAGACAGTCTTCCTTCTTGAGAAGGAAGATGCACTTGAATTTTCAAAAACAGGAAGTTATACTTCCGAAGGAATATGTTCTTATTGGAAATTACTATTGCATTTTTTTCTTCATTTTTTGACGCACACACAACATTTGTCATTTGAAAGAGATAATTTTGTATTTTATGGTGAAAATGATGAATTGATCCATTTTTTTTATAGAAAGTTGCCTCAATTCAAAGATTGAGAAAGAGGATATTACATAATAAAGTAGGAATTATTGTTGTAAATGCTAAGATGAAACATGAAGATGATTTAGAAAATGAAAATGGGTCTTAAATTACCTATTATGGGAATTTTTTTTTAATCCATACATATTTGTAAATGCTGAAGATTGGAATGGATACACATATGCTGACATAAGCTTGAACCTAGGTTGCTATATGATAAATGTCATATCTTAGTCTTTTTTTTTTCTAGTATCTTATTTACCCACCTCACAAAATACTAATGCAACATAATTTTAGTTCTAATTATTGTAAAAGTCAATTTATCTGCATCTTTTGCATTAGTTAGTGAATAAAATCGAAATATATAAATTTCCCTCTCACTGAAAACAACATTTTTGAATACTCGTCCCATACTTCACAATGAATTTGTTTCAATTTTTTGCATTCATAGAAAACCAATTAATGGAAAACAACCATGTTTTTGAATCACATTGCAGTTTCGAATGCATAAGCTAGTTCTTGCCATGTTAACAGTCACATTGCGATTTTTTCACCAACTGTATATGGATGCTAGTTGCCACTTTTTGTAGTTGCCACGGTACTTTTTTTATATGCTGCAGCAATTAGTTTCACAAGAAAACTTCCACAATTTTATATAAAGACAACTATGAGTTGCGCTAATATACTTTATTCACTAATGACTCAAAATATCATTCAGCCTGTATAACTACAAAGGGGAATTTGACATATATCACTATTTATAAAAATTACCGTATAAAACATTTCTTTAATCACTTATTTGGTTTCCAAGTCCCTGTAATAAACATCGTTGGCAACCCGAACTTTGATCTACTTTTCGACGTCATGTATACACAGTGAACTCATAAGATGTCAAATAAGCACTATAGGAATGTTGTATGAAGTATGAACGCTTGTAGATGTTATCCTCAATATTCATTGTATAATCATGCACGTGCATCAGTTACTAGCCACTAGTGTATTGAAGACCAGACCCGGCAGCGGTTCAACCACGACTAACCGTTAGCTGTTGGGCATGACAACCGGGAAAAGAGTTAAGCTGCCATCTGCATCAGGCTGCGACTAAACACATGGAAACTGTTCTAAATTAGCAAAAATAGATTATATATCCAACTATTTGCAAATATAAGCTACTTTTAATAGTTCAGTCAACTGTTTTTTTTTTCTTTTTCTATATTTGTGAAATCATTATAATATGTGCGCAGCTATCATTTGCGCCAATGCAAAATTATATTGGAGCAATTAACGATTGTGTCATTGTATTTTTGTACTGGAGCAATTGGTAATTGCACCGATGTAATTGTGTATTGGTGCAACTGCCAATTGTGTTCAAAATGATTTGTTTTGATCAAAAATCGGCAAAATGGCCTAGCATTTGGAAAAACTACCCTATAATTTATGTAGATACTCATTCATGCTTCTGTGGAATTTTGTTTCTTCAATGGTTGCATTAGGTATTTAAGTTTCCTCGGGTTAATATAAATAATAGGTACTAAGATGACGTGTTGTATGAGAAGTGGATTTATATCTTCTAATATTTAACAGGAAGGGTACTTGGTTAAAACATATACCATCGAATAGCGATTAGCTGAATATTTTAGAATTTCGACTATGTTTTTTTGTTATAACTTTTCTCTCATGCTTATCTAATATTTCTCATATTTTGTTACTTCTTATCATTGATTGAGGATCCGGCCGGAACCACGAGATTCCGACCACCTTGTATCGGTTCCGGCCATCACTGGGACGAGATTATGGCAAAATCCCATCCTGTTCAAACTGTGATAAAAATAAAACATCCAATTCGCGAAATTAGAAGAAGGATAGAAGAACAACAACCGACAACAAAATGCACGCGAAATCCAAAGTCGAAAAAGCAAAACAAACAGAGAATCATCTTGTGCTTGCACAGTTAAAGCATAAAATTGTTGCCTATATATAAACAATCGTAAACATAAATTATCACAATTTGTGTTTCAGCAATCTTCCCAATTCGAGCGAGAAGCATCACGAGTTCGCCCAAATTTGAGAAAGCTTCGACGTCGCGCGGTCGCGTAGGTCTTCGAGTTGGCAGGGAGGAGAACCGAGCTTCAATTCGCAAAGGAAGGTGAATTTTTTTGCTACCTTTTGTTTTCCACCTTCAACCATTTCTAGCTTTCGTTCGATTTTTTTTTGCGTGCGTCTGTGTTTGGTTGTGAAGTGGGAGGAAGAGTACGTATATCTAAACAACATTTGTTTTTTTCTTTTTGGACCTTGGCCTTGGACATTGTTTTTTTAGCCTTGTCCTTTTCCTATTATATGTTGAACTTAGACATTGTTTGATATTGCATATGTAAACGGCCTTGAATATGTTGAACTGACTTAAATAAGTCGACTGACTTGAATACGCTGAATTGACTTGAATATTGGACTTGAATATGGACTTGAATATTGAACTTGAATATGTTGGACTGGAATATGGACTTGAATATTGGACATGAACATTGAACTTGACTCGAAATATTGAACTTAAACAATGGATCCTGACGACTTCGATGAATGTTATTTATGCATTTGTATTTTATTTTTGATTTGATTTGAAATATTAAATTGCCTAGCATTGACTTTTGTTTAATTATAAATGTGTATATTGTATCATTTATTTATAATCTCAGGTACGCTATGGCAAATCCATATGAAATTAGTTGGAATTATGGTACTGCGATCGATGACAATCTTCGAAAAAAATGTAACTTTTGCAATAAACTAATTGATGGCGGTGTTGTGACACTTTTGAAAGAAATCTTGCAGGAGTGGGCGGCGATGTATCGGCATGTCTAATTGTCCTTAAAGAAGTTAAACAACTTGTACGATCCAATATCGTTCAAAAGAGAAATGAAAGAAGCAAAGAAAAACTAGACAAACAATGCTTACAAGAGGAATTAATGAGCAGACCGCACTAACTATCAAACAATGAAAATGAACAGATGAAGGACTCAACATCATACGGCAAAGCAGAGATGCATTTAGAGATGAAGAGCCGCGCAAATCTCATACTGTTAGACGATCAGGTGGTGGTTCAAGTCAAATATTGCACAGATCTCATATTGTTGGAAAATCTACCAGAGTAGATGACGATTTTGACACTCATGCTGTTGGACAAATCGACTCATATATGCAAAAACGAGGAGGTAGAACTCAATCTTCTATTAAATCTGCAATGAAAAGTATTAAAGATGCCAAAAAGCATATAGGTCGAGCAATTTCCAAGTTCTTTTTTTTCAACCATATTCCGCATAACGTTGCAAATTGTCCATATTATACAACAATGGTTGACACGATTGCAGAATGCGGTCATGGAATTGATCCACCAACTGCATATTAAATATCACACTCGTATCTTGAAATGGTGATAGAAGAAATTAGACAATATATTAAAACATTGCACAATTTCTGTAATGAATATAGTTGCACACTAACGTGTGATGGTTGGAGTACATAGAATCGTCGAAAAATAATAAATTTACTCCCATGATGCGGTGCATAGGAGAAGACGCTAAATGGCGCACAATGGTTAACAATGCAAACAGTGTGTCTTGTTAATTTTCTACAATTCCTCTTTAAATTTTATTTATTTTTTTAATCACGATCCAAAAATGCATGAAAAATTATTATTCATTAAATGTTCGTGTTTACAAATTAAATTGTTAATTTAGGTTCTGAAGAATGGTTTTTTTCTTCTTCTAAATCTTCTATGCTTGAAGACAAATACATACCGATGTTGAAAAACTAATTCTTTTTATGTACTAATAATATTTTCAAAGCAAGTTGTAATATAATATTGGCCATGTGTGCACAAACCAATATTGATATTTGAATTTACTATGTTTAGTTATTCACACTGATACAGTAACACTTCCTAATTTACATGCGTTTACATCTGGATAAATTGACATACAGTCTAAGTTATAGATTTGGGTAAAGTTTGATGTGATTAAAATAATGCAAAATAAATGAAAAGTAAAAATTGAGTAAAAAAAAAGCAACATAAAATAAACATATCAGAATAGCACAAAGAAAAATAAATATATCAACCTAACACTTTCTAATATAGGATAAGTTGCATTTGTGCAGACTGGTATCTGTTGAACTGCTTGAGTTCATCCTTCTTTCTGTATTGTGGATTGATAAAGAAGGAAGGATCATTTGTATTTTTGCTTGGATGCAAAGGGAATTGTATTTGTTGAAGACCGGTATTTGATGTTCGACTGCAGGGTACCCAAGCTATTTGGAAAATTTGGCCAAACAGAAAATATAGATTCAAAGTGATCACAAACTATGTATTTCTCATGAAACATATCTGTCAGGGAATTGAAGATTGTGACTGGTAGTGAAAGTAAGTCCCAACTTGTTTTCCAATGCTAACATTATCATGCAATTTTAGAATTATTCTAACTATAATATTTTGTGTAGTTATAACTGAAAGTGCCAGGGTTTGTAATGTTATACTCAATTATACCAATAATCTTTCAATAAATCTAATTTGTCTAATAAAAAAAAAATCAAAATAATGATGTGGCAACTTGCTGACTTGTAACTTTTGACATGAAGTCCACCTAAGCTGGTTATAATATTAAATTCATAAATTGATTAGATATCCAGGATCAACTTAGATCCATTAAAATCTTTTAGTAGTTAACAGGAATACTAGATAACGAATAGAGGATGTGTTATATGAAAACTGAAAATCAAACTTCTAATATGGTGGGAAGCAACAAATAGTAATTAGCTGGCAATATTTTTGAAGAAATTAACCATATTTTCCTTTCATATGACACAAATTATAAACTTGTACACTTTCTTGTAATATGATGATAAAAAATCCATACACTTTTCAATAGACAAACAGATGTTATAGCTAAAAAACTACAATTTAAGTGGACAATAACATCTCATCTCTTAAAGAAAATTAAGCACATTAAAGGAAGTATGGCACAATTATCAGACATACAATCTCATGACAATGCTCCAAGAGGTCTATATTTTAGCATTGTTGTGGTGAATGCTACACCTGCTGCAGATCCACCACGTGCATGAACACTGTGTTTACAGTCTTTCTTGATAGCGCTTATCACCTTTCTAGGCACTTTCTACATGTTTCCACACTTCTCTTCAGTGAAGAGAAACATAATGCCCTCCCGAAGACCCTTGGGCCTGATATTACTTCTGTTTCGTGCTCAAATTTACTATCAATTGGTGCCTTCTCCTTCAGTTCATTGAGGACAATATATATGTTGTTTATGAGTGATTTTGTCTCATATTGCTGAATTTAGCACTTCTACAGCATGTAGTGAATTTACCATTCATATTTTCCAATACATGGGCAAACAACAATGCAAACACCAACACTGTTTTCACGGACAAGTTTTCCATGTACCTCTTTGATATATCTTCTTATAGTTAGTTTGAACTGTGTTTTATGTTTTAGTTATGTGGATATCGACGGTGCCTATTTATTGGTTCTATATAAGAGTTGCCAATGGCCACTGTTTCAAGTGGTAAGACATATGGCTTGGGCTGTTGCTAGAGGTCTTGGATTCGAATCCCCTGGCATACATAATAACCATATTACTCAATATAAGAGTAATGTATTGTGCATTTTTTAATATAAGTGACTTAAAATTGGTTTGAGGATTTGTCCCGCAGCATCCATTGTATTTTGTTGCAAAGTCCATATCATACTTCATAATTCTGCATAGTCCATGCATGGCTCATCAATCCTCATTCTATATAAACAAAATACACGTGTTTTCCTCGTGGAAACAAAAAATTTATCCTGAATTTTCTTCTTCTTAAATTTCCAAGTTTTCCTACAGATTTTGGCTTCTTTAGTTTGTTGCTTGTTATAATAATTCCATGCTTTTATTTAATCAATCTGATCTTGTAGTGTTATTTGTATATGCTTACAGTGGTGCTTATAAATGCCAGAAACTTAGTCATATTGAATGACTACTAAAGGACCTCTTTATTATATGCTAATTGAATTATTTTTGTTTCAACACTTGGTTTTGAAGGTCGATAAGAATACTTATCCAATGCCTGGCAACTATGGTTAAAAGTATAAATAGCATGTGTACCATTGAAGGATAGAAAACAATACAAGTAGGATTATTATTATTATTATTATTAGTTATTATGGCTCTGTTGCCGATTGATATTTCTCAGTTTACGAACACCCATTATGACTAAAGAATTTGTTTTTTTTTTCTTTCTGTTTTTCTGTTTTTTTTGCATTTTCTTTTTTTAATTATTAAGTGTGCTTGTAAATTTGCAAAGTTGTGAACTGACTTTTATTGTAACAGGTTGTGAATAGCCAGTGACGAATTATTGATGCAGAGTAGATAGAAGAAGGGAAAAAAGAGAGAGTATACAGTAAGCAAGAGTTAGTTCGATAAACTGTAACATTTGACCCAACAATCTTTGATTCAGGGCAATCAGTTATAATTTATAACAACTTAGGAAGCAAAGAATGTGATATAGCAGGGCAAACGAAAATTGGAGATGCAACACGGGGAATAATATTACGTGAAAGCTCGAGACAAGGTGAAGAATATAGGAAGCATTGGCAAAGTCTATCAGCTAACATGTCTCATAAAACCAAAATCCAGTTGGTTAATTACCAGTCTCCAAATGCGGCGTAACTCATCCGGTACCTCCAACACAAAATTGAAGAATGCTTGCTTCATCATTTGTTCTGTCCTGCTGGTGATTTGGGAAGTTTCCACCATATCTTTGAACTGTTTATTTTAAACGATGACCTTGATATGGAGCTGCTGACTATGACGAATGTGCTAACTATGTATATGACGTCGAAAATAGACCGATTTGATATCGCCCTTTAATTCGAATTAGCAAAAGCAATGTCTCATTGCATAATATGGATTCCAAACATTCATGATTTGTATGTGGATGAGTCGAATTAGTTATCCCTCGGTTTATTAGAGAACTCTCTCCAGAGATTGTGAAAGATGTTCCCCTAGAAATATTCTTGTTATTGTTTCGCCTCATATTTTTCAAAATGTCAATCCCGCTTTAATAGTTCCGAATAAATTAAATACATGCATTAAGATATGAAGGCTTCTTATCGCTGTCTCAGCTATGCTACCGGAGGCTCGGGGAAGTTGGAATAGGAGAGCACTCATTTTGGGGTGGACTTACTACTTAGATGCTTTCAGCAGTTATCCGCTCCGCATTTGGCTACCCAACCTTTATTGTGGACACGATAACTAGTACACCAGAGGTGCGTCCTTCCCGGTCCTCTCGTACTAGGGAAAGGTCCTCTCAATGCTCTAACGTCCGCATCAGATTTGGACTGAACTGTCTCATGACATTCTGAACCCAGCTCACGTAGCGCCCTAATGGGCGAACAGCCCAACCTTTGGAACGTACTACAATAAACAAAAAACAAAGCAAAGTAGGTTTAAGGAAGTTTATAGAAATACATATTTCAATTTTTTTATCAACAAGAATTCGACGCTTTTTATCAACTTGATGGTAAGAAATTTCTGGATCTAGAAATTCATTTCATATAATCGAACCTTTTCAAACTTTTGTATTTTCGCGAAATAGTCATAATAAAATTCATGTATCTAGGGAATATTCACTTTAGAAGCGACTATTCCCTAGATGCCTACACCGTGGTATTTCACAGTTGAATCAATTTGAAAAAGACCTAAAGTTAGAGATTTATCAATAGGTAATGTTGCTCCAATACCTAATCAAAGAGCTACCGTGGTACCGATCAAAAAGACCTTTTAGCTTTTGGACGACAAAATGGATTTAGAAATTTATTAACATTCTCCAAAAAGGGATCGTACCCGATGCCTCTCCTATATAGTCAAGCCTTGTCAAGTTTCAGACTCCAAATGCAACGGCCAATTCCTCCAACCGACCCCTTTTGCCGATCCCTTTTGCATTAAAAAAGGGATCGCTTCTGATCCCTCATTCTTGGAATCTAGAACCGATCCCTTCCGCCAATCGCTTGTAGCCGATCCCTACATTCACTACCGATCGCTTCACACTCCAACTGATCCGAATGAAAGTGGACGCGGTACGACTGTCCACGTGTCGACTCCTGCCCCGGATATAGGGGCAGTTTGAGAATCCAAACCTAAATTGAACGTGATTCAATCGTTCCAATTCAAGGAGGATGTGATACGTCCATCCGCGACCTAGCTTGCGCCTGAAATACGACGAACTATTCAAGTCTTGCCCGAACATCGGCAAGCTCGAAATCAACACAAAAAGTGGATGCGGTTCGATCGTCCATCAATCAACTTTGTTCCCCAAGCACGAACTAGAATATAAACAATGAAATCAGAGGCAAGCTGACCCTCCGGCGTAGAACAGAGGTGACTGCCTGTTCAACCGCGAATGAACATGACCCGACAGTTCACTCGCTAAGTCCCATCTTTGCCTTGACAGTTGGAGTAAAAATCCACCAAGCGGACGTGGTTCGATCGTCCATTCACTAACTCTCACTCTTGATTCGACAAAGGGGGCTTATATCGAAAAATGGACGTGGTTCGATCGTCCATCGATAACTCTAGTTCCCAGAGCGAGAGCTGAAGTATAAATATCAAATGGGTGCGACTGAACGACCATCAACAAATTTTGGTCCCCGAAGCGTGGATAAGAGTATGGGTAGAATATGAACGTGGTTCGACCATTCATCCCATTAACTCTTCCATATAAACTGACAGATTGAGTATAAAACATAGAATGGATGTGACTCGACCATCCGCTAATCAACTCATTTCCACGATTCTACGGGAAGAACTCCAAATAAGAGTAAGTGTGATACGACCGACCACTCTTCGACTTTCGCCCTTAACTTGAGAGCAGAGGAAATGACTAAGGAAAATGTGGTTCGACCATTTTCCTTAATAACTTCAGCTCACAGAGTATTGACTAGAGTATAAACATCAAACGGGTGTGATTAACCATCCATCGACTAACTTCGATCCTCGGAGTGCGGAGAAGAGTATAGACAAACGAGTGAATGTGATTTGACCACTCATTCGCCAACTCAGACTTGAATTCGATATGAAAAGTATAAACTCATCAAAGATGGAATTCGACCATCCACGAACTAACTCCGCTAACCTAAGACTGGAGGCAAGAGTATAAACTACCGAAAGCTGAATGTGAGGCCGGCTTATTATAGCTGCGGCTTAGTGTTCTTTACGGCTCGAGGCAATGACTGTAGTGAGGCCTTAACACAAAACACCAATGGGAACGACACCCAGACCAACTATATCGTACCATCAAATCGAGGGTCAATATCGATCCGCACAAACCACAAATGGATATGACCTGAATGTCCATCGAATAACTTCGGTCACCAGAGTGTGGATAGGAGAATAAACCACGAATTAGTGTGACTTGATCATTCATCTCCATCACCCTCCTTTGATCTGTCATGAGGAGTATGAAACCAGATAAGCATTACTCGACCGCTCCTGAGCTAATTCTATTCCGTGGTCCGACATGAGAACATAAATCAAAATAGACGTGACCGACCGTCCAGCTCCGTAGGAATGTGACATGACCGTTCATTCGCTAGCTCTGACCATGATTTAACTAGAAGAGAAATTTGAAATGGATATGACTTGACCATCCGCACACTGATCCTTGCCCTTGGTTTGACAGGGGGGCATCAGTCACAGATTAGATGTGACTTAACCATCCAATCTTTG
The DNA here is from genome assembly GCA_030737815.1 of Allium fistulosum. Lineage (NCBI taxonomy): Eukaryota > Viridiplantae > Streptophyta > Magnoliopsida > Asparagales > Amaryllidaceae > Allium > Allium fistulosum. The sequence goes on from CM060907.1 coordinate 857,166,498, forward strand.
GTTCTTGCCTAGAGCATGGCGACATCTGCATCAAAAGTGGACGTGATTGACCATTCAGTACTCAGCTCATGCTCGAAATTTGATGGGGCATTGAAGTCTTCCCTGGAAAGGAAAAGCCATAATACAATTCAGAATAGGCGCGACTCATCCTTCCATCAACTAACTCGATCTCATGATTCGACGGGAAAGAGTGTAAAACCAAAACTAAATGTGACATGCCGATCCACTTATCGACATTTACCCGATTTGGGAGGCACGAGCGAGAATCAAGATGAATGTGAACTGACCATTCATCGATCTGCTTTATGTCCTTGGAGCTTAGGTGGAAGTATAAACACAACTAGGACGAGACTCGACCGTCCATGCAGTACATTTATCAACTCGAGACTGGGGGTAGAAGTGTGATCATCCAAAATATGACCGCGATAGCTTAATACTGTGACTCATACCCAGTTTTTACAACAAAGGCTACGGCCGAAAGGATGCTTAGAGATAGAATCATCGGATCAATGCCTAGACTCATAGGCGACTGACTATCATTTTATCCCGAACGACGAGCAACATATCGCGAGTACATTGTATGGAAAGTGCGTTACTCGAATATACAAGCAGATTCAAACTCAAAGCAAGAGCCAACTATGCAGCTGCGTGCAACACGAGGTTGAACCCTACTCGACATTTGATTCGACGTGCTTCTAAGCTTGATCTTCAGCCATTGCATATAATCGCTCAAAGCATCTAGAACCCATCACTCAGCTCATGACGAGATCTGGAAGTTGGACCGAAGCGACCGTTATCACATGCCGTCCTAATCGGCTTTCATGCCATTGACTACGCATTAGAGAAATGCTCGAACATAGGGATTGACCTCAAATCCAATTGTCGTTCTCCATGCCTACATACTCCACCTACATACTCCACCAAAGTGTTGAAGTTACAAGACTTGCCTAGGCAAGGGCTCGGCACTGATCCCATCGCCTATGCGACTTTGCAAACCCAATTCAGACGTCCTCCGTGCTAAGTATAGTTTAGTGTGGTGTCGTGTAGTTCCGTACAAGTACAAATATGCTAATTTATTCAAGTCTGAAGTGGTAAACATTCGATTCAGGGCCATATGCTAGTTCACTCCCACTAATACAAGGGATCAGAACCGATCACATTGCTTGGGCAAATCCACTTAAGCATTTTCAGCTCACAACATAATGCTAATATCAAGCAACAACACCACAGTCAGTTCTATAAAGATATAGGCCCGAGAGATGAAGAATAGGAGCCAAAAAAATCCAAGGCCGCACCCGCTGAGCTAACAATCGACATTATGGTCAACCACGACGACCCATCACGGGTCTTGAAGATCGGATCACAGCTCAGTGCAACGATGAGGTAGCTGGCTTTGTCCGAGCGAATCTTGATGTGTTTACTTGGACCTATTCTGACGTGTATGTGATCTCGTCGACTATCGTAAGTCATGCATTGAGGCATGTTCCGGTGAAACAAAAACGACGTGACATGGATCTGGAGAGATCTGCTGCACTGAAAGAGGAAGTGGATAAACTAAAAAACAATGGGTTTATCAGCGACGCCCTCTATCCGAAATGGGTATCCAATCCAGTTCTTGTGAGAAAAGCTAATGGAAAGTGGCGGACATGCGTCGACTACTTAGACCTGAACAAGGCGTGTCCGAAAGACAGCTTGCTACTTTCGAGGATCGACCAGCTGGTAGACTCAACCACTGTACTGTATATGAACTGCTTTCGTTTATGGATGCGTACTCCAGATACAACCAGATCCCGATGCACGTCCCCGACCAGGAGCACACCAGCTTCATTACCGATCTACGGCTGTATTTTTATGTTGTGATGTCGTTTGAACTTAATAATACCGAAGCTACTTATCAGAGACTGGTCAACCAGATGTTCAAAGATTAGATCGGACGATCGATGAATTATATGTGGATGATATGCTCGTGAAGTCACAGCGATCAAACGACCATTGGCGGAGATGTTCAGTGTTCTCCAAAATTATGGAATGAAATCCAATCCCTTGAAATGCTCTTCCGTGGTTGCGTCATAGAAATTTCTGGATTTCATTGTTAACTCTCGTGGAATCAAGGCAAATCCCGAGAAGATTCAAGCAATTCGAAACATCCAAGTGTGAAGACGATTAAGCAGGTACATAGTCTCAATGGGAAGGTCGCCGCCTTAAGCAGATTCATCTCCAGGGCCACCAAGTGTATTCCCTTCTTTGATTTGATTAGGAGAGAAAAGAGAAACTTTGAATGGACGCAGGATTGCATAAATGTGTTTCAAGCTTTGGTAGATCACTTATAGAGACCTTCCATCCCATCCAAGCCACTGGATCGCGAAGACTTATGCATCTATTTAGCAGTGTCGGTACACGCCATAAGTGCTGTACTATTACGTGAAGAGAATCAGATCCAGAGGCCAGTATATTATGTTAGCACGTGGTTGACAGGTGCCGAGAGAAACTACCCAAAGCTGGAAAAGCTCGTATACTGTCTGTTGATTGCATCACGAAAGCTTCGCCCTTACTTCCAGGCTCATCCCATCAACATCTACATCGACCAGCTGTTACGGTGGGTCCTACAACGACCTGAGACGTCTGGAAGGTTGTTCAAATGGAATATCGAGTTAAGCCAATTCGATATCACTTATCTCTCTCAGAGAGCTATCCAGGGACGGACATTGGCGGATTTCATAACTGAATTCACTGCACCAGACGACTCTCCGGAGAGAAGTGAAGAACCGACCAACAAACGGGAAAATGTACACGGATGAAGCATCCAACGATCGATGTTCTGCCGCCAGAGCCGTGTTAGTGACTCCTGAGGAACGATCGATCTGCTACATCCTGAAACTTGACTTCTTTGTAACAAATAAGGAAACCGAGCATGAAGCTTTGATCATCGGACTCAAACATGCCAGAAAATTAGGAGTGGAAACTTTACAAATCTTTTGTGATTTCCGGTTAGTAATATGCCAAGTCAGGGGGAGTATCAAGCTAGGGGGCAGCAACTTGTTCCTTATCTCGGCTGTGTCCAAGAGCTACTAGTAGACTTCGAGTATTACACAATTACACACCCCAGAGAACAAAATGAGAAAGTCGACTTACTGGCCAAGCTAGACAGTTCCAGGGATGCAAAGCTAATGGGCTTGGTCCCAGTTGAAGTACTTAACGTTCCAAGTATTGACTAAATGGAGATTAATCGGGTCTTGGAAGCGAAGCCGAAAAAGAAGTCATGGATGGCTCCTATCAACTAATATCTACAACGAGGGGTCCTTCCCGAACTGAGGAATGAAAAACGACAGGTCCTCCGCAAAGCTTCATGTTACATCATCCAAGAAGAAGTCATGTATATAAAGGGTTTCTTCATTCTCCTGCTTCGGTGTATTGCCCATGATGAAATCAAACGAGTCTTGAGAGAAGTATATGAAGGAGAATGCGGTGATCATACCGGGGGGCAAACGCGGACAAAGAAAATACTCCGCTATGGATGTTACTGGCCAACTGTCAATCGAGATGCAGTTGATCACGCTAGACAATGCGACAAGTGCTAGATGTTTGCAAAAATTCTGAGAACCCCACTAGCGAAAATTCTCAAATGGTCAGTCCATAGCCGTTTGCCACTTGTGGTATTGACAACATCAGCTCCTTACCGATTTCTAAAGGTGGTGCGAAATACGCCATCGTAGCAGTTGAATACTTCACCAAATGGGCTGAAGCTGAACCTTTACCCGTGATCACAACGAAAAAAGTAATAAACTTTGTTGTTTGAAACATCATCCGTTGTTTTGGTCTTCCCTAAATAATCGTAACTGATAGAAGGATCCAATTCGACATTGCTGAATTCAAATACTTGCATTCTGTAATAGTAATGCAAATCATATACATTTGATGTAAATGTTTGCATTGTTTAGCTATTATAATACTTCATGTTTAAAGTACAAATGTTTGTACTTAGAAGCAAGTACGTAAAAAGATTAGCACTTTTATGTAAATACAATTAAAAACATTTGATCCACAATAACATATGTTTCATATGCCCAAAAAAAATAAATTCTAACCATGAGAATAATAAGGTTTCTCTTCAATTTCCCCTCTTTCAAGGGAAATCTAAACTTTAGTTTCTAACAAATCATTCATAATCCCAATATATGATATTTACTCTATTTAAAATTGAATCTCCACCTTTTATCTATTTAATTATAATTATTTGCACTAGAAAACTGCTATTTACTACATTGATTATTTGAATGTGCATATGCAATTATTTGCATTAATTTACTTTGTTTATTCAATATTGCGATCATAAATATTTGCCTTTTTTGAATTTTACCTTTTTAATGGGTTACTTTGTTTAATTTTACCTTTTGTTTATTCAAATGAATCTCGAGCTAGATATTCAAATCTCGGCCGAGATCGATTACGAGATCTCAGTGAAATGATGTGTTTTTGAATTTTACCTTTTTAATGGGTTAGGTCTAGAATATACGCCTTGTTGTCTAGGCTTAAAATGCATGCTTTATTTCAATAGACAAGTTGAACTGTCAATTTCATTTTCAATCATTCATTTTTTTCTGCCCTCAAGCCGCAAATACGTGTCTTGGGTTTTTCTTTCTCATTTGAAACGTCGATTTTCTTCCCGAAATGTGGTTCTTCATCCTCAACTTAATTCTATGTTTTTTATCGTGAATTTAAATTTGGAATATAACTCATCAACAAACGTACATCGTATCAACACAAATCAATAAACACGTATGCCTCTAGAATAGAATAATACAAAATAAAGTATATAACAGAGAACACAATCAATAATGCAGCGATAAGATATAGTATAAAATATACAAGGTATGATTTACATTACAATGTCAAATATACATATGAGTCTATACAATACAGAATAATATACTACAACACCGAATAACTAGCTCCTCTATGCTTAAATAACACAAGCTGGTCTCACTGTCTTCGAACTTGAAATGTCTCGGACTTACTCGAGTATTATACGAATAATAAATGAGTGGGACTATATCTAAATTCAAGGTCAATAAACATAAGAAACCCTGTATATAATGGGTATAAATATAATAATATCATCTTAAACAATCCCAAATATCATATAACGTAGAACACCACAAAACTCAGTATAAAAAGGTCATCATCCATGTAAAACTCATCAAATCAGAAATCATGAAATAACATCAAATGAGTAATCATCCATATCCAGAAATTATTATCAAAATCTATAAATCATCAAACATGAGATGTCATTAAGTATATTTCTCAATCTCAAATAATAAAGTACTATTGTCAAAACAATGAGGTGGAGCCTTAGCGTAATGGTTAGGCCATCCGCATGATAATCTGAGCGTCCAGATCCGGGTTCGGAACAGCCTCTTCGTAATACGGGAGAAATACTGCGTACATTATCGACCTCCCTAGAGCCCGCTATCGTGCGGGAGCCTCGTGCACTGGATTCCATCTTTTTTTACCATTATTTAAACAATGTAAAATAGACTGTCTGACTATAACATATAGTGCGCCTACCCATCAATCATATAAAAGATACAAGAATCCATTATACTCTAGACACTTATCTTGATATAATCTCATCTCCTTGTACATAAATCAAAATATATCATGATGGGGAATGATTGTACAACAAAATCAAAATCCCAAGTAATCATCTATATACATCAATATATGGGTCACCTAACTCTAGATTGCCTAACCCATATCTATACTTAAGTGAGGTGTATTAATACAATATGCCAATCTACCACTCCTTAGAACAAGGGAGATTGATGGCCGTCTGCTCGCTCTAGGAGCCCAGGGTCACCTAACTGGATTTGTTCCTACAGTCTTTAGTTACCTCGACGGACATCGGGACACATATCCACAAATGGCTCGTCAATGCGTAGTCTCTTAGTCATGACCTTGCTTTGCCCCAATAGACAACAAACTGCTGGCCTATGCAACATAACAAAGGGGTTATAAGGCACATACCCTTTGGGTCATCTAACCCAAGTACTGTGATGTGGGGTCACCTACCCGATGGTCACCTAATCCAAATCATGTGATGCGCATCAAAAATAAATCCAATACGATGTGGTGGATCTGCAGCGTGACTCCAAGATTAGGCGCCAGGGTGGATTCTAGCCATCTGGTTTTCTCCAATGCTAATAACAGCAGTACATTATGACAGTGGTACACAATATCAATAAATATAAGGGCATCTACCTTGCTCGCACCTACGAGCATCACCTCATGTAAGTACAAGCTCATAATACTATTCCCGTCACATGAGTGTCATCTAATTACAATGAATAACCGTATAAATTCACAACATCATCCCATACCACTGCGTGATACTCAAATGTTTATTTACTGCTCATAAACTACACTCAATCCCCACAAATATTCTATACAACGAGTTCAAAGAATAATCAGAGAAATATTACTAAATACCCAATCCCAAACGGTATTATAACTCCGTTTATTCAGATTTTCTCGTCACACAGAATAAAAATCATCACAAAATCATAATGAAGGATGTCATCACCGTATGAAATCATATCAAAGGAAATTAATTAAAATATATAATGGTGAATCATTCGTAACATCGAAATTAGTATATGAAAATGAGAAATCATAATGGGTTGAGATTATATAGAAAATCTCATTTGATTCAGAAATGAACTAATAATAAAACTAAACAAATCTTTCTTCAACGCTTATGTCAAATATTAAAATACATATGTGTGTAGCATACTTCGATAATTTATAATAATCATTTTAAATAATCAATTAAAGTTAAATAAAGTTTTCTTTCCAATAAATTGATAAATTTAGATAAAACTTCTTAAATAAATTTTATATTTTGAAATCAATAAAAATCTTGAAAAATATATTATATACTGAATATTACTTTAACTTTATTTGTTTAATTCCAGTATAAAGATTTAAATACTAAAATTCATTTCCCAATTCTCCACTTATATATTCAAAACATTCAAGATCACTTAACAAATCAAATATCCTTTATAAAAATCTTTCCATAAATTTCCTTTAATTAAATATTACTTTACAATAAATATACAAACTTCAAAATAAATTTCTTTTATTTCAAAATATAGATTTCCAATTAAAACATCACTTTATACTCAAATAATTAACAACTAATATTAAGTCATGTAATAACATTTTAAAATCATTTCATAATCTTTCATAAATACAAAATTCTTTTCGAATAAAATTTATAATTTGCAAAATAGATTTTATTTATACCAACTATAAATTATTGTCTAAAATTATAGTTAATGCTCTTTAAAATCAATTAAATGCACTTTAGAAATTATTTCATATTTCTAGATAATATATAAAATTTCTAAATAATGATTTCAAAACCATTCTTAGATTTAAAATATACAAATAAATATAATAAAGATTTTTTAATGGGTTTTATGTTCTAGGTGAATACTATATTTATATTGCGAGATTTAGATTATCCATTGTGTATTTTATTATCTCAAATGAGGGAATGTATATACAACCTAGAAGGAATATAAAAATGATATTAGGTATTGATACCAAACTAATTCCTATTTACAGCTGTGGTCAATCTCCTAATTTAGGAAATAAATCCACACCCTCCCTCAAGCTGGTTTGTGAATATCAAACATCCCAAGCTTGCAGATTAATTCTTCAACATTGGTTCTTGGGAGAGCTTTGGTGAGGATGTCTGCTGTTTTAATCTTGATGAAGTATAAATGATTTGAACAATGGCATTCTCAATTTTCTCAGTGATGAAGTGTCTGTCTTTCTCAATATGCTTAGTCCTGTCGTGATGTGCATGATTTTTTGCGATACTAAGCTTGATTGTCATAAAACATTTGTATAGACTTTTATGTAAATACTTCCAGTTATCCAAGCAACTTTTTTAGCTAAATCCCTTCACAGATGCCTAGAGTTAGAGATCTAAATTCTGCTTCAGCTTAGCTTTTAGAAACAACTGACTGTTTCTTACTCCTCCATGTTACTAAATTACCCCAAACATAAGAATGATAAACTTAAATACTCCTATCTGTTACATCTCTTGCCCAGTCTGCATTGGTGTAGACTGATTTCTTTATTATCATTCTTTCTAAAAAGAAGACCTTTTCCTGGTGTCAGCTTGAGATATCTAAGGATTCTTGTAACAGCTTCCATGTGTTCCTCAGTTGGATTATTCATGTATTGACTCACCACACTAACATGAAAACTATTCAAGAAAGCATTCTTAATATCAAGTTGGTGCAATGGCCACGCTCGATTTGCAGAAAGAGAGAATAGAACACAGATGGTGTTGAGTTTAGCAACAGGCGCAAAGATCTCTTGATAATCTATCCAGTAAGACTGGCTGAAACCCTTAGCAACCAGGCGAGCTTTAAGCCTTTCAATGCTACCATCTTCTTTATGTTTGATGGTGAATACCCACTTGCATCCCACGATTCTCTTCCCAGAAGGTAATTTTGTAATTTCCAAAGTACCATTCTTCACCAAAGCATTGATCTCATCTTGTACAGCCTTTTTCCAACTAGGATCAGTCAGCGCCTCTTGGATTGTATGAGGAATATGTACACTATCAAGTACAGAGACAAATGCTTGATATGATGGAGATAAAGTCTTATAGAACACAAAGTTGCCAATGGGGTGTTTAGTACAAGTACGGACTCCCTTTCTCAAAGCAATGGGCAAATAATTATTTATATGAGAAACATTATCATGACTAGGATTACTCAAACCTGAATGTATTTTTGAAGGATGTGGATCTAGTTCCGATTCATGGTGGTCCTTGAGATGTGTTTGGTCTTCTAATTCTATCTCAAGATTTTTCCATTTTTGGTAGACACAAAGCTCTTTTGGTTCTGGTTGAGAACCAATAGTCATAGGTAACCTAGATGAATTACCAAATTGATTTTTCCTTATTTGGTAGACACGAAGCTCTTAAGGTTCTGGTTGAGAGTAAATAATCATAGGTAGCCCAGATAATTTATCAAATTGATTTCCTACGATTTGAGAAGTATTAGATGGACCTTGATTTTCCATTACTGGAGAAGTGGATGGATTATCCATGACTGGATTGGAAGACTGAACAAAAGGTGGAGTACGAGTACCTGGAGAAGTGAATGGATTTTCCATGATTGGATTGGAAGGTTTAACAAAAGGTGGAGTATGAGTACTTCGAATTTAATATCCCAAAGATGAGATTCACTTGCATTCTCCCTCCAAATCTCGGATTTATAGTACGTATGTTTTTCGAAAAATACATCCATAGAGTTATAGGTTTTTCGAGTGGAAGGAGAATAACATTATAACTCTTTTGATGAGATGAATAATCAATAAAGATGCATTTGATAGATTTAGAGTCTAACTTACTACGATGTTGTGAATAGAGATGGATAAATACGGTGCAACCAAATATCTTAGGATCAACATAGCTAATGAACATTGTATGAGGAAATAGTTGCAATAGAGTTTGACAAGGAGTTTGAAATTTTAGGACTTTAGATGACATCCGATTGATGAGATAGGCAGCAGTAAGAAGTGCATCACCCCAGAAAATTTTGGGAACGAGTCCCAAACATGAGAAATCGAGCAACTTCAAGAGGATGACAAATTTTGCATTCAGCAATTCCATTTTGTTGAGGAGTGTCAACACAAGAACTTAAGTGAATGATGCCCTGTAGTATTAAGCAGGGACCAAGAATAGAATTAAAAAATTCTTTAGCATTGTCAGTTTTAAGAATTTGAATCTTAGTTTGAAACTGAGTTTGAATCATAATATGAAAGCGCTGAAAAATCCGACTCACTTCTTATTTATTTTTTATAAGAAACACCCAAGTCAATCTAGTGTGACTATCTATGAATGATATAAGCCATCTTTTTCAGGTTATAGTGTTTACACGTGATGGTCCCCATACATCACTATGAATTAATGAAAAATGTTTGGATGATTTATATGTTAATCTAGAATAACTATTGCGAGTGTGTTTTGCAAATCGACAGATTTCACAGCAAAAAGAGTGGATTTTTATTAATAAACATTTTTGACAAATACAAAAAATTCGGATGACTAAGACGAAAGTGCCATAACATAATATCACTATCCTTATTAGAATAAGGCATAGACTGATTATTCAAAGAAAAAAAACTGAACTTTTGGTTGTGCTAGTGGATGGAGTCTCAACATGTAGAACATAAAGACCATAACACATCGCAGCACTGCCAATCCTCTTCCTCGAATCCAAGGCTTGAAATACACAAAGATTTGAGAAAAATTTAGTCACACAATGGTGGTCACGAGTAAATTTACTAATAGAAAGTAAATTACAATCCAATTTAGGCACATAGAGAACAAATGTGAGAGTTAGGTTCTTATTTATTATGACTGAACTCAAATCCTCAACTTTAGAGAGTGTGCCATCTGCAATTTTAACGGTATGATTTCCTGTACTTATGTGAAACTCAGAAAAAATAAATGCATCTCCAATCATGTGATCTGAAGCGCTAGAGTTAAGAATCCAAGGTTTAGTAGCTCTTTTATTGACAAAACAAACTACTGATTTATTACCTCTCATGGCCAACATTCCCGTACCTTGAGTAGCAGTCGGTTGATTGGACGATTGACTTAGAATCTTCTGAAGGGCTTTAAGTTGAGCTTTAGTGAATGGAGCTGATTCAGTTGCATCACTTTTCCTTTTAGTAGTAGAACTAGTAGTGGCGGCAATGTTCTCCTGACTCTCACGATTACCCCACGACTTGGCTCTCAATTTATAGGCTTTTCGTGGATTTTCGAGCATGTTTCTTTGTAGTGTTCAGGTTTTCGGCAGTGGTCACACCAAGGGCGTCTCTTATTCCGACGATTATCGAGATTGGCACCATGAGATTGTCCTTGGACAGCATGGGCATATGATTCGTGATCTGAAGATAGAGTTGGAGAGCCCATCGTTACCTTTTCCTACTTTCTTCAAGAACTTCAAAGAATGCTTCTTTGACTTTAGGAAGGGGCTTGGTGCTCATGATTCGACTCCGGACCACATCGAGATTGTTGTTGAGACTATGAAGAAATTTGAAAGTTGTCTTTTGGTGAAGGATGATGGTATAAAGAATAGTTGTAGAGAATACTTTGACATGCTATTCTATAAAGAAGGTGATAACACTACGATTGAGCTGGATGACACTTCTGATGGCACATAGGCGTTTTGTTCGAAGAATTCAAGAGTCCGAAGCAAAGGAGAAACTAAAACAGATGAAAGCAGGCAGGGCATTGGAGCCTGATGACATCCCATTGAGACGTGGAGATGCCTTAGAGATGCAGAGCTAGTCTGGTTAACTAAGTTTTCAATAATATTTTCAATTAAACAAGATGTCAGATGAGTGGAAGAGAACCATATTAGTTTCAATCTTCAAGAATAAAGAAGATATTCAAAGTTGCACAAACTACAGAGGAATTAAGCTTATGAGTCATACAATGAAGCTTTGGGAGAGAGTCATTGAAAATCGATTAAGAATGATGACAAACATTTTAAAAACCTAATTTAGTTTCATTCCTAGAAGGTCGACCACAGATGCGATTTTCTTGATAAAACAACTTATGGAGAGATTTAAGGAGCAAAAAATGATCTATACTGGTATTTATCAATGTGAAGAAAGCTTATGAAAAAGTACCGAGAAAGTTTATGTGGTGGGTTCTGGAAAAGAAGAGAGTCCCAATAAAGTACATTACCTCTATCAAGAATATGTACGATGATGTCGTGACTAGTGTCAGAGCATGCGATGGTGAAACTAGTGACTTTCCCATTAATATAGGTTTACATCAAGGGTCAACTTTGAACCACTATATTTTTGTCATAGTGATGGATGAGGTTACGAAGGGTGTACAAAGTGAGATTCCTTGATGTATGCTTTTTGCTGATGATGTTGTGCTAAGTGACGAAAGTAGAATATATGTTGATAGACAACTGAAACTGTGGAGATAGACTTTAGAATCAAAGAGTTTTAGGCTAAGCAGAATTAAAACAGAGTATATGAAGTGCAAGTTCAGCGGTATCAGGTCAGAGGATGAAGATGTCACTCTGGTCGGACAAGTAGTGCCCAAAAATGAATTCTTTCGATATTTAGGATTTATGTTGTAGTATGATGGTGAGATTGATGAAGATGTTAGTTTTAGAATTCGAGCAGGATGAGTGAAATGACAACTAGCGTCTGACATTTTCTGTGGCAAGAAAGTCCTACAAAAGCTTAAAGGAAAGTTATACAGAACGACAATCAGGCCTGCGATGTTGTATGATGCATAATGTTGGCCTACTAAAAAACAACACGACTAGAAGATAAGTTTAGCAGAGATGCGTATGCTGCGATGGATCTGTAGTCATACAAAACGAGACCGAATCAGAAATGATGATATACGTGACAAACTTGGAGTAGATCCAATTGAAGAGAAGCTAGTCCAAAACCGCTTAAGATGGGTTGGACATCTCCAACGGAGGTCTCCCAAGGCACCTGTGCGTGTTGGAATTATAGGCCGCATCGAATGCTTAAAAAGAGGTAGAGGTCGACCAAGATTGACATGGTAGGAAGTAGTAAAAATGTACTTGAAGAATTGAAATATATCCGAAAAACTGGTGTCGAACAGAATCGCGTGAAATTAGCGATCCATGTACCAGAACCATGAGTTAAGAGTTTTTTTTGCTTAGGGTTGATTTAGGGGTATTGTTATAAGTTTTAGATTATAGGACTAGTAAATATGAGCCTAAGACGTAGTGTTTGGGCTTCGGTCCCTATTACTATTGATACCGTTATTATTATCATTATCATGGTTTTTTTAAATTTCTTTATATATTTATTTTTATTTTTAGTTTTGTTTTTATTTTACTTATTATTATTTTAATTATTTTACTTTAGTTTTGTTATTACTTTTAAATTGACTTTGTTATTTAGTCTTGGGTTCCATCTCTAGCCGATCCTAATTTGTTTGGGAATAATTGCTTAGTTGTTGTTGTTAGTCTCTTTTTCTCCACAATAGTATTGTACAAAGTAGTATCATCAGTGCACTTCCAAGCATATTCTTTGAATAGATCCAGCTACTGCCATTAGCTTGTGAGAGTGTTGAAGTATTGGGTGATAGAGGTATCATCTTGGCGGAGACCGTACAAGGCAGCTTCGATAGCAAAAATTTATGATGTATTTTCAGAACTTGAATATGAATTTTTGACGGCAACCCATAATTCCTTTGCAGTGGCATATAAGAGAAAATTTTCTCCTATATCATTATTCATAGAATTTATCAGCCATGATTTAATCATATGATTATCAGATTTCTAAGTTTTGAACGTAGGATCATCATGCTTTATCAGATTTCTAAGTTTTGAACGTAGGATCATCATGCTTTGGAGCATAGATTTCACCAGTGAGATATTCCTCCTTGCCTTTTCCACCAATAAACATCAACACAGATTGAGACCGTTGAAGATAGTTGTGTCCATTGAATTTGTGGCTGATAACCAGGAAGATAACTTCATTGCCATGAGTAGAAGGTGACTGATCTGATGAGGCCGACTTGGAGGTTACCTCTGATATGAAGCTATCTTTAGTCATGGCAAAAAAAAGGAGAAGAGAGGAAAAAGAATGAAACCCTAGGAGGATTGTCGCTCTGATACCATGCGAAATTTAGAATATTTGTTGTGTATTTATCAGCACCTATAAATTTATCGTATGACCCGAGTCGAGTTCCGTCGAACTCCGATCTTCCATAAAATACGCACATGAACACACATACACATATATTTTCATTTGCAATCGGACAGAATTTCGTTTGCAAATTGATACTTCCAAAGGACACAATCAACAAACATCCAATTAAACAATCAATCTCAAACAAACAACCAAACCAAACAATTCAACCAATATAAGGATCGGGGCTGGCACAAGTCGATATACAATGAGGCAGTCACGAGGTTGGCTTTGGCGAACGACACCAGGTGGACGCATGCGATTTCGTGCAGAGCAGCAGCGGCAATCGACGTCACGAGGTAGAAGAAAGGGCGATGGCTGGTGATGGAACGCACCGTGAATTTCGATGGTGGCGATGTAGCAGAGGCATGGCCTGAAATTGGTGACTGAGACAGGAGTATGGCTGGTGCTGCTGAAGGGGTGAATGCTAACTTGATTAAGCACAACGTGGATGTGCTATGTGTTTTGGGTAGCGCACAAATTCTGGTCGCAGTGCAAAGGTTTTATGCAGCCATTGTTTAGGGTTTTTGGTGTATGATGAAGCCTAACGAAGGCTTTGGCAAGCATCGTTTGAGGTGAGTATACACTCACAACTATATCTATAATTCAGGCTAACCTGCAGCACCACCTTCCCGCGGCACCCTCGCCGTCGTCGAACCGAGCTAATGAAGGCCGTGCGATATATATATATATATATATATATATATTCATGACTTTCTTTTTTCTTGTTTTTGTTTTTTTAGTCGATTTAGGATTTTTGGAGTTCTTTTTTGAATTAGGCTAGAGGATTTGAGAATGAAATGAGTATAATTTTGGGTTTGGGCTTGAATAGTCTTTGGGCCTTGATATTGCTAAGGGTTTGATTTAACATCTTTTTATTATTTATTTATAATTATATCATATTCAATTTAAATTTGATTTTCTATTTATTTTACGAAGTATATTGTCATCTAATTTAAATTGGTAGACACTTCATTTTGCAAAGTACATTCCAATGAGGGAACAATTCTTTGATTCGTTACTTGTTTCTTTTCTTTTTATTTAATTATTCATTGTATTAACATAAAGTATATTTAATTATTCATTTTGCAAAGTACACTTTAAAATTATTTTATATTGATTAAACCTTTTATTCAGTTTCAAAATATCACCTGAAAAGAATTTATTAGTTTAATTCAATTTATTAAATCAAAATCTTATGTTAAATAGAATTTAATTAACTAAAATTTATTTTCAAAATATAAATTATCGAACATCAAATTCGACCAATTTTATTTTAATTAAATTTATTTATTTATATGGCGTAGGAAGCAAGGTTGTTACATACACACACATCATATTTTAGTACTAATCTTTTGCTACAGAAAGAAAAAAAAATCCATTTTCACTTCTCATGAGTTGAACAACGTTTTTTTGGGAACATCCTAGATGTCTTAACCAAGGTTCGAGATCTCCGTTTCGGTCTTTTGTAATTCTAGGAATTTCGATGTAATTCGTAAATTTTGGAATTTTCGATTCTAGTTTCGGTTTCGGATATCATTATTTATTTTTCATATAACTACACATATATTTGTTTAATTTATTGAAACAAAACGTGTAAATTATATTGATTGAAAAATAAGATATAAAAGAACAATACTGATTAATTATAAATATTTATAACACTAAATAATGTTTATTCATTATTTCGTTATCAACTTTTTTAGTTACACCATTCACATATTTTGTGAATTTATATGTTTTCTAAGTTATAGTTTAAATTTGATTATTCATGCATTTGAAACTCAAATTAATTCTTTTTTGAGACTTCTTTTTGTTGTAAAATTTGAAGTTTGATAGTTTTTATTGAATCAGAATTTCGGGTTGGTTTCGTTTCGGTCCCTACCGAAACCTAAACGGAACGACTGGAATTTCGGTGTTTCGATCGAAACCTCAAACCTTGGTCTTAACATTACATTGGGAGGTCATTTTTTTCACCCATTCGATGTTATTTGCATGTATGTAGATGTAAGGTTGTTCATATACAGTTCTTAATAAACATTTTTTTGTGAGTTTGTGAACAGTGAAATCAATAATAAAAAAAAATGGTAGTACTGGATATTTCAAAGTTTTCAACCATAGCCATTTGCTTGTTCATATTTTTGTTATTTCCTTTCTTTCTTTCCTTTTTATATTTTTTAAATCACTGCATGCTTAGGCTAAGAATAATAAAAAATGTATAGTATTCATTGACCTTCATTCACTATTAATTTGTCTAAATTAATTATAATAAATGACCCATAATCTTCAAAATTCAAAAATCCTTTCCTTAATGGTAACCTTAAACCCAACCCCACCTTTATAGTAACAACCAATTAAAATGAGGCATCGTAACCAATCTAGTTTAATTCAAACCATCCATCAAAATTTGGTTTAAAAATTCCAAAACCACCCTACAATTTTGCAAGCAAGGAAAGAAAAAACAGGAAAAAACTGAAAAAAGAAGAATAATTCAACGTTTGTTTTTTACTAGAAATAATTTGATATTAATTTGTCTGATTTTACCTGATTTTCCTTAATGCTAATCTAAAACCCAACCCCTACATTTATATTTGCAACCAATTAAAATGAAATATCTTAATCAGTCTAATCTAATTCAAACCATCCATCAAATTTTGGCTTACAAATCCCAAATAAACCTTTTGGTTTTGTGGAAGAAATAAAGAAAAGGAAATAATAATAATGATTCAACATTAATTTTTAAATAAAAACGATTTGATATTTTCATTAACTTCCGTGCATATTTTTGAGATTTTAACCGACATACAGGGGAACTGGCTGAAAGTAGCGTGATGTGTACACTATTTTGTTTAAAACAGACATGTTTGAGTTTAGAATTAAAATATCATTATGTTTGGCTAGTTATCTAGTGTTGGTGTCTAGTGCTAGTTTTAAAGGCATTAAACATAGGTCATTAACCATCAACATTAATGTGTGGATTTTTCACATCTTTTCATACTTTAATACAAATTTTACTTTTACTCAATGAATAAACTAATATGATTCATCCTTTTGACCAGGGTTGTTATGGTAACAATCATTGAAAGGGAAAAATCGATACTATATCGATTCTACTGGTAAATAAAAATATAAAACTATTATCTTTACCAATACTTTGGTATACTGATGATCGATGTACGATAAATTGATTACGTTGACCAATATTGCTAAATCTGTTAGGTAAAACCGAATAAAAATTTGGATGTATATTAATACGCTAACAAACAAATTACTCGTATTTATCATAATCAATTCCAAATCTACTAATACATATTTCAATTATATTGATGTGTTTTAAATGCTATTAGATTTTGGATTAATTCAACATTTATAGCTTAAAATATATATGATTTTCACAAAAAATAAAGTTAAAAAAATTGAAAAACAATAAAGATTTTGCAATCATAAACCGAGTCAATTATTATCCTAAAATATGTGTTAGTAGTAAGTTTAATGTTAATAATATAATAATACGGAACAATTGATAAATTTACCTTTACCGCCGATTTTAATATTTTGTTACGGCTACTTTACCAATGATATCGGGAAATTTACTATTACCATATTAATTTTGTTTTTTTTGTGTGTGTATTTGTTACAAATGGTTTTGTAATGGTATGCTAATTTTAGAATTATCATTATCGTAATAACCCTACTTTTGATAGTTTGTTATATTTTTAACAAAATAAACACACAGAACTTCCATTTTTTCACATCTCTCCAGTCCATTTTTTCAGAATTTAGCCATTTATGGGGAAGCTCGTAGAAAGTAGTGACGTGCACACACGTTTGAGTTTAGAATTAATATATCACTACATTTGACTAGTTTTAAGAATAGAAAGAAATTCTAAATGAAATTACACAAAATAATAGAACAATTAGTTATCCAGTGTTTGTATCTAGTGCAAGCTATAAAGGCGGCGTTAAACAAAAAGTCGTTAATCGTTAACACTAATGCCTTAAATACACGACCATTGATGTAGATTTTTCATGTTTCTTTGTAATCTAATATAAGTTTTACCCTCAATCAATAAACTAATATAATTTATCCTTTTGGATAATATTGCATTTGTTACCAAATAAACATGCACAACTTTCATTTTTCTTCATAATCTCCAGAAACTTATTCCAATGTTGTAATTTACACAAACTTATCGGTGTTAGCAATATAATCATTTCTGTGAAAACAAAACAGCTATGAATTTGAACCCAAAACATACCGAGTAATGGAAAAGGCTGTATTCAAAACATTACAGCTTATAGACATCAATATGCATTAATTTAACAAGGAGAAAGTAATGAATTTTCCAAACTTAACATACATGAGCATGTACATGTACTCAACCGATTGCGGTTATACTAGCAAGCATGCATTTCACAAGGAGAAAGTAATGAATTTTCCAAAATAAAAATAACAAATCACACTGGCTTTATTTGTGCATTTTTGAGAAGTCCTCTTTAAATTTCAAAATTATAGCAGTACAACTAATTCACATACCTCTTTTCTGTCTATAATTTTTTTTTTCTGTTTATATGTGACCTGTACATCAGCAAAAAGATGTATTACATGTAATTATAGGAAAATATGGTCGTAAACCAGCTCAACACTTTTTTTTAAAAGTACATGGTACTAGCAAAAGCACAATATTATGAAGTTAACAACTTATATCCAATAATATGCAACAACTTGAACATATTGACATTTAAGAAAATATGCATGTACATGTACTCATGCCAATGGCTGTTATATTAGCAAACATGCATTTCACAAGGAGAAAATTATGATTTTGCCAAATGTAAAATATCAAACTCACTCTATTTTGTCCATTTCTTAAATGTCCACATTAAATTTCAAAATTACAGCAATACAATTAATTCCATGTCATCTTTTCTGCCTATAAATTTTCTCAATTTCTCTGTGACTGCACACATCAGTAAAAAGAAGATATATTAGAAGCAATCATAAGAAAATATGGACCCTATTCTTGGTTCTAACTCCAGCTTGCAGAACCAACATAATGCTCTTAGGAATGTTATTATGATGAATTCAACACATTGTCCTCCCCCACCTACTACTTCGCCTGCAACATTGGTAAAAAGACCGAGGAAGTCTCGGAAAGTTGTCAAGAAAAGTGATAATTATGATGCTGGCCAAACGCCAAAAAGCTCACTTTTTAGAGGGGTCACAAAGTAAGTATTTTACTACATTTGTGCTTTGTCAATTTTTTGTGATAGTTTTTGTTGTATAACAACTAGATTTATCTGTAATTACAAAATTGCTTGATCTACCATTTGAGTAATTTGGTCATTTTTAAAGTATAACACAGATGAATCTTTATGTGTTCCACACCACGTTTTCAAATTACTTCTAACGTATTTGTGATGCATGCTATGTCCATGCGATTAACAGGCACAGACACAGCGGTCGGTATGAGGTTCATTTATGGGACAAATTTTCTTGGAACCTGAGCCAAAATAAGAGAGGAAAGCAAGGTATAAAAAGAAAACTATATATATGTTTGTCACTGTGTATCATTTCAGATGGTTATTTAGAACTTTGATACACTATAAAGATGGTATTAAACTAGTATAAAAGCTATATGTTAATACATGGTACTGTTTATTTCTTCTTCTTCTTCTTCTTCCTTTTCTCTTAAGAACAAAAAAAAGGAAAAAAAAGAAGAAGAAAAAAGTTCTTGCTAATTTTGTTCTAATTTTTTGTACATATTTTTTATTTTTTGCTGCTTGTTTACTAAAGTTTTATGCTACCTTTGTTTATATCTACTGCTTGATGCTTTTGTGCGGATGCCTAGTTTATATAGGTATGTCGTCATTATATATACTTGTTTTTTTGTATTGGTTGATGCATTTCATTAATATGATATTTATTAATTTTATACTCCTTTTAGGTTCATATGACAATGAGGAGGAAGCCGCTTATACTTATGATCTTGCAGCACTCAAATATTTTGGCCCTCGTTGTGTTCTCAATTTTCCTGTAAGTATACGAAATTAAAATGTATATCCTGTTAGATTTCTAATGACCGAATTGAGTAAACCACACATGATAGCTGTTTTTATCCATATTGTAATTTATTTCATCAACTGAAACAAATGCAGTTGCATACATACATGAAGGAATATGCAGAGATGAAGAATGTTTCCAAGAGTGACTACATGGCCAGACTTCGTCGCAAAAGCAGTGGATTTGCAAGAGGGGATTGCAAGTACCGTGGGGTTACCAAGTATAATTTTTGCCTTTTTATTCTGTTGTATCTATAAATTTGAATCGAGTATATCATGTAAAACATCACACAACTAAACAGACTGCATACAAATACTGACATTCCAGTCAGTAAATACATGATAATTAATCTTAAAATTGAATTATTGAAAATTAATTTTAGACACTACAAGAAAGGGCGATGGGAGGCAAGGATTGGCAATGTGTGTGGCAGGAAGTATGTCTACTTGGGAAGCTTCAGTATGTTACTAAACAACTTTGCTCTCTTCTCATTTGATTGCAACATGGATGCTTGTTCAGATAAATTAAAAAAAAAAAACTAGAGTACATGATATAATATCTTAGATAACCCAATTGAATATAGCAGTTTGATCTGAACCATATGGTTGAAGTTCGAGTTAATTTTTCTAGTGTTTTAAGGTTATTTTTGAAAAGTTGTATGATACTTCACTTGAAACATCAATTCTTGAATCTAATGTTGTCCAAACCACAATTTATCCACTTTTACACTCATATTTGACGTATAAACATATAAAATTAGTTGTACCCACGATGGTGTGAAAATTGACCTAACCGTAAATAATATTGGCAAAATATATTCATTTCTATTTTAATATTTCTCGGAAAACATTTTCCAATCCTATTTTATTTTGGAAAATAAGATACTTCTTTAAAATTTTACTTCCAAACTTGAAATTGCATCTTCCAAATATCTTTCTTCGTATTATTTAAATTAATTTTACTTATTTAAATGTTATTAAATTTTGAAGAAAATAAAAATGACTTTGTAAAAAATCGAAAATATTTAAAATTGGATTTATGATGTGAAAATCTTATTTGAAATTGATGATTTTTGTATTTAATAATCAATTAAAATGAATCTATTAATTTTAATTTTGATAGTCTTATACATATGACTATTTACGGTTAATTTGATAAACAGATTAATGTTTTGTATAACAGATATTTTTTCCTTGAAAAGTTGTCTTTAGACGGTTTCATTTAACCTCTACTGGTAAGGAAAACTTCACTAAACAACCAGTTAATTTGATAAACAGATTTTCATTTTGTTCAATTTTTTTACAATTAAATCGCTAAAT
This sequence comes from Allium fistulosum, assembly GCA_030737815.1. Lineage (NCBI taxonomy): Eukaryota > Viridiplantae > Streptophyta > Magnoliopsida > Asparagales > Amaryllidaceae > Allium > Allium fistulosum. Next base: position 857,187,675 of record CM060907.1, read on the forward strand.
GACAATTTGAGACTATTATTCAGTCTGTCCTTTTTTTGTCTTGCAATTAAAATTTAGCGTGATTTATGCCCTACACTCGCTAGTTTCAGGGAATCAAAATTTGAAAGAACATGAATGTATGGTTGCACAATAAGCTGTTTCATAATGGAAGTTTTAATTCTCAGATAGTGAGGATGAAGCAGCAACAGCCTACGACCTGGCTGCACTATACTACCGTGGACCAAATGCTGTAACCAACTTCGACATCAGCAAATACAGAACTCCACACTTGCAGTTTCTGCAAATGCGACCACCACCACCACCACAACTGTACGAACCATCTATAACCGGCTCTATCATACCTTCCGAGAACTTCATCCAGTCTGAGAACTTGATCGATTCTGGCATCTCTGATACCATGCCTACGAACACCATGATGGGCACCGCACATGATGGAAATCTGAACTACGCCATGGATCAGAATGGCTTTTCTGATAACATGTTCGTGAGTACTGATGTTGCTAATAATGGTTTGATGTTGCAGAGTGGGGGCATGAACTTGGAAATGTATAACCATTTAAACGTAGCTGGAAATCAAGGTTCTTCTTCGAATATGTTCGAACAGTTTAGGAATGGAGAGTATTTCAACATGGATGGTGTGTTCAATGCTGCACTCTCTGACCAATTCGGTGATGATGTATTTAGCAACAACAATTTTTTTGGCATTGATGGGATAGGTGCTGGTTTCCATGGAACTGCAAATGGAGGAGATCAGGTTCCCCGAGCTGCTGATTTTGCAGGATTTTCTGGGAATGAAGGATTCATCCCTTTTCCATCATTTTAATGCCGATGAAGAAGCTGTCTTTTTATGTATCCACCGTTTTAGTTTTATTATCTTTGAGTTAAGATGCTATTGGAATTGACTGGATCGCTTATGTTGTCTCATAAATATTGAAAAACATTGGACATGATTGTTATAGAGCCTTATGAGCTTGATTGCAGTAATTATACAATTTGTTTCTGTTTGGTTATCTGTCTTGTACTTGATTGATTTCAAAGCTTTTGATTGTATGAAGTGCATGGCTTTTGCTTCATGAGGTTAGCGTAGTTGCATCGCTCACTGTAGCTTCTGATCTTAGTCTGTTGGAATGAGTAGTATATTTTGTTAATAAAATGTATCATTTCAGCTTCGGTTTGAGTAAACAACGTAGTTATTTAGCCGGTCAATTCTATTTAAACTTGTTTTAGGCTTTCCATTCACTGCTAAATCTAAAGATTAAAAAAAGAGAGTAGAAAGGTGGATCACTATCATCTCCATGCAATAGCTATTATCAATTCTTCCCATAGTTCAACCTTGTAAAATTTTGGAAGACATTTTGAGGAGATGGGAGAACATGGAGGTTCAGACATGAGTGAGGAGGAAGATGTGCATTCCACGTAAATAAGGTTTATGAGCTTTATGTAAGAGTGAAAAGAAAATTTCCCCCTTCTGTGATCAAACTCTGTTTTCTAATGTGAACCTAGATGCACTAAACACTGTTTTTTTTTGAAGCAAATGGGTACTTATATTAGAAACAGCAGGTTACAATCCATGTAGGAACATCGTCAAACAAGTGAGAAAACCGCTAACAAATCACTCGTACTGACCACTCTACAATATCATAACCTGAGACCACTTAAACAACAGACTACAAAAGGAAACCGAACTAATTACAAAACAAAACACAAAGACACAGACAAAAAAAGAAAGACACGCAACAGACTCGACCGAAATGTTGCCCAATCACATCATGAGCCAAAAGTAACATTAGTGTGTCTTGCAAAACACATCATTTGCCAAACAGGAAACAGCAGCTACACATCCCCCTTTACACTCTCTCCCACCTCATCATAAATAAACACCAGTTCATTAAATCCCAAAAATAACTACAGCCGAAGAAAAGAAAAGGCATCGTCTTGCAAAACCATGGCAGGCGAAACACAACTTCGAGGCGAAAAAACAGAACTACCGATCTAAGTCGAAGGCAGTGGCAAGTCGGTACCTTCTTTATTTACTATTCAACTTGTAGATCATAATTCTAACATCATTGGCTATAAGATCAGATCTGACCTTGAAGGGGAGATTTTGTTTATTATATATTCGATTACTTCTTTCACACCATATATGCCACACAGTAGCTACAATACATGCATCAATTTTCTGCATATGCTGTTTGCTACTATTCTGATTATGAGAAATGCTTGTTAACATGCCTTGCAAATTAGAATGGTGTTGTAAGTTGATATGCATATGTTGGCAGACCTCATTCCAAATATTTTTTGAGTAATCACATTCAAAAAATAGGTGGCTATGACTTTCATCTATAATATTGCAAAGAGCACAAGTAGTAGTTGCGATAGAATTGTTCCACGTATGAATTCTATCCAACGTATTCAGTTTGTTGAGAACAGCAAAATATGTACAAGCAGACATTTTAGGAGAACAAATGCTATTCCATATATGATGATGCCAATCTACAATACTTGATTTCGTTCGAATGCTATCCCAGGCTGATTTAAAGGAGAATTCACCACTAGTTGATGGTAGCCACCACCAATAGTCCTCTTCACTATGTTTGTCAATATTGATATTTCTCACCATATTGCATATGTCGTTTGGTAATCCAACAGTTCCAATGTTCCAATCATTATCTCTGATCATAGTAGACACTAGTTGTTTGCTATTACCAGCGTAGACCATCCTTTGCCACCCCAGTTTGTGCACCAAAGACTCCCCATGTATCCATGGTTCGAACCAAAGACTAGTGGTTCGTCCATTAGCAATACACTTACCAATCAGTCCTTTGCTATTATCCCTTGCTTTGAGAATGGATTTCCAGGTAGCAGAGGCAGTGGGATCGTCTATAATAGTCCAAAATTGCTTATCTTTACAATACCGATTTGTCATCCATTTCGCCCATAAGCTTTTATTCTCCAGCAATTTCCATAATAATTTAATGGAATTAGCTTTTTGTATATCCTGAATATTTCTTAAGCCCAGCCCACCCTCTGCCTTAGGCATACATACTTGGTTCCAATTAATTTTGTGTTGTTTGCTGCCCCATAAGAAATTGGCACATATGGAATCAATTTTCTTACTGACGCATATCGGCATTTGACAGATTTGAAGCCAAAAGGAAATCATAGGGTATATGACAGTCTTAATTAGTTCCAACCTACCCGATAAAGTTAATAATGTATTATTCCAGGTAGACAGCCTTTTCTTAATTTTATCTATAAGTTTGTTAAAATCAGCAGTCTTGAGACTAGTACAACTGAGAGGAAGTCCCAGGTAAATGACTGGGAGTTGGGCAGATTCGATGTTCAAAATTGAAGTAATCTGATGTTTACCCCTGACACTTTTACTGAAAAATAGTTTGGATTTTTGTTCATTAATGTTCAGTCCAGCATTTGCATTTAATTTGTCGAGAACATTTTTAATAGTTTGCGCGCTTTTCTCATTAGCTTTCGAAAAAACAAGCAAGTCGTCTGCATACATCAAATGATTAACTGCCGGTGTACATTTATAAATAGGAATAATATTACCTTCGTGATGCGCAATCTCCATTTGGATAGATAAGAATTCCATAGCTATAGCAAATAAGTATGGGGATAGCGGATCTCCCTGTCGGAGTCCACGGTTACTGTGTATAAATCCATGAGCGCTACCCTCTATAATGACCGAAAATGTAGGAGTAGAAATGCAAGTAAATATTAATCTCACAAGCTCAACCGGAAAACCCATACATAGCATCACATGGCAGATGAATTCTCTATTAATTTTGTCATAGGCTTTCTGCAAGTCTACTTTTAGACATAAATTATTTGAGCCTTTTCGATTGAATGTCCTCAACATCTCATGTGCCAAAAGTGAATTCTCCGAAATATTTCTTCCCGGGATAAAAGCATTTTGGTTAGAAGAGATCAAATCATCAAGATAACATTTGATTCTGTTACAAATGACATTAGCAACGATTTTATATAAAACGTTGCAACAAGCAATTGGTCGGTAATCTGATATGGTACTAGCGTTCTCCTTTTTCGGAATCAAAGTGAGAAAAGTATGGTTGATTTCCTTAACAATTAATCCAGTGTCGAACACGCCTTTTATAGCAGCTACTAAGTCCTTACTAATAAAGTCCCAATGAAGCTTAAAAAATCTGGAGCCAATACCATCAGGCCCCGGGCTACTATCTTCATTAATATGAAAAGTGGCTTCCTTAATTTCCTCTTCTGTCACCTTCGCGATGAGAGACTGCCGTGCATTTTCAGTTAAGACTCTTTTACAAATAACATCATCAAACTCAGTTCTATTATAGTTTGAATTATATAATTCAGTAAAATAAGACAAAGCCAAGTTTTTAATGTTTTCAGCCTCTAAAACCGGCTTCCCTTCCTTGTTAAATATGCCAGTAATTCTTTTGATTTTATGATTGTGTGACATTTTGGCATGAAAAAACTTTGTACATCTGTCTCCATCAGTTAACCAACTAACTTTAGATTTTTGTTGATTCTCAATTGCATGACTATGAAGAGCACACTCAAGTTGAAAAAGATTTTCCTTATATGCATCAATAATACCTTGATCTGTGGGACTAGTAAGAAGCAGCCCATAAAGGTTGTCACACTTTTGTCTATGGTCATTAATTAGTTTGTTAAAGGAAGTTCTACCCTTATTCCATTTTTTGAGAGCAATTTTAACTTGTTTCAATTTAAAAAGAAATTTATGAAGAGGGTTACCTTCAGTTGCATACTGCCAAGCATTATGAACAATGTCCTGATACCCCCAGCCCAGCCTCCAAGCATTATTATATTTAAAAGATTTTTTCGCCTTTTGAGTAGAGTCAGAGTTTAGTTGTACAAGAATGGCACAGTGATCACTCGACGAGTGTGGTAAGATAAATATATCATAGCTATGCATTAAATTGTTCCAAATTTGATTAGCGAACACTCTATCTATTTTACTATGAATAGAGTAATTTTTCCCTCCTCTCCAAGTAAATTTGTTCCCTTTACCTTGTAGTTCACAAAGCCCACTGAAATGCATGGCCTCATAAAAATCCTCATCTGCATTGTTTCCATTATTACGTGGACCGATTCTATCAGCATTGTACAAAACCGTATTAAAATCCCCGGCTACAAGCCAAGGTAATGAACATTGCCGAGATATGTAACAAATGTGCTCCCACAATTCTTTTCTCTGATCAGAGTTGTGAAGGCCATAGACTACAGTTAAAATCATAATTAAACCACCAGTATTAGTAAGCGTTCCAGTTATTACTTGAGAATTACTATTAATAGGCGAATAAGTCCAAACATTTTTATTCCACATCACCCCAATTCTATTCTTGTTGTTAGAACTGTTATTACATGTACAATCCCATCCCTGTAAATTAGAATTAACATATATAGATAAGTCTTCTTCTGACATCTTGTGTTCAAGTAAAGCAGCTATAGAAATCTTGTAGGAAAGGAGATGATTAATGACATCTAGTTTCCGGGAAGGGGAGTTCAATCCCCTAACGTTCCAGATGAGGAACGTCATAACGAAACATGTCCATCTGTTCCCCTGTTATTAGAGCAACTAGGGGAAATACTCACTCTACTCTTCTTCGCACGAATGTTCTTGTTTTTAACTTGAGTAATTAGTTCAGTCCATGCAGGGTTGTCGACCACATTTACAGAGGCTGCAGCTTTGAATTCGAACTTATCCTGCTCATCACGACTTCTCCGGGTAATACGTAGACTTACATTATCTTTAATTGTGTTATAATTTGGTTGGGACTTCTGAGACATGTTATAATCTGTTGCCTCATCTCCAGGTTTCATCAATTCGGTTCTCAGACCCAGTTCAACAGTTTTAGGCGGAGCATCTACTTCGGTTTCCATATTGTCAATACTTGTCTCCGTCATAGGGATGACGGTTTCTACTGTGCCAGTCGTCGTGGCATCAGGTTTAGCCATCAAAGCGTTCACTTCATCGGTTGTATTAATAGGCCATTTATTATTCTTAGCAGTAACATTATAAATAACTTTATTTGTCATTTTGCTGCTGTTATCTGATTGAGCGAAGTAAGATTTTCCATTGCTGTCGATAATTGTGTTATTATTATCTGTTTCATTCGTACAAGTTGTAGTCTGTTGATGAGTATTCTCGTTATCCTCCCTAGGATCTTCAACCATGGTAGATCCTTCTTGATTTGCATCTCTACTAGATTGTTTTGGTATCCACGTCTTGACTTATAAGCAGTGTTTTTCCCCATGACCATAACATTGACAGTTAGAACATCTAGGAGGCTTCCATTCATAGAGGACTGTTTGCCAACTCATGTTATTATCTCCATCAATTATTGGAACCCTATCCGGAAACGTAAAATTATTATCTATTTCAACAAGGACACGAGCAAATGAAATGCGTACCATGCCTTTAGTAACTTGATCTAGCTTAATAGGGCAGCCAAGAACAGAAGCAATCCGTCCTATTGCCTCATCTGTCCAATAATCTAAATCCAGGTTTGGGAGGCGAACCCAAATAGGTAGACTATTAAGGAACTCACGAGAAAGTTTCATACCTTCCTTCCATTTTTTCATAATAATAAGACGTTTATCATAAAAATAAGGACCATTAGCAATAACAATATCACAGTCCTCTTGCTTGTCAAACTTAATGATATAAAACCCATTTTCTCGAGAAAAAATCTGAAATTCGCCTTTGGGTTTCCAAACCCTAGAAATATAGGCTTTAAAAAAAGGAAAGTAAGGCTTTGGCCCCATAACGTAGACCGCAATAGAGTTCTTCCATTTTTCTCTGGCTGCTGATATTAATTGTGAATCAATCTTAGCATATTTCGTATTATTGACTTCTGTGGGGGGATAGTAGTTAATTGGGGCATACACAGGGACGTCTAGTTCAGTGACAATATCCTTCCATGCCCGTATAGGAGTATGACCAGCCTTATCATATTTTGGAACAGATTCGTTTGAATTTCCTGAAAGGGGAGGAAATTCATCTGACAATTTATGCATGCTGAAGCCTGTGTGACGCAGTGGCTGTGAATCCCCTGATTGGAAGACCCTGTTTGGAAACATCTTTCCCGTTTTAGCAGATCCATGTAGAGTCATATTCCCACGTCCCAAACGTTCCTTCCCTTTATTCTTCTTGTTAGTCACAGGCGTGAAACCATCTGCTCCTCCAGCATCTGGAGGTTCCGAAGATCTGGGGTCAGATTTGTTATTTGAGTAGGATCCCGAAGGAGAAGAAACCCTAGGAGCCGCCATCCTTTAACAAATTGCAGTATTCTTTTTACTGTCAATACTAAACACTGTTTACTAATGTGATTTTTACAAGTATGTCCAAGCGATATATACAGTTTCTCTGTGTTGCACTTAGCCCAATGGATGGGGTCAACTAAGTTGGATGCCCTTCCAACTCTGGTTACCTGCCCTTCAATATTTATAATTTGTGGAATATTATTTTGCGCATGATGCTTCATGTGATTTAAAAAATGGAATACTAATACAAAGAAATGAAATTCAAAATCCCTATGCGATGAGTTCAATCAAAACTGTCACATCATTAATTAAGGTAATGTATGAACATTAATATTCTAAGTGTTTGATATTAATTGCTAATCGAAACTACACGTGTGAGTCGCACAATCAAATCTGTGCGGTCTTTAAAATATCACCTCATATAATTGGTTTATAAAGCGTTGTAATTAATATCGAGTATTTTGGTGTTTGAGGTGCCTTTGGTGATTATGATATAGGTTTTTTTTAAAAAAGGTGCTACAAGTAATTATTTAGGTGTATATATAGAAGTTATATGTACACAAAAATATTAAATAAGATTTAATATTAAAGTAATATTTCAATTTTGATTTAAATTAACCAATATATCATTAGGGGTTTGAAGCAGAAAGAGGGGTTTGGTTTTTGGTTTTTGTTTTATTTTTGGTTTTTTTGGGGGGGGGGGTTCTGGGGGAGGGGGGGTTGGTGGTGGATTACTGATGTAACATGGTTTGAATTAAGAGATTGAGTAAAATGAGGAAGATTTTTTAGGGAATATATCTCTCCATACTTTTCTATATAAACCAAGCATCCTTCTCATTATTTTTCACTCCTTTTCTCTAGTTCTTCTACCTGTATAACCGAACCTACCTCCTTCATCTCCTATACATAAAGATGCGCGCATGCGCGCACACACACACTCTCTTTGATGTGATGCTGTGAGCTTTGCAAACTCAAGTACTTAAGATACCAATTCCGATAGGAGACTCTCTGGTCGACGTGTGATGAAAAAATAGGGTTTAAGAGACAAACCTTTTGTAGATTCACATCCGTTGTACAATTTTCTCGCAAGTAATTAACATGCCAATTAAGGCACGACGACCCTCATAAGCCGACCCAAACTCAAGTTGGTCCCAAACCAACCTTTATGCTCAAGGAAATATCAAGATGAAGCCCGACTATCCTATCCTTAGACTGTCTTTATAAACTGCTTAGGAAAGCAGACCTGAGCTTGGCCATTCCCGCTCTTTTCTGGCATGGCTCGATGATGGTCGGCTCCTTCATACCAACATGTTTCCACCCAGACCCTAAGTTAGTCCAAATACTTCGACATCGCTTGAATCATCGGTTGGCACCTCTCTAGGTTGCCTCAAGCAACCAACATACTTAACAAGGTCAGCTCAAGCATAACCCGTCCTTGGCCTGCTTCAGTACATCACCCCCACGATAGGTCTCAGCAGCCTCCTTTATCGCCATAAATAAGGCCTGGTCCTTAACAATTCTTTGTTTCTTTCATATCTTCAACAGCCGGCCGGCTAGCTCTGCAAGCCTTGCCAAGGGGCTATGCGATATGTCACATGAGACTAAAGAACAAGCTATCCATCCATCTATACAAAGCACATTAACCAAGGGGCTATGCGATACAACATACCATCATCATTAAATGCACATTAAATGCCGAGTTTGCCCATGGTACAAAGGGCCAATGAGTATATTTTCTCCCCCGAACATCCCCTTGCTCCTTTACACATGTCTTCCATCTACCCATTCCACCAAATCAATAGCCAGGAACTCTTCTTGCCAGTTTTACAGTGCTAAGAACTTGAGATTAGCTAGCAATTTTAGTCTTAAGTGCTATATTTTCTTGCTATTCTCATGTAATTCCCAATAATCATAAGAGAAACATATAGCAAGTAACCTTAGCGCATTATTCTAGTTTCAAGGTTGGCTAAATCTCCAGTCAATATTTTGATGCTAGAAGGAGGGTCTCCCCCAAAAGCTCTCACATTTCCACACTACAAATACCCGATTTGACTTGTTCGCATGGACAATCTTCTACCAGTCGAAAGTAGCAACTCCAATATACATGGAACCAATGGCAATACTCTCGCTAGTGCCGTCCAACCCAACTTTGACGTCAACGAATAAATGTGGCATGTGTGATGCTACAACTATTGAACGTGGGCCAATTGCCCCGTGAAGTGAATGGCCCGAGGACACGGATGCATGTCCAAGCTACTATAAACTTTGTCACACCCACTCCTCCAACAACCGACCTAGTCGACCTGCTTGCTCACAGACCAGTGCTTCCTGATGGATATGAGCTCATGAACGCCGCTAAAGCTTAGGAAAGAATAGTGCTTGAAACCCCACTTGTGGATATTCACGACCATCCCAAGAGGTACGCTGCATATGTGCATAGCCGAATTGATATCACCTCAGATGTGACTACAGCTGTGGAGCCAAGATATCACCATTCCTCTTCAGTGAATGACCACAAATTGTTGATTACCCTCGAGCTTTTATCTTTGATCGTCTTAATGGTAGTGCCTTTACCGTCGGTAGGGCACACGTGACTCTCTCAGTGCACTCGAGGTCCTACTGAGGTATGGCTAGGTATGGAAAGAAAGAAGGACGGCCATGCATTCCAGGTTGCCCCTTATGCGTAGGGAGAGATCACTTGCTCACCATCACCATTCTCATCATCGTCATCGATTTCGCACTCCACAAAGGTATCGGTTGATTCCATAGTCGGTCATATGTTATAATTCTCCCCAATAGGCGATGTCGGTCATAGGGGAGAAATGCATATCCTCTGATAACAACTCAAAAGAATGCAAGCTCGAAATAATGGAGGCAAGGCATTCTCTAATGATGAGAACGAAGAACCATTCCTAATGAAATTTTGGACACTTACATAGTTACATCTATCTGCGATATGCCTTACTGCCTATTAACGAGCCATTCCACCAGATCAACGGCTGGAAACTCTTCCTGCCAGTTTTATAGCACAATCTCAGTCATCTATCATCCATTTCAACTACTATAATCGCCTCATGCATTATCACTTTAAAGGGGCTGGAAAATATAAGAATTCCGAACATAGCACACAATTTAGATCTCTTCACCGAGCAAATCAACCTTAAGAACTTGGGATTAGCTAGTTTTTTTAGTGTTAAGTGCTTTATTTTTTTGCTATTCTCTTGTAATTCCTAGTAATTATAAGAGTGGCACTTAGTAAGTGATCTTCATAGTGGACGTAGGTAAGCTCGCTAAACCACTCTATATTTGATGTAATTTACTTTAATTGCCCACACTCTTCCTTATTTTCAACCTTTTAACCTAGTGTTAGCAAGTAATTTTGCACATTAGTCTAATTTTAAGGTTGGATAAATCTCTAGTCGACAACATCATAAACTCCAAACCTCATTTATATATTATTTGCCATGAACATTTTATTTTATATTAACATAAAAATTTATTTTATTACTATTTTAAATTATATATATATATGTGTGTGTGTATGTGTGTTTGGTTAAAATTGATTTTAATTAAAATAAAAAGTTTAATGGCTCATGCCTAAACATGAAATATATTTAAAATAATTATTTGTCTAAATATAATTATTATATGATAGAATACATTATATATTTTATTTAATTAAGTATTTGATTTTCGATTAATGTGTGTGTGTGTTCTGAATAAAGTAAATAAATATACATACACATATGTTAAACACACACACACACACAACATTTTAGGCTTTTCTTATATTTAAATAAATAATTTATGTTAATTTATATATATACATATTTATTTATTTATTTTCAAATTTTAATTATAATGTGCTATGATGTATATGTATAAATATACTTTTGTAAATTATATATAATGTTAATTAAATATACATTATTATTTTATGTTTATACCTTATATAAAATACATTTGGTATATTTATATAATTTAAAATTTAAATTATGTAACTATATTCAATATAATAAATAATTGACTTAGTAAAGAATATTTAACCAAAAGGGCATTTTATATTTAAGTAATATATAGAGAAAACACATATATTTGATTTGGTAAGAATATTTCAAAAATATGATATTTTACATTTAAATGATATTTGAATACACACACATACTCACATTTATTTTGAAATTTAATTTAATACATAATATATGCACATAATATTGTAAATATAAATCATTTTAATATATATGTCTATGTATATGTATATGTATGTATATGTAGTGTGTGTTTGGTATTAAGAATATATGTATACAAACCATACCTATATATTTTAATGCACATGGACATATGTATATATTATGTATGTGTCATATATATATGTTTGATATGTATTTGATATGCTTATGTATATGAGGTCCCTCACACACACACACACACACACACACACACACATATATATATATATTACACATCCTTATTATAGATATATCTTTTATCTTATGTTATATTTCTATTCATGTCACATTTAAATGAGTTGAAACTTTATATATAATATCATGCTAATATTAAATAATATTTGACACACTAAATTTACTTTAATGGGAAATAATTATTTTTACAAGCCAAACGTAGATCCTAATAATGAATATTTTTTGGAGTTTACCATAAACTACTCGGTACATAACAAACAAGATCCAACAAAAAATAGGATCACAAAATTTTTTGTTTGTGGACTTATTTAATTTCAAATGACTTTATTTTATTGATGACAGAAATACTAGCTATGTGTAAATAATTTATTCATGAGTTTGCTTACTTCTTAAACAATAATTCTAGCTAGGCCGGGGTAATGCTAAGGGTTCATGTGTTTTCTTTTACCTTTGAATCAAGTTTCTCTTATAGATATTTGAGAAGTACTCATTCTTTTCCAATACATTCACATTATCATTAGCTTAATGTAAGGATGGGAATGGAAATTTAATCAAATAACAAAACTTGTCTTGCCTAATATCGTCGAATTGAATTCCTTATATTTTTCAGTGAAAATATTATCAGTAACTAAACAATTGGAAAATAAACTGAAATAAAAACCAATAACAAAATTATTATCATGTCCATTTATATGGCCATAATGTCCTGAAATGATTTATAATATAATGAATCATATTAAAAGTGATAAAGTTGTCTTAATGCACTTTACTTTTTGAACAAACCGAAATTATAAATACATTTTATCATGTTTGAAATTTTCAGAAATTGCTTTACTTTAATTTTTTTTAAACATTGATTAACTATGCCAATGGATTCTACTAGATTGTACAATTATAAGATTTGTATCTCTTTATAAGTTATTATTATTGCTATCATCAAAACATTATGAAATATTACTAAAAAGCGTACATCCATATTCATGTGGACTAATATATGAATAAAGTAAATGGCTTGAACCAAAAACAAAAATAGTAGAAAAAAGTTGACTGAAGAGGAACGATGTGTAAAATTAAGACATGGTAATTATACTAGTAATTTACCACTATGAAACTATATTTGCTCTTCTTCATCATAAATTACATCGTTTCTTCTTCCCTTTCGTTGGAACCAACTGGTCAGCAGAAAGTGAATATGTTGATTTTTTTCCTCTTTGGATTATATTAGGCTTATGAAGTCCAATGAGTTGTATTAGATCCAATCTAATTAATTTAAATAAAATCCAATTTTATTTAATTTTCCGATTTATTTAATTAACTAATTTAATTAATTAATATTTTATATAGTTTATTAGTATATAATTATATACTCATATACGTATAATATGCGGATGGAACATAACATATGGTATATGGTTGAGTTTATACATAGTAAATATTGAGATTTATATCAGCTATGTATATACTTCGCTCTTAAATATATGTCAATTGCCTGATTAAAATTTTACATTACACACACACACATGTGTATATATATAATTTTGAAGAATTTGAATCAAATTATATATAAATATATTGAAATAATACTAAATTTACTATGTCTTTGATTTTAAATTTCAGGTTTAAAATATCTAATTTGTCTTAGTAAACAAATTCAAATTCAAAACTAGATATATTATTTAACTTCAAAGTTTCAAAAATATCATAATTTCCTCAGTAATGTTTTAAATAATATGTGTGTGTGTAAAGTCAAAGCTAAAAATATATTTATTTAAATAAATATACATGTATGTATGTATGTATCATTAAATGATACATACATACATATACATACATCATTCATACACACACACACACACACACACATATATATATAATATCTATACACTTATGTGTTTCAACAAGAGCATATTTTTTTGTTTTATAAAATACATTATTAAACAAACACACATACACATACATACATACATACATACATATTAAATATAATTATATTATATTAAAAACAATTTGGCTCAATTTTTTTTCGAAAGTATTTTAGTAAAAAATATTTATATATAATATTTTAACTTATTTTAATATATAATAAAAATATTTGATTATTAAAAAATACTTAAAATTAATGAAAACAACATTACATGTGTGTGTGTGTGTGTATATATATATATATATATATATATATATATATATATTGAAAATAAGTCCGCCTTAGTGGCGCAGTAGTTAGGGGTTCTCGCTACCTGGTAATAGGTCCCGAGTTCGAGCCCTGGCCTGCGCACCTTTGCCCCAAGTAAATCTCACCCGGTATTGCGGACTGTCCAAGGGGGACTGCGATAAGCTGTACAAGCTTGCGGTTGCGGACTGGGTGGCCCATACCTTCCTAAGATGAGCGGTTTCCGTTAGTCTTCGGTGACCGTTCATTTTTTTATATATTGAAAATAAAATAAAACAAAAAAATCCGTTTTTATTTGTCGAAACACAATACACAAACATATATGCATATATAGTATTACCATTATTATTTAAACAACTACATAATATAATATTAAGGTGATACACATATTTCTTATATTAAATATGTAACCAATATAAAATGATAGGCATTGACATATGTGAAAGGTGATATAATTAACACATTGCATAATGATCATTGTATAATGTTAATAAAATTTCACCGAAAGATGATGCCATAGACACACATGTTGATCTAGTCTGTCTCCTTGATCTCTCTAATCTAAATCCATTACTACAAACAGATATCATCCTAACGCCGAATCTACCTTGTTTTAATTAACTAGAGATGATGAAGTTTGAAATGAAGGAGGGGGTGGGAGCTTGTGGCCAGAAAATGGTGAAATGGAAAGCTTAAAAAGTGAAGCTAAAGCAAGGTACCTTAGGTTTCTTTTTATATGGAGAGCTGACCAAAAGATCTAGCAGCAATCTCTCCATTACTAAGTCAAAACTTGGACTCCTTCCCATTCAAACATGGTGGGCCATATCTTGGGTCCATAATGGACCAAAACCAGTATTAAATTATTTTATTTAAATCCAACTTAAATTTTTATTGATATCGTATATCTGTACGCACATATATAACTTTTATATACGCACCCAATAAATTACTAATATCACACGAACAACTGTAAAGGCAACTCCATTTTCCTAAACACATCTCATGCGATAAAAACAATAATAATTAATATTTCATAAATATTAATTTAATTAATTTATAACTATTATAAATTAATTAAATCAAGCAGTGTTTTGGAGAAATTGAATAGATTTAGTCGTATGACTCATAGGTGTGAATTTAGCAAGCAATTAATATTAGAATATTTCAAATATTAATGTTCACATGTCACCGAGGTGTGATAGTTAGACTTAATTCATCGCTTATAAATCTCAATGGTAAATTTTAATTTTACAAGTTTAAGTGTACCTTTTAGTAATTATTATTTACAGCAAATCTTTTCGATAACACTACAACACTTTAGGATTTATGGAATATGGTTTTGTCAAAATTCCAGAATCATTCAAATTCAACTTGGTTTATTCCATAAACAAAGTCTTTAGTTTAATAATAAAAATTACTATTAACAGTACTACTTTGGCAAGAGATTTTGACTTTGAGTTGACTATAGTTGACCGTGATACTAACCTCATACAACTGAGAAGACAAATTCTTTATTGAATGTATTTCACTTCCAATGCTTCAACTTAGACCTAAATATAGCCGCTCGATGGTTGCTATGGCATGATTTAACTATAAGCAAAGTGGAGTTTCCATATTGAACTTCAACAACATTCTCGAGTCGACAAAATTGTGTAATATCATCACCTAAGATTTTCTGTTTGACCTACTATTGTTAACCAACATGAAACTCTCAGACGAGTGATTCTATAGTTATTCAATAACTATCAGTACATAACACCTTGGTGCCCCCAATAGCCATAAATAATACGCTATCTAACGTTTAAATAATGTTACATACTCTGGTCTCAAAGGATGCATTGATATCCTTTATCGAAACATCTTAACCATGAATACCTAAAATAATACTTATTGTGATAATAGTAGCACAATTACAACTCTTTGTAATTTTGTCACATAACATATCATTTAAGGATTCTAGTAAGTATACTTCAATTAATTATTTAATTTATTTAAGTATCACTATATGAAAAGTATATATAGAAAATCAAACACCTTTCATTTTGAAAGATATTTTATTACAAAGTTAATAATTTACAATAAATTATTGAATTTCCGTAAGGCATATCCTTAACTCTCTCAATATCTCACTTGCACTTGGGCCAATTATGGAATCTCGGTCCTATCCATATGACCAGTTTGTTCAGAACCAATTAAGCTAGTCTCTTCGTGAATGGACCTGCTATGTTATCTTTGTGTCTACTCTTTCAATCATAACTTCCTTATTATTGATAAACTCTCTTATTAGGTGGAACTTTAAAAGAATATGCCTTAACTTCTTGCGTGCTCTTATTCTTTCACGATCTGTGTTGTGACATTTTTATTGCATAATAATGTTATGGGTTTCTTCATGTTTGGAAACACTCCTAACTCAGCAATAAACTTATGCATCCAACCTCTTGCTTGGAAAATTTCCAACTGACTGCTCCACCGTTCAACGTAAATACATAATAAGATATTGATTTATTGCCATTGATATCACTCTGAAAGCTGGAATACATATACCTCTTTATAAGGAGATCTTCATTCCTGTATATTAGGAGAAACTATTTAGTATTCCTTACATACTTCATAATACATTTCACTACTTACTAATGTTTTTCTTTGAGATTAGATTGACATCGGCTTAAGCATCCTAATGCATAAGCCACATCTATTCTAGTACATACATATCATAATGTATGTGATGGAATCGATTATGGATGTATATGGTATCCTCTTCATATGTGCCTTCTCCTCAATGATATAAGGAGCATCCTTCTTATAAGGAATGATTCTAGATTGCATCAAAAACATTTCTATGCTTGGTATTCTCCATGCTGAAACTTTTTAGCATGGTATCTATGCACTGGGATTAGGAAAACATTAGCAACGTCTTGGATCTATCTCTATAGTTCCTAATACCAAGTATATAGGTTGCTTCTCCTAAACCTTCATGAAGAAATTCTTGGACAAACAATCACGCTTTCACCAATTACAAAAACACAGTGTAATTTCCAATCAGGAGCAAATCATCGACATACAAGACCAGGAATACTATAACACTTCCCTATTCTTTCTGGTACACGCATACTTCTTCTATGCTTTAATAAAAACTAAATGGTCTGATTACTTTATCAAAGCACTTATTCCAACTCCTCGAGGCTTGTTCAAGACCATAAATTAATCCAATTTTCATTCCTTTCCCTCCCTCTCACTACCTCGAAACCCTTGGGTTGTGACATGTAAACAATTTATTTTAATCACCATTTGGAAATATCATTTTCACATCCATCTACCATATTTCATAGTCATAGAACAAGGCAATGACTAGCACTATCCGAATGGACTTAAGCATGATTACGGGTGAAAAGGTCTCGTCATAATCAATGCCTTGAATTTAACGAAAACCTTTCGCAACAAGCTTTGCTTTCTTGTTACTACCTTTCCATCTGCATTTAGATTTTTTTAAAATCCATTTGCAGTAGATGAGTTTTATCCCTTGGGGTATGTCATCCAAAGTCTAAACTTCGCTGTCATACATGGAGCCCATTTTGGATTTCATAGCTTCAAGATAAAGTGCAGAATCTTTACTTTACATTTCTTGTTGGAATGAGACAGGAGTGCTGTCTTCTAAGACACGTTTTTCTTTCTTGCTATCCACGAGATAACCATAGTTTCTTTGTGGTGCTCGTGATTCCCTATTAGACCCTATTTTCGTATAATGGTGAATTTGATTCTTCTACCAGCACAACCTCTATTTTAATTTCTCGGATCTCATCTAAGTCTACACCTTCGCCGTTAATTTCTTTTGATAGAAATTACTTTTCCAAAAAGAAAACATGTCGAGTAACGATAACTTTTTATTTCTTAATGTTATTGAAAATATATCCCATTGAATTCTTAGGACATCCTATAAATTTATATAGAGTTGACCTAGCATCAAAATTATTAGGGCTAACGTTCTTAACATAGGATGGACAACCCACAACTTAAAATTCTTAAGGTGGGGTTTTTCCAATGCTACATCTCATATGGTATTATCTTAGGCACAGATTTAGTAGGCATCAAATTCAACATATGCGTTGTGGTTTCCAATGCATATCACAATAGGAAATAGGTAAATCAGCCTTTTCAGTATGGAACAAACCATGTCCAATAGGGTTCAATTCCTTCTTTTTGAAACACCATTGTGCTGCGAAGTATATGGTAGAGTAATCTAAGAGATAATCTATTATCTTTTAAGTACCATTGGAGCTCTTGTCCAACATACTAACCTTTTCGGTCTGATCAATTTTGATGTTATGACTTATCTGATTTTCTACCTCATACTTTTACCCTATAAATTTCTCATAGACATGGATTTATTCTTCGTAAGATATACATATCCTATTCTCGAGTAATCATCAGTAAAAGTTGCAAAGTAAGTTGGACTATCCTTTGTTGCTATAGGCATTGTGCCACATACTATAGTATATACAAGACTCAAGAGTTCACCAACTTTTTCGTTGCTCTTACTAAAGGGGTACTTGGTCATTTTCTCTTTGAAACACGACTCATAGACATCAAATGATTCATAATAAAATGTGAAAGAGAACCCACATTTTTTGTTTGTGCCGGTCTTTTGTCACTAATATGACTTTGCTTATAGTATCGTAAGTAACTATTATTAACGTTGATAGAAGATTTATTAACATCATAGATATGATTAAAATTAAGTACATAATGCTAATATCTAAAACGCTATTGCAAATATTATTTCCATTAAATGTAATATTCATAATATTGTCTTTACGGTAAAAACCTATCTCAAACAATCTAGAAATAGATATAAAATTGTAAATAAAGTTTTTAACATAATAACAATTATTAATATTAAATCAAATCCACTAGGCAAAGTCAAGTGATAGTCTCCAAGTACAGTTGATCTACTAGAGATCTTTCAGCAATTTGAAGTCTCATTTCACCCTTCTCCACATGTCGTCTGCCCCTAAATTCCTATAAAGAATCACATAGAGTCCCAGATCCAGTATCAAAATCCTAAGATAATTTATTCATTGCAAAATAGTTTTGAATCATATACATACCTCTAAGAGCGGAGGAATCATATTCCTTTTTCTTCTCTTTGATCATCTTCAAATAGTCTGGACAATTGCATTTATAATGCCACTTCTTGTGACAAAGATGACATTCACCTTTGTCAGTAGATGCATCTTTCTTACCTTTCTTAGAACCACATTTGTGCTTTTATGAACCTTTCAAAGACGATGCTTTACCCTTTACAATTAACATTATATTTTGATTCTTGAATGATCCCTCAACTGACCTCAACATATTGAGTAGCTCGATGAGGTTAACATTTAATTGGTCCATACCGTAGTTTAATATGAATGGCTCAAACTGCAGATTCAGATAGCCTAGGATCTAATCCAATTGTAGTTCATTACTTATTTCATCTAGCTCATAAGGTTGATCAATATAGCCTTTCATGGTCAAGACAAAATCCTCAACACAAATGCCCTTACTCATCCTCGTATTGAAGAACTTCTTAGTAATATCATACCTTGTGGAACAAGATTGCTCCCCAAAACTAAGCTTTAAGGCTTTCGAAGATTTTATGGACAGATATATTTTTGTGTTTCCTTTAATGGATTGTCTATGTAAACAACACGAAAACCGAAGCAATTTCGTAATCAACAACCCAAGTGTTGTAAGCTTTCACTGTCTTAGGGGCATCGCTCTCAATGGGATTTTCTCATAAAGGTTTTAGTGATAGATCATAAACACTTCTTCTTGAGTGCTATCTTAATTTATGTTAACCAATAAGTATAGTTTGGTTTATTGAGCTTATAATTTTTCAAAAATAGTCTTAGGTTGGTTATTATGCTAAAATTTAATTTAAGTGGATTAGCACAACTTATACATAACAGTTTCTATTATATTATTAGATAGGTTAAATGTTTCCATTTCACTTATTTAATAAGCTCCCACTAAATTTTTATGCTTCTCAAAACCCTGAGAGAATCATAGAAATCTTTTGATTTCTCTAGTGGGTGTGAAGACTCGCCTTGTCTTAGGATTCTGACCTTGAGTTTGCTCAATAAATCATAGGCCCGCAATCGAGGGATAACCTTATTAGTTGTATCATATATAACTCATAACCCATGGTATTTGTCCTAATATCATCTCAACTCTAAGTCTGCTAAACAAATCGAAAGAGATTATTCACCCATACCTACCATATTGCGATGACCTAAGTATAATGCACGTACCTTTAGTTTGCCCAACAAATAAGTCCATGTATCTTACCTCCTCTAGTCAATATATTAGTAGTACTATACCTAACGCCCCTAGCTTAAGTTTTCTCAACAACTAAAGAGTATGCAGGTAATGTATTAATAAAAAATGGTAGAGCATAACTTTATGTAT
The DNA here is from genome assembly GCA_030737815.1 of Allium fistulosum. Classification (NCBI taxonomy): domain Eukaryota; kingdom Viridiplantae; phylum Streptophyta; class Magnoliopsida; order Asparagales; family Amaryllidaceae; genus Allium; species Allium fistulosum. The sequence goes on from CM060907.1 coordinate 857,208,006, forward strand.
TAGAGATTCATAATATTTAATATATACTTTTATTTGAGTGATACTGATTTAAGAAATAATTTATTTCTTTTGAAGTATCCTCATGATGTAAGTGCCAAACACATCATAAATAGCAGTATACACACAATACGTATGTATTTATTCCTTAAATCTAAGTTGATATTTTTTGCAGTTCCACTTATAATTATACAGTCATATTATATAAGCTTAATTTATTTATAATTGTTTGTAATTTGATTAACTTATATAATATTCTTGTGTATAGTATTAATTAAATCATATTCATTTAATTTTAATTTATTAATTTAATTAAAAATTAATTAAATTATTAGAAATTATATTTTATTCTTTTAATCCTAAACAATTTAAGATGAACATTAACAATACATTTATAGTTTCATGTACATATATCATTATATACATAAATATATTTATATGTATGTTTGTATTACATTTTATTGCTTAACATTCGGTTAATTCGTTCAATAAATATTTTATTTAATTAAAATAGTTTTAGTTAAATACTATAATAAATTTAATTTTTTAATTTATAATTAATCTTAAACAATTTAAGGTACACATATATTTAAGTATAACATTTATAATTATAAATATCGATATATATGTGTTACCTGGCTACTTGGCCCGGCTACAAAGCGATAGTTGCAGGGGCTATGATTGAGCCTAGATGGGATTCGAACCAAAAGAGATATGGAGGTATAAGGGTTCGGTGTAACTCGATTAGTTTGGTATGTGGGTGGTTCGGCCTACATGTATGGTTCGACATGTTTGAGTGGCTCGGTATATTTGAGTGGGTCGGCCTTTAAACGTGGTTCAGCACATGTGGATCGGCCTTAGAAGGATTGACATATATGGTTTGGTCTAGATGGGTCAGCATGTATCATTCGGTCTAGATGGGTCAGCAAATATCGTTCGGTCATGGTATGAAGGATAAGGTGGTTCGAAATACATGGCTCGGTCAAAGATGAGGATCACACGTAGCACAGTCTAGGTGGTTTAGTAGATGCTGCTCGGTCAAGGAAGAAACGTCGTGCATGAGTCGGCTAAGGTAGTTTGTTCGGGCCTGGTTCAGCGCTCGTGGTTCAGTTCATAATAAGGGAATTAGCATATTTTTGGGGTCTACAGCAAGGTGATGCAGTCGACCTTGTTTTGCTTTGAGATACATCACATGTTGCTCTGAGTTCCTAGAGAGCTTGCTTCGAGTCAGCTACTAGACGACCCCAGTTCAGCCATAGAGGGTCGGCAACACCTGGTTCAGCCAGAGTGGTTTGGCATTACCTGGGTCGGTCAATTTTAATTGACGCTTGTGGGCTGAGCTATCTTGGTTATGGGCCTGCACAGGGGAACCAGCCTATCTTCATCTATAAATAGAGGGGCAAAGGTACAGTTGAAGGGACCTTTTTTTGAGAACTCTAGGGATACTCTGCCATATTTTGTACTTGCTTCTTTTCAGTTCAAACTTGTATTCAAGTTGTTTGTTTATAGATTGTATATGTACTCAAGTGATTGGAAAAGTAATCAAGATTATATTCAAAGTGGACGTAGGCAATTACACCGAACCACTATAAATCTGTTGTTCTCGTTTTTGTTGTTCCTTTTACATTCAACCGTGTTACTTCTCTGTTTTAATTTAATTTCTTCATTAACCTCTCTACATAATTCTATTCAAGGGTGTTGGTGACCAATTTTGGTGCTAACATTTTGGTGCTTTCACTGAGAACGTCTATTCTCAGGCTGTTAGGATCTGGTTTGCTGCTACTGGATTGAGGAAATCCCTCGAAGGAGATCTAAGTTCGTTCTCAAGAGTTCATAGATACTACTCAGAGTTCCCATAGATAACTCTAAGATGGAAAGACCACGTACCGGATCCGCCTCTCACAATGCGGATGTTAATGATATCGCCAGCGTCCAGCAAGTGGGACCTAGTAATTAGCAAGCTAATCCAGGTGCAGAGCCCACCACCATCCCAAACCAACTAGAAGCTGTCACTAGGGCAGAGTTTAATGAGTTGATGAGGGAGCTCGTGGAAAGTAGGAGGCAGCTTAACAAGCAGATTCAAACGAATGCCAACTTGATGACCCAGATCACTCAGCAGCAACGTCAGAACGTCAGTAGGAGGCAGCTTAACGTCAGAACGCAGATTCAAACACATTTATAACATCTTTTACCATAATTTCCAAACATGGAATTCAATTCCAAATTTTGAATTCAAATTCAAATTAAATTATTTAAATTGAAAAACTTTACCAAGTTATTCAAAATAACTTTTATCTTAAAAACTCCTTTTCAAAAGCTTTAACATTTAACCCAAATCCATTTCCAAAATCAATTGAAATTAAAATTTCAATTTCAAAAATTTTAAATTTAAATCATCTGTGACTTAACCGATTTCCTCGTGAAATCCATATTTGTGTGTGTAAAAGTGTGGTCCAGGGGTTTTACACAGTAGTGCAACATCATTCAATCATCATAGATTCAAACATAGCAATATTGATAAGCGGTATAATCCTATAACGCTTATCTTCATTCACAGATTCACAAATAAATATGTAAATTCATCACAGATAAATAAATCATAGTTCACAACTCAAATCAAGATAATTCTTATCACAAAGCATCATATATCAGGAATATCAACCGATTAAATCATCCAATAGAATCCAAACATCCATAGGTAAGGTCAATTTATTTATCTGATTTAATTAAATCAGATTAGTCACTAATCCTGGTTAATTAACATTAACTAATTACAACCTTTAATAATAAATTAATTAGCCTCAATTAATAAATTAATTAATTACCATTTAATTAATTATCCTTAATTAATTACAATAATTAATTAATTAATACTTAATTAATTACCATTTAATTAATTATCCTTAATTAAATCACAATACCTTAATTACTTGATTAATCAATTTTAACCATAAATCAATTACTTTTAATTAAGAAATTATCTTTAAATAATTAATTGCCTTTAATTACTTGTCATTAATTAACTCTTAAATACTCACATAACTTAAGTTAATTACATTAATAAATTAAACCTTGATTAATTTTATTAATTAATTAACCCTCAATAAATTAATTTAACAGGTTGACCCTTTATTTACTTTTGAAAACTTATTAATTTTAATAGACTAAAAAAACTGGTTTAAAATCTTATTCATGCTTCATGTTTAAAAATATGGTATCTAGATTTACTTCACATTTAAAAAAAACCCCCAATAACAAAATAAACAACCCTAGCCCAACACTCATGATTCCCGAGCTCAACCCATGACACTCGCTCCATCCCACTACTTCGAGACAAACAACAAAAGTCTTCGAGCCCAAACCCGAGCATCATCTTCCTTCTTCGATGCCCCACGAACCCAAACCAAAACTAAAACCACAGATCCATGTGCACGTGCACAGTCGCCTGAACAACTTCCGACCATCTCCGATCCCCTCGACTAATCCTCGACGACATCGCCATCAGCCCGACCACCCAGGTTGACAAGATCGCCGGAGTATCAAAATTGAATAACTTGAAACCACTGGTACCAAACTACTATCATCGAAAAACTCCTCGTCTGATCACCACCATCCACCGATGACCACGCAGCTTCGTCCAAAGCTGCTCCACTGACATACGCCACTTCTCCCCTGGACCGATCGTCTCAATTTCCTTGGCGACGAAGCAGAAACCACTCGAACTTAGTCAACAAAAACCGCTAGTTGAACCCTAGTTCAACGCCGTGGTGCTGCCACGGCACTTTATAAATTCAATCAATATTTTTCCGAAGTTCCCCACCACCAAACATGCTCCAGCTTCGATCATGAGATTTATCATTACTCCGATCATCAGAATTTGACCAATTTACAATTTCCGATCAACTCGAAATTTCCCACGATCTACCAGGCTAAAAATCTTGATTTTGATCTTAAAATTTACGGTTTATGTAAACGAACAGGATCAAGGAATCAAAACCCAAATTTTAATCAATCAAAATTTGAACAAAAAAAAAAGATTTTACTGTTCTTCTTCCTTCCAGTAAAACTTGCCTTCTAATTATTCTTAAAAATATTTTTAAAATTAAGATTTAGTTAATTCAAACATAATTCCTTTATACAACATAGCCTATAAGGGATTAGGGGAAGAGAATTTGAATTTTGATTAGGTTTTGTATCTGTAAAACAAGAACAGAGGCTCCTATATCCCAACACAGACATGCATACAAATATATATACATCAACTATAAACTGATATACTTGCAAGCATATTCATACTTTCATGCCAACATTTCATAACATAACTATAAGGATTTATCACTCGCATCAGGTTATAAAACAGATTAGGATTTAAAAGTGATGTTTAGTCACAGTGATTCCCAGAAGAAGAACATAGCACTTCTTTGACACTGGCTTTGAAATTCAAGCCGGAATCTTTCTTCTTGATCCTCTGATTTGTTTTGATTGTATTGTTGTTTCAAGTTGAAGTTTCTTTAAGTTTGAAGGATATTTACTTCAGATTTTACACGGCTTGGAATGGACGAGAAATGAAATGAAGAAGGCTGATATGTATAAAATGAGTTAAGGTGATTTTTTTTTTGTACAATAGGGTCAGAGATTTTTTCCAAATGGTGGCTGACGTGATAAAATTTTGGCTTGCATTAATTAGGCTTGTACAATATACTTATCCATTGTTTTTCATTTACAAGTGTACATACTTATACTTCATTTGTTCATATTTGAATGTATTATTTTATTTTGCTTTAATCCTATTATTTTGTAATATAAATGAATTTCTATATTTATTTTTGTTGTTAAAATTTTAGCTAATGCTTTTCTTTATATTTTTATAACTTATCTTTTATATATTGATTTCTATTTTTAGCCTAAATTATTATTATTATTATTTTTATTTCCATTTCTATTTTAAATATTTATTATAAAATTTTACTGTAATACTTATTGTTTTATTTTTATTTCTATTTCTAATATAGACCATAAATCCCAAATTTTATCATTATAATTTATCTTTAAACCATTTAATTAAAATTTGATTCAAACTCAATATATTTTTTATAATTTCAAATCTACTCATATAGGCACAACTATATAGATTCACATATACATACAATTTCTAAATTTAAAATGATTTAATATATTTTTATTTGGATTCGGGGAAACTCGAATCAATTTATCAATGAATTTCACAAATTTTTATTCAAAAATTAAATTAATTATCAATTTAAATTTATATAATCCGGGGTCGTTACAGTTTCCCCCCTTAAGAAATTTTGTCCTCGAAATTTGCCAGGGAGACACAAAGATAGATGAAGAATATTTCATCAAATTAACTGAACATCTATTTTACATTTGGTTCACCAAATCAGAATATCAACAATAGATACGAGAATGAATCTTTTTAATTTTTCACACGATACTCGGGTTATCCAGAGCTACGAAATATGCAGTGGCATTGGTTAGTTCGAAGGGATAACTAACCATTCGTAGAATATATCCGGACCCAAAAATAGACAGATATATGGATACAATTTCAAAACTTTTAGTTTAAAAACTAAAGTATACCTATCAACCATAGCAACCAAAGCAACCAATTCATCCAAACAAACAATTCTGACCTATTTGGAGTTTATGTCCCATGCAAATATATCAAATCTTCTTCTTGCATCTACCAGGAACTATCAAAGAATTGAGAAAAGATGACAAACCAAAAAAGATTGATAGAGAAAAGATTGTTTCCTTGTTGTTATAGGGTATTGACCATTTATAGCGTATTCCCCTGTCCCCTATCTCATCTTCTTCTTGCACTCATACTTACTATTAGTGAATAGTAAGAGAATTTACTGAGGTATACGGACAGATATCTTAGGGATACTCATTCTAGGGTATACTTCACCCTATCTCTAATGAGTTACTTAATGTGTTATACTCCCGAGCTAAAGTTCAACCTTAGCTCTGATACCACTTGAAACGATCCTGACTCGGCCTTCGAAAATCGGCACCCGTACTTCACCTGTACTTAAATGCCGCAGATTCAAACGCCGAATATGGCTCGCCGGAACTTAAAACATAGTAAGTATAACAACACAGCGAAAGAAAGAAATGACTGATATCATATACAACTCCAATGATACAACATCCATAATATGATATACAACAATGATATCTATATGATACAAGAATATCAGAGAGAAATAATAATGTTTCAGCGGAAACAATGGAACTGATAACTCCAAACGATCTTTAAAAGAGAATGAGTCCAACAACTTCAACGTCAAGCTCGAACCACCATCACGTTGCACAAAGATAAGCAAGTGCAGTCCGTGATCTCCAAAAACTGAACTAGCTCCCGATAATCTACTAAACTGACTATCTGAAAAACCCAACTCTAGACTGCCCGTGTGGAAAATTGTGGGCACCCAGAGTTTAGGAAGGGACAATAAACTCTAGGTCAGTCATGGGACTGGTGTGAGTAACAAAACCAGTTTATCTTTAAAACAAACAACAAAAGAATTTTAAACATTGAATTCCGCAATGCTTTTTGGAAAATGAAATTACCATAAGGCCTCCCGGCACACACACAATGCAATCGCAGACTTGGAGGAGATTTCTTCTTATGATAGTCAAACATGCTCACTACGAAAAAACTCTTTTGATATTATTACTAGTGCATAGTGTAGGAAACATTTCAAAAATATAATATTAATCTTAGCCAGCATAGGTACCATTATACTATGCCTACTATAGCTACTATTTTAAATGGCAGGTTCTACAACTAAAATCGTACAAGGTTCGTATTGTTCGATTGGATTTTCCAACAAATGGTCAGGCTAAGGAACTTCCTATGCCACATGGGAACGCCTTTGGAGGGACGCCCCGAGAGACAATTGCTCCTTGCCAACACAAGGCCGGTTACCCCCTTCCCGGGTAGTAAACCTAAGATATGCCACCCTCGGTCGTTTGCGACCTTTATCCGAGGCGCCTCGAGCACAAAGCAACAATCACACAGTAAATGAGATTGGAGCAACCACACAGGTAAAATATCTGGGCTCCATACCATGATACCACCTTTTTCCAGAAGGAATCGACATACCCTAGGGGAGCTACCCTTGAAATCTTGCCACATCTTTCCTGTTTCGACCATTTCCGATTTGTGAGGTCCGATGAGGTCTCGTCCACAAAGCTACGCTTCTTCACAAAGCCATGCTTTGATCAACAAATGATCAGCAACACACAACAACACTTAGCATGCCACACTACCAAATTGAGAGTATATCACTGATAACCTTCAACTACATAACCTCTAAGCTCGTACGTCTCAGAGAAGGGTGTTAAGCTAAGAGAATAAATTCTTCGCCACCAAACAGAAATGTATTTGAAAGAAATCAGCTTTATATCTTAAAGTGTAGTGTCAGACATACAACCATACAAGTCTGTTTCGGGTTCGAACAAAACCGAAGGAACTTCCAAAGAAGCCCTTGCAATCCGAGTATTCACAATCCCGATCGAACTTCCCATCACTTAGGAAATCTCTATACCGGAGCCACTCGGTGCAGAGACAATCGATAAGTTGTTCTCACAAATACCCGGTCTTCAACACCAGTCTTCAAATGCTATCCATTCACGTCATATCACTATTCGGAATGGGTTATATGACACAGGGTTCTCTCCCGGCTAAACCGAATAATGAGCGTAATATTTAAAAACATATGGATATTGGGATTTCAATTAAGTCACAACTTATTACCCAAAACTTCTCTTTCAAATGGTTTAAACGAATTACCATTTTAATCTTTTACACAAAAAGATTCATCTCACAAAGTTCACCCAGTTTCACAAAGATCTATTCATAGATTTTCAAATCGGTTTCCATTTCAATTGGATTAACTCATTAAATCTTTAAATCAAAGATTTAACTTATAGCTTTCAAAACACGTTTCCAAAGATTTATTCAAAATTTGGAAAATCATTTCCAATTCAAACTTGAAATTCCTTTAATTTAAATTGGAATTTCATTTCTTATATGAATGCTTTTATCATCTGAAACAAATAGTTTTTATTTCGGAAAAATCCGATTCATTTATACAAGTTAAAGTCCTTGGGTTAAATTCAAATTCTCAAAACCATACTTTTAAAATGGTTTAAATTCATATAAACACATTTATAACATCTTTAACAATAATTTCCAAACATGGAATTCAATTCCAAATTTTGAATTCAAATTCAAATTAAATTATTTAAATTGAAAAACTTTACCAAGTTATTCTAAAATAACTTTTATCTTAAAAACTCCTTTTCAAAAGCTTTAACATTTAACCCAAATCCTTTCCAAAATCAATTGAAATTAAAATTTCAATTTCAAAAATATTAAATTTAAATCATCTGTGACTTAACCGATTTCCTCGTGAAATCCATATTTGTGTGTGTAAAAGTATGGTCCAAGGGTTTTACACAGTAGTGCAACATCATTCAATCATCACAGATTCAAACATAGCAATATTGATAAGCGGTATAATCCTATAACGCTTATCTTCATTCACGGATTCACAGATAAATATGTAAATTCATCATAGATAAATAAATCATAGTTCACAGCTCAAATCAAAATAATTCTTATCACAAAGCATCACATATCAGGAATATCAACCGATTAAATCATCCAATAGAATCCAAACATCCATAGGTAAGCTAAATTTATTTATCTGATTTAATTAAATCATATTAGTCACTAATCCTGGTTAATTAACATTAACTAATTACAAATTATTTTAATTAATTAACCTTTAATAATAAATTAATTAGCCTCAATTAATAAATTAATTAATTACCATTTAATTAATTATCCTTAATTATTTACAATAATTAATTAATTAATCCTTAATTAATTACCATTTAATTAATTATCGTTATTTAAATCACAATACCTTAATTACTTGATTAATCAATTTTAACCATAAATCAATTACTTTTAATTAAGAAATTATTTTTAAATAATTAATTGCCTTTAATTACTTGTCATTAATTAACTCTTAAATACTCACATAACTTAAGTTAATTACATTAATAAATTAAACCTTGATTAATTTTATTAATTAATTAACCCTCAATAAATTAATTTAACAGGTTGACCCTTTATTTACTTTTGAAAACTTATTAATTTTAATAGACTAAAAAAACTGGTATAAAATCTTATTCATGCTTCATATTTTAAAATCTGGTATCTAGATTTACTTTACATTTAAAAAAAACCCCATTAACAAAATAAACAACCCGAGCCCAACACTCATGATTCCCGAGCTCAACCCATGACACTCGCTCCATCCCACTACTTCGAGACAAACAACAAAAGTCTTCGAGCCCAAACCCGAGCATCATCTTCCTTCTTCGATGCCCCACGAACCCAAACCAAAACTGAAACCACAGATCCATGTGCACGTGCACAGTCGCCTGAACAACTTCCGACCATCTCCGATCCCCTCAACTAATCCTCGACGACATCGCCATCCAGCCCGACCACCCAGGTTGACAAGATCGCCGGAGTATCAAAATCGAATAACTTGAAACCACTGGTACCAAACTACTATCATCGAAAAACTCCTCGTCTGATCACCACCATCCACCGATGACCACGCAGCTTCGTCCATAGCTGCTCCACTGACCTACGCTACTTCTCCCCTGGACCGATCGTCTCAATTTCCTTGGCGACGAAGCAGAAACCACTCGAACTTAGTCAACAAAACCCGCTAGTTGAACCCTAGTTCAACGCCGTGGTGCCGCCACGGCACTTTATAAATTCAATCAATATTTTTCCTAAGTTCCCCCACCACCAAGCATGCTCTAGCTTCGATCACGAGATTTATCATTACTCTGATCATCAGAATTTGACCAATTTACAATTTCCGATCAACTCGATATTTCCCATGATCTACCACGCTAAAAATCTTGATTTTGATCTTAAAATTCACGGTTTATGTAAACGAACAGGATCAAGGAATCAAAACCCAAATTTTAATCAATCAAAATTTGAACAAAAAAAATGATTTTACTGTTCTTCTTCCTTCCAGTAAAACTTACCTTCTAATTATTCTTAAAAATATTTTTAAAATTAAGATTTAGTTAATTCAAACATAATTCATTTATACAACATAGCTTATAAGGGATTAGGGGAAGAGAATTTGAATTCTGATTAGGTTTTGTATCTATAAAACAAGAATAGAGGCTCCTATATCCAAACACAGACATGCATACAAATATATATACATCAACTATAAACTGATATACTTGCAAGCATATTCATACTTTCATGCCAACATTTCATAACATAACTATAAGGATTTATCACTTGCATCAGGTTATAAAACAGATTAGGATTTAAAAGTGATGTTTACTCACAGTGATTCCCAAAAGAAGAACAGAGCACTTCTTTGACACTGGTTTGAAATTCAAGCTGGAATCTTTCTTCTTGATTCTCTGATTTGTTTTGATTGTATTGTTGTTTCAAGTTGAAGTTTGTTTATGTTTGAAGGATATTTACTTTAGATTTTACACAACTTGGAATGGACGAGAAATGAAATAAAGAAGGCTGATATGTATAAAATGAGTTACAAGTGATATTTTTTTTGTACAATAGGGTCAGAGATTTTTTCCAAATGGTGGCTGACGTGATAAAATTTTGGCTTGCATTAATTAGGCTTGTACAATATACTTATCCATTGTTTTTCATTTACAAGTGTACATACTTATACTTCATTTGTTCATATCTGAATGTATTATTTTATTTTGCTTTAATCCTATTATTTTGTAATATAAATGAATTTCTATATTTATTTTGTTGTTAAAATTTTAGCTAATGCTTTTCTTTATATTTTTATAACTTATCTTTTATATATTGATTTCTATTTTTAGCCTAAAGTATTATTATTATTATTTTTACTTCCATTTCTATTTTAAATATTTATTATAAATTTTACTGTAATACTTATTGTTTATTTTTATTTCTATTTCTAATATAGACCATCAATCCCAAATTTTATCATTATAATTTATCTTTAAACCATTTAATTAAAATTTGATTCAAACTCAATATATTTTTTATAATTTCAAATCTACTCATATAGGCACAACTATATAGATTCACATATACATACAATTTCTAAATTTAAAATGATTTAATATATTTTTATTTGGATTCGGGGAAACTCGAATCAATTTATCAATGAATTTCACAAATTTTTATTCAAAAATTAAATTAATTATCAATTTAAATTTATATAAAATCCGGGGTCGTTACATCATGCCTACTATTCCAGCTTATGAAGGGAATCGAAGCCAATCCGAAAAAGATTCAAGCTATTCGGGACATACAGGCACCGAGAACTATAAAACAAGTGCAAATCCTAAATGGGAAAATTGCTGCGTTGAGTCGATTTATATCCAGAGCAACCGACAAATGTATTCATTTCTTTGATGTGATAAGGAAAGGGAAATGAAATTTTGAATGGACGCCGAAATGTGAAGACGCGTCTTGAGCTCTGGCGAGACACTTGGTGAGGCCCTCGTTGTCAAAGCCCATAGACCATGAAGAGTTGTATGTTTACTTGGCCGTACTCAGCATGCCACAGTGCATCTTTGATTCGTGAAGATGACCGAATCCAAAAGCCAGTGTACTATGTTAGTAAGTGCTTAACGGGGGCAGAGAGAAATTATCCTAAGATTGAGAATTTAGCCTACTGCTTGGTGATCGCATTACGCAAGCTCCGCCCGTATTTCCAGGCACATCCGATCAGTATTTATACCGATCAACCCTTGCGGCAGGTGCTCCAACGACCAGAGACTTTGTTATTTCCTGAGAAGTTGGTTTTGATCACAACAACCTTAGAATAAGATTATAAAATATAAATACTAACAGTATGGTTTAGATATATATGTATATGCAGGATGTATATGCAGGTACCAAAGAATGAAGACCGTACAGTATAAAGATTCAAGAACTGATGAATTCAAGATCGAAGATATCAAGATTCAAGACTCATGAGTATCAAGATTATCAAGAGTTCAAAATTTCAAGATATGTAATTTAGTTAGGAATTTTATTAAAACTCCTAGAAAAGCACTGACATCTTAAAATCCATTTTATTCATGGAATGGAATCCACTTCAAGCCCGTTAAAGGGATGGAACCCTAAGTAGGATGGAACCTACGAAAAACCTAGTGGAACATTGTTTTGTATCCACTAACTTTTATTCAAATGTTTTACAAAATTATATCTTGTTTTCAAAATGATTTCAAAATTTTCCTTTTTTAAATCAAAAACATCTATCCTGGTTTTAAAATACTTTTAGCCTTAAAATAATTTATATTTTCAATATCAAATTATTCTTGGTTTTAAACTATCTTTAATTATAATATATTTAACTTTTAATATTTATACTTAGATTTAAATATAAAATTATAGTAAAATTTTATATATACCAAAATATTATTCTCTATACTTATTTATGTATTTTAACTATAGTTAAGTATATTTATAAAGTTTAGAATTGTTTTAATACAAGATAGAAATTATTTTCAAAGAAAAACAAATTACGAAAATAACTTAGGCCTGTCGACAACCCCAAGTACCCCTTGTCGACAAGGTGACAGTTGATTTCAATAGTTTGAATTTCAAAAGAAGTGTCTATTCGTCATATCCTTTCACGAATGGACATGGTTGTTGTTCTACTATAAATAGGGGATGTTTTAAACGAATTTATAATCATATTTTCTCTGATTTCACTCCTCTTCTTCTTTCACATTTCTTTATATACATTTTTACCATTACTCTGCCGAAATCACCATTGAATCTAACTAGATCATCTCTGGTTTGATTCTCTATCACTATCTTAACAAGATCCTAGTGCTATTCAGAGTTATAGATTTCTTTGTAATCAATCGAGCGAGAAAAGGTGTGATTGTAGCCTGGAAAATCAATCGGGTGAACTTGTTACCCGTAAAATCAAGTATCTCTACCCAGAGGATTGTGAATCTGGAGCGGTGTACCTCATGGCCTTGAAATCGAGGGTGTAATTGTAATAATTGATTTTGAAAGGAAATCCGTACTTATGTTGCGGGACTGGATGTTTCCTTTATTGCCTTTACTTTATATCCGCATCTGTGTTTGATTCTGTGATCATATCTGTGTCTGAATATTGCATACATTTGTGTTCAAATTAATATAATCTCAAAAAGAATTAGCAATTCCTTAAAACACTATTCACCCTCCCTCTAGTGTTAATTCTAGCCTTAAGATCCGTAATCTGCATTTCTCACATTTGGTGTCAGAGCGAGGTTTTCAAAGTTTCATAATATGAATTTTAAAAAAGTTATTAAAAATGGCTATGTTTGAAAAACTTGTTTATACTAGTTTAGAAATATTCAGATCATCGCTGTCTCATTAGTCTGCATATAATCGACATTCAAATTCAAGTTGTCTATCAAAATTGTATGATGTGCAAGAAACATGTTTTATGGGTGTTGAGGAATCAATCCACAATGGACAAATTGTGCAGATGGATACTCGATAGTGGATGCTCTAGACACATGACTGGTAACCCGGATATGATGAATAATATAATATACAAAGACGGAGGACTGGTTAACTTTGGAGACAACTCAAAAGGACATGTGATTGGCATCGGCAATGTCGGTAACTCTGAAACTCCTATCATTACTAATGTTTTGCTAGTTAAAAATCTGAAACATAATCTGCTAAGTATTAGTCAATTTTGCGATAAAGGATATAAAATTAAATTTGAAAAAGATAAGTGTCACATTGAAGATAATAACTCAACCATAATATTTGAGGGAATTAGGAAAAAGAATATTCATATTCTTAGTATGAAAGTTTCAAATGATAACCTATGTCTTTTGGCAAATGCAAGTGACCCTTGGATTTGGCATAAGAGATTTGGGCATTTAAACTTCAAACTCTTATCTAGACTGTCAAAACATGATCTAGTAAGAGGTCCCCATAAAATGAATTTTAAAGTAGATAGTTTATGTGATGTATGTCAATTATGAAAACTTAGAAAAAGTTCCTTTAAATTAAAAGATACGATTTCAACTTCAAAACCTCTTGAATTACTTCATCTTGATTTATTTGGTCCATCTCAAATTCAGTCAATAAATCACAGTAAATATGTTTTTGTAATTGTAGATGATTATTCTAGATTTACATGGACAATATTTTTGAAACATAAAAGTGATACTTTTGAAAGTTTTAAGAACTTTACAAAAAGGATTCAAAATCAACTTTCTGTAAAAATTATAACCATCCGTAGTGATCACGGTGGTGAATTTGAAAATGAAAAGTTTGAGGAATTCTGCAATAAAAAGGGAATAACTCACAAATTTTCATTTCCAAGAACTCCACAACAAAACGCAGTAGTAGAACGTAAAAATAGGACGATTCAAGAGTGTGCAAGAACTATGCTTTCAAATAGTAAATTACCAAAACATTTTTGGGCAGAAGCAGTTGCTACCGCCTGTTATATTTTAAATAGAATTTTAATTAGACCTTTAACCGATAAGACATCTTATGAACTTCTTCACGAAAAGAAACCTAAGGTATCTTATTTTAGAATTTTTGGAAGTAAATGTTTTATTTGAAATACAAAAGATAACTTAGATAAATTTGATCCTAAATCCGACAAAGATATCTTTATCGGATATTCTAATAGAAGTAAAGTATACAGAGTGCTTAATTTAAGAACTAACACCATCGAAGAAACAATGCATGTTTCATTCGATGAAAATCTCAAATTTTTTGAAGATACAAATGATGAAGAGGATTTAATTACTCAAAATCAGGAGTCAATTGAAACTAATAATGAAATTAATCATCCTAATAAAAAGATTAAGCTTGTAAAAGATCATCCTATAGAAAATATACTAGGAGAGATTCAATCTGTTGTTACAACTAGAAATCAACTAAGTAAAATGGGCAATGTAGCCTTTATATCAACTATTGAACCCAAAAATCCAAAAGAAGCATCAACTGATGATTCATGGATTTTGGCTATGCAAGAAGAACTAAATCAATTCACTAGAAATGATGTTTGGGAACTTGTTCCTAGACCTGAAAATAAAACTATAATTGGAACTAAATGGGTTTATAAAAATAAAATGAATGAACAAGGTGAGGTCGTTAGAAATAAAGCCCGGTTAGTCGCTCAAGGTTTTTGTCAAGAAGAAGGAATAGATTGTGATGAAACCTTTGCTCCCATAGCAAGATTAGAAGCCATTAGGATTCTACTTGCTTTCTCAAATCATAATAATTTCAAATTATTTCAAATGGATGTTAAAAGTGCCTTTTTAAATGGATTTGTAAAAGAGGAAGTATATGTTGAACAACCACCACTTTTTGAAGATGAAAAATTACCAAATCATGTTTACAAACTTAAGAAAGCTCTATATGGTCTAAAACAAGCTCCTAGAGCCTGGTATGATAGACTAAGATCTTACATATTATAATCAAACTTTGAAATTGGTAAAGTAGATAATACTCTTTTTACGAAAAGAAATAAAAATGATATTCAACTAGTACAAGTTTATGTAGATGATATCATTTTTGGATCAACTAATTTTGAAATGACTAAAGAATTTTCTGAAATAATGACAAAAGAGTTTGAGATGAGTCATATGGGTGAATTAAACTTTTTTCTAGGATTGCAAATAAAACAATTAGATAATGGTATCTTTATCAGTCAAGAAAAATATGCTAAAGACCTTGTTAGTAAATTTGGTTTGACTACTGCAAGTGGAAAATCCACTCCCATGGCAACTAATGAGTATCTAAGTGAAGAAGATCTCTCGAAAGATGTAGATCAAAAATTATATAGAGGAATGATTGGATCACTACTCTATATCACTGCTAGTAGACCTGATATCATGCATAGTGTTTGTCTCTGTGCAAGATATCAATCCCAACCTAAAGAGACCCACTTAAAAGCTGTAAAACATATCATAAGATATGTTAAACACACCTTTGATTAGGGCTTATTTTATCCTAAAAATGATTCTTTTGAATTAATATCTTACTGTGATGCTGACTATGCTGGTTGTAAATCGGACCGAAAAAGTACAAGTGGAACTTGTCACTTTTTGGGGCATTCTCTGGTTTCCTGGTTTAGTAAAAAGCAAAACACAGTTTCTTTATCAACAACCGAAGCAGAGTATATTTCTACTGCTTTGGCTTGTTCTCAAGTAATATATATGCAACAAACTTTAAAAGATTTTGGTTTAAATATCTCAAAATCACCAATTTATTATGATAATACTAGTGCAATAAATTTATCCAAAAATCCTACTCATCATGCTCGAACTAAACATATTGATATCAGACATCATTTTCTCTGAGATAATATAAGTAAGGAAGTAATTACTCTCGATTATATCAATTCCGAGAATCAAATTGCTGATATCTTAACAAAACCCTTAAATGAATCTATATTTACTAAATTAAGAAGAGAATTAGGTATTTGTTCAATAATTGAAATATAGAATATAAATATATAACAAGTATAATTAAAATTAAATTAAAATAAATCAAATAGCAAAAATATAAGTACCTTGTCGATAACCCTCTTTTACCCCTGTCGACATATAACGATTTTTTCTCTTTTGAAAATTTCCCACCAAAATTCAAATAGGTGGTTATATATTCTTCTTATTTCGAAATTTTGTTCATTCTTTCTGTTCTTTCTCTGTTCTATCTTCTGAAAACAATAAAACAATGACCTCCTCCTCCAAATCAAACAAAAATTCAACCTTTTCGTTTCCTTCTCCTTCTACTGGACCATTTCAACGAACTACACTTGCACGAGTGATGAAAATGGAAGTATCCTTGAAGGAGGCACTGCAACTTATGACTGAAATTCAAGTGGTGCAAATCAAAATGGCCAAAGAACAAGAACGGCAAGGCAAAATCCTTAGAAACTTGCAAAAGTTTCTAATGGACAATCACGCCAATCCCATCTTGATCGATGAAGAATCTTCAGGTGTTCAAGTGCAAGAGGACATTGAGGAAGAAGAAGAAGAAGCCCCCATGGACGAAGAGCACACTGAAGATGACGACAAAATTGTTTATGTTGGCGAAGTGTGCTTTGACAAGGATGGAAATCTAGTCGAACAACGTGGAAATTTCTGTTTCCACTACCCAAACTGCTCGGTTCATAGATCTCCCATTGTCAAGCATACACATTAATTTCTTTTCTCTCTTTCTTATTGTTATTTGTATATGATCTTACTTACGTTTTCTACGCAAATGTAAATATAACATTATATAATTAATAAATGATTTGTGTTCTTATATTTGAATTCTCACATTATCATTATTATAAATATTATCATATATGGATTCTTAGTTAGGAGAGTTAGTTATTAAGGGCTAAGTTTTAGATTCAGAATTAAGTATTGATTATTTATGATAACACTATCATTATAATCACATGTAATATAGTATTAGATTAAGGGGGAGTTATATAGTTTGGAGTTAGTTTTTGTTGATGACAAAGGGGGAGAAGTATAAAATAGGATAGTTAGGCATAGATTAAGGGGGAGTTATTAGTTTTAGGGGGAGTTATTAGGATAGAAGTGATATTTTATAAACAAAGGTTGTCATCATCAAAAGGGGGAGATTGTTAGTCCCTGAGAAGTTGGTTATGATGACAACAACCTTAGAATAAGATTATAAAATATAAATACTAACAGTATGGTTTAGATATATATGTATATGCAGGATGTATATGCATGTACCAAAGAATGAAGACTGTACAGTATAGAGATTCAAGAACTGATGAATTCAAGATCGAAGATATCAATATTCAAGACTCATGAGTATCAAGATTATCAAGAGTTCAAGATTTCAAGATATGTAATTTAGTTAGGAATTTTGTTAAAACT
The DNA here is from genome assembly GCA_030737815.1 of Allium fistulosum. NCBI lineage: Eukaryota > Viridiplantae > Streptophyta > Magnoliopsida > Asparagales > Amaryllidaceae > Allium > Allium fistulosum. Next base: position 857,225,979 of record CM060907.1, read on the forward strand.
CCTAGAAAAGCACTGACATCTTAAAATCCATTTTATTCGTGGAATGGAATCCACTTCGAGCCCGTTAAAGGGATGGAACCCTAAGTAGGACGGATCCTACGAAAATAGTGGAACATTGTTTTGTATCCACTAACATTTATTTAAATGTTTTACAAAATTATATCTTGTTTTCAAAATGATTTCAAAATCTCCTTTTTTAAATCAAAAACATCTATCCTGGTTTTAAAATACTTTTAACCTCAAAATAATTTATATTTTCAATATCAATTTATTCTTGGTTTTAAACTATCTTTAATTATAATATATTTAACTTTTAATATTTATACTTAGATTTAAATATAAAATTATAGTAAAATTTTATATATACCAAAATATTATTCTCTATACTTATTTATGTATTTTAACTATAGTTAAGTATATTTATATAGTTTAAAATAGTTTTAATACAAGATAGAAATTATTTTCAAAGAAAAAAAAATTACCAAAAATAACTTAGGCCTGTCGACAACCCCAAGTACCTCTTGTCGACAAGGTGACAGTTGATTTCAAAAGTTTGAATTTCAAAAGAAGTGTCTATTCGTCATATCCTTTCACGAATGGACATGGCTATTGTTCTACTATAAATAGGGGATGTTTTAAACGAATTTATAATCATATTTTCTCTGATTTCACTCCTCTTCTTCTTCCACATTTCTTTATATACATTTTTACCATTACTCTACCGAAATCACCATTGAATCTAACTAGATCATCTCTGGTTTGATTCTCTATCACTATCTCAACAAGATCCCAGTGCTATTCAGAGTTATAGATTTCTTTGTAATCAATCAAGCGAGAAAAGGTGTGATTGTAGCCTTGAAAATCAATCGGGTGAACTTGTTGCCCGTAAAATCAAGTACCTCTACCCAGAGGATTGTGAATCTGGAGCTATGTACCTCGTGGCCTTGAAATCGAGGGTGTAATTGTAAGAATTGATTTTGAAAGGAAATCCGTACTTGTGTTGCGGGACTAGATGTAGGGTAACTCCGAACCAGTATAAAATCCGGTGTGTTCTTTCCTTTATTGCTTTTACTTTATATCTGCATCTCTGTTTGATTCTGTGATCATATCTGTGTATTAATATTGCATACATTTGTGTTCAAATTAATATAATCTCAAAAAGAATTAGCAATTCCTTAAAACACTATTCACCCCCCTCTAGTGTTAATTCTAGCCTTAAGATCCGTAATTTGCATTTCTCATAGACTTCTAGAAGGCTACTCAAATGGAACATTGAGCTGGGTTAGTTCGATATAAGTTACCTGCCATGGAGGACGATCCAAGGGCAACGATAGCAGATTTTATCGTAGAGTTCACTATATCAGACGAGTCTAGTGGTAGTGATGTAGTTCCCGCTGTTCGATGGAAGCTATATACCGATGGAGCCTCCAACGAACATTGTTCTGGGGCTGGTGTCATTCTTGTAACTCCCAAGAACCGATCAATTTTTTATGCTTTGAAACTTTATTTCCCCGCTACGAACAACGAAGCTGAGTACGAAGCATTGATTGCGGGTCTGTAGCTTACCAAGAACTTGGAGCGAAATCGATCGAAATCTTTTGTGACTCACAGTTGGTGGTGTACCAGGTACGGGGGACTATCAGGCAAAGGGGCAAAGGCTTGCCCTATACCTCGCTTGGGTTCAAGAATTGTTGGCGGACCCCGAATACTACGATATTTTGCACATTCCGTGTAAACAAAATGGGGGAGCTGACTCCTTGGCAAAATTCGCAAGTACTGGTGATGCACAACAGATGGGCTTGGTTCCCGTCGAAACCTTACATGCCCCGAGTATAAACGAGATGGAAGTAGATCTTGTGTTAGAGACGGAAACTGAAAGGGAGTCGTGGATGACCCCGTTTAAAGAATATCTGCTACATGGAACCCTGCACGAGAAAAAGAACGTGAGATGACAAGTCGTCCGCAAGGCTTCCCGGTATATAATGCAGGATGGATTGATGTATCGGAAGGGATTCTTTGTCCCCTTGCTTAGGTGCGTCGCTCACAATGAGATAAAGCGGATCTTAAGAGAAGTCCATGAGGGAGAATGTAGCAACCATACTGTGGGGCAAACATTAGCAAAAAAGATCCTCCGATATGGATACTATTGGCCGACCATGAATCGGGACGCCGCAGACTATGTAAGAAGATGCGACAAATGTCAAAAGTATGCAAAGATCCAAGGGCACCGCCGACATAATCACGCAAATGGTTAGTCTATGGCCATTTGCAATATGGGGGATCGATATAATCGGTTCCCTGCCAATCTCCAAAGGTGGTGTGAAATACGCAATCGTTGCAGTCGATTACTTCACCAAGTGGGCGGAAGCGGAGCCACTAGCAACAATCACCACCAAAAAGGTTATTAACTTTGTTGTATGAAACATTATATGCAGCTTCGGTCTCCCACGGACTATCATTACCGACAACGGAACTCAATTTGAGAGTAAAGAATTCAAAGAATTCTGCCAAAAATATTGCATTGAGAAAAGGTTTGCAGCAGTCACTCAACCTATAGCGAATGGGCAAGTTGAAGCTATAAATAAGATAATTAAGTACATCTTGAAAAAATGTTTGGAGAAGGCTAGAGGCAAGTGGGTAGATAAGCTTCCAACAGCACTCTGGGCCTATAGAACCACCCACAAGTCCGCGACTAGCCATACTCCATTCGCCTTGGCATACGACACTGAAGTTGTTATACCCGTGGAACTTGAAGTTCCCTCTCATTGGGTGACTCAGTATGATCCTAGAATGAATCAAGATCTTTTACTGGAGTCGTTGGACTTGGTCGACGAGGAACATGAAGAAGCTAATTTAAGGGCAGCTGCATATCGACATCGAGTCGCCCGATATTATAATGAAAAATTTCAACCGAGAACTTTTGATGTGGGCGACCTTGTTTTAAAGCGAGTTTTTCCAGTCCTGTCATATATAAAGCCCACATGGGAAGGCCCCTACGTCATCGAACGGAAGCTTGGAGAAGGAAGCTTCAAGCTAGCGACTGTTGATAGTGTGATGCTCCCCAAAGCATGGAATAGCGAGCATTTGCGTCGTTATTACACTTAGTTTATTTATTTTGCATTTTAGTAGCATTTGTTTCCAGAATATGTTTCTTTTGTTGTTCTCTATTTTCGACATGTAATAAGACAATTCAGTTTGTCCTTATTTTCTACAATCAATAAAGGCTTGAAGCTGTTTTTCTATGAACTATTAGAGTTTTGTGCTTTATAATTTCATGGCAAAATAAAAGTGCATTAATCTGTCTGGCTTATGAGCGCGCACACAAAAAAGTAAATAAATAACTCCGAGTCCCTGGAGTGCGGACCAGAGTATAAACGATTCGAAAATCTCTAATTCCCCAGAGCATGGACTAGAGTACTCTGAGTCCCCGGAGTGCGGACCAGAGTATAGACGATTCAAAAAATCTCTAAGTCCTTGAAGCGCGGACTAGAATGCTCTGAGTCCCCAGAGTGCGGACTAGAGTATAAACGATTCGAAAATCTCTAAGTCTCCGGAGTGCGGACTTGAGTACTCTGAGTCCCCGGAGTGCGGACCAGAGTATAAATGATTCAAAAAATCTCTAAGTCCCCGGAGCATGGACTAGAGTACTCAAAGTCCTCAAAGTGCAGATTAAAGTATAAACGATTCAAAAGTCCCAAGTCTTGTGAAAACGGGCTGGAGTTCGCATGACCCACAAAAATCTGGATTTCGATCATAGATTAAATTATAAGCTAAGAGATGAAAATCTGAAAATACAAAGAAGCAAAAATTTATTCACTAATCAAAAAAGAAGTTTCATTACAACTTCTCCGGAGTCCGGAGCCAAAGTCTATCTACAAAAAAAAGAGAAGGGGAGGAAAACAACTACATGGTACTACGTTACTTAAGTTGAGCAAAATGTAGTGAGGCAACATTCACTTCTTCAATTTTCTTTTCTTTTTTGGTTTCTCCGAAGTTTCCTCATCCGAGCACCTCTTTTTGGACCCTTTGCTTCCCAAATACGAAGTACTCGAGGGAGGAGGAGGGATTTCCAAAGGTGTGATCCCACCGGGGAGAATGACCTTCAAGGACCTATTTAAGGGATCATCGAGTTCCACCACCTGAGATTCTGTCTTAACTTTTTTTTTTCTTATTCTCCTCCTCCTCGATTTGCTCTTTCATGCTGAGCTTGGAAGTATGCTCGGAAGCGCCTGTGATTTCGACCTCGTCGTGTTTATTTACAGGTAAGGGATCTTCAAGTTTATCCTCATCTAGCGCCCCGATCACTTGAGCATTGGGACCAAGGGTATCTCCAGCGTGGGGTGCCTTAGCCTTCTTCTCTTCTCGCTCTGTGGCGACATCGCTCCTTGGAATCGGCTCGGGTTTAGAGTGACCTATATGAGTTCATGAAAAACAAACGTTAAAACACATTCGTCACTCGCCTAAATCGATGAATTCCAAAACTCTAGAAAGTGAAGCTACATACCGGCTCCTAACTGACTCTCAGTGGTCCTTGGAGTATCACCCTCAGGGATTGGAGATAAAATGTGAACGCCAAGTCCGGGCTTCTCTGGGTCATAACCAACGTGCTGCTCGAGAGGCCCAAGTGACGAACTATCAGTTAATTGAACAGGAGGAGGAACCGAAGACCTAGTGCCGGATGGGCCAGCATTATCATCTTTACCCTCTGATGACGGAGAGTTTCTTCCAAAGAGGGCTCTCGCCGCGGATAAGTCTATAGGCTCATTTCCTTGGAGCACTTCCTTCACGAGAGCCTCTTCATCAATCTCTTCAACACCTAGCTCCACTTTTTTTAATTCTAATCAAAGTATCCCATGCTTCAGCGAGTGACTCGAGATAATTCTCGCCCAAGAAAGACAAGTCATGATGCATGAGGACTCTTGCATTAAACTCGGTAATGAGCGAGTTGAATACACATTTGATTTCTTCTCTACCGGCTTTGGTAGCTGCCTCAAGTTGAGAGCTGGCCTCTGTGAGCACTATCTTCTTGCCCTCTTCACGAGCTGCTTCTTTTAGTGCTTCAACCTTGGATAGCTCTTGGTCAAGTTTTGTCTTTAGAAGCCGTGTTTCGACGATTTCATCGCAGTATCTTTGTGGCTCTTCCCGCGCTACAATTTTCTCTTCTCTCTCTTTGGAGAGAAATTCCTCTAGTTCTTTGACACGTCGATCGAGAATGTCTTTTTCTTTTTGGATAGAGTCTTTATCCAAAGCCAGAGCGTCGCTGCATTGGACTGCCTCACTAAGTTCTTTCTTGTGAGTGGCCTCCAAGCGACTAACTGCCTTGGCTGTCTCCTTAGCATTTTTCTTGGCAGTCTCGAGCTGAGATTTGTATGAGGATAGTTCCTCATCTTGATCCTTAATGATGTCTTTGTCATGAATAGCTTCGAGTTTGAGGCGATCAATCTTGTGTTAGCATTCAATGGAAACCTCTGAAACTTTTTCCACCAAGTGTACGAACGCATCATGGTGAAAATAAACGTCATTGTTGTAAGCAATGGCGCTCTGTCTAACATGTTTGGGGATAGGATGAATCGCGGGGAGAAATTTCAAGCCATCAAAACATATCTTCGGGAATGTAGCCTTGAGCTCAGCCAATTTTTCCACTGTCGACGGATCGTGTGCGGAGGCTGGAGGGGTCTGCCTAACCGAAGTCACATATTTCTTATAAGATTCATGGGATTGCTTGGTACTTGACGAGCCAAATGTTGGTCACGAGGAACTTCAGATTGGGATCCCTTCTAAGAAGATTTCCCTCTACTATACTCCGAGTGAGAGGGAGGATCGTTTGGATATGAAGAATGGCTGTTAGTTCTCCTTCTGGAAGACGACGACTCTCTGGGACGATAATCTCTTTCACCGCTGCCATCTCTATCTCGTCGTTTACCTGATCCTGAATCTCGACTAGAATGGTAGAAGATAGAGGATCCACGAAGGCAATCAATGCTGTGTGTACGCCCCATATCACCTGCACACGAAACCAAATGAGGGCGAGTTAGTAGGAAACACATGATGAGTGAAATTCAAGTGCAGGGCGGAGTGTAAGTGTTTGTGTGTGTCCTAGTGTTTCCCCCCCGACGGACCAATGTTTTTTCTTTACTTATTGGAGTTTTCTCTACTTGATGATGAGTCCAAATGCCTTCATCGCTTCTCACGGGCGAATTGAATCCTATAGCCTCAGGGTTATTGAAACCATAATTCAATATGTCATCAGGAATGGTCAAGTCAGATAAGCCTTTTAATGAGCCTTCTAAATTTTGGGAAGATGACTTCTTTTCGATCGGAGTTATCGTAACCTTTGAAGTTCCGCCAACCTTTTTCTTTTTCAGCTTGTAAGCCAGGCTCGTTTTCTTTTTCGAAGGAGGCGGTGGTTCATCGGTGCCGGGTGCATCAGCTATTGGCGCTTGGCCGCAACTTATATTCTCGTTAGTCGCAACCGGCACTTTAGTTTCTTTAATCTCACCTTCCTCAGATATATCGAGGGCTCCTTCAGCAGGGGGCACCGAAGGCCCAGCTTGTTCTTTGCCCGTTCCGGCAGCCGTTCTCGGTATAGTGGCACCAATTGGAAGGCTAGTTCGGCGCCCCTCTTCCAGTAATCCAAACTTCAAGAGCTGTTCGTTAGTAATTACATATTTAATGTCCTGATCTCCCACGACGATAGCTTCGATGGCCTCAGAATACCTGGCACCTTCGGGTCGTGGGTGGATATCTATAAAAGTTGAAAGAAGTTAGAAAAAATGCACTTCGAGGCTTAAGACAAAGACTAGGATAAAAATGAGACTTACTCCCTTCTAGCCACCTTCTCCCGAAACCGGGAGGACAGCGTACGTAGAACCACTCTTGTTTATACTGAGAAAATTTGCTCCACGCTTGAGGGATATGTAAGATGGACTGTCGATACGTCTCTTGAAGTGTTAAATATAACGGATATCCTCAGGAGCTAGGGGTCTGAATAAGGTGCTCATAAAAAGGACGTAGGTACCATGAATAAACGCATGGCTATTAGGGTGTAGCTGTGCCGGAGCAATCCCAATATACCGCAACTCTTCACGAATGAATGGATTGAAAGGTGGCACACTTCCAACCCAGCACATAAATTTGTTGCACATAGTATATTTGGCTGGGGGCAGGTGAGGCTGATCTTGTCCTGATGGAACCAAAATGTTATCAAAGGGGATTCCATGGATTGAGCACAATCGACGTAGAGCGGCTTCGCCAATTTTTGATGCTTGTGAATCAATGGGGTTATCCAGAATAACAGCTTAGTCTACGGCATCGAGAGCCGGGCCTATAACCACGATAGGTGGATCCGGAATGTCAGGTGTGGAGGTTGACGGTGGATTCGAGGTTCCCACTGCCTCATGCCGAGAACTTGGCTCAGGCTTGTCAGAAACAGTAGCGGAGCTTGACTTTTTGGACATCTTCAACAAGCGTTTAGTATGGATAGATACCTGTTTAAGTTATACTTAAAAGACAATCGATATCAGATATAACGACAGCGTATTCCCCTCGTGTGGTGCGTGAACTAGTGCGACGACTCAAACATGAGTGTAGAGAAACTAAAGTTTTAAAGACAAGTTTAACGTGATAGAACTTTAAGTTGCTATCCTTGGGGACCGTCATCGCTAACCGTCTATGGCAGTTTATCATATGACCGGTAGTGGAAGTCTTGGAATCAAACATTGGCATCATAGAGTGTGAAGGCTGTTATTCCCATTAGTTGGGTTAAATTTGTATTTAAGGTTGTTCGAACTATGGGGTAGTTAGTACAAATTAGGTCCTTGGGCTTATGTTCTTTGTTACTTGTCATTATCCATTATGTTATGCTTGGTTGTGGAGGTAAGTTATCTAAATGTATGTAGTGTTCGAGTTAGAATAGTCTTAGTTGCCAATGCCGACCCAGACATACCGACCCACTGCCCTATAGAACGACCGAGCCGTCCACTCTCCTCTCTCTCTCTCTCTGTTCACCGAGCCACCTTTCTCAATCTATACCAAGCCACTATCCTAGACTCCTGTCGATCCATACTAACTCCCTCAGTATCGAGCGACCCACACTCCTAAGTTCGTACTGACCGACCCACTCTCTCTCTCTCTCAGAACCAATCGACACTCCCTCTCGGAGTACCGAGCCTCTCTATTGCACAACCACTACCGGTCCAGCTCTACTTCAATAAACTACCAACTACTTTCCCTCGGTCGGTGTGCCAAACAGGTGCCTACAGCCTATGCATCGACCCCTGAAAATCGCCGAACTCCCCTCTCTCACAAAACAACAAACCCTCTTCTCCTATACTTCACCGACTTCCTCTCCAATCAACACCTATGCTAACTCCTCTCAACTTGGTGCAATCCACCATCAGAAATGCTTCGTTGTCCATTCCTTTCCCCTTACTCACCATGTTTCTCTCCTCTCTCATTCATCACATAGGGTTGTTTGCACACACGTTCCTAGTCTAGTACAAGTTCACGAAGGCATGACCTAAGAATTTGAGTTAGTTCGTGGAATCTCACCTATGCTTCAATTCAAGGCTGAGGCGGGTGATTATTGAGGCTTGAAGTTGAGGAGGATAGAGTAACACGTTTGGAAGATGGTGGAACGAGGTAGGAAAGCAGTTCGGTGGAAGGAAGGAGTTTGGGTTTGAAGAAATATTAGAGAAGGTTAGAAATAAAGTGAGAGGTGGAAGAAAATGAATAAAGGCATGAGTTTATATATGGTGGAGGGGAGACGAACATGCCTTACCCTGTGGAACCGGTCAGAATACTTCGGTGGTTCGGTGAGTGAACATGCCGAACGTCACCAGGTAGACCGAACGCGTGGTTCGGTGTTCATACGTGACCCATCCATTGTTAAAAAAGATATTATATATATATTATATGTATGTGCACATATAATGTTGGGTGAGGAAGGTATTTGATAAAGAGACAAATACTACCGAATAAGTGAAGAAGCGTGGATTTGGAAAATCCATCGTGATTCAGCCTTCGAAAGGTTGTATACATCTAGCTTCTGAAAAGTTAAAAACAGGATTTTTAGAGCCTCTTTGAGATTGAGCTAATAGGTTCAAGCGACGTGAAGCTTCGTCGAAGACCAATGAAAAGCGATAGTCAGGTACCATTCAGGATGGCCTAGCCTCTGAAAGCAGGAATTACTCGCTGAATCAAAGCATGTCATGTTGATTCACACAACGCACTTTGGAGGGCAAATGTTACCCGGCTACTTGGCTCGGCTACAAAGCAATAGTTGCAGGGGCTATGATTGAGCCTAGACGGGATTTGAACCAAAAGAGATATGGAGGTATGAGGGTTCGGTGTAACTCGATTAGTTTGGTATGTGGGTGGTTCGGCCTACATGTATGGTTCGGCATGTTTGAGTGGCTCGGTATATTTAAGTGGGTCGGCCTTTAAATGTGGTTCGGCACATATGGACCGGCCTTAGAAGGATTGACATATATGGTTCGGTCTAGATGGGTCAGCATGTATCATTCGGTCTAGATGGGTCCGCAAATATCATTCAGTCATGGTATGAAGGATAAGGTGGTTTGAAATACATGGCTCGATCCTCGATCAAAGATGAGGATAACACGTGGCACGGTCTAGGTGGTTCAGCAGATGCCGCTCAGTGAAGGAAGAAACGTCGTGCATGGGTCGACCAAGGTAGTTTGTTCAGGCCTGGTTCGGCGCTCGTGATTCGGTGCACAATAAGGGAGTTAGCATATTTTTGGGGTCTACAGCAAGATGATGCGGTCGGCCTTGTTTCTCTTCGAGATCCATCACACGTTGCTCCAAGTCCCTGGAGAGCTTGCTTCAATTCAGCTACTAGACGACCCCAGTTCAACCATAGAGGGTCGGCAACACCTGGTTCGGCCAGAGTGGTTCGGCATTGCCTGGGTCGGTCAGTTTGAATTGACGACTGTGGGCCGAGCTATCTTGGTTATGGGCCTGCACAGGGGAACCAGCCTATCTTCGTCTATAAATAGAGGGGCATGGGTATAGTTAGAAGGGACCTTTTTTTGAGAACTCCAGGGATACTCTGCCATTTTTTGTACTCACTTCTTTTTAGTTCAAACTTTATTCAAGTTGTTTGTTTACGGATTGTATCTGTACTCAAGTGATTGGAAAAGTAATCAACATTATATTCAAAGTGGATGTAGGCAGTTATGCTGAACCACTATAAATCTGGTGTTCTCGTTTTTGTGGTTCCTTTTGCATTCAATTGTGTTACTTCTCTGTTTAATTTAATTTCTTCATTAATTTCTCTACACAATTCTATTCAAGGGTATTGGTGACCAATTTTGGTGCTAACAATATGTTTATTCAAATAATTAGCTTCTATTTATTTAGTCCAATTAATTTATTAAATAATCCTCAAATAATATTAATTTATTTTCAAAATAATCTTGAAAAATTTTGAATTTCTTTTATAAAATTTATTTATATTTTAAATATAACTTTTATTCAAGATATATTTTTAAATTTCAAATTTAATTCTTAGATTAACCTAGAACCAAATCAATTTGAGCCTTTACAATTAGGTCAATCTTTTTGACTTACTCCACCCATTGGGACATGCTAGTATTCAAGAAGGGAAGAGTACTTGATTATCTAACCTCAAGCCTATATGCTATTACCTAAGACACATGTCGAACATGTATGCTTTATTAGTTGTCCCTAAAGTTGTTAATTTAAATCGCATAGACCATTTGAGCTCTAATATCATTGTTGGAACCAAGTCGATCAATAATAGGTAAAATAGATAGATTTAAATTTGTTCCTATTTCGGATCTATTAGGCCAGTAAATTCTAATTGGTTGTATCAGACATAATCTAATTAGTTTAAACAAATTCCAACCCTTTTCAATTTTCTAATCTATTTAACTAATGAATTAATTAATCAATATTTTATATTGTTTGTCAGTATATCATTATGTATCATTATATACTCATATATGTATAATATGCATGTGTAACATAACATAAGGTGTACATGGTCAAGTTTATACATAGTGGATATTGGGATTTATATCTACTATGTATATACATCCCTCTTATATGTATGTCAATTGCCTCAATAAAAATTAACATTATATATAGAATTTTGATATATTAAAATAATAATAAATTTACTAAGTCTTGGCTTTAGATTTCAAGTTTAAATTATGTAATTTGTCTTATAAACAAATTTAAATTCACAACGAGATCTATTATTTAAATTCAATATTTCCAAAATATCACACTATAACTTAGTATATATGTTTAGGGAGAAAAATTTCTTTAAAACGGAGAGCAGTTCTTGTGAAAACATTATTGACCAAATACATCAATACACACACACACATATATTAAATATAATTATTTTATATTAAAATTAGTTCGATCAAAAAAATTATTATCTACTTATTTCCAAAAATACTTTAACAAATAATGTATATATATAATATTTGAAATTATTTTAATATATAAATAAAATATTTGATTATTAAACATTATTTAAAATTAATTAGAACAACATTATACATATATCTAAAATAATAATAATAATATCCTTTCTTTATTTTCCAAAACATAACATACACACAGACATATATATATATATATGTATGTATGTATGCATGTATATTTATATATATATATATTAAGCGATTACATATTATAATATTAAGGTGATACACATAGATTTTATATTAAATATAAAATGATATAAAATTTATGGTATTAACATATATGAATGGTGATATAATTAACACATTGCATAATGGTCACTTTATAATATTAGTTAAACTTTTACCATAAGATGATATCGTAGACACACACGTTGATCTAGTATGCTCCTTGATCTCTCAAATCTACACCCACAGTTGTAAATAGATGGTGTGCCAACATCGGATCTACCTTGTTTTGATAAATTTGAGGAAATGGAGTTTGAAATGAAAGGAAGAGGGGAAAGGGAGCTTGCAGCTAGAAAATGATGAAGTGGAACCTTAAAACGTGAAGCTAAAACAAAGTGCTGTAACATCCCCCACTTGGAGGCCCAAAACTAACGGCTACGGATGCTATAGTCATCCATAGTTATTAATCCTCGGCAACCAAATACGGTAGTATTAGATACATTAATATAACATAAACACATGGATATGGAAAGAATTTAAAATCATTAAACAAATTTATCATTCCATTTCAAATCATTTCAAATTCATTACATAATCACAGATTCGAGAACCACATTCGGAGAAAATATAATTATTACAACATAAGCCAAGAGCGACATTTGAAGATGCCCCTTGTATGATCAGAGTCTAAACATAGACAATTAAACAACTTTTCCTTTAAAAAAACACAGGGGAATCAAAATAGTAAAGAACTCCTACTAGCTAGCTTGCCTCCTGCACGTCTCCGGAAGCTTATTCGTCTAAAAGGGTACCTGAAAACCTTAACTCTCAAACTACTTAAAGTTAATTGAGCGCCCGAGAGTTTAAGAGGAAAACTTAAATTTCGAGTCAGACATAAAGCCTGGTATGAATAATAACCTACCATCTCGAACCATTTAGATATCTAGTGAGACCATGCTGCTTAGCGGAGCAGGTTTTTCCCCTTACTAGTATCTTATCAAAAACTTATGATAACCATATGCTGTGCTCCGGCATCCACAATGGTTAAAAACATAGCAATTTAAAATAGTATAATGATATACAAACATGTAAATCATTCTGGATTTTCCATTCCCATTCATTTGACTATTTGTCATAGTTATAGTTTCTAGGGTTACTATTAACCTATTAGTTTTCATGGGCTCACTAAAACCTGATTAAAGTTTATGGACTATCTTTTCGGTCTCATAGTTTTCATGAGATCATCAAGAACCTATTGGTCCCTACCAATAACTTCATTTAATTATTTCATGGGTTCTCCTTAAACTTATTCGTATCTCCAATAACTTTCCACATATCATAGTTTTCATGGGTTGACTATGAACCTGTTGACTTCTATCAATAACTTAATCTGGATATATCTTTCATGGGTTCACTACAAAACTGTTAGCCCCTGCCAATAACTCTCTTTAAACATAGTTTTCATGTGTTCACTATGGACCTATCTAAACTGACAACTTCTTAATTAGTCTTTGGGCATCCAATATTCTAGTCTACCTGACTTCCTGGATGCAACTCTATTCATTCAAGAGTTACTTAACTTATATTCACTACTAGGTCTACCGACTTGGTTATTCTGCCCTTACTCCCTAAAATACAGTTATGGGTCCATTACTTAGTGAATAAATTTATAGAAGAAGCATATACGCAAAAATAATACCAACATTTATGGTTTAATATCCTTGAAATCATTTTTCACTTGAAACATGGTTAATCCCTTTAACCTATTAGTTTTTCAAGGAAAGCTTCTTCAAAAACTCCAAATTTAAAAGCCATTTAAAAGCTCTTTTATAGTGCCATAAGTTTTTCCTTTAAAGATGAGATTGGGTTCTTTGTTTTGAAAACCAAGGCTTTCGAAACCTTAGACCTTTACTTTCGAAACCATTGAAAAACCTCTTTCGAAAGCACTCAAAACTTCTTTTTAAAACACTAAGCATATGCCTTTTGAAACACTTTAAAACATCTCTTTTGAAACCATCAAAACATACCTTTAGAAAGTATTAAAGCATCACTTTCTTATTTATAAAAGCAAGCTTGGAAATCATTGAAAGTACCCCTTTTGAAACCATTGAAAGTACCCTTTCGAAACAATTGGGTTTAATCTTAAACATATCTTTTGGGTCAAAGTGAATACAAATGAAAGTACCCCTTTCGAAACCATTAAAAAGAGTTTAGGGAAAAACAGATGGCTTCGGAACCATCCTTTCAAAAGCTTTAATCATTTAAGTAAAACATAAGGAAGGGTAGCTTCGAAACTTCTTTCGAAGCCATTGCCTTCGAAACCTTTAGTATAAATGGCTACTAAAGCCCTTTCGAAAGCATTGGGAAGTGGCTTATTACATTTATAAAACAAAAGCCACCTTTCAAACTCGTTGATGACTTCAATCCATTCGAAAGGCATAAGGATGACAGCATGGTTTCGACTGGGTTTAAAACTACCCTTTCAAAAGCTATTCTTTAAAACATAATCTAAGGCAACTCATTTGGAAGCTACCCTTTTGAATGAAGAAGGTAGCAACCCCTTCGAAAGCTATATAAAAGACCCTTTCGAAAGCATTCATTAAAATAAGGCAAGCGGCATCTCTTTTTGGAAGAAAAACAAAAGACCTTCGAAAGCTATTTAAATTGGTCTCGACCCCTTCGAAAGCACTGTTTCGACTCCATACCTTCGACCTTTCTCTAATCCACTACGCATCAAAGCATTCATACTATGTGTATTGGTTTCGACTTAGATGGGAGCGAAGGTACGTGGTCGAAAGGTTACTACTGGAAATTGAAAAAGCATGATTCTGAACAAAAACTATATTATTGCCTTTTTACGTAAATGTTTATCAACTAATTCGCCTATTTGTAAAACTTTAATTGATTGCCATAAACTTTACAAAAATCTTTCTAAAATACTGCCGAATTCATTTCGGGTTTAATTAAAAACAATTAGCAAAGAAGCCCTTCCCTTAATTAAAACAATTAAAACATATAAGTCCTCCGACTAAATTAATTTAATTTTCATAGTAAATTTCTTAGGAAAAATCCCTAAAAAGCATCAAAATTCACTTTAATATGTTATCTAACACATATAAATTTCGGACCCAAATTCCTTTATTTAATTAGCGAAATCAATTTCTAAACCCAATTAATCAAATTCTCCTTCGAAAATTCATAATATATTATCCATAGCTTGGATAATTACGAAAGATTTAACCCATCTCCAAAATAATATTTTACATAACATATTAAATCCTCATGGCATTTAAAACCCAATATAAATGATTTTAGCCTTAAAATCGAATAAAACTTTTATCAAACAAACTTGTTTGAATATAACCTATCATGAAATCCAAGCATATCATCATCAAAAATCATCATAGTGGATTTAAACTTAATCCTGAAATCAAATGATCTTTAAAACCAAAAATAGGGATGGATTAGATTATTATTCATCTTGCTTAGGATAAGGAACTTGAGATTTGATCTTTGATTAATTCTCCTTGCTTGATTCCTTAGCTTTTGTTATAATTTTCTCTTTTTTTCCCCTAGGTTATGGCAAGCTTGAGCTTTTTGTTTTATGTTTTACAGTTTTTGATTATGAACGTGTAGAGTATGGGAACAAGGTTTTAAGGGTGATGGGATATGGGTGCAGCTATTACCCATAATTCCCTTGTTTTATTCTTTTATTAGTTAATTTATAAAAACATTTTCATACCCATTCTTTCTTCTTTAATTAGCACGGCCTCTAAATAAATTTTCAAATCTCAATCCCCTTATCAGTCTAATATTTCATTATTCTATTTAATTTTGTAGGATCGTTTTCACCCTAAAGGGGGGGGGGGGTGAATAGGCTGATACTAATAATAATAAAAATTAATGTGGAAATATATATAATAATTGCAGCACAAATAATAGCAGAATAATAAAAGCAGAAATAGAACAACACAGATTTACTCAGCTTCGGCAAAACCCCGCCTACGTGCTGCCCCCAAGGTTTCTACTAGAAATTAAGTAGTCAGACGCTTACACACGTAAACTTGCGACACCCGCCAATGACTAACCTAACTCTACGTCCAAAACCCTGCCACAACTCAGCCACTGAGTTGCGAATTCTCGAACTACAATAGTTCGTCCCTAGTCACACGACTAGAATTGACACAAATTTTAAAAATAAAATAAAACAAAATAAAAAAATAGTATAAACAAAACCCTATTATAAATCTAAGCTCAAAGTAAAATATAATAGAGGCCGACCCAATAAATATATAAAGACGTCTTCCTTTCTTTGTATATGCAGCCGTTCCTTTTGCTCTGTAATGTTTGCTTCGTTCTTCTTTCAAAAACTAGAGCTTTGTGAAATTTGAAGCGCCGATTCAAAAATTGATCAATTGAGTGTTGAATTCACTTCAGCTTGGCATTATCAATTGATCCTGGCTTCGATTAATATGTAGCGGCTTTAAGTTGCATCGAGTTTGAATGTTATGATTTGGTACGTGATTTTCTTGTTCGATTTTGAATTTGCTCCACTTCGATTCGAGTTATAGATTTGTTTGTGATTTAGTTGCTTTCTTTCTTATTTTGCTTGAACTCGAATGCCTTATTTTGCCGATGATGATTTTGGGTTATATGGGGAACGAATCCCTTAATTTTCGTTCGTATTTTCGATTTGAATTCTTCAACTAATTTTGTTTGGCCGTTCGATTTTGCTTGAATACTTGTGATTGTACTGACTTGTTCAAGTCATACTCGGTTGGATTGGGTTCCGTTATTTTCTAGCATTTGAATTTGTTTCTCGTTCATTTCTTCTATGACTTTGGCACTTTGAATTCTGGAGAGTATTGACTTGGTTAATTTGTGAGATAAAAATTGACTTCATCATTTACCTCTGACTCGTTCGAACTCTTTTTTGCTATGTTGGTTTGTACTTATGTTAATTTGGGACATCATTATGTTGCAGTCTTTTCTGTTGTATATCTTCATGCTTGTTGTTGCCTTAGTCTGGTTGCATACCTGAATGCCTGCACTTGGTTGCACCGTCCATGTGCATTGACTTGCACTGCATTGTCTTGGGATGGTGATACACTTGATCGAACATATGCTTGGTTGGAGTCTGTAACTGAACTGTACTACATGTATATATGTATACATGTGCATAGCTGCTTTGTTTTTTTCACTGCCTGGTCTGCATTAATGTATATCGATCTGCACACTCATGTTATACATTGATAGTTCACCTAATTCTTGCTTCGAGTTGAACTGTTTTGTTTCATTCAGTTTGATGTTATATGTGATCCCTGAGTTGAAGTCTATTCTGGTTGCCTTTGTTGCTCCTGATAAATTCATTGTTGAGTCGGTATGCATGTTGTTGTGGTCTTGTAGTCTCCGGTAAATGTTGCATCACTGATTCATTTTGTTTGGTGAACTTGATGCCTGAACTTGTAGAATGCTTGCATATCCATATACTCTGGTCTGGTGGTCCTTTTGGTTGAGGCTGAGTTCTTTGCTTGGTCTGTTCTTTGAACTGATATATATGTATACTCATATATGTATACATGTGTATGTACTGACTGTTCCTCTTTGATCATTTCATTTAACTTCTACATACACTATGCTTGATCATGTCATGCTCACTTATATGTGTGTCATCATGTATATACATACATACATATATGTATGTATATATGTGTACAATTGTTGTGCCTATGCACTTGGTTGGCTTGATGTCTCCATTGCTCATTGCTGTTATCTGGGTTACCCTATTGCCTTCATACCTGAATTGATATGTGTATGCATATATGCATACATGCTCTAATGCATATGCTCTGGTCTCTGTTTGAATGCTTGTGTTTTGGAGTTCACGTGTTATTGAATCTGGTCTGTTTTGAGTTAAATTTATCTGCACCGTGTCTTGGTTGAAGCTTCACTTGTGCACTGGTCTTGTCTTGTTTCATTTGAGTTCCTAAAGCTGGTTGTACATATGACCAACTATGTGTACATCACCTTGCACATGTGCATCTGATCTGGTCTGGATTCTTTGATGACCTTGTCTGGTCTGGTTGCTATATTTGGTTGATTTTCCTTTTGCATTTGAGACTGTTTCCATATGTTCTTGTAAATGTCTGGTTTGTAGTACATTTTGAGGCTGACATGTGTATGTATATATGCATATATATATATATATATGCATACATGTGTATCTTCGTGTATGTTTACTGTTGCATTGTAACTTGCATTCTCTGGCTTCTGTTTCATGTGTACATGTGTGTATTTGCACCTGTGTTGAATCCAGCCTCGGCTCGGGTTTGACCTTGTGCTCACCTATCCCTGCAATTTTATCAATTGTATATCGGTGTGCACGACATTATGGCATGTATAGTGATACACTGTGCATGTCACAAGTTGTTCGTGTATGAATGAATTCAAAATAAATGAAGACGAACAACCCAAATAACCGAGGCAATTAAAATTTTCAAGCACACACTTTTATTGTACACTGCAAAATATTTCTTTTTCAATTTTACCGCGATAGTGTTTATTTTGCAGATAATTCAGAAGCTGGATACAAACTGGAATAGAGTTGAAGATAAATACGAGTGTTTGAGTGATATGTAGTGAGGTTAACATTGTAAATTGAAATTTGTGATGTAATCGAAATTGTAATGTAACTGAAATTGTGTATATATAGTGAGAGCGCAAATTTGTACTATTCAAAATTGTAATAAAATATTTGTTTGAATAAAATATTTGTTTGAATTTAAATTCTGTGTTATTTATTTTATTCAACAAATATTTATTTAATTTTGTGAAAAATAAAATAGTACAATAACAAATACATTTAAACGAATATATATATGTTTATTATCATCAAACAAAAACCATATACTAGCATATTCTACAATCTCCCCCTTTTGATGATAACAAACATATATTAAGATTTTGAATTTATTAAATGTATTTGGCCATTGATGAAATCTATTTGCTCCCGCTATTTGAATGCTCCCTCTCTACAACAAAGCTCCCCCTTCATATATGCATGAAAATCAATAAAAATATGCAAATGAACCTGGATGGGAATAAAAAATAAAATATTTGAACTTTATTTGCCAAAATCTTAACTTTTCTCTCCCCCTTTTGTTATCAGCAAAAGAGTAATGGTGTTAGAAAAATAGAGATAAAGTGATAGACATTAATACAACATTAATACCTAATCGAGTATAAATATTAAATTTCAATAAAAAAAATCAAACAAAAATCATAAATACTCTGTTAGGTGCATATTCCACTTTAGAGTGATAGGGGTGATGTCGGCATATAAAACCATATAGTTGTATCTATTTGTGGTATATTTATGATAGGAATTTGAATACTTACCAACCATGCATAACTGTTAGGACTTTTAAATGAGATTAGTAGTATTCCCAATTTATTTAAAAAAAAAAAAATTTCAAGTATCTTCTAACCACGCATAACCGTGGGGACTTTTATATGGGATTATAATCAACTCGTCTATTTAATAACCAATTTTTATATGTGTTCCATACATGCATAACCGTGAGGACTTTTAAATGAGAGTGAATACTTTGGATGTTTTTATTGCAAAATAAAAATAAAATAAAAACAAATAATTTCCCGTTTAAAAATACAACATTATGACATACTATATTGGATTTTGATGAGTGATAGTCGTTAGAAATATGATAGAAATAGAGATGGTCATGGAATTTTTACCAACAAAAGTTATTATAACTCTTGTTTAAATTTTTAAAGAAATTTACTAAATATACTGTCTCAAGTCATAATATATGATTATCAACACTCATCACTTTTTCAGTCACTATTTATCATTTTGATAATCAGTAGGGAGTCAGATTAGTTAATGTATTCATTTAAGATCAAATCCAAGGATAAATATAAAATCAAATTTCTAAAATGTCTAATCTGAAATGAAGTCAACAAAAACTATTTTCTAGAAGGGGTTTTATGAAAAAAAAAATGTCTACCAATTGAAAATCAGTTAAAATGAAAATTATGCAGATATTTTCTTTGAAAATGTGATGCAACTAATGAATGTCTCTACATAAAACACATTCCACTAGTAATTTTTCTATCAACTTGACTACCAGCATAATCAGCATCTAAATACCGCTTTAACTTAAAGTTATCAGATGGATATCAAAGACCAAATCATAAGCTGTGCAACAAATACCTTATAATCATTTTACAGCATTTAAAATGAGATTCATTTGGATTTGAATTGAAACCATGCAAATAAACAAATAGTGAACATAATGACAGGTCTAGAATAAGTAAATAAACAAATATAACCACGAGTATCTTTAGTAATCATCAATCAATAAAACAACATCATTAGCCCAAACAAATCTATATAAACTAGTTCAAAGACTCTAGAGGTACTTATAGTGTTCTCGGCATAAAAAGATAATTGGCCAAACAATTTTGCATAAATCAAAATCACCATTCATTTCTTTATCACATAACTGGCTGATTTAAATCAGACTATGGTGCAGATTTTCAACATATAATATATCGTTCAAGATAAATGTAACGTTACCTATTTTACCTTTACGATAATTTTTCGTTGTTACCTATTGTGACTCTGCCACCTTTGTACTAGGCTAAGGAACGTAGATTTATCGCCCATCGTGTGCCTGGAACAGCCAGAATCCAAGTACCACTCTTATAGTTCCTTAGCCTGCCACCACACCTACACAGGGAAAGAATTTTGTAACCTATTTGTTTTTATAGGTCCATGATTGTTAGTGGAAAAAGATTTTGAAAAATATGTTTGTGTAGACCCAAAACAATCTATATTTGTTCCTTTCGGTAACCAGGTTTGTTTGGCTTTAAGGGATTTTATATTCGTGCCTTTGGAACCTAAATTGGTATGGTTTTCACATGTTTGTGTCTATACCAGCAATTATTGTGATTGTGTCCAATTTTTTCACAAATCGTGCACTTGGAATTGACTTGATTAATTTCGCTTCTAACACGTTCAGTTTGAGTATATCCAAGTCCTTGTCTAATAGGATTAATAGTTTGTTTCCCTAATAACATATTCTGTGATCTTTCTCCTTTGGAGAATTTCCCTAAAGTTGTAGACAATTGTTAGACTTGTGTTTTGAGAGATTCATTCTCATTCAATAACAAAGTACACTTTTTAATAGAATTTTCTCTCCTGGTGTTTTCACTTTCTTTCAAAATCAGGATTTCATTTTCAAGTGATTTAATTTTAATTTCTGATTTTTCAATCTCTTCTTCAAATGATGGACACTTATCACACTTAGGCTCTTATTTCGATAGTTTTAACCAAATTATCATGCTGTTTATTTATTTATATTAAACTATCTCTTTGTGATTCAATTTTAGCGTACTTCTCCCTAAGTCGTTCAAAATAGCCATTTAACTCATAAAAATATATAAGTAATTCCGAATGAGTAAGTTTTGATACCTCGCTTGGCTCGTCGCTGTCATTGTCAGTTGTTTCTCCTTAAAGACGCAAATTTTCTTTTTCACTCTCACTGCTAGTGCTTTTATCAGCTTCATCGGTTTCATCCCAAGTAGCTACAAAACTTCTCCTTTTCGGTCTCTTTCCTTGGCTGAGTCAATTCTAAGGACAATTTGGCTTGATATGACCGGGTTTATTGCAGTTGTGGCAGATGATCTCCTGCTCTTCTGAGTTGTCTAGAACTTTGACTATTCTGCTTTTCAGTTGTTGAATTAAAGCTGGATTTCCATATTTGTGGTTCCACTTTTTGAATCTCTTTATTATCAGTGCCAATTCAGCTGCTCCATCATCATCGTCGTCGTCATCTTCACTTTCAGTTGTTCGTTTGAGAGCTATTGATTTTTTTCGAGCATCACCTCCTTCACGTTCTTCCTTAAATTTCATTTCTAGCTCATAAGTGGTGAGATTTCCAATGAGTTCTTCAACTTTAACTTGTTTCAAATCCTTTGAATCTTGAATGGCAGTAACTTTTGCTTCAAAATTTCATGGAAGGACTCTGAGGATTTTTCGGACTATTTCCAATTCTGTGTATGGTTTTTCGAAAGCTTTTGATTTGTATACGAGATTAGAAAGTTGTCCATACATCTTTTTGACATTTTCATCCTTGGCCATTGTGAAGTTCTCGTATTCGCTACTGAGCATGGCAAGGCGAGATTCTTTGACTTGAGAGGTTCCTTTGTGAGTCACTTCAAGTGTGTGCCAAATTTCCTGCACAATTAGACAATATGAGACACGATTAAATTCAATTTGATCTAATGAACAAATAATAGAATTCATAGCTTTAGCGTTAGCATTCTACAGTTTATTTTCAAGATCTGTCCATTGATCCATCGGTTTTTCAATTTCTTGATTATCTACCACTATAGTTGGTGTCCTATATCCCATCTCAACAATATTCCATGCATATATGGTTTTCAGAAAAATTTTCATTCTATTTTTCTAGTAAGCATATTCACCATTGAACATGAGTGGTATAACTAAGGACTGATCCTCAGCAAAAGCATTATTAAAAGAAGCCACTAAAAAAAATCAAATTTTTAAAACAAAAATTAGTTTTTGAAAAATCAAATTTATTAAAACAAAATTGGTTTTTGTTCCCAACTCTGATACCACTTATAGGATCGTTTTCACCTTAGAGGGGGGTGAATAGGGTGATACTAATAATAATAAAAATTAATGCGGAAATATATATAATAATTGCAGCACAGATAGTAGCAGAATAATAAAAGCAGAAATAGAACAACACAGATTTACCCAGCTTCGGCAAAACCCTACCTACGTGCTGCTTCCAAGGTTTCTACTAGAAATTAAGTAGTCAGACGCTTACACACGTAAACTTGCGACACCTGCTAACGACTAACCTAACTCTACGCTCAAAACCCTGCCACAACTCAGCCACTGAGTTGTGAATTCTTGAACAACACCACCGTAGTTCGTCCCTAGGCACACGACTAGAATTGACACAAATAAAAAAAACAGTATAAACAAAACCCTATTATAAATCTAAGCTCAAAGTAAAATATAATAGAGGCCAACCCAATAAAAATATAAAGACGTCTTCCTTTCTTTGTATATGCGGCCGTTCCTTTTGCTCTTTAATGTCTGCTTCGTTCTTCTTTCAAAAGCTAGGGATTTGTGAAATTTGTAGCGCCGATTCAAAAATTGATCGATTGAGTGTTGAATTCACTTCGTCTTGGCTTTATCAATTGATTCTGGCTTCGATTAATATGCGGCAGCTTCAAGTTGCGTCGAGCTTGAATGCTATGATTTGATACGTGATTTTCTTGTTTGATTTTGAATTTACTCGACTTAGATCCGAGTTATATATTTGTTTGTGATTTAGTTGCTTGCTCTCTTATTTCGCTTGAACTCGAATGCCTTATTTTGTCTAGGATGATTTTGGGTTATATAGGGAACGAATCCCTTAATTTTCGTTCGTATTTTCGATTTGAATTCTTCAACTAATTTTGTTTGGCCGTTCGATTTTGCTTGAATACTTGTGATTGTACTTACTTGTTCAAGTCATACTCGGTTGGATTTGGTTCCATTATTTTCTGGCATTTGAATTTGTTTCTCATTCATTTCTTCTATGACTTTGGCACTTTGAATTCTGGAGAGTATTGACTTGGTTAATTCGTGAGATAAAAATCGACTTCATTATTTACCTCTGACTCGTTGGAACTCTTTTTTGCTATGTTGGTTTGTACTTATGTTAATTTGGGACATCATTATGTTGCAGTCTTTTATGTTGTATATCTTCATGCTTGTTGTTGCCTTAGTCTGGTTGCATACCTGAATGCCTGCACTTGGTTGCACCATCCACTTGCATTGACTTGCACTGCATTGTCTTGGGCTGGTGATACACTTGATCGAACATATGCTTGGTTGGAGTCTGTAACTGAACTGTACTACATGTATATATGTATACATGTGCATAGCTGCTTTGTTTTGTTCACTGCCCGGTCTGCATTGATGTATGTTGATCTGCACACTCATGTTATACATTGCTAGTTCACCTGAGTCTTGCTTCGAGTTGAACTATTTCGTTTCATTCAGTTTGATGTTATATGTGATCCCTGAGTTGAAGTCTATTATGGTTGCCTTTGTTGCTCCTGATCAATTCACTGTTGAGTCGATATGCATGTTGTTGTGGTTTGTAGTCTCTGGTATCAATGTTGCATCACCGGTTCATTTTGTTTGGTGAACTTGATGCCTGAACTTGTAGAATGCTTGCATATCCATATACTCTGGTCTGGTGGTCCTTTTGGTTGAGGCTGATTTCTTTGCTTGGTCTATTCTTTGAACTGATATATGTGTATACTCGTATATGTATACATGTGTATGTACTGACTGTTCCTTTTTGATCATTTCATTGAACTTCTACATACCCTATGCTTGATCATGTCATGCTCACTTATATGTGTGTCATCATGTATATACATACATACATATATGTATGTATATATGTGTACAATTGTTGTGCCTATGCACTTGGTTGGCTTGATGTCTCCACTGCTCATTGCTGTTATCTGGGTTACCCTATTGCCTTCATACCTGAACTGTTATGTGTATGCATATATGCATACATGCTCTAATGCATATGCTCTGGTCTATGTTTGAATGCTTGTGTTTTGGAGTTCATGTGTTATTGAATCTGGTCTGTTTCGAGTTAAATTATCTGCACCGTGTCTTGGTTAAAGCTTCACTTGTGCACCGGTCTTGTCTGGTTTCATTTGAGTTCCTAAAGCTGGTTGTACATATGAGCAACTATGTGTACATCACCTTACACATGTGCATCTGATATGGTCTGGATTCTTTGATGACCTTGTCTGGTCTGGTTGCTGTATTTGGTTGATTTTCCTTTTGCATTTGAGTCTGTTTCCATATGTTCTTGTAAATGTCTGGTTTGTAGTTCATTTTGAGGCTGACATGTGTATGTATATATGCACACATATATATATATATATGCATACATGTGTATCTTCATGTATGTTTACTGTTGCATTGTAACTTGCATTCTCCGGCTTTTGCTTCATGTGTACATGTGTGTATTTGCACCTGTGTTGAATCCAGCCTCGGCTCAGGTTTGACCTTGTGCTCACCTATCCCTGCAATTTTATCAAGTGTAAATCGGTGTGCACAGCCTTGTGGCATGTACAGTGATACACTGTGCATGTCACAAGTTGTTCGTGTATGAATGAATTCAAAATAAATGACGACGATAACCCAAAGAACTGAGGCAAATAAAATTTTCAAACACACACTTTTATTGTACGCTGCAAAATATTTCTTTTTCAATTTTACCGCGTTAGTGTTTATTTTGCAGATAATTCAGATGCTAGATACAAACTGGAATTGAGTTGAAGATAAATACGAGTGTTTGAGTGATATGTAGTGAGGTTAACATTGTAAATTGAAATTTGTGATGTAATCGAAATTGTAATGTATCTAAAATTGTGTATATACAGTGAGAGCTCAAATTTGTACTATTCAAAATTGTAATAAAGTATTTGTTTGAATAAAATATTTGTTTGAATTTAAATTCTATGTTATTTATTTTATTCAACAAATATTTATTTAATTATGTAAAAAATAAAATAGTACAATAACAAATACATTTAAATGAATATATATGTTTATTATCATCAAACAAAAAACATATACTAGCATATTCTACAAATTTATCTAATTAAATCTCTAGAATAATGTTATTAAGGGTGCTATAGTGCCTTAGGTACCTTTTTATATGGAGATAGCACACTAAACAATTCTAGAGGTAGCTCCATTTTACTAAACACATCCCATATAATAAAAACAATAATAATTAATATTTAATAAATAATAATTAGTTTAATCAATTTATAACTATTGTAAATCAGTTAAATTAAGAAGAGCGGTGCTTCGAAGGTTGAATAGATTCAGTTATATGATTCACAGATGTGAATTAGCTAGCTCGATTGTAACACCCCTTCAAAAATGGGAATAATAGTCCCACATCGCGGAAAAACACTATGAAGTGGGTGCTTATATACCAAAGCCTTCACCTTATAACAATGTCGAGGCCTTTTGAGAAACAAAACCCCACACCTTGGCTTGGCCCATGAGGCGGAGGTGACTAAGTTGGGGACAATATCTACGTTAAGTGGGGTGCGGGCTGTTACAATGGTATCAGAGCCATACCCAACCGGAAGTGTGGTCTGTACGTGTTACAACCACAACGCCTGGGTGGAATTGTGTTCATGAGCCAACGAGGGCGTTGGGCTCTAAGGGGAAGAGACTGTAACACCCCTTCAAAAATGGGAATAATAGTCCCACATCGCGGAAAAACACTATGAAGTGGGTGCTTATATACCAAAGCCTTCATCTTATAATAATATCGGGGCCTTTTGAGGAACAAAACCCCACATCTTGGCTTCCATGAGGCAGAGGTGACTAAGTTGGGGACAATATCTGCGTTAAGTGGGGTGCGGGCTGTTACATCGATGGTGGCTATGCTACGGTTTAACTATAATTAAAGTGAAGTGTCCATATTGAAGTTAAACAGTATTCTCAAGTCGAGAGAACCGTGTAATATCATCATTCTGGATTTCCTGTTTGATCTAGCTGTTGTTAAACAACTGAAAACTCTCGGATGAGTCATTCCATAGTTATCTATTAACTATTAGTATGTAATCCATTGACGCCCCCCCAGTAGCCATTAGTAATACACTGCCCAACATGTAGATAACGTTACGTACTTTGGTCTCAACGGATGCATCAATATCCTTTTTAAAAAAGTCTTGACCAAGAATATTTAAAATAATATGTTATTTGATATTATTATAATTTTCTCATGATTACAACTCTTTGAAAGAGTTAGTGGCATACCTTAGGGTTAATTATGTAATTTTTACAAATATCCTACGTGTTGTCGATCTTGTATATAGTAATAATGCTTGTATTCTTTTATATACTTTATTATATAGTGATATAACTAATTCAGTAATTAATTTAAAGTATATAATAAGAAAATACTTAAATTAAATTTTATGTAATTGTACTTTAAAATAGTTGCAATCATGAGTAATTAATCACAAAACAAAATTACATTTTGTTTTGAATATTCATGGTCAAGATGTTTCGAAAAACAGATATCAATTCATCCATTGAGACTAGAGTGTGTCACGTTCTACCAATGTTAGGCAGTATATTATTCATGGCTGTTGGGGACACCAAGAGGTTACGTGCTTGTAGTTATTGGGTAACTAAGGAATGACTCGTCCGAGAGTTTCTAATTGGTTGATAATAACTAAGTCAAGTGGGAAATCTTGGTATGATGATTTTACACAGTTCCCTCGACTTTAGAGTACTATAGAATTTTAATGTGTACACTCCACTTTGATTAAAGTTAAATCATGGCATGATGATTCATCGATCGACTATAGTTAGGTCTGAGTTAAAGCTTCGGAAGAGAAGCACTATTCAATAGAGAATTCATGTTCTTAGTTGTATGAGGTTAGAATCAAAGTCAAACCAATGTCAAAATCTCTGCCCAGTAATACGGTTAATAATAGATGTTATTATCAAACCATATGCTTTTTTGGACTAACATGTAGATAATATTGGTATTTCGACCAATACTAAATTTCAATATCTTAAAGTGATATTGTTTTGATGAGGATAACGTGTACAAATAATTGTTACTAAAAGGTACCGATTAAGAAAATATGAATTTGGATTCTTCCGAAAAGTCGTATTAGTGATCAATTCGACTAAACTATTATATCACTAGCTAAGTTGACGTGTGAATGTTAACATTTGAATTGTTCAATATCAATTACTGATTGAATTCACACCTTTGAGTCACACAATCGCATTTGTGAATTCGTCGAAAAACCAGACTATTTAATTAGTTATAAAATGTTATAAATTAATTGATATTTAAGAAATATTAGTTTTTAATTTATCTGATGTTTTGGGTCTCGTAATAATTATTTAAATGTGTATATAAATGTTATATATGTATATATCGATATACGATATTGGCATTTATTTAAACGTGTTTTAAATAGAGATAATAACTTGATGGGCTGTTCAAAAAAAATCAATGCAAGGGAAAACATGGCTGGCTATATTAGGAGAGAGGAAATGTTTGGCTTAATTTAAAATTGATAGAAAATTAAAGGAGGAAGTTTTAAAGAGAGATTGGGAAATTTTTTTATTCTCTAATTAAAACCAATTTTCTCTTTTTTTTTCCTTTTAATTTTCTTCCTCTTTCTTTGCTCTATCCATGGCTGCGACCTCCTAGCCCCATTCATGGTTGAAACTTCTCCTCCTCTTACCCATAATTAAATTATATAAAATTAAAATAAGTAGTTCATCCGATTTCTACAAACTTGGATATTGATTCTAGGAATATAGGGAAGAATTTTTAGATCAAGTGTTACAAAGGGATGGATCTACTTAGGTAATTCTTCATATCTTATTTTGCATATGTTACCATTCCTTATATGTGCATTTGTATTGGCAAACACCTTTCCAAATGATTTTATTTAATAATTAAAATATAATTATGAGTTTCAGATTTGTTTTCAAACTGTAAATCATTGAAATTACAAAAGCACGCGCGCACACAAACACACACATACACACTTACACTCACACACACCTAGATATATATATATATATATATGAATTAGATCACAATGATTCATGTAAGTTTGGACTTAAAGTTGTTTTAATTAAGGTCAATTTTAGCAAAATAAATCTATTTATGCGCATATACATACTTAGCATGCATCCATACATACATGTGTGTGTGTTTGTATATGTATTCATATATGTTTAATACTTCATGTCATTGTGTATTATCTAGCAATTAACAATAAGTTGTCATATGTACATATGTACATTTATATTTAAAATGTTTAACATTTAAATTAATTTTGCTCTTTTTAATTTTTTTGGGAACATATGTGATAATATAATGAATTTGAATATGAACGTGAATTTGAACTATTAATTTAGCAAATAGTTAGATGTACTTGAAAAAACAAGAGCAAATATGGTGTCCTCCTCATCAAGTGAGAATAATGGCGATGTAACCCCAACTCAAATTACATATAAATTTTTTCATGATTTTCACATGAAAATTGATACATTTTCAAGCTATTGAGAAGTCTTACTACAAAATTTAAGCACGAGTTCCAACGATAATCATAACATTTCTAAAATGTATCCTAGCTACAGTGGATATTTGAATGAAACCAAATCGAAGCAGAAATGTTTCAAATGTGGATTGGCCGATCATTTGGAAAAAGATTGTAGAAGCTCAATTGTTTGTTTTAAGTATAAGGAAATGTTGCATAAAAGTTTTGCATGCAAATCATTCACAATAATTCACTTTTCACAACTAAGTCCGAAGCACTTATGGAAGCGCGTAAATGGTTTTAAGTTTTCATTTCTTCTTCAGATATTGAAGATGAACTTCGATTAGCTAGTTCTTGGCTTGTTATTTCCATTATGAGAGGGTCGTTCATTATTTTTCAAATTGAGGAGCTGCTTAGAGCGAGATTTAGGAATTTACTCCTTGAAATTGGAATTGAGATGTGATTAAAGAGACTAAATGATGACTTTATTGCAAATTTCCCTCATAACTTTCTGAGTAGTGAAAATATGGGTTTTAATTTTGTTATTGATGGAACTCTTAGATTGAAAAGATGGAGCTTACAAGAAGGTTGGAAACTGAGTGAAGCAAAGGAAAGAATCTAGATTATTTTAAAGAATCTTCCTCTAGTCTGTAGAAATTTAAACGTTCTTAAATGTGTGTTGATGAAGGTTGGGGATATTAAAAGATTTCAAAAGGATGCAATGACTACTGCAGATTTTAATACTCTAAAAGATGAAATTGAAGTTACTACTCCTTGTGTTCTTCCGTCTTTGATCATGGTATATAATGATGAGTTTTACCTTCAAGTTTCTTTGAGGAGATTTATAAGGGACCCAAATGCTATTATGGATAATAGAGGTTTTAAAAATAGTGTATATATGAAGGGTATAGACGGTAAGCTGAAATATGGGGGTATAAGAGAAATATGGAGGTTCTAGGTACTATTGTTCATGTGGAAGGTGAAGAAGAAAGTGATATAGCTTATGGTAATCCTATTAATACCTCTTCTGAAGATAAGAGTAATGATAAAGCTAGATAGAATTCTAAAATTGACAGTAATATGAATTATGAAGATTTTGATCTTGGTAGTAACAGAGCTTATAAAGAAAGAATAGTTGTCTCTGATAGGAGGTTTGGTAGGGAAATTATAGCTCACGAAGAAAGAACATTTAAGATGAGGAAATGCTGGAGGAGAATACTGATTCTGAGTTGGTTGGAGTTGGTGAAAGCTTAAAAAGGGAAAAAGGGAAAGGCAAAAACATTATGAAGCATGCTGGAGTAACTATTTTGATGGGAAGTGTAAGGGGGCTTGAATCCGAGCATCCATTAAATGGTAGTATTTTTGTACTTACTTTCTTAAATGCTTTATCATATGATGCTTTAGCTAAATGTCCTGGCTAATAAACATTTTTACCTTAGAGGTGTATAAGGAAAAGTAGACTCTAGGATGGAATTTGGATACCAGCATCCTACTCTTCTTAGCTACTTACTAGACTGAGTGGGTAAAGAGGTAAATTGGTCAACTCATTTTTGAGACACAATATTTTTAGGTCTATATATGAATAGTTAATAGAATTAAAAATCGGATGTTTTACATATTCTCTTAGGATGTAAGGAGAATTATACAAGTAAACAAATAACAATGATTTTGTGAATGATTTCATAAATAAGCTATATCATTTATAATGTCCAAACCTAAGCTGAAATTTTTGGGAAATGTTTCATAAATATTTTTTGGGAAGGATAAAAGTAGTTGGGTAGATAATAACTCTTAGATGAGTACATAAGCTATACGTGGATCCTTCCTCTTTTACATATAATTCATGATCCAAGATTCGAGTACATGGCTTGAGGTGTTCCACACCGTTCCAGGTAAGGATTCATCACTTGATTTTTGACGGCGAACATTTGGTGATGGTTCTTAATATGGAACCAAAATTTTCTATCATAATATATGTTTATGTAAGAAGAAATGGAAAGTTCTAATTAAGAAGCCTGATTGGAGTCCGCACTAGGGAATCGAGTAAGCGATACTAGTTTGGAGGAAAAACTATGTATTTGAGTGATCAAAAATCAGATTTTGCATAAGAATGATTTATGTAAATCATACTGACTGATAAGTAGTTTAAGTGATTTCGGGTTAGAGTTGTGGTAAATTTCAAGGTCGAAATTCATTTAAAGGAGGAGAGTGCAGAATTTCACCGCTTTGATTTATGAATATTTAGTTAACTTTAAATATTCAAATAATATATTTTATAAATTAAAACAATATCACTTTTAAATAATAACTAGTGGAAGTGAAATAGTCCTTCAAATTTGTTTACAAAAATATTTAGTTTGATGAAAAATTGAAAATGTGACCGAAATTCATTTTTTGCATTTTTGACTTTACGTCGGCTAAAAGTTGTCGAAAACGTTGTGAACTCTAATGTAAATTTATACATACACATTTTTAAGTAAAGTTAGGATTATAGATATGTATATATACTTAAGTATATACATAATTAGATATGACTTGTTACATAAGGTTTAAATATACTTAAATTTTAAACATGAAAAGATACCTTTTGAGACATTCAAGTACATGGGCATTTTATTCATGTTGGCTAAATGGATGAAGGGGGAGCAACATGAATGGAGGCAAGGTGTTGAGATGGCAAATGGGGGGTGGAGGGTAAAGTATATGGGATATTTTAGTAATTTATCTAAGTGGTTTTATATAAAATCAAATCTCCTAATTTCCACTCTCATTTTCATTTCATTTTTCACCCGCTAAAAATTCCTACATCTTCTTCATAAACTTCCATGGCTTATCTTTTGTTTCCAAAGTTTAAAAATTCAAAACCTTTTCTACTTCAAAATGCTTTAAATCTTTGTTTAAACACCTTCCCTCCACTTCTACAACTCTATTTCTTCAAAACAAGCCCTTAAACCCATCACCATATCATAGCTGAGCCTCCTTTGCTTCATGGCCGTACATTATAACCTTTTAGGCTTTCAAAAAAAATTCCATTTTTGCTAAGGAGAGAGCAAAGATCTAGAGTTATTGCATACATAGTGGAAGTTCAGTTGAGTTAGTAAGCTTTTGGATAGCTCATGGTGAGTACGCTTACCCTTTTTAAAAAAAGTTTAAAACTTTATCTTATGCTTATCTTGGTTACTAAAAATTTGATACTTGTTTGGTTGGATATTGATAATGATTAATATTTATACGTATATGCTTTGATGTGATGTTTAGTTTGACTTCGAAATCAAAGTTTGAAATGTATGTATGGATGGAAGTTATAGTCTTGGGTGTATGTTGTATATGCTAAGCAAGTTAGCATTTAAACTTGTATAAGCGACATAGAAAAAACCCTTGCTCTTAAACAGGTTTACTTAAGTGTTTGCTAAAAGGGTTTTATAAAGGTTTTAAAAACTTTACCTTTAGATTCAAACTTTTCTAAAGTTATTAAGTGGGTTGAAATAAGTTAACACAAAAAAATAATAATAAAGTTTTGAAAGTCATTTGAAATATTAAATAAGTTTTTAAATTAGGGGTCATACAGCGATAGTCGCTATGGATGAAATTCGTAAAAACGAACTTTTTTTGCAATTAAAAATTGTTTTCACTTAAGTATCATTTCAGAAAGTGTTTTCAAAACATATTACAAGTTATAATAAGTAATTATTAATTAATTATTAAATGATTAGTTAATTAATTTACTAAGTAAGGTAATCAATACTTAATCATTAGTTAAATAAAGAAATTTTATACTTAAGTATTAATCAAATAAGTTAATTAGAATTAGTTAATTAATTAAGGCTTAATTATTATTTATTTATTTATTAAAAATTAATTATTAACTATTAATTTATTTTATAAAATGGTTTAATTATTAACTAATTACCGATTAAGTCAATATTTAATTAAAGACTCAATTAAGATTTAATTTTTATTAAATGAAGGTTTAAATTATTAATTAAAGATTAATTATAGTTTAATCATTTATTTAAAGATTAATTGCTGATGGCAGGATTGCTGTTTGTAGTGTGGAGTCCTTCTCAGTTCTTCTACATCTTCAGTGTGGTGTTCTACTCTCTGGATGATCCACTTTTCAGTGAGGAGCTATCTACAATTCTTCTGAGGCCATAAAGTGGCATTTTTTATTCCAGATCATTCACATTTCCAGTTCTTCTGAGTCTGCAGCGTAGCGTTTCCATCTCAGATGGAGCTATCTTCTAGTATCATTGGCACTGAGTTGCTTCATAGTTTTTTAGGTACTTCTAACACCTTAATATCGGGCAGTGGCCTTGCCGGAGCTCGATATTGGGGTGTAATGGGCGGTGGCCTTGCCGGAGCTCATTCTAGGGGTACCTGAGTTCTTTTCTTTGTAATTTGTACTATGATTAGCTACCTGCCAGGCATGTTGGCAACACCTTGTCTTTTGTGATATATACATATTTACATGTGTGCTCTCCTCTATTCTAGAGGATCACACATTTTTCTCAAAAAATCATTTATTTAAAGATTAACTATTATTTAATTGTTTATTTTTATTTATCTAATAGTTAATTAGTAGTTAATTATTAATTAAATGTTTAATTATTATTAAATGATGAGTTTAAAATGTTATTTAATTATGGATTGAAAGCTTTTTATTTTAAATCACTTTATTTCTAAAGATCGGTTTTGTTTTTAAAGCAACTCTCTTTTAAAGGATGTTTAAATCCAAGGGATTTCTTTGTAAATTATCCTTAAGTGACCCCAAACGAGTATGAAAACCAATGACATCTATTTAGCAGAATCAATCACCGTTTCATTTTAATTCATCTAATCGATTATATTTGACATTTATTAAGTAGAATAAAATCCCAGTTCTGCTATTTGGTAACTTGGGCATTTTCCTATATGATGATTGATTGTTACCTGTTGATTCCTTTTACATTTTTGTTTGTTATATAAATACCTATGTTATAACTTGGAAAGTTAAACTTAATTAAATGAGAACCATTATAGTCACTAAGCCTCTTTCGAATTTCAAGAAATCAATTATTTTAAATATTTTTTTGTGATAATGGTTTTAAAGTTAATTATTATATTATTTATAGGGTTTTAAGTAAAGTTATTACTTACTCATAATGTTCAAAGTTTATTACCCTTTTAAATATGATATTTAAAGGAAAATTAAGCAATTAATTTATTAAAGGTGTTTTGAAGTAATTTAATACTTTTTAAATAATTGTTTAGTTATTATTTTGTTAATGCAGTTTAGAATAAATTTAATAAAGGATTTTTTGAATAACAACTTATTGATTCAAAGATGTTTCAAATAATTGTTTTATTTATCAGAGAAACTTTATCAATTAAGATTTATTAAAGGAGTTTCATTTTAAATAAGGATATTTATGAAATCCATTTATAAATTGAAAAGATTTTTTCAAATTTGAAAGAAGTTTTATAAATAGTTTTGGATATTTATAAAGTAGTTTTATAAATAAACTTGGAGATTTATAACGAGTTTTCATAATTGGATTTGGAATTTTAGTACATGAGATTTCATAAAAGAAAGAGATTTATTTAAAAAGGGTTTATAAAAGAAGTTTATAAAAGAAATTGAGATTTGGTTTCCTTAAACTGACCTTCTTAATTATGGTGGTATGGAACATTCGTTTCACACTTAACACCGAAGGAATAGTGTTTAGGCTTATCCATATCTCCATTTCTTTTTAAATAACTTTTGTTTTGATCTTATAATATGATTTTGAAATAAGAAATCATTCAAACCGTTTTGTGAATATACTTATACCAGTGAGATAAGTATATGAATATTTTGATAAATAATTTGGAAATAGATTTAAATAATGAAAGATTTATTTTAAGGCTTAGGTGTTGCTATGGAAATAATTAAATCTCTGGATTTTTGTTTGATTGTTTATTTGATAGTTAAATAACCGACTATCAAATATTGGCTTGTTTTGACTTAAGAAGTAAATAAGAGCTTCACGTGTTCATATGGGTTGAGATCCCTTAGGAGAACACATTTGGATGAAACGTCTCTAGCTTTAAGGATATACTAGAGATCCCTTTAGGATTCTGGTATAGTCTGCTTACTTCTGAAAGAACAGGGAACGAGTTAATTGAAAATTATCGGCTTTTGGTTTGAAGAGACCGAGATTGGGTATGTTATCTGGAAACAACTTCGAACTAATATAAACATTCGAATGGAATACATCTTGATGATGTTTCGAAGATGGAGTTATTTGAAATGCAAGGGCTACTTGCTACTAATCCCATGGGTGATTCCAAAATGGATGTAGTAGAGATAGTGCCTTCGGTTTCGTTCAGACCCAGAACGAACTTGTATGGATGAATACTGGCATTGCATTTCTACCTGGAGGGTGGTGTTAGCATTCTTTGTGGGAATTGCTAAAGGGAGGTAAATCGTTACATCATGAGCCTCACACCTCGAAAATGGCTAAAACAGGGTAGATGCAGCAGGTATATTTGGGTCGCTCCCATGAGGGTGTGTCATCACCTTTTTAGGTTATCATACTTTGGATTTGGTAGTGTACAAGAGCTCTCTATAAAGGTTGGGAACAACCGCGGTGATGACATATTCGGTATTAGCCAGTAAGGGATAGTGTAACGACCCTAATTTTGATTAACATTATTTTGGACATTTAATTAGTAAAATGAAATGAAATAATGTAAATGATTAAGGGAATTGAGATTTGAATAGTAATGGGTAGCGTGCCAAATTAACTAATGAACTAAGAGGAAGTTAAAATGAAATAGATAAGGGTAAAATAGGAATGAGTTATATTCTAATTCCCTAAACCCTCACGCCACTTTCATTTTACATGTTCACAAACAAAATCAAAATATAAAAGAGGCTAGCCACCATTATAGGGAATCTAAAGGAAGATAAGCATGAATCTAAAGAAGGAAGCTTAATCAAATTCATCTAAGAAGCAAATCTCAAACTCCTTAATCACAAGCTAAAGGTGAATAATAGGTTACATCTCATATTTTCTTGTTTTTGGTTCTAGATCTGATCCGTATATGATTTGCAAAGTTTATTGCCATGTTTTGAATGATATATATATATATATATATACTTGTTGATGAATTTTGTTTGTTCATATAGATTTTTATGTCAAGTTTTGATTTGAAAAACTTATCAGTGACATCCAAATGCCTTTTGATTTTGAGATAAGGTCAGAAATATTATTTTAGAGATGTGTTTCAAGTTTCACAATTTTCTGAATTAATGTGGATTTATTATGAATTTTCTAGTGAAGAAAATAGTTAAATTGGGTTTTAAATTAATTACGGCTATTATATATTAGCTTTGGGTCAGAAATTTAAATATGTTAGAAAACAAATTAAAAGTGATTTATGGGAATTTTTGGAGAATTTTGCTAAGTATTTTAATAAGTATATAAAATTATTTAAGGCATGGGACTTAAATATTTTATATGTTTATAAAAGGAGAATGGGCAATTTGTAAATGTTTAAAATTATTAATCTCTACAATTCAGCAGCACTTTAAAAAAAGATTTTGGAAAAGAAACTGGAAACCAATTATATAATGACAAATAAGCAAGTTAGTTGGAAAGAAATTGCTTTTAAAAGTTAAAAATCTATTTTAAAAGGTTTCGTTGTTTCGCCACATTTGGTAGCTACCTTTCGACTACATACTTCCGCCTCCAATCAGTTCGAAACCAATACACATGGTATCAAAGACTTGGTACATAGTGGATTGGACATAGGCAAAAGGTATAGATTCAAAATAGGGCTTTCGAAGGGGTCAAGACCTTGTTTTGCTTTCAAAAGGAAATGTCGCTTGCTTTGCTTTTGAAAAGAATGCTTTCGAATAAGACAGCCTTCGACCTGGTCAAGTGTTTTAAAAGAAAAGAGCTTTCGAAAGAGGTTTTCGCCTTTGTTTTGAGAAAATGCTTTCGAAGGGGTCAAAATCCCTGCTACCACATTCTACCTTTCGAAGCAGTGCTTTCGAAAGGGTTCCTTTGTTTTAAAATTAGCGCCGCTTCTCCAATTCTTTTGAAAGGGTTGGTTTCGACACCATCTACTCCCTTTACTTAGGAAATTGCTTTTGAAAGAGTTGCTTTCGACTTAGTTCTTTTAAGAACCTTTTGATATTTTGGAAGTTAAACCCAAAGGTTTCGAAGGGAATGGTTTTAAAGGTTTTGAAACTATGTCCCACACATTTTTACTTGAACCCAATGCTTTCAAAATGTTTGTTTCAAGTAAAGGACTTTATAGCTTTCAAAAGGTATATAATAATGGTTTTGTAGGGGATGTTTCCCAGTGTTTTTGAAAGGTATATGATAAAGGTTTTGAAGGGGTGAATCCCTAATGTTTTCGAAAGGTTTACCTTTAGTAAATAAATGGAAGGTTTCCAATATTTTTGAGAGGCAAGTTTGAAGTATTTTAAAAGAGGACATCTAAAGTTTTATAAAGCTTTCAAAAGGGACACTTTCTATGGTTTCAAAAGGTTTTTGTAAATGGTTTCGAAAGCTATGTTTTGGCCTTTCGGCCTAATGTTATAAAGTAAAGTAGTTAACTTGTATTGAAAGGGGTACTTTCAATGGTTTCGAAAGGGGTTCTTTCAAAGGTTTTGAAAGAGATTGTTTAAAAGATTTAAAAAAAGGTTTCGAAGGTCTTCATCAACAATGTTTTGAGTAAAGCATATATCATGGCAAAGAGATTTGAGTAAAGAAAATAGTATATTCTCCTTGTTTAGGTATGATTTAAAGGGTTAAATCAATTTGAAAAGGTTTTCAAGGAAAATTTAAAGGGTAGTTAACCCTAAATAAATGACTCAGATACTAGAATACCAGATGGGACTTGTATAGGGTCGCGCCCTATACATTAGTTTTAGCCCCAGGCTAATTTAGTCCAAAATTCTAGTGTGTAGGGCTTAGTCACAATAAGACTTAAATGATAGTTATACATAGAAAGGAATATATACAGAGAAGGAGAATAGGTTATTGGTGAGCCCGAAAAACCATTTAGGATCAGATGAACCTGGGAGAAGTAAGTTAAGGACAAACCGTCCAGAAGTGTGTCTAACAGGTGTTAGATAATTGGTTTATTTTGTTTGGTAGGCCCGAGTCAGCCATAGATTAGTAGTTAGCCAAACAAAACTATATTGTTTGGACAGATAGTCCATTTATTACCTGATTTATGAGCATATATGATATTTCTATTATTGTTTTAATCGGTTTGTAGGGTTCTAATTTGCAAAAGTATATGTTTAAAAGGGATATTAGTGAGGGGAAACCCGTTCCGTTAAGCGGCATGGTCTCACTTAATATCAGTAAACCGAGATGTAATAATATTATTCACACCAGGCTTTATGTCTGACTCGAAGTTTATGTTTTCCCCTTAAACTCTCGGGTGCTCAAAATTAATTTGAGTAGACTGAGAGTTGGGATTTTCACATTTAGTAGGTGGACGAATAAAGCTTTCGAAGACTTGTAGGAGGCATGGATAGTTATTTAGGAGTTCATATTTTATTTCCGATGTTATGTATTAAGACAGTTTTCTCTATTTGGTACTCTAATCATCCAAGGGGGCATCTTTATATGTCGTTCTTGGTGTATTTTGTTATAATTATATTTAATCAAAACCTGAGAAACGTTTGGAATTATGTAATGGAATATGATACAGTTTTTGAAATGTAATTAGTAAAGTATGTTGTTTTTGGAATCTATGATTTTGTTTCATATTTATGTGCTTCTGATATTATGGATACCATTAACATTACCATATTTTATCACCGGAAGCTAATACTATAGATGACTGCAGCATCTTTAGTGCTTAGCTTCGGGCCTCAAGATAGGGGATGTTACAACCTTGTATCAGAGCATAGGTTTATGAAAAGAAACTTAAAAGAAATTTCAAACTTAAAATGATTTTGAAAAAAATAATCCTAAGTTATTTGAGAAAAGATTGGGTATGGGATAACGCTATAGTAACGTACTTGTATTTTCTACACATAAGTATATGCTTTATCATTATTCTCCCATCTCTATTAGACTATTCTTTTGTATCTTACGAAGGCTCGAATGCAGATATGGATGCTAGAAGTAGAAGAGTTAACCTTGGTAGGAGAAGCACCACAACTAATAAAATGCCAGATTAAATAGCAGGAGAAAGCAAGGTCAGGCACAAGCTAGAAATATGGGTGCTAGAGTCCCGCAAGTCAACATGGGAGTAATGTATCAGTTCTTCGTAAACATGATGCAAGCGGGAGTTGCTTCTGGAGTAATTGGAGGAAATGCTGGAGGAGGAAATCAAGAAGCTTCGATGGTGAATAACTATGCTATTTTGAATATAGATTATGCTCAGTTGGGAGGAAAGCCATTTATTGGTATAGAAGATGCAATTGAAGTGGAGAATTGGTTACTTCACTGTGAGAGGATTTTGGCTGATTTGGGGCTCAATGATGAGTAGAAGAGGAGACCGCTTCTAGACAGATACAAGGAGCAGCACTGTATTGGTGGAACTGTGTTATTGTTGGAGTCAATGAGGAGACTATGACTTAGGCTGAGTTCAGGAGGAGGTTTGAAGAAAGGTTTATGTCGTCGGAGAATGCTAAGTCTACTCTACTCAGGAAGTTTGCTGAGTTAGAGCAGGGAGACATGACAGTACTTGAGTATGCGACCAGTTTTGAGGAGCTAGCAAGGTATGGCTACGCTATGGTCGATACTATTATTAAGAGGAATGAAAAGTTCAATCGTGGGTTGAAACTTGAGCTTGCTACGGCCTCATTACTGCATATTAGGGATCCGTGTGATGTTGTTGTTGAGATGGCCTTTAGGCATGAAGAGATGCTTGCTTTTCTTAAAGGAAATAAGGCAAAGGAAGCTCAAGGAAGGCGGAGTAAGAAGAGAAAGTTTTTCCATAAGAAAGGAGCTCAGAAGATTGGAGCTGCTAAGAAAGGGAAGGCAGAAGTTGTATGTTATGAGTGTGATAAGAAATGACACTATGCCCATGAATGTCGGACAGGCAAAGGAAAGAAAGCCACTGAGAAGAAAGGAGTAAGGTGTTTCAATTGTGATCAGATTGGACACTATAAGAATCAGTACAAGGAGCCAGCCAAGGATGGGAAAGGAAAGATGTTTGCATTGGAACCAGCTACCTCGAGACCAACGGTAGAGGAGAAAGAGAAAACTGTGTTCGGAGGTACGCTTTTGATTCATGGTATGCCAGTTAGAGTTCTATTTGATACGAGTGCATCGCATTCTTTTATATCTCATTGTTTGGTAGATAAGCTTAACCTAGAATCCTCATACCTAGTTACTTCCTTAAGGGTTGAGAATTCAATATGAGGTTATGCGACTCTTGGGATGAGATGTGACCACTTAGAGTTTGAATTTTTAGGTCATACCTTTGTTCGCAATTTGCATGTGTTTGATTTCGTAGGGTTCGGAGTTATTTTGGGTACGGATTGGTTAAGTAAATACGATCCTAGGATATTTTGCCATGATAGGAAAATATTACTTAGACACCCCGACTGTAGTGATCGGATAGTATACTCCTTCGAAAACCCTAGTTTTGAAGTTAATGCTTTGTCGAGTGTTGTGGAAGTAGAAGACCGGTTGGATCGAGTTTTCGTTGTTAGGGAATTCGCAAATGTCTTTGAACCTGTAGTAGGATTGTCGTTGAAACAAGGTATTGTGTTTGGGATAGATTTAGTACCAGGAGTAGAGCAGGTGAGTAAATCGCCAAGCAGGACGACACCTACTGAGATGAGGGAGCTCAAGGTGTAGTTGGTGGATTTGGAAGGCAAGAATTTTATTATACTAAGCAGTTCGCCTTGGGGAGCAGCCGCAGTGTTTGCTAAGAAGCCGGACGGATCGTTAAGGCTATGTATCGATTATCGTAAGTTGAATGAGAAGACGATAAGGAATCGATATCCGTTGCCTAGAATTGATGATAATATTGAAGTTTATTTAAACATAGCAACCGGAAAATTTTCATCTGTTAATATTGAAGTTTATTTTATTGAGTAATTTTATTTCAATTTAAATCCGTTAAAATGGACGATAATAAAATATTTTCCGAAACCTAAATATATCAACATGAGAAAATTTATTTAGAACACTCTAAATCAGACTGCGAAATTCGTTTCGCGAAATTTGGACGTTTCTAGCTCCGCTTGGATTTTTCCGTACGGAATAGCAACATATATCGACACCGATTTTCGACTTTTGATCGGATGATCGTACCACTAATATCTGTATACCGTTTTGATCGTCTCGTTGTACCGATCTCCGCAGTATATTCATTTCTATATTTTGAGGTCCGGTATGCGACAGAAACGATAAACAGCCCGTTGTAGCGGTACCACTTTTGATGTCCATTCAGATTTCAAATGACCGTAGGCATTTATTTTCCGCTGTTACTTTTCCATCTTCTCGATGCATTGATGATTGCCTTTATTTCCATCAGTTTTGAAATACGAAAATTTTATACGTTTGCATTTATTAATTTTGAACAGTTCACTTTTGCCTTTATAACTTTCCCATTGCAAAGCTTGATATTGTTGTCTGGCATCTTTAGTTTTCAATACTCTGCCTCTTCCTTTCTTTGTTCAGATGAAAATATATTATATAAAACCCAAGCAGCCCCTGGATCCATTTTCACTTCTACTCCTGACTCACTTTTCTTTTCTTTCTTTTTTTGTTTTGCCAAGCTCCTCTTTATAAATGAATCAAACTTCACCTCCGAGTGCCTCACCCTTCCCCTTTCAATCGCACGCCCTCTCCTCTTGAACGAGGCAACTCACGTCACCCCATCCCCACCCTCACCACCGAGGCCATCACCATCTTCCTACTCCGCCCACTCTCCATTGCGACCAGATCCACCGACCCTCCACCTAAGTTAGCAACCACCTCACCTGCCGTGATCGCAAACCCACGCATGGAGCAGCCTCGGCCTTCCTCCCCTCTTTCATGCTCTGGTCTTGCTGAGATCGGCCTTTCCCCTTCTCTTTTGTGTAAGTATATATATATATATCCTATATAAGCTATCTATTTTCTTTAGGGGTATATATATATATTGTATTAAAGGTATTCGTATGCTTCTATATATATATATATATATGGCCTGTTATATATTGTATATTTTCATATAAAATTCTATTTGATTTTATATTTGTCTATTTGGATATATTATATGTTGGGTATTTTATGATTTATAAAGGTGATGGTATCAGCCTATATATGTGGGTTAATTATATATGTTTCAGTCTGGGTATGTATGTGTGTGTGTGTGTGTGTATATATATAAAATCTATAGTTTATACTTATGTTATATATATTCATTCATATAAATCAATTTAGATACGTTACTTTATAATAAGTATGATATAATATTGTATTATAATAAATATATACGTTACTTTATATATATGTTTATATGTTGATTTTGTAATTTACTTTAGTCAGTTCTATCTTACTTTGGTTCTGAAAATTTGAAGTATATATTATATAAAGCAAGTCTGCATGAAAATGTTGGTTATAAATGTAAGTTCATACCAGTTTATGAAGTCTGTTTGAGTCGTTATATATCTATATATACAGGCTGTATTAGAGATATATATGAGTCTGCATATAACATGTATATTAGTATTTTTATATGATATGTTTGCATGAGTTTATATTAACATACATAGTTTTCGACAATTTTATAATAATTTTGAATCTATACCAGTTATATAAACCTTAAAGTTCTAATGTATATGTGTTGTTTATATAATAAATTGGAGTCTGATATAAATACATTTAGTAGAAGCTATTGATTGTGTCTGCACATTGTTTTAACCTACATAGTATATCTATATGTATATTTATATACTAGTATGCCTATGTTTTATGTATTCTGAGGTGGATATATGGAAGTCGATTTGTATACATGTAGATGTGTTACATTGAATTTTTATTATGCGTTGAAAGGTAAATGTAAATTTTAATTATCCTTGAAAACATATTATTTTAATATGTGGGTTTTAATATATGAAGTGATAGTTTATATATATTGGAATAAGGCAAATTCATTTCGACTTTAAGTGTAAATTATACTGTGATTTGTAGCTTGCATATATAAGCTTATTTCTGAATTAAGTGTGGATTTTCAAATATATATATATATATATTATATGTGTTTGAGAATTTAGAATATGATTTTTGTATGTATATAGTATATTGAGTTAATCTTTCTATGTGTTTAAGTTAAAGGTTGATTTTAAATATAGGTTATGTGTTTATTTAAAATTATAAGTTGTATATAGTATATATAGTTATATATATGTTCATTTATACCATCTATCTTCTTCAATCCAGTTTTGATTTGTTCTCGTCAAATTCTGTTATCAGCTCTATCCATAGAATCTGTGCCAATCTTACTTTGCTTTGGAATTCGTAGCTTGTTCTATGGACGAATTCTTCTCTAGCCTCAAAAGGTGAGCAACCACTCACGATTAATGTTCTTATATTTATTAAATTTGATTTCAATTGAAACGACAATTGAAATATGCTGCTGTTAGTTATTTAAATTGTTATATATGCTATTATCTGTAACTGTTCACCTGTGGGATATGACACCATATCTTGTTGTTTATATTATATTGTTATTGATGATATATGCCTGTTATATTATTATCCTATCTGTTATCACTCTGCAAGTTCCCTGTTAGTATAGAATTCACTATGGGTTGAAATGATACATACCCGAACGATCTGTAGAATAGGAGAAAATCGTTATGGGTTGAAATGATAAACCCAAGCGATTTTCATTGAATTGAATTTGGGATTTCGGGTTGAAATGATATATACCCATATATTTTTAAATTACAGATTGAAATGATAAATATCCGCATCACTTGACCGTAGTATATAAACTATATACAGACACCGTTGGTCCATATATATAAATATTTTGAAGGGACCATGGTGTTATAATACGTTTGGCTGTAAATAGCGTATAATTCTACATAGTAGATAGTTCCACGGATCCTTAGAGGATGCTTATCCCAAACATCCTTTAAGTTACTTGTATTTCAGTTGATATTTCACTTGAGTTGGATTTATTAATATAAGAATGTTAATCCTGACTCGAGTGTTTTGTGTTTTGCTTTACGCTCGGGTCAGACTGAGTGATACAGCATTTGAGACTCGCCTTTGGAGTTCGGAGCTTCGCTTGGAGATCCAACTATCGATTCAGCTTTCCATTTAATCTGTTCAGAGATGTCATAACTGTATTTGAGATATTCTATAGTATTTTATTTCAAACAATATTGTTTATATAATAGCTTCATGAACTACTA
Source organism: Allium fistulosum (assembly GCA_030737815.1). Lineage (NCBI taxonomy): Eukaryota > Viridiplantae > Streptophyta > Magnoliopsida > Asparagales > Amaryllidaceae > Allium > Allium fistulosum. The sequence continues at coordinate 857,270,163 of CM060907.1, forward strand.
TCTATCTATTCCGCTGCATTATTATATTACTCTGTGTCTGTGATTCTGTGATTGATTTATTTACTGTATATGCTGAGTTTTGCCAAATTTTAAATTAACAATCTGATATTTTGAGCAATTCAAGTCTGACATGTGTGGATGCGAATGGTTGAAAATAATGGGATGTTACAGTTGGTATCAGAGCTCTGGTTTTAGGCAAAACTCAGCATATGGGGTAGATTTAATTACAGAATTACTTTCGTTCGAGCTTGAATTCCTTCTCTTTGATTCGGGTTCCTTTGAATTTTGGAACACTCTCACTTGTTCTGAAATCCATTCTTGTCTCTCCTTATTTGTATTCTTTTGATTCTGGAGCATCCCATAACTCCATTTCGAATTATCTGTGAGGAATGCGGAATATGGATCTTAAGGCTAGAATGAACACTAGAGGGGGGGGGGGTGAATAGTGTTTATAAGAAATTACTAAATCTTTTTGAGTTATTGTTGATTTGTACACAAATGTATGCAATATTCAGACACATATATAATCACAGAATCAAACACAGATGTAGAAATAAAGTAAATGCAGTAAAGGAAAGAACATACCGGATTTTATACTGGTTCGGAGTTACCCTACATCCAGTCCCGCACAACTAAGTACGGATTTCCTTTCAAAAGCAATTCAACAATTACAACCCTCGGTTTCAAGGCTACGAGGTACACCCTCCAGAATCACAATCCTCTGGGTAGAGATACTTGATTTCTGGGTGACAAGTTCACCCAATTGATTTCCAAGGCTACAATCACACCTTTTCTCGCTTGATTGATTTCCAACGCTACAATCACACCTTTTCTCACTAGATAGATTACAAAGAAGCCTATAACTCTGAATAGCACTAGGATCTTGTTGAGATAGTGATATAAAATCAAACCAGAGATTATCTAGTTAGATTCAATGTTGATTTCGGCAGAGTAATGGTAAGAATATGTATAAAGAAATGTGGAAGAAGAAGAGAAGTGAAAAACCAGAAAATCTGATATTAAATTCGTTGAAACTAACCCCTATTTATAGAAGAACAACAGCCATGTCCATTCGTGAAAGGTTATGGCAAATAGACACTTCTTTTGAAATTCCAATTTTTGACCCTAATTAACACTATGTCGACATAGGGTACTAGGGCATGTCGACATCCCAAAGGAGATTTTGATGTTTTGTTTTTTTTTGAAAATAACCTTTATCTTATATTAAAACTATTTTAAACTTTACTAATATACTTGACTATAGATAAAATACATAGATAAATATTGAGAATAATATATATATAATTTTACTATAATTTTATATTTAAATCTAAGTAAATATTAAAAAGTTAAATATATTAAAAGATAGTTTATAACAAACGAAGTTTAAAACAAGAATTTATTTAAGAACAAAATCAAAGAATATTTTAAGGCTAAAACATCTTTTTGAAAATCATTTGAAAAGATAATTTTTAAGGCTAAAACATTTTGAAAAGCAGTTTTGAAAATCATTTTGAAGTAGTTTTGCAAGCTTCTTCCTGCAGAATATCTCATCATATCAGAACTCGAGAACTTGTACAAAACCAGGATGTTCGTGGGTTTGTAAGCCACTTGTCGTAGGTTTGTAAGCTACTTGTCGTGGGTTTGTAAGCCACTAAAAAGGTAGAAATGGGTTCCATCCCAAAAGAAAAATGGAGTGAAGATTTCAGTGCTATTGTGAAGTTTTAACAAAATTCTAGACTCAATACTTATCTTGAAATCTTGAACTCTTGATAATCTTGATATTCTTAATACTCATGAGTCTTCAATCTTGATATCTTGAATCTCTATACTGTACAATCTTCATTCTTGGTACCTGCATGGTTAAATCCTGCATATACATATATATCTAAACTATAATGTTAGTATTTATATTTTATAATCTTATTCTAAGGTTGTTGTCATCAAAACCATCAACTCATGGACTAACAATCTCCCCCTTTTTGATGATGACAACCTTTGTTTATAAAATATTACTTCTATCCTAACAACTCCTCCTAAATCTAATAACTCCCCCTTAATATATGCCTAACTACCCTATTTTATATTTCTCCCCTTTTGTCATCAACAAAAACAAACAAACTCTAAACTATATAACTCCCCCTCATTCTTGTACTCAAGTACCTGCATTAAAAAACTTTATAATAGAGTATATTATGAAATAACTATACTTATAGACATGATATTCAATCAACAATTATAAATATATCAATGTATATTTATACATTCATCAATCCACACCAAGTTTCAATCAAATCAATCAAAACAAACAATTTCAATCAAAGCAATCAATTCAAACAAAGTAAGCAATCAAATTAAACGTTACGAGGAACTTCCACCCATCCTTCTTCTCCAAAAATAGGGTCTGCTTTGATGGCATCCCAATTTTCATTGTCATTTGTGAGAGAGACAGGAGGATGTGCTTCGTTATCATCCTTGAGCAGGGAAGAAATCATCCATCGAATTGCCTCGAAATGCCTTTCTTGCTCCTTGATCATCTGGATTTGACTCAATTCTAAGTGTCGCTGGTTACGAAGAATGAACGAGAGAATATTCTTGAATGAATTAAGAGTTTCTCCAAGATTCTCGGATAAGTTATGAATTGGATTAGCCATTTTTGAAATTGTGAGAAGAATGAGAGATAGAATAGATAAGAAATAATATTCAGTAATGAATTCTGGAAGAAATGGGTATATATAGGTGTAGAAATTCGTTTGAAATGAATAGACATATGGTAGTTATTCAAATTCCAAATTCAAAATGAAGTGTCATTTCTGACCAGTACATGTCGACATGGTCATAGAGGGTATGTCGACATAAAGCAGTGAAATTTGATGGTAATTTTGATTTTGTGAATAATTGTGTATATATATATTTATATAATATACTAACATTTATTCAAGAGATAAGATAAGCTAGATAAAAGAAAGGAAATTCAATTTCATTGCATAGAAGAGTGATACAATGATTAATCATAAACACTCAAATTAAAACAAACTTAAACTAATTCGACATGATATGAAAATATAAAACTAGTTAGAGGATGATGAAGATGAAGATAATCCAAGTTTCTTGCTGACTTTGAAGAAAAACTTGTTCATCTTGGATGATATTTTGTCCAACTTCTTACTAACGGATCTTTTAAGAACCCGTTGATTCTCAACAATAATCTTTTGGTTTTTGAGAAGGGTTTTGTTGGTAGGATTGGAGGGATATTCAATACTTTCTAAGGATGTTTCACCTACTTCTTCTTCTTCTTGTATTTCCATTTCATCCCCTTCTTCTTCTTCTTCCTCTTCCTCCTCTTCCATTTCTTCATGAGCCAAACGCTCTTCCTTTTCGACAAGAGTCTCATAAGGTTGAAAAACATATGGGATTTTCATGAGAGAAATGTTTGAGATATTAAAAACTTTTCTTGAAATAAATTCTTCTCCTTTGAAATTTACTCCAAAATAGTTGAAAATCCGAGTAAGGTAAATTCCATGATATAAAGTGTTTTCTCCCATTTCAAAATTTTTAGGACGAAGTTCATCCAAAATAACTTGCGCCCAATTGATATCATAATTTGCGAAAATAGCAAAAAGTGCTTTGCACACTTTTGAAGTAGGATTGTTAAAATTTCCCGATCTTGGGGTCAAAGTATGTTGTAAAAGAAGATTGACAATTCTTGCTTTAGGATGAAAGTTTCGGTTTTTAAATTCAAAGTTTTCATCTCCTTCAAAAATATGATGAAATGTCTCACGATCATGTTCATCGATTTGAAAACTAGAAAGATCTATTCCCGTGCTTTTGCAATTGAGAATGGTACCCAAAAGATCACAATTCAAAACAATTTTAGTGCCTTTGACACTACTCCAAATTTCATTATCATTTCCTTCATAAAATTCTCGATTGAGATTTGCATAGAAAATTTTAACAAGATTTGGGTAACAAACAAAATCATTTTGAAAAGAATCAACAAGACTATGAATTTGATTGTTTGCAAAAAGAGTATCAATTTCATAAGAAGCAAAATCTTGAAAAATAGTAAACTTTCCGGGATGGACTTTTCCATAGTTAGCATAATTGATGTATGCTTTTATTGCCTCCGGATTATTGAGGAGTTTCTCTTTCAAGTTTTTGGAAAGTCTCATGGTAGAGGGGTTTTTTGAAGAAGCCATTAAAGTAGAAAGTAGAGAGCTTGGAGTTTTGAAGAGAGAGTTTGAATTTGAAAATGAAAGTGAAAAGTTGTGATAAAAGATAGTGAATAAATAGATTTTTGAAAGACATGTTCTCTGGTCAAAAGATGCCTTTTCAGAGTATTGAATGAAATGAAAAGGTGGAGGGAAATTCAACCATTTGAATTCAAATTTTGAATTTCAAATTTTGGTACCTATGTCGACATCTGGGTAGAGACCATGTCGACATATGCCTGTGAATTTCTATGATTTATTTTTCCTAAGTATTCTAATATATATATACTTATTATTTTAATGTCTATATATATATCTGGAATATTATTAGAATTACAGTATATTCCAGAAAATATTATTATATTATTAAAAAATAATAAAAATAAAATAATAAAAAATAAATTTAAAATTCAATCAACACACCAATTCAAAATCAATCAATCAAGCAATCAATCATCTAATTCTAAGCATGCAATTTCAATCAATTGTATTATAAATGTGTACCTTCTTCTGAGTCCGTTTCCTTGAATTTGTTGAAGTCGTGAACTGTCGTGAAACACAAATTTGAGTTATCTGTCTTCTGATCATCATCGCTTGAGGGCGAGTGTGAGTCATCTAGAGTAGCTGTAAATGCATGCTTCCGTTTCTTTACTGAATCATTGTTTATAGGAGGATTCTGCCTTTCTAGATACGTTCAGTCTCTTTTGATATGGCTTAGTTCATCACAGTTGAAACATTTGACATTGTTTGGCACTGCATTCTGATTTCCAAAATTCTTATAGTTGTTTCTCTTGAGATTATTCATCTTTCTATATTTCAGGAATTTCCAAAAATTCCTGGTCATAAATGCTATCTCTTCATCATTATCACTGTTTGAGTCTGATTCGTCGGTTAATGCATTGAATGCCATTGATTTCTTTTCAGATGCTTTGCTTTCTCTTCTCCCGATCATTTGGACTTCAAACGACATTAGATTTCCAATCAATTCTTCTATCTTTAAGGTACTGATGTCATTTGCCTCTTCAGTTGCAAGTGTCTTTTGATCCCATTCTGGAGTGAGAGAATTTAAAAATTTTCTGACTTGATCTTCTTCCGAAAATTCCTTTCCCAAGGATATTAAAGAATGCACAATATCCTGAAATCGACTATACATATCTGAAATAGACTCATTAGTATTCATTTTAAATAACTAAAACTGATTTGTGAGCATGGAAATTTTGGTCTTTTTAACTTTGCTTGTTCCTTCATGAGTAACTTGCAAAGTTTTCCAGATTTCATATGCAGACTTACAAACTGACACTCTATTAAATTCATTCCTATCAAGTGAACAAAACAGAATATTCATTGCTTTAGAATTATTTTGTGCAACAGTCTTTTACTCAGTGGTCCACTGTGCAAAGTTAGTTGTGGGTTCAGAATATTCACTCTGTGTGATATTCCAAGTGTCTAATCCTACAGATTGTAAATATATTTTCATCCTACATGCCCAATATGCATAGTTACTGCCATTAAAAAGTGGTGGTCTAGCAGTGGACTGACCTTCTACAAATGAACTAGTGTTAGAAATAGTACCAGTGTTGGTAGCCATTTAGAAAACTTTTCAAAATTCAGATTATGAAACTTTTGAAAACCTTGCTCTGATACAAAATGTGAGGAATGCGGAATATGGATCTTAAGGCTAGAATGAACACTAGAGGGGGGGGGTGAATAGTGTTTATAAGAAATTACTAAATCTTTTTGAGTTATTGTTGATTTGTACACAAATGTATGCAATATTCAGACACAGATATAATCACAGAATCAAACATAGATGCAGAAATAAAGTAAATGCAGTAAAGGAAAGAACACACCGGATTTTATACTGGTTCGGAGTTACCCTACATCCAGTCCCGCACAACTAAGTACGGATTTCCTTTCAAAAGCAATTCAACAATTACAACCCTCGGCTTCAAGGCTACGAGGTACACCCTCCAGAATCACAATCCTCTGGGTAGAGATACTTGATTTCCGGGCGACAAGTTCACCCAATTGATTTCCAAGGCTACAATCACACCTTTTCTCGCTAGATAGATTACAAAGAAGCTTATAACTCTGAATAGCACTAGGATCTTGTTGAGATAGTGATAGAGAATCAAACCAGATATTATCTAGTTAGACTCAATGTTGATTTCGGCAGAGTAATGGTAAGAATATGTATAAAGAAATGTGGAAGAAGAAGATAAGTGAAAAACTAGAAAATCTGATATTAAATTCGTTGAAACTAACCCTTATTTATAGAAGAACAATAGCCATGTCCACTCATGAAAGGTTATGGCGAATGTACACTTCTTTTGAAATTCAAATTTTTGGTCCTAACTGACACTATGTCGACATGGGGTACTGGGGTATGTCGACATCCCAAAGGAGATTTTGATGTTTTGTTTTTCTTTGAAAATAACCATTATCTTATATTAAAACTATTTTAAACTTTACTAATATACTTTACTATAGATAAAATACATAGATAAATATAGAGAATAATATATATAAAATTTTACTATAATTTTATATTTAAATCTAAGTAAATATTAAAAAGTTAAATATATTAAAAGATAGTTTAAAACATACGAAGTTTAAAACAAGAATTTATTTAAGAACAAAATCAAAGAATATTTTACGACTAAAACATCTTTTTGAAAATCATTTGAAAAGATAATTTTTAAGGCTAAAACATTTTGAAAAGTAGTTTTGAAAATCATTTTGAAGTAGTTTTGCAAGCTTCTTCCTGCAGAATATCTCATCATATCAGGACTCGAGAACTTGTACAAAACCAGGATTTTCGTGGGTTTGTAAGCCACTTGTCATAGGTTTGTAAGCTACTTGTCGTGGGTTTGTAAGCCACTAAAAAGGTAGAAATGGGTTCCATCCCAAAAGAAAAATGGAGTGAAGATTTCAGTGCTATTGTGAAGTTTTAACAAAATTCTAGACTCAATACTTATCTTGAAATCATGAACTCTTAATAATCTTGATATTCTTGATACTCATGAGTCTTCAATCTTGATATCTTGAATCTCTATACTGTGCAGTCTTCATTCTTGGTACCTGCATGGTTAAATCCTGCATATACATATATATCTAAACTATAATGTTAGTATTTATATTTTATAATCTTATTCTAAGGTTGTTGTCATCAAAACCATCAACTCATGGACTAACATGATCTCTATAAAAATCGGCGATTCCGCCAATCTTAGAATGATTTTAAAGGGGTGAAACTCCTTTACAATTGGCATTGATTCACCGGATATTTCTGTATCCTTGGTTTACGATGCTATCTACCTCCTATTATGCCTGAATTCTATCTCTGGCGATCGAATGTCGATTTGCCTTAGATTTTCGCATCGATCATATTCCTGAAGTCACGATTGACCCGGTTAAGGTCGCCCGTGATTTATATAAGTATATCCATCTTCTATTTTGAAATTTAATTATCTCATCTTCGTTCGAGCCTATCTTCGAATCAGAATTCTATTTGATTAGAGTCCCTCTAATTTGAATCTCTATCTTTGTTTTGAAATCCATTTTTGAATCATCCTTTGAAAAAAATCGGGCTTGTTTGTATTTTAGAAATTGTTTTATATATCGAAAGTATTACTTTGATAAGTATGATCATATTCTATATATATAAGTGAAAATGTTTTCGGTAAGGATTATATATATATACACCTTTGGAAAACGAGAATTTGAAGTTTCGAAAGGATTTGAAATTTTGAAAATTATATAAGAAATGTATTTATATAAAAAGGATTTATAACTATAGGTTTTGAATTTGAAATTTGAGAGATTGAACTCCGGTATTTTGAAATTGGTTTTAAGATTTTGAAAATATATAATAATATGATTTGAAAGTATTTCCGAATAAGAAATGTTTCAAATGACTTAAAATGAGTTCCAATGATTTCGAAGAAATTTCAAAGAAGTTTTCAAGAAAATAGAAGTCCAGAACCCACTTATGTCGCTGGAGAATAATTTCGGTGACGAGTGCATGCATCATCGACATTGATTCTCGAGTTTTAGAGTAGGGGATAGGCCACTTTGGTAGCTTTGCTATGCGATTGATTTTGTGAAACCAATTTTGATTTCAAATTCCAAAGTATGATTTGATATTCGAAAGAAATATGTATATATATTTGAAACGATTTGAAGTGAGCCCGGTGTTCAGTCCTCGAGTTTTGGATTTGATTTGGTATAACACTATCTTTTGGAATTGATTTACTGATTTGTTGATGATTTCCAACCCTTGGATGTGAATATGATTTCTCCGACTATTATGAATGTTCGAACACTTCCTAATCAAGGTTTAAATTTTTTCAAAGCTAAGTAATTTTGAAAAGTATAAATTATTTGATAAAGTATATAAGTTAGTTTTGTATGTGTAAAGTATGAAGTAATATGATTTAAATAAGTTGGAAACTGTTTTGTTAAGTAAATGAATAAGACTATTTTTAATTATACTAATATGAAATTTAGTTTTAAAAATATTTTGAAATAAATTTAGTTTTAAATGTTTTAACTTAGTAACATCTTTTATAAAACTGTATATATGACAAGTTGGAATAGATTCATAAGTTGTACGTATACTGTTTTATTCGCATAATTAATTTGATCTAGGTTTGAGTACACAAGTTCGAGGTGAATTACACCATTTTGTGTTAGCATTTTTCATTTGATTCTTGATGGAAAATATTTGATATGGATTTTGGGCTTGATTCTAGAATTCTCTATCATAGTATATGGCTATGCAAGGAGGCTGATGGCTTCTAGTCGAGAAACCGTATCGAAGTCCGCATTAGGGAAGTCGAATGGACAATACTAGTTCGAAAGCGAACTTGTGTGATCGAGCGAGTGATCGAATGTGATGTTGCGAAATGATGACATATGTACATCTTATGTTCTAATATCATTGATATACTTTTACGCTGAAATTGGAAGTTGTTGGGTTGGATATCTTTGTAATTTAATTGGAATTTTTCTTTTATGCAAAACTACTATCAATTTAAAACCATTTTTCAAAACTATTTTTCTTTTCTTTTTCTTAAACAAACTATTTTATTCTATTTTACATACAAACTATTTTACAAACTATTGTATTTACAAAACTATTTTACAAACTATTTTATATACAAAACTATTCTAAATTCAAAATCTTTTATAAAGCAAAAATGTTCAATCCCATATGGCTCTTCATACAGCGTAATTGATTTTGGAAAATTTTGATTCTGATATAAGATGGATCTTATGTAAATATAAGATGATTTTGAAAACCATTGATTTTGGAAATGAATTGTTTAACTTAAATTATATTGATTTAGAAACTTGGATTATTCTCCAAACCTATTATTTTGGAAACTTTGAAACTGAAGATATTTAAATTGAGAAGAAATAATTTGGTGGAATTGTATATTATTTTGAAACTGAACTGATATTGAAACGAATTGAATTGAGAACCTTATTTTACTAAATACTTGATTTGGGAGTTATCGAACTTATATAAAGCTGATTTGTATAAGTATGATGTTGATTTGCAACTATTGATTTGGAAAGGTACTCAATTTGAAAAGTGAAATCTTATATAATCAAAGTCTATATAAGTGTGATTTGCTATACTCTTGATTTTGGAAAGTATTTGATTTGAAATGAAATCTTATATATAATGGACTTTATATAAGTATGATATTTGAAAGTGATTTGAAAAGGTACTATATGATACATATTTTCGAAGTAAAGATATGGAAAGTGCCTTCTGCTTGATATCCACTTTGTGGCCACATTATAGATTCATTCTATCGATATTATTTTCTTTGATTTGGGTTTTTCAGATATAATACTCGAGTGTCCATCGAATTCCATGGCGTTACCCATGGTCTTACGAACTCGACTGCATAGCGTAATTCGCAGGGCCGAGATAGCCTACGGGTACTGATGTTTCCTGGGGGATCCAGGCGTAACCATTGTGTATCTGCGATCTATGGTCGTTTTAGTAGCGTAATCCGCAGGGCCGAGATGGCTTACGGGTATAGATGTTTCCTGGGGGATCCAGGCGTAACCATTGTGTATCTGCGGTCTACTAGTCATCATGGCGTAATTCGCAGGGCTGAGATAGCCTACGGATACGGATGTTTCCTGAGGGATCCAGGCGTAACCATTGTGTATCTGCGATCCATGATTCGACATGATTTGGTTGTTTTGTTTGGATTGTACTTTCCATATCTCTTTTTAAAAGTTTTTCCAGTATTTTCACTGGGTGTTGAAACAAGTCTACTAAGTACCTGGAGAATTCTAGCTTTGCGCCTAATCAACGCATAGCCAGAGTGTGTAGGAATGAGGATAAACTTGTTGAGACATCGAGTTATAAAAGTATTTTCAAAAGGAAAATTGTTTCGATATAAAAGTATTTTATTATAAAAGTATTTTCAACAAAGAAATTCTGTATTAATATTTGAAATTGAAATTTCTTATGGTTCTAAATTAATTATTCGTGCCCAATACTATTCTTTTGAATCTACCTTATCTGCTCAGCTTTATTTATTCACCTATATTTTGTTTTTCCGAATCTACCTTCTTTCCCTTTTTTTGAATATATCCTTTAAAATATTGTTTATTTATATACTACATGGTTTAATAGAAAATTTTAGTGTTATAAACATTTTAGAAGCTATTAATTAAATAAAACATATTTAAGGTAAATGATTATTGATAATATTTGAAAGTATCTTGAGATAAAATTTATAAATTTATGAATTATGGATTTAATGTTTTCAAATAGCTTCTTTGTAAAAATAAGTAATAGTGTAAATAATTGTTTCCAAATAGTTTACATATATTTATAAAGGTGTTATTTAAACATATAAATAGTATTTATAAAGGAAGCAAGAAATTTTACAAATAGGTTTTGAAAAGTATTAAAGTATTAAAGAAAATTGAATTTCAAATGAATATTTCGAGTAAAATTTATATAGTTCTAAATTAATTGTTTATTCTTGACTTTCAATCTACTTTTATTTCTGGTTGTTATATTCTCCTACCTCCTTCCTTTTCGGGGACGAAAAGTTTTGAGGAGGGGAGAGTGTAACGACCCAAAATTTTAGTGATTTTAATTATTAAATGAATTGGAATTTTGTGAAATTTGAAATACTTGAATTTGAAAATAAAAATTTATTATTTGGAATACGTCTATTTAAACATAGCAACCGGAAAATTTTCATCTGTTAATATTGAAGTTTATTTTATTGAGTAATTTTATTTCAATTTAAATCAGTTAAAATGGATGATAATAAAATATTTTCCGAAACCTAAATATATCAACATGAGAAAATTTATTTAGAACACTCTGAATCGGACTGCGAAATTCGTTTCGTGAAATTCGGACGTTTCTAGCTCCGTTTGGATTTTTCCGTACGGAATAGCAACATATATCGGCATCGATTATCAACTTTTGATCGGATGATCGTACCACTAATATCTGTATACCGTTTTGATCGTCTCGTTGTATCGATGTCCGCAGTATATTCATTTCTGTATTTTGAGGTCCGGTATGCGACAGAAACGATAAACAACACGTCGTAGCGGTACCACTTTCGATGTCCATTCAGATTTCAAACGGCCGTAGGCATTTATTTTCCGCTGTTACTTTTCCATCTTCTCGATGCATTGATGACTGCCTTTATTTCCATCAGTTTTGAAATATGAAAATTTTATACGTTTGCATTTATTAATTTTGAACAGTTCACTTTTGCCTTTATAACTTTCCCATTGCAAAGCTTGATATTGATGTCTGGCATCTTCAGTTTTCAATACTCTGCCTCTTCCTTTCTTTGTTTAGATGAAAATATATTATATAAAACCCAAGCAGCCCCTGGATCCATTTTCACTTCTACTCCTGACTCACTTTTCTTTTCTTTCTTTTTTTGTTTTGCCAAGCTCCTCTTTATAAATGAATCAAACTTCACCTCCGAGTGCCTCACCCTTCCCCTTTCAATCGCACGCCCTCTCCCCTTGAACGAGGCAGCTCACGTCACCCCATCCCCGCCAGCACCACCGAGGCCATCACCATCTTCCTACTCCGCCCCGCTCTCCATTGCGACCAAATCCACCGACCCTCCACCTAAGTTAGCAGACGCCTCACCTGCCATGATCGCAAACCCACGCATGGAGCAGCCTCGGCCTTCCTCCCCTCTTTCATGCTCTGGTCTTGCTGAGATCGGCCTTTCCCCTTCTCTTTTGTGTAAGTGTATATATATATATATCCTATATAAGCTATCTATTTTCTGTAGTGGTATATATATATTGTATTAAAGGTATTCATATGCTTCTATATATATATGGCCCGTTATATATTGTATATTTTCATATAAAATACTGTTTGATTTTATATTTGTCTATTTGGATATATTATATGTTGGGTATTTTATGATTTATAAAGGTGACAGTATCAGCCTATATATGTGGGTTAATTATATATGTTTCAGTCTGGGTATGTATGTGTGTGTGTGTGTGTGTGTATATAAAATCTATAGTTTATACTTATGTTATATATATTCATTCATATAAATCAATTTAGATACGTTACTTTATACTAAGTATAATATAATATTGTTTTATATTAAATATATACGTTACTTTATATATATGTTTATATGTTGATTTTGTAATTTACTTTAGTCAGTTCTATCTTACTTTGGTTCTGAAAATATAAAGTATATATTATATAAAGCAAGTCTGCATGAAAATGTTGGTTATAAATGTAAGTTCATACCAGTTTATGAAGTCTGTTTGAGTCGTTATATATCTATATATACAGGCTGTATTAGAGATATATATGAGTCTGCATATAACATGTATATTAGTATTTTTATATGATATGTTTGCATGAGTTTATATTAACATACATAGTTTTCGACAATTTTATAATAATTTTGAATCTATACCAGTTATATAAACCTTAAAGTTCTAATGTATATGTGTTGTTTATATAATAAATTGGAGTTTGATATAAATACATTTAGTAGAAGCTATTGATTGTGTCTGCACATTGTTTTAACCTACATAGTATATCTATATGTATATTTATATACTAGTATGCCTATGTTTTATGTATTCTGAGGTGGATATATGGAAGTCGATTTGTATACATGTAGATGTGTTACATTGAATTTTTATTATGCGTTGAAAGGTAAATGTAAATTTTAATTATCCTTGAAAACATATTATTTTAATATGTGGGTTTTAATATATGAAGTGATAGTTTATATATATTGGAATAAGGAAAATTCATTTCGACTTTAAGTGTAAATTATACTATGATTTGTAGCTTGCATATATAAGCTTATTTCTGAATTAAGTGTGGATATTGAAATATATATATATATATATATATATATATTATATGTGTTTGAGAATTTAGAATATGATTTTTGTATGTATATAGTATATTGACTAAATCTTTCTATGTGTTTAAGTTAAAGGTTGATTTTAAATATAGGTTATGTGTTTATTTAAAATTATAAGTTGTATATGAATTGTATATAGTATATATACAATTCATATATGTTCATTTATACCATCTATCTTCTTCAATCCAGTTTTGATTTGTTCTCGTCAAATTCTGTTATCAGCTCTATCCATAGAATCTGTGCCAATCTTACTTTGCTTTGGAATTCGTAGCTTGTTCTATGGACGAATTCTTCTCTAGCCTCAAAAGGTGAGCAACCACTCACGATTAATGTTCTTATATTTATTAAATTTGATTTCAATTGAAACGACAATTGAAATATGCTGCTGTTAGTTATTTAAATTGTTATATATGCTATTATCTATAACTGTTCACCTGTGGGATATGACACCATATCCTGTTGTTTATATTATATTGTTATTGATGATATATGCCTGTTATATTATTTTCACATCTGTTATCACTCTGCAAGTTCCCTGTCAGTATAGAATTCACTATGGGTTGAAATGATACATACCCGAACGATCTGTAGAATAAGAGAAAATCGTTATGGGTTGAAATGATAAACCCAAGCAATTTTCATTGAATTGAATTTGGGATTTCAGGTTGAAATGATATATACCCATATATTTTTAAATTACATATTGAAATGATAAATATCCGCATCACTTGACCGTAGTATAGAAACTATATACAAACACCGTTGGTCTATATATACACATATTTTGAAATGTATTTTCTATGGTTTGAAAGGAAATATATATGGTTTATTTAAATTTGAAAATATCATATATATGAATAAGTTTTAATATAAAATAGAAGATTGAATAATAAGCTTTAAATTTAGTAAAGTTTGAGTTAAGTAAATCACAATATGTTTAAGTATCTATTTAAAAATTTAATTTAAAAATAGATTTATAATGATTCTATAACTTAAAGGTTGAAAGGTTAAATTTGAATTTATTCGAAATTGTATTTACATAAGAATTTTTTTTAATTAAATTGATTTGAAACTTATTGAATTAGAGGGTTCTAAATATGATTTTATAACTTGATTTTGATTTAAAGTGATTAATTGGATATTTCAAGTTTTAAATAAAGCGAATGATTATTTAGTTTAATGTGAGTCAAGGTTATTTAAATGATTATGGATTTATTAAGTGAATATTTCAAAACTAAATAATAATGGAGTTAAAATAAGGTATATATGAAATTATCAATTTAGTTTTGAAAGTGCTATAATTTGGAAATATATATATTTGAAATAGAAATGATATTTTGGTTTTGAAGTATAAATAATTTTGAAGTGACCACGGTGTTATAATGACGTTTGGCTATAAATAGCGTATAATTCTACATAGTAGATAGTTCCACGGATCCTTAGAGGATGGTTATCCCAAACATCCTTTAAGTTACTTGTATTTCAGTTGATATTTCACTTGAGTTGGATTTATTGATATAAGAATGTTAATCCTGACTCGAGTGTTTTGTGTTTTGCTTTACGCTCGGGTCAGACTGAGTGATACAACATTTGAGACTCACCTTTGGAGTTTGGAGCTTCACTTGGAGATCCAACTATCGATTCAGCTTTCAGCTTTCCAATTGATCTGTTCAGAGATGTCATCACTGTATTTGAGATATTCTGTTGTATTTTATTTCAAACTCTGTTGTTTATATAATAGCTTAATGAACTACTATCTATCTATTCCGCTGCATTATTATATTACACTATGTCTGTGATTCTGTGATTGATTTATTTACTATATATGCTGAGTTTTGCCAAATTTTAAATTAACAATCTGATATTTTGACCAATTCAAGTCTGACATGTGTGGATGCGAATGGTTGAAAATAACGGGATGTTACACTTTCTATGGTTTCAAAAGGTCTTTTGTAAATGGTTTTGAAAGGCATGCTTTGGACTTTTATCCTAATGTTATAAAGTAAAGTAGTTAGCTTGTTTCAAAAGAGGTACTTTCATTGGTTTCAAAAGGGGTACTTTCAAAGATTTCGAAAGAGATTATTTAAAGGTTCTAAACAAAGGTTTCGAAGGTCTTTCTCAACAATGTTTTGAGTAAAGCATATATCATGGCAAAGAGATTTGAGTAAAGCAAATAGCATGTTTTCCTTGTTTAAGTATGATTTAAAGTGTTAAATCAATTTGAAAATGTTTTCAAGGAAAATTTAAAGGGTAGTTAACCTTAAGTAAATGACTTAGATATTAGAATACCGGATGGGACTGATATAGGACCGCACCCTATACATTAGCTTTAGCCCCATGCTAATTTAGTCCAAAATTTCAGTGTGTAGGGCTTAGTCACAGGTAAGACTTAAATGAAGGTTACGCATAAAAAGGAATATATACAGAGAAAATGAATTAGTTATTAGTGAGCCCGAAAAACCATTAGGATCAGGTGACCCTGGAGAAGTAAGTTAAGGATAGACCGTCCAGAAGTGTGTCTAACAGGTGTTAGATAATTGGTTCGGTAGGCCCGAGTCAGCCAAAGGTTAGTAATTAGTCAAACAAAACTATATTGTTCGGACAGGTAGTCCATTTGTTACCCGATTTATGAGCATATATCGTATTGTTATTATTGTTTTAATCGATTTGATTGTAGGATTCTGATTTCCAAAAAGATATGTTTTAAAGGGATATTAGTGAGAGGAAACCCGTTCCGCTTAGCGGCGTGCTCTCATTTAATATCAGTAAACCGAGATGTAATAGTATTAATCACACTGGGCTTTATGTCTAACTCAAAGTTTATGTTTTCCCCTTAAATTCTTGGGTGCTCAAAATTAATTTGAGTAGACTAAGAGTCAGGGTTTTCAGGTTTAGTGGGTTGACGAATAAAGCTTCCGAAGATGTACAGGAGGCATGGGTAGTTATTTAGGAGTTGATATTTTTATTTCCGCTGTGATGTATTAAGACAATTTTGTCTGTTTAGTACTCTGATCATCCAAGGGGGCATCTTTATATGTCACTCTTGGCGTATTTTGTAATAATTATATTTGATCATAACCTAGGAAATGTTTGGGATTATGTAATGGAATATAAAACAAGTTTTTGAAATGTAATCAGTAAAGTATGCTTTTTTTGGAATTTGTGATTTTGTTTTATATTCATATGCTTCTGATATTATGGATACCATTAACATTACCGTATTTTGTCACTGGAAGCTAATACTATAGATAACTGCAGCATCTATAGCGCTTAGCTTTAGGCCTCAAGATAGGGGATGTTATTGGTAGGCTGGTTCTGTGTTTGCATAGGTCAAAATGTTCGTCCTCGGGTACATTTTATCTAGAGGTATACCATTTTCGGAAGGTTGTATCTTACCTTGCCATTTGTTGGAATCCATATTCCGATAAGCACCTTCGGTTTTGATTTTGTACGTACTATTATTGTGATGTACACATCATAGCTACTTGATTACTAATATCTAAAACCCATAGACACTACTATAATATCATTGGATTTTATAATATAAAATGTTTTGGTTATCATAAGATAAAAACTCATCCTTGTTTATATGGGGCGTGATCTTACGAGATACACTTTATTTTAAAATGAGTTTTCAAATGTAGGAATCAATATGGTTAATTTGATTGAGCTTTCTCACATTGGTTTACCAGACTGATTCGGGAGTTATTTTCTTATAATGCTCGGATCAGCTCGAGCATATTTTCTAGATTTAGTTGGATTCTTTGGAGCTTTTAGGAGACGAGCTGGATCCTCCAAGATGTAATCCCACATCCTCTATCTTCTATCTTTTGCTTTTTGTTTGTTTTGTTTTTTCTGTATTTATCAGCAGTTGCAAGGACAGGCTGTTATAATTGTTCAGGCCGATAATAGGTTAGTGTACTCTGATGACTATATATTAAAGTTCTTTTCTTTTATAGAGATCATTGTTATATTATAGATTTCTTATCACATTTGTGAGATTTTGTTTTGTCTTTTTTTCTTGAATCTCAAATGATCTGTCTTTTAGGCACTTAAATGATCGATACATGAATACCGAGGATGTATTAAGTGTCATCTTTAGGTGCAAGAAAAACAGATCGTTACAAAGAGGACTTGAATAGGGATTTTACATATTACTATAGAAGAATATTTGCTAGATGCAGAAACAAGAGAGTTAATGTAGACCGAAAGCTTTTACTCCTAAGAATCAAAATCTTGATGAATTGGATGAGAAGTTTACTGTAGCGAATGTATGGAGTGCTCTTAATGAAATGCCTAATGATAAAGCACTAGGTCAAGAAGGATTTCCAAAATTTTCTTAAAAAAATATTGGACTTAGCTTAAAAGTGAAATCATGAGGTCTGTTGATGAGTTGGAAGTTGAAGAGTTAAACTTTGATAAACTAATTATGCTAACGCCATCTTAACACCAAAGAAAGAAGGAAATGTAATTATATGCTAAATGCTAAGGTATTATCTAATTGGCTTAATGGTAATATGGAATATTTGATTGATATGGCTCAGACTACTTTTTATTAAGGTTGGTCTATCTTGGAGGGAGCACCATTGGTACAGGAAGTAGTTCCTTGTTGCAATAAGAAATTAGTACCTTTTATGATATTGAAAGTAGATTTTGTTAAAGCATTTGATATTATTGATTTGGATTTTATTATTGACTTACTCAAGGCGTGAGGATTTAGTAAGAAGTGGATAAATTGGATTACAACTTTTTTTATTTCAAGAAAAGCAAATGCTTTTGTGATTGGAGTGTTAGAAAGTTAATTAATTCTGAAGAGGCTTGAAACAAGGGAACCCATTATCTTTGCTTTTATTTGATCTAACTACTGATGTTTTCACCTAAATATTGAATGTTAGCAGTAATAATAAGTTGTTGAAAAGTTTTTGTAGTAATTATATAAAGGGTGGCACAAATTCTTCATACCATGCCAATGATACATAATTTTAAGTGATCTAAGATTCAAATATATTGCTGCTCTCTGGTGTCATCAAAAACCACTCCAACTTGATCGGAACCTTAAAGAATACAGAAGTAGGATCCATAAAGAATGATAGTAATAGCAAGACCTTTCGAAAGAGTCGAAGGTATGCTTTTGTAAAATTTTGGATGAGCAATGCACTTTCAAAGAGGTCGAAAGGGGACAGGGACACCCTTTCGCTTCAATTGATCCCTTTCGAAATGGTTGCTTCTGCATGCATAAAGGTGTTTCGAATGTGTTAAAGGCGCCTTTCGAAGGTAATAGATTAAAAGCTTCTGCATGTGCGCCAAAACTTTCTAAACAGTGGGTTTCACCATCATTTACCTTCCGTAGAAGTACAATTGGCCAAAGCTACCCCTTCGAAAGCATAGATTAGCCTTTCGAATCAGTTGAAACCAACCACAATTATAAAGGAAAGCTTACATGAGTTCAATATAGCCTCCTAAAACACCAAAGGATGGGGTTCCGCATCAATCAACAAGAATGCATTCGAAAGCCACCTTTCCCATTTTAGCCTTCTACTATGCTCTAACTCATTCGAAGCCCCAAAGATACACCTTTCGATAGTATCGAAAACCTACATCCTTTCCTACCGGCAACATCACATCAACAACAAAGTGGAGGGTGCATATATACCTTTCGATGAAGTCAAAAGCACTCATGTTCCATTTATAAGCGAAGTTAGAAGGGCGCCCTGAATTTAGCAGTAATGAAAAGTCTTCAAGACACCCTTTCCACTCAGTCTAAAGGACCATTTCGAAAGGGTCCAACCTGCGCATATAAATAAGACCCTATGGGTATTGTTTTGGAGGATGGAAATTCATTCATTCTATGTTTATTCTTTTCTTAAATTTTAGAACCTTAATCTTTGAATCAAATTTGGGATTTTACTTTCTTATAGTACTAAAGCTTCTTGTATTCACGAAAATTATTAATAAAGCAAATGCATGGTATATTCAAATACAATGATTTCAATCTGCTACTTATATATGGTTCTAGTTATGGATTACATAAATCAATGTCAATTAAAAGGTTATCTTTCAAAGGAATAGAGACCTCTCGAACCAATTAAAAACCTTAGATATGATAGGTTCCGACGTTAGGTCACCTTAACCACTTCGAAAGGAAGTTTCGAAGGGGTCTTAAATCAACGCAACTAGTTCAAAAGGTAGTTTCGAAGGAGTTCTAATCATCCTAACCACTTCAAAAGGTCCTTTCAAAAGAGTTTTGGACTACCTTTACTGATTCAGGAGGTGCTTTCGAAGGGGCCAGTCTCACTTTTATACTTTAGGGTGTTGGCAAGTTTTCTTGTTAGCAATGTGCGACGTGGTCTTACAAGATACCTTTATTTTCGAAAGGTTTTATAACATTGAAATCCATTTTATGTGTGTTTCTCACGCTGGTTTACCAGACTGATCTGGGCATTATTTTCTTATAATGCTCGGGTCTCCCCAAGCATGTTTTTTAGATTTAGTTTGGATGCTTTGGAGCTTCAGAAGATGAGTTGGATGCCTCCAAGACGTGTTCTTGTACATTTTATTTACGCTGCATTGGTTGTTTATATTTATCAGCATTTGTGAGGATAGCTTATTACTGTCCAGGCTGATGATAGATACTTAACTCTGATTGATGTATGTATGCCACAATTTTCTTTTGTAATCATTTGTTGTATATTATATATTACTCATCACGATGTAGGATTATGTTCTGCTTTTTCTTTCTTTTTCCCTCCAACAATCTGTCTTTCCAGCACTTGGATGCTCGACACGTGAGTACCGTGGATATATTAGTGTCGACTTCTGAGGGTTGAAACACTACAAGAAAATGTTCTATTAATAGCAAGCAAGGATTGCATGAAAACTTGGCTTGCTATGATTTGGTAGTTTAGTTGTCATTTAGGTTAAAAATAGCTTGTTTTTACGCTATCATTAAACAAAAAGAAAGTTTGGCGGTGCGATACTACGTTTCCCTCCTTCTTATTCTTGTGCCGCCAAACATTCATTCCTTCTTTTCACTTCATTTCCAAAATCCGAAATAACAAGAGCTCTTCACTTACGAATCTCCTCCCCACTCAGGAATCCCTCTTCAATCATGAATCCCTTCTTCACTAACGCATATCTCTTCAATCGCAACTCCTTCCTCACTCTGAAAGCTTGATTCCGCAACCCGCTCGATTCCTCAAAGCTCGCTGTGCGATTCCTCAACGAAGGTGATTCCTCCACGAAGCTAAAGCATGATTTTTCGAGGCAGCTTAAGCATGATTCCTCAACGAAGCTCGATCCCTCAATGAAGCTGAAGCGCGATTTCAACATCGCAAACCTAACTTTAGGTATATTTCTCGATTTCTATTTTTTTAATTGTGTGTTGAGTAGTTCCAGCACACACTTGCGAATAAAGTTTTTTTGAATGGTTTTGGAAATTTTTGGTGAAGAGAGTATTATTTATAAGTGATGTAAAAGATAATGGGTAAGAAAGTTTAAGTTTTTATTTTTAAATTTTTTATTGTAGAAACAAAAGAACAAAGAAAAAAGAAAAAAGAAAAGAATGTCAAAGGAGGTTATTCGAATGTTGTTTTTAGCTATGACTTGTTTAATCCAACTACATGGTTTTGACAACCTTGTTTGGAGAAAATGCTGGTGCATGAAAGAACATGTGTAAAATTAAATGTTGGTTTGGGAGTTGCTTGTATTATGAGAAAAACATATTCAGACTAGAGTGGTGCATATTCCTTTGAAATCAAGTGTTGCATGGTTTCTTGCTATGTTAACATACCTTCTAGATGTTGTGACAGATGGGTAAACGTATAGCGATCTTATTTCATTTTAAACAATTATTTAGGGGCCTAAAATCGAAAAAAAAGCTGACAATAATAATGTTCTACCTTAGGCCTTTTTTATTTAAATAGATTACAGTACTGTTGGCATAGGTACATGCACATGAACAAGTTCTTGTATATACTAAAGTGGGTATATATTATGGTTTTATGCATCACTACAACAAAATTCTTCAATAATTACAGCAGATAACAGTGTTGAAACACATCTTGCCATCTTTGAGCTAGTGTGTTAATAAGTCGAGTTGTCATGCTATTTTATTTCCCCCAAACTTAAACTTAAGTGGGAAAACATATATATATATATATATATATATATATATATATATATATTCATATCCACATACATGCATTGCAGAGCAGTGGAGAAGCAGCAAAGAACAACATTCATTGTAGAGCGATGAGGCACAGCAGAAGATAGATCATTAGATAAATATAAGCATGGAACACGTGTCCCATTAACAGCCAAGACAAATGAAAGTAAGAGAGGTGAACATGAACATGGACAGAGTAGAATGGATAGAGTAGCAAAATTAAGCTGAGAAAACTTTGATTCAAACTAGGATTCAACTAAAGATTCTATGCTTACAAAGGTATCATGTAACCATTTCCCTTCATCAAAGAGTTATTTGTTTATTCATTTATTGTGTTTAAATTGGAATTCTACTAGGATGGATGCATTTATGTATTCAATTGATATGTATAGCATTTATTTATTCATTTATGTGTTGCAGTTGGCGAAGCTCCAAAATATTAGATCATGAAACCGAGAAGCCAATCCGTTGTCGAAGGAAAAACTACAGTATGCTGCAACTGATGCATTTGCACCTTGGTACATATATGAGGTATCACTGCAGCTATAGTATCTACATTCATTATCTTAATATATACATTGGCTCATTTGATTTGTAAATACTCTTCTTTTCTAGGTTTTAAATACATATTCAAATTTGAAGCCTGAGAATAAAGTTGTGAATAAGGATTATGTGCACATTGATGATCGCTCATAGTTCACTTTATACCACATATATTACCATTTGGCAGATAGAGTTTCGATGGTGTAAAGTATCTTCCATCTGTGAAATTACCAGTTTTTGTATTTTAGCACTTTGGGTATATTAAAATTTTACTAAAAAGCTAATATTATGATATTCTTCTTGTGTAGATATGAAAGCTTTAGATACCAGCTAAATTAGATGATGGTGGTGCACCTGTAAACTAACACTAGTTTCCTCCCTCGTGATATCTTATATTTATATCGTATAATTCAGTCATTTTTAACATTTGAACTATTTATTGAGTTTTTGAATTTGAGATTTTCACTTCTCGTGAATTTAATGCTTTTGATAGTAGTTTCGAGTTATGCTATTATTCTGATTTAGAATTAGGATCCGAATAGCATTGGTGAGTTATATATAAATTGGTTGACCAACTGTATATCATGTTTCTTACCCATGTATACTTTTACAAGTTCAAGGAATATAATCAACAGAAAACATGAAATTAATGGCTTTCTTAGAGTAGCCTTACTTGGTATCTCTTAATGTGGGGGCCACAACAAAGGGTAGCCTTACTCAGTATTAGTTTTTAACTGTGTGCATACCATATTATAGTTATGAATATTTGTGATTAGAGTTGTGAATATTGAATTATATTTAACTTTTTGCATGAAGTTTTTACAAGATTAGCAGCTTAAAAGGTTCCCCAATATGGCAGCAATTTGAGCATAATTTGCAACTCATCCTATCAAGATCATGTCATAATGGCAGCTTATAATACAAAAGGTAAAACTTCAGTTATGCACATATTCTCATATCATGACTGTTTAACATAGAGACTGTAGGATTTGGATTTTTATTAGTATGTTATGTTTATATACTCATATACTTGATATTTTGATTCTACTAACTTATAGCAGGTAGAAAAACATTTGTCGTGCATGCGACATATGTATGTTTTTGTGTGTGTGTGTGTCTCTCTCTCTCTCTATATATATATATATTATTTTTCATACTTAACTTCATACAAACAAAGTAATTAGTCTTCATTTTTTGATTTAAAATCTATGGCATTAACACCTTTCACACCAGCGCAAGATATGAACTCAATTCTTTCATTCGTTAACCATATTTTTTATGATACAAGAAGGCTACTACTGTCTAGAACAAGTCGAACAAAATTTGATTGGACCATTGCTAGCTTGCATGATTGCATAATCCTAGAATAGTTGTCTGGATTAACATTGTTTCCTAGATTATGTAACAATATTATTCACAATAACAACAAAGTTCAGACTGCGGTTACAAATGGAAATTTCTATAATATATAGTCTTTATACGAGATGGCAGGTCACAATAACTGTAGATTAAATATACAGATATTACTCTACATATCACCTATCAATCGTTTCTTCACTTTTAATAACCATTTTTATATCAAGTTGCTATAGTGAGCTTTTTTTTAGGTATATATCTTAGGTATTTACTCCGTCAAATATATGTTTTAGTATCAGCCCTATTATTGTTGCCCTTCATGGCTTTTCATTACTTCGGTTTGTGTAGTTTCGGGTATCATCATTATGCAAAAGCATGAGAGGTGGTTTTAATGACATCTTTAATAGTATAGTATAGATAGTGGGTTCTAAAAGGCAGCTGTACTTGCCATCATACTGACTGCATGCTTTTAAGGAGGCTGTTCAAATTTCAGGACACTTCACGATGCTGACGTGTTGAAAGAGAAGCAGAAGCTGCTATATAAGCATTTTTAAGAAAGATTGCAGAAGCAACAGTTGTTTGTTAGCTACAACCAAAGGTCTTACTTGAGGTCTTCATAATGAACCTAATGAACCAGAAGATGTGGTTAGTGCTTTATTCTTCCTTATTATCGTACGTGATCTTAATGGGATTCACTTGTTTTCTCCTTTCTTCTACTATTTTACCGATTACATGAACCTAAGCAACAGGGAGTGCAAAGGAGTGCGCAGAAGTGAGGTATGCCTAGCAGTGGCCTTTCTGTAAATATTCGAAAATTCATCATAACTGGGACTTGCTTTTATTTTGTAATTGGTGGGGATGGGTCTTTATGATGAAAGAGCATCTGTCTTAGTAATCCCACAGTATGTTCTTGTTTTTCAATTGCATATCAAATAGCTTGGCGCCACACTGTTTTACCTAAAACTATGCTATAAATTGATAAGCTTGTCTGAGGACTTGCTAGAAATGTAGAAATAAGCTTAACGTTGTGAGCGGTTATTTGATGAATTATTTGTTATTTTGGCACTGTACAAATAGTTTAGTTGACTTAAACTATTTACAGGAAATGAAAGCACAAGGGGTGACTGAAGAAAGGCTTCAACTTCTAAAAGGTGTAACAAGTGCTTTCAGACCTGGTGTTCTGACAGCTCTCATGGGAGTTAGTGGAGCAGGAAAGACGACTCTCATGGATGTTTTGGCTGGTAGGAAAGCTGGTGGTTACATTGAAGGGGACATAAGAATCTCTGCATTTCGCAAAAATCAAGCAACATTTGCAAGAATTTCAGGGTATTGTGAGAAGAATGATATTCACTCGCCTCAAGTGACAATCAAGGAGTCTTTAATCTACTCTGCTTTCTTAAGACTTCCTCAACTTGTCACTAACGAGGAAAAAATGGTGAGTTACTGGTTTATCTACATAACAAAGAAAGTGGGCTAACAATGCGTAAATAAAATTCTAATTTCAATCAGAGATTTATGGATGTAGTGATGAATTTGGTTGAGCTGGATACAATCCAAGATCCTATAGTTGGTCTTCCTGGAGTTACTGGTTTATCTACAGAACAAAGAAAGAGGCTAACAATAGCTGTAGAGCTTGTGGCTAACCCTTCAATAATATTTATGGATGAACCAACATCTGGTCTTGATGCTTGGGCTGCAGCAGTTGTTATGAGAGCAGTCAGGAACACTGTGGACACAGGCAGAACTGTTGTCTGCACTATACATCAACCTTGCATAGATATTTTTGAGTCATTTGATGAGGTACAGTTTCTGCATTAACTTACACAATGTTCACCATGACCCATCTGTCTAAGCACATATGTAAAAATGATGTCGACATGGTATCAAATAAATACATGATGCTTAATGTGCAAACATAATCTTAATTTGAAGAGGTTTCGTTCAAACCTCATCACCGTGGTTTTATCATTTATAGTGCTCAACTAAATAGTAAATACTATTTTTTTGTGCTTTTTTACTAATATGTTTCTTGACAGTAAGGATTATTTTGAGTTGGATATCGTCCACTGTTGATGTTTGTTTTATTAAACAGCTGCTGCTACTGAAGAGAGGCGGCCAAGTAATTTACTCGGGTTCGTTGGGTAAAAATTCTTACAAGATGATCGAATATTTTGAGGTTTGCATTTGTGCATCCTTTACTGTTTTTAACTTTTTATACAGTTTATGAATATTAGTTTCTGTTTTACTAGTAAAATTTCAATAATGTCACTGAGACAAACTGAAATCGTAACATTTTGTTAAGGTACCACATTCTGCTTCTTTTGTTGAATGTTTATTTTCCAATGCATCAACTAAAGTGTTGATTTGGCAAAGGTAACACAATTTTTTGGCTATAGGAAGTTGTATTTGGCAAGCCACACAAACACTCACACACACAAAGGGCAAGTGTTTAAACCACCTCCATCTATCAAAAATTCATTGAAAATGCATGGTTTAGTTCATACATTGCAGAGTGGACATCATTTTCTAAGTACCAAATTACCACCAACTAGCCCACCTTCCACAAATTTTGTTTCCCAATAACCCACACTAGTATTTGAAATGAATCAGTTATGGCTACAACTAAATATGTTTTAGAGAATGACTTCTCTGGCTATAAAGGGTTGGTTTTGCTTTGAAACAGATCCGATTGTTAAATATAAAATATGAAAACATAGACTAGAAAACAAATAAATAATAAGTTCGCACCATTTAATAAGAAGATGGAGTTGTATAACAGTACTGTAAGTAGATGATCAAGCATGTGGAAGCATGATATATATCTAGCATGGTAATTATAAACTTTTAAAATTATGTGTATAATTACCCGTCTTGGATTGAATTATACAGCCATGGGATACCTACAAGTCAGATACAAGTATCGATTTGAAGAAGCATCATGTCCCGATCACATGGAACGATAAGTTAGCGCAATGGACTGTGAAGTCACTGAGATGGCCAATTGATTTGTTCTTTCAGGTTAGAAACCTAACAATCATGCTATGATTATGCTAGTAACCATTTTTGATACATATTTCATTTTGTTTTGAAAAAATACAGAGAAGGTATGGTTGTAGAGCAATGATGCTGGAGACAGTAGCAGCAGTACCAGGGATGGTAGGAGGAATGCTCCTTCACTGCAAATCACTACGCCGTTTCGAGCACAGCGGGGGATGGATCTGGGCACTTCTAGAAGAAGCGGAAAATGAGAGAATGCATCTGATGGCGTTTATGGAAGTTTCTCAGCCTTACTGGTACGAGCACGCTCTTGTCATGGAGGTTCAAGGCGTCTTCTTCAATGCCTACTTTTTGTATTGACGTATATCTTTGCTTTTAGTATGTATCGTTTTGGTTAGCTACGGTTGTTATTGTTTTTTTTTAGATTACAAATATTTAATGTTTGAAACTTTGTTTACGAAATATTATGGATATATATATTGTGGTTTGGCTTATGTCTCCATTTGATTACGGACATCACAATGTGATAATTGTGTTTTTTTGAAATTTTATAATATACTCGTAGAATTGTAAATTGTAAGCTGGAATGTATGTAGCAGCAATGATAAAAACTTATAGCATTTTAACTGTGCTATGGAAAGATGGTTTTTCCCAGTTTTAATATACTACAACATTATGATAGTGCTATAAACAGTTTTCATAGCAAATAAACGATTCTATAAAAGACAGCTAAACGCTATAAAAAGTAGTTGTATTTATGCATACAATCTACGATTGCAGCCCAAAACGCTATTATATATTTCGTATGTATGACAACTTATTGTTATATAACATTCATAAAAACGCTATAGTTTTACTTCATAGCGATTTTTCAAGGCTATTACAAATCATGTTTATAGCACTTTTAAACCGCTATGAAAAGTCCTTGTCCATAGCGTCTCTTATAGCGTTTTTTATGTTGCTATTATAGGTCACTGACCTATAACAACATGTTAATATACAGCGTACCAAAACACGCTATAGTAGTCTATAATAGCGTTTTTTCAACGCTATTAAAGGGTGTTTTTGTTGTAGTGAAAAGACAAATCGTTATAAAATCTATACTCAATTGAACTAAACATTCAGTCTGAACATAAATAGCATAGTTACAATCACAAAACAAGTGAGTGTAATCTTCAATCCCTTCACCATAGGAAACACATTTTTCATTTATATTCATCTTCTAGGCCTTTAGCATAAATCTTTCCATGATTTGATATCCACATATGCATCTTCACCGTTATATGAGTAGCTTTGATCTTCCATATATAATCAAAGTCTAAAAATTATCTACCAGAGAAATTTATAAGCTTATAAGCTCTTCACCTTAAAATTCATATCATTACATAAGTTCCATTCAACAAGATCATTCCCTCTTTTAACTTGTAATTTTCTAATAAAGCAGTAACCTTCATCAGTTGTTAAAGCTCCTCCTTTAACAATTCTGTTGAAAGATAATTTCCATTTAAAACCCACAACATGATCATCATACATCTCAACTACCGTACACTTATTATTGCTTACTAATTCAAATGACATGCTAAACTCAACAATAAGAGGCATTGATCATATCCAACTATCCGACTAAAAAGCAGTTCCGACGTCATTATTTCGCATTACATTTGGTCCTAACTTAAAATATTATATATTACTCATTATACCCTTCCAACGGCTTAAACAATTTGTATACATAAACCAAAGAGAATTACCATCATAATTAGCATTTATTACCCAAACTTTCCATAAAGCTTTATTGTCACCTACCATAACCCATATCCATTTACAACGGATAGAATAATTCATATCAGACATAGCTCACCCAAACCTCCTTATTTGGCTGATTAACATATCTTAGGAAATTAAGTACCTTTGTTTCTTTCTTTCCAATCCAAAAGAATTCCTTCTTAAAGTATCAATCTTCTTCAAAACCCATTGAGAACATTTATAGAATGAGAACCAGCATAAAGGCAATGCAGATTGAACTGAGTTAACTAGTACAAATCTTCCTGCCTTGGATAGTGATTCAACCTTCCATCTAGCTAACATAATATTAAATTTTCTAATAATTAAATGCTAATCTTGTTTAAGCAATTTGCTAGGTATTATACACAATCCAAAATAGTTCAGAGGAAATTCTCTCACTTTACAGTTGAGCATTTCAAAAATATCATGCAAATTTGATTTAGGACAACCAATAGCAATTATAGAGCTTTAATGAAAATTAATCTGCAACCCTCATAGACTTTCAAATGCATACAAAATAAATTCGAGAGTGTTAAAAAGAAAACTTGTCAACACCCCAAAGTAGAAAAGTGAGATTAGCCACTTCGAAAGCACCTCTCGAATCAGTAAAGGTAGTCCAAAACTCCTTGAAAGGACCTTTTGAAATAGTTGGGATGATTAGAACTCCTTCAAAACTACCTTTTGAACTAGTTGCGATGATTTAGGACCCCTTCGAAACCTCTTTTCGAAGTGGTTGAGGTGATTTAACGGTGGAACCTATCGGATCTAAGGATTTTAATTGGTTTGAGAGGTCTCCATTCCCATGAAAGATAACCTTTCGATTGATGTTGATTCATTTAATCAATAAGCAGAACCATATATAAGTAGCAGATTGAAATCACTGTATTTGAATATATCATGCACTTGCTTTATTAATAATTTTTGTGAATATAAGAAGCTTTAGTACTACAAGAATGTAAAATCCCCAATTTGATTCCCCTCACTTGAAAGGATGCTCTTATGCTGGCTTACTCCGACAATATACAGAAGTGTCCAGATTTAAGCTTCCCATCACTTGATCCTGTGATGGTCAAAAGATTCATGGACAAAATCAAAGAAATGGAGCAAGGGATCGAGGTTCCGAGAGAGAGGAAATTGGTGTCGCTAAACTCTTATCTTTCGAAGTCCCTTCTGTAGAAGGAGATTCTAACTCTGACAAGGAGGAAGATGATGAGGATAATGAAATCGTCGTCGAGGAAGGTGGCAAGGACGACGACAACGACGATGATAACCTTGACATTGAGGATAGTGGTTAGGGTTCTGGCGGTAATGGAGGTGATCATGATGGTTCTCACGGAGGGGATGGCGATGATATTCCTAGGGCTTCAAAGAAATTCATCCCCGATCCCATTGACTGTGAAGCAAGTCAAACTGAACTTCCTGAGCCTTTTGATCTACATGAAAAAGACGCCAATATTGATGTTGAAGAACAAGATAGGAAAAAGCAGACCCCACAAACTTCAATTCCTGTTTCGTAGGTATAGGATTCTTTGTCTAAATGACTTTCGTTTCCAAGATTACAGTAGTTGAAAATTTTCTATGTTAGGTAAAGAAGAAATACATTCAATTTTAGAAAACAAAGCTTGAAAGAAAACAGGTAGAAATAAATTGCCTTTATAGGGAGTTAGACAAACAACTAAAAGAATATAATGCACTTTCTAGCAAGTATTATAAGCTTAATAAAAGCGCTATAATGTTAGCGCCTTTTAAAGATCGGGAAGCGACCCCTCGACTGAAAAGGATACACCTTCGTTATGACAAGCTCCTAGAAGAGAATAGGGAATTGATAACACTCTTTTAGATGTTGATTGAGGACAGAGATATCCTGGTAGATTTCCTATAAAAAGCTTATTATAGACATCCAATTGTTGATTTTTCATACTTGGGTGATTTAAGTAGAGGTCTACTTAGATATCTACGCGGAAGATATTTAGATGAATTTGGATTTGATCCACATCCGGGAGCTTACTGGAATTTACCTCGAGTCAAATCAATCCCTCACGAATTGTCTCCAGAAAAGCTCAAATATTATAAGGATAAATTCATTTTCGAGTTATTCAAAAAATCAATTTTGTAAGAACCAGATGAACATTTTTAATCACGTAATAATACTAATTTATGAATTTTTTTATTAGTTTCCTTTTATACTTAGTCGTATGTTATTATGTTATTACAGAACAAACGTCTCTCAAGCAGCCTTGTTTCTAGAGATTACTTAGGCAAATATGTCAAATTAAGGAGAGATTACTTAGTAAAAGCCTCGCTCTTGAAATCCTTAAGGTTGGCTAGATATTGCTTTCTTAGAATTTACAAAGGCTTTATATGCAACATCCTCGCCTTTATTTTGATTCTCTTGGCGCAGAAAAGGAAAGGCTTCTTAAGGAAATCCGAACATACAGACCAAATTAATATGCGACCGTGATAATCCTCCTACTGGAGAATGGGATTATAACATCCTCCAGTTATTACCCTAGAAGGATTTGATTCCCCTTTTGATTTGACAATTACTCTTTTAGCTAATTCTTTGAACAAAGTTAAAAATGATGTTTCTTGACTTTAAATGTAATAAAACAAGTATTAGATTATAACAACGAGATTGTACTTTTTGTTTTTTTCTTGAGTTGTAACCTCTATTATTGTAATAAAATAAATTGGTAATTTGAGTATTAACTTTGTTTTTTGTTTGTTAAAATAGGAGTTACAGTTATCTACCATGTCGCTCTTATTAGGTTCATTATCTAGTTTCACCGACATCAAAGATAGGTTGGTAATGGATGTTGAAAAGAGAAGCCTCCATAAAGATCCTCTGTCTGCTCATCTTCAAGGCAACACTGAAGCGTTGGAATGGCGTAGGAAATTTTTGCTTCAAAAGACAATTATTAGAGACCTTAGTGATCAAATTAATAATCTTGAGGAGGATATCAAGAATAAAAATGAAACAGTTTCCCAATTAAAGTGAATCAAATCCTTCAATTAACTTTGATTACGAGATGTCTAAGCTGTTCCAACTGGTAAGCGATTTGGAGATAAAATTTAAAGATAGTCAAGCTCAATTCAAATCGTTGGAATTTATCATGGAGTCGACATTTTGAATATCGTTTTACCGAGTTCTCCAATCACCTAATTTGTTGTAAAATCGACAAGGTCTTCATCTCTAGCAATTCAAAAATTCCCTGCTACGACAAACCCTCTTACAGGTTTAGAGGAGAAGGCAGTGGGTGAATGGTGTAGGAAGGTCAAATTTTAAATGATGAGATATTTTAATGATCAACATAAAGTGAGATAATCGCAACGTATTAATGAATATGCGGCTAAAATTCAAAGACTTGAACATGAAATGTATCTTCTCGCAAAGCGCATCACTGATTTGGAAAGAGAAAACAACACCCTCAAAGGTGCCAATAAAGCTTTCAACCGCACTTCAAAGACTCATATTGAATCCATTGATGATGCTGATGAAATTAAGAAGAAGGAAAAGAAGCTTAAAGAAATTCTTTGTATAGCGATTCGCCATATTGTCGATCCTTTAATTGCTGAGAGTCTATATAAAGGCTATCCAAGATCTATGCTACATACTCTTGTACTATATACTTATAAATAATTTTATAAATTATGTAAATTATGCGAATATCACCTATTTTGTAGCCTTTGCTTGTTCTTATAATGTTGTTTCTAAATTTACTTCCTGATAACTTTGACTATGGTTTTTGTATTTGTCGACCCATTCAGTCTTCCTTATTGATCTTGTTTTACTGTAAAATATGAAGTAGACAACATTTCTTATCATTAATTTGAAATCTATGCAAGAATATGTTTGGTGGTTCTTTATCCTATAGGCAGTAGTATGAGGAATCCCACTAATTCCAAAAATCTAAGTAATGGAAGTTAACAGATCATCATGTGAAAATAATAAGTGAAGAGAAATTCCACAGTTAGAAACGAATAGAAGTCTTGAGATTTGACTTTGGTAATGATAAGAGAAAACCAGAAATCTGACTATCTATGGAATTTATAATGGAAGGCTAGAAATCCAAATCTAGCATTAATAATAGAAGTTTAGAAATATTTTTTTTAAATAACTGATAGTCCAAGAATAATCGTTTAATAATAAAACTCCAGAGATCATTATCTTGAAATAAGTCATAGTAGACTAGGAATCCTCTTTTTGGGAATGGATAATATAAGTCTCTGAGATCCTTATCTGGAAATAATAGAAGATCTGAAATCCATATTTGGGTATTAGTAAGATAGATTCAAGAATTAGTATAAGATCATAAATCCATAATAGAGGTCTCAATAATAGTGATCCCGAAGCCCATATTCAGGCATTAATGAGTGAAGTCCAGAAATCAATGGTGAGAGACCCGAATCCCAGATTCAGGCATTAATAAATGAAGTCCAAAATCCTCTTTTGGAAATTAATTGAAGGCTACGGATTTTTATTTGAGCCTTTTGTTTTGCACCACTCTTTGGGTTTTGATTTCTTTGACATGTGCCATCTTTTAGGCTCTGTGTATTGTCATTGTTTGGTGTGCCACTTCTCGGACTGGGACGTCTTAGTCTGTTGTTGTCTAGTGTGCTTGCTTAGCTTATCCACAAGTAGGACCCAGGGACTTGCCCAACCTCCCTCCAAGAGGCTCTCCATCTAGGCCTAATAGGGGGATTGAAGGCTTGTCGGTACCTTGGCCATACTATAGCATGGCGGGACCAAGGACTTACTCCGTACTCCCTCTCGGTGGTGCTCTAACCAGGCCTTATAGGCATGAAAGAAGGCTGGTCGTTGCCTTGGCCAGGCCATGGCGTGGCGGGACTAAGGGCTTACTCCGTCCCCTCTCTAGGGGGTGCCTTGATCTGGCCATAACGCAGTGCGATCAAGGGCTTGTGATACTTTAACCAGGCTATAGTATGGCACGGATAAAGGTTTACTCTAACCTCCCTCCAGGAGGCATTTTGACCTGGCCAACTCGGCGTGGACAAAGGCTTATAACCGTTTAAGGTAATTTCCAAGATTAAGGATAATTTTACTCCTGACCATGTAGATTCTCTTTAACAGGTGCTTTATTGAATTTTTCTAGGGTCGCTTTACAAATATGTAGATCTTTCCTTATCTGAAAAAGTTGATAACCATTCCTTAAAGTGCTCTGCATTGATTTAGTTCGTTCCCATTCATCATGTAATAGTGATAGTAGGATTCTCGCCGATTCCTTTCGTATTTGAGTTTTTTCTTTTTGGATGGCCAATAGTTGAGTTCCTCCATGGTTAGTAAATAAATGTTCTCAATCGATGTAGTTAGATTGTAATTCTTAGGGAGTCTGTATTTGAAACTCATCTTTTGAGGATGATTTCTAGGTTTTTTTATTGCTTGATTCAGGAGCTTCACCCTTGACCAATTTTCATTTCAAAACCTTTTAAAGCTCGTATATAGGTAATGTTCCACTTGTTTCTTGATGCCATTTTTATGCAAAGGTGTAGTAATCAGCCATCATCCTTTCTTCAAAGATAGTGCTTTTGGTATAGAATTGAATTTTCTTCTTCATTTGATCAAACAAGTTATCCCTCTTATCTTTTTTTCCCCATAAAATAAAGATGTGTGTAGGGCCAATGTGGAAGGGGTTTAAACTCCACTTGTCTGGATCATAAGATTCAGCCTTTTTTTCTTTGTGATTCTCAAAGGCTCCAATCTTAATATCTACTCTTCATATAGTTTAAAATCTTCATTGATTTCTGGGAAAATCCAATTGAGTGTGGCTCTGAGGATCCTTGCTCGGACTTTCTAATTTTGCTAAGCATGGTGGTGTAAGATAAGCTTGGAGTAGAACAGGGTTAGAGGAAAATAATGCCCGGATCAGTCTGGTAAACCAGCGTGAGAAACACACATGGACTTTAATGTTATAAAACCTTTTACTAATAAAGGTATCTTGTAAGACCACGTCACATATTGTTAACAAGAATACTTATCAACACCCCAAAGTAGAAAAGTGAGACTAGCCTCTTTGAAAGCACCTCTGGAATTAGTAAAGGTAGTCCAAAACTCTTTCAAAAGGACCTTTCTATGTAGTTGGGATGATTAGAACTCCTTCGAAACTATCTTTTGAACTAGTTGCGATGATTTAGTACCCCTTCATAACCACCTTTCGAAGTGGTTGAGGTGACCTAAAGTTGGAACCTATCAAATCTAAGGTTTTTAATTGGTTCGAGAGGCCTCTATTCCTTCGAAAGAAAACATTTCGATGGACATTGAACCATGTAATCCATAACCAGAACCATACATAAATAGCAGACTGAAATCACTGTATTTGAATATATCATGCGCTTCCTTTATTAATAATTTTTGTGAATACAAGAAGCTTTAGTACTAAAGAAAGTAAAATCCTAAATTTGATTCAAATATTAGGGTTCTCAAATTTAAGAAAAGAATAAGCATACAATGAATGAATTCCCATCCCCTAAAAAAATACCCCTAGGGTCTTATTTATAGGCGCGGGTTGAACCCTTTCAATTAAGTCGAAAAAGACTAATTCGAAAGGGTCCAACGCGCACCTATAAATAAGACCCTAGGGGCATTGTTTGGGGAATGGGAATTCATTCATTCTATCCTTTTCTTAAATTTGAGAACCTTGATCTTTGAATCAAATTGGGGATTTTACTTTCTTGTAGTACTAAAGCTTCTTGTATTCACGAAAATTAGTAATAAAGCAAGTGCATGATATATTCAAATACAATGATTTCAATCTGCTACTTATATATGGTTCTGATTATGGATTACATGAATCAATGTCAATCGAAAGGTTATTTTTTGAAGGAATAGAGACCTCTCGATCCAATTAAAAACCTTAGATCTGATAGGTACCAACCTTAGGTCACCTTAACCACTTCGAAAGGAGGCTTCGAAGGCATCCTATATCATCACAACTAGTTCAAAAGGTAGTTTTGAAGGAGTTCTAATCAACCCAACAACTCCGAAAGGTCCTTTCGAAATAGTTTTGGACTACCTTTACTGATTCGAGAGGTGCTTTCGAAGAGGCTAGTCTCACTTTTCTACTTTGGGGTGTTGACAAGTTTTCTTGTTAATACACATAAACACGGACGGGTTTTTACCTTATGATAACCAAACCCTTTATAGGAAATCTTGTGATATTATAATAATTTCTAGGGTTTAAAATAAATATATAAAATAGCTAGAATGCTTAAATCTCACGTTCTAGTATAGTTGGACACAACTAAGTCCTTAAGGTACTTATTGGAGAATGGATTTCATCAATAATAAGGCTACTAGGGTGCCACCTGTCATAGTACACCTATAGATAAAATGTACCAAGGGCCTCACATGAACCCCTTGTGAATCAAGATCGGCCTACACCTTACTGGATAGTACCAAATATTTCACTACCTCGGTTCTTTGCAACCTTTTCCCGAGAGCTCTCATGCATATAACAAATCCATAAATTGTGATCTAGAAGGGTAGTGCCCATACCCTAATAGGTGCGACCCACATAGTCCTGAAGCATATTCCCTGTTTTAGTCATTCCCAGTTGTGAGGCTAGAGGCTATGGTTTACCTTTTATATAGCAATCCCACTTGAAATGCTGACACTGCACTCCAAGCAACAATGCAACGCCAACATTCGTCCATACAAGTTGTTTATGATACGATTCAAATCTTTGAGAACCGATGTTAATTCGACAACGTTGGAAAGGTTCAAATCCATGAGTCGATGGGGAAAATTGACCCAAATTGCCAGATTGATAGGGAAAATCGATCCAAACCTTCTGAGAACTATCATTCCTTGGGCAATGTCGGGAAGGTTCAAAGCTGCCGAGTCGACAAGGAAAATTGACTCAAACTACAGGATCAACGGGGAAAATTGATCCAAGCCCTCTAAGAATCGGTACTATTCCAGCAACGTCGGGAACACCCAAACCCACCGTGTCGATGGGGAAAATCGACTCAAACTGTTGGATCGATGTTGAAAATCAATTCCTGCCTTTTGAGTACCGATGTTGCCTCGATAACGCTGGGAATTCCAAACCAACGAGTCGATGAAAAATCAGCTCATACTTCCTAGAACTTGACATCTCTTGGAGATAGGCGATAACAAATAAATTAACCAAAGCCTAAGATAGGTGACAATAGAGGAAAATCCAAGGAGTTGGGATGTCCGTATACAAGTTTCCAAAGATAAAAACCGGTGCATGGTCGGGATCACAACACTAAACTTAGAAGAATTTGTTTTGACAAAAGATCATGACAACGTATCTTTTCGATACAAACATCCAAGTTGACGTTGGCTGATGATGTGAACATAAAAGAAACCGATCGCAGTTAAAAAATTGACAGCATCAAGAAGCAAACACTTGGAATCAAGCGGTAGAGTCATTAGTTCTCGAAGATAGGAATTTTCATATGAATTGGACTGGGGGCAGTCGAAAGAATTGCTCAGGATAACCGATCACTCAATAAATGATCGGATTCAGCATCCAGAGCAATCTGCCCTATGGACTGGGGCACACACACCAATTCATGATTGAAACGAACTCGACCAAGTTTGCACTGAAACAGCCGTGGAGTTGGCTAGATCAAGTCAAGTCATAGTTTTATTAGGCCAACCGTAGTATTTTGGCTATCAAAATAGAGCTAAGTATCAAAACATGCTAAAATAATTGCAAAAATATTATCTACATGCACAGAGTTGCGAAAATTAAAAACATCACATAGAAACAGAAGTATATAATTCTAGAAATTGCAATGCAAGCAATTATATTATATACACGGGCAGTTATACATAGACCGGCACAGTACATAAAATGCAAGAAAAGTATGCAAGATAGATTACAAAGGTAAAGCTAATCTTTCATTATTCCTGAAATCTTTATGTACATAGCAGACAGTAGGGGCTGGACCCACACAATCTTGGCTTGTTTAAGCCAAGAAGCAAAATACAGACTAGTCTAACACAATGACAAAACATAAAAATCAAAACGCTCAATCATCAAACTATTGAGACTTTATTTCTTGCTTCCATGGTTGCCTTTTCCAAACTTTCCTAGGTGGGGCTTGAGCTTCTCTCTCCCTTCAGGTTCCTTATCAGGGGGAATGCCTTTGGAATGTGTGGATTCTCCTCTGATCCACCTCTCCACACTTTGGCTTTCCTTTCTTGATTATAAACAGGGCAATCTTAGACTGGGTAGCTCCATGCTCTTTCTTTATGTTAATCATCTGTTTCTCCTTCTTCGGCCTCCTCGCAATCGTCTCTTGGTCTATGGGGGTCAAAGCTCCAACAATGTGAACATCCTTCTCTTAAAAGATGGAAAGATTCTACAGGCTCTCCAAAGCAGCGATCTTCTCGGAATCTGGACCCGGGACAGAGCTGGAAATAGGGATGGATGCAAAAAACCCCAAAGAGATGGTGGTTGACATAGTATAGATCGCTTCGGTCCCAGAACCATGCATAGTTGGAGGCAGAGGAGGCAAGTAAATTGACCTACAAGTTGGCAAACAACATGGTAGAGTTTAGAAATAGACTCCGGTGAGAACTGAAGCTTCTCAAACATTATAGAGACAAGAGATAAACTTGAGCCCGCACTTTTCTCCTGGATGTCGATTTCAAACTCCCCCTCTTCTGTGATGTGCTCTTCGTTGACTTTGGACACTTTGAATTAACCTTCAACAAAAGGAACGTACGGCTTGTGCGGAGAACTTGCAGAAGAAGTGGGAATTTGGATGGCAGTGTGAGCTCGGGACATCACCAACGTCCTCTTATTAGCACTAGCTTTGGACTCGAGGGGGGCGTCTGTAACGACCCGACTTTCCACGCCCGGAAAATCGCATCATCGATAAGAAAGAAAGGGGTGAGAAATAGAAAAGATAGAGAAGAAAGAAGAACACCATCAGAATCTCAACAGCGGAACGAATAAAATATAATATATCACATAAGAGAATACATAGTATCATATACATCAGAGATACACAGCTTATACATCACATACTAGACAGTTATAAACACCTGTCTAGTTAATACAACTCACACATCACAGAGATACAACACAGCGGAAATACAGAATAAACACTAACATAGCGGAACTAATATATATCTATATGCTGAAGCCTCCTGCTCCATTGCTCCTCCAGAATTCGTCAAAGCTAACCTGAATCCCTTGGCTACCCGTAAAAATTTGGGTACCCGAGAGTTTATGAAAAACAGAAATAAACTTCGGGTCAGACATGGGTCTGGTATGAATAAACGGTTAAAGTTGCTTAACTTTGAAAATTCTTTGGAAACAAAGGGTATCACGTAAGACATCCCACACATAAACATGGAAATGTTTTTGCCTTACGCTAACCAAAACTTTGATAGGAAATTTAGTGATATTATAATAGGTCTAGGGTTTTCAAGTAAATATGAAATAGCTGAAATTGTTACATGATTAAATTCCAGCATACTAGGTTTACAATCAAATCCGATGGCACTTATTGGATTTTGGATTCCATACAATGGCAGGGCTACTGGGGTACCGCCCGTCACAGTACCTGGCCTAGATCAGTGTACCGAGGAGTACGCCCGCTCCCCTGCAACACAAAGCCGGACCCATCCCTTACTGGATAGTTCCGAATAAAATCACCCCACGGTTGGGATCCACAACCGCACACTAAGCCGAAATAAAAAGGAACATCTAGATAGGGATGACCTTACTCTCAAGTGGGTGCTACCCACGAAGCCTTGCTGCACCTCCCCTGTTTTAGCCATTCCCGGTTGATGAAGCTTGAGGCTACGATTACCTTTAGAGAACACATCTCTTAGAATGCTCATCGTCCACCTAACGATGTTCTGAAAGCATTCGATCCATACAAGTTCGTTCCGGGTTCGAACGAAACCGAAGGCATTATCTCGTTACACTCATTTTGGAATCACCCTCAGAGTTAACGACAATAACCCTTGCACTCTGAATCTTTATCTTCACTTGAGATTCACGACCTATCGTTAATTTGGATCGATGTGGTATTCGGGTCTCCAGACCTAGAATCCCGGTATACAGAAACCCGATCCCGGTCTCATCGAAATCCAAACTGTGTCTTTTAAGGCCAAGTTGTTTTAAAGTTAAAACAATTTAATTCAATTTTCTGTATACTCACAGATAGATAAATCACAATATCACAATGGATAATAACATCATCATCATAAACAGATAATCCATATTATCAACTCAAACAGATAATCAATATTATCATACTTAAACAAACATCCATATCACATAGATCTATATCTGAGATCACAATCAATCATGGAAATCAATATCATCCATCATATATAAACAAGGATTAACAATCACATCGTTTAAAATTAATTTAAAATGAATTAAATTAATTACAAATCTCTAATTAATTTAAAGTAAATTAAATTAATTACTTCATCAAAAATTAATCTTGCTTACACATTCATTAATTTATTACAAGTCAATTAATTAATCATTTCCTACTTTCCATTTTAATTAATCATCCTTAATTAATTATCTTTAATTACATTTGTGTAATTATCCTTTATTTATTTTCACAAATTTATTACCTTATGCCAATTATAGAAAGTAAACTTTAATTTACTAAAATCAATTACATTACTTCTTTAATTAATTTCATAAGTGAATTCCTTCATTTATTAATTATTTCCAAATAAATCCATTTTAACTTACATCATTAATTACAATAATTAATGATCTCTAATTACATTTATTTCATTTAGTAATTTATCTTCAATTAAACCAAATTTGTTAATCACCTTGATTAACTCCATATAGTAATTAACTACCCTTAATTACTTCATCAAATAATTTAATTACTCCATAATTAATTATTCTCTAATTAGTCCCTTGATTAATTTATACAAAGTAATTATACTCAAATTAC
The DNA here is from genome assembly GCA_030737815.1 of Allium fistulosum. Lineage (NCBI taxonomy): Eukaryota > Viridiplantae > Streptophyta > Magnoliopsida > Asparagales > Amaryllidaceae > Allium > Allium fistulosum. Next base: position 857,310,584 of record CM060907.1, read on the forward strand.
TTTCATTTTTAAATCATTCCCAATAAATTACTTCCTTAAGTAATTATACTCATCCCATCATCAAAGGTTTATTTAAATTAATTAACCCAAATTAATTAACTTAAATAATTCATATTAAACTTAATTAATTATAATGAGAAATAATTTTCTTAATTATTTTCATAAGTACTTTATACTTAATTAATCCATAATTGATTATCTTAAATTAATAAACTTAATTAATTATCAAGATTAATCATATTAATCCATTATTTAATAATTCTAGTTAATAACCTTCATTAATTATCAACACTTCCTAAATTACTTTTCTAAAGTAATTAATTAAGATTCATTATTACTTACTATTAAATTTCATCTTTAATACTTATTAATAAATCCTTAATTATTTAATTAACTAAGTATTCAATATAGCTTAATTAATTCTTACTTCATTAATTAATAATCATAAATTAAAATTCCACTCTTATTTAATTAATGATTCTTAATTATCCATTTCTTACCAATTCATTTTCTTAAACTTTAATTAACTAATTTAACCTTTAATTATTAAATTAATTAATTCAAACATTAATTAATCAAATTAGCTATTTATTTACTTAATAATTACAATCTTTAAATCTTCATTTATTTAAAAGGTAAATCATTTTCTTATAAATGGTCAAATTCTCATTTATAAATACCTTGAAATACTTTACTTTTGAATCTACTTTTCCATTTCATTTTTAGATTCAAGATAATTATAAATTTAACTTAGCTAAATTTTTAAAACACTTTAAATACACTTTGAACATTATAAAGTTGCTAAAACATTTCATTTTTATAAAACTTATTTTTATTTAAAACTAGGAGACAAAATAAATCTGAATCCTATCAAAAGATTTGGTTTAAACTCTGCTTAAAATCCTGTCTTTAGAATTTAAACCCAGATTTAAATTTTGAAAACTTTAAACTGCCAGGCTTTTAAAACTGGCACACAAACAAAATAACCCGAGCTTCCCCTGTTTTACTTCGAGTCGAACAGAGAAAAACTTCGGCCATCCCCTTTATTTACTCGGGAAAAAAACTCGAGTAACCCTCCTGCTCAAACCAAAACTCCTCAGTGATACACAAATGCACGGTGCACGTGCACCGTGGCTCCGGCCAACTCCGGCCTCCCACTAGCACGTCATCCCCTCGTCCACCAACCTCAGACCGGACTGTGCTCGCCCAAAACCATCACGACCACTCGAATCGAAATCGAGTTCAAACTGAAGCCTGGAATTCGACACATCAAACCACCCACAACCTGGAAACTCATCGTTCTCGACATCGAAATCATCGGAGTACTTGAAACTCCGATCACCACTTCGTCAATGCCCCCTCTACCACCCTCCAAAAACACACAGCACTCGATCAACAAGGGAGGGAGAACGAATCAAAAAGCGACCCCTCGCTAAAACTAGGTTTAAAAAACTTAAACGATCGCCGCCGCTTCCATGGTCATCGACCGACCATCGCTATATTTTTCCCATGACTACCCTAGACCCCTTCATCTCCACGAGGCAACTCGACTCCCCTAGATCATCACAACGCCGGAAAACGATCAAAACTTCCACTCCGATCATCCTCGAACTGCTACTAAAACAACCCACCTTTGGAGTTGGAGCTTCGCTTGGAGATCCAGCTATCTATCCAGCTTTCAGATATTCAGTTTATTCCAGTGATGTATTCTGATATTGTATTTGACTATTGTATTCGAGACTTCTGTTGTATCCTGTATAACTCTGTTTTATATATATAGTAGCTTCATGAACTACTATTCTTTTGTTTCCGCTGCATTATTGTTATATTACTCTGTGTCTGTGATCTATGATTATTTATTTATTGTATTTGCTAAGTTTTTCCAAATTTAAATTAACAACGCGGTATTTTGAGCAATTCAACTCCGGCATAAGTGTCTACCTATACACTTATAATGGATGCGAATGGTCCAAAATATCGGGTCGTTACAGTTGGTATCAGAGCTTTGGTAGCTCTAGGCAAAACTTAACATATAGGGTAAATATATTTACAGAATCACTCTCATTCGAGTTTCAATCTCTTCCCTTGACTCAATTCCTTTGAATTTTGGAACGTTCCCCTCGGTTCCGAAATTCATTCGTGTCCTTCACTATTTGTCTTCTTTCAATTCTGGAGCACCCCATAACTTCATTTTGAATGATATTTATAATAGATCGACGGTCTCGCCAGTCTTCGAATGATTTGTAAAGGGGTGAAACTCCTTTACAATAGGCATTGATTTACCGAAGATTTCTGTATCCTCGGTTTACGATGCTATCTATTTCCTGCTATACCTGAATTCTATTTCTTGAGATCGAATGTAGATTTGCCTCGAGATTCTGCATCGATCCTATTCTTGAAGTCACGGTCGACCCGGTTAAGGTTGCCCGCGATCTAATAACTTATTCATCTTCCTATTTCGATTATTTAACCATCTTGGCTTTGTTTCAATTTATCTTCGAATTTAAAATTCTCTTTGATTTGAGTCCATCAAATTTGAATCTCTATCCTTGCTTTGAAATCCATTATTGTATCGTCGAGCGAGAGAGTGTATTTGTCAATTAAAATATAAAATGTTTTAATGTACATTGTGTTGTTTGAGTTGTTGATGTTGATTTGGGTTTTCGATCGATTCGTCTGATCAACGCTATCGATAGGATTTCCAAAACACTTGAGTAGAGCAAACTGACACAATATTGTTTTCAAATTTGGTAGATAAAATAAAAGTTTTGTATGATTATTTTATATATAAATATAAGTTTTCTGAAATTAAATTGTTAATGAATTTGTTATCAGAAAAGATAATAATTTGATTTTCATTTCTTGTTTTGTAAACCATTGATTATTGCATAATATAAATAAATGAATTTATGAAACTTGGTTATAATTTGATTCGGGATTTGGAAGGAATTTAAATAAAGAATTTGAGAATTAAATTTCTGGTAATTTCAAACTTTGATTTGAAAGTTTTAAAGTGTATAGTGTTTAAAATATTTTCGAATAGAAAAAAAAAATTTAAAATGTTGAAATCAGCACTCTTCTCTTTGTCGCTGGAAAATAATTTCGGTGATGGCGGCCGCATCATCGACATTCATTTTCGAGTTTCGAAGTGGAGATACTATTCTGTAGCTTTGCTACGGCTTGGTTTGAAAAATATTTTGATTTGAATTTCTTCAGTATAATTTGATTTTCTCTGGTTCTTTCATCTTTTTTTTATTTACCTGCCTCTGCACGTTTTGCCTGGCTCATTCTTTTCATTTTTATCTCCCTGTTACCTTTCCTTTCTTTTATTCTTTCTTTTTTCCAAACTGCTCCTTCCCTTCCTCTTTCCTTTTAAATCACTACCACCATCGGCCTTGAACCACCCGCCTTCCCGGTCAACGGCCACTACACCCTGACCAAGAGCTGTTCGACAACCGAGGTCACAGCCTCTCCTACCCAGCACCCTCCTTCATCTCTCCGCCGACAAGCCATAGCCGTGCGCAGCGACCATAGCTCACCCACAGCCTGTCGTGCCCCTCCTTTTGCCTCCCCTCACTAGCTCCGTCTAGGCAGTGGTCTTGCGATCGTGGGTGGGTAAGTCTGTGTATATTTATATTTTTTTTTACTAAAGTGGTGTTTATGTTACATTTTATACATATACATATTTTATATAAAGTTATAATATAAAATCTGTTGTACATAAGTTACACTTGTTGCGTTATTTTATATACATGTGTTTTCAACACTTTACTTTGGTACAGCATGTGTATATATAGTGCCTGGTCATTTGGGTTTCGATCTTTGTTTATACATTTTGTTTTGTTACCTTTTGACCTGTATTATTTGGTATAGCATTTCGTATATAAAATATAGTAAACTTCTATACATGTCGTGAGTTTATATGTTATAAAGTCACATATATTTTGTTTTGGTAAAGTTTACAGTATAGAATTTGATTTTGAAAGTACATCTTTTATTTTACTATCTTACATTATACTAGATTGCACGTTTCTGCATATTTCTATGCAAGTATATATTTTCTGTTCATATTAGTATTTTAGACATAGATTGCTATATACATACTGTTTTAAATATAGTAAGCATATAAGTATTATATAGCATGGGGCCTATATGTATATACGTTTAAGTAGATTTAAGGTCTGCATTTGGTTTTGCAGTCTGCATGTTGTTATGTATAAAGATAAGCATATATAAAATTCATGCATGCATTGCCTTTACACGTTGAAAAGAAATTATATGATATTAAATTAATATTGATTTTTAATATTATATATAAAAGATTACTCTTATAAAGATTTAAAATTTTAAATTGTGTTGGGATATTGGTTTGAAGTATGGGTTTCAAAACAAAAAGGAAATTTGCATGTTATTTTTCTGAACAGTGGTTAGACTTCATGTTCACGATATCATATCTCACTCATGTTTTATTGGAATGGGTTGATTCAATTTTTAAAAAAGATTCGAAGTTACCTAGTTTATGCCTGTCAAATTTCAGAAAAATCCGACATCGTTTGATTAGTGGTCGAGGATCTGGTAGTTTGACCCAGGCAGCTGTTCTTTTGTACTTGAAATTATTTTACACTGCTGCAAACACGACCTGATTTCATGTTTGACGCATCGTATCTCTTCCGTCTTACGTCGGAATACAGCGATTCTTTTTTTGTTGGAAAGATTGAGTTTTCTATTTTATGTTTACAAATGTTAAGCTTCATGCGAGGTCATTTGATCCTCTGTTTCTCATTTGGAAGTTTGACCCAGGCAGCTGTTCTTTTGTACTTAAAAATTATTTTACACTGCTGCAAACACGACCTGAGTTCATGTTTGACGCATCGTATCTCTTCCGTCTTACGTCGGAATACAGCGATTCTTTTTTTGTTGGAAAGATTGAGTTTTCTATTTTATGTTTACAAATTTTCAGCTTCAGGCGAGGTCATATGATCCTCTGTTTCTCATTTGGAAGTTAGACCCAGGCAGCTGTTCTTTTGTACTTGAAATTATTTTACACTGCTGCAAACATGGCCTGAGTCTATGTTCGTGACATCGTAACTTTTCTCGTCTCTTGTCCAAAATAAGTGAATCTTTTGCAGTTTAAAATACAAGTTTTGATCTTTATTCATACCAAATTTCAGACCATTTCGATCTCGGTAGCACATAGAATTATATTGTAAAACTTTGATGCAGGACATGTTTTATTTGTTGCTATGTTGAATGTTTTGATTTGATTTCATCGATTTCTGTTATCAGCTTTGATCGTTGAATTCGTGCCGATTTGTTTTGCTTGGATTCGTAACTCAATCTCTATGTCTGTATCAGTGTGCGTATCCGTGTCATCTTCTCGTGCATCTCTAGCCTCGAAAGGTGAGCAATCACTCACGATTAACGTTCTTTTATTTATTAATTTTGATTTCAATTGAAACGACAATTGAAATATGCTGCTGTTAGTTATTTATATTGCTATATCTATGTCATCATCTGTATCTGTTTACCTGTGACACCTGACATCATTATCCGTTATTTATATTGATATATATATATGCCATCATCTGTATCTGTTCACCTGTGACATCTGACACCCGTATCTGTTATTTATACTGATGATATATGCCTGTTACCGTTGTTATATTATTATCATATCTATTATCACTCTGCAAGTTCCCTGTTAGTATAGAATCACTATGGGTTGAAATGATACATACCCGAACGGACTTTAGAATAGGAGAAAATCGTTATGGGTTGAAATGATAAACCCAAGCGATTTTCAAATTAAATTGAATTTGGGATTTCGGGTTGAAAAGATATATACCCGAATATATTTTAAATTGCGGATTGAAATGATAAATATCTGTATCACTTGACCAAAGGATAGAAAATTATATACAGACACCGTTGGTCTATATATAAATGTTTTTGAAAAACATTTCTACGGTTTTGAAAGAAATTTATGGTTTTAATAAATAATGATTTTAAAGATTTATTAAAGTTGATTTAATAAAGTTGATTTGAATCAAATATGAAATATGTTTAAGTATTTATGTAAAAATTATATTTTAAATATAGAATTTGTAATGTTTCAGGTTGAAAGATAAATTTGAATTGATTTGGAATTCTTAATTATTTAAGAATTATACTTAAATAAGTTGATTTGAAATCTATTAAATTTGAGATTTTAAGATATGTTTATAACTTGAATTAATTAAGAAGTGGCTTAAATGAATATTTCAAACTTATATAAAATTTAAATAGGATATTTTGTCTATATAAATTTGTAAATTGAAGTTGTATTTTGATGTATTGAAATGATTAAAGAAATAGTTCAGAAACTAAATGTAATGAAATTAAATTGGGACATGAATTGAATTATCGAATTTAGTTTTGAAATGTCGAATATTTAAACTTGAAAATATATTGAAATTGAAATGGTTTATTTATGGTTCAAATAGGCATTTGAAATCGATAGTTTGAAAGGGTTTATTGAGAAACTAAATTGAATTGAAATTGATGATTTGAGATTTAATTAAATTTTAATTTTGAAATTCGAGTTTATGTAAATTGATTGTGAATATCTAAACTATTTAAGAGGAAAGTGCTGGGATTTCAAAGTGTTATGAATTTCAAGTTTTGATTTCCAAAGCGTTATGATTTTTAAAAGACTTATGATTTCGAAAGCAATATAACTTTGGAAAGTGATATGATTTTGAAAATGGATTTATTTGAAGGAAAAGTGATATCGTATTTATATGGTTTTAAAATGGCAATGATATGTCGGTTTTGAAATATAACTATTTTGAAAATTTATTAAATTGCCATCGGTGTAATAATACGTAGTTATTAAAGAGACCGGGATCGGATATGGACATACTCTCTGTCGATACCGAAACCACTTTAATAACTAATATGCGCGGAGTGTTGATCCAGAACGAAGTGGATGGTTTTGGTGAACGCGTTGACTGAAGAAAGAGAACGATTTTTGGATGACCCCTGACATGACTAAAACAGGAGCCGCGCCGGGCCATTGAGGATCGCCATCTCTAGCGGACACACTTCTTCGATACCATATCTATTACTTTTGTGATTCGATTTGGGTGCACCCCTCGATTTGGGAGTGTTGTTTCGCGGTGTTGGGGTAGTAGCTGCTATGCCCAACATCAGTCCGGATCAGGCAACTACTAGTATCCTAGTTGGTATCGCCTCATGTACCTTGTCATACTGTTTATCCTATCGCGACCACTACGTTTTGGTTTGTACCTTTAGTATATGGATTGCCCTCTGGTGACTTCCGGTTTTGGGGAAACTACGGTCTTGTATATGCTCTTGGGAATAAAATGTGTTAAGGGTGGAATGGGCCATTACTTAACGCTATTTTGATATCGTACTTTACTGATTAGACATTTTCTACTTAGCGTACACTACTACATAGTATATAGTTTAACGGATCCTTAGAGGATGGTTATCCCAAACATCCTTTGAGTTACTTGTATTTCAGTTGATATTTCACTTGAGTTGGATTTATTGATATAAGAATGTTAATCCTGACTCGAGTGTTTTGTGTTTTCTTTACGCTCGGGTCAGACTGAGTGTACCAGTATTCGAGACTCACCTTTGGAGTTGGAGCTTCGCTTGGAGATCCAGCTATCTATCCAGCTTTCAGATATTCAGTTTATTCCAGTGATGTATTCTGATATTGTATTTGACTATTGTATTCGAGACTTCTGTTGTATCCTGTATAACTCTGTTTTATATATATAGTAGCTTCATGAACTACTATTCTTTTGTTTCCGCTGCATTATTGTTATATTACTTTGTGTCTGTGATCTGTGATTATTTATTTATTGTATATGCTAAGTTTTGCCAAACTTAAATTAACAACGCGGTATTTTGAGCAATTCAACTCCGGCATGAGTGTCTACCTATACACTTATAATGGATGCGAATGGTCCAAAATATCGGGTCGTTACAGTTGGTATCAGAGCTTTGGTAGCTCTAAGCAAAACTTAACATATAGGGTAAATATATTTACAGAATCACTCTCATTCGAGTTTCAATCTCTTCCCTTGACTCAATTCCTTTGAATTTTGGAACGTTCCCCTCGGTTCCGAAATTCATTCGTGTCCTTCACTATTCGTCTTCTTTCAATTCTGGAGCACCCCATAACTTCATTTTGAATGATATTTATAATAGATCGGCGGTCTCGCCAGTCTTCGAATGATTTGTAAAGGGGTGAAACTTCTTTACAATAGGCATTGATTTACCGGAGATTTTTGTATCCTCGGTTTACGATGCTATCTATTTCCTGCTATACCTGAATTCTATTTCTTGAGATCGAATGTAGATTTGCCTCGAGATTCTGCATCGATCCTATTCTTGAAGTCATGGTCGACCCGGTTAAGGTTGCCCGCGATCTAATAACTTATTCATCTTCCTATTTCGATTTTTTAATCATCTTGGCTTTGTTTCAATCTATCTTCGAATTTAAAATTCTCTTTGATTTGAGTCCATCAAATTTGAATCTCTATCCTTGCTTTGAAATCCATTATTGTATCGTCGAGCGAGAGAGTGTTGTCAATTAAAATATAAAATGTTTTAATGTACATTGTGTTGTTTGAGTTGTTGATGTTGATTTGGATTTTCGATCGATTCGTCTGATCAACGCTATCGATAGGATTTCCAAAACACTTGAGTAGAGCAAACTGACACAATATTATTTTCAAATTTGGTAGATAAAATAAAAGTTTTGTATGATTATTTTATATATAAATATAAGTTTTCTGAAATTAAATTGTTAATGAATTTGTTGTCAGAAAAGATAATAATTTGATTTTCATTTCTTGTTTTGTAAACCATTGATTATTGCATAATATAAATAAATGAATTTATGAAACTTGGTTATAATTTGATTCGGGATTTGGAAGGAATTTAAATAAAGAATTTGAGAATTAAATTTCTGGTAATTTCAAACTTTGATTTGAAAGTTTTAAAGTGTATAGTATTTAAAATATTTTCGAATAGAAATCGTTTTCAAAAAAAAAAATTTAAAATGTTGAAATCAGCACTCTTCTCTTTGTCGTTGGAAAATAATTTCGGTGATGGCGGCCGCATCATCGACATTCATTTTCGAGTTTCGAAGTGGAGATACTATTCTGTAGCTTTGCTACGGCTTGGTTTGAAAAATATTTTGATTTGAATTTCTTCAGTATAATTTGATTTATATATATATAGGTATCTTATTTTAAAATTTAATATGATTTGATATAAATATATTATATATATCTCTAAATTGTTTAAAGTTAATCGGAAATCTAATTCTTAAATTTTGTTAAAGGATGATTTTAATTATAAATAAAACCAAAATTTGGAATAAATATTTAAACTTGAATAATTGAATTGGGAAAATTTTATTGTATATTGTTCAACTGCATTCGAATACAACTTACCTAAATCATTCAGAAGTTGAATATGTAATTGGATAATATATAAGATAAATTGAATTTATAAATAAAATTTGAGTGTTTATAATAAATGTTATACACTAAATTTTGATTATAAAGATGTTAATAGAGTTAGATAGGATAATAAGTAAACTCAGTTAATGATGAAATAAATTTGTTTTGAAAGAATAAATAAATTTGTTTTGAAAGAATTAATAAACTTGTTTTGAAAGAATTAATAAATTGAAATTTGATCAACATATGAAAATACCTTGAATTTAAAAGAAATTAATAGATGTAAATTAATTTAAATCGAAACTTTTATGTTTTAAATTAATTTATATGGGTTAAATATATGTGAGTAGATATATTAAGTAAAATAAATTTAACAGTAATTTGGAATAAAAGAATTAAATTTGTTGAATAAAATATGAGTATAATAAATGATTATACAAATTGATGATTTGGAAATTGTTAATTGAAGATGACTAGATAATAAGATAATGAATTTAGAAATAGATAGATTAATTTAACTTAAGTGAACTAAAAGGATTTAACCAAATTGTTAAATATTAATTAATTTAAATTGAAATTTATATGGTTTGAATTAATTGTTTTACTTGTATTCCAATCTAGTTTCTTTCTGGTTGTTTCTATTCTCCTACCTCCTTCCTTTTCGGGGACGAAAAGTTTTGAGTGGGGGAGAATGTAACGACCCGTAAATTTAACCGGTTTTAATAACGTTATTAATTGAAATATTAGAAAATTTTAAACGATAAAATTTTGAAATATAAATTTGATATTTGGAATGCGTCTAATTAAACATAGCAACTGGTAAATTTTCGTCTGAAAATATGAAAATTTATTTCGCGCGTAAATTTACTTCAATTTAATCGGTTAAAAAGCGATGAAAATAAAATGTTTCCGAAACCTAAATATTTTTACATAGAAAAATTCTAAACCATCTTCTGAGCAAGATGTCAGTTTGTCGTTTTTCCAAATTCGGACATCTTTGGCTCCGTCGATCTTATTTTCGGTGAAATAGCAGCATTTTGGTACCGATATCGACTTTTGATCGCATGATCATAACACTGATATTTGTATACCGTTTTGATCGTCTCGTCATGCCGAGCTCTACGGTCTATTCGTTTGTGCAGCTCGGTGTTCGGGACGCAACGATATCAATAAAATGATTTTTGTTCCGGTACACGTTTTAAACTTTTCGGCTTCCTTCTGCCTTTCCATTTTCCACCTTAAGCCAACAACCAGTTCCACTATTTAATTCTGAAATCAATATATGGCTTTCAACATTTTCTGCATTTAGTATCGGTTACCACTTCATTGCTTTTCTCTGGTTCTTTCATCTTTTTTTTATTTACCTGCCTCTGCACGTTTTGCCTGCCTCATTCTTTTCATTTTTATCTCCCTGTTACCTTCCCTTTCTTCCATTCTTTCTTTTTTCCAAACTGCTCCTTCCCTTCCTCTTTCCTTTTAAATCACTACCACCATTGGCCTTGAACCACCCGCCTTCCCGGTTAACCGCCACTACACCCTGACCAAGAGCTGTTCGACAACCGAGGTCACAGCCTCTCCTACCCAGCACCCTCCTTCATCTCTCTGCCGACAAGCCATAGCCGTGCGCAGCGACCATAGCTCACCCACAGCCTGTCGTGCCCCTCCTTTTGCCTCCCCTCACTAGCTCCGCCTAGGCAGTGGTCTTGCGATCGTGGGTGGGTAAGTCTGCGTATATTTATATTTTTTTTACTAAAGTGGTGTTTATGTTACATTTTATACATATACATATTTTATATAAAGTTATAATATAAAATCTGTTGTACATAAGTTACACTTGTTGCGTTATTTTATATACATGTGTTTTCAACACTTTACTTTGGTACAGCATGTGTATATATAGTGCCTGGTCATTTGGGTTTCGATCTTTGTTTATACATTTTGTTTTGTTACCTTTTGACCTGTATTATTTGGTATAGCATTTCGTATATAAAATATAGTAAACTTCTATACATGCCGTGAGTTTATATGTTATAAAGTCACATATATTTTGTTTTGGTAAAGTTTACACTATAGAATTTGATTTTGAAAGTACATCTTTTATTTTACTATCTTACGTTATACTAGATTGCACGTTTCTGCATATTTCTATGCAAGTATATATTTTCTGTTCATATTAGTATTTTAGACATAGATTGCTATATACATACTGTTTTAAATATAGTAAGCATATAAGTATTATATAGCATGGGGCCTATATGTATATACGTTTAAGTAGATTTAAGGTCTGCATTTGGTTTTGCAGTCTGCATGTTGTTATGTATAAAGATAAGCATATATAAAATTCATGCATGCATTGCCTTTACACGTTGAAAAGAAATTATATGATATTAAATTAATATTGATTTTTAATATTATATATAAAAGATTACTCTTATAAAGATTTAAAATTTTAAATTGTGTTGGGATATTGGTTTGAAGTATGGGTTTCAAAACAAAAAGGAAATTTGCATGTTATTTTTCTGAACAGTGGTTAGACTTCATGTTCACGATATCATATCTCACTCATGTTTTATTGGAATGGGTTGATTCTATTTTTAAAAAAGAGTCGAAGTTACCTAGTTTATGCCTGCCAAATTTCAGAAAAATCCGACATCGTTTGATTAGTGGTCGAGGATCTGGAAGTTTGACCCAGGCAGCTGTTCTTTTGTACTTGAAATTATTTTATACTGCTGCAAACACGACCTGAGTTCATGTTTGGCGCATCTTATCTCTTCCGTCTTACGTCGGAATACAGCGATTCTTTTTTTGTTGGAAAGATTGAGTTTTCTATTTTATGTTTACAAATTTTCAGCTTCATGCGAGGTCATTTGATCCTCTGTTTCTCATTTGGAAGTTTGACCCAGGCAGCTGTTCTTTTGTACTTGAAATTATTTTACACTGCTGCAAACACGACCTGAGTTCATGTTTGACGCATCGTATCTCTTCCGTATTACGTCGGAATACAGCGATTCTTTTTTTGTTGGAAAGATTGAGTTTTCTATTTTATGTTTACAAATTTTCAGCTTCATGCGAGGTCATTTGATCCTCTGTTTCTCATTTGGAAGTTAGACCCAGGCAGCTGTTCTTTTGTACTTAGAAATTATTTTACACTGCTGCAAACATGGCCTGAGTCTATGTTCGTGACATCGTAACTTTTCTCGTCTCTTGTCCAAAACAAGTGAATCTTTTGCAGTTTAAAATACAAGTTTTGATCTTTATTCATACCAAATTTCAGACCATTTCGATCTCGGTAGCACATAGAATTATATTGTAAAACTTTGACGCAGGACATGTTTTATTTGTTGCTATGTTGAATGTTTTGATTTGATTTCATCGATTTCTGTTATCAGCTTTGATCGTTGAATTCGTGCCGATTTGTTTTGCTTGGATTCGTAACTCAATCTCTATGTCCGTATCAGTGTGCGTATCCGTGTCATCTTCTCGTGCATCTCTAGCCTCGAAAGGTGAGCAATCACTCACGATTAACGTTCTTTTATTTATTAAATTTGATTTCAATTGAAACGACAATTGAAATATGCTGCTGTTAGTTATTTATATTGCTATATCTATGTCATCATCTGTATCTGTTTACCTGTGACACCTGACATCATTATCTGTTATTTATATTGATATATATAATTATGCCATCATCTGTATCTGTTCACCTGTGACATCTGACACCCGTATCTGTTATTTATACTGATGATATATGCCTGTTACCGTTGTTATATTATTATCATATCTGTTATCACTCTGCAAGTTCCCTGTTAGTATAGAATCACTATGGGTTGACATGATACATACCCGAACGGACTTTAGAATAGGAGAAAATCGTTATGGGTTGAAATGATAAACCCAAGCGATTTTCAAATTAAATTGAATTTGGGATTTCGGGTTGAAAAGATATATACCCGAATATATTTTAAATTGCGGATTGAAATGATAAATATCCGTATCACTTGACCAAAGGATAGAAAATTATATACAGACACCGTTGGTCTATATATAAATGTTTTTGAAAAACATTTCTACGGTTTTGAAAGAAATTTATGGTTTTAATAAATAATGATTTTAAAGATTTATTAAAGTTGATTTAATAAAGTTGATTTGAAACAAATATGAAATATGTTTAAGTATTTATGTAAAAATTATATTTTAAATATAGAATTTGTAATGTTTCAGGTTGAAAGATAAATTTGAATTGATTTGGAATTCTTAATTATTTAAGAATTATACTTAAATAAGTTGATTTGAAATCTATTAAATTTGAGATTTTAAGATATGTTTATAACTTGAATTAATTAAGAAGTGGCTTAAATGAATATTTCAAACTTATATAAAATTTAAATAGGATATTTTGTCTATATAAATTTGTAAATTGAAGTTGTATTTTGATGTATTGAAATGATTAAAGAAATAGTTCAGAAACTAAATGTAATGAAATTAAATTGGGACATAAATTGAATTATCGAATTTAGTTTTGAAATGTCGAATATTTAAACTTGGAAATATATTGAAATTGAAATGGTTTATTTATGGTTCAAATAGGCATTTGAAATCGATAGTTTGAAAGGGTTTATTGAGAAACTAAATTGAATTGAAATTGATGATTTGAGATTTAATTAAATTTTAATTTTGAAATTTGAGTTTATGTAAATTGATTTGTGAATATCTAAACTATTTAAGAGGAAAGTGCTGGGATTTCAAAGTGTTATGAATTTCAAGTTTTGATTTCCAAAGCGTTATGATTTTTAAAAGACTTATGATTTCGAAAGCAATATAACTTTGGAAAGTGATATGATTTTGAAAATGGATTTATTTGAAGGAAAAGTGATATCGTATTTATATGGTTTTAAAATGGCAATGATATGTCGGTTTTGAAATATAACTATTTTGAAAATTTATTAAATGACCATCGGTGTAATAATACGTAGTTATTAAAGTGACCGGGATCGGATATGGACATACTCTCTGTCGATACCGAAACCACTTTAATAACTAATATGCGCGGAGTGTTGATCCAGAACGAAGTGGATGGTTTTGGTGAACGCGTTGACTGAAGAAAGAGAACGATTTTTGGATGACCTCTGACATGACTAAAACAGGAGCCGTGTCAGGCCATTGAGGATCGCCATCTCTAGCGGACACACTTCTTCGATACTATATCTATTACTTTTGTGATTCGATTTGGGTGCACCCCTCGATTTGGGAGTGTTGTTTCACGGTGTTGGGGTAGTAGCTGCTATGCCCAACATCAGTCCGGATCAGGCAACTACTAGTATCCTAGTTGGTATCGCCTCATGTACCTTGTCATACTGTTTATCCTATCGCGACCACTACGTTTTGGTTTGTACCTTTAGTATATGGATTGCCCTCTGGTGACTTTCGGTTTTGGGGAAACTACGGTCTTGTATATGCTCTTGGGAATAAAATGTGTTAAGGGTGGAATGGGCCATGACTTAACGCTATTTTGATATCGTACTTTACTGATTAGACATTATCTACTTAGCGTACACTACTACATAGTAGATAGTTTAACGGATCCTTAAAGGATGGTTATCCCAAACATCCTTTGAGTTACTTGTATTTCAGTTGATATTTCACTTGAGTTGGATTTATTGATATAAGAATGTTAATCCTGACTCGAGTGTTTTGTGTTTTCTTTACGCTCGGGTCAGACTGAGTGTACCAGTATTCGAGACTCACCTTTGGAGTTGGAGCTTCGCTTGGAGATCCAGCTATCTATCCAGCTTTCAGATATTCAGTTTATTCCAGTGATGTATTCTGATATTGTATTTGACTATTGTATTCGAGACTTCTGTTGTATCCTTTATAACTCTGTTTTATATATATAGTAGCTTCATGAACTACTATTCTTTTGTTTCCGCTGCATTATTGTTATATTACTCTGTGTCTGTGATCTGTGATTATTTATTTATTGTATATGCTAAGTTTTGCCAAATTTAAATTAACAACGCGGTATTTTGAGCAATTCAACTCCGGCATGAGTGTCTACCTATACACTTATAATGGATGCGAATGGTCCAAAATATCGGGTCGTTACAGTTGGTATCAGAGCTTTGGTAGCTCTAGGCAAAACTTAACATATAGGGTAAATATATTTACAGAATCACTCTCATTCGAGTTTCAATCTCTTCCCTTGACTCAATTCCTTTTAATTTTGGAACGTTCCCCTCGGTTCCGAAATTCATTCGTGTCCTTCACTATTCGTCTTCTTTCAATTCTGGAGCACCCCATAACTTCATTTTGAATGATATTTATAATAGATCGGCGGTCTCGCCAGTCTTCGAATGATTTGTAAAGGGGTGAAACTCCTTTACAATAGGCATTTATTTACCGGAGATTTCTGTATCCTCGGTTTACGATGCTATCTATTTCCTGCTATACCTGAATTCTATTTCTTGAGATCGAATGTAGATTTGCCTCGAGATTCTGCATCGATCCTATTCTTGAAGTCATGGTCGACCCGGTTAAGGTTGCCCGCGATCTAATAACTTATTCATCTTCCTATTTCGTTTATTTAACCATCTTGGCTTTGTTTCAATCTATCTTCGAATTTAAAATTCTCTTTGATTTGAGTCCATCAAATTTAAATCTCTATCCTTGCTTTGAAATCCATTATTGTATCGTCGAGCGAGAGAGTGTATTTGTCAATTAAAATATAAAATGTTTTAATGTACATTGTGTTGTTTGAGTTGTTGATGTTGATTTGGGTTTTCGATCGATTCGTTTGATCAGTGCTATCAATAGGATTTCCAAAACACTTTAGCAGAACAAACTGACACAATATTGTTTCCAAATTTGGTAGATAAAATAAAAGTTTTGTATGATTATTTTATATATAAATATAAGTTTTCTGAAATTAAATTGTTAATGAATTTGTTGTCAGAAAAGATAATAATTTGATTTTCATTTCTTGTTTTGTAAACCATTGATTATTGCATAATATAAATAAATGAATTTATGAAACTTGGTTATAATTTGATTCGGGATTTGGAAGGAATTTAAATAAAGAATTTGAGAATTAAATTTCTGGTAATTTCAAACTTTGATTTGAAAGTTTTAAAGTGTATAGTGTTTAAAATATTTTCGAATAGAAAAAAAAAATTAAAATGTTGAAATCAGCACTCTTCTCTTTGTCGCTGAAAAATAATTTCGGTGATGGCGGCCGCATCATCGACATTCATTTTCGAGTTTCGAAGTGGAGATACTATTCTGTAGCTTTGCTACGGCTTGGTTTGAAAAATATTTTGATTTGAATTTCTTCAGTATAATTTGATTTATATATATATATAGGTATCTTATTTTAAAATTTAATCTGATTTGATATAAATATATTATATATATCTCTAAATTGTTTAAAGTTAATCGGAAATCTAATTATTAAATTTTGTTAAAGGATGATTTTAATTATAAATAAAACCAAAATTTGGAATAAATATTTAAACTTGAATAATTGAATTGGGAAAATTTTATTGTATATTGTTCAACTGCATTCGAATACAACTTACCTAAATCATTCAGAAGTTGAATATGTAATTGGATAATATATAAGATAAATTGAATTTATAAATAAAATTTGAGTGTTTATAATAAATGTTATACACTAAATTTTGATTATAAAGATGTTAATAGAGTTAGATAGGATAATAAGTAAACTCAGTTAATGATGAAATAAATTTGTTTTGAAAGAATAAATAAATTTGTTTTGAAAGAATTAATAAACTTGTTTTGAAAGAATTAATAAATTGAAATTTGATCAACATATGAAAATACCTTGAATTTAAAAGAAATTAATAGATGTAAATTAATTTAAATCGAAACTTTTATGTTTTAAATTAATTTATATGGGTTAAATATATGTGAGTAGATATATTAAGTAGAATAAATTTAACAGTAATTTGGAATAAAAGAATTAAATTTGTTGAATAAAATATGAGTATAATAAATGATTATACAAATTGATGATTTGGAAATTGTTAATTGAAGATGACTAGATAATAAGATAATGAATTTAGAAATAGATAGATTAATTTAACTTAAGTGAACTAAAAGGATTTAACCAAATTGTTAAATATTAATTAATTTAAATTGAAATTTATATGGTTTGAATTAATTGTTTTACTTGTATTCCAATCTAGTTTCTTTCTGGTTGTTTCTATTCTCCTACCTCCTTCCTTTTCGGGAACGAAAAGTTTTGAGTGGGGGAGAATGTAACGACCCGTAAATTTAACCGGTTTTAATAACGTTATTAATTGAAATTTTAGGAAATTTTAAACGATAAAATTTTGAAATATAAATTTGATATTTGGAATGCATCTAATCAAACATAGCAACTGGTAAATTTTCGTCTGAAAATATGAAAATTTATTTCGCGCGTAAATTTACTTCAATTTAATCGGTTAAAAAGCAATGAAAATAAAATGTTTTCGAAACCTAAATATTTTTACATAGTAAAATTCTAAACCATCTTCTGAGCAAGATGTCAGTTTGTCGTTTTTCCAAATTCGGACATCTTTGGCTCCGTCGATCTTATTTTCGGCGAAATAGCAGCATTTTGGTACCGATATCGACTTTTGATCGGATGATCGTAACACTGATATTTGTATACCGTTTTGATCGTCTCGTCATGCCGAGCTCTACGGTATATTCGTTTGTGCAGCTCGGTGTTCGGGACGCAACGATATCAATAAAATGATTTTTGTTCCGGTACACGTTTTAAACTTTTCGGCTTCCTTCTGCCTTTCCATTTTTCACCTTAACCCAACAACCAGTTCCACTATTTAATTCTGAAATCAATATATGGCTTTCAACATTTTCTGCATTTAGTATCGGTTACCACTTCATTGCTTTTCTCTGGTTCTTTCATCTTTTTTTTATTTACCTGCCTCTGCACGTTTTGCCTGGCTCATTCTTTTCATTTTTATCTCCCTGTTACCTTTCCTTTCTTCCATTCTTTCTTTTTTCCAAACTGCTCCTTCCCTTCCTCTTTCCTTTTAAATCACTACCACCATCGGCCTTGAACCACCCGCCTTCCCGGTCAACCGCCACTACACCCTGACCAAGAGCTGTTCGACAACCGAGGTCACAGCCTCTCCTACCCAGCACCCTCCATCATCTCTCCGCCGACAAGCCATAGCCGTGCGCAGCGACCATAGCTCACCCACAGCCTGTCGTGCCCCTCCTTTTGCCTCCCCTCACTAGCTCCGCCTAGGCAGTGGTCTTGCGATCGTGGGTGGGTAAGTCTGCGTATATTTATATTTTTTTTTACTAAAGTGGTGTTTATGTTACATTTTATACATATACATATTTTATATAAAGTTATAATATAAAATCTGTTGTACATAAGTTACACTTGTTGCGTTATTTTATATACATGTGTTTTCAACACTTTACTTTGGTACAGCATGTGTATATATAGTGCCTGGTCATTTGGGTTTCGATCTTTGTTTATACATTTTGTTTTGTTACCTTTTGACCTGTATTATTTGGTATAGCATTTCGTATATAAAATATAGTAAACTTCTATACATGCCGTGAGTTTATATGTTATAAAGTCACATATATTTTGTTTTGGTAAAGTTTACACTATAGAATTTGATTTTGAAAGTACATCTTTAATTTACTATCTTACGTTATACTAGATTGCACGTTTCTGCATATTTCTATGCAAGTATATATTTTCTGTTCATATTAGTATTTTAGACATAGATTGCTATATACATACTGTTTTAAATATAGTAAGCATATAAGTATTATATAGCATGGGGCCTATATGTATATACGTTTAAGTAGATTTAAGGTCTGCATTTGGTTTTGCAGTCTGCATGTTGTTATGTATAAAGATAAGCATATATAAAATTCATGCATGCATTGCCTTTACACGTTGAAAAGAAATTATCTGATATTAAATTAATATTGATTTTTAATATTATATATAAAAGATTACTCTTATAAAGATTTAAAATTTTAAATTGTGTTGGGATATTGGTTTGAAGTATGGGTTTCAAAACAAAAAGGAAATTTGCATGTTATTTTTCTGAACAGTGGTTAGACTTCATGTTCACGATATCATATCTCACTCATGTTTTATTGGAATGGGTTGATTCTATTTTTAAAAAAGAGTCGAAGTTACCTAGTTTATGCCTGTCAAATTTCAGAAAAATCCGACATCGTTTGATTAGTGGTCGAGGATCTGGAAGTTTGACCCAGGCAGCTGTTCTTTTGTACTTGAAATTATTTTACACTGCTGCAAACACGACCTGAGTTCATGTTTGACGCATCGTATCTCTTCCGTCTTACGTCGGAATACAGCGATTCTTTTTTTGTTGGAAAGATTGAGTTTTCTATTTTATGTTTACAAATTTTAAGCTTCATGCGAGGTCATTTGATCCTCTGTTTCTCATTTGGAAGTTTGACCCAGGCAGCTGTTCTTTTGTACAAAAATTATTTCACACTGCTGCAAACACGACCTGAGTTCATGTTTGACGCATCGTATCTCTTCCGTCTTACGTCGGAATACAGCGATTCTTTTTTTGTTGGAAAGATTGAGTTTTCTATTTTATGTTTACAAATTTTCAGCTTCATGCGAGGTCATTTGATCCTCTGTTTCTCATTTGGAAGTTAGACCCAGGCAGTTGTTCTTTTGTACTTGAAATTATTTTACACTGCTGCAAACATGGCCTGAGTCTATGTTCGTGACATCGTAACTTTTCTCGTCTCTTGTCCAAAACAAGTGAATCTTTTGCAGTTTAAAATAAAAGTTTTGATCTTTATTCATACCAAAATTCAGACCATTTCGATCTCGGTAGCACATAGAATTATATTGTAAAACTTTGACGCAGGACATGTTTTATTTGTTGCTATGTTGAATGTTTTGATTTGATTTCATCGATTTCTGTTATCAGCTTTGATCGTTGAATTCGTGCCGATTTGTTTTGCTTGGATTCGTAACTCAATCTCTATGTCTGTATCAGTGTGCGTATCCGTGTCATCTTCTCGTGCATCTCTAGCCTCGAAAGGTGAGCTATCACTCACGATTAACGTTCTTTTATTTATTAATTTTGATTTCAATTGAAACGACAATTGAAATATGCTGCTGTTAGTTATTTATATTGCTATATCTATGTCATCATCTGTATCTGTTTACCTGTGACACCTGACATCATTATCTGTTATTTATATTGATATATATATATGCCATCATCTGTATCTGTTCACTTGTGACATCTGACACCCGTATCTGTTATTTATACTGATGATATATGCCTGTTACCGTTGTTATATTATTATCATATCTGTTATCACTCTGCAAGTTCCCTGTTAGTATAGAATCACTATGGGTTGAAATGATACATACCCGAATGGACTTTAGAATAGGAGAAAATCGTTATGGGTTGAAATGATAAACCTAAGCGATTTTCAAATTAAATTGAATTTGGGATTTCGGGTTGAAAAGATATATACCCGAATATATTTTAAATTGCGGATTGAAATGATAAATATCTGTATCACTTGACCAAAGGATAGAAAATTATATACAGACACCGTTGGTCTATATATAAATGTTTTTGAAAAACATTTCTACGGTTTTGAAAGAAATTTATGGTTTTAATAAATAATGATTTTAAAGATTTATTAAAGTTGATTTAATAAAGTTGATTTGAATCAAATATGAAATATGTTTAAGTATTTATGTAAAAATTATATTTTAAATATAGAATTTGTAATGTTTCAGGTTGAAAGATAAATTTGAATTGATTTGGAATTCTTAATTATTTAAGAATTATACTTAAATAAGTTGATTTGAAATCTATTAAATTTGAGATTTTAAGATATGTTTATAACTTGAATTAATTAAGAAGTGGCTTAAATGAATATTTCAAACTTATATAAAATTTAAATAGGATATTTTGTCTATATAAATTTGTAAATTGAAGTTGTATTTTGATGTATTGAAATGATTAAAGAAATAGTTCAGAAACTAAATGTAATGAAATTAAATTGGGACATGAATTGAATTATCGAATTTAGTTTTGAAATGTCGAATATTTAAACTTGAAAATATATTGAAATTGAAATGGTTTATTTATGGTTCAAATAGGCATTTGAAATCGATAGTTTGAAAGGGTTTATTGAGAAACTAAATTGAATTGAAATTGATGATTTGAGATTTAATTAAATTTTAATTTTGAAATTCGAGTTTATGTAAATTGATTTGTGAATATCTAAACTATTTAAGAGGAAAGTGCTGGGATTTCAAAGTGTTATGAATTTCAAGTTTTGATTTCCAAAGTGTTATGATTTTTAAAAGACTTATGATTTCGAAAGCAATATAACTTTGGAAAGTGATATGATTTTGAAAATGGATTTATTTGAAGGAAAAGTGATATCGTATTTATATGGTTTTAAAATGGCAATGATATGTCGGTTTTGAAATATAACTATTTTGAAAATTTATTAAATGGCCATCGGTGTAATAATACGTAGTTATTAAAGAGACCGTGATCGGATATGGACATACTCTCTGTCGATACCGAAACCACTTTAATAACTAATATGCGCGGAGTGTTGATCTAGAACGAAGTGGATGGTTTTGGTGAACGCGTTGACTGAAGAAAGAGAACAATTTTTGGATGACCCCTGACATGACTAAAACACGAGCCGCGCCGGGCCATTGAGGATCGCCATCTCTAGCGGACACACTTCTTCGATACCATATCTATTACTTTTGTGATTCGATTTGGGTGCACCCCTCGATTTGGGAGTGTTGTTTCGCGGTGTTGGGGTAGTAGCTGCTATGCCCAACATCAGTCCGGATCAGGCAACTACTAGTATCCTAGTTGGTATCGCCTCATGTACCTTGTCATAGTGTTTATCCTATCGCGACCACTACGTTTTGGTTTGTACCTTTAGTATATGGATTGCCCTCTGGTGACTTCCGGTTTTGGGGAAACTACGGTCTTGTATATGCTCTTGGGAATAAAATGTGTTAAGGGTGGAATGGGCCATGACTTAATGCTATTTTGATATCGTACTTTACTGATTAGACATTTTCTACTTAGCGTACACTACTACATAGTATATAGTTTAACGGATCCTTAGAGGATGGTTATCCCAAACATCCTTTGAGTTACTTGTATTTCAGTTGATATTTCACTTGAGTTGGATTTATTGATATAAGAATGTTAATCCTGACTCGAGTGTTTTGTGTTTTCTTTACGCTCGGGTCAGACTGAGTGTACCAGTATTCGAGACTCACCTTTGGAGTTGGAGCTTCGCTTGGAGATCCAGCTATCTATCCAGCTTTCAGATATTCAGTTTATTCCAGTGATGTATTCTGATATTGTATTTGACTATTGTATTCGAGACTTCTGTTGTATCCTGTATAACTCTGTTTTATATATATAGTAGCTTCATGAACTACTATTCTTTTGTTTCCGCTGCATTATTGTTATATTACTTTGTGTCTGTGATCTGTGATTATTTATTTATTGTATATGCTAAGTTTTGCCAAACTTAAATTAACAACGCGGTATTTTGAGCAATTCAACTCCGGCATGAGTGTCTACCTATACACTTATAATGGATGCGAATGGTCCAAAATATCGGGTCGTTACAGTTGGTATCAGAGCTTTGGTAGCTCTAGGTAAAACTTAACATATAGGGTAAATATATTTACAGAATCACTCTCATTCGAGTTTCAATCTCTTCCCTTGACTCAATTCCTTTGAATTTTGGAACGTTCCCCTCGGTTCCGAAATTCATTCGTGTCCTTCACTATTCGTCTTCTTTCAATTCTGGAGCACCCCATAACTTCATTTTGAATGATATTTATAATAGATCGGCGGTCTCGCCAGTCTTCGAATGATTTGTAAAGGGGTGAAACTCCTTTACAATAGGCATTGATTTACCGGAGATTTCTGTATCCTCGGTTTACGATGCTATCTATTTCCTGCTATACCTGAATTCTATTTCTTGAGATCGAATGTAGATTTGCCTCGAGATTCTGCATCGATCCTATTCTTGAAGTCATGGTCGACCCGGTTAAGGTTGCCCGCGATCTAATAACTTATTCATCTTCCTATTTCGATTATTTAATCATCTTGGCTTTGTTTCAATCTATCTTCGAATTTAAAATTCTCTTTGATTTGAGTCCATCAAATTTGAATCTCTATCCTTGCTTTGAAATCCATTATTGTATCGTCGAGCGAGAGAGTGTTGTCAATTAAAATATAAAATGTTTTAATGTACATTGTGTTGTTTGAGTTGTTGATGTTGATTTGGATTTTCGATCGATTCGTCTGATCAACGCTATCGATAGGATTTCCAAAACACTTGAGTAGAGCAAACTGACACAATATTGTTTTCAAATTTGGTAGATAAAATAAAAGTTTTGTATGATTATTTTATATATAAATATAAGTTTTCTGAAATTAAATTGTTAATGAATTTGTTGTCAGAAAAGATAATAATTTGATTTTCATTTCTTGTTTTGTAAACCATTGATTATTGCATAATATAAATAAGTGAATTTATGAAACTTGGTTATAATTTGATTCGGGATTTGGAAGGAATTTAAATAAAGAATTTGAGAATTAAATTTCTGGTAATTTCAAACTTTGATTTGAAAGTTTTAAAGTGTATAGTATTTAAAATATTTTCGAATAGAAATCGTTTTCAAAAAAAAAAAAATTAAAATCTTGAAATCGGCACTCTTCTCTTTGTCGCTGGAAAATTATTTCGGTGATGGCGGCCGCATCATCGACATTCATTTTCGAGTTTCGAAGTGGAGATACTATTCTGTAGCTTTGCTACGGCTTGGTTTGAAAAATATTTTGATTTGAATTTCTTCAGTATAATTTGATTTATATATATATAGGTATCTTATTTTAAAATTTAATCTGATTTGATATAAATATATTATATATATCTCTAAATTGTTTAAAGTTAATCGGAAATCTAATTCTTAAATTTTGTTAAAGGATGATTTTAATTATAAATAAAACCAAAATTTGGAATAAATATTTAAACTTGAATAATTGAATTGGGAAAATTTTATTGTATATTGTTCAACTGCATTCGAATACAACTTACCTAAATCATTCAGAAGTTGAATATGTAATTGGATAATATATAAGATAAATTGAATTTATAAATAAAATTTGAGTGTTTATAATAAATGTTATACACTAAATTTTGATTATAAAGATGCTAATAGAGTTAGATAGGATAATAAGTAAACTCAGTTAATGATGAAATAAATTTGTTTTGAAAGAATAAATAAATTTGTTTTGAAAGAATTAATAAACTTGTTTTGAAAGAATTAATAAATTGAAATTTGATCAACATATGAAAATACCTTGAATTTAAAAGAAATTAATAGATGTAAATTAATTTAAATCGAAACTTTTATGTTTTAAATTAATTTATATGGGTTAAATATATGTGAGTAGATATATTAAGTAGAATAAATTTAACAGTAATTTGGAATAAAAGAATTAAATTTGTTGAATAAAATATGAGTATAATAAATGATTATACAAATTGATGATTTGGAAATTGTTAATTGAAGATGAATAGATAATAAGATAATGAATTTAGAAATAGATAGATTAATTTAACTTAAGTGAACTAAAAGGATTTAACCAAATTGTTAAATATTAATTAATTTAAATTGAAATTTATATGGTTTGAATTAATTGTTTTACTTGTATTCCAATCTAGTTTCTTTCTGGTTGTTTCTATTCTCCTACCTCCTTCCTTTTCGGGGACGAAAAGTTTTGAGTGGGGGAGAATGTAACGACCCGTAAATTTAACCGGTTTTAATAACGTTATTAATTGAAATTTTAGGAAATTTTAAACGATAAAATTTTGAAATATAAATTTGATATTTGGAATGCGTCTAATTAAACATAGCAATTGGTAAATTTTCGTCTGAAAATATGAAAATTTATTTCGCGCGTAAATTTACTTCAATTTAATCGGTTAAAAAGCGATGAAAATAAAATATTTTCGAAACCTAAATATTTTTACATAGAAAAATTCTAAACCATCTTCTGAGCAAGATGTCAGTTTGTCGTTTTTCCAAATTCGGACATCTTTGCCTCCGTCGATCTTATTTTCGGCGAAATAGCAGTATTTTGGTACCGATATTGACTTTTGATCGGATGATCGTAACACTGATATTTGTATACCATTTTGATCGTCTCGTCATGCCAAGCTCTACGGTATATTCGTTTGTGCAGCTCGGTGTTCGGGACGCAACGATATCAATAAAATGATTTTTGTTCCGGTACATGTTTTAAACTTTTCGGCTTCCTTCTGCCTTTCCATTTTCCACCTTAACCCAACAACCAGTTCCACTATTTAATTCTGAAATCAATATATGGCTTTCAACATTTTCTGCATTTAGTATCGGTTACCACTTCATTGCTTTTCTCTGGTTCTTTCATCTTTTTTTTATTTACCTGCCTCTACACGTTTTGCCTGCCTCATTCTTTTCATTTTTATCTCCCCGTTACCTTTCCTTTCTTCCATTCTTTCTTTTTTCCAAACTGCTCCTTCCCTTCCTCTTTCCTTTTAAATCACTACCACCATCGCCTTGAACCATCCGCCTTCCCGGTTAACCGCCACTACACCCTGACCAAGAGCTATTCGACAACCGAGGTCACAGCCTCTCCTACCCAGCACCCTCCTTCATCTCTCCGCCGACAAGCCAAAGCCGTGTGCAGCGACCATAGCTCACCCACAGCCTGTCGTGCCCCTCCTTTTGCCTCCCCTCACTAGCTCCGCCTAGGCAGTGGTCTTGCGATCGTGGGTGGGTAAGTCTGCGTATATTTATATTTTTTTTACTAAAGTGGTGTTTATGTTACATTTTATACATATACATATTTTATATAAAGTTATAATATAAAATCTGTTGTACATAAGTTACACTTGTTGCGTTATTTTATATACATGTGTTTTCAACACTTTACTTTGGTACAACATGTGTATATATAGTGCCTGGTCATTTGGGTTTCGATCTTTGTTTATACATTTTGTTTTGTTACCTTTTGACCTGTATTATTTGGTATAGCATTTCGTATATAAAATATAGTAAACTTCTATACATGCCGTGAGTTTATATGTTATAAAGTCACATATATTTTGTTTTGGTAAAGTTTACACTATAGAATTTGATTTTGAAAGTACATCTTTAATTTACTATCTTACGTTATACTAGATTGCACGTTTCTGCATATTTCTATGCAAGTATATATTTTCTGTTCATATTAGTATTTTAGACATAGATTGCTATATACATACTGTTTTAAATATAGTAAGCATATAAGTATTATATAGCATGGGGCCTATATGTATATACGTTTAAGTAGATTTAAGGTCTGCATTTGGTTTTGCAGTCTGCATGTTGTTATGTATAAAGATAAGCATATATAAAATTCATGCATGCATTGCCTTTACACGTTGAAAAGAAATTATATGATATTAAATTAATATTGATTTTTAATATTATATATAAAAGATTACTCTTATAAAGATTTAAAATTTTAAATTGTGTTGGGATATTGGTTTGAAGTATGGGTTTCAAAACAAAAAGGAAATTTGCATGTTATTTTTCTGAACAGTGGTTAGACTTCATGTTCACGATATCATATCTCACTCATGTTTTATTGGAATGGGTTGATTCTATTTTTAAAAAAGAGTCGAAGTTACCTAGTTTATGCCTGTCAAATTTCAGAAAAATCCGACATCGTTTGATTAGTGGTCGAGGATCTGGAAGTTTGACCCAGGCAGCTGTTCTTTTGTACTTGAAATTATTTTACACTGCTGCAAACACGACCTGAGTTCATGTTTGACGCATCTTATCTCTTCCGTCTTACGTCGGAATACAGCGATTCTTTTTTTGTTGGAAAGATTGAGTTTTCTATTTTATGTTTACAAATTTTAAGCTTCATGCGAGGTCATTTGATCCTCTGTTTCTCATTTGGAAGTTTGACCCAGGCAGCTGTTCTTTTGTACTTGAAATTATTTTACACTGCTGCAAACACGACCTGAGTTCATGTTTGACGCATCGTATCTCTTCCGTCTTACGTCGGAATACAGCGATTCTTTTTTTGTTGGAAAGATTGAGTTTTCTATTTTATGTTTACAAATTTTCAGCTTCACGCGAGGTCATTTGATCCTCTGTTTCTCATTTGGAAGTTAGACCCAGGCAGCTGTTCTTTTGTACTTGAAATTATTTTACACTGCTGCAAACATGGCCTGAGTCTATGTTTGTGACATCGTAACTTTTCTCGTCTCTTGTCCAAAACAAGTGAATCTTTTGCAGTTTAAAATACAAGTTTTGATCTTTATTCATACCAAATTTCAGACCATTTCGATCTCGGTAGCACATAGAATTATATTGTAAAACTTTGACGCAGGACATGTTTTATTTGTTGCTATGTTGAATGTTTTGATTTGATTTCATCGATTTCTGTTATCAGCTTTGATCGTTGAATTCGTGCCGATTTGTTTTGCTTGGATTCGTAACTCAATCTCTATGTCCGTATTAGTGTGCGTATCTGTGTCATCTTCTCGTGCATCTCTAGCCTCGAAAGGTGAGCAATCACTCACGATTAACGTTCTTTTATTTATTAATTTTGATTTCAATTGAAACGACAATTGAAATATGCTGCTGTTAGTTATTTATATTGCTCTATCTATGTCATCATCTGTATCTGTTTACCTGTGACACCTGACATCATTATCTGTTATTTATATTGATATATATATATGCCATCATCTGTATCTGTTCACCTATGACATCTGACACCCGTATCTGTTATTTATACTGATGATATATGCCTGTTACCGTTGTTATATTATTATCATATCTGTTATCACTCTGCAAGTTCCCTGTTAGTATAGAATCACTATGGGTTGAAATGATACATACCCGAACGGACTTTAGAATAGGAGAAAATCGTTATGGGTTGAAATGGTAAACCCAAGCGATTTTCAAATTAAATTCAATTTGGGATTTCGGGTTGAAAAGATATATACCCGAATATATTTTAAATTGCGGATTGAAATGATAAATATCCGTATCACTTGACCAAAGGATAGAAAATTATATACAGACACCGTTGGTCTATATATAAATGTTTTTGAAAAACATTTTTACGGTTTTGAAAGAAATTTATGGTTTTAATAAATAATGATTTTAAAGATTTATTAAAGTTGATTTAATAAAGTTGATTTGAATCAAATATGAAATATGTTTAAGTATTTATGTACAAATTATATTTTAAATATAGAATTTGTAATGTTTCAGGTTGAAAGATAAATTTGAATTGATTTGGAATTCTTAATTATTTAAGAATTATACTTAAATAAGTTGATTTGAAATCTATTAAATTTGAGATTTTAAGATATGTTTATAACTTGAATTAATTAAGAAGTGGCTTAAATGAATATTTCAAACTTATATAAAATTTAAATAGGATATTTTGTCTATATAAATTTGTAAATTGAAGTTGTATTTTGATGTATTGAAATGATTAAAGAAATAGTTCAGAAACTAAATGTAATGAAATTAAATTGGGACATAAATTGAATTATCGAATTTAGTTTTGAAATGTCGAATATTTAAACTTGGAAATATATTGAAATTGAAATGGTTTATTTATGGTTCAAATAGGCATTTGAAATCGATAGTTTGAAAGGGTTTATTGAGAAACTAAATTGAATTGAAATTGATGATTTGAGATTTAATTAAATTTTAATTTTGAAATTCGAGTTTATGTAAATTGATTTGTGAATATCTAAACTATTTAAGAGGAAAGTGCTGGGATTTCAAAGTGTTATGAATTTCAAGTTTTGATTTCCAAAGTGTTATGATTTTTAAAAGACTTATGATTTCGAAAGCAATATAACTTTGGAAAGTGATATGATTTTGAAAATGGATTTATTTGAAGGAAAAGTGATATCGTATTTATATGGTTTTAAAATGGCAATGATATGTCGGTTTTGAAATATAACTATTTTGAAAATTTATTAAATGGCCATCGGTGTAATAATACGTAGTTATTAAAGAGACCGGGATCGGATATGGACATACTCTCTGTCGATACCGAAACCACTTTAATAACTAATATGCGCGGAGTGTTGATCCATAACGAAGTGGATGGTTTTGGTGAACGCGTTGACTGAAGAAAGAGAACGATTTTTGGATGACCCCTGACATGACTAAAACACGAGCCGCGCCGGGCCATTGAGGATCGCCATCTCTAGCGGACACACTTCTTCGATACCATATCTATTACTTTTGTGATTCGATTTGGGTGCACCCCTCGATTTGGGAGTGTTGTTTCGCGGTGTTGGGGTAGTAGCTGCTATGCCCAACATCAGTCCGGATCAGGCAACTACTAGTATCCTAGTTGGTATCGCGTCATGTACCTTATCATACTGTTTATCCTATCGCGACCACTACGTTTTGGTTTGTACCTTTAGTATATGGATTGCCCTCTGGTGACTTCCGGTTTTGGGGAAACTACGGTCTTGTATATGCTCTTGGGAATAAAATGTGTTAAGGGTGGAATGGGCCATGACTTAACGCTATTTTGATATCGTACTTTACTGATTAGACATTATCTACTTAGCGTACACTACTACATAGTAGATAGTTTAACGGATCCTTAGAGGATGGTTATCCCAAACATCCTTTGAGTTACTTGTATTTCAGTTGATATTTCACTTGAGTTGGATTTATTGATATAAGAATGTTAATCCTGACTCGAGTGTTTTGTGTTTTCTTTACGCTCGGGTCAGACTGAGTGTACCAGTATTCGAGACTCACCTTTGGAGTTGGAGCTTCGCTTGGAGATCCAGCTATCTATCCAGCTTTCAGATATTTAGTTTATTCCAGTGATGTATTCTGATATTGTATTTGACTATTGTATTCGAGACTTCTGTTGTATCCTGTATAACTTTGTTTTATATATATAGTAGCTTCATGAACTACTATTCTTTTGTTTCCATTGCATTATTGTTATATTACTCTGTGTCTGTGATCTGTGATTATTTATTTATTGTATATGCTAAGTTTTGCCAAATTTAAATTAACAATCTATTATTTTGAATTATTCAAGTCTGACATGTGTGGATTATTGTCGATTTGAATGGTCCAAAATAGTGGGTCATTACAACTTAGCTTAGCAAACTTCCCCATTCCTATTCGTATATACAGAGATGAATTTTACTTGCCTGCAACATGTATACTTTGTTAAAGTGTTCATAATATTTTACTTAAGTTTCTACTTAAGTTTTGATATGGTTATGGTTATGGTATTATGTTAACTTGTTATGTTTCTATTTCTAACATAAGTGTATTTATTTCTATTTTAAAACATAAACTATCAAATATAAAGTTAACTATTATTATTTTATTTTATACTTACTTAAATATTTATAAGGTATATTTTACTATATATATTATTTTTATGAGAGTTTTATATAAATTTAAATGCCATAATTTCTTTTAAAATATATATAACAATTTTCATTTATAATAAAACCTACTTGTATAGACATCATATTATAAATAAAACTAATTATTACATTAAAATAATTCATAAAAGAGATCATCACTTAATTACTTATTTTATCAAGCTATACTAAAAAAAACAACAAACCTTTCATTTAATTTAAATCTAGGCTAAAATCATTTAAACAACTTAACTTAAATCTTGAGTATATTTTTAAAGCCATATGATTATTTATTTAATATAGAATTTAAATCAAATTTAAAATAGACATTGACTATTTACAATATATACAAATATATATATTTAAATAAATAGAAAACAATTTATTAGCCTTTAAAAGATAATTTATCAGTTAAATATCCATTTAAAAGAAAATTACTAAATCAATTCATATCTTATTAACAATTATATATCAAATCAATTTAATATTTAATATAGATTATTAAATTGATATTGCTCAAAATTCCGGGATGTCACATTCCTCCCCTCTTAAAAGAATTTCGTCCCCGAAATTTAAAACAAAGGTAATTTAATAATCTCATTAAAGATTTAATTTTAAAAACACAAGCATATATCATCAATATATACTAACAACCATAACAATCAATCATCCAAATCAAACAAATCTAACTATCCAGATAAAATACTGGATAGAATTTCCTTGAGTTTCCCCGAGTATAAATACCGGGTTACTCGCTCTATAGAATCCAAACAATCAATACTACAAAGCTACACACATCAAGATCTACAAAACAAGATAGGAAATCAGACTATAGACAAGTCTGACTCAACATTCAAATCACCCTGAACTGCTGGTTCTACAACCAGAGACAACTCATACACGTACTCCCTCAGAGATACGTGAAACACATCGAACCCCAGATATCCAAACTGACAATTCACTCCTGGAGATCAAACACTTATCCAAAATCAAAACTTCGATTCTGAAATCCAAATTCCTTCGGACGATCCTAGGTCTCCTACATCCTTACTGATCAGCTTATCCTTTGCTGATGCCCTCGAAACAACCTGAACCAAAACAATCAACAAAATGATCTTTCCAAGATCAACCAACCTCAGAACACAAACTCTACTCCATAATCAGAAGACGGATCTCACTACTCTTATCCGGAAGAGATAAAACAGATGCTCTCCAAACTGCTTCCGCTGCACAACTCTGATCTGAAGTAGATAAGAATGTCGATGAATTTGAGCAAAAATCCCAACCAACATCTCCAGGACACACAACATCAGATCCACCGCAATCGGAAACGAACTGCTCAAAGAACAGATGAGTCCTCAGTCAAGGGTACTGTCTTCAGCTACCCTTAGCTAGAAGAAACTCGAACCTAGATAAAAAGGAGAAAACACAAACGCTCCACCGAATCTTCCTAAGAAACCATCGTTACTACTCCTGGAATCCAGTCGATACCAACTCAATCTCCAGATGCTGACAAAACTCTGACTTCCTGAAGACATCCAGAAAAATCTCTGAAACCCAAAAGAACGCTCAGACTATCGCAAGTCACTTTTGCGATCAATCCAGCCTAACTCCAAAGATACTGCTCTCTCTTTACCCAACAGAATAGCTTACGCTTACAAAGCCAATCCGTCAAAGAAACGGAACCACTCTGCTGCTTCTAAAATTACCTCAAGAAAACTGCTAAGCCAGAAGACTTCCTACCAACACACAGAACACTTCGAGCTACACTGCTGCCCATATGCTCAAAGACTTCCTATCCAAAACTCTTCGAGAAACTCGGAACACAAACCAAACAGAAACACCCTGCTGAACACAGTCACAACACCGAAGCAGACACTCTTCCTTAACTTGTTCCAAAGAAAACATCTTCGGAAACATCCCTAGTCACCGTGTCTCATCACACAGCTACTACATCCTGAGGCATCAAGATATCATGACATACTTTTGTCCAACCGATAGGTCCAAACTCTCAAAAATCCGCTCACACGAGCGCGATCAAACTTGCACTTAAATGATGAACTCCGAATTCTTCACAAGTTTCCTTCAGAGATCAACAAAATCCTTACATCAGCAAAGCTTACTCGAGACGGTATTAGGTCTACAGTCTCGATAGATACACTTCCAACCACAACAAACTCCAACCATTGGTAGTCGTGTTACACACACCACTACACTATCTACCTTTATAAATTATATTGGAAAACCCGAACAGGTAACCCAACAGATAGGTAGAAATAAATATATTTATATATATAGATAAAAATTACAAGTACGCTCTCTCAAGAAAGATACTACTCTAGAGCTTAGGTATTCGCTCAACCTATCGCTCTAATACCACTGTAACGACCCGACTTTCCACGCCCGGAAAATCGCATCATCGATAAGAAAGAAAGGGGTGAGAAATAGAAAAGATAGAGAAGAAAGAAGAAACACCATCAGAATCTCAACAGCGGAATGAATAAAATATAATATATCACATAAGAGAATACATAGTATCATATACATCAGAGATACACAGCTTATACATCACATACTAGACAGTTATAAACACCTGTCTAGTTAATACAACTCACACATCACAGAGATACAACACAGCGGAAATACAGAATAAACACTAACACAGCGGAACCAATATATATCTATACGCTGAAGCCTCCTGCTCCATTGCTCCTCCAGAATTCGTCAAAGCTAACCTGAATCCCTTGGCTACCCGTAAAAATTTGGGTACCCGAGAGTTTATGAAAAACAGAAATAAACTTCAGGTCAGACATGGGTCTGGTATGAGTAAACGGTTAAAGTTGCTTAACTTTGAAAATTCTTTGGAAACAAAGGGTATCACGTAAGACATCCCACACATAAACATGGAAATGTTTTTGCCTTACGCTAACCAAAACTTTGATAGGAAATTTAGTGATATTATAATAGGTCTAGGGTTTTCAAGTAAATATGAAATAGCTGAAATTGTTACATGATTAAATTCCAGCATACTAGGTTTACAATCAAATCCGATGGCACTTATTGGATTTTGGATTCCATACAATGGCAGGGCTACTGGGGTACCGCCCGTCACAGTTGCTGGCCTAGATCAGTGTACCGAGGAGTACGCCCGCTCCCCTGCAACACAAAGCCGGACCCATCCCTTACTAGATAGTTCCGAATAAAATCACCCCACGGTTGGGATCCACAACCGCACACTAAGCCGAAATAAAAAGGGACATCCAGACAAGGATGACCTTACTCTCAAGTGGGTGCTACCCACGAAGCCTTGCTGCACCTCCCCTGTTTTAGCCATTCCCGGTTGATGAGGCTTGAGGCTACGATTACCTTTAGAGAACACATCTCTTAGAATGCTCATCGTCCACCTGACAATGTTCTGAAAGCATTCGATCCAGACAAGTTCGTTCCAGGTTCGAACGAAACCGAAGGCATTATCTCGTTACACTCATTTTGGAATCACCCTCAGAGTTAACAACAATAACCCTTGCACTCTGAATCTTTATCTTCACTTGAGATTCACGACCTATCGTTAATTTGGATCGATGTGGTATTCGAGTCTCCAGACCTAGAATCCCGAAATACGGAAACCCGATCCCGGTCTCATCGAAATCCAAACCGTGTCTTTTAAGGCCAAGTTGTTTTAAAGTTAAAACAATTTAATTCAATTTTCTGTATACTCACAGATAGATAAATCACAATATCACAATGGATAATAACATCATCATCATAAACAGATAATCCATATTATCAACTCAAACAGATAATCAATATTATCATACTTAAACAAACATCCATATCACATAGATCTATATCTGAGATCACAATCAATCATGGAAATCAATATCATCCATCATATATAAACAAGGATTAACAATCACATCGTTTAAAATTAATTTAAAATGAATTAAATTAATTACAAATCTCTAATTAATTTAAAGTAAATTAAATTAATTACTTCATCAAAAATTAATCTTGCTTACACATCCATTAATTTATTACAAGTCAATTAATTAATCATTTCCTACTTTCCATTTTAATTAATCATCCTTAATTAATTATCTTAAATTACATTTGTGTAATTATCCTTTATTTATTTTCACAAATTTATTACCTTATGCCAATTATAGAAAGTAAACTTTAATTTACTAAAATCAATTACATTACTTCTTTAATTAATTTCATAAGTGAATTCCTTCATTTATTAATTATTTCCACATAAATCCATTTTAACTTACATCATTAATTACAATAATTAATGATCTCTAATTACATTTATTTCATTTAGTAATTTATCTTCAATTAAACCAAATTTGTTAATCACCTTGATTAACTCCATATAGTAATTAACTACCCTTAATTACTTCATCAAATAATTTAATTACTCCATAATTAATTATTCTCTAATTAGTCCCTTGATTAATTTATACAAAGTAATTATTATCAAATTACTTTCATTTTTAAATCATTCCCAATAAATTACTTCCTTAAGTAATTATACTCATCCCATCATCAAAGGTTTATTTAAATTAATTAACCCAAATTAATTAACTTAAATAATTCATATTAAACTTAATTAATTATAATGAGAAATAAATTTGTTAATTATTTTCATAAGTACTTTATACTTAATTAATCCATAATTGATTATCTTAAATTAATAAACTTAATTAATTATCAAGATTAATCATATTAATCCATTATTTAATAATTCTAGTTAATAACCTTCATTAATTATCAAAACTTCCTAAATTACTTTTCTAAAGTAATTAATTAAGATTCATTATTACTTACTATTAAATTTCATCTTTAATACTTATTAATAAATCCTTAATTATTTAATTAACTAAGTATTCAATATAGCTTAATTAATTCTTACTTCATTAATTAATAATCATAAATTAAAATTCCACTCTTATTTAATTAATGATTCTTAATTATCCATTTCTTACCAATTCATTTTCTTAAACTTTAATTAACTAATTTAACCTTTAATTATTAAATTAATTAATTCAAACATTAATTAATCAAATTAGCTAATTATTTATTTACTTAATAATTACAATCTTTAAATCTTCATTTATTTAAAAGGTAAAGCATTTTCTTATAAATGGTCAAATTCTCATTTATAAATACCTTGAAATACTTTACTTTTGAATCTACTTTTCCATTTCATTTTTATAAATTTAACTTAGCTAAATTTTTAAAACACTTTAAATACACTTTAAACATTATAAAGTTGCTAAAACATTTCATTTTTATAAAACTTATTTTTATTTAAAACTAGGAGACAAAATAAATTTGAATCCTATCAAAAGATTTGGTTTAAACTCTGCTTAAAATCCTGTCTTTAGAATTTAAACCCAGATTTAAATTTTGAAAACTTTAAACTGCTAGGCTTTTAAAACTGGCACACAAACAAAATAACCCGAGCTTCCCTTGTTTTACTTCGAGTCGAACAGAGAAAAACTTCGGCCATCCCCTTTATTTACTCGAGAAAAAAACTCGAGTAACCCTCCTGCTCAAACCAAAACTCCTCAGTGATACACAAATGCACGGTGCACGTGCACCGTGGCTCCGGCCAACTCCGGCCTCTTACCAGCACGTCATCCCCTCGTCCACCAACCTCAGACTGGACTGTGCTCGCCCAAAACCATCACGGCCACTCGAATCGAAATCGAGTTCAAACTGAAGCCTGGAATTCGACACATCAAACCACCCACAACCTGGAAACTCATCGTTCTCGACATCGAGATCATCGGAGTACTTGAAACTCCGATCACCACTTTGTCAATGCCCCCTCTACCACCCTCCAAAAACACGCATCACTCGATCAATAAGGGAGGGAGAACGAATCAAAAATCGACCCCTCGCTAAAACTAGGTTAAAAAAACTTAAACGATCGCCGCCGCTTCCATGGTCATCGACCGACCATCGCTATATTTTTCCCATGACTACCCTAGACCCCTTCATCTCCACGAGGCAACTCGGCTCCCCTAGATCATCACAACGC
Source organism: Allium fistulosum (assembly GCA_030737815.1). Classification (NCBI taxonomy): domain Eukaryota; kingdom Viridiplantae; phylum Streptophyta; class Magnoliopsida; order Asparagales; family Amaryllidaceae; genus Allium; species Allium fistulosum. The sequence goes on from CM060907.1 coordinate 857,347,649, forward strand.
CGGAAAACGATCAAAACTTCCACTCCGATCATCCTCGAACTGCTACTAAAACAACCCACTAAAAATCACGAGTCTTATTTTAAAAATCATATTTTGGTATACGAATTCAGTTTATATTCATAAATTTGTAAATTTAGAAACTTGAAATTTCACATATTAAAGGATTGTTCTGTTGTTTTCAATTTCCAAAGTCCATACCAATTTGTTTAACTTAAGCAAGTTTTTAAACATAAAACTATGACACAACTAACATACTTTGTTTAAGACTTATGCCTCAACAAAGTCTGGATCAAGAGCAAATGAATTTGAAAGGAATTTGGGTCTGGAAAAAAAAATAAGAACAGAGATGCCTCAATTTATACAGGCATACATATACCCACATATCCCAGATTTAACTTGCCTAAACATTCAGATACTTAAGGTTTTAAAAGGATGAAGTTTCTCACTTGTTTTTTAGAGTCTTCAAAACCAACATACAAACACATTTCTACACATACATCACAAGTCTACTTAACTTGTAAGTCATATGCACCAGAACTAAAGGTATCACATGTTTCATTTTTAAAACAGAGGCTTGAGCTAAAATCTGAGACATTTTAAAACTACAGATATGCACACTTACATACATTCACAAGTATTGCATATACACATACATATAAACAAACATAATCACAGAAATTCATAGATTACTTAAGCTTTTGTTTAAAAAAGTTTACTCACCTGGCTATAAAACAGAGAGCTTATTCTTTAGTTTGAAAAGAGGCAGCTTGAAACAGGCATGTGAAAACTTGTATTATTTTGTTGTTGATTCCAGAAAACTTTGAAATGGCTTCAACTAGAACACTGAAATGTTTGAACTGGAAACTTGTTGTAGTTGAGAGGCTTCCATTTTAAATTTGAACTGAAGTGTTTTGTTTTCTTATTTGATTTTCAGGTTACATTTTGTAAAATGAATCGAAGATGGAAAGGAGCTTTGCTAAATAGAACAAGTATGCAATATTGTTTATTGTTCAAGTACCCAACATTTCAGAGATTTTTATCTTAAAGAATGCTGAAAAGAGATGGCTCGTGTACTTGGTGATGGCATTCAATGCCCTGCTCTTATTAAAGTCTACAACAGCCCATATTTTATGCTTGTATGTACAACCTACATATGTTTACATTTGTTTACTTAGCTTAGCAAACTTCCCCATTCCTATTCGTATATACAGAGATGAATTTTACTTGCCTGCAACATGTATACTTTGTTAAAGTGTTCATAATATTTTACTTGGTTATGGTATTATGTTAACTTGTTATGTTTCTATTTCTAACATAAGTGTATTTATTTCTATTTTAAAACATAAACTATCAAATATAAAGTTAACTATTATTATTTTATTTTATACTTACTTAAATATTTATAAGGTATATTTTACTATATATATTATTTCTATGAGAGTTTTATATAAATTTAAATGCCATAATTTCTTTTAAAATATATAACAATTTTCATTTATAATAAAACCTACTTGTATAGACATCATATTATAAATAAAACTAATTATTACATTAAAATAATTCATAAAAGAGATCATCACTTAATTACTTATTTTATCAAGCTATACTAAAAAAAACAACTAACCTTTCATTTAATTTAAATCTAGGCTAAAATCATTTAAACAACTTAACTTAAATCTTGAGTATATTTTTAAAGCCATATGATTATTTATTTAATATAGAATTTAAATCAAATTTAAAACAGACATTGACTATTTACAATATATACAAATATATATATTTAAATAAATAGAAAACAATTTATTAGCCTTTAAAAGATAATTTATCAGTTAAATATCCATTTAAAAGAAAATTACTAAATCAATTCATATCTTATTAACAATTATATATCAAATCAATTTAATATTTAATATAGATTATTAAATTGATATTGCTCAAAATTCCGGGATGTCACAGCGTCTCTCTCTTCGATGACTTTGCCTAAATCAGCATCCCTCTCACGCATCATCTAATCATAATCATCTCTCTTCGACTCGAAAGGTTGGATGTTAGTGTGATTAATTTTGTTAACTTCGAAGATGGCCTCACATAACTTCTTTCACTTATAGCCATCGTTGACGCTTAGCTTGATGTTCTTTAAATTCTGTTTCGCCACCTCTTTTGGAATGTTGGCAACATCTTGGTCGAACTTGACACCTTGTAAGAAAGAATGGGGAAAAGCAGCTTGCAAGCGAGGAGGGCCATGAGGAAAACTGAAAGGAGTGGGGGGGCCCTTTGGAAATAGGTGGGATAGTAGTAATTATTGCACGAGAAGAAGAAGCTTGTTGGAGAGAAGTAGCTGGAGCCCACTTCATGATGGAACAACACTGAAATCAAGGCCGGTGTGCTCAGAGGAATCTCTTGGGTGCTCGGTGGAATCATGGCCCGACTCAATTTCAGACTTTCTTTTTCTCTTCTTTCTTTCCTCCTCACTCTCTCTATCTCTATCCCTCTTAGTCTTATAGGCCTCATCAGCCTCAACAATCCTTTCTTTTTCATCTCTCTTGCTCAGTTTCACAGCAGCAAGGCGGTTGAGGAATTGGAGTTTGAGCTCTTGATCTATCAGCTTGTCATGAAAGCTTGTTATAGAAACCGCATCCCATTGAACCTGAAACAAAAGAAGATGGAGTTAGCACTAGAATTTTAGAGCGGGACTTAATGTAAGAATGCATGTCCATGACCCTAAGTGTGATGTGTGGTGCCGATGGCCCTCTAAGTACTCTATCGAATATATTGGCAAGGAACTAAAGTCTAAGTCTCTCCACCTTTGCTAGCAAAATCACCTAGCGAAAGGGTTATATTTGAACTGACATCGCCCAAGATGTTAGTAACTATAAAATTAATCTTGTTAAGGTTGCCGAAGTTGACAAAAAATAGCTAAGAGGGCAAGATAGGGTTGCGTTCTCTTCAAAAGTCACTACAACTTGATCACCAGTTGCATCAGAAGTTTCGATGACCATGTGTTCTAGAGGAGGTGAGCTGGGAAGAACATGACTCATTCCAGGTGATTCACCAAATGATTTGTCCCCATCCTCACTGGCATGGTAGTCCCTATCGTTGTCGTTAGAGCTGTCACCTTCATCATCGATGCCCAACTCCTTTTCTTTTCTCCTCACGAATCCCTCATCCTTCTCTGGAATAAAGGGAATTCTTACATCTTCACCCTCATCCATAGGGGCATTGCCTCTTTCATGGTCATTAGTTTCTCCTTTAATGGTAATCTCTATGTGATCTTCACTCGACGGACCTTCTGCTTCCCCTTGAACACACACGTCAGAGCTTAGAGTGGGGGTAGCGGAATGAGTAAGAAATATAGAGCTGCTCGGTGTAGAGAATCAGCAACGTCAAATCTTCAAGGGTGAAGCAGTCCACACTCCCGCATGTTCTCATTTATCAAAAGGAATTTGATGGTGTGCTGACTGGCTCTGATTTCCTTTAGAGCTTCCTGTGTTCTCTCATGCTCCGCACCGTCGTCTTGATTTTGGATGCCTACAAGAAAACATATTGCAAGTTAGAAACTTAGAAACTCTAACACATGAGAGACAAGGGAAATGAAGCTTACATCCAGATATCCAGAGATAGTTGAAGCCTTCCAGGCATCACACAAAAATATTCATTCTTGAAGGTAGAACGCTTGTTGTGCAACTTCTCGATTACCTTACAACACTTCCAGGCTTCTATTATCACATATGATGGATAGTCTTACCTTCTCTTGAATTTCAAAATATAGGTAAGCTCGTTGAATCTCAGAGGCTGGTCAACTCTACGCATGAAGAGGAAGTACAACAAACTCAACAGAGCGTAGCCATTTGAGTTAACTTAGTACAGAGCTAGTCTAAGGTCCTCCAACACCCTCATTAGAAAAGAGTTGAATTACAAGATGTCACTGCCCAAAGCACATATAGCGAATGCATGCTGTGAAGTCCGAAGGAGGATGGTGTGTGAAATCACCTCCAAGCGGCAAATGGATGTCGTCCTCGGGGATGTCGTGTTGTAGACATATATTTCTAAGAGACTTGGTAGATAAGATTGAAGACACCTACTCCGATAGGTTATGTAAGATCCTCAATCCTAGAGATAGTTGACCAATAGTGGTTGCAACAGGAACTGGTTGGCTTTGGGATTCAGGAGTCATAAGTTGGCTCGTCCTAGAAGGCGATCGATGAGTCATTCTAGATAATAAAAATAGGCATTCAACGCGTCGGGTACGTTTCACTTTGAATAATACACCCGTATGACCAATGCCAAGAATCCATAAGAAGTCGACGTGTGTTAACCAATCGGCTTCTGTGTGTTGACCGGGGCAAGTGCAGTGAGTTATCTATGCAAAGTGAGTCTAGTGTCCCAAACACCACGAATGGACCATCTTGTGTGGATGGCTCACTCATGCTAGAAAAACAAGTCATGTCGTACTGTAAGATTATCTTTTTTGAGACTTACCCATTATCGATGAGAAATCGATAACGGTTCCGTTGTCCTGAGCGATGTAGGAAACTTTTCTTTTCATTATCATTGGAAGTGCGAAAATAGAAAGATAGTGTGATGAGATCATCCAATATGTCCGATTTCGAAGCAAATCACCATATCATAATCTATTTGACGATCCGGATTTAGCCAAGTTCTTAATGAAAGACAATTGAAGCTGGAGAACAGGACTTGTGTTCAGGGTAACTTACATTCGATTAAGGCAAAACCTAGTTTCACCACAAACTAAATCCAATCCAAAAATCAACCATCTCTCTTCGGATTTTCGTCAACCAAATCCAAATGACCATTACCATCGTCACTTATGCAAGATTAAACATTGCTAACCTTAAAAAAAATCAAGTAAAAATTGTATCGGCCTTAGGGTTTAGAAATGGTTAGTCCCGGGTTTTTCAACCACCAAATTAGGAATCGAGGGCGTTGCTATGTGGTGGCAGTAGCTCGGCGATGGTGGTGGCAAGTTGAAGGTGGTGGCGGTGCTGAAGAACGGTCAGCGGCGTGAGTTGAAGATGGGTCGGTAACTAGAATACTCGGGTGGAGGAACCAAATAATTCGGCAGCAAGGAGATAAAGGAATGAGAAGTAAAACTTAAAAAATTTCTAAGTATGGAACTTATAAGGGGAAAATGCAAAATGACTCGGCACCAAGTTGAAATACAAAGCACAACCTAGAGCACAATGTAGTCTTCAAAGTCCAGATTATATTGTGAGAAATGAAATTTCAACTATAGATAAAGCGAATAGTTAACGAAAAAACAACTAAGTGAAAGCAACATCTTAAGACAGCAATCGTATGATCAACTTAAATTTACTGAGTATTAGTCCAAGACCCATCTCGATCCAGAGCACGCTTTTTTCAATGAAAGCCTACTCTGGAGGGCAAGTATAATCGAGTTTTTAACCAAGCAGAAATCAACAAAAGTTAGAATGACAATGCGAAGACGAAATGACTTGAAATCTTAAAGGCGCACTTAGATGAAGTGTAACAACCCTGTATTTTGTGATTATTTTAATTGTATATTTTAATTATCTTAATTTAATTTCTGATTTAAAAACTTTATTTTATTTATTAAAATGAATAATTTTTATTATTTTAAATATAAACTTTGATTTTGATGTAAATTAGAATTCCAAACATGACTAAATAGAATATTTTCCAGAAATGTGAATTTGGTCAATTTGGTCAAACTTTGGCTTTTAATTTAAAATTTTAAAAGTTTAAAATTTTTAATTTTATCTTTTATTATGAAATTAAATAAAATTTCAAGAATACTGCTTTTCGTTTCGTTGAAATCTGATTTATAACGTGAAAGTTATGCCCTTTTGAATATTGTGTGTAATTTGTTGTATTTAACAAAATTGTTTGTTTTAAATTATATAAATAATATTTTATTTGGTCATGTAATGTTCTAATTTATATTTATATGGGTAAAATAACATGTTATGTATATATTTTTGTTTTAAAACATTTTTAAAAGAACGGAATTTTCCAAGTCAGCTGCAATTTATTTACAAATTTTAATTTCCAGTTTCATTTATTTAAAGAAATTCTTTATTTATTTTCTATTTTCTCAAGATCTTATATTTTCATTTTTCTTTATTTTGTTCAGCATTTATTTTATTTTACTTGACTTTTTATTGGTTTAGAAGTAAAGTTATAATTTTTCTAAAACTAGTGATATTCTATTTGTAATTTTAAGTCCTGTTTTGAATTTTTAAGCAATTTATTTAATTCTTTTTCTATTTTCTTTAATTTTAATTATTTATCATCATTTTATTTTAATTTGTTTCAGTTTTAAAATGTATTTACTGAAATTTATTTGCTTTATTTTGATTTAAAGAAATAGAAATACAAAGAGTCAAAACCTTTCATTTTCCTTGTCTTTTCACTTACCTTGGCCTTTCATTTTCTAGCATAGCCGTACATTTCTCTTTGCTAAATCACGTGGAAAACTTCCCAACACTTCACCATTCACGACTATTCTCATTTGAGAAAAAAAAAAGTTAATGGCTTCCATTCTCTTCTTCTCTTCTTTATCTTCCCTTTGATTTTTGCCATGCTCCTCTCATGTTTGCTTGGCCATCATCCACCATCACCTTCACCGACCACCACCACCATCTCCTCCTCCTCATCATCCACTACCAAACACCTTTGCCACAGATCAGATCAGGCCGTGCCTTCCCCTTGACCAAAACATCACAAACTTTGCAAAAATTCCACCAAAAACATGCTTAGCCTAGCCTAACTTCTTCACCACCAACATACATGACCTTGGCCACCTCCTATTGCTCCACCACCACCTTGACACACCCCTAACCATCACCTCCTACCTCTTTCCAGATCTGAAGACCCCATGGCCGAACCTATATGTGGTCATAACCGAGCCAAAAATGCACCAAAACCCTTCTCTTTTGCCTTGTCTTTTTGCATTCTTGATGCTGTAACTCCTACCTCTTCACATCCCATTGTTTTACCTTCATTTTGCTGACCATTGGATGAGCATTTCAGGTCTGGACCTGATCATGGCTGAGCCAAATGATGTCATGGCCAAGCACTTGGATGGTTAAAGCAAGGTCTAGTCATTTATTCCTTGTTGCTTTTAAATTTCCAATTGTTTCAATGTATTTTGTATTGAATACATATGTTTATATTGTCTTGTTTTATTATTGTATACAAGAGTACCATCTTGGCTCTCTCCACTCAAATCCAAAGTCGTGCTATATCATGCTTCTGGACTTCATTTGTGTCATTTGATTCGCTAACTTCAGCTCAAAAGGTGAGTAAATCTCACCTGACATTTATACTTATGCAAATGTGAATTGACAATAATTGAATGTGTAGAATATTATATATGATGTTATAACTGCCTATGATTATTAATTATATGATGTTAAACCTGTTATTTTACCTGTCATATTATCTGTTACTGTTATTTATTGTTAAACTGTTCATTTATACCTGTTTATCACACTGCAAGTTCCCTGTAGATTAGATTCACTATGGGTTGAAATGATACATACCCGAACGGAATTTAGAATAGGGAAAAATCGTTATGGGCTGAAATGATAGGCCTGAACGATTTTTATTTATTTTATTTTAACTTGGGATTGTGGGTTTGAAATGATAGAGCCCGAATTTTTGCTTTTTAAACTGCAGATTGAAATGATACATATCTGTATCACTTGACCTAGGTTAGAAGACTATATACAGGCCCGTGGTTATTTTTATAAAGTATTTTGAATATTTTAAATATTTTTAAAAGTTTAAAATTATGAAAATTTGATTTAAATTGGATTTTTAATGTTTAAATAAAGAAATTTGGATTTTTCTAGAAGTTAAAAATGTAATTTAAATGAAGGGTAAAAGTGAATTTTTGAAATATAACTTAAGTTTGGAAATTTGGAATTTTGGTTTTAAAATGATATTTAAGTTATATAAATAAAATGGAAATTTAATTATATTTGGAAAATGGTAAATATGATAATTTGATTTGAATTTGAATTTAAATGTTTGAATAAAGTGTTATTGAGTTTTCTATGTATTAAAATGGTTAAATAAATGAATGCTTAAAAGTGTAATTTTAAAATATAACTTGACTTGGAATGTGAATTTGGTTTTTATTAAAGTTTTAAGTTAATTAAATAAAATTGAAAATTTAGTTTCATCTGTGAAATGGAAATAAAATATAAGTGTTAAGTTTATTTGTTAAAAATGTGAAGAAAAGAAAATTGTACATTTGGATTTGTTAAGTAAAATTATTGGAAATTTGGATTTTACTGTAAACGTTTCTTATAAAAATCATAAATTAAAAGAGTAATTTTAATGAACATTTTTGAATGTCAAAATATGATTTTTATAATGTTAAGAGGGTTTAAAATGAATTTTATTATTTGCTGGAAATACACTACATTCAGAAATGCTATGATTTCTGATTTGAACTAAAATTAAATAAAAGACTATTACAGCATTTCTGAAATGCTGTAGTTGTTGTAGTTGAACTAAATAGACTAAAACTTGACTCAGGTCTATTACAGCAGTTCTGTAACTGTTGTAGTGGTCTGCTGTCTTTGCTGAATAAATTTAAAACCCTTATTTTGAAACCTGAGCTATTACAACATTTCTGGAAATGCTGTCTTTGCTGTTTTAAACCAAATTTCTACTAAAATGAGATATAATAGCAGTTTTTAAGTGCCGTCTTTGCTGAATTAAAATGTTTTCAAGTGTAACTTATAACAGCTTTTTCTAAATGCTGTGGAAGGCTGAAATTTTTAATAATTATGGGTTTTGACTTAGTAAATGAGCTAAGAACGGTTTGAAACTTTGGAAATTAAATACTTGATTTGGAAATATAATGATTACACTTTTAAATGGTTTAAATGAATTATTTTGATTGAAATATAAAGTATTTAAAAGGTATCTTGAAATGATAATAAATGAATGATATCTTTAAATTTTAAAAAGTATTTAAAGTTGAATATTTGGATTTGAACTCAAATGATGATTTGAAATGAAGTTTTGAAAAGATATGATATTTTGATATATTAAATGATTTGAAATTAAGTTTTGGAAACATATGATATTTTGATATATTGAAATGATTTGAAATGAAGTTTTGAAATGATATGATATTTTAAATATATTGAAATGGTTTGGAATTGATTTAATCTTTATTTTGATAAAGATTTGGATTTGAAATGATATTCTATTTTGAAGTATAAAATATTATTTTAAAATTATAACCACGGGTTATAATAACGAATGGTTGTTAAAGAGACCGAGATCGGATATGGACATACTCTCTATCGATACCGAAAACCACTTTGACAACTGTGTACGCGGTGGAGTTTCCAGAATGAAGTAGGATGGTGGCGACGATCCTAAAGGTACATGCGTGGACCCAACTCCCGTGAGTTAGCATAAGGTGGCTAAAACAGGAGCGATCGACGGGCCAATGAGGTAGCACCTCTAATCGGACACACTTCTTCGATACCATTCTATTACTTTTGATCGATTGGGTGCACCCCTTGATTTGGGAGTGTTGTTCGAGGTGGGCGGTAGTGGCTGCTATGCGTCACCACCCGTCCGGATGCCTAATTAGTATATCTACCCTGGCATTGCCTTATGTGCCGCGTCACCTACCATATCGAGCTTTACTACGAGTTTCTATTTATGTCGTACCTATGGAGTATCTTCTTGTAGCCTTTCGAGGTATGCAGGTACTGTATAGACTATTGGCTCTATTTGTGTTAAGGGCTATATGGGTAACCCCTTAACGCTATTTAAAAGTATGTTTATTTTATATTAGACATTATTATAATAGCGCAATATTACTACATAGTAAATAGTTTAACGGATCCTTAAAGAATGGGCGATCCCAAGCATTCTTTAAGTTACTTGTACCTTTATTACAGTTCACTTGAGTTGGTTTACATTGTATAAGTATGTATGTCCTGACTCGAGTGTTTTGTGTTTTGCTTTACGCTCAGGTCAGACTGAGTGATACAGCATTAGAGACTCACCTTTGGAGCTGGGGTTTTGCTTTGAAGAACCAAATATCTATTCATTTTGATTCCAGTTGTATTCTGAGTTGTACCTGATTATCATACTGTTACTCCTGTTGTATCTTGGTATTCCTATTGTATCTTACTTAACTCTGATGTATTTATATAGTAGCTTCATGAACTACTATTTCTCTATTTCCGCTGCATTATATTACTCTGTGTCTGTGATCTATGATTATTTATTTACTGTATATGATGAGTTTGCCAAATTTTTATTTACAACGCGGTATTTTGAGCAATTCAAGTCCGACATGTGCAGATGCGAATGGTTGAAAATATCGGGTCGTTACATGAAACATATAAATAGCTCAAAGAAGTTTCATCCAAAAATAACCTAAGAAAGTAGGTAGGTACCTAGTAACATAGGTCGGTGCCGAGTTATTTTCAACCTCCAAAACTCCTCTCCAACTTCATATGAGTCATCATTTACCTCTTTTGTATGTGACCAGGTGATTTTCAAGATTTTTGGATAACTAATTCCAAGAGTTTAAGAGATGACAGCTAAAGCGGTAGAATAAACCAAGCAATGAAGGAATGATTACCAAAATCAATCAACGATCTATAGAAGCAACATGAGACACATCAATACGAAGTAAGAAGAGTAATGCAAAAAAAGTACGAGTCATTTCCTACAAAGGAAATAACTTGGTACCGAATTATTTTGGCTACTTGGTGGACCCCTGATTTATTATGTGACATAGGACCGATGTTTGGGCTCTCCTACAAATGGACTTATAACCCAATACCCCTATTTCCCTTATAAATACAAACCATAATGCAACCAAAATAGGATTGAATCCCTGCTCTTTCTACTTTACGCTGGATCTGGGACTTCATTACTCTTCACCAAGGCAGCTACTCTTGGCAGTTCTAAGACTTAGAAATTTTCAAACCCCCATACTGGTGACATATTCTCTCTCTAATCCTACGTAATCTCATGCAAACTCTATAAAATCTACAATCAACAAAGCTATAAAGTGGACGTAGGCCAAAAATTGCCGAACCACTATAAAAATCATATGTCTCTCTACGTTATTTTTGTTATTTTCAATACTATATGCTAGATCTATGTCATACAGGTTCCCTACAATTCAATCTTGCATGTTGATCCATTTTTGGCGCCAACACACACACATCGATGTGTGTTCATTTAAACAAAGCGGTAAACATTATAATAGGTTATTCATAAATGGTTTGAGACGATATAAATTTTCCAAAATTTCAAATAAAATAAGATTAGTTAATTAAACTAAGAATTAGGAATTAGTTAAATATGATCTTACTAACAAGAATTATAGGTAAATTAAATCTGATTTAACTAACAAGAATGAAAATTGATTAAATATGATTTAATTAATAAGGACAAAAATTTACTAAATATGCTTTAATTAATAAGGATTGAAATCAACTAAATATGATTTAATTAATGATAATTAAAATTAATTAAATATGATTTAAGTAATAAGATACATATATATACATTATATAAGGTAAATTAAATTATAAAAGCTATAAATAAATAAAACTTGTATAAATATACGTATAAGAAATTTTAAATGGAACACTACAATAAACCTAAAACATATTTTTGGATAAGCACAAATGCAAAGTACATGTACCATGATTCGAGATGTGTTCGACACTTAAAACACGAGGGTGTTTCATAAGAAATAAATTATTCCTTAAATCAGTATCACTCTAAAGTGTATTTTAAATATTATGAATCTCAAATATATAAAATTGTCTTTTGTCATTTATATATTGATAGATTACTTGCATAGTCATTAGTTATTGAGGAATCTCAAGCTAGGGAAGTTATGTGTAGTGCTATAATTAATACATTGCCCAGACAAAGTAAGACACATGTGTGTATTGGTTGACCTAACTCAAGATATGTGCATTATACTTAAGCCATTGTGAAATATTAGGTACAAGTGAATAATCTCTTTCAATTTGTTGTGAAAACTAAAGGTCAAGATTGAGATTAGGACAAAGGACATGGTTAGGAGTTGTATATGATATAACCGATAAAGAGTTATCCACCACTTGCATGCATATGGTTCTTTGAGCGAAATCACAATCAGAATCCCAAGGCAAGTAACATGCAATGGAGGAATCGAAAGAATTCTATGTCTCTCTTCGGGTTTTGAGGAATATAAAAATCTAGTGGGAGCCTCAATAGAAAAATGAAATGTTAAATTTTAACATTTCTAATATTGTTAGAACGCATGCTATACAAACATACATATACATATACATATATATACAAACACACACACACACACACACATATATATATATATATATATTTGCACATGTACATTAAGATTGATTTTGACTAATTGACATATTTTTGAAAATAAAGAAGGATTTTTTTAAATATAGATTTAACTTAGGAAAGATTTGAAAATAAATTTAAAATTTTAAACACAAGTCCTTTTACAAACTTTAAGATGAAATAATTTATATATGTTTGTGTGTGTGTATTGAAAATTATATTTTAGATTTAAAATGATATATATATATATATATGTGTGTGTGTGTGTGTGTGTGCGTGCGTGCGTGCGTGCGTGTCTGTATGTATGTATATAAAGTTTGTAGTTTTGTGTGTTTTAGAACTTGGGCTCAACAAATAGAAAACAAGATTTAAATTAAGGATGAATCAAAATAGATTTTTAATTTTGCATAAAAGTCAATTTATAAATTTTGAATCAAAACAACCTTTAAACATTTGCAAACAATAATCAATATAATTTACATTCACAATCAACAAACATACAGAACATTAAATCAACTTTCATAGTGATTTAAATACTTATATTTATGTATATGATAAATTATAAATTATAAAATTACAACAATAAAATAAAATTAGTTTCCAATAAAAAAGGTTTTTTTTCCGGTAAACATCAATTTCTAAAACAATAAAAAAAATTAAATAAAACAACTTAGGCATATATATATTCATTGAGGATTAGGATCTAAACTATGCATACAAGATAATCAAATGATTAAAGGAGATATATGATGTATGAGATCTGAACTATATAAATATAATTTACTTTCATAATCCAATAAAACTAGAGAATTACCTAATAGATGTAGCCAAAAATCGTACCTTGGATGAAGAATAAAACCCGTAGTTTTCATTAAATCAACATTTAGAAGTTGCAACGATCTGAAGCGCCATCTCTGCATTTGTTTATTTTATTTTATTTTAATTTGTTTTGGGAATTTTGTTATCCATAAAGACATGGATTTTCGATCATGAGAGGGAGGATAGGAAGGAGAGAGAAGTGAATTGTTTGGAGCGAATAATGAACTATAAAATGAATGAATGAATGAGAATTTGTTTTAAAGAAAACACTGAAACCATTCAATTCCATCCTTTAAAACATTCCATATTTAATTCCTTATTAAATCCCGTCAATCCTCTCCCTCCCTCTCTTGCATGGCCGATTATAAAAGAAGGCAAGGGCCTCAAAAGTTTCTCGAAACCACTTAGTAATTAATATATTTAAATCCAATTTAAATATTCTATCTATATCGTATATTCGTATGCGCGTTTATAACTTTTGTATACTCACTTTATTAAATACTTGTAATGATCCGCCTTTTCGACCTTCAAAAGTCGACAATAATACATCAACGGTATTCATGTGTCAAGCATCCAAGTGTCGAAAAGACAGTTCATTGGGGAAAAGAAAACGAAAATAAAGAACAGAATCTCAAAACGGAATGAATAATCTATAGTATAATATAAAATGATATTTACACAAGAAAATGTCTTATACACACAATCAAAGTTCTAATCCTATGAATCAACTTGGACAATTATAACAGCCTATCCTTACAAATGCTGAAAAATACAAAAAACAATACAGCGGAAATAAAAGGAATATACGAGAGATACGACTTGGGTATCCAGCTCATCTCCTAAGCTTCAAAGCATCTAAAGCGAATCTAGAAAACATGCTCGGTCTGACCTGAGCATTATAAGAAAACAACACCCGAATCAGTCTGGTAAAACCAGGTTGAGAAACACAATCAATGGATTATTAATGTTATGAAAATTTTAGAAAATAAAGGTATCTCGTTAGACCATGCCGTACATAAACATGGACAACGTTTTACCTTATAATAAACAAACCATTTTATTAGAAAATCCATTTCTATTATAATAACGTCTAAGGAGAAAATAAAAAAGTTGAAATAGTTGAAATGCTTGCATCTCACATTTCAACATATTCGGGTACAAATAAGTCTGTAAAGGCATGTAATGGAGATTGGATTCCAACATGGGAAGGCAAGGGACTATCTTTTATACACTACACCTCTAGATAAAATGTACCCAAGGGCCAACCTATGGCCCCTGCCAACACAGAGCCGGCTACCCTTTTAATATGATAACTTGATTGCATCATCCCTTAGGTACCAGTAATGAAAACCTATTCCAGACCTTGGCCTCACCCTTTACGAGCATACCAAACCAAAATTCTGCTCTAGATCTGAGGAATGATGCTCCTAATGGAAGCAAACCACATGGCTCTACTGCAACCACCCTGTTTAGCCTTTACAGGTTGTGAGGCTTGTGAGGTCACGTTTTACCTTTTCCTCTCTTAGCACTTCTCACTCGGAATGCTAACACTACCCTTCAGGCATCAACTCAATGCTAGCATTCATCCATACTAGTTGTTCAGGATAAGAACAAACCGAAGGCACTACTTCTACTACGTCCTTTTTGGAATCACCCTCAAGATTAGTAGCAAGTAGCCCTTGCACTTCAAGAACCCAGTCTTCGATCATTTTGAACCAGACTTGAACTTCTTCCAAAGCATTGATACGTACATGGTTTCGGAGTGGTTATCGTTTCGAGTCATCTAATATAAGTACACTCCCCCGCTTACCGATTGCTCTAAGAACCAATCGACGAATTTCCAATAAACTCAATTTTGGTTCTTTTGAAAATAATCAGACAATGCATAGGAGTAGGGATCACACCTAACCGTTTAATTGGATGGATCTCCAAATCATTTATCCTAGGAGAACAGAACGAAATTTATACGCACGATACAGCATCATCGAAGATGGTTGTGTCATATAACTTACGTGTTTTCCCTAGATATTTCCAGGATTATATCCTCCGGTGTTAAGTATGGAGAGTTTCCATACCACCAAAATTAAGAAGGATTATCTATGCCAAGATTTGATTGTCGGTTATTTAACTATCTAATAAGCAATATTCAATCACAGAGTTAATTTGATAGGAATCTAAACTCGATTAAGCACATCAATAATTGCTAAGCCTCTTTAATTAATGTTTCATTAGTTAAAACACTTTGTAAATACTTGGAAATCCTTTCCATATACTTATCTCGAAGGTACAAGTATATTCACAAAACACTATATAGAAAATATAACCATATATTTATCTCAATAGTATAAGTATGTTCACAATCTAGTTAAAAAAAGATTTCCTATTTCAAAATCATATTAAATAGTGAACAAATAAAAGCCATTCAAAACGTTGCTTGCTATAAACCCAATCCTTTATCCTTTAAATAAAATCCTTTATACAAATCACCTAGATAAAATATCATTAATATATCTCCTTTCAAAATATTACTTAGAAAGTAAAATCCATTTTATAAACAATTTATTATTTAAAACCACTTTTATTAAATTGATTTATTTTCTTTAAACATCATACATAAATAATTAATAAACTTTAAATTACTATGAATAAAACAATTAATTATCCCTTTAAAAACATTATTAATAAAGTAAATATTTACTTAAAAACATTATTAATAAATCAACTAACTTTTAAAACATTATAAATAAAATAAATTAAATATCCTTAATCTAAACATTAATAATATAATTAATTAACTTAATTTCCAATTAAACCAGTTAATTAATTTAAAACAACATAAATAACAAAATTAAATAATTTTAAAGAATTTAAATGAAATAATTAATTACTTTAAAACAATTATTGTTAAAATAATTAAATAACTTTTAATCCATTATTCATAAAATAATTAAATAACTTTAAGCAAATTATTAATAAAATAAATTAAACAACTTTAAACATCTTAAAAAAATAAAAACATTTATAAGTAAATAACCACTTAACCTCGGGTTCTTATACAATTGAAGTTAAACTTAAATTCATAACCTTCCAAATTCCAAAGAGCTTAGCGACTCTAATGGTACTTTAAACAGCTATCATTTACTTCAATTTAACTTTCCAGGTCATACCTCTGGTATTTACTATGCAAGCAAATATGTAAATAAAATCAATTGGCAATTACTAGCTAATCCATCACTTATCCAATATTAATTAGTCCATATATTAATTAACTGGTATATAACTAAATGTCCAAACTAATATAATAGCAGAACGGGATTTGTTCTGCTAAACCGATATCATCAAAAATCTACAGAATTTATTTATTGTAACACGTGTTTTATTCTACTAAATAGATGTCCACAACAATCTATTCAATTTAATTTAACTTAATGGTGTTCTATTTGGCCAAATAAATGTCACCAATAAGGTGTATTAATTTAACGACGTTATCAATTAAAATAATGTAATAAAATTCAGTACTATTAGTATGTCAATATTTTTAACATTATTAAAACTATCAACAAGCTGCACTATAACACGAGTCCAACGCAAAAATCTACACGCGAATCAGATTCAAAACGAGTGAGATACTACGTTTACAAGATTAACACTTTCATAAACAATCTAAAAAACAAACAACCCCTCTATACTATTTAAACGGGCTAACACATCATACCCATCATCCACCCTTGCTAACCCTTCTTCCCTCCAAGAAGACCTGATCCTCCCCAAGTTTAAAAACACGACACCCCTATCCTTCAAATCACCCTAGCAGCCGCTACCAACCCCCTGACACTACACCGCCACCGTCGACGTGACCCTTGCCCGGCCCTTCACCTCCAACCCCACCCACACTACACTTGTGTAGGCGATTTCAGTTGCAAGCTAAATGAAACTGAACCCAAAATACTAGGTCGAAAACCCTAATACAAGCAAAATCACACAACTCCGACCACCGTATGCCACGCGACTATCACCACATCTCCGCCACATCCCCAAGTTACTCTAGCCACAGCCATTCTACCCATTGTCAAAGAGTTTATGGAAAAATCCATTTTCACTCGGTTCCATCCAACTCTCTTCCGTTCCTCAATCCCATACTTAAAAATCACCCGGATACCATTAAAAATCATAAATCGATGAGACGAACACAATTGTATAACCTGTTAGTCAAATTATCATTACAAAAAATTTCACCTTTTAGCTTGCTTTAATGTAATAAATCATTTTCTACCGCCACCGAAACGTCAAATGGACATTTTAAAAAATTAATATAGACCAAATTGAACATCTTTGTAGTTTACGGTTCGAGCTAATATCAAGTATTTTAGGAGATGTTGATTTTTAAACTCTGAGGAGGTGAGTTTGTTTGTGTCTGTAACTAAGAACAGAGAAGTAAAATAGAGCTTGAAAGTGCAATTTTGCCTATGTACAGTGTTTCATCTTCATTATAGTGAGTATACACTTTAGATCAATCACTTAAGCATGCATAAATCCTTTAAGCCAACTATAACGCCAAATATACAACCTCCAATTCAACAATGATTTAAAATTTCATACCACTTATGTTTCGGAAGTGTAAATAAGGTTAGTAATCTCACATTTCTTTTTCCATGCTTTTTGAAAATGCTAATCCAAGCTCTTAAAGATTTGATCTTGAATGAAACGAAGAATTTGAACTCAATTGATATTTTCTTAAAAGTCCTAAAATGTAGAGAAAGTGGATGAGCTTGAGAAGTGAAAGATGGAAGATGAACTTTAATTCTAAAACGAACATGATCATGAAACAAAACTCTCCTTTTATAAATGAAAATGGGGAGATAAAAGAAAATGATGCCCCTTAATCATCATTTTTCAACTCTAACATGTTTTCACAAGCCAACATGGTACCAAGCAATTACATGTATAATGGATAATAAGGTAAACCCAAGTCCTTTCTTTGTTTACTTATTCCTTAAGCAAATTACATGTCATTTCATATTTTTGAAATTTCAAATAATATTTACTTTTAAAACTTATCAATATTATATTCTCAAAATAGAGGCATTTTAACAATTTAAATGTTGTTGTTTAAAAAAATCAAATAGTATAATTTAAAAAAGCTTGTAGTTCAATAAAAGCTAAAAATCCGAAATTGCGGTCCGGTCACATTTCTAGTTTTTCCATCGAACTATTTATGTATGTAAACCAAATTTGCTAATAAATTTTCTATTATTAATTATAAATTAAAAGTGGGTTGTTTAATTAATAAAAAACATTAATTGAATATTTAAATTGTGTTAAGTATTCTTAAATTTTAATATGATAAAATTCCGAGTCGTTACATTACCCCCCTTGAAAGAATTTCGACCTCGAAACTCCACCTCATGAATACCCAATATTATTCATAGGTTTGGATGATGTTCATAGGTCATCCATTTATAAAATATGATTCAATCACTACTCCGATATATAACTTCACTTCCGAGCTAGTATCACTCACCCGATTCACTAGTGTTGGACTCCGATCAGGCTCCTTGAATAGAAATCTCTGTTCTCCTTGCATAGCCATATAATATGATAGAAAACTTTTGTTTCATATAAAGAACCCTCACCAAGTGTTCACTGTTAAGAATCGAGCGTTATATCCTAATTTGGAACGGTGTGAAAACAATCAAACTCATATGCTCGGATCTTGGATCAGAACTATGTGGAATGAAGAAATGATCTACATACAACTTATGTATTTATTTTATTGGTTTCACCAATACCTATACCTTTTCTGTTAAAATTATTTATGAAAACATTTCATAAAACTAAAACTATCTGGTTTAATCTATTCTTAAGGGAAACATAAGAATTAAATGCCCAGATTTTATTTCAAATCAATTTTAATTATATATATATATATATATATATATATTCTCATACCATTAGTATATCAAATCATACCCTTGGAATTATAAGTCAAGATTTTTTACCAAATACTTGAAAGAAAACTACATGGTAGCATTCCCTCACTTAGAAACTCGAATATAAGCACCGATGATGTTATAGTCATTATCAGAATTATTTTTCAGCGACCAAAGCGAGTTCAGTGTTTTTATTCCTTTAAAATCCTTCTAAATTATTTATAATAATAAATACTGTCAAATAATACCATTATTATTTTCTCAAAACTTTGGAAACCATTTTTCAAAGCACCGGGATTTAAATTCTCAAATTCCCAGTTTAAATCCATTTTCATTTATAGGCCATATTTACAAACCATACTTGTAAAATTTCATGCCACAGATGTATATCCTTGTTTACTATAATATACAACGCTTATTCAAATTAAATTTTTAACCTAACATTAACATCGAACGCCTTATAGTCAAATCGTGAAATTGAATTCACAAGTTGTTTGTAACTAATTAAAATTAAAATCAACCAAATAATGCTAATAAACTAGCTGAGCAGAAGCAAACAAACAAATGATGATAAATAAATATCAACATTTCGTAACAAACAATCACACCAAAAATAACTATAATTATGAATTGAAAATTATTCCTTTATATATAAAATCAAATCATAGGTAAAATTATTTCATTTACCCATTTGCAAAAAAATACTATGTCGATTTGCTCGGTCTAAGTATTTAGAAACCCATATCGACACCATGACATCCCACATCTCGACCAAAATTCAAAAACTACTCAACCGATAAATCAACACAATATAAAATATTTTTATAGCACCAACAAATATGTGCTTTCATATATAATATACTCAAACTCATCCTAGGGTCTCACTTACCCTGTTACAAATGAGTCAATCCCACGAAAGCCTAAGTGTTCGCTCAGCCTAAGCACTGGTACCACATTGTAATGACCCGCTTTTTCGACCTTCGAAAGTTGACACTGATACATCTACAGTATTCACGTGCCGAGCATCCGAGTGCCGGAAAGGTAGTTCGTTGGGGAAAAGAAAATGAAAAGAAAGAACAGAATCTCACAACGCAATAAACAATCTATACACACAAGAAATTTTTTTATACACACAATCAGAGTTCTAATCCTATGAATCAGCCTGGACAGTTATAATAGCGTGTCCTTACAAATGCTGAAAAATACAACAAACAATGCAGTGGGAATAAAAGGAATATACGAGAGATATGTCTTGGGCATCCAGCTCATCTCCTTAGCTCCAAATCATCCAAAGCTAATCTGGAAAATATGCTCGGTCTTACCCGAGCATTATAAGAAATCAACCCCTGGATCAGTCTGGTAAAACTAGTGTGAGAAACACAATCATATTATTAATGTAATGAAATCTTGGAAAATAAGTACCTCGTAAGACGACGCCGCATATAAGCACGGATGGGTTTTTACCTTACAATAACCAAACCATTTTATTAGATGATCTATTGCTATTATAATAATGTCCAAGGAGAAAATAAATATATAACATAATCGAAATGCTTACATCTCACGTTTCAACACTGTTGGGCATAACTAAGTCAGTAAAGGCACGCAAGGGAGATCAGATTCCAACATGGCAAGGCAAGGGACTACTTTCTATACAGTACACCTCTAGATAAAAAGTAGCCGAGGGCCAACCTATGGCCCCTTACCAACATAGAGCCGGCTGCCCCTTTAACATGACAAACAGATTACATCATCCCTTAGGTACCAGCTATGGAAACCTATTCCAGACCCTGGCCCCACACTTCACGTGCATACGAAATTGAAATTCCACTCTAGATCCGAGGAACGATACTCCTAATGGTAACGAACCACATAGCTCTACTGCGCCTACCCAGTTTTAGACATTTACCAAGTTGTGAGGCTTTTGAGGTCACATTTTACCTTTTCCTCTCTTAGCAATTCCCACCTGGAATGCTAACGCTGCCCTCCAGGCATCAATGCAATGTTAGCATTCATCCATACAAGTTGTTCATGATAAGAATAAACTGAAGGTACTACTTCTACTACATCCATTTTGGAATCACCCTAAAGATTAGTAGCAAGTAGCCCTTGCACTTTGAGAACTCAGTCTTCGATCTTCTTGAACCAAACCTAAACCTCTTTTAAAGCATCGAATACGTATATGGTTTTGAAGTGGTTACGATTACGAGTCATCTCATATAAGTACACTCCCCCGCTTATCAGTAGCTCCAAGAACTAATCGACGATTTTCCAATATACTCAACTCCGGTTTTTTTGAAACTAATCAGACAATACATAGGAGCAGTGATCACCCCATAACTATTTAAGTGGATGAATCTTCCAATTATTTATCCTAGGAGAACAGAAGGAGATTTATATGTACAAAACAACATCATCGAAGATGGCTGTGCCATATAACTCACGTTTTCCCCTTAGATATTTCTAAAGTTATATCCTTTGGTGTTAAGTATGCAGAGTTTTCATACCACTAAAATAAAAAAGGATTATCTAGGCCAAGATTTGATATTTGGTTATTTAACTATCAAATAAACAATAATCAATCACAAATTTAATTTAATAGGAAACTAAACTCGATTAAGCACATCAGTAACTGTTAAGCCTCTTTAATTAATATTTCATTAACTAAAACACTTTGTGAATACTTGGAAATCTTTCCATATACTTATCTCGAAGGTATAAGTATATTCACAAAATGCTATATTTTTCAATACTTAGAAAATATAACCATGTACTTGTCTCAACGGTATAAGTATATCTACAATCTAGTTGAGAAAGATTTCCTATTTCAAAATCATATCAAATAGTCAACAAAACAAAAGCCATTCAAAATGTTGCTTGCTATAAACCCAAATACTTTATCCTTTAAATAAAATCCTTTATAAAAATCCTTTATAAATATCACATATATAAAATATCATCTATAAATCTCCTTTCAGAATATTACTTGGAAAGTAAAACCCTTTTTATAAATAATTTATTATTTAAAACCACTTTCATTAAATTTATTTATTTCCTTTAAACATCATAAATAAATAAATAACTTTAAATTACTATGAATAAAATAATTAATTATCCTTTTAAAAACACTATTAATAAAGTAAATATTTACTTAAAAACACTATTAATAAATCAATTAACTTTTAAACATTATTAATAAAATAAATTAAATATCCTTAATCTAATCTTTAATAACATAGTTAATTAACTTAATTTCCAATTAAGTCAATTAAATTAACTAAAAACAACATTAATAACGTAATTAAATAATTTTAAACAATTTAATAAAATAATTAATTACTTTAAAACAATTATTATTAAAATAATTAAATAACTTTAAAACCGTCATTCATAAAATAATTAAATAACTTTAAGCAAATTATTAATAAAATAAATTAAATAACTTTAAACATCTTAAAAAAATTAAAAACATTTATAAGTAAATAACCACTTAACCTTAAGTTATTATAAAATTGAAGTTAAATTTAAATTCATAACCTTCCAAATTCCAAAGAGCTTAGCGACCCCAATGGTGCTTTAAATAAGCTACCATTTACTTTAATTTAACTTTCCAAGTCATATCTCTGGTATTTACATAAACAAGCAAATATGTAAATAAAATCAGTTAGCAATTACTAGCTAATCCATCACTTATCCAATATTAATTAGTCCATATATTAATTAACTGGCATATAACTAAATGTCCAAACTAATATAGTAGCAGAACGAGGATTTATTCTGCTAAACCGATGTCATCAAAAATCTACACAATTTATTTATAGCGGAACGGTGTTTTATTCAGCTAAATAGATGTCCACAACAATCTATTCAATTTAATTTAACTTAGTGGTGTTTTATTTGGCCAAATAGATGTCACCAATAAGGTATACTAATTTAACGATGTTATTAATTAAAATAACGTAATAAATTTAGCCCTATTATTATGTCAATATTTTTAACATTATCAAAACTACCTATAAGTTACACTATAACATGAGTCCAACACAAAAATCCGCATACGAGTCGGATTCAAAATGAGTGAGATATTATGCTTACAAGATTAACACTTTCATAAACAATTTAAAAAAAAATAAACAACCCCTCTATAATATTTAAACGGGATGGCCCACTAAAACCCATCATCAACCCGCTTGCCACAATAGCACCCTTCTTCCCTCCAAGAATAGTCGATCCTCCCTAGGTTTAAATACACGACACCTCCTTCCTTCAAATCAACCTGGCCATCGCTACCTTTCCCTGACACCACATCGTCGCCGTTGACGTGATCCCAGCCTGGCCCCTCATCTCCGACTCTACCCACACTGCACTCACCACAAACGATTTCGTTGCAAGCTAAATGAAATCGAACCCAAAATACTAGGTCAAAAACCCTAATACGAGCTCGATCACGCAAGTCCGACCACCGTACGCCATGCAATTTTACAATGAGCATATGCTTTAATCAATCACTTAAGCATGCATAATGTAACGACCCGTAAATTTCAACTTTTTAATAACGTAATTAGTTGAAATTTTATGAAATTTTAAATGATAAAATTTTGAAATATAAATTTGGTATCTGGAATGCGTTTAGTTAAACATAGCAACTGGTAAATTTTCATCCGAAAATATAAAAGTTTATTTCGCGCGTAAATTTACTTCAATTTAATCAGTTAAAAAGCGTTGAAAATAAAATGTTTTCGGAACCTAAATATTTTTACATAGAAAAATTCTAAACCATCTTCTGAGCAAACGCTATTTTTCGTTTTTCAAAATTCGGACATCTTTGGCTCCGTCGATCTTATTTTTCAGCGTTTTTCTTGCGTTTTCCGCTAGTAGAAAATTTCGAATTTTGATAATCAAATCAAACCACTGATATCTGTGCACCGTTTTGATCGTCTCATCGTGCCGATCGCTATAGTATATTCATGCCTTTGTTTCGGTGCCCGGTACATGTCGGAAAACCGGAAGAACGATTTCATATCTGTAACCACTTCTTGCCTTTTGGTTTCCTCTTACCGTTTCATTTCTCCACCGATTGAAGGCAAATGTTCATTTGCATTAAATATTTCCGCTTTTCAATAAAATCCTTGCGTTGATTCATTTTCTTGATTTCATTGTTCCTCCGTTCATTTGTTTAAAAAAAAAGAGAACTAGTCCCTTCATTTCGCATGCTCTCCCTTTGAAACTGCAGCTGCCTCTTTCCTTCGACCTATCTTCATCTCCTCTCCACCATCGGTCCACAACCAAGAGCAGCCTCTCCCTGTATTCACTCACGTAGCCTGCTGCTCCTCTCCCTTTCCCCTGGCCACGAACAGCCATGTACGCCGACCATCTCTCCACGCATGCAACACCTCGTGCTCCACACCATCCCGCTCTTTCCCGATGCAGTAAAACCCAAGGCCGAGCCTTGACTTGCCTTGCTTCTTCCATCCCGAGCTCCACATTCAGCCCGCCTCTGCATGGAACCTCCACAGCCTGCTCCTCCCCCTTTCTTTCACCCTGTCTCGGTTTCTCTACTCCCTTCGCTTGAAACCACTGCTGTTGCTTGCCCATTCTCTTCCAAGTCTCAGGCTTGTTTCCTTCTTGGTTGTGCATAGTTTCTCTCCTAATAATTCATGGGTAAGTATTAATACTTATAGAGTTAGTTTTATATATAAGTATAGATTTTATATATATTACAGTATATATATGTTAGTACTTATAGTTTTATATATATCAATGGTAATATATTTATTCTGGAAGTGGTTGAGTATAAGAGTTTATATTGGGGTCTGCACTTAAATTTTAGGCATGCATAGGTTGTAGATAGTCTACATGGCTATATACATAGGTTGTAGATCTTTGTTTTGAGTAGACGCATTTATATTTTCACACCTATCTTTATATTATATGAAACTTTACACAAAAATTTGGGAGATAATATGTTCGTTTATTTAAAACTGATTTTTCTCTTTTAAAGCGTATGTGTATAAATGTATGTGGTCACTTATAGAGTATAAGATCTGTTTGCATAAGTTATTTTATATGTTGGTTATAATATGTAGTATATAAATTGTGAGTAGTTGTTGTATGCTGGTTATTTGATAATTTATGTTAGTAATGTATATTATATGACGTATATATAATTAAGAGTACACTTCAGTTCATTATCATTTTGCAACTCAGCTCTATCACTTCCTCCATGGGAGCAGTCACAGAGAGCACATTTTTTTTTCATTCACCTGACCTTTTAACTTGAACTTTCCTCTTATAATAATAACTATTATTTATATTGAATCTATACTATTTAGTTTCAAAATATATGGATATAATGATATATATATATATATATATTGTTGTGTTTGCTTTTTCATATATTTATATAGTAACAATATGAAATATGGGTACGAATATTTTAAAAGTATATATAGTGTTGTTCATCTATAGCTAGCTATTATGATAAAATACAAATACGTTAGCTTTATATATGAATTTACTTATACGTTGTACTGTTTGTTAGTTTACTTGAATTATAAAATATATTAAGTACTGTTCACTTTATTTTATAGAAGTGAAGAACCATACTGTAAAATATATAGTATAATATGCGAGCCTGTTATTGTATGTTCAAATCTTTGTGCACTGCTGCAAACGTATCATGTTGTTCAATGTTAAATATATAAGCTTCATATTCTTATACACCATACATGTTATTATAAAAATATATTTTAAGCGTCAATACTTTGAAACTATACGTATGTAGTGTGCAGTTTATGTGCAGTTGATAAAAAGTTATATATGTTACCGTACTTATGTATATATAGAGTTTGATTCAATATGTTTGTGTTTTAAAATTTGATATTAGTTTTATAATAGGGATGGATCTTATAGTATAATATATTAAGTTGCATATGTTTGAGTTTGGTTGCATATTTTGTCAAAGTCTGCACATAATGGTATTAGTTATATATAGGATGTTGATTTACATATATAGATGTTTTATAAGTTATTTAAGATCTGTTGCTTTTATATGTACATGAATTTTAAAGGGTTTTGAACCAAATTGATTTTTATTATAAATATGTGTTTATTTTAACTATATATATATATATTTAATTTAGTACGTATTTAAAATTAATATTGATTTGAAATATATAATAATATAGTGTACATTTCATTTCTGTGCTATCAAAACTGATTACCTTGTTCTCATCGATTCTTATCTATCAGCTTTATCGTCAAATTCGTGTCGATTTTGCTCTACTTGGATTTGTAACTCAATTTCAGCATCCGTATCTGTGTGCGTATCTGTGTCCTCTCCTGTTCTCTCTAGCCTCGAAAGGTGAGCACTCACTCACGATTAACGTTCTTTTATTTATTAAATTTGATTTCAATTGAAACGACAATTGAAATATGCTGCTGTTAGTTATTTACACTGTTATATGTATGCTATTACCTGTATCAGTTCACCTGTGACATCTGACACCATTATTTGTTAATTATACGATGATAATCCTGTTTGATTGATAATTGATTGATTGTTTGTTGTTTATATTGGATGTTAAATTGAAATGTATAAAGTGATAAATATTATGCAAGTAAATTTGACGTAGGATAATTAAAATTTGAATCGACATATATGTTGAATTTGATTAGTTGAATATGACCCCTTTTATTTGTTAAATTAATTGACATGTAAAATAGTGATAATTACACTTTGAACCATTGAACGTATATTGGATTAGTTGTTGTAGTGTTAAAATTGAAATCGAATGACAAGTGAAGAACCGTATGAATAATTAGTGTAATAATGTTTAATCTACATGAAATGATAGTGTAGATTCTAGAAATAATTATATTAATTTGCACAAATAACAATGTGAATTAATACGATTATTTCGGGATTATTTGAATTGATTATTGGATTGATATTGATTGTTGTTATTGCTTGTTTATTTACTTTGACACCATCCCAGTTATCACACTGCAAGTTCCCTTTGCTATGTTTTGATTTTGAATTGATTTGGAATCGGGTTGAAATGATAAATACCCAAATTGAACTTTGACTTAGGATAGAGAATTAAATAAAAATCCGATTGGTCAATAATTTGATTTAAAAATAAAATGAAGATTTTATTTGAATAAATAATATGGTTTTGAAACGAAGTTGGAAATTGAATTTAATGAAATTTAAATGTGAATATTTAAAAATCTGAGACAAGATATTAATAAAGAAATTGATGAAAGAATGTTGTTTAATTTAAGAAATGATTGAATTAAGTTTTGAAATAATTTAATAATTGAATGAGGTTGAATTATTTAAAAAATTAAATTAAATTGAATCCTTTGATAATTCAAATCGAACTTTTAATTAGTGAAATCAAGTTTCTTTATTAATTGAGCTTTGAAATTTTAACTAAGTAAATGAATTAGTAAAATTGAATTTCTCTAATAAGAAATAAAATGTGATTTATTGAAATTAATGTAAGACCTGTAATTTAAAGAATTTAATTTGATGAATTTAATTTAATTTAATTTGTAAGTTTTGATATAATGGAGTTGAACTTAAGTAATTGATTTAATGAATTGGAAATTAAATAGAAATTGTTTTAAATGATAAATTTACTTAATGAATACTGAATAAAATCGATTAATGAATTTAAATTGATTTGAATGTAAAATTAAATTAATTTAAATGATTTGGAATGAAACTTATTTACGAACTTGGATAAATATTTGAATTAGAAATTGGAATTGAATTATGAGATTTTGAAAGTATGAATTTGGAAGTAATGAAATGTTAATTTTGGAAATTGGTTTAGAAAGACAAATGAAGTGTTGATTTACAAATTCTATTTGAAATTGAATTTGATTTGGTTTTGAAATATATTAAACGACCAATCGGTGTAATAATTACGAAAGTTATCAAAGAGACCGGAATCGGTTATGGACATACTCTCTGTCTAAACCGAAAACCACTTTAATAACTATACGCGGAGTGTGATCCAGAATGAAGTGGTTGGAATGATGTACGTGATGACTGAAGAAAGAGAACGATGATGGATAGCTTTAACACTTGTGTCAAATTGGAAATGACTAAAACAGGAGCCGTGCCGGGCCAATGGAGGTCAGCTACCTCAAGCGAACACACTTCTTCGAACTACTCATTACTTGTTGTCGATTGGTGCACCCTTGATTTTGGGAGTGTTGTTCACGGTGTTGCGGTCGCTGCGGCGATGCGTTCTCACCAGTCCGGATCAGGCGAACGGTAGTTTCACTACCTTGGGTATTGCCTCATGTGCCTTGTCATACTTGTATCCCTATACGCGACCACTACGATTTGTTTTGTACCTTTAGTATATGGATTGCCCTCTGGTGACTTCCGGTTTTGGGGAAACTACGGTCTTGTATATGCTCTTGGGAATAAAAATGTGTTAAGGGTGGAATGGGCCATGACTTAACACAATTTTGATACTTTATATTACTGATTGACATTATCTACTTATCGTACACTACTACATAGTAGATAGTTTAACGGATCCTTAAAGGATGGTTATTCCAAACATCCTTTGAGTTACTTGTATTTCAGTTGCTATTTCACTTGAGTTGGATTTATTAATATAAGAATGTTAATCCTGACTCGAGTGTTTTGTGTTTTGCTTTACGCTCGGGTCAGACTGAGTGTACCAGTATTCGAGACTCACCTTTGAAGTTGGAGCTTGCTTGAAGATCCAGCCATCTATTCTGCTTTCTGTATTCGATGATTCCAGTGATGTATTCTGATTTGTATCTGATGTATCGTATTACTCTTCCGTTGTATCTGGTTTAACTCTGATGTAACTTATACATTTATATAGTAGCTTCATGAACTACTATCTCTTTTATTTCCGCTGCATTTATTACTCCGTGTCTGTGATCTGTGATTATATTTATTTACTGTATATGTTCAGTTTTGCCAAATTTAAATTAACAACGCGGTATTTTGAGCAATTCAACTCCGGCATGAGTGTCTACCTATACACTTATAATGGATGCGAATGGTCCAAAATATCGGGTTGTTACACATAAATCCTTTAAGCCAACTATAACACCAAATATATAACCTCTAGTTCAACAAAGAATTAAGATTTCACACCACTTATTTTTTTTAAAGTGTAAACAATGTTAGTAATCTCACATTTTTTTCCATGCTTTTTGAAAATGTTAATCCAAGCTCTTAAGCTCTTAAAGATTTGATCTTGAATGAAACGAAGAATTTGAACTCAAAACGATTTTTTTAAAAAAATGCTGAGAAAGTGGATGAGCTTGAGAAGTGAAAGATGGAGAAGGAACTTCAATTCTAAAATGAACATGATCACGAAACAAAACTCTCTTTTATAAATGAAAATAGGGAGATAAAAGACAACGATGCCCTTTAATTATCAATTTTCAACTCTAACATCTTTTCACAAGCCACCATGGTACTAAGCAATTACATGTATAATGCATTTTAAGGTGAATCCAAGTCCTTTCTTTGTTTACTTATTCCTTAAGCAAATTACATATCATTTCATGTTTTTGAATTGTAAATAATATTTACTTCTGAAACTTATTAATATTCTATTCTCAAAATAGAAGTGTTTTAAACAATTTAAATGTTGTTGTTTAAACAAAAGTCAAATAGTATAATTTAAAATAACTTGTAGTTCGATAAAAGCTAAAAATCCGAAAATTGTAGTTCGGCCACATTCCCAGTTACTATTTATGTATGTAAACCAAAATTTTTAATTCTATTATTAAGTATAAATTAAAAGAGGGTTATTTAATTAAAAAAACCATTAACTGAATATTTAAATTAAATAAAATATTCACAAATTCTAAAACGATAAAATTCTGGATCGTTACA
This sequence comes from Allium fistulosum, assembly GCA_030737815.1. Lineage (NCBI taxonomy): Eukaryota > Viridiplantae > Streptophyta > Magnoliopsida > Asparagales > Amaryllidaceae > Allium > Allium fistulosum. The sequence goes on from CM060907.1 coordinate 857,377,667, forward strand.
ATACTAATGGTGTTCAAACAAATAAAATTAAATTTAATAATTAATTTTCTATTAAATACTATTTAATTTAATTAATTTACAACAATCTATAAATTAATTAATTGTGGTTTTTCTGGAGTATTCATCATTATGGTTGCGTCTCAAAGATGTGGATTCTATCAGTACGAACAATTCGAATATCAACGTTCACACATCACCTTAGCTAGTAGTGTGACATTTTGGCTGAGTTTATCACTTTTGCATCTTTTCGATAAAATCCAATTTTACTATTATAAAAGGTACCTGGTAGTAATGATTATTTACAGTAATTCTCTTTGGCAACACTGTACGCATTAGGACTTACGGAACTTGGTTTTGGTCAAAATTCCAACACCATCCACATTCAACTTTATTATCCAAACACAAAATTCTTGGCTCAATAACAACATTTATGATTAACCATACTGCTCAAACCAGAGACTTTGACTTTGAGTTGACTATTGTCGATCATGATACTAACCTCATATAACTAAGACGTGAATTCTCTATTGAATATTGTTTCAATTCTAATGTTTCAACTCAGACCTAACTATAGTCATTCGATGGAAGTTATGTTATAATTTGACTATAATCAAAGTGGAGTGTCCACATTGAAGTTCTGCCTTATTCTTAAGTCGAGGGAACGATGTAACATAGTCACTTCAAGATTTTGTGCTTGACCTTAGTTATATTAACCAACATAAAACTCTCGAGTAAGTCATTCCATAATCACTCAATAATTATCAGTATGTAGCCCATTGTGCCCTATAAGTCATGAGTAGTACACTGTCCAACATTTGGAGAGCGTTATGCACTCTAGTCTCAATGGATGTATCGATATCTCATTTCAAAACATCCCGACTAGGAATATTTAAAAATAATATTTTATTTTTATTGTGATTTATTTCTTGTGATTACAACACTTTGTAATTACTATCATATAAAATGTCACTTAAGGATTTCCATTTAATATACATCAAATTAACTACTCAATTAGTTATATCACAATATAACAAGTATATCATGGAAAGAAAACACATTTTATTTTGAATGAGATTGGCTATCGAGTTAGATATATGTAAAATATTACATAATTGCCTCTAGGGCATACCCTTAACTCTATTGATCTCCTACCTGCTCTTGGGATCAATTATGGAATCTTATTCCAACTCCTTCGATCATTTTTCTCAAAAAAGCCAGTCCCTTAGTGAGTGGGTATACTATATTGTTCTAACTATCTACATTGTCAATTGACTCTCTCCGAGGCTGATAAACTTCCTTTATCTTGTAGAACCATTCGAAGTATGTTTCTCGACTTCTAGTAAGTTCTAGTTTCTTTTGTGTTGTATCAAAATATTGTTATCATATAACAATATCATAGGATTCTCAACGTTTGGAATAATCCTAAGCTTAGTTATAGATTTGTGCATATATATGTATATATATTGTGTGTGTCTATATGTATGTATGTATGTATGTATGTTTATGTGTGTGTACTTCTTTTATTGAGGTGCTATCCAAGGCAATGTACTTAGCCTTTTGATTGAATCAACCATAACCTCTTCATTGGAATATTTCCAACTTAAAGCTCCTTAATTAGTTTTGAACATGAATTAGGATTGACATATTGGAATATTTCCAACTTAAAGCTCCTTAACTAGTTTTAAACATGAATTAGGATTAACATACTATACTTGATATCACTTACAATGCTCCTTAACTAGTTTTGAACATGAATTAGGATTAACATACTATACTTGATATCACTTACGAAGTTCGAGTCCACGCACACCTTCATATATAGTTCATTGTTTTTATAAACAATTCTCTTGTTTATCGTGAATACTCAAGAACACTCTCAATTTTCCTATAGTGATCTTAATTCGGATATGTTACTTTCTCTATGTATTAAATACTTGCACTTAGGATCAATTATGGAATCTTATTACAACTTTTGCAAAATAAGATCGAGCCAGTCTCTTAATGAGTGGGTATGCTATATAATTCTAACTATGCACATTGTCAATTAACTCCCCCCGAGGCTGATAAAATTCCTTTATCATATGGAACCATTTGGAATATGTTTCTCAACTTCTAGTGAGCTCTAGTTTTTTTCGCGCTGTACCATAAAATTGTTATCATATAACAATATCATAGGATTCTCAACGTTTGGAGTCACCCTAAGCTCAGCTACAAATTTGTGCATATATATATATATATAGATATATATGTTTATGTGTGTGTGTTGCTTTTATTGAGGTGCTATTCAAGGCGATGTACTTAGCCTTTTGATAGAATCAGCCACAACCTCTTCATTGGAATATTTCCAACTTAAATCTCCTTAACAGTTTTGAACATGAATTAGGATTGACATACTATACTTGATATCACTTACGAAGTTCGAGTCCACGCACACCTTCATATGCAGTTCATTGTTTCTATAAACAATTCTAGTTTTTCATAAATACTTGAGAGCACTCTCAATTTTTATATAGTGATCTTAATTCAGATTTTTTACTTTCTCTATGTATCAAATACGTAAGAGAAGTGGGATAATGCATACAATATAACATGTATGATAATTCTATTACTAATGCAATAAGAACCAAGCTTACATGTTCCATATTAAACAATATAATGTAGTGTCTGTGTATATCGTTTTGAAACATTCCCAACATCCTTTTAAATTGATTATAAAAGATGTGGCGATTGTCCTACAACACTGACAACCAAATATAACTAAATAATATGCTACTGACATGCTCGAACGATGTAAGATGATTGTCCAGAGTTGGAAAGAAATAAAACATCACAAAAGCTATCGTATATCTCATAACACATTGAATAAAATAGAATAATAATCATAGGTATAAAATACGAGAGACAATAATAACTAAGTGAGCCAAATATCACTGTACAGATCCATAGAGTTATACAACATAGTAATAGAGTGTATAAAAAGTGGAATTAAACTCAAACAAACCGTCTCATAGTAGTAAAGTAAATATTGCCAAGGCTCCATAGTATTGTACACCTGAATAAGCATAATATTTAATATAATATAAGAAAGGTCCATCCTGCTCATCATCTGCACTGTCATTGCATACATCTAAGCTTGCTATCTAATCTACTCATTTAAGAGTATCCGAGATAATAAGAAGCAAAGCATAAAACCTCGATCCAGACAACATTTTTGTGCGAGCAATAAATGAATCTCAAAATACTATACAAGTCGATATAGTAAGAAACAAGAGTATATGGACCAAACCTGACCTGTCCCTGCAACCAAAGAGTTTGCACTTGATAAACATAATACTACAAACATCATAAGAGTGTACAACAACCTAAGTATAATGATGGGTGTCCAAGTATCCCTATCCATAATGCTTTTCTCAACTGACATCCCTAGAGTGATAGACTATGGGAAGAAATAGTTAAAGCAAGCATAGCATCCATCAAACAATCCTTACTATCACTCGATATGCTTTGGATATATAATAACTCGTATGAGCATTCCTCCACCAGAGATTATTGGATTGCATAAATATCAGTCTTTAGTATACTCCCCTTTAGCCCGAAGTTGATACTACGTCCATTCCACTGGTCCAGGCTACACGGATCCATTCAATAGATTCGAGGAAACCAAACAAAGTACCCATGAACGTCCTTACAATACTCCTTTTAAGTAATTAGAAAACACTCTGAGTATCAACGATCCTGTAGCGTACGATAGAACCATTCAACATTCTATCCTTGGGTCACTCATTAGTACCCTTCGTGGATAATAACTCTCACGACTCCTTTCAACATTGAGCCACCATCATCGGAACTTAACTCCATCCACCATCGAGTTACCATCATCGAATTCCCAAAGAAATCGTCGGGCTATTACATCACCATTAAACCCCAAGTGAATAAACAAACACCTTCAACACGACCTGTAAAGCCCTAGAAGCATCCTTGGAAGATTAGTCTCAGCTGCCCACACAAATTATGATCGATACCAATCTGAATCAGGTCAGCACCAATCAGAATTTCGCAGCCCAAAATTTAGTTGTCTTTTATCCCCATCCTCTTCCATACTTGATTTTTTTAGCTCCTTTCCTCATTGCCACACTCCTCAAGTCTTCAGTAACTTCCTGGAGCCCCAGTAAGTGATCAATACCAACATGAATCAGGTTGGTACCAATATGAATTTGCACCCCCGATCTCTCTCCTCCTTGCTTGCTCTGGATTTCCCTTCTATGCAACAATCCCCAAGTCCTCCAGCACTACCCTTTTGGCCTAAAAAGTGACAGGCATCGATCAAGAAGTGGTTGGTACCGATCAATACCCTTAGCCAGAATTCCACCTTCAAGTTTCTGGACATCTTCCCACCTTCAACCCGGAGTCTTCCCTAAAATTTTGTAACCTGAATCCCCAGTTCTTTCCTTCTTGCCAAATAAATCCACAAACTCTCCATCCAGTAATCAAAACGTCACTGACCTGATTCCCTTCACCCAAACTTCATACAGCTTGAACCTTTGGCTCCTCCCTGCTCCTAAGCCCCTCCTACAAGTTTCATCCGATTTCGGCCACTTTTACCTTCGATTTACCCAACTAGATGGCCGTATTTTCTAACTACCTAAAGCACTAAAAAACCATATCAAAGCATAACATACAAAACTAAAATATCATCCATATGCACATGCAATTCATCAAAACATGATCTTCATACAAATTCTAGTCTACATCTAACTTTTACACTAGCATGTCAATATGATCAAAAGGGGTTGTCAAACAATTTTAACTCGTTTTATTTCGGCCATAAACACATATAAAATGTGATTGAGGTTAGGAAATGTTTTGAGGATCAAAATCATGCTAAGACATCTATTTTAACTATATGAACATTCATAAGATAATGAGAGGTTAAGATCTACTCACCAAATACCCAAAATACCAATTTTTCTCCTTAGGTTCGAGATGAACAACAAAGAAAGATGAATTTCCAGGAACCAAAGTGATAGATCTACAATCTTCTTTGCTAATTACTCTTCTAATGATGATTAAGATTAGTAAGGAAAAGAGATGTTTTGAAGATATTAGAGTTAATGAAGATTTAGAATTGTTTTGGGGAAGATGTGGCAACTGAAAACAGTCCCATCGGTCCTCCTTAGGCTCCAATCCTGATATGGGTTAGTGGGCCTAAGTGTGGGTTAGCCTAATTACCAATAATGCCGACCGGCTATATATAAAACTTAAAATGGCCTTAACTTTTAAACGGTAAGGGTTACATCCCATAATTCAAACAATAATTAATTAATAAATAGTAACATCAAAATTTGGCTATGAAACTTGCACTATTGGGTTCGTGGTAATTTTATGATCAATTTTCATACATAAATTTGATCGGAGTTTAAACGAAAAAGTTATTGACGTTTTATGTTTTTGAATTAGAAATAATCATATATGTAACTAAGGAAATAAAATGTATTTGATGAAATAAATTAACTTTAATTAACGTTAACGGTTTCTTAAGTAAGCTTAAACATGGAAATCTCAGTTGGTTTCGAAAGTAAAGTAAACAACAAAATAAAACATCATTAATTTATCTACAAAATTAACAGTAATCGGTCTACCCTTGATATCGACTGATCAACCATTAGCGGTCGACTAATGGGGGCAGCAATCAACTGGTGAATTTTTTCGGGTGAGAGTTATGATGTGGCCAACTGGCCTGAATTTAAAATAATTTAATCCAATGGTTGGGATTGATTCGAACCCTTATAAACATGGGCCTAACCCCTAACTTTTCTTCTAATATTTTCTAAAGCGACGACGAAGCTCTGCCATTTTCTCTTTTCGACACAAAATCTTAATTTCAAAAATAGTTATAGTTTATATACATATATATAAGGGGAGAATAACATAGGATAATTGAGAAGAAAAATAGGGTTGAATCAAATCGTCAAAGCCAAGGTAAATTATAAATCCAAATCCAAATTTAAATTAAATTCAAATTTAAATTAAATCCAAATCACTTCTTTGATTTAGATTTCTGATAGATGTATATATGCTTGGGGATATGTGTGTGTGTGTGTATTTGTATTTAAATAGGGAGAATAAGGGGAGTCAAACTGGAATAACAGGGATTAGATCTAGAGATTTGGAAAAGCTAAAAAGGTGAGTGGAAAATTATATTTTTATATAATATTGGATTTATATCATTGTAAATCTATTCCTGTATGCCTAAATGTAAACTTGGAGTTGTACGCTAAAATTTTATGGGTGTAATGAATTTATAAACCATGCCTACATATTATATGATGGTTAACTTAATTTTAATGTTGTAGATATGTGAATCTGGAAAGTATTGGGTTGTAGTAGTCCTTGAAATTGATAAATTATGTGGTAATCTATATTTATAGATTTTTAATGACTTATGCAAGAAAAATGTAAATTAGAGTTATCACAGTAAATTATGGGGATTTAAGTAGCATTTTAATTCAGAATGCAGAGCATTGTAATGTAAATTTCTATGGATTATCAAGTTCAGATTCATAAATGACAGTGTATCATTTGTAATAACAAGGAATATGCCTAAAAGAAAGAGATGTATAAAATGAGGATATTTACCGTATATTGTACTGCCTATTTCAGTAACTATGAAAAAGATAATTCCTTGTAATTCCAAACCTAACATAGATTCTCCTTTTAGATAAGACATAGAAATTTATTTTCTTTTTAGAGAGATGTAATTCAATGCATTAAAATGCAAAAATCCCTTAATATTAATTAAAGTATTGTAAATGTGATAATAATAATGGGTTAAGCAAAGAATTAATATATATGCAATAGAGGCCTGACCGAAATCAAATAATAAACAATAAAAATGCAGGCAAGTAATAATTATATAAAAAGGGTATGGAAAGTCTACTAAACAAGGGATGGTAGTAAAGGTTAAAAAATAGAAATAGAAATTTAATATGGCATGAAAAAGTGAATAGGGAAGGATATTTGGATCTAAAATGAAAGCGGTAAATGACATTAAATTGATACTAATGGAATATGAAGTAAAGGCATGAAAAAGTAAAGGGATATCATTAACAGTAAAACATTGGAGGCGTAATAATTAAACAATTATGAATTTATACGTATACACACACACATTTAGCCTCAAGTATGCATTTATGATGGGTGTGAATTATTAAGTTAGCAAATAACTTAGATCAAATAAGAATGACATAATCATTAAAATAGGTTGGAATGCAAGGTCAATAGTGTTACACAGCAGAATTATATCTACCGTAAGTGGCTATTAGCAATTGTGTATACATTATACTGATGTGTGACATATCCAACTGTATGATCCATGGAGTTATATAGTTCGCGTATAGGTGAGGGATACTCAAGTAGGAAGGTTCACCTCGATCAAAGTGTCAAAGGACAAGTAAAGTCTGCTTCAACCTTTTAGGGGTATTAAGTAACAAATGGGTATCACCTTGATTGCATTAAGCAATCTACGTGGGACGGTGAGCAAGGTTGGACGTTATGTCAGTGTGTGATTAGTACTATATTAGGGAGTATGAGCCATACATAGGTCGAAAACGTCATCAGACAGGGGAAAGATAAGGGTTACGCCTAAATGGCTACACTTCCTACTAGTGTAGATGTCAATCATGGAGAAGGAGCTATTTAAAAATATGACAGTTGTGGGAGTTACTCTATGGAAAACTCTAATTGCTATTACGAAGGATTTTCCAAAAAATAATTCAGTTTTGAAAACACTTTACTCTACAAAGCAAAGCATGAAAATTTCTTATAAATAAGGACAAATAGCTATGCAACAGTTAATGAAATTTTTTAATGAAAAAAATCATGTATATTGGCATACCGTAGACAAAACAACGGACAAATTTTTGAATATATGGGCTCACCTAGAATCTGCTTCTCTGCATAGGTGTTTTCCTACCGTTCTTCTTCTAGATTTCTCATCCAAAATCTGGAACTTGCTTCTCTATTTGCGTTATAATGACACAACACAATAATTTTAATAGTACAACATCCATACCATCAAACTAGTTCAAATACAGCATTCATAATTTATAAAGTTTTAAAATCAACTACATACTTCTAAATCAACTAGATCATAATACAACACATAACATGCTCATCTAAGTAGCATGCTCAAAATACATCCCCTAATCATCACACTACACTTGCTTCTTCTTCTTTACGGGCACCATTTTAATTCTTCCTTTTGGAGTAATAAATGATGGGTTTTCATTTCTTTTCATTGTCATCATCTCCTTCCATCTTTTAATGTATGAGCTGCATCCACCATTTATCAAACCTCTAACTAACAACGCTTTTGATTAAGCTAGCATACCTCTAAGAACATTTGGATCTGTTGCTCAGCTTTCTTGTAAGTAATTAGCAGGCCGATTTAAAGCAGTCATGCCTAATCAAATCTAGCCTAATTACTTTACAACAGGAACATATAAGTTAGCCCAAGCCTATGTTAGTCTCAAACCAACCTTCTACTTGGTGAGGCATCAAGATGAGGCTCGGTTGCCTCAAGCAAGAATTTTAGGCCCAACCCCTCTCGGTCTAGCTAGACCTGGCACAATGACGACGTGCATTCCTATACCAATCTACTTCTAGTAGAACTTCACATCAACATGTTCACCTAACGTCACTCCAGGTGATGCCAGCACCTCTTAAAGCCCATTTCAAAAGGTAATACATCAAGTAAGATAGGCTTAGGCATGGCCCATCCTTGGCACGGCTTCAGTACATCAGCCCTCGTCCAGTCCAAGGCAGCACTCTCACTCGCTTCGCACCTAGCCATACACCATATTCTCATGATGGTACTAAGCAAGATTCCTAGTTTCTTTCGTATCGTCGACAGCCAATCAACCAACTTAGCAAGATTTGCCACATAAGCACTTAAGTAAACAATAAGTCGTTCACCCACCTATTAGAAGTACTATAGATGGGAAGTTGAATTGATGTAGCCTCCATCAGCATTAAATGTTTATTTAATGCGAAGTTTGCATATTAAAGCGAGGCCTATGCTTGGTGCAAAGGGGCAATGAGTATTTTTTTCATCTGTCGTACATCTTCTTACACCTTCAGAATTGTTGTCCATCTGTCCTTACAACCATATCAACGGTAAAACATTTTTTCCATTAGTTCTATGGCTCAATATCAACTGTCAATCATCCACTACAACTACTACAAATATTCTTGTATTGCAACTTCAAAGGAGTTGGAAGATGCAAGGATTCTTAATATTACCTACAATTCAGAGCTCTTAATACTGCAAGTCCTTAAGATTACACATCTTTATTAACCATAAGTTCTTCCTACTTTCTCATTATTCTCTTATAATTCCTTGTAATTATAAGAGAAATATATAATAAGAGAACTTCACAGTGGACTTAGGCAGATTTTTTGAACCACTCTATATCTTATGTTATTTAACTTTTAGCTGCGTACTTAACTCCTCATTTTTCATTTTAATCTTAATGTTAGCAAGTAAGCTTTGCACATTGTTCTAATTCCAAGGTTAGCTATATCTATAGTCAATATTTTGGTGCTAGAAGGAGGGCCTCCTCCTAAAGCTCTCACCTTTGCACACTTTTCTTCTTCAAAAAGATTCGATCTAACTTATTACCATGGATAATCTCTCGACATTCAAAGGTAACAACTCCAATAGGCGCAAAATCAACAAAGCACTGTCGCTAGTGCTTCCTAGCCCAATCCAGGCATCAATAAAGAAATATGGCATACTGTGATGCTACAGATGTCAAACATGGGTCAGATGGCCTGCAAAGCGAATGGCTTAAGGGTGCAGCTGAACGCTCAAGCCATTATAAACTTTGTCCCATCAGCTCCTCCAACGGCCGACTTAATCAATCTCCCGACTCGTAGGCCCATGCCTCCTGATGGTGTTATGAACTTTTGAACACCGCCAAGTCCTAGGAGAGTGTAGTACCCGAAACTCCGCTTATGGACATTCACGTCCATTTTAGAAGGTATGCTATACACATACCTAGACGAATTGACCTTGCCTCATATATGGCTACGCCTTTAGGGACAAGTCGTCATCGTTCCCCTTTACCAAAATAACCACAGTCTTTCATTACCCGTATACTTCTACTTTAAACCATCTTAATGGAGGTCCCCTACCATTGACATGGCACGCATGGCCTCTCAATGCACTCCAGGTCCTATAGGAGTGTAGTCGGAAATAGACAAAGATAAGAGCAGGACGTGCATTCAAGGTCGCCCTCTGTGCATGGAGGGAGATCTCCTACTCATCATCATCGTTTTCCATCTTGTCATCGATCTCCTACTTTGCCAAGGGCAAGATGAGCCCTCAGCCCATTATCGACCAGAACATCCCCAAAATAGGTCGATGTCAGCCTTAGGGAAGAAATGCATATCCTCCGCCAATAGATCAACAGAATGCAAGCCCACAATATTGGAGGCGAGGCATTCTTAGATGATGAGAACACGAAGCTATTCTCTAATGTGGTATTGGATGCTTAGATCCGCCGATGGTATGCTTTGCCACCTATTAACAAGTATAATGGGAGTGCAGACTGATCTGACCACATCACATCATTCAACTCCACCACATGTACAAGCCAGCTTCCTAGTTTAGTAAATTGTTTGCTCTTTCCCTCTATCCTCTTAGGATCGGCCTCCCATTGATTCTTACATCAACAATTAGGATGTATCACCTTCTAGTCCCAACTATACATAGAGTTTAAGATTTGTTTATTCACGTCCCATACCCATGTAATGTTGGCTAGTGAGCTAGGCAAAACCAAAAAAAGTTCCTTTTAAAAGCTTGTAGTCATATATTGGCTGCTTTAATAAAGAATCCACCCGAACTAAGGGTGCAGACATTAATAGCTTGGTTGTGGCCATATGTTCAAGGGTCAGATAGAAGTCTTGGATGTGGAAAGAGCTCCAGAAGCAGCCGACTTCATCCCTAATTGACTTATATCAATGAAAGAATGACATGATGAGGATTAAAGATGCAGATCATTTAGACAATGACAACGAGATAAGACATTGTGCCCAAACCAGTCCTCGCCACAACAAAGATTGCCGAAAATGCTTTGTCAAGCCGATGCTAGAAGGCATCAAGCAGCTGATCCTCTATACAAACCCAGGTACATTAATTACCCTCTTCTAAACAGATACATCGCTATATGCTATCTTGCCACCAGGAACCGAGTGTAGTTTCAAAGGCCCATCACCGCTATGGATGAGAAGTGAGAGGAACTTCGCCACAATGATAAGCACTGCGAGTTCCATCAAATCAACGGCAATTCTACAATAGACTAACGTGTGCTCAAGATGAAATGGAAATACTCGTTCGGGAAGGAATACGCTTGAAGTTTGTTTGACATCAGGTCATGTAAAGAGTGGACTTTGAAGAATGGAAAAATCAACACCTTTAGCCCAATAGTGCTGGTGTCCAAGCCATCATCAAGGTCTTGACTATATGCAGTGGCCCGCATGTGGCCGGCAGCAGCCGAGGGGCCTAATCCCAATACCAAAGAGAAGTAGGTACCGTCGGGCAAATTTATTCATTGGAATCTTGGGGCATCCAAGGCGCCTGATTAGGATCAAAATGACCAATCAGCTTAGTTGTCTAAGGCAGGGAAGCAATATCCTACCCCCATCATGACCCTTTGGTCATTACTCTTTCCTTAGCCAACTCCAATGTTCATCGGGCCTTAAGTGGATAGGGCAGCTCGGTCAATGTCATGTCCAGGAACATCTTTGAAGCTCTCGGGCTTCCTTCCCCTAGACTTACCCTAGGCGCCCTACCCATTTATGGTTTTGGGGATGTAGGCATTGTTCTGATAGGCATGGCCTTGCTTGTAACAACATTCGGCCAAGAGCCCTTTGTAATGAAGTTCCCCGTCCAAGACGAGCTAGAGAAATCAAGGGAAATCAGCAAAAGAAAAAGGAATGTTATGGGACTTCCCTTTGGCGAGTAAAGAAGGGTGTTCTCATGCTATAGGAAGAGCATTCAAAAATCAATGTTGGGTTTTGTCAATACATCCAACGAGTTGACCAGTGCCCTTATTCTTGCCAAGCCCTCCAACCCTGAAGCGTTGGCGGTAATTCCTACTCTCTCATATTCTACTACGTCACTTAAAAATTGAGGGCAGCGCAACCTTAATTCGAACCCACCATTATAGATAAGTACTTTATGAAAAAACCTTCCCATTTACATATCTTCATGAGAAAACTGCATATAGCTCGCCTTACCATCATGCAACTCACTTACACTAGAGTGTCTGAGCTAAGCAATGCAATCCGGCTCAATTTGGGGTCAACGGTCACTTCATGACTGGCGACACATCATTCTGGATAACTTCCTCATATCCCCATTTACTCAAGTTCGAGTCCATGCTCATCTGCTGCTCTTTATTCGACCGCTTGCAACCCAAGAGAACCCTCAACAAACTTGTGTTTCAGCCCATCTTGGTGCGAACCGCCACTCAACATCCGATCAGTACCATGTATACATTAACAACTGTATCCACACCACATTATTATCATACTGATATTTAACATATTCTAAAAAAGGCATTCCTACAAAAACAGTATGAGAATTATTGGATATTCAAAGCACTCTACTCAACAAGTCATGCGTAGATAACAAGCAAAAACAGCAACAAGATTCTCAATCAAATTTTGCAACCAAAGATCTGTTTCATTTATTTAAAAGATTACAGAGGCATAATGCTAGCCCCACTAGGCTTACACGGATATTTTTATGGCTAACAACTCGAAAAGAAGAAAGAGAGAAGAGTAAGCCTGTTAGGGAACAATTTAGAAGATCCAGCTCTAAATGCGAAGATATGTTCCCGCGACATTGCAAGCGATCAAGAATTATTGAAGAAAATAGAGCCTTCTACAATCTTCGAAGCCTTTCACATCAAATCTTGCAAGAGACCTTGAAAAGCTCCTAGTCGACATCATTTAGAGGATGATTAGGACTTTAGCTGTGATATCGAAGGCGGAGGCAATAACTACTACTCTTTCCAGTAAGGCATTGATGCATCCAAGCCAACCTTTGTTCAAATTGCCAAAGTAAAATGGAGAAGAAATCAACCTGCCCCAGCAGGCCCATTAGCATACAACAATTATAACAACCTGCTATTTACGGACTTCTTATTTTCGACATAAAATAATTACCTTAACCAGAAAAGGTGAAAACAAAAGATTGTTAGGTGATTGATACAAGGAAAATAAAACAGAAACCATCTTTTTTTATAGAACTTACAGTGGAAGGAACACAAAAAACAATAATTAGATAACGCTATGTCATTTCCAAACCGATCCATACATAGTTATCACATGTTATTGATATGTATTATGACGACCCACCTCCTTGACCCTCAGATATCGACACAAATACATCCTCGGTACTCACTGCCGCAAATCTAAGTGTCGGAGAGGTGATTATCATGGAGTATAAAGAAAATAAAGACGGAACAGAATCTCAAACGAAGGGAATAACATATATTATTTCAACATATAGTCTTTACAATGGAATTTTAAATACATTTATCAGAGTTTAACTTAACATCAACATGGACAGCTAAAAATATCTATCACTACAAATATGGAATACAATAGTACACAAGTGTGGTGAAAAAGAGGTAATAGTCTTCTAAAGAATATTCTAACTCCATGCACCGAGATCTTCTAGATTTCTTCTAATTAAACCTAACTACTAGGCTGCCTGGAAAAATAGGGCACCCGAGTTTAAAGGGAAAGAGAATAAACTCCAGGTCAGTCATGGGACTGGTGTGAGAAACTCAAAATACGAGTGTTTGAAATAAAAGATATCTCATAAGACCACGCCACAAATAAACATAGAATGGGTTTTTACCTTATGATAACCAAAACATTGCTACGCAAAATCTAGGAATATTATTGTTAATAACATTCTTTTGAAAATACTTTTCAACTAAACTTATGAATCTTAGCTGATATTGCTACATTGATTAAATTCCAGCATATTACCAACAAAGTAGGTTCTACAATCAAATCTGAAGGCACTTATTGGAGAACGGATTTCCATACAAGCAAGGTAATGAGCAACCTTCCATACATTACATCTCTAGAGGAATGTACCGAGGATCGACATCTTCAAAACCTCTGCAAATCAAAACTGGACTTCCCGCAGACCCATTTGGTGGTGGATAGAACCGAATATGACATTACCCCGGTCATAACCGACCTATCCGTAGCCACAACATACACATCATTCTCAACATATAAAGAGTAATCTAAAAGGGTGATGACCATACCCTTTTGGGAGCTACCCACATAGTCTTGAAGCAACCTTGTTTTAGCCATTACCAATTGATGAGGCCAGAGGTTACGATTACATTTTACATAGCACACATTCCACTTTGAATGCTACACTGCCATTCATAATCACAGAACTAATTTATAAAAATGTATAACTCCTGATGTCTTAGGAAAGGGTGTTAAGGTAAAAGAAGTTGTCTTCTCCATTACCAAACAGATGATATGTTTATAGAGATCAATCAATGTGATTAGAAATGTAACGTCAGACATTCATCCATAAAAGTTGTTCAGGAACATGACAAACCAAAGAAACTCTCCTACCACATCCTGTCGGTAATCACCCCTAGGATTAGTAGCGAGCAGCTCATGCATCGAAGATCAAATGAAGATACTATTGCCATATATATATATATATATGAGAAATTTCAACCGAGGGTCAGTGACAAGCAGCCCTTCGTTCTATTTAATATCATTCCATGTCTTTACTTCGAATACGTAAATTGGTTCGAAGTGGTTTTCAGATAAGAATCACTTAAATCCAACCCCAGTTCCTTCGAACCAATCATTGATAAAAGGATGTTAGGTAAATAGGTGGTTACCGTTTGATTAATTACTTCATTTTTATCAAGAATATCTTATGGAGATATATATCTTTAAAACATTTCTTCTAGGTATATAAGGAGTCATTAAACCTCTCTTTAACTTTGGAAATACCAAATCATTTTCACAAGTCATATTTCAAAATCTTTTTTAGTTAAAAAGGTTCGATAGAAATTATACTAATTCTACCCAACATCAATTTCTGTATTTAATCTTACTATCCGTTGAATAATGGCAAAATCATCTTTTAAATTCACATGGATAGTATGGGTTCCCTCCTTTGAATTTAATACCAAGTTGTATTAAATTTGGAAAAAATAAATCTTTTACACTTGTCTCGTTTACAACATTTCGACCTTGTTTATTCATCGCCCAGGAAAGAGGCCAGGCAAGCCAGGGCATTGGTTGCTCCTGAACATCTCCTTAGTTCAAGTACCTTACATCTGGATTTCACAAATAGAATAATCCAGTCTACTCGTCGGCATTTAGAGCCAAGATTAAATCACTTGATTTTAACAGCTTTTCTTTAAATCATTTATTTAACCTTTTAAAATAAATTATAAAACCTTCAAATCATATTTAAATACTTAACTATTTATTTGAAAACATTTATAAAAGATTTGGAAAAGAATTGTTAAGTTTAAATCCATATTTCAAAAGTTATTAAAAAAGTGTTGCAGAAAGTGCTGCGAATAGTGTTTTCAAAGCTTATTTGATCAAAACAATCGATCATTTAGAAATCCATTTTTATAAATCAAATCTCTTTCAAAACATGTTAAAAGATTAATATAATTTATTCCATATTTTTGAAGAATTAAAAATATCATCTATAATGAATTTGTCGCTTTGGTTTTCGAACCGCCAAACCATGACTATTTTGAAAACTTGTTTTGCTCATATTTCAATATCTACTAAACGAAATCTCAATCTTTTTCCTTTGCTTGAAAATTATTATTATAAGATTTTGAAAAATTCTTATTAAAAGGAATTTTGACTCCGAATCCATCGTATAAATAGATTTACCTTTATACGGCACGAAATCATGAACTACTGTTACGCGACACACCTATTCTAACTAGTTTTCCATTTTACTTTCAAACTTCATTGAAAGACTTCTAAATGTTTATAAAATATTATTAATTAATTTTAAACCATTTTCAACGAGGTTTAACAACTCATATATATACACCATTTCATTTACAAAAAGGAAAGTGATTTCCTTTGTGATTTTCAACGTACATTAAACATGACTTGTTAATACAATCAAACAATCATATCATCATCGTCCAAACATGATAAACAATCATAACAACCAAGCATAACCAAACATATATATCATCCAATATATCAAATTATAAATAGAGTTTCTCACCTTCATTTGATGACGGACTAACTAGACTCAACTATAGTCTTGCTAACTTTAATTCTAAGCCCACGACACTTGCTTTTGTTCCTTCCTAAGGGTTAGGCTTGCTCCTTGGATATTTGGGGGCTCACGGCCTAGGTACGGAGGTTGTGGTTCGCTCGGCCAAATGAAGAGGTGGTGGCGGCCATAAATATGAAGGAGAAAAAGGAGCGATTTGAAGTGGTTTTGAGGTGTTTATACTAATAATATATATATATATATATATTAATAATTTAATTTATTTCGCAAATATTTTCTTTATGATTTTTTTAACATACCATTAAAAAAGCTTGAACGTGGAGGAAAAAGATGAAGAATAAGTGTTAGGAATTTATGAAGAAAGGGGGGTATATATATAAAAAATTTGGAAACAAATATATAAATGCATAATTACACATTTGCCCCTTGCCCACACCCCTTGAAGCACCCCTCCCCAATTTGCCATAGTGTTTGAATGGCTCAATTTAGTTTGTGCTAAATTAAGGGGTTGCTTACTTTCAAGACCAACTATTTTCTTTCTTTTATTAGTTTTTTTTCCTCTCTTCCCAAGGTCCAATCTGATCAATATAGAAATATTGATATACTTCTTGAAAAAAAACTATTTGTATATATATATAAACATACAAATCATTTTAGTTCTAATATCAGAGTTTTTAGGTAAAGAATAGCTCAATTTATTTTAAATTAAAATAACTAATAGTTTAGCCTTCCCTATCTGAATCTTTGTGCAAATTTACTAACAAATTCTTGTTTGTTTATGTTTGTATTTAACAGTTGTATATTTAATAAAACATGAGAATTGACCCATGACATTTAAGCTTTTGCAAAATCACTTCTCAAATTAGCAAAGTAAAAAGGTTGTGCATGCTTCTGTGCAGCTGAGTGCACCTAAACATGTACAACTGCTATTTATTACTTTTGGGTTTGTAGGTTGGCCAGCTTGATTGAGTTAGACTCCTATACTGGCTTGCTATAAACTACTAGCTTTGCTCATTCATTTAAACATCAAACTCATGTAAATCTGGGTACATGCTTCTTATGTTTTCAGATTTTCTGCTTATGTATTTATTCTCACTTCATCATGTTTACAGTTATTTTGTAACTAAGTTTTAGCCCCTAAAACAGTCTAATACATATACATACATTGCTTGTTTCACATATGCTTCAGTTCTACTACCAACTTCCCTACTCAATTCATGAAAATTGCATGCTTACAGGTTATAATATAAGCTAAATACTTTTACCTTTTCCTACTGAGAATATTTCCATCACATAGTAATCTCTTTTAAACCATTCATTACATCACCATCAAAGTTCAGCACAAATCTAATATTATTACAGAAAAGTCTTCCAGCTAAAATAAAACATAAAGGACTCTTCAACAAAAATCATAGTTCAGTGAATTAGCAAATTTCTTCTTAGCATTACACATCTGCATCTTATCACTTAGCTTTCTCTTTTCCTGCAGACATCTCATGATCTGCTCCATAATACATATGAAGCACCCATTTGATGCAAGCAACAAACAGGTCAGACTTATGTCTGGTGTAAGTAAAATCATTTGATAATGCTTAAAGACTAATGAGATAGGTTCCATTATTACCTTTCTGTTTTTCAGAGGTTAAGTGTTTTACTAAAATTAATCAGATCACTTTCTCATGTTCACGTCACAAAGTGTTATACCAGTGGTAGGTGTTGGGTACTGTTAACATCATCATGTGTGCATTCTTAGGCTAATTTGTCATCAGAGACTTTAATCTAGAAACCATAACAGCCATCATACAACTCACCTAAGCATGGTTAGACATGAACAAACAGTATTTGTGGTATTGAGTTAAAGTACAAATCCTTAATTTACATGTTAGGATTCCCACATACTTCTAGCCTATTTTCCCTTGCATATATGTTCCTTTCATGTTATTATAAGGTCCAGTATTACATTCATGGTTGCACCAGTGTACACTACCTGGAACTGCGACCTAATTTCCAGTGCACTACAAGCTATTAGGACATAAACATGCCATGTGCAAACTCACACCCCAACCCTGGTGCAAGCCAACCACTGTGTCATACCCACTTCCCTCATACCCAACCTGATAGAGGTGACCCACATCCTTAGTTTAATTACTAAGTTTTTCTTATGACTCATTTTGGTCTATGTGATGTCATACCCAAGACTATTGTACACTTAACCAATATAAGCTAACAGATTTCATACAACCATCAATAATTCATCCATTCATGAATTCAATAGCTAGTGAAACATACTTGTATACCACTTTAAGTCAATTTTACACAGAGACATATCTTAGGCTAAAGCATAGATTAAAGCATTTTCAGAGAGTGAAATGCTACTGTGGTTTCCCCAGTAATATGGTTCTCACAGTCACCCCACACATTAAAGTGTGTTTGCATGTTACTCAACCCTATGTCCAAAGAACACTTAATGATAGATTAAGGCTTAGCACATGGAAATCCCCTTGCACCCTAACCATCTTTTCAGTTGCAAGACATAAGCCAGAGAACCTCTTTCGCTTACTGCCTTACACCCTACTTTTCTTATTAATTCTTGCTTTAACTAAAGATATTCCTCAAGTTCATAAACATATAAATAAATCAGTCATTATTCCATTATTAAATTTTCATGTAAAAACAAGCATAGGTTAAGTGACAACAAAGTAATTCACAAAATCTCAGTAACAACTGAAAATTATTAAACTGAGAATGCATGCAAAGCATCAAACAGAAATCAAAATAATCTAAAGGGTACATGGCTACCTTTCATAGGTCTTAATGCCTTGCCAAGTGAGGGTTTACTCACCAAAGTTCTCCTTCCCAAGCCTTGGTTCAGGTCTGCCATGGATTTTCTAAACTGCTGCCTATTTTCTTGTTTTTTTCCTTTATTTTGTTTCCTGGTTTCTAATCCTATAAACGTAGGAGATAATGGTCTGTATATAGGGGTGTTGCTAGGGTTTTAAGGTCAGTTAAGTCATTTATTTTCATCAGGAATCCCATCACCAGTTCTGGCTTCACCCAACAATCCACCCTCTCCACTTTCCTTTCCCACAATTTCTCCTTTTTCCTTGTCTTGGCCACTTTTGGCAAATTTCTTCACACTATTTGCATGACTTTGGCCTGGATATATTTCTGTCTTTTCTGGCCTTAACCATGCATATAAGCTTATGTGCCTAACTAATTGTGTGTGTGCCTATCAATTATTTTGCACATCTTATATTCATGCATTTTCTACCCACACATGCAACTATGCTCATATTTAATCTATGGAAATTAGGACTAAAACTGCCTAGATTACTTATGTATTGTAATTAGGCTAATGTGTACACACTAACAAGTCATGCACTCATTTATTTTGCATTTATCTACAGGGCCTTTACTCACTAACTTGCCTTGTTCATGTAGCATACTGGAACAGTGTGCACATGCACAAGAGCATGCACACTCACTCACACACACAAATATTTCCAGAGAAAATTTTATTTTTAACTAACTGTCTTTCTTTTATAAAATATTCAAGATACAGATATATATTTTTATATGCTTGCCTAACTATGGGCTGTCACACCCCTCCACCCTTCCAAATGCACGGCTAGCCTCGGCCCTTGTGCCTGCATGTGCTTAAGGTGATATGGTGTAAGGTGAGTTGATGGATGCTTTTGGGTTACTTAAGTATTAAGTTTTTAGGAAAATATCGTGAGATTTTGTAATATATGTATATTTAAACTTCTATGTATATATGTATGTGTGTGTGTATATATATATATATGTGTGTGTTAATGTGAATGTTAGGATGTGCATGTGTATGTTATATATGTGCACATGACATATAAACAAGGTTGCAAAGATTTTTGAACAACTTCCGTTCGTTAAACTGTTGAAAATCGAGAAACCGATTCCCGGTCATATTTTCACTTATAAGTTAATTTACATATAAATGTAAAAAAAATTTGAAAACTCATTTCTTATCATTTTTAGCTAATTAAAATGATTTCATTTGATTTATATAACCATATAAATTAATATTAAATAATCGTTTACAAAAAATGGTATTATATCGATAAAGCGATATCAATTTTCTTAAATTTTCAAATCAAGTATATATCTTTATAAAACTATTATAAATGGTTTATTATCACTTTTTAACTACTAAAATGAATTTTTATCATTTAAAAACAATTATTTGAATAATTATAATAATTATTAAATTATTAAATCTTAATTTAAAATCATTAACCAATTATTTAAATATAAGGGCACCACTGATGATGTCATAAATACATTTAATTTCCAAAAAAAATAATTAATTTTATTTCATATTCTTGTTCAATTATAAAAATAAGTGTATGCTACTAGCTCCGTGCATGATGTCTGATAATTATAGAGTTGTTTATTGATAAAGGTTTTCGACCATTTTATCGATATTTTCCAAAGTATATATTTTGTGAACATTTTTCCAAAATAAGTTCACTATTATCATTCATTACTTAAAACTTGATTATTTGTTGAAAAATAATATATATTTGAATATCTAAAATAATTTAAATATCTTTAATTAAAGCAATCAAATTATGGGTCGTTACATACTCTCCCCTAAAAGAATTTCATCCTCGAAATTACAATGCAAAACCCAAAGGTATTTACCCAAAATATTTGATTTTTAAACTTACACACATACGATGTATATAGATCATCCATATGCAATATCTGATTTGATATACTATTTGAATACGCAATTTTACTTCCAAGCTAGTATTGATCCCGTGATCCTCTATTGCGGACTCTTATCAGTCTTTCCGATTAGAATTGTAGTTTTGGTTGTATAGCTCTCGACTATGATAGAAAAATCAAGTATCCAAACATAAAAATTCATCAATGCTCGTCGTCAAGAATCGAGTGATAAATCCTTTTTCAGACTGGTGTAAACACTTCAAAGTTCCATACTCGAATCTTAGATCTAAATTGATGAAATAATCCACACTCTTTATATATGTTAATCTTTCCAAGAAATCATTCAAGTTAAATGATAACCCACCTTTTATTATAACAAACCTCTTATATTATCTTTTACTTCTTTTACATCAATATTAATTGCAATACTTTTATATTAAATAAAACTTCTTTATTAGTCAAAACTTACTTATTTAATTAATACCTCATTATTAATCAAAACTTCCTTTACATGTATATATAAATATACCTTTTTCAAAATGTTTAGCGAAATTCAGTTTCGAGTTCAAAATAAGATTTTCCACTTAAGTTTTGCTTCTTCAATCAAGAATTCTCATTTATTCATTTAAGAGATTTATGTAATTGCAATGAACGAGGTTGAAAACGAAATAGCATATTTATATTATACATTTCATAATTTACGTTAACGTTCCAAGCATTGACACATGTCATACCTAAAGCATACAACTCCTATCTAGGTACATAGTAGGATATATAACACTAATATTATACATCACCAACCAGCACAACACCTCATCTCACATCATATATAAGTTATATATAGATATACTAAATAGGTAGATAGAAACTGCCTTCAACCATCATACTCATCATCTTCCTCATTCTTCTGAACCGAAAGCCGATGGGGCACTCCAATATCCAAAATCTATCATAACTTCTCCAATCCCTTCTTCATCACTCTCATGCTAGTCATCTGCATCATTTCCATCTTCCAATTGTTTCATCTCTCCTTCAACATAAGGTAGCCATGGATGGTTCCATGGAACATGACCAAGACCAACAAGTACTTCCTGCATTACTTCACCTTCTGCTATTTCTTCGAGTCCTTGCATCTCAACCTCTCACAGGTTTTGAACACGTCAGCTTCTTCCTCATATATTTCCTCGTTGTCTCTTTCCGTTTCACCCCAGTTGATATAAGAACTGGAATTGATTCTTCTCGCCAGATAACGTGTTCTCCTTCCATTTCCCAAATCACATTGTTGTTTATGCTACTGTGGTCTGATATTATGGTTTCTGGGTCCTCCATGGGTTCAAATTCCTCCTGCATAGGTTCGGATTCCTCCTTCATAGGCTAGGATTTCTCCTCCATATGCTCCGATTCTTCTATGGGTTCCTATTCAAAACTGGCCGAATCTGCTATCCATATTCCTTTCGAGGCTCGTGCAGACTTGTCATCACTAGATAATGATCATTTCTAAAGTAGCAGGTGGTATGAGCATTTCTGCCATTGGGTACCATCTTTATCCCTTTTGGTGTATGGGATACACTCCCTATCAATTCGAGGCCAAACATTACTTGGTGACTGCTTCGATGGTTCTTCCTATTCACTTGGGAGGATAATGAGATTATCCTTTTTGCCCCAACTTGCTTGTGATGACTCACCTTTGGAATACTTTCTTCCATATGGTTTCTACAAATGTAAATGCATCCTCTTAGATATAGGCACTAAGCATTTTACTTATTCTAACTCATTCTAATGTCAAGTTATTAATATCTTATTTACTTCGGCATTTCCTAATATAAATCGGCCTTAACTATAACCTTTTCAAAGAAAAGGATTTTTCAAGCACTTGGTGTTATTTACACCAAAAAAATCTTTGAAAACAAATTGAGATTTCTATCAAAATATTTTATCTCCTATCAATTCCTTTTGAAATCCTTTATCAAGAAAACATTCCAAAATAACTATTTAAAATCTTTTGAAAACTCTTTTTCAAAAATTCCGGTCTTCTGTATGTTCCTCAACTCATCTAGTTTTCATTCCTTATCAATCCTTTCAGAGTTATTATAAACATTTTATAGTCAAACTGTGAAATTCTAATCACAAGATGTTTATAGTTAACTTTACCTTACTTGATTTTAATCATCCAATACTAAAATTTTCAAAGATATCCCTTTTATTCAAAATTTAATCCTAGGTAAAATTATTTCATTTACTATAATTTAAAAACAAAAATCATTTGTATATCATTAACAAATACGCGCTCTTATATAATACTCTCAACTCATTATAGGGTGTTACTAACCCTATCTCTAATGAGTTACTCATCCTATGGTATTACTAACCCAATCTCTGATGAGACTTTACCCCTACTAGGCTCAGGTGTTCGCTCAATCCAAGCTCTAATACCAAATGAGCCGACCTACCTCCTCAACCCTGAACAATCGACACTAATACATTATCGGTATTCACATGCCACAAATCTAGGCGTCAGAGAGGCAGAAAATCATGGAGTACAAAGAAAATAAAGACGGAACTGAATCTTACACGAATGGAATAACATATTTTTTTTTAATATAAAATCTTTATAGCAGAAAATTTTAAATACATTTATCAGAGTTTAACTTAACATCAATATGGAAAGTTATAAATATCTGTCCCTACAAATGAAGAATACAATAGTACACAAGTCTATTGAAAAAGAGGTAATAGTCTTCTGAAGAATCTTCTAACTTCATGCTCTGAGTTCCTTCATATTTATCCTAACTAAACCTGACTACTAGGCTGCTCGAAAAAATAGGGCACACAGAGTTTAAGGGGAAATAAAATAAACTCTAGGTTAGTCATGGGACTGGTGTGAGAAACTCAAAATATGAGTGTTTGAAAACAAAAGGTATCTCATAAGATCATGCCCCACATAAACACAGAATCAGTTTTTACCTTACGATAACTAAAACATTGCTATGCAAAATATGGGAATATTATTGTTAATGACATTCCTTTGAAAAATACTTTTCAAATAAACTTATGAATCTTAGCCGAAATCGTTACATTAATTAAATTCCAGCATCCTAGCTACAAAGTAGGTTCTACAATCAAATCCAAAGGCACTTATTGGAAATTGATTTCCATACAATGGCAAGGTAAGGGACTACCTTCCGTACAGTACATCACTAGAGGAATGTACCAAGGGTCGACATCTTCGAAACCTCTACGAATTAGAATCGGCCTACCTGCAAACCCATCTGGAGGCGGATAGAACCGAATATGACATCACCCAGGTCGTAAATGACCTATCCGTGGCCATAGCATACACAACATACTCGACATAAAGAGAGTAATCTAGAAGTGCGATGACCATACCCTTATGGGAGCGACCCACATAGCCTCGAAGCAACCTTGTTTTAGCCATTACCGGTTGATAAAGCCAGAGGTAACAATTACATTTCACATAGCACACATTTCAATTTGAATGCCACACTGTCATTCAATGATCACACAACTGATTTCTAAAAACGTATAATTCCTGAGCTCATATGTCTCAGGAAAGGGTATTAAGCTAAGAGAAGTTGCCTTCTCCACCACCAAACAGATGATACGTTTATAAAGATAAATTAATGTGATTAGAATTGCAATGTCAAATATTCGTCCATATAAGCTGTCAAGGAACAGGATTAACCGAAGGAACTCTCTTGCCACATCCTGTCGAGAATTACCCCTAAGATTAGTAGCGAGCAGCCCTTGCATCAAAGATCAAATGAAGATACAATTGCCACATATATATGATATGAAAAGTTTTCCTCGAGGGTCAGTAATAAGCAGCCCTTCATTATGTTTAGTATCATTCCATTTCTTTACTTCAAATACGTAATTTGGTTCAAAGTGGTTTTCAGATAAGAATCACCCAAATCCGACCCTAGTTCCTTCTAACCAATCATCAATAAAAAGATGTTAGGTAAATGCGTGCTTATCATTTGATTAATTACTTCCTTTTTATCAAAAATATCTTCTAAAGATATATATCTTTAAAACATTTCTTTCCAATATATATGGAATCATTGAACCTCTCTTTAACTTTGGAAATACCAAATCATTTTCATAAGTCATATTGCAAAACCTTTTTGAGATAAAAGGGTTGATAGAAATTATACTAATTCCACTCAACATCAATTTCTGTATTCAACCTTTACTATCCATTGAATAACGATGAACTTTCCTTTTAAATTCACATAAACAATACAGGTTCCCTCCTTGGAATTTAGTACCAAGTGTAAGAAGATTATTCCTATACAATCCAAGTTGTATTAAATTTGGAAAAATCAAATCTTTTATACTTGTCTCATTTTCAACATTTCGACCTCATCTATTCCTCGCCCAGGAAAGTGGCCAGGTGAGCCAGGGCACTGGTTGCTCCTAACTTCTCCTTAGTTTAAGCTCATAATGTTCATATCTCACAAATAGAAAAATCTAGTCTACTCGTCGGCTTTTAGAGCCAAGATTAAATCACTTGATTTTAACAGCTTTTCTTTAAATCATTTATTTAAAACTTTTAAAATAAATTATAAAACCGTAAAATTAACTTTAAAATACTTAATTATTTATTTAAATTTTTTTATTAAAGATTTGGAAAAGAATTGTTAAATTTAAATCCATACTTCGAAAGTTATTAAAAAAGTGCTACAGAAAGTGCTGCGAATAGTGTTTTCAAAGCTTATTTGATCAAAACAACTTTTCGATCATTTAGAAATCCATTTTTATAACTCAAATCTCTTTTAAAATAATTTAAAAGATTTATAGAATTTATGCCATACTTTTAAATAATTAAAAATATCATTTAAAAAGAATTGTCGCTTTGGTTTCCGAACTACCAAATCACGACTATTTTGAAAACTTGTTTTGCTCATATTTCAAAATCTACTAAAAAAAATCTCAATCTTTTTCCTTTGCTTGAAAACTATGATTATAAAAGTTTGGAAAATTCTCATTATAAACAATTCTGACTCTGAATCCATCGTATAAATAGATTTGACTTTCTACGGCGCGAAATCGCGAACTACCATTACGCAACGCGCCTATATTAACCAATATTCCACTTTACTTTCAAACTTCATCGAAACACTTCTAAATATTTATAAAACATTATTAAATCATTTTGAACCATTTTCAAAGAGGTTTAACAACTCATATATATATATATATACACACACCATTTCATTTACAAAAAGGAAAGTGACTTCCTTTGTGATTTTCGACGTGTATTAAACGTGACTTGTTATTACAAATAAAAAATCATATCATCATCCTCCGGACTTGATAAACAATCATCACAACCAAGCATAACCAAACATATATATCATCCAATATATTATATTATAAATAGAGTTTCTCACCTTCATTTGATGATGGACTAACTAGAATCAACTATGGCCTTGCTAACTTTAATTCTAAGCCCACGACACTTGCTTTTCTTCCTTCTTAGGGACTCGGCCTTGCTCCTTAGAGCCTTGGTAGCTCATGGCCTAGGTTTGGAGGTGGTGGTTGGCTCGGCCAAATGAAGAGGTGGTGGCGGTCGTGGATATGAAGGAGAAGAAGGAGTGATTTGAAGTGGTTTTGAGGTGTTTATACTAATATATATATATATACATATAATTTATTTCTACCTATACTTTTTTCATAATTATTTTTAACATAAAAATCCATTATAAAATCTTGAAAGTGGAGGAAGAAGATGAAGAATAAGTGGTAGGTATTTATGAAGAAAGGGGTGGGTATTTATAGGAAAAATTTGGAAACAAATATCGAAATTCATAATTACACATTTTCCCCTTGCCCACACCCCCTCCATCCAAATGCACGACTAGCCTCCCCCCTTATGCCACCGTATACTTAAGGTGGTATGGTGTAAGGTGAGTTGATGGATGCTTTTGGGTTACCTAAGTATTAAGTTTTTAGGAAAATATCTTGATATTTTTTAATATACGTATATTTAAATGTATATATATGTATGTATATATATATATGTGTTCATGTGCATGTTAGGGTGTTCATGTGCATGTTATATATGTGCACATGACATATAAATAAGGTTGCAATGGCTTTTGAAAAGCTTCCGTTCGTTAAACCATTGAAAATCGAGAAACTAATTTCTAGGCATATTTTCACTTATAAGTTAATTTATATATAAGTGTAAACATAATTTGAAAACTCATTTCTTATTATTTTTAACTAATTAAAATGCTTACATTTGATTTATAAAACCATATAAATTAATATTAAACAATCGTTTACAAAAAGTACTATTATATCGACAAAGCGATATCAATTTTATTATATTTTCAAATCAAGTATATATCTTTATAAAACTATTATAAATGATTTATTATCACTTTTTAACTAATTAAAATGAATTATTATATTTAAAAATAATTATTGAATAATTATAATAATTATTAAATCATTAGATCTTAATTTAAAATCATTAATCAATAATTTAAATATAAGAGCACACTGGTAATGTCATAAATACATTTAATTTCCAAAAATAAAATAATTAGTTTTATTTCATATCCTTGTTCAATTATAAAAATAAGTGTATATATCCATCTCCGTGAGCGATGTCTGATGATTATACGGTTGTTTATTGATAAAACAGTTTTCGACCATTTTATCAATATTTTTTTGAAGTGTATATTTTAAGAACATTTTTTCAAAATAAATTCGTTATTATTATTCATTACTTAAACCTTGATATTTTGTTGGAAAAAAATCTGTATTTGAATATTTAAAATAATTTAAATATCTTTGGTTAAAACGATCAAATTAGGGGTCGTTACATGTATAATACAAATCCAAACCCATACAATACATCAAGTGTCTTATTTAAATACATATCATCACACATGCGCACTATAATATATAAGATGCACCTAAGCCTCCAATGCCATCGTAACCAAACCTATCTCCACCAACCTATCACATATCATAAATAAGGGAAACATGGTAGAGAGGGTCAGACGCAAAGTCTAGTGAATGAATACAACCAAGTTCAATATTTACTATACCTGTTTCATAATATAACATGACCAAAAATGATAAACTACCATATCTTTATATACTTCAGTTATATTCAACTCGTATCAAATCTAGTATACAATTCATGTTCAAAAGGTTTCATATAGCCATGTTGCCATACACGTTCCAAAATAAGGTGATTAAATTCATAGTCGTACATACGGTAAATTATATAGTCGTATCATAGATAAACCGAACAAAGCGTAAACCCTGCTGTACTCGATAACAATTGTGTTGAAGCCAACCTACAACATCCAGAGTCACGATTACCTCATATTCGGGCTCTATTCCAAATAAATAACCAAAACTAAGTTGCACAACTTATAAACATCGCCCTTTATAGCTTGCAGTATTTATGTACTAACATGCATCGCCACATAGGCTAGGGTACGTCATCTACACCTTCACTCCGGCCAAACACACTCGGGGTATCCGGCATGAGCCTTTGAATCTATATTTTCGGCTTGGAATAGGTCCGGTTTAAACTTGACAAAATTCCTTCACGATTGGTACATTAGTTGTAACGACCCGATATTTTGGACCATTCACATCCGCACATGTCGGACTTGAATAATTCAAAATACCGTGTTGTTAATTTAAATTTGGAAAAACTGAACATATACAGTAAATAAATAATCACAGATCACAGACACAGAGTAATAAATGCAGCGGAAATAAAAGAGATAGTAGTTCATGAAGCTACTATATAAATATATAAGTTACATCAGAGTTAAACCAGATACAACGGAAGAGTAATACGATACATCAAATACAAATCAGAATACATCACTGGAATCATCGAATACTGAAAGCAGAATAAATGGCTGGATCTTCAAGCAAAGCTCCAACTCCAAAGGTGAGTCTCGAATACTGGTACACTCAGTCTGACCCGAGCGTAAAGAAAACACAAAACACTCGAGTCAGGATTAACATTCTTATATCAATAAATCCAACTCAAGTGAAATAGCAACTGAAATACAAGTAACTCAAAGGATGTTTGGAATAACCGTCCTTTAAGGATCCGTTAAACTATCTACTATGTAGTAATGTACGCTAAGTAGATAATGTCTATCAGTAATATAAGGTATCAAAATAGTGTTAAGGCGTTACCATTATCCCCCTTAACACATTTTATATAAGCGTTATAGTATATACAGCACTGTAAACTCCACCGTAAACTAGTGGGATATCAGGGAGTACTCCATACGTATAACACAAAACAAATCGTAGTGGTCGCGCATAAAGGGATACAAGTATGACAAGGCACATGAGGCAATACCCAAGGTAGTGAAACTACCGTTTGCCTGATCCGGACTGGTGAGAATGCATCGCCGCAGCGACCGTAATACCGCGAAACAACACTCCCAAATCAAGGGTGCACCAATCGACAACAAGTAATGAGTAGTTCGAAGAAGTGTGTTCGCTTGAGGTAGCTGACCTCCATTGGCCCGGCACGGCTCCTGTTTTAGTCATTTCCAATTTGACACAAGTGTCAAGGCTATCCATTATCGTTCTCTTTCTTCAGTCATCACGTACATCATTCCAACCACTTCATTCTGGATCACACTCCGCGTATAGTTATTAAAGTGGTTTTCGGTTTAGACAGTGAGTATGTCCCTAACTGATTCCGGTCTCTTTAATAACTTTCGAAATTATTACACCGATTGGTCATTTATATATTTCAAAACCAAATCAAATTCAATCTCAGTTAGAATTTATAAACCAACCTTCCATTTGTCTTTCTAAACAATTTCCAAATTTTACGTTTCAAACTTCCAAATTTCCATTTCAAAATCTTATAATTCAATTTCAATTTATATTTAAACCATTCAAATATTAATTCAAGTTCGTATATAAGTTTCATTCCAAAATCATTTAAATTAATTTAATTTATCATTCAAATCAATTTAAATTCATTAATCGATTTCATTCAATATTCGTTAAGTTAAGTTATCATTCAAAACAATTTTTATTTAATTTCCAATTCATTTAATCAATTTCTTAAGTTCAACTTCATTAAATCAAAACTTACAATTTTGAATTAAATTAAATTCGTCAAATCAATTCTTTCAATTACAAGTCTTACATCAATTTCAAAAATCACATTTGCATTTCTTGATAAAGAAATTCAATTTCACATATTTATTTACTTAGTTACAATTTCAAAGCTCAATTAATAAAAAACTAAATCTCACATATTCGAGAAGTTCAATTTCACTTAATAAAGAATTCAAATTTTTATTCAATTATCAAGTAATTCAATCTTATTCAATTATCAAATAATTTCAACTTAATTATTAATAATTTCAAAACTTAATAATTTCAACTTAATTATAAATTCAAACTAAATTATTAAATCATTTCAAACATAATTCAATGAATAATTACAAATTTTATAGTCAAATAATTTATTTTAAAACAACGTTCTTTCAATAACTACTATGTTAATATTTCCGTTTCAGATTTTTTAAGATATTAACACTTTCCTATCGTTAAATTCAAATTCCAATTTCATTTCAAAACCTTATTCTTTACTCAAATAAAATCATTATTTTATTTTTAAACCAATTTATTGACCAATCGGTTTTTATTTAATTCTCTATCCTAGGTCAAAAATTTAATTTGGGTATTTATCATTTCAACCCGATTCCAATTCAATTCAAAAGTCAAAGCATACAAAGGGAACTTGCAGTGTGATAACTGGGATGGTGTCAAAGTAAATAAACAAGCAATAACAACAATCAACAACAATAAAAAAACAATTCAAATAATCCCGAAATAACCGTATTAATTCGCATTGTCGTTTGTGCAAATTAATATGATTATCTCTAGAATCTACACTATCATTTCATGTAGATTAAAGATTATTACACTAATATTAATACGGTTCTTCACTTGTCATTCGATTTCAATTTTAACACTACAACAATTAATCCAATATACGTGTGATAACCCGGATTTTTCGGACATCTGTTAATTGATAAATTAACTGAATTTAATTAGTCGAAATACTAATTTATAAGTTAAATAAATAATTCTGGTAATGGAAGTATATATCTGAATAAGTATTGGTTTGATAATCTTCTAATATAATTACTTAAAATTTTACAACAAATAATAATGATTGTGTATATATAGACATAAGAAGATTTTAAATAGAAAAATATTATTTTCAAACAAATTAAATATGTGTTGTTTAAATATATATATTTAAATGAGCTGATTTTAAATTGAAATTGGATTTGAAATTCAAAAAAATAAATATCTTAAAATAAATTGGATTTAAAAATATTATATATATATATGATTTTATTTAGTATATAATTAGTTTTATATTAGTTTCTTTAAAAGATTTTGCAAATATAAATTAAGAAAATTGTATTATCTAAATAGGAAAATAAATATAAAGATTTATAAAAACATATTATAATTTATTAACACATGCTAAATACAAGTGGAAACTTTTTAGCATATAGTTTTACAAATGTAAGCAAATACTTTCATGCATATTACAAGTGTCATGTAATTTGTTTTCTTTTCATTTTTAAATAAAAGATAAATCAAGATTATAAATACATCTATCTCCTCTTCTCTATTCTTTTCTATCTTCTCATTTTCAAAACCAGAGAATTAAAAACAACAGAAATCTGAAATCAAAGAAAAAGGAAAGAACAAAAATCTGAGAAGGCCAAACTAGAATAAGTATAAAACAACTAAATCAACAACATCTTCAACCTGGGATTAAAGCTTCAAAGATCGAAAGCAAGCTAACAATTCAAGATTCAAATTCATCTCAGCAAATTTCCAGACCATTTCAAATTATTTCCAGATTGAAATCTAAAACCTGTTCCTCTGTCTTTACAAAAAGGTGAGTAAACTACTATTTTAAAAACTTTAGCCTGATCTATAACTTGATGTTGTGATGGATACTTGAAGTGAAGAAGTGAAAATTGTTTGCATGAATGAATTAAGATGTTAGCATGTATATAAAGTAAAGTATCTGTGTATATCTGTATATATATGTCTCTGTTTAGTGTAACAGGTTAACAAATTCCAGAAAAAAATTCATATCTCTTCAATTAAGCAAATTCAAGCCATGATCCCTGAAAAGAAAGTGATTGTAACAAATGTAACATTATTTTAAAAATAATCTCAAGTGTATATGTTGAGTAAATATTTCAAAAATAGGATTTTACAGTGAAAACATTTTTATATCAGAAAAACCAAACATTTTAATTTCATGATTGGAATGCATTATCAGATTAGTTTTGGAAAATCATGGAATTGGATATAGGTTTCACGATTTTTAAGAATGTGGTTGGTGAGAATTTATGAGTTGGGCGGGATATGTATTATCGTCGATTCCTGACTATCGGCGAGTTGATAGTCGTCGTGATCAAGGCTGGGGGGTAGCAGGAGGGATGGAGGTCAAAGGAAAAATAGAGGATGAATTTATTTGTGGTCGAGGTGCGTGGACAGCGTCGATTTAGGGTTTTATCGTGTTGTTTGGTCGTCGATGTTCTCAAGGGTCTGGAGACGCCGTGGGGGAACCGGAATCGATCACAGTAGGGGTGATGAATGCGGGGTTTCGAGACGAAGCTTGGGTAAAGACGGTGAGGCACATCGAGGTCAGGTTCGTCGTGGAGGGGTGTTTTTCCGATCGTCTTTGGGTTCAGTTTTGGTCGAGTTGCTCGATTTCTGTTGGACTTCGATTTCATAGCTTGGTTTGTTCGTGTCGAACGTCGTGGTCGATTGTGGGTTGGTGATGGCCAGAGAGATCATCGGCGTTGAGATTTCCAGTCGTGCACGTGCACGGAGAAGATTAGCATATCTGAAATGTGAAGGTGGAGAAGAAGAAGTTTGGCATCGGGTTGGTTCTCGTGTTTTTTGGCTGTTCGTCTCGAAGTAAAGGGTGACTCGTGCATCTGATTGTTGTGGCTCGGGTTTTACAAGTGTTTTGTTCGGGTTTATTGTTGATAAGATTTCCAGATTTTAAATTTGCAAGTACTTGAATGAAGTGTAAATTTAAATTACAATGGTGACCAGGATTTTTATTATGTAAAGAAGGATTAAGCAATTTAGTGATAAGTTTTAATTTAATAAAATAAAAGTAATAACTCTAATTAAGTTTTTAATTATGAATTTTATTGTATTTAATCATATAAAACAATTTGGATACCAAATTGTAATGAGATGTTGGAATAATTAAGTTTTCAAAATGGTGAGTTTGTTTAATGTTATCTAAACAAGCTAATTAAAGTTTTCCCAAGATTTAAAAGTTAAAAATCTAAATGTTTAATAGATTTTGACTTAAATAAATCATATATCTTAAATTTTAAGAATAGATTTCTAAATGTTTCTAATGATGTTAAATGAGGTAAATAAGTTAAAGTTAATTGAAGAATTCATTTTTAATTAATTAGAATTATGAAGGATTGAAGTTTAATAATTTGGAAAATAAATTTAGAGGTTAATCATTAAATGGAATTTATAAGATTATTTGATTAATGTTATTAATCAAGTTAATTAATCATAATTGATTTGGAAATTATTAATTAATTAATTAAGAATAATTAATTAGGAATTAAATTTAAGATAAACTAATTGTTTAATTAATTAAGAATAATCTCTTATGCTGTGGATTAAGTAATAATTACATAATTAAGTGGTTACTTAATATAAGAGATGAATAATTAATTTATGAGAATAATTAAAAGGTTAATTACTGTAAATGGTTGAAGATAATTAATTTGTGTAATTAATTAAGAGTTAATTACTTAATGTAATTAAAGAATAATTAATCAAGGGTGATTAATTAAGATGGATAATTAGAGAATAATTGATTAATTTGCTGTAATTAATTAAGGATTAAGCAAGCAGGATTTATAATGATGGAAGGAATTAATTTAATTTATTTTAAATTAATTAAAGATAGTGTGATTAAAATCTTTGCTTATGAATGATTGAATGATATTGTATGCCTTAGATTAGTTAATATCTTTGGTATGTGATATAATATGTTTGGGTTAAACAGTGACATCTTGTATTTAAAGTTGAATTGTATTTCATTTGAATAACTTGGGTTAAGATGACATTGGATTCGAAGAGACAGGAGTCGGGTATTAGTTAATACCCGAAACCACTTCGATTCTTTATAAATCGATATGTGAAGTAAGTATTGAGCATAACAAGTAATGAACTCGTAGTGAAGTACGAGTTACCCCGGGTTTTTTTTTATGGTTTGAACTTAGTATTTCAAATTATATGGGTTTACTCACGCTGGTTTCCAGCCTGACCCGGGTGTTACTTTGATGTAATGCTCGGGTCAGACCGAGTATTACAGATTTTTAGGTAAGGACGTTCTGGAGTTCAGGTGGTGAGCTGGATGGCAGAGACGTATGGAGTGTATCCCGCTGTGTATTTGAGAGTTGTATTAATAGTAGTATGGGGCAGGTTGATATAACTGTCCAGTCTATTTGTAATGATTGTAACTCTGATGAATTGTATGTAAAGTAACAATTACAGCTTTCTTTTATAAAAATGTTATTATTTGTTATTATATTTAATCCGCTGCGAATGGGAGATGTTGTGTTTTCTGTTCTTCTTTCTTTCTTTCTTCTTTCTTTCTTCTTTTCTCTAACAATCTGGAATTTTTGGAGTCGAAAATTCCGGATCGTTACATTTGGTATCAGAGCGAGGTTTAAGCGAGAACCTTGGCTCTGTTGGGATTACTCATTAAGGATAGGGTCAATGGTACCTTAAGATGAGATGAGTGTGTGTATATATATATATATGAGAGCGTACTTGTTATTTTCTTATATAAAGATTTTAAAATGGTTTTAAAATTAAATGATATTTATATAAGTTATCTTTTGATATATATAGAAATAATTTTTCTAATTATTAAATATATTAAAGAAATTGGTTGTTGAATTAATTAGAATTAAATAAAATAATGAGAATTAAGGGGTAATAATAATACAACCAAATTGAAATTGAATGAAGATAAGTTTGAAATGGATCCAAACTGAAATTAAAAATCCAAATGGAATTGAAGATAATTTAAAATGTGAAGTTTTTAAATTTAAGTCCAGAAAACTTGAAATTGTTTTAAAAGAAATTTGTTTTGAATTAAAACCAAAGGTGGTTTAAGAATTTAAGGTATAAATTGGTGTGTAAAGGAAATAAATGAGGATATACATAATATTAAAGATGATTTGAAATAAACTCTAAGTGTTGAGTTTTAAATTTTTCCTTGGAATGTGATATGAAAACCAATGTGATAAGTTTTTGAACTTATAAATGGGAAGATTATTAATATAAAGTTTAAATTTTGAAATGGGAATTCAAATTGGGCCAAGTTGACTGGATTAAATTGAATTTAACTTAAGGAAAGTTAAATGAGTTTAGAATGAACAACTTGAATTAAGATGAAATTGAAATTTAACTTGGAAAGTTAAATGGCTGGTTTTAAATGGGAGTTATGAGTGATCTCAAAATGGGTTTGAGATCTGGAAATTGAAAATGGATAATAAATTAGAATCTGAAGATTTAATTTCTTTTTGAATTCTATTTGAACTTTGTAATAAGTTAAGAAAAGATAATTTTAAAATGGAATTTTGGAATTTGGATTCAGAATTAAATGGTTTAAAGATTTAAGTTATTAAATTAAAAATAAAGGTTGATTGATTTAAAAGTAAGGGTTAATTTGACTTAAGGGATTAAATCAACATTTAAAATATTTAACTCGAATTTATATAATTCGAGATGATTTTAAGTTGAGATTTGAATAGAATTAGTTCAAATTGAATTTGATTTGAATTAATTAGAATTGTGATTGAAGATGTATAAGTTTAAAAATTCAAATGGTAAATTAGAATTGAAATGATTTGAAATTGAAGCTGGTTCAATTTGAAATTAATCCAAATTGATTTGAAATAATTTGGAATTGTGATTAAAGTTGAATATGTTTAAAATCAAATGGAATTTGATTTAAATTTGGGAAGGAATTAAGGTTAATTCAATTTGAATTGGGGATTAAATCAATTTCAATGAAAATTGAAGTATTGAGTCAATTTAAATGGAAGTGGAAATTTAAATTGAATTGATGGGAAATTAATTGGAAATGGGGATTGGGAAATTAAACAGTTTGGCTCTGGATTGTTTTCAAAATAAATTGTTTTAATACAAATATATTTTTCCAAACTATTTACTATACAATCTTTCTTCTTAAACCCAAACTATCTTATACTTATTTTTCAATTATTTTGGAACTATTTAACTATTTTGAAACTGTCTTATAAACTAATTACTATTTTTCAGTTACTTATATCTAATCACTATTTTAAAAACTATTTTGCAATTATCTAACTATTTTATACCTACTTAACTATTTTACAGCTATTTTACAAACTAATAACTATTTTTCAACTACTTATCTATTTTAAACTTTTTCAAGCTATTTTTAAAATTTTTAATAGGTCAGAGTTCAAACTGTTTGTAATTGAAATAATAACTCAATTGGAAATGGAAGCAATTGAGAATAAGTGAATGGAATTAGAGGAATTGTGAATAGAAAAGAGAATTGATTTGGCTAATAACCCATAAAGATAAATACGTAGGATATACGTATATTATTCTATTCGTATAGTGATTTGATCCAGATTCGAGTACAGAATTTCGAGATAGTATTATCGATCCGAGTTGGGATTTTTCGCTCGATTTTCGACGGCGAACCTGGATATGGATTTTTGATTGGTTCTGGATATTCTCTATCATAGCTACGACTATGCAAGGAGAATGACGGATTCTGGTCAAGAAACCAGATCTTAGTCCGCACTAGGGAGTCGGGTGGACGATACTAGTTCGGAAGAGAAATTGTGTGATCGAAGAGCGATCAGATTGATATTGCGTACGAATGATATGAGTACATCGTACGGGTTTGAATGAAATTGATATTGGAAATTTTGTGGATAAAGAACTGTAAAATGGTTTTTGAAATGAAAGGTAATATGGTTAATAACTGTATAAAATATTTATCAAATTTGAATATTTGATTTGGAATAAAACAAAGTTATATATCTTTGTTATATAAGATAAATATTCCCTTATTGAATCTAGCCAGAATAAAAAGGGATTTTGGAAGTATTTGAAGTATAAAAGAGGTTTTATACAAGTTGAGGTGATCCAAAGATTTTCAAAGTTATATATATCTATATATATATATATATATATATATAAAGGATCTTATGAGAATGATTTTGGAAAAAGGTTTTGGGAACCTATATAATTTGGAAAGGCTTTTGATTTTTGGGAAAATCAATTTTGGATTTTGGAAAGCCTAGTTTGAGAATTATCGATTTTGGTAATCGATTTTGTGTAAAGGAGATTTTGATAAATCATAAAGGGTATGATTTGAAGATACTATAAGTATATAGTATAAAGTGTTTTGAGAATAGCTCTGGGGAAAAAGGCGCTTCCTTGAAATGAACTTCTCAGGAGTACCACTGGGTGGTACTGCCTTGAGCCCCAAGGGGGGTTTCTAAAGTTAATCCTGTGAGGAGTCCGGAATAAACTAGTTCCTGAGGATTATTTGTGTAGCGAAAGTCGAGGGGCTGGTGCCCACAGAGGCATTTGGGTTATGCTGTGACGACAGTTTAACTCGATGTCACTGCGATCTACTGCAGACCATAGCGAAAGTCATGTGTGCCGCTGAGAGCCAACTATCTACGTTTGATTTTATATCGGTAGACTGTGACACTATGGTAACATAGCGAAAGTCGTTTGTGCCGCTGAGAGCCAACAGTCTGCGTTTGATTTTATATCGGTAGACTGCGACCTATGTGGGAGAAGTTTCATTTTGACAGCGAAATCGTGTGTGCCGCTGAGAGCCAACAGTTACATGGACTTTTGCTGCGATGGCAACGTAACCCTGGAATGTAACTGCGATCTGTTGTGGGTTCCATGCTGTCATCAGTTACATGGACTTTTGCTGCGATGGCAACGTAACCCATGATGTAACTGTGACCATGGATGGGGGTGATGATTTCCAAAGCATTCTCACCAAAGATATTTCCTTGATTTCAAAAAAAAAAAAATGTTTTCCATATTTTCAATAAAATTATTTTCCAAGTATTTTCACTAGGTGTTGAAAACGGGTTTACCAGGTACTGATAGATTTTCAGTCTTACGCCTGATCAACGTATGACCGAATTTCTGTGAGAACGAGGATGGACTGGTTGAGACATCGAGTTATAAAAAGTATTTTTATAAAAAAACTATTTTGATAATATTATGTAGATTTTTAAAATGTTTTGAAAATTTAAATAAAAAGAGTTAAAAATTAAGATGTTTAAGGAATAATTTAACTGATAATCAACATTGTAATAAAATTCTTGCTTCGTTCCTTTTCGAGGACGAAAAGATTTAAAGGGGGAAGGAATGTGATAACCCGGATTTTTCGGACATCTGTTAATTGATAAATTAACTGAATTTAATTAGTCGAAATACTAATTTATAAGTTAAATAAATAATTCTGGTAATGGAAGTATATATCTGAATAAGTATTGGTTTGATAATCTTCTAATATAATTACTTAAAATTTTACAACAAATAATAATGATTGTGTATATATAGACATAAGAAGATTTTAAATAGAAAAATATTATTTTCAAACAAATTAAATATGTGTTGTTTAAATATATATATTTAAATGAGCTGATTTTAAATTGAAATTGGATTTGAAATTCAAAAAAATAAATATCTTAAAATAAATTGGATTTAAAAATATTATATATATATATATATGATTTTATTTAGTATATAATTAGTTTTATATTAGTTTCTTTAAAAGATTTTGCAAATATAAATTAAGAAAATTGTATTATCTAAATAGGAAAATAAATATAAAGATTTATAAAAACATATTATAATTTATTAACACATGCTAAATACAAGTGGAAACTTTTTAGCATATAGTTTTACAAATGTAAGCAAATACTTTCATGCATATTACAAGTGTCATGTAATTTGTTTTCTTTTCATTTTTAAATAAAAGATAAATCAAGATTATAAATACATCTATCTCCTCTTCTCTATTCTTTTCTATCTTCTCATTTTCAAAACCAGAGAATTAAAAACAACAGAAATCTGAAATCAAAGAAAA
The DNA here is from genome assembly GCA_030737815.1 of Allium fistulosum. NCBI lineage: Eukaryota > Viridiplantae > Streptophyta > Magnoliopsida > Asparagales > Amaryllidaceae > Allium > Allium fistulosum. The sequence goes on from CM060907.1 coordinate 857,416,975, forward strand.
AGGAAAGAACAAAAATCTGAGAAGGCCAAACTAGAATAAGTATAAAACAACTAAATCAACAACATCTTCAACCTGGGATTAAAGCTTCAAAGATCGAAAGCAAGCTAACAATTCAAGATTCAAATTCATCTCAGCAAATTTCCAGACCATTTCAAATTATTTCCAGATTGAAATCTAAAACCTGTTCCTCTGTCTTTACAAAAAGGTGAGTAAACTACTATTTTAAAAACTTTAGCCTGATCTATAACTTGATGTTGTGATGGATACTTGAAGTGAAGAAGTGAAAATTGTTTGCATGAATGAATTAAGATGTTAGCATGTATATAAAGTAAAGTATCTGTGTATATCTGTATATATATGTCTCTGTTTAGTGTAACAGGTTAACAAATTCCAGAAAAAAATTCATATCTCTTCAATTAAGCAAATTCAAGCCATGATCCCTGAAAAGAAAGTGATTGTAACAAATGTAACATTATTTTAAAAATAATCTCAAGTGTATATGTTGAGTAAATATTTCAAAAATAGGATTTTACAGTGAAAACATTTTTATATCAGAAAAACCAAACATTTTAATTTCATGATTGGAATGCATTATCAGATTAGTTTTGGAAAATCATGGAATTGGATATAGGTTTCACGATTTTTAAGAATGTGGTTGGTGAGAATTTATGAGTTGGGCGGGATATGTATTATCGTCGATTCCTGACTATCGGCGAGGTGATAGTCGTCGTGATCAAGGCTGGGGGGTAGCAGGAGGGATGGAGGTCAAAGGAAAAATAGAGGATGAATTTATTTGTGGTCGAGGTGCGTGGACAGCGTCGATTTAGGGTTTTATCGTGTTGTTTGGTCGTCGATGTTCTCAAGGGTCTGGAGACGCCGTGGGGGAACCGGAATCGATCACAGTAGGGGTGATGAATGCGGGGTTTCGAGACGAAGCTTGGGTAAAGACGGTGAGGCACATCGAGGTCAGGTTCGTCGTGGAGGGGTGTTTTTCCGATCGTCTTTGGGTTCAGTTTTGGTCGAGTTGCTCGATTTCTGTTGGACTTCGATTTCATAGCTTGGTTTGTTCGTGTCGAACGTCGTGGTCGATTGTGGGTTGGTGATGGCCAGAGAGATGATCGGCGTTGAGATTTCCAGTCGTGCACGTGCACGGAGAAGATTAGCATATCTGAAATGTGAAGGTGGAGAAGAAGAAGTTTGGCATCGGGTTGGTTCTCGTGTTTTTTGGCTGTTCGTCTCGAAGTAAAGGGTGACTCGTGCATCTGATTGTTGTGGCTCGGGTTTTACAAGTGTTTTGTTCGGGTTTATTGTTGATAAGATTTCCAGATTTTAAATTTGCAAGTACTTGAATGAAGTGTAAATTTAAATTACAATGGTGACCAGGATTTTTATTATGTAAAGAAGGATTAAGCAATTTAGTGATAAGTTTTAATTTAATAAAATAAAAGTAATAACTCTAATTAAGTTTTTAATTATGAATTTTATTGTATTTAATCATATAAAACAATTTGGATACCAAATTGTAATGAGATGTTGGAATAATTAAGTTTTCAAAATGGTGAGTTTGTTTAATGTTATCTAAACAAGCTAATTAAAGTTTTCCCAAGATTTAAAAGTTAAAAATCTAAATGTTTAATAGATTTTGACTTAAATAAATCATATATCTTAAATTTTAAGAATAGATTTCTAAATGTTTCTAATGATGTTAAATGAGGTAAATAAGTTAAAGTTAATTGAAGAATTCATTTTTAATTAATTAGAATTATGAAGGATTGAAGTTTAATAATTTGGAAAATAAATTTAGAGGTTAATCATTAAATGGAATTTATAAGATTATTTGATTAATGTTATTAATCAAGTTAATTAATCATAATTGATTTGGAAATTATTAATTAATTAATTAAGAATAATTAATTAGGAATTAAATTTAAGATAAACTAATTGTTTAATTAATTAAGAATAATCTCTTATGCTGTGGATTAAGTAATAATTACATAATTAAGTGGTTACTTAATATAAGAGATGAATAATTAATTTATGAGAATAATTAAAAGGTTAATTACTGTAAATGGTTGAAGATAATTAATTTGTGTAATTAATTAAGAGCTAATTACTTAATGTAATTAAAGAATAATTAATCAAGGGTGATTAATTAAGATGGATAATTAGAGAATAATTGATTAATTTGCTGTAATTAATTAAGGATTAAGCAAGCAGGATTTATAATGATGGAAGGAATTAATTTAATTTATTTTAAATTAATTAAAGATAGTGTGATTAAAATCTTTGCTTATGAATGATTGAATGATATTGTATGCCTTAGATTAGTTAATATCTTTGGTATGTGATATAATATGTTTGGGTTAAACAGTGACATCTTGTATTTAAAGTTGAATTGTATTTCATTTGAATAACTTGGGTTAAGATGACATTGGATTCGAAGAGACAGGAGTCGGGTATTAGTTAATACCCGAAACCACTTCGATTCTTTATAAATCGATATGTGAAGTAAGTATTGAGCATAACAAGTAATGAACTCGTAGTGAAGTACGAGTTACCCCGGGTTTTTTTTTATGGTTTGAACTTAGTATTTCAAATTATATGGGTTTACTCACGCTGGTTTCCAGCCTGACCCGGGTGTTACTTTGATGTAATGCTCGGGTCAGACCGAGTATTACAGATTTTTAGGTAAGGACGTTCTGGAGTTCAGGTGGTGAGCTGGATGGCAGAGACGTATGGAGTGTATCCCGCTGTGTATTTGAGAGTTGTATTAATAGTAGTATGGGGCAGGTTGATATAACTGTCCAGTCTATTTGTAATGATTGTAACTCTGATGAATTGTATGTAAAGTAACAATTACAGCTTTCTTTTATAAAAATGTTATTATTTGTTATTATATTTAATCCGCTGCGAATGGGAGATGTTGTGTTTTCTGTTCTTCTTTCTTTCTTTCTTCTTTCTTTCTTCTTTTCTCTAACAATCTGGAATTTTTGGAGTCGAAAATTCCGGATCGTTACAATACGTTCAATGGTTCAAAGTGTAATTATCACTATTCTACTAATCAAATTAAAAGGGGTCATATTCAACTAATCAAATTCAACATATATGTCGATTCAAATTTTAATTATCCTACGTCAAATTTATTTGCAAATATTATCACTTTATACATTACAATTTAACATCCAATATAAACAACAAACAATCAGTCAATTATCAATCAAGCGGGATTATCATTTCATAAATAACAGATAAGGGTGTTAGATGTCACAGGTGAACTGATACAGGTAATAACATATATAATAGTGTAAATAACTAACAGCAGCATATTCCAATTGTCGTTTCAATTGAAATAAAATTTAATAAATAAATGAACGTTAACCGTGAGTGATTGCTCACCTTTCGAGGCTAGAGAAAATATTTGACACCGAATTTGAGTTATGAATGCAAGCACGACTCCCAAACAAGCTAGATTGGCACGAACCGACGAACAAAGCTGATAAATCAGAATGGGCGGAATCAATCGGAACCGGATTGATGAAGATAAAAGGTATAATTGAAATGATATAAAATTGTATCATGTTCTAATTTCAAACATATATATTTCAAATCAATATTTAACTTTCATACCCATAAATAAAAATCTATATGTATTTGGAAACTAAGTTCACATATACTTTACATAAAATTAATATATATAACTAACATTTATTCACCTGAAACATTTCATACTCATATATACTTATACATTATTTAAACAACGCTAAAATAATGTATGGAACCCTGGTATAAAATCAAATTCCTATACACTAAAATGTGTACTATGTAAATGAAAGCCAACACTCTTAATATAATAATACATTCAATGTGTGGACAATAATCATCTGGGTAATCAATGCAACACTTGATATTCTTGCACCCTATATAAACACATGCACACCTTCTACATATATACAAAACGCACACAGTATAAATAGATACTAATGCACACTTACACATATACCTATGATTTAACTGACAGATGTTTAAAAGTTGAGCATCATATATATGCAACACTATGAAATATATTCAAACAATATGGGTACAGGCGAAATATATATATAATTTTACTTGGAATAAGGGTACAAAATGAAAAGTGAAACCAACTTATACATGTATATACTTTTATATGAAATCCCACGAATAAAATATACTGTAACCAAATACATATCATTGTGAACATATATAATGCTATACACAACTTTGTAAAATAAAAAAAATTATAAACTACAAAACTGTAAAATATATATAAGTTACGTATATATATCTTTCATATATTTTCGAAAAGCAATAACAGAATATATATTTATATACTACTAAATATATAAACATATTCTAACATCAACATTTATATGATGGAATCAATATACAGACTAGAACAATCATAACAAACACTATACATACTACTTCAAAAATAACGTAAGTATTTTCTTCATAGATACATATTCACTTACATACAAGCAAGGTGCATGCGTTGGTTGCCATGCGCATGGAATAAGTGATGTTTGCACTGAGAGGAACAGGGGAAAAGTTAACAAAGCGGAGCATGACCAAAGGCCAGCGGAGGTTGAGGCCAAGCGGTAGAGGAGTGGTGGTTGCGGCACGTCGGGTGGAGAAGTCTGGGTGAAGGAAAAGTACCGGGGAGGGAAGGATGTGGTCGGGTCGGTTTCATAGAAGTGGGAGTGGAGATGAGAGGTTGCAAGGCTGAGGGGTGCTGCGTGAAGAAGATGGTCGGTGGGGCAGTTTCTAGTGCAAGGAAGAGGGGAAAAAGTATCAACTTAGTGGTGGAAGAGTTTGAGGCCGTGGTGCCAAACGCATGCGTTAGTTTGAGGCAACCAACATGCTATGGACAACACCCGATTCGGACCATGCAATAAACTACCTGCTGCTTCTTAGCACTACTGAATACTTCCAACACTTGCGTGCATTGAGCTCACTCTGCTTGTTCCAGCAAGGCGTGAATAATTTACATATATTCATTCATAATCCAATCCGCTTAGGGATTAGCATTATTCTTCCTCCTATTCGCCATAACCGATCAATGAATTAACTAGTACTCAAGTAATACCCAAAAGAATAAGCTAAAAACATTCTAAGGATTTCGTTTGTAAAAAAAATTGAGGCATCCTTCAACAGTCGAGAAAAGGAGAGCCTTCAGATTGAGATGGAAATTTTAGGGCCAGCTTTTTCTTAAGTCGAAGAAGAGTCGTTGGCTCAGGAACGAATGGAATAGTTGGATTTTGCATTTTTCTTTTTTTCTTTTTAGCTATGAGTTGAGCAGAAGAAAGAGAGGACCGGAAATGAAGCGAACCAAAAAATATTAATATGTTGGGAATAGGAACAGATTCTTGAAATTATCAGTACTCAAAAAGATGGTTGTTCTTTCGATAAAAACGTTGAAGGTCAGAGCGTGAATTCAAGTGAAATAATTAAAGTTAAGTGTTGCTTAGATTACATGGCTGGCAATTGAAAAGGCAAGAAAATAGAAGCTTAAAATGGTACCGATACGGAAATCGTTTTACCAATTTCGTCGTCCACCGGACGTCGAAACACACATACGAATATACCATAGAGATCAGCACAACTAGACGATCAAAACGGTATACTGATATCAGTGGTATGATTGAATTATAAAAATTCAAAATTTCCACAAGCGAAAAATGCAGTAAAAACGCAGAAAAATAAGATCGACGGAGCTAAAGATGTCCGAATTTGGAAAAACGAAAAATGACGTCTTGCTCAGAAAATGGTTTAGAATTTTTCTATGTAAAAATATTCAGGTTTGGAAAACATTTTATTTTCATCGCTTTTTAACTGATTAAATTGAAGTAAATTTACGCGTGAAATAAACTTTCATATTTTCGGATGAAAATTTACCAGTTGCTATGTTTAACTAGACGCATTACAAATATTAAATTTTTATTTCAATATTTTATTTTTAACATTCCACAAATTTTCAATTAATAACGTTATTAAAACCACTAAAATTTACGGGTCGTTACACTCTCCCCCACTCAAAACTTTTCGTCCCCGAAAAGGACCGAGGTAGGAGAATAGAACAACTAGAAAGAAAATAGATTGGAATACAAGTAAAACAATTAATTTAAACCATATAAATTTCAATTTAAATTAATTTATATTTAACAATTTGGTTAAATCCCTTTGATTTCACTTAAGTGAAATCAATCTTAACTATTTCTAAATCTATTATCTTATTATCCAATTATCTTAAATTTTCAATTTCTAAAACCATAAATTTGAATAGTCTTTTATTATAATCATATTTTTTCAGCAATTTAAATTCTTCTTTATTCCAAATTATTGTTAAATTTATTCTACTTAATATATCTACTCACATATATTTAACCAATATAAATTAAATCTAAAACATAAAAGTTTCGATTTAAATTAATTTACATTTACTAATTGCTTTTAAATTCAAGGTATTTTCACAAGTTGATCAAATTTCAATTTATTGATTCTTCCAAAACAAATTTATTTCATTATTAACTGAGTTTTACTTATTATCCTATCTAACTCTATTAACATCTTTACAATCAAAATTTTAGTGTATAACATTTATTATAACACTCAAATTTTATTTATAAAGACCCTTTTTTTATTGTACATTATCCAATTACATTTTAACTTCTGAATAATTTAGGTAAGTTATATTGAAATGAAATTGAGTATCAAACAAGTAAATTTCTAATTCAATTATTCAAGTTAAGTATTTATTCAAAAATTTAGCTTTTTTTTTATAATTAAAATCATCATTTAACATAAATTCAAGAATTAGATTTCTAATTCACTTCAAACCATTTAGAGATAATTATGTATATACTATATATATCAAATCAAATTAAATTTAAAATAATATACATATATATATATAAATCAAATCATACTTAAGAAATTTAAATCGATTTAATTTCCAAAACAAAACTGTAGCAAAGCTACGAATTGGTCTCTTCCTTTCGAAACTCGAAGATGAATGTCGATGATGCGGCCGCCATCACTGAAATTATTTTCCAGCGACAAAGAGAAGAGCACTGGTTTCAACATTTTAAAATTCTTTGAAAACAGTTCCTATTTGAAAATACTTTAAATAATATATATATTAAAATTCTTTGGAAACAAATTATAGTCAAAATACCTTTAAATAATGTGCATTTTAAACCTTAAAAACCATAGTTCGAAATCATAGGAAATTAAATTCTCAAATTCTTAATTTCATTTCATTTCAAATTCTAAATCAGATTATATCCAAGTTTATAAATTCATTTATTTATATTATGCAATAGTCAATGGTTTACAAACAGTAAATGAAAAACAAATATTATTATTTCTAACGACAAATTTATTAACAATTTAGTTTCATAATATAATCATACAAAACTTTATTTTATTTACCAAATTTGAAAACGATATTGTGTCAGTTTGCTCTGCTCAAGTGTTTTGGAAATCCTATCGATAGCGTTGATCAGACGAATCGATCGGAAACCCAAATCAACATCAACAACTCAAACAACACAATATATTTTTAAAACATTTTAAATATAATTTTACAAATACAATTCCTCACTCGACGATACAAGAATAGATTTCAAAACATGTATAGCGATTCAAATTTGATGGAAATCAAATCAAAGAGAATTTTGATTCGAAAATAAGTTTGAAACAGAAGATAAGATAATTCAATTACCACAATCGGGAGATGGATGAGTTTATTTAATTAACGGGCAACCTTAACCGGGTCGTCCGTAACTTCAAGAATAAGATCGATGCTGAATTCCAAGGTAAATCAACACTCGATCTCAAGAGATGGAATTCAGGTATAGCAGGTAATAGATAGCATCGTAAACCGAGGATACATAAATCTTCAGTAAATCGATGTCTATTTTAAAGGAGTTTCTCCTTTACGAATCATTCAAAGATTGGCGAAACCGCCGATCTATTATAGATATCATTCAAAATGGAGTTATGAGGTGCTCCAGAATTGAAAGAAGACGAATAGTGAAGGACACGAATGAATTTCGGAACCGAGGGGAACGTTCCAAAAATTCAAAGGAATTGAGTCAAAAAGAAGAGATTGAAACTCGAATGAGAGTGATTCTGTAAATACATTTACCCTATATGTTAAGTTTTGCCTAGAGCTACCAAAGCTCTGATACCAACTGTAACGACCTGATATTTTGGACCATTCACATCCGCACATGTCGGACTTGAATAATTCAAATTACCGCGTTGTTAATTTAAATTTGGAAAAACTGAACATATACAGTAAATAAATAATCACAGATCACAGACACAGAGTAATAAATGCAGCGGAAATAAAAGATATAGTAGTTCATGAAGCTACTATATAAATATATAAGTTACATCAGAGTTAAACCAGATACAATGGAAGAGTAATACGATACGTCAGATACAAATCAGAATACATCACTAGAATCATCGAATACTGAAAGCAGAATAGATGGCTGGATCTTCAAGCAAAGCTCCAACTCCAAAGGTGAGTCTCGAATACTAGTACACTCAGTCTGACCCGAGCGTAAAGAAAACACAAAACACTCGAGTCAGGATTAACATTCTTATATCAATAAATCTAACTCAAGTGAAATAGCAACTGAAATACAAGTAACTCAAAGGATGTTTGGAATAACCGTCCTTTAAGGATCCGTTAAACTATCTACTAGGTAGTAATGTACGCTAAGTAGATAATGTCTATCAGTAATATAAGGTATCAAAATAGTGTTAAGGCGTTACTATTATCCCCCTTAACATATTTTATATAAGCATTATAGTCTATACAGCACTGTAAACTCCACCGTAAACTAGTGGGATATCAGGGAGTACTCCATAGGTATAACACAAAACAAATCGTAGTGGTCGCGTATAAAGGGATACAAGTATGACAAGGCACATGAGGCAATACCCAAGGTAGTGAAACTACCGTTTGCCTGATACGGATTGGTGAGAACGCATCGCCGCTGCGACCGCAACACCGCGAAACAACACTCCCAAATCAAGGGTGCACCAATCGACAACAAGTAATGAGTAGTTCGAAGAAGTGTGTTCGCTTGAGGTAGCTGACCTCCATTGGCCCAGCACGGCTCCTGTTTTAGTCATTTCCAATTTGACACAAGTGTCAAGGCTATCCATTATCATTCTCTTTCTTCAGTCATCACATACATCATTCCAACCACTTCATTCTGGATCACACTCCGCGTATAGTTCTTAAAGTGGTTTTCGGTTTAGACAGTGAGTATGTCCTTAACCGATTCCGGTCTCTTTAATAACTTTCGAAATTATTACACCGATTGGTCATTTATATATTTCAAAACCAAATCAAATTCAATCTCAGTTAGAATTTATAAACCAACCTTCCATTTGTCTTTCTAAACAATTTCCAAATTTTACGTTTCAAACTTCCAAATTTCCATTTCAAAATCTTATAATTCAATTTCAATTTATATTTAAACCATTCAAATATTGATTCAAGTTCGTATATAAGTTTCATTCAGAAATCATTTAAATTAATTTAATTTATCATTCAAATCAATTTAAATTCATTAATCGATTTCATTCAATATTCGTTAAGTTAATTTATCATTCAAAACAATTTTATTTAATTTCCAATTCATTTAATCAATTTCTTAAGTTCAACTTCATTAAATCAAAACTTACAATTTTGAATTAAATTAAATTCGTCAAATCAATTCTTTCAATTACAAGTCTTGCATCAATTTCAAAAATCACATTTGCATTTCTTGATAAAGAAATTCAATTTCACATATTTATTTACTTAGTTACAATTTCAAAGCTCAATTAATAAAAAACTAAATCTCACATATTCGAGAAGTTAAATTTCACTTAATAAAGAATTCAAATTTTTATTCAATTATCAAGTAATTCAATCTTATTCAATTATCAAATAATTTCAACTTAATTATTAATAATTTCAAAACTTAATAATTTCAACTTAATTATAAATTCAAACTTAATTATTAAATCATTTCAAACTTAATTCAATGAATAATTTCAAATTTTATAGTCAAATAATTTATTTTAAAACAACGTTCTTTCAATAACTACTATGTTAATATTTCTGTTTCAGATTTTTTAAAATATTAACACTTTCCTATCATTAAATTCAAATTCCATTTTCATTTCAAAACCTTATTCTTTACTCAAATAAAATCATTATTTTATTTTTAAACCAATTTATTGACCAATCGGTTTTTATTTAATTCTCTATCCTAGGTCAAAAATTTAATTTGGGTATTTATCATTTCAACCCGATTCCAATTCAATTCAAAAGTCAAAGCATACAAAGGGAACTTGCAGTGTGATAACTGGGATGGTGTCAAAGTAAATAAACAAGCAATAACAACAATCAACAACAATAAAAAAACAATTCAAATAATCCTGAAATAACCGTATTAATTCGCATTGTCGTTTGTGCAAATTAATATGATTATCTCTAGAATCTACACTATCATTTCATGTAGATTAAAGATTATTACACTAATATTAATACGGTTCTTCACTTGTCATTCGATTTCAATTTTAACACTACAACAATTAATCCAATATACGTTCAATGGTTCAAAGTGTAATTATCACTATTCTACGTGTCAATTAATTTAACAATTAAAAGGGGTCATGTTCAACTAATCAAATTCAACATATATGTCGATTCAAATTTTAATTATCCTACATCAAATTTATTTGCAAATATTATCACTTTATACATTACAATTTAACATCTAATATAAACAACAAACAATCAGTCAATTATCAATCAAGCGGGATTATCATTTCATAAATAACAGATAAGGGTGTTAGATGTCACAGGTGAACTGATATAGGTAATAACATATATAACAGTGTAAATAACTAACAACAGCATATTCCAATTGTCGTTTCAATTGAAATCAAATTTAATAAATAAAAGAACGTTAACCGTGAGTGATTGCTCACCTTTCGAGGCTAGAGAAAATATTTGACACCGAATTTGAGTTATGAATGCAAGCACGACTCCCAAACAAGCTAGATTGGCACGAATCGACGAACAAAGCTGATAAATCAGAATGGGCGGAATCAATCAGAACCGGATTGATGAAGATAAAAGGTATAATTGAAATGATATAAAACTGTATCATGTTCTAATTTCAAACACATATATTTCAAATCAATATTTAACTTTCATACCCATAAATAAAAATCTATATGTATTTGGAAACTAAGTTTACATATACTTTACATAAAATTAATATATATAACTAAAATTTATTCACCTGAAACATTTCATACTCATATATACTTATACATTATTTAAACAACGCTAAAATAATGTATGGAACCCTGGTATAAAATCAAATTCCTATACACTAAAATGTGTACTATGTAAATGAAAGCCAACACTCTTAATATAATAAGACATTCAATGTGTGGACAATAATCATCTGGGTAATCAATGAACCACTTGATATTCTTGCACCCTATATAAACACATGCACACCTTCTACATATATACAAAACGCACACAGTATAAATAGATACTAATGCACACTTACACATATACCTATGATTTAACTGACAGATGTTTAAAAGTTGAGCATCATATATATGCAACACTATGAAATATATTCAAACAATATGGGTACAGGCGAAATATATATATAATTTTACTTGGAATAAGGGTACAAAATGAAAAGTGAACCCAACTTATGCACGTATATACTTTTATATGAAATCCCACAAATAAAATATATTGTAACCAAATACATGTCATTGTGAACATATATAATGCTATACACAACTTTGTAAGATAAAAAAAATTATAAACTACAAAACTGTAAAATATATATAAGTTACGTATATATATCTTTCATATATTTTCAAAAAGCAATAACAGAATATATATTTATATACTACTAATATATATAAACATATTCTAACATCAACATTTATATGAAGGAATCAATATACAGACTAGAACAATCATAACAAACACTATACATACTATTTCAAGAATTAACGTAAGTATTTTCTTCATAGATACATATTCACTTACATACAAGCAAGGTGCATGCGTTGGTTGCCATGCGCATGGAATAAGTGATGTTTGCACTGAGAGGAACAGGGGAAAAGCTGACAAAGCGGAGCATGACCAAAGGCCAGTGGAGGTTGAGGCCAAGCGGTAGAGGAGTGGTGGTTGCGGCACGTCGGGTGGAGAAGTCTGGGTGAAGGAGAAGTGCCGGGGAGGGAAGGATGTGGTCGGGTCGGTTTCATAGAAGTGGGAGTGGAGATGAGAGGTTGCAAGGCTGAGGGGTGCTGCGTGAAGAAGATGGTCGGTGGGGCAGTTTCTAGCGCAAGGAAGAGGGGAAAAAGTATCAACTTAGTGGTGGAAGAGTTTGAGGCCGTGGTGCCAAACGCATGCGTTAGTTTGAGGCAACCAACATGCTATGGACAACACCCGATTCGGACCATGCAATAAACTACCTGCTGCTTCTTAGCACTACTGAATACTTCCAACACTTGCGTGCATTAAGCTCACTCTGCTTGTTCCAGCAAGGCGTGAATAATTTACATATATTCATTCATAATCCAATCCGCTTAGGGATTAGCATCATTCTTCCTCCTATTCGCCATAACCGATCAATGAATTAACTAGTACTCAAGTAATACCCAAAAGAATAAGCTAAAAACATTCTAAGGATTTCGTTTGTAAAACAAATTGAGGCATCCTTCAATAGTCGAGAAAAGGAGAGCCTTCAGATTGAGATGGAAATTTTAGGGCCAGCTTTTTCTTAAGTCGAAGAAGAGTCGTCGGCTCAGGAACAAATGGAATAGTTGTATTTTGCATTTTTCTTTTTTTCTTTTTAGCTATGAGCCGAGCAGAAGAAAGAGAGGACCGGAAATGAAGCGAACCAAAAAATATTAATATGTTGGGAATAGGAACAGATTCTTGAAATTATCAGTACTCAAAAAGATAGTTGTTCTTCCGATAAAAACGTTGAAGGTCAGAGCGTGAATTCAAGTAAAATAATTAAAGTTAAGTGTTGCTTAGATTACACGGTTGGCAATTGAAAAGGCAAGAAAGCAGAAGCTTAAAATGGTACCGATACGGAAATCGTTTTACCAATTTCGTCGTCCACCGGACGTCGAAACACACATACGAATATACCATAGAGATCAGCACAACTAGACGATCAAAACGGTATACTGATATCAGTGGTATGATTGAATTATAAAAATTCGAAATTTCCACAAGCGAAAAATGCAGTAAAAACGCAGAAAAATAAGATTGACGGAGCTAAAGATGTCCGAATTTGGAAAAACGAAAAATGACACCTTGCTCAGAAAATGGTTTAGAATTTTTCTATGTAAAAATATTCAGGTTTGGAAAACATTTTATTTTCATCGCTTTTTAACTGATTAAATTGAAGTAAATTTACGCGTGAAATAAACTTTCATATTTTCGGATGAAAATTTACCAATTGCTATGTTTAACTAGACGCATTACAAATATTAAATTTTTATTTCAATATTTTATTTTTAACATTCCACAAATTTTCAATTAATAACGTTATTAAAACCACTAAAATTTACGGGTCGTTACATTAGTATGGACCATCAGTAGTCCAAGTCAACCCAACAAAATTGCTCGGCGAACGGTACACTGGTGTGGACCACCGGTCCACTAGTGCTGTAGTTTGAAGCAAATCCTAGGTTATTCCAGGATATATATTTTTCTATAATGTTGTATAATTTTTATTTGTAACTCTTTGTTCTTGTGATTTCTTTGCTTTTGATATCATATTTATGTAATATACATTCATAACATATCATACAATTTTCCCATGAATTTTTATCATCATTTTCTATTTTATAATTTCTTTAAATTTCATATATAAAATACATTGTCTAAATTCATAAATATTGCTTAAATTCAAAATAAAGACATATTTCTTAATAAAATATGTGTATCTAGTCTCTAAAAATCAAATCTTATTTTTTAAATGATATTTTATATGCATAAAACATATACACACTCATAAGTACATGTTATCACGCAGTGCACTTTTCACTAAATAAATCATATTTATTAATATATATCTCTATAAATCTGAAATAAAGTTCCTAAATTCATATAAACATGTGTTTTAACTTTAAAAATCAATTTCATGTCATTTTAATGTGATTGTATACATCAAATCGTCAATATACAAATTTGGGTTGATTTTCACATAACAAAAAATTGTATATACAAATTCATATAAATTCAATTAAATTATATAAAAATACTTCTTAGACCTGGTATTATCATATAAAATCTCATAAAATAGTTTCGAATGAATTTGACATATTTAAATGACCTAAATAGTTAAATTTGTATTTTTGGACTGTTTGTGAAAAAAAACGTAATATTCTTATATTAATCCATACAAATCATATAAAAATGCATAAAAATTATATTCAGGTTTATAAATACCATATTTCATTTCAAAAATTTATTTATCCAAGTTTAAATTGATTCACCCATCATTTCACTATGATTTTCCCAACTTTATCCTCATTTTCACCTAGTTTGGCATATAGAGTCTACATATATATTATATAACTCCATAAACTCATTTAATTGCTCAAATCATTTATTAATCAAGTTAGGCAAAGTTTCCAAAAACCACTGATCCTAATTTCGAATTTAATTATTTAATTAGCATATTTAATCATATTAAATCATAAAATCAAGATAGTAAACATAGAAATTAGTTAAACCCAGTCACTCTAATCGATTCCACCCAGTTCTTAGCTCCTAGCCCCAATTTCCTTCGCTGTTCAATTTGCTGTTCTAAAACCTCTAGTGACTCATATGTATTTGTCCTTGCTTCTCTCTTTGATTTGGGGCCTTAATTTTTAATTTAGTCTCAATTTTGAGGACTAGGGTTAATCAGAAAGTTAGGGAAGAAGAAGGAAGAAATGGGAATTAGTTTTCTGAAATGGGAAAGTGGGATACGTGGTTCAGTTTTGAGTCAAAGAAAGCAAACAATCGCATGTTCATCAAAATTAAAATTAAAATTAAAATTAAAATTAAAATTAAAATTCAAATCACATAGCAATCATTAGATTCGATGACGTTTCCGACCATATCTCCTTCATATGAGCTCCAAACGACACAAACAAATATATTGCGCAAATTGGAGAATTAAGGCGGTCACATTGGTTTCGTCGCCAAATTACAACGTCTTAAAAATGACCATTTTGCTCCTTCTTATTTTTAGTTTATTTAATTAATTCATTAATTCCATTATTTTTCATATTATGATAGATTATTATTTATCAAAATATTATTCAAATTTCCATTGTATTACATTCTTTCCTCCTTAAAAGAATTTCACCCCCGAAATTCTCAAAGGACGAAAAGAATGTAATAGTCATTCATAATTTTTCATATTAACCCATGTCACTTATGTCATTCGTGCATGTGCACATTCTCATATAAGCAAACAGTCAACTGTCAATAGCATATATAAAATAGAGTATTCAAACATGCATGAATGTGATAATATATATAGGAATGCAATAATGCAATTCTAACTTTGGCCACTTATATAAATGTAGTTTATATGACATATTATAAATGATGTGGAACATCATAATAAGAATATATGTTCTATATGAATGCAGAAATGATAAATAACAATATAGGGCAATATATTCTAACCTATAATACCTAAAGTTAGCAAACCAATCAATCAATACCCAAGCATTACAACTATGCATTCTAAACTTGTCCTAAAAATCAAATACGACTGAGGTGTTTCCGGTTAGGTACCTTTGAACTTAGCCTATTCTACTTCCGCATGGACTCTTTTCTGCTATCGCCTTATTGATATAGTTTTTGAGTAGTCCTTTTATAGCTACTCTGATATGTATATTCTTTTGACTCGTGTTTGTATTGTGGTCGTCATACCACATATGTGATGTATCATTTTGTATACTCTGTGTTATATCTGTACATGTGTATATATGTGATTATCTGTTGTTTTGTGATGTGTTTAGCATTTGAGTCGTTGTATTTTGTTCTAATAGATCATATAGCCACATGTAGTTTTGTATTAAGCATTTATTGGATATGTCGATCCACTTTAGTTAGGAAAAAAATATAGAGCACTAATCGACATATTCAATAGATATGTAAGACAAGACTATAGATGGTCGCTCCTAACCAGCCCTATTCTCCGCATTAGCAGATAGTATTACCCTGTAATACTCTTTGTTAATGTGGGTCTCGGGGTGCGGCATCACAGCTTGGACGTAAGGAATGTACTAGTAAATAGAAGTGGATAGGAAACTCGCATCCTCTCCTCTGGTTCCTATATACTTTCTACCGGATCATTTCTCCGCTAGACCCTTACCAACTTCAGAGCCTTGTTCCGTAGTTTTTTTACTCCATGCTCAACAATCCGTATAGGACCACGGAATGAACTGGCCCCAAGTTCCAGCTCCACTTCCTCTAATTGACTAGGTTTGATCATAATAGATGGATTATGTACACATTTTTGCAAATATGGAACATGAAACACATCATGAACACCAACCATCTTTTCAGGTAATCATACTCTCTAGGCCAGACTTTTAATACACTCTATCATTGAGAAAGGTCCAACAAATCGAGGTGCCAGTTTTCCCAAATTGCCAACCTAAGCACTCCCTTCAACGGTGACACCATGACAAACATTAAATCACCTACACTAAATTCTAGGTATACCCTTCTCCTATCCGCATAAGATTTCTACCTTTCCTGTGCTGCTTTCATCAATTTCCATATCAATTCCACCTTTTCTGAAGTGTCTCCGATCATCTCTGGTCCAAGAATGATCTTATTTATAGACTCCCACCAATATGACGATGATTTACATGGTCGTCCATATAAAGCTTTAGACGGTACTATCCCATTACTTGCTTGATAACTATTGTTATAAACAAACTCTATATGCAGTAAATGATCTTCCCATGCTCCTCTAAAATCCAAAATACATTCCCTTAATAAATCCCCAAACATTAGGTTTACCCTCTTCGACTGTCCATTTGTTTGCGGGTGATATGTTGTACTCAAATTCAACTCCGTTTCCATAGTACTGTGTAGACTCCTCTAGAAATCACTTGTAAAAAATGGGTCCCTATCACTTACTATAATATCTAGTACTCCTATAGTCAAAATATCTCCTTGTTTATACAAAGTTGCAAGTCACTATAGTTCTTGTACTCTTTATCAGAATGAAATGTGTGGTCTTCGTAAGGCAATCTACCGTTACCCAAATACTTTCATTACCTCTCCTAATCCTTAGTAATCCATTGATAAAATCCATAGAGTTGTTCTCCCATTTCCATAGAGGTACATCCAAAGGTAATAACGATCCTCCTGGTTTCTTCTACTCTGTCTTAACCCTCTGACATGTCGTACATTTAGATACAAGCTCTGCTACATGTCTCTTCATACTTGGTCAATGGAAAACTCTTTTCATGTCTTGATACATTTTATCTCCTCCTGGATGAATAATCCTCGAGTGATGATATTCATCCAACACCTCGTCTATCAACTCCTTCATCTATGGTATGCATCTTCTTAAGTAGACTTTCTTATCCTTAGACTAGCAGTCCAAATGACTCTCTTGCCTCTCTCCAACTTATCCATAATCTCTACCAAAGTTGCATCCTCCCTTTGATTTATGCCTAAGCAATCCATCCGTGCTAGTCTAACTTCCAAAGCTGCCAATAATCCCGGTGCATACTCCAATGGAGGTTTGAAATAAAACTCAGACATGAACTCCAACTCCCTTTTCTCTAGCATCAACAACAACGTTACCCTTTCCCAGTGTATATGCGATCCGAAAATCAGAAGATACCAAAAATACTATCCATCTTTGTTGTCTCAGATTCTAGTCTTTTTGAAGGGAACAAATACTTTATAGACTTATGGTTTGCAAATAATTCAAATCTTTCTCCAAGTAGATAATGTTTCCAAGACTTTAAAGCAGACATGAAAGCAGCCAACTCAAGATCATGGGTTAGGTAGTTCCTTTCTTGAATCCTAAGCTGTCTACTAGCGTAAGCTACAACCTTTCCTTCTTGTATCAAAATAGCTCCTAATCCAATATCACAAGCATTTGTACACATGGTAAAAGGTTTGGAACCATCGGGTAAAGTGAGAATTAATGCATATGCTAATAACCCTTTCGATTTGTCAAATGCCCTTCATAAACGTCATTTCATGTAAAACCAAATTCTTCTAAGTAAGGTGAGTAAGTGTCGATGAGATCTTTGCAAAGTCCTTGATGGAATTCCGATCAAATCCAGTTAAACCAAGAAAAGTTATAATTTCGGTAGCATTCCTAGGCGTCTTCCAATCTCTTATGGCTTTTAACTTTACTGGATGCACAGCCAAACTAGTCTCCAATACCATATGCCCAAGGAATTAGACTTCCTTCTTTCAAAAGTTACACTGAATTTTTTTCGCTTTCAGTTGATTCATTTTTAGAACATCCAAAATTTCCTTCAAGTGGTTCTTATGCTCCTATTTGTTTTCAAAATTCAAAAATATCATCCACAAAGACCACTACAAACGTATCTAGCTACTCCTGAAATACTCTACTCATCAAGTCGACAAATATATGGTTGCATTAGTCAAGCCAAATGGGATGACTACCCACTCAAACAAACCATCAGGCGTTCGAAATGTAGTATTCAGAATATAATCCTTGGCTACCCTCAATTGGTGGAATCCTATAGCCAAATCCATCTATGATAAAACCATTGTCCCAGCCAGTTGATCAAATAAGTCATCGATACACGACAACTGATATCGATTCTTTCTTGTTAGTTTATTCAACTCTCGATAATCGACACACAGTCTAAGGGAACCATCCGCCTTCATGACAAACACTATAGGTGCTCCCCACTTCAAAATACTTCTCCTAATATAACCATTCCGCAATAACTCAGAAACCTGTTTATCCAATTCCTTTTTTGATTTTGGAGCCATATGCCTAAGTGGGATCAAGATAGGCCTAACGTCTTTTCTAAGATCTATCCTGAATTCATTCTCTCGTTGGGTGGAAGACTAGAAACTTCTGCGAATATGTTGATAAATTCTTGCATAACAAGGATAGGTGAAAAGTCATCCAGTGATAGGCTAAGCAAACACAAATAGCTCGACACCACAGACTTATTGTAACGACCCGCTATTTTGGACCATTCGCATCCGCACATGTCGGACTTGAATAATTCAAAATACCGCGTTGTTAATTTAAATTTGGCAAAACTGAACATATACAGTAAATAAATAATCACTGATCACATACACAGAATAATAAATGCAGCGGAAATAAAAGAGATAGTAGTTCATGAAGCTACTATATAAATATACAAGTTACATCAGAGTTAAACCAAATACAATGGAAGAGTAACACGATACATCAGATACAAATCAGAATACATCACTGGAATCATCGAATACTGAAAGTAGAATAGATGGCTGGATCTTCAAGCAAAGCTTCAACTCCAAAGGTGAGTCTCGAATACAGGTACACTCAGTCTGACCTGAGCGTAAAGCAAAACACAAAACACTCGAGTCAGGATTAACATTCTTATATCAATAAATCCAACTCAAGTGAAATAGCAATTGAAATACAAGTAACTCAAAGGATGTTTGGAATAACCATCCTTTAAGGATCCGTTAAACTATCTACTATGTAATAATGTACGATAAGTAGATAATGTCTATCAGTAATATAAGGTATCAAAATTGTGTTAAGGCGTTACCATTATCCCCCTTAACACATTTATGTAAGCGTAATAGTCTATACAGCACTGTAAACTCCACCGTAAACTAGTGGGATATCAGGGAGTACTCCATAGGTATAACGCAAAACAAATCGTAGTGGTCGCGTATAAAGGGATACAAGTATGACAAGGCACATGAGGCAATACCCAAGGTAGTGAAACTACCGTTTGCTTGATCCGGACTGGTGAGAACGCATCGCCGCAGCGACCGCAACACCGCGAAACAACACTCCCAAATCAAGGGTGCACCAATCGACAACAAGTATGAATAGTTTTCGAAGAAGTGTGTTCGCTCGAGGTAGCTAGCCCCTATTTGGCCCGGCACGGCTCCTGTTTTAGTCATTTCCAATCTGACACAAGTGTCAAGGCTATCCATTATCGTTCTCTTTCTTCAGTCATCACGTACATCATTCCAACCACTTTATTCTGGATCACACTCCGCGTGTAGTTATTAAAGTGGTTTTCGGTTTAGACAGTGAATATGTCCCTAACCGATTTCGGTCTCTTTAATAACTTTCAAAATTATTATACCGATTGGTCGTTTAATAAATTTCAAAACCAAATCAATTTCAATTTCAAATAGAATTTGTAAACCAACATTTCATTTGTCTTTCTAAATCAATTTCCATAATTTACGTTTCAAAACTTCCAAATTCATAATTTCAAAATCTTATAATTCAATTTCAATTTCTATTTAAACAATTCAAATATTGATTCAAGTTCGTATATAAGTTTCATTCCGAAATCATTTAAATTAATTTAATTTAACATTTAAATCAATTTAAATTCATTTATCGATTTCATTCAATAATCATTAAGTAAATTTGCCATTCAAAACAATTTCTATTAAATTTCCAATTCATTAAATCCATAATTTAAATTCAACTTCATTATATCAAAACTTACCAATTGAATTAAATTAAATTCATCAAATCAAATTCTTTAAATTTAAAGTCTTACATTAATTTCAATAAAACATATTTTATTTCTTGTTAAAGAAAATTCAATTTCACTTATTAATTTACTTAGTTACAATTTCAAAACTCAATTAATAAAGAAACTTAATTTCACTTATTAAAAAGTTCAATTTTAATTATCAAAGGATTCGATTTTTATTTAATTATTAAATAATTCAATCTCATTAAATTATTAAATAATTTCAAAAATTAATTCAATCATTTCTTAAATTAAACAACATTCTTCCATCAATTTCTTTATTAATATTTTGTTTCAGATTATTAAATATTCACATTTAAATTTCATTAAAATTCAATTTCCAACTTCGTTTCAAAACCATATTATTTATTCAAATAAAATCTTCATTTTATTTTTAAATCAAATTATTGACCAATCGGGTTTTTATTTAATTCTCTATCCTAGGTCAAAGTTTAATTTGGGTATCTATCATTTCAACCCGATTCCAATTCAATTCAAAATCAAAGCATAGAAAATGGAACTTGCAGTGTGATAACTGGGATGGTATCAAAGTAAATAAACAAGCAATAACAACAAACAATATCAATCCAATAGTCAATTCAAATAATCCCGAAATAATCGTATTAATTCACATTGTTGTTTGTGCGAATTAACATAATTATTTCTAGAATCTACACTATCATTTCATGCAGATTAAAGATTATTCCACTAATTATTTATACGGGTTTTCACTTGTCATTCAATTACAATTTTATACTACAACAATTAATCCAAAATACGTCGATGGTTCAAAGTGTAATTATCACTATTCTACATGTCAATTAATTTAACAATTAAAAGGGGTCATATTCAACTAATCAAATTTTAACATATAAATCAGTTTAAAATTGTTAACTATCCTATATCAAGTTCAATTCTGCATACTATTAATCACTTATCATTAACAAATTATCGTCCAATATAAACATCGAACAATCAATCAATTATCAGCCAAACTGGATTATCATTGCATATATAACAGGTAATGGTGTCAGATGTCACAGGTGAACTGATACAGGTAATAGCATATATAACAGTGTAATTAACTAACAGCAGCATATTTCAATTGTCGTTCCAATTGAAATCAGATTTAATAAATAAAAGAACATTAATCGTGAGTGATTGCTCACCTTTCGAGGCTAGAGAGTATAGATGAAGAGATGAGCTACAAATTCAAGCACGGATTTCAAAGCTAAGCACGATGGACACACGTTAGATGGACAAAGCTGGTAAATTGGGAATCAAGAGCCAAAAATCAGTTTGATATAACATAAACAATTGTGTACTATATTATTATTATTATTTTACGAAAATCGGTTTAAACATATATCTCAATTTAATATTTAATTCAAACATAAAACAAAGTCTCTATATATAAATTTGAAAGCCAACAAATGCTTACTTAGTTATAAAATAACATATACAACTTAGATTATACACTAACATAACATTATATTTTCGAACAAAATATATAGAAATTCATATAACCTATACAACAAATTAACAAATACAATTTATTGACTAACATGTATATCAACCTACCTACAGCCAACCGTACCTATGTATTTAATTAATAACTATCCATATAAACTAAATGAATATATGTATATATAACTCACGCACTCATTGTATAAATAACAAATAAAAGAAAGGAAAAAAAACAGTGTTAAATAAATGATATGCAGACCCATAACTATCGTATAATACAGATAGTAGTTTTTAAACATCCTATACCAACATTTTACCCATTATCGGAAATCATTTATATTGTACATGCATATATCTCAGTAAACTCATGTATAATATACACCATCCAAGTTATACAAATGACCTACCAAGCCCTATAACAGATTATATCCAGATTATATAAACTTATATCCTTAACAAACAGGGACCGCTTTATATATACAGATATATATACCATTATATAAACAATATATAATTTTCCTTAAACCTCATACTTATCTCTACTTACTAATATAAATTTATATACAAGCCTATACAAACTCACATACGTTTTTATTATATGTTGAAATCTATCTTTATTATAAAATTCAATATAAACATGCTTTTAATATAATATAGCCGTAACTTAACTGCTTTAAAAGCAGACCCACACGCATGTATTTAGAACTGTACATTTCCCTTTTTAAACACGTATGTATTCCAACAAAATAGCATATAGATAAAATCTTAGTTTAGTTTTTTTAAAGCAGATAACCATCTATATTTATAAATCTATATAACTTAGAAATCAATACTTTAATAAACAAACATCACTTTATTATAGAACTGCAATCAAACCCAACTGTAAACATATATATGTATATTGCAAATGTATGTATAACGTACAGACCATAGCTTATTGAAACTAGATTCTAACTTATATAACTTAGATATACACCAAAGATTATAATCTTATACTTTCTATATAAACATATTTACAAATAAAAACAGTACTGGAACCATATTCGTATACACATAAGCTTAGGTATATATACACGTGTATAACATTTCAAATATAACATATATATATATAAAATAAAATAAAAATAACAAAAAATCATAAACACACCTTTTTTTCATATATAAGCGGAGGAGATGGCTCACGAAAAAATGAAGAGGGAACTAGTGATGTAGGGGAGGAGGGTCTGCTGGTCGGCGATTGCAAGGCCATGGCTGCTGCACTAGTGAGAGGGAGGGGAGGAAGGCGGATCCGGGGTGGTTCACGGGCTATAGACGGAGGGGTGGTGGCAGTGGCTACGTGTGTGGAGGACAGGTCCAATTGTGAATAGCGGAGACTCGGGATGGTTTGCGTGTGCACGCTGGTGAAGGAAGTGGGGTTGGGTGGTAGGTGGTCGGTCAGGTGGCAGAGATGAGGGTTCGATGATGCTCGGCTACGCTCACGATGAAGTGGCAGGAGGTGGAAGCCGCGGGCTAGGGGAGGAGTTGCGTGCGGGATGACGCGCTATCTGGCTTCAGGTGGAGGCAGTGGCGGGCGCTAGGGCGGGTGTTGTGGCCGATGTTGAATAGGCCGGTGATGGGCACGGGTTAGCATGCGGGAAGGAGGGAGGGCTGTTGGAACATGGGTTGCAAAGTTTTGTTGAAGAGGAAGGTGGGAAAGAAAAGCCTGGAGGGAAAATGTTGGAAAGGTTGCATGAGGCTTCAATGCAAAGGAATGGGCCAAGGATGAAGCAGGTGCTTCTCTGATAAATGCATGCTCTCTCATCTTTTTATAACTAAAGCAGAGAACCAAAACAAAGAAAGAAGGAAAAGAACGTACCAGAATATAGAATTAGTAGGAATGGCAACAGACCATTATTGAATTCAGAGAATAATTTCTTTTTGAAACCAGGAATAATATTTTGAAACTAGGAAAGCAAGGTTCACGTCATAAATTGTGGGAGTTTTCAAATGCAAATAGCTGTTGGTGTAATACAGTGGTCAAACGAATGGTCATAAGAAACAAAAGGCTCAAGACGGTACCGATACGGCACTGTTTTCCTTCGTTTCCGTCGCGTACCGAGCCTCAAAATGCAAAAATAAATATAGTGTGGAGATCAGCACGACGAGATGATCAAAATGATATAAAGATATCAGTGGTACGATTGAATTACAAAAATTCGAATTTTCTACTAGTAGAAAATGCAAGAAAAACGCTGAAGAATAAGATCGACGGAGCCAAAGATGTCCGAATTTGGAAAAATGACAAACTGACATCTTGCTCAGAAGAAGGTTTAGAATTTTTCAATGTGAAAATATTTAGGTTTCGGAAACATTTTATTTTCATCGCTTTTTAACTGATTAAATTGAAGTAAATTTACGCATGAAATAAACTTTCATATTTTCGAACGAAAATTTACCAGTTGCTATGTTTAACTAAACGCATTCCAAGTATCAAATTTATATTTCAAAATTTTATCATTTAAAATTTCACAAAATTTCAACTAATTACGTTATTAAAACAGTTGAAATTTACGGGTCGTTACACTCTCACCCACTCAAAACTTTTCGTCCCCGAAAAGGAACGAGGTAGGAGAATAGAAACAACCAGAAAGAAAAACAGATTTGAAATACACAATAACAATTAATTTAAACCATATAAATTCAAATTTAAATTAATTGATATTCAATAATTGATTTAATCCATTTGATTTCACTAAAATTAATCTCAACTATTTCTAAATTCATTATCTTATTATCCCATTTTCTTCAATTTACAATTTCTAAAACCATAAATTTGAATAGTCTTTTATTATAATCATATTTTCTTCAACAATTTTAAATTCTTCTTTATTCCAAATTACTGTTAAATTTATTCTACTTAATATATCTACTCACCTATATTTAACCCATATAAATTAATTTAAAACATGAAAGTTTCGATTTAAATTAATTTACATCTATTAATTTCTTTTAAATTCAAGGTATTTTCATATGTTGATAAATTTCAATTTATCAATTCTTTCAAAACAAATTTATTAATTCTTTCAAAACAAATTTATTAATTCTTTCAAAACAAATTTATTTCATTATTAACTGAGTTTACTTATTATCCTATCTAACTCTATTAACATCTTTATAATCAAAATTTAGTGTATAACATTTATTATAAACACTCAAATTTTATTTATAAATTCAATTTATCTTATATATTATCCAATTACATATTCAACTTCTGAATGATTTAGGTAAGTTGTATTAGAATACAGTTAAACAATATACAAATAAAATTTTCCCAATTCAATTATTCAAGTTTAAATATTTATTCTAAATTTTGGCTTTATTTATAATTAAAATCATCCTTTAAAAAAATTTAAGAATTAGATTTCCGATTAACTTTAAACAATTTAGAGATATATATAATATATTTATATCGTATCAAATTAAATTTTAAAATAAGATACCTATATATATGTAAATCAAAATATACTGAAGAAATTCAAATCAAAATATATTTTTTTTCTCAAAACAAAACCGTAGCAAAGCTACAGAATGGTTTCTCCACTTCGAAACTCGAAAATGAATGTCGATGATGCGGCCGCCATCACCGAAATTATTTTCCAGCGACAAAGAGAAGAGCACTGATTTCAACATTTTAAAATTCTTTGAAAATGATTTCTATTTGAAAATATTTTAAATACTATACACTTTAAAATTCTTTGGAAACAAATTATAGTCAAAATAGCTTTAAATAATGTGCATTTTAAACCTTTAAAACCATAGTTCGAAATCATTGGAAATTAAATTCTCAAATTCTTAATTTAATTTCATTTCAAATTCTAAATCAGTTTATAAACCAAGTTTATAAATTAATTTATCGAACAATAGAGGAAAATTAAATATTATCATTTCAAACAACGGATTGGTTTACCTCTTCTTCTTTTTTCCAAAAAATTTTAGTTATATATTTATAATATAATCATACAAAACTATTTCATTTACCAAATCTGAAAACAATATTATGTCAGTTTGCTCTGCTAAAGTGTTTTGGAAATCCTATCGATAGCGTTGATCAGGCGAATCGATCGGAAACCCAAATCAACATCAACAACTCAAACAACACAGCATATATTAAAACATTTATATATATTAGTTTACAAATACATTTCTTTGCTCGACAATACAGGAATGAATTTTCAAAATAAGGATAGGGTTTCAAATTTGATGGACTCAAATCAAAGAGAAATTTGATTCGAAGATAAGTTCGAAACAAAGATATGATGATGAAATAACAAAGTAGGAAGATTTATAAGTTTATATAAATCGCGGGCAACCTTAACCAGGTCGACCGTGACTTCAAGAATAAGATCGTTGTAGAATTCCGAGGTAAATCGACATTCGATCTCAAGAAATAAAATTCAGGTATAGCAGGAGATAGATAGCATCGTAAACCGAGGATACAGAAATCTCCGGTAAATCAATGCCTATTGTAAAGGAGTTTCACCCCTTTACATATCATTCGAAGTTTGGCGAGTCCGCCGATTCATTATAAGGGTCATTCGAAGTGGAGTTATGGGATACTCCGGAATTGAAAGAAGACTAATAGCGAGGGACACGAATGAATTTTGGAACCGCAGGGAACGTTCCAAAACTCAAAGGAATTGAGTCAAAAGGAAGAGATTGAAACTCGAATGAGAGTGATTCTGTAAATACATTTACCCTATATGCTAAGTTTTTCCTGGAGCTACCAAAGCTCTGATATCAACTGTAACGACCTGCTATTTTGGACCATTCGCATCCGCACATGTCGGACTTGAATAATTCAAAATACCGCGTTGTTAATTTAAATTTGGCAAAACTGAACATATATAGTAAATAAATAATCACAGATCACATACACAGAGTAATAAATGCAGCGGAAATAAAAGAGATAGTACTTCATGAAGCTACTATATAAATATATAAGTTACATCAGAGTTAAACCAGATACAACGGAAGAGTAACACGATACATCAGATACAAATCAGAATACATCACTGGAATCATCGAATACTGAAAGCGGAATAGATGGCTGGATCTTCAAGCAAAGCTTCAACTCCAAAGGTGAGTCTCGAATACTGGTACACTCAGTCTGACCCGAGCGTAAAGCAAAACACAAAACACTCGAGTCAGGATTAACATTCTTATATCAATAAATCCAACTCAAGTGAAATAGCAATTGAAATACAAGTAACTCAAAGGATGTTTGGAATAACCATCCTTTAAGGATCCGTTAAACTATCTAATATGTAATAGTGTACGATAAGTAGATAATGTCTATCATTAATATAAGGTATCAAAATTGTGTTAAGGCGTTACCATTATCCCCCTTAACACATTTATATAAGCGTTATAGTCTATACAGCACTGTAAACTCCACCGTAAACTAGTGGGATATCAGGGAGTACTCCATAGGTATAACGCAAAACAAATCGTAGTGGTCGCGTATAAAGGGATACAAGTATGACAAGGCACATGAGGCAATACCCAAGGTAGTGAAACTACCGTTTGCCTGATCCGGACTGGTGAGAACGCATCGCCGCAGCGACCGCAACACCGCGAAACAACACTCCCAAATCAAGGGTGCACCAATCGACAACAAGTATGAATAGTTTTCGAAGAAGTGTGTTCGCTCAAGGTAGCTAGCCCCCATTTGGAACGGAACGACTCCTGTTTTAGTCATTTCCAATTTGACACAAGTGTCAAGGCTATCCATTATCGTTCTCTTTCTCTAGTCATCACGTACATCATTCCAACCACTTCATTCTGGATCACACTCCGCGTGTAGTTATTAAAGTGGTTTTCGGTTTAGACAGTGAGTATGTCCCTAACCGATTTCGGTCTCTTTAATAACTTTCGAAATTATTACACTGATTGGTCGTTTAATAAATTTTAAAACCAAATCAATTTCAATTTCAAATAGAATTTGTAAACCAACATTTCATAAATCAATTTCCAAAATTTACGTTTCAAAACTTCCAAATTCATAATTTCAAAATCTTATAATTCAATTTCAATTTCTACTTAAACAATTCAAATATTGATTCAAGTTCGTATATAAGTTTCATTCTGAAATCATTTAAATTAATTTAATTTAACATTTAAATCAATTTAAATTCATTTATCGATTTCATTCAATATTCATTAAGTAAATTTGCCATTCAAAACAATTTCTATTAAATTTCCAATTCATTAAATCCATAATTTAAATTCAACTTCATTATATCAAAACTTACAAATTGAATTAAATTAAATTCATCAAATCAAATTCTTTAAATTTCAAGTCTTACATTAATTTCAATAAATCACATTTTATTTCTTGTTAAAGAAAATTCAATTTCACTTATTAATTTACTTAGTTACAATTTCAAAACTCAATTAATAAAGAAACTTAATTTCACTTATTAAAAAGTTCAATTTTAATTATCAAAGGATTCGATTTTTATTTAATTATTAAATAATTCAATCTCATTAAGTTATTAAATAATTTCAAAACTTAACTCAATCATTTCTTAAATTAAACAACATTCTTCCATCAATTTCTTTATTAATATTTTGTTTCAGATTATTAAATATTCACATTTAAATTTCATTAAAATTCAATTTCCAACTTCGTTTCAAAACCATATTATTTATTCAAATAAAATCTTCATTTTATTTTTAAATCAAATTATTGACCAATCGGGTTTTTATTTAATTCTCTATCCTAGGTCAAAGTTTAATTTGGGTATTTATCATTTCTACCCGATTCCAATTCAATTCAAAATCAAAGCATAGCAAAGGGAACTTGCAGTGTGATAACTGGGATGGTGTCAAAGTAAATAAACAAGCAATAACAACAACCAATATCAATCCAATAGTCAATTCAAATAATCCCGAAATAATCGTATTAATTCACATTGTTGTTTGTGCGAATTAACATAATTATTTCTAGAATCTACACTATCATTTCATGCAGATTAAAGATTATTCCACTAATTATTGATACAGTTTTTCACTTGTCATTCAATTACAATTTTATACTACAACAATTAATCCAAAATACGTCGATGGTTCAAAGTGTAATTATCACTATTCTACATGTCAATTAATTTAACAATTAACAGGGGTCATATTCAACTAATCAAATTTTAACATATAAATCAGTTTAAAATTGTTAACTATCCTATATCAAGTTCAATTCTGCATACTATTAATCACTTACCATTAACAAATTATCGTCCAATATAAACATCGAACAATCAATCAATTATCAGCCAAACTGGATTATCATTGCATATATAACAGGTAATGGTGTCAGATGTCACAGGTGAACTGATACAGGTAATAGCATATATAACAGTGTAATTAACTAACAGCAGCATATTTCAATTGTCGTTCCAATTGAAATCAGATTTAATAAATAAAAGAACATTAATCGTGAGTGATTGCTCACCTTTCGAGGCTAGAGAGTATAGACGAAGAGATGAGCTACAAATTCAAGCATGGATTTCGAAGCTAAGCACGATGGACACAAGTTAGATGGACAAAGCTGGTAAATTGGGAATCAAGAGCCAAAAATCAGTTTGATATAACATAAACAATTGTGTACTATATTATTATTATTATTTTACGAAAATCGGTTTAAACATATATCTCAATTTAATATTTAATTCAAACATAAAACAAAGTCTCTATATATAAATTTGAAAGCCAACAAATGCTTACTTAGTTATAAAATAACATATACAACTTAGATTATACACTAACATAACATTATATTTTCGAACAAAATATATAGAAATTCATATAACCTATACAACAAATTAACAAATACAATTTATAGACTAACATGTATATCAACCTACCTACAGCCAACCGTACCTATGTATTTAATTAATAACTATCCATATAAACTAAATGAATATATGTATATATAACTCACGCACTCATTGTATAAATAACAAATAAAAGAAAGGAAAAAACAGTGTTAAATAAATGATATGCAGACCCATAACTTTCGTATAATACAGATAGTAGTTTTTAAACATCCTATACCAACATTTTACCCATTATCGGAAATCATTTATATTGTACATGCATATATCTCAGTAAACTCATGTACAATATACACCATCCAAGTTATACAAATGACCTACCAAGCCCTATAACAGATTATATCCAGATTATATAAACTTATATCCTTAACAAACAGGGACCGCTTTATATATACAGATATATATACCATTATATAAACAATATATAATTTTCCTTAAACCTCATACTTATCTCTACTTACTAATATAAATTAATATACAAGCCTATACAAACTCACATACGTTTTTATTATATGTTGAAATCTATCTTTATTATAAAATTCAATATAAACATGCTTTTAATATAATATAGCCGTAACTTAACTGCTTTAAAAGCAGACCCACACGCATGTATTTAGAACTGTACATTTCCCTTTTTAAACACGTATGTATTCCAACAAAATAGCATATCGATAAAATCTTAGTTTAGTTTTTTTTAAAGCAGATAACCATCTATATTTATAAATCTATATAACTTAGAAATCAATACTTTAATAAACAAACATCACTTTATTATAGAACTGCAATCAAACCCGACTGTAAACATATATATGTATATTGCAAATGTATGTATAACGTACAGACCATAGCTTATTGAAACTAGATTCTAACTTATATAACTTAGATATACACCAAAGATTATAATCTTATACTTTCTATATAAACATATTTATAAATAAAAACATTACTGGAACCATATTCGTATACACATAAGCTTAGGTATATATACACGCGTATAACATTTCAAATATAACATATATATATAAAATAAAATATAAATAACAAAAAATCATAAACACACCTTTCTTTTCATATATAAGCGGAGGAGATGGCTCACGAAAAGATGAAGAGGGAACTAGTGATGTAGGGGAGGAGGGTCTGCTGGTCGGCGATTGCAAGGCCATGGCTGCTGCACTAGTGAGAGGGAGGGGAGGAAGGCGGATCTGGGGTGGTTCACGGGCTGTAGACGGAGGGGTGGTGGCAGTGGCTACGCGTGTGGAGGGCAGGTCCAATTGTGAATTGCGGAGACTCGGGATGGTTTGCGTGTGCACGCTGGTGAAGGAAGTGGGGTTGGGTGGTAGGTGGTCGGTCAGGTGGCAGAGATGAGGGTTCGACGATGCTCGGCTACGCTCACGATGAAGTGGCAGGAGGTGGAAGCCGTGGGCTAGGGGAGGAGTTGCGTGCGGGATGACGTGCTATCTTGCTTCAGGTGGACGCAGTGGCGGGCGCTAGGGCGGGTGTTGTGGCCGATGTTGAATAGGCCGGTGATGGGCACGGGTTAGCATGCAGGAAGGAGGGAGGGCTGTTGGAACATGGGTTGCAAAGTTTTGTTGAAGAGGAAGGTGGGAAAGAAAAGCCTGGAGGGAAAATGTTGGAAAGGTTGCATGAGGCTTCAATGCAAAGGAATGGGCCAAGGATGAAGCAAGCGCTTCTCTGATAAATGCATGCTCTCTCATCTTTTTATAAAGTAAAGCAGAGAACCAAAACAAAGAAAGAAGGAAAAGAACGTACCAGAATATAGAATTAGTAGGAATGGCAACAGACCATTATTGAATTCAGAGAATAATTTTTTTTTGAAACCAGGAATAATATTTTGAAACTAGGAAACAAAGGTTCACGTCATAAATTGTGGGAGTTTTCAAATGCAAATAGATGTTGGTATAATACAGTGGTCAAACGAATGGTCATAAGAAACAAAAGGCTCAAGACGGTACCGATACGGCACTGTTTTCCTTCGTTTCCGTCGCGTACCGAGCCTCAAAATGCAAAAATAAATATAGTGCAGAGATCAGCACGATGAAACGATCAAAACGGTATAAAGATATCAGTGGTACGATTGAATTACAAAAATTCGAATTTTCTACTAGTAGAAAATGCAAGAAAAACGCTGAAGAATAAGATCGACGGAGCCAAAGATGTTCGAATTTGGAAAAACGACAAACTGACATCTTGCTCAGAAGATGGTTTAGAATTTTTCTATGTGAAAATATTTAGGGTTCGGAAACATTTTATTTTCATCGCTTTTTAACTGATTAATTGAAGTAAATTTACGTGCGAAATAAACTTTCATATTTTCGGACGAAAATTTACCAGTTGCTATGTTTAACTAAACGCATTCCAAATATCAAATTTATATTTCAAAATTTTATCATTTAAAATTTCACAAAATTTCAACTAATTACGTTATTAAAACAGTTGAAATTTACGGGTCGTTACACTCTCCCCCACTCAAAACTTTTCGTCCCCGAAAAGGAATGAGGTAGGAGAATAGAAACAACCAGAAAGAAAAACAGATTTGAAATACACAATAACAATTAATTTAAACCATATAAATTCAAATTTTAATTTATTGATATTCAATAATTGATTTAATCCATTTGATTTCACTAAAATCAATCTCAACTATTTCTAAATTCATTATCTTATTATCCCATTTTCTTCAATTTACAATTTCTAAAACCATAAATTTAAATAGTCTTTTATTATAATCATATTTTCTTCAACAATTTTAAATTCTTCTTTATTCCAAATTACTGTTAAATTTATTCTACTTAATATATCTACTCACCTATATTTAACCCATATAAATTAATTTAAAACATAAAAGTTTCGATTTAAATTAATTTACATCTATTAATTTCTTTTAAATTCAAGGTATTTTCATATGTTGATAAATTTCAATTTATTAATTCTTTCAAAACAAATTTATTAATTCTTTCAAAACAAATTTATTTCATTATTAATTGAGTTTACTTATTATCCTATCTAACTCTATTAACATCTTTATAATCAAAATTTAGTGTATAACATTTATTATAAACACTCAAATTTTATTTATAAATTCAATTTATCTTATATATTATCCAATTACATATTCAACTTCTGAATGATTTAGGTAAGTTGTGTTAGAATACAGTTGAACAATATACAAATAAAATTTTCCCAATTCAATTATTCAAGTTTAAATATTTATTCCAAATTTTGGCTTTATTTATAATTAAAATCATCCTTTAACAAAATTTAAGAATTAGATTTCCGATTAACTTTAAACAATTTAGAGATATATATAATATATTTATATCATATCATATTAAATTTTAAAATAAGATACATATATATATGTAAATCAAAATATACTGAAGAAATTCAAATCAAAATATTATTTTTTTCTCAAAACAAAACCGTAGCAAAGCTACAGAATGGTTTCTCCACTTCGAAACTCGAAAATGACTGTCGATGATGCGGTCGCCATCACCGAAATTATTTTCCAGCGATAAAGAGAAGAGCACTGATTTCAACATTTTAAAATTTTTTGAAAATGATTTCTATTTGAAAATATTTTAAATACTATACACTTTAAAATTCTTTGGAAACAAATTATAGTCAAAATACCTTTAAATAATGTGCATTTTAAACCTTTAAAACCATAGTTCGAAATCATTGGAAATTAAATTCTCAAATTCTTAATTTAATTTCATTTCAAATTCTAAATCAGTTTATAAACCAAGTTTATAAATTAATTTATCGAACAATAGAGGAAAATCAAATATTATCATTTCAAACAACGGATTGGTTTACCTCTTCTTCTTTTTTCCAGAAAATTTTAGTTATATATTTATAATATAATCATACAAAACTATTTCATTTACCAAATCTGAAAACAATATTGTGTCAGTTTGCTTTGCTAAAGTGTTTTGGAAATCCTATCGATAGCGTTGATCAGGCGAATCGATCGGAAACCAAAATCAACATCAACAACTCAAACAACACAGCATATATTAAAACATTTGTATATATTAGTTTACAAATACATTTCTTTGCTCG
Organism: Allium fistulosum; assembly: GCA_030737815.1. Taxonomy (NCBI): domain Eukaryota; kingdom Viridiplantae; phylum Streptophyta; class Magnoliopsida; order Asparagales; family Amaryllidaceae; genus Allium; species Allium fistulosum. The sequence goes on from CM060907.1 coordinate 857,451,225, forward strand.
ACAATACAGGAATGAATTTTCAAAATAAGGATAGGGTTTCAAATTTCATGGACTCAAATCAAAGAGAAATTTGATTCGAGGATAAGTTCGAAACAAAGATATGATGATGAAATAACAAAGTAGGAAGATTTATAAGTTTATATAAATCGCGTGCAACCTTAACCGGGTCGACCGTGACTTCAAGAATAAGATCGTTGTAAAATTCCGAGGTAAATCGACATTCGATCTCAAGAAATAAAATTCAGGTATAGCAGGAGATAGATAGCATCGTAAACCGAGGATACAGAAATCTCCGGTAAATCAATGCCTATTGTAAAGGAGTTTCACCCCTTTACATATCATTCGAAGTTTGGCGAGACCGCCGATTCATTATAAGGGTCATTCGAAGTGGGGTTATGGGATACTCCGGAATTGAAAGAAGACTAATAGCGAGGGACACGAATGAATTTTGGAACCGCAGGGAATGTTCCAAAATTCAAAAGAATTGAGTCAAAAGGAAGAGATTGAAACTCGAATGAGAGTGATTCTGTAAATACATGTACCCTATATGCTAAGTTTTGCCTGGAGCTACCAAAGCTCTGATACCAACTGTAACGACCCGCTATTTTGGACCATTCGCATCCACACATGTCGGACTTGAATAATTCAAAATACCGCGTTGTTAATTTAAATTTGGCAAAACTGAACATATACAGTAAATAAATAATCACAGATCACATACACAGAGTAATAAATGCAGTGGAAATAAAAGAGATAGTAGTTCATGAAGCTACTATATAAATATATAAGTTACATCAGAGTTAAACCAGATACAACGGAAGAGTAACACGATACATCAGATACAAATCAGAATACATCACTGGAATCATCGAATACTGAAAGCAGAATAGATGGCTGGATCTTCAAGCAAAGCTTCAACTCCAAAGGTGAGTCTAGAATACTGGTACACTCAGTCTGACCCGAGCGTAAAGCAAAACACAAAACACTCGAGTCAGGATTAACATTCTTATATCAATAAATCCAACTCAAGTGAAATAGCAATTGAAATACAAGTAACTCAAAGGATGTTTGGAATAACCATCCTTTAAGGATCCGTTAAACTATCTACTATGTAATAGTGTACGATAAGTGGATAATGTCTATCAGTAATATAAGGTATCAAAATTGTGTTAAGGCGTTACCATTATCCCCCTTAACACATTTATATAAGCGTTATAGTCTATACAGCACTGTAAACTCCACCGTAAACTAGTGGGATATCAGGGAGTACTCCATAGGTATAACGCAAAACAAATCGTAGTGGTCGTGTATAAAGGGATACAAGTATGACAAGGCATATGAGGCAATACCCAAGGTAGCGAAACTACCGTTTGCCTGATCCGGACTGGTGAGAACGCATCGCCGCAGCGACTGCAACACCGCGAAACAACACTCCCAAATCAAGGGTGCACCAATCGACAACAAGTATGAATAGTTTTCGAAGAAGTGTGTTCGCTCGAGGTAGCTAGCCCCCATTTGGCCCGGCACGGCTCCTGTTTTAGTCATTTCCAATTTGACACAAGTGTCAAGGCTATCCATTATCGTTCTCTTTCTCTAGTCATCACGTACATCATTCCAACCACTTCATTCTGGATCACACTCCGCGTGTAGTTATTAAAGTGGTTTTCGGTTTAGACAGTGAGTATGTCCCTAACCGATTCCGGTCTCTTTAATAACTTTCGAAATTATTACACCGATTGGTCGTTTAATAAATTTCAAAACCAAATCAATTTCAATTTCAAATAGAATTTGTAAACCAACATTTCATTTGTCTTTCTAAATCAATTTCCATAATTTACGTTTCAAAACTTCCAAATTCATAATTTCAAAATCTTATAATTCAATTTCAATTTCTACTTAAATAATTCAAATATTGATTCAAGTTCGTATAAAAGTTTCATTCTGAAATCATTTAAATTAATTTAATTTAACATTTAAATCAATTTAAATTCATTTATCGATTTCATTCAATATTCATTAAGTAAATTTGCCATTCAAAACAATTTCTATTAAATTTCCAATTCATTAAATCCATAATTTAAATTCAACTTCATTATATCAAAACTTACAAATTGAATTAAATTAAATTCATCAAATCAAATTCTTTAAATTTCAAGTCTTACATTAATTTCAATAAATCACATTTTATTTCTTGTTAAAGAAAATTCAATTTGACTTATTAATTTACTTAGTTACAATTTCAAAACTCAATTAATAAAGAAACTTAATTTCACTTATTAAAAAGTTCAATTTTAATTATCAAAGGATTCGAGTTTTATTTAATTATTAAATAATTCAATCTCATTAAGTTATTAAATAATTTCAAAACTTAATTCAATCATTTCTTAAATTAAACAACATTCTTCCATCAATTTCTTTATTAATATTTTGTTTCAGATTATTAAATATTCACATTTAAATTTCATTAAAATTCAATTTCCAACTTCGTTTCAAAACCATATTATTTATTCAAATAAAATCTTCATTTTATTTTTAAATCAAATTATTGACCAATCGGGTTTTTATTTAATTCTCTATCCTAGGTCAAAGTTTAATTTGGGTATTTATCATTTCAACCCGATTCCAATTCAATTCAAAATCAAAGCATAGCAAAGGGAACTTGCAGTGTGATAACTGGGATGGTGTCAAAGTAAATAAACAAGCAATAACAACAACCAATATCAATCCAATAGTCAATTCAAATAATCCCAAAATAATCGTATTAATTCACATTGTTGTTTGTGCGAATTAACATAATTATTTCTAGAATCTATACTATCATTTCATGCAGATTAAAGATTATTCCACTAATTATTTATACGGTTTTTCACTTGTCATTCAATTACAATTTTATACTACAATAATTAATCCAAAATACGTCGATGGTTCAAAGTGTAATTATCACTATTCTACATGTTAATTAATTTAACAATTAAAAGGGGTCATATTCAACTAATCAAATTTAAACATATAAATCAGTTTAAAATTGTTAACTATCCTATATCAAGTTCAATTCTGCATACTATTAATCACTTATCATTAACAAATTATCGTCCAATATAAACATCGAACAATCAATCAATTATCAGCCAAACTGGATTATCATTGCATATATAACAGGTAATGGTGTCAGATGTCACAGGTGAACTGATACAGGTAATAGCATATATAACAGTGTAATTAACTAACAGCAGCATATTTCAATTGTCGTTCCAATTGAAATCAGATTTAATAAATAAAAGAACATTAATCGTGAGTGATTGCTCACCTTTCGAGGCTAGAGAGTATAGACGAAGAGATGAGCTACAAATTCAAGCACGGATTTCAAAGCTAAGCACGATGGACACACGTTAGATGGACAAAGCTGGTAAATTGGGAATCAAGAGCCAAAAATCAGTTTGATATAACATAAACAATTGTGTACTATATTATTATTATTATTTTATGAAAATCGGTTTAAACATATATCTCAATTTAATATTTAATTCAAACATAAAACAAAGTCTCTATATATAAATTTGAAAGCCAACAAATGCTTACTTAGTTATAAAATAACATATACAACTTAGATTATACACTAACATAACATTATATTTTCAAACAAAATATATAGAAATTCATATAACCTATACAACAAATTAACAAATACAATTTATAGACTAACATGTATATCAACCTACCTACAGCCAACCATACCTATGTATTTAATTAATAACTATCCATATAAACTAAATGAATATATGTATATATAACTCACGCACTCATTGTATAAATAACAAATAAAAGAAAGGAAAAAACAGTGTTAAATAAATGATATGCAGACCCATAACTTTCGTATAATACAGATAGTAGTTTTTAAACATCCTATACCAACATTTTACCCATTATCGGAAATCATTTATATTGTACATGCATATATCTCAGTAAACTCATGTACAATATACACCATCCAAGTTATACAAATGACCTACCAAGCCCTATAACAGATTATATCCAGAATATATAAACTTATATCCTTAACAAACAGGGACCGCTTTATATATACAGATATATATACCATTATATAAACAATATATAATTTTCCTTAAACCTCATACTTATCTCTACTTACTAATATAAATTAATATACAAGCCTATACAAACTCACATACATTTTTATTATATGTTGAAATCTATTTTTATTATAAAATCCAATATAAACATGCTTTTAATGTAATATAGCCGTAACTTAACTGCTTTAAAAGCAGACCCACACGCATGTATTTAGAACTGTACATTTCCCTTTTTAAACACGTATGTATTCCAACAAAATAGCATATAGATAAAATCTTAGTTTAGTTTTTTTTTAAAGCAGATAACCATCTATATTTATAAATCTATATAACTTAGAAATCAATACTTTAATAAACAAACATCACTTTATTATAGAACTGCAATCAAACCCGACAGTAAACATATATATGTATATTGCAAATGTATGTATAACGTACAGACCATAGCTTATTGAAACTAGATTCTAACTTATATAACTTAGATATACACCAAAGATTATCATCTTATACTTTCTATATAAACATATTTACAAATAAAAACAGTATTGGAACCATATTCGTATACACATAAGCTTAGGTATATATACACGTGTATAACATTTCAAATATAACATATATATATATATATATATATATATATATAATAAAATAAAAATAACAAAAAAATCATAAACACACCTTTTTTTCATATATAAGCGGAGGAGATGGCTCACGAAAAGATGAAGAGGGAACTAGTGATGGAGGGGAGGAGGGTCTGCTAGTCGGCGATTGCAAGGCCATGGCTGCTGCACTAGTGAGAGGGACAGGAGGAAGGCGGATCTGGGGTGGTTCATGGGCTGTAGACAGAGGGGTGGTGGCAGTGGCTACGTGTGTGGAGGGCAGGTCCAATTGTGAATGGCGGAGACTCGGGATGGTTTGCGTGTGCACGCTGGTGAAGGAAGTGGGGTTGGGTGGTAGGTGGTCGGTCAGGTGGCAGAGATGAGGGTTCGACGATGCTCGGCTACGCTCACGATGAAGTGGCAGGAGGTGGAAGCCGCGGGCTAGGGGAGGAGTTGCGTGCGGGATGACGCGCTATCTGGCTTCAGGTGGAGGCAGTGGCGGGCGCTAGGGCGGGTGTTGTGGCCGATGTTGAATAGGCCGGTGATGGGCACGGGTTAGCATGCGGGAAGGAGGGAGGGATGTTGGAACATGGGTTGCAAAGTTTTGTTGAAGAGGAAGGTGGGAAAGAAAAGCCGGGAGGGAAAATGTTGGAAAGGTTGCATGAGGCTTCGATGCAAAGGAATGGGCCAAGGATGAAGCAGGTGCTTCTCTGATAAATGCATGCTCTCTCATCTTTTTATAAAGTAAAGCAGAGAACCAAAACAAAGAAAGAAGGAAAAGAACGTACCAGAATGTAGAATTAGTAGGAATGGCAACAGACCATTGTTGAATTCAGAGAATAATTTTTTTTTGAAACCAGGAATAATATTGTGAAACTAGGAAAGCAAGGTTCACGTCATAAATTGTGGGAGTTTTCAAATGCAAATAGCTGTTGGTATAATACAGTGGTCAAACGAATGGTCATAAGAAACAAAAGGCTCAAGACGGTACCGATACGACACTGTTTTCCTTCGTTTCCATCGCGTACCGAGCCTCAAAATGCAAAAATAAATAAAGTGCGGAGATCAGCACGACGAGACGATCAAAACGGTATAAAGATATCAGTGGTATGATTGAATTACAAAAATTCGAATTTTCTACTACCGGAAAATGCAAGAAAAACGCTGAAGAATAAGATCGACGGAGCCAAAGATGTCCGAATTTGGAAAAACGACAAACTGACATCTTGCTTAGAAGATGATTTAGAATTTTTCTATGTGAAAATATTTAGGTTTCGAAAACATTTTATTTTCATCGCTTTTTAACTGATTAAATTGAAGTAAATTTACGCGTGAAATAAAGTTTCATATTTTCGGACGAAAATTTTCCAATTGCTATGTTTAACTAAACGCATTCCAAATATCAAATTTATATTTCAAAATTTTATTGTTTAAAATTTCACAAAATTTCAACTAATTACGTTATTAAAACAGTTGAAATTTACGGGTTGTTACACTCTCCCCCACTCAAAACTTTTCGTCCCCGAAAAGGAACGAGGTAGGAGAATAGAAACAACCAGAAAGAAAAACAGATTTGAAATACACAATAACAATTAATTTAAACCATATAAATTCAAATTTCAATTACATGATATTCAATAATTGATTTAATCCATTTGATTTCACTAAAATCAATCTCAACCATTTCTAAATTCATTATCTTATTATCCCATTTTCTTCAATTTACAATTTCTAAAACCATAAATTTGAATAGTCTTTTATTATAATCATATTTTCTTCAACAATTTTAAATTCTTCTTTATTCCAAATTACTGTTAAATTTATTCTACTTAATATATCTACTCACCTATATTTAACCCATATAAATTAATTTAAAACATAAAAGTTTCGATTTAAATTAATTTACATCTATTAATTTCTTTTAAATTCAAGGTATTTTCATATGTTGATCAAATTTCAATTTATTAATTCTCTCAAAACAAATTTATTAATTCTTTCAAAACAAATTTATTTCATTATTAACTGAGTTTACTTATTATCCTATCTAACTCTATTAACATCTTTATAATCAAAATTTAGTGCATAACATTTATTATAAACACTCAAATTTTATTTATAAATTCAATTTATCTTATATATTATCCAATTACATATTCAACTTCTGAATGATTTAGGTAAGTTGTATTAGAATACAGTTGAACAATATACAAATAAAATTTTCCCAATTCAATTATTCAAGTTTAAATATTTATTCCAAATTTTGGCTTTATTTATAATTAAAATCATCCTTTAACAAAATTTAAGAATTAGATTTCCAATTAACTTTAAACAATTTAGAGATATATATAATATATTTATATCATATAAAATTAAATTTTAAAATAAGATACATATATATATATATAAATTAAAATATACTAAAGAAATTCAAATCAAAATATATTTTTTTTCTCAAAACAAAACCGTAGTAAAGCTACAGAATGGTTTCTCCACTTCGAAACTCGAAAATGAATGTCGATGATGCGGCCGCCATTACCGAAATTATTTTCCAGCGACAAAGAGAAGAGCACTGATTTCAACATTTTAAAATTCTTTGAAAATGATTTCTATTTGAAAATATTTTAAATACTATACACTTTAAAATTCTTTGGAAACAAATTATAGTCAAAATAGCTTTAAATAATGTGCATTTTAAACCTTTAAAACCATAGTTCGAAATCATTGGAAATTAAATTCTCAAATTCTTAATTTAATTTCATTTCAAATTCTAAATCAGTTTATAAACCAAGTTTATAAATTAATTTATCGAACAATAGAGGAAAATCAAATATTATCATTTCAAACAACGGATTGGTTTACCTCTTCTTCTTTTTTCCAGAAAATTTTAGTTATATATTTATAATATAATCATACAAAACTATTTCATTTACCAAATCTGAAAACAATATTGTGTCAGTTTGCTCTGCTCAAGTGTTTTGGAAATCCTATCTGTCATGACCCGACTTTCTACCACCAGAAAGACGTATCATGAATTAAGAAAGAAAGGGATTGAAGAAGAAAAAAAATAGAAAAGAAGAAACAACAACACAAAATAATCTCACAGCGGAAACGAATGAAATATAATATATCACATAGAATATTACATAGTATCATATACATCAGAGTACACAACTTATACATCACAGAATAGACAGTTATAAACTTCTGTCTATTATACAACACAAGTACATCAGTACAATACAGACTAATACAAACACAGCGGAAACTTATATATCTACACGCTGAAGCCTCCTGCTCCTCAGCTCCTCCAGTATTCGTCAAAACTAACCTGAATCCCTCGACTACTCAATACAATATTGAGTACCCAAGAGTTTAATAAAACAGAAAATAAACACTTGGGTCAGACAGGGTCTGGTGTGAGTAAACGGTTAAATTGTTTAACTTTGAAAACCTTTGAAAACAAAAGTATCACGTAAGACTTCCCACATATAAACATGGGTAAGTTTTTACCTTACGCTAACTAAAACATTTGATAGGAAATCTGATTGTATTATAATAGGGTCTAGGGTTTTCAAGTAAAATACAGAAATCGCTGAAATGCTTACATCTCACATTCCAACGTAGTTGGGCACAACTAATACGTACGGCACTTATTGGAGTTTGGATTCCATACAATGGCAGGGCTACTGGGGTACCGCCCGTCACAGTACGTGGCCTAGATCACTGTACCGAGGAGTATGCCCGCTCCCCTGCAACACAAAGCCGGAACCATCCCTTACTGGATAATCCCGAACAAGATAACCCCGTAGTTGGCGCGACCAACCACACACTAAGCCGAATAAAAGAAAAGGGACCTCTAGACAGGGATCTATCTTGCTCTCAGTGGGTGCTACCCACGAAGCCTTGCTGCACCTCCCCTGTTTTAGCCATTCCCGGTTGATGAGGCTTGAGGTTACGATCACCTTTAATCAGAACATATCACTTAGAATGCTCATCGTCCGCCTGACGATGTGCTGAAAGCATTCAATCCATACAAGTTCGTTCCGGGTTCGAACGAAGCCGAAGGCATTATCTCGTTACACTCGTTTTGGAATCACCCTCAGAGTTAACGACAATAACCCTTGCACTCTGAATCTTCATCTTCACTTGAGATTCACGACCTATCGTTAATTTGGATCGATGTGGTATTCGGGTCTCCAGACCTGGAATACCGGTATACGGAAACCCGATCCCGGTCTCATCGAAATCCAAAACGTATCTTTTAAGGCCAAGTTGTTTAAAGGCTTAAACATTTAAACTTATTCAGGATGATATAAATAGATAGATAAATCACATTATCACAATAGATAATTCATCTCAACATTTATCTCACAAATCAGCATATCACATATATCAGAGATATCCAAATCATCCAATATCAATCAATCATCCAAAATCAGTCATCCAATATTAATCAATCATCTAAAGCAGAATTGATTAACTTTAATCAATTTAATTTACCTTTAATTAAATTAATTACTATCCTTTAATTACTTGGATTATCTTAATCCTGCTCACTATCATTAATTAATTACAAATTAATTAATTAAACATCTAAATGATCTTCCTTAATTAATCTCCTTTGATTAATTATCTTCAATTACATCAAGTAATTATCCTTAACCATATACAGTAATTAACCTTTAATTACTATCATTAATTACAATAATCCTTATTAATTAATTAACCTTTTTTTTTATTAATTAAATAATTAATTTTAATCAACCACTTCATTAATTAATTAGACTTAATTAATCATAAACAGTAATTAACAATTTGTAATTACTTATCTTAATTAATTACTTCTTAATTAATTATATTAACCTTGATTAATAAATCTAATTAGTTAATCTTTAATTACTTCATTAATTATTATTAATCAATTTTAATTTAACAAATAATCCTTAATTAATTACTTTATTAATTAATTATTTTTAATTAATTACACTTAGTAATTAATCTTAAATTAAAAACAATTAATAAATCACATTAATTAATTAACTAAAATAATTAAGTAATTAACTCTTAATTACTTACATAAGTAATTATCTTCTAATTACTTCATTTAAATGATCTCGATTACTTTCTTAATTAATTACTTAACAAATAATTAATTCCATCATTTAATAATTCTTAATTAATTACTACATAATTAATTAACTCAAAAACAATTTATATAAATTAATTCCTTAATTAATAACATCATTGATTATTCATTAATCACTTCCACTTTAATTACTTCCATGAGTAATTCCTCTAATTACTTCCACTTTAATTTCTCTTTTCTTAATTACAAGGAATAATATTTAAGTTTTATAAATTTGTTTACCTTCATAAGCTCGTTTATAGTTTAAGGTCTAATTTCTTTTATTCCACTCAATTTCACTTTGCAACATTTTCTTTAATCCTACAGTACAAAACATTATAGAACTAACTAAACAAACAACCTATAATATTCGAGATAACTCAGCAATTTAAACTTACGCAGCGAAACCCAAATCAAACTCGAGATAAACCCAAAAACTACTCGCGCCTATCCCAAAACAAACCCAGCGACTCCCTGTACCCAAACCCGAGTCAATCCCTCTAAAACCCCGAGTTGTCTTCGAGTCCTCGCGATCATTCACCTACTTCGAGAAAAACTGCCAATAACACGAGACCGTCCCGAGTTCAATTCGTCTCCCCAAACGTCTCGAATTCCAGCACTCCAACGTGCACACGTGCACACGGTGCACCTGCACCATCGCCGCCAACTCCTGATGATCGTCGCGACCACCCCCGTTGACCACTCGAACCCCCTCGAACATGAATTCAAAACTAGATCGACAAGAATCTTCACGAAACAAAAACGAGCTGAAATGTCGATCATCAGAAAACATAACATGCCGGAAAATCACCCATTCCCTTCGCCTCTGACCTCGAGATCGCTAGGCTTCTTTACTATAGCCTCGTCACACCTTCCAGCAACCATCCCCACCCTCGCGAGCCACTCCGGTTCTTCGCCCACGTCGAAATCGCTTTGACAACCATGACAAGCAAAACTACTGCCTAAACCCTATCTTGATCGAATTCGAACAATTCAAACATTGGAAAAATTCGATCGTATTTTTCCCATGATCACAATCAATCAACCCTCCTCCATACCAGAAATCGTTCAACTCCAACATGCGGATCAACTCTAATCGTCGATCAACCCAAATTCGAACAAACCCTAATTACGTTCGAATTTCTAAACTAAAATTTTTGATATGCAAGCCTAAATTCATGGTTTTCCAGTACGATTTCATATATATAACTCAATTTAGAATTTAGAGCAATTGATTTTTAACTTATATTTTAATTTCACTGTATATTCTTCAATTCGAGGGAAATTTCAAATTATAAAATCCTATAATTATTTTTAGATGATAATTTACATGATTACAAACAACCTTCATTTACAAATCAAAGTCCAGTTCGTATTCAAAATCAAGATATTGAAATTTTTCTCAGATTTGAAAACTGTTTATAAACACAGTAACAATCCTTTACTCTACAGGAAATTCAAAGCATTCAATTCAACATGCATTCAATTTAAAACAAATATTGCATATAACATTGTTATATCATCACGAAATCACGAAGAAATCTAAGATCAACTGTTTTTAAAATAATTTACTCACCTTTTTATTTGCAGAGAACAAAGCAGAGCACTGTTTATCACTTCCAGGCTTTTTAAATTTTGAATTCTGGCAACTTGCATTTGATTTTGTTTCTGGTACTTTACATTTGAAAAGATCTGAAGCTTCATCATTGAATTTGCTTATTTACTTATTGAAATCTGAAGCCTTTGCATTTGAATTATAGTTGAACTTCCTTTTAGTTGCAGATTTGAATTCCAAGTTGAAGAAAATTTGAGAACTGATATTGTTTTTCTTTTAACTTTGATTTCAGTTTTAGAAGAAGAAAGAAAAACTGAGAAAACGTTTTGAACTGAAAAATAGAAGCAAGGTTTCTATACAACATTATATTTGTTATTTCATTTTCCAAAGAAATTTGCCACTTGTATTTTTTTAAAACTTACATGTGTCTTTTATCACCTAATTACCCTACACTTGTTACCACTAAGTGTTAATGTATTTACACATGTCCTTTTTAATATATTAAATAAATTTTTTTATTTAATTTAAATGTTAATATAAAACCTTTATTCTTAATTCACTAATTAATAAACACTTACCTTAGTATGTATATATAAACTATTTTTAGAGAAAATATTATAAAACCAATTACTCTTTGAAATATATTTATATTTTAAAACCTTATTTACAAAAGTATTTATGTTATATTAATTATGTGAATATGGATTTATATAAATTCATTTACTTGTTTACAAACTATTTAATTTAAGAGATATTTTAAAAAGAAAGTTTATTTAAAACCATATATATACACACTTATAACCATTTTAGTCTTATACTTATTAAAAGAAAACAAGATAAAAATAAATCTTTTATTAAATCTTATTTAAACTATCATATTTTTAGAAATAATAATTATTTTATATTTTTAAAACAAATGAATTAATCTTTAACTTTTGAAAGATATTAAATCTAAAACAAAGCTTAAATCACAATATATTCCTACTATATATATATCAATAGATTAAATTAAATTTCAAAACAATTTCAAATTATAACATATACTTACATACAATTTGAAAAATTCATCTTTTAGTTAAAACAAAAGATATCCTATTCACAATATATATCAAATATATATATTATATACAGAATAAATTTTATTAGCTTTCAAAGATAAATTTTATCCATTTTAAATTATTAAAAGGATATTGATCAATATTGCCAGATTAAATATTGATTAAATTACCAATTTAAACTAAAATTATATAGGATAATTATCAAATTAATTAAATTATCAATACAGATTATTAAATTTATATTGCTCAAAAACCCGGGATATCACACTATCGATAGCGTTGATCAGGCGAATCGATCGGAAACCCAAATCAACATCAACAACTCAAACAACACAGCATATATTAAAACATTTATATATATTAGTTTACAAATACATTTCTTTGCTCGACGATACAGGAACGAATTTTCAAAATAAGGATAGGGTTTCAAATTTGATGGACTCAAATCAAAGAGAAATTTGATTCGAAGATAAGTTCGAAACAAAGATATGATGATGAAATAACAAAGTAGGAAGATTGATAAGTTTATATAAATTGCGGGCAACCTTAACCGGGTCGACCGTGACTTCAAGAATAAGATAGTTGTAGAATTCCAAGGTAAATCGACATTCGATCTCAAGAAATAAAATTCAGGTATAGCAGGAGATAGATAGCATCGTAAACCGAGGATACAGAAATCTCCGGTAAATCAATGCCTATTGTAAAGGAGTTTTACCCCTTTACAAATCATTCGAAGTTTGGCGAGACCGCCGATTCATTATAAGGGTCATTCGAAGTGGAGTTATGGGATACTCCGGAATTGAAAGAAGACTAATAGCGAGGGACAGGAATGAATTTTGGAACCGTAGGGAACATTCCAAAATTCAAAGGAATTGAGTCAAAAGGAAGAGATTGAAACTCGAATGAGAGTGATTTTGTAAATACATTTACCCTATATGCTAAGTTTTGCCTAGAGCTACCAAAGCTCTGATACCAACTGTAACGACCCGCTATTTTGGACCATTCGCTTCCGCACATGTCGGACTTGAATAATTCAAAATACCGCGTTGTTAATTTAAATTTGGCAAAACTGAACATATACAGTAAATAAATAATCACAGATCACATACTCAGAGTAATAAATGCAGCGGTAATAAAAGAGATAGTAGTTCATGAAGCTACTATATAAATATATAAGTTTCATCAGAGTTAAACCAGATACAACGGAAGAGTAACACGATACATCAGATACAAATCAGAATACATCACTGGAATCATCGAATACTGAAAGCAGAATAGATGGCTGGATCTTCAAGCAAAGCTTCAACTCCAAAGGTGAGTCTCGAATACTGGTACACTCAGTCTGACCGGAGCGTAAAGCAAAACACAAAACACTCGAGTCAGGATTAACATTCTTATATCAATAAATCCAACTCAAGTGAAATAGCAATTGAAATACAAGTAACTCAAAGGATGTTTGGAATAACCATCCTTTAAGGATCCGTTAAACTATCTACTATGTAATAGTGTACGATAAGTAGATAATGTCTATCAGTAATATAAGGTATCAAAATTGTGTTAAGGCGTTACCATTATCCCCCTTAACACATTTATATAAGCGTTATAGTCTATACAGCACTGTAAACTCCACCGTAAACTAGTGGGATATAAAGGAGTACTCCATAGGTATAACGCAAAACAAATTGTAGTGGTCGCGTATAAAGGGATACAAGTATGACAAGGCACATGAGGCAATACCCAAGGTAGTGAAACTACCGTTTGCCTGATCCGGACTGGTGAGAACGCATCGCCGCAGCGACCGCAACACCGCGAAACAACACTACCAAATCAAGGGTGCACCAATCGACAACAAGTATGAATAGTTTTCGAAGAAGTGTGTTCGCTCGAGGTAGCTAGCCCCCACTTGGCCCGGCACGGCTCCTGTTTTAGTCATTTCCAATTTGACACAAGTGTCAAGGCTATCCATTATCGTTCTCTTTCTTAAGTCATCACGTACATCATTCCAACCACTTCATTTTGGATCACACTCCGCGTGTAGTTATTAAAGTGGTTTTTGGTTTAGACAGTGAGTATGTTCCTAACCGATTCCGGTCTCTTTAATAACTTTCGAAATTATTACACCGATTGGTCGTTTAAAAAATTTCAAAACCAAATCAATTTCAATTTCAAATAGAATTTGTAAACCAACATTTCATTTGTCTTTCTAAATCAATTTCCATAATTTACGTTTCAAAACTTCCAAATTCATAATTTCAAAATCTTATAATTCAATTTCAATTTCTATTTAAACAATTCAAATATTGATTCAAGTTCGTATATAAGTTTCATTCCGAAATCATTTAAATTAATTTAATTTAACATTTAAATCAATTTAAATTCATTTATCGATTTCATTCAATATTCATTAAATAAATTTGCCATTCAAAACAATTTCTATTAAATTTCCAATTCATTAAATCCATAATTTAAATTCAACTTCATTATATCAAAACTTACAAATTGAATTAAATTAAATTCATCAAATCAAATTCTTTAAATTTCAAGTCTTACATTAATTTCAATAAATCACATTTTATTTCTTGTTAAAGAAAATTCAATTTCACTTATTAATTTACTTAGTTACAATTTCAAAACTCAATTAATAAAGAAACTTAATTTCACTTGTTAAAAAGTTCAATTTTAATTATCAAAGGATTCAATTTTTATTTAATTATTAAATAATTCAATCTCATTAAATTATTAAATAATTTCAAAACTTAATTCAATCATTTCTTAAATTAAACAACATTCTTCCATCAATTTCTTTATTAATATTTTGTTTCAGATTATTAAATATTCACATTTAAATTTCATTAAAATTCAATTTCCAACTTCGTTTCAAAACCATATTATTTATTCAAATAAAATCTTCATTTTATTTTTAAATCAAATTATTGTCCAATCGGGTTTTTATTTAATTCTCTATCCTAGGTCAAAGTTTAATTTGGGTATTTATCATTTCAACCCAATTCCAATTCAATTCAAAATCAAAGCATAGCAAAGGGAACTTGCAGTGTGATAACTGGGATGGTGTCAAAGTAAATAAACAAGCAATAACAACAACCAATATCAATCCAATAGTCAATTCAAATAATCCCGAAATAATCGTATTAATTCACATTGTTGTTTGTGCAAATTAACATAATTATTTCTAGAATCTACACTATCATTTCATGCAGATTAAAGATTATTCCACTAATTATTTATACGGTTTTTCACTTGTCATTCACTTACAATTTTATACTACAACAATTAATCCAAAATACGTCGATGGTTCAAAGTGTAATTATCACTATTCTACATGTCAATAAATTTAACAATTAAAAGGGGTCATATTCAACTAATCAAATTTTAACATATAAATAAGTTAAAATTGTTAACTATCCTATATCAAGTTCAATTCTGCATACTATTAATCACTTATCATTAACAAATTATCGTCCAATATAAACATCGAACAATCAATCAATTATCAACCAAACTGGATTATCATTGCATATATAACAGGTAATGGTGTCAGATGTCATAGGTGAACTGATACAGGTAATAGCATATATAACAGTGTAATTAACTAACAGCTGCATATTTCAATTATCGTTCCAATTGAAATCAGATTTAATAAATAAAAGAACATTAATCGTGAGTGATTGCTCACCTTTCGAGGCTAGAGAGTATAGACGAAGAGATGAGCTACAAATTCAAGCACGGATTTTGAAGCTAAGCACGATGGACACACGTTAGATGGACAAAGCTGGTAAATTGGGAATCAAGAGCCAAAAATCAGTTTGATATAACATAAACAGTCGTGTACTATATTATTATTATTATTTTACGAAATTCGGTTTAAACATATATCTCAATTTAATATTTAATTCAAACATAAAACAAAGTCTCTATATATAAATTTGAAAGCCAACAAATGCTTACTTAGTTATAAAATAACATATACAACTTAGATTATACACTAACATAACATTATATTTTCAAACAAAATATATAGAAATTCATATAACCTATACAACAAATTAACAAATACAATTTATAGACTAACATGTATATCAACCTACCTACAGCCAACCATACCTATGTATTTAATTAATAACTATCCATATAAACTAAATGAATATATGTATATATAACTCACGCACTCATTGTATAAATAACAAATAAAAGAAAGGAAAAAAACAGTGTTAAATAAATGATATGCAGACCCATAACTTTCGTATAATACAGATAGTAGTTTTTAAACATCCTATACCAACATTTTACCCATTATCGGAAATCATTTATATTGTACATGCATATATCTCAGTAAACTCATGTACAATATACACCATCCAAGTTATACAAATGACCTACCAAGCCCTATAACAGATTATATCCAGAATATATAAACTTATATCCTTAACAAACAGGGACCGCTTTATATATACAGATATATATACCATTATATAAACAATATATAATTTTCCTTAAACCTCATACTTATCTCTACTTACTAATATAAATTAATATACAAGCCTATACAAACTCACATACGTTTTTATTATATGTTGAAATCTATTTTTATTATAAAATCCAATATAAACATGCTTTTAATGTAATATAGCCGTAACTTAACTGCTTTAAAAGCAGACCCACACGCATGTATTTAGAACTGTACATTTCCCTTTTTAAACACGTATGTATTCCAACAAAATAGCATATAGATAAAATCTTAGTTTAGTTTTTTTTTAAAGCAGATAACCATCTATATTTATAAATCTATGTAACTTAGAAATCAATACTTTAATAAACAAACATCACTTTATTATAGAACTGCAATCAAACCCGACTGTAAACATATATATGTATATTGCAAATGTATGTATAACGTACAGACCATAGCTTATTGAAACTAGATTCTAACTTATATAACTTAGATATACACCAAAGATTATAATCTTATACTTTCTATATAAACATATTTACAAATAAAAACAGTACTGGAACCATATTCGTATACACATAAGCTTAGGTATATATACACGTGTATAACATTTCAAATATAACACATATATATAAAATAAAATAAAAATAACAAAAAATCATAAACACACATTTTTTTCATATATAAGCGGAGGAGATGGCTCACGAAAAGATGAAGAGGGAACTAGTGATGGAGGGGAGGAGGGTCTGCTGGTCGGCGATTACAAGGCCATGGCTGCTGCACGAGTGAGAGGGAGAGGAGGAAGGCGGATCTGGGGTGGTTCACGGGCTGTAGACGGAGGGGTGGTGGCAGTGGCTACGCGTGTGGAGTGTAGGTCCAATTGTGAATGGCGGAGACTCGGGATGGTTTGCGTGTGCACGCTGGTGAAGGAAGTGGGGTTGGGTGGTAGGTGGTCGGTCAGTTGGCAGAGATGAGGGTTCGACGATGCTCGGCTACGCTCACAATGAAGTGGCAGGAGGCGGAAGCCGCGGGCTAGGGGAGGAGTTGCGTGCGGGATGACGCGCTATTTGGCTTCAGGTGGAGGCAGTGGCGGATGCTAGGGCGGGTGTTGTGGCCGATGTTGAATAGGCCGGTGATGGGCACGGGTTAGCATGCGGGAAGGAGGGAGGGCTGTTGGAACATGGGTTGCAAAGTTTTGTTGAAGAGGAAGGTGGGCAAGAAAAGCCTGGAGGGAAAATGTTGGAAAGGTTGCATGAGGCTTCAATGCAAAGGAATGGGCCAAGGATGAAGCAGACGCTTCTCTGATAAATGCATGCTCTCTCATCTTTTTATAAAGTAAAGCAGAGAACCAAAACAAAGAAAGAAGGAAAAGAACGTACCAGAATATAGAATTAGTAGGAATGGCAACAGACCATTATTGAATTCAGAGAATAATTTTTTTTTGAAACCAGGAATAATATTTTGAAACTAGGAAAGCAAGGTTCACGTCATAAATTGTGGGAGTTTTCAAATGCAAATAGCTGTTGGTATAATACAGTGGTCAAACGAATGGTCATAAGAAACAAAAGGCTCAAGACGGTACCGATACGGCACTGTTTTCCTTCGTTTCCGTCGCGTACCGAGCCTCAAAATGCAAAAATAAATATAGTGCGGAGATCAGCACGACGAGACGATCAAAACGGTATAAAGATATCAGTGGTACGATTGAATTACAAAAATTCGAATTTTCTACTAGCGGAAAATGCAAGAAAAACGCTGAAGAATAAGATCGACGGAGCCAAAGATGTCCGAATTTGGAAAAACGACAAACTGACATCTTGCTCAGAAGATGTTTTAGAATTTTTCTATGTGAAAATATTTAGGTTTCGGAAACATTTTATTTTCATCGCTTTTTAACTGATTAAATTGAAGTAAATTTACGCGCGAAATAAACTTTCATATTTTCGGACGAAAATTTACCAGTTGATATGTTTAACTAAACGCATTCCAAATATCAAATTTATATTTCAAAATTTTATCGTTTAAAATTTCACAAAATTTCAACTAATTACGTTATTAAAACAGTTGAAATTTATGGGTCGTTACACTTATTAGGCATACTACACACAACTAGGTCAGGCCCTCTTCCATTCCTCAATTAAACCACCCTCCTATCACAGTCCAACAGTACCCCATATCATGTCATCTGGTCCATCTTTCTTCAATGTTGGGAAGTTAGGCTTGATATGTCCCATTTAATTGCATCCATAACAATTGACTCCGGAGAGATCCGTCTTGTAGTGCTTTGTGATATGTCCATTCTTATGACACTTAAAAAAAATTGCTCCCATCTTATCCTTTCCTCCTTGTTGATTATTTCCTTTATGTTTCTAAATTATTCTACTTTATCTCCTGCTTAGCTTCCTACCCCTTCATAGCATCTAATAAAGCAACCTCGACCAAGTTCTCGTAAAAAGCTCCATAGGTACTTGGTTTAATGCCATCTCCCTTAGTGGTGCATTCAATCCATCAACAAACCTCATCGTCTCTTTTAATGGGGCATAGGCTAACTTATACACAAGCCTGGATAATTCGTTAAAAAAAATTTATGTACTCAGAAACTATCATCTCACCATACTTCAGGTTGATAAAATTATCCAACATACATCCTTTCTCCACATCAGAAACAAACTTCACCTCAAACTTCCTCTTGAATAGATCCCAAGTGATATCTCTCTCATTCATCGTAGTTGTAATAGCCACTACATGCTAGCTTCCTTCTTCAGATGTCATGTGGTTAAACGCCTCTTCTCTACATCACTTTGTCCCAATAGTGTAAAAATCTACTCATATGTGCCTAGCCAGCCTTTGTCTCCACATAATACTCAGTTGCATTAAAAACCTTCCCACCTAGGCTAGTATAGTCCTTATAGTGCTTAATGAAATTGCTAATAGGTGGTTGACGAGGGGGAACTTTAACACTTCTAGTAGTAGCAGGTACAATTGGAGTCTTGTTAGCCTAATTCAAGGCTTGCACCATGCAGTAGAACTAGATTGCAATATCCATGTTGGGAATGTTCAATGGGTCGGACTTGGCTTCAGCTCCAACTGTAGCCTTTATTCTAGTCGTCTCTGTAGAGTTACTCATCATTAGGTATTTTGAAAAATGGGATCCATTAGTACTTTCCCATAACATAAGATAATAGACTGCAGTAGTAAAAGAGCATATACATATGCATTTCTTTTATTTATAAAATACAATTAAAAATACGCTCCCTCATACGTGCCTAGCCCTATAGTTCTGCTCCTATACTAAATGTAACAACTCGTTATTTGTAGTCCTCTGGTTTTTGACATAAAACAATAGCTTTAATCAGAAAATTGAAAGCAACAGATCGATTGCATAATTGGTACAAGAAAAAAATAGAAACTATCTATTTTTCTTTCAAAACTCGTAGCGGAAGGAACACAAAATATAATAATCAAATAACACTATTTCATTTCCAAACTAATCTATAATAGTTTTCACACGTCACCGATACGTACAATATAAATCCAAACCATACCATATATCAAGTGTCTTATTTATATACATATCATTACACATACGTATTACAATACATAACACGCCTTCGTTACCTAAGCCTTCAGCGTTATCATAACCAAACCTATCTCCATCAACCAAGCATATATCATAAACAAGGGAAACATGGTGGAGATGGGTTAGACATAAAGTCTAGTGAGAAAATATAACCGAGTCCAATATTTACTATACTTATTTCATAATACAACATGATCAAAAATTATAAACTACCATATCGTTCTTCAGTTTATATTCAACTCTTATCAAATCCAATATACAATTCACGTTCACAAGGTTTCATATAGCCATGTTGCTATACTTGTTCTAAAAAGAGGAGACTAAATTCACAACTTACAGTAAATTGTATAGTCGTATCATGGATAAACCGTGAATCCTACTATACCCAATAACAATTATGTTGCAGTCAACCCACAACATCCAAATTCATGGGTCATGACTCACTCACATTCCGGCTCCATTCCAAATCGATAACCAGAAACTTAGTCACATAACTTATAAACATTGCCCTTCTATGGCATGCGATATCCGTGTGCTAAAACACATTGCCACATAGGCTAGCATTGGTCAACTACTTATTCATTCGGGTCAAACACACTTAGAGAATTTGACACAAGCCTTTAAATCTATATGTTATGGCATCGAATAAGTCCAAGTTCAACTTGACAAAAATTTTGGGCGATCGGTACACCGTTGTAGACCACCGCTCCGCCGGTGCAGCAATCCATAGCAAATCCTAGGTTATATCAAGATATATATTTTCCTATAATATTATATTTTTTTATTTTTAACTCTTTGTTCTTGTGATCTCTTAGCTTTTGATCTTGCACTTATGTAACACACATTCATAACTTATCATATTATTTTTCCCATGAATTTTTATTGTCGTTTACTATTTTAATTTATAATTTATTTAACTTTCATATATAGAAATACATTATCTAAATTTATATATATGTGTGTGTAGTTTAAATTTGAAATAAGAATATATTTCTTACTGAAATATGTATATTTAGTCTCCAAAAATCAAATCTTGATTTGTAAACCATATTTTTTATGTATAAATCGCATAAACATTCATATATACATGTTATCACCGTTTAGTGCACTTTTCACTAAATAAATCGTATTTATTAATATATATCTCTATAAATCGGAAATAAAGCTCCTAAATTCATATAAACATGTACTTTAACTTTAAAAACCAATTCCATGTCATTCTGATTTGATTGTATACATCAAATCATCAATATACAAATTTGGGTTGATTTTCACATAACATGAAATTTGTATATATAAATTGAATTAAATTATATTAAAATACTTCTTAGACCTGGTATTATCATATCAAATCTCGAAAATAGTTTCATATGAATTTGACATTTTAAATGGCCCAAATCATTAAATTTGTATTTTTGGATTGTTTGTGCACAAAAATGTAATATTCTTATATTAATTCATACAAATCATATAAAAATGAAAAAAATTATGTTTAGGTCTATAAACACCGTAAGCAACTCAAAAAATTATTTACCTAGGTTTAATTTTATTTACCCATCATTTCACTATGATTTTCCCAACTTTATGCCTTACTTTCACCTTGTTTGGCATATAGAGTTTATGTATATTATATAGCTCCATAACTCATTTAATTACTCAAAAATCATTCATTAATAAATTAGGCAAATTGTCTAGAAATCACAAAGCCTAATTTTGAATTTAATTATTTAATTACCGAATTTAATTATTTTAATTCATGAAATGAAGTGAGTAAACATAAAAATTAGCTATGTAGAATATAGCAGTTTATGATTTTTGTTTAATGATAATAAACATATATACATATACATATATATATATATACATATATATGTTTGTGTGTGTATTTCAAATGTTTTTGTTGCAGTCCTATTACAATATCACATAATGGAATAAACAAATAAATATTTATTTCAATAAAAATTTAATAGCACACATAATATAACATGAGCTTCCACAAGATTTAGTACAAAATTCTATACATGATTTTATGCTCCATATACATAAATTTGCACCCTTTCATTCATAACAATTTTTGTACGATATTCACTCCGCGTTTATCTTCACTTACTCGAATACGATTTTTATCTTCTTGCTTCTGCCTTATCTAGACAGAAATGTACTTTACCTAACAAACAATGAAGTGGTAAAAAAAGGAAAGATTGTCACTGCAAAAATAAAATTATATTTGAACTCGATATTGCCTCAGTTTATTAGTTCTGTTTTCATATTTTAACAAACACCAAAATTAATGAACATGGACCAGTACAACAGGTATACACAAGGACCAATACAACATGTTTATATGGGACATAAATTATAAATCATGTCAATAATGTGCACGAACAACTTAAGACATGCACGGTATATCACTATACATGCAACTTAAGATTAATAAAGCTCTTTAAAATCAATCTCACATCACGAACTAGCAAGGTCGAGCTCAAATGTTTTAGGCTCGACGCTGTGCACATGGTAGGGCAAGCCAAAGTTCACACATATCAGACTAGCAAGACAATTACAAATCAGTGTTCAGTGAAAGCATGCAGAATACATGGACTCGGGTAAAGAGATAACATAGCACAAAAATATACAAAGGAAAGGCGGTGTCACAACGCAGTAACGTGCACACACTACACCATAACAGCTATTTTGGAACACCGCTATGCGGAAATTTTAGAACAGTTCTGGACCGTTCCAATTTTGGCATGGCTTGTAGCCATTCCTCTATACTTAGGAACGGTCATGGACCATTACAATATTATTGCTTGCTCGAATCTTCCCAAGCTGCCTCAACACGTTCTCGGCGCGAAGACTCCCACCAAATTAGCATGAAACTTTACTTTCCCGTCCAAATTTTCATTTCCTCCATTTCTATTTCCTCCGTAATAACCTAAAACCACTTACAACGCCACAACTCGACTCAAGTACGTCTCCAAATTTCTTCTTCGGTCTCAAGTACGTCCCCAATTTTCTTCTTCGATCTCAAGTCATCCGCAACCTCTCAACTCACTTCCTCGAACCCCCATCGAAACTCAAGAATCGCCGCCGCTGCAAGTCGAAAAGGTTGCCGCTGCCACAACTCACTTCCTTGATTCCAGAAATTAGGCTAACCCCCTCAATTGATAATCACAGTTGCCATCAATCTAGGTACTTGTTTCTCTTCACTTTAGTTTCTAATCAGGTCAGCAATTGATTTCTTTCCCTTTATCATAAGCTGTATATTTGGTTAATGTTAGGCAATGCAATTACTTACAGTATTATTGAATATCAAAAGGTGTATACTGAATGATAAGTTTTGTTATTTTTTATTTTCTTAGCATGTCGTACTTTATACTGAATGATACGGGGTTAATCATAGTATTAGAATTATACTAGCAACTTTCATTTTCATATCTGTGGTGATTGATTGAATCTTTGCGGTTAATTTTTTTATTTTTTGAATGTTATTGTATTTGTTCAGTCGATAATTTTTTTTGGAAAATATCTCTCTTGTTTACTGCAAAGTAACACACCACTTTGTTGATTTTTCATTATTGTGTTCTCAAATTTTGAATTGTTATTGAATAATGAAATCAAAGTTCAGTTTGTATAAGGTGTTCGACTTGTGAAATGAAATTGCATATCTGTTATAGCATAAGATTGGTGCAACATTACATTTGCAGTATAACATGCATCAATGATATATTGGTAGCTAAGATTTATTTATATTTTGAATTAAAGTAAGGTGTGAATAATGTATAGGGTTACAATAAATATAGACATGAATCTATTGAACTTAGTTGGAACAAATCCACAGTGAATATGTTGAATCCTAATTTGTTAGTCGGATGTATAACATAGACAAAGTTACAATCTAACTTTTTTTCTATTTGAGCTTAATAATGGTTAGTTACAATTGTGAATATTATGTTAGATGGTTTTTCATCATGTCTGACTTTGGTCAGAATGCGTATAGGTTTCAGTTTCCAAATGTAGTTGGTTAATTTTTATGAAATTTGCCGGTAATGGGGTAATCTTTTGTTGGCTCAACTGTTTCATGTTTTACCTCATTCGTTATTAGTTGCTAGCCTTGATTTTTCCGAGCTAAGTTATTTGACACATGAAATTGAATCGCATGCTTGTTATGCATGTTCAAAGTCTATTCTGACGTAAGCAATGCCATCACATTGTTGGATGTCGGTTGTCTAATTGCACTTGTTATATATATGACTCATGCATGCTGTTTGACTCACAACCTTGGGTTTCTTTCTTGGCTACTACTGTCAGCAAATAAGGTTCGAACTCTCTTCTCCGCCATTTTTTTGGGTAAATTTTTGTATTCTTCTCCTTATTTTAGCAAGAACGAATGCTTTCTTCACTACTGTAAATTTATTTTTCATACATTAGAAAACAAATGACATGATACCTTACGAAAGATAAATTCTTCCTTTTTTTGTTAGTTGATCGGTTCTGGGCTTGCTGTAGTTTTGGTTGATTTCCGGCCATGTTTCAGTATGTGTATTTTTCTTCCTTTTTTAAAAATTTTGTGAGGTTGAGTTTTATTTGACAAGGTGAGCAGCTAGTAGAACTCGTGTTTATTCCTAAAATTTAATTAATTTGACCTTTAGTGTGTGTCTTTTGTATGAAATGAAAAGGAACAATCGTGTTTGACCAAAAAATATGTTTTGTTTACAAAGAATTAGTAATGATTTTTAGATAGAAGAGTTGAGATTTAGTACCTATCAAGTAAACTCGTTGACAGATGCATCTATCGCCCAAAAAACTTATAAATATTGGTATGTTTTATGTATTCCAAAAATGGTAATTTAAATGATGTGAATGTAAGTAATAAGAAAAACTGAAAAGTAACATGAGAAACTTAAAGAAAAATAGACGATTATGGATTTTAACATTAGAATTATCTACAACAAATGTATAGGACCCTAGAATAAATATCAGAAAAGCACAAGTTGTCTATGCATCACCTCTAGTTAATATAATATTTAACGAACAGCTTTTAAATGGCTTATGTATGATGATGATCAGAGGTGAAAATTGTTTCTTGCTGCATATACTTTATGTTTAATTTTAACTGCATATACTTTATGTTTCTTAAACCTTATATTTAATTTTAACTGTTTGCGCCAAAAATGGTCACAAACCCCAAGTATTGTGAAAGCACCAGTGTGTGAATACAAATCAGCAATATTCAGACACAAATCTCAGATCTAAGCTAGCAATAAACAACAATCCAGAAATAAATCACAAGAACACGAGATTTATAGTGGTTCGGCTATCTCCGGCCTACGTCCACTTCAATGATTTTTATCTTTTATTGATGTTCTTCGCTGATTATAGATAATTACAGCAAATACAATGAATGAATTTGATTGTAACAACAATGGAAAGGAGTAGAATTGAATCCGGCAGAGTCTGGACGTTGGTCAGCCAAAAGATCCCCTTTTCTACAGGCTCCAGGGGGCTATTTATAGGCGTAGGAGGCTGAGATCGCGCTCAAACTTCGGGAGACTTCTTCTGGCACGTGAGGGGGCCCACGCGACCGACCCCACCAAGTTTCGACTCGATCTGTGATCGATAGGAATCCATTTCGTATCCATCAAAAAATGATCCAATCGAGCTGAAACTTGGCAGGGACATTCTTTACCTCGCACGCAAGCTACTGTGAAAATTTCATTGCATTTGGATCAACAGTTCGTGAGATATGATCGATTCAATATTGTGTTTTCGTGTGCACTATCGCGTTCGAATCCATGTTTTGCATTCGTCCCTTCGTATCGATCAGAAGCACATGCGCTAGGGATAACGTGGCACGAGTTTCCCGTATCGATCCACTTCCGGTGGCGCATTGACCGATTCGTATCCATGAATTTCGCCTTGTTTGTATCGAGTACTGTTATCTATTTTGAATCAGTCCTTCGCGTATCTCGTTTCAGCTTTCAACGTCTAGTTCGAATTGTTCATCGATTCGAACTAAGCATCGATCAATCGATACGAAATTCACGGATACAAAGGGTTGACCATTCTGATCGATACGAAGTCAATGGGTACGAACCAAGATGCGGTGATGGATACGAGCAGATGGACTCGAGCTTCATGACCGCGAACTGACTCGTGCCTGATCGATTCGAAGACGATCGATTCGAAGTTCCCAAGCCCCGATGGATTCGAACTTGACGATACTCCTCCGATGGATACGAATCTGATCGATTCGAACAAGTTGTCTCTGATGGATACGAACATCACATTTTATCTAACTTGTATCGATCATATCTCGTTCATACGAACTCCGATTTACCTGAAAATTGGAACGTTGGCTTCCATGGCTTTGCTTGTCATGTCTTGTCAATTACGGCCCGATCTGGACTCGAGCAAGATTCATCGATATCCATGGTTATCCTGCAATGCATAGCTGAATATTCATGACTAGTTATTATTGATTTTCAGTCGGTTTTGGGTATCTCAGCTTCGCCAAAAGGTGGGATAACATTAACTTTATGTTTCCTGTATTTCATTCAGAGATTGGCCACCAACATTTACTATTAAATGCAGTCTGGTATGTCAGCTTATTTAAAAAACTACATGAATTCTAAATACAATATATCGACAGATGAACAAAATATTTTGAGATAGCTAATGAGTAATCAAAGCCTGCTAGAGCAATACAGGCAGTGACAACATTATGATATGGAACTTGGTGAGATTGTAGTGAAGAGATTGTTTGAAATAGAACCTAACAACCCGGGTAATTATGTGCTGTTATCAAATTGAATAATATAGTAGCAAAGAGATTGTTTGAAATAATATATGCACCTACTTGTAAAATAATTTTTTTTACGATCAGAGGAGGTTATCTTTGGCTTGTATTCATAGCTGTATCACCTATAAATCGTTCATTGATTTTAACCCATCTTCATTCTAAAACTTAAAAATAGTGTAAAATAATAAAAGTTTCACTTGTTTTTTTTTCTTTTTATCATTTGCAGATAACAATGTCAACACCGGAAGAAGCTTCACCCCGTTCGATTGTGCAAACATCCTCTACACAATCCGAGCCAGTTGTGGTAAATTCATATGGTGTTCCTATTTCAGAAAATGCTGGAAGAATAGGAAGTCGAGTTGGTAAATTAATACGAATACATGTGCCGATATCATATGAACGTTGGGATAAAGTACCCCAAAAGTATAAGGATGATGTTTGGAAGGAATTGCTAGTAAGTTAAATCGATTTGTACCATTTTTAATTTTCTCTATAACATATGTATTTTGTTACATTACTTCATTTTTAACTCTTAATTTTCGCAGACATTTTTTCAAATAGAGTCAAATGCAAAGGACCATTTTATGAAAAAAATGGCCGAGTCATTTAGAAAATATAAGAGCGAATTGAGAACAAATCATTATGATAAATTTGATAACGATGAAGATAGGTCAAAAAACTGTCCAAGAACAATCAGCCAAGAAGATTGGGATATGTTCTTAAAAAATGAAGCAAAACACAGTGCAAGCGAAAGAAGGGAGATAGGAAAAAGAAATAGATCAATGTACAAATATTGTCATCATACTGGACGTACGAGTCATGCCGTATTAGAACATAAAATGGTATAATTTCAATTTTTTTTATTGATTTTTATTGTTTTTTTATTGACTTTATATATCAGTATGCATATACATCTCATATCTCAATAGAACTCTAATGTTTGCATGCAAATTCTTTGTATTGCATTACTAATTGAACTACCAATAAATCATGCGTTACCTCAATTTTACCAATAAATCTATAACTCCTAGCCTTGATTCAATTGTATATATGCAAATCTAACAATGTTTTCATGAGGAAGTTAATCCTTGCCATTGTTGCATGAACTTCGGATATAATGGTTAGTTTTGTTGCAGGCCAACGCAAATCCAACAAAAGTAATCACACGTCGTCAAGTATGGGAAAAAGCTCATACAAAAAAGGATGGGACCATACCAGATAACACTTCATTATACTTCGTAAGTAAAACAAATGATAACTTAGATATTTTAGATATATTAAGTCTTTATCGTATTTCAGGATAAAATTGCAAAAACAAAGGAAACAATTAATGATAGTGATGAAGAAGAGTTGTCATTGGATGAAGACATCATATCAAAAGTGTTTGGCAAGGACAAAAAGGGTCGGACTCGAAGTATTGGGACCAAGATATCAAGAACCCAAATTAAGGCTTCTGCTATTGCAAGTAAACAACTCAAAAAGGCTAAAGGAGACACGGGAGAACTAAAAAGTAAGATGGAACATATGGAGAATAAATTGGAAAATATGGATGGCACATTGATAATGTTGGTCAGCTTGGTCAAGGAGTTGACTCAAGGAAATCACATATCGGATGTTACTTTCAATGAAGGAGGGAGTAGTACACGTCATGAAAGTGTTTGGACAAACCAGATCAATGACGTTGCTGCTCAACTGAATTCGGTTGGCACAACCAATCAACAAAAATGTGAAATTCTGAACCTTGATCTAGATGTCATTGCAACGGCTACTGTTTGTAAAGATTCAACATCATTCATTATTCATGGGAATCTGTACCATCAACACATGAGAAGTTGGTGGTGGACAATATACTTCTACCGGATGAGAAAACAAGCACACAAAATCATCCTCTCGCAACAACCTTTGCAGAAGTTGGAATCGGTGGTTATGTGTGTCACCCGAAAAGTGCCATTCGTTATCTTTAGATGCATGATTGAGACTGCTCTAAATGAAGACCTTTGCCAAGTAAGTTGGATTTTATTTACTGATCGCTTTACACAAACACACAACCTTAAGTTGGATTTTATTTATTTGTCAATGCATTAACTTGGAGGCATGTCAACTCTATTTATGTTCTTGATGGTGACTTAAGTTGGATCAATTGAATTTTGCTGCGCTTATTTTCATTTCCAATCCAAACTCCGGTATGCTTTCTATTTTTGGCTTTCTTTAGTTAGGGATGTTTCTTCTTCTGAATTATATACTTTTATTGTGCCTGGGTTTTATTAAATCCTTTAACATGTTTGTTTTCAATTGAGTTCTGCTTTAGAATATAATTTGTTCTCCTTCATCTTTACTCTACATCTCTGCCCTTCTGTTTCAGTTCTCTCTATTAGCCTTGTAGAGCCTCCGATTATGTACAAATTTGGATGATCCTCAATATTGGTTAAGTACAAATTTGGATGATCCTCAATATTCGTTATTTCAATATATGGTTCTTCCATTTAACGATTGCAAACTCTTTACTGATCATTGTATATTTCAGTCATGATGATGTGTGTACTTTATTGTTTGCATATTTTCCCTCAGTCAATTTGAACTCTTTGATTTTTAATTTGTTCTACACAATTTAAAGCATCATCATATTAGTACAATCTTACTGCGGGTAGTAACATGCATTATCATTTAATTTTTACATAATGCAACATTTCAGTTGAATTGAGACTCAATTTTTCGTACATGCAATCTCTATTTACAGGGGGGCACATTATTCCGAGGTAATTGAAATGACAGATATATTTGAGGGTAGCATTATACGCCTAGGAAGAGGACTGGGTGAAAATCTTAACCAGGTATACTACTATTCTGCTCATATTCCGTTTATAAAATATAATTCCAGTTATTTGATTTTGTGTATATGTTGGGCTGTGGTTGCTACATGGCCTCGTTTTAACATTGTGATTTAGGTCAAGACCTTTCTCATAACCACATCCACCAACATCTCATGCGCTTAGATGATGGGATAAGAATCAAGACTTCAAAACACCAAAAATTTTGCATATTATATAAGGAAGTGTTTTTTTATACTATTGGATGTATCCATTAAAACTTAACTCTGAGCTTATGTCTTCTTACAAATATAAGCATAACTCACCTTTCTTAAAACTTCAAATATTTAGAGTACTGTCGAAATAATCATGTTTGGCTCTTTAATTCGTTGAGCCAAACTAGTCGCACTTATTTAATTATATTTTTTCTTTTATAAAAAAGAGTTGGTTGTCATAATTTTGTTGCCTTGTTTCATTCTAACTGCAAACTAATATCAATGTTCTTTGTGTTGGGTTTATTTTTTTCTTAATTTTTGGTTGTTATTAGTTATTGTATTCTATTGGTTATTTATCCTCTCATATACTAGTGGTATAATAACAATACATTTTAATTTGGTAATCTGATGTTTTTATGCTTATAGCAATGCTTTAATTGCAAATAATATACTCGTAAAAAAAATTTAAGCTTATTAACTGTAGTGTGCCTTTGGAAAATAAATTATCTATGCAATGAATGTAACAGACTATTAACTGTAGTGTGCCTACAAAATGAATGTAGATTAACTGCCTATGTTCATGGGTGGTACTGCTACACTAGTCACACCCAATTTCAACTTCAACTTCAACTATTTAGACTAGGACATGCATTATAAGCTGCATCACCTCTGTTTAAGCTCATATTTTACACAACTAGGTGGACATGTGATTATAACTCCACTCTGAAGCATCGTTAGCCACATCAAACCTAATTTTTTGGACTAAATCTCCACATCTGAAGCACATATGTTACGTAATGTTGCCTCAATACGAGGCTACAAAACTGTACTTCTTTGATAATTCTCCATTAAACACCTATTAACATGTATATTCACTACACTACATCGACTACCTATACAATCCGCCTCTGGTTATTGTAACATTCAGTAGACATCATCTTTCAGACATGTTTCTCATTGTTTCAGACCTATGCATCACTTATTTTATGTAAATTCCTTTAAATGGATGTAATTTTAATGTTTTACTTCAAGTTTTACTGAACCGCTTATTTTAGTCTGTAATGCTTAATGGGGAGTGGCGGTCTCCACTTTGTTGTTTAGTCTCTATTTATGTGCAGTCTTTTCAGTATTTGTGTCATTGTGCTCATTCTCTGCAATTTCTTGTTCAGGTTGATGGGCTGTTGAAGTTACATTAGAGGACCGCGGATCAGGATAGTTATATGAAATCAATTTTTGAAACATTACTTTACATGTATTGTCTTTAAATGACAGTTAATTCATTTACATGTATTGAGGTGAAAAATATAATATTTTACATGTACTAAGAAAGAGGTTAAATGTATTTAACTATGCTGATACCAATAATAGAGGTTAAAAGTATAATAGTTTTTACAACATTACTTTTACTTGATATTTTTTATATATCGATCCTTTTTGGGTGTGCATTTTGAGTATTATATGATGAATATTGTGTAGTTATACTTGTTTGGATATGATGTTTGTGGTTATTATGTATTTTTTCTATGTCTTGATCAAATTAGAATTTTGTATTTGGTTATTTTACGATAAATATAGTATCTGGTTCTCGGACATCATGGTAAAAACATTTGGAACGGTCTACAACCGTGCTAAAAAGAGCATGGAAAAAATACCATTACGATTTTGGAACGGTTTTGAGCCGTGCTTGACTATAATTTTGGAACAGTTTTTAGCCGTTTTTAAATGGTGAATTCGGGCCATTATGAATAAATTTTGGAACATTTTTGGACCGTTCCAAAATTTTTGCCACTCCTCATTTAGGAATAGTTTTTGACCGTTCCAAAACAACTTTGGAACGGTCCAAAACCGTTCCTAAATGGCATTTCTGGTGTAGTGACAGTGTAGGAGCAAGTGGAAGTATACACAAAGCAAAACACAGATCAGGTTCAAGTGCAAGTGCACAAGACACACAAAGCAACATAAGGCAGCCAAGTTATGCAAACAAGCGCGCCTACACACAGAAAGGGTTTTCAAATATATAGGTGCACAACAACACTCAAAGGCAAGCTCAAAGTCAAGCACACCAAGGCCAACAACAAACATTCGCAGAATCAAGCACACAAGAAAACACGAGCACATGAGATTGATGTTGAAGGGCAAATGACAAGACATGCGCAAAGCTATTCCACATCAGGACCAGCAAGCAGATGCACACTCGCACAAGGAGAGCAACACATATTGGAAATTCAAACAAGGTAGGCACACACATAAGGAAAAGTGCATAGCTCATAGATATAATAGCATAACAACGTACATGCAAGCAAATTTAGCAATAAGAATCGCAAGCAAATTTAGCAATAAGGATCACAAGCAAACTTCAAATGCTATTCATATTTCAAGAACAAATTCAAGCACATAAGGAAAGTATAAACACACAGTCAGCAACGAACTAAAACAAGGCAGGTGCACACTGACATAAGGGGGAGCAAGAAAACACACACCTAAAAGGAAACATGCAAATTGGAAAAGGAATGCACGAGAATAGCCGGGCAAGGTCAAATAAGATTTGACATGGTTCTAGCTACTGCAGTGCAAGTAAAGAGAATGCAATCAGATACATGTGCAATTCAAAAGTGCACAATCAGCAACATGCATATATTTAACCAAGTTGTGATTTAAGATTTAAGAGGTACAAATTTAGGAACACTGCAATATACATAAACCAGCAAGCTCAAGCACATGCAGTCAAATATAAAGAACACAATAAGGAATATAAATGAAAAAATTCAAAGTTAAACATGTCAATAATATCAAATTAACAGAGCAAACAAGTCAAAAATAAATCAAGTGGGGACCATGAAGTAGTCCAAAAATTCAGCTCGAAATCACAAAGTTGAACAATTTAGAGTCAAGGACGAACACCACGTAAAAGTCAGGCTAAAAATTCAGATCGAAAGCCAAGTTAACAATCATAAGTTTGAGAAAAATCAGGGTTGAAAAATTCAAATCATAATTTCTAAAATATATGAAAATTTAGGAAATTTTTTCTCAAACCAACCTCTATATAGACCAAATTATTCATTGGCAAAATAAGCAGTTGAGTTCCAAACAAGTAAAATCTGTAAATCGAAATCATACCCAATTTTCAACTACAAAAGTTCTCGACCAAGGAAGCAACCGTGTTTGTCAGGCAATCGAAGACAATAACTGATAAAGATGCAAGAAGCATTCATAGTAACACATTTGTGAAGTGGCGGATTCAAGACAGAAGAAGGAGGAGGAACCCGAACTCTAGAAGAAGCGAAAGAGGGGTTGCTCGAAATTAAAAAGGGAATTAGTTTATTTTGTTTGAGCCAAACTTTTTTTAATTTATATATTTTAGGTTTTTATTTTATTTTAATTATTGTGTTTACTTTTTAAATTTAAAACCCTAGTTTTTAACTAGGATTGGACTATGGTATGTACTTCGTGATATTTCAACTCAGGGATAGAGTTTAGGTAAGGTTTCTAGGCTTAGAGTTAGAACAATTAGGTTAGTGATAGTCGCAAGTTTACATGATTTTTGTAAGTGATCGATTGTTTAATCTTAGTAGAAATCTTAAGGAAAGCAGTAGGCCTATTCACCTCCTCCTCTAGGGCTAATTCGATCATGTAAGTTAAACCCCCTAACTCTAATCAATTCCCCTCAATTCCAAGCCTCTAGCCTCATTTTCCTTCACTGTCCAAAGATAGAACTCCCTTCAATTCACTATTCTAACACCTTTAGTGATTTCTATATGTTCATTATTGCTTCTGTCTTTGATTTGGGGCCTTAATTTTTTAATTTGGTCATGATTTTGGTGATTGGGGTCAATCAGAAAGTTAAGGAAGAAGAACAAAGAAATGGGAATTAGTTTTTTAAAATAGGAAAGTGGGATACATGTTTAAGTTTTTGAGTCAAAGGAAGGAAACAACTATCTGTCTGCCAAAATTCAAATCATGTAACGCCATTTCAATTCAACAACGTTTCTGACCATATCTCTTTCATATGAGCTCCAAACAACACAAACAAATATATAGTACGAATCTAAAAAAGAGACGGTCACAATGGCGCTGGTTTCATCACCAAATTCCAATGTCTTAAAAATAACAAATTTTCCCCTCCTTATTTTAATTAATTCATTACTTACACTATTTTTCATATTATTATTTAGTTAAAATATTATTTAAATTTCTAGGGTCTTACAATGATGGTCGGTCACCATCGAAGGCTTGGCTAGTAGGCTTAGCCCAAGCCTAGCGACAAGCTAAGATCCATCTCAAAAGGAAGATTCAAGGAGCCGATTTGAACTGTAATTAACAAGCAGCAATTCAGCACCAAGAAAGCCATCTTCTTTCTCATCATACCAAACAAGTTAGATAAAAAGATGCATAGGCAAAGATATCTGGGAAGGAAATATATGATAAAGCTAACTGCTTTTTATCAGTAAAGGATTGCGAAAGATTCATAGGCTATGAAGAACTTTCATGGGGAACGATTTTGTGGGTTTAGGAAAACAGAGAAGGGGTATTTATATACTTGTAACTTTAAACATGTGCATTGATTTCAAAAGGAAAAGAATCCTAGCCGTTCACAAGAGATAAAAAAAAGTCAACTCGTGCATGTGGGAGATGCGACATGTCTCTACCATGTTTGTGAAAATGAACTGTCACAACCAATAGCAGGAAGCCACGTGGAAAGCATATAAAATGCTTTGTAGTGTCGTTAATTGGCAGGGTTTTCATGATTTGACTAACCTGCATCTGCACGTGGATACGAACTTAAGAGGCAAATTGTTGCTCAATAATATCATAATTAATTAGCAAGCCAATTTAATGAAGTCTCGACCAATCAAAGCTGGCCCAACTACTTTACAACCGGCCCATATACGTCGGCCTAAGCCCATGTTGTCTTAAATCAACACTTTTACTCGACGAGGCACCAAGATGAGTATAACAACCCACACCTTAATGAGCTTGAATTTTGAATAAATCAAAACCCAAGTCCATTAAGGCCCGGATCCTTGATTTTGGTAATATGTAATAAACACACGTATATCAGAGTGCGATAATATAAACTCATGGCGGAATTGAAAAGTATAATAATAATATATACGCATTGACTAAAGCTACTACCTTTGAATATCATTCCTTGGATATTTAGTCACTTGTCCATGTTGTACATGAAAGAGAAGACTTCATCATCTGTTGTTCCCATCTTACACCAATAGTCTGTTCTTTAAAACTCGTGGGTTATTATGAGGAGGGGGGGTCAGAACAACGTTCTGGTGATCGGAAAATTACATTCTTTACCCATACCATTAATTTATGTCGATTTATTTCCATTTTAAGTGTTATGTCTATTATTTATGGCTAATCTATTTAATCTTAAGTGTCCGTATGATATGCCTAACCTAACCTTATCTAAGGTATAGTTATATAAGAGCCTATATACATACATACATGAATATATATATATATATATATATATAAACATATACTATCCGAAAACCCCGACCACTTAATACTTCTTGAATAAGGAGGAGGCAAACTCAACAACTATTTAAACCTCAGTCCCCGAAGTGGGCCCACCAAAATATAACTGCCACATTACTAACGCATCCTAACTCTACAACTTGTCATCAACTGTTGGCTAAAGGCCCTTTCCAGTCTCACGCAACTACCATCAGTCATGTCCTAATAATGCAAGAGGGAGTACCCAAGTCACTTGATACCTCTTTAACGAAAATCAGGCAAACTTTGACCATTTAATACCTACATCCTAGGCAGGTCCCCGTCATTTAATACCAAACCCAAGGAAAACCCCTCTTTGATACTTCCTAGCTGGCATCATATGGAATCTCATCAGGCCATTTAATACTTCTTTTAGTAGAGAGGTGGACCCTACTGCTGCCACTTAATATCTCGATCTGAAGCGGACTCCTCTCAAGTTTTCCCATTACTGTGCCTAAATACTAACCCTGACCATTTAATACTTCCTAAATAGGGAAGAGGCAAACCCTATAATAACTACTTAATACCTCCATCCTAGAAACAAGTCCTATGTCCTACGCATATCCCTTTCCCATGGGTGCTATGGTTGGAGATGTCCCACATCAGTAATAAGTATACACAATTGTTGGTAGCCTCTAGATGAAAGGTAGACTTTTGTTATGAAACTGTACTGACCTCACATCCTAACCCACTAAACTGAACCTCACCCAAAGCTTAAGTGTTGAGCTAAGACCGCTAATTCATGTTTGTTTTAAATGTATAATTAAAGCTATATAATTTCCTATTATGAAAATTATATTGCTTTCTATGTAGATTTAATAGTATTAATACTTACTTGTTCGCTACGTAATTATTCCTAATTTATACTTTTAATTTTTGGTTTCCTTATAATGTCTAATAAATGTCTATTACCCATAATAATTGGTCAATTATGTCAAAATTAGGCAATCTCTAATCAATCCTCATTTAACTCAATTAATCTATTTATCAATTCCAAAATCCATCTATTATGTCTATTCAGTTCCTATAAATGTCGGATTAAATTCCCTAATCAGTCCACATTTAATTCCATCTTAACTCTATATTAATTACAAATTTATTGTCCATTAAATCTATGACTAATGTCTATAAATCCTAGTCCTATAATTACTACGCTATTAATAACTTATACACATATCATCGTAAATTATGTTATATATATTTCTTTTTTGAACGGTAAGTGCGGTTACGCGTGTTTATTTATTTATTTATAATTCTAACTATTAATTTCTAAAATAGGACATTCCTTTCCACGTTTTAATTTATCAGAACTTCCTTTTCAAACATGATTACCAATATAACTTTCCATACATTAACCAAAAGTGAGATCTTTGCTTCGTTTGAAATTAAAATAAAATATTTATTTTATTTTATTGAAATAAACGGTGTAAATTACAAAAAAGAATATTTGTATCTTACATATCTCTTTCCCTTTTTGGGATATCCCTTGTTAATTCAAATGGCGTGCTTTTATAAATATTTTGGAATTTGATAATTTGTGGAAATTATACGGAACCCGCTCCAAATAATAAAAACATAGAAATTTACATTCTAAGTCAACAAGGGCAATCTAATTTACAACCCAATTATAGGTCTGGAATAAATAAACGTTCTACAATAGTAAATATTTTTGACCGAGTTCCAATTTCCAGATTAGGTCGTACATACTATTCCAATTACCTATTTTATTGAATATGTAGGCGATATTCCTATACTTTTTTAAGCCTACAATTCATCAGATATTATTTGGGCATAGTAATTAAATAAAATCCAACGATATCAATTTTAATGTTATAAATAAGTTATCTATTTCTTGCTCACCTTTTAAGCTTTTCAAATCTGGATCCATTCTTTTACGCGACTCCTTTTCTTTTCTAATCCAAAAGAATATGAACAAGACGTATACATACAATTAGAATTACAGATCTAATAAGAGATTTGGGGTTAAGGGGAATGTATATATTTAGAACTATAAAAATTACCTTTTTCCATAGTATTGATTCGCTCCTCTTCTTCTCTTTTATTTTCGTTCCTTCTCCAATTCTATATTTATATATAATATTTTATAATTTTTAGAAGTAGTGGAGAAGAGAAAATGGCTACGTTTCACTGCTTGGATAAGAAAATATGAAAAGAGAAGTAAGGGGTTTGACCTTTATTTGTAGGCCCACAAATCAATGGTAACCGTTAGATTAAAATAATTAAATCCGGGACATTGGCCAAGGTTCAAACTCTAGCTGCCACATTCGAACTAGCTGACAACTCCCCTATAGGCGGTCGACCGCTATTAATCAACCGACCTAAGGTGGGTCGACCGGTGGAGTCTCGTATTAATGATATATATCCCTTATTATTTTAATTATTTTTACTTCGAAAACTTCAAACACTGATAACTTTTTCGTTTGAGCTCCGATCACAAAACTTCAAATATGAAAGTTGCTCAGAAAATT
Organism: Allium fistulosum; assembly: GCA_030737815.1. Taxonomy (NCBI): domain Eukaryota; kingdom Viridiplantae; phylum Streptophyta; class Magnoliopsida; order Asparagales; family Amaryllidaceae; genus Allium; species Allium fistulosum. Next base: position 857,489,522 of record CM060907.1, read on the forward strand.
GCCACAAACACAATGTGCAAGTTTCATGGCCAAATCCAACATTTGCTCAAATTCCATTTTTGGAGCATTTTTAATTGTTTATTCATTATCGTTAATTTTACGATGTGTTACATACTCCCCTTTAAAAGAATATCATCTCCAAAATTCCTCAAAGGTTGAATCATGTAACATAGCGTACAACCAATCTAAGCTATCCATTCAATTAGTGTATAACCAACTTTGCAGCCAAACTTGTATAAGTGCATGGCATATCACAACATATAAAACATGTACATAGAATCACTGTAAATTAGCGCCTCCTATGAATGCATCCTTTTAAAAACATTTTTAAAATATGAAGTAAACAACCTAGATATACTGGCAGTTCTACATGTACACAAGTTTTAAAAAATCCTTTTTCATACAATAATTTCCACATTCCTGCAAGTAGGAGTTTGATTCAACCAATTTTACATCCAATCTGTACCAACCAAAACCTACCATACAATTTTTAGCATCCAAAATTTTTGAAAATCCAGTTTCTAAATCTATACTTATATGTCTGGAAAGGAATTTAGATGGAAAATCTTTACAATTTCACCCTTCTTTTGGATACCTATTCTGTTGTACCTTGAAACCTTCTCTTTTGCTCCTAAAACTTTTCAACTTTTCCAAATACAATTTGTGTAAGGAGATTTATTTTTGGATGTTAAAGCATAATTATTCTAAGCGTTCCAGTTCATTATTAACAAGATATGAAAATAGAAATTCCAAAGCTAAAATAGTCTTTTCCCTTGTTATTATCTATGTTTAGTATACTGTCACCCTATTTGGACAGTAAAAATCATACTTACTAATACATCTATGCTCCTTACGCTAGTACATGGCATTTAAAAATCAGAAATTTTCTCATTTCAAAAGAAAACTTTTAAACACAATTTCCAAAAAAAATTCAAACTTTCAAAACAATTTAAAGAATTGAATTCTCAAAAGAATTTAAACACCATATTTCATTTTATTAAAGCATTTGAACAAAATCTTTCAAAAACATATGAACTCAACTTTTAAAAACTTACACCAACTTTTCCAAATCACTTAAAATTCATTTATACAAAATTTATCCACCATTTTGTTTCTTAAATCATTCCACAACTTTTAAAATTACTTCTAAAACAATTTATCAAACAATCATTAAATTCCCAAACCCCCTTTTGAAAATATTTTATATCACTTCTAAATACACCACCATCATTTTATAATTTCTAAATACTTCAAAACAAACTTTTCAAATCCATTTAAATAAAAAATTTCAAGTCTTTCGAATCCATTTTTTTAAAACATTTATCGCTTTATCCTTAAAACAAATCAAGCCACGTCTTAACAAAATCGGGACTCGGTCAATGAGTTAATGCATATAACTAACCCTGGTATTGTGTGGTTAATCTAGATTTAGGGAACCTTTTCATTTCTTTTACTCTAAAACAACAAACTGCTACAAGCGTATTTATAAATTTTAGCTTCTAAGGCATAGGGATAGTGACCTGTAATTCCACAACAATCTTTCCCTTTCCTCTACTTGCTAAAATTTATTTTTCCTAAACTTCTAAACTTTTGGGAGCTAAAGTATTTTTAAATTTCTAGTTTCTAACTTAACTTCCTAATTTATTTTATGAACTTCTAGTCTTACCTACATTTTAATCTCAAGTTGTCCCTATGAGATCTTCTTATTTGCACTGTTTTCCAATATATTTATATTTATATACCAGTCTAATTCCATCTATCAAATCAACATAGTGACAAAATAGGAACATATCTCATACCATATCGTAAGTTTTTCCTAAATTTGAAGGAAGACAACTAGCGATTACATCCTAAAACCATAAAAGAAAATTATTGGAAGCTGTTATTCATCGTCAACTGGTGTTAATGATGTTGTGGCCCTAACACTCCTTGCTAAGTTAAGATGGACATTTCTAGTACACCCTTCTACTATCGCCCACCATCTTGAACTCACCTTCTTGGATTCCAATAAATGTGGTTCATCCATTACTTTAGTTATTATACCCGATTTTGGGTAAAATTATGCATCCTCATACCATAATGGATAAGAAATATGAACTATGCACATTTAGAATAACTCCTCAAAAAATTGATTTGGTGGAATAACTTCCCTACTACCTATCTTGCCTTCTTCAACATTGGGTCAACAATGTCCTTTATGTAGGTTTGCCGTCTCACTACTTTCTTCCTCGACTATCTTCTCTAAATCAAAATATCTTGATAGCATCCTCAAACTTTGATATTTACTTCCTCTACATCCTTGATCCTTCATGGGAATATACCATAGGACTCGCAAAATTGTACTTTAGTACACTTCACCATTCTTTTTAGGGTTCTTTTCATGGCTTCCACACATCTCTAATAAAAGATTCTAAGTTCATACTAACATTCCTCATATTCAATGGGGATTCCTTGTTGCTACCCTACGAGCATTCGTAGCTATTTTATTCATAGCCTAAAACCTTTACCCTATCTTATCTAAGTAGTGATCCCTATTTACTTCATATTAAAAACTTGGTTCGGTTTTCATCGTTCTTTATAGAACTAAAACTTTACAATCATGAAGTACCTATTCCAAAACCTTTGTCTTTAAAAATATAAACTATCCTTTTATTAAATTCAAAAATGATTTGGTTCCAAAAAGGAACCATGAAAATTTTCCCTTTTCGAACCGATTTTACCTTTTTAAGGACTTTTTACAGTAGAGATTCACTTCTTTTAAAAGAAGGATTTTTAACCCAGTACATTCAAAAACTCAGTTATCATACCGAACCATTTTTTTTCAAAAACATCTTCTATAACTTTGAATAATGAAAAGTGGAGTAGAGAAGGATAAATTTCATCCTATTATTTTCCTATTACTCATCCTATCTCCGCTTCCACCCTTGATGGAGATTTTCATAGCACAAGAGGGGGACTACTAAAAGATATGCATAACTGCAACATCTATCTAAGCATTGATCTAAAGTATATGGACAATTACTACATATCCATGGAATTTATTTATTCTTCCTATCATATTCCTATTATTTTTCTACTATATTATTTCTAACTAGGTTACTAATTCCTATTTATATTTAGATATATATTCCTAATGCTATTTCTATCTAAATTATCAGACGTTCTTACCCTTCTATTCTCTATACCCCATTTGAATCAAGTATCATTTCCATTTACCTACCCAAAAAATAATTTTAAAATGGAACTTCCAAATTTACAAACACTACAAGAAAACTGATTTATAGTTGCAAAAATCGGTGGCGTTTTATTGTAAATGCAACAAAAAATAGATTACCAAATAATATAAACGTGGCAAAAAATAATTCACGTTTCCCGCTTCTAAAAAAAAGAGTCCGCGTGAACTAAATAAACGTAACCTATCATTTTACTCTCGTACTTAACAAAATTCTCGTCCCTAATTTGCTTTCTTCTTCAGAAAAAAAATTTCCCCTTTTAATCGTGTCAAATTTTCATCGCACTCAAGTATCATCATCAACTCCGTCGTTTCCCCCTTACTCAACATCGAGTCGCGGCAGCCAGCAGATCTAGGTATATTTAGGTATGAATCTTTTAAATCGATTAGGTATATTTAGGTATGAATCTTTTAAATCGACTTTGTGATTCTATTTGTATTTTATATGAATTTGAATGCATCTTATTTTCGTATTTTTTCCTAAACTATTACTAAAATGGTTGATTTAAAGGTGGAAACGATCACTCTATATCATTTGTAGCTTGGAATCCATGGAAATAAAGAGCTCTGCACTCTGATTAATTGAATCGTTGCTAGAGCAAAGTATCATGATATCAATAAATCACTTATTAATAATTTTGCCAAATAAGGAAATCTTAATTCCAGTTTTCATAGTTGTTGTTAGGATTATATTTTTTGTGAACTGCTATCTTTGTTCGACTGATTTTATATGGTGCATTGATATGTTTGGTATTTGTTTTCTTAAAAGAAATGGGTATATTAGATCATGCATTTTAATGTTGGTCTTTGTTTGTCAACTGATTCAATGGCTGGTGTTGTAATATTAATTTGAGTTTTCGCATTTCTTATTAAGATCTCTTTCTATAGTTACAAAACAATTGGACCAAGCATTCAGGACTCTCAATTGTTGTGGGTTCCTAATCCTACTCTCTCTCAGGCCTAAGAATCTTACTGTGGTGTAACCATGGACAAGGAATAGGGATATTTTCTCTCAAAAAATCCTTTTTAAAGGTCCATTTAAGATGAACTGTTTAATACAATAAAAATATATCATAAATGAGTATGTGATTCTTATGACTTATTAACTTCTAACTATTATTTCATATTATAATAAATTATTGGTGAACATACATTTCTAAATAAGTATAATTGTTGAATTTTGATTAAATTAGTTGTGTGGATGTGAGGTAGTGAAGAGGCGGTGAAGTTGACTGTTGGTTTGGTAAGAGGAAACTGTTGGTTTGTACATTCTGAGGCTTTGAATTTATATGCAGTAATTCTATAATTTGCTTGACTTAGGCTTTGAATTCATGCATGGATTAATTATAAATACATGTAAATCTGAGGTTAAATGCAAAATATAGGTGTAAAATTTATATTTTTTAAAAAAGTATTCTTTGCCTTTGTCTACTAAACCACCATGGTTATATGCAGTAGTGCTACAAGTATTTGTACTTCAACGTCTAGTTATTTTTTTGATTACAATAGATAACCAATTTATACGTTAAAGATTGGAAACTTATTTGCCTTCAAATGTCGATAATGGAAAAAGGCTGGGTTTTTTTAAACAGGTGATAAAACCATGATTAACTTAATATGTATTTTGAGAATTAGAACATATAATCTAATACTAAAGCTCACTTTTTTTTTACTTTTTTCATAGAACTAGTATAGAATACCGACAAGGAGCAATGAATTTCGTGCATGCTGCAAAGAGGAATGTAAGAAGTGTAGAAAAAATTTTATGCCCTTGCAAGGATTGTCGGAATCTTAGTCGTCATGATGACCAAATCATCGTTGAACATTTAATTATAAAAGGAATGGATCCTAAATACATTAACGGTGTATGGTTTAACCATGGTGAAGAGATAAATGTAGAGAATAAAACAAATACGTTTGACGTATATGAATTATTCAAGACGATTCACTATGAAGATGAAGATTTTTTGAATCAAGATTTTTTTGATGATGATAAAGACGATGTTGATTCTCGAAGAAAAGAGGATGAGTTAGTCAAGAACTTGGAAGATGCAGAAACTCCATTATATCCTGGTTGCACAGATCACACAAAATTATCTTCCATCACCGTCTTGTATAATCTTAAATGCGAGACTGGCTTGTTCGATAGTGGTTTTGATAAGCTTTTAGCTGTGCAACATCTATTTCTGCCGAAGGATAACGTGCTTCCCAAAACCTTATATGAAGTCAAGAAATTTCTTAAAGCATTCGACATGGGTTTTGAAAAGATACATGCTTGTGAGAATGATTGTTGCCTTTTCAGAAAAGAATACAAAAATTTAGAAAGTTGTCCAAAATGTGGTTCCTCGAGATGGAAGAAAAAACAAGATACTAAAGAGGTTATACAAGGTGTTCCAGTTAAAGTATTGAGATATTTCCCAATCATTCCGAGGTTTAGACGAATGTATAGATCTCAAAAGATGGCCGAAGAATTAAGATGGCATTTTAATAATAAAAGTAACGATGGAAAAATGCATCATCCCGTGGATTCTATGACATGGAAAATGGTGGATGAAAAGTATAAATCATTTTCATCTGATCCACGCAATCTTAGGCTTGGTCTTGCTACAGATGGATTCAATCCATTTTCCATGTTGAGTTCGAAATATAGTTGCTGGCCGGTAATGCTTGTGACATACAATCTCTCGCCTATGTTGTGTATGAAGAAAGAAAATATTATGTTAACTTTACTTATTCCAGGCCCGAAGCAACCCGGGAATGATATTGATGTATATTTGGCGCCTTTGGTGGAAGACTTGCATCACTTGTGGTCTAATGGAGTTACTGCTTATGATGCATTTGGTAAAACTTTATTTAAACTGAATGCAATTTTGTTATGGATGATTAATGATTTTCTGGCTTATGGAAATCTTGCTGGATGTCGTGTGAAAGGGCAAAAAGCTTGCCCATTATGTGGTGTCAATACCCATTCTCGTTGGTTGAAACATAGTCGAAAGTTCGCCTACATGGGTCATAGAAGATTTCTACCTCCTTCAGATTCACGGAGGAAACAAAAGGCATTGTTTGATAATACCATAGAGACAGATGGTGCTCCTAGAATGCTTTCTGGGAGAAACATCTATGCATTATTGAAGGATTATCCAAATGATTTTGGAAAAGGAATAGAGGAGAAAAGTAAGAAGAGAAAGTATGTCTATGATAAAGAAGATGAATATGATGATACTAACAGTTCTACAGAAGTAGAGCTATCAAGGTGGAAAAAACGATCAATTTTCTTTGATTTGCCTTATTGGGAGGTTAGTGGTTTATTTATTTATTTTTCATTGTTTTAATACAAGAAAAACCCAATAATGCATTATTGTTTTGGTTTTCATAGGAACTTCCATTACGTCACAATTTAGATGTGATGCATGTGGAGAAGAACATTGGTGAAAGCCTATTGGGCACAATGTTGCATGGAAATAAATCCAAAGATGGAACCAACTGTAGAAAGGATTTAGAGGATTGGGGAATTCGAAGTGAGCTTCATACACAACCTCGTGGGAATAAAACATATCTTCCACCGTCTCCGTATATGTTGTCAAATTCCGAGAGAAAAATATTTTGCAAAAGACTGTATGATTTCAAAGGACCGGATGGCTACTGTTCAAATTTAAAAAATCGGATTTCGTTGTCGGATTGCAAAATTAGTGGATTGAAGTCACATGATTACCATGTATTAATGCAACATTTATTGCCAGTAGCATCGAGAGGGTTCATGGCAAAGAAGGCAAGAAAAGCGATAATTCGCTTATGTTCTTTTTTCAACAAATTATGTCAACGTGTTCTTGATAGAGAGAAGGTAGAACAAATCAATGCTGAAATTATTGACGTTTTATGTGAGCTTGAAATTTTTTTTCCACCATCTTTCTTTGATATAATGATACATTTATCCATTCATCTTGGAAAAGAAGCACAAATGTGTGGACCTATTCATTTTCGATGGATGTACCCATTCGAAAGATATACGAAGACACTCAAAGATTATGTCAGAAACTATGCACGACCAGAGGGATGCATTGCAGAATCGTATCTTGCAACAGAATGCATGTTGTTTTTCAATGAATTTTTGAAGAAATCAGGACATATAGAGGAGAAAGGAGCTCGAAATGAAGATTATGAAAGTAGTAGAATATTAGAGGGACGTCCAATTTCAGTATCGAAGATAATTAAATTGCCAGTTAATGAGAAAGAAAGTGCTCATTTAGTTGTGTTAATGAATATGGCCATGGTGGAACCGTTTATAGAGTAATTTATGTTATATTGTTTTAAATATTTTGATGTGTTCGCAATGATACATATAACTTATAATCAATTGTTCAATACTAGTTTGCATTTGGAGGAATTAGAAAATTCAGACCAACGCATGACAAAAAACGCGACCTTACTTTGGGAAACACATACAAAAAGTTTTGTCGATTGGATTAAAAGAAAGGTTAGTTAGATTTCAAATATATTCTCATTCAACTATCAATATTACTATATAAATTTACATGCTAAATGAAATTTGTTGTAGATACCTATTACCTCCAAGGATCATAATTACATGTTAAAATGGATTGCTTATGGTCCGAAGGATGATGCCATGTCTTTCAAAGGATATATCATCAACGAGCAACGTTTTCATGTAAAAGATTTAGGGAGAGAAACTCAGAATTTTGGGGTGACTTTTGATGCAACTACTATGTGTAGAGCAAGTGCTAAAGATATGTCCCAAGTGGTTGATGTGGTCACTTATTATGGAATATTGACAGATCTAATTTTATTAGATTATCATTTGTTTTATATTCCAGTTTTCAAGTGTCGTTGGACGTATAAAGGAAATGGAGTAAAAGTTGATGATGATGGGTTCACTCTTGTTAATTTACATCAAGCATCATTTTCACGAGACCCATACATACTTGCATCTCAAGCAAAACAAGTATTTTATTCAAGAGAGAACGATGTTTCTAATTGGTACGTTGTAATGAAAGCACCATCAAGAAGTTTTAATGATATAGAGGAGCACGATTGCATCGAGGAAGATATTCAAGTGGTGGAAGATGAAATAACTGAAGCGGATGATGAAGATGTTTGCTACGTTAGAGAGGATTGCGAGGGCATAATTGAGTAGATTATATGTTCTACTTGAGCATAGTTGTTCATTTGCTTTAGTGATGGTTGAACTTATATATTAAATCCGGGCTATTTGGAAATTTCATTGAACTTGTATTGATTTTCTTTAGTGATTGTTGTTCATTTGCTGCACTAATGCTTTGTTTTTTTTAATGTTGCGAATGGCTGTTAGTTTGCACCATTTAATTTTCTAATCCATTGCAAATGCATGTACCATTCAATTTTTGTTCTTTGTGTTTTGATCTTTGTATACTTCCATAGACAAAGCATTATATGTTCTTATCAATTATGTTTGCATATATGGCTTGATAATGAGTAGTGTTCTTATCAATTCTGTTTGCATTACATGTACATTTTCTCATAAAATTACAAATCTGTTCATCATCTCAAGGTTTTTAGGCCTGCTTGTTTGGTTTGCAAACTGCCACATCTCTTTTCAGCTACATGTTGATGATATTTAAGTGTTGTTTGTTAATATTTATCGCTGCTTATTGTTTATATGTGCTTATTGGTTTATACTGTGTTTTCTATCACTTGCAGAAAAATATGTCTACAACATCTGTACGTACCCGCTTGCAGAGAAAGGCTGAAGAACAAACAGTCAAAGCTAAGAACAAATAGTCAAAGCGAAAATGTAAAGTTCCAGCTAGTATAAATGAAATAGAAGAACAACTAGACAATGCTAAGAAGCAGACCACTGTTCACAATGAAGAAGACGAACAACCACTAGATGATATCCCCTCTGACCCAAATGAAGGACTCCGCTCAGAAAATGAAACCTGTCCTGAACAAACTGCTGATGCCGAGCTGGAAATTGGGAAACAAAGTGAAGCTGAAATCGGAAGTACATCTCGGAAAAGAGGCGGTAGAGGTCCAGCAAAAGCAAAAAGACTCCCGTCATGCAGTCAGGATCGAATTGAAGTTGAGTTCAATGATCTAGGTGTACCAGTAGGGCAAGGGTCGGTATATTTATCCTCTTTTCTTGGACCGCTTGTGCGGGAGCAGGTTCCATACACCATTGATGATTGGAGGAATATTAGTGATGACTTAAAAGAAGTTTTGTGGCAGTCGGTTCTGGTATGAAGCAGGCATCTATTATTTAACATTCTGACTCTAATATGTTTTGAAAATGACTTCTAATATTGCATGGTCTTGCCAATTATAAATTGAAATTGCCATCTAATAACTTCTGGATAAATTGAAAAATAGTTCTTGCCAATTATAAATTGAAATTGCCCTCTAATAACTTCAGAAAACCTTTCAGATTTAATTAAATCTGTCGTATTTAAATTAAATAAATTTTACTAATATCATGTTTTGATGTATTGTTGCAGATTAGATTTAAATTGGAAGAGGAATGGCAAAGAAAAGCTATATTTCAACAAATGGGAGTACTTTGGAGATCGTCAAAAAGCAAATTGGTTCGAAATTTGCAAAAGGCGGAGAACGATGAGGAAAGACTTAAACTGAAACCTACGAACATAAAAAGCATAACCGATTGGAGGAAGTTTGTGAAGGCGAAAACAAGTCGGGAGTTTAAGGTAAATCATTCCTACTGAACTCGTCTGGCATGTTTCTGCAAATCCATCTACATAGTTAGCAACTGATAAATTTCTTTAGAAGTGAAGTCCAAGTGTTGGTGGATGCTGAGGGTTCCTGTTTAGGTATTAGCTGCAGGAACCTATGACAGTACAAAATACAAATGCATTATGACAAGCACAAGAACATTTTAAATGAAGTAAAAAAACACTTTGCAAGTTAGTTCAATCTATAAATATTATTAGTAGATATGGAATGCTGTATATGTCACTGAGTTATCCAGCATTAATATACCAAATAAGTATATGACCATGATGAATTGATTTTCAAATAAATTGCAATCCTCACCATACATATTTACCCTGCATTATAAATATTAGATAGTTTTTCTTTTTATGATTTTGGTTGTTAAATTCTAGCATCTTTTAATATTTTCAACAAAAAAGTGAGAAATATTCAGCCCTTAGGTACACACAACTTCCGCATACAACCGGTCGTAGGGGAATGGCTAGAAAGACCGAAGACATGGTAAGTTAATTAACTATAGCATTATTTAACATTATTTTATACCTGTCAGTTTATTAATTTAATGTTATTCTATTTTTAGAAAAAAGAAAGTGCAGATCAATCGTCCATAAGTAGAGCTGATGTGTGGATTAGATCTCACATTAAAAAAAATGGTGAACCAGTGAACATGGAAGCTGCGAATACTATTGTAAAATTGTTTTTAATTTTATTGGTATATTTTTTTTTAAACTATGATATTTTTACCATTGTACATTATCTATGTGTATTTATTTATATAGGAGGAGATCAAAAAATATGGTAGCCTATCCCAATCCGGCTCGACACAGAATGATATTGGAAAAGATGCTCTTGTACATGTACTGGGACAAGATAAACCGGGACGGTTAAGGGCATTGGGTAGGGGTTGCACTTTAACCAAGCTAGCTTTGGCCCAGTCCAAAGATAAACAAGTGTCTCGGTGTCGATAGGAAATAGCAGAATTGAAGGGAATGATACAGACTCTGATGGACCAGAAGGTAAATTTTTGGAAATTAATTTATATTTGTAAAATATTAATTTATATTCGTGCTTCGCTGCAGGGTAAAGAAAGTTCGAGAAGGAACTCACCTGATTCGATAAAAATAATATTTATATTACTCAATAAATGAAATTTATATTTTAATTTTTTAATCCAGTAATTGATTTAATTTTCGGTTGATTAATTGTAGATCGACGACGAAGTATGTTTGCTGTTGAATTGGGATGGAACCTCTGGAGTTGTTGCCCATGGGAGGCTGTTGTCCATGGACCAGATGACGTTGTCAATGTCATTCGTCTTGGAACAAATGCTGGGAGCATTGTTATAGATTCAGTGGATAAAGCAGATACTTATTTATGGAGGCCTACACCTGAAATGGCAGTCTTAGCAGACGCTAAGAATAAGGTAGTTGCTTGGCCATCAGTTTGCATCAAGGTCCCGCTGCGAACACGGTTGAACTGTAGTGAAGCCAGTACGGTAATTTTTTTCACGTTAAGTATATTAGTGTAATATGCAGCGAGCTTATTGATGTCTAAAATGCAGCGAGCACACCCCCCATCTGAATAAAAATTTAACACATATTCGTTGTTTTTGTATAGCATACTAAAGTCTTGAATTTCACTTCTCATTTTTAGAGTACCAGCATCATCGAAGACACTTGCAAGATTTACGGTTGGACTGAGGGTGAAGGTGTAGTTGCCGAAGGAAGAATCCACGCCACTGATCCAAAATATACTGTTAATGGTATTCCACTCGGTCCGTCTGCTGTTGTGATTTGGGTGGACAAAGTAGTAAATAAAGATGCTTATTTGTGGCGACCCACATCTGATATGTCGTGCATTGGAGATGCAGTTGGTAGGAAATTAGCATGGCCAAGATCAAAAGTAGAAGCTGATCAAGAAAAACTAGATGAGAGTCATGATGATACTGAAAATGTTGTGAATTCTCCCATGAAATCCACACATATGGTCATGAATAAATCGCAAAATGTAAGTATTAATTTTCAATTTTGAAGAAGTTAACTGTGTATGAAAGTTTATTTAATGTGCATGTATACATTGTGCATAATAATCTCTTTTCTTTCAGCCGATTGCAACAATGCAAAAGGATGCCAAATGCCAGTTGATCGATTTGGGTGGAGCAGACGTAGTGGCTGAAGGAAGTATTGCATCAACTGATCCGATAACGATGGTCCATTGTCGTCCATTGGGACGTAATGCTGTAAAAGTTTGGATCGAACTGGTGATAGTTCCAGATGCAGAGATATGGAGACCAACATCGGGTCTGACGTGCATGGATGATTGCTTTGGCGTTCCCATAGCTTGGCCAATGGAAAAAATCATTATTAAGTCAAAATGAAAGGTATGTAATTTTTTTATATATACATTAGGAATGCTAGCAGCTAAAGTGCAGATAGATTTTTGGTAAAATGATAAAAGTACATAAGTAGGGGTGTTATATTCGAATTGTGATTGAATGATTGTGATTGGTGGTTCAGGTTCAGGGGAGGGAAAATAATTGATGGTGAGGAATTATGTATGGATTGTGGTGGAATGTTAGTTGAATTGATGGTGAGGAGTTATGTATGAATTGATGGTGAGCAGTACAGTGATAGTGTAGGAAGAAGTGGCAAGGTAGTTGAGTATTGTGGCAGTGCAGAGAAGTGGTCGATTGTCGTCCATATGTTTTGTTTCAGTACATTGCTTATTTAAGCAGTTTTAAGTTCAGGTTTTGTTTTCTCACTCTTTTGTTCTGTTCTTTGTTGACAGGTAGTTCAGGTTTTGAAGACATCAGCAATGACAGGTAGTTCAGGTTTTTATGGTGGTTCAGGTTATGCTCGGTACGGTTATTTCAGATGTATATGTACGGTTATTTCAGATGTTTATTTCAGATGTATATGTACGGTTATGACACTTATGGTAGTTTGGTTATAACACTTATGGTAGTTTGGTTGTGTATGTGTATGGGTAGCTTTTTGTCGACACCTATGTATGTGGATGTATGAATGTCTATGTATCTTGTGGATCTTCAATGCGTATACGTATTTTGTAGTTGTTTAATATATTGTGTTCAAAAGTGTATGTGCTTGCGTATTCTGTTATTATATAATTGGATGCTAGATCAGGGGTAAATCTGGAGTAGTAGGTGGAGGGAAACAAACGCTACTGGATATTATTTATTTTGGTAGCGTTAAAATGTCGCTACAAAAGAGTAATTAGAAACTCAAGTACACTTATGCTGGCGTTTATTACGCGCTACAAAAAATGTATATAACGCCATGAAAAGGTAACGTGGAGGAAGAAAACCCTTTCGGTGGCGTTAAACATGCGCTAAAAAAAATTTAGATAACACCATAAAAAAGTATCATGGAGGAGAAAACCTTTTCGGTGGCGGTAAATAAGCGCTACAAAAAAGGAATTCTATGGCGCTATAAAAACGCTATCAAAAAAACAAATTTGGTGGCGTTTAAAAAAGTGCAACTAATACTCGAGGATTTTTAGTGGCATGTTTTCTCGTAACGATTATCGGAACGCCACTAAAAATACGTAGTGGCATTTTTTGGGCGCTACAAAAAATCAGTTTTCTTGTAGTGAAAATAGGAAAAATCATCGACTGTGGCTTATGCTCTATTTTACATTTATTTCAAAAATGAAATATCCCTTTATCAAATATCTTTAAATCGATTTTTTTTTTACTTTAATCAATTCTAAACTAAGAATTTCAAAAATGAAAAACCTTTTTTTATCAAAAAATTTTAAATTAAATTTTTTGACTTAGGTTTCAAATTATAAGTTTCAAAATTTCCTTGCTTTTTCAAAATAACAACTTTCTAATAAATCCCAATTCAAAACATTCTAAGGAATTTTCAAAGAAACCTTTTTGTCAAATTCTTTCCCATAGGGTTGGACCTAGAAATGGACTTTAATTGTCCTTCCTTTTGGAGTCCCCTTCTTCAATACTCAATATTCATTAGCAATTTGGTTATCTTCTTATGGTGATTAATGTACACCTTTTTGTGTGAACTTGCTCCACTCCTTCACATCTTGCTCCACTCGTACCATTCCTTACTTTCGGATGCTCGCAACACATAGGTTCTTATCTCTTATCTGTCCAGATGAAATGTGCATCTTAAATCGGCAATCCATTAAAATCCACAATCATAAGGTAGTCTAGACCCAACAAAGGAGTAAATTATCATCCACCCCTGAGATTCTTCTATATGTCGTGCTCATGCTCTTCTTGGTTCACTCCTTACGATACGACCTCCGCCCTATGGGGTAATCGGGGTATGGTCATAACTACTTGTATATTCAGAATTTATAGAGTTAGGCGTATAATTTATATATAATTATAGGTAAGAATACATAAACGTTCATTCGACGTATCCTAATTCCTATTATCAACTAACCTAAGATCAGATATCAAATGTAAAAACCGCACATTAATGAGCCCAAATTTCGACTAAATCAAAACCCAAGTCCATGGATCGTTAGTATTGGTAACTTATAATAAACGCAAGTCTATCATAATGCAATTAATATAAACTTACAACAGAATTTAAAAGTATAATAGAACATGCACATTAACTGAGGCTGCTACCTTGGAATATCATTCCTTGGATATTTAGTCATCTTGTCTATGTTAAGCATGAAAGAGAAGATTTCATCATGTATCGTTCCCGTCTTACATCAATAGCCTGTCCTTTTAAACCTAACATGTGGGTTGTTATGAGCAGGGTGTCAAAATAACATTCGGGTGATTGGAAAATTATATGCTTTACCCACACCATTAATTTAAGCTGATTGATTTCCATTTAAGTGTTATGTCTATTATTTATGGCTAATCCGTTTAATCGTAAGTGCACGTATGATATGCCTAACTTAACCTTCTCCATGGTATAGTTATATATGAGCCTATATTATGTATATATGTATGTGTGTGTGTATATTTTAATATATACTACCCAAAAACCCCGACCACTTAATACTTCTTGAATAGGGAGGAGGCAGATCCAATGACCATCTAATACATCAGTCCCCAAAGCGGGTCCACCGCAATATAACCGATAGTCAATCGGTCATAACTACAAAGACCGATGACACCTAGATAAAGCATTATAATATAATTGCCATATTACTAACACATCCCAACTCTATAATTTACCCTCAACTGTAGGCCAAAAGCCATTCCAGTCCCACGCAACTACCATAAATCATGTCCAAACAATGCGAGAGGGAGTATCCAAGCCACTTAATACCTCTTTAATGGAAACTAAGCAGACTCTGACCATTTAATAACTATATCATAAGCCGATCCCCATCATTTAATACCTAACCCTAGGTAGACCCTCTCTAGTACTTCCTAGTAAACATCGCATGGAATCACATCTGACCACTTAATACTTCTTTATGGGGAGAGACGAAACATACCATAGCCACTTAATACCTCGACCCCGAAGCGGACCCCTCTTGAGATTTCACACTACCATGCCTAAATGCTAACACCGACCATTTAATACTTCCTAAACAGAGAGGATGTGAACCCTATAATAGCTACTTAATACATCCATCCCAGAAGCAGGTCCTACATCCTACACATATCGGTTTTCCTTTGGTCCTTTGGTTGGAGATGTCACATATCAATATTAAGCATACACAAATGTTGGTAGCCTCTTGGTGAAGGGCAAACTTCTATTGTGCAACTCTACTAACCTCACATCCCAACTTACTAAATCGAACCAATCACTCAAAGCAAAAGTGTTGGGCTAAGCCCACCAATTCACACTTGTTTTAAACGAATAACTGAAGCTATATAATTTCCTACTATGAAAATTATGTTGCCTTCTACGTATATTTAATAATATTAATACTTGTTCGCTACATAATTATTCCTAATTTATAGCTTAGGCTTCGGTTTCCTTGTAACGTCTAATAAATGTCTATTACCTATAATAATTGGTCATTTATGTCAAAAATGGACAATCTCTAATCAATACCCATTTAATTCATTTAACCTATCTACCAATTCCAAAATCCATCTATTATGCCTATTCGGTTTCCCAATAAATGCCATATTAAATTCCCTAATCCATCCCCATTTAATTCCATTTAAACTATATTAATTATAAAGTTATTGTCCATTAAATCTGTAACAAATATCCATAAATCCTAGTCCTATAATTGCTATGTTGTTAATAGCTAATACGAAAATCGCTATAAATTATGCTATTTTTATTTTTTTATTTTTTGAACGTTAAGCGCAGTTATATGTGTTTATATATTTATAATTCTAACTATTAATTCCTAAACTAGAACATTCCTTTTCACGTTTTAATTTATCAAAACTGCTTTTTCAAAAAGGATTACCATTATAACTTTCTGTAAATTAACCAAAAGTGAGATCTTTACTTCGTTTGAAATTAAAAGGAACTATTTCTTTACTTTTATTTAAATAGATAGTGTAAACTATGAAAAAGAATATCCATATCTTACACATCTCTTTCCCTTTTTGACATATTCTTTCTCAATTCAAAAGACGAGCTTTTATACATAATTTGGAATTGGATAATTTATGGAAATTACATGGAACCTGTAACAACCCATACCTTAATGGGCCTAAATTTTGACAATTATCATAATACAAGTTCATCAAAGCACAGATAATTGGATTTAGTACCTGCAAATAAGCATGAGAATTATTAGAGTTGATAGAAATCTAAACTCACGGCAGGAACAATAATAGGATAAGACTACTAACTATGACTTATACCTTGAAATTAATAGTATTCCTTGGATAGCAGATTGTCACATCAGCATCAATCATGAGAGAGAGAGAGAAGACTCTCTAACAACAAAGTACATCCGGTTCTAATGACTTGTTCCTCTAAATTCTATCCTGTGGGTTATAATGAGGAGGGGGTCAGAACAACATTCTGGTAAC
The DNA here is from genome assembly GCA_030737815.1 of Allium fistulosum. NCBI lineage: Eukaryota > Viridiplantae > Streptophyta > Magnoliopsida > Asparagales > Amaryllidaceae > Allium > Allium fistulosum. The sequence continues at coordinate 857,506,432 of CM060907.1, forward strand.
TGGAAAAACATAAACTGTCCATGACATAAACTTATACCAATAGGTTTCCATTTAATTGTTGTGTCCATTTAGGTTAGCAATTCTAATCTAACCTTGCATTGCACACACGATTACATACTTACCCCTTCCCAAGGTACGAAATACTAATGAAGCCATATAGTCCACCAAATACTTCCAAACCCATTAGCCACTTAATACTTCTAAATATGAAGTGGGCTTCTACAATCTTTTAAAAGAGAAACAGGTAGACTTTGTCATTTACGACCTTAATTGAGGTAGACCCTATCATTTAAGACCTATTCTCAAGGTGGTTTTCTATCAATGTTGTCAATGGTCAGTAGGTCCTAACTACAAGAACTCTAACCACTATTTAAGGCTTATGACACTTAACGTCCAACTATTACCGCATTTATTACCGATAAAATCGTAGTCATGTAATAAACAGCACCGAAGCCACTTAATACCTTTTTATTAGTTAATAAGCAGACTCTGGTCATTTAAGACCTTAACTAAGGCAGACCCCATCATTTAAGACATATCCCCAAGGCATACTCCTAAATGATACTATATATATTTCGGCTTTAGAAATGTAAGAGATGGTACCCAAGCCACTTAATACTTCCCAGTGGAAAATAGGTAGACCCCATCATTTAAGACCTACTTCTAGAAGCGTGCTCCGCAACGGTACTATCTAGCTGTCATTGCTTGGAAATCTCATTGGGCTACTTAATACTTCTTTTATAGAAAAGAGAAGGACTTTATAGTCATTTAAGACCCCAAACCTGAAGTGAACCCTTCCTGAGATATCTACTCTCACTCTATAATTATAAACATGGCATCTCATTATGTTACTTCTTTCAGTAGGGAGGCAAACCACTGAGCCACTTAAGACCTCAACACTGAAGTAAACCCTTTTTAGAGACATCCTTATTTATTTATTTGGAATCTCACTAGGTTACTTAATACTTCCATTTAGGAGAGAGGTGGACCCTTCAGACACTTAAGACCTCAAACCAGAAGAGAACCCCTATAGAGATATCCCTTACCGCTCCTAATTCCAAATTTAGATCATTTAACACTTCCCAAGTAAGAAAGCAAGCCCAATTTCTTACGTCATCATGGGTCATTGGATTAGTGATATCTCACATCAGTAGTAAGTACACCCGACTGCTGGTGACCTTAAAGTGAAGGGTAGTCTTCCGTCGAGTGAATCTACTGACCTTGCACCACTAACCCACTAAGTCTAATTAACCATCCTAAGTCTTTATTTATATTATCTTAGGTAGACATTGGACTTAGCTTACTAATTCCTTTTTATTTAAGGCAATAAGATTACCTTAAATATTTATCTACCCATAAATACCTGTTTAATGCTCATAAATGCCAATCTGTCCATAAATTTCTAACGAATATTCTCTAAGACATTTATGTATGATTACTACTTTCAAATTAGTAACCATTTATATCTAGTCTATTTTTATCAATCCCATTAATCCATTTTCCCTATTAATTTATTGCAACTCCCACATTTATTACCATCTATTGGAGCTACATCCTTTTAAATTGTTTTCTCATTAGTTAATTATTTTATACGCGAATATTACGTGCAAGCATCATTATTAACTTTTTATTTAATTATTATAAGCGCAGTTATTATGTACAAATGTTTAGTTTATTAAATGTGTTCTAGTTATATACCTTTACTAGAATATACTTTTCCATGTTAAATTGTTGGAATCATATCTAAAAAGATTACCCATTATAATTTCTATAAATTAGTCCAAAACAAAATATTTAACTTTAAAATATAAAAGATCGCATCGTTAGAAATTACAAGGAATAATAATTTCTTTTATTATTGAAATAGACAGTGTAAACTACATTGAATTCATACTTTACACATCTCTTTCTCTTTCTATTTGCATCTATTCCTTGTTAGATCAAATGCTGTATCTTTCTAAAGGGGAAAGAAATCATATTAATTTACAAATGTTGAACGGATCTAAATTCCAACAATTTCAAATATAGAAATGTTTATATTCTAACAAGATTTGGGTAATAATACAAATTTATAACATTATTATACAACCTACTTTAGATCTGGAATAAATTTCATTTGAATTAATATTCTAAATTCATACTTTTGGGACTGATTTCCAGATCAGGTTATATACAATGCTAAATCAATTCATAAACAAGAATATGTAGGAGATATTTATTATATTCAGATCGTATTCAGTTCCTTACCTACAACTCATATATAATTAGGCATAAAAATCAAATAAACATCAAAGGGATAATTTTCATATTATAACAATCTATAAAATTTCTCACCCACCTTTTAAAAGCGATCCAAATCTCCAGATCTGAAGTAGAACCTTTGATTCATCTCCAAATTCTTTTTAATCCAAGAGATATTTATAAGAGGGCATATACAAACAATAGAATTATAGATCTGAGAAAAGATTTGGGATTAGGATAGAAATAGAAACAAATATATAAATTACTTCAAATACGCATATGGTTGATTCTCTTCTCTTCTCCTTTTTATTAGATTTCTACTCTTCTTTGATTTGTATGAATATAGATACAAATATCTTACCTTTCTAATTTAGAAAGAAAGTGGAGAAGAAGAAATGGTAGAGCTTCGCTGCCGTCTCCATAAAAACATGAGAAGAGAAGGAAGGGTTATGCCTGAATTTATAAACGTCAGAATCAACCAGAACCGTTCGATTGAAATATATTAAATCCATGCCGTTGTGGCTTAGGTTTGTTGGAGCCGCCAGGTCGAGTCGCCACCGGTCGACCGCCCTTGGGTGATCGATCGACCGTTAGGGATCGACCATCCCCAATGATGGATCGGTATGTGGGCCTGAGTAATTAATATAAAAATGTTAATTATTTCTTATTTAATTATTTTCGTTTCGAATTAGTTTTTCGTCCGTAACTTCTTCGTTTGGACAACGATCGCAAAACTCCAAATATAAAAGTTGCTCAGAATTTTTCCACGAACGCAATGGTGCATGTTTCGTAGTCAAATTCCATCATTCATACAAATTCCATTTTTGAAGCCTAACTAATTAACCAACTAACTAATTAACTAATGTCATATTACAGGGTGTTACATTCTTCCCCCTTAAAAAGAATTTCGTCCTTGAAATTTCACCAATGACAAAGTCAAGGTTTTGGCTTCTAATTTTTCTAAACTACACAACCAATGAGTGTACAACAAATTTTGCAAGCAAACGCGCATAAGTGCATAGTGTATAACTGCATCACCATACAGAGAGTATGTATGTAGAATGATTCTAAATCGGATTCTCCAATATGAATGCTTTTCTCTTGAAATTTTTTATGAAAGCATGATGCAAACAACCTACATATATACTGGTAGTTCTACATTTACGTAGCTTTTTGAAAAATCTTTTCAACCAAAATCCTCATACTCCTACAGATAGAAATATGATGCAACCAATTTTGCAACCACTTCCTGTCATCCAATAATCTAACGCATCGAAAAATCGCTTCTTAAACTTTACTACTATGCTGGAAAAATGAATTTAGGCACAGAATTTAACATTCTTACCATACTATAATCTTCCTATTCCCATGTGATAGTAGAAATTTCTTCGTTGTCCTGGATTTACTCTAAATTTTTCCCTCACAAAATGCATAAGGAGGCTTATTATCAAGCTCTAAGGTGGAATTAAGTTTAAAAACAGACTTGCGCGCGTTGTCGACAAGGTATGAAAATAGAAATTGCAAGGCTAAAACAGCTTTTCCCTTGTTATTGCTTGCATTTATCACGTCATTCGATCCTAATGCACCGCTAAATTTGCAAATTCTAACTCTATTTGCCTTCCCAACGCCTAACATGTGGCCATTAAAATCAAAGTTTTCACAAAAGTCTTTCTCGCTTTTCAAAATTGTACGCCATTTGAAAAATAAAATCCTAAAATACTTAGATGCACATTTTCCCTTGAAATAAAATTTTGAACAAAAATTCTAAAAATAATTTAAGAGTTAAAAATAACTATAATACAAAACTTCATTTTTTTCTTTTTTTTCTTTCTTTCTATTTTTTCAAAATGAAACATTTTTCAAATCAAGGGATTTTTTTAATATATTTTCCTTCTCAAAATTTTGATAAATCAAGCCACACTTTTAGCATAGTCAGAAGTCGGTTGTGTGCTAAATGCATAAACCAAATTCCAAAATTCTACAACTAACATTTAATTAGAAATTTGACATTTTATTTAAAAATATCGACACATCTATTATTCAAAAAATTTAGCTTTTAAGGAGCATGAGCAATGCCCCGTGACATCAAAATAACTTTGTCATATCCGTCGCTAAAATTTCCAGCTATTCTAAACTTCTAGTCTTACATTGCATTTACTATTAGTTAAGTGTCTTTATGAGATTCTCATATCTATATTGTTTCTTTGCTATGCATATATATAAATATATATATATATATATTTGAGCGGTTCATATATCCAGAAACAATACAATGGAAAATGAATAGAAACTCATAATATCGTGCGTGCCTTTTATAAGAGACAACTAACGGTTTTACAACCAACAACCCTAAAAAGAAAAGAACAAATGCTGAAAATAAAAAGTACAATCTTCACGGTTGGAGCTCGAGCCAATGCCGCGACCGTGGAATGGTTGTAGCATGGCGGGTATGCACCCAATCTCATGCCCTTGGCGCTGCTGCTCCGTCCTAATCTCTTGGAGCTCTGCCTGAACCTGATGGATAGCGGTAAGCTCATGACTCATATATCCCTCGTCACACCATGCTATCCCTTGCCGCTGGTGCTGCGGCTTTGGTGGCAGTATAGGTGGTGCATAGGCAATAAAGGAATATTCATCCTCTTAATGATGGTCTGGTTGATGGCAGGAGGGACCCTCCTCACTACTGGCTCTCCGCTCAAATTTACCCTGTAATTCCTAAATACTCAAGTGAGTAAGTGGCAATATGGAAAGTGAATTCTTGGGGTACCAACTCCCTGATCGACCATATGGAACATCAAGATATGAGCCCAAATGACAGCTACGTCACTAATTATAGCATAGAAGGCCTTCCGCACTAAGGTGTAGATCTGGTCAAGGCTCCCCGTCTTCGAAATAATATTGTGTTGAATGGTACGCATGACGAGACGGGCCACCGGTCGCAAATTGTCGGTCCTCCAATCACCGACGTTCCCAGAAAAGATCCACCGTAGAATCTCTGGATCTGACTCCTCTATATAATTGAAATTTGCGCCTACTGCAGATATTCTCCAAGATCCCAGCTTGACCATCATCTAACATCTCAATCCGAGCTCCCTTCACCTAGGACTCAATGTAGCTGTTTCCATCATCAAAATTCTATGTCATATGTGCATTGAAAAGACGGACGTAGTGTGGGTAATATTCCTGCTCGAAAATCTCGAAGCGGAGGATCAGTGCAAGTCTTGCCGCGATGAAAAACTCTTCAAGCCCGAGAGTGGCGAAATCTCTGAACTTCACTAGTCGCCCTTGAAGAATATCAAAGCCTACTATTTCGAGATAGGTGGCATCTTCCGCTCGCTCCAGTTAAGCTAAGCGGCTTCTTGCCAAGTGAGGACGGGATGAAGACAAGAAGAACCGTCGGAACGTGGTGGTGCTATGGGCTGAGAGGTGGTAAGAAAATGGAGAAAAGGGTTTAGATACGGAGTAGTGGTGGGGTAGGATCAGATGCGCAAGGATTTGGCATTGGTTGATGGAGGAATGGAGGAGACATGCATTGGTTAAGCAGAGGAAGGGGGAGGTGGACTTGGGTTCGGCTAAAAAAATTGAAGAGGAGGAAGATAGTGAGGGGGTGCAGTGGTTGAAAGTTTGGGGGCGACTTATAGTTGCATTCCAAGTTCAAGTTCAGGTTCGGCCTGAATCCTCCTAGCAGTCGCCCGCTATTAGGTCAACTAGTCGACCGCTACGGTCGACTGCTAACCCAGATTTGAGTGCAGCTTGAACTGGACCTAATACAGCCGGTTATGACACTTCACTGCAGATGATATAATTGAATCAAAAACAAAAAAATGAGGCTCAACAGCACCATTGTGACGGGAGCGCTCAACAACACCAGATATGAACATGGAGCATACCTCAGCTTTCTTGGATAGCCGAGCAGCATAATCAAGTTGAAGTTCAGGAGAGTTTAGTCCTCTTAAGATCTGCCTGTACAGAAATAGCACCTTTTCTCGATTGTTTGCCAATTCTTAAGCTATTGCCCATACCAAGCCCTTTGCCATTAATCTGTGCAGGCCGCCTTGCATTTGGTGCTCAGACTTCGCATTAATGCACATTTAATGCTGATGGTAAGCCACATCAAGTCAGCTGTCTAGCCATAGTACTTCGGATAGGTGGATGGGCAGCTTATTGTTTACTTGAGTGCTAACGTGACAAATCTTGCTGAGTCGTCCGATTGGTTTTCGATGATATGAAAGAAACTAGGAATCTTGCAAAAGACCATGTTGGAAAGATGGTGCACAGCCGGATGCAAGGCAACTAGGAGGGCTGCTTGGGACCGGTCAGGGGCAGCTATACTGAAGCTGGGTTAAGGATGGACCATGTTTGAGCCTGTCATACATTATGTGTCGCTTGTTGAGGTGGGCTTGAAGAGGTGTCAACCGTCATCTGGAAGGATGTTGGGTGACCATGTTAACGTGAAGTTGTGCTGGCAGTAGATTAACATAGGAAGGTTGGTCGTCGTTGTACCAAGCCTGGCTGGACTAGAAGGGGTCGAGCCTAGACCTTGCTTAAATGTGACAGGTGCCTAGGGTTGAGGCGACCGAGCCTCATTTTAAAAACTCATAAAATAACGATAATTAATAATAATTAATAAGACTCAAAAATAGAATTCGAGCAAATGTTGGAATTTGGCCATGAAACTTGCACCACCGTGTTTGTGGCAATTTTATGAGTAACTTTCGTATTTGGAGTTTTACAATCGAAGCTTAAACAAAAAAGTTATCAGCATTTGATGTTTTCAGAGAAAAAATAATTAAAAATGAAAAGAAAATAAACCCACCGGTCGACCCCCTCCTTGGGTCAATCGACTTCATTACAAGAAAACTAGTTACCAGTTGTAGTTATTAACAGCGTTTCAAAACCAACTGCTGCTATTAATCATTTAGACACGCTGCCAAAGTTTTCCTGCCCCTAATTTGCTAACATTTCATGAAATTTTTCTCTATCGCTCTCGCTTAATACGTGTAACATTTTTATTAACTTCTCCTCCAACATTTCCCTCAAAAAGAAAAACATAGAAATTTTCATTCTGAATCTAAAATTGTGATTTTCTCTTCAATAAAATAAAATTAGGGCTTGGAATTCTAAATAGGGAAAAGATATCCAGTCTTCATCTACGACACCAGGTCTGCCAAGTCATCCCAGTTTTGCCTCAAATCCTTACACTAGCACTACCTCTTCTCGTACAACATCGAAACCGACTACCAACGCCAAATTGGACTTTTGTATCATATTTTTTGGAGTTACAAATGCAGATTCGTCATAAAGTAGATCGTGCCACCTCCTTGGAACTTCCGAGACTGAACTGCTTCTCAGTGCCTTCATAGCTTTTTCAGATAACATTGATGTGAGTTCTGTTGATACTTTTCATCACCAGGCAATAGTTGTTGATATCGGGACCGTAGTAGGTACAGTCTTTTCGAGCAAAATTGAAGTGAGATTCAAGGAGTGGATGCCTATGTCAGCTGATTATTATGGCAGAGAAGGTGATGTTATACTTCTTGAACTTAGGGAGTAAAGGTTTAATTAGGTATAACTGGAACACAGGGAGTAAAGGTATTATTTCTTATACTTTGGTATAGTAAACACATAGTAGTGCATGAAATCTAATATGTGAAATATTTATACATGAATATTAGATCCAGACATTTTATACCAAAAGTTTTACAAAAAATTATTACAATTATCAAGAACTGTTACAAGAAATGGAGATTAAAAGGAGTAAAATTATTACATGAGCATACACTGTTGGTGCATTAGTGGTTATAGACTTATTAAGTTGGATTAAGACTTAACTACTGAATGTCTTTTTGTCAACTGAACGTTCCTATATTTCCACAAGTTTCCATGTATATTAAATTTATTCATTTTCTTTCCTACCAATGCGTATGCATATTTTTTTGCCTACCTATGCAAGTACCAAATAACATACCTATCCTATTCAAAAATACACACAAGCCGTATAAACTAACATTAGTGCTATTAATAAAAAAGTTTGATATGTCTGGATGGAATCACTTTGACAACTAAATTTTAAAATTAGGCATACCAGGGTATTTGTGATTGTTTTATGTTTAGAGTTGAATGGTTTGAAAGAAAGATTGTACATGAATTGTGATATATGTACTTTGACAGCTAATATCCACTATTGGAATTTTGATGATATTTGATTGGGTAATGAATTGGTGTGTCTTGATCAAGTAAACTAAGAAAGATTATAAGTGTGCCTAATCGTGGGTGAAACCAATTCAATAAAAGTACATCCATTTGAACTTCAACTAATCATGTGTGAAACCAGTTTGTGAGTTTGTAAATGTACCTTATCGTACAAGTGTACACTTGTCTGTTATATTCATATGATAGTTTCCTCTTTTCACTTTTTGCCATCTGACTCCACATCTTCAGGCGACCTGCACAGATTAACGGCAAAGGGCTTGATATGGGCAATAGCTTAAGAATTGGCAAACAATCGAGAAAAGGTGCTATCTCTGTACAGGCAGATCTTAAGAGGACTAAACTCTCCTGAACTTCAACTTGATTATGCTGCTCGGCTATCCAAGAAAGCTGAGGTATGCTCCATGTTCATATCTGGTGCTGTTGAGCGCTCCCGTCACAATATTGTCGACCTCATCGAAATAGCTCAACACTCCATATCATGTCTTAAAAAGGGACGTCTTCCTAATTTACCTTAACCTGGTAAGTTACTTCTCATTCTTTTGTGTTTTTTTGTTTGGCCTTGCAATTTGTATTGATCAATTTTCAATTTGCAAATAATCGCATAGATAGTGACTATATTTGTAAGCATCATGATAAGACAAATAATTACAAAACTAAAAATAAATATTGTTCGCACGATATAAACTTAACTAGGAACAATGTTATGTTGAGTATAAAAGACAGATCCTTTCTCTCATTCCAGCACAGTAGTAGGTAAATGCTATATTATGTTTTCCTTTTGGCAACAGTTGTGTTGTATTAATTATTTGGCCTTTGTAGTGTATAGTCATTCGCTGTACAAAGCATTTAAATTGTATTTTCTGATAATATATTTTTATCAAAAAAGGTAAAGATGAGCATCTGTTATAACTTATATAGATTAGCTGGTTATAACACAACAGTTTACTATCGTTATGCAGTAAGCTAATTTTTCTTTAGAAACCAATGTTATCAAGGGCAATCTGTCAAAATGTGCTTATTTTAAGTCAAAAAATTCAAAATTCAAAATTTCAACAGAAAGAAAAGAAAGAAGCCCTGTTTCTTTTTTCTTCAATTCACTTTTAATCTTCCATTCCAATAATATGCATTTGAAGGACTGAGAAAACCTCCCTTTGGACTTTGGAAAAAGTTGAACACTATCCCTGCTTTTGTTGATTAGAACTTGCCTTTTTCAATTTACACTTTTTGTTTACCGATAACTTATATCATAATACATGATTTACCGTTTAGGTGACTGTTGTATATAATATATATCTTTAATTTTTCTCCTTGTTTCAATAAATTAACCCTATAATATTTGTTGCAATGATATGGTGAAGTGGAGAAGAGGGGAAAAACAAAAAATAAAAAAGAAGATGAAAATGGCTTCAACAAAGACAAATCAAAGGAGATAAAGGCCCTCCACACATTGAAGCCCTATCGCCCATGACGCTCGCCATCACGATGAAACCCCCGCTTGGAACTTCAGAAAGTACCAGTATGAGGTAAGTCATGGACATTAAGCTTCCGCTGCTTTAATTTATGCTTATGCTTTAGTTTTTTTTTCAATATTGATAATAGGATTTTAAGATCATGTTTAATTAGATATAGACATAAGCTAGTACATGCTTGCTTGAAGGTGTATATAGTTATTAGTCAAAGTATAATCAGTTTGTGTATAATCGAAATAGTTATTTGCTATTCTATAAATAGTAGTGTCCTTAATTCCTAACAACTCCTATTAAAAATATCATTGATTGGAAAGAAATACTATACTGTAGCCAAAAGGATACACTTAGTTGAGTAGAAGAAAAACGTAAAATGAGATACTACCATAGCTTGGTCAGCTGCATATGTCATTGGGGAATCAAGTTCTGGTAAGTATTATTTTTAAGTTTTGTAGTCCCCTTTATTTGTTGTCCCAATGATTTTCCTAGTTCCATTTTTAAACACATCAATAGACATCAATAATTCAATGAGTACTTACTATCATTGACCCTCACTGTAACTGGACCTGGCCAGTTGAATTATTTAGGTTCTGATGGATATCCTGCTCATTACTACAAGCTACGTATGCATGAAATTCAAATTCCAAATTCTACTTTCCATATAAAATTTAGCTTTACTTTTAACTTTAACAGTTCAAATTTGATTTTAATGGTAACTGTCCTTTAACAGAGTCTATTTTTATAGTAATGGTGTCTGCTTGTAAATGCATTTATATCCATGCGTGAGTTCATTTCCTGACAACAGTTCGAACTATAATAGTTTATTTTTACAGAAACGGTGAAAAAATTAATTATTTTTACAGAAATATGTATGTTATGGGAGTGAACTCCAAATGTTCCTTTTTATAAACCTGACCATTGCTAATTATTTTCCCAGTGAATCCAAGAATATAGAAATGTGTCACTATATTTTCTTATAGCCAGAAAGTTAATGCAAGAAGTACGTGTGTAGCTTTCAAAAGTTAAAATCCCTCTCGTACAATATGATTTTAAATGTGTCACTATTGGAGTTTTGATCTGTCACTATCCAAAGTTTTAATCTCATAATACTTAACCCACGTTTGAAGTGCAAATCACAGAGTTGCTGACTTTGTACCATTTATTCATCTTAACTTAGATCCACTTATCAATATTTTAACACTTCCATTTGGGTTGCTGTAAAATTCAAATTTCTTGTTTTTCTTTAACCTTCCGTCATTGTGTATTAATTCTTGATTTTATTCTCATTGTGCACTTCAGATCCAGTTTCCAATTTTCCATCATGTTCTGGATTATGTTTTTATTGTGCTTTATTCTTATAGTTATACTTTCATATGATCGATCAAGGCTATTCATTCATGCTTATCATGTTGTCAGGATGACCGCAAGAATGTTTTATGATGGAAGCAGACTTTCAGTTGCTTATGTGTTATGCTTCTTTTAGTTTTGCATTATATGTTGCCCACAAGGACAAATTTTTTAAACCCCTGTGTAACATGTTCAAAAACTAGAATTTTTTGGTGTTATAAAATTTATTGGTTATGGGATAAATTCTCCATGTCAAAAATTTTACCTCATGGACTACTAAATGTTTTTATTGCCTACATGGTCGTGTTTTATAAGTAGATGTTAATATATCCGTTTTGAAAGTATCTGAAAGCATATTGTAAGTATGGATCATTCTTCTAATAAGCTAATATAAAATGATTTACCGGATGATATATCAGACTTAAATTTGCGATATGATTGTTATTTATATGTTGTCAGGCTTTGTATCATAAACTTACATTGGAATGCTGCTCTCTATTTCTTTTGATAGATTTGAATGCAATGGAGCCTGCAATAGGCGTCCACATATGACATATCCACTATACATATAATGCATTGTAAAATTACATGTCCATACATCATATTGGGATCAAGTTCTTGTTGCAATTTTGGGGTGTGAAGGTACATACATGTCTACATAACATGCAAAGGTCTTCTTCTTACCCATCCTTTTTTTGTTTAAAAAATAATGTTAACTAAGTTGATAAAAATGAACTATATTGATAAAATTAATAAAAATAATAACAACAACAATAACACCAACAACAATAATAAACTATATTGATAAAAATGAACTAAGTTTATAATAATAGTAGTAGTAGTAATAATAATAATAATAATAATAATAAATTAACTAAGTCAACTAAGTTTTAAAATTAATAAAAATAATAACAGTAATAACAAAAACTAATTTTATAAAAATTAACTAAGTTAACTAAGTTTTATAAAAATTAAATAAGTTTCTAAAATTAATTAAGTTTATAATAATAATAATAATAATAATAATAAATTAACTAAGTTTATGAAAAATTTATAAATTTAAGTTAATTAAAATATAAGTTATGACATTTTAAGTTTAGCGATTGGGATAATTTATAAGTTTAATAATAATAATAATATAATAATAAACAATAGTTTGAATAAATTAACTAAGTTTACAAAAATTAAATATATTTATAAAAATTAACTAAGTATTATAAAAATTAACAAGTTTATAATATTAATAAGAATAAACTAAGTTTGAGAATAAACTAAGTTTGATAAAAAGATTAACTAAGTTTATGATAATAATAATAAACTATAGTTTGATAAAAATTAACTAAGTTTATAATAATAATAACAAATTAATAAAGTCAACTAAGTTTTATAATTAATAATAACAACAACAACAATAATAACTAAACTAAGTTTTTAAAAATTAACTAAGTTAACTAAGTTTTATAAAAAAAATAAGTTTATGAAAATTAATTAAGTTTATATTTATAATAATAAAAAAAATAAACTAAGTTTACACTAATAATAATAAATTAGCTAAGTTTTGAAAAATTTATAAGTTTGAGATAATTTATAAAAATTAACCAAGTTAATAAAGTTTAAGTTTGGGATAATTTATAAGTTTAAGTTAATTAAAATATAAGTCATGACATTTAAGTTTTAGCAATTGAGATGATTTATATGTTTTAGCAATTGAGATAATTAATTATACTATTATTCAAAATCACATTCCCAATATATACCTAATCTACATTGTTGTTCTGCTAATAGTTATGCACATGAAAGTCCAAGCTTGCTCCATTTTAAATATTTTTCTAGGAAAAACAACCATCGGAAATTTGAGTTCTCTTTAGAATTTATACTTTTTATGCAAAATTACTCCATTTTGGAAACAAACAAACAAAAATTAACGGCCAATAAACGACAGACCTGGTGTAGTAAAACTGAAATGTGTTATGATTAACATTTGTTGAAGTCATAAGCCTACTTTTATTTATTATCCACCAAAATAAGAATGCTCTCCCAAGATTAAAAATGATATTATTGAAAGTTCACAAGAGTAATGAATTCATACAGCAGACGCTGAACACATGTTATTGTATACAAACTTATCTGTTCATTAAGTCCCTCAACCAGCAATAGTGCCAAAATCTTAAGTATAGGCAAAAAAGGAGTATGAAACACTGATAATCGTACGTGGTGGTATTTCATTCTAAGTTGTGTAGTATAGCTGTTCCAGAATATAAACTATGATGTCAAAGAAGAAAATGAAGGTAGAATATGAATCACAAGCTGTCAAACTGCAATCATCTCTTCTTATTATATTATGTAAACAACAGTGTGGTTGAGGATCTTCCGCTGAACCATAATAAAGTGTTGCTACTTGGTTGTTAAATAATCATGCCTGATCAATATTTGTTAGGTTGTGGTTTTGTAGTTGAAGTTTCATTGGACACTTTGCTATATAGATTAAAATGTTTCGTTATAGCCACTCATTAAATATCTAGAATGCACAACGAGCAACTTTTGATTCGGTTTTTCTAAGATATATCATATCGCATTCGTATCTTCCTTTAATAACATATAAAGGAAGGAAAATCGAAAAGCTAATGCCTTTTCGAACATCTTGCAAATATTTTATCTATGAAGAAAGGAAAAAAACCGTCCAATACAAATGTTAGTTTTCTTTCTTCAACAATTTAGAATTCAGAATGCTCTTTTTTTTGTGAACAAAATGATTATAATATAACGTTACACCAATATTTATTAAGTCAATTAAGAAGTAGTTAGGAAAAACTCGCATACAAAGTAAAATATAAGGAGATGCAAGGGTCTGACATTCCGAGTTCATCATAGTTCCAAACATGGCTAAGTAAATTAGAAAACATTTATAATGTGTATATTACTAAATCAGTAATCAACAAGTAAGTATAAAGGAAGATAAACAAAAAATCTCCTTCTCTATTTAAAGCAAAATTTGTATTTTCTTCTCCTTATTCTTCCGTGGTCATATTGCTCACTAAAGAGAAGAATCACGAGTATAGATCATTAGATCCAGGTTCATTTTTATCTTTTGTTTTCTTTTTTTGAAGGTAATTCATAATCTTTGGGTCACATTTTCTTGCATTTGTTTTTTCTCTTTTTGTTTATTTTATTTATTCGTTGCTTTCGACTCATTAAATGTTCTTTCTACCACTTTTCTTATGATATTGGACATGCAATAATCATCATTTTCTCATTTGGTTGCAAACATTACCTAACATGTAGGTGGACAATATTTTGATATAAATTTACGGAGTTTTTACACAAAGATGGCGCTTTCGCGAATATAGTAAAAGGGCATTTGATTGCAAAGATTTTATCAAACATTTGATCAATTTGAGGCAAAAAAACAATACATCTAATTTTGTGAAATTCGATTTTTTTATTTATTGAGTAACTTGAATTTGAGCACAAATATGTATTTCAACATGGGAGTTTTTTACACCCAAAAATTTCCTGTAATTTACCCTTCTTCGTTTATTCAATATTGTTACTAAGTTAATGCTAAGTGCAGTGTAAGTGTTCACTCGGTAGAGTAACAAGAGCACAATATGTGCATTTTCACTCAGCAGCATAGTGACGGGCTAAAAGAAATAAATGGGGAAATTGCTGTGAATTTTGCTATGTAAATTGCAATTTTATTCAAGATAAGCATAAGTGGTAACTAGTAAGTTAGAGATTCCTGCAAAAATATTTTTTTTTGTAAATATTTTCAGGGTATTCAGAAGTTATTTTTCTTTTCTTTTTTTCCTTTTGTATTTAGATTGTCATTCGTGCCAAAGCTGCTAATTTTATAAATTGTATATCTATTTGGAGGAATCCATATGAATGTATGTTATAATAGATGAAGGTATGCATGTATTTTTAGCCTAATGTCTAGTGTAAGATTTTGAGACATGGGGAAAGCTCCAAAAGTTATTTGATACTATAGATTGAAGGGGGGTGGATTTTGAGTTTGATACTGTATGTGCATTTTGGCTTTCTTGAAAATACCCAATTTTGTTGGATGCTTAGCTATCTCTAAACATAATTCAGGTCCAGCTTAGTAGCATGAAATATTTGTGTGCATATATTACTTACTTCATATCTGACCTGTTTGGGTCGGATACCATTCCAACTTTGTACTCAACTATTAATGGACTAGTTATGTAAAAGTTGGTTTATGTAGAGATCTGGAGCCAACAAAATTTTACTTTATATACGATGATAAAGTTAAAAGTATTATATCAAATAATATTATATTGTTGGACATTTTTGTTTGAAGAATTTTATCATCAATTATAAATGTGTTTGTTCCACATGTACTAATTACAGTTTCATTCACTACTTTTAATATGCCAATGATTTTATTCGTATGAAGGAATTGTTTCCTTTAATATACAGTAGACTGCACTTCCCTTGAAGTGCAGCAATATTATATCTCTAGTTAAATAAAAATATGAGTTAGTTTAGCTTTTCTTTGTAATATAATATCATTGTTCTCATGACCAAGTATGGATTGCAATGTTGCTTATTTGGCTTTACAAGAAACAGCAATGGCTACTATTTTCGATAGCACAATTTTCATCCGACACTGGTCAAGTACCATGCAAATACGAAGTTCTCTCAAATATATTAATTATAGGCATATCCTATATTATGACGTTGGAGGCATCACATCGTACAAATGTATTTAATATGAAGAGTATAAATACATTGATCTTTTTGTTTAATGATCTTAGGAAGATTTGGATGATGGCAAACATTAATAGGAGCGTCTATGCACTGCCTATGGAAGCAACATCAAATGGAGTATTTCAAGGAGACAATCCTCTTGATTTTGCATTACCACTAGCGATATTGCAGATATGCATCATTACTGTTCTTACTTGTGGACTTGCTTACTTCCTCAAACCTTTAAAGCAGCCTCATGTGATTGCAGAAATTATTGTAAGTGCATCTCCTTTATGACTATCACTTTTTAAAGATAACTTGAATCATGCTTAAATGTATAGGCTTGTAACGGATCTAGTGTCCATCTTGATTAGTTGCTTTTTCCCTTTTTCCCCATATCACTTGACCTTGAATTATAAATCAGTGAGATGCTGATAGAAAATTATATATTTTTGGTTATCTATGAAAGTTTATGTTTCTATTTTTCATAGAGTTCAACAAGAATTAATCTATATGCTTTCTTTATGAATTTAGTAAATTAGTAGCATACTTCAGCAGTCATATATACCTGTTAAATTCTTTCAAATGAAACTGTGTTCTAAAAAGAAAATTCAGGAATCATATAATCAGTTTAATGTTCAGATGCTATTAGTCAGTGTTTTGGCTATCCATGAGGGTTCAGGTGATCCATGTAGGTGGTTACGTAAGTAAATTTGAAACCTTGCTCAAGTAAGCCTCACTCTGTTACATCTAAACTCTGATCTCGGATAAGAATAGCTTTGACCAGACAATATCTTACTTTCTAAAGGCTTAGTAAACACAACACAATTGCAATGACTAGGATGACATAGGTATTTCAATAAGAGAAGTTTTACTAGACTTTGACAGAACTGGATAAAACTGTTAGCTTGTATGAGGTGCTTCTGTTGTATGGTGGTAGTTTGTCAAACAAAAATAACAATTTCTATTTGTTTTTCGAGCATGTATACATGAATTATCAGTTAAGATTAGAGCATGAAAGTTGTTTCCTAGAAGTTGCTTTAAATTCAATGAAGTTAGTAGATAGTGTGGATTGTATAGTGTTGATTGTTTAAATGTTACTTGATAATTCATGGTTGAATGCATATGTTTGACCGTTACTTGATAACTCATGTCTGTAATTTTAATTGTTGACCGTTAAACTTGTCTATAGGTAATTAGTATTTCCAAAGTAAAGACCAGCTGCAACAAAGAATTGTCGGTAATCAAGCAATGAACATGACTTTAATTATTATATATATTATAATATTTTGTTAGTACTAGTTGTGTAAACTTGTTTATGAATGGTTATGTTTATATGAATTTGCTCATTTTGTCGAAAAACAATTATCGAAATGGTTATGGATATCATATTTGATTAAGTGATTAATAAATTGTTGTTTCAATTGTTTAAATATGATGATTTTGCGATTGATTGATTTATTATTGATTTGAATATGACGATTCTGTGATTGATTGCTGGTTTTAATAAGACTTCTGCGAGTGATAGTCGGAAATGATACAAGCCACTAACCGGAAACGGTTTCATGGGCAGTATGTTGCAAAATAGTTAATAAACTTTAGTAGCATTTTATAAACGCTACAAAAATAAATGTAAACGGCTGTGACATGATTTCCGTTGCATTGAAAAAATTCTACCAAGACTTATAGTAGCGTTTCGTTAAACGCTGTGATACGACATGCAACTAAAAGTATGAAAATTTTTGTAGCGTTTTTAAAGTCCTACAATATGTCTAAGTTTTGGCAGCCTTTTCTACAACGCAACAAAAAGTTCCAGACTTTTAGTTGCATGTTGTGTCACATCGTTTACCGAAATGCTACTACAAGTTTTGTTAGCGTTTTTTCAACGCTACGAAATGCCTTTTCTGGTGTAGTGCTTCCTATAGGGGATCGGTCAACCGGTTTGAACGTGGCGGCTATGCTTTGAGCATCGACCAACAACTCAGATTTAATTATTTTAATCAAACAGTTATGATTGATTTGTGTAATTACAAATAAAGGACTAACACCACATTTTCCTTCTCATATTTTCTTACCCAAGTGGCTAAGCTCCATCATTCTCTCTTCTCCACTACTTCTAAATATTATATGTAAATATATGATCGAAGAAGGGTAGAAAATTAAAGAGAAGAAGAGAAGGAGCGAATCAATACTACGGAAAAAGGTAATTTTTATAATTGAATATATATTTCCTTTAACCTCAAATCTTTTCTCAGATCTGTAATTCTAATAGGTATACATACGCCTTGTTATTCATATTTTTTTGGATTAAAACAGAAAAGGAGTCAAGTGAAGGAATAGATTCAAATTTGGAGATTTAGAAAGCATAAAAGGTGACTGAGAAATTATATAATTTATTTATAACATTAAAATTTATATCGTAGGATTTTATTTAATTATCATGCCTAAATAAGATTTGATGAATTATAGGATTAAAACAAAGTATAGGAATGTCACCAACATATTCAATAAAATAGGTAATTCAAATAGAAATAGTAAATACAACCTAATCTCGAAATTGGAACTCAGTCCCAAATAATTATTAAAACGTTTGTTTATTCCGGATCTATAATTGGGTTGTAAATTAGGTTGCCCAAGTTAACTTGGAATGTGAATTTCTATGTTTTGATTATTTTGAGCAGGTTCTGTAACACCCCGTAATTTGGCGTTGGATGTAAACAATGGAATTTGACTACGAAACTTGCACCATTGCGTTCGTGGCAAAATTCTAAGAAACTTTCACATATGGAGTTTTGTGATCGGAGTCCAAATGAAGAAGTTATGGATGAAAAACGAATTCGAAACGAAAATAATTAAATAAGAAATAATTAACTTTTTATATTAATTACCTGGGCTCACAGGCTGACCCATCATTGGTTGACTGGTCGACCGGTAGCGACCTGGCGGCTCTAGCAAACCTAGGTCACAACGGCCCAGATTTAATATATTTCGATCGAACGGTTCTGGTTGATTTGACGCCTATAAATTCAGGCCTAACTCTCCCTTCCCTTTCATATTTTTATGGAGGCAGTAGCGAAGCTCTGCCATCTCTTCTTCTCACTTTCTCTCTAAATTATAAAGATAAAATATTTGTATCTATATTCATACAAATCGAAGAATAGTAGAAATCTAATAAAAAGGAGAAGAGAAAGAATCAAACATATCTAATCCGATCCCAAATCTTTTCACAGATCTATAATTCTAATATATGTATATACCCTTCTCTTGGATTAAAAAGGAGTTGGAGATGAATCAAAGGTTCTGCTTCAGATCTGGAGATTTTGATCGCTTTTAAAAGGTGAGTGGAAAATTTTATAGATTGTTATAATATGAAAATTATCCCGTTGGTGTTTATTTGATTTTTATGCCTAATTGGATAAGTATATATGAGTTGTAGGCAACGAATTGAACGATCTGAATATAATAAATATTGCCTATATATTTTTATTTATGAACTGATTTAGCATTGTATACAACCTGATCTAGAAATCAGTCCCCAAAGTATGAATTTAGAATATTAATTCAAATGAAATTTATTCCAGATCTGAAATAGGTTGTATAATAATGTTATAAAATTGGATTATTACCCTAATCTTGTTAGAGTATAAAATTTTCTATATTTGAAATTGTTGAAATTTAGATCCGCTTAAATTAGTATGATTTCTTTCCCCTTTAGAAGGATACAGTGTTTGATATAACAAGGAATATATGGAAATAGAAAGAGAAAGAGATGCGCAGAGTATGAATTCATTGTAGTTACACGGTCTATTTCAATAATAAAAAGAAATGATTATTGCTTGTAATTTCAAAGGATGCAATCTTTTATATGTTAAATTAAATCTTCTATTTTGGACTAATTTATGGAAATTGTAACGGGTAATCTTTTTAGATATGATTCCAACAATTTAACATGGAAAAGTATATTCTAGTAAAGGTATAAAACTAGATGTAACGACCCGCCATTCATTCCACAGAATGACGCATCATTAATAAGAAAGAAAGGGATAGAGAAAAGAAGAGAATAAAGAACTCAACAACATCAGAATCTCAACAGCGGAACGAATAAATTATATTAATAACATAATACTATTACATAGTATACAACATTCATCAGAGTTACACAGCTTATACATCACATACTAGACAGTTATAAACATCTGTCTAGACATTACAACTTAAATACATACAAGACACTATCACAGATCAACACAGCGGAACACTATATATCTACGAACGCTGAAGCCTCTTGCTCTATTGCTCCTCTAGAAAACTCGTCAAAGCTAAACCTGAATCCCTTGGCTACTCGTACAAATTTGAGTACCCAAGAGTTTATAAAACAAAAAATAAACACTTGGGTCAGACATGGGTCTGGTGTGAGTAACAGGTTAAATTTGCTTAACTTTGAAAATCCTTTGAAACAAAGGTATCACGTAAGACTCCCCACAAATAAACATGGAAAAGTTTTTACCTTACGCTAACCAAAACATTGATAGGAAATCCAGTTATATTATAATAGGTCTAGGGTTTTCAAATAAATATGAAATAGCTGAAATTGTTACATTATTAAATTCCAGCATACTAGCCACAAAGTGGGTTATACAATCGAGTCCGTTATCACTTATTGGAAATTGGATTCCATACAATGGCAGGGCTACTGGGGTACCGCCCATCATAGTACGGGGCCTAGATCACCGTACCGAGGATTACTCTCAATCCCCTGCAACACAAAGCCGGAACCATCCCTTACTGGATAATCCCGAATAAAAATCACCCCACAGATAGCCGTCGCCAACTGCACCACTAAGCCGAAATAGAGGAACTCTCTAGACATGGATGACCTTACTCTCAGTGGGTGCTACTCACGAAGCCTTGTTGCATCTACCCTGTTTTAGCCATTCCCGGTTGATGAGGCTTGAGGCTACGATTACCTTTAATTAGAACACATCACTTAGAATGCTCATCGTCCACCTGACGATGTTCTGAAAGCATTCAATCCATACAAGTTCGTTTCGGGTTCGAACGAAACCGAAGGCATTATCTCGTTACACTCATTTTGGAATCACCCTCAGAGTTAACGACAATAACCCTTGCACTCTGAATCTTCACCTTCACTTGAGATTCACGACCTAACGTTAATTTGGATCGATGTGGTATTCGGATATCCAAATCTGGAAACCCGATCCCGGTCTCATCGAAATCCAAAACGTATCTTTTAAGGCCAAGTTGTTTTAAAGTTAAAACAATTCAATTCTTTATCTATATACACACAGATAGATAACTCAATAGATAATCTACATTATCATCACAAACAGATAATTCACATTATCATTACAATTCAACTAAACATCCATATCGCAGATCAACACATATCTCATCAGAGATATCAAACAATGCAAAGCATTCAATATTATTCATCCATCCCTAAGTAATGATTTATATCATCTCTAATTAATTTAAAACGAATTAAATTAATTACTTCATTCTATAAATCCTGCTTACTTAATCATTAATTAAACCAATTAATTAATCATATTCTAAGTATCCATCTTAATTAATCATTCCTGATTAATTATTCTTTAATTACTTTAAGTAATTAATCCTTAATTAATTTCACAAATTAATTATCTTAAACCATTACAGTAATTAATCTTTAATTACTTCATTAATTAATTAACTATACTTAATTACATTAATCCTTAATTAATTACAATTAATTAATTACTTTAATCACTTATTATTGATTATTTAGTTTAAATTAATCAACTCTTAATTACATTATTAATTATATTAATTTAATGATCCTTAATTACTTCTTTAATTAATTACTCCATTTCAATTAATTACATTTAATAATTTATCTTTAATTAGTCACATTTATTAATCACCTTTGATTAATCCTAATTAGTAATTAACTTCCCTTAATTACTTCATTACATAAATTAATTAATCCTTAATTAATTATCTTTTAATTAATCCCTTGATTAATTATACAAAGTAATTAAACTCAAATTACTTTCATGATTAAATCTCCTTTAATTAATTACATCCAGTAATTACCTTTAATTACTTCCTAAGTAATTACACATCATTAATTACATTTAAGTAATTATACTTATCAAATCACCAAATGATTATCTTAAATTAATTTAATTAATTAATTTAAACTTATCAAATTTATTTAATTAATTACCTTAAGTAATTAATTCCCTTAATTACTCTCATTAAGTAATTATACTTAACCAATTTCATATTAACTAATTAATCTAATTGATTATCAAAAATTAATCACGTTAATTAATTATTAATAATCTCTAGTTAATTATCTCTCATTAACTATTAATAATACTTTAATTACTTTCTTTAAGTAATTAATCTTTAATCAACTATTATTAATTACAAATTAATAAATTCTTAATTACCAATTAATTAATCTTTAACTACTTAATTTATTGCTTAATTAATCTTTAAGCACTTGATTAATTAATTCCTAATCATTTATTAATAATCTATACTTATCTAAATAAATGATCCTTAATTTCAAATTAATTAACCTTTAATTAATTAACTTATAATCCTAATTATTTAATTAATTAACACTAAATCATTAATTAATTAATTTACCCTTTAATTATCTTATTAATTTAATGAATCTCACATCATTATTCTTAGTTATCTTTGAGATAAATTATTTCTTATAAATGACTTAATTATCATTTCCAAATACATTTGAAACCTTTTGCTTTTAAATTTTCCTTTAAATTTCATTTCAATATTAAAGATCTCAAATAATTTACAAATTAAACTTTAACAAAATTTAACAAATTTAAAAACATTTTAAATCAAATGTTAAAGAAACATTTATTATTTACAAAGAACTAGTTTTAACAAAATTGTTTAAATAAGACTTGATTTTGTTTTAAAAAGTTAAAACTGTTTTTATCCCAAATCTTCAGACCCGAGCCAAAACATCAAATACCCGAGCATATTTTAAAAACCCCCGAGATCAACTTCGAGATTTTCCTTCTTTTTATTTTAAACTTTATTATGTTAAACTTTAAAACTACTATAAAACACACACGAGTTTCCCTTGAAAACAAACTCGAGCCAGAACCCAACTATCACGAGCATGACTTCGAGCTTCCTCCTTCTTCCTCTAACACAACTCACAACCCATTCCTGATACCATGTGCACATGCACAGCCGGAAACTTCGACGCCAACCATCCCTCCGGGCCTCGCCAACCCACACTCGACCTCGACAACCACCATGTCGATGCAGCACAACGAAAACCCAAGGCAACCACAAAATCGCAATTCGATCGAAACAGGCAAATGCACACGATCGGAAATTCAACTATCGGCGACGAACCACGCCACCTAAACCCAAACTGCTGCAACCCCAGACGCGCTTCGAACCACCGAAGCTATCCTCCCTTATGCGATCCAGTCCGGTGCATCAACGACTTCGAAATTGTTTCGAGAATTACCATGACAAAAACTAGCCTTAAACCCTAAATTAATCTCGTTCATCCTCCACAATGATTTATAAAATCATCTAGCATTTTTGTGATGATCCCCAACCACTTAGCAAGCTATGACTCCAATCACGAAACCTAAAAACCCACCGATCACCAAAATTTCGACCAAACCCATTTCGCGTTCATCTTACTAATTCTCTAGATTTACCAAATTAAAAATCGTGATTTTTCTTTTAAAATCATTATTTTGAATAAGAAATCAGTTTATAACCCTGAATTGATAAATTAAGATACTTGAATTTTCACTTGTTTTAAACATGCACTGTTGTTTTCTAGTTTCTAGCGACATTCATATTTATTTTAACTTAATTAAATTTTTAAACTTTAATTTAGACTGAAACAAACAACATTTGTTTAAAGCCTAAGTCCTAACAGAGATTAGATAAAAATGAAATGAATTTTTGATCATAAATTTAAACTTAAAACTAAGAACAGAGATACATATCTACATCAGCATACACACATATATACATCCAGATAATCTACTTATATAAAATCACACAGAACATGTTATTTCCAGAAATTTAACATGCAACCAGGTTTAAGGATACTTAAGTTTTAAAAAAAATGTTACTCACCTGTTTAAAAATGAAGAACAGAGCAACTTTGTTTTTGAAAACAGCTTTAAACTTTAGAATCTGAATGCCTTTGCTTTTAAAACTTGAATTGCTTGCTATAGAAACTTGCATGCATGCTAAAATCGTGTTTGTTGAGATGTGTTGCTTAGATCAGGTTTGAGGAAGAAAGTATTCAGGATTTAAAGAAATGCAGGCTGGAGTTCCAGATTGCAGAAAAATGATGAACTACATGTTGATCTTTTGATTTGGAAAATGTATTACAGGGATTTTTGCTTTTTGATTTGAGGGGTTTGATTCTCTGGTTTATGAGGTGATTGAGTTACAGATTATTGTTTTGAGATTATGGTTTGAGGAATGTTGATTTACTGATTTGTTTTGAGAAATTTTGTTTTTGAGTATACTTCAGGCTGAAGTTTTTCTTATCTTTTGAATTGAAGAGGATAGAAAAAGAAAATGAGATGAGAGGCATATGTTTATATAAGTTAATTTGTAGTTTATTAAAAATAAAAGAAAACAAAAATTTAAAAACTTGACATTTGTCATTACCATTGTTAATTAGTTTACACTTGTTATTTAGGTGTCTTAATTTTATTACACTTGTCCTTTAAGTAATTCATATTTATTTTAAAATGTTAATAAAGACTTTTATACTTAAATTATAAATTTATAAATACTTATTTATATACATGGATAATTTTTAAAGAAATAAACCAATTATACTTATAAATAAAAGCTTATCCAAATATCTAAAATATTACCCCTTTTCGAATTTCAAAATTAATTTAAATTCAAATTCAAATTATATTTAAAAATCCAATTTAAAGTCAATTTATAATACACATTCAATTTGAAATAACAATCCTATTTACATTAAAATCTATTTATATCTATATATATAAAACAATATATCAATAATATTGTTTAAAATAATAATTTGTCAATTTTAAAATAATTTATAAAAGAGATTATAAATTACTACTATTACTAAATGAATTAACATATCATATGTAAATTGTATTTTAAACTTATATATATATACACTCTTAAACCATATTTATTAAGCAATATAAAATAAACCTTATTATTAACCTTACTTAAAACCATATAGTTATTTGTTTAAATAGCTTTGAAAAGCTTAATATTAAATAAATCATAATTTCCAAACTATCAAAATATATATATATATTAGAAATTTAAAAACAAGATTTTATTTATTTATTAAATTTCAAACCAAAGCTTATCTATTTACAATATATACACACATATATATATACATTATAAATAGAAATCATTTTATTAGTTTTTTAAAAGATAAAATTGACTAATTAAATATTTATTTAATTAGATTATTAAATCAATTCAAATTTTATTATCAAAGATTATCAAATCAATTTAATTATTTAAACAGATTATTAAATTGATATTGCCCATAAATTCCGGGATATCACATTCCTCCCCCCTTAAAAGAATTTCGTCCCCGAAATTTAAAACAAAGGTAATTTAATAATCTATTTAAATCACAAGCTTATATTATCATCCATATGCTAACAACCATAGCAACCAATTAACCCAATCAAACAATTTTAATTATCCAGACAAAATTCGGAATAGAATTTCCTAGAGTTTCCCAAGTATAAATACCGGGATACTCGCTCTACAGAATCCAAACAATCAATACTACTAAGCTATAGAGTTCCAACTCATCTAGATCTACAAAACTAAACATAATATCAGACTATAGACGAGTTTGACTCAACAACCAAATCTCCCTGAACTGCTGGTTCAAAAACCAGAGATATATGAAACACGTACTCCCTCAGAGATATGTAAAACACATCGAATTCCAATCATCCAAACTGACAATTCAACCTTGTAGACCAAGCTCTTATCCAAATCATAACATAGAAGAGATCCAATATTCCTTCGTCTCTTATCCACAAAATTTTTCTGACTATCCTGGGTTGCCTACAACCCTCTTGATCAGCTCAACCTTCGCTAATGCTTCTTGAAACAAACAGGACCAAAAATAACTCAACAAAATGATCCTCTCAAGATCTACCCATAATCCAAAACACAACTCTACTTCAAAATTACCAGTAGATTCCAAACTTACTTCTCTTATCCAGAGATGCACTCCCAAACTGCTTCCGCAGCACCACTCTGATCTGGAAAAGAATGAAAATGCTGATGAAGAACACGAGCACAGACTGGACAACACATCCCAGAAAATCACAGATAACTCAAGAGAACACTCAGCAATCGCAAGTCACTTTTGCGATCCTATCCAGCCTAATTCCAAAGAAACTGTTCTCTCTTTACCAACCAGAACAGCTTATACTTAACTATCCAATCCATCGAAGAAATGGATCCACTCTGCTGCTTCTGAACTTCACCTTCAGAAAAACTGCTCAGCTAGAAAACTTCCTGCCAACACATAGAATACTCCGAGCTGCACTGCTGCCACAGATGCCAAAGACTCCTAACCCAAAGCTCTTCGAGAAACTCGAACCTTTAAACTAAACAGAAACACCTTGCTGAACTCAGCCATAACACCGAAGCAGACACACTTCCTAAACTTGTTCCAAAGAAAACATCTTCAAGAACATCCATAGTCACTGCATCTCATCACACAGCTACTTCTTCCTAAGGTTGCCAAGATACCATCACTTGCTTCTGCTTAACCAACAGATCCAACTTCAAAGATAAACTCCGAACCTTAACAGGTTTCCTTCAGAGATTTGTGAAATCCTTACACTACTGCAAAGCTTACTCGAGACGGTATTAGGTCTACAGTCCCGTCAGATACACTTCCAACCTCAATATTCAAATTCCAACCATTGGTAGTCGTGTTACACACACCACCACCTCATCTACCTTTATGACTCATATTGGAAAACCCAAACAGGTAACCCAACCAATAGGTAGAAATAAATATATATATATATATATATATATAGTTATAAAAATTACAAATACGCGCTCTCAAGATAGACACCACTCCAGAGTCTAGGTATTCTCTTAACCAAGAGCTCTGATACCAACTGTAACGACCCGCCATTCATTCCACAGAATGATGCATTATTAATAAGAAAGAAAGGGATAGAGAAAAGAAGAGAAGAAAGAACTCAACAACATCAGAATCTCAACAGCGGAACGAATAAATTATATTAATAACATAATACTATTACATAGTATACAACATTCATCAGAGTTACACACCTTATACATCACATACTAGACAGTTATAAACATCTGTCTATACATTACAACTTAAATACATACAAGACACTATCACAGATTAACACAGCGGAACACTATATATCTACGAATGCTGAAGCCTCCTGCTCCATTGCTCCTTCAGAAAACTCGTCAAAGCTAAACCTAAATCCCTTGGCTACTCGTACAAATTTGAGTACCCAAGAGTTTATAAAACAGAAAATAAACACTTGGGTCAGACATGGTTCTGGTGTGAGTAACAGGTTAAATTTGCTTAACTTTGAAAATCCTTTGAAACAAAGGTATCACGTAAGAGTCCCCACAAATAAACATGGAAAAGTTTTTACCTTACGCTAACCAAAACATTGATAGGAAATCCAGTTATATTATAATAGGTCTAGGGTTTTCAAATAAATATGAAATAGCTGAAATTGTTACATTATTAAATTCCAGCATACTAGCCACAAAGTGGGTTATACAATCGAGTCCGTTATCACTTATTGGAAATTGGATTCCATACAATGGCAGGGCTACTGGGGTACCGCCCATCACAGTACGGGGCCTAGATCACCATACCGAGGATTACTCCCAATCCCCTGCAACACAAAGCCGGAACCATCCCTTACTGGATAATCCCGAATAAAAATCACCCCACAGATGGCCGTCGCCAACTGCACCACTAAGCCGAAATAAAGGAACTCTCTAGACATGGATGACCTTACTCTCAGTGGGTGCTACCCACGAAGCCTTGCTGCACCTCCCCTGTTTTAGCCATTCCCGGTTGATGAGGCTTGAGGCTTCGATTACCTTTAATTAGAACACATCACTTAGAATGCTCATCGTCCACCTGACGATGTTTTGAAAGCATTCAATCCATACAAGTTCGTTCCGGGTTCGAACGAAACCGAAGGCATTATCTCGTTACACTCGTTTTGGAATCACCCTCAGAGTTAACGACAATAACCCTTGCACTCTGAATCTTCACCTTCACTTGAGATTCACGACCTAACGTTAATTTGGATCGATGTGGTATTCGGATATCCAAATCTGGAAACCCGATCCCGGTCTCATCGAAATCCAAAACGTATCTTTTAAGGCCAAGTTGTTTTAAAGTTAAAACAATTCAATTCTTTATCTATATACACACAGATAGATAACTCAATAGATAATCTACATTATCATCACAAACAGATAATTCACATTATCATTACAATTCAACTAAACATCCATATCGCAGATCAACACATATCTCATCAGAGATATCAAACAATGCAAAGCATTCAATATTATTCATCCATCCCTAAGTAATGATTTATATCATCTCTAATTAATTTAAAACGAATTAAATTAATTACTTCATTCTATAAATCCTGCTTACTTAATCATTAATTAAACCAATTAATTAATCATATTCTAAGTATCCATCTTAATTAATCATTCCTGATTAATTATTCTTTAATTACTTTAAGTAATTAATCCTTAATTAATTTCACAAATTAATTATCTTAAACCATTACAGTAATTAATCTTTAATTACTTCATTAATTAATTAACTATACTTAATTACATTAATCCTTAATTAATTACAATTAATTAATTACTTTAATCACTTATTATTGATTATTTAGTTTAAATTAATCAACTCTTAATTACATTATTAATTATATTAATTTAATGATCCTTAATTACTTCTTTAATTAATTACTCCATTTCAATTAATTACATTTAATAATTTATCTTTAATTAGTCACATTTATTAATCACCTTTGATTAATCTCAATTAGTAATTAACTTCCCTTAATTACTTCATTACATAAATTAATTAATCCTTAATTAATTATCTTTTAATTAATCCCTTGATTAATTATATAAAGTAATTAAACTCAAATTACTTTCATTATTAAATCTCCTTTAATTAAGTAATTAAACTCAAATTATCTTAAATTAATTTAATTAATTAATTTAAACTTATCAAATTTATTTAATTAATTACCTTAAGTAATTAATTCCCTTAATTACTCCCATTAAGTAATTATACTTAACCAATTTCATATTAACTAATTAATCTAATTGATTATCAAAAATTAATCACGTTAATTAATTATTAATAATCTCTAGTTAATTATCTCTCATTAACTATTAATAATACTTTAATTACTTTCTTTAAGTAATTAATCTTTAATCAACTATTATTAATTACAAATTAATAAATTCTTAATTACCAATTAATTAATCTTTAACTACTTAATTTATTGCTTAATTAATCTTTAAGCACTTGATTAATTAATTCCTAGTCATTTATTAATAATCTATACTTATCTAAATAAATGATCCTTAATTTCAAATTAATTAACCTTTAATTAATTAACTTATCACTACGCCATAAATGGCCTACTGCAACATTTTTGCAAGGTGTTGCCAGCTCAAATGTTGCGATAGATATAAAAATTTGGTCCTACTGCAACATTGTATTTATGGTGTTACCTTAGCCATAAAAATGTGTTGCTCTAGCTAAACAAGTGTAACACGATGCAACATTTTTATACAGTGTTGCTATAGATGTATACAAATTAAAAAATTAATAAAATTAGCAATCCGCGTGAATACTATCCAACGGTCTACATTTAATCCGACTGTTAAAATGGATCACCGCTGCACTTTTTACCAAATTTTCGTTTTCCCGCTTATGTTGGTGTAGATCCCCTTTCAGTTTACCATATTCACGAAATCCCCAAATTCATACTTCCAACAAATTCACGAAATCCCCAAATTCATACTTCCAGCAAATTCACGAAATCCCCAAATCAAAAAACAAATTCACGAAATCCAGCAAATTCACGAAATCCAGCAAATTCATACTTCCAATTCGCTATTGCTAACAAAATAAAAAAGGCACTGTAACTAGAAGCTGCCTTCAATGCTAGGTCAGATCTAAATTTCCTATGCCTGAATCTTGTAGTTGCTGATTCCACCTAATGCCTGATGAATTTTGTTGTTTACTGCCGCCCATTTGATCTTTGCTCGCTGTTGGATCTGGATCTAAGCAGAAGTTCGTCGTTGTTCGATGCAGCCGCCTTGAAGAAACGCGATGCCTCGTTGTTCTGATGGAGTCGCTTAAGTCGCAATGAAGTTTTTGCCTCTGACTTCGCTTGAATTGAAGACGTTTCCTCAGCTTGCGTTTTTGTCAGTGTTCGTGCTCTGACTGCGGCTCTATTGATGATGTTTGTGGTTCTTTGACACTTAGGGTTGAACTTGAAAGTGTTGGTGTTCAGATAATGGTTTGCCAAACTTTGGATTGCAATGGTGTTGGTCTTAAATGTGGAGAAGGTTGTGTGCTAATTGCCCACTGTCCAGATTTTGGTCTTATTGGTGATTGCTGATGTGTTGAGCACTGTCGTCATGATGATCTCTTGCTGCTGATGCTGAAATCGATTGTGTAGTTCAATGCTTGCCGTAGTTGATAGCCTGATGTCTTGAATCTGGAAGCGATTTCTAAGGTTGATGTAAGACTTTCGTTACACGAACACAGCGATCGGATTGAGGTGAAGTTGAAAAACTTTTGGAATATTTTGAATAATGTTTGTTAACATGAAATGGTGCTCCAAGTCATGCTAACCTTATATATTTGGTCTGGACTGAACTGGTACCATGCTAACCTTGTTCTTTAACATGAACTGCTCCAAGTCCTTTGTATATCATATTACTGCCTATGTTTCTCTTGTACATGCCTGATGCATTCACTGTTTTTGCTTGATAGGCTGCCTATGTGTTGATGATGTAATTTGATGAGGCAGTGAGTGGGTGTTTTGTGAAAGAGGTTGGGAGTGTGGTCAGTGTTTGGTAGATGGTCAGTGTTTCAGGCAATTGTGTTTCAGGTAAGTGGTAGATGGGCAGTAGTTCCGATGGGTGATGAAGTTGCTGAGGATGGGGTTTGCTAAGTTCAGTCTTCATTTGTGCCCCGGACCCACGCCGGCGCTGCGCCCGGACCCGCTTCTCGCCTCGCCTTCGGCTCGGCACTCGGCTCGCCTTCGGCTCGGCATATATTTGTCAGTGTCGATGTCTGTATAAATTGAAACTGCATATCTAATGAGTGAACTGAGTGATGTAGTGAGGAATATCTGTATATGTGAATATCAGTGTTATATATCATTGAATTGTAAAATAGTGGAGTCAGGAATTTGTACTATTTCAAATGTTGAAATAAAATATTTATTTAAATAAATTACTGTTTAAATATCAAATTCTGTGCAATAGCATTTTATTAAATAAATATTTATTTTTATTAAAAAATCAAATATGCTCTACATTGTGGGCCCCACAAATTCAAAAAGTTCATATCTATAGCAACATTTTGGAATGTTGCTACAGATACCTATGGGTGTTGCCATAGACCCAAATAGGGTTCTACTGCAACAATATTACTTATGTTGCCTTAGATAGTCAAAATGTTGCCTTTGAGGTCTAAGGCAACGGCAAAAATTGCATCACCCTAAAAGTGTTGCCATAGACCTATGGCAACATTTTTCGGGCCTGAGCCAACATTTTTTTTGTGTTGCAGTAGGCCATTTATGGCGTAGTGTATAATCCTAATTATTTAATTAATTAACACTAAATCATTAATTAATTTACCCTTTAATTATTTTATTAATTTAATGAATCTCACATCATTATTCTTAATTATCTTTAAGATAAATTATTTCTTATAAATGACTTAATTATCATTTCCAAATACATTTGAAACCTTTTGCTTTTAAATTTTCCTTTAAATTTCATTTCAATATTAAAGATCTCAAATAATTTACAAATTAAACTTTAACAAAATTTAACAAATTTAAAAACATTTTAAATCAAATGTTAAAGAAACATTTATTATTTACAAAGAACTAGTTTTAACAAAATTGTTTAAATAAGACTTGATTTTGTTTTAAAAAGTTAAAACTGTTTTTATCCCAAATCTTCAGACCCGAGCCAAAACATCAAATACCCGAGCATATTTTGAAAACCCCCGAGATCAACTTCGAGATTTTCCTTCTTTTTATTTTAAACTTTATTATGTTAAACTTTAAAACTGCTATAAAATACACACGAGTTTCCCCTGAAAACAAACTCGAGCCAGAACCCAACTATCACGAGCATGACTTCGAGCTTCCTCCTTCTTCCTCTAACACAACTCACAACCCATTCCTGATACCATGTGCACGTGCACAGCCGGAAACTTCGACACCGACCATCCCTCCGGGCCTCTCCAACCCACACTCTACATCGACAACCACCATGTCGATGCAGCACAACGAAAACCCAAGGCAACCACAAAATCGCAATTCGATCGAAACAGGCAAATGCACACGATCGGAAATTCAACTATCGGCGACGAACCATGCCACCTAAACCCAAACTGCTGCAACCCCAGACGCGCTTCGAACCACCGAAGCTATCCTCCCTTATGCGATCCAGTCCGGTGCATCAACGACTTCGAAATTGTTTCGAGAATTACCATGACAAAAACTGGCCTTAAACCCTAAATTAATCTCGTTCATCCTCCACAATGATTTATAAATCCATCGAGCATTTTTGTGATGATCCCCAACCACTTAGCAAGCTATGACTCCAATCACGAAACCTAAAAACCCACCGATCACCAAAATTTCGACCAAACCCATTTCGCGTTCATCTTACTAATTCTCTAGATTTACCAAATTAAAAATCGTGATTTTTCTTTTAAAATCATTATTTTGAATAAGAAATCAGTTTATAACCCTGAATTGATAAATTAAGATACTTGAATTTTCACTTGTTTTAAACATGCACTGTTGTTTTCTAGTTTCTAGCGACATTCATATTTATTTTAACTTAATTAAATTTTTAAACTTTAATTTAGACTGAAACAAACAACATTTGTTTAAAGCCTAAGTCCTAACAGAGATTAGATAAAAATGAAATGAATTTTTGATCATAAATTTAAACTTAAAACTAAGAACAGAGATACATATCTACATCAGCATACACACATATATACATCCAGATAATCTACTTATATAAAATCACACAGAACATGTTATTTCCAGAAATTTAACATGCAACCAGGTTTAAGGATACTTAAGTTTTAAAAAAAATGTTACTCACCTGTTTAAAAATGAAGAACAGAGCAACTTTGTTTTTGAAAACAGCTTTAAACTTTAGAATCTGAATGCCTTTGCTTTTAAAACTTGAATTGCTTGCTATAGAAACTTGCATGCATGCTAAAATCGTGTTTGTTGAGATGTGTTGCTTAGATCAGGTTTGAGGAAGAAAGTATTCAGGATTTAAAGAAATGCAGGCTGGAGTTCCAGATTGCAGAAAAATGATGAACTACATGTTGATCTTTTGATTTGGAAAATGTATTACAGGGATTTTTGCTTTTTGATTTGAGGGGTTTGATTCTCTGGTTTATGAGGTGATTGAGTTACAGATTATTGTTTTGAGATTATGGTTTGAGGAATGTTGATTTACTGATTTGTTTTGAGAAATTTTGTTTTTGAGTATACTTCAGGCTGAAGTTTTTCTTATCTTTTGAATTGAAGAGGATAGAAAAAGAAAATGAGATGAGAGGCATATGTTTATATAAGTTAATTTGTAGTTTATTAAAAATAAAAGAAAACAAAAATTTAAAAACTTGACATTTGTCATTACCATTGTTAATTAGTTTACACTTGTTATTTAGGTGTCTTAATTTTATTACACTTGTCCTTTAAGTAATTCATATTTATTTTAAAATGTTAATAAAGACTTTTATACTTAAATTATAAATTTATAAATACTTATTTATATACATGGATAATTTTTAAAGAAATAAACCAATTATACTTATAAATAAAAGCTTATCCAAATATCTAAAATATTACCCCTTTTCGAATTTCAAAATTAATTTAAATTCAAATTCAAATTATATTTAAAAATCCAATTTAAAGTCAATTTATAATACACATTCAATTTGAAATAACAATCCTATTTACATTAAAATCTATTTATATCTATATATATAAAATAATATATCAATAATATTGTTTAAAATAATAATTTGTCAATTTTAAAATAATTTATAAAAGAGATTATAAATTACTACTATTACTAAATGAATTAACATATCATATGTAAATTGTATTTTAAACTTATATATATACACTCTTAAACCATATTTATTAAGCAATATAAAATAAACCTTATTATTAACCTTACTTAAAACCATATAGTTATTTGTTTAAATAGCTTTGAAAAGCTTAATATTAAATAAATCATAATTTCCAAACTATCAATATATATATATATATATTAGAAATTTAAAAACAAGATTTTATTTATTTATTAAATTTCAAACCAAAGCTTATCTATTTACAATATACACACACACACATATATATATATATACATTATAAATAGAAATCATTTTATTAGTTTTTAAAAGATAAAATTCACTAATTAAATATTTATTTAATTAGATTATTAAATCAATTCAAATTTTATTATCAAAGATTATCAAATCAATTTAATTATTTAAACAGATTATTAAATTGACATTGCCCATAAATTCCGGGATATCACACTAGAACACATTTAATAAAATTAAATATTTATACGTAATTATTACGCTTATAATAATTAAATAAAAATCTAATAATGATGCTTGTGAGTAATATTCTCATTTAGGATAAATGACTAATGAGAAAAGAATTTAAAAGGTCGTAACTCCAATAAATGGTAATAAATATGGGAGTTGTAATAAATTAATAGGGTAGATGGATTAATGGGACTGATAAAAATGGAATAGACATAAAAGGTTACTAATTTGAACTTATAATCATGCATAAATGTCTTAGGGAATATCCATTTGGATTTTATGGACAGATTGACATTTATGAGCATTAATGAGGATTTATGGATAGGTAAATATTTAAGCTAAATATTATTGCCTTAAATAAAAAAGGAATTAGTAAGCTAAATCCAATTTCTACCTAAGATAATATAAATAAAGAGTTTGGATGGTTAATTGGACTTAGTGAGTTAGTGATGCGAGGTCAATAGAGTCCCTCGATGGAAGACTGCCCTTCACTTTAAGGCTACCAGCAGTCGGGTGTACTTACTACTGATGTGAGATATCACTAATCCAATGAACCATGATGACATGACAAATTGGGCTTGCTTTCTTAATTGGGAAGTATTAAATGATCCAAATTTGGACTTAGGAGTGGTGAGGGATATCTCCATAGGAGTTCTTTTTTGGTTTGAGGTCTTAAATGGCTGAAGGGTCTGCATCTCTCCTAAATGGAAGTGTTAAGTAACCTAGTGAGATTCAAAATAAATAAATATGGATGTCTCTAAAGGGTTTTACTTCAGGGGTTAGGTCTCAAGTATCTGAAGGGTTCACCTCCCTACCCAAAGAAGTGACCTAATGAGATGCCATATTAATAATTAAAGAGTGAGAGTAGATATCTCGGGAAGGGTTCACTTTAGGTTTGGGGTCATAAGTGACTATAAAGTCCACCTCTTTCCTATAAAAGAAGTATTAAGTACCTCAATAAGGTTTCTAATCAATGGCAGCCAGATAGTACCATTGAGGAGCACGCTTCTGGAAGTAGGTCTTAAATGACGGGGTCTACCTATTTTCCAATAGGAAGTACTAAGTGGCTTGGGTACCGTCTCTTACATTGCTAAAGCCGAAATAATACCAGTACCATTTAGGACCACGCCTTGGGGATAGGTCTTAAATGATGGAGTCTACCTTAGTTAAGGATTAAATGACCAGAGTCTACTTATTTTTAATGAAAATGTATTAAGTGGCTTGGGTACTGTTTATTACATGACTACGACATTATTAGCGATAAATGCAGTTATAGTTGGACATTAAATGTCAGAAGCCTTAAATAGTGGTTAGAGGTCTTGTAGCCAAGACCCACTGACCATTGACAACATTGATAGGAAATCGCCTTGGGAATAGGTCTTAAATGACGAGGTCAACCTTAATTAAGGTCGTAAATGACAGAGTCTACCTATTTCTCTTTTAAAAGTATCGTAGAAGCCCGCTTCATATTTAGAAGTATTAAGAGGCTAATGGGTTTGGAAGTATTGGGTGCTTGTTATGGCTTCATTAGTATTTCGTACCTTAGGAAGGGGTAAGTATATAATTGTGTGTGCAATGTAAGGTTAGATTAGAATTTCTAACCTAAATGGACATAACAATTAAATGGAAACCTATTGGTATAAGTTTATGTTATGGACAGTTTATATTTTTCCTATCACCAGAACGTTGTTCTAACCCCCTCCTCATTACAACCATATGATAGAATTTATAGGAACATGTCATTGTAGCTGGATGTGCTTTGTTGTGGGAGAGTCTTCTCTCTCTCTCTCATGCTCAATGCCGATGTGACAATTTACTACTATCCGAGGAATACCATTAATTTCGAGGTAGTATTCGTAGCTAGTATTCTTATCCTATTATTGTTTCCGCTGTGAGTTTAAATTTCTATCAATCTCTTATAACACTCATGCTTATTTGCAAGTACCAAATCCAACGACCTTTGCTTTAATGGACTTGGATTTTGATAATTGTCGAAATTTAGGCGCATTATGGAATGGGTTGATACTACAAAAAAACTAGTATTAGTAGCACAATATAGCAGCGTTTCAGTCTTATGTGCAACCTTTGTTTACTGTGGACATGTTGAGTAAAAATGAAATGCTACTCATGCTAAAAATATTTGGCGGGACGCCAATATTAGGCGGCTACGTTTATTTTGGTCATTGGAATTCATGTTCATTTAGAGCCTTTTTAAGTTCTCAATTTTCATTCAAAGAAATAGGTTAAAGAATAAAGAACTCTCCAAATTTTCCGAATCCAAATCTCAACTTTCCATACCTAAATCCCGACTTCCCTAATCTAAATCTCATCGGTTCTTAGGGTAAACTTCTAGATCTGGAGGAGTATGTTTCTCTGTATTCTAGGGTAGGCGAACCTGACACCTTGGCTTCATAGCTTTAGTTCCACACGGTGTTTCACACCAACGAAGGCTAACTAACTCAACGTCGATCTCTCTTGTTCCAGAATCAAAAAGTTATAGTTCTGAGTTGAGATTTTATCTTATGATTTGGTACTTTTATCCAAAATTGTATGATCTGAGCATTTTCATTTTCATAATCATATTTTGTCTTCTTAAATAATTAATTGATTAAGATCTACGGAGTATTGTTTTTTTTTATTTGAATCATTTAACAGTTTTATTCATTTATCTAATTAATCATTGTTTTGAGCTGAAGAGATATTTGATCCGATTGCATTTTGTAGTTAATATGGCAGATGATTTTGTTATTCAATACATGTGTACTACCCCTATAATTTGAACATAAGACATATCACTCCGATGTCACATCACTCGGCTTTTTGCTGTCTTTTATAGGCTGAGTATTTTGAAGTTGATCCCGGATGGAAAAGGTGGTTTTTTAATGCTTGGAGCAAGCTTACCATCTTCAGGGGTTAGTTTTATCTTATTTGCATAATTTATCTGTATTCTGTATTGTATACTGGTGTTTGTTTAGAAAAAAAGTTGCTTATCCAGAATTAAAATGCAATTTTTTTGTTTGGGTTGGTACTCGATCTGTTGTAGATGGACATCACATAAATACCTTTTTTGATTAGGTTCTATGACTATAATCAGTCTTCTTTTAAAAAAATTGTGTTGGCTTAGTAGTTTTATTATGGATGGTTTTGATTGACCTTCATACATTCAGTGGATATTTGCATTATTGTACCACAAAACTAATTTTGATATTAAACGATATAGTGGTAATTTTTTTATTAAAGTCACATATTAAATTTGCTTACCATGTCTGGTTTAACTCCTTTCTCGTTCATCAATGGGGAATGTCTTTATCTTGTCTTATGCATCAGTCACTTGTAGTGCATTCTGAGTAATGCGAGGCTGATGGTGATCTTTCTTGAGTGATTATAGTACATGTGCCATCTTGTTTATGCATCAGACACTTGCAGTGCATTCTATTTAGATAATGTAGGACAATATTTGATGCCTTTGGGAGTTGATACACATGGGATTCTTCTATTTAGAATGTTGATTGGAGAAGCACATGAAGATAGTCTCTACATGATATATCGATCATACTTTAGTCTGCAAAATTATTTTGCAGTTGTTGCTTTTTATTAATCATATATTTGGAAGCATTGGTTCTATAGGAGGTGGACTTGTTCTCGAGGAAGAAGGTCCACTCGTCTATACTGTTGCTTGTATCACTTCTATTCTTAAGTAGGTGCTGTGTTTTTTATTATAACAGGCTAACATTAGGAGTCCATCTTAATTTTACCTTTTTTGTTTGGATGAGTGGTGCTAGAGCAGGTGATTTATTAGAATTACCATGCTTACTTTGATATTAATGCAAATATAATGTATAAACTACGACATCAAAGCTGGTACAATTAACATGAGTGCATGATATCAAGATGCAACCATATTTTGGTAAAAATCATGATAGGAAGCTAAATTTATCGTCGATTTAGAAAAAAAACTTAATACTGCGATTCAAGGGACAACAATATTAATCTAATTACAGAATACAATGATCTTACAACAATTTTTACTTTATTTCTATGTTTTGCTTCATATCCTATGTTTAGATATCTTTTCATCTTCTAAGATGGATCAACATATCGACGTAGGATATGAACACTTGAGTTATCAAATGCATTGGAAAACCGAGATCCATCTTCTGATCCGTGCAACGCATTCAGTTCTATGCCAAACCCAACTTTAAATATTGAATCCATGGTTGATTTCATGAATATGTCCTGCATTAATCTCAAAATAGATGAACTATTCAGTTATTTATCTACATAACCATTGCTTCAGTGAAAAAAGGTTAATATAGCTGGATATCCATCGCCACTTTTGAGTTGGCCTTCTAAAGATAATATGTGCTAGTTCAACTACCTTATTCTTAAACACTATGCTACTGTAATCCCTTAAAAACCTTATCGAGAATTCAAGGCTCGCTAGCTTCCTTTGCTGATGCCATTTGTCACCACAATTGTAAAAATCCCATCTCGTAAGTGATCACTAAGATTTTCATAGGTATATGATCCCTAGAATGGTGTTTTTATTTAGAACTTGTTTTTTAGCACTTAAGAATAGACATTCTTACTTAGTAGAAAAAAAGCAGCACGTTTTTTGTACCGTGGTGATGTATAACTTATAAGTTTAAGCACTCACTGAAGTAATTAATAATTTTGCTTTATATAAAAAACCCAATGACCCAGGCTATTTGCACAGTAGTAAACTCCTTTCATCCCACATCAAAAGTAGGAGAGAAAAAATTGTAGACAAAAATGTTCTTTTTTTTACAATCCAAATATTTTCTGAAAAATTTGTTAAAAAAGGAGTGTAGTGTTTTAACAATGAAATCTTTAAAGGATATGTCAAAATTTTGGAAGTTTTTTAGCAAAAAATAATATTCATTTGAGAATAATAATAATAATAATAAATTTTTTGCTTTTAAATTTTAGTTCCGAGGATGAAAAGTTAGATTTCAATGTCCATGCTAGGGTTGGGCAATGTCATCTATTTAACCACATTTGACATGACTGACCTAATAGCGAACACCTTATAAGTAACATAATAATGAACACTTAAAATCTCAACTAACTATAGCGTATTAATAAAGCGTCTTTGCTCTATCCTAGTTAACGAGGGCATCATAGATCCAATATTTCCTCTTCAAAATGCTAAAATTAATTAAACCAAACATAAATCCAATAAACATTGTTGGAAAATTTAATAAACTTTTGCCTATTTATTTTGTGTATTGTTTTGATATTTTATTTCTTTGATTTGGAGAAAAAGAAGATGGATTGAAGAAGAAAAGTGGACGTGTCATTTAACCATAACATTATTCTTCTGAGTTGGTTTGTTCAGGAGACAAATCCACTGTGAATTGATTTGTTCAGCAGATATAAGATGTATATCGATTGCACCTATTTTTTCTTTTTAGCATCCCAAATGCTCCTTAATTTCCACCATTAAATTCAATATAAAAAAGTTAATAAAGACAAAATGTTCTCGAATTTCATATGATATTTTTCATTCAATCGCATTCATTTATTTAAGGACAATTTTTCAAACAGTGTTCTGGGAGAAAACATATTGCACAAGTAGGCCTCAAAGAAAACTAATTGCAAAACTAGGCCTCGTTTTGCATAACACTTGCGCAATTATGGAATGCGCAAGTATATATTTTTCATACTTATAGCTTGCACATTCCATAAGTGCGTAAGCTATATGATAGTGTTTGCGCACTTATGGAATGCGCAAGTACAAATTCGAGCACGAAATGGACAGAGAGCTGCTTCATTCCTCATTTCTTCATCTCTCTCAAATTTTCACAAAACCCTCACCATTTCCAACTCCAAACCCCTTCCAAATCCAAATCTATCACCTCAAAAACATTGCTCTAGCTCTATTTCTTCAATCAATCACTAGATTAAGCGTAAAATGGAAGAAAGCTCATCTTCTTCTCTGATTAGAGGTAAAAAAAAATTATTGCAAAATGAATACTACTTGAAAAATGATTGTTGTTGTAAGAGTAGTCATGTTGATTTTGGATGTCAATGTGCTATAATTGTAGGTTTGTTTGTTGAAAATGAAAAATGATTTG
Source organism: Allium fistulosum (assembly GCA_030737815.1). Classification (NCBI taxonomy): domain Eukaryota; kingdom Viridiplantae; phylum Streptophyta; class Magnoliopsida; order Asparagales; family Amaryllidaceae; genus Allium; species Allium fistulosum. The sequence continues at coordinate 857,547,471 of CM060907.1, forward strand.
GATTGTTTGTATAGCCAAAACCCTAACTTTGTACATAGTTTTTGTAGTGATAAATGGTTGTTGTTGTTTGTAGAATTGTCTCCCGGGCCCGAAGATAGAAGTGTTCTCTATCTTCAAGAACACCATAGGAGCCAAAACGACACATTAATGGAGGTAAATGTTCGATATTGGTAAACCAGGGGAATGCAAATATGAAGCACTAATTATAATTTGTTTATACATTTCAGAGTGTTGAAAGTGTAAAGATATGCGATCATTCGAGCAAGCTCAAGGAGATCAATTATAAAGATCTAAGATTGGAGCCGAATCAACGATTCTCCGGATTTTGGAAAGCTATGCAAATCGACTACATTCGGCTCGATCATCACCTTATTACCGCTTTATGTGATAGATGGAGGCTGGAAACAAATACGTTTCGTATGAGAGTCGGGGAGATGACAGTGACTCTAGCGGATGTGCATTTTCTTTTCACTCTTAAAGCAGATGGTCACCCAGTATGTTCGCAAAATTTAGATATCGATTACATTGAATTGGCTCATGACTTGCTTGGTATTTTTCCGCCTAGAGAGGCGGTTAAGTCTAAAAGTGAATTATCAATGACTTGGCTTAAAAGTGAATTTTCCGAACCACTACCCGAAGGGGCGACAGATTTAGATATACTTCGCCGCACTCATGCCGTGATATTGTATTTTATGAGTTGCCGATTATTTCCCGATCATTCGAAAGGGAGATTAAATTTCAAATTATTACCTTTTTGGATGATTTGGCTGACTGTGGTTATCATTCTTGGGGTAGTGTTGTTCTCTGCTATTTGTATAGTGAGTTGTCACACGTTGCCTTGCAATGTCAAAACGTTTTAGGGGGTTCTGCAACGTTGTTGCAACTATGGTCATGTCACATATTGCTATTGGATGGCCGTCTATTAGAATTCCTATCGGCTTAGATCTGTATCTTCCATTCGGGGCTAGGTGGAATTGTGCTAGGAGTTGGCGTGAGACGCCAAGAAATGTACAGTTTGACCGTAATGAGTTGGATTTGTTGGCGGATGATGCGGTTACATGGGAACCATATTCATTAGTGTAAAAGTTTGGGCATCCGGACATTGAGTATTCATTCGCCAGTTGGATTTCTAAGAGCCGACTGATTCTATTTTTAGACTTTGAGTTGTATGCACCCGATCGGGTTTTGAGACAGTATTACTTTGATTATCAGCACATTCCCGATCCTGTCGTCCCCCTTGACCCAGAACCCACTAGCTAGATGGCATTTTTGGAGGAAAGTAATGCTATTTGGCAATCAAGAATTGATCGTGCCGAACGAGCACGCGAGCCTCCGACACCTTTGAGCGAGTACGAGTAATGGTATTGGGGAATTAGTCGTCGTTATGTTCTTAAAAAGTCGGCAAGGAAGTTGGTTGCATACACTCCCCGTGCTCCTTTAGAACGTGATGTGGTAAGTATTAGTAATTTCAAAATTTTGATAGATCAATTTTTATCTCATATTGATGCATTGTTATGACTTATGGTTTAGGTAAGCGGAATATACAGCGCTTTGGATGTGGTGGGCGAAATAGAAGAAAGTCATATCGAGCCGAACAAGGTCAAAAGCAAGTGCATTGACCTACGATTAATACTTGACATGATTTTGGGTCGGAACAAACTAAGAAGGCCGGCCAAACCGCTGCGCATTGTAGAAGAGCCACCATGTTCTACAGAGGAGACACATACTATAGTAGCGGGTGGACAAGCCCAATGGGAGGAGTCACATGCGGAGGAGGAGGCTTCACAACATCCTGGTGGCGAAACTACAACTGGATGGCCAGCTTGGCCCGAGGTAGAGCAGCAATACACCGGTGGAGAAACTCATGCTGAATGACCCATTTGGCATGAAGGAGAACAACAATTCGGATATGTTGGACAGCCGACATACGAGCATGCGCAAGAGCCGCCGTAGTGGGAAATTCAACGACAAGAACTCATTTTTGGGCCAAGCCAACAACAAGAAATTCCACTTCCGACACCCACTTCTGCATTCGAAGAAGGCCAAGGATCGGCTCCCATCGCGTACAAATGGAAGAAGAAGAAGAAGAGAGACACCCCACTAGAGCTTAGACGGATTCGTGGTTGACGGTTTTGGTCTTATTGTTGTTGTTCTTTGGTTGGGTAAGGGGTTGTTGACTTATATGTTTCTATGTTATTGTATGACTTGTTCAACCTTGGTTGGATGATTTTCAATTGTCATTTAGATGTTGTGGCATGTTATTTATTTTGTTTGGTGATGGTATTGTTAATGGAATGGTATGTGCATGCTTATAGAATGTTGGTCAAGATGTATTTTGGAATTTGGGGTTTTGCAGTATGGGGGAGCAGCTCTTTGTTTGGAATAGACCCAAAAAATAGACTGCGCATTTGTGGAATGCGCAAACTATATTGTCAATATAGCTTGCATATTCCACATATGCGCAAGCTATTTTTGGGTTATTTACAGCAATCCACAAATTCAACATTTGGTCTTTTGTAGCATTTGTGGAATGCTGCAAATAACCCAGCTCTACGCTTGCGCATATTTGGAATGTGCAAGCTATGTTGTCAATATAGCTTGCGCATTTCTGGAATGCGCAAGTTATATTGACAACATAGCTTGTGCATTCCATATATGTGCAAGCGTGTTTTTGTCCCTGTCCGGGAAAGAGAGCTGTTTCAACACCATAAATCACACAATTTCACACAAAAAGTTTGAACAACATTCTATATAACATGCAAACACCATTCGAATGACAACACCATCACATAACAAAGTCAACAACATGCCACAACATCCAAAAAAGTTTCAACAAGTCTTACAATAACATAGACGTTCTACTTATACTACAATTCAACGCGGACAAGTTTTCTTCTTGTGGCCAATAGAACCACATTTGCTACATCTGTTATGGCCGGATGAAGATGGCGGATCCATGAAACCTTTTATTCGAGTAGACCGAGGATGACCTGAATTTCTACGCACAGGCGGTGGTTGTATAATTGGACCATCGTAGACGTCCCAATGTCGACTATTTGGTACAAGGTGGAATAAAGGAGCATAAGCTGCGGAATACATAGCCATCGTGTACCACGTGGAGATTAAGTTAAAATACGCTCTATTAGCACCACCCGAACCACGTGAACAAGCCTCTAGTACATGGGGCATGGAAAATGGTCTAATGTTGGCATGTTGCATGAACATTTGGCAACATTATCTTCGATATTCATCATATAATCAAACATATGCACATCTTTCACCTGCCATTCAACGAAGCTATATCTCTCTATAGACATGAGCCTCGATTCTTCCATTCTTCTCCGCGCTAATGCTTCCCACCTAGGTGCGAGCTGCGACATCCACTCTTCCCCTTGAGTTTGTCATTCGACGAAGTAATGGTTCAGTCGATGAAACATACGTGCAACCAATGATCTAACAAGTAAATTCCTAGTTCCTTTGAGCACACCGTTAAAGCTTTCGGAAACATTGGTCATCATCATATTGAATCTTACTCCACCATCATGACAAAGAGTCTAGCTTGATTCCTGGTCTTTCAAACTTCTTTCAATCCAAGCATCGGCTTCTCGATTTACATCCTTCAACTATTTTCGAAGATCATTATATTTTACGACCTCTGATGCCGTGGCACATGCATGTAGCAAATTTTGTAGCTCATCCATGCCAAACCCCGTTTTCTTGAAATTTTCTATAACAACCCGCATATTTATCAATTGTATATTTAAATATTTTATTTAAATATTTCATCGTTCATCGGATTTTAGTCCGAAAACCTACTTTTAGCAAACAGTCAAATTGAGACTCGAGACCACTTCCATTGAGTTCAAAATGCCGTTTGCGACCATTTTAAGTATAAACTTCGATATGATTGGAGTTGATCGAATTTGGCTACTTTTTCTATTTGGGTTTTGGATTTGGATTCAGCCCACTAGCTAACTTAATACCCTAACTCAGCCCTCTCCTCTCCTTAAACTCATTCCCACTCCTCAAACTCAAGCTAAAACTGAAAATGGTGGAGAGGAAAGGGAATTAGAAATTCCAAGCCCTAGTTTCTTCTTTCAAACTTGAATTCTTGCTCCAAAATCAAAGAGAAGCTATTGGTAAGCATCTCCTTCTTCTTCTCCAACTCTTTCTCCTTCTAATTTCAGAAAATTCCTAAACCTAACTTTGGGAATGTTATTCTTTTAAGCTTTGATTCAAGCTTGTAGAGTTGGAATTGAAGTGTGCTTGCTCTTGCCATTGCTCTATAGCTTCTTCTTCATTTGTTTTGGGTTTAAAGGTGAGATTTTTATCTCACATCTTAGTCTATAATTATCTTCGATTGTTAGGTATGAATTCCTAACACTTATTCATGTGCATTTGATGTTGGTTTGGATCGATTTTGTGTATATTCCAATTTTTGGTGTTTTGGTTTAATTTTTGTGAAAATCCTTTTATGGATGATTTGAACATGTTTTTGGTGATTGCATCTAAGTACCTATAGGGCTGGGTTGCCGATTGGCGTAAACCCTTAGTACTCGTCGCTCGTTCGATCGCATTTCAGTTTGGATTCATCGTTTTCGAGCTAGGCTATTTTTTTTAGCCTTCCAGAAAAATTCAGACGTTTGTCATAAAAATTCAGACGTCTGAGATAAATTTAGACGTCTGTCACAAAAATTCAGACGTCTGAGATCAAATTCAGACGTCTGTCATAAAAATTTAGACGTCTGAATTTAGTTCAAAATGTTATTTACTCTCTGTTTCAATTTTAGACCTCTGAGACGTCTGTCACAAAAATTCAGACGTCTGAGATCAAATTTAGACGTCTGAACTGCTGATTTTGCTCAATTTGCCTATTTTCAAGTAAATTTCCAAGGTTTATCGATTTTTGTCGATCCGACCTATTGTTATCAATTATTATCGAGTTTGATGACTTCTTTCTTTGGACTTTTGAGAATATCCATTTTTGATGGATTCGTTATTGATTTCTTTGGATTTTATTCACGTCTTCGAATGTGAATTTTAATGCTTGATTGTTCTACAATCATTTCTATGATTTGTCACTTTAAAATATAAAGGTTTTCTATACTAGTAGTAAATATCAAAACCTTTTCATTAAAACGATTTCAACTCTATTTTCAATATCAAAGCTCGTTTCTTAAAACCGTTTTCCAATCTATTAGTATATACAAACCTTTACCTCATTCGTATGAGAAAATCTAATTAAACGGCTTAGCAAAACAAGTGGTATGAAACGCTTGCGTTTACTTCGTCGGTTAATTTATGGACTTGTTCGATTGAAACTCTTGTGACAATTTTCTAGTGGAGATCTACAATCTGTTCGTAAATATTTGAGTTAAGCAAGTGGTTATGGGACATGAAGCTAAACTCTTATATTTACTAGCTTAGCGTAATCAACACTTCCTTATGATCATGACGATCATTCTTGTGATTTAGACTAGCGATTGAGCGATGTCTCTTTGTTTGCGAGGTTAGACTAGACACCATTTGTGTGATTTCGATTCACACATATCTCTTTATCTTCAAGGTTAGTCTATATCTCATTGGTGTGATTTCGATTCACACATATTTAAACTCTTGTGACAATTTTCTAGTGCAGATCTACAATCTGTTCGTAAATATTTGAGTTAAGCAAGTGGTTATGGGACATGAAGCTAAACTCTTATATTTACTAGCTTAGTGTAATCGACACTTCTTGATGATCGATGGCGATCATTTTATGGTTTAGACTAGCAATGTGCGATGTCTCTTTGTCCACGTGGAGGATTGTTCCTCGTTTTTATGAGCTTCGACTCACCAGGAGGAGCTTCGGCTCAAAGTCCGCAATGGGGGACTATACCCAGTCAGGAGGAGCTTCGGCTCATCAGGAGGAGCTTCGGCTCAAAGTCCGCAGTGGGGGACTATACCCAGTCAGGAGGAGCTTCGGCTCAAAGTCCGCAATGGGGGACTATACCCAGTCAGGAGGAGCTTCGGCTCATCAGGAGGAGCTTCGGCTCAAAGTCCACAATGGGGGACTATACCCAGTCAGGAGGAGCTCCGGCTCATTTTTATAGGATTGGCCATCCTCTTTCTTGTGATTTCTGGATTTCTAATTATTGATTTCTGGGATTTATGTTTCACCACCTTTTTCAGTTGGCATTGATATGTGTGTCATTTACTGTGGTTTGGTGAATTAAATTAATAATATGACATTCTTTTAATCTTTGAGAAGATTCTTGTGATATTGATTAATCTCTTGTTGATTATCATTTTCATACTTGTAGTAGTATGCTTTTATGGTTATTATATGTTTATGCCATATCTCTTGTTCTATATCATTTTATCTGATAATTATAGCTAGACTGATCCGTTTATTATTTTCTTCTTAAATAATACTCGGGTCAGACTGAGATTTTACAGGTGCTTCTTCATGACTTCCTATCTGGAACCATCATCTGATTTTTGGCTTACTACTCTAGTTTAGTAGTTTTTGTTGTATACATTTGAAATTAGACTCCTTGATGTATACATATTCTTTTGGCTAGCACTTGTATCTATTCTTTCGTGTTATTGTGGATCTTATTTGACCACTACTCTGATGTACACTTTCATGTGTTATATTCATATCTATTTCCGCCTTTGTGATATGAACTGTCTGTGACTGATTTGTGTTACGTTTATTTCTATATTTGTTTCCGAAGATTTTATATTGCCACCGTGTGATAGCTTTGGGTTTGTATCAGTATGTCGGATTTCCTCCTTAAATGAAGTTCATGCTATACTATCTGACATATCGGTGCTCGCTCAAAGAAGTTACATGGATGGTCGCTCCTCAACAGCCTTATTCTCCGTGCTAGTTGACAGCATTACACCGTAGTGTTCTTGGCTAGCGTGGGTATAGAGGTGGGGCGTCACAGCTTGGTATCAGAGCCAAACTTCGGAACAATGTAGAATTATCTAGCAAGGATCATGTCCTAAGTCTTTCTTAGGAGTTGTGCCTTAGGATTTTATTCGTGTCTTCGTACCATTCTATCCTATTTTCTTTTATGATTCCTTGTTTTATCAATCAAGATTGTTTGATATTCATTCTGAGAATAACTTTTTCTTCTTTTTTCTTTCTTAAAGAAGAGAAATGGTTAGATCTAGCCGTCCCAGCACCGGTCAATCCAGTGCTACTCCTCAGGAGGGAGTATTTATGTCTGCCCAGCAGCTTCTGGATCTTGTTAAGAATGCTCAAGCTATCGGACCCATTCCAGAGCCTACCCATCCTAGATCCGGTTTTGCACGCATGTGTAGAGACTATACCGATTTGGGTGGAAGGCCATTCCGGGGATCCGAGAGTGTTATCGAAATTCAAGCTTGGCTCAAATCATGCGATCGCATCTTTTCTCGCATGAACCTTATTGATCTCCACCGAGTCCAAGTGGCTTCTAGCATGCTCCAAGAAAGAGCATTGGATTGGTATGAACTCCTTATTTCAGAGATTACCGAAGCGGATCTCAGCTGGGAGCAATTCCGGAAACGCTTCGAATTGAAATTTGTGCCGGAAGCTGAAAAAGTAACTTTAGCCCGGCGCTTCATAGACCTTGTTCAAGGTGAATCTTCTGTGATAGACTATGTCGCATCTTTCGAATCTCTTTCTAGATATGGGGTTGAGTATATTAATACCCCGATGAAGAAAAATCAGAGGTTCGTCTATGGCTTGAATAAGAATCTTAAGAAGCCATTGCTCCTGAAACTCGAAGTTTCGTTTAATCAGCTTATTGACATCGCTCTTCGTCTTGAAGAGGCCGATAGAGAAAGCGATATTGAAGTTGTGCGTGCCAAACAGAACTTCAACGACAACATGAAAAGGCCTATTAAATTCACAAGCCCCAATCCCATTAAGAAAGGGAAGCAACAAATTCCGGTAGCAAAGACTCCTACCTCTAGTCATGGACGATGCTACAATTGTGGTCTTACGGACCACTATGCAAGGGAGTGCCCGAAACCACTCTTCTGTCGTTATTGCAAAAGTTCGGGTCCTCTTATATCTACATGTCCCATTCTTAAAAGTAGGAGAAAGGGAGAGCTAAATGTTGTTCAAGCCTCCGGTGACACTTCTCTTGGTTAAGGTAATTCTCCTTCTATCTTTAGCGATATTTCTTTTGAGATTATCTTATTCGAGTTCTTTTTGATATGGGTTTCATCTCATTATTTTTATATCAAAAGAACTTGTGATTCTTTTTCTTTAAACATTTCTGGGCTTGATGATTTCATTGAGGATTGCGAATCCGGATTGGTGGGTCCACAACACTCAATTTGCTTTTTATTGACGTCGAAATTATTTTATGTGATTTTTCTTTCCGAGCCGATTTTTACTTATGCTTCGGAATTGACTTTTGTAAGGATTGGCTTAATTATTATGAAGCCATATCCTTTGTCCCGTGTGGACTATTCATCTTTGACATTTTCAATCTGTTAAGCAGATTTCTGTTTTTCCCTTGTGATTTTGATTCCAATTTGATGGCATCATTTTATTCTTTAAGCTCACATGATGAGGAAAGTGTTATTTCTCTCATTCATGTAGTTTGAGAATTTTCCGGTATTTTTGAGCTTGTCTTAGGATTATCGTCTAAGAAATCTTTTGAGTGGTGTTAAGGTCTTTTCAGCTCGACCTTGCCACCAGTTTTCTTTAGCTACGAGTTGCGAAAGTTAGCATCCATTTACCGCATTTCGCACTCGTTATGATTCTTATGAATGACTTGTTATGTCATTCAGTTTATCCAGTTTATTTCATCCATTTTTGTAAATCGAGTATTCTATGAATATTTCGATGAGACCATTCTTGTATTCATTGATTTTGGGTGAAAATAGCAATTTAAAATTTTGCAAATCTTTTACATAAGATTTATTTATGAGTACAAATGGGATTTTTGTTCTTTAAGCAAACAAAGAATGTTCTTAAAAGTTTTTAAGAAACATGTTTATTATCTTGAAGATGATTTTGTGATTGTATTGCCCATTGAGTGCTTTAAGAATTTTGGTCGATGCGCTTGATCAACGTTATCGATAGGAATCTCCTAAACACTTTGATGAGACAATCAGACACAGTAAATTGACTTGAAAAATAAAAGTTTTTCTAGAAAGATTATTACATAAAGATAATTGTGATTTTGAAAGTTTTAGCTTTTCGGGAAAGAAGATTATTTGAAAGAATTCTTTTCCGATGCTTCTATTCTTGTGATTCCCGATGGGAACCAAGACTTTATCTTTTGTACCAATGCTAATCGTATTGGTTTGGATGTCGTTCTCTTTCTTTTGCTTTTAAATCATTAATGCCTATTGAGACTAGATATGCCACTCATGATCTAGTGCTCGTGGCTATCGATTTCTCTTTTAAAAATTTGGCATCATTAGTTTTGGGTGAGAAATTTGTTCTCTACCCTGATCATAAATCTTTGGAATATTAATTTTCTCATAAGAAACTTAATATTGGATCGAGTTCCTTGCATCTTATGATCTTGATATTCTTTGTTTACTCCCGGATGGGCGATCGTGTTGCCGATGCCCTTAGCCGAAAGCAACAAGTAGTCGTTTCTATGATGATATCCGGATGGAATGATCTCGAGACTTTATCCACTTGTGAGATTCGAGATCGTGAATCCAATTTATGTTCGTCTCTTGTTTTGTGTAGCATGGAGGCTCACCCTTCTTTTGGAATATACTTTTTTAGCTAAACTCTATGTCAAGTTAAATTTCATGGAGTTCTTACTTCTGTTGATTTGCAATCGTGATCCATTATCTTACTAGTGGATTTTTGGTAAGGTCTTCAAAAAGCTTTAGGAACAAAGCTTAAAATTTTAGCATCGCTTATCATCTTTGTCCGATGGACAAACCGAGCGTGTGAATCAACTCTTGAAGATCTCTTTCGTTCATGTGTTCTTGATTTTTGTGGAAGTTGGGAAGGTCATATTTCTCTTGTTGAGTTTTCTTCCTATGATAGCTTCCAATCTTGTATTGGTATGGTACCTTTCGAGCCACTCTACGGAAGGCCATGCCGATTCTCTTTGTGTTGGCTTGAAGCCGGTGAGGGGCTGGTTTCAGGTCCAGATCTTATTGGTGTTCATTCATGTTTCACCTATGATGGGTGTTGTGCGTTTCAGTTGATCGGGAAAGTTAGCACCATGATATTTTGGTCCATTTCCCATCACCGAACGTATTTGTTCCGTGGCTTATCGCCTTTTTATTACCGGCTCAATCTTTTGTTATTTATGACGTTTTCCACGTCTCTTATATACGGAAATGCCTTTGGGATTTCGATTTTTATTCTTGAGCCCAGTGTTATTGTGGAAAATTGAAGTTTCACCAGATTTGACTTATGAGCAACATTCCATTCGCATCATTGCTTCGGAGGTTGAGCGCCTTCGGAATAAAGATGTTCTTCTTGTGAGAGTTCAATGGTTCTCAGATCCTAAAAATTGCTCTTGGGAATCCTGGGAATTCATCGAGCAATCCCGTTCAGGCTTACTCTTTCATGCTCTTTATGGTGAACTTCCTATTTCAAATTTCTTTTGTGTTGATATGCTTTTATGGTTGTTACTCTGTATTTTCTTCTTAAGAATTGCGAGGACGCAATTTCTTTAAGGAGGGGAGTCTGTAACAACCCGCATATTTATCAATTGTATATTTAAATATTTTATTTAAATATTTCATCGTTCATCGGATTTTAGTCCGAAAACCTACTTTTAGCAAACAGTCAAATTGAGACTCGAGACCACTTCCATTGAGTTCAAAATGCCGTTTGCGACCTTTTTAAGTATAAACTTCGATATGATTGGAGTTGATCGAATTTGGCTACTTTTTCTATTTGGGTTTTGGATTTGGATTCAGCCCACTAGCTAACTTAATACCCTAACTCAGCCCTCTCCTCTCCTTAAACTCATTCCCACTCCTCAAACTCAAGCTAAAACTGAAAATGGTGGAGAGGAAAGGGAATTAGAAATTCCAAGCCCTAGTTTCTTCTTTCAAACTTGAATTCTTGCTCCAAAATCAAAGAGAAGCTATTGGTAAGCATCTCCTTCTTCTTCTCCAACTCTTTCTCCTTCTAATTTCAGAAAATTCCTAAACCTAACTTTGGGAATGTTATTCTTTTAAGCTTTGATTCAAGCTTGTAGAGTTGGAATTGAAGTGTGCTTGCCCTTGCCATTGCTCTATAGCTTCTTCTTCATTTGTTTTGGGTTTAAAGGTAAGATTTTTATCTCACATCTTAGTCTATAATTATCTTCGATTGTTAGGTATGAATTCCTAACACTTATTCATGTGCATTTGATGTTGGTTTGGATCGATTTTGTGTATATTCCAATTTTTGGTGTTTTGGTTTAATTTTTGTGAAAATCCTTTTATGGATGATTTGAACATGTTTTTGGTGATTGCATCTAAGTACCTATAGGGCTGGGTTGCCGATTGGCGTAAACCCTTAGTACTCGTCGCTCGTTCGATCGCATTTCGGTTTGGATTCGTCGTTTTCGAGCTAGGCTGTTTTTTTTTAGCCTTCCAGAAAAATTTAGACGTCTGTCATAAAAATTCAGACGTCTGAGATAAATTTAGACGTCTATCATAAAAATTCAGACGTCTGAGATCAAATTCAGACGTCTGTCATAAAAATTTAGATGTCTGAATTTAGTTCAAAATGTTTTTTACTCTCTGTTTCAATTTTAGACCTCTGAGACGTCTGTCACAAAAATTCAGACGTCTGAGATCAAATTTAGACGTCTGAACTGCTGATTTTGCTCAATTTGCCTATTTTCGAGTAAATTTCCAAGGTTTATCGATTTTTGTCGATCCGACCTATTGTTATCAATTATTATCGAGTTTGATGACTTCTTTCTTTGGACTTTTGAGAATATCCATTTTTGATGGATTCGTTATTGATTTCTTTGGATTTTATTCACGTCTTCGAATGTGAATTTTAATGCTTGATTGTTTCTACAATCATTTCTATGATTTGTCACTTTAAAATATAAAGGTTTTCTATACTAGTAGTAAATATCAAAACCTTTTCATTAAAACGATTTCAACTCTATTTTCAATATCAAAGCTCGTTTCTTAAAACCGTTTTCCAATCTATTAGTATATACAAACCTTTACCTCATTCGTATGAGAAAATCTAATTAAACGGCTTAGCAAAACAAGTGGTATGAAACGCTTGCGTTTACTTCGTCGGTTAATTTATGGACATGTTCGATTGAAACTCTTGTGACAATTTTCTAGTGGAGATCTACAATCTGTTCGTAAATATTTGAGTTAAGCAAGTGGTTATGGGACATGAAGCTAAACTCTTATATTTACTAGCTTAGCGTAATCAACACTTCCTTATGATCATGACGATCATTCTTGTGATTTAGACTAGCGATTGAGCGATGTCTCTTTGTTTGCGAGGTTAGACTAGACACCATTTGTGTGATTTCGATTCACACATATCTCTTTATCTTCAAGGTTAGTCTATATCTCATTGGTGTGATTTCGATTCACACATATTTAAACTCTTGTGACAATTTTCTAGTGCAGATCTACAATCTGTTCGGAAATATTTGAGTTAAGCAAGTGGTTATGGGACATGAAGCTAAACTCTTATATTTACTAGCTTAGTGTAATCGACACTTCTTGATGATCGATGGCGATCATTTTATGGTTTAGACTAGCAATGTGCGATATCTCTTTGTCCACGCGGAGGATTGTTCCTCATTTTTATGAGCTTCGACTCACCAGGAGGAGCTTCGGCTCAAAGTCCGCAATGGGGGACTATACCCAGTCAGGAGGAGCTTCGGCTCAACAGGAGGAGCTTCGGCTTAAAGTCCGCAATGGGGGACTATACCCAGTCAGGAGGAGCTTCGGCTCATCAGGAGGAGCTTCGGCTCAAAGTCCGCAATGGGGGACTATACCCAGTCAGGAGGAGCTTCGGCTCATCAGGAGGAGCTTCGGCTCAAAGTCCACAATGGGGGACTATACCCAGTCAGGAGGAGCTCCGGCTCATTTTTATAGGATTGGCCATCCTCTTTCTTGTGATTTCTGGATCTCTAATTATTGATTTCTGGGATTTATTTTTCACCACCTTTTTCAGTTGGCATTGATATGTGTGTCATTTACTGTGGTTTGGTGAATTAAATTAAGAATATGACATTCTTTTAATCTTTGAGAAGATTCTTGTGATATTGATTAATCTCTTGTTGATTATCATTTTCATACTTGTAGTAGTATGCTTTTATGGTTATTATATGTTTATGCCATATCTCTTGTTCTATATCATTTTATCTGATAATTATAGCTAGACTGATCGTTTATTATTTTCTTCTTAAATAATACTCGGGTCAGACTGAGATTTTACAGGTGCTTCTTCATGACTTCCTATCTGGAACCATCATCTGATTTTTGGCTTACTACTCTAGTTTAGTAGTTTTTGTTGTATACATTTGAGATTAGACTCCTTGATGTATACATATTCTTTTGGCTAGCACTTGTATCTATTCTTTCGTGTTATTATGGATCTTATTTGACCACTACTCTGATGTACACTTTCATGTGTTATATTCATATCTATTTCCGCCTTTGTGATATGAACTGTCTGTGACTGATTTGTGTTACGTTTATTTCTATATTTGTTTCCGAAGATTTTATATTGCCACCGTGTGATAGCTTTGGGTTTGTATCAGTATGTCGGATTTCCTCCTTAAATGAAGTTCATGCTATACTATCTGACATATCGGTGCTCGCTCAAAGAAGTTACATGGATGGTCGCTCCTCAACAGCCTTATTCTCCGTGCTAGTTGACAGCATTACACCGTAGTGTTCTTGGCTAGCGTGGGTATAGAGGTGGGGCGTCACATTTTCTTTAATATGACGGATAAAAAAGCAATGATGATGTTCAATTAGCCAAGCTTCTCTAAGCGCACGTGGAATTCCTTTCATACGATCTAAGATAAAGGTGATACATCTAGTACGTACGGATGGAATATAATTCCATATGCAACGAATAAACCAACTCCACATTTTCCACGACTCTGTTTGTACAACAGTAAACGCTAAAGGAAATAGCCCTTGATTTGCATCCACCCCAGTAGCTACTAGTTATGTACCAAGATACTTCCCATATAAATGAGTGGCATCAATAGACAATATGGGTCTGTCAACATTTGTGACGCCCCACCTCTATGCTCACGCTAGCCAAGGACACTATGGAGTAATGCCGTCAACTAGCGCGAAGAATAAGGCTGTTGAGGAGCGCCATCTGTGTAATTGCTTTGTGCGAGCACTGATATGTCAGATAGTATAACATGCATTTGATTTCAAGAGGAAATCCGACGTACTAATACAAACTCAAAGCTACCACACAGTGGCTAAGTGAACCTCGGAAACAAATATAGAAACAAACATAACATAAATCAGTCACAAATGTTCATATCTCAAAGGCGGAAACAGATATGGATATAACACATAAAAGTGTACATCAGAGTAGTGGTCGAACAAGATCCACAATATCACAAAAGAATAGTTACAAGTGCTAGACAAAAGAATAAGTATACATCATAGAGTCTATATCTCAAACGTATAATGACAAAACTACCAATCTAGTGTGGTTAGACAAAAGTCAGAAGATGATCCAGATAAGGAGTCAAGCAGAAGCACCTGTAACATCTCGGTCTGACCCGAGTATTATTTAATAAGAAAATAATAAACGGATCAGTCTTTCTATAATTATCATTAAAGAAATGAGATATAAGCAGATATATAATAAGAACGTATGATAACAATAATGTCATACCAGGACAAGTATGATTTAAACAACAACAAAATCATAATATATCTCAAGAATCTCAAAGCACTAAAAAGAATATCGTATTCTTTATTTTATTCATCAAACTACAAATATTGACAAACGTATTATTGCCAATGGAAAAGGTTGGTGAAACAAAAATTCTAAAAATCATCAATTAGATATCCAGAAATCACAAAGGGGGAAGGCCTATCACAAATGGGAGCATGAAAACTCACCAACACGTGTATCACAAACGGAACGCTATTCCATGGTCGCTAACCATAAATATTGAGCTGAAGATCCATAAATGATCCGAAGACCATGGGTCGCTACCCCACTAAATTGAACCGAAGTTCCAAAAACGGGGTTTAGTCTTCCTCGCAAACAAATAGACATCGCACATTGCCAGTCTAAATCACAAAATGATCATCATCGATCAATAAAAGTGTCGATTACACTAAGCTAGTGATTATATGAGTTTAGCTTCATGTCCCATAACCACTGGCTTAACTTAAATATTTAGGAACAAATTGTAGATTCCCACTCGAAAATTGTCACAAGAGTTCAATCGAACAAGTCCAAGAATTAACCGACGAAGTAAACGCAAGCATTTCATACCACTTGTTTTGCTAAGCCGTTTAATTAGATTTTCTCATACAAGTGATGTAAAGGTTTGTGTATACTAATAGATTAGAAAACGGTTTTATAAATGAGATTTGTATTAAAAATAGAGTTGAAATCATCTTTGTAAAAGAGTTTGAATATTTACTATTAGTATAGAAACCTTTGCATTTAAAAGTGACAAATCACAAAATGATTATAGAAACAATCAATCACAAAATCCACATTCGAAGATGTGAATTAAATCCAAAGAAATCGATACCGAATCCATCAAAATGGATATTCTCAAAAATCCCGAAAAATAAGTCATCAAAGTCACTAAATAACGATAACAATAAATCGGATAATCACGAATCGATAAAAATTGGAATCTCGAGCCAAATAGGAAAAACAGGCAAAATAGAGCAGGTCACATACTCCAGACGTCTGATGTATATACTTAGACGTCTGCAGTAAGTTTCAGGAAGTTCTCTGAAGCAAACTCCAGATGTCTGAGCTTTCCTGCAGACGTCTGGTGACGAACATTTTTCATGTTCTGGTTCAGTCTAGCCCCCTTTGGGGCAAGTTCGATACACAATGGAAGCGACGAATTGAGCAACTTCGACTGAGGATTTACGCCACTCGACAACCTAGCCTTGTATGGACCTCCGAAATGCTCCACTAACGTGTTCAAACATCAAAGGTTGGATTTTTAGCAAATTGGATTCCAAAAACCAAAAATTTAACAATTCACCAATTCAACCCAAATCAAAAGAAAATGGCATGAATTAAAGTTAGGAATTCATACCCAACAACAACAATATCTATAGAAATAGATGTGAGTTCAAAACTCACTTTTAAACCCAAAACGATGAAGGAGAAGCTCGAAAGCAAAGGGAGATCAACTACACTTCAACTCCAACCCTAGAAGCTTGAATCTAAGCTCAAAGGAAGAACATTTCCAAAGTTAGGTTTAGGAAATTTCTGAAATTAAAGAGAGATTGAGTTGGAGAAGAAGATGGAGATACTCACCAAAGCTTCTCTTTGAATTTGGAGCAAGAATTTGTATTTACAAAAGAAACTAGGGTTTAGGATTTTAATTTCCCATCTCCACCACCATTTTTCCTAAAGCTTAAGTTGTAGGAAATATTATGAAGTAAGGAAGAGGAGTGGAGTGGAGTTGGGTTGATATGTTGGGTAAATGGGCTGAAACCCAAACCCAAAACCCTAAGTGAAAAGGTCGAAATTCTAGCTAGCTCCAAACATATCAATGTTTATACTTAAAAAGTCGCAAATGCCATTTTGGACTCAATGGAAGTGGTCTCGAGTCCCAATTCGACTGTTTACAAAAAGTAGCTTTTCGGACTTTAATCCGATTAACGATTCAACATTTAAATAAAATATTTAAATATACAATCGTAAAATTTGCGGGTTGTTACAGACTCCCCTCCTTAAAGAAATTGCATCCTCGCAATATCCAAGAAATAAATAGGAAGTAACAACAACAAAAGCATATCAACACAAAAAGAAGAAATTTGAAATAAAAAGTTCACCTTAAGGAGCACGAGAGAGCAAGTCCGGATGTGTTTGCTCGATGAATTCTCTAGATTCCCAAAAGCAATCCTTCGGATTTGAGGACCATTGAACTTTCACACGAGGGACATCTTTATTTCGAAGGCGTTTAACTTCCGAAGCAATGATACGAATAGGATGTTGCTCATAAGTCAAATTAGGTGAAACTTCGATTTTTTCTATAACACCGGGCTCAAGAATAGAATCGGAATCTCGAAGGCATTTCCGTAGTTGAGAGACGTGGAATACATCATGAATAGCAGAAAATTGAGCCGGTAATAAAAGGCGATAAGCCACGGAACCAATGCGTTCAGTGATGGGAAACATGCCAATATATCGAGGTGCTAATTTTCCCGATCGACTAAAACGCACAACACCCTTCATAGGTGAAACATGAATAAACACGAAATCTCCCACAGAAAATTCTAATTTCCTTCTTCGATTATCGGCATAGGATTTTTGCATATTCTGAGCTTCTTTCATCCTATGACGAATAAGGTCAATCTTTTCTGTGGCATCACGGATAAAATCAGGACCGAAAACCAGCTTCAAGCCAACACGAAGGAGATCGGCATGGCCTTCCATATAGTGCCTCGAAAGGTGCCATACCAATACTAGATTGGAAGCTATTGTTATAGGAAAATTCAACAAGAGAAATATGATCTTCCCAACTTCCACCAAAATCAAGAACACATGCGCGAAGAAGATCTTCAAGAGTTTGATTCACACGCTCGGTTTGTCCATCGGACCGAGGATGATAAGCGGTGCTAAAATTAAGCTTTGTTCCCAAAGCTTTTTGAAGACCTTTCCAAAATCCACTAGTAAACAATGGATCCTGATCGCTAACAATAGAAGTAGGAACTCCATGCAATTTAACAATTTCCTTGACAAAGAGTTTAGCCAAAATAGGTACGGTTCGATTGGACCGAACGGGAATAAAATGGGCAGATTTTGTAAGTCTATCTACTATCACCTAAAGGCTATCATGACCTGAACGAGAACGGGGAAGACCGTCAATAAATTCCATGGAAATTTGATCCCACTTCCATATTGGAATTTCCAATGGTTGCAATAACCCATCGGGCCTTTGATGCTCGGCCTTAAGAAGTTGGCAAGTCATGCAACGCTTAACAAAGTTAGCAATATCAGATTTCATTCCCTCCCAATAATAAAGTCGCTTCATGTCCGCGTACATTTTACTACTACCGGGATGAATGGTAAATTTAGAACGATGAGAATCTTCTAAAATATCTTTACGAAGATCACAAATATTTGGCACGATAAGTCTACCAAATTTTTGAATACCGCCGCGAGCATCAATATCAAGGTCTTTCAAACTTTCAATATCAATTTTATCCCTACAACTTTGGTTAAGAAGAACCAATTCGGGATCACGCTTTTGAGCTTCAAGAATGCGGTCTAAAAGAGAAGGATGAGCCTCAAGGCTACATAAAACAAGAGATGAACATAAATCAGATTCATGATCTCTAATCTCACAAGTGGATAAAGTCGCGAGATCATTCCATTCGGATATCATCATGGAGACAACCGCTTGTTGCTTACGACTAAGGGCATCGGCAACACGATTTCCTTTTCCGAGAGTATAAAGAATATCAAGATCATAAGATGCAAGGAACTCGAGCCAACGTTGTTAACGCAAATTAAGTTCCTTTTGAGAAAATAAATACTTCAAAGATTTATGATCGGTGTAGAGAACAAATTTCTCTCCCAAAAGATAATGGCGCCAAATTCTAAGGGCGAAAACAATAGCTGCGAGCTCTAAATCATGAGTGGCATATCTAGTCTCGGTAGGCTTTAATTGCCTAGAAGCATAAGCAATAACACGTTCCCGCTGCATCAGAACGGCACCCAACCCAACACGACTAGCATCGGTATAAACAATAAAATCATGGTTCCCATCGGGAATTACAAGAATAGGAGCATCGGAAAGTAGTTATTTTAATTTTTGAAATGAAGCTTCACATTTGTCTGACCAAATGTATTTAACTCCCTTCTTTGTCAAACTAGTAAGAGGCATGGAAATTTTAGAAAAGTCTTTTATGAACCGACGGTAATAGCCCGCCAATCTGAGAAAGCTACGAATTTCTGTCACACTCTCTGGTCTCTTCCAATTTTGAATCGCTTCAATCTTTAAAGGATCCACGGAAATTCCGGATTCAGAAATAATATGCCCCAAAAATTTCACACGAGATTGCCAAAAGTGGCATTTAGAAAACTTTGCTTTCAATTGGTTGCTCCTAAGAGTTTCCAACACAATCCAAAGATGTTTTTCATGCTCCTCCTCGGTTTTAGAATAAATAAGAATGTCATCTATAAAGATGAGAACAAATCGATCGAGGAAATCTTTGAAAACCCGATTCATAAGGTCAATGAAATAAGCTGGAGCATTCGTCAAACCAAATGGCATAACAAGCCATTCATAAGATCCATAACGAGTACGGAACGATGTCAAAGGAATGCTATCCTCTGCAATACGGAGCTGATGAAAACCAGTTGCTAAGTCTAACTGTGAACAGACTTTAGCACCACTAAGTTGATCGAATAAATCATCGATCCAAGGTAAGGGATATTTATTCTTAATGGTGAGGTCGTTAAGCTTGCGGTAGTCAACGCAAAGCCTAAGTGTACCATCAGATTTCTTCACAAAAATAGCTGAAGCCCCCCATGGAGAGGAACTAGATTGAATAAATTGCTTCGCTTCCAATTCGGATAATTATTTGCGCATCTCCTCATTTTCTTTATTGGACATACGATAAGGAGGACGAGTAATAGGTAGAGCTCCATGGATTAGATTGATTTCGAACTCAATTACTCGCTTAGGTGGTAATCCTAGAACGGGCTCAAATATGTCGGGAAATTCACAAACAATGTGAATGAGAGAAATGACATCTTCCTCATCATCATTATCGTCATCATGAGGATTTAGAGAATACAAGGATGCTTTCGAATTGGAATCTGAATCTTTCAGAACGAGAGAAATCTGCTTAACAGATTGAGGATGCCGAAGATATATAGTCTGCTCAGGACATAGGATATGGGCTTCATAACGGTTAAGCCAATCCATTCCCAAAATCATTCTAAAACCAAGGTAACGCATAACTTGCAAATCGGCACGGAAAGAGTAATCACATAAAATAATTTCGGCATCTTTACATAATAAACTGAGTGTTGCGGATCCACCGACCGAATTCGCAATTCTCAAAGAAGTCATCAAGCCAATAACATTTAAAGACAAAGCATCAACAAGTTCTTTTGATATAAAAGAGTGAGATGCACCCATATCAAAAAGAACTCGAATAGGAAGATCACGAAATATAATAATGCCATCAAGGATAGAATGAGAAATACCTTGACAACGAGAAGTGTTAGCAGGGGCTTGTACAACATTTAATTTTCCCTCCTTCTTGCCCTGAAGTTTGGGACACAAAGATATAGTGTGACCCGAACTCTTGCAATAACGGCAAGAAATAGACTTTGGGCACTTGTTTGCATAGTGGTCCTTAGAACCACAATTGTAGCATTCTCCGCGACGAGGGTTAGGAGTATTTGGTACCGGTGTTGCTTTCTTTTCCTTTTTGTTGGGATTAGGCTTGAATTTAAAAGGTCTCTTCTTATTGATGTTTTGTTTGACCTCCACATCACTTTCTTTATCGGCCTCTTCGAGTCGAAGAGCAATATCAACAAGTTGATCAAATGAAACTTCCAATTTCAAAGGTAATGGCTTTTTGAGGCTCTTGTTCAAGCCTTACACAAATCTCTGATTTTTCTTCAATGGGGTATTAATGTATTCAACCCCATATTTTGAGAGAGATTCGAAAGAAGCGACGTAGTCGGTCACGAAAGATTCACCTTGAACAAGGTCAATGAAGCGTCGAGATAGAGATACTTTTTCAGCTTCCGGCACAAATTTTAATTCGAACCTTTCCTGGAATTGCTCCCAAGTAAGGTCCGCTTCAATAATTTCGGAGATCAGAAGCTCGTACCAGTCTAATGCTCTTTCTTGGAGCATACTAGAAGCCACTTGGACTCGATGAAGATCAATAAGATTCATGCGAGAAAAGATGCGGTCGCATGTTCGAAGCCAAGCCTGGACTTCTATAATGCTCTCGGAACCTTTGAATGGCTTTCCACCCAAATTAGTGTAGTCACTGCACAAGCGTGCAAACCCAGATTTAGGGTGAGTAGGCTCAGGGATAGGTCCGACAGCCTGAGCATTTCTTACAAGATCTAGTAGTTGCCGAGCAGACATAAATACTCCATCCTGGGGAGTAGCACTAGATTGACCAGCATTGGGACGGCCAGGTCTAACCATTTCTTTTCTTTAAGAAAGAAAGAAAAGAGAAAAAGGTTAATCTCAAAATGAATATCAAACAAACTTGATTGATAAAACAAGGCATCATAAAAAGAAATAGGATAGAACTGGTTCAATGACTCGAATTAATCCTAATGCACGATTCTTAAGAAAGACTTAGGACAATGATCCTTGCTAGATTTTTCTATATTGTTCCGAAGTTTGGCTCTGATACCAAGCTGTGACGCCCCACCTCTATGCCCACACTAGCCAAGGACACTACGAAGTAATGCCGTCAACTAGCAGGAAGAATAAGGCTGTTGAGGAGCGACCATCCGTGTAATTGCTTTGTGTGAGCACTGATATGTCAGATAGTATAACATGCATTTGATTTCAAGAGGAAATCCGACGTACCAATACAAACTCAAAGCTACCACACAGTGGCTAAGTGAACCTCGGAAACAAATATAGAAACAAACATAACATAAATCAGTCACAGATGTTCATATCTCAAAGGCGGAAACAGATATGGATATAACACATAAAAGTGTACATCAGAGTAGTGGTCGAACAAGATCCACAATATCATAAAAGAATAGTTACAAGTGCTAGACAAAAGAATAAGTATACATCATAGAGTCTATATCTCAAACGTATAACGACAAAACTACCAATCTAGTGTGGTTAGACAAAAGTAAGAAGATGATCCAAATAAGGAGTCAAGCAGAAGCACCTGTAACATCTCGGTCTGACCCGAGTATTATTTAATAAGAAAATAATAAACGGATCAGTCTTTCTATAATTATCATTAAAGAAATGAGATATAAGCAGAGATGCAATAAAAACGTATGATAACAATAATGTCATACCAGGACAAGTATGATTTAAACAACAACAAAATCATAATATATCTCAAGAATTTCAAAGCACTAAAAAGAATATCGTATTCTTTATTTTATTCACCAAACTACAAATATTGACAAACGTATTATTGCCAATGGCAAAGGTTGGTGAAACACAAATTCTAGAAATCATCAATTAGAAATCCAGAAATCACAAAGGGGGAAGGCCTATCACAAACGGGAGCATGAAAACTCACCAACACGTGTATCACAAACGGAACGCTATTCCATGGTCGCTAACCATAAATATTGAGCCGAAGCTCCACAAACGGTCCGAAGACCACGGGTTGCTACCCCGCCAATTGAACTGAAGTTCCACAAAATGGGGTTTAGTCTCCCTCGTAGACAAATAGACATCGCACATTGCTAGTCTAAATCACAAAATGATCATCGTCGATCAATAAAAGTGTCGATCACACTAAGCTAGTAAATGTATGAGTTTAGCTTCATGTCCCATAACCACTGGCTTAACTTAAATATTTACAAACAAATTGTAGATTCCCACTCGAAAATTATCACAAGAGTTCAATCGAACAAGTCCAAGAATTAACCGACGAAGTAAACGCAAGCGTTTCATACCACTTGTTTTGCTAACCCGTTTAATTAGATTTTCTCATACGAGTGAGATAAAGGTTTGTGTATACTAATAGATTAGAAAACGGTTTTATAAACGAGCTTTGTATTAAAAATAGAGTTGAAATCATCTTTGTAAAACAGTTTGAATGTTTACTATTAGTATAGAAACCTTTGCATTTAAAAATGACAAATCACAAAATGATTGTAGAAATAATCAATCACAAAATCCACATTCGAAGATGTGAATTAAATCCAAAGAAATCGATACCGAATCCATCAAAATGGATATTCTCAAAAATCCCGAAAAAGAAGTCATCAAAGTCAATAAATAATGACAACAATAAATCGAATAATCACGAATCGATAAAAATTGGAATCTCGAGCCAAATAGGCAAAACAGGCAAAATAGAGCAGGTCACATACTCCAGACGTCTGCTGTATATACTCAGACGTCTGCAGTAAGTTTCAGAAAGTTCTCTGAATTAAGCAAACTCCAGACGTCTGAGCTTTCATGCAGACGTCTGGTGACGAACATTTTTCATGTTCTGGTTCAGTCTAGCCCCCTTTGGGACAAGTTCGATACACGACGGAAGCGACGAATTGAGCAACTTCGATTGAGGATTTACGCCACTCGACAACCTAGCCTTGTATGGCCCTCCAAAACGCTCCACTAACGTGTTCAAACATCAAAGGTTGGATTTTTAGCAAATTGGATTCCAAAAACCAAAAATTTAACAATTCACCAATTCAACCCAAATCAAAAGCAAATGGACATGAATTAGTGTTAGAAATTCATGTCCAACAACAACAATATCTATAGAAATAGATGTGAGTTCAAAAACTCACTTTTAAACCCAAAACGATGAAGGAGAAGCTCGAAAGCAAAGGGAGATCAACTACACTTCAACTCCAACCCTAGAAGCTTGAATCTAAGCTCAAAGGAAGAACATTTCCAAAGTTAGGTTTAAGAAATTTCCGAAATTAAAGAGAGATTGAGTTGGAGAAGAAGATGGAGATACTTACCAAAGCTTCTCTTTGAATTTGGAGCAAGAATTTGTATTTACAAAAGAAACTAGGGTTTAGGATTTTAATTTCCCATCTCCACCACCATTTTTGCTAAATCTTAAGTTGTAGGAAATATTATGAAGTAAGGAAGAGGAGTGGAGTGGAGTTGGGTTGATATGTTGGGTAAATGGGCTGAAACCCAAACCCAAACCCTAAGTGAAAAGGTCGAAATCAAACATATCAATGTTTATACTTAAAAAAGTCGCAAACGCCATTTTGGACTCAATGGAAGTGGTCTCGAGTCCCAATTCGACTGTTTACAAAAAGTAGCTTTTCAGACTTTAATCCGATTAACGATTCTACATTTAAATAAAATATTTAAATATATAATCGTAAAATATGCGGGTTGTTACAACATTGGTTGAAGCCATGAATAGAAGGTCCGAAAGCCCAAAAAGCACCATCAAAAACACCACGACTATGAATAACATCATATATGGTTCCGGGGTTGGTACGTTGTAGGGCTCTAAGATATTTCGACCATTCTACATACGGCGATTCCCAATCGCCATAAATCATTGCAACAACTTTCTACAGTCCGTGCTAGGCTCGAGACTAACTCACTTTAATATGTAACATATTGGACATTGTCTCTTGAATAGTTTTTGCAGTCATGTTTGTTTCAGCTTCAATCAACGGAAGTATTTTGCTGCATATAAACTTAGCAGTTGCCTGTCGATGGTTTGAGTTGATGGTTCCATTTAAACAAGGGTGATCGCCGCCATATGTAGTTATCTTCCACCAATTTGAATTTTTTCTTACCAAAAGGCTTGCATGAACTCGCCAAGGGCATGTTTCTTCAATATCACAGCGGATCGTGTATTGATTTGCACACGATTTCAGAACTTGAAACGAAATTGAACATTTAATCGCCCATTCACATAACTGTTCAACAAGCTTCTGCTTACTTCCAAAAATTAATCCAACTCGTGGACCTTTCTCCGCACATTCTCTCCCAATAACTTCGACGTCTAATTGACAATTTTCCATTATTGATTTCACCATCATTGATGTCGTACATAAATAATCGACTAGAGCCTCTTCATATGTGATTTGTTCTTCTTCCTCATTTACATCATCTGCCTCCTCAATGTCTACATACATGATTGCATCATTGTTAACTTCAATTTGATGTATCCAAGTTCTATCATCATCATCCGCACAAGCTACTTACATGCTATCCAATTGCCCTCAAATCTCGTGTGGAGTATGAACATGATCGGCACCATCGTCATCACAACCAGTAAATGCATCTTCGACACTACGAATACAAAAAACAAAGGTCAGATATTTTGCATTAACGTAAGTCAAAATATAAGTGCCAACGTATAATAGTACTCACTTTTCAAACGCTTGCGGTTGATTTGGATTTATAGCGTTCTGCATCATATTTTGTTCTTGACTAGAAGAGACTCCAGCCATTCTGCTGTACCTGTGAAGTAAGTCTGTAAACTCTCCACCTTGATGGCTTGAAAGATAAGAACGATACGCCGACCATTGTGTTTCTTGTAACTGTGTAGTGTGCATATACTCATCCGCAGAGATTACTGGCACTTCTGTTTTAACCACATTTTCATGTTCCACTTTCACAACGTAGATTTCTATCAGTCTCATTCCAACCGAAAAGGTGGAGTTCAAATCATCATCGTCTTCCAAATCAATAGCTGATGCACCATCATCCCGAACTCATTTCATCGCTAATTTTAAATCATATATCACAGGATTTGCTTTTGTCACTTCAAATGCCCTTTGTTTAAGCTCTTCGAAACAACAATGATTTTTTATTGTCGATCCCTTTCGCTTCCCACCCACATATCTAGGTTTACCTTCATCATCAACCAACAATTCGCCATCAAAGTAAAATATAGTCGGAACCTTTGACATTATCTGCAAAATAAGTTCCAATACCACATTCATAATTTTTATTCACTAACATAACTATAAACATCAATTTGATGAATTATTACCTATTTTTTCTAAGTAGATTTTGCTTCCGCAGGCAATCTTCAACCAAAAGCAGTCAACTCAATCTTTAAAAAAACCAAACAAGCAAATCAATATAATAACGTAACCAATATATTTCATCAATAAAGTCAACACTATCAAATGAATTTCAACAACATAATAAACTATCTAGCTTGCACACGTTACGGGTTACAACAAATAGAAACATTTTCGCAACAACATATTACAAATACAACGGTTTAACATAAAATCCAAATATGACAACTTAACCAAGTCCCAAACGTCTACCACATCCTAGGCCTCCCACTATTTGTCCTTAGTTCTTCATTCACAATTTTCAAATGACTTATTTCGGCTTGCAATTCGTGGGCATACCCAAGTCCCCTTTCGCACAGGGGTTGATCAATCCATTTAAAATAATTGCAACAATCATCTTCACGAGGATTCAATCTATGTTTGTTATACGAACTACACCCGAAAAATCTTCGTCCAGCATTCTTTTCCTTTCTGCAAACAACCACCACACACATATCTCTGCAATAACAATTTGGATATGGTCGTTTTCCCCTTGGCACGGATGGACCTACAGGATGTATAGGCGTCGGCAAATTTCCATCAATTATATGTTGATGACCGGGCATTTCCGTAGAAACAACTTCACATAAACGAGTGTGTAAGGTTGATGATCCTGAATGGAATTTACGCGGCACTAGTTCGAACTGTGTTTCTAGAACATGATCAACATCAAAGTCAATATGACTTGAACTTGCAACTCCGATTTTCCCTTTAAGCTCATCAAAATGTTTCGTCGTCTATCTCCCAATCATTAATGTCTACGTCAAAATAAACAATAAACAATTAACGTGTAAATTACTACTACTTAAATAGGGTTTCCTAGTTCATTAAACACTAACAACTAATTCAACAACAACACCGTTGTCCAGCAATTAACACTACTATCACCAATAACTCTTCATTTTCCACAACATCAACAATAGCAAAATTACATCTTAATTTTCAAAAACATTAATTATTATATTACCTTTGTTTTGTAACGATGAAGAAGATGATTCCATATATAGTTTAGCAACTATTTGGTTAATAAGGTGATTGTGGATTTGGATATGGAATAAAAATGGATTTGGATTGGGAAATGGGGAGGATTTGGGGAAGAAAGTAGAAATATAGATAAATGAACTCAGATCTGTGCTCTCTGTCTATTTGATGCTCAAAAATAAGCTTGTGCACTCCATAATTATACAAGCATTAAATATAGCTTACGCATTTATGGAATGCGCAAGCTATAGCTAAAAAAATTAACACTTGCACACTCCATATTTGTGCAAGTTAAAACCGAAACGAGGACTAGTTTGGTAATTAGTTTTTACTGAGGGCCTAGTTCTATTATTTCTTTTTTTTAGCTGCTTTGATTGAAAAATTGTCCTTGATTTAATGAATCTAGCGTTGCAAGTTAAGGGGCATTCAATGATTTAGCATGCTTTAGTAAGGCCAGAAATAATCCGAAGAAATTCTAGAATAATCATCTTCATCTCTCATACTTTACGGTGTCTTATCTTAATACTAATGAAGGAGCGATTATTTTAATTAGAGAAGGTACGACTATTCTATAACAAAAGGTGCGTTGTCCCATCTCAACCAGTAGTTTTATACGATAAAAGGGATGATTGTCACAGCTTTCCATAAACTGAACAAAAGTTTAGGATAAATATTCACATATGTGAATAAAAATTTACAAACCTTGCCATAGTTCTTGAAGTTTGTCTTGAGAACATACTCAACGTTTGCAGGATCACATGTATAAATCTGCCTAGCAAACGGCTCTAGCAGCCTAAAAGTCATATATCTGTGGCATAAATCGACATTGAAGTCATGCAATCGCCTGAAGTTTAGAAGCTGATGGAATATTGTTCCTGCTACTGGTGGACACTGCCTTTTCTTTTTGCTGCTCCTCGGTGTATAGAAACAAAATAAAAAACCACTGCAGCTAATAGAGGTATTGCATAAAGGTAGATTAAATCCATGAAGCTTTACTTTGCTACTGATTGTAATTGAAAGGAAATGTGAACTATTTATAACCTTATGGAATCAACAATGCTTTATTTGTTGGTTTGAAAATCTAGTGCATTCCAAATACACTTTTGTTGACTACATGATAGCCACAAATGCATTCCTCAGGTTTTGATCTTGTTGTGGATGTTTAAAATTGTTTCTTAGACTTGCCCAGTTTATATTATATGGTACGTAATCTCTATACTTATTGCTGAAAACTGTAAAATTTTCATCTTCAATATCAAAACAATGTTTCAAGTTTTACATATCGTATTATTTTTATATTATATATGAATTTAATTTATTGAGTTAAATTTAGCAGAAATGTTGATTTCTAAAGAAAATGCGAATTGAAATTCATCTATTGATGTATGTATGGGTTGTTGTCATTCTTTGGATGCACCGGGTTTCTACATTATCGTTTTCATTCCCATAATTTGATTTCTCTTCATCATCTTTTTTTTCTTCCACGTCTCTATAGAAATGCTGATGGAAATAAGGCTGTGGTGTAAATGACTTTAAAAGGATAAACCACGCGTTTTACGTTCAATGTAAAGTGTACTATTAGTATCATTGTATTTTAATTTAATGGAAATCTAATTATTTATGAAACTACTATGAACACGTTGGTTCCACGTTAAATGCAGTAAATTGTTTTAAACACAATAGATGACTTTTTTAACAATTTTCTACGTAATCTATAAAGAATGTCTGTTTTTTATCTTTGCAGAAACTATTTTTTTGACATGTTACATAAGTTATTCATGCAGCATCTACGTATGTAAGTCTAGTGATTAGTGATGTCAAAGGTTTTACGATGGTGAATACCTTTTAACTGTGGCTTTTAGTTCATATGCAAACACTTGAGCATTCCCAACTGAATGGTGTAGTGAGACTGGTGGTATTGCCAAGCTGAACTGAATAATGCTTTGAGCCCACTGGTGATGCTGTTACCCGAACTGGATTGGTGATCTTATATGCCTAGCTTGTCGAATCTTTTTCATGCTATTTTTCCTATCATTGAACTTTGTATAAGTTATTCGGCATTTTTTTTGCAGGCTGAAGTTGAAAATGCTGCTCTTCAAGAAACCTTGTCAAATCTAGAACATCTTACTTCATCAATTCAGAACCCCTGTTACAGGAAATGCTTATCTATGGTATTGATCGGCTCTCATCTCAGTGTGCAATAAGAATCATTTAAGCAGGTTAGTTTTCCTATC
The DNA here is from genome assembly GCA_030737815.1 of Allium fistulosum. Lineage (NCBI taxonomy): Eukaryota > Viridiplantae > Streptophyta > Magnoliopsida > Asparagales > Amaryllidaceae > Allium > Allium fistulosum. Next base: position 857,576,565 of record CM060907.1, read on the forward strand.
ACTTACTAACATTTATTATATAGACAATTAAACACATCTTAGTAAACAGTCAGTTTTTATTGGAAAAAATAAAATAATTCTCTTATGGTTAATATTTTTTGCAAAGATAGTTACATGATAATGTGTTTTTCAAGATTGTGGCTCACCAGCATCATCTTTACTTTTGTATTCTCGTCTATGGACAATTCAAAGACAACTGGTCAACAAGCTTGGATATCATGAACCAAAATAATCAGGTGCTTATCATAACAAAGATCATTTTACAAAATCTGGGTTCATTTATATGTATTTAACATGATAAATTTACCATTCCAAATTAGTGGTTAAAATGAATATTCTAACAGTAGAGACATGACCCATAATTTTGCAAATGCAAAATACCAATTGAACATCAAGTTCCAACTCCACATAGTAATCTATAGTATCTAAAGTTGTACACACTAGTTGCTATATAACACCATACGCTTAAAACCCAAATACCCACACTTAGTAATAATACGGTTAGCTTGTTAACCATGTTACATTTCCAAACAAAGATGAACTTAAGAATAAAAAAAGTAAAAAAACAGTTCATTTTCCTAAAAATTAACTATTTATAATAATAATAGCAATAAACAATAGTTTGAATAAACTAACTATGTTTATAAAAATTAAATACATTTATAAAAATTAACTAAGCATTATAAAAATTAACAAGTTTATAATAATATTAATAATAATAAACAACTAAGTTTGGTAAAAATTAACTAAGTTTATAAATAATAATGAAATATAGTTTAATAAAAATTAACTAAGTTTATAATAATAATAAATTAAATAGTCAACTATGTTTTATAATTAATAATGATAATGATAATAAAAAAATTAAATAAGTTAACTAAGTTTATAAATATCAGCTAAATTTATAATAATAATAAATTAACTAAGTTTACAATAATAAAAATAAATCGAGAGCAAAAACCCGTACCTTACTTTTTAATGCAAACCCGAATATCCCACTCTCCTTGTCGATCAAAAACCCGTACCTTAACCCTAATGAGAAAAATCGACGCACGCACATAATAAAATGAAATCAAGAGCCCGTTTGCCGTCGCGGTCAATGTCAGTCATCGACGATCCAGGTGATTGATAAAAAAATGTTTGCTTGAGCATTGCAGCGAAAAAAACTTATTCATGAATTTCCTAGCTTAATCACCAAACATGGAATGCATTAGATGAACAAAAAGTTCAGAGATTTTCCTTCAACCCACATCTTAAACCTGATCATGAAAACATGAAGTAAAAAAGAAGGTAAGCGAATTGATTCAAAAGATATAGATATCAATATATATGAATAAAATTAAAGTCATCAATCACTATTTGTGTATCAGTATGCATGAAAGTTATTATGAGATAAGTTGAAGGTTAAAAAGTTGATTGAAAGCAAATAATGAACTTAATCAACATAACGTTATATATATATATTTATATTTATATATATATATATATATATATATATATATATATATTTATATATATATTTATATTTATATATATATATATATATATTTATATATATATATATTATGTCACATAAAGTACTCCGAAATAACGGTAAAATTAATTTTTGATGAAAATAATATAATTTGTAAAATTAAACCCTTTTTACTTTATTTTTAAATTTTTTTTAGCATCAGCCTAGATCTAAAGCTCCAAACAGCTCACCGGTTGACCAAATGGACACGATCAGTTGATTGGCCAAGCATCAACTACCAATTAGCTAGGGTCTGGATGGTCAACCGATGATGTGCCTGGAGTTGTTTGCTCTAGGATTTTTGGTCAAACTTTGCTTGTTTTTCCTAATTGACTACGGCTCAATTCTGGCTAATTATTTTAGCGTTTGAATACAACAAATAGCATGCAAGCAATCAGATGATTATAACAACATACAATGAAATTTTTGGCAGCATTGGGTTTGAAAATGAGGAGTTTTCAATTAGATAGCAAATCAATTTAATAGAAAACATAAAATTAATAATATCACTTATGTAATTTCATAATTACAACCAAATTCAGTTTATAAGCATTATATGTGAGACTGTATCATCTATTGCGAGACCATAACTTCTGTGGCATTATGTAAGTCTGTGTAGTTGGAAATTGCTTCATCTTCTATCTTCAAGTTGTCATAAATGGCTTCTCCATGTTGATTTAAAAGAGCTTGTATGTTGTTCATGTATCTCCCCATCAACATTTTGGTAAAGAAGAACCTTGAATTCTTGTCTCCATGTATAAGCCAGTTTACCTTAGATTGTTGAGTATAGTTAGAATAGTGGATATTCATCATGTTCTGAAGTTGCACGCTTTTACAAATCATTTCCTCATACTATTGTTCATCATAAGGATTTTGGTCAATCTTTAGCAATAGATCATTAAATTCTACTTCAATAGTTTAATTGTTGTGTCTGTTCTTTCTCTAGTGCGATTCCAAGATTTTAGCTTCAGCTTCATTGACTTCAAATCGTACATAAGTTTATATATCTTACCACCTCATGCAGATCTCTTCATTCCGCTATGTACTGCTTCCTTATATCCATCCTGAGTGGGCTAGGTGTTGATGTACCTAAATGGTTTAACTTTGATGTCATTAGTTGTGTAAAAGGTAGTTAACAGAGGGGTGTGGTCACTTTGGTTAGTAGGAAGTGCAATGGTTTTAAGCTGGTTGAAAGTGGATAGCATCTTGTTATTCGGTAGTACTTTTTCTACGTGAGTTGGACATTTTTCTTTTGCCAAGTATTTTTGAACCCATAGATGGTTGCCTCAACCAACTCATTTTGAATTATGAAGTTTGATAAGCCTCTAATTTGGGGGATAGGAATTTGTCTACCGTCTTCCTTATCCTTTTAATTAAGCACATTGCTAAAATCTCCTGATAATAACCATGCTTTGTCTATATTTTGAGAGTCTATGATCATTGAATTCCATAATAATTCTCTTTCTGCACACAAATTGCTGGCACACACAATGTAACATACATCTGAAAGCCCTCATTGTTAGTAAGTAAACAAGTAATATGCTGGTCACTGCTAGTGATAACTGATATACTCCAAATGTCCTTTTGTAAAGTACGAGAATTCTGCACTTTGCATTGTTCCTAGTAGTATGTACATGATTCTAGGAAGCTTGGAGTTTATCAGTAAAGTATGAAATTCTACTTGTGGATAGTTTTGTTTCCAGTAAGCCAACAAAAGAAGGCTTATATTTGAGAAGGAACTGAATGATATGTGTGGTTTTCTAAGGATCACTCATTCCCCTCACATTCCATGTGATTAGTGTCATTTGAGTTTAGTTGTGCTCCTAGTTAGTCTTTTAGGAGGAGCTTTATTAACTTGTTCACCTGGTAACACAGTTGAGGTTCGCATTGCAATTTCATTCATGTAAGCTTCATTAGGTTCCAACATGTTTTGTACGTCCAAGCTTTCTGGAAGCTTTGTATCTTCTTGAATAATTGCTAAATTATCAATGTTTGTTTCTTGAAATTCATCTATAGCGGGCTCAAATTCTTATTTGCCTTCAACATTGAATGCTTCATTGATATCCTCTTTAGCTATATCTATGTTTGTGTTATGTGTGTAGTATCCTTTTATTGTTGTGCATTTGTATCTAGTGGATCTGAAGGAGTGTCAGCCTCATTTTTTTGTTTTTGATTCAATTATATCATCTGCAGTGAAGTGTCATAACTTGTAGATTCATCTTCTTACAGTACATGAAAAGGGTTGTTCTGCATAACTTTTGTAAGAAAGACGCTACCCTGTGAATGATTTTCACCTTAGTGAGCCTATTTGGTTTATTTTAAAGGACAAAGTTGGGTATATGTATCGTTGCTGTTATCTTTACAACCCTACCCTCTATCTAATGTGTTTCTAAACTTTTGCATGTCTTTCTGCTATTAATTTGTTGTAGTCACTACCTGTTTTAGCCTTTTTGTTGAAGACAAGAGCCCTGTATGGTGGTTATGGTCACTTGCTGCTAAATCAATTCCCTGTAGAAAGGGGAATTGATAGCATCCAACTCAGAGTGTAACCAAGCATTTTTAAACCAGTTATCTATCTATATTTCAGGATGCCCCTGTTCCTCCTTGCATATCACATGTGAAACATGGTCTAGTCCAAGTTGCTATTGAAGTAGAAGATCACTCCCTAACGCTCAGCAATTATGAGTTAGTATCCTTTGTTTGTGCCTACGGTAATTTTTTCTATTATACATAAATTTTATGATCATATTAAAATGTTACTTCTATAAGTTGTATTGAATACCAAACACTGGCTTTATTACAGTATGATATTCTCACAGTAATTATGCATGCATTTCAATAATACTTGTGCTGAGCAACAACTTCGGTCTTCAGCTTTGTTCTGGTAGGAGATAAGTTGCAGCAAAGTCTTCAGGATTATTTTTATAAGACCACACTAAGTTTGAGACTTGTCAAATGTAATTATGGTTGAATCAAATTTAAGAAAGATTATTCTCCATCTCCATGTGCTTCTAAGCTAACCATATGACTTTATTAATTTTTTTCCATCTTTGTTTTTAATAGGTTCGAAGGAATATTGATCATATGACCTAGACAATACCCATTTCATTAACACTAGACAGCTTCTTAAAAGGCATTAACTTTGTTTCTGGTGTGAATAAAAAAATATAGATACACTTACAGAAGAATTGAACAAAAATGATGTATAAGACTTGGTTGTCGAGATAAATTACTTTAGTGTATTATTCCTTTTACAAGAGGTCGTGCACTTTCCTTTTTAGATTTCATGCTCTCGAATTTATCCTGTTTGATAGTATAAGTATAATATTTTTCAAACCACAAATAACGTGTTTATGTTATTACTGATATTCAAAAAATCTCAGAGTAAATCATTTGGGAAGCAACCTTTCCCTTTGATATCCTCTGACGCTTTTCCTTGAAATTGAACCTCAAGCCGTAGATACACATCAAGTCCAACCCACCTCAAGTCTTGGTGGCATGTAGGAAAAACAAGAAATTATTGTCAATCTCTTTTGGTAAGTTATTGTTTCTTCTTCCTCTGACTGTGGCATCTTAATTAATCAGTTATTCAAGTTCTCTGTAATTATAATGAAATTTATACCGCGAAACTGAATGAAAAGTAATTATGGTTCACCATATACAATTTTTCCTGATTTATTTCCACGTCTCAGTCGCTAACAAAATTATTTGCACAACAAATATACACTATTAATAAATAGATTGAATCTTTTGTGTGCCTACAACCATTGTTTGTGATTTTGGTTGGAACTTGGAAATTTCAACCGTATCTGATCTGATAAGTTCCAGTCTGAAATTATCATGAATCACTTAGCATTGGTTTGTAAATAATTATCAAAGGTAAGGTAATGTTGATGAATTCAAATTTTCAAGCCTCAGTCTCGACCTAACCATATAAGATAACTTATATGGTTATATGAAAATATTAAGTAAACACATCAGATGATTCTAGTAATATACAAACTAAGGAAATGCATGTAGCTATGCAAGAAACAAGGGAAGAAAAAAAATATAAATATAAATATTTATATATGCAAGTAGGGATCAGGATGAAAACATTTAATACTATCAAATCAAGCACTCCAGGAGGTCATTTCGAAAATATACATGAATCATCTCAATTCTTATAAAATGTTGGCTGGTCAAGGAGGGAAACAACAAAGAGGAAAAAAATCTTTGACTCAAACAAATTATATTCTTGTACCAGCAAAACATTTTTTATCCAACTTGTTCAAATTCGTATACAAAACAATTAATCTAGGTCAAAACAAATCAAAATAAAAGAGGAAATATCTTGTAAATGTACAGCCTGAACTGGGACTTGCCAGGCTTGCATAGCAAGACACATTTCTATATTGCCTTATTAGCTTCACACTTGTCTCCATTTTAAATTATTCGAGCTAAGTAAACAACAGAGTATCAATACCATTTTACAACTAGAGGATCAAACAACTCAAGCAACCATTACAGTTTAAAAAAAAGGGCTGGAGCAACTCATGTAAAAGCTTGAAGGGAAAATACAGACTGAGCAGCATTTGTTTCTCTGTTTCCAACGGTGAGTAAACCTAACCTATTTAAACATTGAATCTGTGATATAGCTGGATGTTGTGATTAATATTTGAAGTATAGTAGTGACAAGTGCTTGCATGAATGTAAATATTATTGTTATATGTAAATGGGTGTGCATGTCTGGAAACAGAGAAGAGATGTTTCTGTCAATAATTTACAGGTTTTAAAACCTGATAAAAATCTAAAACATCCCACCTAAACAATTTAGACTTTGATCTCTGAATGAAAAGTATGTGTATATGAATAACTTCATTTTTAAAAATAGATTCAAGAGAAAATATTGGGAAAACACTTTGAAATGGGAAAATACAGTGAGAAATCAAAGTTAAGACAAAAATCAATGTCCTTAATTTTGAGTTTGGATTTCTTAAACAGTTTTGTATTAGAAAATGATGATTTTTGGTAATCATTCCATGAATTTTAAATTTATATTTGTTGAGTATTTCTGAGTTGAACTGTTCTTGAATTTTCGTCAAATTCAGACGATCGCGAGGCTCTGGTGTGTCGGCGTTGAGGATGGAGGATGTTCATTGATCGGTGGTCATGGGAAAATCGTTCAGAAGGATTCTAGACCACCGGGGCGACCGGGTAATGGCGAACTAGAGTTTTGGGTCCTGCTTTGGTCGACTTCGGTTTCGAGACAAGTATGATGCCATCGAAGCATTGGACTTCATCGGAGTGGGTGGGATGGAAGCTTTAGACTACGGCGAAGCTCTAGTCAGAATGCCGAGGTTTCTAACAACTGGTGGTGGGATTGCGAGGAGGTTTTGGGTGTCTAGTTTCGACGCTGTGGATTCGTTCTAGTTCGATTTCGTTTCCACGATATTTTCTAAGATCTGGGTGCTCGTGTGGACTGAGGGAGTGGTCGCCGACGTATCGATGCTCGGAGCAGGAATCGGAGTTGGTCGGATCACTTGTGCACATGCACAAGTGTTGCCATATCTGTTGATTTTGCTGTGGCTGGATGCTTCGGGAAAGTTGGTGATTTACTCGGGAACGCTCTCGAGTTGGATCGATGTAGTGATTGAGTTTTAGGTCAGGGTAGGGATCGGGTTATTTTAGTGATTGACTCGGAGTTGTTTCAGGGATGTGTTCTGGCTCGAGTATACTAGTGATGACTGGACTTGGTCCCAGGCATTTTGTAAAATGTTTTAAAAACAAGTTTTTAAAGCAATGCAAAGCGAAATTTTAAACCAGGGTATCCAAGCAAGTTTTAAAGATTTTAATGAATCTAGTTTAACTATCTCTCAAATCTAATTCTTTATATAACAATTGTTTTCTTTTTTTTGATTAAAAGTTAAAGGGTTTAAAATTCATGTGTTAATTAAGTAATTACTAAGATTTTGGGTTAACTGGAATTTAAATTAAGATTTTGGGAAGTTATAGATTAATTAAGTTAATGAAATAATTAAATAAAGAAGGGCAATTAATTAATAATGAAGGATTAATTTATTTATAATTGAGCGATTAATTAATGATCGAGAATTACCAATTAATTAATTAGCAATTAACTACTTAAATGATAACTACTTAATATAAGTAAATAAATGATCAATTTGTTAAGGATTTATTAATTTAATTTGAAATTAAAGGATAAATTAATTGATAATTAAAAGGTTAATTAATTGAGGATAATTAACCAATGGAAAATTAATTAAGGGAAGTAATGATGGATAATTAATGGATAGTTAAAGGATGATAAATTAATGGGTTGTAATTAATTGATGGTTCAGTGAGCAGAAGAAAAAATAAATAAATAAAGTGATTAAAGGAATTAATTTAATTTATTAAAAATGGTGTGACAAATTAATCTTGTTTCTGAATGACTGAATGATATGGTATGCATTAGATTATTTGATATTTCTGATAAGTGATTTATGATGATAGATGAGATGTTATGTTTGGGTTGAACTGAGATTATATGATTTGTCTATCTGTGACGAATGGCAATGTAAGTATGTAATCCTGGGTATAAATGGAACTGTTAAAAACTTAAGTAGTATTGTTTTAAGATGATATTGGATTCGAAGAGACCGGGGTCGGATATCTGGAAATACTCGAAACCACTTCGATTCTATATAAATTGATATGTAATGTCAATTGGCTGGAATGTAATAATATGAACCTTTGAACTAAGTTAGAATACCTAGTATTTGAGTCATAAGTATTGAGCACAACAAGTAATGAACTCGTAGTGAAGTTCGAGTTACCCGGGTTTTCTTTAAAATTGGATTAGTATTTCATGTTACATGGGTTTACTCACGCTGGTTTCCAGCTTGACCCGGGTGTTACTTTGATGTAATGCTCGGGTCAGACCGAGTATTACAGATTTTCAAGTAGGAACGTTCTGGAGCTCAGAAGGAGTACTGGATGGCAGTACGTATGGAGTGATTCCGCTGTGACTATTATTTTTGGTTATCTGAGACATATTTGATTTATATATGACCATTGTGGTGTAAATAAATGTAAATTGACAGATACAGTATTCTTTTGTAAACTGTTATTATTTGATATTATATTTTGTTCCGCTGCGAATGTGAGCATCTGTGTTATGTTTTCTGTTTCTTTCCTTCTATCTCTTTCTTCTTTTCATAACTATCTGGAATTTTCGGGATCGAAAATCCCGGGTCGTTACACTTTGACTTCCCATTCTTTCCCGTGTAAGTTTAGTTTGTTGCCACCATGCCATGGCTCTTCCTCTCAATCGTGTAGCAACCAACTTAACTCTATGATGCTCGGGTACTTCCTTGAAGTCAAAAATTTCTTCAACATTTGATAACCAATCCAGAAACTCTTCCGCTAGCATTCCCCCTTTGAATTCTGGAATCTCTGTTTTCATCCCCGACTCCCATCGACGATCATCTTCGGAATCTCTATTTCGATTTCATCCTTGGCCATGGTTTCGACAAGAGCTGCTACCAATATCACTGGATTCCTCCAAATCTGACATATGTCGATGTCGATTCTGACCATCAACATTTCTGCTACCATGCACGTCTCTTTCTCCAGAAACTGACGGTTCTCTTCTTTCCCGATCCGATGTTGGTGACATTCTTCTCCTCTCGGAATTTGATGGTGAAATTCTATGTCCACCTTGATTTGAACCTGGCGATGCTCTTTGTCGAGTTTGATTCATATCCACCATGAGCCTTTCCAATCTACCAATTCCCTCGTCAAACTTCTCATTGAATTTATCACTAATTCGTTGCTCCATTTGTTCAGCATCTTCTCTTCGATACACATCTGCAACATTCTGATGATGATTAACTCTTCTTGGAGGCATTGTCAAATCTTCAACAAATCCAAACGCACAAACTTCAAATCTCGAAACTTCACACCCAACGAACTTGGAAAAGTTCGTCTCCTTGCTCTGATACCAAATGACGCAGCCTACAGGATCACACAACTCACGAATTGATGAATTCGCGGAAAATGAATCGATGAAACAAAATGAATCGATGAATTGAAGATACCCAAGTGCCCAAATCCGTTGATCTCTCGAGATACCGGATTCTAGCTATCTTCAACACGTTGATCGCGCACGATACCACGTTAGAAGATCTATGATTCTTCGACGTTGATCTCGCGCACGAGATTCCGTGAATCGGCTTCAAGTTCGTTGATTCGAGCGCATTCGAATATCCGAAGATGGAGAAAGGAGATAACACTCAACTTCCAATTTTAATGGTGGCACAAAGCACAAACCAAATTTTATTCAAAAATCAACTCTTTTTACAAATGACCATACACCCCTATTTATAGGAAATTACAACACATACGACTTAACAAAAGCGGTACAACAAACACAAACGACTTAACAAACAAACGAGTTACAACATACGACTTAACAATATACGACATAACAATCGACTTAACAAACAAGCGACATAAATAAAACGACTTAACAACATCACGCGACTTAACAGGTTCAACACGGCAGCGATATAAGGATAGGCGACATAAGAAACTTGCGATCTACTGGAATTCGCGACTTAGGATTTCTGAGCGACCTATGCTTCGCGACCTAAGGAAGATCGTACGCGACCTAAGGAAGAAGCACGTCAGCGACCTAACTTGTAACGACCCGACTTTCTATGCCCAGAAAGACGCATCATTATGAAGAAAGAAAAGGGATAGAAGAAGAAAAGAAAAGAAGAAAGAACAACAACACATCAGAAATCTCACAGCGGAACGAGAAATATATTATATCACATAAGATATTACATAGTATCATATACATCAGAGTACACAATTTATACATCACAGAATAGACAGTTATAAACTTCTGTCTATTATACAACACAAGTACATCAGTACAATACAGACTAATACAAACACAGCGGAAACTCTATATCTACACGCTGAAGCCTCCTGCTCCACAGCTCCTCCAGTATTCGTCCAGACTAACCTGAATCCCTCGACTACTCAATACAATATTGAGTACCCAAGAGTTTAATAAAACAGAAAATAAACACTTGGGTCAGACATGGGTCTGGTATGAGTAAACGGTTAAATTGCTTAACTTTGAAAACCTTTGAAACAAAAGTATCACGTAAGACTCCCCATAAATAAACATGGGTAAGTTTTTACCTTACGCTAACTAAAACATTTGATAGGAAATCCGATTGTATTATAATAGGGTCTAGGGTTTTCAAATAAATATGAAATAGCCGAAATTGTTACATTCATTAAATTCCAGCATACATAGTTATACAATCAAGTCCGTTATCACTTATTGGAGTTTGGATTTCCATACAATGGCAGGGCTACTGGGGTACCGCCCGTCACAGTACGTGGCCTAGATCACCGTACCGAGGAGTACGCCCGCTCCCCTGCAACACAAAGCCGGAACCATCCCTTACTGGATAATCCCGAACAAGACAATCCCGTAGTTGGCTGCAGTTCCAACTACCCACTAAGCCGAAATATAGAAAGGGACCTCTAGACAGGGATCTATCTTGCTCTCAGTGGGCGCTACCCACGAAGCCTTGCTGCACCTCTCCTGTTTTAGCCATTCCCGGTTGATGAGGCTTGAGGTTACGATTACCTTTAATCAGAACATATCACTTAGAATGCTCATCGTCCGCCTGACGATGTGCTGAAAGCATTCAATCCATACAAGTTCGTTCCGGGTTCGAACGAAACCGAAGGCATTATCTTGTTACACTCGTTTTGGAATCACCCTCAGAGTTAACGACAATAACCCTTGCACTCTGAATCTTCACCTTCACTTGAGATTCACGACCTATCGTTAATTTGGATCGATGTGGTATTCGGGTCTCCAGACCTGGAATACCGGTATACGGAAACCCGATCACGGTCTCATCGAAATCCAAAACGTATCTTTTAAGGCCAAGTTGTTTAAAGGTTTAAACAATTTTAACTTATCTATATTCATACAGATAGATAATTCACAATTCACAATTGATAATCACATTATCAATTAAACAGATGATTCATAACCAAATAGGTAATCCATATCAACATCACAATAGTTAATCTATATTACCATCATAATGCAACCAAGCATTCATACCATACAACATTACTTATCTCATTTCTGAGATTACATCCATTCAAGACAATCAATGTCATTCATTCTTATGTAAGTAATGATTTACTTAATCACAACATAATTAATTTAAAATGAATTAAATTAACTATCTTTATCTTTAATTAATTTAAAGTGAATTAAATTAATTACTTCATTTCTTAATTAATTTAAAGTAAATTAAATTAATTACTTATCATAAATCTTACTTATATAATCATTAATTAATTACAAATAAATTAATTAATCTTTCTCTAATTATCCACTTTAATTAATCACCTTGATTAATCATACATTAATTACATTTAAGTAATTTCTTTAATTAATTTCACAAATTAATTATTCTTAACCTATAGTAATTAACCTTAATTACTTCATTAATTAATTAATTAATTAATTAAAACCAATTACTTCAATCCTTAATTAATTACAATTAATCACTTATCATTTGATTAATTAATCTTAATTGATTAACTATTAATCATATCATTAATTAATTATAAACTAATGATCTCTAATTACTTCATTAATTATTTATTCTATTTAAATTAATTACATCAAGTAATTAATCTTAATTAATCCACAATTATTAATCAGCTTTGATTAATCTAATCCAGTAATTAACCTCCCTTAATTACTTTCATTAATTAATTACTTTTTAATTAATTACCTTAACAAATAATTAATTATCTAATTAATTAACCTTAAATCTTTTAATTAACTTAATTAAATAAACTATTTAATTAATAACACTTAAGTAATTAACTCTTAATTACTTTTATAAAATAATTATCCTCTAATTACTTTATTACATAACTTCCCTTTTACTTAATTACATCAAGTAATCATTTCCTAATTACTTCATCAAGTAATTATACTTAATTAATTATAAGTTATTATCTTTAATAATCACTAATTTATTACTTAGTTAATTATTTAACTAATTATTTAAATTTAGTTAAATAATTTCTTAACTTTTTATACTTAAAGATCTTAATTAAGAAAACTATTTATCTTAATTAAATTATTATCTATTCTTAAATCATTTTCAATAAATTAATTATCTTTATTAATTTCACATATTAATTTCCTTAAATAAATCAAATCTTAATTTCTTTAAGATAAAATCTTTATTATAATTAAACAATTACAATATTTAATTTCTTCCTTTAAACTTTTTGAAACCTTTCAAAGTTATTAAATAAATTTAAATACAAAGATCATTTTGAAATCCACTTCCTATTCTTTTAAAACTTATTTATTTAAATTATTAAAACTTGTTAAAATAATTTTTTATAGGAATCAATTTAGTTTAAATAGTTAAAATCTTGTTTACCTTTGTTTTTAGAACTCAGAATATTACAAATATCAACTACTTTTGATTTTAAATTTTAAAACAATTTCTGATCAAAATTCTTCTACCAATTCACCACTAACCCGAGCAAAACCATCAGGAACTCGAAGTAATTCTCGCAACCTACCCACGTACGATTGCTTCGAGTAAAACTCAAACTTCCCTGGACAAAACTCGAGAAAACGCTTCTTCCCCAAATCCAATGTTTCCAGTTTCACTCAAACGTGCACGTGCACACCCACGATGATCAACGGCGAACTCCGTTCAGTGCTCCGGCAAGTCAGACTTCATCACCTCATCACGTTCGATCACTCCATTCCCTCGATTCATACGAGAATCAAAATCGAGCAATATGAACCCATCACCTGGAACGAACATCACCAGGAAATCATCCACCGCCGGTGATCCCTGCCTCTAGACTCCACGCCACCTTCACCGTAGCTCCGTTACGACTTCCAGCATCCTCAGATCACCTTGCGATCGACTCCGGTCACTTCTCCTTTTCGCGAAATCATTCTGAATACTGTCGACAATCTCAGGGCGTTAAACCCTATTTCATCGTCTCCCCATCACCATGACAATCTCAGGGCGTTAAACCCTATTTCAAAATGTCCAAAACAGTTTAACCCAAAATTCTCTTTAATTACCAAACTAGAAATCATGATCCATATCTTAAAATTCATGATTTAGCATTATGAATTCAATTATGCAATTCAAACTTAAAATTTAATCGATAAAATTTAGGCCCAATTTACTTTTTACTGCTATTTATAAATTTCCAGACAATATAAGTTATAAAAATTCCAGAACTTATTTTTATTAGTAATATTACATGATTCCACACATCTTTTATTTACAATTCAAAAGTTATCAGAGATTAAATGATGAGATGTAGATATTAAAAAGAAAATCAAACTCTGTAAACATACAGAGCCTATATTCAAACATATACTAGTTATTCGCAGGCAACAATACTTGTATACATGCATGCATCCATTTCAATTCAATATTAAGGCTAACACATGAATTTCATTCATATAACAAAGTGAAAACAAGATTAAAAACTGTTTTTAAGACTTAAGTTTACTCACTGTTATTTAAAACAGAGACATATGTAAACTATAGACATTCAAAAAATGTATAATTCAAGCATGCATCCAATTTAACTCAAGTATTCAGATAACATGAAGATGTTCATTCACAAGAACAAGTAGAAATCCAAGATTTAAAACTGTTTTTAAAATCCATTTACTCACCAATATATGCAGAGGGTAGAAACTGTTTCCAGGCTAGTTCATAAGCTTTTGAATTTCACACATGTTAATTACTGAATTGTTTGCTTGATGAATCTGAATTGCATGTTGATGTTTTACATCCTGTTGTTGTTGTTTGAATCCAGTAGCATGTTGATTAATTCCTCTTGATTGTATTTAAATATCCAACTTGCATTTGATTTACAGAGTTGTTTGCTTCCAGATTTTTATTTCCAGATTTACTTCTTCTTTTGCTTTTAGATTTCCAGGTTTTTATTTTCTCTTTAGATTCGAATTATTTTAGTTGAGAAAGAAGTGAAGAAAGTTTAGAGCTGAAAAGTAAAATCAGATCTTCTTTCATTTTATTTATTTATGATTTTAATTTAAAGAGAAAAATAGCCACTTGTCTCTTTTAGTTAACTTACACATATGCTATTTAAATTACAAATTACTTATTTTCTTACAAATGTCTTCACACCACTCTAATATGCTAACAAGTGTACATCTTGTTTTTAATACATTTATTTAAGACATTTATGCTTTTATGAAATATTTATAAGTATAAAAATGTATTTATCTTTTTAAAATTTAAGCTTTTAGATTTTATATAAATATACAAATGTGGAAAACTATTATTTAAAATAACTTATACTTTGATCAAATATTTATAACATATTTATAAAGGCTTGAGAAATTGAGCTTAACTATATATATATTTTTTTACAAACCATTTTGACTTATATTTAAATTTTAAAAAGGAAAGAATGTTAAAAACAATTGAATTTTAAAAGAGAAAAGATTATTAAAATAAATGAACTTCTTATTTAAATCTTATTTAAACTTAAGCTTACATATATATTTTTAAATAAGAAATTATTCTTGTTATTTAAATCTTAAAATATCATTTTCAAAAGTATTAAACCAAATTACAAATTATATATATATTAAAGTTTGAAAACATCTTATTAAATTCAAATTCAATATTCTTTCCATTCCAATATATACCATTATATATATATTCTAAATGAAAAGTACTTTTAACATTAGCTTGATAATTATCCTATTGAATTTAATACATAACTTCAAATAACAATATATATATACATATATATTATAATTTGAAAACTTGTCCTTTTATTTAATTAAAGACTCCCTATTTATAATATATATACATATATATACATTATAAATATAAACACTTATTAGTTTTAGAAAGATAAAACTTCCCAATTTAAAATTGTTAGAAAAGATATTAATAAATATTTCCAATTAAAATATTATTAGCCTTTTAAAATGAATAAACTTGTCAATTTTATAAATAAAATCAACAAATCAATTTAATTATTAATAAAGATTATTAAATTGATATTGCCAAATTTCCGGGATATCACATAACTGGAGCTTCGCGACATAAGGAAATGTCGTTCGCGACCTACTGGCATTCGCGACATAAGAAAAATCTGCTTTATTCGTTCGCGACTTAGGGCTGGAGTGACCTAGGCTTCGCGACATAAGTATGTCGTTCGTAACCTTCTTCATCTTGCTCGTTCGCGACTTAGGCTGGAGGCGACATATTGGATTTGCTCGCGACTTAAGGAGGAGGAGCGACCTAGGCTTCGCGAATCCTGGAGCGATCTCACGTCCTGAGGTATGTCGCGCTGCATCAACTATGTGGCTATATTCGCTTTTGTAAACCGATGGTACCCAGAAACAAAATCATTTCACATGCCTTTTGGTGAAATTTCAATAACTCTTGTTAATATATGTGATATACTTCATTTTACAGTGGTGGGAAATTGTATGTACAAAGCTGATGGTGGCGAACACATATAGTTAGATGATGTGGTTAAATTGTTGGCTGGACTGTCCCTTGAAGAAAATGAAGTTAGAGGTGAGCTTAATAGTAAACACTCTGTTAAAGTGGATTGGTTAGTAGCCAAATTGCGTAGGAAGTCTACAGAGGAAAATGTTGATGATATTGTGTTCAAAAATGTTGCACGTGCTTATTTGCTACATCTTCTTGGTTGTTTGTTGGTGACGGATAAATCTGGCATGATGGTTTCTACACACTATCTAAATGCTCTTCAAGATGTCGATAGGTTGAATGTAGAAGGTTGGAGGATGGCAAGTCTTGTGTATTGTATCAACAAATTAGATTAGCATCTAGGAAGAAACCAAAACAAATAATTGGCTGCTCGACTCTTTTGCTGATATTTTTTTATATTTTAAATAGTATATCTATAGAAGTCACCATTAATTTATATGAAAAAAATTTAATGTATCTCTTATTATGGGCATGTATTTATGATCACTTTCCTAACATTACATCAACCAGAGTTTTGATTCCCGAATATGTTAATTCCCTATCAAGATGTGCAGGTGGCAAACTACACAACGAAGAGCTGAAGGTTAAAATTCCATAGTTCTCTTAAGGGAGATGCTAGACGGTCTAATTGATCGTGATGTAATTTCTTTTCATCTTACGCAATTTTAAGTTTAATTTTTATGTCTCTAAGCTCTCTTAATGAAAATATATATAACAGATGATATTTGATCCTTATAAGAATGACAGAATTAATTATCCTATGCATGAGTATGCTTTTATAATGGGATTGATATTTGCTTTGATGTGGCGGAACCTTATTATCCTGATCGTGTGTTCAATATATTCCAAAAGATCTAACGAGGCCTAAATCAAGGAATTTAAGCCCAAGTTAATACAAGCTTGAATAAAACAATGGCCATTGGTATAGACAGAATTGGCAAAATCATGTCCTTAATGTTGAGTTGAGATCAAAGGTGGTGACTAAGCCATAGGATTGTAGCGACGATTCCATGTATTGACATTTGAAAAAATCTCACCCAATCATTCAAAATCCAGATTTTAGGAGAAGCAAGAGTGGAAAGAAAGAAATTACTTCTGATATTATGGTAACAAATTTTGTGTTTTTTTATAAAATTTAGTCGTTATTTAGTTTGGTTTATAATAACCTTTTTTTTTTCTACAGATTGAAGCTACGAAGAATGCAACTGAAATAATGAAAGGAAAATTGATTGATTTGGAAGAAAATGATTTTGTTGACTGAAGATGTAGCCGACCTCAGAATTAGACTAATGCGCACAGATTACTTGATAATACTAGGATTAAAGTAAAAAATGAGGAGTTAAGTATGCAGCTGATATTTAAAAAACATAAGATATAGTGTGGTTCAGCAAAGATGCCTACGTCCACTGTGAAATTATTTTATTATATATTTCTCTTGCAACAACAAGGAATTATAAGAGAATAATAAGAATGCAGGAAGCACTTAAGACTAATAAAGTTGTTTAATCTTAAGGACTTACGGTATTAAGAACCCTAAATTGTGTATAGTATTCAAATTCCTTGTATCTTTCAACCCCTTTGAAGTTGTAATTAAGGGGGTATTTATAGTAGCTGAAGTGGACGATGGACGATTGAGATTAAGCTGTATAACTAGTGGGAAAATAACATATCGTTGATATGGCTGTAAGGACGAATAGACAACAACTGTCAAGGTGTAAGAAGATGTGCGGCGAATGAAAATATACTCATTGCTCCTTTACACCAGACACGAGCCTCGCATTTGGTGCTCATACTTCGCACTAATGCACATTTAATGCTGATGGTAAGCCACATCAGGTCAGCTGTCTAGCCATAGTACTTCGGATAGGTGGATGGGCAGCTTATTGTTTACTTGAGTGCTAACGTGACAAATCTTGCTGAGTCGTCCGATTGGTTTTCGATGATATGAAAGAAACTAGGAATCTTGCAAAAGACCATGTTGGAAAGATGGTGCACAGCCGGATGCAAGGCAACTAGGAGGCTGCTTGGGACCGGTCAGGGGCAGCTATACTGAAGCTGGGTTAAGGATGGACCATGTTTGAGCCTGTCATACTTTATGTGTCGCTTGTTGAGGTGGGCTTGAAGAGGTGTCAACCGTCATCTGGAAGGATGTTGGGTGACCATGTTAACGTGAAGTTGTGCTGGCAGTAGATTAACATAGGAAGGTTGGTCGTCGTTGTACCAAGCCTGGCTGGACTAGAAGGGGTCGAGCCTAGACCTTGCTTAAATGTGACAGGTGCCTAGGGTTGAGGCAACCGAGCCTCATTTTAAAAACTCATAAAATAACGGTAATTAATAATAATTAATAAGACTCAAAAATAGAATTCGAGCAAATGTTGGAATTTGGCCATGAAACTTGCACCACCGTGTTTGTGGCAATTTTATGAGTAACTTTCGTATTTGGAGTTTTACAATCGAAGTTTAAACAAAAAAGTTATCAGCATTTGATGTTTTCAGAGAAAAAATAATTAAAAATGAAAAGAAAATAAACCCACCGGTCGACCCCCTCCTTGGGTCAATCGACTTCATTACAAGAAAACTAGTTACCAGTTGCAGTTATTAACAGCGTTTCAAAACCAACTGCTGCTATTAATCATTTAGACACGCTGCCAAAGTTTTCCTGCCCCTAATTTGCTAACATTTCATGAAATTTTTCTCTACCGCTCTCGCTTAATACGTGTAACATTTTTATTAACTTCTCCTCCAACATTTCCCTCAAAAAGAAAAACATAGAAATTTTCATTCTGAATCTAAAATTGTGATTTTCTCTTCAATAAAATAAAATTAGGGCTTGGAATTCTAAATAGGGAAAAGATATCCAGTCTTCATCTACGACACCAGGTCTGCCAAGTCATCCCAGTTTTGCCTCAAATCCTTACACTAGCACTACCTCTTCTCGTACAACATCGAAACCGACTACCAACGCCAAATTGGACTTTTGTATCATATTTTTTGGAGTTACAAATGCAGATTCGTCATAAAGTAGATCATGCCACCTCCTTGGAACTTCCGAGACTGAACTGCTTCTCAGTGCCTTTGTAGCTTTATCAGATAACATTGATGTGAGTTCTGTTGATACTTTTCATCACCAAGCAATAGTTGTTGATATCGGGACCGTAGTAGATACAGTCTTTTCGAGCAAAATTGAAGTGAGATTCAAGGAGTGGATGCCTATGTCAGCTGATTATTATGGCAGAGAAGGTGATGTTATACTTCTTGAACTTAGGGAGTAAAGGTTTAATTACGTTTTATTTTGATTTGTTTTGACCTAGATTAATTGTTTTGTATACGAATTTGAACAAGTTGGATAAAAAATGTTTTGCTGGTACAAGAATATAATTTGTTTGAGTCAGAGATTTTTTTTCCTCTTTGTTGTTTCCCTCCTTGACCAGCCAACATTTTATAAGAATTGAGATGATTCATGTATATTTTCAAAATGACCTCCTGGAGTGCTTGATTTGATAGTATTAAATGTTTTCATCCTGATCCCTACTTGCATATATAAATATTTATATTTATATTTTTTTTCTTCCCTTGTTTCTTGCATAGCTACATGCATTTCCTTAGTTTGTATATTACTAGAATCATCTGATGTGTTTACTTAATATTTTCATATAACCATATAAGTTATCTTATATACTAATTTCTATTTTATATTTTAACCACCCATATTTAAATTATATTCAATATAGTTTACTTATTTTTAATATTTATATTTTACATTGATAGACTTTGATTTTATTTTAAACATTATTATCCATATATTGCATTTATATACATATTTTTACCAAATGTTAATAAGATAAAGCATTTTAAATTTAATTACATAAGAGAGATTTTATTGTATATATTACTAAGGGATTTATTTTAAATTTTCAAAATCAAGATTCCCTTTTCAAAATACAAATCTATATAAACAAATGGAAATTATTTCCAGAAGATTTATTCAATTTAAAATGATCAGTTTACATTTTATTTAATTGGGTTAAATATTTATTAAAATAATGTTGTTAGAAATACCAAGTCATCACATTCCTTCCCCCTTTGAATCTTTTCGTCCTCGAAAAGGAACGAAGCCAGATTTATTGAGATGCTCAAAATCAGATAAATTTTCTTTGATCATTTTTAAACTACTTTAAAAATCTATGTAATATTTCAAAATAGTTTTTATATAAAAAAAAATTATAACTCGATGTTTCGACAAGTCCATCCTGGTTCTCATAGAAATTCAGTCATACGTTGATCAGGCGTAGGACTGAAAATCTATAAGTACTTGGTAAACTCGTTTTCAACACCCAGTGAAAATACTCGGGAATATAAATTTTATCGAAAATATAGAAAACAGTTTTGAAAAAAATATAGAGAAAATATCTTTGGTGAGAATGCTGTGGAAATCATCACCCCCATCCATGGTCGCAGTTAACCCGATGGTTACGTTGCCGTTTCGGCAAAATCCACATATAACTGTAGGTCTCTGCGCCACTCGATTACGCCATGGAACCCGCTACAGACCGTAGTTATACCCGGGCTATACGTTGCTATCACAGCAAAGACCCATATAACTGTAGGCATCAGCGCCACCGAATTTCGCTGCCAAAAGAATGAAACTCCTCCACTTGACCATAGACCGTAGTCTACCGATGTTGCGTTGCCATCCCGGCAAAATCAAATGTAGACTGTTGGCACTCATCCTCCATACGATTTTCGCTATGGTCCCCACAGTAGATCGCAGCGACATCGAGTTACACTGTTGTCACAGCATAACCCAAATGCCTCTGTAGGCATCAGCGCCCTCGACTTTCGCTACCAAATAATCCTCAGGAACTAGTTTGTCCGGACTCCTCACAGGATCAACTTTAGAACCTCCCCCCTTAGAGGCTCAAGGCAGTGCCACCCTGTGGCACTCCTGAGAAGTTCATTTCAAGGGAGCGCCTTTTTCCCTAGAGCCAATCTTAAAACACTTTATACTATACACATATAGTATTTTCCAAATCATACACCTAGTATGAATCACATATAAGTGTTTTTACACAAAATCGATTCCCAAAATCGATAATTCACAAATCAGGCTTTTCCAAATTCCAAATTTGATTTTCCTCAAAAATCAAAAGCCTTTCCAAATCCAAAGGTT
The DNA here is from genome assembly GCA_030737815.1 of Allium fistulosum. NCBI lineage: Eukaryota > Viridiplantae > Streptophyta > Magnoliopsida > Asparagales > Amaryllidaceae > Allium > Allium fistulosum. Next base: position 857,597,839 of record CM060907.1, read on the forward strand.
CCCAAAACCTTTTCTCAAAACCATTTCCATAAATCCTTTTTATATATACATATATATAATAATCTTGGAAAATCTTTGAATCAATTTATACTTGTATAAATTCACTTTTAAACTTCAAATACTTTCAAAAAAATCCTAAAACCCTTTTCTTCTGGCTATAGATTCAATAAGGGAAGATTTATTTTATATAACAAGATATATAATTTTATTTATCTCAAATCAAATATTCAAATTAAATTACTTATAAAGTCACTTGCCAAATTACTTGCTTTTATAAAGTAAATTTTAATCATAGAGATATTCAATCTCCACTTTACTTCATCATATATTTCTCAAAATATCCTTTCAATTTCAAAAATCATTTACAGTTCTTATCCATAAATTTTCAATATCAATTTTATCCAAACTCGTACGATGTCCACATATCATTCGTACGCAATGTCAATCTGATCGCTCACTCGATCACACAATTTCACTTCCGAACTAGTATCATCCACCCGACTTCCTAGTGCGGACTCAGATCTAGTTTCTTGATCAGAAACCGCCATTCTCCTTGCATAGTCACAACTATGATAGAGAATATCCAAAACCAATTAAAAATCCGTATCCAGGTTCGCCGTCAAAAATCGAGCGAAAAATCCCAACTCGGATCGATAATATTATCTCGAAATTCTGTGCTCGAATCTGGATCAAACCATTATGTGAATAGAACAATATACGTACATCCTACGTATTTATCTTTATTGATTATTAGCCAAATCAATTTCCTTTCTATTCACATTCACTTTGATTTCCATTCACTTATTCACAATTGCTTCAATCCCATTTGGATTATCACTTCAATTCTTATCTCAGTTGGGTATTCAATCAATAACAGTTTGGACTCTGATCGGTTTATATTAAGAAAATAGCTTGGAAAATTTAAAAATAGATAAGTAGTTGAAAAATAATTATTTGTTTGTAAAATAGTTGCAAAATAGTTAAGTAATTGTAAAATAGTTGGAAATATTAAAATAATTGCAAAATAGTTGTAAAATAGTAATTAGTTATATAAACAGTAAAAACAGTAATTAGTTCATAAACAGTGGTAAAATTATTAAATAGTTTCAAAAATAATTGTAGAATAAGTATAAAATAGTTTGGCCTTGAAAAGCAAGGTTGGATATAGTAAATAGCTTGGAAAGATAGATTTAAGAAAACTTATATTAAGATAATTTGTTGAAAATAGTTTCAGAGTCAAACTGTCTCACTACCCAACCTTTAACCCAATCATTCAATTTAAGTTCCATTTAAATTGTCTCAAAACCCAAAATAACTTCAAATTTCAACCACTTCCCATTCCGATATTGATTCATTTCCAATCAAGTTGAATTATCCTTGATTTCTTTCCAAATTCAAATCAAATTCCATTTGATTTTAAACATATTCATTTAAATTACAATTCCAAATTATTCAAATTAATTTAGACAAATTTCGAATTGAATCAACTTCAAATTTCAAATCATTTTAAATTCGATCCCAAATTTTCCATTTAAATATTTAAACTTATACATCTTCAATCACAAATCCAATTTATCCGAATCAAATTCAATTTGAATTAATTCAATTCTAATCTCAATCTTAAACCATCTCGAGTTATATAATTTCGAGTTAAATTTTCAAATGTCGGTTTAACCCCTTAAATCAAATTAACAACTTAAATCTTTAACAAATTTTCAATTCTGAATCCAAATTTCATTTTAAATTGTCTTTACTTAACTTATTTCAAAACTCAAAAACAATTAAATCTTTAGATTCAAATTTATTATCCCCTTTTTAAAACCAATTCTCAGGTTCATATATTATTTATAACAATAGAATGATATCAGGATAAAAAAACATCCAAATTTATCCAAACACCCATTTTTAATTCCAAATCTCAAACCCATTTTGAGATTACTCATAACTCCCATTTAAAATCAACCATTTAACTTTCCAAGTTAAATTTCAATTTCACCACAAAATTTCCAATTCAGGTTGCTTATTAAATTATTTAACTTTTCCAAAGTTAAATCAAATTTAATTTCATTAACCTTACCCAAATTTGAATTCCTGCTTCAAATCTTAAACTTCACATTTATAATCTTATAAGTTCAAAAACTTATCACTTTGGGTATCACATCACATTCCAAGAAAAATTCAAAACTCAACCTCAGAGTTTATTTCCAAATATACTTACTTATCTCCTTAACACACCAAGTTATCCTCAAATTTTAATCCACCTTTGGTTTTATTCCTAACAGTTTCCTTTAAATTTTAAACAACTCTTGTTTGAATCAAGCTCTTAAACTTCACATTTATACACACTCAACTCATTCTAGGGTACCATTGACCCTATCCTTAATGAGTATCTCCCACCAGAGCCAAAGTTCTCGCTTAACCTTAGCTCTGATACCAACTGTAACGACCCGGAATTTTCGATCCCGAAAATTCCAGATAGTTATGAAAAGAAGAAAGAGATAGAAGGAAAGAAACAGAAAACATAACACAGATGCTCACATTCGCAGCGGAACAAAATATAATATCAAATAATAACAGTTTACAAAAGAATAATGTATCTGTCAATTTACATTTATTTACACCACAATGGTCATATATAAATCAAATATGTCTCAGATAACCAAAAATAATAGTCACAGCGAAATCACTCCATACGTACTACCATCCAGTACTCCTCCTGAGCTCCAGAACGTTCCTACCTGAAAATCTGTAATACTCGGTCTGACCTGAGCATTACATCAAAGTAACACCCGGGTCAGGCTGGAAACCAGCGTGAGTAAACCCATGTAACATGAAATACTAATCCAATTTTAAAGAAAACCCGAGTAACTCGAACTTCACTACGAGTTCATTACTTGTTGTGCTCAATACTTATGACTCAAATACTAGGTATTCTAACTTAGTTCAAAGGTTCATATTATTACATTCCAGCCAATTGACATTACATATCAATTTATATAGAATCGAAGTGGTTTCGGGTATTTCCAGATATCCAACCCCGGTCTCTTCGAATCCAATATCATCTTAAAACAAAACTACTTAAGTTTTTAACAGTTCCATTTATACCCAGGATTACATACTTACATTGCCATTCGTCAAAGATAGACAAATCATATAATCTCAGTTCAACCCAAACATAACATCTCATCTATCATCATAAATCACTTATCAGAAATATCAAATAATTTAATGCATACCATATCATTCAGTCATTCAGAAACAAGATTAATTTGTCACACCATTTTTAATAAATTAAATTAATTCCTTTAATCACTTTATTTATTTATTTTTTCTTCTGCTCACTGAACCATCAATTAATTACAACCCATTAATTTATCATCCTTTAACTATCCATTAATTATCCATCATTACTTCCCTTAATTAATTTTCCATTGGTTAATTATCCTCAATTAATTAACCTTTTAATTATCAATTAATTTATCCTTTAATTTCAAATTAAATTAATTAATCCTTAACAAATTGATCATTTATTTACTTATATTAAGTAGTTATCATTTAAGTAATTAATCGCTAATTAATTAATTGGTAATTCTCGATCATTAATTAATCGCTCAATTATAAACAAATTAATCCTTCATTATTAATTAATTGCCCTTCTTTATTTAATTATTTCATTAACTTAATTAATCTATAACTTCCTAAAATCTTAATTTAAATTCCAGTTAACCCAAAATCTTAGTAATTACTTAATTAACACATGAATTTTAAACCCTTTAACTTTTAATAAAAAAAGAAAACAATTGTTATATAAAGAATTAGATTTGAGAGATAGTTAAACTAGATTCATTAAAATCTTTAAAACTTGCTTGGATACCCTGGTTTAAAATTTCGCTTTGCATTGCTTTAAAAACTTGTTTTTAAAACATTTTACAAAATGCCTGGGACCAAGTCCAGTCATCACTAGTATACTCGAGCCAGAACACATCCCTGAAACAACTCCGAGTCAATCACTAAAATAACCTGATCCCTACCCTGACCCAAAACTCAATCACCACATCGATCCAACTCGAGAGCGTTCCCGAGTAAATCACCAACTTTCCCGAAGCATCCAACCACACCAAAATCAACAGATATGGCAACACTTGTGCACGTGCACAAGTGATCCAACCAACTCCGATTCCTGCTCCGACCATCGATACGTCGGCGACCACTCTCTCAGTCCACACGAGCACATAGCACCCAAATCTTAGAAAATATCGTGGAAACGAAATCGAACTCGAACGAATCCACAGCGTCGAAACTAGACACCCAAAACCTCCTCGCAATCCCACCACCAGTTGTTAGAAACCTCGGCATTCTGACTAGAGCTTCGCCGTAGTCTAAAGCTTCCATCCCACCCACTCCGACGAAGTCCGATGCTTCGATGGCATCATACTTATCTCGAAACCGAAGTCGACCAAAGCAGGACCCAAAACCCTAGTTCGCCATTACCCGGTCGCCCCGGTGGTCTAGAATCCTTCTGAACAATTTTCCCATGACCACCGATCAATGAACATCCTCCATCCTCAACGCCGACACACCAGAGCCTCGCGATCGTCTGAATTTGACGAAAATTCAAGAACAGTTCAACTCAGAAATACTCAACAAATATAAATTTAAAATTTATGGAATGATTACCAAAAATCATCATTTTCTAATACAAAACTGTTTAAGAAATCCAAACTCAAAATTATGGACATTGATTTTTGTCTTAACTTTGATTTCTCACTGTATTTTCCCATTTTAAAGTGTTTTCCCAATATTTTCTCTTGAATCTATTTTTAAAAATGAAGTTATTCATATACACATACTTTTCATTCAGAGATCAAAGTCTAAATTGTTTAGGTGGGATGTTTTAGATTTTTATCAGGTTTTAAAACCTGTAAATTATTGACAGAAACATCTCTTCTCTGTTTCCAGACATGCACACCCATTTACATATAACAATAATATTTACATTCATGCAAGCACTTGTCACTACTATACTTCAAATATTAATCACAACATCCAGCTATATCACAGATTCAATGTTTAAATAGGTTAGGTTTACTCACCGTTGGAAACAGAGAAACAAATGCTGCTCAGTCTGTATTTTCCCTTCAAGCTTTTACATGAGTTGCTCCAGCCCTTTTTTTTAAAACTGTAATGGTTGCTTGAGTTGTTTGATCCTCTAGTTGTAAAATGGTATTGATACTCTGTTGTTTACTTAGCTCGAATAATTTAAAATGGAGACAAGTGTGAAGCTAACAAGGCAATATAGAAATGTGTCTTGCTATGCAAGCCTGGCAAGTCCCTGTTCAGGCCGTACATTTACAAGATATTTCCTCTTTTATTTTGATTTGTTTTGACCTAGATTAATTGTTTTGTATACGAATTTGAACAAGTTGGATAAAAAATGTTTTGCTGGTACAAGAATATAATTTGTTTGAGTCAGAGATTTTTTTCCTCTTTGTTGTTTCCCTCCTTGACCAGCCAACATTTTATAAGAATTGAGATGATTCATGTATATTTTCGAAATGACCTCCTGGAGTGCTTGATTTGATAGTATTAAAAGTTTTCATCCTGATCCCTACTTGCATATATAAATATTTTTATTTTTATTTTTTTTCTTCCCTTGTTTCTTGCATAGCTACATGCATTTCCTTAGTTTGTATATTACTAGAATCATCTGATGTGTTTACTTAATATTTTCATATAACTATATAAGTTATCTTATATACTAATTTCTATTTTATATTTTAACCACCCATATTTAAATTATATTCAATATAGTTTACTTATTTTTAATATTTATATTTTATATTGATAGACTTTGATTTTATTTTAAACATTATTATCCATATATTTCATTTATATACATATGTTTACCAAATGTTAATAAGATAAAGCATTTTAAATTTAATTACATAAGAGAGATTTTATTGTATATATTACTAAGGGATTTATTTTAAATTTTCAAAATCAAGATTCCCTTTTCAAAATACAAATCTATATAAACAAATGGAAATCATTTCCAGAAGATTTATTCAATTTAAAATGATCAGTTTACATTTTATTTAATTGTGTTAAATATTTATTAAAATAATATTGTTAGAAATACCGGGTCATCACACAAAGATTGTTTCATGGGAAAAGATGAAGAAGTTGATGAAGGCTACTTTCTTGCCTTATAATTATCAGTCTCTTATGTATCAGCGCTTACAGAATTTGAGACAAGGGACAAAGTCGGTAAATGATTATGTAGATGAGTTTTATCAACTGATTGCTAGAAACGATATCATGGAAACGGAGGAACAATTGACATCAAGATTTGTTGAAGGATTGAGAATGCAAATTCAGGATATGGTAAATATGTTTGATCCGAGATCCGTTGCTGAAGCACACCAGAAGGCTCTAGCTTGGGAGAAGCAAGGTAGAAGAGGAGGTGGTGCGTTTACAAGTTCGAGCAATCAGGTGAAGGGGGCTAGTAACAATATAATGTTTCCAAGGCTGTTAGTAAACCGGTTGTCAATGAAGCTGCTAAGACCAAGGTCAACAACAATTTCAAGTGTTATAACTATCAGGAGTTTGGTCATAAGAGCAATGAATGCCCGAAGCCTAAGAAGCGAGCGATGGTTGCTGAGGTTGAGGATGAGGATGCAGAAGTAGAATGTTCCAATTCACCACGGATTGAGGAGGAAGAAGAATTATTGACGGGAGATGAGGGATATTCTTTAATGATGAAGAGATCTTGCTTGACGCCAAAGCAGGAAGAGGAGACTAGTTGGTTAAGGAGTAATATTTTTCAGTCGACCTGCACTATTTTGGGAAAAGTTTGTAAGTTTGTTATCAATGCAGGGAGTTGTGATAACATTATCTCTACAGAAGCTGTAAAGAAGTTGGCGTTAAAGACAGAGAAGCATCCCAAATCCTACAAGTTGGCTTGGCTGAGGAAAGGTGGGAAAGTGAAGGTTGGTCGAAGAGCTTGTGTAACTTTTTCCATCGGAAAGAAGTGTAAGGATGAAATTTGGTGTGACGTGGTGGATATGGATGTATGTCATTTGTTGTTAGAAAGACCGTGGCAGTTCGATAGAGTCGTGCAACACGATGGTAGGACTAACTGCTATAGTTTCATGTTCTATGGCACTAGAATCACTTTAGTTCCTAAAAGGCGACAACAAAGTGAAAGCAAGTTGGAGGAAATCGAGGAACTAAAAACTCTGTTATCTTTGAAGGAATTTGTCAAAGAAGTAGAGGATAGCCCTGAAGTATTTCTGTTGATTGGACGTGAAAGTAGTGAAGCGGATGAAATTCCTGAGGAAGTTAAGCCAATGTTGAAGGAATTTGAAGATGTATTTCCTGAAGAATTACCAAAAGAGTTACCACCATTGAGAGACATACAACACCAGATTGATCTTGTTCTGGGAGCTGTGTTACCACATAGACCACATTATAGAATGAGTCCAAAGGAGCACGAAGATTTGAGAAGGCAGGTGGAAGAGTTACTTGAACAAGGGCGCGTACAAGAAAGTTTAAGTCCTTGTGCAGTACCAGCCTTGTTAGCGCCAAAGAAGGATGGAACTTGGAGAATGTGTACAGAAAATCGAGCACTAAACAAGATTACGGTGAGGTACAGATTTCCGATGCCAAGATTAGACGAAGTGTTAGATCAGTTGAGTGGAGCTGCTATCTTTTCAAAGATTGATCTGAAGAGTGGGTATCATCAGATTCGAATTCGGCCAGGGGATGAATGGAAGACAGCCTTCAAGACACGGGAGGGTTTGTATGAATGGCTGTCATGCCATTTGGTCTTTCGAATGCACCTAGTACTTTTATGCGAGTGATGAATCAGATCTTTCGACCGTTTATTGGAAAGTTCATGGTGGTATACTTTGATGATATATTGATATACAGTGGAAGCACAAAAGAGCATCTACAACACTTGCGGGAAGTGTTGATGATACTTCGTCAGGAGCAATTTTACGCGGCAACAAAGAAGTGCATGTTCATGACGCACAATGTTTTATTCTTGGGGTATGTATTGTCCAAGGAAGGTATCCAGGTGGATCAAAGTAAAGTTGAAGCAATCAAGGATTGGTCAAAACCCAGGACTGTAACTGAAGTGAGAAGTTTCCATGGTTTAGAATCATTCTACCGAAGGTTTATTCCACATTTCAGTAGCGTGATGGCACTAGTGACAGATTGTATGAAAGGAAAGCAGTTTGTGTGGACTGAAGAGGCTGATTCTGCTTTCCAACAGATCAAGACACTCTTGATTACAACACCGATTCTTAGATACCCGGACTTTCAGTTGCTCTTTGAGCTAGATACTGATGCGTCTAAAGTTGGAATTGGTGGAGTGTTAAGTCAAAAGGGTCGTCCAATTGCTTATTTTAGCGAGAAACTTTCTGGAGCCAAGACAAGATACAGCACCTATGACTTGGAGTTCTATGCTATTGTCCAAGCCATAAAGCATTGGAGACACTATTTGTTTCATAAAGAGTTTGTGTTGTATACTGACTATGAAGCATTGAAACATTTGCAGGGACAGGATAAGATTGCAGCCAGGCATGCTTCATGGATCGCATACTTGCAACAGTTTACATTTGTTGTAAAGCATAAGTCGGGAGTTACAAATCGTGTGGCAGACACATTGAGTAGAAGAAATCATTTGTTGACTACGATGAGAGTTGAAGTGACGGGGTTTGATGTATTTCCAGATTTGTTTGTTGAGGATCCTTACTTTGCCAAGATTGTAGATGAAGTCGAGAAAGGGAGGACGAATGAGTATGTGTTGGTAGAAGGTTTTCTATTTAAGGGAAATCGGTTGTGTATACCAGAGTGCAGTTTGCGAATGAAGATTGTGAAGGAATTGCATGAAGAAGGTCATGTGGGAAGAGGTCGTACCTTGCAGTTGATTTCTCAATCATATTTTTGGCTTTCCATGAGGAAAGAAGTTGAAAGATTTGTGCAGAGATGTCACATATGTCAAGTTTCCAAAGGAACAAATACGAATGCAGGATTGTATATGCCATTGCCCGTGCCTACTAGATATGGGTTGATGTTAGCATGGATTTCGTTTTGGGTTTTCCAAGAACTCAACGAGGGAATAATTCTATATATGTTGTGGTGGATAGATTTTCGAAGATGGCACATTTCATAGCTTGTAAGAAGACCGCCGATGCAGTCCTTGTGGCTCAGTTGTTCTTTAAAGAGGTTTATCGACTACATGGACTACCTGAGTCTATTGTTTCTGACCGGGATACTCGATTTCTAAGTCATTTTTGGTTGAGTCTGTGGAAGATGGTTGGGACTAAGTTGAATTTTAGTAGCGCCTATCATCCACAAACGGATGGGCAAACGGAAGTGGTGAACAGATCTTTGGAAAACTTGTTGAGATGTCTTGTGAAGGATAATTTGAAGAGCTGGGATGTGAAATTGTGTCAGGCAGAATCCGCACATAATCATGTCGTTAATCGAAGTACTGTATTCAGTCCATTTCAAGTGGTATATTCAGCAATTCCGAAGGGACCGTTGGATTTGTTGACAGTTCCACTTCAGAAAGGGGTTGTTAAACGAGCTTGTGATTTCGTGAATGAATTGCAGGAGTGTCACAGGATTGTTCATGAACGATTGCTTAAGTCAAATGAGAAGTATAAACAATTGGCAGATAAGAAGCGAAGGAGTGTGGACTTCAAAGAGGGTGATTTTGTTTACGCAGTATTGACGAAAGATCGTTTTCCAGTTGGAACTTACAACAAGTTGAAAGCTCGAAGATTGGTCCAGTAGAAATCTTGAAGAAGATCAATGATAATGCGTATCAGTTAAGGTTGTCGGAAAATGTTCATACTTCTGATGTTTTCAATGTCAAACACTTAATTCCGTATTATGGGGAGAAGCTTGTCGAAGAAGAGGAGAGCGTGAATTCGAGGTCGAATTCTTTTCAACCAGGGGAGGATGATGCAGCGCGACATACCTCAGGACGCGAGATCGCTCCAGGATTCGCGAAGCCTAGGTCGCTCCTCTTCCTCCTTAAGTCGCGAGCAAATCCAATATGTCGCCTCCAGCCTAAGTCGCGAACGAGCAAGATGAAGAAGGTCGCGAACGACATACTTATGTCGCGAAGCCTAGGTCGCTCCAGCCCTAAGTCGAGAACGAGCAGAGCAGATTTTTCTTATGTCGCGAATGCCAGTAGGTCGCGAGCAAATTCCAGTAGGCCGCGAACAACATTTCCTTATGTCGCGAAGCTCCAATTAGGTCGCTGCCGTGCTTCTTCCTTAGGTCGCGTACGATCTTCCTTAGGTCGCGAAGCATAGGTCGCTCAGAAATCCTAAGTCGCGAATTCCAGTAGATCGCAAGTTTCTTATGTCGCTCATCCTTATGTCGCTGCCGTGTTGAACCTGTTAAGTCGCGTGATGTTGTTAAGTCATTTTTTTTATGTCGCTTGTTTGTTAAGTCGATTGTTATGTCGTATATTGTTAAGTCATATGTTGTAACCCGTTTGTTTGTTAAGTCGTTTGTGTTTGTTGTACCGCTTTTGTTAAGTCGCATGTGTTGTAATTTCCTATAAATAGGGGTGTATGGTCATTTGTAAAAAGAGTTGATTTTTGAATAAAATTTGGTTTGTGCTTTGTGCCACCATTAAAATTGGAAGTTGAGTGTTATCTACTTTCTCCATCTTCGGATATTCGAGTGCGCTCGGATCAACGAACTTGAAGCCGATTCACGGAATCTCGTGCGCGAGATCAACGTCGAAGAATCGTAGATCTTCTAACGTGGTATCGTGCGCGATCAACGTGTTGAAAATAGCTAGAATCCGGTATCTCGAGAGATCAATGGATTTGGGCACTTGGGTATCTTCAATTCATCGATTCATTTTGTTTCATCGATTCATTTTCCGCGAATTCATCAATTCATGAGTTGTGTGATCCTGTAGGCTACGTCAATAGTCTATCCATTTAAAGTGTTTTTTAGCTATATCATAAAAGTTAGCATTCTTAACTATGTCGACTACTTCACTTGCTTTCTCATCTATTTTCCAATAGGTTATTTTGCGTAAGTGAGATATATACCTCAAAGGAGGTCGCTTATGTATAGTTAAACAATATAACAACATCATTACTCTGTGTGTGTGTAGAAATACATTTATCATAAAAAGCTAGATTTTCATAGCAAATTAATTATTTGAAACAAAATACCATATACACCAATCACTTTCACAACCTTTCTTTTATTTCTTTAGACACATTTTATTGGAATGCGGTAGTTTGTTTTATCAACCATTTTGTAATGTGTAGCTAGATTTTGTTTTGTTTCTTGGCATCATCATATTATAATTGAGAAAAAAATTAGTGATCGATTTCATTCTGGAAGACATGATGAATAAAACTTTTGATTTTGGATAAGGCTAATTAAACATAACTATAATTCTCATTTAATAGTATTAAATGTTGTTCGTTTATGTATCATGTACGTACCTTGTTACAATAATAATAATAATAATAATGAAGAGGGTAGGCTACACTGACGCTCAAAACAACATAGAATATATAACTTAATTTTTATATAATTATAGTTCTAATCATAAATAACTGTACCATTTTGTTTTAACTTTCAAATGTTTTGTTAGAAAAATGGGTAACAAATAAACATGTGAAAAACGTCTAATATGTATGTGTGCGTGTAAACTTTAAAATGAAACTAAAAAAATCAGAAATTATACCCTTTTGTTCATCCAAATCGAACTAGCAACATGGTTGCTAAAACTTTCCAACAGCGACTTATCTGACGGTCCTCCAACTTCAGCAGCGACTGGTGAACTAGGAGCACAAAGATCTCAATTTGAACTTCTTCCCTTTCAATATCAGCAACATCTTCATCCAGGTCGTATTCTTACTTCCTAGATGAACAATGAGAACCATGCTCTTCCAAAACCTGTTTTTCTTTTTTCTTCTTGGCTTGAGCTTCCTTGCTCTCCTCCATTTTAGCAAGTTCTTTTAGTTGCCGTTCACGTCTTAGTGAGGTCGTCATTGCTCCCTTATCTGACTAATGAATAAAAGTTTATCAATCAATCTAATATAACTTGTAAACAACGGTAAACATCACCAGCAACTGCAGATCAACAAGAAAAAATAATAATATCATAATAGGAACCCATACACACCAACTGTAATACACAACATTTCATAAAAAAGACCAAACTGATGTAGAAACCCGGCAGCAAGAAGTCATGAACATGTTTCTATAACCGTTTCTACCGTTCATAAAAATCTACATATAGACGGTGTTTCACACACGACTATTGCTACACATAGGTGGTTGTTCACAAACCGAACAATTAGATACCTATACCTCTTCGTATAATCGAACATCAAAAATTCAATATGCTAAATGTAAACGAATTTCAACATCCAACCTTAACAAATCACTATCATTAGTCAACAATTATCCACCCAAAAATTCAACTCCTCTTCCTACAATGGACCAAAGCGATCGACATTCCAAACCCTAAGTCCATTTAGATGCTAAAAAATGAAATTCAATTACAAATTAAATACAAAATTTGATTACCTTTGAACGATTGCATTGAATAAAATGATAGCAAGTTAATTTGAATACAACTGGTTTGGGGCGATGATTTTTTTTTACCGCGTGAGAGTAAAAACAATGTGGTGTATGTTTCGTATTAGTAAGGGTACATTCAAAATGGTGTGATATTGTTGAGATAGGTTAAAAAATAATGTATTTTTTGACGTATTTAGCTACAATTGACATTTTTTTTGTCTAGAATGCATTAAAATTATCCTCATTTTAAAAAAGGGTAATGTTGTTTAAAGAACAAATTTGCAAACATATTTGGTTCCTAGGATGCAGCTTCAAAATTTAACCCGCCGTTCGTAGCTCGGTTGGTTTGGGAGCTGAGAGATGAAAACCAAAGGACTGCGTCCGGACAGGTTCGAATCCCAGCGCCAAACCATCAGTGGGAGTTTCAACGTTAAGCAACCGTGTGCGACGACTAAATAAAAACGGGATAGACACACGGCGTGGTTTACTTAAGTGAGTATCAATGAATACCATGATCTTAAGGTTTTCCATGAACTCAAAAAAAAAAATTAACCACAAGAACATATTTTTATGTGCATGCTAAATCGTGCTTCCTCTCACCACCGCAATCCACGTCACTTCATCCCACATCGTCGCACCCCACAACGCCGCACTTCCATGCTGCCTTACACCTCTGCTCGCTCCGCCACTACTTATAGTCGCCATCTCTCTAGCCCCCGCCTCTTCAAAACATAACCCTAAAAGAAAAAATCGTGCATCTGCTCACCGCCTACTGTGCCCCCTATAGCTTTCAAAACATAACAACATCGTTGCTCACCTCATATTCTCGCCAATCATCAAGTATTGAATAAATACCAATTGTTAAAAATTGATCCAGTATGGTAACATTATATGAAAAGATATAAATATAGCGAATACAAAACTCCACTGAGTCGTTTCATTTAACCAAAAAATAATACTCCAAGGTAAGACCAACTATTTATTATACGATACAATTAAAGCATAACTGATGTATTAATTTTTTTTTTGTTCGGTAAATACAAAACCAACATTACACATTAGCATTATTTTATAATTAGTTAACCGAACTTACCATCGAATGCAAAAACTAATTGGATGCACAACCTAATCGGACGCATATGGATGCAAAAACTAACCGGACGTACTACCTAATCGAATACGTATGGAAACCAATTTATAACTGAGATAGATTGGTTAACTGAGCTTACAACCGAATGCAAAAGCTAACCGGATGCACAACCAAATCATGTACATACAGATGCAAAAGCTAACCAGATGCACAACCTAATTGGGTACATACTTACACAAGAAGTAATCGGATGCACATAATTGGATACATATGGATGCAAAAGCTAACAGAATACGTATAGAAACCAATCTGTAATCGTGGTAGAGTGGTTAACCGAGCTAACCATCGAATGCAAAAGCTAACCGGATGTACAACCTAATTGGTACATATGAATGCAAATGTAACAAGATGCAATTCCTAATTAAGTATGTATGCAAATCAATCTGTAAACGAGATATATTGGTTAATCGAGCTAACCATCAAATACAAAAGCTAACCAGATACACAACCTAATCGGGTATATATGTATGCAAAAGCTAAACGGATGCACAAATCTAAAAGGTTTTTACAATTATTTATAAACTGCTACTATAAGTTAAAAAAACTACTATAATTCATAAACTACTACTACAATTCACAAAATGCTACCATAAAATAATATTACAAATATACATAACCTAATTTATTTAAAAAAAAACAAAAGCGATACCACACAATAGCATTATTACAAACATCTAAAAAGATGTTATAATTGTTTATAAACTGCTACTATAATCTAAAAAACCACTACAGTTCAAAAACTACTACTACTACTACCGTTCATAAAATACTACTATAAAATTGCATTACAAACATAAATATGCATAATGTAATTTATTAAAAAATATAACAAATGATAGAATACAATAGCATTTCTACCCACATCAAAAAAGTTGTTGCAATTTTTTATAAACTGCTACTACAATAAAAAAAACCATTACAATTTAGAACCACAACTACAATTCATAAAACAGTACCATAAAATAATATTATGAACATAAATATACATAATTGTACTTATTAAAACAAAATAAAATGATACTACACAGTAGCATAACTACAAATTATCATCTTTTTTCTAAATTTAACGCTTCTTCTTCTTCAATTTGTTGCTTTTTCCGTAACACTACTCTTTCACTACCGTTGTTGCCACAAGAGCCACCATTTCTTCATCATTACTCATTGCCACCACATCGTTCCAAAACTTCAACTTCGTGCTTTCTCCAAAACTCTAGTTGACCACCATCGCCTCCACCTATTTAGCCACCATCGTTGTCGAGATCCATCGCACCACTGTCGCATCACCGTCAAGATCCGTTGCACCTTTTCTCCATCATCCGGACTTGAAAAAATACAACTCTAATTTAAAGTGTCATGCTGTCTAAAATGTTTGGCCCCATGCTTCATTTAGATTCAATTTTTTGTCATTCAACCAGAAATAAAACTATGTCCTAGCGGCTGAAACTTTTTGAAATTTTGTCCAGCGTGCTATTTTGCTGTATTAAAAATATCTCTTGATTTGTCCGATGTGTTATTTATGCTTTTCACAGTCTATTCAACCTCTAATTGCACTCATTGGACCGTGCATTCTCTCAAATAAATCACTAGCATACAACTTCTCCACAACTTTACCTATCAAAGTTCACTCGAAAACCCTAATTTCAATGCTTCATGATAATGTAGCAGTCCAAAAAAATAAGCAGGGATTCTTAATGCAGGTACGACCTATTGGAATTCCTTTTAGATGGTGAATGAGATATATCCCACATCACCAAAAATATGTCCAATAAGAGCGGACCCGACCCGGTTATATTTTTGGTAAATAAAAGTGAACAGTTTTACTGTTTGAATATGAATATATAGATGCGATGAAGAGACGCGATGTTTTAAACAGCAATGGTTCTGGAGCATTGCAACTGAACGGACGCGACTGTTGTAAACAGCAACGGTTCTAGAGTGTTGCAACTGAACGGACGCAACTGTTGCAAAGAGCAACAGTTCTGGAGCGTTGCGACTGTTGCAAACAGCAACAGTTCTGGAGCGTTGCAAATGAAAGGAAGTGACTGTTGCGAACAGTAATGCTTTTTTGACGTTGCAAATGAAGAGGTGCGACTTTTCTCAACGGATGCAGCCGTTGGGAATTCGGCTATAAATAAGGAGGAAACCTGATCACTTTCCTCACTCATTTTTCAAACCGAATTATCTCTTCTATCTCTTCATCTCTTAAATCATATTCAGTCCTATCACACAAAAGATCATACACATCACAATCTCGTGCAGATTACGTTTGTTGTATCTTGGGAGAATTTTGAAATAAAATTCTTAAGAAAATCGTTACGACGAGCCTTAGACAAAATCGGGTTAGAACTTTTATTCTACATTCTACCCTTTAATTTTGTTATACTTTTTATTCAAAATAGTATAACGCTGTTGTTGTAATTTATTTACAACATTCATATTGTTATTATAATTAATACAGAATTCCAGTGTAGTGGAAATCTGAGTTATAAACTTGTGCGACGAGTTTATATTTGATTATTCTCTGTTTTGGTATACTAGACAAATAACATCTTAAGAATTTTACTGTTTTCTTACTAAAACAGAGATGGCAATAGTAGAATTTTCAAAGACTACTACTCACAACAGACCTGAACCGTTCAAGGGAGATGGTGACGATTTTTTAACATGGCAGAATTAGATGTTATTTTACCTCACCACACTCGGTCTGCAACGGTATCTCGAGGAGGAGGAACCGATTTCTTCACCAGGCAAGGAAGCAGATGTTGCTACATGGAAACATTCCGATTTCCTATGCAGAAACTATATTCTGAATTGTCTCGACAAGGTGCTATACAAAGTATATCAACCTCTAAAGACAGCAAAAACACTCTGGAATGCACTTGCCATGAAGTATAAGACGCAGAATATCAGTCTTAAGAAATTCATTGTAGACAAATTCATGGACTACAAGATGGTCGACTCCAAACCGGTGACTGCTCAACTGCATGAATTACAAATCATTATTCATGAACTCGAAGCGGAAGGTCATAAGGTTGGAGAATCGTTTTTGGTTGAAGCCATCATGGGAAAACTACCACCGTCGTGGAGAGATTACCGCAATTATCTAAAGCATAAAAAGAAGGAAATCTCTTTTACAGGATCTCATAGTCCGATTGAAAATTGAGGCAGATAACCGTGGAATTACAAAACAAAGCGAGGAGGCATTTGTGGATGAAGATTCAAAGACCAAAAACAAAAAGAAGAATTTCCAGAAGAAAAGGAAAGCTCCAGACAACAAACCAAAAGACAACAAACGAACTAAAAAGTTTAATGGTGAATGTTGGGTTTGTGGAAAGGTTGGACATGCCGCTAGAGACTGCAGACTCAAAAAGGACCGCAACAAAGAGGCAAATTTAGTAGACAACATGGAAGTGGATGAGTCCAACTTCTCGGCAGTTGTATCTGAATGCAATTTGGTTCAGAATCCTAACCAATGGTGGGTGGACACAGGCGCTACTCGTCATGTCTGCTCTGACAAATCCATGTTTTCTACATACACGAAATTCGATCATGAAGAAAAACTCTATATGGGTAATTCTGCAGTATCTATGATCGAAGGCAGTGGCACAGTAATCCTCAAGTTTACTTCAGGAAAAACTGTCAAGCTGAATGATGTGCTCCACGTTCCAGACATACGCAAGAATCTCATCTCTGGTGCAGTATTATCAAAGAAAGGATTCAGAATGGTGTTCGAGTCGGACAAGATGGTTCTGTCCAAAGCTGGAATGTATATCGGAAGGGGATATTTATGTGATGGCCTAGTTAAGGCAAATGTAGCCGTTATCGGCAATAAAACTATGTATTCTGATTGTGCTATTAATAAAATTGAAGTTTCTTACTTGCTTGAGCATGAAATTTTATTATGGCATGATAGATTAGGACACATAAACTTCCGAAAAATGAAAACATTATCAAACTTGGGATTAATTCCGAAATTCCAAGTAGATAAGAACTACAAATGTGAGACATGTGTAGAAGCAAAAATGGTTAAAAAACCATTTCAATCTGTTGATAGAAGCACCGAACCACTAGGTTTGGTTCATACAGATTTATGTGATTTTAAATCATTGCCTACAAGAAGTGGGAAAAAGTACTTTATCACGTTTATTGATGATTATACGCGATATTGCTATGTATATCTTTTGAATAGCAAAGATGAAGCAATTACATCATTTATAAAGTACAAGGTTGAGGTAGAAAATCGGTTAAATAAAAAGATCAAGATATTGAGATCTGATTGAGGTGGAGAATATGAATCACCATTTGAATAGTTCTGTACTGAAAATGGTATAATTCATCAAACAACAGCTCCATATTCACCACAAAAAAATAGTGTAGCCGAGAGGAAGAACAAAACGTTAAAAGACATGATTAATGCCATGCTTTTAACCTCTGGTCTACCGACGAACTTGTGGGGGGAAGCCTTAAATATGTCTAATCACATATTAAACAAAGTCCCTCACAATAAAACAGGAACAATTCCATATAAGATATGGAAAGGACACAAACCAAGTTTTAAATACCTCAAAGTGTGGGGGTGCTTGGCAAAAGTTCCAGTTCCGCCTCCCAAGAAAGTCAAACTTGGACCAAAAACAGTAGATTGTTACTATTTAGGGCCAGCCCAAAATAGTAGTGCCTATAGATTTTTGGTATTCAAGTCTGATATAGCTGATATTCATGTAAATACAATCATGGAATCTAGAGATGCCTCATTCTTTGAAGACGGGTTTCCGCACAAAAGGAATGAATGGAATAATGTCCCTAAAAAGACAAGAGAAGAATCAAGGAATTCACATGAAGATGAAACTCATCATGAGGTTGAGGAAGTTGAACCAAGAAGAAGCATAAGGGCTAGGACTTCCAAGACATTTGGTTCGGATTTTTTCACATATGTGTTAGAACATGAACCTCAAACGTACAAGGAAGCATTGTCATCTTCTGAATCTTTATGTTGGAAAGAAGCAATCCAAAGTGAGATTGATTCAATTCTAAGTAATAAAACTTGGGAAATTGTTGATATTCCACCTGGAATAAAACCTATTGGCTGCAAATGGATTTTCAAGAAGAAAATGAAAGCAGATGGCTCTATCGACAAGTATAAAGCCAGATTAGTAGCCAAAGGATATCGTCAAAAAGAAGGAGTAGACTTCTTTGATACATATTCGCCAGTAACACGAATAACCTCTATAAGAATGCTAATAGCAATTGCATCAATTTATGGTCTAGAAATTCATCAAATGGATGTAAAGACAGCATTCTTAAATGGAGATCTCGATGAGGAGATCTACATGAAGCAACCTGAAGGTTCTATTTCCAAAGGAAATGAAAGTAAAGTCTGTAGATTAGTAAAATCATTATACGGACTAAAACAAGCTCCAAAACAATGGCACACAAAATTTGATAGTGTCATGATGAGAAATGGTTTTCGTATAAATGAATGCGATAAGTGTGTTTATTATAAAAAAATTGGACAATCATATGTGATGATTTGTTTATATGTAGACGATATGTTAATATTTGGTCCAAATACTCAGGTAATAGAGACCATAAAGAAGATGTTAACTAGCAATTTCGATATGAAAGATTTAGGAGTTGTAGACGTTATTTTGGGAATCAAAATAATAAGAACTCCTAATGGAATTGAATTATCTCAGTCACACTATGTAGACAAAGTGATTGAAAAATTCCAAGACTATGGAATTAAAGGAGTGAAAACACCTTTTAATCCATCAGAAGTACTGCATAAAAACACTAATGAGAGTGTAATGCAACTGGAATACTCTCGTGTAATAGGATGTCTCATGTATCTCATGAATTGCACAAGACTAGATATAGCTTATGCAGTAAGTCGACTGAGCAGGTATACAAGCAATCCAGGAAAGGAACACTGGAAAGCACTAATGAGAGTGCTTGGATAATTAAAAAATACCACAAATTATTCCTTACATTATGAAAAATATCCTACCATCTTAGAAGGATATAGTGATGCAAACTGGATTGCTGATTTAGAGGAATCAAAATCAACGAGTGGTTATGTCTTTACCTTAGCAGGGGCAGCAGTGTCATGGAAATCTACTAAACAAACATGCATAGCTCGATCCACTATGGAATCGGAGTTCATCGCTTTAGATAAAGCAGGCGAAGAAGTAGAATGGCTTCGTCACTTTTTAGAAGATATTCCATTTTGGCCTAAACCTGTACCGGTCATATGCATACACTGTGATAACCAAGCTGCGCTAAGCAAAGCGCACAACTTTGTGTATAATGGAAAGTCACGACATATTCATCAACGCCATAACACAGTTAGGCAATTACTCTCAAATGGAACTATTTCCATAGATTATGTGAAAACAAATGATAACCTAGCGGATCCATTTACTAAAGGTTTATCAAGAGAGAAAATTGACTGAGCATCGAGGGGAATGGGTTTAAAAGCCTAAACCAAAAAGAGTTATCTTATACGAAAACCTATCCTAGCGACTGGAGATCCCACAGACTAGGATCAATAGGCAAACCAGTTCTGAATAACTCAAGACGTAATGCATTTGCGTGGACATAGTCCAACTCCATTCCTATGGTGCACAATATAAATGTATGCCTACAGAAGTATTTAAAGGTTAAAACTATGTTTTTTAATGATGACCATATCTTGGAAATAACAAGTGGGGTATATGTAGGATACCCTTAATGGTTGCGATCACCTATGTTAGTGTGAGCTGGGTCGGCTCTATGAGAATATTAAAAGGCTTTTATTCTCTAAAAACACTCGCAGAACCAAAAATTGTTCAGGACCAAAATGAACACAACCAAGAGATTGGATGTGAAGGGAAATAATGCTTTGTAAAGCTTATTGTCTGGTTATACAATAACGGCTGACGGTTCAAGATGAAATAATTCACCGATTAGCCAAGTATATCCGATAAGTTTTAACTAGGGAAAGTTCAAAGTGAAATATCTATTTATCCTCGATATAGCATTATTTTCATATGAACTGTGTGATATTACACTTTGTGTGGGGGAGAGATATATCATCATTCATGTGGGGGATTGTTGGAATTCCTTTTAGATGGTGAATGAGATATATCCCACATCACCAAAAATATGTCCAATAAGAGTGGACCCGACCCGGTTATATTTTTGGTAAATAAAAGTGAATAGTTTTACTGTTTGAATATGAATAGATGCGATGAAGAGACATGATGTTTTAAACAGCAACGGTTCTGGAGCATTGCAACTGAACGGACGCGACTGTTGCAAACAGCAACGGTTCTGGAGTGTTGCAACTGAACAGACACGACTGTTGCAAACAGCAACAGTTCTGGAGCGTTGCGACTGTTGCAAACAGCAACAGTTCTGGAGCGTTGCAAATGAAAGGAAGTGACTGTTGCGAACAGTAACGCTTTTTTGACGTTGCAAATGAAGAGGTGCGACTTTTCTCAACGGATGCAGCCGTTGGGAATTCGGCTATAAATAAGGAGGAAACCTGATCACTTTCCTCACTCATTTTTCAAACCGAATTATCTCTTCTATCTCTTCATCTCTTAAATCATATTCAGTCCTATCACACAGAAGATCATACACATCACAATCTCGTGCAGATTACGTCTGTTGTATCTTGGGAGAATTTTGAAATAAAATTCTTAAGGAAATCGTTACGACGAGCCTCAGACAAAATCGGGTTAGAACTTTTATTCTACATTCTACCCTTTAATTTTGTTATACTATTTATTCAAAATAGTATAACGCTGTTGTTGTAATTTATTTACAACATTCATATTGTTATTATAATTAATACAGAATTCCAGTGTAGTGGAAATCTGTGTTATAAACTTGTGCGACGAGTTTATATTTGATTATTCTCCGTTTTGGTATACTAGACAAATAACACGACTAAGCTGCAGCGATCGCGTATTTTGACGACACACCAACCTTCCATTGACGGACGGCGCAGTCAGAGTATGTGATTTCTACCATCATGTTTTTGTACAAGTTTACTTGTTTGTTTCAACAGAAGACTCTGTTTATCAGTAGTCGCTTAATAACATTCATGCTTATACACTTCCAAATTTGCAGTAAACATATAAAGCAGCATTTGCAATTAAGTAGATAACAAAATGCAACTCATAAACTAATTTTTATGACGTGGAAAAGTTTGAGGGTGCCTTCTTAACAAAGTGAAAGAGGTTGAGGAAAGAGGTTGGAAAGAGGAAAGTTCAGAGCGAGAGAGGTACATGTCTTTGTGTTGGGAAAGGGAATTGAAAGGAGATGCGTTGTAATAAGTATTATTAATAGTCATTACTTATTTAGTGGAAAACATGGTTATGTAGGGGTTTAAGTGTGAGTTTTGAAAAAACATGGACTCCTCCTATATTTTTACAATGGACTCCTGCTATATTTTTACAAAGGCTTCATTTTGCTCAAATTTATCATTTATGATGTTGGACATCAACGGGCTATTTTTTCTGCTTCGTAGGACGTAGCCATTTTCTTAGGTTAACTATTTCCATGTCGAACACGAGGACATCATTGTAGTGAAAACTTTGCTTTGCAAAAGTTTTTTCCAATAGATCTTTTATCATCCAAATTACAAAGAGATAAATTTGGATAGAAAATAAATGGACATGAAATCAGAAATCAATACATAAGAGATTCCACCCAACCACCTTCTTTATTAATTCACCAAAATTTGTTTACAATTAATCAAACAAAATAAAAGTAAACAAAATAAAAATTGAATTAATAACCAAATTGAGAAAGAGAGTCTTGATCTTTATGGTTAAAATTGTTGGAGGAGAAGAACAAAGATGAAAGAAGAGAGAATTAGCAAATAGATTTCCATACATTACATACTCTCTCTTCTAGTCTATATTTATAACATCAGTTATTTAATGTCCAAGTTAATATTAGATGACAAAAAATAAATTGATTTGCCAATTAGAGAGAGAGAAATAAAAATAATCAAATATGTATATTAATTAGGGGAAACAAAAACTTATGTTTCTTTCTTTTGCATATTTATTTCCTTCTATTTGTGATTTTGTATCACCAAAATTTAACACTCCACCTTGATGCAAAATCACACATCTCCAAACATATTAAGCATGCCATCTCTAGATCTATCACAACTCCCTATATCTCAATCATACCAAATTACAAATTCTATTAAGCCTACAAGTGATGCATCTCCCACCATGAGGTGCACCGCACCAATCGGTCTCAAAAGCGTTTGCAATACCACAAAGACCTCCATATAATCTTTTGCATTTTCCTACTTGACACCCGTCTACCACTCGATCTGAGCTCATTACATGATCACTATTGATTCCTCGAGCATTATCAACATGAAGACCCATGTCTAAAATATGATCCTCAACACAATCATCATAAGGAGTGAACACATTAGCCTCTCCACCTGACTGTGGACTAGGCTCTTCAACTATCACTCGCTTCCCATAGTCGACTACATGACCAACCAAACTACAAAGGTTTCCTTTTTTCAATACTCATCTCATCCTACAAGACCATCCACTACACCAAACAGGCCATTTTGTCACTTTTTTCGTTTCATTTTGTCACGGTTATTATTGTTGGAAATTTGTAACGGTTATTATTGTTATATTGGTTTATCACGGTTATTTCCGTAACAAAATTTGGGCTTTTCGTAAATAATTAGAAGACATTAGGCAGAGTTGTCATTTACGTTCCCATCCTTGCTTCAGATGTTTGTCACGGTTCTGGCTTGTATCTTTCTTCCTAAAATCTAATTAGGGTAAAGCCGTCGCAGCCTTCCTCTATTGCGATTCGCTCTATCACCGTGTATCATTCTTTAGTGATATTACGATTATCTTACTGTAGGCAAAAGGTGAAAACCAGAAAGCTATCCAAAGCAAAGCTGCAGTGAGGTGAGCACTTTCTCTTCGTCTATAATGTTTAATCTCTTACAATACATCTGTATTTGGTTGAATTTTCTTATAACAGCAGCTCCTCTTAGTTTATTGGGGTCTTCTGCGTTCTCTTTAGGTGAGTGAACTTTACCATCTCCGGTTGATTTTTGAAATTAAGGAGCAATAATTCGTTGCTATATATGTTTTGGAGTTTGATTTGTTAGCTTTGAAATAGTTTTAGGTTCGGTTATTAAGCAAGTAACAAAAGGGATTACAAATTTTGTTTAGCAGCTTGTTGAGTGATGATGATAAGGGTTCAGTTTACTTGACTGGGTGAATTGAATTTTGGTGTTTACCTTGTAGTTTGTTTGGGTTGTGTAGCAGCAACACTGTTGGACCTAGAATTGTAGGAACAAATAATAAAGTTGGTGAAAATATTTTGAGTTTCTGTTCATGTTAATCATACATTTCAAAAGATTTATGTTATTTTGTTAAGTAATTTGTAAGGCAACGTTGAATAGATTAAGAATCGGTAATAGTAATATCAAGGTTTGTAACTACATAATTCTCGACAGTGGGGAAAAAATGAACATGAATCGGTTTGCTGATACTTGTGATGAAGTAGTAGAGTGATATTTTTAAAAATAATAATTAAATATATACGAAACGTGATCAGTAAGTAATCTACTGTTGATTCATTAGGGAGATACTGTTATTAATCGAGGCAAATTTGGATTGGAAGTATGATTGAAGCATGTGTTGTGAATACTGACATGAATTAACTACGATTAATTATTTGTACTACTTTTTACTCTGAACATGCCATGCAGCAGCAGGTGCCAGTCTGCTTCTAGCTTAATTTAGTATATACTTGCTTTTGTTAAAAGTGGGATTAATGAATCTATTTGATCTTCTTAACCATGGTTCCGGACACCGTCATCGATCCGGCCAACAAGTGAATCCCAAAATGAATTTTGTAAGAGCATATGTTATGATTAACCCAAGGGCATCATCAAAGCAGTATGAATTTATAATATTAAGATCTATTGTGCAAATTTCATTTAAAAGAATAGGATATTTATGTTAAATGCATTGTTGAAAGTGATATTTACATGTATAATTGTTTAATATATTTACATTTATGTAGGAAACTGATAATCCCGAATGTAAAATTACACGAGCAAAGGCATGGAAAGTGGCGCACATAAGTAAAAAAACCGGAGAGGTGCTTCCTTGCGCCGCTGAAAAATTTGTAAGTCTTTTACAATTTTGCTTTTACAATTTCCTTTTACAATTCTAATAAAGTGTCCATGCTAAATAATGACATATGAATATAGATATTATTCATTGTACTTATATTTATTCTGTAGAAAAAATTAGACCAAAGTATGTGTTCAGGGATACCAAGCTACTTGCAAGTCAATGGATTGATAATAAGAGGCGATTATAAATTAGTAACAGCCTGAACCCAGTAATGAATAATATAGTATAGATCTTTTCTTCATAGGCCTTGTTATTTTGGGCCTCGTTATTTTCATGTTCATGTGTTTTCTATTTCATTTCTTTTTTGGATAGCAAGTGCTAATTTTTGGATAACTTTGCAAAGTACCTCATGAGTGAAAATGCAAATGATAGTATGTATGGACGTTATATGAGTAAAGTAATGATTATAATTTAAGTAGGTGCTAAAATACAGACCTGTTTCATAAAGTCTTTGTTGTATTTATTAAAAATATATTAGCATATGGCTATCTTAGTATGTGAAATTGGGATATTTTGACCAGTGACTTCGTCATCCAACAATTCAAGTCCCCATGGTCATTAGAATCCATATTATATCGATGAGCCCTGAAAGATCCTACAATCAAATTTGATTGTTGCCATACATTTTTTATCTTTCCTAAAATTGAAAAGTCTCATTATATCATATAGAGAAAAACACTCCATTTATTTAGTTTTAAACTTAGAATTCTTGGCCCTTCTGTGAATTTAATTTCTGGCACATATAAAAAAATGAGATTGCTTGCCTAATTTTGTGCATTTACTAAATAGCCACATCTACATTATTCATGAACAGTTTTTTATTGCTATGAGAAACTCATTGTGAATTCGGGTCCAACTTTCTTTGTACACTTTACTTGCTGCCTTATTTTAAAATTTGTTTTTAATATCATGTTAACATTTTTAACGAAGTCCAACTTTTAATAAGGAAAAAAAGAAGTGTAGACCATCCATTTACTGTTAATAAGGGAAAAAAAATGATCATAACAATAT
Source organism: Allium fistulosum (assembly GCA_030737815.1). Classification (NCBI taxonomy): domain Eukaryota; kingdom Viridiplantae; phylum Streptophyta; class Magnoliopsida; order Asparagales; family Amaryllidaceae; genus Allium; species Allium fistulosum. The sequence goes on from CM060907.1 coordinate 857,623,768, forward strand.
GTTAAATTACCCAACTTGCATTTAGTATTAACTGGGAAAATGGTATTTATCCATTCACCAGGCAAGTATGAAGCATAGTTTCTTTTGAGCCAGTAATCTTAGCAAAGCTTTAAACATATTTACCAAAGTACTGTTTCGTAGAACTTCAAATAAATAGGTTTCTTCTAGATTAAATACCTTACATACACAAACGTCGATTCATCCAAAACCTTTCCTGGGGTTATTGCAAATTAGCAGCATACTTCAGAAGGACGTAATTTAGTAATATGAACATTTAGTTGTGTTTTATATATGGAACTAAGCTTCTTTTGAAATCCTGAGAACTGGGCATGTTTAAAAAAAAATTATGCCTGCTGCTAGAATGCAATTAGCCGGTTCTGTGAAATTACATGAAATCAATGGGGTAAATTCGCTTACCTATCAACTAAGACCTAATATACTTTACCAGTTACACTGAATTACAGGGATTTTTGAAATTTGGCAATAACTACGCTTACAGCCTACAGGGAAATAGAGTTAATTTAGTTTAACCAACAGAAAAATGTTGTGACGTAGCAGCGAGCTGCTGCTGCTATATGCAACAGCACAGGCTGTTGTTGTATGCAGCATCGTAAGTTTAATTAAAGACAGGCGTAGCTGCTGCTATAATTAAGCAACAACATGGCTGCTGCTACATGCAGCAGCTTATAGCCTAGATAAAAAATGTGTGTGCAGGGGTGTTTGAAGCAAATGGATGGTGGTTGAATGGAAGTGGGAGTGTGGCTTGTAGTGATGACTGTAGGTCACAAGGGAGATATTGCAATGTTTTTATGCAGGTAGGAGAAGGTTGTTTGCGACAGAGGATGGTGGTTTTTGAAGAGGAGTAGGGCGCTGATGAAGGAATTGTTATAAGATGATGGTGGGGATGGAGTCAGGTTGATGATTGGGTAATGTGGTTACGTGATAGATGAAGCAATTGACAGTGGTGGAGTGGCACAGTTTTGAGGTGGTTTGTACATGAGTTGGGTGGCCGTAAGGCAGTGGGGAAGATGTGCAAGTATGTTGCAGCGATGATATTGTGATATTTAGATGATATTGTGCACGTAAATGATATTGTGATGTGTTGAATGTAGTGGCATGGTGAAGCACTGGGCAGAGAAATTTTGATTAGGCAGAGGGGATGTTTGCGACAGTGGTAGCTCTATTGGTAAAAGCTAATGATGTATGTAGATGGAAGTAACAAGGCAATGGGGTTTCTAATAGTTTTTGTGAATTCACAGTGGGTGAGGTTATGGTTTACCAGTGAAGTGCACTGTTAGTATCACTGTGCAGGGTTTGTTGTTGAAGTTTTTGACGTGCAGGGTATGTTGTTTCAATGTTGATGTGCAGTGTTGGGGTTGCTGGGTCATTATGGTTGAATTTAAATGGTTTGGGTGTTTGAGGAAGTTTCAATGTTGATATGGATGGCGGCAGTTGACAAAGCAATTAACCTAGTTGTTGTATGAAGTGTTTAGGTGGGGTGGACCTGAGAAGGGCAGTGAATTGAAGGTTGATAATGGGTTCTGATATGTAGGGGCCCAGGGGGTGGTGACCTGAGAAGGGCAGTAATGTGAAGTATTAGCAGTGATGGTAACTGCAGCAGTGGTAGATGAAATGCAGTTGCTGTTGAACGTATGTGCAGTGGTGGTCAGTTGGTGAGGTGACTAGCATGCAGGTGATAATGTCATAGTATTGACAAATTGAGCACCCCTCTAGTATTTAGCAAAGTTGTAATGTGCTGAACACTTTGAGAAATTTCTCAACTTTGCCAAAAGTTGGTTCAGGTATTATGCTGGATATCCCTTTCAGATTTTAGAACAGGATAATGTCATAGTAGACATAATAAAGTTTGATGAAAGTAGTATCACTTCACGTGTACTTCTATCAGGATGAGCTATATAATTTTTTTAGTTTGTTTATTCATGTTTTTTTCCTATCGTTTTGCTTTGTTAGCTAATTTATAACATATTATTGTATCTTTAGAAATGACTTAGTGCTGCTAAATTATATTCTTTAAGTGGCTTATGAGTATTTGTCAAATAGTCTGTCATTGAAATTTATATTCATATGTTACGAGTTCCAAACATGTAGTCTAGTCCATGCAGCATAGATGTAAAAAGCATGAACAATATCATTATTTATGTCCAGTTTGTCATATCGTGCTCATGTGAAACCTGAAAACTTTATATATGTTCAAAGTTCAATATATGGATCTTTAATGCATTTTTGAACGAATAATTGAAAATAAAATATGACACTGTCAATTTATGAATTGTGTAGGCATTGATAGAAGCAGCCGAAGAAAGACAAAAATCGGAAGCTAGTGTTAATGGAGAAGATGGAATAAGAAGTTTAGAAGATTTTGAAAAAGATCCCGTTGCCGAAGCTTTTTAGGATGATAAAAAGTGAAGCTATTGCCGAGCTATTAGCTCTACGTCTACTGTAAAGCAAGTAAGACTCTCTCAAGCTTCAAAAGCCATTACCAATTACAAAGAGAATGCAAATCAACAATGGAAAACAGAAATGCGTGAAGAGACGAAAACACTATGCTAATGAACACTATGTAGTTATATTCTGAAACTGTGTTTTAAAGTTTGTTATATATACTATGCTTGTATGCTATAATTTGTGGTGTTAGTATGAAGTATCCTTTGTGGTGTTTGAATGAAACATAAATGTTTGGTGGTGTTCTAATTATTGATCGTATGTTTTCTTAATGTTAATACTTTATATTTTTTGTATAGATTGTTTGTAGTTGTAATAAAATATTGGTGCTATATAGTTTGTTTGATACTGTTTTAGTTATCACGGTTATAAGTGTTAAAAAATAACCTTTCGTAATGGTTATAACTGTGATATAATTTGCATTTGTAACGGTTATAAGTGTTAGAGTTTTCTTTTTGGTAACGGTTATAAATGTTAGAAACCATTGTTCTGTCACGGTTATAAGTGTGAGAAATTACTATTTTGTCACGGTTATAACCGTGAGTAAATGCTGTTCTGTCACGGTTATAAGCGTGAGAAATTACTATTTTGTCACGGTTATAACCATGAGCAAAAGTGTTACTGAATTTGCCCCCGGTACCTATTTTCACGGTTATAACCGTGATAAATTAGTTTTGTCATGCTTATAACCGTAAGGAAATTGCCTTTCTGGTGTTGTGATCCTTATTCACTCTCAAAACTCCACTTCGAGTCTCATAAGTGCAACCATGTCGATCCAACTACCCGAGAGAAATAAAATTATATGGACTAGAAGGAACACGTCTCACGCTCGAGACTTCTCTAATCACACCATCATGTATACAAAATCGGATAGATCCAATACCACAAACTGGTAGCTCTACTCCATTGGCAGTCCTAATCATGCCGACACTCTTCTCATAAGAAGAGAAACAATTCATATCTCTACAAATGTGCAAACTGGCTCCCGAGTTCATCTTCCAAGGCTTCTCTTCACTAATGAAGACGTCACAAGAAGTATCACTATCGCTATCTTCAGTTATGTCTGCCCGTGTATCACTATCACTATCATTATATATAATCTTCTTTTGATATCTTTTATATGCTTCACACCTATTGCGCTTATGACCCTTTTTATGACAATAATAACAAATGATACTTTTTGATATATCTTTACCATTAGCGACTTTCTTTTTCGGACTTGTATCCTTCTTCGAGTCCTTTGCTACCATAGCCTCATCTTGTACCAATTTCACACCCTTTTCCTCTAAGCTCCTCATTCAAAAAACTACTTCGAACAGTTTCCAGTGAGATAGTTCCATTAGCATTGGAAGTACTCAGTGAAACAACCAAAGTTTCCCAACTTTCTGAAAGCGAACTCATAAATAAAAGTGCCTATAACTCATTATCAAATTTGACATTCATATTTTCCAATTGATTTATTACATCTTGGAATTCGTTCAAATGCTCTGCAACAGACTTCTCTCCATCCAATCTCAGTTGAATCAACCTTCGAACAAGAAAAACTTTATTTGTAGCACTATTCGACTCATGCAAAGATACCAACTTGTCCCACAGAGCCTTCACGGATTCACAAGCCACATGATGGAAGGCTGAATCATCAAGATACCAACGAATCAACGCAATTGCCTTCTTATCCATCTTCTTCCATTTTCCATTTTCTACATCAGAGGGCTTCTTCCCATCTCCATCAATCGGATAATGAAGATCATTGAGGTACAAAACATCTTCCATCCTATGCTTCCAAATACCCCAATTTTTTCCATCCAAAATAGCCATCTTTGAAAAAGTAATCACATCCGACATCTCAATAAATTTTCAAATCCAAAATTACTCTAAGCTTTGCGATGACCTTGCTCTGATACCAATCTGTAGTGAAAACTTTGCTTTGTGGAAGCTTTTCCCAATAGACCTTTTATCATCCAAATCATAAAGAGATAAATTTGGATAGAAAATAAATGGACATGAAATTTAGAAATCAATACACAAGAGATTCCACCCAATCTCCCTTTTTATTGATTCACAAATTTTTTTTTACAATTAATCGAACAAAATAAAGTAATTAAAATACAAATTGAACCAATAATCAAATTGAGAAAGGGGGTCTCGATCTCTATGGCTTTGGGTTTTTAGACTCAAGGAAAAAGTTGAAGAAAAATTTAGTTTTATGGACAAGAACTTTGCTTTTTAGGCTGAAGGACACTTTCTAGTGTAAATCACAGAATGATAGTTGTAACTATCATTTTCTGTTTACACTTAAAAGTGTCCTTTAGACTAAAAAGCAAACTTGTTGTCTTTGAAACTAATTTTTTTTGCAACTTCTTCCATGTGCCTATTTTCCTATTGTTTTAATCTCTACACAATTACCTATGGACCTTCAACGGCTGCAAATTGATTTTGCTTGAAGGGGCTTGCTATAAACACTCGGGCTTCAGCGAGTACAATATGAAGTGCGAGTACAATATGAAGTCACGTCTTAATTGGGTAAAAATATATTATTGAATTATTTTATGTAAGTGGATCCCACAACAAACTATTATTTTGCAGTGCTCCACCCTTCAATGCGTGAGTTTGCATCTTAGTCGCCTGTGAGCGATTGAGCATAGAATTATCCTTGTTTGAATACTTCTGCTGGAATGCCGATGAGAATGCTTATCCTTACATACTATTATTAAAGAGAAAATTTTGACATGCATCCTTATGATTATAAAAAAAGCATTAGATCCTAAAGAAAAACAAATTCATGGGGGTATTTTAGTAGTTTTACCAACCTTAACATGCGCTTTTAGAGTACACGTCCATAGTTCATAACTGCCGTAATACACGTCGGAGCGGCCACTTTTAAATTTGGAAATGAGAAATTCAAAAAAGAGAAGGTAGAAAATAGCTTCTAAAAGAGAGACGTAAAACAAGGATGTGACCTAATTTCCACATAATTAAATGTATAAACAATTCTCTTCACATATTCACCGATATGTAATGGGCAAGTGTGTGTGTTGGGGGGTAGGGGGTTTGTTGGTGGTAAAACAAAATACATTTATACAACTCAGCTAAATAACTTAATAAAACTGTATGTCTTCTACTATCTAACAGTAGACATGCATGTTATTTGGATACATTGATTTATCGTTTTGGTTACGGACTGTAATCCATTAGCATACACAAAACAATTTATTAATATTTAGCTAGTGGATTTAATTTATTCTTGCTGATTTGCAAATTGAAATTGAAATTAAAGGGTCATTTGTATGTTACGCTTAGATGCAAAGAATTTTTTTTTGCTTTTATTGTAGATTGTATGTAGTTTGTTATCTGGTATACGGTTGTGGAGTATCCAAACCATTTTAAACATTTGGGTGAAACTGAAAATATAGATTCATTTAGATCACCTATTAATTATCTACCAAAGAATTCAAGATTGTGACCAGGTAAGCAAAATTAAGTTTCAACGTCATTTCTAATTCTACTATCATCATGTAATTTTTTCTAGTTGGAATGGCTTCTTTAATTTTTCGATAGTGCCAGAGTTTGTAATGTTGTTTTCATTTTTATGTGTGTATACATAGAAGGGATCCATAGCCCTTACATATTAAACCTCTTTGTAGCCTCCTACATAATTACTGATAATTTATTAAAGTGGAAATTAGCCACGAGGGCCTCTTTAGCAAGTGCAATTAGTTTCTAGGACACACAACTGAAATAATTACTTTTAAGGACAAAATGCAAAATAATTAGTTTCTAAGGCCTAAAAACCTATGAAATTATGTCCTTGAAAGTAATTGGACTGCTGACTTTGTCCTTAAAAGTAATTATTCTACTGACTTTGGCCTTGAAATTAATTTCCGTGGATGTGTGTCCTAGAAACTAATTGGACTGCAAAGTTTGTCCTTTTAGTGAAATGCCCCTTTATTAAATTAGTGGTTGATTTAATATCAACATATAATATTTTCTCTCATTTCTAGCTTTCGCATGATCCATCCTATTCAACTACTAATTTATTAAAGGGAAAACTACTAATTTATTAAAGGGACAGTTTGACATTGGTCCCTAATAAGTTTCAAAATACACAAAAACCGTAGTAAAAAAAATGTAAATTAGGGTTCTAGAATTAAATTACTGAATAACGGCATGCAGCAATTATTCGATGAATAATTGTAGATATTTATGTAATTATATCCAAAAATTACAGATATTTCCGCAATTATTCACTGAAAAATTGTGGAAATTTCCATATTTTTTTCAAAATATTGCAAAAAATTCCGCAATTATTCACCAAAAAAATTGCGGAAAATTCCGCAATTGTTCGCTAAAAAATATGGAAATTTCCGCAATTATTCATCAAAAAAATTCGGAAATTTATGCGATTTTTGAATATAATTACATAAATATCTAAAATTATTCACTGAATAATTGTATAATTGTATGCAATTATTTGGTAACTTAATTATAGGGACCTAATTTACATATTTTTTTTACTGGGGTTTTTGTGTATTTTGAAACTTATTAGAGACCTAAGCCTAATATTCACTTAATTAAATACGGTGGTAGTTATGAAGGGGCTACGATAGAAGGGCCATGGACCCTCATTGTGTGTGTGTCTCTGTGTACGTGCGTGTTTATATATATGTGTGTGTGTGTGTGTCTGCACGCGCGCGCGTGTTTGTATGTATGTATGTATACAGGTAAAGGTCCGCTACTCCCATCATTCGCCACATCTCATTTTACACGCCTATTGTTTTTAGAGCTACACAATTAAAATCAAATGAAAATTTGAGAATGTTCAATTTATGTTATGAATAACGTGTTTATAAAAAAATGAGATTATACTAGATTTTCTAGCATGTTCAAAGTATAAAGTCAAGGAAAATTCATGAACATAGGTCATTTCTAGGAACTTCCTACAGAAACATATCCATTTCAAAATTAATTACAAAATAGGTCTGTTTTTACTATGTAGGCAAAAATAACAATTTTTATTTTATTGTAGCAAATATAACAAATTTTATTTAATTTTATTGTGAAGTGTGATTTAGCGCAGACTAGTGCTATCCTAAATTTGCGCAAAATCCAGTGTGATAAAGTACAACTCCAATTTGAGCAATCCTAAATCATGCTGATATTTGTCTACATGGCAGAAACAAGTATCTTTCTATAATTAGTTTAGTAACAGTACTGTTTTCACAATAGGTTTGGAAAAGAGGCCTACACGAGCATTTCTTTCCTTTGTAAATTAGACTCTCGATTCACATAAGAGGAAGTCTGGTCGGCTGTAAAAGGCTTGGCTAGTGACAAAGCCTCAGGTCCTGGTGGGTTCTCGATGATTTTCTATCAAAAATTTTGGCACACAATAAAAAATATATGATATAATGAATTTATTTGATGAACTTTACACCGATAAGCTTCAACAAGGTAGGTTCAACTTTGCTGATGTTATTCTTATCTTTAAAAGAGAAATCCCCGAAGAACTTATAGAATTTAGACCCATCACTTTAATTAACTGTTTTGTTAAAATATTCACCAAAGTTCTGGCTAATAGATTTAAAAAATGGAAAATTTAATTGATAAATCACAAATGGAATTTATTTAGTGGACATATTATGATGTGGACATTGCCCAAGAATTTATTAGTTATTGGCACAATGAAAATATCACATGCGCTCTCTTTAAATTGGATTTGCCAAAGCCCTTTAACTGGAGTTTCCTGCTTGGCACTCTAAGATATAGGGGATTCATCGATAAATCGATCTCTTAGATCGATCTCTTTTTGAGATCTAGCGTGCCATCCATTATAGTAAATGAAATGTAGGGCAACCAAATCCAATCCAAAAGGAGACTTAGAGATGGTGATCTTATCTCTCCCCTTCTATTGAACTAAATGGTAGATGATTTTATTAAAATTGTTAAGCTCACTTTAAATAATAACATTTTACCTAGAATTTGACGTGCTATTATTCCTGATGGAGTCTCTACCCTTTAATATGTAGATGACGCCATGTTATTCTGCTCACGTTCCTTATCACATTACATAACTCAAACTAATTTTTTATAGTTTTGAACTACTTTCGGGTCTTAAAACTAATTTTCACAAAGGTTCGGTGTTAGTCACTAACGACATTTTTAACGTCGCTAGTGAGGTGGCTAACACTGTAAATTGTAAAACCATGAAATATCCTATTAAATACCTAGGTATATTTCTTAGACAAACAAAACAAAAAAGGGAGGACTGGAATTTTCATCAATAAAGTTAGTAAAATGTCGTCTTCTTGGAATGTCAACTGTATCTAGAGGGTGTGTAGGTGTCATTAACTCAGTTTTGTCCCCTATACCAATTTATTGGATGTCCTCTTAACATTTTCTAACTGGATAATTGACAAAATAGACATTATCAGAATGAAATTCTTATCAGATTGCTCTAATTTGAATTGCCTTATTAGTTGAGAACTCGTGTGCAAACCCAAAACCCACGGTGGACTAAGTATTACTGATCTTAAGGCCCTAAATATCTCTATTCTATGTAACTGGATATGGAAATTCCAAGACAATACACTACTAGGAAAAACAGTAATAGCGATGGCTATTTGCCGTCGGGGGCCGCCGAGAGCTATCGGTAGTCGTCACTATTTTCCTCTTCGAATAAAGCAAAAACGACGGTCTCGCCGAAGCATTTTCGACGGCTATCGAAAACATAGCCGACGCTATTTGTCATCAGTCGAAAGACATGTGGCGAAATCCTAGCTATTCAACAATGCACATAGGCCGCCATTAGTCGTCGCTAAACTTCAAAACGTCGTCAGTCGTCGCTAAACTATAACCTTTGTTTTAAAAAAACAACAACTATTACATCCCTCAACCCCCCCCCCACACACACACAGATATATATATATATATATATATATATATATATATATATATATATATATATATATATATTCTCATCCATCCATCCAACTCATAAACAACACATATACATCCAATTTTAGAACTATAAACATCACATAATAGCATATACATTACTCAAAACCAATTTAACTAAAAAAAATTCAATATTCACATTAACAATCCAAATTTCCAAATCATCCAAATCCACATCATAAGTTCTTAGGTTACATAATCAAAGTACTTCAACACATAATCACATACATCACCAACTAAAAATGCATATATATAAAAAACAAACTTACTCATCCTCATTTCCCGATCCTTGTGAAGGCGGAAATGTCTCGTGTGCTTTCATATAAGCCGCAACCCACTTATCTAGCAACTTCATCAATCCTCTACTCTTGCACCAATCGTTAAATTATGCCATTTAAGCTCTTATCTCTACTATCTATGCCTCGTACTGAGATTTCTTATAACTGGCCTGAGAAAACCTCGCCTTTAAATTAATTAATTAATTAATTAGCGATGAGTTATAAGTTATATGTAATATTAAATAAAATTTATAAATCACTTTTACTCAATAAAATTACCTCCTGATTTTCGTAACCGTAGCATCTGTTCCACGTCGGCTTATCAGTCACAACATTAAAAATCATATCCTTCTCCTGAAGAGTCCGGTCATCTTGGCCAGTCCCCTCAAGCACTCTCGCTTTCTCCATTTCAAACTTGGCCAGCGATTTAAAATAGAATTATGCCAAAATGGATATTCAACTTATCATTTATATAATCTGAAATAAGGGAAATAAATTAAAAAATGTTTACCATGATGGATCTGGATTTGGTATCTGACCAAGTACATGAGGTTGAGCGGTCCTCGTTAGTGTGCTCAATGCCGTGGGTACGAGTGAAGACTTCCAAATATGAGACGGGACCACCTCGCTTATGCTCCTGAAATTATTATTATTATTATAGTAAAAATATGCATGGTTAAACAATGTTATAAGTATTTTATAATTGTAATTTATAAATTTACCAGTTCTTTCGGTATTGTTGAAAGGATCCGCCGCGTTGTGTACATGATTTTTATTCTTGTTTGTCGAGTTTCGCTGAGCTACTTTCTGTAAATTTAACATAAAAGTTATACTTACCATCTGTAACTACTTGAATATATGGTTAACTAATTTAATGCAATTACTATACAAACTTTTAACAAATTATAATAAACATACGAAACTAGAAAACTTACTATCAGGCCGGCACTACGCCATAGATTGCATACTGCAACACCCAAGAAGTGATGCAGGAAGTGCCAAAAAATGTTGTTGTAGGCTAAAAAAGGGCAAAGACAACACTTTCTCGGTGATGCATTTTGCCGCGTTGCCCTAGAGTCAAAGGCAACATCTTTGCGGCCCTAGGGCAACATCGGTTCTGTTGTTGCCATAGGTACCAAATTTACTAAAAAGTGGGCCCCACAATCTGGGCCCCAACATGTGGGTCCACTAATTCTGTGGCCCACCTTTACGGAACCCTATTGTGGGGCCCATATTCATTAATCTATGGTAACACTTTTACCATCCAATGGCAACACTTTGCCAGTTTATTACCACATTTAACATCACATACTGCAACATTTTATCATATCTATGGCAACACCTTTTGCAATTTAAATTGGAAATGTACCGCAACATTATACTACTGCAACATTATATCATATCTATGGCAACATTATACTGCAACATTATATCATATCTAATGGCAACATTACACTGCAACAAAGAACTTTTCATTTCAGAATAACCAGCAACACAAGTTTTACTTAGTCAAGTACAAAATAACAAACATACTTAAAAACATAGCCAGTGTATTCATAATTACAGCCAGTACATACTAAATTCTACTTATTAACAGTACATTCATATTTGCGAGCCTCCAGTGCCTCCAGTGCCATCAGTGCCTCTAGTGCCTCCAGTGCCATCACTGCAGACGGTCGCACAAAGATCCCCAACATCAATTTGAATGTCAGGGTTTGCTTTGCCTAATTTCTTAAGCACTCATGTCAAGTTCTTCCGAACTTTTTGGTTCACCTTTGCATCAAATTCATTTTGGACCTTCTTGTTCACCTTTGCTTCGACTTCATCAGCTATATTTTCCCTTATCTTCGCTGCCAGCTCTTGTATGTATGTGCTTGTTGTTGGGGCATATTTTGAAACTTCTGCAGACTTTGTGTGCCGTCCTATAAGCCAAGATGGACCGTGCGACTTTCCATCAGAAATCATTTCTTGAACAACTCCATCACTTCCTCCTTCACCTATTGCTTTTTCAATCTTATCCTGCAAAATAAAGCAGTTTCAAAATGTGACATTAAACAAAATTAACAATTCTGAAACAAGTTTCTTAAACAAGAATTGTTTTGCAATATCTATTAACAGTTTTAAAATGGATCCAGAATTGTGTGCCATATCTTGTTCCTATAATATTTGCCCGTGGTTTCTTACTCCAATTTATCTTTAGCATTTTCCATGTAAATCATTGTATTCATTTATTTTGTCGGGTTCTCATTCTTACTTTTCTGTTGTTTATTTATACTTGGGCACCTCATCTAATCCTAACAAAATATAAGTTTGATAATGTATGTTAAATTTTCTAAACAGAGCAATATATTTCCTGTTAAACATGGAATATTTTATTACTTGCATTTGGGTCGAAATACGAGAGTATAAGCAAAAGTTATGAGTACTTGTGAAATCAAATTAGTCATATTCACCGTTTTCATGAATAAAAACTGGAGGGTTCCCATAAGTTTCCTTCATATATTCCAAAACTCCTTGCAATCCATCTGTCGAGCTCATCTGATCAGTAATAAAACTTTTATTATCTGGTCATATTGTGGCTTTTATCAATGACTATAGTAAAACAAATTATGTCAGAAACATACTAAATTTCTTTCTGAGTTTCCTTTCCTCTGTTGCAAAAAGGAGCCTGGAAATATACCAATACACCATCATGTCAACATTTTCACATTAGATGTCCTCATCTTCATATTGAGATATGTATATGTAGAGAGTAACTATTTACCTTCTAAAGAAGCACCAACATCGGCTGTGACGTCTCTTTGATCAACAGGAGCATCATAAGGTTTGTTTTTCACAGACAAAGTGACATAGTAGTTCACCCCAAAAAAGTCAAATGACTTCATGAGTTGTATTGATTCAGAATTAGTGAATATTGGTATCTTATTTCCTGCAGCCACTCTCATACTCTTGGGGTAGTCTCCCCGTACCAGTGGCTCTATAAACCTATGCATTTACATTAACATGAACTTTAATGGAAATTTGCTATAAACCTATGCATTTACATTAACATGAACTTTAATGGAAATTTGCTACATCACTAAATTTTTGAACATACGGTATCTTACTAAAGTATATATCCAGATGTGTACCAAATAAAAGTCTAAGCATCAAAGTTAAACCTGTAGTTAAAACCTTTGCTATATACTTGAAAAATGTAGGTTTATTTGTGCATTCTGAAAACTTGCATATGTGGAAGTGAGTTACACAACATACCAGCCACTGTAAAAGTCGAAGGCTCTGCTTTTTGCATCTAAATCTTCTTTGGAATTTGTTACAGGGAGAAAATTAAAAACTAAGACATTCAGCCCTATGAAGCCTTTTTGATTGGCCTGCATTTTAAATATCATGAGAAGTATCAGTTTAGATGGTCGCTATTTGTCATATCACTTTGACTGAAAGCAATAATAAAAAAATACATCGAAAATTTATTTTGATCATACTGAGTTGTATACCTTAACCAAATTGATATTGCTTATCTAAGCATTCTTTTGAATTTGATCTATGGTATATATATACCTGATAATATTTCTTGTACAAAGAGGCAGCTGAACTGTGTGCGAGCAAGATATGGTGGGCTACTATGTATGGTTCTAATACCGAATTTCCTTTTGCGCAATTACCAAATGGTTTGGAGCATCGATTGGGAGGTAAAATACCATCATCATAACCACCAAGTGCAAATGCATTTACCTCGTTTATGGTCACCCAGTGAGTTACCCTATCTCCAAATTCTCTAAAGCAAACATTTGCATATGCAGTGAAGTCATCCCTGTATACATTGACCGTCACTGTTACAAAGAATGCCTTGATGAAGTATAAAATATAAGTATAGATAAGTACAGAATAAATATCGTAATAAATTTTGAATTTATCAATTTACACAAGCACTATGGTTAATGTACATGGTCTTTTAACATGTACACGATACAGTCTAGTTCTGTCTTGTTGAAGATCGAAATAGAATATATACAAAGTGTAAATTATAAAAATACTGACACTATTTTTGGATTCAACCAACTTTCATATTCGTCATCAAGAACTTGAGGCGTGTCGAAGTGCAAAAGAGTAACATAAGGCTCTATTCCTGAAACAATTTGAATTATATGAAGTTGCATGCACAAGTGCCCAAATTTCATAAAAAGGTAATAATATAATACCGAATTAACAATACTTTTGGAACACAATATCTTGTAACTTTCACAACATGAAAAGTTTAGATAGACATACCATGACTAATTAGTTCATTGATAAAGTTGTTGTAAAACTCAAGGCCTTTGGGATTGTGAATTCACCAATTGTGAGCAACTATATACTATAACAAGATTAGCAAGATTGTGAATTCACCAATTGTTTTATGTCCATATTTACAGCAAGATTTATGTTACAAATCCAACCAAGAATTAGGACAGATCAGCTTTGTTAAAAATGAAATAATTACTTTAATAGGAAAATCAAATTAGAGAAAATTTTCAACAAAGTATCCTGGATGAAATGTATCGTAACTGTGCATATAATTACTCTTTAGTAGTGTTATCTTAGCAATGCTGTCCATAGTTAGGAAAAATATTCTATAACACCATATATCACTGTAGCAAAGGAATAATTGAAATTCAGAGTTCCAGTCTCTTGAAAGTTAAACTGCTAATAATAACCCAAATAAATTTAGGCAAACATAAAAGGACAAGTGTTCAGGAAAATTTCTAAAAGTGTATTTGAGCATTTTGTGTTTGTATGTCCAATAAGCACAATAAATAGAAATGCATATAAGATCATAAATATGCATATGGCGGTCCTTTGTCAAAAGGTTAAACTAAATTCACCAATTGCCTTATAATCATATTTACAGTAAGATTTATCTTACAAATCCAACCAAGAATTAGAACGGAACAGTACAGTTCTGTTGAAAATTAAATGACTAGCTTAATATATGAAAACTGCGTGAGAAGAGAACTATTAACAAAGCATCCTGGATGAAATGTATCATAATTGTGCATGTAATTACTGTTTAATAGTGTTATCCGCGAAAACTGTTTTAGAGTTCCATAATTCCATTAGATCATTTGACTACCACGATACACAGCTGTCTGATCATTTTATGAAAATTACATAATTTGACAACCACGATACATAGAAATATTCCTCCCTTAACTGACTCAGACTCAAAACCAAGATGATTTTTTTTAAATGATTCTATAGTTCAATAAAAGTGAACGCACTATCTTAAATTTTAAGTAGAGAAGAGCGAATAGAGTACAAAGCAACACAAACATACTATTGCGAAATTGAAATACTTGTGATATACTTTAATATTCAAAATTCTATGAAATATAAATAGACTATTGCAAAACAGACAATCATAAAATAATCCTAATATTCAATGTAAATCAAACCTAATTAGACCGGAAGCGAAAACAAGACTTGAGCCGATTTCTGGGTTCGAACAGGGACATGCAGTGACGAAATCGAGTGATGGCGATTTCTAGGTTCGAATGGGTTCGAATGGGGAGAGGCAGTGACGAAACTGGCGATTTCTGGGTTCAAACGGGGAGAGCAGCGACGACAGGGCTTCGATGGCGATTTGGGCGATTTAAGGGATTCAGGCTAGGGCGATTTGGAGCTTTTGAAGGAGAGCAATAGCGATTTTAGAGGACGCGGCGATTTAGGAGAGAACTTTTAGCCCTAATTGAAATCGAAGAGTGTTAGAGTGTTTGAGAGGTTGAGCGGCGGAGTACATATTTTGTTAAGTGTTTGAGTGAAACCCTTCAATATTTTGTTAACTTTTGCCGCTTTGTTTTTGCTTCCCGCGTTAAAAATTATTTCAGTCCGCTTTTTTTTCAGCCCGCACTCATTTTTTATAATATTTTTATAAGTCTATAGCTACTGCAACATAGTGTTGATATCTATGCTAACATCCTGAAGCTAATGTTGTAATAGACAAAAATCAGCATAGCTATCGTTACATTGTAGCTAGCAACATCTTGTATTTTCGTTGCAATAGGCCATCTATGGCGTAGTGCGGGTTTTTTCCAGTGTTCCAGAAAAGCTGCATAAACATTACAACTTATTACACCTATATTTTCAAACTATGTTAAAAACAGGCTAAGTAACGTGTGAGGCTAGGGGAACGACTCTCACATTAAAAGTTAAGATGAAAAGAGAAGGAATTGAAGCGATCTAACTGTAACTGCATAAAAACAAGCATGCAGTCGCGACACTGATCCAACTAAAAGAACTACAACCAAAAGCATGAAGTCATAACGGAATAAAGTACTGCGCTCATAAGACAAGCCACAATGGTATCAGATCTACGTCCATCCCTTAGTTTCAATATTACATTATGTCACTAAACCTAAAATATGATATAGTTACAGGAAGCATGAAACAATCCACAGTTGTAATACACAGAACCAAAGCAAGGCGTGGATATTGCGCAACAGCATAAGAAGCTGCTTTTGAGATGTCAAAGTTCAACACATCTCGATCAAAAAGCTACGCACAAACCAAAATACATGGACAATCGAATTGCACTGTCAAAATCCCCAAAACTTATACTTTGTTAACACCTTTAAGAGTGGATCTGCACTGCACAAGCTGAGGGTTGCCTAGCAGCACCGCACGGAGTCAAAAAACATTCCAAAGGGCACTACACGTAGGCCACTTAACTGTAACATCCTCCATCTGGAGGCCTAAAACTAACCGCTATGGGTGCTGCGGTCATCCATAGTTATTAATTCTCGGTGATCAAATGCGGTAATGTTAGATACATTGATATATCAAAAACACGTGAATATGAAAAAATTTCAAACTCAATACAAATTTCTCATTTCATTATAGATAACATTTTAGATTCATTACATAATCCCATACGCAAGCCGCGATCATAGAAATTACAATTTATTACAAAATACGCCAAGTGGGACATATGAATATGCCATCTTCGTTGATTAGAGTCTAAATATAGGCACTAAGCAACTTTGCCATTACATCCAAAACACAGCGGAATAAAAAAAAAAGAACTTCTAATAGCTAGCTTGCCTTCTACACGTCTCTGAAAGCTTATTCGTCTAAAAGAGAACCTGAAAACCATAACAAACTACTCAAAATTAATTAAGCACCCGAGATTTTAAGGGAAAAACATAAACTTCGAGTCAGACAAAAAGTCTGGTATGAATAATTACCTACCATTCCAAACCATATAGATATCTAGTGAGACCATGCCACTTAGCGGAACGGGTTTTCCCCTCACTGGTATCTCTACCCAATTTATAATAACCATATACTGTGCACCTACATCCACAATGGTTAAGACATAACATAATAAAATGTATCATGATGGTATGCAAACCGACAATATGCTTTGTATTTTCCATCCTCATTCACCTGACTACCTGTCTTAAGTTACAGTTTCTAGGGTCACTATTAACCTATTAGTTTTCATGGGCTAACCAATAACCTGTTCCAAACTTATGGAATATCTGTATAGTTTTATAGTTTTCATGTGATCACTAAGAACCTATTGGTGTCTACCAATAACATCATCTAATCATAGTTTTCATAGGGTCACTATGAACCTATTGGATTCTCCAATAACATCTCTCATGTTATAGTTTTTATGGGATCACTATGAATCTATTGATTTTTTTCAATAACTTATTCCGGACGTAGTTTTCATGGAATAATAAGAACCTATTGACCCCTGCCAATAACACTTTTCAGACATAGTTTTCATGGGCTTACTAAGAACCTATTTAAACCAATAATCATTTATTCAGTCTTTGGGCATTCTATATTCTGGACTGTCTGACATTTTGGGTGCAATTCTACTCACACAGGAGTTAACTCATTATATATTCACTACTGGATCAACCTAGCTGGTTATTCAGCCCTTAACACCCTAAAATGCAGTTATGGGTTAATTATGAAGTGAATATGTTTACAGAAGCATACATGATAACTGATCAAAACATAATAATATAAACATCTATGATTTAATTCCTTGTAATCACTTTTCCAGGGAAACATGGTTAATACCCTTAACTCACTATCTTTAGCAAGGAAAGATTCTTTAAAATTCCAAAGTCAAATGCCATTTTAAAACTCTTTCACATTGCCATGGGTTTTACCTTTAAAAATGAGATTGGGTTTCTTATATGAAAACTAAGGCTTTCGACTAGTTCCTTGGATCATTGTGACATCATGAGTTACCATCTGTCACTCTCCCTTTTGAAAGAATTACTTAATATCTTAGACCTTCTCTTTCGAAACCATTAAAAACATACCTTTCGAAAGCATTGAAACCTTCCTTTCGAAACACTTAAACATACACCTTTCGAAACACTTGAAACTTACCTTTCGAAGGCATTTAGTTCAAGTAGAATTTATGGAAGTATAGCTTCGAAACCATTTGAAAGTATCTCTTTCAAAACCATTGGGTTTAACATTAAATATAACTACTGGGTCAAAGATAACAAAAACGAAAGACTTGCTTTCGAAAGCATAATCTTAAGAAAAAGAATTGGGGAAGAGGATAGCGTCGAAACCATTGCCTCCGAACTCATTTAAAAGCGACTAAACTACCCTTTCGAAAGCATTGAGAATGCGGCTTTAAAATTAAAAGACAAAAACACACTTTTCGAATACATTGTTTTAAGCTATAAAGAAAAAAGCGGCCTTAACTAATTCAAAAGGTATGAATGCGGCAGCAACGGTATCGAATAGGTTTAAAAGCGACAGCTTCTTCGAAAGCTTCTTTTAAAACAAAAACAAATGGCAACTCTTTCGAAAGCTCCTTTCTAAAAACAAAGGCAAGCGGAAACTTGTTTGAAAGCCTCTTTTTAAACAAAGGTAAGTTGATTGATTCAAAAGCTAATTAGAGTGGCTTCAACCCTGTAACAACCTGCATATTTTACGATTGAATATTTGAATATTTTATTTAAATATAGAATCGTTAATCGGATTAAGGTCCGAAAAACTACTTTTTGCAAACAGTCGAATCGGGACTCGAGTCCACTTCCATTGAGTCCAAAATGGCGTTTGCGACTTTTTTAAGTATAAACATCGATATATTTGGAGTAAGTTGAATTTTGCTATTTTCTATTGGGCTTTGGGTTTGGGTTTCACCCCAACTCTCTCTATAACCTAGTTTAGCCCTCTCCTCTACTCTTCACTTCATTTCTATTTTCTCAAACACTTAAGCAAAACTGAAAATGGGGAGTGGAATGGGAAATTAATGCTCCAAGCCCTAGTTTTCAATTGCAAATCCAAGTTTTAGCTCCAAATTCAAAGAGAAGCTTTGGTAAGTATCTCCTTCTTCTTCTCTTCTTAAATTTCAGAAATTTCCTATAACCTAATTTGGGAAATTATTGCTTCTAGACTTAGATTGGAACTTCTACAGTTGAGGTTGAAGAGAAGTTGATCTTCCTTTGCATTCAAGCTTCTCCATCATCGTTTTCGGGTTTAAAAGTGAGTTGTTGAACTCACATCTATTTCTATAAATACCGTTGTGGTTGGGTATGAATTCCTAACACTTATTCATGTACATTTGCTTTCGATTTGGATCGAATAAGTGAATTGTTAAATTTGTGGTTTATTTTGGAATCCAATTTGGTAAAAATCCAACCTTTGATGTTCGAACACGTTAGTGGAGCGTTTCGGAGGGCCATACATGGCTGGGTTGTCGATAGGCGTAAATCCTCAGTCGAAGTTGCTCAATTCGTCGCTTCCGTCCGTGTATCGAACTTCCCCCGAGGGGGCTAGACTGAATTTGCTCCTGAAGCAGGTTCAGTCGACTGAACCAGAGCAAGAAAAATGCTTCAGAGCAGGTTCAGTCGACTGAACCAGTGGTTCAGTCGACTGAACCAGACCCAAAAAATTGCCTGGGTCTGTGTCAGTCGACTGACCATCTGGGTCAGTCGACTAACCCTAGGGGTACGAAAATCGTATCCCTGTGTCAGTTGACCGACCCTCTGGTTTAGTCGACTGACCTGATGGCCTTAGAAAAAATTAATTATCTTGTTTTTGATTTCCAACTTTTATTGATTCGTGATTTCCGAATTGTCGTTGTCGTTTATTATCTTCTCTGATGACTTCTTTTTTGGGATTTTTATGGTTATCCATTTTTGATGGATTTTGCATCGATTTCTATGGATTTGATTCACGTCTTCGTATGTGAATTTTTGATGGTTGATTGTTTCTACAATCATTTCTGTGCTTTGTCACTTTAGAATATAAAGGTTTCTATACTAGTAGTAAATATTCAAACTCTTTTACAAAAATGATTTCAACTCTATTTTTAATACAAAGCTCGTTTTCAAAACCATTTTCCAATCTATTAGTATATACAAACCTTTACCTCATTCGTATGAGAAAATCTAATTAAACGGCTTAGCAAAACAAGTGGTATGAAACGCTTGCGTTTACTTCGTCGGTTAATTTATGGACATGTTCGATTGAAAATCCTGTGACAATTTTCGTGTGGAAATCTACAATTTGTTCATAAATATTTAAGTTAAGCTAGTGGTTATGGGACATGAAGCTAAACTCTTATATTTACCGGCTTAGGGTAATTCACACTTTTTATTGATCGATGAAGATCATTTTGTGATTTAGACTAGCGATGTGCGATGTCTATTTGTCTGCGAGGGAGACTAAACCCTGTTTCTGTGGAACTTCGGTTCAATTTGGCGGGGTAGCGACCCGTGGTCTTCGGACCGTTTGTGGAGCTTCGGCTCAATATTTATGGTTAGCGACCATGGAATAGCATTCCATTTGTGATACACGTGTTGGTGAGTTTTCATGCTCCCGTTTGTGATAGGCCTTCCCCTTTTGTGATTTCTGGATTTCTGGTTGATGATTTCTAGAATTTGTGCTTCACCAGCTTTTGCGATTGGCATTAATATATTTGTCAATATTTGTAGTTTGGTGAATAAAATAAAGAATATGATATTCTTTTTGGTGATTTGAGATTTTTGAGATATTGTATGATTTTGTTGTTGTTTAAATCATATTTGTTCTTGTATGACATTATTGATTCATACGTCCTTATCATATCTCTGCTTATATCTCATTCCTTTATCTGATATTTATAGCTAGACTGATCCGTTTATTATTTTCTTATTAAATAATACTCGGGTCAGACCGAGATGTTATAGGTGCTTCTGCTTGACTCCTTATTTGGGATCATCTTCTGACTTTTGCCTAACTACATTACATTTGTAGTTTTTGTTGTTATACATTTGAGATATAGACTCTATGATGTATACTTATTCTTTTGTCCAGCACTGTATCTATTCGTTTGTGATATTGTGGATCTTGTTTGACCACTACTCTGATGTACACCTTTTTGTGTTATATATTCATATCTGTTTCCGCCTTTGTGATATGAATGTCTGTGACTGATTTGTGTTATGTTTATTTCTATATTTGTTTCCGAGGTCCACTTAGCCACTGTGTAGTCGCTTTGAGTTTGTATCGGTATGTCGGATTTCCTCTTGAAATGAAATGCATGTTATACTATCTGACATATCGGTACTCGCACAAAGAAATTACACGGATGGTCGTTCCTCAACAGCCTTATTCTTCGTGCTAGTCGATAGCATTACCCAGTAGTGTTCTTGGCTAGCGTGAGATAGAGGTGAGGCGCCACAAACCCCTTCGGAAGCATGCCTTTGATACAGTCTCTTCCACCTTTCTCCAATACACTATGTATTAATTGCTTGATACCATGTGCATTGGTTTCAAATGGGTGCGAAAGGTCATTAGCGAAAGTATGGGGAGAGAAACAAGCAAATGGAAGTGGCGAAGTTGCAATTTGAAACAAAACTCATTTTTTGCCTTTCAAAGTAATTCCTTTTTACCTAACTTGTCCGCTTTATCAAAATATGATTGCTTGCCCACTCTTTATCAAAATTATTTTCTAAAAAGGCTACCAAATTCAAAATTTACAATTAATTACAATTTAACATATAAGCCATCATCCTTAACAAAACATGTAAAACATTTAAGTCTCTTAACTTAAATAATTTTATAACCATAGTAAAACACTTAGGAAAATTCCTCAAAATCACAATTACTCGCTTTTAATATGTTTTCTAACATATATAAATCTTAGACCTGAAAACAACACTTGATTGCCTTAACTAATTTAAACCCAAAATTATCTATTCCTTCCATTCAAAATTCATAATAAATTATCCATAGCTTGGAATATTATGAAAATTTAAACCCATTTCCAAAATAATGTTTTACACGACATATTCAAATCTCATGGCATTCAAAAATCACTTTGCACGATTTTAACCTTAAAATCGAATTATATTATCCCGTAAAAATCCTTGTTTAAATTATAACATGGCATATAATCAAAGCATACCATCATTCATCCATCCAAATGGTTTTGAACCTTCAAAATTGGATTTAAACGTTCAAGAAGACATATATGAGATGGTTTAGATCATTATTCGCCTTTTTTAGATAAGGAACTTGAGATTTGTTCTTCACTTTAATCTTTCTAACTTGAATCTTAACCTCTAATTGATTTTGAGCTCCTCTTCTCCTAGGGTTATGGTCGACCTTGTTTCTCCTTTGTTTGTGTTTTTGGTTTATGAAAATGTGAATGAGAATGAGGTAAGGGTTTAGAGGTTATGGTATATTGCTATTTCCTTTTTACCCTTGCCTTATTCTCTTATATCGCTAATTTATAAATCACATATATTCGTTTAGTTAAGGCACGGACCTAACGAGTTCTCAAATATCAATTCTCTTATCACTCTAATCTCTACATTATTCTTTTTAATTTATCTAATTAAATCTCTTGAATAATGTTATCTAAAATTAGAGGTGCTACATCAACCAACGCGCCAATGCAAATCCATACTTACATGTAGAGAACAAAGATATAACTCTTCCTCATCAATAACCTGTGCATATCAGCATCATGGGCAACTCAGATCACATTTGTATGTGTATCGAGCTTACTCCTCAAGCTAAGGCAAGGCAGCACAACTCTATTTATCCTCGACACAATAACAACCAAGTACAAATTAACTAAACAGCAAAGGTGTAGGCACCCTGCGATAGCAGATCACACATTTTGAAGCCCAAAGCAGTTTAGGATGACTTCACCTAAGTACTAGCACCGCAAAACCGAAGAGTGACTCTTAATATCCTCCTAAGGCAATATACAAACCCTTTACTTCTTCATATCAGAAGTATATGATCGCTCCAATTTCAGATGTTCCCACTTCAATTTTAGGAGTTCCGTCTTAATCCCAAACTTCCAGCCAAAGACCATAATTCAACTACCCAAATCATGGCTTACTGCTAAAGACATGTCAGCAATCCAGACACAACAAACTAACGATACAGATAGATGACAAGTGAAGGATCCAAAGGCAGAAATTGAAGCAACAGATAAAGGGTGATTATGGTATTTTGCATACATCTTCTAGACAATAAATAGAAGAGGCTGGAAGGAGAAAAGGGGGGTTTTTTTGGGCTGGGTCCTTTTCTTTCTGTGTAAAAGAAGCTAGAAAGCTGTATTATTCTGGTGACTTCTTTGGAAAATTTGTATCAGAAAGAAATATATAAGAAATGATATAGCTTGTGGATGTAGGATTCACAACAATCTGAACTACGTAAAAAATTTCTTTGTCCTTTTACTTTCATGCACTATCATCTGTTTATATTGCATTGGATTATAACTCATTAAACTAATACAAATTGGATTTGACATTCTAATAAACAATTGGAGTGCAACTACTTGATTATGTAAGCATTCGGCAATATAATCACTACCCAAAGGCAAGCTTAATACAACTTAGGTTTGTTAACTCAAATTTGTGAAAGTACGTCATCAATTACTTTCAATATCAATTGAGGTGTTGTGGGATGAAAAATCTCACCAACATTTTTGATGGTAGAAGAAGCGCCGGAACCTCTGATCCCAGTTTCCTATTTTGAAGAGACTATCGACGCTTTCCAACAAATCATGAATCCCACCGATCCATTCATTCCCTTACTCGAAAACGATCACTCATAGCTTTTGAAGCCTCCGTCGAGACCCTCATAGATCCCATCCAAACCGTGGTTAAGACCTTCTTTAACCTGTCAAACCAACATATGAAAAGGATAAAGAAAACAAATACTCAAGGTATGCTCTTCGATCAACATCACCTCCACCTTCTACAGCCACTGCCATCACTCACTAAGAACGTTGACTATGCAGTAAGTGAGTGATAATGACACTCTCGGAAATAAGAATGGTAAGGCTGGCCTACGAGTCAAAACCAGTTCATCCATTATCACAACTACTTGATAGAAAGACCCAACAATCGATGTTGCATGGAATCAATTGAACGGCTACTACCAGTTGGTCCTCATCTTCCATTATTAACCAATGACTGCAAGTTTGGCGAGAGCACATAGGTATTTGTTGATTTGGGTAGTGATTCCGATGATGACATGAAACCAAAATCCGAAATCTAAGAATTCACAGTACCGTGCTAAAATGATTTGTAAAAAATCCCTATTGTGGTCATGTTGATAAGGACATTTGGGTGTTCTACTTAGAAATTGGGAGATTCAACCGTGGTACCTATTAATACCTCAGTTATTGATTTTGATGATAACAATCTTGATAACAAAATACATCTATATAATATCGATACTAATATTTTGCCAAGTTATATAGTATGTAGTGCAAGATGTTATACAGGTGTTGAATCGAAGACTATACAGTATGAAAACTCAAAGAATGGGCATGAAAACTCATGAGTATAAAGATCAAGATACGAAGATATCAAGACTATGGTATAGTATATAGAGTCATAGAATATTGTTAAAGTCCCTAGTTGCAATCTTTGATCTCTATTTTCCATTATTCTTATTCTTTAATTTTAAAAACAAAATATATTTAAAAATATTTTATAAAAGTTTTTCAAAATTTAAAATGTTTATAAACTATGTTTAAATTATTTTACGAAGTATCAAAATATTTTACAAAGTATAAGATTTTAATAATATTTAAAAACAAAAGAGTTCTCAATTTTCAAAGGGATATGTCGACATATACCCTATAAGTACGTCATCATACATGCCGCTAATTTGAAATTCAAATTTTGAAATGAAGTATTCATTCATTGTAAGTCTTTGCAAATGGACATGTTTGTTTATTCTCTATAAATATGAGGTTTCAAACAAATTTTTCAATAACTAATTTCTTGTTTCTTCTCTCCTCTTACTCTGCCAAAATTTCTAGTGAAAAATTTATTCAAATCTCTTCAAATTCAACCAGAATCAACTCAATCTTCATTGGTTCTCTACTATTTACTATCTGATTTCAATCATCTCTATCAATTCAAGATCAAAGTACTATTTAAGAGGCTATAGGATCTATTGTAACCAAAGATCAAGAAATTATCTTTGGACAAACCCGTATTCGGTTCAAATCAATTGGGTATGCTTGATAGTCCTAAAATCCAAGTGGGTCTGCTTGTAGTCCGTCCAAATCAAGTGGGTGTATACTGAGGTCGGAAAATCAGGAGGGTGTGTCTCGCAGTCTTGAAATCAAGATTGTATTGGATTTGTCTTCTACCCATCGAAAGATTGGCATTTTGAAAAGAAATATCTACAAGCAGTTGTACGGGAATAGACATAGTGGAACTCCGAACAAGTATAAAAATATCTGGTATGATCTATCTAATTCTCTACTTTTTACTTTACTACATTTATATTTATCTGTGTTTGCATCTATGATTGTTCATTCTATATTGTTTAGTAATAACCTTGAAAGAATTTTAAAAAGGTCCATATAAGTTAGAAAACACTATTAACTCTACTTTAATATTTAATTAGCCTTAAGATCCTTACTTCAGCAACCAACATTTGGTATAAGAGCGCTAGGTTTTCAAAAACTCATAATTTGATTTTTGAAAAGTTTTAATGGCTAGCTAGCAACACAGTAATACATTTGTTAACACTTTTGAAAGGACAATCTATTGCTAGACCCCCACTTTATAATGGCAGTAATTACACTTATTGGTTATGTAGGATGAAGATTTACTTACAGTATAATGGCTTACACAAAATTAGTACATTGAACTTGAGACTAATTTTGCACAATGGACTGCTGATCAAAAGACACTTGCACAAAACAATTCTAAAGCCATGAATATTTTATTTTATTCACTAGATAAACATGAATTTAATAGAGTCTTTATATGTAATTCTGCAAGTGAAATTTGTGGAAAGCTGAAAGTTACACATGAGAGTACTAGTAAGTGAAATAGATTAAAATTTCCATGCTAACTAATCAGTTTCCGTTGTTTAAAATGAATCCAAATGAGTCTATTTCTGACATGTACTATAGAATTCAAGATATAGTGCATTCATTAGTTACATTAGGTAAAAACTTTTCTAAAGAAGATCAAGTTAGAAAAATCCTCAGTTCATTCTCTTTAGAGTGGAATCAAAAGATAATAGCAATTGAAGAGGTTAATGATATTATTACTCTGAAAATTGAAGAATTACTAGGCAATTTAATGTCCTATGAAACACAATTGCAGGACATAAAAGAAAGCAAGGCAACAAAAAAGAAAACCATCGCTTTCAATGCAATAACTGATGATGACAATGACAAAAATTTGCTTTCATGTCCAGAAATTTTAGAAAATTCCTAAAATATAGAAAGATGAACAACTTTCGAAAATTTGAAAACAAGATGTCTGGAATTGAAACTGCAACTAGATGCTTCAAATTTGATGAACCCGGTCATTTTCAGCGAGATTGCCCGCATCCGAATAAATCAAAGATCTCACTAGCAAATGATTCATCCAGAAAAATAAAAAGGGCTTATACAACAATTTTGGACGATTCAGACACTTCCTCAAGCGACATTGAACCAGATACCGAGAATGCTAATACATGTTTCAAGGCTATAAGAGACTATTCATAACTGATTAACTAAAAGCTGTAAAAACTATACTTTTTTTTAATAATTTTTATTTTTATTTTTGGTTGATTTTGGTTTTTAGGAATAACATATATATTAACAATAATATTGGATGGATTTAAGTATATAAGTATATATATAGGAATATATTAGCTCAGTTTTATTTTTGAAAACTTTAGGATATATGTCGACATACCCCATGCCATATGTCGACATACATGCCAGAAAAATGAAAGTTGAAATTTGAATTCAAAATTCAAAATTCAAACTTTTCTCTCTTTTTACACTTACTTCCATGTTCTTAAAAGTCATATTTTTAATCAGAAAACATGATTGTTCACTCTATATTAATTTAATCTATTTCTATCCATTCATTCACTCACATCATTTTAAATTTCAAATATCTCTTCATTATCTTATTTCCTCCAAACTCAAAAAGGGATTCCTCTAGTAAAAATCCTAAAACCGTAAGGCTTTCTTAGAAAACTAAAAAAAATCTCTTCAATGAGAAAAATGCCATCGAATCCTATATGGAGTATACTACTTCTCGAAACGTTTTCCCCGTAAGATTAGCTAAATTCAAAGCTTTTTCCTCTTATGGTTTACATGATCTTTGTTTTGAAAATGAAATTCTCGGTTTAGTTGAATCTTCTAAAAATAATTTTGTTTGTTATCCGAATTTGGTCAAAATGTTATATGCGAATTTAAACGGAAAATTTTATCAAGGAGAATAAGATCAAGTTTGGAGTAGTGTTAATGGTACCCAAATTGTTTTGTATTGTGAACTTCTGGGTAATATTCTTGGTTGTAAATCTAGTGGAATTGACTTCTCCACTTTTCAAGTTAATGAACAAAATCGTGAAGTTTTTCACGATATTTTTGAAAGTGATGAAAAATTTGAATTTAAACACAAGAAATTTTGACCAAAATCAAGATTTATGAGTCTCATTTTACAAAAAAGTATCACTCTGAGGACAAGTAATTACAATAACCCTACTCAAAAAGTTTTTAAGGCTCTTTTCGCTATTTATGCTCATTACAACATTAATTGGACATAAGTCATTTTATATGACTTTGTTCAAAAGCACATTTCTAGACATGAGAACACACTTTTTCATGGCATGTATCTTACTAGAATTTTCACATATTTTGGTGTTGATCTAAAAGGAGAAAATTCTATTCCTCAAAAATTTCGACAAAGCCAATACTTCTCTTATGCACATTACACCATATTTCGACTCATATGAGTCACTTTTCGAAAAGGAACAAAGATTGACATGGGAAGAAGAACAAGAAATTCAACAACAAGAAGAAGAAGGCGATAAAATGGAAGTGGAAGAAGAAGAGGAGGAGGAGGAAGAAGTGGATACTTCCTTAGAAGTTTTGACAAATCATCCCACCCCTCTAACTAAAAGATCATAAGGAACAAAGAAAAGCTTTTCAAAAAGCATAAGAAACTTAAGAGATCATTTAGTAGAAAGTTCACCTCTTTCCAACAAAGTGGACAAATACATTGGAAAGATCGTTCGTAAACTTGACGGCTCCTCCTCATCATCTACATCTTTCTAAGCATATCTAGTTGTTTCCTTATGATATCTAGCTTTGTAATGTGTGCTTTTAGTTTAAGTTCATGCATTTTTTATGTATTTTCCATTATTAATCGTCAAAATCCATATACCCTTCAATTCTAAGTAATGAAATATATTTCTTACCGTCTTATATTATTTATCAGTCTCTGGAAGTTATAAATATATAATGTTATGAGATAAAAATAAAAACTATAACAAATACACTAGTTTTGAAAATTTAGGTATGTCGACATACATGTTACCTATATGTCGACATAAAACGGACAGATACCAAATTTTTTAAATGTCAAAATATATGTAAATATCACCCATCCATTCATTCCAAATGACTTTCGACTCCTATATAAGTCTATTTCTTTCAAAAAATGCACTCATCATTTTATTCTATACTCTCTTTTCATTTTCAAACATATTTTTATAACTATGTCTCTCCGCATCAAAAATTATGTGAAAATCTAAAATAAACTCTTCGATCTTTCAAAGATGTTCTTCCTTTTATCCTAATAAACAAAGGCATTTAGAGCTGAGTTAATGCAGATGATCAAGAACAAGAAAAGCATTTTGATATCATTCGATGAATGATTTCTCCTTAATCAAAAATGAACCAACCAACAATCCAGAGTGCACTACTAACAAGGATAATGAAGATTGAGATGCCATCAAAGTAGATCCAATCTTTGGGTCCGACGGTTGGGTTGAAGTTCCATGAAACGTCTAGTTATTAGATTTGGATTTAATAGGTAAATAAATATATATATATATATATACACACACACATACTCCTAGGATTTGGTTTGATTGATTCAGTGTGTGTATTTGGATTGGATTTGATTAGTTTGGATATTTTGTACACTAAGGATTAATATTTGGATTTGTGTGTTTTAGTTTGATTTGGTTTGGATTGGTTTGTACATATGAATTATGTATGGTTTGACTTGGATAAATACAATTTACTTTATAAATCTTCATTATTACATATTATCATGCTTAAGTGAATTGCATATCATATAATCATCATCTTATTCATTTCATTTTAACTTAGTTATTTATTTTGAATATATAGTTTTTAAGTATTTAAATTAGGGGGGTATTAAGTTTTTCATCCATTTTTGTTGATGACAAAGGGGTAGAAAAATATAAAATATACATATGTATATATTTAGGGAGAGTGATCTAACTCAAGAGGAGTTATATCATATTTTATATACATGATATAAATGGTTGTCATTATAAAAAATAAGGAGATTTTTAATACCTCAGTTATTGATTTTGATGATAAAAACTTTGATAACAAAATACATTCATATAAAATATGGATACTAATATTTTGCCAAGTTATATAGCGTATAGTGCATGATATTATGCATGTGCTGAATCAAAAACTGTACTAAAAGAATGGATACTGTAACGACCCGTAAATTTTAATGGTTTTATTAATTTAATTTATTGGAATTTTGTGAAATTTTAAATAATAATATTTTGAAATAAAAATTTGATATTTGGAATACGTCTACTTTAACATAGCAAATGGTAATTTTCATCAAATAATATGGAAGTTTATTTTATTGGGTGTTTTTATTTCAATTCAAATCAGTTCATATTAGATGATAATAAATTGTTTTCCAAACCAGAATATTTCTTTACAATAGATTTGTAAATCATCTTCTGAGTGAGACGTCATATTTCGTTTCTCCAAATTTGGACTGCTATTGCTCCGTCTATCTTATTTCTAGCATTTTAGCAGCATTTTGGTACCGATTATCGACTTTTGATAGGATGATCGTACCACTAATATCTGTATACCGTTTTGATCATCTCGTCGTGCTGATCTCTACGGTATATTCAATTCTGTCATTTTTTGATTTACGAAAATTCATACTGACTTTTGCAATTCCTAGTGGTTACATATTTTATCTATTCGTTTTCTTTCGGTTCTTTTCTCTTTAGCCTTCAAAAGAAAAACTTATTATATCATAAAACCTTATTTATTTTTTATTTTTTTCTACTGCTCATTCTTCTGGAGGCAACACGAGCCTATTATTCTTCCTTCCTTATCCAAAGCAGTGGAGCCATCTTCTTTTCCTCCTCCTCCACTTGTCTCATGGCCATCGACCTGCCATGCACCCACTCGGCCTCCTTCTGCCATGACCACCGCCTCTACACCTTCCCAACCGAGACCGACCAGCCTACCTCCATGCCTCTCTCCTCCCTCTCTGCCCCTTTATCTTCTTCCCTCCCCAACCCTAGGCCGAGCCTCCACCACCACAACTCGTGTCCTGGCCATGTTCTTCTAGTGATATATTAAGGTATATATACTTTATATGTTTGATTATCTTTTGAATGGAGTATGTAGATATATTATGTTCTGATTTTTTTGTAAGTTCACAGAAAGGTATATATATATTAGTACATATATTACATAACAGTTTGTTTATAGTTAAGTATATATAGCAGTTTCGATTTTATCTCGTATATTTAGTTATAATATATATATGTGTTTGTATATATATATATATATAAAGTTTTATAAATGTTTTATATAGATTTCGTATGTTGCTGTAGAAGATTTAGAAGTATATATATATATACTTATATATTGGTTATACGCGAATATACATGAGTTATGTTTTGTTTATATATGAAGTATATATAGTGTACTTAAGCCATATGATTTGTTGTATTTATATAGTTATAAAGTTTACAGTTTACATATTATAAAGTATATAAAGTTATCAAAGTTTATATAAAATTTATATATAGATATAGATTGATGTACTTGTTCTTTTACTGTATATATATTATAAATGGTTTATGTTCTGTCAGTATAAATATTTAGTTGATAATATATTTGTTAATAATATGTTAGTTTATATATATTATATAATATGTTAATATATATATTCACATAACTTAGATTTCCAAATATATCAGTATGTATAAGCTTATAAACTTTTACTATAGATCTCTTTACAGTTGTATATATATACGAGTTGAGAAAATTTTGCTTTACAGTTAGTACCTATAAAGTATAGGTCTATATAAAGTTCATTTAATAAAGTTATTTGGTGTTGCGTGTATGTTATAGAGTTTATAATATTTTAGTTTATGTAAGTTAAGACTTCTGAAATCCAACGGTATATATATATATATTACCAGAAGAAAGATTTTATGTGTAAATTATATATGTTTATATATATAGGTCTGTAGTGTATATGTTTGTATATGTATGTTATCGATTTTATTTATATACATTTGTTTTCAATTTTATATAGATATGGTACGTTTTAGGATTTACTATTGATTTGAAAATAAATACATATATACTATTTTAACTATACGTTTTAAATTGATTTTTTTGAAGAATATATATACATATATTTAGTTCAATTCGTATCAAGCTGATTCAATTTGTTTCATCGATCCCTGTTATCAGCTCTGTTCGTTGAAGTCGTGCCAATCTTGTTTGCTTTGGAAGTCGTGCTTGCAATTCGTAACTCAATTTCATTATCTATCCTCTCTATCCTCGAAAGGTGAGCAATCACTCACGATTAATGTTCTTATATTTATTAAATTTGATTTCAATTGAAATATGCTGCTGTTAGTTATTTATATTGCTATATATATGTTATTATCTCTATCTGTTCACCTATGAGATCTGACACCATTATCTGTTATTTACATTGATGATATATGCCTGTTATATTATTATCATATATGTTCTCACTCTGCAAGTTCCCTGTTAGTATAAAATTCCCCATGGGTTGAAATGATACATACCCGAATGATCTGTAGAATAGGAGAAAATCGTTATGGGTTAAAATGATAAACCTAAGCAATTTTCATTGAATTGAATTTGGGATTGCGGGTTGAAATGATATAAACCCGTATATATTTAAATTATGGATTGAAATGATAAATATATATATCCATATCACTTGACCATAGGATAGAAAATTATATACAGACACCGTTGGTCTATATATAAATATTTTGAAAATAATTTCTATGGTTTTGGAAAGAAATGTATGATTTTTATAAATATTGATTTTAAGATATTTTTGAAAAGAAAGTGTTTAAGGGAGCCCTGCCCAATATATTCATATACTCAAAAATGTATTAAATACAAATACAGCCATGCATCAAGAACCATATGTATATTATGAAACAAATTTCATCAAAATCTATTCAGCCTCTTCACCCTTTTACAAATTTTCTTATGCGTTAAACTGTATAAAGCATTTGCATTTTCCATTTTCTGATCAAAAATCCTTCTATTCCTTTCATTCCAAATCTCATAAACAAAAGCCTTTAAAATAATCATAAGAATTTCAGTCTTAGAAGATTTCCACCTTGTAGCTTTGAAAATATTAAACCATTCTATTCTAGAGCTTTTATCTGGTCTGTGAAAGTTTCCATTTGCGAGTAATCTGCACCATATTCCAAAAGTATAGTTGCATTCAAAAAATAGATGAGTATTTGATTCAGGGTGCTTATGACAGAAAACAAAATCCTCATTGCTTAGTAATCCAAGTTTAGTCAATTTCTGCTTAGTGTTAAGAGAATTTGCCATGATTTTCCAAAGAAGAAGATTTTCCTTAGCTGGAGATTTCTCCATCCAAATTCTAGATGCCCAAGGAAAACTTTCTGTGTTTGCATTATATAACAGAGCTTTGTATACATTAGAAATTGTATGCTTCTTTCCCTTCTTAGTCCAAAGAACTTTTAAGTTTGAAGATGTCAATGATAAAGATGATATATATTGCCATAAATCCCTGACTTGTTTAGAACTGCAATAAGGTAAATCAATTAAGCCATCATTGATGTAGGAATTGACTTTAGCATTTAAAGGAATTCTAGATTGAAGTTGTAAAGGATAAGGAAGAATTTCCTGAATAATCAAACCAGCCTTGGCTCAAGGAGAAGTCCAGAAGTTCAATTCATTGTTCTCAAGTGGGTTGCATTGTATAATAGGCAGAAAAGTAGTTCTTAACTTCAGAATATTACGCCAACTCCAGCTGCATAAATTTGGAATATTCATAGTCCAAAAATCCTTGCCTTTTAATAAATTTTTTAAAATCCATTGTGTCCAGAGGTCTTGACTTCTTGATAAAATTTTGTCATAGTATAAAGATATAGCTGCAATGTTCCACATTTTAATATTAGTAATTCCCAGACCACCCTTATTCTTTGGCAATTGAATCATCTTGAATGATATTGGAATTAACTTTTTAGAGAATGGATCTCAATGCCACAAAAATCTGTTCAGAGCACTATTTATCATTGATACAAGTTTACATGGAAGAATGTAATGCCTCATCCAATAATTGACCATAGCAGTAGCAATACTTTGCACTATGACTAATCTCCCTGCTTGTGATAGTTTAGTGTTAGGCCATATGGATAATTTTTCAGTAATTTTTTCATAAAGGGGCAAACAGTAAGAAGTTGTGATTCTTGCAGTAATAAAAGGTAAACCAAGATATCTGGCATTTTGCTGCATTTCTCCAAGACCAGAGTACGAAATAATCTCAGCCTTTAAATCATCACTAAGACCAGCTATTAGTATTTGAGATTTGTTAAGATTAATCCTCAAACCAGAGATTGCATAGAATTTATCCAAAACCTCAAATATAGTGGAGATATTTGATATAGTTGGTTTTGTAAAAATGACAAGATCATCAGCAAATAATAGATGAGTTATGAGTGGTTCCTTACATTTAGGATGCAACTCAATCTTCCTAGATTTCACTTGTTCAGATATCAAAGAATTAAGTACCTCCATTACTATAATGAACAAATAAGCAGAGATTGGATCACCTTGCCTTACACCTTGAGTTCCTTTAAAAAGTCCTCTAGTACAGCCATTTCTAAGTATGGAGAAATGAGTTGAAGAAATACATGTATAAATCCATGCTAGCATTGGCTTTGGAAAATTCATCCGAGAAAAGAATTGCTATAATAGAAATCCAAGAATTTGAATCAAAAGCTTTTTGTATGTCAAGTTTCATCATACATCTAGGTGATATATTCCCAATACCATATCCTCTTATAAGCTCTTGCGTTAGCAAAATACTATCACTGATATTTCTACAAGGCATGTAAGCAACTTGATTATTAGAAATAATTGAAGGCAGAAAATTTTGGATCCTATTTGCTATAATCTTGGAAATGATTTTATACAGAACATTGCAGCATGAAATAGGTCTAAAATCAGTAACACTTCTTGCATTTGGACATTTTGGTACAAGGGCTATATTGGTTGCATTTATACCAGAAGGTAATTTGTTATGAGAAAAGAAGTAAAGTATTGCTTTGTTTATATCATTCTTTATTATCTTCCAAGTATGCTGAAAGAAAAAAGCATTAAAACCATCAGGACCACCACTACTATCAGGTTTTAATGAGAAGACTGCCCTTTTAACCTCCTCAGGTAAAACTTCTCTTATCATTTCATTTGCTTGTATATTGCTCAGAAAAGGAAGAGTCATAGAAAATAGAGGTGAAAGGTTTGGGATCATTGGAGTTGGATTGGCAAGAATATCAGAGAAATAATCAATAAAAGCTTTTGAGATGGAATCATCATTATCTTGGATTACTCCATTCATATCAGTTATACTCAAAATTCTTCCTTTGCTTTGTTTGACCTTGATAGAGTTATGATAATATCTTGTATTCCTATCACCTTGCTTATCAATAGTCTCATGCAGTACTTCTTTTCTCATCAATGCTTCAAACTCTAATGCTTCAAGTAAATCTTTTGATAAATTTGCTTCTTGACTAGCCAAAGATGAATTCATAGTATCATTCTGCAGTTGCTGCTGAATAATAAAAAAATTCCCCCTTATTCCATCAGAAATTTTAGAACCTTCACCAAAATTTTCCTTTGCCCAAATTTTAAGTTTTTCTTTTAACCTTTGAAGCTTTGTCTTAAGAATATATAGAGATTCCCAAAAATATTCTCCTGCCAAACCTGCATAACAATGCTAAGGAAATTTTTATGTTAGTCCAAGTTTTATAAAATTTAAAAGATGGATTCCTTCTTATTTTATTCTCTCCCCATGATAAAATAATAGGAGAGTGATCAGAAATTGAGGGATTTAAAAATTTGCAAAAGAGATTTGGCCATAGGTTTATTGAATGGATATTATGAAATGCATGATCAAGTTTATAGAAAGTTCTAGGGCCAAATTTACTTTTATTATTCCAAGTAAACACTGCTCCAGAAGATGGTATATGACTAAGAGAAGATTTAATAAGAGTTTGTTTCAAAGGAGAAATATCTTTCAAAGAGAGTGGATTTCCTCCAATTTTTTGATCATAGGAATACATACAGTTGAAGTCTCCAAGAACTATCCATGGTAAATTTGAGTGAGAAAGAGAAGAGAGATTAGATAGGAAAGATAGTCTTTTATCAAGATTAGTATGAGCATAGACAAAGGGTATCAAAAATGGAGTGTTTGAAAATAAAGAAATAGCACTGAAATGGATTAATTGATCATCCTCCTGCAACTTTGTCATTTTGAAAACATCTGAATTCCATAAAACCAATAATCTTCCATATGGAGCACTTTGCAAATTATCTTCATGTGCCCAATCAGGAGCAATATTCTTACAGCTAAACCAGTCTTTAATTTATTTAACTTTGTTTTACTGATAACAATGAGTTGAATTTTTTGATCTTTAATTAATTATTTCACTTCAGCCTGTTTTGATGATAGGTGTCCTCCTCTGATATTCCAATATGCTATATTATTGTTTAACATCATAACTGTTTGGGTGAAATGAGAAAAGATGGATGCTTCCTTGTATGCCTAATACCACTCGACTGAGACGTAGAATCCTTTAATGATAATGCAGACTCATTATTATTCCTTGGAAGTATTTCTTCAATCTTGTAGTTTTTCCCATTGTTTAGATCTTTTGATATTTCATGGAATGAGACTTTCTTTTTACCTCTTTTTCCTTTTTTGATAGATACAACCTGTTCCTCAAAATTATCCCTTGAATTACATGGAGGTGGTAAAATCAGATGATTTGGAGGAGAAATATTGATATATGGGGAGGTTTGCTCAGAGGTATCATCATTGCTCAATGGTTCCTTGTGAAAATCCTTATTAGTATCTGAACTAGCATCCAATATCTTTGAATGTACCAGTGTTTCAGAAGTTAAATAAGAATTCTTTACTACAGAATTATTATCAAACATGTTAGCTCCAATAGTGCCATAGTTCTCATATGATCCCTTATTTATCTGCTTGTTTCCAGATTGTGAGATAGAAGTTCCTTTTTCTATTATTAACTCTTTATTAATTGTTCCTTCATCAATATCAGATAATACCAGAAAAGAATTTGAAGTTGTAATATTTTCCTTATATCCCATTTCCTCAGTATCAACATCAGATACATTTTTCCCAATATATGACTCCACTTCCTTTTGTATATTCTGATTATGATCCAAATTCTTCACTCCAACATCATCAAATTGATCACCAGATTTTAAGTACAAATTATTACTATCTATAAGAACATCTTGATCTTTATCCTTCCTTTTCCATACTTTTAAAGTCTTCATATTTATATTTCCAACATCTTGAAATTTCTGCACCTTTTCTTTCTGACTAACCTGTTCCATGCATTGACTATAATCAGTTGCCCCATTGTCTCCACCAGATTGCATATAAGATCTCTTCACCTTACCATTTCCTGAACAAAATAAAGTTTCATGACCAAACACTTTGCATTTAGTACAGATTTTTGGCTTCCAATCATATTCAACCTTTACATAAGGACAACAATCACCCAAATCATCAATTGCAATAAATTCAGGGAGCTCCTGATCTGGTGACACTTCAATCAAAGCTTTAGCATACTTGAATCTAGTCAATCTTTCAGTACTTTCATCAAGACAAATCAATTTACCAACATGACATGCTAACCAATTAATACCAATTAAAGTCCAAGCAATCAAAGGAATCCTATAAAAATGAACCCACACTGGCACTTTTTTAATTTGTTCTTGAAAATAACCGTACGAAGGATCCCATGTTGTAATAATGAACATTTTACCTTTAATGAAGATAGGATCAGATTGCAAGATCTTCATTGACGCAGCAGCGGAATGATAAAATGATGATTCTGTAAAAGTAGCAGTCGATGGAATGAAGAATACTGAAATGCCCAAATTCGTTGATCCGAAGATACCTAATTCTAGCTATCTCTGACACGTTGATCGCCCACGATACCGTGAAGAGAGATCTACAATTCTTCGAGCGTTGATCAAGCGCACTTGATTCCGCAAATTGGCTTCAACGATCGAAGATTCGAGCGCACCCGAATGTCGAAAGTGGAGATAGGATATTACACTCAACTACCAATTTGGTGAAAGCACAAAGCTAACAAACAAAAGTTTTTATTCAAATCAACTATACTATTACAAATGGCACCACCGGCCTATTTATAGACGTTACAATTCACGCAAAACAAAAATGTACAACACTTAAGTCGTTTCCGACTTATAACCTGCGACTTACGACTTACTATAAGTCGGCGACGACTTATCAACAGCTCCGACTCAATAGTTACACCATAAATATTTACAACACTTAAGTCGTATACGACTTATAACCTGCGACTCACGACTTATAACAGAACGACCTAAAAACATGCAACTTAACAATATGTACAACGGCTTAAAAACATGACGATTCAACAACAACACGACTTAACATTTGGAAGACATAAAGTGGCGACTCAGATATCCAGGCAGCATTGCTTCAGCGACTTAACTCTTCAACGACTTAAGACAGCAGCGACCCAAGAGATAAACTTCGGTACAACTCCACGCGACTTAACAGAATAAGCGACTTAACTAGGTCATGAACTCCCCTCTTCAGCATACTCGTTAGGTCGTAGATGACCTAAATTACATCCCTTAAGTCGTAGCCTTTTCCCCTTAAGTCGTAGCCTTTTTCCCTTAAGTCGTGGACGACTTAAATCTCCTTCGTTAGGTCGTGGATGACTTAAAACTTCTACTTCAGCTTCGTTAAGTCGTGGACGACTTAGGCTATGTCGTGGACGACTTAGGCTATGTCATGGACGACTTAGGCCTTGGAAAAATATGGGTTGCGCTGCATCATCCTCCCCAGGTTGAGAAATATTCGTCCTCGAATTTGTAAGCTCTTCCCCATCGGATTGTTTATCCCCATGATAAGGTACGAGATGCTTAACATTGAATACGTCAGACGTGTACACATCCTCCGACAGCTTCAATTTATAAGCATTTTCATTAATCCGTTCACGACTTCTACAGGACCAATTTTTCTGGCTTTCAACTTATTGTAAGCGCCCACTGGAAAACGGTCCTTTGTTAACATAGCATATACCATATCTCCTTCATTAAACTCAACATTTCTTCGCTTTAGATCTACAGAGAGTTTATACTTTTCATTCGCCTTCTCCAATCGTTCCTGGACGATTTTATGACATTCTGTCAACCCTTCAGCAAAATTAGCAGCTTTCTTAATTGTTCCCTTCGAGTGTGGTATTACCGTTAAATCCAACGATCCCTTTGGTAAGTTTGAATATACGATTTGAAATGGACTCAAACCAGTACTCCGGTTCACTGCATGGTTATGAGCAAATTCTTCTTGACATAGTTTCATATCCCAACTCTTCAGATTATCTTGCACAAGACATCTCAACAAATTCCCCAATGATCTGTTCACAACCTCGGTTTGTCCATCTGTCTGCGGATGATAAGCGCTACTAAATTTCAATTTCGTTCCCACCATCTTCCACAAACATAGCCAAAAATGACTCAGAAAACGAGTATCCCTATCCGACACAATAGATTCTGGCAATCCATGAAGTCGATATATCTCTTTGAAAAATAACTGAGCAACATGAATAGCATCCGCCGTCTTCTTACAAGCAATAAAATGTGCCATTTTCGAAAATCGGTCAACCACCACATAAATGGAATCGTTACCACGCTGCGTTCTCGACAATCCCAACACAAAGTCCATACTCACATCAACCCAAGGCTTAGTTGGTACAGGTAACGACATATATAAGCCAGCATTGGTCGCAGTTCCTTTCGAAATCTGACAGATATGACATCGCTCCACAAACCTCTCCACTTCTTTTCTCATCGACGGCCAAAAATAAGATTGAGAAATCAGCTGTAGTGTACGGTCTCTACCCACGTGTCCTTCCTCATGCAGCTCCTTCACTATCTTCATTCGCAAGCTACAATCTGGTATGCACAATTGATTTCCCTTGAACAAGAATCCATCTACCATCACAAACTCATCCGTCTCTCCTTTCTTCACTTTATCTACAAACTTCATAAAGTAAGGATCTTCAACAAATAACTCTGGTAGCACATCAAATCCTGTCACTTCGACCTTCATTGTAGTCAACACATGATTTCTTCTACTCAATGCATCCGCAACACGATTCGTCACTCCCGATTTGTGTTTCACAACAAACGTAAACTGTTGCAGATAAGCAATCCATGATGCATGTCTCGATGAAATCTTGTCTTGCCCTTGTAAATGTTTCAACGCCTCATGGTCAGTGTAAAGAACAAACTCTTTCTGAAATAGATAGTGTCTCTAGTGTTTAATAGCTTGCACAACAGCATAAAATTCCACATCATACGTACTATATCTCATCTTTGCTCCTGATAACTTCTCACTGAAATATGCAATCGGACGTCCCCTCTGACTTAACACTCCTCCAATCCCAATCTTTGACGCATCAGTGTGTAGCTCAAACAACAACTGAAAATCTGGTAATACTAGAATTGGTGCAGACGTCAGCAACTCCTTGATTTTCCCAAAAGCATCCCCTGCTTCCTCTGACCATGAAAACTGTTTACCCTTCATACAATCAGTCACAGGCGCCATCACACTACTAAAGTGTGGAATAAATCTTCTATAAAATGAAGCCAACCCATGAAAACTCCGAACTTCTGTTATCGTCTTGGGCTGTGGCCAACCTCTAATCGCCTCTACTTTACTCCGATCCACCTGTATCCCTTCTCCCGATACAACATACCCCAGAAATAAAATACTATGCATCATGAACACGCATTTCTTCATTGCAGCATAAAACTGTTCCTGTCGCAGCACCATCAACACTTCTCTCAGATGATTCAAATGTTCCTTTAGACTTCCACTATATATCAGAATATCATCGAAATACACCACCACAAACTTCCCAATGAATGGTCTAAAAATCTGATTCATCACCCGCATAAATGTACTTGGCGCATTTGGTAAGCCGAATGGCATTACCAACCATTCGTATAGACCCTCCCTGGTTTTAAAAGCAGTCTTCCACTCATCACCTGGCCTGATACGAATTTGATGATATCCGCTCTTCAAATCAATCTTCGAAAAGATAGTAGCTCCGCTCAATTGATCTAGCAAGTCATCCAACCTCGGCATTGGAAATCTATATCTCACAGTAATCTTATTCAATGCTCGACTGTCAGTGCACATTCTCCACGTCCCGTCCTTCTTTGGTACTAACAAAGCTGGCACAGCACACGGACTCAAGCTTTCTTGCACATGCCCCTGTTCAAGCAATTCTTCCACTTGCCTCCTCAATTCTTCATGTTCCTTCGGACTCATTCGATAATGTGGTCTATGTGGCAACATTGCTCCCGGAACCAGATCAATTTGATGTTGAATGTCACTCAGTGGCGGTAACTCCTTTGGTAACTCCTCTGGAAATACATCCTCAAATTCTTTCAATACTGGTTTCACTTCTTCTGGAATTTCAACCTCTTCACCGCTCTCACGCCCAATCAACAAGAATACTTCCGGCTCTTCCTCAACCTCCTTAACAAACTCCTTCAAAGATAATAAAGTTTTCAGCTCTTCAATCTCTTCTGACTTACTTTCTCCTTGTTGTCTCTTCTTTGGAACTAAGATAATCTTCGTACCTTCAAACATAAAACTGTAGATATTGGTCCGACCGTCATGCTGTACTGCTCGATCATACTACCATGGTCTTCCCAAAAGTAAGTGACAAACATCCATCTCTACTACATCACACCAGATCTCGTCTTTGTATTTCTTCCCAATAGAGAATGGAACACGAACTTGTCTATCCACTTTCACCTCTCCTCCTTTTCTTAACCATGCTAACTTATATGGATTTGGATGTTTCTCTGTCTTCAACTTCAACTTTGTTATAGCCTCGGTAGAAATGATATTGTCATAGCTTCCTGCATCAATCACAAATTTACACACTTTTCCCAGTATAGTGCATGTCGACTGAAAGATATTACTCTTCAACCAACTAGCTTCTTCCTGCTTCGGTGTCAAGCACGATCTCCTCAGCATTAGATTACAACCTTCATCTCCTGACGCAATATCCTGTTTATCCTCCTCAACTGGACTAGAATAATCTCCATCAACATCCTCATCCTCAACTTCTGCAACCATGGTTCTCTTCTTTGGCTTTGGACACTCATTGCTTTTATGACCAAATCCTGACAATTGTAACATTTGAAACCGTTGTTAACCTTTGCCTTCTTAGCCTCCTTCACCACTGGTTTAATGATAGGTTTAGAAACATTAGAACTCCCACTAACACCCTTCACTTGATTGTTGGAATTAGTAAACACACCACCTCCTCGTCGTCCCTGTTTCTCCCAGGCCAACGCCTTTTGATGTGCTTCCGCCACAGATCTTGGATCGAACATATTCACCATATCCTGAATCTGCATTCTCAATCCTCCAACAAATCTAGCTGTCAATTGTTCCTCTGTCTCCATAATATCATTCCTGGCAATCAGTTGATAAAATTCGTCAGCATAGTCATTCATAGATTTCATCCCCTATCTCAAGTTTTGCAATCTCTGATACATAAGCGATTGGTAATTATAAGGTAAGAATGTGGCTTTCATCATTTTCCTCATCTTTTCCCATGATTCAACCTTTGACTTCCCCATCCGTTCACGTGTAAGTTTGGTTTGCTACCACCATGCCAACGCTCTACCCCTCAGCCTTATAGCAACCAACTTTACTCTACGATGTTCTGGAACCTCTTTGAAGTCAAAAATCTCCTCCACATTAGACAACCAATCTAAGAACTCCTCAGCCTGCATACCACCCTTGAACTCCGGTATTTCAGTCTTCATCCCAGATTCCCACTTGTGATTATACTCCGACTGATTTCTTCCTTGGCCTCGTCCATGAACACTACCACCATCATACTCCTCTTCAAAATCAGATGTATATTGATGTCGATTTTGACCACCAACATCTCTACTACCATCACGTCTACCACCATCATCCCTTCTATCTACGTTCCTCCGAACACGATCTCGGTCATCAACATTTCTATAACTGTCTCGGCTCACACTTCTATGATCATTATCATTACTTCTCTCTCGACTGGAATGTGGTGAACTCTACTTCTCTCATGGTTAGATTCAGGTGAAACCCTTCTTTGATTTTGATTCATCTCCATCATAAGCTTCTCTAGCCTCCCAATGCCTTCATCCAACTTCTCATTGAATTTGTCACTTATACGTTGCTCCATTTGCTCGGCATCTTCCCGCTTATACAAATCTTCGACATTTTGATGACGATTAGCTCT
Organism: Allium fistulosum; assembly: GCA_030737815.1. Taxonomy (NCBI): domain Eukaryota; kingdom Viridiplantae; phylum Streptophyta; class Magnoliopsida; order Asparagales; family Amaryllidaceae; genus Allium; species Allium fistulosum. The sequence goes on from CM060907.1 coordinate 857,666,655, forward strand.
CCTTGGCGGCATGTTTTGAAACTTTACAAACTCTTCAATTCTCGGCTAACACTTTCAAAATGATACCAAATGATGTACATGGCCTTCACTTGCTTAGCTCGGCCGAAACTACTCAACACTTCAAAATTCAAACACAACTCGAACTTAGATCCAAAATGTTATGGATCAGAAACTCCCAAGTTTTTGCAATTTGTGATGAACACGATGAACACCAACTTGCTCTCGGTCTAGCTCAAGATTGTACAAATCAACACTTCAAATTTCAAATTCTCGGTTCGAAGACTCGATTTAGCTATGATTGGCTAAAACAAGCTCTGATACCAAATGACGCAGCAGCGGAATGATAAAATGATGATTCTGTGAAAGTAGTAGTCGATGGAATGAAGAATACTGAAATGCCCAAATTCGTTGATCCGAAGATACCAAATTCTAGCTATCTCTGACACGTTGATCGTGCACGATACCGTGAAGAGAGATCTACAATTCTTCGAGCGTTGATCACGCACACTTGATTCCGCGAATTGGCTTCAACGATCGAAGATTCGAGCGCACCCGAATGTCGAAAGTGGAGATAGGAGATTACACTCAACTACTAATTTGGTGAAAGCACAAAGCTAACAAACAAAAGTTTTTATTCAAATCAACTAAACTATTACAAATGGCACCACCGGCATATTTATAGACGTTACAACTCACGCAAAACAAAAATGTACAACACTTAAGTCGTTTCCGACTTATAACCTGCGACTTACTATAAGTCGGCGATGACTTATCAATAGCTCTGACTCAACAGTTAGACCACAAATATTTACAACACTTAAGTCGTATACGACTTATAACCAGCGACTCACGACTTATAACAGAACGACCTAAAAACATGCAACTTAACAATATGTACAACGGCTTAAAAACATGACGATTCAACAACAACACGACTTAACATTTGGAAGACATAAAGTGGCGACTCAGATATCCAGGCAGCATTGCTTCAGCGACTTAACTCTTCAACGACTTAAGACAGCAGCGACCCAAGAGATAAACTTCGGTACAACTCCACGCGACTTAACAGAATAAGCGACTTAACTAGGTCGTGAACTCCCCTCTTCAGCATACTCGTTAGGTCATAGACGACCTAAATTACTTCCCTTAAGTCGTAGCCTTTTCCCCTTAAGTCGTAGCCTTTTTCCTTTAAGTCGTGGACGACTTAAATCTCCTTCGTTAGGTCGTGGATGACTTAAAACTTCTACTTCAGCTTCGTTAAGTCGTGGACGACTTAGGCTATGTCGTGGACGACTTAGGCCTTGGAAAAATATGGGTTGCGCTGCATCATTCATCCTGTCTAGGTCATTCGAGAAATTAAAAAAGAAATTCTCATTATCCGATTTGATATCAACTTCACCTTTCAATCTCCAAATACTTCTCAAATGCTTTGTTACAGTCAGATAAGATAGAGGTCCGTCCAAGAAAAAACCAACTAAATGATCACTCCAGTATTTAATTTCTTCATTTTTGACTTCATCAGGTAAAGCATTCGGAACCCCATCTTTCTTAATATCAAAATGCCTAGGCACAAATACTCCAGCATTTCTAGGCTTTTTCTTGAATAAGGATGACCACTTTATATCAGAATCAGATAACTTTGATAAATGATTCTGTTTAATAGTCATATCTGGATTCACATTAACAGACAAAGAAGGAAAATTCTTATCAAGTAACAAAGAAGATTGATTTTCAGAATTCAGACATGTATTCAAATCAGACAAAGAATAAGGAGGAATCGAAGAACTCGAAGGACAAGAAGAAGTACGAGGATTGGAGGAAAGAAAAAAAGGAAAAGAAGGACAAGATGAAGAATGAAACGGGGAGGAAGAGGAAGATGAAGCAGAAGAATCAGAAGAAGGATGAGGGATCTGAGAGGAAGAAAGAGAAGGAAGATTCAAAGCAGAGGAAGAAAGAGGAATCGAGGAAGAGGATTGAGGTGGAAACGAGGAAGGAGGAGGAGGAAATGGGGAAGGAGAAGGGGTGTCGGGGAAGGAGGAGAGGATGCTGCCATTATTCTTCCATTCATCTTTTTGAAACTTTCTTTAGTCACCACTACGCACATTCATCTTTTTGAAAGAATTGAAGCCGTTTTCATCATGGAGTTCTCTAAGCCTTTTTCCATTAGTTGGAGTGCTTTGCTTGACATATCGTTGTGCAACTGGTTTAAAATTTTAGATTTTTAAATGTATATGTTTTGAAAATTTTATAGTTATGAGTTAATTTTGCAATTATAAATTTTAAGTATTTATTTATAATTTTACTATTTTCAAATATATAAATGGATATAAAGTATATAAATAAATTTGATAACATGTTTAAGTATTTATTTAAACTTTATTTCAGATATAGAGTTTATAATAATTTTTAATAAATTAAGGTTGGAATTGGAAATAGAAATTGGTTTGAAATTTATTTATTTAACAATTATACTCAAATAAATTTGATTCGAAACTTATTCAATTTGGGATGTTAAAAGTTATGATTTTATAACTTGATTTTGATTAAAGTGATTTAAATGAATATTTTCAAACTTACATAAATTGAAATGGGATATTTAGTTTATTTAAATTTGTAATTTGAAGTTTTATTTAAATGTTATTGAAATGATTAAGTAAATATTTCAAACCTAAATAATAGTAAAGTGAATTTGATATATATATATATATGAAGTTATCTAATTAAGTTTTGAAATTGTGGAATAATTTAAGCTTTGAAATATATTGAAATTGAAATGGTTTATTTGTGGTTCAAATCTGTATTTGGAATCGATATAATTTGAAATGGTTTATTGAGAAACTGAATTGAATTGAAATTGAGGATTTGAGATCGGATTAAATTTGAATTTTGGAATTCGAGTTGATTTGGAATCGATTTGTGAAATTTGAAGAAGCTATTTTATTATATAAAGTATTTTTAAATTATATTTAAAAATATTTATATATTTACTTTATAAATAATTTTAATATAAACTATTTTAATATAAATAATTTTAATATAAACTATTTTTAATATAAACTATTTTAATATAATAACTAATTTACTATAAACTACTTTAACTTATAACTATTTTATATAAACTATTTTATTTTATAAACTATTTTTATTATATATAATATTATTAATATCTAAACTGTTTAAAGGAAAGTGTTATGATTTCCAAAGTGTTATGATTTCAAAGTGTTATGATTTCCATAGTATTATAATTTCAAGTGTTTGGTTTCGAAAGTGTTATAACTTTTAAAATGCTATAATTTTGGAAATAGATATATTTGAAGTGAAGAATGATATTGTCTTGATATGGTTTTGAAATGGATATGATATTTTGGGTTTGGTAGCGAGCGGATGACTCTTCTTCCTGCATGTCCCGTGGGGTTGGTGCAGTCGAGAGGCTGGCCGTAAAAGCAGAACACAGGTACCATTGTATGCTACGGTGGGTGTTACCCCACTGGCGTTGTCCCGTTACAGTTGGTATTAGAGCTCTGGTTTTAAGCAAAACTTAGCATATATAGTAAATTTAATTACAGAATCACCTTCGTTCGAGCTTGAATCGCTTCCTTTTTTATTTAGATCTCCTTTGAATTCCGAGACTCCCTTTTTGTTGTGGAATCCATCTTTGTCTTCCTATTCATGTTCTTTTGATTTTGGAGTATCCCATAACTCCACTCCTGTTGATCTCTATAATGAATCGACGGTCCCGCCAATCTTAGAATGATTTGTAAAGGGGTGAAACTCCTTTACAACGGGCAGTGATTCATCGGAGATTTCTGTATCCTCGATTTAGATGCTGCTATCTTTTGCTATGCCTGAATTCTATCTCTTGCGATCGAATGCCGATTTGCCTCAGGAATTCTACATCGATCTTATTCTCGAAGTAACGGTTGACCCGGTTAAGGTCACTTGCGATTAATATAAGGCTATCCATCTTCATCGTTTGTAATTTACTTATCATATCTTCCTCTAGAGTCTGTTTTCGTGATTTGAGTTCTCTTCGATTAGGACTCCTCTAATTTTGAATCTCATATGGCTTTTCATACAATGAAATTAATCTTGGAAATTTTTTGATTCTTGTATAAGACCGTCTTTATACAAGTATAAGGTGATTTTCAAAACTGTTGATTTTCGAAGGTATTCGATTTGAAGAGATAAACCTTATATATAATGGAATTTATATAAGAATGATTTGATATATTCTAGATTATTGATTTTGGAAAGTACTTTATTTGAAAATGAAATCTTATATATAATGGAATTTATATAAGTACGATATTTGAAGCTATGATTTTGAAAGGGTACTATATATGGTATGTTATATTTTAAAGTAAGAGGTATGGGGAAGTACCCTCTGCGAAGAAGTATAGTATGATATGCTTCGACCCAGATGGACTTGGGGAATCCAGGAATGGATTCGACCGATAAACCCTAATGGACTTGGGTTAATTAAGAAATGGATTCGAACTGATATGGTTGTCCGAACTTAAACTCATGAGTTCCTCGATTTTTTTTCCAGGGAAGATGGTTCTTTAGTTTACCCAATGGAGGCGCTTTCGATCCTGGGATCTGTTGTTTATGGATCTTTCGGGAAGGAAGTGCATCCATTGCGTAAATCATTGAATCAACAGTGTACCACTGCAGCAGGGGTCGATGGTCCTTTATTCACGAAATGGCTAAGATATTTTTCTAGTATCCGGAAGGTGGAAGGATCTTCTAGAAAGTTTTCTGCCTATTGCGTAAATACTGGATCAGCAGCGGGCCATTGCTATTGTATCATCATCGTTTGACATTAGATTTTTGAGCGGTACTCCTCATACATGTTTTTAAGTATTTTTCACTAGGTGTTGAAACAGGTCTACTAAGTACTTGGAGATTTTTAGTCTTATGCCTGATCAACGTACGACCAGAGTCTGCAAGAACGAGGATAAACCTATCATGACATCGAGTTATTAAAGTATTTTGATAAAGTATTATATAAAAGATATTTTGATCTTTTTTTTCTAAATACTTTAAAATGTTTTAAATATTGTCTATTTATGTACGGCATGGTTTATAAATTGGATTGGAATCTAAATGAATATGAATCAAGAATTTGAGAATTTAAATTTCCGGTGATTCCAAACTTTGGTTTTAAAGTGTATATTATTTAAAATATTTTCGAGCAGAAATTGTTTTCAAAGAATTTTAAATTTTTTAAAATTAGTACTCTTCTCTTTTGTCACTAGAAAATAATTTCGGTGATGACTACAACATCATCGACATTAATTTCCGAGTTTCAGAGTGGAGAGACCATTCAGTAGATTTGCTACACTTTTGTTTTGGAAAATAAATTGGATATTGAATTACTGAAGTATGACTTGATGTATAATATATATAGGAATAGGTTTATAGATTTGATTTGATATATATATATATATATGTATATATTTATCTCTAAATTGTTGAGGTTAATCGGAAATTTAAATTCTTAAAATTTTGATAAAGGATGATTTCAATTTTAAATGTAGCCAAAATTTTTGAATAAATATTTAAACTTGAAATCATTGAATGGAAATCAATTTAAAAACTAAATGAAAATTATATGATTTGAATTGACAGTTTGAACTAACAAATTAGAATTGAATGACTATTTATTTATTTGATAAAATGGATTGAACCAAATTATTGAATATAAATTAATTGTTTTATTTTGTACTTCAAATCTATTTTCTTTCTGGTTGTTTCTATTCTCTTACCTCCTTCCTTTTCGGGGACGAAAAGTTTTGAGTGGGGGACAGTGTAACGACCTGTAAATTTTAATGGTTTTATTAATTTAATTTATTGGAATTTTGTGAAATTTTAAATAAAAATATTTTGAAATAAAAATTTGATATTTGGAATACGTCTACTTTAACATAGCAAATGGTAATATTTCATCAAATAATATGGAAGTTTATTTTATTGGGTAATTTTATTTCAATTCAAATCAGTTCATAATAGATGATAATAAAATGTTTTCCAAACCCGAATATTTCTTTACAATAGATTTGTAAATCATCTTCTGAGTGAGACGTCATATTTCGTTTCTTCAAATTTGGACTGCTATTGCTCCGTCTATCTTAATTCTGGCATTTTAGCAGCATTTTGGTACCGATTATCGACTTTTGATAGGATGATTGTACCACTAATATCTGTATACTGTTTTGATCATCTCGTCGTGCTGATCTCTGCGGTATATTCAATTCTGTGTTTTGAAGTCCGTTTCGCAGCGAAATCCGCGAAAATGGTTTCATATCGGTACCGGTTTTAAAATCTTTTGGTTTCCATCGATCTACCCGTCCAAAATCGAACAGCCATTATCTTTTATTGATTCACGAAAATTCATACTGACTTTTGCAATTCCTAGTGGTTACATATTTTATCTATTCGTTTTCTTTCGGTTCTTTTCTCTTTAGCCTTCAAAAGAAAAACTTATTATATCATAAAACCTTTTTTTTTCTGCTGCTCATTCTTCCAGGGGCAAGACGAGCCTATTCTTCTTCCTTCCTTATCCAAAGCAGCGGAGCCATCTTCTTTTCCTCCTCCTCCACTTGTCTCATGGCCATCGACCTGCCACGCACCCACTTGGCCTCCCTCTGCCGTGACCACCGCCTTTACACCTTCCCAACCGAGACCGACCTAGCCTACCTCCATGCCTCTCTCCACCCTCTCTGCCCCTTTCTCTTCTTCCCTCCCCAAGCCTAGGCCGAGCCTTCACCACTACAACTCGTGTCATGGCCGTGTTCTTCTAGTGATATATTAAGGTATATTTACTTTATATGTTTGATTATCTTTTGAATGGAGTATGTAGATATATTATGTTTTGATTTTTTTGTAAGTTCACAGAAAGGTATATATATTAGTATATATATTACATAACAGTTTGTTTATAGTTAAGTATATATAGCAGTTTCGATTTTATCTCGTATATTTAGTTATAATATATATATATATATATATGTGTGTGTGTGTGTGTGTTTGTACATATATATAAAGTTTTATAAATGTTTTATATAGATTTCGTATGTTGCTATAGAAGATTTAGAAGTGTATATATATATATACTTATATATTGGTTATACGCGAATATACATGAGTTCTGTTTTGTTTATATATGAAGTATATATAGTGTACTTAAGCCATATTATTTGTTGTATTTATATAGTTATAAAGTTTACAGTTTACATATTATAAAGTATATAAAGTTATCAAAGTTTATATAAAATTTATATATAGATATAGATTGTTGTACTTGTTCTTTTACTGTATATATATATTATAAATGGTTTATGTTCTGTCAGTATAAATATTTAGTTGATAATATATTTGTTAATAATAAGTTAGTTTATATATATTATATAATATGGTAATATATATATTCACATAACTTAGATTTCCAAATATATCAGTATGTATAAGCTTATAAACTTTTACTATAGATCTCTTTACAGTTGTATATATATATGAGTTGAGAAAATTTTGCTTTACAGTTAGTACCTATAAAGTACAGGTTTATATAAAGTTCATTTAATAAAGTTATTTGGTGCTGCGTGTATGTTATAGAGTTTATAATATTTTAGTTTATGTAAGTTCAGACTTCTGAAATCCAACAGTATATATATATATATTACCAGAAGAAAGATTTTATGTGTAAAGTATATATGTTTATATATATATAGGTCTGTAGTATATATGTTTGTATATGTATGTTATCGATTTTGTTTATATACATTTGTTTTCAATTTTATATATATATGGTACGTTTTAGGATTTACTATTGATTTGAAAATAAATACATATATATTATTTTAGCTATACGTTTTAAATTGATTTTTTTTGAAGAATATATATATATACATATATTTAGTTCAATTCATATCAAGCTGATTCAATTTGTTTCATCGATCCCTGTTATCAGCTCTGTTCGTTAAAGTCGTGTCAATCTTGTTTGCTTTGGAAGTCGTGCTTGCAATTCGTAACTCAATTTCATTGTCTATCCTCTCTATCCTTGAAAGGTGAGCAATCACTCATGATTAACGTTCTTATATTTATTAAATTTGATTTCAATTGAAATGACAATTGAAATATGCTGCTATTAGTTATTTACAATGTTATATATATGCTATTATCTGTATCTGTTCACCTGTGACATCTGACACCATTATCTGTTATTTACATTGAAGATATAAGCCTGTTATATTATTATCATATATGTTCTCACTCTGCAAGTTCCCTATTAGTATAGAATTCCCTATAGGTTGAAATGATACATACCTGAACGATCTGTAGAATAGGAGAAAATTGTTATGGGTTGAAATGATAATCCCAAGCGATTTTCATTGAATTGAATTTGGGATTGCGGGTTGAAATGATATAAACCTATATATATTTAAATTACGGATTGAAATGATAAATATCCATATCAGTTGATCATAGGATAAAAAATTATATACAGACACCGTTGGTCTATATATAAATATTTTGAAAATGAATTCTATGGTTTTGGAAAGAAATGTATGATTTTTATAAATATTGATTTTAAGATATTATATATACATAAGTTATTTTATAGAGTTTTAAAAATTTATATTTTTAAATGTATATGTTTTGAAAATTTTATAGTTATGAGTTAATTTTGAAATTATAAATTTTAAGTATTTATTTATAATTTTGCTATTTTCAAATAGAGGTTTTTGGGCTCAAGGAAGAAGTTGGAGAAAAATTTAGTTTCAGGGACAAAAAGTTTGCCTTTTAGGTTGAAAGACACTTTTTAGTGTAAATTACAGAATGATAGTTGCAATTATCATTTTCTGTTCACACTGAAAAGTGTCCTTCAGACTAAAAAACAAACTTGTCGTTCCTGAGACTAAATTTTTTTGCAACTTCTTCCCTGTGTCTATTTTCCTGTTTCAAATATATAAATGGATATAAAGTATATAAATAAATTTGATAACATGTTTAAGTATCTATTTAAACTTTATTTCAGATATAGAGTTTATAATAATTTTTAATAAATTAAGGTTGGAATTGGAAATAGAAATTGTATTTATTTAAGAATTGTACTCAAATAAATTTGATTCGAAACTTATTCAATTTGAGATGTTAAAATATATGATTTTATAACTTGATTTTGATTAAAGTGATTTAAATGAACATTTTCAAATTTACATAAATTGAAATGGGATATTTGGTTTATTTAAATTTGTAATTTGAAGTTTTATTTAAATGTTATTGAAATGATTAAGTAAATATTTCAAAACTAAATAATAGTAAAGCGAATTTGATATATATGAAGTTATCTAATTTAGTTTTGAAATTATGGAATAATTTAAGCTTTGAAATATATTGAAATTGAAATGGTTTATTATTTGTGGTTCAAATCTGTATTTGAAATCGATATAATTTGAAATGGTTTATTGAGAAACTGAATTGAATTGAAATTAAGGATTTGAGATCGGATTAAATTTGAATTTTGGAATTCGAGTTGATTTGGAATCGATTTGTGAAATTTGAAGAAGCTATTTTATTATATAAAGTATTTTTAAATTATATTTAAAAATATTTATATATTTACTTTATAAATAATTTTAATATAAACTATTTTAATATAAATAATTTTAATATAAACTATTTTTAATATAAACTATTTTAATATAATAACTAATTTACTATAAACTACTTTAACTTATAACTATTTTATATAAACTATTTTATTTTATAAACTATTTTTATTATATATAATATTATTAATATCTAAACTGTTTAAAGGAAAGTGTTATGATTTCCAAAGTGTTATGATTTCAAAGTGTTATGATTTCCATAGTATTATAATTTCAAGTGTTTGGTTTCGAAAGTGTTATAACTTTTAAAATGCTATAATTTTGGAAATAGATATATTTGAAGTGAAGAATGATATTGTCTTGATATGGTTTTGAAATGGATATGATATTTTGGGTTTGGTAGCGAGCGGATGACTCTTCTTCCTGCATGTCCCGTGGGGTTGGTGCAGTCGAGAGGCTGGCCGTAAAAGCAGAACACAGGTACCATTGTATGCTACGGTGGGTGTTACCCCACTGGCGTTGTCCCGTTACAGTTGGTATTAGAGCTCTGGTTTTAAGCAAAACTTAGCATATATAGTAAATTTAATTACAGAATCACCTTCGTTCGAGCTTGAATCGCTTCCTTTTTTATTTAGATCTCCTTTGAATTCTGAGACTCCCTTTTTGTTGTGGAATCCATCTTTGTCTTCCTATTCGTGTTCTTTTGATTTTGGAGTATCCCATAACTCCACTCCTGTTGAACTACTATTTATTTGTTTCCGCTGCTTATTGTTATATTACTTTGTGTCTATGATTCTGTGATTGATTTATTTACTGTATATGCTGAGTTTTGCCAAATAAAAATTTACAATCTGATATTTTGAGCAATTCAAGTCCGTCGTGTGCGGATGCGAATGGTTGAAATGTAACGACCCGAATTTTTCTCCACAGAAAGTCGTATCATCTTTAAGAAAGAAAAGGATAGAAGAAGAAAAGAAAGGAAAGAAAGAACAACAACATATAAGAATCTCACAGCGGAACGAATGAAATATAATATATCACATAAGATATTACATAGTATCATATACATCAGAGTTACACAACTTATACATCTCATATTAGACAGTTATAAACACCTGTCTATCATACATCTCAAACATCACAGAGATACAGACTCAATTCAAACACAGTGGAATCACTATATATCTACACGTTGAAGCCTCCTGCTCCATTGCTCCTCCAGAAAACTTGTCAAAGCTAACCTGAATCCCTTGGCTACTCGTAAAAATTTGAGTACCCAAGAGTTTAATAAAACAGAAAATAAACACTTGGGTCAGACATGGGTCTGGTGTGAGTAAACGGTTAAAGTTGTTTAACTTTGAAAAACCTTTGAAAACAAAAGGTATCTCGTAAGACTCCCCGCACATAAACACGGAAAAGTTTTTACCTTACGATAACCAAAACATTGATAGGAAATCCAGTTATATTATAATAGGGTCTAGGGTTTTCAAAATAAAATACAGAAATAGCTGGAATGCTTACATCTCACGCTCCAACATAGTTGGGCACAACTAATACGTACGACACTTATTGGAGATTGGATTCCATACAATGGCAGGGCTACTGGGGTACCGCCCGTCACAGTACGTGGCCTAGATCAACGTACCGAGGATCACTCCCGACCCCCTGCAATACAAAGCCGGAACCATCCCTTACTGGATAGTCCCGAACAAGACAACCCCGCAGTTGTCGCAAATCAACTGCCCATTAAGCCGAATAAAAAGAAGGGACCTCTAGACAGGGAAAATCTTGTCCTACTTGAGCGCGACTCACTTAGCCTTGCTGCACCTTCCCTGTTTTAGCCATTCCCGGTTGATGAGGCTTGAGGCTACGATTACCTTATCAGAACACATCACTTAGAATGCTCATCGTCCACTTGACGATGTTCTGAAAGCATTCAATCCATACAAGTTCATTCCGGGTTCGAACGAAACCGAAGGCACTATCTCGTTACACTCGTTTTGGAATCACCCTCAGAGTTAACGACCATAGCCCTTGCACCCTGAATCTTCATCTCGAATCTGAAAGTACTATATCCGTAAACTCATTTTGGAATCACCCTCAGAGTTATAACGGTACATAGTTCTTACACCTCGAGTCTTCATCTTTACTTGAGATTCACGACCTATCGTTAATTTGGATCGATGTGGTATTCGGATATCCAAATCTGGAAACCCGATCCCGGTCTCATCAAAATCCAAAACGTATCTTTTTAAGGCCAAGTTGTTTTAAAGTTAAAACAATTCAATTCAATTATCTATATACACACAGATAGATAATTCACATTATCATCACAATTCAACCAAAACATCCACATCATAGATCAGCACATATCTCATCAGAGATATCAAATAATGCAAAGCATCCAATATCAAACAGCATCCATAAGCAATGATTTATTAATCATCATTCTATAATTAATTTAAAATGAATTAAATTAATTACTCCATCTCTAATTAATTTAAAATAAATTAAATTAATTACCTCATTCTATAAATCCTGCTTACTTAACCATTAATTAATCACAATTTAATTAATTAATCATCCTCTAATTATTCATTTCAATTAATCATCCTTGATTAATTACCTTTTAATTATATTCAAGTAATTAGCCTTTAATTAATTTCACAAATTAATTATCCTTAATCAAATATAGTAATTAACTTGTAATTACTTCAATAATTAAGTAACTATAATCAATTACATTAATCCTTTATTAATTACATTAATTAATTACTCTATAATCACTTATTATTTATTAATTAATCTTAATTAATCAAACCTTAATTATATCATTAATTATATTAATTAATGATATTCCTTAATTACTACTTTAATTATTAATTACTATATTTAAATTAATTACATTAAGTAATTAATCTTTAAGTAAACCATATTTATTAATCACTCTTGATTAACCACATTCAGTAATTAACTATCTTTAATTACTTCATTAAATAAATAAATTAATCCTTAATTAATTATCTTTAATTAATCCCTTGATTAATTACAAAAAGTAATTAAAACCAAATTACTTCCATTAAATAAATATACTTAACCACTTCCATAATTGATTATCTTTAATTAATCTAATTAATTATTAAAATTAATCACATTAATTAATTATTTAATAGTCTCAAGTTAATGATCTTCATTAACTATTATCAATTCTTTAATTACTTCTCTTAAGTAATTAAACTTAGATTAATCATTGTTAATTACAATTCAATTTATCTTTAATAATCATTTAATTAATCACTAATTATTTAATTAATTAAGTGCTTAATTGTAACTTAAACAATCTTAATTACTTGATTAATTAACTTCTAATTATTAATTAAAAATCTTAGTTATCTAATTAATAATCTTATTACAAATTAATAAATCTTAATTAATTAACTTAACCTTAATTAATTAATTCAAACCCATAATTACTTAATTAAATAATTAATTAATTATTCATTTTAATTACCTTACTAATTTAATGAATCACAAATCCTTAAATCTTTATTAACTCTAAAATAAAATAAAAACATTTCTCTTATTAATGATTTAATTATCATTCACAACCACATTTGAAAACATTTTACTTTCAAATTTACTTTCAATTTCATTTCAAATATAAGATTTAAAATGAATACAATTTTTAACTTTAACAAAGTTAAAAAAACATTTACAACTTTTAAAATCATATGTTAAAGGCACACTTATCTTATAAAAGGAATTTACAGGAGTTTAAAACCATATTTATTTTAAATTCAAATTATTTTAAAATACATTTTAAACAATTAAAGTTGTTAAAACAATTTAATTTATAAAACTTAATTAATTTTAAAACAAAGATACAAATCAAATTTGATTTCCAGATTAAAACTTAGATTTAAAATTTTGCTTAAAAGTTTACCTTCAAATTTAAAAAAAATCCTTTTTAAAATTTGAGCAAACAGGTTTAAAAGGAAACCTGTAACCAAACATTTCACCCGAGCTTCCCTTTAATTGCTTCGAGTAAAACACTACCTTGCTTCGAGCCAAAACTCGAATTACTCGAGATAAACTCGAGTATACCATTTCTTAAAACAAACATCACCAGGCACAAATCAATACACCGTGCATATGCACGGTGCTCCGACCATCTCCTGACATCACCACTGCCCTACATAAGTCGACGATCATCCTCAGATCAGACAACGACCATCAGAACCTCTCAATCAACTTGAAATCAAAATCGAACATTACTGCTCAAACCTGGAACCAAAGCAACACCTAGAAAATCTCTCGTACTCATCCCTCCGATCACCGGAGTGTCAGCACCTTCGTCCACACCTTCGTCAACGTCCAAACACTCGATCCCCAAAGTTCTGTTGAACTCGATCATCTAGAGACGTTGAGATGATCACAAACTCCTGACCCAAACAAACTAGGTTTACAAATTAAAATCCAACACCTCCGCCTCCACAGTGATCTGCCATCACTTCTACCATTTTTCCCCAAGTCACTGACTAACCTTCTTCCTCCAGAAAGATCCACGACCTCCCAGACCATCGAGATTCTCACAAATCACCAATTTCCCATTTTTTGGTCAAACCAGAACTGCTCATACATCCCACCATTAAAATTTATGATTTCAGTTTTTAAAAATCATGTTTTAGTTTGGGTATTGATTTATAATCCTGAATTTATATATTAAAATGATTGAGTTTTTACTTTTATTAAGCATGCACTGTTGTTTTAAATTTCCAGAAACAATACTAAGTTATTTTAACTTAAACAAGTTTTTAAACTAAAACCTATGATACAACAAACATACTTTATTCAGGACTTAAGTCTTAACAAAGCTTGGATCAAGAGCAAGTGAATTTTGATTAGAATTTGAGCCTGGAACTAAAGTCAGAGAGAAAGAATCCAGATACACATCATGCACACCGGTATATTCATATAATCAGACATCTCACATACATATATATGCAAACCCAGATAAATTCGAACTGAAGAATTCAATATAATCCAATATCATCACATGCATTTTAGTTAAAATCAGATAAACTGTTTTTAAAAATGTTTACTCACCTTAAAAAGATGATGAAGAACAGAGCACCAATTTGAAGTTGCTTTTTGAATCTTTTAAAACTTGAGTTACTGGAATAGTGTTTCTTTCATTTAAAAACTTGCATGCTTGCTTTTGAAATTTGCAGACAACTTCATTGATTTCCAGATTTACTTCATTTATCTCAGGTTGAAGAAAATGCTTGCAGGCTTTGGTTTGATTTTTGAAAATGAGATTTACAGGTTGTAGAATGCAGGCTTTTGAATTGTTTGAAAATGAAATTACATTTGCATGCTTTTGATTTTGATAATGGATTACAGGTTTGAGGAAGATGATTCTCAAATCTGAAGAATAATGTTTCAGGTTATTGTTCTTTTGATTTCTGGTTTGAGGAGTTTTATTACTGATTTGTGTTTTAGAGAGTTTTTGGTTTTTGAGTATTCTTCTTAGATTTTTTTGAAAAAGAATGGAAAAGGAAATGGAAAGAAGGAAACATGTTTACATAGGCTGAAAATTGATTTAATAAAAAAAAGGAAACTAAATTTAAAAATGCCACTTGTTACACATTTTAACATTTGTCACATTAATTGTTTATTACTTAACACATGTTAAATTAAGCTCTAGGATGTTTACACTTGTCTTGTAAGTAATTTGTATTTATAATTAAGTGTTAATAAAAGCTTTTAACTTAATTAATTAGTTTTTAATACTTAGTTATATATATGTATATAGATAACTTTAAAGAATAAAACCAATTATATTTATATATAAAAACAATACATATATTTATTATTTGAAAATAACACACTTGACAATTTTATAAAATTTATAAAAGAGATTATAAATTACTTATTATTTAAATGAATTAATGTTTCATATTTTAATTTTAAACTTTCATAGCTAATTTACAAATCATATAAAAAAATGTTAAACAAATCATTTTGCTAATCTTATTTAAAATCTAAATTAAAGATATTTAAACTAATAATATTTACCTTAAGTATTTAAAACCATATAGTTACTTATAAAATATCTTTGAAAAGTTTAACTTTAAATAAATCATAATTTCCCAATTTACCAAAGATATTAGAATTAGAAAATATGCTTTATAAATTAAATTTAAAACAAAGCTTATCTATTTACAATATATAGAAATATATATACATTATAAATAGAAAACAATTTATTAGCTTTTAAAAGATAAATTCACTAATTAAATATTTATTAAAGAAGATTATTAAATCAATTCAAATTTATTTACAAAATTATCAAATCAATTTAATTTTTAATACGGATTATTAAATTGATATTACCCAAAATTCCGGGATATCACATTCCTCCACCCTTAAAAGAATTTTGTCCCCGAAATTTAAAAGCAAAGGTAATTTAATAATCTATTTAAGATTTAGTTTTAAATCACAAGCATATATTATCAATCATATGCTAATAACTATAACAACCAAATTCACACAGGCAAACAAATCTAACTATCCAGACAAAATTCTGGATAGAATTTCATAGAGTTTCCCAGATATAAACATCGGGATACTCGCTCTACAGAACCCAAACAATCTATACTACTAAGCTACAAAGCTCCTACTCATCAAGATCTACAAAACTAAACAGGATACCAGACTACAGACAAGTCTGACTCAACTACCAAATCTTCCTGAACTGCTGGTTCCACAACCAGAGATAGATCAAACACGTACTCCCTCAGAGATACATAAAACACTTCGAATCCCAGTTATCCAAACTGACCATTCAACCCTGTAGACCAAGCTTCTTATCCAAAATACCTTCGTCTCTTATCCACAACTCTTCGGACGATCCTGTGCTGCCTACATCCTTCCTGATCAGCTCAACCTTTGCCGATGCCTCTAGAAACAAACTAGACACAAAACAACTCAACACAACGATCTCCTCAAGATCAACTAAGACCAAGAACAAACTCCACTCCTCAAACATCAGAGGACTGACTTACTTCTCCTATCCGAAAGAAGACAAAACAGATGCACTTCCAAACTGCTTCCGCTGCACAACTCTGATCTGGAGTAGATAAGAATGTTGACGATGAACACGAGCACAAACTGGCACTAGTAGAAAAAGTGCATATTGCTTCGCCTCATTTGCATCGGTTGAAGTAAAAACTGATGCAAATAGAACTATTTGCATCAGTTCTATCTTAATAACCGATGCAATTGGTACGTGGAAAGCAATAGATAATAAAAAAAAATCAAATTTGCATCAGTTCTCACCAACAACCGATGCCAATATATTTAGTCGCATCGGTTTTAAAGTTAACCGATGCAACTACATGTTGATGGCAATATGAAATTTAGGCGGAAAATAATGAAAAATTGGCTCCAAAGTTACTACTTCCTTCCTCCGCGATAACCCACTCCCAAAATAAAAAATTCTTTTTTCTTATATTAGAACGCTTTCCAGCCCTGCATCTTCATCCTCATCCTCATCAATCCAAACTCCCAAACCCTAAATTCAATAGAGCAAAATAGAAGCCGCTTAAAATGCCTAAATAGATGGGCACAAACTCCAAAGCAGAAGCCGCATTAGAGTCCGAAAAGAAAGAAAAAACTCTCCGCCAAAAAGAAGAACAGTACTGGAAAGAGGCGGAGGGTACCAAAACCCGTGCTGCTCAAAAACGAGAGGAGGTGGTTTTCGCTGAACAGTGTTGTTCAGCAGGTGATTGAGTTTATGACTGTGGGTTGCTGGAGTTGGTCTCGAGTTGTGACTAGGGGGGTTTGTTGATTAGGGAGTGATATAGCCGAGTTGTTTTGTGTGATTTAATTTGGTCAGTGGTGGTTAGGAATGTAGGGGAAGTGTTGATTTAGGGGCAGCATTGTGATGTCAGGCGGGACAATTGAGTGGGTGGTTTGATGTGATGAGAGGAATGTAGTTGCTGTGTTACTGGTTGTGTGATGCACAAATGTTGTTGAAGGAGGGGATGAACAGTTATTTAGGGAAGTGGTGAAATGGTGAATGGATGATCTACAGTTGGTGAATCTGGGTGGTATGGTTTTATGTTGCTGCAGTTGGTTGTTTGTGGTTGATGCGGTTTGAAGGCTGATAGAATTGTAGCAGTAGCTTGTAGGTGGTGGATGGTATCGTGGTTGTTTACAGTGAGAGGATGTTGTATGTTGTTGAATTGAATAGCAATGTTATGGACATACATCACTGCAACTCGACTCATCCCTATCCCTTCATACAAATCAATACTGCAAACACTTCAATACTACATCTCATTCGACCAAGCTACTGCGATCATCCATCCGCCTGTCCAACAACATCACTACACATTACCATTATTGCCAACAAAATCACTTCTACTATCCAACAAAGTCAACACTACATCATACATCCAGTTGCTGCTACAACATTCATCACAGTGATACTGCATTCATTCCCATTCATCACAGTGCTACAACATTCATTCCCGTTCAAACTTCTTTTTCATCACCACATACCTCATTGCTACACTGTATCCCCTCCATCGCCATTTTAACTGCTTCAAACTGCTACAATTCATCTCACCTTCTCAATAGTGCACTGACCATCTCACCAACAAAACACATCGCTGATACTTGCTCTTCACCACATCCATACAATCACAGCCGCCAAGTTT
This sequence comes from Allium fistulosum, assembly GCA_030737815.1. NCBI lineage: Eukaryota > Viridiplantae > Streptophyta > Magnoliopsida > Asparagales > Amaryllidaceae > Allium > Allium fistulosum. The sequence goes on from CM060907.1 coordinate 857,684,992, forward strand.
GGAGCATCCTCCTTCAACAGACGCATACAAACCAAGCAGCAACTCGAACTGACTCACCAAACCACAATAGACTACTGTCACCACCAAACTTCATCTATCAAAATCACCCACTGCACCATCATTGACCTACAACAAACTCCCTTATCTGCCTGCTCAAATACCCACCTTTTCTTCTCTCCACTGTCCACAATCACCATTATCACAGTCAACTCAAACAACAAACATCACCATCGTACCAAAACTGCTGCTTCAAATTACCTCACTGTTGCACAGACATCAATTGCTACAGACATTACCCCCTGACCAATCGCGCTTGCAATCCTCCTCTCCAATTCCATAGATCAACAATTATGGAGGAAATCGTAGTTATGACAGCAATAAAAGCATTTCCGAGCAACTACAAGAAGAGGTAATAACAGGAAATCTTTAAACTTTTTATTTATTTATTGTTACTACTTTGACACATCGAAAGTTATCATACATATTGTTTCTTTGTAATACATTTATTTTGCAGTATGAGAATTATTCTTCAAACTGTAGGTAGTTGGTAATCAAGTCCAAGAATGATTTCTAGCATTGTAGTACATAAGAACCAGTGTTCTTTTAATTCGAAAATTTTCAAAGCAATTACTTTTTGGTACATTCCTGAATTTGGCATCAGTTGGTGGATAGAAATTAAGTTCAACGATGATGTTAGGTGTGTAGTTCATAAGAAAAAAAATTAAGAAGACACCAGATAAAATAGTAACATATTTATCTGATTTAACCAAATGCAGTTTCACGTAACATAATTTTTTTTTGTCTTCCTTGTAGGGTTCATTGCCATTGATCGACGTATTAACTTCCCAAGCAAAAAGAGTTTTAATGGTATCTATATATAGGCAATAATATGGTACACCTCATTTTTGCTGCACCTTTAATCCTCCCAAATTTCCACCACATGTTCTAAATTTTTTACTCATTCTGTCTGTGTTCTCTTATGATATCATGTGTGAAATTCTTGCTTTGCAACGAGATCAAAATCCAAGATTTAAAATTGTACTTGCACTTACAATATGCATGTAGATATGGTAAAATAATAGTTCTAATTTTGTTTATAGCTGAAAAACATAGCTGATGTACTTCAAATAGTTTGTATGTTAATTTATATGTTCAACGTTACTTCTATGTGTGTGTGTGTGTGTATGCATGACAATATGTTGGCTTCATTGAAGTTGAATGCATGCATTGTAGGCTTTTGAAGAGGCGGAGCTTACAAAATTGAAAGAAGAGAAACCGGGATTGACTCTTAATCAATATAGGGATTTGATATGGAAGATGTGGAAGAAATCTCCTGACAACCCTCTCAACCAGGTATCTTCTTCATCCATGAATATTATAAAATTGCTCGATGTACATTCATATTTTTTGTAACACATGCATATTTACTTGCAATTGTTCTATACTAAAATAAATAGGCCAAATTTAGGTTACTCTTGTGGAAAGAGAACTTAGTATCTTGGTTGTTTATATGATTTGAGGCTGTCTTTATATTGATCAAGCTGCAAGTGTACACTGGTAAAGCATATCAATGCAGATCTTGGCATGATAATATTAGCGTTTACTTCTCATGGAACTAGCGTGGGCCATACTTTGCATATTTTATCTATAATTGATTTGAGTTGTTCAATGATTATTTTTTTCTAAAACTATTGTGATGTCTAGAATTTGATTACGTTGGAATATAGATTGTCAGATTCCTGGGTCCTCGGAGAACTGTTGGATGATGTACAGTTTTCATATTGGTTTATGCAGATAACTTATATTTTATTCTTAGCCAGTCTACTTTTTAGTTGTACGTAATTTTTGTTGTTTGGAATGCATAAATAAATGCCTTATTTAGGTAAATGGTTAACTTGTTCAGGTTACATAACATATTTTAAACAAACTTTTTTTCCTTGATAAAAAAATAATAATAATAAGAAAAAAAGATCAAACTAGTAATCCCGATACTATGCCAGAGCAGTTTTACTGAAATTATCAATAACATAAATATGAAGCTAAATTACATTTATATGATATGAAGTACAAATTTTGTTGAAGCCAATGTTACATCCTTAATATTGTCAAATAACTCGTGTCATTGATTTTGCTGATCTTTTGCATACTCTATTTTTCAGTGGCAAGCTGAGTTGAAAGTGAGTATCGGTTTTGGTTGCTTCGGCTCGGCGACATGATATTGGGGTGGTGAAGATAGTGGAATGGTCATATGGTTTTGGTTGATCTCTGGTGGGTTTTGGATGGTTGTATTTGAAAACAGTAGGGCAGGTGTAGGATGAAATTTGGCGGTAAATGATGAATTGACAGTATAGTGAGTCAGAAGCGTATTCAGGTGATGATGGTAGTGGGTAAGAGTGTTGGTTGGTCTATGATAATGTGTGGTGCTTGTGACTATTACAAGGTTTTGGTTGAAGCATGGTGTTCAAAGCTTGGTTTTTTCAGTGGGTAGAAGCTTGAAGGGTGGAGTTGTTTGACAAGTAAATGACAGTTTGGGAATGAAAGTTAGATGATGGTAGTGAACGGAGCACAGTAAGGCCGTAGCGAAGTTTTCAGGACTGTGGAACATTTCAGGGGAACATATGGAGTAGCAGTACAATATATGGTGTAGTAGTGGCCAGAGGTGACAGTGGCCAGAGGTAGTTTGTGGAGTAGAGATGAACTGATGAACTGTGCAGTAGGATGAATTAGAAGTTAAGCGGCAGGATGTAGGAGATGGTAGTTGGTCGAACAGAGCTGGAGTTGATTGTTTGGTTGTTGGAGGCGACAGTGGAATGTTGATGAGGAGCAGTGTTGAAGTTGAGGAGGAATGTGACTGGGTGGTTGCAAGTATGTAAGTAGTGGTATGTGTTTGAATGAGTGATCTTGCAGGTCGATGAATAAATGATGTGGAACAGTGGAGATTGTTTGATTGTTGTCGCTGGCGTAGGTGATGAATGGAGGCGATGACGACTTAGTTTGTTTGAACTATTTGTTATACTGGGTGAACAGAAGTCATCAGTCAGTGCAATATTGTTGTGGATAGTTGCTGAGTAGTGGCAGCAATCGAGTGGATATGAGTGTTCTGTTGTCTACGATGTTTATGGCAAGAAGTAACAGAAGTGATGGCAGAACTGGTTGTTAATGGAAGGATGAAATTTGGCAGTAGGTTGGAGGCACTGATGAGGCAAGGATGGATGTTGTAGTTTGATGTGCAGTGGGATGGATGTGCAGTGTTTGATTATGGCCAGTGAAAAAAGAAGAAGAGAAATATGCAACAATGAAATGAAGACAATAAAAAAAACAGAGAGCAATATGCAACAATGAAATGAAAATGAATGTATGAACCATTATTTTGTATAGATTATTAACACTTTAATTGATATATGTTTATTTTGGTATTATGTTATTCATTTTGTATTTGCCATCAAATATAATTTTGAATGATTGTAATATTGCATGCAGTAATTGTTTGTTATAATCATATATATATACTAATAATGGTTTCCGAGAATGACTTTTTTGCATCAGGTATGAATAGCTGATGCAATAGAGGTATTAGTTTGCATCAGTTGTTATAAAAAACCGATGCAATAGAGGGATTAGTTTGCATCGGTTGTTATAAAAAACCGATGCGAAAAGAACCTTTTTGCATCGGTTTCAGTACTGATGCAAAAGTGTTAAGCCTTGTTGCATCGGTTGCATATGCATCGGTTGTTGAACTGATGCAATAGGGGGGTAAACAACCGATGCAAATAACCTGTTTTGTAGTAGTGTGGATAACACATCCCAGAAATATGGTTCAACAGATCCATAAAGAAAACTCAGATACTCCATCAAAACCTAAGCTGCTTCACCAAATCCTATCTCTATGAATCAACCTTCAACTAGCTGAACCACCCGTTCCACTCCTGGAATCCTAGTCGATACAAAAACTCAATCTTCAGATGCTAAGGCAAACCTCTGACTTCCCTGAAGACATCCGGAAAAATCTCCAATAACTCAAGAGAACACTCAAACTATCGCAAGTCACTTTTGCGATCCTATCCAGCCTAATTCCAAAGAAAACTGTTCTTTTTTTTAACCAATCAGAACAGGTTACGCTTATCTATCCAATCCATCGAAGAATGGATCCACTTTGCTGCTTCTGAACTCCACCACTAGAAAAATGCTTAGCTAGATGACCGCCTTGCCGGCACACAGAACACTCCGAGCTGAACTGCTGACACAGATGCCAAAAACTTCCTTATCCAAAGCTCCTTGAGAAACTCGAACCTCGAACCAAACAGAAACATCATGCTGAACTCAGCCATAACACCGAGGCAGACACACTTTCTTAAACTTGTTCCAAAGAAAACATCTTCGGAGACATCCATAGTCACTGCATCTCATCACACAGCTACTTCTTCCTGAGTTACCGAGGTATCATCACCCGCTTCTGCTCAATCGACAGATCTAAACTCTACTCATCCAACTGCACTTCAAAGATCGACTCCAAACCTTAACAGGTTTCCTTCAGAGATTGGTGAAATCCTTACACCACAGCAAAGCTTACTTGAGACAGTATTAGATCTACAGTCTCAATAGATACACTTCCAACCTCAACACTCAGACTCCTATTATAGGTAATAGTCGTGTTACACACACCACTACCCCATCTACCTTTAGAACTCATATTGGAGAACCCGAACAGGTAACCCAACAATATAGGTAGAAATATATATATATATATATATAGTTATATAAAAATTACAAATATGCGCTCTCAAGATAGACACCACTCCAGAGCCTAGGTATTCACTCAACCAAGAGCTCTGATACCACCTGTAACGACCCGACTTTTTCTCCACAGAAAGTCGTATCATCTTTAAGAAAGAAAAGGATAGAAGAAGAAAAGAAAGGAAAGAAAGAACAACAACATATAAGAATCTCACAGCGGAACGAATGAAATATAATATATCACATAAGATATTACATAGTATCATATACATTAGAGTTACACAACTTATACATCTCATTAGACAGTTATAAACACCTGTCTATCATACATCTCAAACATCATAGAGATACAGACTCAACTCAAACACAGCGGAATCACTATATATCTACACGTTGAAGCCTCCTGCTCCATTGCTCCTCCAGAAAACTTGTCAAAGCTAACCTGAATCCCTTGGCTACTCGTAAAAATTTGAGTACCCAAGAGTTTAATAAAACAGAAAATAAACACTTGGGTCAGACATGGGTCTGGTGTGAGTAAACGGTTAAAGTTGTTTAACATTGAAAAACCTTTGAAAACAAAAGGTATCTCGTAAGACTCCCCGCACATAAACACGGAAAAGTTTTTACCTTACGATAACCAAAACATTGATAAGAAATCCAGTTATATTATAATAGGGTCTAGGGTTTTCAAAATAAAATACAGAAATAGCTAGAATGCTTACATCTCACGTTCCAACATAGTTGGGCACAACTAATACGTACGACACTTATTGGAGATTGGATTCCATACAATGGCAGGGCTACTAGGGTACCGCCCGTCACAGTACGTGGCCTAGATCAACGTACCGAGGATCACTCCTGACCCGCTGCAACACAAAGCCGGAACCATCCCTTACTGGATAGTCCCGAACAAGACAACCCCATAGTTCTCGCGAATCAACTACCCACTAAGCCGAATAAAAAGAAGGGACCTCTAGACAGGGAAAATCTTGTCCTACTTGAGCGCGACTCACTTAGCCTTGCTGCACCTTCCTTGTTTTAGCCATTCCCGGTTGATGAGGCTTGAGGCTACGATACCTTATCAGAACACATCACTTAGAATGCTCATCGTCCACCTGACGATGTTCTGAAAGCATTCAATCCATAAAAGTTCGTTCCGGGTTCGAACGAAACCGAAGGCACTATCTCGTTACGCTCGTTTTGGAATCACCCTCAGAGTTAACGACCATAGCCCTTGCACTCTGAATCTTCATCTCGAATCTGAAAGTACTATATCCATAAACTCATTTTGGAATCACCCTCAGAGTTATAACGGTACATAGTTCTTACACCTCAGTCTTCATCTTCACTTGAGATTCACGACCTATCGTTAATTTGGATCGATGTGGTATTCGGATATCCAAATCTGGAAACCCGATCCCGGTCTCATCGAAATCAAAAACGTATCTTTTTCAGGCCAAGTTGTTTTAAAGTTAAAACAATTCAATTCAATTATCTATATACACACAGATAGATAATTCACATTATCATCACAATTCAACCAAAACATCCACATCATAGATCAGCACATATCTCATCAGAGATATCAAATAATGCAAAGCATCCAATATCAAACAGCATCCATAAGCAATGATTTATTAATCATCATTCTATAATTAATTTAAAATGAATTAAATTAATTACTCCATCTCTAATTAATTTAAAATAAATTAAATTAATTACCTCATTCTATAAATCCTGCTTACTTAACCATTAATTAATCACAATTTAATTAATTAATCATCCTCTAATTATTCATTTCAATTAATCATCCTTGATTAATTACCTTTTAATTATATTCAAGTAATTAGCCTTTAATTAATTTCACAAATTAATTATCCTTAATCAAATATAGTAATTAACTTGTAATTACTTCAATAATTAAGTAACTATAATCAATTACATTAATCCTTTATTAATTACATTAATTAATTACTCTATAATCACTTATTATTTATTAATTAATCTTAATTAATCAAACCTTAATTATATCATTAATTATATTAATTAATGATATTCCTTAATTACTACTTTAATTATTAATTACTATATTTAAATTAATTACATTAAGTAATTAATCTTTAAGTAAACCATATTTATTAATCACTCTTGATTAACCACATTCAGTAATTAACTATCTTTAATTACTTCATTAAATAAATAAATTAATCCTTAATTAATTATCTTTAATTAATCCCTTGATTAATTACAAAAGGTAATTAAATCCAAATTACTTCCATTAAATAAATATACTTAACCACTTCCATAATTAATTATCTTTAATTAATCTAATTAATTATTAAAATTAATCACATTAATTAATTATTTAATAATCTCAAGTTAATGATCTTCATTAACTATTATCAATTCTTTAATTACTTCTCTTAAGTAATTAAACTTAGATTAATCATTATTAATTACAATTCAATTTATCTTTAATAATCATTTAATCAATCACTAATTATTTAATTAATTAAGTGCTTAATTGTAACTTAAACAATCTTAATTACTTGATTAATTAACTTCTAATTATTAAATAAAAATCTTAGTTATCTAATTAATATTCTTATTTCAAATTAATAAATCTTAATTAATTAACTTAACCTTAATTAATTAATTCAAACCCATAATTACTTAATTAAATAATTAAATAATTATCCATTTTAATTACCTTACTAATTTAATGAATCACAAATCATTAAATCGTTATTAACTCTAAAATAAAATAAAAACATTTCTCTTATTAATGATTTAATTATCATTCACAACCACATTTGAAAACATTTTACTTTCAAATTTACTTTCAATTTCATTTCAAATATAAGATTTAAAATGAATACAATTTTTAACTTTAACAAAGTTAAAAAAAACATTTACAACTTTTAAAATCATATGTTAAAGACACACTTATCTTATAAAAGGAATTTACAGGAGTTTAAAACCATATTTATTTTAAATTCAAATTATTTTAAAATACATTTTAAACAATTAAAGTTGTTAAAACAATTTAATTTATAAAACTTAATTAATTTTAAAACTAGGATACAAATCAAATTTGATTTCCAGATTAAAATTTAGATTTAAAATTTTGCTTAAAACTTTACCTTCAAATTTAAAAAAAAATCCTTTTTAAAATTTGAGCAAATAGGTTTAAAAGGAAACCTGTAAACAAACATTTCACCCAAGCTTCCCTTTAATTGCTTCGAGTAAAACACTACCTTGCTTCGAGCCAAAACTCGAATTACCGAGATAAACTCGAGTATACCATTTCCTAAAATAAACATCACCAGGCACAAATCAATACACCGTGCATATGCACGGTGCTCCGACCATCTCTTGACATCACCACTGCCCTACGTAAGTCGACGATCATCCTCAGATCACACAACGACCATCAGAACCTCTCAATCAACTTGAAATCAAAATCGAACATTACTGCTCAAACCTGGAACCAAAGCAACACCTAGAAAATCTCTCGTACTCATCCCTCCGATCAACGGAGTGTCAGCACCTTCGTCCACGCCTTCGTCAACGTCCAAACACTCGATCCCCAAAGTTCTGTTGAACTCGATCATCTAGAGACGTTGAGATGATCACAAACTCCTGACCCAAACAAACTAAGTTTATAAATTAAAATCCAACACCGCCGCCTCCACAGTGATCTTCCATCACTTCTACCATTTTTCCCCAAGTCACTGACCAACCTTCTTCCTCCAGAAAGATCCACGACCTCCCAGACCATCGAGATTCTCAGAAATCACCAATTTCCCATTTTCTAGTTAAACCAGAACTGCTCATACATCCCACCATTAAAATTTATGATTTCAGTTTTTAAAAATCATGTTTTAGTTTGGGTATTGATTTATAATCCTGAATTTATATATTAAGATGTTTGAGTTTTTTCTTTTATTAAGCATGCACTATTGTTTTAAATTTCCAGAAACAATACTAAGTTATTTTAACTTAAACAAGTTTTTAAACTAAAACCTATGATACAACAAACATACTTTATTCAGGACTTAAGTCTTAACAAAGCTTGGATCAAGAGCAAGTGAATTTTGATTAGAATTTGAGCCTGGAACTAAAGTCAGAGAGAAAGAATCCAGATACACATCATGCACACCGGTATATTCATATAATCAGACATCTCACATACATATATATGCAAACCCAGATAAATTCGAACTGAAGAATTCAATATAATCCAATATCATCACATACATTTTAGTTAAAATCAGATAAACTGTTTTTAAAAATGTTTACTCACCTTAAAATGATGATGAAGAACAGAGCACCAATTTGAAGTTGCTTTTTGAATCTTTTAAAACTTGAGTTACTGGAATAGTGTTTCTTTCATTTAAAAACTTGCATGCTTGCTTTTGAAATTTGCAGACAACTTCATTGATTTCCCGATTTGCTTCATTTATCTCAGGTTGAAGAAAATGCTTGCAGGCTTTGGTCTGATTTTTGAAAATGAGATTTACAGGTTGTAGAATGCAGGCTTTTGAATTGTTTGAAAATGAAATTACATTTGCATGCTTTTGATTTTGATAATGGATTACAGGTTTGAGGAAGGTGATTCTCAAATTTGAAGAATAATGTTTCAGGTTATTGTTCTTTTGATTTCTGGTTTGAGGAGTTTTATTACTGATTTTTGTTTTAGAGATTTTTTGGTTTTTGAGTTTTCTTCTTAGCTTTTTTTGAAAAAGAATGGAAAAAGAAATGGAAAGAAGGAAACATGTTTACATAGGCTGAAAATTGATTTAATAAAAAAAAGGAAACTAAATTTAAAAATGCCACTTGTTACACATTTTAACATTTGTCACATTAATTGTTTATTACTTAACACATGTTAAATTAAGCTCTAGGATGTTTACACTTGTGTTGTAAGTAATTTGTATTTATAATTAAGTGTTAATAAAAGCTTTTAACTTAATTAATTAGTTTTTAATACTTAGTTATATATATGTATATAGATAACTTTAAAGAATAAAACCAATTATATTTATATATAAAAACAATACATATATTTATTATTTGAAAATAACACACTTGACAATTTTATAAAATTTATAAAAGAGATTATAAATTACTTATTATTTAAATGAATTAATGTTTCATATTTTAATTTTAAACTTTCATAGCTAATTTACAAATCATATAAAAAAATGTTAAACAAATCGTTTTGCTAATCTTATTTAAAATCTAAATTAAAGATATTTAAACTAATAATATTTACCTTAAGTATTTAAAACCATATAGTTACTTATAAAATATCTTTGAAAACTTTAACTTTAAATAAATCATAATTTCCCAATTTACCAAAGATATTAGAATTAGAAAATATGCTTTATAAATTAAATTTAAAACAAAGCTTATCTATTTACAATATATACAAATATATATACATTATAAATAGAAAACAATTTATTAGCTTTTAAAAGATAAATTCACTAATTAAATATTTATTAAAGAAGATTATTAAATCAATTCAAATTTATTTACAAAATTATCAAATCAATTTAATTTTTAATACGGATTATTAAATTGATATTACCCAAAATTCCGGGATATCACATGAAAATACCAGGATGTTACAGATACGAAGACTTATGAGCATAAAGATCAAGATATAAAGATCTCAAGACTATTGTATAGTATATAGAGTCATAGAATATTATTAAAGTCCCTGGTAGCAATATTTGACCTCTATTTTCCAGTTTTCTTATCCTTTATTTTAAAAACAAAATATATTTTTAAAAATATATTTAAAAATATTTTTTAAAAGTTTTTCAAAGTTTAAAAAGTTTATGAACTATGTTTAAATTATTTTACAAATTATCAAAATATTTTATAAAGCATAAGATTTTCAAAATATTTAAAAACAAGAGTTTTTATTTTCAAAGGGATATATGGACATATACCCTACAAGTATCTCGACATACATGCCACTAATTTGAAATTCAAATTTTGAAATGAAGTGTCAATTCATCGTAACTCTTCACGAATGGACATGTTTGTTTATTCTTTATAAATTGGAGGTTTCAAAAGAATTTTTCAACAACTAATTTCGTGTTTCTTCTCTCATCTACTCTGCCAAAATTTCTAGTGAAAAATTTATTCAAATCTTTTCGAATTCAACCAGAATAAATTCAATCTTCATTGTATTGATTCTCTACTATTTACTATCTGATTTCAATCATCTCTCTTAATTCAAGATCAAAGTGCTACTCAAGAGACTATATGATCCATTGTAACCAATGATCAAGAAATTATCTTTAAAACACTACCAAACTATAGTTTTAATTGCTTGGAAGTGATTGTAGCCCGTTAAAATCAATTGGATGTGCTTGGTAGCCCGGAAATTTGAGTGGGTGTGCTTGTAGCCCGTCCAAATCAAGTGGGTGTACCTTGAGTCCAGAAAATCAGGAGGTTGTTTCCTATACTTGAAATCGAGATTGTATTGGGTTTGCCTTCTGCTCGTTGAAAGATTGACATTTTAAAAAGAAATCTGTACAAGCAATTGTACGAGACTGGACTTAGGGTAACTTCGAACCAGTATAAAAATCCCTGGTGTGATCTCTTTATTTCTCTGCTTTTTTTTACTTCAACGCATTTATTTTTATCTGTGTTTACATCTATGATTGTTCATTCTGCATTGTTTAATTATAATCTTGAAAGAATTTCAAAAAGATTCATACAAGTTAGAAAATGCCATTCATCCCCACTCTAGTGTAATTAGCCTTAAGATCCTTACTTCCGCAACCTACAGTACCCTTCAATGCCAGTCCTTATCCAAGCGAAACAGCAAGTTGAAGTGATTGAGATGCACAACGATTTGAAAGATCGGCTACCATCCCCCATTTGAACCAACCCTAGTTGTTAGCGCCGGGATTTTCGATGCTTCTCTCCCTAACCAAAGGAAATATCTATATCGAACAGATAGCCGAGATCGGAGGCATGATGGGTTCAAAATATGGTGGCAGAACTAAAGTTAAAGCATTGAATATAACTACAAAAGTCAAGTGTTCAATACCGCGCTGGGAATCTCAGACCTCATTCTAAGCGATCTGCGTTACTTGTGTAATAAACATTGTAGTTATTATGGATAGTAGTAATACAGTGAACTGGTCGTAGGGATATTAGACGGCCCAACTGGAATAAAAATCTCTTTGTGTTAGTCCCTTTGACATGGCAACTGGACGTAGGGATATTAGATGACCCAAATCAGTATAAAAAGCCTTTCTATTTTTATTAGCATAGTCACGCTGGACGTAGGGATATTGAACGGCCCGAACCAGCTATCAAAACGGAGCTGCACAAAACGTAGCTCGACTTTCTAAGCCAAAGTGGTCATAGGGATATTAGACAAACTGAACCGGTATAAAAACCCCTATATGTTAGTTCTGCTAACATAGTATACTGGACGTACGGATACTAGACAGCTGGAGCTTGTACAAAAAACCATGCCTATGATTTGAAAAAGTTATAAACACGCGACTTGACTTCATAGTCAAATATCAGTCTACCGCCAACTAGCGGGGCAGATCATGCCAAGCGCATGAATGTGAACCCGCCTTTGAACAGGAAGGCATGTCACGCTTCACATACAACAGAATATGCATGTCAAAAGCTCAATTCAGCATTCATAAAGTGCATGAGAAATTAATTCAAAAAATGGCAAGGAAAAATGATGCATGGAATGTGCTGCAGCTCACAGATTAGCTGCAGTTCTAAAAATTAAATCTTTTGAGGTAAACATCAGAAACTAAGATCTACTCAAGGTCATTTAGTTCTATTTTTACTTATTAAATATTTTGTGTGTGATTCAATGCGCCTATGCATTCTTCGCAAGTAAAAATAAGTAAAAACAATCGCAACACAAGGTGCATTAAATTCACAAAGTTACACATCATAGCAAAACAAAAACAATGCTAAAAGTCTGACTCAAACTCAGAGGATGAGCTAGCTACAATCATTCCGCGGTGGGATGATCTTCGAGAACGCGATGCCGAACGTGGAGGAGAACTACCCGTCATCGGAGAATGGGAGGTGGATCATCCAACTCGGAAATAAAAACTGATGAATGAACTAGAGCTGTATAGCCGTAAGCAGTACTACCGTAAACTGTGCGTGGGTTATAATTGGCACCAGCCTAAGTATCATTATAATCTTGTGGGTCATACTTGTAATTGACGCGGTTATATAAAAAGACAGGTCAAGTCTAGGTATAAAACATTTGAAAACTTTGATTGCACACCTCCTACCGATTTCTTCCACTACCTTCTTTACCTTCTCATCATGAAGTTACTTTAATAAGGAAGCTCTATCCATCCCACCTTGGGAGACAGCAGTTGTAACAACCCGCATATTTCATGATTATATATTTAAATGTTTTATTTAAATATAGCATCGTTAATCGGATTAAAGTCCGAAATGTTACTTTTTATAAATAGTCGAATTGGGATTCGAGACCACTTCCATTGAGTCCAAAATGGCATTTACAACTTTTTTGAGTATAAACATCGATATGTTTGGAGTTGGGTAGAATTTTGCTATTTTTCTATTTTGGGCTTTGGGTTTGGGTTTCAGCCCACTAACCCAACTTAATACCCTAACTCCTCTACTCTCCATTCATTCTACTCCTCATTTCCTAACACTCTCAAGCTAAAGTAAAAATGGGGGAAAAGATAGGAAATTAAAATTCCTAAACCCTAGTTTGATTAGGAAATACAAATTCAAGTCCAAAATCAAAGAGAAGCTTAGGTAAGCATCCTCTTCTTCTTCTCCATCTCAATCTCTCTCCAATTTCAGAAATTTCCTATAACCTAACTTAGAAAATATTTGTTTGTGATCTTAGATTGGAGCTTCTAGAGTTGAAGTTGAAGTGTGGTTGATCTTTCTTTTGTTTTAAAGCTTCTCATTCGTTGTTTTTGGGTTTAAAGGTGAGTTCTTTAACTCACATCTACGTCTATAATTTTCATTGTCGTTAGGTATGAATTCCTAACATCTATTCATGTTCATTTTCTTTTGATTTGAAATCATTTGGTGAATTTTCCAATTTTTGGTTTTTGAAGTTGAATTTTTATGAAAATCCTACTATGGATGTTTGGACATGATATTTAGGGTGTATCGAAGAGCCTATAAGGCTGGGTTGTCGCTTGGCATAAATCCCTAGTCTCCGTTGCTCGTTTGATCGCTCCCGATACATTTTGGCCATCTTGGCCTAGGCAAATTGTTGCCCAGACGTCTGGTTATCAAGTCCAGACGTCTGGTTATAGACCTGGAGGGAAAAAATATGGCAGAAAAAAAAAAGACAAACACTTGGACCAGACGTCTGGTCCAAACCTACCAGACATCTGGTTAGTTTTCAGACGTCTGGTTAGGGTTCAGACGTCTGGTAGGTTTCTGAATTATTTCCAAAACCCAAATCCAGACATCTGGATCAACCGCCAAACGTCTGGAACTGTTCAGTTTTGCCAATTTGCCTATTTTTTTTAGTGAACTTCCAATTTTAATAGATTTTTGTTGATCCGATTAGTTGTTATCACTTATTATCGACTTTGATGACTTCTTTCTTTGGATTTTCGGGAATATCCATTTGATGGATTTGATATCGATTTTTATGGATTTAATTCACATTCTCGTATGTGAATTTATGGTGAATTGTTTCTACAATCGTTTCTGTGGTTTGTCACTTTAAAATACAAAGGTTTCTATATTAGTAGTAAATACTCAAACACTTTCACAAAAACGATTTCAGTGCTACTTTTAAATACAAAGCTCATTTTTAAAACCGTTTTCCAATTCTATTAGTATATACAAACCTTTACCTCATTCGTATGGGAAATCTAATTAAACGGCTTAGCAAAACAAGTGGTATGAAATGCTTGCGTTTACTTCGTCGGTTAATTCTTGGACTTGTTCGATTGAACTCTCGTGACAATTTTCGAGTGGAAATCTACAATTTGTTCGTAAATATTTAAGTTAAGCTAGTGGTTATGGGACATGAAGCTAAACTCTTATATTTACTAGCTTAGTGTGATTCACACTTCTTATTGATCAATGATGATCATTTTATGGTTTAGACTAGCGATGTGTGAGGTCTCTTTATCCACCTGGGGGACTATACCCCGTTCTATTGAGCTTCGTCTCGTTTTTATAGGCTAGCGACCTACGGGCTTTATAGAGTTCCGTTCGTCGGACGCACCGTTATTGCACTACGTCGTTGTTCCGAATTATTTGAGTTTCAGGTTCATTTGACGTACCGTTATTGCACTACGTCATTGTTCCAACTTATTTGAGTTTCAGGTTCCTCGGGCGTACCGTTGTTGTACTACGCCGTTGCACCGGCTCTATGGTTAGCAACCATAGGATAGCGACCCGTTTGTGATACACGCGTTGGTGAGTTTTCATGCTCCTGTTTGTGATAGGCCTCCCCCTTTTGTGATTTCTGGATTTCTAGTTGATGATTTCTAGAATTTGTGTTTCACCGATTTTTGCGATTGGCATTGATACGTTTTGTCAATATTTGTGTTTTGGTGAATAATTTAAAGAATATGACATTCTTTTTAGTGTTTGAGAATATTTGAGATATTGTATGATTTTTGTTGTTACCTGATGTATACTTGTCACGGTATGGCATTATTGTTATCATATGTTTTTGTCATATCTCTTATCCTATCTCATTTTATATGATATTTATAGCTAGACTGATCCGCTTATTATTTTTCTTCTTAAATAATACTTGGGTCAGACCGAGGTATTTCAGGTGCTTCTACTTGACTTCTTATCAGGGACCATCATCTGATTTTTGGCTAACTACTTTAGATTAGTAGTTTTTGCATTTATACATTCGAGATAGAGACTCCTTGATGTATACTTATACTTTTGTCTAGCACTGGTACCTATTCTTTTGTGATGTAGTGGATCTTGTATGACCACTACTTTGATGTACACTTCTATGTGATGTATTCATATCTGTTTCCGCCTATGTGATATGAATATCTGTGACTGATTTATGTTATGCTTATTTCTATATTTGTTTCCGAAGGCCACATAGCCACTGTGTGGTAGCTTTGAGTTTGTATTTGATATGTCGGATTTCCTCTTGAAATGAAATGCATGTCATACTATCTGACATATCGGTACTCGCACAAAGAAATTACATAGATGGTCGCTCCTCAATAGCCTTATTCTTCGTGCTAGTCGGCGGCATTACCCCGTAGCGTCCTTGGCTAGCGTGAGTATAGAGGTGGGGCGTCACAGCTTGGTATCAGAGCCAAACTTTGGAACAATGTAGAATAATCTAGCAAGGATCATTATCCTAAGTCTTTCTTAGGAATCGTGCCATAGGATTTAATTCTAGTCTTCGTACCATTCTATCCCATTTCTTTTTATGATTCCTTGTTTTATCAATCAAGTTTGTTTGATATTCATTCTTTGAATAACCTTTTTCCTCTTCTTTGTTTCTTAAAGAAGAGAAATAGTTTGACCAGGCCGTCCCAGCGCCGGTCAATCCAGTGCTACTCCTCAGGATGGAGTATTTATGTCTGCCCAGCAGCTTTTAGATCTTGTGAAGAATGCTCAAGCTGTCGGACCCATTCCAGAGCCTACTCATCCTAAATCTGGGTTTGCACGCTTGTGCAGTGATTACACCAACTTGGGTGAAAGGCCTTTCAATGGTTCCGAAAGCGTTAAACAAGTCCAAGCTTGGCTTAGAACATGCGATCGCATCTTTTCCCGCATGAATCTTATTTATCTACATCGAGTCCAAGTGGCTTCTAGCATGCTCCAAGAAAGAGCATTAGATTGGTATGAGCTTCTGATTTCTGAAATTATTGAAGCGGGTCTTACTTGGGAGCAATTCCGAGAAAGGTTCGAGTTAAAGTTTGTGCCGGAAGCTGAAAAAGTATCTTTAGCTCGACGCTTTATTGACCTTGTACAAGGTGAATCTTCTGTGAAGGATTACGTCGCATCTTTTGAATATCTCTCTAAATATGGGGTCGAGTATATTAATACCCCCTTGAAGAAAAATCAGAGGTTTGTTTATGGGTTGAATAAGAACCTCAAAAAGCCTTTACTTCTGAAACTAGAAGTTTCTTTTGATCAGGTTGTTGATATTGCTCTTCGGCTTGAAGAGGCCGATAAAGAAAGTGATGTTGAAGTTGTGGGTGCCAAACAGAACTTCAACAACAACAAGAAGAGGCCTATTAAGTCCAAGCCTAATCCCAACAAGAAAGGGAAGCAAGCAACTTCGGTAGCAAGGACTCCTACCTCTAGTCGTGGGCAATGCTACAATTGTGGTTCTAAGGACCATTATGCAAATAGGTGCCCAAAACCTCTTTTTGTCGTTATTGCAAAAGTTCGGGTCATCTTTTATCTTCATGCCACAAACTTCCAAACAAGAAGGAGGGAAAGCTAAATGTTGTGCAAGCTCCTAGTAACACTTCTCTTGGTCAAGGTATTTCTCATTCTATCCTTGATGGCATTATTATATTTCGTGATCTTCCTATTCGAGTTCTTTTTGATATGGGTGCATCGCACTCTTTTATATCAAAAGAACTTGTTGATGCTTTGTCTTTGAATGTTATTGGATTGATGACTTTATTGAGAATTGTGAATCCGGTTGGTGGATCCGCAACACTCAGTTTACTTTGTAAAGATGTCGAAATTATTTTATGTGATTATGCTTTCCGAGCCGATTTGCATGTTATGCGTTACTTAGGTTTCAGAATGATTTTGGGGATGGATTGACTTAACCATTATGAAGCCCATATCCAATGTCCTGAGCGGACTATATATCTTCGACATCCTCAATCTGTTAAGCAGATTTCTCTTGTTCTTAAAGGTTCAAATTCCAATTCGGTAGCATCCTTATATTCTCTAAATCCTCATGATGATGATAATGATGATGAGGAAGATGTCATTTCCCTCATTCATATTGTTCGTGAATTTCCCGATATATTTGAGCCCGTTTTAGGATTACCACCTAAGCGAGCAATTGAGTTCAGAATTAATCTAATCCCTGGAGCTCTACCTATTATTCGTCCTCCTTATCGTATGTCCAATAAGGAAAATGAGGAGATGCGTAAATAATTATCCGAATTGGAAGGAAAATAGTTTGTTCATTCTAGTTCCTCTCCATGGGGAGCTTCGGCTATTTTTCTGAAGAAATCTGATGGCACACTTAGGCTTTGCGTTGACTACCGCAAGCTTAATGATCTCACCGTCAAGAATAAATATCCCTTACCTTGGATTGATGATCTATTCGATCAACTTAGCGGTGCTAGAGACTTTTCACAGTTAGACTTAGCAACTGGTTTTCATCAGCTTCGCATTGTAGAGGATAGTATTCCTTTGACATCGTTCCGTACTCGTTATGGATCTTATGAATGGCTTGTTATGTCATTTGGTTTGACGAATGCTCCAGCTTATTTCGTTGACCTTATGAATCGAGTTTTCAAAGACTTCTGTTTGCACAAAAAATGGACAAACACCTCAAAGTTGTATGATTTAGTAGATCTTATGTTGTTCTTAGTGATTTGGGTGATTTATGCAAATATGCAAAAAACAGGGACTAAACTGTAAAGAGACACACAGGTTTATAGTGGTTCGGCCAGAACGTGCCTACGTCCACTTTATATGTTATTTCTCCTTTAGATCTCAGATTACAAGTACAAAGCTTTGGTACAAGTATCTAAAAGTGTTTGAAAGTTCCTTCCGTGCTTGAACTCTCAAACTTCTCCTCCATTGTTGTACCCCTGCCCCTCTATTTATAGAGTGAGGTTGGGGGCAGGGGTCTTGGATGTATATAGCTGCTGGTGGGCCTGGGCTGAAGCAATCTGGCCTGGCAGCGTTCCGGTTCGGCGAAGCTTTGGTTCGGCCGTAGCTGTGGAGGAGTTGGTCCGGCGATGAGCTATGTGGTCCGGCGTTGGTGGTTCGGCGAGGCTTAGGGATGGAGTTGGACCGGTGGTAGGGGCTCGGTTCCGTGATGGGTCTTGGACCGGTGGTGGTGATGAGGTCGAAATAGTTTGGTTCGGCAGTTGTGAGGATGCCGAATGAGGTAGTGCCGAATGAGGTGGTGCCGAATGAGGTGATGCCGAATGAGCTTTTGTACTGGGAATGCCGAATGTACCAAGGCATCCTGAGTGCCGCATGATGACTGCCGAATGACCTTGATGATGATACGCTTGCTGGCTGCTTCTTCTTGGTTCGGTTGTGGAGGAAACGCACCACACACAGACATTCCAGTTTTGACTAAAAATGGGATAACACTTTGCCCCCAAAACATGACTTGCGGTAGGAAGACGTGTTTTGTAATGCCATGAGCTGGATGTTCGTATCCTGTCAACAACCTGTAAAGAGCTTGATAGTTTTATATGGCCCCAAATGACGACCGTTCGGGATCGAGCTACTTGGGATGAAGCGCGGCCGTTCATGGTCAAGCGCCTAACTTCAAATGACGACCGTTCGTGATCGAGTCATTTGAGGTGAAGTGCGACCGTTCGTGGTCAAGCGTCTAAATCCATGCGACGATCATTCGAGACCGAGTCATTTGTGGTGGAATGTGATCGTTCACGGTCAAGCGCTTTACTTCAAATGATGACCGTTCGGGGTCGAGTCATTCGAGGTAAAGTGCGACCGAGCCCGGTCAGAAGGCGGACCTAGAATGGCGACCGTTCGTGATCAAGCCACTTGGGGTGAAATGTGACCATTCGTGGTCAAGCGCCTTACTTCGAATGACGATCGTTCGAGATCGAGCCATTCGTGGTAAGGTGCGACTGTTGGCGGTCAGGGGGTGGACCTCAAATAGCGACCGTTCGCGATCGAGCCATTTGTGGCGAGAGGGGTTGTGCCGTTCGAGGCGAGTTGTGACCGTTCGAGGTCGGGTGCCGTTCGCGGCGAGTTGTGACCGTTCGCGGTCGGGGTGCCGTTCGAGGCGAGTTGTGACCGTTCGAGGTCGGGTGCCGTTCGCGGCGAGTTGTGACCGTTCGCGGTCGGGGTGCCGTTCGAGGCGAGTTGATGTGTGCCCGGGGGGGACTTAATACCATCCAAACCAGATTCACGTTCGGCTGAGTTTCTGGATTGTCTGTTGTGGCGGTTTATCACTATCTCAGAGCATGCCTAGGGATCGTTCGCGATCCCGTACATGTGTAAGTAGCTTAGCCATTTTAGAATTATCAAAACCAAATATCCATTCAACTGATGAGATTTAAAATAGAAATGTTCAGCAAAGTCAAATCCAAATTTAAGAAATAAAGAACAAAAGCAAAGCAGTGACGTCGGAGTGCAAACGCCTATATCGATGTGGTTTATAGTTGTATCAGAGCATGCCTGAGGATCGTTCATGGTCCTGTACATGTGTAAACAACTTAACCGTATCAGTGTGGAGTTTGCTGCTCGTTCGTCGTTATCTCGATCAATGGATAATAAGATGATGTCTCGATCCTGAGCCGTCTTCAGTTGGTGCGGGCGGTGGTCGTTCTTGTCCCACCGTTGTGGCCCTCCTTCTCACATATTGTGATAGCAAACCATTCCGAATATGCCCCTCCACCTCATCTTTCAGATGCCTGCAATCGTTGGTATGATGACCATTCAGGTCGTGGAACGAGCAATATCTGTCTGATTTCCTTTCGTTAATAGTCGGATCCCTTCGCATTGGCCTACGGTAGGGAATCTGCTCTCTTGTATCTTGATAGATTCGCTCCAAACTCTCATTCAGCTCGGAGTAAGTGGTGAATCGCGACTCTTTCCGTGGCCGCTTTGACCTGTCATCATTATCCTCAGCCTTTCTCTTTCCTTTACCAGTCTCTGCACCCCTTCTAGGTGGGTTTCCGCTCTTGATTGCGTAAACATCAACTTCTTCCTCTCTTTCTGCACTAGCATCTTCCAAACGCAGAAACTTTTCAGCCTCATGATAGAACTCTCCCAGATTCATAGGGGGATCTTTAGTTAACGAATTCTTGAACTCCGTACTATCAGCTATTCCAGATACAGCCACCATCATGACCATAGATGGATCTGGTCGATCCACTGATGCTGCTGCCGCATTAAATCGTGTTAGAAAACTCCTCAAAGTCTCTCCAGTTTTCTGCTTCAAGGTTGCCAAAGTCATCACATTCTTGGGTCTTGCAATATGAACCCTGAATTGCCTCATGAATCTCTCAGTTAAATCTGCCCACGTTCCTATGGAGCTGCTTTCCAGTTGTCTGAACCACAATGCCGCAATATCTGCCAAGTACAATGGAAAGCACCGGGCCATAACCTCCTCTGATGCCCCCAGCACTTCCATATGCCTTATATATTTTGTCAGATGAACCGTGGGGTCTGTCCTTCCATTATACATATCCAACGATGGTAGCTTAAAATCTGGTGGGTTCCTAGCTCGCCTGATTGTTGTGGTAAAAGGACTCCTGTTTACATCTTCCAAGTCTCTATTAACTAAACCGCCTCTCATAGCTCTTCTAACCATCTCTGCTAATCTGTCATTGTCTCCAAGCTGAAGTCCTCGTTCACTGCCTTCGACCTGCCCCCTGAGTCCGTGGGAGCTTTCAGGTGTATGCCCCCTTGGCGGAGCGTTCATTCTTCTATTGTTACCAGGTTGTTCGGATGCCCCCGTCTCTCTTCTCGGGATTGTATCAACATGTTCTGCGTGTGTGCCCCCTAGCTCTGGTGCTACGCCAGATGGTCCTGCTCCGTTCTGAACTCCAGTTGCGCCTTGGTTCCGTGCTCCAAGTTGCCCAATCTGTTGAAGCAAGTTCTGGATCATCCCTTCTTGTCTTCTCATCAGGGCCTCCATCTCATCCCTGGTGATGAAGACTGAAGCTTGGTTTGCTCCTGAGGAAGCCTCTTGACTCCCTTCCTGTTGACTTTGCTCTAGCCTCAGCCTTCTGCTTGATTGTCTTGCCATGATTCTCCCAATCTGAATCTTTAGACTTTAAAATTCAGCTTCTAAGCAGTAGAATCCTTGAGTAAATCTCTCAATGAAAGCACCAAAAATGTTTGCACAAAAAATGGACAAACACCTCAAAGTTGTATGATTTAGTAGATCTTATGTTGTTCTTAGTGATTTGGGTGATTTATGCAAATATGCAAAAAACAGGGACTAAACTGTAAAGAGACACACAGGTTTATAGTGGTTCGGCCAGAACGTGCCTACGTCCACTTTATATGTTATTTCTCCTTTAGATCTCAGATTACAAGTACAAAGCTTTGGTACAAGTATCTAAAAGTGTTTGAAAGTTCCTTCCGTGCTTGAACTCTCAAACTTCTCCTCCATTGTTGTACCCCTGCCCCTCTATTTATAGAGTGAGGTTGGGGGCAGGGGTCTTGGATGTATATAGCTGCTGGTGGGCCTGGGCTGAAGCAATCTGGCCTGGCAGCGTTCCGGTTCGGCGAAGCTTTGGTTCGGCCGTAGCTGTGGAGGAGGTGGTCCGGCGATGAGCTATGTGGTCCGGCGTTGGTGGTTCGGCGAGGCTTAGGGATGGAGTTGGACCGGTGGTAGGGGCTCGGTTCGGTGATGGGTCTTGGACCGGTGGTGGTGATGAGGTCGAAATAGTTTGGTTCGGCAGTTGTGAGGATGCCGAATGAGGTAGTGCCGAATGAGGTGGTGCCGAATGAGGTGATGCCGAATGAGCTTTTGTACTGGGAATGCCGAATGTACCAAGGCATCCTGAGTGCCGCATGATGACTGCCGAATGACCTTGATGATGATACGCTTGCTGGCTACTCCTTCTTGGTTCGGTTGTGGAGGAAACGCACCCCACACAGACATTCCAGTTTTGACTAAAAATGGGATAACAACTTCCTCGATCAATTTGTTCTCATCTTTATCGATGATATTCTTGTTTATTCTAAAATCGAGGAAGAGCATGAAAAACATCTTCAGATTGTGTTGGAAACTCTTAGGAGCAACCAATTGAAAGCAAAATTTTCTAAATGCCACTTTTGGCAATCTCGTGTGAAATTTTTGGGACATATCATTTCTGAATCCAGAATTTCCGTGGATCTTTCAAAGATTGAAGCGATTCAAAATTGGAAGAGACCGGAGAGTGTAACGAAAATTCCTAGCTTTCTCTGATTGATGGGCTATTACCGTCATTTCATAAAAGACTTTTCTAAAATTTCCGTACCTCTTACTAGTTTGACAAAGAAGGGAGTTAAATACATTTGGTCAGACAAATGTGAAGCTTCATTTCAGAAATTAAAAGAATTTCTTTCCGATGCTCCTATTCTTGTGATCCCGAAGGGAACCAAGAATTTATTGTTTATACCGATGCTAGTCGTGTTGGTTTGGGTACCGTTCTCATGCAAAGGGAACGTGTTATCGCTTATGCTTTTAGGCAATTAAAGCCTGCCGAGACTAGATATGCCACTCATGATTTAGAGCTCGCGACCATTGTTTTCGTCCTTAGAATTTGGCGTCATTATCTTTTGGGAGAGAAATTTGTTCTCTACACCGATCATAAATCTTTGAAGTACTTATTTTCTCAAAAGAAACTTAATTTGCGTCAACAACGTTGGCTCGAATTCCTTGCATCTTATGATCTTGATATTCTTTATACTCCTGGAAAGGGTAATCGTGTTGCCGATGCCCTTAGTCGTAAGCAACAAGCGGTTGTTTCTATGATGATATCCGAGTGGAATGATCTTGATACCTTGTCTACTTGTGACATTCGAGATCGTGAATCCAATTCATGTTCATCTTGTTTTATGTAGCCTTGGGGCTCATCCTTCTCTTTTAGACTGCATTCTTGAAGCTCAAAGGCGTGATCCCGAATTGGCTCTTCTTAATCAAAGTTGTAGGGATAAAATTGATATTGAAGGTTTGAAATACTTTGATATCGATGCTCGTGGCGGCATTAAAAAATTTGGTAGACTTATTGTGCCAAATATTTGTGATCTTCGTAAAGACATTTTAGAAGATTCTCATCGTTCTAAATTTACCATTCATCCCGGTAGTAGTAAAATGTACGCGGATATGAAGCGACTTTATTATTGGGTGATATTGCTAACTTTATTAAGCGTTGCATGACTTGCTAACTTGTAAAGGCCGAACATCAAAGGCTCGGTGGGTTATTGCAACCTTTGGACATTCCAGTTTAGAAGTGGGATCAAGTCTCCATGGACTTTATTGAAGGGCTTCCCCGTTCTCGTTCGGGTCATGACAGTTTATGGGTGATTGTCGATACACTTACAAAATCCGCTCATTTTATTCCCGTTCGGTCCAATCGGACCGTACCTCTTTTGGCCAAACTCTATGTTAAAGAAATTGTTAAATTTCATGGAGTTCCTACTTCTATTGTTAGCAACCGTGATCCATTGTTTACTAGTAGATTTTGGAAAGGTCTTCAAAAAGCTTTGGGAACAAAGCTTAATTTTAGCACCACTTATCATCCTCAGTCTGATGGATAAACAGAGCATGTGAATCAAACTCTTGAAGATCTTCTTCGTGCTTGTGTTCTTGATTTTGGTGGAAGTTGGGAAGATCATATATCTCTTGTTGAGTTTTCGTATAATAATAGCTTCCAATCTAGTATTGGTATGGCACCTTTCGAGGCACTCTATGAAAGGCCGTGCCGATCTCCTTCGTGTTGGCTTGAAGCCGGTGAGAGGCTGGTTTGAGGTCCAGATTTTATTCGTGATTCCACAGAAAAGATTGACCTTATTCATCATAGGATGAAAGAAGCTCAAAGTAGACAAAAATCCTATACCGATAACCGAAGAAGAAAATTAGAATTTTCTATGGAAGATTTGGTGTTCATTCGTGTTTTACCTATGAAGGGTGTTGTGCGTTTCAGTCGATCGGGAAAATTAGCACCTTGATATATTGGTCTATTTCCCATCACCGAATGCATTGGTTCCGTGGCTTATCGCCTTTTGTTACCGGCTCAGTTTTCTGCTGTTCATGACGTATTCCACGTCTCTCAACTACGAAAATGCCTTAGGGATTCCGATTCTATTCTTGAGCCCGGTGTAATTGAAGAAATTGAAGTTTAACCAAATTTGACTTATGAGCAAAATCCTATTCGTATCATTGCTATGGAGGTTAAACGCCTTCGAAATAAAGATGTCCCGCTTGTGAAAGTACAATGGTCCTCAAATCCTAAGGATTTCTCTTGGGAATCCAAAGAATTCATCGAGCAAATACATCCGGACTTACTCTCTCGTGCTCCTTAAGGTGAACTTCTAATTTCAAAATTTCTTCTTTTGTGTTGATATGATTTTATGGTTGTTACCTTTTATTTTCCTCTTAATTATTGCGAGGACGCAATTTCTTTATGGAGGGGAGTTTGTAACAACCCGCATATTTCACGATTATATAGTTAAATGTTTTATTTAAATATAGCATCGTTAATTGGATTAAAGTCCGAAATGTTACTTTTTGTAAACAGTCGAATTGGGACTCGAGACCACTTCCATTGAGTCCAAAATGGCATTTATAATTTTTTTGAGTATAAACATCGATATGTTTGGAGTTGGGTAAAATTTTGCTATTTTTCTATTTTGGGCTTTGGGTTTGGGTTTCAGCCCACTAACCCAACTTAATACCCTAACTCCTCTGCTCTTCATTCATTCTACTCCTCATTTCCTAACACTCTCAAGCTAAAGTAAAAATGGGGGAAAAGATAGGAAATTAAAATTCCTAAACCCTAGTTTGATTAGGAAATACAAATTCAAGTCCAAAATCAAAGAGAAGCTTAGGTAAGCATCCTCTTCTTCTTCTCCATCTCAATCTCTCCCCAATTTCAGAAATTTCCTATAACCTAACTTAGGAAATATTTGTTTGTGATCTTAGATTGGAGCTCCTAGAGTGGAAGTTGAAGTATGGTTGATCTTTCTTTTGTTTTAAAGCTTCTCATTCATTGTTTTTGGGTTTAAATGTGAGTTCTTTAACTCACATCTACGTCTATAACTTTCATTGTTGTTAGGTATGAATTCCTAACATCTATTCATGTTCATTTGCTTTTGATTTGAATTGATTTGGTGAATTTTTCAAATTTTGGTTTTTGAAGGCCAATTTTTATGAAAATCCTACTATGGATGTTTGGACATGATATTTGGGGTGTATCGAAGAGCCTATAAGGATGGGTTGTCGCTTGGCATAAATCCCTAGTCTCCGTTGCGCGTCTGATCGCTCCCGAAACGTTTTGGCCATCTTGGCCTAGGTAAATTGTTGCCCAGACCAGGTGACTAGACGTTTGGTTATCAAGTCCAAACGGCTGGTTATAGACATGGAGAAAAATAAAATATGGCAGAAAGAAATAAAAAAGATAGACACTTGGACCAGCCGTCTGGTCCAAACCTACCAGACGTCTGGTTAGTTTTCAGATGTCTGGTTAGGGTTCAGACGTGTGGTAGGTTTCTGAATTATTTCCAGAACTCAAATTCAGACGTCTGGATCAACCCCAGACGTCTGGAACTGTTCAGTTTTGCCAATTTGCCTATTTTTATAGTGAACTTCCAATTTTAATCGATTTTTGTTGATCCCGTTAGTTGTTATCACTTATTATCGACTTTGATGACTTCTTTCTTTGGATTTTTGGGAATATCCATTTGATGGATTTGATATCAATTTTTATGGATTTAATTCACATTCTCGTATGTGAATTTTTGATGATTGATTATTTCTACAATCGTTTATGTGGTTTGTCACTTTAAAATACAAAGGTTTCTATATTAGTAGTAAATACTCAAACTCTTTCACAAAAACGATTTCAGCGCTACTTTTAAATACAAAGCTCGTTTTTAAAACCGTTTTCTAAATCTATTATTATATATAAACCTTTACCTCATTCGTATGGGAAATCTAATTAAATTGCTTAGCAAAACAAGTGGTATGAAACGCTTGCGTTTACTTCGTCGGTTAATTCTTGGACTTGTTCGACTGAACTCTCGTGACAATTTTCGAGTGGAAATCTACAATTTGTTCGTAAATATTTAAGTTAAGCTAGTGGTTATGGGACATGAAGCTAAACTCTTATATTTACTAGCTTAGTGTGATTCACACTTCTTATTGATCAATGATGATCATTTTATGGTTTAGACTAGCGATGTGCGAAGTCTCTTTATCTGCGTGGGGGACCGTACCCTGTTCTATTGAGCTTCGTCTCATTTTTATAGGCTAGCGACCTACGAGCTTTATAGTGTTCGGTTCGTCGGACGTACCGTTATTGTACTACGTCATTGTTCTGAATTATTTGAGTTTCAGGTTCATCGGGCGTACCGTTATCATACATTGTCATAGTATGACATTATTGTTATCATACATTTTTGTCATATCCTTATCCTATCTCATTTTATATGATATTTCTAGCTAGGCTGATCCGTTTATTATTTTTCTTCTTAAATAATACTCGGGTCAGACCGAGGTATTTTAGGTGCTTCTACTTGACTTCCTATCAGGGACCATCATCTGATTTTTGGCTAACTACTTTAGATTAGTAGTTTTTGCTTTTATACATTCGAGATAGAGACTCCTTGATGTATACTTATACTTTTGTCTAGCACTAGTACCTATTCTTTTGTGATATAGTGGATCTTGTATGACCACTACTTTGATGTACACTTCTATGTGATGTATTCATATCTGTTTCCGCCTTTGTGATATGAATATATGTGATTGATTTGTGTTATGCTTATTTCTATATTTGTTTCCAAATTCCACATAGCCACTGTGTGGTAGCTTTGAGTTTGTATTTAATATGTCGGATTTCCTCTTGAAATGAAATGCAT
Organism: Allium fistulosum; assembly: GCA_030737815.1. Lineage (NCBI taxonomy): Eukaryota > Viridiplantae > Streptophyta > Magnoliopsida > Asparagales > Amaryllidaceae > Allium > Allium fistulosum. The sequence goes on from CM060907.1 coordinate 857,712,502, forward strand.
GTCATATTATCTGACATATCGGTACTCGCATAAAAAAATTACACAGATGGTCGCTCCTCAACAGCCTTATTCTTCATGCTAGTCGATGGCATTACCCCACAGCGTCCTTGGCTAGCGTGAGTATAGAGGTGGGGCGTCACAGCAGTGGAGTCCAGACGAGCTTCACATTCTAAGTTGAATACCTTCTTCTCAAGGGCATTCACACTCTCCATGACCACCCTTCTAGTTCTTTCATTCTTACCTAAAAGCTGTTCTTTTGTTTTCTCAGTATTACTAGAGAAGGGGCCAAAGAGCTCCTCTGCAGTAGAAATGAAGGGTGAAACGCAAGGACCCGATGTACCCAATTCTTTTTTGCAATGATCTTCCAACTCATTAAGCTTGACTTCGTAATAATTTTCCAAATCAGTCTTCCACTTAAAAGCTTTATTTGAGACGATCCCAGGAAGGGGCACGGGAGCTGCACCTAGTCTAGAAGAAGCACCTGTAGCCAAGGTGGAAGAGGGAGTATCTTCTGTGCTAATTCGTCTAGCAATCTCCCCGTTCAATTCTTCAAATTTTTGTTGTAAGGCCTTGGTTTTCTCCTGGAGTGCGATCCTGTACGTATTTTCCACATCTTTTAATAAACCTTCTAATTTTGCAGCTTTGGCCAGGGTAGAATCCAGCTTCTCCATAAGAATGGCAACCTCCGAAACCTGTGTTAAAATCAATTTAAAAATTGTGTATTTGCACTATGAAAAGAAGAGTCATTGCTTCCGCATGGTTAAATGCCTTTTGACAAGTTATGTAAAATAGAATTTCTAACATACAAGTATGTATACACTTCAAATTTGGAATCATTCCCTGTGCGAAAATCTTGGTTTAACATGTTATCAAGTTTGCATCATCGACGTCTGCTGGAGCAAAGGGTGTTGATCCTGAATGCAGCTGGGTAGAACAATGGTACTTTCATTTAGACACTAAAAAATATTAAACCATTTCATTTGTTTTACATTTGTGCTGAATTTGATGGTTTTTGACTAGTTTTAGCAATCGGTTTATCATTTGTTTATAAATTTGTACTTGAACTATTTGATTTACTTGTCGTGCTGGTTTAATAATTTTCTTGTTCGTATTTCATGTCAGGATTTTTTGGTCATTATGGGTATTTTGAGGTTTGTGAAGCATAAATTGCATCCATTATTTTGTAAAAGAAATAATTTATGCCTTGTCCCTGTTTACATTTTGTATCACTGCTTTTTTAGTGTTAGCGGAGAATTAAATACAAAACTTTATTGCTGTATGCATTATTATACTTTATATTTCACGTATTTTTTTAGAAAAAAATAAAATAAAAACCTTTATATTTCACTCTCATTGTTTTGACATCTGATAAAATATTGGTGAACAAAATATAGTTTAGAGTTTAGACTTTAACTATGAAATCTCCACTGCCCACTTGATAAGATGTAGATACTTTATTGATGCTTACAGTGTTCATGATGTTACCCTTAAGGTTTAAGTTCTGTTAAAAAAACCTCTAAACTAAAGTTCTGTCGATTTCTAGGTTTTTCTCGTTTACTTGCTTTAGTCCAATAATTCTTTTTTTCTTTTCAAATTAGAAATAATAATGCGCAGGCATTTGAAGCAGTTAAACAAACCTGCTGTTAAATCTTTACAGGTAACGGGTGTTATTTATTTATCGTTCCGCTTGAATTTATCTTATTTTCTGTTCCGATTGGAAAAAATATATTTCTTTTTTCTTTTAATTTCTTTGGTTATATTTCTTCTTTAAACCTGAAATTCGACCGTGTGGGCTTTGTCTAGCAGTGGATTTGTAAGTTTATTTGTATCAGAACAGAATGTTTAGTGCACTGCTTTTCAGCTTAATACTTGCAATTTCATTATTATTAGTACAATTTACTTTGTTGTCCTCATCAAACTAATATTTGCAACAAAGTATTTTTGTTTTACTTTTGTTTGATATATAAACAAGTAAAATTGTGGCATGTGTGCAAGTTGCAGTTCTTTTCCAACTAAATATCTCTTTCCCTTTCCATTAATTTTTTTTACTGATACGTACTTGATTTTATAAAATGTGCATAGCCCAGATGGAAATATAACAGATTGTGTTCATGTATCTCGTCAGCTTGCATTTGATCACCCTTTCTTGAAAAACCACACAATCCAGGTAGATTGCAACCTTTTAATTACTTTAGCTGCTCCTGTTGTTGTAATTTTTTTGTACTTGAGCTTTTCAATTTATATAAAGAATAAATAATATGTATCAGATGAGGCCCGCTTTTCATCCAAAGGGGCATTTTGATGAGAAAAAATTTATTTCCAAAAGAAAGAAAACTCTATAACTCAAATGTGGCATTTGAATGGAAAATGCGCAGAAAATACAGTGCCAATATGAAGAGCAAAGGAGGAGGATGTGTTGATTGCTTGTTCAGTTAAAAGGTTTGGTAAGAAGAAGCATAGGGGCACAGTTCCATCTCCTAAGTCTGGAGATCCTGACCTTGTCAACCAAAATGGGCATCAAGTATTGAATTATGGGACTAACACTTAAAAACCTGCACAAAACTTTCTTTTAGAAAAAAAAAGTGTTGTACTCGTTTATTTTTGTCATTAGAAAAATGTTCATGAATAACCATTCGGATAATATTCTAGTTCAAATGGGTGACTTATTGTTCATAACCCCTTGAATGAATGTAAAGTTTTAAGGAAGTTTTATAGAGTGATGAAACCTTATTTGAGGATGCTTTACAGTTGATAGTGACGCAGCGGAATACTCAAAAACAAGATAGATCGATGAAATAGCAATCGGTGGATTGATGAATACTGCGATGCCTGAATTCGTTGATCCGAAGATACCGAATTCTAGCTATCTCTGACTCGTTGATCCGAAGATACCGGGAAAGAGATCTACGATTCTTCAACGTTGATCTTGCGCACAAGATACCGTGAATCGGCTTCAACAAACGAAGATTCGAGCGCACTCGAATAACGTAAGTGGAGATAGGAGACTTCACTCGACTACCAATTAGAAGAAAGCACAAAGCAATCCAAATGGAAATTTTATTCAAAAGTCAACAACCATTATAAATGATATAACTCGCCTATTTATAGGCATACAATACAACGCTCACAACACAACTCATAGGCCTTGAAGGACCTAACACTTAGAATATTTACAACACTTAACCAAATACGACTTAGCAAACTATGAGCTAACAGAACAAACGACTCAACAACATTCTTTACAAACGACATAAGAAAGTAGTACCGACTTAACAAAGTATTTAACGACCTAGAGAAACAGTCGTCTTCCGACCTAAAATATTCACGCGACTTATCAAAACCAACTCTCGACTTATCTTCTTTGATTCGCGACTTATCAGAAGTTCCTCACGAGTTATCATCTTCACTTCCGACTTATCAAAATAAATTCGCGATCTAAAATACTCTCGTTCGCGATTTTATAAACTCGGCAGCGACTTAATGATGGCGGCACGCGACATAAGAGAATCAGCTACTGAAACTCGTTCACGCGATTTAGGGGAAGCTCGGAGGAAGATTTAGGTCGTAGCTTTGGTTTAGGTCGGTTGATGTTAGGTCGTATGAAATAGTAGGTCGCGGGGATGGGAAACTCGTTCGCGAGTTAGAGTATGGAGCGACCTAGGCTTGCGGCATAAGGAGGAGCGACTTAGCTGGAGCAGAGCGCTTTAGGGTTTCTCGATTTGGCCTTTGCGAGCTAAGTGGAAGCGACACATGATTAGTGACAAAGGGGTTCCGTTGGATTTGCTTGCGACCTAGATATGTCGTTCGCGACCTATGGAATTTGCTGGAGCTGCTCACGACTTTAAGGTAGGTCGTTCATCCTATCTCGCGCTGCATCATCCTCCCCTGGTTGAACAGAATTCGTCCCGAATTCACACTTTTTTCTTCTTCGAGACGTTGTCTTCCATTCATTATCTGGTCTAGTGCGGTTCTTGTGATAACCATTCTTGAGATTGATCTTGTCTTGACCCTTTGAAGATGCGGCTTGCCATAAGGAACGCATGGCATAAATCAGACGTGGCATTAGGCAAGCGGCATAAGGAAGTGACCTGAGAGATATGGCAAGTGGAAAAATATGGACTAAACGCAGCACTAGATGCCAGATCCACTTCAGATAGCATAGAACTTCATATGAATAGTGTCGTATACCAAATTGTTTGTGCCAATAGGAAGACTTGATATAGAACCAAAACATGTCTAAAATGTGTGACGATATAAGGAAATTTACAATCATGGAATGACTTGGGAAACCTCGACCGAAAAATTGTGATGACTCATGCTCAGATTCTTGTCTTTCCTCATCCTGTTCAGATGTATCATCATCTTGAATCTTTCCTTGATGTGTTGCCTTAAATTCCTCTGACTGAAATGAACTCCCACTTGCTTCTCCTTCAACATATTTATGTTCATAATATGGTTCCAAGCAATCGACATTGGCAATGTTAGTAGCGTGGACATCATCAGACAACTTCAACTGACAATCATTCACTTCTTCCTGTCGTATCAACCCTTTTTGTTCCTCCAGACTCATAAGATCATATGATCCTGGCAGTAAAGCAGCATCTGGTACGAGTTCAGTTTGAGGTTGAATGTTTTGTAGAGATGGTATCTCTTCGGGTATCTCTTCAGCGTATTCGACTTCAGACTTATCGAATTCTGATCCAACTTCCTCATAAACATCAAGATCTTCACTCGTTCCTTGCCGGGATAATACAAACAAGTCAGTACTAATTTCCACCTTTTCGTCAGGCTCTTCCAAGCATACAAGACTAGATTCTTCAAGCAGTTCCTCAGACATCTCATCTTCACATTCTTCAAATACTTCATCTTCTTCAGGATTCTCAAAATCAGAATCTTCTCTAGGTTCAATCATCATTGATAACTCATCATCATCTTCCATTTCATTTATGAACTCTTTTAAAAATAACAAATCATCTGATTCTGCCTTCTTTTCTGTTTCACTCTCGCTTTGTTCATGCTCCTCGGAAACTAAGGAATTTATACTTGGCTGACTCTCATTCATAAGCTCAGGTGTCGAATAATAATCCTCCATTGTCAAATGAGTTTCCTCAACTACGAACATAGCTCCTTCCTCTATACTGTCAACATCAAACGTTGACAATGGAAAGTAATCAACTTCTACTTCCACATATTTTGACTCAATTTCTTCATCATCATCAAATTTCGATGGTTGATAAAAGTCAATTTCAACAGTCCTCCTCAACAAGTTACCTCCTTTCTCTATTGACAAAACTTCTACTTCCCCTGACAAAGATTCCTCAAATCCTGGCAGAAATTCTTCATTGTCGTCAAATTGTGGTGGTTGATAAAAGTTAACTTCATCAATCCTCCTCAACAAATTACATTCTTCGTTCTCCAACTCGACCTCTTCATCTTCATTGTCAAACTTTAGTGGTAAGGCTGCGAATGATTCTGTAGGACCGACCTCTTCAAATTCTTCTAACATTGGCTTAACCTCCTCGAGAGTTTTAAGCTCTTCACTTGCCTCATACCTAACCAAGGTTTCAGCACTACCTTCCGATTCTTCAGCACTTTCACCGAAAGGTAATGGATTAGTTGGTTCCTCTTCCTCTTCTGTCTCGTTTTCAGTAGAATCATCCACATCCTCGCTTTCACATTCTTCTACAACAAAGGGTTTCTTTTGGGACTTTGTACATTCAAAACTTCGATGGTCAAACTCCTGATAATGATATCGCTTAACTCGTTCATCAACACTTGCCCTCGTGATTCCATATACAACTGGTTCGTTGACTCTCTTAAAAACATTTTTACTGTAATGAACATCATGATTCTGATTGCTGGAGTTTGTAACCACACCCTTTCCTCGATTCCCTTGACTCAACTTCTGCAATTGTTGATCAATACGAGCTTGATAATTGTAGGGTAAGAAATTTGCTTTCATCAACCTTTTCATCTTATCCCACTTGACAACTTTAGACTTCTTCATCCTCTCTCTGGTTGATTTAGTTTGTTGCCACCAGTCCATGGCTTTTCCTTTCAAACTTGCAGCAACTAACTTCACTTGACAATCCTCAGGAACGTAGTTGAGCTCAAAAACATTTTCAATCGTGGATAACCAGTCCAAGAATTCCTCTGCTTGTAGTCCACCTCAGAATTCTGGAATCTCCGAATCCTTTCTTGATTTCCATGTATAACTAACCTCTTCGATATTCTTGTATCGATTTTGCCCTTGATCGGAATATCGAAAATGAACACGATTACCATAACTTTCCTCTTCAAAATTAGTTGAACTTCGTCGTCGATTCTGAACATCGACTCTTCTATGCCCATGCACATCCTCTCTACTTCTTTTCTCATAATCATAAGATGGCTCATGCTTGTAACCACGATACGCTCTTCTTTCTTCCTTCTGATAATCACGATTGTCTCGAGCTCCACGATCTCGATTTATTGACAAAGATGATTCTCTTCTTTCTCTATCATAACGTGGCGACACTCTCCGTTGATTTCGATTCATGTCAAACTTCATTCTCTCTACTTTCTCGAAATCCTTATGGAATCTTTCATCACTACGTTGCTTCATCTTTTCAGGATCTTATCTCCCATACAAATCTGCAATACTATGATGACAGTTAACATATCTCGGAGGCATGATCAAGTCTTTAACAGATCCAAACAAAAAAAAACTTCACTTTGATCCGAAAATTTTCGAATCAAACTTTCCCACTTGTTTGAAATTCACGAACACCCCTATCAATCAAACAACTTAATTTTAACTCCACAATTTCAAATCTCAAGTTGACGCCCAATGATCTTGAACAAATCTCCCACAAACTTGAACAAGTTCGCCTCTAGCACTTCTATACTTCAAAGAAAATTCAAACACCTTTCTTCTTCCGATTCAAAATGATATGGATTAACACTTCCACTTTGTTGCAATTTATGATGAACTCGATGAACAACCAAACTTCCAAACAAGATAGATCCGTCCTCCAAACTTCAATACAAAGTCGAACAACTTCCCTTCTTGCTCTCGGCCGTGATTAATAACCTCAAATCTTCACTTCGATTCAAACTTCTTCAAGATGATTGGCTCCAAGACTCGATTTAGCTATGATTGGCTAAACAAGCTCTGATACCAAAATGATGCAGCGGAATACTCAAAAACAAGATATATCGATGAAATAGCAATCGGTGGATTGATGAATACTGCGATGCCTGAATTCGTTGATCCGAAGATACCGAATTCTAGCTATCTCTGACTCGTTGATCCGAAGATACCGGGAAAGAGATCTACGATTCTTCAACGTTGATCTTGCGCACAAGATACCGTGAATCGGCTTCAACAAACGAAGATTCGAGCGCACTCGAATAACGTAAGTGGAGATAGGAGACTTCACTCGACTACCAATTAGAAGAAAGCACAAAGCAATCAAAATGGAAATTTTATTCAAAAGTCAACAACCATTAGAAATGATATAACTCGCCTATTTATAGGCATACAATACAACGCTCACAACACAACTCATAGGCCTTGAAGGACCTAACACTTAGAATATTTACAACACTTAACCAAATACGACTTAGCAAACTATGAGCTAACAGAACAAACGACTCAACAACATTCTTTACAAACGACATAAGAAAGTAGTACCGACTTAACAAAGTATTTAACGACCTAGAGAAACAGTCGTCTTCCGACCTAAAATATTCACGCGACTTATCAAAACCAACTCTCGACTTATCTTCTTTGATTCGCGACTTATCAGAAGTTCCTCACGAGTTATCATCTTCACTTCCGACTTATCAAAATAAATTCGCAATCTAAAATACTCTCGTTCGCGAGTTTATAAACTCGGCAGCGACTTAATGATTGCGGCACGCGACATAAGAGAATCAGCTACTGAAACTCGTTCACGCGATTTAGGGGAAGCTCGGAGGAAGATTTAGGTCGTAGCTTTGGTTTAGGTCGGTTGATGTTAGGTCGTATGAAATAGTAGGTCGCGGGGATGGGAAACTCGTTCGCGAGTTAGAGTATGGAGCGACCTAGGCTTGCGGCATAAGGAGGAGCGACTTAGCTGGAGCAGAGCGATTTAGGGTTTCTCGATTTGGCCTTTGCAAGCTAAGTGGAAGCGACACATGATTAGTGACAAAGGGGTTCCGTTGGATTTGCTTGCGACCTAGATATGTCGTTCGCGACCTATGGAATTTGCTGGAGCTGCTCGCGACTTTAAGGTAGGTCGTTCATCCTATCTCGCGCTGCATCAGATAGACTTCATGGGACGTTTTATCAAGTGACTACCTGTGATAATGGTAAGAGATGTAATTTGAGTAGTCACCGGTCTTGGTTCAATCCTTTAATGTATATAATATAATAGCCAAAGTAAATTTTCTTTTTCTTTATATATAAGTAACAGTGATGCAATACTATACTTCATGTGCATTTTTACATACATAATTCATGCAGACTAAATGCTTAATTTAAGTTAGAAAGTGATAATATACAGGTTGAAGAAAGACTGGTTGAAGTAGAAGAATTGCTGGAAGCGGATGAAGTTTTTTTTTACTGGTTGTCTCACCTGTAGGGAGCATAACTGTAACCACCCATTCATTGCTTGATTTGTTCAAATTAGTGCAACAATGTTAAATAAAATATAATGTTGTTTAATTTGTGTGAAGTGCAGTCAAGCCTTCTTGTTAGGCCGTTTTCCAATGTTGTGCAGGCTTAAAGTGTGGTATAATAATAAACAGAAGTGTCAGTAAACAAGTTGTGTACTTAAGTGTTATTCTGACATGTTGAGTTGGAAGTGTAGTTGCCATATAAGTTTGTAATATTGTTTTACTAATTATGATTATGTCACGTGTGTTTAGGCTTAAATTGTATTTGTTTATCGTAGTTTATTGGTTAAACATGTATGCTTTGCATATATATGGTTGTTTGTGTTATTTTATGTTGACTGTGTTGTTTGTTTGGCACGGCCGATTTGACGATGATGATTTTGTTTAGTTTGCGATTGTAGAAAGTGAATGCAGTAGTTAGGTAACACAAAAATATCACAATGACATTGCTAAAGTTTAGAGACATCATTACGATGAATTTTCTGCTCTAAAAATTGGCGTCACAGTGACGTCCTTAAAATAAATTTTTGCGATGCATTGCAACACTATTTCTCTAATATGAACTTGAGTTGCAAAGGCATCGTTAAATTTTAACTACATCACAACGATATTTGTGATGCTTTAGCAACGCCAAACAATTTAGTGACGTCCTTTTTTCTACTGTGGCTTCTAACATCGCTATGGTGTCACTAAAAAATTTAGCGACACCAAACGCGCATCGGAAAACTGCATAATTGTAGTAGTGTACTCTCGAAACCCGTCGTCGCTGTTGCCATAGGCCGCCACAACTCGTCGGGCTCCTTCCTCCCATTTTCATATCAAATTTGGTAAACTTTTAACCCAACTTTTGAGATTTGGGGCTAATTTTGTATGGTAATTGGTTTAAATATGATGATTATTGCTTATTAGTTGGTGATAATAGCGCATTTACTTTATTTGAGAATATTAATTAGTGATGTAATTGTTTAATTTGTAATTATAAATTAGGGCTAATTTAAAAAACAAAAATTAGCATATATTTATTGATTAATGTGTGTGTTAATTAGTGTATGTGATTGTTTATTACAGTTCAGAATAATTTTAAGGCTAATATGTATGATTGAATAGTGAATATGTTAAATATAATGCTTACGGTTAAAAAAAATTATGTTAATTAATTAGTGTGTGTTAATTATAAAATAAAGTTATTTTTAGTAGTTAATTAATTGGCATGCCTTTTTGCAAACTTCAAATTTTAGTTTACAAAATGGTTAAGTAAAAAAATTTAATAGTTAAATGATTTAAAATATGGTTTAAAATTTAAAATTTTAGTTAATAAAATATTTAAATGGTTGAATGAATTATGAAATATGGTTTAAAATTTAATTTGCAGTTAGTAAAATAGTAATTTGTGTGTATGTCCTTTAGGAATTAGTTTTAAATTATAAATTGCTTTTGAAACAAATATTCTACTAAAATTGATTTGTAAAAATTAAGAAATAAATATAATTTTTTTTTGAAAATAATGGGTAAATATTATTTTAACAAATACAATAACAATTTAAAGTCTTTAGTCTCAAAATGCTTTAATTTATTTTTGAAACAACAACACCACCACACCCCTTGGATGCAAAGTTATACGTATAATTCATGATAGTGAAGTGCTGTCGAAATTTCTAACATATATTTTTAGATTAGAAAAAATGTTCAATTATTTTGTCGACCGTAACTGGATGTATGAAGAGCGAAGTGGTATGAAAGGTTCAATGAAGGAACATTTCTACAATGATGTACATGAATTTATTAGATTCGCTAAATCTGATAGTGGAAATGATGTAGAAAATTGTTACCCTTATCGTAAATGCAAACATTTGAAGCACTGGAAACCATATATGGTTATTGTACATTTGTGTCAAGTTGGTTTTGTGCCAGATTATTATTTGTGGAATCATCGGGGAGAACTTGTTGCATCTAATCTTGTAGTGTCAGAAGACAAGGTGAATAACGATTATGTAATTGCGAATCCAATAGAAGATGTGGTGGAAGATGCAATACGATTAATGTTCCATACCGTTCAAGTTGATGATGAAGATGTAAATGTCGAAGAAGAACTGACTGTGGAAGCGAAAAGAATCTATGATTTATTAGTTGCTACTAAAAGGCCATTGTGAGGTGGTTATAAAAGTGAAATGAAATTATTAATAACTGCCGAATACTCTACCATGAAATCAAAATTCAACATCACAAAAGTTGGATTTACAGCAATCGTACAAGCAGCAAAACGACATATGCCACCCAATAATCGGACGCGCGATAGTCATTATAAAATGAAAAAACTTATGTCCACTTTCGGTCTATTGTACCAAAAGATAGATACATATACAAAAGGTTGGTTGTTGTATTGAAAAGATGACATTAACCTTAGGAAATACAGAATATGTAATGAGGAAAGATATGAACCAAGAAAAAAAAGAAAAGGAAATTACATTCAAGAGAATGCATTATTTACCTATCACTCCTATACTTCAAAGGTTATATGTGTCTTCTGCTACCACATCTCATATACGATGGCACCGTGTGAGAACACAAGAAGATAGAACTTTTACACATCCATCTGATGGAGAGGCATGAAAACATTTTGATAAGACTTATTCTGCATTTGGTTCAGAGGGCTGTAATATCAAACTCGATTTATGTACGGATGGATTTTTACCATTATCACAATTTGGTAGTAATTATTCATTTTGGTCTATTATCGTTACACCTTATAATTTACCTCCATGGATGTGTATGAAAACTCCATATATGTTTCTCACTATTATCGTTCCTAGTCCTGATAATCCAATACAAGGAATCGATGTTTATTTACAGTCATTGATTGAAGAGGTGAAAACATTATGGCATAAAGGGGTTGATACATATGATGTTTCTAAAAAAAGAATTTTCGCATATTTGCATCTTTGTTATGGACTATTGGTGATTTTCCGGCTTATGCAATGCTTTTAGATTGGCATACAGATAGTCGTCTAGCTTGTCCTTATTGCATGGAAGAAACACCAGTATTTTCATTACCGAATAGAAGGAAAATGCAACGACCCACTATTTTGGACCATTCAAATCGACAATAAATCCACACATGTCGGACTTGAATAATACAAAACAATAGATTATAAATAAATTTGGAGCAAATAAAACCAATCACAGAATCACAGACACAGAATATCGGAATAATTCGCAGTGGAAAAATAAAATAAATAGTGGTTCATGAAGCCACTACAATACATAGTCTCAAAACAGATACAAAATACATAGTCTGAAAAACAGATACAACAGAGTCTGAATACAAAGGTTCACAAATACATAAGCAAAGCTGAATGAAATAATTGAAATGGAAAGACCACTAGATAGACTGAATAAACTCCTGAAATCTCTAGCTCTAGAAGGTGACTCCAAAACTGTAATGCTCAGGCTGACCCGAGCGTAAATAAAACACAAACACTCGAGTCGGGACATACATACTTATACAATGTAAACCAACTCAAGTGAACTGTAATAGAAAGACACAAGTAACTTAAAGAGGAGTTTTGACTACATATGGCTATGGGTTAAAATGTGAAGGGGTAGGAGTTACAAAACAAGGAATGTAAAAGGTCAAGGCACAAGAGGAGTTTGGTTGCACCTAGGCTCGGTCCTATGTCAAGTATGGCTCGGCCATGTATGTTTGGGTCAAGTGGTGCATAGGGTACGTCAAGGCAAGGGTCTGGTCATGGCAAGCAAGAGGTGGTGGTGGAAATAGGTGTGAGGCCGAGGCAAAATTAGGTGATGGTGATGGTTAAGGTGGTCGGCTATGTGCTTTGTTTGGAGTTTTCATGGTGGAAGTTCAACTTGGTGGCCACGGCAGTGACTGGCCAGAGGAGGAGGGATGTTGGCCATGGAAGATGAGGAGGAGGAGGTGATGGTGGTGGTCGATGAAGGTGTGGATAGGGTAGTGGCCGACCAACATGAAGAAGAACAAAAGAAAATTAAAAATAAAAAAGAGAATAAGGAAGAAAGAAGCATGAGAACTTACATTTTTTTCTCAAGAATGAAATGAACGTGAGAATGAGATGTTGAGAAGTTTGTACGTGATTTACCAAAAGAAATGAATGGCTAAACAAGGTAAGGTACGACTATGGCAATGAAAAAACAAAGAAAAGGAAAAGTCACAAGTTAAAGTATGTAACTCTAGTCCCTTGAATTTCCAATCCATTTATTTAAAATAAACCAATCAAAAATCAAATAAATAAAATAAAAGTCAAAACAAAATAAAGTAAATAAAAATAGATAAATGGTCTTAGGAAAAATAGAAAAATGAATATAGAAAATAATTTATTTTATTGAAATTGGAATTAAAATTGTAAACAAAATACAACTTACATTGGAAAATTCAAAAAATTCAATTAAAAATGATTAAAAATCTAAGTCTTCAAATAAAATAAATTTAAAATATTTCCTAAAATTTTTGGGTTGTTACAGAAAATTACATGGTTCGTTTGTCATCGGTATTTTCTCCATGATAATCATACATTTTAGAAGAGTTAAAAAAATTCTAGCTAATAGAGTAGAGACTAGACAATCATCAACGATTTGGTCAAGTGTAGAAATATATGATCTTGTAAATGAATATCCAAAGGTACATGAAACTGGGGTACGCACTGAGTTACCTTATTGGAAAGATATCTTACTTCGATATAATATTGACATGATTTACAACAAAAAACATGGTTGATAATGTGTTCAATACAATTTTGAATGTTAAGGGAAAAACTAAGAATGATTTGAATTCAAGACGTGGTACAACAGAATTATGTAAACGTCCTGAACTTCATATGAAGCCTAATGATAGTAAAAAAACATAAAGTGTGCTATAAGTTAGACAGCAAGCAAGTAAAACTTGTGTTAGAGTGGGTGGAAAGACTAAGATGTCCTAATGGGATTTTGTGACGCCCCACCTCTATACACACGCTAACCAAGAACACTACGGTGTAGTGCTGTCAATTAGCACGGAGAATAAGGTTGTGAAGGAGCGACCATCCATGTAACTTCTTTGAGCGAGCACTGATATGTCAGATAGAATAGAATGCATATCTTTTAAGGAGGAAATCCGACATACCGATACAAACACAAAGCTATCACACGGTGGCTATATATAATCTTCGGAAACAAACATAGAAGTAACCATAACATAAATCAGTCACAGACATCCATATCACAAAGGCGGAAGAAGATATGAATAAATATATAACACATGAAAGTGTACAACAGAGTAGTGGTCAGAAAGATCCACGATAATACAAAAGAATAGCATCACGTGCTATACAAAAGAATAAGTACACCACATAGAGTCTATATCTCAAATGTGTACATCCAAAAACTACTAATCTATGTAGTTAGCCAAAAGTCATAATAATCCTGAAGAGAAGTCAAGCAGAAGCACCTGTAACATCTCGGTCTGACCCGAGTATTATTTATAAGAAAATAATAAACGGATCAGTCTAGCTATAAATATCAGGTAACATGGGGTAGAATAATAGACATGGCATGATCATGTAATAACTATAATGGCATACTACTATAAGTATGTAAATGATAATCAACAAGAGATTAATAAATATCACAAGAATCTTCTCAAAGATAAAATAGGGTATCATACCCTAAACTTGTACTCATAACAAGTCAATGACACACAAATTCACCAATGCACAAAAATTGATAAAACTTATCAATTGAAATCACGAAAATTGGTGAAGCATAAAATTCCAGAAATCATCGCAAGAAATTCCAGAAATCACAAGAAGGGAGGGAGGCCTATCACAAAACGGGAGTATGAAAATTCACCAACACATGTAACACAAGACGAGACGCTATCTCATGGTAGCTAACCATTAATATTTGAGCCAAAGCTCCACAAGAATGGCCCGAAGACCGTGGGGCGCTACCCCACATATGTGATGGTGAAACATCACACAAACGGGGTTTAGTCTCCCTCGTAGACAAAGAGACATCGCACAATTTCTAGTCTAAATCAAATCACAAAAATGATCGTCATGATCATCAAGAAGTGTCAATCACACCAAGCTAGTAAATATATGAGTTTAGCTTCATGTCCCATAACCACTTGCTTAACTTAAATATTTGCAAACAAGCTGTGAATCTTCACTAGAAAATTGTCACAAGAGGTTCAATCGAAGAAGTCCAAGAATTAACCGACGAAGTGAACGCAAGTGTTTAATACCACTCGTTTTACTAAGTCGTTTAATTAGATTTCTCGTCCGAGTGAGGTAAAGGCTTGTATATACTAATAGATTGGAAAACGGTTTTATAAACGAGTTTGGTATTGAAAATTAGAGTTGAAATCGTTTTGATGAAAGAGTTTTGGTATTTACTACTAGTATTGAAACCTTTATATTTTTAAGTGACAAATCACAAAAATGATTGTAGAAAAATCAATCACCAAAATTCACATTCAAAGACGTGAATAAAATCCACTGAAATTGATAATGAATCCATCAAAATGGATATTCCCAGAAATCACGAAGAAAATGTCATCAAAGCAGATAATAAATGATAACAATAAAAAGGGAATCAGCACGAATCGATTAAAGTTGGAAATTCAAGCTCAATAGGCAAATAGGGAGAAGACTGCAGATTCAAACGTCTGAAATCAAGGATTCAGACGTCTGAATCTGGAAAATAAAATATTTTCCAGAATAGAATTCAGACGTCTGAATCCTTGATTTCAGACGTCTGAAATAGGCAATTTTTAGCCTATTTCCTTTCTGGTTCAAAACGAACCAATTCAGACGTCTGAAACTTTGATTCAGACGTCTGAATGCTGGGAGAAGAAAATTCCCAGTATTCCATTCAGACGTCTGAACCATACGTTTCAGACGTCTGAAACTGTTGTTCAGGGCATTCCCTGAACCTAGGCCAAAAATGGCCAAACGACATCGATAACGATCGGTCGAGCAACAACGACTAAGGAATTATGCCTAGCGATAACCCAGCCTTAATGGCTCTTCGATACGCCTCGAATATCAATATCCAAATATCCATAATAAGATTTTCACTAGAATTAAACCAAAACACCAAAAATTGGAATATACACAAAATTGATCCAAACCAAAATCAATTGCACAAGAATAAGTGTTAGGAATTCATACCTAACAATCGAAGATAATTATTGACTAAGATGTGAGATAAAAATCTCACCTTTAAAACCCAAAACAAATGGAGAAGAAGCTATAGAGCAATGGCGAGAGCAATCACACTTCAATTCCAACTCAAGAACCTTGAATCTAGGCTAAAAAGAGAAACATTTCCTAAGTTAGGTTTAGGAATTTCTGAAATTGATAAGAGAATGAGTTGGAGAAGAAGAAGAGGAGGCTTACCAAAGCTTCATCTATTAGTTTGGAGCTAGAACTTGATTTGCAAAAGAAAACTGGGGCTTGGAGTTTTAATTTCTCATTCCTCTCTCCATTGTTGTAAAAGCTTGAGTATAAGGAAATAGAAGTAAGGTAATGAAGAGAGGAGGGGTGAAGCTTGGGTCTAATGAGCTGAAACAAGACCAAAGCCCTAAGTGGAAAAAGTAGTAAAATTCTACTATCTCCAAACATATCAAAGTTTATATTTAAAAAGATCGCAAACGTCATTTTGAACTCAATGGAGGTGGTCTCGAGTCCTAATTTGACCGTATGCAAAAAGTAGCTTTTCGGACCAAAATCTGATTAACGATAAAATATTTAAATATAAAATTGATAAATATGCGGGTTGTTACAGACTTCCCTCCTTAAAGAAATCGCGTCCTCGCAATATATACGGTGGAAATAAAAAGTAACAACCATAAAAGCATATTAACACAAAAAAAATTGGAATTAAGAAGTTTACCTCAAAGAGCATGAGAAAGTAATTCCGGATGTGTACGCTCGATGAATTCCCTAGTTTCCCAAGAGCAATCCTTAGGATTTGAGGACCATTGAACTTTAACAAGCGGAACATCTTTAATTCGAAGTCGTTGTTGCTGGAGGAGCAGGTTTCCCCTTTTTGTTGGGATAAGGACCCTTGAATTTGTTTGGCCTCTTCTTGTTGTTGAAGTTTGGTTTGGAACCCACCACTTCCACATCACTTTCCCTATCCGCCTCTTCAAGACGAAGAGCGATATCAATGAGTTGGTCGAAAGGAACTTCTAAATCTAGAAGTAATGGCTTCTTGAGATTCTTGTTTAATCCATAGACGAATCTCTAGTTCTTCTTCAATGGAGTGTTGATGTATTCAATCCCATATTTGGACAGTGACTCGAAGGATGCGACATAATCTGTCACAGAGGATTAACCTTGAACAAGGTCTATGAAACGACGAGCCAATGTCACCTTCTCTGCTTCTGGTACAAATTTCAATTCGAAGCGTTCCCGGAATTGCTCCCAGGTGAGGTCAGCTTCATTAATTTCAGAAATAAGAAGTTCATACCAATCCAATGCTCTCTCTTGGAGCATACTGGAAGCCACCTGGACACGGTGAAGATCGATAAGATTCATGCGAGAAAAGATTCGATCGCATGTTCTTAACCAAGCCTGGACTTCAATAATAGTTTTGGAACCTTTGAATGGTTTCCCACCCAAGTTGGTATAATCGTTGCACAAGCGTGCAAATCCAGACTTAGGATGAGTAGGTTCCTGATTAAGACCAGCAGCTTGAGCATTCTTTACTAAATCAAGAAGCTGTTGAGCGGTCATAAAAACTCCATCCTGGGGAGTTACAGTAGATGGTCCAGCTCTAGGACGACCTGGTCTAGACATTCTCTTCTTTAAGAAAGAGAAAAGAAGAAAAGTTATTCTCCAAATAAATATCAAGCAAGTCTTGATAGATAAAACAAGGATACATAAAAGGAAACAGGATGAATCGGTACGAAGACTCGAATTAAATCCTAAGGCACGACTCCTAAGTTAGACTTAGGACGACGATCCTTGTTAAGTTATTCAACATTGTTCCGAAGTTTGGCTTTGATACCAAGCTGTGACGCCCCACCTCTATACCCACGCTAACCAAGAACACTACGGTGTAGTGCTGTCAATTAGCATGGAGAATAAGGCTGTGGAGGAGCGACCATCCATGTAACTTCTTTGAGCGAGCACCGATATGTCAGATAGAATAGAATGCATATCTTTTAAGGAGGAAATCCGACATACCGATACAAACACAAAGCTATCACACGGTGGCTATATATAATCTTCGGAAACAAATATAGAAGTAATCATAACATAAATCAGTCATAGACATCCATATCACAAAGGCGGAAGAAGATATGAATAAATATATAACACATGAAAGTGTACAACAGAGTAGTGGTCAGAAAGATCCATGATAATACAAAAGAATAGCATCACATGCTATACAAAAGAATAAGTACACCACATAGAGTCTATATCTCAAATGTGTACATCCAAAAACTACTAATCTATGTAGTTAGCCAAAAGTCAGAATAATCCTGAAGAGAAGTCAAACAGAAGCACTTGTAACATCTCAGTCTGACCCGAGTATTATTTATAAGAAAATAATAAACGGATCAGTCTAGCTATAAATATCATGTAACATGGGGTCGAATAATAGACATGGCATGATCATGTAATAACTATAATGGCATACTACTATAAGTATGTAAATGATAATCAACAAGAGATTAATCAATATCACAAGAATCTTCTCAAAGATAAAATAGGGTATCATACCCTAAACTTGTACTCATAACAAGTCAATGACACACAAATTCACCAATGCACAAAAATTGATAAAACTTATCAATTGAAATCACGAAAATTGGTGAAGCACAAAATTCCAGAAATCATCGCAAGAAATTCCAGAAATCACAAGAAGGGGGGAGGCCTATCACAAAACGGGAGTATGAAAACTCACCAACACGTGTAACACAAGACGAGACGCTATCTCATGGTAGCTAACCATTAATATTTGAGCCGAAGCTCCACAAGAATGGCCCGAAGACCGTGGGGCGCTACCCCACATATGTGATGGTGAAACATCACACAAACGGGGTTTAGTCTCCCTCGTAGACAAAGAGACATCGCACAATTGCTAATCTAAATCAAATCACAAAAATGATCGTCATGATCATCAAGAAGTGTCAATCACACCAAGCTAGTAAATATATGAGTTTAGCTTCATGTCCCATAACCACTTGCTTAACTTAAATATTTGCGAACAAGCTGTGAATCTTCACTAGAAAATTGTCACAAGTGGTTCAATCGAAGAAGTCTAAGAATTAACCGACGAAGTGAACACAAGCGTTTCATACCACTCGTTTTACTAAGTCGTTTAATTAGATTTCTCGTCCGAGTGAGGTAAAGGCTTGTATATACTAATAGATTGGAAAACGGTTTTATAAACGAGTTTGGTACTGAAAATTAGAGTTGAAATCGTTTTGATGAAAGAGTTTTTGATGCAGCGCAACCCTTATTTTGGCCAAGGCATGAGTCGTATATGACTCATGATGAGTCGTAGGTGATGAGTCGAAAACGACTTAAGACTTATGATGAGTCGTAGGTGATGAGTCGAAAACGACTTAAGACTTATGATGAGTCGTAGGTTATGAGTCGTATATGACTTATGATGAGTCGTAGGTGATGAGTCGTATATGACTTATGATGAGTCGTAGGTGATGAGTCAAAAAC
Source organism: Allium fistulosum (assembly GCA_030737815.1). Lineage (NCBI taxonomy): Eukaryota > Viridiplantae > Streptophyta > Magnoliopsida > Asparagales > Amaryllidaceae > Allium > Allium fistulosum. Next base: position 857,731,842 of record CM060907.1, read on the forward strand.
GACTTAAGACTTATGATGAGTCGTAGGTGATGAGTCGACTTAAGACTTATGATGAGTCGTAGGTGATGAGTCATATATGACTTATGATGAGTCGAAGGTGATGAGTCGAAGACGACTTATGATGAGTCGAAGGTGATGAGTCGAAGATGACTCATGACTTAGGATTTTTTTTCTTCTGAATATGTGTTGTAGCCTATAAATAGGCAAGTTGTGTCATTTTGTAAGGTTGTTGAAATTTGAATAAAATTCTCTTTTGTTAGCTTTGTGCTTTCAATTTCAATTGGTAGTCGAGTGTATCTCCTATCTCCACTTTCGACATTCGAGTGCGCTCGAATCATCGTTTGTTGAAGCCGATTCACGGTATCTTGTGCGCAAGATCAACGTCGAAGAATCGTAGATCTCTTTCCCGGTATCTTCGGATCAACGAGACAGAGATAGCTAGAATTCGGTATCTTTGGATCAACGAGTTCGGGCATTTCAGTATCCATCAATCCATCGATTGCTATTTTCACCGATTGAAGATCGTTTTGAATTATCCGCTGCGTCAGTTTGGTATCAAAGCTTGTTTTAGCCAATCATAGCTAAACCGAGTCTTGGAGCCGAGAATTTGAAGTGTTGAAGTTGTGTTCATCGTGTTCATCATATTTTGCAACAAAGTTGGAGTTTTCGATCCATTTCATTTTGGGATCAAAGTTCGAAAGGTGTTTGAAACTTGAAGTGTGAATTTGTTGAAGTGTTTGGGAAGTATTCAATCATGCCGCCAAGACGAGTTCAACGTCATCGCAATATTAATGCTTTGTACGGAAGAGAAGAGGCCGATGAAATGGAGCAACGAATCAACGAGAATTTCAATGAGAAGCTTACTGAAGGGATTGGTCGATTAGAGAGAATGATGCTTGAAATGAGTCAAAATCAGAGAAGAGTTTCACCTGAATCGAGCCATGGGAGAAGTAGAGCTTCACCACATTCAAATCGAGAGAGAAGTGTTGATAGTGATCATAGAAGCGAGGATCGAGATTGTGATAGAAATGTTGATGATCGAAGTCGTGATAGAAATGTGACTGATCGAGATCGGAGGAATGTAGATCGTAGGAATGTTGGTGGAAGAAATGGTGGTGGTAGAGATGTTGGTGGTCAGGATCGACATCGATATACATCGGATGGTGAAGAAGAGTATGATGGTGGTAGTGTTCATGGACGAGGACGTGGACGAGGAAGGAATCAATCGGAGTACGATCACAAGTGGGAATCGGGAATGAAAACTGAAATTCCTGAATTCAAAGGTGGTATGCAAGCCGAAGAGTTTTTGGATTGGGTGGCTAATGTTGAAGAAATTTTTGATTTCAAAGAAGTTCCAGAACGTCGTAGAGTGAAGTTGGTTGCTACAAGGTTGAGGGGTAGAGCTTTGGCATGGTGGCAGCAAACCAAACTTACACGTGAACGAATGGGGAAGTCAAAAGTTGAATCTTGGGAGAAGATGAAGAAATTGATGAAAGCAACGTTCTTACCTTACAATTATCAAACTCTGATGTATCAACGTTTGCAGAACTTGAGGCAGGGCACAAAGACTGTTAATGATTACGCAGATGAGTTTTATCAGCTTATCGCAAGGAATGATATTATGGAAACGGAAGAACAACTGACATCTAGATTCATTGGGGGATTGAGAATGCAGATCCAGGATATGGTAAACATGTTTGATCCAAGATCTGTGGCGGAAGCACATCAGAAAGCGTTGGCTTGGGAGAAACAGGGAAGATGAGGTGGTGGTGTGTTTACCAATTCTAACAATCAAGCGAAGGGTGTTAATGGAAGTTCTAGTGTTTCAAAAGTTGTTGCAAAACCAGTTGTAAAGGAGGTTGAGAAGGCGAAGGTTAACAACAGTTTCAAATGTTACAATTGTCAGGAGATGGGTCATAAAAGCAACGAATGTCCGAAGCCGAAGAAGAGAACCATGGTGACAGAAGTTGAGGAGGAAGATGAGGAAGAAGCTGAATGCTCTAATTCTTTACCAGTTGAGGAGGAAGACTTACTGTCGGGAGATGACGGGTACGCATTGATGATGAGGAGAAGTTGTTTAACACCGAAGCAAGAGGAGGAAAGTAGTTGGTTGAGGAACAATATCTTTCAATCTACATGCACTATTCTGGGAAGAGTTTGTAAATTTGTTATTGATGCTGGGAGTTGTGATAATATTATCTCTACAGAGGCAGTGAAGAAATTGGAGTTGAAAACCGAGAAACATCCTAAACCGTACAAGTTAGCTTGGTTGAGGAAGGGTGGTGAAGTGAAAGTTGGACGTAGAGCTTGTGTGAAGTTTTCAATTGGGAAGAAATACAAGGATGAGGTTTGGTGTGATATAGTAGACATGGATGTGTGTCATCTGTTGTTGGGCAGACCATGGCAGTTTGATAGAGCAGTACAACATGATGGTCGTGCTAACAGTTACAGTTTCATGTTTGAGGGTACTAAAATCACTCTGATTCCCAAGAAGCAACAACAGAAAGAGAGTAAGTTGGAGGAGATTGAAGAGTTGAAAACTTTATTATCTCTGAAGGAATTTGTTAAGGAGGTTGAAGAGGAGCCTGAAGTATACCTGTTGATTGGGCGTGAAAGCAGTGAAGAGGTTGAAATTCCAGAAGAAGCAAAGCCAATTTTGAAAGAATTTGAGGATGTATTTCCAGATGAGTTACCTAAAGAGTTACCACCGCTAAGAGACATTCAACATCAAATTGATCTTGTTCCGGGAGCAGTATTGCCACATAGACCGCATTACCGAATGAGTCCGAAGGAGCATGAAGAATTAAGGAGGCAGGTGGAAGAATTGCTTGAGCAGGGACGTGTACAGGAAAGTTTGAGTCCATGTGTTGTGCCAGCTTTGTTGGTACCGAAGAAAGATGGGACGTGGAGGATGTGCACGGACAGTCGAGCATTGAATAAAATCACTGTACGATACAGATTTCCAATGCCAAGGTTGGATGACTTGCTGGATCAGTTGAGTGGGGCTACTATCTTTTCGAAAATTGATTTGAAAAGCGGATATCATCAAATTCGGATTAGACCTGGAGACGAATGGAAGACAGCCTTCAAGACAAGAGAGGGGTTGTATGAATGGCTGGTGATGCCGTTCGGTCTTTCGAATGCACCGAGTACGTTCATGCGAGTGATGAATCAAATTTTTAGACCTTTCATTGGGAAATTTGTGGTGGTGTACTTTGACGATATTTTGATTTATAGTAGGAGTCTGGAAGAGCATGTTCAACATCTGAAGGAAGTGTTAATTATTTTACGAGAGGAACAATTTTATGCTGCAACAAAGAAATGCGTGTTCATGACGCATAGTGTTTTGTTCTTGGGGTATATTGTTTCGGAGAAGGGCATCCAGGTAGATCAGAATAAAGTTGAAGCAGTCAGGAATTGGCCACAGCCGAAGACAATTACAGAAGTGAGAAGTTTTCATGGGCTAGCATCATTCTACCGAAGATTCATTCCACACTTCAGTAGCGTGATGGCACCGGTGACTGATTGCATGAAGGGGAAACAATTTTCTTGGACGGAGGAAGCTGGGATTGCTTTTGGGAAGATCAAGAAGTTGCTGACATCTGCACCAATTCTTGTATTACCAGATTTTCAGTTATTGTTTGAACTGCATACTGATGCGTCAAAGGTTGGAATTGGAGGGGTGTTGAGTCAGAATGGGCGTCCTATTGCATATTTCAGCGAGAAGTTGTCAGGAGCAAAGATGAGATACAGTACCTATGATGTGGAATTTTATGCTGTTGTTCAAGCAGTAAAGCACTGGCGACATTACTTATTCCAGAAAGAATTTGTTTTATACACTGATCACGAGGCGTTGAAACATTTACAAGGACAAGACAAGATTTCAGCAAGACATGCATCGTGGATTGCTTATTTGCAGCAGTTTACTTTTGTCGTTAAGCACAAGTCAGGGGTAACCAATCGTGTGGCTGATTCTTTGAGCAGGAGGAGTCATTTGTTGACGACAATGAAAGTTGAAGTGACAGGTTTTGAATTATTGCCAGAATTGATTGAAGAAGATCCTTACTTTGTGAAATTTGTTGAAAAAGTAAAGGAAGGAAGTACTGATGAATTTGTGTTGGTGGATGGTTTTCTGTTTAAAGGAAATCGTTTGTGCATCCCAGACTGTAGCTTGAGAATGAAGATTGTTAAAGAACTACATGAAGAAGGCCATGTGGGTAGAGATCGTACGTTGCAGTTAATTTCTCAATCTTATTTTTGGCCGTCAATGAGGAAAGAGGTAGAAAGATTTGTGGAGAGGTGTCATATTTGTCAGGTTTCGAAAGGAACAGCGACGAATGCGGGGTTATATATGCCGTTACCCGTGCCTACCAAACCATGGGTTGATATCAGCATGGATTTCGTGTTGGGATTGCCGAGAACTCAGAGGGGAAATGATTCTATATTTGTTGTGGTGGACAGGTTTTCGAAGATGGCACATTTTATAGCCTGTAAGAAGACAGCGGATGCAGTTCGAGTGGCACAGTTATTCTTTAAAGAAATATATCGTTTACATGGTTTACCCGAATCTATTGTTTCTGACCGAGATACTCGATTTCTGAGTCACTTTTGGTTGAGTCTATGGAAGATGGTGGGAACGAAGTTGAAATTTAGTAGTGCATATCATCCTCAGACGGATGGACAAACTGAAGTTGTGAATAGATCGTTGGGAAATTTGTTGCGATGTCTTGTGCAGGACAATTTGAAGAGTTGGGACTTAAAGTTGTGTCAGGCAGAGTTTGCTCATAATCATGCTGTTAACCGAAGCACTGGTTACAGTCCATTTCAGATTGTTTATTCGAGCTTACCAAAGGGGCCGTTGGATTTGACGGTAGTTCCACAATCAAAGAAGACAGTTAAGAAAGCTGCTGATTTTATTGAAGGGTTGACAGAATGTCATAAAGTCGTTCAGGAACGATTGGAGAAAGCAAATGAGAAATATAAACGAGCTGCAGATTTGAAAAGACGAAATGTTGAGTTTAACTAAGGAGATTTGGTTTATGCAGTATTAACAAAAGATCGTTTTCCAGTGGGCGCTTATAACAAGTTGAAAGCCAGGAAAATTGGTCCGGTGGAAGTTGTGAAACGAATCAATGAAAATGCTTATAAACTGAAGCTGCCAGATGATGTGTATACATCTGACGTATTCAATGTTAAGCATCTCGTACCATATCATGGGGATGAGTTTGTTGGGGATGAAGAGTGTGCAAATTCGAGGTCGAATTTCTCTCAACCTGGGGAGGATGATGCAGCGCAACCCTTATTTTGGCCAAGGCATGAGTCGTATATGACTCATGAGGAGTCGGATGATGAGTCGGATGATGCAGCGCAACCCTTATTTTGGCCAAGGCATGAGTCGTATATGACTCATGATGAGTCGTAGGTGATGAGTCGAAAACGACTTAAGACTTATGATGAGTCGTAGGTGATGAGTCGAAAACGACTTAAGACTTATGATGAGTCGTAGGTTATGAGTCGTATATGACTTATGATGAGTCGTAGGTGATGAGTCGTATATGACTTATGATGAGTCGTAGGTGATGAGTCGAAAACGACTTAAGACTTATGATGAGTCGTAGGTGATGAGTCGACTTAAGACTTATGATGAGTCGTAGGTGATGAGTCATATATGACTTATGATGAGTCGAAGGTGATGAGTCGAAGACGACTTATGATGAGTCGAAGGTGATGAGTCGAAGATGACTCATGACTTAGGATTTTTTTTCTTCTGAATATGTGTTGTAGCCTATAAATAGGCAAGTTGTGTCATTTTGTAAGGTTGTTGAAATTTGAATAAAATTCTCTTTTGTTAGCTTTGTGCTTTCAATTTCAATTGGTAGTCGAGTGTATCTCCTATCTCCACTTTCGACATTCGAGTGCGCTCGAATCATCGTTTGTTGAAGCCGATTCACGGTATCTTGTGCGCAAGATCAACGTCGAAGAATCGTAGATCTCTTTCCCGGTATCTTCGGATCAACGAGACAGAGATAGCTAGAATTCGGTATCTTCGGATCAACGAGTTCGGGCATTTCAGTATCCATCAATCCATCGATTGCTATTTTCACCGATTGAAGATCGTTTTGAATTATCCGCTGCGTCAGTTTTGGTATTTACTACTAGTATTGAAACCTTTATATTTTTAAAGTGACAAATCACAAAAATGATTGTAGAACAATCAATCACCAAAATTCACATTCAAAGACGTGAATAAAATCCAATGAAATTGATAACGAATCCATCAAAATGGATATTCCCAGAAATCACGAAGAAAATGTCATCAAAGAAGATAATGAATGATAACAATAAAAAGGGAATCAACATGAATCGATTAAAGTTGGAAATTCAAGCTCAATCGGAAAATAGGCAGAAGACTGCAGATTCAGACGTCTGAAATCAAGGATTCAGACATCTGAATCTGGAAAATAAAATATTTTCTAGAACAGAATTCAGACGTCTGAATCCTTGATTTCAGACGTCTGAAATAGGCACTTTTTAGCCTATTTCCTTTCTGGTTCAAAACGAACCAATTCAGACGTCTGAAACTTTGATTCAGACGTCTGAATGCTGGGAGAAGAAAATTCCCAGTATTCCATTCAGACATCTGAACCATACATTTTAGACGTCTGAAACTGTTGTTCAGGGCATTCCCTGAATCTAGGCCAAAAATGGCCAAACGACATCGATATCGATCGGTCGAGCAACAACGACTAAGGAATTATGCCTAGCGACAACCCAGCCTTAACGGCTCTTCGATACGCCTCGAATATCAATATCCAAATATCCATAATAGGATTTTCACTAGAATTAAACTAAAACACCAAAAATTGGAATATACACAAAATCGATCGAAACCAAAATCAATTGCACAAGAATAAGTGTTAGGAATTCATACCTAACAATCGAAGATAATTATTGACTAAGATGTGAGATAAAAATCTCACCTTTAAAACCCAAAACAAATGGAGAAGAAGCTATAGAGCAATGGCAAGAGCAATCACACTTCAATTCCAACTCAACAACCTTGAATCTAGGCTAAAAAGAGAAACATTTCCTAAGTTAGGTTTAGGAATTTCTGAAATTGATAAGAGAATGAGTTGGAGAAGAAGAAGAGGAGGCTTACCAAAGCTTCTTCTATTAGTTTGGAGCTAGAACTTGATTTGCAAAAGAAAACTAGGGCTTGGAGTTTTAATTTCTCAATCCTCTCTCCATTGTTGTAAAAGCTTGAGTATAAGGAAATAGAAGTAAGGTAATGAAGAGAGGAGGGGTGAAGGTTGGGTCTAATGAGCTGAAACAAGACCAAAGCCCTAAGTGGAAAAAGTAGCAAAATTCTACTATCTCCAAACAAATCAAAGTTTATACTTAAAAAGATCGCAAACGTCATTTTGAACTCAATGGAGGTGGTCTCGAGTCCTAATTTGATCGTATGCCAAAAGTAGCTTTTCGGACCAAAATCTGATTAACGATAAAATATTTAAATATAAAATTGATAAATATGCGGGTTGTTACAGATTTATTCTAATATCCATAAATGTGTTGGCTTTAAAAACAATAAACTAAGTGGGACGAAAAGTGATGATTGTCATGTTATGACGCAAAATTGTTACCAATGGTTTTCGAAGAACCGTTGCGCATAAAAGTATGGAGTGTTATAACAAAATTGAGTTTGTTTTGTAGAAAGCTTTATTCGGCTACGTTAAAAGTCGAGCGTATACATAAATTAAAAGAGGATATCCCTATACTGCTCTGCAAACGTAAGAAATAATATTTCGGGCAAGCAACTTATCAAGTAGATCTTAAGTCAAATAACAACGAAATAATAATAACTGACGATCATACTGATTTAAGGCCTTTGAACGATGAATCAAAGGTTTAAAAGAAACATCTGAAAGTACAGGGGAAAACGATATAGAGTACCAGACCAACTCTGAATAAGAAAACAACGAAAACTGATTATTAATTACTAATGATGTAATGTATATATGATGGATATTTGTATCACTTATTGTATAATTTATATTTTGAGTTTTCGTTGTTATTAATGATGATGACTATGTTGTGAGCTATATATTATTTTGTTTTATTTATTCTATGTATTTATAAGATCTTGTTCCATTTTTGTAGTTTTAATGGAAGTTTTATGTAATTAGTAATCAGCCATATTTTTAACAATTAATTGATATGTTTTTTCATTATATGAAATGATATGTTTGTGGCAGATATTATGTCTCATAGGATAATTTCTAAATCTCATTCTTTGGGTTCTGCTGCTGCTGGCAAGGATGCTAGTGGCTTGTTTGATTTATGCCCAAGAGCGAGTATGATTTTCAAAACCGGAGGGTAAGTATGAAATTTGTTGCAGCGTTGTTAATATTTAGTGCATGTATATTATTTATGATTTATTAAATGTCTACATCAAAATTAATACAGAGGTTTTGAGCTGGAGCCTTTTGATTATATTCTGGATGTCTCTAGGAAGGTATATATGAGTCGGATATCGGGTTGTTGGTCGACATGGGATTATATCTCACCTTATGTTAAAGATGCTGTATGAGCCGATTTGTTGGTAAGTATAAATTTATATTTCATTTGAAAATGACGTATTTGATCTTTGAAAAATAATAAACTATGTATAATTTATTTTAATTTCAATATGTAGGCTGCGGTTGTCGCAAAGGAGGAAGATCAACAGCTGTTTAGGAACCACTAGAATAAGAAGATGAGGAAAAACTACAAGGACGCCCTCTTGGGCGTAAAACACAAAAATAAAAAACCTGATTGGACGAGTGCTACTGTTTGGGCTAATTTTCTTAAGTACCGGCAAATTCCTGCCGCAAAAGTAAGTTTTCTAGTTTCATATGTTCAGTATAATTTGTTTAAAGTTTGTATAATAATTGCATTAATTTAGCCAATCATATATTTAAATAGTTACAATTGATAAGTATAACTTTTATGTTAAATTTACATGAAGTATATGCGCAGAACTCGGCAGCAGAAATAAAATTTTTGTTGCATACCGTGGTGGATCAAAATCCTTTCAACAATATCAGAATGAAATGGTAAATTTATAAATTGCGATTATAAAATACTTATAACATTGTTTAATCATATATACACACACACAAACACATTGTTTAGTCATATATAATTTTAGAGGAAGAAGAAGGGTCGTGACCCTACATATTTGGATGTCTTTATTCGCACGTACGCCATTGAGCACATTAGTGAAGATGGCTCAGTATCATTTATTTGCACAGACCTCAAATCGCAAGCTATCATGGCAAAATTGCTTTAATATTTTTTTCTCATTGCACATTACATAAATTTCAAATTGAACATTTATTTTGGCAAAATTCTATCCATAATTGCAGGAAAAGTTTGAAATAGGACGAGCTCGAGTGCTGGAGGCGGCTAGCCGAGAGGAGTTGACTGTTAAGGAGGAGGATATGATTTTTGATGTTGTGACTGACAAGGCTACATGGAATAGACGCTACAGTTGTGATAATTAGGAGGTAATATTTATTGAGTTTAACTACTTCATTAACCAATTTATAAATTTTATTTAATATTACGTATAAATTATAACTAGCTATTAACTAATTTATAGGCGAGGATTTCTTAGGCTGATTATAGGCAATTACAAGCTGAGGAGATAGCACAGTTGAGAGCTAAGATAGCAGAATTGAACGATTAACGGAAGAACGAAGGATTGACTATACTATTAAATGAGCGGATTGTGACATACATATCAGAGCACAGGACAATCCTTCACATGAATCGGGAAATGATGGAAATGATGATTATTAGGTATGGTTCTGTTTTTTGATGGATGTTCGATTGATTGTGTACTTTAAACTTGGATTATGTTTGATGGTTGTGAATGTTTGATGTTTAACTGAACGATTAGTTTGTATGTTGTGGCTGTTTGATGGATGTTTGATGGAATGTTGATGTAAATATAAATTTCTATGATATAAACTTTTTTTTTGTGATATGTATGATATTATACGATGTATGCGATGTTTGTATTTGTAAAATTAGATTTATATGTGTTGTATATGAGGTGGAGCGACAGATGAATATATGTGTGGTTTGATGGATGAAACAATAGCAGTTTTGTAAAATAGCACTTCCAGACTAGCGACAGCTTATTAGTAGCATGATAGCGATGACTAGCGACGACCAAGTGGCAAATTCATGATAAATATAATTTTGACACGTGTCCTTCAACTAGTGACGGCTGTGTTGTCGATAGCCATCGAAAAGTCATTGACGAGGCCGTCGCTCTTTTTTTTTTGATCGACGAGTTTGTGAGCGACGACTATTTCCATCAGCTAGCGACGGCCGGCGATGGAAATAAGCCATCTCTAAATAGTATGTGTCTTGTAGTGTAAGTTACAACCCCATGCTCCCATGCGTTTCAGCAAGAGTAAGTAATGCATGCGATGCAACGCTTTGTGCATCAAGAATATATGATGTATGTGAGCATTCCTTTCTGTTGTAATCAGACTAAAATTGCAGCTTGTACAAATTAAGAATGAACAATAAGGCAATGTGTTTTAGGTAGTATTTTTCTTGATCTTTTCAAAGCACATGGTTAACTTGATGATATCATGGATGAAGTTCAGAGCATAATTTTCGAATCAAATTTCTTTTGTTTTGCTCATGTCGAAATGGAGTACAGAAAGTAATAAACAAGATGCTCCATGATAAGGAAATTATTAGAATCAGCAAACTATGGCATGTCAAGAATGATCAAAACTCTACTGAAGTTTCTAAGTGAAGCATTACTAGGCTTGAATTTATCATCATTCACTTCAAAAGCACTTCGTCAGAACAATAAAGTGTATCATCTTTTACACACAGACGCACGCACAAACATAAGATTGCTACAGTGCTTCGTCATTCTCAGCAGTTCCAATTTCTCTCCGTTTTGTTCAATGGACCTCAACCACATACGTTTCATACAGTTGACTACTTCAATTCCAGCTTCATCACACTGTTGAGTCGCTGATAACCTCAACCGCATATTAACATTTTTTGGGCAAACTTACTATTGCAATATAAAATACATTCATACATGAAAAACAAATTGGTTCATTATCATGGAATGCCCAGACGATATAATGTTTGAGAATAATGACAATAACAAGAATAAGAATAGAGTTGCAGATTAAATTTTTCTTCACACTTCAGTCTTCGAATTACATGGATATAAATATACGTAAAACTCAGCATGAACCTGGCTGTTCATATGAAGAGACATCTTTTCATATTTTTAAATGTCTTTGCATTTTCACGTTCATGCACTTCCAGATTCATGATTCTTCTATTCATAAATTTTAGAGTTATTAATTAATTGCAAATTACATTTTAACACCTCCTCATAATTTGCAGTTTTGAGCATATCTCGTCTTTTGAAATTTCTCCACAAGAACTACCTTGATAAGAAAATCTGCAAGTTGTTCATTTGATTTAACAAACTCCAAACTGATTTCGCCTTTGCTCATCATATCCCCGATGAAGTGATGTCGCAGTTCAATGTGCTATGCTCTTGAATGGAACACGGGTTCTTTATCATTGCAATTGTAGACATATTATCACAATAAATTGCGGTAGGCTGCTTCTGAATCTCCTGCAAATTTGCAAGAAAACGTCTTAGCCAAATGGCATCACAAGTTGCATATGTACAAGCAATATATTCTGCTTCAGCCGACAATAATAAAAGAGTTTTGAATGGAAAAGAAGATTTTATTTCACACTGAATTATTTGTTACAAATTGAATACATAATCACTCTGTTACAATCTGTATAAATAAGCAGAATTAGAACAGGTTTGGGCTTTCAGAATAATGGCCCATGTATGTTTAATAAGGGCAAACAGATGAGAGCCTTTGATAAATAAGAGAACGGTTGAGATGAAGCAATGTGGTGGCTCCTTCTATATAGTGATCGAGACTGAAATGTAACTCATTCTCTTATATTCCCCCTCAAACTGACGCAGCGGATAATTCAAAACGATTTTCAATCGATGAAAGTAGCAGTCGATGGATTGATGAATGCTGAATTGCCCGAATTCGTTGATCCGAAGATACCGAACTCTAGCTATCTCTGACTCGTTGATCCGAAGATACCGGGAAAGAGATCTACGATTCTTCGACGTTGATCTTGCGCACAAGATACCGTGAATCGGCTTCAACAAACGATGATCCGAGCGCACTCGAATGACGTTAGTGGAGATAGGAGATACACTCGACTACCAATTGAAATTGAAAGCAACAAGCTAACAAAAGAGAATTTTATTCAATATTCAACAACCATTACAAATGAAACAACTCGCCTATTTATAGGCTACAACACGCAAGCAGAAAAAAAATACAACTCCTAACTCGGCAACCGACTTACCAACATCTGCTTCGCGACTTAGGGATAACTCGGCAACGACTTAATCTTCTTTTTCGCGACTTAAGGGTAACTCGGCAACGATTTAATGGAAGCTTATCTCGGCAACGACTTAAAGCTTATCTCGGCAACGACTTAAAGCTTATCTCGGCAACGACAAATCGCGACTTAAAATGGCACGCGCACCACTGCTTCGCGACTCAAGGATAAGTCGTTCGCGACTTTCGATAGGTCGCGGTGATGGGGAACGCCGACTTTCTTTGTTTGCGCCCTAGATAAGTCGGCAGCGACTTAAGAATGGCGGCACGCGATTTAGGCAAAGCTTGATTTAAGGTGGAGCGGTGACTTAAGAAGGGGATAGGTCGTGGGTCGGAATCTGGAGCAGTTAGGTCGGAGGTAATTGGGTCGGAGGTGATAAGTCATAGGTCGGTCTCTGGAGCAGTTAGGTCGTAGGTCGGCATGGAGGTGGGAGTTAGGTCGTAGGTCGGCGTGAAGGTGGGAGTTAGGTCGTAGGTCGGCATGAAGGTGGAAGTTAGGTCGGAGCCTCTGGTCGTCGAACCTAGGTATGCTGCTTCATCATCCTCCCATTGTTGACAAAAATTCGACCTTGAATTTGTACTTCTCTCCTTTTCAACAAGCTCATCTCCATGGTACGGAATCAAATGTTTAACGTTGAAAACGTCAGCAGTGTGAATGTGTTCGGGCAACTTTAACTGATAAGCATTGTCATTGATTTTCTTCAAGATTTCTACTGGTCCAATCTTGCGAGCTTTCAACTTGTTGTAAGTCCCAACTGGAAAACGATCTTTCGTCAATACTGCGTAAACAAAATCGCCCTCTTTGAAGACTACACTCCTTCGTTTCTTATCCGCCATTTGTTTGTACTTCTCATTTGTCTTTTCCAATCGTTCCTGAACGATTCTATGGCACTCCGTCAACCCTTCAACAAAATCAGCAGCTTTCTTAACTGTCTTCTTTGATTGTGGTATTACCGTTAAATCCAAAGGTCCCTTTGGTAAACTCGAATAAACAATCTGGAATGGACTGAACCCCGTACTTCGATTCACAGCATGATTATGAGCAAATTCTGCCTGGCATAACTTCACATCCCAACTCTTCAGATTATCTTGAACAAGACATCTCAACAAGTTTCCCAATGATCTGTTAACCACCTCAGTCTGTCCATCCGTTTGCGGATGATAAGCACTACTAAATTTCAGCTTCGTTCCCACCATTTTCCACAAACTCAACCAAAAGTGACTCAAAAATCGAGTATCTCTATCCGACATAATAGATTCTGGCAATCCATGAAGTCGATAGATCTCCTTGAAAAACAATTGAGCAACATGAACAGCATCCGCCGTCTTCTTACAAGCAATAAAATGTGCCATTTTCGAGAATCTGTCCACCACCACATATATGGAATCGTTACCTCGCTGTGTCCTCGGTAATCCCAACACGAAGTCCATACTCACATCAACCCATGGTTTATCTGGTACAGGTAATGGCATATATAAACCAGCATTAGTCGCAGTTCCTTTCGAAACCTGACAAATATGACAACGCTCCACAAACCTTTCCACCTCTTTCCTCATCGATGGCCAAAAGTAGGATTGTGAAATCAACTGTAAGGTACGGTCTCTCCCAACATGTCCTTCTTCGTGTAACTCTTTGATAATCTTCATTCTCAGACTACCCTCCGGTATGCACAATCTATTTCCCTTGAAAAGAAAACCATCAATCATCATAAACTCATCAGTCTTCCCTTCATTGTCCCTTTCAACAAATTTCTTAAAATAAGAGTCTTCTGCAGTCTGCTCCGGCAATAATTCAAAACCAGTCACCTCAACTTTCATTGTTGTCAACAAATGACTCCTTCTACTTAAAGCATCAGCCACACGATTTGTCACCCCTGACTTGTGTTTAACAACAAAACTAAACTGTTGCAGATATGCAATCCACGATGCATGTCTTGCTGAAATCTTGTCTTGCCCTTGTAAATGCTTCAATGCTTCATGATCAGTATACAGAACGAACTCCTTCTGAAATAGATAGTGTCTCCAGTGTTTAATAGATTGTACAACAGCATAAAACTCCACATCATATGTATTGTATCGCATCTTCGCTCCGGACAACTTCTCACTGAAATATGCAATAGGACGCCCCTTCTGACTCAACACCCCTCCAATCCCAACCTTGGATGCATCAGTATGTAGTTCAAACACCAACTGAAAATCAGGTAGCACTAGAATTGGTGCAGATGTCAGCAATTCCTTGATTTTTCCAAAAGCAATCCCTGCTTCCTCTGACCATGAAAACTGTTTGCCTTTCATACAATCTGTAACAGGCGCCATCACACTACTAAAGTGTGGAATAAACCTTCGATAAAATAAAGCCAACCCATGAAAACTACGAACTTCCGTTATCGTCTTGGGCTGCGGCCAATTTCTGATCGCCTCAACTTTACTTTGGTCAACCTGTATTCCTTTCTCTGAAACAACATACCCCAGAAATAAAACACTATGCGTCATGAACACGCATTTCTTCGTTGCAGCATAGAATTGTTCTTGTCGCAATACCATCAGCACTTCTCGAAGATGATTCAAATGTTCCTCTGGACTCCCACTGTAAATAAGAATATCATCGAAATACACCACCACGAATTTCCCAATGAACGGTCGAAAAATCTGATTCATCACCCTCATGAAAGTACTTGGTGCATTGGATAAACCAAATGGCATGACCAACCATTCGTATAGACCCTCCCTGGTTTTAAAAGCAGTCTTCCACTCATCTCCTGGTCTGATACGAATTTGATGATATCCACTCTTCAAATCAATCTTCGAAAAGATAGTAGCTCCACTTATCTGATCCAACAAGTCATCCAACCTCGGCATTGGAAATCTATATCTCACGGTAATCTTATTCAATGCTCGACTGTCAGTGCACATCCTCCACGTCCCATCCTTCTTGGGTACCAATAAAGCTGGTACAGCACAAGGACTCAGACTCTCCTGCACACGCCCCTGCTCAAGCAATTCCTCTACCTGCCTCCGCAATTCTTCATGTTCCTTCGGGCTCATTCGATAATGTGGTCTGTGTGGCAATACAGCACCGGGAACAAGATCTATCTGATGTTGTATATCCCTCAACGGTGGCAACTCCGTTGGTAACTCCTCTGGAAATACATCGTCAAATTCTTTCAGAACTGGTTTAACTTCTTCTGGAATTTCAATCTCTTCACTGCTTTCTCGTCCAATCAACAAGAATACTTCTGGTTCTTCCTCAACCTCCTTAACAAACTCCTTCAAAGTCAATAAAGTTTTCAGCTCTTCGATTTCCTCCACTTTGTTTTCTTCCTGTTGGCGTTTCTTCGGAACCAGAGTAATCTTTGTACCTTCGAACATGAAACTGTAACTGTTGGTCCGTCCATCATGTTGTACTGCTCTATCAAACTGCCACGGTCTCCCCAGCAACAAATGACAAACGTCCATATCTACGACATCACACCAGATTTCATCTTTGTATTTCTGCCCAATTGAAAACTTCACACAAGCTCTACGTCCAACTTTCACTTCACCACCCTTCCTCAACCAAGCTAACTTGTACGGTTTAGGATGTTTCTCAGTTTTCAACTCCAACTTCTTCACTGCTTCTGTAGAGATAATATTATCGCAACTCCCAGCATCAATAACAAATTTACAAACTCTTCCCAGAATAGTGCATGTAGATTGAAAGATATTGTTCCTCAACCAACTACTTTCTTCCTCTTTCTTCGGTGTTAAACAACTTCTTCTCATCATCAATGCATACCCGTCATCTCCCGACAGTAAGTCTTCCTCCTCTACTGGTAAAGAATTAGAACATTCAGCTTCTTCCTCATCTTCCTCCTCAACTTCTGTCACCATGGTTCTCTTCTTCGGTTTCGGACATTCGTTGCTTTTATGACCCAACTCTTGGCAATTGTAACACTTGAAACCATTATTGACCTTCGCCTTCCCCACCTCATTCACAACTGGTTTTACAACAGCTTTTAAAACATTCGAACTCCCACTAGCTCCCTTCATCGGATTGTTGGAATTTGTAAACACACCTCCTCCTCGTCTACCCTGCTTTTCCCAAGCCAACGCCTTTTGGTGTGCTTCCGCTACAGATCTGGGATCAAACATATTAACCATATCCTGAATCTGCATTCTCAACCCCCCAATGAATCTAGATGTCAGTTGCTCTTCCGTCTCCATAATATCATTCCTTGCAATAAGTTGGTAGAATTCATCAGCGTAGTCATTCACAGATTTCGTTCCTTGTCTCAAGTTCTGTAACCTCTGATACATAAGCGATTGATAATTATAAGGTAAGAATGTCGCTTTCATCAATTTCTTCATCTTCTCCCAAGATTCAACCTTTGACTTCCCCATTCGTTCACGTGTAAGTTTAGTTTGCTGCCACCATGCCAAAGCTCTACCCCTCAACCTTGTAGCAACCAACTTCATTCTACGACGTTCTGGAACTTCTTTGAAATCAAAAATTTCTTCAACATTAGCCATCCAATCCAAAAACTCCTCAGCCTGCATACCACCTTTGAATTCTGGAATTTCAGTTTTCATACCAGATTCCCACTTGTGATCGTACTCCGACTGATTCCTTCCTCGTCCACGTCCTCGTCCATGAACACTACCACCATCATACTCTTCTTCTCCATCCGATGTATATCGATGTCGATCCTGACCACCAACATCTCTACCACCACCATTTCTTCCACCAACATTCCTACGATCCACATTCCTCCGATCTCGATCAGTCACATTTCTATCACGACCTCGATCATCAACATTTCTATCACAATCTCGATCCACGCTTCTATGATCACTATCAACTCTTCTCTCTCGATTAGAATGTGGTGAAACTCTACTTCTTCCATGGCTCGATTCAGGTGATACTCTTCTCTGATTTTGACTCATTTCAAGCATCATTCTCTCTAATCGACCAATTCCTTCCGTAAGCTTCTCATTGAAATTCTCGTTGATTCGTTGCTCCATTTCATCGGCCTCTTCTCTTCCGTACAAAGCATTAATATTGCGATGACGTTGAACTCGTCTTGGCGGCATGATTGAATACTTCACAAACACTTCAACAAATTCACACTTCAAGTTTCAAACACCTTTCGAACTTTGATCAAAAATGAATTGGATCGAAAACTCCAACTTTGTTGCAAAATATGATGAACACGATGAACACAACCTCAACACTTCAAATTCTCGGCTCCAAGACTCGATTTAGCTATGATTGGCCAAAACAAGCTCCGATACCAAACTGACGCAGCGGATAATTCAAAACGATTTTCAATCGATGAAAGTAGCAGTCGATGGATTGATGAATGCTGAATTGCCCGAATTCGTTGATCCGAAGATACCGAACTCTAGCTATCTCTGACTCGTTGATCCGAAGATACCGGGAAAGAGATCTACGATTCTTCGACGTTGATCTTGCGCACAAGATACCGTGAATCGGCTTCAACAAACGATGATCCGAGCGCACTCGAATGACGTTAGTGGAGATAGGAGATACACTCGACTACCAATTGAAATTGAAAGCAACAAGCTAACAAAAGAGAATTTTATTCAATATTCAACAACCATTACAAATGAAACAACTCGCCTATTTATAGGCTACAACACGCAAGCAGAAAAAAAATACAACTCCTAACTCGGCAACCGACTTAACAACATCTGCTTCGCGACTTAGGGATAACTCGGCAACGACTTAATCTTCTTTTTCGCGACTTAAGGGTAACTCGGCAACGATTTAATGGAAGCTTATCTCGGCAACGACTTAAAGCTTATCTCGGCAACGACAAATCGCGACTTAAAATGGCGCGCGCACCACTGCTTCGCGACTCAAGGATAAGTCGTTCGCGACTTTCGATAGGTCGCGGTGATGGGGAACGCCGACTTTCTTTGTTTGCGCCCTAGATAAGTCGGCAGCGACTTAAGAATGGCGGCACGCGATTTAGGCAAAGCTTGATTTAAGGTGGAGCGGTGACTTAAGAAGGGGATAGGTCGTGGGTCGGAATCTGGAGCAGTTAGGTCGGAGGTAATTGGGTCAGAGGTGATAAGTCGTAGGTCGGTCTCTGGAGCAGTTAGGTCGTAGGTCGGCATGGAGGTGGGAGTTAGGTCGTAGGTCGGCGTGAAGGTGGGAGTTAGGTCGTAGGTCGGCATGAAGGTGGGAGTTAGGTCGGAGCCTCTGGTCGTCGAACCTAGGTATGCTGCTTCATCACAAACCCAATGTCGGCTAGGGTTTGTTTGAGAGAGATGAGATCGATCTGCTCCAGAGAAAACATGAATAAAGCTGGATCGATTTGAATCGATTTTAGATACGATGGCTTTCTCCTTCTCTTCTATATCTGTAGATGTGATGAAGGTAGAGATTTGAGCAGAGAGTAACAAGAAGCTGGCGAAGACGCTGCTTTGAGAGGCTCGTCTTCGTCAGGTACTTGGGAAGTTTCTGGAATGTATACTGGAGCTTGAGACCTTTGGCTTAAATCGGCAACATCAACATTCAGTTCTCGTCTGAACTTTGTGAAGCTTTGCCTTGAGAGGGGTTTGGTGAGCACATCAGCCTTTTGGTAAGTTGTAGGTATGTATCTTACCCTAATATTGTCTTTCATGACCTGTTCTCTGATAAAGTAGAGGTCGAGTTCCATGTGTTTGGTCCGAGAGTGTAGAACAGGGTTAGCTGTAAGTGATATTGCACTGATGTTGTCGCACCAAATTGTCGCCTTGCTATTAGTGTTAACATGTAGTTCGCTTAGTAGAGATTGTATCCACATAACTTCTGATGCTGTACTGGCAATACTTCTGAACTCAGCTTCAGTACTAGATCTAGATACCGTTGACTGTTTTTTTGCACACCAGGATATAGGGTTCATTCCTAGAAAAATGCAGTAACCAGTAGTGGATTTCCTATCATCATAGTCAGTGGCCCAATCTGAGTCAGCATATGCATTGATGTTAAGTGATTTGCTTGATTGCATGATTAGACCTTGATCTAGTGTACCCTTGAGATATCTTAGAATACGTTTCACAGCTTTCCAGTGATCATCTAATAGTCTTTGCATAAACTGACTAACTTTATTCACACTGAAAGAGATGTCTGGTCTTGTTATAGTGGCATACTGTAGTGCACCAACTATGCTTCTATACTGCTTGTCGTTGGATATGAGTTCACCTTTGTGCTTTGATAGATGTAAATTGCTTGTCATAGGTGTAGGTAGAGGATTTGCTTTATCCATGTTGGCCTTTACTAAGATTTCTGTAATGTATTTCTTTTGACTCAGTTGTATTTCATTGTTTGATAGTCTTTTGACTTCAATCCCTAGAAAGTAGTTCAAGTTTCCCAGGTCTTTGATTGTAAATTCCCTATGTAGGAGCTGCACAGTCTTCTCAATTTCTGAGTTGTTGTTGCCTGTAATAATAAAATCATCGACATAGATTAGTACATATATGATAGTATCATTTGAGAATTTAAGAAATAAGGAGTTGTCTGATTTTGTTGGATTGTATCCAAGTTTGGCAAGTGTTGATTTTAGCTTTTCGAACCACACTCTTGGTGCTTGCTTGAGTCCATAAATAGCTTTGTTTAGTTTGCATACAAGGCTTTCTTTGCCTTTTTCAGTGAAGCCTTGTGGCTGTTCCATATATACCTCCTCCTGCAAGACACCATTGAGAAAAGCATTATTAACATCTAGTTGTCTGATAGTCCAGTTCTTGTGCAAAGCAATAGTTAAAATAATTCTAATGGTTGAGGGTTTTACAACAGGAGAAAATGTTTCATTGAAGTCAAAACCATTCTGTTGTGAAAAACCTTTTGCCACTAGTCGTGCTTTGTACTTAAGAACTGAACCATCTGAATTTCTTTTAATTCTATATGTCCACTTGCATCCAATTATATTTTTACGTATTGGTAAGGATACAAGATTCCAAGTGTTATTTTTCATTAATGCATTGTATTCTTCCTTCATGGCTGATCTCCAGTTGATATCATGTACTGCTTGTTGATAAGTACTGGGCTCAGTGTAGTCTGATACAATACTATAGAGTTTTGGTTTAAATATGCCGCTCTTGGCTCTTGTAATCATGTGATGTCCAGTATGTTCAGGTTGAGCAGGTTGAACACTGGTGACTTCAGTTACACTTTGTTGAGTATTGAGTGACACAGAGTCATTCAATACTTGACATGTGTCAGGATGTTGACTGGTGCCAGATGGGGAAAGATCACTTGACCCTTCAGAATTGTTACCTTGTTCTGGTCCAGTTTCACTTGATGACTGCAAAGGACTAGTACTAGTACTGAGATTATTTCTTTCCTCACTATCAGTGGTGCAATCAGAGGCTATCTCTTCAGAAAAGAGTGTTATTGGAGGTAATGAGTATCTAGCGTTATATACTTTATCAGATGTCTTGATTGCTACGTCACTGAAGGGAAATTTTTGTTCATTAAAAATTACATGTCTAGATATGTATATTCTTCCTTTACTATCAAGACACTTGAATCCCTTTTTATTTGATGCATAGCCTAAGAAAGTACAGGGTTGAGATCTAAATTCTAGCTTATGTTTATTGTAAGGCCTTAAGTAGGGAAAGCATAGGCATCCAAATACTTTTAAGTTTTGATAGTCTGGTTTGACTTTAGTTAGTACTTCTAATGGACTTTTATAGCTCAGAACCTTTGTGGGCAATCTATTAATTAGATAGACTGCTGTGAAGAAGGCATCAGGCCAAAATTTTAGTGGCAATGATGCTTGAGCCAATAAAGTCAAACCAGTTTCTACAATATGCCTATGTTTCCTTTATATAAGACCGTTTTGTTCAGAGGTGTAAGGACATGTAGTCCTATGTGTGATTCCCTTTTTCTGAAAGTAATCTTTCAGTGGTAGAAATTCTTTTCCACCATCTGTTTGAATAATTTTTACCTGACAGCCAGTCTGTCTTTCTGCATTGGCTATAAACTGTATCACTGCATTGTTAGTTTCAGATTTTGCCTTTAAAAAATATATCCAAACATGTCTAGAATGAGCATCAATGAAGGAGATATAATATTTATAACCATAATCACTACATATTGGGGCAGGACCCCATAGATCAGTAGCAATTAGTTCCAATGGGTTATTGTTCCAATGGGTTATTATAAACAGTCTCAGAGTCTGGAAATGCAAGCTTATGACTTTTACCCATTTGACAAAAGGTACAATTATAGGAAACTGGAATTTTATCAACAGAAATGTCATTGCATTTAGTTACAACATGTTTTAGGATTTTTATACTAGGATGACCCAGTTTACAGTGCCAAGTATCAAGACTTTTGCTACTATCATCAGTTTTTAATTCAGAAATATGACACCAATTTTCTTTATGATCAACATGTCTTGCATTTGCCACATCAAATTTGTATAATCCCTTATGTTGTTTACCCTGCAATAGAGTTTCCTTTGTTAGTATATCTTTTACAAAACAATGATTTGGGTAAAACTCAAAGTAAACATTATTATCCCTGGCAAACTGTGACACACTCATTAAATTCTTTTTAATGAGTGGGACTCTTAATAGGTTGTTGAGGTAAAGTTGTCTTGTACCTCTTAAGCTTGCATTACCAATGTGAGAAATGTGAATTGGTTTACCATTTCCTAAATATAATAATTGTGTACCTTTGTATTCTCTGTTGCCAAGGTTCAAGTTGCCCAGATTGTTGGTTACATGATTGGTAGCTCCTGAGTCAGGGTACCAACTATCATCATATATGTCTTCAATCTTGGCCCTGTCATCACTTCCTTTCTCAGTTTTAGTTTCTGATTGAGTGTTGACCAAGTTTGCACTGGGATTTGATGCTTTTGAACTATTACTGCTTTGTTGAGAAGGGATGTAATTAGCATCAAATCTGAAGTAGCATTTGTTTGCTGTGTGACCATATCTTTCGCATATTTGACATCTTGGTTTGTTGTTAAGACCCTGTCTGCCTCCTCTACCTCTGGATCTGTTGTACTGACCACCCCTTTGATTATTGTTACTGTGATTTCTTGCTGTATTGCTACTTTCTTGATTTCTGTTTCTGCCACTAGTAATGTAATTGATAGAGTGATCTGAATTGGTTGCCTTCTTTTGATCTAGTCTTCCCTCATGAGAGAGAAGTATAGAGTGAATGTATTGTAGCGATGGTAATACCTCACTAAAGGATATTACTGCCACTACTGATTCATACTCTTCTTCAAGGCCATTTAGTATAGATAGAACTTGTTCTGTGTCGGATACCTTATGTCCAGCAGAAGCAAGTTGATCACATATTGTTTTAGCTTTTGAAAGATATTCCCTCATGTTTAGATTATCCTTCTTTAAGTGATGCAATTGTCTTTTGTACTGCATGACTCTTGCAGCAGACTGCGAGCTGAACACTTGTTCAATAGTATGCCATATCTCATATGTTGTTTTGCATCCAACAATTTGTGGCAGTAAACTTGCACTGATAGATGATATCAACCATGAACTAATCAGACTATCTTGTCTCTGATGAGTTACATAATCTTTATTACTTATGAGTTTTCCATCTTGATCTGCAGTGAATTTGGGTGGGACACTTATGGTTCCAAGAACATAATCTTCAATTCCATATCCTCTGATTGCAGTTTCCATTTGGAATTTCCACAGCAAATAGTTTGATTCTTCTAATTGAACAGTGAATGATTGACTTTGTGGCTTGATGATGGAGCTCATGAATTCTTGGGTGATATTGGATTGAGTCTGAGCAGTTCTTGGGGTGGTTCTTGGTCCAGAGGTTGAAGATGCAACTGCGTTGTTGTCAGCCACTGCATTGTTGTCAGCCATGATGCAGATTCTTTAAGTGAGAAGATAAAGGGAGACTACAGGACAGATTCTTGAACAGAAAAAAAAAATCAACAAGAGTTGGACAATAACAGGTATGATGCAACCAGATCCAAGTGAAGAAGATTTTCTGATGGATCTTGGCACGGCACAGCCTTATTTTCGAATTTGAGGAGAAGTTTTTCACTGGATTTCTGGTTTCTTGAATCTGTTTTCTGAGTTTTTTTCTTTTTCTTCGAACCAATTTGTATAATGGCTATCTAGTGCAGCCAGTTGGGTGGTGAGTGATGAATGTTGACACCTCCTGACTTGGCATGGCACCGTGATGATCAAATGATAAGATCTGGTGAACAAATCTTGAATCTCAGATGATGATCTTCTGATCTGATGAGATTCAGACGTGCAGCCTATTCTCAGATGATGAGATAGTTGCTGATGAGAGTATGGCAAGGCACAATGCTGTTAAGCAAGATTGGCTCTGATACCATAAAAGAGTTTTGAATGGAAAAGAAGATTTTATTTCACACTGAATTATTTGATACAAATTGAATACATAATCACTCTGTTACAATCTATATAAATAAGCAGAATTAGAACAGGTGTGGGCTTTCAGAATAATGGCCCATGTATGTTTAATAAGGGCAAACAGATGAGAGCCTTTGATAAATAAAAGAACGGTTGAGATGAAGCAATGTGGTGGCTCCTTCTATATAGTGATCGAGACTGAAATGTATCTCATTCTCTTATAAATAATGCTACAGGTTTCCGCTTCTCTAAACTCTATGAAACAATATTAGTTACAAGGAAAAATACATAACCCGAAGTGCTTTATCTATCTTCTAACGAATCAGCCCAATCACTGTCTGTATAACCAATTAGCTTGCTTTCATTTTCTTTGACATATTTTATTCCCATTCTTTTTTATCCTTGCAAATATCTCAGGATTCTTTTAGCTGCAGCAAAATGTAATTTACTTGGCTCATTTATGAACCTTGAAACCATACTTACAGCTTGAACAATATCCGACCCTGTGTTTGTGAGATAAATCAATGAACCAACAAGACCCTTAAATAGTTTAGCATCTATTTTTCACTTCCATCATTTTTCATTAATTTATATTTGCTGGCATGGGAGTTGAAACTGGTTTGCAATTTTCGATGTGAAATTTCTTTAGAAATGCTTCTATATATTTTTCTTGAGATATAAATATTTCTCCTTTGGATTGCTTTACTTGAATTCCAAAAAATACTTCATTGCTCCCAAATCAGTCATCTCAAAATCGTTCATCATCCTTTGTTTGAATTCTTCAACTAACTTCATATTAGTGCCCATATAAATAAGATCGTCCATATAAATGCACATGATTAAAAAACCATTATTTTGCTTCTTTACATAGAGAGTAGGCTCGTTTGGACTTTAATGAAATCCAGTTTCGAGAAAATAACCATCAATTTTGCTATTCCAAGCTCTTAAAGCTTGCCTATCAGAGCAAATGATAGAAGGAAGAGGAAAATAACAAGTATCAAGTTAAATTATCTTAGGGGTACCAGTTGCGGGTTGTAAAAACCTAAAGCCCAAAGCCCATATATATTAGTTTCTCAAAAAACCGTGTAACCACTATATAACCTGATTTATCCATTATGTATCAGTATCATGATCAAGGTCAATACAAACAAATAAAATCTTCAAACTATTCTCATTTTCTATCATGGTATTAGAGCAGATCAGTCTAAAGACTAACTAATTGCCGTGCCATTACTCTATTATATCATATTTCATCATCTGAAGCAGGTTGCAATAGTTGCAGTTCTTCTGAGAAGCATCTCTTCATCTGTAACTGTTAAGTTCTTGATCCTTTAACTCGCTTTTCTTATTCTTTTCTGAAATTTTCACTCAAATTCATCATTAAGCCTTGCCTAGAAAACAGTCAGAATCATTTCATTACCCTGTTTTCTGCATGCTTTCAGAATTTTTTGTGCTTAATTCAAATTCTTGAATCTGGACAATCTTCTTGCTTGAATTTCATATCAAGAAAACTCTGTTTGAATAAATCATTAAAGTCAGTTATCTCAGATCTCACCCATGGCAGAAGGTGACATTGATAACAACTCATCCACATCGCCAAATCCAATATCAATTCCTGCACAACAAACCACAAATGGAAACCTCTCAAAAGTCTTAATCAGTCCTCAAACCCGATTGATACCAATACAACTAGATGAAACAAACTTTGTATTATGGAAATTTCAAATTTAAACCGCATTTAGAAAGTATGGATTAGAGGATTATATTCTTGTAATAAAATTAATACCAGAAAAGTGCACAACGGATGATGAAGGAAACAATGTGAACAATCGAGAATGTACAATTTATCAAAGACAAGATAATTTGTTGAGTTCTTGGTTGTTATCTATTATCAGTGCCAGTTTGTTACCGTAATTAATAGGATGCAAAACAACAAGTGAAGTTTGGTCTACAATAGAGCAAATTTTCAACTCACAGTCAGCAGCAGAAGTTATGTACTATAAAAGACAGCTGCAAAGTTTAAAGAAAGAAAGCATGTCAATGAGAGAGTATTTGACAAAAGTAAAAACATTATGTGACTTACTTGGTGGTGCAGGATATGCCATTTCTGATATAGAGCAAATCTTGTCCATACCAAGTGGTCTAGATGATGATTATGAATTTGTAGTAGCTGTAATATCATCAAAGGATGTTACACCATCACTATCATATGTGCATTCTACCCTTCTTGCTCATGTAGAATAGAGCAAAAGAAACCAATGATCTTTTATTTTTCAGTCAATTATGCCTCAAACAACAAAATCAAGAATCAAGAAAGGCCTTATGCACCTAAAAATGAAGGAAACAACAATCAAAGAGGAGGTTCATCATATAGATATAGGGGCAGAGGCGAAAGATGGAGTAATAACAATAGTAATAGACCTAGATATCAAATTTGTGAAAGATTTGGTTGTGTTGCTTATAAATGCTATTTCAGATTTGATGTCAATTACCAACCAGGGCAACAGAGGCAATAAGGTAATCAAAGAACTTACAACCCAAGTGCAAACTTGGCAAATATTCAGCAAGAGTCAAGAAACCAGCCTGAAATTACAAGAAATATTCAGAATGATTATGCCAAAACAGAAGATATACAAGATGAAATCTGGTATCCTGACTTAGGAGCAACAAATCATGTGACTAATAATCTCAGCAATCTGAATCTTGACAATAGGGAATACAAAGGTAAACAGTGTATACATATGGGTAATGGTGAATCAACTAAAATAACTCATACAGGAAATGCTTGCATACAAGGTGTAAGACAACTTTATCTTAATAATCTGTTAAGAGACCCTAAAAATAAGCAATCTAATTAGTGTATCTCAATTTGCTAGTGGTAATGATGTATACTTTGAATTTTATCAAAAATATTGTCTTGTTAAAGATATACTAACTAAGAAAATACTTTTACAGGGTAGAGCAGTAAAGGGACTCTACAAATTTACTCTTGTTGATTCAATAAATTCAGGAAATACAAAAATGTGTTGTAACATTTCTGAAACTCAAAATAGAAGCAATATGAGTACTTTTGATATCTGGCACTATAAAATAGGCCACATCCCAGTATCGAAAGTATAAAGAAAATTCCGAGTAGCAATAATATTTCTTATGATTTTACATCTACTCCTTATTTTTGTACATATTATCAAATGGGAAAAAGTCATAAATCAGCATTCCAAAATTCTAAAACAAAATATGATAAACCTTTAGAACTTGTTGATCCATGGGGACCTGTACCTATTGATACTGTTTATGGCTTTAAATATTACATATCATTTATAGATGCATATTCTAGATATGTTTGGATTTATTTTTGTTGAAACTGGATCAGCCTACAGCGGAAGAAATGAGTTAATTTAAAAAAGTTTACCATTTTGGATCATTAATGAGCCTATGAAGTCTAAATATACTTAGATCTTAACTAAATCTTCTTTTAAATAAAATCAATATTTTATTTAATTTGGTGAAAAAAATAACAAAAGGGTTTGAATATTATATAAATTTAAATGAATGAGTGTATCAAATATCTACATGCAGTTACTTATCAAAATAAATACGAGAAGGAAACTTCTCTAATAGTTATGCAATGAATTAAAAGAGTAAACAACATTAATTGAAGAGAGAGAAACCTCTCATTTTTGTCTCTGATTAGATTGATAATATGTTAAATAAACATGTTAACGTTTCTAATGAATGTTTTATTAGCAATGCATTAGTCCAATTTGATTTAATTAATTGCAAATGATTCTGAGCACATCACATGCATCCGTGTGTATAGTGTAAGTGCAACATATAAAAGCGTACAAAGCTAATGTAAACATTGCATATGTATTGGGATTTACATCACATAAGACACATTTCCCATCTATATATGCCTTTGTCGTCCTAAACATGAACAATTTATTTATTTATTAATATATATATATATATATATATATACAGTAAATACACACATACATACAATTAATGTTTAGCATAACAGTTCAAATAAAATAGATTTCACTTCAATTACAAGTAGTAAATCAAAGAATATTAAGGTTAATGAACATGGTTTGAATCAGTTGTGAAAATATTCCTTCCTTTTTAAGTAGAAATATAATTTTTAATTAGATGGAATTGCAAATCATAGAAATATCATTGATTTAATATTTGATTTGATTTCATACAAACAGCAAGTCAAAGAATATTAAGATTAATGAAAATGGTAAACAGTTGAGAAAAGATTCCTTCCTTTTTAAGCAGAAATATAATTTTTAATTAGATGGAATTGCAAATCATGGAAAATATCATTGATTTAATGTTTACCTTTATCTTTTAAAAGAAAAAGTTTATCTTAGAATGATTTGAAACATGACATTTAAAACATCATTTTAATTGGATAACAAGGATTAATTAATGCGATTATTACCAATTTTAATTACATAGCAACCCATGTCTAAATATTCAGCATAAACCTTTTGATATGAAAAACTGAACTATGAATAAAAAAAATCCAAAGTTCAATTATGTTCTGTTTGTTTTAAACAACAAAATCAAACGACATAGGCAGATATAGATTTGAGATAAGAATTGATCTAGATTAAACAAACTTTTTAAACAATCACATAGAGTGCAGAAAATAAAATTAAGAAGGTGTAGATCTAGGTTAAATTAGTTAATCAAACAATCATATATGAGATGGAAAATGAGATGTTATAATTCATAACAAAATAGCAGTGAATGAAAGAAAACATTCTATGTTTTAACATCATAGAACAATGGACTCAAGCAAGGGAATGAAGATATTCAAATCAAGATTCAAATTCACAAGTATGAACAGAAGGGAAAGATAGAGATTAAGGGGATAAGAACAAATTATAAGATATGCAAATATAGAATTATACAAACATATAATTACCTTAGGATGAAGCATGTAGAAACACATTGAATGATAGAAAAATAAAAAGATCCGATTGAACACTCTCTAAATTCGATAGACCTTACCCTTCATCACACCTTGATTTGTGGTTTCTCATCAGATTTCAAATAAATCACCATTCCATTTTGCAAAAGAAGAATGAACCACCTTTTTAATTTAGTTTGATGTTGATTTGAATTTGTTTTTGATGTTTTTTCTGGATGAAGTTTCAGCCATGAATGAATGATAGAGAAGAGGAGAACAAAAACAATTCACGTTCTATTCTCTGTACTTTCTAAAAATGAGGAGGTTTTGTTTTTAATAGAATTAAAGAAACCTTTTCCTATTCTCCTATTAAAATTTCCTCCTTTATTTCCTCTTTTAAAATTTCAATTAATCTCATTAATTGATTTCCTCCTCTTACCATTATATGGTTGATCCAAGTACATTCCAAATATGCAACATTTTCAAATAAAACAAAACAACTTTTATGTGATTATTTTATTATTTAAAACATGTTTAAAATTATATCGATATCGCATATCGATATATGCAAATATAACTTTTATATATGCATTGAAATAATTACCAACAACAATCAAAACATCAAATAAATTAACAATAATTAATATTTCATATATATCAGTTAATTTGATCAGTTTACAACATTTTACAAATTAATTAAATTATGGTCTTCGGAGAAATCACAAATGCGGTTGTGTGACTCTGAGGTGTGAATTCAGTCAACGATTAATATTGAAAAATTCAAATATTAATGTTCACACGTCACTTAGCAGGTGGTATAACAGTTTGGCTGAATTCATCGCTTATAGGTCTTTTCGGTAAAATCAAATTTTACTTATTATAAGCAGTACCTGATAGTGACAATTATTTTCACCAATTCTCTTCGTCAAAACTATATCACATTAGGAGTTTTGGAATTTGGTAATGGTAAAATTTCAATATCATCCACATTCAACTTTATAGTCCAAACACAAAGTCATGTTCAATAATAATTATTATTATTGACCAAAATGCTCTGCCCAGAGACTTTGACTTTGAATTGACTTGAGTTGACCATGATACTAACCCCATATAACCGAGGAAACGAATCCTCTCTTGAATAGTGCTTCACTTCCAATACTTCCACTCGATCTAACTATAGTCACTCCATGGAATGCCATGCCATAATTTGACTGTAATCAAAGCAGAGCTTTTATGTTGAAGATCCACAATATTCTCAAGTCGAGAGAACTGTGCAAATCAATCACATCGGTATTTTATGTTTGACCTTAGTTATATTAACCAACAGAAAACTATTGAGTGAGTCATTCCATAATTATCCAATAACTATCAGTACGTAACGCCTAAGTGCTCCAGTAGTCATGAGTAATACACTGCCCAACATTTGGAGAGCGTTACATACTCTAGTCTCAACGGATACATTGATATCCAGTCTCGATGCATCTTGACTCGGAACATTTAAAATGGTATATTTGTTTTATTGTGATATATTACTCACGGTTACAACATTTTATAACTACTATCACAAAATATACCATTTATGGATTTTCTATTAAATATACTTTTAATTAAATTAATTAATTAATATAACCATATTATATCAAGTATATAATAGAAAGAAACACCTTTATTGTGAATAAGATTAGTCAATGAGTTAGATATATGTAACTAAGTTACATAATTGCCTCTAGGGCATATCCCTAACTCTATCAATCTCCCACTTGCATTTAGGGTCAATTATGGAATCTTATTCAAACTTCTCCAATCGGTTTCTCAAACCAGTTGGGTCGGTCCCTTTGTGAACGGGTATGCTATTATGTTTCAATTATCTGCTCTGTCAATCAACTCTCTCCGACGGTGATAAACTGCTTTATCACATGGAACAATTCATAGTATGTCTCTCGACCTCTAGTGAGCTCTGAGTTCTATTACGAACCATATCGCGACATTGTTATCCTATAACAATGTTATGAGATTCTCAATATTTGGAATAGGCTCAGCTATAAATTCGTGCACTTTTAATTTTATATACATTATTTTTATTGCGGCAGTATTCAAGGCGATGCACGTAGCCTTTTTTTATTAAATCGGCCACAATTTTTCATTTAGAATATTTCCAACTTAAGGATTCTTAACTTCAATTTATTGTTGACATACCACACTCAATATGACTTATGATTTGAGTTCGAACACTCCTTCATAAGGAGTTTTTGTTTTTGTAAACCATTCTCTAGTATTTCATAAACACGAGAATACTTCAAACAACCATTTAGTGATATCAATTTGAATTTGATATTTGCTTCATGTATCAAATACATAACAAATCATGATATCGTAGACAACATAACATGTATGATAATTCCTTTTGCCAATGCAAATAAATCAGTCTTACATGTTCCGTATTAAACATTTTAATAAGGTGTCCTTACATATCATTTTAGACATTTCCGACATCTTTTATACTTACTATAAAAGACATCATTTATTAATCCAATATTGAGTACTAAAACAACTAAGGCGGATTTTAACACAAGTACATCGTTGAAATCAACAACGTGTTGTTTACTTATAATTTAGAAATATCAATGTACCTTTTAACGTTCTATCTTATGAACACGCGCTTCCTCTGCACTTTGTTTGAAAATCAAACTATTTGATATTTCTATCAAAATAATTATTCAATCTTGATGCTTATAAGATGATACTTTCGTATCATTTTTTGGATCATATCCAAAGACTCACAAACTCAATATCGCTCCCACCGACTTTAAGACATTTTTGATTAATATATGTAAACAGCTTACTCTAAATTGCTATTTAGAATTTTATGTTTCAATACATCTATACCAAAACACTAGGACTTATTAAGCGATAATTTTCTGAGTAAATTCGAATTGACTTGAACATGTTGAATTCGAATCTATTACGCTAATTTCAATAATTGAAAATTGCGATATTATTCTTATCAACATTGCTTATTTAATTCAACTGCATTTGTCTTACTCATAAAGACACAGTCGTGGTCGACGGATCTTATCCCTTCAGTTACGACCACCAAAATCTATATTTTGATAGCGTACTTGGAATTCTTTGAGATTTGCGCATCATACCATAAAGAGTCAACACTCACAATGGTTTAATTAAACAATCTAGAATTATATATTAAAAAAATCATAGTTTCTCTTCCATGTACGAGAATACTTATTAGACATTCTAATGCTATGTGTTCGTTTAGGTTAGTTAATTTCATTTCATCTCATGTAATCAATTCTATATATGGATCGTATCCAATTCTATTTTACTACCAATAATTCCTCAAATAAATTTCTTCACACTGAAGTTGGTATACCTTGAAAGGACAATTGTTTCTTAGTGCAACAGAATAGGTATTCATAAACGTTTTATGAATTTATTTATTTATAAAACTGATTTGGTTTTAGTTTACAAAAATTATGTTCGAAACATAAATATGTCATCCAATGACAGTCTTTTCAAAATTCTTTTGGGGAGATTCATACAAGATCCCTCATGAACAATTATTACGTGCAATCTTTCGACTTGCAGAACCTGCCATCTCCTTGGCTTAGGATATGTTGGAGTTTCTTATAAACTCTTATCTTGTAAAATTCTATAAATTGTTATTCAGATGAAATAATATTAACCTTGTGTACTACCCTTAAGTACATTACCTTGTAGAAAGAAACTAACTCAACTTCACTCATAATTAACCGTACATTGTCCAACAAAGTTCGATTATTCCATATCGATGCATCATTATGTATCACATGGAGGAGTAATTTTGAGATTGAATCTTTATTCATTTTAGGTACGCTTAGAACATTTTCCAATATGCTCACTCATTCGATCAAATCAAATCATTTCTATCGCATGTTATTTTATTTACTTCTGTTTTATATCCTATAAGTTTATCATAGATATGCTACATGTGTATCAAATACAAATGTCCATGTTGACGATAACTCATCGGTGAGTATGACGAAGTATGTGGAACTGTTTTGGTATTTATAGAATTACGATGCATACTTCTATATGTATCAATCCGAAGAGTTCATCAACTCTTATGATACTCCCACTAAATGGGTGCATAGCCCTTTATTGTTTGAGATATAATTAACAAGTATCATGTGATTCAAAATCATACAATAAAATTATTTCTCAAAACAATGGCTTAGTCTATAATTCCAAAACAACTGTAAATAATATTAGATACTTTTGTGTTTTCCAATGCATCACTTTTGTTATAAAAAATTACCACATTATAGTTTTATTTCACAAAGAATATTCATAATATTCATATTGAAATATAGCCATGTCTATTTTTTCGGTCGGTACAGAAAAATAATCATTTTTTCATAAACAATTGATGGTAAGTTTTACGAAAAAAAATTTGTACTATGATGCAATTAATAAGTGCTATATGACATGATCCCACTATTTCCACCATTACTATAATAGCATACTAAATTAGGAGGTCCATCATTCACTTAATACAATTTTTTTATTTCTTACACTGCAAATATTTACAGTGGAGAGTTTGTAGATCAAATATCTTGAGCTCAAAGAAATAAATCTCATAGAAAACAATTTTCTATATGAAAATGTATTACGGAATAGAAATCATATTTCTTATTCCAATATTAAATATCAATTATTATTACAATTCCCATTTCCAATGTTTCTCTATGAAGTAGAAGTGATTATTCATTCTCTTTATCCCAACTGTATCTTATATTACATCTATTCTTATACATTTGCTTTCCTTTCAAATGGTCAAACTATTCAAAAGAAAACCATACTACAATATCATAACAAACTCTTTACAAAGGCGCATTCGATTATCCTTAACATTTAAGGACATCAAATATGTTGCACTTTACGTAAACCGATCAAAATGACATTTCATCGATCGAGTTCTTATATCTATCTTGTAGTTTTGGGTCTTGTGTTACATTAACAAAGTATGATGCCTTTTGTAATCAATCAGATTGAATACTTGATCTCGCACTAAGGTTTATTTGGTTTTTCGGATGAACTAATTTCATCGAAGTATTGTACATTACAAACTTTGACCATTCACCATATAACATTTATTTGCAATTGTATATGGATCAAATATCCATAGTCTTGTATTGCTTGTAGATTTTGAAACTCATAGAATGCAATACATGGTCTTGATCAAATAAATGAATAAGTGACCGAACCACAAATGTATTCAATAGTTGTAAAATCAGGAACCTGCATGGGTGTTGAAATGTTAACATGCAATATGAATTTAATAGTCAGTATTATATTTCCATTTGTCAACTTTAAATTCAGTTTGTTTATATAGTTAATTGATAAACATTTTATTAATCATACTAAATGCACAAATTTATCATTATAGATAATTATAACAGTATTTAGCATATGTTCTTATAATATTAGAAAGGTTAAATGTTATCATTTCATTTTCTAATAAGGCTCCCACTAGTATTTTATGTTTCTCCAAAGCCTAAGATGAAACATAGAAGTCTTTCGACTTTGCTAGTGGGTGTTAGGACTCGTCTGTCTTGGTATTCTGACCTTACTTTACTCAACAAATCATTGTGTCACAAACGATGGATAAATCCTTATCAGTTGTATCACATACAGCTCCTAACATATTTTTCCTTGTCCTAATCTCATTTCGACCTTGTGTTTTCTCAACAAATCGAAAGAGATTATTCACTTATACCTACCATATCACGACGGCCTAAGTATAGTATATGTACCTTGAGTTCGCTCAACGAATACATATAATTATCTTACCTCATCTATTCAGTATATTAATAATACTACACATAACATTTCAAGCTTCAGTTTGCTCAACAACTAAGAAGTATGCAAGTAATTTAGTAATATATATATGGTAGAGGACAACATTATATTGAAGATTCATAATTTTCAGTATATTATATTGAGTGATATCGACTTATTGAATTATGTATTTCTTATGAAATACCCTTGTGATTCAAGTGTCGGACACATCAGAAATCAGAGTATACGTACATTTACGTATGTATTTATTCCTTAAGTCTATTTGGGTTCCTTTAATGTTCCCCTTTAGTTTATACACTCATAATATATAAGTTTCATTATTATTAACTTTTATATTTTAATTAACTTATACAATAATCTTATGTATAACATTTTATTAATTAAATCTTATTTAATTAATTTTAACTAATTAACTCTTTAATTAATTTTAAATTAGTATTTCAGCACAACTTTTATATTGGATATATCTATTATAACCTTTATAGGATAACACATATATCTTATATATGCATATTTTTTATTTAATTAATTAACCTTTAGTTGATTTATTTCATTAAACAATTTTAAATAAATTACATCAATTTGAAAATTTACCTTACATACATGTATACTTGAGTTATCTTAACACTTTAAAATAACATAACATATATCAACATATATAATACATGCATATAAGTATTAATTAACTAACTAATTTAATTAATTTATTTTATTAATCTCACTAATAAATTTTAAATTTTGAAATTTATATTTAAACGACATCAAACATTTTGAAATTTTCATTATCTTTTCAAACATTTTGAAACTTTATGTTATACTATAACCTTTTATGATAAACATGTTTTTCTAATCCTTTTTCTCTTTTCCTTCTTTTAATGGCAGAGCCTCCTCATCCCGCTTCTTTTTCTCTTCCTCCCTCCACTCTTCAACCTGCTTCTCCTGTTCCACCTCTGTTAGCTTCTTCTCTTTCGCCCTCCCTCCCCGAGCCAGACCCACCTCCCCCTCTCCATGTCCAGTCATCTTCTATCCTACCTTCTTCCTCTCTCCTGCAACTCTGGCTTTCTCCTCCTCTCTAGTCTGCCCTGGTCAACAAGCATGGACTTCTTTATTCAGAAACAAACCGCGCAATGCGGGGAAGTACATCCCTGTTAACTTCAGCAATGTTTTTTCTGACGGTGCTCTCGTGCCACCTACTGATGTTATTGAAGCTGATCAGTCTGTATGGAATGACTACTTGGTGGGCTTTTTCTTGGATAAGCCGCCATCGTTCACTGTTGTAGTTCAGCATCTCAAAAAGGTCTAGCATCTGAAGGGGAGTATCAAGGTTAAGTCTGATGGGTGTGTATTCCTTTTTCTTCTTTCTAGTGTAGAAGATAAGAGAAAAATCATAGAAGGAGACCCTATTCTCATGCGCAACAAACTGTTCATTGTCAAACAGTGGGACCCATTGGCTAGCAATGTATGTGGCTCCATCACTTCAGTCCCTCTTTGGATACACATCACAAACATCCCCCTAATTTTATGGTCCCCTATAGGAATTAACTGGCTAGCTAGCCGTATTGGTAGGGTAATGTTTTTAGATGAAATTACTGAACGTATGGAGAGATTGACATATGGAAAAGTTTTAGTAGAAGTAACCCCTACTTCTGACATGCCACAAAGCTTCCCTGTCCTCTTATTTTATAGGACCAAACAAGTAGTACATGTCCACTACCAATGGAAACCAGAGTCTTGTTCAACTTGCAAAGTTTTTGGACACAATATTAACAGTTGTTTGAATTATGGGGTAGAAGAAAAAAGTGCAGAGAAGGTTGGTACATTGCAAAAATAAAGAGGCCTTTATGAAGGAAAAGGGGTATCAGCATGTTCAACCAAAAAGGGATGTTAGGAATGCTAATGTGTGGAGGAAGGTGGGTAATGTTAACAGGAAAAATGTTACGTCAACTAAAGGGGGATGTCACAAAAGAATGCAAGAACTGTCACTGCTACTACTGGGGAAGTGAGTATGAAGAATAAAAATGATATACTGGAGGTTGAGCCATCGGTTGTCAATGTGGAAAATGAACGAGAGGAGGGTGAGCTAGTTGATGGTCTGGAGGAAGATTTATTGGATGTGAATAAATTTCATGTTTTGCAAACAAATGATAATGTATGTGATGATAATTCTAAAAGGTAAGGAAATTCAATTTTGATAGTAAATGGTGACATAATGGGAACTAAATTTTCTTCAAGTCAATCTCAACATTACTCGGAGCAGTTGTGTGTCACAAGGCAGGAGTCTACTAATTCTAAGCAATGTTCACAAAGCTTTGAACATAAGCAACTTGTAAATGAAAATGAAGCTGACTTGAGTAAAGAAGCAAGTACAAATGATATCATCGAAAATTTATTCACAACTGCAAGAAACTACTTCAGCTAATCTGCAACAAACTCTTAATTCAAAAATGCCTGAAGATAGCTGCATTCCTTTGGTTTCTACTGATGCATGTGCCTTTGAGTTTGAACCTTGTGCACATGCACACAATGTCAGTGTGCATGTCTCCCATCCTTCTAATTCCCTTGCTTCCACTTCTACCACTCTCCCTTACTCTCACATCCCTCCTCCTACTGGGTGGCTCCCACCTCCTGTCTGCACCACCCCTCCTCCTCCTCCATGTTCCACTGTCAAGCCTTAGACCAGCACAAAACCCAAAAAATATCTCAAGTGATGTGATTTGGACAAAGGTCTCATAATTGAATACTCTGATACCTTGCAGGACACAAACACTACTAGTTCAAATGTTCTACGAACTAGAGGCAACTCCTATCCTATTCCCCTATAGTTTATATCATGTTACATAATTTTGGGTGCTGGAATATTCGTGGAGCGCATTTGACCGTTAAACAAGTGCAAGCTAAAGCCCTCATCATTGAAAACAATTTGAGCATCTTGTCTATTCTTGAAACCAAACTAAATCATTCTCTCACTATCAAAGCATCCTCTCTTATCAAACTAACATGGAATTTGCACCATAATCTTGATAAAGCTCCTTATGGCAGAATTCTTGTCATGTTTGATCCTCTTGTTTATAACCTTGACCCAATCATCACCCACAGGTAGTTCATTCACTTTCATGTTCTTCACCTTCCAACCACTTTATCTTTTTACATAAACTTTATCTATGCTGACAACCACACTGCCCCTAGGCGTGAGATGCTTGATTACCTTCCTCACCTTCATCAAGAAACTCACCCTTGGTACGTGATGGATGATTTCAATTGTATGCTTCATCCCACTGATAGAGCTGGGGATTCTCCTTTATCCCTTTCTGACGTTTCCCCTCTTAATGAATCAATATGTTCCTCTAATCTCCATGAGCTTCCTTTCACTGGCCCTACCTTTGCTTGGAACAATAAAAGTCGTAGTGGTATTCGAACAATGAGTCGTATTGATTTGGCCTTCTTTAACTCCACCGCCCTCACTTCTTTCACCAATTCAATAACACATATCCTTCCCCCTCTCTTATCTGACCACTCTCCAATTTTTATCTCTTCCAGAAGCAATGCCATTAAAATTAATTCAAGTTTTAAATTTTTGACTCTTGGGTCACTGATCTTAATTTTTTAAATATTGTGAAGCATTCTTGGAAATCTCCCTTTTATGGTAACAAACTTTTTATTTTTCAGAAAAAGCTAAAGGTAACTAAAGTGGCTTTGAGATAATAGGCTAGGGAAAAATATTGCAACTCTGACAAATTATCACAAAGGCTCACCTCTCAACTAGCTGATGTGCAATTACAAATGTTGAGCAACCCAGGTAATAATGAACTTTCTAAATTGGAGCATGAATTAACTCTGCAGTTAGCTGATGCTATGACCACTGAGAATAACATGGTAAGACAAACGCTAAGAAAGGAATGGGATATCAATGGTGACAGGAACACTGCGCAATTTCATGCATCTTTAAAAACTAAAAATGCAAAAAGCAACATCCATGAAATTATTGACTCTCTAGATCAACTACAAACCACCCCTGAATTAGTTGACAATGCTTTCTGGGACTACTATCATAGTTTGCTTGCCTCCCAAAGCCCAATTCCTATTAATACTCAAGAGCTTTTGTCCACTCCTCTTCCTATGCTGATTGATCAGGATATCAATTTTCTTTCCCAAAAGATTTCTAATGATGAAATTAAGAATGTTATCTTCAGTATGAAAAGAGGATCTTG
The DNA here is from genome assembly GCA_030737815.1 of Allium fistulosum. Taxonomy (NCBI): domain Eukaryota; kingdom Viridiplantae; phylum Streptophyta; class Magnoliopsida; order Asparagales; family Amaryllidaceae; genus Allium; species Allium fistulosum. Next base: position 857,770,664 of record CM060907.1, read on the forward strand.
TGCTGGTCCTGATGGTTTTAGCACTACTTTTTATGTCCATTGTCGTGATATTATCTCTGAAGACCTTTACAGTGCTATGCATAACTTTTTTAACCATAGTAAATTGATGGTTTCTATCAATACTACTAATCTAACCCTCATCCCTAAGAGTAAGCATGCTAGTTCTGTCCAAGCTTTTAGACCCATTGCTTGTTGTAATGTGCTTTATAAGTGCATTTCCAAGGTTATTGCTTCTAGGCTCAAGTTTGTTCTTCCGTTTGTTATCTTTAAAAATCAGTCAGCTTTCTTACCTAATCGAAGCATTTAAGATAATGTGCTCTTAACCCATGAACTACTAAATGGCTACAATCACACTTATATTTCTCCTAGAGCCATGTTAAAGCTGGACATTAAAAAGGCTTATGACATAGTTGAATGGGATGCAATTATTGGAATCATGTCCAGAATGGGCTTTCCCTACCACTTTGTTAGTTGGATTCATACCTGTATATCAACCGTTTCATACTTTTTGTGCTACAACGGCAAAGCTGTGGGTTACTTTAGGGGTAAGCACGACATCAGGCAAGGTGACCCATTATCCTCATACTTATTCATTATTGTCATGGAACTTTTTACTCAGTTGATCAACAAACAAATTGAAAACAAGAATTTTGTTCTTCATCCTAATTGTAAACATCCTTCTATCTCTTCCTTACTTTTTGTTGATGATGATACACATTTTACTAAGCCAACTGTTCCTTCCATGTCTACCATTTCCACTGTTTTGGAAAGCTTTCATGGTATAACTGGTCTTCAAGTTAATAATGAAAAATCATCTCTTCTTACTGCTGGTATGACCGCTCCCCAAAGTCAGTTAGCCCATGAGCTCCTTGGATTTCCTCCTCCCTTTTCTAATAGTTCTCACCTTGGCATACCCCTTGCTTCCTGTAGGATCAGATTTGCCGCTTGTCTGCCCCTTTTTGAAAAAATTACCAGTACCATGAATTCCTGGGTTAATAGATTTATTTCTCAAGCTGGAAGGCTTACCATTATTACCTCAATCATTCAAGCCATGACTGTTTATTGGTGCAGATGTTTTATTCTTCCATCTAAGCTCATTTCAAACATTATAAAGGCCATGAACCACTTCTTGTGGGCTGGGGATATGTATTCTAGAAAATTAATTCCCATTGCTTTCACTAAAATTGAAAAATCAAAAGCCCAAGGTGTTCTGGGGATCAGGAGCCTTAAAATATGGAATAGTGCTGCTTTTCTAAGCACTTTGATAGCCATATTAACAATAAACCCAATCTATGGGTCCAGTGGGCTAGAGCTCACCACCTTGGTAGCAAGCATTTCTGGGTAACGGAGCCTACCCCTCACTATGGCTGGGTATGGAGGTCTATCCTTCAACTAAGGGATTCACTTCTGAAGCATGTAAGGGTGTAGTCTCGACTACCAGTGTTACTAAGTTTTGGTATGAGCCTTGGGCTGCAAATGAATTATTATTATGCAACTTATTATCACATAATGAGATAGTGCAAACTAGTATACCATTGTCTGCTAATGTTAATGATTATATGCATGAAGAAAGTGTATCTTTTCCTTATATTAGTAATGCAAGAGTTCAACAGTTATGGCAAACCATTCGTAGCTCCAAAATTAAGTTCAGAGAGGCAGGGTATCTCTGGACAAATAAACTTGTGCCTCATTCTATTTCCACTGTTTATTCTTGCCTAGTTGGAAGTGGCAATCTCTCTGTGTTCAGTTGGTATCAAAGAGTTTGGAACTCCCACTGCTCACACAAATTAAATTTTCTTCTTTGGAAGGTATTAAGGAATGCACTACTAACTAAATCTAAGCTTATTTTAAGAGGGCTTGCAATTGACAATGTGTGTGTTTTCTGTGATAACCATAACGAGGATAATGTCCACTGATTTTTCAACTGTGATTACACTTATTCAGTTTGGGCACCCGTTCTTGCAAAGGGAAAGTTTCCTCCTCCTTTGCGGTTCACTTTCGATGAATGGAACATGATCTTTAAGGCGACTCGGTGGAAGAACAATAAATCCCTACTCTGTTACTATGTTTAAAAGTGATGATTATGAGGTCTGGAAAGAAAGAAATCTTAGGGTTTTTCAAAAGAAAAGAAACCAGGTTAAAGTAATTTGTAATGCAATTTATAGTCGTGTTGGGATGTCTGCTGTTTCGCATGGGCTTCTCAGTGGTCAGGAGGCGGATGCCATGTGGGCTTGATTTGTCTGATTGTGTTTTTGTCTCTTTTTCTTTGTTGTGCTTTTTTTGTTGTTTCCTCTTTCTTTTTTTATCTTCTCTTGTTCCCTCTGTTGCTTTTGAGGATCTAGCACGTTATTTCCTCCTTTCCTTTTTTGAAATAAATATGGTAAGGGTCCAGTTCAACCCTGCTTGCTTTGTAAAAATAAACATGTTTTTATTTTAAATTTACATTTAAATTTAAAACTTGTCTCAATTTTCAAAACATTTTTTAAAATTAGTCTAAGGCCCAATTCAAATTGGGCCTTTTCTATTAGGGGCAACCTTTAGGCTCACTTCACCTTTCAGACTAGGCAAGTAACCAGGTAGGGCATGGTACTTAAATACCCAATTCCTATCCCAGACATCACCTTTCTAGACACCGTACTAAGTGCGCAAGCTTAATTAGTTAAACCTAACATGACTAATTTAGGCCGCATAGGCTATTGGGCTCTGATACCATTAAAACTACTGCCCAAACTCCTTTAGGGTGACACAACTGGATACCTCACTAGCGAGTTTTACATGCAGCCTCTCAACTAGCACAACCATCAAAGGACATGTAGGGGTAAGAGGCAATGCTTCCTCACAGATCACAATGTGAGAACCCCCTACCATGCTAGTTGCAGGGTTCAAACCAGGGACATCCAATGTGCCAGGTGAATGCCTCAGCCAACCTCGCTCTAATGCCACTGTTAGAACTAGATCTGCCCGTAGTGGAAGAAATGAGTGAACTTCAAAAAAATTCCATTTTGGATCTTTAATGGGCATATGAAGTCTAAATACACCTAGATCTTAACTAAATCTTCTTTTAAATAAAATCGATAATTTATTTAATTTGGTGAAAAAATATCAAAAGGGTTTGAATATTACATAAATTTAAATGAATGAGTGTATCAAATACACATACATGTAGTTACTTATTAAAATAAATATGAGAAAGAAACCTTTAGTTTCCTTCTCTAATAGTTATGCAATTAATTAAGGGAGTGAACAACATTAATTGAAGACAGAGAAACCTCTCATTTTTGTCTCTGATTAGATTGATAATATGTTAAAAAACATGTTAACATTTCAAATGAATGTTTTATTAGGAATGCATTAGTCCAATTTGATTTAATTAATTGCAAACGTTTCTGAGCACATCACATGTGCCTGCGTGCATAGTATAAGTGCAACATATAAAAGTGTACAAAGCTAATGTAAACATTGCAAGCCCTGTTGGGATTTACTCCACAATGGACACATTTTCCATCTATATGTGCCTTTGTCATCCTAAACATGAACGATTTTATTTATCTATTAATATATACATACATACATACATACATATATATGTACTGTAAATACACACACATATACAATTAATGTTTAGCATAACAGTTCAAATAAAATAGATTTCATTTCAATTACAAGCAGTAAATTAAAGAATATTAAGATTAATGAAAATGGTTTGAAATAGTTACGAAAAGATTCCTTCCTTTTTAAGAAGAGATATAATTTTTAATTAGATGGAATTCCAAATCATGGAATATATCATTAGTTTAATATTTGATTTCATTTCCGTTACAAGCTGTAAATCGAAGAATATTAAGATTAATGAAAATGGTAAACATTTGTGAAAAGATTCTTCCTTTTTAAGCAGAGATATAATTTTTAATTGGATGAAATTGCAAATCATGGAATATATCATTGATTTAATGTTTCCCTTTTATCTTTTAAAAGAAAGCGCTTATCTTAGAATGATTTGAAACATGACAATTAAAACATCATATTAATTGGATGACAAAGAATAATTAATGCGATTATTACTAAATTTTAATTACATAACAACCAATGTCTAAATATTCAAGTGTAAACCTTTTAATATGAAAAATTAAATTATGAATAAAATAAATCCAAAGTTTAATTATGTTCTGTTTTTTTTAACAACAAAATCAAACTACATAGGCATATATAGGTTTGAGATAAGAATATATAGATCTAGATTAAACATAGAGTAAAAAAATAAAATTAAGAAGGTGTAGATCTAAGTTAAATTGGTTAATCAAATAATCATTCATGAGATAGAAAATGAGATGTTATAATTCATAACAAAATAGCAGTGAATGAGAGAAAACATTCTATGTTTTAACATGATAGAACAATTAACTCAAGCAAGGGAATGGAGATATTCAAATCAAGATTCAAATTCACAAGTATGAACAGAAGGGAAAGATAGAGATTAAGGGGATAAGAACAAATTCTAACATATGCAAATATAGAATGATACACACATATAATTACCTTAGAATGAAGCATGTAGAAACACATTGAATGATAGAACAATAAAAAGATCTGATTGAACACTCTCTAGATCCGATAGGCCTTGCCCTTCATCACAGCTTGATTTGTGGCTTCTCCTCAGATTTCAAACAAATCACCATCCCACTTTGCAAGAGAAGAATGAACCACCTTTTTAATTTAGTTTGATGTTGATTTGAATTTGTTTTTGATGTTTCTTTTGGATGAAGTTTCAGCCATGAATGAATAATAGAGAAAAGGAGAACAAAAAATTCACGTTCTATTCTCTGTACTTTCAAAAAACGAGGAGGTTTTGTTTTTAATAGAATTAAAGGAACCTTTTCCTATTCTCCTATTGAAACTTCCTCCTCTATTTCCTCTTTTTGAATTTCAATTAATCTCATTAATTGATTTCCTCCTCTTACCATTATATGGCCGATCCAAGCACATTCCAAATATGCAACTTTTCCAAACAAAACAAAACAACTTTTATGTAATTATTTTATTATTTAAGACATGTTTAAAATTATACCGATATCGCATATTGATATATGAAAATATAACTTTTATATATGCATTAAAATAATTACCAACAACATTCAAAACATTTAATAAATAAACAATAATTAATATTTCATGAATATTAATTAATTTAACCAGTTTGCAACATTTTACAAACTAATTAAATTATGTGGTTTTTGGAGAAATCATAAATGCATTTGTGCGACTCAGAGGTGTGAATTTAGTCAGCGATTAATACCGAACAATTCAAATATTAATTTTCGCACGTCACTTAGCAGGTGGTATGACAGTTTGGCTGAATTCATCACTTACAGGTCTTTTCGGTAAAATCAAATTTTACTTATTATAAACGGTACCTGATAGTAACAATTATTTACACCAATTATCTTCATCAAAACTATATCACATTAGGAATTTTGGAATTTGGTAATTGTCAAAATTCCAATATTATACACATTCAACTTTATAGTCCAAATACAAAGTCATTGGTTCAATAATAACAATTATTATTAACCAAAATGCTCTGGCCAGAGACTTTGAATTTGAGTTGACTTGAGTTGACCATAATACTAACCCCATATAACCGAGGAGACGAATCCTCTCTTGAATAGAGCTTCACTTCCAGTACTTCCACTCGACCCAACTATAGTCACTCGATGGACCACCATGCCATGATTTAACTGTAATCAAAGCGGAGCTTTCATATTGAAGATTCACAGTATTCTCAAGTCGAGAGAACTATGTAAATCAGTCACATCGATATTTTTTGTTTGACCTTAGTTATATTAACCAACATAAAACTATCGAGTGAGTCGTTCCATGGTTATCAAATAATATCAGTACGTAACCCCTAGGTGCCCCCAGTAGTCATGAGTAATACACTGCCCCATATTCCAAGATCGTTACATACTCTAGTCTAAATGGATACATCAATATTCAGTCTCGATGCATCTTGACTAGGAATATTTAAAATGGTAATTTTTTTATTGTGATAAATTACTCATGGTTACAACACTTCGTAACTACTGTCACAAAATATACCATTTATGGATTTTTCTATTAAATATACTTTTAATTAAATTAATTAATCAATATAACCACATTATATCAAGTATGTAATAGAAAGAAACGCCTTTATTGTGAATAAGATTGGTCAACGAGTTAGATATATGTAACAAGTTACATAATTTCCCCTAGGGCATATCCCTAACTCTATCAATTTTTCAAAAGTAAAGTATGAAACATGTCATGTAGTGTTACAATTTATAACTCAAGCAGAAAGACAAACTAGCTCTCGGTAAGGATCGTACAAACTGATGGAGGTGGTGAATTCAAACCACTCAAAGAGTGCTTTCAAAAGAAGGTAATAGTTCAGAGGGTCACATGTCCATACACATTAGAACAAAATGGACTAATTGAAACAAAGCATAGACACATAGTAGAAACTGGGTTTACCATGCCGGTTCAAGCATCTTTACCCCTCAAATTGCCTTTACAACAAGAGTATATCTGATTAATTAGCTACCAACAAAAGTTTTACAAGGCAAGAGTCCAAGAGAAGTGTTATTCAAAACTCAGCCAGATTATCAACATTTAAGAATATTTGGTTGCCTATGTTTTCCCTACCTAAGGCAATATAATGCTCACAAGTTACACTATAGATCATCCCCATGTACATTTCTTGGATACCCCAATAACATAAAGGGATATACGTGCCTAGATAGCAAAGGAAGAGTATTTGTATCAAGACATGTTATTTTCAATGAACATGTCTTTCCATTTAAGGAAAAGGAAATCAAGACAACATAGAAAATCTATAACTCAAAATTCTCCATACTACCAATACCTTTAAATCATGATAAGAATATTCAATTGCAAGGAGAAGATCATCTGAATGGAACAGTACCCCAACACGAAGTGTCCAATTCTAGACAAGGTCAGGATTCAACTGAACAATTCAAAAGTCCAATCCTCTCACCTTAGTAGAGCTATAGTCATTACTCAGAACCTCATTAAGTTCATGATGAAGATCAATCACCTATCACTCGGTCTAGAATGGATGTTAATACCACAAGTCATCAATCTGTTCATGCAAGAACTGGGCATCATATGGTCACTAGAGCAAAAAGTGGTATATTCAAACCAAAGATATACATCTCAAATTTGGACACTGAAGAACCATGTACTTATCAGCAAGCAATACAAAGTGAGAAATCAAAAGCTGCTATAAATGAAGAATATAATACACTCCTAAGAAACAACACATGAAATCTTGTCCCTCATCCAGATCACAAAAATATTATTAGATGCAAATGGACCTATAGATTAAAAAGAAATACTAATGGAACAATTTCAAAAAACAAGGCCAGACTTGTAGCAAAAGGTTTCTCACAACAACAAGGATTTGATTTCAATGAAACCTTTTCACCAGTAGCAAAACCTTCATCAATCAGAACTATACTCGCTATTGCCTTGCATAAGAATTGGAGTATAAGACAATTATATGTTAATAATGCATTCTTGAATGGTGTTCTACAAGAAGAAGTATACATGGAACAACCAATGGTTTCAAACAGCTTGGAAGTACATAACGTGTGTGCAAGCTAAACAAAGCTATATATGGTCTCAAACAAGCACCAATTGTATGGTTTTAGAAATTGAAGTGTACTTTAATTAAATTTTGTTACAACCCCGCAAAGTCAGAAAAATCACTATTTACCAAAATTCATAAAGATACCATGACTTATGTGCTAGTGTATGTGGATGACTTTATCATCACTAGAAGCAATTAAAGTGAAATCAACAATCTTGTTCAACAATTAGACAAAAAAAATCTGTCAAAGATCTTGGGGATTTAAATTATTTCTTAGAGATTGAAGTCAGAAAAACATCAAATTCAGAAATACATCTAAATCAAAGGAGATATACATCTGAAATTTTTATTAAGACAAAAATGGATAAAGCAAATAGTTTACCTACACCAATGATAACCAACCTACATTTATCAAAGAGGAAAGGAGAATCTATTACAAATTCAAGGCAATATAGAAGCATTGTAGGAGCTCTGCAATATGTAACTATAACTAGACCAGAAATAACCTACAGTGTAAATAAAATCAGCCAATTCATGCAAAATCCTCTTGATGAGCATTGGAAAGCTGTTAAGAGGATCATGAGATATTTAAAAGGGACTATAAATCATGGTTTAACTTAAATAACCAGCAGTAATCTTAATTTATTTGGCATTGTAGGTGCTGATTGGGCAACTGATTCAGATGATAGAAGATCAATAACTGGATACTGCATATATGTAGGGCAAAGCCCAATGTCATGGTGTTTAATGAAATAATCAACCATCTTAAGATCAAGTACAAAAGCCGAATGTAGAAGTGTGGTAAGTTCAATAGCGGAGATAATGTGGATCAAGTCTCTACTCAGTGATCATAAAATCAGTATCAATAGCAAATAATATTGTGGTGTGATAATCTCAGTGCAGTGTTATTAACGGCAAATCCAGTATTACATTCAAGAACAAAGCATATGAAGTTAGACTTGTACTTTGTCAAAGAGCAAGTAATAAGTGGAAAGCTTCAAGTAAATCACTTACCCAATACTTACCGAAGGGCTGACATTTTTGCCATACCATTATCAGCTAAAAACTTTATTCGGCTAAAGCTTGAGCTGAATGATGAAGAAATTGGCCTCAAATTAAAGAAATTTGAAAACCCTAGTTTTAGTTGAAGAGATTCGTCTAGTTCTAAAGAACACTTCATTCAATTAAGCAGCTACCATGATGAATTAAAGCTACATATGAAAGAAATTTTAAAGAAAGTTTCATTATCCGATCGAAAATGAGAAGATAAGAGCAAATTAAGGAGCAGCTGAAAACCCTAGTTTTAATTGAGGGGAAGTATCAAAGAAAATGACAGAATGAAGAGGAAAATAACAAATATCAAGTTATATTATCTTGTGGTTACCACTTGTGGGTTGTAAAATCCTAAATCCCATATATATTAGTCTCTCAAAGAACCATGTAACCACTATATAAAATGATGTATCCATCATGTATCAGTATGATGATCAAGATCAGTACAAACAAATAAAATCTTCAAACTATTCTCATTTTCTTTCATTGCCTTAGTCCATAAAGCGCTTTCTTGAGACGGTAAACTTTATTCCCTTCTCCTTTTACTTCGAATCCTGGAGGTTGTTGTACGTATATCTCCTTTTTAGCTCTCCAATAAGAAATGCCGATTTGACATCAGGTTGAAATACCTGAAGTTCCAATTGCACTGCAAGGGTAAGAACAACATGAATAGTTTTTATTCTAACAACCTATGCAAAAGTCTTATTATAATCAATTTTAGGTTTTTCAGATACCCCTTTGCAACGAGTTTGTATTTTTATGCGCTGCCATCTTCATGATACTTTGTTTTAAAAATCTATTTCAATACAATAACATCTTTGTGAATCGGTATATTCACCAATTCCCAAGTTTTATTCCTCCAACATAGAAATCTCCTCCTCCATGGCTTTTCTCCAATTTTCTTCTTTTGTTGCATCCTCAAAATTTTGTGGTTCACAAGTAAAAAAAAGCGCAAAATCTGATGTCTCATATATTTCTTTCAAGGACCTAGTCTTTCTTATAGGCCATTTCGAGCTGGAATCTTCATCTTCATTTGAAAAACTTGAAGGGCAAGGATTTGAACTTTCAGGTACAACATCAATAGATTCATTTTTCAGATTTTATTCATAAAACTCATCTTGACTTATTATACTAGGAATGTTTCCATCCCAACTCCAAGATATCATTTCATCAAATATCATATCTCTTGAAACCACAAGCTTGCAAGTTATAGGATTGTAAAGGCGATAGCCTTTTGACTCATCACTATAGCCAAAAAAATGAGTTATTCACCTTTTCTATAAAATTTATCTCTATATGGTGTTGACTCATGTGAATATGCAATGAAGCTAAAAAAATTCAAGTGATCAACTACAGGCTTTTTCTTATGCCATGCTTCAAATGGTGTTCGATTAAGAAAAGCCTTTGTAGGACATCTATTTAGAATATATATAGTTGTATATAGAGCTTCAGCCCAAATGATTTCAATAAATTTTTGCCAACCATAATGCTTTTAGCCATTTCAACAATTCTACCATTTTTTTGCTCAGCTACGCCAAGTTGTTGAGGACTTCTTCAAACAGTAAACTGCCTTTGAATACCTTTTTCTTTGCAGTAATCCATAAATGGAGTGTAGATAAACTCACCTCCACGATCCGTTCAGAGAGTGTTGATTTGATGGCTTGATTGATTCTACCAAAGCTTTGAATTTTAGAATGTAGAGAATGCCTCATATTATTCTTTTAAAAAATAGATCCACATCATTCTTGTATACTCATCAACAAATAAAATGAAGAACCTTTTTCCAGCAAGTGAGAGAGTTCTCAAAGGACTACAAATATCCGCATGAATAAGTTCTAAAGGTTGTTTAGCCTTCCATGCTATTTATGGAAATGGCAGTCGATGCATTTTCCATACATGCATCCTTCACATACTTTAGTTTTTATTTCGATTTTTGGGAATCCGATCAATATTTTTTTTGCTTGAGTAGTACCATCCCTTTTCCATTAAGATGTTTATATCTTAAATGCCAAAGTTGAAAGTTTTCACTTGTAAATGTCACATTTTGTTCATGTGTCATGGTAATGGGGAATACTTTGTTTAGGCTCATCTACACTATAGCAATTGTGCACTTGTTCTTCTTGTAAAATGTTCTACATTTCTCATCATCAAAGAAAACTGACTAACCTTTTTGTAATAGTTTTCCAACACTAAGGAGATTATTAGTTAGATCTGGCATATAAAGAACATCATTGATGAGCTTTTCTTTACCTCCTTTTGTTTGAACTGCTATGGTTCCATTTCCTTTGGAGAAATATAGCTTTCCATCACCAAGCTTTACTTAAAAATTATAATTCTGATCAAAATGGATGAAAATGCTTTTATTTCCAGTCATATGGCTGACGCAACTACTGTCTATATACCATACATTTTGTGTTGTGGCCGGACTGTCATACAAGAAAAATGTTGTTCTCCTTCATCTTTAGAGAAGTTTTCTACATCCTTTTCTTTTATTTTTGATAACAACAATCTCTCTGCGAGCGAGTTTGATTTCTTCATCTTTTGCATTTGAAGTAACAACTATTTGTTTCATGGTATAACCTTTTCCAATTTTTGCAAAAATGACTTGGTTTGCTAGATTGATTATTTGAATTTTCGTCATAGTTTTTTGACTTGCTTTCTTGTCCTCTTCTTTTTGCACTTACTCTGAATGATCCTCCTCTGCCTCTACTTGATCTTCCTCTTCCTTGAGAAAATACCCATCTGGCTTGTTGCTATATACAATTATTACTAGAAAAAATCATCTTCAACTTAAATGCTTGCTCAAGTGATTGACGATAATCTATTAATTATTTCTTCGTGCTTAAGGAGCATTCATCATAGTTGAATTTTGGCGACACTATATAGAGAATTGAAGAGATCAAGAATAACTTGGTAACGGTGAAAACGACATGTGAATTGGAGATAGAACACTCAAGTTATCGTGATTTGAAGCTGGGTGATGCACAGGCTGAAAGTTGTGTTAGATGTTTGGTAGGAATCCCCAGCCATCTGGCAACAAGTTTACTGTAACCTGCGAGTTCTGTCATATGTCTAAGGAAACCTATCAGACGTCTGGCAGCAAGAATTCTACAGCCTGAAAGTTGCAATAGACATTTGGGGGGTTTTGTTAAACGTCTGATGGACTGTAGTTTTGTTTTTATGGACCAAAATTTGTGTACTTGCTTGTAGGGCTGCAAGGGGCAAATTGGGTATGTTACAAGGAATGATGTTTCCTTGCATAAGCTATTTTCAGAATTCAAAGACGAGATAATCCAAGATATTTAAGGGTTTTATCCTCCATTAAAATAGAGTTTATCAAAACCTTATATTCTTCAATTCTATTCTCCCCAAATCTATTCTATTAGAATATTGATCATTGTAACCAATCTCTCGTACTCTTCTCATTAGTATTAATAAAAGCTCTCTCTTAAAGTGGATGTACACTAACAAGACGTTAGTGGAACCACTATAAATCGGTGTGTGATTTATTTTTAAGATATTGCTTTATTCTTTATTTATTGTTTGGGTGATAGTGATTGGTTTTGGATTGGGTTGAGATTTGGATTGAGATATTGATTGGTTGTTTTTGCACTTCTAACCAGATCTCGTTTTCCACTATGCTTTGGGGTTTAATTCGAGTGTCTCGAGTTAGAATTCCCGTAACATTTGGTATCGAAGCATTAGTGTTGGTAGGTGGTTGTAGAAACGCTGGAATATGATAATACCTCGAGTAGTCCTTTAATGGTTTGTCCAAGTGGTGTAGCGCCGTATGTACATGGATTGTACATGGCTTCAGAATCACAATTAGTTATAGACAAGTGGAATGGCGATAATGATTTCGAAAAGTGGTCACGGTTTATTTATGGAGAAGGATAGAAATGTGAAGAAGCGGAATCGTGGGTATTCTAGATCAAAGAAGCCTGGTTAGAGAGGGAAGTCGAAGGAAAGAAATGGCAAGTGCTTTATTTGTAAGAAACCTGATCGCTGGAAGAATGAGTGTCCGGACAAGGAGAAGACAAAGAAGGAAGTAGCATCTTCATCCATAGTGGTGGAAAGTGGAGTTAGTGAGGAAGACAGATGTTTTCATGGCAGTAGCATCAGATGTTTCGAGTAGCGAATGTGTGCTCGATTCGAGGGCACCTTATCATATGACGCCAAGAAGGAATTTTTTTTCTTCTTATGTCAACAAGGAAGGAAATTCAATTGTTATGGGTAATGGTGCTACTTTTAAGTCGAAGGGCATTGGTTCCGTGCAAATTCAAATGTTTGACATAGTGCTTTGTAATCTTACTAATGTACGCTATATTCTGGGACTTCGGAAGTCCCTTATTTCTTTGGGGTAGTTGGGTTCTTTAGGTTGTAAGATCTTTATTGAGAGTGATAAATTGCGGGTTTCGAAGGATGTGCTTGTGATGATGAAGGGTGCTAGGACACATGGTGTTTGTTTGCTTTAAGTTTGGCTATTGAAGGTGAAACTTGTGTGGATTTGATAGTTCTCGTGATTTGGATGTGACTAGGTTGTGGCATTTGAGGTTAAGTTATGTCTCGGAGAGGAGTTTGGATATTATTTAAAAGAAGGTGATGATCGATGGAAAGAGTTTCAACAAGCTTGAGTTTTGTAAGGAATCTGTCATGGAAAAGTAAACAAAAGTATCATTTGGTGAGTGAAAACATGATTCGAGAAGGGTTCTTGATTATGTTTACACGGATGTTCGGGGACCAGCACCGGTAGCTTCTTTGGGAAGAGTAAGGTATTATATTTCTTTCACTGATGATTTTTCTCGAAAGGTTTGGGTGTACATAATGAAGGCCAAGTTCGAAGACATTGGCAAAGTTCAAAGCATGGAAGGCTCTTATTGAGAATGAGAGTGGCAAGTCTTTGAAGGTTTTAAGGTCCAACAATGGCGGAGAGTATGTTTTCGGAGAGTTCTTGGAGTTTTGCAAGCATCATGGTATTCAGAGGCATTTTACTACACCGGAAGATCCACAATCGAATGGAGTTGCGGAGAGGATGAACCGTACTCTACTTGAGAAAGCTCGATGCTTGAGATTGACATTGGGTTTGTCTAAAGGATTTTGGGCTGAAGCTTTGTCAACCGCGGTGCATCTTGTTAATTGAATAATGTGCTCTGCTATTAGTAACAAAATTCCAGAGGAAGCGTGGAATGGAAAGAGCATTGAATTGAGTTATCTTTGTGTGCTTGGTAGTCCGGTTTATGTACATGATCCGGGAAATGATAAGCTTTAGTCTAGAGCTTTTAAGGAGATTTTTCTTGGTTATACGGATGGAGTAAAAAGCTATCGGATATGGAATACAAAAATCAAGAAGGTTGTGAATTTTCGTTGTGTTACTTTTGAAGAGTCGGCTTTGTTCAGGGAGAATAAGAGCTCATCGGATGTTCTTGATTTGGTTCATAGTGGATCAAAGGGGAAGGAAGCTATTCCCACTTTCACTCAAGGAGTAGAGTAGTTGAAGATGCTTGTGAGGAGGAAGCGGTTGATGTTACATCATATAATCCACGTGGTTCCTCTAGTAGTGTTGGTGATGAACATAATTCTAGAGAGGATTCGGTTCAAGGTGGAGCTGAAAGGATTTTGGGTGATAGTTGCAACCCAGGTTGGCCTTCATGCTATAAGGCCACCCGATAGATATGGTGATTGTAATTATCTTAGCTTTTGTAAAAATTTGGACTATGCTCTTCATGTAGTCCAAATGAGCTGATGGACCTTGATGGCATCATGGAGTCAAGTGATAGCTCGAAGTGGATTTGTGCCATGGAGGAAGAGATACAATCATCATTGAAGAATCAAACTTGAGATTTGGTTCCACTTCCTAAAGGAAACTATGCTATTGGGTGAAAATGGATATACAATGTGAAGGATAATGGAAGATACACAGCTAGGCTAGTGGCTAAGGGGTTTGCACAAAGGAAGGGAGAGGAGTGTGATGAGATATTCACGCCGGTTGTGCATCATACTTTAATCCGGATATTACTTGCTATATTGCTATTTAGGACTTGGAGTTGGAGTGATGTGAAAAACCACTACAAGGAATATGTTCATTTCCGATGGCTCCAAGCCGTCGAAAGTCGTCGGAAATGCCGTCGGTATATAGAACACGGCTTTCGTCCATTTTCGACGGAAACGACGACAGCTTTGTGATGGCCTCCGATGGCTTTTTCGACAGCAGTTCCGAGGTTTTTCTGATGGTGAAGACATCCACGTGGCTTAAAAACTTGCTAGAAAACCATTGGAAGCTGTCGGTATATACGACCGGTTTGCCATCAGAATATTTCAATCTATAAGCCATCGGAAACCGTCAGTAGTCGGCGGAAATCAGGATAAGTTTTTTTCTCAACGGCCCAACGGCAATATCAATATATAACACAACACATCAAAATCAATATATATATCATATATATAAGCTAAAATCATCATCAACAACAATAATAATATAAAACTCAAACATTACCATCACAAACTCAAACATCCCAATCAATACAAACCAAACTATCCATCATCACCCCACAATGTCTAAATCCAACATTAGTGTACAATATATACATCTAACGTCAAATCCCACAAATCAATATCAAGCACCAGATGTTCACAAATCAACCTCACCATCTCTCATTGTATATATACACAAGTTTTAAAAACAAAAACTGCAAAATGTACCTCATGACTCGTCATCGGCTCCGGAACAACCAAACAAAGGGAATGCTCCATGACGCTCCATATACTTGGCCAAACGCTGGTTCAGTTGCTTCATATGCGCTGCTCGAAGACGGTCCTGCTTCTGCAGCTGTGCAATCTGCTATCGAAGCTCATTAATCCCAGCGTTGTCCTAAGCCTTTTGATAGGCCTTTTGTGAGGCCTGATGCTACAAAAGAAGTCGAAATATGTTTAAGTTATTGTGTAACTTTAATAAAAATTAAGCAATTTTTAAAACTTGGTTAATTTTTATAAATTACTAATTGATTATCTAGCCATAGCGCCTATTTATCTGTATCGGGTCCATAACGGAGTCAAAGATAGCGTCCTCCTCATCAGTGGTCAACTGCTCCCATCTTGAATGCTCAAGCATCTACGCACGTGCTTGCATAAATTTTTCCTGCAACGCAAAATCAAATACAAGTAAATATTACATGACATTATTATAATAATTTATTACTAATTAATTAAAATGATCATTATTAATAACATATAACTTAAAATATACTTACATGTGCGGTGTATGCTTTATCATCCTTATGCCAAGCATACGTAACCGATCCCTC
This sequence comes from Allium fistulosum, assembly GCA_030737815.1. Lineage (NCBI taxonomy): Eukaryota > Viridiplantae > Streptophyta > Magnoliopsida > Asparagales > Amaryllidaceae > Allium > Allium fistulosum. The sequence continues at coordinate 857,786,666 of CM060907.1, forward strand.
ATCGTCGGTCTACCTGACAGCATGAGTATGCGATAAGTCCATATACAAGACAAGAGCCCCACGCACTCTTTCATGCAATAATTGGTGTATATTATTGTTGTTCATACAAATTTATACAAAAATGTAATAACCGTTCGTAATTGCAATTAATCAATTTACCAAGTCCCCGCGATGATGCTGAAATGATTTCGAGCCACCACGGTGTATGACTGGATTTTTCTTCTTGTTCGCCGAGTTCATGTCTGACTCCGCCTGCAAATTAAAAATTAATATTATATTTTACAGGTATAAATTATGTATTCTCTACTGAACAAATTAAGATGACAACTGATAGACTTACCCTAAACTCAGCGCTACCCCACCATGCGACCCAAGCATCCCATACACTGGTGCCTATCCAGTTTGGGTTCTTCCTAGATTTTCTGATGGTCGACATCGTATCATGGTAATTCTTTGCAACTTTGGAGTTCCAATGGCACTGGCAAAGAGCAACATCCTCCTCTTGCAGGTCCACGCACCTTGTATATATGTTGAAAAAATATAAGTTATACATTTGTACTTAGTCAAGAAATTGTAAAGTGATTATATATAATGATATAATTTTACACTTACCAGGAAGTCCTGCCAGATGCTCTACCAGACATGCTCAGGGATCCTACTCCTTTCGGCCAGCATACAGTCATACGGCTCATGTATGCCCACCTAGATATGCTGAGCACTATATTGGAAGGCTCAAGATCAAAACCCCTGCATTAAATATGACACATACAAATCATGACTAATATATCATACTAAATATTTATAATGCTGAAGTAAATTTACTTATGAGCCATCTGCTTTCGGTAGCAATCTAACTGTCGTATGCAGCGCCTCCTAGAACGGGCCGCTGCTATTACCTCCGCTGCGAACAGTCCCTCTCTGAGACAAAGAGGTGGAACCGGACTGCGAAGAACTCTGTCGCCTAGAAAGACACATGTAATACTTGTCATATAAATATTATTTTAATATGGCAGAACATATCATTCAATTATGAGTAAACATATAACGATTTAACATCAATAATCGCATATAACATACAAAAAAGTGTAACATCAATACTCCTATAAATTACCTTTTTCAACATGTATACTATTAAATCAGTCCTCGTCGTTTCTGATTCAAACTCGGTCTTGTACTCTTTTTTTTCCTCTGTGGTCTCAAATTCTTTTATTAATACATTTAACTCATCATTTAGAGGTCCAAAATCGGTTTGATCATGTGTTATTGTAATTTCCATTTTCCTCGATATCCGCTTACTACGCTTGTTCGTTTGGAATATTCTTTCCATCAAACGTAAATCTTGCCTTCGTTTTAAAAACCGCCGACAATTTGCTTTATCTCTTTTTAGAGATGGATAAGGAGCATAATAAACTTGTAGGGTTTGTTTTGCTAGTATAAATGGATCGTACTCATGATAACGTGATGTATGCTTTATTTCAATACTATTATATTTTTGGTGCACGTTGATTCCATAACCTGGAACATGATTGAACCAGTTGCATCTAAACAAATAAACTTCTTCCGTGGGTCTGATGAAATATGTTAATTGCAAAACCTGAGTTAACATGCCGCAAAAATCATTTATGTGATCATTTGGATCATCACTACCTTTAACATATACACCGGTATTGTTAGTTAATTTTTTACCCCATTTTCTTGGTGTTGAATTTGTATCCATTGACAAAGAATATTGGACATGTCTTGACTTTTCTTTTTGGTCCAATCACAAGATGTTTCAACCCTTCATCGACCACATAATTTATCGTATCATATACGTGGTTTGAAAACCAAGCAGCAAAATTTTACTGATATCGCCGCTTGGATGTTGTGATTTGTAAATACTGCATTTTTTTTTTGAAGACCCAGGAGAACCCGATGGGCCGGTAGACTCCTGAGGAGGGTATAGTAAAGTCGTCCGCTGATCCAAGCCCCCATACCCCCGGGTAAATTTATATAGGACAGGGAAGTGCATGGTAGGAATCGAACCTGGGTCTCTTTACCAGAACACAGGACAATACTACATATATATATATATATATATATTGCATTATAATGAATGCACAAATGTATTATTCAAGTAAATAATTTTAGATGTGTTATTTAATAATACCTAACAAATAGCCCAACTTTTGTACAGTTAAGAGGAACATATGTGTAGGTTACATGGTAATCTCTGTCATCTATCCATACTTCAACACATTTTCCAGTAGGGCATCCCTGCTGTCTAAAAATAGATAGCACTGATTCAGAAAATCTTGTTCATTGCCCTCATCATTTCGCGTAGCACTTTCAAAAGATAAGTTCACATGGTCACTGAAATAATGAGAGAAAAATAACGAAGCTTCTTCTTCGATATATAATTTGCATATCGAACCTTCAACTCATGCTTTTTGTCTCACTTTTTTCTTTGATGATTTAAGTACCTGTTAAGAATAATTATAATTAAAATTTATTACATGTAGTTAAACTAAAATTTAACCTACTCAATATTAATGCCTTTCAAACAGATATATCCATCCATATACTACAGGACATTGAATACGTGCTTCAAACGGAAGATGAACAGATAAATGCTCCATTACATTAAAGAAACCCGGAGGAAATATTTTCTCCACTTTGCAGAGCAGTATAGGAATTTCTTCCTTAAGTTTACGTAGACGGTCAAGTTTTAACGTAGTTGAACAAAGCTCCTTATAAAACAAACTAAGTTTTGTTACAACCGTCCAAATTTTTATGGGAAACGGTTCTTTGAAAGCAACGGGTAACGAATGTTCCATCATTACATGACAATCATGACTTTTCATCCCACTCGGTTTACCATTCATATAGTCGACACATCTATGCAGATTAGAGGAAATCCCATCAGGAAATCTTAATCCTTCCACCCACTTTAACGAACTTTAACTTGGGTACTGTCCAGCTCATAGCATGCTTTGGGTTTTTTGTGTCATTTGGCTTCATATGATGCTCAGGAAGATTGCATATTGCCTCTATATCACGTCTTGATTTGAAATCATCTTTAGTCTTTCCTTTAACATTCAGAACTATGTTAAATACATTATCGAACACATTTTTCTCATTGTGCATCACGTCAATATTATGACGAATTAGGAGATTTTTATAATAAGGCAACTCCCTAAATATACTTTGTTTGCACCAATTATGAATTGTCAATTTACCTTGAATTTCAATTTGTTCTCCAGTTTCATGTATCTTTGGGTAATCCTTTATAAGGTCATAAATTACTTCGCTTGACCAAATCGTTGGTGGTCGCAAGGTCTTAAGTCTATTACTTGTAAAGTTTTTTTATTTTTTCTAAAAGGATGATTAATATGGAGAAAACACCGATGACAGTCAAACCATGAAATTTTCTTCCCATGCGGTAAAGAAAATTATGTGTTTCTTCCATGCAATAAGGACAAGCTAGACGACCAGCCGTACTCCAACTCGAAAGCATTACATACGTAGGAAAATCGCTTATAGTCCACAATATAGAAGCGAACATATGAATTTTTTAAATGTCGTATGTTTCAACACCTTCATACCATAATGTTTTCAACTCTTCAATCAACGGTTGTAAATATATGTCGATTCCTTGTGTTGGATCATCAGGGCCAGGGATGACAATAGTGAGAAACATATACGGAGTTTTCATACACATCCACGGAGGTAAATTGTAAGGTGTAACGATTATAGGCCAAGATGAATATTTTGAACCAAATTGAGAGAACGGTGAAAATCCATCCGTACATAAATCAAGTCTAACATTACGGCTCTCGGTTGCAAAAGCGGGGTATGTCTTATCAAAATGCTTCCATACTTCTCCTTCAGCTGGGTGTGTTAACGTACCTTCTTCCCATGTTCTCACATAGTGCCATCTCATATGATACACAGTTACAGAAGATGCATATAACCTTTAAAGCCTAAGAGTGATAGGTAAGTAATGCATACGCTTGTACGGAACTTCATTTCCTTTCTTTTTTCTTAGTTCGTATTTTTTCTGATTACATATTTTACAATTCCTAAGATTGATGTCTTCTTTCCAAAACAACATGCAACCATTTAAACTTGTATCTATATTTTGATACGACAAACCAAAAGCAGACATAAGTTTTTTCACTTCATAATGATTTTCGCACATTAAATTATCTGGTGGCATACGTCGTTTTGTAGCTTGTAGTTGTATTTTGATTTCATCCCAATGTATTCTGCAGTTACTGATAGTTGAGAACTGCTTGCACAACCATCCCAAAGGGTTTTTTTAGCAGTATCCAATAAATCATAAAAAATTTTGCTCCAATACTTGGTTCTTCTTCGACATTAACATCGTTGCCATCAACTTCAATAGTGGGGAACATTGAACGTGTTGCATCTTCAACCATATCTTCTATGATATTCATCGAAACAATTTCAGTATCCACCTCCTCCTCTGAATGTATGAGATTAGGTGCTATAAGTTATTCATGACGACCCCACACCAAATAATTCAGCACGAAACCATATTGGTGCAAATGAACTATTACCATATCCGGTATCAAATTTGCACCTACTACATGAATAACAAATTTCTTTGCCGTTTCAATTATTACTTAAAGCGAATTCAATAAAGACGTGTACACCATTTTGAAAATGTTCACTTATTGAGCCTCTAATTACTCTTCTTTGTTGGTGCATCCAGCTCCGATCGATAAAATAATTGATCATTTTTCCTACTTTAAAAGATAAAAACATATTAATCAATTACTTATTGACATTTTATTTTTCAATTAAATCATACATTTAAATTTTTGCAAATATATAGTATTATTCTATTTAATTTAATTTTCAAACTGATTTACACAAATTATTATATGAATATAATCTACAATTTTTAGGTTATTGTTTTACACTTTGATGGTTGGTCATCCTACTTTCCATTACAAACAAAATAGTAATTACATTTTGTAAATCATTTCATTTTAAACGATTCAACAAAATTTTGATAGCACTTCCCCTTTGTTCCCTGTATCATACACATATGCGTGTACACAGGGAGCAAAAAGAAAGTGTTGTCAAAATTTTGTTAACTGTTTAAAATTAAATGATTTGCAAAATATAATTACTCTATTGTGTTTGTAACTTTTCCAATACAGGAACATATCTGAAAAATATTGTATCAGATAAATATAAATGTCCATTCTGTGATAAAAACGAACATCCATACAACGATCATATACAAAACTTGTCAAACGAGGCTAAAAATTCTCTAAGGGATTTATAAAAAGTAAAGCGTATTATACAACAATTTTTATAATAATTTATTTATATTCTAAGAAACGCATACACCAAATCATCGTTTTCATCATTTTGAAAATGCATCCACCAAATTCTGAGCATCGACTCTAATCAATTCAAAGTAGCCCTAATGCGCGTATGCACTAATTAATCAACGCATATACACTAATTAATGCACATATATGCCAAACAAATTTTATCTCTCACCATGTCAATGATAAACAATTATAATAACAACCTAATTAGCATTCAATAGGGTATACCAAATAATCAATGGGGTATTATACAACTATAACAACAAATTAACAAATCAAAATTAATTAGGATTTAGGAATAAAACCTAATTGGAGATTGATGAAGGGGCTAGGCTTGTCGAGAGTGGAGAATGATTAAGTTGGAGATGACCAGGGAGGCGCAGGGGCTAGTTGACGACAGGGAGGTGGTGATGGGTTAGGGATTTGGTTGATTTTGGGGGAGAGGGAATAATGAAGAAAGCTCTCAGATTGGAGCCTGTATACATGATAATTTTCAACGGCTTTTGACGGCCGCTCACGGCTAATTTACGTCAGTTTTCGACGGCTTTCGATGGTTACTATATTTTATTTATGAAAACGCCACGGAGTTCGTCAACCGTCGAAAACCGCCATAGGCGGCCGCCGGAAGCTTCCATCGCTATTTACTGTATTCCTTGTAGTGACCGCCTTTTTGCTTGGTGACTTGGATAAAGACATCCACCTGAAGCAACCAGAAGGTTTTGTTATAGACAGTAAGTCAAATTTAGTTTGTAAGTTAAAGAAATCACTATATGGTTTAAAGCAATCATCTAGACAATGTAAAAGAGACTTGATCATTTTATGCTGGAAAATGGTTTTGATAGAAGCATCAAGGATGCTTATGTATATTTCAAAAGGTTAGAAAATGATTGTTGGGTGTATTTACTCTTGTACATGGATGATATGCTCATTGCTTCAAAGGATAAGACTGAAATCAACAAGTTAAAACCGGTTTTAAAATTGGAATTCGAAATGAAGGATCTTGAAGAAGCAAAGAGGATATTTAGCATAGAAATAGAAAGGGATCGAAAGTGATTTGAGTTAAAATTGACTCAAAAGGAGTATATTGAGAAAATGCTTTGTCGGTTTAGTATGGAGAATGCAAAGACGTCAAATACACCAACCTTTGCATGTGAAGCTTTCGAGTAAGGGATCATCTATCTTGGAGAAAGACAAGGCCTATATGGAAAATGTGCCATATGCTAGTGCGGTTGGAAGCTTGATGTATGCCATGGTGTGTACGAGGTCCGATATTGCAAATGCTGTCGGGATGGTTAGTCAGCATATGGCTAATCTAAGGAAATCACATTAGGAAGCTACGAAGCTTATATTGAGATACCTTAGGGGTACATCATCCCATGGTCTTGTTTTTGACGACAGTGAAGGGATGAATTGCAAGTTGGTTGGTTATTGTGATTTGGACTACGTCGGTGATAGGGATTGGAGAAAGTCAACTTTTGAATATGTCTTCATACTTGGTGGAATGACCATAAGTTAGAGATCGAGATCGCAGACCATAGTTGCTTTATCTACAACGGAGGCGGAGTTGATAGCCTTAGGAGGCGGCAAAGGAGGCACTTCATTGGAGGAGATTGTTTTGTGACTAGGGATTTGAACACGATAGCATCGATATTCAATGTGATAGCCAGAAGTGCTATTCAGTTGGCGGAGAATTTGGCATTTAGCTCACAGACTAAGCATATTGAAGTAAGAGAGTCATTTTTAGTAGCCATGGATGAAGATAAGCAAGTATATCTTCGAAAAGTGCACACAAAGGATAACGTGGCGGATATGTTCACTAACGCATTACTGGTTGGGAAGTTCGAGCATTGCTCGAACTTGATTCGCTTATAGAAGTGTTAGGTGCCATGGGGTCACACGATTGAGGGAGGATTTTGGTTATGGATGATGAAGAATATTTGTAAGAGATTGTGGTTCTATCTTCTCAGTGAGTACTATTGTACAGTCCATAGTACTGACGACTTTTTGGATGCTTTCAACACTTTATTAGCAAGTAGTGCTTTGACAGAGCTTGTTGATGGAGTATAATAGGCGGTGGCTTTGTCATAGCTTATAGTGAAATTATTCAAGCTTGTTTGGTAGAAGGTAGAAGTAGTGATAGTTTGGTACTGTTGGTTCTTTGTGATGGAGATGGATATAGTGTCGAGCTGAAATGATGATTTTTAGCAACATTATATGGAGAATTGAAGAGGTCGAGAATAGCTTGGTAATGGTGAAAACGGCGCACGAATCGGAGCTCAGATGCTTAAGTAATTGCGATTTGAAGCTGGGTGATGCACAGACTGAAAGTTGTGTCAGACTTCTAATAGGAATCCCCAAACGTCTAATTGCGGGTTTACTGTAACTAGCGAGTTCTATCAAATGTCTGAGAGAACCTATCAGATGTCTGGTGGTAGGAATTATACAGCTTGAAAGTTGCGACAGACGTCTGAGGAGTTTGGTTAGGTATCTGTCGCGTTGCAGTTTTGTTTTTTCTACCCAAAGTTTGTGTATTTTATTGTAGGGCTTCAAGGGAAAATCGAGTATTTGCTAAGGAAAGGTAGTTCCTTATATAAGCTATTTTCAGAATTCAAAGATGTGATGATTTAAGAGATTAAGGGTTTTATCCTTCATTAAAATAGGGTTTATCAAAACCTAGTATTCTTCAATTCTATTCTCCACAAATCTATTCTATTTGAATATTTATCATTGTAATTAAACTCTTGTACTCTTCTCATTGTTATTAATAAAGGCCCTTTCTCAAAGTGAATGTACACTAACAAGACGTTAGTGGAACCACTATAAATCGGTGTGTGATTTATTTTTTTGTTATTGCTTTGTTCCTGTATTGCTTGTTTGGGTGATAGTAATTGGTTTTGGTTTAGATTGAGATATTAATTGGTTGTTTTTGCAATTCTTACCACGATCTTGTTTTCCACTGTGCTTTGGGGTTATGATTTGAGTGGTCTCGAGTTTGAATGTCCATAACAATCAAATCATGAAAAGTATGAGTATATAAGTCTTTGAATTCTTCTATAGCAACAACAACATAATCATATTTTAGTGGAAGACTACGAAGAACTTTTTAGACAACTTTCTTTTCTTCTATTGCATCTCCAAGACTTCTAATTTGATTTATGATTTTCGTAACTCGAGTTAAAAAAACCTGCATTACTTCATTATCTTTCTTTGATAAATTATTAAACTCTCCCCAAAGAGATTGAAGCTTGATAGATGTTACCATGTCATTGCCATGAAACCCTTTTTTCAAAATATCCTAAGATTTGTTCGCTCTTTTGACACCATGGATTCTAGGATATATGGTCTTGTTCAATCCTTGCTGAATGGATCCGAGAGTGCTTGCATCTCTTTAAAAAATATTTTTGTACTCTTTTTATTGATCATTTGTCTATGCTTCATTATTTTGTTGTGGTGGATCTACAAAACCATCTTCCACAGTTTCCCACAAATCCTGAGAAATAAATATTATCTCTATTTGACTGCTTCAGTAATCAAAATGCTCTCCTTCCAATATGGGAACTTGATTAGGAGTATAGAAAAACATGGAAGGAGGAACTTAATTTGATGTCATTTTTTTACTTTGCTTTGATTGATCAAACTTGGCTTTGATACCACTAATTTGTTAGAGAATAATGACAATAACAAGAATAAGAATATGAGTTGTAGATCAAAACTTTCTTCATACTTCAGTCTTTGAAATTACTTGGAAACAAATATTGAATTTTATTTAATTTAGGCCAATTTTGCAAGTAATTGCAAATTTAGGCCAGTTTATAAACTAATTACAAAAATAGGCCCGATTAGGTTTGGCTACATAAGCCGCCACGTTCAATTAGGCTTCATCCCAAACCGAACCCAAAACCCCCAAAATCACCATTTTCACTCAAAATCTCATTCAATTAGGCTAAAAATTGAAGAATGACTTTCTTATCCTCTCAAGTGCCTCCTATAGGTTTGTATTCTTCCTTTTTTATCTCAATTTTAAAATTTCTGATTTTAGGGTTAGGACAAAATTTAGTTTTTTAGGTATAAATCTTTGTTTATAAACTAAATGAAGTAGTTTGTGCACGTAGAACATCTGTTCGATTGGCTTTTGATTGTATATAAGGATTGGTTAGGTTATAAATTTTATTTGCTTTTGTTATTGTGGTAGAATACGAAGAAACGGAACCCGGACCAGTTGATGATAGCGTTCTTTACTTACAAGCTCAACACCGCACAAGCAATAACGATTTGATGAGGTTATATTTTGACATAATTTTTCTTGCATTCTAACAATATGTTAGTAAATGTCATAATATCTTGCATTTTATTTTAATATTCGATAGGCGGTTGAGCCGAACGGATTCATTGACCATTCTTCAATCCTAAAGCTTGTCACATCATCGCATTTTGGTGTGTTGGAACTTTTAGATAAAGCCGGATTTGGTGTTATTCATAAGTTGGGATACACACAACTTGATCGTAATCTTCTAATGACTTTGATCGATAGATTGAGATCAGAGACGTCTATATTTTATCTCAGAGTTGGTGAGATGTCCATCACATTAAAAGATGTAACTGTGTTGCTTGGTTTGCCAACTAACGGGGAACCCATTCTAAAATTGGATTTCCCGAGTACTTATATGGATTTGTGTGTGTCCTTGCTTGGCCTATCTCATCTAAAAGACGTAAGATGGAGGAATGAGTCGATAGTGGCCACTTGGTTTAGGGAGCAGTTGGCCGGTGATATTCCCCACCGTGCCTCTCCAATGCAAGTCGCGCAGCGCACCTGCGTTATTATTTTGCATATCATCACTCAACATCTTTTTTGCGATCGATCAAAGACTTGAGTGGCCCTTCAATGGCTCCCGTTGTTAGAAGACTTCGATTCTTGTCGACAGTAATCATTGGGCAGTGCGGTGCTAGCTTTCACTTATGCAGAGCTTACTAGGTGGTGTTGGTACAACGTCTGTCGGTGGTTGTATGACTCTAGTTTAGGTACGGTCGTAGTTATTCATTAACTCGTATTTGTACATGTCGTAAACAATAATGAAATACAACTTATACTCTTACAGCTATGGTCTTGGACGTATCTTCCGGTCGATCGTATAACTATGAAGAGATCGATAATCGACAATTCAAAACCATATGGATCGAGATAAAGTAGTCTTGGTTGTACAGTTTTATCAACTTATACACTTTGAACACTTTATATAAATTTTTGCTATTTTATGTGGATTGGACCAAAGAATACCAACTTGGCTCCCAAATGGAATTTGGCGTTCTACTGGATCAAGCTTGATGTCCTTGACTATAACGTGGTTACGTGGAGTCCATACACTAAGGTAGAGCTTGATGTGCTTTCGGCTTTATGCACTGATTCGAGGCGGTTATGGCGGGCTAGACTTTGCTTTGGAAATCTTGCATACCATCTTCAAGATAGAGTGATGTGGCAGTTTGGTCTTCGCCAACATTTTACCGTATCCTACTCCTTATTATGCTCTTCCATATGGTGAAGATGAGTTTGAATCGATGATAGAGTTATGGAATAACCGCTTCTTTGCTGTGGAAAATGAGCATGAGATCACGCTGACTGATGAGGGGGTACAATAGCTGGTATTAGAATATTACTCGGTGGTATGTGTTAAGAAGACGAGAGGAAGTGCCTAAACAAGATGTTTCTCCTTACATTCCAAGAGCTCCGCTTGAACAGAAAGTGGTATGTATTTAAATTTATAATTTTATGGTAGTGTAAAATCAATAATGGTATATGTTATTTGTTGGTGGATGGTATGTATCGTATGATGGATATAGTTGATGAGCTTGTGGAGGAGGTTCCTAAAAAAAGTAAAGCGAAATGCTTCTCGCTCAAACAAATTCTGCGATCATATTTTTTGAAGAGCGAGATGTCAAGACCAATCCCGCCTCCGCCTCCCCCGCCATCTACAGTGCCACCCCTTACCGAGGACATTGCATTTGCCCCACTGGCCGAGGAAATTGCATCCGCCCCACCGCCCCTCAAACCTAAGAGAAAGTATCAAAGACGAAAGAAAGGCATAGGTGAAAGCTATGGGGCAATAACTTCCCAACATACGTATTCAGTTGGGTCGTCTCACCCCCTATGGAAAGAACACAAGATGAGGGTATTAAAGAAGAAATTTCATCAGTAGAGGAGGATTCATTCTAAAGCCAAGAAAACCGAAAAAGAAAACTCCTTGCGAACTTAAAAATTCTAGATGGCAGTGTAGTTTGGAACGTCTTTAGTTTTGATTGTAGTGTTTTTATGCTTGTAATGGAGATTAGGTTAAATAAAGTTTCGATTATAATATTGTTTTTTGTTGTAATGTAGTTCAGATTGAATATAGTTGTGATTCTTATGTCATTGTGTAGTGTGTAATTGTGTAACATGTATAATGAGGTTGCTGCTGCTATGTAGTGTGTAACTAGATGAGCAGCATTTGAAATGCCGCCCTTGTGCGGTATTTCAAATGCCACCTAGTGTGTAATTAATAAAGCGACATTTGAAATGCCGCCCTTGTACGTATTTCAAATGCCGCACAATGGAGCTATTACAAATGCTGCCACAACATTTTCACTCAATTTCCAATTTCTCTCAAATTTCAAATGCCGCCACGACATTTCAAATTTCTCTCCAATTTCGCATAATGGCGACATTTCAAATGCCGCACAATGGCGCCCTTGTACTTTATCAAAACTCCTTCATCAAAAACCAAACTTTCTGATTTCTCTCAATTTCCAATTTCTCTCAAATTGTAATTTCTTTCAAGTAGTAGATCAACAAGGCATCTATAAGGGAAGTATGCCAGTATTGCTCTGTCAATTTCTTTCAAATTCTAATTTCTCTCAATTTGTAATCCCAAAATTCCTTCATTAAAAACCAAACTTTCTATTTTTTGTGTTATATAATTTGCTTCTATTCATAATTGATAATGGACAATTGGGAGATTGGTGATGAAACAATGATGAAGATTTACGATGAATTTGAATAAAAGAAAGGTAATGGAATGAAAAGTGGCACTAATCTTGAAGTGGATTTTGTGCCATAGACACTAATTGAAGAATTGTCGCCGGCTGTGGTTAATGAAACATCAACAGTATATGTCGCGAATGAAAGACCAGAGAAACAATCACTACATGCACGTCTCTTAGGCGCCCTTGGTCATCAAAATCCCAATCGTGCTAGTTCAAACACGCAACCTCCATGTGTGCTTTGTTACGTGGAGATGAATGTGATGTAGTTGTTTATAGAAATGAGAGCAATGCAGGACGCCGTTTCTACCGATGTAATGGGTACAATGATCATAAGATACGACCTCATGATGTTGACTGCTGCAATTTTTTTAAGTGGCTAGATCCTAAAATGTGCCCTAGGGGGGTTGAATACGCTTTACAGATCCAAGCAGAAAATAGTCGTTTGGATAAGTTGAATCTTGAATATGCAAACGTATTGTTGGTTTATGGATACAAGTATTCGGCGTTAAGGCCACGTAGATCATTGAAGGAAAAGTGAACTTTATCTACGTAGTACAAACGATGTATGTGTTATCTATGTAGTACGAACAATGTCTGATGTAATGTAATATTATTCGAATCTTGTGGTATTTGCTATTCGAATTTATGCTATTGTAATGTACGGTTATTCAAATTAATTTAGGTACATGCGAACTATATACATTTGAATTTACGCTATTGTAATGTAATGTATTGGCATTTGCTACTCGAATTTGGCTGTTGCTGGATATGCAGCAATGTAAAAGCAGAGCGGTATTTGAAATGCCACCCCGTATGCGGCATTTCATACGCCGCCAACTTTAAAAAACATTCAGCAGCATTTCAAATGCCGCTGTGTTTTTACATTGCTACATGTGCAGTAACTTTATTTCATGTAGCCAAATATTACCACTATGAAATTGTCAAATAATACTAATAATACAACTTTCCAAATACAACCAAACTCAAATGTCTAAATTTGATAACATAAAGAATTGTCATCGAATATATTAGATTACGGTCGATCTAAAAATACAACCAAACTTAAATGAATACATTACGTTGCCGAAGTGCAACGATTTTTTCTTATGACCCACAACACCACATTTGCTGCACCCATTTCGTTTAGGAATCCGTATCTCATCCATCATACCTTTAATTCTACTAGAACGTGGACGTCCTAGTTGCGTTTTAGCTACAAAAGGTAGGGCCAACTGATTATCGCTTCAACTCCAATAGCGTTTACCGTGGACAGGATGAAACTCGGGGATGTAAGCGGCCATGTATTTCTTAGCTGAATACCATGTTGAAGCGAAGTCATGATGGGCTTTATTAGCTCTATTTGAAACTATTGAACAAGCAGCCATAACATGCATATAAGGTAAATGCTCTAGTAGTGGTATGTTACACATACATGAGCAAGTGCTACCATCGATCATTACTTTGAATTCATCACCGAAATAGTGTACAACTTCCCATTCAACTTGACTAAAGTGAATTATTCTTGTACGCTTTTCTTTGTTAGCATTATCGGCAATTTTTGCTTCCCATTTAGGAGTAAGACGGGTTGTAAGTTTTCCTGTTGCTTCTCTTCTTTGACAAAAATAATCAACCGACCGAGAAAAGGTACGTGCAACCAAAACTTTAGCAGGTAATGATCGAGCTCCTTTAAATATATAGTTGAAACTTTCTGAGGCGTTAGTAGTCATGAAATGAAATCGACCGCCATCATCTTTACACAATGCCCAATTTTCCTCCCAAAATCCTTTCTATCCAGTTGTGTGCCCTACTTCTTATAACTTTGATTTCTTCTCGGATCTTTTTGTACTCGGCTTCCTCTGAAGCACATGCTGCAACATACGAGAGGCCAGTCAATCGTTTTTCTCTAAAACCTGCAGTTTGAATTAGATGTCTAGCATAGAAGAGGTTTTTATGAGGCAAACCCCACTGCGTTTGCAATGTCTTCAGTAGTCCTTTCATTCAATCAGAAATGAAGGTAGCTCGTCGATTGTTAACATTATGAATGAACCGCCGCATGCAAGCAAACCACCCCCACTATCACTAAATTATGACTCTGCAATTGCATAAGCTAAAGGGTATAGATGGTCATCCGCATCAACAACCTACAAGTAATGTCCCTTTGTATTTCCCATACAAATATGTGTCGTCAATAGGATGACAGTGAACAAGACCTTCAATACAAGGGTGAAAGGCCCAGAAGCTCGATCAAACACTCCATATGCATCCATAGTAACATGTCCAATGCTTCTTGGGCTCGTTCTAGCAATTTCAGAAAAATATTGTCTTAGAGTGGTATATGATTCTACCCAATCACCATAAATCCTTTTCACCACCTTACTCAAAGCTCTCCAAACCTTCGTGTAACTAATTTTCACGAACAATTGTTCTTCCATCAACACTTGCACCGTACTGACTGTTTTATTCAGATCGGCTTTCACGAAAGGTAAGACCTTTGCACTAAAAAAGTAGAAGTTGCTCGCTTGTGAGTGGAGTTCACTGTTGGGTTAACACATTTATGATCGCTCGGATATTCCTTATAATCTACCAATTCTGCTCGGATTATTTTGAAACAATAGCATGAACTCTCCATAGACAGTTGGCATCTATATTACAAACGGAAATGTATTTTGTTTTATTTGGTTTTATAGGTTTAAAAGACACGGCATGTAGAATTGACCATTCGCTCAACTGTTGTAAGAATTTAACTTTCGTCTCGAAAATCATACCAACTTTAAAGCCACTTTGGATGCTAACGGTTGAAAATAACTCATTGTTGAACTGAAGATTTGTAATAATTATTCTATCCATTATTTGTGCATTGTATAGATCATCATCCAAAGGTACCTCCATTTCCACCTCATCACTATCTTCAGAAATATTGCCTTCAACCGCAAAATCAAAGTTTAAAGCATCATTGTTCACTTGCGTACTACGGATCCATGACACGTCATTCTCCGGCATATTCACTACATCCATACTATTTACAGGGTGATCATCATATACACCTTCACCATTATCCATGTCCATTTCAATATCAACATCTGCTTCGTTTGCGGTTACGTCCACTGTGACGACCGCCCACGACCCCTGCACCGAACCTAGAGATAGTGCGCTGTAAAGTGTGCCAGGCGACCATGGACGATCATCAAGGTTAAATTAAAACAGCGGAATCTATCGTATTACTCACAGCGCATGGACAAAATACAATAGAATATATATACAGTGAAGCTTCACAGAATATAATCTCATCAATAAAACTTCATAATAGTTGAATACAACATCTGAACAGTCAATACATCAAGCCTCACTGCATATCACTCAGAGAATTATACAAAGCAGCGGAACATCCAGTACATATAGTAAGAAAATAATATGCAAGCCTCCAGCTCGTCTTCGACATCAGCACCGTGGAAAGCAGAACAGCATCTGTCACCTGCTACCTAGTCTGCCCATCCCAAAATGAACGAACAGCTGTAACGCCCCACCTCAATACCCACGCTAGCCAAGAACACTACAATGTAGTGCTTTCAACTAGCACGGAGAATAAGGCTGTAGAGGAGAGACCATCCATGTAATTGCTTATCACACGGTGGCTATAAAATAATCTTCGGAAATAAACATAGAAATAAACATAACACAAATCAGTCACAAACATCCATATCACAAAGGCGGAAGAAGATATGAATATATAACTAACACATGAAAGTGTACATCAGAGTAGTGGTCAAAAAGATCCACAATAATACAAAAGAATAGCAACACGTGCTATACCAAAAGAATATATCTATGAGTCCATATCTCAAGTGTATACAACAAAAACTGCTAAACTAAATAGTTAGCCAAAAGTCAGAGTAGCAAATCCCGGGAGGAAGTCAAGCAGAAGCACCTGTAACATCTCGGTCTGACCCGAGTATTATTTAAGAAAATAATAAACGGATCAGTCTAGCTATAAATATCAGATGACATGATATAAAATAAAAGATATGGCATAAACATAATATATCCATACTGACCTACTACTATAAGTATGCAAATGATGATCAACAGGAGATCAACCGATGAGAAATGATCAATATCACAAGAATCTTCTCAAAGATCCAAAGAGGGCATCATACCCTAAACTTGTACTCATAACAAGTCAATGACATAAAAAAATTCCAGATTCAAAACAAGAAATCCAGAAATCATAAAAAGAGAAAGAGGCCTATCACATGATGGTCCGAAGACCATGGGGAGCTACCCCATATGTGTGAGTCGGAATCACACGGATTGAGGTCTAGACTAACCAAAAAGCAAAAAGGTATGTGTGAGTGGAATCACACAAGTGGTGTCTAGTCTAACCTCACAAACAAAAAGGTATGTGTGAGTGGAATCACACAAGTGGTGTCTAGACTAACCTCGCACGCAAATAGATATGTGTGAGTCGGAATCACACCAAGGAGGACTAGTCTAACCTTGCAATCAAAGAGACATCGCACAATTGCTAGTCTAAATCATAAGAATGATCGTCATGATCATAAGGAAGTGTCAATCACACCAAGCTAGTAAATATATGAGTTTAGCTTCATGTCCCATAACCACTTGCTTAACTTAAATATTTACGAACAAGCTGTAAATCTTCACTAGGAAATTGTCACAAAAAGGGTTCAATCGAACAAGTCCAAGAGCTAACCGACGAAGTGAACGCAAGCGTTTCATACCACTCGTTTTACTAAGTCGTTTAAGTCGATTTCTCATTCGAGTGAAGTAAAGGCTTGTATATACTAGTAGATTGGAAATCGGTTTGAGAAAACGAACTTTTGATATTTAAAATAGTGTTGAAATCGCTTTGATGAAAGAGTTTTGATATTTACTACTAGTATTGAAACCTTCATATATCTTTAAAGTGACAAGTCATAAAACGATTGTTGAAACAATCTATCACAAAAATTCACATTCGAAGACGTGAACAAAATCCAAGGAAATCAGCTCAAAATGCATCAAAGTGGAAGTTCTGTTGAATGCTTTTTCAGATAAGATTGCCTACGCAGAGGTGTACGGGGTTCATGGCCGAGCTAAGGGGTGGTGCGACTCAACCAGATGAGCGACCTAAGAGAGACGAGCGACCTAAGGGAGGCGAGCGACCTACGACTTAAGGTGCTCGCGACCTAACGAGTAAGTCGGCCGAGCGACTTATAGATGTGCATGACCTAGGGGACACCCGACCTACGACTTAATGGTTAAGGTACGCGACCTAAGTGAGGCAGGGTGTTAGGTCGGGGACGACCTACGACTTAAAGTTGGCCGACCTAGTGAAGTTAGGCCGGGGACGACCTACGACTTAAGGCTGGCCGACCTAGTGAAGTTAGATCGGGGACGACCTACGACTTAAGGCTTAACCCGCGCATGACTTAACTCCAGATGCGCAATAATGGCCATACGAGCTAAGGCCTAACGACCTACGACTTAAGCCCCTGTCGACCCAGCGCTTAACTCGCGAATGACTTAGCTCTTAACTCGTGGACGACTTAGCCCTTAACTCGCGGACGACTTAACACTTAACTCGCGAACGACTTAGCGCAGGCGAACAGAAATTCGAAGGCGGTGACTTTTCAACGTGCGTGACCTAAAGCCCTAACTCGCGTACGACCTAGCGATGGCCAGAACGACCTAACGCCAGAAAATCACCAAAACACCAAAATTTGTAGTTTTTCGCCAATCCAATCCAAACCAAATGCAAACAAACATGCTAAAGTGATGAGGAATCATTCCCAACAGTCCAATGACGATTATAGGCAATATGTGAGATCAAAAATCTCACCTTTTCCACGAAATTGATGATGGAGAGGCTTAAAAGCAAAGCAAGAATCAACCACAAGCTTGAATCTATGTTCTTCACTTGAATTTGGAATAGGTGTTGGATTAGCAATGAAGAAGAAGACTTTGGAGTTTTAATTTCCCATTCCCTCCACCATTTTTGATAAAGCTTCAAGTGTTTGATAAAGTGAGGAAGAGGAGGTGGGTTGGGGCTGAGTTAGAAGGTGTAGTCCAACTCAAGTCAAAGGCCAGAAAAAGTGACGAAAATTCCACCTACTCCAAACATATCGAAGTTTACACTCAAAAAGATCGCAAACGTCATTTTGAACTCAATGGAAGTGGTCTCGAGTCCTAATTTGACCGTATGCAAAAAGTAGCTTTTCGGACTAATATCCGACTAACGATAAAATATTTAAATAGAATATTTAAATATAAAATCGATAGATATGCGGGTTGTTACAACAGCCCAAGGCAATAAGAGTTAAAACATAAAGCCTTGAGTCAGACAACAGTCTTAGTGAGCGGTAAATTAACTAACAACATACCAAAAGAGCATAAAGGAAAAGGAATAGGAATCCAACCCTCCCACTCCACCTCTTTCTACAGTGATAGCCCCCAGACACACACTAAATAGAAGCAAACATAGCAAAGCATACAATTTAAAGTAAAGCGATTATCACTTGAGTCAAGGGCGATGTTTTCCAAGTACAAACCCTCAAGGCCTAAACCAAGATCAGATAAGCACCCAGAAAATACCGCTCTTGAGACCGAATGACGATACAACCAAACATCCATGACTCTGGCTATCACTGTTATCATTGCTTCGATATCATCGTTAATTGAATGACTGGCTCATTCTTTCATCCGTCCGTCAAGGGCTAATGGAAACCCCAGTTCTAGACATAACTCTGCACGTCATCGTGACCCGTGCCTAGGACTATCGAATCTGCCCAGAGTACTCGACTACCAATCAGTAGCCTTCAGGGACTATCGAATCTGCCCAACGTACTCTTGCTTTGAGCATGCTAGAACCTTCAACAACGATGAGATCTCAGCCTTCTAGTCATCCTCCTCGACGACTATTTCCATACTAGCTCAAGCGCCTCTCGAGCAAACCATTATCCTCAAAGTCGAACCATTTCACCGAGTTGTCAATCTGCTTGGAGTGATCCCGTCTGGATTAGACCAAGGCTATCTCATATCATGCTTTGCCTCATCATCATCATAGCAAAGCCTCATCTCAACATCATCATCAAATCTATCCATATGAGCTTCATCATCCGCTACATATGCCACGAGCAGCTTTTCCAATTCAAGAGCCTTTCCCTTAGCTTTTGAATCACCTATGACCATCTTGTCTAAATCAAATAATCAATCATCTAATTCATATTAATCAATCAAGTCAAACATTAATCCAAGTAATCAAGCATCCAAATATGATCTAATGAACAATTATAACAATAATGGCAATTCCGTAAATAAAGAGTCCAAATCTAACAAGTATGAAAACATGAGCAATATCGCTACAACTTGATGAATGAACATGCATAGGTTAATCATGTAGTAAAATGGATGTCAAATCATCATGAACAATAGATCTACACTTAGGTTTATAAAAATGCATGGAAATCACTACTTTAACACAAAATCAAGCCAACGATCCGATATACTCCTTTGGATCCGTGTGAGAGATAATCACCACTCACCAAATCACCTAAACACCCCAAAAGCAACACATTTCAGATCTGGACAGCGAAGGATCTAACTTGATCTATCACAATTCCGCTTCAAACGATGAAATCTCTCTTCGAAGAATGTAGATCTTCAACTTAGCTCTTTGATCTTCGATCTTGGATGGAAGGAAGTACTAAATCAAAGTGGAGAAAAAAGTTAAGAAGTGTAGAACTCGAGCTCCCAAAATGGCAGCACTTCGTCGCTTCAAAATCCGGATCCAAAAAATGAAGAAAAACCCTCCTATTTATAGCTGATTTCCCCTTAGGTAGTTCGCTCTTAGGTCATCCACGACCTAAAAACCCCACGACCTAGAAACCCACGACTTAACACAAATGTGGCCTAGCGACTTAACACTACACGACCTAAGACAATGCGCATCCATGCGACCTAACAAAACTCCACGACTTACGACCTAACGCAGATCTGCGCATCCATGCGACCTACGACCTAACACTCATGCGCTTCCTCGCGACCTACGACCTAACACACACAGAAGCTCACGACCTAACTAACTTAGGTCGCCTACGACCTAAATCAACACAGAGGCCCACGACTTAACTCCTTAGGTCGTCTAATGACCTAACTACGCTAACTCGCTAACCCTTAGGTCGCTAACCACTAGGTCGCCAACTCTTAGGTCGCTAACTCCTATAGGTCACCGCCTTTCCTTAAGTCGCTCAAACCTTAGGCCGTCTGCATCTTAACTCGCCAACTTCCTTAGGTTGCTCCAAACTCACATACGACCTAAGCCACTACGACCTAAACCAAAATCCTTAGGTCGCCAAATTCTATAGGTCGCTCCTATCTCTTAGGTCGTTCACTCGACCTAACCTACCCCTCGACCTAAACCATCACACGACTTAACTATCACACGACCTAACTGCTTAGGTCTTTCCAATCCTTAAGTCGCTCCACTTCTTAGGTCGCCAACTTCCTATAGGTCGCTCCACTTCCTTAGGTCGTCTACTACGACCTAACCACTATACGACCTATCTTCTATACGACCTAAGACTTAGACTATGGATGACTTATCAACAATGCGACCAAATGACAACTGATTTACGATGTTTCGATCCGTAAAAGTACGGGTCGTTACATTCTCTCCCCCTTAGGAATTTCGCCCCCGAAATTCCAAACAAACAGAGCAATCAAAGACTATTCCGCATGCCTACCATCCATAGCAATCGACAAACCATGCATCCAATTCTAGCTTAGCATGCAGAATTCTAAAACTAGAACAAGTTACAATGTCGTTAGATGACACGACACCTTAGGGCCATACCTTGAAGAGTTCAGGATGAGCTGCCTTCATCCTCTCTTCCACCTCCCACGTACAGTCGTTATCATCATCACTCCATTGTATCTTGAGCAACTTAACCACCTTCCTCCTAAGCTGTTTCATGTCGGTTTCCACAACACGAAGCGGCTTACGAGGTCTATTATCGACTGGATCAACTTCAAAATCTTCACAGCTATTAGCAGAAATCACGGTATTCGAGTCGTGCACATACTTCCGTAGATACGATATATGAAAAACATTGTGCACACTCGACATCTTTTCTGGTAACTCCAATCTATAGGTGAGCTTTCCAATTCGCTCGATGATCGGGAATGGTCCGACAAATCTCGGAGTCAATTTTCCTTTCTTCCCGAATCGGATAACATTCTTCAGTGGAGAAACCTTCACAAAAACCATATCACCTACGTCGAACTCCAAGTCCTTTCGACGCTTATCAGCATAACTTTTCTGACGGTCTTGGGCTGCCTTCATTCGTCGCCGAATGATCTCTATACAATCTGAAGTCTGTCGAATCATTTCTGGCCCAAGTATTAACTTTTCTCCTGTTTCTAACCAACATGTCGGAGAGTTACACGGTCTTCCATACAATGCCTCATACAGTGCCATACCAATGCTTGACTGGTAACTGTTATTATACGAAAATTCCACCAAATGAAGGTGATCTTCCCATGATCCTCCGAAATCTAAAACACATGCCCTGAGGAGATCTTCCAAAACTCGATTGACTCTCTCAGTCTGACCATCTGTTTGGGGATGATAAGCTATACTCAAACACAACTCGGTTCCCAAAACTTCCTGGAAGCTCTTCCAAAATCAACTAGTGAACAATGGATCTCGATCGCTCACTATACTCTTCGGAATACCATGGAATCAAACTATCCACTTAACATATAACTCAGCCAACTTTGATGCAGTCCTAGTTGATCGAACAGGAATGAATCTTGCACTCTTAGTCAAACGATCTACGATGACCCAAATCCCTTCATTTCCCGTTCTGGTTCTAGGTAATCCATCGATAAAATCCATCAACACTTGCTCCCACTTCCATGTAGGAACTTCTAATGGCTGAAGCAATCCACTGGGCTTCTTCTGTTCGGCTTTTACCAACTGGTAGTTCATGCACTTAGAAATAAAATTTCCAACATCCTTCTTCATTCCTTCCCAGTAATAGGTTCTCTTCATATCCCGATACATCTTATTTCCACTTGGATGAATTGTCAACTTTGAGTGATGACTTTCCTTCAAAACTTCATCTCTCAATCCATCTATATCGGGAACAACGAGTCGTCCTTGCTTCCGAAGCCAACCCTCTCGATCAACCTCGAATCCTTTATCCTTTTCTGGGTCCAATCCAGATTCCAAATCACGGATAATCTTGACAAGCTTATCGTCTCACTTTTGGCTTTCGCCAATTCTTTCCACAAGAGTAGGTGTTATCGATAAGTTTGCCAACATCTCAGGTTCCAATTCACATCTGGGCCTGAAGTCAAATCCAGCTAAAAACTCGAGACTCTTCCATTTTGAAAACATGACTCCCAATCCTGCATGTCTTCGACTTAACGCATCTGCCACTGCGTTACCCTTTCCCGGAGTATAGGTTATACTAAAATCATATGATGCCAAAAACTCTAACCATCGTTGCTGCCGAAGATTCAAATCCTTTTGGGAGAAAAGATACTTCAATGACTTATGATCTGTAAACAACTCAAATCGAACTCCCAATAGGTAATGTCTCCACATCTTCAGAGCAAATACAATCGCCGCTAACTCCAAATCATGAGTCGGATAATTCCTTTCATGCGGCTTCAGTTGTCGACTTGCATACGCAACAACTCTATCCTTCTGCATCAGCACTGCTCCAAGTCCAATACCACATGCGTTGGTGTAAACCACCATCTCATCATTCCCACTTGGAATAGTCAAAACAGGAGCACTTGTCAGTCGCTCTTTCAGGATTCTGAAAGCTTGCTCACACTTATCTTCCCATCTGAACACTTGGTTCTTCTTCGTCAAACCTGTTAATGGTGCAGCCACCTTGGAGAAGTCCTTGATAAACCGACGATAATATCCTGCTAATCCAAGAAAACTCCTCACATCAGATGCATTCTTAGGTCTAACCCAATCCTGGATTGCTTCCACCTTAGCGGGATCAACCGCTATTCCGTTTCCAGAGATAATATGGCCTAAGAACCTTACTTCGCTCTTCCAGAAGTGACACTTCGAAAACTTAGCCTTCAGCTGATGTTTCCGCAAGATTTCCAAAAAAATATGCAAGTGCGTCTTGTGCTCTTCTTCAGTTATGGAATAAGTCAGAATATCATCCACGAACACAAGCACGAACTTGTTCAGCTGATCTCTGAACACTCTATTCATAAGATCCACAAAATATGCTGGCGTATTAGTCAATCCAAACGGCATTACCAGCCACTCAAAGAAACCGGATGGTGTCCTGAATGCAGTCTTCGGCACACTATCCTTAGCCACTCTCAACTGGTGAAATCCCGTTGCCAAATCCATCTGAGAAAACACCTTAGCTTCGTGAAGCTGATCAAACAAGTCGTCTATCCTCGGCAATGGATACTTGTTCTTCTTAGTCACCTTATTTAGCTCACGAGAATCCACACACAATCTCAGCGATCCATCTGCTTTGGTTGCAAACACAACTGGTGCACCCCATTCGGACACACTACGCCGAATGAATCCTTTCTGTAAAAGATCATCAACTTGCACCTTCAACTCCTGCTGTTCCTTAGGCGCCATCCGCCTAAGAGGCATCACAACAGGTCTGGCTCCTTCAACTAGATCTATACGAAACTCGATCTCTCTATGCGGCGGTAACCCTTTGACCTCGTCAAAGACATCCTCAAATCCATTAGCGATTGGCAACGATGACAGTCCATCCCGTGGAACAACCAGCGAATACATGAAGCTCATGAAGACGCCTTCTTCATGCTTACATCGTATCACAATCTTTTGCCCCTCCACATTCTCGACTGTCACCTCCAACCTCTCACAATCAACCTTTGCCGCATACTTCCTAAGCCAGTCCATACCCAAAATAATTCCGAACCCCGCAAAGTTCAGAACAAAGCAATCACAAACAAAAGAGCAATCATGACTCGATACAATCAGACCACGGCATAGCATACACAAACAAGACGAACCCCCAACTGGATTAGTCACAACCAATGGCCTATCAACAATATTCGGTTCTAAACCTAACCGGCCTACAAGTTCATTACAAACAAAAGAATGTGACGCCCCAATATCAAATAACACTCTAACTGGAACACCACAAATGGAGAGAGTACCCTGAACCACCACACTCTTTCCTTTCTCTTCAGCGGTAGGAGCTTTTGAAGATGATGGAACAGCCCCCAAAGCATAAGCTTGCACAATCTGCTTGTCCCTCCGTGGTTCTAGACAATTCTTCCTAACATGCCCCAGCTTGTCACAATTGTGGCACTTCACCGGCACATTCGGATTCTTACAATCTCTAGAGAAATGGCCCTTCTGCTGACAATTATAGCAGGTAACTTTGCCCTTCGGCTTCTTCTGGCCATCCTTACCCTTTTGCTGCTGCTGCTTCCTCTTCTTGTTTCCACCCTGCTGTGGTTTAGGCTCCTCCTTGGTCATAGCAACAACAGATCCTTCCTTAGGAAACAGATTCTCGTGCCTGAGAGCTTTCTCCACAAGCTTCTCAAATGAATCGTCCAAATGATCCACCAATTGCCTCCCAAGATAACTGTCCAAGCCTGTCACAAACTTCTCATTCTTCTGATACGAAGATTCAATATACGACCGGGCATACTTGGACAAAGCTTCAAACTCAGAAACATACTCAAGAACTGGTCTTCCACCTTGCTTGAGCTCCACAAACTTCTTGAACAGAACAGACTTCTGAGCTGTAGAAATGAACTTAGCTTCAAATCTGACTTGGAATTACTCCCAAGTAATCTCTTCCTCTCGAGTATCAATAGTGATAGAGTTCCACCAATCAGAAGCTCTTCCTTGAAGCTGTCTTGATGCAAGCTTCCTTCTCGTTGCATCGTCGATTCCCAAATCACCAAAGATTCTTCTACAAGCATCTATCCATCTCTGGACTTCAATGGTTGACTCTGTTCCCAAGAAAACCTTTCCTCCAAGAGCAGTATAATCTTTACACAACTTAGCGAAATCCACCGGTTTTGGAGTTTGAACTTGAACTCCAACATCCACCGATGGCCCCGGAGTTGGCATCCTTCTCATGATCGAAGTCATCATAGCTTCGAACATAGCAACATAATCAGCAGCCCCTTCAGTAGCACAACCTTCCCTAGCAGCCGGTCTCCCTCTTTGACTCATTCTCACTATCTATAAAAAGGAATGATTAATACACCTTGAGAACAACCGCATAAAGGGCTCACATACTTCTAAGCTACTATATTATATATAGTAATCATCCATTAAAATACAATTACGTCTCTTATACGTAGTTACGTCAGCGAGCGTTGGGTAAAATCGATTAACCAAAGCTCTGATACCAAATGTGACGACCGCCCACGACCCCTGCACCGAACCTAGAGATAGTGCGCTGTAAAGTGTGCCAGGCGACCATGGACGATCATCAAGGTTAAATTAAAACAGCGAAATCAATCGTATTACTCACAGCGCATGGACAAAATACAATAGAATATATATATAGTGAAGCTTCACAGAATAGAATCTCATAAATAAAACTTCATAATAGTTGAATACAACATCTGAACAGTCAATACATCAAGCCTCACTACATATCACTCAGAGAATTATACAAAGCAGCGGAACATCCAGTACATATAGTAAGAAAATAATATGCAAGCCTCCAGCTCGTCTTCGACATCAGCACCGTGGAAAGCAAGAACATCACCTGTCACCTGCTACCTAGTCTGCCCGTCCCAAAATGGACGAACAGCCCAAGGCAATAAGAGTTAAAACATAAAGCCTTGAGTCAGACAACAGTCTTAGTGAGCGGTAAATTAACTAACAACATACCAAAAGAGCATAAAGGAAAAGGAATAGGAATCCAACCCTCCCACTCCACCTCTTTCTACAGTGATAGCCCCAGACACACACTAAACAGAAGCAAACATAGCAAAGCATACAATTTAAAGTAAAGCGATTATCACTCGAGTCAAGGGCGATGTTTTCCAAGTACAAACCCCCAAGGCCTAAACCAAGATCAGATAAGCACCCAGAAAATACCGCTCTTGAGACCGAATGACGATACAACCAAACATCCATGACTCTGGCTATCACTGTTATCGTTGCTTCGATATCATCGTTAATTGAATGACCGGCTCATTCTTCCATCCGTCCGTCAAGGGCTAATGGAAACCACGGTTCTAGACATAACTCCGCACGTCATTATGACCCGTGCCTAGGACTATCGAATCTGCCCAGAGTACTCGACTACCAATCAGTAGCCTTCAGGGACTATCGAATCTGCCCAACGTACTCTTGCTTTGAGCATGCTAGAACCTTCAACAACGATGAGATCTCAGCCTTCTAGTCATCCTCCTCGACGACTATTTCCATACTAGCTCAAGCGCCTCTCGAGCAAACCATTATCCTCAAACTCGAACCATTTCACCGAGTTACCAATCTGCTTGGAGTGATCCCGTCTGGATTAGACCAAGGCTATCTCATATCATGCTTTGCCTCATCATCATCATAGCAAAGCCTCATCTCAACATCATCATCAAATCTATCCATATGAGCTTCATCATCCGCTACATATGCCACAAGCAGCTTTTCCAATTCAAGAGCCTTTCCCTTAGCTTTTGAATCACCTTTGACCATCTTGTCTAAATCAAATCATCAATCATCTAATTCATAGCAATCAATCAAGTCAAACATTAATCCAAGTAATCAAGCATCCAAATATGATCTAATGAACAATTATAACAATAATGGCAATTCCGTAAATAAAGAGTCCAAATCTAACAAGTATGAAAACATGAGCAATATCTCTACAACTTGATGAATGAACTTGCATAGGTTAATCATGTAGTAAAATGGATGTCAAATCATCATGAACAATAGATCTACACTTAGGTTTATGAAAATGCATGGAAACCACTACTTTAACACAAAATCAAGCCAATGATCTGATATACTCCTTTGGATCCGTGTGAGAGATAATCACCACTCACCAAATCACCTAAACACCCCAAAAGCAACACACTTCAGATCTGGACAGCGAAGGATCTAACTTGATCTATCACAATTCCGCTTCAAACGATGAAATCTCTCTTCGAAGAATGTAGATCTTCAACTTTAGCTCTTGGATCTTCGATCTTGGATGGAAGGAAGTACTAAATCAAAGTGGAGAAAAGAAGTGAAGATGTGTAGAACTCGAGCTCCCAAAATGGCAGCACTTCGTCGCTTCAAAATCCGGATCCCAAAAATGAAGAAAAACCCTCCTATTTATAGTTGATTTCCCCTTAGGTCGTTCGCTCTTAGGTCGTCCACGACCTAAAAACCCCACGACCTAAAAACCCACGACTTAACACAGATGCGGCCTAGCGACTTAACACTACACGACCTAAGACAATGCGCATCCATGCGACCTAACAAAACTCCACGACTTACGACCTAACGCAGATCTGCGCATCCATGCGTACTACGACCTAACACTCATGCGCTTCCTCGTGACCTACGACCTAACACGCACAGAAGCTCACGACCTAACTAACTTAGGTCGCCTACGACCTAAATCAACACAGAGGCCCACGACTTAACTCCTTAGGTCGTCTAACGACCTAACTACGCTAACTCGCTAACCCTTATGTCGCTAACCACTAGGTCGCCAACTCTTAGGTCGCTAACTCCTATAGGTCGCCGCCTTTCCTTAATTCGCCCAAACCTTAGGTCGTCTGCATCTTAACTCGCCAACTTCCTTAGGTCGCTCCAAACTCACATACGACCTAAGCCACTACGACCTAAACCAAAATCCTTAGGTCGCCAAATTCTATAGGTCGCTCCTATCTCTTAGGTCGTTCACTCGACCTAACCTACCCCTCGACCTAAACCATCACACGACCTAACTGCTTAGGTCGTTCCAATCCTTAAGTCGCTCCACTTCTTAGGTAGCCAACTTCCTATAGGTCGCTCCACTTCCTTAGGTCGTCTACTACGACCTAACCACTATACGACCTATCTTCTATACGACCTAAGACTTAGACTATGGATGACTTATCAACAATGCGACCAAATGACAACTGATTTACGATGTTTCGATCCGTTAAAATACGGGTCGTTACATCCACATTCTCCACTTCGACATTAGATTGAGTCGCAATATCATGTGCGGGAAATCTATAATTCACAAATAAGTTTTAATTTAATCACCATATCAAATATAACAGCTAACAAATTTAAGATATACTAAAAAAATACCTCTGACTTATATGATAT
Source organism: Allium fistulosum (assembly GCA_030737815.1). Taxonomy (NCBI): domain Eukaryota; kingdom Viridiplantae; phylum Streptophyta; class Magnoliopsida; order Asparagales; family Amaryllidaceae; genus Allium; species Allium fistulosum. The sequence continues at coordinate 857,815,334 of CM060907.1, forward strand.
AAATCAGATGGAGTAGGATACATAAAAGGAGACATATGACTATTTGATGATCCGTCACTACTTTGCGGTGTTGGTCGATGAGGAAGATAACTGTATATAAAATGACAAAAATTTAACTAATGTATAACGTACATTGTAATATGACATAAAAATTATATAAAAAAATGTTTCACCTTCCAAACAAATGTGTAAAGCTACCTTGACTTGGATATGGATAGATATAATGAACACCTTGTTGATAACTCATACACGACTGATATCCAAAAAGGAGTTGTTTTCGACCGTAAATCGCTGTTATGGGTGGATTACTAGAACTCGGAGATGCAGTTCCATGACTAGTACTTACTGTCTCAATCATTCTACAATAGTCTTCAGTTACACTATTAGCTACTTGTGGTCGTATGGGTTCTTCTGCTTGCAACCGCCTATTTTTTCCAACAAACAACTCTATTGATTTTGAAATCGCTGAAAACATTTTCTCCACATCGTCGTTATCAACTATTTTAATGGCTTTCGATCTTGAATCCGTAGGCCAATTATACATTAAATCTATGTCAAATTCATCGGATTTTATCTTAGTCGTGTTATAAATCGATTCTTTCAACTGCGCCAAATTACAACATTTCAAAATTTTCACTGGTTTACACGACCTCCAACATGTTTTCCACAATTAATTCGTCAATAACCCATTCACCATCAAAATAACAAATGGTTGGTACGCACTTGGGAGCCATTCTACATATCATTTAACCAACTATTTTACTACTTTCAGAAATTACCAAACGAAAAATGCTAATAGGAACACAAAAAAAAGAATTAGGATTTATAAAATAACATACAAAAAGTGTTCAAGAAGAAGAAATAGTTGTTGCTTCTCGACTATATCTACTTTCGATCAAGATAACTAGAAGTGGAAATCAGGTTGAAGGGCTTCTCATTTTAGGATAATAAGTTTTAAGAACAATAATTCTGTATAATTAGTTTTAAGGACAATTTACAGAAAAATGATAAATTCATTCATCATTTTAAGTTATACGGGAATTTTAAGTTATACGGAAAAATAATAAATTCATTTATCATTATTTCTGTATATCTAAAAATGATAACTATATTTTCCTTTTTCCTGTGAATTGTCCTTGATGCTAATTTTTCAGAAGTGCTGTTCTTGAAACTTATTACCATGATAATAAGTTGCATTTTGAGTGAAAATCCCCTAACTATAATTTATTGTTAAAATCCTTAGTTTTAGAACAAATCTGAGATTTTGGTATTTGGGTTTTTTTAAGATTTAAGTAAGAAGAAGACAAAGTAAGAAATAAAAAAGGATGAGCTAGCTAAAAAAGCAAGCAAAGTTCTGGATGACATTTGAAATACCGCACACAAGCGGCATTTATTTTATAAAAAAACAACCTACTGTTCATATGAAGAGACACAACTTTTCATATTTTTAAATGTCTTTGCATTTTGACGTTCATGCACTTTAAGATTCTCGATTTTCTATTCATAAATTTTAGACTTATTAATTAATTGCAAATTACACTTCAACATATAAATGGAAAAAAAATTCAGTTTACCCATGCAAATGCATACGTGCAAAATAATGGAAGGGCCCAGCCCCATTAATTCTTCAAATGAAATAAAAATTCTATGACATTTATCTCTGTTTTTCAATCGTTACGGCAACTTGGATATGATGAGAATTTTTTTCCACATTTATGTACAGAAGCTAAAGAGATATTATTCCAGTACAAGGCTAAATTTGGGTGTTCGCAAATTTTTTGTATGATAACCATGGTGCATAAATAAAAACATTACTATATCCTAGATTTCATGATAATTATACAATTTAGCAAGCTTACATATTTATAGTCTACAAGTTTGAAGTAGCCATGTTTGAATATTCGCCATATTTCATAGTAAAAATACACACACAGCCCTATGTTTTTAATGTGATGATTTATATACATACCTATATGTATATGTACACACACCAACACATACGCAAACATACATACACACATATCTACACCACTATACTATTGGTACCTTACACAGAAGTACTTTTACTACGGTGATTGATAGACCTTCGGATGTAAGTACAGTACACACATAAATTTACTCTTACGTTTACTGCTCTTCCTTTTCGACAATGACAAAGTTTAATCAGAAAACAGTACATTGAGGTTTGCTTTATCACATGCACTTTTTAACTAGATGGATGATATATATACTTATGCTTCAGATAAAAACATAGGTACATTAACAATACCCTAGTCAGCTGCACTACAAGAAAGACTACCTATAGTGGTAGTCTTTTGTGTCGACCGACGACGGTTAGAATAAGCGGCCGCAGCTAGCCGTCGCTAGCCGACGCACAATCTGAATATACAGATCGAAACCCACGAACTGAAAACATAAGTTTTCCCACTAAAAAAATATCGGCGCCTCCATTTCTTGCCGCCGCCCCCTGCCCACGTCAGTTCCGCCTGCCACGTTGATCATCTAAACCCTCCAAAGCGCGCCCGTATGTCCTTGCTCTCCAATTTCAACTTAATCTAGATATGGTTAAAACCTTAGTTTCGAAAATTGGTTGTTTATGGTTTAGAAATTGATGGTTATTCATGATAATAGTGTATTAGTTGATTTGGGGATATAATTAAAATGCTAATTTCAAAAATTAGCTGATTATGGACTTAAAATTGATGATTATTGTGTACTAAATGATGATAATAGTGTATTAGTTGATTTGAAGATATTAATTAGTGGTTTGATTATTTAATTTGTAATTTAAAATTAAGGTTGATTTAAAATCCGAAAATTAGTGTATAATTATTGATTAATATGCTTATTGATAAGTTTTCATGAATATTTGTTATAGTTTAGAACATTGTTTGTTATAGTTTACACGAAAATTAGTGTATAATTATTGATCAATATGCTCCTAGATTGGTATGGTTAAACTTAAGTAATATTTTTTAATTAATTAGCATGTGTTAATTATAAGTGTTAGTGGTTAGTATAAAATAAATGTATTTTAATTTACTATAAGTGCAAACTTCAACTTTAGTTTACAAAATCGGTAAATTAAAATTTTAAATAGTTAACTAAATTGTAAAATATGTATTAAAATTCCAAATTTAGTTAATAAAATATTTATATAGTTAAATGAATTATAAAATTAAGAAATGAAGTGAAATAATAAATTAAGAAATAATAAATTTTAGTTTGAAATAATAATTTTTTTTTTGAAACAAATATTCTACTAAAATCGACGCTAGCCTTTTGTGTTGGCCGACGATGACTAGAATAAAAGACCGACGCTAGCCGTTACTAATCGACGCAGATTTGTTTACACAGATCAAAAACCAGCGAACTTGAAAAATTTTCATTCTTTCGCACCAAAAATTAGGGTTGATTTAAAATCCGAAAATTAGTGTCTAATCATTGATTAATATGCTTATTGATAAGTTTACGCAAATGCTTAGTATAGTTGAAAACAATGTTTGTTATAATTTACGCAAAAATTAGTGTATAATTATTGATTCATATGCTGCTAGATAGTCAAGTAAATTGTAAAATATGTTTTAAAATTAGCGTATAATTATTGATTAAATTAAGTGCAAATTAATGTATAATTATTGATTAAAATTAGTTCAAACTTCAAATTTTAGTTTACAAACTCGGTTCAAAATTTAAATAGTTAAATGAATTGTAAAATATGTTTTAAAATTTCAAATTTAGTTAATAAAATATTTAAATAGTTGAATGAATTATAAAATTAAGAATTGAACTGAAGTGAAATATTAAATTAATAATAATAAAATTTAATTTCAATTAATAATTTTTTTGAAACAAATATCACACTAAAATCGATTTTTTAAAAAACTAAGAAATGAATATAATGTTTTAAAATCGCGCGGATGTTTGTTGTAATTTCGAACAATGTTTTTTTTAGTTTACGCAAAAATAAGTGCATAATATGTTTTAAAATTTCAAATTTAGTTAATAAGATATTTAAATAGTTCAATGAATTAAAAATTTAAAAATGAAGTGAAGTGAAATAATAAACTAAGAAATAATAAATTTTAGTTTGAAAATAAGCGTTAAGTATTATTTTAACAAATACAATAACAACAATTTAAAGCCTTTAGTTCCAAAATGCTTTAATTTATTTTAAAAAATACCACAACAACAATATATCCCTTGGATACAAAGTTATGCGTAGAAGAGAAGTGAAGTAAAGTGGTGTCGAAATTAGACAAAAGTGTGGTGTATGAAGTCTTTAGTTCCAAAAGGCTTTAATTTTGTTTTAGACAGAATTTAGGTGCTGTCGAAATTACTAACATATATTTTTAAATTAGGAATAATGTTCGATTATTTTCTCAACTATACTTAGATGTATGAAGTCAGAACTGGTATGAAAGGTTCGGTGAAGGAACATTTCTATAATGGTGTACACGAACTTATTAGATTCGCTGCATCTATTTATCAAAATAACGAAGAACTTCATTTCCCATGTATTAAGTGCCAACATTTGAAGCATTGGAAACCAGATACAGTTAAAGTACATTTGTATAAATCTAGTATTATGCTAAATTATTATTTGTTGATCGTCACGGAGAACTTGTTGCACCTACACCTAATCTTGTAGTGTTAGAGAACGATTATGTTATGACGAATCCAATAGAAGATATGATGGAAGATACAGAACGATCAATGTTCCCTACCATTCAAGTTGACGATGAAAACGTAAATATCGAAGAAGAACCGAATGTGGGAAAGAAAAGAATTTATGATTTATTGGATGCTGCTAAGAAGCCAGTGTAGGATGGTTGTAAAAGCGGAACCGAATGATCAGTAACCGCTAAATACATCACTATGAAATCAAAATTCAACTTTAGAGAAGCTGGATTTACAGCAGTTGTACAAGCTGCAAAATGAGATATGCCACCCAATAATCTGATGTGCGATAGTCATTATAAAGTATATGTTGGCTTTCAGTCCGCCATACCAAAAGATAGATACATGTATAAAAGGTTACATGTTGTATTAGAAAAATGACATTAACCTTAGGAACTACAAAATATGTAATGAGGAAAGATACAAATCAAGAAAAAAGAAAGGAAATGAAGTTCCATATAAAAGAATGCATTATTTACCCATCACTCCTAGACTTCAAAGGTTGTATGCGTCTTCAACTATGGCATGCCATATGCGATGACATAGTATGAGAACACAGAAAGAGGAAACTTTGACACATCCATCTGATGGAGAAGTATGGAAACATTTTGATAAGACGTATCCCGCGTTTGCTGCAGAGAGCCGTAATGTCAGACTTGGTTTATGTATGGATGAATTTTCACCATTCTTCTAGTTTGGTTATAAATATTCATCGTGGCCTATTATTGTTACTCCTTATAATTTACCTCCATAGATGTGTATGAAAACTCCATATATGTTTCTCACAATTGTCGTCCCTATCCCTGATGATCCGACACAAGGAATCGTTGTTTATTTACAATCATTGATTGAAGAGTTGAAAACACTATGGCATGAAGGAGTTGAAACATACGACATTTAAAAAAAAGAATTGTCATATGTTCGCTTCTTTGTTATGGAATGTTAGTGATTTTCCTACGTATGCAACGCTTTCAGGTTGGAGTACAGCCGGTCGTCTAGCTTGTCTTTGTTGCATGGAAGAAACACGAGCATTTTTTTACGATATGAGAAGAAAATTTCATGGTTTGATTGTCATCAGTGTTTTTTCCATCTCAATCATACTTTTAGAGGAGATAAAAATAAAAACTTTAAAGCTAACAGAAAAGAGAGAATGCTACCACTAAAGATTTGGTCCAGCGAAGAAATATATGAAATTGTAAAGGACCATCTAAAGATACATGAAACTAGAGTATAGACTAAAATTTCATGTAAATCGAAAATTCATAATTGGTGCAAAAAAGTATATTTTGAGAGTTTCCTTAGTGGAAAGATCTCCTACTTCGACATAATATTGACGTGATGCACAAAAAAAATGTGTTTGATAACGTGTTTAATACAATTTTGAAATTTAAGGAGAAAACTAAGGATGATCTGAACTCAAGACTTAATATAGCACACTTTTGTAAACATCCCGAACTTCATATGAAGCCCAATGACAGTAAACAACCCCAAAGCATGCTATGAGCTAGAGAGCAAGCAAGTAAAACTCGTGCTAAAGTGGGTGGAAGGAATAAGATATCCTGATGGGATTTCTCTAATCTCCATAGATATGTTGACTTTAAAAAGAATAAATTGGGTGGGATGAAAAGTCACGATTGCCATATCATGATGGAATATTTATTACCCGTGGTTTTCAACAAACTGTTGTCCGTAAAAGTTTGGAGTGTTATAACAGAATTAAGTTTGTTTTATAAACAGTTTTGTTCAACGACGTTAAAAGTCAACCTTATACGCAAACTTGAAGTAGAAATCCCTATACTACTCTTCAAACTGGAGAAAATATTTCCACCAGGTTTCTTAAAGTAACGAAGCATTTACCTGTTCATCTTCCATTTGAAGCACTTCTTTGAGATCCTATGCAAAATGGATGGATGTATCCATTGGAGATGTAATATTGAATATCCATAATGTTTATTTTAGTTTAAAATTCAGATTTACATAAGTAAAATTAAATTGAATTAATTTTGTAATAGGTACTTGAATCATCTGAAGAAAAAAGTTAAGCAAAAAGCACGAGTTGAAGGTTCAATTTGCAAATCATATATTGAAGAAGAAGCTTCATTCTTTTTCTCTCGTTACTTCAGTGACTATGTGAACTTATCATTTGTAAGTGTTCATCGTAATGATGAAGCCGTTGAACAAGATTTTTCTCAATCAATGTTGTCTATTTTTAGACAACATGACCAACCTGTATGTGGAAATTCGGTTAGACGATAGAGATCACCATGTAGCACACACATATGTTCTTCTTAATTGTGTGGAAGTTGCATCATTTGTTATGTAATAATAAATTCATATTTATTTCAATTATACTTATGTATAAATTATAATGGAATATATTATATATATATTTGCAGTATTTAGAATCACAACATCCATCTGGCAATCTCATTAAAGAATTTGCTAAATGGTTTTCAAACTACGTTTATGATCTAAGAAATTTTGTCGTTGATGAAGGATTACATCTTGCGCTCGATCAAAAAGAAATGTCAAGACTTATCCTATTCATCAATGGATTTAAATTCAACACCAATGATTATAGTGCTAAAAAATTAACATATAATAGCGGTGTATTTGTCAAAGGTAGCGATGATACAGATGACCATATAAAAGATCTCAGCATCTTAGCACAGCTTTTAGAATTGAGATATTACATACAATCTGCAGAAAAAGTTTTTTATTTAAATGCAACTGGTTAAGCAATGTTCCTGGTTTTGGAATCAACGTCCATAAAGATTATAAGCTTATTGAAATAAAACATACCTCACATTACAATAAGTATGATCCTTTCGTATTAGCCTAGCAAGCATTACAAGTTTATTTTGCTCCTTATCCATTCTTAAAAAGAGATAAAGTAGATTGGTCGACTGTTTTTAAAATAAAGGCAAGATTTACGTTTGACGGAAATAATATTCCAGATGAAGCAGCGTATCAAGCGGATCTTGAGCCGAATAATGAAATAATAATAACTGATGATATTGATTTAGGGTCATTAAATGATGAATCAAATGTTTTAATAGAAGCATTTGAGAGTACAGAGAAAAACGATATAGAGTACGATACCGAGTCTGAATCAGAAAATGACGAAAACTGATAATTCTGAATATCTATATCATTTGTTGTAGAATTTATATTCTAAGCTTCCATTGTTATTAATAATGATGACTATGTTGTAAGCTATGTATTATTCTGTTTTGTTAATTCTATATATATATTCAGGAGATCATGTTTCATGTATGATGTTTAGTGGAAGTTTTATGTGATGATTGATCAAACATGTTTTCTAATAATAAATTGATATGTTTTTTCATTATATGAAATGATATGTTTATAGCAGATATATATGTCTTCGAGGAGACACTCCAGCAGATCTCGGCCTTTTCCTTCTCCTGGTATGGGTGCCAGTGGCATGGTGTTGGATTTACGTCCAATAGCGAAGGTCGTTCCAAGGAGTGCAGGATAAGTCACTACACCACAAAGGCTAATTAGGCAGTGCTTAGGGCCGTATCAAAAGTCATTAGGCACGGCCAAAAGCCGTATCAAAAATAAGCGTGTTTAATATTTAGATACGGCCCAAGACCGTATCTATTTCTCCAATTAGATACGGCCCAAGGCCGTATCTACTTGTCGAAATAGATACGGTCTTGGGCCGTATCTATTTCTCCCAATAGATACGGCCATGGACCGTATCTATTTCGACAGGTAGATACGGCCATGGACCGTATCTATTTCTCCAATTAGATACGGCCCAAGGCCGTATCTACCTGTCGAAATAGATACGGTCTTGGGCCGTATCTATTTCTCCCAATAGATACGGCCATGGACCGTATCTATTTCGACAGGTAGATACGGCCTTGGGCCGTATCTATTTCTCCCATTAGATACGGCCATAGGCCGTATCTATTTCTCCCATTAGATACGGCCATAGGCCGTATCTAATTAGAGATTTAGATACGGCCACGAACCGTATCTTAGAGATTTAATACTTCAATTCAGTATATAGTATTCCATTCAGCACGGTAGGAAAATCTATATAACATAGTCGAAACAAAGCAACATCAAACTAACATGGTAGGAAGCAAAGGGGACAACACCGAACGACATAGTCAAACGAACATCAAACCAAACAACGTAACAGCATCAAAATGTTAAAAAAAAAGCTTGTTCCACAACTATCAAACAAAAATTAAATGAAGTACTCAAGATCCAAACACAAGTGACACAAGTTGCAAACACAAATTACTACATGTCCAAACACAAATGAAACTAATATAGTTAATGCCATGTGAAGTGCCCAACTTTTTGCACTTCTTTCAAGCTTCTCCTCATATATTTAGGCATGCCAATGTTGATTGAGTTGAACTGATTTCCCAGCATTTTCTTGGAGCACGCCATGAAGCCATGTGCACAGCTCAAACTCTACAAATTGAATTTCATATATCATTATTTTAAACTATGCAGTAATATATGTCTAATAAATAAATAGAGCAAACATAATACCAATTGAATTGTATTTTTAATACATGAAATGTCAATACACTGCTATGAATAATGTAACAACATGGTATGTGATGCAGTGGACACTGTAGGTATATTTGTTTATAGACTTAAAAGGCACTTGTCAATCTTATCATCACAGTCAAGGTCACTATCATAATCAACATTATCACCAGGAGTCAATCGAACCTTAACCTGAACTTGTAGAACAGCTAGTCAGAAGAGAGTTGTTTGAAGTTGATTGTGATCCAAGGCTTGAACCATTTATAGGTATGGAATTCGATTCTGGTGAGCTAGTCATGTTAGATTTGAAGCATGAGTTAGATAGTCGTGTCGATAACCCGATGATAAGTGTCTTAAAATGTTGAAATTGGTTTGTTCAATGCACAAATATCATTCTGGCAGAGATAACAATGGTGAAGATTGTAAAAGGCTGATTCAAGATACTGGAAAAGAAGGCTGTGATGCATTATTTGAGATAATCAGAAAAGATACTGGCATCTGGATGGCTTCTAAGCTTGTTCTATAGCATAGTCATGAGCTGATTCCATTACCACCAAGCAAAGTTAAATGCACACGATCGCAGGGAAAGATGCTTGTCATTGCAAAGAATTTTTTCAACACTCGAAATCTTTTATTAAATGGCCAAGGCTCACAAGACTATCTCAATTTCTTTATGCAGAAGGATGTGAATATCATGAAAAAGATGAACTTTGATGCATATCACGTCATAATTTCTTTGTCAAGGATTTTTATAGGTTCGTTCAAACTACAAATCTCTAATTCAAAAGTGAAAAGTTGTAAAAATTTAATGATGTTTGACTTATTGTTTTCTTGCAGATTGTGTAGGCAAAGTTAACTAGAAAGGCGTAGCATATTACAACAGATTGATTGACTACATGATTTCACAAGGTAATTAATTAAAATTATGTACATAAATTGTTTGATATAAAAAGCTAAGCGTTATTTTTCACGCATAGGCATCACTCCATATGCAAATTTATACCACTACGACTTCCAAATGCATTAGAGAAAAAATATACAGGACTAATAAGCAAAAGAGTAGTGGACTATGTAGATTTCTGTTTCAATATGCTTGATGATAGAGTAAAAAACTGGATGACATTTAACGAACCAAGATATCGGCACATGAGCTCTTACTAGTTTACCCAGCATAGTGGCGATTTTTCCAGCATTTTCTGAGACTGGAATACCAAATAAGTTTTGATCAACTATTTTTTCTTTTGAACATGATGAATGTGATGATGCTGGATTTTGTGTCATAACTGTAAAATGCTGGAATTTCTGAATACCCAATAAGTTTTGACCACCTCAGCTGTCCTGAAATAAAAATGAAATCAACATCAATGTAAAATTTGTTGTTTGGCCAATAAAAGCGTTCTCATCAACCATCAAGTCATGGCAATAACAAATGTAAAAAAGCATTTACCCAATCACATTAACAATTCATCAGTTAACAAATGGTTTTGGTAAGGTCTTCTAATTTTTCATTATCTTCAAAAGCCGATTGATAGACGGTAGGAAACTCAATGTCATCCACATTTGTAGTCAACCGTTTTGGTGTATGCAAAACCATAGACCAACCATTACTTTTTAAATCTCTTGAGTAGAACACTTGACTCGCTTCTGATGCAAGAATAAATGGCTCATCATTCACGTTATCTTTGCTCTTCAATTTCCCTAAATTAACCATGATCAAATTTGAAACAGGATCTATTTTGCAACCATTGATCTTATCCTCGACCTTTACCCAATCACAATAAAAAACTGTTTGTTTGAAGTCAGTGTAATCCAACTCAAGAATCTGCTGAATGACTCCGTAATACGTTGTTTCTGCTTCCTTATAATTTTTATCTTTACCACTCGCTCTAAATTTTGTAATTGCTTTCATGCATACACCGCTATCTTGTGTTACCATACGATTTTCGTACATTTTCGTGGAAAATAAAAAACCATTCACTTGGTACTTAGTATAACTAAGCGCCGTGAACTTCGGCCCATGCAATTATCACCACAACCATCACACTTACATCATCTCATACATCAAAAACTTCTACATCAAGCAACACTGACTTCATCACACAACAATCACCCACAAACACCTTCTGGCCTCCTTTGCCCACCACATCAAAAACAACAGACCACCGTCTACTGCTTCACCACTTCCATTACTCCATCACAGTCAATAATCAATCACAAGGCAATCACCATCTTCCTGTTCTTCCCCTACTCTCCAATGCCACATTACTGACCACCATTTCAACCACAACTGCCTTTCTCCAATCCCACAGCAGCTCCTCTAGCCTGAGCAACTACAAGGCAAACGATCACTGTCAACTCAAACCTTCATCCTTCTAAACATCCATTTCAAACCCCAAAAAAAACCTGCTATGCACTGTTCCTCCAAAACATCACTTACAACTAGAACTTCACATTACAACATTTGCTTTTGTCACATACCCCTTACTGCTCTACCTTGCACACCATTCATCAAACAAGTGCACACTTCAAAGCACAATCAAACTACTGCCTAACTTCTAAGTTCTGCTGCCACAATACCATACAATAATACATCACATTCAAATACTTCAAACCACAAAACTATACCCCTCTGCCCTAATCATAACAAATCGACCACATCTACATCAACTTTAGACTAACATCACTTGCCACAGTGCTTCCTATACTACTTCATTAACCACCAAACATCCATCTGTATCAAGAAAACATCTTCCCCTGTCACTACAAACACACTGTACATTTCCTTCGGCCACTACCAGAAATCCCTGACCATCTCATTGACACTATTATACTACTGACTATCTGATATAAAATCACTTCCCCTCCTCAACCACCACCTTCATCCTACTACTGCCTGGCGACTCTACACTTCTTATACAATATATATATATATATATACATACATAACAATATTTAATAAGATTAACAATACAGAGGAAAAGTAAGCATCAATGTAATTAGCATGATTTTTCTTTGTATTTTTATTAGTTATGGATTTCTTGTAGAATTGTTAAGGTTGACTCAGAAAGTGTCACCTTCTAATTGAACTTGAGGTTAACGTTTATATTGTAAGATAGCATTGTATATAGACTGACTGGTGATTATGCCAGAAATAACAATAATAGATGAATTGTAGACAGGCTCCCGTTGGTGCAAATTGTTATAAATGGATGCTATACATGTTGAGATAATTTGCAGTTGGTACATCTTCTCATGCAATATATTCTGAGCCAGAAAATTATGCTAATTGTAGAAGTGTAACTAAGCCAGATAAACATTTAACACTTTTTGATTTAATATTAGAGTAAAATTTAAACTTATTCTCAAAATTATCAAAATGATGAAGTGTATTGTAATTTATATTCTATTATTTATATATATATATATCTGTTTCTTGCTATACTTACAAAATTTATGTAGAAATTAATTTTTTTTGCTACACCAAACTGTTTCCAAAAAAATTGCCATTACAACGGCGCTATTTTATAGCACCGGAGTAATGTCTACGCATTACCCCTCTCCTGATACTTGGCTTGCGCCATTAACAATACTTTTATCCACTTATACAACAATATCAAAACCATATATAATGCCAGAACCATATACAACATAACTCCCAAATTGAATTTGATTATTCCCCAAAACACAAACATAACACATGGTTCACATCATTCAGCCCCAAGTTTATGCCTCTTAGGCAGCAGCATAAAGCTAACAAATGACAATGTAAATTTCTAGTTTCTTTACTCTATCAGTTGAGTAATTTAGGAATTCAAATAATGTTGTAAATATAAGTTTGCTAACATTAGCTACAACAAACTAATGAACAATGGTTGAACTAACAAGTCCAACAAATGTACAAGTTAAAAAGAGGCAATATAAGTCGTACGTACAGTACCATAAATGGCTTGCTTGCAGTTACGAGATAATGTTAATTTAAAGAAAACATTCATGTTGGTTTCGTTTGTTCCACCAAATCCCCATTTTTTTAATATCAAAATACTATCAAAATGCATCGATCTAGCGATGATGTTAGATGAATAGATCATTGTATCTCTACCATTTTTATTTCTATTTTTAAATAAGGGGATGTGTGTGTGTCTATTGCACTGTATTGGTAATTTTACTGAATGACATTATAAATCTTCAGGATAGGAATTATGTACGTACATCAATAGACTTCCATGTCATGGAGATGGTAAAAGCAAGCACCTAAGTAACCTAGCTAATTTGGTTTTAAATAGAAGGGTCAAATCAAATTGGACTTAAAGTAACCTAGCTAATTTGAGCCATTGAATCCAACTGGTGCTTGCTATTCATTATTTTTTTTTACCTTGGTTACTATAAACATTGACTGTCAACGACATGCAATATGTTCTTCTAAATTTATACTATTACTTCTATTTCTATTAAAAGGAAGTTACGTATGATCAATTTGACATTCTACGTACAAAAGATAATTAAACAAATAATTAGCAAACGATTATCAATACCTCAACAATATAATTTAGTTTTTCAATACCTCAACAATCTGAAGCTGTAGCAGAAGCAGAAGCTGGGAGAGATCGTGCCGATGAAAAACCCTAAATTAGGGATTGCGTTTGCGTGATTTTGGATGTTAACGGACGCGAATTTGGGAAAAAGAGACTTGGGAGAACGATATTTATGTTTCGGAGGGAGAACGAAAAAAACGAGGGAAGGAATGAAAGTTGGGGGAGATCGTGCTTTGCAGGGTGTATGATTTTCCAGCCAAAATAGGCACGAATTTGATACGGCTCAAAGCCGTATCAAATTTGATACGGCTAAAAACCATATCTAAACGTTTTGATACGGTTATTAGCCGTATCAAATTTGATACGGCTTTGAGCCGTATCAAATAAGGCGGATAGGGGTGTGGCTAAAACAGCTTTGTGGTGTAGTGAGTATGAAATTTATTGCATGTATATTATTTAAAATTTATTAAATGGCTACATCAAAATTTATACAGGGGTTTCAAAGTTGTACCTTCGGACTACATTCATCAAGTCTTCAAGAAGGCATTCAAGAGTCGGACATCAGGATGTTGGGCTCATTAGTATGACACCCCTGACCATGTTATGAACTATTTGGGTCGAATTGATGGTTAGTATAAATTTATAATTCATTTGAAAGTTAATATAATGTATATAATTCAAATTAATTTCAATATGCAGGCCGCAGTATGTGTGGATTCGGAAGATATGGATGTTTTACAAATCACTAGAACCAAAAGATATGGAAAAATTATAGGGATGTTCTCTTAAAGGTAAAGAATGCAAAATAAAACCAGCTTAGATTAGCGCTGATATGTTTGGGCTAAATTTCTCCAGCTCTAGATACTCCTAAATTTAAAGTAAATTTAATTTTATATTATTATTATAATAATTTGTTTAAATTTTGTATATTAGTTGCATTGATTTAGTTAACAATATTTTAAATTTATAGAATATCATCGCGGAACCGGGCAAACAGGAATAAAAATCCTATTGTACACCGTGGTTGCTTTAAATCCTTCCAACAACATCGAAAGGAATTAGTAAATTTATAAATTGCGATTGTAAATAGATTATTGATATTTAATCATATTGGTAACTTTGTTTATTCGTACGAGTATAGATTCACGTTCAAATGGACCTGCATCTAACCACAATGTGCATGTATAAATCAACAATTATATGAGATGTATAGAAAACAAAAATGGTGTGTGAATGTGTGTGTGGTAAGATCACACAAAAAGGGAATGTGTGTGAATAATATGACAGAACTTTATTATTATTACATGGATTTCAAGTTGTGGAGAATTTCATCATTTTATGGTTTATTTCTGCATGGCCATCCCCTTTACTCAAGCGGACTCCACGACAGAAATGGTGCAAGTCTCCAAGGTTAATCATCTTAGAAGCATTAGTTTGTCCTTGTCATCATCAAGCGCAGTAGCCTTATGATCAAATCGGAGATTCATGCTGCTCCAACCCTAGCTTGTAACTCTACGTGTATTGTAACATCCCCTATTTGGAGGCCCAAACTAAGTGCTACAGATGCTGCAGTCATCCATAGTATTAACTTCCGGTGACCAAATACGGTAATGTTAATGGTATCCATAATATCAAAAGCACTTGAATAAGAAATAAAATCATCACAGATTAAAACACTTTTCTGATTACATTTCAAAACAACATTTCATAATACATAATCCCAAACGTTTCTCAAGTTCAGATCAAATATAATTATTACATACGCCAAGAGCGACATATGAAGATGCCCCCTTGGATGACCAAAGTACTAAATAGTCATAAGAGACTTAATACAACACAGCAGAACTAAATATAGCTAGCATCAGCCTCCTACTTGTCTCCGGAAGCTTTATTCGTCCATGTACTAAAACCTAAAAATCCTCAACCCTCAGCCTACTTAAATCAATTTTGAGCACCCAAGAGTTTAAGGGGAAAAATATAAACCTCGAGCCAGACATAAAACCTGGTGTGAATAATACTATACATCTCGGTTATTTGATATTAAGTGAGACCACACCGCACATCGGAAAGGGATTCCCCTCACTAATATCCTTTTGAAACATATCCTTTTCAAATCTTAATCCTGCAACCAAAACTGGTTAAAACAATAAAGCAATATCATATAAGCATATAAATCAGGTAACAAATGGATTATCTGTGCGAACTCTATAGTTTTGTTTGGCTAACTACTAACCTTTGGCTGATTCGGGCCTACCAGGCAAAATAAACAAATAATCTAACTTCTGTTAGATACTTCTCTTCTGCATGGTTTGTCCCTAACTTAGTTCTCACAGGGTCAACTGATCCTAATGGTTTTGCGGGCTCACCAATAACCTATCTCTCTTCTATAGATTCCTTTCTGTGTGTAACATCATTTTAGTCTTACTTGTGACAAAGCCCTACACACCATAATTTTGGACTTATATTAGCTAGGGGCTACTAGCTAACGTATAGGGTGCGACCTCATACCAGTCTCATCTGGTATTCTAATATCTGAGTCATTTTACTTAGGGTCATCTACCCACAAAATTTTCCTTGAAATTTTTTTCTCTCAAATTGATTTAAACCTTTAAATCATACTTTAAACAAGGAAAATATACACTATGCTTTACTCAAATCACCTTGCCATGTTATATATACTTTACACAAAACTTTGTTGATGAAAACATTTAAACCTTTTTAAATACCCATTTCGAATCCATTGAAAGTACACCTTTCGAAACCAAGTAACTACTTTGCTTTATAACCTTAGGCCGAAATGCCACAACATACCTTTCGAAACAATTCTTAATAAACCTTTCGAAAACATGCAAAACCTCACTTTCGAAATCCTTTTAAAACCATAAACATTCTCTTTTAAAAACACTTTAAATATGCCTTTCGAAAACCTTTGGAAACCATCCGTTCATAACCTTTCGAAAACATTAGGGACCACCCCATCGAAACCTTTCGAAAGCATTAAATTCATTAAACCTTTCGAAAGCATTTGAGTTCAAGTAAAACATGTGGAAAAACCTTTCAAAATCATTCAAAACTGTACCTTTCAAAACCTTTGGATTTATCTTTCAATAGAACAAAGGGCCGTAAAACAAAAGTCGAAAGCATTCTTTTGAAAGCTATTTCCTAAGTAAAGAAGTGATGGTGTCGAAACCAACCTTTCGAAAGTATTGGAGAAATGGCTAAGTTTTAAAAACAAAGTAACCCTTTCGAAACCATTTGCTTTGAAAGGTGGAAAACGACAGTAAGGGGTTTTAACCCCGTTAGAAGCTTCTTTATAAAACAAAAGGAGCAACCTCTTTCGTAACCATTCCTTAAAATCATTTAACCAAGTCAAAAGCTATTTAAGTCGAAAGCATTCCTTTCGAAAGCAAAGCATGCGCATTCTCATTTAAAATAAAAGTAAGCCTTTGACCCCTTCGGAACCTCTTATTTCAACTCAATGCCTTTTGCCTATGCCCAATTCACTACATATCAAGTCTTTGATACCATGTGCATTGGTTTCGATGGAATGCAGGCGGAAGTACTTGGTCGAAAGCTGGGTGCCCAAAGTGGCGAATCATGTAAAAATCATGTATAAACTAATTTTTAACTTTTTAAAGCAATTCTTTTCAACTAACCTGCCTTGTTTGTCAAAACATGATTAATTTCTGTTCTAAAAGTACTGCCGAAATTTCCGAAACAGAAAAATTAAATTATTTACAAAATACCCCTTCTCATTTCATAAATATTTAAATCATTTAAGTCTCATACCTTAAATAATTTTATATACTTATTAATACATTTAGGAAAAATCTACAAAATTTCCCATAAATCATTTTTAATACGTTTTCTAACATATATTAATTTCTGACACAAAATCATCTTAAAATAACCGTAATTAATTTAAACCCAAAATAACTATTTTCTTTACTAGAAAATTCATAATAAATGCACATTAATTCAGAAAATTATGAAATTTGAAACCCATTTCCAAAATATTATTTCTGACCTTATCTCAAAATCGCAAGGCATTTGGATATCATTTAATAGGGTTTTCACATTAAAACATATCATAATATCTATATGAATTAGCATAAATCATCAACAAGCATATATATCCATTTCAACAATAAAAAACATGGCAATATACTTTGCAAAACATTCGGATCTGATCTAGAAACCAAAACCATTAAAAATATGAGATTTAACCTATTATTCGCCTTTAGCTTGTGATTAAGGAGTTGAGATTTGATCTTTGATTAACTTGTTTAAGCTTCCTCTTGAAATCTTGCTTATGTTCTTCTTATTATCCCCTAATGGTGACCGGCCTCTCAAGCTTTTGTTTTAGTTTGTGATCAATGAACATGAGAATATGGCCTAAGGGTTTAGGATATTAGAACATGTCTTATTCCTACTTTACCCCTTATCTACCCTAACTTGTTTTTATTTCGTTTCCCTTAGTTCATTGGTTAAATGGGCACGGCTACCCTCTAAATTCACAAACCTCAATCCCTTAATCATTTTACATTATTTCATTTAATTTTATTAATTAAATTTCCTAAATAATGTTACTAAAAATTAGGGTCATTACAGACTCCCCTCCTTAAAGAATTTCATCCTCGAAATTACGATAAGGTACTAAACAAATCAATCAAAAAGGTAAAACATACCATCAAACAAATCAAGATTAGCATCTCTAATCCTGCTCTCGGTCTCCCAAGTACAGTCTCTATCATCGTCGCTCCACTAGACTTTAACTAATCTGAATGTCTTGTTCCTTAGCCTCTTCTCATCTCTCACGACTATACGAACTGGCTTTCTACCTATAGTCAAGTTCGGTTTTATTACTAAGTCCTCTAACATAGTCGGTGCTAGAGTAGTCTCTGGATCTCTAATACACTTTCTCAGATGAGAAATATGAAAAACATCATGGACTCCTTCCAAACTGTTCGGTAACTCTACTCTATATGCGAGTTTCCCAGTCCTCTTTACAATAGGAAATGGTCTGTTAGTCCCTGAGAAGTTGGTTTTGATGACAACAACCTTAGAATAAGATTATAAAATATAAATACTAACAGTATGGTTTAGATATATATGTATATGCATGATGTATATGCAGGTACCAAAGAATGAAGACTGTACAATATAGAGATTCAAGAACTGATGAATTCAAGGTCGAAGATATCAAGATTCAAGACTCATGAGTATCAAGATTATCAAGAGTTCAAGATTTCAAGACAAGTAATTTAGTTAGGAATTTTGTTAAAACTCCTAGAAAAGCACTGATATTTTAAAATCCATTTTATTCATGGAATGGAATCCACTTTGAGCCCGTTAAAGGGATGGAACCCTAAGTAGGATGGAACCTACGAAAAATCTAGTGGAACATTGTTTTGTATCCACTAACTTTTATTCAAATGTTTTACAAAATTATATCTTGTTTTCAAAATGATTTCAAAATCTTCCTTTTTAAATCAAAAACATCTATCCTGGTTTTAAAATACTTTTAGCCTCAAAATAATCTATATTTTCAATATCAAATTATTCTTGGTTTTAAACTATCTTTTAATTATAATATATTTAACTTTTAATATTTATACTAGATTTAAATATAAAATTATAGTAAAATTTAATATATACCAGAATATTATTCTCTATACTTATTTATGTATTTTAACTATAGTTAAGTATATTTATAAAGTTTAAAATAGTTTTAATACAAGATAGAAATTATTTAAAAAAAACAAATTACCAAAAATAACTTAGACCTGTCGACAACCCCAAGTACCCCCTGTCGACAAGGTGACAGTTGATTTCAAAAGTTTGAATTTCAAAAGAAGTGTCTATTCGTCATATCCTTTCACGAATGGACATGGCTGTTGTTCTACTATATATAAGGGATGCTTTAAACGAATTTATATTCATATTTTCACTGATTTCACTTCTCTTCTTCTTCCACATTTCTTTATATATTTTACCATTACTCTGCCGAAATCACCATTGAATCTAACTAGATCATCTCTGGTTTGATTCTCTATCACTATCTCAACAAGATCCCAGTGCTATTTAGAGTTATCGATTTCTTTGTAATCAATTGAGCGAGAAAAGGTGTGATTGTAGCCAGGAAAATCAATCGGGTGAACTTGTTACCCGTAAAATCAAGTATCTCTACCCAGAGGATTGTGAATCTAGAGCGGTGTACCTCGTGGCCTTGAAATCGAGGGTGTAATTGTAAGAATTGATTTTGAAAGGAAATACGTACTTGTGTTGCGGGACTGGATGTTGGGTAACTCCAAACCAGTATAAAATCCGGTGTGTTCTTTCCTTTATTGCTTTTACTTTATATCTGCATCTGTGTTTGATTCTGTGATCATATCTATGTCTGAAAATTGCATACATTTGTGTTCAAATTGATATAAACTCAAAAAGAATTAGTAATTCCTTAAAACACTATTCACCCCCCCCCCTTTAGTGTTAATTCTAGCCTTAAGATCCGTAATCCGCATTTCTCACATGGTCAACAAATCTCGGTGCCAATTTCCCTGATTTCTTGAATTGAATTACACCTTTCATCGGTGATACCTTGACGAAAACATGATCTCCTACTGAGAACTCTAATTCCTTCCGTCTTCTATCTGCATAACTCTTCTGCCTAGACCGAGCTTCCTTCATCCTAGCCCGAATCAACTTAATCTTCTCTAACTAAATCCGGACCAAGAACCAACCTATCCCCGGTCTCCAATCAACAGACTGGAGATTTGCAAGGCCTTCCATACAAAGCTTCGGAGGGTGTCATCCCTATACTAGCTTGGTAACTGTTTTTATATGAAAACTCCACAAAGTGTAGATGGTCTTCCCATGATCCCCCAAAATCTAGCACACAAGATCATAACAAATATTCCAAGACTTTGTTAACTCTTTCCGTTTGCCCATCAGCCCGTGGATTGTAAATGGTACTCAACTTGAGCTTGGTTCCTAAAATTTCCAGTAGACTTCTCTAGTGAATAATGAATCTCTATCACTTACTATACTACAAGAAATCTCATGCAGTCTAACTACATTCTTCATAAATAACTTAGCCAAAACAGGTGTCGTCCTAGTTGACTTAACTGGAATGAAATGGCACTCTTGGTTAACCTGTCCACTACAACCCATGTACTTTCATTTCCTCTATTAGATCTTGGCAACCCGTCTATAAAATCCATAGAAATAGAATCCCACTTCCATACTGGAATATCTAATGGCTGAAGTAACCCACTAGGCTTCTGATGTTCGACCTTTGCCTGTTGGCAGTTCAGACACTGCTTTACCCATAAGCCTACATCCCTCTTTATTCCTTCCCAGAAGAAACTCCTCTGCATGTCCAGATACATTTTAGTTCCTCCCGAATGAATAGTGAACTTCGAACGATGGCATTCCTCCAAAATTTCCTTCTTAATGTCTCCCACATTCGGAACACACAATCTTCCTTTCTTTCTCAACCACCCATTCTGGTCAAGACTAAAATCCTTCAGGTCATCGTTCTTGGTTCCATCCTTTAACTTACTGATCCGTTCAACTAATACTGGATCCTCCATCTGTTTAGAAGTAATCTTTTCGATCATCGTCGGTCGAACTTTTAAATATGATAACACTACAGTTTCTCCACTAGATCCAGCTTCATATCTCTACGTTACTCTACATGTTGTCAACGCTTCCAAATCTTTCCACTCGGCTATCATTGCCAGTACTGCATTCTGATGTTTTTTTACTAAGTGCATCTGCAACCTTATTACCTTTTCCTGGTGTGTACTCAATTCCAAAGTCATAAGCAGCTATAAACTCCAACCACCTCCGTTGTCTCATATTCAACTCCTTCTGAGAGAATAAATACTTCAGCGACTTATGGTCCATGTATAAATCGAATCTTTCTTCCAAAAGATAATGTCTCCACACCTTCAATGCAAAAATCACCGCAGCTAATTCCAAATCATGAGTTGGGTCCCTAACCTCATGTGGTCTAAGCTATCAAGAAGCATAGGTAATCACTTTACATCTTTGCATTAACACAGCTCCTAACCCTGTTCCACATGTATCTGTATATACCACTAAATCATGATTCCCTTCTAGAAAAATTAACATAGGTGCATTAGTCAATAAGTGTTTCAAGCTCTGGAATGCTTCCTCGCACTTATCGGTCCACACAAACTTCGCATAGCTTGGTCATCGTTGCTGCTATCTGCGAAAAATCCTTTATGAATATCTGGTAATACCCAGCTAATCCAAGAAAACTCTTTATCTCAGTCACCTTCTCGTGTCTCTTTCAATTATTTACCACTTCAATCTTAGTCGGATCTACAGGCAACCCTTTCTCTGAGACTACATGACCAAGAAACTTCACTTCTTTCTACCAGAAATGACACTTCGAAAACTTCGCCTTCAATTAATGATGCATGTACATCTCAAGCACCACGCTAAGATGAACTTCATGCTCCCTTTCATCCTTAGAGTGTATCAAAATATAATCTATGAACACCAAACAAACCTATCCAAGTGCTCTCGGAAAACTCGGTTCATCAAATCCACAAAGAATGCCGACCCATTAGTTAGTCCGAACGGCATCACTAACCATTTGTATGATCCATATCTAGTTCTAAATGCCATCAAAGGAATACTATACTCTGCCACTCTAAGCTGATGGAATCCTGTCGCTAAATCCAGCTGAGAAAATACCTTGGCTCCACTCAACTGATCGAACAAATCGTCAATTCTAGGCAACACATATCGATTCTTTATCGTCTTCTCATTTAACTTACGATAATCGATACATAATTTTAACGATCCGTCTGGCATCTTAGCAAACACTACGACTGCTCCCCAAGATGAACTACTTGGCCTAATAAAATTCTTGCCTTCCAAATCCACCAACCGCACCTTCAACTCCCTCATCTCGGTAGGTGTCATCCTGGTTGGCGGTCTACCCACTGATTCTGCTCCCAATACCAAATCTATCCAAAACTCAATGACTCGTTTCGGTGGTAGTCCTACTACGGGTTCAAAAACATCTGTGAATTCTCTTACCATGAAAACTCGATTTATCTCGTCTTCTACCTCCACAATACCTAACAAAGCATTCACCTCATAACCAGGGTTTTCTACGGTGTATATAATCTGATCATTATAGTTAGGGTGTCTAAGCAATATTTTCCTAGCATGCCAAAATATCCGAGCATCGTACTTACTTAACCAATCCATACCCAAAATAATTCTGAACCCTACGAAATCAAAGACATGCAAACTGCAAACAAAGGTATGACCTAACAAATCAAACTATAGGAGGTCACACTTCATCTCAAGTGTCCTATACCCTCTTATCGGATTTGCAACCGTTAAGGAAGTAACTAAACATGAGGGTTCTAGGTTAAGCTTATCTGCCAAACAACGAGATACAAAAGAATGCGATGCACCAGTATCAAACAGAACACTAACTAACATACCATGAATCAGAAGCATACTTCCAACACAGCTTTTCCTTTTTCCTCTACTGTTGGCCTCAAGGTAGATGGATCCAATGCAAACACCTTTCCTTTCCCATCCTTAGCTGGCTCTTTGCATTGGTTCTTATAATATCCAATTTGATTGCAGTTGAAGCACCTGATATTCTTCTTCCTGATCACCTTCTTTGCCTCTCCTGAACGACATTCATTAGCAAAATGCCCTTTCTTATCACACTTGAAGCATATAACCTCCGACTTCCCCTTCTTTGCAGCTCCACTCTTGTGAGCTCCTTTCTTATGGAAGAACTTTCTTTTCTGACTCTGCCCCACCTGGTCTTCCTTTGCCTTATTTCTCTCCAAAAAAGAAATAAACTCTTCATTCCTTAGAGCCATTTACACTACAACATTACATGGATCCCTGATATGTGGAAACATTGCCCTAGCAAGCTCAGGCTTCAATCCCCTGAAGCACTTCTCATTCATCTTAATCACAGTATCCACCGTAGCATAGCTATACCTTGCTAGCTCCCCAACCTCGTCGCATACTCAAGCACAGTCATGTCTCCATGCTTTAATTCAACAAACTTTCTGAGCAAAGCAGACTTACCAATCTTCGACATAAACCTCTCTCAAAACCTCCTATTGAACTCAACCCATGACATTCTCTCCTCATTAACTCCAACTATAACATTGTTCCAGCAGTATAGCACTGCTCCTTGTAACTATCTCGAAGCGAATCTTCTCTTCTGCTCGTCATTGAGCCCTAGATAAGCGAAAATCCTCTCGCAATAAAGCAACCAATTCTCTACTTCGATTGCGTCTTCAGTACCACTAAATGGCTTTCCTCCCAACTGAGCATAATCTTTACTTAGAATAGCATAGTTGTTGACTACCGGAGCTTCTTGGTTTTCTCCTCCAACTACTCCAGCGATAACTCCCGCTTGCATCATGTTGACAAAGAACTGATATATTGCTCCCATGTCAACTTGTGGGACTCCAGCACCCCAATTTCCAGCTTATGCTTGACCATGGTTCCTTCTCGTATTTGGTCTGGCATTTCCATTTGTAGTGGTGCTTCCATGTAACGACCTGCTATTTCGAACGATTCAAATCGACAATCATCCACTCATGTCAGACTTAAATTGTTCAAAATAATAGATTGTTAATTTATATTTGGAAAAAACTTAGCATATACAGTAAATAAATCAATCACAGAATCACAGACACGGAGTAAAGTAACAATAAACAACGGAATAGATAGATAGTAGTTCATGAAGCTACTATATAAACATCAGAGTCTAAAACAAAATACAACAGAATCCTCAAATATAGAGTAGTCTCAAATTAAAAAGTAAAAGATAAGACCGAACAGAAATAACCGGAAACAACTAAAAGCGGACTAGATATAAGATAGATCTTCAAGCAAAGCTCCGAACTCCAAAGGTGATTTTCAAATGCTGTGCCACTTGGTCTAACCTGAGCATAAAGAAAAACACAAAACACTCGAGTCAGGATTAACATTTTTATATCAGTAAATCAACTCAAGTGAAATGTTGACTAAAATACAAATAACTTAAAGGATGTTTGGGATTCCCATCTTCTAAGGATCCATTAAAATATCTACATACATAGTACAATACGCTACATAAATAATGTCTATAGTAAAGTAAACTATTAAAATAGCATTAAGGCGTTACTCATATCCCCCTTAACACATCTTATATATTCCCGTAGTCTATACAATGCCGTAAGCTCCACCAAACCGGTGGTTTACCCAAAGGACACCCTATAGGTACGGTACAAAACAAACTCATAGAAAGCGCGATAGGGCATGTGAACACGACACGCGAGGCAATGCCAGGGTAGATATACCGTTTGCGGATCCGGATTGGTGGTAACGCATAGCACCTACTACCGCCCACCTCGAGACACACTCCCAAATCAAACGTGCACCCAATCAAATCACAAAGTAATAGAATGGTATCGAAGAAATGTGTCCGATAGAAGGAATGACCTCACTTGGCCCGGCATGGCTCCTGTTTTAGTCACATCTAAGCTGACTCACGAGAGTCAGGGCTACGTAAATACCTCATACAGAATCGTCGCCAAACCATCCTACTTCGTTCTGGAATCTCCTCCACGTACACAGTTGTTAAAGGGATTTTCGGTATTGGCAGAGAGTATGACAATATCTGATCCCGGGGTCTTAAACAACCAAACGCTTATTTCACACCGTGGTTTATTATATTTCAAACAGTTTATACCTCATATCAAAATATCATATTCTTTTCAAAATTATATCACTTCCGAAATCGAATTCACTTCCGAAATCACATCACTTTCGAAATCATATTCACAAAATAGTTGAAGCCATATCAAAAATAGTCCCACTTACACAGTTAAACACTGAGAAATAATTATATATATATATATACTTTGAAATAGTTATAAACTAAAAATAGTTTATATTTAAAAATAGGTTATAAATTAAAATAGTTTATACATATTAAAAATACTTTATATAGTAAAAATAGTTTCCTCAAATTTCCCGAATCGATTCAAATAAACTTAACTTTCAAAATTCAATTTAAATCAATCCCAGTTCAACAATTTCAATTCAAAGGTTAAAGATTCAATTTAAATTCTCAATAAACCATTTCAATTATTAATTTCAAACCCAAGTTTGAACTATCACTTTAAACCACCTCAAATTCAATAGGTTTCGAAGTTTAAATATTCAACATTTTCAACAACTCAATTTGATAACTTAATTTACATTTCAAAGTTCAACTTTGATTTTATTTAAATTTGAAAATATTCACTTAATCATCTTTAATAACATTTAAATAAAATCTCAAATTACAAATTTAAACCGATATCAAAATTAAATATCTAACTTCAATTATATTAAATTCTAGAAATATTCATTTAATCATTTTTATGAACATTTAAATAAAATCTCAAAATCAAATTTAAATCAAAATTAAATATTCAATTTCAATCTTATTTAAATCTGAAAATATTCATTCACTCACCTCTAATCAAAATCAAATTATCAAGTTATAAATCATACCTAAAAAAAGTTTCAAATTAAGAAGTTTTCAAATCAAAATACAATTCTTATTTAATTAAATTACAAATCAACTTTAATTTATCTTCCCAACCTTAACTTATTAAAGTTTTTACAAAATTTATATTTAAAATATTAATACAATTTTAAATAAATACTTAAAACATATTATATATATTAGTTAAATTAATTTTTATTAAAATTTATTACATTAAATTTCTATTATTAATTTTTTTCAAATCTTATTTTATATATATTTAAAAATAATAAAATTATAAGTAAAATCTTAAAATTTATATTTTCAAAACTAACTTATAAATTTAAAATTTCCAAATATATAATTTTAAAAATCTAAATTTTTCTCATATATTAAAATAAAATCTTTATATTATATTTTAAAATCAATATTTATTAAACCCGTATATTTCCTTTCAAAACCATGGAAATCATTTTTCAAGGTAGACCAACGGTGTTCATATATAATTTTCTATCCTATGGTCAAGTGATACAGATATTTATCATTTCAATCCGCAATTTAAATTCTTACGGGTATATATCATTTCAATCCGCAATCCCAAAATTTCACAATCAATGAAAATCACTTGGGTTTATCATTTCAACCCATAACGATTTTTCCCTAATCTATAAGATTGTTCGGGTATGTATTATTTCAACGCTTAGGGATTCCTAAACTAACAGGGAACTTGCAGAGTGAGAACAATAGAATAATATTATAAAATGGCATACATATCAATAACATGCATATATCATCATTAACAATTTAAATATAATATATACAACATGTTATTGTGTCATATGTCATAGGTAAACAATTGCAGATAATGGCATATCATATTTAACAATTATATAACCAACAATTCAAATTTAACAACATATTTCAATCGTCATTCCATTTGAATTAAATTTATTAAATATAAGAATGTTAATCATGAGTGATTACTCACCTTTCGAGGCTAGAGAAATAACAAGAAAAAGATGTGACGAATCCAAGCACAAATTTCAAAGCACGACACGATGAACACGAATTCAACGAGCAAGGTTGATAGTTTGGAATCGATGAAAACAAATCAAAATCAGCTTGATATAAACTAAAATGAAATGTATATTGTAATATTTTTTCTTAAAACCAATGTTCAATTTAAAAATACATATTTAAAAATAAAATCTCCATATATATATATATATATATATTCCTTCTCTTTTCTCAATATTTATTTAAAACCCAATTTTTTTCCAAAACTCATCAATTAAACATAGCATATATATATTAAAGTTATTACCGAATTTATATTAAGGTATTAACATAAATTTGAAAATACTTTAAACATATGTTGAATATATATACGTTCAATAAAATAAGCAAACCTGACATACATATATCAAATGAGAGAACATGGGAAGAAGGGTAGGGTGATGCGCTGGAAGTGAACTGCTGTTAAGGTGTTTGGGAGGGCGGCGATGGGAGAGGGGTGGCTGGTGTTGCTCCTGTTTGACCGAGTGGAGCGAAGTCGTGGAGGAGTGGACGAGGTATGCAGGCTGTTACGGGCTGTGGAAATGGAATGCGGAGGAAAAATTGATGGTTGTTGCTAGGGCTTGCATGGGTAGGTTGTAGGCAAGGACGTGGTGGGCTGTTTGGTGATTGGCGCAGGCGTGATGGCTTCGGCATGGGACTGCGTGTTACGGGTCAGGGAGGAAGGCTGTCGGGGTGTCGGCTTTGGACAGCTGCTTGGTGGGAGGTGCACGTTCATCATTTTTTCTTTCTTCTCTCGGCTGGGAAGGAATGGAGCGTGGCAGTGGGCCGGAGGTGGAAGAGACAGAGATAGGTGGAGTTGTACGGTTGTCAGCCAGTGGTGGCCGGTGAAGACGTGAAGGGTGGAGGAGGGTTCGAAGGCTGTGGATTGTGGTGTTTGTTTGCAGGCAGGCTGTCAGGGTGTGGGAAGGATGGAGATGTGTGACGTGGCCTAATGGGTTTTGGTGGTGGCAAAAGTTAGAGGTCAGAGGCCGGATGATGGGCGGAGCTGACGGTGGCTGAAGCGTGGAAGGGTGGGCTATCGACAACGAAGGGGACGAGTTGGTTTCACGGATGAAGGAAGACGCGGGTTCGGTAGTACAATGAGAAGAAGACAACAGGCAAATTCTCCATCCAGATGAAGGTGAACTAAAATAATATGCTTAGATATATATATATATATATATATATATATTAGCTTATATTTTTTTCGAATGTATGAAGTATGAACAGATGAATATGTAGAAAAGAGGGGAGGAAGAAGAGAAATGCATGGAAGGAGAAAGGACGGGTAAAAGTAGGTTCTCAAAACAAAGCAACTTAAAATAATTTATATATATACATTTCTTTTTTTTAAATATGCAGCATGAAGTAGGCAGAGAAAGATAGTGGGGAACCGAACCAGCAAATGAATTGATACTGGACAATATTGAAAGTCATATAATTAAATTTTCAAGGAAATATAAAATTTATGGCTTTTGAATTTCTCACGGAGGTCAGTTGAATAGACACAGAAACCAAAAGCCCAAATGCGAAACCGATACGGAAATCGTTTCGCGGATTTCGACACGTACCAGATGTCGGAATACAGGGATGAATATACTACGGAGATCAGCATGACGACACGAGCAGAATGGTACATAGATATCAGCGATACGATCATCCTATCAAAAGTCGATATTCGTTGCCAAAAGTGCTGCTAAACCGTTGAAAATAATATAAACGAAGCTAGAGCAGTCCAAATTTGGTGAAACGAATTACGACATCCCAGTTAGAAAATAATCTACAT
The DNA here is from genome assembly GCA_030737815.1 of Allium fistulosum. Classification (NCBI taxonomy): domain Eukaryota; kingdom Viridiplantae; phylum Streptophyta; class Magnoliopsida; order Asparagales; family Amaryllidaceae; genus Allium; species Allium fistulosum. The sequence goes on from CM060907.1 coordinate 857,844,468, forward strand.
TTTTCTTATATAAAAATGTTTAGATTTCAATTTTTTTTTCATCAAATTTAACTGATTTAAAATTTGAAATTGAAATTTTCACAACAGAATAAACTTACATATTTTCCACTAAAAATCTGACGCTTACTATGTTTAAATAGACATATTCCAAATATCAAATTTTCATTTCAAAATTTCATTATTTAATTTCAAGAAAAATTTAGTTAATTACGTTATTAAAAATCGTTAAAATTTCCACGTCATTACACTCTCCCCCACTCAAAACTTTTCGTCCCCGAAAAGGAACGATATAGGAGAACAGATGCAACAAAAGGTAGAATTGAAATACACAGTATTAGATACAACAATAAATTTTAAAACCATATAAATTTTATTTTAAATCGATTAACATTCAACAAATTTGGGTTCAATCCATTTTATTCAATCAATAACTATTCATTACATTCATATTTTGTTGATTACAATTCAATGTATTTTAAATTAATAGATTTGATTTCAATTTATTAACATTGGTTACAAAATTTTCTTTCAAAACCAAATTTATTTTATTTAACTTATTTATTTATTCCATTCGACCTCACTTAAGTTAATTCCACTTAAAAATTCAACTTTCACTATTATTCAGTTCTTGTTTATTTACTTAAATAGCAATTTTCTTTATTACTTAATTTATCTCAATTAACTTTTCTTATAACCTAAATTAAGTGTATAAATATTATTATAACCATTCAATTTTTATTTATAAATTCCCATAATTATCAAAAATTCATTTTTGGGACATCTTATTACTTACATTTTTATTGTATATTATTCAGTTACATATTCTCATTGACATTTAAATTTTCTAGGCAAGTTCTAGTAATGTTTCCGAGTGTAATTAAACATTATACAAATTACCTTTTATTTACAGCATTTCTATTAAGCAAAATTTAGTTTGGACATTTTATTACTTAAATTTCCTTCTGTATAACCTTCAATTACAAATTCATTAACATTTAACCCTTTGAATATCTCAAGTAAGTTATATATATGTGTTAGAATGCAATTGAGTATTATACAAATAAATTTTATCCTAGTTCAACTGTTTCAAGTTTTTTCAATTTCATTTTCCATTTAAACACTCCAATTATTCAAAAAAATTGCTTCATTTCAATAATTGAAAACCATCACTTAACATTAAACTTAAGAGTTAAATTCTGATTTCACTTCAAAACATTTTGAAATAAATATATACATATATATATTTGGTACATCAAATCATACTTAAGAAATTCAAACCAAATTCATTTTTCAAAAAAAAAATGTAGCAAAGCTACCAAGTGGTCTCTCCACTCTGAGACTCGAAAATGAATGTCGATGATGCTGCAGTCATTACCGAAATTATTTTCCAGCGACAAAGTGCAGAGTACTGACCTACTTCTTTTAAAATTCTTTAGAAACAATTTCAATTCAAAAATACTTCCAAATAATATATTTTCAAAACTTTGAAAACCAAATTTAGAAAAGCACCGAAAATTTAAATTCTCAAATCTTTAATTTAAATTCATTTCATTTGCAGATCAATAAATGATAATCTAGTATTATCATTTCTAACAACCAATTCATTAACTATCTCATTTCAGAAAATTATACTTTTATATATAACATATAGTCATACATAAAATTATTTTATTTGCCAATATCGGGTCAATTTTCCCTATTAAAGTGTTTTTGAATTCCTATTGATAGCGTTGGCCAAACAAACCGATCGAAACCCCAAATCAACTTAACAATTCAAACAACACAGTATAAAATACTTTATATCAACTACAAATACACTCTCTCTTTAAGGATGATTCAAGAATGGATTTAGAACAAGGATAGAAATTTAAATTTTAAAAAGACCCTAATCAAAGAGGATTCAAACAAAGAAGATAGGCTCGAAAGGAAGATAAGATAATTAAATTACAAAAGAGGAAAGATGGATACACTCATATTTATCACGGGTGACCTTAACCGGGTCAACCGAGACTTAGAAAAGCGAGAATATCATCAACGAAACCAGGACGAACTAGTCGAGAACCTCGCGGAAAGCGCAATTCATAAGATCGACGAAGAAGGCAAGAGTATTGATTAATCCAAAGGGTATGATTAATTATTTTTAGAAACCATTCGTCTGGAGGAAGGACAACAAGTTGAACTATAGGAATAAGATCGAAGCGGAGTTCAATTTCCCGCTTGGGAGGAAGAGGAGGGACCTCACCACAGACATCCTAAAATAGTCGGACAACAGGGGTGGAGTCAAGATCACTAGATGACAGATAAACTGCCTGCAAAATCCCGAGGCAATCTACATTCAATCACAAGAGAATTACCATGATCGTCTACTAAAAGAAATGATTCGGGCTTTGCAAGAAATAAAAGCATCATAACCGAGGACATAGAAATCTTCGGTGAACCGACGCTTGTTATAAAGTAGTTTCACCTCTTTACAAGTCATACAAAGGTTGGCGGGACCGCCGATGGGATTAGACACACCCAAGGAAGAAGTTGCCAATTGAGGTGGTAAGATGTGCTCAAATTTATTACAAAGATCAACAGAAATAGAGCTATGGGATGCTCCAGTATCAAGAAGAACACGAATAGGAATGGACACGAATGGATTTCAGAACAAAGGGAAAGTTCCGAAATTCAAGAGAAATCCTAATAGGAGAGAAACCTAACCAAGAATTTCAAGCTCGAACGAATATGATTCTATAACTAAATTTTTACTCCATATGCTAAGTTTTGCCTAAACCAGAGCTCTGATACCAACTGTAACGACCTGCTATTTCGAACGATTCAAATCGACAAGCATCCACTCATGTCAGACTTAAATTGCTCAAAACAAAATATTGTTAATTTATATTTGGAAAAAACTTAGCATATGTTGATTCATGAGTTTTGATTCATGACACAAGCTTCAGAGATCATACGACGAGAATACTATATGAAAGCGACAAAAAGAGAATAAGTGCATATTGTGCACTACAAAGGAGATAATACTACAATCCAGAGATTAGTATGGATATTTTATTTTATTGAGTCTTAGAATAATGTTAAAATCATTCCTCAAATAGTCACACACGCACACAAAACATTTTATATTAAAACTATGTTCACTGTGCAAATAACACCAGGTCGGCCGACCGACCAGGATCCTCGGTCGACCGACCCTGTATCATGTGCACAGCTACTTTCTGTTTTGTATACGTTTTCAAACTCAGCTGACCGGCCAGGTTTTCCGGTCGACCGACCAGAGAATAACGGCTAGTTTACTGAAGAGATGCGATCATTTCATGAAGAGGAATGTCCTCTATTTCAAGAGGTATGGACACAACTGTTAACAAAAACTCTTCATAAAAGATTACAACTCTTCTACAACTATATAAACATATCAATTCACTTCTACAATCATCGATTTTTGTTTATATTTCTGAAATCTAATCTCTATTCATTTCTGCAAATAAAAGTTTTCATTCTTAATTAATATCACTAGAATCCTTGTTTTAATTCATATACTTCGATTCTACGTGATTATCTTCCTTCTAAATCTTCACACACATACATACTCTTGAGGATTTGATTATAGGAAAGTTGTACTATCAAAAGACTATCAGTGTTATTTAGAACACATTCGTCAACAAACATTTTGTATTAAGTTGAAGTCCTCTTCGGCTGTTGAGGCGGAAAAATTCCTGTTCGGCTGCTCAGGTGTCGTATACCTATTCCTCCGGGTTAAGTGAGGGGTTTAGTTTAAATCCAGATGGTATTCTAGGACTGGACGTAGAACGGGAAGTTTGAACCAGTATAAAAATTCCTGGTGTGCTTACTTTAATTTTTACTTTACTATTATTACTAGTTTCCGCATTAATATACCATATTACATGATCCTTAGTACTACACATACACTTTCATTTGGTATCAAAGCAAGGTCATCTTATAACCATCACAAAGTTATTTGATATTTACTTATTTCTAGTAATATGGCAACCACACAAATTAACGATGTTAACACTCACACTAATTCTAGTTTCACAGAAGGTCAATCGACTTCACGACCTCCACTTTTCAATGGTATAAATTACAATTATTGGTCAACTAGAATGAGAATCTATATGCAATCAAGTGGATTTGATATCTGGAATATTATACAAAGAGAATACACAATTCCTACTGGAGAATACTCAACTTGGAGTAACACACAAAAACTAGATGCTACATCAAATGCTAAGGCTATGAATATTTTATTTTGTGCATTAGATAGAAATGAATTCAATAGAGTTAGCATGTGCACTTCCGGTTATGAAATTTGGAGAACTCTTAAAGTTTCACATGAAGGAACGAACAAAGTTAAATTGAGCAAAATTTCTATGTTGAAACATCAATTTGAAAATTTTAAAATGAGGCCAAATGAATCTATAAATGACATGTACTCTAGATTTTAGGATATTTATCATGCTTTATTATCACTAGAACAAAAGTTTACTGATTTTGATGTTGTTACAAAAATCTTAAATTCTTTAACGGACGAATGGGAACGAAAAGTCCTAGCTATTGAAGAAGCGACTGATTTGTCAACATTAAAACCAGAAGAATTGATAGGTAATTTAATGTCCTACGAAGTAAATTTGCAGGCAAAACGAAATGGTGCACAAGAAAAGAAAAATGTGGCATTCCAAGCAGAAAAAGATGATTCCGACTTAGATAATGAAGATATGGCAATGATCGCTAAAAATATCAAAAAGTTTTTGAAATTCAACAGAAACAAATTCAAGGGAAACAAAAATAATTCCAACAACAATTCCAATAGCAGCAAACCATCATCTTCAATAATGGAATGTTATGAATGTCATAAGAAAGGACACATGAAGAAAGATTGTCCAGATCGTAAAAAGAATAATTTCAAGTAGGATAAAACCAAACGAAAAGCTTTTTCAGTCACTTGGGACGACACTGACTCATCATCCTCATCAAAGAGTGAAAGTGATAATGAACAAGCAAATGTATGCTTCATGGCTTCGTCAGACGATGTAAGTGATTTTACTTTTGAAGATTTAATTGAAATAAATTCTGAATTAGTAAATTTAACAAAACAACTTAAAAAGAAAAATAAGGAGTTGCAAAGAAAGTTAGATAGAACAGCTTTAGAAGTAGATATGTTAAAAGATGAGAAGGTAATATTGGAAGAAGAACTTGAAATTTCTCAACAATCGAATTCTAACTTATCTTCTCAAATTACGTCAATATCTGAGGAACTAGAAATTCAGAAAAATAAAAATGATGTTTTACTTTTCGAAAATAATAGTTTAATATCTAAGATTAAGGATTTAGAGTTAGAAAAATCTAGTCTTAAAATAAAATTTGATGATATTTCTAAAAATGTTTCTAATTTCAATAAAGGAAGAGAAAATCTTTCTAGTATGCTAGAAAACTCTCAAACTTCTAACAATAAATCTGGACTAGGATTTAAGAAACAAAATAATTTTGCTAAAAGTAAAATTAATAATAAAATTAAGAAAGATATTAAGAAAACAGTTTATTCAAATACTAAAACTATTAAGATATGGATTCCAAAAACAAATAATATATTGATAAGGAATAAACATATCAAAAGTTTTATGGAAACTGTTCATAATAACAAAAATTATGTCTATAAAGGGAATTCTGAACCCGTATGGGTTTGGCTTCCTAAGATCTAACTCTTAGGACCCTAAAAAGATTGGGTACCAACTTTTTATAAACTTTTTGCAGGTACCACATAAGAAGAGAGGAAATGGATTTTAGATAGCGGTTGCTCAAAACACATGACTGGAAACAAAGAAATGTTGTCAAACTTTATATACTCAAATGGAGGAGCAGTCACCTTTGGAGATAACTCAAAAGGATATATCATCGGCAAAGGCAATGTCAATAGCAACGGTACATCTAATTTACCTCTCATTACTGATGTTTTATTAGTTAAAAATTTAAAACATAATTTATTAAGTATTAGTCAACTTTGCGATAAAGGTTTTAATATAACTTTTTCAGAAAATAAATGTAACTTTTTTGATAAAAATCATAACATTATTTTCGAAGGAAAAAGAGATAAAAATATTTACATCTTAAATATGAACGTTAATAATAATTCAAATTTGTGTCTAGTGGCTAAAGAAAACGATTCTTGTCTTTGGCACAAAAGATTTTGTCACATTAATTTTAATACCATCAACAAACTATCTAAAAATAAATTAGTTAAAGGGTTACCCAATATAAAATTCGAAACTAACATATTTTGTGATGCATGTAAATTAGGAAAATTAACAAAATCTTCTTTTAAATCAAAGGAAGTAATATCTACAGAACAACCACTTGAACTTTTACACATGGATCTTTTTGGTCCAACTCAAGTGCAATCTATTAATCATAATAGATATGTTTTTGTTATTGTAGATGATTTCTCTAGATATACTTCGATTTTCTTTTTGAAAAATAAAAGTGATACTTTTGATAATTTTAAAGTTTTTGTTAAAAGAATTCAAAATATTAAAACATTGAAAATTAAAAATATAAGAAGTGATCATGGAGGCGAATTTGAAAATGAAGTTTTTGAACAATTTTGTAACAAGAAAGGTATTAACCATAATTTTTCGTTTCCTAGAACACCACAACAAAATGGAGTTGTAGAAAGGAAAAATAGAACGTTACAAGAATGTGCAAGAACTTGAAAATTAATCATATAATGGTCAAGTTATTCCTAGCAAATCTCAACCTTGTAAATCCACCGAGAAACATTGAAAATTGTGTTTGGACATCGGTTTGTGGCACTTCGATTTTTCTCTCCATTGATCAAATGAATCATATTTTAAATGCTTGACCGGGTGGAATTTCGTTACATGATGTAGACTGTAATACATCGACTCGTGACCGTCTAAGTCATCTATTTTTTGAAGATGACGCTACCGATTTAAGGCAAACTTCATCCCTCCGACCTAAAGCCCGACTCTTTCATCGATTCATGATGAAGTCTATTGTTCCAAGAGGAGGGTCATACCATTTAGTATATCCCGAAAACTTCAAGGCGTTATATGCTATGTGTGGAAATATTCGAGTAAATTGGACACAACTTCTTATGGATGAGTTCCTTACGTTCAACCAAGGAAAGATGCTCCATATTTATTATGGAGAATACATAATGCAGTTGATTAATAACTTTGTCACCCATGCTTCGGAATCCGAAACATCCAAAGTTCGTACCTTTGACTCACGAACCATAAAACTAATGAAGTTACCCGATGCACCGTCCCAAATTACAACTTTTCAGCAATGGCGTACTGCTCCGCGAGAACAACTACGTCGCAGCTATTCTACACCTCAACCATCCACTCATTCTACAGAACGTATAACTCGTCAAACCTCAATTCAACGACCACCTCCCGGTACTAGCACAGCGGCTGCCATTGATATTTTGGCTCAAAATCAACTAGCTTTGGATTCTCGCCTTCGAAAAATTGATGGGCGTTTCAAGAAGATCAAAGGCTTCTTCGTAAATTTATGGGATGCCTTATCATGTACTTCTGAAGCCGGTGCTTCATTTGTTGCTCCTGGAAAAAGACCAGCACCAAATTTCTCTTGGTCTACATCCGATAACACAAGTTCCAGCACATCGGCAACTCCCGCACCTACCACTCAAAGATGGGGTAAGGAACCGGCTCCTCTCGATGAAAATATTCGTCCAGAAGAGTGGGATACCGACGATGATGAGGAGTAATTGTAGTATTTTACAATTTATTTACTTTCAAGAATTTCTGTTCTTGCACTCTATTTGTTTCTTAATTATTGTTATGTACTAAGCAAACATCTTTAAATTATTTCTATTTAGGCTTAAATATGTACTATGTAAATTTAAATGTTTCGCATTACTTTAATATGTTATAAGTATTCCTTTTTGTCGATGACAAAGGGGGAGAAATGTATGCAAACTAACGAATTTTTGCAGAAAAGTCGCCATATATTCAGGGGGAGAACTATAATATATATGTCAATATTATTTCGTCACATAAGTATTGTCATCAATCAAAAAGGGGGAGAATGTTGATTCATGAGTTTTGATTCATGACACAAGCTTCAGAGATCATACGACGAGAATACTATATGAAAGCGACAAAAAGAGAATAAGTGCATACTGTGCACTACAAAGGAGATAATACTACAATCCAGAGATTAGTATGGATATTTTATTTTATTGAGTCTTAGAATAATGTTAAAATCATTCCTCAAATAGTCACACACGCACACAAAACATTTTATATTAAAACTGTGTGCACTGTGCAAATAACACCAGGTCGGCCGACCGACCAGGATCCTCGGTCGACCGACCCTGTATCATGTGCACAGCTACTTTCTGTTTTGTATACGTTTTCAAAATCAACTGACCGGCCAGGTTTTCCGGTCGACCGACCAGAGAATAACGGCTAGTTTACTGAAGAGATGCGATCATTTCATGAAGAGGAATGTCCTCTATTTCAAGAGGTATGGACACAACTGTTAACAAAAACTCTTCATAAAAGATTACAACTCTTCTACAACTATATAAACATATCAATTCACTTCTACAATCACCGATTTTTGTTTATATTTCTGAAATCTAATCTCTATTCATTTCTACAAATAAAAGTTTTCATTCTTAATTAATATCACTAGAATCCTTGTTTTAATTCATATACTTCGATTCTACGTGATTATCTTCCTTCTAAATCTTCACACACATACATACTCTTGAGGATTTGATTATAGGAAAGTTGTACTATCAAAAGACTATCAGTGTTATTTAGAACACATTCGTCAACAAATATTTTGTATTAAGTTGAAGTCCTCTTCGGCTGTTGAGGCGGAAAAATTCCTGTTCGGCTGCTCAGGTGTCGTATACCTATTCCTCCGGGTTAAGTGAGGGGTTTAGTTTAAATCCAGAGGGTATTCTGGGACTGGACGTAGAACGAGAAGTTCGAACCAGTATAAAAATTCCTGGTGTGCTTACTTTAATTTTTACTTTACTGTTATTACCAGTTTCCGCATTAATATACCATATTACACGATCCTTAGTACTACACGTACACTTTCAGCATATACGGTAAATAAATCAATAATAGAATCACAAACACGGAGTAAAGTAAAAATAAGCAGCTGAATAGATAAATAGTAGTTCATGAAGCTACTATATAAACATCAGAGTCTAAAACAAAATACAACAGAAATCTCAAATACAGAGTAGTCTCAAATACAAAAGTAACAGACAAGACTGAACAGAAATAACCGAAAACAACTGAAAGCGGACTAAATATAAGATAGATCTTCAAGCAAAGCTCCAAACTCCAAAGATGACTTTCAAATGTTGTGTCACTCGGTCTGACCCGAGCATAAAACAAAACACAAAACATTCGAGTCAGGATTAACATTCTCATATCAGTAAATAAACTCAAGTGAAATGTCGACTAAAATACAAATAACTTAAAGGATGTTTGGGATTCCCATCCTCTAAGGATCCGTTAAACTATCTACATACATAGTACAATACGCTACATAAATAATGTCTATAGTAAAGTAAACTATTAAAATAGCGTTAAGGCGTTACTCATATCCCCCTTAACACATCTTATATATTCCCGTAGTCTATACAATGCCGTAAGCTCCACCAAACCGGTGGTTTACCCAAAGGACACCCCATAGGTACGGTACAAAACAAACTCGTATAAAGTGCGATAGGGCATGTGAACACGACACGCGAGGCAATGCCAGGGTAGATATACCGTTTGCGGATCCGGACTGGTGGTAATGCATAGCAGCTACTACCGCCCACCTCGAGACACACTCCCAAATCAAAGGTGCACCCAATCAAATCACAAAGTGATAGAATGGTATCAAAGAAATGTGTCCAATAGGAGGAATGACCTCACTTGGCCCGGCATGGCTCCTGTTTTAGTCACATCTAAGCTGACTCACGAGAGTCAGGGCTAAATACCTCATACAGAATCGTCACCAAACCATCCTACTTCGTTTTGGAATCTCCTCCACATACACAGTTGTTAAAGTGGTTTTCGGTATTGGCAGAGAGTATGACAATATTCGATCCCGGTCTCTTTAACAACCAAATGCTTATTTCACACCGTGGTTATTTATATTTCAAACAGTTTATACCTCATATCAAAATATCATATTCTTTTCAAAATTATATCACTTTCGAAATCGAATTCACTTCCGAAATCACATCACCTTCGAAATCATATTCACAAAATAGTTTAAACCATCATATCAAAAGTAGTCCCACTTACAGCAAGGTTGATAGTTTGGAATCGATGAAAAAAATCAAAATCAGCTTGATATAAACTAAAATGAAATGTATATTGTAATATTTTTTCTTAAAACCAATGTTTAATTTAAAAATACATATTTAAAAATAAAATCTCCATATATATATATATATTCCTTCTCTTTTCTCAATATTTATTTAAAACCCATTTTTTTCCAAAATTCATTAATTAAACATAGCATATATATATATTAAAGTTATTACAGAATTTATATTAAGGTATTAACATAAATTTGAAAATACTTTAAACATATGTTGAATATATATACGTTCAATAAAATAAGAAAACCTGACATACATATATCAAATGAGAGAACACGAGAAGAAGGGCAGGGTGATGTGCTGAAAGCGAACTGCTGTTAAGGTGTTTGGGAGGGCGGCGATGGGAGAGGGGGTGGCTGGTGTTGCTCCTGTTTGACCGAGTGGAGCGAAGTCGTGGAGGAGTGGACGAGGTATGCAGGCTGTTGCGGACTGTGGAAATGGAATGCAGAGTAAAAATTAATGGTTGTTGCTAAGGCTTGCATGGGTAGGTTGTAGGCAAGGATGCGGTGGGCTGTTTGGTGATTGGCGCATGAGTGATGGCTTCGGCATGGGAATTCATGTTACGGGTCAAGGAGGAAGGCTGTCGGGGTGTCGGCTTTGGACAGCTGCATGGTGGGAGGCGCACGTTCATCAATTTTTCTTTCTTCTATCGTTTGGGAAGGAATGGAGTGTGGCAGTGGGCTGAAGGCGGAAGAGATGGAGATAGGTGGAGCTGTACGGTTGTCAGCCAGTGGTGGTCAGTCAAGACGTGAAGGGTGGAGGAGGGTTCGAAGGCTGTGGATTGCGGTGTTTGTTTGCAGGCGGGCTGTCTGAGTGTAGGAAGGATGGAAATGTGTGACGTGGCCTGTTGGGTTTCGGTGGTGGCAATGGTGAGAGGTTAGAGGCCGGATGATGGGCGGAGCTGATGGTGGCTGAAGCGTGAAAAGGTGGGCTATGGACAACGAAAGGGACGAGTTGGTTTCACGGATGAAGGAAGACGCGGGTTCGATAGTACAATGAGAAGAAGACAACATGCAAATTCTCCATCCAAATGAAGGTGAACTAAAATAATATGCTTAGATATATATATATATATATATATATATATTAGCTTATATTTTTTCCGAAGTTATGAAGTATGAACAGATGAATATGTAGAAAAGAAGGGAGGAAGAAGATAAATGAATGGAAGGAGAAAGGACGTGTAAATGCAGGTTCTCAAAACAAAGCAACTTAAAATAATTTATATATATACATTTTTTTAAATATGCAGCATGAAGTAGGCAGAGAAAGATAGTGGGGAACCGAACCAGCAAATGAATTGAAACCAGATAATATTGAAATTCAAATAATTAAATTTTCTAGGAATATTAAAAGTTATGGCTTTTGAATTTCTCACGGAGGACAATTCAATAGACACAGAAACCAAAAGCCCAAATGCGGAACCGATACGGAAATCATTTCGCAGATTTCGACACGTACCAAATGTTGGAATACAGGGATGAATATACTGCGGAGATCAGTACGATGAAACGAGTAGAATGGTATACGGATATCAGCGATACGATCATCCTATCAAAAGTCGATATTCGTTGCCAAAAGTGCCGCTAAACCGTCGAAAATAATATAAACTGAGCTAGAGCAGTCCAAATTTGGTGAAACGAATTACGACATCTCACTCAGAAAATGATATATAATTTTCTTATATAAAAATGTTCAAATTTCAAAAATATTTTATTTTCATCAAATTTAACTGATTTAAAATTTGAAATTGAAATTTTCACAACAGAATAAAGTTACATATTTTCCAATGAAAATCTGACACTTGCTACGTTTAAATAGACGTATTCCAAATATCAAATTTTCATTTCAAAATTTCATTATTTAATTTCAAGAAAAATTTAGTTAATTACATTATTAAAAATCGTTAAAATTTCCGGGTCATTACCTTTCCCTCCTAGGTTAACTCTTCCACTTCTAGCATCCATATGTATATTCAAACCCCATAAGATATAGAAGAATAGCCTAAGAGAGATAGGAGAATAGAGATATAGCGTATACTTATATATAGCAAATATAAGTACGTTACTATACCATCATCCCATCCCTCGATCTTATCTCTAGTTCCTTAGGATTATATTTTCAAAAATTATTTTAGTTTAAAGTTTTACATAGACCTATGCTCTGATACCAAGTTGTAACATCTCTCATCTGGAGGCCGAAAGCTAAGCGCTACAGATGTTGTAGTCATCCATAGTTTTAACTTTTGGTGACCAAATACAGTAATGTTAATGGTATCCATAATACCAAAAGTACATGAATATGAAATAAAATCATCACAGATTAAAACACTTTTCTGATTGCATTTTAAAACAACATTTCATATCCAAATTACATAATCCCAAATGTTTCCCAGGTTCAAATCAAATATAATTATTACATAAATACGCCAATAGCGACATATAAAGATGCCGCCTTGGATGACTAGAGTACTAAATAGTCATAACAGACTTAATACAACACAGCGGAAATAAAACATAACATCTCCTAAATATAGCTAGCATCAGCCTCCTGCTCATCTTCGGAAGCTTTATTTGTCCACCTACTAAAACCTAAAAATCCTCAACCCTCAGCCTACTCAAACCAATTTTGAGCACCCGAGAGTTTAAGAGGAAAAACATAAATCTCAAGTCAGACATAAAGCCTTGTGTGAATAATACTATACATCTCGGTTATTTGATATTAAGTGAGACCACGCCGCATAGCGGAACGAGATTCCCCTCACTAATATCCTTTTAAAACCTAACTTTTGTTGATCTTAATCCTGCAACCAAAACTGGTTAAAACAACAAAGCAATATCATATAAGCATATAAATAAGGTAACAAATGGACTATCTATCCGAACATTATAGTTTCGTTTGGCTAGCTACTAACCTTTGGCTAACTCAGGCCTACCAGACAAAATAAACAAATAATCTAACTTCTGTTAGGTACTTCTCTTCTGGACGGTCTGTCCCAAACTTAGTTCACCCAGGGTCAACTGATCCTAATGGTTTTGCGGGCTCACCAATAACCTATCTCTCCTCTATAGACTCCTTTTTGTATGTAACATCATTTTAGTCTTACCTGTGACAAAGCACTACACATTGGAATTTTGGACTTATATTAGCTAGGGACTACTAGCTAAATTATAGGGTGCGACCCCATACCAGTCGCATCTGGTATTCTAATATCTGAGTCATTTTACTTAGGGTCATCTACCCACAAAATTTTCCTTGAAATTTTTTTCTCTCACATTGATTTAAACCTTTAAATTATACTTTAAACAAGGAAAATATACTATATGCTTTACTCAAGTCACATTTCAATGTTATATATACTTTACACAAAACTTTATTGATGAAAAAAATTAAACCTTTGAAAGTACCCCTTTCGAATCCATTGAAGTACCTCTTTCGAAACCAAGTAACTACTTTACTTTATAACCTTAGGCCGAAAGGCCAAAACATACCTATCGAAACCATTCTTAAGAAACCTTTCAAGAAAAAACCTCTCTTTCGAAAGCCTTTTAAAACCTTAAACATCCTCTTTTCAAAAACTTTAAATATGCCTTTCGAAAACCTTTGGAAACCTTCCGTTTATAACCTTTCGAAAACATTAGGGAACCACCCCTTCGAAACCTTTATCTTAAACCTTCTGAAAGTATTAAATTCATCAAACCTTTCAAAACGCATTTGGGTTCAAGTAAAACATGTGGAATAACCTTGTGTAACCATTCAAAACTATACCTTTCGAAACCTTTGGGTTTATCATTCAATAGAACAAAGGGCCGTAAAACAACTAAGTCGAAAGCACTCTTTCGAAAGCTATTTCCTAAGTAAAGAAGTGATGGTGTCGAAACCAACCTTTCGAAAGTATTGGAGAAATGGATAATTTTTTTATAAATGTAACCCTTTCGAAACCATTTCCTTTGAATTGTTGAAAGCGACAGCAAGGGGTTTTGACCCCGTCAAAAGCTTCTTTATAAAACAAAAGGCACAACTTCTTTCGAAACTATTCCTTAAAATCATTTAACTAAGTCGAAAGTTATGTAAGTCAAAAGCATTCCTTTCGAAAGCAAAGCAGGCACAGTTTCATTTAAATCAAAGTAAGGCTTCGACCCCTTCGGTACCCCTTGTTTCGACTCAATACCTTTCCCCTATGCCCAATTCACTACGTACCAAGTCTTTGATACCATGTGCATTGGTTTCGATGTAATGGAGGCGGAAGTACTTGGTCGAAAGCTAGGTGCCGAAAGTGGTGAAACATGTAAATATCATGTATAAACTAATTTTTAACTTTTTAAAGCAATTCTTTTCAACTAACCTGCCTTGTTTGTCAAAACATGATTGGTTGCTAATTTCTTTTCTAAAAGTACTACCGAAATTTTTGAAATAAGCAAATTAAATTATTTACAAAATACCTCTTCTCCTTTTATAAATATATAAAACATTTAAGTCCCATACCTTAAATAATTTTATATACTTATTAAAACACTTAGGAAAAATCTACAAAAATTCCTATAAATCATTTTTAATATGCTTTCTAACATATATTAATTCTGACCCAAAATCATCATAAAATAACCGTAATTAATTTAAACCCAAAATAACTATTTTCTTCACTAGAAAATTCATAGTAAATGCACATTAATTCAGAAAATTATGAAATTTGCAACCCATTTGCAAAATTATGAAATTTGGATGTCATTTAATAAGGTTTTCACATTGGAACATACCATAAAATCTATATGAATTAGCATAAATCGTCAACCAGCATATATATTCGTTTTAACAATAAAAAATATGGAAATATACTTTGCAAAACATTCGAATCTGTTCTAGAAACCAAAAACATCAAAAATATGAGATGTAACCTATTATTTACCTTTAGCTTGTGATTACAGAGTTGAGATTTGATCTTTGATTAACTTGCTTAACCTTCCTCTTAAAATCTTGCTTATCTTCTTCTTGTTATCCCCTAAGGTGGCTGGCCTTTCTAGCTTTTATTTTAGTTTGTGATTGTGAATAATGAACATGAGAATATATATGGCTTAAGGGTTTAGGATATTAGAACATGTCTTATTCCTTCTTTGCCCCTTATCTACCCTAACTTGTTTTTATTTCATTTTCCTTAGTTCATTGGTTAAATGGGCACGGCTACCCTCTAAATTCACAAACCTCAATCCCTTAATCATTTTACATTATTTCATTTAATTTTACTAATTAAATGTTCTAAATAATGTTACTAAAAATTAGAGTTGTTACATGTATCAACCACGGTTCTCTATAGCAACCCATGCAGTAACTTCAAGCCCAAAAATTTCAAGCTCAATTCCTATATCCAATTTCCTCCCAGTCAACAATGGTAGACAACATTTTATTTCCCAAGCATATGCCATTATTTCAAGGCCCAAACCAAATTGACAATCTAATTTCAATTTCCAGAATTCAACCCACCAATTATTTAATTCTCCCCAACCCAAATATTGCTTAGGGCCTTCCACCGTAGCCCAGCATCTGAAGTCTGACCTAATCATACTTTTGGCAGGCGTACCTGAAAGATTTCCAAACTTGTTTTTATCCAATGAATATGGGCCAGCTCAGTCCATTGGGCTTTCTACTCTCCAAAACAGTCATCTAAGCTCTCTTATCGCCACTCCGACTCATCTTCCCACCTCCAGCTTTATAGCTACCGCAGTTGTTCCACCCAAGCTTGTTTCATCACTCAATTGACTAAGAGCTTCGCCAACGACTAAAGATTGCAACCACATGACTGTTGTCTTCCCCTTATTTCCACGTTCCCGTAATTTGAATAAATTTTTAAGCGGCATAAAAAATCATAGTTCTAATAATGGTAGAGTTGAGATCAACTGAATTAAATAAGTCCTGATGAACAATGATGTATATTATTAGAACTAATAAAACCAGAAC
This sequence comes from Allium fistulosum, assembly GCA_030737815.1. Taxonomy (NCBI): domain Eukaryota; kingdom Viridiplantae; phylum Streptophyta; class Magnoliopsida; order Asparagales; family Amaryllidaceae; genus Allium; species Allium fistulosum. The sequence continues at coordinate 857,860,828 of CM060907.1, forward strand.
AATGATGTATAGTTCTAATAAAACCAGACACAATTTCAGGAACATCAAATGTGGAAAATTTTAACATTTAATTATATTTGTATATTTGTGCTATGATGCATTAGCTTAGTATAGTTTAGAATGTACTTTTGTATTAATGTACGCAATGGTTATAGGGACATATACCTACTTACAGTGCCATAATATAACTCACATACAGGTTGTAAATTAGACATAATCATAAAAGTGAAGTTATATTAACTAAAAGCATCTACAATATCATTTGGAAATCCAAATAGGAGCAAGATTTATTTGTCAGTGGGCTAATCGTAATAATCGCAAGAAAACAAAGTGTTAAAAGCATGCAAATCTTTAAAAGAACGTTGCAAAATTCAGTGCAAACCATTTTAAGAGTAAAATTTAGTGCAAACTATTTTAAGAGTATTCCTACTGAAGGAGTTAGGGAAATATGTTTTATCGCTTTTAATTGGTAAGCTTGGCAGTTATCAATTTTAAATGCATTGCATTCAGCATGAAAGAAATAGAAGAAACCCAACCTACCCTGCATATAAATAGTTTTCACACCAAAGTGTTGCTTATGCGGTCAAAGATTGTGTTATATAAATAGCACAGTGGTTGTTATCAAGTATAGAAAATTGCATTGACCATGGAAAAGAATTGGTGAAAAAGGGAAATATTAATTACCGTGAGAAAAAAATTTCTGGTGCTTTCAATAAAATCATTCATGCTCCCACAAATTAACCCATATCATGCATACATGACAATTTTTAAAGTAATTTAATCAAGGAAGATGTGGTTGAGTAAAATGTAAAGAGATCTCTAGTTGAGAGAAAACTGAAACCACTTGATAGATATAAAAACAGAAATGTGCATGCCTTTAGGATATGAGATAATTTATTAGGCCATAGTATGACAACTGCCAAAATACAAGAAAATTTATCATTAACAATTTATTAAAAAAAATATCATTGGTCTATAATATAGTGTCAATTAGTGCATCAAAATGAACTATCCCGCAACTTATATCAATATCTATTGCAACCTATCTTGATTTACATTATGCTATCATCTACACATTGTCTTTTTTCAATGATAGGAAAAAGGTTGTAGCAAATTCAGATCTGGTTGCAACTAACTTATCCATATAACCATAATCATATCAATTATTTTTATTGCAACTCATGGTATATTCATATTTGTTGTTTTCTTATTATAAGTAGTAGAGATATATAGGGAAGTGCTATAGATATTATCTAACATCATACGATCATATTCTGGATTGAAATCCAGTCCAATTTGAGAATAATCCAATTGTGTTTTATTAAATAGTTCACCTAATTATACTATTACTGGGTATGTATCAATTATCAACTACCTTTCCTATAACTCATGCTAAATATAGTACAATTAAATAACATAAGAATGGAGGTACCATAGCCCAAAGTCCAAATGCCACTAAGTTAAATTAACCATATGAAACATAAACATGCCTCAGGCGATAAAAATAGAAGAAAAATTCTTTTTTCCAAAAAAAGCCCTATTAGCATATACGTAATCAGTTTCAAGATTTAAAATAGTGTTTGATCAAGTGATAATGCTTAGAATATGACAATAAGAAAACTATAATATACAGATCATCCAAATTATTGACTTACCTGAGATTGAAGGTTAAGGGATGTCGTATGAACGATGATCGACCATAACTTATTATCTATACTGAATAAGGAATCCAAGTTTATTCGGTGGTTTGTCGATAGTTGATAGTCGATTGTCTAATTTTTAGATCTAATATTGGTTGATAATAGGTCAAAATAATAGATTGATTGACATGCGTTAGATCTAAAGTCGAGTTGGAGACGAAATCGATGACCAATAGTCATTAATCGAAGTTGGACATGTTAGATCTGGAATCAATGTGAAGTAACCCTAGTTTGTGAATGCAAAGGAGACGAAATGAATTTACGTCATTTTGCAGCAACGGAGGTATTATGGAAAGTTAGGGTTTTGGTTTTGGTAAGACAATGGAAACGATACACAGAGCAAAAAATGTACGAAGGGTATTATGGGAATTCCAAAATGACGCAGTTGATTTTATATTGATTGAATTCTTATTATTAACAGCAAAGATATATAATTTTAGTATAAGAAGTATAATCGTAAGCATACAATGGCAGAGGTCTTCACACACATGCATGCCGTTTAGCAGATAGATGAGGATGACAAAGTTTCATATGTTTGGACGAACATTAAATCTCAATCCGCAATGGTAAACATGCTTAATTTTTTTTACTTCACATTTCATAAGTTTTAAATTGACCATTTATTATAGCAAACTTCTATTCGTCATCGCGGAAAGATATGAAGTGAAGCAAGCTTGAGTGGCGTAGTTCACTAGCTGTGAGTTGACCTTGGAGGAGTTGAACCATATATAGGATGCTCTGATTGACCCTCCTTTGCGAAATAGGTGTTATAGTTAAAAAAATCAGGAGGTAAACTGCTTCATTAACCAATATATAAATTTTTATTCAATATTGAGCATAAATTATAACTTGCTATTAACAATTTTACAGGCGATAATGACCCAGACGACTTATAGGAGATCCCAGGTAGAGGAGGAGATAGCTCAGCTGAAACCGCAGATGATAGAGTTCAATGATTGGCAGAAGAGCGGAGGATTGGCGCAGCTGCTAGATGAGCAGATTGCGGCATATTTAGCAGAGCACGGGAGAATGCTTATGGAGGATGGGTTGGGAGATGACGATAAGAAGGTATGACTGTGGTGTTTGATGGATTTTTTTCGTTTCGTTTTGTATTTATTTGACATGTGTTGATGGATTTGATACTTGTTTGACGATTGTGTTGCTTGATGATTTTGTTTGATGGACATGAGTATTTGTCGGTATGTTTGTGTTGTTTGAAGGATTTGTGGATGTTTTGTTTGATGGACATGAGTATTTTTAAGTATGGTTGTGTTTTTTGATGGAATATAGATGTTGTTCGATGGAATGTTGATGAAGATATTGATTTTTACGGCATATACTTGTTTATGTGGGACATGCAATGGTTGTAGTTGCGAAATTAGATTTATATGTGTTGTAGATGAGAAGGACAGAGATAAGGTGTGAGGACCGCCCATGACCCCTGCACCGAATCTAGAGATAGAGCGCTGAAAAGTGTGCCAGGCGACCATGGACGATTGCCAGGGTAAATTAAAACATCATACTATCGTATTACTCACAGCGCATGGATAAAATACAATAGAACATATGTATAGTGAAGCTTTACAGAACAAAATGACATCATATAAAACTTCATGTTAGTTGAATACAGACATCTGAATAGTCAATACAACAAGCCTCACTACAACACTCAGAGAATACAAAGCAGCGGAACATCCAGTACATATAGTAAGAAAGAAACAATATGCAATACTCCAGCTCGTCTTCGCTATCAACACCGTGAAAAGCTAGAACAACACCTGTCACCTGCTACCTAGTCTGCCCGTCCCAAAATGGACGAACAGCTCAAGGCAATAAGAGTTAAAACATAAAGCCTTGAGTCAGACAACAGTCTTAGTGAGCAGTAAATTAACTAACAACATACCAAAAGAGCATAAAGGAAAAGGAATAGGAATACAACCCTCCCACTCCAACCTCATTCTATAGTGATAGCCCCCAGACACACACTAAGCAGAAGCAAACATAGCAGAGCATACAATTTAAAGTAAAGCAATTATCACTCGAGTCAAGGGCGATGTTTTCCAAGTACAAACCCCCAAGGCCTAAACCAAGATCAGATAAGCACCCAGAAAATACCGCTCTTGAGACCGAATGATGATACAACCAAACATCCATGACTCTGGCTATCACTGTTATTAATGCTTCGGTATCAGCGTTAGTTGAATGACCGGCACATTCTTTCAGCCGTCCGTCAAGGGCTAATGGTAACCCCGGTTCTAGACATAACTCCCGCACGTCATCGTGACCCGTGCCTAGGACTATCGAATCTGCCCAGAGTACTCGACCATCAACAGTTGGTCGTTGGGACTATCGAATCTGCCCAAACGTACTCTTTCTTAGAGCATGCTAGAACCTTCAACAACGATGAGACCTAAGCCTCCTAGTCATCCTCCTTGACGACTATTCTCATATCCATCCATTATCCTCAACTCGAACCATTTCACCAAGTTATCAACATGCTTGGAATGATCCCGTCTGGATTAGACCAAGTCTTCATCACATGATGCCTCGCTTCATTACATCCTCGCAAAGCCTCATCTCAACATCTCATCATCAAATCTATGCATAAGAGCTTCATCATCCCGCTACATATGCCACGAGCAGCTTTCCCAGTTCAAGAGCCTTTCCCCTTAGCTTTTGAATCATCTTCGGTCTAAATCAAATCATCAATCATCTAATTCATAGCAATCAACCAAGTCCAACATTAATCCAAACAATCAAGCATTCAAATATGATCTAAGTAGACAATTATCACAATAATGGCAATTTCGTAATTAAAGAGTTGAAAGTCTAACAAGCATGAAATCATGAGAAATATCTCTACAATCTTGATGAATGAACTTGCATAGGTTAACACTTAGTAAAATGGTTGTCAAATCATCATGAACAATGGATCTACATGGATCTACACTTAGGATGAAGAAAATGCATGGAAATCACTATTTTAACACCAAATCGAGCCAACAATCCGATATACTCCTTTGGATCCGTGTGAGAGATAATCACCACTCACCAAATCACCTAAACAACCTCAAATCAACACGCTTCAGATCTGGACAGGGAAGGATCAAGCTTGATCTATCACGAATCCGCTTCAAACGATGAAATCTCACTTAGACGGATGAAGATCTCCAATCTAAGCTCTTGAAACTTCAATTTGACCTTCAACTTGGATGGATGGAATCACTAGATTAGAGTGGAGAAAAGAAGTGAAGAAGTGTAGAAGTCGAGCTCTCAAAATGGCAGCACTTCATCGCTTCGAAATCCGGATCCCAAAAATGAAGCCAACCCCCTTCTATTTATAGCTGAAATCTCCCCTAGGTCGCTCGGAGTTAGGTCGTACACGACCTATGGAGCCACGACCTACGACCTATAATTCCACCGACCTAAAGTCTCTTCGACCTAACAACCCAGGCGCTTCAACGACCTATCAAAGTTACGACCTAGGACTTAGCTGCTCAACACCCTACGACCTAACATATCGCAGGCATGTGACCTAACGACCTAAGTCCAAGCGCACTTACGACCTACCAGGCCAACCTATCTACGAGTTAAGATTTAGCAGTGCTCGCGACTTAACAACCCCTTAGGTCGCCCACGACCTACCACCTTAAGTCTTCACGCGACCTAAAACATCACTCTCGCAACCTAACACTTAGACGCGACTTAACAACAGGTACGATCTAACACTTAGGCAAAACCTTGCGACCTAATCATCTTAGCAACCCACGCGACCTACCATAGACTGCTTCTTAGCGACCTAACAATGCTACGACATAACTTCTCAGCGACCTAACACATAAGTGCTTTCTCGCGACCTAACAACAATAGCCTAGCGACCTAACTACACACTAGACATACGACCTAACTACTCCTACCTTAGGTCGCTGCCGACCTATCCTTCTTAGCTAGGATACGACCTAACTTCACTAACTCGTTAGCAACTGTGCTATCCCTTAGGTCGCTAACAATTAGGTCGCTAACTACTAGTTTCCTTAGGTCGCTCTCCTATAGGTCGCCTAATTCTATAGGTCGCTCCAACCGACCTAGCACTTAACCAATTCACCTCCTTAGGTCATCTAGACGACCTAACAATACAACTCCCAAACTTAGGTCGCTCACACACTAGGTCGCACTACCTCTTAGGTCGTGTACGACCTAAAACTTAACAATATTTTGCCTAAAATCTAAAATGGCTCAACAACACTAAAATTCGAGATTTTAACGAGCTTTTCGATCCGTAAAAATACGGGTCGTTACATTCTCTCCCCCTTAGGAATTTCGCCCCCGAAATTCCAAACAACAAAGCAATCAAAGATTATTCTGCACGCCTACCATCCATAGCAATCAATCAAACCATGCATCCAATTCTAGCTTAGCGTACAGAATTCTAAAACTAGAACAAGTTACAATTTCGTTAGATGACACGACACCTTAGGGCCATACCTCGAAGAGTTCAGGATGAGCTGCCTTCATCCTCTCTTCCACCTCCCACGTACAGTCGTTATCATCATCACTCCATTGTATCTTGAGCAACTTAACTATCCTCCTCCTAAGCTGTTTCGTGTCGGTTTCCACAACACGAAGCGGCTTACGAGGTCTTCTATCGACTGGATCAACTTCGAAATCTTCACAGCTATCAGCAGAAACCACTGTATTCGAGTCGTGCACAAACTTCCGTAGATACGATACATGAAAAACATTGTGCACACTCGACATCTTCTCAGGTAACTCCAATCTGTAAGCGAGTTTTCCAATTCGCTCGATGATCGGGAATGGTCCAACAAATCTCAAAGTCAATTTTCCTTTCTTCCCGAATCGAATGACATTCTTAAGAGGAGAAATCTTCACAAAAACCATATCACCTACGTCGAATTCCAAATCTTTACGACGCTTATCGGCATAACTTTTCTGATGATCTTGGGCTGCCTTCATTCGTTGCCGAATGATCTCTATGCAATCCGAAGTCTATCGAATCATCTCTGGCCCAAGCATCAGCTTTTCTCTAGTGTCTATCCAACACGTCGGAGAGTTACACGGTCTCCCATACAATGCCTCATATGGTGCCATACCAATACTTGACTGGTAACTGTTGTTATACGCAAACTCCACCAAATGAAGGTGATCTTCCAATGATCCTCCGAAGTCCAAAACACAAGCTCTAAGAAGATCTTCCAAAACTCGGTTGACTCTCTCGGTCTGACCGTCTGTTTGAGGGTGATAAGCTGTACTCAAGCACAACTCGGTTCCCAAAACTTCCTGGAAGCTCTTCCAAAATCCACTAGTGAACAATGGATCTCGATCGCTCACTATACTCTTAGGAATACCATGGAATCGAACTATCCACTTAACATACAACTCAGCCAACTTTGATGCAGTCCTAGTCGATCGAACAGGAATGAATCGTGCACTCTTAGTCAAACGATCTACAATGACCCAAATCCCTTCATTTCCCGTTCTGGTTCTAGGCAATCCATCGATAAAATCCATCGATACCTGCTCCCACTTCCATGTAGGAACTTCTAATGGTTGAAGCAATCCACTTGGCTTCTTCTGTTCGGCTTTTACCAACTGGCAGTTCATACACTTGGAAATAAAATTTCCAACATCCTTCTTCATACCTTCCCAGTAGTAGGTTCTCTTCATATCCCGATACATCTTATTTCCACCTGGATGAATTGTTAGCTTCGAGTGATGACTTTCCTTCAGAACTTCATCTCTCAATCCACCTATATCGGGAACAACTAATCGTCCTTGCTTTCGAAGCCAACCCTCTTGATCGACCTCGAATCCTTTATCCTTCTCTGGTTCCAATCCAGATTCCAAATCACGGATAATCTTGACAATCTTATCATCTCGCTTTTGGCTCTCGCCAATCCTTTCCACAAGAGTCGGTCTTATCGATAAGTTTGCCAACATCTCAGGTTCCAATTCGCATCTGGGCCTGAAGTCAAATCCAGCTAAATACTCGAGATTCTTCCATTCTGAAAACATAGCTCCCAATCCTGCATGTCTTCGACTTAACGCGTATGCCACTGCGTTGCCTTTTCCCGGAGTATAAGCTATACCAAAATCATATGATGCCAAAAACTCTAGCCAACGTTGCTGCCGAAGATTCAAATCCCTTTGGGAGAAAAGATACTTCAACGACTTATGATCCGTAAACAACTCGAATCGAACTCCCAATAGATAATGTCTCCACATCTTCAGAGCAAAGACAATCGCCGCTAACTCCAAATCATGAGTCGGGTAATTCCTTTCATGCGGCTTCAGTTGTCGACTTGCATATGCAACAACTTTATCCCTCTGCATCAGCACTTCTCCAAGTCCAGTACCACATGCGTCGGTGTAAACCACCATCTCATCATTCCCACTTGGAATAGTCAAAACAGGAGCACTCGTCAATCGCTCTTTCAAGATTCCAAAAGCTTGCTCACACTTATGATCCCATCTGAACACTAGGTTCTTTTTCGTCAATCCTGTTAACGGTGCAGCTACCTTGGAGAAGTCTTTGATAAACCGTCGATAATATCCTGCTAATCCAAGAAAACTTCTCACATCAGATGCATTCTTAGGTCTAACCCAATCCTGGATTGCTGCCACCTTAGCGGGATCAACTGCTATTCCATTTCCAGAAATCACATGGCCTAAGAACCTCACTTCACTCTTCCAGAAGTGACACTTCGAAAACTTAGCCTTCAGCTGATGTTTCTGCAAGATTTCCAAAACAATACGCAAGTGCGTCTTGTGCTCTTATTCCATTCTGGAATAAATCAGAATATCATCCACGAACACAAGTACGAACTTGTTCAACTGATCTCTGAACACTCTATTCATAAGATCCACAAAATATGCTGGCGCGTTAGTCAATCCAAAACGGCATTACCAGCCACTCAAAGAAACCGGATGGTGTCCTAAAAGCAGTCTTCGGCACACTATCCTTTGCCACTCTCAACTGGTGAAATCCCGTTGCCAAATCCATCTGAGAAAACACCTTAGCTTCGTGAAGCTGATCGAACAAGTCATCTATCCTCGGCAATGGATACTTGTTCTTCTTAGTCACCTTATTCAACTCACGATAATCTACGCATAACCTCAGCGATCCATCTGCATTGGTTACAACCACAACCGGTGCACCCCATTCGGACACACTACGCCGAATGAATCCTTTCTGTAAAAGATCATCAACCTGCACCCTCAACTCCTGTTGTTCTCTAGGCGCCATCCGCCTAAGAGGCATCACAACAGGTCTGGCTCCTTCAACTAGATCTATACAAAACTCGATCTCTCTATGCGGCGGCAACCCTTTGACTTCGTCAAAGACATCCTTGAATCCATTAGCGATCGGTACTGATGACAGTCCATCCCGTGGAACAACCAGCGAATACATGAAGCTCATGAAGACGCCTTCTTCATGCTTACATCGTATCACAACCTTTCGCCCCTCCACATTCTCGACTGTCACTTCCAACCTCTCGCAATCAACCTTTGCCGCATACTTCCTAAGCCAGTCCATACCCAAAATAATTCCGAACCCCGCAAAGTTCAGAACAAAGCAATCACAAACAAAAGAGCAATCATGACTCGATACAACTAGACCACGGCATAACATACACAAACAAGACGAACCCCTAACTGGATTAGTCACAACCAATGGCCTATCAACAATATCCGGTTCCAAACCCAATCGGCCTACAAGTTCATTACAAACAAACGAATGCGACGCTCCAGTATCAAACAGAACTCGAACTGGAACACCACATAGGAAAAGAGTACCTTGAACCACCACATTCTTTCCTTTCTCTTCAGCAGTAGGAGCTTTCGAAGACGACGGAACAGCTCCCAAAGCATAAGCTTGCACAATCTGCTTGTCCCTCCTCGGTTCTGGACAATTCTTCCTGAAATGCCCTGGCTTGTCACAGTTGTGACACTTCATCGGTGCCTTCGGATTCTTACAATCCTTCGAGAAATGGCCCTTCTACAGACAATTGTAGCAAGTCACTTCGCCCTTCGGCTTCTTCTGGCCATCCTTACCCTTCTGCTGCTGCTGCTTCCTCTTCTGGTTTCCACCCTGCTGTGGTTTAGACTCTCCCCTGGTAACAGCAACAACAGATCCTTCCTTAGGAAACAGACTCTCATGCCTGAGAGCTTTCTCCACAAGCTTCTCAAATGAATCGTCCAAATGATCCACTAACTGTCTCCCAAGATAACTATCCAAGCCTGTCACAAACTTCTCATTCTTCTGATAAGCAGATTCAATATATGACCGGGCATATTTGGACAAAGCTTCGAACTCAGAAACATACTCAAGAACAGATCTTCCATCTTGCTTGAGCTCCACAAACTTCTTGAACAGAACAGACTTCTGAGCTGTAGAAATGAACTTAGCTTCAAATCTAGCTTGGAATTGCTCCCAAGTAATCTCTTCCTCCGGCGTATTGATGGTAATAGAGTTCCACCAATCAGAGGCTCTCCCTTGAAGCTGCCTTGATGCCAACTTCCTCTTAGTTGCATCATCGATTCCCAAATCACCAAAGATCCTTCTACAAGCATCTATCCATCTTTGGACCTCAATAGTTGATTCTGTTCCCAAGAAAACCTTTCCTCCAAGAGCAGTATAGTCCTTACACAACTTAGCAAAATCCACCGGATTTGGAGTTTGGACTTGAACTCCAACATCAACTGCTGTCCCCGGAACTGGTATCCTTCTCATGATCGAAGTCATCATAGCTTCGAACATAGCTGCATAATCAGCAGTTCCTTCAGTAGCACGGCCTTCCCTAGCAGCTGGTCTCCCTCTTCGACTCATTCTCAATATCTATAAAAAGGAATGATCAGAACATCTTAGAGAAACAACTACATAAAGGACTCAAACTCTACTAATCTACTATATTATATATAGTAGTCATCCATCAAAATTACAATTACGTCTCTCATACGTAGTTACGTCAGCGAGCATTGGGTAAAATCGATTAACCAAAGCTCTGATACCAAATGTGAGGACCGCCCATGACCCCTGCACCGAATCTAGAGATAGAGCGCTGAAAAGTGTGCCAGGCGACCATGGACGATTGTCAGGGTAAATTAAAACATCATACTATCGTATTACTCACAGCGCATGGATAAAATACAATAGAACATATGTATAGTGAAGCTTTACAGAACAAAATGGCATCATATAAAACTTCATATTAGTTGAATACAGACATTTGAATAGTCAATACAACAAGCCTCACTACAACACTCAGAGAATACAAAGCAGCGGAACATCCAGTACATATAGTAAGAAAGAAACAATATGCAATACTCCAGCTCGTCTTCGCTATCAACACCGTGAAAAGCTAGAACAGCACCTGTCACCTGCTACCTAGTCTGCCCGTCCCAAAATGGACGAACAGCCCAAGGCAATAAGAGTTAAAACATAAAGCCTTGAGTCAGACAACAGTCTTAGTGAGAAGTAAATTAACTAACAACATACCAAAAGAGCATAAAGGAAAAGGAATAGGAATACAACCCTCCCACTCCAACCTCATTCTACAGTGATAGCCCCCAGACACACACTAAGCAGAAGCAAACATAGCAGAGCATACAATTTAAAGTAAAGCAATTATCACTCGAGTCAAGGGCGATGTTTTCCAAGTACAAACCCCCAAGGCCTAAACCAAGATCAGATAAGCACCCAGAAAATACCGCTCTTGAGACCGAATGACGATACAACCAAACATCCATGACTCTGGCTATCACTGTTATCAATGCTTCGGTATCACCGTTAGTTGAATGACCGGCACATTCTTTCAGCCGTCCGTCAAGGGCTAATGGTAACCCCGGTTCTAGACATAACTCCCGCACGTCATCATGACCCGTGCCTAGGACTATCGAATCTGCCCAGAGTACTCGACCATCAACAGTTGGTCGTTGGGACTATCGAATCTGCCCAAACGTACTCTTGCTTAGAGCATGCTAGAACCTTCAACAACGATGAGACCCAAGTCTCCTAGTCATCCTCCTTGACGACTATTCTCATATCCATCCATTATCCTCAACTCGAACCATTTCAACGAGTTATCAACATGCTTGGAATGATCCCGTCTGGATTAGACCAAGTCTTCATCACATGATGCCTCGCTTCATTACATCCTCGCAAAGCCTCATCTCAACATCACATCATCAAATCTATGCATAAGAGCTTCATCATCCCGCTACATATGCCACGAGCAGCTTTCCCAGTTCAAGAGCCTTTCCCCTTAGCTTTTGAATCATCTTCGGTCTAAATCAAATCATCAATCATCTAATTCATAGCAATCAACCAAGTCCAACATTAATCCAAACAATCAAGCATTCAAATATGATCTAAGTAGACAATTATCACAATAATGGCAATTTCGTAATTAAAGAGTTGAAAGTCTAACAAGCATGAAATCATGAGAAATATCTCTACAATCTTGATGAATGAACTTGCATAGGTTAACACTTAGTAAAATGGTTGTCAAATCATCATGAACAATGGATCTACATGGATCTACACTTAGGATGAAGAAAATGCATGGAAATCACTATTTTAACACCAAATCGAGCCAACAATCCGATATACTCCTTTGGATCCGTGTGAGAGATAATCACCACTCACCAAATCACCTAAACAACCTCAAATCAACACGCTTCAGATCTGGACAGCGAAGGATCAAGCTTGATCTATCACGAATCCGCTTCAAACGATGAAATCTCACTTCGACGGATGAAGATCTTCAATCTAAGCTCTTGAATCTTCAATTTGATCTTCAACTTGGATGGATGGAATCACTAGATTAGAGTGGAGAAAAGAAGTGAAGAAGTGTAGAAGTCGAGCTCTCAAAATGGAAGCACTTCGTCGCTTCGAAATCCGGATCCCAAAAATGAAGCCAACCCCCTTCTATTTATAGCTGAAATCTCCCCTAGGTCGCTCGGAGTTAGGTCGTACACGACCTATGGAGCCACGGCCTATGACCTATAACCCCACCGACCTAAAGTCTCTTCGACCTAACAACCCAGGCGCTTCAACGACCTATCAAAGTTACGACCTAGGACTTAGCTGCTCAACACCCTACGACCTAACATATCGCAGGCATGTGACCTAACGACCTAAGTCCAAGCGCACTTACGACCTACCAGGCCAACCTATCTACGAGTTAAGACTTAGCAGCGCTCGCGACTTAACAACCCCTTAGGTCGCCCACGAGCTACCACCTTAAGTCTTCACGCGACCTAAAACATCACTCTCGCGACCTAACACTTAGACGTGACTTAACAACAGGTACGATCTAACACTTAGGCAAAACCTTGCGACCTAATCATCTTAGCAACCCACGCGACCTACCACAGACTGCTTCTTAGCGACCTAACAATGCTACGACATAACTTCTCAGCGACCTAACACATAAGTGCTTTCTCGCGACCTAACAACAATAGCCTAGCGACCTAACTACACACTAGACATACGACCTAACTACTCCTACCTTAGGTCGCTGCCGACCTATCCTTCTTAGCTAGGATACGACCTAACTTCACTAACTCGTTAGCAACTGTGCTATCCCTTAGGTCGCTAACAATTAGGTCGCTAACTACTAGTTTCCTTAGGTCGCTCTCCTATAGGTCGCCTAATTCTATAGGTCGCTCCAACCGACCTAGCACTTAACCAATTCACCTCCTTAGGTCATCTAGACGACCTAACAATACAACTCCCAAACTTAGGTCGCTCACACACTAGGTCGCACTACCTCTTAGGTCGTGTACGACCTAAAACTTAACAATATTTTGCCTAAAATCTGAAATGGCTCAACAACACTAAAATTCCAGATTTTAACGAGCTTTTCGATCCGTAAAAATACGGGTCGTTACATAAGGTGATATTTGCGCGGTTAGATGGCTCAAATAGAAACAGCAGGTTAAAAAAAATACACAGTATTACGATGGCTTGCGTCAGCTAGCGACGGCACACTTGTCTAGGCTTGCATCGACTAGCAACAGCCTGCCACGACCCATTTACCCAGTTTTGCGTCGGATAGCATCGGTTAGTGACAACCCAACGACCGCTCTAGATTTACCACATGTCTAACTTCGTGACACTAGCCTTCACTAAACTTGCGACGACAAAATCGCAAAAGCCGTCACAAAACTTATTGGTGTCGACTGTTTTTGCATCGTCTTTAAATGATAGCTAGCGACGACCGACGACGGCCGACGTCACATTCTTGTCGTCGCTAACAGCAATGCCTTTTGTGGTGTTGAGAAATATTTCACACATCCCTGTTGACCTAATAACAATGCAATGACCAACATTTTTACCTGTTTAAGTGGCATCCAACTATTAAGTGTTTGTCTTTCCACGTCCCACCATCTTACTCCCACCATCTTATTGTAGTTTTAATAGTAGAGAACTACTTTTTGAAAGGGTTAAATTGGCCGAAGGCCCATACAAGGTAATGGAACGGGTATGTTACCCGATCCTCTACAAACATAACATATGTTAGTGTTTCACAAACCCTAGCCGCTACATTATTTACAACTCATAGCTAAAAAAGTCATTAATAGCAACTAGATCGGCGATTGAGAAATCACTTTTCTTCACGATTAATTCAAGCTTTAAGGTAGCTCCACTGCTTACAAGCTTCTTCCATCTCTTGTTTTCTCATAGTGTTAATAGCAGTTGGCTAACACTAGGTTTATGGAAAATCCAATCTGAATTAGCAATAATATTGCTCGATTCACCTTTTTTCCAGCAAAATCAGTGAAAGATAATGTAATTAAGTTTACTTCCATAGAAGTTGCTGCTCACATGCAATAATGTCTAATTCGCTTGGATTATACTGTTATATAGTTGTTGGAGCTCGGTCGGTTGTGAAGATGGAGAGCGGTAGTCTCTTGCTATATAAGTTGAGCGATTGTCCCAAACCCTAATTTCACTGACCGATTTAATTTAACAGAAAAATAGGCACAGGGACATATTTTAAAAAAAGTTAGGCTGAAGGACATCAAGTTTATTTTATAGACTGAAGGATAATGCCAGTTTTTCATAGTGTAAAACTGAATATAATGTTTTAAAATAAAACTAGCATTTGTTCTTCAATCTACTTTTTTTTTCAAAGTTTGTCCTTCAGCCTAAATTATAACTAACATTTGTCCTTCAGCCTAAAAATAAAACTTCACATCCTTTAACCAATTTTTTTCTACAAAGTTTGACCTTTTCCCTAATTCCCCCTTTAAGTAACTGGGCTTGCTTTTTACCTTTTCCATTGCCAAAAACTCTTCCTCGAGAAGTATCATTAGAGTGCTTCCTACTTTGTAAGGAAGCCTTAATTCGATCTTCAAAATTGTCTACCTCCCATATATCTATGATCTGCTCGGTTTCTATGCCACGAGTTTCTACTTTATCTGTTTTTTCGAAATGATTTGTTTTCGGTTTCTATAATTTTCCAAATTTTAAGCGAATATGTTTCCTTGTTGTTGTGTAGCCTTGTGTTTCTCCTTTTCCATATATAATATATGACATAAGTGAGAACAATACAGGTATAGTTGAACTTTTGTGATTTCAGTTTGTAATTACCTTGGATGAATTGAATACTGCTTCTGATGTCTTGTATTGATTGAAATTGACCAACTTAAGGCTTCAATTTTGCAATGGACCATATGTGTCTTAAATAAATACAATCAAAAAATAAATGCTTATGTTTTCCTAAATGAAATTTTTTCTTTAAAGTTTTATTTCCATTTCTATTTGTCTTTTTCCAATTTGGGATTGATTGTGATTTTTCCTATGGCTGCTTTGAAAATTGCTGCTTCCGATTTTAGCTGCATATTCCATTTATAATCTTGAATAATACAATCTACAGTTGCATTTGTACCACCAAATTGATAAATGTTTTTCCAACCAAGTAGATTTACAAGTGAGTTGCCATGTATCCATGGGTTGAACGAAAAACTTGTTTATTTTCCCATTTTGAATTTTCTTTCAATAAGTATAATTCTAATTTCTCTGCATTTTAGAATGTTTTTCCAAGTATTGGAGTAATGTTTTTCCACTGCCATTGTCCAGAAATTTTTGTTTTTGATATATTTCTCTTTCATCCGTTTTGCCCATAGAGATTCCCCTTCCGAGAATTTTCAAAACAGTTTGAGGTTGCAGACTGTGTTTAAGTCATTAAATTTTCTTAAAACCAGTCCACCTGATTGCTTTGGTTTGCAGGCTGTATTCCAAGATACTTTATGTTGTTTTCCTGTCCAAACAAAATTTACGCATAATTTTTCAGTTTTATGAACTGTATTTGTTGGAATTTTGTGAGCTTGCATCCAGTACATGATGATGGTAGTGATGACTGTGTGAGTTAATTCCAGTCTACCAGTTAGGGATAAAAGCTTGCTAGGCCTTCCTTCCAATCTGTTTTGAATTAATTCATAAAGCCTTGTACAATCTCCATCCCTGATTTTGTTAGTACTAAAGGGCATACTCAGATACTTAACTGGCAACGCATTTTCTTTGAATTTTAAAACATCCAATATTTCTTTTCTGACACATGATTTGCTAAAGCAAATTTTACTTTTACTTTCATTTATTTGAAGCCCTGCATATTCATCAATTTTCTCAAGAATTTTACCCATAGTATAAGCACTTTTTACATCTGCATTTAGAAAAATAAGCAAATCATTAGCATATAATAAATGAGTAATGAATGGTTTTATCCTATTAGCATTTTTTAAGTTTCCATTAATATGCTCTACATTTGTATAGAGAGGAATTCCATAGCAATAGTGAATAAGTATGAAGAAAGTGGGTCTTCTTGCCTTAATCATTACAGGAAAAAGTATTTTTGGTGGTGCATAAAAAAAACAACCAAAACTTATGGTAAAGTTTTAGAGAACGCGCAAAAAAACACGCAACTAAAAATCCATAATTTATAATTATGTTTTTTTAAATGCTACTATAAATTCCTTTATTGCAGCCTTTTGCAAATGGTACTATCAAATTTTATTGCAGCGTTCTGGAAACGCCACCAAAAGGTAGTGTTCTACTATGAAATGTTTTAGCAGCATTTTCTAAACGATGTAATAGAGGATACAGTTTATAACCAAACCCTAAAACTACGTTTATTAAACGCTACCATATATGTTTTGTAGTGTTTCATTGAAACTATATATTTTTGTAGCATTTTTTCGCCAGCATATGTTTTGGTAGCTTTTTTTACTGCATTATATTTCCATAGCCTTTTTTAAACGTTGCTAAAAAATCTTCCACCTCTGCTAGCTCATTCGCCCTCCAATTCACTTTTTTATAGCTTATATTATATCGTAATACATAAACAACCACAAAACACATACACATTTAAACACATACACATCAAACATAAACACATCCAAACAATCGCAAAATACATAAACAACTGCACTAACATAAACACAACTAGAACGTAACTGAACAATAGTTTCAAGATAAGAAGTTAATCATACATAGAGCAGTTTAAACAACTGAACTACCATAAACAATATGTCATAATAGTGCTGCAACTAAAGTACAAAAAATAGCTGAACTAAGCAAGTACAATAAATGACCGAACAATCTAACAAGTACCATAAGCAATAATTAGTGTTGTTGCCGATCATTTCTTCGGAAACGCCGATCTACCTGTAGACAAATAATAATCAACAATGAGACTCAAGTTATAATCAATATTGAGACTTTATCCAAATGTGATGTTGCAAATATGTAATGTGATATTGCAAATGTGATATTGCAAATTTGATAATGGCATGCAATACCTAAGCTATACCCGAAGCTTCATCCAAAATATCAGCTGTAATAGTCCTTATCTGCAAATGTGATAATGGCATGCATTCAGTGATAAGATAATATGAAGGGCATGCCAGACAGTAACCTTAAGAATATTATAAGAGGGGTTAAAATATGATAATGACCATATAATAGTTTCAGTAATGATCCCACATAATATACACATCATATCCAAACAGCAAAGAAGGCAAGAAGAGAAATATATTAAAGAGCAGCAACACTCAAATAAACTAGTACATATGATCTAGATGACAACCGGTACGGTGTTTTTAATGTTTCAAGGCTTAGGGTGTGTGCCTTTCAAATTCAATAAAATGAACAAAGTAGAAAGGACTGGGACGAATTGGAAATCAAAATAATTTTTCTTTAGTGTGTGACTTTTAAAAGAAAAGGACTGTTAAAATAAACAAAGTCAAGGTACATACGAAAATACTAAAAAAACAAGAGAGCATATCCATATTTTCAAGGCAACGGACCATATAAACTTACATGGATGAAAATTTTGCAGCTAACTATTTAAAAATATTTCAAGGCAATTACTTTAAGGCAATAATATGACATATAAAACTGACAGGGACTAAAATATTTCAATGCATTAGTACATATAAAAATGAACAAAGTTAAGGCAGGTTGAAATCAAACAAGTTATACTACAAGCCATAGTACAAGCTAAAATGAACAAACTGACCACATAATTCAATGCCATAGTACAAAGCTAAAATAAACAAGTGAAGGCAAGCACGAAATGAAACTAACAGGGACAAAGCAAGAAAATAAATTGCAACCATGACTTGGCATAAGCAGGGACGAAAATAAAGCAATAATTGTGCACTGACAGGGACAATGTTTGTATTCAAACAAGACAATATATTGCACTAACGTTGACATGAACGAATTCAAAGGAAGATAATTGGTCATCACCATGATATCCTCAAGAACAAAATGCTAAGGTATTAGTGGACTTTATGTAAATTGTGGATAAGGCACTTACGAGAAACATAATGTAGAAGATGTAATTGGACTATAAATAATTTAGCTAGTGTGGTTTCTCTATAGAAGTAAACACTTCAGAAGATTTAATTGGACTATACATATATTTCTAACAGAGTAAACACTTCCGAAGACAAATAATTACATAAAGAAGGAAATACATATGTTAAATGCTGAAGTATATTAGCAAAGTAGTATATGCATTAATGTTTAATTTTCTACATAAGGAAAGGCAACAAATACAAAATTACATACCTTTCATTTTGTTTACCTAATGATTTTTGCAATTGACCAAGCTATGGTGGTACCAAAGACATCTTCCATGCACGTCAACTTCGATGTAGGGCTCCATAGCACCGCGTTTGGAACTCTAACAATTTCAACCCAAACTTTTACAACATCATGTCCCAATGGATGATAATGGATCATCGTTATTGGATCAGTTGAAGCGATAGTTCCTTCAGCCACTACATCGTTCATTTCACCCACATTAATCAACTTGCATTTATTATCTTTTGTTAAATTTGCAATCGGTTGGCAAAAAAAGTGATTATTATGCAGAATACACACACACACACAAATACTGAATATATATATACAATATTTATATTTATTGTACAGCCTAAGATAATTCAATGCATTAAACTTTTTTTTTCTATGCATTATTATTAAATAATGCAACTGCCCTAAATCATGTGCTAAAGTGCTACATGCATTATTACCTTCTTTTTTTCTATGAGATTTTGTATCAATATTACAACATAATTCACACCCATTTTCTACTAGGTATTTCATTCATTCGTTTATAAAACAAACCTACAAAAAAAAGTAACAACATCTACACACAAAAATCACAATTATAT
This sequence comes from Allium fistulosum, assembly GCA_030737815.1. NCBI lineage: Eukaryota > Viridiplantae > Streptophyta > Magnoliopsida > Asparagales > Amaryllidaceae > Allium > Allium fistulosum. The sequence continues at coordinate 857,880,237 of CM060907.1, forward strand.
TCATTATAAATGATAAAAAGAAGAACTGGTCCGCATTCCATCATTCATCATGTATCGCTGACCAGGACCATTCAAACTTATTTTCTAAATTCAAGCTTCAATCAACTTTAAACTGAACATGGTCTCTTTTCTAAATTGGCAGTTGCTTCTCCTAACTCTACATGCAAACAACTCAACCAAACATATCTAGTCCCAACTATAACTACAGTGTAATAAACTCTCCTAAATTATTCAAGTTCAAATTCAGTTTCAAACAAAAGAAACAAAAAAGTATAAAGAAAAACTCAGAGATGGGGAAGAAGAAAATGGTGCAAAAACTGATTCATGGGAAAAAACTTCATAATATAAACCATAGAATATGTACCTACATGTTCTTGTGGCTTCTTCACGATCCGGGTATGTAATATGTTAACTTATTACATCTAGGTATGTAATAAGCCATATAACATTGAAGTTACAACTAATAAAACTGGCTGCAACTGAATGTGCAACTACAACAAGCTCAATAAAAAAAAGAGCGATGTTGTAGTTGACTATGACCAGTTTCATTGCCTTGACTATGACTGGTTCCATTGCTAAATTGTGCCCAAACAATTACAAAATAAGAGTGTTGTTGCAGTTTGTATAGCTTTGCAATAATGACATAATAAGATCATTCAGTAGTCTAAGCAGCTATTGTAATAGTATTTTATTTGATATTAATAAATAGTACAAACTTTGGAGCTTATAAAACAACGATAAACTCATATTGAAATTATAATATATGCAGTCGATGTTTTTAATATAGGATTTAACTTGTAAATTGTCAAGAATGGGTTTTTGAAACTGGATTTGAACAATGATTCATAGATTCGGATGTTTGGATCTTAATGCATAAGTATACTTACATGCTAGATTATATGTGCAAACAAACCCTAAATTTTATGTACATTTTAAAACTATTAAACTTGCAATGCAACTATTAGAGCTGCAGGTAATAATTGAATTCTTTTCTTCTTATAATCATCGCTCCCTTCAAGAAAACTGATTTTGTATTGAATATAATAACCCTATCTATTATGGCTTTAGATATTCAACTCATCTCTATTATCTTAGGAAAAACATAAATCCAATTCATTACTCCAACTATTATTCAACTACCTACAGCAATATGGCAGTAAAATTTAGAGAAAGCATGAAAGTTCATTTTCTTTGTACAAAAAAATATGGTTTTAACTATTGATTACATTAAAATTTGGAAGAATATAAAGAAAAAGCTAAAATGATGGTTTTAACATATTTGAAGCCGAGTGCACCGGCAATACAGAAATTTGCAAAAGAGCATTTTCGATATACAGTCATCTCTCTCAACAATGTATTATGATGAAAAACACTTATTTTTATGTTTTAGAATATTTATAAAAACATACGATTAACATTTATGATTTAATTTTCGATATTTTTTATTTTTATCAAAATCAAAAATAAAGGTGTAAATTGAAAACAGCTTTTAGAAAGGACTTTGTACATGTGAAATTTGAAAATACGTCGTGTAGTCAAATTTCCATTAATCGATAATATTGGTAATATTGTTTTGTTCAATTACTAAATAGTTGCTCAATGGAGTCTACACGGGACAAGTATAACCATATTGATAATACCATTTTATTTCTTTTTGCATTAAAAAGTGTTCTCCTTGCCATTTTGAACGATCTATTTTAAGAACTGAGCTAGAAAAAATTTTCATGAGTGAGTAAATCTTGGCATTGAAGTTTATGAAAGTAACTATAACTTTTGAGGAACGGAAATGGTGTACAAGGTCCAAACTGTGAATAAATATAAGGTAATACAAATATGTATTTGTTATTTTCTCGTAAAATAAAATGTAGACAAATTGCTTCTACATTTAACTAGTACTGTATCATTTCTACCAAATTTTACTATTTATAGGACTAGAAACACACATGTTTCCAACCAGATTGTTCATTCGATTTCTTTAACTAATAAATTACAATGCAAACAATCACAAAATAACCGAGCTACTATTACAGTAATCATGGCAGTAATCAAAAAATAACCGAGCCACCCTTGTAGTAATCACAATGCAAACAATCACAAAATTTCTTTAACACGATAGTAAAAATTATATTTTCTGTTGAAAATATCAAAACAATAAACTGTAAAATTACATTCTAAGATGTAACCACAAACAATCACAAAGTAACTTGCAGTAATCGCAAAAAATCACAAAATAACTTGCAGTATCAATAGATTAGTAAATCTAACGAACAATGAGAAACAATCACAAATAATTTTATGTGTAAAATTTAATCACAATCACAAAATCAAATTATAAAATTCATACCATAACATACCTATTTAGGGCATTGCGAGGAGAAAATCATGATGCAGTGCTATCGCGATGATATGGAGAAGAGTAGATGCGACGATGAAAATAAACGACGATGTGGAGAGGAGTGCTGCAACGACGATGTGGAGGGGAATGGTTGAATCAAAAAGCGATTTAGGAAATTTTGTTCCTTAGGTTTACAAAATTTTCTAACCATGATAGAATAACTATAGAAAATGTACCGGTTACGTTTATTAGATTTAGGTGGAAAGATTTTGGTAAGGCGCGGGATGGTGAAATAATTTTTGCCGCATTTTAAATATATGGTAAAATGTTATTAGTTGCATTTACAAATAAACGCCACTAATTTATGCAACCAAAGACCTATTTTCTTGTAGCGAATCCTCTGTTGTTATGGGTAAAACCACTAGTAGCACCATTTATAAGTATGGAATAAGTCACATTATTTATATGTTCTCCAATCAAATTACAAAATTTGCTGTCAAATCCCAACTGCTTTAATATATGTAAAATAAAGTGCTTATTGATTTTATCAAAAACATTATGTAAGTCAATTTTGATGCACATTTTATTTTTGTTAACTTGATTGAAGTTTATAGTTTGTTCATGAGGTAATAAAGTATTTTCAGCAACTAATCTCCTAGGGATAAAAGCATTTTGGTTTTCAAAAATTAAATATTTCAAAAATATTTTTATCCTGTTGCATAGTATAGTAGCTATAATTTTATAAATAAACTTACAGCATGCTATAGGCGTGTAATCACCTAATTCCTTAGGGGTTTTGATTTTTGGAATGAGAGTAATTAAAGTGTGGTTTAAATTTTTAAGGATTTTCCCTTTAGTAAAAAACTCACTCACAGCATCAAAAATAATATGTTTTAACTCTTTCCAATAAATTTATAGAATTTGACTCCAAACACATCTGGACTCACTCTTATCATTATTAGCATTAAATACAATTCCTTTAATTTCTCATAAAGTTATAGGGCAAGCAAAATTTGCTTGCTGTTAGCATTCAATATAAATTTGGTATTTATATAAGGAAAAGTGCTTGAATTATATAAGGAAGTGAAATAATTGATTGCTTCCAACTCCATTTGTGTTGCATCATTTATGACACTACCATTTGGATTTATTAGCTTCCCTATATCATTTTTGTGCCTTCTATTGGACATTTTTGCATAAAAAAATTTAGTGGAATCATCCCCATTTGTGAACCAGTCTACCTTAGCTTTCTGGCTCATATTCAAAGCTTGAACATGAAGAGCCTTTATTAACTTAATCCGAGTTTGAAAGAATTTATTAACTAAGGCAATATCTGAGCTATCTTTATCAATACTGTTTTGCAAGTGCTCAAAATCTTCCCTAATTTGTTTAATTTCTATTTTGGAGTTGTTTCTATTCCATGATTTTAATTTTAATTTTGTTTTTTGTGACATTTTGCTAAACTTATACTGGGAAGTGCCCGGTACATGAATAACAAGACTATTCTTAACTATTTCCTTATAAGTATTCTCAAAGACCCATCCATTTACAAATCTAAGAGGAAATTTTCTCTTATTTCAAATGCTACTCTTTGAAAGAGAAATTCAAATTGGTGTATGATCACTAGAGGCTTGAGGAAGTGTATTACAATTAATGTTGGGTGAGCTTTGCAAGAAGTTTCAATTTATTAAAATTCTGTCAAGTTTACAATGTACATTTCAACATTTCACCTATTTCCATGTATGCTTGTTGCCAGAAATAATAGGTTCAACTAGACCTGTTTTCAAGATAAAATTATTAACTAACTCAAGTTTTTTAAATGAAATTGGATTACCTCCTCTCTTTTCATGATAATATAATACTATGTTAAAATCCCCTATTAAAATCCAAGGGTAGTTTATTTTACCATTGATTAATTTTAATTGTTTCCAAAGTATAGCTCTCTCATCCTCTCTGTTTGATGCATATATAAATGTAATTTGTAACATAAACCCCCTTTATTTTTGCATTTACAGTGAATATACTGCAAATTAGTAAAAAATTGTCGTATCTCCCATATATTTGGATCACTTAAGATCATAATTCTACCATAACCACCCATAGCATTATAATTGATAACATTCCAACCATTTAAAGTTCTATTTTTAAATAAGTCTATCTTGTGATTATCTAATTTATGTTCAAGAAGACCAATAATACTCGGTTTACATGTGTTTGACAGATTTAAAAGGTCAATTTTCTTTTCAGGGAAATTTAATCCCCTTACATTCTATGAAATTATTGACATTTTAAAATATAATAAATGATATTATAAAGGATATAGTCTTCATTACAGAAAAAGCCTATAATGCTCCTCTTTTACCAGCCTTCTGCCTCTTTTTTCCATGATACTTTGTCTTGTATTTGCAGTTGCTTTTCACCAATTGGATTCCTCATTATATACTTGTTTTCCAAATCAGCTTCATCCTTTGTATGAGTTTTTGTACTAGGCCTGAGTAATTCATTTATTTTCTTTATTTTCCTTTTCTTCCTTTTGTTACTCTTTGCAGAAGAGGAGGAGTTTGAAAGCAGGTCCGAGTTTGGAGCTGTTACTGTCTTACTAACATAGAGGCCATAGTAGCAGCTGCCTTACCTATCTTAAGATTATTGTTATTTTAAATACTAGGAGATTCCTCCATATTTGTGATATTTTTGTCTGTACTTAAACTTGAGTAATCCTTTAGGGGGAAGCTCAATGACCTGTTCAACGTAAACCCCATTTGCTTGCTTTGTTGTACTCTGATTGCTTCTGAAGTCAGTTGCTAAAGCTGGCTCATTGGGATCAAGCATGGTCGTATCTCGACTAGCTTCTCCACTTGCAATAGGGACTTGCATATTCAATCTTTGGTCTGTATACCTAATCTTACTATTGTTTGGATTTGTAGAACTTGGATTCAAGTTTTCCTGAACGTCTGCATACTTTTGATTCCCATTAGCATCATCATTTTTTCTGAAAGAATATGAGTATTGCGGCTAACCCTAAACCATATATCTCTGAAGACAAATATGAAAGGATATGAGTATTGCGGCTAACCCTAAAGCATATATCTCTGAAGACAAATACGGATAGAAGATAAATGCAAATACAACCCGAACCGCTCCTCTATTGCTTTATTATTTCTTTGGGCCAAAGTGTATTTTCAGGCCCGTGTAAAATTCTTTAAATACATCAAGCTATACATTGTTTTCTATCATTATGATAATTCAATAAAATCAATTACTCAGTTTTGCTAAATAACTCGTGTAATCAAAACTCTTCTGAATTCAGTTTTCTAACTTGGTATCAGAGCCATCATCGCCTAACGGCAGACTATCTCGAGCATTGGATCTGAAGCATCATCAGATACAATATCATCATCTGATACTCAGTCCACTCATCAGATACAATATCATCATCTGAGTTTAGATCAGTGCCATACCTGAAGATCATAGATCTTGGTTGCAACTGATCAGATAAAAGTAATTCAGAAAGAAGTACATCAGAAAAATTCATCATCGGAGTTAAAGAAAATATTCAAGAAAATCATCAATAAATCACAAGAAAGCTGTTACCCTGCCAAGAACTCATCAGTCAAATCTCATCACTTGAGTTATGGCTGTAACTAACCCATTTCATCCCTTATCTTGAAGACTTCTGACTCTGTAAGCATTTCAGATTCTTTTTTTGATTTCATATCTCTTAAGATATCATGGCAGGAGATAATGACAGTTCCGCCACATCGAGTACTTCATCTAATTCTTGTCAGAATGCCACTGAAAGCTTGATAAGGACAGTGATAAGCCCTCAGAATCAGCTAATTACTGCTCATCTTGAAGAAGATAACTATCTTCTATGGAAAGTTCAAGTGGAGACCACCATCAGAGGCTATGGTCTTGAAGAGTTTCTCTTTGGCACCATTATTGTTCCACCCAAATTCATAACTGATCAAGAAAACAAGACTGTCAGTAATGATAAATACATAAAACATCAGAGACAAGACAGCTTATTCTGTTCATGGCTTCTATCATCTATAAGCATCAAGTTACTACCACAGGTAATAGGAAGCAAGACGGCAAATGGGATCTGGTCAACCATAAAGAGAATCTTTAACTCTCAATCTGCTGCCAAGATCATGCATCATAAAAGACAATTACACAGCATCAAGAAAGATAATCAAACCATGGGAGAGTATCTAACAAAGATAAAAACATTATGTGACATTCTTGAAGCAGCTGGCCACAAAATTCCCACTTCTGAACAGGTACTAATTGTATTAAGTGGGTTAAGTGAAGAATATGAAGCTGTGGTAGCTGTCATATCATCACAAAGACTAACACCATCAATTGAGGATGTGCACTCAATTCTTCTTTCTCATGAAGGAAGAATTAAGTATAAGAAATCCAATGAGATGGATATGTCAGCCAACTATGCCTCAAATTCCAAAAATAAAAGCCAATATAACAGCAAATCAGACCAAAATCTACAAAGAAACAGTCAGTCTACAAGAGGAAGAGGCAGAGGAAGATGGACCAACAACAACAAACCAAAATGTCAAATCTGTGAAAAAATAGGATACACTGCTGCTAAATGCTACTTCAGATTAAATCTAAACTATGTGCCAGGACAAAATACAAACAGCCAGAGAAATGGCAGTCCAAGTGCAAATTTATCACAAGTTCAACAAGACCAAGGTGGGAAGTCACATATGTGCAGAAATCAGATTACTAAACCAGAACACATACAAGATGAAGCATGGTACCCAGATTCTAGAGCAACCAATCATCTAACAAACAATCTAGACAACTTTAGTCTTGGAAACAAAGAGTATAAAGGTAAACAATCAATTACCATGGGGGATGGTAAGTGCATTAGAATAACTCATACTGGTAGAACTTATATTAAAGGTGCCAGGAAGTTATTCTTGAATAATTTATTAAGAGTTCCAAAGATAAAAAAGAATCTTATCAGTGTCTCATAGTTTGCAAGAGATAACAATGTTTACTTTGAGTTTTTCCCTAAGTACTGTTTTGTAAAAGATATCTTGACTAATGAAACTATTTGCAGGGTGATGCAGATAAAGGCTTTTACAGATTCAATTTTGTTAACTCCAACAGTACTGTAAAACCGCAAAATAGTTGTAATTTGACTGAGGTGAATCAAACAGAAGAAAATAGGAGTAACTTTGATCTGTGGCACTACAAACTGGTTGTTAAACAAGTACTCAATGAAAACAAAGTTTCTTTTGGGAATATTTCTAATCCTTATATTTGTACCTATTGCCAAATGGGAAAAAGTCATAAATTAGCATTTAATGATTCTTCTACATTATATTCTAACCCTCTTGAATTAGTTGCTGCAGATATATGGGGTCCAGCTCCAGTATGTTCTGATTATGGTTATAGATACTATATATCTTTTATTGATGCTCAATCTATATATACTTGGATCTATTTACTTAAAGCTAAGTCTGAAACTTGCAATGTAGTATTACGCTTTATAAACTTAGATGAAAAGCAAATAGGTCATCATGTCAAGATTATGCAAACTGATGGGGGCTCTGAATTCAAGCCACTCATTAAATACTTTAACACCAAGGGAATAATACATAGAACTACATGTCCCTACACATCTGAACAAAATGGCTTGATAGAAAGGAAACATAGACATATAGTAGAGCTAGGACTTACACTTTTAGCACATGCACACTTACCACTGAAATTCTGGCCAGACTCTTTTTATACAGCAGTATACTTAATAAATAGATTGCAAAAAAAAGTACTAAAAGGTGTAAGTCCTATGGAAAAGCTATTTGGGACCAAACCTAATTATCATGCCCTAAAACCATTTGGATGTCTATGTTTCCCTAACTTAAGACCATACAATGTCAATAAACTAGATCTTAGATCAAAACCATGTACTTTTTTGGGTTATCCTAATAATCAAAAGGGTACAAGTGTCTGGATGATAAAGGAAAGCTATTCATTAGCAGACATGTAGTCTTCAATGAACATGTATTTCCCTTTGGCAGCTCAGATATGAAGACAACCAAAAAGTGTACAATCCAAATGTGTCTATACTTGTATTACCTGTATATTCCAAAATCTAGCAACAGGAGACTGAGAGGACTGCAAGCACTAGTGATTCACAACCTGCTATGCCAGAGCAATCAAGTCATGAACCAGCAGATGAATCCAGCTATCACGATCAGTCTCCCACCTGTACAAATGAAAAGGAACAAGAAACTAGTCAGTCTACAAATATACAACCAGATCAAGGCAGCAACAATGATAATGAGACACACACTAGAAATGTACAGACTATGCCAGGTCATTCTATGATAACAAGATCCAAGAGTGGCATATTCAAACCAAAAATCTACACTGCTGTAAGAACAACAGAAGAACCAGATAACTTTGAGCAAGCCATAAAGGACAACAATTGGAAAGCAGCAATGAATGAAGAATATGGTGCTCTTATCAAAAATAACACATGGAACCTAGTCAGTTGTCCCAAGGACAAAAATATTGTTGGTTGCAAGTGGACTTACAAGTTAAAGAAAAATGCAGATGGAACAATCAATAGATATAAGGCCAGGCTTGTTGCCAAAGGGTACACCCAACAATATGGGTTCGATTTCAATGAAACCTTTTATCCTGTGGTTAAACCAACTACTATCAGAGTAATCTTTACTATTGCCTTACATAAGCAGTGGAAAATCAGACAGTTGGATGTTAATAATGCATTCCTAAATGGAACATTACAAGAAGAAATCTATATGGAACAACCACAAGGCTATAATCAAAAGGAGAATCATGTGTGCAAATTAAACAAGGCAATATATGGTCTAAAGCAGGCACCAAGGGTCTGGTTTGAGAAATTAAAAACCACACTGATCAGATTGGGTTATCAGTCAATAAAATCTGACAACTCTTTGTTCACCAAAATAAGTAAAGAATCCACTATATATATTTTAATCTATGTTGATGACTTACTAATTATAGGGAATGATGAGGCAGCAATCAGTGAGCTTGTCCAGTATCTAGACAAGGAGTTTTCTGTCAAAGATCTTGGTGATCCCAACTATTTCTTAGGCATAGAAGTTATCAGAAAATCAAATTCAGAAATCATTCTAAGTCAAAGAAAGTATATCAATGAAATTCTGCATAAATCAAACATGGCAGAAGCCAAGTCTCAACCAACACCCATGATATGCAATCATCAACTCTCAAAACACAGGGGGGAACCAATACTCAATATCAAACAGTATAGAAGTGTTAGGGGAGCATTACAATATGCAACCATAACCAGACCTGATATATCATACAGTGTTAACAAATTGTCACAATTCATGCAGGAACCTCTTAATGAGCACTGGAAGGCTGTAAAGAGGATACTACGATATCTGAGAGGAACTACATCTTATGGTCTATCTCTAAAAGCATGCAAAAGACTCAATGTGACAGGGTTCTCTGATGCAGACTAGGCAACAGACCATGATGACAGGAAGTCAATCTCATGCTACTGCATATATATTGGGGATAATCCAGTCTCATGGAGTTCTAAGAAGCAATCAACAATCTCTAGATCTAGCACTGAGGCCGAATACAGAAGCGTGGCTAGTGCAACTGCAGAGATCATGTGGATCCAATCCTTGCTCAGTGAACTAAGGATCAAATCTGATATCAAACCAGTGCTATGGTGTGATAACCAACGCACTGTCTACATGTCTGCCAACCCGGTTCTCCACGCAAGAACAAAGCACATAGAAATAGACATCTACTTTGTTCGTGAACAAATTCTTAAAGGTCAACTACTGGTAAATCACGTACCTGGAACTTACCAGAGAGCAGACGTACTTACCAAAGCACTAAGTTACAGAAACTTCGCGAGATTCAGAGAAAACCTGAAGGTGAAGGACATCACCAGACATGACTCAGACACAAACCAGAACTCAACTGAACCAGCTATGAACATCGAAACCTCAACTCTAGGTCCAAGCAGCAAAAAGAGCTCTTCCGAACTCGTTGCAAAGGTCGAAGCTTCAAATCGATCAACTCAGCACTCAGGATCTACCAGAATTGAACGATTGAAGTAATTACTCTAATCGGAGGTCAGAATTTTTGGTTTGGGGGGGGGAAGTGAAAGAATATGAGTATTGCGGCTAACCCTAAAGCATATATCTCTGAAGACAAATATGAAAGGATATGAGTATTGCGGCTAACCCTAAAGCATATATCTCTGAAGACAAATACGGATAGAAGATAAATGCAGATACAACCCGAACGCTCCTCTATTGCTCTATTATTTCTTTGGGCCAAAGTGTATTTTCAGGCCCGTGTAAAATTCTTTTAATACATCAAGCTGTACATTGTTTTCTATCATTCTGATAATTCAATAAAATCAATTACTCAGTTTTGCTAAATAACTCGTGTAATCAAAACTCTTCTGAATTCAGTTTTATAACTTTTTCCACCTTTGTTTTTTGAGATATCATCATTAGCTCTTTCATCCACACTCTGACTTACACAAAAGTTTTCAGTTGAACTTTTTCCAAAGTTTTGATTTTCTGCATTTGCTTCTCTGGAACTTGTGTTTTTATCAACCTGCATGGTTTCTACATTTGAATTTGGGTTAACTACTGTAGTGGTCGCATCAATATGACTTTTTTCTTTCCAAACTTTCTTGGTTGTACAATTTTCAGTGTTATGGCCAAAGCATACATGGTTCTTGCATCTAGGAGGAATCCACAACATACTCTAATTTTTTCATAATGTTTTCATCATCGTACATTGAAATGTAGGCTTCCTTTGGAAGTTCCACATCTACTTTTACTGCAACAAGTATTCTAGCACAATATAATCTCGTTTCATTTGCTGTTGGTTCGTCTAGTTTCAAGGGAATTCCAGCTGCACTAGCAATGGTGCTAAAAGCTTCCTTATCCCATAGCTTTAGGTTGAGTTCAGGTAGGAGAATGATCCAGATTGACATTGTTATAAGCAGATCTCTAGCAAGATTCAGTTTCTTGCTCCATTTTTTCAAAATAACGAGCTTTCCATTTATGAAATATGGACCGCCATTGATTGTTTTTTCACAGTCCACTGTAATTGAAAATATAATGATAAAAAACTCATTAATGCGAGTATAGATTTCGAATTTACCCGACAGATTCCAAGTCCTTATGATCCAATCCGTGAAATTATGATATGGGGATCTACTACCATATAAATAAGCAATAACAGAGAAAATCCACTTGAATTCTTTTCTTTTGCTGACCTCTTCATTCACAACAACTATCTTCTTCTTATTGATGGAGAGTGGAACAATATATTCAGATCAAAATTTGAATTTGTTATACGTCTAGTATACCAAAACAGAGAATAATCAAATATAAACTCGTCGCACAAGTTTATAACTCAGATCCACTACACTGTAATTCTATATTAATTATTATAACAATATGAATGTTGTAAATAAATTACAACAACAGCGTTATACTATTTTGAATAAATAGTATAACAAATTAAAGGATAGAATGTAGAATAATGTATATAAATATACAACAGACTAGAATTCTAACCCGATTATGTCTGAGGCTCGTCGTAACGATTTCCTTAAGAATTTTATTTCAAAATTCCCCCAAGATACAACAGACGTATTCTGCTCGAGATTGTAGTGAGTATATCACTCTGTGATTTAGAGTATAGTAGTAGAAGAGAAGAAGAAGATTTGGATTTCAAAAAAATGATTAGGAAAGTGATCAGTTTTCCTTCTTATTTATAGTTGGTCCGTATCTCTTCCGAACGGTCGTGTCTGCACCCGTTCGCTCAAACAGTCACGTCTGTACCTCTTCGTACAGTCACATCTGTTTTTATGCCATCGCTGCCTTTTAACAGGTCGCACCCGCTCATGCCGCATCCATTCGCCCGCGTTTGCTTCAGTCGGGTCGCACCCGCCAATGTTCGTGCCTATTCAACCCGCGTCCGCTTCTCTTCAAATTCCAGGCCCAGCCCAGTTTTCAGCCGAAGCCCAAAACCGTTAAACAATAGCCTAGCAAAAAGAATGGTCATTTAAGACCCGTACCCGTCCCTGAGCTCGGCCCGGTTCGGTTCGGACGGACGGCGGCGGCGCATGCGTGTGTGTGGTGGTGATGCATGATCTCCCTCCTCACAACGAAGCATACATTTGGGTGCCCCTAGGCCCCAACATCTTCATTGCAAGTCCATATATAAACTAGTATGGCTTAGCAATTTTGGCGATGTGGGACTTTATGTATGTTTCATTCATTTTGTTCTTTAGGAATTCCAACAATCCCCCACATGAATGATAATATACATATCCCCCGCACAAAGCGAAATATCATAGAGTACATATGGAATAATGCTTTATCGTGGATAAGTAGATATTTCACTTTGAACTTTCCCTAGTTAAAACTTATTGGATCTACTTGGCTAATCGATGAATTATTTCATCTTGAACCGTCAGCCTTTATTGTATATCCAGACAATAGGCTTTACGAAGCATTGATTCCCTTCTCATCCAATCTCTCGGTTGTGTTCATTTTGGTCTTGAACAATTTTTGGTTCTGCGAGTGTTTTAGAGAATAAAAGCCTTTTAATATTCTCATAGAGCCGACCCAGCTCACACTGACATAGGTGATCGCAACCACTAAGAGTATCCTACATATACCCCACTTGTTATTTCCAAGATATGGTCATCATTAAAAAACATAGTTTTAACCTTTAAATACTTTTGTAGGCATGCATTTATATTGTGCACCATAGGAATGGAGTTGGACTATGTCCACGCAAATGCATTACGTCTTGAGTTATTCAGAACTGGTTTGCCTATTGATCCTAGTCCGTGGGATCTCCAGTCGCTAGGATAGGTTTCCGTATAAGATAACTCTTGGTGGTTTAGGCTTTTAAACCCATTCCCCTCGAGGCGCAGTCAATTTTCTCTCTTGATAAACCATTAGTAAATGGATCCGCTAGGTTATCATTTGTTCTCACATAATCTATGGAAATAGTTCCATTTGAGAGTAACTGCCTAACTACGTTATAGCATCGACGAATATGTCGTGACTTTCCATTATACACAAAGTTGTGCGCTATGCTTAGCGCAGCTTGGTTATCACAGTGTATGCATATGGCAGGTACAGGTTTAGGCCAAAATGGAATATCTTCTAAAAAGTGACGAAGCCATTCTGCTTCTTCGCCTGCTTTATCTAAAGCGATGAACTCCGATTCCATAGTGGATCGAGCTATGCATGTTTGTTTAGTAGATTTCCATGATACTGCTACCCCTGCTAAGGTAAAGACATAACCACTCGTTGATTTTGATTCCTCTGAATCAGCAATCCAATTTGCATCACTATATCCTTCTAAGATGGCAGGATATTTTCCATAATGTAAGGAATAATTTGTGGTATTTTTTAAATATCCAAGCACTCTCATTAGTGCTTTCCAGTGTTCCTTTCCTAGATTGCTTGTATACCTGCTCAGTCAACTTACTGCATAAGCTATATCTGGTCTTGTGCAATTCATGAGATACATGAGACATCCTATTACACGAGAGTATTCCAGTTGCATTACACTCTCATTAGTGTTTTTATGCAATACATCTGATGGATTAAAAGGTCTTCTCACTCTTTTAATTCCATAGTCTTGGAATTTTTCAATCACTTTGTCTATATAGTGTGACTGAGATAATTCAATTCCATTAGGAGTTCTTATTATTTTGATTCCCAAAATAACGTCTGCAACTCCTAAATCTTTCATATCGAAATTTCTAGTTAACATCTTCTTTATGGTCTCTATTACCTGAGTATTTGGACCAAATATTAACATATCGTCTACATATAAACAAATCATCACATATGATTGTCCAATTTGTTTATAATAAACACACTTATCGCATTCATTTATACGAAAACCATTTCTCATCATGACACTATCAAATTTTGCGTGTCATTGTTTTGGAGCTTGTTTTAGTCCGTATAATGATTTTACTAATCTACAGACTTTGTTTTCATTTCCTTTGGAAATAAAACCTTCAGGTTGCTCCATGTAGATCTCCTCATCGTGATCTTCATTTAAGAATGCTGTCTTTACATCCATTTGATGAATTTCTAGACCATAAATTGATGCAATTGCTATTAGCATTCTTATAGAGGTTATTCGTGATACTGGCGAATATGTATCAAAGAAGTCTACTCCTTCCTTTTGACGATATCCTTTGGCTACTAATCTGGCTTTATACTTGTCGATAGAGCCATCTGCTTTGAAAATCCATTTGCAGCCAATAGGTTTTATTCCAGGTGGAATATCAACAATTTCTCAAGTTTTATTACTTAGAATTGAATCAATCTCACTTTGGATTGCTTCTTTCCAACATGAAGATTCAGAAGATGACATTGCTTCCTTGTACGTTTGAGGTTTATGTTCTAACACATATGTGAAAAAATCCGAACCAAATGTCTTGGAAGTCCTAGCCCTTACGCTTCTTCTTAGTTCAACTTCCTCAATCTCATGATGAGTTTCATCTTCATGTGAATTGCTTGATTCTTCTCTTGTTCTTTTCAGGGACATTATTCCCTTCATTCCTTTTATGCGGAAACACGTCTTCAAAGAATGAGGCATCTCTAAATTACATGATTGTATTTACATGAATATCAGCTATATCAGACTTGAATACCAAAAATTTATAGGCACTACTATTTTGGGCTGACCCTAAATAGTAACAATCTACTGTTTTTGGTCCAAGTTTGACTTTCTTGGGAGGCGGTACTGGAACTTTTGCCAAGCACCCCCACACTTTGAGGTATTTAAAACTTGGTTTGTGTCCTTTCCATATCTCATATGGAATTGTTCCTGTTTTATTATGAGGAACTTTGTTTAATATGTGATTAGACAAATATAAGTCTTCCCCCCACAAGTTCGTCGGTAGACTAGAGGTTAAAAGCATGACATTAATCATGTCTTTTAACATTCTGTTCTTCCTCTCGGCTACACCATTTTGTTGTGGTGAATATGGAGCTGTTGTTTGATGAATTATACCGTTTTCGGCACAGAACTGTTCAAATGGTGATTCATATTCTCCACCTCGATCAGATCTTAATATCTTGATCTTTTTATTTAACTGATTTTCTACCTCAGCCTTGTACTTTATAAATGATGTAATTGCTTCATCTTTGCTATTCAAAAGATATACATAGCAATATCGCATATAATCGTCAATAAACACGATAAAGTATTTTTTTTCCACCTCATGTAGGTAATGATTTAAAATCACATAAATCTGTATGAACCAAACCTAGTGGTTCGGTGCTCGTATCAACAGATTGAAATGGTTTTTTAACCATTTTTGCTTCTACACATGTCTCACATTTGTAGTTCTTATCTATTTGGAATTTTGGAATTAATCCCAAGTTTGATAATATTTTCATTTTTCGGAAATTTATGTGTCCTAATCTATCATGCCATAGTAAAATTTCATGCTCAAGCAAGTAAGAAACTTCAATTTTATTAATAGCACAATCAGAATACATTGTTTTATTGCCTATAACGGCTACATTTGCCTTAAATAGGCCATCACATAAATATCCCCTTCCGATATACATTCCAGCTTTGGACAGAACCATCTTGTCTGACTCGAACACCATTCTGAATCCTTTCTTTGATAATACTGCACCAGAGATGAGATTCTTGCGTATGTCTGGAACGTGGAGCACGTCATTCAACTTGACAGTTTTTCCAGAAGTAAACTTCAGGATTACTGTGCCACTGCCTTCGATCATAGATACTGCAGAATTACCCATATAGAGTTTTTCTTCATGATCGAATTTCTTGTATGTAGAAAACATGGATTTGTCAGAGCAGACATGACGAGTAGCGCCTGTGTCCATCCACCATTGGTTAGGATTCTGAACCATATTGCATTCAGATACAATTGCCGAGAAGTTGGACTCATCCACTTCCATGTTGTCTACTAAATTTGCCTCTTTATTGCGGTCCTTTTTGAGTCTGCAATCTCTAGCGGCATGTCCAACCTTTCCACAAACCCAACATTCACCATTAAACTTTTTGGTTCGTTTGTTGTCTTTTGGTTTGTTGTCTGGAGCTTTCCTTTTCTTCTGGAAATTCTTCTTTTTGTTTTTGGTCTTTGAATCTTCAACCACAAATGCCTCCTTGCTTTGTTTTGTAATTCCACGGTTATCTGCCTCAATTTTCTATCGGACTATGAGATCCTGTAAAGAGATTTCCTTCTTTTTATGTTTTAGATAATTGCGGTAATCTCTCCACGACGGTGGCAGTTTTCCCGTGATAGCTTCAACCAAAAACGATTCTCCAACCTTATGACCTTCCGCTTCGAGTTTATGAATGATGATTTGCAGTTCATGCGGTTGAGCAGTCACCGGTTTGGAGTCGACCATCTTGTAGTCCATGAATTTGTCTACAATGAATTTCTTAAGACTGATATTCTACGTCTTGTACTTCGTGGCAAGTGCATTCCAGAGTGCTTTTGCTGTCTTTAGAGGTTGATATACTTTGTATAGCACCTTGTCGAGACAATTCAGAATATAGTTTCTACATAGGAAATCAGAATGTTTCCACGTAGCAACATCTGCTTCCTTACCTGGTGCAGAAATCGGTTCCTCCTCCTCGAGATACCGTTGCAGACCGAGTGTGGTGAGGTAAAATAACATCTAATTCTGCCATGTTAAAAAGTCGTCACCATCTCCTTTGAAAAGATCGGGTATGTTATGTGTAGTAGCCTTTGTTGAGAGCTCTACTGTTGCTATCTCTGTTTTAGTAAAAACAGTAAAATTCTTAAGATGTTATACGTCTAGTATACCAAAACAGAGAATAATCAAATATAAACTCGTCGCACAAGTTTATAACTCAGATTTCCACTACACTGGAATTCTGTATTAATTATTATAACAATACGAATATTGTAAATAAATTACAACAACAGCGTTATACTATTTTGAATAAATAGTATAACAAAATTAAAGGATAGAATGTAGAATAATGTATATAAATATACAACAGACTAGAATTCTAACCCGATTATGTCTGAGGCTCGTCGTAACGATTTCCTTAAGAATTTTATTTCAAAATTCCTCCAAGATACAACAGACGTATTCTGCTCGAGATTGTAGTGAGTATATCACTCTGTGATTTAGAGTATAGCAGCAGAAGAGAAGAAGATTTGGATTTTAAAAAAAATGATTAGGAAAGTGATCAGTTTTCCTTCTTATTTATAGTTGGTCCGTATCTCTTCCGAACGGTCGTGTCCGCACCCGTTCATGCCGCATCCATTCGCCCGCGTCTGCTTCAGTGCGTCTATTCAACCCGCGTCCGCTTCTCTTCAAATTCCAGGCCCAGCTCAGTTTTCAGCTGAAGCCCAAAACCGTTAAACAATAGCCTAGCAAAAAGAATGGTCATTTAAGACCCGTACCCGGCCCGGTTCGGACGGTGGCGCGCGCGTGGTGGTGATGCACAATCTCCCTCCTCACAACAAAACATACATTTGGGTGTCCTTAGGCCCCTACATCTTCAGTGCAAGGCCATATATAAACTAGTATGGCTTAGCAATTTTGGCGATGTGGGACTTTATGTATGTTTCATTCATTTTGTTCTTTAGGAATTCCAACAGAATTTAGCCCCACTTTCTTTATCATATCTGCCCATGTTGATGTAGAATTTTAATTGTCTCTGATTGGGTATTGAGCATTCTGATCAGCATAACTATTTCTTGATACATTTCTTATATCAAGAACTGGGTTGTTGATATGATTTCTCTGATAAGGGCTGTTTGTTGCCGCCTATTTAAACTGAGACGCATATTCTCGATTGGGGTGGCTAACATTAGTGGGTTGACGCCTGTTTCTAACCACCTAAAATCCTTCTTCATCAATTCTGAGTGTTTATCTTTGTAAGTTTGTTATGAATGGGGATTGAGATTTGGCAAAGGAGGAATGGGAGGATGAAATAGATCCCTTATTCTGATCTAGATTTTCAACGAAGATAGCATTATTAACTATATAACTTGGGGTGACAAGGGTACGTGCAAATTAGTTAATACAACTTCTGTGAAGATAAAAACTTCTCTTTTAAATTGCTCAACCAAAATCTGTTTGGAAGATTAAAGCCTTTTACTATGAAATTTCTATATCTCCTTCTATTCAAGTTACTCTACTTCTACCTGCTTTTTTGTTCTAATTTTCAAATACATTTCCATCAACTTCACTGGGAATAGCTTACTGCTGTCAGAGTTGGTTTATGGCACCAACTGGAACACCATTTGAGTTAGGGTGGCTAGGCAATGGAAATTAGTTGGTCGGGGAACAAATGAGGCCTATGTAATGAACATGCAATTTCTAAACTCCAAGGTATGTTTTCTTCTGCAAAGGCCGCATATTCCTCTACCAAACTTTGCATTTCAAACTTATTTCTTTAAAATTTATACCAGGATGTTGCCGACAAGCAAACTCAATATTATTTGTGGAAAAGGGAATGAAAGGATGGCAAAAGGCCAAAAGGATATTCTGCATGCATGATGTCATAAGGTTCAACGTATAAGACACTGAAAAAACGTACAGACCGTGGATAATGATTTGATAATAGTCATAAGAACGGATACCCGAGTTCTCAAAGTTGCTGATGCAGTGGACATAATACCAGGATACAACTTTTACTTTCTTAACGTAAGCGGCTAAGCGCCGTACTCAGCCGACTGTACTAGACAAAGCAACCTACTGATACCTTTTCCTCCTATGTTTACTCTACCCTTTTGCACTGAAATCAGTTTGATGATTTATAACTCAAATGCATGACTCAATCCAGATTTAGGTGGCATACTTTGTGCAGCAGCTAATGTTTTTCAAATTAATACTAATAGTGAAACACAATCAAGAAAGAGGGAATTGCATGTGGAAAACAATAGGTGCTATTTTTTCCCTTCAATTAACAAAGCTTAATCAACTGTTTTCTATGTATTAATGGGAAAACGGTCGTTGTATCATTGTGGGCTGAGCAAAGGAACATAATTGACGAATCTGTAGTAGACAAATTTTTACAGTCGCCAACGATTGTCATCACCTTCGATGATAGTCTACACTCACTGACTTAATTTGTTTTACCATATACCGACTCCCCATCAAACAATAATTTTTCTCTTTGATGGTCATTGCCTTTGGCATGAGCATTTACCTTTGACTCAAATAAAGCAACAAAGATTTATCTCGACAATGACTCGCCTTAGCTATCTGATATTACAACCAGGTATATCATCGGTAACTTTGTTATTTAATGAGACACGTGTTTTACTTGCTGATACGATTTGCCTGATTTTTTTTCCTGGTTAGGTCCAAACAAGATGAAGGTAAAAGGATTGTTTACATAGACAACTCTACTCCGCAATCTTCTGAACCGGTGGAAAAGCTCGACTCTACAATTGCTCAGCTGCTGATGTTAGGACAACAAACTGTCGGTACATTGGTCTAAAGTTGCATGATTATGAAGATTAGTGTCTCATAGTATGTATGTATGTAAGATTGTGTTAAAGCTTAAAAATTTGTCTCCCTTGAGCTATCTTCCATGCGCACTTTGCAAATCCATAGTTCGATTGAATGGAACAGACTATTTATGCTCCAAATGCCACACCATGTCTAAAAACCCCTTGAACGGCTAGACTATAACACAATCTTAACAACAAGAGTCAGTGTTCTATTCACTACTTCTAACTATTTATATAATAGATATCGTCTAAATGTCGACATATTGGCACTACAAGGCAAACAGCTCTTTCCAACGGCTCCAAGCCGTTGGCGGCCGTTGGTAAGCCGTTGGGAGCCGTTGGAAAGGCCGTTGGAATACATTTCGACGCCTTCCAATGGTTCCCAACGCCCCCAACGGCGTTATACCAACGCTTACCAACGGCTCATCTGGCCACGTGGCAAACTTCGTTGACCAACTTGCCGTTGGTTCGCCGTTGGAAAACGTTGGTTTTTGCCGTTGGTAGCCGTTGGGAGCCGTTGGTTATAAATGACCAATTGGCCGTTGGGTTCCGTTGGAAGCCGTTGGAAATCTGAAACTTTTTTTTTTACTCGGCTGCTCCTACTCACCTCCGGCCACACACAATATCATAAATATTAAAACTGCTCCATTTTGAGCGTATATCCAATAACAATCACATATATATAACCAAACACAATATAATAATCAAATCATACACATAAACAACCAAACCATCAAAACAAACTAAATTCTACATCCATCAAATTAGTTTCTACGTCAAAATCAAACGTCATCCAAACCAACCGTCATCATATATACAAACAACACATAAAAAGCCGTCACCAATCGTCATCCAAACCATCACTAAATGTTTAAAACATCCAAACACATCACCAAATGCCTAACACATCTAAACCATCACCAAATGTCTAACACCATACAACAATAAATACAAACCATCACCACTCCACACATAAGAAAACATCTCAAACATACCTCAACTCACTCGCCAGCAGAACCACCGGAGGAAGGAAACCGCCCGTATTGCTCCATGAACTCCGCCACTTTATTGTTTAGCTGCTCCATTTGTTCTTCACGGCGGCGATCGCGGTCTTGAAGCGTGGCGATCTGGGCTCGTAGCTGTGCGATCTCCTCCTTATCTTGAGCCCGCTGGTAGTTCTTCTGCACTACGTCAACCTGTAAATATTAGTAAATATTTGTAAATATATGTGTAAATACGTTTAAATATTTACTCTAGCTAAGCTCACATCTAAAGTGTTTATATATATGATATCGAAATGAACATGCTTCATAAAAATTATTTTAAATTTAAATTAAAATACCGATTGGCTTCCAAATCCAAAGCGCCTTCCGTGGGTCGTTGGATCCATGACAGACTCAAATATTGCGTTCTCCTCATCAATGGTCAACTCTGCTCTTCCGGTGTCCTGGAGCATCAATGTCCGTGCGTCCTGAAACTTTTCCTAGTATGCAAAATACAATTGAATTTAGATAATGCTATTTTAATAGACTTAAAACTTTTAGTTCATTATCTTATACTTACATATGCGGTCCTTGCTTTGTCATTACTTTCCCAGGTGTACGAATATGAGCCTGAATCGTCAATCTGAGTCACCGCATGCGTATGCGCAAATACATCCCAACGACTGACAGGACCACCACGCTGTCTTTCCTGAAATATGCACATATAAATATATATATATTAAATATTTTTATATAAATGTTTATGTTAATTAATAAATATACCAAGTCCTCGCGGTGATGCTGGAATGACTTAGAACCACCGCGATGTGTGATGGGATTCTTGCTCCTGTTAGCAGAATTCCTAGTTGACTCTTTCTGCAAATTTAAGTTGAAAAAAAATTGTTTTATAGTTTTAATTTAAATATTATTTGCGTAGAACAATTTAACTTAAATATATGCTAAATTTACCTGAAATTCCTCATTGGCCCACCAGCGGATAAACTGTTCCCACACACCAGCGCTCATCCAATTTGGCTTGCTTCCACTTGATTTCACAGCATTTAAAGTCTCCCTGTAGTTCTTTGCAATTTTACTCTGCCAATGACGTTGTACACCGGAAAGATCTGCATCCTGGATGTCCACATGGCCCTGCACGTTTGATTACATAAGAGTTATATAGTTTTTATGCGTAGTGTAAACATGATTAGATATTTAAACCTAACAAGTAAACATGATTAGATATTTAAACCTAACAAGTAAACATGATTAGATATTTAAACCTAACAAGTAAACATGATTAGATATTTAAACCTAACAAGTAATAAGATTTTTTATGCGTACTGTAAACATGATTAGATATTTAAACCTAACAAGTAATATCACTCATACCAAAAAGTCCTGCCAAATAGCTTCCTTCACGTTCTCTGGAATCAAGGACCATTTGGGCCAACATTCATTCATCCGACTCTGGTATGCACGCTTAGATAATGAAAGAACTATATTTGATGGCTCTAACGTAAAACCACTGTGTTTAACAAGAAAAAAAAGCATTTACTATTTTATGACTACTATACTTATAATAGACTGTACGAGAATAAAATTTAATTTTGAAACTTAATACTTACCCAGATCCGTCGGCTTTTGGCTTTAGCCAAATTGCAGTGCGTGGCATCTCCTCTGATGGACCAGCGCGATCACGATCTGCAGGACGAATAGTCCCTCTCTGTGAAGAGGAGGGAGACCCAGAATGTGTAGACCCAGATCGTCTACGTGAAGACATATCTATAGAACATGTTACAGACAAACATTATATGAGAACATTAAATGACTATATGTAAAACATACATTATGGCATAACATAAGAAGAGTACGTGACACATATCATACATTAGCATAACATTTTTAATGAAAATATTATAATGTTAAATATAATTACCTTCAAAATGTAGATTATTGATCAGTCCTCGTCGGTTTCGGTTTCAGACTCTGTTTCGTACTCTATATTTTGTTCCTCTGTACTCTCAAATGCTTCAATTAATGCATTTGAATCATCGTTTAGAGGTCCAAAATCTGTTTGATTATCTGTTATTATTATTCCTCTACTTTCCTCGATATCTGCTTGGTAAGCTTGTTCATCGGGAATGTTCCGTCCATCAAATGTAAATCTTGCCTTTGTTTTAAAAACAGCCGACCAATTTACTTTATCTCTTCTTAGAGATGGGTAAGAAGCATAATAAACTTGAAGAGCTTGTTTGGCAAGTACAAAAGGATCGTAGTTATGATAATGCGAAGTATGTTTTATTTCTATAAGATTATATTTTGGATGCACGTTTATTCCAGAACCTGGAACGTTGCTGAACCAGTTGCATTTAAACAAAAATACTTCTTCTGCAGGTCGTGTGAAATACGACAATTGCAAAACTTGGGTTAGCACGCCATAAAAATCATGTATATGATCATTTGGATCATCACTACCTTTAACAAATACACCAGTATTGTTAGTTAATTTTTCAGCACCGTATTCTTTGGTATTAAATTTATATCCATTCACAAAGAATATTGGATAGGTCTTGACTATCCTTTTTGGTCCCAAAGCTAAATGTTTCAATCCTTCGTCTACAACACCATTTGTCGTATCAAAAACGTACTTAGAAAACCATTTAGAGAATTCTTTGCTGATATCTCCGTTCGGATGTTGTGATTCGTAAATACTGCAATTATACAAGAAATGTTATATTTTGATTAAGATACATGTGTGCATATTTGTATATTTATTAATTAAGATACAAGAAATGTTACATATATAAGTATATTACCTAACAAATGGTGCAACTTCAGCACAGTTGAGAAGAATATATGTGTGTGCTGCGTGATAATCTCTGTCATCCAACCATACTTCCACACATTTACCAGAAGGCCGACCATGCTTTTTAAAAATAGATATAGTCGATTGACAATCATCTTGATCATTGCCTTCATCATTACGCGGAGCACTTTCAAATGATATGTTCACATGGTCACTAAAATAATGAGAGAGAAAAAATGAAGCTTCTTCTTCAATGTATGATTTGCAAATCGAGCCTTCAACTCGAGCTTTCTGCCTCACTTTTTTCTTTAGATGATTTAAATATCTATTTCAAATTATTTTAAATCAATTTTTTTATACATATAATTAAACCAATATTTAATGAACTAAATATGAATATACCTTTCAAATGGATACATCCATCCATATTGCACAGGCCCTCGAAGACGTGCTTCAAATGGAAGATGAATAGGTAAATGCTCCATAACATTGAAAAAACCAGGAGGAAATATTTTTTCCAATTTGCATAGCAATATCGGGATTTCTTCCTCAAGTTTACGTAGACAATCAACTTTTAATGTAGTAGAACAAATCTCTTTATAAAACAGACTAAGTTCTGTTAAAACAGTCCAAACTTTTACGGGCAATAGTTCTTTAAAAGCGACGGGTAATAAATTTTCCATCATAACATGACAATCATGACTTTTCATCCCGCTAAGTTTATTGTTCTTATAGTCCACACATCTACGAAGATTAGAAGATATACCATCCGGGAATCTTAATCCTTCCACCCATTTTAAAAATATTTTAACTTGATTATTGTCTAGCTCATAGCACGCTTTTGGCTTTTTTAATTCATTTGGTTTCATATGAAGCTCAGGACGATTACATAATACTTCGATATCACGCCTTGATTTCAAATCATCTTTCGTCTTCCCCTTGACATTCAAAACTGTATTAAACACATTATCAAACACGTTTTTCTCATTGTGCATCACGTCAATATTATGACGAATCAGGAGATTTTTCCAATAAGGCAACTCCCAAAATATGCTTTGTTTGCACCAGTTATGAATCGATGATTTACCTTGAATTTCAATTTGCTTTCCGGTTTCATGTATTTTTGGATAATCCTTTACAAGTTCATAAATATCTTCGCTTGACCAAACCGTAGGTGCGCTTAAAGTTTCAACTCTATTAGCTGTAAAGTTTTTCTTATCTCTTCTAAATGGATGATTAACATGAAGAAAACATCGATGACAGTCAAACCACGAAATTTTTTTTCCATGAGGTAAAGGAAATGCTCTTGTTTCTTCCATACAGTAAGGACAAGCTAGGCGACCAGCCGTACTCCAACCTGAAAGCATTGCATACGCAGGAAAATCGCTGATTGTCCATAACAAAGAAGCATACATGCGAAAGTTTTTTTTTTTAGAAATATCATATGTTTCTACTCCTTCGTACCACAATGTTTTTAATTCTTCAATCAAAGGTTGTAAATAAACATCGATTCCTTGTGTCGGATCATCAGGACCAGGAACAACAACTGTAAGAAACATGTATGGAGTTTTCATACACATCCAAGGAGGTAAATTATAAGGTGTGACAATTATAGGCCAGGACGAATATTTAGAACCAAATTGAGAAAATGGTGAAAATCCATCCGTACATAAACCAAGTCTAACATTACGACTCTCGGATGCAAAATCAGGATACTTTTGGTCAAAATGCTTCCATGCTTCCCCATCAGCTGGGTGTGTTAACGTACCTTCCTCTCGTATTCTCATACTGTGCCATCTCATATGTTGCGCAGTTACAGAAGATGCATATAACCTTTGAAGTCTAGGAGTAATTGGTAAATAATGCATACGCTTATACGGGACTTCCTTTCCCTTTTTCTTTCTTGGTTTGTACCTTTCCTGATTGCATATTTTACAATGTCTAAGATTGATATCTTCCTTCCAAAACAGCATGCAACCGTTTAGACATGTATCTATTTTTTGATATGGTAAACCAAAAGCCGACATTAGTTTTTTTACTTCATAATGATTTTCGCACATTAAATTATTGGGAGACATATGCCGTTTCGCAGCTTGTACAACAGATGTAAATCCAGATTCTGTGAGGTTGTATTTAGATTTCATCGTAATGTACTCAGCAGTCACTGACAATTGGGTTCCGCTTGTGCAACCTTCCCAAATGGGTTTCTTCGCCGCTTCTAACAAATCATATATTTTTTTTGCACCAATATTTGGTTCGTCTTCAGTATTACCATCGTCATCGGTTAATTGAGAAATAGGGAACATTGAACGTGCAGCATCTTCAACCATATGTTCTACGAGATTTGTCGTATCAATTTCATTACGCAATACCTTCTCAGCTTCAACACGATTAGATGCTAACGGTTCTCCATGACGATCCCAAACCAAATAGTTCGACACGAAACCGAACTGACGCAAATGAACTCTTACCATTTCTGGTACCAAATGCTTTAACAATTTGCATTTAGCACATGGACAACGGATTTCTTTGTCGTTTCCGTTATTACTTAAAGCGAAATCAATAAATACGCGAACACCATTATTAAAATGTTCACTAATTGACGTTTCACTTTCAACTCTTCTTTTTTTGTACATCCAGCTCCGATCAGTAAAATAATTGTCCATTAACCTACGTATATAGTTAAAAAGTACGATATTAATTTGCATTGACATATTATTAAAACAGTTTATAGGTGAATTTTATAATAACTGATCATTGACTCTATGGTGATGGGTCGTCCTACCTCCCATTACAAATACAATAACGGAATTAAACCGCGTAAATTATTTCAATTTAAATGATTCAACAAAATTTCGGCAGCGCTTCGCTTTAGTTCCCTGAACAGTACACATTTGCGTGTACACAGGGAACATAAACGAAGCGCTGTCGAAATTTTGTGAACCATTTAAAATGAAATAATTTACGCGATTTAATTACGTTATTGTATTCGTAACTTGTCCAATACAGGGACAAATCCAACAAATACTGTATAAGATGAATACAGATGTCCGTTCTATTAAAAAAACGAATATCCACATAACGATCATATACAGTACTTATCAGACGGGGCCGAAAAACATTCTAAGGGTTTTCGAATATATTACATATTCTGTAACATATTATATTTATAAAAAAAATTGACGTTCGATACTATACTTACTGTCATTTTCGATATTTTTTAACCGTACATTATAAAATTACTACACTATATTACTTATTAAAAATAATCAAAGTAACCGTATATTATAAAATTAAATATCATTTTCGATATTTTATAATCTAATGTCATCATTCAACTTATCGCACTATATTTTCATACAAGCAGCATTCTACACTACGCTATACACACAATACACTATACACCAACCTATAATATACAATTAACTTACAATACATAGGTTAATAATAAAAATTAAACATCAATAAACTAAACTACACATACAATAGTCAATACAAACATATAAATTGCAAATCTAACACTAAATTACCTAATTAACACTAAATTACCTAATTAACACTAAATTACCTAATTTAATAAAAAAGGGAATTAGGGTTTATACCTTGATTGGAGAAGATTAGGGGTTGGAGAGGGGTTCAAGATGCTACCGAGTGACGTTGGAGGCTTGAATGGAAGTGGTTGGCGAATTGGGGAGGGGGATGGAGGGTTTTTGGAAATAATTTGGGGAAAAACGAAATGGGGAGGAAGAAGGTGCTGCAGGTTATTTTGGCTCGGGTTTCCAACGGCCGCAAACGGCATTTTCCAACGGCGTCCAACGGTCAACTTTTTATTCTCTTGGTTATAATCCGGAAAATACTTGCCGTTGGAAGCCGTTGGTCAATGCCGTTGGCGGCCGTTGCCCCCCCTCGTTGGAATAAACAGTACTCCTTGTAGTGTGGACTCCACAGTGTCAACCACTATCACGGCTTTAGATAAGGAAGCCGAGGGACTTATCGGCCGGAAAGTTGAAGATATGCTTAGCATTTACAAATCAGTAAAATGCTCTTTTTTTCTTTCTTTCTATGGCCAATATAGATAATTTTGGAATTAAAAAACATTTTATTACGGCAGTGTTGATTAAGTTAGTAACACGTTATGTTATACTTTTCTTTTGTTGTATGCTGATTATTATTTTATGGCATTTAATATCCTCCCATCTATATTTACTAACTGTGTTTCTAAGGCTTCAAATAAGCATTCAATTTTTATTTTCAATTCATATTTTACCATCTTACCCGGTTTTTACTACAGCATAAATCTTCCTTTGGGAAAAATTAGAGTATGTCTCAAAACCATATTTCTAGCAAATTTTGTAATGTTCTCTTATAACACAATATCAAACTGCTAGCCATTAATACCGATGATCCTTGTTTTGCCATAATACTGCCAATAAGAAAATGTTTGCTGCACGAGAATGGGGCATAGCAGATTGAAAAGATTTTCCAGCATCTTTCAGGGATGGAGGCGTTATTTGAGTTTAGACCGAATAACTATGAAATGAATAACATCAATACTTTGCTCACTGCTAGAAAAATTACTAAGAAAGTAGCTGTATTGGAGACAATTGATGTCTCAGGTAATTGATAATTTACACTTGATTTACCTACTTCTTTAACGTCAATTACTACATTAGAGATTTTTATTGATATCAAAAAACACAGCTAATCCTACCCAACGATCAAAGTTCTACCTTGGCGCTTCACTCAAGCAGAGATAACCAGAACTTAGAGTATGTGATGGACATTAAAGGAAAGAAAATGATAACTCAGGTTGACTCTACGATCTCTAATAATGATTTGTAATCTATTGAATATTAAGGAGAAAAGACAATATGATAAAGAATTAATTTTATTGCAATCTACAATCTCTAGGAGCTCTTTGTACATGATTATATATAGTTTAATTCTACTAGTTGTTGATTATTTCCTTAATATAATTCTCCTAGCATTGCTTATTTCTCAAATTATAATTCTACCAGCCATTGTTTATTTTCTAAATTATAATTGCCTAATTACACAATAATTACAACAAAGTACCAAGTATAGCTAACAGCTGTAAATGTTATACGTCTAGTATATCAAAACAGAGAATAATCAAATATAAACTCGTCGCACAAGTTTATAACTCAGATTTCCACTACACTGGAATTCTGTATTAATTATTATAACAATATGAATGTTGTAAATAAATTACAACAACAGCGTTATACTATTTTGAATAAATAGTATAACAAAATTAAAGAATAGAATAACTAGAAATCTAACCGTATAGCGTCTAAGGCTTGTCGTAACAATTTCCTTAAGAATTTTATTTCAAAATTCTCCCAAGATACAACAGACGTAATCTGCACGAGATTGTAATGAGTATGTCAACTCTGTGATATATATGGAATGTTGACCAGCAGAGCAAAGAAGCAGAAGAAATTAGATTGGACTGGGATGAGAATGTGATCAGTATTCTTTCCTATTTATAATTTCGTCCGCATCCCTTCAAACAGTCGCGTCTGCTTGACGGGTCGCACCCGTTGCCTTTTGGTCGCTGCTGTTCGTTAACGGGTCGCACCCGCCTGCGCATCTGCTTGTGTCCAACGGTACTGTTTCGCACCTGCTCGTACCGTTTCGCCCGCGCCTCTTCAGTCGGGTCGCACCCGCATCTGTTTGCTTCTAACGGGTCGCACCCGCTACTGTTCGCGCCTATTCAACCTGCGTCCGCTTTCGAACAGATCCGCATATGTTCGTATGGCTTACAACTATCAGAAAGCCCGGTCCAGTTTGTAGTAAAAATACGAGTATCATATTAGACCCAAACCCGACCCGATCCGGTTCGGTCCGGTCGGATGGACGGCGGCGGCGCGCGCGTGTGTGGTGGTGATGCATGATCTCCCTCCTCACAACGAAGCATACATTTGGGAGCCCCAGGCCCCCAACCTCCTCATGAGAAAACCATATATAAACCAATATAGCTCTCAACAATTTGGCGATGTGGGACTTTGTATATTTCCATTCATTCTACCTTTAGGAATTCCAACAATCCCCCACATGAATGATAATATACATATCCCCCATACAAAGCGAAATATCACAAAGTACATATGGAATAATGCTTTATCGTGGATAAGTAGATATTTCACTTTGAACTTTCCCTAGTTAAAACTTATCGGATCTACTTGGCTAATCGGTGAATTATTTCATCTTGAACCGTCGGCCTTTATTGTATACCCAGACAATAAGCTTTACGAAGCATTGATTCCCTTCTCATCCAATCTCTCGGTTGTGTTCATTTTGGTCTTGAACAATTTTTGGTTCTGCGAGTGTTTTAGAGAATAAAAGCCTTTTAATATTCTCATAGAGCCGACCCAGCTCACACTGACATAGGTGATCGCAACCACTAAGAGTATCCTACATATACCCCACTTGTTATTTCCAAGATATGGTCATCATTAAAAAACATAGTTTTAACCTTTAAATACTTTTGTAGGCATGCATTTATATTGTGCACCATAGGAATGGAGTTGGACTATGTCCACGCAAATGCATTACGTCTTGAGTTATTCAGAACTGGTTTGCCTATTGATCCTAGTCCGTGGGATCTCCAGTCGCTAGGATAGGTTTCCGTATAAGATAACTCTTGGTGGTTTAGGCTTTTAAACCCATTCCCCTCGAGGCGCAGTCAATTTTCTCTCTTGATAAACCATTAGTAAATGGATCCGCTAGGTTATCATTTGTTCTCACATAATCTATGGAAATAGTTCCATTTGAGAGTAACTGCCTAACTACGTTATAGCATCGACGAATATGTCGTGACTTTCCATTATACACAAAGTTGTGCGCTATGCTTAGCGCAGCTTGGTTATCACAGTGTATGCATATGGCAGGTACAGGTTTAGGCCAAAATGGAATATCTTCTAAAAAGTGACGAAGCCATTCTGCTTCTTCGCCTGCTTTATCTAAAGCGATGAACTCCGATTCCATAGTGGATCGAGCTATGCATGTTTGTTTAGTAGATTTCCATGATACTGCTACCCCTGCTAAGGTAAAGACATAACCACTCGTTGATTTTGATTCCTCTGAATCAGCAATCCAATTTGCATCACTATATCCTTCTAAGACGGCAGGATATTTTCCATAATGTAAGGAATAATTTGTGGTATTTTTTAAATATCCAAGCACTCTTATTAGTCCTTTCCAGTGTTCCTTTCCTGGATTGCTTGTATACTTGCTCAGTCGACTTACTGCATAAGCTATATCTGGTCTTGTGCAATTCATGAGATACATGAGACATCCTATTACACGAGAGTATTCCAGTTGCATTACACTCTCATTAGTGTTTTTATGCAGTACTTCTGATGGATTAAAAGGTGTTCTCGCTCCTTTAATTCCATAGTCTTGGAATTTTTCAATCACTTTATCAACATAGTGTGACTGAGACAATTCAATTCCATTAGGAGTTCTTATTATTTTGATTTCCAAAATAACGTCTGCAACTACTAAATCTTTCATATCGAAATTGCTAGTTAACATCTTCTTTATGGTCTCTATTACCTGAGTATTTGGACCAAATATTAACATATCGTCTACATATAAACAAATCATCACATATGATTGTCCAATTTGTTTATAATAAACACACTTATCGCATTCATTTATACGAAAATCATTTCTCATCATGACACTATCAAATTTTGCATGCCATTGTTTTGGAGCTTGTTTTAGTCCGTATAATGATTTTACTAATCTACAGACTTTGTTTTCATTTCCTTTGGAAATAAAACCTTCAGGTTGCTCCATGTAGATCTCCTCATTGAGATCTCCATTTAAGAACGCTGTTTTTACATCCATTTGATGAATTTCTAGATTATAAATCAATGCAATTGCAATTAGCATTCTTATAGAGGTTATTCATGTTACCGGCGAATATGTATCAAAGAAGTCTACTCCTTCTTTTTGACGATATCCTTTGGCTACTAATCTGGCTTTATACTTGTCGATAAAGTCATCTGCTTTCATTTTCTTCTTGAAAATCCATTTGCAGCCAATAGGTTTTACTCCAGGTGGAATATCAACAATTTCCCAAGTTTTATTACTTAGAATTGAATCAATCTCACTTTGGATTGCTTCTTTCAAACATGAAGATTCAGAAGATGACATTGCTTCCTTATACGTTTGAGGTTCATGTTCTAACACATATGTGAAAAAATCCGAACCAAATGTCTTGGAAGTCCTAGCCCTTACGCTTCTTCTTGGTTCAACTTCCTCAATCTCATGATGAGTTTCATCTTCATGTGAATTGCTTGATTCTTCTCTTGTCCTTTTAGGGACATTATTCCCTTCATTCATTTTGTGCGGAAACACGTCTTCAAAGAATGAGGCATCTCTAGATTCCATGATTATATTTACATGAATATCAGCTATATCAGACTTGAATACCAAAAATCTATAGGCACTACTATTTTGGGCTGGCCCTAAATAGTAACAATTTACTGTTTTTGGTCCAAGTTTGACTTTCTTGGGAGGCGGAACTGGAACTTTTGCCAAGCACCCCCACACTTTGAGGTATTTAAAACTTGGTTTGTGTCCTTTCCATATCTCATATGGAATTGTTCCTATTTTATTATGAGGGACTTTGTTTAATATGTGATTAGACATATTTAAGGCTTCCCCCCACAAGTTCGTCGGTAGACCAGAGGTTAAAAGCATGGCATTAATCATGTCTTTTAACGTTCTGTTCTTCCTCTCGGCTACACCATTTTGTTGTGGTGAATATGGAGCTATTGTTTGATGAATTATACCATTTTCGGCATAGAACTGTTCAAATGGTGATTCATATTCTCCACCTCGATCAGATTTCAATATCTTGATCTTTTTATTTAACTGATTTTCTATCTCAGCTTTGTACTTTATAAATGATGTAATTGCTTCATCTTTACTATTCAAAAGATATACACAGCAATATCTCGTATAATCGTCAATAAACGTAATAAAGTACTTTTTCCCACTTCTTGTAGGTAATGATTTAAAATCACATAAATCTGTATGAACCAAACCTAGTGGTTCGGTGCTTCTATCAACAGATTGAAATGGTTTTTTAACCATTTTTGCTTCTACACATGTCTCACATTTGTAGTTCTTATCTACTTGGAATTTTGGAATTAATCCCAAGTTTTTGATAATATTTTCATTTTTCGGAAATTTATGTGTCCTAATCTGTCATGCCATAGTAAAATTTCGTGCTCAAGCAAGTAAGAAACTTCAATTTTATTAATAGCACAATCAGAATACATTGTTTTATTGCCGATAACGGCTACATTTGCCTTAAATAGGCCATCACATAAATATCCCCTTCCGATATACATTCCAGCTTTGGACAGAACCATCTTGTCTGACTCGAACACCATTCCGAATCCTTTCTTTGATAATACTACACCAGAGATGAGATTCTTGCGTATGTCTGGAACGTGGAGCACGTCATTCAACTTGACAGTTTTTCCTGAAGTAAACTTGAGGATTACTGTGCCACTGCCTTCGATCATAGATACTGCAGAATTACCTATATAGAGTTTCTCTTCATGATTGAATTTCTTGTATGTAGAGAACATGGATTTGTCAGAGCAGATATGACGAGTAGCGCCTGTGTCCACCCACCATTGGTTAGGATTCTGAACCATATTGCATTCAGATACAACTGCCGAGCAGTTGGACTCATCCACTTCCATGTTGTCTACTAAATTTGCCTCTTTGTTGCGGTCCTTCTTGAGTCTGCAATCTCTAGCGGCATGTCCAACCTTTCCACAAACCCAACATTCACCATTAAACTTTTTGGTTCGTTTGTTGTCTTTTGGTTTGTTGTCTAGAGCTTTCCTTTTCTTCTAGAAATTCTTCTTTTTGTTTTTGGTCTTTGAATCTTCAGCCACAAATGCCTCCTCGCTTTGTTTTGTAATTCCACGGTTATCTGCCTCAATTTTCAATCGGACTATGAGATCCTGTAGAGAGATTTCCTTCTTTTTATGCTTTAGATAATTGCGGTAATCTCTCCACGACGGTGGCAGTTTTCCCGTGATGGCTTCAACCAAAAACGATTCTCCAACCTTATGACCTTCCGCTTCGAGTTCATAAATGATGATTTGCAGTTCATGCAGTTGAGCAGTCACCGGTTTGGAGTCGACCATCTTGTAGTCCATGAATTTGTCTACAATGAATTTCTTAAGACTGATATTCTGTGTCTTATACTTCGTGGCAAGTTCATTCCAGAGTGCTTTTGTTGTCTTTAGAGGTTGATATACTTTGTATAGCACCTTGTCGAGACAATTCAGAATATAGTTTCTGCGTAGGAAATCGGAATGTTTCCACATAGCAACATCTACTTCCTTGCCTGGTGCAGAAATCGGTTCCTCCTCCTCGAGATACCGTTGCAGACCGAGTGTGGTGAGGTAAAATAACATCTGATTCTGCCATATTAAAAAGTCGTCACCATCTCCTTTAAAAGGATCGGGTCTATTGTGTGTAGTAGCCTTTGTTGAGAGCTCTATTGTTGCCATCTCTGTTTTAGTTAAAACAGTAAAATTCTTAAGATGTTATACGTCTGGTATACCAAAACAGAGAATAATCAAATATAAACTCGTCGCACAAGTTTATAACTCAGATTTCCACTAAACTGGAATTCTGTATTAATTATTATAACAATATGAATGTTGTAAATAAATTACAACAACAGCGTTATACTATTTTTAATAAATAGTATAACAAAATTAAAGGATAGAACAACTAGAAATCTAACCATATAGCGTCTGAGGCTTGTCGTAACAATTTCCTTAAGAATTTTATTTCAAAATTCTCCCAAGTTACAACAGACGTAATCTGCACGAGATTGTAATGAGTATGTCAACTCTGTGATATATATGGAATGTTGAGCAGTAGAGCAAAGAAGCAGAAGAAATTACATTGGAATGGGATGAGAATGTGATCAGTATTCTCTCCTATTTATAATTTCGTCCGCATCCCTTCAAACAGTCACGTCCGCTTGACGGGTCGCACCCGTTGCCTTTTGGTCGCTGTTGTTCGTTAACGGGTCGCACCCGCCTGCGCATCTGCTTGTGCCCAATGGTACTGTTTCGCACCTGCTCGTACCGCCTGGTACTGTTTCGCCCGCGCCTCTTCAATCGGGTCGCACCCGCATCTGTTTGCTTCTAACGGGTCGCACCTGCTACTGTTCGCGCCTATTCAACCCGCGTCCGCTTCCGAACAGATCCGCATCTGTTCGTATGGCCTGCAACTGTCAGAAAGCCCGGTCCAGTTTGTAGTAAAAATACGAGTATCATATTAGACCCAAACCCAAACCCGACCCGGCCCGGTTCGGTTCGGTTGGACGGCGGCGGCGCGCGCGTGTGTGGTGGTGATGCATGATCTCCCTCCTCACAATGAAGCATACATTTGGGAGCCCCAGGCCCCCAACCTCCTCATGAGAAAACTATATATAAACCAATATAGCTCTCAACAATTTGGCGATGTGGGACTTTGTATATTTCCATTCATTCTACCTTTAGGAATTCCAACAGTAAAATGGATGCTAGCCTTTTATTTGTTTCCTGTTTCCAGCCTAGATGAAATATTCTGAGGCTATCATTTCTATTTCTCAACACACCTCCTCAAGTTGGATTCGAATAAATTTATAGAACCCAACTAGTCAAGTATGTCCAAATAGCTGGCCTTATCGAGTGCTTTTGTGAAAATATTTGTCTGTTGATCTCTCCTTTGACAAATGGAGTTCTATTTCCCCTGACCGTGTTTTTTCTCTAACAAAGTGACAATTTACCTCTAAATGTTTTGTCCTCTCATGGAAGATAGGATTGGATGCAGTATGACGTGTAGCTTGATTATCACAATACATTTGCATTGTTTTTGTGTGCTTTATCATCATATTACTAAGTAATTGCTTAATCCAGACAAGCTCACTTGCCGTGGATGCGATGACTCGACATTCTGCTTCTCCACTTGATCTAGCTACAACATTCTGCTTCTTACATTTTCAAGTGACCAAATTACCACATACAAACGTACAAAACTCTATGGTTGATTTTCTGTCATAGCTTTCGATCCAATCTGCATCAGAAAAATCAACCACATCATTAGAGTTATTTTTCTTCATTCAAATTCCGCCTTTATGATATCTTAATATCTTATCAATTGCACTCAAGTGGCTAGTACATGGAGTATGCATAAATTGACTTATGACACTAACTGCAAAGGCAATATCATGTCTGCTTACTGTAAGGTAGAGTAATTTTCCTACCATCCTCTAATTTTGTCCTATATCAGATAATGGCTCACCATTTTCAAAATTTTATATTCATCTCCATAGGATTATCAACTGGTTTTGCTCCTAATTACCCGTCTCTTTTAATAGATCAATGACATATTTTCTTTAGGATAGAAATAATTCTTCACTTGAGTGGGCTATTTCTATACCAAGAAAATATGAAAGTTTTCCAAAGCCTTTGATATCAAATTCCTTTTTTAAATATTGTCTAACTCTTTCAATTTTCTCATTATTATTTCCAGTGAGTCATCAACATAAACCATAATAATAGTAGTGGTATTTTATGAGTGTTTGATGAACATAGAGGAATCAGTGGTACTTTTAAAAAAATTAACCTTTAAAAGAGAAAAGCTTAGCTTGGCATACCATGCTCTTGGATATTGCTTTAGATACTAGATGGTCTTTTACACACCAATATGAATTCGTCTCACTTTTGTAGCCTGGAGGAAGAGTCATATAGACTTCCTCTTCTAAATTTCCTTGAAGGAATGCATTTTTACATCCATTTGGAACATATTCCATCCCAAGTTGATGGCTACTGACAACAAAATTCTATCTGTATTCATTTTTGCTACTGGTGCAAAAATCTCTTGGTAGTCAGTATCATACCTTCGGGTAAATCCCTTGACCACTAACCAAGCTTTGTACCTTTCAATAACATCATCGCTATTGTATTTGATTTTGTATACCCATTTGCAACCTACAGTTTTTTTGGTGAATTAACAATATCCCATGTGTCATTTTTTTCTAAGGCTTGAAGTTCTTCGTACATAGCCTCATGCAAAATTGGGCTTTGACTGGCTTTACTAAAGTTGGCCGGTTCCATTTGGTTAGTGATGTTACTTAAGTGGGCTCGATATGAAGGGGATACCATGTTATATGAAGTAAAATCTTGTATTGAATACATCACCTGTTGGGATACATAATCCCTCAATTTGACGGGAGGTCGAGTTTGTCTTGTAGATCTTCTTATAGCATTTTCTTCTTAAGTTGGTTCTTCATGAGTTAGCTCTTCACTTGACTGATTTATCTCTTCTTCTCCCCCTAAACGAATTAGACTTGTTTCTCCGATTTGTTCTTCATTAGTATGATCAACTTATTCTTAATTTATTTTTTCAGGAAACATGAAATTAATTGGAGACAATATGACTTGTTTACCTGTGTATTTCCATGTTCGATTGTTTGATAATATGACTCATTTTTAAAAAATGATGTCTCATGAGATATATAGTTTATGATTTTTTGGATCATAACATTCAAACCCTATTTTTTGGATGAGTACCCTAAAAATATGCTTTAACAGCATTTTTATCCAGCTTGTCATGTCTTTTTATATGTATGAAACATGTATACCCAAAAACTCTTACGTGATCAAGATTTATTTTCCTATTCTTAAGAATTTCTAAGGGAATCATATTTTTAAGCATGACACTTGGTAATTTATTTATAAGGTAAGTCGCAGTTAGTACATCTAACCAATAAGATTTTTGAACATTAGTTTGAAAAAGAAGTGATCTAGTGACTTGAAGTAAATGTTGATTTTTTTTCTTTCTAAAACTCCATTTTGTTCAACTGTATTAATAAAAGTAGTTTGGTGTAAAATTCCTTGTTGTTTAAAAAATTCGACAAAAGCTTTGTTTATGTATTTGTTCCATTATCAGATTAAAAACTTTTAATTTTTGCGTTTTATTGATTTTCTATAAAATTTAAAATTTCTTGAAAACATTGAAAAACTTCATTTTTTCGTTTTAAAAGGTAAAACCAAATAGTGCGAGAAAAATCATCAATAAATGTGACAAAATATTTAAAATGATCGTAAGAATCAAACGGGGCTGGACCCCAAACATCAGAATGAATTAAATCAAAGCATTTTTCTGACTTATTAGTAGATAGAGAAAATGGTAATCTAGTTTGTTTTAAAAGCTTACAAACATCACAATATTTTGAATCTAATTTATAAAAAAAAATTATTCAAAATTTGACCAGATGGATGACCAAATCTCCAATGCAGCAATTTATGATGATCTACTAAATTTAATGACACATGACATTTATTGGTGCTTTCATCAAGATAATAGAGGCCATTTTCTAGACATCCCTCATCAATCTTCTTCCCTAATTCTCGATCCCAAAAGGTTACTTTATACGGTGAGAATATAACACCGCAATTCAATTCATGGGTTATTTTATTAATTGATAAAAAATTTGAATTAAATCTGGTAAATATAAAATATTTTTCACATTTTTTGTAAGAAACTTTATTGTACCAAAACTATGAATTTGGACTTTATCTCCGTTAGCAATTTTTACATGTAGAGGGTCTTTATTTTGTTT
This sequence comes from Allium fistulosum, assembly GCA_030737815.1. NCBI lineage: Eukaryota > Viridiplantae > Streptophyta > Magnoliopsida > Asparagales > Amaryllidaceae > Allium > Allium fistulosum. The sequence continues at coordinate 857,918,589 of CM060907.1, forward strand.
AACATTCGTTAATTTATTTTTGTCCCATTCATGTAATCAGTAGCACCTGAGTCAATTATCCATCTATTTGTATTCCGATTCATTTTTGCAATTTCAAAATTGTTGTTGACTTTCGATGAATTGAAAATAGCATTAGAATGTACAAAACCTGAAGCTTATTGCTGCAACAAATTGTTTAATTGAGTTAGCAGTTGATTCAATTGCACTGTTTGAGTCATAGAAGATCCCACCGAATTGGAGGTGTTATTAGTCTATTGAGCTGGTTCAGATCCATCCCCTTCTACCTCCGCTCCTTTGCTAAAACCATCCAATTTTTTCTCATTTTTTGCGTCGTCCCAATTACCTTCTCTGTAGCCCTTCTCTTTAACGGGTTGAAGGTAGGGATGGAGGAACCAACAACCATCGCAGTTATGCCCTGCTTTCTTGCATTGGTCACACTACTCGATGCTCGAAGCTCCCTTCCTTCTTGTAGTGTCCCTGAAACTAGGGTTTGAGTGTTTTACCTGAAACGCCTTATTCTCTTGATTTTTCAACCGTCATGGGTTCATGAGGGCCCGTCGAGATTGCTCTTGCTCAATTCTTTCCACTATATCATCAAAACTTGGTATCTCAGCTGATGCTAAGACTTAAGACCTGATCGATTTATAGCTTGGATCAAGAGCCCCTAAGTATGTGAAGGTTAATTCTTGTTCGGATATTTTTTGAATTTCAACTAGGTCTATTGTTGATGGGAGATAAACATTGAGCTCTTCCCATTTTGACATAATTTCGGTCACTAGTTCGTTATTACTTTGGATATCCTATTTAATTTGGACAAGCTCTTGTTTAAGGCTAAAGATATGGGCAAAATTTATTTGTTGGCTATACCTTCTTTTGGCTTTGTCCCAAACCTCCTGTGATGTGCTAGAGTACATTAGTACGTTTGAAATTCGGGGTTCCATTGTGCTGAGAAGCCATGGCATGATTAATTGGTTGGTTGTCTTCCATTCTTCTATTTTTATTTTTTCTTCAAGAGTTGGCTTATTTGGCTCTGCTGCTTTGGGTTTCTCCTTTTTGCCAATGACAAAACTTAATTTTCCTTTGCCATTGAGACCAATTGATACTGATCTTGGTCAAGGAATGTAATTTCTGTTACCATTGAGAATGATAATTGTGAGTTTAATGTTTTTAGATTGAGACGTGTCGAACTTACTGCAGTTATTTGATATCCGCAGCAATTGATGTTGTTGCAAAACTTTTGAGCCCGGATTTGACCTGCTGTGATACCATATTGAATTTTAGAGAAGAAGAGAGAATATGATGAATAATTAATTTTATTGCAAATTTTGTTTCTGATTCTACAAGCTCTTTTTACATGATTATATATAGCTTAATTCTACTAGCTGTTGCTTATTTCCTTAATTATAATTATACCAGTCGTTACTTATTTTTCCATATTATAATTGTACTAGTTGTTACTTATTTCCTAAATTATAATAGCTTAAAATGACACCGTAATTATAGCAAAGTACCAAGTTTAGCTAACAAGTGTAAAATGGATGCTAGCCTTTTATCTTTTTCTTATTGTCAGCCTAGATTAAATATTGTGAGGCTATTATTCCAATTTCTCACCATAATCATCGGTCATTGTAGTGCTACTATGAAATTTTATTTCATTTGCAGGATGACAAATGTGTAAACGACCTCGTATCATGTACATCTGACCCGACTCAAACAAAAAAAGGGCATATGAGAGGGATTGTCATTCAAGTAAGATTACTACTTGAATTTTTTTGTACGTGTAGCTTTATTGGTAAATATTTCAATACATGTACAGATGTTGTCTACCCGATGTTCATATTCTTTATTCACAGATTTGTTTAATATGCACAATAGTTAAAACAAAATTCATGCACTACTGCTGCAATACATAACATATGTGAACATCTTAAACCAACTTACTGATTTATCTTCTGACTTATGGATGCTAAAACATTATTATATTCAAACACAAAAAACAATGTCCTTTTTAAGCATTTAAAATTCAACGTATACGCTGACATTAATGTTCACTGTTCTATGCTTAAACATACTAACTACAACTTATATTCCTATTCCATAGGACGCAATAAAGTTCATAATGCAGAGGCGCCACCTGGAAGCAAGGTTAGGGAGAAGAGGCAAAGAAACTAGTCTCTGCAAACTTAACAAATTGCGTTGGCACTTAGTTCTGTCATATGTTAAAACTATGATGTATGTTTATTCTGCCATTTTTTTTTTCATTTTCAGTCTGTACTTCTAAACGTATGGTTTGGTGGGTTGTGTGTGTATATGTTTATGCGCACAACGCACGTATGTACATATCTGTGTATTTATAAGTGTATTTCCCTGTACGTTTTGTTTATCAAATCTTGTGTACTTACCACTTTGTTACAAAAGAGTTGTACATTTAAAAATGGTACGGATTTTTAGCAAAAGTCCGGTCTGTTCATTCTTCTGTGTCATGTTTTTAAAAATTCAGATTTGAATTTTATTTACCGTACTACCAATTTTACTAAATTTTTGCGTGTTCATGTACAATGTATTGTAGATGTTCCTTGTATCACAGCAGTAGACGCTCCCGTACGATGATTTTGTATCACAACAGTAAATTTTTGCATGTTTAACAAGTTGTTCTTGCTTTCTTGCCTTTTTTTATTCTTTTACTGTCCAATAAAGAGAAATGTATTGTTAGAAATGAATGAGCATTGGGCAATGTGAATGCATTAATGCCTTGGGAAATGAATAATCCCTCGTATTAGAACAAAATAACAATTTGTGTTTATATACTAAGACATGGACACTATTATAATTCATATGAGAAAAAGAGAGACATAGCCATGACGATTGCACTACCCCGTACGTGCGTGCCCGCGTCCGAGCCCGCCCCTGCATCCGCGTTGCGGGTGAATGGGCATTTGAGGCATATTAAAGGTAGTTGGCAGTTGGCTTGGCTGTTCAGACCAAACAGTTTTTGTTTTTGTCCACTCAAATTTAAACGGTCGCACCGCTTGATAATAGGTTGCAACCTTTACAACAGTCACAACCATTCGAACATGCACCTATTAGCAAATAGGTGCACCTCCACTACACCATACCAGCCGTTTTGCAACCCCCGAAGGCGGAAAATTTGCAACGGCTCTTAGCCGTTGCTATTAAGCAACGGTTAAAATCCGTTGCAAAATCTTATAATACGGCTCATAGCCGTTCTAAATTTTGGAACGGCTCTTACGCGTACTACATTTTAGTACAGCCTTCCATACCCCCCGTTCCCAACTTGCTACGCCCTATTCTATCATTATCCACTCCGATCAAAAAAAAACGATAGATCCAGATCAAGATCCACTTCGTCCATCATTTACATGCTTTTTCTTTCAAATCTACCGCCTCGTGCTCACATCTTCTCAATCGACTTGGAAGCTCTTCGCTCTCCTGTAGATCCGCCTTCGTGCTCAGGTCATTCTGTTTAGGGGTTTGAAAGTTTATTAGGTAACTTTGTTTTCGTTGGTTTTTTAATAAAATCAATAAATGTAAATCGAGCTTATCTATTTTGACATCAAGGTTTTTTTTGCACCCAAATCGAGCTAAAATTCGCAGATTGAAATCTTTCCCCCTTCTTTTTTTTCTTTTGGTTATTGGAATCGATTCGATTACACGCGCGAGTTGCTGTGATGGTTGGAGAATCGGTCGCAGGTCTGATTGGAGTCACGGTGGTTGGCGAGTGGTGATTAGTTTGGGAATATGTGTTGTGCTAGAGTATAATGTATTGAACTGGATGTTAAAAGCGGGGTTACCAACAGCTGCGTGGAACATTAGGTGGGATAGAAGACAAAATCTGACCAGTGCATCTACCGCAGAACTGTAATAGTGGACTGACTGCAAAACTAACAGAGGAGGAACAGAACGAGAGCAGGGTAACGTGAGCAAACAGTTGGAAGATCACATAACATGGACCAAGGCAGTCAGAAAAGTGGGAAGATCGGTAAGGCAAGAAAGAACAAGAATCAATTGTGCATGTGCAGTAATGAGAGCGAAGACCGAAGGAGTATGAGCTAATAAGATAGCGTACGGCAGCTGCATATAACAGTGAGGAGAAAAATGCATGTAGTACTCTCAGTTGCGAAGAAGGGACTGCTCCGACCTTGTGTTCTGGGGATCCGTGAATAAGTGAAAGTTGCACACAATGCATTTGTGGTGACCTTCCCATTCGGGGTTCTTTCTGCTTCCCTTAATAGATTTTGAAATGATGAATTTCCAGTTGATTTGTCAAACATAAAATAGTTCCTCTTAGTGCAAAAAAAGAATTTTTGGTTGATTTCTTAATTAATTTTTTCATGTACTTAGCGTTAATGAGTTACCATAATTCTGAAAGAGTAAAATGAAATACCATAATGAGTTATCATAATTTTACCGTGAGTTACTACAGTTTTTACAAGTAAATACGACTATGTGCACTTTTTCATAAAAGCTTTAAAATACTCCTAATTTCGTTTCTAATAAACATTATTTTGCAAAAGCCAATTTGAACAACACCATTTTTAGAATAAATCAATTCTACAGCCTGAACCTTCTTATTTTCGCATGTGTAATTATATCTTCTTCCCACTAAACCCTTGCTAAGATATTAAAGCGTTTTTAATGTCATCTCCGTTATCTATTTTGCCTTATAAGAAATCATCATCTACCTTATGAGTTATAGCAAATTATGACTATCAGTAGTTGATATCCATAAAATCAAAAATAGATAGTTATGCCCCTTGCTTCTTTCCTCTACATTCTATCACCAGTAACTTCTTCATTGGTTAATTTAGTGCATTCTCATTTTTATTAGGTATATTATATATAGTAGATTCTGCACTTTTAATTTTCAATGTTTACTTGAGTTTGTCAATGTATGAGCACTTGAATTCCACTCACTACACCATATAAGCATGGGCTAACTACATGAGTTTGCCAGCCAGCTAGTGTTTGATATCTTTTTGTTTAATTAGAAGCTAAATTTATTTATTTTATATTAAATGCTTAATTTGTTTATCCTTGATTTAACTGTTGTTTTGTATTTTTGTTCAAGATCTTGTTATCTTTTTGTAGATCGTCTATGTTGGATACTTTGCTCTACCTGTTTCAATTGTTGCATATGTGAAGATGCATGTGTTAATAAACTTTTCATCTGCCTCTTGTATAGAAAATGAAAGTAGTACCATTAGTGCTTGATATGCCTTGAAGTGTCAGTTTGTATCAATTTGTAATGGTTTATGGTTATTGATGAGATGATAATAGGCTGTGGATCCCATATTATTGTGGTCAAAGTTTAGATCGTTGTTTGCATGCTGAACTTCTTATGAATAAGATGTCGTATTGTTGTACTTTTGTTGATCGGATTTCTCAACTTCTTATGAGATGCCAATTTCTCAACTTGTAAGTATGTGGATTTCTGTTGAAGCGTAGACCAATTGGTGTCAACAAATAGATAGTCCCATCTACACAACAACTTTTTAATAAAAAGTTCAGTAAACCCCGGTTATAAGTTGGATGAATTAAAAATTACCACAAGCGCACGGAGCATTTTACCATTTCGTTGAATGAGATTGTATCGGTAGGAAATAAACTCTTCGAATAAGAATTGGTTGGTTTGATAATCGATGTTTCGGTTGCAGGCAGTTGAAAATCCAGGAAAATCATACGTCGTGAAGTGTGGGAGAAAACTCATACAAAAAAGGATGGCACCATATCGGATTCAAATTCTTCGTACTTTGTAAGTTAAACAATATATTGTTTTAGATGATAAATTAAAAATCATTTATTGTTATGACATATATGTTTACATGGTTTATCGGTCTATAACTTATATGCACAAAATTAAATATCTCAAGTATTATCATATTTTAGGGTAAAATTGCAAAAGCAAGAGAAACAATCAATGACGACGGGGAACAAGATATGCCATTGGATGAAGACATCTTGTCACAAACGTTCGGCAAAGATAAAAGGGGCCGGACTTGAAGTGTGGGAACTATAATACCAAAGACACAAGTTAAAGCATCTACTATTCCACGTAAACAACTCAGAAGGAGTAAACAAGACTCAAATAGATTGGAAACAAGGATGGAGAAGGTGGAGGGTTCTTTGGAGAATGTGAAGGGGACATTGAACACATTGGTCAACATATTAAAAGGATATATGAAACAGATGCCAGACATTGCTTCCAACGAAGGAGGAAGTGGTGGGACACATCATGAAAGTGTTGGAAGAACGTCGAACAATGACGATGCTGCTAACCCGCTTATTTCGCATGTTCAGGAAAATCAAAAATGTGAAGTGTTGAACTTTGATCTAGAAGTCATTGCAATAGGTTTTGTATGCAAAGATTCGACGGCATCCATAATACATGGAAAACCTGTACCTCCTACACATGAGAAGTTGATTGTGGACAATATACTATTACCAGATGAGCCCACAGCCAAACAAAATCATCCTCTTGCTATGACCTTTGATGATGTTGGAATCGGTGGTTATGTGTGTCATCCAAAGAGTTCAATTCGATACCTTTAGACGCAGGAGTAGGTAACATTATTATTATCCAATAAATTCAATCTGAATAGAAACCTATATATGTTCTCTGATCTGTTCTTAATATCAGAATCCTCCAATCTTAATATCAAAACTGAAAATTCTACAAAAACGGATAATTCTCTGATCTGTTCTTTGTTTCAGGTTTTTAACATTTGTTTCAGGTTGAAGATGCTTTCTCTATGTACCTTTCTGGTTTAGAAAAGCTTGATCCATGAGGTAACATTTTTTTTTGTTCACATTACTACTGAAAATAGGTTGTACACCTAGTCACTGTACTTCAGTTTATGCTATTTTTTTTCTTAAAATAATATTCGATGTTCAAGTTTTAATAGGAAATCAGACTATCTTGATTTTTTTATGCATTAATTAAAGAAAAAGGTTTATTATGATACATGAAATGCATAAATGTTTAACCAGCCTTTCTAAAAGAACTTGCATTGTATGTGAGGTAATAAACATTCACGTATTGTAGGTATTGTATATCATGTATACTTTTCTTCTTTATATATACACGTGAAGTTAGCATAGATTCTAGGACTCAGTGCTGTAAACATTTTTATTCCATTAAAATAGTATTGATCACGTGTTAAGAGTTCCACCATAATAGTAATGATTACGTTTATAGCTTGAACACGCGTTTAAAGGAAAAAGAAAAAAAGAAAGAAAAAAAAATTGAAAAAGAAATCTAAAGTAGACATGGAAAAATAATAGGGAGCGCCTACAAATTGCATGTTAGAAAACAAATCCAGTCACATGTCACTGTTTTGCATTGTTTTTTAGAACCGGTACCGACCATGGTTGCTTGACTGGTTTGCTGTTGAACTAAAAACAAATATCAGTTCAATATTATGTCAAATGATTTTTTTTCTTAACAAATAAAAACCCCAATTTTGTTAGAACTCCTGTTTTGATCCGTGAGGTCATAGACTCGAATCTTGCATAACAAATGATTCGAACCAAATAGTACATAAGTACTCAGTTTCATAAAGAAATATGAAGAAAATGAATTATCCTCAAATATTTGATGCAAAATGAAAAATGAAATTTCCTAAGAGAGAACCAGATAGATCCAAAATGTAATCTTAAAATTTTTAACTAAAATAATTAACTAAATCGCAAATTATTGTATAAAAATAATAAATACTTAAGACCAATGATAGATCATGTAACCCTTTTATGACAAGGGAATTTATGTAGATCCATCAGGCTACAAGGGCAAGCAGCTTACTTCAAAGAAACGAACCTTATGAAGAGATACAGAAACACTTTCATATTTTGAATAAATGCACAAAAAACAGATTTATGTTCATGATATAAAAAAGCTATAATAACCTTCATATTTTAGCCGTACACGAGAGAAGGATGAGAAAGTTAAAAAAACCAAATAAAAACAAAACCAAACACCTAACCGTCTCAATTTATAATTGATCGACTTTCTCATGATTGAATGTTGAACCGGTACGTACCGGTCACCTGTCACTATTTAGTTGCTTGCTGTAGGGGGAGTGGATGATATCGGTCAGTGGTATGAAGTAAAGGAAGAATGGCTGGAGTTTTGTGGTTGTGCAGTTGCATGCCGTGGTTTGATACTGGTAGCAGATGAAGGTATAGGAAGTTTGGAGGAGTTAAGGTAGTGGTGACAGATGATGTAGATGTTAGTGTTGAGGAGTTTAAAGATGTTTGTGAACATAGGCAGTGGGATGGTTTGTAGGACTTTGAATATGTAGGTACAGTTCGTGGTGTAACTTCTGAAGACTCCGCCCTGTCGGAATTTGATTTACAGTTAATTCCTTCACACCTTCAGAATAGTAACTGCATTTTTCAAATCCTAGATTCTAATACAGAAATTGCTGAATCCAAATGGCGGAACTCCTTGGTTGCCTATGTTTGCTCAAAATTGTTGTTGGTGCAGTTTGGAAATGGTGATGATGTTTTTGATAGACTGAGGTTGGACAGGTTATGGACATTAGCAGGCTGGAGGTTTTGGTGGTTATGTGATGGTCTGGTGCTGCAATAAGATGTTGATATGGTGTATGAGATGCTAGAAGCAGTGGTAGGTTATGGAAGAGGCAAGGTTAAGAGATGGTGCAGTTGTTAATGTTATGGCAGTGGGTTACATGTGGGAGTGAATGTTGTGATGACGTGGAAAAGGGAAGGCAAGGTAGTGTTGATGGAAAATGGGTAGTGGTGGAGGTTGTATGTTGTTTGAGGGGTAGTTATCTGCTGTTGTAGATGAAGATGGTTAGTTGGCAGATGGTTATGCAGGCAGGTTTGTTTTGATTAGTGAAGTGGTTATGTGGAGTGGTTTGATTGATGGTTATGTTGAGCCGGATATAGCTTTTTAAGATTTAAGAACCAAGAAGCAGAGATAAGAGGAAAGCCTGGTAGGCATGAACAATAAACATTTCCATTTTCTTTCAATTTCCTTACATATATAAAAACAAATGCGGCTACTACTTGCAAATGTACACATCGACCAATCAACCCTGGATTGATTGACCAACCCTCTATAATCACCAAACCGGACCGATCAGCCGGTTGCTCCTTTTCTTTTCTATTTTATGTGATAAAACACTCAACCCAACTCTTGATTTTCAATCAAAAATATATTCTGGATTTGTGAACCCAATTGCAAGCATAAGACAACGCGATCAAACAAACAACGACAATGCTTGCCCTTCTTAACATAAAAGCATAGACAACAAAAGAAGCCAACGTTAACTTAAAATTGTCTTATATTTACACACAAGAATCGGTTCTTTTATTCCGGATGTGAAACTAAACAGAATCACTCTTTTTTCTAGTTCAACTCTCCCCTCCAAATCAAAACAAGAAATGACATGAAATACAAACTAAACACAAACTTTCATTAATTTGCATTGCAACCTTGTACATTACACCCAAACCAGTGAAGCAGTGCACTGTGTTTCATTTAAACCAGACCCATGTTTTACACTTTGCAGTTAAACATTACAACAATGCAAGAAAAGCATAGTCCATGACCGTTATTTCATATATTTTAATAACAAAAATAGATCGGTAGTTTCCCTCCTTTCGGGGTAATGGAATCAAAAAATATAAATAAATCAATTGTTACAACCTGTAGATCATGGACTCTATATTGAAAATAGTAAATTGCTAGTATAAATAAATATAAAAAAATACAACAAAATTGGGTATATCTGTGTAATTTAGGGTATCAAACTTCTGTATCATCAACTGTTGTAGATGAAGTGGTTGTATGGATAGGCAGTTGAAGTGTAGCAAAGGAACCGAAGATGTTGTGTAGGAACAGAAGGAGATGAAGTGTTTCAGGTTGGTGGTAGTGATTATAATATATTGACAGTGGATGGAAATAACACGTAGGCAGCAGTTTGAGTGCATAGGGAAGTAGATTGCAATTTGTAGGTATTGTGGTTTAATCATGGATAGAATTGATGTTTGCTCAAAATTGTCGTACATATGTTTGCACAAGTGACCTCTTTATAAACAAACATCAATTTCTTGTTTTGTGTGCAGGCATGAAACTTATGCTGGCGGGAGCATTAGACGATTGGAGGAAGACGTTATGTACCGTATGTATTGTACTATGCATGTAGTATTATGTAATGATGCCGTTGTTGTACTATGTATGTTATGTACACTTGTTGAACTATATAGTGGTATGTGTTGATGTTGAACATTATAATTCAAACATTTGCTATGTTTGGTTTTTGTGTTTAATCTATGAAAAATATTTGGTTTAATAATCTTTCTTTTGTGATACTGTTAAATTTGCAAATTTTTGTATTAATTATGATAATGAAATGACTGTCGCTGGTGCAGAGAAAAATTTTGACTATTTTTTTTAAAAATTAAATATTAATTAGCAACGGATTAAAGTCGTTGCTAATATTTAAAACATCAGTTATACATCTACATTTAGCAACGGCTTTAATCCGTTGCAAAATAAAATCCGGAACGGCTACAAGCCATTGCTAAAGTATATTTTGCAACAGTTCTTAGCCGTTGCAAAATTTATATTTCGCAACGGATTTGAGCCGTTGCAAAATTTTTACCACTGCCCATTTCGCAACGGCTCAAAGCCATTGCGAAATGGGGATTCTGGTGTAGTGCTCCCTGCGCCTATATATAGGCAGAAGGGAAATAGAAGTTATACTCAGTTATATACTCAAGTTTTTTCTGCATTTTCTTTCTCTCCTACAACACTCTATTCTTAAATTATATTCGCTTGAGTTCGTCGTTGTTCTGTGATTGTTGCGCAGCATTGTAGAGACAGGTCCATTTCATCTTGGAAAAAAATTGCTCGATATCCTTAAGCGTTGTAGAGGAAGCAATATTGTTTCAAGGAAACAGTTTTTCGCTGGACTCGGACAACCTTATCAGTACTATATCTACTACATAATCTGTTTACTGCACAATACTATTCGTAACTGTTTTTACGACATAGTTGTGAGAGTTTTGTTGTTGTTGCAATTTTACAACATAATCGTAACAGTTTCGTGATACCTTTGTAACGTTACTGTTAATGTAACGGGTTGGAAATTTTAACGGTTTTTATAACGTAATTAACTGAAATTTTGCTTGAAATTAAATAATTAAATTTAGCAATGAAAACTTGATATTTGGTATGGTCTATTTAGACATAGCAAATGGAAAATTTTCATTGAAAAATATGAAAGTTTGTTCTGTTGTGTAATTTTCAATTTCAATTTAAAATCAGTTGATTTGATGAAATTAAAATGTTTACGAAACCTTAATATTTTTATACAATAAAAATGTAAATCATTTTCTGAGTGAGACGTCGTATTTCGTTTCATCAAATTTGAACTTTTCTAGCCCAGTTTATCTTATTTTCGGCATTTTAACAACATTATTGCAGCGAATATCGACTTTTGGTAGGATTGTTGTATCGTTGATATCTGTGTACCATTCTGTTCGTCTTGTCGTGTCGATCTCCGTAGTATATTCATTCCTGTATTTCGGTGTGACGCCCTACCTCTATACTCACACTAACCAAGGACACTACTGGGTAATGAAGTCAATTAGTACGAAGAATAAGCCTATTGAGGAGCGACCATCTGTGTAATTGCTTTGTGCGAGTACCGATATGTCAGATAGGATGTCATGCATTTCATTTCAAGAGGAAATCTGACATATCAAATACAAACTCAAAGCTACTACACAGTGGCAATGTGGCCTTCGAAAACAAATATAAAATAAGCATAACATAAATTAGTCATAGATATTCACATTACTAAGGCGGAAACAGATATGAATATAACACATAGAAATGTATAACAAAGTAGTGGTCTTACAAGATCCACTACATCACAAAAGAATAGGTACAAGTGCTAGACAAAAGAATATGTATACATCAAGGAGTCTCTATCTCGAATGTATAAAAACAAAAACTACTAAGCTAAAGTAGTTAGCCAAAAGTCAGAAGCTAGTCTCTGCTAAGAAGTCAAGTGGAAGCACCTGAAACACCTCGGTTTGATCCGAGTATTATTTAAGAAGAAATATAATAAACGGATCAGTCTAGCTATAATTATCATGTAAGATGAGATAGGATAAGAGATATGACAAATATATATATGATAACAACAAAAATCATACAATATCTCAAGTTTTCTCAAACACTAAAAAAAATGTCATATTCTTTAGCTTATTCACCAAATCAAAAATATTGATAGAGCTTATCAATGCAAATCATTAAAAATTGGTGAAGCACAAATTCTAGAACTCAATAATAAGAAATCCAGAAAACATAAAAAAGGGGAGGCCTATCATAAATGGGAGCATGAAAACTCACCAACACGTGTATCACAAACGGAACGCTATCCCATGGGTCGCTAACCCATAGAGCCGGTGCAATGAAGTAGTACAATGGTACGCCCGAGGAACCTGAAACTCAAATAAGCCGGAACAACGACATAGTACAACGATACGCCCGATGAACCGAACTCCATAAAACCCATAGGTCTTTAGCCTATAAAAATGAGACGAAGTTCAACCGAACAGAGTACAGTCCCCCACGCAGACAATAAGACATCGCATAGCGCTAGTCTAAACCTCAAAATGATCGTCATAGACCAATAAGTGTAAATTACATCAAGCTAGTAAATAAATGAGTATAGCTTCATGTCCCATAACCACTGGCTTAACTTAAATATTTAAGAACAAATTGTAGATTTCCACTCGAAAATTGTCATAAGATTTCACTCGAACAAGTCTAACCAATGAAGTAAACGCAAGCGTTTCATACCACTTGTTTTGCTAATTCGTTTAATTGGATTTCTCGTACAAGTGAGGTAAAGGTTTGTATATACTAATAGATTGGAAAACGGTTTTAAAAACGAGCTTTGTACTAAAAGTAATGTTAAAATAATTTATGTGAAAGAGTTTGAGTATTTACTACTAGTATAGAAACCTTTATATGTTAAAGTGACAAATCACAGAAATGATTGTAAAAACAATCTATCACCAAAAATCCACATTCGACGACGTGAATTAAAACCATGAAAATCGATATCAAATCCATCAAATGGATATTCCCAAAAATCCAAAAAAGAAGTCATCAAAGTCGATAATAAATGACAACAACTAACCGGATCAACAAAAATCGATAAAAATTGGGAATCCACTCAAAAACATGCAATTTGGCTTAATTTAACAACGCTAGATGTTTGATGGTTTTCCCAGACGTCTGGGATGAAGGTCTGGAAATTTTCTTTCAGATCGCCCAGACGTCTGGAGATGAACTTCAGACGTCTGACCCTGGGTTCTGGAATTTTTTTATTCCTAAGGCCCAGTCGTCTGAAGGTTTTACCAAACGTCTGAGCTGAAGCTCAGGGCAGAATTTTCCTAGCCCAAAGATGGGCAATGAATTCGAAAGAAATCGAATGAGCGATGGCGGCTAAGGATTTATGCCAAGCAACAACCCAGCCCTATAGGCTCTTCGATACACCCGAATCAACATGCCTAAACATCCATAGTAGGGTTTTCATAAATTTTGACTTCAAAACACCAAAATTGGAAAATTCACCAAATCAATTCAAATCAAAAGAAAATGAACATGAAATAGATGTTGGGAATTCATACCTAACAATAATGAAAGCTATAGACATAGATATGAGTTCAAGAACTCATCTTTAAACTCAAAATCAAGAAATGAGAAGCTCTAAAACAAAGCAAGATCAATCTCTCTTCAACTTCACTTCAAGAACCTTCAATCTATGATCAAATGCAAAGTTTTTCCTAAGTTAGGTTATAGGAAAAATCAAGAATTGAAGAGGAATTGAGATGGAGAAGATGAAGAGCATGCTTACCTAAGCTTCTCTTTGATTTTTAGAACTTGAATTTGAATTTCCTAAGAATCTAGAGCTTAAGAATTTTGATTTTCCCTCTTTTCCCCCATTTTCCCTCTTTTCCCCCATTTTCCCTTAGAGCTTAAGTGTTAGGAATTTAGAAAATGGAATGAGTGAATGAAGAGGAGTGGAGTGGGAGTTATTAGGTAGAAGGTTTGTGTGACGCCCCACCCCAAGACCCACCTTAGCAAAGAGAATTAACAACTAATTCCATCTACTAAAGCGGAGAATAGGGCTGGTAAAGGGCAAATCCTCTATATCTGATTTGAGACGGATTGACTTATTTGATTTTAAGTCCGATCCTTTTGTTGTTATATGATCCTATATTTATTTAGGCATCCTAATTTGATTGGTTTATTATTTCTATCACTTTGGAATGTTAATGATGATTCCGAAATTCTTGTATTCACTCTTAAGTATCGAGATGTTGATGATATATCTCGAATTCTAGTCAAGGTGACTTTGTTGAGTTTTGTGAGTCTGTTTGGATTTGACATCCAATCGGGCAATCGAGTGTTGAGGTAACTTTATTCTTGGCTCTTAACTCTTCGGTTATCCTTCCACGAGGATATCCATTAAGGAATGAGGTGAGTTTCTAGATTTTACGAGTTTGATTGAGTTTATAATTCAACTTCGTTTGAGTGTTCTTTTCAGATACTCAATCAATGTTATAGTTTAATATTGAGAATAAAATGAAATGGAGAAAATATCTGTGATGTGATTTGCATTCAGTTATTGTATTTTTCTTGTCCAATTGTATCCATGAGCTTTTAAGCTAGAGATGTATGTGTGAGATTTAGCCGTCTTGGCTTACTTATGAGTTTGAAATCTCACATTCTTATGGAGTTATCTTGTGTTGCTTCCATAGACTTGGGATATGGCATAGTTTTTGTGTAGTAGTCTTTCTGTTGGGAATTTGTGATGTTTATATTCTTTTGTGGGGAATGTATGTATATATTGTGGTTGTATACCACTAGTGGCATGTTGTATTACATTTGATGTATGTATTCATATGTACCGTTTCTATGTTGCTGTTCTAGGACTTGTAATTGATATAGTTATTATGTTTTGTTTCTGAATCGATCTTGTAGCCACCATAGTAGTGTATTAGATAGGAATTAAGTATGTCGAATACTCGAGATGAAATGAAAAAAAAAGATTATAAATATCGACATACTTAGCTCTTATCTAATGTAAGACTATGATGGTCGCCTTAACCAGCCCTATTCTCCGCATTAGCAGATAGAATTACTAAGTAATTCTCTTTGTTAATGTGGGTCTCGGGGTGGGGCGTCACAGTTTGGGTCCTCTTATTGGGTTAGTGGGCTAGAACACAAACCAAAGCCCAAACAAAATACCAAAATCTTAATCAATTCCAAACATATCAATGTTTATACTCAAAAAGGTTGTAAACGTCGTTTTGAACTCAATGGAAGTGGTCTCGAGTCCGGATTCTACTGTTTACAAAAAGTCACATTTTGGATTTTAAATTCAACTAACGATGCTATATTTAAATAAAACATTTAAATATATAATCGTAAAATATGCGGGTTGTTACATTCGGCGTCCGGTACGCGGCGAAATCTGTGAAACGATGGATCATATCGGTACCCGTTTTATGCCTTTTTTATTCCTATGTCCATTCTTTTACCCACCGTATTATACCAACAGCTATCTGCATTTAATAACTCCCTGAATTCATGCTTGACTTTTACCATTCCATAGTTTCAATCTGATATTTGCTATTTCATTTGATTGTTCATTTTCTATTCGGCCATTCCTTTTTCTCTTCACTCTAGCATACGAAAAAAATATTTACCGTACAAATCTTCGATATATTCAAGATACATTAATATTGCCTGGAATCTCATGCGTCCCTTTCCTTTTCCCTTCCTATTCATCCGTTCTTTTATTTGATAAGGAAACAAATAATATATATATGACTTTGGAAACGTGGCCTTCCAATTTTCTTTCTTCTATGTGAGTTATATTTAGCTGTCACTTTTGCTTGTCCATTCTCCAACCATCTCTCTCCTCTCCTCCTTTTTCGTCTGCTTCAGTGAGAGAAAAAAAAAGATAAAATGCGTGTGAACAAAGTTCACATATATATGCCAAAGGAAGGCATGTATATTTTGTTCTCCCTGCAAAGGCAAACCCACGTGCCCATACTCAACCACATCGGCGTCGACCGCCACTCATTTACTTTAGCCCCTCCATGCCTTACACCCCATCACCAGCACCTGTCAGCTGTTACCCAACACCCCACGTCAGACCCACCATAGCCACCACCTCTTGAACTGCCACGTCCCCTCCAACTCCAAGCTTTCGCCAGCAACCACCCTTGCCGAGATCTGCTTCACCACGACCTGAGCAACACCGCCTGACACCAAGCCACGTGCTTACTCCGCCAGTCGACATCTCACAACCCACCAGTACCAAGTAGCCGCACAACTGTCATCGCCGAGCTACATGCAGCACGACCCCTTCTTCCCACCTTTCTCCTCCTCTGTTTCGTTCATTTCTATAAAAAATAAAAAATTATGAAGGCTTGTATATAACTAAAGTTGGCATATTTGTGTTGCTCGTCCATATTGGATCCACGTAGATTTTGTTCTACCCGTATAATTGCTTGCTCCCAAATCTCCATTCATCGATAGCTACCTGTCCCCTCCGCCACTGATCAAAGCTCCACTCTCCGCCTCGGTAGCCTTCGCCAAGCACTTGACTTGCTTCAGCCCTCCGCAACTCTTATCACCACTCATGGTCCAGCTAGCACCATATATATGCGTGTGTGCTTATACCTGAGAAGTTTTAAATGGTAATATATTTGTTTTATAAAATATTGATTTTTAAATTGTGTTTTATATAATATAAAGTGTTTACAATGTAGAGTTATACTTGTTATAATCTGGTCTATTGGGTCATATATATATATATATATATATATATATATATATATATATATGTTTATAGGAGAAACGAAATCTCTTTGTTTATATATATATATATATGTTATATAAACTTGTTTGTTTACTAAATATTTTACTGTATATATCTGAATTTATAAATATATATAGTTGTTGTGATGTATAAGTTATATATATATATATATATATATATATATATATATATATATAATCTGTTTATCTACATATGTATATAAGTTTATTTAAGTTCTGTAAGATCTGCATATATGGTCATATATATACAAGTTTGTATAAGAAATATAAGATCTGTTGGTTATATTAGTTATATATAATATGTTCATTTGAGTATATATATGTTTCTATAAGCTTATAAAGGATCTATTGAGTTATACATATGTATATGTTATAATAAATTAAGTTTGTATTGATTTCAGAATCAGTATTGATTTTTAAAATATAATATGTATGTGAGTTGATATATATATATATATATATGTTTATATATTAGTTTATATATACAAGTTTACATGAGTTTGGTTTCCAAATATATATATATATATAATTTTATTTTATAGGTGTTAAAGTTAAAATATTGATTTGAAAGTATATATATATTTTAAATGTATGTTTTAAAATTGGTTTTAGAGAAAATTATATATATAACATATATTTTGTCTAGTTTATATCAAGCTAGTTTGATTTGTTTCATCGATTCCAAATTTTCAGCTTTGTTCATCAAATTCGTGTTCATCGTACTTTACTTTGGAAATTATTGCTCGAATTCGCAGCTCAGTTCGCTATCAAACCTCTCTAGCCTCGAAATGTGAGCAATCACTCACGATTAACATTCTTATATTTAATAAACTCAATTCACATTGAAATGACAAATTGAAATATGCTATTAAATTTGAACTGTTAATTATTTAATTGTTGTATATGATATGCCATTATCTGTAATTATTCACCTATGACATCAGACACCATAATCTGTTATTTATATTATAATTAAATTTGTTACTGATGATATATGCATGTTGTTGATAATTTATATTATTATTATATTTGTTCCCACTCTGCAAGTTCCCTGTTAGTTTAGAATTCCCTATGGGTTGAAAGGATACACACCCAAACGATCTTGTAGAATAGGGAAAAATTGTTATGGGTTGAAATGATAAACCCAAGCGATTTTCATTGATTTTAAATTTTGGGATTGCGGGATGAAATGATATAAACCTGTAAAATATTAAATTGCGGATTGAAATGATAAATATCCGTATCACTAGACCATAGGATAGAAAATTATATACGGACACCGTTGGTCTATTTTGGAAAATGATTTTTTATAGTTTTGGAAGGAAATATATGAATTTTATTAAATATTGATTTTCAAATATAATAAAAAGATATTTTATTTTTGTAAATTTAGATTTGTAAATTATATGTTTGAAAATTTTAAATTTACAAGTTGGTTTGAAAATATAACTTTTAAAAATTTTTACTTATAAAAATTTATCATCTTTAAAATATATAAAATAAGATTTAAAATAGATTTATTAATAAGATTTAATTTAATATAAATTATTTAAATAAAATTAAATTTAATTAGTATATATATAATATGTTTAAATATTTATTTAAAATTTTACATTTATATTTTTAATAGATTTTTGTACTGACTTTAAATAAATGGAGGTTTGAAAATAAAGTAAAATTGACTTGAAATTTAAATTGGTTAATATTTGAATTTAAATAAGAATTATTTTGAACTTATTAATTTTGAGATTTGAAAGGTATGATTTATAACTTGATTTGATGAAAAATGATTAAATGAATATTCTCAACTTTAAATAAAATTGAGACTGGATATTTAATATTGATTTAAATTTATAAATTGAGATTTTATTTAATTGTTATTAAATTGATTAAGTGAATATTTCAAAACTAAATAATATTAAAGTTAAATGTTGAAATATAAATGAAACTTATATTGAAATGTTTGAATATTTAAACATTGAATCTTATTGGAATTGAAGAGATGGTTCAAAACGGGATTTGAAATTGATAAAGATTGAAATAGTTTACTAAGAATTTGAATTGAACCTTAACCTTTTAAAATTAAAAGTGTTATGATTTCAAAAGTGTTATGGTTTCAAAAGTGTGATGATATCAAAAGCGTTATAATTTCAAAAGTGTTCTGATTTCGAAAGTGCTATAAATTTTAAAGTGTTACGATTCTAGAAATGAATATTATTTTAAAGTGAATAATGATATTGAATTGATAAGGTTTTGAAATGAATATGATATTTTGGTATGAAATATGAACTATTTGAAATGAAATGACCACGGTGTGAAATAAGCGTTTGGTTGTTAAAGAGACGGGGATCAGATATTGCCATACACTCTGCCAATACCGAAAACCACTTTAACAACTGTGTACGTGGTGGAGATTCCAGAACGAAGTAGGATGGTTTGGCGATGATTCTATATGGTATTTACGTACCCCCGACTCCCGTGAGTCAGCTTGATGTGGCTAAAACAGGAGCTATACAGGGCCAAGTGGGGTCATTCCCTCTATCGGGCACATTTCATCAATACCATTCTATTGCTTTTGTGATTTGATTGGGTGCACCTTTGATTTGGGAGTGTGTCACGAGGTGGGCGGTAGTAGCTGCTATGCGTTACCACCGGTCTGGGAGTGCAAATGGTATATCTACCCTAGCATTGCCTCAAGTGCCTTATCGCATGCCCTATCACGCCTTCTACGAGTTTGGTTTGTACCATACCTATGGAGTGCCCTCTGATAGCCCTTCAGTTTATGGAGGAATTACGGTACTGTATATGAAACGACCCGACTTTCCAGTCCCGGAAAATCGAACCATTTGTATTAAAGAAGAAGAGGTAGAAGAAGAAGAAACAGAAATCAAACATCAGAATCTTACATCGCAACGGAATAAAATATAATAGATAAATACAGATCTTTACTCAACAGAAAAATATATCTGTTTATACATTACATTCACAGAATACATCATCAGAGTTCATCAATCAATAACATACAACATAGATACACAGCGGAACAAAAGTCAAATACGGTAGTACGTATCGCCATCCAGCTCGTCTCCTGAGCTCCACAGCTACAATCTGAACCTGTTTATCTCGGTCTGACCCGAGCATCATATAAAACAATACCCGAGTCAGTCTGGAATACCAGCGTGAGAAAATCACACTCAATTTGATTATTAAAGTTTCAAAATCCTTTGAAAAACAAAAGCATCTCGTAAGACCACGCCACAAATAAACATGTCGGGTTTTTACCTTACGATAGCTAAACACTTTTTATAAAATCCTCTGATATTATAATAGTGTCTATTTACAAATACTTATTCAAATAGCTGAAATTGTTACATGATTAAATTCCAGCATACTAGGTATACAAACAAATACCGTACAAGGCACGTAGGGAGAATGGATTTCCAACGAATGACTAGGCACTGGGGTACCACCTGTCACAGTACGTGGCCTAGATCACAGTACCGAGGAGTACGCCCGCTCCCCTGCAACACAAGACCGGAATCACCTATGAACAATTCCGAATATGATCACCCCACGGTTGGGATCAGCAACCGCACCACTAAGCCGAAATAAAAAAAAGGGACATCTAGACAGGGATGACCATACTCTCCAGTGGGAGCTACCCACGAAGCCTTGCTGCATAACCCCTGATTTTCAGTCATTCCCGATTGATGAGGCTTGAGGCTAAACGTTACCTTCAGAACGTTTCACTTAGAATGCCCATCGTCCCCTGACGATGTCCGAAAGCATTCATCCATACAAGTCCGTTCCAGGTCCGAACAGAACTGATAACACTATCCCCTTATCAATATTACCCTCGTTTCCCCACGAAACGTACAAACCGGATCGAAGTGGTTTTCGAGTCTCCAGACCTAGAATCCCGGTATACGGAAACCCGATCCCGGTCTCTTCGAACCGATCAACGCATTTGGCCAATATTGATAGTCGGTTGTTTAACTATCAATTAACATCCATAACAACCATCAACAATCAATAATTTCTCCAAATTATTTATTTATCTCAAAAATATCTTCATAAGATATTATCTCCATTTTCAATTCCCATTGAAAACAATTTCAAACTATATCCCTTCACGGAATAATTTTCCCAATTTTATTTTCACTGGAGTACCAAGTACAAACCATTTTTGATTTTTAAAATAAATTTTAAAACACTTTATTATAATATACTTTATAAAACACCTTTTTGAAAACTAGTTTAAATACTTAAGTTAAATATATTTTAAAAATATTAAAATAAAACTACTTTAAAAATATAAATAAACTTCCTTTTTAAAACATATTACTAATCACTTTTATATTTACTACAATAATAGGTTGAAAAAATTCTTATTTTTGAAATTTAACATTTGTAAATAATAGATCTTCTAAAATATAATTTTAAAATAACTATAAATATTTTTAACAAATATATAAAATTGGTTTTAAACAAATGTACTTGGCTGTCCAGAAAATACTTCTCTTTCTCTGCTCTTTTAAACATAAATCATCATTTATTTTTAAACCAATTCACCTTCTTTTATAAATTCCATCCTGAATTTATATTTAAAATATCCACCGATATTTCTTTCACTTTATAAACCCAGTTTATAAATTTTTAAAAATCTCATTTCTCTTTAAATTTCAATTTCCAAAACATTTAAATCAAATTTTGATTCATTTCCAAATTTGCTTCATTTAAATAAATTTTCCCTTTACTTCATTTATTTTAAAATGCATTAACTCCCGCATTTAATTTTCTTCGTTCTGAGTTAGAACCATTTAAATTTAAAATATCAATTTCATTTTTCTTTGACATTCCCATTTTCAATTTCTTAAATCAATCTTCCCTTGATTTTAAATTCCCTTTATCTTTGGATTAAATCTTCTAATTACTCCATTTATTTCAAAACATTTGACTTACAATTTTATTTCTAAATTTGGAAAAATTTCTTTTAATTAGATTCCAGAATTCTTATTTATCCTTTAATTCGAATTTAATCTTTGAATTAAAGAAATTGCTTTATACTTTTTAAAACAGTATCATTTAATTTATTTCTAATTCCTTATTGATTTTATTCAAATTCACTCGAATATTCTTACTTAAATTTTATTCTTCATTTCTTTCAAAAATTCAATCCCATAGATTTAAAATTTATTTCACTGGGAATTTAAATCAGCCACAACATCCAACATCCAAACATCATGGGATATCAATATTCAAAACACAGAATATGAAATAATCTAAATAATTTTGAGGAATCCAGTTGGATCCCTCCAACCTGTTTCCCTGCATCCACAGATGTTAGCACAATACCAATTCCACTTCAAGGTGGAATATCGCGGTATATGGGATTTAAATAAATATCATCCGCTATTATGCGGCGCATAGGGTCTCATCCGCTATACAATGCGGGAATATCAATAATTCCAATATATACATATGCCAATATATATATATTGGTATATACTACTATATATAATATAGCATATCAAATCAATTCAACCATTCAATCAATTATTTAAATTTAACTATTTAAATTTAAATTTAACTGAGTGAGATTAACTCACCTTTGCTATTAAATTTGCAAATCCACTTCAATACCTCCTTGGTTTCCCGACTTTTGACCTTGAGTAAAAATTTATGTAGTTTATTAATATTCGAACAAATCAATTTCTATTTAATAAATTTCATTTTACCTAATAAGTAAATTTCAAACTAATTTTATCTCAACAAATTTTCCTATAATTTTTTTTTATGTTGTTTATCATTATCATTATTATTATGCTATAAATTGAAAAACTGCATATATATAATTAAATTAAACTAAACTATATTTATACCTTACTGTCGAAATTCAAACGAACCCTAGCTGACGTTGACTGTCGTGCTTCCATGAACGAGGATCATCTCGCGATCCCAACGTGAACGAGCGGCTCGCATCGTCGACTACCAGAGCAACCGCTTCCAGTGCCTCCCCTACATCTATCGCGGCTCCCTGCTTCAACACGACACGCCGCGCCCTCAACCCATCGCACGCCCTCGAATACGCCTTGCCAAGAACCCACGACTACAACCCTAGCTCGAAAACGATCTCGAGGAATGAACGCGAGTGAACCTCGCCGTCGCCTGACCTATGTCGCCGCCGCGATTCGACTACATGAAGCATACCCCCCTTTTATTTTTTCTCGATTCAATTAGAGAGAGAGGGGTTCAGCTTGATTTCGATTCAAATAGGTTTAAACAAGAAAAGGGAGATTGAACGGGAGAGTTGTCTTCTGAGAAACAAGGAAAAAAAAGAAGACGCTCCCTTTAAAAATTCGAACGCTATGTCCTTTTTATTATTATTTTTCGCCTGTAATTACTTCAAATCAGAAAAAGGAAGTAGGGTGGCTGATAGGAAGGGAGGTAGATTGATGTGAAAAGTATGGTCATATCAAATATATATAATTTAAAATTTCAAACCGTTTCGATATAATTTTCAACGCGTTTACCTATCGTACGTTCACACGGTAACTCCAAACATTACCAAATTTGAAATCCAACAATAATATAATATTATGGATCCAATGGAACTAGTTTCGTCGAATTCCGAGACTGTGCCTCGGAAGGCTATTTTTAAATTCAATTTAAACGTTATATTTTCAAAATTGAACAAAACATCTTTAAATTCGATTCTATCACTTTTATTATCTTCAGTATTAACAATATAAATTTTCTGAGCCTTTAAATTATTTTTAACAAGCTCAAAATTCCGGATTCTCTGATTTACCCAATGCCGATAATTAAATTCAACAATTAATCATCCAATAAATACTGATATTTGAAATTAAAGTTAAAAATTAACCTTTGAATATTTAAAATTAATTAAATATTCTCATTTCAAATATACAAAAATTCTGGGTCGTCACATTCCTCCCCCCTTAAAAGAATTTCGTCCCCGAAATTACTAGTTAGGAAGAATGGTTCAATTCCCGTTAACTATTTTCCAATCAAACAGTTGTAATAACTTGCCAAAACAAATCTTTTTACTAAAGACACACTATCCCTCTTATTAACTTTCCAAACCTATCCATAAGTCCCAAACAATATCACTTACTTAACCATTCAAATTTAAATTTGAATTCAAAATTTTAAATTATCAAAATTTCTCAAAAATTTTCTAACTCCCTAAATTACCGAAATTTTTTGCCAGCGTCTCCTTTGCGCGGCTAGCTCAGTACAACTACAAAATGGCTCTACGGCCTCCCAATCTCAAAAAGAAAACAAAAGGACAAGTGGCTGGATCAAAAACCCAATCAAATTTCATACAGAAATTTAAATACATACCTTTTTGTCGAGCCATTAAATTTCATCCTCTAAAATCAAAATCCCAATTTATCCATTGCTTTTATACACTTGTATCCTACTAAGCAATAATATCCAATCAAAGGATTCAAAATCATTTTATACATTCCTGTGCATACTTTCAATATTGGTTTTACTTAAGCTCGTACGATGCACATATATCATCCGTACGCAATATCAATATCGGATCGCTCATTCGATCACACAATTTCACTTCCGAACTAGTATCGTCCACTCGACTTTCTAGTGCGGACTCAGATTTGGTTTCTTGATCAGAAACCGTTATTCTCCTTGCATAGCTACAAACTATGATAGAGAATATCCAGAATCAATCAACAATTCATATCCAGGTTCGCCGTCAAAAATCGAGCGAAAAATCCTAACTCGGATCGGTATACTTACCTCGAAATTCTGTGTTCGAATCCGGATCAAATAGCTATGCGAATAAAATAATATACGTACATCTTACGTATAAATTCCAATTGATTACCAATTATATCAATTTCCTTTTTATTCACATTCAGTTTGATTACATTCACTTATCCACAATTTTCTCATTTCACAACTTCAAATTTTAATTGTCATTCAATTATTCATCTAGAATAACTTTCCTCAATACCAAATTACTTAAGAATCTCACCATATTTCTTAAGTTCAATATAAATATTTTACATATTTCTTTTATTAATTTTCACTTCACTATTGAAGTTCTTATCCATTTCTATTTACTTTTGTCTTTACAATTCCATTTGATTTCAATTTGGCTTCCACTCGAATATTTAATTAGTTGCACTTACTAATTAATTTAAATTTCGATTAACAGTTTATTCGCAAACTCCACTTCTTTAGTTCCTTCGATTTCACTTACTTTACATTCACAATTAAAATAGATTCCAATTATTCAGTTTTCAATTCCATTTGCTTAGCAAATTTAAATCATTTATTGTTAATGAACATTTCCAAAATTTCAAAAAATTTCTAACTCCCAAAATTTACGGAAAATTTTGGCAGAGTCTCCCTTGTACGAAGGGACTTCTGCGATATCGCAGGATGTACAAAAATGTATATACATCGGCCTCAGGCCGGAAAAAGAAACAAAACAGTTCATATCTTCTATTTTGAATTTTTGGCGTAGGCGTACCTTTACTTTTAGCATTTTTAAAGCAAGCGGCTTATTATACAGCATATTGCGCAAGCAAATACAGCCTAGCGGCATCCCAACACCTGTACTAACTCAATTTAAAAGTGTAAGTGACAAATATAGAAAGTTAACAACATCTCACTTATTTGCAATAGTTAAAACACATGGATTTTAAAAGAAATTCACACCGAACACCTTTTTGTGAGCAACTGATACAAATTTCATACTAATTCCACTGACCCAATTAGTTTATAACCATTTTCATTCAATTTAAATGGTTTAAAATTCAATTGCTTACATTTAATTTATTTCTAAGCAAACCGAGCTCAATTTTGATCCAATATTCTCAAAATCAATTTAAATTGATTTCTGACTCAATTTATATAAATCCCATTTCATTTTAAATGTATCCATAATCCAGGTATTCTCATTTTCATTGCACTTCAATTCAAATCCATTTACTTACATTTTATTCATTAACCAAACTAGTTCATTCAAAACCTTTAACAACTGAGGTTCACCTTTATCAAATAAATTTCCTTTTTATTTCAATTCGTTCACGACCATTTATTTCAGCTCGACACATTTCATTTCAAATTTTTATTTTCTATCCATCCACTTGATTTACATCCAACCCAATATCTTTTAACTTAGTTTAAGTTGAATTTAATTCAATTCCTTGCCATCTTTTTAGCGTAAGTTGATTTTCTTCCATTTATTACAAGGCCATTTCCAAATTTATTTCCACCCATTTGGATTTTATTTTCAATTCAAACCATTTCTATTTTGAGCAAATTTCACGTTTATTTGGCAACAGTTTCGATATATTTTAATTTGTTAACATTTCAAGTCCGATTTTACTTAATAACTCAAGTCCGAATTCTACCATTCGCCTTTAAATTTCCATCAAATTTTTATTAACTCACAATTCGACTATATTCTCAATTCATTTAATTAATTGCAAGGTCACTTTCAATTATATTTTCTTTACTAATGATTTAAGTCGAATTTGATTTACAACTTGAGTTCTACTTCCAAACTCCAATATTAACTCACCAATTCATCTTCTATTAATTTCAATTGGTTCCATTTACACATTTCATTAACTAGTTTTATTATCAAATTAGTATCCCTTATTTATAGTTCAATATTTGACCTTTACTCCAAATATCACTTCATTAAACTTCCTTAAGTTCCAATTTATTTTAGAATTCAAGTTTGGATTTTCATTTTAAATTTTCAAGTCATCAACAATACTTATTTTGGGTTTACATTTCCAATCTTCATTATTAGCTTACCATTCAGCTTCCATTTAATTATATTGAACTCCAGTTACACATCTCATTATCTGCTTTTTAATCTAAATCGTCCTTTCCCAGCCTATAGTTCAGAACTTGATTTTAATCTCAAAATCTCTTCATCAAATTTCCTAAGTTCAATTTATTTTATAATTTAAATTTTTGGATTATATCCCTTACCATTACAAACAGTTTTATTTAGCTCATTTATTTTACTTCCAAATTTTATAAGTCCCAAATTCATTCATATCTATATTTTACTTATTTACACTCGATTTCATTCACATTTTTATACTTTACTACAAAATTTACATTTTATTTAGTTTGGTATATTTATTATTCCATATAATCGCTTTAAACATGATTCCAGAATTTAAACAATTCTCCAAAATTTCAAAATCACTTTTGAAATCAACTGCATCCAAAACCCTTGACAATTTCAATTTCCCTTTGGAATTTCAAAACCAAACCTAGTTCACAAACAATTCCAATTTAAACAGTTTGGTAGCAATTTTTCTTTGGAGACTCGAAAATAGACATCGATGATGCTGCAGTCATCACCGAAATTATTTTCTAGCGACCAAAAGAGAATTAAATGTTTTTATCTCTTTAAAACATTTCAAATATTTTTAAATCCCAAACCTCACCAGATTTCAATTCCAATCCAAAATATTTCTGAAATAGTACAACTTATATTTTCTTCAAAGTCTTTGTAAACCATTTCCAAATTCCAGAAATTTAAATTTTTCCCAAAATTTCAAATTCCCAATCCGTCCAATTTATTTCCAAATATTCTCTGGAATTTCATTTCAAAAATTATAATCCCATTTATTTATGAAGTTTATTTCAACTTACAAATTATATTCATAATTTACATTTCAAACTCCACTTGTTATATAAATTATTTTTCGACTTGGTTATAATTCAACTCCTTATTTCCAATGATTTTATTTTATCGTTCCATAACAATCAAACATCCAAATACTATAATACTTTACAAAAATTTATATCCTTTATATACGAAAATAATTTAGGTAAAATTATTTCATCTACCCATTTTAAAACAATACTGTGTCGAATTGTTTTATTCGAGTGTTTAGAAACCCCTTCAATCCAGTTTTCGAGGCTGTGCCGACGAAGGTTCATATACCACTCAATAAATCAACCAACACAATATAAAACCATTTTATATACACTAACAAATACGCACTCATATCTATTATTACACTCAAAATTCCCACCAGAGCCAAGGTTATCGCCAGCCTAAGCTCCGATACCAAGTGTAACGGTCTAGGCTTTTCAACCATCGACAGCGGCCACAACTGGTAGGCTTTTCAACCATCCCAGCCCCACCGTGGCATACATTGGTACCTCGAATTTGCTTTTACGGCCAGCCTCTCGACTCGCAACCAACCCAGGGCCTCTACTACCCAAAAGGGACATGTAGGAGTAAGAGTCTCCCGTTCGCCACCAAACGCGAAGCGAGAACCCCCTATCATGCTGTAATGAAGCAAACCCGATCCCGGTCTCTTCGAACCGATCAACGCATTTGGCCAATATTGATAGTCAGTTGTTTAACTATCAATTAACATCCATAACAACCATCAACAATCAATAATTTCTCCAAATTATTTATTTATCTCAAAAATATCTTCATAAGATATTATCTCCATTTTCAATTCCCATTGAAAACAATTTCAAACTATATCCCTTCACGGAATAATTTTCCCAATTTTATTTTCACTGGAGTACCAAGTACAAACCATTTTTGATTTTTAAAATAAATTTTAAAACACTTTATTATAATATACTTTATAAAACACCTTTTTGAAAACTAGTTTAAATACTTAAGTTAAATATATTTTAAAAATATTAAAATAAAACTACTTTAAAAATATAACTAAACTTCCTTTTTAAAACATATTACTAATCACTTTTATATTTACTACAATAATAGGTTGAAAAAATTCTTATTTTTGAAATTTAACATTTGTAAATAATAGATCTTCTAAAATATAATTTTAAAATAACTATAAATATTTTTAACAAATATATAAAATTGGTTTTAAACAAATGTACTTGGCTGTCCAGAAAATACTTCTCTTTCTCTGCTCTTTTAAACATAAATCATCATTTATTTTTAAACCAATTCACCTTCTTTTATAAATTCCATCCTGAATTTATATTTAAAATATCCACCGATATTTCTTTCACTTTATAAACCCAGTTTATAAATTTTTAAAAATCTCATTTCTCTTTAAATTTCAATTTCCAAAACATTTAAATCAAATTTTGATTCATTTCCAAATTTGCTTCATTTAAATAAATTTTCCCTTTACTTCATTTATTTTAAAATTCATTAACTCCCGCATTTAATTTTCTTCGTTCTGAGTTAGAACCATTTAAATTTAAAATATCAATTTCATTTTTCTTTGACATTCCCATTTTCAATTTCTTAAATCAATCTTCCCTTGATTTTAAATTCCCTTTATCTTTGGATTAAATCTTCTAATTACTCCATTTATTTCAAAACATTTGACTTACAATTTTATTTCTAAATTTGGAAAAATTTCTTTTAATTAGATTCCAGAATTCTTATTTATCCTTTAATTCGAATTTAATCTTTGAATTAAAGAAATTGCTTTATACTTTTTAAAACAGTATCATTTAATTTATTTCTAATTCCTTATTGATTTTATTCAAATTCACTCGAATATTCTTACTTAAATTTTATTCTTCATTTCTTTCAAAAATTCAATCCCATAGATTTAAAATTTATTTCACTGGGAATTTAAATCAGCCACAACATCCAACATCCAAACATCACGGGATATCAATATTCAAAACACAGAATATGAAATAATCTAAATAATTTTGAGGAATCCAGTTGGATCCCTCCAACCTGTTTCCCTGCATCCACAGATGTTAGCACAATACCAATTCCACTTCAAGGTGGAATATCGCGGTATATGGGATTTAAATAAATATCATCCGCTATTATGCGGCGCATAGGGTCTCATCCGCTATACAATGCGGGAATATCAACAATTCCAATATATACATATGCCAATATATATATATATTGGTATATACTACTATATATAATATAGCATATCAAATCAATTCAACCATTCAATCAATTATTTAAATTTAACTATTTAAATTTAAATTTAACTGAGTGAGATTAACTCACCTTTGCTATTAAATTTGCAAATCCACTTCAATACCTCCTTGGTTTCCCGACTTTTGACCTTGAGTAAAAATTTATGTAGTTTATTAATATTCGAACAAATCAATTTCTATTTAATAAATTTCATTTTACCTAATAAGTAAATTTCAAACTAATTTTATCTCAACAAATTTTCCTATAATTTTTTTTTTATGTTGTTTATCATTATCATTATGCTATAAATTGAAAAACTGCATATATATAATTAAATTAAACTAAACTATATTTATACCTTACTGTCGAAATTCAAACGAACCCTAGCTGACGTTGACTGTCGTGCTTCCATGAACGAGGATCATCTCGCGATCCCAACGTGAACGAGCGGCTCGCATCGTCGACTACCAGAGCAACCGCTTCCAGTGCCTCCCCTACATCTATCGCGGCTCCCTGCTTCAACACGACACGCCGCGCCCTCAACCCATCGCACGCCCTCGAATACGCCTTGCCAAGAACCCACGACTACAACCCTAGCTCGAAAACGATCTCGAGGAATGAACACGAGTGAACCTCGCCGTCGCCTGACCTATGTCGCCGCCGCGATTCGACTACATGAAGCATACCCCCCTTTTATTTTTTCTCGATTCAATTAGAGAGAGAGGGGTTCGGCTTGATTTCGATTCAAATAGGTTTAAACAAGAAAAGGGAGATTGAACGGGAGAGTTGTCTTCTGAGAAACAAGGAAAAAGAAGAAGACGTTCCCTTTAAAAATTCGAACGCTATGTCCTTTTTATTATTATTTTTCGCCTGTAATTACTTCAAATCAGAAAAAGGAAGTAGGGTGGCTGATAGGAAGGGAGGTAGATTGATGTGAAAAGTATGGTCATATCAAATATATATAATTTAAAATTTCAAACCGTTTCGATATAATTTTCAACGCGTTTACCTATCGTACGTTCACACGGTAACTCCAAACATTACCAAATTTGAAATCCAACAATAATATAATATTATGGATCCAATGGAACTAGTTTCGTCGAATTCCGAGACTGTGCCTCGGAAGGCTATTTTTAAATTCAATTTAAACGTTATATTTTCAAAATTGAACAAAACATCTTTAAATTCGATTCTATCACTTTTATTATCTTCAGTATTAACAATATAAATTTTCTGAGCCTTTAAATTATTTTTAACAAGCTCAAAATTCCGGATTCTCTGATTTACCCAATGCCGATAATTAAATTCAACAATTAATCATCCAATAAATACTGATATTTGAAATTAAAGTTAAAAATTAACCTTTGAATATTTAAAATTAATTAAATATTCTCATTTCAAATATACAAAAATTCTGGGTCGTCACAGTATAGACTATGGGAATATATAAAAATGTGTTAAGGGGGATATGGGTAACGCCTTAACGCTATTTTAATAGTTTACTTTACTATAGACATATTATAATAGCGTATACTACTACATAGTAGATAGTTCCACGGATCCTTAGAGGATGAAAATCCCAAACATCCTTTAAGTTACTTGTATTTCAGTTGACATTTCACTTGAGTTGAATTTATTAATATAAGAATGTTAATCCTGACTCAAGCGTTTTGTGTTTTGCTTTATGCTCGGGTCAGACTTAGTGTCACAGCATTTGAGACTCACCTTTGGAGTTTGGAGCTTCACTTGGAGATCCATCTATCTATCCAGCTTTCAGATACTTCAGTTTATTCCAATTTTTTGTTTCAGACTTATCATTGGCATTCGTATTAGTAACTTCCGTGTATTCAAATATATGTTGTATTTTACTCTAAACTCTGATGTTTTATATAGTAGCTTCATGAACTACTATTTATCTATTCCGCTGCTTATAGTTATATTACTCTGTGTCTATGATTCTGTGATTGATTTATTTACCGTATATGCTGAGTTTTGCCAAATATAAATTAACAATTTGTTGTTTTGAGCAATTCAAGTCTGACATGTGTGGATGCGAGTGGTTCAAAATACCAGGTCATTACAGTTAATATCTTTGCAACGTAATCGTAACAGTTTCGTAACCCCTTTGTAATGTTAATGATCAACAATCTTGAAATAATATTGATTTATTGTTGGCTGTTTTTGTAGACGGCAATGTCTCATGAAAGCAACACTTCTGCACCAACACAGACCGTGATTACTACTCAGTTTGCAATCATAGTTCCAACGATGACGCTGTCTCATGGAGAACGGCCAGAAAAGTTTACAGGGATGGACTTCAAATGCTAGCAGCAAAAGATGTTGTTCTATTTGATGACTTTGGGCCTTACAAAGTTTCTTACAGAAGATGCTCCTGTAGTCGAAGAATCGGAACCCGATGCAACAAAAGTTGAAGCCTTGAATGTTTGTAAGAGTTCTGATTTCATATGTAAGAACTACATATTAAATGGACTCGACCACAGCCTATACAATGTATACTATACTGCTCGAACTTCCAAAGAACTCTGGACGGCATTAGAGAAAAAGTACAAAACCGAAGATGCGGGCTTGAAGAAATTCATAGCACGGAAATTCCTTAACTTCAAAATGATTGATGCGAAGACCGTTATCAACTAGATTCAAGAGTTACAAGTCATCATTCACCAACTGCACGACGAAGGAATGACTCTAAGCGAATCCTTTCAAGTTGTTGCTGCAATTGAAAAGCTTCCTCCATCATGGAAAGATTTCAAAAACTACCTTAAGTACAAGCGTAAGGAGATGACAATGGAGGAACTTGTAGTCTGATTGAGGATTGAGGAAGATAAAAGAAAACCTAAGATGAAGATTTCGCATACCATGTTTGCCAAGGAAAATGTAGTCGAGTCAGAGAAACCCAACAAAAGGAAACGTGAGCATGCTCCTAACAAATCAAAGAAATTTCAGGGTTCATGCCATAATTGTGAAAACAAAGAAAACAAGCCGCCGAATGTCGTGCACCCAAGAAAAAGAAATCTGAAGCAAACATGGCTGACATCTCAGAAGGCATGTCTGGTATGGACTTATGTGCAGTAGTGTCCGAATGCAACCTTGTTGGTAACTCGAAGGAATGGTTTGTAGACACAGGAGCCACACGACACATATGTGCAAATAAGTGGATGTTTACAAGCTACAGAACTGCTACTGAGGACGAACAACTTTTTATGGGTAATTCATCCGCATCAAAAGTTGAAGGCAAGGGAAAGATTGTACTGAAAATGACTTCTGGAAAAGAACTAACTTTGGCAGATGCTCTTCATGTTCCAGAGATCCGCAAGAACCCGATTTCCGGATCACTGCTTAGCAAGCATGGCTTCGAACTCACCTTTGTGTCTGATAAGTTTGTGTTGCCAAAGAATGGAGTGTATGTAGGAAGAGGATATGTGTGTGATGGTTTATTTAAAGCAAATATAACCACTATTGTACCAAACAATGATATGAATAAAATTGAAGATTATACTTATATTGTTGACTCTTCTAACATATGGCATTCTAGATTAGGCTATGTCAATTTTGATACCCTACGAAAATTGATTAATCTAGATTTTATACCAAATTGCAAAATAGATTCCAACTATAAATGTCAAGTTTGTTCAGAAGAAAAATTGATAAGAACCTCGTTTCACTATGTTGAATGAGAAACTGAGCTTCTAGACCTAATACACATAGATGTATGTGACTTAAAAATGTGCTAAACTAGAGGTGGAAAAAAGTATTTCATTACCTTCATTGATGATTGTACAAGGTGTTGTTATGTGTATCTCCTTAGAAGCAAGGACGAGGCATTCGACATGTTTAAACAGTTTAAAGCAGAAGTTGAAAATTAACTCAACAAGAAAATAAAAGCTTTAAGAAGTGGTAGAGGAGGAGAATATGAATTTCCCTTTGAGGAATTCTGCGCCGAACATGGTATTATACACCAAACTACAACTCTGTATTCACCTCAATCCAACGGT
The DNA here is from genome assembly GCA_030737815.1 of Allium fistulosum. Lineage (NCBI taxonomy): Eukaryota > Viridiplantae > Streptophyta > Magnoliopsida > Asparagales > Amaryllidaceae > Allium > Allium fistulosum. The sequence goes on from CM060907.1 coordinate 857,952,451, forward strand.
ATAGGCGAATAGAAAAATAGCTCTTAAAGAAATGATGAGTGCCTTACTAATTAGTTCTGGCTTGCCAGATAACTTCTGGGGAGAAGCTATTCTTCTGCAAATCATATTTTAAAGATACCATGAAAGAAAACATCTTAATCTCCTCATGAACTTTGGAAAAATAGACCACCATCCTACAAATACTTAATAGTGTGGGGGTGTTTTGCAAAAGTGGAGGCACCTAAACCAACGAAAGTCAAAATTGGACCAAAAACAGTTGATTGTGTGTTCATTGGATATGCACAAAATAGTGCCGCTTATCGGTTTTTGGTACACAAATATGAAATCAATGATATCCACGTAAATTCCATCATTGAGTCGAGAAATACTAGATTTTTCGAACATGTATACCCTTTAAAACAGGGTGCTGAAAATTATCATCAAATGAGACCAAAGGAAACTGAAATCTCCAATTCTTTTGAGGATACTGAACAAAATATTGATAATGATCAGAAAAATAGTGCTAAATAACAAGTGGAGGAACCAAGGAGAAGCAAAAGATCAAGGAGATCAAAAACCTTTGGACTAGACTTCTACACATTTATGTTAGAAGACGATCCATTAACATATAAACAAGTTATGTCCTCCCTCGATGCCCCTTATTATAGCAAACCATACATGTGGTTAGTTGATTTACCTCAAAGATGCAAGTCCTTGGGTAATAATTGTATATTTACGAAGAAATTGAAACCCGATGGTTCAATAGACAAGTATAAATCTTGACTTGTGGTTCAAGGTTTCAAATAAAAAGAAGACCTGGACTATTTTGATACATACTCTCTAGTAACGAGAATAACATCAATAAGAATGCTGATAGCAATCGCATCCACACTTGATTTAGAAATACATCAAATAGAAGTAAATACAGTATTTTTAAATGGTGAACTGGAAGAAGAAATATATATGAAACGACCTAAAGGTTTTCTAAAAACTAGAAATGAAAGCAAGGTTTGTAGGTTAAGAAAATCACTGTATGGGCTTAAAAAAGCATCTAAACAATGGTATGAAAAATCTGATGAAATATGATACTAAATGGATTTCATATTAATGAATGTGACAAATGTGTCTATTCTAAACATACAAATGTGCGATATGTCATTGTATGTCTATATGTAGATGATTTACTAATATTTGGAAGCAACAAGAAGATAATAAAATCTACAAAAAATATGCTCTCCACCAGATTTGACATGAAAGATCTGGGAATCGCTGATGTAATACTTGGTGTTAAAATACATAAAACCAACCAAGGATATGTGTTGTCTCAATCACACAACATTGAAAAAATACTTGATAAGTTTAAACAATATAATATAATATCAGCAAAATCACCCATAGATTTGAACCAAAACTGGGTTAAAAATAGCGGTGATAGCATTTACCAACTTGAGTACTCTCATATACTAGGCAGTATTATGTACGTAATGAACTGCACTAGGCCTGATATAGCATATGCTGTAAGTAAACTCAGCAGATATACTAGCAACTCAGGAAAGAATCACTGGAAAGCTATAATTGAAGTACTAGAATACCTAAGGTATACACAAATTCATGGACTACATTATGATAACTCATTTTTAATAGAAGGGTATTGTGATGCAAACTGGATAACTAGTTAATCAGATGCAAAATTCATTAGTGGATATGCGTTTACCTTAGTTAGTGGGGCAATATCTTGAAGATCCTTTAAACAAACTTGCATTGCAAGATTAACAATGAAATCAGAATTTATTGTCTTAGATAAAGCCGTAGAAGAAGCGGATTGGCTTCAAGGTTTTCTAGAAGGTATTTCGAATTGGGAAAAACCTGTGCCTCCAATAAGCATACATTGCGACAGCCAATCAGCTATTGGAAAAGCCAATAGTAAGCTTTATAATGGCAAGTCTAGATATATTCGTCGTTGACATAAAACTGTTAGACAGCTTCTCTCCAATGGGGTTATCTCAATTGACTATGTAAGATCAAATGATAATATTGCGGATCCACTAACAAAAGGTTTACCTAGAGAGAAGGTTAATATCTCATCGATGGGAATGGGGTTAAGGCCCATAAACTAAAAAGTTTCTTTAAACGGAAACCCTACCTAACTCACTGGAGATCCCAAGATCTAGGTTCAAAAGAATAACTAAGTTTTAGGTAAACTTGATAGCACTGTAAATATTCAAAACATTCCTATGATAAGTCAGTGCACTACTCGCTGGAGAACAGGATAAGTTTTGATACTTTTAATGAAGTCTATACTTGGTATTAAGAACCAAGTGGAGTATTATGAAAATACCCTTTATAGAATCACCTACATGAGTGCGAAGGCGCCGCTTCAAGGAGCATTGTAAGGCCAAATTCTCCAAGCACTCATGAGACCAAGCTGGTGTTCATGGCAAAAACGAATACAAACAGAGAACCAAGGAAGATTAGAAACACTTATTGTGTGTTACCTATTTTAGATTTACATAAAAGACTTACAGTTCAAAGACAACCTTAGTCCACTGATTCGCCAGTAAGTCAAAAAGATAAACACTAGGAAAGTTCAAGGCCAATGTGCTTCTTTAACTGATATGATAAATGTTTCGCAAAATTTAAGAACAAATTGAGCAATTACTCATTCATGTAGGGGATTGTCAGATATGAATGAGCATTGGAAAATGTGGCATTAATGTCTTGGGAAATGAATGGTACCACATCTTAGAATAAAATAAACAATTTGTGTTTATATACTAAGATATTGACACTTATAATTCTTATGAGACAAAGATAGATATAGCCATGATGGGTGGTGCAACGCACCACCTCGCACATGTGCGCCAGTGCCCGCGTCTAAACCCGCACCTGCGTCCGCAGCGCGGGCGAATGGGCGTTTGAGATTAGAGGCACTTAGCACTTTGTAGTTGACTTGGCTTGGCTGTTCAGACTGAACAGTTTTTGTTTTTGTCCATTCAAACTCAAATGGTCACACCGTCTGGTAAAGGGTCGCAACCTTTTCAACAGTCACAACCGTTCGAATAGGCACCTATTACCGAATAGGTACACCTCCCCGCATCTATATATAGGTTGAAGGAAAACAAAAATTATACTCAGTTATATACTCGAGTTTTTTCAGCATTTTCTTTCTCTTCCACAACACTCTGTTCTTAAATTATATTCTTTTGAGTTCGTCGTTGATCTGCGATTGTTGCGCAGCAAGGCAGATATAGGTCCATTTCATCTTGGGAAACAATTGCTCGATATCCTTAAGCGCCGATAGAGGGAGCAATATTGTTTCAAGGAAACATTTTTTCACTGGACTCGGACAACCTAATCGGTACTATATCTACTTCATAATCTATTTACTGCACAATACTATTCGTAACTGTTCTTACGACATAGTTGTGACAGTTTTGTTATTGCTGCAATTTTGCAACATAATCATAACAGATTCGTAACATCTTTGTAACCTCTGTTAACAATCTAACTTAATCGTAACAGTTTCGTAACACCTTTATAACTTTATTGATCAACATGTATTAGTTAGTTTGTGAAAATGATTAACTCTGGTAGGTGCAGACTAATTGTTAAATTCATTGTTCAAGCCCGTGCATTGAAGATTTAGTAAGGTAGTATCCTGCTGTGGTCTTAGTTAGTAACCCTCTGTGTGTGGATGTTTGCTATAAAAATAACTACAATAGTAGGAAATGGTATTATTATACTAGGAACCGGTATTATTATGTTATGTAGTTGAAAACAATAGTTAGTGGCTACATTGCAATATAGGATTCTGATTTGGTAGTTAATTTATCCAGCCCTGAATGTCCTATATCAAATGATTTTCTAATGCACTAAATTTTTTGGTTATACCAATCAATGTTTATTGTGGCCAGAGAATGACAATGTTAAAAACCCTTTTCTTTTTCCTCACAACACGATCAAGTAAAATGGAAGCATGTTGTTATAACCTAAAAGTTAATGCATACTCAAATGCAAGATATTCACTTCTGTTAATAAATTGAAACTGTATAGTAATAATAGAAAAGATGTATGAGCATTGGATTGAACCCATGTCATTATTCTTGTACTTGCTCTCTTGGTATGTCAACTGAAAATAACGAGGTATACAGCTGCCCGTGTGCGTAGCACGGGCCACTCACTAGTTCATTAAATATAACTAAAATAGAAATTGTTTATTTGATTTTTCATCATATTATTTATTGAAAAATTACATTTACTTTTCAAGAAAAATGTTAACCAAATAACTTTGTAATATTAAAATTTCAGATTTTCTATAAACATTGGTAAGATTTTAATATTGGTTAATGATGTAAACTAGCTAGCTATAATTACCAATTAGTAGTTTAAGGCAGCCGTTAGTTGAGTCGACTCTCAACGAATGTTGTTTAGGTCGGTTATATTGGTTAAATTGGCGAAATGTTCACCCTTATTTTAAATTTTTTTATTGATTTCTTGGAATTTATGGACAATTTAATTCTTTATTTGGTTAAAAAATTGAAATCGATGAAATTTTAGAAAATTTCCTTAATTTGAAAATATTATTCTAACTTTACGAAGTTCTTTTTTACACTTTGTTATGCTTTTTCATTTTTCTACATGATTGGATAGCACAAACATAAAATTTTCGTGCTAAAACCTTTATGTCTACTTAGAATTTTTGTTGATTATTAACAAAGTTTTGTCGTCAGTGGTTATGCGATAACTTACAACTTATGAGCAAGACAACTATAAACAAAATTGAATATAAATTATTATTTTACAACGGTCAAGAAAAGATAGGTGTTAGAGAAGTTATTACAGCTGTTAAACAAAAACAGTTATTAGAATCAATTTTATTACAATTTTCATGAAAAATAGTTATAGGAAAACATTTATTACAACTTTTATTGTACGAAGGTTGTAATCGAAAGTTGTAATATAGTCATTTATTGTAGTATATACACACATTCTCTTCGTCAAAATTAGATCACTTTAGGACATACATGGAATTTGATATTTGTCAAAATCCCAATATAATCCATGTTAAACTTTGTTAGTCCAAAAAAAATGTCATTGGTTCAATAATAACATTGTTATTAACTGTACTACTCTGCCTAGAGATTTTGACTTTGAGTCGGCTCTAGTTGATCGTGATACTAACCACATACAATTGAGGAGACAATGTTTCTATTGAATAGTGTTTCACTTCCAATGTTTCAACTCAGACCCAACAATAGTCGCTTGATGGAACGACATGCCATGATTTAATCATCTATTAAAGTGGTGTATTTACACTAAAGTTCAACAACATTCTCATGTCGGTGGAACTGCGTAACGCTGAGATGTTTTATTTGATATATTTGTTATCGAACAATAAGAAACTCTCGGACGAGTCATTCTATAGTTATCTTAAAACTACAAGTGCATAACCCCTTGATGTCCCCTTCCCTCTCCCCCCCCAAACAACCATTAGTAATTCACTGCTTAATATTTGGAGAGCGTTATGCGCTCTAATCTCAATGGATGAATTGATATCATTTTCTTTACCATCTTGACCATGAATATTTAAAACAAAATTTCATTTTATTTTGTGATTAACTACTCATGATTGCAACTTTGCAACTACAATCACATAATATGTCATTTAAAGTTCTTATTATATATTTTGAATTATTTAATTAATTATATCATAATATTACAAAGTATATAAAGGAAAACAAACATCGTTACTACATACAAGATTGACTATAGAACTGAATATATGTATATATACACAGACACACACACATGTGTCCCTTCCTTTCAAAAAAAAATATATGACTTAGGACATACCACAATCCTTCCAACTATTATGAGGCAAAAAGATATGATTTCCTAAGTTTTAAAATTATGACTTTTTCCATACGTTGGTATCTTAATATAATATTCTTCGATTTTTGAGTACCATTGTAAAGTTTCGGCATTTGATTTCGGAATCATTTTAATTAACTTAAACATTAATCCTTCCACGCATCAGTTTGCTAGAGCTAAAATAATGGTACACCTTTATTCTCTCTCTATTATTTTCCTCTTATCATGGAGTAGAAGTTCAAATTTCCTCTACGTAATTTCGAGAACTTTAGTTCGGTAACTTTCTTAGATAATTTTTCAAGTCAAAGGTATGGTCACCTTATGAAATTATTATCTTTATGACAATAAACTAGTTTTGTAGCGATTGAAAATATCATGGCACTCATATGTTTTTAATTCATATTAGAGATAATTTATTGGTTTTTATTAAAATTGTTGAAGCAAAATTAGATAAGGCGTGAACTTTTCCGTCCATGTTTAATTTATTTCAATCTTTGTTTATCATAGATTACTTATGATATAAGTTAACTGACATCTTTATCATGATTCTACAATTAAATATTTTAGTTCATCATCTTTCTTAATTTATATAATATTGTCTAAAATGGTTATGCTCTCAAAAAATATAAAAAAGTTGCTATTTCCAACGAGGTTGAGTTGATCCAATGAGAATTTTTAATAACGACATGCCATATGAAAGCATTAATTCATAACTAATTTTAGAAAATGAATTCTGAAATTTCAATAATGGAAAATTTAATGAATGTAATAATTAAGTCTTGATTAACATTTAACATTGCTATTTCAACTACTTTTCATGCTGTCAAATTTAGAAAATATGCTAGTAGAAATTTATTATCTCTGTAATGAGTAAAAAATCTTTCCATTATAAATCTAAATAAAAAAATGGTAGAAATGAAAGAAACATATATGTGTGTATTAAAATATACATATTGTAGCAACAATATAAAATATCAACCTGAAATAATGAAATTTTTAATAACTTATCATTTACCCATTCTGTTAAATACACGCACCTATTGTCATCAATAAATATGCATGATGGCCCTCATATTCCAAAAATGCCTATATCAGTAACCATTTGAATCAAATATATTTGAAAAAAGTATTCAAAAACAAGGAACCAAAAAGTTAATGCAATGCTACCACTCCCATATATTTTATGATCATATGATTGGAAGATCGGACTAAGAGTTAACAATTAGGTACATTTTAAATGTTAAGTATTAAATGCATTTTCAAATTAAACTTTAAAGGGTTAATGCATTTTAAAATTAAATACAAATTTGTATTTAATTTCATTTAATTTCGATTAATACTCACTAAACGGTCATTATGGAGAAAGTGTAAAACCAAGGGTACCACTAATAATAACTAACTACAATTAAACTTAATTAATGTTAATTAAATCAATTAGTGATTAATTAGTAACATTATCGAACACATTTTTTCTCGTTGTGCATCACGTCGATATTATGACGAATTAGGAGATTTTTCCAATAAGGCAACTCCAAAAATATACTTTATTTGCACCAATTATGAATCATCGATTTACCTCGAATTTCAATTTGTTCGCCAGTGTCATGTATCTTTGGATAATCCTTTACAAGGTCATAAATATCTTCGCTTGACCAAATCATTGATGGTCGCAAGGTCTCAAGTCTATTACTTGTAAAAAAAATTTATCTTTTGTAAAAGGATGATTAATTAATATGAAGAAAACTCCGATCAAACCACGAATTTTTTTCCCATGCGGTAAAGAAAATGCTCATGTTTCTTCCATGCAATAAGGACAAGCTAGACGACCAACCGTACTCCAACCCGAAAGTATTGCATACGCAAGAACAATTTCAGTATACACCTCTATTAGGACCTCTATTGTTGGATTTTAATGACAATAGCTATCCAATTATGCCAAAGAATCTCTAAGCTAATTTGCAGGTACATGAGCATAAAAAAGAAACAAACAAATACGTTCAAAATGAAGATACGCAGTACAAAAAAGGATGAAAGTATGTATATGGAGATACAAGAAGAGATATACACGATAGAGACAAGCCGAAGGTAATAAACAAAGTTTTATTAGTCATAGAGTGTCGTGTCTAGAGTTTACAAATGTTAAAATATTCTCAAAATGGTATATACACATATACATTCATATTTTAAATGAAAATCAAGTTTTCAAAAATTGCATGGAGCGAGGCTCGAACCCGAGTCACTAGTTTAAAAGGCAAGTGCTCTAACCAAATGAGCTATGGTAACTTTTGCTTATCAATAGAATTCAGCCGGCTGAATATTATCATTCAGACGACTGAATGCTGAAACTTTTCATAAATTGATATGAAGTTTCAATCGGCTGAATGGTTTTATTCAGCCAGCTGAATTAGGCTAAAATTATCCTATTTCCTTGTTGTTTGCATTTTAATTTGATTCAGAAGGCTGAATTATTTTATTCAGTCGGCTGAATATTTTCAACGGCTATTTTCATGAATGGACACTTCTCTTCATCGAAGAGTAAAGTCTTCAAAATCAACGGTCGCGCCTGTTTTCATTCAATTAGACTTTTCATCTATGGTTGCAACCTTTTAAAATCTATAAATAGATTACAGAATTCAACAAACAACTTACCGAATCTATTTTTCATATACTTGAATTCTTATCTATTCTCTAGTTTTCAAACTGCACTCAAATTGCTTACATTCTCAGATCGTTGATCAATCTATCTTCCACAATTCTCAAGCACATTACACTACATATCATAAAGGAGAAGATTATAGGAAGATTGTACTTAATTGACTTATCATTGCTATTCAAAGAGCATACTACAGTCAGATACTTTTGTTATTTGTAAAGATATCTTGTTCGGTTGCTCAGGCGGTAGAAGTCCTATTCGGTTGCTTAGGCGGTAGAAGTCCTGTTCGGTTGCTCAGGCGGTGTAAACCTATTCCTATGGGTTAAGTGAGGGTTGCTAGTTTAAATCCAGAAGGAGTGTGAGACTGGACGTAGAACGGGAGTTCGAACCAGTATAAAAATCTCTGGTGTCATTTACTTTACTGCTTTCATTATTTGCTTACTTAATTATTATTCCGCATAAGTAGTTTATCCATATTACACGATCCTATAACATAGTCACTTTCATTTGGTATCGGAGCACTTTCATTTGGTATCAGAGCATGGGATTCTAGATATTGTAACAACATCCTAGAATAAATGGCTATAAAGAGATCTAGTCAAAGCAATATGAAGAGGAAGAGCAATAAAGAAGAATCAAAGGAGAAAACAAACAAATGCTTCATGGCTAAACTCATATCACAATTGGTATGTTTAGATTCTTTATATAAAGATCTTCTGTTAGCACATGATGAATTATTAAAAGATTATAAAACGTTGAATAAAGTTAATACAATTGCTTTAGCTAAGTTAAAAGATTGTGAGCAAGAAATTTTCAGTTTAAAAGAAGAAAATAAATTTTTAATAAAACAAACTAAATGTTTTGAAAATACCGTAGAAGAACTTGTTTCACAAAAATATTTCCTACAAAAAGAAAATGAGCAGTCAGAAGATAAAAATAATGATCTTTTGGAGGAAATAATGTTTTGCAAAATAAAAATACTATGTTTGAGAAAGAAAAAGAAATTTTTTCAAAAGAAATTACGGATTTGAAAAGACAAAATGATTTATTACAATCATCTTTAGACAATTCAGAATCTCGAATTTTTCTTCTCGAAAATGAGAACTGTACGATAAAAAAAGGAGAATTCTGAATTAAACAAGCAAATTGATATTTTGAAAAACAGTAATATTTCTTTTGAAAATAATAATTTTGACTCCAAAGCTAAATTTGATTAACTTAACACTGAAGTCACAAAAATTTAATAAAGGTCAAAACGATTTAAACATGATTTTATCTAGTTCTAGACCTTTACATGATAAAAGTGATTTAGGATATAATAAAACCGATCGTAGAAATAGCACTAGATACGCTTTCATGTATAGTAAAAATGTTAGCGCTAGTACTAAATTTCGAGTAAAGTCTAAATCCAATTTTTATAGAAATTCAAATACTGCTATGACCAATAATCTTTACTACTAATAATGAGAATTCCTTGAATAGGAATTCAACCGTGTCATTTTGAAATACCAGAAATATCCCTCATTATAATAATGGAAATTGTTCACTATATCTTTATCTTTACTACTAATAAAGAGAATTCATTGAATAGATTTACTCAGTGTCTTTTTGAAATTCCAAATATACCCTTTTTCATCTTATAGAGAAATAGTATTCAAATATGGGAATATAGCCTGTTATTTTCTAAGTACAACTGTTAGCCCCCATGGAGAACTACAGTGTACGTTCACAAGATGAAGTATCCGAGTGTTTCATATTGTCCGTAATTTAGGTGGGAGTTAATCGGTCGAAGTCTCACCGGATTCCGAGTTAGTATGAAAAAAATATTGCAGTCTGAACAAAAAAAATAGCGGCTTCTACACTAGGCGGAGTTCAAATATGGGATGTGGTATCCTGTTATTTTCTAAGTACAACTGTCAGTGCCCATGGAGAACTACAGTGTACGTTCACAAGATGAAGTATCCGAGTGTTTCATATTGTCCGTAATTTAGGTGGGGGTCAATCGGTCGAAGTCTCGTCGGATTCTGAGTTAGTATGAAGAAAATATTGCAGTCTGAACAAAAAAAATAGCGGCTTCTGCACTAGGCGGAGTTCAAATATGGGGATGTGGTATCCTGTTATTTTCTAAGTACAACTGTCAGTGTCCATGGAGAACTACAGTGTACGTTTACAAGATGAAGTATCCGAGTGTTTCATATTGTCCGTAATTTAGGTGGGAGTTAATCGGTCGAAGTCTCGCTGGATTTTGAGTTAGTATGAAGAAAATATTGCAGTCTGAATAAAAAAAATAGCGGCTTCTACACTAGGCGGAGTTCAAATATGGGGATGTGGTATCATGTTATTTTCTAAGTACAACTGTTAGTTCCCATGGAGAACTATAGTGTACGTTCACAAGATGAAGTATCCGAGTGTTTCATATTGTCCGTAATTTAGGTGGGAGTTAATCGGTCGAAGTCTCGCCGGATTTCGAGTTAGTATGAAGAAAATATTACAGTCTGAACAAAAAAAAAATAGCGGCTTCTGCACTAGGCGGAGTTCAAATATGGTGATGTGGTATCATGTTATTTTCTAAGTACAGCTGTCAGTGCCCATGGAGAACTACAGTGTACGTTCACAAGATGAAGTATCCGAGTGTTTCATATTGTCCGTAATTTAGGTGGGAGTTAATCGATCGAAGTCTCGCCGGATTCCGAGTTAGTATGAAGAAAATATTGCAGTCTGAACAAAAAAAATAGCGGCTTTTTCCTAGGCAAAGTTCAAATATGAGGATGTACTCTGTTATTTTCTACGAACAACTATTAGTCACCATGGAAAACTACAGTGAGCGTTGAAGTGGGGATATAACATGTTATTTTCTAAGTACAACTGTCAGTCACCATGAAGTACTACAGTGTGCGTTCACAAGATGAAGTATCCAACTATACCGTATTGTCCGTAATTTAGGTGGGAGTTCATCAGTAGAAGTATCGCCTAATTCCGAGTTAGTATGAAGAAGTTATTGCAGTCTGAACAAAAAAAATAGCGGCTTCTGCACTATGCGGAGTTGAAATATGAGGATGTGTTAGCCTGTTATTTTCTAAGTACAACTGTCAGTTTCCATGGAGAACTACAGTGTGCGTTCATAAGATGAAGTATCCGAGTGTTCCATATTGTCCGTAATTGAGGTGGTAGTTAATCTGTCGAAGTCTCGCCGGATTCCAAGTTAGTATGAAGAAAATATAGCCGTCTGAATAAAAAAAATAGCGGCTTCTACACTAGGAGGAGTTAAAATATGCAGATGTTGTGCCATGTTATTTTCTAAGTAAACTGTCAGTCCCCTTGGAAAACTACAGTGTGCATTTACAAGATGAAGTATCCGAGTGTACCATATTGTCTGTAATTTAGGTAGGATTTCATCGGTCGAAGTTTTGCCTGATTCCGAGTTAGTATGAAGAAGTTATTGCAGTCAGAACAAAAAAAATAGCGGTTTCTGCCTAGACGGCGTTCAAATGTGGGGATGCTACTATCAAATCTACTTCCACAGGTACAAATAAAAATGCATGACATTGTGGTTAAATGCAGGCCCACCTGGGCGTGCATATGTACTCGTGTTTATAATTTCTCTAATAGTACAAAATCATTGACGGGAAATATGAATAAAAATTACTTAAATATTTGGGTTCCTATTAATTGGAAAAATAGAGAAAAATACATTAATGATTATTTTGATATGGTAGTTAATAATTAAAATTATATTTATAAAGGTTCAACCACACCCAAATGGGTATGGTTTCCCAAGACCTAACCCCCCGGACCCTAACATAGCAAATGGGTACCAAAAATGATTATTATTTATTGCAGGTACTCGGAGAAACAAAAGGAAAGATTTTGGAATTTTAAAGGAAGTTCCATACGTTTAATAGAATTACGTGCTTACAATGAAATATGGACTTCAGCAAATATGGTAAAATCTATTTTATTTTTCTCCATAATTAATATTGAGTTTATCCCACTATTTACAAGATATTTTATAAATTTTATTATATTCCCTCATTCTTTTTTATAATGACAAAGGGGGAGAAATTCATATGCATATTAATAGAGGGAGATATTATACTTAGGGGGAGATGTTATACTTAGGGGGAGCTTTAAACATATTAATATTATTTTGTATATAGAATGAATATTTTTTTAAAATTGTATAGTTGTCATCATCAAAAAGGGGGAGAATGTTAGAACCTCTATTGTTGGATTTTAATGACAACAACTATACAATTATGCCAAAGAATCTCTAAGCTAATTTGCAGGTACATGAGCATCAAAAAGAAACAAACAAATACGTTCAAAATGAAGATACGTAGTACAAAAAAGGATGAAAGTATGTATATGGAGATACAAAAAGAGATACACACGATAGAGACAAGGCAAAGGTGACAAACAAAGTATTATTAATCATAGAGTGTCGTGTCTTGAGTTTACAAATGTTAAAATCTTCTCAAAATGGTATACACACATATACATTCATATTTTAAATGAAAAATCAAGTTTTCAAAAATTGCATGAAGTGGGGCTCGAACCCAGGTCACTAGTTTAGAAGACAAGTGCTCTAACCAAAACAGCTATGGTAACTTTTGCTTATCTATAGAATTCAGCCGGTTGAATATTATCATTCAGACGGTTGAATGCTGAAACTTTTCATAAATTGATATGAAGTTTCAGCCGGCTGAATGGTTTTATTCAGCCGGCTGAATTAACCTAAATTTAGCCTATTTCCTTGTTGTTTGCATTTTAATTTGATTCATAAGGCTGAATTATTTTATTCAGCCGGCTGAATATTTTCAATAGCTATTTTCATGAATAGACACTTCTCTTCAAAATCAATGGTTGCACCTGTTTTCTTTCAATTAGACTTTTCATCTATGGTTGCAACCTTTTAAACTCTATAAATAGATTATAGATTCAACAAACAACTTACCGAATATATTTTTAATATTCTTGAATTCTTATCTATTCTCTAGTTTTCAAACTGCACTCAAATTGCTTACATTCTCAGATCGTTGATCACTCTATCTTCCACAATTCTCAAGCACATTACACTACATATCATAAAGGAGAAGATTATAGGAAGATTGTACTTAATTGACTTTTCAGTGCTATTCAAAGAGCATACTACAGTCGGATACTTTTGTTATTTGTAAAAAAGTCCTGTTCGGTTGCTCAGGCGGTAGAAGTCCTATTCGGTTGCTTAGGCGGTAGAAGTCCAGTTCGGTTGCTCAGGCGGTGTAAACCTATTCCTCAGGTTAAGTGAGGGTTGCTAGTATAAATCCAGAAAGAGTTTGGGACTGGACGTAGAACGGGAGTTCGAACCAATATAAAAATCTCTGGTGTCATTTACTTTACTGCTTTAATTATTTACTTACTTAATTATTATTCCGCACAAGTAGTTTATCCGTATTACACAATCCTATAACATAGTCACTTTCATTTGGTATCAGTGCACTTTCAACCTCCTCCTCGGAACGTACAGGATTAGGTGCTATAAGTTCTCCAAGACGATCTCACACCAAATAATTCGACACGAAAGCATATTGGCGCAAATGAACTATTACCATATCCAGTAGCAAATGCTTCAATAATTTGCACATACTACATGGACAATGAATTTCTTCGCCATTCCCATTATTACTTAAAGGAAATTCAATAAAGACATGTACAATATTTTAAAAATGTTCATTTATTGAGCCTCCAATTTCTCTTCTTTGCTAATACATGCAGCTCCGATCGATAAAATAATTGACCATTTTTCCTACATTAAAACATAAAAATATATTAATCATTTACGTAGTGACATTTTATTTTCAATTTAATCATACATTTAAAATTTTCAAATATATAATATTATTCTATTTAATTTTATTTTCAAATGGATTTACACAAATTATATGAATATAATCTATAATTTTTAGCTTATTGTTTTACACTTTAATTGTTGATCATCATACTTTACATTACAAACACAGTAGTAATTATATTTTGTAAATCATTTCATTTTAAATGATTCAATAAAATTTTGGCAGCACTTCCCCTTTTTTCCCTGTATCTTATAGGGAACAAAAAGAAAGTGTTGTAGAAATTTTATGAACCGTTTAAAATGAAATGATTTGCAAAATATAATTACTTTATTGTATTTGTAACTTGTCCAATATAGGGACAAATTTGACAAATACTGTATCGGATGAATATAAATGTCCATTCTATGATAAAAATGAATATCCATATAACGATCATATACAATTTAGACGAGGCCAAAATCTATCTAAGAGATTATAAAAAGTAAAGCGTATTATATAATAATTTTTACAATAATTTATTTACATTCTAAGAAATACATACACTAAATCGTCGTTTTCGTCATCTAAAATGCATACACTAATTAAATTATGAGCATCGACTCTAATTAATCCAAACTAGTCCTAATGTGGGTATGCACTAATTAGTCAACACACATACACCAAATAACGCACATATACACTAAACAAATTATTTTTCTCAACATGTAAATGATAAACAATTATAATAACAACCTAATTAGCATTCAATAGGGTATAACAAACAATCAATGCGGTATTATAAAGAAATATGACAACAAATTAACCATAATTTACAAAATCAAAATTAAATAGGGTTTATGAATTAAACCTTCTTACCGAGAAATAGCTAATGGAGAGAGTTGAAAATTGAAGATGGAGACTTGCTGATGGCGTGGAGGAGGAGTTGGAGAAGCTGAAACTGATTTGGGGAGGAAGATGATAATGGGCGAAACTGTCGGCCTGGGGTTAAGATATTCTCGACTTTGCAATGGCTTTCGACGGCCGCAGACGGCTTCATTTGCAACGGCTTCCACGGCTTCCACGGCTACCGTCGGCTAATTTATTTTATTTTCATTTATGTCACGGTAATTGCTTGCCGTCGGCAGCCGTCGCAAAAAATCGACAGGCCATCGACAGCAGTCGAAAAATGGCATCGCAATTAACAGTATTTTTAGTAGAGTAAATTATATGGTACTGTTTGGCCATATTATCTTTTCTTCTATTTCGAACATTAAAACATTTAATTTCTATATACCATTACTATTATTAACAATTATAATTAATTACGATTATGATTGAAGTTTCATGCATTTAGCCTACAATACATTATGTAAATTACACCAACATTAACTCAATCATATATGTTAATAAGCAGTTTAAAGTGTATCCATTCTTCAAAATATTATATATGCAAATATTGTTAATTCGCTTTACAAGATGCTTATATTTTTAAGCATTATACATATCTCTGTCATTAATAATTAGACCTAGATATAATAATTTCCATTCAATCTTCAATCTCATTTAAATTTCAAAATATCCACTGACTCTGTTTGTGCATTTCTGTAAAGTCCTCATTAGATTTCAAAATTACAACATTACAACTAATTCTCATATCCTCTTTTCTACCAACAATTTTTTTCCATTTCTATGTGACCTACACGGCCATACATCAGTATACTAAATAGATATGTAATCATACCAAAATATGGTCTTAAACCTACTCAGCGCTTTGAAAAAAGTACATGGTACTTGCAAAAGCAAAATATTACGAAACTTAACGACTTATATCTAATAACGTGCAATGGTTTGAGCATATTGAATTATATTAAGTGCACGTACATGTACTCAATATACCAATGGCTATTATAAACATGCATATCACAACGAGGAAATTATGATTTTGCCAAATGTAGAAAATCACACTCACTTTATTTTGTCCATTTCTTAAATTTCAAAATGTAGGGAAATCTCGGGCTTTCCTGCTTTGTGAAGTTAAGATAGGCACTTTAAGATTGAAAGTAGTAATGGGAGCACAAGAGTTTATAATTCTCCAATATGGAGATTCTTCCACTATACCAAATAATAGTAGGATTACAAGAATATGATTACAAAAGCAACTCACACTCGGTGGCTCACTCAAGCTTGAGGATAGAGACTTCCCAAGCTATCTCTCATTTTCTTTCAAAGAGGCTCTCTTTTATAATTCTTGGATATTTCCTTTTTTGATTGATTAAGAATGAAGGCTCCTACCCCTATTTATACCACTCAACCTCCACAATGAATGGTGGAGATTACTTGTATCCAAGGGTGGAGATTGATTCTCTAGAATTCTCCACACTCTCTAGGAATCTCTACACTCTTTCATTCCCTTCTACATCCTTCCATACTCTTCCGTAAGGTTCCAGAAGGTTCCACACATCTCCAGAATATTCCAGAGGGTTCCACACTCTTCCACAAGCTTCTAGAGAGTTCTCCGGAACGTTCTAGAAAATTCTACTTCTCTAGAAAGATCTAGAATTTTCTAGAAACTTTCCAATTAAGTAGGGAACTGAGGAGTAGAAGGGCTTGTAACTCATCATCAATCTTCATATCAACTTTTGTTAGTTGATTTAGGATCCCCTTGAAATTATTCAAGTGCTCAATCATACTATGACCATCCTTATACTCCAACTTCACCAACCGTCGAACTAAATTAGCCTTGTTACGAGGCGTTTTCTTCTGAATCATGGACTCAAGTTTTGTCCATAATTCATAAGCATTTGTATAAGTAGAAACATGCTCGAAGAGAGTTTTGTCAATGTACTTACAGATCATAGCAACATCCTTCCGGTTCAATAGTTCCCACTGAGCATCACTCTTTCCTTCTACCTTGTCTTTGTAGATGATGGGCTCATACAAATCCTTGCAATACAAGTGGTCCTCCATCATCGGCTTCCAATAGGAGTAGTTGTTGGTTGTGAGCTTGAACATGTCTCCATCATGAGCGACATTATCCTCCATCTTGAACTTGCACGAGCTTGATTATGGCTACGGATGAACCTGGCTCTAATACCACTGTTGGGAAATCTCGGGCTTTCCCGCTTCGTGAAGTTAAGATAGGCACTTTAAGATTGAAAGTAGTAATGGGAGCAAAGAGTTTATAATTCTTCAATATGGAGATTCTTCCACTATACCAAATAATAGTAGGATTACAAGAATATGATTACAAAATCACCTCATACTCGGTGGCTCACTCAAGCTTGAGGATGGAGACTTTCCAAGCTATCTCTCTTTTTCTCTCAAAGAGGCTCTCTTTTATAATTCTTGGATATTTCCTTTTTTTGATTGATTAAGAATGAAGGCTCCTACCCCTATTTATACTACTCAACCTCCACAATGAATGGTGGAGATTACTTGTATCCAAGGATGGAGATTGATTCTCTAGAATGCTCCACACTCTCTAGGAATCTCTACTCTCTTTCATTCCCTTCTACATCCTTCCATACTCTTTCGGAAGGTTCCACACATCTCAAGAATATTCTAGAGGGTTCCACACTCTTCCACAAGCTTCTAGAGAGTTCTCCGGAACATTCTAGAAAATTCTATACTTCTCTAGAAAGATCTAGAATTTTCTAGAAACTCTCCAGTTAAGAAGGGATCCCAACACAAAATTACAGTTATACAGTTAATTCCATATCATAACTGGCCAAACGGCCTCCCTACTCCCCCCAAACTAACACAATGCTCTTATGACAGTTAGTGTGACGAGGTCAATTGTAACAACCCGCATATTTTACGATTGAATATTTAAATATTTTATTTAAATATAACATCATTCGTCGGATTTTAGTCCGAAAAGCTAATTTTTGCAAACAATCGAATTTGGACTCGAGACCCCCTCCATTGAGTTCAAAATGCCGTTTGCGACCTTTTTGAGTATAAACTTCGATATGTTTGGAAATAGTAGAATTTTGCTACTTTTTCACTTAGGGCTTTAGTCTGGGTTTCAGCCCTATATCCTAACACAAGCCCCTAGCTCCACCCCCACTTCTCTTTATTCACTTCGATTTCCTAATACAACTCAAGCTTTATCAAAAATGGGGGAAGAGAAAAAGAATTAGGAAATTCAAAGCCCTAATCATCTTTGCAAATCCAAGTTCTATCTCCAAATTCAAGAAGAGGCTATTGGTAAGCCTTCTCTTCATCTTCTCCAACTCTTTCCTTCTTCAATTTCAGAAATTCCTAAACCTAACTTTGGGAATGTTCTTCTTTTAAAGCTTAGATTCAAGCTTCTTGAGTTGGGATTGAAGAGTGGTTGATCCTCCTTTGCTTTCAAGCTTCTTCTTTATCGTTTTTGGGTTCAAAGGTGATATTTTTATCTCACATCTATGACTATAATTATCTTTGGTTGTTAGGTATGAATTCCTAACACCTCTTCATGTGCATTTGCTCTTGATTTGGATTGGTTTTGTGAATATTCCAATTTTTGGGTTTTTAAGTCAAATTTTTGTGAAAATCCTTTTATGGATGTTTGATCATGCTTTTGGTGATGCACTGAGGAGCATATAGGGCTGGGTTGCTGATTAGCATAAACCCTTAGAGCCAATGTTCGTCCGGTTGCGTTTTGGAAGAGTTTGCTCTTTATTTGGAAAGGCTGAAAAACAGCCCAGGCATGATTCAGTCGACTAAAAATCTCAGTTCAGTCGACTGAATCTGGAGCCCGAAAGTTTCCAGGCAGGATTCAGTCGATTGAAATCTCTGTTCAGTCGACTGAACCTGGAAACAGAAAGTTTCCAGGCATGATTCAATCGACTGAAATCTCTATTCAGTCGACTGAACCTGGAAACAGAGAGTTTCCAGGCAGAATTCAGTCAACTGAAAATCTCTGTTCAGTCAACTGAATTTGTTGTTTCTGCCCAATTTGCCTTTTGGGATTGAATTTCCAATTTAAATCGACTCGTGATGATCCTATTTGTTGTTATCATTTATTATGACTTTGATGACTCCTTTTTTGGGATATTTGAATATCCATTTCGATGGATCCTTTATCGGTTTAAATGGATTTGATTCATGTCTTCGTATGTGAATTTTTGATGATTGATTGTTTCTACAATCATTTCTATGGCTTGTCACTTTAAAAATACAAAGGTTTCTATACTAGTAGTAAATATTCAAACTCTTTACAAAGATGATTTCAATTCTATTTTTAATACAAAGCTCGTTTATAAAACCGTTTTCCAATCTATTAGTATATACAAACCTTTACTTCATTCGTATGAGAAAATCTAATTAAACGACTTAGCAAAACAAGTGGTACGAAACGCTTGCGTTTACTTTGCCGGTTAATTCTTTGACTTGTTCGTTTGAATCTCTTGTGACAATTTTCGAGGGGAAATCTACAATTTGTTCGTAAATATTTAAGTTAAGCTAGTGGTTATGGGACATGAAGCTAAACTCATATATTTACTAGCTTAGTGTAATTGACACTTCTTGATGATCGATGATGATCATTTTATGGTTTAGAATAGCAATGTGCGATATCTCTTTGTCCGCATTGGGGGACTATACCCTGTCAGGAGGAGCTTCGGCTCATCAGGAGGAGCTTCGGCTCATCAGCAGGAGCTTCGGCTCATTGTCCGCAATAGGGGACTATACCCTGTCAGGAGGAGCTTCGGTTCATCAGGAGGAGCTTCGGCTCATCAGGAGGAGCTTCGGCTCATTGTCCGCAATGGGGGACTATACCCTGTCAGGAGGAGCTTCGGCTCGTTTTTTATGGGATAACGACCCATTTTATGATACGCGTGTTGGGGAGTTTTCACAATCCCGTTTTTGATAGGCTTCTTCCTCTCTTGTGATTTCTGGATTTCTCATTGATGATTTCTGGAATTTATGTTTCACCAACTTGTACAAATTGGCATTGAAGTGTATGTCATTATTTGTGGCTTGGTGAATTAAATTAAGAATATGACATTCTTTTTAATCTTTGAGAAGATTCTTGTGATATTGATTAATCTCTGGATTGATTTTCGATTAGATACTTATCACAGTATGGCTTTATGGTTATCATATGTTTTTGTCATATCTCTTATTCTATATCTCATTTTATCTTATAATTATAGCTGGACTGATCCGTTTATTATTTTCTTATTAAATAATACTCGGGTCAGACTGAGATTTTACATGTGCTTCCTCATGACTTCTTATCTGGGACTATCATCTGACTTTTGGCTAACTACTTTAGCATTGTAGTTTTTGGTTGTATACATTCGATATATTGACTCATTGATGTATACATATTCTGTTGTCTAGCACTTGTGTCTATTCTTTTCTGTTATTGTGGATCTTATTTGACCACTACTCTGATGTACACTTTCATGTGTTATATTCATATCTATTTCCGCCTTTGTGATATGAATTGTCTGTGACTGATTTGTGTTATGTTTATTTCTATATTTGTTTCCGAAGTATATATACATAGCCACCGTGTAGTAGCTTTGAGTTTGTATCGGTACGTCGGATTTCCTCTTAAGATGAAAAGTTATATTTTTATCTGGCATATCAGTACTCGCACAAAGCAATTACATGGATGGTCGCTCCTCAATAGCCTTATTCTCCGTGCTAGTTGACGGCATTACCCCATAGTGTCCTTGGCTAGCGTGGGTATAGAGGTGAGGCATCACAGCTTGGTATCGGAGCCAAACTTCGGAACAATGTAGAATAATCTAGCAAGGATCATTGTCCTAAGTCTTTCATAGGAATCGTGCCATAGGATTTAATTCGAGTCTTCGTACCGTTCTATCCTATTTCTTTTTATGATGCCTTGTTTTATCAATCATGATTGTTTGATATTCATTCTGAGAATAACTTTTTCTTCTTCTTTCTTTCTTAAAGAAGAGAAATGGTTAGATCTGGCCGGACCAACGTCGGTCAATCCAGTGCTACTCCTCAGGATGGAGTATTTATGTCTACCCAGCAGCTTCTAGATCTTGTTAAGAATGCTCAAGCTATCAGACCCATTCCAGAGCCTACTCATCCTAGATCCGGTTTTGCACGCTTGTGTAGAGATTATACCGATTTGGGTGGAGGGCCATTCCGGGAATCCGAGAGTGTCATTGAAATTCAAGCTTGGCTTAGATCATGCGACCGCATCTTTTCTCGCATGAATCTTGTTGATCTCTACCGAGTCCAAGTGGCTTCTAGCATGCTCCAAGAAAGAGCATTGGATTGGTATGAGCTTCTTATTTCTGAAATCGTTGAAGTGGATCTCACTTGGGAGAAATTCCGGGAAAGATTCGAATTGAAATTTGTGCCGGAGGCTGAAAAAGTAACTTTGGCCCGGCGTTTTATCGACCTTGTTCAAGGTGAATCTTCTGTGACGGACTACGTCGCATCTTTCGAATCTCTTTCTAAATACGGGGTCGAATACATTAATACCCCACTGAAGAAAAATTAGAGATTTATTTATGGCTTGAACAAGAATCTTAAAAAGCCTTTACTTTTGAAACTAGAAGTTTCTTTCGATCAGCTTATAGATATCGCTCTTCGACTTGAAGAGGCCGATAGAGAAAGCAATGTTGAGATTGTGGGTGTCAAGAAGAAGAGACATCCTTTTATTAAGTTCGAAAGTCCTAATCCAAACAAGAGGGTGAAGCAAGTGACTTCTACAGCAAAGACTCCCATCCCTAATCGTGGAGAATGCTACAATTGTGGCTCTAAGGACTATCATATAAATAAGTGTCCAAGGCCTATTTCTTGCCGCTATTGCAAAAGTGCGGATCATTATATATCTTCCTGTCCCAAACGGAGAGGGAGAGCTGAATGTAGTGCGAGCTCCTAGCAGCACATCTCGTGGTCAAGGTATTTCTCATTCTACCCTTGACGATATTTGTTTTGTGATTATCTTATTCGAGTTCTTTTTTATATGGGTTTCATCTCATTATTTTTATATCAAAAGAACTTGTGATTCTTTTTCTTTAAACATTTCTAGGCTTGATGACTTCTTTGAGGATTGCGAATCCGGATTGGTGGATCCGCAACACTCAATTTGCTTTTTATTGATGTCGAAATTATTTTATGTGATTTTTCTTTCCAAACCGATTTTTACTTATGCTTCGGAATGGACTTTTGTAAGGATTGGCTTAATTATTATGAAGCCATATCCTTTGTCCCGTGTGGACTATTCATCTTCGACATTTCCAATCTGTTAAGCATATTTCTGTTTTTCCTTTGTGATTTTGATTCCAATTTGATGGCATCATTTTATTCTTTAAGCTCAAATGACGAGGAAAGTGTTATTTCTCTCATTCATGTAGTTTGAGAATTTTTCGGTATTTTTGAGTTTGTCTTAGATTTATCACCTAAGCAATATTTTGAGTGGTGTTAAGGTCTTTTTAGCTCGACCTTGCCATCGATTTTCATTTGCTACGAGTTGCGGGAGTTAGCATTCCATTTACCGCGTTCCGCACTCGTTATGAAACTTATGAATGACTTATTATGTCATTCAGTTTGTCCAGCTTATTTCATCCATTTTATAAATCGAGTATTCTATGAATATTTCAATGAGACCATTCTTGTATTTATTGATTTTGGATGAAAACAGCAATTTAAAATTTTGCAAATCTTTTTCATAAGATTTATTTATAAGTACAATTTGATTTTTTCTCTTAAACGAGCAAAGAATATTCTTAAAGGTTTTTAAGAAAACATGTTTATCATATAGAATATGATTTTGTGATTGTATTGCCCATTGAGTGCTTTAAGAATTCTGGTCGATGCGCTTAATCAACGTTATCGATAGGGATTTCCTAAACGCTATGATGAGACAATCAGACACAGTAAATTGACTTGTAAAATGTAAATTTTTCTGAAAAGACTATTACATAAAGATAATTGTAATTTTGAAAGTTTTAGCTTTTCGGGAAAGAAGATTATTTAAAAGAAATTCTTTCTTTTCGATACTCTTATTCTTGTGATTCCCGAAGGGAACCAAGACTTTATCTTTTGTACCAATGCTAATCGTATTGGTTTGGATGCCGTTCTCTTGCAAAAGAGAACGTGCTATCACTTTTGTTTCTAAATCATTAAAGCCTATCGAGACTAGATATCCCACTTATGATCTAGTGCTCGCGGCTATTGTTTTCGCTTTTAGAATTTGGCGATATTATCTTTTGGGAGAGAAATTTATTCTCTACCCCGATCATAAATCTTTGGAATATTTTTTTTCTCATAAGGAACTTAATATTGGCTTGAGTTCCTTGCATCTTATGATCTTGATAGTTTTTTTTATACTTCCGGAAAGGGCAATCGTGTTGCCAATGCCCTTAGTTGTAAGCAACAAGCGGTTGTTTCTTTGATGATATCCCACTGGAATGATCTCGAGACTTTGTCCACTTATGAGATTCGAGATCGTGAATCCAATTCATGTTCATCTCTTGTTTTGTGTAGCCGGGAGGCTCGTCCTTCTCTTTTGAACCATACCTCTTTTGGCTAAACTCTGTGTCAAACTAAAATTGCATGGAGTTCCTACTTTTATTATTAGCTATCGTGATCCATTATTTTACTAGTGGACTTTGGTATGATCTTCAAAAGCTTTGGGAACAAATCTTAATTTTTAGCACCGCTTACCGTCCTCAATCCGATGGACAAATAGAGCGTGTGAATCAACTCTTGAAGATCTCTTTCGTTCATGTGTTCTTGATTTTGGTGGAAGTTGGGAAAGTTATATTTCCCTTGTTGAGTTTTCTTCCAATAATAACTTCCAGCCTTGCATTGGTATGGCACTCTACGGAAGGCCGTGACGATTCTCTTTGTGATTGACTTGAAGCCGGTAAGAAGCTGGTTTTAGGTCTTGATTTTATTGGTGTTCCGAAATTATTCGAGCTTTGGTTCATCTGGCGTACCGTTATTGTACTACGCCGTTGTTCCAAATTATTTGAGTTTCTCGTTTCTCGGGCGTACCGTTTTTGTACTACGTCATTGCCCCAGCTCAATTTTCTGTTATGCATGACGTTTTCCACGTCTTTCAACTACGGAAATGCCTTTGGAATTTCAATTTTTATTCTTGAGCCCGGTGTTATTGTGGAGATTGAAGTTTCTCCTATTTGACTTATGAGCAACGTTCTATTCGCATCATTGCATCGGAGGTTGAGCGCCTTTGAAATAAAGATGTCCTTCTTGTGAAAGTTCAATGGTTCTCGAATCATAGGGATTTCTCTTGGGAATCCAGAGAACTCATCGAGCAAATACGTTCGGACTAACTCTTTCGTGCTCTTTATGGTGAACTTCTTATTTCAAATTTTCTTTTGTGTTGATATGCTTTTATGGTTGTTACTTTTATTTTCCTCTTAATTGTTGCGAGGACGCAATTTCTTTAAGGAGGGGAGTCTGTAACAACCCGCATATTTTACGATTGAATATTTAATTTTTTATTTAAATATAACATCGTTCGTCGGATTTTAGTCCGAAAAGCTACTTTTTGCAAACAATCGAATTTGGACTCGAGACCCCCTCTATTAAGTTCAAAATGTCGTTTGCGACCTTTTTGAGTATAAACTTCGATATGTTTGGAGAGAGTAGAATTTTGCTGCTTTTTCACTTAGGGCTTTAGTCTGGGTTTCAGCCCTATATCCTAACACAAGCCCCTAGCTCCACCCCCACTTCTCTTCATTCACTTCCATTTCCTAATACAACTCAAGCTTTATCAAAATTGGGGGAAGAGAAAAAGAATTAGGAAATTCAAAGCCCTAATCATCTTTGCAAATCCAAGTTCTATCTCCAAATTCAAGAAGAAGCTATTGGTAAGCCTTCTCTTCATCTTCTCCAACTCTTTCCTTCTTCAATTTCAGAAATTCCTAAACCTAACTTTAGGAATGTTCTTCTTTTAAAGCTTAGATTCAAGCTTCTTGAGTTGGGATTGAAGAGTGGTTGATCCTCCTTTGCTTTCAAGCTTCTTCTTTATCGTTTTTGGGTTCAAAGGTGAGATTTTTATCTCACATCTATGACTATAATTATCTTTGGTTGTTTGGTATGAATTCCTAACACCTCTTCATGTGCATTTGCTCTTGATTTGGATTGGTTTTGTGAATATTCCAATTTTTGGGTTTTTAAGTCAAATTTGTGTGAAAATCCTTTTATGGATGTTTGCTCATGCTTTTGGTGATGCACCGAGGAGCATATAGGGTCGGGTTATTGATTAGCATAAACCCTTAGAGCCAATGTTCATCCGGTTGTGTTTTGGAAGAGTTTGCTCTTCATTTGGAAAGGCTGAAAAACAGCCCAGGCATGATTCAGTCGACTGAAAATCTCTATTCAGTCGACTGAATCTGGAGCCCGAAAGTTTCCAGGCAGGATTCAGTCGACTGAAATCTCTATTCAGTGGCACTGAACCTGGAAACAGAAAGTTTCCAGGCATGATTCAGTCGACTGAAATCTCTGTTCAGTCAACTGAACCTGGAAACAGAGAGTTTCCAGGCAGAATTCAGTCAACTGAAAATCTCTGTTCAGTCAACTGAATTTGTTGTTTTTGCCCAATTTGCCTTTTGGGATTGAATTTCCAATTTAAATCGACTCGTGATGATCCTATTTGTTGTTATCATTTATTATGACTTTGATGACTCCTTTTTCGGGATTTTTGAATATCCATCTCGATGGATCCTTTATCGGTTTAAATGGATTTGATTCACGTCTTCGTATGTGAATTTTTGATGATTGATTATTTCTACAATCATTTCTATGGCTTGTCACTTTAAAAATACAAAGGTTTCTATACTAGTAGTAAATATTCAAACTCTTTACAAAGATGATTTCAATTCTATTTTTAATACAAAGCTCGTTTATAAAACCGTTTTCCAATCTATTAGTATATACAAACCTTTACCTCATTCGTATGAGAAAATCTAATTAAACGACTAAGCAAAACAAGTGGTATGAAACGCTTGCGTTTACTTTGCCGGTTAATTCTTTGACTTGTTCGTTTGAAACTCTTGTGACAATTTTCGAGTGGAAATCTACAATTTGTTCGTAAATATTTAAGTTAAGCTAGTGGTTATGGGACATGAAGCTAAGCTCATATATTTACTAGCTTAGTGTAATTGACACTTCTTGATGATCGATGATGATCATTTTATGGTTTAGAATAGCAATGTGCGATGTCTCTTTGTCCGCAATGGGGGACTATACCCTATCAGGAGGAGCTTCGGCTCATGTCCGCAATGGGGGACTACACCCTGTCAGGAGGAGCTTCGGCTCATCAGGAGAAGCTTCGGCTCTTCAGGAGGAGCTTCGGCTCATCAGGAGGAGCTTCGGCTCATTGTCCGCAATAGGGGACTATACCCTGTTAGGAGGAGCTTCGGCTCGTTTTTTTATGGGATAACGACCCATTTTATGATACGCGTGTTGGGGAGTTTTCACACTCCCATTTTTGATAGGCTTCTTCCTCTCTTGTGATTTCTGGATTTCTCATTGATGATTTCTGGAATTTATGTTTCACCAACTTGTACAAATTGGCATTGAAGTGTATGTCGTTATTTGTGGCTTGGTGAATTAAATTAAGAATATGACATTCTTTTTAATCTTTGAGAAGATTCTTGTGATATTGATTAATCTCTAGATTGATTTTCGACTAGATACTTATCACAGTATGGCTTTATGGTTATCATATGTTTTTGTCATATCTCTTATTCTATATCTCATTTTATCTGATAATTATAGCTAGACTGATCCGTTTATTATTTTCTTATTAAATAATACTCGGGTCAGACTGAGATTTTACAGGTGCTTCCTCATGACTTCTTATCTGGGACTATCATCTGACTTTTGGCTAACTACTTTAGCATTGTAGTTTTTGGTTGTATACATTCGATATATTGACTCATTGATGTATACATATTCTGTTGTCTAGCACTTATATCTATTCTTTTGTGTTATTGTGGATCTTATTTGACCACTACTCTGATGTACACTTTCATGTGTTATATTCATATCTATTTCCGCCTTTGTGATATGAATTGTTTGTGACTGATTTGTGTTATGTTTATTTCTATATTTGTTTCCGAAGTATATATACATAGCCACCGTGTAGTAGCTTTGAGTTTGTATCGGTATGTCGGATTTCTTCTTGAGATGAAAAGTTATATTTTTATTTGGCATATCAGTACTCGCACAAAGCAATTACATGGATGGTCGCTCCTCAAGAGCCTTATTCTCCGCGCTAGTTGACGGCATTACTCCGTAGTGTCCTTGGCTAGCGTGGGTATAGAGGTGGGACGTCACATCAATACATTCTCCTCTCTCACCTCTTCCTTCGCCTGAAACATCACTAAAACACTAAAGAAGTTTCAAAAAGTTGTCAAGAAAGGTGATGATCTTGGCCAAACGGCAAAAAAGTTTATTAGTTTTTGTTGATATGGTATTTCCATATTAAAAAAGATTGGAAAGATATTTGAGTCAAAGTGAAATTATGACTCAAATTTATTGTCTGTTTTCATGTATTAAAGAAGATAATGAACTGTATAAGAAAAAATATTTATTTTGAAAGAATGAAGTATAAGCTGGTTGAAGAAGTCATTTTATCAAGCGTACTAATATTGGAAGAAACCGGAAAAATCAAATGGATTAAATTTTCACATATGAATAGGAGAATTGATGGGGTATTGTTTATTAGCTTAAATCAGATACTTCAACCAAGTAATCCCTATGTATAGACGGTTGTTCTTTAAAGATTTGAGAAACCTTTTAATTTGTATTTTTCTTATTCTTCTTTTTAACCTTCATTATCAATCTTATAATATCTATTAAAGAAAGTTGTGCATCTTTGATCTGTGATTATATTAGTTTTTTGTATGTTCTATCTCACAATCAACACGATCGTGTTACTTTTGCTACATTTGCACTATGTCGATTTTTTGTAGTAGTTTTTCTACATAACAATTAGATTATCTGTAATTACAAAATTGCTTGATCTATCATTTGAGTAATTTAGTCATGTTATAAGATATAATACAAATGAATCTCTATGTATTACACACCACGTTTTCAAATTACTTCTTCTGATGTATTCTTTATGAACACTATGTCCATACAATTAATATAGGCATATTAGCTTTTCGCATATTCATAACTACATCCAAAATTTCCAACTATATTTTAGTTGTATATTTGTAGTTTTATGCAATACTCTAAAATCTGAACTAACTCAAAAAATCTTGACCAACTCTTTTCAATTGTTTATTTTCGTGTCCAAACTATTTACTAAGATCTGGAATATGATCAAGTTTCTAAGACAGTTTATTAAGCTATGCATCAATGTAAAGTCATATACTAAGAGCTAAATTTCTTATTGGTTATATATTAAGCTATGCATTGAATTGTATGTTTGTATTAAACGCCCATAGCTGCGAATGCTGAAACATAACATTTATAGGTAAAGTAAATAAGATATCGGTGGGATGGTGTTAGTTTCTGATAAATAAGCTCCATGACTGTCAGTAAAATCTTTATTTTGTCAATTATATAAATTGAAAACTTCATACAGAGTATATAACTCTTTTGAAGTTTCTCCCTTAAATTGCAGTTATAACCCATTATGTAACTTATATCATACAAGATTCAAAATAGATGCAGAAATTTTAGGTTTATATTCCAGTGGTTTAACATGGTACCATTCTATTTTTTTGGGACCCCGTTACCATCATTTATTACAAATGCTACAAAACTTAGCTCATTTTATGATTGTTATCTCCTATAAAAATTAAGATCACATCAAAATTTCTAACCTCCTTGAAATTTTAAGTCAATATTAACCACTGAGATATCTATTTTAACCATTGATTTAAAGAACCAAGTTCCTTGTGCTAGAAATACTCAAATTAGTTTAAAAAAATTCAGAGATTTTAACTATATTGTTAGTATATGTGTAAATATTATGGCATTTGATGCAATGTAGCTCAAGATATTAAATAATGGTGCTAAAAAGAGGGGTGTAACCTTTCTCCTTATGAAAAACTTGGTTATAGTTAAAAAAATGATGTTGAAACTTGCAAATTAAATCGCTGAACTTGAGAACAATGCACTATTGGCATGAAAACATAACAATACATTTCTTAACTTGTTTCGACCGTTTCTTAACATTGAGTGGTTGATGACACATTGACATTAATGATGTTTATAGTTTATAGAAGCAGTTTTGAAATGTAAAAATGTCTGAGTTATTCTATGTTTAATAGTTTATATTTAATAGTTCAATTTAATATTTAAATTTATTAACCTGTCACATAAACTGTTATCGAGCTATTATCATGCATAGCTCTCTTATATAAAAGGAAGTAAATTGCTTTTTATGGAACATTTTCTATGTCTAAAATAAAACTTATTACTCTTTATATAGTTCGTGTTATTAAATTTATGGGGGGAAAGAGTTGTTACTCTTTACATAGTTGATGTTATTAAAGTTATATTACCTTGTTTCCCCCTCACCATAATTTCCAACTTCAAAAAACCATATGGAGAAAAGGAGATTGGAGAAAAGAGAGATGATACTGAAAGCTCGTTGCAATAACAATGATCATAAAAAGGTTTCAGCTAAAAGGTTACCTGTGTTCTTCCGAGCTATAAACTATGCTTGAATCTGTGTTTGTACATAAAATTTTTATAAGTCGTGAATATGCAACAGTCTCTAATTTCTTCCCTTACAAGCCGATCTCTACAGCTTATTATACTGAAGCCATTGTTACCTTGTTGGGTACCATCTCCTCTACAGAGATGACTTCAACTTTAGAAAATGGACAATCTAAAGTACAACAGTTGATAGACATATGCTAGTTTCTTCAAAGAGAAAATAAATTACAGTACAAGAAATGAGCGTCCTTAAAAATGTTTAAATTCAAACCGTTTTTTCTTTTAAATAATTGCTTACATATAAGATCAGTGTCCTTTTTTAGTCCTGGTGAGGAGTTCACATTTTAGTTTAAAATCACATTTGCATTGAGATGTACCTTTCATCAACTTTATTATATAATTTTTTCTGAAATTCTAAGTTTCTGGCTCATAATTGAAATAATGGCACAATAGAAAACTCTTAACACCAACCCACTATTACATGACCTGCAAATAGTTCAATACGTGCTTTGGGAAATGGCTTGAAAATTACCTTACACCACACACTTAAAAACAGACTGACACATAAACAAAAAAGGGTAATATAGGAAAAAACTCTGATAATGCAGTTGCACTACACTACTGCCAGGTAGAAGTGTATTTGTGCACTGCTCAGTGCTTTTACACTGTTGTAGCAGTAGTGAGAAGCACTGCACTGCTAGGCATCAGTGCACAATTGTGCATTTGTGTACTGCAGTACTGCTAGCAGTAGTGCCCACGGATAAACAAGAGTGGAATATGTTATCTGGATTGATCTTAAGATCTTAGGTAACATGTTGAATATATAACTAACAAGTTGGAGAATGAAGGTGTTTGTTTGATTCATCATTACATTATAGTTGAAAAATGCAAGAATTAAATGAAAAGAAAACCAGTCTTAGGTAAACATAGAATAACAATAACAGTAGTCCTTATCATGGTCCTTCGATTGAGACTTGCTTGTTTCCTTTTTTTATCAACTTTCTTAGAATTATTGTTAAAGTATTGATACATGCACTAATATAACCATTACTTACTATGCTGCTTAGATTTTCTTATTGTGTCTTGTACATAAGTGATAACAATTGTGTGACTTTCACTTTTCTATGTTAATTTTGTTCAGTACTTTCAGTTTAAGAAACCAAAACGACCAAGGTTTCTACACAAAATGCATTTATTGTTCTCAAAATAACTCTTTCAAACAATCGAATATCACACAACCTTAAAAAATAATGTCTTGGTGTGCGATTTTCAAAGAGGAAAAATCAAAAAATTATTTTTATGTCAAAGCAAGTATACAGAAGAGAGAACAAATCGGGGACCCATGGTTTTTTCGTTCCCTCAATTCTCATTCTCTCTCCCCATAATTCTTGACAATTTATTATTCTTGGAAAGTTAATAACAACCGAGTATCAGTAAATCAAAAGGTCTTCACACGTTCCACTACAAGCAAAAGTTTTTCGTCAAACAGAAAACTTTTACTGGAAGTACCAATTTCATTAGTGAAAATTGCTAAACAGCCATCTATGTCTGCACCGTCTAAATCCAGAGAAATTAAAAATGATTATGAACCTAACATGATTATAATACAAACAATCATGCGTATGCAACAGGCAACTAATGTTACAATAGTATTTTTAATTGACATTAATTTGAATAAATACTTCAATAATTATAAGTCGATAAGAGAATATGTGATCATGATATCAGTTGATGTAAAGAAACTTGATACAATATTATATATATAGCGCTATATAGTACAGTCTTACTATATAAAATTCAATTAGCTAGCTACTTCAAAAACTAAAGAGCCAATTAGCATATTTTGATAGATTACACAGATTGGCATCAATAACCAAACTAATACCATATTACTTGGTTAATAACAGTGTTTAATGCATGCTACTTATGAAATACACCAGTTATATTGACAATAGCAGACAACATAAGTTGAGTATAATGTATATAGCATTTAGGCATGTTCATTGAGCGACGAGTATTTTTGGTATTTTTTCGCAATCTCAAGTAAAACCTTATGACATGCATGGCTGTAAAAGCAAATATTTTATCAGAGTATCAGAAGACAACATTTAGCAGTTACGATATGGCATGGGGGATAGCTAGATACTAATATCTGGCACAAACTTTAATAATTGACCTGTAATATATGCACATGTCTAGGTGTATTGAAGGTTTAAGTTATTATAGTAGAAGATGCAAGCATTATACAGTTTCAGATTGACCCCAATATGTTTATAGTCAACTTTATCACTGTAATATTTTTACAGAAGTAAAATTTTATGAATTGCTTTCCCTCTCTATTCCCTAATTTATATGTAAACGTTTTAAAATAATTAACCATAATAGTTACAGTTATACCCTATTTTAAGGTTCGAGGAAGAAATTTTACATTTTTAAGTATAGGAACACAAAATTCTAAAATTCAGTGGAAGTCTTATGTGCTGTTCTTACTGAAAAACAAGGCTTAGGATCTTCACATTGGCAACATTAATGATGAGAGTGACTAATAATCGGTGATTTCATGGAATGGATCTTTCAGTTAATACAAAAAAAGTGATACAGCAGGGTCTAAATTCTATTGCCAAATTCAATCTTATCATACTCTTAAACGCAAAAAAATATAAAAATACTTATCAAGATAGCTCCTATGCAGACACATACAAATATACTTTATAAATAACAAATTGTTATTTATAGAAAAGTGAAAACAATTTGTTTCTTATTTACTATTCCTTTTCTGCCTTATCTGTTCAAAATCCAAAAGCCCTTAAAATTCAAGCATCCACATTTCACACAAGAAATATTAGAATGGCCAAATGCTGACATGTTTAGCAAAGTGTCCAAAAATTGGTTCAATCCAATCATTAAGTTTACGATTGCTAATGTATACTTTCAAATGTTTATAGTGTTGAATTCATATTTGTGTTCGAGATAATTTTCTGAATACTAAATATCTATATCCATGAATACCAAATAGGTATTGGATTGATATAACTTACTATTTCAATGTCAAATTCTTAAGATTAACTGTTACAGTAGATAAATATGATAATAAATATTGTTGTAACAAAAGAATTTCCTTCAACAAATAAGAAAGAACCTTCCTCCTCTCGATTTCTAGCTGTTACAGGCTCGGACCTCCTAAGGACACGACTAAATCCTTCCTCCTTTTGATTTCTTGGACCTCCTGAGGACACGCCGTATAATATCGACAAATGAAAGGGAGGGGCGGCGATTAGGGCAAACGCGGAGGGAAATATGGGAGGAGGGTGATTAGGGCAAACTGAAAGTAAATGAAAGGGGCGTACGTCTGTTTTGGGAACGTGGGATTACGTAGTCCAACAAATAAAAAAATTAACAAAACTTCACAACGGCTTTGAGCCGTTGCAAAAGTCAAACGACCATTAGCCATTTTAATGATTTTACAATGGCTCTAAACCATTGCTATTTAGCAACGACTAAGAACCATTGCGATTCTTTCGCATTGGGGTGTTACAAAACTGCCAATATGGTGTAGTGGAGGTCCATTTATGGGACAAATACCTGGAACTTAAGCCAAAAAATAAGAGAGAAATGCAAGGTATGAAAACAAAACTATTTTATATTTGTAATTATGTATCATATCAATTGGTTATTTATAATTTTGACACATTGTAAAGATAATAATATTTTGAACTGGTATAAAGTTATATGTAAATACGTTGTATTATTTATCTTCTTCTTCCTTTTTTATAAAAATAACTTACTAAATTTTTTCTGGTTTTTGTGCACTTTTTTTCTGCCTTTGTTGATATCTACTGCCTTATACTTCTGTAAAGATAATAATATTTTTAACTACTATAAGAGCTATATATAAGTACATTGAAACCACTTATCATCTTCTTCTTCTTCTTCCCTTTTTTTAAGGAACTTACTAAATTAGTCCTAATTTTGTGAACCTATTTTTCTTTGCTACCTGCGTACTAAATTTTTCTACTAACTTTGTTGATACCCGTTGCTTGATGCTTTAGGCCGGTGCCTAGTTTACGTAGGTATGTCGTCAGTATATATATTTTTTATTGATGATGCATTTCATTATTACGATATTTTTAACTTTATACTCCATTTTGGTTCCTTTGACAATGAGGAGGGAGCACGTATGCAATTATGATCTTACAACACTCATGTATTTTACCCCTCCTTGTGTTCTCAATTTTCCTGTAAATATATCAGAGTTAAAATGTATATCCTGTTGGATTTCTCACGACCTAATTGGGTAAACCATATAGCTATTTTTATTCATATTTATATCATCAACTGAAAAACAAATGTGTTGCATACATACATAAAGGAATATGCAGAGATGAAGAATGTTTCGAAGTTTGAATACATAGCCATACTTTGTCGTAAAAGCAGTGGATTTGCAAGAGGGGGGCTGTCCAGTATCGTAGGGTTACCAAGTATGATTTTTGCTTGTTTTTTCTGTTGTATATCTATAAAATTTGAGTTGATTATATCATCATGTAAAACATAACGCACCTAAAAAGACTGCATAAAAATAATAATATTTCAGTAGGTAAATAAGTGATAATAAAATCTTGAGTTTGAATGATTGATAATGTATTTTAAAAACTACAAGAAAGGGCGATGGGAGGCAAGGATTGGCAATGCGTGTGGTAGTAAGTCCCCGGGGAAGCTACGATACATTACTAAAACATCCTTAACTTTTAGTGTTAGGGATATTTTTGAAAAATTAAATGATACTTTAGCAGAAACATTAATGCATGCATCTACTGCCATCTAAACCATACTTTATCCACTTTTATACTCGTACTTTATGTGTACACACAAAACTAGTTATACCCATGATTGGTGTAAAATATGACCTAATCGTAAATAATGTTGATGATATATATGCATTTCTATTTTGATTTTGATATTGCCCCAAAAAGCTTCCAAATCTATTTTATTTTGAGAAATATGATGCCGTTTTTCAGTTTTACTTCAAAATTCAAACTGCATTTTCCAATTTTATTTCTTTGTATTATTTAAATTAAATTCTACTATTTATTATTAAATTTTCAACAAATGTAAAAATGATTTTTTTTAAAAAAATTTGAAGATGTTTAATCTTGGATTTTATAATGGGAAATTCTTATTTGGAATTTATAATTTTCATATTTAATAACAGTTAGTTTAAAGCAAACATATATATATTTAAATTTAAATTTAATTGATTTCATATATATATATATATATATATATATGTGTTAAATGGTAATTCCATTTGTATAATATTTTAAATGGTAGTAGGGAGTAAGATTTAGAAGGGGAAAGGGGTGCAAGGGGTGCAGCAATATTCTTGAGAGATGTTATAGAAATATTGTGAGATTAATGTTTTGTGCAGCAAATATTTTCTCCGTGAAAAGTTGGCATTAGAAAGTTCCATTTAATCTCTAATGGTAATGGAAACATTTTAAAACCCTAGCCTTTTAGATTTGGGTTCTACAAGGCATGATTTTTTTATACTTAATTTTAGTACTTTCATCTTTTCCCATTAATTGGTTTTTGAGTTAGTTAAAATTCTGAAGTTGTTAAAAATTTTGACCTTTACAAATTTTATTCATCTTATTTCCATATTTTTATGACAAAAAAAATTTCCTTTGAATACCTAAAAGTTAAATAATAATAAAAGGTGGGTTTACCAATGATTTGTGGTACAAGTTAACCATACGTAGAAATTAGATTGGAGGGTTTCTCATTTTGAAATAATAAGTTTTGAGGACGACACTTATGAATAATTAGTTTTAAGGCCTTAACAATATTATATTTGGATGCACATTCTCTATTAAGTACTTGTCCATTTTTTTTCCGTTATCCACCCCTTTTTCGTTTCTCATTTCCTTTAATACTCATCAAAATCATATAGAAAGAACATTCTACAAATAAAGCAATTGCGAATGATAATATGGTTTACTTAGCATGAGTTATACCCCCATTCACTAGTAATTCAAAGGACATAAGCGTTCATATTTAAATTATTTATACTGATTTCACTTAATGAAAATTTGAAAGAACACGAATGTATGGACAAGAATATAAGATCTGCATAATAAACTATTTGATTATGAAACTTGTTCAGCTCTCAAATACGGAGGATGGGGCAACAACAACCTATGACCTAGTTGCACTATACTGCTGTTTAGCCCGACCCGGCGATCAAATTCTTGGTGGGAATCATCAGCTTTATAATGTTTTAATAACTGCTCACGCTTTTTTAATGATCTTTTTTATGGTGATGCCAGCGATGATAGGTGGATTTGGTAATTGGTTTGTTCCGATTCTGATCGGTGCACCTGACATGGCATTTCCACGATTAAATAATATATCATTCTGGTTGTTGCCACCAAGTCTCTTGCTCCTGTTAAGCTCCGCCTTAGTAGAAGTGGGTAGCGGCACTGGGTGGACGGTCTATCCGCCTTTAAGTGGTATTACCAGCCATTCTGGAGGAGTAGTTGATTCAGCCATTTTTAGTCTTCATCTATCAGGTGTTTCATCAATTTTAGGTTCTATCAATTTTATAACCACTATCTTCAACATGCGTGGACCTGGAATGACTATGCATAGATTACCCCTTTTTGTGTGGTCCGTTCTAGTGACAGCATTTCTACTTTTATTATCACTTCCGGTACTGGCGGGGGCAATTACAATGTTATTAACCGATCGAAACTTTAATACAACCTTTTTTGATCCTGCAGGAGGGGGAGACCCCATATTATACTAGCATCTCTTTCGGTTCTTCGGTCATCCAGAGGTGTATATTCTCATTCTGCCTGGATTCGGTATTATTAGTCATATCGTATCGACCTTTTCGGGAAAACCGGTCTTCGGGTATCTAGGCATGGTTTACGCCATGATCAGTATAGGTTTTCTTGGATTTCTTGTTTGGGCTCATCATATGTTTACTGTGGGCTTAGACGTTGATACGCGTGCTTACTTCACCGCAGCTACCATGATCATAGCTGTCCCCACTGGAATCAAAATCTTTAGTTGGATCGCTACCATGTGGGGAGGCTCGATACAATACAAAACACCCATGTTATTTGCTGTAGGGTTCATCTTTTTGTTCACCATAGGCGGGCTCACAGGAATAATTCTAGCGAATTCTGGGCTAGACATTGCTCTAGGCCTTTCGCCTCTGAAAGCAAGCGTCCTTCCTTCTCAATGCCCGGGCATCCATCCAATGCATTCTTTTTGATGAGCTGTCGCTCCTTGCCACCCACCCAATCTCGATTTGATAATGTCAACAATTCACTAACCTGGACAGAAAGAAAGATAAGGCGACCGATCTAAACTATTATAAACATTCGGCATGACCCCACATATTAAGGGATCGGTCAATCCTCTCTAATAGAAGACCGATAGGTCGATAGACAACTCATCCTTCCAATAGTCTGACGACCAAAGCAAACTACCCCAGTATACTTAGGCCAATTAATATACTGGCCTCAGCTTCTCAATGCCAACAAGAATAGGTAACTTGCTGAGCGGAACAAACGAATGAATGGGTAAAAGCTCTCGCCTGACCGGGCGAGCCCCTCGGACTACTTTCCTTCCATACCCATAGGACCGTACCAACCTCACTATTTGAAGACACCAGGCGACCTCTTCCAGAGGTCCACTTCGTCTGACCATAGGGAGCGAAAACAGAGCAAAGGGGCTCCTTAACAACCTGAGCCACATCCTCCCATGGTCAATTCCATATGTTCTCGGTTCTGTGGACCATCCAGGCCCAACAAATGTGTCTTCCACTATCTTATATAAAAAAAACCACTTCCACTTGCCTAGCTGAGAATACCACTGTCTCAGTAGCTTCCTCTGGCGTATAACACTAAAAAACCACTAACCAAAACGGA
Organism: Allium fistulosum; assembly: GCA_030737815.1. Taxonomy (NCBI): domain Eukaryota; kingdom Viridiplantae; phylum Streptophyta; class Magnoliopsida; order Asparagales; family Amaryllidaceae; genus Allium; species Allium fistulosum. The sequence continues at coordinate 857,990,331 of CM060907.1, forward strand.
TGACCTTTTTTTTACTCAGATTGAATTTACATGTGTCTCACAATCCAAAATTTGGAGAAAGAATGGCATTTTGGGGTCGAGAAGAGAGAAGTACCAAGGTCTCCATTTTTTTTGGTACTTCTCTAACTATCTTCAACATTAGTAAATACACAATTCCACAATTGTTGCATTTGTTGATGCCAAAGTTAGTTACAGCCATATCTAAGCTGTTGGGGCTTCATCCTCGCTGTTTGAGAATTGAACAAGATTCATAATGAAATAGCTTATTATGAAATCTTATATTATTATTTTCCATACATTCATGTTCTTTCAAACTTTGATTAAATGAAATTAGTATAGCTAATTAGAATATGAAAGCTTATGTGCTTTGTATTATTACTAGTGAGTGCAGGATATAAATCATGCTAAGCATACCATAATTTTCATTCACCACAATTCTATTTTGACTATAGAAAGTTCTTTCGATACGATTTTGAGATGAGTTTTAAGGGAAAAGAGAAATGAAAAAGAGAAATGCCGGATAATTGGAAAAAATAAATGGGTTTATGGACAAGTACTTAATAGAGAACATGTACTTAAATATAGTGTTGTTACACTACCAGAAAGGCTCCCTATAGCGGCAGCCTTTTGCGTCGGCAGGTGATGGCTAGAACAAGCGGCTGACGCTAACCGTCACTAACCGACGCAGATATCAAAAACCTGTGAACCTGAAAACTTTTCATTCTTTCGAACCAAAATCGTTCGCGCCATTGTTGCCGTCGCCTCCCGCCTCCCTCTTGCCACCATCGCCATCGCCTCCCATCTACAGCCGCCTCCTGCCCCCACCAAGACGACGCCCGCCCCCGTCGCCTCACGCTTTCACAGCCGTCGCCACCCGCCACCATAAGCCGACGCCCACCGCCTTCCTCTTCAATTTCAGCTTAATCGAGATATTATTTAAACCCTAATTTTGAAAATTGATTAAATTAATGATTACTGCATATTAGTTGATGATAATAGTGTATTGATTGATGATAATAGTGTATTAGTTGATTTGAGAATATTAATTAGTGGTTTGATTATATAATTTGTAAATTAAAATTAAGGCTGGTTTAAAATCCGAAAATTAGTGTATAATTTTTGATAAATATGCTTATTGATAAGTTTACGCGAATGTTTAGTATAGTTTAAAATAATGTTTATTATAATTTATGCAAAATTTAGTGTATAATTATTGATTTACTTGTATGTAACCCGTGTGTTGCACACGGTAATGTTTAAAATATATTTTTTATATTTTAATTATAGCTAAAAATATATTTTATTATGTAATATATAATAAATTTATTATGATATATTAATCATAAGCTAAAATAACATGTGATGCTTAGATATAAGGTTGATGATTAAATTCTCTCTAACTATATATCTCTGTGAAATTAAAGTTCTAACTCAAAAAAAATTATACATTAAAATTGTTAATATTGTATATGTAAATAATTTATGTTATGTGATATTTTTTATATATATGAGCGAATAAGTAACTGTACCATTTGTTAATATGATTGCTGTATGTATATCGAATTGTCATCTTTTTTAAAGGATTTATAAATCGATTAGTGAACATTAAATAATTGAATTTGTTTGAATAATTTGAATTAATGATCAATAAAATTAATTAAATATAATGGGTTGAATGTAAAAAGCTGGAGAAAATTGAGAAGGGCTCTGTATAAATTTGTAATTGTGAAGAGCGTAAATAATATTGTATAATCTAATTGTTGTATGAAGGTCATGTGTAAAACTTTGATAATTACAAAATAATGTTATGTAGCATTTAGTTGAGATATGAGTTGGGTATGGTTTGATAAGATGTTGAAATTGAGAACGTTATGTAGTCTAATTTTTATCGGCGTACTTTTTGCATTCACATCGTAAAATATAAATTTATCTTTTATAGGTTGTTAAAAATAAAATTATGTTATGTAATATACGATTTTTCTGAGATAAATGAATTAGAAATTAAAACAGTTGTTATTATTTATGTATACATTTTGTGTTATATGATTTAAATATCTTTATATATCTGAATAAAGAAGAAATAATTTTATCATTTTTCTCAATATATGAATATTGTATATGTTGACATCTTCGTATTTCTAGGATTTATTAGATGAATTAATAAATATTAGTTAACCATATTTATTATAGTTTATATTTAAGTTTACATAATTAGTTAAATATATGGACTTGAATGTAAAATATTAGAAGATAATTGAGAAGGGTTTCTAAGTAACTGTAAAAAGTTTAAAATTTAGATATTTGAAGTTAATAGAATATTATAGTACAATGTATGATAAATTCATATAATAAATAAATTATAAAATAAATTTGTTATTGTTGTTAATGTATATGATTTATGTTATGTGATTTATATATATTTGCATCTAAATGAATTTTTTTACAACGAATTTGTTGATATGCATGCATATACATATTGAAACTTTCATCTTCTAGGATTTATTAATAAATATTAGTTGACTAATTAAGTTTATCAATTAGTTTAAATTTGGATTACGTAATTAATTTAAATATGTAGACTCTAATGTAAAATTTCGAAAGAGAACTATGAAATATTTGTAAATAATTATAGATTCTTTTAAAAGTAGATATTTGAATGTAAAATAGTGTGAGAAGTTTATTAGAATAATTGTAAATTGGTAAATTATATGAATTTAAAAATTAACTATCTAGACTTGGAGAGAATTAAGGAAAATAGAGATAACTCCTACAATTAATGAGAGAGCTTCAGATTCTTCTGTTTTACTATTATTTAATAAATATGCTACTGGATAGTTAAATGAATTGTAAAATATGTTTAAAATTAGTGTATAATTATTGATTAAAATAAGTGCAAAAATTAGTGTATAATTATTGATTAAAATTAGTGCAAACTTCACATTTTAGTTTATAAAATCGGTTCAAAATTTAAATAGTTAAATAAATTGTAAAATATGTTTTAAAATTTCAAATTTAGTTAATAAAATATTTAAATAGTTGAATGAATTATAAAATTAAGGAATGAAGTAAAGTGAAATAATAAATTTTAGTTTGAAATAATAATTTTTTTGAAACAAATATTGTACTAAAATTGATTTTTTTAAAAGCTAAGAAATGAATATAACATTTTAAAGTTTACGCGAATGTTTGTTATAGTTTAGAAAGCGTTTTTTTAGTTTACGTGAAAATAAGTGTATAATATGTTTTAAAATTTCAAATTTAGTTAATAAAATATTTAAATAGTTGAATGAATTATAAAATTAAGAAATGTAGTGAAATGAAATAATAAATTAAGAAATAATAAATTTTAGTTTGAATTTTTTTTGAAACAAATATTGTAATAAAATCAATTTTTTTTAAAACTAAGAAATGAATATAATGTTTTAAAGTTTACGCGAATGTTTATTGTAGTTTAGAACAATATTTTTTTTAGTTTACGGGAAAAAATGGCATCGGTTTAGCAGGACAAAACACCATTCTACTACTATAATACCTTGGTCACGTGTTTAGCAGAACAAATCCCTGTCTACTATTACTATAACTTAGACATTTACTTGTATGTTGACTGATTGTTATTGATTGACTCCCCTTACATACCTGCTTATTATGAAAATAACCATGTTATAAATCGATAAATTAAACTCAATTAAATGAACCATTGTGGTCAGTAAGCCTCTATCTGATTTTGTGAAGTCAAGTATTTCAATTTATTCTTTTTGAAAAGGGTTTAAAGTTATATGATATTTAAAGGATAATTAGGCAATGATTTTATTAAGGGTGTTTTTGAAGTTAATTGAATACCTTTTAAAATCATTGTTTAAAATCATTGTTTTATTTATATGGTATAAATATAATTAAATGAAGAATGATTAAATAATAACTTGTTTATTTAAAGGTGCATTAAATAATTGATTTGTTTATCAAAGGAACCTTATTAACTAATATTTATAAAAGAGTTTTATAAATAATTTTAAATATTTATAAGAAGTTTTATAAATGGTTTTGGATATTTATAAAAGAAGTTTTATAAATAAATTTGAAGATTTATAAAGAGTTATATAAATGGTTTTGATATTTATAAAAGAATTTTGTAAATTAACTTGGAGTTTTATAAATAGTTTTATAAATGGGTATGGAATTTAAGTAAAGTAGGTTTCATAAATGGAAGAGATTTATAGAAAGACTTTTAGAAGTAATTTATAAAAGAAATTGAGATTTGGATTTCCTTTAACTGCCCTTCTTAATTATGGTGGTATGGACATTCGTTCCACACTTAACAATGAAGGAATATTGTTTGAGGATATTTTCATCTCTAATTTAAATAACTTTTGCTTAGATCCTTTTAATAAGATTTTGAAATTGGAAATCTATCACAAATGTTTTATGAATATACTTATGACAGTGAGATAAGTATATAAATGTTTTGATGAACGTTTTGAAAATAGATTTAATAAATGAAAGATTTGTTTTGAGGCTTAGTGGTTGTTATAAGTAATTAAATATCTGAATTATTGTTGTTTGATTATTTGATAGTTAAATAACCAACTATGAAATCTTGACCAGTTTTGAATCAGGAAGTATGATTGTATATTCGAGTTCTCCGGTGAGGACTCGAGTAATTGTTGTATACTTTCAAAAGAACTAGGATTGAGTCGACTGGAAATTATCGTTGTTGGATTGGAGAGTCCGGGATCGGATATGTTATCCGAAAACTACTCGGAACCAATATATGCATTCGAATGGATGACATCTTAAAAATGATTGAAGATGATGCTCCTTGAAGAGCCTTTAGTTTTGTTCAAACCTAGAACGAACTTGTATAGATGAATGCTAGCATTACATTTCTGCATGGAAGGCAGTATTAGCATTCCAAGGTGGATTGCTAAATGTTAAGAGCATAGCCTCTCATGCCTCATACATTGGTAATGGTTAAAATAGGGTAAATGCAACAGGGTCATGTGGGTCGCACCCATTAGGGTATGATCATCCCAAGTTCTAGTGTCGATATCTCTATGTATGCTTCCGCCCTTTTTGGTTGTTGATTGCAAATAAAGGGTGATCGTATTCGGTACTACCCAGCTCAGGGGTAGGCCAGTCCTATGTTGGTAGAGGTCAAAAGGTTTTTGATCCTACTGTACATTTTATATAGAGGTGTACAAATTTTCGGAAGGTAGTCCCTTACCTTGCCATTTTTTAGAAATCCATTCTCCAATACGAGCCTTTGATTTTTGATTTTATATCTATTATTGTTGTCATATACACATATCACAGCTACTTGATTGTTGATATTTTAAATCATAAACATTATTATAGTATCACTGGATTTCATAAGAAAATGTTTTGGTCATCGTAAGGTAAAAACCCATTTGTGTTTATGTGTGGCGTGGTCTTAGGAGATAGCTTTGATTTTAAAGGGTTTTATAAGTTATAATAAAGTTCCTTATGATTTGAGATTCTTACGTTGGCTTTACCAGACTGACCTAGGCATTTTTTTTCTATAATGCTCGGGTCAGCCCGAGCATATTTTCCAGATTTAGCTGGATTCTTTGGAACCTTCAGAAGATGAGCTGGATTCTCCAAAACGTATTCACGTATATTTTATTCTTTTAACGATTTGGTTACATTGTTTTTTGTCTGTATTTATCAGCAATTGTAAGGATGGTTGTTGTAACTGTCCAGGCTAATAATAATAGAATAGTGTAATCTGTTGTTGTATAAATAAAGATGATTTCTTCTTTTAAAGATTTTGTGTATATTATATGTTACTCGTCACATCTGTGAGATTCTATTTTGTCTTTCCTTTCTTTCACCCCAAATGTCCTATCTTTCGGACACTTAAACGATCGGCACACGAATACCGTGAATGTATTAAGTGTCGTCGTTAGGTGTAAGAAAGGCAGATCATTACATTGATAGTTAAATAAATAACTATCAAGCCCTGGCTAGTTTTTGAACTATCGTTGTCAGTTCGTAGAAACCGTGGTCGGATATATTATTCGAAAACCACTTCAAACTAGCATAAGCATTCGAATTGGAGATATTTTAAAGATTCTCAAAGATGGAGTTCTTTGATCATCTTGGGCTACTTGCTACTAACCCTGAGGATGTAGTAGAAGTAGTGCCTTTGGGTTTTTCTATCCTAGAACAACCTGTATGGATGAATGTTGATATTGCATTGTTGCTTGAAGGGCATTTTTAGCATTCTATGTGTGATTATTATAAAAAAGATAAACGTAGCCTCAGACCTCACAACCGGTAATGATTAAAGCATGAACGTGCAACAGGGCTATATGGGTTGCTCCTATTAGGGTATGATCATCACTTGTATCTAGATCGACATTTTTTGATTATTTATGCTTCTGGCCATGGAAACAGTTTTTCAAGTTGACAGTTGGGGTGATCATATTTGGTACTATCCAGGAAGTGGTAGGCATGCCTGAGTAGCAGGGTTGCAATTAAAGCAACATCACTACATTTTCTCTAGAGGTGTACTATATAGAAGGTAGACCCTTACCTTGTCATGTACGGAATCCATTCTCCAATACGTGCCTTTCAGACTTGATTGTATACTATGTATGCTGGAATGTAATTAATGTAACCATTTTGGCTATGATTTAATATTTATTTTAAACATAGACATTATATATTATCACTGGATTTTCTATTTGAAATGGTTTGGTTATCGTAAGGTAAAAACTCATTCATGTTTATGTACGGCGTGGTCTTATGAAATACATTTGTTTTTAAAAGATTTTATAACATTTAAATCCATTTGATGTGTGTTTCTCGCGCTGGTTTACCGGACTAATCCGGACGTCGTTTTCTTGTAATGCTCAGGTCAGCCCGAAAGTGCTTTCCAGTTTTAGTTTGGGTGCTTTGGAGCTTCAGGAGACGAGCTGGATGCCTCCAAGATGTATTAAGGTACATTTTTATTTCCATTACATTTGTTGTCTTGTATTTATCAGCATTTGTGAGGACAGATTGTTATAACTGTTCAGGCTGATGATTGGTTAGTTTACTCTGATTGAAGTATGTATATTACGGTTTCCTTTTGTAAAGATCGGTTGTATATTATATATCAATCGTCATGATGTGAGATTACGTTCTATCTTTCCTTTCTTTTTCCTTAACAGTCAGTCTTTCCAGCACTTGGATATTTGGAACGTGAATATCGATGTATTATTATCGACTTTTGAGGTTGAAAAGGCGGTTGTTACAAAATATTTTTTCAAGTTTACAAATTATACAATGATATTTTTTAGTGAACGCATATTTCCAACACTTAGTTTTTTTTTCACAAAGACCATCAAAGAAATTACTAAGTTCAACTAATGTCTCCTTTTTTAGTAAAAATTAGTGAAATGCAATAGGATGAAGTCTTTGCACGAATACATGACAATCATGACTTTTAAACCTGCTGATTTTGGCTTCGATCTCATTAACACATCTTTGAATCTTCGAGGCATATCCATTGGGAAAGCATATACATTTTTCCCATTTACAAACAACTTTTTGATCTTTTTAAAGAGACAATAAAGTGATTTTGACTTGTAATAATTGACATCTTAATGTTGAATTAAGGTCATCCATCATGCTTGCTGCAAACATTTTAAAGATCATGTCTAGCTTTTAAATTGTCTTTTCTCTTGTCAGTGTCCACTAATGCATGAAACATGTTGTTAGAAAAAATACTTTTCAATATGCATCACGTCTAAATTGCGATGATTACATTTTTAGTCCCAATAAATAAGATCCCAAAATATACTCTTACATACTTAATTTGCGATTCCCCGAATCCTGTTATTTTATGGTTTCCTGATTTGAGTCTAAATACAATTATCAAGCAAGCTTGGTGCTATACTTTTATCTCGGCACCAGAACATCGGGAATGGTGTTATATCCTTTTCAATGTAATTCCTTTTAAATTTATCTCTTTGCCTTCTTAATGGGTAATCTAGGGGCAAGAATTTTTTATGATAATTACAAAAAATGATTTCCCACCATGTTCAAGAGTGAAGGACTTTTCTTCTCTATACAATAAGGACACCGATCTTCCACAAGTAATCCAACCAAAAAACATATCGAATGCAGGAAAAACACTAATTATCCATATTAAAACTGCTCTTAGAACAAAGTTATCTTTTTTATGCATGTCACAAACTAAAACATCCTTCTATAACTCTAGTGATTCATCAATCAAAGGTTGTAAGAATACATTTAAATTCTTTTCAAGACTTTTGGGTTATGGAGTAACCGTGTTTATGAACAAAAATGGTTGTTTTATGCACTTCCAAGGTGGTAAATTATAAACCATCAGTACATAAGCTAAATCGAACATTCTGCTCATGTCTTTAGCATGATCTGATGATATGAATGGCCTTTTCAATTTTGGAATAATTGACAAGTAACGAACTTGTTCCTCAGAAATATTTTTAAATTATTCTGAAAATCCCTAGGTTTATAACAAGGACTTTATATATTTCACAAAAAACATTTGAAATTTTTTATTTGTTATACAACATGCAAAAATTAGGACAAATGACAATTTTATCGTAACCAAGCCTAAGAGGTTTTGACATCTTTATAAATTCATAAAATTTTAGGACCAGCTTTTGCCACTCTAGTACCATATTACCAATCAATGCATGCATAAATTTATAACTTGCCTCAGTCAGACCTCTTCGAGATTTAACGGTCATCATCTTTGCACATGCAAATAATTTGGTCTTTTTTTGCATCCATCCCATAAAGGTTCATCAGCCGCTTTATGTATGTCTAAGAACTTTTGAGCTTCGAGGTTAGGTAGTTCTTCTTATATATCTTAATCAACACCCACCGCATCTAAAACCATATTCTATATGGGTTTCCATCATTCAAATCACTAGATTGTGATTTGGACATTGTTGACTCGTCAATTTCTGCCTCTCTAAGAAAAATCCAAGTAGAATAAAGTGGAACAAAACCTTTTCGTAAGAAATTCTTAGAGACATTCTCCTTTATTGAAAATTTTCATTTTTGAACATAGAACGTAGATATCTAATAGTTCCTCCAAATTCTACTTGTAGAAATGCAAATTCAACAAATTTATTGATGCCATCAATAAATTCTAGACTTATATATTCATCTTTAAGCCCACAATACATCAATGACCAATCATTCAGTTTGTTATCAATCCTACAAACATGATAAATTTTAATTCATTTTTTATCACTGTAAAATTTAAAAAATAAAAAAATATATAATACATGTTATTTATTATAACAACCCATTGTCAAGTAGCTAATAATTAATGATTAAATGATAATTAAAAGGAAACAAATGGGATTTGATATGAAATTGAAGAATTGATTTAGAAAAACTTATAGGAAATAGTTTATTAAAGTGAAAAGAATTTGATTTGAAATAAGAATTGATTTAATAAAATTTTAAATGTGAAGTTATGAAATTATAATTTGAAATAAATTTATAAATGTGATTTTATGGAGTTTTATAGTGGAGGAGATTTGAAGTATATGAATTGGAATTTAGTCAAAAGTTAGAAATGATTTTGTAGTATTGAAAAGAATTTAAATAGAGTTTACAAATGATTTTATAAAGTTAATAGCATTTAAACAATATTTAGATATGGTTTTGAATAAGAGAACAAGGACCACTAGTACACAAAACCCAACCATTTAGCCTTCATGTAAACAAAGATGAAAATATTGTATAAACACAGTTTTCATATCAACAAAGAAATGAAGGAATGCATACAAGCCCAACTAGTAAATATTAAAACCCAAAATCAACATAAATGTTCTCATGAAGCATGGGATCTAGACTTTTCTAAAGCTAGACCCTTCACCTTCTCTTATAAATACAAACCCACTCCCTCAAAATTGATATATATGAAAATTTGATCTTTTCAACCAAACTCTATCACCATAAATTTCTAAAAGTAATTAACTTTAAATTACAATAATTAATACAAACTAATCAAGGCATCTTGACAATAATTTACACCAAGCAAACTCTAGAAGCTAGTAGATCATTATATTGAATTGTAGAGAGCTCAAAAAAAGGAAGTAAGGGAAGACCTGAAGCTACGTGATCATCTAGTCAAGGTGAATTCCCTACTCACAACTATGTTTGATTTGATATAGAGATCATAAGTAGATTATCAATTTACATATACACATTGGTAGTGTAGGGATCACTTCTCTTCATCTAAGAATTATGCTTCATCGATATGTTTAATCACGAATGGTTATAGTGTAGTAGAAGTATGAGTGAAAAAGAAGAAATAACACCAATAAGTATGAAATGTCAAGTTGAATCAAAAGGAAGAAGTCATGAAATCAATTTTTGACTTTTGGTAATTCAATAGGCTAAACCTAATTCAATTGACTGTGCAATAATTTTAGTCGATTAACTGGTACAAAATCCAAAATTCGATAGCAACACAACATTTTAGTTGACTTCTTTATGGATTCGGCCAACTTAGACCAGTCAACCGAGGTGATATTCCAATCGACTGAATAGTGTATTTTCTAATTTCCTAGAAATGACATTTATTTTATATATTATACATTTTTTATTTATATTTAATTAATAATTAAAGGTGTTTATTCTATACTATAATATATTCTTTTTGAAAGTTATTAATGATGTTTAGTAATTTATTTAAATGCATATATATATATATAAGCTATTAAGATTTAATGTTTAAGTTTCATCCTAAAAGTTTATTTTGTTTAATATAGATATTTTTGAAGAATAGTTTATAATCATTAAATTTTGAAATGGCTTTAAAATGTAATTAAGTGTTATATAATATAGTTAATGATAACGTTGATTATATATGGAGTAAGATTTGAATTATCTATGTTATAATGATTTAAAGTATATTAAAATTTATCTTAAAAGTTAATATTTATTTAATACAATATTTAACTATATAAATTATAAAATGATTGAGTTGAGTAATATTTAATTTGCAAGTTATTCCGATATATTCATTAATTGTATAAGGTAGTTTAATATTATATTGATGCAAGTAGAAATTTATAAAGGTTTAGTAAATTCTTATTTTGAATTATCAAATAGTTTAATGATGTTTAATGATGATTCTAAATTATATAATAGAGTCATGAAGTTATTATATGACGATGTTTAACAATTTGTTTAATATTATTTTGTATTACTTATCTTATATGATCTTATTTGAGACTTTTAATATGTATATATATGATTTCTTTTATTATCATACATGGGTATATATTATTTCTATGTGACGAGAAATTTGAATAAACGGATTAGTGATATCTCTGGTATGAGACTTTTGATAACACTTTTTTGGTTATTTATCAGACTTGTCATATAGAGATATCTAGTATGGATCGAGTGTAGTTTATGAGCATTGAATAATTATCTAAATAACATGCGGTGGTATGGGACGCCGTTATGTTATTTGTTTGATTATTCATTGTAAGTAAATGTCACTCAAATAGGCTAAGCTCATGTGTACATGGTGGTACTCGCTGTAGTGGGTATATTTTAGTCAAGTGTTGGCATATGGTTGGACCAATGTGTCAGTCAATGGTTAGAGCTCTAGTATGCCTTATTTATGTATTGACTTAGACGAAGCCATGTGTCGGTTTACATCTAGAGCTATGAGTAGATATAGATTAGAAGTGATATATGTCATCCACATAGGGTCCGACTCCCTTTATATTTCAAAAGTGAACCGGATTGGTTAGTATCCACCCTGGTGGCTTGATTGAGGGGTCGCGCCCCCAATCTATGACACCTTGTTATTATTTAGCCTTGTGCTAGTGTTGTGAGTGCCCCTATGTCACATAGGATAACAGTCAGTTACCCTTAGGGCATAAGTGTCGGTACTCGTGGCCAAAGAGGTTATGCGCTATCAGCCTATAGTGGATCGCTATCACGATACCGAGAGGGGAGAAGTAAGGTAAACCGATGACTATAAGAGTCGTATCATATGGACCATGTGTGGTCCTAGAACAAGCAGACATGTCGTCAGTCTCCCATCGGGTTCCGATATACGTGTGTGTGGTAGTGGATTAACATATATGTCCCTATCCTATCATGAGTTGACTAATCTAGAAATTGGGTGTCTAAAGTACAATGGGCCCCCGTATATTCATACTATTCTAATTTATTCATGTATGAGGAGATGAGATTATATCTAGATAGGTGTCCAAATTACTGTGGATCCTCGTATCTTTTATTATGTGTTAATAGGCAGCCTATCCTATTTTGGTATGTTGATGATGATACTTTGATTATTGAGGTTAAGAGATAAATTTGGGCATTTATTGTGAGGTAGCCTAATTATATTTGATGACATTTCATGATTCTTGATTGCTTGTTTAATGACGATTTCTGTAATCGAATGATTCACCCATTTATTGCTGATTTTATGATTTCTATTTTGATTTACTTGAGATGGACGATGACATCTTTATATATGTTTTGTGATATTAGAAGTCACATATTACATGGAGATTGTTTATGATGTTGTGTTATATACAATACATATGATATCACTACTAGAACAACAATAAATAGCGACGGAGCCTTCCGACGGCTGCCGACGGCTGTTTTCGACGGCTGCCGACGGCTGTTCCGACGGCTGTTTCCGACGGCTGTTTCCGATGGCTAGCGACGGCTGTCGATCTCCATGGCATTTTCATAAATAAAATATAATAACCATCGCAAGCCGTTGGAAGCCGACGTAAAATTGCCGGCGACGGCCGTCGCTAGCCGTTGGAAATTATCGTGTATATAGGCTCCAGGCCGAGAGCTGCTTCATTATTCCTTAATCCCCCCTTTCACCAGAAAACCTAACTCCATCACCTCCTCCCCGTCGTCAACCAGCCACCGCACCTCCCCAAGCATCTCCAACTTCAACATTCTCCTCTCTCGACAAGCCTAGGCCCTTCATCAATATCCAATCAGGTTTTATTCCTAAACCCTAATTAATTTTGATTTTTTAAATTGGGGTTAATTTGTTGTTATAGTTGTATAATACCCCATTGATTATTTGGTATACCCTATTGAATGTTAATTAGGTTGTATTTATAATTGTTTATCATTGAAATGTTGAGAAAAAAGTTTGTTTAGTGTATATGTCCGTTAATTGGTGTATATGCGCTGATTAATTAGTGCATGCGCATTTGGGCTAGATTGGATTAATTAGAGTCGATGCTCAGAATTTAGTGTACACATTTTCAAGACGACGAAAACGATGATTTAATGTATGCATTTCTTTGAATGTAAATAATTATTGTATAATACAATTTACTTTTTATAAATCCCTTAGAGGGTTTTTTGCCCCGTCTGACAAGTATTGTATATAATCATTGTATGGATGTTCGTTTTTATCACAGAACAGATATTTATATTCATCTGATACAATATTTGTCAGATTTGTTCCTATATTGGACAAGTTACAAACACAATAGAGTAATTATATTTTGCAAATCATATCATTTTAAATGGTTCACAAAATTTCGGCACCACTTCCTTTCTGTTCCCTATGTACAAGCATATGTGTACGATACAAGAAACAAAAGGGAAGTGCTGCCGAAATTTTGTTGAATCGTTTAAAATGAAATGATTTGTAAAATATAATTACTACCGTGTTTGTAATGGGAAGTAGGATGACCAACCATCAAAGTGTAAAACAATAACCTAAAAATTGTAGATTATGTTCATATAATAATTTGTGTAAATCCATTTGAAAATAAAATTAAATAGAATAATACTATATATTTGCAAAATTTTAAATGTATGATTTAATTTAAAAATAAAATGTCAACAAGTAAAAGATTAATACTTTTTTTGTTTTAAAGTAAGAAAAATGGTAATCGTTTTATTGATCGGAGCTAGATGTACCAACAAAGAAGAGAAATTGGAGGCTCAATAAGTGAACATTTTCAAAATGGTGTACACATCTTTATTGAATTCACTTTAAGTAATAATGGTAATGACGAAGAAATTTGTTGTACATGTAGTAGGTGCAAATTATTGAAGCATTTGATACCGGATATGGTAATAGTTTATTTGTACCATTATGGTTTTGTGCCGAATTATTTTGTGTGGGATCATCATGGAGAACTTATACACCTAATCCCGTACATTCGTAGGAGGAGGTGGATACTAAAATTGTTCCGAAGAATCTCATAAAAGATATAGTTGAAGATGCAGCACATTCAATGTTCCCTACTGTTAAACTTGATGGTAACGATGTTAATGTCAAAGAATAACCAAGTATTGGAGCAAAAAAATTATGATTTATTCGATGCTGCTAAGAAACCCCTTTGGGATGGTTGTACAAGTAGTACTCAACTATCAGTAACTGTAGAATACACTGCGATAAAATCAAAATACAACTTCATAGAAGTCGAGTTTACATCTATAGTACAAGCTGCAAAATGGCATATGCCACCCGATAATTTAATGTGCGTAAATCATTATGAAGTGAAAAAAATTATGTATGCTTTTGGTTTGCCATATCAAAAAATAGATACATGTTTAAATGGTCGCATGTTATTTTGAAAAGAAGACATCAATCTTAGGAATTGTAAAATATGTAATCAGGAAATACACAAACCAAGAAAAAAAAGGAAAGATAGTTCCATACAAGCGTATGCATTACTTACCCATCACTCCTAGGCTTCAAAGGTTATATGCATCTTCTGTAACCCCACATATATGAGATGGTACTATGTGAGCACACAGGAAGAGTTAACACACCCAGCTGATGGAGAAGCATGGAAGCATTTTGATAAGACATACCCCGCTTTCGCAACAGAGAGCCGTAACGTTAGACTTGGTTTATGTACAGATGGATTTTCACTGTTCTTTCAATTTGGTTCAAAATATTCAACTTGACTATAATCGTTACACCTTATAATTTATCTCTGTGGATGTGTATGAAAACTTCGTATATGTTTCTCACTATTGTCATCCCTGGCCCTGATGATCAGGCACAAGGAATCGACATATATTTACACCCGTCGATTGAAGAGTTGAAAACATTATGGTATGAAGGTGTTGAAACATATGACATTTCAAAAAAAAGAATTTTCATATGTTCGCTTCTCTGGTGTGGACTATAAGCGATTTTCCTGCGTATGCAATACTTTCGGGTTGGTGTACGGCTGGTCATCTAGCTTGTCCTTATTGAATGAAAGAAACATGAGCATTTTCTTTACCGCATGGGAAGAAAATTTCATGGTTTGACTGTCATCTGTGTTTTCTCCATATTAATCATCCTTTTAGAAAAGATAAAAAAACTTTACAAGTAACAGACTTGACATCTTGCAACTACCAACGATTTGGTCAAGCGAAGATATTTGTGACCTTGTAAAAGATTATCCAAAGATACATGAAACTGGCGAACAAATTGAAATTCAAGGTAAATCGAAGATTCATAGTTGGTGCAAACAAAGTATATTTTAGGAGTTTCCTTATTGGAAAAATCTCCTAATTGTCATAATATCGACGCGATGCACAACGAGAAAAATGTGTTCGATAATGTATTTAACACGGTTCTGAATGTTAAAGGAAAGACTAAAAACGATTTGAAATCAAAACGTGATATAGAGGCAATATGTAATCATCATGAGCTTTATATGAAGCCAAATAACACAAAAAAACCCAAAGCATGCTATGAGATAGACAGTAACCAAGTTAAAGGTCTGTTAAAGTGGGTGGAAGAATTAAGATTTCCTGATGGGATTTTCTCTAATCTGCGTAGATGTGTCGACTATAAGAACGGTAAACTTAGTGGGATGAAAAGTCATGATTGTCATATAATGATGGAACATTTGTTACCCGTCGCTTTCAAAGAACCGTTGCCCACAAAAGTTTGGACGGTTGTAACAGAACTTAGTTTGTTTTATAAGGAGCTTTGTCCAACTACGTTAAAATTTGATCGTCTACGTAAACTGGAGGAATAAATTCCTATACTACTCTGCAAACTGGAGAAAATATTTCATCCGGGTTTCTTTAGTGTAATGGAGCATTTATAGGTTTATCTTCCATTTGAAGCACGTCTTCGATGTCCTGTGCAATATGGATGGATGTATCTGTTTGAAAGGTAATAATATTGAGTATGTTAAATTTTAGTTTAACTACATGTAATAAAATTTAATTATAATTATTCTTAATTGGTACTTAAATCATTTTAAAAAAAGGTGAGACAAAAAGCATGAATTGAAGGTTCAATATGCAAATCATATATTGAAAAAGAAGCTTTGTTCTTTTTCTCATTATTTCAGTGACCATGCGAACTAAACCTTTAAAGGTGATATGCAAAATGATGAGGGCATTGAACAAGATTCTTCTAAATCAGTGCTATCTATTTTTAGACACCGGGGATGCCCTGTTGGAAAATGTGTGGAAATATGGTTAGACGACAGAGATTACCATGTAGCCCACACATATGTTCTTCTTAGCTGTGCAGAAGTTGCGCCATTTGTTAGGTATTATTAAATAACATGTCTAAAATTATTTACTTGAATAATACATGTGTGTATTCATCATAATGCAGCATATTATCTATATATGCAGTATTTATGAATCATACCATCTAAGCGGCGATATTAGTAAAAAAATTCTACTTGGCTTTCGAACTACGTATATGATCTGGTAAATTATCTGGTCAATGAAGGGTTGAAACATCTTGCGATGGGACCAAAAAGAAAAGTCAAGACATATCCAATATTCTTTATCAATGGATACAAATTCAACGCCAAAGAATATGGGGCTGAAAAATTAACTAACAATACCGGTGTATATGTTAAAGGTAGTGATGATCCAAATGATCACATAAATGATTTTTACGGTGTGTTAAATCGGGTTTTGTAGCTAACATACTTCAGCAGACCCGCGAAAGAAGTTTATTTGTTTAGATGCAATGGTTCAGTAATGTTCCAGGTTTTGGAATCAACGTGCACCAAAAATATAATATTATTGAAATAAAGCATACATCACGTTATCATAAGTACGATCCGTTTATACTAGCAAAACAAGCCCTACAAGTTTATTATGCTCCTTATCCATCTCTAAAAAGAGATAAAGTAGACTAGTCAGCAGTTTTTAAAACGAAGGCAAGATTTACATTTGATGGAAAGAATATTCCAAATGAACAAGCGTACCAAGCGGATATTGAGGAAAAAGGCTAAATTACAATAACATATGATCAAACCGATTTTGGACCTCTAAGTGATGAATCAAATGTATTAGTAGAAGCATTTGAGACCACAGAGGAAACCAATATAGAGTACGAGACCGAGTCTGAATCAAAAAACGACGAGGACTGATTTAATAGTATACATGTTGGAAAATGGTAATTTATGGGAGTATTGATGTTACATTTTTTTATATGTTATATGCGATTAATGATGTTAAATCTTGATATGTTTACTCATAATTGAATAATATGTTCTACCATAATAAAATAATATGTATATGACAGGTATTACAGATGTCTTTTTTTAGGCGGCGGAGTTCTTCGCAGTTCGGTTCCCCCTCTTCGTCTTAGAGAGGGAGTATTCGCAGTGGAGGTGATGGCAGCGGCCATTCCAAGAGGCGTCGCGTACAGTAGTTAGATTGCTACCAAAAGTAGATGGCTCGTAAGTATTAAATTTACTTCGGCATTATAAATATTTTGTATGATATATTAGTTATGATTTGTCTGTATCATATTTAATGTAGGGGTTTTGAGCTTGAGCCCTCCAATATAGTGCTCAGCATATCTGGGCAGGCATACATGAGTTGTATTACTGCATGCTGGACGAATGGAGTGGGATCCCAGAGCATGTCTGGGAGAGCATCTGGCAGGACTTCCTAGTAAGTGTAAAATTATATACTATTGTATATAATTACTTTCCAATTTGCTGACTAAATATGAATGTATAACTTATATTTTTTCAACATATATACATGGTGTAGTAGACCTGCAATAAGAGGAAGTTGCTTTTTTCCAATGCCACTGGAACTCCAAAATTGCAAAGAATTACCGGGATACGATGTCGAGCATCAGAAAATCCGGTAAGAAGAAAACTGGATGGGCGCTAGAGTATGGGATGCTTGGGTAGCATGGTGGGGTAGCGATAAGTTCAGGGTAAGTCTATCAGTTGTCACCTTAATTTGTCCAGTAGAGAATACCTAATTTATACCTGTTAAATAAAGTCTTAATTTTTAATTTGCAGATGGAGTCGGACAGGAACTCGGCGAACAGGCAGAAAAATTCAGTCACACACCTTGGTGGCTCGAAATCATTTCAGCATCATCGCGGGGACCTGGTAAATTAATTAATTGCAATTAAGAGCTGTTATTGCATTTTTTGTATAAATTTATATGAATAACAATAATATACACCAATTATTGTAGGAAAAAGCGTGTGGGGCTCCCATCTCGTATATGGACGTATTTGTGCATACTCATACCATCAGGCAGACCGACGACGAGGGATCGGTGACGTATGCCTGGCATGAGGATGTTAAAGCATACGTCACATATGTAAGTATATTTTAATTTATATGTTATTAATAATGGTAATTTTAATTAATTAGTAATAAATTGTTATAATAATGTCATGTGATATTTACTTGTATTTGATTTTGCGTTGCAGGAAAAATTTATGCAAGCACGTGCGCATATGCTTGAGCATTCGGGACGTGTGTGGTTGATCACTGATGAGGAGGACGCGATCTTTGACTCTGTTATGGACCCGACCCAGATAAAGAGGTACTACGGCAACAACAATCAATCGGTAATTTATAAAAATTAACTAAGTTATAAAATTTGCTTAATTTTTTTAATAGTTACTTAATAACTTAAACATATTTCGACTTATTTTGTAGGCTCGGGCATCACAAGGGGCTTACAAAGGGCTCGGGACAACGCGAAGATTAATGAGCTTCGACAGCAGATTGCAAAGTCCTCAGGAGTAGAACCGCCTCTGAGCAGCGCAAATGGAGCAACTGAACCAGCGTTTGGCCGAGTATATGGAGCGTCATAGAGCATTCCTTTCGTTTGGTGGTTCCGGAGCCGATGACGAGTCATGAGTTACGTTTTGCAGTTTTTATTTTTAAAACTTGTGCATATATACAACGAGAGATGGTGAGGTTTATTTGTGGACATTTGGTGCTTAATATTGATTTGTGGGGTTTGATGGTGGATGTATATATTGTACATTGATGTTGGATTTAGACATTGTCGGGTGATGATGGATGTTTTGGTTTGTATTGATTGTAATGTTTGAGTTTGAGATGGTAATGTTTGAGTTTTATATTATTATTGGTATTGATTTTAGCTTATATATCTTATATATATATATATTGATTTTGACGTGTTGTGATATATATTGATATTGATGCGCTGTTGGGCTACTGAAGAAAAAATTACCCAGATTTCTAACGGCTTATAGGTCGAAATATTCCAATGGCTTTCGACAGCTAACTGGTCGTATATACCGGCAGCTTCTAACAGTTTTCTAGCGTGTTTTTAAGCCACATAGACATCAACACCATCGGAAAAAACATCGGAACTGCCGTCAAAAAATCCATCGGAGGCTGTCGCAAATCTGTCGTTGTTTTCTTCAGAAATGGACGAAAGCCATGTTCTATATACCGACGGCATTTCCAACAGCTTCAGATGGCCATCGACGGCTTGGAGCCGTCGGAAATGACCGTATTCCTTGTAGTGTATGTATTTATCTACATTATGAGCTTCATTATATTATTATATATATATATTGATATGTTAGATCATAGATACTTTACTCCATGATATAAACATGGTCTAGCCTGTGTGTTATTTATAATACATGGGTCAGTCCAAGATAATTTAGGTTTTGAGACAAGATAGTCAGATTGTTATACTTAGCTAGGAACATTATTATGTTCTATATATGATTGAAGTATATTTTGGTTCAGGTATCATATTTTATATAAATATTTTATGTTATATTTTATCATTGACACTACAAAATAGGCTTGGTTTAGTGACGGTCACTAGCAATGGCTAGTGAAGGCTAAAAAAAGGCGGTCGTCGATAGCCGTTGCCGGCCTTCACCAAACGCGGGTTATACAGCAAACCTGAGAGCAGTTTTATCACTTTCACCTCGGCTTTCCCCCATTTTTTCTACCAAGATTTCCATCCCCCCGCCTCCAACCACCTCCAGCCGACACCAACCGCCTCCAAAAGCCGTTGCCGCCCTCCGGTGCTGCTCCGTTCCCTCCGTCTTCTCCGATTTCTCGATTTCTAAGTATAATCTCTAAACCTTAATTTTTGAAAATAATTTGATTATGGGTTTGAATATGTTAGAATAATTGATATTAAATGATGGTAATAGTTTATTAGTTGATTTGGAGATTAAATTAAAACCCATATTTAGAAAATTAGTTGATTATGGATTTGAAATTGATGATTATTATGTATTAGTTGATGATAATGGTATGTTAGTTGATTTAGGGAATTAATAAGTGGTTTGATTATTTAAATTGTAAACAAAAATTAGGATTGATTTAAAACTCAAAAATTAGTTTGTAATCGTTGATTAATATATGCTTACTGATAAGTGTACAATATTTGATAAGTGTGTGTTAATTATAAGTTTTAGTGGTTGGTATAAAATAGTAAGTTAAAATTTTAGTTTACAAAATAGTTAAGTTAACATTTTAAATTGTTAACTGAATGTTGAAATAAATTTCAAATTTTCAAATTTATTAAATAAAAAGTTTAAATAGTTGAATGAGTTATCAAATTTTGAAAAGAGCATAACCACAACTAATATTCTAGTGAAATGGATTTTTTTTAAACTTAAGCAATGAATCTAACAACAAAAAATAATTCTAATGAAATCAATTTTGTAAAATAATTAAGAAATGAATATAACAACAACAAATATTCCGCTAAAATCAATTTTGTAAAAAAAATTAAGAAATGAATATAAGAATAGTTAAATGAACTATAAAATACGTTTTAAATTTTCAGATTTAATTAATAAATATTTAAATAGTTGAATGAATTGTAAAATGTGTTTTAATTTTTTTAATCCCTTAGAGAATTTTTGGCCCCGTCTGACAAGTGTTGTATATGATTGTTATATGGATATTAGTTTTTTAACAAAACGGACATCTATATTCATCTGATAGAATATTTGTCGGATTTGTCCCAGTATTGGACAAGTTACAAACATAATAAAGTAATTACATTTTATAAGCTATTTCATTTTAAACGGTTTATAAAATTTCAACAACATTTCCTTCTCGTTCCCTGTGTACACGCATTTGTGTACGATACAGGGATCATAAGGGAAGTGCTGCAGAAATTTTGTTGAATCGTTTAATCTGAAATGATTTATAAAATGTAATTACTTTATTATGTTTGTAATGGGAAGTAGAATGACCAACCATCAAAGTAAAAACCAATGAACTAAAAAGTAAAAAATAAAGTGAAGTGCTTATTTGAATTTTCTACGATGGTGAAGTGTTTACAATGATGAAGTGTTGAAAATTTTTCCTACAGTTCAATTATTTAATTGAACTTTCTAACATATATTTTCAAATCAGGAAAAATATTCGATTATTTCCTCGACTATAGTTGGATGTATGGAGTCAGAACTGGTAGGAAAGATTCAATAAATGAACATTTCTATAACGACGTACACGAATTTATTAGATTCGATAAATCTAATAATCGAAATAACGAAGAAATTTGTTGCCCGTGTAGTAAGTGCCAATATTTGAAGCATTGGAAACGAGATATAGTTGAAGTACATTTTTATAAATATGGTTTCGTGCCGAATTATTATTTTTGGGATCGTCATAGAGAACTTTTTGAACCAACGCCTAATCCTGTAGTGTTAGAGGATGATAATATTATGACGAATCCGATAGAAAATATGGTGGAAGATGCATCACGATCAATGTTTCCTACCATTCAAGCTGACGATGAAGACGTAAATATCGAAGAAGAACTGATTGTGGAAGCTAAAAGAATATATGACTTATTGAATTCTGCTAAGAGGTCATTGTAGGACGATTGTAAAAGCAGAACCGAACTATTAGTAACCGTCAAATACATTACTATGAAATCAAAATTAAACCTTACAGAAGCTACATTTACATCAGTTGTACAAGCTGCAAAACGACATATGCCACCTAAGAATCTGATGTGCGATAGTCATTATAAAGTGAAAAAACTGATGTCCGTTTTCGGTCTGCCGTACGAAAAGATAGATACATGTGTAAAAGGTTGCATGTTGTATTGTAAAATTGACGTTGACCTTAGAAAATGTAGAATATGTAACGAGGAAAGATAGGAACCAAGAAAGAAGAAAGGAAAAGAAGTTTCGTACAAGAGAATGCATTATTTACCTATCACTCCCAGACTTCAAGGTTATATGCATCTTCTGCTATGGCATGTCATATGCGATGGCACAGTGTGAGAACACCGGAAGAAGGAACTTTGATACATCCATCTGATGGAGAAGCATGGAAACATTTTGATAAGACTTATCCCGCATTTGCTGCAGAAAGCTGTAATGTCAGACTCGGTTTATGTATGGATGGATTTTCACCATTCTCTCTGTTTGGTAGTAAATATTCATCCTGGTCAATTATCGTTACTCCGTATAATTTACCTCTATGGATGTGTATGAAAACACCATATATGTTTCTGACTATTGTCGTCCCTGGCCCTCATGATCCAACACAAGGAATCGATGTTTATTTACAACCATTAATCGAAGAGTTGAAAAAACTGTGGAATGAAGGAGTTGAAACATACGACATTTCGAGAGAAAAAATTTGTATGTTCGCTTCTTTATTATGGACTATTAATGATTTTCCTACATATGGGATGCTTTCTGGTTGGAGTACGGCTGGTCGTCTAGCCTGCCCTTATTGCATGGAAGAAACACGAGCATTTTCTTTATGGCATGGGAAGAAAGTTTCTTGGTTTGATTGTCATCAGCGTTTTCTCCATCCCAATCATACATTTAGAAGAGATAGAAAAAACTTTTTAGCTAACAGAGAAGATAATATGCAACCACCAAAGATTTGGTCAAGCGAAGAATTATATGAAATTGTAAAAGACTATCCAAAAATACATGAAACTAGAGTAAAGATTGAAATTCCAAGAAAATCGGACATTCATAACTGGTGCAAACAAAATATATTTTGAGAGTTACCATATTGGAATGATCTCTTACTCCGACATAATATTGATGTGATGCACAATGAAAAAAACGTGTTTGATAATGTGTTTAATACAATTTTGAATATAAAGGCAAAAAATAAGGACGATTTGAATTCAAGACTTGATATAGCAAACTATTGTAAACGCCCCGAACTTCATATGAAGCCCAATGACAATAAAAAAACCCAAAGCATGCTATGAGCTAGACGTAAGCAAGTAAAACTCGTGCTAAAGTGGGTGGAAGAACTAAGATTTCCCGATGGAATTTCTTCTAATCTTCGTAGATGTGTTGACTTTAAAAACAGTAAATTAAGTGGGATGAAAAGTCACGATTGTCATATTAGATGAAATATTTACTACCCATGGCTTTCAAAGAACTATTGCCCGTAAAAGTATGGAGTGTTATAACAGAATTAAGTATGTTTTATAACCAGCTTTGTTCGACAACATTAAAACTAGATCGTATACGTAAACTTGAAGTAGAAATCTCCACACTGCTATGCAAATTGAAGAAAATATTTCTGCCAGGTTTCTTTAATGTAATGGAGCATTTACCTATTCATCTTCCATCCAAGCACTTCTTCGAGGTCCAGTGCAATATGAATGGATGTATCCATTTGAGAGGTAATATTGAATATCTGCAATATTTATGTCAGTTTAAAATTCAGATTTCTATATCTAAATATAAATTAAATTTATTTTGTAATAGGTACTTGAATCATCTGAAGAAAATAGTTAGACAAAAAGCACGAGTTGAGGTTCGATTTGCAAATCATATCTTGAAGAAGAAGCTTCATTCCTTTTCTCATTACTTCAGTGATGATGTGAACTTATCGTTTGTAAGTGTTCCTCATAATGATGAAGTCGTCGAACATG
This sequence comes from Allium fistulosum, assembly GCA_030737815.1. Taxonomy (NCBI): domain Eukaryota; kingdom Viridiplantae; phylum Streptophyta; class Magnoliopsida; order Asparagales; family Amaryllidaceae; genus Allium; species Allium fistulosum. The sequence goes on from CM060907.1 coordinate 858,014,469, forward strand.
ATTCTTCTCAAACAATGTTATCTATTTTTAGACAACATGACCGACCTGTTGGAAAATGTGTGGAAATATGGTTAGATGATAGAGATTACCATGTAGCACACACATATGTTCTTTTAAATTGTGCTGAAGTTGCACCATTTGTTAGGTAATAATAAATTCATATATAATTCACTTATACGTACATATTAATTATAAGCCATATTGCATATTTGCAGTATCTACAAACCACAGCATCCATCTGGCGATTTCAGTAAAGAATTTGCTAAATGGTTTTTATACTACATTTATGATCCAAGAAACTGTGTCGTAGATGAAAATTTACGACATCTTGCGATCGGACCAAAAAGAAATGTGAAGACTTATCCAATATTCTTCGTCAATGGATTTAAGTTCAACATGAAAGATTACAGGGCTAAAAAATTAACATATAACAGCGGTGTATTTGTAAAAGGTAGTGATGATCCAAATGAGCATATAAAAGACTTTTACGACGTCTTAACACAAGTTCTAGAGTTGACATATTATGTAGAACCTGTAGAAAAAGTTTTTTTTATTCAAATGCAATTGGTTCAGTAATATTCCTGATTCTGGAATCAACGTGCACAAAGATTATAAGATTATTGAAATAAAGCATACCTCACATCACTATAAGTATGATCCTTTCGTATTAGCCAAGCAAGCATTACAAGTTTATTTTGCTATGTATCCATTCTTAAAAGGAGATAAAGCGGATTGGTTGGCTGTTTTTAAAATAAAGCCAAGGTTTACGTTTGATGGAAATAATATTCCAGATGAAGTAGGGTATCAAGCGGATCTTGAACCAAATACAGAAATAACAATAGCCAATGACATTGATTTAGGGCCGTTGAATGATGAATCAAATGTTTTATTAGATGCATTTGAAAGTACCGAAGAAATTGATATAGAGTACGAGACCGAGTCTTAATCAGAAAACGACGAAGACTAAAAATTCTGAATATTTGCATCGCTTGTTGTATAATGTATTATTATGAGCTATGTATTAATAATGATGAATAATGATGATTATGTTATCAGCTATATACTATTCTGTTTCGAAATTTCTATATATTTATTCATGAGATCTTGTCCCATTTATTATGATGTAGTGCAAGTTTATGTGATGATTACTGAAACATGCTTTGTACTAATAAATTTATGTCTTTTCATTGTATGATATTATTTGTCTGTGGTAGATAAGTCTGGCAGGAGACATAGCCAGAGATCAGAGCCTTCCCCTTCTCCCGGTGCAGGTGCTAGTGGCACGGTAACGCATTTACGCCTACTTGCGGAGGTAGTTCCGAAAAGGGCAGAGTAAGTATCAAATTTATTTGAAGTATATTTTTTTTAATTTATTAAATATCTACATCAAAATTTATACAGGGGCTTTGATGTGGAGCCTTCGGATATCATCCTACAAGTTTCCAAGAAGGCATTTATGAGTAGGATGTCTGCCTATTGGCCTCATTGGGATGACATCCTGCCGCATATCAAGAACGCTATATTGGCTGATGTACTCGTAAGTATAAGTTTGAATTTCAGTTGAAAATTAATATAATGTACATAATTCAAACTAATTTCAATATACAGGCAGCCGTGCATGTAGATCCAGAACATATGGATATTTTTACCAATCACTGGAACAAGAGGATGAGAAAAAATTATAGGGACACTCCGTCTAAGGCTAAAAATGCAGGAAAAAAACCCAATTGGATGGGCGCTGATATGTGGGTTGAGTATCTCCGGCTACGCGAACTCCAGAAGTGAAAGTAAGTTATATACTTTTGCATTGTTATAATTTTTTTAAATTTCGTATGTTAGTTGCAGTAATTTAGTTAATCGTATATCTAAATTGAAATAAATAAATTGCAACCAATGTATAACAGTTAATTATAAATATTAGCCGCATAATTAATCAAAAATTTTGTTCATACTGTTTATAATGTTCATAAATTATAACTAGATATTAACTATTTCACAGGCGTTAATGTCCTAGAGGGCTTAGAGGAGATCCCAAGCCGAGGAGGAGATTGCTCAAATGAAAAAAAAGCTGGAAGTAATAAACGATTGGTGTAACGATACGGATTTTCATGCTCGAAAATCGACATCCATACTTTACATCGTATTCGAATGCCATAGATTCGACCGTTCAAATCCGAGTCGTCGAAGCTTATAACAACATTAAGTAAATAACACAGCCGAATAAATGAATAATACATTGATATACAATATCTGATACAACAGAGTGATACAATGAATATCAATATACATCAGAGATATGATAAAAGAAATAGCAGCGGAAAAGAAAATGATAACATCAGTAGCGGATAATCTCCATCTTCAAAACGCCAATCCAGAAATAGCTCGAACTCCCAATAACGATGCACAAAGATAAGCAAGTGCAGTCCGATCAAAAGACTGAACTAGCTCCAGATAATCTACTGAACCTGACTATCTGAAAAACCCAACTCTAGACTGCTCGTGTAGAAAAATTTTGAGCATCCAGAGTTTAGGAAAGAAACAATAAACTCCGGATCAGTCATGGGACTGGTGTGAGCAACAAAAAAAGTTTATCTTTAAAACAAATAGCAGAGAATTTTAAAGTCAATTCGCAATGCTTTTGGAAAATAAAACTACCATAAGACCTCCCGCCACACACACAATGCAAACGCGGAATTGGAGGAGATTTCTTCTTATGATAGTCAAAGATGCTTACTACGCAAAATCAAATCATTTTTTGATATTATTATTAGTGCATAGTGTAGAAAACATTTTGAAAGTAGAATATAAATCTTAGCTAACATACGACCAGTATCGTATGCCTACTATAGCTACCATCTAAACAGTGGTGACCACCGTACGTAAATGGCAGGTTCTACAACTAATACCGTACAAAGTTCGTATTTGGAAGATGGATTTCCAACAAATAGTCGGGCAAAGGAACTTCCCAAATAAAATAGAACGCCTCTGGAGCGACATTCCCGGATCCTAACCGGATCTCTGCTACACAAGGCCGGGTTACCTCTAGCTGGGTAACTACTGACACGAATATGTCATCCCCCGGTCATTTGCGACCTTTTCCCGAGGATCCTCGATTCCAACAACCACAAGTAATAAATTTTCAGCATCCACAAAGTAAGTATCTGGGCTCCATACCATGATACCACTCATAATCCAGAAGGAAATGACATACACTAAGGGGTCGCTAACCCCTAATAACCTTGCTGCCACGATTCCTGTTTCGACCATACCGGGTCGTGAGGTTCGACGAAGTCTCGTCCACAAAGCTACGCTTTGTCACAAAGCCATGCTTTGGGTCAACAGATGATCAACCAATGATCACAAAGATAAATGATCAAACAAATGATCATATCACAAATAATCAAACACTGATCATCACACAGCAACACTCAGCATGTCACATTACCAAATTGGGAATATATCGCTGATAAATTTCACCTACATAACCTCTGAGCTCGTACGTCTCAGAGAAGGGTGTTAAGCTAAGAGAATAAATTCTCCACCACCAACAGAAATGTATTTGAAAGAAATCAGCTTTATATCTCAAAGTGTAATGTCAAACATGTAACCATACAAGTCTGTTCCGGGTTCAAACAGAACCGAAGGCACTTCCAAAGAAGTCCTTGCAAATCCGGATAATTTTCTAATCACGTCCGGACTTCTCATCACAAAAAGAGTGATATAAATCTCTATACCGGAGCAACTCGGTGCAGAAACATTCGACAGGTTGTCCTTTCATTTTTGAAAATATCCGGTCTTCAAATGCCATCCATATACGACGTATCACTATTCGGAATGGGTTATATGACCCAAAGGTCTTTTCCCGGCTAACCCGAATAGTGAGTGCAATATTTAAAAACATATGGATATTGGGATTTCAATTAAGTCACAACTTATTACCCAAACTTTCTTCTCAAATGGTTTAACAAATTACCATTTTAATCTTTTTAAACAAAAATATTCAATTCACAAGGTTCACTTAATTTCACAAAGATTCATTCACAGATTTTCCAAATCGATTTCCATTTCAGTTTAACTCGTTAAATCTTTAAATCAAAGATTTAACTCATAGCTTTCAAAACAATTTTATTCATAACTTGGTAAACCATTTTTCAATTAAATCTTGAAATTCCTTTAAATTAAACTAGAATTTCATTTATTATATTAAATCTTTTATCCTTTGAAAATAAATTGTTTTATTTTGGAAATCTGATTCATTTATATGAGTTAAAGTTCTTGGGTTAAATCCAAATTCTCAAAATTTTACTTTTAAAATGGTTTAAATTTATATAAACACATTTTTAACATTTTTAACCATAATTTCAAATCATAGGATTCAATTTCAAACTTGAATTCAAATTTAAATCAAATTATTTAAATTTTCAAAACTCGATTAAGTTATTCAAAATAACTTTTATCTTTGAAATCCTATTTCAAAAGCTTTTCACTTTAAACCCAGATTTCCAATTTCAAATTCAATTGAAATTAAAATTTCAATTTCAAAAACATCAAATTTAAATTATCTGTGACTTAACCGATTTCCACGTGAAATCCATATTTGTGTGTGTAAAAGTGTAGTCCAGGGGTTTCACACACAATAGTGCAACACAATGAATCATCATATATCAAAATACAAGATATAGTTGATAAGCGATATATACTATAACGCTTATCGTTCATGCACAGACCACAGATATATAAATATCACAGATAATAAATTACATCACAGATAATTTATCACAGATCACAATCATAAATCAGATATCCTACACAACAATCCATAAGCGGTAATCTTTAATTCTTATTGTGATTATGTCAATTTAAAACAATTACCAGAGAATTAATCACTTAACCCTGACTAATTGATCATAAATTATCAATTAATTACTTATTCCATTTTAAATTATTAAATTGTACTAATCATTTCTTAATCAATTCATTAAATCTTAATTACTTAATTAATAACTTATTTTATTCACACTATTTAATTAATTACTTCCTAATCAAGTTATTTAACTTTAATTACTTAATTAACTATTCCTTATTCATTAATTAATAACCTTAATTATTAATTAAACTTAATTACCCATTTATTAACTGCTAATTACTTAATTAATCAATTATAAATCCTTAATTCTTAATTAAATTACTTAATTAATTAACTATTAATTCATAGTTAAATTACTTTATTAACTTAACTATTAATTATTCATTAATTAACTTAAGTAGTTGATTACAAATTTCATTAATTACTTAATCATTAATTAATCTCCACTTACAACTGTAAAGTAATTTCTCTTGATTACTTCTAGAAATAGTTAATCAGATTTTAATTATCTAACTTAGTTAACATTTTAAAGTCCTCTTTAAATTTGAAATTCAATTATATTACCAACTACAATTCAAATGTTAATTAACTTTATGCTTAACTAAATTAATTACATAATTAAAATAATAATTAAGAGTTTAAATATTTTTATAGTATTGAACTAAAATAGTTAACTTGTATCTAAGTTTTTAACCTAACTATTAGATACTACAAAAATTTTACAGAGATCAAAGCTTGATAAAAAAAATATTTACTCAACATTACTTTAAAACACAAAACTGCTGTTAACAAAAACCCGAGGCTCCCCTGCGTTAAAACCCGAGTGTAGCTTCGAGTTGATCACCTATCTTTTTCGAGACTTCCCCTGTACGCACCCCCTTCTTCTCTCCTTCTCTGTTTCTCTTTTCTTTAGTTTAAGTTTAACTAAGCTATGAATTAAAGCATCAGTTTCAAACCTACGCACGCGATCAAAAATCCCGATGCAACCCACCTCAAACTCGCGCACGACTCGAGTAAGATGACCGCGACGAAACTGACACCAGCTCCTCTTCGCCGTACACGTGCACATCGGCACGAACGACTTCTGGCGAACTCCAACATCACAGGCGAGTCACAGATCGTCCAAAAATTCGAAAACAAAACTCGCATCGCCTCCAGAAAAATCAAAACGAAAAATAGTGTTTCGTTCGAATCCAGAAGTTTAACTCTCACCATAAAACTGCCTCGTCACCGCCGCATGGACCACCGGAGTCGCCTAAACTTCATCCACCCAACGCCAACACTCCAAGCAACCACCCACCAGAGTTTCGAGCAACTCGATCACGAATTGGAACCTGACACTGCTCATCTCCTGACCTTAACAAAAACTGATCTTAAACCCTAAAATGATTCTATTTCTCAAATTTACACAATGTAAAAATTTTAGCATATTTTTCTCGAGATCTCTGATGTCCATATTATCTTCATGTCAAATTTCAACTTTTAAAATTGATTACAGTGTCTGAAATTTGTTAAAGTATAATTTTTGTTTAAATTCAAACTTCTCTTCAAATACTAATTTAAAAATCCTAATTTTACTTCTAAAAATCATGGTTTAGTATGGGGGTTAAATTCATGTTACTGAATTGTTAAATTAACAAATTTGAATTTTCACAAATTCAAACCTCCCTGTATTTTTTTTGATTCCCAGAGCAGATCAACTTTATTAGCATGAATTAAATTTTTAAAATTTACTTTACACTTACCCAAACATATTTTGTTTATATGCTTTGTCCTAAAAATCAATAGGTTGAGCAAACATGATTTTTGAAGTAACTCAGACTGTTGAAAATTTGAACAGAGACAACAACCAGATAAAAATACAGGCTTCATCTTATCAAAATTAAATGAAATGCATATATTTCATACAACACATCACTGATATCCATCACGCAACTAGATTAAAACTTAGAATATTTTTAAAACATGAAGTTACTCACTTGTTAAGAAATGGACAGAGCCTTCTTCTATTTAAACCAGGTTTTGCTTTTTTGAAAGCTGGAGCTTTTGATTTTCCAGGAAAAAGAATAGAGAAGAACAGAGCATGATGTTTTTGATTTGGTCTGAGCTTTTGTTTTGTTTACAAATGACATTCACTTCATTTTTTTCTTCTTTTTCTTTTTCTTTCCAGGCTTGCTTAACTTTTATGAATGAAAACGAAATGAAGGCTGGTATAAAAAAGAATGTGTTACAGGGGAATTATATTTTGTTTATACAATAGGGTATGGGCTAGAGATGCTTGCATTTATTTGTTTGATCTTTTGATTTGCCTGAAACTGTTTCCAGGCTTGACTACCCATGCTTATATTTGTACTTGTTTGCATCTTATTTTTACTCGGCTGAGAGATGATGTTTTCCTTTTTACTTTGTTTCCTTTACTTGCATATATTTTTGCTTTCCTAGTTCTATAGGCTGAAAATATTGTATTGTACAGGGATATACATTGTTGTTTGTACAACATACATGGCTGCATAAATTTCTTAAGTCTTATTTGAATACTTGATTATATTTGTTTTCTTTTGCCTTGTCTTATTGCTTTACAATATAGATGAATTTCTATTTTATTTGTTAATGTATCAACTTATATTTTACAAAGTTTATTAACATGTGTTTACCAATATTATTTATAAATGCTAATCCAAATTCTATTTTATTTATCCGCTTAACTTAACATTTATTGTCTTGTATTTCTAGTTTAAATTTCAAATTATTATTATTAAATCTCTAAGATTAATTATCTTATTTTTTTTATATTACTATTTAAATTCAAATTATCATCGGTTATAAAATTTACAATAATTATTTATTTACAATTTGATTTCAAATCCAATATATACATATATTTTCTATTTGAATCGGGGAAACTCGCTTCCGTTTATAATAAATTTTACAATTTTTATCCAAAAATTTATTTAATTATCAATTAAATGTAATTAAAATCTAGGGTCGTTACAAACTTCCCCCCTTAAAAGAATTTCGTCCTCGAAATTCGCAGGCACAAAAACAACAGAGAGATAGACAAATTCGATCTCCTATAGTTCCTCAAACTTACGATATGAATTCCAAACTCAAGTCGAAATACCCAAAGTATATACTTGTCCCTCTTCGGACTTTGGTATTTACAAGAAATTTCAATAGAATTTCAAATTTTGGTTTATAATTGAAATCGTTTTATTGATACAATTCAAATTTACCCTCATATTCTATTAATCAATTTAACTCAATTTAAATTTTTCAATTAATTCAGAATTTCCAATTTCAAATTCATTAAAGTTTAAAAACGAAAAGCTGATAAGAAACCTATGAAGATAAGAAGTAAGGATTTTCTACAACGATTCGTAGAGCCATCATCATACTGAAACTTCTTCTTGTAGCTGATACGAAGCAATCAAAAGAATTTTGAAACGAATCAAAGGAGATTGATAAGAAAGTTATTTCCACTGTTATAGGGTATTGACCATTTATAGTCGTATTCCCCTGTCCCCTATCTCGTCTTCTTCTTGCACTCATACTCACTATCAGTGGATAGTAAGAGAATTTACTGAGACATTCAGGCGGATATCTTAGAGATACACTCATTCTAGAGTTTACTTCACTCTATCTCTAATGAGCTACTTAACGTGTTATACTCCTGAGCTAAAGTTCAACCTTAGCTCTGATACCAAATGTAACGATATGGATTTTCGTGCTCGAAAATCGACATCCATACTTTACATCGTATTCGAATGCCATAGATTCGACCGTTCAAATCCGAGTCGCCGGAGCTTATAACAACATTAAGTAAATAACACAGCGGAATAAATGAATAATACATTGATATACAATATCTGATACAATATCTGATATAACAGAGTGATACAATGAATATCAATATACATCAGAGATATGATAAAAGAAATAGCAGCGGAAAAGAAAACGATAACATCAGTAGCGGATAATCTACATCTTCAAAATGCCAATCCAGAAATAGCTCGAACTCCCAATAACGATGCACAAAGATAAGCAAGTGCAGTCCGATCCAAAGACTGAACTAGCTCCAGATAATCTACTGAACTTGACTATCTGAAAAACCCAACTCTAGACTGCTCGTGTAGAAAAATTTTGAGCATCCAGAGTTTAGGAAAGAAACAATAAACTCCGGATCAGTCATGGGACTGGTGTGAGCAACAAAAACAGTTTATCTTTAAAACAAATAGCAGAGAATTTTAAAGTCAATTCGCAATGCTTTTGGAAAATGAAACTACCATAAGACCTCCCGCCACACACACAATGCAAACGCAGAATTGGAGGAGATTTCTTCTTATGATAGTCAAAGATGCTTACTACGCAAAATCAAATCATTTTTTGATATTATTATTAGTGCATAGTGTAGAACACATTTTGAAAGTAGAATATAAATCTTAGCTAACATACGACCAGTATCGTATGCCTACTATAGCTACCATCTAAACAGTGGTGACCACCGTACGTAAATGGCGGGTTCTACAACTAATACCGTACAAAGTTCGTATTTGGAAGATGGATTTCCAACAAATGGTCGGGCAAAGGAACTTCCCAAATAAAATAGAACGCCTCTGGAGCGACGTTCCCGGATCCTAACCGGATCTCTGCTACACAAGGCCGGGTTACCTCTAGCTGGGTAACTACTGACACGAATATGTCATCCCCCGGTCGTTTGCGACCTTTTCCCGAGGATCCTCGATTCCAACAACCACAAGTAATAAATTTGCAGCATCCACAAAGTAAGTATCTGGGCTCCATACCATGATACCACTCATAATCCAGAAGGAAATGACATACACTAAGGGGTCGCTATCCCCTAATAACCTTGCTGCCACGATTCCTGTTTCGACCATACCGGGTCGTGAGGTTCGACGAAGTCTCGTCCACAAAGCTATGCTTTGTCACAAAGCCATGCTTTGGGTCAACAGATGATCAACCAATGATCACAAAGATAAATGATCAAACAAATGATCATATCACAAATGATCAAACACTGATCATCACACAGCAACACTCAGCATGTCACATTACCAAATTGAGAATATATCGCTGATAAATTTCTACTACATAACCTTTGAGCTCGTACGTCTCAGAGAAGGGTGTTAAGCTAAGAGAATAAATTCTCCGCCACCAACAGAAATGTATTTGAAGAAATCAGCTTTATATCTCAAAGTGTAATGTCAGACATGTAACCATACAAGTCTGTTCCGGGTTCGAACAGAACCGAAGGCACTTCCAAAGAAGTCCTTGCAAATCCGGATAATTTTCTAATCACGTCCGGACTTCCCATCACAAAAAGAGTGATATAAATCTCTATAACGGAGCAACTCGGTGCAGAGACATTCGATAGGTTGTCCTTTCATTTTCGAAAATATCCGGTCTTCAAATGCCATCCATATACGACGTATCACTATTCGGAATGGGTTATATGACCCAAAGGTCTTTTCCCGGCTAACCCGAATAGTGAGCGCAATATTTAAAAACATATGGATATTGGGATTTCAATTAAGTCACAACTTATTACCCAAACTTTCTTCTCAAATGGTTTAACAAATTACCATTTTAATCTTTTTAAACAAAAAGATTCAATTCACAAGGTTCACTTAATTTCACAAAGATTCATTCACAGATTTTCCAAATCGATTTCCATTTCAGTTTAACTCATTAAATCTTTAAATCAAAGATTTAACTCATAGCTTTCAAAACAATTTTATTCATAACTTGGAAAACCATTTTTCAATTAAATCTTGAAATTCCTTTAAATTAAACTGGAATTTCATTTCTTATATGAAAGCTTTTATCCTTTGAAAACAAATAGTTTTATTTTGGAAATCTGATTCATTTATACGAGTTAAAGTTCTTGGGTTAAATCCAAATTCTCAAAATTTTACTTTTAAAATGGTTTAAATTTATATAAACACATTTATAACATTTTTAACCGTAATTTCAAATCATAGGATTCAATTTCAAACTTGAATTCAAATTTAAATCAAATTATTTAAATTTTCAAAACTCGATTAAGTTATTCAAAATAACTTTTATCTTTGAAATCCTATTTCAAAAGCTTTTCACTTTAAACCCAGATTTCCAATTTCAAAATCAATTGAAATTAAAATTTCAATTTCAAAAACATCAAATTTAAATTATCTGTGACTTAACCGATTTCCACGTGAAATCCATATTTGTGTGTGTAAAAGTGTAGTCCAGGGGTTTCACACACAATAGTGCAACACAATGAATCATCACATATCAAAATACAGGATATAGTTGATAAGCGATATAAACTATAACGCTTATCGTTCATGCACAGACCACAGATATATAAATATCAAAGATAATAAATTACATCACAGATAATTTATCACATATCACAATCATAAATCAGATATCCTACACAACAATCCATAAGCGGTAATCTTTAATTCTTATTGTGATTAATTCAATTTAAAACAATTACCAGAGAATTAATCACTTAACCCTGATTAATTGATCATAAATTATCAATTAATTACTTATTCCATTTTAAATTATTAAATTGTACTAATCATTTCTTAATCAATTCATTAAATCTTAATTACTTAATTAATAACTTATTTTATTCACACTATTTAATTAATTACTTCCTAATCAAGTTATTTAACTTTAATTACTTAATTAACTATTCCTTATTCATTAATTAATAACCTTAATTATTAATTAAACTTAATTACCCATTTATTAACTGCTAATTACTTAATTAATCAATTATAAATCCTTAATTCTTAATTAAATTACTTAATTAATTAACTATTAATTCATAGTTAAATTACTTAATTAATTAACTATTAATCATTCATTATTTAACTTAAGTAGTTGATTACAAATTTCATTAATTACTTAATCATTAATTAATCTCCACTTACAACTGTAAAGTAATTTCTCTTGATTACTTCTAGAAATAGTTAATCAGATTTTAATTATCTAACTTAGTTAACATTTTAAAGTCCTCTTTAAATTTGAAATTCAATTATATTACCAACTACAATTCAAATGTTAATTAACTTTATGCTTAACTAAATTAATTACTTAATTAAAATAATAATTAAGAGTTTAAATATTTTTATAGTATTGAACTAAAATAGTTAACTTGTATCTAAGTTTTTAACCTAGCTGTTAGACACTACAAAAATTTTACAGAGATCATAGCTTGATAAAAAAAATATTTACTCAACATTACTTTAAAGCACAAAACTGCTGTTAACAAAAACCCGAGGCTCCCCTGCGTTAAAACCCGAGTGTAGCTTCGAGTTGATCACCTATCTTTCCCGAGACTTCCCCTGTACGCACCCCCTTCTTCTCTCCTTCTCTGTTTCTCTTTTCTTTAGTTTAAGTTTAACTAAGCTATGAATTAAAGCATCAGTTTCAAACCTACGCACGCGATCAAAAATCCCGATGCAACCCACCTCAAACTCGCGCACGACTCGAGTAAGATGACCACGACTAAACTGACACCAGCTCCTCTTCGCCGTACACGTGCACATCGGCACGAACGACTTCTGGCGAACTCCAACATCACAGGCGAGTCATAGATCGTCCAAAAATTCAAAAACAAAACTCGCATCGCCTCTAGAAAAATCAAAACGAAAAATAGTGTTTCGTTCGAATCTAGAAGTTTAACTCTCACCATAAAACCGCCTCGTCACCACTGCATGGACCACCGGAGTCGCCTAAACTTCATCCACCCAACGCCAACACTCCAAGCAACCACCCACCAGAGTTTCGAGCAACTCGATCATGAATTGGAACCTAACACTGCTCATCTCCTGACCTTAACAAAAACTGATCTTAAACCCTAAAATGATTCTATTTCTCAAATTTACACAATGGAAAAATTTTAGCATATTTTTCTCGAGATCTCTGATGTCCATATTATCTTCATGTCAAATTTCAACTTTTAAAATTGATTACAGTGTCTGAAATTTGTTAAAGTATAATTTTTGTTTAAATTCAAACTGCTCTTCAAATGCTAATTTAAAAATCCTAATTTTACTTCTAAAAATCATGGTTTAGTATGGGGGTTAAATTCATGTTACTGAATTGTTAAATTAACAAATTTGAATTTTCACAAATTCAAACCTCCCTGCATTTTTTTTAATTCCCAGAGCAGATCAACTTTATTAGCATGAATTAAATTTTTAAAATTTACTTTACACTTACCCAAACATATTTTGTTTATATGCTTTGTCCTAAAAATCAATAGGTTGAGCAAACATGATTTTTGAAGTAACTCAGACTGTTGAAAATTTGAACAGAGGCAACAACCAGATAAAAATACAGGCTTCATCTTATCAAAATTAAATGAAATGCATATATTTCATACAACACATCACTGATATCCATCACGCAACTAGATTAAAACTTAGAATATTTTTAAAACATGAAGTTACTCACTTGTTTTTAAGAAATGGACAGAGCCTTCTTCTATTTAAACCAGGTTTTGCTTTTTTGAAAGCTGGAGCTTTTGATTTTCCAGGAAAAAGAATATAGAAGAACAGAGCATGATGTTTTTGATTTGGTCTGAGCTTTTGTTTTGTTTACAAATGACATTCACTTCATTTTTTTCTTCTTTTTCTTTTTCTTTCCAGGCTTGCTTAACTTTGATGAATGAAAACGAAATGAAGGCTGGTATAAAAAAGTGTGTTACAGGGGAATTATATTTTGTTTATACAATAGGGTATGGGCTAGAGATGCTTGCATTTATTTGTTTGATCTTTTGATTTGCCTGAAACAGTTTCCAGGCTTGACTACCCATGCTTATATTTGTACTTGTTTGCATCTTATTTTTACTCGGCTGAGAGATGATGTTTTCCTTTTTACTTTGTTTCCTTTACTTGCATATATTTTTGCTTTCCTAGTTCTATAGGCTGAAAATATTGTATTGTACAGGGATATACATTGTTGTTTGTACAACATACATGGCTGCATAAATTTCTTAAGTCTTATTTGAATACTTGATTATATTTGTTTTCTTTTGCCTTGTCTTATTGCTTTACAATATAGATGAATTTCTATTTTATTTGTTAATGTATCAACTTATATTTTACAAAGTTTATTAACATGTGTTTACCAATATTATTTATAAATGCTAATCCAAATTCTATTTTATTTATCCGCTTAACTTAACATTTATTGTCTTGTATTTCTAGTTTAAATTTCAAATTATTATTATTAAATCTCTAAGATTAATTATCTTATTTTTTATATTACTATTTAAATTCAAATTATCATCGGTTATAAAATTTACAATAATTATTTATTTACAATTTGATTTCAAATCCAATATATACATATATTTTCTATTTGAATCGGGGAAACTCGCTTCCGTTTATAATAAAATTTACAATTTTTATCCAAAAATTTATTTAATTATCAATTAAATGTAATTAAAATCTAGGGTCGTTACAATTGGTGGAAGAGCGCATTGGCGCACCAGCTAGACCATATTGCAGCCTACTTGGCAGAACATGGGACGATGCCTGGAGGGGACGGGTCGGGCGACGACGATGAGTAGGTATGCTTGTGTTTCTATCGGATTTTCATCATCTTCTTTTGCAGTTATGTGACATTTGTGTATATATTTGATACTTGTTCGTTGGTTGTGGTGTTTGATAGGTTAGTGGACATTTGTGTATACATGTGATTGATGGATAATATTTGTACGTATGGTTACATTGTTTTATGGATTTGGAATGTTCCGTTTGATTGGTATGATGTATTTATATGGTGGTGATGAAATGTTTATGTAAATTTATATGTTGCTTTATATATATATATATGATTATTTGTGATATGTATGAGATTATATGATGGATGGAGTGGTATTAGTTGTAAAATTGAATATATATATATATATATGTGTTGGAAAGAGATATGAAATTGGTTGTGTGATTGGATGGATTGAAAAGCAGAATTGGTTTTGAAAATTTGGCCCAGACTAGCGACGGCTAGTGACGGCTATTTGGCCTAGATTAGCAACGGGTAGCGACCGCCATTTTGGTCCAGGTTAGCGACGGCTCGCGTCGACTTGAGACGTCATACCTTTGTTAACGAATTTGCCACGTGTACAACAAGGCGTACCCAACCGTCGCTATTTTGGTGATGGAGCCATCGTTTTACTGTGTGGCGGCGGGCTATTTAGCGACGGTCGGCGATGTTTTTTACCGTCGCTAAAGTCGTCCTGTTTTATAGTGTGAGGTTACTAACTATGTGATCTCTATTTATTATTTATACATTTTATATTGTTCTATCCTGAAGGCACACATGTTTATTGTTTTGTACCAAGACCGTATACGAATATGGAAAGCAATATCATTATTTGAGATACGTACCGGTGTTGGTCCAAAGCAATATTCATATGTGTACCCCATATTGCTTCATTTTCTGTATTACTCGACAATATTATTTAGAAATACTCTTGAATGGTGTGGGTATAGAAGTGAGAGCATTACATTTTTATACAAGTTATGGGAATCTAGTGTAAAACATTTTAAACTACGTTGCATGCTCACAGCTTATGACCTACACACTATATATCTTATTGATATACATATATATGCATACATACAAGACTGCACATGTTGAAAATTTAGTTAAGAATAAGCAAAATCACACAACAAAATCTTATAATTACGAAATTCAATGTCATTATTAACTGCATATCACATCGAAGCAGTGGTACACTAGGACACGTGCTCATAATTAATTAATACCGTATGTGTTAATATAAATGACTTAATAATTCATAAATGGAAGATGCATGCACGTGCAAGTATAATTCTACAAAATAAATGTTTAATTTTGGTTTTTATACCCATTATTTATTTAGTTAACATATTCTCCATCATCATTCAACTTTTCAAAAATTTAGGTAGTGTTTGATTTAAAAACGAGTTTTGTGTTTTCGATTTTAAATATTTATGTCAAATATGAAAAGAATGGAGGGACGATGGAGGGGATGAAAGAAAGACGGATGGGAGGACGAAAGAATAGAGGGACTACGGAAGATTGGATTATTTTACGTGCTTGTGTTATTTTCCAAAACACGGAAAACAAAAAAGAGTTGTTTTCTATTTTGTATGTTAACTTCATTTTCTAAATTAGTCGTTTTCGAAAATATAATTACGTCGTGTGTATTTTTGTACGGACGAAAACGTAAAACTAAAAATAACAAGCCAAATACTATCTCAATGTTCAAACTGTATGTAAAATCGTAGTACACATACTCAAAATAAAATGAAAATAAAAATAAAAACACAAACATTCATCAAGATTTCCTTAAAATTAAAAGAATTAGTCAGTAGTCTCATAAGATAAAATTATTCAAGAACTTTTGAAAAATATAAAGAGAGATGAGAAGAGTTAATGGAGTTGAAATAAAAGAATTTTTGAGGGTTTTTGTGCAAAAGTTGAGGAAAAATATAAGCAGCTATAATTTTAGGATTTTTTAAACATATAATCCAAATTGTAGAAATCAAAAAAGAACAAACATTGACTTTTAAAGTTGACAACCACTACGTAAACTCTATAGAATTTTGAAACAAAACATACAATTATAAATGGAGAAGTTTGTTAAAAGTAATGAATACTACAAAACCAAAAAAGAAAAACAAATTTATAAAGTAGCTTAATGTATCCATACTTGATATAACTAAAGTCAAACAAAATTCGGAGCAAATGTTCTTTAAGGTATCATATCTTATGTAGTTTTGCATGAAAGGTCCATATTTCTGTTGTTGTTATAAAAAAAGTCCCTGTAGAAATGAGTATGTAAATTAGATTCATGTTTTTTCTAAATCAAAAAATGCAAGTTAGTTTGCGCTTAAACATTAATTTTTTTTTGAAAATTTCAAAAATTTTATAATTATTTCAAAATCAGAAAGCGCAGACTAGCTTGCAATTTTCAAAATTTTCAAAATGTTCAAAAATTTCAAAATCAGAAAGCGCAAATTAGCTTGCGCTTTTCGATAGAAAATGCAAGTTACTTGCGCTTTTCAAAATTTTCAAAATTTCGAAAAAAATTTCAAAATCAAAATATTGCAGGTTACCTTGCATTTTCTGTCAGAAAAGTGCAAGGCACCTTGCATTTTTAATTTTTCAAGAATATGGACCAAATTTACGTATTCATTTCTACGGGGACTTTTCTTATAACCACATCAAAAACAAGGACCTGAGACTCTTACCTTAATATCTTATTGTACTCTTGTACTCTCATTTATTATAACCTGGTAGCTTTTTTATCGCCACGTGATTCTATTAAGAATACAATTACCATATAGGATTCTAATGCGTAAACCATATAAAATGGATTCATCAAACTCAGTATAATATATTCGTTAAAAATAGCATGTTTCCAAATTGAAAATGTTGAGAGATAACATTTAATCTTCCAATAATATGAAAATTCCATAATATGTATATATGTAAGAACGACAAATTTAAGTATCCATACACAACGAATTCAAATTAATTAAATCTAAATATTCATGGAGAATAATATTTCATTGATATTAAAAAGTTATCTTCTTATATGGAATTAAAGAAACCAGATTACGGATAAAACCTCTACTAAAACTAAAGTAGGATGGGAAATATATATATACACACACACACACACATACATATATATGTATATATGTGTGTATATGTGATATAGTCATAAGACAATGATGCAATCAACCCTATGGAGCTACTGAAGCAGTAACCCAAAGACAATATTAAGTTGCATGTTATATGCAAGAATTAATATGCAGGTATACAGAAGAATTATGTGCACAGAATGGATATGCCAACATGTTGTACGTGTGCGCAGTAAGAGAAATAAGAGCACTAAAAGTTTATAACAATTTTCTTTACTTTGTATCCTTTCTGTTACACAATAGTGGCTATAACAAATCACAGCAATTAGGTAAGCTTCTAGATGCCACTTGTCCAAATTTGTATGGTTGTAGCATCTTTATATTTGCTAGTGGAGATGAATGAAAAGGACAGGCTGAATTTGCAAATTATCTACTCTATTCTTATTTCCTTTCTTCCAGTCTCTATCTCTCCTCTATCTCCTCTCAATTCTTCTTCTATTTTATGTTAATAGCTTAGAACCCTAACAATTGGTGCTTTCACCGATGTTCTCACCTCCTTTATCTTAATTCTCTTCTTCATTCAGATCTGTTCTTTTCTTAGTTCTCAATTATCCACCTCTTCTTTTATTTCTTAAAAAAAAGGGCATTTAGTTTAGATCTGATTTCGAATTCAGTATGTCTGCTACCCATGAAATCACTCATGATCTATTGGTTTCAGTCCATAATACTATCTATCCGATCAATGAGCAGGTACTTCATCGAGTGTTTGATCCGTATGGATATGTTGAGAAGATTGATATATTACAATCAAGTGAACTGTTGCAAGCAATTGTTCGATTTGATTCATGTCAAAATGCTGTTTGGGCAAAGAAACAATTACAAGGAAGATACATATATGATAGATGTTGTCAACTTGATATTCAGTTTTATAAAAAAATTGATTATGAGGATAAAACTGAAAATTTATTGCTGGAGAATGCATTTGCTTTAGATCTGGATTTCATACGAAATAAACTTCATGAGATGATGGTTATTATAGAGAGAATGCAAGATAGAATGAAAGCAAGGAATTCTTCAAGTCTGACCACCACCGCGGCTACTCCTCTGACCTCTGCCACTACTGCTCCTAGCACTCCTCCAACTCAGTTATATGCAGCTGCTATAGGATCGTCAACATCAGCTCCTCCTCTGACCTCTGGTGCTGCTAATGCACCCCCCTTTCCAGCAAATTCAACTTCTATCTATGCCATAACATCTTCCAAACTCTCTTCTACCCCAACATCAACACAACCTGGATCACATCCTTCAAAGGCTTCTGATACCATCACTACTACTGCAAAAATCTCAGTTGCTCCGGCTATTTTGACTTCCCCTCATATTGTGGCCTCTACGGTTTCTTCACCTTCACCCATGAAAGCAGCTTCTATCACCATATTATCACCTAACTCCACCATCAACACTTCGTCCCCTCCATTACAGTTGGATCCTCCTTCTCGACACACAATCAACACTTCAGCCAATGGTGCAACATTCCAGTATACAGAAGCTAAGGCTTTAGAATTATATGAATTATTTAATATGGATATACCTATGGAAGAGAGTGTTCATTACTAGTCTGATGTGTACTACTCAAGAGCTGCACTTTTCAAGGCTTTGTGTGCCATACAGAATTCATTCTGGCATACTGAGCAGAAAGGGAATGTCGCACACGTGTTTGTTGAAATGAACAAACTGGTGCTGGAATGGGCTGATGAACCCAGCATGTTTGCTGAAATGAACAAGTTAAGATGTGAAAGCAAAGTTCTCGTCTTCGATCCCGGTGGAACATTTAACATGAAAAGCATCTTCGACCTTGAGGACAAGGTCGTTTTCGAGGGGTCGGTAATGATATAGTCATAAGACAATGATGCAATCAACCCTATGGAGCTACTGAAGCAGCAACCTAAAGGCAATATTAAGTTGCATGTTATATGCAAGAATTAATATGCAGGTATACAGAAGAATTATGTGCACAGAATGGATATGCCAACATGTTGTACGTGTGCGCAGTAAGAGAAATAAGAGCACTAAAAGTTTATAACAATTTTCTTTACTTTGTATCCTTTCTGTTACACAATAGTGGCTATAACAAATCACAGCAATTAGGTAAGCTTCTAGATGCCACTTGTCCAAATTTGTATGGTTGTAGCATCTTTATATTTGCTAGTGGAGATGAATGAAAAGGACAGGCTGAATTTGCAAATTATCTACTCTATTCTTATTTCCTTTCTTCCAGTCTCTCTCTCTCCTCTATCTCCTCTCAATTCTTCTTCTATTTTATGTTAATAGCTTAGAACCCTAACAATTGGTGCTTTCACCGATGTTCTCACCTCCTTTATCTTAATTCTCTTCTTCATTCAGATCTGTTCTTTTCTTAGTTCTTAATTATCCACCTCTTCTTTTATTTCTTAAAAAAGGGCATTTAGTTTAGATCTGATTTCGAATTCAGTATGTCTGCTACCCATGAAATCACTCATGATCTATTGGTTTCAGTCCATAATATTATCTATCCGATCAATGAGCAGGTACTTCATCGAGTGTTTGATCCGTATGGATATGTTGAGAAGATTGATATATTACAATCAAGTGAACTGTTGCAAGCAATTGTTCGATTTGATTCATGCCAAAATGCTGTTTGGGCAAAGAAACAATTACAAGGAAGATACATATATGATAGATGTTGTCAACTTGATATTCGGTTTTATAAAAAAATTGATTATGAGGATAAAACTGAAAATTTATTGCTGGAGAATGCATTTGCTTTAGATCTGGATTTCATACGAAATAAACTTCATGAGATGATGGTTATTATAGAGAGAATGCAAGATAGAATGAAAGCAAGGAATTCTTCAAGTCTGACCACCACCGCGGCTACTCCTCTGACCTCTGCCACTACTGCTCCTAGCACTCCTCCAACTCAGTTATATGCAGCTGCTATAGGATCGTCAACATCAGCTCCTCCTCTGACCTCTGGTGCTGCTAATGCACCCCCCTTTCCAGCAAATTCAACTTCTATCTATGCCATAACATCTTCCAAACTCTCTTCTACCCCAACATCAACACAACCTGGATCACATCCTTCAAAGGCTTCTGATACCATCACTACTACTGCAAAAATCTCAGTTGCTCCGGCTATTTTGACTTCCCCTCATATTGTGGCCTCTACGGTTTCTTCACCTTCACCCATGAAAGCAGCTTCTATCACCATATTATCACCTAACTCCACCATCAACACTTCGTCCCCTCCATTAAAGTTGGATCCTCCTTCTCGACACACAATCAACACTTCAGCCAATGGTGCAACATTCCAGTATACAGAAGCTAAGGCTTTAGAATTATATGAATTATTTAATATGGATATACCTATGGAAGAGAGTGTTCATTACTAGTCTGATGTGTACTACTCAAGAGCTGCACTTTTCAAGGCTTTGTGTGCCATACAGAATTCATTCTGGCATACTGAGCAGAAAGGGAATGTCGCACACGTGTTTGTTGAAATGAACAAACTGGTGCTGGAATGGGCTGATGAACCCAGCATGTTTGCTGAAATGAACAAGTTAAGATGTGAAAGCAAAGTTCTCGTCTTCGATCCCGGTGGAACATTTAACATGAAAAGCATCTTCGACCTTGAGGACAAGGTCGTTTTCGAGGGGTCGGTAATGATATAGTCATAAGACAATGATGCAATCAACCCTATGGAGCTACTGAAGCAGCAACCCAAAGGCAATATTAAGTTGCATGTTATATGCAAGAATTAATATGCAGGTATACAGAAGAATTATGTGCACAGAATGGATATGCCAACATGTTGTACGTGTGCGCAGTAAGAGAAATAAGAGCACTAAAAGTTTATAACAATTTTCTTTACTTTGTATCCTTTCTGTTACACAATAGTGGCTATAACAAATCACAGCAATTAGGTAAGCTTCTAGATGCCACTTGTCCAAATTTGTATGGTTGTAGCATCTTTATATTTGCTAGTGGAGATGAATGAAAAGGACAGGCTGAATTTGCAAATTATCTACTCTATTCTTATTTCCTTTCTTCCAGTCTCTCTCTCTCCTCTATCTCCTCTCAATTCTTCTTCTATTTTATGTTAATAGCTTAGAACCCTAACAATTGGTGCTTTCACCGATGTTCTCACCTCCTTTATCTTAATTCTCTTCTTCATTCAGATCTGTTCTTTTCTTAGTTCTCAATTATCCACCTCTTCTTTTATTTCTTAAAAAAAGGGCATTTAGTTTAGATCTGATTTCGAATTCAGTATGTCTGCTACCCATGAAATCACTCATGATCTATTGGTTTCAGTCCATAATACTATCTATCCGATCAATGAGCAGGTACTTCATCGAGTGTTTGATCCGTATGGATATGTTGAGAAGATTGATATATTACAATCAAGTGAACTGTTGCAATCAATTGTTCGATTTGATTCATGTCAAAATGCTGTTTGGGCAAAGAAACAATTACAAGGAAGATACATATATGATAGATGTTGTCAACTTGATATTCAGTTTTATAAAAAAATTGATTATGAGGATAAAACTGAAAATTTATTGCTGGAGAATGCATTTGCTTTAGATCTGGATTTCATACGAAATAAGCTTCATGAGATGATGGTTATTATAGAGAGAATGCAAGATAGAATGAAAGCAAGGAATTCTTCAAGTCTGACCACCACCGCGGCTACTCCTCTGACCTCTGCCACTACTGCTCCTAGCACTCCTCCAACTCAGTTATATGCAGCTGCTATAGGATCGTCAACATCAGCTCCTCCTCTGACCTCTGGTGCTGCTAATGCACCCCCCTTTCCAACAAATTCAACTTCTATCTATGCCATAACATCTTCCAAACTCTCTTCTACCCCAACATCAATACAACCTGGATCACATCCTTCAAAGGCTTCTGATACCATCACTACTACTGCAAAAATCTCAGTTGCTCCGGCTATTTTGACTTCCCCTCATATTGTGGCCTCTACGGTTTCTTCACCTTCACCCATGAAAGCAGCTTCTATCACCATATTATCACCTAACTCCACCATCAACACTTCGTCCCCTCCATTACAGTTGGATCCTCCTTCTCGACACACAATCAACACTTCAGCCAATGGTGCAACATTCCAGTATACAGAAGCTAAGGCTTTAGAATTATATGAATTATTTAATATGGATATACCTATGGAAGAGAGTGTTCATTACTAGTCTGATGTGTACTACTCAAGAGCTGCACTTTTCAAAGCTTTGTGTGCCATACAGAATTCATTCTGGCATACTGAGCAGAAAGGGAATGTCGCACACGTGTTTGTTGAAATGAACAAACTGGTGCTGGAATGGGCTGATGAACCCAGCATGTTTGCTGAAATGAACAAGTTAAGATGTGAAAGCAAAGTTCTCGTCTTCGATCCTGGTGGAACTTTTAACATGAAAAGCATCTTCGACCTTGAGGACAAGGTCGTTTTCGAGGGGTCGGTAATGATATAGTCATAAGACAATGATGCAATCAACCCTATGGAGCTACTGAAGCAGCAACCCAAAGACAATATTAAGTTGCATGTTATATGCAAGAATTAATATGCAGGTATACAGAAGAATTATGTGCACAGAATGGATATGCCAACATGTTGTACGTGTGCGCGGTAAGAGAAATAAGAGCACTAAAAGTTTATAACAATTTTCTTTACTTTGTATCCTTTCTGTTACACAATAGTGGCTATAACAAATCACAGCAATTAGGTAAGCTTCTAGATGCCACTTGTCCAAATTTGTATGGTTGTAGCATCTTTATATTTGCTAGTGGAGATGAATGAAAAGGACAGGCTGAATTTGCAAATTATCTACTCTATTCTTATTTCCTTTCTTCCAGTCTCTCTCTCTCCTCTATCTCCTCTCAATTCTTCTTCTATTTTATGCTAATAGCTTAGAACCCTATCAATATGTATATACATATATATGTATGTATTATATGTATGTATTTAAAGGTATACCAATTGCAATTTTAGGATATTTTTGAAACTAAAAAGATTATAATTTTGATCTTTGAAAACTCAAGATCATTATTGAAAAAAGATCTATGATCTGCTTTCAAAAAATCAAATGGAAAAATAACGATAATAATTGAATTTCACTAATTTTAAAATTCTCTACCAAATAGATAAAACCCGAGCTTCTTACAAAAATAATATATAAAAATCATTCAATACACAAAATCATGTGATTTGTACTCCAAATCATTCAATACACAAAATCATGTGATTTGTACTCCAACTTATATATAAACTAAGATAATGACGGCATGGGAAACCATTCACTATACATGTATTGGTTTAGAGTTGCACATTCTATGTGTTGATAATGCGAAAACATTATATACAATCTCGTTTCACAACCTCTTGGATTTGTTGAACGAAATATCCTTCTGTTAAATCATTTCATATTTTATATACCAAAAACAACTAGTTTAACATAAGAGGGAAATGGCCATGTTTAAAGTAGTTATCGATTTCAAGCAAACACGTGTACTACTTTTGCATATATTTTCCTGCACTGCAAAAATAAAAATAAAAATAAAAAAGAGAGATCTTGCGTTAAGGCATCTTATTTGCTAACAATTGAAATAGCAATGTTTGAAAAAAAAGAACAAACAAAATCTAAGTTGGTTGTATCTCTCATCCTGGTTGAGCTAAACATAGCAAATCTTAAAGTAACAACTACCATATCTCTATTTTATAGAACATGAGAAGATGATTGAGTCATTTAAACAAACATGAAACGTGCACACGCATAAATTTAGAAAAAGAAAAAAAAAACATTATATACTTACGCAAACGTTATACATTGTACGCTCAGAAACAAATTTCAATATTAGAAAAACAACGCTGCAGTATGTGAATTATTATAGTCCAAAGTTAACAAATTGGCAATTTGTTCAGTGTGTGACAAACAAAGGAATTTTAAAAAAAAATTAAGATTTATGAAATGGAAAACATATATTTCAATCTGAAATCAGATACAATCCATGAAAGTTTTGCAAAACGAAGACAAGATGAATTAACAACTGGAAATCAGATAGATATGGAGCTAAATTTTGGGATAAAAACATTTTTCTCCTTCACTTCAGCATCCACGACCCGTGGCCATTGATCTATTTAGATTTTCCTTTTTTTTTAAATCTGAAAACCCACGTATTTGTGAAGAAGTCGTCGGTGAAGATCGAATGTGATTTCATCTTTAATTAGGCCTTCTTTAAAGACCCAAAAAATTGAAGCCTTAAAAATATGTTTTTATTGTAGTGTGACATTGAAATCCCCTTCTACAATCCAAAGCCCAAAGAATAAATCTCTAAATTCAGAGCATTGAAACAAAAGTGTACGTCTAGCTATTTTATTATTCGGAGCACGCATTAGAGATTTTAATAATTAGGCTATTAAGTAAATTGTACAGTATTTTATGAATCGAATGAATTTTATGGATTGATTGAAGAAGTTTAAATTTATCTTCATGCTAGTCAGTTTTAATACCTCCTCCACTGGCACTGTTTCGTAAGAAAACCCATCAAATAAATGTATTGTCCCCAATCGAAAGATCGATATGTAGAAGCTAGGGTCAGGTAGCTCTATTTTGGTTTCTTACAATAAAATAATATGGACCTACGTAGATTGGTTTTATGAGTTTTGAAACCTAAAGCCAACTATAAAAAAAGACTCATATATAGAAACTAATGATATCTTATATCTTATACTATATGCCTTAATGTCAGATCTCATTTGACAATTTTTCTTCTTTTTTTTCTTCATAATTTTAGAAATTAAATACCCATCTCTCCTTAATTGAGTATGTTCTGAAAAAGGTCACAAGTTCAATTTCCGCTAGCCACTTCTATATCTTATTATCTTACAATAATCTTATTTATCTTGATTCATTTTAAGCTCAAACACTTTGTTTCGAACCTGATTAACCTCATTTTATCCAATAAATTTTAAAATCACTTAATTAATTTAAAAATATTTATTTTTCTATTACGTCCCTTGCAACATATAAACTCTATATATAAACGATATTCAAAATCAAATCTCACCTCATATAGTCATATACTTTCCAGCTACATTGATAAGCACGATCTTTATTCAAATTTCGTTTGTTCAGTTTTTTGAAATATAAAGTTTTTAACAAGTGCCTTCATTAAACACTTATTATAACAATAATAACAATTAAGGAAAATCAAAAGTATAACAATCAAAAAAACTACAAACATATACTCAGTTTAAAACCTATAATTTTATCATAAATTTTTTATAATCCAACCATTAACTTCATGTAATATATTTATGTATGTATATGTATATATGTATGCATGTATGTTTTAATGTTGGATTTATCCTTATTCTTTTGCTTTTTATTACATACTTTTACAATTTAAATCCTTATTTCTCTATGATTCAGGTGTATATTCAAATGTTAACGCTTTGAAATTTCTCATTTAACAAGATTTAATATACTCAACCTTAATAACATGTCTCTTCGACTTTCCTATTTATTGGTTACTCTTTTTGTTCAAATCTATTTTATATATCTATGAACTTTAAATATAGGCAAAATTTCTTTGTTATCATCAGAAGTAAATATATATTCTTCTTATTTCCATCTTTCATTATACTTCTCTTTAATCTCAAGCTCTACAATAACTCAAAATGATGTCAATTTTAATTGCACAATTCAATCATCAAAATGGACCATATAATATTATGATAAGGTTTAAACTTTGATGATATTAAACTCTCTTTCCTGCTCATTCACTTGATTTTTATTTTCACTCTACATATAGTTCATTTTATATATTCCATATTTATAGACAAATCTCTTTGAATCATTGCACACCTTCACGCTTTCTTGAAATTGCGTTAATAATCTTAAATGGTAAAGTTCGTATAATATTTTAGTATCAAAGTACAACATACTTTGAATTTTAAATTATTCTCCCTTTTTTCCTACAAATAAGTAAGAACTATTAGTTTATATAATGTATTTTAATTTAACGTTCTTAATTTTTGTATGTGTGTTAAAGTTATATATATCCTAATCATTTTGTCTTTTTCTCAAAATTTTAGAATTAAAAGCCTGTTTCTATGTGATTCATCTGTATATTTTCAATTTACCCCTCTAAAGTTTATCATTTAACAAGTTTTAATATATTCAACTGTAATAGCATGCCTCTTTGACTACCCATTTATTATTTTTACTCATTGTATTTAATTCGGTTTTATTTCTAACTGAAGTTAAAACCAATGAGTTTCTTTTCTCTAATCAAAATAAAATCTCTACTCTGTTTGTTTCTATATTTTATTATACCGTCTCTTTTATCTCAAGTTCCATGAGAACTCAAAAGGATATCAAATTTGAATTTCAAATTAAATCATCAGAAAGGGTCAAATAATATAGTGGTAAGTTTTTTATTTTGATGATATTTTACTCTATTTCCCTATCAATTCACTTGATTTTTTCTTGCTCTATGTTTTATTCATTTTTTAAACACCACTTCTACATAAAATCTTTGATCATTGTAGGTTTTCACTTTTCCTTGAAATGTTATTTATTATCCCTGAAGATAACTATATAATATTTTATTCTCCTTTTTCTCGATATATAAGTAAGAATTAGTTTGTAGAATTTATTTTATTTTGTTATTTTTATAAATTATGTCTAGATCATGAATCTGTATGCATAATTAAAATACAGATAGTGGTTTCATTTTGTTAATTAGTTACTTCTCAAAGAACAACCTTAACTTTATTAAACCAATTTATGATTTTCTGTTTAATTAGCAGGTTTATTTTTAGTTCTTATGTTCTTCAAATAAACACAATCTAATTACTGGTGGCATTGAGAGTAAAGAATGTTGAAAGTTAATTATTTATATTGAACATGTTTAAAATCTATAGAAGGTGTCTATGTTGTGCTCAAATATTAAAAAAACCAAATTAGAATTTAGCAGTTTAAAAATTTTTGATCAAAAATTTCTAATTAATTACTTTTAATAAATCCATTTGTCGTAGTTGTTTCTCTGTTTTCTCCTTTTGATTAAAGAGGGAGAATCGATTCAGATAAGGGGAATGAAGAAAAAACATTTTCCTAATTAAAATAGTGTTGAAAAGGGAAGACTTGAACAACTGATTATTCCGTTATAAAATCAAATCACTACCAAAAAAGATGATAGGAGTTATTTTTGCTTATATTCAATATTTTAATAATGTCTTTGGAACAAATTTAGTAGATTATATCTTAATGAAGGTTCAAAATAAGGTATGCGATTATCTATTTAATCAAAAAAAAAATTATTTGTTCACACAAAACTAATATCAATATTTTATTTGTTTCTAGACTCAAGTGACACAAAAAGAAAATAATGAAATTGATTCTAAACGAAATAAAGGGTAATAGTGGAAATTTTGTGATCATTTTGTCTAAAAACTTAGTACAAGTTAAAAGTTTATCCCTCTACCAAATATTAACTTTTATGGAAACTTTCTCCATAACTTTTATTCCCCTTAACCAAATCACTCTCTTTTAACCATTCCCTTTAATTAGTTTACCAACTTTTCTATTCCATAAAATATTACATATCTATGTACTTCAATCCCTAGAAAAAAATATTATTTTTCTAATCTAAAATAAATTCTATAATTTTTTCCCCGTTCCTTTACTTTATTTTTTACTTTAATCTCGAGAACTGAAAAGGGCATCATAATTTATACTATATATATTAAAGTTGGATCTCTAACCCATTTGCTTCATTCTTTCATTTTATTTATCTTTAGCCTTGGACTCCTCAAGATCTCAAAATCATGTCAAAATTTTAATTACACAATTCAATCTTCATAAATGGCCACATAATTTGATTGTAATTTGGATTTGTACAAAGAGAATATTTAACTCTCTTTCCCACTCAATTAACTATAATTTTTGTTACTATTTACAATTCATTCTTTATATTCCATATATATAAATAATTTTCTTTGAGTTATCTCAAATATTCATTTTTTATTGAAATTACATTTAAAGAAAAGTTTGTACAATATTTAGAATCTAAAGTATAACATGCTGATAGTTTTTTTTCCTAGAATAAGTAAGAATGGTTTGTATAAGGTATTTGTTATAAATTAAGTCTGGATCATGATTTTTTTTGCATAACTATAATATTGAAAGTGAATTTAATATTGTGTTTGTTATACTAAAAAATTAAATTAATGTCAACCATATTAAACTAATTTCCTTTTATATGTAATTTGCAGGTTTATATATAAATCATTTGGTCTTCGAATATGCCAAATCTGTTTGTAGGTAGATGCAGTAAAAAAAAAGAAGGTCAAAAGTTAAATTCTTTATGTTGAACCTCTTAAAAAATTATCGATAGTGTCTAAATTATATTTGAATATTAAAATAAATAAGCTAGAAATTTTGTTGGCTCAGCATTTTTTCACTATAAAATTTTGATAAATTTTAGTAAATTCAAGTGTAATTGTTTCAAAAACACTAAAAATGATTTCAATAGTTTATTGTTATGTATATCAAAGATTAATGTAAACTATATTATAATAATTTACTTTTTATGTAGTTTGGAGGCTTATTTTAAAAAAATTGTTCTTTGATTATTCCCAGCTCATTTGCGAGTAATTAGACATGAAAGTATTTTATGCAATTTGAAGTTTAATAAATGGAAAATTAAGAGTAATTTTTATGTTATCACATTTTGCAAATACTTTTGCTATTGGATCAAATTTTCATGATATTTCGTTGAACTCTATGATATTGTGTTTAAAAATCATTTTTTTCTCCCTTTGAACCTTATTCTAAAATTTCTTTGGTCTACATTTCAATCTTCTCATTCCGGTCCAATATAGATTTTTTTAAATGAATTTTAACTAGATACGTTTATGTTTTATGTTTGTTGTCAGAAAAAATTTAGTACAAAGAATCTTTTGTTTATTTAACTATATCAGTGTAGATATCTATTTAAAGTTATGACCTTAAAGCGAGAAACTCGCTTTATATTATAATTATTTGATCAATTTTGTATTTTGGAATCACCATTACAATTATCAGTATCACAATATCACATTTTAACTATTTCAGTTTATGTAACTTTACAATATCGTGTGCGTAGTACATGTTCGCACTCGTTATCGTTAATTACATCAACAAAATAATTTATGTTGTTTATAAATAATAAGAAGACGAAAAAAGAAATAACTTTATTCAAAACAATAATTCAAGTTATACAAGAAAACTAATATTAATTGCTTATGAACATTTTTCTAGCCTTTTGACTTGCAAAATTACAAATAATATTTTCATTTCAATTTCATTGACCATATCTTGTTCGATCGATAAAAGTGCCAAACCATTTAACCTTTCTTGTGACATAGTGGAACGAAGATTAGGCAACAAGCATGTCCCATTTTAAACATAAAAGCTGAACACATATTATGAATTTATAGCTAAAACTAACCAGACATTATCAAAAGCAAATATCATATTATCTATGGAATCATACAGAAAGTCAGAAAGATGCAGCAATTCATTTTATCCTAGTATAATGAACAAAAAGAATAAGACCTGCAATTGCATTTTATCATGTTGTACCATCTTCTCTTTCATACGATTCAAATTTAAATGAAAATTTTTACACTTGTGATATTGGAATTGAATGTGTTGTAATCTAGCCCAAGGGGTAAAAAAATATAAAATAAAATAATGATCAAACAATATAGCCATAAAGATATTAAAAAGACACAGTTCAACTGTTGTTTTAATCGCATGAATGAGTTCGTTGTTGTTAAATTATTATTATTTTTTCTTGGGGTTGTCTCAAATCAAAGTCAAACAATTTGAGCAAGAAAATTGTTAATTTTTGTTGATAATAACTATAGTTATAACTAAAAAAATGAATCATATGATTGATATTTGATAACTTACAGCAATTCTATCCTAGTATTCCTCCCTGATCCTTGCCGATTCAGCTTTTCTTTTCTCTAAAAAACACAAAATGTCCATCAAAATAAATCATAACAGTTCAAAAGCAAATGGTAATCATAAGGTTAAGGAAATAAATAGTAACCCAAATCATGTTCAAGCTTGAAAGATCTCTTTGCCATATCCAACTTTGCAAATCAAATAACAATTTAAATATACCAATTTTGATTTAGCCCTCATTAATTATTGTACAAATCAATCCTTAATATAAAATTAACTAACCTAAAATTAGAATATATTGACCAAATTTTAATTGCCATAGAACATAGTTTAATCGCATAATGTTGTTTATAAATTTCAAGAAGTACAAGTAACTAGAAATCAGAACATACAAAAATGAAAAGTCCAAAATTAACTAGTACCTTTTCAACAACAACAATTTAAAGCTGTGTTGTGCCCTAATTGTTTTGAGCCAAGAATTTTGCATTTCCTGTCCGTCGATTAGAGTCTTTGGAGATAGGGTCGCTATCGATTGATTTGGAGATGGAGTCGTTGTTACCTTGCTTTCCCGGTGTAGTCACCAATCGCCGTGTTGTGCTGTTGGGCCTCGATTGACGATCGCGATTCGTGATTTTTTCTTCTTCTGCGGATTACGATTTTGTTTTTCATTTTTTTCTGGCTGTGTTCGTATATACGGGGATAGATGGTGCACTAGATTTTATGCAGCCCTAAACTATTGCTTTTGCTACTTTGGTAAAGGGCCAATCCTAAACCTACCTCTATTTTGGTTTCTTGTAATAGAATAATATCAACCGAACAATCTTTTAGGAATCGTTTTACTATAGAATATTTAAGTGGAATTCCTAATACGTTCTAACTCAATATTTTCATATATTAGTGGAGTTTTCCCTTTCATGTTCATTAGATTTAAGGTGCATTCTTTAGGAACTAAAAGCAGGGAATTTGAGTAGAGCATTTGAACGAGGTATTTAAGTGGGGAAGTTGGTTGAACAGGGAATGCATTTGGTGATGCAAATGAGGTATTTGAAAGGAAGATTGAGGAGGAGAACATAAATTAATGGTTGTTACTGACTACCGTTGGCGATGCGTCCGACGCATCGGATGTCAACGTACCTCCTTCCAACAGTTACTAAACGGAGCTGGGGATGAGGCTAACCATGTTTGGACGTCCGACGCGTCATCAACCGAAACGGGGCCAAAAAAGCTACGAGTGGTACCTTAATGTGTATGAAGTCATCATCATTTAAATAATATATATGAATTTTTTAGCTATTTGATATGCTTGACTTGAAGTTAGTGTGTTAAGTGTTAGAACCTCCATTATAGGATTTCAATGACAACAACTACATAATCACATATACAAGATATATCTTATCACATTATAGGTATATACTTGAAGAAGATCACTATGCTCAACAAAATCATGGAAATCGGATCATCTACGACCAAAGGCTAGATTGTTAAATCGTATGATAATTAACACAATAATTTCTCGATTAGGAAGTCAAGAGCAAATTTATGAAAATGACCATAAAGCCCTATATGCTATATTTGGTGGAATTCAAGTCAATTGGGCAAAATTATTCATAATGAAATTAAAGGTTTTTGGAGTTACCACCGTCGAATCATTATATATGCCACATACATCATGCGTCTCTTACAAGCTCCCGGAGTACCTTCATATATATCTCATTTCGAAGAAATTCCGGTTAAAGACAATGGTATAAGATTTTTATTCTTAATGCATCTTTTCGAAAGACCACCTCCAATTATTTCTCTTGCTCAATGGATTGCTCAGCAACAACAACAACAACAAGAATAACAAATGCATATGGTTCCACCGCAACAGGCTCAAGCACCTCCTCCTCTACAACCATCTGCTCCTACTCACCATGCTATTGAAAATCATTTCGATTTAGAGATTTACGAAGTCCGCACTGAAACTGACCAAAATGAGTCCGTACGAGATTTAACGGTTCGAAATCAAAGGTTGATCAAGGTGAATCAAAAAGCATTGGAGAAAAATAAAAAATCTTTACAAAATAGAATGGTCGGTTTGGAAAGTTCTTTTTCTACACGAATGATGAAGAAGACTTTGGAAAAAGTTATCTCCACTTTGTGCAAAGTTATGAGAAAATTTCATAGTAGATCATCGTCTGCATCATCCTCCTCTCATTCTCCTACACCACCTCCTTCAGCACAAACTCCTACTTGCCATCCTCATAAATTATCTTCTTATGATGGAAGTTCCCACCAAGATAGAGGAAAGAATATTGTGCAGGAATAACCGAGAGAAGAGCAAGAAGATAACGACAATATATCTTGGCCTGATCCTTCAACAATTCATCAAATGCATCATACTACATTTCAAAGGCTGTCTATTCGTGAAGATGAAGAATATACTCAATGGTCGGGAAACTACCAATCTAATTCTTCCGCCTACTATGAGTATTATGAGAATTATGGTGATTTCTCCACTTACAACTATCAAGACTATCGGTAATCCTTCTTTGCATTTCTTACTTTTGCTTTAGGTGTTTGTTTATGTTTCTATGACTCATGTTTGCTTTTGTTGTTAGTTTTCATCATATTCGTACAAGTACTGTCGTGGTTGTTTAAATGTGACTTTCTATGCTAATTAATGTTTACTATTTCTGTACCTACTTGTGATGTCTATTCTTAAGTATCTCGGTAGCTATTAGTGATGTTTCTTGTCTTAAATATCTCGATGACTACTCGTGATATTTATTGTTTTCACATCTCAGTAACTATTCCATCATGTTTCTTATGGCTACGTACTTATGTTATCTCAAACCACCTACAATTACGTTATTATTTTTTGGTAATGACAAAGGAAAAGATATGTACAAATACATAGGGGGAGATAACATTCGGGGGGAGCTATTTTTATAATATATCATTACTAACTATTGTATAGTTGTCATCATCAAAAAAAGGAAGAATGTTAGAACCTCCATTCTAGGATT
Organism: Allium fistulosum; assembly: GCA_030737815.1. NCBI lineage: Eukaryota > Viridiplantae > Streptophyta > Magnoliopsida > Asparagales > Amaryllidaceae > Allium > Allium fistulosum. The sequence continues at coordinate 858,048,007 of CM060907.1, forward strand.
TTCAATGACAACAACTATAGAATCACATATACAAGATATACCTTATTATATTACAGGCATATACTAGAAAAAGATCACTATGCTTAACAAAATCATGGTTCAAAACCAACTGAAGAAATATGGATTATACTATTTAAAAGTAATGTCATATTATTGTATTATAGCCATAGATAAATATTGTACAATCTCCTTGAGTGATCATAACACACACGATTTCATATTGACAAATTTCTATAACAAAGTGCCCAAAATTTACAAATTCAATAGCGAAAGACGTCTATCAATATGCCACAAACGTCTGTGGTATGTTTCGGGTTTCTATTTTCTAAAATGCCACAGACGTCTGAGGGAAGTTTCGACCTGCATATTTTAAACTGCAACTGTTAATTTTTGAACGAACGCTTCTCTTTGCTTTGAACAAACATCCACCTCTTTCAATAGTTGCAACCATTAATCAAAGAACAATCTTCCAAGGAGTCTCAACTTTTCAAATACAACTCTTTGATTCTATAAATACTTCAATCGATTGAGATTTAACTTCACTTGATTTACTACTCTCTAACTTCTATATTCATATTATCTTGTGCTATCATTAATTTTATATTCTCAATCACTTACAACCAAAATCTATATTTTGGTTAAATTATTTTCTACAAATCCAAACACTCACACTCACTCACTCAAAGGAGATCATATGAAGAATTGTACTAGCAGTCAATATCCGTGTTGTATAGAACACAAAATTGTCAAAGGAATACTTTAGTATTAGCTTGATTCTCCGGGCGAAGCAAGAGTTATTGATTAGTGAAAAATCCAAAGGAAGCTTCGGGACTGAACGTAGGACGGAAGGTCCGAACCAGTATAAAAACTCTGGTGTGATCATTTTACTTTTAGTTTTTATACTTTGAATTACTATTTTGATTATCACATATATTATCATATATTCACACAAGCTATATTAAACAATCTACTGCACTTTCATTAAGGACAATATGTATGTAAGTACTTTGAAATAGAACATGTTCACATGATCGCCTCATCTCCAATCCCTAGATGGTTGAAAGTAGCGGAGAAGAGTAGCCCGCTAATCTGGCACTCCTACGAATCAACACGCTTGATCTACTTCCGCATTTGTATCTATGTTTTCTACCATTGTGGGTTGCATTCTCTCCGATCCGATCCAAAATTGGGCATGGGGAAAGGCGGATTCTCAACCTCACCCCCGTTCACAGTAGGAACTTGTGAATCGGATTGGTGTATCAATGGAGAAAGGCAGAGTTGAATGAGTGGATCAAACTGGATTGTATCCATGTCGCCTACCTCAACATGTATTTAGCGACAGTTATTAGCAATTGGACCTACAATGCTAGGTTGCAGATATTGAACCCAATTCAATTCAGGTGCCTTCTTGCTGACTTCTGAAAAGCTACCTACTTGCTTTTCCAATATTTTCTGATGCTATCGAACCAAAATGCTCCAACATCTTCTCATTAATGGTGCATTGAGAGAAGGAGGTCGGAGGAGTAACGAGTCAGGGTTAGAAAAGAGTTAAGTATGCATATAAGAAGCGAAGAAGTTAAAAGAGTGAATTTTCACTCATAAATTCTTGCTATTTGACTTTTTAAATTCAAAATTTCCAAGTTCAACTTCAAATATTTTTTCCCTTCTTTTAAACACATAAATCAAACATATAAATTGAAAGTTTCCCATTTGACTTCTTGACTCGTCAAAAGCAAAAGGACTTCTGAAGTAAGAAAAAAAAACAATTTTGCTTTTAATTGCCGAAAGAAGCCTAAATGCCAGCTAAATTGGCAAAACCCCAAGGTTGAACTGATTAACCCACCCCTATTAGATATGGTCTAAATTTCTTTGAAGTTTTACAAAATTGATTATTTTTAGCTTTACAACATTTTCCATGTTTGCTATTACTTTTAAGTCCGGGCCTTTTAAGTAGCCTGTTTCTCTAAGTTCAAAATTGCATTCAGCATTCTGTGCTCTACCAAGTAACGTTAAACAGTGGTCCGTATTTTTAGTAAAATAATCGTACCAGCGACATTAAAGAAGTTAAACTTCAGTTTTATTGTTTCTTCAACGGTTATCTAAATAGAAAGCCATCGAAAGCCTAGTAGAATCAATTGAAACAAATCTATAATCAACATCAACGGCTTCCTCAATTTAACTCTAAACCAATGACAATGAAAGTGATTCACCCTGTAGAGACAACTGAGGTAAGGATTGAGCACATGAAATCAACGACAAAATTATTCTAATTTTTCTGGAGGAGAAGCCAAGTATGAAAAGGAGCTTTAAGGAAAGTATGTATGCCACAGAAATGAAATATGCAGATGTTTTCTCATCACAGTATGCATACTTAAACCTATAAGCATGCCTGTCATTTGTGCTCTTAATGCCAATGACACAAGGAGTTGAAGGCATTTGATCATTTATTATGTGAATTAACCGTGCTCTTAATGTCAGACCAAAATGGAGTGTGAAGACTGAGCAAATGTTGAAAAATAAAGATCACAAAATATTTAATATCCATTGCACACCAATGAACAAATAGCGTTACTTTAATATCCAAAAATGTAATCTGCCATTAGTTATCAATTTTTGAAATGTAAAAAGAGAAAAAAATCAAAAAATGTGAACCAAGGAATCTCATAGTGTAATAGTGTGACGAATGGCTTTTCAGTTAGGACTATTGTGCTGTTATGTCAACTCTATCAAAATAAAATGTTCAAGGCTGATAAGTTTACTTCCAGCCATTCCACAAATCAAAACAAAACATAGTATAATAAAAATCAAATATTTCAATTGCATTTGCAAGCAAAGCATTTAGACTCAGTACTTCAATTACAGAGGGAAAAGAAGATATATGTCCAACATCAACAGTTTAAAGTGCAAATAATATCATACTACATAATCTAAAAGAGTAACAAACACTTCATAAAAAAATGACCAATTACCTAAAACCAATTATCCGAATTCAAGATTTCCTATCACGCTGCTTAGCAACCCAAATTCCATTCTTCTTAGGAGCCACCACGCTCTGATCCAATCTACCATTTTTTCCGTTCATTTCAGTCTGTATTTTTCTTCGTCTCATTCTATTTTCCAGTCTAATACCCCTTAAAGCCTGAGCCCTCTTCTCAATCTCTAAAGCTTGTGAGAAATTCCAAACTTTGACTACACCCTTATCACCTCCACAAACAATTCTATCTGCACCAACAGCTACAGAAAACAAATTCTCTACACCTCCATGAAGCATTCTCTGAGGTGGCTCTATAGCACACTGACCAATTTTTTTACCACCTCTATAACCTTGAATCAACTTTCTTATATTGATCAGTGATAACCTCCCATCACTTGATGATGATACAAGCCAAGGAAACTCGAAAGCAAGCGAATTAACAGGTCCACAATGCGGTTTCCAACTAGCAAGCTTCCTAATGTTATAATGCTTTGTACAGCTACCCGCATCAAACATGTGAATTGCACCATCTTCTCCACCTGTAAATATCAGATCAGCCGAGTAACTTCTGGCCAAAGCACTTGCATTTCCAGCATGTGCATTGCTTATGAAATCAACAATCTCTTCATTGTCAATATCCCATATATAAACATGACATCCAGCTGTGCTAGCCAAGGTACGACCTCTAGGGACCAAAGACCAAACCCAATCACCATGCCTAAACTTTTTCAGACACTTCAAACTCATTCTATCCCACACTCGAATGCTCATATCCCAAGAACCACTGTAAATCCTCTGTGAATCTAGTGCTAAGCAAGTTATTGGTCCGTCATGACCCCATAATCGAAATTCGCTATTGTTGTTAGCAATCAAACCTGTGATATCAAAATTTCTAGGGTTTCCCTCGATGGATTTCCAGCATTGTATGTATGCATCTGTACCACCAACAATCAGAAGACCATCATCTGCTGCTATGGCACGAATGGTGCATTCCAAAGGCCGAGAAGCAGACACCAAATAACCGTCTTCCAAATCCCACATACGGATGACCGAATCATAACCACCTGTGAATACAAGTTTTAAACTCTGCAGCACAAACACTGCACGGACAGCTTCAGTGTGTCCATGAAGGACATCCAAGAAAAACCTACCCACGAAACTATTCGTTCTCAGCTCCCTCTTCACAAAAAGCTCTCTCCATGATACTTCCTTGTCAGGCAATGGTAAAGGTGGTGGTCCCCATCTATCGAAATAGTACTTTTTCCAACCAAAATGATTGGTGGCTAAGCTATTAAGCAGTGTTGATACACAGGAAAGGATTCCAAGATCTTTTGCATCAAGGCAGTGAAAAATTTCAAAAACCAACGCAGATGGGAGGTCTGTAATCACTCTAAGACCACCCGAGCTTGAATTTGAACCAGTATCATTGCCGTCGCTCTTTTTCAGTGCTTTTTTTGTGAAATTAGGGCTTGAAACGCGATAGATATCAGAAGTTGGATGAAAAGGAGTAATTTTTAGTTGATCTGGAAGCAATTCGATTGAATTTTGGCATTCAAATGCCATAAAAAGGCGACAAGCTCACAGTTTCAGCCCTAAAATAATAAAGCCCTAGAAATATTGAAAATAATCCCTAAAATTTACTGCCACTTATTGGTTTTCAGATTAGGAGGAGGGGAGAATACAGGTGAAAAATTAAGTAGGGAGAGGAATTGGAGAGGAATTTCGTGAACGGAAACCCTAGAAATTAGTAGAAGTAAAATAAAAAAGAATGAAAAGGGGGGGATTTTGATGCCTTGGTGGAAGGACGAAAAATGATGCGTTTTAGGGTCAGCGATCCAACTGCATCCTCGGGATGTTGATTTTCTGGACGACAGATCGGGGCTTTTCCTACTTCACACAACCCGGCCTTCTTGGCACGTGTGCTTATTCATGTATGCTATCTTGGAGTGAAATTGTTATTTCTTGACCGAGCTATAACAGCTCGAGGGTTCGTCCTCGACAAACGATAATAAATAATTTAAACAGGGAATTGAGTGTTGTATTTGAATCGAAAAATTGATTGAATGAAGAAATGTGTTTGACGATACGAAGAAAATATTTAAATTTTGATTTTTAATTTAATTGATTTATAGTTAATTAATTATTTATTTTTATTGTGTAATAGACGTTTAATAATTGCAAATAATAAAAAATAAATTGTAACATTTTATCAAAACAAACTAATACATTCAAAAAATAAACTAAAACCACTGACGACGACGATGCAATAAATCCAACTGGTACATCATAAATCTTGTTACTTCTTTATCAGTCAATGCTTACACAATATCCAAGTTTGTGGATTTATCACGAAAAATCAACATAAACCCTCACCGCCGAACAGTTTTAATTGGAGATAGCATAGCATAACAACACTACATGGCGTTGCTGAAACGGTTCGTATGAACGATCGACTGTCCAACATCATGCCTACTCGAGCTGCCCTGCTCGGAATGTCTACTTCGTCTAGGGTGAGTAGGCGTAGTGTCACGGGCTACCCAATCGGAGTAATAATCCGTATCGGCATCAGCGAAAGGCTGAACGGGTGAAGTGAGAGGTATCGGATATCTGCAAGTGCCCTTTCCTATGCAGCCTTCAAAAAGCTGATCCAACTCTCTTAATTTGAAGAGAAAATCTCTTTTGAGTTTCTTATATCTTTGTGCAGTGTATTCCACCATTCCTCGGAATTGTCCAAGTAATCATTCTCCTGATCCCCTCCTTCTAGTTATAGCAGTCTATTCCAATCACCCCCAAGCACACTTTAGATTGTCTCATTTATTCTTTATTTATGTATGTGACCGGTCAAGGTTAAATCTGTCGTTAAATGCGCTTGTCACCGACGTATAAACGAGCTGATGGAACTCCTTCTGTCCAGCATTAAATCCACATATAAGTCTATGAAAACTCCCTTTATTTCGGGCGTCCATAAATCAATAGACTGGGAGGAAGCAGAAGCAGCAGATTTGCGTGACATGTAGAAAACTGAAAATTACATAATATATCAAAAAAATTATAGAAAAATATATCCTATATACTGAAACAATATAAACATAGTAACATTAAAAAAATACCTAAAAAGATGCTCGAGCTGTGATGTAGAAAATGAGGAAGGGGTGAGCTAATTTTTTGGTGTGGAGAAGAAGTGGGTGTGGGTAGGTTAAATAGGGGGAGAGGAGGAAAAGGAAGAGCTGTTAGGGGAAATGGCATGACGCGTCGGACGCCAACGTATTGATTCCATCCAACTAGCCCACGGTCAAAATGTCACGTTTATAATGTTGGTACGTCTGATGCGTCAAACGTGTCACCAAGGTTAAGGTGGGCGAACGGCCCTTGATTTTAAGTGCAGAGACAAATCTTTTAATAAAAGTATAATAGCCCTCGAAATCAGTCCATACAACTATTATATGTGCATCCCGTAACTCATTCCATTAGTTGAAGAAGCAAATCCCATCTTGGAGACCAAGAAGAGGAACTAAGTGACGGAAGATCAAGGCCCGAATTGAGAGAGATAGGTCTATAACGAGAAGTGTGAGGACTATGTGATCGAATATCTTAATTCACCTAAATTTGATTCGTACTTAAATTTCTAATGAAGAATTCAGGTCTTATAGCTTTATGGAATAAATTAATCCATCCTACAAATTTTTTGAGTTAAAAGTCTTGCAAATAAAGATACGAAGATGATTAACATTTTTACTCTATTTCGATTTAGTGTGATAATCGTTATGCGATGGCGGTGGGAATAATGATGACATTTTTAATGTATAGTCTATTGCACTGAAAACTAAAATTCTAAAAAAGTCATGGATGGTGGATAATACCTAATGTGACAAATGGTATAATGCTTTAGACTGAGGTTTAAAAGTTCTGATTCGAACCCATAAGATATCAAAATAAATGTTCTTTTTGAATAAAGTATCGCTTTTATTCTATAAAAAAATTGTTTAAAGGTAGTTTTTCAATGATATAATAATTAAGATTAGATCGGTTTTAACTTTGTTGACTTTATTTTAGTTATTGGAAAAAAGGGAAATTTTTGTACATTTTTACATTTCATGAATGTTTCAGAATTTGAACATATTTATTGAAAAATATTGGAAAATCTTATTTTATGATAAGCTTGGGTTCTCCTTGAAAAACTTAAACTTTTATGGAAAAAATTAATTTTTATTGTAAAATATTTGGTTTCAAGAATGTTTAATTTCTCAACAAATAATTTGCATTTGTTCGAATTATTAATGTATAAATTTCGTTATTATATAATATTAAAGGTTGAGATATTGGTGGAGAGTATATAGTTTTTATCAAATCGAGATCAATCAAAAGTTTGAAGCACTAGTGAAGAGTTTTTTTTCTAGCAACACATTAAAGACAAAATCAATTTTATTCCTAGTTTTTTATTTCAGAAAATTCCATTTTTGATTGTTATGGTAAGGCAAAACTCTATATCGGGAGGTTTTGATTAGGCTCACATATTATTTTTTAAGATGTGAAATTTATTCAAAATTTGAAAATACTTAACACTTTAAAATTCATTAATGGGACATCTTTAGTACTCTTGTCACACAAAAATGACTAAAGATATGCGGCAATTGTATTACATATATATTGGCTGAACATATCTCAACCATCCATGCTTTCAGGAAGTAATCAGAGCCGCATATGATATTTAGAGAGAGGATGCTTATTAGTCTAGGTCGGCTTCATCCAAAAGCCCAACTATGTATTTATATATATATATATATATATATATATAGTATCTAATTCACAGCAATATAATAATATTCTTATTTGCAAATCAGTTTGAGAAAAACAACATTACTCTGTATCAATTCTCTTGCAATCAAAAACATTCATTTCCATTCAATCCTTTCTCACCATCATAGTTAAATTTTAATATGGTATCAGAGCAATGCCGCTTAACAGCATAATTACATTATCAAAGAAGGATTCAACTACTTCTCCATCATAGCATTTTCATCATTTGGAGAGCTTTTTACCCATCAGATTAAATATCATCATCCGGGTTGCAAGTTTGCCTCTAGAATCTAGTGCCTCGCCAAGTTTTTTATACTGGCTGCACTCAGTTCTCACTGAAAACAAACTTGTTCAAGAAAACATCAGAAAACAGATTCAAGAAACCAAAAAAGTATCTAATCAAATTTGAAAATAAGGCTAGTGTCGTGCCAAGATCCATCAGAAAGCCTTCATCATTTAGATCTAGCTGCATCATACCTGTTCTCATCATTTTCTTGAGGATTTTCTTGTTCAAGGATCAATTCTGAAGCCTTCCTTTATCTCTTGATTCTAGAATCATCATCATAGCTGATGATCATTCGACAACATCTGATAATACACCACTGAGCAGCAAACTGATGCAACAGGGAAACTAATCAAAACTGTCACAAGCCCACAAAGCCAACTGATCACCATGCATTTAGATGAAAATAACTATCTGCTGTGGAAACTGCAATTCAGGGATACGGTCTTGAAGGTTTTCTCCTTGGCACAATACCAACCCCACCAAAATGCATCACTGATCAAGAAAATAAGATTATCAGTAATGAAGAGTATGTCAAACATCATAGGCAGAACAGACTCATATGTTCTTGGTTACAGTCATCTATAAACACAAATCTTTTATCATATGTTATTGGATGCAAATCTGCAAGTGAAATATGGTCAACAATTGAGAAAGTTTTCAACACACAATCTGCAGCTAAAGTGATGTATCACAAGAGACAACTCCAAAACATTAGAAAAGACAACTACTCAATGAGAGAATATCTATACAAAATCAAGACAATCTGTGATCTACTTGAAACCACAGGCCTCAAAGTGTCTGACTCTGAGCAGATCTTAACCATATTAAATGGTTTAAGTGATGAATATGAGGCTGTGGTAGCAGTCATTGCCTCTCATAAAATCTTACCATCAGTTGATGATATCCATTCAATTCTGTAGGCACATGAGGCAAGAATAGACAATAAAATGCCTTAAGAATCAGAGTTTGCTATTAATTACACTACCAACACTAAAAACAAGAATCAAAGCAACAACAAAGGTGATCAATCATCACAAAGAGGAGGATATTCTAACAGGTCAAGGGGAAGAGGCAGGTGGAACAACAGCAGTAAGCCAAAATGCCAAATCTGTAAAAAAAAGTTGGGCATACTACAGTAAAATGTTATTTCAAATACTCAAATCACAACAATAACAATCAAAGAAGTGGGAACTACAGTGCCAATGTGGCTCAAGCAACCAAGCAGACAACAAAGATCACAGTTCAAGTGAAAATGCTCAATCTGAACATGTGCAAGATGACTGTTGGTATCCTGATCCAGGAGCAACAAATCATATAACTAATAATCTTGATGTAACGACCCCAGATTTTAATTAAATTTAAACTGATAATTAATTGAATTTTTGAATTAAAATTGTAAAATTAATTGTAAATTGAAGCGAGTTTCCCCAATTCAAATAGAATATATATTAAATCATATGAATCTAAATATTGTATATATGTGATTTGGATTTAAATTTCAAGTAAATGGTTTAATAATAATTTGAATATATATGTATATATATTGAGTTTGAATTAAATTTTAACTAAATGGTTTAAAGATAAATTTTAATGATAAAATTTGGGATTGATGTATATTAAAAATAGAAATAAAAATAAAAAAATTAGTATTACAGTAAAATTTATAATAAATATTTAAAATAGAAATGGAAGTAATAATAATAATAATAATAATTTAAGCTAAAAATAGAAATCAATATATAAAAGATAAGTTATAAAGATATAAAGAAAAGCATTAGCTAGAATTTTAACAACAAAATAAAATATAGAAATTCATATATATTTCAAAATAAATTATATAGTTTTATACAATATAAAGTAAATATATAAATTTTTATCTCATAAATCCGTACAAAACAATGTAATACAAAATAGACTACAAAAAAATAGAAATAGAAATTAATATATATAAGATAAATTATAAAATAATAATAATAATAAAATAAATACATAAAATCATCTACGAAAAAAATATAAAGTAAATAAATTAGCTAAATTTAAACAACATGTTAAAAAAATATAGAACTTCAATTATATTACAAAATAATAAGATTAAAGCAAAATAAAATACATTTAAAAATGAATAAATATGGATAAGTATGAACAAAAGAAAAAAATAAATATCTAGGAAGCTTGCATAGGAAGACAATGATAATTAATACCAATATCTCAAGTACACCACAATGTATCTATCAGCCACCATTCCAATAAAAATCTCTGCCTATTTTGTACAAACAAAATAATATATCCTGTAAACTTCTTTTTATATGTATCAAGCTTTCCAATTCAGTTCGTTCATTTAAAGCTAAGTAAAACTGGAGAAAATATCGTCCAAACGTAAAACAAAACCTCAACTTAAAACATCAATACGAATCAAAGCAAACCAGAGAATCAAGAATGGGTTTCAGCTTGCAAATTCAAGTCTGTTTCAAGTAGCAGCTCTGTTCATTTTCAAATCAATGTGAGTAACATTCTTTCTAAAAACTTAAGTATCTTGACATCTGATTGCATGTGGATTTCTGGAAATAAAGTAGTATTGTGCGAATGTATATGATTGTATTCTCTGTGTATATACATGGATGTATAGATGCTTGCTTGTTGTTGTATTTTGTTCTTGCCTGTTCTTAGTTTCCAGGCCTAAGTTTTAATCAAAATCATTATCTCATGACCTAATCTATGTTAGGGTTTAAGTTCCAAACAAAATATGGTTGTTGTATCATAGACTAAAGTTTAAGAGTGTTTAAGTTAAAATAATTTTGTATTGTCTCTGGAAAATCAAAACAACAGAGCAAACTTAAATAAGGGAAAAACCCAAACATTCTAATTTATAAATTCAGAATCATGAATTGAATCCTTAAGTTATAACATGATTTTTAAACCAAACATCATAATTTCTAGTTTGGAATTAAGGAAGAAATTCTAGGTTCATCAGAAAATGGGAATTTGTGATTTTCTGGTGATCTACTTGGATGTGGAGGTCGGGGTTCCTCCTGGAGGTGGAGGAGTGATCAGTGGCTCTGAGAAAAATAGTGTGATGGTGTGTAGTAGATTGTCGTGGCTGCAGCGAGCGTTTAAAATCTGTAAACCTATAGTCGAGGCTATGTATTTTGTTGAGTTCGTCGTTGATAGTCGACCGAGTGCCACGTGGCTCTGGGAAATGATAGAGGGGATGTTGTCGAGTTCGTAGCCGGAGTCGTAGACCTTCAGATGGTCGGTGCTACGATGGCGAGACGTTTCCAGGTTTGGTGGTGGTGGGTCTATGTTCCAGGCTTGAGTTTTCGAACTCGTTTTCGTTTTCGAGTGGACGGAGAGGTTCAGATGGTTGGAGAAGAGTCTGGAGATGATCGTCGACTTGCTCGACGATGTGATGACGACCGAAGTCGATCGGCGGCGATGTGCACGTGCACCGTGCACGAATTTCTTGGGTCTGGGTATTTTGGTTAGTCTGGGTGAAAGCAGGGTGAACTCGAGATTTTTCTTGAGTAACTCGAGTATTTACTCGAGTAAATTCGTGTTGGTCTCGAAGCAAGAGTGAGTGGCTCGGGTCATTTGTTTATTGCCAGTTTTTTTTTAAAACCTGCCTGTTTAAAATTTAAACAGGATTTAAAATTTGAAAACAAGATTTTAAACAAAGTTTAAAATCAAAGTTTTAAAATATGGATTCAAATTAACTTTTGTATCCTAATTTGAAATAAAATAAAGATTTATAAAATTTAAATGTTTTAACAACTTTGAATGTTAAAGTAAATTTTTAATGATTTGAATTTAAAGGAATTTGGTTTAAACTCTTTTAAAATTTCTTTTACGAGATATAAGTATTCTTTAACATGAGATTTTAAAGGTTTTCAAATTGTGTTTTAAACTTTGTTAAGTTAAAGTGGTATTCATTTTAAAATCTTAAATTTAAAATGAAATTTAAAAAGTAAATTTAAAGGTAAATTGTTTTTAAATACTTTGTTAATGATAATTCAATCATAAGTAAGAATAAAGTTTTATCTTAAAATTAATTATGATTTGTAATTCATTAATTATTAAGTTAATCAAAATGGATAATTAATTAATTTAATAAATTAATGATTTGGATTAATTAAATAAGTAATTAGAGGTTTAAATTAATTAATCAAGGTTTTAAGATTAATTAAGTAAGGAATAATTAATTTGTAAATTAAGGATTATTAATTAAATATTAATTAATAATTAAAGTTGATGAATCAAGTGATTAAGCAATTATTGATAATGTGATAAATTAATTAAGGAAATTAATTTGAGAATAATTAATTTATTAAAGGTCAATTAATTAATGAAAGTGATTAAGAAATAATTATTAATTAAGGAGTAATTAATTAGTTATTGTAATTAATTAAGAATAATTAATTTAGGTGTTTGATAAATTAATTTATATCAAATGATTTGTAATTAATTTATCAGGATTGGATAATAAATTAATAAGTAATTAATTTAATTGGAAATTAATTGAATTAATTAAGATTAAACAATTAATTAATCCTGCTTGTAAATGATTATTGAATGCTTGACCTTACTTATGAATGATTGTATTCCATTGAATGCTGTGAATTGTTTGATATCCCTGATATGTGATGCTTTGCGATTAGAATTTGTTTTAATTTAAGCTGTGATGAATGTAATTTATTTTATCTGTGATGAATGTATATTATTTATCTGTGAATTAGTAAATGGAAGATAAGCGTTATAGGAATATACCGCTTATCGATACTGATATGCTTAAATCTATGATGATGTGATGATTTGTAATGTTGCACTACTGTGTAAAACCCCTAGACCACACTTTTACACACACAAATATGGATTTCACGAGGAAATCGGTTAAGTCACAGATGATTTAAATTTAATATTTTTTTGAAATTGAAATTTTAATTTCAATTGATTTTGGAAATGGATTTGGGTTAAATGTAAAGCTTTTGAAAAGGAGTTTTTAAGATAAAAGTTAATTTGAATAACTTGGTAAAATTTCCAAGTTAAATAATTTAGTTTGAATTCAAAAATTTGGAATTGAATTCCATGTTTGGAAATTATGGTTAAAGATGTTATAAATGTGTTATATGAATTTAAACCATTTTAAAAGTATGGTTTTGAGAATTTGAATTTAACCCAAGGACTTTAACTTGTATAAATGAATCAGATTTTTTGAAATGAAAACTATTTGTTTTCAAATAATAGAGCTTTCATATAAGGAATGAATTTCCAATTTGTGTCAAAAGAATTTCAAGTTTGAAATGAAAATGGTTTTCCGAGTTATGAATAAATCTTTGTGACAGATTGTTGAACTTTGTTTTGAAATTGGAAAGGCGTACCTTTTGTATAAAAGGTCAAAATGGTATTGTTTTGAAAGCTATCAGTTAAATCTTTGTTTTAAAGATTGGACGACTTAAATCCAAATTGAAATGGAAATCTATGAATAGATCTTTGTGAAATTGGGTGAACTTTGTGAGACGAATCTTTTTGTGTAAAAGATTAAAATGGTAATTCGTTTAAACCATTTGAAGAGAAGTTTTGGGTAATAAATTATGACTTAACTGAAATCCCAATATCCATATGTTTTTAAATATTACACTCATTATTCGGTTTAGCCGGGAGAGGACCTTTGTGTCATATAACCCATTCCGAATAATGATACGACGTTATGGATAGCATTTGAAGACCGGTGGTGAAGACCGGATATTTTCGAAAACGAAAGGACAACTCATCGAATGTATCTGCATCGACTGGTCCTCGGTATAGAGATTCCATATGTGGTGGGAAGTCCGGACGTGATTAGGGATTATCCGGATTGCAAGGGCTTCTTTGGAAGTGCCTTCGGTTCTGTTCGAACCGGGAACAGACTTGTATGGTTGTATGTCTGACACTACACTTTGAGATATAAAGCTGATTTCTTTCAAATACATTCATGTTTGGTGGCGGAGATTTATTCTCTTAGCTTAACACCCTTCTTTGAGACGTACGAGCTTAGAGGTTATGTAGTTGAAGGTTATCAGTGATATACTCCCAATTTGGTAGTGTGGCATGCTAAGTGCTGTTGTGTGTTGTTGATCATTTGTTGATCAAAGCATGGCTTTGTGAAAAAGCGTAGCTTTGTGGATGAGACCTCATCGGACCTTACACCCCGGAAATGGTCGAAACAGGAAAGATGCGGCAAGGTTTCAGGGGTAGCTCCCCTAGGGTATGTCCATTCCTTCTGGAAAAAGGTGGTATCATGGTATGGAGCCTAGATATTTACCTGTGTGGTTGCTCCAATCTCATTTACTGTGTGATTGTTGCTTTGTGATCGAGGCCTCGGATAAAGGTCGCAAACGACCGGGGGTGGCATATCTCAGGTTTACTACCCGGGAAGGGGGTAACCGACCTTGTGTTGGCAGAGAGCAGTTGTCTCTCGGGGCGTCCCTCCAGAGGCGTTCCTACGTGGCATAGGAAGTTCCTTAGCCTGACCATTTGTTGGAAAATCCAAAGAAACAATACGAGCCTTGTACGGTTTTAGTTGTATAACCTGCTATGGAATGTGGCGGTAACCTGCTATTGAACATAGTAGCTATAGTAGGCATACAATAATGGTTGTATGCTGGCTAAGATTGATATTATATTTTCAAAATGTTTCCTACACTATGCACTAGTAATAATATCAAAAGAGTTTGTTTTATTTATTAAGCATATTTGACTATCATAATGAGAAATTCCTCCAATTCTGCGTTTGCATTGTGTGTGTAGCGGGAGGCCTTATGGTAGTTTCATTTTCCAAAAAGCATTGCGGATTTCAATGTTTAAAATTCCTTTGTTGTTTGTTTTAAAGATAAACTATTTTTTTACTCACACCAGTCCCATGACTGACATGGAGTTTATTGTTCCCTTCCTAAACTCTGGGTGCCCACAATTTTCCACACGGGCAGTCTAGAGTTGGGTTTTTCAGATAATTAGGTTTAGTAGACTAGTTGGAGCTAGTTCAGTTTTTGGAGTTCACGGACGACTGACCTTGCTTCTCTT
This sequence comes from Allium fistulosum, assembly GCA_030737815.1. Taxonomy (NCBI): domain Eukaryota; kingdom Viridiplantae; phylum Streptophyta; class Magnoliopsida; order Asparagales; family Amaryllidaceae; genus Allium; species Allium fistulosum. The sequence continues at coordinate 858,063,117 of CM060907.1, forward strand.
TGTGAAATGTGATGGGGGATCGAGCTTAATGTTGGAGTTGTTGGATTCATTCTCTTTTTCAGATCATTTGGAGTTATCAGTTCTGCTGTTCCGCTGTAACATTATTATTTGTCTCTGATATTGTTGTATCATATTGATATCATTGTTGTATATCATTCTGGATATTGTATTCATTGGAGTTGTATATGATATCATTCATTTCTTTCTTCCGCTGTGTTGTTATACTTACTGTGTTATAAGCTCCAGCAAGCCAGATTCGGCGTTTGAATCTGCGGCATTCGAGTACAAGTGAAGTACGGGTGTCGATTTTCGAAGGCCGAGTCAGGATCATTATAGTGGTATCAGAGCTAAGGTTAAACTTTAGCTCAGGATTATAACACATTAAGTAGCTCATTAGAGATAGGGTGAAGTATACCCTAGAATGAGTAATCCCTAAGATATCCGTTCGAACGCCTCAGTAAATTCTCTTACTATTCACTAATAGTGAGTATGAGTGCAAGAAGAGGATGAGATATGGGATAAGAGAATACGACTATAAATGGTCAATACCCTGTAACAACAAGGAAACAATTTTTTCTCTATCAATCTCTTTTGTTCATCATCTTTTCTCAATTCTTTGATAGTTCCTGGTAGATCCAGGAAGAAGATTTGATATATTTGCGTGGGACATAAACTCCAAATAGGTCAGAATTGTTTGTTTGGATGAATTGGTTGCTTTGTTTGCTATGGTTGATAGGTATATTTTAGTTTCTAAACTAAAAGTTTTGAAATTGTATCCATATATCTGTCTATTTTTGGGTCCCAATATATTCTACAAATGGTTAGTTATCCCTTAGAACTAACCAATGCCATTGCATATTTCGTAGATCTGGATAACCCGAGTATCCTGTAAAAAAATTAAAAAGATTCATTCTTGTATCTATTATTGATATTCTGATTTGGTAAGCTAAATGCAGAATAGATGTTCAGTTTGATTTGATGAAACATTCTTCGTCTATCTTTGTGTCTCCCTAACAAATTTCGAGGACGAAATTTGTTAAGGGGGGGAAACTGTAACGACCCCGGATTTTAATTAAATTTAAACTGATAATTAATTGAATTTTTGAATTAAAATTGTAAAATTAATTGTAAATTGAAGCGAGTTTCCCCAATTCAAATAGAATATATATTAAATCATATGAATTTAAATATTGTATATATGTGATTTGTATTTAAATTTCAAGTAAATGGTTTAATAATAATTTGAATATATATGTATATATATTGAGTTTGAATTAAATTTTAACTAAATGGTTTAAAGATAAATTTTAATGATAAAATTTGGGATTGATGGTCTATATTAAAAATAGAAATAAAAAAAAAATTAGTATTACAGTAAAATTTATAATAAATATTTAAAATAGAAATGGAAGTAATAATAATAATAATAATAATAATAATAATAATTTAAGCTAAAAATAGAAATCAATATATAAAAGATAAGTTATAAAGATATAAAGAAAAGCATTAGCTAAAATTTTAACAACAAAATAAAATATAGAAATTCATATATATTTCAAAATAAATTATATAGTTTTATACAATATAAAGTAAATATATAAATTTTTATCTCATAAATCCGTACAAAACAATGTAATACAAAATAGACTACAAAAAAATAGAAATAGAAATTAATATATATAAGATAAATTATACAATAATAATAATAAAATAAATACATAAAATCATCTACAAAAAAAATATAAAGTAAATAAATTAGCTAAATTTAAACAACATGTTAAAAAAATATAGAACTTCAATTATATTACAAAATAATAAGATTAAAGCAAAATAAAATACATTTAAAAATGAATAAATATGGATAAGTATGAACAAAAGAAAAAAAAATAAATATCTAGGAAGCTTGCATAGGAAGACAATGATAATTAATACCAATATCTCAAGTACACCACAATGTATCTATCAGCCACCATTCCAATAAAAATCTCTGCCTGATTTTGTACAAACAAAATAATATATCCTATAAACTTCTTTTTATATGTATCAAGCTTTCCAATTCAGTTCGTTCATTTAAAGCTAAGTAAAACTGGAGAAAATATCATCCAAACTTAAAACAAAACCTCAACTTAAAACATCAATACGAATCAAAGCAAACCAGAGAATCAAGAATGGGTTTCAGCTTGCAAATTCAAGTCTGTTTCAAGTAGCAGCTCTGTTCATTTTCAAATCAATGTGAGTAACATTCTTTCTAAAAACTTAAGTATCTTGACATCCGATTGCATGTGGATTTCTGGAAATAAAGTAGTATTGTGCGAATGTATATGATTGTATTCTCTGTGTATATACATGGATGTATAGATGCATGCTTGCTGTTGTATTTTGTTCTTGCATGTTCTTAGTTTCTAGGCCTAAGTTTTAATCAAAAATCATTATCTCATGACCTAATCTATGTTAGGGTTTAAGTTCCAAACAAAATATGGTTGTTGTATCATAGACTAAAGTTTAAGAGTATTTAAGTTAAAATAATTTTGTATTGTCTCTGGAAAATCAAAACAATAGAGCAAACTTGAATAAGGGAAAAACCCAAACATTCTAATTTATAAATTAAGAATCATGAGTTGAATCCTTAATTTATAACATGATTTTTAAACCAAACATCATAATTTCTAGTTTGGAATTAAGGGAGAAATTCTGGGTTCATCAGAAAATGGGAATTTGTGATTTTCTGGTGATCTACTTGGATGTGGAGGTCGGGGTTCCTCCTAGAGGTGGAGGAGTGATCAGTGAAAAATAGTGTGATGGTGTGTAGTTGATCGTCGTGGCGGCGGCGAGCGTTTAAAATCTGTAAACCTAGTTTAGTCGAGGCTATGTATTTTGTTAAGTTCGTCATCGATAGTCGACCGAGTGCCACGTGGCTTTGGGAAATGATAGAGGGGATGTTGTCGAGTTCGTAGCCGGAGTCGTAGACCTTCAGGTGGTCGGAGCTACGATGACGAGACGTTTCCAGGTTTGGTGGTGGTGGGTCTATGTTCCAGGCTTGAGTTTTCGAACTCGTTTTCGTTTTCGAGTGGACAGAGAGGTTCAGATGGTCGGAGAAGAGTCTGGAGATGATTGTCGACTTGCTCGACGATGTGATGACGACCGAAGTCGATCGGCGGCAATGTGCACGTGCACCGTGCACGAATTTCTTGAGTCTGGTTATTTTGGTTAGTCTGGGTGAAAGCAAGGTGAACTCGAGATTTTTCTCGAGTAACTCGAGTATTTACTCGAGTAAATTCGTGTTGGTCTCGAAGCAAGAGTGAGTGGTTCGGGTCAATTGTTTGTTGCCAGTTTTTTTTTAAACCTGTCTGTTTAAAATTTAAACAGGATTTAAAATTTGAAAACAAGATTTTAAACAAAGTTTAAAATCAAAGTTTTAAAATATGGATTCAAATTAACTTTTGTATCCTAATTTGAAATAAAATAAAGTTTTATAAAATTTAAATGTTTTAACAACTTTGAATGTTAAAGTAAAGTTTTAATGATTTGAATTTAAAGGAATTTGGTTTAAACTCTTTTAAAATTTCTTTAATGAGATATAAGTATTCTTTAACATGAGATTTTAAAGGTTTTCAAATTGTGTTTTAAACTTTGTTAAGTTAAAGTGGTATTCATTTTAAAATCTTAAATTGAAAATGAAATTTAAAAAGTAAATTTAAAGGTAAATTGTTTTTAAATACTTTGTTAATGATAATTCAATCATAAGTAAGAATAAAGTTTTATCTTAAAATTAATTATGATTTGTAATTCATTAATTATTAAGTTAATCAAAATGGATAATTAATTAATTTAATAAATTAATGATTTGGATTAATTAAATAAGTAATTAGAGGTTTAAATTAATTAATCAAGGTTTTAAGATTAATTAAGTAAGGAATAATTAATTTGTAAATTAAGGATTATTAATTAAATATTAATTAATAATTAAAGTTGATGAATCAAGTGATTAAGCAATTATTGATAATGTGATAAATTAATTAAGGAAATTAATTTGAGAATAATTAATTTATTAAAGGTCAATTAATTAATGAAAGTGATTAAGAAATAATTATTAATTAAGGAGTAATTAATTAGTTATTGTAATTAATTAAGAATAATTAATTTAGGTGTTTGATAAATTAATTTATATCAAATGATTTGTAATTAATTTATCAGGATTGGATAATAAATTCATAAGTAATTAATTTAATTGGAAATTAATTGAATTAATTAAGATTAAACAATTAATTAATCCTGCTTGTAAATGATTATTGAATGCTTGACCTTACTTATGAATGATTGTATTCCATTGAATGTTGTGAATTGTTTGATATCCCTGATATGTGATGCTTTGTGATTAGAATTTGTTTTAATTCAAGCTGTGATGAATGTAATTTATTTTATCTGTGATGAATGTATATTATTTATCTGTGAATTGGTAAATGGAAGATAAGCGTTATAGGAATATACCGCTTATCGATATTGATATGCTTAAATCTGTGATGATGTGATGATTTGTAATGTTGCACTACTGTGTAAAACCCCTGGACCACACTTTTACACACACAAATATGGATTTCACGAGAAAATCGGTTAAGTCACAGATGATTTAAATTTAATATTTTTTTGAAATTGAAATTTTAATTTCAATTGATTTTGTAAATGTATTTGGGTTAAATATTAAAGCTTTTGGAAAGGTGTTTTTAAGGTAAAAGTTAATTTGAATAACTTGGTAAAGTTTCCAAGTTAAATAATTTAATTTGAATTTGAATTCAAAAATTTGGAATTGAATTCCATGTTTGGAAATTATTGTTAAAGATGTTATAAATGTGTTATATGAATTTAAACCATTTTAAAAGTATGGTTTTGAGAATTTGAATTTAACCCAAGGACTTTAACTCGTATAAATGAATCAGATTTTTCGAAATGAAAACGATTTGTTTTCAAATAATAGAAGCTTTCATATAAGGAATGAATTTCCAATTTGTGTCAAAAGAATTTCAAGTTTGAAATGAAAATGGTTTTCCGAGTTATGAATAAATCTTTTTGAAAGATTGTTGAACTTTGTTTTGAAATTGGAAAGGCGTACCTTTTGTATAAAGGTCAAAATGGAATTGTTTTGAAAGCTATCAGTTAAATCTTTATTTTAAAGATTGGACAAGTTAAATCCAAATTGAAATGGAAATCTATGAATAGATCTTTGTGAAATTGGGTGAACTTTGTGAGACGAATCTTTTCGTGTAAAAGATTAAAATGGTAATTCGTTTAAACCATTTGAAGAGAAGTTTTGGGCAATAAATTGTGACTTAACTGAAATCCCAATATCCATATGTTTTTAAATATTACGCTCATTATTCGGTTTAGCCGGGAGAGGACCTTTGTGTCATATAACCCATTCCGAATAATGATACGATGTTATGGATAGCATTTGAAGACCGGTGGTGAAGACCGGATATTTTCGAAAACGAAAGGACAACTCGTCGAATGTATGTGCATCGACTGGTCCCCGGTATAGAGACTCCATATGTGGTGGGAAGTCTGGACGTGATTAGGGATTCTCCATATTGCAAGGGCTTCTTTGGAAGTGCCTTCGGTTCTGTTCGAACCCGGAACAGACTTATATGGTTGTATGTCTGACACTACACTTTGAGATATAAAGCTGATTTCTTTCAAATACATTTCTGTTTGGTGGTGGAGATTTATTCTCTTAGCTTAACTCCCTTCTCTGAGACGTACGAGCTTAGAGGTTATGTAGTTGAATGTTATCAATGATATACTCCCAGTTTGGTAGTGTGGCATGCTAAGTGCTACTGTGTGTTGTTGATCATTTGTTGATCAAAGCATGGCTTTGTGAAAAAGCGTAGTTTTGTGGACGAGACCTCATCGGACCTCACACCCCGGAAATGGTCGAAACAGGAAAGATGCGGCAAGGTTTCAGGGGTAGCTCCCCTAGGGTATGTCCATTCCTTTTGGAAAAAGGTGGTATCATGGTATGGAGCCTAGATATTTACCTGTGTGGTTGCTCTAATCTCATTTACTGTGTGATTGTTGCTTTGTGATCGAGGCCTCAGATAAAGGTCGCAAACGACCGGGGGTGGCATATCTCAGGTTTACTACCCGGGAAGGGGGTAACCGGCCTTGTGTTGGCAGAGAGCAGTTGTCTCTCGGGGCGTCCCTCCAGAGGCGTTCCTACTTGGCATAGGAAGTTCCTTAGCATGACCATTTGTTGGAAAATCCAAAGAAACAATACGAGCCTTGTACGATTTTAGTTGTATAACCTGCTATGGAATGTGGCGGTAACCTACTATTGAACATAGTAGCTATAGTAGGCATACAATAATGGTTGTATGCTGGCTAAGATTGATATTATATTTTCGAAATGTTTCCTACACTATGCACTAGTAATAATATCAAAAGAGTTTGTTTTGCATATTAAGCATATTTGACTATCATAAGGAGAAATCTCCTCCAGTTCTGCGTTTGCATTATGTGTGTGGCGGGAGGCCTTATGGTAGTTTCATTTTCCAAAAAGCATTGCGGATTTCAATGTTTAAAATTCCTTTGTTGTTTGTTTTAAAGATAAACTGTTTTTATTACTCACACCAGTCCCATAACTGACTTGGAGTTTATTGTTCCCTTCCTAAACTCTGGGTGCCCACAATTTTCCACACGGGCAATCTAGAGTTGGGTTTTTCAAATAATCAGGTTTAGTAGACTAGTTGGAGCTATTTCAGTTTTTGGAGTTCACGGACGACTGACCTTGCTTCTCTTTGTGAAATGTGATGGGGGATCGAGCTTGATGTTGGAGTTGTTGGATTCATTCTCTTTTTCAGATCATTTGGAGTTATCAATTCTGTTGTTTCCGCTGTAACATTATTATTTGTCTCTGATATTGTTGTATCATATTGATATCATTGTTGTATATCATTCTGGATATTGTATTCATTGGAGTTGTATATGATATCACTCATTTCTTTCTTCCGCTGTGTTGTTATACTTACTATGTTATAAGCTCCAGCGAGACAAATTCGGCGTTTGAATCTGCGGCATTCGAGTACAAGTGAAGTTTGGGTGTCGATTTTCGAAGGCTGAGTCAAGATCGTTATACTTGACAACTTGAATCTTGGCAACAAAGAGAATAGAGGTAAACAGTCAATTTGCATTAATGGTAAGTGCATCAAAGTCTCTTATGTATGAAGTGCTCTTATTAAAGGAAAGAAACAATTATTTTTGCATAACTTATTAAGAGTACCAAAAATCAAGAAGAATCTTATAAGTGTGTCTCAATTTTCTAATGATTATAAAGTTTACTTTGAATTCTATCCAAATTATTGCCTTGTTAGAGATATACTGACTAAAGATATTTTGTTGTAGGGTGATGCATAAAAGGGACTATATAGGTTTAAGTTTGTCAACTGTGCTAGCTCTACAAAAGAGCAAAACTGTTGTAATCAGTGTGAAAAGAAAAACCGCAGTAGTGTATTTGATCTTTGGCACTGCAAACTTAGTCGCCCAAGTGTAAAGTTGTTAAGCAAGTTCTTACTGAAAACTGTATATCATATGATAATATTTCTCTTCCTTATATATACACTTATTGTCAAATGGGTAAGAGTCATAAATTATTATTTAATGACTCTCTAACCAAGTATTCTAAACCCCTTAAACTTGTTGCTACTGAACTTTGGGGACCAACACCCATATGTTCAGATTATGGATAAAAATATTATATATCATTTGTTGATGCACACACAAGATACACTTGGGTATATTTCTTAAAAAATAAACCTGATACATACAAAGTTTTGATAAATTTCATAACAATGGTTGAAAAGCAACTAGGTTCACATGTTAAAATTATACAATCAGATGGGGGAATAGAAAACCCTTAAGGATTATTTTAAAGAGAAGGGAATAATTCATAGAACCACATGTCCTTACACATTTGAACAAAATGGTTTGGTTGAGAGAAAGCATAGACACATAGTTGAATCAGGGCTTAGTTTATTAGCTCATGCAAGTTTACCCCTAAAATTCTAGCCTAAGGCTTTTAACACTACAGTCTATCTCATTAACAGTCTGCCAACCAGAATTTTAGAAGGTATAAGCCCCATTGAAAAGCTACAAGGGGTAAAGCTAGATTACTATAGTTTAAAAACTTTTAGATGCTTATGCTTTCCATACTTGAGACCATACAATAATAACAAGTTGAATTTTAGATCCAAGCCATGTACATTTCTAGGGTATGCAACAAATCAAAAAGGATACAAATGTCTTGATGACAGTGGGAATTTTTTTATTAGCAGACAGGTTGTATTCAATGAGATTATTTTTCCCTTTAGAAAATCCGAAGTGAAGACAACAAGTAAGGTACACAATCCATATGTTTCAATACCTGAACTACCCATATATCCTGAGAATGAGGGCCCAGCAGAGGTCGGGAGGACTACTGATGATCATCAAACTCATCCCACGGTATCTGCTCAACAAAATTATGAGTGGACAGATGATCTCAGTCATGCTAGTCACTCACTTGCACACTCAACAAATGAAGAGGATCAAAATGAGGAGGGTCAACAAAGTGATTCAAGAAACAATTCAAGTAATGTAAGAACCGATTACTTACCTTAAACTGAAGCCCCAGCTAGACCAGTCATCCTATGATTACTAGAGCTAAAAGTGGCATCTTCAAACCAAAAATATACATTGCTAACACAAGCTCGGATGAACCAACCACTTATGAACAGGCTGCAAAAAACAACAACTAGAAGGCAGCCATAGATGAAGAGTATAATGCTCTCATAAAAAATAAAACATGGAATCTGGTATGTCGACCAGCACATAAAAATGTAGTAGGCTGCAGATGGACATACAAGATAAAGAGGAACTCTGATGGCAGCATCAATAAATACAAGACAAGACTAGTTGCCAAAGGTTATACCCAACAATATGGGTTTGACTTCACCGAAACCTTTTCTCTAGTAGTCAAACCCTCTATTATAAGGCTTATTCTTACTGTAGCCCTACACATGGTTGGAGCATAAGGCAGTTATATGTCAACAATTCCTTCCTGAATGGTATATTAGAAGAGGAGATCTACATGAAGCAGCCACCTGGTTATGAAAAAAATGCAAATCTCGTGTGCAAATTAAACAAGGCAATATATGGCCTTAAATAAGCACCAAGAGTATGGTTTGATAGACTGAAATCAACTCTAATAACAATAGGATATCAGTCTACCAAATCAGACACTTCCTTGTTCATTAAAATTAGTCAGTCATCAACTATTTATATACTAATCTATGTTGATGATCTAATCATTACAGGTGACAACTAGGATGAAATCAATCAAATCATTTGCTACCTGAACAAGCAATTCTCAATTAAAGACCTTGGGCATCTCAACTATTTTCTGGGAATTGAAGTGAACAAAACAACAAATTCTGAGATAATACTATGCCAAAGAAAGTACATAACAGAACTACTTGCAAAAACAAAAATGGAAGATGCAAAGCCCATGTCAACACCAATGATAAGCAATCAAAATCTATCAAAAAACAGGGGAGAAGCCATAAAAAATGTTAAACAATATAGAAGTGTTATAGGAGCATTACAATATGCTGCTATAACACGACCAAATATTGCATTTAGTGTTAACAAACTTTCTCAATTTATGCAGAACCCTCTGGATGAGCACTGGAAAGCGGTGAAGAGGATACTCATATACTTAAAAGGGACCATAAATCATGGTTTATCACTTAAAGCTTGCAGCAATCTCAACATAATAGGATATGCGGATGCTGACTGGGCACTAGATTCAGATAACAGAAAGTCAGTCACTGGATACCGCTTATTCATTGGAGGGAACTTGATATCATGGTGTTCAAAGAAATAATCAACTATCTCAAGGTCTAGCACAGAAGCAGAATACAGGAGTGTAGCAAGTGCTGCTTCCGAAATAATGTGGTTACAGTCAATTTTAAGAGAACTAAAACTGAACTCAAGCATTAAGTCAACATTGGGGTGTGACAACCAAAGCACCGTATACATGACTGCTATTCCAATACTACACTCCAGAACCAAGCACATCGAGATAAACTTGCATTTTGTTCGAGATCAAGTTTTAAAAGGAAATTTACAAGTAAATCATATACCTGCTACCTACCAAAAAGCAGACACACACACCAAATCCTTGTCGAAAAATAACTTCATAAAGTTTAGATATGAACTGGGAATCAAAGAGAACCAGATCTCCCCTAAGCTTAAGCAATCAGATTCCTACCAAATTAAGAAGCTGAAGGAGAAGCAACATCAAAATTGCTATCTTGCTCTCAAATCAGATAATCAAGACAGCTCAAATCGAGATACATTGGCACAACTCAAATCAGAAGGAAGGAAGACTAGAGACTGAATAGAGACCAGAATTTGTGAATTGCATCAAGTAATTTTATCAAAATAAAAAAGTTTTTGGAATCGCCTCACAAACCCTAACCCTAGAAGTCAGGTTAGGGTTCGAAGGGGGGAAAATGACTAAAGATATGCAGCAATTGCATTACATATATATTGGCTGAACATATCTCAACCATCCATGCTTTTAGGAAGTAATCAGAGCCGCATATGATATTTAGAGAGAGGCTGCTTATTAGTTTGGGTTGGGTTCATCCAAAAGCCCAACTATGTATTCATATATATTGTGTCTGATTCGCAACAATGTAATAACATTCTTTATTTGCAAATCAATTTGAGAAAAACAACATTACTTTGTATCAATTCTCTTGCAATAAAAAACATTCATTTCCATTCAATCCTTTCTCATCATCATAGTTAAATCTGAATACACACACACATGTGTGTGTTAACTAAAAATTTAGTCAATCGTGGAATTATAGTTGAGAATTGATATTAGCAAAGGTTGCTTACTAAAACTTTGTTTTAAAAATGGAAAACGAGGAGATAAGTATACAATGAGCAAAGAAACAAAATTTAGAGTGATTTGATCTAAGTTAGTCCACGTCCACCATGAGAATTTTATATTACTTTATTTCTCTTACAATAGCTGTGAGTAGACAAACACCATTGTCCCAGTGGTTAAGTGATTCGGCTTTGGTGCGAGAGGTCACAAGTTCGAAACTTGTGTAGCGTGATTCGAACATATATTGACATGCGATTTGTGCTATGTTGTCCCAGTGACATGTTGTATCTAAGTACCATTTCAAAAAAAAGCATCCATATTGCCGTGAGTACAAGAAACAATAAGGAAACAAGTACTTGAGAGCTTAATGTGTGCATGGTTGAGTGTATTTATAGCCGTTGGAAACTATGTTGGACGGCTAAGATTGTGGTGTTGTTATGCCAAAAAAGATACAGCATCCATATTGCTCAAATTTTTCGCAAGTAGCTAGCATGCTAATCAAGGGCAATCTAGTACAATGTATACACAACCGCTGTTAGTCCCTTTTAAAGGGCAGACTTCTATCGTGTAAATTTACTAACCTTGCATAACGACTGATGCAGCACAGGCTAGAGTCGAAGCAGTGCAAGCTCCAAATACACAAGGCCTAGGTCGTCCACGACCTAAGGAATCACTGGGTTTAGGTTGGTCGCGACCTAAGAAAGGAGCAGGTTTAAGTCGTATACGAGATAACAAAGCTGAAGAAGAAGTTCTAAGTCGTTCACGACTTAACGAGGCTGAAGGCATAAGTCATTCACGGCTTAACTCAAGTGGTCTATGACCTAAGGAAAGTGAAGACTTAAATCGTCTACGACCTAAGGAAACTGAAGGATTAAGTCGACTCCGACCTAACAAAGAAGAACTGGGACGAGATACGACCTATGGAAAGTCGCGAAGTGGAGTTACGACCTAAGCTAGGTCGTAGAAGAAGTTCTGAAGCCAGGTCTTAAGTCGCTGCTGACCTATATGTTAGGTCGTTGATTGATAAGTCGTCTAGTTCTTATGTCGTCATGTTTTAGGTCGTCTGTTTTAGAGGCGCTACTAGTTAAGTCGTGTGAGTCGTGTAACATGTTTGTAAGTCGATTGAATGATGTAACTAGGTCGTTACCGACCTAAGTTGAGTCGTGAGAAGTTGTTAGGTCGGCAACGACCTAACTGATGTATTTTCTGTTTGTTAAGTCGTCATCTGTTAACTCGTGGCATTGATAAGTCGTTGTCTCGTAAGTCGTAAGTCGTGATGATTGTCTTGAGTCGTGTACTTTGTAAATAAGTTGAGTCGTGTTGTATTCTGTTAAGTCGCGTACGACTTATGGTGAGTCGTAAGTCGGTACCGACTTAAGTGTTGAACATTTTTTTATGTGAGTTGTAACTTCTATAAATAGGCCAGTGGTGCCATTTGTAATAGTTTAGTTGATTAAAAATAAAACTCTTGTTTTGTTAGCTTTGTGCTTTCTCCAAATTGGTAGTCGAGTGTAATCTCCTATCTCCTCTTTCGGTTAATCGAGTGCGCTCAATTCAACGATTGCAGAAGCCGATTCGCGGAATCAAGTGCGCTTGATCAACGCTCGAAGAATTGAAGATCTCTTCTCACGGTATCGTGCACGATCAACGTGTTAGAGATAGCTATAATTCGGCATCTTCGGATCAACGAATTTGGGCATTTCAGTATTCATCAACTCACCGATCGCTACTTTCATCGATCTACATTGTTTTTGTATAATCCGCTGCATCAGTTTGGTATCAGAGCCAGGTTAGCCAATCATAGCTAAATCGAGTCTTGGAGCCAATCATCTTGAAGAAGTTTGAATCAAAGTGAAGATTTGAGGTTATTAATCACGGCCGAGAGCAAGAAGGGAAGTTGTTCGACTTTGTATTGAAGTTTGGAGGACGGATCTATCTTGTTTGGAAGTTTGGTTGTTCATCGTGTTCATCGCAATTTGCAACAAGTGTGGAGATTTCGATCCATATCATTTTGGATCAAAAGAGGAAAAGTGTTTAAGTTTGACGAGCTAGTGTTGAGCAGTGCATTGCTTGTTGAAGTTGTGTTTGATTTGTGAAGAGTTTGTGAATTTTTCAAGTATGCCACCAAGGAGAGCTAACCGTCATCAAAATGTCGAAGATTTGTATAAGCGGGAAGATGCCGAGCAAATGGAGCAACGTATAAGTGACAAATTCAATGAGAAGTTGGATGAAGGCATTGGGAGGTTAGAGAAACTTATGACGAAGATGAATCAAAACGGAGAAGGGTTTCACCAAAATCTAACCACGAGAGAAGTAGAGTTTCACCACATTCTAATCAAGGGAGAAGTAATGATAATGATCATAGAAGTGTGAGCCGAGACAGTTATAGGAATGTTGATGACCGAGATCGTGTTCGGAGGAATGTAGATAGAAGGAGTGATGGTGGTAGACGTGATGGTAGTAGAGATGTTGGTGGTCAGAATCGACACCGATATGCATCTGATTTTGAAGAGGAGTATGATGGTGGTAGTATTCATGGACGAGGTCAAGGGAGAAATTATTCAGAGTATGATCACAAGTGGGAATCTGGGATGAAGACAGAAATACTAGAGTTTAAGGGTGGTATGCAAGCTGAAGAGTTTCTAGATTGGGTGGCTAATGTTGAAGAGATTTTTGACTTCAAAGAAGTTCCAGAACATCGTAGAGTGAAGTTGGTTGCTACAAGGTTGAGGGGTAGAGCTTTAGCATGGTGGTAGCAAACCAAACTTACACGTGAACGAATAGGGAAGTCAAAAGTTGAAACTTGGGAGAAGATGATGAAATTAATGAAAGCAACGTTCTTACCTTACAATTATCAATCACTGATGTATCAACGTTTGCAGAATTTGAGGCAGGGCACAAAAACTATTAATGATTACGCGGATGAGTTTTACCAGCTTATTGCGAGGAATGATATTATGGAAACGGAAGAGCAGTTGACATCTAGATTCATTAGGGGATTGAGAATGCAGATTCAGGATATGGTTAATATGTTCGATCCAAGATCTGTGGTGGAAGCACATCAGAAAGCGTTGGCTTGGGAGAAGCAAGGAAGACGAGGAGGTGGCGTGTTTACTAATTCCAACAATCAAGTGAAGGGTGTTAGTGGGAGTTCTAATGTTTCTAAACCTATCAGTAAACCAGTGGTGAAGGAGGCTGAGAAGACGAAGGTCAATAATGGTTTCAAATGTTACAATTGTCAGGAATTGGGTCATAAAAGCAATGAGTGTCCAAAGCCAAAGAAGAGAACCATGGTTGTAGAAGTTGAGGATGTTGATGGAGATTATTCTAGTCCAGTTTAGGAAGATGAATAGGATATTGCGTCAGGGGATGAAGGTTGTAATCTAATGCTGAGGAGATCGTGTTTGACACCGAAGCAGGAAGAAGCTAGTTGGTTGAGGAGTAATATCTTTCAGTCGACATGCACTATACTGGGGAAGGTGTGTAAATTTGTGATTGACGCAGGAAGCTGTGACAATATCGTTTCAACCGAGGATGTGACAAAGTTGAAGTTGAAGACAGAGAGATATCTGAATCCATACAAGCTAGCATGGTTAAGAAAAGGAGGAGAAGTGAAAGTGGATAGACGAGTTCGTGTTCCATTCTCTATTGGGAAGAAATACAAAGACGAGATCTGGTGTGATGTAGTAGAGATGGATGTTTTCCACTTACTTTTGGTAAGACCATGGCAGTATGATCGAGCAGTACAGCATGACGGTCGGACCAATAGCTACAGTTTTATGTTTGAAGGTACGAAGATTGTCTTAGTTCCAAAGAAGAGACAACAAGGAGGAAGTAAGTCGGAAGAGATCGAAGAGCTGAAAACTTTATTATCTCTGAAGGAGTTTGTTAAGGAGGTTGAGGAAGAGCCGGAAGTGTTTTTGTTGATTGGGCGTGAGAGCAGTGAAGAGGTTGAAATTCCAGAAGAAGTGAAACCAGTTTTGAAGGAATTTGAGGATGTATTCCCAGCTGAGTTACTGAAGGAATTAACGCCACTAAGAGACATTCAACATCAAATCGATCTTGTTCCGGGAGCAGTGTTGCCGCATAGACCACATTATCGAATGAGTCCGAAGGAACATGAGGAGTTGCGGAGGCAGGTGGAAGAATTGCTTGAATAGGGGCGTGTGCAGGAGGGTTTAAGTCCTTGTGCTGTACCAGCTTTATTGGTACCCAAAAAGGATGGAACGTGGAGGATGTGCACAGATAGTAGAGCATTGAATAAGATCACAGTCAGATACAGATTTCTGATGCCGAGGCTTGATGATTTATTGGATCAAATCAGTGGGTCCGTAATCTTTTCTAAGATTGACTTGAAGAGCGGTTACCATCAGATTCGCATTAGACCAGGGGACGAATGGAAGACAGCATTCAAGACAAGGGAAGGATTGTATGAATGGCTGGTAATGCCGTTTGGTCTATCGAATGCACCAAGTACATTCATGAGGGTGATGAACCAGATTTTCAGGCCATACATTGGGAAATTTGTGGTGGTTTACTTTGATGATATTCTGATCTACAGTGCTAGTACAGAAGAGCATGTTCAACATTTGAAGAAAGTGTTAATTATTCTTCGTGAAGAACAATTCTATGCTGCTACAAAGAAGTGTGTTTTTATGGCGAGGAGTGTTTTATTTCTGGGGTATGTTGTGTCGGAAGAAGGAATACAGGTTGACCAAAGTAAAGTCGAAGCTATCAAAGATTGGCCGCAGCCCAAGGCAATAACGGAAGTTCGTGGTTTTCATGGGTTGGCTTCATTCTATCGAAGATTCATTCCACACTTTAGTAGTGTGATGGCGCCTGTTACAGATTGTATGAAGGGCAAGCAGTTTTCATGGTCGGAGGAAGCAGGGGTTGCTTTTGGGAAGATCAAGGAGTTGCTGACGTCTACACCGATTCTAGTATTACCAGATTTTCAGTTGTTGTTTGAACTACACACTGATGCATCAAAGGTTGGGATTGGAGGAGTTCTGAGTCAGAGGGGGCGTCCTATTGCATATTTCAGTGAGAAGTTATCAAGAGCGAAGATGAGATACAGTACATATGATGTGGAATTCTATGCTGTTGTGCAAGCTATTAAACACTAGAGACACTATCTATTTCAGAAAGAGTTTGTTCTATATACTGATCATGAGGCATTGAAGCATTTACAAGGGCAAGACAAGATTTCAGCAAGACATGCATCATGGATTGCATATCTACAACAGTTTACTTTTGTTGTTAAACACAAGTCAGGAGTGACGAATCGTGTGGCTGATGCGTTGAGTAGAAGAAATCACTTGTTAACTACATTGAAGGTTGAAGTGACGGGGTTTGATATGTTGCCAGAATTATTTGTTGAAGATCCTTACTTTATGAAGTTTGTTGATAAAGTCAAGAATGGGGAGACGGATGAGTTTATGATGGTAGATGGTTTTCTGTTCAAGGGAAATCGATTGTGCATACCTGATTGTAGTTTGAGAATGAAGATTGTAAAGGAGTTACACGAGGAAGGCCACGTGGGTAGAGACCGTACTTTGCAATTGATTTTGCAATCTTATTTTTGGCCATCGATGAGGAAAGAAGTGGAGAGGTTTGTTGAGCGATGTCATATCTGTCAGGTTTCGAAAGGAACTGCGACTAATGCTGGATTATATATGCCGTTACCTGTACCAACTAAACCATGGATTGATGTGAGTATGGACTTTGGGTTAGGGTTGCCGAGAACACAGCGTGGAAACGATTCCATTTATGTGGTGGTTGACCGATTTTCGAAAATGGCACATTTTATTGCTTGTAAGAAGACGGCGGATGCTGTTCATGTTGCTCAATTATTTTTCAAAGAAATCTATCGACTTCATGGATTGCCAAAATCGATTGTGTCGGACAGGGATACTCGTTTTCTAAGTCATTTTTGGCTAAGTTTATGGAAGATGGTGGGAACGAAATTGAACTTTAGTAGCGCTTATCATCCGCAAACGGATGGACAGACCGAGGTTGTTAACAGATCATTGGGAAATTTGTTAAGATGTCTTGTGCAAGACAATCTGAAGAGTTGGGACATGAAGTTATGCCAAGCAGAATTTGCTCATAATCATGCAGTGAATCGTAGTACAAGGTTCAGTCCATTTCAGATAGTGTATTCAAGCTTACCGAAGGGACCGTTGGACTTAATGGTAGTGCCACAGTCGAAGGGGACAGTTAAGAAAGCTGCTGATTTTGTTGAAGGGTTGACGGAATGTCATAAAATCGTTCAGGAACAATTGGAGAAGGCGAATGAGAAGTATAAACACTCTGCAGATCTGAAGTGAAGAAGTGTTGAGTTCAATGAAGGAGATATGGTGTATGCTGTATTAACAAAGGATCGTTTTCCAGTGGGCGCTTATAACAAATTGAAAGCCAGAAAAATTGGTCCTGTAGAAGTCGTGAAACGGATTAATGAAAATGCATATAAGTTGAAGCTGCCAGAGGATGTGTACACGTCTGACGTATTCAATGTTAAGCATCTCGTACCATATCATGGGGATGAATTTGTTATGGAAGAAGAGAGTACAAATTCGAGGTCGAATTTTTCTTAACCTGGGGAGGATGATGCAGCACAGGCTAGAGTCAAAGCAGTGCAAGCTCCAAATACACAAGGCCTAGGTCGTCCACGACCTAAGGAATCACTGGGTTTAGGTTGGTCGCGACCTAAGAAAGGAGCAGGTTTAAGTCGTATATGAGATAAAAAAGCTGAAGAAGAAGTTCTAAGTCGTTCACGACTTAACGAGGCTGAAGGCATAAGTCGTTCATGGCTTAACTCAAGCGGTCTATGACCTAAGGAAAGTGAAGACTTAAATCGTCTACGACCTAAGGAAACTGAAGGATTAAGTCGACTCCAACCTAACAAAGAAGAACTGGGACGAGATACGACCTATGGAAAGTCGCGAAGTGGAGTTATGACCTAAGCTAGGTCGCAGAAGAAGTTCTGAAGCCGGGTCTTAAGTCGCTGCCGACCTATATGTTAGGTCGTTGATTGATAAGTCGTCTGGTTCTTATGTCGTAACTCGCATGTTTTAGGTCGTCTGTTTTAGAGGCGCTACTAGTTAAGTCGTGTGAGTTGTGTAACATGTTTGTAAGTCGATTGAATGATGTAACTAGGTCGTTACCGACCTAAGTTGAGTCGTGAGAAGTTGTTAGGTCGGCAACGACCTAAGTGATGTATTTTCTGTTTGTTAAGTCGTCATCTGTTAACTCGTGGCATTGATAAGTCGTTGTCTCGTAAGTCGTAAGTCGTGATGATTGTTTTGAGTCGTGTACTTTGTAAATAAGTTGAGTCGTGTTGTATTCTATTAAGTCGCGTACGACTTATGGTGAGTCGTAAGTCTGTACCGACTTAAGTGTTGAACTTTTTTTTTTGTGTGAGTTGTAACTTCTATAAATAGGCCGGTGGTGCCATTTGTAATAGTTTAGTTGATTAAAAATAAAACTCTTGTTTTGTTAGCTTTGTGCTTTCACCAAATTGGTAGTCGAGTGTAATCTCCTATCTCCTCTTTCGGTTAATCGAGTGCGCTCGATTCAACGATTGCAGAAGCCGATTCGCGGAATCAAGTGCGCTTGATCAACGCTCGAAGAATTGAAGATCTCTTCTCACGGTATCGTACGCGATCAACATGTTAGAGATAGCTAGAATTCGGCATCTTCGGATCAACGAAGTTGGGCATTTCAGTATTCATCAACTCACTGATCGCTACTTTCATCGATCTACATTGTTTTTGTATAATCCGCTGCATCAACGACCCATACTAATGACTATGTCATTTATAATTAACCTAAGTTATTGACTAGAATCAATTCACACCCACCATAAATACATACTTGAGGCTATATAAACTTATTTAATTACTACGCCTCCTATGTTCACCTCTTAATATTCTGTTACTTTATCTTAACTTGCTTATTGTTTCATTAACATCGTTTAATGTCATTTACTTCTTTCACTAATTTAATTTATTGGATATCTTTTACTGCTTAACTTCCACTTAATGCTATTAGATATAACTTACTACCCCTTCTCAACAATTAACTACCTTTCTTTGATTATTATAACTTCTTAATTCCCCGTTATTTTATTTATATTTCTTCCCTTTTCTAACTTATCTTAAATCGCATATATTAGGTTCACAATTTAATTATTGTTATTATCACTACTTACAATGCTTTTGTTTATACTTAGGGATTTCTGCATTTAAATGAGTTAGAATTACATCTTCCCAAAAGGAAACGTTAACACTATAATTTTCCACAAATTATCTACGGGAGGACTTGTGTTATGTTTAGAATTACAAGAAATTATCTTTTCTATTCTTAGTGAAATAGATGGTACAAAATACAGTAAACACACCTATTTTGTACATCTCTTTCTTTTAGGCATGTTCCTTGTTATTTTAAATGTTATACTTTTATTCATAATTGCAAAACTTGATAATTGTAGAAATTTACATTGCTACATGCTTTATTCCAATGAATTAAAATTACTGCTTAATCCCAATCCAATTTATAACCACTTCCAATTCATGTTTACTAACATATATCATTCAATCAACAAACCTTACTACTAGAAAATCTATTTTATGGCACTTATTGGTAGTGTTTGACATCTAAGTACAGTGTATACCTTTTTTCTAACTTTAAATTTTAAATAACTTTTTTTTACTGTGTACCTAATATACTGTATTATTGATGCATACAGGATTCGATCACACCACCTCTACACTGACAATCTAGAGACATATGGGACATTAGAACTCTATAACTCTTCAAACTAGAAAACACTAGAAGTTAAAATGGGCTAGTAGTTTTGGGTTGAATATTTCTATAGTCATAAGCTTTTTATCACTGCTATACTAGCAATTTACCTAATAAGTGTATTTGATCAGTTTTAGACTAAACCATGATGTGGTTATTTTATCATATTCTGTCATGGAGATTGACAAGTAATTGCTTGCTTTACTACTCTATTCCAGGTTAGTGTAACTTTTATCCTTTCAAATGAAATAAGTATAGTGATAGTGGGGACATCGAACCAAATTATGCATTTAGTATAGCGGTTGGTTTTGTGTGGGGGCAGTGTTATTGGATAACAAGAGGAATGGTGTAGCTAGTGAGGGATAGATTCGATCGGACGTTTGAAGATTTGATATGCTGCGACTATAGATCAAGTTGATAATTACCTGGAGTAAAGAGAAAAGGAGACAGACTAATGTTTATTAAAATCATTTTAAATAATCAAATCTTTTAGTATATATGCACCACGAGCAGGTTTGCAATCTTTTGATGACAATACAAAACAAACCTTTTAGGATCCATTAACTGAAATTATGCAATCAATGCTACTACATGAAAAGATCTTCATAGGTGGAGAGCAGAACATTTGATCATATACAAAAGTGAATCAAATAAAACACAATTTACCACTACTTACATAGAAGGATGAATTTAAAGATTATGATGTAAAAGATCTAAAAACCTGGACTAAAAATTGTAAAGTAATACAAAGGGAAAGCTTAATAAGCTAACATCGACTACCAACTTTAGATGTTCCATTTAAGGATTTGAATTTAAAGAGTATGAGTAAAGGATCTGAAGACATTAAATAAAAAGAACAAAAAGATGACAAAAAAAATGAGTATAGGACGAAAGAGACAGAATGGAACTGGAATGAAGTTATCAATAAAGGGAAATACTAGGAAAAACTAAAGGGAAAAAGTTTATAAAAATAAAATTTGGTGGTGAGGTGAAGAAGTTCAATAGGTTGTACAATTGAAGAAATTTTTATAAAATATGGAAAATAGTAGAAAGCAAGAAGATTTGGATAATTTTAATAAGGAAAAAATGTTGTTAGTGTAGCCAAAGAAAACGCTTATAAAAATATATACAATAAATTATGTGCAAAAGAAGGAAAAAAAGGATATTTATAAATTAGGAAAAAATAGAAATAAATTAACAAATGATTTGGAACAAATAAAATGCATTAAAGATGTAAGTATCAATGTTAGCTGGCATGCGGTTCAATTTGGTATGTGGAACAAAACTAGAACGTAAAACGTTAATATCGCGGAACACAATACGTTAAGGGATAGACTTAATCAAAATGCTTCACCGAAACGGAATACACTTAGTTAGAACTTGAAACGATATTCAAATATGTATAATATGTTATAGCAATTGAAGTTATAGCAATACTCAACTAGAAGTTACAACTTACGGCAATTGAAGCAAAAATAAATAAATAATACAAAATGCTTAAATATTGTAGGCCTCACATCATATATCAGTTTATTTACTAGCGAGTATTTTTTATATTACATAGTTGAAAATTATAATGAAATTACATTATATCTTTTCCTTTGCTAATTCTAGATGATGATTACCCTCCTTCATATTGTTGAGTTCTAAACACTAAACATTTGCAAGTTCTGAATGGTTAAAGTTGAAGCTTGACCATTAATTATTTTTGAACCATATGCAGTATTCACCATCATGTTTGGATCCATTTCCCTTTCATCTTGTTGTATATTCTGCTTGTTAATGCTATTCCCTTCGCCTTTTGTCTATTGAGTTCTGTGCATATTTTCTAGTTTCACATGAGAATCATTAACTGATGTCCTTTGGATTAACAACCTTTTTTTAAAAGTGAAAATTTTATTCTGTTTCTTATTTCAGAATTGATACGCGAAAAACCCTTGTCCAAAATATGTTTTAAATTACACCTTTACTATTAGTTTCGGTAAAAAATATTCATTTTTTACCGGAAATTAAATTTGAATAATAATTGCACTTTTCTATGATAAAAACAAAATATTTTTATTTTTCTTTGAAAATCTGCAAATATTCCAGAATTATATACAAAAATTTACTGCGCGGAAACTTACAAATATGTGTTTTTATAACATGATTTTGAAAGGGAGCGACTATGTATTTTGAAACTTAAAGATGGTGTTTTACAAATATTCCTTTTTAAAAAGCCCATCCTTATAATTTTCCTTTTCAAAAAACCCATTCTTGACAATAAACAAAGATTTAAGTATATAAATGCTTGTTGAAAGTTGAAATAAAATTTAAACGGTCTTCTCAAGCTTGATTTGAAATCATTCTTTGTTATTTACTTATATTTTTCATTTAGAATCAATATTTTTTTTGGCAATGCCAGCCGCCGTTTAACGTGTGTCATCCACATTTATTACCCAAAACATTTAAAAGAACAGGTGATCGGAACAGGCTATGTACCATCTAAATTTAAATCAATGTTACTTGGTGCATATTAATATAATCAGCTTAAAATTGTCAACATTTTGGAATGTCGGAATCAACATTTCAAAATGTGTGATTAAACATTTTGCAACTCCATATACAACATTTCGGAATTTCAAAATCAACGTACCAAATCATGTGCGTAGAACATGTTGGAACACTAGTGTATTGCATTTTGGTACGTACATACCAAAAAAGGGAATACAATAGCCAAACTTTGAGTTTGGGTAATATAGGTAAATATTAATATATTAGTAAAAGAATCTAGATATATTAAATTGGTAGGAACAATATGATTACTTAATGAAGAAAATCCTTAACAAGAGGTAGAAAAAGTAGGTGATAATAACATGAGGATAGTTTAAAAAATAGAAAATAAAGAAATACAGGAAACAATTATTAAAATGAGAAAAAATAAGACCGTAGGCCTAAATAATATACCTATGGTGCAATAGAAAGCATTAGGAAATTAAGGAATTAGTTAGCTTACAAATTTATTTAATAGATATCGATGGAAGGTAATTAGCCAAACGAGCGAAGAAAAAACACATTAATACCCATTATTTATACAAGGGAAATATACTAAAATGTGATAACTATAGAGAAATTAAACAATGAGTCACACAATGAAATCGTAGGAAAGTGCAATAGGAAAATGATTAAGAACTGAGGTATCAGATAACCAGTTTGGTTTAATGCCAAGCCGGTATGAACCATGCATACACTTAATTAGATGACTAGTAGAGCAGCGTAGGAGTAAATAGAAAAATTTACATATGCTTTTCATAGATCTAGAAAGAATATATGATAGAGTACCACGAGTCATATTTTGGTGGGTGCTAAGGAAAAAAAAATCAACACGCATAATAAAACTAATTTCACTATGTATGATAACTTTAAGATAAAGGTATAAACAACATGTGAAGAGACAAATGAGTTCTCGATAAAGTTGGGATTACATCAAAGATTGATTTTGAGTTCATATTTATTTACGTTAGTCTTGAATGAAACAACAAAGAAAATTCAGGAGGATATATCGTGATGCATGATGTTTGTCGATGATATTGTGTTGATTGATACCTCAAAAGAAAAGATGGCACTAAAATTAGAAAATGAAGAAGTGCACTAGAATCAAGACGAATTAAAACTTAGTAGGATAGCATGTCATATAATCTTTATTAAGGAGAATATGGAAAATTATATGATACAAATAAAAGATCAATTGATTAATAAAAAAATGTGTTTGAATACTTAAGTTCAATACTATATCAAGACGGAGAGATAGAAAGAGACATAGAAAATCAAATAAACATAGGCTGCATAAAATAAATACAAGCTAGTATCATTTTACATGATAAAAGAAAACCAAAAAAAGTAAAAGAAATTTTGTATCGAACATCGATTAGACTTGTTATTTTGTATATAGCAGAATGTTAGTCTTTAGAAAAAACTAAAAACTAAGTTAAATATATGGGAAATTAGAATGCTAAGAGGGATGACTGGAGTAACTGACATAGATATAACTGAAATGAAGGTGAGAGAAAAATTAGAAGTGACACCTACAAATGAAAGAGAAAGTAGGCTTAGATGATATGAGTATATACAAAAAAGACAAGATGATACCCCTTTAAAAAGAGAATATAATATTTACATTGGAAGAAAAACTAATTTGACAAAGAAATACAAAAATGATCTAAAAATGCTAAATTTAATTAATATAACTCAAGATAGAATATTATGAAAACCGAGCATTTATGTTGTCGACCCGATGCAGTTTAGAAAAATGTAAGGATGATGGTGAAATGCACTAAGTTTAGAGCATAAAAGAGACTTGGTTCACAAAGTTTCACAATGTGCTGAAAATGCCTATGAAATATTCCAATTGTTTGATCAACTGAAGCTTTAAGTAATATGCAAAGAATTGGGAAAAGAAAAAAAATACTCGGAAGACGAAATGCAAAAAATAGTCACTTATTTTCTTAAACTGGTCAGCAAAGAACATAATCCCAAATGGGGTAAATTCTGAAGTAAAAAGTGATGATTTGCAACTATTAACTAATTATTGTGTTACAAAATCATATCAAGTTTACAGTAGTAGTGGTCCAAATGTTGTTTGTTAAGGTACTTCTAAGCAATACGTGAAATATTACAAGAGATTTTCTTGTTGTTTTTTGATTTCAATGCGATAACAGTAAAGATCCAAGTCTATGGTTAGTTTGTACACATTGTTCTTAAGTTAATGTATGTGAAAAAAACATGTGACTTTAGCACAACATAAGTAGTATACCAGTACTACTTGTTGGTGATTTTAGTATTTTACTTCTCTGGTTCAATTCACTTTCAACTATACGCATAGGTTAGTAGTTCCTCAAAATCAGTCATGGCAAAAAAAAGGTATTTCAAAAGTAATTTACTAAGGATAGGTAAACTATATAAATTATATTTGACATCCACTAAACATTTTATTGTCCTTACACTTGTTCTTTTTTCCTTCATATTAGCAAAAACAGTTTGGTGATAATCATAATGAACTAGTAAGATCAGGAAAACTGCAGGAACTATAGGAAAACTATAGGAACCATATTTGGAATTTTAATCTGATATGCTGTATATGAAAGACTGCCAAACTAATAAACTAACTACTTATGGCTAATAAAAGAAAAAAAACAACCAGTACAATATGACTTATTATTATCTGGATAAGAGGCTATATCAATTTACTGTGAAATCAACTCGCTCGGTATTTGGATAAGGTTTTTAATCACTAACGACTTTCTCATTTGGATCAGTAGCATTATAAATTAAATATTTTGTATCATTTATTCATTATCAATCATTGAGATCATCCACATTACAAAAACACTCTGTTACTACAAATAAAGATCCCGAATGTGTAGAAGACATGTCAAAATTTAAGATGTCGAAAGTAGTGGAACTTTAGCAGAGGATATCGCACTCAATTTTTTCAAGAAAATGTCGAACCTCAACAACTTTGGAGGTTGTTGGGCATATGAACAGGAAGAAATGTCATATCTCAAAAAATTTCCTAAGGACGTTGTGCATATGACAAGCATGGAGTGATATCAAATGACAACAGAGGCCAAGAAACTATAACAAAGAGATTATCGAACTTGAAGGTAGATAAAAGGAGACACTGCATCATTGTAGTACATCGCCATTGAAAGGTATCGAATATATAACCACAAGGAGGGTATATCAGAGCTCTATAGATATCGACCTCCAAGATTATATCTATTGCAAAGCATGTACAGATGGCAAAGGATGTCGGGCTTCAAAGGGTATAGGAGATATCAGATTTCCATAGATGTCAAAGATGCCACATATCATCAGTGCCATCAAAGATGTCGAATGCCGACAATGCAAGAGATGATACCGTGTTTTACTAACATAACAATCAATATCGTAAATCGTCATGTTGTAAATCATCAATCTAGAGAAGGATGTCATGAGTCATCGGTGCTTAAAGTAATATCGTAAGTCATCAATGTAAAGAGGGATGATGTAAGTCACCAATGTGAAAACAGTTGCTGCATGTCAAAAACATAATGAATGATGCCGAAGGACATGCTACCTGCCTCCACCCCTATAAATACGAACCCAATGGCAATTTGGAAGGGGAAATTCAATCTCATCACTTTTCTTACATTTTAAATGTTATAACCCTAAATTCAATTGGGGATTTTGGAACATGATGTACTTTTGCATATAAGGACTTGAACTATGAATTTTGCATTGGATATTACAAGTGAATAAAGTTATTGATTACGACTTGCATTATGACCTACATATGACACTTGTGATTTACATTTACTATACTAACATGACTTTTTTCAAAGGTCGAAACCATGAGCAAACATATTTCACTTTGGACTTGCATACTTCTTTCAGGCGAACACAAGATTGACCTAGCCTATTGCTAGCCTAGATCTCTTTGCCTTGCATATTTTGAGTTAATAAGAAAAATTGTTAACATTTTGGCTCTAGCAGGACAGTCTGAACCTCCAATTTTCTATATATCCCATGTAGAAATTCCCTTATCCTACATATAAGGGGTCTAAAAGATTTACCCTAACCTGCATATTCTAGAAGGGAACTTTCCAAATTCTGCATAATCTTCTTTGGGCAACATAATGAATGTTTCTTAACAACGATCTTTGGAGCTTCATTTGGCCAAACCAATTTATCAAGTCGCTCATGGCCCTTAGTTTCATGAATAACAAGTGTTAAGATTAGTGGCCTTACAAATTATAGAAGAAAGTAAGCAAGTAGCTCTTTATAATCTAAACAAATGGATTATAAACCAATTCCACATAAGACCTACCCAAATCTCTGCCTTAGGA
The DNA here is from genome assembly GCA_030737815.1 of Allium fistulosum. Taxonomy (NCBI): domain Eukaryota; kingdom Viridiplantae; phylum Streptophyta; class Magnoliopsida; order Asparagales; family Amaryllidaceae; genus Allium; species Allium fistulosum. The sequence goes on from CM060907.1 coordinate 858,089,715, forward strand.
AAAGTGAGCCCAAATAAATATAGTTTGTTCTTAAAAATAAGGAGGGCCATTCAGTTCCAATCCAAATGAATTATCTTTGAAGAGGAAATAATAAGAGATTCCAGCAAGTTTTCCCAGAAATGGAATAAAGTAATTGATCATTCTCTTGCCCTAGTTAAAACTCAAGAATCTAAAAAAAGAAAGTTCACGGATGATATAATGCATCAATCCAATGTTATAAGAAAACCAAGAGGGAATCGAGGATATAGTTCCCTAAATACTCTCGATTCACTAGAACCCATTTCCTTATCACAACCAAAAGAAAACTAAATTATTGACCGTCTAAGAAGAAGCAACCTAAAAATGAACGAAATCTTGGAGGTGCTTATTGTCAATATCATAGAACAAATGGACATGAAACCAACCAATGTTGAGCTCCAAAAGGAATGGTTAAGAATTTCTTGACCAAATGAGAGCTTTGAGTTTGTTAAAGATAATTAACTGATGTATCTACAAGGATCAAATACTCAATAAAGAGGAATGTTTTGTAAGAAGGATTTATAAAATAAAGGAAAAAACCTTTGATCTCGCCAAGATGGCCTAGTCAAAGCACCTCCTAGAGGGATGTCAGAGTAAACCTCCAGTCCCATCTATAACGCCTGGCCAAAGCACTACAAGCCTTCGGTCTCACCTACATGGCCTGGCCGAAGTGCCTCTTAGAGGAAGGACGGAATAAGCCATTAGTCCCGTCAAAGATGGCCTGGTCAGAGCACCGACCAGCCTTCAATCTCGCCTATAAGGCCTATCTCAAACGCCTCCTAGATGGAGGATGGAGTAAGCCCTTGATCCTGCCTGAGATGGTCTGGCCAAAGCATCGAACTAGCCTTTGGTTCTGCCTTTAAGGCCTTAACGAAGCGCCTCCTAGAGGGAGGACAAATAACTTTGGTTTTGCTCAAGATAGCTAGCCAAATACACCGATCAAAACCTAAATCATCACCTAAGATAACGATAAGGGTTCGATCAAAGTTTAGATCATTACCTAAAGATGGCAACAAAGGAAATCAATCAAAGCCTAAATCATTATCCAAAGAGTAGTAAGAGGCAGTCTTCTAGAGCAGGATCAACCGAATGTAAGAGCAAATTAAACACTGTCCTAAAGAAAGATCGAGACAATCTTTTAGAGGAAGATCAGTCATATGAAATAGCGATCTTCTAGAGGAAGAAAAGTCAAACATATGCAATCCCGCACTAAGGAAAAGTTAAAGTAACCTTTAAAGGAAGGATCAAAAGCTATCTATCACACAAAAGTGAGAATTTTGACAACAGATAGTAACATCTAAAAGACAATGATTTATTGCCGAAGCTCGGGGCTTCATTCTTCGAAATATCAAATTAACTTTCAATCCATGATTTCTATATTAGAATTCAACTTAGCAAATAACGGGAATCTCCATTCACAATTAGATTTATAAATAATGGGAATCTCTATTAATAGTAGGAATTCTAGATAGAATTCTGGAACTTTTATCAGAAAAGTTCTGATCTTCTTATCAAATGGAGTTCTAAATTAATACCAGATGGATTTTTGATTTTCTATTCAGATTAAATTATGGTATTATTACCAGATTGGTTTTTGGTGTTCAGTTTGAATAATGTTACTAGGTGGTTTTCTAGTCTCCTATTTTAAAGTTATTGCTAGAAGGTTTTATGGTCTCCTATTAAAGTTATTGTCAAATGAATTTCCAGTCTTCTATCTAAACGATATTATTACCATAAGATTTCTAATCTTCATTACAGAAGAAATTATAATTACCAAACAGATTTCCGAGTATCTATTCTTCGAGACTAAAGCTTTAAACGTCAGGCTCCAAATTCCTAGGTGATAAGGCCAAAAAGGCGAAGTTATTAAAATTTTCACTCCTCAAAGTGCTAAATTAAGTTCTCCTAAAACGGAGTTCAAATTTTCTAATACTAAGAATCTCATTATTTTACGGATTTCTAATTTCCTATTAAATAAAGGAAGGGTTTTCCCGAACTTTTGATTAATAAGTTGCTAATCTTTATATCAAAATAGATTTTAGGTTTTAAAGACAAAGTTTATATCAAGAAAACCAACCAATGAAAGGCTACCGATCATATTACAATCAAATCCAAGCTCTTGAAAACAAGTTGTATGTTTCAGACGATTCAATAAATTCGAAGAGAAGAATACAAAGAGTCATTTAAGGTAACAATCATTTAGATACAATTTTTTTTATTTTGCATCTTATATACAAGAATTACAAGTACCAAGAAGGGGTAGTGTAACGACCCGACTTCCTACGCCCAGGAAATCGTATCGTTTTGAAGAAAAGAAAGAGGTGAGAAAGTAGAAAGAAAGAGAAGAAGAAGAAACAACAACAGAATCTCAACAGCGGAACGAATAAAATATAATATATCACATAAATTAATACATAGTATCATATACATCAGAGTTACACAGATAGTACATCACATACTAGACAGTTATAAACACCTGTCTAGTTAATACAACTCATACATCACAGAGATACAACACAGCGGAAAATACAGAATAAACTCTAATCACAGCGGAATCACTATATATCTACACACTGAAGCCTCCTGCTCCATTGCTCCACCAGAATTCGTCAAAGCTAAACCTGAATCCCTTGACTACCCGTAAAAATTTGGGTACCCGAGAGTTTATGAAAAACAGAAATAAACTTCGGGTCAGACATGGGTCTGGTATGAGTAACAGGTTAAAGTTGTTTAACTTTGAAAATCATTTGGAAACAAAAGGTATCACGTAAGACTTCCCACAAATAAACATGGAAAAGTTTTTACCTTACGCTAACCAAAACATTTGATAGGAAATCCTGTGATATTATAATAGGTCTAGGGTTTTCAAGTAAATAAGAAATAGCCGAAATTGTTACATTCATTAAATTCCAGCATACTAGGTTTACAATCAAATCCGTTGGCACTTATTGGATTTTGGATTCCATACAATGGCTGGGCTACTGGGGTACCGCCCGTCACAGTACGTGGTCTAGATCACCGTACCGAGGAGTACGCCCGCTCCCCTGCAACACAAAGCCGGACCCATCCCTTACTGGAAAGTTCCAAACAAAATAACCCCAGCAGTTGTCGCGCGAAAATCAACTGCCCACACAATCGAATATAAAGGGACATCTAGACAGGAGTATATCTTGCTCTCAAGTGGGGGCTACCCACGAAGCTTTGCTGCACCTCCCCTGTTTTAGCCATTCCCGGTTGATGAGGCTTGAGGTCACGATTACCTTTACAGAACTCATCTCTTAGAATGCTCATCGCCCACCTGACGATGTACTGAAAGCATTCAATCCATACAAGTTCGTTCCGGGTTCGAACGAAACCGAAGACATTATCTCGTTACACTCGTATTGGAATCACCCTCAGAGTTAACGACAATAACCCTTGCATTCTGAATCACCATCTCGAATCTATAAGTACTATCTCCGTCAAACTCATTACGGAATCACCCACAGAGTTATACCGACGAATAGTTCTTATATCTCGAGTCTTCACTTGCTCCATTTGAATTTTCACGACCTAACGTTATTTTGGATCGATGTGGTATTCGGGTCTCCAGACCTGGAATCCCGGTATACGGAAACCCGATCCCGGTCTCATCGAAATCCAAAACGTGTCTTTTAAGGCCAAGTTGTTTTAAAGGTTTAAAACAATTCAATTCAATTATCTATATCAACACAGATAGATAAAACATAATATCACAGTTGGATGATCACATATCAGCATAAATGGATAATCTATGATATCACACTTAAATCAAACATCCATATCACAACAGATAGTACTCATCTCATATCTGAGATCATATAAATCAATGGGAATCTATAACAATCATCAGACATAGGCAAGGATAATAATCATATCATTGATAATCAATTTAAAATGAATTGAATTAACTACCTTATCCTTAATTAATTTAAAGTAAATTAAATTAATCATTTCATCATTATTAAACTTGCTTATTGCCATTAATTAATTAACTATCAATTAATTAATTCCCATCCCATTATTCATTTAATTAATCATCCCTAATTAATTTTCTTTAATTACATTTAAGTAATTATCCTCAAATTATTTCCATAGATTAATGACTTTAACCAAATATAGAAGTAAATCCCTACATTACTTCATTATTAATTAACCAGAGTTAATTACTTTGCTTAATTATTCATATTAATAAATCTCTTCATTTATCCATTATATTCCGGATAAATCCATTTTAATTTCAACATTAATTATAAAAATTTGTGGTCTCAAATTATAATTACAATTTAAGTTAATTACATCAAAGAAATTAATTCTTAAATTAACCCAAAATATTAATCACCTTTGATTAATCGCAACCAGTAATTAACTCCTTTAATTACTTCATTAAATAAATAAATTTCTCAATAATTAATTATCTCAAATTAATCCTTTGATTAATTTTATAAAGTAATTTACTCAAAGTACTTTATTAACGAACATCATTTCATAATTACATTCTGAAATTTAAACATTAATTACTTCTCTAAGTAATTTTATCTTCAAATCATCAAACGATTAAATCCAGGTTAATTAAAATAAATTAGTTAACCCAAATAATCAATTTATTCAATAAATCAAAATGAGTAACTAACTTTCTTAATTACTTCTCATTTAATTAGTTATACTTTAATAGTTATAAACGTTAATTTCAATTTATCAAATCCAATTAACGATCAATAATCAATTACATTGATAAATTATAAAAATTTAGTTAACAGTCTTCATTTACATTTAATAATTTCTATACTAAGTAATTAACTTATATCAATCATTATAAGTTAATTTTTCCATTTGTAAATTAATTAAAGTCAAATCCATACTTTCAATAACATATAAATTATTTAATTCATTTTGAAAACTTTAATTAATACATTAAACTTTAATTACAATTTAATTACTTAATTCATTTTTAAATCTTGCATTGATTCATTAAAACTTCACTTTCTATTTAAATCAATACGATCCCATTTACAAATTAATTCTTTATTAATTGATGAGTTAACTAAATCTTTATTCCTCAAAGTAACTCATTTTCATTTCGATAAAAATTCAACTTCAAAATGTTTAAAACATTTATTTCTCATTTTCCTTAAATTCTCATTTTTAAATGTCGAGTTTAACGAACGTTAATAAAATTTAAAATCTTTTTATAAACTAACCTTTTAACAGAAATCTTTAAATTTCAAATTTTAAAACAATCGTAGTTTTAAATCAAACCACCTTAGTTCAAATATTTAAATTAAATAAAAAGTATTAAAAATTTAATCTTTCTTTTTATATATAAAAAAAATCTAAATTTCAAACACTTAATCAACTCAGTACGACATTATTTAAATTTAAAACCAACAATTTAAAAACTGTTTAAAAATCTGAATACTGTTTACTGGAAACCAGTTTTTCCAAATTTCCCCCACCTTGCTTCGAGAAAAATTCGAATTTTCCCGGGCCAAAACTGAATCTACTCGAGTATGTACTCGAGTTTTAAACTGGCACTGTTAATTCTGTGCTAAACTAAACTACCCGAGTTCTTCCAATTTGCTTTGAGAAAAACTACAAATTCCCCGAACAAAACACGGGACTACTCGAGAAAATATCGAGTTCATTTCCCTATCACCACCATGTAAACACTGCCACCACTTAACTGTGCACGTGCACAGTTCCGTTCATCACCTCCGATCAACCACGTCTATCTCCACACATCGGAGATTAACTCGACACCCCCTCTCCGGCCTCCGATCATCCTCTCAGGCACTCGATCGAAAACGAGTTCGATCACCTGGAAACTCAAAACCAGAACAACATCACCACCTGGAAACTTCACCGCTGCTCCTACCTCCGATCACCAGAAACCACCGAACCCTGGCAAAAGCCTCGCCCACTTTTCCTGCATCCAATTCCCAGAAGCTCGTATCACTCGATCGCTTCCTGGCTTCAAACGAGACCAGAAATCTCGAGCCACCCAAATTAGGTCACCAGACTTTAAGCACTCCTCGCCGCCACCACGACGAACTTCCGACCGTTCCACTATTATTTCTTGAATCCCTGGTCATCCCTCTTTCCCTCGACCAATACCAGACATCTCCGATCAACCGCATCAACCAAGGCAACCCAAAACGTTCAAATCAGTGAAATAAGAACTGCTCTTCACACCCTTGTTTAAAAATTATAGTTCTTGTTTTAAAAACCATAAATCTGTATGTAGTTTCAATTTATAATCTTGAATTTTTAAAATCAGAAGTTTGATTTTTGCACTTATTGAAGTTGAACTGTATTCTTTGGTTTCCAGAGTCACTTACAAAATATTTCAACTTAAATAAATTTTAAATACCTAGATTATAGCTAAACAATCGACTATTGTTCACATCTTACCTTCAAACAAATGATAGATTAAGTGGTAATGGTTTGTCTACCCTTCTATTCAAAAGAACAACATCAGATAACAGAGAATCAAGCAGAGTGTAGATATTCAAAGCTTTACACAATCGACTATTGTTCACATCTTACCTTCAAACAAATGATAGATTAAGTGGTAATGGTTTGTCTACCCTTCTATTCAAAAGAACAACATCAGATAACAGAGAATCAAGCAGAGTGTAGATATTCAAAGCTTTACACAATCGTTTATACTAAAATACACATCGTCACAGAGAGAAACAAGCTCTAAATTACTAAGTCATATCTTTAAATAGAATGTTACTCACCAAATATAAGAGAAGAACAGAACTTGTTTTGCAAGCAGTTTGAAATTCTGAGAAAACTGGAAAAGGTTTCCACTTGAAATCTCCTGGCCAATCATTTTGCTTGTGTAGTTGTAGTTGCTTGATGTTGTTTTAGATGGAGATTTGTTTTAAGTTTTCAAGTGAGTTTCCATTACCATTTTAATTTAGTTCGAATGGAATGGAAGGTGATAGAAGAAAGCATATAGGCTGAACAGTTTACAGGGTCTATCATTTTACAAAAGAAATCAGAGATATTTTTACAATATGGAGGCTGAGAGGATTTTATGCAATTCGAAGGGATGGTCTTGGCTGCTAAGATATGAAGGCATTAAATGTTACATGTACTTGGTGATGTTATTTTATACTTATCCTATTTTTCTTTTCTACATGCCTGGCTTTACTCCCAAGCTATAAGCATAAATAAATTTTACTCTATATTTGATTCTTTTAGTTTTTAGGTCTGCATATCATTTTCGAACATGATTTCTATGCAGATATTTGTTAAGCTAGGAAGTCTTCTTTTCTTAGCTTGCATTCCTTTCTTATGTGCTATACTTTCTTGTTTTTCATTTGAATTGTAAATGAAAGTGTTATTGAATATTATTCTCTTTAAATTTGTGATTGTTATTATTTTGAACTATGCAGATATATATAAAGGTTGGCACCATTTTATTTGTTGTATTTCTCTTCTCGTTCTTGTCTACTTTGAGATGTAGTTGAAGTATTATTCTAATATAAAATTTGATTAAGAATGAAATGGATGTTTATTTTGAGACGTTGTTTGATTTGTTCAATGTGTTCGTTTTATAATTTGCAAAGCTATAAAATTTTACTTATGTATTTTTGTTAACTTGTTATTTCAATACGTATATTTGTTACTTATATTATAGTATTGTATTTCTAACTAAATATCTTATACTATTTTTATTTATAAACATCCTTTAAATAAATTACACGTCTATAAATTTGGAACAGTTCATAAAGAAATTATATTTTTATCAATATTATAAAAGTTCGTTTATCAAATTTTAAAAAGATCAAACAAAAGAAATTATTTATTTCACAATATATCCAAAGTAACATTTGACAAATTGAATTAAAAACTCATATATATTCTTAAACTAAAATTTAACAAGTTATACTTTTTGTAAAGAAAAGAAAAATGAAATTCTTTATTAATAAATATAAATCCGAGCCAAAATTAGAATAAGTTAATCATTTATCTAAATATTTAAATCCATATATCTATTTATTAAATAGCTTTGAAAAGTTTATTTCAAAATAAATAATAATTTCCAAATCTCTAGAATATATATATATATAAGAAATTTGAAAACACATTTATCAATTAAAATTTAAAACAGAACTTACCTGTCTACGATATATACTAGTATATCCGTTATAAATAGAAAAATCATTTATTAGTTTTAAAAGATATAACTCACAAATATGATATTTATTAGAAGAAAATATCAATTCAAGTATTATAATTCAAAAATATATCAAATCAATTTAATATTTAACATAAATTATTAAATTGATATTGCTCGAAATTCCGGGTCGTCACATTCCTCCCCCCTTAAAAGAATTTCGTCCTCGAAATTTAAAACAAAGGTAATTTAATAATCTATTTAAAATTTAATTTTAAAACACATGCATATATCAACCAATGCTAACAACCATAGCATCCAATCAAACAATCTATCTATCCAGACAAAAATTCCGAATAGGATTCTCTCGAGTTTTCCCGAATATAAGTACCGGGTTACTCGCTCTATAAAATCCAAACAGTCAATATCTCTAAGCTACCGAGCTCCTACTCCTCTAGGTCTATAAAACAAGATAGGATATCAGACTACAGATGAGTCAGACTCACGACCAAAACTCTCCTGAACAGCCGGTTCCAAAACCAGAAATAAAATCTCACACGTACTCCCTCAGAGATACGTGAAACACAACGAATCCCAGCTATCCAAATTGGCAATTCACTCCAGAAGAACAAACACTAACTTCTCCAGAACAGAGAAAATCCAGAACACTTCGGAGCTAATTTCCCAGACTTACCAAACTATACAGCTCCTTCAATCAGAGAAAACTCATTCAGAATCAAATCTCCGATTCTGAAATCCAAATTCTTCCGTCCCCTATCTACCAAACTCTTCGGATGATCCAAATCTGCCTTCATCACTACTGATCAGCTAAATCTCTGCTGATGCTTTCCAGAACAGTCTGAATCCAAAAACAATCTAGTAGACGATCCTCTCCCTATCAGCCAAAATCAAGAACACAATCCCTACCATCAGCCGTAGAAATAACTTCTCTTCTCCAGAAAAGAAAAGCAGACGCACTCCCAACTTCTTCCGCTACACAACTCTGATATGGGTAGAAGAAAATGTAGATGATGCACACAAGCACAAACTCCCACTGATACCAACTGTGACAGGCCTAGGCTTTGCAACCGTCGGTCAACAATCACAACTGGTAAGCCTCCCAGCTATTCCAAAAATATGGTTTAATAGATCCATACAGGAAAAACTCAGAAGTTCCTCAAAAACCATCCTACTACTAAGCTGAACCATCGGTACCACTCCTGGAATATAGTCGATACCAACACAATCTCCAGATGTTAACAAAATTCTGACTCCCTGAAGACATCCAGAAAATTTCTGAAACACAAAGGAACACCCAAACCATCGCAAGTCACTTTTGCGATCCTATCCAGTTCAGATTCCAAAGAAACTGTTCTTTCTTTACCAACCCGAACAACATATCCAAATAAAATTACTCCTTTAGAAACATCTTATCTGCCAGAAAACTGATAGTTTCTCCTCAAAACAGATATCCTGACCTGCTGAGCTTCCAGAAGAAATGGATAAGTCTTTAACATCTACTCGAACTGCTGACCGTAGAATCTCATATCTCCTGATCCATTGCAGAAAAAGATTCACATTACTGCTTCTATACTCCACTCCAGGTCACTGCTTAACCAGAAGACTTCTTTATTGCAAAGGCTTCTCGAACTTCATAGTCTTCAGCCAACTTCACAAAGAGCTTGAGACAAGCAGATACTTCTCAAAAATTCAGACTCCAAGCCAAGCACCATCAATTTACTCTTATTAAGGGTGAAAATGAGACCATATCCAAAAGTAACAACTTACGACCTTAGTCTCATACTCCAACACCGATAAAGCTTCCCTACAGTAGACATCAACTGCCCACCCCATAACTCCTTAACTTGCTCCAAAGAAACACCTTTAGCACCATCTATGGTCATTGCATCTCACCATGCAGCTATTCCCTTCTGAAGTTGCAAAGATATCATTAATCACTTCTGCTCATCCAAATCGATCCAAATTCCAAATAATCTGCTTACCGAGCAAAATCAACTTATCCTCCCAAGAGTTACTCCGAATTCCTTTAAAAAGATTTCCTTCGGAGATCAGAGAAATCCTTACTCCACACTGCCAAACTTACTCGAGAAAGACTTGAGCCTACAGTCTCGACATATACATCTCTAATCACAACAAATTCAACCATTGGTGATCGTGTTACACACACCACCCTATCTACCATTATAACTAATATTGGGGGAAACCCGAGCAGGTAACCCAACCGATAGGTAGAAACAAACAAATAAATAAATATATATATATATATATATATATATATATCAAAATTTACAAGTACGCTCTCTCAAGATAGGAATCACTTAAGAGCCTAGTTATTCGCTCAACCTAGTGCTCTGATACCAACTGTAACGACCCGACTTCCTACACCTAGGAAATTGTATCGTTTTGAAGAAAAGAAAGAGGTGAGAAAGTAGAAAGAAAGAGAAGAAGAAGAAACAACAACAGAATCTCAACAGCGGAACGAATAAAATATAATATATCACATAAATTAATACATAGTATCATATACATCAGAGTTACACAGATAGTACATCACATACTAGACAGTTATAAACACCTATCTAGTTAATACGACTCACACATCACAGAGATACAACACAGCGGAAAATACAGAATAAACTCTAATCACAACGGAATCACTATATATCTACACACTGAAGCCTCCTGCTCCATTGCTCCTCCAGAATTCGTCAAAGCTAAACCTGAATCCCTTGACTACCCGTAAAAATTTGGGTACCCGAGAGTTTATGAAAAACAGAAATAAACTTCGGGTCAGACATGGGTCTGGTATGAGTAACAGGTTAAAGTTGTTTAACTTTGAAAATCATTTGGAAACAAAAGGTATCACGTAAGACTTCCCACAAATAAACATGGAAAAGTTTTTACCTTACGCTAACCAAAACATTTGATAGGAAATCCTGTGATATTATAATAGGTCTAGGGTTTTCAAGTAAATAAGAAATAGCCGAAATTGTTACATTCATTAAATTCCAGCATACTAGGTTTACAATCAAATCCGTTAGCACTTATTGGATTTTGGATTCCATACAATGGCTGGGCTACTGGGGTACCGCCCGTCACAGTACGTGGTCTAGATCACCGTACCAAGGAGTACGCCCGCTCCCCAGCAACACAAAGCCGGACCCATCCCTTACTGGACAGTTCCAAACAAGATAACCCCAGCAGTTGTCGCGCGAAAATCAACTGCCCACACAATCGAATATAAAGGGACATCTAGACAGGAGTATATCTTGCTCTCAAGTGGGGGCTACCCACGAAGCTTTGCTGCACCTCCCCTGTTTTAGCCATTCCCGGTTGATGAGGCTTGAGGTCATGATTACCTTTACAGAACTCATCTCTTAGAATGCTCATCGCCCACCTGACGATGTACTGAAAGCATTCAATCCATACAAGTTCGTTCCGGGTTCGAACGAAACCGAAGGCATTATCTCGTTACACTCGTATTGGAATCACCCTCAGAGTTAACGACAATAACCCTTGCATTCTGAATCACCATCTCGAATCTATAAGTACTATCTCCGTCAAACTCATTATGGAATCACCCACAGAGTTATACCGACGAATAGTTCTTATATCTCGAGTCTTCACTTGCTCCATTTGAATTTTCACGACCTAACGTTATTTTGGATCGATGTGGTATTCGGGTCTCCAGACTTGGAATCCCGGTATATGGAAACCCGATCCCGGTCTCATCGAAATCCAAAACGTGTCTTTTAAGGCCAAGTTGTTTTAAAGGTTTAAAACAATTCAATTCAATTATCTATATCAACACAGATAGATAAAACATAATATCACAGATGGATGATCACATATCAGCATAAATGGATAATCTATGATATCACACTTAAATCAAACATCCATATCACAACAGATAGTACTCATCTCATATCTGAGATCATATAAATCAATGGGAATCTATAACAATCATCAGACATAGGCAAGGATAATAATCATATCATTGATAATCAATTTAAAATGAATTGAATTAACTACCTTATCCTTAATTAATTTAAAGTAAATTAAATTAATCATTTCATCATTATTAAACTTGCTTATTACCATTAATTAATTAACTATCAATTAATTAATTCCCATCCTATTATTCATTTAATTAATCATCCCTAATTAATTTTCTTTAATTACATTTAAGTAATTATCCTCAAATTATTTCCACAGATTAATGACTTTAACCAAATATAGAAGTAAATCCCTACATTACTTCATTATTAATTAACCAGAGTTAATTACTTTGCTTAATTATTCATATTAATAAATCTCTTCATTTATCCATTATATTCCGGATAAATCCATTTTAATTTCAACATTAATTATAAAAATTTGTGGTCTCAAATTATAATTACAATTTAAGTTAATTACATCAAAGAAATTAATTCTTAAATTAACCCAAAATATTAATCACCTTTGATTAATCGCAACCAGTAATTAACTCCTTTAATTACTTCATTAAATAAATAAATTTCTCAATAATTAATTATCTCAAATTAATCCTTTGATTAATTTTATAAAGTAATTTACTCAAAGTACTTTATTAACGAACATCATTCCATAATTACATTCTGAAATTTAAACATTAATTACTTCTCTAAGTAATTTTATCTTCAAATCATCAAACGATTAAATCCAGGTTAATTAAAATAAATTAGTTAACCCAAATAATCAATTTATTCAATAAATCAAAATGAGTAACTAACTTTCTTAATTACTTCTCATTTAATTAGTTATACTTTAATAGTTATAAACGTTAATTTCAATTTATCAAATCCAATTAACGATCAATAATCAATTACATTGATAAATTATAAAAATTTAGTTAACAGTCTTCATTTACATTTAATAATTTCTATACTAAGTAATTAACTTATATCAATCATTATAAGTTAATTTTTCCATTTGTAAATTAATTAAAGTCAAATCCATACTTTCAATAACATATAAATTATTTAATTCATTTTGAAAACTTTAATTAATACATTAAACTTTAATTACAATTTAGTTACTTAATTCATTTTTAAATCTTGCATTGATTCATTAAAACTTCACTTTCTATTTAAATCAATACGATCCCATTTACAAATTAATTCTTTATTAATTGATGAGTTAACTAAATCTTTATTCCTCAAAGTAACTCATTTTCATTTCGATAAAAATTCAACTTCAAAATGTTTAAAACATTTATTTCTCATTTTCCTTAAATTCTCATTTTTAAATGTCGAGTTTAACGAACGTTAATAAAATTTAAAATCTTTTTATAAACTAACCTTTTAACAGAAATCTTTAAATTTCAAATTTTAAAACAATCGTAGTTTTAAATCAAACCACCTTAGTTCAAATATTTAAATTAAATAAAAAGTATTAAAAATTTAATCTTTCTTTTTATATATAAAAAAATCTAAATTTCAGACACTTAATAAACTCAGTTCGACATTATTCAATTTAAAAACTGTTTAAAAATCTGAATACTGTTTACTGGAAACCAGTTTTTCCGAATTTCCCCCACCTTGCTTCGAGAAAAATTCGAATTTTCCCGGGCCAAAACTGAATCTACTCGAGTATGTACTTGAGTTTTAAACTGGCACTGTTAATTCTGTGCTAAACTAAACTACCCGAGTTCTTCCAATTTGCTTTGAGAAAAACTACAAATTCCCCGAACAAAACACGGGACTACTCGAGAAAATCTCGAGTTCATTTCCCTATCACCACCATGTAAACACTGCCACCACTTAACTGTGCACGTGCATAGTTCCGTTCATCACCTCCGATCAACCACGTCTATCTCCACACATCGGAGATTAACTCGACACCCCCTCTCCGGCCTCCGATCATCCTCTCAGGCACTCGATTGAAAACGAGTTCGATCACCTGGAAACTCAAAACCAGAACAACATCACCACCTGGAAACTTCGCCGCTGCTCCTACCTCCGATCACCAGAAACCACCGAACCCTGGCAAAAGCCTCGCCCACTTTTCCTGCATCCAATTCCCAGAAGCTCGTATCACTCGATCGCTTCCTGGCTTCAAACGAGACCAGAAATCTCGAGCCACCCAAATTAGGTCACCAGACTTTAAGCACTCCTCGCCGCCACCACGATGAACTTCCGACCGTTCCACTATTATTTCTTGAATCCCTGGTCATCCCTCTTTCCCTCGACCAATACCAGACATCTCCGGTCAACCGCATCAACCAAGGCAACCCAAAACGTTCAAATTAGTGAAATAAGAACTGCTCTTCACACCCTTGTTTAAAAATTATAGTTCTTGTTTTAAAAACCATAAATCTGTATGTAGTTTCAATTTATAATCTTGAATTTTTAAAATCAGAAGTTTGATTTTTGCACTTATTGAAGTTGAACTGTATTCTTTGGTTTCCAGAGTCACTTACAAAATATTTCAACTTAAATAAATTTTAAATACCTAGATTATAGCTAAACAATCGACTATTGTTCACATCTTACCTTCAAACAAATGATAGATTAAGTGGTAATGGTTTGTCTACCCTTCTATTCAAAAGAACAACATCAGATAACAGAGAATCAAGCAGAGTGTAGATATTCAAAGCTTTACACAATCATTTATACTAAAATACACATCGTCACAGAGAGAAACAAGCTCTAAATTACTAAGTCATATCTTTAAATAGAATGTTACTCACCAAATATAAGAGAAGAATAGAACTTGTTTTGCAAGCAGTTTGAAATTCTGAGAAAACTGGAAAAGGTTTCCACTTGAAATCTCCTGGCCAATCATTTTGCTTGTGTAGTTGTAGTTGCTTGATGTTGTTTTAGATGGAGATTTGTTTTAAGTTTTCAAGTGAGTTTCCATTACCATTTTAATTTAGTTCGAATGGAATGGAAGGTGATAGAAGAAAGCATATAGGCTGAACAGTTTACAGGGTCTATCATTTTACAAAAGAAATCAGAGATATTTTTACAATATGGAGGCTAAGCGGATTTTATGCAATTCGAAGGGATGGTCTTGGCTGCTAAGATATGAAGGCATTAAATGTTACATGTACTTGGTGATGTTATTTTATACTTATCCTATTTTTCTTTCTACATGCCTGGCTTTACTCCCAAGCTATAAGCATAAATAAATTTTACTCTATATTTGATTCTTTTAGTTTTTAGGTCTGCATATCATTTTCGAACATGATTTCTATGCAGATATTTGTTAAGCTGGGAAGTCTTCTTTTCTTAGCTTGCATTCCTTTCTTATGTGCTATACTTTCTTGTTTTTCATTTGAATTGTAAATGAAAGTGTTATTGAATATTATTCTCTTTAAATTTGTGATTGTTATTATTTTGAACTATGCAGATATATATAAAGGTTGGCACCATTTTATTTGTTGTATTTCTCTTCTCGTTCTTGTCTACTTTGAGATGTAGTTGAAGTATTATTCTAATATAAAATTTGATTAAGAATGAAATGGATGTTTATTTTGAGACGTTGTTTGATTTGTTCAATGTGTTCGTTTTATAATTTGCAAAGCTATAAAATTTTACTTATGTATTTTTGTTAACTTGTTATTTCAATACGTATATTTGTTACTTATATTATAGTATTGTATTTCTAACTAAATATCTTATACTATTTTTATTTATAAACATCCTTTAAATAAATTACACGTCTATAAATTTGGAACAGTTCATAAAGAAATTATATTTTTATCAATATTATAAAAGTTCGTTATCAAATTTTAAAAAGATCAAACAAAAGAAATTATTTATTTCACCATATATCCAAAGTAACATTTGACAAATTGAATTAAAAACTCATATATATTCTTAAACTAAAATTTAACAAGGTATACTTTTTGTAAAGAAAAGAAAAATGAAATTCTTTATTAATAAATATAAATCCGAGCCAAAATTAGAATAAGTTAATCATTTATCTAAATATTTAAATCCATATATCTATTTATTAAATAGCTTTGAAAAGTTTATTTCAAAATAAATAATAATTTCCAAATCAGTAGAATATATATATATATATATATATAAGAAATTTGAAAACACATTTATCAATTAAAATTTAAAACAGAACTTACCTGTCTACGATATATACCAGTATATCCGTTATAAACAGAAAAATCATTTATTAGTTTTAAAAGATATAACTCACAAATATGATATTTATCAGAAGAAAATATCAATTCAAGTATTATAATTCAAAAATATATCAAATCAATTTAATATTTAACATAAATTATTAAATTGATATTGCTCGAAATTCCGGGTCGTCACAAGTAGCCAAAAAGGAAATCTGCAAAAAAAAAATCATAAGTGATTCTTTGTTAGGTTTCAAGTTTTTACACATCCTTTTTCAAATTTTTAGCGGTCGAAGGAGAATTGGTAATATGATGGATATCCACATCCAAAAGTTCTTTAAGTTTCTTTTCTTTTTTTCGAATAATATTTGCATCATCAATTGAGCCAATTTGAACTTCTAATGCATGCTTGAGTGTTTGTTAGCCCCGTTTAAAGTCAAATTCTTGCTTTTTAATTTCTTTACCTCCTATTCAAGAGCGTATTTTTCATGCTCAAGTTTTTCTACCTGAGCCTGATAATTTTAAAGATATCGAGAAACTTTATCATCACGTTACCTCTTTAAAAAATGAATACATTCATATCTAATTCTTTGACTCTATTTTGCAATTTCATCATCATCTAAACTAAAAGGTGGGTTCAACAAAATAGAAAATTGTTCCTTGCCAATCAAAGAAGTAGGAGTAGAAAGGCTGGATTCGCCTCCACTCACAACGAATTATAAGAATTAATGGGATACTTGGCCTTTCAACAAATCTACTTCAAGATCCATTACCCTTTGATGTAGTTGGGCAATTTTTGCATTAGCTTCGATTCCTTGGATTAAAGGTCTAGACTGACCAAACTTGTCCATTTTCTCTTTTAACTCTTGAATTCCTCTATCCTTTTCTTGAAGTTTTTCCTCTAAGTTTGAGGTCATTTCCTTTAAACTACTAAATTTTGACTTCAAAAGATAATATCTATTGTGCCATTTCTATGCATCCAGGTTATTTGGAAATGACAAAGTTGAAATGCCTTGAGAAGAGAGCTTCTGCTTGAATTCCAACTTGAACTTAGCTTTGATAATATCCAATTGAGTAAGGAGTTCCAAACCATAAGATGCTACTGTTAGTTGTTTTTCCTAATAAAAATAAGTAAACGGAAAAGAAAATCAATAAGGAGGAAATGTTTTTCTTTATTAACAACAAAATGGGTTACATGCATGAGCAAATTCAATTCACACCAGCAATACAAGTTTCATGCATTAAACTCTCAAAGTTTAAAAATAGCAGATTGTGTCTTTTTAAGTGATCCAACAAACAAAGAGAGGTAGAGTCAAAAGGAACATTAAACCTTTGAGGGGTGTTAAATGGAGGAAGCCGGTGGTAGTCCCATTTTCCACCTGGAGGGCTGATCTCACCACATAACATTCTAGTGCGGTTTGTTTGTGTCTCGCTAAGCAATTTATCATTTTCGTCACCCAAGAAATCAAAACGAAAATGTGGAAGCCATGTATAAACTTCTTAAAGATCTCTAAGGAAGCAATATTTTGCTAACCGAGAAGTTTTAAAGATTAACGATTTCTTTTTAAAGTCCTTTAACTTGATAAATTTATTTAATTGTTTCATAAAAACAAAACTACCCAATGATTCCTGAATCTATATAGTTTACAAAAAAACAAACTAAGTTGCAAAGAAATAAAAACACTGAAATTCATAAATTGTCTGTATTATACAAAATTATCTGGGTTTATACAATATTGACCTTTTGTAAAATTTTAAAATGAATCTCTCCATGTTAAATCTCATTTTCTCGGGAGGAAGAGTATTTTGGGAAAGATGAATGATCGGTACCCTGGGAAGATTCCAGCATTCTCAAGGATGGGGATCGGTTTCATGTTCATCCAAATATCTCCTATGCTAATGCCTGAGCAAACCCCCACTTTTTTACCCTAAGAATGAAAATTAGTAAGAACATTTCTAATGTAAACTTTGTAGAGGAACTCCACTAAGGTATCCTTATCATCAATGAGCATTCAGAAGAGTGTAGTTAGCTCCGCATGATCTCTTATAACTCTCTCCCAATGAAGGCGAGACTTCTTCAATAACGGGACTACTCATTTTTCTTTGAAGTTCCTTAACCGTTTGGTGTAAATAGACAGGCGCCTATACCTATCAGATAACTTGTTGTGCTCTTAGGTTACCTTTTAAGGTTCTCTATTCAATCGATGCACTTCCCTCTAGCTCATATAGAGTCTCATAGTGATATTGGATCTTCTCCTTAACTAAAGTGATAAACTTATTAACTAAAGATTGGCAGACAAAATTAGGCATTTAAATAATGAATTCCATGCCTACATGACCGGAACCTAGAAAGCCGGGACTTGAGCCTTCTCTTTTGGTTATTGACCGAGGGGAGTGGCATCTTTCGAAAGGACATTTTCCTGCGAAGCACTCTGATGATCAGGTAAGTCAGGAAAATCCACATCAAGGGTAGATGAGTCATGACCACCTAGTCCATTGCCCCGCCTCTTGATCTTTTTGGACCCTTACCACTACCACTGCCTTCTTGATTATCATCATCACTATCATCATCATTATCACTATCATTATCATCATCTTCATCCTCCCCTTCATTTCAATTTTCACCTCCTTTGAGCGGGGGGTTATCAAAAGATAACTTCTTCGAATCGACGACTTCTTTTTCAAGAAATTCGTCTCAAAGCATTCCCTTGGCCCTCCCTAATATGAGATCAAACTTTCGCTTGAATCTGTCATTTAATTATGGGAGAAGAAAAATTCAGATCAGGGCATTTGTCAATATTGTCATTATATGCTACAAAGAAAACATCTTCATAGTACTTTTTTGTGATCTTAGTAAGAGCTTGATCAAGAAAGAAAGTGATTCTCTTCATGGCGTCCTTTACGATGTTATTGGCAAAAACCAGAGTGTTATCCCTTATTTTCCACCTAGTTTTCTAAAGATTATATCTTATCAACAATCAACCTTTTCTTTCTTTAAAGTCCACATACTTTCCTCAAGTGACAGTTTGGCTTTCTTTTCTTCATTAGAAGAGGAGACAAGTTCGTTTTTCTCAAGAACAACATTATCCTTCTCTACCTAATATCAGTCACTTCAGTTGTTAGCAAAGAAATTTGCTTCTTGAGCTTAGCGATTTGGTTAGAGGGCCCTTGAGAGGCCTGTTGAAGGAAGAACATATGCTTGGTTGCCTAAAACATACAATAGACAAGTTAAGCAAGGATATATCAAGTTAGAAATATAAAATAGCTAAACACGAGAAGATACATACTAGCATAATTTGTTGATAAAGAACATAAAGATGATCTATTGAAAAGGATGATGACTGCAATAGCATCAGTGAAGTAAGAGTTGGAGACTAAACAAACGAATGAATATGATTTTTAAAATCCATGGGAGCGGTTTGAGCCCGAGTCTTTAAAGGAAGATAATCATTGGGCGGGGAGACAAACCCAACTCCTCAAACAAGCACTGTAAACCCAAAGCTGAAGTGGGAAGCGAGATGTTTAGCCAAAGTTTGGGGTATGAACCTCCTGTGCATGTCCTTGTGCATCATGATCTGGAAAACCTAAATTAATCATGCTAAGATCTTTAGTGGTCAAGGAAGCATCCACATTCGATTTTCCGGCGACACTATCGGAAGTTCGAACCTCCCCGAGCTTAGGCTTTTTATTTTGAGTGGGGATTAAAGTATTAGTTAAGGCTTTAGCACTCGCTTTCCTTTTTATAGCTTCAACAAATTTAGCAATGGAACCCCTGACGGAGGTAGCTTTAGTTGATTCGTCAAGAGATAAAGTGTGAGTTTTAGCCTTCTTAGATTTGGAAGAATAACAACAACAAATGGACCTAAGTTAAAGGAAAATTTATAAAATATGAACATAAGAAACTTCATTTGAATTTTAAATATTGCATATTGGAAAAAGTGGGAGAGGAGATAGGAAAAAAATTACGATCACTGATAACCAAGGATCCTTTTCCATAAGCATCCCTCTTTATCATTAGAGGTTCTTCGAGTACTTTATGGTCGTTTAAAATTAAAGAATATTTACGGAGATTGGCTTCAGTCAAAAGTCTATGCCTGTCCCCCATAATTTAAGAGGCCTCATTCAAAGCATTGATAGTGGAAGTAATAGAGAGATAGTTTCCTTTAGAAGAAGATCCTGAAATGGAATGATAAGTGTAAGAAAATAATAAATTATGCTTTAAAAGAAAGAAAATAGTAAAACTTACTGGGAATGGAAAAAGATCATCTAATCTTAGGAGTATAACATCTAATATAGAAAAATTGATTCTCCTAATTCCTTGTCTTGTTAGTCGAATAAGGGATTAAGCTTTTTGGGAAAGGAAGAAGGCAGTACACAGAACTATCCAATTGCTCACTTATTCTTATAAGATTTACCAAGGAGCAGACAGTCTCAACATTTAGTGAAGGAAGTTCTGCTTCCCTGGCAAGAACCTTCAGACAACTCAAATAAGTATGAGTTGGGGGTCAACTGAATCGGAGCAATGTCCAAGTGCCCCAGGAACTGCAAAAGGAATTCTAGGAAAGGCAAGTGGCCAGAATGCCAGATATGAATAAGGGTGAAGGCAAAAAATCCCTTGGAGGATTATCGGTTTTGTCGGATGGACCAACAATCATAGCTTCCTTTTTTGTAATCCCGAACTGCTAGAGAATGACATCTATTCTTGCTGGGTAGTAATAAGGGAATCATTAAGCTTATAGTCTCCATTCTTTGAAGAGGGAGAAGGTTTAGAGCTTTTACTAGACATCTTGCTATCCATTTATCTACCATATGATATTGCGAAAAATCAAGGAATTATTGCATATCATACAAAAATTAGAATGACCATAAATATAAATGCAAGATAAGCAACAAAATGTTTAACCAATGAATACTTAGTTAATTGAAAATTATTCATTTCTTAGTGGTAAGGTGTCGAAACCAAGACTAGCTATAAAACTTATAACAAGATAATAATCCATTAAATGGTCCAATCCAAGATGTTAAACTTATAATAAGTTGTCGAGCAATTTACAACTAATAGAAAGTCCATTAACAACTATTGAACTTATGACAAGATGTCGGTTTCGTTACCGGTTAATGAAGTGCAATTAAAGTATCGTACTAGTAGCATCTTGCAGAAGTTATAAGGCAATGCCAAATCAATAACCAAGTATCCAATTTATAAAATGTCGAAGCATAAACAATGCAGAGGTCTACGGTACGATGACCACATTCCAAAATCATAATGTCACATCGGACTTTAAAAAAAATATCAAATTTGTTACCTAAGTGACAACCCTCCAAGATAGTAGTCGAGTTTGTAACTTGTTATCGAATTTATAAACAGATACTGAACCACTATAATTTGTCGAACTTGTAGCTAGCAAGTAAAACCTTAAAGAGATACCGAATTTCAAAATAGTTGTCGGCTTTCAAGAGACTAATGAATTTGAAAAATAGGATCCAGTCAGTGACAGGATGTCGAATTTCAAAAGGAATATCAAAATTTTAAGCTAACCAAATTTCAAATTGAACATCAAGATCTTAAAAGAATATTGATCCCATCGGTAGTGGAACTCTACGAAGTATCGAATTTTTGGAAGATTTTCAAACCCACAATAACTTCAAAGAAATATTTCACAATTTATATTTGAGTTTTGAGCTTCGTGGAAATTATAATGGTTTGATTGTTATTCCAATTCCCAAAAATATATAAAAACGCCCAGTCGATTAAAGCCCTAATTTCAAAATAAAAATTGTACCTTAAGGTTAGGCTCAAATTGTATAGAGACTGACATTTTTGTTATTTAAAGGAGGAAATTAAAATGCTTTTTCTTGAGTTTAAGCTATAGGTGAAGGTTGAAGAAGAAGAAATCAATTATTTATAGAAAAAAAGTAGAGCAATCAGTATCGTTGATCTCAATTTGAATGAACGAGTGAGATTTGAAAGGGATGCCAATAGGCAGCAATGAGGTTATTAAGGCGGCAAACGTTGATATTGAAGTGTTAACTTGAAAAGTTAACATTTCTTATACATGAGGGGGCAAATGTTACTACAAATAAAGATGCCGAATATGTAGAATACATATCAGAATTCAAGACGTCGAAAGCACTGGAAACTTTAGCAGAAGATATCGCACTTCAAACATTTTAAGAAAATGTCTAACTTCAACAACCTTGGAGGTTGTCGGGCATACGAAGAGGAAGAAATGTCGTATCTGAAAACAGTTCCTAAGAACATTGTGCATATGACAAGCTTGATGTGATATCAAATGACAACAGAGGCTGAGAAACTATAGCAAAGAGATTATCGAAATTAAAGGCAGATAAAAGTTGATACCACATCATTGAAGTATATCACATCTTTGAAAGGAATCGAATATATAACCACAAGGAATGTATATCGGAGCTCTATAGATATCGGGCCTTTACAATTATATCTATTGTAAAGCATATTCAAGCGACAAAGGATGTCAAGCTTCAAAGGGTATGAGAGATATTGGATATCCACAACTGTCAAAGATGCCACATATCATCAGCACCATCAAAGATGTCAAAAGCCGACAATGATACTGTGTTTCACTAATATAACAATCAACACTATAAATTTTCATGCCGTAAATCATCAATCTAGAGAAGGATGTCATGAGTCATCAATGCTTAAGTAATATCGTAAATCATCAATGTGAAGAGGGATGTTGTAAGTCACTAATGGGAAGACTATTGTCGCATGTCAACAATGCAAAAAAGGATGCCAAAGAAAGGTGGCAGCTATGCCGCTTACCTCTACCCCTATAAATACAACCCAATGGCAATTTGGAAAGTGGAATTCATCTTATCACTTTTCTTACATTTTCAAAGTTATAACCCTAACATGAATTAGATATTTTAGCACTTATTGTACTTTTTCACATAAGGACTTGAACTATGAATTTTGCATTGCATATTACAAGTGAATAAAGTCATTTGATAACGGCTTGCTTTATGACTTACATATGACTTGTGACTTTACATTTACTATACCAACATGACTTTTTTCAAAGGCCAAAACCATGAGCAAGCATATTCACTTTGGACTTGCATACTTCTTTCAGGCTAATACAAGGTTGACCAACCTTGTTACTAGTCTGGATCTATTTGCCTTCCACATTTTGAGTTAGCAAGCAAGATTGTTAACACACTTAATTTTTTCCAAAAACTATTATAAAATCAAATTATTGAACCACTTGAAGATCCATACTATTTGAAAATTCCAGCAAAAAAAATATGATTTATAATCACTCTTCAAATGTTTTATTTGAGCCTTAAACTGATATATAGGGATTATCATCTTTATTTATGATAGAAAAAACAAAATTTATATAGGAGTTTTGGTCTAAGGGGCCTATTTTACATTCTTTAGATAAGTAAATAAATACTTATGTGGTAAATTTGAAGAATTCTTTTGCAAATTTGGAAAATTCCGAGTTTGTTGGAAATGCAAAATGTGATGGGGTCCATTGCAATAAGGTGGTATATAATCATTTTTAGTCTTGTATAATCTGCTATAAGATATTTTCCTTATAGAGAATGAGAAAATGTTGGATCATGTTCAATATCATGATTAACGGCTTATTATCATGGGCCATATCTTCTCGGTTGGCTGTTAGGAAACTAAAAGTCAAAAATCAAGAGAAAATAACAAGTAGAATGAAATGTGGGGATGTCCTTTTCAATCTGCAAACATCATTGTTCATTCTTTTCTAACCTTAGTAGAAATACATGTTTTGTGTATAAGCCCAACGATATTTCAACAGAAAGGGTAATATCGGGTTAGAAACTTAATTTCATCATGAACAACATTCAAAAAAAAGTAACAACTAGCATAATAATATCTTTGGCCATATTGCATTACGCATTTTGAACAAACATTCCTGGATAATAAATTTCACCAATTACTGACATGTAGTGACTAATTGTGTACAAAAATATTCCAACTTACTGAAAAAAATTTATATGTGAAGTGTAAGAGTTGACCCGTACTTGATATCTGTTTCATTTATCCATTCACATTCAACCAGTATAAGAAGTAGGAAGTGGAACACAAGCTACTTGTTAAAATGCAATTATCATTATTTCCACGAAAGCATTGAAATCATTTTCGTGCTCATCAAAAAATTTAGATTGGTTCTCAAATCATTTTCACTATCCTATCTTTAGTTTTCGAAGAATCCAACAAATCAGATCCACTTTCATAATCATAAGCATAATTGCTTGTATAAATACTTCAATAATTTTACATGCTTTTAAAGAAGTTCAGAAAGATAATGTAAAAAAAGAAATGAAAATCCCAATTTTCTAACCGACCCAAACCTTACCACGGAAGCGTCATAGCTTATATTGGATGTACGACTTACATAATCTACTAACTCTCCTTTTCACATGGTCATGAACATTGCATACAATAAATTACATATCTACATGCATCTTTCTTATGACTATAGAAGATAAACATTTAAGCATCATTGCTATAGAATTCAAGACTTCATTCCTAATTAGGTTATTGAATCTATTTTTGTTTTGTTTACTTTTATTTAGTGGATTAGTTGTAAACAATTATTTTTGAGAATGAATATTACTGGTTTTTTGGTGGAATCTTATGTGTTGGTTCTTTTGATATTATTATGTTTTAGAACTACCTGCAACATTGTTTATCTTCAAATATTGTTATCCAATATTATCCCTTTGTAAATTGGGTGATATAAGATTTTTGAATTCGCTTCCGCAACAATTTCATCCTTTGTTAGGTTTTGTACAACAAAAATCCTAACAAATTGATATCAGAGCTAGATCATCGCAAGGCGAGAGTAATTAGATTTATATAATTTTTGAGATGTTAGATTTAATTTCCTTCTCAAAGGTTGCTGTTCTAAATGGAAAAAATTGGCGTATTTGAAAGCCTGATAAAGGATAGTTTATATCTCGACGATCTTCATGAGCCAACTAAAGATGATGAGAAAAGACCATCAAATATAGAGGAGGGTATATGGAAGAAGGTCGACAAGAAGGCAATTGCGTTGATTTGTCAGTACCTTGATGATTCAGTTTTCCACCATTTGGCTGGTTGTAAATCCGCGATGGCTTTATGGGATAAGTTGGTATCTTTATATGAGTCAAAAAGTGCTACTAGTAAGGCTTTTCTTATTCGAAAATTGGTTCAGTTAAGACTAGATGGAGACATGTCCATGGCGGAACATTTGAACGACTTTCATAATATAATAAATAAGTTGACAAGTATGGATGTCAAATTTGATGACGAATTACAAGCTCTTTTATTGATGAATTTACTTTCAGATAGTTCGGAAACATTGGTTGTGTCATTAAGTAACTCTAGTGCTAATGGAACTATCTCATTGGATACTGTTCGGAATAGTCTCTTGAATGAAGAGCTTAGAAGGAAAGGGCCAATCTTGAAATCAGTTCAAGATGAGGGTATGGTAGCAAAGGACTCAAAGTGTAGTATAAAACCAAAGAAAAAAGTCGATGATGGTAAAGGTATGTCGAAAAATATCTTTTGTTATTATTGCTATAAAAAAGGTCATATGCGCAACATGTGTGAAACGTATAAAATGGATCAAAAGAAGGCTATACATAACGACAGTGATAGTGATATACGGCCAGACATAGCTGAAGGTAGCGAAAGTGATATTTCTTGTGATGCCCTCATTAGTGATGTTAAGTCTTGAAAGATGGATTAATATGCTAGTTTGCATATATGTAGTGATAAGGAGTTTTTCTTCTTATAAGAAGATCATCGACATGATTAGGACCGCCAATGGAGTACAGCCATCAGTTTGTGGTATTAAATCTACTCGGTTTTGTATGCATGATGGTGTGGTTAGAGAAGTCTCAGGTGTGAGACATGTACCTACTAGTTCGCATAATCTCATTTCTCTTGGTCAGCTGGATTGCCATGGTTGCTCTTATGAGACTCGAGGTGGAGTTTTGAGAGTGATGAAGAATGGTCATATTTAAATGAGTGGAGCATTAATGATGGAAACCTTTTATAGATTGGTTGGTCTTGTGATCGATAATAGGAAGCAAGTGATAGTTGAACAGTTGAGTCCATAGGTAGGTCGTGAGGTGAATGTGTGCACTGTCATTGATGGTCATGTTTTCGGCAGTGGTCTTCATTTTGATGATGCTTGAGGCATCAATAGTGATCGTGTGGAGAGCTCAGATCAAGTGGTAGAAGGGTGTCGAGTTGGAAAATCCACAAAGACTTTATAGAGATTTCTATGGTATTACAAATGCTTTTTAAGCCAAATGGTGTGATGTATCTCATGGTGGAGGATGCATCACTTGTAGGCGGTGATTTGGTGTGATTGAGAATAAGTGAGTGGTGATTGATTTGAAGATAGTTAGTTTTTGTTTTATTCGATGGGTCATTTTGTTATTTTTGCTTTGAAGAGCCGTTTTGTTTGAAGGTGGAGATCGAGTGTATGTTGGAGAATGTGATTTTGCATCAAGATGGAGTGTTAAATTTTGATGTTACAAAATCACATTTAGAACGAATAAATATACAAAAGAAGGAAAGATAAATTTTGGATTTCTTCTACTTAATAAGCATATTTGGTTATGTTTATTTCTTTTTAATTGGCTAATCAATTTATTTTTTGCTATAATACATATTTACTTAGCATCAAGTAATTGATTGTTATGACAGAGCCTAGAAGAAAGAGCGGAAAAGTGTGGAGAAGTATTTTGGTGTTTCTCTCTTCTTCCATCTTTATTCTTCTTCTCTAAACACTATGAAGTCATTGCCATAGAGATCATGACTCCATTCTCAATTAGGTTATTAATTTTATTTTTGTTTTGTTTACTTTTATTTGGATGATTAGTTTTAAACAATTGTATTTTAGAATCAACATTAATGGGTGTTGGGTGGAATCTTGTGTGTTGGTTCTTTTGAGTTTTTTGTGTTTTAGAACTATCTTCACTATTGTTTGTCTTCAAATATTATTAAATATTAGAAGTATTTATATTCCTTGTTAGTTACATGTATAGTTGTTATAGCTGCAGAGAAGTTAGAATTTTAGTAAATCTTAGAGGAAATAATGCCGAGAATAATTAACTAAATGAGAAATAATCAACTTATAGTGAAGAGAAGATTGTTGAATGAATGTAATGTGTATACATGCATTGAATTCAATGAAAAATGAGGCATGCGAACTCATGCCCACTAAGAAATAACACACTTAATCCCCGACACGATCATTCATTATCATATTTTACATTTAACAAAAGAAATCTTCATTCTCATGGCTTCTCATTAATTTTTTCCACTAAAAGTAAAATCACCATGTTAAGAGGAAATAAGATAACTTTGGAAATAAGAAAGCCGAGGAAGCTTAGAATTACATTTCCCAGGTTTTTGGTAAGGGATATTAACACAACGCCATACAAAATAATTCAGATTCTATTGTACTTGCATTTCATACTCCATTATAAATGTTATAATCACATATACAACCCACCAAATAAATCAAAGCACATATCTAAAAATTTAATTCCACAAACTTCACTTTTCCCCACAAAATTCAACGAAGCTCTTTTAGTGCCAACGTCATGATTGTATATCCCTACATCCCCTGGAGCACATATATGTTCATGGGAACACTTGTTGTAATAAAAGGAATTCCTTGTCGTTACATGCTACCAATCTCATATATATGCGCATCTCCTTTAGAATATTTTATGATGTGGGACTAATCATAACCTAACCTACACACCAACTCTTAATACAATGCAACCACACACCTAACTGAACCCCACCTCGGTGGCATTTTTCTCTCAATTTAACTTGAAGTTATAAAGATTCCTCAAACACTTAGATAAGATTGCTAACACCTCTCAACAGTTCAAATTGGATTGCTACAACCACTCAACAGTTTGACCAAACGTTTTTTACATAGAATTCCAAGTATATTGAATCTTTGAGTGGAATGTCATTAAGCTCAAATTTGAAATGCAATTATTAAAGTAATGCAACTTTGATTCAGGTATTTACCATCGATTTTTTCATAATTGTTCCTAACATAACTAAAATCTCCAAACAAAGCACATGGTAAGTTATGAGTTGTTGCTCTAGTGTTGTCCTATGGTTCTTTCTCCATCATCAAGTCTTCTTGGTTATAAACATTGCAATTCTCTCTATGAGATTGAGAATAAGTTCTCAAAGAGGAAACACTGTCAGTTCTATACTATATGGAATAATGAAGAAAAGGGGACTACTTATAATAACAGTTACTTAAAATGTCTTTCCCCCTTTTTTATTGTTTTCAATCAAGAATGAAATAAAATTGTGCACATTTATTTTGGAATTTATACTTCTTGGATTGTTTGCATATCTTTGAGATAATTATTTTTCATCCTACTTGTACCCAATTTGAATGTTATTTGATATTGATTCCTTGATTTATTATCATTTGAACGTTTCATTATGTAACCATGCATGAAATTTGAAGTGAAATGTAAATGAAAATCAACTTATGCATCACTTAGTGTGTGCATTTGCTTCTTTCCCCGTTGTACACCAACTTGAGCTTAACATCTTGCACTTTTCAGAATAAAGAAATAAAAAATGTCAATAGGACTTCAATTTTCCCACAACTATTACATGGTTTTTTTCTTCTCTTTATATCTTTCAAAGTAGCTAATCTCTATAATATGATAATTTGGAATGATGATAAATAAACCATTTTGATTGACTGTCCATGTTTAAGTTATATATTTGGTGAAGGATACCACAAGTTTTAGGTATGTGCTTTCAGTAAGAACTTTAGAGCTAGTTGATACCATTTTATGTTTTATGTTTTCTGTTTCTAACATTCACAACCAAATATGATGATAACGGAAGAAAAATTTGAAATATTAGACAATTATGACAACGATGGATGAACGACGGAAGGAATTGAAGGAATGACGGAGAGGATGGATTTTTTTCCTTTTTTTTGTTATTTCTCAAAACACGAAAAACAGAATAATTTTGTTTTCTATTTTATATGTTAACGTCATTTTTCAACTCGGTTGTTTTCCAAAAATACATGCATCGCGCGTACATTTTTCGGATAAAAACACAAAATTAAAAAGGGAAAACCAAGCGAAACCTTAGTAACTCATCCCGACCTCCTATAGCCTTACTGTTAGATGAAATTTGCTTATATGATTTTGGTGACAAATCGAATTAAATGTTAAGTAGAACAAGTACAATCTAAATTTAAATTCGTATTACTCAAACGTACAACAACACTCCCTCTGTAACAAAAAAGGGTACATTATTTTTAAACGCATTGTTTTGAAAGAAAAACGCTGCAACATCATCTTCATCATCGTTTCAATCATTAATGGATATTCATAACCAAACCATCTTCAACTTCTAAGCGATCTCCTTAATCCAATGTTGTGAAACAATAGTATAACCTGCCTCATTGAAACCTTCTAGAGGTTTGCACTCAAAGACCACTCAATCTTACACCCATCATTATTATCAACACCTCCCTCGACTACTTGTAATGTTGTAATATACCCTTCAACCCCTATGCGACTGTCTGTTACTTCATAACGGTAGCTCCTCTTTGCATTATCAAATGATATCAACTTCTCCTTGGCTCAAAAGTTTACTCCACTTAGTTGCATTGTACCCGCATAGTACCGTACATGGCTTGGAATTTCATCCTCACCTTCTACATTTTCACAGACAGACAATGAAGGTAGATATTTATGGAGGTTCCAAAAGTCTTTTAGTAGCGACCATGCTTGATCGGGTTTTGTTGTTGGAAGCTCTGTGTATACTTTCCCTTGCCATTTTGTCACTAAATTGCCCCATATTTTGTTCTCTTCTTCAGAAGTAGGCCAGTATTTTGTGCCTCTATGGTTAGTGATCCATAAACATGCCCCGCCTTTGCTCTCATCTTTTATAAGTTCAAATGCACCTGAGATATATAGATGTAGCATGTAAGGTATTAAGGAAAGCCATAGATAACAAAATATTTGTCCTTTTGGTTTATATTATCTTCTTCTCATTAAATTATTAATTTAGCTGTGATTTATAACTTCTACAACCGTCTTCATTGGCAAATATCCACCAACCATTTTAACATCTGCCAAATTATTCTATGATATTATGCCGGTATCGACAAACTGGATGAAATCAACATATTATATATTGTGTCAAGTACATATGTATATTTATTAAGCACAACGGTATTTAGCTCTAAAAAAGAAAAAATCATAAATTTTATCAAATTATACCTTAAGACAAAGAACATTAACATGGATCCCTTCACGACTTAAAGTACTGCATGATCGAGTAAATAGAACAACCCCAACTGCAAATAAATGAATGAAAGAATGAAAAATAGTTTTTGTTCGAGCTCTAAAATTTATTTGTAACTTTCTATATATAAAGATTACTTC
The DNA here is from genome assembly GCA_030737815.1 of Allium fistulosum. NCBI lineage: Eukaryota > Viridiplantae > Streptophyta > Magnoliopsida > Asparagales > Amaryllidaceae > Allium > Allium fistulosum. The sequence goes on from CM060907.1 coordinate 858,120,485, forward strand.
AAAGTACCAAATGCTCACATATTATATAAGAACGCATCTAGTTCTTATGTACCTTTACTGCTTGAATAGATTGGATCGACACACATAGGATAAAGACCCGATGCTGATCCGAGGTTGATGATCACCTAGTATTTCGCATTGTTTGGACCTATAAAATGGTAATGAAAATTCGAATGTTCCGAAAATTGTTTGTCATGTAGCAGTTATTTTTTCTTATCTGCCATGTAAATCAAAATGTTCTATCTTACCGCAATTCTAGTGCAGTCAATAAAAACAACAAAGTTTATGCTAATGATACGCCTCCATGTGTAAATGCCATCAGATACATCTTCATCAAAACGTTTTACTGTAGTACCAACTACTGCACTGTTTATACAAATGTCTAGAGCTCCATATATCTCTACATGCTTCTCAAATGCAGCAGATACATCTCCTACACCATGTCGAATCAAAGTTTGTTGTTAACTTAATGGTTAAGATGAATTGCTGTTCATATAATTATTTAAAAATTAATTGTCACGGTGAAATCTTATATACAATATAGTAATGTTAGGGCACAACCAACAATGACTTGTTTAGTTGCTAAACAAGCCATCGAGCAACTAGGTGTGGCTTGTTCACTTCGCCGTGGTTAGTTGAAGCTGTTCTCGTGGCTGGTTGAGTGAGCAGAGGCTAGTTATTATAACGGCAAAGTCTTTGCCGTTATAAGTTTATAATGGCAAAGACTTTTCCGTTATAAACATATAACGGCAAAGGCTTTGCCGTTATAATATTAGAGTCGTTGTACTATAACGGCTAGTGCAATGGCTCCATTCCAACGTTCAAATACCATCCTATATCTTCCTCTATTCCACCATCTCCTCCTTCCACACAACCTTATCATTTACTTCTTCATCTACTTCTGAAAATGTCTTCTTTATCCAAACGATCCAGCAAAAAAGTTACGGGCAAGAAACCCACGTCCAATCTGCATTCCACCGGATTTTCAACCAATGCCCACCATACTAATAGCAAACACTTCGTCCATCACATGAGTACGGATACTCGCCGTATTTAAGCTTTTCCTATAGCCAGCCTTACCAACCCTTCGCTCCTCCTAACTATCCTCCCATTCATTCTACTGCCCCACAACAATATTACCAACAACGTCCTCCATTAGGCGCATACGACGATCATTTGTTGTACATGTCACTGATGATGCAGAACGATCAACTGCAAAATCATCATCTTAATGCGCAATAGTCAGAGATTCGTGACCGTGAAGCAATGCAGAATCTACAAAGGCAATTTTCTTATGCACGCAATGCTCCTGCTAACGAAGAAACTGTTGATAGTTCGGAGGAGGAGGAGGAAGACGAAAACCAAGAGGCGGATGCATAAATACAGAAGAATGCAATGAAGAAGTAGCTGCAGAGTTTCTTATGCCACCTAGCCCGGAATATAACAAGAAGAAGTGGAAATTCTTAAGTGACATTTTCAACAGACGACGCAGAGATTCACTTGCAATGGAGACAGAACCTGGCATAGAAGACATTGAGGATGAAAACGTCGAAGAGGAAGGAACGACAGCTGACGGCAGAAAAAAGCAATGTAAGTTTACTTCTGAGTAGTATGTTTCACTTGCTAAACCATGGACACGCATTTCGCAAGATAGTATTTCTAACAATAATATGAAAGGTCAGAAATTTTGGGAAAGAGTTGCAGAGTTTTACAATACCTTGGAACCGATGAAGAGAACATGGGGATTGCTAAGAAGAACTTATCGGGTTATGAACACTGCATGCTAAAACTATTTGGCAATACTTACCAGATTGCAGATTAGGCAGCAAAGCGGTGCCGCTCCCTATGACATTGTAAGTACAATATTGTTTCAAATTTTTTTGATACTGTAATGTGTTTGAGTAGTTTTATATATCCATACACTTTTGGATTTGCCTTACAGATTGAAGAATCACGTAAGGCTTATCAGCTACAGTACGGACAACCATTCAAATTTCAAGAGTGCTTTGAGCTTCTTTATAGTTTACCGAAATGGAACATTCCAAACAACTTCATGTTCGAGTAGCGATTCAAGTCCAGGAAGCGATCCAAGTTCGCAGGAAAGATCTCCACTATATGGAAGCAGTGACGACGACCTCTTGGTAGAAACAAATCAATTCAGTTGGAGCAGCGCAGTGCGGATTTCTCTAGATTTATAGGAGCTTTAGAGACTTCTGCTATAGAAACAAGAGAGCACAAAGCCAACTTTTCAGCACAAAGAACCTGCAACGAAGTTGAATTTTAGAAGGCTATCATGGACGATCGAGAGTTCAGGAGACGAGCCCATGAGGAGAAGAAAGCTTTGATGCGAGAGAAGAATTACATCAAACTGATGACTTGTGATTTCAGTAAGCTTTCTCCTTTACAACAGGAACTAGTAACCGAGCAGTTGGAAACGTATAAGAAAGTTAGAGGCAGTGGGAGCGAAAGCGGAAGTGGCTCGTATAGGGATGATTTTTAGATGTTTGGTTGCATTGTAATGGTTGATGTGTACTTGTGTTGAATCTTTGTAGTATCTCTAAATATCTTTTGATTTATGTGTGTACTATTTATGTACTTGATATAATTTTATTGTACCATTATGTATTTTGAATTAAGGTCGGATATCATTTTATTAAATAAGTTCCATAATAATAGTACATAACAAACAACATACAAATCTTAACACATAATACAGTAAACAAAGTAGCAAACATAAAACCTCATTAACATAATACTGTAAACAAACTAGCAAACACAAAATAAAGTAGTAATATTGCAGAAACAACTGCTATAATCCATGCCTAAGGATTCCTACTATTCCTTCCTCTGTGTGCCCACAAATGGTCCACCAACTGGTCACGCAATTGGAAGTGTGCAGATTGATCTTCAATATGTTGTACCATGGCAACATATTCCTCCATTGAGTTTATGTTTCTATCGGGTTTTTGTTAGAACCCTTAAACATGTCCGGGTAATTAGTCTTTTGAGTTTTATACCCACCTCTTTCAGACTCTACAATCATATTATGAATTATTATACAAGCATACATAATTTTAGATAGAACTCTTGCGTCATGAAATCGAGCAGGATTTCGTAAAATCTAAAACCTTTCTTGCAAGACACTGAATGTTAGTTCGATGTCCTTTCTGTAGCTTGCCACTTTTTCAGTGAAATAGCTCTCTTTATCGTTTGTTGGTACTTTAAAGCCTTGTATTAAAGTTCTCCACTTTGGATAAATTCCATCGACCAGGTAATACCTAGTTTGATGCTCGACATTACCAACTTTATATGTAACGTCCGTTGAAATTCTGTTAGACAGTTCAGAGAATAGGTATGACTATTTTAAAACATTTGTATCGTTTAACGAACCTGGTACTCCAAAGAAAGTGTGCCAAACCCATAAATCATCGGTTGCAACCGCTTCAAGGATCATTGTCGGCACCTTTTTATGTCCTGTGAATATTCCTTTCCAACACGTTGGACAGTTTTTTCATGCCCAATGCATGCAATCCAAACTTCCAAGAATACCCGGAAAACCTCTAGCTTCTCTTCTGGCTAGTATTCTGCTTAAATCATTTGGTCCCGGCGTTCGTAGGTATTCCTTGCCGAACTGTTCAATAACTGTTTTACAGAATTCCTTCATGCACTCTATTGCTATTGATGATGCGATTCTGAAATATTCATCAATATGATCACCAGCTGTTCTGTAGCATAACATACGTAAAGCAGCCGAGATTTTGATGTGGGGAGAATGTCTAGGTTCTAGAGCTCCATTTAGCTTATAAGTGAAATATGGGTTTTTCCATTAAGTTTAAGATAAAATTTAGAGAATACATCTGGGCTCATCCGAAATCGACGGCGGAACAAATTTATATCGTAGGTTAGATTGTCAATGAAGTAGTCCCTCATCAGCCTTTCATGCCCATCCTTATAGTCCCTCTTGTATCGTCGGTCGATCCTTCCAGGTATACTACCATGACGGTTGCTTGTAGATCCTTCACCAAAAAAGTAAGAATATCCAAAGCTGTTGCTTGTTGATTTTGAAACTCTATCGTCTCATCATTCATTTCTTGTTCATTGTCGTAACTTTGGTTCATGTCTTGGTAGTACTAGTAGTATAGGTTGAGATCCATGGTTGTCAAGGAGTATGTAATTTGAGTTATTAGTTTATTTTAGTTTTCTGCAATGGTGTGTTGGACTTGATCAGAATGCACATATATATAGCTGTAGGAATGCATATATAACAAACCTATAAAGGGTTGGGAAATAATGCAAGTGCACATGCTACGAAACTACAAAGTACAGACTATAATGCAAGTGTACATACTACATGACAAAAATTGAAGTTAGTTCATTATGCAAGTGTACATGCTACGAAACTACAATTACAGGCTAAGATGGAATGCACATACTACACGACAAAAAATGATATACTAAAATGGAATGCGCATACTACTAAAATGGAATGCGCAAACTACAGGACAAAAATGGAATGCTGCATGGGTAATGGTATCAGTGGAACCAGTGTAAAATCTACGCCAGAAGTCAACATATGACTGACTAGTAATAACAAAGCCCTCGGCCGGCCACCAACCTCCTACCCTCGCCGGGTCTAAGCTGCTCTGACAGGTAAATCATACAGCGATAGGTATGAGGGGTGGATCATCAGGAATAGCATCAAAGTCGTACAACTGTCTCTAACACCTATCACCAAGATACTAGTAGGCACCAAACGTCGAGGGATAAGATAGGAGTGGAAATCTTCTCCCGGCAAGCATCCTAGTAATCTCTATAAAATCAATCCCAAAGGATAGACTATCATGAAATGGATGCCATATAATCTGGTGTTTGTACATCCTCAAATCGATCTGGTTCTGGGCAACCAAATACACATAAATGGATTCATTATCCCTAGACCCCTATTGTCCGCACACCAAAATGACAGACGGGGGAAAAAAGTAGACGCGTCAGAAGCCAAAATGATGAAATGAAAATTCCTGGAATACTCAAAATACCAGTACTGTAATAACTCCCAGAAACCAAATAATGAAACCTGTACGTCTGAAATAGTGCACTATATGTCGAGGCATATGTATAAATACGCAAGAATAGGCATACCCCAGTCATATAGAATAGCACCGCTGCAATCCAAATCAGCTACGACCTCAATAAACCCTACAGCCAAACTACTGCTCGATGTGCTAAAAAACAGGTTACCCATTAGGTATAGGACAAATAATCGCACAAGCTCAAGTTCATAATCAGGAGAGTAATGACTGATTATGCTGTCCGTGGCAGCACGAGTAGCGCTGACTTTAATAGCGCCTCCGGCCTGATATGATGCAGCGGAAGCGTCAAAATAAGTTAGAAGATCATGAACACATTCAGGATCACGCCATTGAGCATCATCGAACGGAAGCAATGGAAAAGCAGCTACTCCAATGCTAATGCCGGTAAGCATGGAGAAATCAAGCGATGTAATTCCTAGCTCACCGCAAGGAAAGTGGAACGTATGGGTGGTTTTATACCACCGTAAAGCAATAGCCGCGCACAATTGTACATCACCTTTTATAACATTGGTGATTCCTAAAATTGTAGACTACATAATAAGTTAAATTACGCAGTGATAATTAACTAGTTTTTTAAGTAAATGGTTCATTAGATTAGCTAAGAAATGGTGGAATTCAAGCCCGTGCAATAGTGCTACGACTCTATTCTTATTTTCCAAATGTTACTGAAAATATCTAAGTGTGTTCGATGACGAACCCCGTGAACGGATATTTCGCGACAGTTAAATTTAAATAATATCATACTATATATTTAAACTAACAACGTATTGCAATTATTTTAATCATATAAAGAAATACTTACAGTCAAACTCATCTGTGTGCTGACATGTACTTTGCCATCTGAAAGTGCGCCAAAGATGGAAAGCATAGGCAATTTCACCATGCCAAGGTTCGGATCCTGACATCCGTCAAGCTCGGCGAGTCGAGCTGAAATGTACCCCACACCCCTACGCGTCCTACCCGCTCGATCATCCCTACGGCCTTCGCGACCGCGGCGACCGCCTTCTTATTCGCCTCCGTCCTGATTATCAAGATTTTCGGTGGCTAAAAGCATATCTTCTATTATTGGCTCCTGCCCGTACAGTACGATATTCCATTCTTCGCCGCTCCTACCGACGTCGCTGCTATTGCCTTCTCTGTGCATGAACTTTTTGGCGAATTTATTTATCAATCTGGACATCCTTTCAAGCGTGTATCTTAAAAACGACATTTAATTTGGATAGAAGCTAGCAGATTTGGATGGTTGGGGATGGAAGATGGGGTAAAATGGGTTGCTCTCGGCTGAAATGGAAGGGGGGAATTGGAAAATGAAAGTGGCGGTGCCGAGTGTTGTATTAGGTTATAAGCTTATAACGGCAAAAGCTCTTTTGCCGTTATAAGTTGTTTTCCAAACCAGTCCGTGTCTAGTCTCCTCTTCCTGGTTGCGCTGCCCGTTCGCTCAGTTGCCAACGATGAGAGAGAATGGACTGAACATAACAGATTTTTGGTAATGGTCTTACAGTTATAAATCAAATACCTGTATTAGTAACATCGCACTTGATGAACATTGCAGTAGGATGGTCTATGTCAGGATGGAAAGTTTTGTTCTCCTTTTCGAACAAGGAAACAGTTTCAGTTCCTCCCTCTTCGGAAAAATCAACAACAGTTATAAAGAGACCATTTTTCGCAAGATCCAGGCCGATAGCTTTGCCTGAAACAGAAGCAAATGTCAAGTAAGTATATGTATTGTAGTAAGTTTTAAATTATGCATATGTTTTTAGCATATATTTACTTGAGGTAACTATACATACAATGGATTGAATTATTGTGTTAGTATCTGTTACCTATTCCATTAGCACCTCCAGTGACTGGAGCAGACATAGCAGGAGTTAGTTCCAATTTTCTTGCTAACTAATTAGGGATTATTAGAGAGGGTTAGTAAGTAATTTGGATTTACAGTAAGATTGGAATGATATGAGAGAGGCATGCATATCTATACTATATTATTATTAGTGAGTTAAATTTCAAGCTCACACAGGCCCCCTTGAAATTTGGCAATTGAACAGTCTCCGAGTTAACCCTAAATCATTCTTTCTCTTTCTCAACTCAACTTTCACGGCTCTCCACTTCATCATTCTTTTGTGCAAAGAAAAAAAATTAGCCTCTCCAGTTCCTCCCTTCTTCCAGACCTAAAAAATAACATAGCATCCGATTTCATCCTTCTCTGCTCCGCCCACCGTTGTCGCCGATTACTTCCCCGACCTTGCTCTCCGCTTCATCATCCTTTTGCGTAAAGAAAAAAATTAGCCCCTCCATTTCCTCCCTTTTTCTAGACCTAAAAATAACATAGCAGCCGATTTCATCTTTCTCTGCTCTGCCCACCATTGTCGCTAATTACTTCCAACGTCGCCTTCCAGATTGGGCATGGACGGAACCGGTTCATTAAAGGGGTGTCTTCGGGTTTGCGAGCTCTTCTCCGATGTAAGCACTTGTTTATTCTTCTTGGCAACTGATTTTGAATTAGATAGGTCCCTCTTCTTAGTAGTTCGATGAAGACTCCTTATGATAGTTCAATTATTAAATGATGTTTTCGGCTAGGGTTTCAGAAGACTGATCTATTTTAAAGGCGTGGTCGAAGCAATGGTGGTATTTTAGTTCCTTCATGAGTGAATCAGGTATTTTTTTTATTTTTTTCCTGTTTCTGTAGTAGAAATGTCATTTTGCTTTGATGTTCTGAACAAAAGCAATGTAGAGACCTGAAGTATTTGGATGTGCACTTTCTCATGTAAGAAATGGTGGTATTTTAGTTCCTTCATGTGTGAATCAGGTATTTTTGTTTTTTATTTTTTTCTGTCTCTTTAGTAGAAATGTCATTTTGCTTTGATGTTCTGAGCAAAAGCAATGCAGAGATCTGAACTATTTGGATGTGCACTTGCTCATGTTGGCGTTGTGGACATGCCCCGCTTCCATAAGTTCACTATTGGGCATGCTTGGATCTCTGAATTTGTATGTTCAGACAATGAAGAGGACTTTCATTGGCTTATCAAGTAAGTTGTGATAAAATACACTTTCTAGGGTAATCCTTTTTACTACCAAACATTTACTAGAGATCGTGAATGGACTTTCATTAGCCTATCAAGTAACTGCTATATAGACATTTACTGGAGACCATGGGAGAAATATGAAGGCTATTATAGTCAGTATCCAGTAATGATGTTTCTAACCGCACATCATGATGATAGGGTTGTACCATTGCATTCTTTAAAACTACCGGCAGTAAGTTTTTTCTTTTCTTCCTATTTTTAAAGAAAAAATAAATATTTTCAAAAGAGAATATGACAATTTAGTTTACTACTTTGTATTTTATATGAATTGCAGACAATGCAATATGTTTTATGTGAAAGTGTAGACAACACAATTCAACTTGAATTTTTTTACCGTCTGGAAGATGCATTAACATAACTTGAACTATGATAAATTTGTATGCAAAAACCTTTAACCAATATATATAATAGATAAACAAATTTCTATTTACTCAACATATTCCCAGAATCAAATTTTCATTATATTCTATTTTCTACTTTATTAGCAATGCAATTAGTATATTTTTATTTGAGTTAACTTTGAGGATGGATCGTTGGATTACCGCTTCATTCTTAGTTGTGTTCTATTTTTATTTTATTTTTTAATGAAAGAGCAATCCTTATAAACAAGGTGAGCACTCAATTTTTGTTAATGTGTACTCAAAATACTCATCCATGTATCTATTACAAAGATTTGTAAGAGCAAATACAACGATCATTACAAAGATGACCATATAATGTTTTGTACAAGTATAAATTAATATAATCACACTATTATAATGTAGTAAAGATAAGATGCGTTGGAGCTACGATGCATGGCTAAACAACTTGGTAATGAAGCCATAAAGCAAGTAGCCGAAAGTGTGATTGAATAAGTGAGAAACAAAGAGAGTCAAAATGCATGATTGAGTTGTTATAAGGCAGGACTTACTGATGTGTGTACATGGTAGAACATAGGCAATAGGTGCAAATGAGCTTCATATGAGGTGGAAGACTGGAGATCAAGGATTTACCAATTTGGCAGCGACTATTAAAGCAAGATTGATCAAGTAGAACCTTAAAAGGCAACAATAGTTTAAGCAAGGAAATGAATATTTTCTTTAGCCTCTGTAAACAATGGGCGCATGCATAAGCCTACATTGTCTAAATATGTACAGAGGGCATGTATGCTGAATGCTTTGAATGCAGAGAGCTTGCATAAGACTGCCAGAAACATGACTGAAGCTGATCGCAATGCACTAGGCAGGGAATTTGCCTGTAGTTGCCAAAATCTGGCTTGATAATCTAAAATAGTAGTTGAGAAATACTGGGCATGAGGATCCTATAACTGTTATATTGCAACATAGATGATGTCACATTTAGGTAGTCACACAAGGAGGATTAGTGTTGAATTTGGTTTGAAGCAAATGAGGTTTGGATGTCTATGTGTATCAGCCTGTGGTGATTTGAACAAGAATGAATGTTGCTGGTGATGCTGCCAAACTAGATGATAGATAGATGATAGCATCATGCGATAGTTTGGGCTGTAGCAATGAGGTATGCATTGAAATAATGGCTGAATGGCGATGTTGATGCCTGAACTAGGTTCAGTTCTACTGTGCTTAGCAGGCCTTTTTGTAGTGTTGAATGATTGAGAAAATCTTATAATTCTTGATTATTTTTTGAAGAAATAATATATTTTATAGGGAACTTTTGTGAAATGTCCTTTTTAAGTTTCAAAATACACAACCGTCCCTCTTCAAAAATAAGTTTTAAAAAGCCCATGTTTTTAGTTTCAGCCGAAATGCAATTATTTGCAGTAAAAACTGCAAATATTAATTGAAAAAATACAAATATTTGCACTTTATAAAAAATATCATAAAATAAAAAGGAATTAGTTTTTAACATAGAAACATGCAATCAAGTTCATATTTAATTTTCAAAGAAGAAAGAGATTTGTTTTTAAGGATAAAATTTTAGATGTAACTTAAAACATGTTTTTAGAAGGTTTTACATGTATCAAACTTAAAAATAAAGGGGCAGATCCAAATTGTTGATTCATGAGTTTTGATTCATGACACAAGCTTCAGAGATCATACGACGAAATACAAAGAGAATACTATATGAAAGCGACAAAAAGAGAATAAACGTATATTGTGAGCTACAAAGGAGATAAGACTACAATCCAGAGATTAGTATGAATATTTTATTTTATTGAGTCTTAGAATATTGTTAAAATCATTCCTCAAGTAGTCACACATACACAAATTGATCCATGTTAATTTATACATATATAAGTGTACACTGTGCAAATAACATCAGGTCGGCTGACCGACCAGGATTTTCGGTCGACCGACCCTGTGTTATGTGCACAGGTACTTTCTGTTTTGTGAACGATTTCAAACTCAGCTGACCGGCCAGATTTTCCGGTCGACCGACCAGAGAAAAACGGCTAGTTTTCTGAAGAGACGCGATCATTTCATGAAGAGGAATGTCCTCTATTTCAAGAGGTATGGACACAACTGTTAACTAAAACTCTTCATAAAAGATTACAACTCTTCTACAACTATATAAACATATTCAATTCACTTCTACAATAACCGATTCTTGTTTATATTTCTGAAATCTAATCTCTATTCATTTCTGCAAATAAAAGCATTCATTCTTATTGAATATCACTAGAATCCTTGAATTTATTCATATACTTCGATTCTACGTGATTATCTTCCTTCTAAATCTTCACACACATACATACTCTTGAGGATTTGATTATAGGAAAGTTGTACTATCAAAAGACAATCAGTGTTATTCAGAACACATTCGTCAACAAACATTTTGTATTAAGTTGAAGTCCTCTTCAGCTGTTGAGGCGGAAAAATTCCTGTTCGGCTGCTCAGTTTCCGCATTAATATACCATATTACACGATCCTTAGTACTACACGTACACTTTCATTTGGTATCAGAGCCTGGTATTCTATCGATCGTCACAACATCATAGAATAATGGCTAGAAAAAGATCCGGTCGAAGTACAGCAAGCAAAAAGCCTGAAACTATCATAGCAACGACCAATGAGGACTGTAAAAAGGTACATTCTGATTTACAAATTTCAGTATGTGGTAATAATGAATTAATTAGTTTATGCGATAAAATCTCAAAGCATAATTTTATTATTTTAGAAAAGATAAAATTTGTTGAACTTGAAAATGAGAAATTGAAAAATGAGAAGTTAGATTTAGAAAATCAACTTGGTGTTTTAAAGAGTAATTTTGAGGCTCTTACAGATTTTCTAGATAAACAAAACACCATATTTGAAAACGAGAGAGAAAAAATTTCAAAAGAAAATTTTGATTTGAAAAGACAAAATGATTTATTACAATCCTCTTTAGATAATTTAGAATCTCAAAATTTCCTTCTCAAAAATGAGAACGATACGTTAAAAAATAAGAATTCTGAATTAAATGAGAAAATTGATATTTTAAATAATAGTAATATTTCTTTTGAAAATAATAAGTGTGACTTTAAAGCTAAATTTGATAAACTTAACACTGAAGTCACAAAATTTAATAAAGGTCAAAATGATTTAAACATGATTTTATCTAGTTCTAGACCTTTACATAATAAAAATGGTTTAGGATATAATCATAGAAATAGCACTAGATACGCTTTTATGTATAATAAAAATGTTAGTGCTACTACTAAATTTCGAGTAAAGTCGAAATCAAATTTTCATCGAAATTCAAAAACTGCTATGACCAATAATATTTATAATTTCTTTAGAAGTACAAAATCATTAACGGGAAATATGAATAAAAATTATCTAAGTATTTGGGTTCCTGTTAATTGGAAAAATAGAGAAAAATGCATTAATAATTATTTTGATATGGTAGTTAATAATGAAAATTATATTTATAAAGGTACAACCACACCCAAATGGGTATGGTTTCCTAAAAATTAGGAAATTATAAGAACCTTGGGTATCGCATGCTTTAAATGTTAAATATTTTTTGATACCTTACATTATAAGGAGTAATTACTTTGTTTTATATTATTCTATGTTAACACTTATGTAGAATATAATTTATGCCTATTTTTAGATGTTGTGTAGTAAGTAAACATCATTAATATTCCTATTTGATTTGAGTATGTAATATTTAAACTCGATGTTTTCTTACTTGTGTTACATGTTCCATATTTCTTTTACATATTACATCTAGTAAGTATTCCTTTTTGTCGATGACAAAGGGGGAGAAATATATGAAAGCTAACATATTTTTTGCAGAAAAGTCGCCATATATTCAGGGGAAGGATTATAATATAGATAAGTTTTTACTTTGTCACATAAGTATTGTCATCAATCAAAAAGGGGGAGAATGTTGATTCATGAGTTTTGATTCATGACACAAGCTTCAGAGATCATACGACGAAATACAAAGAGAATACTATATGAAAGCGACAAAAAGAGAATAAACGTATATTGTGAGCTACAAAGGAGATAAGACTACAATCCAGAGATTAGTATGAATATTTTATTTTATTGAGTCTTAGAATATTGTTAAAATCATTCCTCAAGTAGTCACACATACACAAATTGATCCATGTTAATTTATACATATATAGGTGTACACTGTGCAAATAACATCAGGTCGGCTGACCGACCAGGATTTTCGGTCGATCGACCCTGTGTTATGTGCACAGGTATTTTCTGTTTTGTGAACGATTTCAAACTCAGCTGACTGGCCAGATTTTCCGGTCGACCGACCAGAGAAAAACGGCTAGTTTTCTGAAGAGACGCGATCATTTCATGAAGAGGAATGTCCTCTATTTCAAGAGGTATGGACACAACTGTTAACTAAAACTCTTCATAAAAGATTACAACTCTTCTACAACTATATAAACATATTCAATTCACTTCTACAATAACCGATTCTTGTTTATATTTCTGAAATCTAATCTCTATTCATTTCTGCAAATAAAAGCATTCATTCTTATTGAATATCACTAGAATCCTTGAATTTATTCATATACTTCGATTCTACGTGATTATCTTCCTTCTAAATCTTCACACACATACATACTCTTGAGGATTTGATTATTGGAAAGTTGTACTATCAAAAGACAATCAGTGTTATTCAGAACACATTCGTCAACAAACATTTTGTATTAAGTTGAAGTCCTCTTCGGCTGTTGAGGCGGAAAAATTCCTGTTCGGCTGCTCAGTTTCTGCATTAATATACCATATTACACGATCCTTAGTACTACACGTACACTTTCACAAATTTCCACTATTTTATACTTATGGAATGATAAAAAGTGGGCATTCCTAATTTAATAATTGACTGAAACATAAATCATACTTAAGTAGGGTAATAGTTATCTTTGGGATATCAAATCCAAGGTTGTTCTTCTCTACACAAATCTTTTATTTATTATTATCATTTTGGAGATGTCAGCATTTATGATGTATCATAATAGTATTTATATTACTAAGTACTCCATTTTTGTGTTTTCTACATTCAAATACATATATGATTGCTTGACTACAATTTAATTTCGTGTCGCTTAACCAAGCTTTCACATTGTACCATTTCAAGCTTACTGTCCATGTTGCTTCAAACCACACTAATTCATCTAGAAAGCATTCTATAGCAAACCCAATTACATTTAACTGCGATGATTAAGTTTGTATAGATCAATTTTGCTCATAATCTTGAATAGTAGTTGCTTTTATTAATTTATATGTACTAAGTTTGCTTATTCCCTTACATTTAGTCTGCCACATTTAGTTGTATTTAGGTATAGTATGCAACAAACTCTGGTTCTCTTTTTATATGTAATCAGTCACTATTATTTTTGTTTATAGTTTTTGTTTATTATTTCCATTTCTATAGACATTAATATCATGACATATTTTTAAATGTTTTCTTTACCTTCACTGCTACATTAGTAGGCTACTCATCTTATTTTATATATCCATATAGGTTGCATAACTAACAGATAGGCAATAAATATTTAGTTTTAAATTATAGTTGGTCTTTTATTTTAGGAATTCTCTTTATCAGCTATGAACCTGATTATATAGTTTTTTATAACTGAAAGCAATAAATTTTGTGAACTGTGCAAATTATTTATTTTTTAAGGCAAGCACATACATCTTTTGTTTATGAATTGAACTAAATCATGATCAAAATGAATTGCAGCCACCCTATTTTTTTTTGTCATTGCTAAATTTGCATAATATGTTCATTAACTATGTATATATTGTTTCAATCATTGTTTTATTCTTTTAGAAAGTAGGGGATCTCATGTTACAACCATAAGGTGAGCGTTGAAGATAGTGTTTTTGTACCAGCTCTTTTTAGTCCTGAAATTTAAGTTCACTTTTAACATAGAATATAGAAACAAGGATCTGGGATATTGAAGATATAATGTAATTTAACATCTGTGCAGTCAAGAAAAGGTATATTTACTTATTACTTGATTTACTTCCATTATGCTAACATTTAGAACTACAATTTCATATTGGCTGGATTAAGAAATAAATAAATTGGGGGTGATCTGCTATTTAAGAAACTGCATATGGATCAGATCAATCTAAGATTTTACGAATAACTGACATTTGGTTATTTTTCTCAAGTTAATCCACTGTTTTGCTAGCATATTTCTATTGGCATTGTTTCTTCATGAATGTTTTATATATGTTTTTAACATGTGCCCTAAGGGCTCATGTTAAGACTGTTAAATTACCTAAATAACTCCCCTTCTTGAATACCACTTATTTATTTATTGTTTAAGGATGGAATACATATTTGAATAAATTTTTTGTCTTTTAATAAATAAATATCATTCTTAATATGTACCCTTGGAGCACACATTAATAATACCCATGTTTTTATTATCACGGTTTTATGAATTGGAATTAATGGTCCAGTTATGTATTGTGCATTAATGGTAAAAGCCCCATCAATGCCATGCCCTGTTATAATTCACAAATATTACTCATTGCAGCTTTTCAAATATAAAAAATATAATGCCATATGATGTGGCTTAAATACTGATAAAATTTAGGAAATCTATATATTAACATTACACCTCTAAAAAGCATAATAGAATTTCAGCTTGCATTGAAAAAATTACACGATAATGATCTTTACTGCTTTAATACCTTTAAATTTATATGACTACACCAACGAAATCGATCTGTATTGGACTTATTATATTGATTTGTTTTTAGATCTCTTTTAAGTATGCATACTTTTATACACATGATGAAATGAGAGAATTTCTAACAACTGTTCACTATTAGTTTAACTTTTCCTGTATAATTCTCTAATTGACCAAACTAATGTTTAGCTGTGTGCTTTTTCCCCAAATTCAATGGTTTAATGTTAAAATGAGCAGAGTAGCTCAAAGGCTCAAGAAAGTCACAGTAATAAGTACAAACAAATATAGACCCAAGTTTATAAATATTTAGAAAGCCAATATAAAGTCAATTTGACATGTCAATATGTGCATGTGTGAGCAATATGTGACAGAACGGTATTTGTTATATAAACTATATTTCAGTAACAATCAATAACATTCAATAGTTTATAAAGTCATTGCCTTTATTTCAAACGCCTTTATCACTATCAATATGTGAGCCCAAACCAGCGCTTATTTTCCATGTCTGTATCAAATTTTGTACAACTAAATTTCCACAACACAACCGACTCTATCTACGACAAATATTGCATATGGAATTAAGTCATCAAATAATATACAAATTATTTCAAAAATGGAAAAATAATTTTGCGCTGACGTGTTAACGGTTAGATAGCCGTGTATTTATTTGTTAATAAATAATATGAACATTTTATTTTGAACTTTTAGTACCTTATACATTATGATGTGTGACTCTTTTGAAACAATTATTAAGACATACATTACCAACTAAATAGAAATAACAACATACAAGCTTTTTAAACTTTCAAACCATAATCACATGACATGTCCATGGAGATTGTTATTTATATATAGGAGGAGCAAAAGTCTGCATTAGAGGAGCTGAAAATTGTTGACCAACAACATAAACTCTGAAGGTAGGTATTTCTTTTGGTCTTATTACCCTTTTTTGTTCACAAATTCAAGTAGCTACAAATAATTAGAAGTTTAAATTGATGTTTTGTTTAAATTCAGCTATGCACCAGCACCCTTCTCTCTTTGCAGGTGTAGGTTTCTTTTAGCACAACATTGTTTGCAGGTGTAGGGAACCGTACCTATTCGAAGAACTACTGAGAATTATATATTGAGAGCTGATTCATTTTGCAGATTCGCAACAAAACTAATCAAGATTGTAGACTCCTCTAGCAATTTCCATGAGGTAAATGTGCTTACAACTTTCCATTTTTCTTCTTCTTTTTTTTCTTCTCTTTTTCCTTTCTTGCATTTGGAATACTAGCTAACTGATGTCTAAAAAATTATTATACTCTACATTTCAAAACCTTTAATGTTATTGTATTGAAAAGATTGCCGTTTCGATCAAACTAATAATGCATTTTGCTTTATTAGTCCCCAAAATGTCATTATACGTTATTGACTAAATCTTCCCTTCGGTAACTGTTATTAAATTGGTCATTTATTCTACACAAAATTTGCAATGTGTCTTTTATGGTAATATCTCATATCAAAGTATAAAATATGGGTAGCATTTATCACCTACTGTATTAAATTCTGTAATAACATTCTTCTATATATAAATATACGCCATTAACCGTTCAAAAAATTACATTTCCCACAATAGTAATTTATTATCAATCTCATTGCATATATCCGTCATATTAATTACAACTTAAATTCATATACAAATTAGTACACATAGCATAATTAGGTAGTAAAATTACATATATGAATTTATCGGCAATTTAAAATTATTATATATATAGTGTTTAGTAAACAATTTTCTTTAAATTTATATTCCATAATGGTTACAAATTTATTTTAAACAGGCACAACACTTTACGCTGTACAAATTTATGCATACAATAGTAAATGATAAAATTACGATTATCCATCGTAAACAGTCAAACATTTGACCAAATCTTCTCTTCGGCAACTACTATTGAATTTTTCATTTATTCCATGTAAAATAAAATTTTGTAATGTCGTTGTTTTTGGGAATATCTCATATCAAAGCATAAAATAAGGATATCATTTATTACCTTATAAATGATAAAATTACGGTATAACCATCGTAAACAGAGAGAAAATTGCAATGTCAGTATACGTTATTGACTAAATCTTCTCCTCAGCAACTGCTATTGAATTTGTCATTTATTCTATGCAAAATAAAATTTTGTAATGTGTCTTTTTTGGGAATATCTCATATCAAAGTATAAAATATGGATAGCATATATTACCTTATATTAAATTCTGCAATAATATTCTTCTATGTACACACACGTACCATTAACCCTTCAAAAATTACATTCCCCATAATAGTGATTTATTATCAATCCCATTGCATACTCCTATCCTATTAACTCCAACTTCATTATCTCTTACCTAAATTATATTTTATTTATCCTAAATAATTTGTAGCGCTTGCCTCATTCATTAACAAAATGAAATAGAAGGTTATAGAAGAAGAGCAAACAAATCGGTTTTCAAGTAACAATCAACTACTAGGTACGCTGTTTTATAATCATAGACTTTAGATTTTACTGTGATTTACCTATTTTTATATTTTCTCATTCTGATATATTGATAATGATTATATGATTTTTTTTCATTAACCATCAAAGGTGCTTTAGCTACATGTTTGTATGTGTACCTTTTCATGTTAGGTGCGTTTGTTAAAGAAAGATGCACTTTTTCACTGAAGTTGTTATTCCACAAATAGACCTTTTTTGTACTTGGCTAAATTTGTCTATTAATTTCGAGTATTGTCCAATTTAGTTATAGGAAAATTCACCTGACGAATTCTGTATTATTATTCCATCATGAGCATTCAAAGACTTAGGTGATGCAGTGTGAATGAAAAATTGTACAGTTTTGATTATCAGTGAAAGTAAGTTTGATAGCCATATTTTTGTCCATTTCATTACCTGTTATATTTCACTTTAGACAGGGCCGGTAGAAGAAACGCTAATTAGAATGCTTACTTGACAGGATCATGTACAATGATGCGTCTCACGATGTTCTTCCTCCCCTCCTACTTGAATACCAAACTAAAGAGTAGAGATGTTTTCTCCACTGTGCATACACCATTCTTTGGTAACAGATGCACCTCCCTGAACCACTTGGCATACCTCTGTTTCAAGACTTACTTTTCCACACTACTGCCATCATTTATCTACCACTCCCCTTGCATCTTGCCACACCCGTACATGCTCCTAACCTTTTTTCCCCTCAACATTTTCCAAGCACACACATATGTTTCCAAGCACAATTTAACCATGAGTTTCTACCAACATACATGAGTCTCTGCCAACACACATGCCTCACGATTTTTCAGCAAACTTAACATACCATCCTGCAAATGATCACACATCAGAAATATGCGCATCAAGTCTTCTTCAGCAAAGCTATGTTTTAGCAAAGCCTTGGAGTTTCAATAGCTAAAGTTGGCTCCCAAATTTCTATTGTAATTCTGCAACAATATCAAGTCCCCACATGCACTCAGCATAGCAGCAAAGCCATCCTTCAACATAAGTGGAGCAACTATGGCTAGCATCCATCACATAAGTGTAGCAGCGCAACGCCTTTCATTACCAGACCTCGCCTTTGCCACCTTGCAATCCACGGGTCCCTTGCAATCCTAACGGTCCACAAGGATTCTAGCATGCTTGACGCATTTTTGGAATAAAATAAGCAGTTTGGAATTTTGTTCACTATTATGACAATTTTTCTCAACTAGAGGCCCTAGATAATAATGTATCTTTTTTTCATCTATGTTTTTCTCATTTATTGAAGATCTAAGGATGATCTTCTATATGTATGAGGCATGACCTGTCAAACATATGTATGGTTTTTGCCAATTCTATCAATAAGGTGATGAGTGATCTCTTTAGAAGACCACTCTTTCATAAAAAAAAATTTGTAAAAAATACGCTCCTATAATAGTTTGCAAGTACAATGCTATAAACTGAATAGCTTATTGAATATCATTACCGTGTGAGAAATAACTATTTTTAGACATGAGTGTATAAAATAAAATTAACCTTGACACTTACTAAAAATGAGAAAATGTTGTTATTCAACCACTTAAATGCACAGTTTGAAATGATGGGTTTCTTTATAGTACCAAATTTGAATGCTACACATTAGCGTCAAGCAGTTTTATACTTTTTAAAGTATCAAGGGTCTATGGGAAAGAGAGTAACATGGAAGCATAATCACTATGAAGAAAAAGAACAATTCTCAAGATATTGATATAGTTGTTGATTAACTTTTTAAAGAGAGATGATGTAAGGTTTCCAGATTTTGAACTTTAGGACTAATTTTTATGTTTATTTCTTTTCTCGAGATATTGATATATTACTTGGTTACTTTTGTTGCTTTATTGTATTATTTCTTGAAATCAACCAAGTCTCACACACATAATAATAAATAATTGATTTGTACCTTTGTATATTTGTTTATGTAAAAGCATACAACATTATGCGTACTTAAAAGTGCAGTTGTAAGATCCAAAAATATTATTAACGGTGTTTATTAATATCTATTTTTCTTATGAAAATATGAAGAAGAAATATCCACAATGAATTAACATAAAAGATCAAGTAAGCATATGGTCTATGCAACTACAATATTTTTGCCCGATCCGTGTGCGAAGCACGGGTTTACACTAGTTATATAGTATTTATAGCTGTTGGTTTCTAATATTTAATTATTTAAGATGGTCCATTCAGGTGTGCGAGATGCAGAAGTACACAAATGCATAACAACTAGAGCATCTTCAACAAAATATTGGTTTCATATTACATTTTTACTAATTAGAAAATTTAATCTAGGTGATTTCCCAACGAAGATCGAATCAGGCACTTGCTTAACAAGCATCAAAGTTTTATAAGGTGCTAGGCGCTTGTTACACAAGCGTCTGGACATAAGATTTTTGTTGAACAAGCGTCTAAAACGCTTGTTAAATAAGTGTCCAAATTTTATATGTCTGTTCAACAGACCTGAGAGTTGAACGCTTGTTGAACGAGCGTTTAAACAAATTATAAATTCTCAAACCATCCATCTGAATTTGAAACCAATTACAAATTATAACACCAGTTGGAGATTATTTAGAGGCTACATTTTACATTTTGTAATTTGTAATATGCTATTGTAGAATTTTTCAGAGATTTTCAATCATAAATGTCTAACTAGTATACTATTATATTATGAATAAATTAAGGTGTGCGTTGTTTACTTTTACTGTAATTTTGAATCAAAGATGTGATACATGATAAAAAGAATGCACAACATGCTTTCTGATGCAGCAGCATACCTGGATTCGAAGACGAAAGCATTCTCCGACCTAAATTCCAGTATCCGCGACCTACGACCTAAGTGCTCCGACCTAATACCTCACCGCGACCTACGACCTAAGTGCTCCGACCTAACAATGCCGCGACCTACCAGACTCTCCGACCTAACTTCCATTCCACGACTTAACTCCACCGAAAGACATAAGCAAGTCGTCTCCGACCTAATTGCTTTCCCCACGACCCAATTCAACTGCGACATCACGATCCACGACCCAACCCAATCGAGCGACCTACTACCTCTGCTCTAAGTCGCGACCGACCTAAACTTCCACGACCCAAGACTCCACGACTTATCACTTCAGCGAGGCTCCAAACCCCATGACTTATCACCTCCACGACTTAAACCCTTCTCCAACCTAAACACAAATCACGAACTAAACTAAGTCGCTTCCCAAATTCTCAGAAGGTCGCGAGGATCTCTTTGCCGTGCTTCAATTTAGGTCGCGTGAAGATTATTAGGTCGCGTGAAGTTTGTTAAGTCACGTGCGTTCTTTAAGTCGCGTGCATTTCTTTATGTCGCGTGAACGAGCTATGTAAGTCGTTAATTACTTAGATCGTGTAACTACTGCTAAGTCGTTTGTAATCCGTTTTGTAACTCGTGTTGTTGAGTGTTGTAAATATTCTAAGTGTTAGGTCATTCAAGACCTATGAGTTGTGTTGTAAGTGTTGTGTTGTATGTCTATAAATAGGCGAGTTATATCATTTGTAATGGTTGTTGAATTTGAATAAAATTTCCTTTGTTAGCTTTGTGCTTTCATCCAATTGGTAGTCGAGTGTAATCTCCTATCTCCTCTTTCGGCATTCGAGTGCGCTCGAATCAACGATCGTAGAAGCCAATTCACGGTATCTAGTGCGCTAGATCAACGTATGAAGAATTGCAGATCTTCCTTCACGGTATCGTGCGCGATCAACATGACGAAGATAGCTAGAATTCGGTATCTTCGGATCAACGAATTTGGGCATTTCAGTATTTCTCAATCCACCGATTGCTACGTTCATCGTATCATCAATTTTTGTATTCCACCGCTGCGTCATTTGGTATCAGAGCTAGAATGCAAGGAGTTTGCGTAGATTTTTGGAGTTGTGCGAGATTTACATCATTTGGAGAAGTGGGTTATCGAGATTTTGAAGAGATTTGTTCGTTTGGAGATTTTTGAAGACTTCAACAAGTGGGTAGTTTTGATTTGAATAATTTTAGATCGAAGTGAAGTTTTTGTTGGAATTTGTTGAAGATTGATCTTCCCTCCGAGAAGAGCTAACCATTATCGCAACATTGATGCTTTGTATGGGAGAGAAGAGGCCAATGAGATGGAGCAAAGAATTAACGAAAATTTTAATGAGAAGCTTAATGAAGGGATTGGACGATTAGAGAGAATGATGTTGGAGATGAGTCAAAATCAGAGAAGAGTTTCACCTAAATCGAGCCATGGGAGAAGTAGAGTTTCACCACAATCAGATTGAGAGAGAAGTGTTGATAGTGATCATAGAAGCGTGGATCGAGATTGTGATAGAAATGTTGATGATCGAAGTCATGATAGAAATGCGACTGATCGAGATCGGAGGAATGTAGATCGTAGGAATGTTGGTGGAAGAAATGGTGGTGGTAGAGATGTTGGTGGTTAGGATCGACATCGATATACATCGGATTGTGAAGAAGAGTATGATGGTGGTAGTGTTCATGGACGAGGGCGTGGACAAGGAAGAAATCAGTCGGAGTACGATCACAAGTGGGAATCTGGGATGAAGACTGAAATTCCAGAATTCAAAGGTGGTATGCAAGCTGAGGAGTTTTTGGACTGGTTGTCTAATGTGGAGGAGATTTTTGACTTCAAAGAGGTTCCAGAACATCGTAGAGTGAAATTGGTTGCTACAAGGTTGAGGGGTAGAGCTTTGGCATGGTGGCAGCAAACCAAACTTACACGTGAACGAATGGGGAAGTCAAAAGTTGAATCTTGGGAGAAGATGAAGAAATTGGTGAAAGAAACGTTCTTACCTTACAATTATCAATCTTTGATGTATCAACGTTTGCAGAATTTGAGGCAGGGCACGAAGACTGTTAATGATTACGCGGATGAGTTTTACTAGCTTATTGCAAGGAATGATATTATGGAAACAGAAGAGCAGCTGACATCTAGATTCATTGGGGGATTGAGAATGCAGATTCAGGATATGGTTAATATGTTCGATCCAAGATCTGTGGCAGAAGCACATCAGAAAGCGTTGGCTTGGGAGAAACAGGGGCGACGAGGAGGTGGTGTGTTTACTAATTCCAACAATCAAGTGAAGGGTGTTAGTGGGAGTTCTAATGTTTCTAAACCTATCAGTAAACCAGTGGTGAAGGAGGCTGAGAAGGCGAAGGTTAACAACAGTTTCAAATGTTACAATTGTCAGGAGATGGGTCATAAAAGCAATGAGTGTCCAAAGCCAAAGAAGAGAGCCATGATTGCAGAAGTTGAGGATGAGGATGTTGATGGCGATTGTTCTAGTCCAGTTGAGGAGGATGAGCAGGATATTGCATCAGGAGATGAAGGTTGTAATCTAATGCTGAGAAGATCATGTTTGACACCGAAGCAGGAAGAGGCTAGTTGGTTGAGGAGTAATATCTTTCAGTCGACATGTACTATATTGGGAAAGGTGTGTAAATTTGTGATTGATGCAGGAAGCTGTGACAATATCATTTCCACCGAGGTTGTAACAAAGTTGAAGTTAAAGACAGAGAAGCATCCGAATCCATACAAGTTAGCATGGTTGAGAAAAGGAGGAAAAGTGAAAGTGGATAGACGAGTTCGAGTTCCATTCTCTATTGGGAAGAAATACAAAGACGAAATCTGGTGTGATGTAGTAGAGATGGATGTTTGTCACTTACTTTTGGGAAGACCATGGCAGTATGATCGAGCAGTACAGCATGACGGTCGGACCAATAGCTACAGCTTTATGTTTGAAGGTACGAAGATTATCCTAATTCCAAAGAAGAGACCACAAGGAGAAAGTAAGACAGAAGAGATTGAAGAGCTGAAAACTTTATTATCTTTGAAGGAATTTGTTAAGGAGGTTGAGGAAGAGCCGAAAGTATTCTTGTTGATTGGGCGAGAGTGTCAAGAAGTGGTTGAGATTCCAGAGGAAGTGAAACCAATATTGAAAGAATTTGAAGATGTATTTCCAAAGGAGTTACCAGAGGAGTTACCGCCACTGAGAGACATTCAACATCAAATTGATCTTGTTCCGGGAGCAATGTTGCCACACAGACCACATTATCGAATGAGTCCGAAGGAACATGAAGAATTGAGGAGGCAAGTGGAAGAATTGCTTGAACAGGGGCGTGTGCAGGAAAGTTTGAGTTCATGTGCTGTACCAGCATTACTTGTACCAAAGAAGGACGGGACGTGAAGAATGTGTACTGATAGTCGGGCATTGAATAAGATTACTGTAAGATACAGATTTCCGATGCCGAGATTGGATGACTTGTTGGATCAATTGAGTGGAGCTACTATCTTTTCGAAGATTGATTTGAAGAGCGGATATCATCAAATTCGTATCAGACCAGGTGATGAGTGGAAGACTGCTTTTAAAACCAGGTTGGGTCTATACGAATGGTTGGTAATGCCGTTTGGACTTTCGAATGCGCCGAGTACATTTATGCGGGTGATGAATCAGATTTTTAGACCATTCATCGGGAAGTTTGTGGTGGTATATTTCGACGACATTCTGATATATAGTGGAAGTCCGGAGGAACATTTGAATCATCTGAGAGAAGTATTGATGGTCCTAAGACAAGACTGCAACGAAGAAGTGCGTGTTCATGACGCATAGTGTTTTATTTCTGGGATATGTTGTTTCGAAAGAAGGTATACGGGTGGACCAAAGTAAAATTGAAGCGATCAGAGATTGGCCACAACCCAAGACGATAGCAGAGGTTCGGAGTTTTCATGGGTTGGCTTCATTTTATAGAAGATTTATTCCACACATTAGTAGTGTGATGGCACCTGTTACAGATTGTATGAAGGGCAAACGGTTTTCATGGACGGAGGAAGCAGGAGTTGCTTTTGAATGAATCAAGGAGTTGTTGATGACAACACCAATTCTAGCCTTACTTGATTTTCAGTTGTTGTTTGAATTACATACTGACGCGTCGAAGGTTGGAATTGGAGGGGTGTTGAGTCAGAGGGGGCGTCCTATTGCATATTTCAGTGAGAAGCTGTCGGGAGCAAAGATGAGATATAGTACATATGATGTGGAATTTTATGCTGTTGTGCAAGCTATTAAACACTGGAGACACTATCTATTTCAGAAAGAGTTTGTTCTTTACACTGATCATGAGGCGTTGAAACATTTACAAGGGCAAGACAAGATTTCATCGAGACATGCATCATGGATTGCATATCTACAATAGTTTACGTTTGTTGTAAAACACAAATCAGGAGTGACGAATCGTGTGGCTGATGCTTTGAGCCAAAGGGATCATTTGTTAACTACGATGAAAGTTGAAGTGACCGGGTTTGATGTGTTACCAGAGTTATTTGGTGATGATCCTTACTTTGCAAAGTTTGTTGATAAAGTCAAGGAGGGAGAGACGGATGAATTTGTGATGGTTGATGGTTTTCTGTTCAAGGGAAATCGATTATGTATACCGGATTGTAGTTTGAGAATAAAGATTGTGAAGGAATTGCATGAGGAAGGTCATGTGGGTAGAGACCGTGCATTACAGCTGATTTATCAATCTTATTTTTGGCCATCAATGAGGAAAGAAGTGGAAAGGTTTGTGGAGCGATGTCATATCTGTCAAATTTCGAAAGGAACTGCGACCAATGCTGGATTATATATGCCGTTACCTGTACCAACTAAGCCTTGGGTTGATGTGAGTATGGATTTTGTTTTGGGTTTGCCTCGAACTCAAAGGGGAAACGATTCCATTTATGTAGTGGTTGACCGATTTTCGAAAATGGCACATTTCATCGCATGTAAGAAGACAGCAGATGCCGTCCGAGTCGCCCAGTTATTCTTTAAGGAGGTGTATCGATTGCATGGGCTACCTGAATCTATTGTTTCAGACAGGGATACTAGATTTTTGAGTCACTTTTGGCTGAGTTTGTGGAAGATGGTGGGAACGAAGCTGAACTTTAGTAGTGCATATCATCCTCAAACAGATGGGCAAACGGAAGTGGTGAATAGATCGTTGGGAAACTTGTTGCAATGTCTTGTACAGGATAATTTGAAAAGTTGGGACTTAAAGTTGTGTCAGGCAGAGTTTGCTCATAATCATGCTGTTAACCGAAGCACTGGTTTCAGTCCATTTCAGATCGTATATTCAAGCTTGCCAAAGGGGCCATTGGATTTAGCGATAGTGCCACAACTGAATGGGACAATTAAACGGGCTGTTGATTTTGTTGATGGATTGACAGAATGCCATAGAATCGTTCAGGAACGTTTGGAGAAGACAAATGAGAAGTATAAACGAGCTGCGGATAAGAAGAGAAGAAGTGTGGAGTTCAACGAAGGTGATTTTGTGTACGCGGTGTTGACAAAGGATCGATTTCCAGTTGGAACGTACAACAAGTTGAAAGCTCGAAAAATTGGTCCGTTAGAAATTTTGAAGAAGATCAATAATAATGCATATCGGTTGAAGTTGCCAGATCATATTCACACTGCTGACGTTTTCAACGTTAAACATTTGATTCCGTACCATGGGGATGAGCTTGTTGAAGAAGAGAGAAGTACAAATTCGAGGTCGAATTTTTGCCAACAAGGGGAGGATGATGCAGCAGCGTACCTGGATTCGAAGACGAAAGCATTCTCCGACCTAAATTCCAGTATCCGCGACCTACGACCTAAGTGCTCCGACCTAATACCTCACCGCGACCTACGACCTAAGTGCTCCGACCTAACAATGCCGCGACCTACCAGACTCTCCGACCTAACTTCCATTCCACGACTTAACTCCACCGAAAGACATAAACAAGTCGTCTCCAACCTAATTGCTTTCCCTACGACCCAATTCAACTGCGACATCACGATCCACGACCCAACCCAATCGAGCGACCTACTACCTCTGCTCTAAGTCGCGACCGACCTAAACTTCCACGACCCAAGATTCCACGACTTATCACTTCAGCGAGTCTCCAAACCCCATGACTTATCACCTCCACGACTTAAACCCTTCTCCAACCTAAACCTAAATCACGAACTAAACTAAGTCGCTTCCCAAATTCTCAGAAGGTCACGAGGATCTCTTTGCCGTGCTTCAATTTAGGCCGCGTGAAGATTATTAGGTCGCGTGAAGTTTGTTAAGTCGCGTGCGTTCTTTAAGTCGCGTGCATTTCTTTAAGTCGCGTGAACGAGCTATGTAAGTCGTTAATTACTTAGATCGTGTAACTACTGCTAAGTCGTTTGTAATCCGTTTTGTAACTCGTGTTGTTGAGTGTTGTAAATATTCTAAGTGTTAGGTCATTCAAGATCTATGAGTTGTGTTGTAAGTGTTGTGTTGTATGCCTATAAATAGGCGAGTTATATCATTTGTAATGGTTGTTGAATTTGAATAAAATTTCCTTTGTTAGCTTTGTGCTTTCATCCAATTGGTAGTCGAGTGTAATCTCCTATCTCCTCTTTCGGCATTCGAGTGCGCTCGAATCAACGATCGTAGAAGCCAATTCACAGTATCTAGTGCGCTAGATCAACGTATAAAGAATTGCAGATCTTCCTTCACGGTATCGTGCGCGATCAACATGACGAAGATAGCTAGAATTCGGTATCTTCGGATCAACGAATTTGGGCATTTCAGTATTTCTCAATCCACCGATTGCTACATTCATCGTATCATCAATTTTTGTATTCCGCCGCTGCGTCATTTGGTATCAGAGCTAGAACGCAAGGAGTTTGCATAGATTTTTGGAGTTGTGCGAGATTTACATCATTTGGAGAAGTGGGTTATCGAGATTTTGAAGAGATTTGTTCGTTTGGAGATTTTTGAAGACTTCAACAAGTGGGTAGTTTTGATTTGAATATTTTTAGATCGAAGTGAAGTTTTTGTTGGAATTTGTTGAAGATTGATCTTCCCTCCGAGAAGAGCTAACCGTTATCGCAACATTGATGCTTTGTATGGGAGAGAAGAGGCCGATGAGATGGAGCAAAGAATTAATGAAAATTTTAATGAGAAGCTTAATGAAGGGATTGGACGATTAGAGAGAATGATGTTGGAGATGAGTCAAAATCAGAGAAGAGTTTCACCTGAATCGAGCCATGGGAGAAGTAGAGTTTCACCACAATCAAATCGAGAGAGAAGTGTTGATAGTGATCATAGAAGCGTGGATCGAGATTGTGATAGAAATGTTGATGATCGAAGTCGTGATAGAAATGTGACTGATCGAGATCGGAGGAATGTAGATCGTAGGAATGTTGGTGGAAGAAATGGTGGTGGTAGAGATGTTGGTGGTCAGGATCGACATCGATATACATTGGATTGTGAAGAAGAGTATGATGGTGGTAGTGTTCATGGACGAGGGCGTGGACAAGGAAGAAATCAGTCGGAGTACGATCACAAGTGGGAATCTGGGATGAAGACTGAAATTCCAAAATTCAAAGGTGGTATGCAAGCTGAGGAGTTTTTGGACTGGTTGTCTAATGTGGAGGAGATTTTTGACTTCAAAGAGGTTCCAGAACATCGTAGAGTGAAATTGGTTGCTACAAGGTTGAGGGGTAGAGCTTTGGCATGGTGGCAGCAAACCAAACTTACACGTGAACGAATGGGGAAGTCAAAAGTTGAATCTTGGGAGAAGATGAAGAAATTGATGAAAGCAACGTTCTTACCTTACAATTATCAATCTTTGATGTATCAACGTTTGCAGAATTTGAGGCAGGGCACGAAGACTGTTAATGATTACGCGGATGAGTTTTACCAGCTTATTGCGAGGAATGATATTATGGAAACAGAAGAGAAGCTGACATCTAGATTCATTGGGGGATTGAGAATGCAGATTCAAGATATGGTTAATATGTTCGATCCAAGATCTGTGGCAGAAGCACATCAAAAAGCGTTGGCTTGGGAGAAACAGGGGCGACGAGGAGGTGGTGTGTTTACTAATTCCAACAATCAAGTGAAGGGTGTTAGTGGGAGTTCTAATGTTTCTAAACCTATCAGTAAACCAGTGGTGAAGGAGGCTGAGAAGGCGAAGGTTAACAACAGTTTCAAATGTTACAATTGTCAGGAGATGGGTCATAAAAGCAATGAGTGTCCAAAGCCAAAGAAGAGAGCCATGATTGCAGAAGTTGAGGATGAGGATGTTGATGGCGATTGTTCTAGTCCAGTTGAGGAGGATGAGCAGGATATTGCGTCAGGAGATGAAGGTTGTAATCTAATGCTGAGAAGATCATGTTTGACACCAAAGCAGGAAGAGGCTAGTTGGTTGAGGAGTAATATCTTTCAGTCGACATGTACTATATTGGGAAAGGTGTGTAAATTTGTGATTAATGCAGGAAGCTGTGACAATATCATTACCACCGAGGCTGTAACAAAGTCGAAGTTAAAGACAGAGAAGCATCCGAATCCATACAAGTTAGCATGGTTGAGAAAAGGAGGAGAAGTGAAAGTGGATAGACGAGTTCGAGTTCCATTCTCTATTGGGAAGAAATACAAAGACGAAATCTGGTGTGATGTAGTAGAGATGGATGTTTGTCACTTACTTTTGGGAAGACTACAGCAGTATGATCGAGCAGTACAGCATGACGGTCGGACCAATAGCTACAGCTTTATGTTTGAAGGTACGAAGATTATCCTAGTTCCAAAGAAGAGACCACAAGGAGAAAGTAAGACAAAAGAGATTGAAGAGCTGAAAACTTTATTATCTTTGAAGGAATTTGTTAAGGAGGTTGAGGAAGAGCTGGAAGTATTCTTGTTGATTGGGCGAGAGAGTCAAGAAGTGGTTGAGATTCCAGAGGAAGTGAAACCAGTATTGAAAGAATTTGAAGACGTATTTCCAAAGGAGTTACCAGAGGAGTTACCGCCACCGAGAGACATTCAACATCAAATTGATCTTGTTCCGGGAGCAATGTTGCCACACAGACCACATTATCGAATGAGTCCGAAGGAACATGAAGAATTGAGGAGGCAAGTGGAAGAATTGCTTGAACAGGGGCGTGTGCAGGAAAGTTTGAGTCCATGTGCTGTACCAGCATTACTTGTACCAAAGAAGGACGGGACGTGGAGAATGTGTACTGATAGTCGGGCATTGAATAAGATTACTGTAAGATACAGATTTCCGATGCCGAGATTGGATGACTTGTTGGATCAATTGAGCGGAGCTACTATCTTTTCGAAGATTGATTTGAAGAGCGGATATCATCAAATTCGTATCAGACCAGGTGATGAGTGGAAGACTGCTTTTAAAACCAGGGAGGGTCTAAACGAATGGTTGGTAATGCCGTTTGGACTTTCGAATGTGCCGAGTACATTTATGCGGGTGATGAATCAGATTTTTAGACCATTCATCGGGAAGTTTGTGGTGGTATATTTCGACGACATTCTGATATATAGTGGAAGTCCGGAGGAACATTTGAATCATCTGAGAGAAGTATTGATGGTCCTAAGACAAGAACAATTTTATGCTGCAACGAAGAAGTGCATGTTCATGACGCATAGTGTTTTATTTCTGGGATATGTTGTTTCGAAAGAAGGTATACGGGTGGACCAAAGTAAAATTGAAGCGATTAGAGATTGGCCACAACCCAAGACGATAATAGAGGTTCGGAGTTTTCATGGGTTGGCTTCATTTTATAGAAGATTTATTCCACACTTTAGTAGTGTGATGGCACCTGTTACAGATTGTATGAAGGGCAAACAGTTTTCATGGACGGAGGAAGCAGGAGTTGCTTTTGAACGAATCAAGGAGTTGTTGACGACAGCACCAATTCTAGCCTTACCTGATTTTCAGTTGTTGTTTGAATTACATACTGATGCGTCGAAGGTTGGAATTGGAGGGGTGTTGAGTCAGAGGGGGCGTCCTATTGCATATTTCAGTGAGAAGCTGTCGGGAGCAAAGATGAGATATAGTACATATGATGTGGAATTTTATGCTGTTGTGCAAGCTATTAAACACTGGAGACACTGTCTATTTCAGAAAGAGTTTGTTCTTTACACTGATCATGAGGCGTTGAAACATTTACAAGGGCAAGACAAGATTTCATCGAGACATGCATCATGGATTGCATATCTGCAACAGTTTACGTTTGTTGTAAAACACAAATCAGGAGTGAAGAATCGTGTGGCTGATGCTTTGAGCCGAAGGGATCATTTGTTAACTACGATGATAGAAGTGACCGGGTTTGATGTGTTACCAGAGTTATTTGGTGATGATCCTTACTTTGCAAAGTTTGTTGATAAAGTCAAGGAGGGAGAGACGGATGAATTTGTGATGGTTGATGGTTTTCTGTTCAAGGGAAATCGATTATGTATACCGGATTGTAGTTTGAGAATGAAGATTGTGAAGGAATTGCATGAGGAAGGTCATGTGGGTAGAGACCATACATTACAGCCGATTTCTCAATCTTATTTTTGGCTATCAATGAGGAAAGAAGTGGAAAGGTTTGTGGAGCGATGTCATATCTGTCAAATTTCGAAAGGAACTGCGACCAATGCTGGATTGTATATGCCGTTACCTGTACCAACTAAGCCTTGGGTTGATGTGAGTATGGATTTTGTTTTGGGTTTGCCTCGAACTCAAAGGGGAAACGATTCCATTTATGTGGTGGTTGACCGATTTTCGAAAATGGCACATTTCATCGCATGTAAGAAGATAGCAGATGCCGTCCGAGTCGCCCAGTTATTCTTTAAGGAGGTGTATCGATTGCATGGGCTACCTGAATCGATTGTTTCAGACAGGGATACTTGTTGAGTCACTTTTGGCTGAGTTTGTGGAAGATGGTGGGAACGAAGCTTGTGGTTTGAGGATACTAGATTTTTGAGTCACTTTTGGCTGAGTTTGTGGAAGATGGTGGGAACGAAGCTGAACTTTAGTAGTGCATATCATCCTCAAACAGATGGGCAAACGGAAGTGGCGAATAGATCGTTGGGAAACTTGTTGCGATGTCTTGTACAGGATAATTTGAAAAGTTGGGACTGTTTTTCTGTTCTTTCTTTCTTCTGTCTTCTTCTACCTCTTCTTTTAATCCTAATGGTTCGGTTTTCTGGCATTCGATTGTGCGACATTTGATACAGTGGACGTATTAATGTCGACTTTCGAGCGTTGAAAAATCGAGTCGTTACAGAAATGACCGGCTTTTGTGTTTTATTCGATGGAGTCTATTTCTTATTTTTCGCTTTGAAGAGCCGTTTTGGTTGAAGATGGAAATCGAGTGTATGTTGAAGATGTGTGATTTCATCAAGGTGGAGTGTTAAATTACGATGATATAAAATCACATTTAGAAGGAAAAAATATACAAAAGAAGGAAATAGAAAATTTGAATTTCCCCTAATTAACAGGCATATTTGTTTATGTTTATTTCTCTCTAAGTGGTTAATCAATTTAATTTTTGTCATATATCTATATATTAACTTGGACATTAAGTAATTGATGTTATAAATATAGCCTAGAAGAGGAAGTGGAAAAGTATTTTGATGTTTCTTTCTTCTTCCATCCTTATTCTTCTTCTCTAAACACTAAGAAGCCATTGCCATAGAGATTAAGGTTTCATTCTCAATTAGGTTATTGATTCTATTTTTGTTTTGTTTACATTTATTCGGTGGATTAGTTGTGAACAATTGTCTATGAGAATCAATATTAATGGTTGTTGGATGGAACCTTGTGTGTTAGTTTTCTTGATTTCTTTGTGTTTTAGTACTGTCTTCATCATTATTTGTCTTCAAATATTATTATCCAATATTATCCCTTTGTGACTTGAGAGATATAAGATTTTGGGATAGGCTTCTGCAACAATTTTAGCCTTTGTTAGGTTTTGCGCAACAAAAATCACAACAATTTAATTAACAAAAGCATTTTCCACACTAAACCATTGTGAGTTTTTTAAGCTAATCAAATTAAAACAACATTCTTCTACCAAATTTTGAATCGTACTTAACTTCTTATGTTATATTTGTACTTTTTACTTAAAATGAGTTGTTTTTTCCATCAAATTTCTTCTCATTACCCATCAAAACAAGGTTATGATTTACTATAATTAAGGATTTAATTGGTAATTGAGGGAGATTTAGGGTTTTCAATATAGAAAACAAATGGTAAACGAAATGTGGAGTTAGTGGGCAATTTTATGTGGATTTACAATATTTTCTTCTTTTTTAATGGGTAATTTTCAGAGTAAATCATTGGGTACTCTTCTTCTAAAATGGGGAAATTTTTAACTATTACATTTGTGTAAATAATTTAGCTTTGGATAATTATTGACTATTAGAAGTCTTCAAATTCCTTGTTGTTTACCTGTATAGTTGTTGTAGCTGAAGAGAAGTTGAAATTTTAGTATACCTTAGAGGATGTAATGCCGAGAATAATTAATTAAATGAGAAATAATTAATTTATAGCGAAGAGAAGAATATTGAATGAATGTAATGTGTATAAGTGCGTGGAATTCAATGATTAAATGAGGCATGCAAACCCATGCCCATTAAGAAATAATACACTTAATCCCCGACACCATCATTCATTGTCCCATTTTACATTTAACAAAAGAAATCTTCATTCTCATGGCTTCTCATTATTTTTCCACTAAAAGTAAAATTGTCATCTTTTTTTTTTGGCAAAGCCAGCCTGTTTTTATTGTGGACAGTCCACATAGTAAAATTGTCATCTTAAGAGGAAAGAAGACAACTTTGGAAACAAGAAAGCTACATAAGTTTTTGGTGAGAGATATTAACACAATGCCATACAAAATAATACGGATTCAATTATACTTGCATTTCATACTCCACTATCAATGTTATAGTCACATATACAACCCACCAAATAAATCAATGCACATATCTAAAAATTTAATTCCACAAACTTCACTTTTCCCCACTAATTTTCAGTAGAATGGGAGTATGATCAGTGGAGTGTGCATAAATACTCAACTATAGTCTTTTTGAATGTAATTAACTTGTCTACATTCACTGACGCTATCAATTTTAGTTGAAACATTTCTTCAGGGACCAGAATTCCAAGTATATTGAATCTTTGAGTGGAATATCACTAAGCTCAAAATTTAAAATGCTATCATTAAAGTCATGCAACTTTGATTTAGGTATTTACCTCTAATTTTTTCATAATTGTTCCTCACACGGCTAAAATCTCCAAACAATGCCCATGGTAAGTTATGAGTTGTTGCTTTAGTGTTGTCCTGTAGTTCTTTCTCCATCGTCAAGTCTTCTCAGCTAAAGACATTGCAATTCTGTCTATGAGATTGAGAACAAGTTCTCAAAGAGGAAACGTTGTCAGTTCTACAATGTATAGAATAATGAAGCAAATGGGACTATTTATAATAACAGTTATTAGAAATGTCTTTCCTCATTTTTTATCCTTTCAAACAAGAATGAAATAAAATTGTGCACATTTATTTTGGAATCTGTATATCTTGGATTATTTGCAGATCTTTGAGATAATTATTTTTCATCCTACCTATACCCAATTTGAATGTTATTTGATATTGATTCCTTGATTTATTATCATTTGAACGTTTCATTATGTAGCCATGAAATTTGAAGTGAAATGTAAATGAAAATCAACTTATGCATCACCTAGTGTGTGCATTTGCTTCTTTCCCCGCTGTACACCAGCTTGAGCTCAACATCTTGCACTTTTTAAAATGAAAAAATAAAAAATGCCAAAAGGATTTCAATTTTCCACAACTATTACATGATTTTTTTCCTTCTCTTTTTATCTGTAAAAGTAGCTAATTTCTATAATATGATAATTTGGAATGAGGATAAATGAACCATTTTTATTGAATGTCCATATTTAAGTTATGTATTTGGTGAAAGATACCACAAGTTTTAGGTATATGTTTTCAGTAAGAACTTTAGGTTGTGTTTGTTTGTTATTTTTAGTTTTGTGTTTTCGTCCATGCAAAAATGCACACGACGCATTTATACTGCTGAAAACGACCGATTTAGAAAACGAAGTTAACATACAAAATAGAAAACATTTACCTATATAGTTGTTGTAGCTGCAGAGAAGTTGAAATTTTAGAAAGTCTTAGAGGAAGTAATGCCGAGAATAATTAATTAAATGAGAAATAATTAATTTATAGTGAAGAGAAGAATATTGAATGAATGTAATGTGTATAAGTGCGTGGAATTCAATGATTAAATGAGGCATGCAAACCCATGCCCATTAAGAAATAATACACTTAATCCCCGACACCATCATTCATTGTCCCATTTTACATTTAACAAAAGAAATCTTCATTCTCATGGCTTCTCATTAATTTTTCCACTAAAAGTAAAATTGCCATCTTAAGAGGAAAGAAGACAACTTTGGAAACAAGAAAGCTACATAAGTTTTTGGTGAGAGATATTAACACAATGCCATACAAAATAATACGGATTCAATTATACTTGCATTTCATACTCCACTATCAATGTTATAGTCACATATACAACCCACCAAATAAATCAATGCACATATCTAAAAATTTAATTCCACAAACTTCACTTTTCCCCACTAATTTTCAGTAGAATGGGAGTATGATCAGTGGAGTGTGCATAAATACTCAATTATAGTCTTTTTGAATGTAATTAACTTGTCTACATTCACTGACGCTATCAATTTTAGTTGAAACATTTCTTCAGGGACCAGAATTCCAAGTATATTGAATCTTTGAGTGGAATATCACTAAGCTCAAAATTTAAAATGCTATCATTAAAGTCATGCAACTTTGATTCAGGTATTTACCTCTATTTTTTTCATAATTGTTCCTAACACGGCTAAAATCTCCAAACAACGCCCATGGTAAGTTATGAGTTGTTGCTTTAGTGTTGTCCTGCAGTTCTTTCTCCATCGTCAAGTCTTCTCAGCTAAAGACATTGCAATTCTGTCTATGAGATTGAGAACAAGTTCTCAAAGAGGAAACGTTGTCAGTTCTACAATGTATAGAATAATGAAGCAAATGGGACTATTT
Organism: Allium fistulosum; assembly: GCA_030737815.1. Lineage (NCBI taxonomy): Eukaryota > Viridiplantae > Streptophyta > Magnoliopsida > Asparagales > Amaryllidaceae > Allium > Allium fistulosum. The sequence goes on from CM060907.1 coordinate 858,156,222, forward strand.
ATAATAACAGTTATTAGAAATGTCTTTCCTCATTTTTTATCCTTTCAAACAAGAATGAAATAAAATTGTGCACATTTATTTTGGAATCTGTATATCTTGGATTGTTTGCAGATCTTTGAGATAATTATTTTTCATCCTACCTGTACCCAATTTGAATGTTATTTGATATTGATTCCTTGATTTATTATCATTTGAACGTTTCATTATGTAACTATGAAATTTGAAGTGAAATGTAAATGAAAATCAACTTATGCATCACCTAGTGTGTGCATTTGCTTCTTTCCCCGCTGTACACCAGCTTGAGCTCAACATCTTGCACTTTTTAAAATGAAAAAATAAAAAATGCCAAAAGGATTTCAATTTTCCACAACTATTACATGAATTTTTTTCCTTCTCTTTTTATCTTTAAAAGTAGCTAATTTCTATAATCTGATAATTTGGAATGAGGATAAATGAACCATTTTTATTGAATGTCCATATTTAAGTTATGTATTTGGTGAAAGATGTTATACGCCTAGTATACCAAAACAGAGACTAATCAATTATAAACTCATCGCACAAGTTTATAACTCAGATTTTCACTACACTGGAATTCTGTGTTAATTATTATAACAATATGATTGTTGTAAATAAATTACAACAACAACGTTATACTATTTTGAATAAATAGTATAACCAAAATAAAGGATAGAATGTAGAATACAGTAGAATTCTAACCGGAATATGTCTGAGGCTCGTCGTAACGATTTCCTTAAGAATTTTATTTCAAAATTCTCCCAAGAAACAACAGACGAATTCTGCTCGAAATTGTAATGAGTATATCACTCTGTGGTTTGAATCAGTATTTATCAGAGGAGAAGAGAGAGATTCGGAATTGGAAAAATGAGTGAGGAAAGTGATCAGTTTTCCTCCTTATTTATATTGGTCCGTATCCCTTCCGAACGGTCGTGTCTGCACCCGTTCGCTCAAACAGTCGCGTCCGTACCTCTATCTGCTATGCCCTCTAACGGATCTGTTTCGTACCCGCATCCGTTTGCGCGCGCTTCACTTCAGGAGTCGTGTCGGGTCGCACCTATTCAACTCGCGTCCGTTCCCGAACAGATCCGCATCTGTCGTAAAGCCCGGTCCAGTTTGCAGTAAAAATATGAGTATCATATTAGACCCAAACTCGACCCGGTTCGGTCGGACGGCGGCGGCGCGCGCGTGTGTGGTGGTGATGCATGATCTCCCTCCACACAACGAAGCATACATTTGAGAGCCCCAGGCCCCCAACCTCCTTATGAGAAAGCTATATTTAAACCAATATAGCTCTCACAATTTGAAAATGTGGGACTTTATATTTCATTCAACTTTAAGGAATTCCAACAAAAGATACCACAAGTTTTAGGTATATGTTTTCAGTAAGAACTTTAGGTTGTGTTTTTTTGTTATTTTTAGTTTTGTGTTTTTCGTCCATGCAAAAATGCACACGACGCATTTATACTGCTGAAAACGATCGATTTAGAAAACGAAGTTAACATACAAAATAGAAAACAAACTTATTTTATTTTCCATGTTTTGGAAAATAACACAAACACGTGAAACAATCCATTGGGGTTTGAACTCAAAAGACCACTCAATCTTACACCCATCATCATTATCAACACCTCCCTCGACTACTTGTAATGTTGCAATATACCCTTCAACCCCAATGCTACTCTCTGTTACTTCATAACTGTAGCTTCTCTTTGCATTATCAAATGATATCAACTTCTCCTTGGCCCAGAAGTTTACTCCACTTGGTTGCATTGTACCCGCACAGTACCGTACACAGCCTGGAATTTCATCCTCACCCTCTACTGTTTCACAGACAGACAATGAAGGTAGATATTTATGGAGGTTGCAAAAGTCTTTTAGTAGCGACCATACTTGATCGGGTTTTGTTGTCGGAAGCTCTGTGTATACTTTCCCTTGCCATTTTGTCACTAAATTGCCCCATATTTTGTTTTCTTCTTCGGAAGTAGGCCAGTATTCTGTGCCTCTGCGGTTAGTGATCCATAAACATGCTCCGGCTTTGCTCTCATCTTTTATAAGTTTAAATGCACCTGAGATATATAGATGTAGCATGTTAGGTATTAAGGAAAGCCATAGATAAACAAAATATTTGTCCTTTTGGTTTATATTATCTTCTTGTCATTATATTATTAATTTAGCTGTGATCTATACCTTCTACAACCGTCTTCATTGGCAAATATCCACCAACCAATTTAACATCTGCCAAATTGTTCTCTGATATTATGCCGGTATCGACGAACTGCATGAAATCAGCGTATTATATATTGTGTCAAGTACGTACATATGTATTTATAAAGCATAAGGTTATTTAGCTCTGAAAAGAAGAAAAAAAATCATAATTTTATCAAATTATACCTCAGGACAAAGGACATTAACACGGATCCCTTCACGACTTAATGTACTGCATGATCGAGTAAATAGAACAACCCCACCTGCAAATAAATGAATGAAAGAATGAAAAATAGTTTTTGTTCGAGCTCCAAAAATTTATCTGCAACTTTTCTATATGTAAAGATTGCTTCAAAGTGCCAAATGCTCACATAATATATAAGAAAATGCATCTAATTCATACCTTTACTGGCTGAATAGATTGGATCGACACACATAGGGTAAAGACCCGATGCTGATCCGAGGTTGATAATCACCCCAGGCTTCTTAGTTTTCCGCATTGTTTGGACCTGCAAAATGGTAATGGAAATTCGAATGTTCTGAAAACTGTTTATCAGGCAGCAGTTATTATTTATCATCTGCCCTGTAAACCAAAATGCTATATCTTACCGCAATTCTAGTGCAGTCAATAACAGCAACAAAGTTTATGCTAATGATACGCCTCCATGTGCTAATGCCATCGGATACATCTGCATCAAAACGTTTTACTGTAGTACCAACTCCTGCACTGTTTATACAAATGTCTAGACCTCCATATATCTCTACATGCTTCTCAAATGCAGCAGAGACATCTCCTACACCAAATCGAACCAAAGTTTGTTGTTAACTTAATGGTTAAGGTGAATTGCTGTTAATCTAATTATTTGAAAATTAATTGTCACAGTGAAATCTTATATACGATAGAGTAGTGTTACAGTTATAAGTCAAATACCAGTATTAGTAACATCGCACTTGATGAACATTGCAGTAGGATGATCTATGTCAGGATGGAACCTTTTGTTCTCCTTTTCTAACAAGGAAACAGTTTCAGTTCCTCTCTCTTCGGAAAAATCAACAACAGTTACCAAGAGACCGTTTTTTGCAAGAGCCCGGGCGATAGCTTTCCCTGAAACAGAGGTAAATGTCAAGTAAGTATATGTATTGTAGCATTTTAAATTATGTATGTCCTTAAGGCAACTATACATACAATGGATTGAATTATTGTGTTAGTATCTGTTACCTATTCCATTAGCACCTCCGGTGACTAGAGCAGACATACCAGGAGTTAGTTCCATTTTTCTTGCTAAGTTGTAATTAGGGATTATTAGTTAGTAATTTGGATATGCAGTAAGATTGGAATGATATAGGAGAGGCATGCATATTAAATAGTATTTATAGCTGTTGGTTTCTAATATTTAAAGGTGGTCCATTCAGGTGTGCGGGATGCATAAGTATACAAATGCATAACAATTAGAGATTTTCAAACATAATTATCTTATTATAGTATCATATAGTGAAGAAAATAAGAGGTGCATTGTTTACATTTACTGTATTTTTCATTCAAAGATGTGATACCCGATAAAAAGAAGGCAAGAATGCTTTTGTATTATTATTCAAGTGCCGACTCAAGTAAATCTCACTATAAATGAAGTCCAAATCCTTACCATTAACATCACACTAAAATTATTCACAGCAAGCTCACCATTACAGCAATGGAGCTCATTATGATCTACATAGCCATAAGCACTCTTTCAGCAGCAGCACTCTTCTCCATCTTCTTAAACAAAGGCAAAAGCCCACCAAGTCCATTAGCTCTTCCAATAATAGGCCATCTTCATCTCTTAAGCATCAAGGAACCACTGCACCACACCGTAAACCGAATGCATGATAAACTGGGCCCTATCCTCTCCCTTCGTTTTGGCAACCGTAAAGTTCTAGTTGTAGCCAACGGAGCCTTGGCCGAAGAAAGCCTTCTTTCCCATGGCCCTGTATTCGCTAACCGCCCTCAGTTTCCTTCACTCAAGGAATTTTCATACAATTTCACTGTTTTGGGAACAAGCAATTATGGGGATCACTGGCGCAATATGAGAAAGCTTGCTTCTTCCGAGCTCTTGGCCCCTCACTCTCTCAATGTATCTGCTGATGTTCGTACTGCCGAATTGCAAACTCTGGTTCGAACTCTCTTTCAGGAGTCCAACATTGATTGGTAAGTCAAATTTTAACAGCATAGTAAATGCCGTCTATATATTCCTACTTGTTATATGTAGAGATGTGTTGATGGGTTGTTTGTTGATGAATTTAATTCAGGGAGTTTACAAAGGTTGAGATGAAGTCCAAAATTTTGACGATAATATTGAACGACATAATGAGAATGATGGCTGCAAAGATGTTCTCAGACAAGGAACAAGCAAGTTCAGAGACAAACGAGGAAGAAGCGTTCCGTGATTGGGTGGAGGATGTGTTTTCAATACTAGGAGGCAGAACGAACATTGCAGATTACCTGCCTTTCTTAGGATGGTTGAACTTAAATGGATGGAAGAAGAAGGTGGCATCAATAGCCAAGTACAGAAATGAGTTTTTCCAGAAACTGCTAGATGATATAAGAGATAGCAGCACAGACGAACAGAAGAAGAAAACCATTATGGCAACCATGCTTTCGCTTCAGAAAACAGACCCAAAGTACTACACAGATGAAATCATCAAAGGGTTCGCCATTGTATGTCTATACTAACTTTACCGATGATCAGTTCTTTGTGGTATATATAACAGAGATGTATGTAGACTAACAGTTGTTAACAATTAATGAATTGCAGACTATGTTGGCAGCAGGAACGGACACGTCATCAAACACGATCGAATGGGGTCTAACGTTGCTTTTGAACAATCCAGAGAAACTAAAGAAACTACAAGCAGAGATGGATGAAAAGATAGGAAGTGAAAGGCTAGTGCTAGAGTCGGATGTTCAAAATCTTCCGTACCTCCAGTGTGTCATAAACGAAACGCTTAGACTAAAACCAGCAGGCCCACTGATGGTGCCGCATGAAGCGTCGGAAAACTGCGTGGTAGGGGGATACAATATTCCGAAAGGAACAATGCTTTTAGTCAATGCATATAGGATTCATAGGGACCCTGACACTTGGGTGGAGCCCTTGAAATTTGAACCGGAAAGGTTCCAAAGTGGGAAGCACGACATAAGCAAAATGCTGATATTTGGAATGGGAAGGATGAAGTGTCCTGGGGAAATTCTTGCAAGGAGAATGGTGGGCTCGGTGTTGGGGTCGGTGGTGCACTGTTTTGATTGGAAGAGAATTGGAGAGGAAATGATAGACATGACCGAGAGCGTTGCGATTACAATGGGTAAACAAATTCCTCTCGAGGCCATGTATCGACCAAGGGAGCACATGAAGAGCGTCATCATGAAACTTTAAGTCGCACATTGCTTAGATGGAATGATGCTTTTGTATGCAGTAACCCATCACTATGTGTAATTTGTTCGCTTTCGTAGATATGTTTTAAAAGAATGAGTTATGATACTACCGTTTACACTTGGAGGCTATATTATCTCATCTTATTTGGTATGGGCCAGGTTGTTTGGCCCAAGTGTATTCAGCAGTGTATTTTTTATATAAAGAGCTATTGTATTGTATTCAAGATTATTATGAAATACAGAGATTATTTGTCCTTTTGCATTCATTTTCTTTCTTCATTTCAATCTTCAATTCCACAATTCAATTCTCTAAATCATTCAATCAAATCTCAAATTCATTATTACTTAAAACTTTAACATTATATCAGAGTCATTGCAACAAGCCTAATGGCATTGATCAATTCAAGCTTTGAAGCATTTCAGAAACTCTGTCGAAATCGGAGTTGTTTTCATATTCAACTAACTTTCAGAATTTAAAATTATTTGGAGCATATCTGAAATTTTGAAATCAGATGTTTTTCATATTCAAGAAATCATCAGAGCAGTTTCATCATCTGATTTCTTAAAACCCATCAGGTATCATTCATCACTTGGGTTTATAAAATTGAATTGAATTTGCCTATAAAACAGGTGTCGTGCCAAAGAAACAGATAAATTTCTGGCTGCAACAAGTTTTATATAAAGAAAGAAAGCAAATTCTGTTGCAAGAAGCATCTTGAAAATCAGTTTCAAAAAACAAGAAAGCAATCATAGCAGAAAGAAAGTTTTTTGCCCTGCCAAGAATCCATCAGATATTATTCATCATCATTGGAATCGACTGCAACTTACCTGATCAATATGCAATCAAGCTTTCTTGAATTTGCAAGTTCCTTTGTTTCCCCTGTGACTGTTTCTCTTTAACTGATTTCTTCATGGCTGAAGGAGATAACTCTTCAGCAACATCAGATAGTAATTCCAGTTCTCAACAGCAGATAGTTGATGCAACAAAGAAGTTGATAAAAACTATCATTAGTCCCCAAAGTTAGCTTATTACCATCCATCTAAAAGAAGATAATTATCTTCTATGGAAGCTTCAAGTTGAAACCACTATGCAAAGATATGGGCTTGAAAATTTTATTCTTGGCACTAGTTCTATCCCCCCAAGATTCATTGCTGATCAACAAGGCAAAGTGGTTAGCAATGAAGAATACACAAGATATTATAGGCAAGATAGATTAATAAGTTCTTGGTTGCTATCATCCATTAATACAAAGCTGTTATCTCAAGTTATAGGCTGTAAATTAGCTAATGAAATTTGGATTACATTGGAGAGAATATTCAATACTCAATCTGCTGCAAAGATTATGCACTACAAGCGACAACTTCAAAATGTCAGCAAGGATAATCAAGCCATGAGAGATTATTTGCATAAGTTAATAATATATGTAACATGTTAGAAGCTGCTGGGCATAAGATTACAGAAACTGAACATGTATTAACCATATTGAATGGCCTTAGTGATGAGTATGAGGCCGTAGTTGTAGTTTTATCATCTCAACCCACCTTACCATCTGTGGAGTATGTTCATTCAACACTGCTTGCACATGAAGTAGAATTGATCATAAGAAACCTCAAGATTCAGATCTATCAATCAATTATGCTACTAGTAATAACTTAAATGTTTTGTATCATTTATTCATTATCAATCGGCGAGATCATCCAAAATACAAAAACACTCAATTTTTTAAAAAATTATTATAAAACCAAATTATTGAACCACTTGAAGATCCATACTATTGGAAAATTCCAACAAGAAAAAAGATTTATAATCAGTCTTCAAATGTTTTATTTGAGGCTTAAATTGATGTATAGGGATCATCGTTTTTACTCATGACAAGAAAAATAAATTTTGTATGGGAGTTTTGGTCCAAGGGGCCTGTTTAACATTTTTAAGCTAAGCATATAAAAACTAAAGTAGTATAGTTGAAGAATTATTTTTCAAATTTGGAAACATTTCGAGTTTGTTGGAAATGCAGAATGTGATCGGGTCCATTGTAATAGGGTGGTATATAATCAATTCTAATCTGGTAAATTTGCTACATATGTTTGCCTGATGAAGAATAAGAAAATGATGAATCATGTTCACACTACACCATAGATAGGATTTTGGCGCTGCCTTAGGCAGCACATTTGATACGGCTATAAGCCGTATCAAATTTTAATACGGCTTATAGCCGTATCTATATAATTTAATACGGCTGTAAGCCGTATTAACATTTGATACGGCTTGTAGCCGTATTAAAATCCGTGCCTCTTTTCGTGGGAAAATTTTCCCCAAAACGCACACCCTCCCTCCTTTTTTTTATTTCCAGCGCTTTCATTTTCACCGTTCCTTTCATCGAGACCACCGTTCTATTTCACCCTTCAATGAATTCCACTGTACGCAACCTCCAAAACAAGAATTCGTGAATATATTTAGGGGATTTAAGCTTCGTCTGCGGTTGGTTCAGAGGATTGGAGGAAACGAATTTTGGGCGTGGATGTTCAATTTGGATTTGGGTGGGTTCGCGTGAATTGGTTCGCGGTTCAAGGGTGTCGAGGTAAACATCAAAGTCTTTCAGTTTATACTGTGATTTTGGTAATGCGATTTGTGATTATCGATTGGGAATACTCATCAATCAAATTACAATATATAAAAGAAGGTTAGCAGAAAAAGATACTGAAATTTTTTGTGCTTTTAGTTGTTTGAATTGTATCATTGGCTAGTTGATAAAGAATTGAGTGGAATTAACCTGGAATGCTCTTGGGTTTTTGAGATACTCTCTATAAAACCCTGTACATAATATAATATTTGTTTTAACATTATAATTTTTAATTTAAATTCTGTATGCGTAGCAGTTGGAAATGGAAACTTGTTAAGTTGTTTATGGTATAAACAGCCAGCTTTAAAACCCATTTTCGTACATGTTTGGTCGGCAAGCAAAAATGTGGGCTGCAGTAAGTGTAAGCTGATAAACACTGAGAATAAAGTGTTAATTTTTGACTTAATCCACCATGAATCTTGAGTTATAATGGTGAATTTTCTAGAATATTGTATATGGTTCTGACATTGTATATGGTTTTGACATTGTTGTATAAGTGGATAAAATTATTGTTAATGGCACAAGCCAAGTATCAGGAGAGGGGTAATGCATAGACATTACTCCGGTGCTACAAAATAGCGCCGTTGTAATGGCAAATTTTTTGGAAATAGTTTGGTGTTTGCCATTTGGAATCGAATTTTTATTGCTTCAAGACAATTTCAATAGCATCAATAGTCGTGTTATCCGATATTTGTAATGCTGGATAAAACTGGGTTAAATCACAGTCGCTGAGTTCGTGATCTACGTGCATTACACTGTAAAATCACAACCATAAGTTTATCTAGAAATATTAATGTCAGATAACTTGGTGTACAACGTTAACATCGCAGGATAAATAGACACCGATAACATTAGTTACCATTGCGCACCAAGTGATCTACCGTTAATCTACCATTAATAATATCGGATAACCACGGCAACTTTATTACTACTGAGTAACTTACTAACTGTGAGGGTCGTTAAAGCGCGTTGTGAGCCCAAATTTGGACTCACTAACCATGCGTTAAGGAGTCAAAGTCGGTTGTGAGCCCAAATTTGGGCTCAGTAACCATGGGTTAACGAGTCAATTCACTTACTGAATGGCCTATGTTGGTACGACTCTTGCTGTTCAAAGTTGTTGTAGCCTGTATTACATCACCAACTACAAAATTATATTGTAAACCAACTGTACTTGGTTCATTTGTTTGGGATTTAAATTTTTATTGTTGATACCGAGATGGTTTTTATTTGTATTTATTTTGCAATTTATAGAAATTTAAAGTTAAACAGATATGTAGTTGATATGTGCAATAATTCAATCATAATCCGGTTCTACCATTATAGATAATTGGTAGTTACTTTAAATGCTATTTAAAATATAAACAACGATTATTGAGTAAGTATCAACCATGTTTAAGTACATTCATAAATTATTCTGTGAAATCTGAATATAATACCTATTATCAAAATAATGAACACACAAAAAATATCCATCCATTGTCTTTATAAATAAAAAATGTTATTATAAATTTAGATTAGTAATGCGTACAAGATATGTTTAGTTTACTACAACGCAATATATAAACTGATATAATCGTTAACCACATAATTCGTATTTTGATGTATTTAGTAAATGTTGTACAGTTTTTGATTAATTAGTCTGGAAAAACAAATCAGGCATGGCTTCACTTAGTTCATAACATGTAATTATTTCGAAAATGGAATGGTAATAATTAAAAAATTGAATCAATCAAACGTGCACCATTAAATAAAGTTGAGTAAAAAACAAACAACAATCTATGCATGGTTGTGTTACAACATATATAAACACCCAGAAATAAACTATATTAAGCACGCACAGTGGAAGTTGAATAAAAGCATGAAATGGTATACATATGAGAACTTGGTATTCGCAAGTGGACCCTGGTATACATTACTACTTCCTCTTCTTTTTTCATTTTTTTCATTGCCCAATCTTTTGCTTGCCACAGTTCTTTTTTGACTCAACCTGACAACAATAAATCATGGTTTGTTATCATATGGTAGGATTAGGAATAAACACTTCATTACCCAATCACTGTTCCACGTTGACATGCAGCCGTGGGTTCAACAGGGCAAACGGTTTTCTCCAATTGCTATTCCACCCTTTAGCATATGATCAACGAATATGCAATATATGTTCTGTAAGGGACTTATTTTGAGAAATCGTTATGGCATGGATTGTCAATAATTTTGGATACCAAACATGAACAGCGATTGAATGAAATCCAAAACAAAAATCGAAAGTTTTTTCCACTAAAATTTGGGTTACAAACTAAGAATACAACTATCTAAAGCTTCTTTGTATTCCATGCTCCAAAATCGTTTTGAAACAATGATATTGCTGACCTAAACCAAACAAAAAGTACTTGCTACAATATTTGTTGATAATACATTGATTCGAACAGTATTAAAGTATGTATTTTATATGTAATGTAAAATATGTACTATAAATTTACGACAGTATTAAAGTATGGATTTTTAATTAAAGTATGTATTTTTAATGTGAGTAGCAATACCTCTACGTCTCCATGTGAATTGAAAATCTTGTATATATATACACTCATATATATATATTATATTTACGTCTAATGTTCTAATATATACGATATAGGAGGGCAATATGTCTTTCAGTATAGACAAAAAGTGGATAAATGAATCTGATCAAAGATCTACATACTATATAGACAGGGTGAAGAAGTTTATTAGTTTTGTTGATGAAAATGGTGGTAAGAAAGGAGTGTATTTATGCCCTTGCACTCGGTGCAAAAATATGAAGATGATCAAATTAGATGACATTCATTTTCATTTGCTTAGATGGGGTTTTATCCAATCATATACCGTATGGTATTTTCATGGGGAAAAAAGGGTAGAGAAGGAAAAACAACAACCAGTTAGTCATGCCATAAGTACCGACGAGTCTGAACATATTATGATGCAAGATCTAGTCAATGATGCAGATAGATTTCATCATTTTCAACCTGAAAATCCATTGTCTGATCATGCTAATGTTGGAGAGCCATCTACGGTTGATGGCAATTGGCAGGCCAATGAAAGTAAGAAGTATAAATCACTTTTTGGTAGCGCAAAAGAGCCACTGTATCCTTCATGTTCAAAAGGGTTGACGAAGCTGTATGCCATTGTGAAACTGAATAGCTTGAAGACCCAATACGGCTTTTCAAATAATGGTGTGACTGCACTCCTCGAACTAATAAAGGAGTTACTCCCCGAAGGTAACATGCTACCGACAAAGTACTCCGACGCGAAGAAGTTAATTAAGCAAGTTGGGATGAATTACAAAACTTATGATGCATGCATCAATGATTGCATATTATACTGGAAAGATGATGCGAATAGAGTTTCGTGTACAAATTGCAACGAACCAAGATATATGACATCATTCAACGAAGAAAGAAATAGCATCAAAGTACCTCGAAAGACATTAAGACATTTTCCTTTAATTTCTAGATTGAAGAGATTGTATATTGTACCATGGATAGCAGATGCGATGACCTGGCATGGTCGTGCCAAGTCTGATCCAACCGTAATGCGTCATCCATGTAACACTTCTCAATGGAAAGCCACGGATTATTTTGACCAAACGTTTGCTGTCGAGCCACGAAATGTCACACTTGGAATAGCAACAGATGGTTTCTGTCCACATGCTTCTCTATCTAACCCTTACAGTTGTTGGCCAGTAATTGTAGTACCATATAATCTTCCTCCGTCTATGTGCATGAAACGAGAGTTTTCAATGTTAACACTGTTGATTTCTGGGCAAAACAACCAGGGAAGGATATTGATGTTTATTTACAGCCGCTGATAGACGAGTTAAAGCAGTTATGGGAAGGAGTCGTTACATATGATTCATTAAATAAATCCGAATTCACAATGAGAGCTAGGGTGTTGTGGGCAATCCATGATCACCTTGCTCTTGGGACTTTATCGGGATGTACAACTCACGGTTATTTTGCATGTCCGGTTTGTGGGGAAAACACTTGTTCTTATCATCTTCCTGAAAGTAAGAAGGTGTGTTACATGGGACATCGAATGTTTCTTCCTAAAGAACACAAGTTTCGATACGACAAGACAAATTTCAACAACGAACAAGAACTTCAACGTCCTAAATGGACATTGACTGGTTCTGAAATTGAAAAGAAAGTAGTGAAAATCAAAATGAAAGTTGGTAAACACAAAGAAGAAATTAGTCGAAAACGGAAAAAGTCAATTTATGAAGAAGTTGACAATGTTTCTGCATGGTACAGGAGGTCTATCTTTTTTGATTTACCATATTGGAAAGCAAATATGATTCGCCATAATATTAATGTTATGCATACGGAGAAAAATGTCACAGAGCATCTCATCAGCACCATTATGGACCATAAAGATAAGTCAAAAGATGGCATCAATGCACGCAAGGATTTGAAAATCATAGGTATAAAACAAAAGTTGTGGGTGATGGAAGATCCTGAAACAAATAAAATAATCATACCAAAGGCAACTTTCACTTTGAGCAAAGAAGAAAAGATACAGTTTTGCACCATTTTGAAAAACCTGAAAGTGCCCAACAAATTCTCTTCAAACTTCCACAACAATATGAGCATCAATCCTCCCGAACTAAGAAATATGAAGTCACATGATTACCACGTCATAATGCAACATTTGCTTCCGGTATTGCTTCAACATTCTTATCCACAACATAAGGATCTGCGAAATGCTATTCATCGTATTAGTCTATTCTTTAACATATTGTGCTCAAAGGTGATCAATAGGGAACACCTTATAAAAGCAAAGGCTAGTTTGGTAGAAGCAATGTGTGTTTTTGAAAAACATTTTCCACCTGCATTTTTTGATATCAGTATCCATCTTATGGTTCATTTAGCCGATGAAGCATTAATTTGTGGTCCTGTCAGATATAGATGGATGTATCCCTTTGAACGGTAAATAACTAATTTCAGTTATGTACATTATTATTCGATAGAAATAGCTATTATGTACAATATATAATTGATCACATTCACAGGTTGATGAAAACATATAAAGGATATGTGCGCAACAAAAGATACATTGAAGGTTGTATTGCAGAAGGATATATCGTACAAGAAGCTAGCCTTTACTGCATGGAATATATGCCAAATGGAGGTGATGGAAATCATAAACATACTCGCGGAGCTTTTTTAGACGAGGACGATGAGTTTGCTGGTGAGATACCTTTAGATAATGGTAAAGATATAATGTTAACCCAAGTGCAGTTTGAACAAGTGCGTAGATGGGTCCTTAATAAGTATGATGGATTGGATGAATGGAAGAAGTAAGTTCACACCTTTGTTTTGAATTTCCATTTTTTAATTCAATTTATGTATTCATTTTTATATGTGTTTTCCGTAGGAGGTATAACTCCTATGCGAAAAGTACTAGATTTCAATCACGAGGCAGAGGTACAACTGTCGAAGTCGTTCAAAGTTTTACTCTATGGTTATGCAACGAGGTATTACAGCATCTTAAGTAGTTCACGTGTTTATAAGTTGGCAATACACCTTCGTGACCATGTTTTTTTTACTTATTGTATTTTATGTAGTTGTTGAAGTGCATCGATGTTGATCCAACTCTCTGGCGGCTAGTGCATGGGCCGAAGTTCATGGCGCTTAGTTATACTAAGTACCAAGTGAATGGTTTTTTATTTTCCACGAAAATGTACGAAAATCGTATGGTAACACAAGATAGCGGTGTATGCATGAAAGCAATTACAAAATTTAGAGCGAGTGGTAAAGATAAAAATTATAAGGAAGCAGAAACATCGTATTACGGAGTCATTCAGCAGATACTTGAGTTGGATTACACTGACTTCAAACAAACAGTTTTTTATTGTGATTGGGTAAAGGTCGAGGATAGGATCAATGGTTGCAAAATAGATCCTGTTTCAAACTTGATCATGGTTAATTTAGGGAAATTGAAGAGCAAAGACAGCATGAATGATGAGCCATTTATTCTTGCATCAGAAGCGAGTCAAGTGTTCTACTCAACAGATTTAAAAAATAACGGTTGGTCTGTGGTTTTGCATACACCAAAACGGTTGACTACAAATGTGGATGACATTGAGTTTCCTACCGTCTATCAGTCAGCTTTTGAAGATAATGAAAAATTAGAAGACCTTACCAAAACCATTTGTTAACTGATGAATTGTTAAATGCTTCATTTCTCGTTTGAATTCCTATTCCTTGGTTATTTAACCATAGATTATTTGTTTTTTCTTTTCTTTTTGTAATCTGTGATACAATTACAAATCAATAATGGTTATTTAACCGTGTGCATGAAACTATGTCACAAAATCCAGCATCATCACATTCATCATGTTCAGAAGAAAAAATAGTTGATCAAAACTTATTTGGTATTCAAGTCTCAGAAAACGCTGGAAAAATCGCCACTATGCTGGGTAAACTAGTAAGAGCTCATGTGCCGGTATCATACATAAGTTGGAACAAAGTACCCGGTACATATAAGGATGATGTTTGGAACCAATTGGTGGTAAGTTTTTACTTTAATTCATTTCTGACAATATTTAAAAAATATTTATGGTCAGTCACTCTATTTTGCAATGTATATGCACTACCTGTTACAATCGGTTTCTGAAACCCGTTTTAAGTCTGATAGAATTGATTAACTTGTTTATGTATTTTACTTTTTGCAGAAAATGTATGCGCTCGAACCGCTTTCAAAGGAAATTTTTTTAAAAAGAATGTCCGAGGCTTTTAGGAGACACAAAAAAAACTTGAGAGCAAATTTTTATGACACTTTCGACAATGACGAAGAACGAATGAAAAATTGTCCACCTACAATTGCTCAAGAAGATTGGAACGAGTTCATAAAAAATGAAGCAATGCCTGAAGCGAGCGGAAGAAGGGAGTTAGCCAAAAAAATAGATCATTGCTCAGTTATGCTCACCATGCAGGCCGTAAAAGTCATGCTAGAATAGAACACGAAATGGTAAGTTATATTCATTTTTTTTCAAAAATGGTAAAAATCACAACTAACATATTTTATATATTGCAGATCGTTGCAAATCCATCTGCAAATATCAACCGTCGTCATGTATGGGAGAAGACACACACGAAAAAAGATGGTAGCATATCAGATGCCAATTCTTCGTACTTCGTAAGTTATTTATGCTCCTAAAGTTAAACATGAGCAATTTTCTTTCTTTTATGCACTATGTGTCCATATAAGTATTATGCAATCTCAGGATCAAATTGCGAAATTAATTGAAAAGATCACCGATAGTGATGAAGAAAAATTGACAGTGGATGAAGGTATTGTATCACAAGTGATGGGAAAGGATACAAGGGGTAGGAACCGCGGTGTTTGGACCGTCATACCAAAGACTAATATTAAGGCTTCTGCTATTGCACATAAACGGTTGAAACATGTTTATGGAGACAATGCTGAGTTGAAAATGAGGATGGGAAGTTTGGAGGGTACGGTGGGAAGTTTGGAGGGTACGGTGGAAAATTTGTCTAGGCAAATGGAGCTTCTGATCAACATGGTGGGAAACATAGAACAAAGAGAATGCAACACACAACTCAATGCTTCTAAATTCGTTGTTTCTCAATCCCAGGATACGACCAATGTGGTGAACAATCAAAAATGTGAAATCCTCAACTCTGATCTAGACATAATAGCAACAGGTATTTATTAGTTTCTTTTTATTCTTACTTGTTTTCGATGCAGTTATTTTGTTGGATAGATCCAGATAATAAATTTTATTGCAATAGGTACTGTATGTCGAGATTCTACAGCGTCCAAAATCCATGGGAAATCTGTACCATCCACACATGAAAAATTGGTTTTGAACAATATACTACTACCAGATGAGAGAACCAACAAAATAAATCATCAATTTGCAGAGACCTTTGTTGATGTTGGAGTGGGTGGGTATGTGTGCCATCCGAAGATTATGATTCGATATCTTTAGCAGGTATGTGAGCTCATCCAAAAATTATTTATCTTCCCACTCCAAATTCCTCCAACCATCACACTGCAATACATATAATCAGTTTGCTCATTTAACTATAGACTTACATGGTACATATAATCAAATAATTCATCATTTTTTGGGTCCTCATCACTTTGAGTAAATGATGCATTAAATTCCTCCTGCAATAAGATTTAAACATTATATATTTATGGAATAGCGTGGAATATGGTTGTCGGTTAAGCATACACAAAATAATTAGTTCTCATAACACTTAAAAAAATTAATTGATTTTTAATTTAGTTTTGATTGCATTAATTTTGATTGAAAAGAGAAATAGGTAATGATTCTCGACAATTAGAAGATGTGGTATTTTTAAGTGTGAAATTTTTTAAAGATTGGATTTTCTTTTGGGTAATATTTGATATATTATTTGGTGTATCTAGCAACACTCTACTTTAATAATAAAATCAATCGAAAATGTAAAAAGCGATATATTTTAATCTCTATGGGTCTCTATGCAAAATCTATTTTTGTTAAAGGAGTTGAGATTATTTTCAATATATTCGATCCTCAAATTTCTTCAATTTCATATGCTCTATAACGTACCATAATAGTTTGAGAAACACAAGTTAAATCACATAATACTGCTACGAATCTATGTTTGTGCATAGAGAATTAGGAGAAATGACAAACTTAAAAAAAAATCGCGGGGTTCACAAAATTGCATGTCAAATCTATCAATGATTAAATATTTTTTCTGTTTTAAATTTATTTATGAATTTTATATGGAAATATCGAGTTTCTTTTTTTATTAAGGCTTTTAGTTTTATTACTAAACAAAGTAAAGCAGCCCAAGTGCTAAATTGCCGAGTACTTTGGCTCAAGAAAAAATAAACATGGGTCAAATTTACAAACACGAGGATTGAGCCCAAGAAGAAGCCCACATAAATCAGGGTTAGAAACTGATGGTACGGATGGAAGCTTGCTCATTTAACTATAGACTTACATGGTACATATAATCAAATAAGCCATCATTTTTTGGGTCCTCATCACTTTGAGTAAATGATGCATTAAATTCCTCCTGCAGTTTTGAAAATTGGGTTTTCTTTTGCTCTTGTCTATTCCATGCCTTCAACTTATTTTTTGCTACCCTTAACTTTTGTGTGAACTTATAAGTTACAGAGCCCCATGTTTCTACTTAAGTCACTCTGTACTACAGTGGCTGTAGCCCTTGCAGGTGGCACCGGTTATTTGCATGTCTAAACGGCAGTCCCTTTTGTGGATGATTTTGTTTGTTGAAAACTTATTAGGATGGGATTGTGATCATTAACTGACGAAGGGATGGCAATAGTTGCAAATTGTGGAAACATAAATAAAATTCAATGTTCACCAACACCTTATCTACATTTGTTGCAATATCCCTTCGTCTCCATATGTATTTACACCCATGCATATAAGATTCAACTAAGCCACATTTTAGAAGGTAATTTTTAAAGGTGTTTAAATAGGTAAAAGGGATAGGCAAACCCCTTTTTATCTTTTGGATTAAGAGCATTATTGAAATCCCCCATCACAATCCATGGCATCGTCATTGTTGAATAGTCGAGACACATAGCATCTCATAGTTTCTGTCTTTTAGTAAACGAATTGCTAGCATAAAATAAAGTACAAGTACACTCTCAACCACCTTTATTATTTAATATCATAGTAATATGTTGTTTTGTCATGCTTGTTACAGTAAATGTCCAAATGCTTGTACTTATGAGCACCAGGATTCTTCCTTTACCCCCAGTTTCATTATTACGCAACACAGTCCAGTTTGAATATAATCTGGGCTTCAATTTCTTAATATCGTATGTGCTTAATGTATTCTCCACCAAGCATAGTGTATGAAAACAAGACACGCTACAAATCATTTAGTTGTTGAGTTGCTTACTGAAGTTATAAGTACATGTTTCCTTACTGAAGTTATAAGTAGGGTAATGTGCTTATCATTTAGTTGTTGAGTTGCTTTGGTCATAGCATAGTGTATGAAAACAAGACACGTTGCAAATCAATTGCATTTGCTGAATCATAAATTGCATTTGCTGAATTATAAATATGGAAACCTGAATACAGTAGTAGCAGTGTAGCATGGGCTTGTTGACCTTAAACATATACCTATTCATGTTTTCTACTTTATAAGTAATGACCTTAAAGCACACCATCCTTTTTACTGATAGTTGAAAGAGTCCGAGTCTGGGGGTAAGCTTGGTGATCTGGATGCATATGAGATTGAAGGAGGCGAAACAAAATCTGAAATACTTCAAAATCTTGCAGAGTTCCAGTTATCTTGTGTATGCAACATGGAAGTTCATATTATATTTATTGTTGCTGAGAAAGTGCTGTTGTATAATACTTCAAAATCTTGCAGAGTTCCAGTTGTCTTGTTGTATATTATAACATATATGAGCAACATCTTTTCCAGTTATTTTGTATAATACTGCTATTGTGTAATATTGACCATATTTTGTATAATACTACTTCTATTGTAATCCAACTATTGTTGTATCTATTACTACTTCTATTGTATAATACTGCATCTATGCTGTTGTAATTCACGGCTATGAGCTGTGTCAATTAGATACTGCTTTTATTGTATTATACTGCATCTACGGTATTGCAATTTATGGTCATGAGCTTTGTGAATTAGATACGGCTTATTGCTATATCTATTACATCAATTAGATACGGTCAAAAGCCGTATCTAATTCATGTGCTCAGTATACGAATTAGATACGGTCAAGGGCCGTTTCTAATTGGAGAAATAGATACGGCCAGAGGCCGTATCTAATTGGAGAATTAGATATGGCCTGTGGACGTATCTATTTCTCCAATTAGAAACGACCCATGATTGCATCTAATTCTCTAATTAGATACGGCCATCGTCCGTATTTATTTCACCAATTAGATATGGTCCGTGGCCGTATCTACTTCTATAATTAGCTACGGCCCTTGGCCGTATCTAATTATTAAACACGCTTTATCTTGATACGGCTTAAGGCCATGCCTAATGGTATTCGATACGGCCCTAAGCACTGCCTAATTAGCCTTTGTGGTGTAGTGTCAATATCAGGAATTAATGGTTTATTGTCTTGGGCAATATCTTCTCGACTAGCTGTTAGGAAACTAAAAGTCAAAAATCAAAAGAAATAACAAATAGAATGAAATGTGGGGATGTGCTTTTCAATCCACAAACATCATTATTCATTCTTTCCTAACCTTAGTAGAAATACATGTTACATAAGCCTGATGATATTTTAACATAAAGGGTAATAGTGGGTCAGAAACTTAATTTCATCACGAACAACATTCAAAACAAGTAACAACTAATGCAATAATATCTTTGGCCATACTACATTACGCATTTTGAACATAAACACTCACTATATTATAACTTGGACAATAATTTTCACCTATAATTGACATGTCTTGACTAATTGTGTACACAAACAATCCAACTTGTTGAAGAAAATTTATAAGTGAAGTGTAAGAGTTAACCCATACTTGATATCTGTTTTCTTTTATCCATTCACATTCACCCAATATAAGAAGTAGGAAGTGGAACACAAGTTACTCATTGAAGTGCAGTTATCTCCTTTCCACGAAAGCATTGAAACCAATTTAATGCTCATCAAAATTTTTAGAATAAAATCATTTTCACTATCCCGTATTTAGTTTTCGAAGAATCCAACAATCACATCCGCTTTCATAATAGTAGAAAACAAGAAGATTTGGATGATTTTAATAAGCAAAAAATGTTATCAGTATAACCAAAGAAAATGCTTATAAACATATATACGATAAATTATGTGCAAAAGAGGAAAAAAGGAATTTTATAAATTAGCAAGAAATTGAAATAAATTAACAAATGATTTGGAACAAATAAAATGCATTAAAGATGTAAGTATCTATGCTACCTGGTACGCGGTTCAATTCGGTACGCAGAATGAAACTAGAATGGAAAACTTTAATATCACGGAATTCAGTACGTTAAGCGATAGGCTTGATCTAAACGCTTCATCTAAACGGAATACACTTAGTTGGAATGTCAAACTATATTCAAATATGTATAGAATGTTATAGCAATACCGAACTAGAAGTTATAACTTACAGCAATTGAAGCAAAAATAAATAAATAATACAATATGCTCAAATATTGTAGCCTAATTGCTCATGTCGAATTTTGGTGTATTTACTAGCGAGTCTTTTTTATATTAAGTAGTTGAAAATTATAATGAAATTACATTATATATCTTTTCCTTTGCTAGTTCTAGATGACGATTACCCTCCTTCGTATTGTTGAGTTCTAGACACTAAACATTTGCAAGTTCAGAATGGTTAAAGTTGAAGCTTGGCCATTAATTTTTTCTGAACCATATGTAGTATTCACCATTGTATTTGGATCAGTTACCCTTTCATCTTGTTATATATTCTACTTGTTAGTGCCAATCCCTTCATCTTTTTGTCTATTAAGTTCAGTGCATAACTTCTAATCTCACATGAGAATCACCAATCCTGATGTCCTTTGGAGTAACATCCTTTATTAAAAGTGAAAATTTGGTTCACTCCTTTATTTCAAAATTGATACGTGAAAACCCTTGTCAAAAACATATTTTAAATTACAACCTGCTATTAATTTCGATATAAAAATTAATTTTTTTATTGGAAATCAAATCTAAATAATGGTCGTACATTTATATGCTAAAAACAAAAAAAAAATTGAATTTTTTTTGAAATTCTAGAAATATTTGTAGAATTCTATGCACATATTTACTAGCAAAAACTTAAAAATATGTGTTTTTTATAGCATGTTTTTGAAAGGGGGCGGCTATGGATTTTGAAACTTAAAGAGGATGTTTTACAAATCTTCCCTTTTTAAAAGCCCATCCTAATAATTTCCTTAAAATCTTGACAATAAACAAATATTTGAGTAGAATAAATTTTAAACCAAGACTTTCAGTCTTCTCAAGCTTGATTTGAAATCATTCTTTGTTATTTGCTTATATTTTCCATTTGAAATCAATATTACTTACTACATATTAATATAATTAGTCTAAAATCATCAACATTTTGGAATGTCAGAATCAACATTTCAAAACATATGATTAAACGTTTTGGAACGCTAGTCTCAACATTTCGAAATGTCAAAATCAGCGTATCAAATCGTATGTGTAGAACGTGTTGGAACACTAGTGTTTTGCATTTTGGTACGCACATACCAAAAACGGAATACAGTAGCGAAACTGTAAATTGTGGTAAAATAGGTAAATATTAATATATTAGTAAAAGAATATAAAGATATTAAATTGGTGGGAAGAGTATTATGAATGATTACTCAATGAAGAAAATCCTTAAGATGAAGTAAAAAAAGTAGATAATAACATGAGGATAGTTTACAAAATAGAAAATAAAGAAATCCAGGACACAATTATTAGAACAGAAAAAAATAAGACCGTAGGCCTAAATAATATACCTATAATGCAATAGAAAAGGCGGAACCCAGTGCATGAGGCTCCTACACGATAGCGGGCTCTGAGGAAGTCGATAATGGATGTAGTCTTTTCCTCGCATTGCGAAGACGCTGTTTTAGACTCGAACATGGGCGTCTAGATCACTATGCGGGTGATCTATAGTGCCGTAGAAAGCATTAAGAAATTAAGGAATTAATTAGCCTAAAAATTTATTAATAAAATATCGATAGAAGGTAATTGGCTAAACTAGTAAAGGAAAACACATCAATACCAATTTTTTAAATAAGGGAGATATATTAAACTGTGATAACTATAGAGAAATTAAAATAACGAGCCAGGCAATGAAATTGTGGGAATGAGTGATAGAAAAATTATTAAGAAGTGAGGTATCAGATAACTAGTTTAGTTTGATGCCAAGCCGATCTACAATATGAACCATGCATACACTTAATTAGATGACTAGTAGAGCAGCATAGGAGTAAACAGAAAGATTTACATGCAGTTTTCATATATCTAGAAAGAATATATGATAGAGTACCAAAGTCATATATTGGTGGGTGCTAAGTAAAAAAAATGTCAATGCACATAATAAGATTAATTTCATATACATATGAAAACTTTAAGACAAAGGTATAAACTATATGTGAAGAGACAGATGAGTTCTTGGTAAAGTTGGGATTGCATCAAAGATCGGTTTTTAGTTCATATTTGTTTACGTTAGTCTTGAATGAAATAACAAAGAATATTCAGGAGGATATATTGTGGTATATAATGTTTGTCGATGATCTTGTGTTGATTGATACCTTAAAACAAAAGATGGAACTAAAACTAGAGAATGAAGAAGTGCACTGGAATATGGAAAATTGTATGATAAAAATACAAGATCAATTGATTAATATAAAAGAGATGTGTTTGAATATTTAGGTTCAATACTATATAAAGACGGAGAGATAGAAAGAGACATAGAAAATCAAATAAACATAGGCTGCATAAAATGAATACAAGCTAGTATCATTTTATATGATAAAAGAATACCAAAAAAGTATAAGAAATTCTGTATCGAACAACAATTAATCTTGTTATTTCATATGGTGCAAAATGTTGGTCTTTAAAAAAAGCTAAAAATTAAGTTAAATACAAAGGTAATTAGAATGTTAAGAGGGACGACTGAAATGACTGAAATAGATATAACTAGAAACGAATGTGAGAGAAAAACTAGAAGTGTGGCCGACAAGATGATATAAATTAGAGAAAGTAGGCTTAGATGATATAAGTATATACAAGTAAGACAAGATGACACCCCTATAAATAGAGAATATAATGCATCATTGGAAGAAGACTTAAATTGACAAAGAAATATAAATGATCTAAAAATGCTAAATCTAATTAGCGATATAATTCAAGATAGAAAATTATGAAAATTAAGCATTTATGTAGCCGACCCGATGCAGTTTTGGAAAATGTAAGGATGATCGTGAAATGCACTTGGTTTAGAGTGTAAAAGAGACTCGATTTGTGAAGTTTCACAATGTGCTAAAAATGCCTCTGAAATATTCCAATTATTTGATCGATTGAAGCTTCAAGTAATATGCAGAAAATTAGGAGAAGAAACAAATACTCGACGCAGTGCAAAAATAGTAATTCGTTTTCTTAAACCGGTCAGCAAAGAACCCAATTCCAAATGGAGTAAATTTTAAAGCAAAAAAGGGCAATTTCCAACAATTTACTAATTATTGTGTTACAAAATCAGATCAAGTTTACTTGATGATAATCATAATGAAATAGTAAGAATCAGGAAAACTGTAGGAATCATAGGAAAACTGTAGGAACCGTATTTGGAATTTTAATCTGATACGCTATTAAATGAAAGACTGCTAAACTGACATATCAACCACTCATGCCTATTAAAAGCAAAAAACAACCCTTATAATATTGGTTGTTATTATTTAGATAAGAGACCATATCGGCTAATTGTAAAATCAACTCGCTCGGTATTTAGGTAAGGTTTATAATCACTAGTGACTTTCTCATGTGGATCGGTAGCATTTTAACTTAAATATTTCGTATCATTTATTGATTATCAATCATCGAGATCATTCACGTTACAAAAACACTCAATTTTTTTCTAAAATTATTATAAAATCAAATTATTGAACCACTTAAAGATCCGTACTACTGGAAAATTCCAACAAAAAAATGATTTATAATCAGTCTTCAAATGTTTTATTTGAGTCTTAAATTGATGTCTCGGGATCATCGTCTTTATTCATGATAGGAAAAATAAATTTTATATAGGAGTTTTGGTCTAATGGGCCTATTTAACATTCTTTAGATAAGCATATAAAAACTTGAGTGGTAAAGTTAAAGAATTCTTTTTCAAATTTGGAAACATTTCGAGTCTGTTGGAAATGCAGAATGTGGTAGGGTCCATTGCAATAAGGTGGTATATAATCATTTCTAATCTTGTATAATTTGCTATATATATTTTCCAGATGGAGAATGAGAAAATGTTGCATCATGTTCAATATCATGAATTAACGGCTTATTGTCATGGGCAATATCTTCTCGACTGGCTGTTAGGAAACTAAAAGTCAAAAATCAAAAGAAATAACAAGTAGAATGAAATGTGCAGATGTCCTTTTCAATCTGCAAACATCATTGTTCATTCTTTTCTAACCTTAGTAGAAATACGTGTTACATAAACCCAACGATATTTTAACATAAAGGATAATATTGGGTCGGAACCTTAATTTCATCGTGAACAACATTCAAAACAAGTAACAACTAGCGCAATAATATCTTTGGACATACCGCATTATGCATTTTGAACATAAACAATGACTATACTATAATCTGAACAATAATTTTCACCTATAATTGACATGTCGTGACTAATTGTGTACATAAACAATCCAACTTATTGAAGAAAATTTATAAGTGAAGTGTAAGAATTAACCTATACTTGATATCTGTTTTCATTTATCCATTCATATTCACCTAATATAAGAAGTAAGAAGTGGAACACATGTTACTCGTTGAAGTGCAGATATCGTCATTTCCACGAAAGCATTGAAATCATTTTCGTGCTCATCAAATTTTTTTAGAATAAAATCATTTTCAATATCTCGTCTCTAGTTTTAGACGAATCCGACATATCACATCTGCTTTCATAATCATAAACATAATTACTTGTATAAATGCTTCAATAATTTTACATGCTTTTTAAGACATTTGGGAAGATAATGTAAAAACGAAAATAAAATTCGATTTTTCTAACCGACCCAAGCCTTACCACGGAAGCGTCATAGCTTACATTGGATGTAAGACTTACATAATCTACCAACTCTCCTTTTCACATGGTCATGAACATTACATACTATAAATTATATATCCGCATACATCTTTCTTAATACTTTAGAAGACCAACATTTAAACATCACACCAAGGGAGAAACTAATGGTTTGATCGACGTGGGTCGGTTGACTGATATTGTTCTGTCAAAAGCGAAAGAAAAAATTATGATAAACATGAACTTTTTATATTTCATTATTTTAATAAAAAAGGTCAACAAATTAGATTTTGAAGTCCTATTGTACTCTTCGGTGCATTATATAAATCACATTAAATTGGCATGTGATAAGAGCTTTTCAAACAAACTTTTTTAAATGCTTTGATCTTTATATATAATGATGACATAAAACCATGATTTTATACAATAATTTGGTATTCGAATCTCTTTAACAAAAAAAGTAGTTAACTTTCATGGCAAATGCAAAATTGTTAATCATGGTGACAAATGCAAAACCTTATATTAAAGAAAAGTTGTTGAACACTTGTTCATTTCATTTAAGACCTAAGACTACTACTATTCATTTCAAAATTTATAATAAAAATTACAAATATCTATATAATATTTACACCCATTTACTATTACCCATACTCATTACCTAAATCCCATTTAGAATAAAAATGCAAAACTAAAATTAAAACATTAGGAAATGGTTATTATTTTTCAAATGATGAAACAAAATATATATTGGTAACTAGGAAAATGACAATACTGTGCCGATTGTAATGGATGGCAAAATGTTAGAGTATGCCATTTAAAGTACAGTATCTAGAAGTTTTTTAGACTAAATAATATGTTAAATTTTGATGATACTAAATCACATTTTGAAGGAAATAAATATACAAAAGTATGAAAGATAAGATTTGGATTTCTCCTAATTAATAGGCATATTTGGTTATGTTTATTTCTCTCTAATTGGCTAATCAATTTATTTTTTGTCATATACATATTAAATTAGGCATTAAGTAATTAATTATTATAAATAGAGCATAGAAAAGAGAGTGGAAAAGTGTGGAAAAGACAATTGAAGTCGATGGGAAGAAACCCTCAAATATAAAGGAGAGTAAATGGAAGAAGATCGACAAAAGGACAAATTCTTTGATTTGTTAGTATCTTGATGATTCAGTTTTCCACCATGTGGCTAGTTGTAAATCCGTGAAGGCTTTGTGAGACAAGTTGGTATATTTATACAAGTCAAAAAGTGCTACTAGTAAGGATTTTCTTATTCCGAAATTGATTCGATTGAGGTTGAATGGAGAGAAGTCCGCGACGGAACATTTGAACGAATTTCAAGATATAATAAATCAGTTGACAGGCATGGATGTCAAGTTTGATGATGAATTACATGCTCTTTTATGATGAGTACACTTTCAGAGAGTTAGAGAACATTGGTTGTGTAATTAAGTAATTTCAATGCTAATAGAATTATCTCATTGGATACTGTCCGAAGTAGTCTTTTGAAAGAAAAGATTATAAAGAAATGATCAATCTTGAAATCAGTTCAAGATGAGGGTATGATAGCAAAGGACTCAAAGTGGGATACAAAACCGAAGAGAAAAGTCGCTAATGATAAAGGTATGACGAAAAGTATCTTTTGTTATTATTGCTTAAAAAAGGTCATATGCGCAACACGTGTGAAGATTATAAAAGGGATCAAAAGAAGGCTATACATAACGATAATGATGGCGATATATGGATGGATATAGCTGAAGGTAGCGACAGTTATACTTCTTGTGATGTTCTCATTAGTGATGTTAAGCCTTGAAAGATGGATTCGGATGCTAGTTTTCACATATATAGTGATGTGAGGTATTTTCTTCTTATAAGAAGATTGTCGATATAGTTAGGGCCGACAATGGAGTTGAGCTGTCAGTTTGTGGTATTGGATCTATCCGGTTTCGTATGCATAAAGGTGTGGTTAGAGAAGTTTCAGGCTTAAGACTTGTGCCTACTAGTTTGCATAATCTCATTTCTCTTAGTCAGCTGGACCGTCATGGTTGCACTTATGAGACTCGAGGTGGAGTTTTGAGAGTAATCAATAGTGGTCATATTGTGATGACAGGAGTAGCAAATGATGGAAACTTTTATAAATTGGTTGGTCGTGTGATCGATAATAGGAAGCAAGTGACAGTTGAAAAGCCTAGTCCACAAGTAGGTGGTGAGGTGAATATGTGCGCGACTTTTGATGGTCGTGTTAGTAGTCATATTTCTAAGAGGGGTCTTCATTTTGATGATGCTCGAGGTATCAACGGTGATCGTGTGGAGATTTTATAGAGTCTGTGGTATTACAAACACTTTTGAGGCCAAATGGTGTGGTGTATCTCATGGGGAGATTGCATAACTTGTAGCGGTAATAGCATTTTGTGATTTGGTGTGATTGAGAAGAAGGGAGTGGTGATTGATTTGGAAATGACCGACTTTTGTGTTTTATTCGATGGAGTCTATTTCTTATTTTTCACTTTGAAGAACCGTTTTGGTTGACGATGGAAATCGAGTGTATGTTGAAGATGTGTGATTTTGCATCAAGGTGGAGTGTTAAATTACGATGATATAAAATCACATTTAGAAGGAAATAAATATACAAAAGAAGGAAATATAAAATTTGAATTTCCCCTAATTAATAGGCATATTTGTTTATGTTTATTTCTCTCTAAGTAGTTAATCAATTTTCATATATATATATATATATATATATATTAACTTGGACATTAAGTAATTGATTGTTATAAATATAGCCTAGAAGAGGAAGTGGAAAAGTATTTTGATGTTTCTCTCTTCTTCCATCCTTATTCTTCTTCCCTAAACACTAAGAAGCCATTGCCATAGAGATTAAGGTTTGATTCTCAATTAGGTTATTGATTCTATTTTTGTTTTGTTTACATTTATTCAGTGGATTAGTTGTGAACAATTGTCTATGAGAATCAATATTAATGGTTGTTGGATGGAACCTTATGTGTTGGTTCTCTTGATTACTTTGTGTTTTAGAACTATCTTCATTATTATTTGTCTTCAAATATTATTATCCAATATTATCCCTTAGTGACTTGAGAGATATAAGATTTTGGGATAGGCTTCTGCAACAATTTTAGCCTTTGTTATGTTTTGCGCAACAAAAATCACAACAATTTAATTAACAAAATCATTTTCCACACTAAACCATTGTGAGTTTTTCAGGCTAATCAAATTAAAACAACATTCTTCTACCAAATTTTGAATCGTACTTAACTTCTTATGTTATATTTGTAATTATTACTTAAAATGAGTTGTTTTTTCCATCAAATTTCTTCTCATAACCCATCAAATTACGGTTATGATTTACTATAATTAAGGATTTAATTGGTAATTGAGGGAGATTTAGGGTTTTCAATATAGAAAACAAATGGTAAACGAAATGTGGAGTTAGTGGGTAATTTTATGTGGATTTACAATATTTTCTTCTTTTTTAATGGGTAATTTTCAGAGTAAATCATTGGGTGCTCTTCTTCTAAAATGGGGAAATTTTTAACTATTATATTTGTGTAAATAATTTAGTTTTGGATAATTATTGACTATTAGAAGTCTTCAAATTCCTTGTTGTTTACCTGTATAGTTGTTGTAGTTGTAGAGAAGTTGAAATTTTAGTATACCTTAGAGGAAGTAATGCCGAGAATAATTAATTAAATGGGAAATAATTAATTTATAGTGAAGAGAAGAATTTTGAATGAATGTAATGTGTATAAGTGCGTGGAATTCAATGATTAAATAAGGCATGCAAACCAATGCCCACTAAGAAATAATACACTTAATCCGCGACACCATCATTCATTGTCCCATTTTACATTTAACAAAAGAAATCTTCATTCTCATGGCTTCTCATTAATTTTTCCACTAAAAGTAAAATTGCCATCCTAAGAGGAAAGAAGACAACTTTGGAACCAAGAAAGCTACATAGGTTTTTGGTGAGAGATATTAACACAACGCCATACAAAATAATTCGGATTCAATTATACTTGCATTTCATACTCCACTATCAATGTTATAGTCATATAAACAACCCACCAAATAAATCAATGCACATATCTAAAAAATTTAATTCCACAAACTTCACTTTTCCCCAATAATTTTCAATAAAATGGGAGTATGACCAGTGGAGTGTGCATAAATACTCAACTATAGTCGTTTTGAATGTAATTAACTTGTCTACATTCACTAACGCTATCAATTTTAGTTGAAACATTTCTTCAGGGACCACGATTCCAGGTATATTGAATCTTTGAGTGGAATATCACTAAGCCCAAAATTTAAAATGCAATTATTAAAGTCAGGCAACTTTGATTCAGGTATTCATTTACCTCCGATTTTTTCATAATTGTTCCTAACACAGGTAAAATCTCTAAACAACGCCCATGGTAAGTTATGAGTTGTTGCTTTAGTGTTATCCTGTAGTTCTTTCTCCCTCGTCAAGTCTTCTCAGATAAAGACATTGCTATTCTGTCTATGAGATTGAGAACAAGTTTACAAAGAGGAAAGACTGTCAGTTCCACTGTGTATGGAATAATGAAGCAAAGGAGACTATTTATAATTACAGTCATTAGAAATTCCTTTCCACGTTTTTTATCTTTTCAAACAAGAATGAAATAAAATTGTGCACATTTATTTTGGAATCTGTACATCCTTGACTATTTGCCGATCTTTGAGATAATTATTTTTCATCCTACCTGAACCCAATTTGAATGTTATTTGATGTTGATTCCTTGATTTATTATCATTTGAACGTTTCGTTATGTAATCATGAAATTTGAAGTGAAATGTAAATGAAAATCAACTTATGCATCACCTAGTGTGTGCATATGCTTCTTTCCCTGCTGTACACCAGCTTGAGCTTAACATCTTACACTTTTAAGAATGAAGAAATAAAAAATGTCTAAAGGATTTCAATTTTCCATAACTATTACATGATTTTTTTCCTTCTCTTTTTTTCTTTAAAAGTAGCTAATTTCTATAATATGATAATTTGGAAAGAGGATAAATGAACCATTTTTATTGAATGTCCATATTTAAGTTATATATTTAGTCAAGGATACCACAAGATTTAGGCATATGTTTTTAGTAAGAACTTTAGGGTCTAGTTGGTTTCATTTTTTATTTTATGTTTTCCATTTTCAACATTCATAACAATAAATGAAGATAACAGAAAAGAAATTTAAAACATTTGTCCGTTACGACAATGATGGATGGACAATGGAGGGGATAGAGGGACGATGAAAGGGGTGGATTCTTTTCCACTTTTTGTTATTTCTCAAAACACGAAAAACAAAATATATTTTTTTCTATTTTATATATCAGCGTCATTTTCCAAATTGTTTGTTTCTCAAAAATACATGCATTGTGTACACATTTTTTGAACGAAAATACAAAACTAAAAATGACAAACTAAATGGACCTTAATAACTCATCCCAACCTCCTATAGCCCTACCGTTTGATGAAATTTGCCTATATGATTGTGATGACAAATTGAATTAAATGTTGTAGGACAAGTACAATCTTAGTTAAAATTCTTGTTACTCAAATGTATAACAACATTCCTCTTATAACAAAATGGGGATACATTATTTTTGAATACACGAAACATTTGATTTGAAAGAAAAACGCTGCATCATCTCTTCATCATCATCTCATTAATCATTAATGGCCATTCATCACCAAACCATCTTCAACTTTTTTAGCTATCTCCTTAATCCAATGTTGCAAAATAACGGTATAACCCGCCTCACTGAAACCTTCTAGAGGTTTGAACTTAAAAGACCACTCAATCTTACACCAACCATTATTATCAACACCTCCCTCGACTACTTGTAATGTTGCAATATACGCTACAAGTAATAAGGTCATTATGGCTCCAAGCCGTCGGAAGCTGTCGGAAATGCCGTCGGTAGATAGAACACAGCTTTCGTTCATTTCCAACGGAAACGACGACAAATTTGCGACAGCCTCCGATGGCTTTTTCGATGGCAGTTCCGACGTTTTTTCCGATGGTGAAGACGTCCACGTGGCTTAAAAATATGCTAAAAAACTGTTGGAAGCTATCGGTATATACGACCGGCTAGCCGTTGGAAGCCGTTGGAATATTTCGACCTATAAACCGCCGGAAATCGTCGGTAGCCGTCGGAAATCTAGGTCATTTTTTTTCTTCAGTAGCCCAATAGCACAACAATATCAATGTATATCACAATATATCAAAATCAATATATATATATATATATATATCAGATATGGAAGCTAAAATCAATATCAATATCAATAATGCTGACAACCTTCCTTCTTCAAGACAAATTCTTCATTCTCACCTTCCCTTCCTTGCTCAAGACACTCATCCTTGGTTAGTTCTTGGGGACTTTAACTGTCTCCTCAATCTTGATGATTGGGTGGGTGGCAACCCTGTCAGTTTAAATGAAATACACCCACTCAATGTTTCAATCTCTTCTGCTTCCTTAATACAAATTCCCTTCTTTGGTTCTATATACTCTTGGAATAATAAAAGTAGAACTGGAAGAAGAATTTTCAGTAAAATTGATAATGCCCTTTGTAACCTCTGTGCTTTAACCTCCTGGCCTTCCATAACCTCCTTCCTCCCTCCTTCCCTTCTTTCTGATCACTCTCCTCAAATAATTTCTTTTGGTCATGCTGCCTTAAAAAGAAAAACCTCATTTAAATTTTTTGATGCTTGGATTGTTGATCCTAACTTTTTAGATATTGTAAACAATGCTTGGTCTACTAATATTTTTGGCAACCCTATGTTTGTTTTTTAGCAAAAATTGAAGCAGGTGAAGAAAGAATAAAGAGCTTGGGCTAAACTCAAATTTGGCACCGGAGACCTCTAATCTATAACTTTAAAAGAAATACTGATTCATGCTCAAAATAATACCATGTTGCATCCTGATGATATGACAGCTGCTGCTAAAGAAACTGAGATAGCTGATCATTATTACAATTCCCTTTTACTAGAGGAAGACATAAAAAAACAAAAACTTAGACAACATTGGGATGCTGCTGGAGACAGGAATACTAAATACTATCTGACTCCCTCAAATTAAAACAAGCAAAATATCAAATCCATAGCATTAATGACATGCAGGGTAGGCAGGTGAACACTCCCCACCAAGTTGATGTTAGTTTTCTTGAGTATTTCTCTGGTCTTATGGGAAATTCTTCTAATTTCATGCCTAATCTTTCAATTATTTTTGACCTTGTTCTTCCTTGCTTGGACCATAATGATATATCTTTTCTTTCTGCCAAAATTTCTGATGATTAAATTAAAAATTGCATATTTGAGATGAACAAGAAGTCTTGTGGTGGTCCTGATGGATTTAATTCAGTATTTTTTACCTCATGTTGGCACATTATTAGCAGTGACCTATGTAAAGCAGTTCACAATTTCTTCAACCATAACAGAATGTTATCTGGAATCAATGCTACCAACTTAGCCCTCATCCCAAAACTGATTTCCCCTCCATGGTCTCTGAATTCAGACCTATAGCTTGCTGTAATATTGTATATAAATGTATCTCCAAGATCATTGCCAACAGATTAAAGCATGTCCTTCCTTCCCTTATTTCTGATAACCAGGCTGCTTTTCTCCTAGTCAGAAGCATTTTACACTACAAGGGAGACAGCTCTTTCCAACGGCTCCAAGCCGTTGGCGGCCGTTGGTAAGCCGTTGGAAGCCGTTGGAAAGGCCGTTGGAATACATTTCAACGCCTTCCAAAGGCTTCCAATGCCTCCAACGGCGTTATACCAACGTTTACCAACGGCTCATCTGGCCACGTGGCAAACTTCGTTGACTATCTTGCCGTTGGTACGCCGTTGGAAAACGTTGGTTATGGCCGTTGGTAGCCGTTGGAAGCCGTTGCCTATAAATGACCAAATGGCCGTTGGTATCCGTTGGAAGCCGTTGGAAATCTGAAACTTTTTTTTTACCCAGCAGCTCCTACTCACCTCCGGCCACACACAATATCATAAATATCAAAACTGTTCCATTTTGAGCGTATATCCAATAACAATCACATATATATAACCAAACACAATATAATAATCAAATCATACACATAAACAACCAAACCATCAAAATAAACTAAATTCTACATCCATCAAATTAGTTTCTACATCAAAACCAAACGTCATCCAAACCAACCGTCATCATATATACAAACAAAACACATAAAAAGCCATCACCAATCGTCATCCAAACCATCACCAAATGTTTAAGACATCCAAACACATCACCAAATGCCTAACACATCCAAACCATCACCAAATGTCTAACACCATACAATAATATATACAAACCATCACCACTCCACACATAAGAAAACATCTCAAACATACCTCAACTCACTCGCCAGCAGAACCACCGGAGGAAGGAAACCGCCCGTATTGCTCCATGAACTCCGCCACTTTATTGTTTAGCTGCTCCATTTGTTCTTCACGGCGGCGATCGCGGTCTTGAAGCGTGGCGATCTAGGCTCGTAGCTGTGCGATCTCCTCCTTATCTTGAGCCCTCTAGTAGTTCTTCTGCACTACGTCAACCTGTAAATATTAGTCAATATGTGTAAATATATGTGTAAATACGTTTAAATATTTACTCTAGCTAAGCTCACATCTAAAGTGTTTATATATATGATATCGAAATGAACATGCTTCATAAAAATTATTTTAAATTTAAATTAAATTACCGATTGGCTTCCAAATCCAAAGCGCCTTCCGTGGGTCGCTGGATCCATGACAGACTCAAATATTGCGTTCTCCTCATTAATGGTCAACTCTGCTCTTCCGGTGTCCTGGAGCATCAATGTCCGTGCGTCCTGAAACTTTTCCTAGTATGCAAAATACATTTGAATTTAGATAATGCTATTTTAATAGACTTAAAACTTTTAGTTCATTATCTTATACTTACATATGCGGTCCTTGCTTTGTCATTACTTTCCCAGGTGTACGAATATGAGCCTGAATCGTCAATCTGAGTCACCGCATGTGTATGCGCAAATACATCCCAACGACTGACAGGACCACCGCGCTGTCTTTCCTAAAATATGCACATATAAATATATATATTAAATATTTTTATATAAATGTTTATGTTAATTAATAAATATACCAAGTCCTCGCGGTGATGCTGGAATGACTTAGAACCACCGCGATGTGTGACGGGGTTCTTGCTCCTGTTAGCAGAATTCTTAGTTGACTCTTTCTGCAAATTTAAGTTGAAAAAAAAATTGTTTTATAGTTTTAATTTAAATATTATTTGCGTAGAACAATTTAAATTAAATATATGCTAAATTTACCTGAAATTCCTCATTGGCCCACCAGCGGATAAACTGTTCCCACACAACAGCGCTCATCCAATTTGGCTTGCTTCCACTTGATTTCACAGGATTTAAAGTCTCCCTGTAGTTCTTTGCAATTTTACTCTGCCAATGACGCTGTACAACGGAAAGATCTGCATCCTGGATGTCCACATGGCCCTGCACGTTTGATTACATAAGAGTTATATAGTTTTTATGCGTAGTGTAAACATGATTAGATATTTAAACCTAACAAGTAATATCACTCATACCAAAAAGTCCTGCCAAATAGCTTCCTTCACGTTCTCTGGAATCAAGGACCATTTGGGCCAACATTCATTCATCCGACTCTGGTATGCACGCTTAGATAATGAAAGAACTATATTTGATGGCTCTAACGTAAAACCACTGTGTTTAACAGGAAAAAAAGCATTTACTATTTTATGACTACTATACTTATAATAGACTGTACGAGAATAAAATTTAATTTTGAAACTTAATATTTACCCAGATCCGTCGGCTTTTGGCTTTAGCCAAATTGCAGTGCGTGGCATCTCCTCTGATGGACCAGCGCGATCACGATCTGCAGGACGAATAGTCCCTCTCTGTGAAGAGGAGGGAGACCCAGAATGTGTAGACCCAGATCGTCTACGTGAAGACATATCTATAGAACATGTTACAAACAAACATTATATGAGAACATTAAATGACTATATGTAAAACATACATTATGGCATAACATAAGAAGAGTACGTGACACATATCATACATTAGCATAACATTTTTAATGAAAACATTATAATGTTAAATATAATTACCTTCAAAATGTAGATTATTGATCAGTCCTCGTCAGTTTCGGTTTCAGACTCTGTTTCGTACTCTATATTTTGTTCCTCTGTACTCTCAAATGCTTCAATTAATGCATTTGAATCATCGTTTAGAGGTCCAAAATCTGTTTGATCATCTGTTATTATTATTCCTCTACTTTCCTCGATATCTGCTTGGTAAGCTTGTTCATCGGGAATGTTCCGTCCATCAAATGTAAATCTTGCCTTTGTTTTAAAAACAGCCGACCAATTTACTTTATCTCTTCTTAGAGATGGGTAAGAAGCATAATAAACTTGAAGAGCTTGTTTGGCAAGTACAAAAGGATCGTAGTTATGATAATGCAAAGTATGTTTTATTTCTATAAGATTATATTTTGGATGCACGTTTATTCCAGAACCTGGAACGTTGCTGAACCAGTTGCATTTAAACAAAAATACTTCTTCTGCAGGTCGTGTGAAATACGACAATTGCAAAACTTGGGTTAGCACGCCATAAAAATCATGTATATGATCATTTGGATCATCACTACCTTTAACAAATACACCAGTATTGTTAGTTAATTTTTCAGCACCGTATTCTTTGGTATTAAATTTATATCCATTCACAAAGAATATTGGATAGGTCTTGACTATCCTTTTTGGTCCCAAAGCTAAATGTTTCAATCCTTCGTCTACAACACCATTTGTCGTATCAAAAACGTACTTAGAAAACCATTTAGAGAATTCTTTGCTGATATCTCCGTTCGGATGTTGTGATTCGTAAATACTGCAATTATACAAGAAATGTTATATTTTGATTAAGATACATGTGTGCATATTTGTATATTTATTAATTAAGATACAAGAAATGTTACATATATAAGTATATTACCTAACAAATGGTGCAACTTCAGCACAGTTGAGAAGAATATATGTGTGTGCTACGTGATAATCTCTGTCATCCAACCATACTTCCACACATTTACCAGAAGGCCGACCATGCTTTTTAAAAATAGATATAGTCGATTGACAATCATCTTGATCAATGCCTTCATCATTATGCGGAGCACTTTCAAATGATATGTTCACATGGTCACTAAAATAATGAGAGAAAAAAAATGAAGCTTCTTCTTCAATGTATGATTTGCAAATCGAGCCTTCAACTCGAGCTTTCTGCCTCACTTTTTTCTTTAGATGATTTAAATATCTATTTCAAATTATTTTAAATCAATTTTTTTATACATATAATTAAACCAATATTTAATGAACTAAATATGAATATACCTTTCAAATGGATACATCCATCCATATTGCACAGGCCCTCGAAGACGTGCTTCAAATGGAAGATGAATAGGTAAATGCTCCATAACATTGAAAAAACCAGGAGGAAATATTTTTTCCAATTTGCATAGCAATATCGGGATTTCTTCCTCAAGTTTACGTAGACGATCAACTTTTAATGTAGTAGAACAAATCTCTTTATAAAACAGACTAAGTTCTGTTAGAACAGTCCAAACTTTTACGGGCAATAGTTCTTTAAAAGCGACGGGTAATAAATTTTCCATCATAACATGACAATCATGACTTTTCATCCCGCTAAGTTTATTGTTCTTATAGTCCACACATCTACGAAGATTAGAAGATATACCATCCGGGAATCTTAATCCTTCCACCCATTTTAAAAATATTTTAACTTGATTATTGTCTAGCTCATAGCACGCTTTTGGCTTTTTTGTTTCATTTGGTTTCATATGAAGCTCAGGACGATTACATAATACTTCGATATCACGCCATGATTTCAAATCATCTTTCGTCTTCCCCTTGACATTCAAAACTGTATTAAACACATTATCAAACACGTTTTTCTCATTGTGCATCACGTCAATATTATGATGAATCAGGAGATTTTTCTAATAAGGCAACTCCCAAAATATGCTTTGTTTGCACCAGTTATGAATCGATGATTTACCTTGAATTTCAATTTGCTTTCCGGTTTCATGTATTTTTGGATAATCCTTTACAAGTTCATAAATATCTTCGCTTGACCAAACCGTAGGTGCGCTTAAAGTTTCAACTCTATTAGCTGTAAAGTTTTTCTTATCTCTTCTAAATGGATGATTAACATGAAGAAAACATCGATGACAGTCAAACCACGAAATTTTTTTTCCATGAGGTAAAGGAAATGCTCTTGTTTCTTCCATGCAGTAAGGACAAGCTAGGCGACCAGCCGTACTCCAACCTGAAAGCATTGCATACGCAGGAAAATCGTTGATTGTCCATAACAAAGAAGCATACATGCGAAAGTTTTTTTTAGAAATATCATATGTTTCTACTCCTTCGTACCACAATGTTTTTAATTCTTCAATCAAAGGTTGTAAATAAACATCGATTCCTTGTGTCGGATCATCAGGACCAGGAACAACAACTGTAAGAAACATGTATGGAGTTTTCATACACATCCAAGGAGGTAAATTATAAGGTGTGACAATTATAGGCCAGGACGAATATTTAGAACCAAATTGAGAAAATGGTGAAAATCCATCCGTACATAAACCAAGTCTAACATTACGACTCTCGGATGCAAAATCAGGATACTTTTGGTCAAAATGCTTCCATGCTTCCCCATCAGCTGAGTGTGTTAACGTACCTTCCTCTCGTATTCTCATACTGTGCCATCTCATATGTTGCGCAGTTACAGAAGATGCATATAACCTTTGAAGTCTAGGAGTAATTGGTAAATAATGCATACGCTTATACGGGACTTCCTTTCCCTTTTTCTTTCTTGGTTTGTACCTTTCCTGATTGCATATTTTACAATGTCTAAGATTGATATCTTCCTTCCAAAACAGCATGCAACCGTTTAGACATGTATCTATTTTTTGATATGGTAAACCAAAAGCCGACATTAGTTTTTTTACTTCATAATGATTTTCGCACATTAAATTATTGGGAGGCATATGCCGTTTCGCAGCTTGTACAACAGCTGTAAATCCAGATTCTGTGAGGTTGTATTTAGATTTCATCGCAATGTACTCAGCAGTCACTGACAACTGGGTTCCGCTTGTGCAACCTTCCCAAATGGGTTTCTTCGCCGCTTCTAACAAATCATATATTTTTTTGCACCAATATTTGGTTCGTCTTCAGTATTACCATCGTCATCGGTTAATTGAGAAACAGGGAACATTGAACGTGCAGCATCTTCAACCATATGTTCTACGAGATTTGTCGTATCAATTTCATTACTCAATACCTCCTCAGCTTCAACACGATTAGATGCTAACGGTTCTCCATGACGATCCCAAACCAAATAGTTCGACACGAAACCGAACTGATGCAAATGAACTCTTACCATTTCTGGTACCAAATGCTTTAACAATTTGCATTTAGTACATGGACAACGGATTTCTTTGTCGTTTCTGTTATTACTTAAAGCGAAATCAATAAATACGCGAACACCATTATTAAAATGTTCACTAATTGACGTTTCACTTTCAACTCTTCGTTTTTTGTACATCCAGCTCCGATCAGTAAAATAATTGTCCATTAACCTACGTATATAGTTAAAAAGTACAATATTAATTTGCATTGACATATTATTAAAACAGTTTACAGGTGAATTTTATAATAACTGATCATTGACTCTATGGTGATGGGTCGTCCTACCTCCCATTACAAATACAATAACGTAATTAAATCGCGTAAATTATTTCAATTTAAATGATTCAACAAAATTTCGGCAGTGCTTCGCTTTAGTTCCCTGAACAGTACACATTTGCGTGTACACAGGGAACATAAACGACGCGCTGTCGAAATTTTGTGAACCATTTAAAATGAAATAATTTACGCGATTTAATTATGTTATTGTATTCGTAACTTGTCCAATACAGGGACAAATCCAACAAATACTGTATAAGATGAATACAGATGTCCGTTCTGTTAAAAAAACGAATATCCACATAACGATCATATACAATACTTATCAGACGGGGCCGAAAAACATTCTAAGGGTTTTCGAATATATTTCATATTCTGTAACATATTATATTTATAAAAAAAATTGACGTTCGATACTATACTTACTGTCATTTTCGATATTTTTTAACCGTACATTATAAAATTAATACACTATATTACTTATTAAAAAAAATCAAAGTAATCGTATATTATAAAATTAAATATCATTTTCGATATTTTCTAATCTAATGTCATCATTCAACTTATCGCACTATATTTTCATACAAGCAGCATTCTACACTACGCTATACACACAATACACTATACACCATACATACAACATACTATAATATACAATTAACTTATAGTACATAGGTTAATAATAAAAATTAAGCATCAATAAACTAAACTACACATACAATAGTCAATACAAACATATAAATTGCAAATCTAACACTAAATTACCTAATTTAATAAAAAAGGGAATTAGGGTTTATACCTTGATTGGAGAGGATTAGGGACGTTGGAGAGGGCTTCTAGATGCTACCGAGTGACGTTGGAGGTTGGAATGGAAGTGGGTGGCGAATTGGGGAGGAGGATGGAGGGTTTTGGGTTAGAATTTGGTGAAAAACGAAATGGGGGAGAAGAGGCTACTGCCGTTTATTTTGGTTCGGGTTTCCAACGGCCGTAAACGGCATTTTCCAACGGCGTCCAACGGCTATCTTTTTAATCTCTTGGTAATAATCCGGAAAATACTTGCCGTTGGAAGCCGTTGGTCAATGCCGTTGGCGGCTGTTGCCCCTCCCGTTGGAATAAACAGTAATCCTTGTAGTGTTAGATAATGTTTTGATCACCCATGAGCTCCTCAAAGACTACAACAAGGTGAACTCATCTCCCAGAGCCATGCTTAAGTTAGATATTAGGAAAGCTTTTGACACCTTGCAATGGACCTCTATTGTTAGGG
The DNA here is from genome assembly GCA_030737815.1 of Allium fistulosum. Taxonomy (NCBI): domain Eukaryota; kingdom Viridiplantae; phylum Streptophyta; class Magnoliopsida; order Asparagales; family Amaryllidaceae; genus Allium; species Allium fistulosum. Next base: position 858,196,369 of record CM060907.1, read on the forward strand.
TTATGGAAAAAATGAAGTTCCCTCCTCACTTTGTTGCTTGGATTTATACCTGCCTTTCTATGGCTAACTTCTCTCTATGCTATAATGGCACTATTATGGGATACTTCAAGAGTAGACAGGGAATAAGACAGGGAGATCCGATGTCTTCCTACTTATTCATCATTATCATGGAAGTTCTGACCAAAATTATAAGCCAATGTGTTACAAGAAGCTGTTTTGTCTTCACCCCAAATGCAAAGACCCCTTAATCACTGCTTTGATGTTTGCAGATGACTTAGTCATTTTTACTAAACCTACTGTTGAATCTATAAGATGTATTCTTGATTTCCTCCATGAATTCTACTGTTTCTCTAGTTAATTAATTAATACTGATAAGTCCAGCATTCATATGGCTGGTGTCTCTCCTGAATATGCCTCTAACATTAGGGCTATATCTTGCATAATTGAAAGTGCTGATGATTCTTCTTATCTTGGCATTCCTATCTCATCTTCAAGAATAACCATAACTTAATGCCTTGGCCTTTACTATAAGATCACTAAGTCTATGACTTGCTGGACTAACAAACTTTTATCTCAAGCTGGTCGTTTGGTTTTAATCAACTCAATCATCTTTGCGTTCTCTTCCTATTGGTGTAGAACCTTCATATTACCCAAGAAATTGATTTTGATGATTAGACGTGCAGTGTGTAACTTCTTATGGTCTAGCAGTGTGTTTTCTACTAAGCTTAAGCCTATTGCTTTTCATAAAGTGGAGAAGAAAAAGAAGAATGGTGATCTTGGCATCATTAGCTTGAATCTTTGGAATAAAGCTGCCTTTGGCAAGCACTTTGACAATTTACTGAATAGGAAAAGCAATATTTGGGCTAGATGGTCTTACAATCATAATATAAAAAACAAGGAGTTCTGGTTGATGGATATGCCTCAAAACTGCGGTTGGGTTTGGTGTGCCATCCTCAATTTAAGGAAAACTTTGCTTCCTCATTTTAGGACTATTACAGCTATTGGTGGTCATGCTAAATTCTGGAGTGATCCTTGGGTTAGACAGGGTTTAATTCTGAACAATATTATGTCCTTCAATCAAAAAATGCAAACAGGTATCCCCTTTCAAGCTAAAGCTATTGACTTCATTCACCATGGTTTTATTTCTTTTCATTTTTCTAGTAATTCAACTATTAGATTTCTGTGGAATGAATTACAACAGCTGCCTTACCCTTTCTCTAACCATGAAAAGTATGTTTGGTCTATCAAAGATGTGGAGTATTCCCCTAAAGTTATATATAACTGTATAGCTAATCACAATGTGCTTCCTGCTTTTGCTTGGAATAAAAGAATTTGGAATGTCTATTGCAAGGAAAGCGATAATTTTCTACTGTGGAAGGTGATGAGAGATGCTTTGAATACTAAAGCAAGACTTGTTAATTTGGGTATGCTTGTTGACGGTACTTGTGTCTTTTGTAGTGATGAACTGGAAACTAACACTCATCTGTTTTTCAAATGCAATTTCATATTTCCTCTATGGAGCAAGTTGATGCAGAAACTTGGTAGGAACTTCACCAACATTGACGGCATGATTGAATGGGCTTTGATTTATAGGGCTACTAGGGAAGAGAGAAGGAAAGTATTTTACTGCTTCTCATTCTTAAGAAATTTGTTAGAATTGTGTAGGCTCAAAGGAATGATCGAATATTTATTGGCAATCATAAAATGCAGTTCAAATTTGGAATGAGATCTTGCAAGCTATCAAGATTGGAATTAAATATTCTGCCTTCTCTTTTGCTCAGAGCACCATTACCTTATGGTGTTAGTTATGGCTTCCCCCTTCTCCTTTTTTTTGCTTGTTCTCTATTTTCTTCATTCCCCCTTGTTCTTGGTTCTTATCTCGTTTTCTCTTCTTTTGTATCATAGCATGTTATGATGCATTTCTCTTTATTGTGTTGCAATAAACTGGTAGGGGCCAGTTAACCCCGCTTAACTCTGCTAAAAAGAAAATATCAATAATAATATAAAACTCAAACATTACCATCTCAAACACAAACATTCCAATCAATACAAACCAAACCATCCATCATCACTCTACAAGGTCAAAATCCAACATTAATGTACAATATATACATCCAACATCAAATCCCACAAATCAATATCAAGCACCAAATGTCCACAAATCAACCTCACCCTCTCTCATTGTATATATACACAAGTTTTAAAAACAAAAACTGCAAAATGTACATCATGACTCGTCATCAGCTCCGGAACCACCAAGCGAAGGGAATGCTCCATGATGCTCCATATACTCGGCCAAATGTTGGTTCAGTTGCTCCATTTGCACTGCTCGGAGGTTGTCCTGCTCATGCAGCTGTGCAATCTTTTATCGAAGCTCATTAACCTTAGCATTGTCCTGAGCCTTTCGATAGGCCTTTTGTGAGGCCCGAGCCTACAAAACAAGTCGAAATATGTTTAAGTTATTGCGTAACTTTTATAAAAATTAAGCAATTTTTACAACTCAATTAATTTTTATGAATTACCGATTGATCGCCATAGCCGTAGCGCCTGTAACGACCCGTATTTCTAGCTATTTTAAATTATTAAATTTAATGAAATTATTAAATAAAAATGTTTATTAATAAAAATTTAATGATTTTGAATGTAAGTTATTGGAATATAAACTTGAACAAGATTTCAAAATAAACTAATTCCGAAAATTTCAGTAATAACCAGTATTGAAAGGTAATACTATGTATTGAATGTGTTTACAATCAATAGTTGGATTAAATAATAAATGTTGAATTCATTAGCTGTAAATAAAGTAATTGTCTGATAACTAAAATTCATTTAGAATCTAATATTGAAATTTGTCGAATATTGAACAATTAAATTATTTAAATTAAATATTGGAATTATTTGAATAATTGAATTCTAGATTTCATATGATTTAAAATGATATCGAAAGTTAATGTAAATTTTATGTAAACAACAATAAAGACTGTTAAAATTTAAAATCAGATTTAAAACTGAATAATTACAAATTAGAAATTTTATATTATAATCGAGACGTTAAAAATAGTCTTTCGGGACACAGTCTCAGAATTCGACGAAACCAATTCCATTGGATCCGTAATAGCATGTTATTATCAGATTTTAAGTTTTATGGTGTCTGGAGCATCTTTTGGTCGTACGGGATAGAAATGCATTGAATTTAATATCGAAAATTTAATATTTTAATTTGATTCAAAAATCTATCTTCCACATACGATCGAATTAGGCCCCAAAACATGTTCCATTGTGTTCGAAATAGGGGTAAAACATTATAAACGCCTGGCGACTCGCTTCGTTTGGAGTTCGTCCGGAAAAGCACGTGAATAATCGAGATAATTTTAAAATAATATAGTTATACGTGTATATATACACAGTATCTCTCTGAAACCCTAGTTCCATAATGCAGCCGCAGTTTATAAATTAATGGCTGAAACATAATGACTTTTCTCCTCAATTTCCACCAAATCCATCCATCTATATCGAAATATTCCTACATGAAAGTCATAGAGCTCCTCGAGCTCGACATATCTAATGGTCACGATCAATTATCATGGCCACGTTTGATCGTATTTGGCTCGAGAAGGTGGCAATTTCGTTCGCGTTTTTCAAGCTAAGGAAGGCGCCGAGCTTCACATGGCCATAGGCGGAGGTACGTGGTGAATAAGGCGACGACGTGGCAACCTCGGATCGAACTCCGGTAGTGTGGTTGAGGTTCGGCGATCGATCATTGGATGCGTGCGATGGGTTCGTTTGTCTGGGTACTCGAATGTGGGAGAAGAATGGATAGGCGGCCTAGATCTAGGGATGTAGATCGAACGGCCGATTTGATTTAGGGGATAATATTAAAAAAAGAAGAAATGAAAATTTTATATTGTTTTAAAAATCATTTATCTTATAAATCGTATATCTTTTTCCATACATTGTCAGAATTGGACGAAACAAGCGACATTGGAATCATGGCGATGAGCACTACATTCTAGGACTGATTTGGAGACGGTTGGAGTTAGTTAAAATTTTAGGTTAAATCGAACATCATTCGATTTGATTTAAAATTGAAAACTCAAGGTGAGTGTTTTATAATGCTCACAACGTGTTAGAATATTTTTATGATAGTTAAATTTGAATTATGAAGTGATATTAATTTATTGATCATTGTTTGATAAATTTTATTGTCATATAAATTGGCGTTTGAATTAACTGTTAAAAATTTAAAATTATCGGTTAGATTTGAAACTGAAATTGAATTGCCGGTAAAATACCCGATTTTTAATAACTATGAAATTGTTGTAAATTATTTTGATTGTTTGGAAGATTGATTGCGATGAATGCTATTGGTTGATATTTTGGATGATTTGGATGTTTATTTATTTGATATATCTGGTTATCACCCTGTAATTTATTTACAGTATATAAGCTGTAAATTGAATTATTCTGAATGAATTAAGAAATAGGTTGAAATGATATATACTAATGACATTGTGATTTGGATTGAAATGATATATATCCATCCCTGAAATTAAATTGAAATAACTGATCACTTGGCCATAGGATTGAAAATTATACACGGACACCGGATTGGTTAAATTAAATGATTTTAAAAATTTTGATTTGAAATTATTTAAATGATTTGATTTAAGGAGTAAAATCGAATTTATGGAAATCAAATTATTTTTGAACTTGAGCTCGAAATGTTAAAATTTTAATTTGGTAATCGAAATTGTTTAAAATAATCAAAGTTGAGATTTTGAAGTTATAATCGAAACATAATTTAAATTTTTGGAAATTGATTTGTTTTAAAAGATTGATCTTTTATTCGAACTTTGAATTTTACTAAGTAAAAGTAATGTAAAGATGATATTTCGAAATTGAGCTCGGAATTAAATTATATTTGAAGATTGGGATTTTAAACTGAATATTGAAGGATAATTTGATTAAAATGTTTTGAATCGGTATTTTAAAGATTAAGCTCGAAATCGATATAAATTGAAATTGAATTAATTGGATTTGAAAGTGGAATTGAATTAATTTGAAATCGAAGTTGAAATCGATTTGAATTGAAATCGAAATTGTATCGATTGAATGGAAATTGGAATTGATTTGAATTGGGAGATTGGCATTGAATCAGTTTTTGAAGCTATTTTCAATTAAATTATTTAATATAAAACTATTTAAAAGCTATCTTCTTAAATATACAAATTATTTTGGTTTTCCAAATTATTTTGCTATATAAACCATTTTAATACTTAAACTACTTTATATCAAACTATTTTAACCATTTAAACTATTTTTAACTATTTTAGCCATTTACACTATTTTTAACTATTTTAATTATTCAAAACTATTTTAAAATATTCAAACTATTTTTCAAAAATTCAAACCGGTCAAGTTTGAAATGTTATTTTAAATCATGTATTTAAATACGAATTGAGTTAAATGAAGTTATAACCCAAATTGGAATTCGAAACGATTTTGGAAGCGAAATCGAGATATTAAGACGAAAAGGATATTGAAATGAAATGGTATATTTTATGTAAATATGATGATTTCGAAATTGATTTGATTTTGAAGCGAATATGATATTTTGATATCAAGTATGAACTGTTTTCGAAATGTAGAAGAACCAACCGGTGTGAAAAACGACGTTTGGTTGTTAAAGAGACCGGAGCCGGATATGGGCATACTCTCTGTCGATACCGGAACCACTTTGACAACTGTGTATGTGAAGTGATGATCTAGAATGAAGTGGTTGGATTTGGCTTCGTTTGTTGGATTTGAAGAAAGAGAATGATGATGGATTTGCTTGGCACTTGTGCCAATTTGAAATGACTAAAATAGGAGCCGTACTGGCCAAGTGGGTTAGCTACCCCGAGCGGACGCACTTCTTCGTATTACCATCATTTACATTGTGATTGATTGGTGCACACCCTCCGATTTTATAGGAGTGTTGGACGCGGTGGGCGATCATGGCTATGATGCGTTACCACCAGCTGGGAAGGGTAAACTGGTAGTATCCTATCTTGGGCATTGCCTCACGTGCCTTGTCATACTTTTATCCCTAAACGAGATCCATAAGATTTTGGTTTAGTGTTGTCGTATCACGGCGAATCCCTGACTAGCGACGTTCTACTGGTGGTGTCAAATGCAAACTGTACGCCAAACCTTAAAAACGCGTTAAGGGAGATTAATGTAAAGCCTTAACGCTAAGAAAAATATTTATTTTATTGATTAGACATTATATATGTAGCATATTCTACTACATATAAATATTTTGGCGGATCCTTAGGAGTTGGAAAATCCCGTAACATCTCTTGAGTTATTGCACTCACGTTATACACTGGAAAGGAGATGTGAAAACCTATAAGCATCTCTGACGCTATTACACTCATGTTATATGCGATATTGATTTGACTGACATAAGAATATTTTAGTCCTGACTCGAGTGTTTTGTCTTTTCATTACGCTCGGGTCAGCCTTGAGTTTTTTAGCTTATTGAAGATTTATTCTGGAGGACGAAGACGAAGATTTGGTATATGATTACTACTACTATTATTATTCCTGCATCATGTTGTCTACTGCATTTTTTTATTTCTAATGTATGTATAACTCTGATAAATGTTGTATAGATTATAATCAAATGTATAATAGAAACAGCTTCATGAACTGTTTATTTGATTATTATATTTTATCGTTCCGCTACGAGATTCTGTGTTTGTTTTCTTCTTCTTCTCTTATTTTTCTTAAATAACCCCAATGATTATCTATGTTCTGGATTGTTTGGATTGGACATGTGTGGATTATTTTTAATTTAAACCCTCTGAAATGTGGGTCGTCACAGTTGGTATCAAAGCTTTGGTTTAGCGATAACCTTAGCTTTGTGAGGTAACTCATTAGAGATAGGGTCAATAGCACCCTAGAATGAGTTTGAATGTATTAATAGATATGAGCACGTATTTGTTAGTGAATAGAAATGTTTTATATTATGTTGACTTATCGGTTGAGTGTTTATGAATTCCGGTCGGTACAGGAAGTTCAACCATATCGATAGGGATTTTTGAACTCTTAAACAAGGTAAACGGACATGGTATTATTTTGAAATTGAGTAAATGATATAATTTTACCCTGATTAAATTTTGTATGTAAAGAAATAATTTTTTAGAAATTATCAAGTATATATAGTGTGAATTGGTTGTTAGAAATGATAATATTGATCATTATCATTTATTATTCGAATAGTCAATAGTCCTAAACTATTAGCTACTATATGGTTATAAGAAAATGAAATTGTATAAGTGTGATTTATAAAATATAAATTGCAAGTAAAATGAATATAAAGTGGAGAATTTGAGAAATTTAAATTTCAGTGTTTCTTAAAAAGGTTTTCAAGGTTTGGAAAATAATATCAGTATTGTTTAAAGGGTATACAAACACAAATTATTTTTAAATAAATTTTCAAAGGAATGAATTTAGTACTCCCCTCTTCTGTCGCTGGAAAATAATTTCGGTGATGACTGCGCAGCATCATCGACGTTCATTTTCGAGTCTCAAAGTGGGGAAGACTTCTGAGGAGCTTTGCTATGAAATTGTTTTGATAAATGGATTTTAGTTTAAACTTCAAAAGTATGATTTGATATACAAAGGATATAAGTATACATACTTATTCAAAATGATTTGAAATGAACCGGTGTTTAAATTTTTAGGTTTTGTTAATTAATAATCTTCAAATTATTTGAAGGAAATGAAATATTTGAATAACCAAAACTCATAAAATAAGAGAGTTAAGAAATCTAAGCTATAAATGTTCTGGGAAACTTTAGAGTTGAAGTTTGCAACTCTTAAATTGAAAGTAAAGAAAATTTAAACAAGTTAAAATAGTGAACATTCTAATTAAGTAAAATGAATCAAATTAATTTGTATAGTACCAAATTGCATTCTATTAGCATATAATAAGACATACCAAATGTTAAAAAGTTAAATAATGATTTGGATATGTAATGTAATATTATACAAGTAAACAAACTTAAAATTAATTAAAATTTATATAAATGGAAATTTGGTTGTAATAATAAATGTTGTATACTTAAGTATATTATGAAATGATTAATGACTAAATGGAATAAGATAGTGAACTTAAGGAAGTAGAAAAATGGATCAAATAGTATCTTTGTGAATTGGTTATACAATTAAATATAAATTTGTAACTTTTGAGAAACTCAGAAAAAGTCACATATAAGAAGTTGGACTTTTATAGATTGATTATAAACTAAAGAGATGATTAATAAAATGTTTCACAAACAAATTTGTTATTAAATGAAATTATGAAAATGAAGTAAATGTAAACAAAGGAATTTGGTGTAACTAAGAATCAATTGGAATAAATATGTAAGTTGTACGTATATTATTTTATTCGCATAACGATTTGATCCAGATTCGAGCACAGAATTTCAAGATAATTTATATCGATCCGAGTTAGGATTTTTCACTCGATTCTCGATGGGGAACCCTAGATATGGATTTCTGATTGATTCTGGAATTCTCTATCATAGTATATGGCTATGCAAAGAGAATGACGGTTTCTGATCAAGGAACCAGATCTGAGTCTGCACTAGAGAGTCATGTGGACGATACTAGTTCGGAAGTGAAATTGTGCGATCGAGTGAGCGGTCAGATTCGATATTGTGTACAGATGATATTGTACATCGTACGGGCTTAAGTAAAGCAAATATTGGAAATTGAAAATGCAAAATATAAACTGATTTTAAACTGTATGATTGGATATCATTGGTAAAGAAGATGCAGGTATTTAAAATCAAGAAAAATTTGGATGGCCCAATGAAAAGGTACATGTTTTTTTTGTCATTGGATTTGATGGTTTTATGATGGAGCCACTTGACTTTTATTTTCTTTTGTTGGATTGGGGCCCGTAGAGGCATTTTGTAGTTGTTTCGATCGAGCCGCGCAAAGGAGACTCTGTCGAAATTTTTCGTAAATCCGAGTGCTAGAAAAATTTTGAAGTTTTAAAATTTTTATAACTTGTTTTGATAACTAACTTGTATTTTCCGTAAGCCGATTGGAGTAGCGTAGTAGAAACATAGTAATGGTTTTATAAATGAAATTTTATTTTTTATAAGTTGATAATTTTGAATAAAATATATCAAATGTTAAATCCTTTACTTAACGCCTTTTCGGGGATGAAAAGTTTTAAGTGGGGATATTGTAACGACCCGTATTTTTAGCTATTTTAAATTATTAAATTTAATAAAATTATTAAATAAAAATGTTTAAAAATAAAAATTTAATGATTTTGAATGTAAGTTATTGGAATATGAACTTGAACAAGATTTTAAAATAAACTAATTCCGAAAATTTAAGTAATAACCAATATTGAAAGGTAATACTATGTATTGAATGTGCTTACAATCAATAGTTGGATTAAATAATAAATGTTGAATTCATTAGCTGTAAAAAAAGTAATTGATTGATAACTAAAATTCATTTAAAATCTAATATTGAAATTTGTTGAATATTGAATAATTAAATTATTTAAATCGAATATTGGAATTATTTGAATAATTGAATTCTGGATTTAATATGATTGAAAATGATATCGGAAGTTGATGTAAATTTTATGTAAAAATAGTAAAGATTGTTAACAATTAAAATCGGATTTAAAACTGAATAATTAGAAATTGGAAATTTTATATTATAATCGAGACGTTAAAAATAGCCTTCCGGGGCACAGTCTCGGAATTAGACGAAACTAGTTCCATTGGATCCATAATAGCGTGCTATTATCGGATTTCAAGTTTCGTGGTGTCTGGAGTCATCGTTTGGCCGTACGGGATAGAAATGCGTTGAATTTAATATCAAAATTTTAATACTTTAATTCGATTCAAAAAGCTATCTTCCACAGATCGAATTAGGCCCCGAATCATGTTCCATTGTGTTCAGAATAGGGGTAAAACATTATAAATGCCTGGTGGCATGCTTCGTTTGGAGTCGTCCGGAAAAGCACATGAATAATCAAGATAATATTAAAATAATATAGTTATACGTGTGTATATACACAGTATCTCTCTGAAAACCTAGTTCCATAGCGTGGCCGCAGTTCATAAACTAATGGCCGAAACGTAACGACTTTTCTCCTCAATTTCCACCAAATCCATTCATCTATATCGAAATCTTCCTACATGAAAGTCGTAGGGCTCCTCGAGCTCGACATATCTAATGGTCATGATCAATTATTGTGGCCACGTTCGATCGTATTTGGCTCGAGAAGGTGGCGATTTCATTCGCGTTTTTCAAGCTAAGGAAGGCGCCGAGCTTCACATGGCCGTAGGCGGAGGTGCGTGGAGAATAGGGCGACGGCGTGGCAACCTCAGATCGAACTCCGGTGGTGTGGTTGAGGTTCGGCGATCGATCATTGGATGCGTGCGATGGGTTCGTTTGTCTGGGTAGTTGAACGTGGGAGAAGAATGGATGGGCGGCCTGGATCTGGGGATATAGATTGAACGGCCAGATTTGATTTAGGGTATAATATAAAAAAAAGGAGAAATGAAAATTTTATATTATTTTAAAAATCATTTATCTTGTAGATCGTATATCCTTTTCATACGTTGTCAGAATTGGACGAAACAAGCGGCGTTGGAATCGTGGCTACGAGCACTACATTCTAGGACTAATTTGGAGACAGTTGGAGTTAGTTAAAATTTTAGGTTAAATCGAACGTCGTTCGATTTGATTTAAAATTGAAAGCTCAAGGTGAGTGTTTTATAACGCTCACAATGATTAGATTATTTTTATGATAGTTAAATTTGAATTATATATTAATTTATTGAACGTTGTTTATTGTAATCTAAATTAGCGTTTGAATTAACTGTTAAAAATTTAAAATTATCAGTTAGATTTGAAATTGAATTGCCGGTAAAATACCCGATTTTAATAACTATGAAATTGTTGTAAATTATATTGACTATTTGGATGATTGATTGCGATGGATGCTATTGGTTGACATTTTGGATGATTTGGATGTTTATTTATTTGGTATATCTGGTTATCACCCTGTATATTATTTACAGTATATAAACTGTAAATTGAATTATTCTAAATGAATTAAGAAATCGGTTGAAATGATATATATCTATGACATTGTGATTTGGATTGAAATGATATATATCCATCCCCGAAATTAAATTGAAATAATTGATCACTTGGCCCTAGGATTGAAAATTATATACGGACACCGGATTGGTTAAATTGAATGATTTAAAAAAAATTATTTGAAATTATTTAAATGATTTGATTTAAGGAGTAAAATCGAATTTATGGAAATCGAATTATTTTCGAACTTGAGCTCGAAATGTTAAAATTTTAATTTTGTAATCGAAAGTGTTTAAAATAATCGAAGTTGAGATTTTGAAGTTATAATCGAAATATAATTTAAAATTTTGGAAATCGATTCGTTTTAAAAGATTGAACTTTTATTCGAACTTTGAATATTACTAAGTAAAAGTGATATAAAGACGATATTTCAAAATTGAGCTCGAAATTGAATTATATTTAAAGATTGGTATTTTAAACTGAATATTGATGGATAATTTGATTTAAATGTTTTGAATCGATATTTTAAAGGTCGATCTCGAAATCGATACAAATTGAAATTGAATTAATTGGATTTGAAAGTGGAATTGAATTAATTTGAAATCGAAGTTGAAATTGATTTAAATTGAAATCAAAATTGAATCGATTGAATGGAAATTGGAATTGATTTGAATTGGGAGATTGGAATTGAATCGGTTTGACTTTGAAACAATTTTCAATTAAATTAGTTAATATAAAATTATTTAAAAGCTATCTTCCTAAATATACAAATTATTTTGGTCTTCGAAATTATTTTGCTATATAAACCATTTTAATACTTAAACTATTTTATATCAAACTATTTTATCCAATTAAACTATTTTAACCATTTACATTATTTTTAACTATTTTAATTATTTAACACTATTTTAAAATATTCAAACTATTTTTCAAAAATTCAAACTGTTCAAGAGTGGAATGTTATTTTAAATCATGGATTTAAATACGAATTGGGTTAAATGAAGTTATGACCCAAATTGGAATTCGAAACTATTTTGGAAGAGGATTGGAGATATTAAGACGAAAATGATATTGAAATGAAATGGTATATTTTGAGTAAATATGATGATTTCAAAATGGATTAGGTTTTGAAGCAAATATGATACTTTGATATCAAGTATGAACTGTTATCGAAATGTAAAAGAACCAACCGGTGTGAAAAACGACGTGTGTGTTAGTCCATGAGTTGATGGTTTTGATGACAACAACCTTAGAATAAGATTATAAAATATAAATACTAACATTATAGTTTAGATATATATGTATATGCAGGATTTAACCATGCAGGTACCAAGAATGAAGATTGTATAGTATAGAGATTCAAGATATCAGGATTGAAGGCTCATGAGTATCAAGATTATCAAGAGTTCAAGATTTCAGGATAAGTATTGACTCTAAAATTATGTTAAAACTTCACAATAGCGCTGAAATATTCACTCCATTTTTCTTTTGGGATGGAACCCATTTCTACCTTTTTAGTGGCTTACAAACCCACGACAAGTAGCTTACAAACCTACGACAAGTGGCTTACAAACCCACGAACATCCTAGTTTTGTAAAAGTTCTTGAGTCCTGATATGATGAGATATTCTGCAGGAAGAAGCTTGCAAAACTAATTCAAAATGATTTTCAAAACTACTTCAGAATGATTTTCAAAACTGCTTTTCAAAATGTTTTAGCCTTAAAAATTATCTTTTCAAATGATTTTCAAAAAGATGTTTTAGCCTTAAAATATTCTTTGTCTTTCTTTTTTATAAACTCGTGTTTTTAAACTTAATTTGTTTTAAACTATCTTTATACTTAGATTTAAATATAAAATTATAGTAAAATTTTATATATATCATTCTCTATATTTATCTATGTATTTTATCTATAGTCAAGTATATTTATAAAGTTTAAAATAGTTTTAATATAAGATAAAGGTTATTTTCAAAGAAAAACAAAACATCAAAATTTCCTTTGGGATGTCGACATGCCCTAGTACCCCATGTCGACATAGTGACAGTTAGTTTCAAAAATTTGAATTTCAAAAGAAGTGTCTATTCGCCATAACCTTTCACGAATGGACATGACTGTTGTTCTTCTATAAATAGGGGTTAGTTTCAACGAATTTTATATCAGATTTTCTGGTTTTTCACTTCTCTTCTTCTTCCACATTTTCTTATTCAAAATCCTATCATCACTCTACCGAAATCAACATTGAATCTAACTAGATTATCTCTGGTTTGATTCTCTATCACTATCTCAACAAGATCCAAGTGCTATTCAGAGTTATAGGCTTCTTTGTAATCTATCTAGCGAGAAAAGGTGTGATTGTAGCCTTGGAAATCAATCAAGCGAGAAAAGGTGTGATTGTAGCCTTGGAAATCAATTGGGTGAACTTGTTGCCCCGGAAATCAAGTATCTCTACCCAGATGATTGTGATTCTGGAGGGTGTACCTCGTAGCCTTGAAACCGAGGGTTGTAATTGTTGAATTGCTTTTGAAAGGAAATCCGTACTTAGTTGTGCGGGACTGGATGTTGGGTAACTCCGAACCAGTATAAAATCCGGTGTGTTCTTTCCTTTACTGCATTTACTTTATTTCTGCATCTGTGTTTGTTTCTGTGATTATATCTATGTCTGAATACATACATTTGTGTTAAAATTAACATAAACTCAAAAAGATTTAGTAATTTCTTATAAACACTATTCACCCCCTTCTAGTGTTATTCCTAGCCTTAAGATCCATATCCCGCATTCCTCACATTTGGTATCAGAGCAAGGTTTTCAAAAGTTTCATAATCTGATTTTTGAATTTTTTTTAAAATGGCTATGCTTAAGAAATTTGTTAATGCATGTTTAGAAATATTCAGATCATCATTGTCTCTTGAGTCTGCATATAATCAATATTCAAATACAAGTTGTCTACTAAGATTGTTTGATGTACAGGAATCATGCTTTATGGGAGTTGAGGAATCAATCCAGAACAAACAAACTGTGCAGATCAAAAAGAACAAATGGATACTCGATAGTGGATGTTCTAGACACATGACTGGAAATTCAGATATGCTGAATGATATAATATACAAAGACGGAGGACTGGTTAACTTTAGAGACAATTCAAAAGGTTATGTGATCGGCATTGGCAAAGTCGGTAACTCTGAAACTCCTATTATTACTAATGTTTTGCTAGTTAAGAATCTGAAACACAATCTGCTAAGTATAAGTCAACTATGCGATAAAGGATATAAAATTAAATTTGAAAAAGATAAAGTCACATTGAAGATAATAATTCAACCATAATATTTGAGGGAATTAGGAAAAAGAATATTTATATTCTTAGTATGAAAATTTCAAATGATAACTTGTGCCTTTTGGAAAATGCAAGTGACCCTTGGATTTGGCATAAGAGATTTAGGCATTTGAATTTCAAACTCTTATCTAGACTGTCAAAACATGATCTAGTAAGAGGCCTCCCTAAAATGAATTTTAAAGTAGATAGTCTATGTGATGCATGTCAACTAGGAAAACTTAGAAAAAGTTCCTTTAAATTAAAAGATGTGATTTCAACTTCAAAACCTCTTAAATTACTTCATCTTGATTTATTTGATCCATCTCAACTTCAGTCAATAAATCACAATAAATATGTTTTTGTAATTGTAGATGATTATTCCAGATTTACATGGACAATATTTTTGAAATATAAAAGTGATACTTTTGAATGTTTTAAGAATTTTTCAAAAAGGGTTCAAAATCAATTTTCTCAAAAAATTATAACCATCCGTAGTGATCACGGTGGTGAATTTGAAAATGAAAAGTTTGAAGAATTCTGTAATAAAAAGGGAATAATTCACAATTTTTCATTTCCAAGAACTCCACAACAAAACGGAGTAGTAGAACGTAAAAATAGGACGATTCAAGAGTGTGCGAGAACTATGCTTTCTGATAGTAATTTACCAAAGTACTTTTGGGCAGAAGCAGTTGCTACCGCCTGTTATATTTTAAATAGAATTTTAATTAGACCTTTAACTGATAAGACATCTTATGAACTTATTTACTCAAAGAAACCTAAGGTAACTTATTTTAGAATTTTTGGAAGTAAATGTTTTATTTTAAATACAAAAGATAACTTAGATAAATTTGATCCTAAATTTGACAAAGGTATCTTTATCGGATACTCTAATAGAAGTAAAGCATATAGAGTATTTAATTTAAGAACTAATACCATCGAAGAAACAATGCATGTTTCATTTGATGAAAATTTCAAAATTTTTGAAGAAATAAATGATGAAGAGGATTTAATCACTCAAAACCAAGAGTCAACTGAAACTAATAATGAATTAAATCATCCTAATAAAAGGATTAAACTTTTAAAAGATCACCTTATAGAAAATATACTTAGAGATATGCAATCTGTTGTTAAAACTAGAAACCAACTAAGTCAAAAGAGTCATGTAGCTTTTATATCAACTATTGAACCCAAAAATCCAGAAGAAGCATCATCTGATTATTCATGGATTTTGGCTATGCAAGAAGAATTAAATCAATTCACTAGAAATGATGTTTGGGAACTTGTTCCTAGACCTAAAAATAAAACAATAATTGGAACTAAATGGGTTTATAAAAATAAAATGAATGAACAAGGAGAGGTTGTTAGAAATAAAGCCCGGTTAGTTGCTCAAGGTTATTATCAAGAAGAAGGAATATATTTAAACCTTTGCCCCCGTAGCAAGATTAGAAGCTATTAGGATTCTACTTGCTTTCACAAATCATAATAATGTCAAATTATTTCAAATGGATGTTAAAAGTGCTTTTTTAAATGGTTTTGTAAAAGAAGAAGTATTTGTTAAACAACCACCACTTTTTGAAAATGATAAATTTCCAAATCATGTTTACAAACTTAAGAAAGCTCTATATGGTCTAAAGAAAGCTCCTAGAGCCTGGTATAATAGACTAAGATCTTACTTGTTACAATCAAATTTTGAAATAGGTAAAGTAGATAATACTCTTTTTATTAAAAGAAATAAAAATGATATTCAACTAGTACAAGTCTACGTAGATGATATCATTTTTGGATCAACTAATTTTGAAATGAATAAAGAATTTTCTGAAATAATGACAAAAGAGTTTGAGATGAGTCATATGGGTGAATTAAACTTCTTTTTAGGATTACAAAGAAAACAATTAGATAATGGTATCTTTATTAGTCAAGAAAAATATGCTAAAGACCTAGTTAGTCAATTTGGTTTGACTACTGCGAGTGGAAAACCCACTCCCATGGCAACAAATGAGTACCTTAGTAAAGAAGATCTTTCGAAAGTTGTAGATCAAAAATTATATAGAGGAATGATTGGATCACTACTCTATATCACTGCAAGTAGACCTGATATCATGCATAGTTCTGTCTCCGTGCAAGGTATCAATCCCAACCTAAAGAAACTCACTTAAAAGCTGTAAAACGTATTATAAGATATGTTAAACACACCTTTGATTATGGCTTATTTTATCCTAAAAATGATTCGTTTGACTTAATATCTTACTGTGATGCTGGTTGTAAATCAGACCGAAAAAGTACAAGTGGAACTTGTCACTTTTTAGGGCATTCTCTGATTTCCTGGTTTAGTAAAAAGCAAAACACAGTTTCTCTATCAACAACTGAAGCAGAGTATATTTCTGCTACTTTGGCTTGTTCTCAAGTAATATATATGCAACAAACTTTAAAAGATTTTGGTTTAAATATCTCAAAATCACCAATTTATTGTGATAATACTAGTGCAATAAACTTATCCAAAAATACTACTCAACATGCTCGACTAAACATATTGATATCAGACACCATTTTCTCAGAAGTAATATAAGTAAAGTAATTACTCTCGACTATATCAATTCTGAAAATCAAATTGCTGATATTTTAACAAAACCCTTAAATGAATCTAAATTTACTCAATTAAGAAGAGAATTAGGTATTTGTTCATTAACTGAAATATAAAATATAAATAAAATGTATAATTAAAAATTAATTCAAAATAAATTAAATAGGAAAAAATTCATGAACCATGTCGACATCCCTCCTAGACCCATGTCGACATATAACGTTTTTAATTTTTAAATTTTTTCCCACCAAAATTCAAATAAGTGGTTATAAATTTCTCCTATTTCGAAATTTTCTTCATTCTCTCTATTCTCTTTCTGTTCTATCTTCTGAGATCAATTTATCAATGGCCTCCTCTTCCAAATCAAACATAAAATCAACTTTTTCATTCCCATCGCCTACTTCTGGTCCTTTTCAACATTCAACGCTCGCTCGTGTGACGAAAATGGAGGATTCTTTGAAGGATACCCTTCAGTTAATGACTGAAATCCAAGTGATGCAACTTCGAATGGCCAAAGAACAAGAGAGGCAAGGCAAAATCCTTAGGAATTTGCAAAAATTTCTTATGGATAATCATGCTAACCCTATCTTGATTGACGAGGACTCTTCAGGAGATCATGAACAAGAGGAAAGTGAAGAAGAAGAAGAACCAATGGAAGAAGAGATTGTGGAAGATAACGACAAAGTCGTTTGCGTTGCCGAAGTGTGCTTTGACAAAGATGGAAATCTTGTCGAACAACGTGGAAATTTCTGTTTCCACTATCCAAATTGTTCGGTTCATAGATCTCCTATGTTCAAAGACTCACATTAGTTTCTTCTCTTTCTTTCCTATTTGTTGTTTGTTTTTTTATGTTCTCTACGGAAATGTAAATACAAACAAATATATAATTAATAAATAATGTGTGTTCTTATATATGTTCTATTAAAAGTATTATTATATAGATTCTTAGTTAGGAGAGTTTGTAATTTAGGACTAAAGTTTTAGTTTTATAATTAAGTGTTGATTATTTATGATAACACTATCATTATAACCATATAGGATATTAGACTAAGAGTTATATAGTTTGGAGTTAGTTTGTTTTTGTTGATGACAAAAGGGGAGAAATATAAAATAGGAAAGTTAGGCATAGACTGTACATGAGTTGATTAGATTTAGGGGGAGTTATTAGGATAGAAGTAATATTTTATAAACAAAGGTTGTCATCATCAAAAAGGGGGAGATTGTTAGTCCATGAGTTGATGGTTTTGATGACAACAACCTTAGAATAAGATTATAAAATATAAATACTAACATTATAGTTTAGATATATATGTATATGCAGGATTTAACCATGCAGGTACCAATAATGAAGACTGTACAGTATAGAGATTCAAGATATCAAGATTGAAGACTCATGAGTATCAAGATTATCAAGAGTTCAAGATTTCAAGATAAGTATTGAGTCTAGAATTATGTTAAAACTTCACAATAGCACTGAAATCTTCACTTCATTTTTCTTTTGGGATGGAACCCATTTCTACCTTTTTAATGGCTTACAAACCCACGACAAGTAGCTTACAAACCTACAACAAGTGGCTTACAAACCCACGAACATCCTAGTTTTGTACAAGTTCTCAAGTCCTGATATGATAAGATATTCTGCAGGAAGAAGCTTGCAAAACTAATTCAAAATGATTTTCAAAACTACTTCAGTATGATTTTCAAAACTGCTTTTCAAAATGTTTTAGCCTTAAAATTATCTTTTCAAATGATTTTCAAAAAGATGTTTTAGCCTTAAAATATTCTTTGTCTTTGTTTTTTATAAACTCGTGTTTTTAAACTTCGTTTGTTTTAAACTATCCTTATACTTAGATTTAAATATAAAATTATAGTAAAATTTTATATATATCATTCTCTATATTTATCTATGTATTTTATCTATAGTCAAGTATATTTATAAAGTTTAAAATAGTTTTAATATAAGATAAAGGTTATTTTCAAAGAAAAACAAAACATCAAAATTTCCTTTGGGATGTCGACATGCCCTAGTACCCCATGTCGACATAGTGACAGTTAGTTTCAAAAATTTGAATTTCAAAAGAAGTGTCTATTCGCCATAACCTTTCACGAATGGACATGACTGTTGTTCTTCTATAAATAGGGGTTAGTTTCAACGAATTTTATATCAGATTTTCTGGTTTTTCACTTCTCTTCTTCTTCCACATTTTCTTATTCAAAATCCTATCATCACTCTACCGAAATCAACATTGAATCTAACTAGATTATCTCTGGTTTGATTCTCTATCACTATCTCAACAAGATCCAAGTGCTATTCAGAGTTATAGGCTTCTTTGTAATCTATCTAGCGAGAAAAGGTGTGATTGTAGCCTTGGAAATCAATCAAGCGAGAAAAGGTGTGATTGTAGCCTTGGAAATCAATTGGGTGAACTTGTTGCCCCGGAAATCAAGTATCTCTACCCAGATGATTGTGATTCTGGAGGGTGTACCTCGTAGCCTTGAAACCGAGGGTTGTAATTGTTGAATTTCTTTTGAAAGGAAATCCGTACTTAGTTGTGCGGGACTGGATGTAGGGTAACTCCGAACCAGTATAAAATCCGGTGTGTTCTTTCCTTTACTGCATTTACTTTATTTCTGCATCTGTGTTTGTTTCTGTGATTATATCTATGTCTGAATATTACATACATTTGTGTTCAAATTAACATAAACTCAAAAAGAATTAGTAATTTCTTATAAACACTATTCACCCCTCCTCTAGTGTTATTCTTACCCTTAAGATCCATATTCCGCATTCCTCACAGTTTGGTTGTTAAAGAGACCAGAGCCGGATATGGGCATACTCTCTGTCGATACCGGAACCACTTTGACAACTATGTACATGAAGTGATGATCCAGAATGAAGTGGTTGGATTTGGCGTCATTTGCTGGATTTGAAGAAAGATAACGATGATGGATTTGCTTGGCACTTATGCTAATTTGAAATGACTAAAATAGGAGCCGTACCGACCAAGTGGGTTAGCTACCTCGAGCGGACGCACTTCTTTGTATTACCATCATTTACATTGTGATTGATTGGTGCGCACCCTCCGATTTTATGGGAGTGTTGGACGTGGTGGACGATCATGGCTATGATGCGTTACCACCAGCGGGGAAGGGTAAACTGGTAGTATCCTACCTTGGGCATTGCCTCATGTGCCTTGTCATACTTTTATCTATAAACAAGGCCTATACGATTTTGGTTTAGTGCTGTCGTATCACAATGCATCCCTGACTACCGACGTTCTACTGGTGGTGTCAAATGCAAACTGCACACCAATGCTTAAAAACGCATTAAGGGGGATTAATGTAAAGCCTTAACGCTAAGAAAAATATTTATTTTATTGATTATACATTATATATGTAGCATGTTCTACTACATATAAATATTTTGGCGGATTCTTAAGAGATGGAAAATCCTGTAACATCTCTTGAGTTATTGCACTCACGTTATACACTGTATAGGAGATGTGAAAACCCGTAAGCATCTCTGACGCTATTACACTCATGTTATATGCGATATCGATTTGACTCACATAAGAATATTTTAGTCCTGACTCGAGTGTTTTGTCTTTTCATTACGCTCGGGTCAGCCCGGAGTTTTTCAGCTTATTGAAGATTTATTCTAGAAGATTAAGACGAAGATTTGGTATATCATTACTATTATTATTCCTGCATCATGTTGTCTGCTGCATTATTTTATTTATTTCTGATGTATGTATAACTCTGATAAATGTTGTATGGATTATAATCAAATGTATAATAGAAACAGCTTCATGAACTGTTTATTTGATTATTATATTTTATCGTTCCTCTGCGAGATTTTGTGTTTGTTTTCTTCTTCCTCTCTTATTTTTCTTAATTAACCCCAATGATTATCTATGTTTCGGATTGTTTAGATTGGACATGTGTGGATTATTGTCAATTTAAACCCTCCGAAATATGGGTCGTCACAGCGCCTATTTTTCTGTGTCGGGTCCATAATGGAGTCAAAGATAACATCGTCCTCATCAGTAGTCAATTGCTCCCGTCCCGGATGCTAAGCATCTGCGCACGTGCTTACATAAATTTTTCTTGCAATGCAAAATTAAATACCAGTAAATATTACATGACATTATTATAATAATTTATTACTAATTAATTAAAATGAGCATTATTAATAACTTATAACTAAACATATATTTACATGTGCGGCGTATGCTTTATCATCCTTATGTCAGGCATACGTCACCGATCCCATGTCGTCAGTCTGCCTGGCGACATGAGTATGCGCAAATACGTCCATATACAAGACAGGAGTCCCACATGCTCTTTCCTGCAATAATTGATGTATATTATTGTTGTCCATACAAATTTATAAAAAAAATGTAATAACTGTTCGTAATTGCAATTAATCAATTTATCAGGTCCTCGCGATGACGTTGGAATGATTTCGAGTCACCACGGTGTGTGACTGGATTTTTCTACCTATTCGCCAAGTTCCTGTTTGACTCCGCCTACAAATTAAAAATTAAGATTATATTTTACAGGTATAAATTATGTATTCTCTACCGAACAAATTAATGTGACAATTGATAGACTTACCCAGAACACATCGCTGCCCACCATGCGACTCAAGCATCCCATACACTAGCGCCCATCCAGTTTGGCTTGTTCCCAGATTTTCAGATGGTCGACATCGTATCCCGGTAATTCTTTGCAACTTTGGAGTTCTAGTGGCACTGGCAAAGAGCAACATCCTCCTCTTGCAGGTCTACCTCACCCTGTATATATGTTGAAAAAATATAAGTTATACATTTATACTTAGTCAGCAAATTGTAAAATGATTGTATATAATAATATATAATTTTACACTTACCAGGAAGTCCTGCCATATGCTCTCTCAGTCATGCTCAGTGATCCTACTCCATTTCGACCAGCATGCAGTCAAACGGCTCATGTATGCTTGCCTAGAAATGCTGAGCCCTATATTGGAAGGCTCAAGCTCAAAATCCCTGCATTAAGTATGAAACAGACAAATCATGACTAATATATCATACAAAATATTTATAATGCTGAAGTAAATTTAACACTTACGAGCCATCTGCTTCCGGTAGCAATCTAATTACCGTACGTGGCGCCTCCTAGGACGGGCCGCTGCCATCACCTCCGCTGCGAACGGTCCCTCTCTGAGACGAAGAGGAGGAACCGGACTGCGAAGAACTCCACCGCCTAAAGAAAGATTCCTGCAATACCTGTCATATACATAATATTTTATGGCAGAACATATCATTCAATTCTGAGTAAACATATCGAGATTTAACATCAATAATCGCCTATAACATGCAAAAAAAGTGTAACATCAATACCCCCATAAATTACCTTTTTTCAACATGTATACTATTAAATCAGTCCTCGTCGTTTTATGATTTAGACTCGGTCTCGTACTCTATATTATTTTCCTCTATGGTTTCAAATGCTTCTATTAATACATTTGATTCATCATTTAGAGGTCCAAAATCGATTTGATCATCTGTTATTGTAATTTTTCCATTTTCCTCGATATCTGCTTGGTACGCTTGTTCGTTTGGAATATTCTTTCCATCAAATGTAAATTTTGCCTTCGTTTTAAAAACTGTCGACCAATCTGCTTTATCTCTTTTTAGAGATGGATATGGAGCATAATAAACGTGTAGGGCTTGTTTTGCTAGTATAAATGGATCGTACTTATGATAACGTGATGTATGCTTTATTTCAATAATATTATATTTTTGATGCATGTTGATTCCAGAACCTGGAACATTACTGAACCAGTTGCATCTAAACAAGTAAACTTCTTCCGCAGGTCTGATGAAATATGTTAATTGCAAAACCCGAGTTAACATGATGTAAAAATCATTTATGTGATCATTTGGAACATCACTACCTTTAACATATACACAGGTATTATTAGTTAATTTTTCAGCCCCATATTCTTTGGTGTTGAATTTGTATCCATTGACAAAGAATATTGGATATGTCTTGACTTTCTTTTGGTCCCATCGCAAGATGTTTCACCCTTCATCGACCACACAATTTACCAGATCATATACGTGGTTCGAAAACCAAGTAGCAAAATTTTTGCTGATATCACCGCTTCGATGCTGTGATCCGTAAATACTGTATATATAGATAATATATTGCATTATAATGAATACACACATGTATTATTCAAGTAAATAATTTTAGATGTGTTATTGAATAATACCTAACAAATGGCGCAACTCTTGCACAGTTAAGAAGAACATATGTGTGGCTACATGGTAATCTCTACCGTCTAACCATACTTCCATACATTTTCCAATAGGACGTGCCACTGCCACCACCTCCACTGCGAACGGTCCCTCTCTGAGATGAAGAGGGGGAACCGGACTGCGAAGAACTCCGCCGCCTAAAGAAAGACATATGTAATACCTGTCATATACATATTATTTTATTATAGCTGAACATATCATTCAATTATGAGTAAACATATCAAGATTTAACATCAATAAATTCATATAACATGCAAAAAAAGTGTAACATCAATACTCCCATAAATTACCTTTTTTCAACATGTATACTATTAAATCAGTCCTCATCGTTTTCTGATTCAGACTCGGTCTCGTAGTTTATATTGTTTTCCAAAGTGGTCTCAAATGCTTCTACTAATACATTTGATTCATCTTTTAGATGTCCAAAATAGGTTTGATCATCTGTTATTGTAATTTCACCATTTTCCTCGATATTCGCTTGGTACGCTTGTTCGTTTGGAAAATTCTTTCCATCAAACGTAAATCTTGCCTTCATTTTAAAAACTGCAGACCAATCTGCTTTATCTCTTTTTAGAGATGGATAAGGAGTATAATAAACTTGTAGGGATTGGTTTGCTAGTATAAATGGATCGTACTTATGATAACATGATGTATGTTTTATTTCAATAATATTATATTTTTGGTGCATGTTGATTCTAGAACCTGGAACATTACTGAACCAATTACATCTAAACAAGTAAACTTCTATCGCAGGTCAGGTGAAATATGTTAATTGCAAAACCTAAGTTAGCACGGCATAAAAATCATTTATGTGATTATTTGGATCATCACTACCTTTAACATATACAAGGTATTGTTAGTTAATTTTTCAGCCCCATATTCTTTGGTGTTGAATTTGTATCCACTAACAAAGAATATTGGATATGTCTTGACTTTTCTTTTTGGTCCCATCGCAAAATGTTTCAACCCTTCATCAACCACACAATTTACCGGATCATATACGTGGTTCGAAAACCAAGTAGCAAAATTTTTGCTGATATCGCCGCTTGGATGATGTGATTCGTAAATACTGTATATATAGATAATATATTGCTTTATAATGAATACACATATGTATTATTCAAGTAAATAATTTTAGATGTGTTATTTAATAATACCTAACATATGGCGCAACTTCTACATAGTTAAGAAGAACATATGTGTGGGCTACATGGTAATCTCTATCGTCTAACCATACTTTCACACATTTTCCAGTAGGGCATTCCTGCTGTCTAAAAATAGATAGAACTGACTCAGAAGAATCTTGTTCAATGCCCTCATCATTTCGCATAGCATTTTCAAAAAATAAGTTCACATGGTCACTGAAATAATGAGAGAGAACAAGCTAGACATGAAAATTTCTTCTCATGCAGTGAAGAAAATGCTTATGTTTCTTCCATGCAATAAGGACAAGCTAGACGACCAGTCGTACTCCAATCTGAAAGCATTGCATATGCAGGAAAATCGCTTATAGTCCACAATAGAGAAGCGAACATACGAAAATTTTTTTTTTTTGAAACGTCACATGTTTCAACACCTTCATACCACAATGTTTTCAACACTTCAATCAACGGTTGTAAATGTACGTCGATTCCTTGTGTCGGATCATCAGGGCCATGGATGACAATAGTGAGAAACATATACGGAGTTTTCATACACATTCACAGAGGTAAATTGTAAGGTGTAACGATTATAGGCCAAGATAAATATTTTGAACCAAATTGATAGAATGGTGAAAATCCATCCATACATAAACCAAGTCTAACATTATGGCTCTCCACTACGAAAGCTAGGTATGTCTTATCAAAATGCTTCCATCATTCTCCATCAGTTGGGTGCGTTAACGTACCTTCTTCCTGTGCTCTCACACAGTGCCATCTCAAATAATGCGCGGTTATAGAAGATGCATATAACATTTGAAGCCTAGGAGTGATGGGTAAGTAATGCATACGCTTGTACAGAACTTCCTTTCCCTTCTTTTTTCTTGGTTTGTATCTTTCCTAATTACATATTTTACAATTCCTAAGATTGATGTCTTCTTTCCAAAACAACATGTAACCATTTAAACATGTATCTATTTTTTGATACGGCAAACCAAAAGCAGACATAAGTTTTTTCACTTCATTGATTTTCGCACATTAAATTATCGAGCGTCATATGCTGTTTTGCAGCTTGTACTATTGTTGTAAACCCGGCTTCTATGAAGTTGTATTTTAATTTCATCGCAATGTACTCTGCAGTTACTGATAGTTGAGTACCACTTGTACAACCATCCCAAAGGGGTTTTTTAGCAGCATCCAATAAATCATAATTTTTTTTTTGCTTCAATACTTGGTTCTTCTTCGAAATTAACATCGTTACCATCAACTTCAACAGTAGGGAACATTGAACGTGCTGCATCTTCAACCATATCTTCTATGAGATTCGTCGAAACAATTTCAGTATCCACTTCCTCATCCGAATGTACAAAATTAGGTGCTATAAGTTCTCCATGACGATTCCATACCAAATAATTCGGCACGAAACTATATTGGCGCAAATGAACTATTACCATATTTGGTATCAAATGCTTTAATAATTTGCACATACTACATGGACAATGAATTTTTTCATTGTTCCCATTATTACTTAAAGCGAATTCAATAAAGACGTGTAAACCATTTTGAAAATGTTCACTTATTGAGCCTCCAATTTCTCTTCTTTGTTGGTACATCCAGCTCTTATCGATAAAATAATTGACCATTTTTCCTACTTTAAGACATAAAAACGTATTAATCATTTACTTGTTGACATTTTATTTTTCAATTAAATCATACATTTAAATTTTTGCAAATATATAATATTGTTCTATTTAATTTTATTTTCAAACGGATTTACACAAATTATTATATGAATATAATCTACAATTTTAGGTTACTATTTTACACTTTGATGGTTGGTCATCCTACTTCGCATTACAAACACAATAGTAATTATATTTTGTAAATTATTTCATTTTAAACGATTCAACAAAATTTCGGCAGCACTTCCCCTTTGTTCCTTATATCGTACACATATGCGTGTACACAGGAAACAAAACGAAAGTGTTGTCGAAATTTTATGAACCGTTTAAAATGAAATGATACACAAAATATAATTACTCTATTGTGTTTGTAACATGTCCAATACAGGGAAAAATCCGACAAAATTGTATTGGATGAATATAAATGTCCGTTCTGTGATAAAAACGAACATCCATACAATGATCATATACAATACTTGTCAGACGAGGCCGAAAATTCTCTAACGGATTTATAAAAAGTAAAGCGTATTATACAACAATTTTTACAATAATTTATTTATATTCTAAGAAACGCATACACTAAATTGTCGTTTTTGTCATCTTAAAAACGCATACACTAAATCCTGAGCACCGATTCTAATTAATCCAAACTAGCACTAATTCGCATATGCACTAATTAATCAAATACAGATACACCAATTAGCGCACATATACACTAAACAAATTTTTTTCTCAACATTTAAATGATAAACAATTATAATAACAACCTAATTAGCATTTAATAGGGTATAACAAACAATCAGTAGGGTATCATACAACTACAACCACAAATTAACCCTAAGTTAACAAATCAAAATTAATTAGGGTTTAGAAATAAAACCTGGTTGGAGATTGATGAAGGGCCTAGGCTTGTCGAGAGTGGAGAATGACGAAGTTGGAGATGACCGAGGAGGCACGGAGGCTGGCTAACTATAACATCCCAGAATTTGTTAATTTAAATTTAGCGACTTATTTGAATTTTGGAAATTTAATTTGAAAATTTTTAAATTAAATAAAATAACATGTTAATTTAAATAAATAAAACTCCAAATTCTTTTGAATTTAAATCACTTGGATTTAACATCTTATATATGTATATGTAGCTATTAAATTTGCATTTCAAGTTAAGAAAAAAAATTATATATAGAAATAAATATATAAAGAGTGAAATAAAATATACTTACAAATATAATACAAACAAAATATATTTATAAATTCAAACAATATGATAATGGTAGAACTTTATTTATATCACAAGGTTTGAGATAAAAGGAGCAAGCAACATCATCTATAAACAAAGGAAAGATAAAGCAAACAAGCTTGTATGAGTATTATACAAGTCAGGAAAGAAAATCTACTAATAAAACAAGCTGTGTACTTGCATAAAAGAATAGGACTACACGTAAACAAAGATGGAAGCATGGGATTTAATGCCATCAGTTCTAGCACGCAAAAGAAAGATTATTAGCCACCAAAGTAAAAGGAAAATTTGCTAGGTCAAACAAGAAAAATAATAACTCTGATATATTGTACAAAACC
The DNA here is from genome assembly GCA_030737815.1 of Allium fistulosum. Classification (NCBI taxonomy): domain Eukaryota; kingdom Viridiplantae; phylum Streptophyta; class Magnoliopsida; order Asparagales; family Amaryllidaceae; genus Allium; species Allium fistulosum. Next base: position 858,224,094 of record CM060907.1, read on the forward strand.
AAATAATCACCCTGTACAATACAAATACATTATTCTCTAAACTTCTTTTATACATCAACATTTCTCATTTCAGTTCGTTCAAACTAAACTCATCAAGCCTGAAAAAAATAATAATAATAAACATCATCAGCTTACAAATTCAAATCCAATTCAACAACAAAGCAAGAAGTTTTAAGGAAAAGATCAAACTGCAGTTTCAAACCAGAAACATCTCTACTCATCAATATATCCAATGTGAGTGAACATCAACTTTAAGGTTTTAAGTTTAACAGTAAAGAGGATTCATTGATTATACGGTGTTGAATATGTTTTATCTTTGAATATAATTCTGTGTGTATATATATATAGGTTGCTCTGTATATTGGTCTTCCCTGTCATTGATTACAGGGTTGATTATCATTCAAACTCAAATTGTTTTCAACTGATCATTGTAAGCTTTAAGTTTTACATCAAACAAGAAGTTTGGATCTCAAGCAAGATTTTTTAAAAGTTGATTAAAACATGTTTGTAAAATATACCACTGCAATCTTGTTTTTCTACAGGAAATCAAGTAATAATTTGACAAATTTGATTGTTGTAAAAAGTTAATTCAAGTTCATAACTTGAATTCTTACTGCAATTTATGATTTCTAAAAGCAGTATGATGATTTTTACTTAAGTGGTTTAGGAGCAGTTTGAATTTAAACCAAAATTGCATTTTTCTCGATTTTTGGTGAACGATTCAATTATAAACATTGAAATTTGGATTGAAGCTTGTTTGAGCTTCAGTGATGATGAGAAAATTGTCGAAATATTTTTCGAATGCGTGAATTTGTTGATCGAACCCAGAGTACGGTTTAAGCTCAAGGTTTGCAGTAAGTAAGAAACGAGGTGATTTCATCACCTCGGAGACATCGAGCTTCGCGTGGCTCTGGGGAATGATGGCTTGGTATGTTGACAAGATGTGGCCGAGGGTGTGGCGTCGCTGGTGGTCTGAGGAGTGGCGGCGAGGCAGTTTAGTTGGGGGTGTTCGAGCGCAGTGACGAGCAAAAATGCAAATTTTCGATTTCTAATTTTTCGTGTCGAACTGAAGTTCGATCTTGAGCTTAGGCGAGTTTTTCGACCTGTCGAAGCTCGCGATGGGCAGCAGAACAAAGAAGCGACGTCGTGCACGTGCACGACGTCGATTTCGTGTCAGTAAGTTTGGGCCTGGGGAGGAACTCGGGGAAGCATTCGAAAAAAAGGGTTTTGGGCTCGAAGTCCTCTCGCATTCGAATGGGGTTATTTCCAGTAGTATATAACTTAACAAGAAAAAAGGAAAAAAAAAAGAAGAAGAAATAGAGAAGAAGTATACGAGAGGAGAAGAGAGAGACTCGGGGAAGAGACGAGAAGGACTCGAGTGTTACTCGAGTGAAAAACATGGTTTGCTCGGGTTACTTTAAAAATGGGTTTAGCCCAAATTAAAATTCGAGTTTTACTGTTAAGTAAATTTTAGTGTTTATGAAGCAACTTATATTGACTATGTTGAGTTAAAGGCTTATTACAAATTAACTAAGTGGATGCCTAAAAATCTAATTAATGCTTTAACTAAATAGTTAATGCAAGATTAAACGTCAAAGTCAATTAACATTAAAGTATTTGTAATAGAAATAAATTGATTTTCGAAAAGCTTAAAGAAGATTTTTAAATGTTAATTTAGATGAATAATTATTATTAATAAATTGTTTTAGAAAGAAATCAAGACTGATTAATTAATGCTTTTGAAAAGAAATTAAGAATGATATACAATTTTGTAATTAAAATTGATTAATAAACAATTAAGTTAATAAATTTAAATTGGTAGTTAAGTAAAATAACTAATTAAGAAACAATTAATCGCGTCAATTAAGATTTAATTTATTTATCCAAATTTAATCATTGATTTAAAATAATTGTTCAATACTGAATTTGTTATTTCTGTTGTGGTTGCGATACTGTGTGATGTAGATTGCTCTATACTGCACTATTATTTGTGATTTGTTCTGTATTAACGTGAAAACCCTTTTTCCCGTAAAACGGCATTTTTACTTCGATGCGACTGGGAGTCGGATTTCAGTTTGTTATCCGAAACCCACATCGAACCCTGAATATGAATCTTTATGATTGTCATATCCACGTGTTTTAAAATTTATCGATCACTATTCGATTTAGCCGGGAGAGGACCTTTGTGTCGTATAGCCCATTCCGAATAGTGATATGTCGAAATGGATAGCATTTGAAGACCAGTGTTGAAGACCGGGTATTTGTGAAAACGATAGGATGACCTATCGATTGTCTCTGCACTGAGTTGCTCCGGTATAGAGATTCCCTAAGTGATGGGAAGTCCGATCGGGATTGTGAATACCCGGATTGCAAGGACTTCTTCGGAAGTGCCTTCGGTTCTGTTCGAACCCGGAACAGACTTGTATGGTTGTATGTCTGACACTACACTTTGAGATATAAAGCAGATTTTCTTTCAAATACATATCTGTTGGTGGCGGAGAATTTATTCTCTTAGCTTAACACCCTTCTCTAAGACGTACGAGCTCAGAGGTTATGTAGTTGAAGGTTATCAGTAATATACTCCCAATTTGGTAGTGTGGCATGCTGAGTGTTGCTGTGTGTTGATGATCATTCGTTGATCATTTGTGATCAAAGCACGGCTTTGTGAAAAAAGCATAGCTTTGTGGATGAGACTTCATCAAGCCTCACACCCCGGAAATGGTCGAAACAGGAAAGATGCGGCAAGGTTATGAGGGTCGCTCCCTTTAGGGTATGTCATTTCCTTCTGGAAAAAGGTGATATCATGGTATGGATCCCAGATATTTACCTATGTGGTTGCTCCAGTCTCATTTACTGTGTGATTGTTGCTTTGTGATCGAGGGCCCTCGGATAAAGGTCCCAAAGGACCGGGGGATGGCATACTCGAGTAGTAGTTACCTAGTGACAGAGGTAACCTGGCCTTGTGTTGGCAGAGAGCTAGGTAGGTTCTTGGGACGTCCCGCCAGAGGCGTTCCCATGTGGCAGTAGGAAGTTCCTTAGCCTGACCATTTGTTGGAAATCCAAAGAAACAATACGAGCCCTGTTACGATTGCAATTTGTATAACCTGTCTCCTCAGGTGGCAGCTATAGCAGGCATAATATAATGGTACCTATGCTGGCTAAGATTAATATTAAATTTTCGAAATGGTTTTCTACACTATGCACTATTAATAATATCAAAGAATTTTTCTCGTATTTAGCATATTTGATTATCATAAGAAGAAATCTCCTCTAATTCTGCGTTTGCATTGTGTGTGTGGCGGGAGGTCTTATGGTAGTTTCATTTTCCAAAAACATGAACGGTTTCTTTTTAAGATATGTTTTATTTAAAGCAACTACTTTTGTTTACTCATACCAGTCCCATGACTGACCCGGAGTTTATTGTTTTTTTTCTAAACTCTGGGTGCCCATTATTTCCGGGTAGCCTAGTAGCAGGTTTCCATATTCTGGTGTTAGCGGTATTTTGGGGACTTTTACCTTGAAGATATTTTGGAAGCTTTTTGGATCACCAGGTGCTTAGTTTTGGATATTCACTATCGCTTCATTCCTTTGAAGACTTTTGCTTTTGATCACTGTTGTACTATTATGATGTTTATTTGGAGTTGTGGCATATGTATTATGATACTCTGATGTAGTACTGGATATTATGATGATGTTGTATCTATGATGTAATGTATGATATTCAGTTTATTTCCGCTGTTTATAATCATCTGATGTTGTTATAAGCTCCGCCGAACTGAAGTTTGACGTTTGAATATCTAACAGTCGAATACTAGTGAGGTATTTGAGGTTGATTTTCGAGCGCTAGATTTCAGGATCGTTACATTTGGTATCAGAGCTAAAGGTTGAGTAAGAACTTTAGCTATGGAGTATAACACATTAGATGGCTCATTAGAGATAGGGCGAAGTATACCCTAGAATGAGTATAACCCGAAACCTTGAATTTTCCTAGTTTATTTCTTTTTACTGCTGATATTCCTTGAGATATTTTGTTTGTGGATCTAAATCCAGTTTTCTTACTGATTACAGATAGTAAGAATGAGCGGATGAAAAGGAAGAGCTAGGGGTCAAGGAAATGCCACAACAGCCAATCAAATTCCCCCAATAGCAGAAGCAGCTTTACCTACTCAGCATCAGCCGAATCTGGCTGACTTATATAAGAATTTCTCGAAGCTTGGTGGTAAGCCGTTCACCGGCAATGAGTCTATTGTTGAAGCCCAAGCATGGATTAGATCTTGTGAAAGAATCTTTAGGGGGCTAAAGTTGGAAGATGATCAAATGCGACTAATAGCTTCTTGGCAACTTCAAGAAGATGCTTTAGCATGGTGGGAGACAGTCGCTGTGGATAAGCCAGAAGATGAGTTTTCTTGGGAGAAATTTAAAGAAGTATTTGAGAAGCGCTATATGCCTTCAGTTGGGATTTCTCGTATGTATCAGGAATTTATGGACTTGAAGCAAGGAAGTTTGTCATTTGAGGAGTATCTAAACAAATTCAATGAATTGTCTCGTTTCGGTCCAGAATTGGTGAACACACCTCTAAAGATGAATGAAAGGTTTATTCGTGGGATGAATAAAAAGTTCCACGTAAGGATGACTGGCCACGTCAAAGAGTCTTTTTCTGATCTTATCGATATGGGGTATCGATATGCTACACTTGACATGCAAGAGGTCACGAAGGAAGGAGTAAATACAAGCAATCCAAATTGGAAAAAGAGGAAATTTGGAGGCAAGAAGCCATGGTAGGGTAAGGAGAAAAAGGAGAGCAACCAGGAAAACACAGCGAAGAATGTCACATGCTATAATTGTCTAGAGAAAGGCCACTACTCAAACAGCTGCAAGAAGCCAAAGAGAGATCAATCCGTTCAAGCAAAGCCCAGGAAATGTTATGCTTGTCAGGGAGAGGAACATGAAATCAAAAACTGCCCAATGATGAAGCAAGCTTAGGTAGCCAAGGTGTACACAGTCAAAGATCAACCTGCGCCCTCCAAAGCAGGAAAGGGGAAGGGAGTTCTGGAAGGTAATCTCACTATTTATGGTAGCATTGTTCAAGTTCTGTTTGACACGGGTGCTACACATAGTTTTATTTCTCAGCAAGCTATAAACAAACTAAATCTTGAACCTGATTTCGTTGAGGAGCCTATATGCGTAAAGAATCCAGTCGGAGGCCCAACAAACCTTTGTCTTCGATGTAGAGATGTTCCTATCTCATGTTCTTGTTACCAATTCCCTATTGGTCTCTTTGTCCTTGATTTTAATGAATTCGAAATCTTACTCGGAATGGATTGGCTAACGAAATACGAAGCCAAATTGGATTGTAATAATCGATTGATTTCGATTAAAACCAAATTTGGAGATTTTATTGAGATTTCTTGTGAGGACCCTAGTCCTAAAAGGGAAGGGTTGATGTATAATTTGGGATATTCTGAACCCAGTTTGGAGTCCATACCCATTGTTAGAGATTTTCCAGACGTGTTCGAAGAAGTAAAATCCTTACCTCCACATCGAGAAATAGAATTCAGAATTGACTTAGTTCCAAATGCTCGTCCTGTCGTTCACGCAAGTCGCAGGATGGCGCCCAGAGAAAGGGTTGAATTAGTCAAGCAAACTGATGATCTGCTAAGCAAAGGATTAATTCGTCCTAGTGTTTCTGAATGGGGTTCAGCCGTCGTATTTGTTGCTAAATCAGACGGATCTTTGAGATTGTGTGTAGACTACCGCGATCTCAACAAGCAGACTCTTAATAATAAATTTCCTCTACCTAGAATAGACGACCTATTTGATCAATTACACGGCGCTCGTTTCTTTTCAAAGATGGATCTAGCCCAGGGATTCCATCAGCTACGAATCGCCGAAGATTGTGTCCATTTGACCGCTTTCAGGGGTCCTAATATGTTCTATGAATGGTTAGTCATGCCTTTCGGACTAACCAATGCTCCAGCATACTTCGTAGATCTTATGACTCATGTATTCCAGGAAGTATTGAATGAATTTGTACTTGTATTTATTGATGATATCCTAATTTATTCCAAAACTGAAGAGGAGCATTCTGAACATCTCAGAATTGTTTTGGAGATATTAAGAAGAAATGTCTTATCCGCCAAATTTTCTAAATGCCATTTTTGGGTCAAAGAAGTTAAATTTCTTGGCCACATTGTTAATGAAGAAGGAATTTCTGTTGATCCTAGCAAGATTTCTTCTATTCTAGACTGGAAGCGACCCACTACCCCAAAAGAAGTTCGAAGCTTTTTGGGTTTAGCAGGATATTATCGGAAGTTTGTACAGGACTTTTCTAAGATAGCTAGTCCGTTGACTAAGCTAACAATGAAGGATGCAAAATTTAATTGGACTCCGAAATGCGACGAAGCTTTTCAGGAGTTGAAGAAGAGACTAACCACCGCTCCTGTTCTCGTGATTATCAACGGGAACCAGGGTTTATCTGTCTATACTAACGCTTGCGGTGATGGGGGTAGGTGCAGTATTAATGCAGAATGGGAAGGTAATTGCCTACGCGAGTAGACAATTACGCCCACATGAAAGAAACTACCCAACACATGATTTGGAGCTTTTAGCTGTTATTTTCGCCTTAAAGATCTGGCGACATTATCTTCTGGGTAAGAATCTCCTTCAGCTTTCTAAAAGGAAATTTTAAAGTTCAATTTAACTTAATAAACATATACTTAATGAATTCTTCTGTTATAGGTGAAAAATTCGAATTATTCACCGACCACAAATCTTTGAAATATCTCTTCACCTAGAAAGATTTGAATCCGCGACAACAACGTTGGTTGGAATTTCTGGCATCTTATGACTTAGATATTCTGTATACACCCGGGAAGGCCAATGTAGTTGCCGACGCCTTGAGTAGGAAGCATGCTATTCTTTCCTATCTTGTTATCACCCCTACTCTTCTTGAGGAGATTGCCAGCAAACAAAAAGAAGATGAGTTTCTTCATCAAATTTATGAGAAATTGCATCGTGGTGAAAAAACTAGTTTTGAAGTCGGCGATAATAAAGTTATAAGATTGAAAGGTAGGATTTGTGTCCCAAATATTCTGGAGCTGAAACGTGAAGTTTTAGATGAATGCCCTAAGTCTAAACTTTGCATCCATCCAGGAGTCAATAAGATGTATAGAGATATCAAAAGAACTTTCTGGTGGAAGACAATGAAAAGAGACATATCGATATATGTGAGTCGCTGTGCTACTTGTCAACAAATCAAAAGCGATCAAAAGAAAATGGCCGGTTTACTTCAACCTTTGGAAGTACCAAAGTGGAAATGGGATCAGGTATCGGTGGATTTCATCGACGGATTGCCATGAACCAAGAAGGGAAATGAAGCGATTTGGGTTATAGTGGACCGTCTAACCAAAACTGCTCACTTTATTCCAGTGAAATCCACTCGGACAGCAGCAAGCTTAGCAGGGCTATATATAAAGGAAATTGTTCGTCTCTATGGTATTCCCAGCAGCATAGTGAGTGATCGTGACCCGATCTTCACTAGTAGAGTTTGGGAGGCATTCCAAGACGCATTGGGAACCAAGCTGAATTTCAGCACTGCTTATCATCCACAGTCGGATGGGCAGACTGAAAGGGTTAATCGAATTTTAGAAGACCTATTGCATGCTTGTATGCTTGATTTTGGTGGTTCCTGGGAGGACCATTTACATCTGGTTGAGTTCTCTTATAACAACAGCTATCAGGCCAGTATAGAGATGGCTCCTTTTGAAGCTTTATATGGTCGTCCGTGTCGATCACCTACATGCTAGATCGAGGCAGGTGATAGACTCGTCCTTGGACCAGATATGATTAAAGAAGCCACTGAAAAAGTTGATTTTATCCGAAAGAAATTAATAACTGCTCAAAGTCGTCAGAAGAGTTATTATGACCGCCGAAGAAGAGATTTGGAATTTCAAGTTGGAGATTCTGTATTTCTGAAAGTGTCTCCGATGCGGGGTGTATTGAGGTTCGGGAAAACTGGAAAGCTAGCACCGCGTTATATTGGTCCTCTTCCTATTCTGGAAAGGATTGGTCCTCTGGCATATTGAGTGCAGCTACCCAGCTAGTTGTCTGGCGTGCATGATGTGTTAGTCTCCGGAAATATGTGCATGACCCAGATAGTATTATTGAAGAAGCTGCTCAGCAGGATCTCGAAATCACTCCTAACTTGGCAGTTAAAAGAGAGCCGATAAAAATTGTAGATCGTGATGAGAAGCGATTGAGAAACAAAGTTGTGAAGCTGGTTAAAGTGCAATGGAGTGGCGATCCAAAGGACTGCACTTGGGAAACTGAAGATAGTATGCAGAAATCATATCCCAGTTGCAGAGTGGATATCTCCGTTTAAACTGGTAAGTCAATTCTCTATCTTTTTCTGAATTCGTATATTCTATGATGTTTCTCTCTCTTTCAAATTTCGAGGACGAAATTTTCTTAAGGAGGGGATATTGTAACATCCCAGAATTTGTAAATTTAAATTTAGCGACTTATTTGAATTTTGGAAATTTAATTTGAAATTTTTTAAAATAAATAAAATAATGTGTTAATTTAAATGAATAAAACTCCAAATTCTTTCGAATTTAAATCACTTGGATTTAACATCTTATATATGTATATGTAGATATTAAATTTGCATTTCAAGTTAAGAAAAAATATTATATACAGAAATAAATATATACAAAGTGAAATAAAATATACTTACAAATATAATACAAACAAAATATATTTATAAATTCAAACAATATGATAATGGTAGAACTTTATTTATATCACAAGGTTTGAGATAAAAGGAGCAAGCAACATCATCTATAAACAAAGGAAAGATAAAGCAAACAAGCTTGTATGAGTATTATACAAGTCAGGAAAGAAAATATACTAATAAAACAAGTTGTGTACTTGCATAAAAGAATAGGACTACATGTAAACAAAGATGGAAGCATGGGCATTTAATGCCATCAGTTCTAGCACACAAAAGAAAGATTATTAGCCACCAAAGTAAAAGGAAAATTTGCTAGGTCAAACAAGAAAAATAATATCTCTGATATATTGTACAAAACCAAATAATCACCCTGTACAATACAAATACATTATTCTCTAAACTTCTTTTATACATCAACATTTCTCATTTCAGTTCGTTTAAACTAAACACATCAAGCCTGAAAATAATAATAATAATAATAATAATAATAAACATCATCAGCTTACAAATTCAAATCCAATTCAACAACAAAGCAAGAAGTTTTAAGGAAAAGATCAAACTGCAGTTTCAAACCAGAAACAACCCTGCTCATCAATATATCCAATGTGAGTGAACATCAACTTTAAGGTTTTAAGTTTAACAGTAAAGAGGATTCATTGATTATATGGTGTTGAATATGTTTTATCTTTGAATATAATTCTGTGTGTATATATATATATAGGTTGCTCTGTATATTGGTCTTTCCTGTCATTGATTACAGGGTTGATTATCATTCAAACTCAAATTGTTTTCAATTGATCATTGTAAAGCTTTAAGTTTTACATCAAACAAGAAGTTTGGATCTCAATCAAGATTTTTTAAAAGCTGATTAAAACATGTTTGTAAAATATACCATTGTAATCTTGTTTTTTACAGGAAATCAAGTAATAATTTGACAAATTTGATTGTTGTAAAAAGTTAATTCAAGTTCATAACTTGAATTCTTACTGCAATTTATGATTTTTAAAAGCAGTATGATGATTTTTACTTAAGTGGTTTAGGAGCAGTTTGAATTTAAACCAAAATTGCATTTTTCTCGATTTCTGGTGAACGATTCAATTATAAACATTGAAATTTGTATTGAAGCTTGTTTGAGCTTCAGTGATGATGAGAAAATTGTCGAAAAAAATTTCGAATGCGTGAATTTGTTGATCGAACCCTAGAGTAGGGTTTAAGCTCAAGGTTTGCAGTGAGTAAGAAACGAGGTGATTTCATCACCTCGGAGGCATCGAGCTTCGCGTGGCTCTAGGGAATGATGGCTTGGTGTGTTGACGAGATGTGGCAGAGGGTGTGGCATCGCTGGTGGTCTGAGGAGTGGCGGCGAGGCAGTTTAGTTGGGGGTGTTCGAGCGCAGTGACGAGCAAAAATGCAAATTTCCAATTTTTCATGTCGAACTGAAGTTCGATCTTGAGCTTAGGCGAGTTTTTCGACCTGTCGAGACTCGCGATGGCCACCAGAACGGAGAAGCGACGTCGTGCACGTGCACCACGTCGATTTCGTGTCAGTAAGTTTGGGCCTGGGGAGGAACTCGGGGAAGCATTCGAAAAAAGGGTTTTGGGCTCGAAGTCCTCTCGCGTTCGAATGGGGTTATTTCCAGTAGTATATAACTTAACAAAAAAAAAGAAAAAAAAAGAGAAGAAGAAACACATAAGAAGTATACAAGAGGAGAAGAGAGAGACTCGGGGAAGAGACGAGAAGGACCCGAGTGTTACTCGAGTGAAAAACATGGTTTGCTCGGGTTACTTTAAAAATGGGTTTAGCCCAAATTAAAATTCGAGTTTCACTGTTAAGTAAATTTTAGTGTTTATGAAGCAACTTATATTGACTATGTTGAGTTAAAGGCTTATTACAAATTAACTAAGTGGATGCCTAAAAATCTAATTAATGCTTTAACTAAGTAGTTAATGCAAGATTAAACGTTAAAGTCAATTAACATTAAAGTTTTTGTAATAGAAATAAATTGATTTTCGAAAAGCTTAAAGAAGACTTTTAAATGTTAATTTAGATGAATAATTATTATTAATAAATTATTTTAGAAAGAAACCAAGACTGATTAATTAATGATTTTGAAAAGAAATTAAGAATGATATACAATTTTGTAATTAAAATTGATTAATAAACAATTCAGTTAATAAATTTAAATTGGCAGTTACGTAAAATAACTAATTAAGAAACAATTAATCACGTCAATTAAAATTTAATTTATTTATCCAAATTTAATCATTGATTTAAAATAATTGTTCAATACTGAATTTGTTATTTCTGTTGTGGTTGCGATACTGTGTGATGTAGATTACTCTATACTGCACTATTATTTGTGATTTGTTCTGTATTAATATGAAAGCCCTTTTTCCCGTAAAATGACATTTTTACTTCGATGCGACAGGGAGTCGGATTTCAGTTTGTTATCCGAAACCCACATCGAACCCTGAATATGAATCTTTGTGATTGTCATATCCACGTGTTTTAAAATTTATCGATCACTATTCGATTTAGCCGGGAGAGGACCTTTGTGTCGTATAACCCATTCCGAATAGTGATATGTCAAAATGGATAACATTTGAAGAGCGGTGCTGAAGACCAGGTATTCGTGAAAATGATAGGATGACCTATCGATTGTCTCTGCACTGAGTTGCTCCGGTATAGAGATTCCCTAAGTGATGGGAAGTCCGATCGGGATTGTGAATACCCGGATTGCAAGGACTTCTTCGGAAGTGCCTTCGGTTCTATTCGAACCCGGAACAGACTTGTATGGTTGTATGTCTGACACTACACTTTGAGATATAAAGCAGATTTCTTTCAAATACATATCTGTTGGTGGCGGAGAATTTATTCTCTTAGCTTAACACCCTTCTCTGAGACGTACGAGCTCAGAGGTTATGTAGTTGAAGATTATTAGTAATATACTCCCAATTTGGTAGTGTGGCATGCTGAGTGTTGCTGTGTGTTGATGGTCATTCGTTGATCATTTGTGACAAAGCACGACTTTGTGAAAAAAGCATAGCTTTGTGGACGAGACTTCATCGAGCCTCACACCCCGGAAATGGTCGAAACAGGAAAGATGCGGCAAGGTTATGAGGGTCGCTCCCTTTAGGGTATGTCATTTCCTTCTGGAAAAAGGTGATATCATGGTATGGAGCCCAGATATTTACCTATGTGGTTGCTCCAGTCTCATTTACTGTGTGATTGTTGCTTTGTGATCGAGGGCCCTCGGATAAAGGTACCAAAGGACCGGGGGATGGCATACTCGAGTAGTAGTTACCTAGTGACAGAGGTAACCCGGCCTTGTGTTGGTAGAGAGCCGGGTAGGTTCTCAGGACGTCCCGCCAGAGGCGTTCCCATGTGGCAGTAGGAAGTTCCTTAGCCTGACCATTTGTTGGAAATCCAAAGAAACAATACGAGCCCTGTTACGATTGCAATTTGTATAACCTGTCTCCTCAGGCGGCATCTATAGCAGGCATAATATAATGGTACCTATGCTGGCTACGATTAATATTACATTTTCGAAATGGTTTTCTACACTATGCACTATAAATAATATCAAAGAATTTTTCTCGTATTAAGCATATTTGATTATCATAAGAAGAAATCTCCTCCAATTCTGCGTTTGCATTGTGTGTGTGGCGGGAGGTCTTATGGTAGTTTCATTTTCCAAAAACATGAACGGTTTCTTTTTAAGATCTGTTTTATTTAAAGCAACTACTTTTGTTTAGTCATACCAGTCCCATGACTGACCCGGAGTTTATTGTTTTTTTTTTCTAAACTCTGGGTGCCCATTATTTCCACACGGGCAGCCTAGTAGTAGGTTTCCGTATTCTGGTGTTAGCGGTATTTTGGGGACTTTTACCTTGAAGATATTTTGGAAGCTTTTTTGATCACCAGGTGCTTAGTTTTGGATATTCACTATCGCTTCATTCCTTTGAAAGCTTTTGCTTGTGATCACTGTTGTACTATTATGATGTTTATTTGGAGTTGTGGCATATGTATTATGATACTCTGATGTAGTACTGGATATTATGATGATGTTGTATCTATGATGTAATGTATGATATTCAGTTTATTTCCGCTGTTTATAATCATCTGATGTTGTTATAAGCTCCGCCGAACTGAAGTTTAACGTTTGAATATCTAACAGTCGAATACTAGTGAGGTATTTGAGGTTGATTTTCGAGCGCTAGATTTCAGGATCGTTACATTAACGATGAAGAAGAGGTGGTGGGTTAGGGATTTTGGTTGATTTTGGGGGAGAGGGAATAATGAAGAAAGCTCTCGGCCTAGAACCGGTATACACGATAATTTCCGACGGCTTTCGACGGTCGTCGATAGCTAATTTACGTCGGTTTTCGACAGCTATTATATTTTATTACGAAAACGCTACGGAGTTCGTTAGCCGTCGGAAATCGCCGTCAGTGGCCGTCGAAAGCTTCCGTCCCTATTTATTGTATTCCTTGTAGTGTACCCTTCAACCGCAATGCTACTCTCTGTTACTTCATAACTGTAGCTCCTCTTTACATTATCAAATGATATCAACTTCTCCTGGGCCCAGAAGTTTACTCCACTTGGTTGCATTATACCCTCACGGTACCATACACAACCTGGAATTTCATCCCCACCCTCTACTTTTTCACAGACAGACAATGAAGGTAGATATTTATGGAGGTTGCAAAAGTCTTTTAGTAGCGACCTTGCTTGATCGGGTTTTGTTGTTGGAAGCTCTGTGTATACTTTCCCTTGCCATCTTGTCACTAAATTGCCCCTATATTTTGTTCTCTTCTTCAGAAGTAGGCCAGTATTTTGTGCCTCTATGGTTAGTGATCCATAAACATGCTCAGGCTTTACTCTCATCTTTTATAAGTTCAAATGCACCTGATATATATAGATGTAGCATGTTAGGTATTAAGGAAAGCAATAGATAAACAAAATATTTGTCCTTTTGGTTTATATTATCTTCTTGTCATTAAATTATTAATTTAGCCATGATTTATACCTTCTACAACCATCTTCATTGGCAAATATCTACCAAGCATTTTAGTATCTACCAAATTGTTCTCTGATATTATGCCGGTATTGATAAACTGCATGAAATCAACATATTATATATTGTGTCAAGTACGTACATATGTATTTATACAGCATAAGGTTATTTAACTCTGAAAAGAGGAAAAAAATCATAAATTTTATCGAATTATACCTCAGGACAAAGGACATTAACACGGATCCCTTCACGACTTAATGTACTGCATGATCGAATAAATAGAACAACCCCACCAGCAAATAAATGAATGAAAGAATGAAAAATCGTTTTTATTCGAGCTCCAATTTTTTTTTGAGAGTGTGTAATCCGCTAAAGTAGAGGAGAGCACACAATTCGAGCTCCAAAAATTTATTTGTAACTTTTTTATATGTAAAGATTACTTCAAAGTGCCAAATGTGTTGGAATGTTTCTTCAATAGCAAACAGATTTGATTGTAGAAGAAGATAGATAAGAGATTGGGAAAGAGAAAAAATGGATTTTTTTCTTTAATAAGGAGAACACTTTTATTGCTAAAATTTATTACAAAAGTTCATATATTTTTTCTTACTACATTTCTTTTCTCTCACTTACTACTTTCTTCTTACATTTCTTCTTACATCCAAGATGAGTGAATCCACCTCTATTTATAGGATTCACATCTCAGATAAATGGTGCAGATTATCTCAATCTAACGGTTCTTCATAAATATCTCCTAACTATTCTCTCATACAATTTCAAACATATCATTTCATAAATATCTCCTAAATATTCTCTCATACTATTCATATATTCTAGATTCTAGGTATTTCCTATATGGACAAATCTAGATTAACAAAATCAAGTTTATTTCCAACACTCCCCTGTAAACTTGATTTTGAAGCACCAAGTAATTCTTGATATCTTTATATTTCACGTGCTTCAGTAGGAATAGAGATATCATCCAAACTTTCTTCATTGTGTTGACCTTCTTACCAAACGTCGAGATCTTCAATGCAAGTTCATGGGTTCTTGTTTTACTCCTTTCATTTCGTCCTTCTCCATTAAAATAGAATTTTTCATAAAGTAAGTGTTCTAACATCCCCCTTGTTTCAGTACCATAAATTTTGAATGAACCATATATTTTATCTTTTGATCATTCTTAACTTCGCTCTTGCAGTTTTTGACCAATCCAATTTCTATGCATGTTTTTCAAATTTCACTTTTTCATGTCATTTCAGAAAACATTACTTGAAAATTAGTTTTGTTCAAAATTATAAAAGCTTTGCACATCTCTTTATTTTCATGATGATAATTCATCGCTTGCCACATTGGCTTCCTCTTTAACCATTTCTATCTCTATTTCCTTAACATTCTCTGTTACCATTTCTTCAAATTTTTGCTTATATTTTAAATCTTCTCTAAGCTCTTCAATTTCATCTCCTTGATTCACGTCTTCTTCATTGCCATCTCCTCTGCTTTCGTACTTTTCATCACCGACATCATTTTCGCTTACTTTATTTTCTTTAACTTCTTCATTTTCATCCTCTATGCATTTTCCTTCTTCTTCCAATTCATCTTCTCTGACTCCTCAAACTTCAGCAATTTTTCAACATCTTTCTCCTTCTCGCTGTCCTTCTTTTCCTCTTTCTCATCAATCAGATTGTCTTCTTCTATTATTTTGGTGTCATTCTTTCTATATACGTTTTTCAACAAATTCCACAAATCTTTTGCGAAACCTTTTCCATATATATGATCATACACATATGCTACTTCATCGACGTTATCACTCATTACAACATGAGCATGATGGTCATTCCATCGTAATTTCGCAAATGCTTTCTTGTCAATTTGCGACATGCTCTCTAAATCATTCGGCCATTCATAACCATTTTCGACGATCTCCCATAATCCTTCGAAGATTAACTCCTCTTTCTTTTCCTTGTAAGCCAGCAGCAAAGTATCATCTTCTTGACTTCTTTCTTCAATGTAATTGGCCTTCTCTTCAACTTTATTATTGCTTGAAGCTCTACTTTCAGAAGCATAATGTCTAAACTTTTCAAAATTGTAGCATTTAACATGTGACTTGTCATATATTGACTTTGAATTTCTTTTCCCACGATCTCTTGTTGATCTTTCTCCTCTTTGCTTGTTGTTGTCATTGTTGTTGTCATTATTGGGTCTCCAAACTCGTCCATGTCCATATCCACGACCTCTTCCTCGTACTTGACCACAACCTCGTCTTTATTGGCTTAGACTGCTTTCTTCATTTTTTGAATCAATTCGTGTCTTGAGTAGTTACTCCACAATCTCTTCCTTCTTCCTTTTCTTTTCTTCATAAGCTTGCAATGAACCGAGAAGTTCCTCTACCGCCATGGCCTCCAAGTTTTTTGTCTCTTCGACGACGACGATAATATATCGAACTTTGGATCTAATGAACTAAGAATCTTCTCCATAATTCTTACATCATTTAACTTCTCACCATTTCTTTTTAGGTTATTAGCAACCGTTAAAATTCTTGAGAAGTAATCAGAGACAAGTTCACCTTCTTTCATATGCAAAGTTTCAAACTCTCCTCTTAAAGTTTGAAGACGTACCTTTTTGACTTAATCTGCTCCTTTGTAAGATGTTCGAAGATTTTCCCATGCTTCTTTGGTTGACTTTGATTCCGAAACTTTCTCAAAAGTATCGTCATCCAATGCTTGATAGATTAGACAGAGAGTTTTCTTGTCTCTCGTCCTTGAGTCTCTCAAACTATTCCTTTGAGATTTAGTTAGACTATCTTCATTCTCTTGTTCGGTGTAGCCTTTCTTGACTATCTCCCATACGTCGTGTGCTCCAAGGAGAGCCATCATTCTTAAACTCCAATTGTCATAATTGGTCTTAGTGAGCATTGGGACTTATAAGAGAACGCTACTATTCGTCATCTTTTGAGGAGGATCTTCAAGTTCTGATACTACTTTGTTGAAAGTTTTCTTCAATAGCAAATATATTTGGTTGTAGAAGAAGATAGATAAGAGGTTGGAGAAGAAAAACAATGGATTTTTTTTCTTTAATAAGGAGAAACACTTTTATTGCTAAACTTTATTACAAAACTTCATATATTTTTTCTTACTACATTTCTTTTCTCTCACTTTTTTCTCACTTACTACTTTCTTCTTACATCCAAGATGAGTGAATCAACCTCTATTTATAGGAGTTCACATCTCAGATAAATGGTGGAGATTATCTTAATCTAATGGTTCTCCATAAATATCTCCTAAATATTTTCTCATAAAAATTTCAAACATATCATTCCATAAATATCTCATAAATATTCTCTCATATTATTCCATATATTCTAGATTCTACATATTTACTATATGGAGAAATATAGATTAACAAAATCAAGTTTATTTCCAATAAAATGCTCACATAGTATATAAGAAAATGCTCACATAATATACAAGAAAATGCATCTAATTCATACCTTTACTAGCTGAATAGATTGGATCAACACACATAGGGTAAAGACCCGATGCTGATCCGAGGTTGATAATCACCCCAGGCTTCTTAGTTTTCCGCATTGTTTGGACCTGTAAAATGGTAATGGAAACTCGAATGTTCTGAAAACTGTTTATCATGTAGCAGTTATTATTTCTTATCTGCCCTACAAACCAAAATGCTACATCTTACCACAATTCTAGTGCAGTCAATAACAGCATCAGAGTTTATGCTAATGATATGCCTCCATGTGTTAATGCCATCAGATACATCTTCATCAAAATGTTTTACTGTAGTACCAACTCCTGCACTGTTTATACAAACGTCTAGACCTCCATATATCTCTACATGCTTCTTAAATGCAGCCGAGACATCTCCTACACCAAATCGAACCAAAGTTTGTTGTTAACTTAATTGTTAAAGTGAATTGCTGTTAATCTAATTATTTGAAAATTAATTGTCACAGTATTACATGAAAAATATATACACTAAAAAAATATGCATGTCTATATGTACTATTTTACATTAAAAGAAAGTTAACTCACAGTTGTCTTTGCACACGTCCAACGGACGTGCCATATATACTGGTACTATATATGTATATAATTATATATTTACATCAAAATACACACACCCCCATAGTACGTTAGGCATGTCCGTTGGTTGTGTGCAAAGAAAATCTGTTTTATTAAACACTTGGGTCACAAATTTGTATGAGTAGTCAAGGGATTCAGGTTAGCCTTGACGAATTCTGGAGGAGATTTGGAGCAGGAGGCTTCAACGTGTAGATATATAGAGTTTCCGCTGTGATGATGTATTGTATTGATGTAGTTGTGTTGTATAATAGACAGAAATTTATAACTGTCTATTTTGTGATGTATAAGTTGTGTACTCTGATGTATATGATACTATGTAATATTATATGTGATATATTATATTTCATTCGTTCCGTTGTGAGATTGTGATGTGCTTTTGTTCTTTCTTCTCTTCTTTTCTTCTTCTATCCCTTTCTTTCTTAATAATGATGCGTCTTTCTGTGTATAGAAAGTCGTCCCGTTACAATTGGTAATTTAAGTATAATTAATTAATTAAATTAATTAATGATTTAAGGATTAATTAATTTATTAATTAAGGGTTATAATTAGTTAATTAAAGATTATCTAATTGATTATAAATGGTAATTAAGAATCGATTAATTAATGATTAGAGATAAATTAACTAAGTGATTAAGATTGATTAAATTATGATTAGAGATTAATTAATTTAGTAATTAAAGATTAATTAATTTGTAATTAGAGATAAATTAATTGGTAATTAAGAAATACTTAATTAAGTTTATTAATTAATAATTAGGTTTTATTAATTAATAATTAAGAAATAATTAATCTATAAAGATTAATTAAGGATTAATTGACTAATAATTAAGGATTAATTAATTTGTTATTAAGTTTTATTAATTGATAATTAAGGTTTATTAATAATAATTTAAAAGATTTATTAATCTGTAATTAAAGATTAATTAATTTGTTTAAGGGTAATTAAGGGATGAATTACTCAAGTATAATTAATAAAATGAATGTGATTAAGTTAAGTTAATTAAATTGTTAATTAATTAAAGATAGTCACTTGATTAAGTATAATTACTTAATGAGATTTGATAAGTGTAATTACTTAGTGTAATAATTAATAAATGAATTACAAGATGTAATTAATTAAAGGGAATTACTTAATGGGAAGTAATTGAAGTATGATTACTTTGTAAAAGTAATTAAGGATTAATTATTTGGTGTAATTAATTAAAGGATTAATAAATTTATTAAGGAGTTAATTAATTAAGGTAAGTAATTATAGGATGGTAATTACTATTTATGATTAATTAAGATGGATTAATAGAAGTGATTAATTAAAGTTTAATTAATTAATGTAATTAATTAAGGGTCAATGTAATTAATTTTAGTTAATTAATTAATGGAAGTAATTAATTAAGGATTATTAATTAATGTAATTAATGAGAGTAATTAAAGGTTAATTACTGTTAATGGTTAAGAATAATTAATTTGTGAAATTAATTAAAGAATAATTACTTTATGTAGTTGATGAATGATTAATCAAGGATGGTTAATATTTAATGAGTAATTAATTAATTAACGATTGATTAAGCAAGGTTAGATAATTAGTTCTTAAAGTAATTAAGCAAGGTTAGATATTGCAGCAACAAAAGCAACACTGTCCAACAAACTTTTATCCACATCTCCACACCCACATGTTTCAATTACCTTATAATCAGTGAAGACCAAACTATCTAGTCCTGAGCAACGAAAGGTACAAAATCAACAATTGACTGATGAATACACACTCCGTAGCATCATTAGAGCATCCACAACAATCTGAGCATATATTATTATGTACTTTACATACTGTAGATGTATGTTATATCTAACAAAAGAGTAAAAATCGAAGGCACTTTATGAGCTAATGAAGATTCTCCAAGAATAAATTCGACAGATGCTTTAGGAGCAAAGTTTCGATGCATTCCAATATTCACGTCAAATGCAAGCTGGCCATTAAGCAAGGCCGAACTGGGAGCAGGCATTGAAATTGGTAACATAAGAAATAATAAAGTGTCCTGGGGTAACATATCGATTGAAGCTCTGTCACCAATAAGTTAATTTCTTGTATGTTACAAAGCCAATGTTATGCATATAGAATAAATTCATCTGCATTCCTCTGTTCCCTTTTTGATAGCTGGTATTGGCACAGCTGACGTCAGCAACACAAAAAATTACCCAACAACAACACTCTAATATGAAAAAAATACAAATCAAAGCAGGACCTTGATTTTAAGTGATTTAAATGGGATAAGAGAATTGATCGACAAAATAAATGGAAATACCGAGAAGAAGAAGGAGGGCGGCCTCTAATAATTCTCAGGTGAATACCATCATGTTTATGAAGAACTATTCCACTTAGGACTCATTGAGCTTTGTTGGAGTTTGCTTGAGTTGGTTGTTTCAAAATACATGGTAGGAGGATGGGAAAAATGTCTTGTACAGTTAGTGTAGAAGAACGTGGCAAGTAAAAATGACAAAATACCCAAATCACATAATAGAAATGAAAAAGGGCATTTTAGACCTTTCAAAAGCTTCAAAATTGCGTATTCTCATTATATATAGATAAATGGTTCATATATGAACACATGGCTGGAAGTCATCTAAACATGTAAAATGATTACTTTATGCTCTCTTATAATATATGAAAAGTTTATAACGGCGAAGTTTCCGCCGTTATTGTGACGCTCCACCTCTATACTCACACTAGCCAAGGATACTACGGAGTAATGCCGTTGACTAGCACGAAGAATAAGGCTGTTGAGGAGCGTCCATCTGTGTAATTGCTTTGTGCGAGTAACGATATGTCAGATAATATAACTTACATTTCATTTCAAGAGGAAATCCGACATATCAAATACAAACTCAAAGCTACCACACGGTGGCTATGTGGACTTCGGAAACAAATATAGAAATAAACATAACACAAATCAGTCACAGATATTCATATCACAAAGCCGGAAACAGATATGAATATATCACATAGAAGTGTACACCAAAGTAGTGGTCAAACTAGATCCACCACATCACAAAAGAATAGATACAAGTGCTAGACAAAAGGATAAGTATACATCAAGGAGTCTCTATCTCAAATGTATACTAAAAAAAACTACAGTTCTAAAGTAGTTAGCCAAAAGTCAGGTGACGGACCCTGATAAGAAGTCAAGCAGAAGCACCTAAAATACCTCGGTCTGACCCGAGTATTATTTAAGAAGAAAATAATAAACGGATCAGTCTAGCTATAAATATCATATAAAATGAGATAGGATAAGAGATATCACAAAAATGTATGATAACAATAGTGCCATACTGTGACAAGTATACATCAGGCAACCACATAAATCATACAATATCTCAAATATTCTCAAACACCAAAAAGAATGTCATATTCTTTAAATTATTCACCAAAACACAAATATTGATAGAACTTATCAATGAAATCCTTGAAAATTGGTGAAACACAAATTCTAGAAATCATTAACTAGAAATCCAGAAATCACAAAAGAGGGGGAGGCCTATCACAAACGGGAGCATGAAAACTCACCAACACGTGCATCACAAATGGGTCGATATCCCATGGTCGCTTATAACCATAGAGCCGGTGCGACGACGTAGTACAGCGAACGCCCGAGGAACCAGAAACTCAAATAATCCAGAACATCGACGTAGTACAGCGTTACGCTCGATGAACCAAACTCAAATAATCAGGCACAACGACGTAGTACAGCGAACGCCCGATGAACTTTGATGTGCACGTAAATGTGTATATTTTTACCACCATATTTAATCTATTTAAATTAAATAAATGATCATATCGGGTATTTTAACTTGTTTAAACCAAAATTCATATTATTTTCAAATCGTCACATATTCATCTTCATCCAAGGGCAAAATCGTCATTTTTGTGCATATATTAATTTGAGAAAATTTAATTAGAAATTTCTATATTTTTTTATAGGAATTTGGCTTTATATACAAGTGGTTACATGATGATATATGCATGCACAAGAGTGAAGAGAACAAATGAAGATGGAAATAATTCAAAGTGAAGATAATGGAGGACCCCACCTACCCACCTAACTTAATGTACAAATGAGAGGCTAATGCACATGCTTATGGAATTAATGGCTTCATGTACATTTAAGTGAGGGATTATTGAAGCTAATGATAACCTGGCCACCACACTTCCTACAAGGGTATTTTGGGCATTCCCCAAAAATATGAATTAGGGTTTAACACTTGTATAAATACCCCATATCTTCATGTAACCCTTGCTCTCTTCCTTAGTCTTTCTTTTAGGCTCTCTTCTCTTAGGAAAATAAAATGAAAGCTCTCTTTCTTTTCATGGCCACTTAGTCATTTCTTCTTTTATGTAATTATTTTTTTTATGCAATTAATACATGTTCTTTTCCTTTTCTTGTTTATTTCCTTTCATGTTGTAGTGTAGATCTCTTTTATTTTATGCAAGTAGAATAGTAGTTCTCTTTTCCATTAGCTTTCATTCTCCTTTCTTTTTGCTTTCATGTTGCAAGCTACATTTGTTAATCAAATGACAAATATGAGAGGCTAAACCCCTTCAATTTAGGGGTAAGGAAGCTCTCTAATTATGTAGCTTCAACTATTTGTTAATTCATGCTCTCTTTTTGTGCTTAATGAAGAATGATTGAAGTGGTTTAATTGTTGTTTTTGCCTTGAATTTGATAGCCTATATTGTTGACACCAAATAGGCTATGCTTAAACAATCACTAACACTAATTGCCTCTTCATCAAAATATGATTATGGCAAAAGAAAGTGATTTGAAATTAAAATTTGATGGTCTATATTTCTAATCAATAGTTAATAGGCCATACTTAAAATAGATTTCATTTTCATTTTCATTGTCAAATTCATGAAAGTTAGTAAGTGGTTTAAGGGGTGTGTTATAGTTTGATGGCTTATGTTGGCTAATCAATAGCACAAATATGCCATACTTATGATAAGCACATCAATTAAAGCACTAATGACCATAAAAGAGAGACTATGATTTCATATGTGTTGAACTACATAATCTAGAGAGTGGATTTATTCTCTAAATTGTCATTTAACTCCTATATTTGCATTTCTTTACCTTTAGTTAGTTAGTTAATTCTCTAATTCTCTAGCTTAACTTTCACTCGACTTTGGTTTAATTTGATTGAATAGAATTTTAAAATCATCAATTCCCTGCGGATCGACCCGTATTCGCCACGTGCTACATTCGTACACCGTGCGCTTGTGGTTATTTTTATTTCTAAATTCGTTCGACGGTTTTCTAAACCGGTAGAATTTCCGTCGACGAACAAACTTGAACACAAATAATCCGGAACATCGATGTAGTACAGCGAACGCCCGATGAACCAAACTCAAATAATATGGAACAACGACGTAGTACATCGAACGCCCGATGAATCGAACTCCAATAAGCCGGAACAACGACGTAATACAGCGTTACGCCCGATGAACCGAACTCCATAAAACCATAGGTCGCTAGCCTATAAAAATGAGACGAAGCTCAATAGAACTGGGTACAGTCCCCTACGCGGACAAAGAGACATCGCACATCGCTAGTCTAAACCATAAAATGATCATCATTGATCAATAAGAAGTGTCAATTACACTAAGCTAGTAAATAGATGAGTTTAGCTTCATGTCCCATAACCACTGGCTTAACTTAATATTTACGAACAGATTGTAGATTTCCACTCGAAAATTGTCACAAGAGTTTAATCGAACAAGTCCAAGAATTAACCGACGAAGTAAACGCAAGCGTTTCATACCACTTGTTTTACTAAGCCGTTTAATTAGATTTCTCATACGAATGAGGTAAAGGTTTGTATATACTAATAGATTGGAAAACGATTTTATAAACGAGATTTGTATTAAAATATTGTTGAAAACATCTTTGTGAAAGAGTTTGAATATTTACTACTAGTATAGAAACCTTTGTATTTGAAAGTGACAAATCACAAAAATGATTGTAAAAACAATTAATCACCAAAGATTCACATTCGAAGACGTGAATCAAAACCATAGAAATCGATATCAAATCCGTCAAACGGATATTCCCAAAAATCCAAAGAAAGAAGTCATCAAAGTCGATAATAAGTGATAACAACTATCCGGATCAACAAAAATCAATTAAAATTGGAAATCCACACAAAACAGTCCAAATTAGGCAAAATGCACAGTTCCAGACGTCTGGTTTAGAATCCAGACGTCTGGATTTGTTCTTTGGAAATAATCCAGAATGATTCCAGACGTCTGAAATTACAAGGCAAACGTCTGAATCCCTAACCAGACGTCTGACCCAGTAAATCAGACGTTTGAACTGAGGTACTGGAAATTCTATTCCAGAACACCCAGACGTTTGGGAAGTAAACTCAAACGTCTGAATCTCCCAGACGTCTAGAAAGCAAGGTCAGACGTCTGAGCTGAACGTCTGGAATATTTATTCCTTAGCCTCAGACGTCTGATCCTTATTTCATACGTCTGAGCTGAAGCTCAGGCAAAGATTGAACCTAGGCCAATGATGGCCAATTCGTTTCGGGAGCGATCGGACAAGCAACAACGACTAGGGATTTATGCCAAGCGACAACCCAGCCTTATAGGCTCTTCGATACACTCCAATATCAATGTCCAAACATCCATAGAAGGATTTTCATAAAATTGGACCAAAACACCAAAATTTGGGAAATTCACCAAATCAATTCAAATCAAAAGCAAATGAACATGCACAAATGTTAGGAATTCATACCTAACAACAAAGAAGGGTATGGACGTAGATGTGAGTTAAAGAACTCACCTTTAAACCCAAAAAACAACGAACGAGAAGCTCTAAAGCAAAGGAAAGATCAACTACTTTTCAACTTCAAGTCTAGAAGCTCCAATCTAAGACTATAAGCAATTATTTCCTAAATTGGGTTATAGGAAATTTCTGAAATTGGAGAGAGATTGAGATGTAGAAGATGAAGAGGATGCTTACCTAAGCTTCTCTTTGATTTTGGAGCAAGAACTTGAGTTTCCAAATCAAACTAGGGTTTGGAATTTCTATTTCTCATTCTTTTCCCCCATTTTCTCTTGAGCTAGAGTGTTAGGAAATGGAATGAATGAATGAAGAGGAGTTGAGTGGAGTTAGGGTATTATGTTGGGTTAGTGGGCTGAAACCCAAACTCAAAGCCCAAAATAGAAAAATAGCAAAATTCTACTCAACTCCAAACATATCGATGTTTATACTCAAAAAAGTTGTAAATGCCATTTTGGACTCAATGGAAGCGGTCTCGAGTCCCAATTCGACTATTTACAAAAAGTAACATTTCGGACTTTAATCCGATTAACGATGCTATATTTAAATAAAACATTTAAATATACAATCGTGAAAGTTACAGTTATACTCACCTGCCCCTCTCAGTTTACTAGCCATGAGATTAGTTCAAATAAGCCACCGAGAAGTAAACAAGTAACATGTGATTGCTCCGTGGCTTGTTTAGCAACTGAACAAGCCATTTTTGGTTATGCCGTTATAAGTTTATAACGGCGAAGACTTCGCCGTTATAAACTTATAACGGCAAAGTCTTTGCTATTATAAAACATAGCCGTTGTGAACACAACAATATGTTCCAACGTTCCACCTAATCCCCCTCTATATATTCCACCACCCTTCTTCTTCTTTCAAACCACCAATCTTCACTTCTTCCTTCTCTAATTCTAAAAGTGTCTTATTCATCCAAACGTTCTGCCAAAAAAGTTGCTAGCAAGAAACCCATGTCCACATACCCATCCACCGGATTTTCCAACCAACGCCCACCACACCAACACCAAACACTTCTTCCATCACATGAGTATGGCTATTCGCCGTATTCGAACTTCTCTTATAGCCAACCTTACCAACTACGTGCTCCTCCTAACTTTCCTCTCATTCAATCTACTTCTCCGCAACCAACAACGTCCTCCTTTAGGCACATACAACGATTATTCGTCGTACATGTTTTTGATGATGCAAAACGATCAACTACAATATCATTATCTTAATGCGCAATAGTTAGAGATTCATGACTGTGAAGCAATGCAGAACCTCCAAAGGCAATATTCTTATGCACGCAAGGCTCCTGCTAATGAAGAAATCGTTAGTAGTTTGGAGAAGGAGGAGGAGGAAGACGAAAACCAAGAAGACGATGCAATAAATAGGGAAAAATGCAATAAAGAAGCCGCTGTAGAGATGCTTGCACCCTCGAGCCTGGAATACAATAAGAAGTGGAAATCCTTAAGTGGCATTTTCGATAAACGATGCAGAGATTCAGTTGCAGTGGAGATAGATGTTGGCATAGAAGACATTGTCGTGGAAAATGTCAAAGAGGAAGGAGTAGCAGCCGACGACAGAAAAAAGCAAGTTAAGTTTACTTCTAAACAATATATTTCACTTGCTAAATCATGGATATGCATTTCACAAGATAGTATTTCTAGCAATAATATGAAAGGCTAGAAATTTTAGGAAAGATTTGCGGATTTTTACAACACCTTGGAACCGTTAAAGAGAACATGAGGATCACTCAGAGGAGGATATCGAGTTATGAGCTCTGCGTGCCAAAACTATTCGGCAATACTTACCAGATTTCAGACTAGAAAACAAAGCGGTGCCGCTGCTTATGACATTGTAAGTAAAATATTGTTTTACATTTCTTTGAAATGCTAATGTGTTTGACTAGTTTTGTATATTCATAAACTTTTGGATTTGTTCTACAGATTGAACAATCGTGTAAGGCTTATCAGCTGCAATACGGTCAACCATTCAAATTCCAAGAGTGCTTTGAGCTTCTCTCTAGTTTACCGAAATGGAAAAATCATAACAACTTCTTGTTCGAGCAACAAAATAAAGCCAGAAGAATGAACTACTCTGATTCAAGTCCAGGAAGCGATCCAAGTTCTCAGGAAAGATCGCCACTATTTGGAAACAGTGACGGACGTCCTCTTGGTAGAAATAAGTCAATTTAGTTGGAGCAGCACAATACGAAATTTTCAAGATTTGTAGGAATTTTAGAGACGTTTGCTAGAGAAACAAGAGAGCATATAGCCAATTTTTTTGCACCAAGAACTCGAAACGAAATGGAGTTCCAGAAGGCTATCATGGAAGATCGAGAGTTTAAGAGACGAGCCCATGAGGAGAAGAAAGTTTTGATGCGAGAGAAGAACTATATCAAACTGATGACTTGTAATTTCAGTAGGCTTTCTCCTTTACAGCAAGAACTAGTAACCGAGCAGTTGGAAACTTATAAGAAAGTTAGAGACAGTGGAAGCGGAAGCGGAAGTGGCACGTATAGGGATGGGTTTTAGATTAGCATTTGCATTGTACTTGGTTGGTGTTACTTTGTGTCGTCTATTTTAGGTGTGTATTTGTGTTGTATCTCTATGCATCGTTTGGTTTATGCATGTATTTGTGTTGTACTTGTTATAATATTATTGTACCATTTTGTATTTTGAACTAAGGTCATACAACAGTTTATTAAACAGGTTCCATAATAATATTACGAAATGGTCAACATACAAACCTTGAAACATAATACAGTAAACATACTAGTAAACATACAACTTCATCAACAATTCCATAAACAGCTGCTATAAGCATGACTATAGATTCCTACCATTCGTTCCTCTATGTACCCACAAATGGTCCACCAACTGGTCACACAATTAAAAGCGTGCAGCTTGATCTTCAATATGTTGTACCATGGCATTATATTCCTCCATTGAATTAACATTTCTCTCAGGTCTTTTGTTAGAACCCTTAAACATGTCTGGGTAATTAGTCCTTTGGTTTTTATACCCACCTCTTTCGGATTCTATAATCATATTATGAATTATTATACAAGCACACATAATTTCAGACAGAACTCTTGCATTATGAAATTAAGCAGGATTTCGTAAAATCTAAAACCTTGCTTGTAAGACACGGAATGTACGTTCGATGTCCTTTCTGTAGCTTGCCACTTTTTTTTAGTGAAATAGCTCTCTTTGTCATTTGTTCGGACCCTAAAACCTTATATTAAAGTTCTCCACTTTGGGCAAATTCCATCGACTAAGTAATATCCAGTTTAATGCTTGACATTACCAACTTTATATGTACCGTTCGTTGAAAGTCCGTTAGACGGTTTAGAGAATAGGTATGACTGTTTTAAAACACTTATGTCATTTAACGAACCTGGTACTCTAAAGAAAGCATGCCAAACCCATAAATCATTGGTTGCAACCGCTTCTAGGATCATTGTTGGCACCTTTTTGTGTCCCGTGAATATTCATTTCCAATCCGTTGGACAGTTTTTCCATGCCCAGTGCATGTAATCCAAACTTCCAAGCATACCTGGGAAACCTCTAGCTTCTCTTCTGGCTAGTATTCTGTTTACATCATTCGGTCCCGGCGTTCGTAAGTATTCCACGCCGAACTTTTCGATCACAGTTTTATAGAATTCCTTCATGCACTCTATTGTTATTGATGATGCAATTCTAAAATATCCATCCATCTGATCACCAGCTGCTCCATAGCTTAACATACGTAAAGCAACCGAGATTTTGATGTAGGGAGAATGCCCAGGTTCTAGTGCTTCATTTAGCCTATAAGTGAAATATGGGTTATTTTCATGAAGTTTGAGATAAATTTTAAAGAAAACATCTGGGCTCATTCGAAATCGACGGTGGAACAAATTTATATCGTAGGTTGGATTGTCAATGAAGTAGCCTTCATAAGCTTTTCATGTCCATCCTTATAGTGTCTCTTATATTGTCGGTCAATCCATCCAGCGACGGTTGCTCGTACACCCTTCACCAAAAAGTAAGAATATCCTACTGCTGCTTGTTGAATTTGAAACTCTGCCGTTTCATCGTCCATTTCTTGTTCATTGTCGTAGCTTTGGTTCATATCTTTTTTGTACTGGTAGTATAGGTTAGGATCCATGGTTGTTGTGGAGTAAGTAATTTGATTTATTGGTTTGTTTTAGTTTTTTGCAATTGTGTGTTGGAGTATCGGAATGTAAGTATATATGAGTGTAGGAGGTAAAAAATATGGAATACAGAAGATAATAAATAACACAACATTGAACGATAAAAAAATATACTCAATCCGAACTTTTTCAACTGACCAATAAAAATAAACTTAAATATTATCTACCCACTTCCAAAGTGGATTGAATAGCTTGTATTAGTTCTCAATAAATATGTGAATCAATATTAATAATTACAATCTAATACCTGCTTTTTCAAACCTTTCCATCAGTCCTATACAATCCATTTTCTCCACTAGCTATATACTGTATAAATACATTTAAAGTGTTAGTCAAATAACACAGCTTTTAATGGTGTTAGTTCATTTGAATACAGTTCCAGTGATTCAAATGAACTGATTTCCCTACAAGACAATTTCTTTGACAATGATGTTCATGGAATCAAGTTGAAGAGCTACTAACATTTGATTATTATCCTCCTTTGTCAGTTAACGACTACAAGTTGAGGGAAAGCAAAGATATTGGCTATTTTTCTTGTACTGACAATGCACTGTGTTTAGATAGCAATCTCAATGCCATCAATGGTAACACATCAGTGAAGAATGTTGCATGTGATAAAGAGAAGGAAAGAGGAAAGAGCAAGTCGAAAACAGAAGAAATAGGTTTGATGAAACGAGAAAATATTTTCATATGCCAATCATGAAAGCTGCAAAAGAAATGAATGTGGGACTAACTTTGTTGAAGAAGAGATATAGAGAGTTAGGAATACCAAGATGGCCATATAGGAAGATGAAAAGTTTAAACAATATCATTTATAACGTTCAAGTTCACTGTTTTTATTTTATTTTCCCTTTCATATGTAGCTTTTTGAAATTATATGACATTGATACTGTTTATGTTAGGAACTTGGAAAGGAGACAAGCAATGAATGTGTGAAACGAGAACTAGAGATGTTAAAAGAACACAAGAGAATGATGGAAGAGAATCCACTG
The DNA here is from genome assembly GCA_030737815.1 of Allium fistulosum. Lineage (NCBI taxonomy): Eukaryota > Viridiplantae > Streptophyta > Magnoliopsida > Asparagales > Amaryllidaceae > Allium > Allium fistulosum. Next base: position 858,253,944 of record CM060907.1, read on the forward strand.
GTGGAACTAACCGAAAGAAATAAGAAATTAAGACAAGCTTGCTTTAAGGCTAATTATAAGAAGAAGAGAGAAAGGAAATGTCCAAACCTTATTCTCATTCATCTTACCTATACTAGTTGTTTTGAATCTGTAATTTTGTAGTAAATTATATAGGTTCTTTTGTAACCGTGGGAGATTTTAATCTGTATTTTCGTAGTAAATGGTGTACCACTAGTTAGTTAGAATTTATGTTACCTCAATCTACAAGTTAGCTGTGGATAAGGAAGTTGTATGTTTGTTGCCAATGAATGTAATTGTCTATACTATTAGGTTATGGTAATCTATGCTTTTGGAAAAATATCTGTACAGTTGCCAACAACACAGAAACATGAAAAATAATGACATCGATGCATAAACTGAATATAACAGATATATCATACATCACAACACATGAATAATAACACTAACGACGCATAAACATAAATGATAATGACATCGATACATAAACCAAATACAATAGATATATCATACATCAGAATAAAAGAATAAGTACACAAACAACATAGAAACCCAAATGAAATACAATAAATAAGATCACCCATCCATACGTGGATGTGTATGACGACCATGACGTATCTCATCATCATCATCTCCACCACCGCTCGGGCCAGTTAAATGCTCATAGTGCATCTTCATGTTAACAAATCTCTTATGCTCTTCCTCCGGTTGTGCCTGCAGTTGTGCTGCTGCCTCTGCCTACGGACCTAGTTCACTATCATAGCAGTCTAGGCTACGCTTATGCTCTACATATCCTGTATCTCTGATCCCCATCTGCATATCGTATAGATCAACATAAGATATTTGGCTGGGATTTGGGTACTGATTGTGCGCTGGAGGATGGAACACGTCAACATAACGGTCTGGTCCAATTTTAGGAACTGCCATGGTCCATCCGAAGTGAGAAGCAGCCGACACGTGATCGGGTGCACAGTACCCCTCACTGGGCTGGGTAAGATCCTCGACAACCGGAGGATGTATCCCATGGCGTATAGCAGATGGACCGACTAAATCTATCACTACTGCATGGGTAATGGTATCACCGGACCCACTGTAAAATCTATGCCAGTAGTTAACGTATGATGGACCGGTAATAATAAAGGTCTCGGTCGGTCATCAACCTCCTACTCTCGCCAGGTCTAGCTGCTTTGAAGGATAAAGCGATAGGTATGAGGGTGTGGATCATCGAGAATAGCATCAAAGTCGTACAACTGTCTCCAATACCTCTCACCAAGATACCAATGTGCACCAAATGCCGAGGGATAAGATAGGAGTGGAAATCTCCACCCGGCAAGCATCCTAGCAATCTCTATAAAATCAAGGTCGATCGATACACTATCATGGTACCATATAACCTAATGTCTATACATCCTCAAATCGATTTGGTTGTGAGCAACCGAATAAACATGATGGGATTCATTATCCCTGGGCCCCTTGTTGTCCGTGCACCAAAATGACAAACGAGGGAAAAAAGTAGACGCGTCTAAAGTCAAAGTGATGAAATGAAAATTCCTGGAATACTCAAAATAGAAGTACTGTAGTATCTCCCAGAAGCCAAATAATGAAACCTGTGCATCCGTAATGGCGCATTATACATCGAGACATCTGTACAAGTATGTAAGAATAGGCGTACCTCGGTTATATAGAACAACGCCACCGAAATCCAAATGAGATTCGATCTCAATAAACCCAACCGCTAAACTACTACTCGAGGTGCTAAAAAACAAGTTACCCATGAGGTATAGAACAAATAATCTCGCAAGCTCTAGATCATCATCAGGAGAGTAATGACTGAGTATGTTGTCCATTGCAGCATGAATAGCGCTGACTCTAATAGCGACTCTGGCCTGATATGATGTAGCGGAAGCGTCAAAGTGTGGTAGAAGATTATGAACAAGTACTGGATCACGCCATCGAGTTTCATCGTATGGAAGCGATGGAAAAGTGGCCACTCCAATACAAATGCCGGTAAGCATAGAGAAATCAAGTGGTTTAATTCCTAGCTCATCGCAAGGAAAGTGGAACGTGTGAGTGGTTTTCTACCATGGTAAAGCAATAGCTACACACAATTGCACATCACCTTTTATAACATTGTTGATTCCTAGAATTGTAGAGTACATAACAAGTTAAATTACGAAGTGATAAATTAACTAGTTTTTTAAGTAAATGGTTCATTAGATTACCTAAGAAATGATGGAATCCAAGCCCATGTAAAAGTGCTCCAACTCTATCCTTATTTGCCAAATTTATATGAAAATATCTAAGCCTGTTCGCTAAAGAACCCCGCGAACGGATATTCCGCGACTGTTTAAGTTAAATAAAATCATACTTATAAATTAAACTAACAACGTATTGCAATTATTTTAATCATATAAAGAAATACTTACAGCCAAACTCGTCTATGTGCTGACATGTACTTCGCCTTCTGGAAGCACGCAAAAGTTAGAAAGCATAGGCAATTTCACCGCGCTAAGGTTCAGATCTTGAAATCCATCAAGCTCGGTGACTTTAGCGGAAATCTGCCCCACACCCTTGCGCGTCCTGTGTAACGACCCACCTTTTTGGACGGTTTAAATCGACAATAAACCACACGTGTCTAATTCAAACCATTCAAAAGGGAGGATTGTTAATGGTGTAAATAAGAAAATAAAAGAAAGAAAACAAAATACAGAATCTCGCAGCGGAACGATAAAATATAATAATCAAATAAACAGTTCATGAAGTTGTTTACAAATATCATTTGATTACACTTTTACAATTCAAAACAGAGTTATACATACATCAGAAATAAACAAATAATGCAGCGGAACACATGATGTAGTGGAATAATTATAATGAACAGTAGAATCATCTCCGTCTTCATCCTCCAAAAATAAAATGGTCTTCAATACACTGAAAATACTCAAGATGACCCGAGCGTAAAGGAAAACACAAAACACTCGAGTCAGACCTAAAATTCTTATGCAAATTAAATCAAAATTAGATGTAATAAGGTATGCAAATAACTACATTTTTGAAGGTTCAAATTTCTGGAAATGTTATTGTTTCCATATTCAAAATACAATAGATTTCACAATAGATCCATTCTAGTAACTTACAAATTTAAAGAATAATTCCCAATTAAATTTCATAGTTCAAGAGATTTGATATATAAAAATGTTTCGAAGTTTCAACATTCCATTTTATGGAAACTTCCCAATGTTTCAAAATTTAATTTTGGAAACTTTCAAATAAGGTAACGACAGTTTATTTCCCAAAATCATTTTTATGGTTCAAATGGTAAATCTAAACATACTAGTTTTTTTTTCCTCTCATGTAAATACATGAAATTCATCGGTTTTATATCTTTATTCAGTGCTCAAATAATCAATATGAAAATTTATATGATTACAATAAACTATAGGGTGATAACAAGGATATATCAAAATAAATGAACAAATACACATTCAATCACAATATCATCCATCACATCATACAATCAACATTCAAATCAATCAATTCAACAAATCAACCAATTTAATAACATGTCATAGTATTTATTAGTCATCACATATTGGAATTTAGCTATTCAAACTAAATATCAATAAAAATTCCAAACCAACAATCAATACTTTATCACTATATGACCTGGTTTAACTTGCAATAAAACTTTAGTATTTCGTGAGTGGGTTTAAACACTCACATTATGGATTTCTTTTTCTTAGTCGGGTTTGGATCCGCTAGTACTTCCTCCTATTGATTTATTTCCTTGCTATCTTAATCTTCTTCTTTTTTTTACAGAAATTTTTGGAAGAGAAAGAGAAGTTTGTATAGGTCTGAATTTGAAGAAAAGGATTTGGAAAAAGAAGAATGTTTGGAAAAGAATAAAAAAATTCAAGGAAGATGAAGAATTGAAAAAGAAAACGATGCTTTAACAAAGAAGCTTTAAAAAAAGAAGAAGATTTGAAGAATAAGAATAAGAAAAAGCTTTGAAAGAAAAAAAAAGAGAAGAATGAGATTTGAAGAAGAAGAAAAAATGAAGAAGGAAGAAAATAAAGAGAGTGAAAAAAACGAGATGGAAGTTTGTTTTGAGAAATGAAGCTACAGAAGATGAGATTTGAAAAATGAAATGAGGCTACAGAAATGATGATGGGACAAATGAAAAGCTAATAGAGTATATATAAACAAACTAGGAATTGAAATAAAGTAAAAATATGAACAGCCTTAAAATGGTAGTATTGAAAGAGGTGAAGTAAAGGAATAAATATATCAATAAAGATAAAAATAAATCTTTCATTTTAAATATGAAGTTTCAGGAGAAAGAATTGCCAATGAAAGGAAGCTACAAGAACTAATGATGCATAAGCAAAAATAAACTTCAGAAACGGAGAATAGTAAACGCTAATTAGATGGCATGAATATTAATTTGGATGTTCACATTAAAAACGGAAAAACATAAAAGAAAAGAAAAACTTCAGGTAAAGCATTGGAAAAGAGCAAACGAATAAAGGAGAAACAAATGAAAAGAATGAGGCAATTATTAATTAGAAATAAATCAAATGAGGTTATTACTAATTAATAAGAAACGAATGAGTAGGCTAATAATTAAATGGATGCACAAGTGGAGACTACAGAACTTGAAAACGGAAGAGGGAGAATGCGAGGTGATAATAATGTAAAGCAAATGAAGGGACCACCTATAACCTATAAACAAACCTTTAAGGTCCAAATTCCAAAACTTACTCCAATTAATTCATATCAATAAACCCAAATACACATATTTACATTATTTAATTCCATATTAAAACATTCGTTTTATGTCAATATATCTGCATACTACATTAACACAATCAATCAATTAACAATCAATCAATTAATCAACCAATCAATCTATATATTTATTTACGTTACTCAAACCAATTTCATTAATTAATGAATATATATCTATCTGTGCACTATAAAAATGATTTACTTTACTTTTCTAATTACTATAACGGTCACATTAATGCAACCAATTTCCAAGTTTTAACCATATGTAAAATGGAAAAATAAATATATATGAACTTATGTAATTAATGTACAACTGTTAAAAAAGGTAATTTCTAATTGATTCCACAATATTTACAAAACCATGAATCCTCTGATATATTTCAAAGTTTGAATATTAATGTGTGTGTGTGTGTATATTATTCCAAAATTCAATTTTTTTTATCCAAAATCATTCTTGCTCAAAATGAAAGTTTTATTTTTATACGTCTCAAAACATGCAATAATTAATAACAAAAGAAATGAAGGGACCATGTACATTGCACAACCTTTTTGAAATTCAATTTGGTTTTCCCAAAATGATCTTTTATTTCCATTAAAACATCATTTCTATTTAACACAAAAGGTGCATTTCTTTTATTAAATCTATTAATTGCAATCAACGTTTTCTTCCCTTCTAATTGAAATATTTCAACTACATTAATTACAATTACTTATAAAGTTAAATTTCAAAACAGACAACTAAAATGGATGAAAAATAGAATAATTGTTTCCTTTAGTCATTTAAACACGTTTATAAATTTGTTGTTTATACGGCAGAGCTATAAATAACTTAAATAAATTATTTTTCTACTCTTGTAATCCATCTATATGCTAAAACACAGTTCAAATACACATATTTATTTCCTTTAAATCAATCATCCTATTCTTTATTTTAATGAAATTAAACCTACATTCACAAATGAAACATCCATTTTATTTGATATAAATGTTCTTTTCATTAAACCAACTTTCCTTATATTTTCACAAAACATAAGCTACATTTAATTACACCTATTAATTTACAATTTGGTGTCCTCTCTATCATTAATTGAAATTATTCAATTACATTATTTTCAATTGTTTACCAGGGTGAATTTAAAAATGGACAAAATAAATGTAATGAGAAATAAAACAATTATTTCCTATCAAACGGTGATTTAAACATATTTATGCACTATTGGATACAAACAGGAATTATACATTTCTTACCAAATAATAGTTTCTCACCTCTGCAATCAATCTTTCAGCTACCAAACAGTTCAAATAAATAAACATATGATTCTTTTTTTTAATAAAGAAACATTTATTATTTCTTATTAACGTTTATTATTCCAAACAATTGGAAATTTACATTCAGACAATTACAAATATCATTCAAACCAATATTATTAAAATACACACTAACATTTGTTATCATCCTTATATTATTGCAAACATATGTCATTAATAGAAATTTTAATTAAGCTCATAATTTGTATTATAATCTAATTTGTATAAATAAAATCTTTATTTTTTTCCCTAACAATTTTATTCAAAAATCTTATTTAATTTATGCTTTTAAATGTTTAAAAATACGGGTCGTTACAATCTCCCTCACTCAAAACTTTTTGTCCCCGAAAAGAAACAAGAAGGAATCCAAAATATGTTATATTTTATTTAAACAGTCAATTTATAAACAATTAAACCTACATATTTAAGTTTAATAAAAATAAAAAAATAACTCAAATTTTACAAAAAAAAAGATCTAAGTCTTAAATTTTTGAAAAATTTCGGTAGAGTCTCCTTTGTACAGAGAGGTCCGAAAAAACAATAATATCAATAATTACAATATATGTATCATATTTCAAAAATAAATCACCCCATAAGCCAAAACAACCAATAATTTCAACATATTATTTACGTTTATTCAATTGATTTCTTTTCACATCATTATTTACCTTTTTATTTATTTTCATTCATTCATACAATGTCTTTTTCTTTCTTTCATGTACTTACATAAATTATTTCACAATATTAACTTACGTTTATAATATTTCTTGTACATCAAAATTTTTATTTTGAAATAATTCCATTGAACACTTCCATTACTTAAGTTTTACTTGTATAATTCCACTACATATTCCTCTGTAACATTTTCAACTTTTAACATTTTGGTAAGTTATATATATGTTTTATAGAATGAATTTGAACGTTACACAAGTTTATCTTATTCACTTTAGTTAACAAAATGTTCAATAATTATATCTTCTAAATTTTTAATATTTACAAGTTATTTTCAATTTCTTATATATTTAATTAATCACTTAGCATCCAATTCCTTAATTTCGATTTAGAAGTATCCAATTATTAATATAGTCAAGGTTTCCTTCATTACAATAATTGAAATCTCTAATTTATAGAAACTTAAAGAACTAAATGCCGGGTTCATTTCACACACACACACACATACACACTCATAGCTTTTATATATCAAATCATATTTGGAAATACAAAATTAGGATTTTTTTATCAAAACTAATGTGTAGTAAAACTACTGCATCAGTCTTCCCACTTTGAAACTCGAAAATGAACGTCGATGATGCGTGCACTCATCACCGAAATTATTTTCCAGCGACAAAAGAGGGGAGTACATAACTTATTTTCCTTTTAAAAATTCTTTTAAAACATTTCTTTCAAATCACATTTGAGAATATTTATCCAAAATACTTCCAAACAATACTAGTATTATATTTCAAAATCACTTGAAAAACAATTTCAAAATCCCGGAACTTGAGTTCTCAAATTTCCAATTAAATTCATTTTATTTATAAATACTATTTTGCAATCAATATTTATAAAATTCCACTTCCTATGAAACAAATATATCACATACAACTATTAGTACTTCGAAATCAAGTAAATATTCCAGAACATGACTTCCAAATAGCAATTCCAATTTATTTTTCAAGCATATTACTAAAATAAACTTCCCAAATCATTTAATATCTTTAAAATTATACATTCAAAGAAACACATATAACTTTACTCGAATATTTCTTTGAATCTTCATTTGCAAATCAATCATCTTTAATACTTTAACACTTTACAAAGATTCATCAATGAAATTTCTTGCTTCCTTTATAAATACCATTTAAAAGTCTTTGAAAACCTTAAATCCATTATTTATAAATTTATTAGTTTTAAATCTCAAAATACTTTTCAGACATCTTTAATAAATCAATAATCATTAAAAAAGGATATAGTTAACAAGGAAAAGAAGGAGGATTTGGAAAAACAAAATATAAGTGAATAAATAAAGCTGAGCAGATAAGGTAGATTCAAAAGAATAGTATCGGGCATGAATAATTAATTCAAACCATAAGAATTTCAACTTCAAATATTAATACAAAATTTCTTTGTTGGAAATACTTTTAAAAGAAAATACCTTTATAATAAAATACTTTTATAACTCGACGTTTCAACAAGTTTATCCTCGTTCCTGCAGACTCTGGCAGTGCGTTGATCAGGCGCAAAGCTAGAATTCTCCAGGTACTTAGTAGACTTGTTTCAACACCCAGTGAAAATACTGGAAAACTTAAAAAAAACAGATATGGAAAGTACAATCCAAACAAAAAAACAAACAAAACCTTTGTCTAACCATGGATCGCGGATACACAAAGGTTACACCTGGGTCCCCCAGGAAACATCCGTATCCGTAAGCTTTCTTAGCCCTGCGAATTGCGCCATGATGACTAGTAGACCGCAGATACATAATGGTTACGCCTGAATCCCCCAGGAAACATCTGTATCCGTAAGCTTTCTCAGCCCTGCGGATTTCGCTACTAATACGACCTATATAGATCACAAGATACACAATGCTTACGCCTGAATCCCCCAGGAAACATCCGTACCCCTGGGCCATCCAGCCAGGTGAATTACGCTATGTAGTCGCGCTCGTAAGACAATGGGTAACGCCATGGAATTCGATGGAAACTCGAGTATCATATCCGGAAAACCAAAAATCAGAGAATATCGATAGAATGAATCCACAATGTGGCCACAAAGCGGATATCAAGCAGAAGGCACTTTCCATATCTTTACTTCGAAAATATGTATCATATAGTACCTTTTCAAATCACTTTCAAATATCGTACTTATATAAAGTCCATTATATATAAGATTTTATTTTCGAATCAAATACTTTCCAAAATCAATAGTATATCAAATCATACTTATATAGACTTCAATTATATAAGATTTCACTTTTCAAACTGAGTACCTTTTCAAATCCATAGTTTTTGAATCAATTTCATACTTATACAAACCAATTTTTTTATATAAGTTCGATAACTCCCAAATCAAGTATTTAGTAACACAAGGTTGTCAAATTTCAATTTGTTTCAATATCAGTTCAGTTTCAAAATCATATACAATTCCACCAAATTATTTCTTCTCAAATTAAATATCTTCAGTTCCAAAGTTTCCAAAATAATAAATTTAGAAAATAAATCCAAATTTCTAAATCCATATAATTTAAGTCAAACAATTCATTTCCAAAATCAAATGTTTTCAAAATCATCTTATATTTAAATAAAGTCCATCTTATATAAGGATCAAAATTTTCAAAAATAACTTTCGCTGTACGAAGAGCTATATGGGATTGAACATCTTTGCTTACTAAAAGGTTTTGAATTTAGAATAGTTTTGTATATAAAATAGTTTGAAAAATAGTTTTGTAAATAAAATAGTTTAAAATAGTTTGTTTTAAGAAGAATAAAAGAAAAATAGTTTGAAAATGGTTTTAAATTGATAGTAGTTTTGCATAAAAGAAAAATTCCAATTAAATTATAAAGATATCCAACCCAACAACTTCCAATTTCAGCGTCAAGTATAGAATATAAGATGTACATACGTCATCATTTCGCAAAATCACATTCGATCGTCGCTCAATCACACAAGTTCGCTTTCGAACTAGTATTGTCCATTCGACTTCCCTAATGCGGACTTCGATATGGTTTCTTGACTATAAGTCATCAGTCTCCTTGCATAGCCATATAATATGATAGAGAATTCTAGAATCAAGCCAAAAATCCATAGCGAATATTCGCCATCAAGAATTGAATGAAAAATCCTAACATGAAATGGTGTAATCCACCTCGAACTTATGTACTCAAACCTAGATCAAATTAATTATGCGAATAAAACAGTATACGTACAACTTATGTATCTATTCCAACTTGTTTCATCACAATTACATTTAAATTTAAATTCATTATTAATGTCATTAATTAACACAAATATCACTTCATACTTTATTCACAAAATCTCTCCATTTAATATAAAACATTAATATATTCATTCTCATAACATTGCTCATATTTCTCTTCAATTTAAATTCATCCATTTCCACATGTAATATTTCTCATTTAATACTACATTTATTGCAACATCCATTTATTTCATAAACAATTTACAGGTTGTGACTTTATTTATAATCATTTCACTTTTAGTTCATATTTGTTTATTCTATTAGTTTTCACTTTTAATTTTCAATTTTATTTATGACACATTTCATAAATTTTAATTAAGTTTATAAACAAATTTTTCTTCAATTTAATCTCATTTACAACATTTCCTTAATCACAATTTCAATTTAAACATTTAAAGGCTTAATGTTCACACTTGTATATTATTACATTACATGCCAATGATGTATACAACAATTATATTCATTTACTAAACATTGATTTAACAATTTAACCTTATTTCACTTGCTTTCACATTAAGGTTACCAAATTCAACTACATAGTTCAACAGAGTAACTAAGTTTTAACATATATATTAATACAGAAGTTTTGACTATTCAAAATATCCAGTTATTCTATTTTATTTCAATAGTTGAAACTACCAAATCAACGAAACAACAAGATTCACACAACAAAACATTTCAAGTTCATAACAAATATCCTAATTATTCACTTTATGTCCTTTAATACACTATTATTAAACTAGTATTTAGTTCATAAATTCAATCAACGATAATAGCCAATGTTTATAAACTAACTAAATACAAAAAAATCAACCATAAATGATAATAACTATATATTACCATTTCATATATCAAACACATTACAAATAACTATATTAGTTATAAAAATTTATTCCTTTACATATATATCATATAATATTAGGAAAAATAATTTCATTTCAAAACTTATATAAAACATTTTTATAACACTAACAAATACGCGCTCTTGTATATACACTCAAACAACTCATTCTAGAGTATTACTACCCTATCTCTAATGAGTTAACCCTAACAGGATAAGGTATGTCTATACCAAAGCTCTGATACCAACTGTAACGACCCACCTTTTTGGACGGTTTAAATCGACAATAAACCACACGTGTCTAATTCAAACCATTCAAAAGGGAGGATTGTTAATGGGGTAAATAAGAAAATAAAAGAAAGAAAACAAAATACAGAATCTCACAGCGGAACGATAAAATATAATAATCAAATAAACGGTTCATGAAGCTGTTTACAAATATCATTTGATTACACTTTTACAATTCAAACAGAGTTATACATACATCAAAAATAAAAAAATAATGCAGCGGAACACATGATGTAGTGGAATAATTATAATAAACAGTAGAATCATCTCCATCTTCATCCTCCAAAATAAAATGGTTTCCAATACACTGAAAATACTCAGGATGACCCGAGCGTAAAGGAAAACACAAAACACTCGAGTCAGAACTAAAATTCTTATGCAAATTAAATCAAAATTAGATGTAATAAGGTATGCAAATAACTACATCTTTGAAGGTTCAAATTTCTGAAAATGTTATTGTTTCCATATTCAAAATACAATAGATTTCACAATAGATCCATTCTAGTAACTTACAAATTTACAGAACAATTCCCAATTAAATTTCATAGTTAAAGAGATTTGATATATAAAAATGTTTCAAAGTTTCAACATTCTATTTTATGGAAACTTCCCAATGTTTCAAAATTTAATTTTGGAAACTTTCAAATAAGGTAACGACGGTTTATTTCCCAAAATCATTTTTATGGTTCAAATGGTAAATCTAAACATACTAGTTTTTTTTTTCCTCTCATGTAAATACATGAAATTCATCGGTTTTATATCTTTATTCAGTGCTCAAATAATCAATATGAAAATTTATATGATTACAATAAACTATAGGGTGATAACAAGGATATATCAAAATAAATGAACAAATACACATTCAATCACAATATCATCCATCACATCATACAATCAACATTCAAATCAATCAATTCAACAAATCAACTAATTCAATAACATGTCATAGTAATTATTAGTCATAACATATTGGAATTTAGCTATTCAAACTAAATATCAATAAAAATTCCAAACCAACAATCAATACTTTATCACTATATGACCTGGTTTAACTTGCAATAAAACTTTAGTATTTCGTGAGTGGGTTTAAACACTCACATTATGGATTTCTTTTTCTTAGTCGGGTTTGGATCCGCTAGTACTTCCTCCTATTGATTTATTTCCTTGCTATCTTAATCTTCTTCTTTTTTTTACAGAAATTTTTGGAAGAGAAAGAGAAGTTTGTATAGGTCTGAATTTGAAGAAAAGGATTTGGAAAAAGAAGAATGTTTGGAAAAGAATAAAAAAATTCAAGGAAGATGAAGAATTGAAAAAGAAAACGATGCTTTAAAAAAGAAGCTTTAAAAAAAGAAGAAGAAAAAGCTTTGAAAGAAAAAAAGGAGAAGAAGGAGATTTGAAGAAGAAGAAAAAATGAAGAAGGAAGAAAATGAAGAGAGGGAAAAAAACGAGATGGAAGTTTGTTTGGAGAAATGAAGCTACAGAAGATGAGATTTGAAAAATGAAATGAGGCTACAGAAATGATGATGGAAACAAATGAATAGCTAATAGAGTATATATAAACAAACTAGGAATTGAAATAAAGTAAAAATATGAACAACCTTAAAATGGTAGTATTGAAAGAGGTGAAGTAAAGGAATAAATATATCAATAAAGATAAAAATAAATCTTCCGTTTTAAATATGAAGTTTCAGGAGAAAGAATTGCCCATGAAAGGAAGCTACAAGAACTAATGATGCATAAGCAAAAATAAACTTCAGAAACGGAGAATAGTAAATGCTAATTAGATGGCATGAATATTAATTTGGATGTTCACATTAAAAACGGAAAAACAGAAAAGAAAAGAAAAACGTCGGGTAAAGCATTTGAAAGGAGCAAACGAATAAAGGAGAAACAAATGAAAAGAATGAGGCAATTATTAATTAGAAATAAATCAAATGAGGTTATTACTAATTAATAAGAAACGAATGAGTAGGCTAATAATTAAATGGATGCACAAGTGGAGACTATGTTGAGAACTTGAAAACGGAAGAGAGAGAATGCGAGGTGATAATAATGTAAAGCAAATGAAGGGACCACCTATAACCTATAAACAAACCTTTAAGGTCCAAATTTCAAAACTTACTCCAATTAATTCATATCAATAAACCCAAATATACACATATTTACATTATTTAATTCCATATTAAAACATTCGTTTTATGTCAATATATCTGCATACTACATTAACACAATCAATCAATTAACAATCAATCAATTAATCAACCAATCAATCTATATATTTATTTACGTTACTCAAACCAATTTCATTAATTAATGAATATATATCTATCTGTGCACTATAAAAATGATTTACTTTACTTTTCTAATTACTATAACGGTCACATTAATGCAACCAATTTCCAAGTTTTAACCATATATAAAATGGAAAAATAAATATATATGAACTTATGTAATTAACGTACAACTGTTAAAAAAGGGTAATTTCTAACTGATTCCTCAATATTTACAAAACCATGAATCCTCTGATATATTTAAAAGTTTGAATATTAATGTGTGTGTATATATTATTCTAAAATTCAAATTTTTTTTATCCAAAATCATTCTTGCTTAAAATGAAAGTTTTATTTTTATACGTCTCAAAACATGCAACAATTAATAACAAAAGAAATGAAGGGACCATGTACATTGCACAACCTTTTGAAATTCAATTTGGTTTTCCCAAAATGATCTTTTATTTCCATTAAAACATCATTTCTGTTTAACACAAAAGGTGCGTTTCTTTTATTAAATCTATTAATTGCAATCAACGTTTTCTTCCCTTCTAATTGAAATATTTCAATTACATTAATTACAATTACTTATAAAGTTAAATTTCAAAACAGACAACTAAAATGGATGAAAAATAGAATAATTGTTTCCTTTAGTCATTTAAACACGTTTATAAATTTGTTGTTTATATAGCAGAGCTATAAATAACTTAAATAAATTATTTTTCTACTCTTGTAATCCATCTATATGCTAAAACACAGTTCAAATACACATATTTATTTCCTTTAAATCAATCATCCTATTCTTTATTTTAATGAAATTAAACCTACATTCACAAATGAAACATCCATTTTATTTGATATAAATGTTCTTTTCATTAAACCAAATTTCCTTATATTTTCACAAAACATAAGCTACATTTAATTACACCTATTAATTTACAATTTGGTGTCCTCTCTATCATTAATTGAAATTATTCAATTACATTATTTTCAATTGTTTACAAGGGTGAATTTCAAAATGGACAAAATAAATGTAATGGTAAATAAAACAAAAATTTCCTATCAAACGGTGATTTAAACATATTTATGCACTATTGGATACAAACAGGAATTATACATTTCTTACCAAATAATAGTTCTCATCTCTGCAATCAATCTTTCAGCTACCAAACATTTCAAATAAATAAACATATGATTCTTTTTTAATAAAGAAACATTTATTATTTCTTATTTACGTTTATTATTCCAATCAATTGGAAATTTACATTCAGACAATTACAAATATCATTCAAACCAATATTATTAAAATACACACTAACATTTGTTATCATCCTTATATTATTGCAAACATATGTCATTAATAGAAATTTTAATTAAGCTCATAATTTGTATTATAATCTAATTTGTATAAATAAAATCTTAATTTTTTTCTCTAACAATTTTATTCAAAAATCTTATTTAATTTAATACTTTTAAATGTTTAAAAATACGGGTCGTTACATCCTGCCTGCTCGACTTTCGCCAAAGCCGTCTCCACTGCCGCCGCCGTCACCACCACTGATACTGTCTCAATGCATGAAGTTTTTCTCAAAATTTTTGAATAATCTAGACATTTCTGTGGGTGTAGATCTCAAAAATAGGCTTTAATTTGTGTGTAGGAGCACGGAATTGGTCGTTTCGGGGTTGAAATTGAAGAAAATGAGGAGTGGGTTTGCTGAAAATGAAAATGGAGAAGGGAATGAGGAGAGGAAATGGCTCGGCGCTGATTGTAGGGTTTGGTTTATAACGGCGAAGTCTTCGCCGTTATAAACCCTATGATTTTTTTACTAGTCCGTGGCTAGTTTGTACCTTACCTGGTTGTGGAGGTCATTCGGTTAGGCCAAAAGTATGAGAGAGTGTGAACTGAACAAGCCACATTGTTGGTAATGGTATAAATAAAGTCAAAATCCTTACCACTAACATCACACTAATTATTCACAGTAAGCTCACCATTACAGCAATGGAGCTCATTATGATCTACATAGCCATAAGCACTCTTTTAGCAGTAGCACTCTTCTCCATGTTCTTAAACTAAGGCAAAAGCCCACCATGTCCATTAGCTCTTCCAATAATAGGCCATCTTCATCTCTTAAGCATCAAAGAACCATTGCACCACATCGTAAACCGAATTCATGATAAACTGGGCCCTATACACTCCCTTCGTTTTGGCAACCGTAAAGTTCTAGTTGTAGCAAAGGAGCCTTGGCCAAAGAAAGTCCTCTTTCTCATGGCCCTGTATTTGCTAACCACCCTCAGTTTCCTTCACTCAAGGAATTTTCATACAATTTCATTGTTTTGGGAACAAGCAATTATGGGGATCACTGGCACAATATGAGAAAGCTTGCTTCTTTCGAGCTCTTGGCCCTTTACTCTCTTAATGTATCTACCGACGTTCGTACTGTCGAATTGCAAACTTTGGTTCGAACTCTCTTTCAGGAGTCCAACGTTGATGGGTAAGTCAGAATTAACAGCATATATAGTAAATAGTGTCGATATATTCATACTGTTTTATATGTGGAATGTGATGGATTGTTTGTTGATGAATTTAATTCAGGGAGTTTATAAAGGTTGAGATGAAGTCCAAAATTTTGACGATACTATTGAACGACATAATGAGAATGATGGTTGCAAAGATGTTCTCAGACAAAGAACAGGTAAGTTCAGACTTCAGAGACAAATAAGGAACAAGTGTTTAGTGATTGGGTGAAGGATGTGTTTTCAATACTAGGAGGCAAAACAAACACTGCAGATTACTTGCCTTTCTTAGGATGGTTGAACTTAAATGGATGGAAGAAGAAGGTAACATCAATAGCCAAGTACAGAAATGATTTTTTCTAGAAACTGCTAGATGAAAAAAAACATAGCAGCACAGACGAACATAAGAAGAAAACCATTATGGCGACTATGCTTTGCTTCAAAAAACAGACCCAAAGTACTACACAGATGAAATTATCAAAGGATTCGCCATTGTAAGTCTATACTAACTTTACTGATGATCAGTTCTTTTGTGGTATATATAATAGGGGATATAGACTAACAGTTTTTAATAATGAGTTGCAGACTATGCTGGCAGTAGAAACAGACACGTCATCAAACACGATCGAATGGGGTCAAACGTTGCTTTTGAACAATCCAGAGTAACTAAAGAAACTACTAGCAAAGATCGATGAAAAGATAGGGAGCGAAAGACTAGTGCTAGAGTTAGATGTTCAAAATCTTTCGTACCTCCAATGTGTCATAAATGAAACGCTTAGACTAAAACAAGCAGGCCCGCTGATGGTGCCGCATGAAGCATCGGAAAACTGCGTGGTAGGAGGATATAATATTTCGAAAGGAACTATGCTTTTAGTCAATGCATATAGGATTCATAGGGACCCTGGTACCTGGGTGGAACTTTTGAAATTTGAACCTTAAAGATTTCAAAGTGGGAAGCATGACATAAGCAAAATGTTGATATTTGGAATGGGAAGGATGAAGTGACCTTTGAAAATTCTTGCAAGGAGAATGGTGGGCTCGGTGTTGGGTTCGGTGGTGCAGTGTTTTGATTGGAAGAGAATTGGAGAGGAAATTATAGACATGACCGAGAGCGTTGCGATTACAATGGGCAAACAAATTCCACTAGAGGCCATGTATCGACCACCAAGGGAGCACATGAAGAGCGTCATGATGAAACTTTAAGTCACACATTACTTAAATGCGATGATGCTTTTGTATACAGTAACCCATCACTATGTGTAATTTGTTCACTTTCGAAGATATGTTTTTAATAAAGTTTACTTTGCATGTTCGTCTAAAATAGTAGTATGGTATAGCTAATCAACTACTTGTTGGAATTCCTAAATTGAATGAAATTACATAAGTCCCACATCGCCAAAAATTACAAACTATTCTAGTATATTAATAGTTTTGTAATGAAGAGGTTGGGGCCTTGGGGCACCCAAATGTTTGCTTCGTTGTGAGGAGGGAGATCATGCATCACCACCACACGCATCGCCGCCGTCCGTCCGACCGAACCGGGCTCGGGTTTGGGTTTGGGTCTAATATGATCCTAATTTTACTGCAAAACTGGGCCGGGATTTTTAAATAGTTGCATGCTATATGAACAGACACGACTGTTCATAAGCGGACGCGGATCAACTGAGGAGGTGCGACTTCTGAAGCGGGCGCGGGTTTTTGGCGAACAGACGCGGGCGGAAGCGGGTGCGACCCGTTAGACGCAAACGGGTGCGGCTTATGGCAGCAGCAGGAGCGAATGGGTGCGGCCCGTTAATGAACAGCAGCAATGAAAGGTAACGGGTGCAACCTTTCAGGCAGACGCGACTGTTCGAAGGGGTGCGGACGAAATTATAAATAGAAGAGAATCCTGATCACATTCTCACTCAATTCAAATCTAATTTCTTCTGCTTCTTCCTCCTCTACTGCTCTATACAATATATATCACAGAGTTGACATACTCATTACAATCTCGTGCAGATTACGTCTGTTGTATCTTGGGAGAATTTTGGAATAAAATTCTTAAGGAAATTGTTACGACAAGCCTCAGACGCTATACGGTTAGCTTTCTAGTTATTTGTATATTGATATACATTATTCTACATTCTATCCTTTCATTTTGTTATACTATTTATTCAAAATAGTATAACGCTGTTGTTGTAATTTATTTGCAACATTCATATTGTTATAATAATTAATACAGAATTCCAGTGTAGTGAAAATCTGAGTTATAAACTTGTGCGACGAGTTTATATTTGATTATTCTCTGTTTTGGTATACTAGACGTATAACATCTTAAGAATTTTACTATTTTCTTACTAAAACAAAGATGGCAACAGTAGAATTTTCAAAGACTACTACTCACAACAGACCTGAACTGTTCAAGGGAGATGGTGACGATTTTTTAACATGGCAGAATCAGATGTTATTTTACCTCACCACACTCGGTCTGCAACGGTATCTCGAGGAGGAGGAACCGATTGAAACACCAGGCAAGGAAGCAGATGTTGCTACATGGAAACATTCTGATTTCCTATGCAGAAACTATATTCTGAATTGTCTCGACAAGGTGCTATACAAAGTATATCAACCTCTAAAGACAGCAAAAGCACTCTGGAATGCACTTGCCACGAAGTATAATACGCAGAATATCAGTCTTAAGAAATTCATTGTAGACAAATTCATGGACTACAAGATGGTTGACTCCAAACCGGTGACTGCTCAATTACATGAACTACAAATCATTATTCATGAACTCGAAGCGGAAGGTCATAAGGTTGGAGAATCGTTTTTGGTTGAAGCCATCACGGGAAAACTGCCACCGTCGTGGAGAGATTACCGCAATTATCTAAAGCATAAAAAGAAGGAAATCTCTATACAGGATCTCATAGTCCGATTGAAAATTGAGGCAGATAACCGTGGAATTACAAAATAAAGCGAGGAGGCATTTGTGGCTGAAGATTCAAAGACCAAAAACAAAAAGAAGAATTTCCAGAAGAAAAGGAAAGCTCCAGACAACAAACCCAAAGATAACAAACAAACCAAAAAGTTTAATGGTGAATGTTGGGTTTGTGGAAAGGTTGGACATGCCGCTAGAGATTGCAGACTCAAAAAGGATTGCAACAAAGAGGCAAATTTAGTAGACAACATGGAAGTGGATTAGTCCAACTTCTCGGCAGTTGTATCTGAATGCAATATGATTCAGAATCCTAACCAATGGTGGGTGGACACAGGCGCTACTCGTCATGTCTGCTCTGACAAATCCATGTTTTCTACATACAAGAAATTCGATCATGAAGAAAAACTCTATATGGGTAATTCTGCATTATCTATGATCGAAGGCAGTGGCACAGTAATCCTCAAGTTTACTTCAGGAAAAACTGTCAAGTTGAATGACGTGCTCCACGTTCCAGACATACGCAAGAATCTCATCTCTGGTGCAGTATTATCAAAGAAAGGATTCAGAATGGTGTTCGAGTCAGACAAGATGGTTCTGTCCAAAGATGGAATGTATATCGGAAGGGGATATTTATGTGATGGCCTATTTAAGGCAAATGTAGCTGTTATCGGCAATAAAATTATGTATTCTGATTGTGCTATTAATAAAATTGAAGTTTCTTACTTGCTTGAGCACGAAATTTTACTATGGCATGATAGATTAGGATACATAAATTTCCGAAAAATGAAAATATTATCAAACTTGGGATTAATTCCGAAATTCCAAGTAGATAAGAACTACAAATGTGAGACATGTGTAGAAGCAAAAATGGTTAAAAAACCATTTCAATCTATTGATAGAAGCACCGAACCACTAGGTTTGGTTCATACAGATTTATGTGATTTTAAATCATTACCTACAAGAGGTGGGAAAAAGTACTTTATCACGTTTATTGACGATTATACGCGATATTGCTATGTATATCTTTTGAATAGCAAAGATGAAGCAATTACATCATTTATAAAGTACAAGGCTGAGGTAGAAAATCAGTTAAATAAAAAGATCAAGATATTGAGATCTGATCGAGGTGGAGAATATAAATCACCATTTGAACAGTTCTGTGCCGAAAATGGTATAATTCATCAAACAACAGCTCCATATTCACCACAACAAAATGGTGTAGCCGAGAGGAAGAATGGAACGTTAAAAGACATGATTACCGCTATGCTTTTAACCTCTGGTCTACCGACGAACTTGTGGGGGGAAGCCTTAAATATGTCTAATCACATATTAAACAAAGTCCATCATAATAAAACAGGAACAATTCCATATGAGATATGGAAAGGACACAAACCAAGTTTTAAACACCTCAAAGTGTGGGGGTGCTTGGCAAAAGTTCCAGTTCCGCCTTCCAAGAAAGTCAAATTTGGACCAAAAACAGTAGATTGTTACTATTTAGGGCCAGCCCAAAATAGTAGTGCATATAGATTTTTGGTATTCAAGTCTGATATAGCTGATATTCATGTAAATACAATCATGGAATCAAGAGATGCCTCATTCTTTGAAGACGTGTTTCCGCACAAAAGGAATGAAAGAAATAATGTCCCAAAAAGGACAAGGGAAGAATCAAAAGATTCGCATGAAGATGAAACTCATCATGAAATTGAGGATGCTGAACCAAGAAGAAGCGTAAGGGCTAGAACTTCCAAAACATTTGGTTTGGACTTTTTTACATATGTATTAGAGCACGAACCTCAAACGTACAAGGAAGCAATGTCATCTTCTGAATCCTCATGTTGGAAAGAAGCAATCCAAAGTGAGATTGATTCAATTCTAAGTAATAAAACTTGGGAAATTGTTGATATTCCACCAGGAATAAAACCTATTGGCTGCAAATGGATTTTCAAGAAGAAACTGAAAGCAGATGACTCTATCGACAAGTATAAAGCCAGATTAGTAGCCAAAGGATATCGTCAAAAAGAAGGAGTAGACTTCTTTGACACATATTCGCCAGTAATACGAATAACCTCTATAAGAATGCTAATAGCAATTGCATCTATTTATGGTCTAGAAATTCATCAAATGGATGTAAAGACGGCATTCTTAAATGGAGATCTCGATGAGGAGATCTACATGGAGCAACCTGAAGGTTTTATTTCCAAAGGAAATGAAAACAAAGTCTGTAGATTAGTAAAATCATTATACGGACTAAAACAAGCTCCAAAACAATGGCACGCAAAATTTGATAGTGTCATGATGAGAAATGGTTTTCGTATAAATGAATGCGATAAGTGTGTTTATTATAAACAAATTGGACAATCACATGTGATGATTTGTTTATATGTAGACGATATGTTAATATTTGGTCCAAATACTCAGGTAATAGAGACCATAAAGAAGATGTTAACTAACAATTTCGATATGAAAGATTTAGGAGTTGCAGACGTTATTTTGGGAATCAAAATAATAAGAACTCCTAATGGAATTGAATTGTCTCAGTCACACTATGTAGACAAAGTGATTGAAAAATTCCTAGACTATGGAATTAAAGGAGTGAGAACACCTTTTAATCCATCAGAAGTACTGCATAAAAACACTAATGAGAGTGTAATGCAACTGGAATACTCTCGTGTAATAGGATGTCTCATGTATCTCATGAATTGCACAAGACCAGATATAGCTTATGTAGTAAGTCGACTGAGCAGGTATACAAGCAATCCAGGAAAAGAACACTGGAAAGCACTAATGAGAGTGCTTGGATATTTAAAAAATACCGCTAACTATTCCTTACATTATGGAAAATATCCTGCCGTCTTAGAAGGATATAGTGATGCAAACTGGATTGCAGATTTAGAGGAATCAAAATCGACAAGTGGTTATGTCTTTACCCTAGCAGGGGCAGCAGTATCATGGAAATCTACTAAACAAACATGCATAGCTCGATCCACTATGGAATCAGAGTTCATTGCATTAGATAAAGCAAACGAAGAAGCAGAATGACTTCGTCACTTTTTAGAAGATATTCCGTTCTGGCCTAAACCTGTACCGACCATATGCATACACTGTGATAACCAAGCTGCGCTAAGCAGAGCGCACAACTTTGTGTATAATGGAAAGTCACGACATATTCATCGACGCCATAACACAGTTAGGTAGTTACTCTCAAATGGAACTATTTCCATAGATTATGTGAGAACAAATGATAACCTAGCAGATCCATTTACTAAAGGTTTATCAAGAGAGAAAATTGACTGCGCATCGAGGGGAATGGGTTTAAAAGCCTAAACCACCAAGAGTTATCTTATACGGAAACCTATCCTAGCGACTGGAGATCCCACGGACTAGGATCAATAGGCAAACCAGTTCTGAATAACTCAAGACGTAATGCATTTGCATGGACATAGTCCAAATCCATTCCTATGGTGCACAATATAAATGCATGCCTACAGAAGTATTTAAAGGTTAAAACTATGTTTTTTAATGATGACCATATCTTGAAAATAACAAGTGGGGTATATGTAGGATACTCTTAATGGTTGCGATCACCTATGTTAGTGTGAGATGGGTCGGCTCTATGAGAATATTAAAAGGCTTTTATTCTCTAAAACACTCGCAGAACCAAAAATTGTTCAGGACCAAAATGAACACAACCAAGAGATTGGATGAGAAGGGAATCAATGCTTCATAAAACTTATTGTCTGGATATACAATAAAGGCCGACGGTTCAAGATGAAATAATTCACCGATTAGCCAAGTACATCCGATAAGTTTTAACTAGGGAAAGTTCAAAGTGAAATATCTACTTATCCACGATAAAGCATTATTCCATATGTACTCTGTGATATTTCGCTTTGTGTGGGGGATATGTATATTATCATTCATATGGGGGATTGTTGGAATTCCTAAATTGAATGAAATTACATAAGTCCCACATCGCCAAAAATTGCAAACTATTCTAGTATATTAATAGTTTTGTAATGAAGAGGTTGGGGCCTTGGGGCACCCAAATGTTTGCTTCGTTGTGAGGAGGGAGATCATGCATCACCACCACACACGCGCGCGCGCCGCCGCCGTCCGTCCGACCGAACCGAACCGAACAGGGCTGGGCCGGGCTCGGGTTTGGGTTTGGGTCTAATATGATCCTAATTTTACTGCAAAACTGGGCCGGGATTTTTAAACAGTTGCAGGCTATATGAACAGACACGACTGTTCATAAGCGGACGCGGATCAACTGAGGAGGTGCGACTTCTGAAGCGGGCGCGGGTTTTTGGCGAACAGACGCGGCCGGAAGCGGGTGCGACCCGTTAGACGCAAACGGGTGCGGCTTATGGCAGCAGCAGGAGCGAACGGGTACGGCCCGTTAATGAACAGCAGCAATGAAAGGTAACGGGTGCAACCTTTCAGGCAGACGCGACTGTTCGAAGGGGTGCGGACGAAATTATAAATAGAAGAGAATCCTGATCACATTCTCATTCAATTCAAATCTAATTTCTTCTGCTTCTTCCTCCTCTACTGCTCTATACAATATATATCACAGAGTTGACATACTCATTACAATCTCGTGCAGATTACGTCTGTTGTATCTTGGGAGAATTTTGAAATAAAAATCTTAAGGAAATTGTTACGACAAGCCTCAGACGCTATACGTTAGATTTCTAGTTATTTGTATATTGATATACATTATTCTACATTCTATCCTTTCATTTTGTTATACTATTTATTCAAAATAGTATAACGCTGTTGTTGTAATTTATTTGCAACATTCATATTGTTATAATAATTAATACAGAATTCCATTGTAGTGGAAATCTGAGTTATAAACTTGTGCGACGAGTTTATATTTGATTATTCTCTGTTTTGGTATACTAGACGTATAACACTACTTGATATAGCAAGTCCAAAATATAGGTCCTACTTGTCAAAAGTATTCGAGACTTTATGAATACAGTTCAACCATGTTTGACTTTAAGACGGAAGTGCATAAAATTTAAAGTGGATATTTGGTACACATCCTCCTTTTTTTTATGAAATATAGCCCTCCCACTTTCTACTTTTGTTTTACATCTTTGTTTCTTTTCCATGTCATTCTTTTTGTTTTTTAGACTTCTTTATTCTTGGTTTATCTTTCTTTCACCGAAGTTTTTAACTGAAAATTCCAATTCGTATTAAAATCTTGTTCGATTTCTTTTCAGTAAATTCTACATATTTAATTTTGGTTTTTTCTCAATAACTTCCAGATATGTTTTGAATCTTGTTTGATTCGAATTTAGCTGTATGTTGTTCGATTTGATTTTAAGCAACAATGATTCGAATTTAGTTGCATTCACATTTAACGTGATTAGTTTTTGGTATATCTCAATTTATTTCAGGTTTCCATCTTCTTCTGCTTTTGCATGAAAATTTGAGTTCGATGTTAGTTTTTTGTGTGCGTCCTATTTATTTTTGTTTGCTTAATTTTAGATATACGATTATGTTGATTATTGTTTGTAGCTGTAATTTGTTATTAATGTTATTTTTTATTTAATCTAGTTGTTATTTATGATATGTAGGCAGTTGTTTATATGATATGCATTTGTGTTTTTTCAATTTTGCTATGTTTGTAATTGTAAGTTGTTGTAGTGGTCATGTTGTTATTGTTATAGTAGATGTATGTTTTTGTTGAATTATTATATGATATCAATAATATGTGGCAGTGAAGTTTTATGAAGATGTTGTTGTTATGGCAAATATTTTTCTGGCAAATATTTGCCGTAGAAATATTTGCGATAACAATTTTGTTTAGTAAATAATTGTTATGGTAGTTTTTAATATAACAATAATATTTGTTATGTTGTACTTTTATTCTAACATTATATCTATTTTTTCAGGTCTGATTCTATTAGTGTTCTTGTTGTTTTTCTATTGGGTAGTGACACCTACAGTAAGCGTCCTGGTTTGAGTGTAATTTGTTGAGATTGCGGAATGATTTTTGTGAACATTGATTTGAGTTAATACCTTATTCTATTGAATTGGTTTATGAAAGAGATGAAACGAAAAGAGTTGTTGAAACTAATTCTGATTTGCATAGTATATTGTTGCTTGTTGCTCACAGCTGTGAGGATTATTTACCTGTTTCAGTTGTATCTAAGCTGTGTAAGAGTATTTCAGCTGATGTTGGTTCTTATAGTTCTTCATTTGTTGGTTCTTTTGGTGACACTGGGTCATCTGCTTCTTCGATGGTTATTTCTTCAGTTGATTCTAGTTCTAATTTGAAACGTTTGTTAAAAAGTGATTTTAACAATCCAGTATTTACTGGGGTTAGTCAAAGATTTTCTGGTGGTGTTGAGAAGTTCCGATTGTATCTTATGATATACCGTATTAAGAATGGTTATAAAGTCAATGTTGTTAAAAATGATAGGGATCGAGTTAAAGTTGATTGTTCATGGGAAGGTTGTACTTTTCGTATTCATACTTCTCGTAAGTTTAACCTACCAGGTTTTTTGTTATCAAAACTATGCAGCCTAATCATTCATGTGGAGCTGGTATTGTAGATGTTAACTATCCACCTATTTCTAGCAATTTAGTTAAGAAGCTAGTTGTTGATTTTGTTTGTTCAAATCCTCTTATGAAAACGAAAGATATTGTTCATTTATTTCAAACTGAGTAAAATATTGTATTAAATTACTATTTTGCTTATACGGGGAAAAGATTGGCTTTGGAAAAAAACATGGAAATGATTTGCTTTCGTATCATCGTTTGAGATCTTTTTGTGAAGTGGTGGTTGAATGTAATCCTGGCAGTACTGTTGAACTTCAAGGTGATTTTAATACTCACTAGTTTGAGAAGGTTTTCATCGGGTTTGAAGCATGCAAATATGGATTTGATTATTATCGTCCTTTGATTTTTTTAGATGGGTCTTTTATGAAAGGTAGAGGCCAAGGCTGTATTATTTCTATTACGACACAGAATGGTAATCAAGGTATGATTTAGTTTTGAAAATTATAATATAATTTATCATATTTTGTGAAATGTTTGTATGTTAAATGTATGATAATCAAGGTATGAGTATCTGACTTCATTTTTTGAAATGTTTGTTATATTTGCCTGGCAAATATTTGACAAATATGCGTTGTATGTGCTCTTAGCCATCGTGTTGAGGTGTGGAAGAAACTCATGCTCAATGGATAGTTTAGGTCAGTGTAGATTTTGAATGCATGAGTTTAAACATTTCGACTTGTATACTAAAATGAATGCATGAGTCTTAAAGAGAAAATGGTGGCCTGAGGAAATGAGAATAATCTGCTTGAGCAAAATGAACCAAATATGTGTTTACACACTGTCTTGAACTGGAATTAGAGAAAAGTGATTTGCAATATTTATGTATTTGTAAAGTCATGTTTACTTCAATGTTATTTTATTAAAGCTTATTTTTGTATGTGAAGTATAACAATATGTTAATGTATTATTATGTTGTGTGATAGGTTGTGCATTTACACAGTTCAAAGATGTAAAATGTTGTAAACTCTTTTCCAGTTAATATGAACTTTGTATTTGTGTTAGTAGTTTTTTTTATTGTTATTTATTTGTGTATGAAAGTTATAGAAATATGTCTATATACTTATGAGATTCTTCATCGATTCAAATAATATTGTGGATGTCATAGTCCGTGTCGAATTCTATGCTCTAGCCTTTGACTGAGCTTATGATGTAATAGGTAAGATCATGACTGAGTCGTTGGCTGAGACCATGACTGAGCTCTATATTGAACCTTTGATCGAGCCTTGATCGAGCCTTTTACTGAGCCTATGACTGATCTCATGATAAAACTAATGCTAAATTCTTCATAGATTGATGGCAAATATTTTCCAAGAAAATATTTGTTAGATGACTATTTAATTCTCTTTAGTTTAATTTCAAGTTTTAGTTATTATTATTTTTGTATTTTTTTATATATCTTTGAAAAGTAGTTGTGCATTTTTTTAAACAGAACATGTTTGCTTATTAGCTTAATATGTTGGTCAAAAGTGTTTGTCCTTGAATCCTAAAAATAAGTTGTATTTTGACTTGTTCCTAGCATAGAAACAAAATTGTCCATTTATTGATGTCATTGAATCGGTATTCAGTCCTATCTTTTGACCAGTTTTGTATGGCTGGGATTGTTTTGCTAATTTATAGATTTATGGCTGAGGTTTTTTATGTGTGCCTATATCTTCTTCTGTTTTTTAGTCTTTGCTTTTCATGTTCTACTTTAGTGAAATATTTGATCTTTTAGCTATATTCAATGGCTAACTACTATTATCTTTTTTTTCTTATTTTGTTGGCAAACCTTTTTAATTTGAGCACTGATAGTGTTTTTGTGTATTATTCTATCAGTTCCCAAATTAAAAGGAGTGCTTGCTTGATATCTGCTCTATTTGCTTGCACTGCTCATTTTGCTTCTTCCTTTTCAAGGAAATTACTTCTTTGAAATACTAGAGAGCACCGAACATTTCATTAAAGAGTAAGATAACTATAAACCTATTTTGTCTTTGTTATTATGAAAAGAATATGAGAAATTATTTCTAATAATGCAGCTTTATGATATGAGTTGCATCTTATTAATCTGTTTATTCATTCCTTTGAAGTTTCATAGGAATAAGCTATATTTTTTATTACAGATCGCAATATTGCTGTGGAGTTGCCTTTGAATGATATTGTTTACCCAAAGCTTTGTGGATAGCATTTTTGTCTAGTGCTAAAATATGAGAAAGAAGTGAGAGAAGGATTGATGTTAACTCATC
The DNA here is from genome assembly GCA_030737815.1 of Allium fistulosum. Classification (NCBI taxonomy): domain Eukaryota; kingdom Viridiplantae; phylum Streptophyta; class Magnoliopsida; order Asparagales; family Amaryllidaceae; genus Allium; species Allium fistulosum. The sequence continues at coordinate 858,281,644 of CM060907.1, forward strand.
ACTACTTTATTGAACTTCATAGTTTTTTTAAATAGCTTGACATATATAAACTCGAACACTTGGGTCACAAAGATAAAATGAGGGTCTTAGAAAATGAGAGTAATCTGCTCAAGCAAAAGGAAATGAAAAATGCATTTATACATAGTTCAGAGTTGGAATCAGAGGAAAGTGATTTGTGTTATTTATGTTGCTCTAAAGTTGTATCTACTTGAATGTTGTTTTATTAAAGTTTATTTTTGTATGAGAAATGTAACAGTATGTTAATGTTTTAATATGTTGTGAAATAGGTTGTGTATTTATATATCGTCTGGAATAGAAAAATGATGTAAACACATTTCCAGTTGATATGAACTTTTGTATCTATGTTAGTAGTTGTTTTTTTGAAGTTTGTTTCTTTATGAAAATTATACGAATATGTCAATTAAATTATAACAAAATACAGTAATTTTTACAAATTTTGTCAACCAATATGGTGATATTTTGTTGGTAATCAATATGGTGATATTTTGTCAATCAAATATTTGCCATATTTACCAGGCAGATATTACCCAGGCAAATACTTGTTATATGACTATTTGATATGAAATTTGTATATGTGTCAGTAGTTGTTTTATCGAAATCTATTTCTTTACGAAAATTATAAGAATATGTGGATGAATTAATAAGAAAATACAGTAATCTTTTACATATATTGGTCAGTCAATATGGTGATAATGGCAAATATTTGCCTGGCAAATAGCCAGGCAAATATTTGAGTGAAAAATATTTAGTAAGTTGTTTTAATATTTTTCACTACTAGTGTTTGTTAGTCAGATGTAGTTGGTTAATTTTCTCATTAGCTTAAAATGTTGGTCAAAAGTGTCTTTCATTGAATCATAAAAAGCAGTTATGTTTTGACCTGTTTGTTATGTACAAACAAAACATCCAGTATTGATGTCATTGAATCAGTTTTTGTTCCTAACCCTTGACTAGTTTCTAAGGCTTGGATTTGTTGGATAGTTTGTAGATCTACGATTGAGATATTTTTGTTTGTTTATATATTTTTCTCTTTTTTCTTGTTTTCTTTTCATATTCTTCTTTACTGAAATACTGAAAATTGTTTTCTTTAAGCTTTGTTCAATGGTTGGCTATTGTTATCTCTTATTTTTTCTTGTTTGGTTAGGAATTCTTTTTAGTTTGAGTGTTGATGGTCTTTTTTGTGTATTATTCTATCAATACTCAAATTAAAATGAATGCTGGCTCGATAGCCTCTGTACTTACTGGCTCTCTACTATCTGCTTCTTTCTCTTTAAGATTTGGAAAATGAACATTTGTTAACCCATCTTTATCTACTTTCCAAGCCCTGACCATTGTCATGTACTTCAAGTTCAGGTCTACTTGAATGCATACGGATGATTCAGAGGAAAGAGAAGAGTTAGAATATTTAGGGAGATATGACAGCAACGGCTATTGGGCACTTATAGATTTTGGAAAGGAAAACATGACTTGTCTCTTATTTTTGAATAAGAGATTAAAGTAAAATGTAATCTTCCTCCAACTTGTAGAATAATACAGGCATTCAACATGCACAGCTTTCTTATTTGGTCTTTCTTGTACACATTTTAACCTTAACCTCTAATTCTCTTGCAGACTCAAAAAGTTCATCTGGCAGATCCAGAAAATTATAGTAGTATTTGCAAATGGAATGTTGAAATGTTAGTAAATGAAATGTTAGTGAATGAAAAGAGAACTTATTATTTGTGTTGGTAGTTATTGTTTATTGAAGTTTATTTCTATATGAAATTTATAGAAATATATCAATCAGTTATAAGAAAATGCAATAATCTTTTTAATTTTTAATTTTTTGGCTGGAAACATGGGTTAAGAAAATATATGCTAGGTAAACAAATGTTCATGGCAAATATTTTCCAAGATAAAGTTTTTGACCATTTATGTGTTTTATAATTTTATTATATGAAAAAAACAACATTTTGTTTGAATATTTCATATTATATTTCGATTAACAAACATATGCAACATTCAAAATATGATATAAAATTTTTGTATATAAGCATACAACAGTCAAAATTTAACATCTAATATCTAACATCTAATATGTACATCAAATATCTACATCTAATATGTGTTTTGAAAACAATTCATGTCTAACATCTAATATCTACATCTAAAAGCAAATAATCAACATTCAAAATTTAGAAGTTTATTACATTCATTATTTGTATAGTCCTGTACTAGCATGATTTGCAAGCAATTTCATAGTGTCGGGATCTATTCTAGCAATGATCTTTGTCTATGACGATGTCATATGCAATGTGAGCTTTTAGTTTCTGTATTTCTTCTTCTTCTTCATATAAGTCCAACTTTCCTTCAATTTGTAAGTTATTGGTCTAGTCTTCCATAAATCGGATGACAAATATTGCACAATCAATCCTGCATCAGTTTATATTTTTGTTTAATGTTATTAAGTTAACTTTTATAAAATAGAATTTTATACTTACGAATTGCTTTTTTTCTATGGACAATCCACAAATATTACTTTGTTATCTTGCAATTATTCTGGTTTTTTCCATTTGTTTGATATGTAGATTTTAGAACATTCATTATCACATCCTTCTGCAACAGTAATCAAGTTAATCAAGTTAATATATATTATCCATGAGGTAAATATTTGTCGCTATTAGTTATTAATATATTTAAAATTTACCACTAAATTTGCTTGCTCATTGTGTGGATAGTAGAAGGTTTTTTCCTTTGGCCGTGGTGAATCATAATGGTTCCATGTTTTGTTAACTGCATTGAATTTTAATAGCGTATAATGATTCTTGCTATGTACCGGTATCAATATTTTCTGCAATTTATAGCTTCTTCTTCCAACACTTTCACTACTAATGATTCGTATGTTGGTTTGAAGTCTTTAACTATTGATACATGTGATCACTTATTAATTAGTTTTGAAACTTTCAAGTGACATTTGTTTGAAATTTTAAATATTTCATACCACTGCATAGAATTTTAAGTATATTATGTCTTCATGAATTGTCTTTATTTTTACTTTTGTATATCAGTCGATAACTTGCATAGAAATAAAATTTTACATATTAGTTTTGTTGCTTTCAGCTAGGAATATTATATTGATTTATATATCCTGGAGTCAATGTATTTATTGAATAACATGTCAAAAATATTGACTCTTCTTTTTTCAATTTCTTTTTCCTTGTTATAGTATGCAGCAATCCTGTTTTAATAAATATGTAAAGCATATTAGTATGTATTATTATAAGAAAGTTATAAATAATTGTTTGGCTTATGCATATTTTTAGGTAACAATTAACTGGCAAATATTGGCCTGGCAAATATTTACCTTGCTAATATTTGCCTAGCAAATATTTGCCAAGCAATTATACATTTATGTACACTTGTGTGTATATTTGCATTTTATATTTTAGTAAAATAAATTACTTATTCTATGTGCTTGATAAAAAGCATCAAGCTCGTCAATCTGTTCATTTGTGAGCCATTTTTTGCAATCTTTCTTTTTCAAACCAATATTTGTGCATTTTCTTTCACTTCAATGCGATCATGGTCAGATTCTTCGCTTGTTTCTGATATGTTTTCAATTTCAGTAGTTTTTTCATCTTTTTTGTCAACCTTGCTTTTATGCAGTTTCTTTTGGTAATCTTGTTTTTTGTAATTTGGATACACGTAATTTGGATCTTTTCTTGGTCTTTTACGTTCTTCTTTTATTCTTTTTATGAGTGAAGAAGGAAAAACTTTTGTTATTTCTCTTTTCATAATTTTCTTCTCTTTTTCTTGCTTGATTTGGAATTCTTTGGCTTCTTTATGTTGAAGCTTTTGTTTATTATCTAGGTTCTGGAATATTTGTGTTAATGCCAAACTGAATGACGAGCAGCCTAATTCTGGTGTTTCTTTCTTCTCATCATCTGCTATAGTTGTATATTTAGTATATGTTTAATATTTGAGATAAAATATTTTTTATATGAAGTATGGATTTTGTTTTAACATATATACCTTTCATTTTTTGTACATTTTTTTCTTAATGTTTTCTTCAATTAAATTTTTTGATTTTTCATATGGTTTGTCAAAAAATACAAATTGTTATATAATTTGTTTGTTGGTATATAAATGGAAAATATTTGCCAGGACGATATTTTAACTATAATCTGTAAAAATTTACCTTTTTTGAGCCTTCTTTTTCCTTTTCTGTATATTTTATTTGTTGGTTATTTTTCACTTCCTTTGGTCAGACGACTACTTCATATTGGCTTATTGTTTGGTCATCGTCATCCTCGTCGTCATTACTGGCAGTAGTGTCATTTTTAATCTGATCAGCTTAATCCTCAATTTTGTTTTCATATTGAACAGATTTTTTTTTCTGGTCATCATTATTAGTAGAAATATGACCTTTATCTTGATCGGCTTCATTTTCAAGTTTACTGTTTCCATCAGCACCTTTAGAAGCATAATTTCTATTACTTTCATCATCATCAGCATATTTTGTTTCATCACACTGTTTCTTTTCCATACTTTTTTGCAGTTCGTCATTTTCTTTTTCAATATCTTTGTTTTGTTGTTTTAGGTCTGCATTCTTCTTTATTAGCTGGTCATTTTCCTTTTTTTAGATCTGCATTCTTTTTTTAATCTCTTTATTTTCTTCTTTCAGATCTGCTTTCTCCTTTTTCAGCTTCTTTATTTCCAATTCCATGTCTTTTAGATTTTTGCAGATATCCTCATGTTTTTTTATCATCAACAGAAGTTTTTTCGGTATGAGATTTAGCTTTTGTAGTTTTTATCTCCTTTCCTTTTTTGTATTTCTTCTGTTCTCTGCAAATTAAGAAAAAAAATTAATTTTCATATTTGTTTAGTAAATGTTTACTTGGCAAATGTTTGCCTGGCAACTGTTTGCCTGACAACTGTTTACAATTAATTGTTGCCTACCTACTATTTGTTATTCTATATTCTTTAGTGCATTTCTTTGTATTGTTAGCAGAATTACCTTTTTGTCAAGGAAGCACTTCATTTTGCTTGGAGTAAGTTGCAGAAGTGTCCATTTGGAAAATGTTGGATCATTTTCTTTATAAGTTTTTTTCGAAGGAATAATGTCTGAGATATCATAGAACCAATACTGCGTACAGAGGTTTAGATGTTAGTTTATTATGAATTAGTAATTGTGAAAGATAAAATAGGTTATTAGAGTTTACCAAGAGCAGAGTTATACATACACGTATTTTCTTGGGCTTTCTTTGTTTTTTCTTACTTGCTCCATCAAATGTTTTCCAATTGTTGCTAGCCAAGAAATGTTTTTTGTTTGATTCAAACTATAAATATATGGTAGCAACACCAAAGGAAAGGCTGATTTTGGGTTGAAGAGTAAGAAAGTTGGAATCAAATACATTACAAGCAATCTTGCAACATCATTTTCTTTTTGGCATTTCGAAGGTAATCGAATGCTTAATTCTATGTCTTTTTCTTTGATCATTTTTGAATCCTTGAATTATTCTTCTTTGAATGCTTTTAATTCAGAATGAATTTCAGATTCCTTTAAATGAGATGCAGTGTTGATTGTGATGCCTTCCTTTGGAAATCCAAAAATTGTAGCAATGTCACTTTCTTTTAAAATTGCTTTGACATCTCCAAATTTAAACAAGTTGTCTTCAACTGAGAAGCATTGTATTATTATATCTATTGGAACTAATTCCTTTGCTATGTCATCAGATTTTATTGCTCTTTCGAAGAATGATTTGATGATATTGAAGAATGGAGTTTTCTTCAACAATTCCATATGTGATTGTAGAAGTAGGTTTTCTTTTAATAAATGTTCTATTAATGTGTGGAAAGATCTAAAACCACTTCAATAGGCTTCTAATTTTCTTTTGAGGTTCCAATTTCCTTGGCTTTTCTTCTTTTTGTTTCTTCACTGGTATTTTTTACTTGTACTTCTTGTTACTGGAGCTATTCTTTTCAGGGATGAAGCATGAACATCTTGTGATGGTATATAATATGAAGATTATGTATTTGGAGTTGTTAAAGTCTCTTTTTCTAAAGGTTAATATTCTGATGATTCAAATTTTTCAGATGTTGGAGATTTAGTTTTTGATTCTGGTTGATGTGTTTCATGAGATTCACGATTGGAAGATGATTTAGCTAGTTTTTCTTGATTTTATCAACCGATGGTCTCTTTTACAATTTTGTATCTTTATCGTGATTGTTGTAAGGATTTTAAATTTGTGAAGTTAGTGTCACATACATAGATATATAAACATACATATATATAGATTTGTACATAAATACATATATACATATGAGTAGCAAATATTTGCTAGGCAAATACTAATATGGCAAATATTAGCGTGGCAAATATTTTGCATGGGTAAACTATGTACACAAGGAATTGTTGATTAAACTTATGGAAAATATTTGCCAGGAGAGTATTTGCATTTGTCATTCACTAATCTACAATTCTAATTTACCAAGTAACATATAATGTATGTCAAAATTTTATAGGCAAATATTTGCTGGGCAAATATTTTGCATGGGTAAACTACATACACAAGGAATTGCTGATTAAACTTATGGCAAATATTTGCTAGGAGAGTAATTGCATTTGTCATTCACGAATCTACAATTCTAATTTATCAAGTAACAAATAATGTATGTCAAAATTTTGCAATAAATTCTCTTGAAATATAAATATAAGAAAATCGAAATTAAAAACCTTTTCTGCTTCTTTTTCTCCATGTTTATCAGTTTCTTAAAATTGTGCATTTGCGTTTCTATGCAATAGCCATTCGATGTGGCGATTCCTTTGCATGTTTCGTCTTCCTCAACAAATCTGCAATTAACAACCATTTTTTTATGGTTTTATTTTATGGTTTCGAATTGAATCTTGATTGGTTTTGTCAAAGATTTTAGGGTTTCAAATTGTGTAAAGTGAAAGACGATTGGTAATCAAATTTTTTTACTGCAGAATGAAAGCGGGTATGTGTAATCAAAAATTTATTTTCACGAATTGAAAGAGTGCGGGTGTTTTTCTTAGTTTTTTAAAAAGAGGGATGTAGTTTATAAATTGTAATTGGGAGGGATGTTGCCAAATTATTTTCAATTAGAAGGATGTGGGCCAAAATTTCCCAAATTTAAATCTGTTGCGTAGGGAATTAAGTGTGGTTCCTACACTTGTCCCAGAAATGGGATACGAACAATAAACATCTAAGACCACATGGATAATACGACAAATAAATTATGGACGGAAGTTGTACTATTATGATTCGGAAGGGAATTTGGAGATACAAATAACAGTACCAAGTACCTTATACTTTTAGAATTTGCTTCCATGCAACGTTCAGTATTTCCAAACTAATGTATAAGTATAGAATGATATATATATTACATTTTATAAGTTTTAATTATTTTTCATATAGGGAATTTTTTTTAATAAAGAGAGTATTTTTTCTCATTAATAACTGAATAAAAGTGCTAAAATCATCCAATCCTATATAACATGGTATTAAAGCAGTGAAATGTTTAATGAATTTTTTTTCTTTCTTCATTTTCTTGGTCCATCTTGATTCTTAAACACATTCTTTTTATCTCTTTTTGAACAGCTCGAATCCTCTGTTATCACTAACATACTCTACCGCTAAAAGTACTGATAAGGTTTTGGTCCCTACGTAGTATTTGATTTAAGTGCTTTTTAACTGCATATACCAGATACGTAAACTAACCTTATGTTTTTGTCTCATGATAGAGAAGTTTAGAGCCCATTTGGATTGGTAGAAATAAGTAGCTTTCACTTTGTTTTGGTTCATTTTTCATATATTCTGTGATTTATATTCTAGTATATTAATTGTTTTGTGATTTTTAATTAATCATTGTAATATATACTTCTATCATTTGAATTATCTTACCCTTTGTTTCAAAATTCCAATGTAAAAGCCAATAAGCTATTTAGAAGTATACTTCTATCTATATTGACTTTTTACCTTTTGACTTATAAGTCGTTATTGTACCAAACAAACCTTTTGACTTTTTGATTCTTTAAAAGTAGAAGTACTTTTCATATTAGTATAAATGCTTTTGCTTCGAGTTGCCAAATGGGTCCTTAATCAATATTGCAGTGAAACTGAGTTGAGGTCCATAACTGAATCGGGCATATGGGCGGGGTTCCTTAAGTATATTAGTGGTCATAATATTGGGAATTTGCTAATAAATGCCTTGCGTATATCAAGGTTATTATCTACAAAATATAAAATAAAGTACCTCGCTTTGACAAAACAAGCCTAGTATACCTTGCTAAAAATGAAGGAACATGTACTAAAAGCTTTCTTTGTCGTTATACACATTCTTTTATTTTTAATCGACCTTTTATATTCTATAATTGTCGATGTAATATGAATTGAAATCCTTCTACATGCTGACATAAAATAATATTATAAACAATTTTACGGAAATATTGAAAAATTCAGCAAACAACCTTTACTAATTTATAACCAGAAGGATATGAATATATTATCAGGAAATTATTGTCAAGGACAAAAATTTTCAGCGTTTTTGCCTCAAGGACAGGCCTTCAATATTTTATCCTAAAGGACACTTTCTTTAGGTATTAGTTTTTAGTCATTGATAGTATTAGTTTGTAGTTATCGGTAGCAGTTTTTAGGTATCAGTTTTTAGCTTGGTAGCAGTTTTGTTGTCCTTATGAATAATTTTGAAAAATATTTGTCCTTATGAATAAATTCTAGAAGAATGTTTGTCCTTATGGTAAAAATATTGAGGTTGTGTCTTTGAGGCAAAAAATATACAAATCTTTGTCCTTTAAATTAATTCCCCCTTATATTATACATCCGCATAGTACTATAAATCAATAAGATAAAGCATAGCATGATGATACAAATTATGCAATTAAAATATTGTAAAGGATAAATGTGACATCCCGGAATTTTTGACAATATCAATTTAATAATCTGCATTTAATATTAAATTGATTTGTTGATATTTGTAAATAAGATCTGAATTTGATTCAATAATCTTCTTTTAAATAAACATTTAACTCATAATTTAGCTTTTAAAAGCTAATAAATTGTCTTCTATTTATAATGTATATATATATATATTTGTATATATATTATGAATAGATAAGCTTTGTTTTAAATTTAATAAATAAATCTTGTTTCCTAATTTTAATATATTTTGGTAATTTGGGAAATTGATTTAAGTTAATATTAGATAAATAACTATATGGTTTAAAATACTTAGGAGAAATATTAATTGTTTAAAATTATTTTAGTTTAAGTTTGAATTTAAATAAGATTAACAAAAAAGGTTGTTTTGTTCTTTTTAAATATAGTTTGTTTAAATGAGTAATTTATACTTTGAAGAGATAGTTTCTTTTGTAAATTTATTTTAATTTAATAATGAGTTGTATTTAAACAATATTAATAATGTAATGTTTTTACAAATGAAATTTAATGGAAATTGTTATTTCAAATCCATTTATAAAGGGAAGTTGTGATTTGAAAATTCAAAATGAAGTCTTTCAAAAATGTTTAAGATAAAATAAACTTTATAAATATTAAGCATAAGTATAAATAAATAATAAGTAAATGGAGTGTTTAATATTTTAAATTTAAAAATAAAAGGAAGGTAGAATTGTAAATAATTTAGGTACACTTTATAATTTGTACATGAAGTTAAAAGCTGCTAGGCTTTGTATAAATAGAAATGTTGCCTGTAAATAAAATTTAGGCAGGCAAGTAAAAATGTGTAGGCCTGTAAAGTATAAGGACTAAGGCAAATAAAATATGTTTATAAAATAAAGGAAGATGTGCCAGGCTTTGTATATTTGTAGCTATATAATTAAGTATGCAAGCAAGTATATAAACAAAGTAAAAAAAAAAATACTCACCTTTATGCTTGTACAGGAAATGGCTATGTACATTTAGAAAATAAAGAAACTATATTAAGTACCATACGAAAATTTAAAAATAAGATAAGTATAGACTTAAGGACACTTCATAAATGCTAACATACCTCTAGTATAGGCAAGACCATATCAGCCATAGTAGAGAAAATAAAAATCTCTGACCAAATATTAAAAAGAAGCTTGTAGAAAAGAAAATAAACACCACCTTGCATACTCTTTTATATTAATCTGCCTCATTCATTTTCGTTCAAAACTTAGCCTACTAGAAGTATTTCAAATGAAACTTATTTTCATCTCAAAACAAAAATGGAGATCAAAATAAAGAGGGATTTCAATAGCTTTGCAACTGCAGTTTCTAAGCAAAGAAACAACTTCAAACTCTGTTTTGAAAGCTTGAACATCTCAGCATTTCAAAGTAATTTCAAATAGCAAGTTTCTATCTTTACAACTTAAAACATCATCAACATTTAAAGGGCAAGCTAGATGATACAGGAAGTTCGAGCCAAGCATTTTCCCAGTTTTTAAGTGTTCAAAGTTTCAAAAGCCTTTCAAGTGCAAACTCTGTTCTTCATTTCATGTCTGGTGAGTAACATTTAACTTAAAAGGTTTAAGTATTTGAGTAAACAAAAGCTTTTAAAAACTAAAATCTTGAATTGTTTAAATGTTTGGGTTAATCTGTGAGTAACTTTGTTTTAAAACTTGAAGTTTGAATCTGCTTATCTGTGGGTAAACCATTTAAAATTTAAAGTTAAATATATATATCTTTATATCTGATGCCTGTGAAGTATGAAACTGAGGATGCTTGTTATACATATATATCCATGATTTTTCTCTGTGCTAAAAACATTTGAATGTGTGTATGCCTGTATATAATCGAACCATCTCTGTTTTTCTTGATTCAGAACCTTGAGACCTGATTTAAAACCCAAAAATCAAAATTTCTTTGCTCACTTTTAGGCTGGAAGATCTAAACCATATGTTTGTTTGGTTTTAAAACGAAGAAATATATTTTCCTAGCAAAATAAAATTTACATAGGCTTGAAATCTTCATAGAACTGATGACACTTGCAAGTATGATAAAAATCAAATGTTAAAATTGATTGATTCAATTATATGATGTGAAACATCTCTGAAAAATAGGAATTTTAATATATAAACCTTGATTTTTACTTAAGTGTCGAAGGTGCAGTTCGTAGTTGAACTGAGAATAGTTTTTGACCATTTACTGGTGATCGACGATCACTGGGCTCTCGGGGTTTCGTGTGGACGTGGAGTGATGTGTGGCGAGGCTAGGAAAAATAGTGTGTCGGCGTGTAGATGGCCATGGTGACAGCGGTAGGCATTTCCCACTCGTAAACCTAATTTTAGTATGCCATAGATTTTTGCTTCGTTCGTGGTCCTCGCTTGATCGAGTGTAGTGATGCTTTGGGAAATGGAAGGTTGGCATGTTGTCGTGGTGTAGCCGGAGTTGTTCCGCCTCTGGTGGTCAGAGAAGGGGGGACGAGACGATGTTGGAAGCCTGGTTTCGTTGAAATCTGGATCGGGGTGCTTGATTTCGACTAAGGACGAATGGGGGTTCTCGAGTGTGTTAAATTCGATGATGATGGGTTGCTCGATATGTGGGAGGCGATGGGGTTGGTCGGAGTTCACCAGAAAAGTTGTGCACGTGCACGGCGATGGTGTATCGATGCTTGCCTGGGTTTTCGAATCGAGTTCGTCTCGAAGCGATGCTCGAGTAGATGGTCGATTGGCCCGAGTTGGTCTCGTGTTCGCGAGAGTTTTTTTTCGTAGCAGTTTAGTTTTAAACTTAGTATATAAACTTAGTTAATTGTAGAAGAAAGGGAATTGGGGCAGGTCGAGTAGAAATAGCAGTTTGTCTCGAAGCAGTTTCGAGTGGAGCTCGGGTAGGACCCGAAGTAAGATCTTAGCCCTGTTTTCTTTTATAAGTTTTTAAAAAGCCAGTTTTGAAATTTAAATAAATTAGTTTTAAGACTTTTCTTAAAATAAAATCCAAGTGTAAATGAATTCCTTAAACATTGATTTAATAAGTTATGTAATTTAGTTAACTTAAAATTGTTAAGCTAAAACTATTTTATGTAATTTAAACTTAATTTAGTGGTATAAATTAAATGTAAATTAAGATGAGATGTTAAATATAGATGATTCTGGTAATTAAAAATGAATGGGATAAGTATTGATCTTAAAGTAATTTAGTTTAAATGATTTAAGATTTAATTGGTTAATTAAATAAGATAGATTTTAAATTTATGATTAAAGATTAATTAATCAAGTAATTAAAGGTTAATTAAGTTACAGTTATAACTTTAATTAATTAATTAATTAGTGGTTAATAAATTGGTTATTAAGAATAAATTAACTTGTAAGTAATATTGATTTATCTAAGTTAAATTTCTTAAGAAAAGGAATTAAGGGATTTTTTAGTAGTAAATGAAGGTCATTTACTTAAGATTTATTTAATAAATAATCAATGTGATAATTTTATTTAATAATTAGATTGGTTAATTAAAGATAATAAATTATTAAAAATGTTTAAGTATATTTACTGAATGAAAGTAATTAAAGGATCAATTGCTTAATGTAATTAATCGAGTTTAATTTGATTTATTTAAGTTAATTAATTTAGTTTAATTAATTTAAATTAATCATGGAATGGTTTGATGAGTATAATTACTTAAATGTAATTAATGAAGTGAAATTACTTAATGAAGTAATTAATGGTAATTACTATATGTAATTAATTAAAGAGGATTTAAAAATGAAAGTAATTTGGATTGAATTACTTTGTATAATTAATCAAGGGATTAATTAAGATAATTAATTAAGGAGTAATTAATTTATTTGATGAAGTAATTAAGGGTAGTTAATTACTGAAATGGGATTAATTAAGAGTGATTAATAAATGTGGTTTGTGTAAAGATTAAATTCTTAATGTAATTAATTTAAGTAGAATAATTAATTAAATTGTAAATAAGGATCATTAAATTATACAATTAATGATATAATTAAAGGATTGATTCATTAAGATAAATTAATCAGTAATAAGTGTTTGAGTAATTAATTAATATAATTAATTAAGGATTAATGTAATTAATTATAGTTAATTAATAAAAGAAGTAATTAAAGGTTAATTACTATATTTGGTTATGGATAATTAATTTGTGAAATTAATTAAGAATAATTACTTGAATGTAATTGAAGGATAATTAATCCAGGATGGTTAATTAAAAAGGAAATTTGAGAATGATTAATTAATTGATTTGTAATTAATTAATGGTTATGTAAGCAAGATTTATAAGGATGAAATAATTAATTTAATTTACTTTAAATTAATTAGAGATAAGTAATTAATTTAATTCATTTTAAATTAATTATAAATGGTGTGATTTTTAATCGTTGCTTATGATGGATGATATTGATTTCCTTGATTGATTGTGATCTCAGATATGAGATGAATAATATATATGTGATATGGATGCTTGTTTAAGTATGATGATATTGATTATCTGTTTGAGTTGGTGATATGGATTATTTGTTTATGATGATGATCTGATTATCCATTGTTATATTGTGATTTATCTATCTGTGTGTATATAGATAATTGAAATGAACTGTTTTAACTTTAAAACAACTTGGCCTTAAAAGATACGGTTTGGATTTCGATGAGACCGGGATCGGGTTTCCGTATACCGGGATTCTAGGTCTGGAGACCCGAATACCACATCGATCCAAAATAACGATAGGTCGTGAAATCCAAATGGAGCAAGTGAAGACTCGAGGTATAAGAACTATTCGTCAGTATAACTCTGTGGGTGATTCCGTAATGAGTTTGACGGAAATAGTACTTATAGATTCGAGATGAAGATTCAGAGTGCAAGGGTTATCGTCGTTAACTCTGAGGGTGATTCCAAAATGAGTGTAACGAGATAATGCCTTCGGTTTCGTTCGAACCCGGAACGAACTTGTATGGATTGAATGCTTTCAGCACATCGTCAGGTGGACGATGAGCATTCTAAGTAATAAGTTCTGTTAAGGTAATCGTGACCTCAAGCCTCATCAACCGGGAATGGCTAAAACAGGGGAGGTGCAGCAAGGCTTCGTGGGTAGCACCCACTTGAGAGCGAGATTTTCCCCTGTCTAGATGTCCCTTTATATTCGGCTGTGTGGGCAGTTGTGGCCACAACTGCTGGGGTTGTTTCGTTCGGAACTGTTCAGTAAGGAATGGTTCCGGCCTTGTATTGCAGGGAACTCAGGGTGGGTTCTCGGTACGGTGATCTAGGCCACGTACTGTGACGGGCGGTACCCCAGTAGCCCTGCCATTGATGGAAACCCATTTTCCCTACGTGACCTTACGGTTTTGATTGTATTACCCACTTTGTGGCTAGTATGCTGGAATTTAATCATGTAACAATTTCAGCTATTTCATATTTACTTGAAAACCCTAGACCTATTATAATATCATAGAATTTCCTATCAAATGTTTGGTTAGCGTAAGGTAAAAACATTTCCATGTTTATGTGTGGGATGTCTTACGTGATACCCTTTGTTTTCAAAAGATTTTCAAAGTTAAGCAACTTTAACCTGTTACTCATACCGGACCCATGTCTGACCCGGAGTTTATTTCTGTTTTTCCTAAACTCTCGGGTACTCAAATTTTTACGGGTAGCCAAGGGATTCAGGTTTAGCTTTGACGATTTGTGGAGGAGCAATGGAGCAGGAGGCTTCAGCGATATAGTTATATATTGGTTCCGCTGTGTTAGTGTTATCTGTGTTTCCGCTGTGTTGTGTCTCTGTGTTGTATTGAGATGTATCGAGTTGTATTAACTAGACAGATGTTTATAACTGTCTATTATGTGATGTATATTCTGTGTAACTCTGATTGATATTGTATACTATGTATTCTCTTATGTGATATATTATATTTATTCGTTCCGCTGTTGAGATTCTGATGTTGTTTCTTCTTTCTTCTTTATCTTTTCTATTTCTCACCCCTTTCTTTCTTAAGAATGATGCAACTTTCCGGTAGTAGGAAGTTGGGTCGTCACAGTTGGTATCAGAGCATAGGTTAAGTGAATACCTAGGCTCTGGAGTGGTGTCTATCTTGAGAGAGCGTATTTGTAATTTTGATATATATATATATATATATTTATTTATTTCTACCTATCTGTTGGGCTACCTGTTCGGGTTTTCCAATATATGTTATAAAGGTAGATAGGGTAGTAGTGTGTGTAACACGACTACCCATAGTTGGAGTTTGTTGTGGTTGGAAGTGTATCTGCCGAGACTGTAGACCCAGTACCGTCTCGAGTGAATTTTTGTTGAGGTGTAAGGATTTCACCAAATCTCTGGAGGAATCTGTTAAGGTTTGGAGTCTATCTTTGAGTAGAGTTTGGATATATCGGTTGGATGGAAGCTAGTGATGGTATCTTGATATCTCAGGAATTAGTAGCTGTGTGATGAGACACAGTGACTATGGATGTTTCCGAAGATGTTTCTTTGGAACTAGTATAAGGAAGCGTGTCTGCTTCGGTGCTGAGGCTGAGTTCAGCTGGGTGTCTGTGTTTGGCTTTGAGGCCTGAGTTTCTCGAGGAGTTTGGATTAGGGAATCTTTGTCATCAGTGCAGCGTCGCAGTCCAGATTGTTCTGTGAGTAGGCAAGGAAGTCTTCTGTCAGCAGTTTTCTAGAGGTGAAGTTCAGAAGCAGCAGTGTGGATCCATTTCTTTGGTGGATTGGCTGGTTAAGCATAGGCTGTTCTGATTGGTAAAGAGAGAGCAGTTTTTCTTTGGATATTAAATTGAGTTGATCGCAAAAGTGACTTGCGATAGTTGAGTGTTCTCTTGGTTTGTCAGAGATCTTTCGGTATTTCTGAGTTTTCTCTCTACGGATTTGTTGAACCATATTTCTGGGATGTGTTGTCCAGTTTGTGCTCGTGGGCATCATTAGCATTCTCGTCTTCTCAGATCAGAGTTGTGCAGCGGAAGCAGTTGGAAATGCATCTGTTGTATCTTTCTGGATAGGAAGAGTAAGTTCAGTCTTCTGGTGTGAGGAGTAGAGTTTGTGTTCTTGGACTAATTTTGAGTGGATCATCTTGATGAGTTGTTTCGGGAAGTTTCAGCGAAGGTTGAGTTGTTCAGTAGGGATGAAGTCAGCCCAGGATCGTCAGGTGAGTTTGTGGATAAGAGACGGAAGAATTTGGATTTCGAAGACGGAGATTTGATTTTGAGAAAGTTTTCTCCAGTCAAAGGAGCTGTATAGATTGGGTAAGATTGGGAAGCCAGCTCCGAGATATTTTGGATCTTTTCTATTATTCTTCTGAGGTTGAGTGTTTGATCTTCTGGAGTGAATTGTCAGTTTGGCAACTGAGATTCGATGTGTTTCGCGTATCTCTGAGGGAGTACGTGTAAGATCTATCTCTGGTAGTAGAGCCAGCTGTTCTGGGAGATTTGGATGTTGAGTCAGACTTATCTATGTCTGATATCTTGTCTAGTTTGGTAGATCTAGAGGAGTAGGAGCTCTATAGCTTAGTGGTATAGTTTTGTTTGGATTCTGTAGAGCGAGTATCCCGGTGTTTATACTTGGGAAACTCTAGATAGTTCTATCCTTATTTTTGTCTGGATAGTTAGATTTGTTTGATTGGATGAGTTGGTTGTTATGGTTGCTAGCATATAATTAATATATGCTTGTGTTTTTAAAATTAAATCATTAACTAGATTATTAAATTACCTTTGTTTTAAATTTTGGGGACGAAATTCTTTTTAAGAGGGGAGGAATGTGACATCCCGGAATTTTTGACGATATCAATTTAATAATCTGCATTTAATATTAAATTGATTTGTTGATATTTGTAAATAAGATCTGAATTTGATTCAATAATCTTCTTTTAAATAAACATTTAACTCATAATTTAGCTTTTAAAAGCTAATAAATTGTCTTCTATTTATAATGTATATATATATATATATATTTGTATATATATTATGAATAGATAAGCTTTGTTTTAAATTTAATAAATAAATCTTGTTTCCTAATTTTAATATATTTTGGTAATTTGGGAAATTGATTTAAGTTAATATTAGATAAATAACTATATGGTTTAAAATACTTAGGAGAAATATTAATTGTTTAAAATTATTTTAGTTTAAGTTTGAATTTAAATAAGATTAACAAAAAAGGTTGTTTTGTTCTTTTTAAATATAGTTTGTTTAAATGAGTAATTTATACTTTGAAGAGATAGTTTCTTTTGTAAATTTATTTTAATTTAATAATGAGTTGTATTTAAACAATATTAATAATGTAATGTTTTTACAAATGAAATTTAATGGAAATTGTTATTTCAAATCCATTTATAAAGGGAAGTTGTGATTTGAAAATTCAAAATGAAGTCTTTCAAAAATGTTTAAGATAAAATAAACTTTATAAATATTAAGCATAAGTATAAATAAATAATAAGTAAATGGAGTGTTTAATATTTTAAATTTAAAAATAAAAGGAAGGTAGAATTGTAAATAATTTAGGTACACTTTATAATTTGTACATGAAGTTAAAAGCTGCTAGGCTTTGTATAAATAGAAATGTTGCCTGTAAATAAAATTTAGGCAGGCAAGTAAAAATGTGTAGGCCTGTAAAGTATAAGGACTAAGGCAAATAAAATATGTTTATAAAATAAAGGAAGATGTGCCAGGCTTTGTATATTTGTAGCTATATAATTAAGTATGCAAGCAAGTATATAAACAAAGTAAAAAAAAAAATACTCACCTTTATGCTTGTACAGGAAATGGCTATGTACATTTAGAAAATAAAGAAACTATATTAAGTACCATACGAAAATTTAAAAATAAGATAAGTATAGACTTAAGGACACTTCATAAATGCTAACATACCTCTAGTACAGGCAAGACCATATCAGCCATAGTAGAGAAAATAAAAATCTCTGACCAAATATTAAAAAGAAGCTTGTAGAAAAGAAAATAAACACCACCTTGCATACTCTTTTATATTAATCTGCCTCATTCATTTTCGTTCAAAACTTAGCCTACTAGAAGTATTTCAAATGAAACTTATTTTCATCTCAAAACAAAAATGGAGATCAAAATAAAGAGGGATTTCAATAGCTTTGCAACTGCAGTTTCTAAGCAAAGAAACAACTTCAAACTCTGTTTTGAAAGCTTGAACATCTCAGCATTTCAAAGTAATTTCAAATAGCAAGTTTCTATCTTTACAACTTAAAACATCATCAACATTTAAAGGGCAAGCTAGATGATACAGGAAGTTCGAGCCAAGCATTTTCCCAGTTTTTAAGTGTTCAAAGTTTCAAAAGCCTTTCAAGTGCAAACTCTGTTCTTCATTTCATGTCTGGTGAGTAACATTTAACTTAAAAGGTTTAAGTATTTGAGTAAACAAAAGCTTTTAAAAACTAAAATCTTGAATTGTTTAAATGTTTGGGTTAATCTGTGAGTAACTTTGTTTTAAAACTTGAAGTTTGAATCTGCTTATCTGTGGGTAAACCATTTAAAATTTAAAGTTAAATATATATATCTTTATATCTGATGCCTATGAAGTATGAAACTGAGGATGCTTGTTATACATATATATCCATGATTTTTCTCTGTGCTAAAAACATTTGAATGTGTGTATGCCTGTATATAATCGAACCATCTCTGTTTTTCTTGATTCAGAACCTTGAGACCTGATTTAAAACCCAAAAATCAAAATTTCTTTGCTCACTTTTAGGCTGGAAGATCTAAACCATATGTTTGTTTGGTTTTAAAACGAAGAAATATATTTTCCTAGCAAAATAAAATTTACATAGGCTTGAAATCTTCATAGAACTGATGACACTTGCAAGTATGATAAAAATCAAATGTTAAAATTGATTGATTCAATTATATGATGTGAAACATCTCTGAAAAATAGGAATTTTAATATATAAACCTTGATTTTTACTTAAGTGTCGAAGGTGCAGTTCGTAGTTGAACTGAGAATAGTTTTTGACCATTTACTGGTGATCGACGATCACTGGGCTCTCGGGGTTTCGTGTGGACGTGGAGTGATGTGTGGCGAGGCTAGGAAAAATAGTGTGTCGGCGTGTAGATGGCCATGGTGACAGCGGTAGGCATTTCCCACTCGTAAACCTAATTTTAGTATGCCATAGATTTTTGCTTCGTTCGTGGTCCTCGCTTGATCGAGTGTAGTGATGCTTTGGGAAATGGAAGGTTGGCATGTTGTCGTGGTGTAGCCGGAGTTGTTCCGCCTCTGGTGGTCAGAGAAGGGGGGACGAGACGATGTTGGAAGCCTGGTTTCGTTGAAATCTGGATCGGGGTGCTTGATTTCGACTATGGACGAATGGGGGTTCTCGAGTGTGTTAAATTCGATGATGATGGGTTGCTCGATATGTGGGAGGCGATGGGGTTGGTCGGAGTTCACCAGAAAAGTTGTGCACGTGCACGGCGATGGTGTATCGATGCTTGCCTGGGTTTTCGAATCGAGTTCGTCTCGAAGCGATGCTCGAGTAGATGGTCGATTGGCCCGAGTTGGTCTCGTGTTCGCGAGAGTTTTTTTTCGTAGCAGTTTAGTTTTAAACTTAGTATATAAACTTAGTTAATTGTAGAAGAAAGGGAATTGGGGCAGGTCGAGTAGAAATAGCAGTTTGTCTCGAAGCAGTTTCGAGTGGAGCTCGGGTAGGACCCGAAGTAAGATCTTAGCCCTGTTTTCTTTTATACGTTTTTAAAAAGCCAGTTTTGAAATTTAAATAAATTAGTTTTAAGACTTTTCTTAAAATAAAATCCAAGTGTAAATGAATTCCTTAAACATTGATTTAATAAGTTATGTAATTTAGTTAACTTAAAATTGTTAAGCTAAAACTATTTTATGTAATTTAAACTTAATTTAGTGGTATAAATTAAATGTAAATTAAGATGAGATGTTAAATATAGATGATTCTGGTAATTAAAAATGAATGGGATAAGTATTGATCTTAAAGTAATTTAGTTTAAATGATTTAAGATTTAATTGGTTAATTAAATAAGATAGATTTTAAATTTATGATTAAAGATTAATTAATCAAGTAATTAAAGGTTAATTAAGTTACAGTTATAACTTTAATTAATTAATTAATTAGTGGTTAATAAATTGGTTATTAAGAATAAATTAACTTGTAAGTAATATTGATTTATCTAAGTTAAATTTCTTAAGAAAAGGAATTAAGGGATTTTTTAGTAGTAAATGAAGGTCATTTACTTAAGATTTATTTAATAAATAATCAATGTGATAATTTTATTTAATAATTAGATTGGTTAATTAAAGATAATAAATTATTAAAAATGTTTAAGTATATTTACTGAATGAAAGTAATTAAAGGATCAATTGCTTAATGTAATTAATCGAGTTTAATTTGATTTATTTAAGTTAATTAATTTAGTTTAATTAATTTAAATTAATCATGGAATGGTTTGATGAGTATAATTACTTAAATGTAATTAATGAAGTGAAATTACTTAATGAAGTAATTAATGGTAATTACTATATGTAATTAATTAAAGAGGATTTAAAAATGAAAGTAATTTGGATTGAATTACTTTGTATAATTAATCAAGGGATTAATTAAGATAATTAATTAAGGAGTAATTAATTTATTTGATGAAGTAATTAAGGGTAGTTAATTACTGAAATGGGATTAATTAAGAGTGATTAATAAATGTGGTTTGTGTAAAGATTAAATTCTTAATGTAATTAATTTAAGTAGAATAATTAATTAAATTGTAAATAAGGATCATTAAATTATACAATTAATGATATAATTAAAGGATTGATTCATTAAGATAAATTAATCAGTAATAAGTGTTTGAGTAATTAATTAATATAATTAATTAAGGATTAATGTAATTAATTATAGTTAATTAATAAAAGAAGTAATTAAAGGTTAATTACTATATTTGGTTATGGATAATTAATTTGTGAAATTAATTAAGAATAATTACTTGAATGTAATTGAAGGATAATTAATCCAGGATGGTTAATTAAAAAGGAAATTTGAGAATGATTAATTAATTGATTTGTAATTAATTAATGGTTATGTAAGCAAGATTTATAAGGATGAAATAATTAATTTAATTTACTTTAAATTAATTAGAGATAAGTAATTAATTTAATTCATTTTAAATTAATTATAAATGGTGTGATTTTTAATCGTTGCTTATGATGGATGATATTGATTTCCTTGATTGATTGTGATCTCAGATATGAGATGAATAATATATATGTGATATGGATGCTTGTTTAAGTATGATGATATTGATTATCTGTTTGAGTTGGTGATATGGATTATTTGTTTATGATGATGATCTGATTATCCATTGTTATATTGTGATTTATCTATCTGTGTGTATATAGATAATTGAAATGAACTGTTTTAACTTTAAAACAACTTGGCCTTAAAAGATACGGTTTGGATTTCGATGAGACCGGGATCGGGTTTCCGTATACCGGGATTCTAGGTCTGGAGACCCGAATACCACATCGATCCAAAATAACGATAGGTCGTGAAATCCAAATGGAGCAAGTGAAGACTCGAGGTATAAGAACTATTCGTCAGTATAACTCTGTGGGTGATTCCGTAATGAGTTTGACGGAAATAGTACTTATAGATTCGAGATGAAGATTCAGAGTGCAAGGGTTATCGTCGTTAACTCTGAGGGTGATTCCAAAATGAGTGTAACGAGATAATGCCTTCGGTTTCGTTCGAACCCAGAACGAACTTGTATGGATTGAATGCTTTCAGCACATCGTCAGGTGGACGATGAGCATTCTAAGTAATAAGTTCTGTTAAGGTAATCGTGACCTCAAGCCTCATCAACCGGGAATGGCTAAAACAGGGGAGGTGCAGCAAGGCTTCGTGGGTAGCACCCACTTGAGAGCGAGATTTTCCCCTGTCTAGATGTCCCTTTATATTCGGCTATGTGGGCAGTTGTGGCCACAACTGCTGGGGTTGTTTCGTTCGGAACTGTTCAGTAAGGAATGGTTCCGGCCTTGTATTGCAGGGAACTCAGGGTGGGTTCTCGGTACGGTGATCTAGGCCACGTACTGTGACGGGCGGTACCCCAGTAGCCCTGCCATTGATGGAAACCCATTTTCCCTACGTGACCTTACGGTTTTGATTATATTACCCACTTTGTGGCTAGTATGCTGGAATTTAATCATGTAACAATTTCAGCTATTTCATATTTACTTGAAAACCCTAGACCTATTATAATATCATAGAATTTCCTATCAAATGTTTGGTTAGCGTAAGGTAAAAACATTTCCATGTTTATGTGTGGGATGTCTTACGTGATACCCTTTGTTTTCAAAAGATTTTCAAAGTTAAGCAACTTTAACCTGTTACTCATACCAGACCCATGTCTGACCCGGAGTTTATTTCTGTTTTTCCTAAACTCTCGGGTACTCAAATTTTTACGGGTAGCCAAGGGATTCAGGTTTAGCTTTGACGATTTGTGGAGGAGCAATGGAGCAGGAGGCTTCAGCGATATAGTTATATATTGGTTCCGCTGTGTTAGTGTTATCTGTGTTTCCGCTGTGTTGTGTCTCTGTGTTGTATTGAGATGTATCGAGTTGTATTAACTAGACAGATGTTTATAACTGTCTATTATGTGATGTATATTCTGTGTAACTCTGATTGATATTGTATACTATGTATTCTCTTATGTGATATATTATATTTATTCGTTCCGCTGTTGAGATTCTGATGTTGTTTCTTCTTTCTTCTTTATCTTTTCTATTTCTCACCCCTTTCTTTCTTAAGAATGATGCAACTTTCCGGTAGTAGGAAGTTGGGTCGTCACAATAAAGGAAGCGCAAAATGTTGTATTCCAAAAAAATTTCATTTGCCTAAATCAATTTATTATTAATATCTCATTATTGGGGTATAAAAGGGAATTACTATTTCCTGACATAATAACATCCGATAATGTCTTCTCCCATAAAGTTCGATTTTCGAAACAACAGTGATTTAACTTATTTTTGACATTTCTAATCAGAACATGGGAATATATAGTCGCTCTATTAATTGAGTATAAAAGAAATCTAAACAAAATAAGAGTGTGTATACTAAAACTGCTAAAATTTGTGTTAATCTATACTATATTATTATTAGTAAGTTAAATTTTAAGCTCACATAGGCCTCCTTGAAATTTGACAACTGAACAGTCTCCGAATTAACCTTAAATTATTCTTTCTCTTTCTCAACTCAAGATCGCAAAGGCCTCTGCCACTTTTTTGAAATGAACAATCGCATCCTGTATTTGGAAATTAAAACGTTTTTTACCTTTTCTCCCCATTCATCCTATACCCAAATCATTTTTTTAACCTTATCATTGTTATTCCCTGATTTCCAAATTGCCACCATACCCAAATCTCAATGAAGCAAGTGGATCTACCTTCGAATTGCTACCAGCGAGAGACAGCTTGGCTATCGCCATCTGGTACAATGACTGATGTCAGAATCAAGTATAACATTGATCTGCCTTCGTACTACTTTTTTCACTGATTTTAGCTTGATTTTTGGTTGTTTTTTTCAAGTTACAATTAATATTTTGATCAATTTTTATTTGTGTTTCTTTGTATTTTCTATTAAAATAGATGTGAAAGGTGCATATGTCCTTGCAGTTCGATTTACTTCTACAATTTTCTGCTGGTAAGTTCCTATCATCTTCTAGATTTTATTTCCGTTCATGCTGATAGTTTTTAGTTTACGCCAATGCCTGTATTTCAATTAGGATGATTGAGTAGGAGTAAGAAAAAGCAACGTCTTCAAGTGATTATAGGTTTCCCCATGTCTTCTGCATTCCCGTTACAACTACTGTTTTTGCTACTGCTCCAACTCTAATACCCATGAGACCTCCTTTTATTGTATGATTTTCTATGGGTGTTTTAGAAGTTGTTAGGAAATATATGTACTACATGAATTTTTTTAGAAACTTCTCTAATCCAGTTTTGATCTTTTCTTATCAAAGGTTTCAGATTCGTAACATTAATTCTTCTTTGGCGTGAATGATTTGGAGTTTGGGTATGCGGTCTATTGAAAAACTGTAAGCGAAATCTTCATATTAAACTGGATAAAGCCGATTCAACTATCAGCATTTCTCTAATGCTACCCAAAATGAAGAAGAACGTGAGTTATGCTATCTAATAGTTAGAATTTTGGTTTCTTGAATTAATTTAAGTTGTTAATTTTCAGCGATCAACGTCATTTTTCGATTTTATCACTTCAAGGAGTCTACGAAATGGGAATTTCACAACATCTTAGAAGATAAAGCGGATGGTCTAATTGTTGAAAGAAACAACAGTAACAATGTTTGTTCACTTGATATGATTTGGGTTCATATATATGGATATGGAATGGTCCATATAGCACGGGTTCACATTATGGTTCTTCATTTTTTTGCTTAACATTATTTTGTTTGGAAATAGAGGTAAATAATTTATCTAACTATTTTCTGAATAAATAAAAATAAATCCATAAACGTTTATCTTGCTTTTTTTATTTTTGTAGTCTCCTGTCACTACAGATATTAAGGCTATTCTTCCAATGTCGACTTCAGTTGAAAATACGGTATTTCAATGCTGATGCAAGTTATCAGACTTTTACGTAATGAATTTTGTTACCTTCATCTTCATTCAATAAGAAAACTCATTCGGGGACACATCTTCGTTGATTCAAATGTTTGCTTACATGTATCGTTAATGGAACTGACTTACAATACAAATAGGAAATTTAAAAGCATTTCCAAATTTATTGCACATGCACTTGATTGCAACAATTTGGAACTAAATTGGAAAACATTTGTAAGTTATTTATGATGAAGACAAGAAAATAAAGTCAAATTATAGTCGGAATGATTAACAATATTTCTTGCCTGCATTAGTATCTTCCTATGGAAAAAGACAATTTATCAAGTTTTCAATTTTGGGGACTTTTGTTTTTTAGTTTTGATGCTTCCTTACTATATTATGGTAGCCTATGATGTATAGAGGATTAATATGCTACCTAAACTATTTATAAGTGGCTCAGTAAAAACAAACATTTGATAAGGTAAATACGTAGTGATTTTTCCTCTGCCCAATATTGGAAATGAAACGGTGACATTTTAACGCATGTGCTAATTGTCATGTAATCTTATGGAGTAAATTGGGCTAACTTCTTCCCTCACTCAATGAAATGAATCTATCTAGCGGTCCATCTACCTAAATTAGTTCTATGTCTAACTAAATGTCAAACTTAATGAAAATTTACTTACATTATAAGCGAGAAAGTTATTAGCAATTCCAACATATTACAATTGCACTTAGTTGTAGCAATTTGACATAAAATGTACGAACGTTTATAAGCCATTTATGATGAAAGAAAGAAATTATGGTTGATTATAGTATAACGTCCTTTATAAGTAGTTTAATGGTAATAAATCATTTCTGAAATTGTAGTAGATTTTAAAAATATTTCTTGCCTTTATCTGCATTTCCATATTGAGATTGACAATTCATTACTTATGTACTTTTTGTAGCCATTCAGATGTAAATTAAAATCAAACTAATGTGTGAAATCTTTTCTTTTTGGTTTTATTTGATTTATAATGTATATTGATATCTTATCATGTAAGTTTCTCCTTTAGTATAGAAAACTAATGTACTTCTCGATCTGTTTATAAGTGAATTAGCGATGAAATTTAAAAGTTGGATGTGATAAAATTATTAGTGATTTTTTCTCCAGTCTTAAAGGTTAAATTTTAGTTTCACTTCTCATGTTTATTCATTTTGAGTTGAACTCAAATTCCAATAAACTCACTCAAAATTGACAATGCAATAGATCATGTTCAGCATTCTACTTGAGTTGAGGTAAAGCTACAGGTTTGTAATTTTTGTTTTCTGAAATATTAGTCAACATTTTGGAGGTTATGATATAATTTATGTTGTTAGTGATTGACGGCAGAGAAAGACCCACTTTGTGTATTTTTGTACTCAAGTATTATCTCACATTATGGTCTGAAAAGAGTTTTAATGCTTTATGTTAGCTAATATACCAGTGGACATATACATGAACTTAGCAAACTAATTATAAACATGTTTGTAATATAACAGTTATTTCTGGAAGACTATATAGTATATATGCAAATTAACTATAGCAAACTAATTTTCCAATTTCATTCACAAACGAACAGTTGGACTAATGCCAAAGAATTCTTTATTTGCTTGCACTATTTACATATTTTAATAGATTTAATCAAAACAGCATATAATGTGTAATTAAAGGATATTTCTGCTTCTTTTAGAATATTTTTTGCTTAATTTGAAAGTTTTTGCTAATATTTTGTACATATAAACTGGATGGCCTGTATTAGGAGCTTTTGGTGCTCCAAATGAACTGCCATGGAGTATGTGTATTGTTTTCTATATTATTTTTCAAGTGCATAAAACCACCTACATATCTTATTACAATGCTGCATAAACTTTCTACTTGCTTTTTCTCCATAATTTTGATATGAGGAAGCTTTTATCTATTTTAAGGATAGCCGATGTATCTATAACTCTGCATAATAACATAAACTATATATCGATAATTTGGTCCTGTTAAGCATTTTATTTATTGACTCATAATTACTGTTGTTATTTTAAATTTATACTCTGTATTTTATTTTCCTATGAGGACTTTGAACAACATTCATACTATTTTATTTTCACATGCTTAAAGACTTCCATGTTTAAGTGCTTTGGCACAAAAACAAGCCATATTCATTACAGACGATAGTTTTTCACATTTCTTTTCTTCAACTTTTCTTTATATTCATCTTCTATATGATAACTCATGTCCAGTTTTTCATCCCTTATTATCACATTTATTTTCTTCAATGTACTTCCCCAAACTTGCAGTATCCAGTTTGCTTCGATCTAATGGATTTGGAGCTTTGATTTATGCGTTGTTTTTGTTTGTTGTTTATCCAGGCAGGAAAAATTACATCATCTCTTCTTACTGATCTTCATATATTTTCAATTGTCTATCAAGTTTCACTATAGTGTAAGCATATTTATTACTTTGTACGTTTGTTTTCTCATTATGAATCATCAGCTACATTAATTGTTTAGATGTAGAAAATATATAGTTTCTATTTGAAGAAATGGAACATTTGCACCGTAATTTGGTGCAACATTGCAATAATGTAATAACCATATAAAGTTTAAATTTAAAGCAATTTTAGATAATAGAAAAGTGAGGTAACTTGCTGAATTTGTTGCTGTTCTCGGGTTTGTATCATTGAATCCGAACTGTACACATAGTACATTGTGTAATATAAAAATGGAGGTGATATGCGATTTACGTTCTTCACTCATCTATTACAAGCCAACCAAAAAGAAGCCTAAACTGGATATTGCATTAGGAAGAAACAATACCGATATCAGCTTTATTTAATATGTAGACAAAATCTTATTTGGATAAAATATTTGCAAAATCGATCCAATTTTACTTTCTACATCACTGTACCAAAAGGTATACTAATGCACAGAGCAGACTTGCTATTAAACCACAAAAGCATCTCTTTAACTATGCACTATGTTGTCATGGATCAAGACTACAGATTTTTAAGTATTCCAGTCTTTAGAAGTTGTCTTCTGAATAATCTCATCGC
This sequence comes from Allium fistulosum, assembly GCA_030737815.1. Lineage (NCBI taxonomy): Eukaryota > Viridiplantae > Streptophyta > Magnoliopsida > Asparagales > Amaryllidaceae > Allium > Allium fistulosum. Next base: position 858,309,271 of record CM060907.1, read on the forward strand.
GTTTTTTTACCTTTATAATAAATGAATTTTTTCAGTCATATCAAATGGAAATGCACGTTTATCAGTCATATCAAATGGAAATGCATAGTTTATCACTCTTATATATATGTTATTTATGACAACATTGTCTATAGCCAGGTCGAACTACGTACCAAACTGTTAGTTATGTTGGCAGTAAGTCCATATATACACACGAAGAATGATGAAAGGATGTTTCAAGCGAATGACGATAGGGTTATGTATAAAGCATCAACTAATAGATTTTACAGATTTGATTCCGCACCCACGAAGTATAAGCTACTCACAGATTTTAAGGAATCATATCATAAAATGAGTCCAACCTGAATCATGTTATCATTAAATTGAAAAAAATTAAGTATTTCTATCTTTGTGTTGACTACGTCATCTGATACTGAAATATAAACACAAGTATATGAGATAGATTTAATTTTCAGTGCAAGCTTACTTTTTTTGGATTGGTTTTTGCCTTCTTATCTGTAATCTATCTCCATGCTGCCTAATATTTAAAAGATAATTCTATCCATGTAATTATGTGTTGCTTCCAAAAAATTTATACCACATTACAACTAAACCACCATTACATTGGTATTTGTTCCTTTTTCATGGGCTACCTACATCCATTATTTATATTTGTGGAAAGACTGATTAGGCTACAATATTGCTGTGATGCTCTACATCTATGTTCTACAATTATTGCTCTGCTGAATCCTTAATGTTTAATATGTTGACATACTGACTGACCATAATTTACTATTTCCCTATATATTTCACTGTGTTTCGTTTACAGATAAATATATTATGAATATCCCATACATAAATGTTGACTTCTCTACGTTAATTATGCAACACACTGAAAATAAGAAAATGAATTAGAAAAATATGGAAGTAATAAGGCGATCTACAAGTCCAATATTCAAATTTTAAACCTGTTACAAATTTGCTTACATACCCAGTTTATCTGTTTTTCTACAAAATGTAACACAAAATGGTGTGTTCACCACATCCGTGTGCGAAGCACGGGTTTACACTAGTAAACTTTAATTTAGCAGGGTAAACCATGAATAAAGGAGCTTTAAATGGGTTTGCTATTTAATAACGTTAAGTTGCAAAAACGTACGGATCACATTCTTTTAGCAAAATTTACCAAGGCTTTAGTAGGGTTAATTGCATATAGTACAAGTTAATCCAAATCACGTATTGGCAACTACAAGAACCTAACAAGCTTGACTATTAGCCCAAAGCATCCTAGAGTTCATATATACATATACTACTTTACTACCAAAAACTACAAAATATCTTTTCCTGAGCTCCAAAATTATCCTTATTCTCTCTATCAACTTTAAATCGGTTCCTCATGAGAATCAACACTAACAATCTGAGTTAAGCCCGTCCAAAGTTGACATTTAACTAACAATTGACATTAACACGATGAATGATTACTGCGAGATTAGTTTTATATATTTTGCCAAAACAAACAATTCCTAATGTGGTACAAATAATTTTGACAATTTCTAACATTTATAAATCCTATAAATAATTTTTGTAACATTTTTTAAGTATTACAAATGGCATGAGCAATAAATCGACTAAATTTATCAAAATTTGTAAATGTTTCTAAGCTTATTAAGGCTGATAAGAATTGATACCATATTTTTTGCAGCACTTATAAATATTTCTACACTTAAATGATTTTTTCTATTTTTTCTTTGCCATTTAATTTTGCAACATTTTGTAGCATTTATAAGTGTTGCTAATCTAGATAATGGAAATATTTTTAAGCGATTGGCTGATTGCTAATAGAAAATTATGGTTCTACACCATTAGTATTAATTTTATAAAACAAATGGATTATAACATATCGTAAACATTGATTTTTATATCGCATATATAATTCATAATATATGTTAACGAATAAATTCGCTACTCCCAAAAGTGTGTAAAAGCAGTGTTAATTCAAAGAGAAGCTATATTGAAGTCAGTCGAAGTCACCAAATTGATGTATGCGTCCATACCGATCCTTGCTTTAATCACTAAAGTCAATGTCATGTAAAACATCATTTATGATCGTATGCAAGTCGATATGTAAGTTTGAAATCGAAGTCAAATATGCTATGCAAGTGCAAAGTCAAAGTCTGGTCAAATTTCAAATCATGAGTCAAAGTCGAATATGCTAGTCACAAATCATAGTACATATGGTATGCAATTGTTTGATTTTCAATTCCAAATGTATGCAAGTACAAGTGTTACAATTGGCTAAAATCATAGATGTAAGTGCATCCATAATCTAGAATCGATCAAATTTCATTTATTATTTACAAGTCATGATAGAACATGCTTGACGTAATCATAGTTCATCTTACATATAAAACGAATTAACTTTCGAATTACTTCAAAGAAAAGAAGAAGAAAAATAAGCCAAGTAGATATTATATTGGCTATATCTATTAACACCCCTTAATTCTTCTTTTCCACCCCCGTATTTAGTAAAAAATACACCCAACAATTTCCTTTTCTCAGCCCATCATTTACCAATTTTATCCTTTCTTCTTCTTCATTTTTCTTTTCTGCTTTTGCTACATTTAATTTATCCTCTCTATCTTCTTACCTTCTCGAATTCATGAAAATTGAAATGAAGATTTACTCTAATTTTTATCACCTTTAAAGCAATTGAAAAATTAGATTATTAGAAGAAAATATCTGTTTCCTGTTCCTAAGCTATATTTTATAATATTTTATTCTTTTTTTCAAATTGATTAGATAATGTTAGGAGGTTGCAGAATTGATTAAATTTTTTCTTTATATTGCATTCGTTGAATGCAATTATATATGAAGATACAATTTAATATAATCTTCTTCGATGAGATTTGGAGAGGAAATGATAGACATGATGGAGAGTGTTGCGATTACAATGGGAAAACAAATTCCTCTACAGGCCATGTATCGACCAAGGGAACACGTCATGATGAAACTTTAAGTCATACATTGCTTAAATGTGAAAGTGATGATACTTATGTTTACAGTTACTGATCACCATATGTAAATAGTACTATTATAAAATAATAATTATTCGAGTAGAAGCATACCAATTTGCTCTGATTAAATGTTTTTTTGGTTGAATCAATTTTTCTAACTTTGGAATTTTGTACCATCGAATGACACTTCACAATGTACCAATCCATATAGTCTGTACTACAATCCCATGGAAAATTAATTACCGTGGACCTTATGCCAATACATGATCTTCCTAATGCTGACTATACCAAAACTCATTATCGTACAAAACCTTATACCGATTTCCAAATTCTCCTCTACGGCAAAAACTAGGAAACGTTGGTTGTTTAGGAATATACTGAATGCATCTAGATTGTCTTAGTATACGATCGGGGTAATAGAGTTCAGCAATGTCGAAGTAAACAATAATGCCGTTATAAAAAACAAACTCATTTAACGGATAATGACTTCCTAATTCTGATTAAGGGTCCTAATAAACATACAATTTTTTTAAACAACCAAATCATTTCAATATTATGTATTTTCAAACCATAATAATATGTGCATTAAAAAAACTTACATCTTGGTTAGTTAAAGACACGGGTTGCTCTATAAGCCGAAAAATTGCATACACAGGCTTTGCACATTGTTTCATGCTAGTCCACTTGTGCATTCATGGCATTGTATAATCATAGTCTTCATTAAGAGCTTCAGCTGGAATTAAACTGGGAAAGTGGTCATAAATCCATGCCTAGGAAATTTAATACAAATATTATTCCATTGTAAAAATGTAAAAAATGAACTATTAATAAATATGTTTGTAGCATACCATCAACAAAGTGAAACGTCCACTAATTTGCTTCACTTTCTTCCTATATGCCAAACCAAGTTGACGGTATAGATAGGCTAATAATGCCATGCCCCATGCTCGCTCATTAAGATGACCAACCTCTTATAATGCATTCATGTAATGGACAAAAATCTTTGTGCCTTATTTATCAGAGAAAACCGAACAACCTAACACATAAAGAAGAAAAGCATGAGTGACTCAATTACATGCATTTGTATCAGCATTTTCCACTTTTGATGTACATACAAATTTACTTTTCAGCCAACCCATCCTTACTGAATGCTTACCTACCAGCTCATCACGTATCTCCTTTTCTTCTATCCCAAGATCATCAACTAAAAGCTTTGCACAATCATTTAAGGAAATATCTTTTCCACCATTTTCTTTGAATAAACTCATCCCTACAACGGGCTAAGGATGTGATAAACATTATCTAAACTAATCGACATCTCACCAAAGGGAAAGTGAAATGAATTGGTCTTTGGATGCCATCTCTCTGCAAAAGCTGATATAGCAACATTATCAAACCAATGATAAGAATGCTCCACTATATCATGCAATCCTGATAGTTGGACCTTCTCCAAAACTATACTCGCTTCATTACTAATCTTCCATTCATTCATCTTTCGAGAGTGTGAAATGCATCTTAGATGGTCACGTTCCTATAAGTAAAATTTAACCATGACTAAAAGAAATAAAATCAAATTATGAAATTCAAAAGAAAAATTACTTGCTTGAATAAAAGAAATAAAATCATTAGCTATATGAAATTTGAAGTCCCGCAAAATTGATAAATCTTGTTCGTTATCTTACTTTCAATGATAGCAGTGGAAGAGCCAAGGCAATCAATGTGTATAGCAAGAACATCTTCACATGCTTCTTCTTTAAAATCAGGGTCTAACTACCGTAAAGAACGATTATCCACTGGATCATCACTAGGCTCTGCAATTTTTTTACCTTTTGCTTTGTTCATTTCTGCCTCACATGACCTTTATAATGAGGCCGTCATACATCCTACAAAAAGATAGTGAAAAATATGAATATAAGGTAAAACAATTTTGAAATGAAAAAATGTCAATATCCTATGAAACACATATAAATACATGCTAAAACAGTCTAGTTGCTTAAAAAAAAAATAACTCCTAATCTTAGGTAAAACAGTATAGTTGCATATTTTACTAATTATTTTACTAATAAAAAATTAACAACTCCCTATCTAATTACACATCTTAACCGTATTTTGCTAATTATCAATTCAATACAATGTAGTTACATAATATTTTCTAATTAACAAACTTAATTTACTGCTAAACAAAAATCAAATGGTAGTACCATCTAATAACACACAATGATTCAATCGGCAATAGCATGCCGTTAAAATATTATTTCAACTACCACATCACGTCATCATTAAAACCTAATACTCAAACCAACATAATAGTCATACTATGATGCACAAACCCTAGATTGATTTTTAATAGAACATCCAACCGAGCCCATAATCGATAATCCTAATCGACATCATAATTTGAGATATAAAGTTTAAAATAGGTAAAATCAAGAGAACTTACAGCGCTACATTTTCTAAGATTGGGGCCTGCCGCCTTGAGATGCTTTTTTTGATTTTTTAGAGGCCGCCATTGTCGAAGTTTGAAAATGAGAAGACATGATTTTGTGATGTCGTTCGATTTTTTTTACTATGGGTGGTGAACAAAGGTAAAAGTAAGAAAGAGTTGTAATATTAAGACTTGGGTAATTTTAACTTTTTTAGGTGAATAAGAACACTTAAAATATAGGTCCAGCTTGTCAAAAGTATGTGAGTTTCTCTGGATGCTATATAATCATCATTTTTGATCGAGAACATTTATGCTTGAAATACCCATGTCTACGATAAATATATTAGTCTGAGCCCACCTCACAGGTGAAACAAATGAAATTTGGACAGAAATATAGCAAAAATTATAAGATAGAAAATAGTAGTATACCGAGAATATGAAGTATTGTATTAAAATATGATATTTGCATAGCCACGTTATTTATTTTTGTTAACATTTGTAAATATTAGTAATCTAATTAATAGCGTGAATTGGTTATTTTACGTAAAAGGGGGTTAAATTGTAACTTTTACAAATGCATAAAGAAAACAATGGAACTTGTACCATTGCAAGATTGAGTTTTTCTAGTTAAATTTCATTATAAGATCATTATAAGAACATTTTAATCGGATAAGGGAATCATGAGTTATGGCTGAATTAGTATTCTAGTTGCTTTAGGCTAAGTTAGGATTCTAAGGCCCATTAGTGCCAAAACAGAAACAAAGAACAATCTCCTAATTCTATAAATCATGTACAGTTACTTCGCGTCTCACTTTTTCTTACTCTTCTCAAAATAAATGGATAAATCCACCTTTATAAAACCTAAATCTAAATATCCAAGTGGAATTCTCCATTAAATTTAATAATTCTTTGGGCTACGTGGGGGTTGGAGCCTAGGGCAAATTTCGGGCAACAAAGAAGGAGATTCAAATCAATTTCGACCTCACTTGGTAATTGGTGAGTGAATTATTAACTAACATATATAACGTTATTGTAAGGCCTAGTAGATTCACATGTAATTATTTGATTAATAAACTGTAAATCACCGTAAATAATAGAGTAGCGAATTAACGTGAATTTTGAATAGCATAATGACTTAGATGATGTATTTATAACCATTGCATGGATCGTTTCAAACCGATCAGTTTATAGTATAAGTTTCTTGGGGTTACGAGTTGTGAAATAATGATTTTTACAATATTAAAATAATGTACATAACTACTTTTGGGTCGAATAGTTGTAAATGACCAACCAGCTTAACTGCCTATATAAATGTACTTAGAAAACCCATTTTAGTTCCAACATCTTTCGAATCATATTTTAATGATAAATTGATTCTTCATTTTCAAATTGTTTCAAAAATAAGTAGTGTCCAAACCTTATCGAATTATGTATCAAATTGTTGTCTCAACGAGTCCAAAATACGAATTTTTTTTCTAGTACTATAATCAGATTTATCGGAAATGATAGCCAAAGGCAACATCGACGATTTGGGTGTTTTTGATTCATAATGAATTGGGTGATGACACATGATAGACTAATATAATACCTTTAGGGTTGGTAATATGTACACTCTGCACTCCATAAAAAAATATGATTCTTTTTGGTAAGCCGATTCAAAGATGTAGAAATCTTATCGAAGTCCTTGATGAATTTCCTGCAATAGCTAGCTAAACCAAGAAAAGTTCTAACCTCTATAGCACTTTTCGGTACACAACAATCCCATATCGCAACCACCTTTCCTAGACAAACCTTGCTTGTAAACAACATGACCAAAAAAACAAACTTCTCTTCTCTAGAAATGACATCTGGAGAACTACGCCATTAACTGATGCCTCCTCAATACATCAACTCTCAAATATTATCAATGTTCTTCCTTATTTCTTGAATAAATAGGGATATCATCCACTAAGATTACAACGAACTTATTCCAATGCTCCCTAAATACTCGACTCATCAAATCGATGAAATAAGTTCGACCATTGTTAGTTGGAATGGCATAACCGACCATACAAATAATCTGTTTGGTGTGTGAAAAGTAGTATTTGCAATACTATCACTTGTCAATTTTCATTCTCAACTGATGAAAACAATGGCCAGGTCAAGCTAGGAAATTATCTCTGCTCCCACAAGCTGATTAAACAAACCGTCGATACGGGATAATAGATAACGAATCTATCTCATCCGCTTATTTAACTCTTGATAATTAACGAATAATCAAAGAGAACCATCCACCTTCATGGCAAAACCTACTGGTGCCCCCCTTTCGAGATGCTTCTTTGTACAAAACTCTTCTACAACAGCAGTTCTTCTTTATGTTTGAAGATAGACCCAGACTCACAAGAGACCATGCTATCGCCTTTGATTCCTTTTACGCCATCCTCCTCTCATGACTTTAACCATACTCCCTTCCCTCCCCTCATATAAAATTAGTCTCCAACATGCCTATACCTTCGTACTGGAAAACCTTGGAATATCTAGCTCACCCACTCTTATGAGTTCGTTTCCTCCATTATCATTTCCTTTGGTCTTATTGCTTCCTTGATCACGACAGCGTCAACTACTACTGTTATCACTAATATGATATTTGGTTATACTTTTGTTGGACCAATAAGTATTGTTCCTCCTTTTCTTAGTGGTAATATTTGTGATGGAATTGTTTCCACTAGTGTTGGTACTGGTGTAACTTCGATTGTGGTTGATGGTATAGTTGGTATTAGCCCTTAACTGATATATGGTCATCTTTATTTTATAATAAGCCTATGAATGTTGGCACTTGCATTCATAAACAATTTAACCTTGTTTTTAATCATGGGTCCTCGTGTTTTCATCGAAATTCATTGTTGATGGTACCAGTTATTGGAATGGCCCCTTAGTTTGTAACAACCTACACCTTTATAGGTCCAAATTTCGACTAAATCGAAACTCAAGTCCATTAAGGTACATATCGTTGGTTTTGTTAACCTGTAAAAAAACCACATAGAGAGCGATCAATATAAAACCACGGTGGAATTAAAAAATATAATAGAACATATTTACTGACTAAGGCTACTACCTTGAAATCAATATAATTCCTTATATGTCAAATTTCCTTGTCAGCATCGAGTATGAATAAGAAGACTTCTACATCTATCGTTCCCGTCTTGCTCTAGTATCATGTCTCTTTAAATCTATCATGTGGGTGTAATGAGGGGGTTAGAACAACATTCTGGTGATTTAAAAAATTACATACTTTACCCATACCATTAATTTATACCAATCGATTTCCATTTAAGTGCTATATCTAGTAATTACTACTAATCTGTTTAACCTTATGTGCATGTACGATATACCTAACCTAAAATTCTTCAAGGTATAACCATAAATGTTCACTAACCAAACCCCGACCACTTAATACTTCTATAATAAGGAGGAGGCAGATCCAACCGGCATTTATTATCTCAATCCCCAAAGCGGGACCTTCGCAATGCAAACGTAGTCAATCGATTCTACCTACAATAACCAATGACCCCTATATATGGCTCTATGATTTATAATTTAATTGTCATACTACTAACACATCTCAAAGACTCATATAAGGTTTAACTAGCCCACCTCCGATAAATAAATTTTCATCTAACTATCTACTTTAAGGTCTGTGCATCTCCCCACAAATTCTACACTAGTAGGAAGCGAAATCCGTTAGAGCATAATCTAAGTCTTTGGTATTGCCCACTCCAGATCGCTGGTGGTCATAGCGTAAATACCAGACCTACTATTAAATACCGATATAAAATACTGACATAGCCCGCCGAACTTCCGCAACTAACATCCTATTTAGACGAACCTAAGTAAATCAAGGAAAATGCCTCTTTTATTTACTTAATACCTCTTATTGAAAGAGAAGCAGACCCCATTTTCTTAAAAGTACTAAGCCATTTAATACTTTAAATCCAAGGCGAACCTTCAGTATATTTTGCCCCACCCATCCGTAATGCATATTCCTTCCCCATGGGTCCTATGGTTGGAGATGTCTCACATCAATAGTAAGTATACACAACTACTGGTAGCCTCTAGGTGAAGGGAAGAATTCTGTTGTGTAACTCTACTGACTTTGCATCCCAACCCACTAAACATAACCAAACACCAAAAACCGAAGTGTTGGGCTAGGCTCACTAATTCACGGTTATTCTAAGAGTATTATTAAAGCTATATAATTTCCTACTATGAAAATTATATTCTTCTAAGTGTATTGAATAGAGTTAATACTTATGTAACGATTTGCCTTTTCAACCCTCGAATGTCAACATGAATACATCCACAGTATTCACGTGCCGAGCACCCAAGTACCAGAAAGTTGAAAAGTTAGGGTAAGATAAAAAGATATAGAAATAGAACAAGAAAAAAGAGCACACCACATCGGAATCTTACTAGTAGGAATATGAATATATGGTATCAAATGAACAGTACAAAGGGTTACTCCGATATAGAAATCTCGAAGTTACCAAGTGTGAAGACCCGTCTCCTCGACTCTCGAAAATCGACACCAATACATTCATGATATTCACATGTCGTAAATCCAAGTGTTGGGGATGCAGATTTTCAGGGGTAAAGTGAAGTAAAAGATAGAAACATATATTCTCACATTACGTTAAAATAGATAGATAGTACATACAACCAACCTTACTAGGGTACATCAGAGTTTTAGTATGAACTAACCCAGCCAGGAACAGTTATAACTGCCTGCTCCCACAATTGCTGGTACAAACTAAACTTAGACACAATGGAAAAATAAAAATAAATAGATAGATATCAAGTGCTCCAGCTCCATGCTCCAAAGATCTCTTCCAGCATGCTTTCCCCAAAATACTCCAACAGGATCCTGACTACATGGCTTCTCGAAAAAATAGGGCACCCAGATTTTAAAGGGAAACAAAATAAACTCTGGGTCCGCCATGGGACTGGTGTGAGAACTCAAAATACATTGTTTGAAAAAAAATGTATCTCATAAGACCACGCTGCACATAAACACGGAACGTGCTTTTACCTTATGATAACCAAAACATTCTTACGTAAAAATAATTGATATTATTTTTAATGACATATCTTTGAAAACATTTGCAAGTAAACTTATTAACCTTAGCCGAAATTGTTACATTATTAAATTCCAGCATACTAACCACAAACGTGGGTTCTACAAACAAAATGGCTGTAACGACCCGCAATTTTGAAGCATTCAAATCGACAATAAAACCATACATGTCAGACTTGAATCAATCAAAACAACAGATTGTTAATTAAATTGGGTTAAGTAAAATCAATCACGGAATCACAGACACATAATAGCAAAATATTTCATGGCGAAATAAATAAAACATAGTAGTCATGAAGCTACTAAATGCATTGTCTCAAAACAAAAACATAATATCAGAGTCTGAAAGCAATTAGAACTGGGAATCCAAATACATAATTCCACTAATACATAAGAATGACAAATGTCTGAGCAGAAATAACTGAAATAGCTTAAATATCTAAGCAGATAGATATATCTCTAGTAAAGTCTCTAGCTCCAAAAGGTGATTCCTGAATGTTGTGATACTCAGACTGATCCGAGCATAAAGTAAAACAAAACACTTGAGTCAGGGCTAACATACTTATATAAGTAAATCAACTCAAGTAAACTGTAATAAGTGAAATACATTGGTAACTCAAAGGATGCTTGGGATCGCCCATCCTTTAAGGATCCGTTAAGCTATTTACATATGTAGTAATATATGTTATATTTATAATGTCTATCAGTAAAGTATAATATTGAAAATAGCGTTAAGGCGTTACCCATATCCCCCTTAACACAATTTATAGGCATCGTAGTCTATACAGTACTGTAAACTCCACCGAACTTGGTGGGCTATCAGGGAGCACTCCATAGGTATGACACAAACCAAAATCATAGTGGGCTCGATAAGGCATATGACAAGGCACGCGAGGCAATGTCTAGGGTAGGATTCTACCGTTTTGCACGCCCGGACTGGTGGTAACACATAACAACTACTACCGCCCACCTCGAGACAACACTCCTATAATCAAAGGTGCAGACCAATCAATCATAAAGAAAAAGATATGGTTTCGAAGAAGCGTGTCCGATAGGAGGAGCGACCTCACTTGGCTCGGGATAGCTCCTGTTTTAGTCATATCAAGCTGACTCGAAGGTCAAGGCTGCGTTTCTTTCCTCATACCAGTAGCATTTTCCAAACCATCCTACTTCATTTTGGATTCTCTACCACATATACGGTTGTTAAAATGGTTTCGGAATTGGCAGAGAGTATGACAATATCCGACCCCGGTCTCTTTAACAACCAAATGCTTATTTCACACCGTGGTCATTTTATAAAACATTTAAATAATAAATCTTAAATTACAATTTAAATCAATACTAAAATATTTAACTTTAATTATATTTTAGATTTAAAACATTTATTTTACAATTCATATTAAATCAATTTATTACATTCCAAAAATCACATCTTTTAAACTTAAATAAAATCTTATTTAATTTAAATCAAATTTAGTTACAAATTATTCTCTACTTAACTTCTTAAATTTTTTTATTAAAGTTATTATATGAAAATCTATATTTATTATATTAAATTAAAACTATATTATATTATATTATATTAAAACCGTATTTATTATATCTTATTAAATTAAAACTATATTAAATATTTTATTACATTAATTTTTTTAAATTATTTATATTATATATTTAAAACTAAATAAAATTATAATTTAAAATCTTAAAATTTCCTTTTTAAATCCATATATTAAATTATAATTTAAACTTTTTAAACATATAAAATAATTTATTTTCCAAATATAAGTTTTTATATAAAATCATTAAATTAAATTTAAAAATCAAATTTATTAAATCAAACATACTTTGAAATTTTAGAATATAATTTAAAACCTACCACGATGTCCGTATATAAATTTTCCACCCTATGGTCAAGTGATACGGATATATATCATTTCAACTCGCAATCCCAAGTAAAATTCAAAATCAATAAAATCGCTCGGGTTTATCAGTTCAACCCATAATGATTTTCCCTAATCTATAAGATCGTTTGGGTATGTATCATTTCAATCCATAGTGATTTTCCTAACAACAACTAAGGGAACTTGTAGTGTGTTTGTACCAAAATTGGGCACAACACTCTTCGGACGTGTTTGAAGTGATAAAATGAAGAAGATAAATGTAAAACGAAGCAGATCTAATAAACACACCAATAAACAGATAAGAAAATGCACAAAAACACACGGATTTAGAGTGGTTTGGCGAATTGCCTACGACCACTATGAATTTGATGGTTTTATTGAATTTCACTCGCCGTTTACAAAAGATTACAACAGTATAACTGAAGTTTGATAATGCTTTCGGTAGAGTATCAGCGTAGAGAAGCCAAAAGTCCTTCTTCTGTAGGCCCTGGGGCTCTATTTATAGGCGCAGGAGGCAAATATCTCGCTCAGATCTCGGGAGACTTCTTCTGGCACGTGGGTGGGCCCACGCGATCGATCCCAGGCGATTTCGACTCGATCCGTGATCGATACGAACGAATTTCGTATTGATCAAGACTTGCTCCAATCGAGTCGAAATTAGGCAGGAACATTCTTTATGTTGTACGTAAGCTGATGTGAAAATTTCATAGCATTTGGTCTTGTAGATCATGAGATATGATCGATGCAAATTGGAGTTTTTATGTCCGTGATCGATACGAACGAATTTCGTATCGATCAAGACTTTCTCCAATCGAATCGAAATTTGGCACGACCATTCTTTATGTTGTACGTAAGCTCCAGTGAAAATTTCATAGCATTTGGACTTGTAGATCATGAGATATGATCGATGCAAATTGGAGCTTTTCTATCCGTGATCGATACAAACGAATTTCGTATCGATCAAGACTTGCTCCAATCAAGTCGAAATTTGGCATGAACATTACTTAGGTTGTACGTAAGCTCCTATGAAAATATGGTGGCATTAGGACTTGTAGATCTCGAGTTATGATCGATGCAAGTTTGGATTTCTCAACTGTGATCGATCAATATCTTGAGCATACGAACTCCGAATGACTTAAAATTTGGAACGTTGGCTCTCATAGCTTCGCTTGTCGTGTAATATCAATTTTAGCTCGATCCGGACTAGGACAAAATTCATCGATATCCATAGTGAGCCTACGTATAACGGATCTCCAAGATGAACTGTCATTGGTTTCTAGTCAAGTTCTTAGTGTCACGGCCTTGCCAAAAGGTGGGATAACATTTGCCCCCCAAAGTACGTCTTGTGTGAACATGACGTGCTTTGAAATGCTGCATCCTTCATTCTGAAAAAGTTCTATCTAATTCGTTGAGTAGTTGCTATCTTTTCGTCAAAAGATGTAACCTTCGATTAATTTCCAGTAATATAAATGTTGATTTGTTGACTGCCAATGATTATGTAGTGCATTGTTGTAACTGAGTGTCGAGTGCTAGCGATTTGTTGTTCACTGTTGTAATATCATCAGGTGAGCATTCAACTCCTGTAAATTTTGAAAATTGAATGTTAGTTCGTCATACGCGTACATATGTTAACCTGACTCCCGTTAACGTTTGCACGTTCACGAGTCGTTGTCAAGTTCTTTAGTTTTTGTTTGGATTGAGATTCGTATCGATCCTCTCCTGGATCGAAGTGAAATTCAAGTTGTAACAATGTTCGATGGTTGTTTTAAGTCCTTCCTTTGTATCGATCCTCTCCTGGATCAATCTGAGATGTTGGAATGTATGCTTCGTATCGACGGATACGTCATATTGGGTCTCGGATTGGCGGATACAGGAGTAATGCTTTGTGTCGACGGAGTTGAACGATCTAGACATAATCACGCAGTGAGGCTTCACAGAGGACATGCCATTTCTCATTCCTTCATTCAAGAAGAATCCCCGATTATGGATAATCTTCGATATGAGTCATCCATGACTACTTTCCTAGATCCAGCTCTAAGATCTAGTTGATCTTTATATGTCAATGCTTGGAATAATAAGTATTTCAACTGGGACAAAGTCTTTTTTCCGTGCATCCCCAGAACTGGCTAGCTTGGCCAGTGACTTAGCTTTTTCATTTTTTTCTCCGAGGATGTGTGTAATGGTGTAATAGTCGAAGTCGACTAGTAGCTTTTGGACCCAGCTAGGATAAGGAGCAAGATGTTGCCCCATAGTCGAATAATCTTCCCTGACTCGGTATACTACTAACCAGTAATCACATAAGATATGTAACGTTTCCACTCCTAGTTTTCTTGCAAGTTTGAGCGCCAAGGCTTCATACTTAGCTTCATTATTTGTTGCAGGGAAGTTGAGTTTGAGGGCGTGGCAGATCGATCGTTCCTCAGTAGTCATTAACGCAACTTCGACATTAGAAAGCCGATTATTGGAAGTTCCATCTGTGTACGTTCTCCATCGGTTAGACGGTTTTCCACTGTTCTTCGGATAATCGTCTGATGTAGTGAATTAAGATATGAAGTATGCTAATGTTTGACCTTGGAGAGCTCTCCGAGGGAGATAAGTGATATCAAATTGGCTTAGCTTGATACTCCATTTGAGTAACTTTTTAGACATCTAAGGTTTCTATTGGACCTATCGTAACGGTTGGTCGATATGGACGTTAACGGGGTGAGCTTGTCAATAGCCAGCCTTCATCATATACTGGTCTTTGGATTCGTTCCTCTTCACACAGCATTGCGATGCTTATGGCGTGTGTTGACACGGCCCAATCGATGTATAAATCTTCACGATCCAAAGGTCTGGGTAAAATGGGAGGTCTCTTTAAGGGATCTATCAGAGCTGGAAGTGCATCAATGCAGTTGTTAGTTCATTCAAAAGTTATCTTCCCTCTCTTGGTCAGCTTGAAGAAGAGAATTCACTTTTAGATGGTCCTAGAGTCAAATCAACTTAGGACGGTAATCTTTCGAATTAGGCTCCGTACCTGCTTGGTTGTCCTCGGTACATGGGTGTCTCTAACTATCGGAATTTTCTAGAAATTAGTCTTGATTCCATGAGAATTGATGATGAAAACAAAGAATCTTTCTGATGTAATGGTGAAAGAGCATTTCAAAGGATCGAGTTTCATCCTGCATTTTTTGGAGAGCGCTGAATACCTCTGTCAAGTGATCGATATGGTCGTTTGATAGTCGTGATCTCACGAGCATATTAACCACATCTACTTTCATCGATCGGCCGATATGATTTTTGAATGTTTTGTTAATTGTCTTTTGGTAAGTAGCATAAGTGTTCTCAAGTTTGAATCCAGGGATTTCAGCATAGCACTATAGGCCCGGGTCAATAATGAAACAGTTGTATTCCTGGTCTAGGACATGCTTCAGTATTCGATTGTATCTGGAGTTTGCATCCATGGATGTGAGCAATTCATGTCTGATGGTCAGGTCCATAAGTTGGTTGATCATTGGAAGTGGAAAGCTGTGCTTTGTCATACCCCATGCAAATCTGAGTAGTTGACGTATGTCTTTCACTCTTTGTTCGTTTTTCTTATAAGTAAAGGATTGGATACTCATTTTGGTTGGAGGGCATCATGGATAAACCCACTGGTTTTAAGCAGATTCGCCTCCTCTTTAAGTGCAACAGATCTCTCCGGATCCATGTCGTATCGTTTTTGTTCACCGAGACATGCCTCAGGTCGACATTTAATGCAGGGTTCTTCATGGCTGGCGAGAGTCCATATATATATATATATATATATATATATATATATATATATATATATGAGATCGAGTCCAAGCGAACACATCAAGATTCACCTGAAGTAAAACAGTTGACTCTTTCTTCATCATTGCACATAGTTGTGATCTGATCTACAATACTTGTGATGGGTTGTAGGCGCCTCATGTGTTTATTTGCAATGGTAAATGATCAGGCTTATAAGGACATTGAATCAAAGGATTAGTAGAACTTAGCCTTGTACTGCATGTTGCTACATAGCTGGCTCCAGCTTTGAGATTGAATTTACTTGTGTTTCTGAATGATGCGCTTTTCATTCAATGTACTCGCGATCCATTGCTCATTGTAAGGGTCGGAATGATGATCAGTTGCCCATGAGTTCGGGTATTGATCCGATGATTCTATCTCTAGGCATCCTTTCAGTCATAACCTAAAGTTGTTATGAATATCAGGCATGGGTCATAGGTTCAAATTGTCATAGTCAACTCTTGGATAATCACTCTTTTGCCCTCAGTCTTGGGTTGGCGGATGCATTACGCGAACGGTCTAGTCTCGTCCTAGCTGTGTTTATACTGTAGTTCAAGCTTTAAGAATCAGAGTTAATTGATGAATGGTTGAATCATATTAATCTTATCTTCTTGCTCGTGCCCCCAAGTTTGGGGAATATCTCGATAAGTGGCAGGGTAGATAATGTCCGCTTCAATTTTGTATTCTATCCCATTGAACCATAGGATCGAGTTAATCGATGGAGGGCTAAGTCGTGCCTATCCTGCATTATGTTCTAGTTCTTTCCTCTAGGCGGAATACATTGTTACTTTGCCGACATTCGGACATAAGCTACATTCTGGACAGTCAATGACATTCACTTCGCTGCTTATGTCACCATACTTTGGGCAAAAACTGAAGAGTGAATCGTCCAGTCAGATCCAATGCAGGATTAATGCTTCCCTTGTCGAATCCAGGGTAAGAGTCAGTGTGCAAATGTTTAGGTTGCACTTGTTTTGAATTGTTCTTTTAATCATGGTAAAAGTTAGAGAATGAATGGTCACATTGCATTCTCTGGGAGTTAGGAAATTAACTACATCCATTTCGGTTTACATTCTCCCGTCGGAACTTGGGATAATGTCAGCTCAAACGTAGTCAGGTCATGCCCATTTGGTTTCATGCTTTTCCAAACAGATCGAAGGAAGGCGACGGAGGACAAATGGTTAAGTCACACTCACTCGTGGTTTATTCTTCTATCCATGCTGTGTTGGTCAAAGGTATTCGATGGATGTTCGGGTCACATCGATTTGCAGTCGAAGAGGATCGATATTGACCGTTGATTCAACGGCACGATGTAGAATGCTCGGACCTCATTTCCTATCGATCCAATGGTATGATATGAAAGGTGCACATCGATATTGCCCATCGATCCGGCGGTACGATATAATTGGTTGCCTATGACTTTGGGCATCATTCTGATTGGTTAGCATTAGGGTCTCCTTGTAGTCGTTGCCTTAATTTGTAAAGGACGCTAAGCTGGAGATGTAGCGAGTCACCTTTCTCTTCTTTCAGTGATTTGTACTTCTTCCCTCGGTCTTGGGTTAGCAGAGTTAGTTCGTGGATGGTCTAATTGCACCTGTAGTGAGTTTACACTCCTCACGTCGAGTTCAGGTCAGAGTTGGTGAATGAATGGTCGAATCACATTCATTCGTTTGTCTATTCTTGTAGCCACACTTTGGGGATCAGAGTCAGTTGAAAGGCCATTCATCACACCTATTTGATGTTTATACCCCTGTCAACTCTCTGGGGACTAAGTTTTTTTTATAGAAAATGGTCAGACCGCGTTTTCCTCGGTCAATTCCTTTGCCCCCAGTCAAGGGAAAAAGTCGAAGTGTGGTCGGTCAAATTACAACAACTTTAGTTTGATGCTTCTCCCACTGAACTGTAGGAAGGAATTGATTGGCGGATGGTTAGGTCACATCCGTCCATGTTGCAAGCACAACCCGTCGGATCACAAGCGAGAGTTAGCAGATGAACGGTCATGCCATGTTCATTTGCGGTTGGATGGTAGTAATATCAATTCAGAATAGGACATCCAGCTAGGTCCGTTTTTCAAATCTACGCCTCCCTGTCGAATCAAGGAAGAAATTTTGTCTTGTAGGGTTGGAGTGCATCCTTATAAATTTACGTTATGGGTCCCGTGCCGGGGACAAGAGTTGATGCATGGACGGTTGTGTCACGCCCGCTTAGTGCTGGATGGTCGGATCACATCCAATTTTGTGTGTTAAGTGTGCCCCCATATCAGGGGAAGATTGGAAAGCAGACGGTCGAACCACATCCGCTTTTTGTACTACAGAACTTGATGAGGAACCATAGCCGATAGATGGACAATCGAATCACATCCCTTTTGGTATTCATATTCCAAACCATGCTTTGAGGACTGGAGTTGGTTGATGGGTTGTTAGTCACACCCATTTGGTGTTTATACTCTAGCATGCGCTCTCGGGACCGAAGTAAGTTGATGGGTGGTCATTCGCATCCAGTTGGTATTTATACTCCAGTCCACACTGGGACTTAGAGTTAGTTGATGTTTATAATCTAGTTCGAACTCTGGGAATCTGGAGTTAGTTGATGTTTATACTCTAGTTCGCACTCTGGGAATCTGGAGTTAGTTGATGTTTATACTCCAGTTCGAACTCTGGGAATCTGGAGTTAGTTGATGTTTATACTCCAGTTCGCACTTTGGGAATCTGGAGTTAGTTGATGGGTGGTCAGTCACACCCATTTTAGTATTTATACTCTAGTCCGCGCTTTGGAGACTTAGAGTTATTTAATGTTTATACTCCAGTTCGCGCTCTGAGAATCTGGAGTTAGCCAACAGATGGTCAGTCACATCTGTTTAGGCTTTAGGATTTCATTCACACTCTAGGAACAAGAAGTTGATCAGGTACGTGGACGGTTGTATCATATCCACCCTGAGTAGGCAAGCGAAGTCGTTAGATGGACGGATCCATCCTCCTCGAGCTTGTAAATATGGAAGGCGAGGTCGTTAGATGGACTGATCCATCCTCATCGGGTTTAGGTTGAACACGGGCAAAGTCGTTAGATGGATGGATCCATCCTCCTCGAGCCCATGTCCATAAGTTTATACTCCAGCTCACACTCTGGGAGCCAGAGTTAGTTAGAGGATTGTCGTGTATCAATCCCTTATTATCGTAGTGTAATGGCTTGTCGCTGAGCTCGGGGTTTCACTTAGCGAGTGATCGGTGGGATCCCGATTAACTTCCACTTATATTCCCCTCAATGAAGGATGAAATTTAGTTTATGGACGGTTGGATCACGTCCATGTTCGTTTGGATTCCACTTTTGCTAAGCCTAAGGAGTAAGATTAGTGTTCTGGCAAGCTTTGTGCTCGAGCATAGGAAAGGATGGTCGAACTACATCCACTTTGAGTTGTGTATTTTCCCTTAATTCGAGTGCAAGAATTGGAGAGCAGACAGTCGAGTCACGTCCAATTTATACTTTGCATTCTTTCGATCGAGCTAAGGAAGAGAGTTGAAATGACAACTCGTGATGGTTAGCGAGTAGGCAGTCAGTCGTTGATGACTTTAAATTGAGGGTTGAACCCAGATGAAGTTGGTTTAAGGCATGACTGTTTTGCCGAATTACAGAAGCAAACTGGAGAGTGAACGTTCAAATCATATCCACTTTAAACAAGTGTTCACTCAAATAATCCCAAGTGTCTAATGTAGGATTGGATGCATGGATGGTGACATCACATCCACCCTTGGTGTGATTTCGATTTTATCGGGCATCGGAAGAAGCATAAGTATTTTGGCGAGCTTCAAACACGAGATGGAGAGTGCATTGTTGGGACATATAACTCCAAGTCTTTCTTAAATCTCCTAATTAAATTGCATAGGCGGACGAGTGGATGGTCGGTTGCATCCACTTTGTACTAGAGTCCTGACCTTGTCGGTCTCTTCCGCTTTGATGCCTTGCCCCCGGTAAGGGGCATATAGTAGCCGATGAGTGGTTGAATCATGCTCGTCATGATGATACCTCAATGATTTGATCATAGTCCGCGGAGGTTGTTCTGCACCCAATCTTAAGTACTCGGTTACCTGCAGCATTTGCAAGTAGTTTAATTCAAGTCGGTCATATTTTGCAACATAAATGAAATTGAATTAGAAATAATTCAAAAGAGATCAGATCAAATCTCATTGATAAGTGAGGCAGCGTCGTATGCTCGCTATTGCACTTCAGTCCAGCCCTTCTCAATTGGAAGTCTAACGCAAATGGTTCAATTTGATCAAAGTCCTTGATCGATAGGGGTCGGATGTTCCCGGTCCTTCGTTTTATAGGACTTGCACATATTATCGGAGCTATCCTTTCCGGAGCAGCCTTATGGCGTTGGCATTCATGGTAGCCATCTAGAGAAGAGGAGTTTTCAAATCTAGAGTATGGAGTAGGTCCCCTCCTTATCTCGCCATGTTGATCCTTCATCTGATTCATCAACTCAATATTGGTCTGGACATGTTGGTGTAGTCGTCGGCGGCTATCCACCAGTTCTCTTATCAAAGTCTGGAAATAAGCTATGGTAATGAATTCATTTATGGGTATTGGCAGCAACTGGCTGTGGGCTTTGGATAAATTCATTGGCTACCAGCTTGTTCATTCCCTTCAACAATATGAGAAGTGGAACTGGTATGTCTAACCACGATTGACGGTCTTCTTTGAGGAATGGGGGGAAGACATTTGCATTAGATGGCATTCATCACTCTTAGCGAAATCCACGTGCCATTCCTTCTTTACAAGGTAATGTCGGGGTTGCATTTCCATAGCACACCGACACGGTCAGCATGTTGAATTTTTTACTAGAAATTTTGTATGTAGAACAGTTTCAAAGAATGGGACTCAACCGGGAACGATACTCCAATCGTCGTTGTCAGGTCCATTTTCTAGCTATGTGGACTTGTAACACTGGTGAATGATGTATGCATGATTTCCCAATGCTTGAGTGGTTGGTAACGCCGATTGGATGGTGAGTTGATTAAGATGAGCTAATAGGTTGGTGATTGTTTCTAATTTTCACCCCGGTAGGAGGCCATATAAGGCAGTAAGGAAGTGCTCTTAAGGTTGTATGCCATGCTTTTAGTCATATGGACATGGTATGATTAAGATGCGGGCCTTTAAGATGGTTCAAGGGTGACCAGCTATGCTTTGAGTCGGTATAGTAGATAGTGTAGGGCAGTCGTCATATTAGCCATCGTACCATAGTTGTCAATTCAGGAGTTTAAAATATGGTCAATTGGGGAAAGTTTTAGTCCACCTTAGAAGCATGATATATTAACCAACTCTAGTTCTTGGCATATTAGCTAGGTTCTCCAACCTTTGGGAGCACCGGTTGAGTAGTAATTCTTTACCCATTCCATGATTTCAATTCAGCATTTGTTGTTGTAATCCCCTATGTCCCGTTCAGTCATGGTACGATCAGGAGCGTGGATGGAATGTTCCTTCATTCAGTTGAGCTTTGAATTCACTATGCGGGTGCTCTGCGCTGCGGCTAGGGTTCAAATACATAATTCCACTAATACATAAGCAAATGACAAAAGTCTGAGTAGAAATAACTGAAATAGCTTAAATAACTAAGCAGATAGATATATCTCCAGTAAAGTCTCTAGCTCCAAAAGGTGAGTCATGAATGTTGTGATACTCAGATTGACCCGAGCATAAAGTAAAACAAAACACTCGAGTTAGGGCTAACATACTTATATATGTAAATCAACTCAAGTGAACTGTAATAAGTGAAATGCATCAGTAACTCAAAGGATGCTTGGGATCGCCCATCCTTTAAGGATCCGTTAAGCTATTTACATATGTAGTAATATACGCTATATTTATAATGTCTATCAGTAAAGTATAATATTGAAAATAGCGTTAAGGCATTACCTATATCCCCCTTAACACAATTTATAGGCATCATAGTCTATACAGTACTGTAAACTCCACCGAACTTGGTGGGCTATCAGGGAGCACTCCATAGGTACGACACAAACCAAAATCATAGTGGGCTCGATAAGGCATTTGACAAGGCACGCGAGGCAATGTCCAGGGTAGGATTCTACCGTTTTGCACGCCCGGACTGGTGGTAACACATAACAGCTACTACCGCCCACCTCGAGACAACACTCCTATAATCAAAGGTGCACACCAATCAATCACAAAGAAAAAGATATAGTTTCGAACAAGCGTGTCCCATAGGAGGAGCGACCTCACTTGGCTCGGGATAACCCCTGTTTTAGTCATATCAAGCTGACTCGAAGGTCAAGGCTGCGTTTCTTTCCTCATACCAGTAGCATTTTCCAAACCATCCTACTTCGTTCTGGATTCTCCACCACGTATACAGTTGTTAAAATGGTTTCGGAATTGGCAGAGAGTGTGACAATATCCGACCCCGGTCTCTTTAACAACCAAATGCTTATTTCACACCTTGGTCATTTTATAAAACATTTAAATAATAAATCTTAAATTACAATTTAAATCAATACTAAAATATTTAACTTCAATTATATTTTAGATTTTAAACATTTATTTTACAATTCGTATTAAATCAATTTATTACATTCCAAAAATCACATCTTT
Organism: Allium fistulosum; assembly: GCA_030737815.1. Classification (NCBI taxonomy): domain Eukaryota; kingdom Viridiplantae; phylum Streptophyta; class Magnoliopsida; order Asparagales; family Amaryllidaceae; genus Allium; species Allium fistulosum. The sequence continues at coordinate 858,332,095 of CM060907.1, forward strand.
TAAACTTAAATAAAATCTTATTTAATTTAAATCAAATTTAGTTACAAATTATTCTCTACTTAACTTCTTAATTTTTTTATTAAAGTTATTATATGAAAATCTATATTTATTATATTAAATTAAAACTATATTATATTATATTAAATTAAAACCGTATTTATTATATCTTATTAAATTAAAACTATATTAAATATTTTATTACCTTAAATTTTTTAAATTATTTATATTATATATTTAAAACTAAATAAAATTATAAGTTAAAATCTTAAAATTTCCTTTTTAAATCCATATATTAGCTTATAATTTAAACTTTTTAAACATATAAAATAATTTATTTTCCAAATATAAGTTTTTATATAAAATCATTAAATTAAGTATAAAAATCAAATTTATTAAATCAAACATACTTTGAAATTTTAGAAAATAATTTAAAACCTACCACGATGTCCGTATATAAATTTTCCACCCTATGGTCAAGTGATACGGATATATATCATTTCAACTCGCAATCCCAAGTAAAATTCAAAATCAATAAAATCGCTCGGGTTTATCATTTCAACCCATAATGATTTTCCCTAATCTATAAGATCGTTTGGGTATGTATCATTTCAATCCATAGTGATTTTCCTAACAACAACTAAGGGAACTTGTAGTGTGTTTGTACCAAAATTGGACACAACGCTCTTCGGATGTGTTTGAAGAGATAAAATGAAGAAGATAAATGTAAAACGAAGCAGATCTAACAAACACACCAATAAACAGATAAGAAAATACACAGAAACACACGGATTTAGAGTGGTTCGGCGAATTGCCTACGTCCACTATGAAATTGATGGTTTTATTGAATTTCACTTGTCGTTTACAAAAGATTACAACAGTATAACTGAAGTTTGATAATGATTTCGATAGAGTATCAGAGAAGCAAAAAGTCCTTCTTCTATAGGCCATGGGGCTCTATTTATAGGCGTAGGAGGCAAATATCTCGCTCAGATCTCGGGAGAGTTCTTCTGGCACATGGGTGGGCCGTGATCCCAGGCGATTTCGACTCGATCGAATTTTGTATCGATCAAGACTTGCTCCAATCGAGTCGAAATTTGGTAGGAACATTCTTTATATTGTACGTAAGCTCCTGTGAAAATTTCATAGCATTTGGACTTGTAAATCATGAGATATGATCGATGCAAATTGGAGTTTTTCTGTCCGTGATCGATATGAACGAATTTCGTATCGATCAAGACTTGCTCCAATCGAGTCGAAATTTGGTAGGAACATTCTTTATGTTGTACGTAAGCTCCTGTGAAAATTTCATAGCATTTGGACTTGTAGATCATGAGATATGATCGATGCAAATTGGATTTTTTCTATCCGTGATCGATACGAACGAATTTCGTATCGATCAATACTTGTTCCAATCGAGTCGAAATTTGGCATGAACATTCCTTAGGTTGTACGTAAGCTCCTGTGAAAATTTGGTGGCATTTGGACTTGTAGATCTCGAGTTATGATCGATGCAAGTTTGGATTTCTCAACCGTGATCGATCAATATCTCGAGCATACGAACTCCGAATGACTTGAAATTTGGAACGTTGGCTCTCATAGCTTCGCTTGTCGTGTCATATCAATTTTAGCTCGATTCGGAATAGGATAAAATTCATCGATATCCATAGTGAGCATGCATATAACCGATTTCCAAGACGAACTGTCATTGGTTTCTAGTCAAGTTCTTGGTGTCACGGCCTTGCCAAAAGGCGGGATAACATAGTGTGATAGAAACATATATAATAAACATAAAATTAGTCACATATCATATCACATAACATAACAAAAATCAATTTTTTTCATTTCAATGACATTTCAAGTGATATTAATTCACTTGATAATAAGTATGTAAGTCGTGAGTGATTTCTCACCTTCCATGGCTAATGAAAGAGACGAGTACGATTACGAAACAAGGCACGAACAAGCACGATTAGCTAATCCACAAGCACGAACAGACATAAACAAAATATTTTTTTATTTTTTATAAAAGAGGAGAGATGGGAAAAATGGTTCGACCCTAGGGGTTTGGGCTCGGCCTAACTAGGTGCGCAAGGCCTATGGTGTAGAGGTTGTGGCCTTGGTGCGTGTGCGGGTGTGGAGGTCGTGTGTGAGTGGGTGGCCGTGTGTGGGTTGGGTGGGCGGCGTATGGATGGGGTGGCTCGGCGTGTGTGGGTGTGGTGTGTGTGGAGGTGGGTGTGGTGTGTCGTGTGGAGGTGGGTGATGGCAAAGGGAAGGGCGGCGGCAAAGGGGAGGAAGGAGAGGAGAGAGAGAGGAGAGAGGAAGGAGAAAGCTAGGAAGAGGTTATGGTAGAGAAGGAGATGGAGGAAATAGGAGATGATGAAGGAATGGTTTACTGTAAAATTTTTTTTTCTCTAAAGCAGAAATGAGAAGGAGGAAGAGAATGAGAAGTCAGAAATGGAAAAGTACGTATATTATTTTTCAACAGACGTCTCTCCAGAACATAGCCATTCAGATGCCTCTCCAAATTCTAGCCCAATAAACCCAAGTCCAACAAACACAACCCAAAACCCTAAATAAAAATACAGGTAAAATACACACAAATACAACGTCCGTATTCACACGTTTTTACACTGTAAATTGCAGATTTAAAGCTGCAGAAGTCGGATTTTAACGAAACGAAAAGTGGAGTGGAGATTAGAATTTAGTCTAGTATCATAAAAAGAATAAATTTTAAATTTTAAAAATTTAAATTTTCAACTCAAATTCAAATTTTGACTAGATTTGACCAAAAATTGAAATTTCACAAAATTTTCCTTTTTATTTAATTTGGAAAAATATATTACTTAACATTTCAAATTCGTTATTTAAATTCAAATTATAAAATTTAACTTAAATTCAAATAATAATTAATTTAAAATAGTTCAAATTTGAGAGTCATTACAATGGCAGGCACTTATTGGAGAATGGGTTTCCATACAAATGACCAGGTGAAGGGACTACCTTTTGGTAGTACATCTCTAGAGGTTTGTACCGAGGCCCAACAGATGGTCCTCTACCAACACAAGACCGACCTACATCTTCCTTGATAGTACCAAATATGTCATCACCCCGGTCATTACCGACCTAACCGAGACGTCTCTTAGCATACACCACAATAATTTAAACCCGAACGTCATAGCGGGTAGAAATATATCTAGAAGGGGATGATCATACCCTAATGGTTGCGAAGCACATAGCCTTGCCGCATCTACCTTATTTCGACAATTTCCAGGTGTGAGGCTTGAGGTAACGATTACCTTTCTCATTGCACATCATCTTCCTTTGAATGTCGCACTGCCATCCCATGGTCACACAACTGATTTCTACAAACGTATAACTCCAGAGCTCATACGTCTCAGTAAAGGATGTTAAGCTAAGAGAAGTTGCCTTCTCCGCCACCAAACAGATGATACATTTATAAAGATCACTTGTGTAACTAGGAATGCAACGTCAGATATTCATCCATACAAGTTGTCCAGGTACAGGCCAAACCGAAGGCACTATCCTACCACATCCTTTCGGGAATTCATCCTAGGATTAGTAGTGATTAGTCCTTCCATCGGATATTTCATAACGAAAAAACTACCGCTACTATATGTATGTTGGGAGTTTATCCTCAAATGATCAACAAGCAGTCCTTCATTATGAAAATCCCAAATATCATATCCATGCCTTCACCTCGAATACGTAAATCGGTTCGAAGTGGTCTTCGGATAGGAATCATCCAGATCCGACCCCAATTCCTTCGAAACGATCATCGATAAAAAGATGTTCTTGTAATAGGAAATCATTCTTTAATTGATTTAGTGCTTTATATCAAAATATCTTTTGGAGATATATATTCCTTAAAACATTCTTTTTGGTATATGTGGAATCATTAAACCTCTCTTATTACTGCTTTTGATTTCTTAAAACCTTTTTACACTTAACTCATTTCCGACATTTCGATCTTATCCATCCCTTGCCCAGGGAAGAGGCCAGATGAGCCAGGACACTGGTTGCTCCTGAACATCTCCTTAGTTTAAGCACCTCACATCCGGATCTCATGAATAGAAAAACCTAGTCTACTCATCGGCTTTTAAAGCCAAAATTAAACAACTTAATTTGTAATAGTTTTTCTTTAAATCATTTATTTAAATTCTTTTAAATAAACTATTAAACTTCCAAAAAATCATTAAAACACTTGATTATCCTTTTGAAAATATTTATAAGAAATATGGAAAAGAATTGTTAAGTTTAAAGATATATTTCAAAGTTATAGAAAAAGTGTTGCGGAAAAGTGCTGCGGAAAGTGCTCTTTTAAGCTATATTGATCAAAACGACTTTTTATCACTTGAAAATTTATTTTTATTACTCAAATCACTTTTAAAATATTTTAAAAGATTTATATGATTTATTCCATATTTCTAAACAATTTTAAAACGTCATTTTCTAAGAAATCCATTTTTGGATTCCAAACTACAAAATCAAGATTTTTCAAAAACTAATATTTCAAAATCTACTTATCGAAATTTCGATTTTCTTTTTTCATTGGAAAACTATGGATATAATAATTCAAAAAAATTCGTATCTCGAAGAATTTCGAGTTATATTCCATCTTTTACAATTGTTTGACTTTTATAGCGCGAAATCGCGAACTTCCGTTACGCGACGTGCCAATTTTTGACTAAGTTTTCAATTCTAATTCAAACTTCACCAGAACACTTGTGAATGTTTATAAACATTTCAAACTCATTATAAACCATTTTTAAAGAGGTTTATCATTCCATATACACCTTTTTATTAATTCAAGGGAAGTGATTTCCTTTGTGCTTATCGACGTGTATTTTCGTGACTTGCACATATTCAACATTCATATTTAAACAACCAAACTTGATGATTAAAGCATATTAAACATCCATGGCAGTTATCATATCATCATCCAACATATAGTAAAATTGTTTTAGGAGTTCTCACCTTGAGTTTTAAACGATTTAATTAAAAATTCGCTATAGCTCCGCTACTCGAGTTCCGAAGCTCACTATTCTTCAGATTTTAGCTCCTAAATGCCTCAACCAAAACTTGATATGCCTAGGGGCGCACGACCTAGGGTGAAGCAAGGGTTGTGCTCAACCTATGAGGAAGTGAGGTGGAGTTTGTGAAGAACAAGGAGAAAAGTGGAGTTTTGGGATCGTTTTGAGTTGTTTTACTATATATAACTATATTTTATAATTTAATTTCTTTTTGAAATAAATTTTGACATTATTTCCGTTAGGATGGAAGCCATTAAAGTGGAAGCAAAAGATTAAGAATATGAAGAAGAAGAACAATGAAAATGAAGAGAAGAGGGTAGGGTATTTAGAGGAAAAGAAGAGTATAAAGGAAGACATGTACACATCACCTTTTGCATTACAATTTCAAGGCTTCTCCTACACACCTCCCCTCCTCCAAAGCACGTCTAGAGCCTCCCCCTATATGTACATCACTTACATCTTCTCATGTGTGCATATGTTGACTTATAAAAGCTTAAGGAGTAAGTTTGCTTAAAATATCTTATATATTTTTATATTATTTTCTCAAACTTAATTATTTTCATATAGGTATGTTTATGTGTGTGTTATATGTATGCATATGTACATGTATATATGTATGTAACATATTCCTACAACGTCGCACAACTTCCACACGTTGTATCGTTATAAATCCCGATTCCAATTTTCGGTCATATTTTCTCTTTTAAATCAATATGCATATTTTTGTAAATAAATTTTGAAAATAAATTTTGAAAATAAATTTTCTTATCATTACTAACTAAAAAATGATCACATTTTATTTATGAAATCATATAAATTAATATAAATAATCATTCACAAAATTATTTGTATTATCGATAAAGCTAAACGATCATTTATTTCAAGTGATATATTTATGGGTCGTTACAGACTCCCCTCCTTAAAATAATTTCGTCCTTGAAATTTAGATAAGAAGAAAATATCTCCAAAGGAAATATATTCGATATAATGAATATATACAAAAATATGGATAAGTGACTACACCACAGGTGGTGAGCACATTACAATGACATATTTGATACAGTTCATTCTTTCATCCTAAATTCGGGATATGCCTTTTTCATTCTATCTTCCTTTTCCCAAGTGGAATCCTCAACATCTCCACTACATTGAACTTTGACTAACCTTACTACCTTCCTCCCTAATCGTTTCTCATCACGATCAACGATTCGAACAAGTCGTCTAATAACTGCCAAATTCTGTTCCACCTCCAAGTCTTCCTGAGCAGCTGTTTCTATGATTTGCTCTGGGTCATGCACATGTTTTCTTAAATGAGATACATGAAAAACATTATGTACTCCTGCCAACCTTTCTGGTAATTGCACTCGATAAACTAGTGGGTCGGTTCATTCAAGAATGGGAAATGGTCCAACATATCGAGGTGCTAACTTCCTAGCTCTTCCAAACTTCACCACTTGTGACACCCCACTCCAAGACCCACATTAGCAAAGAGTATTACTAGGTAACACCGTCTGCTAATACGAAGAATAGAGCTGGATAGGAGCGACCATCTATAAACTTGTCTTAATTATCTATTGAATACGCCATCAATTGCCACTTCTAACCTAAATGGATCGACATATCCAATAAATACTTAATACAAAGCCATAGGTGGCTGAAGGATCTATCAGAATAAAATATAACAACTTAAATGTAATACACATCACAGAACAATAGATCATCACATGCATTTTCACATATAAAGATACATTACAGAGTATACAAAATGATACATGTCAAGTGGTAAAGTAAACCACAATATACAGGCGAGTCAAAAGAATTCATATCAGAGTTATAGCCAAAAAGGACTACACAAAAAGTTATAACAAAAAGGAGCTAGCGGAATAGTCCATGCGAAAGCAAAATAGGCTAAGTCCAATGTACCTAACCTGAAACATCTCGGTCTGACCCGAGTATAAAATACACAGGTCAGTCTAGCTAAACAAATCAGTTAGATAAACTAAATGATAATGAACATACATAGTCATAAAGTACCACAAATATCTCCAAAAGAGATAATCAGATCATCTAATAGAATATGAATGAAAACAAGCATCATAACATCGGCAACTCAAATAAACCAAGGATATCATATCCCAAAACAAGCCAGAAGGCAATTAACAAATACCAATAAAGGTAACACAAGTTTCCACAAGGTAATCGCTATATATCATGTGGTTCAAAGAACCTACCCCGAAAGGCGATACACTAAGGAAATATAATTGTCAAAGAAATAAAAGATGCTCGAGCTCAGTACTGTATAACAAGGATCCATACGCCCGAAGGCAACAAACCCAATATCTCTCGAGCAGTGACGAATGACCAACTCCAAAAGCGATACTATAGGGCAAAAAACCGTAGTGGCGAAGGTCCGGAGACCCAGTACTGGACACCACTAACTGGCGGAATGTGTCATAACTCTTAGATAGGAACCCGGAAAATGTTAGCGTGAGTCCCATACCCCACGTTCGCACTAAACGGTTTACTAACCGTTAGTCAATTTCACACTCAAAGCAGTACAAAGTTCACCTCATCTCATCGGTAAACCAGACCCAAAGGTCAAAACGGTCAAACAAATAGATTAGGAATTATCTAAAAAGATAAACCCACGTGTTCATAGCACGCGTTTTATTTAATCATTTAATTCTCCTCCCTCTTTGCTCGAAGTGCAAAATTGTGTGCGTTTTATATAGAAATTATAATTTGGAGAAACGAGCTTTTAATACAATTTAAAAAGGTTATTTTATAAAAAAACCCATGTACTAAATCTAAAATGAATCATCAAAGTCAACTAAAGTGAAACAACTAATTGGAGAAAGAAGAATCGATCAAAAATTGGAATCCCACACAAAGTAGGCAAGTTGAGCTGTGACAAGCAGATTCAGACGTCTGAATTATATATTTCAGACGTCTGAAACTGGAGCTCAGGCAATACTTTGCCTAGGCCAATGATGGCCAAATCATGTCGGAAGCAATCGGATGAGTGATGATCGCTAGGGGTTTACGCCAAATGACTACCCAGCCTTCAAGACTCATCAATACACTCCGACCAACATGCCCAAACAACCATATAAGGATTTTTCATAGATTTTGACTTCAAACGCCAAAAATTGGAATATTCATTAAACCAATTCAATTCAAAAGCAAATGGACAAGGAAAATATGTTAGGAATTGCTACCTAACACTATCAAAGGTATAGATGTAGATGTGAGTTCAAAAACTCACCTTTTAAACCCAAACACAAATGATAAGCTCTAGAACAAGCAATAGGTTAATCTCTCTTCAACAGTACCCCAAGAACTTCAATCTATAATCAAAGATGAAGTTTTCTCTAAGTTAAGATATTAGGAATTTCTGAGAATTTGAAGAGGGATTGAGATGGAGAAGATGAAAAGAAGGCTTACCTAAGCTTCTCTTGGATTTTGGACTTGAATTTGAGTTTGCAAATGAATCTAGGGCTTAGGCATTTCCATTTCCCATTATTTCCCCTATTTTTGCTAAAGCTTGAGAAAAAGAAAATGAAATGAGTGAATGGATGAAGAGAGGGGGGCTGAGTTAGGGTATAAGATGAGTTGGGTGAAACCCAAACCCAAAAGCCCACTAGAAAATAGCAAAATTCATCTTACTCCAAACATATCGATGCTTATACTCAAAAAAGTCGCAAACACCATTTTGAACTCAATGAAAGTGGTCTCGAGTCCAAATTGTTGATTCTTAACTTCATTCCTCATTCAGATGTCTGAAATTTTCAAACCAGACGTCTGAATCTAGAAAATATGAGTTGCCTAGAATAATATTCAGACGTCTGAATTGTCCATTTCAGACGTCTGAAAATGGCAATTTTAGCATATTTCCTTTCTGGTTTGACTCGAACAATTTCAGACGTCTGAATGCTTCATTTCAGACGTCTGAATCCCTGTAAGATAGTTTTTACTTATTTTTCCAAATAGACACCTCCGTAACTCGATCCACAAAGACTTTTCACTATTTCGACTATTCCTTTACGAATAGTGACTTTTTCAGACTAAAATCCGACTAACGATGCTATATTTAAATAAAACATTTAAATATACCATCGTAAAATATGCGGGTTGTTACAGACTCCCCTGCTTAAAGAAATTGTGTCCTCGCAATACTTAAGAAGAAAATAAATAGTAACAACCATAAAAGCATATCAACACAAAAGAAAATTTGAAATAAGAAGTTCACCATAAAGAGCACGAAAGAGTAAATCCGGATGTGTTTGCTCGATGAATTCTCAAGATTCCCAAGAGCAAAACTTAGGATTTGAGGGCCATTGAACTTTCACAAGAAGAACATCTTTATTTCGAAGGTGTTTAACCTCCGAAGTAATGATACAAAGAGAATGTTGCTCATAAGTTAAATTTGGTGAAACTTCAATTTCTTCAATAATACCGGACTCAAGAACAGAATCGGAATCCCAAAGGTATTTTCGTAGTTGAGAGACGTGAAACACGTCGTAAATAGAAAAAGATTGAGCCGGTAATAAAAAGGCGATAAGCCACAGAACAAATACGTTCGGTGATGGGAAAGGGACCAACATATCGAGGTGCTACTTTTCTGATCGACTGAAACGCACATCACCCATCAAAGGTGAAACATGAATGAACACCAATAAAATCTAGACCTAAAACCAGCTTCTCACCGGCTTTAAGCCAACACAAAGAAAATCGGCATGGCCTTCCGTAGAGTACCTCGAAAGGTGCCATACCAATACAAGATTGGAAGCTTACTATAGGAAGGAAACTCAATAAGAGACATATGATATTCCCAACTTCCACCAAAATCAAGAACACATGCACGAAAGAGATCTACGAGAGTTTGATTCACACGCTCGGTTTGTCCATCGGATTGAGGACGATAAGCGGTGCTAAAACTAAGCTTTGTTCCCAAAGCTTTTGAAGACCTTACAAAAATCCACTAGAAAAGTAATGGATCACGATTGCTAATAATAGAAGTAGGAACTCCATGCAATATAACAGGACATAGAGTTCAGCCAAAAGAGGTATAGTCAAAAAGAGAAGGACGAGCCTCAAGGCTACACAAAACAAGAGATGAACATGAATTGAATTCATGATCTCGAATCTCACACGTGGATAAAGTCCCGAGATCACTCCATTCGGATATCATCATAGAAACATCCGCTTGTTGCATACGATTAAGGGCATTGGCAACACGATTGCCCTTTCCGGAAGCATAAAAATATCAAGATCATAAGATGCAAGGAACTCGAGCCAACGTTGTTGACGCAAATTAAGTTCCTTTTGAGAAAATAAATATTTCAAAGATTTATGATCGGAGTAGAGTACAAATTTCTCTCCCAAAAGATAATGAACCAAATTCTAAGAGCGACAACAATAGCCGCGAGCACCAGATCATGAATGGCATATCTAGTCTCAACAAGCTTTAATTATCAAGAAGAAAATGCGATAACACATTCCCCTTTGCAAGAGAATGACACCAAAACCAATACGACTAGTATCAGTACAAACAATAAAGTCTTGGTTCCCTTCGGGAACCGCAAGAATAAAAGCATTGGAAAAGAGTTCCTTTAATCGATTCCCTTTCCCGAAAAGCTAAGATTTTCAAAATCATAATTAACTTTATATATATTCATCTTTTTAGAAAAATTAACTTTGTACAAGAATTTACTGTGTTTGACTGTCTCATCATAGCGTTTAGGAGATTCCTATCGATAACGTTGATTAAGCGCATCGACCAGAATCCTTAAAGCACTCAATGGGCAAAACAACACAAAATTATCTTATATATGATAACCATGTCTCTTATAAAATTTACAAATACTCTTTGCTCATTTAAGAACAAAACCCAATTATACTTATAAATATCTTATTAAAAAGATTTGCAAATTTTAAATTTGCTATTTACATCCATAATCAATAAATATAAGGATAAACTAATCGAGATATTCGTAGAATACTCGATTCACAAAATGGATGAAATAAGGTAGAAGGTTCGTCAAATCGAATGACATAACGAACCGCTCACAAAAATCATAACGAGTGCAGAATGCGGTAAGAGGATGTTACCTTCCGCAACTCGTAGCTGATGAAAACCGGTGGCAAGGTCGAACTAAAAAGACCTTAGCACCACTCAAAAGACTGCTTAGGTGATAATTCTAAGACAAAACTCAAAAATACCGGAAAATTCACAAACTACTTGAATGAGAGAAATAACACTTTCCTCATCAAGTGGGTTTAAAGAACAAATGATGCCACCGAATTTGGAAATCGGAATCATTAAGAATAAAAGAAATCTGCTTAACAGATTGAAGATGTCGAAGATGAATAGTCCACATTGGACATAGGATATGGGCTTCATAATAATTAAGCCAATCCTTTCCCAAAAAAAAACAATTTTCGAAGCCTAAATAATGCATAACATGCAAATCGGCTCGAAAAGAATAATCACAAAATAATCTCGACATTTTTACAAAGCAAACTGAAGGTTGCGGATCCACCAACCGGATTCGCAATTCTCAGTGAAGTCATCAAACGCATAATATTTAAAGAAAAAGAATCAACAAGTTCTCTTGATATAAAAGAGTGGGAGGCACCCGTATCAAAAGAAACCAAATAAGAAGATCACGAAATAAAATAATGCCATCAAGGATAGGAGGAGAATTACCTCTGGACTGAGAGGAACCTCCAAAAGCCTTAGCAACATAAAGCTTGCCAGACTTGGCACTAGCAGGAGCAGTAGGGCAGGTAGAAATACGATGACCTTCCTTCTTGCAATAACGGTAGAAGAGAGGCTTAGGACAAGCTCGAATCATATGATCAGGAGAACCACAATTGAAACACTTCCGAATGGAAGGTGTTCCAGCAGATTGAGAGTTAGAACCAGATTCAACAAGCTTTTTCTTCTTGGAAGGGAAAAATTCCTGTTTATGAAACAGAAACTTCTTCTTATTGGGATTCTCACGAACCTCAATATCATCACCACTAACACACTCCTTCTCGATGGCTTCGAGATGAAGTGCCAAGTTAACCAACTCCTCAAAAGAAAGCTTAAGCTGAAGCATTAAAGACTTCTTAAGATATTTCTTAAGACCAGAGACAAACTTCAGATTCTTCTTATACAAAGTGCTAATAAATTCAAGACCATAATTAGATAAGGCCTTGAATGATGTAGCATATTCAGAAACGGAGGACTTCCCTTGCTTCAACTCAAGGAAAGAATAAAAGGCACGATGATTCAAAGATTCGTAACATTCGTACTACCCTTTGATGTACCGTAATATGTGTCCCTGTTCTATGTTTATCATATTTTGTTCTGAACTCAGCTCTGATACCAAGCTGCGACGCCCCACTCCGAGACCCACATTAGCAAAGAGTATTACTAGGTAACAATGTCTGCTAATACGGAGAATAGAGCTGGATAGGAGTGACCATCTATAACCTTGTCTTAATTATCTATTGAATACGCCGACAATTGCCACTTCTTACCTAAATGGATCGACATATCCAATAAATACTTAATACAAAGCCATAGGTGGTTGAAGGATCTATCAGAATAAAATATAACAACTCAAATGTAATACACATCACAGAACAGTAGATCATCACATGCATTTTCACATATACAGATACATTACAGAGTATACAAAATGATACATGTCAAGTGGTAAAGTAAACCACAATATACAGGCGAGTCAAAAGAATACATATCAGAGTTACAGCCAAAAAGGACTACACAAAAAGCTATAACAAAAAGGAGCTAGCGGAATAGTCCATGCGGAAGCAAAATAGGCTAAGTTCAATGTACCTAACCTGAAACATCTCGGTTTGACCCGAGTATAAAATACACGGGTCAGTCTAGCTAAACAAATAAGTTAGATAAACTAAATGATAATGAACATACATAGTCATAAAGTACCACAAATATCTCCAAAAGAGATAATCAGATCATCTAACAGAAGATGAATGAAAACAAGCCTCATAACATCGGCAACTCAAATAAACCAAGGATATCATATCCCAAAACAAGCCAAAAGGTAATTAACAAATACCAATAAAGGTAACACAAGTTTCCACAAGGTAATCGCTATATATCGTGTGGTTCAAAGAACCTACCCCGAAAGGCGATACACTAGGGAAATATAATTGTCAAAGAAACAAAAGATGCTCGAGCTCAATACTGTATAACAAGGATCCATACGCCCGAAGGCAACAAACCCAATATCTCTCGAGCGGTGACGAATGACCAACTCCCAAAGCGATACTATAGGGCAACAAACCGTAGTGGCGAAGGTCCGGAGACCCAGTACTGGACACCAATAACTGGCGGAATGTGTCACAACTCTCAGAAAGGAACCCGGAAAATGTTAGCGTGAGTCCCATACCCCACATTCGCACTAAACAATTTACTAACCGTTAGTCAATTTCACACTCAAAGCAGTACAAAGTTCACCTCATCTCATCGGTAAACCAGACCCAAAGGTCAAAACAGTCAAACAAATAGATTAGGAATTAACTGAAACGATAAACCCACGTGTTCATAGGACGCGTTTTATTTAATCATTTAATCTTCCTCCCTCTTCGCTCGAAGTGCAAAATTGTGTGCGTTTTATATAGAAATTGTAATTTGGAGAAACGAGCTTTTAATACAATTTAAAAAGGTCATTTTATAAAAAAAAACCCGTGTACTAAATCTAAAATGAATCATCAAACTCAACTAAAGTGAAACAACTAATTGGAGAAAGAAGAATCGATCAAAAATTGGAATCCCATACAAAGTAGGCAAGTTGAGCTGTGACAAGCAGATTCAAACGTCTGAATTGTATATTTCAGACGTCTGAAACTAGAGCTCAGGCAATACTTTGCCTAGGCCAATGATGGCCAAATCATGTTGGAAGCAATCAGATGAGTGACGATGGCTAGGGGTTTACGGCAAATGACTACCCAGCCTTAAAGACTCACCAATACACTCCGACCAACATGCCCAAACAACCATATAAGGATTTTTCATAGATTTTGACTTCAAACGCCAAAAATTGGAATATTCATTAAACCAATTCAATTCAAAAGCATATGGACAAGGAATATATGTTAGGAATTGCTACCTAACACTATCAAAGATATAGGCGTAGACGTGAGTTCAAAAACTCACCTTTTAAACCCAAACACAAATGATAAGCTCTAGAACAAGCAATAGGTTAATCTCTCTTCAACAATACCCCAAGAACTTCAATCTATAATAAAAGATGAAGTTTTCTCTAAGTTAAGATATTAGGAATTTCTGAGAATTTGAAGAGGGATTGAGATGGAGAAGATAAAAAGAAGGCTTACCTAAGCTTCTCTTGGATTTTGGACTTGAATTTGAGTTTGCAAATGAATCTAGGGCTTAGGAATTTCCATTTCCCATTCTTTCCCTCATTTTTGCTAAAGCTTGAGAAAAAGAAAATGAAATGAGTGAATGGATGAAGAGAGGGGGGCTGAGTTAGGGTATAAGATGAGTTGGGTGAAACCAAAACCCAAAAGCCCACTAGAAAATAGCAAAATTCAACTTACTCCAAACATATCGATGCTTATACTCAAAAAAGTCGCAAACACCATTTTGAACTCAATGAAAGTGGTCTCGAGTCCAAATTGTTGATTCTCAACTTCATTCCTCATTCAGACGTCTGAAATTTCCAAACCATACGTCTGAATCTGGAAAAATATGAGTTGCTTAGAATAATATTCAGACGTCTGAATCGTCCATTTCAGACGTCTGAAAATGGCAATTTTATCCTATTTCCTTTCTGGTTTGACTCGAATAATTTCAGACGTCTGATTGCTTCATTTCAGACGTCTGAATCCCTGTAAGACAATTTTTACTTATTTTTCCAAATAGACACCTTCGTAACTCGATCCACAAAGACTTTTCACTATTTCGAATGTTCCTTTACGAATAGTGACTTTTTCGGACTAAATTCCGACTAACGATGCTATATTTAAATAAAACATTTAAATATACCATCGTAAAATATGCGGGTTGTTACACCACTCCTCTCATCGAGGAGACTTTCAAAAAGACCGAATGTCCAACTAAGAATTCTAGAATTCTACGCCTTTGGTCTGCATAACTTTTCTATCTGCTCTGGGCTTCCTTTAGCTTCTTTCTAATCAATCAACCTTTTCTGAAGCTTGTCGTATCATCTCAGGACCAAGCATTAACTGATCTCTTGTTTCAATCCAACATGCTGGGACCTACATGGACGACTATATAGAGCTTCATACATTGCCATGCTAATACTAGCTTGATAACTATTGTTATAAGAGAACTCTACTAAATGCAAATTATTTTCCCATGAGCCTTCAAAGTCTAGATTACATGCTCTGAGAAGATCTTCCAAAATGCAGTTGACTCTCTCCGTCCATCCATCAGTTTTGGGGTGATAGGCAGTGCTTATATTCAGCCTTATTCCTAAAGCGGTCTGTAATGCTTCCCAAAACTGACTAGTAAAGATTGGATCCTGATCGCTTACTATACTGCTCGGAACTCCATGCAATCGTACAGTTTCCTTTTTATATATATATATATATATATATATATATATATATATATATATCTGCAAGGCTTGCAGCGGTCCTTATTGGCTTAACTGGAATGAAGTGTGCACTTTTAGTTAATCGGTCGATGATAACCCAAATGCTTTCATTCCCCTTCCTCGTTCGAGGCAAACCATCAATGAAATCCATTGATATTTGATCCCACTTCCAAGCTAGAATCTCCAGAGGTTGAACTAACCCTGTAATTTTCTGCTGGTCGCTCTTGACTTGTTGACAATTGGCGCATCTTCTAACATAAATGGATATGTCCCTTTTCATGCTTTTCCACCAAAATGTGCACTTCATATCTTTGTACATTTTGTTAATTCCCAGATGATTGTTAAGTTTGGTTTTGTGATATTTAGCTAATACCTAACACCTAAGATTTTCTACATCCGGAACACAAACTTGCCCATTTAATCGTAAAACTATGTGGCTGTCAAATTCAAAGCTTGTATCCTGCCCTTTGGATTTAGCTTTAAAAATCTTCTTTAGGAATTGATCTTCTTTTTTCTTGCTGTAAATTCTTCCCAGAAGAGATGGAGTTACTACAAAATAAGAAATAACAGCATACTTCCTACTCAATGCATCTACTACTACGTTGGCTTTCCCGGGTGCGTATAAAATATCTAGATCATAAGATGCGAGAAATTCCAACCAACGTTGCTGCCTCATGTTTAAATCTTTCTGAGCGAAAAGATACTTTAAAGATTTATGATCCATAAAGAGCTTAAACTTTTCACCTAATTAAAAGAGGAAATTTTATTTAATAAGGTCAATTCAAAGTTTTATTGAATAAACTATGAAAATTTCTTACCCAGCAAATAGTGCCTCCATATTTTTAATGCAAACACCACAGCTAATAATTCTAAGTCGTGTGTTGCATAATTCTTCTCATGAGTCTTTAGTTGTCTTCTTGCATAACCAATCACCCTCTCTTCCTGCATCAGAACTGCACCAACTCCTTCTCCACAAGCATCGGTATAAACGGTTAATCCACTATTTCCATTTATAATTTCTAGAACTGGAGCAGTTGTTAATCTCTTTTTGAGTTCTTGGAATGCTGCTTCATATTTAGGAGTCAAGATAAATTTAGCATCCTTCATGGTCAACTTCGTTAGGTGGTAGGCAATCTTTGAGAAGTCTTGAATGAATCTTCTATAATACCATGCCAGACCTAAAAAGCTTCGAATCCCTTTAGGAGTTTGTGGCTGCTTTCAATTTAGAACAACCACAACCTTTACAAGATCTACTGAAATCCCGTCCCTTCACACTATATGTCCAAGGAATCTTACCTCCTTTTCCCAAAAATGGCACTTTGAGACTTTGGCTTTAAGCACATTATTTCTTAATATCTCCAACAGAATTTCTAGATGCCTTTCGTGTTCTTCTTCTGTCTTAGAATAGATAAGGATATCATTGATAAAGACTAACACGAATTTTTTAAGTACATCTATAAATACTCTATTCATAAGGTCTACAAAATAAGCGGGCGCATTGGTTAGCCCAAAAGGCATAACGAACCATTCAAAGAAAGTATTTGACCCTTAAATGCAGTTAGATGGATGCATTCTTCTGCGGTTCTCAGCTGATGGAATCCTGTAGCTAGGTCCATTATCAAGAATAACCGAGCACCATGTAACTGATCAAACAAATCATCTATTCGAGGTAGAGGATACTTGTTCTTAATCGTTTGTTTATTCATATCTCGGTAATCCACGCACAACCTTAGAGATCCATCTGACTTGGCCACAAAAACTACTGCCGATCCCCAACTTGAACGACTCGGTGGTCATATCAACCCTTTCTTTAATAGCTCTTGAGTTTGGTTATTTAACTCCTCCCTCTCTTTTGGAGCCATCCTTCGGTCATGTTGTTTAATTGGTCTTGCATCAGAAATCAAATCAATACGAAATTCGATTTCCCAATGTGGGGGTAAACTCTTCAATTCTTCAAAAACGTCTGGGAATTCTTTAACAACAGGTATGGTTCCTAATCCTTCATCTAATGCATATAGGAAACTTCCTCTCCTTGGACTAGGATCTTCACAAGATATTTCTATAAACCTCCCAAAACGGGTCCATAAGGTTATCGTCCTACAAACGCAATCAAGAACAGCTTTATACTTAGTTAACCAATCCATACCAAGCAAAATTTCAAATCCAATAAAATCTAAGACAAATGGGTCGAAAGGAAATTGATAGGAATAATGGAAAATCGAATTTTTTTCACAATTCATACAAAGGTTAGCGGTACCACATATAGGATTCGTCATGCAAATAGGGGTATCAACTAACTTATGTTCAAGTTTTAATTCGTCTATGGTTTTCTTAGTAATAAAACTATGAGAAGCTCTTGTATCAAACAATACTCTAACTAAAACATCTTTGATAAAAATATTACCTTCCAAAACTCCCTTGCGCTTCACATCCTGAGAGGTTGAAGGCTCATCCTTAATTGCGTAGACTCTAGCTTGCTCTCCCTTCCTCATGATCAGAAAATCCTTGATCATGTGTCCCAGTTGATGACAATTATAGTAATTCGGTGGTGGCCTATGAACCTTGGGGTTCTTGCAATGAGTCAATAGGTGGCCTTTTTGTTGGCAATTGTAACACGTAGCCTCTTTCAAATAGTTACCTTGGGCTCCTCCTCCAAATTTGCCTTGACATGGATTTTTTCCATTTTGATTAATCTTCCTCTTCTTCCAATTGTTGGTGTTATTGTTGCTGTTATTGGTCTAAGCTACTACCGGCTTTGTCTTGTCCAATGTCTCATAATGGAATCACATATCCAGCAAATTTATGACCCCTTAACATGGGCAGTCATCCTGCTCTGGTATTTCTCGTTTATTCCAGAAATGAACTTCTCATTTTTCTTCAAAGGCATGTCAATTAGACTCGGCCCAAAACAAGATAATTCGTTGAACTTATTAGCATACTCCTCAATAGTCATTTCCTCCTGCTTCGGATCCATAAAGCTTCTATAAAGATGAGATTTTCCCAACGCTGACATGTACTACTCCTCCAAAACCTCCTTAAACCTTTCCCAAGAGAAATTGTCCTCTGAATCATTTAGGGTAATAGACTCCCACCAAGCCAGAGCCCCTTTCTGAAGTTGCCAAGAATCTCGTTTGCTCATAACTGATGTTTTAACAACCTGAGAATTTTAATGATTTTTATAACGTAATTAACTAAATTTTTCATGAAAATAAACAATAAAATTTTAGAAATGAAAATTTGATATTTGGTATGCGTATATTGAAGCATAAAAAGTGTCAGATTTTCATTACAAATATTTAAGTTTGTTCTGTTGTGAAATTTCAATTAAATTTTAAATCAATTAATATTTGCTGAAAATATTTTTTTTTGAAATCTGAATATTTTTATATAATAAAAATGTAAATCATTTTCTGAGTGAGATGTCATATTTCGTTTCGCCAAATTTGGACTTCTATAGCTCTGTTTACCTTATTTTCGGCAGTTTAGCATCATTTTCGGCAGCGAATATCGACTTTTGATAGGATGGTCTTATCTCTAATATCTATGTACCATTTTGTTTGCCTCGTCGTGATGATCTCCATAGTATATTCATTTGTCAATTTTGGTGTCCGGTAGACGGCAAAATCTGCGAAACGGTTAGCCGTATCGGTACCTGTTTTGAACCTTATTGTTTCCTTGTGACCATTCATTTATCCACCGTACGAAAATGAATAGTCAGTAGCCTTAAATATTCCTTGAAATTCGGTCATGACCTTTTACCATTCCATCATTTCAATTTATATTGCTATTTCATTCTGGTTCGTTTCATATACTTTCAGTCTCTCCTCTTCCTCCTTTCATTTTGCCGTACGATAAAAAAAATACAATCTAAGTTTGCTTTTAGATGCTGATTTGGACCCAGCTGGTTCGTTCTTCCTCATATTGATTTGATTCTGCACTTAAGTCACATATGTTAATATATAAGTTTATATGAAAGCTGCTCATCCTCAAAACTTGCTCACTTGTACATCTTCTTGCCCCCGACCCATTTCCTTCCACCTCACCTGCCCTCTCCCTGACCCTTGCCGATCTCCTCCAACACGCACCTTCCTCCACCGCCTGTTGCTTGACTTGCACCGCACCCAAACCCTCCTCCCACCACATGCTCAGCCAAAGTTACCCTCAAGCACATCGCCTACAAACTCCACGTGAACAAAACCCGAAGCCACGCCCCTCCGACCTCCACTTCTGCCATGACTTAGCTTCCCCTCTACCACACAACCCATCCCCTATCGCCGAGCATAGCCGAGCACACCATTTCCTCCAACACAGCAGACCCCCTGACAACCTCTACTTGCCAAACCCATCACCACCCTATCTGCACCAAACTGTCGCACCTCCGCCCTCTGCCAGTGGAACCCGCCACCACATCAAGCGATCCACCACGTAGCCCGAGACTGCCCTCCACCTCTTTAACACAGCAGCACCACAACCAAAACCCACACCGAGCCCACCTACAGCAGTAGTAGTCGCAAGCCTCCTCCCACGTCCAGCCATGTCCGAGCAAACCCCTCCGCCCATCAGTCCTTGCACCACTCACCCGTCGAGCCTTCCTTTTCCCGCCTTGTGCACCACCATGTTCCCTGCCACCAAACTCGCCCATAACTGAGTCAGTCAAACCCTTCACTTGAGCTGCCATTCGCACCTTCTAGTCGCCCAGCATTGTACACCCTCCGACCTGCCGCATCACCCCATAGCAACCTTCTCTTATTTAAAAAGTATATATAATATATTTAATGTATTTATTTAAATTTGAGTTGATTATTGAAATAATTTTAATATATATATATATTATGTTTAAATAAATATGTTGTTGAATTTTGAAAATATGGGTTTTAATAAATAATTGATTTTTAAAAATATAATATGAAGATTTCTATTTTAAATATGTGTTTTAAATTGAATATTGATTTATATATATATATATATATGTATGTATGTATGTATGTATGTATAATATAAAGATTTTATTTTAAATATGTGAGTAAATTTTAGATTTTTTAAATTATATATTTTGTTTCCATCGATTCAAGTCCATCGTGCTTTGCTTTGGAATTTATGCTTGGATTCATAGCATATTTTATTGTCAAATTTCTCTAGCCTCGAAAGGTGAGCGATCTCTCATGACTAGCATTCATATGTTTAGTAAACTGATTTCACATGAAATGACATTTGGAATATGTTGTTAATTTGAATTGTTAGTTATTTAATTATTAAATATGATATGCTATTATTTGCATTTGTTCACCTATGATAATTGACATTATTGACACCAATAACCTGTTAATATATGTATATTATATTTAATTTCACAATTATGATCATATTTGCCATTGATATGCTATGTCATTTATATTATTATTTTATTGTTCTCACATTGCAAGTTCCTTGATAGTTAGGAATTCCCTATGGGTTGAAATGATACATACCCAAATGGTTTTATAGATTAGGGAAAATAGTTATGGGTTGAAATGATAAACCCAAGCGATTTTATTGATTTGAATTTTGGGATTGCATGTTGAAATGATATATACCCGTAAATATTAATTATTGCGGATTGAAATGATAAATATCTGTATAACATGACCATATGATAGAAAACTATATATGGACAATGTTGGTCTATTTTTGAAAAAAATGATTTCCATGGTTTTGAAAGGAAATATATGGGTTTTAATAAATATTAATCTTTAAAATATAATATAAATATTTTATTTTAATATGTGTAAAATTTAGATTTTTAAAATTATATATTAGGAAATTTTAAATTTATAAGTTAGTTTTGAAAATATAAATTTTAAGATTTTACTTATAATTTTATTATTTTTAAATATATAAGATAAGATTCAATATAAAAATAAATTTAATAATAAGTTTTAATTTAATAAAAATTTAATATAATATAATTTAATAAAATTTAATTTAACTAATATATATAATATGTTTAAAATATTTATTTAAAATTTATATTTATATTTTTATATAGATTTTGTAATAACTTTAATAAATACAGGTTAGAAAGATAAACTAAAGTTGATTTGTAATTTAATTTGTTTAAGAATTGAATTTAAATAAAATTGATTTGAAACTTATTGATTTTGAGATTTTGAAAGATATGATTTTATATCTTGATAACTGGATTTTTGATTAAAGTTGATTAGATGAATATTTTCAATTTAAATAAATTTGAAGTTAGATATTTAATTATTGATTTTATTTAGATTGGTAATTTGAGATTTTATTTAAAGGTTATTAAAAATGATTAAGTGAATATTTTCAGATTTAAATAAAATAAAAGTTGAATATTGAAATATTAATGAAATTTATCAAATTGGGTTATTGTATATTGTTTGAATATTTAACTTTGAAACCTATTGAATTGGAAGTGGTTTAAATCTGTAGTTCAAACTTGGATAAATCGATATAAATTAAAATGGTTTTAATGAGAATTTGAATTGAACCTTTAACCATTTTAATTGAAATTGTTGAACTGAGATTGATTGAATTTGGAACTAAAGTTGATTTGGATTGATTTATGAAATTAGAAGAAACAATTCTAATTTGAAAAACTATTTTGATATAAACTCTTTTAAATCTATAAACTATTTTAATATATATTATTTTAAAATTTTAAACAATTTTAATGTATATAAATTTTAATATATAAACAATTTTAATATATATATGTATTTTAATATATAAACTATTTTAATATATATAAACTATTGTGTGGTTATGATTTTGGAAATGGAAATGGTTTAAAGTGAATATGATTTCGAAAGTGATATGATTTTCAAATGAATATGATATTTTAATATGAAGTATGAATTGTTTAAAAATAAAAATGACCACGTTGTGAAATAAGCGTTTGGTTGTCAAACAGAGACTGGGATCGAATATTGTCATACTCTCTGCCAAAACCGAAAACCACTATAACAACTATGTAGGTGGTGGAGATTCCAGAACGAAGTAGTATGGTTTGGCGAACGTCTATATGAGGTATGAATGCAGCCCTGACTCCCACGAGTCAGCTTGATGTGACTAAAACAGGAGCCACGTTGAGCCAAGTGGTGCGCTCCCCTTATCGGGCACATTTCTTCGGTACCATTCTATTACTTTGTGATTTGATTGGGTGCACCTTTGATTATGGGAGAGTGTCTCGAGATAGGCAGTAGTAGCTACTATGCGTTACCACCAGTCCGGATCCGCAAAACGGTAGTATCCTTCCCTGGACATTGCCTCGCGTGCCTTGTCACATGTCTTATCGCGCCTATTACGAGTTTGGTTTGTACCGTACCTATGGAGTGCTTTCTGAGTAAACCACCAGTTTGGTGGAGCTTACAGTATCTGTGTAGACTACGGGAATATATAAAATGTGTTAAGGGAGATATGGGTAACGCCTTAACGCTATTTTAATAGTTTACTTTAGTATAGACATTATTTATGTAGCGTATTGTACTATGTATGTAGATAGTTTAACAGATCCTTAAAGGATGGGAACCCCAAACATCCTTTAAGTTATATTGCATTTCACTTGGACATTTCACTTGAGTTGATTTACTAGCATAAGAATGTTAATCCTGACTTGAGTGTTTTGTGTTTTGCTTTATGCTCGGGTCAGACTGAGTGTCACAACATTTGAGACTCACCTTTGGAGCTAGAAGCTTTGCTTGAAGATCTATCTATTCAGGTTCCAGTTATTTCTAGTTTTATGTGTAGGATCTAGATTTACTAGCATAAGAATGTTAATCCTGACTCGAATATTTTGTGTTTTGCTTTATGCTCGGGTCAGACTGAGTGTCACAACATTTGAGACTCACCTTTGGAGCTAGAAACTTTGCTTGAAGATCTATCTATTCAGGTTCCAGTTATTTCTAGTTTTATGTGTAGGATCTAGATTAACCCTAGAGGGGGGTGAATAGGGTTATAGCAAATTTTCTTGAATTAAACACGAAATCAAACCGCAGATAAATAAATATGCTGTAAAGTAAATCACACACAAAATTTACCTAGCTTCGGCAACCCCTGCCTACTGCTGCATTCCCAGATTTCTATTAGAATTAAACAGTATCCCGCTTACAAACACTCTAACAGACTCGCACACCCTGCTACCGCCTATAGATTTTTGCAAACTCGCACACCCTGCTCATTGAACTAATCCTAACTAGACAATCTGACACTACCTAAACCTAGGTGGTGATTTACCCTGATTTGATTCTAAAGAGTACAAACTAAAAATCCAAAGAAAAAAACAAGGGCAAAAATTAAATTTTAAACTTTAAAACAATTTTGCCCTTAAAATAAAATTCCCCGGCCCAAATTAAAAACTAAAACAAATTCCTTGTTTGCACAAGGTCGGCCCCCTTTATAATTTTCTCTAGCCAATTTATGTCGGCCCAATTTCTTTTATCCCGTTCCCTTTTTCTTATGTGCTCTGGCCCGTTTTCATTTTTGTTGAGATAATGGCGATTCAAAAACTTAGGGCTTTGGCTTCGTCTTTCTTTTGAGATTAGAGCTGGTGAATCTGGAATTGGTGCTTCGGCTTGATCTCGTTCCTCTGTTGCTCTGATTTAGGGCTTCTGCTCGATTCTGGAATTTTGGCTTTTGTTACAGTCGACTTTGTTGCTTCGAGATAATCGAGTTTGGTTCTTGCTTTGTCGATCGGCGACTCTTTGTTGCTTGGCTTCGACTGCTCCTTGTTTGTTGATCGAATTCGATTTTTGACTTCGGTATGTGGTTTCTGCCTTTTGTTCTCTGGAATAGATACTTGAATTCGATGATTTTACAGTCAGTGATGATTGGGTTTATATAGGAGTCTAATTCCTATAATTTCGTTCGTGTAAAACTTGTTAATTCTTTTTCTCGGCCGCTTGATAATTCTTGAATGATTGTGATATTTGTGACTTGGTCACTCACGTATATTTGATACTTGCTTCTCAAGGTTTCGATTTTAAATCGTTCGATCCTTTCTTTGAATGATACAGTCAAAACTTTCCCTTTTTGTTTGGATTTCTGATACTTTCCTAAAATCTGACTTTGACTTTGTCAATTTGTAAACGTGATTAAAACTATGGCTTTGATTTTGCAACGTTCGATTCTTTTGATTGACTGATATTTCAGAAACTTGCCTAAATTAAAATTCAGACTTGATTTTTACTTTTCCAGCCACGTCTCTGACTTTTTCCTTTAAGCACGGCTTTGACATGAATTTTTGAAATTATTAACGTGGTTGACTTTTGGCTGTTTCTGGTTCTGGTCATCTTCTTTGTGATATTTTCTGGTTTTCTGCCTTCCTGTTCCTCACTGTTTCGACTTGTTTACTGTTCTTCACTTTTACCTGTTCACTTGAATTACATTCATTCTGGTCTTTGCATCGTGTAGTTGCCATTGTATGTTTTCTGACATCACCTATGTACATGCTTCACTGTATCTTGAACTTGAGTCATTTACTTGATATTGTTGCAGTTGCTTTATAGTTGTCACTGATTCTGTACTTCTGGTCTTTGTTTGTTCATATTGTAGTCTGGTTCATTCTGGTATCTCCTGTGATATTACTTGAACTATGTGACATTAGTTTAGCTCGGCTAGATCACTTGTTGTTAAGCTGCTTTGCCTTGTCACTTCCAGTTGTAGTTTTAACTAAACTTGTTATTCTGGTTTGAGTTTTGCTTCCTTGACCTTGTAGTCTTCTCATGTGATATTTTCATGTAGTCTGTGCATTAACTAGTAGCTGTGAATTCATGTGCATTGATAGTTCATCCACTTGAGCATTTGATGTTCATGTATGCAGATCCACTGATACATGTTTGTATTTCTTTGCTTGTTGTCCAGTTGCACTTCTTTGACTTCACTACATATTTAACTATGCTGGTGCACTTCTTATTTTGCATTGACTTGAGTATTGTTGTCATGCTGATGATCTTTGAGTTGTATACCATATTGTTCATGTGTACATTTTGATTTTGGTCCAGGCCATTTGCACTTGAGTTGAATCTGATTTGGATTTGACCTTGTGCGCACGAGTTGGCGAGGCAGTGCACACGTGTATGAATGTACACGTGTGTATTGCAGCCACTCACTATTATCTGTCCTAGATATAAATACTGATATGCACAGTTATTACACAATCAAAGATGATGACAATAACCCATATATCTGAGACAACGATAAAAACAAATTTTATATTTTTGCAAATTCAAATTTGTTTATTTTCAAATTACTGCTGTAGTTGTTAATTATGCAGATACACAGGAGACATGACAAAAACTGGAGCTGGACAATGCAGATAGATGCAGATATGATAAAACTGAGTGTTGAGTGATGTAGTGAGGACAAAACTGTAATTATGAAATGTATGTATGAAATCATGAAATGTATGAACTCAGTGTATGAGCTGAAAACATTGTACTGTATAAAATATTATATTGAAATAAAAATACTGTTTGAATTTGTTAAATTCTATGCAATAGTATTATTACTTCAACATGAATATTTATTCCTGTATCTGCAAACACATCTATAATTCGATATATATTTTGTTATCATCAAACACTAAACACACATCAAACATTATGTACAGTCTTGTCAGTTACTTTTGTATTTGAGACTACTTTGTATTTGAGATTTCTGTTGTATCTTGTTTAGAGTTTGATGTTGTAGTAGCTTCATGAACTACTATTTATCTATTCTGTTGCTTATTGTTATGTTACTCTGTGTCTGTGATTCTGTGATTGATTTGTTTACTGTATATGCTAAGTTTTACCAAATATAAATTAATAATTTGTTGTTTTGAGCAATTCAAGTCTGACATGTGTGGATGATTGTCGATTTGAATGGTTCGAAATGCCAGGTCGTTGCAGATGTTCAATACTTTAAAGATTCTCTCGCATAATTTAATCCAAGCTTGTACTTCAATGATAGCTTTTCTACCCTGAATTATTTTTCCCTTAAGCTGGCATAATTCTTACACAGGGTGGAAAAATTAACTTGGGGTTGTACAGGAGCTATTTCTTCTACAGCAGCTGTTGGAGCTCGACCGTTGGTTGTTGTGGTGCTGCTATTTCCCCTTTTTTGTCCCCTACGAGTACTCATGTCTTAATACCTGAATTTAGCATGATAACCTTAGAATACAAAGATGAAATTATCTTTGGGAATGGGTATATAGCACGACTTTTATTCAGATAAGGATTCTAAACGCGCACTCTCAAAGATTAAACTCATTCTAGGGTATTGCTACCCCTATCTCTAATGAGTCATACCCCACCAAAGCCAAGGTTCTCGCTTAACCTTCAGCTTTGATACCAAACGTGAAGACCCGTCTCCTCGACTGTCGAAAATCGACACTAATACATCCACGGTATTCACGTGCCATAAATCCAAGTGTCAGGGAGGCAGATTTTCAGGGGTAAAGTAAAGTAAAAGATAGAAACACAAATTCTCACATTACGTAAA
Organism: Allium fistulosum; assembly: GCA_030737815.1. Taxonomy (NCBI): domain Eukaryota; kingdom Viridiplantae; phylum Streptophyta; class Magnoliopsida; order Asparagales; family Amaryllidaceae; genus Allium; species Allium fistulosum. The sequence continues at coordinate 858,359,252 of CM060907.1, forward strand.
AGATAGATAGTACATACAACCACCCTTACTAGGGTACATCAGAGTTTTGGCATGAACTAACCCAGCGAGGAACAGTTATAACTGCCCGCTCCTACAATTGCTAGTACAAACTAAACTTAGACACAGCGGAAAAATAAAAATAAAAAGATAGATATCAGGTGCTCCAGCTCCATGCTCCAAAAATCTCTTCCAGCATGCTTTCCCCAAAATACTCCAATAGGATCCTGACTATTTGGCTGCCCGGAAAAATAGGGCACCCAGAGTTTAAAGGGAAACAAAATAAACTCTAGGGCAGTTATGGGACTGGTGTGAGAACTCAAAATACGTTGTTTAAAAACAAAAAGGTATCTCATAAGATCACGCAACACATAAATACGGAATGAGTTTTTACCTTATGATAACCAAAACATTCTTACGTAAAAATACTTGATATTATTTTTAATGACATATCTTTGAAAACATTTGCAAGTAAACTTATTAATCTTAGCTGAAATTGTTACGTTTTTAAATTCCAACATACTAACCACAAATGTGGGTTCTATAAACAAAACGGTAGACACTTATTAGAGAATGAGTTTCCATATAAATGACCAAGTGAAGGGACTACCTTACAGCGGTACATCTCCAGAGGAATGTACCGAGGCCCAACAGATGGTCCTACCAACACAAGACTGTCCTACCTCTTCCTGGATAGTACCGAATATGTCATCACCCTGGTCGTTACCGTCCTAACCAAGACATCTCTTAGCATACACCACAATAATTTAAACCTGAACATCATAGCGGGTAGAAATATATCTAGAAGGGGATGATCATACCCTAGTGGTTGCGAAACACATAGCCTTGCCGCATCTACCCTGTTTCGGTCATTTCCGGGTGTGAGGCTTGAGGTAACGATTACCTTTCTCATTGCACATCATCTTCCTTTGAATGCCACACTGCTATCCCATGGTCACACAACTGATTTCTACAAACGTATAACTCCTAAGCTCATACGTCTCAGGAAAGGGTGTTAAGCTAAGAGAAGTTGCCTTCTCCGCCACCAAACAGATGACACGTTCATAGAGATCACTTATGTAACTAGGAATGCAACATCAGATATTCATCCATACAAGTTATCCAGGTACAAGACAAACCGAAGGCACTCTCCTTCCACATCCTATCGGGAATTCACCCTAGGATTAGTAGCGATTAGTCCTTGGATCGGATATTTCATTACGAAGAAACTAATGCTACTATATGTATATTGGAGTTCATCCCCAAATGATCAACAAGCAGTCCTTCATTATGAAAATCCTAAATATCATATCCATGTCTTTACCCCAAATACGTAAATAGGTTCGAAGTGGTCTTCAAATAGGAATCATCCAGATTCGACCCCGGTTCCTTTGAAACGATCATCGATAAAAAGATGTTCTTGTGAATAGGAAATCATTCTTTAATTGATTTAGTTCTTTTTATCAAAATCTCTTTTAGAGATATATATTCCTTAACACATTTTTTTGGTATATGTGGAATTATCAAACTTCTCTTATTACTGCTTTTGATTTCTTAAAACCTTTTTACACTTAACTCGTTTTTGACATTTCGACCTTATCTATCCCTCGCCTAGGGAAGAGGCTAGGTGTGCCAGGGCACTATTTGCTCCTGAACATCTCCTTAGTTTAAGCACCTCACATCGGGATCTCACGAATAGAAAAATCAGTCTACTCGTCGGCTTTTAGAGCCAAGATTAAACCACTTAATTTGTAATACTTTTTCTTTAAATCGTTTATTTAAATTCTTTTAAATAAACAATAAAACTTCCAAAAAATCATTAAAACACTTAATTATCCTTTGAAAACATTTATAAAAGATTTGGAAAAGTATTTTTAAGTTTAAAGCTATATTTCAAAGTTATAGAAAAAGTGATGTGGAAAAGTGCCGCGGAAAGTGCTCTTTTGAGCTATATTGATCAATATGACTTTTTATCACTTAAAAATTTATTTTTATTACTCAAATCACTTTTAAAACATTTTAAAAGATTTATAAGATTTATTCCACATTTTTAAACAATTTTAAAACATCATTTTCTAAGAAATCGAATTTTGGATTCCGAACTGCAAAATTGGGATTTTTCAAAAAGTTGTTTTACTCATATTTCTAAATCTACTTATCAAAATCTCGATTTTATTTCTTCGTTGGAAAACTGTGGATATAATAGTTCGGAAAATTCTTATCTCGCAGAATTTCAAGCTATATTCCATCTTTTACACTTATTTGACTTTTATGGCGCGAAATCGCGAACTACCGTTACTCGACACGCGACATGCTTATTTTTGACTAAATTTTCAATTCTCATTCAAACTTCACCAAAACACTTGTGAATGTTTATAAACATTTCAAACTCATTTTAAACCATTTTTAAAGAGGTTAATCATTCCATATACACCTTTTTATTAATTCAAGGAAAGTGATTTCCTTTGTGCTTATCGACGTGTATTTCCATGACTTGCATATATTCAACATTCATATTTAAACAACCGAACTTGATGATCAAAGCATACTAAACATCCATTGCAAATATCATATCATCATACAACATATAATATAATAGTTTTAGGAGTTCTCACCTTGGGTTTTAAACGATTTAATTAAAAATTCACTATAGCTCTGCTACTCGAGTTCCAAAGCTCACTATTCTTCGGATTTAGCTCCTAGATGCCTCAACCAAGAGTTGATATGCCTAGGGGCGCATGACCTAGGGTGGAGCAAGGGTTGTGCTCGGCCTATGAGGAAGTGAGGTGGAGTTTATGAAGAACAAGGAGAAAAGTGGAGTTTTGGGATCGTTTTGAGGTGTTTTACTATATATAACTATATTTTATAATTTAATTTCTTTTTGAAATAAATTTTGACATTATTTCCCTTAGTATGGAAGCCATTAAAGTGGAACAAAAGCTTAAGAATATGAAGAAGAAGAAGACTGAAAATGAAGAGAAGAGGGTAGGGTAATTATAGGAAAAGAAGAGTATAAAGGAAGACATGTACACATCACCTTTTGCATCACCATTTCAAGGCTTCTCCTACACACCTCCTCTCCTCCAAAGCATGGTTAGAGCCTCCCTCATGTGCACATCACTTCCATCTTCTCATGTGTGCATATGTTGACATATAAAAGCTTAAGGAGTAAGTTTGCTTAAAATATCTTATATATTTTATATTATTTTCTTATACTTAATTATTTTCATATATGTATGTTTATGTGTATGTTATATGTATGCATATGTACATGTATATGTGCATGTAACATATTCCTACAACGTTGCACAACTTCCACGTGTTGTATCGTTATAAGATAAGTGAAGGTGTGGGTTGAAGCTACAAGTCTCCATTGGTGGATTGATTGATAGTGGGAGATGTTCGGTGGGTTAAGGTTGAAGTTTGAGCAGTAGATTGAAGGTGAAGTTTGGAGATGGAGAGGCGATTGTTGGATTGCGATGATGTGATTAGGTGGTGGTTTCAGTGATGTGGTGTTTGGAATTGATTCTCGGTAAGGTTGCGGCTATGATTTTGAGTGATTTATTTTGAGTGATTTATCGATTGTTTTGGGGTTTCGTGTGTATGAAGAGTCACAGGTTGATGGATGGTTTAGGCGATGAAGATTTTAGTGCTGGAGTTAAGCATTCGCATGATCCAGGTAGGTGCATGACAAGGGGATGCTGGTAGCGAGATGGTATTGGAGTAAGAGGAGGGGTGATGGAATAATAGGGAGTTTGTGATGGTTTTGCTGGCGTGGAGGGTAAGTGCGTGGATGAGGGTGAAAGAGTTGGGTTCAAGCAGGAGTTGTGCAGGCTGTTTGTGAAGTTGTAGGTTGGTGATTTAAATGTTGTGAAACAGAGATGGTGGAGGTCATGGTTGCAGGAGGTAGAGTCGGGCGATTATTGGTTTGAAGTGATGCTTCAGGTAATGGTTGTGATTGATGTAGATTTAGGCAAGGTAGGTAAGCCTGGGGAGTGTAAGAATGAAGGGATTACGTAGTTATAATTTCTTGTTGATGGTGTATCGGCACTGTTGAGCCGGTGGTCAAAAAATATGAAGGAATATGACAGTTATGTTGGAGGAGGATGTATATGAAGAAGCTAAAGTATTGAATGGAGATGGAAGCTGTTATTTTGTGATTGGTGCAAGAGTGAAGTTTGTATTGATTGGAAGGGAGTGATGGCTGCAATAGTTTGAGGATGGAAGATGTGTTTCAGGTGGTGGTGAGGATGATGTAATATGGGCTTGGGTTGGATGACTGAGTTGCATTGGATGTATAGTAATATGAGGAAGTGTATTGAAGGAGACGGTTGACGGTTGATGCAAGTTATGGTGGTTTTGGAGAGTTGAACAGGTTGTCGAGGTTGGTGTTATAACCGAAGTGGATGATGGTGTAGTGTGTGTTTGTGGCAATGAGGTGACCAATATGGTTTAGAAGTTGTAACTACATGCATACTTCATTTTACCGATGTATGTACATGTAGTGAAAGGCTACATTAATAAGGTTTAAATGTGATTATTTATCGAGCAAAACATTAATTTTAAATATAAAATGTCATCATCATGGATCAAAGCATTGCCATTATGTCCGGTTTAATTGCTAACTATTCATCCATGATGATATGAGTCACATGACCATACAAGGAGTAAAAAAAGACAATATTGAATATTAGGCATGACAAAAAAATTTATTTCAATTTATGGTTTCCCGATCACTTATTGAAATAATACCCCGAAACATAGCATTTATCACAATTGAGTTTCTGATGTTTTTCTTTGGATGCTATATTAGTCCACTGCGGGAGATTCCTTTGACATCATTGAGTACCAATGAAGTGCATGGTTAATACAATCTTCATTTCTACAAACTTCCTGCCTTATTTATATACATTTTTGGAGTATAAAATCCAATAGTCTAAAGTTTCTCTGTTCCTTAACTTTTGCAGTTCATATAGTTAAGCATTATAAATCTATTATGGTCCAACTTTATTTAGTATTACACTTTTGAACTCATTCACAGGTTTATATATCAGACCTGCAAATTAATATACTCAATATTTGGCCTGATATATATATATATATATATATTTCAATATGACTATTTTTATATTTTTGTCTGTTCCAAGTATAAATATATATATCACCGCATTTTCTTAGATATACTTTCTTGCGTATGCCCTGTTCATATATTTATTTGCATATTTCAAAACCTTGAGTTACATTGTTTGCATTCTTGTCCACATGCAATGTGTAAAGCTTTTGAGTGCACCTTTTATTTTAATATCAAATAAATCACAAAATTCCAATCTAATTAATAAAATTGCTAATATTAACATTAATTAATTATTACTTAAAAACCGGGTTGTTACAATAGCGCAAGAGGAGGCCAAGCTACGTGGGATTGCTTCTATTAGGATACTTTCACATCTCATCCAGACTGGATTCAGTAGCGCTTTTAGATGTGAAATATTCGGATTCTTGGTAAAGTTTTGTGGGTTCTGGCTTGGAGGATTCCAAAAAGTTTCACAGAGTAAATAAGCTTCTCAGAAGTATATTACTAGAGGTATACTTCATGGAGATGCACCTTCCTAGTCATTTGTTGGAGATTTTCCTTTTCTGATTTGGTTCGAACCTTCAATTTTATTTCCTTATTTGCATCAGGAAGAATCAATCATTCCTCATGGTGTTTAATTATTTATCCATTCTTTATGTTTGGATGTTGATTTATGTGGGAGTAAACTCGTTCCATGTTCAACGACGTGGTATCACATGTTTGCATTTAGTTTTACACCCATTGTTTTAAAACGTTTTACTCATACCAGGCATATCGTCTGACCCAAGTTGTTTGTTTTCCTAAAACTCTTGGGTACTCATTTATTTGAGTAGTTCGAGAGTAGCAAGTCTTTGTTGGGCTCTTTTGAAGACGGCGTTAGAGCAGGAGGCTTTTATCTACTTAGCTATATATTCCGCTGTTTATCTAGTTGTGTAAGTGTATTTTGTTTCGGCATTTGTAAAGGCAGGAGGTTATAACTGGTTGGCCGATTTATAGTACTTTTGTGTAACTCAGATAACTCCTTGTTAAGGAGTAACTTGATGTACTATTGACTGTTATGTTTATTTAGCAATTCCATTGTGAGGTTTTCTATTTTATTCTTTATTTTACCCCACGACGATTCATCTTTCCGATGCTTGGGCAATGGCACACGAACACTGAGGATGTGTTTAGTGTTGTTCCTAGAGGTCAGAAAGGTGGGTCTTCACAAGGTTAGTTTAATTTATACCTTAGGCTAGGTTAGAATATATTTTTTAAGAAAAATGAGTAACCCTAGATTCGAGAAGGAGAGCACTCAAGTATTTTATTCTACACTAAAATATGGTTCTACCAACAAGCCTGACAGGTAGCAATACCTCCACATACGATAAAATAAAATAAAATAAAAGTCCTTCGGTCCTAATGACTAAAAGTCCATAATGTAAATAAAATAAAGATAAAATATAATAAAACTAAGCTAAACCCTTAAATACTCCAACATCTATAAACCATCCATGATAGTAAACTCGGCTACATCCATCCAAGCATTAATACAGTTAAATATGTAAACAAAAACTCAACCATATGATTAAATCGATATATATATATATATATATATTTGTGTGTGTCTGTATGTGTATATAAATATAAATATATTTTATATACATATATATGCCATGATAAAATAAATAAACTTACCAAGTAAGAATTAAGGGATATTATAAACTATAAGCATAAAAACTAAACGTGCCAATATTAAACATGTGAATTTATACAGACAACGTACGAACTTATATAATTATAAAATGAAAGATAAATACTACTAAACAATAACAATTTATGGTCAAACTAATTTCTTGTTGAAAACATTACATCGAAAGATGTATTGGCACACATGTCTATTAGAGAGGTATATATAGTGTTGTTATTTCTACTTTTGGAGACAAAATCAATAGGGAATTTTACCTTTTTAAGATATTTTCTGAAACTAATAACGGTAATAATTAAAATAAAGCAGTGCTAAATGCACCACGTTATGGATTTTGTTTTACCAAAAAAAAAGAAAAAAGAAAAAAAAGGAGTGTGTTTTCATTTTACCCAGCATGGACGGTACCGTACTACCGAATGACAGTATAGAACCGTTCGAAAGATTGTTTGGTTTTTTCAAAACAACACATACGATCGGCAGTAGAAGGCCGTTCGATAGTATAACATTTGGAAAATGTCGAGCTAGGTTCGGCAGTAGAAGACCGTTCGGCAGTATGAAGTTGTTTGCTGAATGGGTAGCATGGAAATAATTGGTGGGTATTTTGAAGTGTGTAATCGTATAGTGCTGGGTAAAATGGAGTATGGATAAAAAGAAGCTCACAACGTGGTGCATTTAGCACTGCTCCTGAAACAAGTAAAAAGTTTTGATCTAAAAAGTTTATGTATTTAAGGGGGATCAGGGTTCCTCCTTCAACCGCCTTTCATTCGCCCCTTTTCCCCCATCTCTTCCGTCTTTCTCCTCCACAACACCACTTTCTTATCGTCTTCCTTCTTATCCTAACCTTAGTTTTCTCCACGCTGCATAGATCTCACAAAATCCAAGTCAGCGTTTTTCTCAAGTGGTTCGCCATCATGCCTTCGACTCCATCGACATCCCGCTACCAGATTGCTAGTCACCGACCTTCAATCTTCCACACGCTTTTCTTCAGTTCCACTGATATATTCCTATGATTTTGTTGATATGGTTATTGAAGTGGAAATTTTGGGCTTCTGCTACATTCTACTACTGGGCTGCAGCACGGTTGTCCCTTTCCTTGGTTTTGGGTGAGCACATTTAGGTAAAGGCAGAGGCTATTTTTCCTTTTACTGTTTGCCTATGCCAGGTATTAGTTGCTTGTTTTATTTAGGGGCTTTTTATGGTTGAGAATTTTTTCCTCCCATCTTTTCGTTACCACTACTGGTAGCCTTGACGATTGCTTCTGCAATGGGGGTTCCTCCATGTCAGTAGTAGCTAGTGGTGCTGACTTGAGTGTTACAACAATCTCTTAGCTCTCGAAACTCATTTTTAATCTAGTAGCTCATATATGTATGCTTGTGGTTGTTGGTTAGTGGCTTTCTTTATCGCCGTGATATCTGAATATGAAACGGGTACCCCTGATATCTGGTTCTGCTCCGGTGGAGCGTTGAAAAGGTTGGATGTGACTTTGTCCGGTCATGTGATGAGTGCAATATGTTAGTGCTTGCAGTGAATGTTATGCTTCCTTATGGTAATAGATTTGCTATGTTAATATTTTTACCTGCTACTGCTGCTGGAAGTTGTGTTGTAAAATTTTCAAATATAGTTTTAGGGCTTTGGGTTTTGATTTGGAAGAGAAGAAGTAAAGAGGGAAGAAGAAATCAATTAGTCCCACATGCTAGAAAATTATGCAACATATTTGTATAAATATAGTTTTCTCATGTGGATGTTGGGTCCTTGGGGCTCCCACATGTTTGCTTTGTTGTGAGGAAAGAAGTCATGCAACACCACACGCGCGTCGCCGCTGTCCGTCCGACCGAACCAGGCCGGCTACGAGTTTTGGATCGAATTTAAACAGTAACGGGTTAGATTTCAGCCCATTAAGGACCCATAACCGATTGAAAAATGAATAGACGAGACGTTTCAACTCAAACGTATGTGACTATTAGCAACGTTGGGAAGGGACGCAACCCTCCACGAATGGATACCTCTTCACATCTATAAATAGCAACACCCAGAAAATGTTAGGAATTAATTCAGATTCTTCTTCTTCTTCCAACACAGATTTGCAACGCCAGGAAAGTGTTGCTAATCGCTGCACTTCCATTACTCTATATTTTGTAACATCTGCAAGGTGTTGCAAACGCTGAATCGTTGCAGATTTGTTTCTTCTTCTTCTTCTTCATTCTATTCTATTCAAATTGCATCATCAGAAACCATTACTAAAGTGTTCTTGGTTGGATCAAAGGCGTACAAATTTTGAATCCGATTTCGCTGTTATAGGGCTTCATTGAATCCTGAAATTCGATAGTTCGATAACCCGTTTGTACCTGGTGGGTTGAACTATTGTATGAAAGAATCTATTCCATAGATCATTGAAGTTGGAAGTACAGCATTATCTTCTTCACAATCGCCATCAAATTTGTCTCGAACCGCAAAATCCCCAACAAGTTGGTGGTGATGGAAATTCTATTTTGTGTATGTTGTAAGGTTATGTGCTTATTTGTCATAGATTTTCAATGTATTATATTGGGTCGGTATGTGATGCATCTGCGTTATGCATAGTCATATAGGAAATGTGAATTGCTAGTAGCTCTTTAGGCGTTCTGCCGTAGTTGTTGAGGCATCTTCGCCTCTCACCTGTAATAACGTTTGTAAGTGGTACGACCACTATAAATCCGGATTACATGTGCAAAATAATAATATTTTGTTTTACCTGCAAAAAAATAATGTTAATAATTTTATAACTAGGATTTGAAATTCAATTAAATAAAACAATGCAATTGCACATATTAAATTTTTCGTAGGAGTATTTATAATATAAAATACTTTTTTATTAATCAAATGTACCAACATATTATAGTAAAAGTAATATCTAGTCTAGTATATGAAATCCAGCATAATAAAATATAAGGCTATGCCAATATAACTTACAATTAATATCATTACTTGTTATTAAAATAAAAAATTCTAAGACTATTTAAGAGAACTAGTAATATGTCACTTAAAATATAAATGCAAACTATTTTCCATTTCTATATTACAAAAAACACATTTTTTATCACTAATTATAATTTTCTTTTTTAAAATTTCTACAGTAGTTAGTTTCCTGGGTATAATTAACCATATATGAACATTTGCTTTGGGTGGAGCATTCCCTTTCCAAACGTATTTAAAAATGTTTAACTTTGTTCTCGAAAAGTTTAGAAATTTATAAAATGAATGAGATGTATAATATTTACTCTTATCCCAACACCATATTTTAATATTATTTTCATTATCAATGTTGTAAAATTCTAATTTAGCACAAAGTAAAGCAAACTATGATAAAGTAGTTCCAACTAATGTACAGTTAAAACTAAACTCTCATGGAAAATTCATATTTGGTTTATATATTTCTGAAACCAAAACATTTTTTAAAATTATAAATTTCATAAAGTTCACTAAATTCCGCTTTAAGGGGAATAATTTATATCTAGCAATCATGCCAGAATGAAGTCTTCTTCCCCGAACGTTCTGCGTTATTAGTTCCTAATCTATAAATATGAAACTTTTTATTATTGTTTCCTAAAAGTATGAAATATTATTTATATTACTAGTAGAAATATGGTGTAGATTAAATGTACCATCATACCCTTGATTTAATATTATTTCTTTCCATATTAATTTTTCATATTGTCATTATATTTCCATAGTCATTTTCCTAATAAAGACGTATTTAAATTTTGTATATTTATAGTTCCTAATCCTCCCTCCTCTTTATATTTACATTCTATTTTCCATTTAACTAGACATTTTGAATTACTATTAGGGTTATCCCCACTCTATAAAAAATTTCTCTTGGTTTTATCTATTTTATCAATTACCCATTTTGGAAAGCGATAAAACGATATCCAGTGTATGGGTAGTGCTAATAAAATAGAATTAAAAAGAACTATCCTACTCACCATCGATAAAAATTACCATTCCGTTTGGATAATCTTTTGTTAATATTATCAATTATTGTTAACAAATCATGTTTGAGTTTAGTTAGCCTAATCAAAATCGTAAATATTATGTGGGAAATTTCATAGTTTATAATTCAACATACAAGCGATTGATTTTCTATCTTATCTATATCGTTCAATATTAACATTGAACTTTTAACAAAATTAATCTTTAATCCAGAGAGTAGCTCAAAACGGTATAAAATAAACTTGAGCATTATAATGTGCGTAGGCAAATGAGATGTAAATAGCTATGATATCATCTACATGCTGAAGAATGGAGGGACCATTACTAGTAATCTAATTACCTACGTTGTTTAATATCCCATTACTAGTGGCTAACTTGATAATCCTAGCAAAATGTCAATAGCTAAATTAAACAAAAGAGGTGACAAACAACTTCCTTGCCTAAGTCCCCATTTCGATAGGAATTTATTTCCTAATATATAGTAACCATAATACTTGAATTTGCAGTTTTATGTAAAGACATAATCCAACCCACCCACATAACGTTGACCCTAGCTAGCAATAAATCCTTAAGAAAATCCCAATCAACTGGATCAAAAGCTTTTGCAAAATCAAGTTTTAAAAGTGTACAAGTGATATTATTTTCACAACAATAATTAATAAATTGTTGAACTACCACCACCTTATTTGTAATATTTCTACCCTTGATCAAAGCAGTTTGAGAGTTATCAATTAATACATTTGTTTTAGTATTTAACTTATTAGCTAAAACTTTAGAAATGATTTTAAAAGAACAAATTAATAATATAATAGGTCTGAAGTCTTTCAAATCATTCGCTCCCACTTTCTTATGTTGTAAGATTACGTTGGCAGAATTAAACGTACCTAATTGTAATGAATCGTCAAAAATTCATTAAACATTTTAATTATATCATATTTTAAACATTCTAAAAAAGTTCATAAAATAAAATAGAAAATCTATAAGGACCATTACCTCATCCTAAAATGAATTTTATTTATGATGACCACTGAACGGAAGATTAATAAAGTATGAGTGGTGTAAGATGAACACTTGGAGGTGTTAAACATTGGTTATAACCCGAGTTACACACACGCGATATTAAATTATAATTGACCTTAAAAAGATGAAATCACTTTTTTTTAAGTGAGTAATATTTATTTTGAAAATTTATAGAAAAAATATACATTTTTTATATTAAAGATATTTTATCAAAAAGGAAAATGTTTATTTTGGGCATAAGGAGATTTAATGAAATTCATCGTTAGAATGAAATTTTTAATTTGGGAATAAAATACTTTTATAAAGGTATTTTCATAAGGAAAAGTAAATATTGTTAAATTATTTTATTATGGAGTGTTTTTAGTAAAAAAAGGTGTTTTAATTAGATATTGGAAGTTGGATTCTGTATTTGGAGAAACATTTTTTTGAAGAAAGTGACTAATCCTCTAAAGAAGGAGAGCACTCATTATTTGGAGAAACATTTTTGTGTAAGACATTTTGATTGTTTTAAAAACATCTTTTGGAATGTATTTCTACAATGATATTATTATTTAGAAAGGCTCGTTAAAATGGAAATATTTTATCTAAGGAAAGAGGAATTTTTCTGATAAATATTTTATTTGAAAATATTCTTATTAAAGGATGTTTAGCACTTTATTTTAATAGAAATATTTTGATGAGAACATCTTATGTAATATTGTTTTTAATTTGGGAACATCCTTTGAAAAAGGTATATGTTGAAAGGTATTTTGTAACCTTATTAGGATTTAGAATGCTTTGTAAAAATATTTTATTGATGGAGATTTTGGAAAGAAATAATTTTGTTAAAGGATATTTTAAATTATATACTGTAAGGTTTGAGGGGTATTTATTTAATAAGAAATTTTAAGGGAGAAAACTATTTTCATAATAGTATTAAGATTTAAAATATTTTTGTCAAAAGTACCTTATTGGTGAATGTCTAGTGAGAACCTTTATTGTAAAGAAAAGAATATTTCGTTGAAACATTTCTTGGAATAAATATTATATGATTTGAAGAAGATTTATTACATGAATGTTATTTCCAAAAAAAGATATTTTATTTTGAAAGAATTATTTTCTCAAAAGAAGTATTTGAAAAAATATGGTGGAAATATTTTTATTTGAGAAAATTATTTTATTGGTGAAAATGTTTGAAAATAGTTTGATGGAAGTATTTTTATTTGAGAAGTATCTTTTTGAGTAAAGGATGTGATAGAATATGTATCCGAGGGAAAAGTTTTAACAAAGGAGTATATTTGATTTCATATAACTTTGATTTCATATAACTTTTTGTTTGGAAATTAATTTTGGTTGTAAGGATTTTCACTTAAATGGTACTCTTTGATAAATGATGTTTTGAAAAGAAAAACATTCTTGATAAAAGAGTTTTGGCTTGAAAAAGACCTAAATCTGAAAATTGTTTTATGTAGGATATATTTGGGGATATATTATTGAGCAAGGATGTTTTATAAAGCATCTAGTTCTACGATACTTGAAGAAAATATTTTACTATGATGAATATAATTTGATCTAGAAAGTAAATGGTTGAAAAACTAAAATATTCAATTGAATAACAAACATTAGAGGTGCGCAAAAAATTATAATAAGATATTTTATTTGGAAATTTTAACTGAGAACTACAAAAATAGAATTTGTAACATGGGATGTAAGGCAATGAGGTAAGATGACTTTTGAGTTTTCCCAACATCCATTATGACAATGTTACCTTTATGATTATTTTGTGCAATTTTTCCTAATGAGCTTTAGGGATGGCTAGTTATTCTCTTCCATGGATAGAGTTGGGATATGAAGAAGAGACTACCTATTTTGTTGTTTGGGACAGTGCCCATGTTTGTTGTATTTGTTTACTTTGGTTGAGTTGTTTGCATTGATTTGTTCTTTTTACATGTTTGATTCCTTCTTTGTATTGTATCATTTGATTGTTTGTTTCATTAATTTATATCGTGCTTGTTTGAATAATTCTCTCTTGTTTATACTACGTTGTGGTTTATTTTTGTGATTGGTTTTAATTATTTGTTTGTTTACTTGTTTGTTTACCCGTTTGTTTGTTTTTTGGTTGCTTGTTGTTTGTTTGCTTTGTTGTGATTGTTGCATTGTAAGCTAGGTTATGTTGCTTGCTATATATGATTATTTTATGCTGAAGTAGTTATCCAATGTTAACTTGTGGTGGGATGTACATTGGAGAAACTAAAGGATTGTTAAGGGAGATAATTGGTACAGTCATAGTGGGATAGATATTCTAAGCTAAATAAGACTAAGTATTCGGAATGACAAAGAGATTTGATAATTTTCCTTGGAGATGAGTAATAGTGACCGAAGAATTTTGGTGACTAAAAACGATGAGTACAACCGAGGAGTCAAAATGATGGATGGAGGGTTCGTTGCATCTTTACTAAAATTTTGAATTTTAATAAGATATATGTTCCAAAACCTATTTTTACGAGCGATTTCTAGCTTCCATAATCTTAATTATAACAATGACTTTTACTTTGATTTTTGAAAGAAAAAAGATTTATGGTTTGGAAATTTTCCCAAAGCAATGTGTTCTCAAAACAATCTTAAATCAATTTATTTTTAAACGAAAAGAAAATGTTGATGGTTTCAGTAGAAGAAGTTTTATTTTAAAAAGAACAGAAGCTTTGATTTGAAAATGAAAATATTTTAGCAAATGTTTTGATCTAAAGATGTATTTGAATCCTCATCGCTAGTAGTGGCTGGTAGAGCGCTAGTTAGTTTTGGGTGGGTATTCTTGTTACCAAATAAAGAAATCCCTATAAGAGGATTTCTGAATTAGATTTTTTGACATGATTTGAAGATTGGAATGAGATGACATCTCGGTGTTGATTGGGTTGTGTTTTGATGATGATGACTCGATGTTAATGGAGTTGTGGTTTGATGATGATGACTCGATAATAATGGAGTCATGATGACGATCCTTACTAACAAGTTCGATGAGGAATGGAACTTGTTGGTGGAAAAGGTGGAATGTGTTCTACTATGGATATAAATGGAAATAAAACGAGGATGTGTTCGACTATGATGACATGTGCAAAGGGATCGTTGATACTTGGAGTGTTTTGAGGTATGCTCGTAAAGCAGGGGAATGTGAAGATGCTTGCTTCGATATGTGGATATGGTAACCCAGATCATGGATGTTGATCCATGTACCTTAGACCTTGTTGATACAAGGGTCTAGCTTTGAGCTCCCAAAAACCGAGATTTCTAAAATAATCTTCGGTAGAGGAACGGCCATATAAGTTATCATATATCCAACGCACGCAAGTGATGCAAAGATTGATGCAACTACGGTATAATGGATGACCAAATTATTTAGAGAACGTAGCCATGACTAGGCACATATTATTCTTGAGGATAAGACTATGAGGAAGTTTATCGACTCTTTTGGGGATACACATATTATGATGGATATGTAGTTAGTATGGGGATTAACACACCTGTGTTATTTTTGGTATGATAGTGCGATGTTACTTTTTGACTTTATGTATTTTATTTTTGACGAGGTATGTTGATTGTTGATTTACCTATATTCATTATTTATACATGCATATTTTGATCAATCTAAGTATTATTGTTAACCAAATTTGGGGTCAACACCCCGAAGAATCCAAGTAGATGGACTTAGTGGGAAATGGTTGTATACAGAGTCCTCAAGGGAATCCGAATATGTTCCGTTAATACTTTAAAGTTACTCCAGATGATGGGGATAAGTTGATTTGTACAGGGGTGTTGATAACCTGTGGAATTATTTTGGTATTTCTACTTATAGATAACTTTCGAATTGGATATTTCGACATGGTCGATCAATTTAGTTACAGGATTATGAAAACCTTTCAGCTTTTCTTGGTTAGTATACAATGGCCTCTATCTTGATCAAGCCTCTATAGACCTCTTGCTGAAGTCACCTTCGTGATTGAGATGAAGTTCCCTTAGCTTGTTCTTTAAAAAATTAATCTTGAGTCTTGCCGAAGGATTAGGCAACTACTTGTTTGGACTCGAAAGGTAATTAAAACTGTTGGAACATGAGAGATTATGAACCTTATCGGAAGGTTTAACCATAGCACTAATGATTTTGGAAGGTTATTATGAATGTTGATTCAAATAAGTCACTCCTTTGGTTAAAGGGTTTAGGCCGAAGGGTTGAGGACTCCGAAAGGATGTATGGATTATCTATAAAAGGAATATCGTCGTCTCTATCAACAAGAATCTTTCGGAAAGAGTTAACCTGAAAATATGAGTTAATCTAGCATAGGGTTAAGCAAGTAATAAAGTAATTAATGGAAATAAGGGCTCCCAATTAAATCCAAGAAAAGTCTTCCTTTTTATTAAATTTCCCAAATCATAATCAATTTAGGGTTATTGCCCTCAAATTAAGAAATTACAAGATTAGAATGAGGAAAAAGAAACCTCCCCCCCCCAAAACAGGACCCCTCGAGTCTTATTTATAGATGTGGGCGGCCTTCCCTTCGACTGGGTCGAAAGGTCGTCCTTTTATATGCAGTTGTAAACCTTTCGACTTCGTCGAAATGGTTGCCTTTCGTATGCTATTACCTTTGAACATTGCCGAAGAGTTTGCTCTTCTTCATGTCTTCATGGACCTTTTATCTATGTCGAAGGCATGCCTTCTATATGCTATTGTAAACCCTTTGTCCTTGTCGAAAGGTTTTTCTGTTACTTGACTGTTGTGAACCCTTCAACCTTATTGAAAGGTTGTTGTTCACTTGATTGCTGTCGAGAGTCGCGCTTTTCTTGCATGTTGTCGGAAGGTTCTCTTTCATTCTTTGTTGGCTTATGAATGCTGCCTTTATCATAAACCTTTTGACATTGTCGGATGGTATTCAATATGTGTTCCAACCGGTCCGAAAGGCTTATTATGCTTTCGAAAAGGTCATTAGAGAGTTGCATGCCCTTGCCTTGACTTCTTCACCTTCTTCGGAAGGTAAGAGCTTCTCTGAATATTGTGGAATGAAACTCTATGTCCCAAAAGGTCTTGAATTACTTCGTATTGTCGACTGCATCCCTTCGACTTCTTTGGAAGGTTTGATATGAACTTCTTTCCTTTTGTCTCTTGCTGAAAGACCTTCCAAATTAGATGAAAGGTGGATTTTTGAGTAACAATTATGGACCTTTATTATGGTCAATTATGGTTGAATTATTGAGATGCATGATATGAATTAATCCATGATTGATGCTGTGTCACCCTTGTTAACGAAGTGTTATTTTACATGCTATAGTTTGTATTGCATGATTAAGGAAGTGTATGTCGTACTATAGTATGTGTGTGTAGAAATTTGAATACATTTTGTGGATGAATGTGATTGTATCATGGTTAATGTTATATTGTTGTTATATATCACTTTATAGGTAGTTAATTTGTGATTGATGTTGTTTGCACAAAAAATGGACAAACACCTCAAAGTTGTATGATTTAGTAGATCTAATGTTGTTCTTAGTGATTTTGGAGGTTTATGCAAATATATGAAAAACAGGGGTTAAACTGTAAAAAGACACGCAGATTTATAGTGGTTCAGCCAGAATGTGCCTACGTCCACTTTATATGTTATTTCTCTTCTTTTGTTGTGATTACAAGTACAAAGCTTTGATACAAGTAAAAGAAAGTTGTTTGAAAGTTCCTTCCGTGCTTGAGCTCTCAAACTTGTCCCCCATTGTTGTACCCTTGCTCCTCTATTTATAGAGTGAGGCTAGGGGTAGGGGTCCAGGATATGTATGGTCGCTGGTGGGCCTGGGCTGATGTGATCTGGCCTGGTATGACTTGGTTCGGCATCACTTGGTCCAGAGGTGGAATGGTGAGGTTGGACCGGTGGTAGTTGATCCGGTGGTGGAATGGTGAGGTTGGACCGGTGGCAGTTGCCGGATGGAGGTCTACCGAATGGACTCGAGGGAGGATTGCCGAATGGACTCGAGGGAGGATTGCCGAATGAGTTATGCCGAATGGACTCGAGGGAGAGCTGCCGAATGAATCACGTCTCTGGGTCTCGAGGTCTTCCGGGTAAGAATTTACCCAACATTTGCCCCCCAAAGCGGGGCACGTGTTTGCATGAGTCGCGCTTTGTTTCGTGCTTGGGCGATTCCCGTAGTTGGAATAGGTCCATTCGGCGAGAAATGCCGAACCGGTTGGTCCGGTTGCCTTTCGCTTGGTTATATATAGGGGCTACACCCCCTTTGCTTTTCCTTACCGAACAACTCTTGCCGAATAGAACCAACGCCGAATCTATCTTTGCCGAATAGAACCTACGCCGAATCAAGCTTTGCCGAATCAGGTGAGATCTTCAGCCGGACCAAGTTTTGCCGAATGAACTTGCGTGTGTACGTTTTGCATGCCGAATGAACATAAGTGTGTACGCTTGCATGCCGAATGAATGTAAGTGTGTACGCTTGCATGCCGAATGAATGTACCCCTCTGATACCGAATGACACATGAACGTTTTAATGCCGAATGAGATTATCGAAGTGCTGCATCTGTTTGTCGAATGAACTGTTGTATCGAGTGAACATGTGTTTCATACTTCGAATTTTTTAAGCGAAATTCCAGATTACGCTGCTTGTATATTCTAACGATATACTTTTCCCATGATTGCAGATAAATGTCTCGAAAAGTTGAAACTCGATCAGATAAGAGGAGATCCGGGGGTGAAGGAGAGTCCTCGGCTGTGCCCCCAGCTCAATCAGGATCGGAGCGTCATGGGCCCGCCCCGAGGTCATTAGTGGATGGATATGGTCCCCAGGAGTTGCTGGATTCCCCGCCTGACTGCTTTCCTAGCTTTCTCAAAGAAGAGCAACTCGATGTTATATCTCGTTCCTTTGGGATTGATAGAGCCCTCATGCTGCTGCCGGGTCCAGGAGTCATGCCATACAGTCCTCCTGAAGGATACTTTGCTTATAGTAGGTACCATTGCATGTGTGGTGCTATCCCGCCTCTCAATGCTTGGATAGTCAGCTTCCTCACGTACCTGAAGGTGGCTCCATTCCAGCTTCAGCCCAACTCTTATGCCATACTGGTGAGCCTTTTCGTTATTTTTCGGAGGAAGTATGGTCGCGCTCCCTCCAACCGGGAGATCCGGTACTTGTACAATTTAAGGGGCTACAAGAAGGGGTCCCCATATATTAACTTGGAATCTGCTGTGACCTTCAAGCCGGTCCTGGACCTTTATTCCAAATTCAGCATGTTCAAGAAAGAGTGGTTCTTTGTTAGGGACGACTCCGTCTCCATCCGGCGCTTTACCTCTGGATGTAAGTTGATGCTTTTACTTATAATTTCTATCCTGATTGCGATGCTTCTTCTCATACTTTCTCATTTTTGCTAGCGACAGGTGGCTTTCCGGTTGTGGAGACTGACCGCCTGGTTCAGACGGCGGCGGAGATAGAAGGCATTCTTGGGAAATACAGATCATCTGCTTACTTGATTAGGAATGCGATCCTTCTAGAATATAACTTGATCCTTCCGCAGCAGTCTGTAGTTAAGTTGAGGGAAACGGCGGAAGAGAGGGCGGCTGCTCAGGCCAAGGGAGGCGTTGCGGTAGAGGGTGGAAAGAGAAAACCATTCACGAAACCTCCAGCCGTTGGAGGTAAGAAACTTAAGAGGTCAGACGGTCCTTCTCCCAGCAATTGTCCACTTACTCAGGGGGAGATAGACGCGGAGGAGGAAAGAGGTGAGGCGGAGGGCGGAAGTGACGTTGAGCGTCTTGGTGACGAGGGTGGCGATGGACAGGGTGGTGATGGTTCCAGGGCTCTGTCTTCTGGGCAAGTAGGCGAGATGCAAGAGTGGACGGATGATGCTCTCCGTCAAGCTTTTGAGGGGTTGGGTGATGATCCGGCTCTGGTAGAGAAGACCGGGGAGGCGGACAAAACCGGGACTGGTGCAAGTGAGTCTTCTCCGACTATTCCGGCCAAGGTGGCTCTGACGACTCAAGGTGAACTCTTGACCCCTGCATGCTTCACTAATGATAGGGACTTAGGAACATTTTATGACCCGCTCCCGTCCTGGAATGAAATCCAGGACTTATTGCAGTATCCCACTCCTCCCCAGGGTTTGTACAACCACAGCTGTGTTTCTTTTCCTTTTCTAACTTGTAATCTACCGCGTTTCTTGAACCATATAGTAATGTAAGATTATGACACTTGTTCTTTATATCAGGAGCAGGCAAGACGCCCAAAGCTTCAGACCTTCGACACAGGCTCGAGCAATATAAACTTTCCAAAATTTCTGCTAAGCCGAAGCCCTCAGCCCAACGCTCCGGGGATGTAGTCGGGTACCGTCCTCTTCTTGGGGTCATCGAAGAGGGTATTCAGCAGAGGAAGAGGAGTCATCCTTTATCCGAAACTTCGCTCGGTCCTCAGCCTCCGGCTCAGCCTATTCATGACATTACTGAGGAGGGTAGCGAGTTTGTACCCTCTCCACACCCGTCCGGAAACCCTTCTGTTATTCATATCGACCGTCCCGACTTGGCCCGTAATCCCTTCGCGGGTCACCCTGATCTGGATCCAGGTTCTCAGGATATTACTTTTGACGAAGTTACTGGTGAACACCTTCTCCCCCGTAACCCCATGGTACGAGTA
Organism: Allium fistulosum; assembly: GCA_030737815.1. NCBI lineage: Eukaryota > Viridiplantae > Streptophyta > Magnoliopsida > Asparagales > Amaryllidaceae > Allium > Allium fistulosum. Next base: position 858,379,636 of record CM060907.1, read on the forward strand.
CTTGACGAAGCCAAGTCCTTAGACCTCGATCTACTCACCACTCGTATAGTCACTATGGGTGACGAGGCCAAAGCTAATATTGATCGGGTGGCAGAGGAGGCCAAGAAGCTGATGGGACATCACGCTCGGCTGGTTAAGGCCGGAGAGGAGATAGGGAGTGCCAATATCCGACTTCGATTGGTGGTCTCGGATCAGGCCAAGCAGCTTGCGGATCAGGCTATCCAGATTTCTCAGCATGAGGCTGCTACTGGGCGATTAAGGAGAACCATGGAAGAGGCCAGTCGGGCCGAATTGCGGAAAATGGAAGCTGCTTGCAAAGAGCGGATTGACATGGCTATTACCACGGTGGATGAGGTTCGGAGAGCGGATCTCGAGCAGGTGGAGGAATTGTCCGAGAAGCTTGAGGCTGCAGAGCTTGCTCAAGCTAAGTTGAGGGAAGAGATGGAGGTGATGCGGAGGTCCCTTCAAGCTGATTGCTCGAGATACAGACTGGAGAGAGATGCCGCCGTGGAAAGGTTGTCGGCCTCCGATGCCCGGATGAGGGAGTTTGAGGAGAACGAAGGAATGATGGATGACATGCTCCAGGACATGTATTTCCGGACTTGGAAGCAGGGTAACCTCTCTTGGATGGATGATTATCCCAGAGTCATGGCCAAGACATATCTTCGGGCTTTGGAGGAGGCTAAGGCTGATGCAGATAAGGAGGGTGGAACGGTCTTCAGTATGGATGTGGTCACTGCCCAGTTCACCAAGGAGGAGAAAGTGGCGGTAAAGGAGGGTATGCGGCTGCTTGCTGCTGAAGAGGCGGGTGTGCAGGTAGAGGATGACGACCAGGATGGTCAAGAAGCTAGTACTGGTAAGTCTTCCTTTCTAGTCTTTCTGTTAACTTGGTTACTCATCACTAATGAATCCTTTTTGTGACCGGACAGGCGGGCAGAAGAACAAGGACAAGACTTCGACGCAACCAGCTCCATGACTGAACCTGAAAAATTCTTTTTGTAGGCTTGGCATTGTTGTATCTGTTAGTCTTAAGACAGTAGAGTAACTTCTAAGTTGTAATTCTTGCTACTTGTAATAACATTATTCTTAACGTGTAATTTTTTGGCTCAAGTTGATTTTGTCGTTTCTTGAATATTTGTTGCTATTTCGACATATCGTATGAAAAATGTAGCTATGTATATTCTTGTAATTAAATTGTGTTTGATGTCAGATTCTGGTTTTAAATCATAATCTCATTTATAGTCATGCATTTGTATATAAAGGAAGAAAATACCGCCTTTCATGTTCTGTTTGTAAATGGCAGTTTCGAATATCTTGTATGACCAAGCATGGAAAGCAGTTGACTGCCCTGCCATCTGATTGTGAATCTCTGCATCCATTGGCGGGTATCTCTTACCCTGCATCCTGTACTTTATGGTTTGTTATAGAGGATAGGAGGAAAGTTTTTTTTTAGTAAAATTGAAATATGTGAAAAAGTAAAACTTCCAGTCACGGAAGGCCTTCGATGTGCTTAAGTTCGTGGCAAACGGGTTTTGTAGTCACTTTCCCTAGCTGTGGGTCTTGGAGACATTTGTCACCCATCTTACGCCTCCGCGGGGAGTAAATTCTTTTTTACCACAGCCGCACTTAAGACACACCGGAGCCGAGATCGCGCACAGTAACTACCCGGGCCATTATGGCCCGTACTCATGGGTATTATTCGACTTACTGTGGCAGGCTAGCGTGGGTGCCGATCGTCAACTGTGAACTGCCCCTGGCTGGCCACACCTTATGTTGGGGCTTATGATCGGTTCACAGTCGCCGGCGAGCCTAACGCCGTAATGAGCTGCCTCGGCTATAGTCGGCCTTCTCGGTGGCTTATAATCGGCTCATTACAGTTGGCTTTAAGGGCCGTCGCGAGCAATGAGTTAACCCGCAGCAGAGGGATGCTGGAGCAAAAGTGTCTCATTGGCGAGGGCATAGATTCGCATAGTACCTGTTGGGGCTTGTCCACGTGAAGTTGCATTGTGGAGTGCTTTGAATAGAAATGCTATATGCTCAGGATTTTGTTCAACAGAAAAGGATAAAGTTAACAAGCAGCCAAGATACAAAGGAACAAGTTAAAAAAGAGACAAGGCTTTTTTAAAGTGGTTCGGCACGAAAAAATGCCTACGTCCACTGATTCTCTTTGTTAATTCACTTCATTTGGGCAATACAAGTTAAGAAAAGTATCGACGGAGGTGTTGGATGTTCCATGCCCTCTGGAACACCTCTCCGTCCACTGTTGACAAAATATAGGCTCCGTTGTGGAGATCTTTATGAATTACATATGGTCCATCCCAGATTGGGTCTAGTGCTCCGGGGCGAGGGAAGATTCGCTTGAGGACAAGATCCCCTTCTCGTAAGGTACGATGCTTGACTTTGGAGTTGTATTGTGCTGCCACCTTTTGCTTGTGGGCTGCAGTTTTTAGGACTGCATCATTCCTTCTCTCCTCGACTAGATCCAAAGACATGTTGAGGAGTTCTTCGTTTTCTTCTGGGTTATAGTGGATCCTACGGTGGGAAGGCACAATGGTTTCAACTGGGAGCATAGCCTCCGATCCGTATGCCAAAGAGAAAGGAGTGTGCCCTGTTGATGTTCTGAAAGATGTGCGGTAGGCCCATAGTGCCGTAGGGAGTTCATCCACCCAAGCGCCCTTTGACTTTTCGAGCTTCTTTTTGATCAGAGTTTTCAGAATTTTGTTGACTGCTTCGACTTGTCCGTTTGCTTGGGGATATGCTACGGATGAGAAGCTTTTGTGAATTCCGTGTTCTTGGCACCAGTTGGCGAATTCCTCGCTGTCAAACTGAAGTCCATTGTCTGATATGATTTTTAGTGGGACTCCGTACCTGCACAGAACATTTTTGATTAAGAAGTTGATAACTTTCGCTGAAGATACTTTATTTAGAGGTTCTGCTTCCACCCATTTGGTGAAATAGTCGACTGCTACTATAGCATATTTGGCGCCGCCTCGACCCATTGGCAGTTCACCGATTAAGTCAATTCCCCATACTGCAAAGGGCCAAGGGCTGGTCATCTGAGTAATCTCGGTTGTTGGTAGCCGAGGGATCTTAGCAAATTTTTGGCATCTGTCACACTTCTTGACGAAATCTAAGGCGTCCTTGCTTAAGGTGGGCCAGAAATATCCGTATCGGAGTATCTTTTTTGCTAACGTTTGCCCTCCGGTGTGATCTCCGCAGCTTCCTTGATGAATGTTGGATAAGATTTCCTTGGCTTCCCGTCCGGCGACACACCTTAATAATGGGTTAGAGAACCCGCGTCGATAGAGGATGTCTCCTTGTATTGTGTAGCGGGACGCTTTCCTCAAGATTTTCTTGACTTCGTTACGCCCGTCGGGTAGTATGCCATTTTGTAGGTAGTCTTGGATGGGAGTTATCCAAGTTGCTTCTTCGGTTGCAGCTATCAGATTCACTTGCTCAAAACTCGGGATCATTTGCTTTGAGACAGTTACTGCCCCGAAGATGGCGACGTCCCTCATACTTGCTTGCTTTGCCAATTCGTCGGCCTCTTGGTTCTCTTCCCGAGGGATGTGTTTGACTAAGTAGTGGTTCAATCGGCTGAGAAGTAACTTGGTCTTCTTTAGATATGCTATGAGTCGTTCTTCTCGAGCTTGGAATTCCCCTAGTATTTGATTAACAATAAGCTGAGAATCGCTGTGAAGACACAAAGAATTGGCTCCGATCTCGATAGCAATTTCTAATCCGGCTATTACTGCTTCGTATTCTGCATCGTTGTTGGTGGCAGCGAACTCCAACCTTATAGCATAGTGCAGTTTATTTCCCCTGGGAGTGATTATTACCACACCTGCCCCCGAGCCTTGCTCGTTAGATGCACCGTCCACAAAGAGATTCCACTTGATATCTTCTGTTATTTCCAGTTGCTCCTTATCCTCGTTGGTAGTGAATTCTGCAATGAAATCAGCCATGGCTTGTCCCTTGATGGCGGTGCGAGGGTGATAGGTGATATCATATTGACTCAGCTCAATACACCATTTAAGTAGTCGCCCGGAAGTGTCGGGACGATGGAGTACCTGCCTTAGTGGTTGATCGGTTAGAACCTTGATGGAATGGGATTGGAAGTAATGACGTAGCTTTCGTGAAGTGATTAGTAAACAGTATGCTAACTTTTCAAGCTTAGGATATCTGACTTCTGCCCCAGTAAACCTTTTACTGACGAAGTAAACTGGTCGTTGCGTGCGGTTATCTTCCCTTACCAAGGCAGCGCTTAGAGCGTGAGATGACACAGCAAGGTATAGGTATAATTCTTCGCCTTCGCTTGGGGTCGAGAGTACCGGTGGTTTCTGGAGGTGTTCGATTAGGTTAAGGAAAGCGGTCAAGCATTCGTCCGTCCATTCGAACTTTCCTTTATCTTTCTTTAGAGCTTCGAAAAAGGGGACGCACTTGTCCGTTGCTTTGGAGATGAATCGGCTTAGGGCAGCCACTTTTCCATTTAGGCTTTGCATTTCCTTTCGGGTGGAAGGTATCTTGATGTCCCTTAATGCTCGGACTTGTTCAGGGTTTGCTTCTATCCCTCGGGCATGGACGATGAATCTTAAGAATTTTCCTGATGACACTCCGAAGGAGCACTTTAGTGGATTCAACTTCATTCCATACTGTCGAAGTGCCTGGAACATTTCGCCCAGGTGGCTTACGTGATCTTTGGCTTTCCGTGATTTTACCAGCATGTCGTCTACATATACTTCCATCGTTCGTCCTATTAGCCCTGTGAACATCTTGTTGACGAGGCGCTGGTAGGTGGCTCCTGCATTTTTAAGTCCGAAGGGCATCACTTTGTAGCAGTACAAACCCCGGTCGGTGATGAAACTAGTGTGGTCTTGGTCGGGAGCATGCATAGGAATTTGGTTATATCCTGAGTATGCATCCATAAAAGACAGGAGTTCGTGCCCGGCTGTGCTGTCTACAAGTTGGTCGATTCTGGGAAGCGGGAAGCAATCCTTTGGGCAGGCGTCATTTAGGTTGGAGAAGTCAATGCAGGTCCGCCACTTCCCATTAGCCTTCTTTACTAGTACCGGGTTGGCGATCCATTCTGGGTAAATAGCTTCTCGTATGAAGTCATTGGCGAGTAGATTCTTTACTTCTTCATCGAGGGCTGCTGATCGCTCTGCCCCCATACTTCTCTTTTTTTGTTTTACAGGCGCCTTGGTAGGATCAATGTTTAGTGCGTGGCACGCTATGTCGGGGGAGATTCCGGTCATGTCAGCGTGTGACCAAGCGAATACATCCAAGTTGTGGCGGAGAAAATCAATGAGTTGTTCCTTCAATTCAGCTTTCAGTTGCGACCCAATTTTCAGTAGCCTACTTAAGTCGTGCTTGTCTACAGATATAAACTCCATAGCCTCTGCAGGCTCGGCGGTGGCCTCCTCCTCTTTGTCCCTAGGGTCTAATTCATTGAAAGGGTCGCTGGTGTATCGAAGAGGAGGGGCTCTCTTTAGTTGCTATGCTTCAAGGCTTTTTGTGCAGAGGGCAATCTCTACACCTTTCCCTTTATCTCTCCTGTGGTTGTTGCGAAGTTCGGTTACATAGCAGTCTCGTGCAATATCTTGGTCTCCTTCCACTTCCCCTACCCCATTGTCTGTTGGAAATTTCATTTTCAGGCACCACGGGGCTAGGACAATCTGGAAGTCAGATAGGGCTGGTCTTCCTAGGAAGGCGTTGTAGGCCGAATGGTTTTCTATCAGCACAAACGTCTGTTTCCTTACAACGGAGCGGGGATGGCTTCCAATTTCAACGAAGAGGTCCAGCTGCCCGATGGGCATTTTCGCATCTCCAGTGAAACCGTGTAGCGGTTTATCGCAGGGAGATACGTCCTTCATTGACAACCTCATTTTGTCGAATGCGTGTTTGAACAGGATATTTACAGAGCTTCCAGTGTCTACCAGGATTCGGTAAACTTCGGCGGGACCGAGTCGGGCAGAGATAACCATGGGATCCATGTGAGGGTACTGTCTTCCTTCTAGGTCGCGTTTACTGAATGTGATGTCATCACTTTCTTTCCGCTTTGGGTGGCGCTCTTCTATAACCGTATTGACACAGTCTCTATTGTCTCTGAGCGACTTCCCATATCTTTCCATCTCTTTCCAACTTCTGTCTGCGATGTGTGGACCTCCTGAGATGGTATGGACCACTATCTTCTCTTGACTAGAGCTGCTAGCGTTGCGGTCGCCTCTGCCGGTCCCTGGTGAGGGTAGCCTTGGGTTTTCATTGGCAGGAGCTGGAGTCCTGTCTTGACTTTTTACATAGCGCTCCAGTTTCTTTCTTCTGATGTGTTCCTCAATCAGATCTCGGAGATGATGGCATTCGTTGGTATCATGTCCGTGGGATTCATGGAAGCGGCAGAATTTTCCAGATTTCTGTGCGCTATCTGATTCCTTCTTGTATGGTGGGCGTTTGTATCTAACTTCGCCTTGGGTGGCAAGGAAAATGTTTTCGACGGTCTCGTTCAAAGGGGTGTAAGAGTCGAATCTTGGTCCTGGCCGATATAGGCGTTTCTCTACTTTCTTGCCCCCAGCATTGTCTCTTGAATCATTTCTTCGAACGTCCCTTGCCACAGCAGGGGCGTTGCCATGGGTCGTCTTACTTTGCTGTCCTGACTGCCCCTCAATGGCAGCATCCTCAAGCCTCATGTATTTCCCGGCTTCATGGAAGAAATCGGGTAAAGTAGCTGGTTTTTCTTTTGTCAATCTCCTAGCAAATTTAGTGTCCGGATGCACCCCACTGCAGAGGGCCATTAGGATAAGCTTCTCATCGGCATCTTGAACTGCGGCTGCTGCGGCGTTGAACCTGGTTAGGTATTGCTGCAGCTTTTCTCCAGGTTTCTGTTTGACGCTGGATAAGGAATAAGCGTCCTTAGGTTGCTCCACATGAATGCGGAACTGACTGATGAATTTTTCTTTCAACATTTCCCATGAGCTGATGGATCCTTGGGGTAGATGACAGAACCAGGAGGTAGCAAGATCTGCTAAGAAGAGCGGGAAGCATTTGCACAGCACTCCCTCTGTTGCTCCACTCATGAGCATATGCTGCGTGTACCTCTGTAAGTGTACAACGGGATCGGAGGTTCCTTTGTAGGGTTCCATTGTTGGCATCTTCCATTCTCGGGGAATGATAGCAATTTCGATATTGCGGGCGAAAGGGCTGGTTACCCTAGCGCCTATCCCTCGATCTCTTTGCTCCCGTTGGACACACTCTCTGAATAAGCGTGCCATCCTTTCATCAGAATTTGGAGCGGACAGAAATGAGTTTGGTTCCGTTCTGTGGGGTTGATTCCGACCAGACAACCTGTAGGGATGGTATCGTCTATCATTCCTCATATTTTCCAGTGGCTGCCTTTGATCTTCTGGGAGCATGCTTGGGTCAGCTACAGTTGGCCCTTGCCTTGATCTTCCCCTGTTGGGTTCTGATCTAAGCACTTCCTCGGGTCCAACTTCGGGCTGAACTCTAGCTCGGCCCCGTTCACTGGTGTTTCTGTGGTTAGGCAGCATGACAGGCTCAGCTGCAGTTGACCTCCGCCCGGTACCTTCCCCGTTGGGTTCAGCACCAAACGTTTCCTCAGGCCTAACTTCGGGCTGAGCTTGGTCTCGGCTCCTACCACGGCTACTCCTGCCGTTAGCTCCTTCGAAGAAGGAAGATCTTTGCTGTCTCTGAGATCCTCCAGATTGGGACTCGCCCCACGATTCAGTGTTGCGGTTGGATTCTTCAGCGTCCCTCAAGCGTGACATGAGATGGTCCACCAAGGCTTCCTGCTGGGACGTGAAGCGGTTAGTTACTTCAACAACAACTCTGTCCAAATCTGCCCTAGTAATTGCTGCAGGCTGTTCTGTGGCAGGAGTGGCTGGGTTAGCCTGTCCTTCATTTGTTGCCGTTGCGGGAGGAGGACGATTCACTTGATTTGCGGCAGCTGGATCAGGAAGGCTGCTGGATGCGATGTTTTTTCCTTTGTTAACATCTTTTCTCTGTTTGGGAGGCATGTTTTCCAAGTGGCGGACGATGCTGTTAGGAAAACTTTGTTAAGCGGATGAAGCTGAAGCTTCGAGCTTCTAGTTCTCAGTGAAAGCACCAAAAATGTTTGCACAAAAAATGGACAAACACCTCAAAGTTGTATGATTTAGTAGATCTAATGTTGTTCTTAGTGATTTTGGAGGTTTATGCAAATATATGAAAAACAGGGGTTAAACTGTAAAAAGACACGCAGATTTATAGTGGTTCAGCCAGAATGTGCCTACGTCCACTTTATATGTTATTTCTCTTCTTTTGTTGTGATTACAAGTACAAAGCTTTGATACAAGTAAAAGAAAGTTGTTTGAAAGTTCCTTCCGTGCTTGAGCTCTCAAACTTGTCCCCCATTGTTGTACCCTTGCTCCTCTATTTATAGAGTGAGGCTAGGGGTAGGGGTCCAGGATATGTATGGTCGCTGGTGGGCCTGGGCTGATGTGATCTGGCCTGGTATGACTTGGTTCGGCATCACTTGGTCCGGAGGTGGAATGGTGAGGTTGGACCGGTGGTAGTTGATCCGGTGGTGGAATGGTGAGGTTGGACCGGTGGCAGTTGCCGGATGGAGGTCTACCGAATGGACTCGAGGGAGGATTGCCGAATGGACTCGAGGGAGGATTGCCGAATGGACTCGAGGGAGGATTGCCGAATGAGTTATGCCGAATGGACTCGAGGGAGAGCTGCCGAATGAATCACGTCTCTGGGTCTCGAGGTCTTCCGGGTAAGAATTTACCCAACAGATGTATTTCCATATTTTTGTTTATTAAACCAATAAAGAGGTTGATTGATTTGGTTGGGGGTTGTATCCGAGGAATTGCAATGGCACAATTCTTTTAAAGGGGAAGAATGTAACAACCCGCAAACTTGACATTTCTATTATTAAGTAATTAAAAATGGATTTTTAATAAAAGGGTGAAATGGGTGTTGTATTTATAACCGTTGTAAAGGTCTCTCTAAGCTTGTCAATTTGACATATAATTTTAATGGTTTTGGAGTTATAGTTTGCAAAATAGAGGCGATACGATGTTTAAAAAGAGTACACAACCACTTTTGGGCCAAACAATTACACATAACTGAACCCGCCTCATTGCCTACATAAATGATGGTTAGAAACCCTAGAGAGTAGCAACCATATCATTTTTAATCTCATTTAAATAGCGGATGATTGTTTTCCAATTACAAACTGATAAAAAAAATTAATTGTTCAATATCTATCGAATTATATATCGTTTCGAAGCTCTCAACGAATGGAGTTGACGAATATTGTTTGTTTGTCAAAAAGTGTTCAATTCAATGGGAACTCATGGTCAAAGCTTCCCAACAGTGATAGCATAGGCTAAATTATGGATTCTTAATTCGATCGATTATTGCCTAAATTAACGGCGTGAGATTATAGAGATCGGTGAGCGAACTCAAACATGGGTGGTTGGAGGTTCTATTATTCACGATGGTGACTAAATTTATCCATGGAAGCTCATGAATTTGCAATGGCAATAGGGAAGATAGGTGGCTGGACCACCGCGGTCATGTATGGATAAGGAGTGTAATAACCCGGAATTTCGGACTCTTTATATTTAAATATTTGTATCTAAGGTTTTATGTGATTAAATATGATTTTATAACCTTATCAAATACTTTTTAATTAATAACTAATGATAGAAAACTTATTTTTGAAATGTGTTTACAAAAATATACACTTTGAATAAACGCTGAAAATGTGACTAGAAAACGTTTTGTTAAAAATCAACTTTTTATTCAATACAAGTTGTGTAAATATTTTGCAACTTAAATAGTTATCATATGAACACATAAACAAGAATTAGACACATCTCTTTCCCTAAGCATATTAACTAAAGTAAGCATATTTAATTAAGGGAACATAAAGTACTAAAGGACCCCTAAATCAAGGCACAAATCAAGGAAAGCATGTTTGTGTAAGGGTATGGTGTGTAAGGGTACGGGAAAGCATGATAGTGGAGGGGTATCAGTGGTCTTTTACTACTTTTCCAATGGCTATAAATAAGCATGCAAGGTCCCTTCATTTCATCATCAATTCCCAATTCCATGTCTTCACTTCTTCCTCCTCTCTAACATTCAAAAAATCTATTCAAACCAACTCCTTTTTCGCCATATTTTGCCTAAGTCCTTGTATCATCTAGGAAACATGGTTTAGCACCTAAGAAGTGAAGAAATGATGGAGCAATAGGGGAATGAGACCTTAGACCGTGAGTTTTATGGAGTGGTCATTCTAGGGCCATGAGCCAATGGAGGAAAGGAGAGGTCTTGGCCGTGAGCTAGTAGAAGTGGAAGTGATTGGAGGAGTGTTTAATTGTTTGAATGTTGGCAGGAAGATTTTGGGTTGAATAAAAGTGAGTTAATCTCACTTTGAATGAATTTATAAAGTGATAATTACATGTTGAATAAACATGTTAATATTGCTTGTTATATATTAGTAATAATAGACATTAACTACTTAAAGTTAAACCCTTGATTATATGCTTTAAAAGTATGTAGATTACTAAAGTAGTTGGCTTATAAACCATTGAATTGTGATAAGTTCATCTGAACATTTAAAGTGGACATATTGATTAGTATATATGCTAATACATGTTTAGTAATAGTATGATTTGAATTGGAATCATATTTGTATAAAATGGAATGACAACAAATATTGAATTGAATACGGAATTGTACATATAGCGATAGTCGCTATAAACGCACTTTGAAATCCCTTCGCTTTAACTTGTGAAAAGTGTTTATTTAAGAACATATTTTGATATAACTTATTTGGTTAATTTATACACTTCTATGAGTATTTTGAAAAGCAAATTATTTGTTTTGAGAAGTCATAGAAAATGTACACCAAAGCTAAGAAAAATTGAAGTAAAATAGTCACTATAGCGGTACTTTTAAATAACTTGTTTTTGGAAAATGACATTTATTTTTGTAGAAACTTTCTTAGGGCTTTCTTTACCTTTTTAACAAGTTGATAATATGTTATTCTTATTGTAAAAGTTTTGAAGCTTAATTCATTTGATAGCTAGCTGAACGAAGAGGTAAAACTTATAGCGAAATAGTTGCTATATGAGCACTTCGGTAAAATACCTTATTTTCACAAATTTCTATAAAATAATTAAAAGATATTCTTTAGGATTTTTCTTTATGGTTTTGTACTACTCATAGTATACTACTATTTTAGAAATAATGGATCTAAAATCAATTGTTAAGGTATTGAAAACTAGACACAATGTTGTAACAAAAGTGTGATAAAAGTAGTAATAAAACTTTAGGCAGCACTTCTGTAAATGCTATCTTTGTTAATTGAAGATATAAATTGTTTAAAAATGATATTTAAATTTAGTATTTTTCTCTAATCTTTTTAGAGTTGTTTCCTAACCTACAGTAGAGTTTTTTTTAATTGGTTTCAAGTTTAAATATATTTTTAACAATTAACTATGAATTCCTGAACTATGTAGCTTTTAAAATAAAAACTTATTTTTCTATTATTTCAAATCCCTTGTTTCTACATAATATTATATATAAATAACTATCATATATTTTAAATAGTTTTAAAAGTACTTTAACATATTAATAAGTATTTTAAAGATATTTCTGTATATATAGGTTTTGAATATTAAATTAAGTATTTTATAAATATAATACGAGGAGATTGGGTTTTAACACATAAGTTGAAATAAATGCTTTTGTAAAATCAAATAAAAGTGTGTTATCTTAGCTAATAAGTTTTGGTATGCTTTAATCTTTAAAATATATGTTTAAAGTTATTAGTGGATAAATAAATGGCTTTGGGTTGTGTAAACATTGCTTTTCTTTGAACCCTTATCATTAATTATACCTAAAAATATAATTAGATATTTATTAATGGATACTTAGTAGATAAGTACAAGTAAATGGTTTTTGGTGTTTGTGATAAATGTTTTAAAACAACACTTGTATTTAACCATTGAATATAATTAAATCTTTAAAAGGGAGTTTTAAAGAGAAATGTTTTCAAAGTATGAAATTTTTGGGTTTGTTGTGACAATTTTTTTAAGCAACACTTGTCTTTAACCCTTAATGTAATTAAACTTTTAAAGGAGAGTTTTAAAGGTAACGATGTAGAAATTGTTTTGGGTTTGCAGTAAGCAATGTTTTAGCAATATTTGTTTTTAAACCCTTGAATTATATTTTGGAAGAAATATTATAAATATATTTAGATCTTTAATAAAGGAATTTTAAAGATAATAACAAGTATTGGAACCTTTTATAAAAAGATAGAAAAGGTTATATGTTTGATTAATTAAAGAAAAGGAGTTTATTATAACAATGTTATGGTAGTAATTGTTTTGATATCTTTGATTACATTTTAAAGTAAGGAAAACATTATTAAGTGATTTATGAATATACATATGCCGTTGAGATAAGGATATGAATACTTTCTAAGTATTAAAAAGAGTATAAGTAAATAATGAAATAGTAGAATACAAGTATATATCTTTCATAAAGAGAAATTAAATATATGTAATATATAAAGAGGTTTTAATTAATAAGGGAATATTAATTAATAAAGGAAGTTCTGACTAATGAAAGAAGTTTTATTAGATAAAAGGTAGTTTTACTAATAAAAAGGGCTCTTAATTAATAAAGGATAAATTAACTAAAAAGGGACTAAAAGTCGTTTATGTGACTTGATCATGCTTAGGATAATTTGATAGTGCTCATATGTTTACTTGCTTATGGAGAGTATATGGGAATAAGTTCCCTTGAACGATCATTCACATTCTTGTTGAGTAAGCCCAAACTCATCGATTCAGTCTTGGGAAGACTGGGATCGGCAAGTGTTCTACTTATCAAAAATCACTTTAAGACGAAGATACATGTTTTATGTTCTGGAAGTGGAATGATGGAATCCATGTGTGGTTCCGACTTCTATTGAGATGATGGAATCCATATGTGTTTCCGACTTCTATTGAGATGATGGAATCCATATGGGATTCATTATTTGTGCGAGTATTGAAGACTCGTGTTGAAGATGCCAAACGTAGCCTAAACATCGGGAAATGACTAAACACGGAGTAGGCTGCACAATCCCGGGTTTAGCTAACCCAAATAGGGGGTACATCAACTCTAGTATCTAGAGTATTCTTATCGATATGTTGCACGCATGGAGTTGATGATACTTGGTTCATGTGTTAGAGCATGGGCTGGTTGTGTTTTCCTTATGGTATATTTTATCTAGAGATATACAATGCTCAAAAAGGTATCTTTCGATCCTTGTCATAGGAGGTTGGTCTCAGTTTACTGGGGAGGTCTCCATGGTAAATCCATTAGACGAACGTACCATAGTGGTCTTTGTTTGTATACCTAAATATGTTGTTGAATATAACCAATGTAACCATTCCAGTTATGTTATATATTTATATGAAACACTCTAGACATTATTATAATATCACTAGAGATTCTAATAGAAATGGTTTGGTTATCGTAAGGTAAAAACATGTCCGTGTTTATTTGCAGCGTGGTCTTACGAGATACTTTTATTTCAAAAGGTTTTATAACATTAAATGATTCAGATAACTTGAGTTTCTCACGCTGGTTTACCTGACTGATCCGGGTATTATTCTCTTATAAGCTCGGGTCAGCCCGAGTATATTACCAGATTTCATTGATGTTCATTGGAGCTCTTGGAGAGGAGATGGATGATGCCTACTGTAGTTTTTATTTTCACCGCATTACTTTGATTAAATATATCAGCAATTGTAAGGACAGGCAGTTATAACTATCCAAGCTGATGATAGGTTAGTTTGCTTTGATTATTGTATACATACAGTTTTCTTTGTAAAAGATCATTTTGATATTATATGTTATCGCTCCGTTGTGAGATTCTGATGTTTTTGTTCTCCTCTTTCTTGTTTATTTTATTTTCTTATTTTATTTTACCCTAACGTTGTCTTTCCAGCACATGGGTGCTCGACACGTGAATATCATGGATGTACTAGTGTCGACATTCGAGGGTCGAAAAAGCGGTCGTTACAAGGAGGCAATTGCCATGGAGGCTCTTGGCGGCATCAATTTGGCCGAAGGTGGTCGGTACGAGCAGTCAAAGCTGGCATTGGTAGGTTTGAATGGGAAAGTCGGGAGGTGGTACATACTATAATAGGAGGTGGTACTTTCAATTAAGTACCTGTTAAATATTAATTTTCATTTTAAACCCTAAAACTTCTGACTATCGTATCTTTCACATACAAACTATGGTTCATGCATGGTTTCTTCTGATGGACTCATGGAGGAAATTCGAATGGTTTGGCATAGGATTTACTGATTTTTGAAGCTGTTTCCAAAAGCATGTTGGTATGGTATATTCATTTTAAATAATGAATATTTAAAAAATAGAGAATGTGTATATATTTATGAAAAGTCATATTTACTTGTATATGTTGTGTTCTACGGATGCCTATTTGGTTATTATAATAATTTGGATGTGTTGCGCCTTGATTGGATAGTTATTATTGGTTGTAGCATTTTTGGATGTTTAATTAAAATAGGTTTTGCTGAAACGTTTAAATCGCTTCCTCATTCTTTTGAAAGCGCAAACTGTTAAAATTTCTGAAAACAATTTTATTTATTTTGTAAAAATAACAATTCACATTCTCAACTGGACAAGTCCGGAGTTAAGCGAATCAGTAAAAGAAAGGGGTCATAATCCTCGATTTTGCTGAATCGTTTAAGTCGCTTTCTCATTCCTTTGAAAACGCAAACTGTTAAAAATTTATAAAACAATTTTCATTTTAAAACGATTTTCCAATCACGTGATTAAAGCAGCAAATCAATAACAATTTTGATAAGAAAATTGTACTTCTCAAAATACCGTAAAAACGGTTTCAAATCAGCATTGCGGTATAACCGCTTGAAAATCCACTTTTAAAAATTTGACTGTTACTGAAGTCAAAGCAACAGAAATTTTTAAAACATCAAATATCTCATCAAAATAATTCACATCAAAATGTGACATCAGTGAATTTTCATTCATTAAAATTGTCAATAAAACACCGTGCTTCAAAAATCTAGCATTGGTGTAAAAATCCCGTTATAAAAATAACGGCAACAAAATACGTTTCACAACCAAGCATCGGTTCAACGTAAAATAAATGCAGTAACGTGCAATTCAAATTTTTGCACGTACTACAAAATGAACAAAGAAATCATTCGAATGTATCTTCAATGAAGATAATTCAAAACAGCAAAAATCTAATCAATATATGATTAGTACAAGAGAAGCCAGCGGAAATTTCAACAAAAATCACATAACTGTAATTTCTTCAAATCCTCAATTCGGATTCGAAATTCTCAAAGAAACAAAATAATTACAGCTATGTAAACTACAAATGAAATTTATTTCAATTTCTAAATCAAATAGATTATCAGTTGTACTCAGCGAAGACAGTTTCACTGTTTCCGCTGCGCACTCTGATAAACAGTACTCAAATCAATCAAATCATCAGAACACAAATTCACCTTTATTTTTTAAATAAGGATATTTAAAAATTTCATCCAAATTTCAAAACTTTAGTTTTGACTCAAAATACAATTAAACCGTCGACCAATAGTTGTAACATATGTTTCATCCAAGTTACGTTTTATATTATATCCATAAACCCCAAGCTCTGATACCAACTGTAACGCCCCACCTCTATGCTCATAATAACAAAGAGTATTAAAAGAAATACTGTCTATTATTACGAAGAATAAGGCTGGATAGGAGCGACCATCCGTAATTGGCCTTACACTAATATTGGTTATCTCGGTAGGAGTGGTATATACTTTTTATTTTTCATCTATTATTTATTTACTCCCATCGACATATCCAATTATCAGTATAAAACAAACTACGATAGTTCATAATAGTTTAGGACATTAGATATAACAATAACACAGATAATATAAATGCGGAACACAGATAAAAACAAAAGTCTCATATATATATAACTGAAGTCAGTTGATACATAATTGACACAATACATATGATACAACTACAACTGTCGACTCTAGAAGTTATATATACAAGTACATTATCAACTAATATACATGAATACATATCGTTCTATAATGACACGACTACTACAAAATGACACTGACAACTTCAGAAGGTGTGAAAAGTCTTCAAATCCCGAACAGCAACTCAAAGAAGGAAATCTACTACCTGAAATAACTCGGGTCTGACCCGAGTATTACATTCAAAAGAAAATAATACCCAGATCAGTCTAATTCAAACCAGTTTATTAGTGCATATATGCAGTAATAATTTAAATAGTCGACCGTCACAATAATTCCCGTTTATCCGATTCTTTAAACAAAGAAACCGGATAACGGTCAATATAACACTTAATAGTGTTTAACAAAAATCAGCAGGGTTAAATCATCCATAGGGATAAATAAACAATTTATCAAATCGACTAAACCAATTTAAACAATTGAAATTGTCACTTTAAAACCATCAGAGTTCGATTGGCTGCCGTACACGCACGCGTGTACGGCCTCGCCAATACGGTATAAAATATCAACGCATCAGAAGCAAAAGGAAAAATCAATTCAAAACTGTCGAGTTTGGGTGGCTGCAGTGCACGCACGCGTGCACTGCCTCGCCAACTCAATGCACAAGATCGAATCAAAATTTGATTCAACACAAGTGCAAATGGCCTCGATCAATAGTACAAACATGGCAACTGCACCATATGGTAATACAAATGAATCGGACTACATAAATATCACAAGGTCAAGTCTAACAACCCAAGTTTTTTGCAACTGGATTCAACTCAAGTAAAAGTTCAGAAATCGGCCTAACTCAACAAATACAAGTGACCAGACACACGTGTAAAGAGAAGACCACAAGGCAAAGCCTCAGCATCAAAACAGAAGTGAGGCCATGTACAAACGATGGCAGCCTCAACCAGATAATCAAGTGAATATATATACAGGTTCAGTGTAAGTCAAAGAGGACAACTCGAGTGAACCAGACTCAAAATCACAAGTACAAAACATACTTGGTGACTCAAATCAATACAGACCTGGGTCGAAAAGAGCAGACTTCACCTTACAAGTCCAAGTGAAGTGTACAACCAATGTAGACAATGCAAGTGCAGGCTATATATATAGCACATGGTGCAAAGGAGATGATCAGTGTATATGAATTTAGGTAGTGCACAAGTATGCAGACTAAAGAGCAAAATATTCTGGATCAAATTCCAGAAGCTATAACTGAAGATCCAACTGAAATGAAAGCCCACAACAACAAGTATAAAGTGTCGACCAAGCTAGATCAACAAACAACTCAGAGGCCAGGGGGATCAATATGGCCATGAGGCAAATATACATAAATATATGTACCCTATGTCAACCTAACAGCATGAAGCAAATTACTCAAATCCAGGCATAATGAGTGCATGAAGGCGATTAGGACAGTAGTTCTACCCAACATCAAGTGCAATTTCTACATGAGAGAAGTCAACATATATGATCAAGTGAAATCTGACCATCAAGTTCAAATTATCCAAGTCCAAAGTGCAGACATGACAATTTAAATGCAACAGTGGAACAAACCAAAATGTAGACCAGAATCTAAGCAAGAGTCTCAAACTACAAGGAGGACAAAGCAATGAAGACTACAAGGAAATGCCACACTGCTTCATATATAGGTCATAACTGACAACACATGTAAATGGAAGCAAAGCCCCATTTACATTAATGAACAATATGCAGTGCACCAAGTATATACAAATTCTAAATTGAAGTGCACTACACCAGTAAACACTTGAACGAAGTCAAGCTTAAATTGGCCATGTTCAAAACAAATTCGACCAACAAAGCAAAAGGTACAAAAGCTACAAGATGAATCAGACTACACAATTACAAGGAGTCACAGTATGCGGCAGCGAAAAATGGAACTGCGGTTTCGATTCAAAGAAGCCAAGTATAAAAAAATTGTTACCAGTTCAAGCAAAGTCAAAGTCACCAATAGTATGCAGTTCAAACATCAAAGTCGGTTTTTTTTTTGAAATCAATGCTACTGGAGATAAACATCATCATACCCCAAGTCAGTAATGACAGCGACAAAGTCACAGAGGAAAAACCATAACCAAGTTCAAAATCACAGTCGAAGCCATTCAAGTCAAGGCCAAAGATAAAACATCTACATCCAAGCATAATGATGCGACCGAAATGAAGCCAAGCAAAAGCATTGACGAATTTAAATCAATGTACTCAATCAATATGAACAGGTCAGAAATCGACAACACCACAAAATCGAACTGTCTAACTAAAGAAAACGAGCAAATCAACAAACCACGGCATTCGATCAACTCAAACGACCGAGAAATTAAACGACAAATTCAGTAACAACAAAACAAAATCGTAATGCCGAGCATAGTTGAATTCGATGTGAGTACTTTAGATTACTCACTTTAGCCTGAGGTAGCTGTGAGCGAAGCGAGGAATCATCGATTGCCAGGCCATCAACTTCGATCATTGACAAGCCCTAATTTTTTTTTTGAGGAACGAGGTCGAGCTGAGCGAAGCCGCCATTAATATTTTTCACTCGTTTTATTTGTTTCGTTTAGGGTTGCCCTCAAAAAGAAGAAAAGGGAATGGGTTTTGATAAACAACACGGCACAAAGAAAAGACTTGGGCCAACCCAATTTTTAAGCCCACAAATACCCTAACGTATATTTAACGAATTATCAAAAGAATTATCACTGATCTAAACTCACAAAAGCAATTAGTTAGCGACAATAATTGTTTAATGACGATAGTAAATTTTCACAAAAGCTCGGGTTGTTACAGACTCCCCTCCTTATAAAAATTGCGTCCCCGCAATTTTCATAATCAAGGTCGTCAACAACAACAATTACTTTTCTAACATAAACTGGTTAAGCTAGAAAAATAAAAGTTGAGAATTCAATTGCCACAATAATCTTTTAATTCCAATACAAGAAATTCACAAATTTTTCAACAAAAATCTAACTATCCGTAGATAATCAGAAAACAACAAAACTGAATAAATGCAATCATCGGCGATATTCAATTATCAACAAGATAATTAAAATACAGAGAATCATAAAGCACCAATGTCTAATCATCGATACGATAATTAGAAAACAGTGATTCAATAAAATCAGCATATTCTAGAATCTATTGGAGACTAGAAAATCTCATATCAATAAAATCAGCAACCATCCAATCATCCAAACGATACTCAGAAAACAAATCAACAAATGTCAAATTATCGAAGACGAATATTACAAAACATCAAATTCAACAATTATTCGATTATCAAAAACGATAATCAAATTTCAAATTCAACAAATATTCGATTATCCAAAATCGATAATCAAATTTTAAATTCAACAAATATTCGATTATCAAAACGATAATCAAATTTCGAAACAGCAAATATTCGATTATCACAATCGATAATCAAATTTCGAAACAGCAAATATTCGATTATCACAATCGATAATCAAATTTTAAATTCAACAAATATTCGATTATCAAAACAATAATCAAATTTCAAATTCAACAAATATTCGATCATCACAATCGATAATCAAATTTTAAATTCAACAAATATTCGACTATCAAAACGATAATCAAATTTCGAAACAGCAATTATTCGATTATCACAATCGATAATCAAATTTCGAAACAGAAAATATTCGATTATCACAATCGATAATCAAATTTTAAATTCAACAAATATTCGATTATCAAAACGATAATCAAATTTCGAAACAGCAAATATTTAATTATCTCAAGCGATAATTAAACTTCAATCAACAAATATTTAATTATCTAAAGCGATAATTAAATTTCTCAAATCAACAAATATTTAATTATCAAAAGCGATAATTAGAAACAACAAATACCTGATTATCAAAAACGATAACCAGAACTCATATCAACAAATATCTAATTATCACAAGCGATAATTAGAAACAACAAATATCTGATTATCAAAAACGATAACCAGAACTCATATCAACAAATATCTAATTATCACAAGCGATAATTAGAAACAACAAATATCTGATTATCAAAAACGATAACCAGAACTCATATCAACAAATATCTAATTATCACAAGCGATAATTAGAAACAACAAATATCTGATTATCAAAAACGATAACCAGAACTCATATCAACAAATATCTAATTATCACAAGCGATAATTAGAAACAACAAATATCTGATTATCAAAAACGATAACCAGAACTCATATCAACAAATATCTAATTATCACAAGCGATAATTAGAAACAACAAATATCTGATTATCAAAAACGATAACCAGAACTCATATCAACAAATATCTAATTATCACAAGCAATAATTAGAAACAACAAATATCTGATTATCAAAAACGATAACCAGAACTCATATCAACAAATATCTAATTATCACAAGCGATAATTAGAAACAACAAATATCTGATTATCAAAAACGATAACCAGAACTCATATCAACAAATATCCAATTACCTGCAGATAATTGGATGCAACAAATATCTAGAAATCAATTAAGAAGACTAGAAAATCAACATAAAAGCTTGGATCGATCCCATCAGATGGCGAGTTTTTAATTCGCCACACGTGCATCAACAAATGGCCGAAGCCTACCAAGTACTCAACATAATTTTGGCGCCCAACAAATGACCCGAAGGTCCAACAAATGACCCGAAGGTCTAGTACTGGTATTTGACCCGAAGGTCCAACAAATGACCCGAAGGTCCTCATAGTGGCTCGAAAGCACACGAAAGTATCAAAATATTTCAATTAACGAGTCCGGAATTAACCGAAATAGCAAACGCACATGTCCCATACCACGTGTTTTACTAAATCGTTTGATTCTCTTCATCGTTTCCTTGAAAGTGTGAAATCATCAAATTCATCAAAACAACAGATATTCAATTAACGAGTCCGGAATTAACCGAAATAGTAAAAGTGTGGTTCCATACTCCGCACTTTTGCTAAATCGTTTAAATCACTTCATCGTTTCCTTGAAAGTGCAAAATTGTGTATTCTGTAAAAACACACTTTACATTCTCAAACGGACAAGTCCGGAATTAAGCGAATCAGTAAAAGAAAGGGGTCATAGTCCTCGATTTTGCTGAAACGTTTAAATCGCTTCCTCATTCTTTTGAAAGCGCAAACTGTTAAAATTTCTGAAAACAATTTTATTTATTTTGTAAAAATAACAATTCACATTCTCAACTGGACAAGTCCGGAGTTAAGCGAATCAGTAAAAGAAAGGGGTCATAATCCTCGATTTTGCTGAATCGTTTAAGTCGCTTTCTCATTCCTTTGAAAACGCAAACTGTTAAAAATTTATAAAACAATTTTCATTTTAAAACGATTTTCCAATCACGTGATTAAAGCAGCAAATCAGTAACAATTTCGATAAGAAAATTGTACTTCTCAAAATACCGTAAAAACGGTTTCAAATCAGCATTGCGGTATAACCGCTTGAAAATCCACTTTTAAAAATTTGACTGTTACTGAAGTCAAAGCAACAGAAATTTTTAAAACATCAAATATCTCATCAAAATAATTCACATCAAAATGTGACATCAGTGAATTTTCATTCATTAAAATTGTCAATAAAACACCGTGCTTCAAAAATCTAGCATTGGTGTAAAAATCCCGTTATAAAAATAACGGCAACAAAATACGTTTCACAACCAAGCATCGGTTCAACGTAAAATAAATGCAGTAACGTGCAATTCAAATTTTTGCACGTACTACAAAATGAACAAAGAAATCATTCGAATGTATCCTCAATGAAGATAATTCAAAACAGCAAAAATCTAATCAATATATGATTAGTACAAGAGAAGCCAGCGGAAATTTCAACAAAAATCACATAACTGTAATTTCTTCAAATCCTCAATTCGGATTCGAAATTCTCAAAGAAACAAAATAATTACAGCTATGTAAACTACAAATGAAATTTATTTCAATTTCTAAATCAAATAGATTATCAGTTGTACTCAGCGAAGACAGTTTCACTGTTTCCGCTGCGCACTCTGATAAACAGTACTCAAATCAATCAAATCATCAGAACACAAATTCACCTTTATTTTTTAAATAAGGATATTTAAAAATTTCATCCAAATTTCAAAACTTTAGTTTTGACTCAAAATACAATTAAACCGTCGACCAATAGTTGTAACATATGTTTCATCCAAGTTACGTTTTATATTATGTCCATAAACCCCAAGCTCTGATACCAACTGTAACGCCCCACCTCTATGCTCATAATAACAAAGAGTATTAAAAGAAATACTGTCTATTATTACGAAGAATAAGGCTGGATAGGAGCGACCATCCGTAATTGGCCTTACACTAATATTGGTTATCTCGGTAGGAGTGGTATATACTTTTTATTTTTCATCTATTATTTATTTACTCCCATCGACATATCCAATTATCAGTATAAAACAAACTACGATAGTTCATAATAGTTTAGGACATTAGATATAACAATAACACAGATAATATAAATGCGGAACACAGATAAAAACAAAAGTCTCATATATATATAACTGAAGTCAGTTGATACATAATTGACACAATACATATGATACAACTACAACTGTCGACTCTAGAAGTTATATATACAAGTACATTATCAACTAATATACATGAATACATATCGTTCTATAATGACACGACTACTACAAAATGACACTGACAACTTCAGAAGGTGTGAAAAGTCTTCAAATCCCGAACAGCAACTCAAAGAAGGAAATCTACTACCTGAAATAACTCGGGTCTGACCCGAGTATTACATTCAAAAGAAAATAATACCCAGGTCAGTCTAATTCAAACCAGTTTATTAGTGCATATATGCAGTAATAATTTAAATAGTCGACCGTCACAATAATTCCCGTCTATCCGATTCTTTAAACAAAGAAACCGGATAACGGTCAATATAACACTTAATAGTGTTTAACAAAAATCAGCAGGGTTAAATCATCCACAGGGATAAATAAACAATTTATCGAATCGACTAAACCAATTTAAACAATTGAAATTGTCACTTTAAAACCATCAGAGTTCGATTGGCTGCCGTACACGCACGCGTGTACGGCCTCGCCAATACGGTATAAAATATCAACGCATCAGAAGCAAAAGGAAAAATCAATTCAAAACTGTCGAGTTTGGGTGGCTGCAGTGCACGCACGCGTGCACTGCCTCGCCAACTCAATGCACAAGATCGAATCAAAATTTGATTCAACACAAGTGCAAATGGCCTCGATCAATAGTACAAACATGGCAACTGCACCATATGGTAATACAAATGAATCGGACTACATAAATATCACAAGGTCAAGTCTAACAACCCAAGTTTTTTGCAACTGGATTCAACTCAAGTAAAAGTTCAGAAATCGGCCTAACTCAACAAATACAAGTGACCAGACACACGTGTAAAGAGAAGACCACAAGGCAAAGCCTCAGCATCAAAACAGAAGTGAGGCCATGTACAAACGATGGCAGCCTCAACCAGATAATCAAGTGAATATATATACAGGTTCAGTGTAAGTCAAAGAGGACAACTCGAGTGAACCAGACTCAAAATCACAAGTACAAAACATACTTGGTGACTCAAATCAATACAGACCTGGGTCGAAAAGAGCAGACTTCACCTTACAAGTCCAAGTGAAGTGTACAACCAATGTAGACAATGCAAGTGCAGGCTATATATATAGCACATGGTGCAAAGGAGATGATCAGTGTATATGAATTTAGGTAGTGCACAAGTATGCAGACTAAAGAGCAAAATATTCTGGATCAAATGCCAGAAGCTATAACTGAAGATCCAACTGAAATGAAAGCCCACAACAACAAGTATAAAGTGTCGACCAAGCTAGATCAACAAACAACTCAGAGGCCAGGGGGATCAATATGGCCATGAGGCAAATATACATAAATATATGTACCCTATGTCAACCTAACAGCATGAAGCAAATTACTCAAATCCAGGCATAATGAGTGCATGAAGGCGATTAGGACAGTAGTTCTACCCAACATCAAGTGCAATTTCTACATGAGAGAAGTCAACATATATGATCAAGTGAAATCTGACCATCAAGTTCAAATTATCCAAGTCCAAAGTGCAGACATGACAATTTAAATGCAACAGTGGAACAAACCAAAATGTAGGCCAGAATCTAAGCAAGAGTCTCAAACTACAAGGAGGACAAAGCAATGAAGACTACAAGGAAATGCCACACTGCTTCATATATAGGTCATAACTGACAACACATGTAAATGGAAGCAAAGCCCCATTTACATTAATGAACAATATGCAGTGCACCAAGTATATACAAATTCTAAATTGAAGTGCACTACACCAGTAAACACTTGAACGAAGTCAAGCTTAAATTGGCCATGTTCAAAACAAATTCGACCAACAAAGCAAAAGGTACAAAAGCTACAAGATGAATCAGACTACACAATTACAAGGAGTCACAGTATGCGGCAGCGAAAAATGGAACTGCGGTTTCGATTCAAAGAAGCCAAGTATAAAAAAATTGTTACCAGTTCAAGCAAAGTCAAAGTCACCAATAGTATGCAGTTCAAACATCAAAGTCGGTTTTTTTTTTGAAATCAATGCTACTGGAGATAAACATCATCATACCCCAAGTCAGTAATGACAGCGACAAAGTCACAGAGGAAAAACCATAACCAAGTTCAAAATCACAGTCGAAGCCATTCAAGTCAAGGCCAAAGATAAAACATCTACATCCAAGCATAATGATGCGACCGAAATGAAGCCAAGCAAAAGCATTGACGAATTTAAATCAATGTACTCAATCAATATGAACAGGTCAGAAATCGACAACACCACAAAATCGAACTGTCTAACTAAAGAAAACGAGCAAATCAACAAACCACGGCATTCGATCAACTCAAACGACCGAGAAATTAAACGACAAATTCAGTAACAACAAAACAAAATCGTAATGCCGAGCATAGTTGAATTCGATGTGAGTACTTTAGATTACTCACTTTAGCCTGAGGTAGCTGTGAGCGAAGCGAGGAATCATCGATTGCCAGGCCATCAACTTCGATCATTGACAAGCCCTAATTTTTTTTTTGAGGAACGAGGTCGAGCTGAGCGAAGCCGCCATTAATATTTTTCACTCGTTTTATTTGTTTCGTTTAGGGTTGCCCTCAAAAAGAAGAAAAGGGAATGGGTTTTGATAAACAACACGGCACAAAGAAAAGACTTGGGCCAACCCAATTTTTAAGCCCACAAATACCCTAACGTATATTTAACGAATTATCAAAAGAATTATCACTGATCTAAACTCACAAAAGCAATTAGTTAGCGACAATAATTGTTTAATGACGATAGTAAATTTTCACAAAAGCTCGGGTTGTTACATGGTATCTGCAAATAATAAGGATTTAACAAATCTTACTGAAGTTATTATATGAAATTTAATAAGGTTACCATTTACGAATTTCCCATAATAACTAAAATTATACTTTAACTTGAGATTTTGGGAAGTTTATTGTATTTTATAAAATAAAAGAAAATTTTAAATAATAATAACATCAATTTTAATGAAAACAGTATTACTTTGTGTAAATGACACAATGCTGGATTTTACGGTATTTATAATAGAAAATGTTATTTTTATGTGAGTAATAAAGTACAAAGCATTTTTGAATAATAATAATAATAATAATAATAATAATAATAATAGTCAAAATATGTCTCCAAAAGTATTTTGAATGGATTTTGAGACAAATGGCAATGTGAAAGGGGTTGTGGAGATTTAAATAGAATATTGTTATTTTTGGAATATATAATAATAAGCTGGATATGGAAAGAATTAAAGAGGTTTCAAGATATATTACTATTTCACATCAAAATATTAAAATATCGTTTTGAAAAGTAATTTGGTGTAAGTCACTATTTTTGACTTAAAATAGATGTTTAGATTTATTTGAATAAATCGACGTATATGAAAGGTTTTTGATGTATATTATCATGTTGAGAAGATTATTATTATTTCAGCATATATTAATAAAGGTGATTTTATAATAAACAATAATAAAATGAATTTATACTTAAGAGAAAAACATTTGTCGTAAATATAATGTTTTGGATGGATGTAGTATGCGGTTTATTATTCATTTGAATTATCACATATGTTTGTTTATGATGATGTAACCACATTATGAGGTGGATGTGATATTTTACAATTTATACTACCGAACAGCAGATAGTTGATTATGGCTATTTGATGATTGATGTTGTGTTACTATTGTGGAGTGATTAGTAAGCATTTGATGACTTATATTGATGATGTATTGCTACAGTCGATAATTAATAACGTATATAAGTATAATTTTGTTTTTGTCATTTTCTTATTTGATGATTGGGTTTGTAATTAGGTCTTGTTGATGTTTAATAATGGTTGTGAGCTGATATTATGTTACCTCGTATGATGATTGTTAGTGATGACTGTGTAGGAGTACTATTTTCTGCTTACATTAGTTGCATTAGTCACATTAGTTGCATTAGTTTTTAAATCATTTAATTCTCTTCCTCATACGCTTGAAGAGTGCAAAAACGTGTATTTTATATAGAAAATAATTTGTTTGAAAAAACTAGCTTTTAAAACAAGTTATTTTCTATATAAAATACACGTTTTTGCACTCTTCGAGCGTATGAGGAAGAGAATTAAACGATTTAGTAAACGCATGTGTCCAATGGTTGCATGGATGCTATGGCTATTATGTACTAACAAGTATTTGGATGTAGGAGAAGAGCAGGAAACAGAACTACGTGGGCTTGATCCCCAAAAAGGGGTACATAGGTAGCTTTTCCCTATGCAATAGCTATCAAGCCTATGGCCGTAGTGCATACGATAAGGTGCAATCCAAATATAATTGACACCTTTTCCCTCTATCAAATGTATATATGGGCGTGTTTGTAAGTTTACATGTGGAAACAAAGAAAGGAACAAAATGGTATGGAATGAGTCATATCCACAAGATGGTACAGTATATCTTTTGCATCATAGTTATAAAGTTGCTGTTTTATTAATTGAAGTATTGAAATATGTATATTATCTTATATATTCGCTTTGCGTAATACTTTAATTGTTGAAATGATACACAAACACACACACACACATATGATGTTTATGTTCCGCTATGAGGTATTTCTTTTTATGTTCATTGTTTTAGACGTTTTATCTTTATATACCCATCGACCACTATCTTTAATATCTGAATTTAGTCGTAAGCGTATTTTCGCGTCATTTATAATTGATTTTTGATGCTAAAAATTATGGGTCGTCACACTGCTGTGCTTCTTTTTTCTGATTAAATCATCCACGACATCCTTCAAATGCTTGCATTCATTAATTTCGTGAAAGCGACAATATTTTCCAAAACATTTCTACTCTTTAGTAGAATCCCTCGGGGTGGCTTCTTGTAATGCTTTGTGCCTTGCGTAGTAAGATAAACATTAGCTCTGTATAATTCTCGTCATGGACATATCTTGAAAACATCTGCTTATCCAAAACATTAGCTATTTGTTGTTGCCAACATTCACTACAACATTTCTAGCACTATCCTCATTTTGCTTGACAGTTAGGTTGCTCTGAATCACATTGCTCGGCCCTTCTTGACCACCAGTAGCCAATCCTGCTTAAAGATGTAACAACTCGTATTTTGGGTCTTCAAATTTGAATATTTAATTTATTTAAATATTCAGATTTGAATTTAAAATATGATAAATCATCTACTTCGAACTAAGACTTGATTTCCAATGATGCATTTTTAGTTTAATTTTTAGAATTTTTCCGTAATTTTAATTTGGTAAAATAACTAAATTTTCGTTTGACGTATTTTACAGCAAGAGTTGGCATTTTGAAACTTCACAGAATTTAATAACTTGTCTATTTTATCGTTGTTTGTGATCACATTCCAATTCTATATGCGATCGTATTATTTTTTGTCAATCGTGGTTCCGGAACGGACGCGATACATTATGGCAGGGTACTAGACTTTATTTAAAAATTCAACATACATAATCAAAGTACACAGTAATTTGTACACCATTGTACATAGCTACTTTTTTTTTCTTTTTCCCTACCTTCTGCCACTATTCTCCCTTGCTCTTGCTTCCCCTTCACCTCAGCAGCCATAATAGCCACCTTTGTCCCCCTTTGATTTGAACTTCATTTATGAACTTGTGATGATTAGCTTAGCTATAGGTGATAGGCGCTGCATATATATACACCTTCTTCGTCCACGTCTTTTTCTTCTTTATTTTGTCCATCCTTGTAAATTTCAAAATCAAGGAATTAAACTAACCCCTCTACCTTCAAAAATCATAATCTCCAAATCCATCCACTTTTAGACTTGGCTTTCAACTAAGAAGTTGATCGTCATCCTCTCTAGTTTTTTTTAAAAATTGATCGTGATCGATTTCGTCGAGAACCGAGCGAGATATCGCCATTTTCAGTAAAGGGATAAAAATGTTCATAATCTTTAAAATCAAATTCTCTCAATCCAAGTCGAAACGGTCGACGTCGTAAGTGCCGTTGGGATCGTATAAAGACATACTATTTTTTATGTAAGTTTGGCGCGATTCCATGATGACGATTGACGTTCGTTGAAAACTAGGGTTGCGGATAATCAATGAGTTGGTCATTGATTAGAGAAATGAAGCTTGGTTTGGGGTCCGGGGCAGTGAGGTGCTTCGATCGGCGAATTTTGGTGGGATTCAGTGCTATAAAGTGTCGCATATTTTTGGAACCTGGATGCAAGTTCATCGTCGGCATGGGTATGCGTGATGCCATGGGATGATCCTACATAGGGGTGGTAGGTGTAGATGGTTTAGCTCGTTGATTGTGATGCATTGATGGTCTTGGCATCGTCGTTTGGTGGGCTATTGCTTGTGCACGTGCATGAGTTTGTGCACACATATGGGTTACTGGAACAAATGGTATTGGGGAAGATAAAGACTGTGCTAGGCGGTGCGGGTTTGTGAGCTTTGGTATTGGGCAGAGCCCATGTACCAGTGGGTGATATAATTTGTTTTATATGTTAATTATTATATGAATGAATATGTTAGTTAATAAATTGATTATCTTTCTCATATTTAACCCGTTTGACACATGGATTTTTGCATTGTACTCGTATGGACGATTACAACATTTTAGTGTAACATGTTGGTAGCTTTGGACAAGCGTAAATTTATGACATATGAAAACGGACAGGATTTAAATCATGTTATTTTAAATAATAACGTCATTTAAAATTTATATACCTTATTTATTGATGTTTATTTGGCCAAATAAATTACTATTGAGTTAAACTGGATCAAATATGGTAATTGGACATCAGTTAGCAGGAATAAACACCATTCTGCTAATTAAATAAATTTGACATTTAATTAGCAGAATAAATCCTCGTTCTGCTACTTTATAGTTTTGGACATTTGACTATATGTCGCAAATTGACATGCCACTCTGGATAAGTAATATGTTAACTAGTGACGATTAAATGTTAAATTAGTTATTTGGTCGTTAATTATGTGAATATCAGTTATTAACTTGGAAAGTTAACTTTGAATGAGATGCTAGCTTGTATAAGTACCAAGGTGATCGTTAAGCCTCCTTTAATTTTAAAAAGTAAAAAATTATTTCGAAAGTTATTTTAAGAATAATTATTATTTAGTAATAATATTTTAAAAAAAGTAATAATTATATATTAATAATGTTTTAAAGATAACTAATAATTGTTTAATAATGATTTAAGTTAACTATTCTACTAATATGATTCTTAAAAGTTATTTCTTAATGTTATTTAATAATGTTTAATTATTATTTAAAAGTTATTTAGTTATTCTTTAAAAATGTTTTAATTTAATTATTTATTTAAAATGATTTATCTATACTTTAATTTTTAACTAAAGTTACTTAATTATCTTGATTTAAGTTAGTTAATTATATTTATAGATTAATTAATTATCATATTAATATTATTTAAAAGTTAATTAATTGTTAAACTAATATTATTTGAAATTAACTTATTAATACAATAATAGTGATTAAATTAAGTTAGTATATTATTAATGAGACTCCAAATTTATTATTTTGAATTAGAGTTAAAGATAATTACATATAAAGGGGTTCAATAATAACTTATTATGTAAAGATATTTTACTAATTGATTTGTTTATCAAAGGAAATTTATTGATTGAGTTATTTAAAGGGATTTTGTTTTTAATAAGAAAAACTTATGGAAAGAGATTTTGGATTTGGAAAAGGAGTTTGGGTTTTAATGATTTCTTAAAATAGATTTATAAACGGGTTTTAGAGATCTAAAAAGGAAAATTTTATAAATGGGGCTTTGATATTTGTAAAGATTATTTGATAAATAGATTTGAAAATTTATAAAGGAGATATTTATTTATAAAATAAAAGAGATTTATAGAAGGGATTGGTGTTTTGGGTTTCTCCGTTTTAAATGACATTTGGGTGTGATCATTTAAATATGATTTCAAAATAGAAAATCTGTCTAACTATTTGGTAAAATATATTTATATCAATTGTATAGGTATGTGAAAAAGTTTCCAAGTTTTGAAAGTGAAATGGTTGAATATACTTATGCCATTGAGATAAGTATATGGTAGTATTTTCTAAGTATCGAAAATATAATGTTTTGTGAATATACTTATCCCGTTGAGATAATTATATGGAAGTGATTTCCAAGTATTTGAAAAGTGATTTTAAAATAATGGAGATTTAATGAGGCTTAGTATTTTTATGGGAAATGTAATCTTGTTTGGAATGTTTGCATATTGGATAGTTAAATAACCGGCTATCAAATCTTGGCCTAAATATGTAATCCTTCTTAATTTTGGTGGTAGTGAAATATTCCCTACTTAACACCGAATGATTTTCTCTGGAAATATCTAGGAGAAACACGGGGATTATATGGTACAATTACAGTTGGTGGTGCTATACTATACATATAAACTCATTTCATTCTTTTAGGACAAATGATAAGGAGATATGTCCACTTAAACCGTTAGGGGGTGATCCCCGCTCTTATGTATTGTCTAATTATTTCCTAAAGAACCGATATTGGTCATTCCAAAAATGGCATTTGGTTTGTGGGGCACTCGAGAGCGGAAGAGTGTACTCATAAGAGATGACTCGAACCCGTAATCACTTCAAAAAAACCGCATAATGTTATGAAGGAGATTCATGATATATTAAGGTGTTGGGATCCATGTGTGATTTCGAAACCCGTTGGGATATGTGAACCCTTGCGTGATTCCAAGATCTAATTGGGATATGGGAATCTATGTGTGATTCCGAGACTCATTGGGGTATTGGAATCCATGTGAGATTCCATGATCTATTTTGATGGCAGTACGTGATCTGGAATGTCGGGCATAGCCTCATCATCGGAAATGACTAAAACCAGGTATAAGAAACATGTCCAGTAGGGTTGGCAAATCCATAGGCTGTAGTCGGCTCCTCCTAGATGTCACTTACAGTTGCTATGCATGCATGGGGAGATGCACTCGGTCTTAGTGAGATCAGCTATGTTGTTCCTATGGTACATCACTAGGGATGTATGCTGCTTTGGAAGGATATCTCTAATCCTTGTGCAGGTTGACCATTCTCGAAGTACTAAGGGCACCTTCATGGAAATCCTACACAATTAGTGAATGTGCCAAAGTGGTTTTTGATTTTATACCTAGTATTGTTATAATGTACACTCACGAGCATCATAGCTACTTGATTATCATTATTTTCCCTCTTAGAAATTTTTATAACATCACCGGATTTTCTTATATAAAGGTTTTGGTTATCGTAAGGTAAAAACCCTTTCGTGTTACGAGCAGCATGATCTTACGAGTTACCTTTGATTTTTAAAGGATTTTCTTAGTTATAATAAATAAAATTCCTTGTGATTTGAGTTTCTCACATTGGTTTTACCAGACTGACCCAGACGTTGTTTTCCTATAATGCTCAGGTTAGACCGAGCATATTTCCAGGTTTAGTTGGATATTATTGGAGCTTCAAGAGATGAGCTGGAGGCCCAGAGACTTATTCCCGTACATGGTTTTTTTCTGGTGCATTCATCGTTGTATTTATCAGCAATTGTGAGGACATGTTGTTATAACTGTCCGGGCTGAAGTAGGTTAGTATACGCTGATTGATGTATGTATATACATATTTTATAGTTTTGTTTTTTGTAAAGATTTGTTATATATTATAGATCATTCGTTCCGCTATGAGATTTGTGTTGTTATTTTTCTTCTTGTCTTCTTTCTTCTTTCTTTTTCTCTAACTATCCGCCTTTCTGTTCAATTTAGGTTAGACATGTATGATTTATTGTAAACTTAAACTGTATGGAAAAGTTGGTCGTTACAGTTGGTATCAGAGCTTATGTTGAGAACACCTAGGCCTTGGTGGGGTTGACTCATTTGATATAGGGTAAGCGAGACCCTAGAATGAGTTTGAGAGTATATATATGAGCGTGTATTTGTTATTTTCATAAAAATGTTTTATATTGTGTTGTTTGATCTGTTGAGTGGCTTAATAATTCTGGTCGATGTGTTTGGCCAACGTTATCGATAGGAATTTCCTGAACACTCGAACAAGACCAACTGACATAATATTGATTTTAAAATAGGTAAATGAAATAATTTTACCTAGAAATATATTTTATATATATAAAATGATAATTTTTCAAAAATTAAATATAGTTTTTCTTGGATATGTTAGTTTTTATAAATGATAATATTCCATCATTATCATCTAGGATTTGATCGGTCAAGCTCGCCGTTTCTATGCATTGATAATTATTGGTTGATCTATCTAGAATCTTCTTTTTTGAACCTTGGTTTGGGTAGATAGTAAATTTGGGAAAATTGAAACAAACACCTTGTGAATTAGGTTTCATAGTTTGAATATAAGGCGGTTGTTGATAATGTTGGGTAAGAATTTGATTTCTAAGGGTTGTTTATTTAAAAGAAAATTTGAATATTTTGAAATGAATATTTTAGGAATGATTTTATATGAAAGTTGATTTGATAAAATTAATTTTTAATAAATGTTATTTTATTATAAGGAATTTGGAATATTTTGAAATAAATATTTTGGAAATGATTGAATATAAAAGTTGGTTATTTTAAATTGGGGTTTTGTAAAAGAAGTTTATTAAAAGAAAATTAAATATTTCCGAAATAATACTTGAAAAATGATTTATATATGGAAGCTAGAATAATTTTCACAATAAATATTTGAGATTGATCTCCTATAAAAGGAGATATTTTATAAATTTGATTTATAAAAATGTACTATATAAATAAAAGGAACTTGAGAATTTAAATCTCGGTATTTGGAAAATGGTTTTCATGGTTTATAAGTAAATAATAGTGTTTGAAAATATTCTTGGAATAAAAATAGTTCTAAAGATTCTTCAAGGGGATATAAGCACTAAACACGCTTCGGTTGTTGAAAAATAATTCCGACGATGATTACCACATTGTCGATGTTCATTTTCGAGTTTCTAAGTGGGCAACTGCTACCATTAGGATCTCACTATATAATTGTTTTGATAAAACAAATTTTGACTTGATTCCAAAAGTATGAGTTTATTTACCAGAGAGTAAATTGTATATAATCATTTTAAACGATTTGTGGAAAAGAAATAATAGTTTTATTTGAGATAGTTTTAGAGTAAAAATGATTTTGGAAATGGTAATAATAGTTTTCTAAAAAGGGGTTTAGTGTATCGATGTTTTGGATATAGTTTACTTAAAAATTTATTTTAAGTATAAATTCTTTTGAAAATAGAGTTTAAAGGAAATGTGTTTTCCT
The DNA here is from genome assembly GCA_030737815.1 of Allium fistulosum. NCBI lineage: Eukaryota > Viridiplantae > Streptophyta > Magnoliopsida > Asparagales > Amaryllidaceae > Allium > Allium fistulosum. Next base: position 858,413,611 of record CM060907.1, read on the forward strand.
TTGGATTGGTTAGGGAAATAAGTCCCGATTTGTTTTGTTTGATCATAATAATCTTCTAAGTGACGATCATATGTTTGCTTAGGGGAATGGTATTGTGCACTTAGTAAATTATTCTCTTTTCCACTGTACAGTCGGAACGAGTTCAAAATGGATTTTGAAAAGAAAAACGTCGTTTTAAATCAACTAGTTCGAGTGTCTCGAAAATAACTAAAAATGGGTAGGAGATGCGTTCGGATGGTAAACATTTCTGTTGAGTATTATCCTTCTAGTAAGGAAGTTTACGATACTGTTTAGGAGCACCCAGTTCCTTGGTTTCATTTTGGGGTTACTCGAGCTAAATATATATATTTTTTCTATGGATTAAAACATATAGTATTATTTCAAAAAAAGGTGTTTTAAATTCTTAAGTGAATTCCAAAAATAAAGGTTTAAATTGGATGGTTGTGCATACCTTTAGGGTATGATAGGGAATTTTATAAGTTGAACAACTTAAGCTGTGTTTTATGAAAATGTTTTTGTTAAACATAAAATGCTCTCAAGAGTGAAGGTATGAAAGAAGGAGTAAGAGCATTGATGGAGATCAGAGAGCAACATAAATAGTTTCTGAAGACGTCAAACTGGAGCTTTCGATGAGGTTGAAAGGTACGATTTGGGGGCAATCATTAACAAGTTTACAGCTTTCGAAAAGGACGAAAGGTACCTTTCGAAGGCGAAGAATAGCATACCTTCTACATGTGCACCAAGCCATTCGAAATAATTGGTTTCATCTTTATTTACCTTACTTAAGGAACATTCAGCCGAGTCAACCCTTTCGAAAGCATATATTAGCCTTTCGAGTTGGTTTAAGCCATCCTCACTTATGAAGGAAGAAATATAAGGTTCCGCACCAGTCAGATAGAGCGCTTTCAAATGATGTTACCTGCAACAAATTTCTTAATAGTGCTTCGACTCATTCAAAACCCACAAAGCAAATGTTTTGACAACATTGGAAGCCTGCTCCTTTATCAATTTATGCAGCATATTACAGCTAAAGGATGAGCGCAATTGTACACCTTTCGATGGAGTCGAAAGTGACCAAGTAGTACCTTTCAATGAAGTAAAAAGCAATAAAGCAATAAGCCTTCCGACAAAGTCGAAAGGAATAAAGCAAAATAGGAGGAAGCCCAGTCTTTGGCGGCAGTGAAAGGACGACCATATAATCCTTTCTACCTTTCGACTAGGTCGAAAGCTATAACTCAAGAGATGCGCACGAAAGCAGGAAAGCAAACCTTCCGACCGTATCGAAAGCACTTGGTCGAAAGGTGTTGACCCACACCTATTAATAAGACCATAGTGGTCAATTTTAAGTGATCCGGTTTCTTTTACTTCTAACTTGTATTTTCTAAAAGCTTGTAAATCATAATTCCCAAATCAAATTAGGGATTTGGTCAATTTGTACAGCTGAGTTCAATAAAAGGGAGATTATGCTAATCTTGATCACAAAGTAATTCTGAGTTCCATATTTTACACAAATAAGACAATCAACTATCAAACTAGTCGAAAGGATCCCCTTCAACTGGGTCGAAACCCCTAGTTCACACATTTCCTAAGGGTTTTAGCTCAAACCCATAAGATATCGAGGGCCTACCCTTTCAACGAAGTCGAAACCCTCCTTGCTCAACTATTTCCAGAAACCATTAAGTCCCCAACTTAGGCCATCTTGTCAGGGTCGAAAGGTGGTTCCGATAGAGTCACAAACCAATCAATTCGAAAGGATTTCCTGAAAGAAGAATTAACCTTTCGACCGCATCAAAAGGTATTAGAAGGAAATTTTCTAACCGTCTTTCCCAACTTGAAAAGTGTCAGCTTTCTTCTTCTAATCGGAAGGAGGTTTCAAAGGAATCATTATCACTTAAAGTTTCATTTTGAGGTGTTGACAAGTTTTCTTGTCACCATTTTTGGCGCTAGAAGGAGGGCTCGAACCTCCGATCCCCAATTACTTTCATCGCAAATTAATTGCATAGAGTTCTTCATTTAAGAGGAGCAAATGGTAAGAGCAAGGAATAATAACAACAATCCAAATGAAGAAGTTGTGTCACAGTCAACTTTGGAAAATGATATAGTCCCAAACTTCAACTTAGAGAATATGGAAATTGGACAACCGTCAACTCTACAAAGATTGGAAAACAACGAGATTAAAGTTCATAATCTACTACAACAAATGATAGCAATGCAAGAACTTTTTGAAGGGGATCCATCTTAAGGATCATTGAAGGTTATGGAAGGAGGAGATGAAGCACAATCTCCAGATTAGGCTAAAGATGAAGAGTCAAGCAGAGAAAGTAAAGTAGAATAGTTCCCTGAGCAATCAGATAGTTTAACCGTGGAAGACAGTGAAGATCACCACAACGAAATTCTCAACCAAATCACAAAGAATAGAGTAAAGGATGTACTCCATGAACTAGAGAATGTGTTATCCTGGAAAAGGCTCCTTTTCGGAAGAAATTATGGCAATCAGCATCCCTCCTCACATTCAAATTCCCCCGCTAAAGTATGATGGAACTTCCGACCCAGAGGGTCACTTAGTAGCTTTCGAAGTATGAATGGATCTCTATAACGCCTCTGAGGCAGTTTGCTGTAAACTTTTTTCGGCAACTTTTCAAGGAGCAGCTATCAAATGGTACAAAAATTAACAATTAAAAACTATTCGTTTTTGGGAACAATTTTCCTATGAATTCGTAGCGCAGTTTCACATACATAAAGATCCAGTAATGGATTCCTACATTTTAGCTAACATCAAACAAAGCCTGGGAGAATTGTTTGGTGAATACATTAAAAGACTCAACAAAGGAAGCATTGAAAGCCGAAAACACGATCGATCAAGAAAAATTAATTACAGTTCACTTAGGGTTAATCAAACAAACTCCTTTTTGGAAGGAACTTCATATTCGTGGATGTAAGGATCTACAACATTTCTATCTCAAAGCTGAAAAATTTATTCAAAATGGACGAAATGCATCATGTTATGAGAGAATTTCATCGAGAATGTAGAGAAGAAAAACCCAACTTTGGACATCTCGACAAGAAACTAAGGAAAAGTGCAAACAAGAAGGGGAGTTGAAAAGAGATTTCTGAATCCAATTATGTAATCCTAAACAAGCCCCTCTCCTATATATTCACCATGGTAAAGGATAAATGAAAATTTTCCTATTTCTTATAAGATCCGGAACATTCCTAAACAAAATAAAGGAGGAAGTTACTACGATTACCGTAAAGCAAATGGACACAAAACTGACAAGTGCCGCATTTTAGCAGAAGCAATTCAAGGCATGATTAAGTCAGGTTTCCTAAGGGAGTTCATCAAAGAAACTTAAAAAGACATCATATTCGAACTAAGAAGAGAGCAGCTTAGCAACATCAAAATGCAAACCCTTATCAAATAATGATGTCTTGCAGCATTAGTTCAACTATGAACTCTCTTCTCTCATATCTTTTTAACTTGATTTATATTTTGACTTGTACTTAGATTTGTGTTGAAAATTAATCATGTATTGATTCAAAATTCGAGTATCTTTACAGGTAAAACTAAACCAGTCCATAGCATTCAACATACTCTTGGACACAACAAATTTCTAGCTACCTGAAAAAGACAGCTCAAATGCCTAATACAAGACGACTATCAATATTTCAATCAATGAAATACAAAGGCTGTCTTTTAAGAAATCTCGGACCACTATTAATCCTTCTCCAATCTATGAGAAAAACTATGTACACCAACTTCATTTTTGGCAAATTGTTTTAAAAGAAATTTCTCAAGCGTATTTTTACAGAAGGACTATTTTTAATTACCCCGCAACCTGGAGAAGACACATGTCTATCTATTTTGAAAAAAAAACTGATTTGTGCAATCTTATTAAGATATTACATAGCATTAGTGAATGCACACAAAGGATTTCTAACTAAGAAATCTCAATATTTTGAAAGTTCCTAAAACCATTGGCAACGAGAAGCCTATTCATACTTTTCAAGAAAAGTTTTAAAGCTATCAAAAGTTTATTGACAAAAACTCATATTAGAGAATCCTATTCTCGAATAAAAGATTATTGGTTCATGAATCATGACCTCCTAGTCTCCTATTTAAGATCTGTGTCTCTATTATGAGAACAACAAGAGAACCCTTGCAAAAGGCAGCATTGAGAAAAGATTCTTTTATCGGAAAGATTCATGTATCCAAGCTCTTTTTCAAATGATAACCCTTCGATATACTAGAGGGGTTCAATTACAAAACTTCTTTTTCTCAAAGAAGACTCTATTTTAATTGGCCAAAAATGATTTTCATATAAAAATATTGAAGCCTACGATGCTAATCCGTAGCACCTCCTAGAGGGAGGGACATAAGCCTACGACGTTCTTTCGTAGCACCTCCTAGAGGGAGGGACAAAAGCCTACGATGATCATCCATAGCACCTCGTAGAGGGAGAGATAAAACCTCTAACGTGCAGTTCACCTCTTAGAGGAAGGGTTGGGTCAAGCATCCACAAAAGAACCCCTAATGTCCAAATCACCTCTTAGTGGGAGGGTCAAGTTAAGTGCCCATCAGCAACCTTTTAGAGGAGGGTCAACTTAACATACACTACATCCCTTAAAACCAAGGGAAGCCCAGAAAAGGCACTAAACATATGAAGAAAGACAAAGATGTCTGCAACTCAAAACAAAAGTCAAAACCCAAAAGAACAAAGGATTAAAGAAAGAAACCTATCCACCATCTAAGACAAAGATGAAACCCAAGAGAGGGATACAAACAAAGGCATACGGATGAAGATATCCAATGCCACAATCAGAAACAGACAAGGAATCCAAAACCATGATCAGAAAGAATGTAATATAAGCTAGCAAATTTTAGTACATCCAATACCTGAAAAGGTGGCACCCACGACATAGAGTTACGAAACTTGCATCCTAAAAGGGGATACGAGACAAGAAAATAGATAAGGAGATCCGTAACTCAAAATGGAAAACAAAGATCTATACAAAAACTAAAGGAATGGAATAGATAACAAATTTTTGCTACAAGATAAAAGTCACTTCATCTGAAGAGTAGATTAAGAAAACCACTTCCAAATCCTTAGAAATAAGGTGACCCTTTAGGATAGAAGAGTATATATATATTAACATGTTATTTGGATCATTGCACTGCAGAACGGCCAAGCAGTAGGACGGAACATGCACAGGTGAACGATCGACTAGTCAAACGGAGCTTGCACTGCTGAATGACTAGCCAATTGAAAGGAACGATCCGTTGAATGGTTGGACGATTGAAAAGCTGAACAACTCAACGGAGCTATTTGCTAAATGGTTGACTGGCCCTGTGGAACTACTACTTTGAATTGCTGACTGGTACTACGGACTACTATTCCGAATGACTACATGGCTTTACGGAACTACGCGGCTCCAGCATAACAATAATACTAATAACTTATAGGCACTTTAGGAATTATACGTCAATAGTAGGATACTATCCTTTGAGAAACGAGAATCCTCGTCAGTATTCAAGGAATAAGTTTTAAATAAATCTCTGGCATAGAATTTTAGAAATGCCTTTAGAATTAAGGCCAGATAGGCTTGGGGATCTTTTGCTAAAGCCTACTAAGTCTACCATTACCAGATAGTTCTTTGACTTTGTACTTATATTGGATGAAATTTTAAGTAGTCTATTCGTCAGATGAGATCCTGGACAAGGTTTTGATTGTATTCTCGATTTAATAGATTTTGAATTCCCTTAGAAAAAGTTTCGAGTAGCTTTTTGACAGATGAGATCCTAGTAAATTTCTAATTACATTCTTGAATTCATGAATTCTCGTTTTCTTCTAATAATGATCTCCTAATAAATTTCTGGTTTTATGAATCTTAAATTTCTTTATCAATTTTTAATGATTTCTTATTGAATTTCTAGTCTTAAAAATTCTAAAATTCCATGTTGACTTTTACAATGATTTGTGGATTTTATATTCCTAATTTCCGTATTGAGATTTTGTGATGATTTCTTATTGAATTTCTAGTCTTAAGAATTCTAAATTTCCATGTTGACTTTTATGATGATTTGTGGATTTTATATTCCTATTTTCCTTATTGGGATTTCATGATGATTTCTTATTGAATTTCTGGTCTTGACAATTCTAAATTTCAATACCGATTTTATCAATTTCTGCAGCATATTACAGCTAAAGGAAGAGCGCAATTGTACACCTTTTAATGGAGTCGAAAGCAACCAAGCAGTACCTTTCGATGAAGTCGGAAGCAATAAAGAAATTAGCCTTCCAACGAAGTCGAAAGGAATAAAGAAAAATAGGAGAAAGCCCAGTCTTTAGGGCAGCAAAAGGACGACCATATAATCCTTTCAACCTTTCGACTTGGTCGAAAGCTATGACTCAAGAGATGCGCACGAAAGTAGGAAAGCAAACCTTACGACCGCATCGAAAGCACTTGGTCAAAAGGTGCTGACCCACACTTGTAAATAAGACCCTAGAGGTCAAGTTTAAGGGATCCGATTTCTTACACTTCTAACTTGAATTTTCTAAAAGCTTATAAACCCTAATTCCCAAATCAAATTGGGGACTTGGTCAATTTGTACGACTGAGTTCAATAAAAGGGAGATTATGCTAATCTTGATCATATAATAATTCTGAGTTCCTTATTATACATAGATATATCAATCAACTATCAAACCAGTCGAATGGATCCCCTTCGACTGGGTCGAAACCCCTAGTTCACACATTTCCTAATGGTTTTAGCTCAAACCCACAGGATATCAAGTGCTTACCCATTTGATGAAGTCGAAACCCCCCTTGCTCAACTATTTTCAAAAACCATTAGGTCCCCAACTTAGGCCATCTTATCAGTGTCGAAAGATGGTTCCGATAGAGTCACAAACCAATCAATTCGAAAGGATTTCCTGAAAGAACAATTAACCTTTCGAACGCATTGAAAGGTACTAGAAGGAAATTTTCAAACCGTCTTTCCCAGCTTGAAGAGTGTCAGCTTTCTTCTTCTAATCGGAAGGAGGTTTTGAAGGAATCATTATCACTTCAAGTTTCATTTTGAGGTGTTGACAAGTTTTCTTGTCAACAGTTTTCATAAATAATTTAGTAGTAATAGAATTGGTATTAGAAATAACCAATTAAATAAGTGCGAAGGTGGACATTGATCATTTCTCTTTCCCTATAGTTTTGATCTAATATTCGAGTATAAGGTTTTGAGGTGTTTTACACTGTTCCAAATAAGGATTTATTACTTGATTTTTGATGGCGGGCACTTGATGAGGGTTCTTGATATGGAACTAAGGTTTTCTATCATTATCTATGACTGTGTAAGAATAATAGAGCTTCCTAATCAAGGAGCCTAATCAGAGTTCGCACTAGAAAATCAGGCGAGAGATACTGGTTTGGAAGTGGAGTCATGTATTCGAGTAGTGATCTAATCAGATTATGTATATGTATGATCTATGATCATCATGCATGCTTATGAATAGTATTAGGTGTTCATAGGATAAAATTTTAGGAACAAAATTCCTTTTAGGGGGAGGGTGTAACAACCTGTATTTTGGGTCTTCAAATTTGAATATTTAATTTACTTAAATATTCGGATTTGAATTTAAATTATGATATATTATTTTTTTTGAACTGAGACCTGATTTCCAGTGACGTATTTTTAAGTTAATTTTTAGAATTTTTCCATAATTTTTAATTTTGGAAAAGAAGTAAATTTTCATTTGACGTATTTTATGGCTAACATTGGCATTTTAAAACTTAACAGAATTTAATAACTCATTCATTTTATCATTTTTTTGTGATCGCATTCCAATTCTACAAGCCATCGTAATTTATTTTCTATCAATCATGGTTCGAGAACTGACGCGATATTTTATGGCAGGGTACCAGACTTTATTTAAAAATTCTATACACATAATCAAAGTACACATCAATTTTTACACCATTGTACACAACCACTTTTTTGTTTTTCTTTTTCCCTACCTTTTGCCACTATTCTCCACTACTCGCTTCCCCTTCACCTCAGCAGCCATAATAGCCACCTTTATCCTCCTTTGATTTGAACTTCATTTATGAACTTGTGTTGATTAGCTTGGCTATAGGTGATGGGCGCTGCATATATACACACATTCTTCGTCCACATCTTCTTCTTCTTCATTTTGTTCATCCTTATAAATTTCAAAATCAAGAAATTAAACCAACCTCTCTACGTTCAAAAATCATAATCTCCAAATCCATTCACTTTTAAACTCGGCTTTCAACTAAGAAGTTGATCGTCATCCTATCTAGTTTTTTTAAAATTGATCTTGCTCGATTTTGTCGTGAACCGAGTGAGATATCACCAATTTATAGAAAAGGGATAAAATTGTTCATTATCTCTAAAAATCAAATTCTCTCAATCTAATTCGAATCGATCGACGCCGTATGCGCCGTTGGGATCGTATGAAGATGTACTATTTTTGGTGTAAGTTTGGTGCGATTCCATGATGACGATTGACATTTGTTGAAAACTAGGGTTGTAGATAATCAATGATTTGTTCATCGATTGGAGAAATGAAGCTTGGTTTGGGATTCGAGGCAATGAGGTGCTTCGATCGGCGAATTTTGGTGGGATTCGGTGCTATAAAATGTCGCGTCTTTTTAGAACCTAAATGTGAGTTCATCATCGGCATTGGTATGCGCGACGCTATGGAATGATTAGACATGGGGGTGGTAGGTGCAATGGTTTAACCCGTCGATTGCAATGCGTTGATGGTCTTGGCTTTGTCGTTTGGTGGGCTAATTGCTTGTGCACGTGCACGAGTTCATGCATGTATATGGGTTGTTGGAACAAATGGTATTAGCGAAGATAAAGACTGTGCTAAGCGGTGCGGGTTTGGGAGCTTTGGTATTGGGCCAAGCCCATATACTAGTGGGTGAGATAATTTGTTTTATATGTTAATTATTATATGATTGAATATGTAAGTTAATAAATTGATTATCTTGCTCATATTTACCCGTTTGACACATAGATTTTTGCGTTTTACTTGTATGGACGAGTACAACATTTTAGTGTAACCTGTTGGTAGCTTTGGACAAGCGAAAATTTATGACATATGAAAACTGAGAGGATTTAATTCACGTTATTTTAAATAATAACATCGTTTAAAATTTATATACTTTATTTATTGATGTTTATTTGGCCAAATAAATTACTATTGAGTTAAACTGGATCGAATATGGTAATTGGACATTAGTTAGCGGGAATAAATATTGTTTCGCTAATTAAATAAATTTGGCATTAAATTAGCAGAATAAATCCCCATTCTGCTATTATATAGTTTTGGACATTTGATTATATGTCGTAAATTGATATGCCACTATGGATAAGTAATATGTTAACCAGTGACGGTTAAATGTTAAATTATTTATTTAGTCATCGATTATGTGAATATCAGTTATTAACTTGGAAAGTTAACTTTGAATGAGATGGTAGCTTGTATAAGTACCAGGGTGATCGTTAAGCCTCCTTCAATTTTAAAAAGTTAAAAATTATTTTGAAAGATATTTTAAGAATAATTATTATTTAGTAATAAGATTTAAAAAATAATAATGATTATTTATTAATAATGTTTTAAAGATAATTAATAATTGTTTAATAATGATTTAAGTTAATTATTTTACGAAAATGATTCTTAAAAGTTATTTCTTAATGTTATTTAAGAACGTTTAATTATTATGTAAAAGTTATTTAGTTATTATTTAAAAATGTTTTAGTTTAATTATTTATTTAAAATGATTTATTTATACTTTAATTTTTAATTAAAGTTATTTAATTATCTTGATTTAAGTTATTTAATTAAATTTATAGATTAATTAATTATCATATTAATATTATTTAAAAGTTAATTAATTGTTATACTAATATTGTTTGAAATTAACTTATTAATACAGTAATAGTGCTTAAATTAAGTTAGTGTATTATTAATGAGACCCTAAAGTTATTATTTTGAATACGGGTTAAAGATAATTACATAGAAGGGGGTTTAATAATAACTTGTTATGTAAATTTATTTTAAAAATTGATTTGTTTATCAAAGGAACTTTATTGATTGAGTTATTCAAAGGGATTTTGTTCTTAATAAGAAATATTTATGGATAGAGATTTTGGGATTGAAAAAGGAGTTTGGGTTTTAATGATTTCAAAAAATAGTTTTATAAATGGGTTTTAGAGATCTAAAAAGGATAATTTTATAAATGGGGCATTGAGATTTGTAAAGATTATTTTATAAATAGATTTGAAAATTTATAAAGGAGATATTTATTTATAAAATAAAAGAGATTTATGGAAGGGATTGGTGTTTTGGGTTTCTCCTTTTAAATGACATTTGGATGTGATCATTTAAATATGATTTCAAAATAGAAAATCTGTCTAAGTGTTTGGTAAAATATATTTATATCAATTGTATAGGTAGGTGGAAAAGTTTCTAAGTTTTGAAAGTGAAATGGTTGAATATACTTATACCGTTGAGATAAGTATATAGTTATATTTTCTAAGTACCGAAAATATAATGTTTTGTGAATATACTTATCCTGTTGAGATAAGTATATGGAAGTGATTTCTATGTATTTGAAAAGCGATTTTAAAATAATGCAAATTTAATGAGGCTTAGTGATTTTTATGGGAAATGCAATCTTGTTTTGAATGTTTGGTTAGTTTATAGCTAAATTACCGACTATCAAATCTTGGCCCAAATATGCAATCCTTCTTAATTTTGGTGGTAGGGAAATATGCCCTACTTAACAACGAAGGATTTTAACTCTAGAAATATCTAGGAGAAACACGGGGATTATATGGTACAATTACCGTCGGTGGTGCTATACTATACATATAAACTCGTTTCGTTATTTTAGGACAAATGATAAGGCGATCCGTCCAATTAAATGGTTAAGGAGCGATCCCCGCTCTTATGTATTGTGTGATTATTTCCTAAAGAACCGGTATTGAGCATTCCAGATGTTAACCCAAAATATGGATCCACGCCCTATATTGAGCATGAAACCACCAGCCGTGTTCTTACAGAGCAATAATATAGAAAATAAATGTAGAAAAAGTAGACATAATAAGAAGACAAGAAGATTTTTATAGTGGTTCGGCTGTTAATGAAGCCTACATCCATTTTATAACTTTTATTATTGATTGATTGCTGTTACAAGGAGAATTGGATTACAAAGTTGTTGAATATCCTAAGTTAAACTAAGTCCCCAATGCTGGAGTTCACTGGAGAATCACAGTAAACCCTTTGGATGACTGTTGTGAGGAGGGATGAGAAGAATAAAGAATAGTTTCTGCAGCATTTTAGCAGCCAGTCCCCCAGATCCCCTTATGTTGCAGATAGTAGGGTATTTATAGAGGTTGGAGAGCTACAGGGCTGGGCCTTCTTGCCATATGCTTGCGAACGACTGTAAGAAGGCGCACTGCAAGTTTCATCTCAAACTGAGCTAACTTAATGGATCGCTAGTGATCCATAGCTTCTGGGTCGATGGCGACCCAATGACATGGGATGCTTCCCTTACCTTCCACCTCAAAGTTAATGGCGACCTGGCAAAACGGTATGGATCGCTAGCGATCCATAGTACATGGATCACTAGCAATCCACGTACTTAGCTGATTTTTGGACTTTGTCTTCTGGGGTGCATTTGTTGTCCCTTGTTGGTGTCCTCCAAGTAATTTCATGTTGCCTTATTTTGATGACGGTCCGCTTACTTGTAGCATTAGACTGCTGATTGAACTAGACGAATGTGTAACGACCCGTAAATTTTAACTGTTTTAACAACGTATTTAACTGAATTTTTGTAATATTTTTAAATGATAAAAATTTAATATTTGGAATGCGTCTTCTTAAACATAGCAACTGGTAAATTTTCATCCGATGATACTGAAGTTTATTTTCTTGGGTAATTTTATTTCAATTTAATCAGTTAATATTTGATGATAATGAAATATTTTCCAAACCTGAATATTTTTCTATAGAAAATTTATAAATCATCTTCTGAGTGAGACGCCGTCTTTCGTTTCATCAAATTTGGACTGCTATTGCTCCGTTTATCTTATTTTCAACAAATTAGCAGCATTTTCGGTACCAATTATTGACTTTTGATAGGATGGCCGTACCATTGATATCTGTATACCGTATTGGTCGTCTCATCGTGCTGATCTCTATGGTATAATTATTGACTGATTATTGTTGCAAGGTGAATTTGATTACAAAGTTGTTGAATATCCCGAGTTAGTCTAAGTCCCCAAATGCTGGAGTTCATTGGAGAATCACAGTAACCCCTTGGATGACTATTGTGAGGAGGGAGGAGAAGAGTGAAGAACAGTTTCTACAGCATTTCAGCAGCCAGTCCCCTGGATCCCCTTATGTTGCAGATAGGAGAGTATTTATAGAGGTTGGAGATGTAAGAGTCCAAAAACTCGGCCTTCGAAAATCGGCACCCGTACTTCACTTGTACTCAAAATGCCGTAGATTCAAACACCGAATCTGGCTTCCCGGAGCTTATAACACAATTAAGTAAATAACACAGCGGAATAAAGAGAAAACAATGATATCATATACAACTCCAATGAATACAATATCCAGAATGATATACAACAATGATATCAATATGATACAACAATATCAGAGATACAAGAAATAGCAGCGGAAAAGAAAACAGATAACACCAGCAGTGGATAGAATATCTCCAATAGAATGCTCCAGTCCATAGCTAGCAGAAAGCAAGGTCAGTCGTCCAAGGACTGACTAGCTCCAGATAATCTAATCAACCTGAATATCTGAAAAGAAACCCAACTCTAGACTGCCCGTGTGGAAAATAGTGGGCACCCAGAGTTTAGGAAGGGAACAATAAACTCCTGATCAGTCATGGGACTGGTGTGAGCAACAAAAAAATAGTTTATCTTTAAAACAACAACAACAGAATTTTAAACATTGAAAACCGCAATGCTTTTCGAAAATGAAACTACCGTAAGGCCTCCCGCACACACACACAATGCAAACGCAGAATCGGAGGAGATTTCTCCTTATGATAGTCAAAGATGCTTACTACGCAAATCATTGGATATTATTACTAGTGCATAGTGCAGAAAACATTTCGAAAGTATAATATTAATCTTAGCCAACATAGACATTCCAAACTATGCCTACTATAGCTACCATCTAAACAGTGGGGCGCCACCATAAGTAAATGGCAGGTTCTACAACTAATACCGTACAAAGTTCGTATTGGAAGAATGGATTTCCAACAAATGGTCAGGCTAAGGAACTTCCTTTCCTCCTGCCGAATGGGATCGCCTCTGGCGGGACGTCCCGAGAGACAAACTGCTCTCTGCCAAACAAGGCTGGGTTACTCCTGTAACAAGTAACTCACGACTATGCCATTCCTCGGTCCTTTGGGACCTTTATCCGAGCGCTCGATAACCCACATCACACATAATAAATAAGTGTATCCACATGAGTAAGTATCAGGGCTCCATACCATAATACCACCCTTTTCCAGAAGGAAATGACATACCCTAAAGGGCGCGACCCTCATAACCTTGCCGCAGCATTCCTGTTTCGACCATTTCCGGGTAGTGAGGTCCGACGAAGTCTCGTCCACAAAGCTACGCTTTGTCACAAAGCCATGCTTTGGGTCAACAGATGATCAACCTATGATCACAAAGATAAATGATCAAACAAATGATCATATCACAAATGATCAAACACTGATCATCACACAGCAACACTCAGCATGTCACATTACCAAATTGGGATATATCGCTGATAACCTTCAACTACATAACCTCTGAGCTCGTACGTCTCAGAGAAGGGTGTTAAGCTAAGAGAATAAATTCTCCGCCACCAACAGAAATGTATTTGAAAGAAATCGGCTTTATATCTCAAAAGGTAATGTCAGACATACAATCCATACAAGTCTGTTCCGGGATCGAACAGAACCGAAGGCACTTCTCACGAAGCCCTTGCAATTCCGGATAATTTCCAATCACGTCCGGACTTCCCGTCACTAAGGATGATAAAACCTCTATATCGGGGATCGGCCGATGCAGAGTAACTCGACGGTAATCCTTCCGTTTTCAAAAATATCCGGTCTTCAACACCGGTCATCAAATGCCATCTATATACGACGTATCACTTATTCGGAATGGGTTATACGACCCAAAGGTCCTCTCCCGGCTAAACCGAATAGTGAGCGTAATATTTAAAACATATGGATATTGGGATTTCAATTAAGTCACAACTTATTACCCAAAATCTTTCTTTTCAAATGGTTTAACAAATTACCATTTTCAAATCTTTTAAACAAAAAGATTCAATCTCTACGGTTTAAACAGTTTCCACACTTTAATCCTTTAAACAAAAGATTCATTCACAGATTTTCCAAATAAATTTCCATTTCAATTTGATTAACTCGTTAAACCTTTAAATCAAGATTTAACTTATAGCTCTCAAAACAATCCCATTTCAAATGATTTAAAACAATCATTATTTAAATCTGTTAAAGATAACGGATTCAAATCATAGTTTTCAAAAACAATTCATTCATAACTTGAAAAACCATTTTTTCAATTCAATATTGAAATTCCTTTAATTGAACTGGAATTTCATTTCTTATCTGAAAGCTTTTATTCTTTTAAAACAACAGTTTTCATTTCGAAAATCTGATTCATTTATACAAGTTAAGGTTCTTGGGTTAAATTCAAATTCTCAAACCAATATTTTAAAATGGTTCAAATTCATAGAAAACACATTTATAATATCTTTAATCCCTAGTTCCAAATCATAGGATTCAATTCCCAACTTGAATTCAAATTTAAATCAAATTATTTAAATTTTCAAAACTCGATTAAGTTATTCAAAGTAACTTTTATCTTTGAAATTCCATTTCAAAAGCTTTTCACTTTAAACCCAAATTTCCAATTTCAAAATCAATTGAAATTAAAATTTAATTTTAATTTCAATTAAACATCAAATTTAAATTATCTGTGACTTAACCGATTTCCACGTGAAATCCATATTTGTTTGTGTAAAAGTGTGGTCCAGGGGTTTCACACAATAGTGCAACACAATGAATCATCACATATCAAAATACAGAGATATAGTTGATAAGCGATATAAACTATAACGCTCATCTTCATTCATAGATCACAGGTATATATCACGGGTAAGTAAACTACCGATCACAACATAAATCAGGATGTATCACAAAGCATCATATATCAGGGATATCAAACAATCAAATCATTCAATAGAATCCACATATACATAGGTAAGATCAATTTATTTATCTGATCAAATTAAATCAGATTAGTTGCTGATCCTGGTTCAATCAACATTAATTAATTACCAACCATTTTAATTAATTAACATTTAATCCTTTATTAATTAACTTAAAATTATTAAATTATTCTTTAATTAATTAATTACCCTTAATTAATTATCATTTGATTAATTATCCTTAATTAATTACAATAAGTGATTATCCCCAATCAATTCCATTAATTAATTAATTAACCTTTAATTAATTATCCTCAAATTAATCACCTTAATTAATTTATCACATTAATTAATTATCCTTTAATTAATTATTGTTCAATCACTTAATTTATCAACCTTTAATCAATAATTAATTTCTTTTAATTACTTCTCTAAGTAATTTGTTTTCTAAATCGTCAAGTGATTATTAATTTAAACTTTAGTTAATACATTTAAACTTATAATTTACAAATTATCAATTATCATCCTAATTATCTTAAATAGTTAATGAATTTAAATCTTAATCTTCATTACTTAAAAGAAAACCCATTTTCCATTTATTTATCTAAGTTTCACTTAAATATGTTTGGAAACATTTATTTCAAATTTTCTTTGAACTTTCATTTTAAACTCCAAGTTCAAACGATCATTAATTTAACTTTAAATCACTTTATAAACTAACTTTTAAAACTTTAAATTATAACTTAAGGCAATATTTTGCTAGGAAGGGATTCAAATCAAATTCCCTTTAATTCAAAATATTTAAACTTATTTAAATTATTTAAATTTAAAACTTTATTTCTTCAAAAATCTGGAATTAAACTTTTCTTTGGACTCAGTCCAACCTGGTTTCAATTTTAAACCAACACTTAAAAACTGTGCAATAAGTTACAGGTTAAAACTTTGTCAACCAAACTACCCGAGCTCACCCCAATATTCTTCGAGTAAAATAGGGATTCACTCGAGTGAAACAACGACCTACCTGAGTAAATCTCGAGTTTCCCAGCAACAGTTCGAAACCACAAAAAAACAGCTTCACCAGAAAAAACGCTCCACCGTGCACGTGCACGTGCACGTCTCCGATCACCACTTCCAGTCATCCACAATCATCCCCACATATCGGCGACACCCTCTTCGACCTATCCCTAACCTTCGATCGTATTCCCAGCCTCGAAAACGAGATCGAGCTCCTCACCTCAAAGTCTGAAAACACTGTCCTTTTCACCTAACCTGGCAACGCTTCCAGTTCGTCGCTCCGACCACCTGTGCGCCTAAAAATTTGGCCGCGACTTCGTCCATCACCCCACTACAAATGCCCAGAAACTCGAAACACTCGATCCATTCCTGAGCTCGAACGAGACAAAAGATCACAGCACTTAAAACCAGGTTTACCCACAAAAAATCATCGCCATCGCCTCCACGTTGATCTTCCGACCAATTCAACATTTTTTTCCAAGCTCCCCCATCACTCCTCTACCCCTCGACCAAACCACGTCACCCCTAATCGTCGAGATCGCCTACGGTAGCTCAAAATACTTGAGACAGTGAAACCAGAACTGCTCTTCAACCCAAACTCGAGAAATTATAATTTTTGTCTTAAAATTCATGATTTTGTAAGTACTTTCGATTTATACGCCTGAATACCTTAAACAAGAAAATTTGTTTTAAGCATATTTAAAGCTATGTCCAGTTTTCTTGAGTTACCGAGGTGGTTATGGATCGTTTCAACTTTAATAAAATTTTAATATAAAAATTACGACAAAATAAACAGTTCTTGTTTACATCTTAAGTTCGATCAGTTGTTAGGTCAAGTGATAGAGTGTCATTTCCATATCTACAAGACATAATGGCATATACAGGTATCACAAGAACAGATTCTCCTAGATTACAATCATATACATACAAAACGCAGAGAAAAGCATGCCACAAATTTAAGTTATAAGTTTTAACAAAATTTGTTACTCACCTTAGTTGCTTCTATGTTTTTTTCTTTCTTTCTTGACACAGATTTGAAATTTTACAGGCTGAACTTCCTCCCCTGATTCTCTGGTTGTATGGATTCATAGCTGAGATCATGTTAAGTTGAATTTTACTGAAGTTTGTTTAAGTTGAATGATGACTTAGGTTGAGATGATGCTTGCTCCATACTCTATCAGTTTGAAATGAAAGAAAGTGGTTGTTCTACTTTGATTTCCAGATCCTAAGCTTGAATTTTATTTTCTCAGGTTCAACTTTAAGTGAACGAATTGAGGTAAGAGTTGATATAGAGAAATGAATTACTGGGTATAAAATTTTCTTGTACAGATTGATAAAATTTGGTTGTACAAAAGTAGGCAGGGATATTTCTTTGGTTGTAGGCTGATGAGAAAAAAATTTTGGGTGCTGCATTTATTGTTAAGTACTTTGTGTTTCTCATTTTACTTACAGCAAATCAATTTGCATTTGTCTCGGCTGATATGGTACAATGTAGTGTGCTATAAAATCATGTCTAAATTTGCCTTGTACTAAATACATATTTATTTGTACAAAGATATTTCTTTTTCCTTTGCTTTCGGCTGAGAATGATTCTCTTTTGTATACTAAAGATCTTGTATTAATTATTATTGTCCTTGTTTTCACTAGTGCAGACTTGAATATGTATCTTCTTATGTCTTCATACTTTTTCTTTGTATTGACTTCGGCTGTACAAATGAAGATATACATACTTGTTGACTTTTTATTTTAAATCTACTTACTTATACTTTGAAGATGTTTTGTGCTTACTATGCTTTGTTTTGTTTATTTACTTACTTATTTATATGTTTATTTGTTTATACATATTTCTCCCTTTGAAATATTTTTCATATGTATACCTTTCTTCAAGTCTATGTACTTATATTTCCTTTCAGATTTAAAACTTAAACTATACTAATGTATTCACTTTCTATTTTATAAAACTATAAAATTTATCTCACATATTTTTGATTCTATTTTGCTTATAATATTCAAACTTAAACTATCAATATATAATTTACTTTTGTTATTTTAAACTTAACTATTCAATATTACATTCATTTACTATTATTTTTTTATTTGTATTTCTAAACCACTTATTAACAATTTAAATTCAAGTCAATATATATATATACAATTATTTTAAATTAAATGATTTATACAGAATATATTAGAATCCGGGGAAACTCGCATCTCTTTAACCATCTATTTCACAAATTTTTATTCAAAAATAAATTTAATTATCGATTTAAAATAGATTAAAATTCGGGGTCGTTACAGACTTCCCACCTTAAAAGAATTTCGTCCTCGAAATTACTATGGAGACAAAAAGATAGATGAAGAATATTTCATCAAATCAAACTGAACATCTATTCTGCATTTGGCTTACCAAATCAGAATATCAATAACAGATATAAGAACGAATCTATTTAACGCTTCACTAGATACTCGGGTTATCCAGATCTACGAAGTATGGAGTGGCATCGGTCAGTTCGAAGGGATAACTAACCATTCGTAGAATATACCGGGTCCCAAAGAATGGATAGATATATGGATACGATTTCAAAAACTTTTAGTTTAAAACTAAATTATACCTATCAACCATAGCAAACAAAGAAATCAATACATCCAAACAAACAATTTTGGTCCATCCGGAGTTTATGTCCCATATTAATATATCGAATTTCTTCCTGGATCTACCAGAAACTATCGAAGAATTTGAGGAAAGATGCTGAACAAAAGAGATTGATAGAGAAAATTTGTTTCCACTATTGTTACAGGGTATTGACCATTTATAGTCGTATTCCCCTGTCCCCTATCTCATCCTCTTCTTACACTCATACTCACTATCAGTGGATAGTAAGAGAATTTACTGAGGCATACGGACGAATATCTGAGAATTACTCATTCTAGAGTTTACTTCACTCTATCTCTAATGAGCTACTTAACGTGTTACACTCCTGAGCTAAAGTTCAACCTTAGCTCTGATACCAAATGTAAGAGTCCAAAAACTCGGCCTTCGAAAATCGGCACCCGTACTTCACTTGTACTCAAAATGCCGTAGATTCAAACGCCGAATCTGGCTTCCCGGAGCTTATAACACAATTAAGTAAATAACACAGCGGAATAAAGAGAAAACAATGATATCATATACAACTCCAATGAATACAATATCCAGAATGATATACAACAATGATATCAATATGATACAACAATATCAGAGATACAAGAAATAGCAGCGGAAAAGAAAACAGATAACACCAGCAGTGGATAGAATATCTCCAATAGAATGCTCCAGTCCATAGCTAGCAGAAAGCAAGGTCAGTCGTCCAAGGACTGACTAGCTCCAGATAATCTAATCAACCTGAATATCTGAAAAGAAACCCAACTCTAGACTGCCCGTGTGGAAAATAGTGGGCACCCAGAGTTTAGGAAGGGAACAATAAACTCCGGATCAGTCATGGGACTGGTGTGAGCAACAAAAAAACAGTTTATCTTTAAAACAACAACAACAGAATTTTAAACATTGAAAACCGCAATGCTTTTCGAAAATGAAACTACCGTAAGGCCTCCCGCACACACACACAATGCAAACGCAGAATCGGAGGAGATTTTTCCTTATGATAGTCAAAGATGCTTACTACGCAAATCATTGGAGATTATTACTAGTGCATAGTGCAGAAAACATTTCGAAAGTATAATATTAATCTTAGCCAACATAGACATTCCGAACTATGCCTACTATAGCTACCATCTAAACAGTGGGGCGCCACCATAAGTAAATGGCAGGTTCAACAACTAATACCGTACAAAGTTCGTATTGGAATAATGGATTTCCAACAAATGGTCAGGCTAAGGAACTTCCTTTCCTCCTGCCGAATGGGATCGCCTCTGGCGGGACGTCCCAAGAGACAAACTGCTCTCTGCCAAACAAGGCCAGGTTACTCCTGTAACAAGTAACTCATGACTATGCCATTCCCCGGTCCTTTGGGACCTTTATCCGAGCGCTCGATAACCCACATCACACATAATAATAAGTGTATCCACATGAGTAAGTATCAGGGCTCCATACCATAATACCACCCTTTTCCAGAAGGAAATGACATACCCTAAAGGGCGCGACCCTCATAACCTTGCCGCAACATTCCTGTTTCGACCATTTCCGGGTAGTGAGGTCCGACGAAGTCTCGTCCACAAAGCTACGCTTTGTCACAAAGCCATGCTTTGGGTCAACAGATGATCAACCTATGATCACAAAGATAAATGATCAAACAAATGATCATATCACAAATGATCAAACACTGATCATCACACAGCAACACTCAGCATGTCACATTACCAAATTGGGATATATCGTTGATAACCTTCAACTACATAACCTCTGAGCTCGTACGTCTCAGAGAAGGGTGTTAAGCTAAGAGAATAAATTCTCCGCCACCAACAGAAATGTATTTGAAAGAAATCGGCTTTATATCTCAAAGTGTAATGTCAGACATACAATCCATACAAGTCTGTTCCGGGATCGAACAGAACCGAAGGCACTTCTCACGAAGCCCTTGCAATTCCGGATAATTTCCAATCACGTCCGGACTTCCCGTCACTAAGGATGATAAAACCTCTATATCGGGGATCGGCCGATGTAGAGTAACTCGATGGTAATCCTTCCGTTTTCAAAAATATCTGGTCTTCAACACCGGTCATCAAATGCCATCCATATACGACGTATCACTTATTCGGAATGGGTTATACGACCCAAAGGTCCTCTCCCGGCTAAACCGAATAGTGAGCGTAATATTTAAAACATATGGATATTGGGATTTCAATTAAGTCACAACTTATTACCCAAAATCTTTCTTTTCAAATGGTTTAACAAATTACCATTTTCAAATCTTTTAAACAAAAAGATTCAATCTTTACGGTTTAAACAGTTTCCACACTTTAATCCTTTAAACAAAAGATTCATTCACAGATTTTCCAAATAAATTTCCATTTCAATTTGATTAACTCATTAAACCTTTAAATCAAGATTTAACTTATAGCTCTCAAAACAATCCCATTTCAAATGATTTAAAACAATCATTATTTAAATCTGTTAAAGATAACGGATTCAAATCATAGTTTTCAAAAACAATTCATTCATAACTTGAAAAACCATTTTTTCAATTCAATATTGAAATTCCTTTAATTGAACTGGAATTTCATTTCTTATCTGAAAGCTTTTATTCTTTTAAAACAACAGTTTTCATTTCGAAAATCTGGTTCATTTATACAAGTTAAGGTTCTTGGGTTAAATTCAAATTCTCAAACCAATATTTTAAAATGGTTCAAATTCATAGAAAACACATTTATAATATCTTTAATCCCTAGTTCCAAATCATAGGATTCAATTCCCAACTTGAATTCAAATTTAAATCAAATTATTTAAATTTTCAAAACTCGATTAAGTTATTCAAAGTAACTTTTATCTTTGAAATTCCATTTCAAAAGCTTTTCACTTTAAACCCAAATTTCCAATTTCAAAATCAATTGAAATTAAAATTTAATTTTAATTTCAATTAAACATCAAATTTAAATTATCTGTGACTTAACCGATTTCCACGTGAAATCCATATTTGTTTGTGTAAAAGTGTGGTCCAGGGGTTTCACACAATAGTGCAACACAATGAATCATCACATATCAAAATATAGAGATATAGTTGATAAGCGATATAAACTATAACGCTCATCTTCATTCATAGATCACAGGTATATATCACGGGTAAGTAAACTACCGATCACAACATAAATCAGGATGTATCACAAAGCATCATATATCAGGGATATCAAACAATCAAATCATTCAATAGAATCCACATATACATAGGTAAGATCAATTTATTTATCTGATCAAATTAAATCAGATTAGTCACTGATCCTGGTTCAATCAACATTAATTAATTACCAACCATTTTAATTAATTAACATTTAATCCTTTATTAATTAACTTAAAATTATTAAATTATTCTTTAATTAATTAATTGCCCTTAATTAATTATCATTTGATTAATTATCCTTAATTAATTACAATAAGTGATTATCCCCAATTAATTCCAATAATTAATTAATTAACCTTTAATTAATTATCCTCAAATTAATCACCTTAATTAATTTATCACATTAATTAATTATTCTTTAATTAATTATTGTTCAATCACTTAATTTATCAACCTTTAATCAATAATTAATTTCTTTTAATTACTTCTCTAAGTAATTTTTTTTCTAAATCGTCAAGTGATTATTAATTTAAACTTTAGTTAATACATTTAAACTTATAATTTACAAATTATCAATTATCATCCTAATTATCTTAAATAGTTAATGAATTTAAATCTTAATCTTCATTACTTAAAAGAAAACCCATTTTCCATTTATTTATCTAAGTTTCACTTAAATATGTTTGGAAACATTTATTTCAAATTTTCTTTGAACTTTCATTTTAAACTCCAAGTTCAAACGATCATTAATTTAACTTTAAATCACTTTATAAACTAACTTTTAAAACTTTAAATTATAACTTAAGGCAATATTTTGCTAGGAAGGGATTCAAATCAAATTCCTTTAATTCAAAATATTTAAACTTATTTAAATTATTTAAATTTAAAACTTTATTTCTTCAAAAATCTGGAATTAAACTTTTCTTTAGACTCAGTCCAACCTGGTTTCAATTTTAAACCAACACTTAAAAACTGTGCAATAAGTTACAGGTTAAAACTTTGTCAACCAAACTACCCGAGCTCACCCCAATATTCTTCGAGTAAAATAGGGATTCACTCGAGTGAAACAACGACCTACCTGAGTAAATCTCGAGTTTCCCAGCAACAGTTCGAAACCACAAAAAAACAGCTACACCAGAAAAAACGCTCCACCGTGCACGTGCACGTCTCCGATCACCACTTCCAGTCATCCACGATCATCCCCATATATCGGCGACACCCTCTTCGACCTATCCCTAACCTTCGATCGTATTCCCAGCCTCGAAAACGAGATCGAGCTCCTCACCTCAAAGTCTGAAAACACTGTCCTTTTCACCTAACCTGGCAACGCTTCCAGTTCGTCGCTCCGACCACCTGTGCGCCTAAAAATTTGGCCGCGACTTCGTCCATCACCCCACTACAAATGCCCAGAAACTCGAAACACTCGATCCATTCCTGAGCTCGAACGAGACAAAAGATCACAGCACTTAAAACCAGGTTTACCCACGAAAAATCATCGCCATCGCCTCCACGTTGATCTTCCGACCAATTCAACATTTTTTTCCAAGCTCCCCCATCACTCCTCTACCCCTCGACCAAACCACGTCACCCCTAATCGTCGAGATCGCCTACGGTAGCTCAAAATACTTGAGACAGTGAAACCAGAACTGCTCTTCAACCCAAACTCGAGAAATTATAATTTTTGTCTTAAAATTCATGATTTTGTAAGTACTTTCGATTTATACGCCTGAATACCTTAAACAAGAAAATTTGTTTTAAGCATATTTAAAGCTATGTCCAGTTTTCTTGAGTTACCGAGGTGGTTATGGATCGTTTCAGCTTTAATAAAATTTTAATATAAAAATTACGACAAAATAAACAGTTCTTGTTTACATCTTAAGTTCGATCAGTTGTTAGATCAAGTGATAGAGTGTCATTTCCATATCTACAAGACATAATGGCATATACAGGTATCACAAGAACAGATTCTCCTAGATTACAATCATATACATACAAAACGTAGAGAAAAGCATGCCACAAATTTAAGCTATAAGTTTTAACAAAATTTGTTACTCACCTTAGTTGCTTCTATGTTTTTTTCTTTCTTTTTGACACAGATTTGAAATTTTACAGGCTGAACTTCCTCCCCTGATTCTCTGGTTGTATGGATTCATAGCTGAGATCATGTTAAGTTGAATTTTACTGAAGTTTGTTTAAGTTGAATGATGACTTAGGTTGAGATGATGCTTGCTCCATACTCTCTCAGTTTGAAATGAAAGAAAGTGGTTGTTCTACTTTGATTTCCAGATCCTAAGCTTGAATTTTATTTTCTCAGGTTCAACTTTAAGTGAACGAATTGAGGTAAGAGTTGATATAGAGAAATGAATTACTGGGTATAAAATTTTCTTGTACAGATTGATAAAATTTGGTTGTACAAAAGTAGGCAGGGATATTTCTTTGGTTGTAGGCTGATGAGAAAAAAAATTGGGTGCTGCATTTATTGTTAAGTACTTTGTGTTTCTCATTTTACTTACAGCAAATCAATTTGCATTTGTCTCGGCTGATATGGTACAATGTAGTGTGCTATAAAATCATGTCTAAATTTGCCTTGTACAAAATACATATTTATTTGTACAAAGATATTTCTTTTTCCTTTGCTTTCGGCTGAGAATGATTCTCTTTTGTATACTAAAGATCTTGTATTAATTATTATTGTCCTTGTTTTCACTAGAGCAGACTTGAATATGTATCTTCTTATGTCTTCATACTTTTTCTTTGTATTGACTTCGGCTGTACAAATGAAGATATACATACTTGTTGACTTTTTATTTTAAATCTACTTACTTATACTTTGAAGATGTTTTGTGATTACTATGCTTTGTTTTGTTTATTTACTTACTTATTTATATGTTTATTTGTTTATACATATTTCTCCCTTTGAAATATTTTTCATATGTATACCTTTCTTCAAGTCTATGTACTTATATTTCCTTTCAGATTTAAAACTTAAACTATACTAATGTATTCACTTTCTATTTTATAAAACTATAAAATTTATCTCACATATTTTTGATTCTATTTTGCTTATAATATTCAAACTTAAACTATCAATATATAATTTACTTTTGTTATTTTAAACTTAACTATTCAATATTACATTCATTTACTATTATTTTTTTATTTGTATTTCTAAACCACTTATTAACAATTTAAATTTAAGTCAATATATATATATATACAATTATTTTAAATTAAATGATTTATACATAATATATTAGAATCTGGGGAAACTCGCATCTCTTTAACCATCTATTTCACAAATTTTTATTCAAAAATAAATTTAATTATCGATTTAAAATAGATTAAAATTCGGGGTCGTTACAGACTTCCCCCCTTAAAAGAATTTCATCCTCGAAATTACCAAGGAGACAAAAAGATAGATGAAGAATATTTCATCAAATCAAACTGAACATCTATTCTGCATTTGGCTTACCAAATCAGAATATCAATAACAGATATAAGAACGAATCTATTTAACGCTTCACAAGATACTCGGGTTATCCAGATCTACGAAGTATGGAGTGGCATCGGTCAGTTCGAAGGGATAACTAACCATTCGTAGAATATACCGGGTCCCAAAGAATGGATAGATATATGGATACGATTTCAAAAACTTTTAGTTTAAAACTAAATTATACCTATCAACGATAGCAAACAAAGAAATCAATACATCCAAACAAACAATTTTGGTCCATCCGGACTTTATGTCCCATATTAATATATCGAATTTCTTCCTGGATCTACCAGAAACTATCGAAGAATTTGAGGAAAGATGCTGAACAAAAGAGATTGATAGAGAAAATTTGTTTCCACTATTGTTACAGGGTATTGACCATTTATAGTCGTATTCCCCTGTCCCCTATATCATCCTCTTCTTACACTCATACTCACTATCAGTGGATAGTAAGAGAATTTACTGAGGCATACGGACGAATATCTGAGAATTACTCATTCTAGAGTTTACTTCACTCTATCTCTAATGAGCTACTTAACGTGTTACACTCCTGAGCTAAAGTTCAACCTTAGCTCTGATACCAAATGTAAGAGTCCAAAAACTCGGCCTTCGAAAATCGGCACCCGTACTTCACTTGTACTCAAATGCCGTAGATTCAAACGCCGAATCTGGCTTCCCGGAGCTTATAACACAATTAAGTAAATAACACAGCGGAATAAAGAGAAAACAATGATATCATATACAACTCCAATGAATACAATATCCAGAATGATATACAACAATGATATCAATATGATACAACAATATCAGAGATACAAGAAATAGCAGCGGAAAAGAAAACAGATAACACCAGCAGTGGATAGAATATCTCCAATAGAATGCTCCAGTCCACAGCTAGCAGAAAGCAAGGTCAGTCGTCCAAGGACTGACTAGCTCCAGATAATCTAATCAACCTGAATATCTGAAAAGAAACCCAACTCTAGACTGCCCGTGTGGAAAATAGTGGGCACCCAGAGTTTAGGAAGGGAACAATAAACTCCGGATCAGTCATGGGACTGGTGTGAGCAACAAAAAAACAGTTTATCTTTAAAACAACAACAACAGAATTTTAAACATTGAAAACCGCAATGCTTTTCGAAAATGAAACTACCATAAGGCCTCCCGCACACACACAATGCAAACGCAGAATCGGAGGAGATTTCTCCTTATGATAGTCAAAGATGCTTACTACGCAAATCATTGGATATTATTACTAGTGCATAGTGCAGAAAACATTTCGAAAGTATAATATTAATCTTAGCCAACATAGACATTCCGAACTATGCCTAATATAGCTACCATCTAAACAGTGGGGCGCCACCATAAGTAAATGGCAGGTTCTACAACTAATACCGTACAAAGTTTGTATTGGAAGAATGGATTTCCAACAAATGGTCAGGCTAAGGAACTTCCTTTCCTCCTGCCGAATGGGATCGCCTCTGGCGGGACGTCCCGAGAGACAAACTGCTCTTTGCCAAACAAGGCCGGGTTACTCCTGTAACAAGTAACTCACGACTATGCCATTCCCCGGTCCTTTGGGACCTTTATCCGAGCGCTCGATAACCCACATCACACATAATAAATAAGTGTATCCACATGAGTAAGTATCAGGGCTCCATACCATAATACCACCCTTTTCCAGAAGGAAATGACATACCCTAAAGGGCGCGACCCTCATAACCTTGCCGCAACATTCCTTTTTCGACCATTTTCGGGTAGTGAGGTCCGACGAAGTCTCGTCCACAAAGCTACGCTTTATCACAAAGCCATGCTTTGGGTCAACAGATGATCAACCTATGATCACAAAGATAAATGATCAAACAAATGATCATATCACAAATGATCAAACACTGATCATCACACAGCAACACTCAGCATGTCACATTACCAAATTGGGATATATCGCTGATAACCTTCAACTACATAACCTCTGAGCTCGTACGTCTCAGAGAAGGGTGTTAAGCTAAGAGAATAAATTCTCCGCCACCAACAGAAATGTATTTGAAAGAAATCGGCTTTATATCTCAAAGTGTAATGTCAGACATACAATCCATACAAGTCTGTTCCAGGATCGAACAGAACCGAAGGCACTTCTCACGAAGCCCTTGCAATTCCGGATAATTTCCAATCACGTCCGGACTTCCCGTCACTAAGGATGATAAAACCTCTATATCGGGGATCGGCCGATGCAGAGTAACTCGACGGTAATCCTTCCGTTTTCAAAAATATCCGGTCTTCAACTCCGGTCATCAAATGCCATCCATATACGACGTATCACTTATTCGGAATGGGTTATACGACCCAAAGGTCCTCTCCCGGCTACGAATAGTGAGCGTAATATTTAAAACATATGGATATTGGGATTTCAATTAAGTCACAACTTATTACCCAAAATCTTTCTTTTCAAATGGTTTAACAAATTACCATTTTCAAATCTTTTAAACAAAAAGATTCAATCTTTACGGTTTAAACAGTTTCCACACTTTAATCCTTTAAACAAAAGATTCATTCACAGATTTTCCAAATAAATTTCCATTTCAATTTGATTAACTCGTTAAACCTTTAAATCAAGATTTAACTTATAGCTCTCAAAACAATCCCATTTCAAATGATTTAAAACAATCATTATTTTAAATCTGTTAAAGATAACGGATTCAAATCATAGTTTTCAAAAACAATTCATTTATAACTTGAAAACCATTTTTTCAATTCAATATTGAAATTCCTTTAATTAAACTGGAATTTCATTTCTTATCTGAAAGCTTTTATTCTTTTAAAACAACAGTTTTCATTTCGAAAATCTGATTCATTTATAAAAGTTAAGGTTCTTGGGTTAAATTCAAATTATCAAACCAATATTTTAAAATGGTTCAAATTCATAGAAAACACATTTATAACATCTTTAATCCCTAGTTCCAAATCATAGGATTCAATTCCCAACTTGAATTCAAATTTAAATCAAATTATTTAAATTTTCAAAACTCGATTAAGTTATTCAAAGTAACTTTTATCTTTGAAATTCCATTTCAAAAGCTTTTCACTTTAAACCCAAATTTCCAATTTCAAAATCAATTGAAATTAAAATTTAATTTTAATTTCAATTAAACATCAAATTTAAATTATCTGTGACTCAACCGATTTCCACGTGAAATCCATATTTGTTTGTGTAAAAGTGTGGTCCAGGTGTTTCACACAATAGTGCAACACAATGAATCATCACATATCAAAATACAGAGATATAGTTGATAAGCGATATAAACTATAACGCTCATCTTCATTCATAGATCACAGGTATATATCACGGGTAAGTAAACTACCGATCACAACATAAATCAGGATGTATCACAAAGCATCATATATTAGGGATATCAAACAATCAAATCATTCAATAGAATCCACATATACATAGGTAAGATCAATTTATTTATCTGATCAAATTAAATCAGATTAGTCACTGATCCTGGTTCAATCAACATTAATTAATTACCAACCATTTTAATTAATTAACATTTAATCCTTTATTAATTAACTTAAAATTATTAAATTATTCTTTAATTAATTAATTACCCTTAATTAATTATCATTTGATTAATTATCCTTAATTAATTACAATAAGTGATTATCCCCAATCAATTCCATTAATTAATTAATTAACCTTTAATTAATTATCCTCAAATTAATCACCTTAATTAATTTATCACATTAATTAATTATCCTTTAATTAATTATTGTTTAATCACTTAATTTATCAACCTTTAATCAATAATTAATTTCTTTTAATTACTTCTCTAAGTAATTTTTTTTCTAAATCGTCAAGTGATTATTAATTTAAACTTTAGTTAATACATTTAAACTTATAATTTACAAATTATCAATTATCATCCTAATTATCTTAAATAGTTAATGAATTTAAATCTTAATCTTCATTACTTAAAAGAAAACCCATTTTCCATTTATTTATCTAAGTTTCACTTAAATATGTTTGGAAACATTTATTTCAAATTTTCCTTGAACTTTCATTTTAAACTCCAAGTTCAAACGATTATTAATTTAACTTTAAATCACTTTATAAACTAACTTTTAAAACTTTAAATTATAACTTAAGGCAATATTTTGCTAGGAAGGGATTCAAATCAAATTCCCTTTAATTCAAAATATTTAAACTTATTTAAATTATTTAAATTTAAAACTTTATTTCTTCAAAAATCTGGAATTAAACTTTTCTTTGGACTCGGTCCAACCTGGTTTCAATTTTAAACCAACACTTAAAAACTGTGCAATAAGTTACAGGTTAAAACTTTGTCAACCAAACTACCCGAGCTCACCCCAATATTCTTCGAGTAAAATAGGGATTCACTCGAGTGAAACAACGACCTACCCGAGTAAATCTCGAGTTTCCCAGCAACAGTTCGAAACCACAAAAAAACAGCTTCACCAGAAAAAGCGCTCCACCGTGCACGTGCACATCTCCGATCACCACTTCCAGTCATCCACGATCATCCCCACATATCGGCGACACCCTCTTCGACCTATCCCTAACCTTCGATCGTATTCCTAGCCTCGAAAACGAGATCGAGCTCCTCACCTCAAAGTCTGAAAACACTATCCTTTTCACCTAACCTGGCAACGCTTCCAGTTCGTCGCTACGACCACCTGTGCGCCTAAAAATTTGGTCGCGACTTCGTCCATCACCCCACTACAAATGCCCAGAAACTCGAAACACTCGATCCATTCCTGAGCTCGAACGAGACAAAAGATCACAGCACTCAAAACTAGGTTTACCCACGAAAAATCATCGCCATCGCCTCCACGTTGATCTTCCGACCAGTTCACCATTTTTTTCCAAGCTCCCCCATCACTCCTCTACCCCTCGACCAAACCACGTCACCCCTAATCGTCGAGATCGCCTACGGTAGCTCAAAATACTCGAGACAGTGAAACCAGAACTGCTCTTCAACCCAAACTCGAGAAATTATAATTTTTGTCTTAAAATTCATGATTTTGTAAGTACTTTCGATTTATACGCCTGAATACCTTAAACAAGAAAATTTGTTTTAAGCATATTTAAAGCTATGTCCAGTTTTCTTGAGTTACCGAGGTGGTTATGGATCGTTTCAGCTTTAATAAAATTTTAATATAAAAATTACGACAAAATAAACAGTTATTGTTTACATCTTAAGTTCGATCAGTTGTTAGATCAAGTGATAGAGTGTCATTTCCATATCTACAAGACATAATGGCATATACAGGTATCACAAGAACAGATTCTCCTAGATTACAATCATATACATACAAAACGCAGAGAAAAGCATGCCACAAATTTAAGTTATAAGTTTTAACAAAATTTGTTACTCACCTTAGTTGCTTCTATGTTTTTTTCTTTCTTTCTTGACACAGATTTGAAATTTTACAGGCTGAACTTCCTCCCCTGATTCTCTGGTTGTATGGATTCATAGCTGAGATCATGTTAAGTTGAATTTTACTGAAGTTTGTTTAAGTTGAATGATGATTTAGGTTGAGATGATGCTTGCTCCATACTCTCTCAGTTTGAAATGAAAGAAAGTGGTTGTTCTACTTTGATTTCCAGATCCTAAGCTTGAATTTTATTTTCTCAGGTTCAACTTTAAGTGAACGAATTGAGGTAAGAGTTGATATAGAGAAATGAATTACTGGGTATAAAATTTTCTTGTACAGATTGATAAAATTTGGTTGTACAAAAGTAGGCAGGGATATTTCTTTGGTTGTAGGCTGATGAGAAAAAAAATTTGGGTGCTGCATTTATTGTTAAGTACTTTGTGTTTCTCATTTTACTTATAGCAAATCAATTTGCATTTGTCTCGGCTGATATGGTACAATGTAGTGTGCTATAAAATCATGTCTAAATTTGCCTTGTACAAAATACATATTTATTTGTACAAAGATATTTCTTTTTCCTTTGCTTTAGGCTGAGAATGATTCTCTTTTGTATACTAAAGATCTTGTATTAATTATTACTGTCCTTGTTTTCACTAGTGCAGACTTGAATATGTATCTTCTTATGTCTTCATACTTTTTCTTTGTATTGACTTCGGCTGTACAAATGAAGATATACATACTTGTTGACTTTTTATTTTAAATCTACTTACTTATACTTTGAAGATGTTTTGTGCTTACTATGCTTTGTTTTGTTTATTTACTTACTTATTTATATGTTTATTTGTTTATACATATTTCTCCCTTTGAAATATTTTTCATATGTATACCTTTCTTCAAGTCTATGTACTTATATTTTCTTTTAGATTTAAAACTTAAACTATACTAATGTATTCACTTTCTATTTTATAAAACTATAAAATTTATCTCACATATTTTTGATTCTATTTTGCTTATAATATTCAAACTTAAACTATCAATATATAATTACTTTTGTTATTTTAAACTTAACTATTCAATATCACATTCATTTACTATTATTTTTTTATTTTTATTTCTAAACCCCTTATTAACAATTTAAATTCAAGTCAATATATATATATATATACAAATATTTTAAATTAAATGATTTATACAGAATATATTAGAATCCAAGGAAACTCGCATCTCTTTAACCAACTATTTCACAAATTTTTATTCAAAAATAAATTTAATTATCGATTTAAAATAGATTAAAATTCAGGGTCGTTACAGGAGAGCTACTGGGCTGGGCCTTCTTGCCATATGCTTGCGAACAACTGTAAGAAGATGCACTGCAAGTTTCATCTCGAACTGAGCAAACATGATGGATAACTAGCGATCCAAAGCTTCTGAGTCTATGACAACCCAACGACTTGGGATGCTTCCCTTACCTTCTACCTCAAAGTTCTTGGCGACCTAGAAATACGGTATGGATCGCTAGCGATCCATGTACTTAGCTGATTTTTGGACTTTGTCTTCTGGGGTGCATTTGTTGTCTCATGTTTGTGTCCTCCAAGTAATAATTTCATAGCATGTTACCTTGTTTTGATGATGGTCTGCTTACCGGTTGCATTAAACTACTGATTGAACTAGACGAATGCTTGTCTCTTAATTTAACTAGCTCGAAATCCCATCAAACTTAGACATTATCCTTAGAATACCCATTGGACCATGGTTCAAGTGAATTCATGAATCCATGAGCCAAGGTTATGGATCACTAGCGATCCATAGATGATGGATCGCTAGCGATCCATCACCTTTGCGTATTTTCGCTTTCTATTTCTCTGATTTCTCTTGGTTTGTTGTTCTAAAGACCTAACTATTAAGAGAACATAAAAGAGAAGTGATGTTTGTAATTAATGGTAGGTCCTTTGTGAGGGGTTTTTGATCATTCAACATCTCATTTCCTACCCTATATAAGAAGGTGCATACCCTTAGGAACAAATCACTAATTCACTTAAGCTTGAGATGAAGTATGAGAATTAAAATTGGCAGAAGTGCTGAAGCACTAACCCACTAATTATTCCCTAACTATTTCATGTCTTAACCAAATCATCTCCAATCTCTTCTAAACTTTGCTACAGGCATAAAACATCATGGGAAGTTGATTAGAAAGTAAAAAGTGGGAGTAGGAGGGAGGAAGAAGGGAATCCAAGAGTGGGTCGTGAGCATAGGAAGAGGAGGGAAGGTGTTGCCTTGGTTTGGAAGTGCTAAAGGTTAGATCTTTAGGCGTTTGGTGATGGTTATAAGTATTCTTGAGTTGGGTTGTACTCGAGCATGTGTTTGACTTGGATCTACGTGAGTTATCTCACTATCTTGTTTGTATATATTATGTATATATGTTGTGTTTGAATTATAAAGCTAAAGTAACATTAACTAAGTAAAGTTATAGACTTTGGACCCCTCCTGCTTTTTAAAAGCAAATAATAACTTTGTATTGTATAACGTCACTTCTATTATCCTCTAAAACATGTGGTGTGCCTTGGCTTGATGTTTAAATGGTTGTTTAACTTGTATGTTAAATTGAAGCAAGTAGTGTTTGAAGCGAGAATAGTCGTTATAAGTGCACTTTCGAATCCCTTATTTTCGGGAATTTTTATAAATAAATGGAAAGATATCCTTAGGGGTTTGGTTCCATGGTTTTTAAGTACCTTAATGGTTGTACTTACTATAAAAAATTTAAGCCTTAAGCCATTTGTTAAAGTGGTTAAAACTAGTAACAAAGATCATGCTTTTCTATGTGTTCTTTAACAAGGACTTTTAACAGCATTTATAAATGCTATAGTAAGTTGCTTATGGTTTTAAGTGTTTAAAAATGATATTTAAATTTGATATTTTTCTTTAATCCTCTTAGATATGTTTCCAAACACATTTTGAAGTACCTTAAAGTCAGTTTGAAGAAATATATTTTTAATAATTATATATGTATTTTCAAAATAAAGAGGCTTTATAATGTAAAACATGTTTTTGATCAAATTATAAATTAGTTATTTTCAAGTAATATTTTACATAGATATTTAAAACTAATTAACAAGTATTTTTAAATTTTTTGAAAAAGGTAATTAACTAGGTTTGGCACTAAAAGCGGACGAAGTGGACTTCTCTATTTCTAGAAGTTAAGATTAATGTCGAGTAGGGATGGAGCAATATCGCTCTATCCTACTAGTTTCCCTCTTTAACAAGGAATAGTTAAGCCAAGAATATTGGAAACATGTTAATCTAGTTGTTTGCTTATTTTTTTGAAAGGTAATTTACTTTGCTTAATGATAAAATCCGACAAAGTAGGCTTATCTATTTGTGAGAGTTAAGATTGATGACGAGTAGAGATGGAGCAATAGAACTCAAACATAACAGTTTGCCTCTTGGCCGAAGAATAGTTAAGTCGGAAATGTTGGAAACATGTTAATTATATTGTTTTCTAACTTGTATACGGAAATCATTAATACTATACTTGACATTAAAAGCCGACGATTATGCTTGTATATTTGTGAGATTCAAGAATGAAGTGTCCAGGCAAGGCTTTGATGCAACCAGTGCTCTAACATACCTGGCATTACTCTTGAATGAGGAATAGTAAAGTTAAAACATTGGAAACGAGCTAAGTATACGAACATTGATTTGTATAAGTAGTTGTTTTAACTTGATAGTCGATTAGTCGACCATCGAACTTAACCAAAATATTATCTTAGATCTTTAAAAGAATGTTTTTAAAGATGATATAAGTTTGGAAATGGTTTTGGGTTTGTAGTGGCAACGTTTAAGTAATAATAGTCTTAGACCTTTTGAATGGATTTGTGAAAGTACTTAGAGCCTTAAAAGGGATATTTTGAAGGAAAGTATAAGTAAGGAATCTTTTGGAAAAGGATATAAAAAAGCAAAGGTTTAAAGTAAGAAATCTTGTTAATGATTTGTGAATATACTTATACCATTTGAGATAAGTATATTAATACTTTTCTGAAGTATTGAAAAGAGTACAAATGAATAGTAGAAATTGATAAACAATATTTTATTAGATAAAGGAATTTTACTAATAAAAGTGGTTTTTAATTAAAAAAAGATTAATTAAACAAAAAGGGGATTAGATGTCTCTTATGTGACTTGATCATGCTTTATGTGATTTGATCATGCTTTGTATGTTCACTCATTTATGGAAAGCATTTAGTCGTATACTTAGCACAAAAAGCTTATGAAGTAGGCTTGTCTATCTCTGGGAATTAAGACTGATGTTCGTGTTGGAATATGAGCAATAGAGCTCTAACCTACTAGCTTCACTCTTGGCCTAGGGATAGCGTAAGATGAAAATATTAAAAATATGATAAGTATAAGAGACTTGGTTTCCATATGCGATCATTCTCATTATTATTGAATGACCCAATTCGTCGATTAAGTCTTAAAGAGACCGAGATCGATAAGTGTTTTACTTATCGAAAACCACTTCAAGACTGAAATACATGTTCTACCTCTTGGAATTGGATCTGTTTGAGATGCTGGAATCCATTTGTGGTTTCAAGATCTATTTGAGATATGGGAATCCAATTTGGGTTTCATGTTATGTTCGAGTAATGAAGACTCGTGTGCCAAATGTGACCTCGACACCGGAAATGGTTAAATACAGAGTAAGATGCACAATCTGGGGTTTTGCAGTCCCGCGATAGGGTATTGTAAACTCTATATCTAGAGTATGCTTACCGATGTTGCATGTGGGAGTTGATGGTATTTGGTAACACATGGTTCATGTTTATGTTTGGGCATGAGCCTTTGTGTTTACATAATGGTATATTTTGTCTAGAGATATACGGCACTTGAAAGGTGATTTCTGATCCTTGTACACGAAGTTCGGATTGGGCTTCTCTAAAGAGCTCTCCATGGAAAATCCATTATGCGAACGTTCCTTATCGGTTTTGATCATACCCTCTAATATAATATTGAATGTAACTAATGTAACCATTCTAGCTATGTTATAATATTTATATTCTACACCCTACACAGTATCTATTATATTACCTTATGTACTTTTTAGATGGTGATTCTTTTGAGAGGATAACCGTTATGGCGTTCCATGCGGCCACAATAGTACTATTATATTTGATCACATATTTCTTTAGTTTTTCATATCAAACTTATGTCTAACACGTGGCTTGTTTTCCTTGAATTCCTCGCGTGCTCTTTCGAGTAGTCTTAGAAAGGTAGGTTTTCATTGATGTTCGTAGGTACTCGAGAAGACAGGCTGGATATTTCACCTACTGTAGTATTCTTATTTCTGTTGCATTACTATATTGTATATATCAACATTTGTGAGTAAGGGCTATTATAACTGTCCAGGCTGATGATAGTACTTAGGTTTTGTAATTTCGAGATTTCTATATTAGAGCAACCCTTTGTGTTGTTTATTTGATATTATATATTATCGTTCATGCTAGTGAGATTCTGATGTGGTGTTCTTTTCTTTCTTGTTATATTTCTTTTTCTTTTTACCTTAACTTTTCATCTTTTCGGCACTTGGGTGCTCACACATGAATATCGTGGATGTATTAATGTTGATATTCGGGGGGTCAAAAAGGCAAATCATTACATAATATTAATACTATTAAATACATGTAGAAGAAAATATAATTTTCATAGTAGGAAATTATATAGCTTTAATTATACATTTACAATAAGCAAGAATTAGTGGGTCTAGCCCAACACTGAGCCTTTACGTGTTTTGTTCGGTTTAGGGGGTTGGAATGCGAGGTCAGAAGAGTTACACAACGTAAGTCTTCCCTTCATCGGGAGACCACCAGTAGTTGTTATACTTACTATTGATGTGAGACATCTCCAACCATAGGACACGTAGGGAAGGAATATGCATCGCGGATAGGTGGAGTAAAATATACTGAGGGTTCGCCTCATGTTTGAAGTATTAAGTGGCTTAGTACTTTTAACAAAATGGGGTATGCTTCACTTTCAATAAAAGGTAGTATGTAACCAAAGGGAGCATTTTCCTTGATTTACTTAGGTTAGTCTAAACAGGATGTCATCTACGAAAGGTCAGCGGGTTATTTTAATATTTTGTACCAGTATTTAGTAGTAGATCTGGCATATAGGCTATGACCATCGGCAGTCTGGAGTGAGTGGTAGCAAAGACTTGGGTTATGCCCTAACGGATTTCTCTTCCTACTAGTGTAGAATCTATAAGGAGGCGCATAGACCTCAAAGTAGATGGTTAGACGAAAATTTGTTTATCATAGGTAGGATAGCTAACCCTTAAATGAGTCTTTGAGATGCGTTAGTAGTACGATGATTAAATTATAAATTATAGAGCCATATATATGGGTTATCGGTTATTGTAGCTAGAACCAACTGACTAGAGTTTACATTGCAAGGGCCCGCTTTGGGAATTGAGGTATTTATTGCCCGTTGGGTCTGCCTCCTCCCTATTATAGTAGTATTAAGTGGGTGGGGTTTGGTTAGTGAACATTTATGGTTATACCTTGAAGAATGTTAGGTTAGGTATATCATACGTGCACATAAGATTAAACATATTAGTAGTAATTACTAGACATAACACTTAAATGGAAATCAATGGTATAAATTAAAGGTATGGGTAAAGTCTGTAATTTTCAAAATCATGAATGTTGTTCTGACCCCCTCCTCGTTACACCTACAGGATATTGGAGCAAGACGGGAATGGTAGATGGAGAAGTCTTCTTATTCATACTCGACACTGACTAGGCAATTAGACATCCAAGGTATAATATTGATTCCAAGGTAGTAGCCTTAGTCAGTACATATTTTCTATTATATTTTTCAATTCCATTATGGGTTTATATCGATTGCTCTCTAATATGCTTGCGTTTATTACAGGTTACCAAAACCAACGATCAGTACTCTAATGGATGATTTAGTCAAAATTCAGACCTATTAAGGAGTAGGTTGTTACAAACTAAGGGGTCATTCCAATAACTAGTACCATCAACAATGACTTTTGATGAAAATAAAAGGGACCTATGATTAAAAACAAGGTTAAACTGTTTATTAATGCAAGTGCCACATTCATAGGCTTATTTCGAAATAAAGATGACCATATATCAGTTAAGGGCTAATATCAACCATACCATCAACCACAACCGAAGTTACACTAGTACCAACACTAGTGGAAACAATTCCATCACAAATATTACCACAAAGAAAAGGAGAAACAATACTTATTGGTCCAACAAAAGTATAACCAAATATCATATTAGTGATAACTGTAGTAGTTGATGGTGCCGTGATCAAAGGAGTAACAAGACCAAAGGAAATGACAATGGAGGAAACGAACGCATAAGAGTGGGTGAGCCAGATATTCCAAAGTTTTCCAATAGTATGAAGGTAGAGGTATGTTGGAGACTAGCTTATATGTGGGGAGAGAGGAGGGAGTATGATCGAAGTCATGAGAAAGGATTAGCATGAAAGGAATTCAAAGGCGACGGCATGGTCTCTAGTGAGTCTGGGTCTATCTTCAAACATATGGGAGCATTGCTATTTCAAAAGGGTTTTGTACGTAGAAGCATCTTGGAAGGGTGCACCAGTAGTTTTCACCATGAAGGTGGATGGTTCTCTTCGATTATTCGTCAATCATCAAGAGTTAAATAAGTGGATGAGATAGTCATTATCCATTACTCTGTATCGACAATTTGTTTATTCAACTTGTGGGAGCAGAGATAATTTCCTACCTTGACTTGGTCATTGGTTTTCAACGGTTGAGAATGACAATTGATAGGTGATAGTATAGCAAATATCGCTTTTCTCACACCAAACAAAATATTTGTATGGTCGGTTATGCCATTCGAACTAACAATAGTCCAACTTATTCATCGATTTGATGAGTCGAATATTTAGGGAGCAGTGGAATAAGTTCATGGTAATCTTTGGGGATGATATCCTTGTCTATTTAAGAAATGAGGAAGGCCATCGATAACATTTAAGAGTTAATGTATTGAGTGGGCATCAGCTAAAGGCATAGTTCTCCAAATCTCATTTCTAGAGAAGTGAAGTTCTTTTTTTTGGTTAAGTTGCATCCGAGCAAGGTTTGTTTGGGCAAGGTGGCTGCGGTATGGGATTGGTGTGTATCGAAAAGTGCTATGGAGGTTAGATGTTTTCTTGGTTTAGCTAGCTATTGTAGGA
The DNA here is from genome assembly GCA_030737815.1 of Allium fistulosum. NCBI lineage: Eukaryota > Viridiplantae > Streptophyta > Magnoliopsida > Asparagales > Amaryllidaceae > Allium > Allium fistulosum. The sequence continues at coordinate 858,452,792 of CM060907.1, forward strand.
AATTCATTAAGGACTTCGCTAAAATTTCTACATCTTTGACTCGGCTTACCAAAAAGAATCATATTTTCTTATAGAGTGCACAATGTACATATTTATCCACCCTAAACGTATTATATTAGTCTATCATCTCTCGTCACCTAATTCATCACGAATCAAAAACACCAAAATCATTGATGTTGCCTTTTGCTATCATTTCCAATCAACCTGATCATAGTATTGGAAAATAAATTATTGTTGTCTTTAGGACTCGTCGAGATAAAGATTTGATACATAATTTGATAAGGATTGGAAACTACTTATTTTGAAACGATTTGAGAATAAATAATCAATCTATCATTAAAATGTGAGTTGGATGATTTTGGAACTAAAGTGGGATTTCTAAATTCATTTATATAGGCAGTTAAGCTGGTTGGTCATTTACAACTGTTCGACCCAAAAGTAGTTACGTACATTATTTTAATATTGTAAAATCATTATTTCATAACTCATAACTCCAACAAACTTATACTATAAACTGATCAATTTGAAAAGATTTATACAACGGTTATAAATACATCATCTAAGTCATTATATTGTTCAAATTCATGTTAATTCATTACTCTATTAATTCGTTGATTTATAGTTTATTAATCAAATAATTACATGTGAATCTACTGGGAGTTACAATAACATTATATATATATATATAAGTTAATAATTCACTCAATAATTACCAAGTGAGGTCCAAATTGATTTAAATCTCCTTCTTCGTTGCTCGGAATTTGCCCTAGGCTTCAACCTCTACAAATCGGGTTGAAATTAGTATCTCCTTGTAGCTCTCTTTGCGTCGATAACTTTTAGCCCCAAGAATTGTTAAATTTAATGGAGAATTCCACATGGAAATTTAAATTTAGGTTTAAGAAAGGTGGTTTATCCATTTGTTTTGAGAAGAATACGAAGAAGTAAGATGCGAAGTAACTGTACTACAGAGTTAGGAGATTGTTCTTTATTTCTATTTTGGCACTAATGGGCCTTAGAATCCCAACTTAACCCAAAGCAAGCCGAATACTAATTTATCCATAACTCCTGATTCCATTATCTGATTCAAATGTTCTTATAACGATCTTATAATGAAATTTAACTAGAAAAAGTCAACTTTTGCAGTGGTACAAGTTCTGTCGTTTGCTTCACGCATTTGTAAAAGTTATAGTTTAAACTCCTTTAAGTAAAACAACCAATTCATGTTATTAATTCGATTACTAAAATTTACAAGTGTTAACAAAAATACATAACATGACTACGCATATATCATATTTTTAATACAATACTTCATATTCTCGGTAGATTGTATTTACTACTGTTTTCTATCTTACAATTTTCACCATATTTTTGTCCAAGTTTCATTTGTCTCACTCGGTGGGGTAGGCTCAAACTAATATATTTACAATAGACATGGATATTTAAAGCACAAATGTTCTCAATCAAAGATGATGGTTGTATTGCATTCAGCGAAACTCACATACTTTTGACAAATTGGACCTATATTTTGAGTGTTGCTATTCACCCAAAAAAAGTTAAAATTACACAGGTCTTAATATTACCACTCTTTCTTACTTTTACCCTTATTCACCACCCATCGTAAAAAAATCAAACGGCATCACAAAATTGCATCTTCTCATTTTTAAACCAATAATGGGGGCCTCCAAAAAATCGAAGAAGGCATCTCAAGGTGGCACGTCCCGATCTTAGGAAACGCAATGCCATAAGTTCTCTTGATTTTATCTGTTTTAAACTTTATCTCAAATCACAGTGTCGATTAGGGTTTATCAATTATGGGCTCAGTTGGGTATTCTATTAAAAATCAATCTAGGGTTTGTGCAAGACAGTATGACTATGATGTTGGTTTGAAGATTAGGGTTTAATGATGATGTATGACGCGGTAGTTGAAATAATATTCAGCTTGCTATTGCCGATTGAATCATTATGTATTATTAGATGGTACTACCATTTGATATTCGTTTAGCATTTACCTAAGTTTTTTAATTAGAAAAATATTATGCAACTACATTGTATTGAATTGATAATTATTAAAATATGGTTAAGATGTGTATTTAGACCGGGAGTTGTTAATTTTTTTATTAGTAAAATAAATAGTAAATTATGCAACTGTATTGTTTTATCTAAGATTGGGAGTTATTAATTTTTTATGCCACTATATTATTTTAGCATGTATTTACCTAAGATTCATATTTTGCACTATCTTTTTGTAGGACGTATGACAGCCTTATTACAAGGGCACATGAGGCAGAAATGAACAAAGCAAAAGGTAAAAATATTGCAGAGCCTAGTGATGATCCTGTGGATAATCGTTCTTCAACGCAGTGAGATTCTGATTTTGAAGAAGAAACATGTAAAAAAGTTCCTGCTATACAAGTCGATTGCCCTTGCCCTTCCACTGCTGTCATTGAAAGTAAAGATAATGGACAAGATTTATCAATTTTACGGGACTTCAAATTTCATATAGTTAATTATATTTCGGCTAATAAACCTATAAGTAATTTTTCTTTTGAATTTCATAATTTGATTTTATTTCTTTATTCATAGTTAAATTTTAGTTGTAGGACGTGAACATCTAAGATGTATTTCACACTCTCATATGATGAAAAATTGGAAGATTAATGATGAAGCGAGTATAGTTTTGGAGGAGGTCAAGATATCAGGATTGCATGTTATAGTGGATCATTCTTATTGTTGGATTGATTATGTTGTTATATCAGCTTTTGTAGAGAGATGTCTTCTGGAGACCAATTCATTTCACTTTCCCTTTGGTGAGATGTCGATTAGTTTAGATGATGTTTATCACATCCTTAGAGTGCACGTTGTGGGGCGGGTTTATTTAAAGAAAATGGTGGAAAGGATATTTCCTTAAGTGATTATGCAAAAAATTTAGTTGATGATCTTGGGATAGAAGAAAAGGAGGCACATGATGAGCTGGAAGGTAAGTAGTCAATAAGGATGGATAGGCTAAAAGTTTTATTTTCTGGTACATTAAAAGTGGAAAATGCTTATAAAAGTGCATATAACTGAGTCACTTCTGCTTTTCTTCTTTATGTGTTGGGTTGTTCAGTTTTCTCTAATAAATCAGGCACAGAGATTTCCATCCATTACATGAATGCATTAAGAGAAGTTGGTCATCATAATGAGCAAGCATGGGGCATGGCAATATTAGCCTTTCTATACCCTCAATTTTGGTTTGGCATATAAGAAAAAAGTAAAGCGGATTAGTGGATGTTTAACTTTTTTGATTGTATGCTTGAAAACATATATATATTAATAGTTCATTTTTTTCTTTTTTACAATGGAATAATAATTATATTAAATTTCCTAGGAATGGATTTATGACTGCTTTTTTAGTTTGATTCCAACCGATGCTCCTAAAGAAGACTATGATTATACAATGCCACGGATGTGTAAGTGGACTAGTGTGAAACAATCTTGCAAAGTCGGCCTATGTAATTTTTCAGCTTAGAGAGCAACTCGATTCTTTAACTAAACAAGATGTAAGTTTTGTCAATGCACATATTATTATGTTTCGAAAATAAAAAATATTGAAATGATTTGGTTATTTTAAAAAATTTGTAGGTTTGTTGGGACCCTTATTCAGAAATAAGAAGTCATTATCCGTCAAATGAGTTTTCTTTTTATAATGGCATTATTGTTTACTATGACATTGCTGAACTTTATTACCCCGATCATATACTAAGACATTTTGGATGCATTCATTTTATTCCTAAAGAATCAATGTTCTTGGTTTTGCCAAAGAGGAGAATTTGGAAATTAGTATAAGGTTTTGTACCATAATGAGTTTTGGTATAATCAGCATTAGGAAGATCATGTTTTGGCAGCTGACAAAAGGTCCATGGTAATTAATTTTCCATAGGATTGTACTATGGACTATATGGATTGGTACATTGTAAAGTGTTATCCGATGGTACAAAATCCCAAAGTTAGAAAAATTGATGCAACTAAAAAACATTTAATCAGAGCAAATTGGTATGTTTTTACTTGAATAATTATTATTTTATAATAGTACTAGTTGCGCATGGTGATCGGTAACTATATACAAAAGTATCATCACTTTCACATTTAAGCAACGTACAACTTAAAGTTTCATCATGACGCTCTTCATGTGTTCCATTAGTCGATATATGGCCTCTAAAGGAATTTGTTTACCCTTGTAATTGCAACACTGTCCGTCATGTCTATCATTTCCTTTCCAATTATCATTGAAGAATGTTATATAAATTATATCTTTATATCGAATTACATTCAATGAATGCAATATAAAGAAAATTTTTGTTTAATTCTGGAAACTCCTAATATTATTAATCAATTTGAAAAAATATATTCTAAACAATAGCTTAGGAATAAAAATAAATATTTTCTTCTAATAATTTAATTTTTCAATTTCTTTGAAGATGATAAAAATTAGAGTAAATCTTTATTTTTAACTTTCATGAATTTGAGAAGGTAAGAAGATAAAGAGGATAAATTAAACGTAGCAAAAGCAGAAAAGAAAAATGAAGAAGAAGAAAGGATAAATTTGGTAAATGATGGGATGAAAAAGAAAACCGTGGGGTGTATTTTTTTACTAAATACGGGAGTGGAAAAGAAGAATTAAGGGGTGTTAATAGATATAGCCAAGATAATATCTACTTGACTTACCTTTTTCCTCTTTTCTTTGAAGTAATTTGAAAGTTAATTCACATATATACGTTGGATGAACTATGATTACGTCGAGCATGCTCTATAATGACTTGTAAATAATAAATAAAATTTGATTGATTCTAGATTATGAATGCACTTACATCTATGATGTTATATTTATGTAGGGCTAATGTTTTTGAAAGAGAATGTATATGGATCAGGGAAAGAAGAAGAAGAGAGCATATACTAATAGGCTTTGACATGGAATTACCATTACTTATAGATATTGCCAAGGACTTGCTACTAGAAGCACAATTTTATGATGGTCACTAAAATGGAAGTACAAGCTTTGTGGATTTTCGGATTGAGGCTTTGTGTATCGCCGAAGAAATATTTAATAATCTATATCACTTATAATATTTTAATATATTTTTTGTGTTTTGTTACGATAATATTGTATTTTGAAATTAGAAAGTTTTAGCTCATATTGTAATATTATTTGAATATCACCTTATGATATGAAAATTACTTCCTTTGATATATTATACTTTTTTTACAGAGCATTTTAAATTTTTCTTTGAATACATATTGCCACTACTATAATCGTCATCGAAGGAGTTCGGCGTGCTACTTGGTCACGGCGATAAGCATTGCCAAATTAATAGTGTTGGTGTCAATGAAAGAGTTATCACCATCAATAACTCTGAAGACAAGCAGTCTAAGGAGCTTAGGATGTCGCGCATCATCTATCTGCTTGTTGTCGACATCGAGCTTAACCACTGCTGCCACTTATTAACTTCGAGGATAAATGAAAAGTGATATAAAGATGACATCACTTCTTATAATCTATATCAAAGGAATAAGGGTACTACAATTCATCAATAACAGAATGTATACAACATTGTGTATGGCCAAAGAAGTAAAAGCATTGAGTATCATCAATGCCGTAAGCCATCGAGGAATGTCAATGTGCGTTGTATCGCAACTCATTGATGTTGGACTCAAGTAGTGCAATTATTCACCTATGGTCTTCACAACAAGCTCATCATCGATCATCATGAAGGCTATCAACCTTATATAAAAGCAGCATCACACTTCCTAAGCACTTTGAGCGTATAGCTTTACGATGATGCCAAAGGAATACAATGTGACACTGCTCTTCGCTAATGTTCAATACTGCACCTCATCCCATATACATCGAATCTCATCAACATTTGGAGGACTCAGTGTATCTATACAATGATGATGAAGCCTATCAATACTGCATTTTGATTAGTGTTACTTTGTACTTTCGTTGAAACCATCGCCCATATATGAGCGATATCAACCATCATGACTAAAGTCGCCAATGCCATAGTTCATTGTTATCATATATCTTCATTAAAGAAATGAAGGCAAAGCCTAGCAATATTCAACATTGATGGCTATCAAAGTTAAAAATGATGATGCCAAGCAAGCCAGGTATGAAGTAGTAAAGAAGCCAAAGGTGTTGCTGAGACCGTCGCTGAAGTTCATTGATGCTGAAAGCCATGCCACATATCCTCTATAAATATAGACCTATGGATGCCATTTTGAGGATGAATTCCTCTCCTCCCACTTCTTACATTTTCAATTTTGTAACCTTAAATCAATTTGGGGATTTTACCATATTGTAACACTTGTATTTTGCACACATAAGTTTATGGAAATCAACAATTGCATAGCATCTGTACTATGATTTGCGACTAGCATATTCGACTTTGACCCATGATTTGAACTTTGACCTGACTTCAACTTTAGACTTGCATAACATATTTGACTTTGATTTCAAACTTGCATATCGACTTTCACAATGACTTCGATCATAAATGATGTTTCACATGACTTTCACTTTAGTTATTAAACCAAGGATCGTTGTGGACGCATACATCAATTCAGTTACTTCGACTAACTTTAATATAGCCTCTCTTTGAATTAACACTGCTTTTACACACTTTGGGCTTAGTGAATTTATTCGTTAACATTTTGGTGCTAGAAGGAGGACCTGAACCTCCAATTTCGTTAAAACCCTAAGTGGAACTACCCTAGCCTACATATTTCAGGTTTAATGAACTTAGCCTACCAAGCATATCTCATTCAAACTATCCTGACTTTGATTGCATCATGCCAATTTACCATGTTAAGATGTCTAAACAAACATCCTTTGAGCCTCGAACAACCAGGCCTACCTACCCAGTCACCATGACCCCCGGTTTCACTAGAAATAGATTTTAAGGATCAAGGCACTATATATCATAAAAAATAAGAGAAGACAGATAACATCTTAAAACCTAGATAAATGGAGCTTTAATCTGTTCCATCTAGGGCCATCACCGATTTTTGTCCTAGGAAAATAGTGCAAGAGAGATAATGCCTTTTCAAGAATAAGAAAAGAGATTCAACTAAAGCTAGGGGGACCATTTTTAGAAGAGAAGTAACAAAGATTTCAAACGGTTCACTAGAAAGTGGGGAGGTATTGTTGGACACTCCCAAGGACAAAATGAAACTCGAGATTCTTTGGAAAGGGAGCTTGTTTTGGAAGCTAAGGAACTTTGTGTAAGCAACAAAAGAGCTAAGCATCAGCTAAAAGGTTAGCCTCTAAATAATGACTTCCAAAAGATTGCACTCTCACCACTTCTATGGAAAATATCTATTTCTTGACAAAAGACGAGCTTAACTATTGGCCTTCACAAAAGAGGAGACCCAAGTTCCAACGGAATTGTGGAGGATCATATTGTCATTATCATCTTACAAATGGCCATGACACAAATCAATGCAGAAGATTGGAAGGGATGATCATAAATTTTCTAGGGCAAGGAAAACTCGATGAATTTGTAAAGAGATATTGATCAAATTTATAGTAATAAAATCTCTTCAAATAAGTGAATCTACTTGGTCGGGGAGTAAGGCTCCGCTAAATAATGAAATGCCTAAACCACTACCTAAGATGGTAGTAAGGGATTAAAGCCATTGTCTCCAGCTAACGTGGCCTAGACAAAGCACCTCATAGAGGAAGGACGGAATAATCCTTTAGTGCCGCCATCAAAGGCCTCACTAAAGCACTAACCAAGCCTTCAACGCCGTCATCAAAGGCATCGCTGAAGTGCCTTCTAGAGGGAGAACGGAGTAAGCCTTTAGTGTTGCCATCAAAGGCCTCACTAAAGCACCGACCAAGCCTTTAGTGCCATCATCAAAGGCCTTACTAAAAAGCCTCATAGAGGAAGGTCGGGTAACCTTTAGCATGTCCAAAGCACCGAAAAAGCCTTCGGTGCCATCATCAAATGCCTCACAGAAGCAGCTCGTAGAGGGAGGTTGGGTAAGTTTTTGTTTTGCTCAAGATAGCAAACAAAACTCACTGGACGACTGACCTTAATCATCATCTAAGACGATGATAAGAGGTCCGATCCAAGTAGTAATCATAACCTAAGATGGTTCCGATCAAATCTATTAAAATTCGAGCCAAGTGGTGTTCCAAATCAATCAGTCTTCTAGAGGAAGATCTATTAAAATTCAAGCCAAGTAATGCTCCAAATCAATCGGTCTTCTAGAGCAAGATCTATCAAAAGTCGAGTCAAGTAATGCTCCAAATCAATCAGTCTTCTAGGGGAAGATCTATTAAGATCCGAGCCAAGTGGTGCTTCAAATCAAATAGACCTTCTAAAAGGAAAGTCCATCAAATATGAGTTATTTATGCTTCCTAATAATGCAATTTTCAACTACCAGATATGGATTTCTAGTCTTCTTTTATTATTGCTAGATATGAATTTCTAGTCATCTATTATTGCCAAATTTGGATTTTTGGTCTTCTATTATTGCCAGATTTGGATTCTTGATCTTTTTATGTTATTGCTAGATTTGGATTTTTGGTATTTTTATATTATTGCTAGATTTGGATTTCTAGATTTTTTATATTATTGCCAGATTTGGGTTTTTGCTCTTCTATTATTGCTAGATTTGGATTCGTCATCTTATATTATTGCAAGATTTGGATTTTTGGTCTTCTTATATTATTGTCAGATTTGGATTTCTGGTCTTCTTATATTATTGCCATATTTAGATTCCTGGTCTTCTTATATTATTGAAAGATTTGGATTTCTGAATTTTTATATTATTGCCAAATTTGGACTTCTGGTGTTGTTATATTATTGCAGATTTGGATTCTGGTCTTCTTATATTATTGTTAGATTTGGATTTTTGGTCTTCTTATATTATTTCCAAATATGGATTTCTGGTCTTCTATTATTGCTAGATTTGGATTTCTGGTTTTCTATTATCAGATATGGATTTTTGGACTTTTTCTATTAGATAGATTTCTGGTTTTCTATTATTGACCATCAAATGAATTTCTTAGTCTTTTATTAAAAACAAATTCTAGTATGAAAATTTCAGTTAGTAGGATTTTCAATTACCTTAACAAGCGGAATATTGATCTTGACATCAAGAGCTCAAAGTACAAAAAGCAAGATAATCAGAGAATTCAATTCAAAGCTGCATACTTCATATTTGAGGTAACTTTTATTCCAATGCAAGTTCGTTTATAACTAATATATTACATACAAAATTACATGTACAAAAATCAAGCAGATAAGAGGATCTATTCAAAGCAAATCTTTGTTAAGGCTCAAGGTTCCGTGCTAGCTTATCTAAGTCCTTGGCAATTAAAGGATCAGTGATGTGGCAAATGGCTACATCCAGAAGTTCTTTAATTTTCTTTTCCTTTCTCTAAACAATGTTTGCATAGTCAACTGGATCAATTTGGATTTCCAAAGCGCACTGAAGGATCTTATTGGCTCTTCGTAAAGTTTGAATCATATTCTTTTTAATTCAATCTTTTGTTTAAGAGTATATTTTTCAAGTTCAAACCTTTGAATTTTGCTTTCATATTCATTGATACGTTGAGATTATGTCATCGCTTAAGCCCAAATGTGGGTTTAATAAAGTAGGGAGTTCTTGTCAAACCAAATATCGAGATATGGTCATTCTTTTGGGAGTAGCGGTAGGAAGGCCAACTTTGCCTTCATTTGCAATAAGCTCTAACGACTGACAATAGATTTGGCTTTTTATTAGCTCCACTTCAAGATCGTTTATTTGTTGATGCAATTTAGCAATTTTAGCGTCAAAATCAACTAGAGACTTAGATTCATAAAATGATTTAGTCTTCTTTATCGATGATTGAACTCATTCGTACTTCTTTTCATTTCTCTTTCCAAGCTAGAAGTTCACTCTTTCAGACCATTAAAAATCACTCTTAGCTGAAAGTATTTCCTATACCAATTTTGTGCCTTTGGATTATTCGAAAATAGTAAAGCTAAGTCATCTTGGAAAGATTTCTTCTTCTTAGTATCTGCTAGTAATCTATCTTTGATTTCAACAACCCTTGAGAAGGCATCAAGAGAATCAGATGAATGCACTAACTGAGTTTTCTATTAAGAAAAAGTAAAACAAAGATCAATACACAAAGAAAGTAATAATTTCTTTCATTTAACAATGATAAAGTTTACAGAATACTCTACTTTCAAACATTCAATTGATTCCTAAAGCTTCAAAAGAGCATTTTTGGCCTTTTCGAATGACTTAGCCGATAAAGTGAGTGTAGAATCAATGGAAGCCTTAATTTCTTCTGGGGTATAAACATGAGGGAACCGATGATTATCTCATTCCCCAACTGGAGGGCTATCACGACCATATATTAATTTTGTGTGATAGGATCGGATTTCACTAAGAAACTTATCATTTTCATCACCCAAGAAGTCAAAGTGGAAGTGAGGGAAATGCATGTAAATTTCTTGTAAATCTCTAAGGAAACAATGTCTCGCTAGCTGTGATGTTTTGAGAACTGAAGATTTTTCTGTAAAATCCCTTTTTAACTTGACAAATATACTCAAGAGATCCTTAGAACCAGACTGCTTGAGAAGTCTTTATTCTGTACAACGTGTTGAAATTAGACTAAGGATAAGAAACTAAAACGATAAAAATTCAAAGGTGAACCAAGTTGCATAGTACAATTATGCAAGGCATTCAGGTTCATACAAGATTGATTTCTTATACATTTCAGAAATAAATCTCTTCCTATTATATTCAAGTTTTTCGGGGGGAAGAGAGTGAGAAGAAAGTGGTATAAAGGGCAGTCTGGGAGGGTTTCAACACACCTTGGGGTGAGGGTCGGACCCATACTCATCCAAATATCTACGATGGTAGCGTCTGAGCAAACCTCCATGGTTATCGCCTAAATATAAGAAATCGACAAATTTACCCCTACAATAAGCTTTGTACAGAAGAGACTCTACCAAGGTGTTTCTGTCATCAATTAGCATCCAAAAGAGGGTCATCAGTTCGGAATTCTCTTTCATAAGTATTTCCCAGTAACGGCGAGCTTTCTTCATCCGAGAAACAATTTCTCTTTCTTTGAAATATTTTAATTTTTACGCGCTCTTAGCAAGCTTCTTGTACTTCTTAGACAATTCATTGTACTCTTTCGGTTGTTTGTCCAATTCTCTATTTAGACGATCCACATCCATTTTGTTTCTTTTCAAGCATCACATCATAGTACTATTTCGGTTTTCTCCACAACTAAAATAATTAATGCATTGACTAAAATTACTTGATAGGTGAAGGCATTCGGATAAAGCGATCCATACCTAAGTGAGCGGAACTGAAGATGACGAGATTTTTCCTTTGTCCTTTTATTTTTGGCCTTGGGAAGCATTGTCCTTTTTGGGATAATTTATCCTTGGATATCATGGATTTTAGTAGCCTCCATGCCTTGAGTAGCTAGGTCTGAGTTAGCTTCTCCCGACCCATCCTAGTAGTCTGATGCCTTAAAGAGTCTGTCACCACGCCGTTGTCGTCATTGCCATCATTAGGACCATCATTTTCATTATAATCCCCACCCCTATTCTTATTATCATCCTCCTCTTCCTCATATGGCTCTGTTTTCTCATCAGTTGGAGGATCATCGAAAGTTAACAGCCTTGTAGTATCAACCTCCTCTTCTTTCTCAAGTGCTTAAGATTCATGAGACATTGCTTCAAACTTGTCCATAAACCTTTTGTTCCATGAAGGAGGGAGAGAAGGGAAGCCAAAATCCGAGCATCTATGGCCATTATCAATGTATGCAATAAAAAGCACCTTCTCATAGAAACTCTCACTAATAATATCGAGGGGCTTGCCGAGAAAATGGGACAATTTCTGTTTTGCATCCTTAATCACAACGGTTGACTTATCCAAAAGAACTTTCTTCCTTTTCGGCTTCTTCTTGAAGGATGCATTCTCTACTATAAGCTAGGCCCCCCTTCATCTCAGCCTCCTCAAGTATCAATTACAAAGCCTTTACCTTTTTACCAGAAATTATTAACAAGAAATTTTGTCAACATTTCCAATGCTTGATATTAGATTAATTTATATAGATTCAATCATATGGTTGAGGTAAATCATGTCATTGAGGACATACCTTTCGAATAGAATGATTAAGTCAAAAGGATCTAAGGTGATAGATCTGGATTTTGATTAGGATGGTCTAATCGAAAAGGGAGACAAATTACTAAACCTTTCGATATTATCGAAAGGTTGAGGAAATCGTTCTCGACTTCATTGGCTTAGATAGTATGATGGGAGAATAGCTAACCCATCAACCATGTCAAAGGGTTAAGATTCCGCTCCAACCTTTCGATATGGTAGGGATAGTAATAGGTTATCAAATCTTTCGACCTTGTTGAAAGGTTTATGACGCCAGTAAAAGGTTGTCAAACCTTTCCTCCTTGTCGAACGGTTTATGGGGTCAGTAAAAAAGGCTATCGGACCTTTCGACCTTGTCGAAAGGTTTAAGCAATCAGTAAAAAAAGGCTATCAGATCTTTCGACCTTGTCGAAAGGTTTAAGCAATCAGCAAAAGGATACCAAACCTTTCGACTTTGTCGAAAGGTTTATAAGGTCAGTAAAGAATTATCAAACCTTTTGACCTCGTCAAAAGGTTTATGAGGCCATTCCAACCTTTCGACTAGATTGTCGTAATAGTAATTGCCTCCTGAAGCTATTCACATTCATCTAACTTTCAACTCTATCATTTTACCAAGTCTCATCTTCCCTTGAGGTTGAAAGTAATCATTCATGTAACGACCCTGAAATTCCGACCCAATTTTAAAAAAAAATTAGAACCGTTATTTTAATTAAAAATGTGAAACTTACATACGATTTCAATCAACGTCCAAACTTTGTTTCTAAATTGCGCCTAGATGATTGTAGATATGGGTAAAGTTTCGTCGGAAAATACCGCAGTAAACTTCGTGCGCGTTTTACTGCACATCAGTTCATTTTAAAACGTGAAAAAACTATCCTCCGAACCTAAATATTTTTACATAGAAAAATTCTAAATCATTTTCTGACAAAGGCATCATTTTTCGTTTTTCAAAATTCGGACATCTTAAGCTCCGTCGATCTTATTCTTCGATGTTTTGCTGCATTCTCCGTAATAGGAATTTCAAATATTCACAAACGATTTTCGTTACCGTTCAAACTTCACATTTGGAATGCGCCTAGATAGACATAGGCGTACGCCAAATTTCGTCGAAAAATATTGTAGTAAATTTCGCTCGTCAAATTTACATATTAGTTTAAATTTTATGTGTAAATTTTCTATCGTCCGAACTCAAATATTTTTCACAATGTTGCATAAGAAAAATATTCTGATCATGACGGCGCATTTCGTTTCGTCAAATTTCGCTTTTAATTGCTAGTTAAAATGTTCACTCGTGCAAATGGTTCAATAAGATTTACCACTCCGCAAACAATGTCAAACCATCAATATCTTCATATCGTTGTGTCCGCCTCGTCGCGCTGATCAAAACGGTATATTTGTTTGTGTCAATCGGAGTTCGGCGTTGCAAATTATAATTGTTAACGGAGCACACACCGGTCCATTACGCAGCGCAAACCAGTACCCAACATTTCAATATTTAAAATTGAGAGCCTTTCAGCTGACTTTGGGAACCCAAATAGCCACCTTTTTGAAAAACATCATTGCATTAACTGTGCATTGTGCACTGAACCTCTGCCTTCATTCTGCATCATTAATTGCTACGTGACAACTGCTGTCTTCTCTCCTCTGCAATTCTATTCTCTGTCTCTTTTTCCCTCCCTATTCTTTATTTATTATATACTTCACAGTAAGCAGAAGCCAACCCGTCATTCTTCTTTCATATATTTCATTTTGCAAAAGGTTACAGCTCACCATTCTCTTTCTCTTCATGCCTTCTTTCGTTTTTACTTTATTTTTTTTATTTTTCAACATCCACCCACCCACCTCTCCACCTCCGCCCTGCCTGCAGCCACGTTCACCCACAGCCCGCAACTCCCCACCCCACCACCTCTCGCCTCCGCCCACACCAGTCCACCACCACCCACTCGCCCCGCCCATGCCAGCCCGCAACTCCTCCGCTCCGCCGCACCCACCAACCCGCCACCACCCACGTCCCAGGCTCCGCCTAGACCCGGCCCTCCGCCATTCCCCTCCGCCCCATGTCAACCCCAGCCTCCACCACTCGGCCACCACGCGCCCAACCCCGCCGCCCCACGCCAGCCCCTCCGCCATGCCCGCTCCTCCGTCCCCAGCACCCACTGACCAGCTCCGCCAGCCCACCTCGCACCTACAGCCCACCCCACGCTCCGCCCTCCAGCCCACTTCCCCGACCACCCACGTCCCCAGCCTCTGCCAAAATCCACCCAGCTGCGCCACTGCCATCCGCTGCCCCGCTGTCCCAACAGTCCACCCACGTCCCCAGCCCTCCTGCACGCACACGCCCTCCGCCCAGCCTCCGCATGCACGCACACGTCACCAGCCCACGTCCCCACCCTGCCGCCTTCGCCGCCACGTCAACCACCCCACTGCCCGACTCCGCCGCGACCACCAGCCCACTTTCCCGCGTCCACTGCCGTAGCACCCAGCGTAGCTTTGTTGTTCACTTATTATATGAAGTATAAAGTTTATAAAAGTTTTATATACAGTTTGTTTTATATGAAATGTGATATATCAGTTTGTGTTACAAAGTAAGTATATAGATATAGTTTAGTTATACGTTAGTAGTGTAGTTTGATTATATAAGCCTATATATTTACCCACAAGATTTATATTAGACTTTATTGTAAATTGTGTTTAAAATTTAAATTTATTTTATAAATATATATATAAGAAACTATATATTGCATAACATTATATAACTATGAAATTCTGATCACTCATATACAGTGTTTTACTGTGTTTGTTCCAGTTACTGCTCCAGCGACTTAGGCTTCCATTCAGCTTATCGGATCTATCTAGTTCTTTGCTTTGGTATGGCTTTATATATATGTTCAATCGATATATATATTGCAATAATCGAATTATTGATTAATCGTTGGTTGATTGCAGCTTGTGTTCATTTTGCGTCGTGCCTATTAGGGTCTATTCTGTCTATTTTCTTTGTGCCGCGCCATCTTCTCCAACCACGCAAGGTGAATATTTTATTCACGACTCAATCTATTATGCTATGATAATCAAGTGATAATTGTTGTTAATATTAAATTTGGATATTAAATTGTTGATTGTTAAAATTTGGTTGAAATAAACTGTTAAGTTCTAAGATTTGACGCCATGTATTGCTTAAGTTGATTAAACATGTTGAACTGTAATATGATGTTAATTAGGGAAAATAATAGTGACATTAAAATTGATATGTACGATTGTTGTAGAAATTTGATAACGGACACCAAGTAAAAATCATAATGTTATAATCTTTGATCCGTAGGATTCTAGGAATAATTGTATTAATTTGCATAATAACAAATGTGAGTTAATACGATTATTTCGGGATTATTTGAATAAATTGTTAAATTTGTTATGTATGGTTGCTATTGCTTGTTTATTTACTTTGACACCATCCCAGTTATCACACTGCAAGTTCCCTTTGTTATGATTTGTTTTATATTGAATGATATCGGGTTGAAATGATAAATACCCACTTAAATAACTTGGCCTAGGATAGACAATTAAAAATAAGAAACCCGATTGGTCAACAAAATTATTTTGAAATTGAAATCTATTTGAAATTAAGAAATGAACTTAATAATTTGTTTGGAAATCAAGTAACGACTTAATGGATTTAATTGAAATAAATTAATGGATTTAGTTTAAATAAATAAATGGATTTAATTGAAATAAATAAATGGATTTAATTGAAATAAATTAATGGATTGAGTTGAAATAAATTAATGGATTTAATTGAAACGGATTAATAAATCTATTTAATTGAAGAAAAATGAATTGGCGAATTTGATTGAAATAAGATTTAAAACAAGTGAGTTTTAGAATTTAATAATTTAATTTATAAAATTGGTAGATTTAGATTTAAACTGAGTTTAAATTAAATAGATTTGAACTTGTCATAAATAAAAATTTAGATTTAGGAAATTTTGACTTTAAATGGAATACGAAACTAACTAAAGTTTCATGGATTTAATTTAGCGATAATTTAAATGTAAAATGATTTTAAATTTAAGGAAATTGATTTAATCAAATATATGATTATATTTAGTGTAACAACGAATGTAAATATGAATTGAGATAGATAGAATTTGATTTTACGATTCGAACTTAATTGACCGGTAAAATTCGAATTAATTGATTTGTACTAAATTTAATAAGTGAGTATTAAATTTAACTTGAATACTTAATTATATTGTTAATTCAAATGTTTGAACTACAGATTTCATTTGGACACATGATTTTAAATATCTGAAATAAATTAAAATCGTGAAATGTCAAAATTCGGAAGTCAAATTTGCACCTTGACTTTTGGACTTTGATTTGTTTGAACGTTAAGTTAACCGACCATTGGGTAATAAATACGTAGTTATTAAAGAGACTGGGATCGGATATGGACATACTCTCTGTCGATACCGAAAACCACTTTAATAACTATTTCACGCGAAATGTTGATCCAGAATGAAGTGGATGGTTTGGTGAACGCATTGACTGAAGAAAGAGAACGATATTGGACGACCCCTGACATGACTAAAACAGGAGCCGCGCCGGGCCATTGAGGTTCGCCACCTCTAGCGGACACACTTCTTCGATACCATATCTATTACTTTTGTGATTCGATTTGGGTGCACCCCTTGATTTGGGAGTGTTGTTTCGCGGTGTTGAGGTAGTAGCTGTTATGCTCAACATCAGTCAGGATCACGCAACTACTAGTATCCTAGTTGGTATCGCCTCATGTACCTTGTCATACTGATTATCCTATTCGCGACCACTACGTTTTGTTTTGTACCTTTAGTATATGGATTGCCCTCTGGTGACTAATGGTTTTGGGGAAACTACGGTCTTGTACATGCTCTTGGGAATTAAAATGTGCTAAGGGGATTATGGTAACGTCTTAACACTATTTTAATATCGTACTTTACTGATTAGACATTACCTATCTATCGTATTCTACTGTATTAAAAGATAGTTTATCGGATCCTTAGAGATGTTATTTTATCCATCTTTAAGTTATGAACTATTCCCTTGCACTTGGTTTAATTGCATAAGATTTTGAGTCCTGACTCGAGTGTTTATTTTTGCATATGCTCGGGTCAGTCTGAAGCTATCCAGTTGCTGATCAAGGTTAGTCGAAGATGCTGAAGGCTTAGCATTTATCTTTATCAGTCTATTTTCTATTCCTGTATTGATGTCCTAGTCTGTTGGACATTTTTTTGGTATTTGTCACTTGATATTAAGACATTGTTGTATATTATATAGTGGCTTCATGAACTGCTATTATGATGATGTATTTTCCGCTGCATTATTCTGTGACTGTTCTGTGTCTGTGATGTTGTATTGATTCTCATTTACATGTATGTATTTATAATACCATAATGATTCGTGTTTTGTATTATTTAAGTTGACATGTGAGGATTATTGTCAATTTAAATGGTCCAAATATACGTGTTGTTACAGTTGGTATCAGAGCTTCGGTTTCCCTAAAAACCTTAGTTTGGGATTATATATAAACTCATTAGAGATAGGGTAGCAATACCCTAGAATGAGGAGAATTGGTGCAATATCCAAATCCTTTCAGTTCAAACTTCTTTGATTCATTGATTAGACTTTCCTAAAAAAATTCTATGATGTTCTATCCTTTGGCTTTAACAAATCTCTTTGGTATTTCAGGATGGGTACCAGAGGAAACCATAGGGGAGGAAGAGGCCATGGTCCTGCTCAGGCTGCACCTGTCGCTCCAGCTCCTGTCAAATTCACCATTCTTAGTAAGAAGTATACACAGTTGGGTGGTATTAAGTTTTCTGGATCCGAGAACATTATTGAGGCTCAACAATGGCTTAAAGGCTTAGAGAAGATATTTTCTGGTCTAGAGATCACTGATGCTCAGAAGCGTCAGCTTGCTGCCTGGCAACTTCAGGATGCCGCGCAAGATTGGTGGGAATCAGTTACTTCGCGTATCGAGGAGAACACCATCACTTGGGCCCAGTTTAGGTATAAAATTATTTGGATTTCGTAGCCTAAATTCTTCTTTTAATCTTTGGAATGTTAATCATATAGTCTATCTTTTGATTAGGGATACTTTCTCGGCACAATGGATGCCCGCTGCTGGGAAAACCCAACTTTATAGAGCTTTTATGGATCTTAAGCAGGGCAGTATGACTTTTTCTGAGTACGAGAGGAAATTCAACGAACTCTCCAAGTTCGGCCCGGGATTGATTGATACACCGCTTCTAAAGAACGAGGAGTTCATTTTGGGAGCTAGACCAGAGTATTATGACTTGCTTACTGGCCACACTCACTGCACCTTCATAGAGCTTGTTGACTATGCTCTTAGATATGAGGCAAAGCCTAGGGGACCTACTGCCAAGGCTGCTCCTACTCAGCCCTCCTCTAGCCAGCTCGGGAAGAGGAAGATGAACTTTGATCAACAAAAGAAAGCTTGGCAGAAGACTACAGGATTGGGATATGCTCAGAAAAGCCCAATCGACCTTGCTAATATCACTTGCTTCAAATGCGATAAGAAGGGCCATTATGCTAATAGTTGTCCATCTTCAGGAGCTGCTGTTGCACCGCCTTCTACGACTAGGAAAGACTTATGCTATGTCTGCCTCCAGCCGGGCCATTTCAAGAAAGACTGTCCAATGTATAAGCGTGGCACACCATCTGGAGTATTTGCTATCACCACTCCTACACCGCCTGCTCAGGATGACCAAGGTACCTTACGAAGTACTTTTTCATTTCATGATTTACCTATTAGGGTATGATTCGATACTGGTGCTTCTCATAGCTTCATATCTATTGATCTTTGCAATAAGCTCAACTTGGAACCTACTCTTGCTACTACTTCCTTATGCGTCTCCAACCCTATTGGAGGACCCGCCAACCTCAATAGAATTTGTAAAGAGGTTGTGCTCTTGTATGGAAGATACAGTTTCACTTGGGATTTTTATGTACTTGGCTTCGCAGCATTTGACATCTTGTTAGGTGCTGATTGGTTAAGGAAATTCGATGCTGTTATTTCTTGCAAAGCTCGTTCTGTTTCTCTAGTCAATGACAAGGGTTTACCGCTTGTCATTAAATGCAAATCACCACAGAAATATGCCGGAAGCTTCATATTCTCTCTTGATGCTCACCCGGATGATCTTAGTACTACCCCTATTGTTCAGAAATTTCCCGATGTGTTTGGAGAGGTCAACTCCTTACCGCCTAAACGGGAAATCGATTTCCGCATTGACCTTATTCCTGGAGCTACTCCCGTAGTTCTCCCTCACAGAAGGATGTCGCCTAAAGAAAAAGCTGAACTTAAAACTCAAATTGATGATCTATTTGCTAGAGGTTTGATTAGGAGAAGTTGTTCTGAATGGGGCGCCGTTGTTGTATTTGTCACCAAGTCGGATGGGTCTCTTCACATGTGTGTTGATTACAGGGAGCTGAACAAGCGCACTCTCAAGAACCGCTATCCGATGCCTCGCATCAATGATTTATTCGATCAGCTCCATGGAGCTAAAGTTTTCTCCCAACTTGATCTTGCCACTGGGTTCCACCAACTCAGAGTAGCAGAAGATAGTATTCATAAGACAGCTTTCCGTACCGAGAACGGATTCCATGAATGGTTGGTTATGCCATTCGGTTTGACCAATGCACCTGCTTATTTCGTTGACTTGATGAATCGAGTCTTCCACGATGTCCTTAACAAGTTTGTTCTTGTTTTCATTGATGATATTCTCGTTTTCTCCAAAGACGAGAAGGAGCACGAGACACACCTTGCTTATGTTCTGGAAACTCTCCGAAATCATCAACTTAAGGCCAAATTCTCTAAATGCCATTTCTGGCGAGACGAAGTGAGATTCCTAGGCCACATAGTTTCTGAAAATGGGATTTCGGTCGATCCAGCTAAGATCGCCATAATCAATGTAAGTTCTATCATATTCGCTATTTCTATTCAATTCCTCTTATCCCTTTCTAATTTGAAATTTATCTACAGGATTGGGAGACTCCCAAAACTCCTACTGATATCCGTAGCTTCTTGGGCTTGGCCGGCTATTATCGTAGATTTATTAAGCACTTTGCCCGGATTTCTGCCCCACTCACTGCTTTAACCCGGAAGGATGTCAAGTTTATTTGGAGTGAGAAGTGCGAGTCAGCTTTTAATAAGTTGAAGTGTAAGTTAACTTCAGCCCCGGTTCTTGCGGTAATCAATGGAAGTGAAGAATTAACTGTCTATACAGATGCTTGCCGAGAAGGTTTAGGCGCTGTTCTTATGCAAAGCGGAAAGGTTATTGCTTATGCTGGCCGCCAGTTGAAGATCCATGAAGTAAACTATGCAACTCATGATCTAGAGCTTCTTGCAGTTGTATTTGCTTTGAAACTGTGGAGGCATCATCTTTTGGGAATTAAATTTGAATTATTCACCGATCATAAGTCCTTGAGATATATCTTTTCTTAGAAGGATTTGAACCAGAGACAAGTCCGATGGCTCGAATTCTTAGCTGCATATGATCTCGATATCAATTATACTCCTGGGAAAGCAAATGTTGTAGCTGATGCTTTGAGCCGTACCAAAGCATTGTCATGCTGTAATCTTGTAGAAGGCATGCTATTTCAGCTAGTTATCTCCCCATCTCTTGTGGATCGCATCAAGGACAAACAATATGAGGACACCTTGCTCTATCGCATGAAGGAGTTAGTTCTTGGTAGAGTTGGAAATACCGACAGTAAAGTGGGAGCACAGATAGATAGTAATGGAGTTCTGAGGATTGACAACCGTATTTGCGTTCCCAATGTCGATGGATTGAGACAAGAAGTGCTTAAAGAAAACCATCAGTCATCACTTTCATTTCATCCTGGTGTCATTAAGATGTATCGAAATATGAAGCGTTTATATTGGTGGAGTGGGATGAAGAGGGATATTTCTATATACGTCAGTAGATGCACCACTTGCCAACAAGTTAAGGCCAATCACCAGAAGACTGCAGGATTACTTCAACCCCTAGAAATTCCGTGTTGGAAATGGGATCAGATTTCTATGGACTTCATTGATGGATTACCGAGGACTAGAAAAGGTAACGAGAGTATATGGGTGATTGTTGATAGGTTGACAAAATCTGCTCACTTTATTCCTGTTAAGACCACTCGGACTGCTTTGAGTTTGGCCGAGATATATATGAGAGAGATTGTTAGACTTCATGGAGTTCCATCTAGTATTGTGTGCGATAAAGACCCTTTATTCACTAGTAAATTCTGGAAGGCATTTCAGGACGTCTTGGGCACTAAACTGAATCTGAGCACAGCTTATCATCCTCAGACAGATGGCCAAACTGAAAGGGTAAATCAGATTTTAGAAGATCTGCTCCGAGCCTGCATTATTGATTTCGGTGGATCTTGGGAAGACCATCTCCATTTGGTTGAATTCACTTATAATAATAGTTATCAGGTAAATCACAATTTCAATTTGAATAAGTAAATTTGAATTGAAATTTAACCACCTTTATATTCAGGCAGGTATCGACATGGCACCGTTCGAAGCTTTATATGGACGGCCATGCAAATCGCCAGCTTGTTGGATTGAGCCTGGTGATCGATTAATTCTTGGCCCCGATATGATTATAGAAGCATCCGAGAAGGTAAATGAAATCAGAAGAAAGATGAAGACCGCACGGGATAGACAGAAAAGCTATGCTGATAGGCGTAGAAGAGATTTAGAATTCCTGATTGGGGATAAGGTATTCCTTAAGGTATCACCCTTAAAGAATGTTATTCGATTTGGTCGTAGAGGGAAGCTGGCTCCTAGATTTGTTGGACCATTCACTATCACTGAGAGAATTGGTACACTAGCCAATAGAGTTGCACTACCGGAGAAATTTGAGGGCGTGCACAACGTCTTCCATGTTTCATATCTTCGGAAAGTGGTACACGATCCATCCATGACCATCCCTATTACTCAGTTAGATGAGGTTGATATTGAGCCAGATTTGACTATAGAGAGGAGACCACTTCGTATTGTTGATAGGGATACAAAGCAACTTAGAAGGAAGTCGGTTAGCCTAGTCAAAGTCCAATGGAGTCCCGATGATCGTGATTGCACTTGGGAAACCGATGAGAGTATCCGGGATTCTAATCCAGAATTGTTTGTTGAAGGTAAATTCCATTCTATACTCTTTACTATATTCAATGATCTATTCTGAATCCATTGTATCTTTGTTATCTGTTCTTCCACTCTTTACTTTGTTCCTTTTCGAGGACGAAAAGTCTTGAGTAGGGGAGAATGTAACGACCCTGAAATTCCGACCTAATTTTAAAAAAAAATTAGAACCGTTATTTTAATTAAAAATGTGAAACTTACATACGATTTCAATCAACGTTCAAACTTTGTTTCTAAATTGCGCCTAGATGATTGTAGATATGGGTAAAGTTTCGTCGGAAAATACCGCAGTAAACTTCGTGCGCGTTTTACTGCACATCAGTTCATTTTAAAACGTGAAAAAACTATCCTCCGAACCTAAATATTTTTACATAGAAAAATTCTAAATCATTTTCTGACAAAGGCATCATTTTTCGTTTTTCAAAATTCGGACATCTTAAGCTCCGTCGATCTTATTCTTCGGTGTTCTGCTGCATTCTCCGTAATAGGAATTTCAAATATTCACAAACGATTTCCGTTACCGTTCAAACTTCACATTTGGAATGCGCCTAGATAGACATAGGCGTACGCCAAATTTCATCGAAAAATATTGTAGTAAATTTCGCTCGTCAAATTTACATATTAGTTTAAATTTTATGTGTAAATTTTCTATCGTCCGAACTCAAATATTTTTCACAATGTTGCATAAGAAAAATATTCTGATCATGACGGCGCATTTCGTTTCGTCAAATTTTGCTTTTAATTGCTAGTTAAAATGTTCACTCGTGCAAATGGTTCAATAAGATTTACCACTCCGCAAACAATGTCAAACCATCAATATCTTCATACCGTTGTGTCCGCCTCGTCGCGCTGATCAAAACAGTATATTTGTTTGTGTCAATCGGAGTTCGGCGTTGCAAATTATAATTGTTAACGGAGCATATACCAGTCCGTTACGCAGCGCAAACCGGTACCCAACATTTCAATATTTAAAATTGAGAGCCTTTCAGCTGACCTTGGGAACCCAAATAGCCACCTTTTTGAAAAACATCATTGCATTAACTGTGCACTGTGCACTGAACCTCTGCCTTCATTCTGCATCATTAATTGCTACGTGACAACTGCTGTCTTCTCTCCTCTGCAATTCTATTCTCTGTCTCTTTTTCCCTCCCTATTCTTTATTTATTATATACTTCACAGTAAGCAGAAGCCAACCCGTCATTCTTCTTTCATATATTTCATTTTGCAAAAGGTTACAGCTCACCATTCTCTTTCTCTTCATGCCTTCTTTCGTTTTTACTTTATTTTTTTATTTTTCAACATCCACCCACCCACCTCTCCACCTCCGCCCTGCTTGCAGCCACGTCCACCCACAGCCCGCAACTCGCTACCCCACCACATCTCGCCTCCGCCCACACCAGTCCGCCACCACCCACTCGCCCCGCCCATGCCAGCCCGCAACTCCTCCGCTCCGCCGCACCCACCAACCCGCCACCACCCACGTCCCAGGCTCCGCCTAGACCCGGCCCTCCGCCATTCCCCTCCGCCCCATGTCAACCCCAGCCTCCACCACTCGGCCACCACGCGCCCAGCCCTGCCACCCCACGCCAGCCCCTCCGCCATGCCCGCTCCTCCATCCCCAACACCCACTGAACAGCTCCGCCAGCCCACCTCGCACCTACAGCCCACCCCACGCTCCGCCCTCCAGCCCACTTCCCCGGCCACCCACGTCCCCAGCCTCCGCCGAAATCCACCCAGCTGCGCCACTGCCATCCGCTGCCCCGCTGTCCCAACAGTCCACCCACGTCCCCAGCCCGCCTGCACGCACACGCCCTCCGCCCAGCCTCCGCATGCACGCACACGTCACCAGCCCACGTCCCCACCCTGCCGCCTTCGCCGCCACGTCGACCACCCCACTGCCCGACTCCGCCACGCCCACCAGCCCACTTTCCCGCGTCCACTGCCGTAGCACCCAGCGTAGCTTTGTTGTTCACTTATTATATGAAGTATAAAGTTTATAAAAGTTTTATATACAGTTTGTTTTATATGAAATGTGATATATCAGTTTGTGTTACAAAGTAAGTATATAGATATAGTTTAGTTATACGTTAGTAGTGTAGTTTGATTATATAAGCCTATATATTTACCCACAAGATTTAGATTAGACTTTATTGTAAATTGTGTTTAAAATTTAAATTTATTTTATAAATATATATATAAGAAACTATATATTGCATAACATTATATAACTATGAAATTCTGATCACTCATATACAGTGTTTTACTGTGTTTGTTCCAGTTACTGCTCCAGCGACTTAGGCTTCCATTCAGCTTATCGGATCTATCTAGTTCTTTGCTTTGGTATGGCTTTATATATATGTTCAATCGATATATATATTGCAATAATCGAATTATTGATTAATCGTTGGTTGATTGCAGCTTGTTTTCATTTTGCGTCGTGCCTATTAGGGTCTATTCTGTCTATTTTCTTCGTGCCGCGCCATCTTCTCCAACCACGCAAGGTGAATATTTTATTCACGACTCAATCTATTATGCTATGATAATCAAGTGATAATTGTTGTTAATATTAAATTTGGATATTAAATTGTTGATTGTTAAAATTTGGTTGAAATAAACTGTTAAGTTCTAAGATTTGACGCCATGTATTGTTTAAGTTGATTAAACATGTTGAACTGTAATATGATGTTAATTAGGGAAAATAATAGTGACATTAAAATTGATATGTACGATTGTTGTAGAAATTGATAACGGACACCAAGTAAAAATCATAATGTTATAATCTTTGATCCGTAGGATTCTAGGAATAATTGTATTAATTTGCATAATAACAAATGTGAGTTAATACGATTATTTCGGGATTATTTGAATAAATTGTTAAATTTGTTATGTATGGTTGCTATTGCTTGTTTATTTACTTTGACACCATCCCAGTTATCACACTGCAAGTTCCCTTTGTTATGATTTGTTTTATATTGAATGATATCGGGTTGAAATGATAAATACCCACTTAAATAACTTGGCCTAGGATAGACAATTAAAAATAAGAAACCCGATTGGTCAACAAAATTATTTTGAAATTGAAATCTATTTGAAATTAAGAAATGAACTTAATAATTTGTTTGGAAATCAAGTAACGACTTAATGGATTTAATTGAAATAAATTAATGGATTTAATTTAAATAAATAAATGGATTTAATTAAAATAAATAAATGGATTTAATTGAAATAAATAAATGGATTTAATTGAAATAAATTAATGGATTGAGTTGAAATAAATTAATGGATTTAATTGAAACGGATTAATAAATCTATTTAATTGAAGAAAAATGAATTGGCGAATTTGATTGAAATAAGATTTAAAACAAGTGAGTTTTAGAATTTAATAATTTAATTTATAAAATTGGTAGATTTAGATTTAAACTGAGTTTAAATTAAATAGATTTGAACTTGTCATAAATAAAAATTTAGATTTAGGAAATTTTGACTTTAAATGGAATACGAAACTAACTAAAGTTTCATGGATTTAATTTAGCGATAATTTAAATGTAAAATGATTTTAAATTTAAGGAAATTGATTTAATCAAATATATGATTATATTTAGTGTAACGAAGAATGTAAATATGAATTAAGATAGATAGAATTTGATTTTACGATTCGAACTTAATTGACCGGTAAAATTCGAATTAATTGATTTGTACTAAATTTAATAAGTGAGTATTAAATTTAACTTGAATACTTAATTATATTGTTAATTCAAATGTTTGAACTACAGATTTCATTTGGACACATGATTTTAAATATCCGAAATAAATTAAAATCGTGAAATGTCAAAATTCGGAAGTCAAATTTGCACCTTGACTTTTGGACTTTGATTTGTTTGAACGTTAAGTTAACCGAACATTGGGTAATAAATACGTAGTTATTAAAGAGATCGGGATCAGATATGGACATACTCTCTGTCGATACCGAAAACCACTTTAATAACTATTTCACGCGAAGTGTTGATCCAGAATGAAGTGGATGGTTTGGTGAATGCATTGACTGAAGAAAGAGAACGATATTGGACGACCCCTGACATGACTAAAACAGGAGCCGCGCCGGGCCATTGAGGTTCGCCACCTCTAGCGGACACACTTCTTCGATACCATATCTATTACTTTTGTGATTCGATTTGGGTGCACCCCTTGATTTGGGAGTGTTGTTTCGCGGTGTTGAGGTAGTAGCTGCTATGCTCAACATCAGTCCGGATCACGCAACTACTAGTATCCTAGTTGGTATCGCCTCATGTACCTTGTCATACTGATTATCCTATTCGCGACCACTACGTTTTGTTTTGTACCTTTAGTATATGGATTGCCCTCTGGTGACTTCCGGTTTTGGGGAAACTACAGTCTTGTATATGCTCTTGGGAATTAAAATGTGTTAAGGGGATTATGGTAACGTCTTAACACTATTTTAATATCGTACTTTACTGATTAGACATTACATATCTATCGTATTCTACTATATATATAGATAGTTTATCGGATCCTTAGAGATGTTATTTTATCCATCTTTAAGTTATGAACTATTCCCTTGCACTTGGTTTAATTGCATAAGATTTTGAGTCCTGACTCGAGTGTTTCTTTTTGCATATGCTCGGGTCAGTCTGAAGCTATCCAGTTGCTGATCAAGGTTGGTTGAAGATGCTGAAGGCTTAGCATTTATCTTTATCAGTCTATTTTCTATTCCTGTATTGATGTCCTAGTCTGTTGGACATTTTTTTGGTATTTGTCACTTGATATTAAGACATTGTTGTATATTATATAGTGGCTTCATGAACTGCTATTATGACGATGTATTTTCCGCTGCATTATTCTGTGACTGTTCTGTGTCTGTGATGTTGTATTGATTCTCATTTACATGTATGTATTTATAATCCCATAATGATTCGTGTTTTGTATTATTTAAGTTGACATGTGAGGATTATTGTCAATTTAAATGGTCCAAATATACGGGTTGTTACAATTCATCAATATTTTTACCTCTTTTCGGTGAAAGGTTTATAGGGCCATTCCAACCTTTCGACTAGATTGTCATAATAGTAATTGCCTCTTGAAGCTATTCACATTCATCTAACTTTCAACTCTATCATTTTATCAAGTCTCATCTTCCCTTGAGGTTGAAAGTAATCATTTATCAATATTTTTACCTCTTTTCGATCACGCCGAAAGGTTGTATTAAAAACCTTTCGACCATATCGGAAAGGAATGCTTACTCATTTCTATATCTCTTTATTGATTTCAACCTCTTGGGTCGATAACCCTTTCGTGGAATCCTTATGAAAGGATTACTGATGTCATAAAGAGTTGATATAATATGTCACAAAATCGTGTTAGGGATCTGATATTGTATATCACAAGTTGTATTTCCCCTTTCGTAGCTGAAATCATTAAATTAAGGAAATAAAACGCATGAAAATATCCCATGATGGTTCCATGACATATACTCAGAATGAACGAAGAAGGTATGAAATAAATCATATATGATCAGCCGTTAATATTGAATTAACGCCTGATCATGAGCATCTCCAAATTCAAAGTTTATCACAAGCCATCGTCCTTTTTATTTTCTCATAATGAAGTTTGATACAAAGTTTAAGAGGCAAATCCCCCAATTTAATTTCTAAATTAGGGTACAAACGTACTAAGCGGGAGCAGAAGTTGTAGAATGAGAACAGAGTGAGAAAATCTAATCTAAGCTGGACCCCTTGGGTCTTATTTATAGATGCAGACGGCCCTCCTTCCGATTTCATGCTCTCGACTGGGTCGGAAGGTCTCCCTTTTATATGTCGCCTTAAACCCTTCGTCTTCATCGAAAGGTTTGCTTTTCCATCTGCTATTATGAACCTTCTGCCTTTTTCGAAAGGTTTGTTATTCTTATGCCTCCATGATCCTTCCGCCTTTATTGAAGAGTTTCGTCTTCTTTATACTGTTATGAACTTTTCGACCTTGTCGGAAGGTTGCTCTTCTTTTGGTTGTTGTGACCCTTTCGACGTTGTCAGAAGTTTGTTTTTCTCTTGTTTATTGTTAAACTTTTGACCTTGTCGGAAGGTTACTCTTCTTCAATGTTGTTGAAAGGTTGTCTTTCATTCTCTGTTGACTTATGAGTGCTGCTTTCTTCATAAACCTTTTGCCGTTGTAATTCTTTCTTTTACTTTAGTCTTTGTTTTATGATGATTGTCGTGGGACTATTCTTCTATCCCAACCGGAAGGTGCTTGGCAGTTCTGTACCTAGCTGTTTCATTGTGCCTTAGTAATTCTTTCTTTTATGCTTGTGGAAGGTTTGCTTCAAGATTCTTACGTGCTTCTCTTTACTAGCATTGAACGATCCTTTCGACACCGTCGAAAGGTGACTTTACTTGTTGCTCTTTATTCATGCGAAAGTTTTCTGAAAGGCCTTCTTTATCTTTATTCATATTTTATGGTTAACAGAAATACATTTATCATTCTTTTCTTTAAGGAGTAAAGCTTCTGTTTCCTTTAGAGAAGTAGACAACTTTTCTGTTTCTTGCACGGCTTCATTTCTCGCCATGGTTAAATCAATAATATAGTTGTTAAGCGAAGAATTATGCTCCTTAAGCTTGGATATCTCACTTGATGATTCTGAAGCTTCATCTTGAAGTGAAAAAAATGTTTGGCAACCTACAATGAGTAATAAAACTTGAGCCAAAATGTATGCACGAAGTATTGAGAGCTTAAGGCAGTTAGTCAAGAAGGTACATACCAGCAAATGTTGCCTAAAAAGGGAAAATCGATGGTAATGGCTGTAGGAGGAAGGTTGTAATGGCTTGAGAGTAGAAAACGAAGAGGGTTGGATGACCAGTTGGAGAAGGTCATCAAACTTACTAACATGAGTTGACGATTGAGACTTAGAAGGAAGGAGATCCTCTGGTGTAAGATAAAATCCAAGATCCTTACAAATATGCTTTAGAGCTTCAAAAGAGCTCAGGAAAGAAATACGAAGAAGTGGGTCCCAAGAATGCTCTACTTCAACCACCTATTGAGCCTCATCTTTGGCAGCGTTAAGGTTAGCTTCATCTCTGGCAACGTTAAGGTTTGAGGTCTCGAGATTTGAGTTGGTACCAACCAACTCTTCCTCTTCAATAATAATAGGGGAATGCATGTCCCTGATCTTCGGCTTCTTGCTGAGAGAAGGTACGATTGCAAAACTATCGCTCAAATTCCTTTTTGCAAATGTGAATGAGCTAGAGATAGCATCCCTGAGAGATTGAGGTTTAGGAGCTTGAACCGGGATAGAAGAGTCATCTTTATCTGATTATACATGAGAGCGTCTTTTATAGCCTCCTTTTCCGTGGGAGCAACCATTTAAGCGGACGAACCTGAATCAAGGGAATAAGCTTATGAGGTGATATTATAATAAATTTTGAACGAATGCAATGATAACT
The DNA here is from genome assembly GCA_030737815.1 of Allium fistulosum. Taxonomy (NCBI): domain Eukaryota; kingdom Viridiplantae; phylum Streptophyta; class Magnoliopsida; order Asparagales; family Amaryllidaceae; genus Allium; species Allium fistulosum. The sequence goes on from CM060907.1 coordinate 858,482,597, forward strand.
TACCAGGAATCTCGAGCTGAATAGGGGAGTTGGATGTAAAAGATTCGGATTTGCCCGTTACCAATGAGCTTTTGCCCCGAGAATTGTACTTTACCATCGGAGGCTCCTCCAGGACTTTATAACCATCTAAAATGATAGAATATTAAAGAAGCTTAACCAGCATTAATAGTCTAAGACTGTTCTCCATTTTCCCTGATGTTTGAGTTAGTGATACCATGAGTTTTGATCCTTGGGGTTTAACTTCTTAAGGGCACGATCTGAAAGAGAGATGCCTATTAACAAAGAGTAATAAATCAACATGGATAAGCAGGGAAAAGAAAGCTTACCAGCAGTAGAAAATGTTCCTCAAATATTAGTGAAGCATTTGACAAAGAAAATTTGATTCTCACATCCTCTTGTTTTGATAACACTTTCAAAATCAAGCTTTTTGTATGGGAATGGGTTCGGTACATTTGTTAGCCCGGTTGTTCCCCAACCTTAGCAAGGTCAACTATGCGATGGATAATTTCAGGACTAAGAGATAGGAGTCCAGCCTCTCGAGCTAATACTTCCAAGCGTGTCAAATATGTATAGGAATTTGGTAAGAACTAGATCAGTGCAATATATAGGTGCTTCAAATATCTGAGGAGAAACCCTAGGAAAGGAAGATAGCCTATGTGCCAGATATGAATAACAGAAAACACAAAGTATCCCTCCAGTGGGTTATAAATGTTATTTGTAGCGCCAATAGGAATAACCGGACCCTAGTAATTTCAAATTGTTGAGGAATGGAATCCACTTCAGCATGGGTGGTGATGTATGATGGATTCAAAATAATGTCTCCCTTCTCACTAGCAGAAGGAGAAGGTTTGGTTTCTTTACAATCTTTCTTAGTGGGCTTCTTGCTGGATTGTTGGCCTTCCATTTTTCCTGCCACGTGATGTTATTCCAAACTTAAAAAATTACTATGATTCATATTATATAAAAAATTAATATATGCAAAGTCTAAAATTATTGCTTAAGTAATCTATTTACTACTAAAATAATAAGGTATATGTTAATCATAGGGAAGCAACTCTTAAATGGCTAATGCCAAACTTATTAGTAGACTTAAATTTCGGCCTTAATAAAAGAAAAACATAGAGAAGATGTATGGAAGATAAGTAAGAATAGGTATGCAGGACCAATAAGCCCACGACGACTACGATAAGTAATTTGTATTATCAAACATTAATGAACTACACAACCATAACTAACATCAAAATAGTAGGGTCATCGGCATTGATGAATAGCGACGATGTTAATTTGGAAACATAATAGTTGGTTAGACAATTTACATGTTTGAGGCAATGGTGTCGAAAGTGTCGATGTCATACAAAGCTCCATTTGCAATGTTAAAAGTGATTGTGGGAAAGTAAAGAAATTGCTATTAGAACATGCTTAGGAGTAAACGTTGAAGACAAGCGGTGTCATCCTTAATTGACGGCGAGCTTACCAGTTACCGTGTCTAATCAAAACAAATATTGGCGATGACCTCTAATTTCTCAACTAGGGGTAGCCGCACTTCAACTTAGTTGACGAGGTGTGAGATGACTTCGTGCTCTATTGGTGTTAATTAAACAATAAGAACCCTACTTGTGTCGATTTTCATGACAATAAGAGGTTGTCGCATCTCATCAAAATTAAAGTTTGATGTTTCCAAAATACTAAAAATTTCATTAGAACTGAATGTCATGCTAACATCACAGCATTACCTTAAAATTATTATAGAGGCTATTAATGTTGCATCCAATAATATCTATAACTCCGAATGGGTCACTGCGTTTCCCTGTATTCATTTACGATGGGCAAGAAAAATGATAAATGGCTTTATTAAGTTTGGGTTCATAATAATGTCGAGGACCTTCAGTGTCAATCATAACAACGACGTCGTGAATGATCAATAATGGTACAGTGAAGGTTGGAAATGAGTCTCGGGTTTGATAAGTCACTTTCATCGGTCAATAAACCTAAAACGCATCAACTTTTCTAGACGGCATGGATTAATGTCAAAACCTATTTATGCAACATAGAGGCATTATGCCAATGGTTTAGTAACCATCAATTTAATCAATCCACATCGAACGTATTGGTAGTATCGTGAACAACGACACCATAATGGGTCTAAAATAATAGCGGACTTGGGTTTAACAAAAAACTCGCTTCGTCATTGAACTAAAATCTTTAAACACTCAAATTAACATCGAATACAAAAACATGACATCCAGGAATAACAAATTTTCAATTTTGATCCTAACATGTTGATAATCAAATTAAATTTAACAGAACCCCTAAATTGAACCCTAATAGCAACCTTAAAGCCGAATTGTTCGAATCGACCTCTTAATTAAATCGATTTGAATGAAATTCATACCTGATTAAAGATTGAGGGCTTAAGAATTGAAGAAATTTAAATTTTCTTAGAAATTGTTTTATTCCTTTTGCATGAGTTATCAATTGCAGGTAAAAGGATAAAAGAAAGAAGCCTACGTATTTATAGAATAAAACAAGCACGATAGAGCCATTGGGTTAATTTTAAGCAGGCGGTTGGATTTTCAAGAGAAGATCAAGAGGCGGAAGGATGATGTCAACACTATTGACTTGAAAAGTCAATGCTTCTCCTAATCTAAGGAGCAAATGTTACTACTATAATCGTTGTTGAAGTTGTTCGGCGTGCTATTTGGTCACGGCGATAAGCAGTGCCAAAACATTAGTGTCGATGTTAGTGAAAATGTTATCACCATCGATATCTTCGAAGACGAGCAATCTAAGGAGCCAAGGACGTCGCACATCATCTAAGTTGCATGTTGTCGAGATCGAGCTTAACCAATGCCACCTCTTATCGACTATAAGGATATATGAAAAGAGATATAGAGATGACATCGCCTCTCATAATCAGTTTCGAAGGAATAAGGGTACCGCAATTCATTAATAAAATATTTTATACAGCATTATGTATGGACAAAGAAGCAAAAGCATTGAGTATCATCAATGCTGTAAGCCCTCAATGAATTTCAATGTGCCTTATATCGCATCTCATTGATGCTGGACTCAAGTAGTGCAATTATTCACTTATGGTCTTTACAACAAGCTTGTCATCGATCATCATGAAGGCTATCAACTTTATATAAAACCAGCACCACACTCCTAAGCACTTTGAGAGTATAGCTTTACGATGATGCCAAAGGAATACAATGTGACACCGCTCTTCGCTAATGTTCAATACTACACCTCGTCCGTATACATCGAATCTCATCAACATTTGGAGGATTTAGCGCATCAATGCAAAGCGGAGTCGATGGTAGATGCCCCCAATGACGACGAAGCTATTAATACTGCATTTTTATTAGTGTTACTTCATACTTGCATTGATACCATTGCCCACATATGAGGTACGTCGACCATCATGACTAAAGCCGCCAATGCCATGGTTCATTGTTGTCGCATATTTCCATTAAAGAAATGAAGGCGAAGCCAAGCAATATTCAACATTGATGGCTACTGAAGTTAAACATGTTGACGCCAAGCAAGCCAAGCACGAAGTAGTAAAGAAGCCGAAGCTATTGCCGGGACCATCGTTGAAGTTCATTGACGTCGAAAGCCATGCCGCATTACCTTTATAAATATAGACCTAAAGGTGCCATTTTAGAAGACGAATTCCTCTCCTTTCACTTCTTACAATTTCAATTTTATATACCCTAAATCAATTTGGAGATTTTAGCCGATTGGTAAAATTGTACTTTGTACACATAAGGAATTGAAAATCAAACAATTGCATACCATGTACTATGTTTTGTGACTAGCATATTCGACTTTGACTCATGATTCGAACTTTGACATGACTTCGACTTTGGACCTGCATAACATATTTGACTTCGATTTCAAACTTGCATATCGACTTGCACAAAGACTTCGATTATAAATGATGTTTCACATGATTTTGACTTTAGTGGTTAAAGCAAGGATCTTTATGCATGCATACATCAATTTGTTGACTTCGACTGACTTCAATATAGCTTCTCTTTGAATTAACACTGCTTTTACACACTTTTGGGGTTAGCGAATTTATTCATCAATATATACGATGAATTATATATGTGATATGAAAATCAATGTTTATGATATGTCATAATCCATTTGTTTTATAAAATTAATACTAATGGTGTAGAATCATAATTTTCTATTAGCAATCAGCCAACTGCTTAAAAATGTTTCCAGCATCAAGATTAGTAAAACTTATAGATGCTACAAAATGTTGCAAAATTGAATGGCAGAGAACAAATAGAAAAAATCATTTAATTGTAGCAACATTAATAATTGTTGCAGAAATATATGGTAGCAATGCTCATAAGCCTTAGTAAGCTTAGTAACATTTACAAGTTTGATAAATTTAGCCGATTTATTGCTCACTCCATTTGTAATACTTAAAAAATGTTACCAAAACTAATTGTAGGATTTATAAATGTTAGAAATTGTCAAAATTATTTGCACCACATTAGGAATTGTTTGTTTTGGCAAGATATATGAAACTAATCTCGCAGTAATCATTCATCGTGTCAATGTCAATTGTTAGTTAAATGTCAACTTTGGACGGGTTTAACTCAGATTGCGGGTGTTGATTCTCTTGAGGAACTGGTTTAAAGCTGCTATAGAGAATAGGGATAAATTTGGAGCATAGGATAAGACATTTTGCAGTTTTTGGTAGTAAAGTTGCGAGACTTTAATAATTGCATTCATAAAGTCTCGCATGCTTTTGTCTTAAGTCAAACACGATCAAATAAGATGGTTGAATTGTATTCATAAAGTCTCGCATACTTTTGACATGCAGGACCTATATTTTGGACTTGCTATATCAAGTAGTTGATCAGCTATACCATGCTACTATTTTTAGACGAACATGCCAAGTAAACTTTATTAAAAAAGAAAAATCTTCGAAAGTGAACGAATTACGTATGGTGATCGGTTACAGTATACAAAAGCATATCACTTTTACTCTTACTTTTAAGCAATGTGCGACTTAAAGTTTCATGATGACGCTCTTCATGTGCTCCCTTGGTCGATACATGGCCTCGAGAGGAATTTGTTTACCCATTGTAATCGCAACGCTCTCGGTCATGTCTATCATTTCCTCTCCAATTCTCTTCCAATCAAAACACTGCACCACCGACCCCAACACCGAGCCCACCATTTTCCTTGCAAGAATTTCCCCAGGACACTTCATCCTTCCCATTCCAAATATCAACATTTTCACTACAAGAGAAACGGCTCTTTCCAACGGCAGTAAGCCGTTGGAGGTCGTTGGAAAGCCGTTGGAGGCCATTGAAAATCCCGTTGGTATACGTTTCAACGGCTTCCAACGACACCAACGGGTTTATACCAACGGCTTCCAACGGCAAGTTTGCCAACATGGCAAATCCTGTTGACCAAACTACCGTTGGAATGCGTTGAAATTTGCCGTTGGAAGCCGTTGGACGTAAATAACCAGTGTGTCATTGGTCGCCGTTGGAAATCTAGGTATATTTTTTTAAATAAAAGCAGCAGTGCTTGCTTCCAACCACACACAACCACAATTATATCAAAACAGCTCCATTCGAGCATATATATATAACAACTATATCAAAACATATCCAAACATATAGATATAACCAAATCATGCATATATTTCAACATAAACCAATATCCAAACATAACCAACATCAAAAAATTCAAACCAACATCCACAACCAAACCATCAGAATGTATCAAATCCAAATACACACCGAAACCATCAGAATGTATCAAATTCTCACCAACTCCAAAATATACATGCCAATAACAAAACATACCTAAATCACTCTGCACCAGAACCACCAGATGAAGGAGGCTGTCCATACTGTGCGATGAACTCCGCCATATGCCGGTTCATCTCCTGCGTCCTTGCTTCATGCAGCAAATTGCGTTTCCGCATCTCGGCAAGCTCGGCTCGTAGTTGTGCAATCTCTTCCTTATCTTGAGCCTTTTGATATTCTCTTTGGGCTGTCTGAGCCTGTAAACAAATTTAAATTATCAACTACACTAAAAAAATTAGTATTAAAATAATTGCAAATTAACTAACCTATATATATTCACTAACAAATTCATAAAACAAACTACCGATATGGAAGCATCTACCGCGGGTATAAGGATAGTTCAAAATATGAATGGAATACAGTAGTATAAGGATATTTACTAACTTAAAATTACTAATTGGCTTCCATATCCATAACGTCTGCCGCGGGTCACTGGATCCATGATAGACTCAAAAATGGCGTCCTCCTCATCGAGGGTCAAGTGAGCTCGTCCCGTATCCTCAAGTAAGGCTGTCCGCGCTTCCTGCAACTTTTGCTGTCATGCAAAATATAATTGAATTTAGTTAACGTTATTTCAATTAACTTGTAAGTTTTAGTTACTTATGTTATACTTACATAGGCAGCACGTGCTTTGTCATCGTGGTCCCAAGAGTATGAAACTACGCCTGAATCATCGACCTCGGTCAAGGCATGTGTATGGGTAAACACATCCCAATAACTAACAGCCCCCTGCGTTGTCTCTCCTGAAATATGCACATATAAATATATATTATTTATATTTTAACAAATTAAAACTTAAAATAATTAACTATTTATCTTATTTAATAATTATACCAAATCTTCCCGATGATGCTGGAAAGACATGGAACCACCGCGATGTGTAACGGGGTTCTTGCTCCTGTTTGCAGAATTCCTCTCGGACTGCCTCTGCAAATTTAAATTGAAAACAAAATTGTTTTGAAAGTTTTAATTATTTATATATTATTTGCCTCAAACAATTTAAATTAAATATATGATAGATTTACCACAAAATCCTCGTTGCTCCACCAGGTGGCGAACTCATCAAAGACAGCTTCACTCATCCAATGAGGCCTCTTTCCTGATGTTTTGATGTTGTTTATTGTTTCGCGATAGTTTTCTGCAATTTTGCTGCTCCAATGGCGCCGGACAACAGAAACATCAGAATCGGCCAAGTCCACTTCCCCCTGCACGTTTGAAAAAATATGAGTTATACAGTTGCTACAAATAGTGCAAACATGAATTGACATAATGTACATGACTACATAATGCAATAATTGATATACCACACATACCAAAAAGTCCTGCCAGATAGCCTCCCGCACCTCCTCTGGTATCGCAGTCCACCTCGGCCAACACGAGGTCATACGAGCCATATACACCCGTCGCGAGATCGTGAGCACTATGTTGGAAGGCTCCAACGTAAACCCACCGCTGTGTAAAACAGGAAAAAAACATTTAATATTCCGTTACTACTATATATATTTGATAAAAGATTGTATGGAATAAAATTTAATTTTGAAACTTTATACTTACCTGCCATCGGCTTTGGGTTTCAGCCATACCGTAGGCCGAACACCCGGCTGTGAAGGACCAGCATCATCACCTCTCTGTGAGCTGGAAAATCCGGAGTGTGAACGTGTTCTCACACCATGCCATCTCATATGTTGCACAGTTACAGAATATGCATATAACCTTTAAAGTCTAGGAGTAATTGGTAAATAATGCATATGCTTATACGGGACTTCCTTTCCCTTTTTCTTTCTTGGTTTGTATCTTTCCTGATTACATATTTTACAATTTCTAAGGTTGAGATCTTCTTTCCAAAACAACATGCAACCCTTTAGACATGTATCTATTTTTTGATGCGGTAAACTAAAAGCTGACATCAGTTTTTTACTTCGTAATGATTTTCGCACATTAGATTATTAGGAGGCATATGTCGTTTCGCAGCTTGTACAACAGCTGTAAATCCAGATTCTGTGAGGTTGTATTTGGATTTCATCGCAATGTATTCAGCAGTTACTGATAATTAGGTTCCGCTTGTGCAGCCTTCCAAAAGGGGTTTTTCCGCGGCATCTAACAAATCATATATTTTTTTTGCCCCAATATTTGGTTCTTCTTCAGCATTACCATCGTCATCAGTTAATTGAGGAACAGGAAACATTGAATGTGTAGCATCTTCAACCATATGTTCTACAAGATTTGTCGTACCAATTTCATTACTCACCACCTCCTCATCTTGTACGGGATTAGATGCTAACTGTTTCCCATGACGATCCCAAATCAAATAGTTCGACACAAAACCGTACTGACGCAAATGAACTCTAACCATTTGTGGTATCAAATGCTTTAACAGTTTGCATTTACTACATGGACAATGGATTTCTTTGTAGTTTCCGTTATTACGTAAAGCAAAATCCATAAATACGCTAACACCATTATTAAAATGTTCACTTATTGAGCCTTCAGTATCGACCCTTCGTTTTTTGTACATCCAGCTCCGATCAGTAAAATAATTGTCCATTTACCTACGTATATAATTAAAAAGTACGATATAAATTTGCATTGACATTTTTTATTAAAACAATTTTATAAACATTCTTCTTGTTTTTGTTATATTTGTTAAAATAATACTTAAAGATTATTTTGAAATGAACATTATATTCTATTTAAACAATTTTATTAGCGAATTTGATATTAATTGATCATTGACACTTTGTTGATGGGTCATCCTACCTCCCATTACAAATACAATAACGTAATTAAATCGCATAAATCATTTCAATTTAAACGATTCAACAAAATTTCGACAGCACTTCGCTTTAGTTCCCTGAACAGTACACAATTGCATGTACACACGGAGCATAAAGGGAAGCGCTGTCGAAACTTTGCGAACCGTTTAAACTGAAATGATTTACGAGATTTAATTACGTTATTGTTTTTGTAACTTGTCCAATACAGTGACAAATCCAACAAATACTGTATACGATGAATATAGATGTCCGTTCTGTTAAAAAAACGAATATCCACACAACGATCATATACAATACTTATCAGACGGGGCAAAAAACACTATAAGGGTTTAAATTTTAAAATTAGCAACACAAAAGTTTAAATTTTATTTTCATAAAATTTAAACTTTTATATCAATAAACAATATGTTGAATCAACGCATATATAATGATTTTTTCCTAAAACAAAAAAAAATCCAGTGTGTGTGCGCAACGTAAAAATAAACAAACAATGTTATACATATAATCGCATCACAAATCACATCCAGTCATGCACAAAATGTATCACGTATATATCGTATCATAACATGTCAAAAGTGAACAATTTATAGGTCAATATCATCACTTTCGACGTACGATTTTACGCAATTCAATCACCAATATAATAACAAGTGAGGTTCATGCTTAGGTTAGTAACAATTATTAAGTTTGACACTAATTTAATAATAAACCTAATTTAACAAATCATAGTTAAACATGCAATAATTAGTTTAATAACAATAATTAAGGTCCAATACACTACACTACACAGGCAATAGCACAATACATACACAAAAATTACCAATTTAACCTAAAATTAAAAATTTAACAAAATTAGGGTTTTAGCAAATAATACCTGATTTTGGAGGTTGTGAAGCTTGCAAACCAAGATGGGGATGCTAGAATGTGTAGAAGGGGATAAAATGGGGTTGGAAATTTTTTAGGGTGGGAAAATTGGGGTTTTTGGGTTGATTTTCGTGTGTAAGATGAATGAGGAGGAAGAAGATTGATCTGTAGGTAAGTCGCGGATTTCAAACGGTGAGCAATGGCCGCCAACGGCATTATTCCAACGGCTTCCAACGGCATTTGTTTTTTGTTATTATAAAATTCTGGGAAAAGCTTGTCGTTGCTCGCCGTTGGAAGCCGTTGGTCAAAGGCCGTTGGAGGCCGTTGCCCCCCGTTGCTATAAACAGTAATTCTTGTAGTGTTTGCTTATGTCATGCTTCCCACTTTGGAACCTTTCCGGTTCAAATTTCAAGGGCTCCACCCAAGTATCAGGGTGCCTATGAATCCTATATGCATTGACTAAAAGCATAGTTCCTTTCGGAATATTGTATCCTCCTACCATGCAGTTTTCCGACGCTTCATGCGGCACCATCAGTGGGCCTGCTGGTTTTAGTCTAAGCGTTCCGTTTATGACACATTGGAGGTATGGAAGATTTTGAACATCCGACTCTAGTACTAGCCTTTCACTTCCTATGTTTTCATCGATCTCTACTTGTAGTTTCTTTAGTTTCTCTGGATTGTTCAAAAGCAGCGTTAGACCCCATTCGATCGTGTTTGATGACGTGTCCATTCCTGCTGCCAACATAGTCTGGAATTCATTATTAACAACTGTTAGTCTACATCTCTGTTATATATACCACAAAGAACTGATCATCAGTAGAGTTTTAGTACAGACGTACAATGGCGAACCCTTTGATGATTTCATCTATGTAGTACTTAGGGTCTGTTTTCTGAAGCGAAAGCATAGTTGTCATAATGGTTTTCTTCTTTATCCGTGCTGCTATGTCTTATATCATCTAGCAGTTTCTAGAAAAACTCATTTTTGTACTTGGCTATTGATGCTACCTTCTTCTTCCATCCATTTAAGTTCAACCATCCTAAGCAAGGCAGGTAATATGCAATGTTTGTTCTGCCTCCTAATATTGAAAACACATCTTCCACCCAATCACGGAACACTTCTTCCGTTTGTCTCTGAACTTACTTGTTCCTTATCTGAGAACATCTTTGCAGCCATCATTCTCATTATGTCGTTCAATATTATCGTCAAAATTTTGGACTTCATCTCAACCTTTGTAAACTCCCTGAATTAAATTCATCAAGAAACAATCCATCACATTTCCGCATATAAAACAGTATGAATATATAGAGAGTATTTACCATATATGCTATTAATTTTGACTTACCCATCAAAGTTGGACTCCTGAAAGAGAGTTCGAACAAAAGTTTGTAATTCGACAGTGCGGACATCAGCAGATACATTGAGAGAGTGAGGGGCCAAGAGCTCGGACTAAGCAAGCTTTCTCATATTGCGCCAGTGATCCCCATAATTGCTTGTTCCTAAAACAGTGAAATTGTATGAAAATTCCTTGAGTGATGGAAACTGAGGGAGGTTAGCTGATGCAGCGCGGGAATCGCTTACATTAAGTCGCGCAACCTCGCTCCTCCTCCTTCTGCTGTCGCGAACAAGCCAAAACCCTAAATCGCGAAGTTTCCTTATGTCGCTCCAGTTTCTTGAATCGCGCTTCCACCATAGGTCGCTCCGCAAGTTTCTGTAAGTCGAATTCCGACCTAACCCTAAGTCGAGCTGCTCCAGAAGGTCGCGAACGACCTTCCAGTAGGTCGCGAAGTTATTAGTTCGTCGCCTCCTTAAGTCGCTCTTGGATGCCAAATCACTAAGTCGCGAACGAGAGATTCATTATGCCGTTCCCACATTCTTTAGGTCGCTGTTGATTTTAAGTCGCTCCAGTTCTTAGGTCGCGAAACAGAGGTCGCTCAGAATTTCCTATACCGTTGATTGCTAGGTCGCGAGCAAAGTTCTTATGTCGCAAAGCCTATGTCGTTCAGGATGTTAAGTCGTAAGTTATTAAGTCGCAAAATCTTAAGTCGTTTGTGATGAATTTCTTAAGTCGCACTGTTTGTATTTGTTCTCTTGTGTCGTTTGTAATTGTTGTGTCGTTCTTTTTCTTAAGTCGTTTCTTTTAGGTCGCACGGCTTGTTAAGTCGTTTGTTTGTGATGTACTTGTTAAGTCGTATGTGTGTTGTAACTTTCCTTATAAATAGGGGTGTGTTGTCATTTGTAATAGTAGTTGAATTTTAAATAAAATTTGGTTTGTGCTTCTTGCCTCCATTAAAATTGGTAGTTGAGTGTTATCTCCTATCTCCACCTTCGGCATTCGAGTGCGCTCGAATCAACGATTGTTGAAGCCAATTCATGGAATCAAGTGCGCTTGATCAACGTTCGAAGAATTGTAGATCTTCTCTCACGGCATCGTGCGCGATCAACGTGTCGAAGATTGCTAGAATCCGGTATCTTCGTGATCAACGGATTTGGGCATTTGGGTATTCTTAAATTCACCGATTTATCATCGATTCACCGATTATTTCCACTAATCGTGTGAGATCCTGGACGAATTCGATTTACATCGTCGAATTCGCTTCCTTGGGCTGCGTCATTTGGTATCAGAGCAAGGAAACGAACATTTCCAAGTTCGTTGGATTTCAAGTTTGCGTAATTTGAAGTTTGTGGAATTCGAATGTGAGTTTGCTTGTCCTTTGTGTTCGTGAAGATTCAAACAAGTTGGAAGTTTTGATTTTGAAAGTTTTGGATCGAAGTGGGAAAGTTGTACAGAGCTTGAAGAGCTTGTTGGGAGCTAGAAGTTTACATCTTTTCGTATTAGAGCTAGAAGCAAGCTCGTTCAAGTTTGTGTGAGATTTGTTCAAGTCGTGAGCTAGGAGACGAACTTATCCAAGTTCGTTGGGCGTCAATTTTGAGATTTGAAGTTTTTGGAGTTCGAATTGAGTTGTTTGTTTATTTGGGTGTTCGTGAGATTTCAAACAAGTGGGGGAGTATTGATTCGAGAATTTTTGGATCAAAGTGAAGTTTGTGTTTAGATCTGTTGAAGATTTGATCATGCCTCCGAGACGTGTTGACCGTCATCATAATGTTGCAGATTTGTATGGGAGTGAAGATCCTGAACAGATAGAACAACGTATCGATGAAAGGTTCAATAAGGGTTTCGAGAGAGTGGAGAGAATGATGTCTGACATTAATCGAAATCAAAGGAGAGTGTCGCCACATTATGATAGGGAAAGAAGAGAACCATCTTTGTCGATAAATCGAGATCGGGGATTTCGAGACAATCATGATTATCGGAATGAAGAAAGAAGAGCTTATCATGGTTACGAGCATGAGCCATATTGTGATTATGAAAGATTTCGAGTAGAGGAAAGAAGAAGTAGAGAGGACGTGCATGCACATAGAAGAGTCAATGTTCAGAATCGACATCGAAGCTCATCTAATTTTGAAGAAGATAGTTATGGTAATAGTGTTTCACTTTCGGTATCCAGGTCAAGGGCAAAATCAATATAGGAATGTTGAAGAGAATGGTCATACACGGGAGTCAAAGATGGACACGGAAATTCCAAAATTCCGAGGTGGTCTACAAGCAAAGGAATTCTTTGATTGGTTATCAAAGGTTGAAAAGATTTTTGAACTCAACAATGTGCCTGAAGATCGTCAAGTTAAGTTAGTTGCTACAAGACTGAGAGGAAGAGCTATGGATTGGTGGCAACAAACTAAATCAACCAGAAAGAGAATGGGGAAATCCAAAGTTGTCACGTGGGATAAGATGAAAAGGATGATGAAGGCAAATTTTTTACCCTACAATTATCAAGCTCGTATGAACCAATAGTTGTAGAAGTTGAGTCAAGGGATTCAAGGAAAGGGTGTGGTTACAAGCCCCAGCAATCAGAATAAAGGTGTTAATTGCAGTATAAATGTTTCTAAGAGAGTCAACGAACCAGTTGTACATGAAATCACTAAGACAAATGTTGATGACCGAATTAAGCGCTATCATTATCAGGAGTCTGACCAGAGAAGTATTGAATGTACGGAGGCCAAGAAGAAAACCTTAGTTGTAGAAGAATGTGGAAATGAGGATGTGGATGATTCTACTGAAAGCGAGCCGAAAAGGAAGAGGAACCGACTAGTCCATTATCTTTCAGCGAAAGTGTTGAAGAGGCGGAAGGTAGTGCTGAATCGTTGGTTAGGTATGAGGCAAGTGAAGAGCTTAAAACTCCTGAGGAGGTTCAACCAATGTTAGAAGAGTTTGAAGAGGTCGATCCTACGGAATCGTTCGAAGAATTACCACCAAAGTTTGACAACGAAGAAGAAGAGGTCGAGTTAGAGAACAATGAATGTAACTTGTTGATGGGATTTTTTTCAACGTCAAAGTATGTGGATGTGGAAGTTGATTACTCTTCACCGCCAAAGGTTGATGTCGATAGTATGAAAGAAGAACTTGTGTTCGGAGTTGAGGGAAATAACTTGATGATGGAGGATTCTTGCTTAACACCTGAGCTTATGGATGAGAGTCAGCCAAGTGTAAAGTCCTTAGTTTCCGAGAAGCCCGAACAAAGTGAAAGTGAAACAGAAGAGAAGGCCGAATCAGATAGTTTATTATCTTTGAAAGAGTTTGTCAATAAAATGAAAGATAGTGATGAATTATCAATGTTGATTGAATCTGGAGGAAGTTCTGATTTTGAGAATCCTGAAGTGGTTGAAGTATTTGAAGAGTTTGAAGATGAGATTTCTGAGGAACTGTCTGAAGAAACTAGTCTTGTGTTTTTGGAAGAGTCCGTTGAAAAGGTGAAAATTAGTAATGAATTGTTTGTGTTGACCGGGCAAGGAACGAGTAAAGATCTTGAGGTTTTTGAGGAAGTTGGATCATAATTTGACGAGTCTGAAGTCGAATATCCTGAAGAATTACCCGAAGAGTTACCACCACTACAGGACATTCAACATCAAACTGAACTAGTACCAGATGCTATTTTACTACGGGGATTGTATGATCTTGTGAATCTGAAAGAACAGGAAGAGTGGAAAAGACAGGAGGAAGAGAATGATTGTCAGTTGGAGTTGCCTGATCATGTCCATACTCCTGACATTGTCAACGTCAACTGCTTGGAACCATTTCATGAAAATAAACCTATCAAAGAAGAAGCAAGTGGGAATTCATTTCAATCAGGGGAAATCGATGCAACACATCAAGGGAAGATTCTAAATGATGATACACCTGAACGAGATAAGGAAAGACAAGAATCTGGGCATGAGTCATCACACTTCTTCAGTCGTGACTTCCTAAGTCGCTCCGCGATTTTAAACTTCCTTATATCGTCTCGCATTTTCGTCACGATTTGGTTCTATATCAGACCTTCCTATTGGCACAAGCATCATGATGTCATCTCCCTCAGATCACTTCCTTATGCCTCCAGCCTAATGCCACGTCTACTATATGCCATGCGTTCCTTATGTCGAGCCGCATCTTCAAAGGGTCAAGACAAGATCAATCTCAAGAGTGGTTATTACCAGAGCCGCATCAGACCAGATAATGAATGGAAGACAGCATTTCGAAGAAGGAAAAAATGTGAATTCGGGACGAATTCTTTTCAACCAGGGGAGGATGATGCAGCGCGAGAATCTCTTACATTAAGTCGCGCAACCTCGCTCCTCCTCCTCCTGCTGTCGCGAACAAGCCGAAACCCTAAATCGCGAAGTTTCCTTATGTCGCTCCAGTTTCTTGAATCGCGCTTCCACCATAGGTCGCTCCGCAAGTTTCTGTAAGTCGAATTCTGACCTAACCCTAAGTCGAGCTGCTCCAGAAGGTTGCGAACGACCTTCCAGTAGGTCGCGAAGTTATTAGGTCGCCGCCTCCTTAAGTCGCTCCTGGATGCCAAATCACTAAGTCGCGAACGAGAGATTCGTTATGTCATTCCCACATTCTTTAGGTCGCTGTTGATTTTAAGTCGCTCCAGTTCTTAGGTCGCGCAACAGAGGTCGCTCAGAATTTCCTATACCGCTGATTGCTAGGTCGCGAGCAAAGTTCTTATGTCGCGAAGCCTATGTCGTTCAGGACGTTAAGTTGCAAGTTATTAAGTCGCAAAATCTTAAGTCGTTGTGATGAATTTCTTAAGTCGCACTGTTTGTATTTGTTCTCTTGTGTCGTTTGTAATTGTTTTGTCGTTCTTTTTCTTAAGTCGTTTCTTTTAGGTCGCACGGCTTGTTAAGTCGTTTTTTTGTGATGTACTTGTTAAGTCGTATGTGTGTTGTAACTTTCCCTATAAATAGGGGTGTGTTGTCATTTGTAATAGTAGTTGAATTTTAAATAAAATTTGGTTTGTGCTTCTTGCACTACCAACTTTGTTGATATCAGGGACATTAAATTAGAGGCAAAATAAAAACTTTGCCTCTATTAATAGCTAATTAGGGGCAAGATAATTATCAGCTGCTACTAATAACAATTAGGGCAAAGCTATTTGTCCTTAATACACTTGTAAAATTTCACCTCCACATAGATCACTGAATTTGCTTTTCCCTCCATTTACCAAAATAAAGATTCCACCATCTTCCAGCTCTACGTACAGCAAGCAAAAGAAGACAGGTACGATTTTTTTATTGCTAATGAATTGATGCTAATCCTTAATTTGCGTGTAATTAATCAATGCATAATCATTAATTTAAAGCGGTCACATTTCATTTATTCTACCATTACGATTTACTTAATTTCTGTATAATTCCACTCTGAAAGATAAGTTTCCCAAATTCCTCTCTCAGATATGGAAAACCTTTTCATTTTTCAATTAGTTCCTTGCTGTTTCTTCATGTCGATATATCTTTCCAACCCTAATTCCGATTCTCTCTTATTTCCCCAAATATTTTCTCGATCTAATTTTATTTAAAATAAATTGATAAAGTGCAAATCAATTGAAATTGGATCTATCATGAACAAACAGTCGATGGAGGTTTAGGGCAAACATGGAAGTGGTTGAATCTAGGGCGTATTTGGATGTGGTCGTCAGCAGCATGTAATGATTTTAACATGCTTGATTTCAGATGTATTTTTATTGCAGTTTTTTTTTCATTAATATTAGGCATATCATATAAATGACCTTAGTCTGTCCTAATTTATGCTGTAGGGAGCAAGTAAATTGCATCCATGTTTAATAGTTTGTCCAAATTTCAAGTATTAGGGCAATATTAACTGATAGTGCATGTGATAGAATTTTTAGTCTAAACAATTAAAAACATCGACATGGTAGAAAGTAGCTATTCATATCCTATGGGTAACAGATAATAACTGTTCCTTTTAAATTTTCCCTATTAATAGTACTTGTACATATTAGCTTGGTTGGTTGTTTCTTTCACTATAGTTACTAGTATGAGACATGTGTTTCAAACACGGGATGAGGATAACAACTTAGTTATCTTGGTTGTTGAGTGTGTAGCTATCATTTTTCATTTTTAGATTTATAGAGCTAAAAGCCTAGTAGCAGTCGAGTACATGATATTTCATGAACGGTTGGAAACAGAGCTTGGTTAATGTACAAACAGTTTTAATATGCCTGAACGTTTGAGTTTAGCAAATGATGTAGTAAAAACGATTAAGCAATTAACATTGGTAATATGGCATCATTAATAGGTGTCAGAACTTGTGAATCCAGATATAAGATACTGAAGCAGCTAGAGTTAAAAAGTTTCATTCATTATTTGGGTGAGTAAAAGGACAGAGCCAAAACAAATGGTCAGAAAAATGTTTTCAGAGTAAATGAGTTGCAATGAATATATAATCGTAGCAGCTTTGCACACTGCTTTTAATTTGAGTATGGGTAGAAGTGGAAGGGTGGTAAACATATATTGATTCACATACAGAAAAAAAACCAAAAACACAGATCGAAAGGACACGGTCTTTTTTTAAATTCATACGCTTGTCTTCTAGGACACGACCTTTTTTTAAATTCCATGAAGAGCTTGTCTACCTTAGGATTGTTTTGGATTCATCTGAATCAGGTGCAACTTCCTAACTGAATACTGAATGGATTGAAATGACTCTTATGTCTTTATGATTTAGCTAAGGAGTTCGCAATTTTCTAAGAAAAAATAAAATCAACTTTTAATATCATTTAATCGTTTGTGTTTTCTTGTTTGGTTTAGATGTGCCTATATAACCATAGTCTATTTTGTATTGTTTTATTTGCAGGCATAGCTTATGTTCAAGTGGAACCAACAATATTTGTGCTTCATTGCCAAGCGAGGGTATTAAAAGTTGGTATTTTTCACCCTATTATTTAAATTGTCACTTTTTATGCATGTACAAATATGTTAGGAGTTGATCTGTCTTTGTGTGTATACAATACAATTATTTAACTTTTTATGCAACCGTGTTCCACCTCTTCTTCACTACAAGTATTTACACACAAATATGGATTAAACTAAATTTGTAAAGAAATACCATCCGAGGATGGAGAAGGATGTATCTAGTTAAACTAAATTTGTAAAGAAATACCTTCTAATGACAAAATATCTTTAAATTTTTTGTGATGTCACGAGTTTGCATCATGCTCTTGACCATATTTCTATAAGGTCACAAGTTCAAATCTCAATTCCAGTAAAAGATATATTTATTTTCATATGTTTTTAGTTTATTTATATAATTAACTTCATATCTTCGTAGAAAATTAACTTCATATTAATTACCGTTCATGGTTAAGTGATCTTTTTAGGTTTTAGTTTTCAAAATAGAATTTTAAAACTGTGCGTAGGTATTTCATTTTCGATATTAGTGAACATTATTTTGAAAATGTTTATGTGCTTTTGTATAATCTTGAAATTCTACATATTCCAATTTGGGTATGATTGTTTTGAAATATTGAACTTGATTAATTTTGAAGATATTTTAAACTATTTCTTTCTTATATAAATTTTCTACAAATTTTTGATCATTTTCATCTGTAACGCTTATTCCAATATCTTTAGTGTCACTTTTTTGTATGGGTGCAAACTTCCATAAATATTTCTAATTCAATCCACAATATTGTAACTAATAAATTTAAAAGGAGTAAAATAAGGATGATAAAATATAAAGTGAATAGTACGCAAATCAAATATACTAACAGTCTAACAAAACGTAAGAAGAAAAAAATGGGTATGAAGTAGGAATAAAATAACAATCATTTCAATTTTTTTAAAAAGAACATTATGTATAAGTTTAATAACTAAACATGTGAAAAAACTGACATATTTAGTAAGAAATATATATATAATGATAAAGATAATATTTTCTTTCGAATTTAAGAAATTCGTGGTTTACTAAGCTCTCATGCTTATGTTATGTTTACGCTTATCTTATGTTTGCATGATAATTTTAGCAATTTTGTTGGATACTCACACACAACAATTTTATTTACTAGAATAAAATATTTACTAAAATTTTAACAAATATATTTCTATGTTTTTTTATATTCATGAGTATTTTCATGCATATCATTTTATATGCAGTGCCAAAGCACTCACACATACAGATGCCAATTGGGTATTTTCCTTTTGTTGATAGACATGTATTTTTCTCTAAAAGGTAAGTCAACCCACAAAGTCATCAATTAAGGATCTAAACTGCATTTATATTTGATATTTTTCGACGTAAGATTTCTATTTTTTTATGCTTGTGTCTACATCTTTAGTGCTTGCTAATAGATTTGTCGGAACCTCGGAGGCTGTTGCTTTCTAGTAAGAATCATTGTTTGATGTTCCTTACTTAAAAACTTGACATGAACACATTGCACAACTAAACGCTGACAAGTTTGAAATAGATGTAAACTTTTCAATAAATCCAAAGAATTACAATGAATTGAGTTACTACAATAGTAGAATTCTTCAAAAGAGTAATAGAACAATGCATTCATGATTTCTGTTACTGTATAAATAATACCAAACATGCTCAGTTTGGTTAGATTGATGAAATTAAATTAAAATACACATATGCCACTTCAATCAATTACTCCAACCGATCCAATTGCCAATTGATTCTAAAATTCAACTGGTGGCCATTTTTCTTCATCATTCACTCTTCTCTTTTCTCATATGGGTTTATCTTTTTTTCTTGAGTGTGTTCTTTCCTTTTACTGCTTTTTATTTACTTTCTGCATCTGTGTTTGATAATTTTGTTTAATGCTTGCTTTGATTTGTTATTATGGCAGTTGGTGCTATCAATGGACAAAAGTTGGGTAAATTTGAATCGGAACTCATATGAATATAAAAAAAAATGGATCTTTTTTTGGACGAAGCATTTTCTAGATCCGCTCGTCAAAATAAGATCATATGTCCTTGTAAAAAATGTTGCAATCGTTATTTCAATGACAGAGTTAATGTTGGTGGTCATCTTCTTTGGTATGGAATGGATCCCTTATATATGACAGCTCGTTGGACGCATCATGGCAAAACTTATCTTGATGAGTCTTATGTAGAGGGTGAAACTCATGTCAATTCGATTAATAAGGCATCGGGCGATGTTAATGCTGAAAACGAGGGAGGTGACATGCATGATTTTCTTAATGAAACATTTATGCAACCAACACAAAGCGTTGATTCATCAATGGATCCTTTTACTTGTGAAGACCAAACACCTGAGGCAGAGCGCTTTTACAAGTTGTTAGATGAAGCCAATAAGAGGTTGTATGTTGGTAGTAAGTATAAAAAATTGGATGCGATTGTAAAACTTTACCAGATCAAGTGTTTAGGGAATGTAAGTAACTCAACATTCTCTTTGTTTTTAGAAACATTCAAAGATATGCTACCCGAAGATAATTGTTTGCCGAAATCAAACGCCCAAGCAAAAAAAATTATTGATGAACTGGGTCTAACATATGAAAAGATAGACGCTTGTATAAACGATTACATGTTATACTGGAAAGAAACATCGAACTTAGACGCTTGCTCTCGCTGTGGGGTTTCAAGATACAAAGTAAATACAGAGGATAAAAATGATGGGAAAAAAGTATCGGCTAAGATGCTTCGTTATTTTCCTTTAATTCCTAGGTTAAAAAGGTTATATATGTCAAAGCATACCGCGGAACAAATGATATGGCATTCAGTTGGTAGTTCAAATGATGGTTTTATGAGACATCCAGTAGATAGTCCAGCTTGGAAGCATCTAGATTCTCTATATCCTGATTTTGCTTTAGAAGTTCGCAACGTTCGACTTGGACTCGCAAGTGACGGATTTAACCCATTTTCACACATGAACAGCAAACATAGCACATGGCCAGTTATTATATCTATTTATAATTTGCCTCCATGGTTATGCATGAAGCAACCTTATCTTTTTATGTCACTACTGATTCCTGGACCTCATGAACCTGGTAAGGACATTGATGTATACATGCAACCATTAATGGACGAGTTAAAAGAGTTATGGGAAGTTGGTACAAAGACATATGATGTTTTAACCAAACAAACATTCAATATGAGAGCAGCTGTTTTATGGACTATAAACGATTTACCTGCGTATGCTAATTTATCAGGATGGAGTACATCTGGAAAGCTTGCATGCCCGCATTGTAATCATGAAACGTGTTCAGTACGCTTACCAAATAGTAAAAAGCAAGCTTATTTGGGAAGTCGAAGATTTTTACCTATAACACATAGGTTTCGATTTGATGTACACTCATTTAATGGGAGGCGTGAGGAAGATATTGCACCAGAACCATTAACCGGAATTGAGTGTTTAATACAACTGTCCAATTTAAAATTTACATTCGGTAAAACACCAATAGCTGAGCCGATTATTGGAAAAAAACGACGAAGGATTATCAATTCCACTAGAGAACCAAAAGTTATTGGACCATGGAAGAAAAAAAGCATATTTTTTACTTTACCTTACTGGCAACATCTTCTAATTCGACATAACATAGATGTTATGCATTTGGAGAAAAATGCAAGTGAAAATATTTTAGGGACAATTCTTGGTATGCCAAAAAAAGGAAAGGATGGACTTCAAGCTCGAGCTGACTTAGAAAGTTTAAATATAAGAAAATCTCTTCAGCCTATTCGTGAAGGAAATAGGACATATATACCTCCAGCAATATTTTTCACAAACAATGAGGAAAAAATGTTGTTTTGCAAAGTTTTTTCAAATGCACGCGTCCCTGATGGATATTCTACTAACATTGCACGTTGCGTAGATATGAAGGAGAAAAAACTACATAGCTTGAAAAGTCATGACCATCATGTAATTATGCAACATTTACTCCCACTTGCAATTCGACGAGTTTTTCCTAGACCACTCGTTCTTGTTTTGCTTGAGTTATCTGCAATATTTAGACAACTATGTAGTAAAAAGAAACATGCTTCATCAATTAGTCAACTTAAATATAGGGTTGCAATAGTTTTATGCATGATGGAGAAGATGTTCCCACCTTCCTTCTTCACCATATCTATTCACCTAATTATTCATTTAGCCGATGAAGTTGCAGTTGCTGGACCGGTGCATTATCGCTGGATGTACCCAATTGAAAGGTAATATATAAAAGCATAATTCACCTGATAAAGGTATACATCATAAAGTTATGTCTTTACAGACACTAAAAAGATATTTGTGAACATCGTAAATACCATTTGGAAGAATAATCTTTTATTGTTTCCCATAGGTATTTGCAGACACTGAAAAAATATGTTCGCAACAAGAGTAATCCAGAAGGAAGCATCGCTGTAGGATACCTTGCAGAAGAATGTGTGTCATTTTGTTCAATGTATTTGACAGGTGTCGAAACTCGCCATAATCGACGTGGTCGGAATGCTGATACATCATTGCCTCGCAATATCGAAGGGGGCCTATCTATTTTTGCAAACTCTGGTCATCATTTAGGCAAATGTATGGAAATTAATCCCGAAAAAAGTGTTTTGGAACAATGTCACACTTATATCTTATTCAACTGCAGTGAAGTGGCTTTTTTTCTAGAGTAAGATCATATTCATAATATCAACTACGCACTTTAACTTGCAATAATGGATGTCCAACTATTTTTTTCTTCTACTTCCATTTTTGACAGCAAGAGGTTGAGGGAGTTGCGTAGAATTCATCAACGTAAAACCATTCGAGAAGTGGAGAGTTTGAGAAACAAAGAATTTCCTACTTGGTTTCGACATCATGCAAGTATCTTTCTCAAGTTATACATAGTATGTTTAAATTATTATTAATATTAATATCGTATTCTAATATTTGTAGGTAAATAACCTTTATGCCATGGGAGATTCATCAATATCAAAAGATTTACTTCGACTAGCGAATGGTCCAAATATGACAATTAAGGAATATAAGAAATATGTTATAAATGGCTATAGGTTTCGAACTAAATCAGTGGATGATAGATACAAAAACCAAAATTGTGGTGTCTTTGTGAATGCTGAAACCTCAAGTTATTCGAGCGTAAGAGATTGCAGCCCGATCGCTGCTAATGTTGATTATTATGGGGTTTTAAAGAAGATTTATGAGCTTGATTATAGGTTTCCCGGCGAAAGCGATGATCAAGCTTGCAAAGTTATATTATTTGAGTGCGATTGGGTAAATAATTCAGGGAAAAAAAGGGATGTATATGGATTTAACTTAGTGAATTTGAATCGTGTGGCACAAAATAAGGATAAGTTTATTTTGGCATCACAAGCCATTCAAGTGTTTTATGTTGTTGACCCAAAGGAGCCAGATTGGAGTGTTGTGGTTAAAACAAAGCCGAGAGATTTCTATGATTTAATACAAGACAATGACGAAGTCGACATTGACGACTACTACACCACACCAAATCTTGATGATCCAAATTTGGATAATGAAGAGCTACAGATGAGGTTGGATGCTTGCGGTGTTTATGTTAACAAAGTTTTACCAATGACTACGGTATATGCTTCCACACATGAAGATGATGCCTCTAGTGAAGAAGAGATTGAAAATGAGAGCGAGGAAGAAATACAGCAATAAATTTCATGTTTAGATTTATGACATGCTTTCTTATGTTAGTTATGTTCAAAAACGGATTTTGTTGTTGTTTACAACATGTTTTAATTTTGATTTGCTTATGCATTAGTTAAATGATTACTTTTTCTCGGAGGTGTTATAGTTCCATTAAAGAATGCTTAGTTTTTTTTTTCAATTTAATGGTACATGATTCTATCGTTTCAAATACATTATTGACCATTAGATGAGCACCTTTGGATATTCTAGTTTTGGTGATGATATGCAAGAAAATGATGGCTCTCAAAATGATGGTATGTTCTCACAACTTATAATGAATTATTTGTCATGCCTATATATATTAATTACTGTCTATACAATGATTAACACTACCGTCTACCTAACAGGATTGATAAAGAGAAAAGGATGTGGCTATGACAAACCCAAATGGGGCAAATTGGGCAAGGAAAGCATTGAGTTCACAAAGGATGGATTGTGTGTTGTTCCAAAAGATGCTAAGTTAGCAAGGTACTTGGGTAGTTTGGCGAGAAATTATAATCTTATTCCTCTATCTGCAACAGATTGGAGAGCATACAGTGATGCAGATACGGACAAAATATGGAAAGTAATATCTGTAAGTTTAATCTTACCGATTATACAAACTAAATATTTTGGATGTAAAGGGAGTTTTCATATTAGTTTAAAATGAAATCAGAAGTTACTTTAAAATTTCTTTTACTATAACAATATATTTCATGTTTCTATATGCAATTACACAAACGGTAAACGTAACACAATTTATGTTCATTTCAAGGATACTATTGATTGGCGTCCCGAAGATATTTCCCATATTCCTAAAATTCGACATTCACTGCTAAAGAGACTATCTAAAAGAGTAAGAAACAACCGAGCCAGTTTAAAAGGTAAGTATTACACTCCACATGTAGGGTCGCCATCGCGTTTTACGTGTGGAGATGATCGTGTAGACAATGATCAATGGAGGGAAATGGTAAACTACTGGGATAACGATCCCAAAAATAAAGTAAGAGACACATACTAATTTTTAATTCATATGCGTACATATAGATATATAATTGTTATTATCACTATTGATAATGAATATCAGGTACGGGTTGAAAGAAACACTGAAAATCGTAAGAAACTAAAAATGAGTCATACCGGTGGATCAATGAGCTTCATGCGACACTATGCTAGATTTGTAAGTAATCATATTTTCTACATTCTTCCTACCATTTTAATGACATAATCGTGTTATTTTCTTATGATCAAGAGGTTTACTCTTTTTTATTTTATTGTAGATTTCTCTTACTGTGATCGTTTATAATTGTTTACTAAACAAACTATTTTTTTATGAACTTTTAACTTCTTTAATTATAAAAATAAAACACTCATTACTTATTTTAGGAGAGTAGTTTCCACCTTTTCTAATAAATAAAATAACCTTCTTTTTACTAAATCCTTTGTTTTGTCCTGTATACATCAGAGAATACGTTCTATTACAAATCACACATCCAACGTATAACCGCTCTATATAATTTATGACTTACACCATCATCATACTAATAGATTTTCAGTTGAAATAAATTTTTGGTTCATCGTACAGTTATTATTGCTGATTATGATGTATCTTTGTTGCAATAGGAAAAAGAGCATGGCCACGCACCCGATCCAATTGAGGCATATGAATTAGTTCATAAGAGAAAGGATGAGCAAAGAAGTTGGGTCGATCATGCTTCTGAGCAAATGGGGGTAAGTCTAATATCCTTTGAGCTAAAATTTGTTGATTTTTAAATGTTATTCATATTTTCCAGATTATGCTATATGTAGCATCAATTTTATATACTAGTTCAATCAAAAGATCAACCACTACAAAAAAAAAAACTTTCTAATTACCCTTGTAAAAGAAAGGTATCTATTTAACATTTCATCATCTACAATTGATTATTGGATTGTTATTCTGTTGTGGTGTGTTTTGCTGCCGAACAATAATTTATGAATTCTTTAACCATGTTCACATGTCTCGGTTTAGCAATTTTATACAAGAACTTATTAAAGTTCCATTATCAATTCACAAAAGTGGTGCTGTATTATTAGTTTTCTTCTACGGAGATGACACTGGGAAAATGATACTTACACTTTATATTATTCAATTATCTGAATTACAAATATGTTAAATAGTAACTTGGATAATTCTACAATAATTTAACACATGTAAGGACATTGTACCGTTTGACTCTTTGTCTAAATTGAATAGTCAATCTTCATAGATAATCGCTAAAAGATTTTTTTTTTAAATCAAGGTATTTATAGATAATTACCATTATCATTTACATGAATCTTAAAAGATAACTTATCAAAATCTGTAAACCTAAGACATAACACATACATATAATGAAAAATGTTATGCAGAGAGAAGCTAAATATAACTGAAAGGGAGTGAAATTCAATTTTAAAAGAAATAAAACATCGATACAGAGTGCTGCTTACAGTTTTACAGCGTTCACTTACTGAAAGGGAGGACCTCACACACATAAGATTTTCATATGGCTCCACTAATATTATTGCCAATCTGCATTGGTGCACTGGCAAATCCACTGCTTCACAAAATCAGCTATTGCTTTGATGATACTGGTTTTTCCAAGTTACATTTTGTGGTTGCTGAAACCTTCATACGCATATTTTATTACAGATAGTCCATCTGCACTGATATATGCTATCATTCACATATGTGAAACACAATCAATAATGTAAAATAATTACAGCTATATAGGTATTATTTTCTATCAGATGCCCAATGGCATGTGACTTATTTCTTCACTGGATAACAGTGAATGCATGCTTTTATGTCTATGACCTGCATGCATTTGCTCAGGCATTGTATACTCATATCTCACCCCCAATGTATGATCTGATTCTCTCGACTCTATGTATTTTCATAACAAATTTTAATGAAGACTACAGATAGTCTGTTCATATCCTTTTTATGCATGATGTGATTGATTTCAGATGGGTTCTACTTTACATTGTTCTTACTGGGGTCATTCAGTTTTGTTTTCATTGGAATATTACTTAGAGAATATTGTTAATAAGAATGCAGTATGGGGAAGGAATAGAATACTTTGATAAGGCAACTAAAACATACATAACAAATTTAGTTAGTGATACAAAATCTAGAAGATGTTGAGCTAAATATATGATTTGTCTCACAGTATAAGTATCACGCAAAGAAGCGCTAAATATATATTACTGTAATGATTCAGAAACTTATGAGAATAAATTGTTACTTTCAACCATATTTGGTTGAGTACTGTAAATACAGTAGAACTAGTGGGAATGTTGATCAGGGCTCTGCACATAGACTGGCATTGCCTCCAAAGATTTTAGCTATAATCAGCAGCCTGGAAACAAATAAATTTACTACGAAAATATGATAGGAATAATTAGTATACTAATATATTTGAAATGTATAAATACACGGTGCATCTACTTTTGTTTTGCTGTGGTAACAATGTAGACATTAAATCTTAAAGATTTAACATTAATACACCATTTTTAATTAATTTTCGAATCAGAAAATCTACACCAAAAAAGATAACCATTTCTTTGGTTCCCTGAAACATAAAAGTAATTATACAAATTACTCATCAGTTAAGAATTTTCGTTGTTTGTTATAAATTTTACTTCCACATGAAAGTAAGATGGCTGCAATTCTTTTTAGTATTAAGTAGGGCACAACACTGAATCAAAACTGAGATTTAATTATCATCTTGACTTAATTAGGATAGGAAATGAACTAACCTGAACTCTTTTATATTTGATTTAATAGTCACGGCGTATATATGAGTGTATAACAGTGTCAATGGAGCTGAATCAAAAATTTGAAATTCTGATCACTTTGGCTTCTTCTCATTAGAGGACTCTTGATGGTTCCAACCTCATACAAATTAATGAAAGGGAGGACTTCACACATATAAGATTTTCATAGGGCTCCACTAATATTATTGCCAATCTGCATTGGTGCACTGGCAAATCCACTGCTTCACAAAATCAGCGATTGCTTTGATGATACTGATTTTTCCAAGTTACATTTTGTGGTTGCTGAAACCTTCATATACATATTTTATTACAGATAGTCCATCTGCATTGATATATGCTATCATTCACATATGTGAAACGCAATTAATGATGTAAAATAATTACAGCTATATAGGTATTATTTTCATCAGATGCCTAATGGCATGTGACTTATTTCTTCACTGGATAACAGTGAATGCATGCTTTTATGTCTATGACCTGCATGCATTTGCTCAGGCATTGTATATGCATATCATCGTCTTTTATAAATAGTTTGCTTGAATGCATATAACAAGTTCGACTTGCCTGATTGTATTTACTCCAATTCAGCTATGTTACAGAAAAATGCTTTGAATGTAGGTTCAGATTCCCTTATTTCAGAATTTCAAGACAATGATACCTTAAAATATGAGTTGGACAATAAAGGGCACTTGCAACTATTATATTCCAAAACTGCAGTCGTACTTGTGATAATCACTAAGAAAGGCTCACAGACTGATGCTAAAACCATCAGTACACCTGAAACTAAATTTAGCTGCATTCAAGAATTAACTTATGTCTCAGGGTTACCGCCACAAAAACTTCACTTCATACACACGTTTATCTTTTGTACTTACTTCATCGATGGCTTTGACTGCATTATTGGCATCATTACTAGAAATGACATATTGATATACCATTAAACTAATCTTTTTATAGTATTATTATTATGCATGAATGATGAAAGTAATATTACCTTTTTGTTGATACAATATTTTGTAGGCACTCATATCACAAAAGTTGGCTGAACTAGTTGATACTAACGGCAATGCGACACCAGAGGCAAGGCTGCAAGCATATGTATCAGCAAGGGGATTTGAGACCGGTGGCAGAGTTCGCGGTTATGGAGAAGTCGTAACACCGGATATGGTTCCTTGGGTTCATGAAACTCAACCGACATCAACGGTTCGTAGATCGCGCCGAGGTCGAGCTTACGCTTTACTGCAGTCTGAATGTTTGAGTCTAAAAGAAATGTATGAAAAACAACAAAGTATTAATGAGAAACAAGGAAAGGAGATAGAGGAGCTACGACAAATGATTCAATCTTCTCAAAATTTATCATCCATTCCTCAATCTCCACCAGAACAACCATTGTCTGCACAAGAAGAGCCTCTTAACACAAGTCACCCTCCAATAATCCAAAATCAACCGCCCAATCAACAACAATCATCCTGTCAACAACCACCACTCTTTCAACAAAATTTACCATTTCCACAGTGTGGACCTCTCTATTATCCACATCCATATCATCCATCATTATATGCTCAAGTGTCTCACCCTGCAAGAGACTTTACATCAACCCTTAACGATATGGATTTTTTGCAGTTCATGGTTGGCTCCACTTCAGATAAGTAGTTGGTCTACTTAGTTTGATATTTGTAGTATGTTTTCTTTTCAAGTTTGGTTTCATGTTTCATGTTGTAAACAGCCCACTGTTTCCAGTTTGTGTTTAAATAGTACTATAGAGTCCAGCTTAGGTTGTAGTCTTTTATTGTTCTGTTTTAGGTAGAAGTTGTATTACATTTCTTTGACATGGACATTTTTTTATATTCCGTATAAAAACTACAACTTTTCTCTTCTCTGTCACCTCTGAATTTGGTTTTTACAGTGATTATTTTAAAGTATTATGTATGTAGTATTACAAACTAAATGCCCATAAGCTCTGTTTGCAAATATGCTGACTGTGGTTGTTTTATAGTGCAAGTAATAAATAGTACAGAGATTGTTTTTGTGTTTTACGGTTTGCAAGTATGCTGACTGCTGTTTGACAATGCAAGTAATAAATAGTACATGCATTGTTTTTGTGTTTTATAGTATGTTTGCAAATATGCTGACTGTTGTGATTTGATAATGCAAGTAATATATAGTGCAGGCTCATTTTGTATTTCATAATACATAATACAGGCGCTTTTGTGTTTGCCTTTAATATAAACAATTCTCAAAGATGCTGCAGGCGCTTTTATTAGCCTGAATTATAACTATCTGAGGCAACTTTTTAAGTCCATATTAAGATTTGTTTTATATCCACGTCTGCATGGACTTGTTGGTTAGAGGCAAATTTAAAATTTAAAATGCCCCTATATGTTATTGGAGGCAGCACTTACAGGGACTATTTTTAATATGCCTCTCATAGTTTTGGAGGCACATGAAGAATAGATTTAGCCCCTACTAATAGTATTAAGGGCTCTGTTAAAGCGCCTTTATTATTTCTATTCTTGGTAGTGTTGCCTCCATTAAAATTGGTAGTTGAGTGTTATCTCCTATCTCCACCTTCGGCATTTGAGTGCGCTCGAATCAACGATTGTTGAAGCCAATTCACGGAATCAAGTGCGCTTGATCAACGTTCGAAGAATTGTAGATCTTCTCTCACGGCATCGTGCGCGATTAACGTGTCGAAGATTGCTAGAATCTGGTATCTTCATGATCAACGGATTTGGGCATTTGGGTATTCTTAAATTCACCGATTTATCATCAATTTACCGATTATTTCCGCTAATCGTGTGAGATCCTGAACGGATTCGATTTACATCGTCGAATTCGCTTCCTTGGGCTGCGTCATTAGCGAATACAGGGCCATGAGAAAGAAGACTTTCTTTGGCCCAGGCTCCTTTGGCTACAACTAGAACTTTACGGCTGCCAAAACGAAGGGAGAGTATAGGGCCCAGTTTATCATGCATTCGGTTTATGTTGTGGTGTAGTGGTTCCTTGATGCTTAAGAGATGAAGATGGCCTATTATTGGAAGAGCTAATGGACTTGGTGGGCTTTTGCCTTTGTTTAAGAACATGGAGAAGAGTGCTGCTGCTAAAAGAGTGCTTATGGCTATATAGATCATAATGAGCTCCATTGATGTAATGGTGAGCTTGCTGTGATTAATTTTAGTGTGATGTTAATGGTAAGGATTTGGACTTCATTTATAGTGAGATTTCTGAAGCTGGTTAGAAGTTTCGTTTATGTATAATATATTGATTCATGCACACAGGGGCGGAGCCCACATGCATATGGGGTAGGCACGTGCCTACCCCAGTATTTTGAAAAAAAAAATTAAGTAAGATGCTCACCTAGTCACCTGCTCCTAATAAAGTAAGACAACAACCGAGCAGCTTTATTCCAAACGAAGAAAGAGGGGAAAAATAAAAGACAGAACGAAAAAAAGTATCGCAGCTCTTGCTCCTCCATTCTTCATCAAGCACAGTCAGACCACGGCAGATTTCTTCTCCTCCATCAGCTAAGAACGAACAAAAACGCGTCTACTTTATCAACTTCAGCTGAGATACCTTTTGTGAAAGCAAAACCCTAATCAGAAATTTTGTAAAATGGGTAATCTTATTTCGTTTTTTCTTTGATTTCTTGTGATATGCATATTTTAGGGATTGTGCTAAATAGTTTAATTTGATTAATTTAGATAATTGTTCTTTGTTTGTATGACATACAATTTGTAAAAACTTGTAGCAATGAGTATTTAAACTTGGATTGAGCTGTAAATCACGTCATCTAAATTCGATTTTACTGTCCACTAGTTCTATTAACGTTAACTGTAAAGCGTGAAACGCTTTGTAGATAATATAATTTTATAACAAGGACATCCTGCTGTACAATGCAAAATTTATTTTCTTACCGAGATGTTATACTAGTTGATTTGTCCATTTATTTGTAATTTCAAACTTCTAGCAATGAATTTAACTTTACTTTTGAGAATTTTGTGTAGCTCTAGAAACTATTTGACTAAAGATATGCACGCAGCAGTCAGCAGACATAGTGATCTTGAATTTTATGCTCAATACGGCATATTTATTTGTTATGGTTCACGGATGATGATATGCTCCCGTAGAAAAATCAAGCCATTTATTTTATATTTTCCTCCTCTTTTTGTTTTTTAAGTTTGAGAAATGTGTTTTGGTCAAAACAACATAAATAAAATATTATTACATAAAAGGGCCTTAGAACGTGGGATGATCTAATTATTGTTAATCCTCTTTTCAGATTTGCATAAATATTATAAACGAGCTCATGATACTATTTCTGACAACGTGAGATCTTCTTCCAACATTGTCGATAATGATATTCAAAATGAAGCTATTCCAAAAACAGTGATTCGAAATCGCGTTCATGTTGATTTGTTAAATCTTCCTTCTGATCCAAGTTTACGAAACCGAATTTCGGACTTTGACCCAAATGATCAAGATATAGTTCGAAGAGCTTATTTACAAAAAGGTCCATGTCAACCTTCTTTATTAGTATTTCCACAAACTCTCATTGGAGTAAAGGCCCGTCGCTTTAATCCAAATTGGTTTAGCCAATTTGGGAGTTGGTTAGAATATAGTGTAAAAGAAGATTCGGTTTTTTGTTTGAAGTGTTATCTATTTCGTCCAGAGTCAGTGAACAGAAATATGAGTGAGGTTTTTACAACGGGTGGGTACAAAAATTGGAAAAATTGTAGAAGATTCCAAGAACACGTTCAATCAGAAGCACATAACACCGCATGTATGAAAGCTGAAAATTTAATGATTCAAGCCAGACACATTGAACCACTGATTGTAAGGCAAACAGAACAATGTCGAATTGACTATCGAGTTCGACTAAATGCTACCGTAGATTGCATTCGATATCTTTTGCGTCAAGGACTAGCTTTTCGTGGTCACGATGAATCTGAAAACTCTATGAATAAGGGAAATTTTTTAGAACTTCTACAATGGCTTGCAAATCAAAACCCATCTATTAATTCCGTTGTTTTGGAAAATGCTCCACAAAATTCCAAAATGACATCACCCGATATACAAAAGGATGTTGTAAACTCAATTGCTATCGAAGTTGTTAATGCTATCTTGAAGCATCTTGATGGTGGCCTATTTGCAATTTTAATTGATGAAGCACGTGATAACTCAATTAAAGAGCAAATGTCAATAGTTATACGATTTGTCGATAAAAATGGTTGTGTCATTGAACGATTTATGGGCATGATACATGTTCCCAATACAACTGCAATTTCACTTAGAACATCACTTGAAGCTTTTTTTTCCAAACACAAGTTGAGCTTTACAAAGTTGCGTGGTCAGGGCTACGATGGAGCAAGTAATATGCAAGGAATGTTCAATGGTCTCAAAACACTTATATTGAGAGAGAACAATTCTGCATTTTATGTGCATTGTTTTGCACACCAACTTCAATTAGCACTTGTTCGTGTTGCGAAAGATATAAACCACATTGCTGAATTCTTTTACTTAGTTAACAATTTGGTGAATCTTGCTGGAGCGTCATGTAAGCGTCGAGATATCCTACGAGAAAAAGAAGCAGAAAGGGTATTCAACCAACTACAGAGTGGAGAATTATGTAGTGGCCGAGGATTGAATCAAGAGAGAAGTTTGAAACGACCGGGGGACACACGTTGGGGTTCACATTATGGAACCTTAATTAATTTGATTGTTATGTTCTCCTCTGTAATAGATGTTCTTACAGATTTGGTGGAAGATGTCTCTGGAGATAAAAAAGGAGAATCTTTAAATTTGATAAAAGTGATGCAAAATTTTGATTTTGTATTCACATTATATTTGATGAAAAATGTACTTGGAATCACCAACGATCTTTCAAAAGCACTTCAACGAAAAGATCAAGATATTGTCAATGCTATAACTTTGGTGAAATTATCTAAGAAACGGCTACAAAAAATGAGAAATGATGGATGGGATAACCTATTTGTTGAAGTAAGTTCTTTTTGCATGAAGCAAAATATTCTTATTCCAAATATGGAGGATAATTATCTTCTTTTAGGTAGATCAAGACGAGGGCCAAAGCTAACAAACTTGCATCATTATCAAATTGATTTGTTTTACGTTTGTTTGGATAAACAACTTGTCGAGCTTAATAATCGTTTTGATGAGGTTAACACGGAATTGCTTCTATGCATGGCTTCTTTGAATCCTAATGATTTATTTGCTTCTTTTGATGTCATGAAACTAGTTCGTCTATCTGAATTTTATCCAAATGATTTTTCCGAAGCGGAACGTATGGATCTTTACAATCAATTAGAGATTTATGTGATGGATATGACATCTAATAATGAATTCAATGAAGTGAAAAGCATTAGTGATTTAGCTAAGAAGATGGTCTTGACAGGAAAGCATATTGTCTATAATTTGGTTTATAAACTCGTCATGTTATCCTTAATTCTACCCGTTTCAACCGCAACAGTTGAAAGGACCTTTTCAGCTATGAACATAGTGAAAACGGATCTTCGAAATCGAATGGGAGATGAATGGCTGAATGATAGTTGTATTACTTATATTGAAAGAGATGTCTTTAATACCATTGACAATGATGCAATTATCGATCGTTTTCAAAATATGAGAACTCGTAGGGAACAAATTTAAGATATGCATGTTATGATTAATTTTCTTTTGGAAGATCAATTATTGATCGTTTTTGTAATGAATCTGAAATCTATTATGTTAAAAATACTATTTGGCTTATTTCAATCATATAAGTTTCTTCTGTAAATTTTGTTAAACACCAGTGACATATAAAAAAAGCGTAAAGGGTCGTTGTCCCTGAACCCTATATCACTTTGTGCCCACTCCAGTATTATGTCCTGGCTACGCCACTGCATGCACATGCAGATGGAACGTGAATAAACAATCGTATAATTGTCTTCGCTTGTATAGCACCATCATTTACCGCTTTATAGGACAAGTGTCTTTAGGTCCCTGGAAAAAAGTTGTGTTGAATATTTTCGAGGACAGTTGATTACTCAAGTTGCATTACTTTGACACTTCAGTCAGTGATTGCGTTCTACCACTGAATTGCATTAAATCTCCCATTGGCTCCTAACAATCGTTGGTAGCCCGATTTATTTTCCTCCTCCCTTTTCTTCAAACATGGCTTGTAGCGACAAATGGATGACTTAAGTACATACTATAATAAGATAATTATGTTTGAAATTCTCTAATTGTTATGCATTTGTATACTTATGCATCCCGCACTCCTGAATGGACCACCTTTAAATATTAGAAACCAACAGCTATAAATACTATATAATGTGCATGCCTCTCCTATATCATTCCAATCTTACTGCATATCCAAATTACAAACTAATAATCCCTAATTACAACTTAGCAAGAAACATGGAACTAACTCCTGGTATGTCTGCCCTAGTCTTTGGAGGTGCTAATGGAATAGGTAACGGACACTAACACAATAATTCAATCCATTGTTATGTATAGTTGCCTTAAGTACATACATAATTTAAAACATTCTACAATACATATACTTACTTGACATTTACCTCTGTTTCAAGGAAAGCTATCGCCCGGGCTCTTGCAAAAAAGGGTCTCTTGGTAACTGTTGTTGATTTTTCCGAAAAGAGAGGAACTGAAACTGTTTCTATGTTAGAAAAGGAGAACCAAAAGTTCCATCCTGGCATAGATCATCCTACTGCAATGTTCATCAAGTGCGATGTTACTAATACTGGTATTTGACTTATAACTGTAACACTACTCTATTGTATATAAGATTTCACTGTGACAATTAACTTTCAAATAATTAGATTAACAGCGATTCACCTTAACAATTAAGTTAACAACAAATTTTTGTTCGATTTGGTGTAGGAGATGTCTCTGCTGCATTTGAGAAGGATGTAGAGATATATGGAGGTCTAGACATTTGTATAAATAGTGCAGGAGTTGGTACTACAGTAAAACGTTTTGATGAAGATGTATCCGATGGCATTAACACATGGAGGCGTATAATTAACATAAACTTTATTGCTGTTATTGACTGCACTAGAATTGCGGTAAGATATAGCATTTTGGTTTACAGGGCAGATAAGAAATAATAACTGCATGATAAACAGTTTTCAGAACATTTGAGTTTCCATTGCCATTTTACAGATCCATACAATGCGGAAAACTAAGAAGCCTGGGGTGATTATCAACCTCGGTTCAACATCGGGTCTTTACCCTATGTGTGTCGATCCAATCTATTCAGCCAGTAAAGCTATGAATTAGATGCATTTTCTTATATATTATGTGAGTATTTTGTTGGAAATAAACTTGATTTTGTTATTCTAGATTTGTTCATATAGGAAATATCTATAATTTAGAATATATGGAATAGTATAAGAGAATATTTAGAAGATATTTATGGAATGATATGTTTGAAATTGTATGAGAGAATATTTATGAGATATTTATGGAGAACCATTAGATTTAGATATTCTCCACCATTTATCTGAGATGTGAACTCCTATAAATAGAGGTGGATTCACTCATCTTGGATGTAAGAAGAAATATAAGAAGAAAGTAGTAAGTGAGAAAAAAGTGAGAGAAAAGAAATGTAGTAAGAAAAAATATATGAACTTTTATGATAAAGTTTAGCAATAAAAGTGTTTCTCCTTTTAAAGAAAAAAAATCCATTTTTTCTTATTCTCCAACCTCTTATCTATCTTCTTTTACAACCAAATCTATTTGCTATTGAAGAAAACTTCTAACAAAGTGGTATCAGAGCTTGAATATTCTTCTAAAAAGATGATGAATAGTGGCGTTCTCTTACAAGTCTCAATGCTCACTAAGACCAATTATGACAATTGAAGTTTAAGGATGATGACTCTCCTTGGAGCACACGATGTATGAAGATAGTCGAGAAAGGCTACATCGAACAAAAGAATGAAGATAGTCCAACTCAAACTCAAAGGAATAGTTTGAGAGACTCAAGGACGAGAGACAAGAAGGATCTCTATCTAATCTATCAAGCATTGGATGACGATACTTTTGAAAAAGTTTCGGGATCAAATTCAGCCAATGAAGTATGGGAAAAGCTTCGAACATCTTACAAAGGAGCAGATCAAGTCAAAAGGGTACGTCTTCAAACTTTAAGAGGAGAGTTTGAAACTTTGCATATGAAATAATGTGAACTTGTCTTTGATTACTTCTCAAGAGTTTTAACGGTTGCTAATAACCTAAAAAGAAATGGTGAGAAGTTAAATGATGTAAGAATTATGAAGAAGATTCTTAGATCATTAGATCCAAAGTTCAAACATATTGTCGCCATCATCAAAGAGACAAAAAAAACTTGGAGGCCATGGCAGTAGAGGAACTTCTCGATTCATTGCAAGCTTATGAAGAAAAGAAAAGGAAGGAAGAGATTGTGGAGCAAGTGCTCAAGACACGAATTGATTCAAAAAAGGAAGAAAGCAATCGAAGCCAACAAAAATGAGGTTGTGGTCAAGAACGAGGAAGAGGTCGTGGATATGGACACAAACAAGGTTGGATACCCAATAATGACAACAACAATGAAACAACAACCAAAGAGGAGAAAGATCAACAAGAGATCGTGGAAAAAGAAATTCAATGTCAATGTATGACAAGTCACGCGTTAAATGCTATAATTTTGAAAAGTTTAGACATTATGCTTCTGAATATAGAACTTCAAGCAATAATAAAGTTGAAGAGCGGGCCAATTACATTGAAGAAAGAAGTTAAGAAGATGGTACTTTGCTGCTGGCTTACAAGGAAAAGAAAGAGGAGTTAATCTTCAAAGGATTATGGGAGATCGTCAAACATGGCTATGAATGACCGAATGATTTGGTGAGCATGTCGCAAATTGATAAGAAAGCGTTTGCGAAATTACGATGGAATGACCATCATGCTCATGTTGTAATGAGTGAGAACATCGATGAATTAGCGTATGATCATATACATGGAGAAGGTTCCGCAAAAGATTCGTAGAAATTTTTTTTTTGAAACTGGGTAAACGTTTTTATTATGGGCTTTGCAGCCCAAGCATTCACATTTATTGACTACAAGCAGCTACTTAGAACCACTAACCGACATAAACAAGTTTACGACTCGAATATACAAAAAATAACATTCTCGACTTTACAAAACCTTATCAGATCTAAAAAGAATGACGGAGCAAAATTATTGCGGCTTCGTCTGAGAATGCAATCCCTTGCTTGCTATCGATAGACCCAGCCTCTTCACTACCTCCTCCTCTTCTTTCTTGGCTGTGGTAAGCGTCTTCAACTTAATTCTTCGAATTGCGATTTGCATGTCAGTTTTAATCAATTTACTGACCAAGTCCTCACTTTTCTTTACTTGCTTGAACCTTCTCTGGTTGCGTTCCTTCCAAACGTGCCAAACAACAGTAGTCACGGCTATGTTAGCAACAGAGGCGAGCAAACTTGCCTTGTCCCAATGTTAATTAAGGTAATGAATCTCCATGCTTAAGTTATTAACGCTGTTGTTGTCGGTTAGTTTAGTTTTGATTTTGGCTCCAAATTTGTTTGCTAAACTGACATTAAAGAAAAGATGGTTATGACTTTCTTCGTGTTGGTTGTAGAAAACACAGTTTGAGTCAGTGACAATGCCCCACTTTTTCAGACGGTCCATCGTAGCTAGGCGACCTAGTGCAGCTTTGTATGTAGTAAAGGACATCTTAGGTACACTGGCTTTGTTCCAGACAAATCTAGCCCATTCAAGAATAGGGTTAGTCTTCCTCAGTTCGCCCCAGGTAGATTTATAGGTAAAATCTTTCCCAGTAGGCTTCCAGATCCAAATGTCATTTTGTTGTCCACTATATATAGGTATATATTGGATTTGTTGTTTTAGTTGATAAGGTAGAGGCAAACCATGTGTATTCCTCTGGGAGTTGGGAAGATTTGTGGAATTTGTTGAAAAAAGTATATAGAAAGAATGACACAAAAATAATAGAAGAAGGCAATCTGATTGATGAGAAAGAGGAAAAGAAGGATAGCGAGAAGGAGAAAGATGTTGAAAAATTGCTGAAGTTTGAGGAGTCAGAGAAGGATGAATTGGAAGAAGAAGGAAAATACATAGAGGACGAAAATGAAGAAGTTGAAGAAAATAAAGTAAGCGAAAATGACGCCGATGATGAAAAGTACGAAAGTAGAGGAGATGGCAATGAAGAAGACGTGAATCAAGGAGATGAAATTGAAGAGCTTAGAGGAGATTTAAAATATGAGCAAAAATTTGAAGAAATGAAAACAGAGAACGTTAAGGAAATAGAGATAGAAATGGTCAAAGAGGAAGCCAATGTGGCAAGCGATGAATTATCATCATGAAAATAAAGAGATGAGCAAAGCTTATATAATTTTAAACAAAACTAATTTTCAAGTAATATTTTCTGAAATGACATGCAAAAGTGAAATTTGGAAAACATACATAGAAATTGATTGGTCAAAAACTGTAAGAGCGAAGTTATGAAAGAATCCAAAAATAAAATATATGGTTCATTCAAAATTTATGGTACTAAAACAAGGCGGATGTTGGAACACTTACTTTATGAAAAATTCTTTTGTAATGAAGAAGTATGAAATCAAAGTAGTTAAACAAGAACCCGTGAACCTTCATTGAAGATCTCGACGTTTGGTAAGAAGGTCAACGCAATGAAGAAAGTTTGGATGATATCTCTATTCCTACCGAAGTCCGTGAAATATAAAGATTTCAAGCATTACTTGGTGCTTCAAAATCAAGTTTATAGGGGGGTGTTGGAAATAAACTTGATTTTGTTAATCTAGTTTTGTCCATAGAGGAAACATCTAGAATCTAGAATATATGGAATAGTATGAGAGAATGTTTAGGAGATATTTATGGAATGATATGTTTGAAATTGTATGAGAGAATATTTAGGGGATGTTTATGGAGAACCATTAGATTGAGATAATCTCCTCCATTTATCTGAGATATGAACTCCTATAAATAGAGGTGGATTCACTCGTCTTGGATGTAAGAAGAAATGTAAGAAGAAAGTAGTAAATGAGAAAAAAGCGAGAGAAAAAAAAATGTAGTAAGAAAAAATATATGAACTTTTGTAATAAAGTTTAGCAATAAAAGTGTTTCTCCTTATTAAAGAAAAAAAAATCATTTTTTTTTCTTCTTCAATCTCTTATCTATCTTCTTCTACAATCAAATCTATTTGCTATTGAAGAAACCTTCCAACACATTTGGCACTTTGAAGTAATCTTTACATATAGAAAAGTTACAAATAAATTTTTGGAGCTCGAATTGTGTGCTCTCCTCTACTTTAGAGGATCGCACATTTCTCTCAGAAAAAAATTTGGAGCTCGAACAAAAACTATTTTTCATTCTTTCATTCATTTATTTGCAGGTGGGGTTGTTCTATTTACTCGATCATGCAGTACATTTAGTCGTGATGGGATCCGTGTTAATGTCCTCTGTCCTGAGGTATAATTTGATAAAATTTATGATTTTTTCCTTATTTTCAGAGTTAAATAACCTTATGCTTTATAAATACATATGTACGTATTTGACACAATATATAATATGCAGATTTCATGCAGTTCATCGGTACTGGCATAATATCAGAGAACAATTTGGCAGATGTTAAAATGGTTGGTAGATTGTTGCCAATGAAGACGGTTGTAGAAGGTATAAATCACGGCTAAATAAATAATTTAATGACAAGAAGATAATATAAACCAAAAGGACAAATATTTTGTTTATCTATGGCTTTCCTTAATACCTAACATGCTACATCTATATATCTCAGGTGCATTTGAACTTATAAAATATGAGAGCAAAGACGGAGCATGTTTATGGATCACTAACCGTAGAGGCACAGAATACTAGCCTACTTCCAAAGAAGAGAACAAAATATGGGGCAATTTAGTGACAAAATGGAAAGGAAAAGTATACACAAAGCTTTCGACAACAAAACCCGATCAAGCATGGTCGCTACTAAAAGACTTTTGCAACCTCCATAAATATCTACCTTCATTGTCTGTCTTTGAAAAAGTAGAGGGTGAGGATGAAATTCCAGGATGTATACGGTACTGTAAGGGTACAATGAAACCAAGTGGAGTAAACTTCTGGGCCAAGGAGAAGTTGATATCATTTGATAATGCAAAGAGGAGCTACAATTATGAAGTAACAAAGAGTAGCATTAGGGTTGAAGGGTATCACTACAAGGAATACAGTAAACAGGGATGGAAGCTTCTGATGGCCGCCGACGGCGATTTCCGACGGCTACCGACGGTTGACGAACTTCGTAGCATTTTCGTAATAAAATATAGTAGTCGTCGAAAACCGACGTAAATTAGCCATCGACGGCCGTCGAAAGCCGCCGGAAATTATCGTGTTTACCGGTTCCAAACCGAGAGCTTTCTTCATTATTCCCTCTCCCCTAAAATCAACTATATAATCTAACCCACCACCACCTCCCCATCGTCAGCTAGCCCCCGCACCTCCTCGATCATCTCTAACTTCATCATTCTCCACTCTTGACAAATATAGGCCCTTCATCAATCTCCAGTCAGGTTTTATTGTTAAACCCTAATTAATTTTGATTTGTTGAATTAGGGTTAATTTGCGGTTATAGTTGTATAATACCCTATTGATTGTTTGTTATACCCTATTGAATGCTAATTAGGTTGTTATTATAATTTTTTACCATTTAAATGTTGAGAAAAAAATTTGGTTTAGTGTATATGTGCGTTAATTGGCGTATATGTGTTTGATTAATTAGTGCATACGCGAATTAGTGCTAGTTTGGATTAATTAGAGTCGATGCTCGGGATTTAGTGTATGCATTTTTAAGATGACAAAAACGACGATTATGTGTATGCGTTTTTTAGAATATAAATAAATTATTGTAAAAATTATTGTATAATACGCTTTACTTTTAATAAATCCCTTAGAGAATTTTTGACCCCATCTGACAAGTATTGTATATGATCGTTGTATGGATGATCTTTTTTATCATAGAACGAACATTTATATTGATTCGATACAATATTTGTCGGATTTGTTCCTGTATTGGACAAGTTACAACCACAATAGAGTAATTATATTTTGCAAATCATTTCATTTTAAATGGTTCATAAAATTTCGACAACACTTTCTTTTGTTCCCTGTGTATACGCATATGTGTACGATACAAGGAATAAAGGGGAAGTGCTGCCGAAATTTTGTTAAATCGTTTAAAATGAAATGATTTACAAAATATAATTACTACTTTGTTTGTAATGCGAAGTAGGATGACCAACCATCAAAATATAAAACATTAACCTAAAAATTGTAGATTATATTCATATAATAATTTGTGTAAATTCGTTTGAAAATAAAATTAAATAGAACAATATTATATATTTGCGAAAATTTAAATGTGTGATTTAATTGAAAAATAAAATGTCAACAAGTAAATGATTAATATGTTTTTATGTCATAAAGTAGGAAAAATGGTCAATTATTTTATCGACCGGAGTTGGATGTACCAACAAAGAAGAGAAATTGGAGGCTCAATAAGTGAACATTTTCAAAATGGTGTACACGTCTTTATTGAATTCGCTTTAAGTATTAATGGGAACGATAAAGAAATTCCTTGTCCATGTAGTATGTGCAAATTATTAAAGCATTTGACACCAGATATGGTAATAGTTCATTTGCACCAATATGGTTTCGTGTCGAATTATTTGGTGTGGGATCGTCATCGAAAACTTATAGCACCTAATCCCGTACATTCGGAGAAGGAGGTGGATACTGAAATTGTTCCGACGAATCTCATAGAAGATATGGTTGACGATGCAGCACATTCAATATTCCCTACTGTTGAAGTTGATGGTAACGATGTTAATGTCGATGAAGAACAAAGTATTGGAGCAAAAAAATTTATGATTTATTGGAAGCTGCTAAGAAACCCCTTTGGGATGGTTATACAAGCGGTACTCAGCTATTAGTAATAGTAGAATACATTGCGATGAAATCAAAATACAACTTCATAGAAGTCGGGGGTTTACAGCTATAGTACAAGCTGCAAAATGGAATATACCACCCGATAATTTAATGTGCGAAAATCAATGAAGTGAAAAAACTTATGTCTGCTTTTGGTTTGCCATATCAAAAAATAGAAACATTTTTAAATGGTTGCATGTTGTTTTAGAAAGAAGACATCAATCTTAGGAATTGTAAAATATGTAATCAAGAAAGATACAAACCAAGAAAAAAGAAGGGAAAGGTAGTTCCGTACAAGCTTATGGATTACTTACACATCACTCCTATGCTTCAAAGGTTTTATGCATCTTCTGTAACCGCGCATCATATGAGATGGCACAGTGTGAGAGCATAGGAAGAAGGTAGGTTAACGCACCCAACTTATGGAGAAGCATGGAAGCATTTTGATAAGACAAACCCAGCTTTCGCAGCGGAGAACCGTAATGTTAGACTTGGTTTATGTACGGATGGATTTTCACCGTTCTCTCAATTTGGTTCAAAATATTCATCTTGACCTATAATCGTTACACCTTACAATTTACCTCCGTGGATGTGTATGAAAACTCCGTATATGTTTCTCACTATTGTCATCCATGGCCCTGATGATCTGACACAAGGAATCGACGTACATTTACAACCGTTGATTGAAGAGTTGAAAACATTGTGGTATGAAGGTGTTGAAACATATGACGTTTCAAAAAAAAAGAATTTTCGTATGCTCGCTTCTATGTTATGGACTATAAGCGATTTTCCTGCTTATGCAATGCTTTCGGATCGGAGTATGGCTGGTCATCTAACTTGTCCTTATTGGATGGAAGAAACATAAGCATTTTCTTTACCGCATGAGAAGAAATTTTCGTGTCTAGCATATTCTTTTTCTCTCATTATTTCAGTGACCATGTGAACTTATTTTTTGAAAATGCTATGCGAAATGATGAGGGCATTGAACAAGATTCTTCTGAGTCAGTTCTATCTATTTTTAGACAGCAGGAACGCCCTACTGGAAAATGTGTGAAAGTATGGTTAGACGATAGAGATTACCATGTAGCCCAC
Organism: Allium fistulosum; assembly: GCA_030737815.1. Lineage (NCBI taxonomy): Eukaryota > Viridiplantae > Streptophyta > Magnoliopsida > Asparagales > Amaryllidaceae > Allium > Allium fistulosum. The sequence goes on from CM060907.1 coordinate 858,525,941, forward strand.
ACATATGTTCTTCTTAACTGTGTAGGAGTTGCGCCATATGTTAGGTATTATTAAATAACACATCTAAAATTATTTACTTGAATAATACATATGTGTATTCATTATAAAGCAATATATTATCTATATATACAGTATTTACGAATCACAGCATCCAAGCGGCGATATCAGCAAAAATTTTGCTACTTGGTTTTCGAACCACGTATATGATCTGGTAAATTGTGTGGTCGATGAAGGGTTGAAACATTTTGCGATGGGACCAAAAAGAAAAGTCAAGACATATCCAATATTCTTTGTCAGTGGATACAAATTCAACACCAAAGAATATGGGGCTGAAAAATTAACTAACAATACCGGTGTATATGTTAAAGGTAGTGATGATCCAAATAATCACATAAATGATTTTTATGTCGTGCTAACTTAGGTTTTGCAATTAACATATTTCACCTCACCTGCGGTAGAAGTTTACTTGTTTAGATGTAATTGGTTCAGTAATGTTCCAGGTTCTAGAATCAACGTGCACCAAAAATATAATATTATTGAAATAAAACATGCATCACGTTTTCATAAGTACGATTCGTTTATACTAGCAAAACAATCCCTACAAGTTTATTATACTCCTTATCCATCTCTAAAAAGAGATAAAGCAGATTGGTCTGCAGTTTTTAAAACGAAGGCAAGATTTACGTTTGATGGAAAGAATATTCTAAACAAACAAGCGTACCAAGCGAATATCGAGGAAAATGGTGAAATTACAATAACAGATGATCAAACCTATTTTGGACATCTAAATGATGAATCAAATGTATTAGTAGAAGCATTTGAGACCACTTTGGAAAACAATATAAACTATGAGACCGAGTCTGAATCAGAAAACGACGAGGACTGATTTAATAGTATACATGTTGAAAAAAGGTAATTTATGGGAGTATTGATGTTACACTTTTTTTGCATGTTATATGAATTTATTGATGTTAAATCTTGATATGTTTACTCATAATTGAATGATATGTTCAGCCATAATAAAATAATATGTATATGACAGGTATTACAGATGTCTTTCTTTAGGTGGCGGAGTTCTTCGCAGTCCAGTTCCCCCTCTTCATCTCAGAGAGGGACCGTTCGCAGTGGAGGTGATGGCAGTGGCACGTCCCAAGAGGCGCCGCATACAGTAGTTAGATTGCTACCGGAAGCAGATAGCTTGTAAGTATTAAATTTACTTCAGCATTACAAATATTTTGTATGATATATTAGTCATGATTTGTCTGTATCATATTTAATGTAGGGGTTTTGAGCTTGAGTCTTCCAATATAGTGCTCAGCATATCTAAGCAGGGATACATGAGCCGTATGACTGCATGCTAGCCGAAATGGAGTAGGATCGCTGAGCATGTCTGAGAGAGCATCTGGCAGGACTTCATGATAAGTGTAAAAACATATATCATTATATATAATCACTTTACAATTTGCTGACTACGTATAAATGTATAACTTATATTTTTTTCAACATATATACAGGGTACGGTAGACCTACAAGAGGAGGATGTTGCTCTTTGTCAACGCCGCTGGAACTCCAAAGTTGCAAATAATTACCGGGATACGATGTCGACCATCATAAAATCCGGGAAAAAGCCAAACTGGATGGGCATCAGTGTATGGGATGCTTGGGTCGCATGGTGGGGTAGCGATGAGTTCAGGGTAAGTCTATCAGTTGTCACATTAATTTGTTCAGTAGAGAATACATAATTTATACCTGTAAAATATAATCTTAATTTTTAATTTGTAGGCAGAGTCAGACAGGAACTTGGCGAACGGTAGAAAAATCCAATCACACACCGTGGTGGCTCGAAATCATTTCAACATCATCGCAAGGACCTGGTAAATTGATTAATTGCAATTACAAACAGTTATTACATTTTTTGTATAAATTTGTATGAACAACAATAATATACACCAATTATCGCAGGAAAGAGCGCGTGGAGCTCCTGTCTTGTATATGGACGTATTTGTGCATAGTCATGCCGCTAGACAGATTGACAACGTGGGATCGGTGACGTATGCCTGGCATAAGGATGATAAAGCATACGTCGCACATGTAAATATATGTTTAGTTATAAGTTATTAATAATGATCATTTTAATTAATTAGTAATAAATTATTATAATAATGTCATGTAATATTTACTTGTATTTAATTTTGCATTGCAAAAAAAATTTATGCAAGCACGTGCGTAGATGCTTGAGGATTCGGGACGAGAGCAGTTGACCACTGATGAGGACGATGCAATTTTTGACTCCGTTATGGACCCGTTACGAAGAAATAAGCGCTACGGGTACGACAATCAATCAATAATTCATAAAAATTAACTAAGTTGTAAAAATTGCTTGATTTTTATAAATTTACGCAATAACTTAAACATATTTCGACTTGTTTTGTAGCTCGGGCCTCACAAAAGGCCTATCAAAAGGCTCAGGACAACACTAAGGTTAATGAGCTTCGATAGTAGATTACATAACTGCAGGAGCAGGACTGCCTCCGAGCAGTGCAAATGGAGCAACTGAACCAGCGTTTGGTCGAGTATATGGAGCGTCATGGAGCATTCCCTTCGCCTGGTGGTTTCGGAGCCGATGACGAGTCATGACGTACGTTTGCAGTTTTTGTTTTTAAAACTTGTGTGTGTATACAATGAGAGATGATAAGGTTGATTTGTGCACATTTGGTGCTTGATATTGATTTGTGGGGTTTGATGTTGGATTTATATATTGTACATTGATGTTGGATTTAGACATAGTAGGGTGATGATGGATGGTTTGGTTTGTATTGATTGGAATGTTTGAGTTTGAGATGGTAATGTTTGAGTTTTATATTATTATTGATATTGATATTAATTTTAGCTTATATATCTGATATATATACATTGTTTTGATGTATTGTGATATATATTGATATTGATGCACTATTGGGTTGCTGAGAAAAAAAAATTCACCTAGATTTCTGACGACTACCGACGGTTTCCGACGGCTTATAGGTCGAAATATTCCGACGGCTTCCGATGGCCTCCGCCGGCTAACCGGTCGTGTATACCGACAGCTTCCAACGGTTTTTTGGCATGTTTTTAAGCCACGTGGATGTCTTCACCATCGGAAAAAACGTCGGAACTGCAATCAAAAAAGCCGTCAGAGGTCGTCGCAAATCTGTTGTCGTTTTCGTCGAAAATGGACGAAAGCCGTGTTCTATATACCGAAGGTATTTCCAACAGCCGCCGATGGCTTGGAACCGTCGGAAATGACCGTATTACTTGTAGTGTATATTGCAACATTACAAGTAGTCGAGGGAGGTGTTGATAATAATGATTGGTGTAAGATTGAGTGGTCTTTTGAGTTCAATCCTCTAGAAGGTTTCAATGAGGCAGGTTATACCGTTGTTTTGCAACATTGGATTAAGGAGATAGCTAAGAAAGTTGAAGATGGTTTGGTGATGAATGATCATTAATGATTAATGAGATGATGATGAAGATGATGATGCAACATTTTTCTTTCAAATCAAATGTTTTGTGCGTTCAAAAATAATATACCCCCTTTTGTTATAGGAGGAGTGTTGTTACACATTTGAGTAACAAGAATTTTAACTAAGATTGTACTTATCCTACAACATTTAATTTGATTTGTCATCACAATCATATAAGCAAATTTCATCAAACAGTAGGGCTATAGGAGGTTGGGATGAGTTACTAAGGTCCGTTTGGTTTGTCATTTTTAGTTTTGTATTTTCGTTCAAAAAACGTGTACACGATGCATGTATTTTTGAGAAACAAACAATTTGGAAAATGACACTGATATATAAAATAGAAAACAAATTTATTTTGTTTTTCGTATTTTGAGAAATAACAAAAAAGTGGAAAAGAATCCACCCCCTCCATCGTCCCTCTATCCCCTCCATCGTCCATCCATCGTTGTCGTAACGGTCTAATGTTTTAAATTTCTTTTCTGTTATCTTCATATTTTGTTATGAATGTTGAAAACGAAAAACGAAAAACACAAAATGAAACCAACTAGACCCTAAAGTTCTTGCTAAAAACATATGCCTAAAACTTGTGGTATCCTTGACTAAATATATAACTTAAATATGGACATTCAATAAAAATGGTTCATTTATCCTCGTTCCAAATTATCATATTATAGAAATTAGCTATTTTTTAAAGATAAAACGAGAAGGAAAAAAATCATGTAATAGTTGTGGAAAATTGAAATCCTTTAGACATTTCTTATTTCTTCATTCTAAAAAGTGCAAGATGTTAAGCTCAAGCTGGTGTGCAGCAGGGAAAGAAGCATATGCACACACTAGGTGATGCTTAAGTTGATTTTCATTTACATTTCACTTCAAATTTAATGATTACATAATGAAACGTTCAAATGATAATCAATGAAGGAATCAACATCAAATAACATTCAAATTGGTTCCAGGTAGGATGAAAAATAATTATCTCAAAGATCTGCAAACAATCAAAGATGTAAAGATTACAAAATAAATGTGCACAATTTTATTTCATTCTTGTTTGAAAAGAATAAAAACATGGAAAGGAATTTCTAATAACTGTAATTATAAATAGTCCAATTTGCTTCATTATTCCATACACAGTAAACTGACGGTCTTTCCAATTTGAAAACTTATTCTCAATCTCATAGCCAGAATAGCAATGTCCTTAACTGAGAAGACTTGACGAGGGAGAAAGAACTGCAGGACAACGCTAAAGCAACAACTCATTACTTATCATGGGCGTTGTTTGGAGATTTTAGGTGTGTTAGGAATAATTATGAAAAAATCAGAGGTAAAAGAATACCTGAATCAAAGTTGCATGACTTTAATAATTGCATTTTAAATTTTGGGCTTAGTGATATTCCACTTAAAGATTCAATAAACTTGGAATTCTGGTCCCTGAAGAAATGTTTCAACTAAAATTGATAGCGTCAGTGAATGTAGACAAGTTAATTACATTCAAAATGACTATAGTTGAGTATGTATGCACACTCCACTGATCCTACTCCCATTTTATTGAAAATTATTGGGGAAAAGTGAAGTTTGTGGAATTAATTTTTTTAGATATATGCATTGATTTATTTGGTGGGTTGTCTATGTGACTATAACATTGATAGTGGAGTATGAAATGCAAGTATAATTGAATCCGAATTATTTTGTATGGCGTTGTGTTAACCTATGTAGCTTTCTTGGTTCCAAAGTTGTCTTCTTTCCTCTTAAAATGGCAATTTTACTTTTAGTGAAAAAATTAACGAGAAGCCATGAGAATGAAGATTTCTTTTGTTAAATGTAAAATGGGACAATGAATGATGGTGTCAGGGATTAAGTGTATTATTTCTTAGTGGGCATTGGTTTGTATGCCTTATTTAATCATTGAATTCCACACACTTATACACATTGCATTCATTCAATATTCTTCTCTTCACTATAAATTAATTATTTCTCATTTAATTAATTATTCTCAGCATTACTTCCTCTAAGGTTTACTAAAATTTCAACTTCTCTACAGCTACAACAACTATGCAGGTAAACAATAAGGAAATTGAAGACTTCTAATAGCCAATAATTATCCAAAGCTAAATTATTAACACAAATGTAATAGCAAAAAAATTTCCCCATTTTAGAAGAAGAGCATCAGGCGATTTACTCTGAAAATTACCCATTAAAAAAGAAGACAATATTGTAAATCGACATGAAATTACCCACTAACTCCACATTTCTTTTACCATTTGTCTTCTATATTGAAAACCTTAAATCTCCCACAATTACCAATTAAATCCTTAACAATAGTAAATCATAACCTTGCTTTGATGGGTAATGAGAAGAAATTTGATGAAAAAAATCACTCTTTTTAAGTAAAAATTACAAATATAACATAAGAAGTTAAGTACAATTCAAAATTTGGTAGAAGAATGTTGTTTTAATTTGATTTAGCCTGAAAAACGCACAATGGTTTAGTGTGGAAAATGCTTTTGTTAATTAAATTGTTATGATTTTTGTTGCGCAAAACCCAAAAAAGGCTAAAATTGTTGCAGAAGCCCATCCCAAAATCTTATATGTCTCAAGTCACAAAGGGATAGTATTGGATAATAATATTTGAAGACAAATAATGATGAAGATAGTTCTAAAACACAAAGAAATCAATAGAACCAACACACAAGGTTCCATCTAACAACCATTAATATTGATTCTCATAGACAATTGTTCACAACTAATCCACCGAATAAATGTAAACAAAAAAATAAATAGAATCAATAACCTAATTGAGAATGAATCCTTGATCTTTATGGCAATGGCTTCTTAGTGTTTAGAGAAGAAGAATAAGGATGGAAGAAGAGAGAAACATCAAAATACTTTTCCACTTCCTCTTCTAGGCTATATTTATAACAATCAATTACTTAATGTCCAAGTTAATATATATATATATATACTACAAAAATAAAATTGATTAACCACTTAGAGAGAAATAAACATAAACAAATATGCCTATTAATTAGGGGAAATTCAAATTTTCTATTTCCTTCTTTTGTATATTTATTTCCTTCTAAATGTGATTTTATATCATCGTAATTTAACACTCCACCTTGATGCAAAATCACACATCTTCAACATACACTCGATTTCCATCTTCAACCAAAACGGCTCTTCAAAGCGAAAAATAAGAAATAGACTCCATCGAATAAAACACAAAAGTCGGTCATTTCCAAATCAATCACCACTCCCTTCTTTTCAATCACACCAATTCATAAAATTCTACCACTACTACAAGTGATGCAATCTCCCCATGAGATACACCACACCATTTGGCCTCAAAAGTGTTTGTGATACCACAAAGACCTTCATAAAATCTCCACATGATCACTATGGATACCTCGAGCATCATCAAAATGAAGACCCCTCTCGAAAATATGACTACTAACACGACCATCAAAAATCGGACACATATTCGCCTCACCACCTACTTGTGGACTAGACTTTTCAACCGTTACTTTCTTCCTATTATCGATCACACAACAACCAATCTATAAAAGTTTCCTTCATTTACTACTCCTCTCATCACAATATGACCACCATTAATCACTCTCAAAACTCCACCTCGAGTCTCATAAGTGCAACCACGATGGTCCAGCTGACTAAGAGAAATGAGATTATGCAAACTAGTGGGTACAAGTCTCACGCTCGAAACTTCTTTAACCACACCTTTATGCATACGAAACCAGATAGATCCAATGTAAGCTATGACGCTTCCGTGGTAAGGCTTGGGTCGGTTAGAAAAATCGGATTTTATTTTCGTTTTTTACATTATCTTAACAAACCTCTTAAAAAGCATGTAAAATTATTGAAGCATTTATACAAGCAATTATGCTTATGATTATGAAAGCGGATGTGATATGTTGGATTCGTCCAAAACTAAAGACGAGATATTGAAAATGATTTTATTCTAAAAAAAATTGATGAGCACGAAAATGATTTCAATGCTTTCGTGGAAATGATGATAACTGCACTTCAACGAGTAACTTGTGTTCCACTTCTTACTTCTTATATTAGGTGAATATGAATGGATAAATGAAAACAGATATCAAGTATGGGTTAATTCTTACACTTTACTTATAAATTTTCTTCAATAAGTTGGATTGTTTATGTACACAATTAGTCACGATATGTCAATTATAGGTGAAAATTATTGTCCAGATTATAGTATAGTCATTGTTTATGTTCAAAATGTGTAATGCAGTATGGTCAAAGGTATTATTGCGCTAGTTGTTACTTATTTTGAATGTCGTTCATGATGAAATTAAGGTTTTGAACCACTGTTACCCTTTCTGTTAAAATATTGTTGGGCTGATGTAACACGTATTTCTACTAAGGTTAGAAAAGAATGAACAATGATGTTTGCAGATTGAAAAGGACATCCGCACATTTCATTCTACTTGTTATTTCTTTTGATATTTGACTTTTAGTTTCCTAACAGCCAGCCGAGAAGATATTGCCCATGACAATAAGCCATTAATTCATGATATTGAAAATGATGCAGCATTTTCTCATTCTCCATCAGGCAAACATATGTAGCAAATTATACAAGATTAGAAATGATTATATACCACCTTATTGCAATAGACCCCACCACATTGATCTTGTATTTTTATCATACAATTTTCCATATCCCAGTGCACTTCTTCATTCTCTAATTTTAGTTCCATCTTTTCTTTTGAGGTATCAATCAACACAAGATCATCGGCAAACATTATATATCACGATATATCCTCCTGAATATTCTTTGTTATTTCATTCAAGACTAACGTAAACAAATATGAACTAAAAACCGATCTTTGATGCAATCCCAACTTTACCAAGAACTCATCTGTCTCTTCACATACAGTTTATACCTTTGTCTTAAAGTTTTCATACGTATATGAAATTAATTTTATTATGTGCACTGACACTTTTTTTTACTTAGCACCCACCAAAATATGACTCCGGTACTCTATCATATATTCTTTCTAAATATATGAAAACTGCATGTAAATCTTTCTGTTTACTCCTACGTTGCTCTACTAGTCATCTAATTAAGTGTATGCATGGTTCATATTGTAGATCGGCTAGGCATCAAACTAAACTAGTTATCTGATACCTCACTTCTTAATCATTTTTCTATCACTCATTCCCATAATTTCATTGCCAGGCTCGTTATTTTAATTTCTCTATAGTTATCATAGTTTAATATATCTCTCTTATTTAAAAAATTGGTATTAATGTGTTCTTCCTTCACCCGTTTAGCCAATTATCTTCTATCGATATTTTATTAAATAAAATTTTAGGCTAATTAGTTCCTTAATTTCTTAATGCTTTCTACTGCACTGTAGGTCACCCGCACAGTGATCTAGATGCCTATGTTCAAGTCCAAAAATAGGCTCTTCGTAATGCGAGGAAAAGACTGCATACATTATCGACTTCCTCAGAGCCCGCTATCGTGCGTGAGCTTCATGCACTGGGTTCCACCTTTTCTATTGCACTATAGGTATATTAATTAGGCCTACGGCCTTATTTTTTCCCATTCTAATAATTGTGTCCTGAATTTCTTTATTTTCTATTTTGTAAACTATCCTCATGTTATTATCTACTTTTTTTTACTTCCTCTAAGGATTTTCTTCATTGAGTAATCATTCATAATACTCTTCCCACCAATTTAATATCTTTATATTCTTTTACTAATATATTAATATTTAACTATATTACCACAATTCACAGTTTCGCTACTGTATTCCATTTTTGGTATGTGCGTACCAAAATGCAAAACACTAGTGTTCCAACATGTTCTACACATACGATTTGATACGCTTCTTTTGACATTTCGAAATGTTGAGACTAGCGTTCCAAAACGTTTAATCATATGTTTTGAAATGTTAATTCTGATATTCCAAAACGTTGATGATTTTAGACTAATTATACTAATATGTAATAGGTAATATTGATTTCAAATGGAAAATATAAGCAAATAACAAAGAATGATGTCAAACCAAGCTTGAGAAGACTGAAAGTCTTGGATTAAAATTTATTCTACTCAAATCTTTGTTGATTATCAAGATTTTAAGGAAATTATATGGATGGCTAGTAAAAAGGGAAGATTTGTAAAACATCCTCTTTAAGTTTCAAAATCCATAGCAGCCCCCTTTCAAAAACATGCTATAAAGAAACATATATTTTTAAGTTTTCGCTAGTAAATATTTGCATAGAATTCTGCAAATATATGCAGATTTTCAAAAAAAATCAAAAAAATTTGTTTTTAGCATAGAAATGTACGACTATATTCAAATTTAATTTCCAATAAAAAAATTAATTTTTATATCGAAATTAATAGCAGGGGTGTAATTTAAAATATGTTTTTGACAAGGGTTTTTCACGTATCAATTTTGAAATAAAGGAATGAACCAAATTTTCACTTTTAAAAAAGGATGTTAATCCTAAGGACATCAGGATTGGTGATTCTCATGTGAGATTAGAAGATATGCACTGAACTCAATAGACAAAAGGACGATGGGAATAGCATTACAAGTGGAATATATAACAAGATGAAAGGGCAATTGATCCAAACACAATGGTGAATACTACATATGGTTCAAAAAAAATTAATGGTCAAGCTTCAACTTTAACCATTCTGAACTTGCAAATGTTTAGTATCGAGAACTCAACAATACGAAGGAGGGTAATCATCATCTAGAACTAGCAAAGGAAAAGATATATTATGTACTTTCATTATAATTTTCAACTACTTAATATAAAAAAGACTCGCTAGAAAATAAACCAAAATTCGACGTGAGTAATTAGACTACAATATTTGAGCATATTGTATTTATTTATTTATTTATTTTTGCTTCAATTATTGTAAGTTATAACTTCTAGTTCAGTATTGCTATAACATTTTATACATATTTGAATATAGTTTCACATTCCAGCTAAGTGTATTTTGTTTTGGTGAAGCGTTTAGATCAAGCCTATCACTTAACATACCGAGTTCCGTGATATTAACGTTTTCCGTTCTAGTTTTCGCATACTGAATTGAACCGCGTACCAGGTAACATAGATACTTACATCTTTAATGCATTTTATTTGTTCCAATCATTTGTTAATTTATTTCAATTTCTTGCTAATTTATAAATATCCTTTTTTCCCTTCTTTTGCACATAATTTATCGTATATATGTTTATAAGTGTTTTCTTTGGTTATACTGATAACATTTTTTTCTTATTAAAATTATCCAAATCTTCTTGTTTTCTACCATTATGAAAGCGGATGTGATATGTTGGATTCTTCAAAAACTAAATACGGGATAGTGAAAATGATTTTATTCTAAAATATTTGATGAGCATGAAAATGATTTCAGTGCTTCTGTGGAAAGGACGATAACTGCACTTCAATGAGTAACTTGTGTTCCACTTCCTACTTCTTATATTAGGTGAATGTGAATGGAGAAATGAAAACAGATATCAAGTATGGGTTAACTCTTACACTTCACTTAAAAAATTTCTTCAATAAGTTAGATTGTTTGTGCACACAATTAGTCAAGATATGTCAATTATAGGTGAAAATTATTGTCCAGGTTATAGTATAGTGAGTGTTTATGTTCAAAATCCGTAATGCAGTATGGCCAAAGATATTATTGCGCTAGTTGTTACTTGTTTTGAATATTGTTCGTGATGAAATTAAGTTTCTGACCCACTATCACCCTTTATGTTAAAATATCATTGGGCTTATGTAACATGTATTTATCCTAAGGTTAGGAAATAATGAACAATGATGTTTGCAGATTGAAAAGCACATCCCCACATTTCATACTATTTGGTATCACTTTCGATTTTTGACTTTTAGTTTCCTAACAGCTAGCCGAGAAGATATTGCCCAAGATAATAAGCCATTAATTCATGATATTCAACATGATTCATCATTTTCTCATTCTTCATCAGGCAAACATATGTAGCAAACTTACAAGATTAGAAATGATTATATACCACCCTATTGCAATGGACCCCATCACATTCTGCATTTCCAACAAACTCGAAATGTTTCCAAATTTGAAAAATAATTCTTCAACTATACCACTTTAGTTTTTACATGCTTATCTAAAAAATGTTTAATAGGCCCCTTAGACCAAAACTCCCATATAAAATTTATTTTTCTTGTCATGAATAAAAACGATGATCCCTATACATCAATTTAAGGATCAAATAAAACATTTGAAGACTGATTATATATCTTTTTTTTGTTGGAATTTTCCGATAGTATGGATCTTCAAGTGGTTCAATAATTTAATTTTATAATAATTTTAAAAAAAATTGAGTGTTTTTGTATTTTGGATGATCTCGATGATTGATAATGAATAAATGATACAAAACATTTAAGTTATAATGCTACTGATCCAAATGAGAAAGTCATTAACGATTAAAAACCTTACCCAAATACCGAGCGAGTTGATTTCACAATTAGCCGATATGGTCTCTTATCTAAATAATAACAACCCATATCGTAAGGGTTGTTTTTTTGCTTTTATTAGGCATAAGTGGTTGGTATTTCAGTTTAGCATTTTTTCATATACAGCATATCAGATTAAAATCCCTAATATAGTTTCTATAGTTTTTCTATGATTCCTATCGTTTTCCTGATTCTTACTAGCTCATTATGTTTATCATCAAACTGTTTTTGTTAATATGGAGGAAAAAAGAACAAGCGTGAGGACAATAAAATGTTCAGTGGATATCAAATATAATTTATTCAGTTCACCTATACCTAGTGAATTACTTTTGAAACACTTTTTTTTGCCATGGCTATTTTTAAGGAACTAACATATGCTTACAGTTGAAAGTGAATTGAACTAGAGAAGTAAAATACTAAAATCTCCAACAAGCGGTACTAGTATACTGCTTGTGTTATGCTAAAGTCACTTAATTTTTTCGAATACATTTAACTTAAAAACCAAGTATACAAACTAACCACTGACTTGGATGTTTATTGTTATAGTAGAAAGCAAAAGCAACAAGAAAATCTCTTGTACTATTTCACGTATTGCTTAGAAGTAGCTTAACAAACAACATTTGGACAAATATTATTGTAAACTTGTTCTGATTTTGTAACACAATAATTAGTAAATTGTTGCAAATCATCCTTTTTTTGCTTTAAAATTTCCCCCATTTGGGATTGGGTTCTCTGCTGACCATTTTTGAGAAAACGAATGACCATTTTTTGCATTGTGTCAGAGTATTTTCTTTCTTCTCCCAATTCTCTGCATATTACTTGAAGCTTCAGTCGATCAAATAAATGGAATATTTCAGATGCATTTTCAGCACATTGTGAAACTTCGTGAACCGGGTCTCTTTTATGCTCTAAACTTAATTCATTTCACCAACATCTTTACATTTTTCTATACTGCATCGGGTCGGTCACATAAATGCTCAATTTTCATAATTTTCTATCTTGAATTAGGTTATTAGTTAGATTTAGCATTTTTAGAATATTTTTAATATTTCTTTGTCAATTTAGGTCCTCTTCCAATGAAGCATTATATTCTCTATTTATAGGGGTATCATCTTGTCCTACTTGTATATACTCATATCATCTAAGCCTACTTTCTCTAATTTTTTCATTTGTATGTGTCACTTCTAGTTTTTCTCTCACCTTCATTTCTACTTATATCTATTTCAGTCACTCCAGTCGTCCCTCTTAACATTCTAATTTTCCCTAAATTTAACTTACTTTTTAGTTTTGTCTAAAGACCAACATTCTGCACCATACGAAATAACAAGATTAATCGTTTGTGGATACAAAATTTCTTTTACTTTTTTGGTATTCCTTTATCATATAAAATGATACTAGCTTGTATTCATTTTGTGCAGCCTATGCTTATTTGATTTTCTATGTCTCTTTCTATCTCTCCATCTTCATATAGTATTGTATTGAAGCTAAATGTTCAAACACGTTTTTTTTATTGGATTGTTCACAATTCCAAGACCAGCTCCACAAGAATGATTGTTAACCATATGAATGTTGAAAACGGAAAACATGAAACACAAAATGAAACCAACCAGACCCTAAGGTAGCGTTTGGTTTAAAAACAAATTTTGTGTTTTCGGTTTTCAATATATATCAATTATGAGAAGAATGAAGTGACGACGGAGGGGATGACAGAAAAACGGATGAAAGGATGAAGGGATAGAGGGACGACTGAAGAATGGATTGTTTCACGTACTTGTGTTATTTTCCAAAACGAGAAAATAAAAGAAGTTTGTTTTCTATTTGGTATGGTAACTTCGTTTTCTAAATTGGTCGTTTTCAGCAGTATAAATGCGTCGTGTGCATTTTTGCATGGACGAAAACACAAAACTAAAAATAACAAACAAACACAACCTAAAGTTCTTACTGAAAACATATACCTAAAACTTGTGGTATCTTTTACCAAATACATAACTTAAATATGGACATTCAATAAAAATGGTTCATTTATCCTCATTCCAAATTATCATATTATAGAAATTAGCTACTTTTAAAGATAAAAAGAGAAGGAAAAAAAATCATGTAATAGTTGTGGAAAATTGAAATCCTTTTGGCATTTTTTATTTTTTTATTTTAAAAAGTGCAAGATGTTGAGCTCAAGCTGGTGTACAGCGGGGAAAACAGTGGGGAAAGAAGCAAATGCACACACTAGGTGATGCATAAGTTGATTTTCGTTTACATTTCACTTCAAATTTCATGGTTACATAATGAAACGTTCAAATGATAATAAATCAAGGAATCAATATCAAATAACATTCAAATTGGGTACAGGTAAGATGAAAAATAATTATCTCAAAGATCTGCAAACAATCCAAGATGTACAGATTCCAAAATAAACGTGCACAATTTTATTTCATTCTTGTTTGAAAAGATAAAAAATGAGGAAAAACATTTCTAATAACTATTATTATAAATAGTCCCATTTGCTTCATTATTCTATACATTGTAGAACTGACAACGTTTCCTCTTTGAGAACTTGTTCTCAGTCTCATAGACAGAATTGCAATGTCTTTACCTGAGAAGACTTGACGATGGAGAAAGAACTGCAGGACAACACTAAAGCAACAACTCATAACTTACCATGGGCGTTGTTTGGAGATTTTAGCCGTGTTAGGAACAATTATGTAAAATTAGAGGTAAATACCTGAATCAAAGTTGCATGACTTTAATGATAGCATTTTAAATTTTGAGCTTAGTGATATTCCACTCAAAGATTCAATATACTTGGAATTCTGGTCCCTGAAGAAATGTTTCAACTAAAATTGATAGCGTCAGTGAATGTAGACAAGTTAATTACATTCAAAAAGACTATAGTTGAGTATTTATGCACACTCCACCAATCATACTCCCATTCTACTAAAATTAGTGGGGAAAAGTGAAGTTTGTGGAATTAAATTTTTAGATATGTGCATTGATTTGTTTGGTGGGTTGTATATGTGACTATAACATTGATAGTGGAGTATGAAATGCAAGTATAATTGAATCCGTATTATTTTGTATGGCATTGTGTTAATATCTCTCACCAAAAACTTATGTAGCTTTCTTGTTTCCAAAGTTTTCTTCTTTCCTCTTAAGATGGCAATTTTACTTTTAGTGGAAAAATTAATGAGAAGCCATGAGAATGAAGATTTCTTTTGTTAAATGTAAAATGGGACAATGAATGATGGTGTCGGGGATTAAGTGTATTATTTCTTAATGGGCATGGGTTTGCATGCCTCATTCAATCATTGAATTCCACGCACTTATGCACATTACGTTCATTCATTTAGTTAATTATTCTCGGCATTACTTCCTCTAAGACTTACTAAAATTTCAACTTCTCTGCAGCTACAACAACTATATAGGTAAATGTTATCCGGCCTTTTGGTCCGGCTACACAAAAGTGATTACGAGGACCGGACTTGACTATTGATGAGAAAGATGGCCATGAGACGACAATAATATGACAAGGGCATGATATTCGAATAGTTATATCTAGCCCAGTGTAAATAAGATCAACGGATGGGTGATACAGGATGTCAGAATGATGAAGGTTAGCTTGGTGGAATAGATGTCGGCATAGATGTTTGATAAGTTGAAAAGTGTATAAGTGAGGTCAGCATAGTGTGTTGGGCTGAGCTTTTCTTATGGTGGGCCCAAGTGGCCAAAGGGATCCAGACTTGAAGATGTCAGTTAGGCTGAAGGCTACCTTCGTCTATAAATACAGGGGTATGGAGCCATTTTTGGGGGGTGGGCTCTCTCTTTTTGGGGGGACTTCATCATCTTCTTCTTCCTACTCCAAATACTCTGTCATAGCTATTTTTCTTATAAACTTGTATCAATGGATTCTAGCCAATCGAACAACTTATGTACACTACAAGGAAAAAGGCATTTTCCGACGGTTGAAACCGTCGGCGACCGTCGGAAAAAGCCATCGAAAAATAAGACGTCGGGGCGCAGTGGTTCCGACGGCTTCTGACACAGGGCACCGAACGTATTTCCGACGGTTTTCGACGGCTTCCGACACTTGTCGGAAGCCGTCGGAAACCGTTGGAAAAAATGGCCTATAGGCCGTCGGAAGCCATCGAAAGCCGTAGCAAAATTATTACCTGAAAGCCGTCGGAAATCTGCTGTAATTTTTTTTAATTCCTACTGCAATATAGCCTTCCATCCACATTTCCCATCCAAACACTATTACACCAATACTGCAGAATCCAGTATACAATATTCCAACCAAATATCAAAACCCAAACTACACAAAATTCATCAAACACACAAATACATCAAATTACATCAAAATAAAATACATAATATACATAACCATTCCAACATTCACAACAACCCCAACAACAAGTGTTCTACCATGTCATACATACACAACATAACACAAAATCATCAACATCCACATCATCATACAACCACATAACCAAGTGTATCAAACATAATCATACAACAATCAACAACTACCTCCACCGTCTACCAAATCATACAAAACTAAAAAAAACATACATGAAAAAGCAAGCAATCAATCACTCTCCTCCAGATCCAGAGCCAGCAGAGGAAGGGAAGCGGCCATCATACTGCTGCATGTACTCGGCGATACGCTGGTCTAGCAACTGTGTGGTATGTATGGCCTGTCGGCGGTTCTGCTCCTCTAGCTGGGCCAGTCTAGCCCGCAAATCTTCGATCTCTGCTAGATCGATCTAAGCTCTAACCTGCCGACCCCGTCTCTGACTGCTGGCCTGCAATAAATATTTAATTTAGCTATGAGATCTCTGTAAGTGTATGTGCAGGTATGTGAATGATTAGCTGTGTGATAATGTTATTTAATTTAGTTTATGCATGTTTATGTAAGTGTAGACTGAATGAGGCTGACAATGTATTGGATATCTAGAAAAATATAAGAAACTTAAGTATTTTAACAATTTATGGAAAAATATAAACAAAAAGGTTTCAGTTTTGTTTTCAAAATTAGCAGTAAAATAAATTATTTACCACTTGATTTCCAAATCCGTATCGTCTGCCATGCTCTGATGGATCCATAACGGACTCAAAAATAGCATCATCCTCATTAGTCGTCAGCTGATCTCGACCCGTATCAGCAAGGAGTTTCTGGCGCTGCTCCATAAAATTTTCCTGCATTAACAAATTAATAACATCATATCTTATTTCATTATAGTTTAACAAGCAGAACAATTACTAATACTGCATAAAATGAAATATGCTTACATGGCTCCTGCTGGATTTATCATCGTGCCATGTATACGAAACAGTCCCGTTCGGATTTATATGCTCGACAGCATGCGTAAGAGTGAACACGTCCATATAGCCCACGGGACCATGCGCCTCAGCTTCCTGAAGTTGATTTTTACATACAATTATTATACATTTTAAATTATATAGCATAAACTATTTACAATTATCATTCAGTAAATTTACCAACTCCTGCCGATACTGCTGAAATGACTTCGACCCTCCGCGATGAGTGACGGGATTTTTATTTCTGTTTGCAGAGTTTCTATCCGACTCTGCCTGTACATTCAAAATTTGATATATTATTTTTCGATCACGTCAAATTAATAATTCAAAAAAATTTAGTGTAATTGCCTTCGCCTCGTCAGTTTCCCAGTATGCCAACCATGCTTGCCATACGCTCTCCCCCATCCACCGTGGTTTCTTACCAGGTTTCTTGATTTCAGATATTGAGTCCCTATAGTTCTTGCGCATCTTCTTCATCCAGTATCCTCGTGCCAGCAGCAAATCGTCTGTCTGGATGTCTATCTCAGCCTGTGTTTCACAATAAAAAGAAAAAAAAAGATTACACTGTAAACGATAAACAGTAGAAAAACGACAAAAACGAATTAAAAATGGAAAACAGAAAAATATACATACTAGGACATCCTGCCATATACACTCTATGATGTGGGGAGGGATGTTATCCCACTTCGGCCAGCAAGCACTCATCCTACTGCGATAAGAAGCTCTAGAGACATCCAGCACAACCTTCGAGGGATGTAGGTCGAACCCCCTGTTTTTAAATACGATACAGATAAGTATGTACGTATATCCTAAAAAAAATAAGATGCTAAATAAAATTTAATTCTTACCCCTCTGCTCTAGGGACTAACGAAACTACTGGACATTGTGAATCTTGCGATGGGCCACTGCCATCGCCTCCTGATGATCGGGAAGAGCTCCTACCTCTATATGACATTATGATAAACCTATGACATATATACACATCATTATATAAGAGAAAAATAACATGATAATGAAATATATTTCATATGTAAATGACATCAACGGTATAAATTGCTTAATTAATGACTGAAATGGAAATAGAAATGGAAGTGTGTTATACCTGATTCATAATGGGTCTACTGTTCCGACGATAAGCAGATTTCATTGCATTTTTAATAAAAATTGCTAAATAAATGACAAATGGAAATGAGATAAAACATGTAAACAATGGTAAACAGATTTGGTTTCATAGTCACATCAATTTCATAATACATCAAGAATTCAACATAGTTACATCAATTGCAAAAAAATCGGATTCAGATTTATATCAGTCATCATCGTCTACTGATTCAGATTCGGTCTCGTTTTCTATGATATTTTCCTCTACACTGTCAAACGCTTCTACCAAAACATTTAATTCATCGATCAAAGGATCAAACTCTGTATGATCGTCTGTAATTATTATTTCGTTATTTTGCTCAAAATATGCCTGATAAGCTTGTTCGTACGGAATATTCTTCCCATCGAATGTGAATCTGGCCTTCCAAACAGGAATATCCACTTCAAGTTTACGTAAATGTTGCACTTTTAAAGTAGTCGAACAAAGCTCTTTGTAAAACATACTAAGCTCCGTTACTACCTTCCAAACTTTTAACAGCAGTAGTTCTTTGAACATAACGGGAAATAAATTTTCCATCATTATGTGACAGTCGTGACTTTTCATTCCGCTCGATCTACCATTTTTAAAGTCAACACATCTACGAAGATTTGATGATATCCCATCAGGAAATCTTAACGCTTCCACCCATTTTAACACAGCTTTAACTTGATTATTATCTAATTTGTAACATGCTTTGGGTTTTTTACTGTCATTTGGTTTCATATAAAGCTCAGGACGTTTGCATAATTCTTCTATATCACGTCTTGATTTCAAATCATCCTTCGTCTTCCCTTTCACATTCAAAATTGTGTTAAAAACATTATCAAATACATTTTTCTCATTATGCATCACATCTATATTATAACGAAGCAGAAGATGTTTCCAATATGGCAACTCCCAAAAAATAGTTTGTTTGCACCAGTTATGAACAACTGATTTGCCTTCAATTTCTGTTTGCTCTCCAGTTTCATATATCTTTGGATAGTCCCTAACAAGTTCATATATGTCTTTGCTTGACCATATCATCGGTGGTTGTCTGGTTTCTACTCTATTAGCTAAAAAGTTTTTCTTGTCTCCTCTGAAGGGATGATTTACATAGAGAAAATATCGATGACAGTCAAACCATGAAATTTTCTTACCATGAGGTAAAGAAAACGCTCGTGTTTCATCCATGCAATATGGACATGCTAGACGACCGGCAGTACTCCATCCCGAAAGCATTGCATAGGCAGGAAAATCACTTATAGTCCACAACAAAGAAGCAAACATACAAAAAAATTTCTTCTTCGACACATCGTATGTTTCTACTCCTTCGTTCCACGGTATTTTTAACTCCTCAATCAAAGGTTGTAAATATACATCGATTCCTTGTGTCGGATCGTCGGGGCCAGGAACGACAACAGTAAGAAACATATATTGCGTTCTCATACACATCCATGGAGGTAAATTATACGGTGTGACGATAATGGTCCAAGATGAATATTTAGAACCAAATTGAGAAAATGGAGAAAAACCGTCCGTACATAATCCTAATCTAACATTTTGACTCTCCGCTGCAAAATTTGGATACATTTTATCGAACTGCTTCCATGCTTCTCCATCGGCTAGATGTGTCAACGTACCCTCTTCCTCCGTTCTCACACTATGCCATCTCATATTAGATGTAGTTACAGAAGATGCATATAATCATTGAAGCCTTGGAGTTATGGGTAAGTAATTCATACGCTTGTACGGAACTTCCTTCCCCTTCTTTTTTCTTGGTTTGTATCTCTCCTGATTACAAATTTTACAATTTCTAAGGTTTGCGTCTTCTTTTCGAAACAACATGCAGCCTTTTAAACATGTATCTATTTTCTGATAAGGTAAACCAAAAGCCGACATAAGTTTTTTAACTTCATAGTGATTTTCACACATTAGATTATCGGGCGGCATATGTCTTTTTGCAGCTTGAACAACAGCCGTAAACCCAGCTTCGGTGATGTTGTATTTTGACTTCATCGCAATGTATTCTGCGATTACTGACAGCTGAGTGTCGCTTTTACAACCATCCCAAAAAGGTTTCTTAGCAGCATCTAGTAAATCATAAAAAAATTTGCTTCAATATTTGGTTCTTCAACATTTCCATCATCGTCGTCAACTTCAACCATAGGAAATATTGATCGTGCTGCATCTTCGACCATATTTTCTATACGGGTCGTCGTAACTATTTCGTTAACGACACTTTCAAACTCTACAGAAGTATTTGCTGCAACTTCTCCATGCCGATCCCAAACATAATACTCGGGTACGAAACCGTTTTGGCACAAATGAACTTTTACAATATCTGGTAACAAATACTTCAAATGTCTACACCTACTACACGGACAACGAATTTCTGGATCGTTTCCATTATTACTTAAAGCGAATTCAACAAATATGTTTATACCATTATAAAAATCTTCTTTTATTGAGCCCTTCAGTCCTTTTCTTTGGTACATCCATCTCCTCCGATCAACAAAATAATCAATCATTTTTCCTATTTGAGAAAATGAGAAGTTCAAATTTTAATATTTATTTTCAAGAATACAAATTCGAAAAAGATTATTTTCATGGTCGTATAATATTTGAATTTAAAGAACTACTTCACAAATTTAAAAATATTTTCAAATAGGGCACATTTTATTTTTTAATGTATCGATACAAAAAATTGTACAAAATTATTTTTTTTCCATGGTCAGGCATCCTACTTCCCATTACAAACACAATAAGAATTTACATTTCGTATATTACTTCGTCTCAAATGATTCAACAAAATTTCAGCAGCATTTCCCTTTTGTTCCCTGCATTGTACACAATGCATGTACGCAGGAAACAAAAAAGAAAAGTTAGGCTGAAATTTTATGAACCGTTTGAGACGAAGTAGTATACAAAATGTAAATGCTTACTGTGTTCATAACTTGTCCAATACAGGGACAAATCCAACAAACATTGTACCAGATGAATATAAATGGTCGTTTTTCGAAAAAAAACGACTATTTATACAACGATCATGTACAACACTCGTCAAACGGGGCCAAAAACTCTCTAAGGGACATTTGTCAATTAGATGTGCGCATTTTACGAAAAAATACAGTTTTACTAACTGTTCACATTTACAAAAATATATTTTAATTTAACACATTTATTCGACGTATTACATCAACTTAAGGCTCGTTCGACGCATTTTTTGTTGTTGCATAAGTCAATACGTGCACAATATAATATTCCTAGCTCATGCATTCATTTTATCTTATTCCAACTAACACAATACAATGATAGCAGCGCTACACACATATACAATCGTAGAATCAAGGCATACACAACGATTTACATATAGACGAACAACCACAAATTATCAAATTATACATGTTTTTCACAATTTCATGACAAAAGATGATATAAGAATACCATGGAATGCTAAAAACTATTATAACACTATTGGAAACAATTTCAATCACCAATTAGCTCTAATTTAACAACTTATGCAAATATGGATTTAGGGTAAAAATTAGATATTTGGCGAAAATAAGAGATTATACCTGAGCTAGAGAGCAATAGACGTTGATTACGCAGCCGGGGAGGATCTGAAAGCTCGAAATTTATTATTGGAAGCTTGGGGAAGAGATTTGGCGATTTTGGGTTAAAAAATTTCATATGGAAATGAGGAAGAAGAAGGCTTGGCTGAGCCCTGTAAATCGCGATTTTCCGACGGCTTTCGACGGCCGCCGACGGCCCGTCGGAAGCCGTCGGAAATTGGCCGTCGGAAGCCGTCGCTTGATGCTGTCGGAATAATTGCCTTTTCTAGTGGTGGTAATTGTAATCCAATGAAGAATGAATGAAATTTGAAGAGGACGTAGGCCGAGATTGCCGAACCACTATAAAATATTTGTGTCAATTTACTTTTATGCTTGGTTCTCTAGATTCTATTAATTCTCCGATGTCCATGAAATTCTACGGGTGTTAGTGACCAATTTTGGTGCTAACAGTAAACAACAAGGAATCTGAAGACTTCTAATAGCCAATAATTATCCAAAGCTAAATTATTAACACAAATGTAATAGTTAAAAATTTCCCCATTTTAGAAGAAGAGCACCCGACGATTTACTCTGAAAATTACCAATTAAAAAAGAAGACAATATTGTAAATCCACATAAAGTTACCCACTAGCTCCATATTTCTTTTACCATTTGTTTTCTATATTGAAAACCTTAAATCTCCTAGAATTACCAATTAAATCCTTAATCATAGTAAATCATAACCTTGCTTTGATGGGTAATGAGAAGAAATTTGATGAAAAAAATAACTCATTTAAAGTAAAAAATTATAAATATAACATAAGAAGTTAAGTACAATTCAAAATTTGGTAGAAGAATGTTGTTTTAATTTGATTTAGTCTGAAAAGCTCACAATGGTTTAGTGTGGAAAACGCTTTTGTTGATTAAATTATTATGATTTTTGTTGCGCAAAATCAAATAAAAGCTAAAATTGTTGTGAAAGTCTATCCCAAAATCTTATATCTCTAAAGTCACAAAGGGATAATATTGGATAATAATATTTGAAGAAATAATGATGAAGATGGTTGTAAAACATGAAGAAATCAAGAGAACCAACACACAAGGTTCAATCCAACAACCATTAATATTGATTCTCAAAGATAATTATTTACAACTAATCCACCAAATAAAAGTAAATAAAACAAAAATAGAATCAATAACTTAATTGAGAATTAAGTCTTGATCTTTATGGCAATGACTTTTTAGTGTTTAGAGAAGGAGAACAAGGATGGAAGAAGAGAGAAACATCAACATACTTTTTCACTTCCTATTCTACGCTATATTTATAACAATCAATTACTCAATGTCCAGGTTAATATATATATATATATATATGACAAAAAATAAATTGATTAACTATTTGGAGAAATAAACATAAACAAATATGTCTATTAATTAGTGGAAATTCAAATTTTCTATTTACTTCTTTTGTATATTTATTTCCTTCTAAATGTGATTTTATATCATCGTAATTTAACACTCCACATAGTTGCAAAATCACACATCTTTAACATAAACTCGATTTCCATCTTCAACCAAAATGGCTCTTCAAAGCGAATAATAAGAAAGTGACTACATCGAATAAAACACAAAAGTCCGTCATTTTCAGATCAATCACCACTCCCTTCTTCTCAATCACACCAAATCACAAAATGCTACTACCGCCTACAAGTGATGCATCCTCGCCATGAGATACACCACACCATTTGACCTCAAAAGTGTTTGTAATACCACAAAGACCTCCATAAAATCTCCACACGATCACCGTTGATAGCTCGAGCATCATCAAAATGAAGGCCCTCTCGAAAATATGACTAATAACACGACCATCAAAAGCAGCGCACATATTCACCTCACCATCTACCTATGGACTAGGCTTTTCAATCGTCACTCGGTTCTTATTATCGATCACACGACCAACCAATCTATGGAAGGTTAGTCTAAATAGGATGTCATCTATGGAAGGTCGACGGGTTATGTCAATATTTTGTACCAGTATTTAGTAGTAGATCTGACATATAGGCTATGACCATCAGCAGTCTGGAGTGAGTAGTAGCAAAGACTTGGATTTTGCCCTAACGGATTTCTCTTCCTACTAGTGTAGAATCTATAGGGAGGCGCATAGACCTCAAAGTAGATGGTTAGAAGAAAATTTGTTTATCACGGGTAGGATAGTTAACCCTTAAATGAGTCTTTGAGATGCATTAAAAGTACGATGATTAAATTATAGAGCCATATATATGGGTTATCGGTTATTGCAGCTAGAACCAACTGACTAGAGTTTGCATTGCAAAGGGCCCGCTTTGGGAATTGAGGTATTTATTGCCCGTTGGGTCTGCCTCCTCCCTATTATAGTAGTATTAAGTGGGCGGGGTTTGGTTAGTGAACATTTATGGTTATACCTTGAAGAATGTTAGGTTAGGTATATCATACATGCACATAAGATTAAACATATTAGTAGTAATTACTAGACATAACACTTAAATGGAAATCAATGGTATAAATTAAAGGTATGGGTAAAGTCTGTAATTTTCAAAATCATGAACGTTGTTCTGACCTCCTCCTCGTTACACCTACAGGATATTGGAGCAAAACGGGAACGGTAGATGGAGAAGTCTTCTTATTCATACTCGGCACTGACAAGGCAATTAGACATCCAAGAAATAATATTGATTCCAAGGTAGTAGCCTTAGTCAGTATATATGTTCTATTATATTTTCAATTCCATTATGGGTTTATATCGATTGCTCTCTAATATGCTTGTGTTTATTACAGGTTACCAAAACCAACGATCAGTACGCTAATGGATTTGAGTTTCGATTTAGTCAAAATTCAGACCTATTAAGGTGTAGGTTGTTATAAACTAAGGGGCCATTCCAATAACTAGTACCATCAACAATGACTTTTGATGAAAATAAAAGGGACCCATGATTAAAAACAAGGTTAAATTGTTTATTAATGCAAGTGCAACATTCATAGGCTTATTTCGAAATAAAGATGACCATATATCAGTTAAGGGCTAATATCAACCATACCATCAACCAAAACCGAAGTTACACTAGTACCAACACTAGTGGAAACAATTCCATCACAAATATTACCACAAAGAAAAGGAGAAACAATACTTATTGGTCCAACAAAAGTATAACCAAATATCATATTAGTGATAACTGTAGTAGTTGATGGTACCGTGATCAAAGGAGTAACAAGACCAAAGGAAATGACAATAGAGGAAACGAACGCATAAGAGTGGGTAAGCCAGATATTCCAAAGTTTTCCAAAAGTATGAAGGTAGAGGTATGTTGGAGACTAGCTTATATGTGGGGGGGGAGGAGGGAGTATGATCGAAGTCATGAAAAAGGATTAGCATGAAAGGAATTCAAAGGCGACGGCATGATCTCTAGTGAGTCTGGGTCTATCTTCAAACATATGGGAGCATTGCTATTGCAAAAGGGTTTTGTACGTAGAAGCATCTTGGAAGGGTGCACCAGTAGTTTTCACCATGAAGGTGGATGGTTCTCTTCGATTATTCGTCAATCATCAAGAGTTAAATAAGTGGATGAGATAATCATTATCCATTACTCTGAATCGACAGTTTGTTTAATCATCTTGAGGAAGCAAAGATAATTCCTACCTTGAATTGGTCCTTGGTTTTCAACGGTTGAGAATGACAATTGATAAGTGATAGTATTGCAAATATCGCTTTTCTCAGACCAAACAGAATATTTGTATGGTCGGTTATGCCATTCGAACTAACAATAGTCCAACTTATTTCATCGATTTGATGAGTCGAGTATTTAGGGAGCAGTGGAATAAGTTCATGGTAATCTTTGTGGATGATAATCTTTGTCTATTTAAGAAATGAGGAAGACCATCGATAACATTTAAGAGTTAATGTATTGAGGAGGCATCAGCTAAAGGCATAGTTCTCCATCTCATTTCTAGAGAAGTGAAGTTCTTTTTTTTTGTTATGTTGCATCCGAGCAAGGTTTGTCTGGGCAAGGTGGCTGCGGTATGGGATTGGTGTGTATCAAAAAGTGCTATAGAGGTTAGATGTTTTCTTGGTTTAGCTAGCTATTGCCGGAAATTCATCAAGGACTTCGCTAAAATTTCTACATCTTTGACTCGGCTTACCAAAAAGAATCATATTTTCTTATAGAGTGCACAGTGTACATATTTACCCACCCTAAAGGTATTATATTAGTCTATCATCTCTCGTCACCTAATTCATCATGAATCAAAAACACCTAAATCATTGATGTTGCCTTTTGCTATCATTTCCAATCAACCTGATTAGTATTGGAAAATAAATTATTGTTGTCTTTAGGACTCGTCGAGATAAAGATTTGATACATAATTTGATAAGGATTGAAAACTACTTATTTTGAAACGATTTGAAAATAAATAATAAATCTATCATTAAAATGTGATTTGGATGATTTTGGAACTAAAGTGGGATTTCTAAATTCATTTATATAGGCAGTTAAGCTGGTTGGTCATTTACAACTGTTCGACCCAAAAGTAGTTACGTACATTATTTTAATATTGTAAAATCATTATTTCATAACTCATAACTCCAACAAACTTATACTATAAACTGATCAATTTGAAAAGATCTATGCAACGGTTATAAATACACCATCTAAGTCATTATGTTGTTCAAATTCATGTTAATTCATTACTCTATTAATTCATTGATTTATAGTTTATTAATCAAATAATTACATGTGAATCTACTGGGTGTTACAATAACATTATATATATATATAAGTTAATAATTCACTTAATAATTACCAAGTGAGGTCCAAATTGATTTAAATCTCCTTCTTCGTTGCTCGGAATTTGCCCTAGGCTTCAACCTCTAGAAATCGAGTTGAAATTAGTATCTCCTTGCAGCTCTCTTTGCGGTAATAACTTTTAGCCCCAAGAATTGTTACATTTAATGGATAATTCCATATGGAAATTTAAATTTAGGTTTTAGAAAGGTGGTTTATCCATTTGTTTTGAGAAGAGTAAGAAGAAGTAAGATGCAAAGTAACTGAACTACAGAGTTAGGAGATTGTTCTTTATTTCTATTTCGGCACTAATGGGCCTTAGAATCCCAACTTAACCCAAAGCAAGCCGAATACTAATTTAGCCATAACTCTTGATTCCATTATCTGATTAAAATGTTCTTATAACGATCTTATATGAAATTTAACTAGAAAAACTCAATTTTTGCAGTGGTACAAGTTCTGTTGTTTGCTTCACACATTTGTAAAAGTTACAGTTTAAACTCCTTTAAGTAAAACAACCAATTCATGTTATTAATTCGATTACTAAAATTTACAGGTGTTAACAAAAATACATAACATGACTACGCATATATCAGATTTTTAATACAATACTTCATATTCTCGGTAGATTGTATTTACTACTGTTTTCTATCTTACAATTTTCACCATATTTTTGTCCACGTTTCATTTGTCTCACTGGGTGGGGGTGGGCTCAGACTAATATATTTACAGTAGACATGGATATTTAAAGCACAAATGTTCTCAATCAAAGATGATGATTATATTGCATTCAGCGAAACTCACATACTTTTGACAAATTGGACCTATATTTTGAGTGCTGCTATTCAGTGTATTCACCTAAAAAATTTAAAATTACGCAGGTCTTAATATTACCACTCTTTCTTACTTTTACCCTTATTCACCACCCATCGTAAAAAAATCAAACGGCATCACAAAATCGCATCTTCTCATTTTCAAACTTCAACAATGGCGGCCTCCAAAAAATCGAAGAAGGCATCTCAAGGTGGCACGTCCCGATCTTAGGAAACGCAATGCCATAAGTTCTCTTGATTTTATCTGTTTTAAACTTTATCTCAAATCATAGTGTCGATTAGGGTTTATCAATTATGGGCTCAGTTGGGTATTCTATTAAAAATCGATCTAGTGTTTGTGCAAGACAGTATGACTATGATGTTGGTTTGAGTATTAGGGTATAATGATGATGTATGAAGCGGTAGTTGAAATAATATTCGGCTTGATATTGCCGATTGAATCATTATGTATTATTAGATGGTACTACCATTTGATATTCGTTTAGCATTTACCTAAGTTTGTTAATAAAAAATATTATGCAACTACATTGTATTGAATTGATAATTAGTAAAATATGGTTAAGATGTGTATTTAGACCGGGAGTTGTTAATTTTTTTATTAGTAAAATAAATAGAAAAATATGCAACTGTATTGTTTTATCTAATATTGGGAGTTATTAATTTTTTATGCCACTATATTGTTTTAGCATGTATTTACCTAAGATTCATATTTTGCACTATCTTTTTGTAGGACGTATGACAGCCTTATTACAAGGGCACATGAGGCAGAAATGAACAAAGCAAAAGGTAAAAAAATTGCAGAGCCTAGTGATGATCCTGTGGATAATCATTCTACAACGCAGTTAGACTCTGATTTTGAAGAAGAAACATGTAAAAAAGTTCCTACTATACAAGTCGATTGCCTTGGCCCTTCCACTGCTGTCATTGAAAGTAAAGATAGTGGACAAGATTAATCAATTTTGCGGGACTTCAAATTTCATATAGTTAATGGTATTTCGGCTAATAAACCTATAAGTAATAAAAATTAGTTTAAAGGAAAAAGTTTAATAAAAATTTATTTTAACGGACGTTAAAATACAACTTTCGTCTCAAGGACAAGCGCGAAAAATTTCACGATCGTTCCTGCTTTTTTAGTTTGTTTTCCTCTGTAAACAAAATTTCTTCTCCATCAAGCAATGGTATTCCAAAACCAAATCAATTTTCTTCCTCAAGCTGATTTACAAGCGCAATCAGCTTCCGAAGCTAAGTCAATGGACGTAAATCCACAAATTTCAACAAATCCAGAACAAATAAACGATGAAACTGGGATTTCAAAAAGTAGGGTTTCGACTACAATGCGTATAGATATAAAGAGAAGACGAAAAAATAATCCATCCACGGCTATTGATTCGCCTGATGTTGAACAACAAACAAAGAGAACGATAAAATCTAGGGTAGAAAAAACTGTAAAAGAAGACGACATGAAGAGACAACGGCTTT
The DNA here is from genome assembly GCA_030737815.1 of Allium fistulosum. Lineage (NCBI taxonomy): Eukaryota > Viridiplantae > Streptophyta > Magnoliopsida > Asparagales > Amaryllidaceae > Allium > Allium fistulosum. Next base: position 858,555,053 of record CM060907.1, read on the forward strand.
GTGATGAAATCGTCAGTAGAAAAAGAAAGACAAAGGTATAACATCTGATTTATTTTTCTTCAAAATAATATTTCAGTATTTATTAGACAGTAAATGATAATTAGATCGATAGTTATTGAATGATACTTAGATACATCATTTGATTTATTGCATGCATCATATTGAAGTATTAGATGATGATGAACGTAGCATTCAGTCTTTGAAAAAAGACAGACAACAATAAGATGCATAGTTATAGAATGATAGACAAATATAGCATTGAAAAAAATGATAGAAAAACATTGCATTATAGAATGATAGTTGAATATATCACTTTATTTACTGTATGTATAATGATGCAATGATAAGTGAAAATAGCATTTCCATATTCGATATACGGCAGACAATAATTAAATAGATAGTTATTGAATGATAGTTCAATATATAATTTCATTTGTATACACAATATTGAAATATGAGATGATAGATGAACATAGCATTTAGTTTTTGATGGTTGATAAACAACAATAAAATGCATTGTTATAGAATGATAGACAAATATAGCATTGGATAGAATGATAGACAAACATAGCATTGGGTCTTTAAACTGTAGGAGCATAAATTGAAAAAGAGTAATGATAGACAAATATAGCATTGGATAGAATGATAGACAAACATAGCATTGGGTCTTTAAACTATAGGAGTATAAATTGAAAAAGAGTAATGATATACAAATATAGCATTGGATAGAATGATAGACAAACATAGCATTCGGTCTTTAAACTGTAGGAGCATAAATTGAAAAAGAGTAATGATAGACAAATATAGCATTGGATAAAATGATAGACAAACATAGCATTGGGTCTTTAAACTGTAGGAGCATACATTGAAAAAGAGTAATGATAGAAAAATATAGCATTTCTACAAATAATGATAGATGAATATAGCACTAGAAAATTGTGCATTCATGGTTGAGAAATAAGATTATAGTTTGTTAAATACTAAATTATTCATTCATAATTTTTTGTACAGGAATCAAAAGGAAAATGATCAAAGAAAGCAAAAAAAACAGAAGGGAACAAATCAAAGAAATTATCTTAGGAAAAAAATCGGTATAGATGCAGCTTGCTTCCGATGATAAAAAATTTCCGGAAAATTAAGGAAAAAGGAGGTTATCTTGTTGATCAACTGAATTACTTAAAACAAACACCTTTTGAAAAATTTATGCTTGTGTTTTTCAAAGAAATTTTATCCATAGCTGCTTTTACAAAATCATCAAAAACCTTAGATGATATCATAGAAACATTTTCTATCACTGACGAAGCTTTTAAAGTGGGGAATGTTTTTTTAAAGATCAAACCTGACGATATTTCAATTCTCTTTAGCTTACCTTTGTCTGGAATTAATATTTTTCCATTACCTAAAATGAGTTTACAAATACTTCCAGACAATTGTAAGGATTTTGTACTAAGAAATTTTGGAACGGTAGAGCACATAACAAAGGATCTTACAGTTTCAAAACTAAATAATGTACTAGAAACACAACAATTTCAAAATGAAACTGATTTTCCAAAACTGATTATTATTCTTGCAATGATGACCTTCTTCTTTCCCGACAACCAAAGATACTTACCATGGGGATATATTCCTTATATTATTGATCACAACAAAATGAACTCGGTATCTTGGCCAGTTCCAATTCATCATTCATTGATTAGAGCTTTGATGGCTTTCAAAACAAAGCCAAGAAACATGCCAGGTTGTTCCATGCTCCCAATTGTAAGTACAACATTCTAACTTTATGTTAATACATCTATGTCTATAAATTAAATTATATACATTATATATTTTAACAAGTAATATTTTGTTTGTAGTTTTTTCTATGTGAGCATGTCAATTTGATATCTCCATTAGCAACATACTGTTCTACTTTACCTAGATTTGGGAGGTGGAATATAAGAAGCTTGAAAAAAGTCATTTCAAGAGAAGCTTTGATAAACATGGACAAAAGAAAGGTATTATTTCTCACACAAGTACAAGAAATGTATACTGATAGATAGATATATCATAACATAATGTATATTAACAGTTTTCATTTTGTTATTATACAGTCATAATTTAAATGATAGTTACATATATCATTTTTGCACAAATACAATTTTCTATAGTTGCTACTAAAAAATGATAGTCAGATATAACATCACATGAAAAATGAAAATTATAAATAAAATTACTTCATTCATTGTATCTTAGCTCATTCATTACTATTTATGTTATTACGTAGATTTTTGTTGAAATAAGAAACCTGACTGAAGATGAAAAAGCACTTCTTCAACAAAAAAAACCAACAAAAATTTGTTCAGATGGATACAAATGAGAATATTGTGATACAAAAAGTAGAAAACTTGGAAGAGACATCAAAAAAGCAAGTTGACTCAATTAAACAGTACATTGAAGATTTGGAAAATAAATTAAAGAAGAGTGAAAAAGAATTAGAAATGGAGAGACAAAAAAGAATAAAAGCAGAAGGCACTATCATACAGTTGAGAAAAGAAATCAAAATGCTGAAATCAAAACCAAGAGAAGATATAGAAGCACCATCATTTGATCTGAATATAACCCAGGAAATAAAAAAGATGCAGGAAGAGAAAAAACAACAGCATCAGAAGGAACCTTCAGAGGAAACAGAAAAATCCCCGACAGTGAATGAAAGAACACAGAAAAAACCAAGCTCTTTAGTTTTAAGGGTTAAAAAGCGCCAACGAAGGAATAAAATTGATCCCAATTGCCAGTATGAAATTGTTCACAGAAAAACAAAGAAAAATGCTGAAAATGAAGACCAAAAGGAACAACCTGAAACTGAAGAAGGTCAAAAAAAAATACAAGTGAACAGAAACAAGAAGAACAAAATGAAGAATTTGATTATGAAGAGGAATCTGAAACTAAAACAGATGAGGAAGCCACTACAATTGAAAATGAAGAAATAATTGATGTTGATGGATACTCGCCATCAACTAAAGCTTACAAGAGTAAAGATATAACAAAAAGCAGTATTCTAAAATTATTGAATGAAGAACAGCAAAACAAAATTCTTACTTTCTTCAAATTTAATGAAAATGAGAAGTAAGATTTCTGATCTTTTTTCTTTCATTATATTTGTAATTAAATAAAACTGAAAAAAAAAACCAACTTGTCAATTATTGATTTTCAATTACAGCACTGTAGCATATGAAAAAGATGAAGGGAACAAAGGAGGAGTCACGATAGTGAAATCTATGTTGGAAGTTGTTCTATTTGAGGGGGTTACAGATGGACAGGTATGCATCAACTCAGAATTATGATAGTAAAAAAATGTATATAAATGTATAAAATGAAAGAATGATAGGTAATCTAGCATTCAACTTTCAAAGTGCATATAAATGAATTGAATGAGAGAGTGACAACTAAAAGCAGCATTAACATTTGTAAAATGCAGATAACTGTATAGGATAGGAGAATGATTGTTACAACTAGCATTCATAATTTTTTAAGTGCATATAAATGTAAAAGATGAGAGAATGATAGTTAGAACTAGCATTCGAAGTTTCTAACTGCATATAAATGTGTTAAATAAAAGAACGGTATTTAAAAACAACATTGGTATTTGTAAAGATCATATAAATATGTCAAATGTCAAAGATGATTGTTTAAACTATCATTTGCATTTTTCGGTGCATACAATGAAGTAAACATGTAAATGATAGTGAATACTAGCATAAATATTCCTGGTTCAAAAACAAAATATCCCATAAAACTTACAACCTTTTTTGTTTTCTTAAACAGATTATTGATTGGTTTTACTACAATCAGGAGATGTATGAACACAGTTACTACTTCACTACAATGATGATGGTAAGTATAAGCTTTTCATTATAAATGTTAAAAAATAATACAAAGTATTCTAATGCATATGAATGTGCAGAATGCTATAGCACATGATCAGCAAACTGTGATCAAAGACATAGTCATACCGGCAATAGATGTCATTGTCAAAGATGAATTTACAGAGAAAATTTTCTTCCCTCTACATTACACAAACCATTGGAGCTTGTTGATGCTAAACTATGAAACAATGCAGTGGAGTCATTATGATTCAACAAAACCAAAAACTAGATTAACAAGGACTTCAAACCCCAACTATAACCAAGCCATCATTCTTGTAAGAAAAGTATAATTTTTATATCAGTCTAACATTAATATACAACACTAATTTTTCTTCTTGCAGAAAGACAAAATTGAATTAATTTTCAAGAAGAAATGGGCAGAAGTAGGAATACTGAACAAAGAATTTCACAAACCTAAAGTGTTGCAGCCAAAAAGCCCACCACAGGATTGTGATTCGTAAGTAACTAATTCCATTTCTTCTCTTGTCATTGTAGTTTGTATATTCATCCAACTTTTGTTATTCTTTTTTAAATTACAGCTGACTACATCTAATGATCAAAATGATAGTTAAACCTACAACTGAAAATTTTAAAATGCATAAAATTGTGAAAATGAAAAAAAAACGACAGTTCAAACTATCATTTATATGTTTTCAGTGCTTATGAATTTATCAAATATCGAAAATGATTATTTACACTAGCATACATATTTGTATTTTTAAATTGCACTAGAATGCATTAAATATGCAAAAATGATAGTTAAAACTAGCATTGCTAATTGACAGTTCATTGAACTGCATCTATTGAACAAAAAGATTATGTATAAGATGTACATTACAAACACAGCAATGGTGTCTTTATGAGTGCATTGATTAATAGTGTGATAAAAATATAAAGCTATATTTTAGAATTCTAGTGTAAAGAATGCTATTTTATTTTAGCATTAGCTTATACTGTAATATTAACTAATATTTCCATATCTGAAACAGGCTTGATTGTGCATTCTTTGTCATGGCAAACTTGAAAAAACTGGACAAAGGTGAGATGCCAGATAAATATTCAAATGAAACGCTTAGAAACCTAAGAGCTGCAGTGGTGCTTGACATACTCAATGATCCACAATATAGTTGGTCAATGCAGAAATACTGATACAAATATTCTACATAAGAATAGCTGTTGCATTTTAACTTCTTTGAACTTTAGAATTATTTGAACAGAAACACTTCTGCTAATTAAACTAAGATGGAGTCTGATATGGAGTCTGAGATGAAGTCTGACATAGAGTCTGAGATAGAGTCTTATTTGTTATACAACGCTTGTATTTTGTTCTCAGTGCATAAACTGCTCAGATGTATTTGAACTTCTCGATTTGAATTTGACTTGATTATAATTGTCTATTTTCAGTACATGAACTACAATGTATAAACTAAAGATATATTCAACTGTCATTTTTATGTGTTTTCTGATGCTTTTACTGTATTTCTGAAGTGGTAAATAATCATTTACACTGAAATGCTAGATAAAACTAGCATTATGCGAAAATACATTTCTTGGTAATTGAACTGTGATGAATAATGTGTGGATTTATCCATATACCATTTATATATGATTTCCAATGTATGAACTCTGTTTCAAGAGTCATGACTACTGTTTACACTGTAACTTGCTTTTAACTGAAATGCTAGATACAACTAGCATTCAACTGTACATCATCATAATGTCAATTAATCACAAAACCACTTATGTAATCTCATTAGCTAATCATACAAACAGTATATCATCATCATCAGATACTTCATTCTTGCACAACAGCATTACTTAGTTCTATACAATAACATATTATGGGTTTCAATGTTGAAATTGTATTTCAAGTGAAATGCATACTGATTACAATGAAATGCTAGTTACAACTAGCATTGGACTAAAATGATAAGTACATCTAACATTGAATAGAAATGTTAATACTGAAGTGCAGAGCTAATACAATTCTTCAATTCATATTATATATTTTGCAATATGATTAAATAATAGATTCCTAAAAAAATCAACAACAAAAGGAAAATATAAGAACATCAGATATTTCAACTTAAAACAAAATAACCAAAACAGTTCACATTTTATTTTCTAATGAATTCACAAAGTATGACTTCATTCTTCTATAAGCTTTAGCAGCTTTACAGTTATAAAACTATTCTACACTAACAAAACACATTTTATTTTCTTAACTTTTTGAAGAAGCAAGGCAATTCCTTTTGTTGTGGCCAACTACATTACACAGGCTACATCTGTTTCTTTTACTTTGAGAATATCCAAATCCACCACGCCTCTTTGTAGATGGTCTTCCTGCACCACGAACTTCTTTAGGAGGCCTAATCAAAACATCATTTTCAGCAGCAACTGGTTTATCAAAATCTGGAATTGGATTGATAGCATTAGCATACGAAGATCTGAAAGCATTAACAGTAAAATATTCCTCCACAAAATCATAAACTGATAATCTAGACTTGTTAATGCACTTAATTGCATGCGCATATGGAAAACTAGTAACTCTCCATTGATTACAACTGTATAAACGATTTTTAAGATCAACAACCTGTGACTTAGGTGATTTAACTTCAAACACAAATTCCGAGGACTTATAAACATCCCAACCAAAGCCATCATCTACTAACTTAGACAAACGTTCCTCCATAACAGGGCAAAGATTTGTTGTCCACAAACAACATTCCTCTCTTCGTCTCGCCATTTTCTCCATAACTTTTACTCGAATACCATCCAAACAAGAAGTTATAGGCATAACTCTATCTTCCAAAATCCATGAGTTGAAACTTTCTGCGACATTTGAAGAATATTCACCATAACGCTTTCCTTGAAAAAACAAATCTGCCAATGGTCAAAAGGTTTATCTCTAAGAAAATTTTCTGCAGATGTACCCCCAATATCCTTAAATTTAGAAAGATATTGCTCAAAATCATACATATTAGAGGCTTTAGCACAAAGTTTGAACAACTCCACAATAGATGAATCACCTTTAGCTGACTTGATAACAGTACCAATATTATGTTCCATGTGAAGCAAACAATAGCTATGATATGAAGAAGGGAGTATTTTCGGAACACCTAAAATGAGACCCCATTGACGATCAGACATAAAAACTAAAGACCGATCTTCATTAAGCATTCCTTTCAAATGTGATAAAAACCAAGACCAATTAGATTCATTTTCATGTGAAACAATACCCATAGCAAGAGGAAAGAAACCTACAAAATAAATAATTAATGACAGTTGAGTAGTAAGAAACATGAATTATAGTAAACATCAAAACCTGTATTAAATGTTAATAATTTCTATTATACACAATTAAATTAGGTTCAAATGATATATGAATATAGCATATGTTATTTTAAAAGTCTTCCAGTTACTGCTGCATAAAATTTTAGTTCTTGTTTTTACATTTCTACTATAAAACATTTCTACTGTAACCAGCTCAATCATTAAACAAAATGAAGAAATAATTCTAGTGTAAACATGGATGCAGTAAAAATTATGTACAACTTTGAACAATGATAGTTTAATATATCATTACCAGAAAAATAAATAAGTAAGTAAAACAAAAGTAAAATGAAACTCATACCCTGGTTACCATTTTTACAAGTAGCAGCTAACAAAACACCTGGTCTTCCTTTCAAAGCAGCAGCATCTAAAAATATTAGTGGCCGACAGTGTTTAAATCCAAGTAGACAAGCACTAAAACCAATACAAACTCTCTCAAACTGATTAGTTAAAGCATTAACTTCCATGGCCACGTAACTACCAGGATTATACTTCTGTAACGCCTCCAAATACCAATTTAAATCGTTATGTGACATAGCATTATCCCCATATATTTCTTTTAAAGCCAACTGTTTTCCGCTATAAGCATAATAATATGACAGATTAAAATTGTACTCTCGTCTAAATTCATTCATAATATCCTTTGGCTTCTTCATAAAAGCATCTCGAATTTGATCAACAATCAAAGATTTAACAAATCTACTTGAAATATTAACTTTATTAACATCTCTAAGACCGGCTCCACACGAATGATGAAAATTGTACGTTCTAATAAAAAACCGAGAGAATAGACCAGGATCCGAAGAAGCATTAAGATAAAACTTACAACCATCCTTCAACCAAGAGCAATTAACTGAAATTCTATCAGGAGATTTTTTTACAAAAATCAAATCATAACCATTTTTAATTTTAATATGCCATTAAAAACTCCTGAAAATCCTCAGCTCCATTAAAACAAAAACCAAGAAAATCCACAATAGTTTTTTGAGAACCTTTCTTCAACATATCTTTCAAGTAGTAAGAAGAATCAGCATGTGAATCACTATTAGCACCAGAATTACTACCAATTGAAGTACTTTGAACACTTGCATAGCCTAATCCACAGCCAGCATTATCAGCTTCCATACCACAAACATTTTCCTTAACAGTGAACTTAAAATATTCACGCTTCTTGAAAATTAGAAAACACAAAATACTAATCAAATATGAATCGGTATCAATGATTATATTCTTATTCTCGAGAACATAAGATATCTCAGTACAAAATGGACTAAGATGTGGCCAAACTTCATAGATTTTAGTCATAACAGCAAACAAAGAAGAGCCTGTCGTAAGTCGAGTAGAAAAACAATACTCATTATGTTCAAAAATAACTAGTAAACAATTTGCTTCATCATTGTAGATATCAGTACTGCAAAAGAAATAAAAAAAACCAGTTAAAAATGCTAAATTAACATAGAATAATAGATGGATATCAAATTAACTGCTAAAATGAAAGAAATATAAATGACATGAAAAAGCAGATAATAAATGAACATAGGACAGTCAAATTAAAACAAATTATGAATACAACAACAAAGAATGCTATATAAATATAGCATAACGCAACAAACTACCTAAAAATTCAGAACAATGATAGATGAACATTAAAATTGTAAAACAATAAACCGTGCCGAATAAAAATAACAGTACATAATCAAATCTTACTTTGCCATTTAAACAAAACTAAAATAGGTACCCAAATCTGAAAGAAGACAAAACTGTGCAACCTACAGAAACAAAAATATACTTAATAATCGAAAATTATTAGTTCAGAGGAAGATAAGAATAAGATCGAAACAAATAAGAGCAACATACCTGAATGTAAGAAAATTGTTTAATAACGATCCAGAGGACGATGAAGATCAACGATAGAGAAACACGATGAAGATCGATAGACAATAGAGAAGATCGAACATAAAAATAAAGAAAAACGCGTCGTTGAATTGAAGATCGATGATCTAAGATCGGTAATATCATAATTAGATCAACGAGAAATGAAGAAGCAAAATTTAAATTTTACAAAAGTTTGTCCTTGGAACGAAAATAAAAAGCCCACGTCCTTTAAACGAAAAAAAAGATTCCGCGTCCGTAGGCCCAAAAAGAGAAGTAAAAACTTCCTCCAGCCCATTTTCCTGATTGTTTTAGCATGTATTTACCTAAGATTCATATTTTGCACTATCTTTTTGTAGGACGTATGACAGCCTTATTATAAGGGCACATGAGGCAGAAATGAACAAAGCCAAAGGTAAAAAAATTGCAGAGCCTAGTGATGATCCTGTGGATAATCATTCTTCAACGCAGTTAGACTCTGATTTTGAAGAAGAAACATGTAAAAAAAGTTCCTACAATACAAGTCGATTGCCCTGGCCCTTCCACTGCTGTCATTGAAAGTAAAGATAGTGGACAAGATTAATCAATTTCGCGGGACTTCAAATTTCATATAGTTAATGATATTTCGGCTAATAAACCTATAAGTAATTTTTCTTTTAAATTTCATAATTTGATTTTATTTCTTTATTCATAGTTAAATTTTTAGTTGTCGGACGTGAACATCTAAGATGTATTTCACACTCCCATATGATGAAAAATTGGAAGATTAATGATGAAGCGAGTATAATTTTGGAGGAGGTCAAGATATCAGGATTGCATGTTATAGTGGAGCATTCTTATTGTTGGATTGATTATGTTGTTATATCAGCTTTTGTAGAGAGATGTCATCCGAAGACCAATTCATTTCACTTTCCCTTTGGTGAGATGTCGATTAGTTTAGATGATGTTTATCACATCCTTAGAGTGCCCGTTGTGGGGCGGGTTTATTTAAAGAAAATGGTGGAAAAGATATTTCCTTAAGTGATTCTGCGAATCTTTTAGTTGATGATCTTGGGATAGAAGAAGAGGAGGCACATGATGAGCTGGAAGGTAAGCAGTCAATAAGGATGGATAGGTTAAAAGTTTTATTTTTTGGTACATCAAAAGTGGAAAATGCTTATAAAAATGCATATAATTGAGTCACTTGTGCTTTTCTTCTTATGTGTTGGGTTGTTCAGTTTTCTCTAATAAATCAGGCACAAAGATTTCCATCCATTACATGAATGCATTAAGAGAAGTTGGTCATCTTAATGAGCAAGCATGGGGAATGGCAATATTAGCCTTTTTATACCCTCGATTTTGGTTTGGCATATAAGAAAAAAGTAAACGGATTAGTGGATGTTTAACTTTTTTGATTGTATGCTTACAAACATATATATTAATAGTTCATTTTTTCTTTTTTACAATGGAATAATATTTATATTAAATTTCCTAGGAATGGATTTATGACCGCTTATCTAGTATGATTCCAACCGAAGCTCCTAATGAAGACTATGATTATACAATGCCACGGATGTGCAAGTGGACTAGCGTGAAACAATGTTGCAAAGCCGGCCTATGCAATTTTTCATCTTAGAGAGCAACTCGATTCTTTAACTAAGCAGGATGTAAGTTTTGTCAATGCACATATTATTATGTTTCGAAAATACAAAATATTGAAATGATTTGGTTATTTTAAAAAAATTGTAGGTTTGTTGGGACCCTTATTCAGAAATAAGAAGTCATTATCTATCAAATAAGTTTTCTTTTTATAATGGCATTATTGTTTACTACGACATTGCTAAACTTTATTACCCCGATCATATACTAAGACAATTTGGATGCATTCATTTTATTCCTAAAGAATCAATGTTCTTGGTTTTGCCAAAGAGGAGAATTTGGAAATTAGTATAAGGTTTTGTACCATAACGAGTTTTGGTATAATCAGCATTGGGAAGATCATGTTTTGGCAGCTGACAAAAGGTCCATGGTAATTAATTTTCCATAGGATTGTACTATGGACTATATGGATTGGTACATTGTAAAGTGTTATCCCATGGTACAAAATCCCAAAGTTAGAAAAATTGATGCAACTAAAAAAACATTTAATCAGAGCAAATTAGTATGTTTTTACTTGAATAATTATTATTTTATAATAGTACTAGTTACGCACGGTGATCGGTAACTATATACAAAAGTGTCATCACTTTCACATTTAAGCAATGTACGACTTAAAGTTTCATCATGACGCTCTTCATGTGTTCCATTGGTCGATACATGGCCTCTAAAGGAATTTGTTTACCCTTGTAATCGCAACACTGTCCGTCATGTCTATCATTTCCTTTCCAATTCTCATTGAAGAATGTTATATAAATTATATCTTTATATCGAATTACATTCAATGAATGCAATATAAAGCAAAAAATATTTAATTCTGCAAACTCCTAATATTATTTAATCAATTTGAAAAAATATATTATAAACAATAGCTTAGGGGTAAGAAATAAATATTTTCTTCTAATAATTTAATTTTTCAATTACTTTGAAGATGATAAAAATTAGAGTAAATCTCCATTTTTAACTTTCATGAATTTGAGAAGGTAAGAAGATAGAGAGGATAAATTAAACGCAGCAAAAGCAAAAAAGAAAAATGAAGAAGAAGAAAGGATAAATTTGGTAAATGATGGGATGAAAAAGAAAACAGTGGGGTGTATTTTTTTACTAAACACGGGGGTGGAAAAGAAGAATTAAGGGGTGTTAATAGATATAGCCAAGATAATATCTACTTGACTTACCTTTTTCCTCTTTTCTTTGAAGTAATTTGAAAGTTAATTCATATATATATATGTTGGATGAACTATGATTACGTCAAGCATGTTCTACAATGACTTGTAAATAATAAATAAATTTTGATCGATTCTAGATTATGGATGCACTTACATCTATGATGTTATATTTATGTAGAGCTAATGTTTTTGAAAGAAAATGTATATGGATCAGGGAAAGAAGAAGAAGAGAGCATATACTGATAGGCTTTGACATGGAATTACCATTACTTATAGATATTGCCAAGGACTTGCTACTAGAAGCACAGTTTTACGATGGTCACTAAAATGGAAGTACAAGCTTTGTGGATTTTCGGATGGAGACTTTGTGTATCGCCGATGAAATATTTAATAATCTATATCACTTATAAGATTTTATTATACTTTTTGTGATTTGCTATGATAATATTGTATTTTGAAATTAGAAAGTTTGTAGCTCATATTGTAATATTATTTGAATATCACATCTTATGATATGAAAATTGTTTCCTCTGATATATTATACTTTGTTTACAGAGCATTTTAAACTTTTCTTTGAATACATATTGTCACTACTATAATCATCTTCGAAGGAGTTCGGCGTGCTACTTGGTCACGGCGATAACAATTGCCAAATTAATAGTGTCGATGTCAATGAAAGAGTTATCACCATCAATAACTTCGAAGACAAGCAGTCTAAGGAGCTTAGGATGTCGTGCATCATCTATCTGCTTGTTGTCGACATCGAGCTTAACCAATGCTGCCACTTACCGACTTCGAGGATAAATGAAAAGAGATATAAAGATGACATCACCTCTTATGATCTATATCAAAGGAACAAGGGTACTGCAGTTCATCAATAACAGAATGTATACAACATTGTGTATGGCCAAAGAAGTAAAAGCATTGAGTATCATCAACGCCGTAAGCCATCGAGGAATGTCAATGTGCGTTGTATCGCATCTCATTGATGCTGGACTCAAGTAGTGCAATTATTCACCTATGGTCTTCACAACAAGCTCATCATCGATCATCATGAAGGCTATCAACCTTATATAAAAGCAGCACCACACTTCCTAAGCACTTTGAGCGTATAGCTTTACGATGATGCCAAAGGAATACAATGTGACACTGCTCTTCGCTAATGTTCAATACTGCACCTCATCCCATATACATCGAATCTCATCAACATTTGGAGGACTCGGTGTATCTATACAATGATTATGAAGCCTATCAATACTGCATTTTGATTAGTGTCACTTCGTACTTGCGTTGAAACCATCGCCCATATATGAGCGATATCGACCATCATGACTAAAGTCGCCAATGCCATAGTTCATTGTTATCATATATCTTCATTAAAGAAATGAAGGAGAAGCCCAGCAATATTCAACATTGATGGCTACCGAAGTTAAAAATGATGATGCCAAGCAAGCCAAGTATGAAGTAGTAAAGAAGCCGAAGGTGTTGCCAAGACCGTCGCTGAAGTTCATTGATGCTGAAAGCCATGCCACATATTCTCTATAAATATAGACCTATGGATGCCATTTTTGAGGATGAATTCCTCTCCTCCCACTTCTTACATTTTCAATTTTGTAACCTTAATCAATTTGGGGATTTTACCAGATTGTAACACTTGTATTTTGCACACATAAGTTTATGGAAATCAACAATTGCATAGCATATGTACTATGATTTGCGACTAGCATATTCGACTTTGACCCATGATTTGAACTTTGACCCATGATTTGAACTTTGACATGACTTCAACTTTAGACTTGCATAACATATTTGACTTCTATTTCAAACTTTCATATCGAATTGCATAATGACTTCGATCATAAATGATGTTTCACATGACTTTGACTTTAGTTATTAAACCAAGGATCGTTGTGGACGCATACATCAATTCAGTTACTTCGACTGACTTTAATATAGCCTCTCTTTGAATTAACACTGCTTTTACACACTTTGGGCTTAGTGAATTTATTCGTTAACATTTTGGCGCTAGAAGGAGGGCCCGAACCTCCAATTTCGTTAAAACCCTAAGTGGAACTACCCTAGCCTACATATTTAGGGTTTAATGAACTTTCCCTACCAAGCATATCTCATTCAAACTGTCCTGACTTTGATTGCATCATGCCAATTAACCATGTTAAGATGTCCAAAAAAACATCCTTTGAGCCCCGAACAACCAGGCCCACCTACCTAGTCACCATGACCCCCGGTTTCACTAGGAATAGATTTTAAGGATCAAGGCACTATAGATCATAGAAAATAAGAGAAGACAAGCAGCATCTTATAACCTAGACAAATGGAGCCTTAATCCATTCCATCTAGGGCCATCATCGATTTTTGTCCTAGTAAAATAGTGCAAGAGAGATAATGCCTTTTCAAGGATAAGAAAAGAGATTCAACTAAAGCTAGGGGGACCATTTTCAAAAGAGTAGTAACAAAGATTTCAAACAGTTCACTAGAAAGTGGGGAGGTATTGTTGGACACTCCCAAGGACAAAATGAAACTCGAGATTCTTTGGAAAGGAAGCTTGTTTTGGAAGCTAAGGAACTTTGTGTAAGCAACAAAAGAGCTAAGCATCAGCTAAAAGGTTAGCCTCTAAATAATGACTTCCAAAAGATTGCACTCTCACCACTTCTATGGAAAATATTTATTTCTTGACTAAAGGTGAGCTTAACTATTGGCCTTCACAAAAGAGGAGACCTAAGTTCCAACGAAATTGTGGAGTATCATATTGTCATTATCATCTTACAAATGGCCATGACACAAATCAATGCAGAAGATTGGAAGGGATGATCATAAATTTTCTAGGGCAAGGAAAACTCGATGAATTTGTAAAGAGATATTGGTCAAATTTATAGTAATAAAAGCTCTTCAAATAAGTGAATCTACTTGGTCGGGGAGTAAGGCTCCGCTAAATAATGAAATGCCTAAACCACTACCTAAGATGGTAGTAAGGGATTAAAGCCATTGTCTCCAGCTAACGTGGCCTAGACAAAGCACCTCATAGAGGAAGGACGGAATAATCCTTTAGTGCCGCCATTAAAGGCCTCACTAAAGCACTAACCAAGCCTTTAACGCTGTCATCAAAGGCATCGCTGAAGTGCCTTCTGGAGGGAGAATGGAGTAAGCCTTTAGTGCTGCCATCAAAGGCCTCTTTAAAGCACCGACCAAGCCTTTAGTGCCATCATCAAAGGCCTTACTAAAAAGCCTCATAGAGGAAGGTCGGGTAACCTTTAGCATGTCCAAAGCACCGAACAAGCCTTCGGTGCCATCATCAAATGCCTCACAGAAGCAGCTCCTAGAGGGAGGTCGGGTAAGTTTTTTGTTTTGCTTAAGATAGCAAACAAAACGCATTGGATGACTGACCTTAATCATCATCTAAGACGATGATAAGAGGTCCGATCCAAGTAGTAATCATAACCTAATATGGTGCCGATCAAATCTATTAAAATTCGGGCCAAGTGGTGTTCCAAATCAATCAGTCTTCTAGAGGAAGATCTATTAAAATTCGAGCCAAGTAATGCTCCAAATCAATCGGTCTTCTAGAGGAAGATCTATAAAAATTCGAGTCAAGTAATGCTCCAAATCAATCAGTCTTCTAGGGGAAGATCTATTAAGATCCGAGCCAAGTGGTGCTTCAAATCAAATAGACCTTCTAAAAGGAAAGTCCATCAAATATGAGTTATTTATGCTTCCTAATAATGCAATTTTCAGCTACCAGATATGAATTTCTAGTCTTCTTTTATTATTGCCAAATATGAATTTCTAGTCATCTATTATTGCCAGATTTGAATTTCTGGTCTTCTATTATTGCCAGATTTGGATTCTTGATCTTCTTATGTTATTGCTAGATTTGCATTTTTGGTATTTTTATATTATTGCCAGATTTGGATTTCTGGTTTTTATATTATTGCCAGATTTGGGTTTTTGCTCTTCTATTATTGCTAGATTTGGATTCTTGGTCATCTTATATTATTGCCAGATTTGGATTTTTGGTCTTCTTATATTATTGTTAGATTTGGATTTCTGGTCTTCTTATATTATTGCCAGATTTAGATTCCTGGTCTTCTTATATTATTGAAAGATTTGGACTTCTGAATTTTTATATTATTGCCAAATTTGGACTTGTGTTGTTAAATTATTGCAGATTTGGATTCTGGCCTTCTTATATTATTGTCAGATTTGGATTTTTGGTCTTCTTATATTATTTCCAAATATGGATTTCTGGTCTTCTATTATTACTAGATTTAGATTTCTGGTTTTCTATTATCAGATACAGATTTTTGGACTTTTTCTATTAGATAGATTTTTGGTTTTCTATTATTAACCATCAAATGAATTTCTTAGTCTTTTATTAGAAAACAAATTCTAGTATGAAAATTTCAGTTAGTAGGATTTTCAATTACCTTAACAAGCGGAATATTGATCTTGACATCAAGAGCTCAAAGTACAAAAAGCAAGATAATCAGATAATTCAATTCAAAGCTACATACTTCACATTTGAGGTAACTTTCATTCCAATGCAAGTTCGTTTATAACTAATATATTACATACAAAATTACATGTACAAAAATCAAGCAGATAAGAGGTTCTATTCAAAGCAAATCTTTGTTAAGGCTCAAGGTTCCGTGCTAGCTTATCTAAGTCCTTGGAATTAAAAGATCAGTGATGTGGCAAATGGCTACATCCAGAAGTTCTTTAATTTCCTTTTCCTTTCTCTAAATAGTGTTTGCATAGTCAACTGGATCAATTTGGATTTCCAAAGTGCACTGAAGGATCTCATTGGCTCTTTGTAAAGTTTGAATCATATTCTTTAATTATTCGATCTTTTGTTTAAGAGTATATTTTTCATGTTCAAACCTTTGAATTTTGCTTTCATATTCAATGATACGTTGAGATTATGTCATCGCTTAAGCCCAAATGTGGGTTTAATAAAGTAGGGAATTCTTGTCGAACCAGAGATCGAGATCTGGTCATTCTTTTGGGAGTAGCGGTAGGAAGGCCAACTTTGCCTTCATTTGCAATAAGCTCTAACGACTGATAATAGATTTGGCTTTTTATTAGCTCCACTTCAAGATCGTTTATTTATTGATGCAATTTAGCTATTTTAGCGTCAAAATCAAATAGAGACTTAGATTCATAAAATGATTTAGTCTTCTCTATCGATGATTGAACTCATTCGTTCTTCTTTTCATTTCTCTTTCCAAGCTAGAAGTTCACTCTTTCAGACCATTAAAAATCACTCTTAGTTGAAAGTATTTCCTATACCAATTTTGTGTCTTTGGATTATTCGAAAATAGTAAAGCCGAGTCATCTTGGAAAGATTTCTTCTTCTTAGTATCTGCTAGTAATCTATCTTTGATTTCAACAACCCTTGAGAAGGCATCAAGAGAATCAGATGAATGCACTAACTGATTTTTCTATTAAGAAAAAGTAAAACAAAGATCAATACACAAAGAAAGTAATAATTTCTTTCATTCAACAATGATAAAAGTTTACAGAATACTCTATTTTCAAACATTTAATTGATTCCTAAATCTTCAAAAGGGCATTTTTGGCCATTTCGAATGACTTAGCCGATAAAGTGAGTGTAGAATCAATGGAAGCCTTAATTTCTTCTGGGGTATAAACATAGGGGAACCGATGATTATCTCATTCCCCAACTGGAGGGCTATCACGACCATATATTAATTTTGTGTGATAGGATCGGATTTCGCTAAGCAACTTATCATTTTCATCACCCAAGAAGTCAAAGTGGAAGCGAGGGAAATGCATGTAAACTTCTTGTAAATCTCTAAGGAAACAATGTCTCGCCAGCTGTGATGTTTTGAGAATTGAAGATTTTTCTGTAAAATCTCTTTTTAAATTGAAAAATACACTCAAGAGATCCTTAGAACCTGACTGCTTGAGAAGTCTTTATTCTGTACAACGTGTTGAAATTAGACTAAGGATAAGAAACTAAAACGATAAAAATTCAAAGGTGAACCAAGTTGCATAGTACATTTATGCAAGACATTCAGGTTCATACAAGATTGATTTCTTATACATTTCAGAAATAAATCTCTTCCTATTATATTAAAGTTTTTCGGGGGGAAGAGAGTGAGAAGAAAGTGGTATAGAGGGCAGTCTAGGAGGGTTTCAACACACCTTGGGGTGAGGATCAGATCCATACTCATCCAAATATCTACGATGGTAGCATCTGAGCAAACCTCCATGGTTATCGCCTAAATATGAGAAATCGACAAATTTACCCCTACAATAAGCTTTGTACAGAAGAGACTCTACCACGGTGTTTCTGTCATCAATTAGCATCCAAAAGAGGGTCATCAGTTCGAAATTCTCTTTCATAAGTATTTCCCAGTAACGGCGAGCTTTCTTCATCCGAGGAACAATTTCTCTTTCTTTGAAATATTTTAATTTTTACGCGCTCTTAGCAAGCTTCTTGTACTTCTCAGACAATTCATTGTACTCTTTCAGTTGTTTGTCCAATTCTCTATTTAGACAATCTAGATCCATTTTGTTTCTATTCAAGCATCACATCATAGTACTATTCTGGTTTTCTCCTCAACTAAAATAATCAATGCATTGACTAAAAGTTACTTGATAGCTTAAGGCATTCGGATAAAGCGATCCATACCTGAGTGAGCGGAACTGAAGATGACGAGATTTTTCCTTTGTCCTTTTATTTTTGGCCTTGGGAAGCACTGTCCTTTTTGGGATAATTTATTCTTGGATATCATGGATTTTAGTAGCCTCCATCCTTGAGTAGCTAGGTCTGAGTTAGCATCTCCCGACCCATCCTAGTAGTCTGATGCCCTAGAGAGTCCGTCACCCCGTCGTTGTCGTCATTATCATCATTAGTACCATTATTTTCGTTATAATCCCCACCCCTATTCTTATTATCATCCTCCTCTTCCTCATTTGACTCTATTTTCTCATCACTTGGAGGATCATCGAAAGTTAACAACCTTGTAGCATCAACCTCCTCCTCTTTCTCAAGTGCTTAAGATTCATGAGACATTGCTTCAAACTTGTCCATAAACCTTTTGTTCCATGATGGAGGGAGAGAAGGGAAGCCAAAATCCGAGCATCTATGTCCATTATCAATGTATGCAATAAAAAGCGCCTTCTCATAGAAACTCTCACTAATAATATGGAGGGGCTTGCCGAGAAAATGGGACAATTTCTGTTTTGCATCCTTAATCACAACGGTTGACTTATCCAAAAGAACTTTCTTCCTTTTCGGCTTCTTCTTGAAGGTTGCATTCTCTACTATAAGCTAGGCCCCCCTTCATCTCAACCTCCTCAAGTGTTAATTATAAAGCCTTTGCCTTTTTACCAAAAATTATTAACAAGAAATTTTGTCAACATTTCCAATGCTTGATATTAGATTAATTTATATAGATTTAATCATATGGTTGAGGTAAATCATGTCATTGGGGACATACCTTTCGAATAGAATGATTAAGTAAAAAGGATCTAAGGTGATAGATCTGGCTTTTGATTAGGATGATCTAATCAAAAAGAGAGACAAATTACTAAACCTTTCGATATTATCGAAAGGTTGAGGAAACTGTTCTCGACTTCATTGGCAAAGATAGTATGATGGGAGAATAGCTAACCCATCAACCATGTCAAAGGGTTAAGATTCCGCTCCAACCTTTCGATCTGGTAGGGATAGTCATAGGTTATCAAATCTTTCGACCTTGTCGAAAGGTTTATGACGCCAGTAAAAGGTTGTCAAACCTTTCGTCCTTGTCGAAAGGTTTATGGGGTCAGTAAAAAAGACTATCGGACCTTTCGACCTTGTCCAAAGGTTTAAGTAATCAGTAAGAAAAGGCTATCGGATCTTTCAACCTTGTCGAAAGGTTTAAGAAATCAGCAAAAGGATACCAAACCTTTCGACTTTGTTGAAAGGTTTATAAGGTCAGTAAAGAATTATCAAACCTTTCGACCTCGTCAAAAGGTTTATGGGGCCATTCCAACCTTTCGACTAGATTGTCGTAATAGTAATCGCCTCCTGAAGCTATTCACATTCATCTAACTTTCAACTCTATCATTTTATCAAGTCGCATCTTCCCTTGAGGTTGAAAGTAATCATTCATCAATATTTTTACCTCTTTTCGGTGAAAGGTTTATGGGGCCATTCCAACCTTTCGACTAGATTGTCATAATAGTCTCTTGAAGCTATTCACATTCATCTAACTTTCAACTCTATCATTTTATTAAGTCTCATCTTCCCTTGAGGTTGAAAGTAATCATTCATCAATATTTTTACCTCTTTTCGATCACGCCGAAAGGTTGTATTAAAAACCTTTCGACCTTATCGAAAAGGAATGCTTACTCATTTCTATATCTCTTTATTCGTTTCAACCTCTTGGGTCGATAACCCTTTCGTGGAATCCCTACGAAAGAATTACTGATGTCATAAAGAGTTAATATAATATGTCATCAGGGATCTGATATTGTATATCACAAGTTGTATTTCCCTTTTCGTAGCTGAAATCATTAAATTAAGGAAATAAAACACATGAAAATATCCCATGATGGTTCCATGACATATACTCGGAATGAACGAAGAAGGTATGAAATAAATCATATATGATCAGCCGTTAATGTTGAATTAACGCCTGATCAGGACCATCTCCAAATTCAAAGTTTATCACAAGCCATTATCCTCTTTATTTTCTCATAATGAAGTTTGATACAAAGTTTAAGAGACAAATCCCCCAATTTAATTTCTAAATTAGGGTAAAAACGTACTAAGCGGGAGCGGAAGTTGTAGAATGAGAACAGAGTGAGAAAATCTGATCTAAGCTAGACCCCTTGGGTCTTATTTATAGATGCAGACGGCCCTCCTTCCGACTTCATGCTCTCGACTGGGTCGGAAGGTCTCCATATTATATGTCGCCTTAAACCCTTCGTCTTCATCGAAAGGTTTGCTTTTCCATCTGCTATTATGAACCTTCTGCCTTTTTCGAAAGGTTTGTTATTCTTATGCCTCTATGATCCTTCCGCCTTTATTAAAGGGTTTCGTCTTCCTTATACTGTTGTGAACTTTTTGACCTTGTCGGAAGGTTGCTCTTCTTTTGGTTGTTGTGAGCCTTTCAACGTTGTCGAAAGTTTGTTTTTCTCTTGTTTATTGTGAATCTTTCGACCTTGTCGGAAGGTTACTCTTCTTCAATGATGTCGAAAGGTTGTCTTTCATTCTCTGTTGACTTATGAGTGCTGCTTTCTTCATAAACCTTTTGCCGTTGTTGAAAGGTATTTTGTGTATGTTCCAACTGGTTCGAAAAGCTTGCTATGCTTTTGAAAAGGTCATTATAGGGTTGCCTGCTCTTGCTTTGACTTCTCCACCTCCTTCGGAAGGTAATAACTCTTTGAATGTTGAGGGATGAAGCCTTTCGAATCCTTGGAAAGGTCTGGGGCTGCTATACACTGTTAACTGCATCTCTTCGACTCCTTCGAAAGGTCTGATCTGAACTTCTTTACTTTAGTCTTTGTTTTATGATGATGGTTGTGGGACTATTCTTCTATCCCAACCGGAAGGTGCTTGGCAGTTTTGTACCTATCTGTTTCGTTGTGCCTTAGTAATTCTTTCTTTCATGATTGTGGAAGGTTTGCTTCAAGATTCTTACGTGCTTCTCTTTACTAGCATTGAACGATCCTTTCGACACCATCGAAAGGTGACTTTACTTGTTGCTCTTTATTTATGTGGAAGTTTTCTAGAAGGCCTTCTTTATCTTTATTCATATTTTATGGTTAACATTTAGCCCCCCTCCTTGTATAAAGAAGGCTTTTGTTCTTTAGGACAAAAATTCCAGGATTGGAAAATTTTCCCTGTATTCCTACAATATATCTAATAATATTCGCATAGTTAGAGCTTCTTCTAGTGCCAAAGATGTTAACAATAAATTTTATCAACATCTCTATTGCTTGATATTAGATTAATTTATATAGATTCAAGCATATGGTTGAGGTAAATTTTGTCATTGAGGACATACCTTTCGAATAGAATGATTAAGTCAAAAGGATCTAAGGTGATAGGCTTTCGATTAGAATGATCTAATCGAAAAGAGAGACAAATTACTAAACCTTTTGATATTATCGAAAGGTTGAGGAAACCGGTCTTGACTTCATTGGCTTAGATAGTATGATGGGAGAATAGCTAACCCATCAACCATGTCAAAGGGTTAAGATTCCGCTCCAACCTTTCGATTTGGTAGGGATAGCAATAGGTTATCAAATCTTTCGACCTTGTCGAAAGGTTTATGATGTCAGTAAAAGGTTGTCAAACCTTTCGTCCTTGTCGAAAGGTTTATGGGGTCAGTA
This sequence comes from Allium fistulosum, assembly GCA_030737815.1. Taxonomy (NCBI): domain Eukaryota; kingdom Viridiplantae; phylum Streptophyta; class Magnoliopsida; order Asparagales; family Amaryllidaceae; genus Allium; species Allium fistulosum. The sequence goes on from CM060907.1 coordinate 858,577,332, forward strand.
AAAAAGGCTATCAGACCTTTCGACCCTGTCGAAAGGTTTAAGCAACCAATAAAAGAAAGGTTATCAGATCTTTCAACCTTGTCGAAAGGTTTAAGCGATCAGCAAAAGGATACCTAACCTTTCAACTTTGTCGAAAGGTTTATGACGTTAGTAAAGAATTATCAAACCTTTCAACCTTGTCGAAAGGTTTATGGGGTCATTCCAACCTTTTGACCAGATTGTCATAATAGTAATTGCCTCTTGAAGCTATTCACATTCATCTAACTTTCAACTCTATCATTTTATCAAGTCTCATCTTCCCTTGAGATTGAAAGTAATCATTCATCAATATTTGTACCTCTTTTCGGTCACACCGAAAGGTTGTGTTTAAAACCTTTCGACCTTATCGGAAAGGAATGCTTACTCATTTCTATATCTCTTTATTGCTTTCAACCTCTTTGGTTGATAATCCTTTCGTGGAATCCCTTCGAAAGGATTACTAATGTCATAAAGAGTTGATAAGATATGTCACAAAACCGTATCAGGGATCTGATATTATATATCACAAGTTGTATTTCCCCTTTCGTAGCTGAAATCATAAAATTAAGGAAATAAAACTCATGAAAATATCCCATGATGGTTCCATGACATATACTTGAAATGAACGAAGAAGGTAAGAAATAAATCATATATGATCAGTCGTTAATGTTGAATTAACGCCTGATCATGATCATCTCCAAATTCAAAGTTAATCACATGCCATCATCCTCTTTATTATCTCATAACGAAGTTTGATACAAAGTTTAAGAGGCAAATCCCCCAATTTAATTTCTAAATTAGGGTACAAACGTACTAAGCAGGAGCATAAGTTGTAGAATGAGAACAGAGTGAGAAAATTCGTTCTAAGCTGGACCCCTTGGGTCTTATTTATAGATGTAGACGGCCCTCCTTCCGACTTCATACTCTCGACTGAGTCGGTAGGTTCCCTTTTATATGTCGCCCTAAACCCTTCGTCTTCATCGAAAGGTTTGCTTTTCTATCTGCTATTATTTTTATGAACCTTCCACCTTTGTCGAAAGGTTTGTTATTCTTATGCCTCTATGATCCTTCCGCTTTTATTGAAGGGTTTGTCTTCTTTATACTATTATGAACCTTTCGAACTTATCGGAAGGTTACTCTTCTTTTGGTTGTTATGAGCCTTTCGACGTTGTCGAAAGGTTGTTCTTCTCTTGTTTATTGTGACCCTTTCGACCTTGTCTAAAGGTTGCTCTTCTTTTGGTTGTTGTGAGCCTTTCGACGTTGTCGGAAGGTTGTTCTTCTCTTGTTTATTGTGAACCTTTCGACCTTGTCGTAAGGCTGCTCTTCTTCAATGATGTCGAAAGGTTGTCATTCATTCTCTGTTGACTTGTGAGTGCTGCTTTCTTTATGAACCTTTCGACGTTGTCGAAAGGTATTTTGTGTATGTTCCAACCGTTTCGAAAGGCTTGCTATGCTTTCAAAAAGGTCATTATAGAGTTGCCTGCTCTTGCTTTGACTTCTCCACCTCCTTCGGAAGGTAAGAACTCTTTGAATTTTGAGAGGTGAAACCTTTTGACTCCTTCGGAAGGTCTGGGGCTGCTATACACTGTTAACTGCATCTCTTTGACTCCTTTGAAAGGTCTGATATGAACTTCTTTACTTTAGTCTTTGTTTTATGATGATGGTTGTGGGACTATTCTTCTATCCCAACCGAAAGGTGCTTGGCAGTTATGTACCTAGCTGTTTCATTATACCTTAGTAATTCTTTCTTTTATGCTTGTGGAAGGTTTGCTTCAAGATTCTTACGTGCTTCTCTTTACTAGCATTGAACGATCCTTTCGACACCGTCGAAAGGTGACTTTACTTGTTGCTCTTTATTCATGCGGAAGTTTTCTAAAAGGCCTTCTTTATCTTTATTCATATTTTATGGTTAATAGAAATATGTTTATCATTCTTTTCTTTAAGGAGTAAAGCTTCTGTTTCCTTTAGAGAAATAGACAGTTTTTCTGTTTCTTGCACGGCTTCATCTCTCGACGTGGTTAAATCAATAATATAGTTGTTAAGTGAAGAATTATGCTCCTTAAGCTTGGATATCTCACTTGATGATTCTGAAGCTTCATCTTGAAGTGAAAAAAATGTTTGGCAAACTAAAACGAGTAACAAAACTTGAGAGCTTAAGGCAGTTAGTCAAGAAGGTACATACCAGCAAATGTTGCCTAAAAAGGGCAAATCGATGGTAATGGGTGTAGGAGGAAGGTTGTAATGGCTTGAGAGTAGAAAAGGAAGAGGGTTGAATGACCAGTTGGAGAAGGTCATCAAACTTACTGACAGGAGTTGACGATTGAGACTTAGAAGGAAGGAGATCCTCTGGTGTAAGATAAAATCCAAGATCCTTACAAATATGCTTCAGAGGTTCAAAAGAGCTCAGGAAAGAAATATGGAGAAGTGGGTCCCGAGAATGCTCTGCTTCAACCACCTATTGAGCCTCTTCTCTGGCAGCGTTAAGGTTAGCTTCTTCTCCGGCAACGTTAAGGTTTGAGGTCTCGAGATTTGAGTCGGTACCAACCAACTCTTCCTCTTCAATAATAATAGGGGAATGCATGTCCCCGATCTTCGGCTTCTTGCTGAGAGAAGGTACGACTGCAAAACTATCGCTCAAATTCCTTTTTGCAAATGTGAATGAGCTAGAGATAACATCCCTAAGAGATTAAGGTTTAGGAGCATGAACCGGGATAGAAGAGTCATCTTTATCCGATTATCCATGAGAGCGTCTTTTATAGCCTCCTTTTCTGTGGGAGAAACCATTTAAGCGGACGAACCTGAATCAAGGCAATAAGCTTATGAGGTGATATAATAATAAATTTTGAACGAATGCAATGATACCTTACCAGGAATCTCGAGCTGAATAGGGGAGTTGGATGTAAAAGATTCGGATTTCCCCGTTACCAATGAGCTTTTGCCCCGAGAATTGTACTTTACCATCGGAGGCTCCTCCAGGACTTTATGGCCATCTAAAATGATAAAATATTGAAGAAGCTTAACCAGCGTTAATAGTCTAAGACTGTTCTCCATTTCCTTTGATGTTTGAGTTAGTGATACCACAAGTTTTGATCCTTGAGGTTTAACTTCTTAGGGGCACGATCTGAAAGAGATAACAAAGAGTAATAAATCAACATGGATAAGTAGGAAAAAGAAAGCTTACCAGTAGTAGAAAATGTTCCTCAAATATTAGTGAAGCATTTGATAAAGAAAATTTGAGTCTCACATCCTCTTGTTTTGATAACACTTTCAAAAATCAAGCTTTTTGTATGGGAATGGGTTCGGTACATTTGTTAGCCCGGTTGTTCCCCAACCTTAGCAAGGTCAACTATGCGATGGATAATTTCAGGACTAAGAGATAGGAGTCCAGCCTCTCGAGCTAATACTTCCAAGCGTGTCAAATATGTATAGGAATTTGGTAAGAAATAGATCGGTGCAATATATAGGTGCTTCAAATATGTGAGGAGTAACCCTAGGAAAGGAAGATAGCCTATGTGCCAGATATGAATAACAGAAAACACAAAGTATCCCTCCAGTGGGTATAAATGTTATCTGTAGCGCCAGCAGGAATGACCGGACCCCAGTAATTTCAATTTGTTGAGGAATGGAGTCCACTTCAGTGTGGGTGGTAATGTATGATGGATTCAAAATAATGTCTCCCTTCTTACTAGCAGAAGGAGAAGGTTTGGTTTCTTTACAAGCTTTCTTAGTGGGCTTCTTGCCAGATTGTTGGCCTTCCATTTTTCCCGCCACGTGATGTTATTCCAAACTTAAAAAATTACTAGGATTCATATTATATAAAAAATTAATACATGCAAAGTCTAAAATTATTGTTTAAGTAATCTATTTACTACTAAAATAATAAGGTATATGTTAATCACAGGGAAGTAACTCTTAAATGGCTAATGCCAAACTTATTAGTAGACTTAAATTTCGGCCTTAATAAAAGAAAAACATAGAGAAGATGTATGGAAGATAAGTAAGAATAGGTATGCAGGACCAATAAGCCCATGACGACTACGATAAGTAATTTGTATTATCAAACATTAATGAACTACACAACCATAACTAACATCAAAATAGTAGGGTCATCGGCATTGATGAATAGCGGCGATGTGAATTGGAAACATAATAGTTGGTTAGACAATTTACATGTTTGAGGCAATGGTGTCGAAAGTTTCAATGTCATACAGAGCTTCATTTGCAATGTTAAAAGTGATTGTGGGAAAGTAAAGAAATTGCTATTAGAACATGCTTAGGAGTAAACGTTGAAGATAAGCAGTGTCATCCTTAATTGACGGCGAGCTTACCTGTTGCCGTGTCTAATCAAAACAAATATTGTCGATGACCTCTAATTTCTCAACTAGGGGTAGCTGCACTTCAACTTAGTTGATGAGGTGTGAGATGACTTCGTGCTCTATTGGTGTTAATTAAACAATAAGAACCCTACTTGTGTCGATTTTCACGACAATAAGAGGTTGTCGCATCTCATCAAAATTAAAGTTCGATGTTTCCAAAATACTAAAAATTTCATTAGAACTGAATGTCATGCTAACATCACAGCATTACTTTAAAATTATTATAGAGGCTATTAATGTTGCATCCAATAACATCTATAACTCCGAATGGGTCACTGCGTTTCCCTGTATTCATTTACGATGGGCAAGAAAAATGATAAAGGGTTTTATTAAGTTCGGGTTCATAATAATGTTGAGGACCTTCGGTGTCAATCATAACAACAACGTCGTGAATGATCAATAATGGTATAGTGAAGGTTGGAAATGAGTCTCGGGTTTGATAAGTCACTTTCATCGGTCAATAAACCTAAAACACATCAACTTTTCTCGACGGCGTGGATTAATGTCAAAACCTATTTATGCTACATAGAGGCATTATGCCAATGGTTTAGTAACCATCAATTTAATCAATCCACATCAAATGTATTGGTAGTATCGTGAACAGCGACACCAGAATGGGTCTAAAATAATAGTGGACTTGGGTACAACAAACAACTCGCTTCGTCATCGAACTAAAATCTTTAAACACTCAAATTAACATCGAATACGAAAACATGACATCCAGGAATAACAAATTTGCAATTTCGATCCTAACATGTTGATAATCAAATTAAATTTAACAGAACCCCTAAATTGAACCCTAATAGCAACCTTAAAGCCAAATTGTTCGAATCGGCCTCTTAATTAAATCGATTTGAATGAAATTCATACCTGATTAAAGATTGAGGGCTTAAGAATTGAAGAAATTTAAATTTTCTTAGAAATTGTTTTATTCCTTTTGCTTGAGTTATCAATTGCAGGTAAAAGGATAAAAGAAAGAAGCCTGCGTATTTATAGAATAAAACAAGCACGATAGAGCCGTTGGGTTAATTCTAAGCAGACGGTTGGATTTTCAAGAGAAGATCAAGAGGCGGGAAGGATGATGTCAACACTATTGACTTGAAAATTCAATGCTTCTCCTAAACTAAGGAGCAAATGTTACTACTATAATCGTTGTTGAAGGAGTTCGGCATGCTATTTGGTCACGGCGATAAGCAGTGCCAAAACATTAGTGTCAATGTTAGTGAAAATGTTATCACCATCGATATCTTCGAAGACGAGCAATCTAAGGAGCCAAGGACATCGCACATCATCTAAGTTTCCTGTTGTTGACATCGAGCTTAAACAATGCCGCCTCTTATCGACTTTAAGGATATATGAAAAGAGATAAAGAGATGACATCGCCTCTCATAATCAGTTTCGAAGGAATAAGGGTACCGCAATTCATCAGTAACAGAATGTATACAGCATTATGTACGGCCAAAGAAGCAAAAGCATTGAGTATCATCAATGATGTAAGCCCTTAATGAATTTCAATGTGCCTTATATCGCATCTCAATGATGCTAGACTCAAGTAGTGCAATTATTCACTTATGGTCTTTACAACAAGCTCGTCATCGATCATCATGAAGGCTATCAACTTTATATAAAAGCAGCACCACACTCCTAAGCACTTTGAGAGTATAGCTTTACGATGATGCCAAAGGAATACAATGTGACACTACTCTTCGCTAACGTTCAATACTACATCTCGTCCCGTATACATCGAATCTCATCAACATTTGGAGGATTCAGTGCATCAATGCAAAGCGGAGTCGATGGTAGATGCCCCCAATGACGACGAAGCTATCAATACTGCATTTTTATTATTGTTACTTCATACTTGCATTGATACCATTGCCCACATATGAGGTACGTCGACCATCATGACTAAAGCCGCCAATGCCATGGTTCATTGTTGTTGCATATCCCCATTAAAGAAATGAAGGCGAAGCCAAGCAATATTCAATATTGATGGCCACTGAAGTTAAACATGTTGACGCCAAGCAAGCCAAGTACGAAGTATTAAAGAAGCCGAAGCTATTGCCGAGACCATCGCTGAAGTTCATTGACGTCGAAAGCCATGCCGCATTACCTCTATAAATATAGACCTAACGGTGCCATTTTAGAAGATGAATTCCTCTCCTTCCACTTCTTACATTTTCAATTTTGTATACCCTAAATCAATTTGGAGATTTTAGCCGATTGGTAAAAATTTACTTTGTACACATAAGGAATTGAAAATCAAACAATTGCATACCATGTACTATGTTTTGTGACTAGCATATTCGACTTTGACTCATGATTCGAACTTTGACATGACTTCGACTTTGGACCTGCATAACATATTTGACTTCGATTTCAAACTTGCATATCGACTTGCACAAAGACTTCGATTATAAATGATGTTTCACATGACTTTGACTTTAGTGGTTAAAGCAAGGATCTTTATGCATGCATACATCAATTTGTTGACTTCGACTGACTTCAATATAGCTTCTCTTTGAATTAACACTGCTTTTACACACTTTTGGGGTTAGCGAATTTATTCGTCAATATATACGATGAATTATATATGTGATATGAAAATCAATGTTTATGATATGTCATAATCCATTTGTTTTATAAAATTAATACTAATGGTGTAGAATCATAATTTTCTATTAGCAATCAGCCAACTGCTTAAAAATGTTTCCAGCATCAAGATTAGTAAAACTTATAGATGCTACAAAATGTTGCAAAATTGAATGGCAGAGAACAAATAGAAAAAATCATTTAATTGTAGCAACATTAATAATTGTTGCAGAAATATATGGTAGCAATGCTCATAAGCCTTAGTAAGCTTAGTAACATTTACAAGTTTGATAAATTTAGCCGATTTATTGCTCACTCCATTTGTAATACTTAAAAAATGTTACCAAAACTAATTGTAGGATTTATAAATGTTAGAAATTGTCAAAATTATTTGCACCACATTAGGAATTGTTTGTTTTGGCAAGATATATGAAACTAATCTCGCAGTAATCATTCATCGTGTCAATGTCAATTGTTAGTTAAATGTCAACTTTGAACGGGCTTAACTCAGATTGCGGGTGTTGATTCTCATGAGGAACCGGTTTAAAGCTGTTAGAGAGAATAGGGATAATTTTGGAGCATAGGATAAGACATTTTGCAGTTTTTGGTAGTAAAGTTGCGAGACTTTAATGTTATGGAAATTTCCAATCCGAGACCGCTCGAACACAATTCCCAAACGCAGCGGAAAAGCTAGATCGCGATAGACGATGCAAAACAACCAATCGATAACTCAAATCAATCTCAACCAAAACCAAGATACGATCACAACACCGAGATAGGCAATATATAAGAGCAATAACAATAAGTAAATCACACACCGATTTATAGTGGTTCCACTAACAACTTGTTAGTGTACGTCCACTTTGAGAGAGAGCTTTTATTATTACCAATGAAAAGAGTACAAGAGATTGTTTACAATGATCAACTAATCACTCTAGAATATATTTGTGGAGAATAGGATTGAAGAGATTAGGATTCACCAAAACCCTAATAGAAGAATTAAACCCTAGATTAGAAGTGATTAGCATATCTCACAAAAGGCAGCTGAAAATAACATTTATAATAGGGTAGAGATCAAAACCGAATGACCAAAATACCCCCCAATATCAGCACAAGCAAAATAGAAGACCCATGCCCGAAACTGGAAAACTGCCGAAAAACGGTCGACTGGTCATTTTTGGACCAGTCGACTGGTCCAGAGACCCTTGCTCTCTGGACAAAACCGGTCGACCGGTAGAAATGGACCGGTCGACCGGTTTTGGGCAGCAGTGCACAATAGTGCACTGTTTGCACCCGGAACTCCCCCCCGAGCTCCGCTACTCCGGCCGCTTCCTCCTACGCCTCGCTACTCCACTCCTCTTCAACTCCAACATATCGTGTCGCCAAAATTTAACACTCCACCTCGACACTATATCCATCTCCATCACCAATGGTACCATACCATCATCAACACCGATAGCTCCAACTATCGCCACTTCTACCTTCACCAAACATGAATGCTTCCTCAATGGGTTCCGGCAAGGCCACCCCCCATTGCACTTCACCAACGAGTTCAGGCACAAAACCCCCACCCGCTAATGAAGTGTTGGAAACACCCAAAACCAAGACGATCTCACCAAAGACCCGAACACTTAGGAGTGTAAACTAGTGTTCGCCAAGAAAATAGAACCACAATCTCACCCCAATACTCTTCTTCATCTACCAACCAAGCTCATCTCTCACCCGTGCCACCCCGTGGCACCTAGCACTCCTCTAAGCAAATCAAGTTCGAGCAATGCTCGAACTTCCCAAACGGCAATGCTTTAGTAAACATATCCGCCGCATTATCCTTTGTGTGCACTTTCCGAAGATATACTTGCTTATCCTCATCCATGGCTACCAAGAATGACTCCCTCACTTCAATATGCTTAGTACGTGAGCTAAACGCCAAATTCTCCGCCAAATGGATAGCGCTTTGGCTATCACAATGAACATCGATACTATCGTGTCCAACACCCAAATCACACAACAATCGCTTCAAATAGAGTGCCTCCTTAGCCGCCTCCACCGCGGCTATCAACTCCGCCTCCGTAGTGGATAAAGCTACTACGGTTTGCAATCTCGATCTCCAACTTATGGCCGTGCCACCAAGTGTGAAGACATACCCGGAAGTTGACTTTCTCCTATCTCTATCACCGGCGTAGTCCGAATCACAATAACCAACCAACTTGCAATTCATTCTCCCACTACCGCCAAAGACAAGACCATGAGATGACGTACCTTTGAGATATCTCAAAATTAGCTTTACGGTTTCCCAATGCGATTTCCCCGGATTAGCCATGAACCGACTAACCACCCCGACGGCATTTGCAATATCGGGCCTTGTACACACCATGGCATACATCAAACTACCAACCGCACTTGCATATGGCACCGTTGCCATATAAGCCTTGTCCTTCTCCAAGGTAGGTGAACCTTTACTCGAAAGCTTGACATGCAAAGGTAAAGGTGTAGTTGTCGCCTTTGCATTCTCCATGCTAAACCGGCTAAGCACTTTCTTGATATAATCCTTTTGAGTTAATTTCAACTCAAAACGCTTCCGATTCCTTTCAATCTCCATGCCCAAAATTTTCTTTGCTTCTCCAAGATCCTTCATCTCGAACTCCGATTTCAATTGTAATTTCAACTTGTTGATTTCATTCTTGTCCTTGGAAGCAATGAGCATGTCATCCACATACAAGAGTAAATACACCCAACAATCATTTCCCAACTTCTTGAAATAAACACAAGCATCTTTGATGCTTCTATCAAAACCATTTTCAAGCATAAAATGATCAAACCTCTTGTACCATTGCCTAGGTGATTGCTTCAACCCATATAGTGATTTCTTCAACTTGCACACCATATTTGACTTCCCATTTACCCCAAAACCTTCCGGTTGCTCCATGTAAATGTCTTCATCCAAGTCACCATGCAAGAAGGCGGTCTTCACATCAAGTTGCTCCAACTCCAAGTCGTGAATAGCAACTATGGCAAGTAATATCCGGATAGAAGTATGCCGCACAACCGGTGCGAATATCTCATCATACTCCTTTCCCTTCCTTTGTGCAAACCCCTTAGCCACTAGCCTAGCTTTGTATCTCCCATCGTCCTTCACCTTGTAAATCCATTTGCACCCAATAGCACGGTTTCCTTTAGGAAGTGGAACCAAATCCCAAGTTTGATTCTTCATTAACGATTGCATCTCTTCCTCCATGGCACAAACCCATTTCGAGCTATCACTCGAATTCATGACGTCATCAAGGTCCATCGGCTCATCTTGGACTACTATAAACGCATAGTCCATATTATCACAAAAGCTAAGATAATTCCAATCACCATATCTCTCGGGTGGTCTTATAAGACGACGACCCACCCGAGTAGCAATACCATCACCCGGACTCCTTTCGGCTCCACCTTGAGTCGAATCTTCTCTAGAATCGTGCACATCACCTACACTACTAGAGGCACCTTGTGGACTATGTGATGTACCATCAACCGCTCCCTCCTCACAAACATCTTCTACTACTCTACTCTCTCTAACCCTTGGACAAAATGTGGGAATAACTTCCTTCTCCTTCGATTCACCATGAACCAAATCCGGAACATCCGATGAGCTCTCATTCTCCTTGAACATTGCCGACTCATCAAAAGTAACATGACGAGAGTTTATTACTTTCTTCGTTTCCGGATTCCAAACCCGATAGCCTTTCACTCCTTCCGTATAACCAAGCAAAACCCCTTTGAAAGCTCTAGGTTCAAGCTTATCATTTCCCGGATCATGCACATAAACGGGACTTCCAAAAACACGAAGATAGCTCAAGTCAATACTCTTACCTCTCCACACTTCCTCCGGAATTTTGTTATCAATAGCCGAGCACGGAATTCGATTAATAATGTGAACCGCGGTTGACATAGCTTCGGCCCAAAATCCCTTAGACAAACCTGATGTCAATCTCAAGCATCGAGCTTTCTCTAGTAGAGTACGGTTCATCCTCTCCGCAACTCCATTTGATTGCGGATCTCCCGGTGTAGTAAAATGTCTCCGAATGCCATGATGCTTGCAATAATCTAAGAATTCTCCGGAAACATACTCCCCGCCATTATCGGACCTAAGAACCTTCAAAGATTTACCACTCTCATTCTCAACAAGAGCCTTCCATACTTTGAACTTAGCAAATGCCTCCGACTTGGCCTTCATTACATACACCCAAACTTTGCGAGAAAAATCATCAATAAAGGAAATGTAATACTTTGCTCCACCCAAGGAAGCAACCGGTGCCGGTCCCCAAACATCCGTGTGCACATACTCAAGAACGCTTCTTGAATCATGTTTCCCTTCACCGAATGAAACCTTTGTTTGCTTCCCCATGACACACTCTTCGCAAAACTCTAGCTTGTTGAAACTCTCTCCACCAATCATCTCCCTTTTCCGAAGAATCTCCAAACCCTTCTCCGAGACATGACCCAATCTCAAATGCCACAACCTAGTCGCATCCAAGTCACGAGAACTATCAACGCCAACACAAGTTTCACCTTCTATGGTCACTCCTTGAAGCAAATAAACACCATGAACTTTAGCACCTTTCATAACCACAAGCGCCCCCTTCGAAACCCTCAAGCAATCTCTCTCAATAGTGATCTTGCACCCCAAAGAATCCAATTGCCCCAAAGAGATAAGGGACTTCCTAAGTCCCGGAACATAGCGTACATTAGTGAGAGTACGAACTACTCCGTCAAACATCCTAATTTGCACGGAACCGATGCCCTTCGACTTACACATAGCACCATTACCCATAACAATCGAATTTCCCTCTCTAGCTTTGAAAGAAGAAAAACAATTCCTATTAGGCGTCATATGATAAGACGCCCCCGAATCGAGCACCCATTCGCTACCCGAAACATCCGATGCCACCGCCGTCAATACATCAACTTCTCCCTCACTATCAACACTCTCCACCGCAACCGATGAAGACGCCACTTCCTTCTTTCCTTTCTCCTTGTCCGGACACTCATTCTTCCAATGACCGGGCTTCTTACAAATATAGCACTTGCCTTTCTTTTCCTTCGACTTTCCTCTCCAACCGGGATTCCTAGATTTGGAACGACCCCGGTTATCCTTCTTCCAATGTTCCTTCTCCACAAACAAACCTTGACCATTCCCGGCACTACTACTTCCTACACTCAACTCCTTCATTTGATCTCGCAACTCCTCACTAAGAAGACCCGTCTTGACATCATCCAACGTCAATGTATCACGGCTATAGATCAAACTATTTGAGAAACCCGTATAACGGTCCGGCAACGAACATAACAATATCATCGCCTTTTGCTCTTCCTCAATCTTCAAATCTACCGCCTTCATCTTCATTAGCAAATCATCAAACACATTCAAGTGTGTCTTAAGCGAACTCCCCTCTTTCATCTTATACGTGAAAAACGTTCGCAACAAGATCAAACGATTAGTTAGAGACTTCTTCATATACAACTCCTCTAACTTATCCCAAATTCCCTTAGCGGTCGTCTCACCACTAATTTCGGAGATAACATTCTCTCCCATAGCAAGTTGAAGTGTAGTAAATGCCCACTCTTCCATTTCATCTCTCTCAACCTCCGATATGTCCGCCGGCAACAAATGTGTATCAAACACCACCCTATGAACCCGATTCCTCCTTAGAACCGCTTTCATCTTCCATTGCCATTTTTCAAAATCATTATCGCCATTCCACTTATCAATAACCAATTGCGATCCCGAAGCCGCATACGAACCACGTACATACGGCGCTACACCACTTGGACTAACCATTGAGGGAACACTAGAGTTATTATCTGATTCCGGCATTTCAACAGACACCTACCGACTCCAAAGCTCTGATACCAAATGTTATGGAAATTTCCAATCCGAGACCGCTCGAACACAATTCCCAAACGCAGCGGAAAAGCTAGATCGCGATAGACGATGCAAAACAACCAATCGATAACTCAAATCAATCTCAACCAAAACCAAGATACGATCACAACACCGAGATAGGCAATATATAAGAGCAATAACAATAAGTAAATCACACACCGATTTATAGTGGTTCCACTAACAACTTGTTAGTGTACGTCCACTTTGAGAGAGAGCTTTTATTATTACCAATGAAAAGAGTACAAGAGATTGTTTACAATGATCAACTAATCACTCTAGAATATATTTGTGGAGAATAGGATTGAAGAGATTAGGATTCACCAAAACCCTAATAGAAGAATTAAACCCTAGATTAGAAGTGATTAGCATATCTCACAAAAGGCAGCTGAAAATAACATTTATAATAGGGTAGAGATCAAAACCGAATGACCAAAATACCCCCCAATATCAGCACAAGCAAAATAGAAGACCCATGCCCGAAACTGGAAAACTGCCGAAAAACGGTCGACTGGTCATTTTTGGACCAGTCGACTGGTCCAGAGACCCTTGCTCTCTGGACAAAACCGGTCGACCGGTAGAAATGGACCGGTCGACCGGTTTTGGGCAGCAGTGCACAATAGTGCACTGTTTGCACCCGGAACTCCCCCCCGAGCTCCGCTACTCCGGCCGCTTCCTCCTACGCCTCGCTACTCCACTCCTCTTCAACTCCAACATATCGTGTCGCCAAAATTTAACATTTAATAATTGCATTCATAAAGTCTCGCATGCTTTTGTCTTAAGTCAAACACGATCAAATAAGATGGTTGAATTGTATTCATAAAGTCTCGCATACTTTTGACAAGCAGGACCTATATTTTGGACTTGCTATATCAAGTAGTTGATCAGCTATACCATGCTACTATTTTTAGAGGAACATGCCAAGTAAACTTTATTAAAAAAGAAAAATCTTCGAAAGTGAACGAATTACGTATGGTGATCGGTTACAGTATACAAAAGCATATCACTTTTACTCTTACTTTTAAGCAATGTGCGACTTAAAGTTTCATGATGACGCTCTTCATGTGCTCCCTTGGTCGATACATGGCCTCGAGAGGAATTTGTTTACCCATTGTAATCGCAACGCTCTCGGTCATGTCTATCATTTCCTCTCCAATTCTCTTCCAATCAAAACACTGCACCACCGACCCCAACACCGAGCCCACCATTCTCCTTGCAAGAATTTCCCCAGGACACTTCATCCTTCCCATTCCAAATATCAGCATTTTGCTTATGTCGTGCTTCCCACTTTGGAACCTTTCCGGTTCAAATTTCAAGGGCTCCACCCAAGTGTCAGGGTCCCTATGAATCCTATATGCATTGACTAAAAGCATTGTTCCTTTCGGAATATTGTATCCCCCTACCACGCAGTTTTCCGACGCTTCATGCGGCACCATCAGTGGGCCTGCTGGTTTTAGTCTAAGCGTTTCGTTTATGACACACTGGAGGTACGGAAGATTTTGAACATCCGACTCTAGCACTAGCCTTTCACTTCCTATCTTTTCATCCATCTCTGCTTGTAGTTTCTTTAGTTTCTCTGGATTGTTCAAAAGCAACGTTAGACCCCATTCGATCGTGTTTGATGACGTGTCCGTTCCTGCTGCCAACATAGTCTGCAATTCATTAATTGTTAACAACTGTTAGTCTACATACATCTCTGTTATATATACCACAAAGAACTGATCATCGGTAAAGTTAGTATAGACATACAATGGCGAACCCTTTGATGATTTCATCTGTGTAGTACTTTGGGTCTGTTTTCTGAAGCGAAAGCATGGTTGCCATAATGGTTTTCTTCTTCTGTTCGTCTGTGCTGCTATCTCTTATATCATCTAGCAGTTTCTGGAAAAACTCATTTCTGTACTTGGCTATTGATGCCACCTTCTTCTTCCATCCATTTAAGTTCAACCATCCTAAGAAAGGCAGGTAATCTGCAATGTTCGTTCTGCCTCCTAGTATTGAAAACACATCCTCCACCCAATCACGGAACGCTTCTTCCTCGTTTGTCTCTGAACTTGCTTGTTCCTTGTCTGAGAACATCTTTGCAGCCATCATTCTCATTATGTCGTTCAATATTATCGTCAAAATTTTGGACTTCATCTCAACCTTTGTAAACTCCCTGAATTAAATTCATCAACAAACAACCCATCAACACATCTCTACATATAACAAGTAGGAATATATAGACGGCATTTACTATGCTGTTAAAATTTGACTTACCAATCAATGTTGGACTCCTGAAAGAGAGTTCGAACCAGAGTTTGCAATTCGGTAGTACGAACATCAGCAGACACATTGAGAGAGTGAGGGGCCAAGAGCTCGGAAGAAGCAAGCTTTCTCATATTGCGCCAGTGATCCCCATAATTGCTTGTTCCCAAAACAGTGAAATTGTATGAAAATTCCTTGAGTGAAGGAAACTGAGGGCGGTTAGCGAATACAGGGCCATGGGAAAGAAGGATTTCTTCGGCCAAGGCTCCTTTGGCTACAACTAGAACTTTACGGTTGCCAAAATGAAGGGAGAGGATAGGGCCCAGTTTATCATGCATTCGGTTTACGGTGTGGTGCAGTGGTTACTTGATGCTTAAGAGATGAAGATGGCCTATTATTGGAAGAGCTAATGGACTTGGTGGGCTTTTGCCTTTGTTTAAGAAGATGGAGAGGAGTGCTGCTGCTAAAAGAGTGCTTATGGCTACGTAGATCATAATGAGCTCCATTGATGTAATGGTGAGCTTGCTGTGAATAATTTTAGTGTGGTGTTAATGGTAAGGATTTGGACTTCATTTATAGTGAGATTTACTTGAGTCGGCACTTGAATAATAATACAAAAGCATTCTTGCCTTCTTTTTATCGGGTATCACATCTTTGAATGAAAAATACAGTAAATGTAAACAATGCACCTCTTATTTTCTTCACTATATGATACTATAATAAGATAATTATGTTTGAAAATCTCTAATTGTTATGCATTTGTATACTTATGCATCCCGCACACCTGAATGGACCACCTTTAAATATTAGAAACCAACAGCTATAAATACTATTTAATATGCATGCCTCTCCTATATCATTCCAATCTTACTGCATATCCAAATTACAAACTAATAATCCCTAATTACAACTTAGCAAGAAAAATGGAACTAACTCCTGGTATGTCTGCTCTAGTCACCGGAGGTGCTAATGGAATAGGTAACAGATACTAACACAATAATTCAATCCATTGTATGTATAGTTTCCTTAAGGACATACATAATTTAAAATGCTACAATACATATACTTACTTGACATTTACCTCTGTTTCAGGGAAAGCTATCGCCCGGGCTCTTGCAAAAAACGGTCTCTTGGTAACTGTTGTTGATTTTTCTGAAGAGAGAGGAACTGAAACTGTTTCCTTGTTAGAAAAGGAAAACAAAAGGTTCCATCCTGACATAGATCATCCTACTGCAATGTTCATCAAGTGCGATGTTACTAATACTGGTATTTGACTTATAACTGTAACACTACTCTATCGTATATAAGATTTCACTGTGACAATTAATTTTCAAATATTTAGATTAACAGCAATTCACCTTAACCATTAAGTTAACAACAAACTTTGGTTCGATTTGGTGTAGGAGATGTCTCTGCTGCATTTGAGAAGCATGTAGAGATATATGGAGGTCCAGACATTTGTATAAACAGTGCAGGAGTTGGTACTACAGTAAAACGTTTTGATGAAGATGTATCCGATGGCATTAACACATGGAGGCGTATCATTAGCATAAACTTTGTTGCTGTTATTGACTGCACTAGAATTGCGGTAAGATATAGCATTTTGGTTTACAGGGCAGATGATAAATAATAACTGCTGCGTGATAAACAGTTTAGTAAAATGAAGTCTACATTCGCAACCAGGCTTCCGCTTCGTATAACATAGTTGTAGTATATTGGGCTGATATCTTGTATTAGTAATGTATTAGTATTGGGCCTGGCCCATTTACTTATTTCTCAGTTCTGTTCTTATTTAAAGAACATCTATCTCTATTGTAATATTATCTATTTTGCATCTGATAATAAATATACATTCTTCATTCTCTTTTACAATATTTCTGAATACATCAAAATACTCTCAAATTCTATCTTGGTATCAGAGCCATACTATTAGCTTAACAGCATTGTACAAAATAACTGATCCATCAGAGAAATCTCATCATCTGGATCAGCTTACCCATCAGAATTTCTATTCATCATCTGGGCAAAGAATCTGTTCAGGAAACCTACTGCCTTGCCAAGATTAACAATCGGCTGCAGAAAATCTCCACAAAACAGATTCAAGAATCAAGAAAGAAAAATTCAGAAATTCCATCAGAAAGGAAAATTGAAACTCAGCTATCAAAACAGGAGGATAAGTGCCATACCATGAGCAATCAGAGAAGTCTCATCATATTGCTCGGTTGCATCATATCTGTTGAAGAAAGAATTTCTTAATTTCATTCTTTCTCAATTCTTTTCTTTTCAAGAAGTTTCTTCATGGCTGAAGGAAGCAGTGCTACATCAGGAAACGAAGCTAGCACCTCATCTCAATCCATGGATATCACTGACGGTTTGATCAAAACTGTGATTAGTCCGCATTCAAATCTTATTACTGGACATCTTGAAGATGACAATTATCTTCTCTGGAAGGTACAAGTTGAAACTGCTGCCAGAGGATATGGTCTTGATGGATACATCCTTGGCATGATAGCCACTCCACCCAAATTCATCACTAATCAAGAAAACAAAACAGTGAGCAATGAGGAATATGTCAAATTTCTAAGACAAGATAGTTTGATATGTTCTTGGTTACTATCTTCAATCAGTGTAAAGTTGCTGCCTCAAGTTATAGGGTGCAAATCTGCTAATGAAATTTGGTCTACAGTTGAAAGAATTTTCAATACACAGTCAGCTGCTAAAATAATGCATTACAAAAGGCAGCTACATAACATAAAGAAAGATAGTCAATCCATGAAGGAGTACCTCTACAAGATCAAGAATACTTGTGATCTACTTGATGCAGCAGGACATAAAATGTCCAACACAGAGCATGTATTAACTATACTGAGTGGGTTAGGGGATGAATATGAAGCAGTAGTAGCAGTCATTGCATCACAAGAAACTCTACCAACTATTGATTATGTTCACTCAATACTACTGGCTCATGAAGGAAGACTGGACTACAAGAAACCCTCAGATATAGACATGTCTATCAACTATGCATCAAACAGCAAAAGCAGAAATCAAAATTATGGAAGATCAGATCAGCAATCACAGAGAGGAGGCCAGACTGCCAGAGGAAGAGGCAGAGGAAGATTCAATAGCAATAACAAACCAAAATGTCATATATGTGAAAGGCTTGGGCACACAGCTGTAAAATGTTATTTTAGGTTTAATGCAAATTATGTGCCAGGTCAGGGACAAAGTAATCAGAAAAACAACAATGGCAGTGCAAATATGGCACAAGCTCAACTGGATACAGGCAAGCAGTCAAATGGGAACAGAAATCAAAATCAGGATGAAATTGCTAATGCAGATCATGTTCAAGATGAATCATGGTATCCATATACTGGAGCAACAAATCACTTAACAAGCAACCTAGAGAATCTAAATCTGGGCAGCAGAGAATACAGAGGTAAGCAATCTATTATTATGGGCAATGGCAAAGCAATTGAGATCACACACACAGGTAATGCTTATATCAAAGGTAAAAGACAACTGTATCTCAATAACCTATTAAGAGTACCCAGCATTAAAAAGAACCTGTTGAGTGTTTCTCAATTTGCCCATGATAACAATGTCTACTTCGAATTTTACCCAAATCATTGCTTAGTTAAAGATATTCTAACTAAAGAAATACTCTTGCAGGGTAATGCTGTAAATGGCCTATACAAGTTCACTCTGTCTAATAGCAAGGGTTCAAATCAGAGAACAACAAATTGTAATAACAGTGAATTGCAGTCATGTGAAACTAGTAAAAATAACTTTGATCTTTGGCACTACAAATTAGGTCATCCATGTACAAGTGTTGTAAAACAAGTTCTTAGAGAAAATAAAATTTCTTTTGATGATATAAGTTTGCCTTATATATGTTCCTACTGTCAAATGGGGAAAAGCCACAAATTGGCATTTTCAGATTCTGTTACTGAATATAAAGTACCTCTGGAATTGATCTCAACAGATCTATGGGGTCCAGCACCTATCTGCTCAGATTATGGGTATAAATATTATATATCCTTTGTTGATGCATGTACTAGATACACTTGGATATATCTTTTAAAATCTAAGGCAGAAACTTATAATGCTGTTATTTATTTTATTACTCAAGTTGAAAAGCAGACTAATCATAAAGTTAAGATCATTCAGAGTGATGGAGGCACAGAATACAAGCCTCTTAGTAAGTACTTTCTGGATAATGGGATAACTCATAGAATAACATGTCCATACACATCTGAACAAAATGGCCTTGTGGAAAGAAAACACAGGCATATTGTTGAGACTGGTCTGACCTTATTAGCACAGGCATCATTACCCCTGAAATTCTGGCCAGATTCCTTCAGTACTGCAGTTTATTTAATCAATAGACTTCCAACTAAAGTACTGAATGGAATTAGCCCCTTAGAAAAACTTTTAGGTGTCAAACCAGACTATCAAAACTTAAAAACCTTTGGATGCTTGTGCTTTCCCTATCTAAGACCATATAACAAACATAAACTAGACTTTAGATCTCAACCATGTACTTTTATAGGTTATCCTATTAAACAGAAAGGATACAAGTGCTTAGATGAAACTGGAAAAATATTTATAAGCAGACATGTTGTTTTTAATGAGAAGATATTTCCTCATAGCAATGCAAGTATTAGAACTACACATAAAGTTTATAATCCAAAAGTTTCCATACCAAATATACCAGTATTGCCAGACATAGGGCACGCTGGTGAAACTGAGGAAGGAGCAGGAGCCACTGAATCACAACACACAATGTCTTCTGGACCAGGTCATGATGTAGCTAATCAACCTGCTGCTCATCCTCAGTCACCTATAAATTCATGCAGTCATGATCAGAATACTAATGAAGATCAATCAGACAATACAGCAAATCAGAACAGCAGTTCAGAATCATCTGATACTGAACTACAGTCCAGAACAGGCCATCATATGATCACAAGATCAAAAAGTGGAATTTATAAACCAAAAGTGTATACTGCAACTGCATGCATCATAGAGCCACATACATTTGAACAAGCATCTAAAGACAAAAACTGGAAGGCAGCAATGGATGATGAGTATCAGGCACTGGTGAAAAACAACACTTGGAGTCTTGTTCAACCACCAAGCAACAAAAACATTATAGGATGCAGATGGACTTACAAATTAAAAAGAGACCCAAATGGAATTGTATCCAGATATAAAGCAAGACTTGTCGCCAAAGGATATACACAAGAATATGGCTTTGATTTCAGTGAAACCTTCTCGCCAGTGGTTAAACCAACAACCATCAGAATAGTTCTTACTATTGCCTTAAATAATAACTAGAACTTGAGACAGTTAGATGTAAATAATGCTTTTCTAAATGGTGTTTTGCAGGAAGAAATCTACATGGAACAGCCACAGGGATACAAGCAAGACACTAATCTAGTGTGCAAGCTAAACAAAGCCATATATGGACTAAAACAAGCTCCCAGAGTGTGGTTTGATAGATTGAAAGCCACATTAGTTCACTTAGGCTATCAATCTACCAAATCTGACAATTCTTTATTCATTAAAGTTAGCAATAACCTTATTGTTTACATACTGATCTATGTCGATGATCTAATTATTACAGGTAATAATGAAAATGAGATCGAAGAGATAATACAGTATCTGGACAAACAATTCTCAATTAAAGACTTGGGTGAACTAAACTACTTCTTGGGAATAGAAGTGAAGAAAAAGTCTGACTCAGAAATTTTTCTAAGTCAAAAGAAATATATCAAGGAATTGCTGATTAAAGCAAAAATGGATTGTGCTAAATCTCAGCCTACACCAATGATTAGTCATCAACATCTGTCCAAACACAGGGGGGAACCTATATTAAATGTCAAACAATATAGAAGTATTGTAGGAGCCCTACAATACTCCACTATAACAAGACCAGATATATCTTTCAGTGTTAACAAGGTTTCACAATTTATGCAGGAACCACACGAAGAACACTGGAAAGCAGTCAAAAGGATACTCAGATATCTCAATGGCACAACAAACTATGGAATTATGCTGAAAAAATGCAAGCAACTGAGCATCACAGCATATGCTGACGCAGACTGGGCTACAGATGTCGATGACCGGAAATCAGTGACAGGCTACTATATTTATTTGGGTAACAATCCTATCTCTTGGTGCTCAAAGAAACAGACTACTATCTCCAGATCTAGCACAGAGGCCGAATACCGAAGTATAGCTAGTGCTGCTGCAGAGATCATTTGGATTCAATCACTACTTTCAGAAATGAACATCAAATTAGAGGTGAAACCAACAATTTGGTGTGATAATCAAAGTACGGTCTACATGGCAGCTAACCCAATTATGCACTCAAGAACTAAGCATATAGAGATTGATTTATACTTCGTTCGTGAGTTGGTACAGAAAGGGAAATTACAAGTGAATCACTTACCATCAACTTACCAACGTGCTGACATACTTACAAAGGCCTTATCAGCGAAGAACTTTCATCGATTCAGACAAGATCTGAAGATTGAAGCTAACATCGAAGAGACCAGCATGGATTCCATCTCTCAGCTCAACTCCTCAGATCTCACTGCGTCAACACTTGAATCAAATCTCAAAGACAATTTGAAGCAGTGATAGATCTGACTTCAGATCTGAATAAAAGATAACAACTTCAGATCTTTATCATAATACAGAGATTCAAGTCAGAATATATTGAGTGAGAAGAGCTTCTCTTTATTTCTTTTTAAAGGAAGAATCGACTCCGCCATTTTTCTGTTTTGATCGTGTCTGCTAACCCTAACCCTAGCTTCTGGTTGAGGGGGGGAGTAAAATGAAGTCTACATTCGCAACCAGGCTTCCGCTTCGTATAACATAGTTGTAGTATATTGGGCTGATATCTTGTATTAGTAATGTATTAGTATTGGGCCTGGCCCATTTACTTATTTCTCAGTTCTGTTCTTATTTAAAGAACATCTATCTCTATTGTAATATTATCTGTTTTGCATCTGATAATAAATATACATTCTTCATTCTCTTTTACAATATTTCTGAATACATCAAAATACTCTCAAATTCTATCTAGTTTTCAGAACATTCGAATTTCCATTACCATTTTGCAGGTCCAAACAATGCGGAAAACTAAGAAGCCTGGGGTGATTATCAACCTCGGATCAGCATCGGGTCTTTACCCTATGTGTGTCGATCCAATCTATTCAGCCAGTAAAGGTATGAATTAGATGCATTTTCTTATATATTATGTGAGCATTTGGCACTTTGAAGTAATCTTTACATATAGAAAAGTTGCAGATAAATTTTTGGAGCTCGAACAAAAACTATTTTTCATTCTTTCATTCATTTATTTGCAGGTGGGGTTGTTCTATTTACTCGATCATGCAGTACATTAAGTCGTGAAGGGATCCGTGTTAATGTCCTTTGTCCTGAGGTATAATTTGATAAAATTATGATTTTTTTTCTTCTTTTCAGAGCTAAATAACCTTATGCTTTATAAATACATATGTACGTACTTGACACAATATATAATACGCTGATTTCATGCAGTTCGTCGATACCGGCATAATATCAGAGAACAATTTGGCAGATGTTAAATTGGTTGGTGGATATTTGCCAATGAAGACGGTTGTAGAAGGTATAGATCACAGCTAAATTAATAATATAATGACAAGAAGATAATATAAACCAAAAGGACAAACATTTTGTTTATCTATGGCTTTCCTTAATACCTAACATGCTACATCTATATATCTCAGGTGCATTTAAACTTATAAAAGATGAGAGCAAAGCCGGAGCATGTTTATGGATCACTAACCGCAGAGGCACAGAATACTAGCCTACTTCCGAAGAAGAAAACAAAATATGGGGCAATTTAGTGACAAAATGGCAAGGGAAAGTATACACAGAGCTTCCGACAACAAAACCCGATCAAGCATGGTCGCTACTAAAAGACTTTTGCAACCTCCATAAATATCTACCTTCATTGTCTGTCTGTGAAACAGTAGAGGGTGAGGATGAAATTCCAGGCTGTGTACGGTACTGTGCGGGTACAATGCAACCAAGTGGAGTAAACTTCTGGGCCAAGGAGAAGTTGATATCATTTGATAATGCAAAGAGAAGCTACAGTTATGAAGTAACAGAGAGTAGCATTGGGGTTGAAGGGTATATTGCAACATTACAAGTAGTCGAGGGAGGTGTTGATAATGATGATGGGTGTAAGATTGAGTGGTCTTTTGAGTTCAAACCTCTAGAAGGTTTCAGTGAGGCGGGTTATACCGTTGTTTTGCAACATTGGATTAAGGAGATGGCTAAGAAAGTTGAAGATGGTTTGGTGCTGAATGGTCATTAATGATTAATGAGATGAAGATGCAGTGTTTTTCTTTCAAAACAAATGTTTCGTGCGTTCAAAAATAATGTACCCTGGGGGAGTGTTGTTATACATTTTGAGTAAAATAATGTACCCCTTTTTGTTACAAAGGGGGCGTTGTTATGCATTTGAGTAATAGGAATTTTAACTAAAATTGTACTTATCCTACTTAACATTTAATTCGATTCGTCATCACAATCATATAAGCAAATTTCATCAAATAGTAGGGATATAGGAGGTTGGAATGAGTTACTAAGGTCCATTTAGTTTTTCTTTTTAGTTTTGTATTTTCGGTCAAAAAATTTAAAAAATGACGCTAATATATAAAATAGAAAACAAATTTATTTTGTTTTTCGTGTTTTGAGAAATATATAAAAAAAAGGAAAAGAATCCATCCCCTGCATTGTCCCTCAATCCCCTCCGTCGTCCATCCATCGTCGTCGTAATGGCGGTCTAATATTTTATTTTTTCTTCTGTTATCCTCATATTTTGTTATGAATGTTGAAAACGGAAAACATGAAACACAAAATGAAACCAACCAGACCCTAAGGTAGCGTTTGGTTTAAAAACGAATTTTGTGTTTTCGGTTTTCAATATGTATATCAATTATGAGAAGAATGAAGTGACGACGGAGGGGATGAAAGAAAAACGAATGAAAGGACGAAGGGATAGAGGGACGACTGAAGAATGGATTGTTTCACGTGCTTGTGTTATTTTCCAAAACATGGAAAATAAAATAAGTTTGTTTTCTATTTTGTATGTTAACTTCGTTTTCTAAATCGGTCGTTTTCAACAGTATAAATGCGTCGTGTGCATTTTTGCATGGACGAAAACACAAAACTAAAAATAACAAACAAACACAACCTAAAGTTCTTACTGAAAACATATACCTAAAACTTGTGGTATCTTTCACCAAATACATAACTTAAATATGGACATTCAATAAAAATGGTTCATTTATCCTCATTCCAAATTATCATATTATAGAAATTAGCTACTTTTAAAGATAAAAAGAGAAGGAAAAAAAATCATGTAATAGTTGTGGAAAATTGAAATCCTTTTGGCATTTTTTATTTTTTCATTTTAAAAAGTGCAAGGTGTTGAGCTCAAGCTGGTGTACAGCGGGGAAAGAAGCAAATGCACACACTAGGTGATGCATAAGTTGATTTTCATTTACATTTCACTTCAAATTTCATGGCTACATAATGAAACGTTCAAATGATAATAAATCAAGGAATCAATATCAAATAACATTCAAATTGGGTACAGGTAGGATGAAAAATAATTATCTCAAAGATCTGCAAACAATCCAAGATATACAGATTCCAAAATAAATGTGCACAATTTTATTTCATTCTTGTTTGAAAGGATAAAAAATGAGGAAAGACATTTCTAATAACTGTTATTATAAATAGTCTCATTTGCTTCATTATTCTATACATTGTAGAACTGACAACGTTTCCTCTTTGAGAACTTGTTCTCAATCTCATAGACAGAATTGCAATGTCTTTAGCTGAGAAGACTTGACGATGGAGAAAGAACTGCAGGACAACACTAAAGCAACAACTCATAACTTACCATGGGCGTTGTTTGGAGATTTTAGCCGTGTTAGGAACAATTATGAAAAAATTAGAGGTAAATACCTAAATCAAAGTTGCATGACTTTAATGATAGCATTTTAAATTTTGAGCTTAGTGATATTCCACTCAAAGATTCAATATACTTGGAATTCTGGTCCCTGAAGAAATGTTTCAACTAAAATTGATAGCGTCAGTGAATGTAGACAAGTTAATTACATTCAAAAAGACTATAGTTGAGTATTTATGCACACTCCACTGATCATACTCCCATTCTACTGAAAATTAGTGGGGAAAAGTGAAGTTTGTGGAATTAAATTTTTAGATATGTGCATTGATTTATTTGGTGGGTTGTATATGTGACTATAACATTGATAGTGGAGTATGAAATGCAAGTATAATTGAATCCGTATTATTTTGTATGGCATTGTGTTAATATCTCTCACCAAAAACTTATGTAGCTTTCTTGTTTCCAAAGTTGTCTTCTTTCCTCTTAAGATGACAATTTTACTTTTAGTGGAAAAATTAATGAGAAGCCATGAGAACGAAGATTTCTTTTGTTAAATGTAAAATGGGACAATGAATGATGGTGTCGGGGATTAAGTGTATTATTTCTTAATGGGCATGGGTTTGCATGCCTCATTTAATCATTGAATTCCACGCACTTATACACATTACATTCATTCAATATTCTTCTCTTCATTATAAATTAATTATTTCTCATTTAATTAATTATTCTCGGCATTACTTCCTCTAAGACTTACTAAAATTTCAACTTCTCTGCAGCTACAACAACTATATAGGTAAATGTTATCCGGCCTTTTGGTTCGGCTACACAAAGGTGATTACGAGGACCAGACTTGACTATTGATGAGAAAGATGGTCATGAGACGACAATAATATGACAAGAGCATGATATCCGAACAATTATATCCAGCCCAGGGTAAATAAGATCAACGGATGGATGATACAGGATGTCAGAATGATGAAGGTTAGCTTGGTGGAATAGGTATCGGCATAGATGTTTGATAAGTTGAAAAGTGTATAAGTGGGGTCAGCATAGTGTGTTGGGCTGAGCTTTTCTTATGGTGGGCCCAAGTGGCCAAAGGGGTCCAGGCTTGAAGATATCAGTTAGGCTGAAGGCTACCTTCGTCTATAAATACAGGGGTAGGGGGCCATTTTTGAGGGGTGGGCTCTCTCTTTTTGGGGGACTTCATCATCTTCTTCTTCCTACTTCAAATACTCTGTCATAGCTATTTTTCTTATAAACTTGTATCAATGGATTCTAGCCAATCGAACAACTCATGTAATTGTAATCAAATGAAGAATGAATGAAATTTGAAGTGGACGTAGGCCGAGATTGCCGAACCACTATAAAATCTTTGTGTCAATTTACTTTTATGCTTGGTTCTCTAGATTCCATTAATACTCTGATGTCCATGAAATTCTACGGGTATTAGTGACCAATTTCGATGCTAACAGTAAACAACAAGGAATCCGAAGACTTCTAATAGCCAATAATTATCCAAAGCTAAATTATTAACACAAATGTAATAGTTAAAAATTTCCTCATTTTTGAAGAAGAGCATCCGACGATTTACTCTGAAAATTACCAATTAAAAAAGAAGACAGTATTGTTAATCCACATAAAATTACCCACTAGCTCCATATTTCTTTTACCATTTGTTTTCTATATTGAAAACCTTAAATTTCCAGAATTACCAATTAAATCCATAATCATAGTAAATCATAACCTTGCTTTGATGGGTAATGAGAAGAAATTTGATGAAAAAAATAACTCATTTTAAGTAAATTATAAATATAACATAAGAAGTTAAGTACAATTCAAAATTTGGTAGAAAAATGTTGTTTTAATTTGATTTAGTCTGAAAAACTCACAATGGTTTAGTGTGGAAAACGCTTTTGTTGATTAAATTATTATGATTTTTGTTGCGCAAAACCAAATAAAAGCTCAAATTGTTGTGAAAGTCTATCCCAAAATTTATATCTCTAAAGTCACAATAATATTGGATAATAATATTTGAAGCCAAATAATGATGAAGATGATTCTAAAACACAAAGAAATCAAGAGAACCAACACACAAGGTTCAATCCAACAACCATTAATATTGATTCTCAAAGATAATTGTTTACAACTAATCCACCAAATAAAAGTAAATAAAACAAAAATAGAATCAATAACTTAATTGAGAATGAAATCTTGATCTTTATGGCAATGACTTTTTAGTGTTTAGAGAAGAAGAACAAGGATGGAAGAAGAGAGAAACAACAACGTACTTTTTCACTTTCTCTTCTACGCTATATTTATAACAATCAATTACTTAATGTCCAGATTAATATATATATATATATATATATATATATATATGAAAAAAAATAAATTGATTAACTATTTGGAGAGAAATAAACATAAACAAATATGCCTATTAATTAGTGAAAATTTAAATTTTCTATTTACTTCTTTTGTATATTTATTTCCTTCTAAATGTGATTTTATATCATCGTAATTTAACACTCCACATTGTTGCAAAATCACACATCTTTAACATAAACTCGATTTCCGTCTTCAACCAAAATGGCTTTTCAAAGCGAAAAATAAGAAAGTGACTATACCGAATAAAACACAAAAGTCTGTCATTTTCAGATCAATCACCGCTCCCTTCTTCTCAATCACACTAAATCACAAAATGCTACTATGCCTACAAGTGATGCATCCTCGTCATGAGATACACCACACAATTTGACCTCAAAAGTATTTGTAATACCACAAAGACCTCCATAAAATCTCCACACGATCACCATTGATAGCTCGAGCATCATCAAAATGAAGGCCCTTTCGAAAATATGACTACTAACACGACCATCAAAAGCAGCGCACATATTCACCTCACCATCTACCTGTGGACTAGGCTTTTCAATCGTCACTCGCTTCTTATTATCGATCACATGACCAACCAATCTATAAAAGTTTCCATCATTTACTATTCCTCTCATCGCAATATGACCACCATTGATCACTCTCAAAACTCTCCCTCGAGTCTCATAAGTGCAACCACGACGGTCCAGCTGACTAAGAAAAATGAGATTATGCAAACTAGTGGGTACATGTCTCATGCTCGAAACTTTTCTAACCACACCTTTATGCATACGCAACCGGATAGATTCAATACCACAAACTGACAGCTCTACTCCATTGTCGGCCCTAACCATTTCGACGATCTTCTTATAAGAAGAAAAGCACCTCACATCACTACATACGTGAAAACTAGCATCTGAATCCATCTTTAAAGACTTAACATCACTAATGAGAACATCACAAGAAGTATTATTGTCACTACCTTCAGTTATATCCGTCTATATATCGTCAACATTGTCATTATGTATAGTCTTCTTTTGATCCCTTTTATAATCTTCACACATGTTGCGCATATGACCTTTTTTAGGCAATAATAAAAGAAGATATTTTTCGACATACCTTTACCATTAGCAACTTTTTTCTTCGGTTTTGTATCCCACTTTGAGTCATTTGCTATCATACCCTCATCTTGAACTGATTTCAAGATTGATCATTTCCTTCTAATCTCTTCATTCAAAATACTACTCCGGACAGTATCCAATGAGATAGTTCCATTAGCATTGAAGTTACTTAATTACACAACCAATGTTCTCTAACTCTCTGAAAGTGAACTCATCATAAAAGAGATTGTAGTTCATCATCAAGTTTGACATCCATACCTATCAACTGATTTATCGTATCTTGAAATTCGTTCAAATGTTCCGCCGTAGACTTCTCTCCATCCATCCTCAACCGAATCAATTTTCGAATAAGAAAATCCTTACTAGTAGCACTTTTGACTTGTATAAAGATAAAAACTTGTCTCGCAAAGCCATCGCGGATTTACAACTAAACATATGGTGGAAAACTGAATCATCAAAGTACTGGTAAATCAAAGCAATCGTCTTCTTGTCCATCTTCTTCCATTTACTCTCATTTATATTTGAGGGTCTCTTCCCATCAACTTCAATTGTCTTTTCCACACTTTTCCACTCTCTTTTTTGTGCTCTATTTATAACAATTAATTACTTAATGCCCAAGTTAATATGTATATGACAAAAAATAAATTGATTAGCCAAGTAGAGAGAAATAAACATAACCAAATATGCCTATTAATTATGAGAAATCCAAATTTTATCTATCCTTCTTTTGTATATTTATTTCCTTCAAAATGTGATTTAGTATCACCAAAATTTAACATATTATTTAGTCTGGAAAACTTCTAGATATTGTATTTTAAATGGCACTCTAACTTTTTGTCATCCATTATAGTCGGCTCAATATTGTGATTTTCCTAGTTACCGATATCTATTTTGTTTCATCATTTGAAAAGAAAATAACCTTTTCTAATGTTTTGGTTTTGCATTTTTTCTGCTAAATGGGGTTTAGGTAATGAGTATGGGTAATAGTAAATGGGTATGAATATTATATAGATATTGGTAATTTTTATTGTAAATTTTGAAATGAATAGTAATATTCTTAGGTCTTAAATGAAATGAACAAGTGTTCAACAACTTTTCTTTAATATAAGGTTTTGCATCTATCACCATGATTAACAATTTTGCGTTTGCCATGAAGGTTAACTACTTTTTTTTTGTTAAAGAGATTCAAATACCAAATTACTGTATAAAATCATGCTTTTATATCATCGTTATATATAAATTATCAAAGCATTTAAAAATGTCTGCTTGAAAAGCTCTTATCACATGCCAATTTAATGTGATTTATATAGTGCACCAAAGAGTACAATAGGACTTCAAAATCTAATTTGTTGACCTTTTTTATTAACAAAAATGATATATAAAAAGTTCATGTTTAACATAATTTTTTCTTTCGCTTTTGACAGAACAATAGCAGTCAACCGACCCACGTCGATCAAACCATTAGTTTCTCCCTTGGTATGATGTTTAAATGTTGGTCTTCTAGAGTATTATGAAAGATGTATGTGGATATGTAATTAATTGTATGTAATGTTCATGGCCATGTGAAAATGAGAGTTAGTAGATTATGTAAGTCTTACATCCAATGTAAGCTATGATGCTTCCGTGGTAAGGCTTGGGTCGGTTAGAAAAATCGGATTTTCTTTTCGTTTTTTACATTATCTTTCCACCCTTCTTAAAAAATGTGTAAAATTATTGAAGCATTTATACAAGCAATTGTGCTTATGATTATGAAAGCGGATGTGATATGTTGGATTCTTCGAAAACTAAAGACGGGATATTGAAAATGATTTTATTCTAAAAAAATTGATGGGCACGAAAATGATTTCAATGCTTTCGTGGAAATGACGATAACTGCACTTCAACGAGTAACTTGTGTTCCACTTCCTACTTCTTATATTGGGTGAAAGTGAATGGAGAAATGAAAACAGATATCAAGTATGGGTTAACTCTTACACTTCACTTATACATTTTCTTCAATAAGTTGGATTGTTTGTGTACACAATTAGTCACGACATGTCAATTATAGGTGAAAATTATTGTCCAGGTTATGGTATAGTGAATGTTTATGTTCAAAATGCATAATGCAGTATGGCCAAAGGTATTATTGCGCTAGTTGTTACTTATTTTGAATGACGTTCATGATGAAATTAAGGTTCTGACCCACCGTTACCCTTTCCGTTAAAATATCATTGGGCTTATGTAACATGTATTTCTACTAAGGTTAGAAAAGAATGAACAATGATGTTTGCAGATTGAAAAGGGCATCCGCACGTTTCATTCTACTTGTTATTTCTTTCGATTTTTGACTTTTAGTTTCCTAACAGCCAGCCAAGAAGATATTGCCCATGACAATAAGTCTTTAATTCATGATATCGAACATGATGCAACAGTTTCTCATTCTCCATCAGGCAAACATATGTAGCAAATTATACAAGATTAGAAATGATTATATACCACCTTATTGCAATGAACCTCATCACATTCTGCATTTCCAACAAACTCGAAATGTTTCCAAATTTGAAGAAGAATTCTTTAACTTTACCACTCAAGTTTTTATATTCTTATCTAAAGATTGTTAAATAGGCCAATTAGACCAAAACTCCCATATAAAAATTATTTTTCTTGTCATGAATAAAGACGATAATCGTTATATATCAATTTAAGGCTCAAATAAAACATTTGAAGACTGATTATAAATCTTTTTTTTTGTTGGAATTTTCCAGTAGTATGGACCTTCAAGTGGTTCAATAATTTGATTTTATAATAATTTTTGAAAAAATTGAGTGTTTTTGTAATGTGAATGATCTCGATGATTGATAATGAATAAATGATACGAAATATTTAAGTTAAAATGCTACTGATCCAAATGAGAAATTCATTAGTGATTAAAAACCTTACCTGAATACCGAGCGAGTTGACTTCACAATTAGCCGATATGGTCTCTTATCTAAATAATAACAGCCCATATTGTAAGGGTAGTTTATTTTGCTTTTAACAGGCATAAGTGGTTGGTATGTCAGTTTGGCACTCTTTCATATACAGCGTATCAGATTAAAATCCCAAATATGGTTCCTACAGTTTTCCTATGATTCCTACAGTTTTTCTAATTCTTACTAGCTGATTATGATTATCATCAAACCGTTTTTGCTAATATGGAGGAAAAAAGAACAAGTGTGAGAACAATAAAATGTTCAGTGGATGTCAAATATGATTTATATTGTTCACCTATCCCTTGTAAATTACTTTTGAAACGCTTAACCTATGCTTACAATTGAAAGTGAACTGAAAACAAAAGCAACAAGAAAATCCGTTGTAATATTTCACGATTGCTTAGAAGTAGCTTAGCAAACAACATTTCGACAAATATTACTGTAAACTTGATCTGATTTTGTAACACAATAATTAGTAAATTGTTTCAAATCACCCTTTATTTTCCCCATTTGAAATCGGGTTCTATGCTGACCGGTTTAAGAAAATGAGTGACCATTTTTTACACTACGTCGAGTATTTTCTTTCTTCTCCCAATTCCCTGCATATTACTTGAAGCTTCAGTCGATCAAATAATTGGAATATTTCAGAGGCATTTTCAGCACATTGTGAAACTTCGTAAATCGAGTCTCTTTTATGCTCTAAACTTAGTGCATTTCACGATCATCCTTACGTTTTTTCTAAAATGCATCGGGTCGGCCACATAAATGGTCAATTTTCATAATTTTCTATCTTGAGTTATATTACTAATTAGATTTAGCATTTTTAGATCATTTTTTTTTATTTCTTTGTCAATTTAAGTCTTCTTTCAATGAAGCATTATATTCTCTTTTTACAGGGGTATCATCTTGTCTTACTTGTATATACTCATATCATATAAGCCTACGTTCTCTAATTTTTTCATTTGTACGTGTCACTTCTAGTTTTTCTCTCACCTTCGTTTCTAGTTATATCTATGCCAGTCACTCCAGTCGTCCCTCTTAACATTCTAATTTCCCCTATATTTAACTTAATTTTTAGTTTTTTTTTAAAGATCAACATTCTGCACCATACAAAATAACAAGATTAATCGTTGTTTGATATAAAATTTATTTTACTTTTTTTGGTATTCTTTTATCGTATAAAATGATACTAGCTTGTATTCATTTTATGCAGCCTATGTTTATTTGATTTTCTATGTCTCTTTCTACCTCTCCATTTTCATATAGTATTGAACCTAAATATTCTCACACATTTTTTTATTAATCAATTGATCTTGTATTTTTATCATACAATTTTCCATATTCCAGCACACTTCTTCATTCTCTAATTTTAGTTCCATCTTTTCTTTTGAGGTATCAATCAACACAATATCATCGGCAAACATTATATATCACGATATATCCTCTTGAATATTATTTGTTATTTCATTCAAGACTAACGTAAATAAATATGAACTAAAAACCAATCTTTGATGCAATCCCAACTTTACCGAGAACTCATTTGTCTCTTCACGTGTAGTTTATACCATGGTGTGAGATCTCGCCCGGAATGACGAAATCCCGGCCATCTTGGACCGGTATCAGTGAAGACCGGTCCGAGTTTGGCTGAAAATTCCGGTTTTGGTTCCAATTTGATCGAAAAAATGTGGTTTTGATAAATTGATGAGAAATCGAAGTAGAAATAAAAACAATAATGAATAAATTAAGAAAGGGGATACGGTTACCTCTTTTGGATTTTCCATTAACTTCAGTAAAAGACACAAAGAGGAAAGAAGGGAAGAGAGAAGAGTAGCACACAAGAGTGAGAAAAAGCAAAGGGTATCATTATATTGTAATTAGTACACAGGTCTATACTTTCAACGGTGAGGTCTGAACTTTCAGCGGTGAATGATTTTGTTTTACTAGTGGACTTGTACAAATAATGAATGAGGTTATCTTTTATTGTTTTTGGACTTGTACAATAATGAATGAGGTTATCTTTTATTGTTTTTGGTTTTATTTCAATGATTTTATGATTACTAGTAATACTGCTCTATTTAAAAGTTATAGTTTTTAAGCTTTTCTTAATCATAACAATATCAAAATTTAAAACCGCTACTTCCAAAAATTAACGAAACAAATATATAGAGGTATATAACTAAAATATTTGTTAATATAAAATGCTAAAAATTTAGTTTCATCAGTCAAACATACTTAAAAAAAATTAGTTATTGAGATAAATGATTAAAATGTATCTGTTATATTTTCACTAATACTCGATTAAACTCTGAAACCGAAATCTTTACCGAAACTTCTGAAATCAGCGAAACTTATCGAATTTATTAAAAATTTAAAAGACCGAAACCAAGACCGAAATCGAGTTCTCAAACCTTGGTCTATACCTTTGTCTTAAAGTTTTCATACGTACATGAAATTAATTTTATTATGTGCATTGACATTTTTTTTACTTAGCACCCACCAAAATATGACTCCGGTATGTATGGTGAATTTACACAAATGATTGCAAATCTACTCTAATACATGCGGAAGCAAAAAGAACATATTGTAGTGCGACAAAACAAATAGAACTTGAGAATAAAACAGCAAATCACACAAGAAAGTAAATAGAGAGTTCACACACGGATTTATAGTGGTTCCACTATCGCAAGATAGTGTACATCCACTTGGGGAGAGAAGATTTTATTACTTTCAGAGAGAAAAATTACAAGATTGATAATGGAGACTAAGAAGAATATGAAGAAATACAAAAGAGAAGATAATTCGTTTCTGATGCTTCTATTCATCATAATCCCTACATTTATATAGGGATTATTACTTGATATTGAAGTAATTGATTTATGGTCATAAATCAACACCTAATCAATTCTCCAAATCATATGGGAAACATTTACCATTTTATTTTTCCAGTTTCCCACAATTTGTATGCGTCTGATAAGATTTCTTCTTTAATCATCTAATTCGAGAATTAATTAATTACTTCACTCTTTTTCAAACATTTCTTCCTTTTATGTAGCTAATCCATTGCCTTCTTTAATGCATATAAAAAAGACAATATATTTGAGCAATTATCTCAAATATTTTTCAAATCTTCTTAAGTATGGAAATATTATATCAAATCTAACACGGTACTCTATCATATATTCTTTCTAGATCTATGAAAACTGCATGTAAATCTTTCTGTTTACTCCTACACTGCTCTACTAGTCGTCTAGCTAAGTGTATGCATGGTTCATATTGTAGATCGGCTTGGCATTAAACCAAACTCGTTATCTGATACCTCACTTCTTAATCATTTTTCTATCACTCATTCCCACAATTTCATTGCATGGCTCATTATTTTAATTTCTCTATAGTTATCACAGTTTAGTATATCTCCCTTACTTAAAAAATTGGTATTAATGTGTTTTTCCTTCACTCGTTTGGCCAACTACCTTCTATCGATATTTATTAAATAAATTTTTGTAGGCTAATTAATTCCTTATTTTCTTAATGCTTTCTACTACACTATAAGTCACCCGCATAGTGATCTGGACGTTCAGATTTGAGTCTAAAAACAGCCTCTTCGCGGTGCGAGGGAAAGACTGTGTACATTATCGACCTCCTCAGAGCCTGCTATCGTGTGGGAGCCTCGTGCATTGGGTTCCACCTTTTCTACTGCACTATAGGTATATTATTTAGGCCTACGGTCTTAATTTTTCAATTGTGTCCTAAATTTCTTTATTTTCTATTTTGTAAACTATCTTCGTGTTATTATCTACCTTTTCTACTTCGTCTTAAGGATTTTCTTCATTGAGTAATCATTCATAATACTCTTCCCACCAATTTAATATCTTTATATTCTTTTACTAATATATTAATATTTACCTATATATATTACCACAATTCACAGTTTTGCTACTGTATTCCGTTTTTGGTATATGTGTACCAAAATGCAATACACTAGTGTTCCAACATGTTCTACACACACTATTTGATACGCTGATTTTGACATTTTGAAATGTTGAGACTAGCGTTCCAAAACGTTTAATCATACGTTTTGAAATGTTGATTCTGACATTCCAAAATGTTGATGATTTTAGGCTAATTATATTAATATGCAGTAAGTAATACTGATTTTAAATGGAAAATATAAGCAAATAACAAAGAATGATTTCAAATCAAGCTTGCGAAGACTGAAAGTCTTGGTTTAAATTTTATTCTACTCAAAGCTTTGTTTATTGTCAAGATTTTAAGGAAAGGATGGGCTTTTAAAAAAGGAAGATTTGTAAAACACCCTCTTTTAAGTTTCAAAATCCATAGCCGCCCCCTTTCAAAAACATGTTATAAAAAAACACATATTTTTAAGTTTTTGCTAGTAAATATTTGCATAGAATTCTGCTAATATTTGCATATTTTCAAAAAAATTCAAAACATTTTGTTTTTATCATAGAAACGTATGACTATTACTTAGACTTAGTTTTCGATAAAAAAATTAATTATTATACCGAAATTAATATCAAAGGTGTAATTTAAAATATATTTTTGACAAGGGTTTTTCACGTATCAATATTGAACTAAGGGACTGGACCAAATTTTCACTTTTAAAAAAGGATGTTAATACAAAGGACATCATGATTGATGATTCTCATGTGAGATTGGAAGATATGCACTGAACTCAATGGACAAAAAGACGAAGGGATTGGCAAACAAGCAGAATATATAACAAGATGAAAGGGCAATTGATCCAAACACAATGGTGAATACTATATATGGTTCAAAAGTAATTAATGGTCAAGCTTCAACTTTAACCATTCTGAACTTGCAAATGTTTAGTGTGTAGAACTCAACAATATAAAGGAGGGTAATCATCATCTAGAACTAGCAAAGGGGAAGATATAATGTAATTTCATTATAATTTTCAACTACTTAATATAAAAAAGACTCGCTAGTAAATAAACCAAAATACGATGTGAGCAATTATGCTACAATATTTGAGCATTTTGTATTATTTATTTATTTTTGCTTCAATTGCTGTAAGTTATAACTTCTAGTTGGGTATTGCTATAACATTTTATACATATTTGAATATAGTTTCACGTTCCAGCTAAGTGTATTCCGTTTCGGTGAAGCGTTTAGATCAAGCCTATCGCTTAACGTATTGTGTTCCCTATATTAACGTTTTTCATTCTAGTTTCGTTCCGCGTACTGAATTGAAACGCGTACCAGGTAACATAGATACTTACATCTTTAATGCATTTTATTTGTTCCAAATCATTTGTTAATTTATTTCAATTTTTTGCTAATTTATAAATATCCTTTTTTTTCCTTCTTTTGCACATAATTTATCGTATATGTTTATAAGCGTTTTCGTTGGTTATACTAATAACATTTTTTGCTTATTAAAATCATCCAAATCTTCTTGTTTTCTACTATTTTGCCATATTTTATAAAAAAAATCTTTAATTGTACAACTTGTTGAACTTCTTCACCCCACCACCAAATTTTATTTTTCTAAACTTTTTCCCTTTAGTTTCTCCTAGTATTTCTTTTTTTTTTAAGCTTTTTCTATGATGTCTACATTGTTAGTCCATAGCTTATTGATAACTTCATTCCGATTCCATTTTCTCTTTCGTCATATACTCTTTTTTTTATTCTTTTGTCATCTTTTTGTTCTTTCCAGTTAATGATTTTAGATCCTTTGCTCATACTCTTTAAATTCAATTCCTTAAACAGATCATCTAACATTAGTAGTCAACGTTAGCTTATTAAGCTTTCCCCTTGTATTACTTCACAATTTTCAGTCGATGTTTTTAGATCCTTTACTCGTACTCTTTAAATCCACCTTCTATGTAAGCAGTAGTTATTGTGTTTTATTCGATTCACTTCTAAAAAAAAGTATTTATTATAGCTAAATCAAATGTACTAGCAAAATCTAACAGTTATCCGCCTTCCTCATTTCCCATTCCGACACCAAACCCTCCATGTATTCTATGATCTCCTCTCCATATTCCCTATATGTTCATTAGAGTCTCCACCTATGAAGATCTTTTCATGCAGTAGCATTGATTGCATAATCTCAGTTAATGAATCCCAAAAGGTTTGTTTTGTATTGTCATCAAAAGATTGCAAACCTACTCTTGGTGCATATATACTAAAAGATTTGATTGTTTAAAATGATTTTAATAAACATTAGTCAGTCCGTCTCCTTTTCTCTTTATTCCGGGTGATTACCAACTTGATCTATAGTCGCAGCATATCAATCCTTCAAATGTCCGATCGATCACTACCTACACCATTCCTCTTGTTATCCAACATCACCGCCACCCACCCAATCCCCCCCCCCCAAACCCACACAAAACCAACCACTATACTCGATGCATAATTTCATTCAATGTCTCCTCTACCACTATACTTAGTGCATTTGAAAGGATAAAAATTACACTAACCTGGAACAGAGTAGTAAAGCAAGCAATTACTTGTCAATCTCCATGACAGAATATGATAAAATAACCACAGCATGGTTTAGTCTAAAACCGATCAAATAGACCTATTAGGTAAATTACTAGTATAGCAGTGATAAATAAGCTTATGACTGTAGAACTATTCAGTCCAAAACTATTAGCCCATTTTAACTTTCAGTGTTTCCTAGCTTGAAGAGTTGTAGAGTTATGATGTCCCAACTGTCTCTAGATTGTCGGTGTAGAGGTGGCGTGATCGAATCCCATATGCATCAAAAATATGGTACATTAGATGCACAGTATAAAAAAAAGTTGTTTAAATTTTAAAGTGAAAAAAATAATATCAAATCAATGTATCAGTTTCTGATAATTTCAGTATTCCCAATTAAATTTAAGAAAGTAAAAATTTTGGAATTCAAAAGGTAAACTTAAAAATGTACATTTTGGAAAAAAAAATTAACCAGTCCAAATTCTAATCTATTTATGCTTTAATTTTTTTTTATAAATGAAAAAGAATACTTTCGACAGCTTAAGAATCAAATTTATTCGAAAACATATAATCAATATTTTCGGCATGAAAGAGATGAATATATTAATCGAAAATTTATAAAATTTCATTACCTTCTAGAGAAAAAATATTGACTAGATCAATGCAAGAGAAGAACGAAGAAAATTTCCTTTCCTTGAGTTTAAAAAGACCGGTGCATTTGAAAACATAAAAGTTCTAAAATATCTTTCCTTTCTAGCCGCTTTGCATCTACAATTAAATATCTGTTCCAATTTCTTTCATTACTAAACACAAGCAACTTATGCAAAGGTTGTAAATGTCTTTATAATTCGTTAAATATAAATATAAATATAAATATAAATATAAATATACATATACATATATATGTATATATTTGTCTATTTTTTATTTGTAGGCCTCAAATTCTAAAAACATGACCTATTATTTAACAAAATAAACACCAAAGCCCGAATTTAATTAATTAGTATCATCAAGACTTCCTCCCAAATATCCATAACATGTCATCACCAGCCATATGAGTGATGCATCATACTGTTGAAATAAAACATTTTGTAAATACATTTACGTTCTGGACAGGGAATAAAATGTACAGTAATGAACGTAAACAATGCACACCATAATTTCTTCATTATACAATAGTATAATATGTTTAAATTTTTCTAATTGCTGTAGATTTGCATACTTATGCATCCCTGACACCTGAATGGACCATATATATTAAATAATTAAATACCAGAAACCAGCAGCTATAAATACAATATCATATGCATGCCTCCTCCATATCATTCTAATCTTGCTGCATTTACAAATCAGTAAATAAACCTCTCTAAAAATCTCTAATTTCAACTTTGTAAGTAAAATGGAACTAACTCCAGGTATGTCTGCTCTCGTCACTTGAGGTGCTAATGGGATAGGTAACAGTTACCACATAGTTCATTGGATGTATAGTTACTTTAAGTAAACATATGCTACAAAAATATGCATAATTTAAAATAAAAATAAAAAATACAATACATATACTTACTTTATATTTATCTTTGTTTCGGGCAAAGCTATTAGCCTGGCTCTTGTGAAAAATGGCCTCTCTGTAATGGTCGTTGATATTTCCGAAGAGAGAGGAACTGAAACTGCTTCCTTGTTAGAAAAGGAGAACAATAAGTTCCATCCTGACATAGGTCATCCTTCAGCAATATTCATCAAGTGTGATCTGGTAAGTGACATGTAACTGTGATATTGTAGTGTATGTAAGAATTCACTGAAACATAATTTCAACTAATATGAGCAATGATTAATTTAACCTTCCCGTTGACACTAAACTTCGGATCAATCTTGTAAAGGAGATGTATCTGCTGCATTTGAGAAGCACGTAGAGATATATGGAGGTCTAGACATTTGCATAAACAGTGCAGGAGTCGCCACAAAAGTAAAACACTTTGATGAAGATGTATCTGATAGCATTAATACATGTAGGCGTATCATCAGTATAAACCTTGTTGCTGTTATTGACTGCACTAGAATTGCGGTAAAACTAATTATTTTAGTCAATAACACGGATAAGGTTTAGCAACAACTGCAAGATGAAAAAATTTGCTCATTTCGCGCTAATTTTAGTTACTGTTTTACGGATCCAAGCAATGCGGAAAACAAGGAAGCATGGGGTAGTTATCAATCCTGGGTCAGCAGCGGGTCTTTACCCAATGTGTGGCGATCCAACCTATTCGGCCAGTAAAGGTATGAATTAAGATGCATTTATATGTATTATGAGAGCATGTGGTACATTGAAGTAATTATATATATAAAGTGACACAAATAAACGGGTAGGGCTAAGACAAGAAACACTGAAATTACATATATGAATGTGTCATAATTTAGAATAAAGTAGACGGTAAACTTAGAAATTCATGTGATTGTGAGGTACACAATTAGTGAATAACATTATAAAGCATGGTGACCAGAATCAGTAACATGTGAACAATGAACTGTTTTTTGTTATTCCATTCATTAATTTGCAGGTGGGGTTGTTTTATTTACTAGATCATGCAGTACATTAAGCAATGAAGGGATCCGTGTTAATGTCCTTTGTCCTGAGGTAGAGTATGAAAATAATTATGATAAGATTTAAAGAATTATATAATCTTATGCTCGACTAATTTACATATACTAAACACGATTTAAAATGTGATGATTTAATGTAGTTCATTGATACCGAAATAATATCCGAGAACAACATGGCAGATGTTAAAACGGTTGGTGGATATTTGCCTATGAAGACAATTGTTGAAGATATACATTATAAATTATTAATTTCAAGACATAATGATAATATATATTTACAAACCAGAATTTAAATGTTCTGTTTGTTTATGGCTTTCTTTTAATATTATTTGTACTAAATCTATATATTTCAAGTACATTTGACCTTATAAAAGACGTAAACAAAGCAGGTGCATGTTTATGGCTCACTAACCGTAGAGGCACAGAATACTGGCCTACTCCTGAAGAAGAGAATAAAATATGGGAAAATTTAGCAACAAAATGGCAGGGCAAAGTATACGCTGAGCAGAGCTTCCAACAACAAAACCCAACCAAGTATGGTCGCTACTAAAAGACTTTTGCAATCTCCACAAATATCTACCTTCATTGTCTGTCTGCGAAAAAGTAGAGGGTGAGGATGAAATTCCATGTTGTGTACGGTATTTAGAAGGTACAATGCAACAAAGTGGAGCAAACTTCTGGGTAAAGGAGAAGTTGACATCATTTGATAATACAAAGAGGAGCTACAGTTATGAGGTAACTAAGAGTAGCTTAGGGATTGAAATGCATGCTGCAACATTACATGTTGACGAGGGAGGCATTGACAATAATGATGGGTGTAAGATTGAGTTGTCTTTTGCGTTCAAACGTCTAGAAGGTTTCAGTTAGGAGGGATATATTGATATTTTGCAACACTGGATTGAGGACATTGCCAAAAAAGTTGAGGATGGTCTGGTGATGAATGGTTATTGATGATTAATGATATGACGATGACGAAGATGATGATGCGGTGTTTGTCTTTGGAATATATTCTTTTACATTCGAAAATAATGATCCTCTTCTTGTAATAGAGGAAAAGCTGCAACATTTATGAAT
This sequence comes from Allium fistulosum, assembly GCA_030737815.1. Taxonomy (NCBI): domain Eukaryota; kingdom Viridiplantae; phylum Streptophyta; class Magnoliopsida; order Asparagales; family Amaryllidaceae; genus Allium; species Allium fistulosum. The sequence continues at coordinate 858,619,040 of CM060907.1, forward strand.
AACTAAGATAGTACCATTCTTACCCAACACATGATTCATCTATTGTTTGCATGGTGCGATCACAAGGATAAATTTTCTACGTCAAATTTCAAAACAAATAACAATATTAGACTCATTCCAAAACTTATTACACAAATAGACCAGCTTTGGCCACGTTGGACGCCACGTGTCGTGGCGGCATCTCAAATGCCGCTGGTACACGTGTAATATGGAAAACGACACTAGCGGCATTTGAGATGCCGCCCGTTAGCGGCATTTGAGATGCCGCAAGTATGCGGCATCACAAACGCCGCCTATATCTGTGCTCTTTGTAATTTGCAGCTCATTCGTCCATTGTAACAGCCCGATATTTTAAACGAGATTTTTATTTTAAAAACAAAACATTTCGAAATATTGATTTAAATATAAAGTGTAGTAATTTGTGTGAAACGGAAAATTTAAGCGTTACATTTCGTTACGTTTTGTCCGTTCTTAACTTTACATTAGAATCAAATTTCATTAATGATAATAATAGCTATTTTAAATTCGGTTTAAAAATATACGTTATATTTTAAGAAACCGTTAACATTTTTAAATTTATTAAATAAAAGAAACAAGTAACAAATTGTACGTTACTTCGGGCGTTACACTGTACGTGCATTGTTCCATTGTCCATTAATTTCAGCTTTATATTTCAGTTTGAAAATGTCAAATCTTGCCTTACTTTGCCGTGAGAATTATTCCACTTACCCCTTTACCTCCCTTACGTTTCGTTCAACATTTATTTTGCCTTAAATTCCTCTAACCGTTCAAAGCTTTACTTTTCACCTTCTCTCAAAAATTATAAGCAGCCTGTCCTTTTCCTTTTTCGTTCAAAAGTAAGAAAAAATTATTCTATTCTGCAAATCTCTGGAAATCTCGTGAGTCTTTACAAAAGGTAGTGGACACGTCCTTTTCTTTTCATTTATCTTCAAATTCTTGCTGTACCTTGTTTTTATTCAGCTGAACCATGTTTTGTCACCTCCTACTCCATTTTCCTACCATGACAGTTTCGCCTCCACCCCATGCGAAAGCCAGACCGTCATCACCGAACCCATTTCACCACCCACCAGCACCAAGCCTCGTCACCACCTCCACTGACCTATGCCGAGCCCACCACCACGAGACCAGCCAACTCCTCCACGAACCCACAGCAGCCACCATCACACCCAGGCGATCCTACGCCCCACCAGATCGTGACCAAACCCCCTTCGCCTGACCCAACCCCACACCAGAGAACTCCCACGCCCAGGCACCACCGACCCTACCCAGATCACCACGCCTCCGCCCATGCGAGACCACCACTAGACCGAACTACTCCACCTTCCTCCCCAGACCGAGATCTCACTCCACCAGACCATGACCAGCCCACCACCGAGCCCTACGCCCTGCCTGCCACCACAACACCAGCCGAGAACCCCACACCTTCAACCGAACCCCAGGCATCACCTGCCCCATTTGCCTCCATGCCGAGACAAATTGCAAACCGTAGCCTGCCCCATCTTTATATATAAGGTAATATATATATATATATTGTATTATATTAGATTTTGTATATATAATATTAGGTCGAGAATCTTGGATGGTTATAAAGTTATATATTGTGCAGTCTGCATTTTTGTTACTTCATGGTCTGTCAAATATATATCATAAGGGTGATGGATCTGCTTTGTTCTGCATACCTATATAATATATAATATGTTAGTGTGTACATTTTAACAGTACAGGTGTCCTAACACATCATGTAGGATAACTTTAATACTAAGGTTATATATGTAAAGGTTATATAAGATTATGTAAGATGTATAATGTTGTATTAGTTTATAGATAATATACTTTTCGTGGTTACAACATGTATACTCGTGGTAAATAACAGTATATTTAGTTGTACATATAATATATATTAGTTATTTGTATGCCAGGTTAGTTAGATATGTTGTTGTTTCAATTTATATATGAGGTTACAGTATTGGTTTTAAGATAGTATGTAAATATATATATACTTTTGATTTTAAGAATATATATGCTGGTTTCATAATTTGTTAGTATATATACATATTGTTGATTCCAAAACATTTTCGTATGCAGGTTTATATAGATAGGTTTATAAATTAGTTTTATATATAAGTAAAGGTATGGTATGTTTGGTTAGTATACATATTATATAAGGTCAGTCTGCATATAAGATGTATCATATATAATTACAACAACAGTTTACATATTAGTTAATAATATATATATGATGAGTTTTAAGTATATGTATGTGAGTTTATTTAAGAGTATGTAAACTGGGATATTGATTGATTAAAATATTGATATTAAATAGATTGTGTTGTTATATCACTACAAGAAAATAACCCTTTTACAATAGGCATTCTGCAACAGTTTGGCAAACTGTTGTATAAATATCGATCTTTAACAACATTTGTTTGAGAAAACGTTGTAAAAAGTAATCTCAACCTACATTTAGAAATCAAACGTCGTAAAATTATATATTTGAACTACGTTTTTGAAAAAGTTGTTGTTATCCCATTTTTAGTCAAAACTGGAATGTCTGTGTGGGGTGCGTTTCCTCCACGACTGAACCAAGAAGAAGCAGCCAGCAAACGTATCATCATCAAGGTCACTCGGCAGTCATCATGCGGCACTCAGGATGCCTTAGTACATCCGGCATTTCTAGTACAAAAACTCATTCGGCACCATCCCATTCGGCATCACCCCATTCGGCATCACCCCATTCGGCATCACCTTCTTCCCACATGCTACCGAACCAACTCGCCACCGAACCAACCCAACACCGAACCAACCTCCTCCTGGCCTAACCGAACCAACTCGCCACCGAACCAACCCAACACCGGACCAACCCATCTTCCAGTCCACACTGAACCAAAGTTTCGCCGAACCAGAACGCTGCCAGGCCAGATTGCTTCAGCCCAGGCCCACCAGCAGCTATATACATCCAAGACCCCTGCCCCCAACCTGACTCTATAAATAGAGGGGCAGGGGTACAACAATGGGGGAGAGGTTTGAGAGCTCAAGCATGGAAGGAACTTTCAAACACTTGTAGATACTTGTACCAAAGCTTTGTACTTGTAATCTGAGATCTAAAGGAGAAATAACATATAAAGTGGACGTAGGCACGTTCTGGCCGAACCACTATAAATTTGCGTGTCTTTTTACAGTTTAGCCCCTGCTTTTCATATATTTGCATAAGTCACCCAAATCACTAAGAACAACATAAGATCTACTAAATCATACAACTTCGAGGTGTTTGTCCATTTTTTGTGCAAACATTTTTGGTGCTTTCATTGAGAGTTGAACTCAGGACCTCCCGCTTAGAAGCTGAATTTTAAAGTCTAAAGATTCAGATTGGGAGAATCATGGCAAGACAATCAAGCAGAAGGCTGAGGCTAGAGCAAAGTCAACAGGAAGGGAGTCAAGAGGCTTCCTCAGGAGCAAACCAAGCTTCAGTCTTCATCACCAGGGATGAGATGGAGGCCATGATGAGAAGACAAGAAGGGATGATCCAGAACTTGCTTCAACAGATTGGGCAACTTGGAGCACGGAACCAAGGCGCAACTGGAGTTCAGAACGGAGCAGGACCATCTGGCGTAGCACCAGAGCTAGGAGGCACACATGCAGAACATGTTGACCCAATCCCGAGAAGAGAGACGGGGGCATCCGAACAATCTGGTAACAATAGAAGAATGAACGCTCCGCCAGGGGGGCATACACCTGAAAGCTCCCACGGACTCAGGGGGCAGGTCGAAGGCAGTGAACGAGGACTTCAGCTTGGAGACAATGACAGATTAGCAGAGATGGTCAGACGAGCCATGAGAGGCGGACTAGTGAATAGAGACCTGGAGGATGTGAATAGGAGTCCTTTTACCACAACAATCAGGCGAGCTAGGAACCCACCAGATTTTAAGCTACCATCATTGGATATGTATAATGGAAGGACAGACCCCACGGTTCATCTGACAAAATATATAAGGCATATGGAAGTGCTGGGGGCATCAGAGGAGGTTATGGCCCGGTGCTTTCCATTGTACTTGGCAGATATTGCGGCGTTGTGGTTCAGACAACTGGAAAGCGGCTCCATAGGAACGTGGGCAGATTTAACTGAGAGATTCATGAGGCAATTCAGGGTTCATATTGCAAGACCCAAGAATGTGATGACTTTGGCAACCTTGAAGCAGAAAACTGGAGAGACTTTGAGGAGTTTTCTAACACGATTTAATGCGGCAGCAGCATCAGTGGATCGACCAGATCCATCTATGGTCATGATGGCGGCTGTATCTGGAATAGCTGATAGTACGGAGTTCAAGAATTCATTAACTAAAGATCCGCCTATGAATCTGGGAGAGTTCTATCATGAGGCTGAAAAGTTTCTGCGTTTGGAAGATGCTAGTGCAGAAAGAGAGGAAGAAGTTGACGTTTACGCAATCAAAAGCGGAAACCCACCTGGAAGGGGTGCGGAGACTGGTAAAGGAAAGAGAAAGGCTGAGGATAATGATGACAGGTCAAAGCGGCCACGGAAAGAGTCGCGATTCACCACTTACTCCGAGCTGAATGAGAGTTTGGAGCGAATCTATCAAGATACAAGAGAGCAAGTTCCCTACCGTAGGCCAATGCGAAGGGATCCGACTATTAACGAAAGGAAATCAGACAGATACTGCTTGTTCCACGACCTGAATGGTCATCATACCAACGATTGCAGGCATCTGAAAGATGAGGTGGAGGGGCATATTCGGAATGGTTTGCTATCACAATATGTGAGAAGGAGGGCCACGACGGTGGGACAAGAACGACCACCGCCCGCACCAACTGAAGACGAAGACGGCTCAGGATCGAGACGTCATCTTATTATCCATTGATCAAGATAACGACGAACGAGCAGCAAACTCCACACTGATACGGTTAAGTTGTTTACACATGTACAGGACCACGAACGATCCCCAGGCATGCTCTGATACAACTATAAACCACATCGATATAGGCGTTTGCACTCCGACGTCACTGCTTTGCTTTTGTTCTTTATTTCTTAAATTTGGATTTGACTTTGCTGAACATTTCTATTTTAAATTTCATCAGTTGAATGGATATTTGGTTTTGATAATTCTAAAACGGCTAAGCTACTTACACATGTACGGGATCGCGAACGATCCCTAGGCATGCTCTGAGATAGTGATAAACCGCCACAACAGACAATCCAGAAACTCACCCGAACGTGAATCTGGTTTGGATGGTATTAAGTCCCCCCCGGGCACACATCAACTCGCCTCGAACGGCACCCCGACCGCGAACGGTCACAATTCGCCGCGAACGGCACCCGACCTCGAACGGTCACAACTCGCCTCGAACGGCACCCCGACCGCGAACGGTCACAATTCGCCGCGAACGGCACCCGACTTCGAACAGTCACAAACTCGCCTCGAACGGCACAACTCATCTCGCCACAAGTGGCTCGATCGCGAACGGTCGCCACTTGAGGTCCACCCCCTGACCGCCAACAGTCGCACCTTACCACGAATGGCTCGATCTCGAACGATCGTCATTCGAAGTAAGGCGCTTGACCGCGAACGGTCACATTTCACCCCAAGTGGCTTGATCATGAACGATCGCCATTCGAGGTCCGCCTTCTGACCGGGCTCGGTCGCACTTTACCTCGAATGACTCGACCCCGAACGGTCGTCATTTGAAGTAAAGCGCTTGACCGTGAACGATCACATTCCACCACAAATGACTCGATCTCGAACGATCGTCGCATGGATTTAGACGCTTGACCGCGAACGGTCGCACTTCACCTCAAATGACTCGATCGCGAACGGTCGTCATTTGAAGTTAGGCGCTTGACCATGAACGGCCGCGCTTCATCCCAAGTAGCTCGATCCCGAACGGTCGTCATTTGGGGCCATATAAAACTATCAAGCTCTTTACAGGTTGTTGACAGGATACGAACATCCAGCTCATGGCATTACAAAACACGTCTTCCTACCGCAAGTCATGTTTTGGGGGCAAAGTGTTATCCCATTTTTAGTCAAAACTGGAATGTCTGTGTGGGGTGCGTTTCCTCCACGACTGAACCAAGAAGAAGCAGCCAGCAAACGTATCATCATCAAGGTCACTCGGCAGTCATCATGCGGCACTCAGGATGCCTTAGTACATCCGGCATTTCTAGTACAAAAACTCATTCGGCACCATCCCATTCGGCATCACCCCATTCGGCATCACCCCATTCGGCATCACCTTCTTCCCACATGCTACCGAACCAACTCGCCACCGAACCAACCCAACACCGAACCAACCTCCTCCTGGCCTAACCGAACCAACTCGCCACCGAACCAACCCAACACCGGACCAACCCATCTTCCAGTCCACACTGAACCAAAGTTTCGCCGAACCAGAACGCTGCCAGGCCAGATTGCTTCAGCCCAGGCCCACCAGCAGCTATATACATCCAAGACCCCTGCCCCCAACCTGACTCTATAAATAGAGGGGCAGGGGTACAACAATGGGGGAGAGGTTTGAGAGCTCAAGCATGGAAGGAACTTTCAAACACTTGTAGATACTTGTACCAAAGCTTTGTACTTGTAATCTGAGATCTAAAGGAGAAATAACATATAAAGTGGACGTAGGCACGTTCTGGCCGAACCACTATAAATTTGCGTGTCTTTTTACAGTTTAGCCCCTGCTTTTCATATATTTGCATAAGTCACCCAAATCACTAAGAACAACATAAGATCTACTAAATCATACAACTTCGAGGTGTTTGTCCATTTTTTGTGCAAACAGTTGTAAAACGTACTTTCAACAATAACTTATATGTATTGTGAAAATTTTGTTTTTTTCAACAACATTTTTTTGAAATTGTTTGTGTATAAATTAGATGTGTTTTTACTATGGTAAAACTTTAATTTGTTGCAACTTTCACAATAGCTACAACCACCTGGATTTGCCAATATTTCCATTGCATCATGAAAGTGGCTTATTTTACATATCAACATCGGGGAATTAATTTAAAGGACAAAAATTTGTATATTTTTAGCCTCAAGGACACGACCTCAATATTTTAACCACAAGGACAAACATTCTCATAAAAATTATTCATAAGGACAAATATTCTTTCAAAATTATTCATAAGGACAAACATTCTTTCAAAACTACTACCGAACTAAAAACTGATACCTAAAAACTGCTACCGATAACTACAAACTGATACCTAAAAACTGCTATCAATAACTAAAAACTGATACATAAAGAAAGTTGTCCTTCAGGCTAAAATACTGAAGGTCTGTCCTTGAAGCTAAAACGCTGAGAAATTTTGTCCTTGACAATAATTTCCTGTATCCAACTACATATGAAAGTACAATATCAAGAATTTTTTTTGATTTATTATAATATTGTTATACTTTGTAATAATCAATACAGAATCTTTACAAAAGTTTTTCATTACCTTATATACCGTCCTCGTGAAAATTCAAACCAATCAAGTTATAGTACTAATGAAATAATTATAGTTTATTTAATTTTCCTTTATATTATATATATATTTATTAATTGGTATGTTTCATAAATAGCCATTATTATTGTATACGTTGGATCATACTAGCGATCCAAGTCATAGTGGTATTGGCGGTTAGATTACATTTGCAATCCAGAAAATTTACTGTAGAGTTTGTCGTCCGTCAGATCTATACCCCATGGCTAAGATTTTTACCTTATAAGTACATACCTTCACTTCCATCACAACCCGTTTTCCTCACACTAATTTCCTCCTTCACAAATAAAATTCCCATTTCATGAAATCTCACGATCACCCATCGCCCTTTTTCCAATGTACTTTTAACAATTGCGAAACCTCAAAATCTTAAACTTTTTTTTTTCAAATAAAGACATCAAATTGGAGCAATTGGAAATCTGGATGAAAAGCCTCAGGTAATTTCATGAAAATGATTTTGTTATCATTTCATAATTTGAGAATTTACGTTTGGCAAGTGGGTATATCTGAAATTACAAAGCAAAATTATTGACAATTGCTTGAAGCAATCACTTATTGCATTTAGGAAAATTAGTTTAGGGGTATTGAGTGATTCTTATTTACTCCTTTGAGTAAGATTATGAGTTAATTCTCGTTAATTAGGATTTCCCTTGATCTGATAAATTGTTAGTATTAGATGTAAATTCCATATTCTCTTTATGACACTAAAGATTAAAATTTACCAGTTATATAATCTAGTGTGGATGCTGGATAGAAACATAAATCAGTTATGTAATAATTTAGAGTACTCACAACACTTTCCTAAAAAGTTCAAAAGGGACACCACGAAAAAATAATTGATTTTAAGGGCCAGAAGCTGAATATTGCAAATAAAGATCATGAAGATGGAAGTACTATTGAAATGTAATACATTCTTTTGTATCTCATGATGTTTTTGAACCTATATTCAATGAATTATAGATGGATTCCTTCATAATTCGAACTTGGATCCCATTGACATTAGTTTCATCAGATAGTAATTTGGTTTTTTTAGCAGTAAGTTTTGAAAAAATATAAGCTAAATCTTAAAAAAAAAACTATTGTTCTATGTTACTTCAATTAGAGTTACTATTACTGGAGCAACCCAACATTTTAACAAATGATGACAAATGAGTTTCGGTTTTTCTTAATGATTTCAAAAAAATGTGATTTGATATCTTTCTTTGATCTTTGGTCTAACCCTATGTCCGCTGCTTCTATTTTTAGGTTCAATCGAATTTGTTTTTGTACATAACTACTGCAGTAGTTGGTTGCTTCACTTTTTAGGTTCAACTGAATTCTCTTCCATTTAGCAAATTCGTTTTTTTATTCAATGGAACTAATTACTTGAGTTTTTCATTCATTTGCTTGCGATGGCCGTGTCAAGTACATTATTTTGGCAATCTTTTACTAGTAATGGTTTCTTTTTATTATACAGTTTGTGCCTGTGAGTTGTAGAAGAGAAAATAACATGATAATAAGAAAGTTATTCATTATATATATGTTTGCAAGTTAGTACATATTCATTCGAAGTTTAGCAAGTTAGTAAAAGGAGCAGGACGATGGCCCTTCATATGTATAGTTGCATCTTACACAGAATATCTCTTTTATTCGCCCATTTACTCTTGTTTGATTTTTTTTTATACATCGCAAAAGGAGTTTACTACCCTTGTAATGTATGTCTTGTTTGTTGATTGTCATTTAATTTTATCATGTTACATAATTATTACTAAATGATTATCTAGTTTACTTCTAAAATGTTTAGAAACTAAACTTATTACCTGTTCTCTTTTGAATTGTAAAAGATTTTCAATAGTTTACATAGACGTGGAGCTATTCCTTCAAATCTGCTCTGCTTAAATTCAATTTTATTCCTCTTCATTGAAACACTTTTGATTAAATTCATATTTTTTAATCACAACGTTATTAATAAAAATGAGTCAGTAAACTACTTTTTCTGAGTAGTGGGAACAACTAGGTATATCTCATAAGTTATGATTTGGTTCATGGATCATATCTAACAGCGTTTTGTCTTACCTGTTGATCATAGGAAAACGTTTCCCATTGATTTGATCAACTAGAATGATGATCACACTTAGTGCTTTTCCTACTTAACCCACAGTGACCAGTTAAGTATCATGACTTCTATTCTGACTCAAAGACATCAAATTTCTTATTGGTTCCAGGTTACACTGCCAAGCTCTTTGATTTTGGACCTGCAAAAGCTAGCTACAATGTCACGTGTGTCAACCAAGTCAAGGATACCTATGGATTTATTGCACCAGAATATGAAAAGATATTTGACTACTAGCAATGATACATATAGCTTTAGAGTAGTGTTGCATTGGTATCCTCTTTTTTGTGAATTAAAAACTAAATTGTAACTCTATCTGGGGATATATTAAGTTGTATTTTACTTTTCCTTTGGAAATTTGAATATGTTCAACTATTTATTCAGATTGTTGTACTGAAAAACAATAAAGGTGTTCTTGAATTATATTTACAATATTTGGTAAGTATGGATAAAATCATAACAATAATTAATAATTACTATGCATACTTCCTTTGCAATGTTTATTAAATATGGTAGATATAATTTTGACAATGAACTAAATGATGTTGTTGAATATTTATTGTGTGTTGTAAAATGTGTCATTTACAATATTTAGTTAATGTTATCATATAAAATTTGTTAATGGTTTCGACAATTCACAATGTTTGATAAATATTATAAGAAATACATTTACAATGTTCTTTACAACGTAGCAAAAATGGTTGTAAAAACACATCATGTTTTTACAACAATGGATATGAAAACATAATGAAAAATGTTGTCTAAGACTATTAACAACATATCTTTGATGTTGTAAAAGCATATTTTTCTTGTAGTGTATATTATATATATCGGTACTCTGATTTCAAATTTGCCTATAGATTTCTTTTATTATATAACCTATATATATATGTATTTTGATTTTAATACATATAGATTTTGATTTAGGTATGTGTATATATGTTTAAACTTAATATCGATTTTCATATATATATTTTATTAAATTTTATGTGTATTTGGATTTAGAATATGATTTTTGAATATGTATGTATTCCCAGTTTATATCAAGACTAATTTGATTTAGTTCTCATCGATCTTCCATTTATCAGCTTTGTCCGTCGTGTTTGTTTTCTTCGTCGAATTGTGTCCATCTAGCGTTGTTTTGGGATTGGTAACTCATCTTATTCTCGTCCATCTCTAGCCTCGAAAGGTGAGCAATCACTCACGATTAATGTTCTTATATTTATTAAATTTGATTTCAATTGAAATGTCAATTGAAATATGCTGATGTTAGTTATTTACATTGTGCTATATATGTCTTTATCTGTATCTGTTCACCTGTGACATCTGACACCATTATCTGTTATTTATACTGATGATATATGCCTGTTACTATGTTGTTTTATTATCATATATGTTATCACTCTGCAAGTTCCCTATTAGTATAGAATCACTATGGGTTGAAATGATACCTACCCAAACGATCTATAGAATAGGAGGAAATCGTTATGGGTTGAAATGATAAACCCAAGCGATTTTCAATTGAATTGAATTTGGGATTTCGGGTTGAAAAGATATATACCCGAATATGTTTTAAATTGCGGATTGAAATGATAAATATCTGTATCACTTGACCATAGGATAGAAAATTATATACAGGCACCGTTGGTCTATATATATAAACGTTTTGAAATGATTTCTATGGTTTTGAAAAGAAATATATGGTTTTGACAAATATTGATTTTAAAGATTTATTAAAGTTGATTTAATAAAGTTGATAAATAATATGTTTAAGTATTTATTTAATATCTATATTTTTAAATATAGAATTTATAATGATTTGAAATTGATTGGAATTATATTTATTTAAGAATTATACTTAAATAAGTTTGATTTGAAATGTATTGAATTTGAAATTTAAAGAAGTGATTTACAACTTGAAATTTGAAAAGGTGACTTAAATGGATATTTCAAACGTATAAATATTTAAATGAGATCTTTTGTTTATTTAAATTGTAAATTGAAATTGTATTCAAATGTCGTGGAAATGTTGAATATTTAAAGCTTTGAAATATATTCAAATTGAAATGGCTTATATTATGGTTTAGATACGTATTTGAAATTGATAATTTGAAATGGTTTATTTAGAAGCTAAATCGAGTTGAAACGGATGATTGGAGATTTGATTAAATTAAATTTTTGGAATTTGAGTTAATTTGAATCGATTTGTGAAATTTGAAGAAATTAATTTATTTTATAACGAAATTTTAATATCTAAACTGTTTAAAAGGAAAGTGTTATGATTTCCAAAATACTGTGATTCCCAGACTGTGATTTCGAAAGCATTATAACTTTGGAAAGTAATATGATTTTGAAAATGGGTATATTTGAAATGAAATGATATCATATTAAATTTGGTTTTGAAATGATAATGATATTTTGGTTTTGAAGTATAAACTATTTGAAATGACCACGGTGTTATAATAACGATTGGTTGGCAAAGAGACCGGGATCGGATATGGACATACTCTCTGTCGATACCGAAAACCACTTTGACAACCGTGTACGCGGTGGAGATTCCAGAATGAAGTAGGATGGTGGCGGCGTTCTTAAGGTATGTTACGTGGACCCAACTCCCGTGAGTTGGCATAAGGTGGCTAAAACAGGAGCGATCTCGGACCAGTGAGGTAGCACCTCTTCTCGGACGCATTTCTTCGATATTATACTCTTACTTGTGATTTGACTAGATGGCCATCCTCCGATTTGGGAGTGTTGTTCGAGATGGAACGGTAGTGGCTGCTATGCGTATCCATCAGTCCGTGTGCGTAATTGGTATATCTATCCTGGCATTGCCTAGTTGTGCCGTGTCACCTACCATACCGAGCTTTATTACGATTATGATTTTAAGATCCGACCGCATTAAGGTTCTCCATCCCCTTAATGCTATTTTCCGATATGATTATACTTTACTTATTTAGACACTATTATAATAGCGAATATTACTACATAGTAAATAGTTTAACGGACCCTTAGAGGATGGTTATCCCAAACATCCTTTAAGTTACTTGTATTCCAAATGATATTTCACTTGAGTTGGATTTATTGAATATAAGAATCTTAATCCTGACTCGAGTGTTTTGTGTTTTTCTTTACGCTCGGGTCAGACTGAGTGATACAGCATTTGAGACTCACCTTTGGAGTTGGAGCTTCGCTTGGAGATCCAGCAATCTATCGATCCTGCTTTCAGTTATTCTGTTGATTCCAGTGATGTATTCAGATCTGGTATTTGATTATTGTATTGAGACATCTATTGTATTCGAGACCTCTGTTGTATCTTGTTTAACTCTGTTATATATATAGTAGCTTCATGAACTACTATCCTTTTGTTTTCGCTGCATTATTGTTATATTACTCTGTGTCTGTGATCTGTAATTATTTTATTTACTGTATATGCTGAGTTTTGCCAAATTTTATTTACAACGCGGTATTTTGAGCAATTCAACTCCGGCATGAGTGTCTACCTATACACTTATAATGGATGCGAATGGTTGAAAATAACGGGTCGTTACATCCATACACTCTCACTCTCCCTTCTCTCAATCTCTCTTCACACAAAACCCAACCCACACCCTCAATTCAGCAAAAATCAAATTTTCAAATAAAAAACTACTTAAATCTAGCTAGAATTTGAACTATGGCTTCCTCATCGTCTCAAGCACATCCTATAGGTGTGAAATCTATCGATTTTGTCTCTAATTGTCATTTTTTTAATTTAGGATTTAAGGCTAAAATTGTTCTATAATTGCAAATCTATGGTTGTATACTACAATGAAGTTGAGTAGTCACTTAGAGCACATGTTTAATTGTTTCTTGAGTTATATAAGGATATATTATGGTATGACTATGATTATGTAATGTTATTGTGGTAGAATATGACGAAATGGCGCCCGGACCGATCGATCCTAGTGTGTTTTACCTCCAACCTAAACACCGCACAAACAACATCGATATGATGGAGGTACAAGCTCATATAATTTGTCATTACTTTTGCAAAGTGTTGGTAATTACCATAATTGCTTTCATTTGTTATTATTTATCAACAGGGGGTTGAGCCGGATGGTTTCATTTGACCATTCATCCACTTTAAAGCTCGTCACTTCAGCGCATCCAGGCGTGTTGGAACTGTTAGACGGAGCTGGATTTGGTGTTGTCAATAAGTTGGGATATACACAGCTCGACCGGAATCTTTTGACGGCTTTGATCGATAGATGGCGACCAGAGACGTCTACATTTCATCTCAGAGTAGGTAAGATGACAGTCACTTTGAAAGACGTAGCTGTATTGCTCAGATTGCCGATTAACGGGGATCCCATCCTGAAATCGGATTTTTCAAGAAATTGTGTGAGCCCTTGCTCGAATTGTCTCCTCCAGAAAACGTGAGGTGGAGAAATGAGTCGATAGTGGCTACGTGGTTTAGGGAGCAGTTGGCCGGTGATATTCCCCGTCGTGCCTCTCCTTTGCAGATTGCCCAACGCGCCCGCGCTATTATGTTGCACATCATCACGCAATGCTTTTTTTGCGATCGATCGAAGACAAGAGTGGCCCTTCAATGGCTTCCATTGTTAGAAGACTTCGATTCATGTCGGCAATACTCATGGGGTGGCGCAGTGCTAGCTTTCACCTATACGGAGCTTACAAGAGTTGCTTTGGTCCAACAACGGTCCATCGGAGGGTGTATGACTCTACTTCAGGTACGGACATAGTTATTCGTTGTTGCATATTTGAGTTTGTCGTAAAACCGTAACTTAAAATAAGTTTCACACTTGCAGCTTTGGTCATGGACCTACCTTCCGGTTGGTCGTATTTCTTTGAAGACGCAAATAATTGACAATTCAAAACCATATGGAGCGAGGCAAAACGGTGTTGTTAGTGTTGTTGTATCGACACAGTAAATTTGAATACTTCCTATAGCATGTTGCTATTACAGGTGGATTGGCTCGAAGAATACAAAAATGACCCCTAGACGCAATCTAACCTTTTACCGGAACGAGTTTGATGTCTTAGATTACAATGCAGTGACATGAAATCCATATTCCGAGGCAGACCTTCAAGCTCTTTCGGCTCTTTGTACAGTGGACAGGCCGTTATGGCGGGCAAGACTTGTGATTTTTTGTTTCGGAGATTTAGCATACCATCTGCCAGACAGAGTCATGAGACAGTTTGGTCTTCGACGACACTTACCATATCCTGCCCCATATTACACGCTTTCATACGGTAAAGATGAGTTTGAAACGATGATTGAGTTATGAAACGAACGTTTCATAGCTGGGGAAGACGAGCACGAAGTCACTCTGACCGATGAGGAGTATCTTAGCTGGTATTGGAATATCGCTCGTTGTTACGTGCTACCAAGACGAGCGGAAGAACCCGAGCAAGAGGTGGAGCTCCGCTAGAACGGAATGTGGTACATATTAATATTGACAACTTGTATAGTACTTATGAAACTCATAACAGTTTATGTTATATGCAGGCGGATGGTATGTATCATGTGTTGGACATAGTCGACGAGCTTGCGGAGGAGGTTCCTGAAAAAAGCAAGGCGAAATGCTTCTCTATCAAACAAATTCTACTATCATGTTTATCGAAGAACAAGATGTCAAGGCCCATCCCACCTCCGCCTCCTCCTGTCGTGCCACCACTTATCGAGGATATTGCCCCTCCCGCATCGTATGAGGACATAGCTGCAGTCCCACCGGCCCCCTCACCGAAGAGAAAGTATGGAAGAAGGAAGAAAATTGAGGGCGAGAGTTCCGAAACGATATCTTCACAGCATACACAACCCGTCGGGCCATCGCAACCCCCAACGGAAGGGACGCAAGAGGAGGGCAGTGAAGAGCTGTCACCGGAAGAGGAGGAATTCAGGCTCAAGCCGAGAAGATCGAAGAAGAAAACTTCTCGAGAATTAAAAATTTTGAGATGAAATTTTAGACTAATCGTAGTGTATCGTGGTTTCTATTTGTTGACTGTAGTATCAGTTGACTGTAGTGTCGATTGATCGTTTGTGTGGGATGTTGACTGTAGTGTTGATTGATCATGGATTTCATTTGTTCGTTTGGAATGTTTGGTTGTTAACTACTGTAGACTATTGTTTGTCGCTGTGATTGTAGAAGTGACTCTAGTATTTCGATGTTGGTGTGGATGTTATTGATTGTAGACTTGTATTTGTTGATGGTGAATGTAGTCATGAGCTCAGACATTTGTAGTAGTCAATGTTCAGAAATTTGTTTACATTGGTGTCGAAATATTGACGTCGTATTTCCTGATTTGCAGTTTCTCTGAGTAAGTAACAGAGCGGCATTTCAAATGACGCCTACGTGCAGCATTTGAAATGCCGCATGAGGCGGCATTTCAAATGTCGCTACATGTGGCATTTCGGATGTCGCGCTCTGGTTTTCCCAGGCATCAGTTCAGATGTCGTAGTTTGGTGTGCATCTGTTGTAGGTTTGGCAAGCATGTAGACTGACTTTTCAAAACAACAGAGTTCAACCAAGCATAAAATACTTCGAACATATAAATATTGTTGTCTTCGGAAATATTGTCTTCAACCAGAAAATCATCGTTCAAAGGATCAGTATTCACTTGCATACTACTTATCCACGACATGTTGTTCTCCGTCATGTTCACTAAATCCATACTATTTACAGGGGGTTCGTCATTGACATCTTCACCTTCAACCCCGTCCATCTCAGTATCAACATCTTCGTTGTTTGCGTTTACGTTTACGTTTACATTCTCCAAATCAGCATTAGATTGCATAGCAATATCTTGCATGGGGAATCTGCTATTCAAACATACGTATTACTTTAAAACCAATACCGTAATTACTACCTACCAAATTTTGTTTCTTCATGATACAAACCTCTGACTAAGATCATATAACTCGGACGGAGTTGGATACATAAATTGAGACATATGGCAGTTTGATGGTCCAGCGGGACTAGGCGATGTTGGTCGTCGACAAGGAAGATAATTGCATATACAGCGAAAAGAACTGTTAAGTAGCGCACAACTATCAAATTAATACGACCTAAATTTCATAAATAAACGTTTTACCTTCCGAGCAAATGCATAAAGCTGGCTTGACTTGGATAGGGGTACATATACTGAACGCCCTATGAGTAAGTCATACACGAAGGATATCCATATAGGCCTTGTTGTTGATCGTACATCGTTGTCATGGTCGGAATAATGAAACTCGGAGACGCGTTTCCGCGACTGATACTTACTGCCTCAACCGTTCTTCGGTGCTCCTCAATAACATTATTTACTTCTTGTTCTCGTACGGGTTCTTCTACTTGCAAGTGTCTAATTTTCCCAACAAACAGCTCAATTGATTTCGATGTCGCTGAAAACATTAGCTCTACATCGTCATCATCGGCTATTTTAATGGCTTTCGATCCTGAGTCCGTCGGCCAGTTACACACTAATTCTATGTCAAATTCTTCAAATTTTATCTTGGTCGCTTTATAAATCGATTCTTTCAGTTGCACCAAATTGCAACCTTTCAACACTTTAGCCGACTTACATAAGCCACCGACATATTTTCCACAATTTAGTTCGTCAACAACCAATTTGCCATCGAAATAACAGATCGTTGGTACGCACTTGAGAGTCATTCTGCAATCTATTTAGTCAACTCATTGCCTATTATCATTTGTTACCAAACAGCAAATGAGAAACAAAATTTAATTGAACTAGGGTTCCCAAAAATTCACACAATCGTTTAAACAAACTTTCATTACACAGTAGGACTGCAGGAGCCTGGAGTTGAGTTATGAAGGTTCTTATTGAGCACACAACAATATACCAGAAACTTGTAGCATCCTCCGCCAAATGGATAACTCAAACAGGCACTTTCATAAAAACCATTTCCTTCATCTTCATTCTGGATTCCCCTATTACGAATATTAGCTACTTTAAAATATATAAAGAGCAAATAAAAATCATGTAATAGTTGTGGAAAACTGAAGCCTATTCCATTAACATTTTTATTTCTTCAAATGTACAAAGTAAGTACATTATGGCACGAAGAAGCACATGTACACAGAATGTAACGCATATGTAGATTTCCGTTTACAATTCACTTCAAATTTCATGGTTAGGCAAGATCAAACATTCAAATAATAATAAACCAAGGAACTAAATATCAAATAACATTCGATTTGGATACAAGTAGGACGAAGAATAATTACCTCCATGTGAAAACAATCCAAGATGTATAAATTCCACAATAAATGCAAACAATATGACCGAGATTTACTTGTAGTTCCACTTGTCTGCAGCAACATCAACTAGACAGGCAAACAACACGGATCTGAAGATTTCGGGACCCGGGAGCCAGTACTAATCCAGTACTAAATATGCAGGTCCATAGGAAAACAATGAATTTATCGTCCACATGTATGCAAGTGGTCACGCTTTCTGAAACATTTTCTACAAGGTCGACTTGGATATATCGATTGCAATGGCGGCGTCAGTTCGGCATTTTGTTCAGAACGAGTTTCGAAGACGAATAACGGGGGAATTAGCGAGGGGCATGAAAATAGTAGAATTCGACAATTAAATTTGTTTTAGGAAAAATCAAATTAAGGGAGGGTTAAAAGTAAATTTTGGAAAGCAGGAAAAAAGGGTAATTCAAGAGGTAGCATACAAACAAAGCCAATAGTTCATACTTTTTGTGTCATATTTTGTATTTCGATGGCCATTATCGTACAAATATAAGAGTTAAGAATTTAAAGGTTGATATTAGTGGAGAGTAAATAACGGTTATATTAATATATCATATTTTGTTTTACATACACTCTAATTTACATTACATGGCAGCAAACATTTCACAAAACAGAATATATCATTTATTAATTTATGTACACCCTACAATTTCCAAACATATCTTTTTAATATAACCATTTAATACTGAAAAGTTGATATTTTACATAGAGCAAGAGAGGGATGAGGAAACCTATTATGTATAGGCCACGTGAGGTAAAATTTTAATTTCGTGTAGCGTCTCCGTGATTAAAATACAAACATAAAGGTGGGTCTGAAGATTTTTTTTCTTCTAGGGTATCACAAATGGAACGATTACTTAATGTTGTTGTAGATAAGAGTATTTTGGCTTTTTAAATTTTTTAAGTTAAGACCGGTATACGTACATCAAATTAGGTGTACAAATAAAATTAGTCGGTAAATATTGTGCGGAAATAATAACTCTCGTTCGAATCCGTATGATATTCAACCGATTCAAATAGAGTTGCTACTTTTTTATAAGAGAAAAACGATAAGGTTGCTATGTTGTTTTATAACAATTATTGATCAATACCCTTTTAAATTTTTCATGTATAATTGATGGGAAATAAAAGTTGAAAAAAAAATTGAAAAAGTCAAAATTAAAGTTTAAAATTTTTCCATGTAGGAGTGCAACTACTATGCTAGGAATCTTGAAAACCTAGCTCCGCAGCTCCATACATAAACTACAAAGTGCTTCATTGGTCACTCGATCTGTTCGACAACCAGCGACCAACAAGGCCAGTGGGAGGTAACGGAGCTGCATAATATGCTTCAAGCTTCTCCTAAGATTTTTTTTAGAGATTTATCATATTAGTACTAAACAGAAAAGGTAATTTCAATGATTTATTTAACATCACCGTATGTTATTTCTATGACTTAACTTCAACAATCTTTGGTGGTCCTAATTTTATCTTTAACTTCTTATTTGTAAAAATAGAGAACAAAATTGAGTTCTATAACTCTTCCTCCGTTAGTTGATACTTCAAGGAGGTTGATGTTAGATCAGATGCACTAACTACGGGGTAAACATTATGAATTTAAAAAAAAAGACTCTTATTAAATTGCAAAAGATCATATTTTGTGTTTGTGTAGATAATAATTTATTTGTACTAAACCGAATTTAGTACTTAATTAAAAAAAGTGTTTGATAATATTTTAGTTTATTTATTTTGTTTAAGATATTTAATTGCTGTGGATGTTTAAAATAAATTTATTAAAAATTTAATTTAAAATTAATTTATTAATTTATTTTAATTTTAATATTTTGAGATATTCATTTAACAATATGAACATCGCAATAATATATGTATATATGTATGTGTGTGTGTGGTGTGTGTATATAAAGCTATGCTAGGGGTTCAAGGGGAATATTGACCGTTGTTTCCTACGGTGAATAAGATCTCATGAGATGATGTGAAGTCAATATAATTAATAAAATTTATCATATTGAATTACACTGGTACTAATATGGAATAATATATATAAATTTATTTCGACCAATTAAAGTTTATAATAATATTATATATATACATATAAATATATGTATGTATGTATGTATGCATGTCTATGTATTTATAAATTAAAAATAACTAATAATAATTTATATTTGTTGTATTTTATGCCGAACAATATTGGAATATATATATATATATATATAAGTAAGTTAATTTTCAGTTTAAAATATAAAATGATTTAAATCCTAAAATTTAAAGTATTTTTTTAGCAAAGCTAGCCAACTTTATAGTGGATCGCGACACTATTATTAATAGTGGAATATAGGTATTTTGTACATATACAGAACATTTATATTGGTTTTATAATGCCCAACCCACTTAAAAAAATAATAATAAAAGCTTAGGAGATTGGCAAGGCACCTATACTACTAAATACAACTTGGAACTATGTGTCATCCATAGGGAAGGATGTACAATCATCATCGTTTGACCCTGGTACAATGACATTAATAAAATCAGCAAAAAGAGCTACCAAGTTAGGAGCATAGTCCACTGAATCACATGAGTAAAGGTATTTCGATCGTAGTTCTCATCAGCCAAAACAATTCTATTTTAATCACCAACCTCGCCAAGAGACGAAAGAACAAGTTCTCCCCCCTCTCCCCCCCACCCCAAAATGTGATAATATAACCAACATCCCTCATCTTCGCCACCAACAAACATGTGATAATTAGCAAACTCCGAAGAACATCTCATTTCATATTTAACATGTACCTACGTACCCTCATATGAGTTCCACGCAATCTCATTATCAGCCTTAGAGTCTTCCACATCTACGGTGCAATAGAGGAAGCATTCGCTTTAGGAATAACTGGGTCATAGGAGGCGGGTGACTGATTCTTAAACTTTGGAACCCATTTCAAAATGGCCTAGGAAGAGGTATCCTATCAGGAAGAGGACAGAAAGCATGGACGGACCCAACCGTACAAGTGTCTGACAAGTGACCAAATGACTTACATGAAATGCAAATATCAGGTTTTCATTTGTACTGAACATCAACTTTCACATCATAACCTTTTGATAATCTAACTTTCAGCTTCGAAGGCAATGGCTTAGAAGGGGAGATCTCAATTAAAGCTCTAGCATATGATAAACTCTTACATGTCACTGTACTAGTATCACAGTACTTGAGATCACCAATGACACTTGCAAGCCAGTTCAAGCCAATCAAAGGCTTGGCTGTAGGACGGATGGAATATGAGTAAAGGTGGCCCAAACTGGAATAAAGAGAACCTGCTTTCTAACATTGTCCACCACAAGACTCCATGGAGTAACGATAAAATGTTTCCCCACAATGATTAAAGGACTGATCTCGAGAACTCTAAGCTTATCTTCCTTTTAGCGAATTTGAAATAAAACATGGTATTGAAAAATTGAACTTAGAGACTACCTTTCAGTTTACATACTTGTTTGCATTGGTCTCAAACATATTTATACAGAGGAGGGGACGAGTCCAAGAAAAATCCAACAAGCAAATCATGAAAGTGCGCTATGGATCGTGTAATATGGATATATGATAATACAGAGTGTAGTGGTGATAATTATAAGGTAAATAGTGCGGAATATAAAAGCAGTATAGTAAAATGACACCAGAGATTTTTATACTGGTTCGGAGCACCGTCTTACGTCCAGTCCCAGACTCCTTCTGGAATTTCACTAATAACCCTCACTTAACCCGGAGGAACAGGTATATACAACCCTTGAGTAGCCGAACAATGACCTGAGCAACAGAACAGGATTTCGCCTCAGCAGCCGAAGAGGACTTCACACGCCTGAGCAGTAGAACAGGACTTCAACAAATACAAAAATACTTTTGACTTTGTGTGTTCTTAATAACACGAATTTGTCACTTGTAGTACACCCTTCCTATAATCTTTTCCTCAAGTATGATATGTGTAGTTGTGTGTATATGAAGATTAGGAAGTTTCAAATTGCTTGAAGAATATGGAAATGAATACGTAAGCAATGAATGTATGAATTCAAGAGAGTAGTTAATTCAGAAAATATGAGTCAAGTATAAGCAAGTAAGCGAAGTGATTTGATCTTGAAATTCATGCATATATATAGTAGTTAAGGAGTTGCAACTTCTAGTGAAGAGTTATCTACGAATAGCAATGGTTGCAACCCTTGAGGAGGAAGAAGGCTATTCAAAAGAGGAAGTGACTTTTCACAAAAAATGACTGTTGCGGAATTCAGTCGACTGACTCAGTTTATTCAGTCGACTGAATTTAAAAACATGCATGTATATGTTAAACTGCAAAAATTCAGTCGACTGACTCGGGTTATTCAGTCGACTGAATTCTGTTGTTAAGCAAAAACTATAGTAGCTCATTTGGTTAGAGTACTTGCCTTCCAAACTAGTGACCAGGGTTTGAGCCTTGCTCCATGCATTTTTTGAAAACTTGATTTTGATTAAAATATGCATGCAAGTTTATGTGAATGATGATTCTTGAGGAAAGATTTTAACAAAGCACTAAACTAGACTTTATATACTCATTTGATGACTCTTGTTAACTATACAAACCATATATTGAGCCGATGAGTCTGGTTGTTATCGTAGTCGTAGATTCGTGAATTTTTGTTTCATGTCAGCAATCAAAACCTATGATCCAACATTCTCCCCCTTTTTGATTATGACAACTCCATTTACTACGGACGAATCTTCGACAAGATTTGTTGACTTATTGATTTATCCCCCTGAATCTATGCTATATATTTCTGTACATAATTAATCTTTTCTCCCCCTTAATCTATGCTTGCATCGTTTATTCCTGCAAATATTGTTAGAGCAATATCTTTATCCTCCTTTGTCATCGACAAAAAGGAGAGGTTATATGATGACATAAATTATATTCCACATAAGTGTTAACATAAAAACAATATAAAACAAAATAACTACTACTTATAATGTAAGGTATCAAAAAAAATTTAACATTTAAAGCATGTGATACCTAAGGTTCTTATAGTTTCCTATTTTTTTGGAAACCATACCCATTCAGGTGTGGTAGAGCCTTTATAAATATAATTTTCATTATTAACTACCATATCAAAATAATCATCAATGTATTTTTCCCTATTTTTCCAATTAACAGGAACCCAAATACTTAGATAATTTTTATTCATATTTCCCGTCAATGATTTTGTACTTCTAGAGAATTTATAAACATTATTGGTCATAGCAGTATTTGAATTTCTATTAAAATTGGATTTAGACTTTACTCGAAATTTAGTACTAGCACTAACATTTTTACTATACATGAAAGCGTATCTAGTGCTATTTCTACGATCAGTTTTATTATATCCTAAACCACTTTTATCATGTAAAGGTCTAGAACTGGATAAAATCATGTTTAAATCGTTTTGACCTTTATTAAATTTTGTGACTTCAGTGTTAAGTTTATCAAATTTAGCTTTAAAGTCACAATTATTATTTTCAAAAGAAATATCACTGTTTTTCAAAATATAAATTTGCTTGTTTAATTCAGAATTCTCCTTTTTTAATGTACAGTTCTCATTTTCGAGAAGAAAAATTCGAGATTCTGAATTATCTAAAGATGATTGCAATAAATCATTTTGTCTTTTCAAATCCGTAATTTTTTTTTGAAAAAAATTCTTTTTCTTTTTCAAATATGGTATTTTGTTCATCTAGAAAATCTTTAAGAGCCTCAAAATTATTTTTCAAAACACCATGTTGATTTTCTAAATCTAATTTCTCATTTTTCAATTTCTCATTTTCAAGTTTGATTGATTTCATCTTTTCTAAAATAAGAAAATTGTGCTTTGAGATTTTATCGCATAAACTAATTAATTCATTATTACCGCTTACTGAAATTTGTAAATCAGAATGTACCTTTTTACAGTCCTCATTGGTCGTTGCTTTGATAGTTTCAGGCTTTTTGCTTGTTGTATTTCGACCGGATCTTTTTCTGGCCATTATTCTATGATGTTGTGACGATCGATAGAATACCAGGCTCTGATACCAAATGAAAGTGCGCTATGGATCGTGTAATATGGATATATGATAATACAGAGTGTAGTGGTGATAATTATAAGGTAAATAGTGCGGAATATAAAAGCAGTAAAGTAAAATGACACCAGAGATTTTTATACTGGTTCAGAGCACCGTCCTATGTCCAGTCCCAGACTCCTTCTGGAATTTCACTAATAACCCTCACTTAACCCGGAGGAACAGGTATATACAACCCTTGAGCAGCCGAACAAGGACCTGAGCAACAGAACAGGATTTCGCCTCAGCAGCCGAAGAGGACTTCACACGCCTGAGCAGCAGAACAGGACTTCAACAAATACAAAAATACTTTTGACTTTGTGTGTTCTTAATAACACGAATTTGTCACTTGTAGTACACCCTTCCTATAATCTTTTCCTCAAGTATGATATGTGTAGTTGTGTGTATATGAAGATTAGGAAGTTTCAAATTGCTTGAAGAATATGGAAATGAATACGTAAGCAATGAATGTATGAATTCAAGAGAGTAGTTAATTCAGAAAATATGAGTCAAGTATAAGCAAGTAAGCGAAGTGATTTGATCTTGAAATTCATGCATATATATAGTAGTTAAGGAGTTGCAACTTCTAGTGAAGAGTTATCTACGAATAGCAATGGTTGCAACCCTTGAGGAGGAAGAAGGCTATTCAAAAGAGGAAGTGACTTTTCACAAAAAATGACTGTTGCGGAATTCAGTCGACTGACTCAGTTTATTCAGTCGACTGAATTTAAAAACATGCATGTATATGTTAAACTGCAAAAATTCAGTCGACTGACTCGGGTTATTCAGTCGACTGAATTCTGTTGTTAAGCAAAAACTATAGTAGCTCATTTGGTTAGAGTACTTGCCTTCCAAACTAGTGACCAGGGTTTGAGCCTTGCTCCATGCATTTTTTGAAAACTTGATTTTGATTAAAATATGCATGCAAGTTTATGTGAATGATGATTCTTGAGGAAAGATTTTAACAAAGCACTAAACTAGACTTTATATACTCATTTGATGACTCTTGTTAACTATACAAACCATATATTGAGCCGATGAGTCTGGTTGTTATCGTAGTCGTAGATTCGTGAATTTTTGTTTCATGTCAGCAATCAAAACCTATGATCCAACATTCTCCCCCTTTTTGATTATGACAACTCCATTTACTACGGACGAATCTTCGACAAGATTTGTTGACTTATAGATTTATCCCCCTGAATCTATGCTATATATTTCTGTACATAATTAATCTTTTCTCCCCCTTAATCTATGCTTGCATCGTTTATTCCTGCAAATATTGTTAGAGCAATATCTTTATCCTCCTTTGTCATCGACAAAAAGGAGAGGTTATATGATGACATAAATTATATTCCACATAAGTGTTAACATAAAAACAATATAAAACAAAATAACTACTACTTATAATGTAAGGTATCAAAAAAAATTTAACATTTAAAGCATGTGATACCTAAGGTTCTTATAGTTTCCTATTTTTTTGGAAACCATACCCATTCAGGTGTGGTAGAGCCTTTATAAATATAATTTTCATTATTAACTACCATATCAAAATAATCATCAATGTATTTTTCCCTATTTTTCCAATTAACAGGAACCCAAATACTTAGATAATTTTTATTCATATTTCCCGTCAATGATTTTGTACTTCTAGAGAATTTATAAACATTATTGGTCATAGCAGTATTTGAATTTCTATTAAAATTGGATTTAGACTTTACTCGAAATTTAGTACTAGCACTAACATTTTTACTATACATGAAAGCGTATCTAGTGCTATTTCTACGATCAGTTTTATTATATCCTAAACCACTTTTATCATGTAAAGGTCTAGAACTGGATAAAATCATGTTTAAATCGTTTTGACCTTTATTAAATTTTGTGACTTCAGTGTTAAGTTTATCAAATTTAGCTTTAAAGTCACAATTATTATTTTCAAAAGAAATATCACTGTTTTTCAAAATATAAATTTGCTTGTTTAATTCAGAATTCTCCTTTTTTAATGTACAGTTCTCATTTTCGAGAAGAAAAATTCGAGATTCTGAATTATCTAAAGATGATTGCAATAAATCATTTTGTCTTTTCAAATCCGTAATTTTTTTTTGAAAAAAATTCTTTTTCTTTTTCAAATATGGTATTTTGTTCATCTAGAAAATCTTTAAGAGCCTCAAAATTATTTTTCAAAACACCATGTTGATTTTCTAAATCTAATTTCTCATTTTTCAATTTCTCATTTTCAAGTTTGATTGATTTCATCTTTTCTAAAATAAGAAAATTGTGCTTTGAGATTTTATCGCATAAACTAATTAATTCATTATTACCGCTTACTGAAATTTGTAAATCAGAATGTACCTTTTTACAGTCCTCATTGGTCGTTGCTCTGATAGTTTCAGGCTTTTTGCTTGTTGTATTTCGACCGGATCTTTTTCTGGCCATTATTCTATGATGTTGTGACGATCGATAGAATACCAGGCTCTGATACCAAATGAAAGTGCGCTATGGATCGTGTAATATGGATATATGATAATACAGAGTGTAGTGGTGATAATTATAAGGTAAATAGTGCGGAATATAAAAGCAGTAAAGTAAAATGACACCAGAGATTTTTATACTGGTTCAGAGCACCGTCCTATGTCCAGTCCCAGACTCCTTCTGGAATTTCACTAATAACCCTCACTTAACCCGGAGGAACATGTATATACAACCCTTGAGCAGCCGAACAAGGACCTGAGCAACAGAACAGGATTTCGCCTCAGCAGCCGAAGAGGACTTCACACGCCTGAGCAGCAGAACAGGACTTCAACAAATACAAAAATACTTTTGACTTTGTGTGTTCTTAATAACACGAATTTGTCACTTGTAGTACACCCTTCCTATAATCTTTTCCTCAAGTATGATATGTGTAGTTGTGTGTATATGAAGATTAGGAAGTTTCAAATTGCTTGAAGAATATGGAAATGAATACGTAAGCAATGAATGTATGAATTCAAGAGAGTAGTTAATTCAGAAAATATGAGTCAAGTATAAGCAAGTAAGCGAAGTGATTTGATCTTGAAATTCATGCATATATATAGTAGTTAAGGAGTTGCAACTTCTGGTGAAGAGTTATCTACGAATAGCAATGGTTGCAACCCTTGGGGAGGAAGAAGGCTATTCAAAAGAGGAAGTGGCTTTTCACAAAAAATGACTGTTGCGGAATTCAGTCGACTGACTCAGTTTATTCAGTCGACTGAATTTAAAAACATGCATGTATATGTTAAACTGCAAAAATTCAGTCGACTGACTCGGGTTATTCAGTCGACTGAATTCTGTTGTTAAGCAAAAACTATAGTAGCTCATTTGGTTAGAGTACTTGCCTTCCAAACTAGTGACCAGGGTTCGAGCCTTGCTCCATGCATTTTTTGAAAACTTGATTTTGATTAAAATATGCATGCAAGTTTATGTGAATGATGATTCTTGAGGAAAGATTTTAACAAAGCACTAAACTAGACTTTATATACTCATTTGATGACTCTTGTTAACTATACAAACCATATATTGAGCCGATGAGTCTGGTTGTTATCGTAGTCGTAGATTCATGAATTTTTGTTTCATGTCAGCAATCAAAACCTATGATCCAACAAATCAGACCAATAATTCACACCCACTTGTATTACTGTAGCAAGCGGCACATTGACACGGTCAATCACGACCGTTTTGAAAGTGTAAGGGGAAAAGGAGCCCGTATTTTTGAGTAGAGATTTAAAAACATAAAACCATTTGTTTGGAGCTGATACAGCACCTCAGACCTGAGAATAAGTGTGCTCAGCATTTCCATAAACACTATGCGTGTAGACTATAGGGTCACAAGACCTACTTCAGAGACATGAACATCATCCATACCTCCACTCTTATAAACGGTAGTAACATTGGCACTACATATTTCATGAATGGAATTTTCAGTCCCTACCCCACAACCATTTTTAGCATTACCAAGTTGGACACCAAATACAACAACCCAATTATGACCAATACCATCACCCTCAATAACGGTAGCACCCTCACTTATGATCGGCCTAATAATTTGGGACCACTGTCGAGTGTTAGTAGAGGCAGCAGCCTTAAATAATGGCAAAAGCAGGGACGAACCCTAAGGTCAAGTGATGGTAATACCAGAGACCAACGTTGCAATAGGAGTGGAGATCAATTTTTCCAAACAAAAACCAGAGCTTGTAGAGAATCCAAAGGGAAAGAACGTGATGAAGGTCCAGAGAGATATCCCGAGTTTGAATTGACAAACACATCGGAAGGTGGAGAAACTACTACATGTTGACTTGAGGATGGGGCACTGAAAGATCTCCCGGATCTAGTCAACGATGCACCAGAAACAGTCGGCATCAACTGCTCATGAGGACACAACATGGAGGACAAAGAGGCAAGCAGGAGCGAAGGGGAGGAAGGGGATGCAGAATAGAAGGAAGGGGGCTAGAATGGTTAAGAAGGAAATCGCCTAAATCGCTTGCATGAGAAGCCATTTAATAAAATATCCTTTAATTAGCTAGTTGTGAAGATTTATAAATACAAAATTTAATGTATTTATTCAAAATAGAATTTTTTTTATACTACAACTTTTAACAATAAATACAAAAAAATTATAGAAATTAATTCGTCAAAAATATATGTATTTGAAAATTTTAAATAAATTTGATTTTGACTTTTGAAAGTAAATTAAAATAAATTCTTTTTTTAATTGAGATCTAATTTTTTTAACATGAATATCCATACAAATATTTAATAATATATATATATATAAATATTATTTCTTACACTACAAGAACAATAGTGATTTCCGATGTCAACTAGCCGTCGGCGGCCGTCGGTAGGCCGTCGGAAACCGTAAGAAGAGCCGTCGGTATACGAACCTCGTTTTGTAACAACTTCCGATGGCCACAACGGCAAATTTCCGATGGCCTCCAACGATAATCTGTGACCGTTTCTGATGGCAACGTTGGCTACGTGACAAACCTGAATAACCAAATAGCCGTCCGATGCCGTCAGAAACGGTCGGAATTTGCCGTAGAGCACCGTCGGTAGCCGTTGCAAGGTCATGACTTATAAGCCATCGGTAGCCGTTAGTAGCCGTCGGAATTCTGGGTGTTTTTTTCCTTCTGAATTTGAGCATGCTGCCTTCTAGCCACTGCACATCTATCAATACACATAACAGCTCCTTTTCGAGCATAAATAAACCACTAATCATATAAATAACCATACATTATAT
The DNA here is from genome assembly GCA_030737815.1 of Allium fistulosum. Classification (NCBI taxonomy): domain Eukaryota; kingdom Viridiplantae; phylum Streptophyta; class Magnoliopsida; order Asparagales; family Amaryllidaceae; genus Allium; species Allium fistulosum. The sequence continues at coordinate 858,648,251 of CM060907.1, forward strand.
TCCATCCAAAAAACTCATATCCAAATCCAACATAATCCAAAAAATCAACATCCAAATCCACATAAAATAATATACAATCCATCAAAATGTATCAAACACATCCTCACCCACTCGAAGCGTGTATATACAGACAAAAAAACATAACAGAACATACCTAGTATCACTCATCATCCCCTGCAGAACCACCCGATGAAGGAAGCCTCCCATGCTGCTCCATATACTCCGCCAAGCGCTGGTTCAGCTGCTCTATCTACGCAGCACGACGGCGATCATGCTCCCACAGCTCGACGATCTGGGCTCGTAGCTCTGTAGTTTCTTCTTTATCTTGAGCCATCTTATACGCCTTCTACAATGTCCTAGCCTGCGAATAAAAATAAATTGTTATACTGCCTCCAACATCATAAACGTAATTTACATAACTTTAATTGAAAAATATGCAATATTTGAATTTAGTTTATTTTCTGAAAATTACCGCTTGATTCCCAAATCCATAGCGCCTGCTGCGGGATGGTGGATCCATGACAGACTCGAAAATAACGTCCTCCTCATCAGCTGTCAACTCATTCCGTGTTGTCTCAGCCAGTAGCTATGCCTGTGCTTCCTGGAACTTTTGTTGTAATGCAAAATACAAAATACAATTTAGTAGACTAATCGCTATACTAATTAACAAAAAGTTGAAATGGTCACTGGTATAAATAACACTAATTAATATATCTATAAATGTGTACTTAATTAATTAACTGATAACTTTTAACTTAATTATAATATACTTACATAGGTAACAATTGCTTTATCATCATGCTCCCATGAGTATACGACTTAGCCCGAATCGTCGGTATGCTTCAGGGCATGAGTATGTGCAAAAACATCCCAATACGAAACAGTACCCCAGCGCGCTCTTTCCTGAAATATGAATATTTATATATATTGTATTGTTTTATTAACTATCTATTAACAACTTATAAATTAAAATATAAAAATGTGAATATAAAAATTTACCAAATCCTCACGATGATGCTGGAACGACTTGGAACCACCGCGATGTGTGACGGGATTCTTATTTCTGTTTGCGGAGTTCTTATCTAACTCCCTCTGTAAATTTAAATTGGAAATAAAATTTTACAATTCTAAATTATGTATTAAATACACTCAATAATTTAAAGTAATTAATATGTGGTAAACTTAGCTGGAACTCCTCATTGCCCCACTATGCGACCCAGGCCTCCCACACGCTAGCACTCATCCAGTTCGGTTTTTTTCCCGCTCTTCTCATAACATGCATTGTATCCTTATAATTTTTGGTAATTTTGTTGTTCCAATGGCGCTGCACCAGGAAAAGATCAGTCTTTTGTAGGTCCACTAAACCCTACACATTGAGAAAATGAAAGTTATACATTTTTATAAATAGTCTACAATATATAAAGTGGTCTATAATCAAATAGAAAATGCAAAATATAAATTTACACTTACCAGGAAGTCCTGCCAAATGCTCTCTCTGACATTATCTGGTATCTTGCTCCACTTGGGCCAGTAGGCAATCATCTTGCTCATATATGCCTGTCTAGATATAGAGAGCACTGTAGCTGATGTCTCGAGCTCGAAGACACAGTGTTATAAAGAAACAAACATTTAATAAAGCAAGACTAATATATAATAGATCGTACAGAAAATATTGTTATTAAATTTAATACTTATGATCCATCAGCTTTGGCCTGCAACCAGACTGCAAGAAGAACTGCCTCCTATGATGGGCCACTACCATCACCAGCTGGAGGCGCACCAATCCCTCTCTGAGAAGAAGAGAGAGATCCTGTATGGGAAGAGCTAGGTCCACGGAAAAAAGATATACATAGTACCTGTTATAGACATATCATATATGAGAAATATATCATTTAATTATGTGAAACATACATTATGGCAGAACATAAAAGGATTATGTGAAACAGATTACGACTAAACATATCATTAGCATAACACATCATTTTTAATGAGAAAATGTAACATAAATAAACACAGAAATTACCTTCTCCCGATATGTAGATTATTAATCAGTCCTCGTCGTTTTCTGATTCAGACTCCGTTTCGTACTCTATGTTTTGTTCCTCTATAGTCTCAAATGCTTCTATTAATGCATTTGATCCATCGTTTAGAGGTCCAAAATCGGTTTGATCGTTGGTTATTATTATTCCAGTATTTTCCTCGATATCTGCTTGATAAGCTTGTTCGTCTGGAATATTCTGTCCATCAAATGTAAATCTTGCCTTTGTTTCAAAAACACCCGACCAATCTGCTTTATCTTCGTAGAGATGGGTACGAAGCGTAATAAACTTGAAGAGCTTGTTTGGCAAGTATAAAAGGATCGTACTTATAATAACACGAGGTATGCTTTATTTCTATAAGATTATAGTTTGGGTGCACGTTGATTCCAGAACTTAGAACGTTGTTGAACCGTTGCATTTAAACAAAAAAACTTTTTCTACAGGTCTTGTGAAATATGTCAATTGCAAAACCTGGGTTAACACGCCATAAAAATCATTTACATGATCATTTGGATCATCACTACCTTTAACAAATACACTGGTATTGTTAGTTAATTTTTCAGTATCGTAATCTTTGGTGTTAAATTTATATTTATTAACGAAGAATATTGGATAGGTCTTGACTTTCCTTTTTGGTCCCATAGCTAAATGTTTCAATCCTTCGTCGACCACACAATTTGTCGTGTCGTAAACATAATTTGAAAACCAAGTAGCGAAATCTTTGCCAATATCACTATTTGGATGTTGTGATTCGTAAACGCTGCAATTATAGAAGAAATATTGCATTATAATTAACATACACGTGTGCATATGTATATATACGCATATGTAGATGATATAATGCATTAAGAAGAATATATGTACATTACCTAACAAATGGTGCAACTTCAGCACAACTGAGAAGAATATATGTGTGTGCTACATGGTAATCTCTATCGTCCAACCATAATTCCACGCATTTATCAGTAGGTTGGCCATGTTTTTTAAAAATAGATAAACTCGCTTGACAATCATCTTGATCAATGCCTTCATCATTACGCATAGCACTTTCAAACGATAAGTTCACATGATCACTAAAATAATGAGAGAGAAAAAACGAAGCTTCTCCTTCGATATATGATTTGCAATTCGAACCTTCAACTCGTGCTTTCTGTCTCACTTTTTTCTTTAGATGATTTAAGTACCTATTAAGAATTATTCCAAATTAAAATTTATTTATACATGAATTAAACTAATATTTAACGTACTAAACATTAATACCTCTCGAATGGATACATCCATCCATATTGCACAAGCCCTCAAAGACGTGCTTCAGATGGAAGATGAACAGGTAAATGGTCCATTACATTAAATAAATCTGGAGGAAATATTTTCTCTAGTTTGCAGAGCAGTAAGGGGATTTCTTCCTCAAGTTTACGTAGACGATCAACTTTTAACGTAGTAGAACAAAGCTCCTTATAAAACAAACTAACAAATTTTCCATCATAATATGCAATCATGGCTTTTCATCCCACTAAGTCTGTTTTTCTTATAGTCAACACATCTACGAATATTGGAAGAAATACCATCAGGAAATCTTAATCCTTCCACCCATTTTAAAAGTATTTTAACTTGGTTATTGTCTAGCTTATAGCATGCTTTTGGTTTTTTGTGTCATTTGGCTTGATATGAAGCTCAGGGCGATTACATATTGCTTCGATATTGCGTCTTAATTTCAAATCATCCTTCGTCTTCCCCTTAACATTAAAAATTGTATTAAAAATGTTGTCAAACATGTTTTTCTCGTTGTGCATCACGTCAATATTGTGACGAAGTAGTATATTTTTCCAATACGGCAACTCCCAAAATATACTTTGTTTGCACCAATTATGAATCGTTGATTTACCTTGAATTTCAATTTGTTCTCCGGTTTCATGTATCTTTGGAAAATCTTTTACAATTTCATATATAGCTTCGCTTGACCAAACCGTTGGTGGTTGCAAGGGCTCGTGTCTATTAGCTGTAAAGTTTTTTTGTCTCTTTTAAAAGGATGATTAATATTGAGAAAACACCGATGACAATCAAACCACGAAATTTTCCTTCCATGCGGTAAAGAAAATGCTCATGTTTCCTCCATGCAATAAGAACAAGCTAGGCAACCGGCCATACTCCAACCTGAAAGCATTACATACGTAGGAAAATCGCTAATAATCCACCACAAAGAAGCAAACGTATGAAAATTCTTTTTTTTTGAGATGTCGTATGTTTCAAATCCTTCGTACCACAATGTTTTCAACTCTTCAATCAAAGGCTGTAAATAAACATCGATTCCTTGTGTCGGATCATTAGGGCCAGGGACGACAATTGTGAGAAACATATATGGAGTTTTCATACACATCCATGGAGGTAAGTTATAAGGTGTAACGATTATAGGCCAAGATGAATATTTAGATCCAAATTGAGAAAATGGTGAAAATCCATCCGTACATAAACCAAGTCTAACATTATGGCTCTCCGCTGCAAAATCGGGATATTTTTGATCAAAATGCTTCCATGCTTCCCCATCAGTTGGGTGTTAACATACCTTCTTCCTGTGTTCAAACACTGTGTCATCTCATATGATGCACAGTTACAGAAGATGCATATAACCTTTGAAGCCTAGGAGTAATAGGTAAATAATGCATACGTTTATACGGGACTTCCTTTCCCTTCTTCTTTCTTGGTTTGTACCTTTCTTGATTACATATTTTACAATTTCTAAGATTAATATCTTCTTTTCAAAACAACATGCAACCATTTAAACATGTATCTATTTTTTAATACGGTAAATCAAAGCCGACATAAGTTTTTTCACTTCATAATGATTTTCGCATATTAAATTATCGAGAGGCATATGCCGCTTCGTAGCATGTACAACAGCTGTCAATCCATCTTCTGTGAGATTGTATTTAGATTTCATCGCAATGTATTATGCATTTATTGATAATTGGGTGCCGCTTGTACAACCTTCCCAAAGAGGTTTCTTCGCGGAATCCAATAAATCATAAAAAAAAATTGCTCCAATATTTGGTTCTTCTTCAACATTAACATCGTCATCAACAAATTGTGCAGTAGGGAACATCGAACGTGCTGCATCTTCAACCATATGTTCTACAAGATTCGTCGTAACAATTTCATTACTCACTACCTGCTTTGACTGTACTGGATTAGGTGCTACAAGTTCTCCGTGATGATCCCATACCAAATAGTTCGGCACGAAACCATACTAACACAAATGAACTCTAACAATTCTGGTATCAAATGCTTCAAGAATTTACACCTACTACATGGACAACAGATTTCTTCGTCGTTTCCATTATTACTCAAAGCGAAATCAATAAATACGTGAACACCATTATTAAAATGTTCACTTATCGAGCCTCTAATTTTCCTTCGTTGTTGGTACATCCAGCTTCGATCAATAAAATAATTCATCATCTCTCCCACTATAATTAAAAAATACGATATAAATGAAAACCACATTGACAATTTATTTTTCAATACAATTCTACAGTTTAATGTTTTATATTAATTGATCGTTGACACTTTGTTGCTGGGTCATCCTACTTCCCATTACAAACCCAGTAATGTAATTAAATCTCGTAAATCATTTCATTTTAAACGATTCAACAAAATTTTGGCAGCACTTCCCTTTTGTTCCCTGAGTCGTACATGATTGCGTGTACACAGGGAACATAAAGGAAACGCTGTCGAAATTTTGTGAACCGTTTAAAATGAAATGATTTACGAGATGTAATTACGTTACTGTGTTTGTAACTTGTCCAATACAGGGACAAATCCAACAAATATTGTATATGATGAATATAGATGTCTGTTCTGTCAAAAAACGAATACCCACATAACGATCATATACAATACTTATCAGACGGGGCCAAAAAACACTCTTAAGGGTTTTATGAATAAAGTATATTACATATTTTATATTTTAAAAAAAATTGGCTTTCGACATTTACATTTTATTGATTAACATTTAACTTAAGTTAGACTACCGTATACATTAGTTTATCACATACGCATATATTTAAAACTTTAATTAACTAACCATACGTATATAAAATTAATTATCATTTTCGACGTTTTAGAAAACGCATAAACTAAATTATGCTCATCCACACTAAATAACCCAAGTAAGGCGTAAAAGCACTAAATTATTCAACTACTGCACACTAATTTCTTATCGTACAAACTAAACAAGTTAGTATTTAACACTTATAGGATAATAACAGTAATTAACATTCAATAAACTCTTCTACACAATCAATGAGACAATATAAACAATTAAACTAACAAATTAATCCAAAATTAACAAATTCATGAAATTAGGGTTTAAGGATAATACCTAAAATAGAGGAGATTATGGGTTTGGAGGAAATGAGATTCCGAATTGACGAAGCTGGAGTTGATTTCAGCAGAATTTCGATGCTTGAAGCTGGAGGGAGAAATGGTGGAGAAAGCATTTGTTGATTTGGGGTGAGGCAAAATGTCTTTGGTTCGGCTTGGGGAAGAAGGTATACGCGATTTTTCGACGGCTGCCAACAGCCGCAAACGGCAATATTCTAATGGCTTTCGATGGCTAATTATTTTATTCATAACAAAGTCCAAAATATACTAGCCGGTGGAAGCTGTCGGAAAAGAACCGTCGGCGGCCGTCAGTACGTGTGTCGGAATATACTGTTGTTCCTGTAGTGTTAAATTTGGACATAATAAATATATAATACATATATGTACGTACGTACGTACGTATGTATATAAATCTATGATGTTCGAGGCAGAGCGGAGCGCTAGGCACTAAGAATGTCCTTAGAGTCCAAGTGGAGTGCAGATGGAGCCTGAACGAAAATAAGCGCTCGCTAGATATTTTAATACAAATTTATTTTTCATTAAGTAGCAATTTGAAAGTAACTGCATATACTAAGAAACTCAATTTGTATCGATTAGATCATCACCAATATTTTGCAACCTCCACGACCAATCTCTTCCCGACCATCCATTAACGAAATTTTACTATCGATTTACATTCGACAACACTAACAAAACCGTTTGAAATAAATCTTTTGTGGCCATAGAAGCTTTTGCACTTATAATACACATAATGTCCATTAATTTTTTATTAAAAACTAAATAAATTTCTCTCGCTATTATATGCACATGCGTGAGATTTACTCTAGTATATATAATGACTACCTAGAAATATAATGTTCACTGATGTAGCTCCACCGAGAATTGAACTTTTTTTTGCTTACTGTCTCCTCCTGGAGCTTCACGATCTCTTCCTCTACTTCATTTGGCAACATATGACTATTACCGAGTATATAAAAAAAATTATCATGGAAACGTACGACTATTACTCAGATTTAAATCCCGATAAAAAATTAATTTTTATACCGAAATTAATAGCAGAGATGTAATTTAAAATATATTTTTGACAAGGGTTTTCACGTATTAATTTTAAATAAGGGACTAAACCAAATTTCACTTTTTTAAAAAGGATGTTAATCCAAAGGACATCATGATTGATGATTCTCATGTGAGATTAGAAGATATGCACTAAACTCAATAGACAAAAAAATGAAGGGATTGGCATTAACAAGCAGAATATATAACAAGACGAAAGGGCAATTGATCCAAACACAATGGTGAATACTACATATGGTTCAAAAATAATTAATGGTCAAGCTTCAACTTTAACCATTCCGAACTTGCCAATGTTTAGTGTGTAGAACTCAACGATATGAAGGAGGGTAATCATCATCTAGAACTAGCAATGGAAAAGATATAATTTAATTTCATTATAGTTTTCAACTACTTAATATAAAAAGGACTCGCTAGCAAATAAACCAAAATACGATGTGAGCAATTATGCTACGATATTTGAGCATTTTGTATTATTTATTTATTTTTACTTCAATTGCTGTAAGTTATAACTTCTAGTTGGTTATTGCTATAACATTTTATACATATTTGAATATCGCTTCACATTCCAACTAAGTGTATTCTGTTTCGGTGAAGCGTTTAGATCAAGTCTATCGCTAAACGTATTGCGTTCCGTGATATTAACGTTTTTCGTTCTAGTTTCGTTCCGCGTACCGAATTGAACTACGTACCAGGTAACATAGAAATTTACATCTTTAATGCATTTTATTTCTTCCAAATCATTTGTTAATTTATTTCAATTTCTTTCTAATTTATAAGTATCATTTTTTCCTTCTTTTGCACATAATTTATCGTATATATGTTTATAAGCGTTTTCGTTGGTTATACTAATAACATTTTTTGCTTATTAAAATCATCCCAATCTTCTTGTTTTCTACTATTTTGCCATATTTTATAAAAAAAATTCTTTAATTGTACAACTTGCTGAACTTCTTCACCCAACCACCCAATTTTATTTTTCTAAACTTTTTCCCTTTAGTTTCCGCTAGTATTTCTTTTTTTAAAGCTTTTTCTATGATGTCTACTCTCTTAGTCCATAGCTTGTTGATAACTTCATTCCAATTCCATTCTCTCTTTCGTCATGCTCATTATATATATATATATATATATATTCTTTTGTCATCTTTTTTTCTTTCCCGTTAATGATCTTAGTTCTTTTGCTCATACTATTTAAATTCAATTCCTTAAATAGAACATCTAAAATTAGTAGTCAACGTTAGCTTATTAATCTTTCCCCTTGTATTACTTTACAATTTTCATCGATGTTTTTAGATCCTTTACTCATACTCTTTAAATTCATCCTTCTATGTAAGTAGTAGTTAATTGTGTTTTATTCGATTAACTTTTCAAAAAAAAATTATTATAGCTAAATCAAATGTACTAGCAAAATCTAACAGTTATTCGCCTTCCTCATTTCTCATTCCGACACCAAACCCTCCATGTATTCTATGATCTCCTCTCCCATTTATTCCCTACATGTTCATTAGAGTCTCCACCTATGAAGATCTTTTCATGCAGTAGCATTGATTGCTTAATTTCAATTAATGAATCCCAAAAGGTTTGTTTTGTATTGTCATCAAAAGATTGCAAACCTACTCGTGGTGCATATATACTAAAAGGTTTGATTGTTTAAAATGATTTTAATAAACGTTAGTCTGTCTCCTTTTCTCTTTATTCTGGGTGATTACCAACTTGATCTATAGTCGCAGCGTATCAATCCTTCAAATGCCCGATCGAATTCATCCATCACTACCTACACCATTCCTCTTGTTATCCAACAACACCGCCCCACAACCAATCCCCCCCCCCAACCCACACAAAACCAACCACTATACTCAATGCATAATTTCATTCAATGTCTTCTCTACCACTATACTTAGTGCATTTGAAAGGATAAAATTTACACTAACCTGGAATAGAGTAGTAAAGCAAGCAACTACTTGTCAATCTCCATAACAAAATATGATAAAATAACCACATCATGGTTTAGTCTAAAACCGATCAAACACACCTATTAGGTAAATTACTAGTGTAGCAATGATAAATAAGCTTATGACTATAGAACTATTCAATCCAAAACTATTAGTCCATTTTAACTTTTAGTGTTTCCTAGCTTGAAGAGTTATAGAGCTACGATGTCCCAAATGTCTCTAGATTGTCGGTGTAGAGGTGGTGTGATCAAATCCCATATGCATCAAAAATATGGTACATTAGATGCACAGTAAAAAAAAGTTGTTTGAATTTTAAGTGAAAATAAATATCAAAATTAATGTATTAGTAACTAATAATTTCAGTATTCTCAATTAAATTTAAGAAAATAAAAATTTTGGAATTCAAAAGGTAAACTTAAAAATGTACATTTTGGAAAAAAAATTAACCTGTCTAAATTCTAATCTATTTATTCTTTAAAAAAAACATTATAAATGAAAAAAAATATTTTCGACAGCATACGAATCAAATTTATTCGAAAACACATAATCAATATTTTCGGCATGTATGAGATGAATACATTAATCGAAAATTTATAAAAGTTCATTACCTTCTAGAAAAAAAATTGACTAGATCAATGCAAGAGAAGAACGAAGAAATTTTCCTTCTCTTGAGTTTAAAAAGACGGTGCATTTGAAAACATAAAAGTACTAATATATCTTTCCTTTCTAGCCGCTTTGCATCTACAATTAAATATCTATTCCAATTTTATTCCTTTCTAGCCGCTTTCATCTACAATTAAATATCCGTTCCAATTTCTTTCATTACTAAACACAAGCAACTTATGGAAAGGTTGTAAATGTCTTTTTAATTCGTTAAATATAAATATAAATATAAATATACACATACACATGTCTACTTTTTATTTGTAGGCCTCAAATTCTAAAAACATGACCTATTATTTAACAAAATAAACACCAATGTCCTAATTAATTAGTATCATCAAGACTTCCTCCCAAATATCCATAACATTTCATCACTAAACATACGGGTGATGCATCACACTGTTGAAATAAAACATTTTTGTAAATACATTTACGCTCTGGACAGGGAATAAAATGTACAGTAATGAAAGTAAACAATTCACACCATAATTTCAATATACAATAGTATAATATTTATGTTTAAATTTTTCTAATTGCTGTAGATTTGTATACTTATGCATCCCCGACACCTGAATGGACCATATTAAATAATTAAATACCAGAAACCAGCAGCGATTAATACAATATCTTAGTAAATAATCCTTTCTAAAAATCTCTAATTTCAACTTTGTAAGTAAAATGGAACTAATTCCAGGTATGTCTGCTCTCGTCACTTGAGGTGCTAATGGGATAGGTAACAGTTACCACATGATGTAGTTCATTGGATGTACAGTTACTTCAAGTAAACATATGCTACAAAAATATGCATAATTTAAAAAAGAAAAAGAAAAAAAGACAATACATATACTTACTTTATATTTACCTTTGTTTCAGGCAAAGCTATTAGCCTGGCTCTTGCTAAAAATGGTCTCTTTGTAACGTTCATTGATATTTTTTAAGAGAGAGGAACTGAAACTGCTTCCTTTTTAGAAAAGGAAAACAATAAGTTCCATCCTGACATAGGTCATCCTTCAGCAATATTCATCAAGTGTGATGTTACTAATACTTGTAAGTGACATGTAACTGTAAAATTGTAGTGTATGTAAGAATTCATTGAAACATAATTTTAACTAATATGAGCAATGATTAATTTAACCTTCCTGTTGTTATGGAAATAGTAGCGTTTTGCGGAAGCTTTTATCAACGGATCTTTGTCACCCAAATCACAAAGAGATAATTTGGATTGAAAACAAGACGGAATTGAAATCAAAACGGAATAACACAAGATATTCTACTTAATCACCCACTTTATTGATTTACCAAAATTTTGTTTACAATAATAGATCAAAGCTAAAATTAAAAAAATACTATTGAATCAATAACCAAATTGAGAAAGGGAGAAAATATCTATATGGTTAAAATTGTTGGAGAAGAAGAACAAAGCTGGAGAAGAGAAAATTAGCAAATAGATTTTCCACCACACGTTTACACTCTCTTCTAGTCTCTATTTATATAATCAATTACTTAATGTCCAAGTTAGCATTAGATGGTAAAAAATAATTTTATTAGCTAATTAGAGAGAGAAATAAACATACTCAAATATGCCTATTAATTAGGGGAAACAAAATCTTCTCTTTCTTTTGCATATTTATTTCCCTTTATTTGTGATTTTGTATCACCAAAATTTAACACTCCACCTTGATGCAAAATCACATATCTTCAACATATCAAGCATGTCATATCTAGATCTATCACAAATCCCCATATCTCAACCACATTAAATTACAAACCTCAACCACCGCCTACAAGTGATCCATCTCCCACATGAGATGCACCACACAAATCCGGTCTCAAAAACGTTTGTAATACCACAAAGATCTCCACTTTGTCTTTGTGGATTTTGCAATTCGACACCTGTCTATCATTCGATCTGAGCTCATTACCTGATCACTATCGATCCCTCGAGCATTATCAACATGAAGACCCCTATCTAAAATATGATCCTCAATGCTAGAATCATAAGCAGTGACCACATTAACCTCTCCACCTTGATGTGGACTAGGTCCTTCAACCGTCACTCGCTTTCCATTGTCGACTACAGAACCAACCAAGCTATAAAGGTTTCCTTCTCCCAATACTCCTCTCATCCTTACACGACCACCTTTCTTCACTCTCAAAACTCCACCTTGAGTCTCATAAGTGCAACCACGGCGATCCAACTAACCGAAATAAATAAGATTATGCGAACAAGTAGGTACATGTCTCACTCCAGAGACTTCTCTAACCACACTGTCATGCATACGAAACCGGATAGATCTAATACCACAAATCGGTAGCTCTTCTCCATTGGTTGTCCTAATCATGCCGACACTCTTCTCATAAGAAGAAAAACAATTCACATCTCTACAAATGTGAAAAGTGGCTCCCGAATCCATCTTCCAAGGCTTATTTTCACTAAAGAGGACATCACAAGAAGCATCACTATCGGTACCTTCAGCAAAACCTGCCTGTGCATCACCACTACTATCACCAAGCGCAGCATTTTTCTGATCTCTTTTATAAGAATAACACCTACTGTGTATGTGACCTTTCTTATTACAATAATGACAAATTATAACACATTTACCATTAGCATCCTTCTTCTTCCAAATTGTATCTTTCTTTAAGTCTCTTGCCACCATAGCCTCACTTTGAATTGATTTCATATCTGACCCTTTTCTTTTAAGCTCCTCATTCAAAAGACTACTTCGAACATTTTCCAGAGAGATAGTTCCATTAGCATTGGAATTACTCAATGAAACAACTAAAGTTTCCCAACTTTCCGAAAGCGAACTCATTAATAAAAGAGCCTGTAACTCATCATCAAAATTGACCTTCATATTTGCCAATTGATTTATTACATCTTGAAATTCATTCAAATGCTCTGCAACAGACTTCTCTTCATCTAATCCCAGTTGTACCAACTTTCGAACTAGAAAAGCCTTACTAGTGGCACTCTTTGACTCATACAAAGATACCAACTTGTCCCACAAAGCCTTCGCGGATTCACAACTAGCCACATGATGGAAAACTGAATCATCAAGATACTGGCGAATCAAAGCAATCGCCTTCTTATCCATCTTCTTCCATTTTCCATCATCTACATCAGAGGGCTTCTTTCCATCTCCATCAATCGGATCATGAAGATCATTGAGGTACAGAACATCCTCCATCTTAGGCTTCCAAATACCTCAATTTTTCCCATCCAAAATAGCCATCTTCGAAAACGAAATCATGTCCAACATCAATAATTTTTCAAACCAAAATTACTCTAATCTTTGCGATGATCTGTGCTCTGATACCAAACTGTTATGGAAATAGTAGCGCTTTGCGGAAGTTTTTATCAATGGATCTTTGTCACCCAAATCACAAAGAGATAACTTGGATTGAAAACAAGACGGAATTGAAATCAAAACACAATAACACAAGATATTCCACCCAACCACCCACTTTATTGATTCACCAAAATTTTGTTTACAATTAATAGAACAAAACTAAAATAAACAAAATATCATTAAATCAACAACCAAATTGAGAAAGAGAGCAAATATCTATATGGCTAAAATTGTTGTAGAAGAAAAACAAAGATGGAGAAGAGAGAATCAGCAAATAGATTTTCCACCACACTTTTACACTCTTTTCTAGTATTTATTTATATGATCAATTACTTAATGTCCAAGTTAACATTAGAGGGCAAAAAATAATTTGATTAGCCAATTAAAGAGAGAAATAAACATACTCAAATATGCCTATTAATTAGGAGAAACAAAATCTTCTCTTTCTTTCTTTTGCATATTTATTTCCCTCTATTTGTGATTTTGTATCTTCAAAATTTAACACCTGTTGACACTAAACTTCGGATCAATCTTGTTAAGGAGATGTATCTGCTGCATTTGAGAAGCACGTAGAGATATATGGAAGTCTAGACATTTGCATAAACAGTGCAGGAGTCGCCACAAAAGTAAAACACTTTGATGAAGATGTATTTGATAGCATTAATACATGGACGCGTATCATCAGTATAAAATTTGTTGCTATTATTGACTTCACTAGAATTGCGGTAAAACTAACTATTTCAGTCAATAACATGGATAAGGTTTAGCAACTACTGCAAGATAAAAAAATTTGCTCATTTCGTGCTAATTTTAGTTACTGTTTTACAGATCCAAGCAATGCGGAAAACTAGGAAGCATGGGGTAATTATCAATCTTGGGTCAGCAGCAGGTCTTTACCCAATGTGTGGAGATTCAACCTATTCGACCAGTAAAGGTATGAATTAGATGCATTTTTATATATTATGAGAGCATGTGGTACATTGAAGTAACTTTTATATATAGAATGACACAAATAAATGGGTAGGGCTAAGACAAGAAACACTGAAATTACATATATGAATGTGTCATAATTTAGAATAAAGTAGACGGTAAACATGGAAATTCATGTGATTGTGGGGTATACAATTAGTGAATAACATTATTAAGCATGGTGATCAAAATCAGTAACATGTGAACAATGAACTTTTTTTTATTATTCCATTCATTAATTTGCAGGTGGGGTTGTTTTATTTACTAGATCATGCAGTACATTAAGTAATAAAGGGATTCGTGTTAATGTCCTTAGTCCTAGGTAGAGTATGAAAATATTTATGATAAGATTTAGGAGAATTTTTCAATCAAGGCACCTTAGAAAAACAAATAATAGAAATAGACCTCAGCAAAAACTAATTGCCAAACTAGGTCTGGTTTCAGTTAGCACTTGCGCAAATTTGGAGTGCGCAGGTATTTTTTTTTTTAACTAAAGCTTGAGCATTTCATAATTGCACAAACTATATTTAAGGCTTGCGCAATTATGGAATGTGCAAGCTCATTTTTGAGCATCAAATAGACAGAGAGCCGGACCTGAGCTTCATTTCACAACCTATCTCATTTCTTCCAAAACCCTCCCCATTCCCAACTTCAAACCCATTTCAAATCCAAATCTATTAACTCAAAAACATTGTTCTTCATCTATTCCTTCAAACAACCACTCGATTACGCATAAAATGGAAGCAAGCTCTTCATATACGTTGATTAGAGGTAATTATAATTTGATTGTTAATTGATTACTACTTTAGAAGTGATTGTTGTTGTTAATAGAAGAAGTAGCCTTGATGATGTTGATGTCAATTTACTCATATGGCTGGTTTCTTTATTGAAAATGGAAAAGGATTTGAAGTATTCATATAACCAAAACCCTAAATTATGACATAGATGTTTGATTGATAATTGGTTGTTGTTGTTGTAGAATTGGCTCCTGGACCCGAAGATAAAAGTGTTCTTTATCTTCAAGAACACCATAGAAGCGAAAATGATGCGCTAATGGAGGTAATTGTTTGTTAATGGTAAACCAAAATGCAAGTATGAAATACTAATTTTAATTCTTTTATAATTTTCAGGATGTGGATACAGTTAAGCTATGTGATCATTCGAGCAAGCTTAAGGAAATCAATTTTAAAGATCCAAGATTGGAGGAGAACCTAAGAATCGTCGGATTTTGGAAAGCTATATAAATCGACTATATTCGGCTCGATCATCACCTTATTACGGTTTATGTGATAGATGGAGGCCGGAGAAAAATACTTTCATATGAGAGTCAGGAAGATGACAGTTACTCTAGTGGATATACATTTTCTTTTCGGTCTTAAAGCAGATGACCGCCCGGTATGTTCCCAAAATTTGGATATCGATTATATGGAATTGGCTCATGAATTGCTTGATATTTTTCCGCCTAGAGAGGTGGTTAAGTCTAAAAGTGAACTATCAATTACGTGGTTTAAAAGCAAATTTTCTGAACCACTACCTGAAGGGGCGACCGATTTAGATATACTTCGTCGCAGTCGTGCCGTGATATTGTACTTTTTGAGTTGACGACTATTTCTTGATCATTCGAAAGGTAGATTAAATTTGAAGTTTTTACCATTTTTGGATGATATGGCAAACCGTGGTTACCATTCTTGGGGCAGTGCTATACTATGCTATTTGTACAGTGAGCTGCTAAACGTTGCCATGCAATAAAGAAAAGTTTTAGGGGGTTCCGCAACGTTGTTGCAACTATGGTCATGGTCGCATATTGCTATTGGTCGGCCGTCTATTAGAATTCCTACCGACTTAGATCTGTATCTTCCATTCAGGTGTAGGTGGAATTGTGCTAGGAGTTGGCGTGAGATGCCAAAAAAGTACAGTTTTACCGTAATGAGTTGGACTTGTTGGCGGATGATGCCATTACATGGGAACTATATTCGTTGGTGAACAAATTTGGACATCCTGACATTGAGTATTCGTTTGCTGGTTGGATTGCTAAGAGCCGACTGATTCTATTTTTGGACTTTGAATTGTATGCTCCCGATCGAGTTATAAGACAGTTTGCCTTTGACTACCATCACATTCCCGGTCCTATCATGCCCTTAGACCCAGAACCCCCTAGCTGGATGGCCTTTATGTAGGAAAGTATTGCTATTTGGCAATCAAGAATTGATTGTTCCGAACGAGCACGTGAGCCACCGACACCTTTGAGCGAGTACGAGTACTGGTATTGGCAAATTACTCGCCGTTATATTCTAAAAAAGTCGTCAAGGAAGTTTGTTGCTTACATTCCCCGTGCACCTCTCGAACATGATGTGGTAAGTATTGTAATTTCTAAATTTTGATAGTTCAATTTTTTAGCTCGTATTCATTGATACATTGTTATGACTTATGGTTTAGGTAAGCGGAATGTACAACGCTTTGGATGTTGTCGGCGAAACAGAAGATAGTCGTATGGATCCGAACAAGATGAAAATCAAGTGCATCGACCTATGACGTATACTTGACACGATTTTGGGTCGAAATAAGCTAAGAAGGCCGGCCAAACCGCTGCGCATTAAAGAAGAACGACCACATTCAACGAGGGAGACACATACACTAGTGGGTGGACAAACTCGATAAGGGAAGGCACATACTGAGGGGGAGGGTTCACAGCAAGCCGCTGGGGAAACGTAAGCTCAATGGCCCACTTGGCCCGAAGTAGAACAACAATACGCCGGTGGAGAAACTCAGGCTCAATGGCCCGTTTGGCACGAAGGAGAACAACAGTTCAGATATATTGGTCAATCCACACACGAGCAGACGGAAGAGCGGCCGCAGTGGAAAGAATTAATTTTTGGGCTGAGTCAAGAATAAGAAATCCCTCTTCCAACACTCGCTCCTACATTTGAAGAAGGCCAAGGATCGGCTCTTATCCTGTATAAAAGGAAGAAGAAGAAGAAAGACACACCTATTGAGCTTAGACGGATTCGCGATTGAGGTGTATTGTTGTTTGCGCGACATATGTTGTTGTTGTTCCATTGGTCGGAAAGGAGGGTGTTGATGTATATGTTGTTGGTCGATTGTATGTATTGTTGAACCTTATTTCGATGAATTTCAATTGCATTTTGGATGTTATTGTATGTTGTGGACAATGTTATGTAGCGGTGATGATATTAGATTACAGTTTTCTTGCTATATTTCTTGATGTTCATAGTTTTGGTTTTGAATTGTGGGGTGGAAGTAGTCGCAGCAGGTCTCTGTCTTTGACATAGGCAAAATAACGCTTGTGCAATTATGGAATGCAAAAGCATTGTTTAGCAATATAGCTTGTGCATTCCACAAGTGTGCAAGCTATATAGCAAAATAATGCTTGCGCATTCCACAATGGTGCAAGCATTATTTTTTTGCTTGCTGTAGCAGCTCTCTGTCTTGAACATAGAGCATTTATAGCTTGCGCATTTGTGGAATGCGCAAGCTATATTACTAAATAATGCTTGAGCATTCCACAAGTTCGCAAGCGTTATCTTGTCTCTGTCAAAGACAGAGAGCTGTTCCGACAACTTCTACCCCACAAACATTCCAAAATTTACTTCAATCAACAACAAATATAGCAACATAAGCATAGACATAAAGATTTGCAGTTAAAAAAAACAGGGAAAGAAAAAAAAACATATGCAATAGCAAGTTAACACACTTCTTCCGTTACAAATACATTAAAATGTTGAATAACATAGACGTTCTACAACTTATACAATTCAACACGGACACGTTTTTTTGCTATGGCCAATAGAACCACATTTGCTACATCTGTTATTGCCAGATGAAGATGGCGGATCCATGAAACCTTTGATTCGAGTAGACCGCGGACATCCTGAATTTCTACGCACTGGTGGTGGTTGTATAATTGGACCATCGTAGACATCCTAATGCCGACTATCTGGTACAAGGTAGAATAAAGGAGCATAAGTTGCGGAATACATAGCCCTCGTGTACCACGTGGAGATTAAGTCAAAATACGCTCTATTAGCACCACCTGAACCACGTGAACAAGCTGCTAATACATGGGAGTACAAAAAATGATCTAACGTTGGCATGTTGCACGAACATGTGGCAACGTTATATTCGATATTCACCGTATAATCAAACATATGCACATCTTTCACCCGCCCTTCAACAAAGCTATATCTCTCTATAAACATGAGCCTCGATTCTTCCATTCTTCTCCGTGCTAATGCTTCCCATCTAGGTGCGAGCTACGACGTCAACTCTTCTCCTTGAGTTCGACGTTCGACAAAGTAATGGTTCAGTCAATGAAACGTACGTACAACCAATGATCTAACAGGTAAATTCCTAGTTCCTTTCAGCACATCATTAAAGCTTTCAGAAACGTTGGTCGTCATCATATTAAATCTTACTCCGCCGTCATGACAAAGAGTCCAGCTTGATTCCATGCATCGGCATCTCAATTTACATCCTTCAACTATTTTCGAAGTTCATTATATTTTACAACCTCCGATGCCGTGGCACATGCATGTAACAAATTTTGTAGCTCATCTGTGCCAAATCCTGCTTTCTTGAAATTTGTTTTAATACGACGAATACAAAAGCGATGATGTTCAATTGGCCAAGCTTCTCTAAGCGCATGTGGAATTTCTTTCATACGATCCGAGATAAAGGTGAGACATCTAGTACGTACAGATGGAATATAATTCCATATGCAACGAATAAACCAACTCCATGTTTGTCATGACTCTGTTTGTACAATAGCAAAGGCTAACGGAAATAGGCCTTAGTTTGCATCCACCTCAGTAGCTACTAGTAATGTACCCAGATACTTACCATATAAATGAGTAGCATCAATAGACAGTATAGGTTGACAGTGGTGAAAGCCATGAATAGAAGGTCCGAAAGCCGAAAAAGCACCATCAAAAACACCACGACTATGAATAACATCATATACGGTTTCGGTGTTGGTACGTTGTAGGGCTCTAAGATATTTTGACAATTCCGCGTATGACGATTCCCAATCTCCACCAGCTTTCTGTAGTCTGTGCCAGGCTCGAGAATAACACACTATAATATGAAACATATTGGACATTGTCTCTTGAACAGTTCTTGTAGTCATGTTTGTTTTAGATTTTATCAACAGAAGTATTTTGCTGCATATAAACTTTGCAGTTGCATGTCGATGGTTTGAGTTGATTGTTGCATTTAAACAAGTGTGATCACCACCATATGTAGTTATCTTCCACCAATTTGAATTTTTTCTAACCGAAGGCTTGCATGAACACGCTAAGAACATGTTTCATCCACATCACAACGGACTGTGTATTGATTCGCACAGGATTTCAGAACTTGAAATGAAACTGAACATTTAATCGCTCATTCACATAACTGTTCAACAAGCTTCTACTTACTTTCAAAAATTAACCCAACTCGTGGTCTTTTCTTAGTGCATTCTCTTCCAAACACTTCCACGTCTAGTTGACAATTTTCCATTATCGATTTCACCATCATTATTTCCATGCATAAATCATCGGCTAGAGCCTTTTCATAAGTGATTTGTTCTTCTTCGGCATTTGCATCATCAGCCTCCTCAATGTCTGCATATATGATTGCATCATTGTTAACTTCCATTTGATGGATCCAAGTTCTATCTACATCATCAACACAAGCTACTTCCATGCTATCCAATTGCACTCCGCTCTCGTTTGCAATATCAACATGATCATCACCGTCATCGTCATCACAACCAGTAAATGCATCTTCGATACTACAAATACAAAAAACATAGGTAAGATATTTTGCATTAACGTAAGTCAAAATAGAAGTGCCAAAGTATAATAGTACTCACTTTTCAAACGCTTGCGATTGATTGAGATTTATAGAGTTCTGCATCATATTTGTTCCTGACTAAAAGAGACTCCAACCATTCCGCTGTACCTGTGAAGTAAGTTTGTAAACTATCCACCTTGATGGGTTGAAAGATATAAAGGATACACCGACCATTTTGTTTCTTGTAACTGTGTGGTTACTCATCCGCAAAGATTACTGGCGCTTGTGTTTTGCCACATTATCATGTTCCACTTTCGCAACATATATTTCTATCACTCTCATTCCAATCGAAAAGATAGAGTTCAAATCATTGTCGTCTTCAAATCAATAGCGGATGCACCATCATCCCGAACCCATTTCACAATTAATTTTAAATCATATATCACAGGATTTACTTTTGTCACTTCAAATTCCCTTTGTTTAAGCTCTTCAAAACTATAATGATTTTTTATTATCAATTTTTTTCTCTTCCCGCCAACATATCTAAGTTTACCTTCATCATCAACCAACAATTCCCCATCAAAGTAAAATATAGTCGGAACCTTTAACATTATCTACAAAATCAGTTGCAATACAACATTCAAAATCTTGATTTAGTCACATAATTCTAAACATAAATTTGATGAATTAATACCTATTTTTCCTAAGTAGATTTTGCTTCCGTGGGCAATCTTCAACCAAAGCAGTCAAATCATTCTTTAAAAAAAACCAAGCAAGCAAATCAATATAATAACGTAACCAATATATTTCAACAACATAGTCAACAGTACCAAATGAAATTCAACAACATAATAAACTATTTAGCTAGCAAACAGTACGGGTTACAACAAAAACAAACATTTACGCAACAACATATTAAAAATACAACATTTCAACATACAAACCAAATATGACAATGTTAAGCTAGTCCCAAACGTCAACCAAAATCTAGGCCTTCCACTACTTGCCCTTAGTTATTCATTCACATTTTTCAGACGACTGATTTCAACTTGTAATTCGTGGGCATACTCGAGTCCCCTTTCGCACAAGGGTTGATCAATCCATTTAAAATAATTGCAACAAATAACTTCACGAGGATTTGCTCTATGTTCGTTGTAAGAACTACCATTGAAAAATCTTTGTTCGGCATTCTTTCCTTTCTGCAAACAACCCTACACACATATCTCCGCAATAACAATTTGGATATGGTTGTTGTCCCCTTGGCATGGATGGACCAATAGGATGTATAGGCGTCAACAAATTTCCATCAACTATAATTTGATGACCCGGTCTTTCGACAGAAGCAACTTCACGTAAATGAGCGTGTAAGGTTGATGTTCCAGAATGGAATTTATGCGATATTGTTTCAAACTGTGTTTTCGGAACATGAACAACATCAAAGTTAATATGACTTGAGCTTGCAACTCCGATTTTCACTTCTAGTTCATCACAATGTTTCATCAATGTTTCATCGTCTATCTCCCAAACATTCATGTCTACCATTAAAATAAACAATAAACCACTAAAATGTAAATTAGGGTTTTCAATTTACTATTACTTAAATATGCTTTTTTAATTAAACATTAACAACTAATTCAACAATAACAGCAACATTGCCTAGTAATTAACACTTCTAATACCAATAACTCTTCATTTTCAACACCATCAACAGTAGCAAAATTTGATCTTAATTTTCACAAACATAATTTATTACCTTTGTTTTATAACAATGAAGAAGATGATTCCATATATAGTTTAGCAACTATTTGGTTGACAAGGTGATTGAGGATTTGGATATGGAAGAAAAATGGGTATGGAATGGGAAATGGGGAGGATTTTGGGAAGAAAGTAGAAATATGGATAAATGAAGCTCAGATCCGGCTCTTTGTCTATTTGATGCTCGAAAATGAGCTTGCGCATTCCATAATTGCGCAAGCCTTAAATATAGTTTGCGCAATTTTAGAATGCGCAAGCTTTAGTTATAAAAAAAATTAATACTTGCGCACTCCAACTTTGTGCAAGTACTAACTGAAACCAAGCCTAGTTTGGTAATTAGTTTTTGCTGAGGCCTATTTCTATTATTTGTTTTTTTAAGGTGCCTTGATTGAAAATTTTTCCTAAGATTTAAAGAATTATATAATCTTATGCTCAACTAATTTACATATACTAAACACGATTCAAATGTGCTGATTTCATATAGTTCGTTTATACCGAAATAATATCCGAGAACATCATGGCAGATGTCAAAACTGTTGGTGGATATTTGCCTATGAAGACAATTGTTGAAGGTATACATTATAAATTATTAACTTCAAGACATAATTATAAGGGAACATTTGGCATACATCCTTAATAGGTTTGAAAATACACAAAACATCTCTCCGTTTTAATTATAAGTTTCGCATCCTTATTTTTAAACGCGACAAAAAGATTTCCTAAATACCCTTACGTCTTCTCCGAACAAAACCTAGAACCCTTCAAATTCTTTTCATCGATTAACATCTTAAAAAAAGAAAACCCTAATCGCTTGAATTATAAATCGGAATTAGTTGCTACTTCAAAAATCGATGTCCGAATCGAGTCCAGAACTGTAGAAAGTTGAAATTCAGAAGATGAAAACAACACAAATCAGAAAATCAAAGGTTATCTATTAAGAAATTTCTATATGCAATTTTATTGAAAAGTTGCAGACATATATGCAACTATTATGAATAGTTGCATACATCTTTGTAATTACTATTAACAAGTGCATTTTTAAATGCATTTCACTTATGAAATTAAGAATTGCATCATTTTTAAATGCATGCCTGATATGCATCTTAAAATTACAGCTGTTATATGCAAACTTTAACTGCATATGAAATATGCAGTTAAAACATACAATTAAATGATGCAAATTTTAAGTGCATTTCACTTATGCGGTTAAAAAGTCATAAGATTTTTATTATACTTGCAGATATATATGCAATTATTATGAATAGTTACATACATGTTTGCAATTATTTATGAACAACTGCATTTTTAACCGCATTTCACTTATGCAGTTATAAATTGCACCATTTTTAACTACATATCTGTTATGCAGTGAAAAATAGCACCTATTAAATGCAATTTTTAACTTAATATAACATATGCAGTTAAAACATACACTCGAATCAAGCAAATTTTGAAGTGCATTTCACTTATGCAGTTAAAAATTCATAAAATTCTTATTATACTTGCATACATATCTAATATAAAGTTATGAATTATATTATTTTTAACTGCATATATCGTATGCAGTTAAAAATTGCAGCTGTTGAATGTGTTTTTTAACTGCATACTTGATATGCAGTTAATAAATACAGCTGTTAAATGCAAATTTTAACTGAATTTTACATATGCAGTTAAAAACTAAAAAGATTCTTAAAAAATCTTGGTACTGAACTGCTACATTTTAAGACTACATATGTATTACATAGTTAAAAATTAAAGAAAAATGTAGTTAAAATCTATACAAAAATACAGTTTTTAATTACAATAGTATTAGTTTCAAATAATTGCATATTTGTATGCACATACTTAAGTTTTTTAGCTTTGTATGCAATTATTTATAAAAAAAATACAAAGTCGATTGAAAATTAAATCAAGCGTTTACGTGCAAGATGATGAAGCCATAATGAATCGCAAAAAAAAATCGAATAGTAGATCGAATTAAATCTGATTTCCCTACGAAGATTTCAAATCTTGATCGCCAATACAATCACACGAGAATAGTCGACATGAAATAAACGAGGGTAATTAGGGAAACAAAATATTGTAAAAAAATATTGGGACTGGATTTACAAGTTTAAAACGGAAGGAGTTTTGGGCTATTAAATTTGATTTTAGGGACATGGGCCTAATTTTCACTAATGATAATATAAATTTACAAACCAGAATTTAAATGTTCTGTTTGTTTATGGCTTTCTTTTCATATTATTTGTACTAAGTCTATA
Organism: Allium fistulosum; assembly: GCA_030737815.1. Taxonomy (NCBI): domain Eukaryota; kingdom Viridiplantae; phylum Streptophyta; class Magnoliopsida; order Asparagales; family Amaryllidaceae; genus Allium; species Allium fistulosum. The sequence continues at coordinate 858,672,487 of CM060907.1, forward strand.
TATTTCAGGTACATTTGATCTTATAAAAGATGTAAACAAAGCAGGTGCATGTTTATGGCTCACTAACCGTAGAGGCACATAATACTGGCCTACTCCTGAGGAAGAGAATTAAATATGGGAAAATTTAGCAACAAAATGGTAGGGCAAAGTATACGCTGAGCTTCCAACAACAAAACCCAACCAAGTATGGTCAATACTAAAAGACTTTTGCAATCTCCACAAATATCTACCTTCATTGTCTGACTGTGAAAAAGTAGAGGGTGATGATGAAATTCCAGGTTGTATACAGTATTTAGAAGGTACAATGCAACAAAGTGGAGCAAACTTCTGCGTAAAGGAGAAGTTAACATCATTTGATAATACAAAGAGGAGCTACAGTTATGACGTAACTGAGACTGGCTTAGGGATTGAAATGCATGTTGCAACGTTACATGAGGACGAGGGAGCCATTGACAATAATGATGGGTGTAAGATTGAGTTGTCTTTTGAGTTCAAACCTCTAGAAGGTTTCAATGAGGCATGATATATTGATATTTTGCAACGCTGGAATGAGGACTGTAACGACCCGTAATTTTCGATGATTTAAATTTGTTAATATAATGAGATTTTGGTAATATAATATTGAAAGAAATAAAATTGGTGGTTTAATAATGAAATAATAATTAGAATTAAAGGTATTAATGTTAATATAAGTTGACTATTAACAATTTGAATGAAACCCCAATAAATGAAATAATGCAAATGTTATACTTGGCTATAAATGGAATATATGAAAACAAATGTATGTTAATTATTAATAACCTGAATGGGATTCCAACCAATTGAATTTATGTAAATGTTATAACTTGGTTATAAGCTTAACATGAGAAAACCAATGCAAATGTTTAATTGTGTAATGAATGGTATAATAAATGGTAATTGAATAAAACCAGCATTGTGTAAAGAATTATAATAATTATTGTATTAGGGTGTGCATTTTTTTATAATGGAATATAAAAGGTAATTTATAATTTAAAATGTTGACTTATTGATAAAATAGCGTGTAATGAATGGAAATGGAATAAAATTAGCGTGATGAAGGAAATGGTAACATTTGCTGTAAGTAATAAACTTATAGATGCAATTAAAAGTAAACAGTGACAATTATTATAAGTTACCTGTTTATTTAGTTAGTTGAATTGAAATTGGAAATAAATTTTTGCAATTTAATGAGATTAAATACTACGTTAATTGAAATTAAATGAATTGGAAATTATTAATGCACTAAGATATAAACCATGATAATTATACCATAAGATGAAATTGATTGAATAATAAATGGAAAGCAAATTAAATTGAATTATTGGAAATTTAATTTATAATCTCTAAATATATTGAAATTGAAATTTAAACTTTGAAATTAGTGAAATATGCAACGTAAAATTTTATGGAATTTGTTATAAAGAGTTATAAATTACTAAGTAAGCCAAAATGATAGGAGTTGTAAATGATTAAAAATTTGAATTGAAAGTGATTTAATTAATTTAATATTAATTTATTTAATTAATGTGAAAATAGCCATTTTGGCCACTAACCCGGATTTCGACGAAATTGGTTTCATCGGATCCGTAACGGTGAATTATTATAGAATTTCAAGTTTCGTAGCGATCGGATTTATCGTTTGATCGAACGGACTCGAAACGCGTAGAAATCTATTAAATTAAAATCAATTGAAATCAATTTGAAATAAGCTGATTTTAACATAACTTCTTCATACGATGGAATTAGAACTTGAAACCTATTTCATTGAATTTAAAATTATCGAAAACATCTATTTTGATATATGGGATGACCCATTTTCGTTTCGGGAACGAAACGGGCTTTTCGGGTCGTTCATCGTTTACCGTTCAATAAAATCTTGTCCGTTCTTTCTATTTTCATCTCCACTTATAAATAGCTCGTTATAAACCCTAGGTTATTTCCTATTTCTAATTTCTGTACGTACATCAACTTCTATCTGTTACTTTCTTCAATCGCAGAACCTATTCAAATCTCCAAACCCTAATTGCAAACCAAAATTCAAATCAAACATCAAACTCCTCCAAACTACAGCAAAATATATACCGCTTCGAAGCTCTCGACGAGCGCATCTCAGATCTGCAATTCATTTTTATCATCGAATCACCGTTTGTCCAGAAATTGAGGTTGAACCTCGGCCGTTCATTTTGGAGTTTTGACGATCCAACGGTGGATCGTCGTCCGATCGAGGATCGGGAGGCGGCGTTGGGATGGTGGCGCGATGCAGGTCACGAGGATGGTGTTCGTTGGTCGTAATAGTCAGCCAAATCACCAGAGTTGGCTACTTTTTCTCGGCGGCGACGCTAGACGTAGGGGAGGCTGGTGATAGCCGCGACGTCAGGTTAGGGGCGGCGTGGGGTGAGCTTCGCGATGGAGCCGTTCGATCAGAGCATGGACTATCATGGAGGTTGCATGATTGACGTGAAGGTGGCGGCTTCGTGGTTATCGCGTGCGAACTGTCGAACTAGGTTTCTATGTGTGAGAAACGTGATGACGTGGATGAGGTATCGTTTGTCGTTTTTTTTAATTTTTGATTTCAAATGTTCTAATCGTCATATCTTTTGCGTACGAGGTTCGATTCTCGCGCAATTTCTAGCGTTGGAATCGTATCGTAATTCCAAACATTTTGGCGGTGGTTTGGACGAATTCCGAGACTGTTCAAATTTGGACCATATTTTGAATTTCAAATCAATTTGAATTCAAAAGGTGAGTGTTTTAACACACTCACAACTTCTAAAATTTCTTATGTTTGTTAAATTAAATTTATGATGTGATTAGAAATTTATTTATGACTGTTTGGTATATTTTAAATCATCATCTCAGTTAGTTTGAATTTATTTGAATTAAATCGTTATTTAATTTATTATTGAACATAAATTGCCAGTTAAACACCTGTTATTGATTATCAGTTCTATATTGATATTTATTGATTGATTTGGATGATGATTGTGATGAATGTTTGATTTACTGGATTGGATGAATGGACGTTGTATTTATATTGTTATAACTGCAAGTTCCCTATGGGTTGAAATGATACATACCCGAATGATCAATAGATTAAGGAAAAATCGTTATGGGTTGAAATGATAGACTCGAGTGATTTTATGGATTTTATTATTAATTTGGGATTGCGGTTTGAAATGATATATATAACCGTAACATTTTAAATTGCAGATTGAAATGATAAACATCCGTATCACTTGACCCTAGGGTAGAGAATTATATACGGACACCGGATTGGTTAAATTAAATGATTTTAAAATCCTTAATTTTCGAATTTAATTAAATGATATTTTGAAATAAAATTTGATTTATGTAAATTGGAGTATTATTGGAAAATCAAGTTTATGATGAAATGTGAAATGGTTTAAAAGGAATTGCTTTAAGAAAATAAATTGGAAGTTTAAAGTTAAACTTTTAAGTATAAATGAAATTCTATCGAAATTAAGTTATTGAAGTTGTTTGAAAATAACTTTGAAATATTTTGAAATTGGAGTAATATGAATTGATATTTGAATATGGATTGAAACGATATGAAATTCAATAGTTTATTGAAATATTTTTGAAATTGAAAGGTTTGGAATTTGGTTTGTTGACTTGGAAATTGAAAATGGTCCAAATGCGTTGAAATGAAATGAATAGTTTAATTTGATATAAATTCCAAATTCATGTTTTAATATAAGCTGTTTTATAAATATATTATTTCAAAATTTCTAATTATTAAGATTTTCAAAGTATTAAACTATTTTAACCTGTATTAATTATATTAAATCATTTTAACCTATTTTAAACCATTTAATTTATTTAAACTAATTAACCTGTTTTAACTTATTTTGAATCTAATTAATATATTTTAAAGCTACTTAATCTATTTTAAATCTATATTAACTATTTATAACTATTTAAAACTATTTTCTTCTAAATTCCAAACTAAGTAAAATGGATGGGTTTATATTCAAATTCTCGATTTTTTTAAGTGAATATGGTTAATGATGTTATAACCTAAGTTGGGATTTAAATAACATATTTGGTTTAATATGAAATTTTGAAATGAGAGTTTAGCCTATTTTGGAAATATGACTTTTGAAGGAAATATAATTTTGAACTATGGTTCAATGTGATATAATTTCAGAAGTAAGTAATGATTTCGAAAATGATATGATTTGAATTGAATATGATATTTTGATATCAATTATGAAATGATTTTGAAAATGTAAAAGAACCATCCGGTGTATAATAAGCGATTGGTTGTTAAAGAGACCAGGATCAGATATTGTCATACTCTCTACCAATAACGAAAACCACTTTGACAACTGTGTACGCGGTGGAGATTCCAGAATGAAGTAGGATGGTTGGCGACGATCCTATATGAGGTATATACGTGGACCTGACTTCCATGAGTTAGCTTAAGGTGGCTAAAACAGAAGCAATTGACGGGCTAAGTGAGGTCATTCCTCCGATCGGGCATATTCCTTCGATACTATATTCTGACTTTGTGATTGATTTGTTGGCCACCCTCGATTTTTGATTTGGGAGTGTGTTCTGAGGTGGGCGGTAGTAGCTGCTATGCATTACCACCAGTTCGGAAGTGTAATTGGTATACCTACCCTGGCATTGCCTAGTTGTGTCGTGTCACCTACCCTATCGAGACCACTACGAGTTTGTTTTGTACCATACCTATGAGTGCCCTCTGACGACGTCCAGTACGGACGGGATTATGGTACTGTATAGACTATGGGAATATATAAAAATGTGTTAAGAGGGAAATGGGTAATGCCTTAACGCTATTTTAATAGTGTATCTTACTGTAGACATACTATAATTGCGTATTGTGCTACATAGTAGATAGTTTAACGGATCCTTAGGGGATGTGAATCCCGAACATCTCTTAAGTTACTGCACTCATGTTAGACACTGGATAGGAGATGTCAAACCCCGTAAACATCTCTGATGCCGTTTCATTCATAGTTATTTACCGTTGATTTAACTCACATAAGATCTTTTAGTTCTGACTCGAGTGTTTTGTCATTTCAATTCGCTCGGGTCAGCCTAAGCATTTCAGGATTTGAAGACCTTATTTCTGGAGGACGAAAACGAAGATTTGTACTACTATTATTTACTATATTTATTCCACTGCATTCATACTGTTCCGCTGCATTATTTTTTTATCTCCGATATGTGTAACTCTGATTTTGTATTGTATAAGTATAATCAAATGTTTTGTATACAGCTTCATGAACTGTTATTTGATTATTATATTTTGTCATTCCGCTGCGAGATTCTGTTTTGTTTTTATCTTTCTCGGCTTTTTTCTTATTTACCCCATAACAATCCACCCTTCTGTATGGTTTGAGTCGGCACGTGTGTCTGCTTAAAACGTACAAAAAGGCGGGATTCTACAGTTGGTATCAGAGCTTTGGTTTAGCGAAAACCTTAGCTTTGTGGGGTCTGACTCTTTAAAAATAGGGTAGTAATACCCTAGAATGAGTCATTAAGAGTATATATATGAGAGATTGTATTTGTTAGTGTTATAAAAAGGTTTTTATATTGTGTTAATTTGTCCCGTTTTGTATTTATAAATTCTGGTTGGTGCATAGGACGCTATGATATCGATAGGGATTTCTAAACACTTAATAGGACAGACCGACACAATATTTGTTTTGAAATATAGGTAAATGAAATAATTTTGCCTATTGTATATTTTATATATAATTTATAAATTATATATTTGGTTGTAATATATTGGTTGTTTGGTAGTGAAATTTATAAATATAGGTTGGAAATAAGATTTGAAAATAAGATAAATGAAATTTGGAAATTTAGAACTTCAGTTCCGGGGTTTTTGAAAATTTCTTTCGAATGATTTTGGGATATAATAATATTATTATTATTTAGAAGTATTTTCTGATATTAATATTTCAATGTGATTTGAAAGAATTTTTTTTAATGAAATTTTGGAAAGAAATAAGTTCTGTACTCCCATCTCTGTCGCTGGAAAATAATTTCGGTGATGAGTGCACGCATCATCGACATTCATTTTTGAGTTTCAAAGTGGGAAGGCCATTGTAGTAGTTTTACTACAGATCTATTTTGATAAACAAATAAATTTTTTAAAGTTTAAATATGATTGGATATAAAAGTTATGAGTATATATATACATACATATGTATGTATGTATATATTATTTTAAATGAATTGAAATGGAACCCGTCATTTAGTTCTTAAATTTCTATGAATTAGAGATTTCAATTATTGAAATGGAATAAATTTTTTAACTATTTAATAATTGAAACTTCTAAATGAAAATAAGAAATGTTATGCTAAGTTATAACTGAAATATACAAGGAATTTGAAATTTGTAACTTGTAAACGAAAAGAATTTGAAAATAAGAAATGATAATTATTGAACCTTAAGTTAATTAAAATAAGTAAGTCAAACTTGTGTAACTTTCAATTGCATTCTTAAAGACATATATATATATAACTTACCAAATATAAAAAGTGGAAATGTTAAAAGAATATGTAATGGAAATTTTTATAAGTAAAACTTATGTAATGGAAGTGTTCAATGAAATTTACTTTTATAAATAAGAAATTTGATATGAAAATAGTTATAAACTTGAGTTAAAATTGTAATACTACTAATTAAATGAAATAGAAAATGAGTACTGTAAGTAAAGGATTTTGAACTTAAGTTAATATTGAAGCTATTTATAATTAAAGTAAATAATAAAATGAATGTAATGCAATAAAAGAAATTGACATGAATAAATGAAAATGATTTTTTGTAAGTAATAAAGGAAAAATAAATGAAATAAACACTGAATGAATGAACGAGAACAAAATTTTGTAAGAGATAAATGTAAGTTAAAGAAATAATCCTTGTATGAATGAAAAGAAAAATAAAAACTGTAAATGTTGTGAAAGAAATTTAATAAGAATAACTCAAGTACGTTGTAAATTATTGTTTGTTTTGGTTTATGGGTTGTTTGGGATAGGATACTTCTAATTGTTTAAGATGAATGAATAATCTATTGAGTTCATCCAAGACTGTTGAGTAAATGGTGCACTCAGTAGTTTATTTGTCATTCTAGGCGGTTAAAAATTTCTAAACCCGAACAAACCAGTTGTTTGTTTGCTATGGATGGATAGTTGATTCTATTGATTTCATATGATGATTGTATGTTGTGGTTGCCAGTAGTTGTTGTTTATACTGATTTGTTTGTAGTAGGTGAAACAACTTTGAATATTTCATTTTATATAACTATTAACTCTTTTAGATTATATAAGTGAAATACAGGTTATGGAAGCAATTGCCACTGCTTTTGGTTTCATAATTAAGCGTTGTTTGCCCGACAAATAGGTACGTTCTCAGATTACGATTTTCTAGCGATATTATATTGCTTTTCCCGCTGTTGGGATATATTGTTTTGAAAATTTTGATATATTATTATTATTGATATTACTATTTCTCCCAGGCCTCTCCGTACAAAGGAGACTCTCCCGAAATTTTTCGTGAATTTTGGATTTAGAAAATTTTGAGAAATGTTTTCCAAACTTTATTAATTTGAGTATAAAAGGATTTAATTGTTATAAATTGATACATTTTATTTAAATTAATTAATTTTGTAAATTTATTTGTTTATAAATTTAATATTTTGTATAAGATATATTGATTTCTAAATTCTTTCTTTTCCTTTCTTTTCCTTTTCGGGGACGAAAAGTTTTGAGTGGGGGAGATTGTAACGACCCGTAATTTTCGACGATTTAAATTTGTTAATATAATGAGATTTTGGTAATATATATTGAAAGAAATAAAATTGGTGGTTTAAGAATGAAATAATAATTAGAATTAAAGGTATTAATGTTAATATAAGTTGACTATTAACAATTTGAATGAAACCCCAATAAATGAAATAATGCAAATGTTATACTTGGCTATAAATGGAATATATGAAAACAAATGTAAGTTAATTATTAATAACCTGAATGAGATTCCAACCAATTGAATTTTTGTAAATGTTATAACTTGGTTATAAGCGTAACATGAGAAAACCAATGTAAAGTTTAATTGTGTAATGAAATGGTATAATAAATGGTAATTGAATAAAACCAGCATTGTGTAAAGAATTATAATAATTGTTGTATTAGGGTGTGCATTTATTTATAATGGGATATAAAAGGTAATTTATAATTTAAAATGTTGACTTATTGATAAAATAGTGTGTAATGAATTTAAATGAAATAAAATTAGTGTGATGAAGGAAATGGTAACATTTGTTGTAAGTAATAAACTTATAAATGCAATTAAAAGTAAATAATGACAATTATTATAAGTTACAAGTTTATTTAGTTAGTTGAATTGAAATTGGAAATCAAATTTTGTAATTTAATGAGATTAAATACTACGTTAATTGAAATTAGATGAATTGGAAATTATTAATGCACTAAGATATAAATCATGATAATTATACCATAAGATGAAATTGATTGAATAATAAATGGAAAGCAAATTAAATTGAATTATTGGAAATTTAATTTATAATCTCTAAATATATTAAAATTGAAATTTAAACTTTGAAATTGGTGAAATATGCAACGTAAAATTTTTATGGGAATTTGTTATAAAGAGTTATAAATTACTAAGTAAGCCAAAATGATAGGAGTTGTAAATGATTAAAAATTTGAATTGAAAGTGATTTAATTAATTTAATATTAATTTATTTAATTAATGTGAAAATAGCCATTTTGGCCACTAACTCGGATTTCGACGAAATTGATTTCATCGGATCCGTAATGGTGAATTATTATAGAATTTCAAGTTTCGTAGCGATCAGATTTGTCGTTTGATCGAACGGACTCGAAACGCGTAGAAATCTATTAAATTAAAATCAATTGAAATCAATTTGAAATAAGCTGATTTTAACATAACTTATTCATACGATGGAATTAGAACTTGAAACCTGTTCCATTGAATTTAAAATTATCGAAAACATCTCTTTTGATATATGGGATAATCCATTTTCGTTTCGGGAACGAAACGAGCCTTTCGGATCGTTCATCGTTTACCGTTCAATAAAATCTTGTCCGTTCTTTCTATTTTCAGCTCCGCTTATAAATAGCTCGTTATAAACCCTAGGTTATTTCCTATTTCTGGTTTCTGTACGTACATCAACTTCTATCTGTTTCTTTCTTCAATGGTAGAACCTATTCAAATCTCCAAACCCTAATTGCAAACTAAAATTCAAATTGAACATCAAACTCCTCCGAACTACAGCAAATTATATACCATTTCGAAGCTCTTGACGAGCGCATCTCAGATCTGCAATTCGTTTTTGTCATTGAATCACCGTTTGACCGAAAATATAGGATGAACCTCGGTCGTTCGTTTTAGGGTTTTGACGATCCAACGGTGGATCGTCCTCCGATCGACGATCGGGAGGCGGCGTTGGGAAGGTGGCGCAATGCAGGTCACAAGGATGGTGTTCGTTGGTCGTAATAGTCAGCCAAATCATTAGAGTCGGCTAATTTTTCTTGGCGGCGACGCTAGGCGTGGGGGAGGCTGGTGATAGCCGCGGCATCAGGTTAGGGGCGGCGTGGGGTGAGCTTCGCGATGGAGCCGTTCGATCAGAGCATGGACTATCGTGGAGGTGGCGTGATTGACATGAAGGTGGCGGCTTCGTGGTTATCGCGTGCGAACTGGTGAACTAGGTTTTTGTTTGTGAGAAACGTGATGACGTGGACGAGGTATCGTTTGTTGTTTTTTTTAATTTTTGATTTCAAATGTTCTAATCATCATATCTTTTGCATACGAGGTCCGATTCACGTGCGATTTCTTACATTGGGATCGTATTGAAATTCCAGACACTTTGACGCTGGTTTGGACAAATTCCGAGACTGTTCAAATTTGGACCATATTTTGAATTTCAAATCAATTTGAATTCAAAAGGTGAGTGTTTTAATCCACTCACAACTTCTAAAATTTCTTATGTTTTTTAAATTAAATTTATGATGTGATTAGAAATTTATTTATGATTGTTTGGTATATTTTAAATCATCATCTCAGTTAATTTGAATTTATTTGAATTAAATCGTTATTTAATTTATTATTGAACATAAATTGCTAGTTAAATACCTGTTATTGATTATCAGTTCTATATTGATATTTATAGATTGATTTGGATGATGATTATGATGAATGTTTGATTTGTTGTATTGGATGAATGGATGTTGTATTTATATTGTTATAACTGCAAGTTCCCTATGGGTTGAAATGATACATACCCGAATGACCAATAGATTAAGGAAAAATCGTTATGGGTTGAAATAATAGACTCGAGCGATTTTATGGATTTTATCTTTAATTTGGGATTGCGGTTTGAAATGATATATATAACCGCAACATTTTAAATTGCGGATTCAAATGATAAATATTCGTATCACTTGACCCTAGGGTAGAGAATTATATACGAACACCGGATTGGTTAAATTAAATGATTTTAAAATCCTTAATTTTCGAATTTAATTAAATGATATTTTGAAATAAAATTTGATTTATGTAAATTGGAGTATTATCGGAAAATCAAGTTTATGATGAAATGTGAAATGGTTTACAAGGAATTGCTTTAAGAAATTAAATTGGTAGTTTAAAGTTAAACTTTTAAGTATAAATGAAATTCTATCGAAATTAAGTTATTGAAGTTGTTTGAAAATAACTTTGAAATATATTGAACTTGGAGTAATCCGAATTGATATTTGAACATGGATTGAAACAAAATGAAATTCAATAGTTGATTGAAATATTTTGAAATTGAAAGGTTTGGAATTTCGTTTGTTGACTTGGAAATTGAAAATGGTCCAAATGCGTTGAAATGAAATGAATAGTTTAATTTGATATAAATTCCAAATTCATGTTTTAATATAAACTGTTTTAAAAATATATTATTTCAAAATTTATAATTATTAAGATTTTCAAAGTATTAAACTATTTTAAACCGTATTAATTATATTAAATCATTTTAACCTATTTGTATGAATTGAATATGATATTTTGATATCAATTATGAAATGATTTTGAAAATGTAAAAGAACCATCCGGTGTGTAATAAGCGATTGGTTGTTAAAGAGACCGGGATCAGATATTGTCATACTCTCTACCAATACCGAAAACCACTTTGACAACTGTGTACGTGGTGGAAGTTCCAGAATGAAGTAGGATGGTTGGCGATGATCCTATATGAGGTATACACGTGGACATGACTTCCATGAGTTAGCTTAAGGTAGCTAAAACAGGAGCAATTGACGGGTCAAGTGAGGTCATGTAACGACCCTGAAATTCCGACCCAATTTTAAAAATTTTAGAACCGTTATTTTAATATAAAATGTGAAACTTTCATACGATTTCAATCAACGTCCAAACTTTGTTTCTAAATTGCGCCTTGATGATTGTAGATATGGGTAAAGTTTCGTCGAAAAATACCGCAGTAAATTTCGTGCGCGTTTTACTGCACATCAGTTCATTTTAAAACGTGATTTTTTTTATCTTCCAAACCTAATTATTTTTACATAGAAAAATTCTAAATCATTTTCTGACAAAGGCGTCATTTTTCGTTTTTCAAAATTCGGACATCTTTAGCTCCGTCGATCTTATTCTTCGGTGTTTTGCTGCATTCTCCGTAATAGGAATTTCAAATATTCACAAACAATTTCCATTGCCGTTCAAACTTCACATTTGGAATGCGCCTAGATAGACATAGGCGTACGCCAAATTTCGTCGAAAAATATTATAGTAAATTTCGCTCGCCGAATTTACATATTAGTTTTAATTTTATGTGAAAATTTTCTATCGTCCGAACTCAAATATTTTTCACAATGTTGCATAAGAAAAATATTCTGATCATGACGGCGCATTTCGTTTTGTCAAATTCCGCTTTTGATTGCTAGTTAAATTGTCGCTCGAGAAAATGGTTCCATAAGATTTACCACTTCGCAAACAATGTCAAACCACCAATATCTTTATACCGTTTTGTCTGCCTCGTCGCGCTGATCAAAACGGTATATTTGTTTGAGACAATCGGAGTTCGGCGTTGCAAGCTATAAATTGTTGACGGGGTACAAACTGGTCCGTTACGCCACACAAACCGGTACCCTACTCTTTCCCGCTCAGAATTCAAAGAGCCTTTGTCCCTTCAGAAACCCAATAGCCATCACTGTACAGAACATCATTGCTTGGCCTGGGGACTCTAAACCCCTCTGTATATATCTCTGCAAATCCTCTCCCTGCATTAACTGCTCACTGCATTTCCTGCTTTTCTCTGGTACGTGATAACTCATAACTCTGTTCTCTCTTCTCCCTTTCTTCATAATTATTTTATTTGTCTCCCTCCAGAAAACTTGAAACCCACTGCCTTGGCCTCCACCTGCTCCATTTCCCCACTCCACTGCCCTACACACCCGCGCCCTCCGCCCCAGCCTCCGCCTGCACGCCCACGTCCCCAGCCCCTGCCCTCCGCCTACACACCCGCGCCCTCCAGCCCCTGCCCTCCGCCACTGCCGTCCCCACCCTCCGCCTACGCACCCGCGCCCTCCGCCCAGCCTCTGCCCGCTTCGCCCACGTCCCCAGCCTCAGCTCCCCGCCACTAGCCCCGTACCCGCCCAGCCCGCCACTCGCCCGTACCCACCCAGCCCTCAGCTCCCCGCCACTCACCCCGTACCCCACCCAGCCCTCCGCCCCACTGCCTCATGCGGCCTCCACCCAGTTCGCACCCCCTATCGGCCACCCCACTACCGGCCTCAAACCCCTCCACAGCCCCACGTCCCCGGCCGTTGCCCAGCTCCATCCCAGTCAGCCCGCCTGAAGCTCGATTTGTATGCAGTGTATTAATGGTTTTGTATAAAGTAGTGGGTTATAGTATAAAAATATATTATACGTATATGAGGTGTCATTGTATAAACTTTAGTTTGTTTAGTAAAGTGATATAATTTTGTACAGTAGTTGTTTATAAATTTGGGTACAAAACTGTTTTGTGTAAACTTTGTTTCAAAATTTTGTACCAGCGGTTTCTGACTTTGGTTATAAACTTTATTTTACATGATAGTTTACAAATATACAGTAGTTACAAATATCGTATATATTTTAGAAACTTTGCGCATTGATTTATGACCAGCAAGTGTTTGAAATAAACTTTGTGTGTTGTTTCAGCTACCGTTCCGGATTCTTAGGATATCGCTTCGGCTCGTTGGCTCTCATCCCGGCTTGTTTTGTTGCAGTTCGTGCTTATCTTCGTTCGTGTCTTCCGTCTTCGTGCCATCTTCTTATCAATTCTCCCCGCAGCAAAAAGGTGAATATTTTATTCACGACTCAATCTGTTATGCTATGATAATCAAGTGATAATTGTTGTTAATATTAAATTTGGATATTAAATTGTTGATTGTTAAAATTTGGTTGAAATAAACTGTTAATTTCTAAAATTTGATGCCATGTATTGTTTAATTTGATTAAACATGTTGAACTGTAATAGAATGTTAATTAGGGTAAATAATAGTGACATTAAAATTGATATGCACGATTGATGTAGAAATTTGATAACGGACACCAAGTAGAAATCATTATGTAAAAATCTTTAATCCACAGGAAATAATAGTGTGGATTCTAGGAATAATTGTATTAATTTGCATAATAAAAAATGTGAGTTAATATGATTATTTCAAGATTATTTGAATAAATTGTTAAATTATTATGAATGTTTGCTATTGCTTGTTTATTTACTTTGACACCATCCGAGTTATCACACTGCAAGTTCCCTTTGCTATGCTTTGTTTTATATTAAATGATATCGGATTGAAATGATAAATACCCAATTAAACAACTTGGCCTAGGATAGACAATTAAAAATAAGAAACTCGATTGGTCAACAAAAATTATTTTTGAAATTGAAATCTATTTGAAATTAAGGAAGGAACTTAATAATTTGTTTGGAAATTTGGTAACGAACTTAATGGATTTAATTTATGGATAAAATCGAAATGAATTAATAGGAATAAATTAATGGAGTTTAATTGAACCGGATTAATAAACCTATTTAATTGAATAAAATGAATTGGAAAATTTATTTGAAATGAGATTTAAAAACAAGTAAGTAGAATTTAATAATTTGAAAATTTATTAGGTTGTTAGATTTAGATTTTAAAATCGGTTTTAATTAAATAGATTTGAAACTTGTCATAAATTAAGTTGAGATTTAGAAAATTTGACTTAAGTGGAATACGAAACTAACTAAAGTTTTATGGATTTAATTTAGTGATAGTTTAAATTTAAAAATGATTTTAAATTTAATCAAATTGATTTAATCAAATTGATTTAATCAAATTTATGGTTATGGTTAATGTATCGATGAATGGAAATACGAATTGAAATGAATAAAATTTGGTTTAAATGATGTGAACTAAAATTTACCACTAAACCGAATTAATTGGAGTATTAACTAAATTTAATAAGTAAGATTTATTAAATTGAATTTGAATACTTAATTACATTGTTAACTCAAATGTTAGACCACAAATTTCATCGGGAAATATGATTTTAAATATCTGAAATAAATTGAATCGTGAAATGTCAAATTTTGGAAGTCAAATTTGCACCTTGACTTTTGGACTTTGATTTGTTTAAACTTTAACTTAAATGACTATCGGGTAATAAATACGTAGTTATTAAGAGACCGGGATCAGATATGGACATACTCTCTGTCGATACCGAAAACCACTTGAATAACTATTACACATGAAGTGTTGATCCAGAACGAAGTGGATGGTTTGGTGAACGCGTTGACTGAAGAAAGAGAACGATATTGGATGACCCCTGACATGACTAAAACAGGAGCCGCGCCGGGCCATTGAGGTTCGCCACCTCTAGCGGACACACTTCTTCGATACCATATCTATTACTTTTGTGATTCGATTTGGGTGCACCCTTTGATTTGGGAGTGTTGTTTCGCGGTGTTGAGATAGTAGCTGCTATGCTCAACATCAGTCCGGATCACGCAACTACTAGTATCCTAGTTGGTATCGCCTCATGTACCTTGTCATACTGATTATCCTATTCGCGACCACTACGTTTTGTTTTGTACCTTTAGTATATGGATTTCCCTCTGGTGACTTCCGGTTTTGGGGAAACTACGGTCTTGCAAATGCTCTTAGGAATTAAAACGTGTTAAGGATGGAATGGGCCATGACTTAACACTATTTTAATATCGTACTTTACTGATTAGACATTATTTATCTATCGTATTCTATTATATATATAGATATTTTATCGGATCCTTAGAGATGTTATTTTATCCATCTTTAAGTTATGAACTATTCCCTTGCACTTGATTTTATTGTATAAGATTTTGAGTCCTGACTCGAGTGTTTCTTTTTGTATATGCTCGGGTCAGTCTGAAGCTATCCAGTTTGCTGATCAAGGTTGGTTGAAGATGCTGAAGGCTTAGCATTTATCTTTATCAGTCTATTTCTATTCCTGTATTGATGTCCTAGTTTGTTGGACATTTTTGTATTAGTCACTTAATGTTAAGACATTGTTGTATATTATGTAGTGGCTTCATGAACTGCTATTATGACGATGTATTTTCCGCTGCATTATTCTGTGACTGTTCTGTATCTGTGATGTTGTATTGATTCTCATTTACATTTATGTATTTATAATCCCATAATGATTCGTGTTTTGTATTATTTAAGTTGACATGTGTGGATTATTGTCAATTTAAATGGTCCAAATATACGGGTTGTTACAGGTCATTCCTCCGATCGGGCACATTCCTTCGGTACTATATTCCGACTTTGCGATTGATTTGGTGGCCACCCTCGATTTTTGATTTGGGAGTAATTATTTTTGATACTATATGAGGTAATTATTTTTTATCATGGTTAGGCATGATCAAACAATCAAATAACAATAAACCAAGGAACCAAATATCAAATAACATTCGATTTGGATACAAGCAGGAAGAAGAATAATTACCTCAAGCATGTGAAAACAATCCAAGATGTATAAATTACATGATAAATGTAAACAATATGATCGAGATTTACTTGTAGTTCCACTTGTCTGCAGCTATATCAACTAGACAGGCAAATAACATGGATCTGAAGATTTCGGGACCCGGGAGCTAGTACTTATCCAGTACTAAATATACAGGTCCACAGGCAAACAATGAATTTATCGTGCACGTGTATGCAAGTGGTCGCTCTTTCTGAAACATTTTCTATGAGGTCGAATTGGATATATCAATCGCAATGGCGGCGTCAGTTCGGCATTTTGTTCACAATGAGTCTGTAAGACGAATAATAGGGGGAATTAGCGAGGGGCATGAAAATAGTAGAATTCGACAATTAAATTTGTTTTAGTAAAAATCAAATTAATGGAGGGTCAAAAGTAAATTTTAAGGAAGAATTATAGTTTTAATTTTGGTCGACGTTAGTTGAGGAAGGAGGAAAGACCAAGGAAAATTTGTTTTCAGAGGAAAAGAGAATGAAAGAGCGAAAACGATTATGAAAATTTTGAATAGAATGTGTGCTTGTCCTTGAGATCAAAATTAATTTTTGTCGTCCGTGAAAATTAAAAGTTATTTAACTTTTTCCTTTAAATTAATTTCCTCTTATATTAATATATCATATTTTGTTTTACATACACTCTAATTTACATTACATACATTCAAACTTTTCACAAAACAGAATATATCATTTATTACTTTATGTACACCCTATAATTTCCAAACATTTCCTTTTAGTATAACCATTTAATACTGAAAAGTTGAGATTTTACATAGAGCAAGAGAGGGATGAGGAAACCTATGATGTATAGACCACACGAGGTGAAATTTTAATTTCATGTAACATCTCCGTGATTAAAATACAAACATAGAGGTGGATCTGAAGGGATATTTTTTTTTCTCTAAGGTATCTCAACTGGGATGATTATTTATTATTGTTGTAGATAAGAGTATTTTGGTTTTTAAATTTTTTTAAATTAAGACCGGTATACATACATCAAATTAGGGGTACAAATAAAATTAGCCAGTAAATATTGTGCGGATATAACAACTCTCACTCGAATCCATATGGTATTCAACCGATTCAAATAGCTTTTTTATAAGAGGAAAACGACAAGTTTGCTATGTTATTTTATAACGATTATTGATCAATATACCCTTATAAATTTTTCCTCTATAATTGACGGGAAATAAGAGTTGAAAAAAAATTGAAAAAGTCAAAATTAAAGTTAAAAAAATTTCCCTTGTAGGAGTGCAACTACTATGCTAGGAATCTTGAAACCCTAGCTCTGCAGCTCCATACATAAACTACAAAGTACTTCATTAGTCACTCGACCTATTCAACAACCGTCGACCAATGGGACAATCGAGAGGTAACTTACCTGCATAATATGCTTCGAGCTTCTCATAAGAAGTTTTTTTAAAGATCTATCATATTAGTACTAAACAGAAATGGTAATTTCAAGGATTTATTTGACCTCAACGTATGTTATTTCTATGAGTTAACTTCAACAATCTTTGGTGGTCCTAGTTTTATCTTTAACTTCTTATTTGTAAAATAGAAAACAAAATTAAATTTATAACTCTTCCTCCGTTAGTTGATATTTCAAGGAGGTTAATGTTGGATCAAGTGCACTAACAACGGGGTAAAAATGGTGAATTTGAAAAAAAATACTCATATTAAATTGCAAAAGATCGTATTTTGTGTTTGTGTAGATAATAATTTATTTGTACTAAACCGAATTTAGTATTTAATTAATAAAAGTATTTTGATCATACTTTAGTTTATTTATTTTGTTTAAGATATTTAATTGTTGTAGATGTTTAAAATAAAATTTATTAATAATTTAATTTAAAATTAATATATTAATTTTATTTAAAATTAATATATTAATTTTATTTAAAATTAATTTATTAATTTATTTTAATTTTGAATTTTAATATTTTAAGATATTCATTTAACAATATGAACATCGCAATAATATATGTGTGTGTGTGCGCGTGCACGCGTGCGTGTGTGTGCGCGCGCGCACGTGCGTGTATGAGTGTGTGTATGTATGTGTGTTTTTGTGTGAGTGTATAAAGATAAGCTAGGGGTTCAAGGGGAATATTGACCATTGTTTCCTAGGGTGAATAAGATGTCATGAGATGATGCAAAGTCAATATAATTAATAAAATTATCATATTAAACTACACCAATACTAATATGGAATAATATTTATAAATGTATTTCGACCAATTAAAGTTTATAATAATATATGTATGTATGTATGTATTTATGTATGTATGTATGTCTATGTATTTATTATTTAAAAATAACTAATAGTAGTTTATATTTGTTGTAATTTACACGAAACAATATTGGAATATATATATATAAGTTAATTTTTGGTTCAAAATATAAAATGATTTTAGTCCCAAAATTTAAAGTATTTTTTTGGCAAAGCTAGCCAACTTTACAGTGGATCGTGACACTATTATTAATAATGAAAAACAGGTACTCTGTACATGTACAGAACATCTATATTGGTTTTATAATGGCCAACCCACTTAAATAATAATAATAAAAGCACAGGAGATAGGCATGATACCTATACTACTAAATACAACATGGAACTATGTGTCATCCCTAGGGGAGGATGTACAGTCATCATTGTTTGACACTGATACATTGACATGAATAAAATCAAAAGTATAGCTACTAAGTTAGAAGCATAGTTCGTTGAATCACATGTGTAAAGGTATTTTCGATCCTTGTTCTCATCAACCAAAACAATTCTATTTTAATCACCATCCTCACCAAGAGACGAAAGAAAAAGTTTTTCCCCCTCAATGTGATAATATAACCAACGTTCCTCATCTTCGCCACCAACAAACATGTGATAATTAGCAAACTCCGAAGAATATCTCATTTCATATTTAACATGTACCCATGTACGCTAATATGAGTTCCACACAATCTCATTATCAGCCTTAGAGTCTTCCGCATCTATAGTAACTGATGCGATAGAGGAAGCATTCGCTTTAGGAATAACTGGATAAGAAGAGGCGGGTGACTGATTCTTAAATTTTGGAACCCATTTCAAAACTGGTCTAGGAAAAGGTATCTTGTCAGGAAGAGGATAGGAAGCATGGACGGACCCAGCCATATAAGTGTTTGACGTGTAACCAAATGACTGACAGGAAATGCAAATATTAGGTTTTCATTTGTACTGAACATCAACTTCCACATCATAAACTTTTGATAATCTAACTTTCAGCTTTGAAGGCAATGGCTTAGAAGGGGAGATCTCAATTAAAGCTCTAGCATATGATAAACTCTTACGTGCCACTGTACTAGTATCACAACACTTGAGATCACCAATGAGACTTGCAAGCCAGTTCAAGCCAATCAAAGGCTTGGCTGCAGGACAAACGGAATATGAGTAAATGCGGCCCAAACCGGAATAAAGAGAGTTTGCTTTCTAGCTTTGTCCACTCCAAGACTCCATGGAGTGACAATAAAAGGTTTCCCTACAATAATTAAAGGACTGGTCTCGAGAGCTTTAAGCTTATCTTCCTTTTAGCGAATTTGAAATAAAACATGGTATTGAAAAATTAAACTTAGAGACTACCTTTCAATTTCCAGACTTATTTGCATTGGCCTCGAACATATTTACATAAAGGAGGGGACGAGTCCAAGAAAAATCCACCAAGGAAATCAGGCTAGTAATTCACACCCTCTTGTATTACTATAGCAAGCGGCACATTGACACCGTCAATCACGACCATTTTGAAAGTGGAAGGGGAAAAGGAGCCCACATTTTTGAGTAGAGATTTAAAAAACAAAGACCATATGCTCAACATTTCCAAAAACATTATGCGTGCAGACTATGGGATTATCAGGACCTACTTCAGAGACATGAACATCATCCATACCTCCACTCTTATCAACAGTAGTAACATTGGCACCACATATTTCATGAATGCAATTTTCAGTCCCTACCTCATAACCATTTTTAGCATTACCAAGCTGGACACCAAATACAACAGCCCGATTATGACCAATACCATCACCCTCAATAACAGCAGCATTCTCACCTATAATCGGTCTAACAATTTGGGACCACTGTTGAGTGTTAGCAGAGGCAGCAGCCTTAAATTATGGCGAAAGTGGGGACAAACCCTAAGGTCGAGTGATGGCAATACCAAAGACCAGCGTTGCAAGAGGAGTAGAGATCGATTTTTCCAAACCAAAAAATAGAGCTTGCAGTGAATCTGAAGGGAAAGAACGTGACAAAGGGCCAGAGAGAGATCCCGAGTTCGAATTGACAAACACATCGGAAGGCGGAGAAACTACTGCATGTTGACCCAAGGATGCCGAGGATGGGGCATTGAAAGATCTCTCGATCTAGTCAACGATGCACCGAAAAAGGTTGGCGCACCAACCGCTCACGAAGACATGACATGGAGGACAAAGAGGCAAGCAGGAGCGAAGGGGAAAAAGAGGATGCGGAGGAGAAGGAAGGGGGCTAGAATGGTTAAGACAGAAAATCGCCTAAATCGCTTACAGGAGAAGCCATTTTATAAAAATATCCTTTAACTAGCTAGTTTTTGAAGATTTATAAATACAAAATTTAATGTATTTATTCAAAATAGTTTTTTTTATATATACCGCTACTTTTGACAATAAATACAAAAATTTTATATAAATTAATTCGTCTAAAATATATGTATTTGAAAATTTTAAATAAATTTGATTTTAAATTGATTTTGACTTTTGAAAATAAATTAAAACAAATTCTTTTTTTAACTTTATTGCAATCTAATTTTTTTAACCTGAATATCGATACAAATATTTAATAATATATATATATATATATATATATATATATTATTTCTTAAATCTGAACATAACTAATATATAATACATATATGTATGTACATACGTATGCATGTATGTATATAAACCTTTGATGTTCGACGCGGAGCGGAACGGAGCGCTGGCGCTAAGAATGTCTTTAGAGTCCAAGCGGAGCCTGAACGAAAAAAACGCTCGCTACATAATTTTATACAAATTTATTTTTCATTAAGTAGCAATATGAAAGTAACTACATATAATAAAAACTCAATTTGTATTGATTTGATCATCACTATTTATTATTGTAATATGGGTGATATATATATATATATATATATATGCAATTTAAGTTTATCGTTAATAAATTAGAAAAAGGAAAAAATCCTAGTATAGTTTACAAAATAAAACTTGTGCAATAACTATAACTAAATATTTGTATACTTAATGATCATGGCTTCATAAAAGACAATAATAAATGTAAATAATTTAATGTTTTTTAACTGTAATAGAATACCCTGGGTTATATTCCAAAAATAGTTAAAACGTAATTTAAAAATAAATAGAATGAGAAAGCTAAAGGAAGAACCAATAAAATCGTATTTCAAATAAGTGAAAAGTTAATAAGAAATTATTACTGAATATTTTTTTTTTAAACCAGAAAATCAATTTAGTAAAATAAGCAAACATGAAAATGCATGTTTATTTCTAATTATAAAAAGACTATTTATTGAATGATCTTCTATATATTTTGATATGAAATATATAGTGTAAATAAAATTTAAAATTATATTAGAAGATAAAGAACATCAATAAATAAACAAAATAATTGAGTCTTTTTTGTGTAATTATATTTAATTTAGTCAAAAAAATATATAACAAAAACGCCTATTTTATAGCGTCCCAAGAATAGCTTAGCGCATAGACGGTGCCTCAGAAAAGGGACAGAATAAAGCGCCAAAGAAATAAAGCTAAGCGGCGCTCGGCGGTGCACCGGCGGTGCTGTTGACAGCATAAATATAAGCACATTTATATATGTTTTTTAACATGATTCTTTAATGCCAACAATTGCCAATCTCGAAGATCGAATATGTGACTTTTATTCGAGCATTTATACAGGTTAGGAAAAACAACTGTTAAATATATATTATTTATACATTTACAAAAGAAATTATTAAAATAAAATATGGTCAAGAATGTCTTTAAGGAACTAAGATGATATGACATGAACATTCATATAAACATATACATATAGATATACAAACATATACACATACATACATATATAAATATATACAACTCTACTATTAATAAAGAGAATTCAATGAATAAGATTCCATGTTCCGAAAATACCCCACCACTCATCAACGAAATTTCACCAATATTTTGCAACCTCCACCCGACCATCCATCAACGGAGTTTTACTACCGATTTACAATCGACACCGCCAACAAAACTGTTTGAAATAAATGCGTTGTGACCACAAAGCTTTTGCACTTATAATACACATATGTCCTTTAATTTTTTATTAAATAAAAAATAAATTTCCCTTGCTATTAGATGCACATGTATGTGATTTACTCTAGTATATATAATGACTAGTTAGAAATATACCATTCGTTGATGTAGCTCTATCGAGAATTGAACTTTTTTTTGCTTACTATCTCCTCTTGGAGCTTCATGATCTCTTCCTCTACTTCATTTGACAACATGGAAATGAAGGCCCAATAGCGAAGATAGGGGACTAAAAAGAGAGCAAAAAAGTGTATAGGAAAATTTGTGAAGGCTGGACTATTTAAAGCAAGGTTTTGCACCCTTTTCTCCACATTTTCTTCTAGCCTTTGAAAACTCGGTAAAGCCTTCCCTATTTGAATATTATGGTCGACCCTATGGTTGACCAAGCATAATAAGTAAAGCCTTGACTCCCATTTGAATTAGTATTTAATTTATTTAATTTCCAGCTCCTTGATCTTCGAAATATACACGTACACATACACACATATGTATATACATGTATATGTATATAATTCATTCCTATGTTTAGCTTTAAATAAATAATTAAATTAGCCAGAAAATATTGGTACAACATTTATATTAATTTACTTTTGATTTAGAACATTTATAAATTAATTTTACCATTTGTTAAACTTGAAAACAATTAACAACGTGGTTTTGTTGACTCTCTGATGTAAATGCAGTCCTCGAAAAATATTTAAATAGTTTAAATACATAAGCTTATTTGAGCATTTTTGAAGCCCGGTATTGGACTAAGCTTACACACAATTTAGGTGAAATCCAATTTTTGATCTAAAATAAGCTCACCTAGTAATGACAGTTTGTACATGTAATATTTTCAGCATCATCGCATCGTTTAGATATCTAGAGTTTGGTCTAATATTGAAAGCTATATATCTGTATCATTACCATCCCCTCGATATTGACCTTGTCCTTAAGGTCGATGATACTTTGTATCATGAAGAAGAGGTTATACTTGTCGTGATAAAGATAAAAGATGTGTTGTCGAAGGTAATATTTTTGAAAGTGAAGAGATCAATATGTAGGGAGGAGACGATGTCCAAATTAGGGTTTCATGGGTGGTGAGAAAATGGCGGATGCTTGGATGACAAAGACGGAAACGTTGATATTATCGAAGATGATTTCATTGTTGTTAGCGATGATATGGGTTCTGGGAAAAAAGAGTGTGATGTTAGTGGAAAGCCGGGAGAGGGTGGTTTTGAGGTTGGTTATAGAGGAAATGGAGATGTCGGGGATGACGATGACAAACTTGATGTAGGAGTTGGAGAAGTGTTCAAGTATTTGACAGTTATAGTCATAACGCTTTGAGAGGTGTTGAGAAAAAAGCTGATGTCGTTGTTATATGAAGTGGAGATGATGACGGAGAAGTTAGGGAGGTTGTCAGCAACTTGACCATGGTTAATATTGATGAGTGGGAGGGTGTTAATGGAGGAGTTGAGTGTGTATGTAACTCTATTTAGCATCAATTTTAAGTGTGCCATTCTATCAAGCACTTTAAGTGCCTCTTGAAATATGCTAGTTCATGCTAGCACACTGACTGTGGACTATATGGGAATGATGCTGCGTCTTTTAAGGGATATTAGGTTGATGGTGAGAATGAATTGCTTGGCATAGAGGCAGTTATGGATGATGACATTGTAGCTGAAAATGGAGGGAGGGTTGTTGCATTTGGCCCTCATTTCATTGAGCAACTTCTTATTAATCTATTTATTTTAGGGGCATATTCGATGAGAATGCATTAGGTAATGACGTTTAGCTTGATTCCTTTTTAGAGCATGTGATCGAGTAGGTTGCAGGTATGGGAGAGGGAGCTGCAGTTGATTTCGAGGAATTTGAGTTGGGTCATAACATTAATCCATGTGTTGCATAGGAAGAGGAGGATTTGGTTTACATCGTCGATTTGAGGTTGGATTACTATGGTGGTGAAGATCCCAATCACGAATGTGATTCCAGTAGAAACTCTGGAAATGATGATGATGAGGAGGGAATGGTTTTCTGGGAGGATATGTAGGAGAAGTAGGGGAGGAGGCTGGAGAGGCAGTTGTGTTGGAGGCTAAGGATGTGGATATGTAAAGGATAATTTTCATAGGGAAATGGTGGTGGAGATCAGGTGGTAAAGTGTGTAGTGGAAGATGGCGCTGGATGTGAATGTGTCACAAAACTGGAATGACATTGATTCAATTTGATTTTATCGACTGAAGAATCTAGGTTGTGGCTATTGTTGTTGGATGGCCATGGGGGTCCAAATAGTGAAAGCACCAAATAATAGAGTGTACATTTTATAAAGAGAAAAAAGATGATAAAAGAATAAGAGAAGGGAAAACTTGAGAGGAAGAAGAACAATATAGAGAGAAAAGAAATTTCATTAATTTGTATATTGCTTCCATTCATCCATTTATACATTTATAACCTTACTAATCTAATAATGGAATACAACTCATCCACTAAAGATAAAAGTTGGAACTACTTACTTATTTAGTGCATGATTAAACCATTCTAATTGCATTTAGAAAATGCCTATACTAATCTAGAAGCTTGTAGGAAATCATTGTGTTCTTTACAGCCTTATCATTGCCACTTGTGGATCATTGTGCATTCATATACATATCAAAAACATATACCTAAAACTTATGGAATTCATCACCAAATATATAACTTAAATGTGGACATTCAATAAAAAATGGTTTATTTATCTTCAATCCAAGTTATCATATTATAGAAATTACGGCTTTAAAAGATATAAAAAGAAGAAATCATGTAATAGTTATGGAAAACTAATGTCCTATTGACATTTTTGTTTCTTTATTCTAAAAAGTGTACAGAGTATAATGGGAGGAAGAAGAAAATGCATGCCTAGGGGATGCATAAGTTGATTGTTTTACATTTCACTTCAAATTTCATGGTTTACATAATCAAACATTCAAATAATAATAAATCAAGAACTAATATTAAATAACATTCAAATTGGGTATTGGGTACAAGTGGGATGAAAAATAATTACCTCAAACACCTGTTAACTATACAAGGTGTACAAATTCCAAAATAATCGTGCATAATTTTATTTGGTCATTGGTTGTAGAAATGAAAATCGGGAGACATTTTTAATAACTATTTTTATAAATAGGCCCCTGTGCTCCGTTATTCCATAAATTATAGAATTGACAATGTTTCCTCTTCGAGAGCTCCTCAGTCTTAATAATAGAGTTGAAATGTCTATCATTGAGAAGAGTTAAGGATGGGGAAAGAACTTTAGGACAACAACAACTCACAACTTGCATAAGAGTTGTTAGGAGATTTTAGATTGTTTCAAGGGTAAAAGAATACCTGAATCAAAGTTGCGAGACTTTAATAATTGCATTTTGAATTTGGGCTTACGGATGTCCCACTCAAAGGATTCAATATACTTGAATTCCAGTCCCTTAAGAAATATCTCAACTAAAATGGATAATGTGTTAGTGAATGTTGACTGGTTAGTGACATTAAAAAGACAATACCCAGAATTTACATGCACACTTTAGGGGTCGTAATCCCATTTCATTGAAAATTGTAGCACACTTTAAGGATCATACTCCCATTCATTGAAAATTTGTAGCACACTTTAAGGACCATGCTCCCATTTCATTGAAAATTTGTAGGGAAAGTGAAGTTTATGGAGTTCAAACTTTTAGATATGTATGTTAAATATAGTGGGTTGATATAATATCATTAAAATGCGTATATGTTATTAAACATTAATAAATGATTAAAGTAGTAGAGTATGAAATGCAAGTGTAATTAAATTCGAATTATGTTACATTTGAATTAGCATTATGGTGATGTTACTCAACAAAAACTTATGGTAAGTGTGATTCTAAAAATCCTTAGATTTTTTCTTTCTGATGTTGCCTTCTTTCCTCTTAAGATTGTTATTTTACATTTAGAGAAAAATTTAATGATAACTCATGAGAAGCTTTCTTTTGTCAAATGTAAAATGAGATAATGAATGATGACGTAAGGATTAAAGTGTATTATTTCTTAGTGGGCATAAGCTGAAACTCATGGCTCATTTAATTAAAGGTTTGAGAACTCGATTTTGATTTCGGTTCCACTTGTTTGAAATTTTTGTAGTTTCAGTCAATTTTGGAAATTCAAATGTTTCGGTTTTAATTTAGGTTTCAGTCCAAATTAGCTTAGATTTTCTAAATTAACTCAAATTATTGTAACTTCTTAGCCAACTCAGCCTAAACTTCCAAGATAACTTAAAGAAGCATATATTTTATCCCAAAACAAATAATTTAAGTTGAAACTAAAACAACATACATTTCAACTCCTTACTAATTTCCCAACCTAGTCCAGCTTAACGTATAAATTAAACTAAAGCAGCCTAAACTGGTCCATGAGACGCTTAAAACCCAAAATTTTCCCAACCCTTCCCATTGTTTGTCCCCTCCTTTATTCCTAAACTTCAACATTCCTTGCTTCATTAAGTTTCAAAACAATACAGTGGAAAATGTTAAAATAGGGCAACAATTAAGGAACACTTCATTATCACTCTAACTGAGAATTGCTATTTTCAATTAATCGACTGCGGTGCTTGAATGAAGACAAAAGTGGAAGACAAAGCTTGAATGCAAAATAAAATTGGAGGTAAGGTTTGATTTTAGGCATGTGATGTTTCATGTTGTTGGTTTTGTAGCTTTTTGTTCCAGATTCAGACTATTTTAACCTTGCCATCTATAAAATCTAAATCTTTGTATTTAGGGATAATTTTACTATCTTTACCTACCAAAATGATTTTTTAGCCTAAACTCATACCGTCATCTGCCAAAATCGAACCGAGATGTCGGGATTTAAGGGTTCCCGCCAAAACCTCATACCTTGATCTGATCAATAAACATGCACATATACATATTCCATTTATACAATATTCTTCTATTTACTTCGAATTAATTATTCTTAGCATTTTCTTCAATTGAGATTTCCTAAAATTTCTACTTCTCTACAACCACACCAACTATACATGCAAACAACAAGGAATCTGAAGACTATGGTAGGAATTATTAACATAAATTTATTAGTGAAACTTCTCCCCATTTTATATGAAGAAACTGTTATTCACCCCATGGTTTACTTTGCAAATTACACATTGACCTGGAAGACAACATTGTAATCCCACATAAAATTATCCACTCGTTCCATATTTCTTTTAGCATTTTTTTCTCTCTACTGAAAACCTCAAATTTCCCACAATTACTAACCAAATCTATTAACTGGGTTTTTAACCCACAAGAATATCTACAACAAGTCAAAATATCTTAAGGATCTACCAAGAAGACCAGAAGGAAAATAAGAGTAAGACCAAAGAAGAAAAAGGCCAAAACAAGCTAAGGCGATGGATCGCGATCCATCACCTATGGATTGTTAGCAATCCATAAAGCTTGCCCATGGATCCTCCAGTCCTCTTGCATCATGATCTAATATATTCCCCAAAGATGCTTGCCAAGTTTCATAGTATGCCAAACAATCTAGCTCGAGAAGTGAAGACTCACCTGATTCAAGCTGTTTGCCCAAAAGCAGCTAACTTAAAATGGATCTACATAACTCATACGAAGTCGAATTGACTTGAAATTTTGGGAGTACATTTAGAAAACATAGAAGAAGGCTCACAAAAAAATGAGATCATTTGGAGTTGATTTGATGGATCGCTAGCGAACTAACTTGATGGATCGGTAGCTACCCATCTATAGTGGGCCCCACTATCTCAAATTTTTATGGTGGGTCCTTGACACCCTCTAAAGTGATCCTGTAAAGTTCTGTTCGATTTCATTAATATTCGAGCAAGTTATGGATGATTATTCTCAACCAGATGACCTATGAGGACAGATGATCAAACTAACTCCAAACGACTTGATATTGGGACAAGGCACTTAAATAGAAGATAGGAAGACAACCAAAAAATGATCACTCAAAAATATGCTAAGTGGATGGATAGTAAGTGATCCATCCCCTATGGATAGCTAGCGATCCATCAAGATTGGTCGATCACCCTCAAACTTTTCGAGCTCCTTCTAGCACTAAATAAAGGCTTCTGGTAGAAAAATACGCTAGGTTGATGGATAGCTAGCAATTCGTTCCCTATGGATAGCTAGCGATCCATCGCCTATGGATAGCTGGCGATCCATAGAAATGACTCAGATTTATTTGAGATTTTCGATGATGACTTGGCATAAAAACTAGACTCTTCTACACTTATACTTCTGGCCCAACACTCACTGAATTCCCCTATAAATACTCACCTACTTGCAACTAGAGATGGATCTTTTCCAAGGAGAGAGCCTCCATTACTCTATTGAAATTCCTTCACTTCTTCAACTTTCTTCCCCCTCACAACAGTCATCAAGAGGGTTACTATGATTCTCTAGTCAACCCTTGTACTTGCAACTTATTATAACTCATTGTAACTTAGATCTAAGGACTAACTAGTTGATATCCAGAGAGATTCAACTCGTATAATCATAATAAAGATTGATTAAAGTGGACGTAGGCCAAAGTCAGCCGAACCACTGTAAAAATTTTGTGTCTCTTTTCTTACTTTTACTTTTTATTTGTTGTTTATCTGGGATTTGTGCTGCTGGTTATCTACATTGGTGCTTTCACACTTAATCTGGGGTGTTGATCCATTTTTTGGATCAATAATTTGGTGCTTTCACTGAGAACCTTGAACGAGATCTGAAGAACCAAAGTTTGAATCTAAGATTTAGAGAAGATGAGTAGGCTTAATACTTGATCTAGAGCTGTAGCAAGTCAATTAGAGCCTGGGGGCAGCCAAGAGGTGTCCTCAATTTCTCATCAAACCGTCTATATGATTAGCAAAGAAACGGAAGGGACGACGAAGTAGATGCAAGATAGGATCTTTCCTAGGCAACAAGAGATGATGGATAGCTTCATCCAAAGGATGGAGCAACAAGAGATAGCTTGATCTGCAAGGAATAGGAATCAAACTCCTGGGAACAAAACAGGAGCTGCCGGTGTTGGATTAGAACAAGGTGGAGTCTTGCCCCCATGCCTAGAGAAACCAATACTTGGGGGCAACGTTGGAATCAACAATAGGACCCAATGTAGGAGCATCTGGAATTAGAGCAAAACAAACAAAAATAATGCCCATATGACTTGGGGGCATGACAGATTTGGATCTAGGATAAGCTTTAATGCCTGGAATGGGTGATGTTGGAGTTAGCGTAGCAAATTAGAGTAAGAATACATGACCTCATGAGCCGAAACCAAAATCCCACAGTTGGAATAGGGGGCAAGTTCGTCTCTTACTCTCTGCCTTCTACTTTTTTTGGTCAGGCCACTTACACGTGTACGGGGTCCCGAACAGTTCCTAGGCACGCTCTGAGTCGGATGCCTAAGATGAATATTTAGGACAACATTGATCCCAGATCACTTAGAAGTGTGCTAAACCTAAATTGGTTCCTAGTCGTGCTTTGAGTCGGATATTCGGGATAATTTCTTAGGATAATAATCTCAGACCGCTTGGACTTGCACAAAACCTAGATTAGTCCCTTGCCATGCTCTGAGTCGGATGTCTGGGATAGACATTCAGGATTTCTGCTTATTTAATTTCCGCTTGTTTGCTTTGATTTGAAATTGAATTTTGTAAAATCCACATTTAATGTGATAACTGATTTTGAACACCATAGAGTCCCGACCAGAGAAACAGGACTGGAGTGCAAGGTGTAAGTCCCCTTGTCGGAAAGCGAGTGGATGGACTTATATGATATCGAACGCAATAGAGTCCCGACCAGAGAGACGGGACCAAAGTGCAAGAAGTAAGTCCCATCACCAGAGAGTGAGTGGATGAGATTACTTAATCCCCCTTAACTTAATACGCAAATGATTCGGAGAGTTCATCCCCCTTAACTTAACAAACAAACGATCCAAAGATATCATCCCCTTAACTAAAAACATTAAATGATCTGGAGGGATCGCACATTAAACTAAACATAAACGATCCTGAGAGATCACACATTAAATTAAACATTAAACGATCCAAAGGGATTGCGCATTAAACTTAAATGATCAGGAGAGATCGAGCCTTAAAATAGATTTGATTTAATAAAAGGATTTGAATGTCTTATAAACATAATAAAACTGATAAATCCTAGATGAACACAGGATGATTTCGATATATATTGTGATTCTGATATATGATGTGATTATGATATATGATGTGATTTTGATATATAATACGATTTTGATGTGAATCAAAAATTGATAGCGATGTAAATCCCGAATGAACATGGGACAATTAGAGATATGTGATGTAATTGGAAACATGTGATTTAATTTGAGATATGTGATGTAATAACTCCGAATGAAATTGGAATGATTGTGATGTATAGATTACACCTAAGCAGAGTTTGTGTCCTAGGATATAATAGGTTTGAAACAACTTCTAATTGACTAAAGAATCCAAAGGAACTGGACGATTCGCCAAGGCTAAAACCGCCGGAAAGCTCAACAATCAAAGACTCGTTATTGGAACTTGTTCTGGAGCAATGTACACCTTTCATTCAAAAGGCGTACTCTGGAGGGCAAGTGTTAACTGGGTTTTTAACCTAATAGAAGTCAAAGGGAATTAGAATATCTATAACAAGTCAAAATATCTCAAGGATCAACCAAGAAAACCAGAAGGGAAAGAAGAGAAAGACCAAAGAAGAAAAATGCCAAAACAAGCTAAGGCGATGGATCGCTAGTGATCTATAAAGCACGCCTATGGATCCTGCAGTCCTCTTGAATCATGATCTAATATGTTCCCTAGAGACGCTTGCCAAGTTTCATAGTATGCCAAAGAATCTAGCTCGAGAAGTGAAAACTCGCTAGATTTAAGTTGTTTGACCAAAAACAACTAACTTAAAATGGACCTACCGAATTCATACGAAGTCGGATTGACTTGAAATTTTGGGAGAATATTTAGAAAACATAGTATAAGGCTTTCAATAAAAATAAGATCATTTTAAGTTGATTTGATGGATCGTTAACGACCTAACTAGATGGATCACTAGCGACCCATCTAGAGTAAGCGCCACCACCTCAAATTTTTTCGATGGGTCCCTGACACCCTTTAGAGTGTTCCTACAAAGTTTCGTTCGATTTCATTAATATTCTAGCGAGTTATGGATGATTCTTCTGGACTAGATGACCCATGAAAACAAATGATCAAACTAACTCCAAACGACTTGATATTGGGACAAGGCACTTAAATAGAAGATAGGAAGACAACCAAACAATGATCACTCAAAAATATGCTAAGTGGATGGATAGTAAGCGATCCATCCCCTATGGATAGCCAGCGATCCATCCCCTATGGATAGCCAGCGATCCATCAAAGATAGGTCAGATCGCCTCAAACTTTTCAAGCTCCTTCGTAGAACTAAATAAAGGCTTTTGGTAGAAAAATATGCTAGGTTGATGGATAGCTAGCGATCCATCATCTATGGATAGAAATCGATCCATAGAAATGACTCAGATTGATTTGAGATTTTCAGTAATGACTTAGCATAACAACTGGACTCTTCTACACTTGGACTTCTTACCCAACACTCACTGAATTACCCTATAAATACTCACCTGCATGCAACTAAAGATGGATCTTTTCCAGGGAGAGAGCCGCCATTACTCTACTGAAATTCCTTCATTTCTTCAACTTTCTTCTCCCTCACAACAGTCATCAAGAGGGTTACTGTGATTCTCCAGTCAACCCTTGTACTTGCGACTTATTATAACTCATTGTAACTTAGATCTAAGGACTAACTAGTTGATATTCGGAGAGATTCAACTCGTATTATCATATTAAAGATTGATTAAAGTGGACGTAGGTTAGAGTCAGCCGAACCACTATAAAAATTCTATGTCTCTTTCTTACTTCTGCTTTTTATTTGTTGTTTATCTGGGATTTGTTCTGCTGATTACCTACACTGGTGCTTTCACACTTGATCCAGGGTGTTGATCCATTTTTTAGGTCAACAAAATCCTTAATCATAAAAATTACAATCTTTCTTTGATTGATGGTGAGAAAAAAGTTGATGAACAAAAGAACTAATTTAAAGTAAAAATCTACACACATTGATATTTTCTTTCAATAAATAGACATGATGAATGTTACCTATGAAGTAAAATAAAATTAAAATTTTAGTAGAAGAGTATTGCTTGAAATAGATTTAGTGTGAAAAACTTATTTAATAATGGATTAGTGTAAAAATGTCACTAGATTTTCGGTTTAAAATGAAATACTATATGTTATGGTTGTCTCACATATGGCAAATACGAACGACGATTTTGAATTCAAATAGTCTCACATTGCTAAATAACTTGGAGAAGTATTGTATAAATATGGGTTGGTAGGCACACAACATTGAGGATTCCTATTGTTATAATTAAGTGTGTGCCAACTCATATGCATACATTACATATTGGAGATGGAGAGCTTGGTCCGACTGCCATTACACAACTAGTGATATCAGAGCCGAAAGTTACGAACTAAGCCATGTAGACAAAAACAATGCTTCCAAAGTATTCCAAGGGTATGCAAGTCAAGTGGGAGATTATTAGGGTTGTCTCGCATGTGGAAAGTTGGAACAACGGCTTGGAGTAGAATAGTCCCACATCATTAAATAACTTGGAAATGTGGTGTATAAATATGGGTTGGTAAGCACCTAATATTAAAGATTCCTTTTGTTTCAATAAAGTGTGTACTAACTCATAAGCACAAGTCATGTGCTGGAGACGAAGAACTTAGTCCGACTGCCATTACACAACACTATAGTCGTTTGCCATCCATTATGGTTAGCCTAAGTAGTTAATACTAGTATTAGATACACATCGGTCAAGTACAAATATAAAATATTTTAAAATATCGTGATAATATCGAATAATATTGGTAAAATATCTGACATGTTAGAACATATTATAAATGATATCGCACTATGTTATAAAGTCCTATTTATGTAAACTTTTCAAATATTTAGATAAATAATGCCAAATTACTATCAAATATTGACTGCAGATAGTTTACAAATTACAATCCATTTATTGAGGTATTCTATTAAACACAAATCATAATATGAGTCCACAAAAACTGAGAAATTCATATACCGTACATCTTTATTATTTTCTTCATTTTCATACTATATTCATTGTTTCTTCGTTCATCTAATCATCTATATTACTTTCGCAAAATTTTCATATTTATAGTTTCGTCATTTTTATTTCACTTAATTTACTGAATAAGCACGATTGATTTGATATCAATTACTACTTCAGATCATTCCTTATCGATATGTCAAATATCTAACTTTACTACTCTTCAACTTTTAGTTCTTGGTGCATGATAATAACTAAAAAATGGATTTTCATAAGCTAACGTACTTTCAAATGGTGAACAAAAAATAACTAAAACGAGAAGTAGCTCTTCATGATCTTTTTTTTAGTGGCAAAGTCTTCATGTAAAATAAAACATATAAAATAATGGAATAATTAGAGTTTTCTTTATTAAAAGATTAATAAAAAAGACTAAAACTGCATGGTTAAAACAAAAAATTAGTGCGTTGGGATTTTTAATATGGTCTAGATATTTTCATTCATCATATTAAAAAACATATTGAGAATGTAAATATGTTTATTGGTAAATACATTTTCTCCAACACATACAATAGTAGATGATAATTTTAACAAATTTGGAGTATTTTACACTAAATATCATAGTGATATATCGACAAATATCGGGTGATACATCGGTAACGATGTTTAAAGCGATATTTTGAAAATATATCGGCTTAGGAGCTATATACGATATATCGGCAATATATTAAGATATTATCCGATATTAACTACATTGTATCAGCAACGTATTCTCATTTACCTAGTTATCCAAATCTAGTTTATTTTGATTGTTTGAAAAGAAAGTCACTTTTCTAATATTTTATTTTTATTTTTCAATTTTTTTTAAAATGGGGTGTAAGCAATGAATACGTGTAATAGTAAGTGGGTATGGATATTATTTATATATGGGTAATTTTTACTATAAATTTTGGAATGAATAACGATGCTCTTAAATGAAATGGACGATTATTCAACAACTTTTCTTTAATAAATTTTTTTGCATATGCCACCATGGTTAACAAATTTGCATTTGCTAGAAAGGTTACTAATTTTTTGTAGAAGACAGTTAAATACCAAATTACTACATAAAATCATGTTTTTATATCGCCATTATATATAATTGATCGATGGATTCTAAAAAATAAATGTTTGGAAGCTCTAATCACATTCCAATTTAATGTGATTTATCTAGTACACCAAAGGGTACATTAGGATTTCAAAAATTTAATCTGTTGACTTTGCTTTTAAAAGAATTGTATAAAAAAATTTATGTAATTTTATTGTATGTAATGTTTATGACCACGTGAAAAGGATACTTAGGTATACACAATTTTCAAAACACAAGGATTGGTTTAATAGAGATCACTTACGTCTGGCATAAGTGGACGCGATTCAAACAAATGGATTATGTCTGTGTTGGATAAAGGAGTGTCTGAACTGTGGAAAATGGACAATTAACTAATTGTGTAAGTTTTAAATCTAACACAAGCTATGATGCTTCTGACATAAGGATTACATTTGTTTTTTTTCCCTTAGAAAAGGATCACCTTTTAGTTTTTTTACATTATCCTTTTGAACTTCTTTAAAAGCATGCCAAATTGTAGAAGTATGTATACAAGTAATTATACTTATGATTATTAAGGTGTGATTTGGTGGATTCTTCAAAAATTGAATATGAGTATAGTGAACTTTTTTATGGAATTATTCTAATTTTTTTAATGAGTAAGCTCTCATGAGAATAACGATAACTGCACTTCAATAAGTCGACAATGACTTTATTTGATGGAATATGCAACCACTCGCAAACGACACACTATTTGTTTATTTTTTATTATCGTTCGGATTTAGCAATTGTGTTAAAGAGATTTTTTGTGGCGATAATATTTATTACCTACGGTTTATTTCACAATGTAGGGCTCATAGAAATAATTATTTTATATGATGAATTTTATGTTAGAACCACAAATTTGTTATTTTAATGTAACAACCAAATGACAATGATATTGATGAGTTTAACTAGTGTTATAAGTTAAAGTTGAACAATATGAAGTTACAACACCGAGACAATCTATAGAGTTGACATACCCAGATATCAAATTTGCATCGCAATATCCTTCCAAAACAATAGAATATTTTGTGTAATGTAACTCATAATTCATTGTATGCTTTAAGTATTTAAATACTCTAACTAAAGGATTTTAATGATCTTTTCTAGGAATAGATGAATGCACAATTTTTATTGTACATCAAGCTTCCTAATATTTATGTATATTTTAACTATGACACTCTATTGCCTTTACTACAAGTTTACAGTCGTAATTGTTAGATTTTGGTAATACAATATTCTATATTTAAGTAGATTTTGAAAATATTTGACGCTTATAATCAGTACAATTAATGGCTATGGGTAGCTGAAAAAATATCCAAGGTCTCAAGAGAAAGGCAACTCAAAATTGATAATTTGAATCTCATGATAGCGTAGGATAAAAGAATCATTGCCCATCTCGATGCTAAGGTTGAAAACTTAAGGAAATCACAAACCGAAGCTGAGAAGAAAATCGAGGACGCCATCAAGGCGCTTGAAGATGAGAGGAAAAAAATCAAGATGAGATTGAGGCTACGCATCATCGAAATCATGCCTTAGTGCTGGAAAGAAAATCCTCAAACTAGAAGGTGATTGAATTGTCGGCTAAACTCGAGAGCGAGGCAAAAGAGAAGAACAACGCTATTCAATAAGCTCAGGATTATTGCGAAGAGCTGCTTTGTGATGCCCCACCTCTATACTCACACTAACCAAGGACACTAATGGGTAATACCGTCAATTAATACGAATAATAAGGCTGTTGAGGAGCGACCAACTGTATAATTGGTTTGAGCGAGAACCGATATGTCAGATAGTATATCATGCATTTCATTTCAAGAGGAAATCCGACATATCCAATCCAAACTCAAATCTACTACACAGTGGCTATGAGGCCTTCAGAAACAAATATAAAATAAGCACAACACAAAATCAGTCAAATATATTCATTTCACTAAGGCGGAAACAGATATGAATATAACACATAGAAGTGTACATCAAAGTAGTGGTCAAACAAGATCTACAACATCATAAAAGAATAAGTATACATCAAGGAGTCTCTATCTCAAATGTATAAAAGCAAAAACTACTAAGCTAAAGTAGTTAGCCAAAAGTCAGAAGCTAGTCCCTACTAAGAAGTCAAGTGGAAGCACTTGAAACACCTCGGTCTAACCCGAGTATTATTTAAGAAGAAAAATAATAAACGGATCAGTATAGCTATAAATATCATATAAGATGAGATAGGATAAGGATACAATAAAAACGTATGATAACAATAATGCCATACTTCGACAAGCATACATTTGATAACAACAAAAATCATACAATATCTCAAATCATCTCAAATATCCAAAAAGAATATCACATTCTTTAGCTTATTCACCAAACCTCAAATATTGACAAAACATATCAATGCCAGTCGCAAAAATCGGTGAAACACAAATTCCAGAAATCCATAATAGAAAATCCAGAAAACACAAAAGGGGGAGGCCTAACATAAACGGGATGTTATCCTATGGGTCGCTAACCCATAAAATGCGCTGAACATGGACGCACCTAAAAAGATACGCCCCATGCATAAACGAACATCGACGCACCTAAAAAGATACGCCCCATGCATAAACGAACATCACGCACCTAAAAAGATACGCCCCATGCATAAATGAACATCGACGCACCTAAAAAGATACGCCCCATGCGCCAACTTATCAAGCCGATTGCTCCACGAATAGTAAAAAGACCATGGGTTGTTAGCCCATAGAATGAGACGAAGCCCCACAAAACTGGGTATAGTCCCCCATGTGGACAAAGAGACCTCACATATCGCTAGTCTAAACCATAAAATGATCGCCATCGATCAATAAGAAGTGTGAATTACACTAAGCTTGTAAATAAATGAGTTTAGCTTCATGTCCCATAACCACTGGCTTAACTTAAATATTTATGAACAAATTGTAGATTTCCACTCGAAAATTGTCACAAGATCTCAATCGAACAAGTCTAAGAATTAACCGACGAATTAAACGCAAGCGTTTCATACCACTTGTTTTGCTAAGTCGTTTAATTGGATTTCTCGTACGAATGAGGTAAAGGTTTGTATATATTAATAGATTGGAAAATGGTTTT
The DNA here is from genome assembly GCA_030737815.1 of Allium fistulosum. Classification (NCBI taxonomy): domain Eukaryota; kingdom Viridiplantae; phylum Streptophyta; class Magnoliopsida; order Asparagales; family Amaryllidaceae; genus Allium; species Allium fistulosum. The sequence continues at coordinate 858,710,315 of CM060907.1, forward strand.
AAAAACGAGCTTTGTAATTAAAAGTAGTGTTGAAATCGTTTTTGTGAAAGAGTTTGAGTATTTACTACTAGTATAAAAACCTTTGTATTTAAAAGTGACAAATCACAGAAATGATTGTAAAAACAATCAATCACCAAAAATTCACATTTGATGACGTGAATCAAAACCATAGAAATCGATATCAAATGGATATTCCCAAAAATTCAGAAAAGAAATCATTAAAGTCGAAAATAAATGACAACAACCAACCGGATCAACCAAAAATCAATATAAAATGGAAAGCCACATAAAACAGGCAAATTGGCTGAATTTAACAACTCTAGATGTCTGGTGGTTATCCTAGACGTCTGAGCTGAAAGACTGGAATTTACATTCCAGATCACCCAGACGTCTGGGAAGTAAGCTCAGACGTCTGAGCTGAAAGACTAGAATTTTTATTCCGTAGCTTCAGACGTTTGAGCTGAAGCTCAGGGCAATATTTTGCCTAGGCCAATGATGGCCAAATCATATCAGAAGCGATCGGACGAGAGACGATGGCTAGGGACTTATGCCAAGCGACTACCCAGCCCTATAGGCTCACCAATACACTTCGAACAACATATCCAAACATCCATATACGGATTTTCATAGATTTTGACTTCAAAATACCAAAAATTGGAATATTCATCAAACCAATTCAATTCAAAAGCAGATGGACAAGAAATAGATGTTAGGAATTCATACCTAACAACTATCAAAGGTATAGACATAGATGTGAGTTTAAGAACTCACCTTTAAACCCAAAAACACGAATGAGAAGCTCTAAAACAAAGGAAAGGCCAATTCCTCTTCAACTTCAACTCAAGAAGCTCCAATCTAAGCTCATAAGCAAATATTTCCTAAGTTGGGTTTAGGAATTTCTGAAAATTGAAGAGAGATTGAGATGGAGAAGATGAAGAGGATGCTTACCTAAGCTTCTCTTTGATTTCTAGAACTTGAATCTTGAATTTCCTAATAATCTAGGGTTTAGGAATTTTGATTTCCTCTTCTTTCCCATATTTTTCTTTTAGCTTTAGAGTGTTAGGAAATGTTATGAATGAATAAAGAGAAGTGGAGTGTGAGTTGTTATTGTAGAGGAGTTGGGTTCTTTGTTAGGTTAGTGGGCTGAAAGCCAAACCCAAAGCCTCAAATGAAAATATCAAAATTCTAAGCAACTCCAAACATATCGATGTTTATACTCAAAAAGGTCGCAAACGCCATTTTGGACTCAATGAAATGGTCTCGAGTCTGGATTCGACCGTTTACAAAAAGTCACATTTTGGACTTTTTAAATTCAACTAACGATGCTATATTTAATAAATCATTTAAATATATTATCGTAAAAATATACAGGTTGTTACAAACTTCCCTCCTTAAAGAAATTGCGTCCTCGCAATACTTAAGGAGAAAATAAAAAATAACAACCATACTAAGGCATGACAACATAAAAGAAGAAATTTTGAAATGAGAAGTTTAACCTAAGGAGCACGAGAGAGTAAGTCCGGATGTATTCGCTCAATGAATTCTCTGGATTCCCAAGAACGATCATTCAGATTTGCGGACCATTGAACTTTCACAAGTGGAACATCTTTATTACGAAGGCGTTTAACCTCCATAGCAATGATGCGAATAGGATGTTGCTCATAAGTTAAATTAGGCGAAACTTCAATTTCTTCAATAACACCGGGCTCAAGAATAGAATCGAAATCTCTAAGGCATTTCCGAAGTTGAGAGACGAGGAATACGTCATGAATAGCAGAAAATTGAGCCGGTAATAAAAGGCGATAAGCCACGGAACTAATGCATTCGGTGATGGGAAATGGACCAATATATCGAGGTGCTAATTTTTCCGATCGACTGAAATGCACAACATCCTTTATAGGTGAAACACGAATGAACACCAAATTCTAAGAGCGGAAACAATGGCCGCGAGCACTAGATCATGAGTGGCATATCCAGTCTCGGCAAGCTTTAATTGTATACAAGTATAAGCGATAACGCGTTGTGATGCCCCACCTCTATACTCACGCTAGCCAAGGACACTACGGGGTAATGCCATCGACTAGCACAAAGAATAAGGCTGTTGAGAAGCGACCATCTGTGTAATTGCTTTGTTCAAGTACCGATATGCCAGATAATATGAGTTACATTTCATTTCAAGAGGAAATCCGACATATCCAATACAAACTCAAAGCTACCACATAGTGGCTAGGTGGACTTCGAAAACAAATATAGAAATAAACATAACACAAATCAGTCATAGATATTCATATCACAAAGGTGGAAACAGATATGAATATAACACATAGAAGTATACATCAAAATAGTGGTCATAGAAGATCCACAATATCACAAAAGAATAGGTACAAGAGCTAGACAAACGAATATGTATACATCAAGGAGTCTCTATCTCGAATGTATAACAACAAAAACTACTAAACTAAAGTAGTTAGCCAAAAGTCAGATGTCGGACCCTGATTAGAAGTCAAGCAGGAGCACCTGAAATATCTCGGTCTGACCCGAGTATTATTAAAGAAGAAATAATAAACGGATCAGTCTAGCTATAAATATCAGATAAAATGATATAGAATAAGAGATATGAGCAAAAACGTATGATAACAAAAATGCCATACTTTATCAAGTATTCATCAATTAACAACGAAAATCATACAATATCTCAAATCATCTCAAAACACCAAAAGAATCACATTCTTTAAATTATTCACCAAAACACAAATATTGATAGAGCTTATCAATGCAAACCACAAAAATTGTGAAACACAAATTCTAGAAATCACAACCAGAAATCCAAAAATCACAAAGGGGGGAGGCCTATCACAAACGGGAGCATGAAAACTCACCAACACGTGTGTCACAAACGGAACGCTATTGCATGGTCGCTAACCATCAATTTTGAGCCGAAGCTCCACAAACGGCCCGAAGACCATGGGTCGCTACCCCACCAAATTGAACCGAAGTTCCACAAACGGGGTTTTTAGTCCCCACACAAACAAATAGACATCGCACATCGCTAGTCTAAATCAAAAAATGATCACCATTGATCAATAAGAAGTGTCGATTACACTAAGCTAGTAAATAGATGAGTTTAGCTTCATGCCCCATAACCACTAGCTTAACTTAAATATTTACAAACAAATTGTAGATTTCCACTCGAAAATTATCACAATATTTTCAATCGAACAAGTCCAAAAATTAACCGACGAAGTAAACGCAAGCGTTTCATACCACTTGTTTTACTAAGCCGTTTAATTAGATTTCTCATACGAGTGAGGTAAAGGTTTGTATATACTAATAGATTGGAAAATGGTTTATAAACAAGTTTTGTATTAGAAATAGAGTTGAAATCATCTTTGTGAAAGGGTTTGAATATTTACTACTAGTATAGAAACCTTTGTATATTAAAGTGACAAATCATAGAAATGATTGTAGAAACAATCAATCGCCAAAATCCACATTCAACGACGTGAATTAAAACGACAAAAATCGATACCGAATCCATCAAAATGGATATTTCCAAAAATCCCGAAAAGAAGTCATCAAAGTCAATAATGAATGATAACAACAAATCAGATCAACAAAATCGATTAAAAGTTGGAAATCCATACAAAAATTTCCTAAACTAGGCATAAATGCAACTTCCCTGATTCAGTCGACTGAACTCAGAGTTCAGTCGACTGATTCAATGCTTGGAAACTCTCTATTTCCAAGTTTAGTCGACTGAACTCAGAGTTCAGTCGACTGACACATGCCTGGAAACACTCGGTTTCCAGGATCAGTCGACTGAACTCAGAGTTCAGTCGACTGACATAGGGACCAGGAATTTTCTGGTTCCAGGTTCAGTCGACTGAACTCAGAATTCAATCGACTGAATCTTCAGTCTTCTCAGCCTAGCCCTACCAAGGGAAAAATCCAAACAAATTGCGATCGGACGAGCGATGGGCGCTAGGGGTTTATGCCAATCGGCAACCCAGCCCTATAGGCTCTTCGATACACCACCAAAAACATGTTCAAACATCAAAGCTAAGATTTTTAAAGATTTTGACTTTAAAACACCAAAAATTGAAATATTCACCAAATCAATTCAATCAAAATCAAATGAACATGAATAGATGTTAGGAATTCATACCTAACAACAACAAAGCCATAGAAGTAGATGTGAGTTCAAAAACTCACCTTTTCAACCCAAAACAACAAATGAGAAGCTTTGAAATCAAGAGAAAGATCAAACACACTTCAACTTCAACTCTAGAAGCTCCAATCTAAGATTACAATGAATATTTCCCAAGTTAGGTCTTAGGAAATTTCTAAAATTGGAGAGAGATTGAGATGGAGAAGAAGAAGAGGATGCTTACCTAAGCTTCTCTTTGATTTTGCAGCTAGAACTTGAATTTGCAAAGGTAACTAGGGCTTAGGATTTAAGTTTCCAATCTCTTCCCCCATTTTTACTATAGCTTGAAGTGTTAGGAAAATAATAGAACAAATGAAGAGGAGAGGGGGTGGAGTTAGGATATAAGATGAGTTGGGTTAGTGGGCTGAAACCCAAACCCAAGCTTAATAAAGTTAGCAATATAAGATTTCATTCCATCCCAATAATAAAGTCGCTTCATGTCAGCGTACATTTTACTACTACCGGGATGAATGGTAAATTTAGAACGACGAGAATCTTCGAATATGTCTTTACGAAGATCAATAATATTTGGCACAATAAGTCAACCAAATTTTCGAATACCGCCACGAGCATCAATATCAAAGTCTTTCAAACCTTCAATATCAATTTTATCCCTACAACTTTGGCTAAGTAGAACCAGTTCGGGATTATGCTTTTGAGCTTCAAGAATGCGGTCTAAAAGATAAGGATGAGCCTCAAGGCTTCACAAAACAAGAGATGAACATGAGTTGGATTCACGATCTTGAATCTCACTAGTGGATAAAGTCGCGAGATCATTCCACTCAGATATCATCGTAGAAACAACGGCTTGTTGCTTACGGCTAAGGGCATCGGTAACACGATTTCCTTTTCCGGGAGTATAAAGAATATCAAGATCATAAGATGCAAGGAACTCGAGCCAACGTTGTTGACGCAAATTAAGTTCCTTTTGAGAAAATAAATAGTTCAAAGATTTATGATCGGTGTGGAGAACAAACTTCTCTCCCAAAAGATAATGACGCCAAATTCTAAGGGCGAAAACAATAGCCGCAAGCTCTAAATCATGATTGGCATATCTAGTCTCGGCAGGCTTTAATTGCCTAGAAGCATAAGCGATAACATGTTCTTTTTGCATGAGAACGGCTCCCAAACCAACACGACAAGCATCAGTGTAAACAATAAAGTCTTGGTTCCGATTGGGAATCACAAGAATAGAAGAATCGGAGAGGAGTTCTTTTAGTTTCTAAAAAGCAGCCTCACATTTGTCTGACCAAATGTATTTAACTTCCTTCTTTGTCAAAGTAGTAAGAGGTACTGAAATCTTAGAATAGTCTTTTATGAACTGACGGCAATAGCCCGCCAATCCGAGAAAGCTACGAATTTTCGTCACACTCTCCAGTCTCTTCCAATTTTGAATCTCTTCAATCTTTGAAGGATCCACGGAAATTTCGGATTCAGAAATAATATGCCCCAAAAATTTCACACGAGATTGCCAAAAGTGGCATTTAGAAAATTTTGCTTTCAATTGGTTGATCCTAAGAGTTTCTAACATAATTCGAAGATGATTTTCATGCTCTTCCTCGGTTTTAGAATAAATAAGAATATCATCTATAAAGATGAGAACAAATCGATTGAGGAAGTCTTTGAAAACTCGGTTCATAAGGTCAATGAAATAAGCTGGAGCATTCGTTAAACCAAATGGCTTAACAAGCCATTCATAAGATCCATAACGAGTACAGAACGATGTCAAAGGAATAATATCCTCTGCAATACGGAGCTGATGAAAACCGATTGCTAAGTCTAACCATGAAAAGCTTTAGCACCACTAAGTTGATCTAATAAATCATCAATCCGAGGCAAGGGATATTTATTCTTGATGGTGAGATCGTTAAGCGTGTGGTAGTCAACGCAAAGCCTAAGTGTACCATCAGATTTTTTCACAAAAATAGCTCAAGCTCCCTATGGAGAGGAACTAAATTGAATGAATTGCTTCACTTCCAATTCGGATAATTGTTTACGCATCTCCTCATTTTCCTTATTGGACATACGATAAGGAGGACGAGTAATAGGTAGAGCTCCAAGGATTAGATTAATTCTGAACTCAATTGCTCGCTTAGGTGGTAATCCTAATACGAGCTCAAATATGTCGGGAAATTCACAAACAATGTGAATGAGGGAAATAACATCTTCCTCATCATCATTATCGTCATCATGAGGATTTAGAGAATACAAGGATGCTTTCGAATCGGAATCTGAATCTTTCAGAACAAGAGAAATCTGCTTAACAGATTGAGGATGTCGAAGATATATAGTCCGCTCAGGACATAGGATATGGGCTTCATAACGGTTAAGCCAATCCATCCCCAAAATCATTCTGAAACCAAGGTAACGCATAACATGCAAATCGGCATGGAAATAGTAACCGCATCAAATAATCTCGACATCTTTACACAGTATACTGAGTGTTGCGGATCCACCAACCAGATTCGCAATCCTCAATGAAATCATCAAGCCAATAACATTCAAAGACAAAGCATCAACAAGTTCTTTTGATATAAAAGAGTGAGATGCACCCGTATCAAAAAGAACTCGAATAGGAAGATCACGAAATATAACAATGCCATCAAGGATAGAATGAGAAATACCTTGACCACGAGAAGTGTTAGTAGGGGCTCGTACAACATTTAGTTTGCCTTCCTTCTGGCTTTGAAGTTTGGGACACAAAGATATGGTATGACCCGAACTCTTGCAATAGCGGCAAGAAAGGGGCTTCGGGCACTTGTTTGCATAATGGTCCTTAGAACCACAATTGTAACATTCTCCACGACGAGAGGTAGGAGTTGTTGCTACCGAAGTTGCTTGCTTCCCTTTCTTGTTGGGATAAGGACCTTTGAACTTATTAGGCCTCTTCTTGTTGTTGTTGAAGTTCGGTTTGGCACTCCCAACTTCAACACCACTTTCTTTATCGACCTCTTCGAGTCGAAGAGCGATATCAACAAGCTGATCGAAAGAAACTTCCAGTTTCAGAGTAATGGCTTCTTGAGATTCTTATTCAACCCATAGACAAATCTCTGATTTTTCTTCAATGGGGTATTAATATACTCGACCCCATACTTAGAAAGAGTTTCAAATGATGTGACATAATCCATCACAGAAGATTCACCTTGAACAAGGTCAATGAAGCGTCGAGCTAGAGATACTTTTTCAGCCTCTGGCACAAATTTTAACTCGAACCTTTCCCAGAATTGCTCCCAAGTAAGATCCGCTTCAATAATTTAGGAGATCAGAAGCTCATACCAATCTAATGCTCTTTCTTGGAGCATGCTAGAAGCCACTTGGACTCAATGTAGATCAATAAGATTCATGCGGGAAAAGATGCGATCGCATGTTCTAAGCCAAGCTTGGACTTCTATTATGCTCTCGGAACACTTGAAAGGCTTTCCACCCAAGTTGGTGTAGTCACTGCACAAGCGTGCAAACCCAGATTTAGGATGAGTAGGCTCTGGAATGGGTCTGATAGCTTGAGCATTCTTTACAAGATCTAGAAGTTGCTGAGCAGACATAAATACTCCATCCTGAGGAGTAGCACTAGATTGACCAGCGCTGGGACGGCCTGGTCTAACCATTTCTCTTCTTTAAGAAAGAAAGAAAAGAGGAAAAAGGTTATTCACAAAATGAATATCAAACAAACTTGATTGATAAAACAAGGCATCATAAAAAAAAAAGGATAGAACGGTATGAAGACTCAAATTAAATCCTATGGCACGATTTCTAAGAAAGACTTAGGACAATGATCCTTGCTAGATTATTCTACATTGTTCCGAAGTTTGGCTCTGATACCAAGCTGTGACGCCCCACCTCTATACTCACACTAGCCAAGGACACTACGGGGTAATGCCGTCGACTAGCACGAAGAATAAGGCTGTTGAGGAGCGACCATCTGTGTAATTGCTTTGTACGAGTACCGATATGCTAGATAATATGAGTTACATTTCATTTCAAGAGGAAATCCGACATATCCAATGCAAACTCAAAGCTACCACATAGTGGCTAGGTGGGCTTCGAAAACAAATATAGAAATAAACATAACACAAATCAGTCACAGTTATTCATACCACAAAGGCGGAAACAGATATGAATATAACACATAGAAGTATACATCAAAATAGTGGTCATAGAAGATCCACAATATCACAAAAGAATAGGTACAAGAGCTAGACAAAAGAATATGTATACATCAAGGAGTCTCTATCTCGAATGTATAACAACAAAAACAACTAAACTAAAGTAGTTAGCCAAAAGTCAGATGTTGGACGCTGATAAGAAGTCAAGCAGGAGCACCAGAAATTTCTCGGTCTGACCCGAGTATTATTTAAGAAGAAATAATAAACGGATCAGTCTAGCTACAAATATCATATAAAATGATATATAATAAGAGATATGACCAAAAACGTATGATAACAAAAATGCCATACTTTGTCAAGTATTCATTAATTAACAACGAAAATCATACAATATCTCAAATCATCTCAAAACACCAAAAAGAATCACATTCTTTAAATTATTCACCAAAACACAAATATTGATAGAGCTTATCAATGCAAACCACGAAAATTGGTGAAACACAAATTCTAGAAATCACAACCAGAATCCAGAAATCACAAAGGGGGGAGGCCTATCACAAACGGGATCATGAAAAATCACCAACACGCGTGTCACAAACGGAACGCTATTCCATGGTCGCTAACCATCAATTTTGAGCCGAAGCTCCACAAACGGCCCGAAGACCATGGGTCGCTACCCCACCAAATTGAACCGAAGTTCCACAAACGGGGTTTTTAGTCCCCACACAAACAAATAGACATCGCACATCGCTAGTCTAAATCACAAAATGATCACCATTGATCAATAAGAAGTGTCGATTACACTAAGCTAGTAAATAGATGAGTTTAGCTTCATGTCCCATAACCACTGACTTAACTTAAATATTTACGAACAAATTGTAGATTTCCACTCGAAAATTATCACAATATTTTCAATCGAACAAGTCCAAAAATTAACCGACGAAGTAAACGCAAGCGTTTCATACCACTTTTTTTACTAAGTCGTTTAATTAGATTTCTCATACGAGTGAGGTAAAGGTTTGTATATACTAATAGATTGGAAAACGGTTTTATAAACAAGTTTTGTATTAGAAATAGAGTTGAAATTATCTTTGTGAAAGGGTTTGAATATTTACTACTAGTATAGAAAACTTTGTATTTTAAAGTGACAAATCATAGAAATGATTGTAGAAACAATCAATCACCGAAATCCACATTCAACGACGTGAATTAAAACGACAAAAATCGATACCGAATCCATTAAAATGGATATTTCCAAAAATCCCAAAAAAGAAGTCATCAAAGTCAATAATGAATGATAACAACAAATCAGATCAACAAAATCGATTAAAAATTGGAAATCCACACAAAAATTGTCTAAACTAGGCATAAATGCAACTTCCCTGATTCAGTCGACTGGACTCAGAGTTCAGTCGACTGATTCAATGCCTGGAAACTCTCTGTTTCCAGGCTCAGTTGACTGAACTCAGAGTTCAGTCGACTGACACATGCCTGGAAACACTCGGTTTCCAGGCTCAGTCGACTGAACTCAGAGTTCAGTCGACTGACATAGGACTAAGAATTTTCTGGTTCCAGGTTCAGTCGACTGAACTCAGAATTCAGTCGACTGAATCTTCAATCTTCAGTCTTCTCAGCCTAGCGCTACCAATGGCAAATTCCAAACAAATTGCGATCGGACGAGCGATGGGCGCTAGGGGTTTATGCCAATCGGTAACCCAGCCCTATAGGCTCTTCGATACACCACCAAAAACATGTTCAAACATCAAAGCTAAGATTTTTAAAGATTTTGACTTCAAAACACCAAAAATTGAAATATTCACCAATTCAAATCAAAAGCAAATGAACATGAATAGATGTTAGGAATTCATACCTAACAACAACAAAAGCTATAGAAGTAGATTTGAGTTCAAAAACTCACCTTTTCAACCCAAAACAACAAATGAGAAGCTTTGAAATCAAAAGAAAGATCAACCACACTTCAACTTCAACTCTAGAAGCTCCAATCTAAGATGAAGAATATTTCCTAAGATAGGTCATAGGAAATTTCTGAAATTGGAGAGAGATTGAGATGGAGAAGAAGAAGAGGATGCTTACCTAAGCTTCTCTTTGATTTTGGAGCTAGAACTTTAATTTGCAAAGGTAACCAGGGCTTAGGATTTTAGTTTCCAATCTCTTCCCCCATTTTTACTAAAGCTTGAAGTGTTAGGAAAATAATAGAATGAATAAAGAGGAGAGGGGGTGGAGTTAGGATATAAGATGAGTTGGGTTAGTGGGTTGAAACCCAAATCCAAGCCCAAAGCCCTAAGTGAAAATGTCAAAATTCTACTCAACTCCAAACATATCGATGTTTATACTCAAAAAGGTCGCAAACGCCATTTTTAACTCAATGGAAGTGGTCTCGAGTCCCAATTCGACTATTTGCAAAAAGTGACATTTCGGACTTGAATCTGGCTAACGATGCTATAATTAAATAAAATATTTAAATATACAATCATAAAATATGCGGGTTGTTACACGCATTCTCTTTTTGCATGAGAACGACACCCAAACCAATATGATTAGCATCAGTATAAACAATAAAGTCTTAGTTCCCTTCGGGAATCACAGGAATAGGAGCATTGGAAAGGAGTTCTTTTAAATGATCCTCTTTCTCGAAAAGCTAAGACATTCAAAATTACAATGAACTTTATGTAATTATCTTTTTATAAATATTTACTTTTTACAAGTCAATTTATTGTGTCTGACTGTCTCATCAAGCGTTTAGGAGATTCCTATCGATAACGTTGATCAAGCGCATCGACCAGAATTCTTAAAGCACTCAATGGGCAAAACAATACAAAATCATCTTCTATTTGATAAAGATGTTGTTTGCGCCAAAAATGGTCACAAACCCCAAGTATTGTGAAAGCACCAGTGAATGAATACAAATCAGCAATATTCAAACACAAATGTCAGATATAAGCAAGCAACAAACAACAATCCACGAATAATGAACAGTGACGCACGATTTATAGTGGTTCGGCTATCTCCGGCCTACGTCCACTTCAAGGTTTTTATGATTTTATTGCTCGATGTTTGAAGATTACAATTTCGTGTGTTGTATTACAACTGATTTTCTGAGCTAAGTTTGAATCTAAGGCGGCAATGGTGATCTGGAGTAAATCTGGCAGAGTCTGGGCGCTCTTTGTGATATCCCGGAAATTTGAGCAATATCAATTTAATACTCTGTTAAATAATTAAATTGATATTGATAATCTTTGATAATAAAATTTGGATTTAATTTAATAATCTGATTAAATGGGTATTTAATTGGTGATTTTATCTTTTAAAAAGTTAATAAGATATTTTCTATTTTGAATATATATATTTATTTGTATATATTGTAAATAGAAAAGCTTTGGTAAATAGGAAATTTAGATTTAAATTTAATATGAACTTTTCAAAGTTATTTAAATAAATAACTTATAGTTTTAAAATACTTTAGGTAATGTTTAATTTGTTTAAGAGATATTTTAACTTAAGTTTAAATAAATAAGATTTGACATGTAAAGGTTTGTTTTATTTCTTTTTAAAATATATTCTTGATAATATAATCTTTTATATAAATTATTTAAATTATCAAATATGTTATTTTCAAATAATAAGTATAATATATTATTTTTATAAATATGAATGAATTTTAATGCTAAAAGGAATTGTTATTTTTAAATTGAATCTTAGGATTTAACTTAATTTGAATTTGAAGTTTAAGATTCAAAAGAATAAATATTTAAATTTGTTTTGGATTTTAGAATATTTGTATAAACTTTTATTTATAAATATAATTAGTTTGTTTCTTTAAAAAAGGTGATTTATATATATAGATAAGTATTTAATAAATAAGAAAAGGCATTTTATTTACATTTAAAAATAAATATAAATATGTAAAAATTACTTAAGGGACAAGTGTCATTTTCCTAAAGCCTTGTCTTAACATGTGTAAATAAAAGATAAACTCAAAATGACAAGTGTCTTATTTATTTTCTTTTTCTTTTATTTTATAAAATCACAATTTACTTACATATAAACATATGCATTCCTTTATTTCATTTCTTTCCATTTCCTTTTAAAAACCCAAGATAAAAACAAGTCAGTAAACCTTCTCTAAAACAAATCTGTAATCAGTAACCAAATTTCTAAATCCTAAAGCAAAAGCATGTAAATCTTCTTCAACCAAAATCAAAGATCCCTGTAATCTCATTTCCATTTGCAAATATCAAATCCTCAGCCTTAATTCATTTCTACACTTCAAAAGCAAATCTGGAAATCCCTCAAACATAAGATCTGTAATCATCTCAAAACAACCAGTTTGCATTCTCTTCCATCTGTAATCAAAATCAAGTTTAAAGCCTGCCTTCATTTTTCAATCTGGAAACAACTCAAGCCAGTCTGCATTCTTCTCAAACATGGAAGCCAACATGCATGAAGTTTAATCAAGTTTAAAGCTTCTATAACTCAAGTTTTTAAATCAAAAGGGGCATGCAAGTTTACAGTTTTCAAAAAGCTTTTCAAAATTTAAAGAGGCTGCCTCTGTTTCATTTTTATTTCAGGTGAGTAACATTTTTAGAGTTTAAATATAAGAATCTGTTTGCATGTTAACTCTGAAAGAAAGTATGTTCTTGTGTGTATATATATGCGAGTTTCTATAGATATATATATATATGGATGTATAGATATTTATGTGCATGTCTGTTATAGTGTGATATCCCTGTTTTATATTTTTTTAAGCTCAGATTCTTGATAAAAATCTCTATCTTCTTATCTGATCTCTGATAGACTAGGGCTTTAAAACAAAATTAGTTTGTTTTATCATAAACTAAAGTTTAAAATTTAAATTAAGTCAAATTTAAACCTGAGTGTCTCTATAACCAAAAACAACAGAGCAATGTTATAAAAAGTGAAATTTCAAACTGGGTAATTTATAAATTCAGGATTATATATGGAATACATAAACTACAACATGATTTTTAGCATTAATATCATAATTTTTAGTTTGGTAATAAAGGTGCAGTTCTGGTTTAAGTTAAAAATGAATTTTTGGTAATTTTGATGATCTCAGTGAAATTGGGATGCTGTATTCTTCAATAATGGTAGTGGGATGATCAAGGATATAGGGAAAATTATTAGAAATCGAATTAAAGCATCGAGGAAGAAATGAATTGGAATTTAAATTTTTAACCCTAGTTTTATTGGGTCACTGTTTTTGTTCTAATGTGGTCTCCTCGGTTGATCGAGTTCAACCATGATTTGCGTATTGGTAGATGGTAGTTTGAGGAAATCTTCGCCGGAGTATGGAAGGTGATGGTGGTCGGAGTTTTATAGGGGAAATGATGTTGACAGGTTTTGGTCAGTGCGATGGTTCCTGTTCCAGTTTTGAATTTAAGCTCGATTTTGATTTCGCGAAGTGATCGAGGAATGGATGATCGAATTCTGGTAGGTAGATGAACGCCGATGTGGTGGAGATGTCGGCGATGGTCGGAGGGAACTGATCGGACGGTGCACGTGCACGCGATCAAATATCTGGGTAAGTCTGGGTTAACAGAGGAGTGGAGCTCGCGTTTCTCGGGTTGTTTCGAGTGATGTTCGAAGATTTTAGATAGGCGACTCGAAGTATTTGTAAAGAGAGCTCGGGTGTGTTGGACTCAAGTGACAGGGAGGCCACTCGAGTTTTTCTCGAGTTTTGTTCGTGTGAGACTCGAAGTTTTAGAGGGTGCGACTCGAAGTAATTTAGTATGCCTCGAGTATTTTAGTTGTTGCCAGGTTTTTAAGAAACCTGTCAGTTTCAATTTAAACTAAAGTTAAATTTGTTAAGTAATATCTAAACAGGATTTTAAATCAAAGATTTAATTTAGATTCAAGTTAGTTTGAATTTTATATTAGATATAATAAGTTATAAATTTATATGTTTTAAATAAGTTTAAATGGTAGTCAAATTTAAATGGTTTGATATTTAAAGGGAAGTTGATTTGAGTTTTTTTTTAAAATTCTTTTATAAAATATAAGAAATTCTTTAACATGTAAAAGGTTTTTAAATTGATTTTAAAACTTTGTTAAAGACAAATTGGTAATTATTTTAAATACAGAATTTAAAATAAAATTTAAAAGTAAATTTGAATTTTGATGGTTTCAAATGTACTTATGAATAATAATGTAACCATGGATAAGAAATATTTTTCTTAAAGTTAAAATTATAAAATCTTTAAGATAATTAAAATAGTTAAATTAATTTAATTAATTAATGAATTGGATTAATTAATTTGTAATTAAGGATTTAAAATACTTTGTAAATGATAACTTGATTATCAACAAGAACAAAGTTTTATCTTAAAAATAATTAAAGATTTGTGTTCATTAAATTTATAAGGAAATTTAATGGATAATTTATTTATTTGATTAATTAATCATTTGGATTAATTAAATAGGTAATTAAAGGTTTAAACTAATTAATTAATAATTTAGATTTATTAATTAGGATTAATTAATTTATAATTAAGGATTATAAATTAGAATATTAATTAATGATTAAGAATTAATTAATAAAGCGATTAAAGATTAATTAAGTTATGGTTAACACTTAATTAATTAAATAATTAGAGATTAATTAAATTGGTTATGAAGATTTATTAATTTGGAATTAATAATAATTAATCTAATTTAATTACTTAAGAAAAGTAATTAAAGAGTTGTTAATAGTTAATGAAGGACATTAACTATGGATTATTAAATAATTAATTAATGTGATTAGATTAATTAATTTAAAGATAATCAATTATAGAATTTGTTTAAATGAATTACTTAATTAATTACTCATTGTAATTAATTAAGTTAATTTGATTAGTTAAGTTAATTAATTAAGTTTAATTAATTTAGAATAATCAAGAGATGATTTGATAATAATTACTTAATGTAATTGTTAAGGTGTGATTATTTAGGGAAGTAAATAATATATATTATTACTGGAAGTAATTAATTGGATAGTGTTGTATTAATGGAAGTAATTTGAGTTTAATTACTGGTGAATTAATCAAGGGATTAATTAAGAAATTAATTAAGGAATAATTAATTTAGTTAATAAAAGTAATTAAGGGGAGTTAATTACTAGATAAGATTAATCAAATTTGATTAATAAATGTTGTTTAATTAAAGGTTAATTACTTAATGTAATTAATTTAATTAAAGTAATTAATAATTAATTTGTAATTAAGGATCATTAATTAATATAATTAATGATGTAATTAAGAATTGATTAATTAAGTAATAATTAATAAATGAAGTGATTAATTAATGTAATTAATTAAGGATTAATGTAATTAATTATATTTGATTAATTTAATTAATTTTAGTTAATTAATTAATGAAGTAATTAAAGGTTAATTACTATAAGTGGTTAAGGATAATTAATTTGAGTAATTAATTAAAGGATAAATAACTTGAATGTAATTAAAAGATAATTAATCAAAAATGATTAATTGAAATGAATAATTAAAGAATAATTAATTGATTTGAAATTAATTAATGTTTAAGTATGAAGGATTTATAGAATGAAGTAATTAATTTAATTTACTTTAAATTAATTAGAGATGATATAAATCATTACTTATGGATAGATAAATAATATGGAATGCTTTGCATTGATTGATATCTCTGATGAGATATATACTGTGTGATATGGATGTTTAGTTGAATTGTGATGATAATATGGATTATCTAATAATGTTGATTATCTATTGTGAATTATCTTTCTATGTGTATAAAGATAATGAATTGAATTGTTTTAACCTTTAAAACAACTTGGCTTAAAAGATACGTTTTGGATTTCGATGAGACCAAGATCGGGTTTCCAGATTTGGATATCCGAATACCACATCGATCCAAATTAACGTTGGTCGTTAATCCAAGTGGAGCAAGTGAAGACTCGAGGTGTAAGAACGATTCTTTGTCAGTATAACTCTGTGGGTGATTCCGTAATGAGTTTGACGGAGATAGTACTTTCAGATTCGAGATGAAGATTCAGAGTGCAAGGGTTATTGTCGTTAACTCTGAGGGTGATTCCAAAACGAGTGTAACGAGATAATTCCTTCGGTTTCGTTCGAACCCGGAACGAACTTGTATGGATTGAATGCTTTCAGCACATCGTCAGGTGGACGATGAGCATTCTAAGATAGATGTGTTCTATTTAAAGGTAATCGTAGCCTCAAGCCTCACAAACCGGGAATGGCTAAAACAGGGGAGGTGCAGCAAGGTTAGTGGGTAGCACCCAAGTAGGACAAGATTACCTCTGTCTAGATGTCCCTTCTTTTTTCGGCTTAGTGTGTGCGGTTGGTCATGACAACCGTGAGGTATTATAACGACCCTGAAATTTAAATTTATTTAAATTAATAATTAAATGAATTTATGAATTAAATTGACAATTAAATAAATTTTTGGATAAAAATTTGTAAATTTAATTGATAAATTGAGAGCGAGTTTCCCCGAATCCAAGTATATTATGTATAAATCATTTAAAATTAAAATATTATGTATATGTGTATATATGTATTTGGGCATATACGAGTGAATATGATAATAATAAATATTAGAATAAATCCTAACATCGAATTTAAAATAGAAATTTATTTATATTACAAAACAATAAGATTTAACGAAAATAAAATATCTTTACAAATGGGTTTTTAATATGTATAGAAATTGTTTATATGTATGTACTTGGGAAAACTATGATTGTAAATATAAAATAAATCTTATAAAAATGTACATAAGTTTGAAATAATTTTAAGAAAATTAAGTATTTAATAAGGTAAGATTAATGAAGTATTACATAAACAAAAGCATAACAAATAGGATAAATTCACATATAAACAACAAACCACACAACAAACAAAATAAAATATGAATAAGTATAAGGCTGAGAAAAGAAGAAATACCACTAAGTACCTATGTACCAACTAACAACATCTCAGCCGAATTAAAGCAAGAGTAGGTAAGAAGAAAAGAAAAGTAAATATCATAAGGGAACAACAAGTACTTGGCAATTAATGCCATACCCCTAGTACATCAAGCAAGATATCAGCCGAAATAACTAAGAAAGCAAATCTCTACCTTTTGTACAAACAAACTATGTACATATATGCTCAGCAATCCATGCCTATCAACTTCTTTTCTTTTTATATACCAACCTCCTTCATCAGTTTGTTCACTTACAAAAGCAGAGTGAAACTGAAATGAGTAAAACTGAAATGAGCAACAACTTGAACAAAACAAAACAAAAACAAAAAAATTCAATTCAAACAAATGAAGTTTCAAGCTTTTAGCCTGGGAACAACAAAACAGAGTGAAAACAAATCAAAGAAGCAAAGTTTTCAATGATACAACCTAAAGCAACTCATTCAAACATCAAGAAAACAAATCAGTTTCAAAAATCTAACCCAAAGTAAAGATTCAAATGCAATTTCCAGGCCTTACTTCTTTGTTCCCTGTCTTTTGTTCAAACTGGTTTTCAGGTGAGTAAATAAAATCTCAAAATTTATATGATCTGTGAATGATTTTGTTAATATGGTGTTAGTTATCTTCTTAAACTCTGTACATATGAAATTTGTTTGACAATACAGAGACAGTTTCTCCTCTGTTTTTAGTTCAGGATGAACTAACTCTGGAAACAATTCGATTTCCTCTATTCTAATCATTTTCATGCGTCGATGTCTTAAGTAAAGATGTATATTTGAGTAAGATCTACGATCTAAAAATAATTGCACGAAGTATAGATTCATACCAACTGAAAAATGAATGTTTTACAGAAGGTACTTTAAAATTTGAAAATTTCGAATTGAATAGAATCTTGATTCAAATACATAGCTTGAATTCTTGCTTAAAGACTTGAATTTTAAGATGCATTTGAGGATTTTTAGTGGTCTGATATGATAGCAGTTTGGAGATGACCAAAAAAAGGTTTTTGGCCAAATTCAGGTGATAGGAGGAACTGGGGGTAGTCGGGGTTTGGGCCGAGGCTAGGTGAGTGTACAGGGTAGTCGAGAAAAATGGTGGATGGGGGTGCAGTGCCGTGAGGAAGCGGCGGCGAGTGGATTGTTTTCCGGTGACCTAGTTTTGGAAGTGGTTCTTGTCTCGTGTCGTTCGTCTACTGTAGTGGATCGAGTTAAACGAGAGTATGGAAATTGAAAGTGGACGCGTAAGGGAAGACGAGGCTGGAAGGGTTAGCCTTCAGGTGGTCGAAGGTCGGCGAACGTCTCGTTGCCAGGCTGGGCGTGTTCGAGCTATTGATGTTTCCAGGTTTCAGTTTGAACTCGAATTTCGTTTTCGAGTGGCCGTGATGGGTTTGGCGATCGCAGTCATGTCTGGGATTGGAGGGCGAAGTGTTGACGTACTGGTGGTGATCGGAGAGTGGCCGGAGCCACTGTGCACGTGCACCGTGCATTTCGATTTCCTGGTAAAGGTTGGTGGGTTGGGGAATTTTAGGAACTCGAAGTTACTCGAGTAAATTATTGTTTGGCTCGGGTGGATTCATGTTTGTCTCGAAGCAAAGATAAGGGTGAACTCGGGTATTTGTTTGTTCCAGTTTTTAGCCTGTAACTTGATTTCAGTTTTAAAAGTTTGGGTTTTAAAATTCAAATCAAAGTTAATCTGATTCTAAGGAATATTTAATTCCAGTTTTTGAAATGAAGAGTACGTTTAAAATTTAAATACTTTAAATAAATTTTGATTTAAAAATCTCTTCATAACTTAGATTGGTTTAACATGGGATTTAATGTTTTCGTTTAGAAGTTAGCTAAAGTAATTTAAAAGTTAAATTAGTGATCATTTGAACTTGGGGTTTTAAAATGAAAGTTCCAAAGGAAATTTGAAATAAATGTTTCCAACATATGGAAGTGAAATTTAAATAAAAAAATAAAAAAATGGGTTTCTTTAAGTAAATGAAGATTAAAGATTAAGAAGATTAAAGATTAAATTCTTTAACCATTAAGATAATTTGAATGATAATTGATAAATTGATATTGGTTAAATTAGTAATTATAAGATTAAATGTATTAATTAAAGTAATAATGAATTAAGTAGTTAATATGTAATTAAGAATCATAGATTTGACTTTAATTAATTAAAGATTAACGGAACTTATAATTAAAAATGAGGAAATTGTAAGTTATTATTTAAGATAAAGTAATTAATAAATAATTATTGAATGTAACTAATTAAATGATGATTCGAAATTTGAGTTAATTATCTATTAATAAATTAAAGGATTAATTTATAATGGTGACTAATTAAGATTTAATTAATAATTAAAGATCAACTAATTTATTGATTAAGAATGATTAGTTAAAAATTAAGAGTTAACTAATAAATTTGAAAGAAGATTTATTTCAAATAATTTGTGATTAAATCATGACCATTAACCCGGATTAATAGTTGATATATCTGATTTAAATTAATCAGTTGATTAATAAATTCACTTGTAAATGTTGGATTTGACTGAATGATTGAATTGTTTGATATCACTGATATATGATGCTTTGTGATGCATCTTGATTTATGTTGTGATTTGTACTTTATTTATCTGTGATATATATCTGTGATCTGTGAATGAACGATAAGCGTTGTTTTTACACCGCTTATCAAATTTTATTTCTGTATTTTGATCTGTGATGATTCTATGATGTTGCACTATTGTGTGTTAAACCCTGGACTACACTTTTACACACACAAATATGGATTTCACATGGAAATCGGTTAAGTCACAGATAATTTAAATTTGATGTTTTTGAAATTGAAATTTTAATTTCAATTGATTTTGAAATTTGAAATTCGGGTTTAAAGTGAAAAGCTTTTGAAATGGAATTTCGAAGATAAAAGTTATTTTGAATAACTTAAATCGAGTTTTGAAAATTTAAATAATTTGATTTAAATTTGAATTCAAGTTTGAAATTGAATCCTATGATTTGGAACTAGGGATTAAAGATGATATAAATGTGTTTATATAAAGTTAAACCATTTAAAAGTATAAGTTGGGAATTTGAATTTAACCCAAGGATTTCAACTCGTATGAATGAATCAGATTTCCAAATTGAATACTGTTGTTTTAAAAGAATAAAAGCTTTCAGCTAAGAAGTGAAATTCCAGTTTAATTAAAGGAATTTCAAGATTGAATTGAAAAATAGTTTTCCAAGTTATGAATAAATTCTTTTTGAAAGCTATGAATTGAATCTGTTATTTTTAACAGATTTAAAATGATGATTTGTTTAACCCATTCGAAATGAAATTGTTTTGAAAGCTATAAGTTGAATCTTTGATTTAAAGATTTAACGAATTAATTAAACTGAAATGGAAATCGATTTGGAAAATCTATGAATGAATCTTTGTGAAATTAAGTGAACTTTGTGAATTGAATCTTTTTGTTTAAAAAGATTAAAATGGTAATTTGTTAAACCATTTGAAAAGAAAGTTGGGTTTAAATTGTGACTTAATTGAAATCCCAATATCCATATGCTTTTAAATATTTCGCTCACTATTCGGGTTAGCCGGGAAAGGACCTTTGGGTCGTATAACTCATTCCGAATAGTGATACGTCGTATATGGATAGCATTTGAAGACCGGTGTTGAAGACCGGATATTTTCGAAAATGAAAGGACAACCTGTCGAATGTCTCTGCACTGAGTCGCGCCGGTATAGAGATTTATATCACTCTTTTTGTGATGGGAAGTCTGGAGATGATTGGAAATTATCCGGATTTGCAAGGGCTTCGTGAGAAGTGCCTTCGGTTCTGTTCGATCCCGGAACAGACTTGTATGGTTACGTGTCTGACATTACAATTTGAGATATAAAGCCGATTTCTTTCAAATATATATCTGTTTGGTGGCGGAGAATTTATTTCTCTTAGCTTAACACCCTTCTCTGAGACGTACGAGCTCGGAGGTTATGTAGTTGAAATTTATCAGCGATATATCCTAATTTGGTAATGTGACATGCTGAGTGTTGCTGTGTGATGATCAGTGTTTGATCATTTGTGATATGATCATTTGTTTGATCATTTATCTGTGTGATCATAGGTTGATCATCTGTTGACCCAAAGCGTGGCTTTTTGAAAAAGCGTAGCTTTGTGGACGAGACTTCGTCGAGCCTCACAACCAGGTAATGGTCAAAACAGGAATCGTGCGGCAAGGTTTTCAGGGGTAGCTCCCCTAGGGTATGACCATTCCTTCTGGAAAAGGGTAGTATCATGGTATGGAGCCCAGATACTTACTCATGTAAACACACTTTATTTATGACGTGTGATGTTGGATTCGAGGCGCCTCGGTTAAAGGTCCCAAAGGACCGGGGGTGGCATATCTGAGGTTTCTTTTATCCCTTGGGAAAAGGGGTTGCCGGCCTTGTTTGGCAGAGAACGGTGTGGTTCTCGGAGCGTCCCGCCAGAGGCGTTTCTTTCGTGGAATAGGAAGTTCCTTAGCCTAACCATTTGTTGGAAATCCATCTTCCAAATACGAACTTTGTACGGTATTAGTTGTATTACCTGCCATGGAATGTGGTGGTAACCTGCTATTGAACATGGTAGCTATAGTAGGCATAAGTGCGAAATGTCTATGCTGGCTAAGATTTATATTCTACTTTCGAAATGTTTTCTGCACTATGCACTAATAATAATATCAAATGATTTGATTTTTTCGTAGTAAGCATCTTTGACTATCATAAGGAGAAATCTCCTCCAATTCTGCGTTTGCATGGTGTGTGTGGCGGGAGGCCTTATGGTAGTTTCATTTTCCAAAAGCATTTCGAATTGACTTTAAAATTCTCTGCTATTTGTTTTTTTAAGATAAACTGTTTTTGTTGCTCACACCAGTCCCACGACTGACTCGGGGTTTATTGTTCATTTCCTAAACTCTGGGTGCTCATAATTTTCTACACGAGCAGTCTAGAGTTGGGTTTTTCAGATATTCAGATTCAGTAGATTATCTGGAGCTAGTTCAGTCTTTGGATCGGACTGCACTTGCTTATCTTTGTGCCTCGTTATTGGGAGTTTGAGCTATTTATGGATTGGCGCTTTGAAGATAGAGATTATCCGCTGCTGTTGTTATCATTTTCTTTTCCGCTGCTATTTGTTGTATCATATCTCTGATGTATATTGATATTCATTGTATCATCAGTGTATCTGGATATTGTATCAGATGTTGTATATCTATATTCTTTTTATTCCGCTGTGTTATTTACTTTACTGTGTTATAAGCTCCGGCGACTCGGATTTGAACGGTCGAATCTACGGCATTCGAGTACGATGTAAAGTATGGATGTCGATTTTCGAGCGCGAAAATCCGGGACGTTACATTTGGTATCAGAGCTAAGGTTGAACTTTAGCTCAGGAGTATAACACGTTAAGTAGCTCATTAGAGATAGAGTGAAGTAAACTCTAGAATGAGTAATCCTTAAGATATCCTTTCGAACGTCTCAGTAAATTCTCTTACTATCCACTGATAGTGAGTATGAGTACAAGAAGAGGACGAGATAGGGAAAGGGAATACGACTACAAATGGTCAATACCCTGCAACAGTGGAAACAATCTTTCTCTATCAATATTCTTTGATTCGTTTCCAAATTCTTTTGATTTCTTCGTGACAGTTCAAAGAAGAAGTTTTGGTGTGGTGATGGCCCTATGAATTGCTGTCGAAGATCTTTACTTCGTATCTTCATCGATTTCTTATCAGCTTTTCATTTTTAAACCTTAATAAATTTGAAATTGGAAATTTTAAATTGAGTTAAATTGATTAATGGAATATGAGGATAAAATCGAATTAAATAAATTAAAAACGATATTGTTTGAAACCAAATTTTTGAAATTCTATTGAAATTTCTTTTGAATACCAAAGTCCGAAGATGGACGAATTGGTATGTATTCTGAGATATTCCGACTTGAAATCGGAATCCGTATCTTTTGTTTGAGGAGTTATAGGAGATCGAATCTGTCTATCTCTGTCTTTGTTTTCGTGCATGCGAATTTCGAGGACGAAATTCTTTTAAGGGGGGAAGTTTGTAACGACCCTGAAATTTAAATTTATTTAAATTAATAATTAAATGAATTTATGAATTAAATTGACAATTAAATAAATTTTTGGATAAAAATTTGTAAATTTAATTGATAAATTGAGAGCGAGTTTCCCCGAATCCAAGTATATTATGTATAAATCATTTAAAATTAAAATATTATGTATATGTGTATATATGTATTTGGGCATATACGAGTGAATATGATAATAATAAATATTAGAATAAATCCTAACATCGAATTTAAAATAGAAATTTATTTATATTACAAAACAATAAGATTTAAAGAAAATAAAATATCTTTACAAATGGGTTTTTAATATGTATAGAAATTGTTTATATGTATGTACTTGGGAAAACTATGATTGTAAATATAAAATAAATCTTATAAAAATGTACATAAGTTTGAAATAATTTTAAGAAAATTAAGTATTTAATAAGGTAAGATTAATGAAGTATTACATAAACAAAAGCATAACAAATAGGATAAATTCACATATAAACAACAAACCACACAACAAACAAAATAAAATATGAATAAGTATAAGGCTGAGAAAAGAAGAAATACCACTAAGTACCTATGTACCAACTAACAACATCTCAGCCGAATTAAAGCAAGAGTAGGTAAGAAGAAAAGAAAAGTAAATATCATAAGGGAACAACAAGTACTTGGCAATTAATGCCATACCCCTAGTACATCAAGCAAGATATCAGCCGAAATAACTAAGAAAGCAAATCTCTACCTATTGTACAAACAAACTATGTACATATATGCTCAACAATCCATGCCTATCAACTTCTTTTCTTTTTATATACCAACCTCCTTCATCAGTTTGTTCACTTACAAAAGCAGAGTGAAACTGAAATGAGTAAAACTGAAATGAGCAACAACTTGAACAAAACAAAACAAAAACAAAAAAATTCAATTCAAACAAATGAAGTTTCAAGCTTTTAGCCTGGGAACAACAAAATAGAGTGAAAACAAATCAAAGAAGCAAAGTTTTCAATGATACAACCTGAAGCAACTCATTCAAACATCAAGAAAACAAATCAGTTTCAAAAATCTAACCCAAAGTAAAGATTCAAATGCAATTTCCAGGCCTTACTTCTTTGTTCCCTGTCTTTTGTTCAAACTGGTTTTCAGGTGAGTAAATAAAATCTCAAAATTTATATGATCTGTGAATGATTTTGTTAATATGGTGTTAGTTATCTTCTTAAACTCTGTACATATGAAATTTGTTTGACAATACAGAGACAGTTTCTCCTCTGTTTTTAGTTCAGGATGAACTAACTCTGGAAACAATTCGATTTCCTCTATTCTAATCATTTTCATGCGTCGATGTCTTAAGTAAAGATGTATATTTGAGTAAGATCTACGATCTAAAAATAATTGCACGAAGTATAGATTCATACCAACTGAAAAATGAATGTTTTACAGAAGGTACTTTAAAATTTGAAATTTTCGAATTGAATAGAATCTTGATTCAAATACATAGCTTGAATTCTTGCTTAAAGACTTGAATTTTAAGATGCATTTGAGGATTTTTAGTGGTCTGATATGATAGCAGTTTGGAGATGACCAAAAAAAGGTTTTTGGCCAAATTCAGGTGATAGGAGGAACTGGGGGTAGTCGGGGTTTGGGCCGAGGCTAGGTGAGTGTACAAGGTAGTCGAGAAAAATGGTGGATGGGGGTGCAGTGCCGTGAGGAAGCGGTGGCGAGTGGATTGTTTTCCGATGACCTAGTTTTGGAAGTGGTTCTTGTCTCGTGTCGTTCGTCTACTGTAGTGGATCGAGTTAGACGAGAGTATGGGAATTGAAAGTGGACGCGTAAGGGAAGACGAGGCCGTAAGGGTTAGCCTTCAGGTGGTCGAAGGTCGGCGAACGTCTCGTTGCCAGGCTGGGCGTGTTCGAGCTATTGATGTTTCCAGGTTTCAGTTTGAACTCGAATTTCGTTTTCGAGTGGCCGTGATGGGTTTGGCGATCGCAGTCATGTCTGGGATTGGAGGGCGAAGTGTTGACGTACTGGTGGTGATCGGAGAGTGGCCGGAGCCACTGTGCACGTGCACCGTGCATTTCGATTTCCTGGTATAAAGGTTGGTGGGTTGGGGAATTTTAGGAACTCGAAGTTACTCGAGTAAATTATTGTTTGGCTCGGGTGGATTCATGTTTGTCTCGAAGCAAAGATAAGGGTGAACTCGGGTATTTGTTTGTTCCAGTTTTTAGCCTGTAACTTGATTTCAGCTTTAAAAGTTTGGGTTTTAAAATTCAAATCAAAGTTAATCTGATTCTAAGGAATATTTAATTCCAGTTTTTGAAATGAAGAGTACGTTTAAAATTTAAATACTTTAAATAAATTTTGATTTAAAAATCTCTTCATAACTAAGATTGGTTTAACATGGGATTTAATGTTTTCGTTTAGAAGTTAGCTAAAGTAATTTAAAAGTTAAATTAGTGATCATTTGAACTTGGGGTTTTAAAATGAAAGTTCCAAAGGAAATTTGAAATAAATGTTTCCAACATATGGAAGTGAAATTTAAATAAAAAAATAAAAAAAATGGGTTTCTTTAAGTAAATGAAGATTAAAGATTAAGAAGATTAAAGATTAAATTCTTTAACCATTAAGATAATTTGAATGATAATTGATAAATTGATATTGGTTAAATTAGTAATTATAAGATTAAATGTATTAATTAAAGTAATAATGAATTAAGTAGTTAATATGTAATTAAGAATCATAGATTTGACTTTAATTAATTAAAGATTAACGGAACTTATAATTAAAAATGAGGAAATTGTAAGTTATTATTTAAGATAAAGTAATTAATAAATAATTATTGAATGTAACTAATTAAATGATGATTCGAAATTTGAGTTAATTATCTATTAATAAATTAAAGGATTAATTTATAACGGTGACTAATTAAGATTTAATTAATAATTAAAGATCAACTAATTTATTGATTAAGAATGATTAGTTAAAAATTAAGAGTTAACTAATAAATTTGAAAGAAGATTTATTTCAAATAATTTGTGATTAAATCATGACCATTAACCCGAATTAATAGTTGATATATCTGATTTAAATTAATCAGTTGAATAATAAATTCACTTGTAAATGTTGGATTTGACTGATTGATTGAATTGTTTGATATCACTGATATATGATGCTTTGTGATACATCTTGATTTATGTTGTGATCTGTACTTTATTTATCTGTGATATATATCTATGATCTGTGAATGAACGATAAGCGTTGTTTTTACACCGCTTATCAAATTTTATTTCTGTATTTTGATCTGTGATGATTCTATGATGTTGCACTATTGTGTGTTAAACCCTGGACTACACTTTTACACACACAAATATGGATTTCACGTGGAAATCGGTTAAGTCACAGATAATTTAAATTTGATGTTTTTGGAATTGAAATTTTAATTTCAATTGATTTTGAAATTTGAAATTCGGGTTTAAAGTGAAAAGCTTTTGAAATGGAATTTCGAAGATAAAAGTTATTTTGAATAACTTAAATCGAGTTTTGAAAATTTAAATAATTTGATTTAAATTTGAATTCAAGTTTGAAATTGAATCCTATGATTTGGAACTAGGGATTAAAGATGATATAAATGTGTTTATATAAAGTTAAACCATTTAAAAGTATAAGTTGGGAATTTGAATTTAACCCAAGGATTTCAACTCGTATGAATGAATCAGATTTCCAAATTGAAAACTGTTGTTTTAAAAGAATAAAAGCTTTCAGCTAAGAAGTGAAATTCCAGTTTAATTAAAGGAATTTCAAGATTGAATTGAAAAATAGTTTTCCAAGTTATGAATAAATTCTTTTTGAAAGCTATGAATTGAATCTGTTATTTTTAACAGATTTAAAATGATGATTTGTTTAACCCATTCGAAATGAAATTGTTTTGAAAGCTATAAGTTGAATCTTTGATTTAAAGATTTAACGAATTAATTAAACTGAAATGGAAATCGATTTGGAAAATCTGTGAATGAATCTTTGTGAAATTAAGTGAACTTTGTGAATTGAATCTTTTTGTTTAAAAAGATTAAAATGGTAATTTGTTAAACCATTTGAAAAGAAATTTGGGTTTAAATTGTGACTTAATTGAAATCCCAATATCCATATGCTTTTAAATATTTCGCTCACTATTCGGGTTAGCCGGGAAAGGACCTTTGGGTCGTATAACTCATTCCGAATAGTGATACGTCGTATATGGATAGCATTTGAAGACCGGTGTTGAAGACCGGATATTTTCGAAAATGAAAGGACAACCTGTCGAATGTCTCTGCACTGAGTCGTGCCGGTATAGAGATTTATATCACTCTTTTTGTGATGGGAAGTCTGGACATGATTGGAAATTATCCGGATTTGCAAGGGCTTCGTGAGAAGTGCCTTCGGTTCTGTTCGATCCCGGAACAGACTTGTATGGTTACGTGTCTGACATTACACTTTGAGATATAAAGCCGATTTATTTCAAATATATATCTGTTTGGTGGCGGAGAATTTATTTCTCTTAGCTTAACACCCTTCTCTGAGACGTATGAGCTCGGAGGTTATGTAGTTGAAATTTATCAGCGATATATCCCAATTTGGTAATGTGACATGCTGAGTGTTGCTGTGTGATGATCAGTGTTTGATCATTTGTGATATGATCATTTGTTTGATCATTTATCTGTGTGATCATAGGTTGATCATCTGTTGACCCAAAGCGTGGCTTTTTGAAAAAGCGTAGCTTTGTGGACGAGACTTCGTCGAGCCTCACAACCCGGTAATGGTCGAAACAGGAATCGTGCGGCAAGGTTTTCAGGGGTAGCTCCCCTAGGGTATGACCATTCCTTCTGGAAAAGGGTAGTATCATGGTATGGAGCCCAGATACTTACTCATGTGGACACACTTTATTTATGACGTGTGATGTTGGATTCGAGGCGCCTCGTTTAAAGGTCCCAAAGGACCGGGGGTGGCATATCTGAGGTTTCTTTTATCCCTTGGGAAAAGGGGTTGCCGGCCTTGTTTGGCAGAGAACGGTGTGGTTCTCGGAGCGTCCCGCCAGAGGCGTTTCTTTCGTGGAATAGGAAGTTCCTTAGCCTGACCATTTGTTGGAAATCCATCTTCCAAATACGAACTTTGTACGGTATTAGTTGTATTACCTGCCATGGAATGTGGCGGTAACCTGCTATTAAACTTGGTAGCTATAGTAGGCATAAGTGCGAAATGTCTATGCTGGCTAAGATTTATATTCTACTTTCGAAATGTTTTCTGCACTATGCACTAATAATAATATCAAATGATTTGATTTTTTCGTAGTAAGCATCTTTGACTATCATAAGGAGAAATCTCCTCCAATTCTGCGTTTGCATGGTGTGTGTGGCGGGAGGCCTTATGGTAGTTTCATTTTCCAAAAGCATTTCGAATTGACTTTAAAATTCTCTGCTATTTGTTTTTTTAAGATAAACTGTTTTTGTTGCTCACACCAGTCCCACGACTGACTCGGAGTTTATTGTTCATTTCCTAAACTTTGGGTGCTCATAATTTTCTACACGAGCAGTCTAGAGTTGGGGTTTTCAGATATTCAGATTCAGTAGATTATCTGGAGCTAGTTCAGTCTTTGGATCGGACTGCACTTGCTTATCTTTGTGCCTCGTTATTGGGAGTTTGAGCTATTTATGGATTGGCGCTTTGAAGATAGAGATTATCCGCTGCTGTTGTTATCGTTTTCTTTTCCGCTGCTATTTGTTGTATCATATCTCTGATGTATATTGATATTCATTGTATCAGCAGTGTATCTGGATATTGTATCAGATCTTGTATATCTATATTCTTTTTATTCCGCTGTGTTATTTACTTTACTGTGTTATAAGCTCCGGCGACTCGGATTTGAACGGTCGAATCTACGGCATTCGAGTACGATGTAAAGTATGGATGTCGATTTTCGAGCGCAAAAATCCGGGACGTTACAGGTATCTTGTGTGGGAATTATCCAGTAAGGGATGTTCCGGCCTTGTGTTGCAGGGGATTGGGCGTGATCATCGGTACGTTGATCTAGGCCACGTACTGTGACGGGCGGTACCCCGGTAGCCCTGCCATTGTATGGAATCCAAACTCCAATAAGTGATAACGGATTTGATTGTATAACCCACTTTGTTGGCTAGTATGCTGGAATTTAATAATGTAACAATTTCGGCTATTTCATATTTATTTGAAAACCCTAGACCTATTATAATACAATCGAATTTCCTATCAAATGTTTTGGTTAGCGTAAGGTAAAAACTTACCCATTTTTATTTGTAGGAAGTCTTACGTGATACCTTTTCTTTCAAAAAGTTTTGAAGTTAAACAAGTTTAACCTGTTACTCACACCAGACCCATGTCTGACCCAAGTGTTTATTTCTGTTTTATATAAACACTTGGGTACTCAAATTTTTACGAATAGCCAAGGGATTCAGGTTAGCTTTGACGAATTGTGGAGGAGCAATGGAGCAGGAGGCTTCAGCGTTGTAGATATAGATAGTTTCCGCTGTGTTGATCTTTGTATTGATCTGTTTTGTATTGAGTTGTAATAACTAGACAGATGTTTATAACTGTCTAGTATGTGATGTGTAATCTGTGTAACTCTGATAAATGATGTATATGATACTATGTAATATTTTATGTGATATATTATATTTCATTCGTTCCGCTGTGAGTATCTGTTGTTGTTTCTTTCTCTTTTCTCTTCTCTTCTATTTCTCACCCCTTTCTTTCTTACTGTCGATGCGTTCTTCTGTGTATAGAAGGGCGGGTCGTCACATGTGGTATCAGAGCAATAGGTTGAGTGAATACCTAAGCTCTGGAGTGGTGTCTATCTTGAGAGAGCGTATTTGTAATTTTTATATAACTATATATACATATCTATTCTACCTATTTGTTGGGTTACCCGTACAGGTTTTCCAATATAAGATATAAAGGTAGATGAGGTAGGTTGTGTGTAACACGACTACCATTGATTGGAGTCTGAGTATTTGAGGTTGGAAGTGTATATGTCGAGACTGTAGACCCAATACCGTCTCGAGTAAGCTTTGCTGTGGTGTAAGGATTTCATCGAATCTCTGAAGGAAACCTGTTAAGGTTCGGAGTTTATCTCTGAAGTTGGATGAGTAAAGTTGGATCTGTCGGTTAGGCAGAAACGAGTGATGGTATCTTGATACCTCAGGTAATAGTAGCTGTGTGATGAGATACAGTGACTATAGATGTTCCTGAAGATGTTTTCTTTGGAACGAGTTTAAAGATATGCTTCGGTGTTGTGGCTGAGTTCAGCATAGTGTTTCTGTTTGGTTTGGAGTTCGAGTTTCTCGAAGAGCTTTGGATAGGAGCATCAGTGTCAGCAGTGCAACTTGGAGTATTCTGTGCATTGGCAAGAAGTTTTCTGGCTAAGTAGTTTTTTTGAAGATGGAGTACAGAAGCAGCAGAGTGGATCCATTTCTTCGATGGATTGGATAGTTAAGTATGAGCTGTTCTGATTTCTTAAGAGAGAACAGTTTTTCTTTGGAAATAGGCTGGGTTGATCGCAAAAGTGACTTGTGATTGCTGAGTGTTCTCTTGGGTTATCATATTTTTCTGGATGTCTTCAGGAAGTCAGAAGTTTGTCCGCATCTGAAGATTGAGTTTTCTTATCGACTGGATTCCAGGAGTGATACCGGTGGTTCAGCCTAGTGGAAGGATGTTTCCTAGAGATGGAGTTGGTGAAGCAACTCAAGTTTTGATGGAGTATCTGAGTTTTCTTTTATGGATCAGTGAACCTTATTTCTAGAATATGTTGTTCAGTTTGTGCTCATATTCTTCATCAGCATTCTTATCTACTCCAGATCAGAGTTGAGCAGTAGAAGCAGTTTGGGAGTACATCTCTGGATAGGAGGAGTAAGTTCAGTCTTCTGATAGTTGTAAAGTAGAGTTGTGTTTTGGATCTCTTCTGTGTTCTGATTTGGATAAGTATTTGGTCTACTTGATTGAATTGCCAGTTTGGATAATTGGAATTCATTGTGTTTTACGTATCTCTGAGGAAGTACGTGTAAGATCTATCTTTGGTTTTGGAACCTGCAGTTTAGGAAGTTTGGTAGTTGAGTCAGACTCGTCTGTAGTCTGATATCCTGTTTAGTTCTGTAGATCTAGATGAGTAGGAGCTCTATAGCTTAGTATTGATTGTTTTGATTGTGTGTAGAGCGAGTATCCCGGTATATATATACTTGGGGAAACTCGAGGAATTCTATCTTGAATTTTGTCTGGATAGTTAAATTTGATTGATTGGATGAATTGGTTGTTATGGTTGCTAGTATATGATTGTTAGCATATAGATGATAATATATGCTTGTGATTTAAAATTAAAATTTTAAATAAGATTATTAAATTACCTTTGTTTAAATTTCGGGGACGAAATTATTTTAAGGGGGGAGGAATGTGATATCCCGGAAATTTGAGCAATATCAATTTAATACTGTTAAATAATTAAATTGATATTGATAATCTTTGATAATAAAATTTGGATTTAATTTAATAATCTGATTAATGGGTATTTAATTGGTGATTTTATCTTTTAAAAAGTTAATAAGATATTTTCTATTTTGAATATATATATTTATTTGTATATATTGTAAATAGAAAAGCTTTGGTAAATAGGAAATTTAGATTTAAATTTAATATGAACTTTTCAAAGTTATTTAAATAAATAACCTTATAGTTTTAAAATACTTTAGGTAATGTTTAATTTGTTTAAGAGATATTTTAACTTAAGTTTAAATAAATAAGATTTGACATGTAAAGGTTTGTTTTATTTCTTTTTAAAATATATTCTTGATAATATAATCTCTTATATAAATTATTTAAATTATCAAATATGTTATTTTCAAATAATAAGTATAATATATTATTTTTATAAATATGAATGAATTTTAATGCTAAAAGGAATTGTTATTTTTAAATTGAATCTTAGGATTTAACTTAATTTGAATTTGAATTTAAAGTTTAAGATTCAAAAGAATAAATATTTAAATTTGTTTTGGATTTTAGAATATTTGTATAAACTTTTATTTATAAATATAATTAGTTTGTTTCTTTAAAAAAAGTGATTTATATATATAGATAAGTATTTAATAAATAAGAAAAGGCATTTTATTTACATTTAAAAATAAATATAAATATGTAAAAATTACTTAAGGGACAAGTGTCATTTTCCTAAAGCCTTGTCTTAACATGTGTAAATAAAAGATAAACTCAAAATGACAAGTGTCTTATTTATTTTCTTTTTCTTTTATTTTATAAAATCACAATTTACTTACATATAAACATATGCATTCCTTTATTTCATTTCTTTCCATTTCCTTTTAAAAACCCAAGATAAAAACAAGTCAGTAAACCTTCTCTAAAACAAATCTGTAATCAGTAACCAAATTTCTAAATCCTAAAGCAAAAGCATGTAAATCTTCTTCAACCAAAATCAAAGATCCCTGTAATCTCATTTCCATTTGCAAATATCAAATCCTCAGCCTTAATTCATTTCTACACTTCAAAAGCAAATCTGGAAATCCCTCAAACATAAGATCTGTAATCATCTCAAAACAACCAGTTTGCATTCTCTTCCATCTGTAATCAAAATCAAGTTTAAAGCCTGCCTTCATTTTTCAATCTGGAAACAACTCAAGCCAGTCTGCATTCTTCTCAAACATGGAAGCCAACATGCATGAAGTTTAATCAAGTTTAAAGCTTCTATAACTCAAGTTTTTAAATCAAAAGGGGCATGCAAGTTTACAGTTTTCAAAAAGCTTTTCAAAATTTAAAGAGGCTGCCTCTGTTTCATTTTTATTTCAGGTGAGTAACATTTTTAGAGTTTAAATATAAGAATCTGTTTGCATGTTAACTCTGAAAGAAAGTATGTTCTTGTGTGTATATATATATGTGAGTTTCTATAGATATATATATGGATGTATAGATATTTATGTGCATGTCTGTTATAGTGTGATATCCCTGTTTTATATTTTTTTTAAAGCTCAGATTCTTGATAAAAATCTCTATCTTCTTATCTGATCTCTGATAGACTAGGGCTTTAAAACAAAATTAGTTTGTTTTATCATAAACTAAAGTTTAAAATTTAAACTAAGTCAAATTTAAACTTGAGTGTCTCTGTAACCAAAAACAACAGAGCAATGTTATAAAAAGTGAAATTTCAAAATGGGTAATTTATAAATTCAGGATTATATATGGAATACATAAACTACAACATGATTTTTAGCATTAATATCATAATTTTTAGTTTGGTAATAAAGGTGCAGTTCTGGTTTAAGTTAAAAATGAATTTTTGATAATTTTGATGATCTCAGTGAAATTGGGATGCTGTATTCTTCAATAATGGTAGTGGGATGATCAAGGATATAGGGAAAATTATTAGAAATCGAATTAAAGCATCGAGGAAGAAATGAATTGGAATTTAAATTTTTAACCCTAGTTTTATTGGGTCACTGTTTTTGTTCTAATGTGGTCTCCTCGGTTGATCGAGTTCAACCATGATTTGCGTATTGGTAGATGGTAGTTTGAGGAAGTCTTCGCTGGAGTATGGAAGGTGATGGTGGTCGGAGTTTTATAGGGGAAATGATGTTGACAGGTTTTGGTCAGTACGATGGTTCCTGTTCCAGTTTTGAATTTAGGCTCGATTTTGATTTCGCGAAGTGATCGAGGAATGGATGATCGAATTCTGGTAGGTAGATGAACGCCGATGTGGTGGAGATGTCGGCGATGGTCGGAGGGAACTGATCGGACGGTGCACGTGCACGCGATCGAATATCTGGGTAAGTCTGGGTTAACAGAGGAGCGGAGCTCGCGTTTCTCGGGTTGTTTCGAGTGATGTTCGAAGACTTTAGATAGGCGACTCGAAGTATTTGTAAAGAGAGCTCGAGTGTGTTGGACTCAAGTGACAGGGAGGCCACTCGAGTTTTTCTCGAGTTTTGTTTGTGTGAGACTCGAAGTTTTAGAGGGTGCGACTCGAAGTAATTTAGTATGCCTCGAGTATTTTAGTTGTTGCCAGGTTTTTAAGAAACCTGTCAGTTTCAATTTAAACTAAAGTTAAATTTGTTAAGTAATATCTAAACAGGATTTTAAATCAAAGATTTAATTTAGATTCAAGTTAGTTTGAATTTTAGATTAGATATAAATAAGTTATAAATTTATATGTTTTAAATAAGTTTAAATGGTAGTCATATTTAAATGGTTTGAAATTTAAAGGGAAGTTGATTTGAGTTTTTTTTTAAAAATTCTTTTATAAAATATAAGAAATTCTTTAACATGTAAAAGGTTTTTAAATTGATTTTAAAACTTTGTTAAAGACAAATTGGTAATCATTTTATATCCAGAATTTAAAATAAAATTTAAAAGTAAATTTGAATTTTGATGGTTTCAAATGTACTTATGAATAATAATGTAACCATGGATAAGAAATATTTTATCTTAAAGTTAAAATTATAAAATCTTTAAGATAATTAAAATGGTTAAATTAATTTAATTAATTAATGAATTGGATTAATTAATTTGTAATTAAGGATTTAAAATACTTTGTAAATGATAACTTGATTATCAACAAGAACAAAGTTTTATCTTAAAAATAATTAAAGATTTGTGTTCATTAAATTTATAAGGAAATTTAATGGATAATTAATTTATTTGATTAATTAATCATTTGGATTAATTAAATAGGTAATTAAAGGTTTAAACTAATTAATTAATAATTAAGATTTATTAATTAGGATTAATTAATTTATAATTAAGGATTATAAATTAGAATATTAATTAATGATTAAGAATTAATTAATAAAGTGATTAAAGATTAATTAAGTTATGGTTAACACTTAATTAATTAAATAATTAGAGATTAATTAAATTGGTTATTAAGATTTATTAATTTGGAATTAATAATAATTAATCTAAGTTAATTACTTAAGAAAAGTAATTAAAGAGTTGTTAATAGTTAATGAAGGACATTAACTATGGATTATTAAATAATTAATTAATGTGATTAGATTAATTAATTTAAAGATAATCAATTATAGAATTTGTTTAAATGAATTACTTAATTAATTACTCATTGTAATTAATTAAGTTAATTTGATTAGTTAAGTTAATTAATTAAGTTTAATTAATTTAGAATAATCAAGAGATGATTTGTTAATAATTACTTAATGTAATTGTTAAGGTGTGATTATTTAGGGAAGTAAATAATATATATAATTACTAGAAGTAATTAATTGGATAGTGTTGTATTAATGGAAGTAATTTGAGTTTAATTACTGGTGAATTAATCAAGGGATTAATTAAGAAATTAATTAAGGAATAATTAATTTAGTTAATAAAAGTAATTAAGGGGAGTTAATTACTAGATAAGATTAATCAAATTTGATTAATAAATGTTGTTTAATTAAAGGTTAATTACTTAATGTAATTAATTTAATTAAAGTAATTAATAATTAATTTGTAATTAAGGATCATTAATTAATATAATTAATGATGTAATTAAGAATTGATTAATTAAGTAATAATTAATAAATGAAGTGATTAATTAATGTAATTAATTAAGGATTAATGTAATTAATTATATTTGATTAATTTAATTAATTTTAGTTAATTAATTAATGAAGTAATTAAAGGTTAATTACTATAAGTGGTTAAGGATAATTAATTTGAGTAATTAATTAAAGGATAAATTACTTGAATGTAATTAAAAGATAATTAATCAAAGATGATTAATTGAAATGAATAATTAAAGAATAATTAATTGATTTGAAATTAATTAATGTTTAAGTAAGAAGGATTTATAGAATGAAGTAATTAATTTAATTTACTTTAAATTAATTATAGATGATATAAATCATTACTTATGGATAGATAAATAATATGGAATGCTTTGCATTGATTGATATCTCTGATGAGATATATACTGTGTGATATGGATGTTTAGTTGAATTGTGATGATAATATGGATTATCTAATAATGTTGATTATCTATTGTGAATTATCTTTCTATGTGTATAAAGATAATGAATTGAATTGTTTTAACCTTTAAAACAACTTGGCTTAAAAGATACGTTTTGGATTTCGATGAGACCGGGATCGGGTTTCCAGATTTGGATATCCGAATACCACATCGATCCAAATTAACGTTGGTCGTTAATCCAAGTGGAGCAAGTGAAGACTCGAGGTGTAAGAATGATTCTTTGTCAGTATAACTCTGTGGGTGATTCCGTAATGAGTTTGACGGAGATAGTACTTTCAGATTCGAGATGAAGATTCAGAGTGCAAGGGTTATTGTCGTTAACTCTGAGGGTGATTCCAAAACAAGTGTAACGAGATAATGCCTTCGGTTTCGTTCGAACCCAGAACGAACTTGTATGGATTGAATGCTTTCAGCACATCGTCAGGTGGACGATGAGCATTCTAAGATAGATGTGTTCTATTTAAAGGTAATCGTAGCCTCAAGCCTCACAAACCGGGAATGGCTAAAACAGGGGAGGTGCAGCAAAGTTAGTGGGTAGCACCCAAGTAGGACAAGATTACCTCTGTCTAGATGTCCCTTCTTTTTTCGGCTTAGTGTGTGCGGTTGGTCATGACAACCGTGAGGTATCTTGTGCGGGAATTATCCAGTAAGGGATGTTCCGGCCTTATGTTGCAGGGGATTGGGCGTAATCCTCGGTACGTTGATCTAGGCCACGTACTGTGACGGGCGGTACCCCGGTAGCCCTGCCATTGTATGGAATCCAAACTCCAATAAGTGATAACGGATTTGATTTTATAACCCACTTGTTGGCTAGTATGCTGGAATTTAATAATGTAACAATTTCGGCTATTTCATATTTATTTGAAAACCCTAGACCTATTATAATACAATCGAATTTCCTATCAAATGTTTTAGTTAGCGTAAGGTAAAACTTACCCATTTTTATTTGTGGGAAGTCTTACGTGATACCTTTTCTTTCAAAAAGTTTTGAAGTTAAACAAGTTTAACCTGTTACTCACACCAGACCCATGTCTGACCCAAGTGTTTGTTTCTGTTTTATATAAACTCTTGGGTACTCAAATTTTTACGAGTAGCCAAGGGGTCCAGGTTATCTTTGACGAATTGTGGAGGAGCAATGGAGCAGGAGGCTTCAGCGTTGTAGATATAGAAAGTTTCCGCTGTGTTGATCTTTGTATTGATCTGTTTTGTATTGAGTTGTAATAACTAGACAGATGTTTATAACTGTCTGGTATGTGATGTGTAATCTGTGTAACTCTGATAAATGATGTATATGATACTATGTAATATTTTATGTGATATATTATATTTCATTCGTTCCGCTGTGAGTATCTGTTGTTGTTTCTTTCCCTTTTCTCTTCTCTTCTATTTCTCACCCCTTTCTTTCTTACTGTCGATGCGTTCTTCTGTGTATAGAAGGGCGGGTCCTCACACTCTTTAGCTCTCAAAATTGTCCGACCCCCTTTCTGAATGACCAGAGGTTCTATTTATAGGTGTAGAAGGCTGATATTTCGCCTAAACTGAAGGGAGGCCAGTTCTGGCACGTGAGGGGGCACACATGCCCGCTTTTTGGAAATCCGGGCCCACTTTGGGATCGATTCGAAGCTATGTTCGAATCGATCAAGAAATTGTCCAATCGAGCTGAAATTTGGTGTGAACATTCTTCGACATGTGCTCAAGCTACTGTGAAAATTTCATAGCATTTGGACTTGTAGATCTCGAGTTATGATCGATCTAAGTTGTAGTATTTCGGCAGGCACTCTGATTCGAATCGATTGGTTCGAATCGATCTCCTCGAATCGATCAGAGCGCATGCCTGTATGATGACGCGTCGCGAATTCCCAGGATCGACCCACCTTTATCGCCGTGTTGAGCGAGTCATTCCGAAGATTTCGTCTCTTTGATTTTCCCTTTCCTTGATTCGAACATACAACCAGTTCGTATCCTCCCGTTCGTATCGCTCTGATCATTTCGTTCGTATCGATCGATTCGAACACGATCGATACGAACATTGTCCCTGAGTCCTTCGAATCCATGCACTCATCCATCCTTCGTATCGATCTTTTACATCCAATTCGAATCCATAACTTCATGCTGCTTTAATCGTTTCCCTCGTATCCATGACTTCGTATCCACGAAGCCGTCTCCCAATGTACCCTTCTCGTATGCCTTCGATCTTCTTCGAATCGATCTGTACGTGAGTCCTTCGTATCGATTCTAGCAACGATCGATATGAACTGCATCTCCATTCCTCGCCTTCCTATCGATACGAACTATATCGATACGAAGCCTGTAGCCTGAATCCATCCTGATCGATACGAAACGTATCGATTCGAACAAACCTCTGCATGCTTGCCTACCAATCTGGGTGTGTCACCATCGAGTTGAAATCCACCTAGCCTTCCTATCCAATTGATACGAAGTCATCGAGTTGAACCAGAATCTGATCGATGCGAACTTCACTGAACTGAACCCATGCCTATCGATACGAACAGTATCGATTCGAAGTCCTTACTTTTCGATCGATACGAACGATATCGATTCGAACCACCATATGACGATCAATGCGAAATGCATCGATGTGAACCGTTCCCTGTGCATTTCAATCCATCCATATCTTATGCATACGACCTCCGACTGTCCTGAAAATCGAAACGTAGTTCCTCCTAGCCTTGATCATCATCTCCAATCGATTCCGTCCCGATCGGAGCCCGGTCAAATTTTGACAACATCGATCACAACCTTGTCTCTAATCGACTTCTAATCCTGATACCCAACCTTTCTTGTCGATTTGTTTGATATTCCGGCTTTGACCAAAAAGCGAGATAACATTTGCCCCCCAAAACATGCCTTGTGAGAAGAAGGTGTGTTTTGAATAGTTTCCGAATCCGATATCCAAAGTCCATAGCCAATTCCATGCCCATCCGAACTCGAAGACTGAGTTATTAGTCCATCCTTATCCAACAACCAAATCCAAGACCTCTTCGGGTTGATATCCAAATCCATAACCTCTCTGGGCTCTTGCCAAGCGCAATCCACACCTGACGACCGTGGTCCAGTGTCCCTGGACGTTGAGCTAACCTCTCCGGGTTCTTGCCAAGCGCAATCCACACCTGACGACCGTGGTCCAGTGTCCCTGGACGTAAGTAATGCCATGGCTTAAGTCCTAAGCCGAATCCTGGTCGCTCCGGACCCTTGCTGAGCATAGTCCATACTTAGCGACCTGAAACAATAATCGATAATAGGGGCCTAAGTCCTAGGCCGAATCCTAGTCACTCCGGACCCTTGCCGAGCGTAGTCCTTACTCGACGACCTGAATGAGTCAATTTACCACGTTCGGGCAAAAAGACTCACCCCTTGCCAGGTGTAATCCACACCTGACGACCGTTTATCGAAAACCAAAAAGAATCCAATCAAAATCCAATCAAAAATCCAATCCAAAATCCGAATCAAATCGGAAAACCAGAAATTCATACCAAAAAGCAAAATCATCATCCAAAACGGAGAACAATCATCCGGATGAATGCCAAAACTAGAAAAACGAGCAAAATCAGGAGTTCAATCCAAACTCCAAAAACCAAACCAGAAAACCAAGTGTCCAATCCAAAAACAAGAGACAGATTTCGCAAACCATGGCTTCGCAGTTTATCATCATTCAGAGCATGCCTAGGGGCTATCTCCGTCCCCATACATGTGTAAATGACTCGGTTGCTCGCCAACAGTTTGTTACTTATTTCATATTATCCTGATCAATTGATAACCAATCGACCACCATTCCTGGGCCTCATGCCATCATGGATTGAGGTGGACGGTGGTTGCTCCTGCTCCACCGCTGCATTCCGAGCCCCAACATACTGCCTCAATTGTCCATTCATCACATGCTCCTCAATTATGTCCTTCAGATGCCTGCAGCTGTTGGTATCATGTCCGTCCAAATCATGGAAGAGGCAATGCCTTCCTGATGCCTTTTCCCTGTCGGACGGTTCTCTCTTAGCCGGCCTTCGGTAAGGAAGGCGATTCCGAGTTTCCATGTATATCCGCTCCAATGTCTCATTTAATCATGTGTATGTGAAAAACTTTGGATCCTTCCATCGCTTCCTAGCTTTTTTAGAATCGTCATCCAGCTTCCTCTTTCCTTTGTCTTTATTCGGGTTTCCGTTGGATGGTCCTCCACCCTCAGTCGCATTCACCTCCTTTAACTTTAAATCAGTACATGCATCTTCTTGCCGAAGGAACCTTTCAGCTTCATCGAAGAATTCCCCGAGATCCAGTGGTGGGTCTCGTACTAAAGATACCTTAAAATCTGAATCCTCTCTGACTCCCGACACTGCCGCCATCAAAACCATCGATGGATCCGGCCGATCCACCGAAGCAACCGCCGCATTAAATCGAGTTAAAAATGCTCTAAGTGATTCATCTGTTCTTTGCTTTACCGATGTTAACGTCATCACATTCTTAGGTCTTTTGATATGAACCCGAAATTGTCCCAAAAACCTATCCACCAATTCTCTCCAAGTCCTGATAGATCCTTCTTCCAACTTCCTAAACCACATTGCAGCTAGATCTGTCAAATACAACGGGAAACATCTGGCCATCACTTCCTCCGATGCCCCCAGCACTTCCATGTGTCTAGTGTATCTTATCAAGTGATCAGTTGGGTCAGCCTTGCCATTATATACTTCCACACTAGGTAACTTGAACTTAGGTGGATTCTAAGCTACCCTGATTTCCCGAGCGAACGGACTCCTGTTTACTCCTTCCAAATCTCTATTGGTCAAGCCTCCACGCATAGTCTTCCTAATGATTTCCATTAATCCAGCGTTGCCTGTTAGGGGTTGCCCCCCATGCTCCCGAGGGAACTCCGGCACATATTCTTCATGTGGCTCATTAGCCGCAACGTTGGCTCTAGCCTGCTGAACTCCTTCCAAAGGTCCTCCTGCGTTGGATCCTACGGGCCTGCCCCCAAGCCCTTGTTGATTGCCTTCCTATTTTGTATTCTGTCCTCCATCGGGTTCCGCAACCCTAGTTCCTTGTTCCACATTTGCAGTCGCTGTAGCTGGTCCTAGGCTCTACATCCCTGCAGCTCTCATTTGTTCAAAGAAATTCTGCAGCATCTCTTGTTGGCTCTTCATTATTCTTTCGTGCATCAGATTGGTCATGGTCTCCATTTCGTCTCTGGTGATGTAGATCGAAGCTGGTTCTTCTCCAGCGCCAAAGGATGCCTCTTGATTTCCTCCTTGTTGGCTTCTCTCAGCTCTTTGTCTTGTTTGTCGAGTCATTGTCTTTCAAATCTAAACTCCTCACGCTTTCCAAATCTAAACTTCAAATCTTGCGTAGCGGATGCTAGTCCT
Source organism: Allium fistulosum (assembly GCA_030737815.1). Classification (NCBI taxonomy): domain Eukaryota; kingdom Viridiplantae; phylum Streptophyta; class Magnoliopsida; order Asparagales; family Amaryllidaceae; genus Allium; species Allium fistulosum. The sequence continues at coordinate 858,752,094 of CM060907.1, forward strand.
TCTCAGTGAAAGCACCAAAGTGTTTGCGCCAAAAATGGTCACAAATCCCAAGTATTGTGAAAGCACCAGTGAATGAATACAAATCAGCAATATTCAAACACAAATGTCAGATATAAGCAAGCAACAAACAACAATCTAGGAATAATGAACAGTGACGCACGATTTATAGTGGTTCGGTTATCTCCGGCCTACGTCCACTTCAAGGTTTTTATGATTTTATTGCTCGATGTTTGAAGATTACAATTTCGTGTGTTGTATTACAACTGATTTTCTGAGCTAAGTTTGAATCTAAGGCGGCAATGGTGATCTAGAGTAAATCTGGCAGAGTCTGGGCGCTCTTTAGCTCTCAAAATTGTCCGACCCCCTTTCTGAATGACCAGGGGTTCTATTTATAGGTGTAGAAGGATGATATTTTGCCTAACTGAAGGGAGGCCAGTTCTGGCACGTGAGGGGGCCCACATGCCCGCTTTCTGGAAATCCGGGCCCACTTTGGGATCGATTAGAAGCTATGTTCGAATCGATCAAGAAATTGTCCAATCGAGCTGAAATTTGGTGTGAACATTCTTCGACATGTGCTCAAGCTACTGTGAAAATTTCATAGCATTTGGACTTGTAGATCTCGAGTTATGATCGATCTAAGTTGTAGTATTTCGGCAAGCACTCTGATTCGAATCGATTGGTTCGAATCGATCTCCTCGAATCGATCAGAGCGCATGCCTGTATGATGACGCGTCGCGAATTCCCAGGATCGACCCACCTTTGTCTCCGTGTTGAGCGAGTCATTCCGAAGATTTCGTCTCGTTGATTTTCCCTTTCCTTGATTCGAACATACAACCAGTTCGTATCCTCCCGTTCGTATCGCTTTGATCATTTCGTTCGTATCGATCGATTCGAACACGATCGATACGAACATTGTCCCTGAGTCCTTCGAATCCATGCACTCATCCATCCTTCGTATCGATCTTTTACATCCAATTCGAATCCATAACTTCATGCTGCTTTAATCGTTTCCCTCGTATCCATGACTTCGTATCCACGAAGCCGTCTCCCAATGTACCCTTCTCGTATGCCTTCGATCTTCTTCGAATCGATCTGTACGTGAGTCCTTCGTATCGATTCTAGCAACGATCGATACGAACTGCATCGCCATTCCTCGCCTTCCTATCGATACGAACTATATCGATACGAAGCCTGTAGCCTGAATCCATCCTGATCGATACGAAACGTATCGATTCGAACAAACCTCTGCATGCTTGCCTACCAATCTGGGTGTGTCACCATCGAGTTGAAATCCACCTAGCCTTCCTATCCAATTGATACGAAGTCATCAAGTCGAACCAGAATCTGATCGATGCGAACTTCACTGAACTGAACCCATGCATATCGATACGAACAATATCGATTCGAAGTCCTTACTTTTCGATCGATACGAACGGTATTGATTCGAACCACCATATGACGATCGATGCGAAATGCATCGATGCGAACCGTTCCCTGTGCATTTCAATCCATCCATTTCTTATGCATACGACCTCCGACTGTCCTGAAAATCGAAACATAGTTCCTCCTAGCCTTGATCATCATCTCCAATCGATTCCGTCCCGATCGGAGCCCGGTCAAATTTTGACAACATCGATCACAACCTTGTCTCTAATCGACTTCTAATCCTGATACCCAACCTTTGTTGTTGATTTGTTTGATATTCCGGCTTTGACCAAAAAGCGGGATAACAGATGTCTCTTAAATTTTTACAAATATTCTTTGCTCGTTTTAAGAACAAAATACAATTATACTTATAAATATCTTATTAAAAAGATTTGCAAATTTTAAATTGTTGTTTTCATCCATAATAAATGAATTCAAGGATGGTCTCATCAAGATATTCACAGAATACTTGATTCATAAGATGGATGAAATAAGCTGGATAAACCGAATGACATCACGAGTCACTCATAAGAATCATAACGAGTGCGGAATGCGGTAAGTGGAATGCTACTCTCCGCAACTCGTAACTGATGAAAACTGGTGGCAAGGTCGAGCTGAAAAGACCTTAGCACCACTCAATAGATCGCTTAGGTGGTAATCCTAAGACAAGCTCAAAAATACCGGAAAATTCACAAACTACTTGAATGAGAGAAATAACATTTTCCTCATCATGTGGGTTTAAAGAATAAAATGATGCCACCGAATTGGAATCGAAATCATTAAGAAAAATTAAAAACCTGCTTAACAGATTGAGAATGTCGAAGATGGATAGTCCTCTCGGGACATATGATATGGGCTTCATAATGATTAAGCCAATCCTTTTCCAAAAATCAATTCCGAAGCCTAAGTAGCACATAACATGCAAATCGGATCGGAAAGCATAATCACATAAAATAATTCCGACATTTTTACAAAGTAGACTGAGTGTTGCGGATCCACCAACCGGATTCGCAATTCTCAGTGAAGTCATCAAGCCCATAATATTTGAAGAAAAAGTATCGACAAGTTCTTTTGATATAAAAGAATGAGATGCACCCGTATAAAAAAAACTCGAATAGGATAATCATGAAACAAATTAATGCCATCAAGGACTGAATGAGAAGTACCTTGACCAAGAGAAGTGTCACTAGGAGCTTGCACAACATTTAGCTTTCCCTCCTTCCTGCTTTGAAGTATGGGACACGCAGATATATGATGACTCAAACTTTTGCAATAGCGACAATAAAGGGGTTTCAAACACTCATTTGCATAGTGGTCCATAGAACCACAATTGTAGCATTGTCCACGACTAGAGGTAGGAGTCTTTGCTACTGAAGTTTATTGCTTCCCTTTCTTGTTGAGATTGGGGCCTTTGAACTAATAGGCATCTTCATGTTATTTCTGAAGTTTTGTTTGGCACCCACAACTTCAACATCACTTTCTTTATCGGCCTCTTCAAGTCGAAGAGTGATATCTACAAGTTGATCGAAAGAAACTTCTAGTTTCAGAAGTAAAGGTTTTTTGAGGTTCTTATTCAACCCATAGACAAATCTCTGACTTTTCTTCAATGGGGTATTAATGTACTCGACCCCATATTTAGAGAGAGATTCAAAAGATGCAACGTAATCCGTCACAGAAGATTCACCTTGTACAAGGTCAATAAAGCGTCGGGCCAAAGTTACTTTTTCAGCTTCCGGCACAAACTTTAACTCGAACCTTTCCCGGAATTGCTCCCAAGTAAGATCCACTTCAACAATTTCCGAGATCAAAAGCTCATACCAATCTAATGCTCTCTCATGGAGCATGCTAGAAGCCACTTGGACTCGATGTAGATTCACAAGATTCATGCGGGAAAAGATGCGATCGCATGTTCTAAGCCAAGATTGGATTTCTATAACGCTTTCGGAACCCTTGAATGGCCTTCCACCCAAATTGGTATAATCTCTGCACAAGTGTGCAAACCCAGATTTAGGATGAGTAGGCTCTGGAATGGGTCCGATAGCTTGAGCATTTTTCACAAGATCTAGAAGTTGCTGAGCAAACATAAATACTCCGTCCTGAGGAGTAGCACTGGATTGACCGGCGCTGGGACGACCTGGTCTAACCATTTCTCTTCTTTAAGAAAGAAAGAAAGAAGAGGAAAAAGGTTATTCTCAAAATAAATATCAAAGAAACTTGATTGATAAAACAAGGTATCATAACAGAAAATAGGATAGAACGGGTCCTAAGACTCGGATAAATCCTAAGGCACGATTCTTAAGAGAGACTTAGGACAATGATCCTTGTTATAATATTCTATATTGTTCTGAAGTTTGGCTCTGATACCAAGCTGTGATGCCCTACCTCTATACTCACACTAACCAAGGACACTACTGGGTAATGCCGTCAATTAGTACGAAGAATAAGGCTGTTGAGGAGCGACAACTGTATAATTGGTTTGAGCGAGAACCGATATGTCAGATAGTATATCATGCATTTCATTTCAAGAGGAAATCTGACATATCCAATCCAAACTAAAATCTACTACACAGTGGCTATGAGGCCTTCGGAAACAAATATAAAATAAGAACAACACAAAATCAGTCACAGGCAGAAACAGATATGAATATAACACATAGAAGTGTACATCAAAGTAGTGGTCAAACAAGATCACCAACATCATAAAAGAATAAGTATACATCAAGGAGTCTCTATCTCAAATGTATAAAAGCAAAAACTACTAAAGTAGTTAGCCAAAAGTCAGAAGCTTGTCCCTGCTAAGAAGTCAAGTGGAAGCACCTGAAACACCTCGGTCTGACCCGAGTATTATTTAAGAAGAAAAATAATAAATGGATCAGTCTAGCTATAAATATCATATAAGATGAGATAGGATAAGAGATATAATAAAAACATATGATAACAATAATGCCATACTTCGACAAGCATACATATGATAACAACAAAAATCATACAATATCTCAAATCATCTCAAATATCCAAAAAAGAATATCACATTCTTTAGCTTATTCACCAAACCTCAAATATTGACAAAACATATCAATGCCAATTGAAAAAATCGGTGAAACACAAATTCCAGAAATCCATAATAGAAAATCCAGAAAACACAAAAGGGGGAGGCCTAACATAAACGGGATGTTATCCCATGGGTCGCTAACCCATAAAATGAGCTGAACATCGACGCCCCTAAAAAGATACACCCCATGCATAAACGAACATCGACGCACCTAAAAAGATACGCCCCATGCATAAACGAACATCGATGCACCTAAAAAGATACGCCCCATGCGCCGACTTATCGAGCCGATTGCTCCACGAATAGTCAAAAGACCATGGGTTGTTAGCCCATAGAATGAGACGAAGCTCCACAAAACTGGGTACAGTCCCCCATGTGGACAAAAAGACCTCGCATATCGCTAGTTTAAACCATAAAATGATCGCCATCGATCAATAAGAAGTGTGAATTACACTAAGCTAGTAAATAAATGAGTTTAGCTTCATGTCCCATAACCACTGGCTTAACTTAAATATTTACGAACAAATTGTAGATTTCCACTCAAAAATTGTCACAGGATTTCAATCGAACAAATATAAGAATTAACCGACGAAGTAAACGCAAGCGTTTCATACCACTTGTTTTGCTAAGTCGTTTAATTAGATTTCTCGTACGAATGAGGTAAAGGTTTGTATATACTAATAGATTGGAAAACGGTTTTAAAAACGAGCTTTGTAATTAAAAGTAGTGTTGAAATCATTTTTGTGAAAGAGTTTGAGTATTTACTACTAGTATAGAAACCTTTGTATTTAAAAGTGACAAATCACAGAAATGATTGTAAAAACAATCAATCACCAAAAATTCACATTCGATGGCGTGAATCAAAACCATAGAAATCAATATCAAATCCTTAAATGGATATTCCCAAAAATCCAGAAAAGAAGTCATCAAAGTCGATAATAAATGACAACAACCAACCGGATCAACCAAAAATCGATATAAAATGGAAAGCCACATAAAACAGGCAAATTGGCTGAATTTAACAGCTCTAGATGTTTGGTGGTTCACCAGATGTCTGAGATGAAAGGCTGGAATTTTCATTCTAGATCGCTCAGACGTCTGGGAAGTAAGCTCAGACGTCTGAGCTGAAAGACTGGAATTTTTATTCCGTAGCTTCAGACGTCTGAGCTTAATACCAGACGTCTGAGCTGAAGCTTAGGGCAATATTTTGCCTAGGCCAATGATGGCCAAATTATATCGGAAGCGATCAGACGAGAGACGATGGTTAGGGATTTACGCCAAGCGACTACCCAGCCCTATAGGCTCACCAATACGCTCTGAACAACATATCCAAACATCCATATAAGGATTTTCATAGATTTTGACTTCAAAATACCAAAAATTGGAATATTCATCAAACCAATTCAATTCAAAAGCAGATGGACAAGAAATAAATGTTAGGAATTCATACCTAATAACTATCGAAGGTATAGACATAGATGTGAGTTCAAGAACTCACCTTTAAACCCAAAAACACGAATGAGAAGCTCTAAAACAAAGGAAAGTCCGATTCCTCTTCAACTTCAACTCAAGAAGCTCCAATCTAAGCTCATAAGCAAATATTTCCTAAGTTAGGGTTTAGAAATTTCTGAAAATTAAAGAGAGATTGAGATGGAGAAGATGAAGAGGATGCTTACCTAAGCTTCTCTTTGATTTCTAGAACTTGAATCTTGAATTTCCTAATAATCTAGGGTTTAGGAATTTTGATTTCCTCTTCTTTCCCCCATTTTCCTTTTAGCTTTAGAGTGTTAGGAAATGTTATGAATGAATGAAGAGGAGTGGAGTGGGAGTTATTATTGTAGAGGAGTTGGGTTCTTTGTTAGGTTAGTGGGTTGAAACCCAAACCCAAAGCCCCAAATGAAAATATCAAAATTCTAATCAACTCCAAACATATCGATGGTTATACTCAAAAAGGTCGCAAATGCTATTTTGGACTCAATGGAAATGGTCTCGAGTCCGGATTTGACCGTTTACAAAAAGTCACATTTTGGACTTTTTAAATTCAACTAACGATGCTATATTTAAATAAATCATTTAAATATATTATCGTAAAAATATGCGGGTTGTTACAGAGCTTGCTACTCGCGGTGAAAGAGACAAGGTGGTTGAACGTGCTAAAAAAGTGGATGCATTTGTCAAGAAGGAGGTTGAAGCTAGGGAACAACGGATAATGAAGATATTTCAGCCATTGCTTAACAAATATAACGCTAACATGCTCAAATTCCGCAAATTGGAGTGGTTCAACAATGATTACCCTAGATTTATTACCCTTGCTTGGGAACAAATTATCGAGGAAGAAAAGGAATTTCTTAAAGGTGGATCAATCTTATCGATGGATTGATTACGTTACTATATAAGCTTTTGTAGAGAGATTATATCCAGAGACCAATTCATTTCATGTTCCCTTTGGTGAGATGTCGATTAGTTTAGATAATGTTTATCGCATCTTAGAGTTCCCGTTGTGGGGACGAGTTTATTTAAAGAAAATAGTAGAAAAGTTATTACCTTAAGTGATTGTGCAAAGCTTTTAGTTGATGATCTTGAGATAGAAGAAATGGAGGCACGTGACGAGCTGGAAGGTAAGCATTTAATAAGGATGGATTGGCTGAAAAGTAAATTTTCCAGTACATCAGAAGTGGAAAATGCTGATACAAATGCATATAATCAAGTCACTCGTGCTTTTCTTCTTTATGTGTTGGGTTGTTCAGTTTTCTTTGATAAATCAGGCATAAAGATTTCTATCCATTACATGAATGCTTTAAGAGAAGTTGGTTATCTTAACGAGCAAGCATGGGGCATAGCAGTATTAGCATATCTATACCGTCAACTTGGTTTGGCATATAGGAAAAAAGTGAAGTCGATTAGTGGATGTTTAACTTTGTTGATGGTATGCTTACAAACATATATATTAATAGTTCATTTTTTACATTTTTACAATGGAATAATATTTGTATTAAATTTACCGGGCATAGATTTATAACCACTTTCTTAGTTTGATTCCGACTGGAGCTCCTAATGAAGACTATGACTATGCAATGCAATGGATGTGCAAGTGGACTAGAATGAAACAATGTGCAAAGCTGACTTATGCAATTTTTCGGCTTAGAGAGCAACTCGATTCTTTAACTAAGCAGGATGTAAGTTTTTTCAGTGCACATATTATTATGTTTTGAAAATGCATAATATTGAAATGATTTGTTTATTTTAAAAAATTGTAGGTATGTTGGGACCCTTATTCAGAAATAAGAAGTCATTATCCATTGAATGAGTTTGCTTTTTATAACGACATTATTGTTTACTTCGGCATTGTTGAACTTTGTTCTCTTTTAAATTCAATTAATATAACAATATTTAGATAAGGAAGAAATCTATCCTCCCTTATAAAACCAAACTCGAGAGAAAACAAGTAGAGATAAACAGATTATATAGGGAGTTAGATAAGCAAATAAAGAAGCATAATGTACTTTCTGATAAGTATCACAGGCTTGATAGAAGTGCATCGGTGCCGGCATCTTTTAAGCATCAAAAGGCTGCCCCTACTAAAGAGAGCGGGTCTTCGCTATGACACTCTCTTAAAAGAAAATCAGGAGTTAATCACCCTATTTTGAATGCTGATTGAGGAAAGAGATACTTTAATCAACTTCTTATATAAGGCTTACTGTAGACATTCAATTATTGATTTTTCATACTTAGGCGAATTTAGTGAGGGTCTACTTAGGCGTTTGCATAAGAGATACTTTGATGAATTCGTATTTGACCCGCACCTTGGAGCTTGTTGGAAATCGATTCCCTGAGATCTCCCCCCTGAAAAGCTTAATTACCATATGAACAAATTTGTCTCTGAGTTTTTTTCTTAGTCTGTTTTGTATGAACCAGATGAGTAATTGTAAACATGTATCAATGTATTGATCTATAAATATTTGTTTTAGTCTTGCTTTTTGTGCTTATCTTCACCTTATTATATTATCACAGAATGATTTTTTGTCTGGCTAACTTGTTTCTAAAGACCATTTAAGGCAGTACGTCAAATTGAGACGATTTTATCTTGAAAAGGCATCAATTTTAAAATCTTCGAAACTAGCAAGATACTGCTTCCTTAGAGATTTACAAAAACTTTACTAGGAACATCCTCGTCTTCGATTTGATTTCCCTAATGATGAAAAAGAGAATCTTTTTAAGGAAATCAGGACATTCCACTCTAAATTAATTTGTGGTCGTGATAGTCCCCCAGCTGGGAACTGGGACTATAGTAGATGCCCACCGGTTATCACTCTAGAAGGAGCTAATATACCTTTTTATTCAACAGTTAACCTCTCCGCTAATTCATTAGATAAAGTTAGAAATGTAGTCTCTCAACTTTAGATGTAAATCAATTGTTTATTGTATCTTTTGATTTCATCGTTGTTCGAGTTGTAATCTTTTATTATAATAATAAAGAGATTTTTCACCTTGATTTTGACTTTATTTTGTTTCCTTTTGCTTAAATAGAAGTTACAATTATCTGCAGCTCCTCTTCCCTTTGATTTAACATCACGCATCGCTAATCTTAGAGCTATACTGTTAAATGAATGTGGAAGGAGTGAACCTCTTGATGATATATTACTGACACACTTCATGGCAATGTTGAAGCCTTGCAATGGCATAAAAGATATTTACTTCAGAAAGCCATTGTTAGTAATCTGAAAAATCAAATTGCCTATCTTGAGGCCGATGTTAAAGGCAAAGATGAAATAATTTCTTCACTGAAGTGATAGGTAAAGTCAAACCCTTCAATCGACTTCGATCATAAGATGTTGGAGCTTATTCAACAAATTAGCGACTTGGAGTTGAAACTGAAGGACAGTCAGACGCAGTATGAATCATTGGAATACTATAAGAGATAAGATTTCGAGCATTGAATCACCAGCACCTCGCACTACTCCCTCTGTTTCCAGATCTACGAGGTCTACTTCCCTTATTGCCCAAAAATTCCCCACAATGCTTACCCTTCTCCTGGCATGGACGAGAACATTGTGGGTGAATGGTGCAGGAAAGTAAATTTTGAAATAGCTAGGTATTTTGATGAGCAACAAAAAGAAAAATATTTGCAAAGTATTAATGAGAGTGCCGCCAAGATTCAGAAGCTTGAATGTGATAATTACTTCCTTTAGAAGTGCAGAATTAGAAAGGGAAAATAAGACTCTTAGGGGCACAAACAGAGCTTTCAACCATGCTCTAAAGACAAATATTGATACAATCGATGAACCAGACAGGGCAAGGAAGAAGGAAAAGAAACTTAAAGAAGTTCTCTACGCCGTAATTCGTCACATAATTGATCCTTCGATCGCTGAGAATCTTAGCAAGGCCGCTCAAGACTTATGACATATTTATATCTTTGAAATGTGTAGATTTCACTACAACAAAAATACCCTATTACAACGCCCTTTTTACAACGGGCATTGGCTGCCCGTTGTAATAGAAGGCTATTACAACGGTCCATTAAGGCCCGTTGTAATAGATGCCCTATACAACGCCCTTTTTACGATGGGCAATGACTACCCGTTGTAATAGAATGCTATTACAATGGTCCTTTCATGCCCGTTGTAATAGATGTCAATTTTACAACGTTCACAAAATACCCATTGTAATATATGCCAATTTTACAACGGTCACAAAATGCCCGTTGTAAGAGGTGCCAATTTTACAACGCTCATAACGCCCGTTGTAATAGGTGGCAATTTTACAACGGGCTAAAAATGCCCGTTGTAATAGGTGCCAATTTTACAACGGTCATAAAATGCCCGTTGTAATAAATGTTTGTTGTCAATTTTCGACAATCAATAATTAATAATTACAATGCTTTTTTAAAATTAATATTTGTTATTTATTAATATTTAATAATTAATCATTAATAATATTATATTAATCATATGTTAATAATTACTAATTATAATATTATATTACTAATTACTAGTTACTAACCATTAAAAATATTATATTATTTATTAATATTTAATAATTAACCATTAATAATATTATATTAATCATTTATATATAATCAGTATTCCAACCGGCTTAATTTTACTTTCCAGTTATTAGTAAGTAATATCGAGTAATTAATATTAAATATATAATAATTTATAATTAATAAGAAATATTAATAATTTATGATTAATAATTACTATTAAAAATTAATAATTAATATTAAGAATTAAAAATTAATAATACATATATATTAATTATTAATAGTTAATAATTAACATTAAATTATAATTAATAAATATGAAGTAACATTTAGTAATTAGTTTTTACGAATTAATAATTACGATTAAATAATTAATTTTCTCGATTATTTTCATTATTCGTAAAATTTTCAGCTCTATCTGCCCGTTGTAATAGATGTCAATTGCAACTATTTTCTTCTGCATGTTGTAGTAGATGCCGACCGATCGTCGTTGCATTCGATTAATGTTTAATGATTATTATTAATGTTTAAATGATAATAATTAATTTGAAATATGAAACAATTATCATTAATAATTAATATTAATAATTACTATTCAATAATCAATAATTAATTTAATAATTAGTATAATAATAAATAATAATTATTATTAAATAATTAATAATTAATAAACAAGTATTAATGTTTAATAATTAATAATTAACATTAAAAGTTAATAAATAAGAAGTAATAATCAATATTAATAATAAGAAGTAATAATTAATGTTAGTAATTAATATTTATAATTATTTATTAATAATACGATAATTTATAATTAATAACATCAATATTTAATAATAGTTAAATATTAATTATATTGAATAATTAATAATATTAATATTTAATAATTAATTATTAATGATATTAATATTTAATATTAATTAATACTCAATAATTAATCATTAATAATTAAATTTTAATAATTAACTTTTAATAATTAATAATTAATAATTATTATTTAATAATCAAAGTTTATTATTTAATATTTAGTTAATTTACAATTTTAATAATTATTATTTAGTAATTTGGGGTTTTCAGCCTCAAGGCAAAAGTTGTGAAAAATTTAATTTCAGGGACAAGAAGTTTGCTTTTTAGGCTAAAGCACACTTGTTAGTGTAAATTATAGAATAATAGTTGTAACTATCATTTTCTGTTAACACTAAAATATGTCCTTCAGACAAAAAGCAAACTTGTCCCTCAGAATAAAAAAATTTGCAACTTTTTCCCTTTGCCTATTTCCCTGTAGTAATTTACTATAGTTTTATAATTAAAATTAATAATCAATAACTATTGATAATTTCCTATGTAGTAATATATTTAGTAATTAATGATAAATAATTACTACTACTACGTAATAATATATACATAATAACTAGTATTTAATTATAATATATTTAGTTTAATAATTAATAATTTCTTAATAAATAATTATGTTTTCAAATAGACTCTCCGTTTAATAATCCGTCATCTTGCGGACTTGCACCGCCCTTTCATCAAATTTACTTGTCCCGCTTTTGTTTTTCATCTTCCCGCTTTCCTTTTTCATCGAATGCTTCGCATCTGAATATACTTCGTTCTCCCCTCAAACTATCCCTAAATTACTAAGCCCCATAAAATCCCCAAACCTACAAGCAAAATCATTTCCTTTCCTCTTCGACCATGAAATGACCACTCAAACCCTACTTTCTCATTCCACTCTCTAAATAAACCAACAAAATACCAAAAAAATAAATAAATAAATCGCAGAAATGAGAGAGATTCTACACATTCAAGGGGGCCAATGTGGGAACCAAATTAGCGTGAAATTCTGGGAAGTGGTATGTGCTGAGCACGGTATAGATGCGACTGGTCGCTATAATGGCGATTCAGATCTACAGCTTGAGAGAATCAACGTTTACTATAATGAAGCGAGCTTGAGTCGATTTGTCCCACGTGCGGTGTTGATGGATCTAGAGCCAGGAACTATGGATGCGATCAGATCTGGACCGTATGGTCAGATTTTTAGGCCTGATAATTTTGTTTTTGGGCAGAGTGGAGCAGGTAATAATTGGGCGAAAGGACATTATACTGAAGGAGCGGAGTTGATTGATTCTGTCCTTGATGTTGTGAGGAAGGAGGTAGAAAACTGCGATTGCTTGCAAGGTATATGATTTGTTTGATCTTATTCTTTGTACTTATATATTACTATTAACTTTAGTATTTTAGATAAGTTCAGATTTAGATCTGAGATGTTTAGATTGATGGAGCAAGATTGTTTTGATAGATTGTTTTTGATCTTGAAGTTGGTTAAGTAGTTGATCTGTATAAACAAGGATATAGATGATTTGATGTAGATTTTGTAAGCGGGATATGGACTTTACCTTTGTGGTCATAAGTATCTTATTCTACTTGCACTACTCATCACCACTCATTTGTGCAAGTCTGATTTTATGATGCATTAGAGTTACCATATTATAGATTGTTAGTGAAACTACACAATAATGATGAAGAGAACTTTTTAAACCGTGTTTTTAGAATTTACATTGAACTTTGAATATTATCTTAGTAAATCTTAGTAATTATATATATATATATATATCTTGACTATACATTATTATTATCACAAACAAATTTCAAAGTGAATTTTGTTCAGAAGTACAATTTTACATGGATATTTCATTTCTAATAGTTTTGGGTTGGCAGCAATGATGTTAAAATCCTAATGTTATCCTTGCACTTTTATATTCAATGAAGATGCCTGTGGGGAAAATTGAACTGAGATGCCTTGAAACTTTTTAAATAACATTTTTTTCACTATGCACATTTAACAGGTTTGCATCTGTTCCTAAATATTCTAACATTAGATCGATGTAAGCAGACTATGTTTCAAATGTGTGATCCATAAAAGAATCTTCATGTTTTAACATGAAGACATAATGACTTATTAAGTTATATGAACATGCATGTAAGGTTTTTCTTTTCTTTTCGGAAAAAAATATTTACTTTAATAAAAAGATAATATTTTCTCAGGATATCATGAAGTGTATGATTGCCACCTGATGATTAGCAATATTCCTAAGATAATGCTCATCGTTTGAAGAGAAAGTTGTGCTAAAGTTATACGAGCTTGGAAAATAATCTTTTTTGGTAAACTACTACTTAATCGAACTTGCTCACATTTATATATTGTAATGAAATAAGGTTAAAACTTTTATTTGCTTTTTAATAATTTTAAATTTATGATTATACAATTTGAATCCATAGAAATATGTGGATTGAAATTTCATTTATATTCGTTGGTTGGCAGCAATGATGTTATAATACTAATGTTATCCTTGCATTTTGACATTCAATGAAGATGCTTATGGGGAAAATTTAACTAAGATGCCTTGAACAAATTTAAAATCATGTTTTCATCATGCACTTAGCAGGTTTACTTCTGTCCCTACACATTTGTTCCATCACTGGATAGATGTAGACTGATATTGTTTCAAATGTACGATCCACGAATATGTTGTCATATTTTAACGTTACATACCAAGTTATACGATGTAAGTTCTTTCGAAAAGGTATGATTGCTAACGTAAATTTGAATTCATAAAAATACGTGGAGGATATTTTCATTTATACTTTTTGGTTCGAATCTCGCATCCGACAACCATCATCACCAGCCCTGTGATTTGGAACATGTTTAAGGGTCCATTGCATACTCCTTAGGGGTTTATAAGCGGAAGCTTGGTTCTCTAAGATATCAGAAGGAAATAAATAAATGAACGGATGAATAAATCTGTTGCAATTTAGCAAGATCTATAAGTTGGTAGCAAGAAGCAAATAGAAATCAAATTCACTAGAATATATGTCATATGAAGCATCCTAGTCACAAAAATTTTCTTTATGCTGATATATATCAGAACCATGAATGAATAAGGGTCAACATGCTATCAATATTCAATAAGTGCCTATATTTTTAATTTTACTTCTCTTATCTTATTAGGCTTATACCATGGAGCTGGAAGCCGAAGTAGCCAAATTGAAAGAACAAAACCGGGAATTGGAGAAGAAACATGTATCTTGTTCCTGAACTTGCAAACATTTAGTGCAAACATTTTGGAATTCTTACAGGAAAATGCCATTGGAATGATTATTATGCTCAGGTTAACTCCAGATTTAATTTTACAGGATGTTACAGACTATATATTCAGTGAATTTTCATCATCTAATTTTTATGTAGGTTAAGGACTTGTTGGCTATCTTAGATTTGTCATCTAACACCTCTGGTCTAACTTCCAAAGAAGCTTTATGCTTATGTGTTAATGCTTTTTGTATTTGGCTATTATGAAACTAGTTGTCATGTGTATGTAAGAACTATGTCAATATAAACTTATCTAACTTTTTGGAATGTGTTGGAATTTTATGACTCTAGCTTTTAGTCTTTTCGTATGTAATTTTGGTTGTTTTATGATAATATTTATTACTCGTTAAATTATTCATTATTGGTATGGATGTACTACATGGATACTGCTGTAATTTTTTTTTAAATTTGCATTTATTTTGCAACGGTCAGAGCATGTTGTTATACGACCTTTTTACAATGGTCTATGCATGTTGTCAAAAGGGATTTCGCAACGGTCAATGCATGTTGTGAAATAGGCTATGCAACTTGTAATGTAGTACGTTGCAATGGTCAGAAACCGTTGCAATATCATGTATTACAACGGGCTTTAATTGTTGTCATAGAGTCTATTACAAGGGCTGATGCCCGTTGTAAAAAGGTGTATTATAGCGGTCTTTTACAACGTTTATTGCCCGTTGTAAAATACGGTCGACCTATTACAACGAGGCCTAATACAACGGGCGCATGCCCGTTGTGAAATCCATGTTACAACGGGCATTGCCCATTGTAAAAAGGTTGTTTTGTTGTAGTGTTTGTCTTGTATATATGTAAATGACTTCATAAGTTTTGTAAACAATTTCATAAGTTATGTAAATCATATAAACTTCGTAAATATCGCCTGATTTGTAGTTCTTTTCTGTAATGTCGCCTCTGAAATGCTTTTTGATAGCTCATTAATTAATTTCTATATTTGTTGAATCCTTTATTTCTTTTTGCTGTGTTGATCGCCCTGAAAAGTAAGAAACAAATAATATTTTCAATTGTTAGCATGAAATTGACATGCAAATCTATGTATATCATTTGCATAGACTAATAAATCATCTTGTTAATCGCATGAAAAGTAGTTTATATCAAATATCAAAATCCCATTTTTAACCGTAATGAGAGATAATTAAGAATTTAACTTCAACCATTTGGCTGGGATGTCTGAAATTTGTTGATAGGAAATCTCGCCCTATCACGAGGGCATAAATGTTGGAAAGTGATTTTCAAGAGAGATTTAATAAAGAGCTAAATCTAGAGATCATTATCTGAATATTTCTAGTAGAAACCCATTGACCTATTCTCGGGTATTAATGAAATTTGAAAACCTAGAAATCTAAGACCCAGATTCGGCATCAATGAAAACTTATAATAATGATCTTCTTGAGAGTATTCTTTGACCCAGTTTCGGGCATTTGTAATAGATAAATAAAAATCCATTACTGAAATCTTACACCCAGAATAGGGCACAAATAAGTAGCAGTCTCGAAACCCAGATTCAAGTATAATAAAGATAGTTAACGATTGATAAAGACCCGATACCTAGATTCAGGTATTAGTTGATGAAATTCAGATATGAGAGACACGAAACCTAGATTCAGGTATTAATAGATGATGTTTAGAAATGAGAGTCCCGAAACCCAGATTCGGGTATTAATCAGTGCAGCTCTGTTCTACTCCTTTAATGCAGGAACCCTTCAGGTCTTTGATTGGTTGCCTCTTGAGCTCGAACGTCTTAATCCATAATTGGATATATACCGCTTCTCAGGTTCAGACATCTTAGTTCATGATTTGATGAGCCTCTTCTTAGGCTTAGACATCTTAGTCCATTGTTGAATGAGCCTCCTCTTAGGCTTAGACATCTTAGTCCATTGTTTGACGAGCCTCTTCTTGGGCTTGGACATCTTAGTCCATTATTGTCCGGTGCTCTTGGTTAGCTCATCTTAGAGGCTAGAACCAAAGAATTACCCGACCTCCTTCCAAAAGGCGCCTTGACTTGGCCAGAGACATGGTCAAGGGCTTGTTTGGTGCTTTAACCTGGCCATCTTATAGCGCGGATAAAGGCTTACTCCGACCTCTCCCTCCATGAGGGCCCTGCCCTGGCCATAGCGTGGCGCAGACATGGGCTTGATTGGTGCTTTACCGTGACCATCTTGTGGCGCGGATAAAGGTTTACTCCATCCTCCCTCTAGGAGGTGCCTTGACCTAACCAGAGGCACGGCCAAGAGCTTGTTCAGTGCTTTAACCTGACCATCTTACGACACGGATAAACACTTACCCGCCCTCCCTCCAGGAAGTGCTCTGCTCTGGCCAACTCGGTGCGGACAGAGGCTTTCTACCATCTTAGGTAGACTACCATCTTAGGTAGCATCCAAATATAAGAAGTATTTCACTCCCAACCATGTAGATTTTTATTTGAAAAGCAACTCTTTATTGATGTTTCTCAAATTCTTTTTACAAATTCAAGAATCTTTCCTTATCGAAAGAAATTGATGATCATCCCCTCCAGGGCTCGGCAACGATTGGTTTCATGACCAATCATCATGTGGTAGTAACAGTAGGATCCTCCTGGATTCCTTTCATGTTTTGGCTTCTTTTTCTTGATGTTGTTAAGGTGCACTCTTTTGGAAGTCTAGACTTGAAGCTTGATTCTTGAGGATGGATTTTTGACTTTTTGTTTCTTGGCCTTACAGTTTCATACTCTTCAATTATGTTTCTTTTGCCACCCTTTGTAGTTCTTGTGTAGGAAGTGTTCTTGTTGTAGGTTGGTGCCACTTATTTGCAAAGGCATTGCAATATGCCATTATCTCTTTCTCAAAGATTGTGCCATTGGAATAGTGTTGGATGGTTCTTCTCATTTGATGGAATACATTATCACTTCCATTTGTCCTTTTTCCTAAGGAAAAAATCGGGGTGAGGCCAACATGAAAGGGGTTTAAGCTCCATTTCTCAGGATCGTATGATTCTGCTTTTTTCTTATTTATAATTCTTAGGGCTTCTAATATGAGCCTTTGATCTTCATTCTGATTGGAATCCTTAATAATTATTGGGGAGAATCCTGCTAAGTGTGGTTCAGAGGACCCTTGTTTGGATCTTGTGATTCTTCTAGCTATGATTAAACCATAGTAGATGAATTTGAGATTGAGTTAAGTAGGGTTAGAGACAAGTTGAGTCGGGTGTTCAACCAAGTCAGAGGTTGGAGCCCTCATTTTAGTGCCAAAAATGTTAACAAGAAATCCTTTCAACACCCCAAAGTAGAGTTTTGGAATAAGGTTTTTCCCTTAGGTAAATGGATAGGAGTGGAATGGGTATATCCTCCTTGAATTTCCTTTTTAGTAAATTGATGAAGTATAAAGTTGTTCAGTCTGACCTTTCGACTCAGTCGAAAGGGTTGGCTTCTTCCTTTATCATCTTTTGATCCTATTGAGACAGATTGGTTTTCCCTTTGAAGGCTCACCTTTCGAAATGGTTGAGATACCCTGGATAAGGTTTTCCTTGGTTGGTTTCGACCTGGTCGAAGACCTTAGTTATTGTATGGCTAGGGCTTTATCCAAGAATCTGAGGCAGAGATTTTGACCTGTCGAAAGCTGTAGGCTTAAATGTCTCGGGTTTGGATTGGAAATCTCAGGTGACAGTGGTTTGGGGATAGGTTTCGACCTTGTCAAAATTCCAGGTTTAAGTAGACTATGGTTAGGTTTCGACCTTGTCGAAAGAAATAGCCCAATGGATGATAGTTTGGTGCACTTAACTAAAGTTATTTGAATATACAAGGTTTCGACTATGTCGGCAGGTACCTTTCAATGTAGACGACACCTGAAACACAAGATTAGACCTGACAAAATCTTTAAAAATAGTAAAGTAATCTGAAATATTTGAGACATTCTTTCACAAGCAAAAGAAGACTTTATTACTCAAAATTCCCAAATCAATTGTGAAATTAGGGTTTACAGCTCTCTCGATTAAGAAAATACAAGTTTGGAGTGACTGGAATCGGATCCCCAAAACTTGACCCCTTGGGTCTTATTTATAGATGCATGTCAGCACCTTTCGACCCTAAAGCTTTCGACTTGGTCGAAAGGTGACTGCTGAATAACTCAAGTATGCTTCCACCATCGTTGAAAGAAACGACTGCGCTTCTCTTCTTTGTTTTGCCTTGTAAGAGCTTTCAACTATATCGATAGGCTTTATTTAGCGGTTTCGATGGTGTTGAGGTGCCGTTGGTTTCAACACTCATGGTTGCTTATGAAATCTTGTTTCTGACTTGATGCGGAACCCTCCTGGGTCACAATGGCTTCGATCGGTTCGGAAGGCTTATTATAGCTTTTGAAAGGGTTGTTCGGGACAATACTAGCTTTCAAGTAGTTTAAATGAAGGCAAAACCATTGATTTCGAATGGTTTGGTGCATATTCAGAGAGCTATTCTTCATTGCCTTCGAAAGGTGTGGCTTTGACTCATTCAAAAGGTCTTCATGCATTGGGAATCACCTAGTCGAAAGGTGGTTACTGAAGGTGGAAGGGTGCTTTCGACTCCTTGGACTCCCTCGAAAGGTTAGTGCCTTCTGGATTTTGATTATAGAAACCTTTCGACATCTTTGAAAGGTTCTGAAGTTTTCAGACTTTGGTGGTAGCATCCCTTCGACTCCTTCAAAATGTCTAGCTGGAACCTTTTTCCTCTTGTTCTTCTTTGACCTCTGCTCAAATTGGTTTCGTCTAAGTTGAAAGGTGGGTTTTTGGAGTAACAGTAATTATATACATAAGTACCATCACTTTCACATTTAAGCAATGTACGACTTAAAGTTTCATCATGACGCTCTTCATGTGTTCCCTTGGTCGATACATGGCTTTTAGAGGAATTTGTTTACCCATTGTAATCGCAACACTCTCCGTCATGTCTATCATTTCCTCTACAATTCTCATTAAGAATATTATATTAAATTATATCTTCATATCTAATTGCGTTCAACGAATGCAATATAAAGAAAATTTTGATTCAATTCCGCAAACTCCTAACATTATTTAATCAATTCGAAAAAAAATAAACTATAGCTTTGGAACAGGAAACATATATTTTCTTCCAACAATTTAATTTTTCAATTGCTTTGAAGATGATAAAAATTAAAGTAAATCTCCATTTCAACTTTCATGAATTTGAGAAGGTAAGAAGATAGAGAGGATAAATTAAATGCAGCAAAAGCAGAAAAGAAAAAATGAAGAAGAAATGATAAAATTGGTAAATGATGGGCTGAGAAAAGGAAATTGTTGGGTATATTTTTTACTAAATACCAGGGTGGAAAAGAAGAATTAAGGGGTGTTAATAGATATAATCAAGATAATATCTACTTGACTTTTTTTTTCTTCTTTTCTTTTAAGTAATTTGAAAGTTAATTCGTTTTATATGTTGGATGAACTATGATTACGTCAAGCATGTTCTATAATGACTTGTAAATAATAAATGAAATTTGATCGATTCTAGATTATGGATGCACTTACATCTATGATTTTAGCCAATTGTAACACTTGTACTTCGCATACATAAGAAACTGGAAATCAAATAATTACATACCATATGTACCATGATTTGTGACTAGCATATTCGACTTTGACTCATGAGTCGAACTTTGACCTGACTTTGACTTTGGACTTGCATAACACATTTGACTTCGACTTCAAACTTGCATATCGACTTACACAATGACTTCGACCTTAAATGACGTTTCACATGACTTTGACTTTAGTGATTAAAGCAAGGATCATTATGCACATATACATCAATTTGGTGACTTCGACTAACTCCAATACAGCTTCTCTTTGAATTAACACTGCTTTTACACACTTTTGGGATTATAAATTGTCAAAATTATTTGCACCAAGTTAGGAATTGTTTGTTTTGGCAAAATATATGAAACTAATCTCGCAGTAACCATTTATCGTGTCAATGTCAATTGTTAGTTAAATGTCAACTTTGAACGGGCTTAACTCAGATTGCGGGTGTTGATTCTCATGAGGAACCGGTTTAAAGCTGTTAGAGAGAATAGGGATAATTTTGGAGCATAGGATAAGACATTTTGCAGTTTTTGGTAGTAAAGTTGCGAGACTTTAATAATTGCATTCATAAAGTCTCGCATGCTTTTGTCTTAAGTCAAACACGATCAAATAAGATGGTTGAATTGTATTCATAAAGTCTCGCATACTTTTGACAAGCAGGACCTATATTTTGGACTTGCTATATCAAGTAGTTGATCAGCTATACCATGCTACTATTTTTAGAGGAACATGCCAAGTAAACTTTATTAAAAAAGAAAAATCTTCGAAAGTGAACGAATTACGTATGGTGATCGGTTACAGTATACAAAAGCATATCACTTTTACTCTTACTTTTAAGCAATGTGCGACTTAAAGTTTCATGATGACGCTCTTCATGTGCTCCCTTGGTCGATACATGGCCTCGAGAGGAATTTGTTTACCCATTGTAATCGCAACGCTCTCGGTCATGTCTATCATTTCCTCTCCAATTCTCTTCCAATCAAAACACTGCACCACCGACCCCAACACCGAGCCCACCATTCTCCTTGCAAGAATCTCCCCAGGACACTTCATCCTTCCCATTCCAAATATCAGCATTTTGCTTATGTCATGCTTCCCACTTTGGAACCTTTCCGGTTCAAATTTCAAGGGCTCCACCCAAGTATCGGGGTCCCTATGAATCCTATATGCATTGACTAAAAGCATTGTTCCTTTCGGAATATTGTACCCTCCTACCACGCAGTTTTCCGACGCTTCATGCGGCACCATCAGTGGGCCTGCTGGTTTTAGTCTAAGCGTTTCGTTTATGACACATTGGAGGTATGGAAGATTTTGAACATCCGACTCTAGCACTAGCCTTTCACCTCCTATCTTTTCATCCATCTCCGCTTGTAGTTTCTTTAGTTTCTCTGGATTGTTCAAAAGCAACGTTAGACCCCATTCGATCGTGTTTGATGACGTGTCCGTTCCTGCTGCCAACATAGTCTGCAATTCATTAATTGTTAACAACTGTTAGTCTACCTACATCTCTGTTATATATATCACAAAGAACTGATCATCAGTTAAAGTTAGTATAGACATACGATGGCGAACCCTTTGATGATTTCATCTGTGTAGTACTTGGGGTCTGTTTTCTGAAGCGAAAGCATGGTTGCCATAATGGTTTTCTTCTTCTGTTCGTCTGTGCTGCTATGTCTTATATCATCTAGCAGTTTCTGGAAAAACTCATTTCTGTACTTGGCTATTGACGCTACCTTCTTCTTCCATCCATTTAAGTTCAACCATCCTAAGAAAGGCAGGTAATCTGCAATGTTTGTTCTGCCTCCTAGTATTGAAAACACATCCTCCACCCAATCACGGAACGCTTCTTCCTCGTTTGCCTCTGAACTTACTTGTTCTTTGTCCGAGAACATCTTTGCAGCCATCATTCTCATTATGTCGTTCAATATTATCGTCAAAATTTTGGACTTCATCTCAACCTTTGTAAACTCCCTGAATTAAATTCATCAACAAACAACCCATCAACACATCTCTACATATAACAAGTAGGAATATATAGACGGTATTTACTATGCTGTTAAAATTTGACCTACCCATCAATGTTGGACTCCTGAAAGAGAGTTCGAACCAGAGTTTGCAATTCGGCAGTACGAACATCAGCAGATACATTGAGAGAGTGAGGGGCCAAGAGCTCGGAAGAAGCAAGCTTTCTCATATTGCGCCAGTGATCCCCATAATTGCTTGTTCCCAAAACAGTGAAATTGTATGAAAATTCCTTGAGTGAAGGAAACTGAGGGCGGTTAGCGAATACAGGGCCATGGGAAAGAAGGCTTTCTTCGGCCAAGGCTCCGTTGGCTACAACTAGAACTTTACGGTTGCCAAAACGAAGGGAGAGGATAGGGCCCAGTTTATCATGCATTCGGTTTACGGTGTGGTGCAGTGGTTCCTTGATGCTTAAGAGATGAAGATGGCCTATTATTGGAAGAGCTAATGGACTTGGTGGGCTTTTGCCTTTGTTTAAGAAGATGGAGAAGAGTGCTGCTGCTGAAAGAGTGCTTATGGCTATGTAGATCATAATGAGCTCCATTGCTGTAATGGTGAGCTTGCTGTGAATAATTTTAGTGTGATGTTAATGGTAAGGATTTGGACTTCATTTATAGTGAGATTTCTGAAGCTGGTTAGAAGCTTCGTTCATGTATAATATTGATTCATGCACATGCAGATGGAACGTGAATAAACAATCGTATAATTGTCTTCGCTTGTATAGCACCAGCATTTACCGCTTAATAGGACAAGTGTTTTTAGGTCCCTGGAAAAAAGTTGTGTTGAATATTTTCGAGGACAGTTGATTACTCAAGTTGCATTACTTTGACACTTCAGTCAGTGATTGCGTTCTACCACTGAATTGCATTAACATCTCCCATTGGCTCCTAACAACGTTGGTCGCCCGTTTTATTTTCCTCCTCCCTTTTCTTCAAACATGGCTTGCAGCGACAAATGGATGACTTAAAATTACAGACATCTGTCATGGCACGTACGTCACCTCAACAAGAAAAACTCCGATTTTGTGGATACGTTGAAGGCCCAGTACGTACTACTTGTCACACAACAGTATTTTCTCAAAGACGCCCGTCTTTAGTGGAAGTGGTGAAATAATAATACATTTTTGTTACTACTTGAGTCAATAAGATACTACAATGAATACTTGAGTCGGCACTTGAATAATAATACAAAAGCATTCTTGCCTTCTTTTTATCGGGTATCACATCTTTGAATGAAAAATACAGTAAATGTAAACAATGCACATCTTATTTTCTTCACTATATGATACTATAATAAGATAATTATGTTTGAAAATCTCTAATTGTTATGCATTTGTATACTTATGCATCCCGCACACCTGAATGGACCACCTTTAAATATTAGAAACCAACAGCTATAAATACTATTTAATATGCATGCCTCTCCTATATCATTCCAATCTTACTGCATATCCAAATTACTAACTAATAATCCCTAATTACAACTTAGCAAGAAAAATGGAACTAACTCCTGGTATGTCTGCTCTAGTCACCGGAGGTGCTAATGGAATAGGTAACAGATACTAACACAATAATTCAATCCATTGTATGTATAGTTGCCTTAAGGACATACATAATTTAAAATGCTACAATACATATACTTACTTGACATTTACCTCTGTTTCAGGGAAAGCTATCGCCCGGGCTCTTGCAAAAAACGGTCTCTTGGTAACTGTTGTTGATTTTTCCGAAGAGAGAGGAACTGAAACTGTTTCCTTGTTAGAAAAGGAGAACAAAAGGTTCCATCCTGACATAGATCATCCTACTGCAATGTTCATCAAGTGCGATGTTACTAATACTGGTATTTGACTTATAACTGTAACACTACTCTATCGTATATAAGATTTCACTGTGACAATTAATTTTCAAATAATTAGATTAACAGCAATTCACCTTAACCATTAAGTTAACAACAAACTTTGGTTCGATTTGGTGTAGGAGATGTCTCTGCTGCATTTGAGAAGCATGTAGAGATATATGGAGGTCTAGACATTTGTATAAACAGTGCAGGAGTTGGTACTACAGTAAAACGTTTTGATGCAGATGTATCCGATGGCATTAGCACATGGAGGCGTATCATTAGCATAAACTTTGTTGCTGTTATTGACTGCACTAGAATTGCGGTAAGATATAGCATTTTGGTTTACAGGGCAGATGATAAATAATAACTGCTGCGTGATAAACAGTTTTCAGAACATTCGAATTTCCATTACCATTTTGCAGGTCCAAACAATGCGGAAAACTAAGAAGCCTGGGGTGATTATCAACCTCGGATCAGCATCGGGTCTTTACCCTATGTGTGTCGATCCAATCTATTCAGCCAGTAAAGGTATGAATTAGATGCATTTTCTTATATATTATGTGAGCATTTGGCACTTTGAAGTAATCTTTACATATAGAAAAGTTGCAGATAAATTTTTGGAGCTCGAACAAAAACTATTTTTCATTCTTTCATGATAAGATGAGCAGTAGAGAAAAATGAAAAACTGTATTATTTGCTCATGTCTGTTGATTACAGTGAGGAGTCTAATTTATACAGTTAGTTGAGCTGTCATAGAAAGTAAAAAGTAATACATGGACCTATTCTATACATTGCAATCTATTTATTATGTATCGTACACTCTAACATTCCCCCTTCAAGATGGACTTGGTTGAGAAGACACAAGACCAATCTTGGAAGAAAGAAAATGATGCTGTTCGGCTCCAAGTGGCTTTGTCATTATATCTGCTAGCTGCAAACCTGATCTGACTAATACAAATCAATGTGACATTCTTCCACTCTTTCTCTGATGTAGTGACAATCTGATTTCAGGTGTTTCGTTCTTTCATGAAAAATGGGATTTTCTGCAATATGTTGTGCTGCTTTGTTATCACAGTACATTGGTATTGGTTTAGGAATCTGAACTTGCAAATCAGCCAATAAACCATCTAACCATACAACTTCACTGGCACTATAACTCATGCTTCTATACTCTACTTCACATGAGCTTTTCGAAACTGTTTTCTGTTTCTTGGTTTTCCAAGAAATGAGAAAATCACCAAGAAACATGCAGTACCCTGTTAAAGATCTTGCTGTAAACATGCAATTTCCCCAGTCAGCATCACAGTATGCACCCAACTTCAGAGAATTATTTGCTGGATAAAACAGACCATAGTTGATAGTGCCCTTCAAATACTTCAAAATATGAATTGCTGCTGAAAAATGAGGAGCTCTAGGACAAGATAGAAACTGACTAAGCTGTTGAACAGCATAAGAAATGTCAGGTCTCGTCATATTCAAATAAAGAAGTTTACCAACAACGCTTCTAAAAATTTCAGGATCAGACAATATTTGTTCTTCATCAGTGCTGAGTTTCAGACCCTTAGGAAGAGGAAATCCAACAATGCCACAATTTTCCAAATTTGTATCTCTTAACAAGTCCAAAATATACTTTCTTTGGTTTAGTAAAATCCCATCCTTTGATCTGGATACCTCAATACCCAGGAAATATTTAAGCTGATCCAAATCTTTGATTGTAAAAGCTTTGTGTAAAACTTGTTTCAATTCACAAATCAGCTGCACATTTGATCCCGTGATCAACAAATCATCCACATATGCTACAACAACAGTGAAATCATCTCCTTGCTGCTTTGTGAACATAGAATAATCTTGTTTAGACTGCACAAAACCAAATTGAAGAAGCAGCTTGCATAGTTCATAATTCCATTGCCTGGAAGCTTGTCTTAACCCATACAAAGACCTTTTAAGTTTACAAACCATACCTGGTTTTGCATTATATCCGGGAGGTGGTAACATGTAAACCTCTTCATCAATGTATCCATGAAGAAAAGCATTGTTAATATCACATTGATGCAATTCCCAGCTCTGTGCGGCAGCAAGAGCAATTACAGTTCTTACAGTTGTAAACTTGGCAACTGGACTGAATGTATGTTTGAAATCCTTGCCTTTTATTTGTTTGTCACCTCGAGCAACTAACCTAGCTTTACATCTCTCAATGGTTCCATCAGGTTTAAACTTGATTTTGTAAACCCATTTACAAGCAATTGCTTGTTTACCAGGTGGTAACACAGTCATCTCCCAAGTTTTATTTTCTTCCAAAGCAGCAACCTCTTTATTCATTGCTTCAACCCATTTCAAGTCATTTTTTGCTTGGTTGTAAGAGTTTGGTTCATGAGTGGATAACATTTTGGCTAGATTAACTAAGGATTCTTTATCAAGATGAGATAAACTACTTTCAGTATACACACTGAAAGCAGCAGATTCTGATGATTCAGATGCAGTTTTAGAAGTATAAGGGTGTTTTATAGGAAGAGTAACAACAAAATCTTTGAATTTATTGGGAAGAGAAGTGTCCCTATTAGACTAATAGAAGATATGTGAGGTGGAATATTTGTAGTGTGAGGAGGAGAAGTATCACTTGTAATAGGAGAAAAAGAGTTTGTTTGAGAAGAAGTATCATTTGTAATAGAAGGAGAAGATAATGAAGAATTATCAGAAGATAAAGGATTGTACTGTTTCCCATCATCAGAAATAACAACAGGTTGGACTAAAGGAATAGAATTTGGAAGAGAAGAAGAATCAACTTCTCTAAAAGGAAACTTATCCTCTTTAAATAAAACATCTCTACTCAAAATGATTTTATGACTATCCAAATCAAACAACTTGTATCCTTTTTGTGCATAAGGGTATCCAACCAAAATACACCTTGTTGACTTAGGAGCAAATTTATCCCTTGTTTTTATTTCAGGATAACAAAGGCAGCCAATGACTTTCAAATGATCATAATCAGGTTGCCTTCCCATTAACATTTCAAAAGGAGTTTTCCACTTTAAGACAGAACTAGGCATTAGATTCACAAGGTATGTTGCAGACAACAAACAATCTCCCCAAAACTTTGTAGGCAAACCAGCATGAAGTTTTATAGCCCTAGCAGTTTCTACAAGATGTCTATGCTTTCTCTCAACCCTCCCATTCTGTTGAGGGTTTCCAGGAATAGTTCTCTGATGTACTATCCCTTTTTGAGCAAACAAATTATGACAAGACTCTTGGATGATCTCAGTCCCATTATCACTCCTAATGACCTTAACCTTTGTCCTGAACTGTGTTTCAACATAGACTAGGAAAGCACTAATCACACTATATACTTGATGTTTGTTCTGAATTAAGTGAGTCCAAGTAGTTCTAGTATGATCATCTAAAATTGTCAAGAAATATCTAGCACCAGAATAACAAGCAACTTTATACGGACCCCACAAATCCATATGAACAAGATCAAATTTATGCATAGCATGAGATACTGATAATGCAAATGGCAACTTATGATGTTTAGCAAACACACAAACTTCACAACGAAATCCATCTTTATTATCATCAGAATGTTTACAACATAGATGCATCATTTTTCCAGTTGAAACATGACCTAACCTAGCATGAAGAATATCAAAACTAGGAACACTAACACTAGAATTTGCAACATGCTTATTTTCAGACAAAACATCATCAGAAACATTAGAAATTGAAACAATATTGGAAGATAGTTCATTGAATCTATACAATCCAGCATGTCTTGTACCAGTGGCCTTGATATGTTTAGTTATAGGGTCCAGAAAGAAACAAAATTTTTGTTGAAATAAAGCAACAAGGTTATTTTGATCAAGCAATCTGCCAACAGAAAGCAAATTGTGTTTGAATTGAGGAACAAACAAGACATTTTTGAGGTGTATTTGTGGAGTTATAGGAACTGTTCCAATTATTGACACTATCTTACAAGATCCATCAGGAAGACCAACTTTAATAGGATTTTTAAGAGTTTGTGTGAAGCTAAACATTCTAAGATGAGATGCCATATGATCAGATGCACCAGTATCTATTATCCAAGATTTTTTATGCATAAAATGATTATCAACTTTTGCATTTGAAGTAATTATACCTGCAAAGTTAACTGCATTCGGATGAGCACAAGAAGTATTGTTATTGTTGTTCATCATCTTCAAAATCTCCTGGTAAATAGCCGAAACCATATTTGGATCAATATTTTTTGAAGTAGAACCAGATGTACCAGAAACAGAAGAACTTTGCTTATTGCAATCTCCAAAATCAAGAGGATCATTCAAAGTACCATCTCCAGAACCAACCTCATGCACATTTGCTGCCATCTTCTTCCCTTTGTTACCAAGATACCAATCAGGATACCCGATCAACTTGAAACATTAATCAATTGACCTTTAGCCTTGCAATGATCACATATTCTATCTCCTTTGTCAGCCTTAAGCTTCTTAAAATCCTTCTTAACAACACCAACTCCATGTTTAAAGCCTCCTTTACTAGTCATCAAAGCACTGGCTTTAGTAGAAGAATCAATAGAGAGACTGTTCTGTTTCTCAATTTGTTGCAACATATAATAAGCTTTGTTTGGAGTAGGTAAAGGATCAAGACTCAAAATATTTGTTTTAACAGTATCATATGCCCTATTTAGACCAGCCAACAACTGTATCAATTTTAACCTTTGATCTGCCTCAATAATTTTCTTGAGAATGCTACAACTACATGATTTGAGCGCCCCACATGTGCAATCAGGATAACCTTCAAGAACTTGAAGTTCATCCCAAACTCGTTTCATCTTGCCGTAATAATCACTAATTGAACTATTGTTTTGCTGAATCGAAGTAAGAGTGCGATGCAATTCAAAAGGCTGAGGAACATTTGAAGTACCATACCTCTCTTTAATCTCAGACCAAAGATGCTGTGAGGAATTGACAAACACAAAATCTTGTGCAATCGTCTTCTCCATTGAATTACTGAGCCATGACATCACCAAGTAATCATTGCGAATCCATTTATGATAATCGGGAGATGCTTCATCTAGCTTTTTTAAGGTTCCATCAACAAATCCGAATTTGTTTCTTGCGATTAATGCCATTTTCACACTTCGACTCCAGTTGATGTAGTTGCTGCCATCAAAGGTGTAATTCGTCAGTGATTGAAGTGGCAAATCACTTCCAGTAAGATAATAAGGATCGTTGAAATTGATTCCATTGTTGATGTTGTTCTGATTAGATGAAGAACCCTCAGAAATAAATTCAGGCATCTTGAGAAGAAATTAAGAACGAATTCACCAAAAAAAATATGAGTGAAATCGCAAAAGTTAGGTCAAGAAAATCAATCGAGATAAGCAAGCAATTTCAAAAGAAATTAAAGAACAAATCAACAACACGTTGATTGAATCGAAGAAAATTTTGTGGAATTTAGAAAAAAAATCAAGCACCTAAGCTCTGATACCATGATAAGATGAGCAGTAGAGAAAAATGAAAAACTGTATTATTTGCTCATGTCTGTTGATTACAGTGAGGAGTCTAATTTATACAGTTAGTTGAGCTGTCATAGAAAGTAAAAAGTAATACATGGACCTATTCTATACATTGCAATCTATTTATTATGTATCGTACACTCTAACATTTCATTCATTTATTTGCAGGTGGGGTTGTTCTATTTACTCGATCATGCAGTACATTAAGTCGTGAAGGGATCCGTGTTAATGTCCTTTGTCCTGAGGTATAATTTGATAAAATTATGATTTTTTTTCTTCTTTTCAGAGCTAAATAACCTTATGCTTTATAAATACATATGTACGTACTTGACACAATATATAATACACTGATTTCATGAAGTTCGTCGATACCGGCATAATATCAGAGAACAATTTGGCAGATGTTAAATTGGTTGGTGGATATATGCCAATGAAGACGGTTGTAGAAGGTATAGATCACAGCTAAATTAATAATATAATGACAAGAAGATAATATAAACCAAAAAGGACAAATATTTTGTTTATCTATGGCTTTCCTTAATACCTAACATGCTACATCTATATATCTCAGGTGCATTTAAACTTATAAAAGATGAGAGCAAAGCCGGAGCATGTTTATGGATCACTAACCGTAGAGGCACAGAATATTTGCCTACTTCCGAAGAAGAGAACAAAATATGGGGCAATTTAGTGACAAAATGGCAAGGGAAAGTATACGCAGAGCTTCCGACAACAAAACCCGATCCAGCATGGTCGCTACTAAAAGACTTTTGCAACCTCCATAAATATCTACCTTCATTGTCTGTTTGTGAAAAAGTAGAGGGTGAGGATGAAATTCCAAGCTGTGTACGGTACTGTGCGGGTACAATGCAACCAAGTGGAGTAAACTTCTGGGCCAAGGAGAAGTTGATATCATTTGATAATGCAAAGAGAAGCTACAGTTATGAAGTAACAGAGAGTAGCATTGGGGTTGAAGGGTATATTGCAACATTACAAGTAGTCGAGGGAGGTGTTGATAATGATGATGGGTGTAAGATTGAGTGGTCTTTTGAGTTCAAACCTCTAGAAGGTTTCAATGAGGCGGGTTATACCGTTGTTTTGCAACATTGGATTAAGGAGATGGCTAAGAAAGTTGAAGATGGTTTGGTGATGAATGGTCATTAATGATTAATGAGATTAAGATGAAGATGCAGTGTTTTTCTTTCAAAACAAATGTTTCGTGCGTTCAAAAATAATGTACCCCGAGGGATTGTTGTTATACATTTTGAGTAAAATAATGTACCCCTTTTTGTTATAAAGGGGCGTTGTTATGCATTTGAGTAATAGGAATTTTAACTAAAATTGTACTTTTCCTACTTAACATTTAATTCGATTCATCATCACAATCATATAAGCAAATTTCATCAAACAGTAGGGCTATAGGAGGTTGGAATGAGTTACTAAGGTCCATTTAGTTTTTCTTTTTAGTTTTGTATTTTCGGTCAAAAAATTTAAAAAATGACGCTAATATATAAAATAGAAAACAAATTTATTTTGTTTTTCGTGTTTTGAGAAATATAAAAAAAAGGAAAAGAATCCATCCCCTGCATCGTCCCTCAATACCCTCCGTCGTCCATCCATCGTCGTCGTAATGGCGGTCTAATATTTTAAAATTTTCTTCCGTTATTCTCATATTTTGTTATGAATGTTGAAAACGGAAAACATGAAACACAAAATGAAACCAACCAGACCCTAAGGCAGCGTTTGGTTTAAAAACGAATTTTGTATTTTCGGTTTTCAATATGTATATCAATTATGAGAAGAATGAAGTGACGACGGAGGGGATGAAAGAAAAACGAATGAAAGGACGAAGGGATAGAGGGACGACTGAAGAATGGATTGTTTCACGTGCTTGTGTTATTTTCCAAAACATGGAAAATAAAATAAGTTTGTTTTCTATTTTGTATGTTAACTTCGTTTTCTAAATCGATCGTTTTCAGCAGTATAAATGCGTCGTGTGCATTTTTGCATGGACGAAAACACAAAACTAAAAATAACAAACAAACACAACCTAAAGTTCTTACTGAAAACATATACCTAAAACTTGTGGTATCTTTTGTTGGAATTCCTTAAAGTTGAATGAAATATAAAGTCCAACATCTTCAAATTGTGAGAGCTATATTGGTTTAAATATAGCTTTCTCATGAGGAGGTTGGGGGCCTGGGGCTCCCAAATGTATGCTTCGTTGTGAGGAGGGAGATCATGCATCACCACCACACACGCGCGCCGCCGCCGTCCGACCGAACCGAACTGGGTCGGGTTTGGGTCTAATATGATACTCATATTTTTACTCCAAACTGGACCCGACACAACTCCTGAAGTGAAGCGCGCGCAAACGAACGGGTATGGACGCGGGTACAAAACAGATCCATTAGAGGGCATAGCAGACAGAGGTACGGACGCGACTGTTTGAGCGAACGGGTGCAGACACGACCGTTCGGAAGGGATACGGACCACTATAAATAAGGAGGAAAACGGATCACTTTCCTCACTCATTTTTCCAATTTCGAATCTCTCTCTTCTCCTCTGATAAATACTGATTCAAATCACAGAGTGATATACTCATTACAATTTCGAGCAGAATTCGTCTGTTGTATCTTGGGAGAATTTTGAAATAAAATTCTTAAGGAAATCGTTACGACGAGCCTCAGACATATTCCGGTTAGAATTCTACTTTATTCTACATTCTATCCTTTATTTTGGTTATACTATTTATTCAAAATAGTATAACGCTGTTGTTGTAATTTATTTACAACAATCATATTGTTATAATAATTAACACATAATTCCAGTGTAGTGAAAATATGAGTTATAAACTTGTGCGACGAGTTTATAATTGATTATTCTCTGTTTTGGTATACTAGACGTATAACATCTTTCACCAAATACATAACTTAAATATGGACATTCAATAAAAACGGTTCATTTATCCTCATTCCAAATTATCATATTATAGAAATTAGCTACTTTTAAAGATAAAAAGAGACGGAAAAAAAATCATGTAATAGTTGTGGAAAATTGAAATCCTTTTGGCATTTTTTATTTTTTCATTTTAAAAAGTGCAAGATGTTGAACTCAAGCTGGTGTACAGCGGGGAAAGAAGCAAATGCACACACTAGGTGATGCATAAGTTGATTTTCATTTACATTTCACTTCGAATTTCATGGTTACATAATGAAACGTTCAAATGATAATAAATCAAGGAATCAATATCAAATAACATTCAAATTGGGTACAGGTAGGATGAAAAATAATTATCTCAAAGATCTACAAACAATCCAAGATATACAGATTCCAAAATAAATGTGCACAATTTTATTTCATTCTTGTTTGAAAGGATAAAAAATGAGGAAAGACATTTCTTATAACTGTTATTATAAATAGTCCCATTTGCTTCATTATTCTATACATTGTAGAACTGACAACGTTTCCTCTTTGAGAACTTATTCTCAATCTCATAGACAGAATTGCAATGTCTTTAGCTGAGAAGACTTGACGATGGAGAAAGAACTGCAGGACAACACTAAAGCAACAACTCATAACTTACCATGGGCGTTGTTTGGAGATTTTAGCCGTGTTAGGAACAATTATGAAAAAATTAGAGGTAAATACCTGAATCAAAGTTGCATGACTTTAATGATAGCATTTTAAATTTTGAGCTTAGTGATATTCCACTCAAAGATTCAATATACTTGGAATTCTGGTCCCTGAAGAAATGTTTCAACTAAAATTGATAGCGTCAGTGAATGTAGACAAGTTAATTACATTCAAAAAGACTATAGTTGAGTATTTATGCACACTCCACTGATCATACTCCAATTCTACTGAAAATTAGTGGGGAAAAGTGAAGTTTGTGGAATTAAATTTTTAGATATGTGCATTGATTTATTTGGTGGGTTGTATATGTGACTATAACATTGATAGTGGAGTATGAAATTCAAGTATAATTGAATCCGTATTATTTTGTATGGCATTGTGTTAATATCTCTCACCAAAAACTTATGTAGCTTTCTTGTTTCCAAAGTTGTCTTCTTTCCTCTTAAGATGGCAATTTTACTTTTAGTGGAAAAATTAATGAGAAGCCATGAGAATGAAGATTTCTTTTGTTAAATGTAAAATGGGACAATGAATGATGGTGTCGGGGATTAAGTGTATTATTTCTTAATGGGCATGGGTTTGCATGCCTCATTTAATCATTGAATTCCACGCACTTATACACATTACATTCATTCAATATTCTTCTCTTCGCTATAAATTAATTATTTCTCATTTAATTAATTATTCTCGGCATTACATCCTCTAAGGTATACTAAAATTTCAACTTCTCTGCAGCTACAACAACTATACAGGTAAACAACAAGGAATTTGAAGACTTCTAATATTCAATAATTATCCAAAGCTAAATTATTTACACAAATGTAATAGTTAAAAATTTCCCCATTTTAGAAGAAGAGCACCCAATGATTTACTCTGAAAATTACCCATTAAAAAAGAAGAAAATATTGTAAATCCACATAAAATTGCCCACTAACTCCACATTTCATTTACCATTTGTTTTCTATATTGAAAACCCTAAATCTCCCTAAATTACCAATTAAATCCTTAATTATAGTAAATCATAACCTTGCTTTGATGGGTAATGAGAAGAAATTTGATGAAAAAAACAACTCATTTTAAGTAAAAAGTACAAATATAACATAAGAAGTTAAGTATGATTCAAAATTTGGTAGAAGAATGTTGTTTTAATTTGATTAGCTTGAAAAACTCACAATGGTTTAGTGTGGAAAATGCTTTTGTTAATTAAATTGTTGTGATTTTTGTTGCGCAAAACCTAACAAAGGCTAAAATTGTTGCAGAAGCCTATCCCAAAATCTTATATCTCTCAAGTCACAAAGGGATAATATTGGATAATAATATTTGAAGACAAATAATGATGAAGACAGTTCTAAAACACAAAGAAATCAAGAAAACCAACACACAAGGTTCCATCCAACAACCATTAATATTGATTCTCATAGACAATTGTTCACAACTAATCCACTGAATAAATGTAAACAAAACAAAAATAGAATCAATAACCTAATTGAGAATGAAACCTTAATCTCTATGGCAATGGCTTCTTAGTGTTTAGAGAAGAAGAATAAGGATGGAAGAAGAAAGAAACATCAAAATACTTTTCCACTTCCTCTTCTAGGCTATATTTTTAACAATCAATTACTTAATGTCCAAGTTAATATATAGATATATGACAAAAATTAAATTGATTAACCACTTAGAGAGAAATAAACATAAACAAATATGCCTGTTAATTAGGGGAAATTCAAATTTTCTATTTCCTTCTTTTGTATATTTTTTCCTTCTAAATGTGATTTTATATCATCGTAATTTAACACTCCACCTTGATGCAAAATCACACATCTTCAACATACACTCGATTTCCATCTTCAACCAAAACGGCTCTTCAAAGCGAAAAATAAGAAATAGACTCCATCGAATAAAACACAAAAGCCGGTCATTTCTGTAACGACTTGATTTTTCGACGCTCGAAAGTCGACATTAATACATCCACTGTATCAAATGCCGCGCAATCGAATGCCGAAAAACCGAACCATTAGGATTAAAAGAAGAGGTAGAAGAAGACAGAAGAAAGAAAGAACAGAAAAACAGAAACAGAAACAATATCAGAATCTCACATTTCGCAGCGGAACAATATATATAATAGATGAATCAATAATCTTTAAAACAAAAGACTATCAGTTTATACATACATCAATCAGAGTCAATATACAACTCAAAACAACAATGGACAGTTATATAAACTTGTCCTCATACAGAATACACAGCGGAATAAATAAACAAGTACGATAGTACGCTTCGCCATCCAGCTCATCTCCAAAGCTCCAGAATATCCAGAATATCCTGATAACATAACTCTAGGCTGCCCGTGTGGAAAATTATGGGCACCCAGAGTTTAGAAAGGTGACAATAAACTCCGAGTTAGTCATGGTGACTGGTGTGAGATCGTAAAACAGTTATTTTCGCAAAGAAAATAAAACAATTCGCAATGCTTTTGGAAAATGAAACTACCATAAGGCCTCCCGCCACACACACAATGCAAACGCAGAATTGGAGGAGATTTCTCCTTATGATAGTCAAAAATGCTTATTACGCAAAATCAATTGATATTATTATTAATGTCTAGTGTGGAAAACATTTCGAAAGTATAATATCAATCTTAGCCAACATACAACCATTGTTGTATGCCTACTATAACTACTACGTTCAATAGCAGGTTACCACCACATTCCATAGCAGGTAATACAATTAAAAACCGTACAGGGTTCGTATTGTTTCTTTGGATTTCCAACAAATGATCAGGCAAATGAACTTCCTTATACCGAAATAGAACGCCTCTGGAAAGACGCCCCGAGAACCTAACCGGATCTCTGCAAACAAAAGACCGACGCTACCTCACGCTCTAACCGAGCTGTAACTAGGTAACTAACACATGAGCTATGCCATTCCCCGGTCGTTACCGACCTTTATACGAGGATCCTCAATCACAAAGTAACAGTCACAAAGTAAAATCAACATAGGTAAAATATCTGGGATCCATACCATGATATCACCTTTTATCCAGAAGGAAATGGCATTCCCTAGGGGCGCTACCCCTACAAACCTTTGCCGCAACATTCCTGTTTCGACCATTACCGGGTTGTGAGGCTCGACGAAGTCTCGTCCACATACACTATGCTTTTTCCAAAGCCACGCTTTTTCACAAAGCCACGCTTTGATCCACAAATGATCAACAACACTTCGTATGCCACATTACCAAATTGGGAATGTATCACTAGTAACCATCAACTACATAACCTCTGAGCTCATACGTCTCAGAGAAGGGTGTTAAGCTAAGAGAATAAATTCTCCGCCACCAACAGAAATGTATTTGATAGAAACCAGCTTTACATCTCAAAGTGTAATGTCAGACACACATCCATACAAGTCCGTTCCGGGATCGAACGGAACCGAAGGCACTTCCAAAGAAGCCCTTGCAATCCGGATATTCACTAATCACGTCCGGACTTCCCATCAATAAAAGAGTGATATAAATCTCTATACCGGAGCAACTCGGTGCAGAGACATTCGACAGGTGGTCCTTTCAGTTTCACAAATATCCGGTCTTCACACCGGTCTGCAAATGCAATCCATTCACGACGTATTACTATTCGGAATGGGTTATATGACACAAAGGTCCTCTCCCGGCTTAACCGAATAATGAGCGTTTGTTTTAAAAAAACAAATCAAGTGTCATTTCAAAGGCAAATATTGATAGTCTGTTATTTAACTATCAAACAACATTCACAACAATCAACCAATTTAAATAATTTTTCCCAAATTATTAAATTTCAAATCTCTTCACAAGATATATATTTTCCACACTTCACATTTGAAAACCAATTTCAAATCATATTTTCACACTTCACATTTGAAAACCAATTTCAAATCGCATTTTCACACTTCACGTTTGAAAACCAATTTCAAATCATATTTTCCACACTTTAAAAATAAATCAATATTTATTTTTAAAACAAATTTCCCTTTCCATTATAAATTCTATTCGGAATTTACATTCTCAAATATTCACTTTTAACACCAAATCAGCTTTCAAATTGATTTCTCAATTTATTCCAAATCCCAAATCGAATTCCAAATTGATTTCTGAATTTACTTCAACACCGAATCACATTTCAAATTGATTCTAACTTTTAATCCCAAATACCAAATCATTTTTACAAATCGATTTCCAAATTTATTCTCAACACAAAAATACATTTTCATTCAAACACCAAGTAAATTTTCATATTGATTTCCCAAATTTTTATTTCAAATACCCAATCAATTATCAATTTGATTTCAAACAAATTTATCTCCTTTTAAATAAATTCTTTTATTTTTCCAAACCATCTAAAATTCAATTTTAATTTCAGAAATCCAAAGTCAATTATTTCTGGTATCCAACGATACCAAAAATACATTCGCCTAAATTATAGCCTTCAACAAATTCAATCGCAGATATAATCATACACAGATTATAAATAATCAATCACACAACATATGAAATCAATTCAAATGTTTTGAGGAATCCTGTTGGATCCCTCCAACCTGTTTCCCTGCA
The DNA here is from genome assembly GCA_030737815.1 of Allium fistulosum. Classification (NCBI taxonomy): domain Eukaryota; kingdom Viridiplantae; phylum Streptophyta; class Magnoliopsida; order Asparagales; family Amaryllidaceae; genus Allium; species Allium fistulosum. Next base: position 858,789,854 of record CM060907.1, read on the forward strand.
TCCACAGATGTTAGCACAATACCAATTCCACTTCAAGGTGGAATATCGCGGTATATGGGATTTATAAAAAATATCATCCGCTTACTAACGGCGCAATAGGGTCTCATCCGCTATATAATGCGGAAAATCATCAACTGCAATATATACATATGCCAATATATATATTGCTATATATATAGATATATCCTACTATATCTAATATCACAATCCAAACGGAAATCAATCAATAACTGCAAAAAAATCCACTTTCAAATTTGAGTGAGAAGATCTCACCTTAGCTTTTTATTTTGCATTCCATTTTCCATTTTGACCATTTCTTCATTGTATTAAACCTTGTATAACAATTTATACAATTTATCAATATTCGAATTAAATCGAACAACTCAAATTTCCATTTGCTAATTTTAATTAACCAATTTCTATAATTCCTTATAAAAAATAACTAGTTGATTTTCAATGTATATATGTATATCATCATTTTATTTTTTTCATCTCAGGCTGCTTAAAATAAATTTATATAGGTTAAGAAATCTACATTACCTATTCATATATACATACTGTAACATATCTTCCTTTTATGATTTCATATATACATAAAATCGTCTGTTTTCAAACATATATATCTGAAAACAGAAACTACTATATATGTATAAATTTATATAACTCTTTACTGTAAAATCTTCCCAGCTCTATACATATATATTTGTAAAATTTTAAAATTATGATTTTTTTACATTCCTTTCTCTGTTTAATTATACGCATAGATAAATATTTATTTATGCACATCCCAAAAATCTAAGTTTGAATATATATATATATATATTTATAATTTCCCTTAAAAAGTTTTCTGTTTTAACTTTATATATATATATACATATAGACTACATATACATGTATTTATTAAATAAAATTTTAAATTGGAAAAATACTGTAGAATGCTTAACACCTTACTGTAATATTTTTTTTCTTTTATTTATATATATATTTAAAAAAAATTTTTAAACAAAATGGAAGATTCCTTCACTATTGAGCATGAACTTCATCCACCATCACAGTCGAACGCACTCCAACCTTCTGCTCGACTTCGCGATTTGCCATTTCTCGACCACCACCACGCTCTAACGCCAGTCGCCGCCTTCGCAGCCTACTCGCGACCAACTTCGTCGCCGCGCATCTCCAGTTTCACGCGACCTTCCCACTTCGTCATCGCCGACCCCCACGCCTTGCCGCGCACTCTCGCGCCTATCCCCCAGATCGATTCGATTCGAAATAGAATCTAATTCTATTACTTACTCCTTTTTCTTTTCTCGAGCAAGTGCTATGTTGAACTGAGGCAAAAAAAAGAATTCGTTCGTATACTTTTTTTCTCAAAGAATTTAACTCAGACCCCTGGCGATTTTGATTTTGAATCTGTAGGCGGCCGATGTTTTTACTTTATTTGAATTTTCCTTTATCAGAAATAAGACGAAGAGAGGGAGCTCGGCTATTGCTGGTTTCGAACGAAAGAAGATTTTCGATTTGAAACTGAGGAACGTGATTTTCTTCGAACGAGATGATTTCTTTCCTTCGATTGTTTGCCTTTTTTTTGTCTTTGGCTTTCGATTTAAGCTTCTAAGGAAAGAAAGAGGGTACGTGATGCAGTATAGAATAGGTTGGCTGATGGGAAAGAAATTTGACTGGTGAAATGATATAAGATATTTAAATTAAATCTATAAATTATCATCTAGGCGTTTTTATCTCGTACGATCACACGACAGCTCCAATCACCACGAAAATTGAAATCCGATAATAATACAATATTACGGATCCAATGGAACTGGTTTCGTCGAATTTCGAGACTGTGCCCCGGAATGCTATTTTCAAATATCGATTTAAACGATAAATTTCAAAACTGAACAAAACAGTTTCAAATCCAATTCTGAAAGTTCCAATATCTTCAGAATTATCAATATGAATTTCCTAAGCCTTCAGATTATTTTTAATCAGCTTAAAACTGAAGATTCAAATTTTTACCCAAATTCAATAATTTAATCGCCAAATTCACTCTGATATTTGAATTTCAAATTAAACTATCATTCGAATATTTAAACTCAATTAAATATTCACATTTCAAATGTCAAAAATTCAGGGTCGTTACAATCTTTCCCCCTTAAAAGAATTTCGTCCCGAAATTACAAGTTAAGAAGAATGCCCTTATCTCGTCTGTTATTTTCCCAATTCAAACAGTTTTATCAACTCATCAACCCAAATATTTTTATTAAAGATCATTATCATTCCAACTATCTTTCTAAAATCTTCGATAGTTTCCAAACAACTTCATTTACTTCACAATTCAAATTTAAATTTAAATTCAAATTTTAAACTTTCAATATTCCTCAAAAAAATTTCTAACACCCGATATTTTCGAAAAATTCCGCCAGCGTCTCCTTTGCGCGGCTAATACGGTACGACTACAAAACGTCCCTACGGAATCTCAAATCCCAATAGAAAACAAAATGCCAAGTGGCGGAATCCGAAACTCATCAAATTCATACTGTAATTTAAATACATACCTTTTTGTCGAGCAAATTCAAATTATCTTCAAAATTTAATCCAATTCCATTTTCCTTAGCCTTTACAATCCCTGTATATTTTACTGAACAACAATGTCCAAATTCACTTATTGGATTTCCCAATACCAATTTACTTAAGAATTTCATTCATTCATTTCTTAAGTGCAATATAAGTATCACATACTTCTTATATTTGTTTTCACTTCATTAACAAAGTTATATATTCATTTCCGTTCAACTTTTCATTTCAATTCCATTTGAATTCAATGTGACAATTTCAATTTTATTTGAATTCATTTTATCTTCAATTTTCATTCAGATTTTCATTTCGAATTTTACTGGAATTCGATTCATCTTATATTTCTGAATATTGAGCTTTATTCACTTTTATCTCAATTACCAATTTTAAATCTTTTGTCGTTAGTGAAAAATTTCCAAAAATTTCAAAAAATTTCTAACTCCAAGTGAAAACACTAAAAATCCTTTTAAAAATGGATATGGAAAGCACGTTCCCCCATGGATCACAGTTACTCGGCGGTTTCGCTACTATCCCAGTAGACTCGCTTGTAACTGTAGATTTCACATCTCTTGAATTTCGCCATGGTTGTTGCCGTAGATCGTAGTTCATACGGCGGTTACAACACTATCCCAGTGGAATCGCTTGTAACTGTGGGTATCACACCCCTTGAATTACGCTAGCATACATCGTGATCAATCAATATGATCCCATCCCGATCAAATGGACACTCATGCTGAGTTCCAACACCTTCACATTTTTTCAATGGAAGGTACTTTTTCATATCCTTAGTTTAGAAAACCTAATATGTCATATATGTATAGTACTTCATTTCTAATTGATTCCTTTCAATTTTTAATTGGCATTCCATTAATCAAATCTCATTGAAAACCATTCAAATCTATTCCATCTACTAAATTAATTAGTATATTCACTCATCCAATTTAAAATTTCAAATTTCCATATTCAATTCGTCTCGAATTTATTTTATCAATAACAAGGAAATTTCAATTTATTTTTCTTTCTTACTTACTTGAATTTATATACAAATTCAAACCATTTCATTCAACTCACAATTCAATTTTGATTTACTAACTCAACTTCCAATTCATTATTCATGAATTAATAATTTATCAAGTTAGTTTACTTGTATTCAATCCATTTCATTTTATTTTTTTCCAAGTTTGGATTTTTATTCAACTTGATTCAAATCAATCTCATTTCATTTTTCAATTCCAATTCATTTATTTACAAATGTAGCTTCATTTGTTCATTCATAAATTCATTCATTTTTTTCAATTTGAATCTCATTCCAATCCAATTTCAACTATTTTATAAGTTATCAACTTATTTACATTCCATTATTGAATTTTATTTCAAATATTTCCTTGGAATTCTATTCCAAATTATAAATCACATTTACAATTTACACTTACAAATTTCATTCGTATATGAATTTTATTTCCTTATCTTTTTCAATTCATATTTATAAATTTCATTCGTTAAAGGAATTTCTCTCCAAATCTTTGGTTATTATTTTAATTTCTTATTCAGTTTCCATATAACAATGATAATACTTCAATATTATCTTTCCCTAACAACCAAGCATCCATATATTATAATAATTCATAGAAAATCATTTCTTTCCTATACAAAAATAGTTTTGGGCAAAATTATTTCATTCACCCTATTTAAAACAATACCGTGTCAGTTTATCTTGTTTAAGAGTTTAGAAATCCCTATCGATTACAGTTAGCCACCCTGCACCGACCAGAATCTATAAACAATTAACCGATAAGTCAACACAATACAAAACAAAATTTATATTCACTAACATATACGCGCTCATATCTATTATTACACTCACACTCATTCTAGAGTACTACTGACTCTATCTCTAATGAGTAACACCCAACAGAGCAGGGTTGTCGCTTAACCCGATGCTCTGATACCACTTGTAACGACTTGATTTTTCGACGCTCGAAAGTCGACATTAATACGTCCACTGTATCAAATGCCGCACAATCGAATGCCGGAAAACCAAACCATTAGGATTAAAAGAAGAGGTAGAAGAAGACAGAAGAAAGAAAGAACAGAAAAACAGAAATAGAAACAATATCAGAATCTCACATTTCGCAGCGGAACAATATATATAATAAATGAATCAATAATCTTTAAAACAAAAGACTATCAGTTTATACATACATCAATCAGAGTCAATATACAACTCAATACAACAATGGACAGTTATATAAACTTGTCCTCATACAGAATACACAGCGGAATAAATAAACAAGTACGATAGTACGCTTCGCCATCCAGCTCATCTCCAAAGCTCCAGAATATCCAGAATATCCTAATAACATAACTCTAGGCTGCCCGTGTGGAAAATTATGGGCACCCAAAGTTTAGAAAGGGAACAATAAACTCCGAGTCAGTCATGGTGACTGGTGTGAGATCGTAAAACAGTTATTTTCACATAGAAAATAAAACAATTCGCAATGCTTTTGGAAAATGAAACTACCATAAGGCCTCCCGCCACACACACAATGCAAACGCAGAATTGGAGGAGATTTCTCCTTATGATAGTCAAAAATGCTTATTACGCAAAATCAATTGATATTATTATTAATGTCTAGTGTGGAAAACATTTCGAAAGTATAATATCAATCTTAGCCAACATACAACCATTGTTGTATGCCTACTATAGCTACTTCGTTCAATAGCAGGTTACCGCCACATTCCATAGCAGGTAATAAAATTAAAAACCGTACAGGGTTCGTATTGTTTCTTTGGATTTCCAACAAATGATCAGGCAAAGGAACTTCCTTATACCGAAATAGAACGCCTCTGGAAAGATGCCCCGAGAACCTAACCGGATCTCTGCAAACAAAAGACCGACGCTACCTCATGCTCTAACCGAGCTGTAACTAGGTAACTAACACACGAGCTATGCCATTCCCCGGTCGTTACCGACCTTTATCATAGGATCCTCAATCACAAAGCAACAGTCACAAAGTAAAATCAACATAGGTAAAATATCTGGGCTCCATACCATGATATCACCTTTTATCCAGAAGGAAATGGCATTCCCTAAGGGCGCTACCCCTACAAACCTTTGCCGCAACATTCCTGTTTCGACCATTACCGGGTTGTGAGGCTCGACGAAGTCTCATCACATACACTACGCTTTTTCCAAAGCCACGCTTTTTCACAAAGCCACGCTTTGATCCACAAATGATCAACAGCACTTCGTATGCCACATTACCAAATTGGGAATGTATCACTAGTAACCATCAACTACATAATCTCTGAGCTCGTACGTCTCAGAGAAGGGTGTTAAGCTTAGAGAATAAATTCTCCGCCACCAACAGAAATGTATTTGATAGAAACCAGCTTTACATCTCAAAGTGTAATGTCAGACACACATCCATACAAGTCCGTTCCGGGATCGAACGGAATCGAAGGCACTTCCAAAGAAGCCCTTGCAATTCGGATATTCACTAATCACGTCCGGACTTCCCATCACAAAAAGAGTGATATAAATCTCTATACCCGAGCAACTCGGTGCAGACACATTCGACAGGTTGTCCTTTCATTTTCACAAATATCCGGTCTTCACACCGGTCTGCAAATGCAATCCATTCACAACGTATTACTATTCGGAATGGGTTATATGACACAAAGGTCCTCTCCCGGCTTAACCGAATAATGAGCGTTTGTTTTAAAAAAACAAATCAAGTGTCATTTCAAAGGCAAATATTGATAGTCTGTTATTTAACTATCAAACAACATTCACAACAATCAGCCAATTTAAATAATTTTTCCCAAATTATTAAATTTCAAATCTCTTCACAAGATATATATTTTCCACACTTCATATTTGAAAACCAATTTCAAATTATATTTTCACACTTCACATTTGAAAACCAATTTCAAATCGCATTTTCACACTTCACGTTTGAAAACCAATTTCAAATCATATTTTCCGCACTTTAAAAATAAATCAATATTTATTTTTAAAACAAATTTCCCTTTCCTTTATAAATTCTATTCGGAATTTACATTCTCAAATATTCACTTTTAACACCAAATCAGCTTTCAAATTGATTTCTCAATTTATTTCAAATCCCAAATCGAATTCCAAATTGATTTCTGAATTTACTTCAACACCGAATCACATTTCAAATTGATTCTAACTTTTAATCCCAAATACCAAATCATTTTTACAAATCGATTTCCAAATTTATTCTCAACACAAAAATCCATTTTCAGTCAAACACCAAGTAAATTTTCATATTGATTTCCCAAATTTTTATTTCAAATACCCAATCAATTATCAATTTGATTTCAAACAAATTTATCTACTTTTAAATAAATTCTTTTATTTTTCCAAACCATCTAAAATTCAATTTTAATTTCAGAAATCCAAAGTCAATTATTTCTGGTATCCAACGATACCAAAAATACATTCGGCTAAATTATAGCCTTTAACAAATTCAATCGCAGATATAATCATACACAGATTATAAATAATCAATCACACAACATATGAAATCAATTCAAATGTTTTGAGGAATCCTGTTGGATCCCTCCAACCTGTTTCCCTGCATCCACAAATGTTAGCACAATACCAATTCCACTTCGAGGCGGAATATCGCAGTATATGGGATTTATAAAAAATATCATCCGCTTACTAACGGCGCAATAAGGTCTCATCCGCTATATAATGCGGGAAATCATCAACTTCAATATATACATATGCCAATATATATATATTGCTATATATATAGATATATCCTACTATATCTAATATCACAATCCAAACGAAAATCAATCAATAACTGCAAAAAAATCCACTTTCAAATTTGAGTGAGAAGATCTCACCTTAGCTTTTTATTTTGCATTCCATTTTCCATTTTGACCATTTCTTCATTGTATTAAACCTTGTATAACAATTTATACAATTTATCAATATTCGAATTAAATCGAACAACTCAAATTTCCATTTGCTAATTTTAATTAACCAATTTCTATAATTCCTTATAAAAAAATAACTAGTTGATTTTCAATGTATATATGTATATCATCATTTTATTTTTTTCATCTCAGGCTGCTTAAAATAAATTTATATAGGTTAAGAAATCTACATTACCTATTCATATATACATACTGTAACATATCTTCCTTTTATGATTTCATATATACATAAAATCGTCTGTTTTCAAACATATATATCTGAAAACAGAAACTACTATATATGTATAAATTTATATAACTCTTTACTGTAAAATCTTCCCAGCTCTATACATATATATTTGTAAAATTTAAAAAATCCGATTTTTTTTACATTCCTTTCTCTGTTTAATTATACGCATAGATAAATATTTATTTATGCACATCCCAAAAATCTAAGTTTGAATATATATATATATATATTTATAATTTCCCTTAAAAAGTTTTCTGTTTAAACTTTATATATATATATATATATATACATATAGACTACATATACGTGTATTTATTAAATAAAATTTTAAATTGGAAAAATACTGCAGAATGCTTAACACCTTACTGTAATATTTTTTTCTTTTATTTATATATATATTTAAAAAAAAATTTAAACAAAATGGAAGATACCTTCACTATTGAGCACGAACTTCATCCACCATCACAGTCGAACGCACTCCAACAAAATGCAGAATGCCATTTCTCGACCACCACCATGCTCTAACGCCAGTCGCCGCCTTCGCAGCCTACTCGCGACCAACTTCGTCGCCGTGCATCTCTTGTTTCACGCGACCTTCCCACTTCGTCATCGCCGACCCCCACGCCTTGCCGCGCACTCTCGCGCCTACCCCCCCAGATCGATTCGATTCGAAATCGAATCTAATTCTATTACTTACTCCTTTTTCTTTTCTCGAGCAAGGGCTATGTTGAACTGAGGCAAAAAAAAAAAGAATTCGTTCGTATACTTTTTTTCCTCAAAGAATTTAACTCAGACCCCTGGCGATTTTGATTTTGAATCTGTAGGCGGCCGATGTTTTTACTTTATTTGAATTTGCCTTTATCAGAAATAAGACGAAGAGAGGGAGCTCGGCTATTGCTTGTTTCGAACGAAAGAAGATTTTCGATTTGAAACTGAGGAACATGATTTTCTTTGAACGAGATGATTTCTTTCCTTTGATTGTTTGCCATTTTTTATCTCTGGCTTTCGATTTAAGCTTCTAAGGAAAGAAAGAGGGTACGTGATGCAGTAGAGAATAGGTCGGCTAATGGGAAAGAAATTTGACTGGTGAAATGATATAAGATATTTAAATTAAATCGATAAATTATCATCTAGGCGCTTTTATCTCGTACGATCACACTACAGCTCCAATCACCACGAAAATTGAAATCCGATAATAATACAATATTATGGATCCAATGGAACTGGTTTCGTCGAATTCCGAGACTGTGCCCCGGAACGCTATTTTCAAATATCGATTTAAACGATAAATTTCAAAACCGAACAAAACAGTTTCAAATCCAATTCTGAAAGTTCCAATATCTTCAGAATTATCAATATGAATTTCCTAAGTCTTCAGATTATTTTTAATCAGCTTAAAACTGAAGATTCAAATTTTTACCCAAATTCAGTAATTAAATTCAATAATTTAATCGCCAAATTCACTCTGATATTTGAATTTCAAATTAAACTATCATTCGAATATTTAAACTCAATTAAATATTCATATTTCAAATGTCAAAAATTCAGGGTCGTTATAATTTCCAAATCAATCGCCGCTCCCTTCTTTTCAATCACACCAAATCACAAAATTCTACTACCGCTACAAGTGATGCAATCTCCCCATGAGATACACCACACCATTTGGCCTCAAAAGTGGTTGTGATACTACAGAGACCTCTATAAAATCTCCACATGATCACCGTTGATACGTCGAGCATCATCAAAATGAAGACCCCTCTTAGAAATATGACTACTAACACGACCATCAAAAGTCGCGCACATATTCACCTCACCACCTACCTGTGGACTAGGCTTTTCAACCGTCACTTGCTTCCTATTATCGATCACACGACCAACCAATGTATAAAAGTTTCCATCATTTACTACTCCTCTCATCACAATATGACCACCATTGATCACTCTCAAAACTCCACCTCGAGTCTCATAAGTACAACCATGACGGTCCAGCTAACTAAGAGAAATGAGATTATGCAAACTAGTGGGCACAAGTCTCAAGCCCAAAACTTCTCTAACCACACCTTTATGCATACGAAACCGGATAGATCCAATACCACAAACTGGCAGCCACTACAAGAAAAACAGTCTTTTGTAACGCTAATTTATAACGCGTTGTTTCATTGTGTTATCGTTTATTCTAATTTTTTTTATTTGGAGCTTGCATAATGCTTTTAGCGCCAATTATTTCCTTTGGCCAATTCCTCGTCTAATTATTTTGCTCTTCGCTCTTCCTCCTCTTCCCTCTTTCTCAAATTATTCTCTCTCCTTAATAAAATCGGCCAAACTGTTATCCTCCTTCCAATTATCGTCCTTACTTCTAAAGCTACACCATCCTAGCCAAAATTCTCAACTCCGTCTCTCTCCCAAATTCACAATCGCTTTCCCCTAAATAGCCCTAAATCACCCTTGCCCAAATCACCATCGCTCCGTCTTAAGCCTCGTCGTCGCTGCCTCTATCAGTTCGAACACAGAAATCGGTGAGCTTCCAGGCTAATTAGCTTCGATTTATATTTAATGTTAGGATTGTTTTATGAAAACTTTTCGACTTTGCTAGACAGTAGATGGCATGATTAGGAATTTCAAAGTGGTACATTGTTAAAGACAATAACATAACCGACTGTAGTCGGCTATAATTGAATATTAGGATTTTTTAAAATTTGTGTAAGAGAATGTCAATTTCCATTGATGATAGACAATAGTTTGTAATTCTTTATATTTTTCATTTTGTCCAACAACAATTTAGGAAAATTAGGATGAAGAAAATCATGATCATGTTATAAGAGAAGTACAGGGTTTAATGTTTATCTTATTCTCTACCATTTGTGTTTGCATGTTGCAAATAAATCGTATCCACTTTAAATTTTCAAATCTGCACTCAATTTTACTTTATCAAAGAAAAATCATAATTTATTTAAAGATAAGAATAATCATAATTTTACTTTGCATGTTGCAGACTATTCTCCCATACCTAGCCCTAGAATGACAAGCCCTGGTTCTAGTTTTAGAATACATGGTGGAGTTTTATCTCCATTGCATCCGCGTGCAAGCGGGACTACTCCAGGATCACCAACAAAGCAGAGCCATCGTTTTCCACTGCTGCATATTAATGTTAATAAAGTATGTCCTTATTCTACTAATACTATCCAGTCAAGTACTTCTTTGGCAACACCGTGGAGTTTGGGGAGGATGGAGAATCCACTTGGTCCAAGTTCATGCTGGAAAAAAGGGAAGATGATTGGACGAGGTACTTTTGGCCATGTTAATGTCAGATTTAATAGGTATGTATTTTTGCTCATAATCTTTTTATATTCATTTGGTGTTTCAGAATGGTTCAGTTAGTTCCTGATATTATTTCCAGAATTCTTAATACATTATGATATAAATATTGTTTCAAATCGAATCTCTCCAATTACTATTAATTCCCAAATTTCGATCCAAAACCAATTAAAACTACTACTAAGAAAAATTGTTAAACCGTACTGGTTTGAAAAGGGTTAAGGTTGTTAAATATACAATTCAAATTTATTGTTTCCTAGACAAATAAAAATGAAAAAAATTAGAACCTTAAGTTTTAGGTTTAGATGTATAAGCTAACTATCAAAAACAATTTCAAATATATAAATTGGTACTATGGAAATAAGAATCAATACTTTTATATAGTCAAATGTCATTTAGTAATATACATAGTGCAAAATTTTTAGCATACTTTTATATAGTCAAATATACATTTTGATAACCCACATATAACAAATGATGTATTCGATGTTTCATATTATAAGAAAACCAAACTATAATAAATTTGGAATTCTCATTTTCAGGCCTTATAGTTCATAATTTAAGTATGATTATTTATACATCTTTTGAAAAAGATTGTGATAAGCACAAGAATGATACATTACTAGATATGATAATCTCTAAGTTCATTCGTAGAATAATGATTGTCTGATCTTCATAAGTGACATGTTGCAACCGGGTTGAAGTGACAAAAGCTACTGGAATATTGATGTTGTGCACTGCAATTTGCATTACAGAAGTGGCATGTAGCATCAGGCAAGGATAGAAATGTCCTTAGCTGTGTGTTTTGCAATGATATTGCAGTGCATTTTGGTGAACTTTTTTTTTGCATTTGCTGACTTGAATCATAGGAAGCAAGGGGGCACTTAAACTGAGAACAGTTATAGGGACAGGTGCATGGTGATGAACAACAGCGAAGTTAGTATGCCTATATGGACTGTCATAGTAGGTGAAGTGTAGCTGAAATCGAGCAGTTTTACATGTATGTGGCAGATGTACATGTAGTTGTACAAGTAGGAGATCCGATGTTGAAGTAATGTGACGATTGTGAAAACAGTGGCTGTGGCAAAGCAATCAAACTTTGTTGTTTTAGTATGTCTATGGAGTGTCTATTTATGGAGGAGTAATCGATGGCTGCGGTGCTTCATTATGGTCATGTAAGGACAGCGGTCATAATTGCCCATCTGGTGCCACTGTAAGCTCTCATCTTATCATTTGTGAAATATTTACTTGTATTGCCTACTCAGTTTAAATTTCAAAATTTGTATAACTGAAGCAAATATCCAAATTAAAGGTTCAAAGTTAATTGGTGTAATTAACATATTTAGTAGACTGAATGATTGTTAAACTGGATCCCTAAATCTGGCAATCCGCGTTTCCTTTTTATACATGACATGATATATATATATATATCACATAATTGTATCTAAGAACTTCCCAATTTTGCAGTCAATGGCATTCATGAACTCGAAGAACATAATGCTCAGTGGACCTACATCGATCAACTGTGAATTATACCACATTATGATGACGGATGTGATGGGGTAACAATTCAAAATGTGAAATATCAGCATGTGGAAACAGTCCAACCACGGATGGTGTGCACATTCAGATGTTAGATATGTAACTACCAGTGGAACTCAAGTCAAAACAGGTGATGATTGCATCTCAATTAGAATAGCACGACAAATCTTTGGATTGAACAAATCAGTTGTGGTCCAGGCCATGGCATCAGGTAATAAACTAACCAGTACATCATATACAAGAAAATAAAATTTTGATACTTAATTTGATGACATATAAAAATGCAGTATTTGGAGTCTAGGAAAAATAGAACTTAGGCAGAGCCTTTGACAACAATGTTTGATAACGAAGTCAACTCTTAAGTCACAAAAGCTTATACAGCACTTTGACTTTATATATCATTTTAAACAAATCCATTGTCTTAATGGTTTTCTTCATCATTAACCAATATCAACTGGGTTTACTTTCAACAAACTAAAATTAGCGGTAGATGTAGTCAATGCAGAAAGCTTCTTCCTTATTTATACTAACTGACGATTAGTTTGATAATTCAGTTTGGCATACATGGCTCATAATTTGTGTCTAATTTCATGAACCTGTAATAACAAATGCAAATCCATCTCTTACCACCAGACACAAGTCCAACTCCCTATTATGTAAAAAGTAAATATCAAATAACCTAAACTCGCTGAACAGAATGATTCAATCTTTTGTCATAGCAAGAATCATCTTAAACATTTCTCAAAAAAGAAAAGAAAAATAAAATAAAGAAAGAATGAACGTATTGTTAACAAAGAGATTCGAAAGAAATTATTTTTGATGTTATGTCAGCTGATTAAAGTTTAATGTACAAGGATTTTGAAAATGGTGAACTGCTCCTAATTGGGATGGCAAATCCTGGGCTATTTTTGTATCTTTGATTCTATTTGATATATTTGTTATATAATTTTGGAACCTTTGTCCTAAAAAAAGGCCAACGTTTCTTTGTATCAAATAAAAAACATATGTAATATAAGCACTTGGTGCCCAGAAGATACTCATTGTGACCATTGTTATTAAAAATCTAACGATTCAGATCATGTTTTAAATCCGATCCCTCGCTTTATAATTCGATCTCCATTTTGATTTAAAGTCAATTAAATACGTAATTGATCGATCCGTACTTATATATTCAATATGTTTATTTGAATTGACGATTCCTACTTTAATGTTTTCTAAACAAAATAAATATAAAAGAAGAAAGACATATGTTTATTATAGATGTAGAAATTTAAAATTCAAAATCCATTTCAAAAGTATGACTGAATGTTGCTGAGTGTTATGTAGGTAAGAGCACCCATTATTACTTTTTGACACTTGTTATGAAAAATGTTGCAGGCGAGGTTTAAACTGGATGCAAATTGGCAAAAAACATTGATATTTAAGCAATTGTGAGGTATTTGGAGGGCGTCAAAATGTAGACTAGTTTTCCAAATAGTAAAAGCAAAGTCCATGGAGGAAAAACTTCAGTTGAAACCAAGTAACATCAAAAGTATGACTGAATGGAAGAAATTTGTAAAGTAAAAAACAAGTGTGGAATTTTAGGTATTTTTTATTACTGTTATCTATTTTTTTTGTAAAAGTTTAAGAACATAAACGATATTGATAATGTATTTAAATCTCTTATTTCAGGCATTAAGCATGAAGAACAGAGCTATTAGAGACAAACAGTTGCCACATACATGCAGTCGTAAAGGAATGGCTCGACTTGTTGAAGATATGTTAAAAAAAGAGTAATTTTATTTACTGTAATATTTGTGAACTTCTTAGTTAATACGTTTGTTATTTGATGTTCTTTTGAATGCAGAAAAAGCAGAGTGGCGATTGCTCTTCCGTCACGAGAAGTCAAGTTTGGATCAAATCTCGCACACGGAAAAACGGTGAACCAATGAATATGACTGTTGCAGATACTATAGTAAGTTGATAAAAACTTGTGTTTATAGCATATATTTAAATGTATATAAAGTCTCATATGCATAGCACTTTCATATATACATGGTTTTAAAAGCATTCAATTTCAAATATCTTTAATCTAAAAGTGTGGAGTCTCCTATATGACTAGTTTGCATGTATAAATCTGAAGTATAGTTTTACATAAAGCAATTTCCATACAAGTCTATAATTTGCTATATGCATTCTTTTAATTAAGCATCCAGTGTCAACTATTTGGGAACAAATTAAGGATACATGCAAGCATCCAGTGTGAACTATGTAGGAATAAATTAAGGATATATGTGAACTTTGATATTGATGTTAAACAAACACAGTCATCATATTGGTATTCAATTGAGAGTTTGTCGATGAGATTATCAAATTCACTATATTTGCTTTAGATATTAGTTTGTAACTATACCTTCATGTAGTTATATTATGTGGTTTATTTTTTACCAGAAAACAAAAGGGAAAGGAAAAAAGCAATCCTAAGTCTTGACCAACTACACATGAACCGAGATAAACATATTGATTATATGTCGGAAGAAATCCATGTAAGACTCACTGGCCCAGTTGATACTATATATTTGTGGGCTTGTAATCAAACTTTGGTTTGTTTGTCGCTATCGCTTATTTGAATACCTTGTCAGTTAAAATGCAGCAGCAGTTTGATGTGCTCTCTATGTGTAAACTACCATGATTCTCTATATGTAATAAATTGATTAATTAGGTATATTAGATCAATGAAATAATATTCCTGTTATTCACGTAATTAGTAATTTCTACTTGTATTCTATTCATGAACTTCACTTTTCCACTTACATTTGAATCATCGTATATGTATGAATTACTGACTTAAATGCGGACTTATTTGAACTATCATTTTTATACGGTGAACTATACAATACTGTCAGGTCTGATCACTGTTTCTTAAACATTGAAATGGAAAAAATATATCGATATTGTTAACTAGAATCTAATGGAGTGGTAGAACTCATTCATTGGTGAAAGGTGACCCTGAAATCGATACTAAGAAAGTTGAACCTGCAAATAGCAGACTCTTTGAATTGGACCCGAAGACTCGCCTGACAGTTGAAAAAATAATGGTAATTAAGTTACAACCTAGCTTCTTGATTAAGATCGACTATCTTTCCATTTTATGATGTAAATTTCAAATAAGAAATGTAATGCAACTTGATCAGAGGCAGAAACTTATGGGCCTTTCAACTAGTGAATAAATGCAGAAAGAGGAATTGCTCAAGAAATTTACGGCTCGGGTCAGTTTACTCTTTTTATTATTCTTCTTATTTCTTTATCTTTTTTTCTTGCTCTTTTTGTATTACACTGATACTTTTTTATTTATCATTTATATTATCTACTCAAGAAATTTACGGTTGACGTTTGTAACATCCAAATTTGATGAGTATATGTTTAAAATCAAAGTAGACTAAGATACATCAAAAACTACATGTAAATTTTTGAGTGAACATTACAAAATTCAAATGGGAGAAATTTTGAATTTTTTTAAATTAATTTTAATGTAAAGTTTATCATTACCAAATCTTCTGAATGTATGCAGAAGCATCCTGCTTTTTAAACATTATTCTTTGGTACCTATAACTACAAGACATTTGAATAGGAAAGCTAATAGAAAGAAAAATAGATCAAATGAGATGGATTCGTGCAATTGACTTGGAATCTGAAATTGACTTTGATTCCCTTATTGTTGAACGTTTTTTTCTTAAAGTATAAATCTTACATCCTCTTTTACTTTTATTAGAGAACACTGATTTGGAGTCATTTGAATTATCGTTTAAGAAAATACCAATTATTAAATTTTAAAGCATAGTTGGAAATAGATTGGGTAGAGAGTTAATGCTCAACAATAGAATAAAGTTGATTTATTTGCTTCTTAACAGACCATACAAATCTTTTTGTCTCATGATAGAGTTCAATCCGCTCACATTCTAGAATAGCAAAGTCATACTTATTCTTTGAGATACCCATGGTTGACACACCACTACGATAGCCACTATTTTCCTTCATTTTTTCTTAACTTAGATTTGGATTTGATTTGTGAAACTAAATTGTTCCATTTTTGATTAGTTTCAACAAATAGCTCATTAGTTTAGACAAATAGCTCTCCATTAATTAAGACTTCTTCCCCTTTTAAGTTGTTCAAGCTTAATTTCCCTTTTTTCATCTTTGCAGTAGACCTAGAATTTTCCAAGTCACTCATATTAACATCCAATGCATCCATATCATTACCATTTTTATTCTCAGGAATTATAGCAATGCTATCTTGGGATTTTGCAATCGAAGAAGATTCTCCTGCAGGTAATTCTTTATTTCCTTTTACATCAATAATTTTTTTATCAAGGTCCGTAAAATTTTAGTCATATTTTCACATTCCTCTTGTATATCAAAATCATTATTTACTAAAGTAGAAAAAGCATTAGATAGATGTATTTCCATGTTGTTTGAAATTTGTTGTTTCAGGATTTTATTGTTTATAACCATATTGCAATCCTCCACATCCATACTATCTTCAAAAAATTAGCTAGTAGAGATTTATCCTTTCTCAAACGATTATCGTCCTGCTCATTTGTGACCATATCAGTAAAAATGTTCAAGTTAGATACTGAATTAGTTTGTTCATCTGTTATTTGCAAAATCACCTCCTTTATTTCCATGCTAAAGTCTTTAACAGCAATAACCTTCTATTTCCAAAAAAAAAAAATTGCATTGCAGTTTACATTATTACCACCAAAAATCTTACAAGCAGAACAAATAGATGAAAACCATTCAATTTCAACTTGCTTCCATACAATTGATTATCTTGGCATTATATAGGAACTTCAGTAGGAAACTTAATATTGATATCAATTTCAACTAACACTCTGTATAAGAAATTCTTATTAAGTCATCTGTTAGTTGTTACTACCAATAACTTGTAATTTTCATCACAGTTTTATATAATTATTTTCAATTTTTTCTGAATTTTCAGGAAGTACTACCAATGACCGGAGACATGCATAAAGAAAGGCTTTGAGCAGTTCAAGTTCTTAGTGATGCATTTAGTACTTGTAGATGTTAACTTTGAACTATGTTGTCTTTTGTTATCATGAATATGAATTGAATTTGGTAACACATGCATTGAATTTATTTTTTGTTAGTTGATATTTTATTTTGTTATCATGAGTATGCTTTACATACGTTAACTTTGAACTATGTTGTCCTTCGAAATCTTTTGCCCTATGAAATCATTACACAATAAACTTCATTACAAAGATTTCCAATTCCGTTGAGATTTAGCTGTATTATAGTGGCTACAATGAGCTATTGAATAAATATTTTATAGCGGCAAAATGGTGTTATAAAGATTTCCAGTTCCGTTGAGATTTAGCTGTATTATAACGGCTATAATGAGCTATTGAATTAACGTACCATAGCGGCGAATTTGCGTTATAAAACTAAGCTCAACTATAGTGGCATATTTTATGTTATAAATATTCAACAGTTTTTTATAACATGTCGATATACAACGATTATCAAACCGCTATGGTTGTGATTAATAGCGGCTATATGCCGCTATAAAAGACACGTTTTATTGTCGGCCCTAACTATATCGACAATCTTCTTATAAGAAGAAAAATACCTCACATCATTACATATGTGAAAACTAACATCCGAATCCATCTTTCAAGGCTTAACATCACTAATGAGAACATCACAAGAAGTATAACTGTCGCTACCTTCAGCTATATCCATCCATATATTGCCATCATTGTCGTTATGTATAGCCTTCTTTTGATCCCTTTTATAATCTTCACACGTGTTGCGCATATGACCTTTTTTAAGCAATAATAACAAAAGATATTTTTCGGCATACCTTTATCATTAGCGACTTTTTTCTTCGGTTTTGTATCCCACTTTAAGTCCTTTTCTATCATATCTCCATCTTGAACCGATTCCAAGATTGATCATTTCTTTCAAAAGACTACTTCGGACAGTATCCAATGAGATAATTCTATTAGCATTAAAGTTTCTTAATTACACAACCAATGTTCTCTAACTCTCTGAAAGTGTACTCATCATAAAAGAGCTTGTAATTCATCATCAAACTGGACATCCATGCCTGTCAACTGATTTATCATATCTTAAAATTCGTTCAAATGTTCCATCGCAGACTTCTCTCCATTCAGCCTCAATCGAATCAATTTCAATCGAATCAATTTCCGAATAAGAAAATCCTTACTTGTCTCACAAAGCCTTCGTGGATTTACAACTAACCACATGGTGGAAAACTGAATCATCAAGGTACCGACAAATCAAAGAATTTGTCTTTTTGTCCATCTTCTTCCATTTACTCTCCTTTATATTTGAGGGTCTCTTCCCATCAACTTCAATTTTCTTTTCCACACTTTTCCACTCTCTTTTCTATGCTCTATTTATAACAATTAATTACTTAATGCCCAAGTTAATATGTATATGATAGAAAAATAAATTGATTAGTCAATTAGAGAGAAATAAATATAACCAAATATACCTATTAATTAGGAGAAATCCAAAATTTATCTTTCCTACTTTTATATATTTATTTCCTTCAAAATGTAATTTAGTATCACCAAAATTTAACATATTATTTAGTATGGAAAACTTCTAGATACTGTACTTTAAATGGCATACTCTAACTTTTTGCCATCCATTACAATTGGCACAGTATTGTCATTTTCCTAGTTACCAATATCTATTTTGTTTCATCATTTGAAAAAAAAACTTTTTCTAATGTTTTAATTTTAGTTTTGCATTTTTATTCTAAATGCGGTTTAGGTAATGAGTATGGGTAATAGTAAATGGGTGTAAATATTATATAGATAATTGCAATTTTTATTGTAAATTTTGAAATGTATAGTAATAGTCTTAGGTCTTAAATGAAATGAACAAGTGTTCAACAACTTTTCTTAAATATAAGGTTTTGCATTTGTCACCATGATTAACAATTTTGCATTTTCCATGAAGGTTAACTACTTTTTTTGTTAAAGAGATTCGAATACCAAATTATTGTATAAAATCATGGTTTTATATCATCATTATATATAAAGATCAAAGCATTTAAAAAAGTTTGTTTGAAAAGCTCTTATCACATGCCAATTTAATGTGATTTATATAATGCACCAAAGAGTACAATAGGACTTCAAAATCTAAGGCCCCGTTTGGTTTCGTTTTGAGTTTTGTGTTTTGTGTTTTCAACATACACTACGAAATACAAGAAAATGTGAAATTTTTTTTACAATTCTTAGCCATCGCAACGATTGATGGGAAATGGAGGAGATGAATTGTCTTCCATCTTTTTGTTATGTCTCAAAACACGGAAAATCAAATAAACCTTTTTTCTATTTTCTATGTTAGTTTCATTTTTCAAAATTGTGTGTTTTTCAGCAATACATAATAAATGCGAATTTTTCTTTAGACGAAAATACAAAACTAAAAATAGCAAACCAAACGGGGCCTAATTTGTTGAACTTTTTATTATTAAAATAATGAAATATAAAAAGTTCATGTTTATCGTAATTTTTTCTTTCGCTTTTGACAGAACAATAGTAGTCAACCTACCCACGTCGATCAAACCATTAGTTTCTCCCTTGATGTGATGTTTAAATGTTTGTCTTCTAGAGTATTAAGAAAGATGTATGTGGATATATAATTTATTGTATGTAATGTTCATGACCATGTGAAAAGGAGAGTTAGTAGATTATGTAAGTCTTACATCCATTGTAAGCTATGATGCTTCCATGGTAAGGCTTGGGTCGGTTAGAAAAATCGGATTTTATTTTCGTTTTTTACATTATCTTCCCAAACCTCTTAAAAAGCATGTAAAATTATTGAAGCATTTATACAAGCAATTATGCTTATGATTATGAAAGCAGATGTGATATGTTGGATTTGTCCAAAACTAAAGACGAGATATTGAAAATGATTTTATTCTAAAAAAATTTGATGAGCACGAAAATGATTTCAATGCTTTCGTGGAAATGACGATAACTGCACTTCAACGAGTAACAT
This sequence comes from Allium fistulosum, assembly GCA_030737815.1. Classification (NCBI taxonomy): domain Eukaryota; kingdom Viridiplantae; phylum Streptophyta; class Magnoliopsida; order Asparagales; family Amaryllidaceae; genus Allium; species Allium fistulosum. Next base: position 858,810,525 of record CM060907.1, read on the forward strand.
GTGTTCCACTTCTTACTTCTTATATTAGGTGAATATGAATGGATAAACGGAAAAAGATATCAAGAAGTATGGGTTAATTCTTACACTTCACTTATAAATTTTCTTCAATAAGTTGGATTGTTTATGTACACAATTAGTCATGACATGTCAATTATAGGTGAAAATTATTGTCCAGGTTATAGTATAGTCGTTGTTTATGTTCAAAATGCGTAATGCAGTATGGCCAAAGATATTATTGCGCTAGTTGTTACTTGTTTTGAATGTTGTTCACGATGAAATTAAGGTTCTGACCCACTATTACCCTTTATGTTAAAATATCGTCGGGCTAATGTAACACGTATTTCTACTAAGGTTAGAAAAGAATGAGCAATGATGTTTGCAGATTGAAAAGGACATCCGCACATTTCATTCTACTTGTTATTTCTTTTGATTTTTGACTTTTAGTTTCCTAACAGCCAGTCGAGAATATATTGCCCATGACAATAAGCCGTTAATTCATGATATTGAACATGATGCAACATTTTCTCATTCTCCATCATCACATGCAGCAAATTATACAAGATTAGAGATGATTATATACCACCTTATTGCAATGGACCCCACCACATTCTGCATTTCCAACAAACTCGAAATGTTTCCAAATTTGAAAAAGAATTCTTTAACTTTACCATTCAAGTTTTTATATGCTTATCTAAATAATGTTAAAAAGGCCCATTGGACCAAAACACCTATATAAAATTTATATTTCCTATCATGAATAAAGATGATGATCCCGATACATCAATTTATGACTCAAATAAAACATTTGAAGACTGATTATAAATCATTTTTTTTGTTGGAATTTTCCAGTAGTACAGATCTTTAAGTGGTTCAATAATTTGATTTTATAATAATTTTAGAAAAAACTGAGTGCATTTGTAACGTGAATGATCTCGATGATTGATAATGAATAAATGAAACAAAATATTTAAGTTAAAATGCTACTGATCCACATGAGAAAGTCACTAGTGATTATAAACCTTACCTAAATACCGAGCAAGTTGATTTCACAATTAGTCGATATGGTCTCTTATCTCAATAATAACAACCCATATTGTAAGGGTTTTTTTGCTTTTAATAGGCATAAGTGGTTGGTATGTCAGTTTGGCAATCTTTCATTTAACAACATATCAGATTAAAATTCCAAATATGGTTCCTACAGTTTTCCTATGATTCCTATAGTTTTCCCGATACTTACTAGTTCATTATGATTATCATCAAACTGTTTTTGCTAATATGGAGGAAAAAAGAACAAGTGTGAGGACAATAAAATGTTTAGTGGATGTCAAATTCAATTTATACTGTTCACCTATCCCTAGTAAATTACTTTTGAAATGCTTTTTCTGCTATGACTATTTTTGAGGAACTAACCTATGCTTTCAATTGATAGTGAATTGAAAGAAAAAGCATCAGGAAAATCTATTGTAATATTTCACGTATTGCTCAGAAGTAGCTTAGCAAACAACATTTGGACAAATATTACTGTAAACTTGATCTTATCTTGTAACACAATAATTAGAAAGTGGAAATTGGTGTGAAGGGCCTAATTATACGGCCCAATTTTTTTCTAGGACACGGGTTTGAAATTACTTTTTTCCAGGACAAATATACAGGCGCGTGCGTCTTCATCTTCTCAAACAATCGTATCTTCTGAAATCTACTGCCCAGGGAAATTAGGCAAAGTTAGATCGTCTTTTCTTGTGTAATAAGCGCTCGTTCCATTTTTTGAAAGATATTAGGCGTTAGTTTCTTCTGAATCAAATTCGACTTTAATTGTGGGAAATCGTGAGGCGATTTTCTTGATTTGGATAGGCTAATTGATTTTCTCTATTGGATTGCTTGTTCTTTGGTGAGTCTCGATTTTATTTGGTGGTTTTCATTGTCAACTCGATGTTTTTTGATGCTCATGATGTTTTTCTATTTTTCTTATCAGGGGAGGCGGTTTTGATCTATTGGAGGAAGGTTTTGTTTGATGTAGTTGGAATAATGGCCTCGGAATGGTATTCTTTTATTCTGATAACACAAGAATTGTGTATTTAGCCTGGTTGCATCATTCACTTTAGATTATGATTTTAGTATTTAGAGTATCACTTCAGATTTGGTTTGAGCAATCAAAGTATCTATTTTTGTCAGTCCATTCTATTTGTACTCATTTTTGGTATGAAATTGGATCTGAAATAATATTAGTTGAAGTTGTTTATTCTTTAGCTCTTGTTGATTTGTGATCTTTAAAAGATAAATTGTTTTATCGTTTTTTGAAAAGTGGGATAGAAAATGATTTGTTATGTAGTTTTTTTGCTATTAGTTTCTAATTCAGATCAATTTCACATACTTATTTTTTTGTTTACATTTTTTTTGCAGGTGTGATTCATCTGTTATAGTTGTGTTTGATTTCATTAACAATTGTTTTAGTGCTCGTTTTGGATTGGATGCTTCTATTTCTTCTGTTAGGAATAAGATTTGCGAGGAGTGGATTAATTTTAGTCCATTATGCTTTGATATTTTTTATATTCGAGAATCAAAGACTACCTTTGTTGAAACGGATAGTGATCTTCAAGCTGTATTGTGTTTGTCTTGGTTTAAAAAGGAATAATTTTTGGTATTTTTTCTACGGTTGAAGATTGATTCAACGAATAATTTTGTTGTTGAAAGTAGCAAGTCTGGTTCAATAGTTGGTGGTGAGTCAAGTAATAATATGTTAGGTTATGATGATGATTTAGATTCTGGTTTTACTCAACAAAAGGATTTACATGAGTTGTTGAAGAAGAATTCAAATATGGATTTTTTTACTGGGGTTGGTCAACAGTTTGATTCTGCTATTGGATTCCGTAGAACGGTTAGTGCTTATTGTTTGAAGAATGGGTTTAAAGAACAATATATTAAGAATTGTAAAGAATGATTGACAGTTCGATGTGCTATAGATAGTCAAAGTTGTCCTTTTAGGATTCATGCTTCTTGCAAACTGAAGCAATTGGACCAACTGTTTGTTAAAATCATTCAGCTGGTTCATACTTGTGGTGGTGGATTTCGTTCACTTGGTAGTCCAACTATTAATAGTGATCTTGTGAAAAGTCTAATCTTCAATCAAATTCGTGATGAGCCAAAAAGAAAAACCAAGGATATCATTAAAAGTTTTAGAAGAGATTATGATGTGGAGCTGAGCTATTATTTTGCTTATAAGGTTAAGAAATTGGCTATGAATGATATTTACGGTGATGAAAAGAAATCTTATAATGAATTAGTTTGGTATTTGAAGGCATTGGAAAGAAATAACCCGAATAGTTATTCAAGTATGGATGTGGATTCTGACACTAATCAATTTGAGAGAGTTTTTGTATGTTATGAGGCATGTATATTTGGATTCAGCTATTATCGTCCTATGGTGTTTTTAGATGCTACCTTTTTGAAAGGGCGAAGTGGTATTTTGATGGCTGCCACTGCAAAAAATGGGAATCAAGGTACTGATTTTGATCTTTTTTTTTTGGCTGTTGTATTTACTTTGTACTGTGTGCATTAGTTCCTTGTTATAAATTTATGTAACATAGTACTGTTTCTTTAAGTGATTGTTCTAGTGAATTTTGTTATGTACATACTACATTTTGGTTAAGTGATTAGTCTACTATTATATAGTACTGATTCAAATATAGTGCATTTGGTTGTTCCAAATATAGTAATATCCAGTTCAATTCATTATAGTTTCTTTTGCGTTAGGTCTTAGCATGTGAAATTATTGCACAAATGAATTTATGTAAATTTGATCCAGAACAAACACTGTAAAAGATTTAATGTTATTTAATTTGATGTACAAAATGTTACTGTATACAGGAGTTAAAAAGATAAATGCATTTATCTTTTAAGATAAAGAATTGAATAACATATTAAGCCGTACTTATATATCATAGTTACTACTACATGTTAAACATATTTATCATTTTTCTCATTATTTGAAATTCTTACATAACGTATACAAATGATTTAAACAACATATAGAAAAGATAATAGCATATATCTTTTAGAAGTTCAAATATAAGTCTTTGTATTGTATGCATGAATTAAGTATCATATCTTTGCAATTTCTACCCTTCCTGCATAGACTACACATTCAAGTAGCAAAATTTAAAAAACAAATGAAAAAAAGGATGAATTGTCTCTAGCAAATTTATTTTTCCTTTTTTATTTGGGCCAAGGGCATAGTGTTCATGTGATTGTTTACTATTAGATAATACTGTTTCAAACATAGTGCATTTTGTTGTTTCAAATGTACATTAATAAACAGTGAATTATTATTTTTTTGTTTTTTTCTAGGTTTTTTACCATTAGCAATGGCTCTTGTTCCTAAAGAAAATGAAGAGTGTTGGAGTTGGTTTTTGAATCACCTAAAGAATGCTCTTAGTTATGATAGAATATTAACTTTTTTAAGTGATAGACACTGGGGTTTATTGTTAAGTGTTCCAAATTTTTTTCCAAATAGTCAACATTCTTATTGTTTGCATCATATGCAAAATAATATTGCTAACATTGTGAAAAGTGGAATGGGTGTTTGGGTAGCTCATTTACTTGAGCGTTGTTGTAAAGGCCCGCAAATCCGTACCCCTTTGAGCTGGCAAAACTCCACAACAAAACAGCCCAAAGTGGCACAAAAGTACGAGTCTTCGGGTTTAAAGAAGAAGAGGTAGAAAAAGAAGAAAAGAAAACAACATCAGAATCTCACATCGCAGCGGAACAAAATACAATATATAGAATACAATTTGAAATACAAAGAATCTGTACTGTCATATATACATACATATCACATCAGAGTACATCAATCAATCATACATGTCCATACACAGCGGAAATAATAGACAAATACAGAAATACGCTCTGTCATCCAGCTCGTCTCCTGAGCTTCAGCATTTAACCTGAACCTGTTTAACTCGGTCTGACCCGAGCATCATATAAAACAATACCCGAGTCAGTCTGGAATACTAGCGTGAGGAAATCACACTCAATTGGATTATTAAAGTTTCAAAAATACTTTGAAAACAAAAGCATCTCATAAGACCACGTCACAAATAAATATGTCGGGTTTTTACCTTACGATAGCTAAAACATTTTTATTAAATTCGTCTAATATTATAATAGTGTCTACAGAAAGTAAAATAGAATCTAGCTGAAATGCTTGCATCTCACGTTTCAGCAATAGTTGGGCACAATCAAAACCGTACAGGCGCTTATTGGAGATTGGATTCCATACAATGGCAGGGCTACTGGGGTACCGCCCGTCACAGTACCTGGCCTAGATCAGAGTACCGAGGTGTACGCCCGCTTCCCTGCAACACAAGGCCGGAACCATCCCTTACTGGACAGTTCCAAGTAAGATCACCCTACGGTTGGCGCGACCAACCGCACACTAAGCCAAATAAATAGGGACATCTAGATAGGGGAAACCTTACTCTCAAGTTGGAGCTACCCACGAAACCTTGCTGCACCTCCCTTGTTTTAGCCATTCCCGATTGATGAGGCTTGAGGCAACGATTACCTTTGAATGTCTCACTTAGAATGCTCATCGTCCACCTGACGATGTTCTGAAAGCATTCAATCCATACAAGTTGCCCTAGGTCTGGACAAACCAAATCACCGTCTTCAACTCTTCACGGCCTTCATTCGTAGTCGTTCAAACCGGATCGAAGTGGTTTTCGGATAATTAAATCCGATCCCGAACTCTTCAAAACGATTAGTGCATTTGGCCAATATTGATAGTCGGTGATTAAACTATCAATTAATCATTCACAAGCAACCATCAAATAATTTCCTCAAATTATTTATCTCAAATATCATTCCGATATTATTTCCATTTTAATCCATTTGAAACAATTTTCAAAGCCCCTTTTATTTCCATGAAATCATTTAAATGATTCTCATACTTTACTTACATTTTGATTCACCCTTTGAAAATATTCTTTATTTTCTTATTCCTTTCTCAAAATCAATTTACACCTTTGCTTATAAATTCTCAAACTCAATTACTCCACTTATAAGATTTTCTCCTGAATCTTATCTCATTTAAATGAACTTGCTTACCATCACAAGAGGATTTTAATTGGATTTAAAAACATTTTGAAAACATCTATATTTATAAAATAAGAAGTATGGTTTGAAAGAAATAGTTAATATAAAAATTTAAGTTCATATCCAGACAAATGATAAAATTTAATCTGGTTTTAGAAAATTAGAGTTTATGATAAATAATTGTCAAGCCTTCAAAATAACAAATTCGAAAATATTTTACATTCAAATAATAGTTTATGAAAAAAAATTATATAGTATAGTAATTTAAAAATATTCCCTTTTAAAATAAATTTATAATTTTGGAAAACCCAATATCCATCTATAAATGCCTCTTGTCCAATTTCACACTTCTTACTTTCGAAAATATGCCAAACAAATTTATAACTCAATATAAGATTTCTCCCTGACTTATCTCTTCCTATATTTACTGGTTTCTTTCCTTTCCATTTATAAACCCCATTTATAAATTTGATAAACTTCCCTGAGTTTCCATTTATTTATAAAATAATTTTATTCAAAAATTTCATCTTTTATAATTTTATTCAATAAAATTTCATATCGTTCCTTAATAAAATTCCTTTTTATTCCATAATAAAATTCCCTTTTTATCTCTAAATAAATTTTCATTTTATTTCCTTAATTAGAATTTCACTTTTATTCCTTAGAGTTATTAACATATAAGTTAAATTGTCCAAAACTTAACTTTAACCAATTAAGTATTAATAAACTTTTATCTTCCCTATTTTTTCCAAATAGAAGTAAATCCAAATCCTTAATAATTATTTCTATTCAAGTTCCATTTCACTTCCTTTAATAAAATTATTGATAGAATTTAAGAACTCCAAATTTCACTTCCATGTTATTAACGGTTAATAATTCAGTTCATATATAAATCCATATCAATTCATCACCCTGTCACATATCAGCATATATATATATATGATAAATAAATATTTTGAGGAATCCTGTTGGATCCCTCCAACCTGTTTCCCTGCATCCACAGATGTTAGCACAAAATAAAATACCAATTCCACTTCAAGGTGGAATATCGCGGTATATGGGATTTTATAAAATATCACCCGCTATTATGCGGTGCATAGGGTCTCATCCACTATATGATGCGGGAATATCAATTCCAATATATGCTTATTCCAATATATATATATTGATACATAGTACTATAATAATATCATCCAACAGATAATTATTATAAATGCAACAAAGTACATCCCATGATTTAAATTTAATCATTTAAATTTAACTATGGAATCCAAATGAGTGAGATAATCTCACCTTTGCTATTAAGTTGCTATCCACTTCAATCTCGATCCGATTTTCCCATTTCGACCTTGTATAACAATTATATGAATTTTATTAATATTTGAACTAGTCGACCAATTAATTATCGTTTAATAAATTTATTCTTTAACTCTAATAATTTAATTTTAACTAGTGATATAATTTAAAATAAATAAATAAATTTTTAACTAATTTTCTTTTCAAAAAAATCTTTAAGTAACTAAAATAATTTGACAAGTTAACTAACTATATATATGTACTTATAAAAATATTCTATGTAGATTTTCAAAAAATCTAATTTATATAAATTCTTATATTTCCAAAATCTATAATGATTTTTTTAAACAGTATATAACTTCCTAACGAAACATTTGAATAAAATTAACAAATCGAAAACTCAAGATCGAGACAGCATATACCTCACTGTCTTTGAAATGGAACCCTAGCCTCGCACCCACGATTATCGCGAATCCCAGCATTGTGCCTCTGAACCTTCCCCTCGCCTGCCTTGCATCGAAGACCATCACCTCCACTCTAACGAGTCCCTAGCCTCGCCGAGTATCTGCCGCCTTCAAGTCACGTCGTCGCTTCGCCCAAGATCGCGATAGATCACTACTAAGGCACTCAGCTCTTCCCATGCCGCCCATGTCGCCGAAACTTCAATCGATTCACGATCGATTGTAGATGCCAGGCGCTCGTGCCACGTCGCCCTGCCCTCGATTGATTTCATCGCCGTCGCAATTTTATTCGCGTGTTTGAGCACGCGAATTCCCCCCCCTTTTTTTGATGTCGAATCTGGATTTGAGGAAGGGAATAATGGAAACGAAGGAAGACTTCGTTTGAAAAAAAAATAGAAGGAGAGGGATTTTGATTTTGTTTGAACGAAGATTATGAAGTGGCTGTCATTATCAATTTCATTTGGGATTCGTGGATGGAAAAAGGAAGAAGGATAACGCGATATAAGGTGAACAAAGGCGGCCTCGATTTGATTTCTACTTCGTATGGGAGACAAAGGGTACGAGATATTATGAGGCAGAGGGAACACGATTTGAAATAAAGGCATCTCGATTTTACAGGTGACAGTATTCCTGAAATGATGTAAGATATTTTAAATTGAAAACGATTAATTTTCATCTAGACGTTTCTACCTCGTATGCTCACACAAAGACTCCAAAAATTACGAAATTTAAAATCCGGTAATAATTCAATATTACGGATCCAATGGAACTGGTTTCGTCGAATTCCGAGACTGTGCCTCGGAGGGCTATTTTTAAATATTAATTTAAACGATATATTTTTAAAATTGAACAACCCACTGTTAAATTCAATTTTAACTCATCTATTACTTCCAGTATTATCAATATTAATTTTATAAGCCCTTAAAATATTTTAACAAGCTTACAATTCTAGATTTTATATTTTACCCAATATCCAAATTACTATTTTAATAATTATTTAATTCAATAGATCGATATATTTAAATTCTGAATCAAACTTTTCCTATTAAAATCAAATTATAGTTCAATTTAAATGCTTAAATCCATTTAAATTAATCGTTCAAAATCCCGGGTTGTTACATTCCTCCTCCCTTAAAATAATTTCGTCCTCGAAATTACTAACATAGAAGAATGTTCTAACCCACTAACTTATTAAAAGTTACTTAGGTAAACTTACTATCCATCTTCCTATCCCTTTCCTTTACCCAAACATTTGGTTTTCAATTCTAACTTTGAAATCCTTTATTCCAATTCCAATTTCAAATCATTTTGTCATTTGCAAAAATATTTTCCAAAAATTTTCAAAATTTTTCTAACTCCCAAAATTTCTGGAAAATTTTGGCAGAGTCTCCTTTGTACGGAGGAGCTTTTGCAATTTGACAATAGAGATAAATATATATACATCGACCCACACGGTCGGAAAAACCAAAAACGGTTCATATTTCCTATTTTTATTGCGTAGGCGTACCTTTTTTAGCATTCTAAGCAAGCGGTTAAATTATTTAGCAATTGCGCGTTCCAAAATTCCGCTATACAGTCTCCCGGTACCTGTACTTACTCAGTTTAAATATATAAGTAACATATCTATGAAATTTATAACATTTCATTTATTTAAGGTACTACAACAATCAATAACGAAGTAATGTATTATAAATACTTCCATAAGCCATTTGTACAATTTCCAAACTAGTTAAATTTGTTTTTAACTGTTTCATATACCATTTGCATTCAACACAAGTGATTAACAACTCATTTGCTTATCTTCAATTCATAATTATGTCCAAACAATTCATTTCCAATTTATTTGATTTCAAAATCAATCCCTGCTACTTCTATCAGTTAATAATCACAAGTTTATTTTTTTTATATACACAACCAGTTTCCATAGCAATTAATAAAGTCTCAATATTAACCCAATTGCTTTACTCGATTTCTATATTATCCTATCCAATTTGGAATGAGTTTTAACATCATTTTCTTACACTATTCATTTTTTTTCAGCAAGCAACAAATTTGCTTCGGTTCAAACCCTTAAAATCTTCGAGTGGATTCTCATATTACCCGAGACAATATGTCATTACTCTCAACCAAACAAAACTGGAGAAAAACTCAGTAACAGGCACAAAGTACTTCACAAATCAAGACCACAGCCTCAACCCAGACTGGAAATTGGTTCAACACTGAACATAGGTAGGATGAAAGATTTCTAGCATGAAGTACAACTCAAACTAATACAAATGGCAACAAAAATACAGGCACCAGATCTGGGAACAACAGAGACATGCTTAACAATGTCAAGTGGAGCTAACCAATATACAAATCAGGTCAGTGACCCCTTCATATGTGCAGTCCAGATTAAGGTGACAACAGGAGCAACTCAACAAGTCCTGTGAGATAACCAATACAACAAACTCAATGCTCAAGCTACTGCACAATGCAAATGAAGACCAGTCCACAAGTATACCCAGTCACATATAATATATGAACATGTGGCTACTCAATGCACAGACCACATGAAGGCAATGCACATGTTAAATGGACAGAAAGTGCCACCCAGTGATGCAAGGAAATGAAACAGACATGATGGACTTGAATCAGTGGCAACCTCACAACCAACTAAGTCAGACTTCACTAAACAATGGACCAGTGCATAGTGACTTCTACATAATAGAGACTTGTATTTATATTTGAACTTTGTTTAGAAAACTCAGGTCAAAACTGTGTTTAAAAATAAATTTTCAGAGATTATGAACTAACTGTCTAACTTAATATATGTTTAAAATTTTAGTTTAGAATATAACCACCCCTATTGGCTTAATTCTAAGCTCAAACAAAACAGTGTTTCAATAAAGAATGATTTTTAAATTAAAAACATTGCACTGTGAAAACTCAAAACAGAGGGGTATATGATAAACAGCCTGCCCATAAATGTTATCATTCACAGAGCATTCATTTATTTTTTTCCACACTTACATCCATTTACTCTTAATCGCATTCATTCTCACTTTTAACTCCAGAACTCACCTGTATTAGGCAAAGCATACTTTTATTTCAACCAATTTAATTCTTTTGATACACCATCGGAGTTTACTTATACAAATTTACTTTTATCTAACTTATTTATATTGGAATACGGATTTCATTCTATTCAATTTGAATTTTCCCAAGTTTTTATCTAATGAACTTCCACTTCACTCGAAATCACTCTTCTATAACGTTTAATCTTAAGTTAATTTATTTGTCGCACCTTCATACTTAAATTCATTTCCAATCTAATTTGATACTCATTTTAATCAAATTCTATTTAATTTAATTAGTCATTCTTATAAATCCATTCAAATTTTTAATTCCATTATCAATTTATTAAGATTATATTCAAGGCCATATTTATTCCATTCATACTTGAATTGGATTTTATTTGTAGTTCCATCTATATTTGTTTTAAATCCAACTCCTCTTATTTAACAATACCTTACCTAAGTTGACTAACAATATTCATTGAATATTATTTATAACTCCGATTCCGTTTCATGATCAAATTATTTACTCACAATTCAATTTATCTTGAATCAATTTAAAGCTCATCGACGAATTCAATTTACTAATTTTATTCCAAATTAGCTTACTTTCCATTTCAATTTAACATGTGATTTTTATTACAAAAATCACTTCGTTATATTTTGTTTAGAGTTAAATTCTAGTTATACTCAGGTTTCATTCCAAAATCCCACTCTTATCTCAAATTGTTAACTTCATTTAAACACAACTGAATCTTTTTTTTTCTTCAGTTTAGTTCAACCTACTTTCATTCATATAGCTTAATTTCAATTCCATTAAAAGCTCTATTAAACTTCCCAATCCAATTCATTCACATTTTAAAATTTTATTCACTCCACCAATTCATTTATATTTATTTATTTATTTGTATTTTCATTTTCTCATTTCAATCATACTAAAAAACTTACTAATTTATTTCTTCTAATCATCAATTACATTTCAAAATTTAAATCTTAATCCAAGTTAAATTATCCTTTTTAACTTCTCACTTTTAATTTTAATTCAAAAACTCAAATTCAATGCTTCCTGGGTTATACAGGCCATTTCAAGTTTTATAAATCTTATTTGTCTAATTTGTTATCATCCAAACATTCAAGTTATACAATAACTTTAGAAAATATTCCTTTTTATATCAAAATATATTTTGGATGAAATTATTTCATTCATCCACTTTCGAAAACAATATTGTGTCGAATTGTTCTATTCAAGTGTTTAGAAACCCCTTCAGCACAGTTGTGCAGACCGTGCTGACGAAGGTTCATATGCCACTCAATAAATCAATCAACACAATACAAAATCATTTTATATCCACTAACAAATACGTACTCATATCTATTAATACGCTCAAACTCATTCTAGAGTACTACTGACTCTATCTCTAATGAGTAATCCCTACCAGAGCCAAGGTTCTCGCTTAACCTTTTAGCTCTGATACCAAGTGTAAAGGCCCGCAAATCCGTACCCCTTTGAGCTGGCAAAACTCCACAACAAAACAGCCCAAAGTGGCACAAAAGTACGAGTCTTCGGGTTTAAAGAAGAAGAGGTAGAAAAAGAAGAAAAGAAAACAACATCAGAATCTCACATCGCAGCGGAACAAAATACATTATATAGAATACAGTTTGAAATACAAAGAATCTGTACTGTCATATATACATACATATCACATCAGAGTACATCAATCAATCATACATGTCCATACACAGTGGAAATAATAGACAAATACGGAAATACGCTCTGTCATCCAGCTCGTCTCTTGAGCTTCAGCATTTAACCTTAACCTGTTTAACTCGGTCTGACCCGAGCATCATATAAAACAATACCCGAGTCAGTCTGGAATACCAGCGTGAGGAAATCACACTCAATTGGATTATTAAAGTTTCAAAAATCCTTTGAAAACAAAAGCATCTTGTAAGACCACGCCACAAATAAATATGTCGGGTTTTTACCTTACGATAACTAAAACATTTTTATTAAATTCGTCTGATATTATAATAGTGTCTACAGAAAGTAAAATAGAATCTAGCTGAAATGCTTGCATCTCACGTGTCAGCAATAGTTGGGCACAATCAAAACCGTACAGGCGCTTATTGGAGATTGGATTCCATACAATGGCAGGGCTACTAGGGTACCGCCCATCACAGTACCTGGCCTAGATCAGAGTACCGAGGAGTACGCCCGCTCCCCTGCAACACAAGGCCGGAAACATCCCTTACTGGACAGTTCCAAGTAAGATCACCCCACGGTTGGCGCGACCAACCGCACACTAAGCCGAATAAATAGGGACATCTAGACAGGGGAAACCTTACTCTCAAGTGGGAGCTACCCACGAAACCTTGCTGCACCTCCCTTGTTTTAGCCATTCCCAGTTGATGAGGCTTGAGGCAACGATTACCTTTGAAGAACGTGTCCCACTTAGAATGCTCATCGTCCACCTGACGATGTTCTGAAAGCATTCAATCCATACAAGTTGCCCTAGGTCTGGACAAACCAAATCACCGTCTTTAACTCTTCACGGCCTTCATTCGTAGTCGTTCAAACCAGATCGAAGTGGTTTTCGGATAATTAAATTCGATCCCGGACTCTTCGAAACGATTAGCACATTTGGCCAATATTGATAGTCGGTGATTTAACTATCAATTAATCATTCACAAGCAACCATCAAATAATTTCCTCAAATTATTTATCTCAAATATCATTCCGATATTATTTCCATTTTAATCCATTTGAAACAATTTTCAAAGCCCCTTTTATTTCCATGAAATCATTTAAATGATTCTCATACTTTACTTACATTTTGATTCACCCTTTAAAAATATTCTTTATTTTCTTATTCCTTTCTCAAAATCAATTTACACCTTTGCTTATAAATTCTCAAACTCAATTACTCCACTTATAAGATTTTCTCCTGAATCTTATCTCATTTAAATGAACTTGCTTACCATCACAAGAGGATTTTAATTGGATTCAAAAACATTTTGAAAACATCTAGATTTATAAAATAAGAAGTATGGTTTGAAAGAAATAGTTAATATAAAAATTTAAGTTCATATCCAGACAAATGATAAAATTTAATCTGGTTTTAGAAAATTAGAGTTTATGATAAATAATTGTCAAGCCTTCAAAATAACAAATTCGAAAATATTTTACATTCAAATAATAGTTTATGAAAAAAAATTATATAGTATAGTAATTTAAAAATATTCCCTTTTAAAATAAATTTATAATTTTGGAAAACCCAATATCCATCTATAAATGCCTCTTGTCCAATTTCACACTTCTTACTTTCGAAAATATGCCAAACAAATTTATAACTCAATATAAGATTTCTCCTTGACTTATCTCTTCCCATATTTACTGGTTTCTTTCCTTTCCATTTATAAACCCCGTTTATAAATTTGATAAACTTCCATGAGTTTCCATTTATTTATAAAATAATTTTATTCAAAAATTTCATCTTTTATAATTTTATTCAATAAAATTTCATATCATTCCTTAATAAAATTCCTTTTTATTCCATAATAAAATTCCCTTTTTTATCTCTAAATAAAATTTCATTTTATTTCCTTAATTAGAATTTCACTTTTATTCCTTAGAGTTATTAACATATAAGTTAAATTGTCCAAAACTTAACTTTAACCAATTAAGTATCAATAAACTTTTATCTTCCCTATTTTTTCCAAATAGAAGTAAATCCAAATCCTTAATAATTATTTATATTCAAGTTCCATTTCACTTCCTTTAATAAAATTATTGATAGAATTTAAGAACTCCAAATTTCACTCCCATGTTATTAACGGTTAATAATTCAATTCATATATAAATCCACATCAATTAATCACCCTGTCACATATCAGCATATATATATGATAAATAAATATTTTGAGGAATCCTGTTGGATCCCTCCAACCTGTTTCCCTGCATCCACAGATGTTAGCACAAAATAAAATACCAATTCCACTTCAAGGTGGAATATCGCGGTATATGGGATTTTATAAAATATCACCCGCTATTATGCGGCGCATAGGGTCTCATCCGCTATATGATGCAGGAATATCAATTCCAATATATACATATTCCATATATATATATATATATATATATATATATATTGATACATACTACTATAATAATATCATCCAACAGATAATTATTATAAATTCAACCAAGCACATCCAATGATTTAAATTTAATCATTTAAATTTAACTATGGAATCAAAATGAGTGAGATAATCTCACCTTTGCTAATAAGTTGCTATCCACTTCAATCTCGATTCGATTTTCCCATTTCGACCTTGTATAACAATTATATGAATTTTATTAATATTTGAACTAGTCGACCAATTAATTATCGTTTAATAAATTTATTCTTTAACTCTAATAATTTAATTTTAACTAGTGATATAATTTAAAATAAATAAATAAATTTTTAACTAATTTTCTTTTCAAAAAAATCTTTAAGTAACTAAAATAATTTGACAGGTTAACTAACTATATATATGTACTTATAAAAATATTCTATGTAGATTTTCACAAAATCTAATTTATATAAATTCTTATATTTCCAAAATCTATAATGATTTTTTTTAAATAGTATATAACTTCCTAACGAAACATTTGAATAAAATTAACAAATCAAAAACTCAAGATCAAGACAGCATATACCTCACTGTCTTTAAAATGGAACCCTAGCCTCGCACCCACGATTATCGCGAATCCCAGCATCGTGCCTTCGAACCTTCCCCTCGCCTGCCTTGTGTCGAAGACCATCACCTACACTCTAACGAGTCCCTAGCCTCGCCGAGTATCTGCCGCCTTCAAGTCATGTCGTCGCTTCGCCCAAGATCGCGACAGATCACTACTTAGGCACTCAGCTCTTCCCATGCCACCCATGAAGTCGAAACTTGAATCGATTCATGATCGATTGTAGATGCCAAGCGCTCGTGCCTCGCCGCCCTGCCCCCAATTGATTTCGTCGCCATCGCAATTTTATTCGCGTGTCTGAGCACACGAATTCCCCCTCCCTCCCCCTGTTTTTTTGATGTCGAATCTGGGTTTGAGGAAGGGAATAATGGAAATGAAGGAAGACTTCGTTTGAAAAAAAAAATAGAAGGAGAGGGATTTTGATTTCGTTCGAACGAAGATTATGAAGTGGCTGTCATTATCAATTTCATTTGGGATTCGTGGATGGAAAAAAGGAAGAAGGATAACGCGATATAAGGTGAACAAAGGCGGCCTCGATTTGATTTCTGCTTCGTATGGGAGACAAAGGGTACGAGATATTATGAGGCAGAGGGAACACGATTTGAAATAAAGGCATCCCGATTTTATAGGTGACAGTATTCCTGAAATGATGTAAGATATTTTAAATTGAAAACGATTAATTTGCATCTAGACGTTTCTACCTTGTACGCTCACACGAAGACTCCGAAAATTACGAAATTTAAAATCCGGTAATAATTCAATATTACAGATCCAATGGAACTGGTTTCGTCGAATTCCGAGACTGTGCCTCGGAGGGTTATTTTTAAATATTAATTTAAACAATATATTTTTAAAATTGAACAAACCACTGTTAAATTCAATTTTAACTCATCTATTACTTCCAGTATTATCAATATTAATTTTATAAGCCCTTAAAATATTTTAACAAGCTTACAATTCTAGATTTTATATTTTACCCAATATCCAAATTACTATTTTAATAATTATTTAATTCAATAAATCGATATATTTAAATTCTGAATCAAACTTTTCCTATTAAAATCAAATTATAGTTCAATTTAAATGCTTAAATCCATTTAAATTAATCGTTCAAAATCCCGGGTTGTTACAGTTGTGCTATAGCTTCTAATCATCATGAGTTTGAAAAAGCCATGTCGAAGTACAAAGAAATTGGAGGTACCAAAGCTATAGAGTATTTGAATGATAAACCATATGATCATTTGGCCGATTTTTTTTTCCGGGGAGGCGATATGGTGAAAATAAGTCCAATGTAGCTGAGAGTTTTAATTGGATTATGGATGAAAGAAGTTTGTCTGTTACTGCTTGTCTTGATGGAATTAGGGTAAAACTTATGATGCAAATGTCTAATCGTAGAGAAGAGGCATTAAAGTGGACTAGTGTGCTATGTCCGAAAATGGAAGCTCGTTTGTTATAATTGAAGGAAGAAGGATTTGGGTGGAGTGTTTCTAAATCATCTAGGTGTGTATTTATATTTATTTACATGATGTTCACAGTTTCTGAAAAATGATAAATGCATTTATCTTTTTTCAACCTGCCATGTAGCCTGTGTTATGATTTCATTTTGTTGGTGTCGCTTGCTACGTATTTTCTCTCTGTTTGCATTGAGGCTTATGATAATATGAATAATGTAAGGACCAAGTAATATAAAGCAAGTATCATTGTGGTGTTTTATTTTTGAGATATTGTTATGGTAAAAAATAATGTTGTGCATAGGAGTATGATGCATTAGTGTGTGCGCTTAGGGTCTATTCACATGCATGAGTGTTTTATTTTTGATAGTATTTATGGTTTTTGGTATAACTGAAAGCTGTGACAAGATATTTTCAAGTTTATAAACTTAAACCTTAACAGTAAATATATAATGGAAATATTGAGCAATGCTCACATGCAGAATTCATGAGCAAACATAAACTACACCAAAACAGGTGATTCCCAACGAGTATAACTGTCGCAAACAGTTTCAGCAACGCTTATTAGCGTCGCTGTAGGGGCATCGCAATTTATTGCCAACGCTTATAAGCGTTGGGGAGTTTAGTTTGCCAACGCTTATAAGCGTTGGAAGGTTGTATTCGCCAACGCTTATAAACGTTGGTGTATATTATTTAGCAACGCTTATAAACGTTGGCAAATTAACCATCCAACATTGTTTAATTTTCTATGCTGACACTTATAAGCATTGGTAAATTTTAATTGCCAACGCTTATAACGCTGAAATATTTTCATTCTAAATATAGTCAATTATTTTAACATTAATAAACAATTAATAACTAATATGATATGCATTATTATACTACATTCAATAGGAACCCAAAATTTACAATATTCATGATCAAATAACAACAAAAATTTCATAGTCAACTACTTCATAACAATGTCAACTACTTCATAACAAGTACAATACATAATTAAGTTGGTTAATTCAATACATAATCAACTACTTCATAACAATGTCAAATTGGAATACAAAAGACAACGTAAATTTCATAGTGAAATTCTACAAATACCGAATACGAAACTCCGACCATATAACGAAACCTCCATCTGAAAAATCACATAACTTGTACATTCCATTTTGAGGACCATCATAAATTGGTGCATCCGGTTCAAGAACATCAACCACCCAAATTACTTTCTCTACATTCGGTATCACCTTCCTAAAATGACAAGTATCTTCATTCAACTACACTTTGTGATAAATATGGGTAAACCAAAAAGGACGGGATTACTCATATTGTTTTAATGCACACCATGCAGCAAATGCAGCATCTTTTTGAGCATGCTTCTTTGTCTTAGACTTCCATAATCAACTCTCACGTGTGATGCATTTTCCCAGCAATTAACCAACCAACTACAGGAAAAAACATCAAACGTTTACAACAATTTCTCAATTATCTTAACAAGTCTATAACCATGGAAGGCTTGCTTAAATAGTTGAACAAAATAAATAGCTAACACATAATTATCTAGCAATTAAAAGGACGCAATAGCAGAAACACAACTCAGCATACTATTACAAAGACAAATATACCAGCAGTAATTAATATAATATAATCACAGCCGGATTATCTTGCAATTGAATAATCATATACCTATAATTGCTATCTTTGTGATGAGTTTATTTGTGAAATAAACCAAATAAAATTTACTAAACACATGTTCAATTGAATGTTTATTAAACTGGTTATCCATTGGATTTTCCTTAAAGAGTGGCTGTTGTTTCGTCCTTTGTTTTATAACAGCCAATTCAAAGTTTCATAATTTTTCTTTGAAAATAACTCCACAAAGTATCAATTATTGGTTCATATGTCAGTGAAATACTCTCCTGGAAATCATATGTCGGCACAAATCAGAAAGTTTGTTTTTGACAGTAAAGAATTCTATAAGTCATGTAAGCATAACAACATACTAATCAAAAAAATTAACTCATCATGAAAATTCCTCCAATTTACACATGTGAAAATATACTTGTAATATTCATACAAAAAGTTTATTTGTTTATTTGACAAGGCGCTGATACCATCCCAAGCGAGGCAAGGTCTCATACTTGCTAACTGTGTATATGAAGGAAGGTTCTTGATGGTTGAAATTCACCAAGGTCGAAGGATTCAAATATAAATTAGCACGTGTTGTGTGCAAAGAAATACATTGTCAATTTGATCCTTATATTTGAATGCATGAAAAAAATTATCATTAATTAATTGTGCAACTCATATTGAACTCAAGTAAATTTAGTGGCAACTCATATTGAACTCAAGTAAATTTAGTGGCAACTCATATTGAACTCCAGTAAATTCAGTAAAGATGATCAAATACGCATTCAATCATATGCCTTTAGGCTTTATATACCACTCTGCTAATATGAGTTAAAACGTTATAGCGTACTAGATTTGTGCTAAATTTTGCATTTAATCCTTATTTTACCTAATTTTTATCTCAGGATATGTTGCACGATAAGTATTGAATTTATTGGTTGTAATTGTGCTTGTTCTCCAACATATCAGACTTGTGTAGATTACGAGAACACAACAAACATGAATGAAATTATTTTTTACAATATAAAAGGTTATATATTCTCATTTTAGAATAGTCAAACAGTTTTAAGCTTCTGTTGAGTTATATAAATATTTTATGCAGCTTTTATTTCAAATAGAAATTGAATTCTATCGGCTTAAACATTTTTTTTACTGAAATGTAATGCAGGATAAATAAGCGAGTTAAACAACTACATCTGAGGTAGGTAACGCACTGATACAATTCTGGTACATGACATCTCATTGAGGTAATAAAAATATTGATGTAAGCTTTTCCAATCACTGTCTTAAATCTGTGACAAAATCTACAATTTGAACATTATATTATTGTGAACCTTTAATTTTAGTTGTTTGCTTACTTGATGTATAAAATACTGTTCTAAAAACAAAATATAGATTTCGAAATAATAGTCGATTACTAGTATATAAAAATCATTTACAAGTACTAAAATTAATTTTAATAGAGCTTATTCACTAAAATAGTTGACTTTATTGTAGATATTCAAAATATTTTTTTAATTATGAATATGCAAGTAATTTGATATCATTGGCTAAATCATGTTAGCTTGACATATTCAATTAGTTATGTTAAAATCGAAGCATGCAAACACTATAGCGTTGCTATCAAAATTAAATAGCTATAAAGCTAAACACTTCATATAAAATTTATTAAAGCTTATCTTATATTCTAAACTAACAACAACTAATGTCAAAATATTAAGAGTTAAAATGTTCATATTATTCAATAGTTCATAATTGAACAAAATATAGTGAAACTGCATATTTAAAGAAAACAAAATAGTTGGGCTTACATAGGCTTACATGGACCATTCGGAGATGATACAAATGTACATCAAAACGCTTCAGAACTCAAATATGCGGGTTGAAGACAAGCATGTGGAGTAATGCATAATGTTGTACACATAAGTACGCAATGAAAACAAAGGTGCAAATAAAAATCAGTTCTTTAAAATGAGGTGTGCAAGACATAATTAAACAACATTTCATATCTCAGCCTTACATATATTACTGTACCTGCTTGCTAACACTAAAACACACTAATGCATGCACATATATAAGTAGAGCTCAGTAGTATATGCACTCCGTAGAAATTCACACTTACGCATGCAGGGAATGAAACTCAATAAATCACAACAAACCCAATAAAACATAAGTTCAAAATAGTTCAACAACTAGGCCAATATCAAAATAAAGTACACTTTCACAGCAATAATAAATTATATATTCAAAGTGTCAACTACAAGGTAGGAACATACAAATATGCAGACCCACTCACGTTTATCAAATGCAAATACATGCTGCCATACACACTCATTGATGCACGCACATAGTTCAAAAGCAGGAAATAAAGAAACAAAAAGATCACTTTCTTTTATTAAATTATTACAAAAGAAAGGTTAATAACTTATGTTGAGGAACTTAAGCAGTTATCTAGGATATATACAAAAATATGGGCTTGTTGTTTGCAACAAACAATTATGATATTTTATTTTCATTATCTGATATGAAACCATACCAGTAGTCCCAGATGCTTATACATGAATTAATTAATAGTTATTAGTATGTGTTCTACAGACATATTTAAGTTCCAAGTTTTGGTTAAGATAAAATATGACAGTACGCATAGTATCTAATTAACATAATAAGCCAGGACCTTAATTGTTTTATTATTTTTTTTGCACTATCAGGTAATGTTTTCAAGGAGTTATTCAACTTGGCTAGCTAATATTTTCAGCAAACACTGACGCAAAAAATTCAGTTCCAACCTATCAAATTTGTACTACTGCAGTTCTAATTTGCAGCAACAAATCGAACCATAAAATACCAATGCATAAGCAATCTACAGTAGAAAGCTTCAATAAACCCAAATAAACGCAAATGAACAAGTCACCAGGGCGAAATCCAATACCTGAAGTCGAGATCCTGAATCGCCTGAAGCTGTAACAAATACCTGAAGTCAAATCGCCAAATCGCCTGAAGTGTTGGCGAGATCCTGAAGTTGTTTTGCAGAGCGAAGGAAATCGTTTTGCAGAGCGAAGGAACTGCATGGTTTCGTTATTTTTTTTTTAAGCGGCAGAAGAAAAAAAGCGTGGAGAGGTGGAGAATTAGGGCTTGGGTTGAAAACAGTCCACATTTACATTTTTGCCCCTACCAATTCAATTGAATTACACTTTAACCAGATTTTCCAACGCAAATATGTGTTAGCAATAAAAAAATTATAAATATGTATTTTCAGTCACACATTTATAGCTTGCCAACAGTTATTATTGTGACTGATCTATAACACAAATAAGTGTTGGCAATTAAAAAAAAGCGTTGCAAAATGGCTGTAATGGTGTAGTGATACATTATCTTTTTTTTCTTCCCTTATAACATAGCTTCTGTGATCTTTAGGAATAGGAACAGTATGATTGTTAATTTTTTTGGTTTATGAGTCTTATTTTTCACTATTAGTTCACTGCACATGAACTGGGTCTTATTTATTAGATAGATTAGAGAGAATATATATAGTGTTAATAATCCCTTTTTGGAAATGCAATCTGTTTATATATTTTACCTGTTTTTAATTTTACATTTTGTAGATATATTTTTGAAGTTCATTCTCCAACATCTCAAAAGGTTGATCTTAAAAATCGCATTTGCAGTTGCAATCAATGGAAAGTGACAGATTTTCCTTGTATGCATGCTTTGAAGTGTATTTCTTTAACCAGAAATTCTATTTATAAATATATTGAGAATTACTTTACTGTTGAGTATTATCTAGCTTAGTATTTACATTTGATCAATCCTATTCCAACTTTTGATAAGGAAGCAATTGAAGCTGAAGAATCATATATTGTTCTTCCTCCTAAGCCTGTTCGTGGAGCTGGTAGGCCTAGGATGAATAGGATTGAAGGGGCTGATTTTCATGCTAAACAAAATAGATGTGGAAAGTGTAAAAAACTAGGACATAATAGAAGGGGGTGTTCTTTTGAATAATTGAGTTGATTTTTTTAGTTCAATGTATTTGATTGGTTGTTCTATGAATACTTTGAGTTGAATAATTGAGTTGATTATTTTAGTCCAAAGTATTTGATTGGTTGTTGTATGAATACTTGGTTGTTATATGAATACTTTGAGTTGAATATTTGAATAATTGCATATATTGAATTGGTTATGATCTGATTTTGATTATTTTTGGTTGTATGCAATTATTTATGTTTAACTGTTATTTAGAATACAATGTTGTTAGTTCTGTTAAAAAGGATAAATTGATATTTCTTTTTAATTCTTGTGTATAGTCTGTTTTTTGTTATTATATGTTACTGTAGTTATTATGTCTATTCTTAAAATATAGTCTTTTCTATTCATGAACTCCAGCCCTGACACTGGTCACTACAAGAAAATCAAAGTGGTATCAAATAGGACCGGTTTTAATAGCATATCAATGAGATATTCTATATCCTCAATGCCAATGGATATTCGAACCAAATCATCTGTAAATCCACGATTTTCACGCACAGCAGTAGGAATACAAATCAAACAGAACAACTGGAGATAAGTATGACTAGTATATTGCTACCCGAAACAGCCTATCAATAAAAGCGATGTTCTTATGTTTAGACTTTTTAAAAGAGCATACGCAGAATTGTCAATAAAAGTGATAGAACATACTGTCAATAAAACATAAATGCGTTTATCTTTTTAACAGAGCATTAAAAACAATAGCCATTACAAATTCACTATCAATTACCATAATTTCATTATCAAATTTAAAATCAGCTATGTAAGTACTTGCTAGTTAACAATATACAAAAGCAACATAGACTGAAGTGATTATGTACTTGATATTTCATTTGACAGATGCATAGTCAGATTCAAAAGTGACAGTGCAAACAAGTGCACAACACACATAAACAAACTCAAGTCTACAACATCTGCAAGTAGGTTTTACAATTCAAATCGTGTGGCCTAAGTCAACCATTACAAATTCATCAGTAAATTCAGATATATTGTCTAAAATCTATCATCAAATAAAATTTTAACTAATGTATGATAAAAAGACTGTTAGATATCAAAGAATTTGTTGCTATCATTGTCAGTTCAAATTTTTTGTTGCTGAAGCTGAACTGCAGAATTTTTCAACTGTCAAGCAGTATGGTTCATCGGAGAGAATTTGTGCAGTTATCTGTGCTCTAAATGCGTTTAGTTGTTCTGGACTGATTTTTGATGTTGTGTCCATTCCTTGTGCTATCTTTTGAATAAACATCATTACGAAAATTCCACAGTCAAACCTGCATTTGTTAAAATTTTAGTTATTGTGTAACATGCATTGTTGTATAAATATCTCCAGTATCCTGAAAATTACCAGTTGGTTTGTTGAGCACAGTTAACATTTTTAATCAATGTAGACTTTCCCAGAATTGTTTTCTCGCCTGCGTCTTGTAAGTCTTTATTGATGTTGTTTACCGCTGCTTTCTGCAAAATATATATATATATATCTTTTTTATAATAATGATAAATCTATTTATCTTTTTTACTTTCTGTGTATTTTACTTACCACATTAATAGCAAACTTCGAATGTCCACTTCTTAATGTCTTAGATCTTGTGGTCAAGTGTAGAGAATCATAATGGTTCCATGTACATGATTCCAATACTAGCTCTAGCAAGCTCCAATGTTCGTTGCCACGTATAGGAAATAATATATTGCAACATAATGGATTTAGAAGTGTTTGTTTAATAAAAGGATTAAACATATCCCTTTTGATATTTTCCATGTTTCCATCTGTTGCACTTTTCTGTTAAAAAATAATTTCAGAAAACTTATCTTAGAAACAAATTAAATTTGACATTATAGTTCACTTACTGTCATTGTTGTGTTCACATATATAATGCTAGAACTTTGTTCTAATAATTTTGTTTTTCTGAACCAAAACCAATCAATAACCTACATTTCAAAAACAATTATGGATTAAGTATAGATTTTATAATGAAGCAAAGTATAGAATTTATAATGAAGCAAAGTATAGTTTTTTGTACTTACTTGACCAGAAATATATTCTCCATAGAGAAGTTCTTCTATCATACTTTTTGTGATGGTGATGAAGTTTTCATCATCATAAGTAAATGCTTCATCACTGAAAAATTAAGATTAGTATGTACTGTGTTGTATGGGACTTACAGTATAAAAGTAAATTAATTAAGATTAGTATACTAAAAAATTAAGATTAGTATGCACTGTGTTGTATGGCACTTACAGTATAAAAGAAAATTAACTAAGATTAGTATACTGAAAAATTAAGATTAGTATGTACTGTGTTGTATGGCACTTACAGTATAAAAGAAAATTAACTAAGATTAGTATACTGAAAAATTGAGATTAGTATGTAATATTTGTTAATAAAAGAAAATAACAATATTTGTAGAAGTTTGTCTGAAAAGATAAAGATAAATTAATTTATCTTTTTTAGTTTAGTTTGGCTTTTTTGATCTCTATATGACAAAAAAACATGGGTATTAAATCGGTCCTGGTTTTATGGCACTTACAGTATAAAACACAGATTTGAACTCTATATGACAAAAAAATATGGAGAATTCATGGGCAAAAAAGGTCCATGACTTGTATATGACAAAACAAATATAGGCCGTGTTGCAAATATTATAACTTGTATATGACTTTAGTTATATTAGCCTATGCATACCAACAAAAGTTTTTCTATAATTTATATGCATATCATAAGTTATGTTTGCAAAAGATATAACTAGTATGTTTCATTATATTTGTTAATGTTACAGGTTTTTTCTGAGTAACTGTATTTGGAAATCCGAAAGAACATGACAAAGTAATACAACAGTTCATCATTAATGTTACTGATTGTGGTTTTTACTGCTAGCTTTGAGTACATCTTCCGTCCTTTTATTACTAGTGCCTAAATTTGTGTAGTGTTTATCGTATATAATTAACAAACCTAAAAATGCAAAGCATCAAACCTAATAATGAAAAGGTGAAGATAAATTAATCTATCTGTTTTACTTAGTATTTTCATTTTTTTAATTTGTAAATCATTAGATTTTGATGCTGGAATAAAAAGCTTTATTTGAATTATATGTTGTACTAGAAACAGTATGATATTGTACTAGAAACAATATCTTATTGGAATAAATATATATTTAAGTCAACTGAGTGAAAAGTAGTTTAGTTACTTACTTATTTCCTCCAAGAATTTTGAAAAAAATTTGACAATTTCTTTTTGTTCTTCAGTAAGATATTTGAGTAGTGGACATTTCTCAACATTCCTTGGCTTCTTCTTCTTTTTTGGTTCTTTTAGGACAACATCTTCAACAATAATAGGATTTTCAGAAGCATTTTCTTGAGCAAGCACTTTCAGATTGTCAAATTTTAAACTATCTTGTGTGTCCTTTTCTAGTATGAAATCTTGAGTTTGCATAATATCAAAAGTTGGAAAATTAGCAGAACTGTTTATGTGAATTATACCAACAATATTTTTTTTACCTTTTTCAGCTTTGGTTTTTTTGTTCAAATTATCTTTTTCCTTCACATCGTGCTTTTCTAAATTTTCCAACTTCTGGAGCTTCATTTCAAGAATCTGTATTCTTTTTTTAGCCACTTCTCTTAAACGTCTTTCCTCATTTAATTGTTCTGCAACATTTTTCATCTCAGTAGTCAAAAAATTGACTTTTGACTGTAGCTCCATTACGTTATTAGCACATTCTTTGGCATACTTTTTCAGACTTGTGTCTTCCTGGCACTCCTCTAATTTTCTTTTGTTGTTTTGGTCTTCTACCACCTCAATAGCTATTATTTTATTGGAAAGAAATTCTTTCTCTTCTTTCGTTACAGTTGCAAATTTTTTTAAAATCTGCAATGAATATATTTAAAGTTAAGCTTGCACATATACCGTCGTTGAAGTACTAGACAAGTTAAGCTTGCACATATACTTTCTATACTCATTTGGTTTTCTTTTATTTAGGCTACTAACATTCCAAAAAGTTGCATTACAAGAAATCAAAAAAAATGTACAGTTAAAAAAAAAACTAGCATACTTTGTCACTGTCAGCTTCAGTGAGTTCCAAATCTCTCAGTTTTGATACATCCCATTTTCTCATTCTTGGGATTTTGGTTTGCAGATTTTCCTTCTCATCAATTATTTGTGTTCGTTCACAAATCCTGCAAGAAAAAGATAAATACATTTATATTTTTGTAATAAATATAAATTTGAATATATTTATATTTAATTAAAGTTATGAAAGCATACCAGTAACACCATAGTACAGCCTGGTGTACTTCTAGGGTCAGCATGATACTTTTTAACATTTTTCAAAACATTTTCACATATTGCCTGTGGCCAAGAGATTGAATTTAATTTTTTTAAATTCAGCAACTTCGGCAAGAAACCCCATTGCATATAGCTTTGGTTGTTTGGAAAAAGGAAAGTTATAACCAGCAACAATAATAACAATTTCACTAAATCTTCATTTCCTTTTTCCTCTTCTATCAGTGTATTCAATCTTTTTGTTACTGTTTTTTGGCTGATTATGTCTTCTTCTTGAAAATTGGCAGTTAAAAAATTGGAGAAACTTTCCATGGCTGAGGCTTTGTTAGAAGCTGGTATAGGAAATAAGTCTTCTCCAACTAATGACATTCCAAATATTAGACTGACTTCTTCAGGACTTATTTTGAGTAATTTGTTTCCAATTTTGAAAGCATTTTCTTTTTCATTAAAAGAAGCAATGATGTCATCTAAATTTGAAGCACTTTTCCTTAAATCTTGTCGTGCTATTGAATCTCTAAGAAAAACATTAAAGAAGTTTTTGAATGGTGTTTTTTCTATAAAAGCTTTTGCTTCAGCTGAAAGAATGTGTTTCTCCTTTATAATTGACATCACTTTATAGATTGCATCCAAATTACATCTATATGTACCTGTGTATTGTTGCCTTTTTTGCTTCTTGGCTATTTTTTTAATTTCATACTGATCAACGTCATCCGAATCAGTACTTTCTTCAGCCAGTTGTTGTGAAATCGTTTTTTCATCATCAGAGTTTTCTAATTGTTTATGTCTGAAGTCCTTATCTGTGAAGTCTTCTTTTTCATCAGCATCAGGTAATTCTTGTGTTGGTCCAATCTGATTCTACAATTATGAAAATCAAAAAATCAATTAGGAGGTAAAAGAAACATGTTTATGAATAAAATATCTTACTACACAAAAATTTGAATAAAAAGATAATATGGTTTATCTTTTTAATTACTTTGAATTTTTTTGGGATTAAGATATTTTTAAGTGTATAAAGTACCCCTATTTAAAAAAATAAAAGATAAAGCACTTTTTTAGTATATAAAGTACCTATTTTTTTTTAAAAAGGAACAAATTAAATCCAACAGGTTTTTTTGTAAAGAAAAAATGTTTGAATTTTTTTTAGACCAATTTCAATTTTCACAATTTCAAAATTTTATTTTAGACCAATATAAGATAAATGAGCATTCACAACTGAAAATCAACATGAATTATTTAATGAAATGAAAATTTACAATTAGAAAGTTTCAAAGTATAGAAAGATAATCCGCTTTATCTTTTTTTGTTTTTTAAGTAATGGTTAATTAGAAACCTGAAAACTTAAAGAGAATGAAACACAAAATAGCCATCAGAATATTATGTATGAAAAAGATAAATGCTTTTATCTTTTTTAACAGAACATTAGAAACAAATTAGCCATTACAAATTAGTGATCAGTTATTAGAATTTCATCATCACAATAGCCTCGAAGTAATAACAGGTACAACATGTATGAATGCAGTGCATAGTGCAGACTCATATGGGCAGAGAATCAAGCTACAACATTAACGAATAGTCAGATTCAAAAGTGATAGTGCAAACAAGTGCACAACACTGTAACGACCCAGAATTTATATTAATTAAAATTTATTTATTGATTTTGAATATTAATAAATGAATTTAATAAGTCGAATAATTTATTTTTCGAATAATTGGATTTAATTGGAAAATTAAATCGATAATTAAATAGTGAAATTCCAGAAATAATTAAAATCTGGATTTAATGTGATTGAAAATGATTTATAAAATTTATTTAATCATAATGGAGTTATAGAAATGTTATAGAACTTTTAAAATTGAATTTAAAGTTAATTTGTGAAAACTGAATATTTTAATATTTAATCGACTAGTGAAATTAGCCATTTTTCGAACAGTCTCAGAATTGGATGAAACCAGTTCCATTGGATCCGTAATAGTTTGTTATTATCGGATTTCAATTTTCGTAGCAATCGGAGTTGTCGTTTGACCGTGGCAGCTCAAAACGAATCGAAATTGTTTAATATTAATTTGGCGAGTTAAAAATAGTCATTTTTCAAAAAGTCTCGGATTTCGACGAAACTAGTTTCATCGGATCCGTAATGTGATATTATTGTATGGTTTCAAAATTCGTGTCAATTGGATTTATCGTTTGTCCGGGGCAAGCTAAAACGCCTCGAAATCGATTTAAATCGGTTTAATTTAAAATTGATCATTTTTCTCCGTAACTCGCACAGACGATCAAATTAGCTTTCGAAACCTGTTCCATTGTGTCCGGAACGCGGGATAAACCCTAGAAATGCCAGTCACCGTGCGTAAATTGGAGTTCGAAAAAGCACGATTTAATTCACAATTTCAAAGAGAAAAAAAACTAGGGTTTCAAATAGCTTCAGCCGCCTATTTCATTTCCAACGGCTGAGAAGCTCCATCGATCTCCTCCAATTATCGATCAATTGACACAATATTTCCCAAAACTTCCTAAACGAATATTGTAGAGCTAGGTGAGAACTACAAGTTCAACGGTAATGATCGTGATTGATGCAGTGTAGAGGAAGATATGGGGCCGCGTTCGACCGGAAGTCATGCACGAATTACGAGGGAAAGGAGGCGCCAGGGAGGTGCGGCCTCTGGCCGTGGGTAGCTATGGGCGGTGCGTTCGAATAATGGTGGTTTGATGGGGTTTCGTCAACGAGGAGGGGGTGCGATGAAGTCGAAGTTGAGCGGCGTATGGGTTTGCTCGCGTGAAATCCTGGAGCGGGGAGAAGATGATATGCACACGGCCTGATGATAGGATCAACGGTCCAGATTAAATAAAGGTTGTAAATAAATAAAAGAAGAATGAAATTTATAAATAATTAAATCGTGTAACTTTAAAATATCATATCTCTGTCATACGAGGTCCGTTTTGGATGAGATTTTTTGCGATGGGATCGTATTGACGAGCTCTTCGCGATGCAACTGGATTGGTGTCGTTTGGAGCTAGCGAAAATTTCGGGTAGAATTAAACGCTCGTTTAATTTTATTCGAAATAAATCACTACAAAATTGCTATCAGAAAATCAAGGTGAGAACTTCTCACTCAATCGAATGTTTTGTTTCGATTTAAGTTTTAAATAGTTAGATTTAAAATTGTTGATTGTATGCCTGGATGATAATTTTGTCTGTTATTGATTGTTAAAATAGACATTATACGCCGTTATTAAGCGAAGGTTAATTATTAAAAACATATACCGTGATAAATTTCACATTGATGTGAAATTGGTATTATTTATATATAGCAATATATATATATTGGCATATGTATATATTGGAGTTGATTTCTCGCATTGTATAGCGGATGAGACCCTATTGCGCCGCATAATAGCGGATAATATTTATTAATCCTATATACCGCGATAATTCCGTACTGGAGCGGAATTGGTATTGTGCTAACATCTTGGGATGTAAGGGGACAGGTTGGAGGGATCCAACTGGATTCCTCAACTGTATTGATTTATTTACAGATATGATTGTATATCCTGTTATCATATCGATATATGATGTTTGGATGCCGTGATTGACTATTTGATGTGTTGCATCATCGGATCCATTTTTGATATTTAAAAATAACGATTTTGATTTCAAAAGAGATTTTCAAAGTGATTTCCGAAAGTATATGTTTTATTAAATGTTTAAATTGATTCATTTTTAAATAAATAAAAGTTATCCTTTTTATTGTTATAAATTATGGGTTTTGAGAAATATAACCGAAATGTGAATTTTGAGATAAATAGTTAATTAATTTATAAAATGGCTCAAATTGGAATTTTTGAATTATTATAAACAATTTATATAAAAGATTTCTAAGATTAATATTTATAAATTAAAAATATAGGAATTGTAAAACAAGATTTATTACGTGTTAAAATGAAGTATAAATGGATTTCATAAGTGAATAAAATTTATAGATTTATAAATTGTGAAATTATAAAATGAATAGATTTTGTAAAATAAAAGATTTATAAGAAATTAACTTATAAATTGGATTTTTGCCTTTAAATGAGATATAAATAGAATTTGTTAATAAAGGGGATTTATAAATCGAAGTTGTTATAAAATAAAAAGGTGAATTTATAAATGTTGTTTTATAAATTCGAAATAAATTGAATTTGATAAATTTAAACATAGAAATTTATTAAAGAAGATATATTCGCAATTTTTGATAGCGAGTTATCATTTATATGATACGTGTAGTAATGAAGAGTTCGGTTGGGAATTTTATCCACGATTTTGGACAGTGGATAATCTTTTAAATAAAATGTGTAGAAATGTTGAATTTTGGATAACGAAGTATATTCACGATTTTGGACAGTGAATATATTATTAAATAAAATGGATATGTTTTGGAGAAGTGATATTACGAAATGAAGTAATTGTTTTAAAAGATGTTTTAAAACGTGTTGAACATCGAAACCATAGATTTCAACATTCATTGTTGAAATAGACGTTTTCGAGAAAATAAGGAAATGGTGGACTATAACACTGCTGTTATAGTAAATGATTTCCGAAAGGAAATATTTTGTATAGTATTGGGATTTATATATCTATCTAAATTTCGAATCCCTATACTAGTGATTTTGGGTTGTCGTAACGATGTTTTACGCAACATTCGTTTTGACCCAAATAAATATGTTTAAAAGGCTGTTTTCCTTAAAGAATGAAATATAGACTTAAATGGCGGTTTAAGTATATTGAATATATTTTTCCAAGTGTTGAAAAATAAATGGATTTGTGAATTACTTATTTTTAAATAAGTATGGAAATGCTTTTCCAATATGAAATGAACTGTTTTGAGATTTTATCTTTTAAAGATAAATTGAAAAGTGAATATTTGAAATTTGTTTTAAATGGTTAAGTGTGGAAAATTTTATATCTAGTAAAGATATTTTGGAAAATAAATAATTTGGAAAATTATTTGGAATCTGATGATGTTGCGCATCTTTATTGATAGTTAAATAACCGACTATCAATAATTACCTTGAATGGGTATCTGTTGTGAATTGGATGAATTTGAATGCCACACTTATTTTTGAATAAGCGCTCACTATTTGGGTTAACCGAGAAATGAAATTGGGTCGTATAACCCATTCCGAATATGTGATATGTCGTTATGAATCGCATTTGATGACCAGTGTGGAAGACCGGATATTTTTGAAAGCGAAAGGATTACCGTCGAGTTACTCTACATCGGCTGATCTTCGATATAGAGGTTTTATCACCCTTAGTGACGGGAAGTCCGGACGTGATTAGAAAATTATCCGGATATGCAAGGGCTTCATGAGAAGTGCCTTCGGTTCTGTTCGATCCCGGAACAGACTTGTATGGTTGTGTGTCTGACGTTACAAATTGAGATATAAAGCTGATTTCTTTCAAATACATATCTGTTGGTGGCGGAGAATTTATTCTCTTAGCTTAACACCCTTCTCTGAGACGTACGAGCTCAGAGGTTATGTAGTTGATGGTTACTAGTGATATATTCCCAATTTGGTAACGTGGCATGCTGAGTGTTGCTGTGAAATTATCATTGTTTGATCATTTGTGATATGATCATTTGTTTGATCATTTATCTTTGTGATCATTTCTTTGATCATTTGTTTGACCCGAAGCATGGCTTTGTGACAAAGCGTAGCTTTGTGGACAAGAATTCGTCGAGCCTCACACCCCAGAAATGGTCAAACAGGAAGGATGCAGCAAGGTTCTAGGGAGTAGCGCCCCTTAGTATATGTCATTCCTTCTGGATAGAGGTGGTATCATGGTATGGAGCCCAGATACTTAACCTATGTTGTTGCTGCATTATTATTCTTATGTGGTTGTTGGAAATCGAGGATCCTCGGGAAGATCGGTTATGATCGGGGAATGGCATACGCATGTCAGTAGTTACCTATTTTTGCAGAGGTAACCCGGCCTTGTGTTGGCAGAGATCCGGTTAGGTTCTCGGGTCGTCTTTCCAGAGGCGTACCTATGTGGCAATGGGAAGTTCCTTGGCCTGACCATTTGTTGGAAATCCAAAGAAACAATACGTGACTTGTACGGTTTTAGTTGTATTACCTGCCATGGAATGTGGCGGTAACCTACTATTGAACATGGTAGCTATAGTAGGCATAAGTGCGGAATGCCTATGTTGGCTAAGATTTATATTATACTTTCGAAATGTTTTCTACACTATGCACTAATAATAATATCAAAAAGGATTTGATTTTTACGTAGTAAGCATCTTTGACTATCATAAGGAGAAATCTCCTCCGACTCTGCGTTTGCATTGTGTGTGTGTGCGGGAGGCCTTATGGTAGTCTCATTTTCCAAAAGCATTGCAAAATTGACTTTGAAATCTTCCTGTTGTTTGTTTTAAAGATAATCTGTTTTAAGTTCTCACACCAGTCACCATGACTGACCTAGAGTTTATTGTTTCCTTCCTAAACTCTGGGTGCCCACCAATTTCCACACGGGCAGTCTAGAGTCAGGTTATCAGGTTATTCTGGATTCAGGAGATGCTGTGGAGCTTAGTGGCGAGCCGGATGGCGAGACGTACCACTTGTATATGATATATTTATTCCGCTGTGTATTCTGTATGAGGACAAGTTTATATAACTGTCCAGTGTTGTATTGTTGTTGTAAACTCTGATGATGATGTAATGTATAAAATGATATAGTTCTTTGATTTAAAGATTATTCATTTATCTATTATATGTTGTTCCGCTACGAATGTGAGATTTTGATATTGTTTCTGTTTCTGATGTTGTTCTGTTGTTCTTCTTCCCTTTTTCTTTTATCTTTTCTTCTACCTTCTTCTTTCTTCTTAAAACCCTAATGGTTCGGTTTTCCGTTCATCTTGAGTTAATCGATGGAGATTAGTGTCTATTCAAGGGGTATGGAAAAGCGGGTTATTACAGTTGGTATAAGAGCATATGGTTAAGCGATAACCCTGCTCTGTTGGGTGTTACTCATTAGAGATAGAGTCAATAGTGCTCTAGAATGAGTTGAGTGTAATAATAGATACGAGCGCGTATTTGTTAATTAATATAAAATTGTTTTATATTTTGATGATTGGTTTGTTGAGTGGTATATGGATTCTGGTCGGTATTGTCAGTACAACTCTATCGATAGGGATCTCTAAACACTTGTATAGAACAATTCGGCACGATATTGTGTTAAATTAGGTAAATGAAATAATTTTACCTCGATTATATTTTGTATATAAAGAAATAATTTTTCAGAAATTATTAAAAGTGTATATAATTGATTGTTTGGTTGTTAAAAATGTAAGGATATATAAGAGAATAAAGGTTGTTTGAATAAGTTAAATAAAACAACAATTGTGAAAGAGTGAATTGTATAAGCGAATGAATTATAATGTATGAAGTTATAATTAAAATGATTTACAATGGTAAAATAATCTTATATATATAGTGAAATTTTATAAGTAAAGGATTTATAAATGTGATTTATAATATAAGATAAAATTCCAGAGAAGTGTTTTGAAAGGATTTGATGTTTTGGAAAATTGTATTGGAAAGATGAAAGCTCTAAACTCTTTTCGGTCGCTGGAAAATAATTCCAATGATGATCGCGACATCATTGGTGTTCATTTTCGGGTTTTCAAAAGAGGAATTGCTGCTAGATTATTTTAAATGAAAGTTGTTTGGGAAAAAATTGGACTTATAAGTGGAAACTTAAGTTAATTTGAACAAAAGATGTTTAATTGGAATATAACTTAAGTAATGGTGAATGAATTTGATTTTGGGTATCAAAATTAATTAATGAAATGAAGTGATGAATGTGAACTTGAGTTATATAAATGAAATTCAACTTTAATTGTAAAATGAATTAGCAATTGAATTGAATAAATGGATTGAATATTAATCAGTCTAATGTGAATGGATGGATGTTAATCAATTGAATGTAAATAAATTGATATGAAATAATGAATATAAATGTTAATTCATTAAAAAGCTAATGTTATTGAAAGTTGAATAAATTGAATGGAAGTCAATTTAATATTAAACCAATTGAATTAAAAGTGTTGAACCAAATCGAATGTAAATGAATAATTTGGTTGTGTTGAATATACATTGGTTGTTATATGGATGTTAGTTGATTGTGTATAATTCATTAAGTGTTAATGAAGTTGAATCGACAAATTGGAAGCTAAAGTAATTGAATTTAAATTGAAAGTGAAGTAAATTTAAATAGAAATTGATTTGAATTGAAATTGAACCAATTTAAATTTAAATTAGTGAATGTAAACTAATTAAAAAAAATGTTGATAAAATCCAATATAAATGAATCAAATATGATTTCAAATTTGAAAACCAAATCAATGAATATTAATGAGAAGTGAATTTATATTGATTTGGGTATGAACTGATTTGGATAGACATTGATTTGTTGGATGTTTATTGGATGATAGTTGTTTATTGGATGATAGTTGTTTGATGGTTGCATTTGTTGTTTGTTACATTTTCTATATTGGCACATGTAGTTATTATGTTGCTATATGATGTATATCGATATTATTTTCCATATACATGTTCTCATTTGTTTGATTGAGTGTTTAGTAGGTGCGGATGGCGTTTGCTTCGCATTTGGAGCTCGCTTTCGCGCTATATTAGCCGTACACGCTCGCTAATTATATATAAGGTACATATCTCGAATTAAATATCGTACTTTTACACTTTTTCCCTATGGGATGCCTCATCACTTGATGGGATGTATATTTGTGATATATATACACTGTCATTTTTTTTGGATCGAGCCATGCAAAGGAGGCTATGGCGAAATTTTCTGAAAATTTAAGGCGTTAGAATATTTTTGAGAAAATTAGAAAATTTGACAATTTTGGAAACTTAGTAAAAGTTTTTGTAAGAAGTTTAACTATGATTTTTGGGAAAGTTAAACACTTAAGAGATTTGTAAATCTAATTTGAACGGTTTGTTTTTTTGGAAATTTAATGGATTTTGTATCTTCTTCTTACTTGGTAATTTCGAGGACGAAATTCTTTTAAGGGGGGAAGTTTGTAACGACCCAGAATTTATATTAATTAAAATTTATTTATTTAATTGGTTTTGAATATTAATAAATGAATTTAATAAGTCGAATAATTTATTTTTTGAATAATTGGATTTAATTGGAAAATTAAATCGATAATTAAATAGTGAAATTCCAGAAATAATTAAAATCTGGATTTAATGTGATTGAAAATGATTTATAAAATTTAATTAATAATACTAGAGTTATAGAAATGTTATAGAACTTTTAAAATTGAATTTAAAGTTAATTTGTGAAAATTGAATATTTTAATATTTAATCGACAAGTGAAATTAGCCATTTTTCGAACAGTCTTAGAATTGGATGAAACTAGTTCCATTGGATCCGTAATAGTTTGATATTATCGGATTTCAATTTTCGTAGCAATCGGAGTTGTCGTTTGACCGTGGCAGCTCGAAACGCATCGAAATTGTTTAATATTAATTTGGCGAGTTAAAAATAGTCATTTTTCAAAAAGTCTCGGATTTCGACGAAACCAGTTTCATCGGATCCGTAATGTGATATTATTATATGGTTTCAAAATTTGTGTCAATTGGATTTATCGTTTGTCCGAGGCAAGCTAAAACGCCTCGAAATCGATTTAAATCGGTTTAATTTAAAATTGATCATTTTTCTCCGTAACTCGCATAGACGATCGAATTAGCTTTCGAAACCTGTTCCATTGTGTCCGAAACGTGGGATAAATCCTAGAAATGCCAGTCACCGTGCGTAAATTGGAGGTCGAAAAAGCACGATTTAATTCACAATTTCAAAGAGAGAAAAAACTAGGGTTTCAAATAGCTTCAGCCGCCTATTTCATTTCCAACGGCTGAGAAGCTGCATCGATCTCCTCCAATTATCGATCAATTGACACAATATTTCCCAAAACTTCCTAAACGAATATTGTAGAGCTAGGTGAGAACTACAAGTTCAACGGTAATGATCGTGATTGATGCAGTGTAGAGGAAGATATGGGGCCGCGTTCGACCGGAAGTCATGCACGAATTACGAGGGAAAGGAGGCGCTAGGGAGGTGCGGCCTCTGGCCGTGGGTAGCTATGGGCGGCGCGTTCGAATAATGGTGGTTTGATGGGGTTTCGTCAACGAGGAGGGGGTGCGATGAAGTCGAAGTCGAGCGGCATATGGGTTTGCTCGCGTGAAATCCTGGAGCGAGGAGAAGATGATATGCACACGGCCTGATGATAGTATCAACGGTCCAGATTAAATAAAGGTTGTAAATAAATAAAAGAAGAATGAAATTTATAAATAATTAAATCGTGTAACTTTAAAATATCATATCTCTATCATACAAGGTCCGTTTTGGATGAGATTTTTTGCGATGGGATCGTATTGACGAGCTCTTCGCGATGCAACTGGATTGGAGTCGTTTGGAGCTAGCAAAAATTTCGGGTATAATTAAACGCTCGTTTAATTTTATTCGAAATAAATCGCTACAAAATTGCTATCAGAAAATCAAGGTGAGAACTTCTCACTCAATCGAATGTTTTTTTTCGATTTAAGTTTTAAATAGTTAGATTTAAAATTGTTGATTGTATGCCTGGATGATAATTTTGTCTGTTATTGATTGTTAAAATAGACATTATACGCCGTTATTAAGCGGAGGTTAATTATTAAAAACATATACCGCGATAAATTTCACATTGATGTGAAATTGGTATTATTTATATATAGCAATATATATATATATATATATTGGCATATGTATATATTGGAGTTGATTTCCCGCATTGTATAGCGGATGAGACCCTATTGCACCGCATAATAGCGGATAATATTTATTAATCCTATATACCGCGATAATTCCGTACTGGAGCGGAATTGGTATTGTGCTAACATCTTGGGATGCAGGGGGACTGGTTGGAGGGATCCAACTGGATTCCTCAACTGTATTGATTTATTTACAGATATGATTGTATATCCTGTTATCATATCGATATATGATGTTTGGATGCCGTGATTGACTATTTGATGTGTTGCATCATCGGATCCATTTTTGATATTTAAAAATAACGATTTTGATTTCAAAAGAGATTTTCAAAGTGATTTCCGAAAGTATATGTTTTATTAAATGTTTAAATTGATTCATTTTTAAATAAATAAAAGTTATCCTTTTTATTGTTATAAATTATGGGTTTTGAGAAATATAACCGAAATGTGAATTTTGAGATAAATAGTTAATTAATTTATAAAATGGCTCAAATTGGAATTTTTGAATTATTATAAACAATTTATATAAAAGATTTCTAAGATTAATATTTATAAATTAAAAATATAGGAATTGTAAAACAAGATTTATTACATGTTAAAATGAAGTATAAATGGATTTCATAAGTGAATAAAATTTATAGATTTATAAATTGTGAAATTATAAAATGAATAGATTTTGTAAAATAAAAGATTTATATGAAATTAACTTATAAATTGGATTTTTGCCTTTAAATGAGATATAAATAGAATTTGTTAATAAAGGGGATTTATAAATCGAAGTTGTTATAAAATAAAAAGGTGAATTTATAAACGTTGTTTTATAAATTCGAAATAAATTGAATTTGATAAATTTAAACATAGAAATTTATTAAAGAAGATATATTCACAATTTTTGATAGCGAGTTATCATTTATGTGATACGTGTAGTAATGAAGAGTTCGATTGGGAATTTTATCCACGATTTTGGACAGTGGATAATCTTTTAAATAAAATGTGTAGAAATGTTGAAATTTGGATAACGAAGTATATTCACGATTTTGGACAGTGAATATATTATTAAATAAAATGGATATGTTTTGGAGAAGTGATATTATGAAATGAAGTAATTGTTTTAAAAGATGTTTTAAAACGTGTTGAACATCGAAACCATAGATTTCAACATTCATTGTTGAAATAGACGTTTTCGAGAAAATAAGGAAATGGTGGACTATAACACTACTGTTATAGTAAATGATTTCCGAAAGGAAATATTTTGTATAGTATTGGGATTTATATATCTATCTAAATTTCGAATCCCTATACTAGTGATTTTGGGTTGTCGTAACGATGTTTTACGCAACATTCGTTTTGACCCAAATAAATATGTTTAAAAGGCCGTTTTCCTTAAAGAATGAAATATAGACTTAAATGGCGGTTTAAGTATATTGAATATATTTTTCCAAGTGTTGAAAAATAAATGGATTTGTGAATTACTTATTTTTAAATAAGTATGGAAATGCTTTTCCAATACGAAATGAACAGTTCTGAGATTTTATCTTTTAAAGATAAATTGAAAAGTGAATATTTGAAATTTGTTTCAAATGGTTAAGTGTGGAAAATTTTATATCTAGTAAAGATATTTTGGAAAATAAATAATTTGGAAAATTATTTGGAATCTAATGATGTTGCGCATCTTTATTGATAGTTAAATAACCGACTATCAATAATTACCTTGAATGGGTATCTGTTGTGAATTGGATGAATTTGAATGCCACACTTATTTTTGAATAAGCGCTCACTATTCGGGTTAACCGGGAAAGGACATTGGGTCGTATAACCCATTCCGAATATGTGATACGTCGTTATGAATCGCATTTGATGACCGGTGTTGAAGACCGGATATTTTTGAAAGCGAAAGGATTACCGTCGAGTTACTCTACAATGGCTGATCTCCGATATAGAGGTTTTATCACCCTTAGTGACGGGAAGTCCGAACGTGATTAGAAAATTATCCGGATATGCAAGGGCTTCATGAGAAGTGCCTTCAGTTCTGTTCGATCCCGGAACAGACTTGTATGGTTGTGTGTCTGACGTTACAAATTGAGATATAAAGCTGATTTCTTTCAAATACATATCTGTTGGTGGCGGAGAATTTATTCTCTTAGCTTAACACCCTTCTCTGAGACGTACGAGCTCAGAGGTTATGTAGTTGATGGTTACTAGTGATATATTCCCAATTTGGTAACGTGGCATGCTGAGTGTTGCTGTGAAATTATCATTGTTTGATCATTTGTGATATGATCATTTGTTTGATCATTTATCTTTGTGATCATTTCTTTGATCATTTGTTTGACCCGAAGCATGGCTTTGTGACAAAGCGTAGCTTTGTGGACGAGACTTCGTCGAGCCTCACACCCCGGAAATGGTCAAACAGGAAGGATG
Source organism: Allium fistulosum (assembly GCA_030737815.1). Classification (NCBI taxonomy): domain Eukaryota; kingdom Viridiplantae; phylum Streptophyta; class Magnoliopsida; order Asparagales; family Amaryllidaceae; genus Allium; species Allium fistulosum. The sequence goes on from CM060907.1 coordinate 858,850,782, forward strand.
CTGCAAGGTTCTAGGGAGTAGCGCTCCTTAGTGTATGTCATTCCTTCTGGATAGAGGTGGTATCATGGTATGGAGCCCAGATACTTAACATATGTTGTTGTTGCATTATTATTCTTATGTGGTTGTTGGAAATCGAGGATCCTCGGGAAGATCGGTTATGATCGAGGAATGGCATACGCGTGTCAGTAGTTACCTATTTTTAAAGAGGTAACCCGGCCTTGTGTTGGCAGAGATCCGGTTAGGTTCTCGGGTCGTCTTTCCAGAGGCGTACCTATGTGGCAATGGGAAGTTCCTTGGCCTGACCATTTGTTGGAAATCCAAAGAAACAATACGTGACTTGTACGGTTTTAGTTGTATTACCTGCCATGGAATGTGGCGGTAACCTGCTATTGAACATGGTAGCTATAGTAGGCATAAGTGTGGAATGCCTATGCTGGCTAAGATTTATATTATACTTTCGAAATGTTTTCTACACTATGCACTAATAATAATATCAAAAAGGATTTGATTTTTGCGTAGTAAGCATCTTTGACTATCATAAGGAGAAATCTTCTCCGATTCTGCGTTTGCATTGTGTGTGTGTGCGGGAGGCCTTATGGTAGTCTCATTTTCCAAAAGCATTGCGAAATTGACTTTGAAATCTTCCTGTTGTGTGTTTTAAAGATAATCTGTTTTAAGTTCTCACACCAGTCACCATGACTGACCTAGAGTTTATTGTTTCCTTCCTAAACTCTGGGTGCCCACCAATTTCCACACGGGCAGTCTAGAGTCAGGTTATCAGGTCATTCTGGATTCAGGAGATGCTGTGGAGCTTAGTGGCGAGCCGGATGGCGAGACGTACCACTTGTATATGATATATTTATTCCGCTGTGTATTCTGTATGAGGACAAGTTTATATAACTGTCCAGTGTTGTATTGTTGTTGTAAACTCTGATGATGATGTAATGTATAAAATGATATAGTTCTTTTATTTAAAGATTATTCATTTATCTATTATATGTTGTTCCGCTGCGAATGTGAGATTCTGATATTGTTTCTGTTTCTGATGTTGTTTTGTTGTTCTTCTTCCCTTTTTCTTTTATCTTTTCTTCTACCTTCTTCTTTCTTCTTAAACCCTAATGGTTCGGTTTTCCGTTCATCTTGAGTTAATCGATGGAGATTAGTGTCTATTCAAGGGGTACGGAAAAGCGGGTTATTACAGTTGGTATCAGAGCATATGGTTAAGCGATAACCCTGCTCTGTTGGGTGTTACTCATTAGAGATAGAGTCAGCAGTGCTCTAGAATGAGTTGAGTGTAATAATAGATACGAGCGCGTATTTGTTAATTAATATAAAATTATTTTATATTGTGATGATTGGTTTGTTGAGTGGTATATGGATTCTGGTCGGTATTGTCAGTACAACTCTATCGATAGGGATCTCTAAACACTTGTATAGAACAATTCGGCACGATATTGTTTTAAATTAGGTAAATGAAATAATTTTACCACGATTATATTTTGTATATAAAGAAATAATTTTTCAGAAATTATTAAAAGTGTATATAATTGATTGTTTGGTTGTTAAAAATGTAAAGATATATAAGAGAATAAAGGTTGTTTGAATAAGTTAAATAAAACAACAATTGTGAAAGAGTAAATTGTATAAGCGAATGAATTATAATGTATGAAGTTATAATTAAAATGATTTACAATGGTAAAATAATCTTATATATATAGTGAAATTTTATAAGTAAAGGATTTATAAATGTGATTTATAATCTAAGATAAAATTTCAGAGAAGTGTTTTGAAAGGATTTGATGTTTTGGAAAATTGTATTGGAAAGATGAAAGCTCTAAACTCTTTTCGGTCGCTGGAAAATAATTCCAATGATGATCGCGACATCATTGGTGTTCATTTTCGGGTTTTCAAAAGAGGAATTGCTGCTAGATTATTTTAAATGAAAGTTGTTTGGGAAAAATTGGACTTATAAGTGGAAACTTAAGTTAATTTGAACAAAAGATGTTTAATTGGAATATAACTTAAGTAATGGTGAATGAATTTGATTTTGGGTATCAAAATTAATTAATGAAATGAAGTGATGAATGTGAACTTGAGTTATATAAATGAAATTCAACTTTAATTGTAAAATGAATTAGCAATTGAATTGAATAAATGGATTGAATATTAATCAGTCTAATGTGAATGGATGGATGTTAATCAATTGAATGTAAATAAATTGATATGAAATAATGAATATAAATGTTAATTCATTAAAAAGCTAATGTTATTGAAAGTTGAATAAATTGAATGGAAGTCAATTTAATATTAAACCAATTGAATTAAAAGTGTTGAACCAAATCGAATGTAAATGAATAATTTGGTTGTGTTGAATATACATTGGTTGTTATATGGATGTTAGTTGATTGTGTATAATTCATTAAGTGTTAATGAAGTTGAATCGACAAATTGGAAGCTAAAGTAATTGAATTTAAATTGAAAGTGAAGTAAATTTAAATAGAAATTGATTTGAATTGAAAGTGAACCAATTTAAATTTAAATTAGTGAATGTAAACTAATTAAAAAAAATGTTGATAAAATCCAATATAAATGAATCAAATATGATTTCAAATTTGAAAACCAAATCAATGAATATTAATGAGAAGTGAATTTATATTGATTTGGGTATGAACTGATTTGGATAGACATTGATTTGTTGGATGTTTATTGGATGATAGTTGTTTGATGGTTGCATTTGTTATTTGTTGCATTTTCTATATTGGCACATGTAGTTATTATGTTGCTATATGATGTGTATCGATATTATTTTCCATATACATGTTCTCATTTGATTGATTGAGTGTTTAGTAGGTGCGGATGGCGTTTGCTTCGCATTTGGAGCTCGCTTTCGCGCTATATTAGCCGTATACGCTCGCTAATTATATATAAGGTACATATCTCGAATTAAATATCGTACTTTTACACTTTTTCCCTATGGGATGCCTCATCACTTGATGGAATGTATATTTGTGATATATATACAATGTCATTTTTTTTCCGGATCGAGCCATGCAAAGGAGGCTATGGCGAAATTTTCCAAAATTTAAGGCGTTAGAATATTTTTGAGAAAATTGGAAAATATGAAAATTTTAGAAACTTAGTAAAAGTTTTTATAAGAAGTTTAACTATGATTTTTGGGAAAGTTAAACACTTAAGAGATTTGTAAATCTAATTTGAACGGTTTGTTTTTTTGGAAATTTAATGGATTTTGTATCTTCTTCTTACTTGGTAATTTCGAGGACGAAATTCTTTTAAGGGGGGAAGTTTGTAACGACCCAGAATTTATATTAATTAAAATTTATTTATTTAATTGATTTTTAATATTAATAAATGAATTTAATAAGTCGAATAATTTATTTTTCGAATAATTGGATTTAATTGGAAAATTAAATCGATAATTAAATAGTGAAATTCCAGAAATAATTAAAATCTGGATTTAATGTGATTGAAAATGATTTATAAAATTTATTTAATAATACTGGAGTTATAGAAATGTTATAGAACTTTTAAAATTGAATTTAAAGTTAATTTGTGAAAATTGAATATTTTAATATTTAATTGACCAATGAAATTAGCCATGTTTCGAACAGTCTCAGAATTGGATGAAACTAGTTCCATTGGATCCGTAATAGTTTGTTATTATCGGATTTCAATTTTCGTACCAATCGAAGTTGTCGTTTGACCGTGGCAGCTCGAAACGCATCGAAATTGTTTAATATTAATTTGGCGAGTTAAAAATAGTCATTTTTCAAAAAGTCTCGGATTTCGACGAAACCAGTTTCATCGGATCTGTAATGTGATATTATTGTATGGTTTCAAAATTCGTGTCAATTGGATTTATCGTTTGTCCGGGGCAAGCTAAAATGCCTCGAAATCGATTTAAATCGGTTTAATTTAAAATTGATCATTTTTCTTCGTAACTCGCACAGACGATCGAATTAGCTTTCGAAACATATTCCATTGTGTCCGGAATGCGGGATAAACCCCAGAAACGCCAGTCACCGCGCGTAAATGGGAGTTCGAAAATTTCCGGATGAATAGTGTTTTCGTTGTTTTTCTATAAAAGCATGATTTAATTCACAATTTCAAAGAAAAAAAAACTAGGGTTTCAAATAGCTTCAGTCGCCTATTTCATTTCCAACGGCTGAGAAGCTCCATCGATCTCCTCCAATTATCGATTAATCCACACAATATTTCCCAAAACTTCCTAAACGAATATTGTAGAGCTATGTGAGAACTACAAGTTCAACGGTAATGATCGTGATTGATGCAGTGTAGAGGAAGATATGGGGCCGCATTCGACCGGAAGTCACGCACGAATTACGAGGGAAAGGAGGTGCTAGGGAGGTGCGGCCTCTGGCCGTGGGTAGCTATGGGCGGCGGCGTTCGAATAATGGTGGTTTGATGGGGTTTCGTCAACGAGGAGGGGGTGCGATGAAGTCGAAGTCGAGCGGCGTATGGGTTTGCTCGCGTGAAATCCTAGAGCGGGGAGAAGATGATATGCACACGGCCTGATGATAGGATCAACGGTCCAGATTAAATAAAGGTTGTAAATAAATAAAAGAAGAATGAAATTTATAAATAATTAAATCGTGTAACTTTAAAATATCATATCTCTGTCATACGAGGTCCGTTTTGGACGAGATTTTTTGCGATGGGATCGTATTGACGAGCTCTTCGCGATGCAACTGGATTGGAGTCATTTGGAGCTAGCGAAAATTTCGGGTAGAATTAAACGCTGGTTTAATTTTATTCGAAATAAATCGCTACAAAATTGCTATCAGAAAATCAAGGTGAGAACTTCTCACTCAATCGAATGTTTTGTTTCGATTTAAGTTTTAAATAGTTAGATTTAAAATTGTTGATTGTATGCCTGGATGATAATTTTGTCTGTTATTAATTGTTAAAATAGACATTATACGCCGTTATTAAGCGGAGGTTAATTATTAAAAACATATACCGCGATAAATTTCACATTGATGTGAAATTGGTATTATTTATGTATAGCAATATATATATATATATATATTGGCATATGTATATATTGGAGTTCATTTCCCGCATTGTATAGCGGATGAGACCCTATTGCGCCGCATAATAGCGGATAATATTTATTAATCCTATATACCGCGATAAGTCCGTACTGGAGCGGAATTGGTATTGTTCTAACATCTTGGGATGCAAGGGGACAGGTTGGAGGGATCCAACTGGATTCCTCAACTGTATTGATTTATTTACAGATATGATTGTATATCCTGTTATCATATCGAGATATGATGTTTGGATGCCGTGATTGACTATTTGATGTGTTGCATCATCGGATCCATTTTTGATATTTAAAAATAACGATTGATTTCAAAAGAGATTTTCAAAGTGAATTCCGAAAGTATATGTTTTATAAATGTTTAAATTGATTCATTTTTAAATAAATAAAAGTTATCCTTTTTATTGTTATAAATTATGGGTTTTGAGAAATATAACCGAAATGTGAATTTTGAGATAAATAGTTAATTAATTTATAAAATGGCTCAAATTGGAATTTTTGAATTATTATAAATAATTTATATAAAAGATTTCTAAGATTAATATTTATAAATTAAAAATATAGGAATTGTAAAACAAGATTTATTACGTGTTAAAATGAAGTATAAATGGATTTCATAAGTGAATAAAATTTATAGATTTATAAATTGTGAAATTATAAAATGAATAGATTTTGTAAAATAAAAGATTTATAAGAAATTAACTTATAAATTGGATTTTTGCCTTTAAATGAGATATAAATAGAATTTGTTAATAAAGGGGATTTATAAATCGAAGTTGTTATAAAATAAAAAGGTGAATTTATAAACGTTGTTTTATAAATTCGAAATAAATTGAATTTGATAAATTTAAACATAGAAATTTATTAAAGAAGATATATTCGCAATTTTTGATAGCGAGTTATCATTTATGTGATACATGTAGCAATGAAGAGTTCGGTTGGGAATTTTATCCACGATTTTGGACAGTGGATAATCTTTTAAATAAAATGTGTAGAAATGTTGAATTTTGGATAACGAAGTATATTCACGATTTTGGACAGTGAATATATTATTAAATAAAATGGATATGTTTTGGAGAAGTGATATTACGAAATGAAGTAATTGTTTTAAAAGATGTTTTAAAACGTGTTGAACATCGAAACCATAGATTTCAACATTCATTGTTGAAATAGACGTTTTCGAGAAAATAAGGAAATGGTGGACTATAACACTGCTGTTATAGTAAATGATTTCCGAAAGGAAATATTTTGTATAGTATTGGGATTTATATATCTATCTAAATTTTGAATCCCTATACTAGTGGATTTGGGTTGTCGTAACGATGTTTTACGCAACATTCGTTTTGACCCAAATAAATATGTTTAAAAGGCCGTTTTCCTTAAAGAATGAAATATAGACTTAAATGGCGGTTTAAGTATATTGAATTTATTTTTCCAAGTGTTGAAAAATAAATGGATTTGTGAATTACTTATTTTTAAATAAGTATGGAAATGCTTTTCCAATATGAAATGAACTGTTTTGAGATTTTATCTTTTAAAGTTAAATTGAAAAGTGAATATTTGAAATTTGTTTCAAATGGTTAAGTGTGGAAAATTTTATATCTAGTAAAGATATTTTGGAAAATAAATAATTTAGAAAATTATTTGGAATCTGATGATGTTGCGCATCTTTATTGATAGTTAAATAACCGACTATCAATAATTACCTTGAATGGGTATCTGTTGTGAATTGGATGAATTTGAATGCCACACTTATTTTTGAATAAGCGCTCACTATTCGGGTTAACCGGGAAAGCACATTGGGTCGTATAACCCATTCCGAATATGTGATACGTCGTTATGAATCGCATTTGATGACCGGTGTTGAAGACCAGATATTTTTGAAAGCGAAAGGATTATCGTCGAGTTACTCTACATCGGCTGATCTCCGATATAGAGGTTTTATCATCCTTAGTGACGGGAAGTCCGGACGTGATTAGAAAATTATCCTGATATGCAAGGGCTTCGTGAGAAGTGCCTTCGGTTCTGTTCGATCCCGGAACAGACTTGTATGGTTGTGTGTCTGACGTTACAAATTGAGATATAAAGATGATTTCTTTGAAATACATATCTATTGGTGGCGGAGAATTTATACTCTTAGCTTAACACCCTTCTTTGAGACGTACGAGCTCAGAGGTTATGTAGTTGATGGTTACTAGTGATATATTCCCAATTTGGTAACATGGCATGCTGAGTGTTGCTATGAAATGATCATTGTTTGATCATTTGTGATATGATCATTTGTTTGATCATTTATCTTTGTGATCATTTCTTTGATCATTTGTTTGACCCGAAGCATGGCTTTGTGACAAAGCGTAGCTTTGTGGACGAGACTTCGTCGAGCCTCACACCCCGGAAATGGTCAAAACAGGAAGGATGCAGCAAGGTTCTAGGGAGTAGCGCCCCTTAGTGTATGTTATTCCTTCTGGATAGAGGTGGTATTATGGTATGGAGCCTAGATACTTAACCTATGTTGTTGCTGCATTATTATTCTTATGTGGTTGTTGGAAATCGAGGATCCTCGGGAAGATCGGTTACGATCGGGGAATGGCATACGCGTGTCAGTAGTTACCTATTTTTGCAGAGGTAACCCGGCCTTGTGTTTGCAGAGATTCGGTTAGGTTCTCGGGTCGTCTTTCCAGAGGCGTACCTATGTGGCAATGGGAAGTTCCTTGGCCTGACCATTTGTTGGAAATCCAAAGAAACAATACGTGACTTGTACGGTTTTAGTTGTATTACCTGCCATTGAATGTGGCGGTAACCTGCTATTGAACATGGTAGCTATAGTAGGCATAAGTGCGAAATGCCTATGCTGGCTAAGATTTATATTATACTTTCGAAATGTTTTCTACACTATGCACTAATAATAATATCAAAAAGGATTTGATTTTTGCGTAGTAAGCATCTTTGACTATCATAAGGAGAAATCTCCTCCGATTCTGCGTTTGCATTGTGTGTGTGTGTGGGAGGCCTAATGGTAGTCTCATTTTCCAAAAGCATTGCGAAATTGACTTTGAAATCTTCCTGTTGTTTGTTTTAAAGATAAACTGTTTTAAGTTCTCACACCAGTCACCATGACTGACCTGGAGTTTATTGTTTCCTTCCTAAACTTTGGGTGCCCACCAATTTCCACACGGGCAGTCTAGAGTCAGGTTATCAGGTCATTCTGGATTCAAGAGATGCTGTGGAGCTTAGTGGCGAGCCGGATGGCGAGACATACCACTTGTATATGATATATTTATTCCGCTGTGTATTCTGTATGAGGACAAGTTTATATAACTGTCCAGTGTTGTATTGTTGTTGTAAACTCTGATGATGATGTAATGTATAAAATGATATAGTTCTTTGATTTAAAGATTATTCATTTATCTATTATATGTTGTTCCGCTGCGAATGTGAGATTCTGATATTTTCTCTATTTCTGATGTTGTTCTGTTGTTCTTCTTCCCTTTTTCTTTTATCTTTTCTTCTACCTTCTTCTTTCTTCTTAAAACCCTGATGGTGCGGTTTTCCGTTCATCTTGTGTTAATCGATGGAGATTAGTGTCTATTCAAGGGGTACGGAAAAGCGGGTTATTATAGTTGGTATCAGAGCATATGGTTAAGCGATAACCTTGCTCTGTTGGGTGTTACTCATTAGAGATAGAGTCAGTAGTGCTCTAGAATGAGTTGAGTGTAATAATAGATACGAGCACGTATTTGTTAATTAATATAAAATTGTTTTATATTGTGATGATTGGTTTGTTGAGTGGTATATGGATTCTGGTCGGTATTGTCAGTACAACTCTATCGATAGGGATCTCTAAACACTTGTATAGAACAATTCGGCACGATATTGTTTTAAATTGGGTAAATGAAATAATTTTACCTCGATTATATTTTGTATATAAAGAAATAATTTTTCAGAAATTATTAAAAGTGTATATAATTGATTGTTTGGTTGTTAAAAATGTAAAGATATATAAGAGAATAAAGGTTGTTTGAATAAGTTAAATAAAACAACAATTGTGAAAGAGTAAATTGTATAAGCGAATGAATTATAATGTATGAAGTTATAATTAAAATGATTTACAATGGTAAAATAATCTTATATATATAGTGAAATTTTATAAGTAAAGGATTTATAAATGTGATTTATAATCTAAGATAAAATTCCAGAGAAGTGTTTTGAAAGGATTTGATGTTTTGGAAAGTTGTTTTGGAAAGATGAAAGCTCTAAACTCTTTTCGGTCGCTGGAAAATAATTCCAATGATGATCGCGACATCATTGGTGTTCATTTTCGGGTTTCCAAAAGAGGAATTGCAGCTAGATTATTTTAAATGAAAGTTGTTTGGGAAAAAAATTGGACTTATAAGTGGAAACTTAAGTTAATTTGAACAAAAGATGTTTAATTGGAATATAACTTAAGTAATGGTGAATGAATTTGATTTTGGATATCAAAATTAATTAATGAAATGAAGTGATGAATGTGAACTTGAGTTATATAAATGAAATTCAACTTTAATTGTAAAATGAATTAGCAATTGAATTGAATAAATGGATTGAATATTAATCAGTCTAATGTGAATGGATGGATTTTAATCAATTGAATGTAAATAAATTGATATGAAATAATGAATATAAATGTTAATTCATTAAAAAGCTAATGTTATTGAAAGTTGAATAAATTGAATGGAAGTAAATTTAATATTAAACCAATTGAATTAAAAGTGTTGAACCAAATCGAATGTAAATGAATAATTTGGTTGTGTTGAATATACATTGGTTGTTATATGGATGTTAGTTGATTGTGTATAATTCATTAAGTGTTAATGAAGTTGAATCGACAAATTGGAAGCTAAAGTAATTGAATTTAAATTGAAAGTGAAGTAAATTTAAATAGAAATTGATTTGAATTGAAAGTGAACCAATTTAAATTTAAATTAGTGAATGTAAACTAATTAAAAAAATGTTGATAAAATCCAATATAAATGAATCAAATATGATTTCAAATTTGAAAACCAAATCAGTGAATATTAATGAGAAGTGAATTTATATTGATTTGGGTATGAACTGATTTGGATAGACATTGATTTGTTGGATGTTTATTGGATGATAGTTGTTTGATGGTTGCATTTGTTGTTTATTGCATTTTCTATATTGGCACATGTAGTTATTATGTTGATATATGATGTATATCGATATTATTTTTCATATACATGTTCTCATTTGTTTGATTGAGTGTTTAGTAGGTGCGGATGGCGTTTGCTTCGCATTTGGAGCTCGCTTTCGCGCTATATTAGCCGTATACGCTCGCTAATTATATATAAGGTACATATCTCGAATTAAATATCGTACTTTTACACTTTTTCCCTACGGGATGCCTCATCACTTGATGGGATGTATATTTGTGATATATATACACTGTCATTTTTTTTCCGGATCGAGCCACGCAAAGGAGGCTATGGCGAAATTTTTCGAAAATTTAAGGCGTTAGAATATTTTTGAGCAAATTGGAAAATTTGAAAATTTTGGAAACTTAGTAAAAGTTTTTGTAAGAAGTTTAATTATGATTTTTGGGAAAGTTAAACACTTAAGAGATTTGTAAATCTAATTTGAACGGTTTGTTTTTTTGGAAAGTTAATGGATTTTGTAACTTCTTCTTACTTGGTAATTTCGAGGACGAAATTCTTTTAAGGGGGGAAGTTTGTAACGACCCAGAATTTATATTAATTAAAATTTATTTATTTAATTGATTTTGAATATTAATAAATGAATTTAATAAGTCGAATAATTTATTTTTCGAATAATTGGATTTAATTGGAAAATTAAATCGATAATTAAATAGTGAAATTCCAGAAATAATTAAAATCTGGATTTAATGTGATTGAAAATGATTTATAAAATTTATTTAATCATACTAGAGTTATAGAAATGTTATAGAACTTTTAAAATTGAATTTAAAGTTAATTTGTGAAAATTGAATATTTTAATATTTAATCGACTAGTGAAATTAGCCATTTTTCGAACAGTCTCAGAATTGGATGAAACCAGTTCCATTGGATCCGTAATAGTTTGTTATTATCGGATTTCAATTTTCGTAGCAATCGAAGTTGTCTTTTGACCGTGGCAGCTCGAAACGCATCGAAATTGTTTAATATTAATTTGGCGAGTTAAAAATAGTCATTTTTTAAAAAGTCTCGAATTTCGACGAAACCAGTTTCATCGGATCCGTAATGTGATATTATTGTATGGTTTCAAAATTCATGTCAATTGGATTTATCGTTTGTCCGGGGCAAGCTAAAACGCATCGAAATCGATTTAAATCGGTTTAATTTAAAATTGATCATTTTTCTCCGTAACTCGCACAGACGATCGAATTAGCTTTCGAAACCTATTCCATTGTGTCCAGAATGCGGGATAAACCCCAGAAACGCCAGTCACCGCGCGTAAATTGGAGTTCGAAAATTTCCGGATGAATAGTGTTTTCGTTGTTTTTCTATAAAAGCATGATTTAATTCACAATTTCAAAGAAAAAAAAACTAGGGTTTCAAATAGCTTCAGCCGCCTATTTCATTTCCAACGGCTGAGAAGCTCCATCGATCTCCTCCAATTATCGATCAATCCACACAATATTTCCCAAAGCTTCCTAAACGAATATTGTAGAGCTAGGTGAGAACTACAAGTTCAACGGTAATGATCGTGATTGATGCAGTGTAGAGGAAGATATGGGGCCGCTTTCGACCGAAAGTCACGCACGAATTACGAGGGAAAGGAGGCGCTAGGGAGGTGCGGCCTCTGGCCGTGGGTAGCTATGGGCGGCGACGTTCGAATAATGGTGGTTTGATGGGGTTTCGTCAACGAGGAGGGGGTGCGATGAAGTCGAAGTCGAGTGGCGTATGGGTTTGCTCGCGTGAAATCCTAGAGCGGGGAGAAGATGATATGCACACGGCCTGATGATAGGATCAACGGTCCAGATTAAATAAAGGTTGTAAATAAATAAAAGAAGAATGAAATTTATAAATAATTAAATCGTGTAACTTTAAAATATCATATCTCTGTCATACGAGGTCCGTTTTGGACGAGATTTTTTGCGATGGGATCGTATTGACGATCTCTTCGCGATGCAACTAGATTGGAGTTGTTTGGAGCTAGCAAAAATTTCGGGTAGAATTAAACGCTCGTTTAATTTTATTCGAAATAAATCGCTACAAAATTGCTATCAGAAAATCAAGGTGAGAACTTCTCACTCAATCGAATGTTTTGTTTCGATTTAAGTTTTAAATAGTTAGATTTAAAATTGTTGATTGTATGCATGGATGGTAATTTTGTCTATTATTGATTGTTAAAATAGACATTATACGCCGTTATTAAGCGGAGGTTAATTATTAAAAACATATACCGCGATAAATTTCACATTGATGTGAAATTGGTATTATTTATATATAGCAATATATATATATTGGCATATGTATATATTGGAGTTCATTTCCCGCATTGTATAGCGGATGAGACCCTATTGCGCCGCATAATAGCGAATAATATTTATTAATCCTATATACCGCGATAATTCCGTACTGGAGCGGAATTGGTCTTGTGCTAACATCTTGGGATGCAGGGGGACGAGTTGGAGGGATCCAACTGGATTCCTCAACTGTATTGATTTATTTACAGATATGATTGTATATCCTGTTATCATATCGATATATGATGTTTGGATGCCGTGATTGACTATTTGATGTGTTGCATCATCGGATCCATTTTTGATATTTAAAAATAACGATTTTGATTTCAAAAGAGATTTTCAAAGTGATTTCCGAAAGTATATTTTTTATTAAATGTTTAAATTGATTCATTTTTAAATAAATAAAAGTTATCCTTTTTATTGTTATAAATTATGGGTTTTGAGAAATATAACCGAAATGTGAATTTTGATTTTTGTGTTTTGATTTTTCCGATTTAAAGAAATTTCACTGTAATACCCAATTTTCTAAATATTTCCTAAATATTTCCACTTGGAACCATTTTTAAAAATAATATTTCATTAATACAAACAAGTTTTCTTTAGACATCATAAACTATAAGTGTTTGAGTGAAGAGAAAATGAATTTTGAATGGTATATGAACCTGTTAGAACAAGAACAGAAGCCATAACTATATACATAGGCATTTCATACTTATACACCCAGGCATACTCTATTTTCCATCCATGAAATGAACATTCAAGTCATTTCTACCATTAATTCTTACATTTATCCTTAATTAATTACTCAAATTAATTATCCTATGATCACTCACACTTGATTAATTATTCTTTAATAAATCATACTTATAAATTTATTAACCCTTAATAAATTTCCTTAATTAATTTACCTTTAATTACTTTCACTAAGTAATTTATTCTTAATTACTTTCTTAACCATTATCAGAATTTAATAAACTTCAAAATAAATTATTATTAACTCGCAAATTAACATAAAATCTTAAGTTTAATTAAAACTTAACTAATAATATGGTTAAGTACTAACTAAGAATATGAAAGATAAATAGTTAATTAATTTATAAAATGGCTCAAATTGGAATTTTTGAATTATTATAAACAATTTATATAAAAGATTTCTAAGATTAATATTTATAAATTAAATATATAGGAATTGTGAAACAAGATTTATTACGTGTTAAAATGAAGTATAAATGGATTTCATAAGCGAATAAATTTTATAGATTTATAAATTGTGAAATTATAAAATGAATAGATTTTGTAAAATAAAAGATTTATAAGAAATTAAGTTATAAATTGGATTTTTGCCTTTAAATGAGATATAAATAGAATTTGTTAATAAAGAGGATTTATAAATCGAAGTTGTTATAAAATAAAAAGGTGAATTTATAAACGTTGTTTTATAAATTCGAAATAAATTGAATTTGATAAATTTAAACATAGAAATTTATTAAAGAAGATATATTCGAAATTTTTGATAGCGAGTTATCATTTATGTGATACGTGTAGTAATGAAGAGTTCGGTTGGGAATTTTATCCACGATTTTGGACAGTGGATAATCTTTTAAATAAAATGTGTAGAAATGTTGAATTTTGGATAACGAAGTATATTCACGATTTTGGACAGTGAATATATTATTAAATAAAATGGATATGTTTTGGAGAAGTGATATTACGAAATGAAGTAATTGTTTTAAAAGATGTTTTAAAACGCGTTGAACAACGAAACCATAGATTTCAACATTCATTGTTGAAATAGACGTTTTTGAGAAAATAAGGAAATGGTGGACTATAACACTGCTGTTATAGTAAATGATTTCTGAAAGGAAATATTTTGTATAGTATTGGGATTTATATATCTATCTAAATTTCGAATCCCTATACTAGTGGATTTGGGTTGTCATAACGATGTTTTACGCAACATTCGTTTTGACCCAAATAAATATGTTTAAAAGGCCGTTTTCCTTAAAGAATGAAATATAGACTTAAATGGCGGTTTAAGTATATTGAATATATTTTTCCAAGTGTTGAAAAATAAATGGATTTGTGAATTACTTATTTTTAAATAAGTATGGAAATGCTTTTCCAATATGAAATGAACTGTTTTGAGATTTTATCTTTTAAAGATAAATTGAAAAGTGAATATTTGAAATTTGTTTCAAATGGTTAAGTGTGGAAAATTTTTTATCTAGTAAAGATATTTTGGAAAATAAATAATTTGGAAAATTATTTGGAATCTGATGATGTTGCACATCTTTATTGATAGTTAAATAACCGACTATCAATAATTACCTTGAATGGGTATCTGTTGTGAATTGGATGAATTTGAATGCCACACTTATTTTTGAATAAGCGCTCACTATTCGGGTTAACCGGGAAAGGACATTTGGTCGTATAACCCATTCCGAATATGTGATACGTCGTTATGAATCGCATTTGATGACCGGTGTTGAAGACTAGATATTTTTGAAAGCGAAAGGATTACCGTCGAGTTACTCTACATCGGCTGATCTCCGATATAGAGGTTTTATCACCCTTAGTGACGGGAAGTCCGGACGTGATTAGGAAATTATCCGGATATGCAAGGGCTTCGTGAGAAGTGCCTTCGGTTCTGTTCGATCCCGGAACAGACTTGTATGGTTGTGTGTCTGACGTTACAAATTGAGATATAAAGATGATTTCTTTCGAATACATATCTATTGGTGGCGGAGAATTTATTCTCTTAGCTTAACACCCTTCTCTGAGACGTACGAGCTCAGAGGTTATGTAGTTGATGGTTACTAGTGATATATTCCCAATTTGGTAACGTGGCATGCTGAGTGTTGCTGTGAAATGATCATTGTTTGATCATTTGTGATATGATCATTTGTTTGATCATTTATCTTTGTGATCATTTCTTTGATCATTTGTTTGACCCGAAGCATGGCTTTGTGACAAAGCGTAGCTTTGTGGACGAGAATTCGTCGAGCCTCACACCCCGGAAATGGTCAAAACAGGAAGGATGCAGCAAGGTTCTAGGGAGTAGCGCCACTTAGTGTATGTCATTCCTTCTGGATAGAGGTGGTATCATGGTATGGAGCCCAGATACTTAACCTATGTTGTTGCTGCATTATTATTCTTATGTGGTTGTTGGAAATCGAGGATCCTCGGGAAGATCGGTTACGATCGTGGAATGGCATACGCGTGTCAGTAGTTACCTATTTTTGCAGAGGTAACCCGGCCTTGTGTTGGCAGAGATCCGGTTAGGTTCTCGGGTCGTCTTTCCAGAGGCGTACCTATGTGGCAATGGGAAGTTCCTTGGCCTGACCATTTGTTGGAAATCCAAAGAAACAATACGTGACTTGTACGGTTTTAGTTGTATTACCTGCCATGGAATGTGGCGGTAACCTGCTATTGAACATGGTAGCTATAGTAGGCATAAGTGCGAAATGCCTATGCTGGCTAAGATTTATATTATACTTTCGAAATGTTTTCTACACTATGCACTAATAATAATATCAAAAAGGATTTGATTTTTGCGTAGTAAGCATCTTTGACTATCATAAGGAGAAATCTCCTCCGATTCTGCGTTTGCATTGTGTGTGTGTGCGGAAGGCCTTATGGTAGTCTCATTTTCCAAAAGCATTGCGAAATTGACTTTGAAATCTTCCTGTTGTTTGTTTTAAAGATAAACTGTTTTAAGTTCTCACACCAGTCACCATGACTGACCTAGAGTTTATTGTTTCCTTCCTAAACTCTGGGTGCCCACCAATTTCCACACGGGCAGTCTAGAGTCAGGTTATCAGGTCATTCTGGATTCAGGAGATGCTATGGAGCTTAGTGGCGAGCCGGATGGCGAGACTACCACTTGTATATGATATATTTATTCCGCTGTGTATTCTGTATGAGGACAAGTTTATATAACTGTCCAGTGTTGTATTGTTGTTGTAAACTCTGATGATGATGTAATGTATAAAATGATATAGTTCTTTGATTTAAAGATTATTCATTTATCTATTATATGTTGTTCCGCTGCAACTGTGAGATTCTGATATTGTTTCTGTTTCTGATGTTGTTCTATTGTTCTTCTTCCCTTTTTCTTTTATCTTTTCTTCTACCTTCTTCTTTCTTCTTAGAACCCTAATGGTTTGGTTTTCCGTTCATCTTGAGTTAATCGATGGAGATTAGTGTCTATTCAAGGGGTACGGAAAAGCGGGTTATTACAGCATACACATAAACAAATGCAACATGAAAACAACTAAAGATCAATCCAAATGAAGCAACCAAACCTGACTGAAGTGTTCAGACATTACATATATACATGTGTGTAACATCAAGTGAATATGCAACATCGTACACATTGAAACCAGAGTCCAACGCAAACATGTCGACAAGAAGAGAATGCAAGTGCAGACAAGCTACATGATCACTGACTGCATATAAAGCAACAACTCAAGTCAGTGCACATCAACCCAATACAAACTACATGAAGTGAATGCACAAACATATATATATACACATATGTATATACACATGCATACATACATGTAGTGACAACATAGCAGACTAACCAAGGTAAACAATGCAAGCTAAAATAATTTAGCTATTTTTTTATTTAAAATATGGAATCTAGATTCCAATTTAATATGTATATACAAATTGAAGAGTACAACTAAATATTATAGGAAACATAAGTAGGAAAACAGTTACCAATGGAGTTGAAGATAATGATGATCTCTGGCTGTGTTCATTGCAGAAAGGACAAGATATAGGTCTTATATTTATGCATTGAGTTCCACCTTCATTTATGAATATGCAAGTTGTTTTTCGTATGAATAACTTTGATTTAGAAGACCTAGTGTGCATCTTTACGCTGCATAAAAACTATCATACATAATGAAATGTTAGAAAGAGTGAAGAATAATTTTTTTGTACTTAAAAGTTGATTAAGTATGTTTATTTCGCACAAATCCTTCAGGACAACTGCAATTGACTTTATATTTTTTCTAATAACTTTAAATCATGATAAAAACAAAATCCTATCTAATAAGTAATTGTAAATATCAGACACAACTAGGGTTTAGCATGTAGTCTAAATATTTTACATTAATAGATAGATACGTTTATATTTTTTAACAGCTAAACAATAACTTGTTCTGTTTAACACCTAGGATTTAGTATCATCTGCCATTGAATATTAAGGTATGCTTAATTAAACAAATGTCGATTATGTTAAATTATAACAAGAACTAAAATACCTTAAATCTATTATAAGGGCTATTATCAGCATCGTTAAGAATGAATATTTAACTACGATTTATCATTTAACTAAAACATTTACATTAAAATAAAAAATAGCTTACTTGTTCCGCATTTAAGTTTAAGGTGATTGTAGAAATTGCTCGATGAAAGTATTTTAGTTTAAGCTGAAATCGCTAAAGCAGAAATCGATGATGCTGAAGCAGAAATATTGGGAAGAGAAAATGGAATGGAAATTGGTACAGAAGAAATCGATTTTGTTTCTAAGCCCTATTTTTGTTTCGAATTGGCAGCAGATATGGATTAGCGAGAAGTAGCGGGTTTATTTTCGACCCGTGTCCTGGAAACTAATTATTTTGAACACGTGTCCTAGAAAATAATTAGTTGAAGCTAAGAGGCCCTTATAGTAAAAATTCCCTTAAGTTAATTTGTAATTTAATTTGTTTAGTAATTTAATATAATTAAGATTGATTAGAAACTTATTTTTAGATTTTGAAAGGTATGATTTTATAACTGATTTAAGTAAAGGAGATTAAACGAATATTGTCAAATTTAAACAAAGTTGAATATTAAATTTTGTTTTAAGTTTGAAATTGGAAATTTTATTTAAATGCTTATAAAAGTTGATTAGGTGAATATTTAGAATTTATATATAATTGAAGTTAGATATTTGATTTATTGATTTTATTTAAATTGGTAACTTGAGATTTATTTAAATGTTATTAAAATGATTTAGCGAATAACTTCAAATTTAAATAAAATTAAATGTTGAATTTGGAAATAAAAATGAAATTTATCAAATTGCGTTATTATAAATGTTTGAATATTTTACTTTGAAACCTATTGAAATTGAAATTATTTAAATTTGTAGTTCAAATCTGGATTTGGAATCGATAAATTAAAATGGTTTTATTGAGAATTTGAATTGAGATTGATTTAAATTGGATTTGGAACTAAAGGTTGATTTGCATTGATTTGAAAAATTGGAAGAAACGAATTCTAGTTTGAAACTATTTTAATATATAAACTATCGTGTGAATATGATTATTGGAAATGAAAATGATTTAAAGTGATATGATATTTAAAGTAATATAATTTCGGAAGTGATATGACTTTGAAATGTATATGATATTTCGATATGAAGTATGAACTGTTTTGAAATAAAATGACCACTTTGTGAAATAAGCATTTGGTTGTTAAAGAGACCGGGATCAGATATTGTCATACTCTCTGCCAATACTGAAAACCACTTTAACAACCGTGTACGTGGTGGAGAGTATGAGATATTAATGCAGCCCTGACTCCCGCGAGTCAGCTTGATGTGGCTAAAACAGGAGCTATACCGGGCTAAGTGAGGACGCTCCTCCGATCGGACACATTTCTTCGATACCATTCTATTATTTTGTGATTTGATTGGGTGCACCTTTGATTTGGGAGTGTGTCTCGAGGTGGGCAGTAGTAACTGTTATGCGTTACCTCTAGTCCGGGAGTGCAAACGGTAGAATCCTACCCTAGCATTGCCTCGCGTGCCTTGTCACATGCCTTATTCGAGCCTACTACGTGTAACAACCCGGGATTTGCATTACCAATTAATAAATAAAAGTTAGGATTTTTATTTATTTTAATGAAGCATAAAAGGATTTGGAATAACAAAATTTATTTGAAAAAGGCTATTTTAATTAAATGGGAAATATGGGATTTTAAAATGAGGATAAAATGTTATTTTTGGAAAGTTAAATATTTTAGGAGAGATTTTAAAATGGGTTTAGATAAGAAAAATGAGTTTTATAAACATATATGAACACTTAGACTAATTTTTGGAAAAACATATAAATAACTCTCTTCTTATTGGGTTACTAAACCTAGCCCAATAACCCACCCTAAACCTCCTCTATAAATTATCTCAAACTCTCATAACCTCATTCATTCATCCCTAATCAAAACCCTAATCATTTCCTAAAGCTTTCATAACAAAAATGGCCTTTATCTTCATCTCCTTCTAGTTTTTGCTTATGCAAGTCATTCTATGCAAAGGTAATGCAAATACCCACCTCAAATCCATTTTTATATCTCTCTAATTTCTGAAATTTAATTGGTAACACATGTTTTATGTGTTTTTTTTGATCTTATAGTCTCCTAATCATCTTTTGCTAACTTGGGTTGATGCTATAGTAGTCTTTGTTGCTTTTGTGAGAGGTATATTGCTAAAAACCTCTTCTAATATGTGTTTAATCATCTTTTGATTTCAATAATCATTTAGTAACACGTGTTTTATTATGTAACATGTGAATCATAGCTCTTTGATCCTCTTTGATTTCATTTTGGGTGTGCACACAAGTTGCTTGCTATATTGGTTGAGGTAAAATTGCTAGCTAAATCCTTTTTTTTACTTGATGCTTCTGTAATTTTCGTTTTGGAATTGTAGCTGAAACGAAATCAGGAATAACTTCTTCATTTCTCATCCGTTTTTGGTCAAGTTTTTTTTGCTTCAAACTAAATTTAATAAGGAACACTTTTTGTTCAATGAGTTTTCTGTAATTTTGCCATTTAGATGACCTGAAATGCATTCAAAGACAGAAGACCAATTCTGTCTTTAACAAGTTATCTTGAGTTTCAATCTGATATTGTTTTGCATGTATCTCTCTCGTTTTTGATCCGAATTAGATAATTTTGGATGTTCCGGAATGCATAAAACATATGCTACAATTTTTGTTCAGTGATTTTTCTGTAGTTTTGCCATTTAGATGACCTGAAATGCATTCAAAGACAGAAGACCAATTCTGTCTTTAACAAGTTATCTTGAGTTTCAATCTGATATTTTTTTGCATGTATCTCTCTCGTTCTTTATCCGAATTAGATAATTTTGGATGTTCCGGAAAGCTTAAAACATATGCTACAATTTTTGTTCAGTGGATTTTCTGTAGTTTTGAGTCTAACTAGGTCAAAAATTGATTTTTCTACTATCTTCCCGAGAGCGATACACATATTAGCTCTGTAGATGAGACTGAAACTATTTTGGTCATAACTTTTGAGCCGCTAGTCGGAATTTGACGATTTTGGTCTCGTTGGAAAGATGAAGTTATGAAATCCATATATGGAAAGTTTGGTCATCATCTGAGTTCATTAGACCCTTCGAATTTCCTGTCAGAGTTGAACCCAGATCGCTGTGCAAAACAGTGCATTTCATGTTTCTGTGTCCGACTTTGGAACGTCGCTACGCCTTCGTTTCAAGTCAGAATCGAGTAATTCTTTTTGCGTTCTGAAGTAGGAATGTCGGAATATGTTCCTACCAATTTTCATGCCATTCAGATTCAGTCTGCTGGTCCGAATAATTTTCCGAACTTGGGTTCGCGTCAGTTTTGGACTATTTTCCAACACTAAGAATATTTTCAGTGATTTTCTGGTTTTAACGATTTCTTTGAGATTTGTCTCTGGATTTTGTACACGGGCCTTATAAAAAGGTTTTAAAAGGATTTTTCACTCCAAAATGGCTTTCGAAATTATTATATAATATTATTTTTAATTAGTAGACTATTTACTCCATAATAGGAGAGTTTTCAAAAGCCGTTTTAGAGTGTTCTCAAAATCAATTATAAATCCGTTTCGAACAATTATTTTCTATAATAAAAATCCCACACTCACTTTTTAGCACGTTAAGCAAAGTGGAAAGGTGCTTAAATGGTTAGGAAATCTCCGGCCTATGGAACCGTGTGTATTTTCTTTCCAGTTAATCCCCGACCTATTCGATTGATCGTTTTGACCTTTGGGTCTAGTTTACCGATGATACGATGTGGACTTTTTATTGTTTGGAGTGTGAGCTTGCTATTGGTTAGTAAACCGTTTAGTGCGAACGTGGGGTATGGGACTCATCGTTAACACTTTACGGGTTCCTCTCCAAGAAGTTTGTGACACATTAGCCTCTGGGCAGCCAGTACCGGACCTCTGGGTCACCACGCCTCTGGGCAACCGTCTCTGGACACCTGTCTTATTCGTTAGAGAATGAAAGAGGCACAGAACCGTCAGAAATCCTACGCGGACAACCGTAGGAAGCCTCTTGAGTTCTCCATTGGTGATCATGTCTTTATTCGGATATCTCCTATGAAAGGGGTTGTGCGTTTCAGCTCTACAGGGAAGTTGGTTCCTTGCTATGTTGGACCATTTCCTATTACGGAACGCATTGGCCCCGTGGCTTATCGTGTGGCTCTACCTGCTCACTTCTCTGGAATGCACGACGTGTTCCATGTTTCCCAGCTTCGCATGTGTGTCCGCGGTCCTGATTCTATCATTGAGTCGCATGCTGTGCCTGATTTAGAGATCTTACCTGATTTATCTTTGGAGCAGCAACATCTTCGTGTACTTGATTCGGAGGTTAGACGCCTTCGCAACAAAGAGGTTCCACTCGTGAAGATTCAATGGTCATCGAATCCTAAGGACTACACTTGGGAGACCAGAGAATCCGTCGAACGCTCTTATCCTGGCTTTCTCCCATCTTCTTCTGCGGGTGAGAATTCTCTATTTTATCCCTATCACTTCTTTTGTGGATTTGACGTTATAGACGATATCTATCTTAAGGAATTGCGGAGATGCAATTTTCTTAAGGGGTGGAGTCTGTAACAACCCAAGATTTGCATTACCAATTAATAAATAAAAGTTAGGATTTTTATTTATTTTAATGAAGCAAAAAAGGATTTGGAATAACAAAATTTATTTGAAAAAGGCTATTTTAATTAAATGGGAAATATGGGATTTTAAAATGAGGATAAAATGTTATTTTTGGAAAGTTAAATATTTTAGGGGAGATTTTAAAACGGGTTTGGATAAGAAAAATGAGTTTTATAAACATATATGAACACTTAGACTAATTTTTGGAAAAACATGTAAATAACTCTCTTCTTATTGGGTTACTAAACCTAGCCCAATAACCCACCCTAAACCTCCTCTATAAATTATCTCAAACTCTCATAACCTCATTCATTCATCCCTAATCAAAACCCTAATCATTTCCTAAAGCTTTCATAACAAAAATGGCCTCTATCTTCATCTCCTTCTAGTTTTTGCTTATGCAAGTCATTCTATGCAAAGGTAATGCAAATACCCACCTCAAATCCATTTTTATATCTCTCTAATTTCTGAAATTTAATTGGTAACACATGTTTTATGTGTTTTTTTTATCTTATAGCCTCCTAATCATCTTTTGCTAACTTGGGTTGATGCTATAGTAGTCTTTGTTGCTTTTGTGAGAGGTATATTGCTAAAAACCTCTTCTAATATGTGTTTAATCATCTTTTGATTTTAGTAATCATTTAGTAACACATGTTTTATTATGTAACATGTGAATCATAGCTCTTTGATCCTCTTTGCTTTCATTTTGGGTGTGCACACAAGTTGCTTGCTATATTGGTTGAGGTAAAATTGCTAGCTAAATCCTTTTTTTTACTTGATGCTTCTATAATTTTCATTTTGGAATTGTAGCTGAAACGAAATTAGGCATAACTTCTTCATTTCTCATCCGTTTTTGGTCAGGTTTTTTTGCTGCAAACTAGATTCAATAAGGAACACTTTTTGTTCAGTGAGTTTTCTGTAATATTGCCATTTAGATGACCGAAAATGCATTCAAAAACAGAAGACCAATTCTATCTTTAACAAGTTATCTTGAGTTTCAATCTGATATTGTTTTGCATGTATCTCTCTCGTTTTTGATCTGAATTAGATAATTTTGGATGTTCTGGAAAGCTTAATATATATGCTACAATTTTTGTTCAGTGAGTTTTCTGTAATTTTGCCATTTAGATGACCTGAAATGCATTCAAAGACAGAAGACCAATTCTGTCTTTAACAAGTTATCTTGAGTTTCAATCTGATATTGTTTTGCATGTATCTCTTTCGTTTTTGATCCGAATTAGATAATTTTGGATGTTCCGGAAAGCTTAAAAAATATGCTATAATTTTTATTCAGTGGGTTTTCTATAATTTTGTGTCTAACTAGGTCAAAAATTGATTTTTCTACTATCTTCCCGAGAGCGATACACATATTAGCTCTGTGGATGAAACTGAAACTATTTTGGTCATAACTTTTGAGCCGCTAATCGGAATTTGACGATTTTGGTCTCGTTGGAAAGAAGGAGTTATGAATTCCATATCTGGAAAGTTTGGTCATCATCTGAGTTCATTAGACCCTTCGAATTTCCTATCAGAGTTGAACCCAGATCGTTGTGCAAAACAGTGCATTTCATGTTTCTGTGTCCGACTTTGGAACGTCGCTACGCCTTCGTTTCAAGTCAGAATCGAGTAATTCTTTTTGCGTTCTGAAGTAGGATTGCCGGACTACGTTCCTACCAATTTTCATGCCATTTGGATTCAGTCTGCTGTTCCGAATAATTTTCCAAACTTGGGTTCGCGTTAGTTTTGGACTATTTTCCAACACTTAGAATATTTTCAGTGATTTTCTGGTTTTATCGATTTCTTTGAGATTTGTCTTTGGAATTTGTACACGGGCCTTATAAAAAGGTTTTAAAAGGATTTTTTGCTCCGAAATGGCTTTCGAAATTATTATATAATATTATTTTTAATTAGTAGACTATTTACTCCATAATAGGAGAGTTTTCAAAAGCCGTTTTGGAGTGTTCTCAAAATCAATTATAAACCCGTTTCGAACCATTATTTTCTATAATAAAAATCACACACTCACTTTTTAGCACGTCAAGCGAAGTGGAAAGGTGCTTAAATGGTTAGGAAATCTTCGGCCTATGGAACCGTGTGTATTTTCTTTCCGGTTAATCCCCGACCTATTCGATTGATCGTTTTGACCTTTGGGTCTAGTTTACCGATGATACGAGGTGGACTTTTTATTGTTTGGAGTGTGAGCTTGCTATTGGTTAGTAAACTGTTTAGTGCGAATGTGGGGTATGGGACTCATCGTTAACACTTTACGGGTTCCTCTCCAAGAAGTTTGTGACACATTAGCCTCTGGGCAGCCAGTACTGGACCTCTGGGCCACCACGCCTCTGGGCAACCGTCTCTGGACACCTGTTCTATGGATCAGTTTCTTTTTCGGCATGTGCCTCTGGGCCTTTATCCTTCTGGGAAGGATCTCGCCGTCTCGCGCGTTCCGCATCTGTGCGAGTGATCGATCACAACTCTATAGTACTTGGCAACAACGACTTCGGTCGGTGCACGTGCTATACTTGTATTATCTGATGATTTATATATCCATTCGAGTACCGCCATTCGGTGTTGGTTCTATGGAACCATACGATGTAAGTGCGATTACCTTATGGATTCACAGTGTCTCTGGACACTACTTTTCAGTGTTTGATTTCATTGACTTTTCAGTATATCCCCATTGCTCTTTGGAGCATCGATCTTTGCTTGGGCATTGATTACAGACTATGGTCACTCTTGGGATGATTGCCTATAGGCAACTTTATATAGCTTTGGCTACGCCGATGATATGAGGCGATTTTATTTATTCAACACTTTGGTGTTGAGATTCTCTTTGGAGATTTTTTCTGTTGATTGATGATTAGTGACCGTCATTATATTCATGTGGTCTAAAATACTCTTCTCTTAGGAAAAGTACTATTTCATTTATGTACCGCATTATTATATATCTCAGTTATTACTGATTGTTTAGCTAGCCTGACCCGGGTGTTTTTCGCTCGGGTCAGACCGAGTTGTTTCAGGTTAGGTCTCTGGACTTAGCTTCTGTGCTTCCGCTTTGGACATTATCTGCTATGCTGATAGATAGCGCTTTTATTTGTCCACTATTCCGCTACTCTGTTATTATTCAGACTTTGATATGTACATATTTTTGACTCACATGTGTGGGCAGTGGCTTTGTACCCACTTATAGTATTTGGATCTGTATTGACGATGTATTGTCCTGGGATTTTATATCTGTTATGTGATTCTGTTCTGTGATGTTTTATCATTTTATTACTATGCTTATTCTGATAGATCTTTAGCCATTGTAATTTCGTATAAATATTTATTGAATATGTCGAACCACTTAAAAAAAAATAGATACCACCCTTTCGACGTATTCAGTAGATAGTTATAGCTTGATTACAAATGGTTGCTTCCACTATACTCTATTCTCCGCTTTAACAGACGGTATTACTCCTGTAATACTCTTTGTTACAGTGGGTCTCAGAGTGGGGCGTTACACTACGATTTTGTTTTGTGTCGTACCTATAGAGTTCTCCCTGATAGCCCACCGGTTTGGTGGAGTTTACAGTACTGTATAGACTACGACATTATATAAAATGTGTTAAGGGGGCTATGGGTAACGCCTTAACGCTATTTTAATAGTTTACTTTACTTTAGACATTATATATATAGTGTATTGTTCTATGTATGTAGATAGTTTAACGGATCCTTAAAGGATGGGAATCCCAAACATCTTGTAAGTTATTTGTATTTCAGTTGACATTACACTTGAGTTGAATTTACTGATATAAGAATGTTAATTCTGACTCAAGTGTTTTGTGTTTTACTTTATGCTAGGGTCTGACTGAGTGTCACAGTGTTTTTGACTCACTTTTGGAGCTTGGAGCTTCGCCTGGAGATCTATCTGTTATCTGCTCAGCTTTCAGTCACTTTAGTTATTCCAGTTGTTTTGTTCAGACTTGTCACTGACATTTGTATTGACACTCCTATGTAATGGAAATCTATTGTATTATGTTTAAGACTCTGTTGTTTATTGTAGTAGCTTTATGAACTACTATTTATCTATTCCGCTGCTTATTGTTATATTACTCTGTGTCTGTGATTCTATGGTTGATTTATTTACTGTATATGCTAAGTTTTGCCAAATATAAATTAACAATATGTTGTTTTGAGCAATTCAAGCCTGACATAAGTGGATGATTGTCGATTTGAACTGTTCAAAATGCCAGGTCGTTACAAGTGGTATCAGAGCTCGGTTTAGGCAAAAATTAGCATATAGAGTAGAAAACTCATTAGATATAGGGTAGTGATATCCTAGAATGAGTAGAATCAATTATAGTATCATATTCGTTCGAGCTTCGAATTCTTGGTTAGGATCCTCTTAGATTTGGATTTCTTTGAAATTTTGGAACTATCCCTTTGTTCTGAAATTCCTTCTTGTTTTGTCCTGTTCATGTTCTTTTGATACTGGAGCATCCCATAGCTTCAACCTCAACTATCAACTTCATTCTTTTGTGCGACTAATCCCACTGACGGTCCTGCCAATCTTAGTATGATTGGTAAAGAGGTGAAACTCTTTTACAAAAAGCGTCGATCTTATTCCTAAAGTTCGACCTGTTGTCTTTCTCCCGGACGAATGGTTTCCATAAATGGTTAGTCATCCGCTCTGGATTAACCAATGCTCCTGCCTTCTTCGTCGATCTCATGAATCGCGTTTCCACGATGTTCTCAACAAGTTTGTCCTGGTTTCCGTTGATGATATTCTCGTTCCTCTAAGTCTCGGTTGACCCGATTATGGTCGCCGCGATTAATATTAGTCTATCCATCTTCCCTCTATAGTAATTTAATTATCTTATCTTCCTTTCGAGCTTATCCCCTTAGTTGGAATTCTCTTTGATTAGGGTACCCCTAAATTTGAACCTCTATCGTTGTTCAAAATGCATTCTTGAATCATTCTGTGAGGGAGGGTATTTGTAATTGATATAAAAATTGTTTTATATTGTGTTGTTTGAGTTGTTAAGTTTGGTTTGGGGTTTCGATCGATTCGTCTGGCCAACGTTATCGATAGGAATTCCTAAACACTTGAACATAGCAAACCGACACAATATTGTTTTCAAAATTGATAAATGAAATAAATTTTATGTATTATTATATAAAAATAATTTTCTATAATTAGATAGTTAAATGAATGGTTGTTAGAAATGATAATACTAGATTATCATTTGTCAACATTCCTAAACCATTATCTTGTATGTTATAAAGAGATAAATTATAAAACATGGTTTATAAATCTGATTGGCAAATGAAATAAATTTAAATTTTGAGAATTAAATTTTTGTTGTTTTTCCAAATTTGGTTTTCAAAGTTTTGGAAAATATATTATTTGAAAATATTTTCGAATGGAAATTGTTTTCAAAGAATTTTAAAGAAGTAAGTCGGTACTCTCCTCTTTTGTCAATGGAAAATAATTTCGATGATGATTGCAGCATAGTCGACATTCACTTTCGAGTCTTAGAGTGGAGAGACCACTTAGTAGCTCCGCTACACTTTTGTTTTGGAAAGTGGATTTGATTTGAATTTCTTAAATATAATTTGATATATAATATATATATATATATGTATATATTTATTTCAAAATGGTTTTGAAGTGAAACCGGAAATTTAACTCTTAAATTTTATGTTTTGTAATGATTTTCAATTATTGAAATTAAGCAAATTTTTGAATAATTGGAGAATCTAAAAGAGCAAGGGAATTTAAACAACTTGAAACAGTTAAACCATGATAAAATTTTATCTATACAATACTCAATTGCATTGTAACATTCCCCCTTTTGACCGCCTCCAGTCGGTAATTAAACCAACTCGAAACGTTCAAAAAGACGAATTGTTATTTAGTTTATAAGGTTTAAACAGAATCAGCCACAGAAACACAGAATAATAACAATGAATTAAAACAAATGAGACTTTATTTCATTACTATAAATCTTTTTATATACATCAGAGTTTATACAATTTTTTTTTATACTGATACAGCGGAATATCTAAAAATACAATTTTCTTCTGAAAAACAAAAGTGAGCGTTTTACCCTTTCTCTCTAACTTCGCTGCTCGAAAATCTTCAAGCTGTAGAAATACTCGGTCTGACCCGAGTATTACATTCAAAAGAAAATAATACATAGGTCAGTCTAATTCAAACCAGTTTATTAGTGCATAAAAGCAGTAATAATCAAACAGTCAAATAGACGACAGTCAAATAAAATTCTCGTCTATCCGATCCTTTTACAAAGAAATCGGATAACGGGAAGAATAACACTAAACAGTGTTAAATACTAAATCAGCAGATTTAAAACAACAACAGAGATAGATAAACAGAGTTTTCAATGAAGAAAATTCAGAAAAACAGCAATTTAGCAGATTTTAAAGTCAACAGAGATAGGTGAAAAGATTTCTAAGTGAAAATGATTTAGAAAAGAATAGAATTGCCGAAACGGCGATTTAACAACAAAAATCATCAAATCAAAATACGATTCAAAATATTTTGAAATTTCAACATAAAAACAATTTTAGAAACAACAAAACATCGAGTTTTTGATTGGCTGCCGTACACGCACGCGTGTACGGCCTCGCCAATACAACACACGAAAATATGAAACGAATCAATGAATAAGAACAAAAGAAACGTCAAATTAAAATTAACACTGAGTGGCTGCAGTACACACGTGTGCATTCGTACCCGTGTGCACTGCCCCGCCAACTCGTGTGCATAGATAAAGGTGCAACATGCAACTGCTACAAATACACAGAGGCAACATCACATAAACATACTGCAACATGAATACAAGTGCAGAAAGAAGACAGTGACACCACAGAATCAAAGTAAACAAATGGTGGCAACTGTAGATCAGACTTGATGCCATCCAGTGATACAATGCATATACAACTAGACTCGACAATGTCCACAAATGAAACTCACTGACCATATGCAAACTCAAAATGGAAGTGAGACACCAAACCACAAACCAGCAATATACATAGTTAGTGCACCACAACAATGCAGACAGTATTCAAACTCGAAGAACCAGACTCAAACTACATACATGAAGATCAAATGAAACTGCAAGCTACAGACTCATGTATAAAATGATCAAGGGTCAAACATGTGGATTATGGAACCAACTATGCAAGTGCAGACTACAATGATCACAATGCAACTAGAATTGTCTCGAAACAAGTGATTCAAGGAGACATGAAAAATCGATGTGCACAGGAAAATGTACACAGTGTAGTATATATATATGAAACCAGACTACACTATACATAGATGAGTTCAACTACATGTGAAGACATGCACCTGTAAATGAAACCAAAGCTTGCAAATACAAATAGACAATGCAGACGACAAAATGGTTGCATGTACATGAAGTACAGGGATGAAATAAACATATACACGAATCATAAAACGAATCGAGTCGAAACCAAAGCATCAACTCAACTCACAGCCAAAAATATCAAGTGCCAATACCAGCCGCGTAAATAATTGACAAGCCAAAGTCAAATCGAACAATATCAAGAACCCAT
Source organism: Allium fistulosum (assembly GCA_030737815.1). NCBI lineage: Eukaryota > Viridiplantae > Streptophyta > Magnoliopsida > Asparagales > Amaryllidaceae > Allium > Allium fistulosum. The sequence goes on from CM060907.1 coordinate 858,880,868, forward strand.
CATAAACAAATGCAGACAACAGCTACAAGAGAGCAACAGTGAATCAAGACTAGAGTATCAATACACATGAACACAGTGAGATACGACAATGCAAACACAATAGTGAAGCATGTACACAGTACAAACATGGAATGGGTATGCAACAAGGCCAATGAACAAACTCAACCAAGTTCAAGTTCAACCACAAAATGGATAAACATGGATACAAATTCAAGTTCAATGTCACAAGTATAACCAATGTGTCACCAGTGCAGACACAACAGCTACAACAACACTACAGGCACCAGGTCAAAGAGACCATAGTGACAAACTCAATTGTACAAAAGCAACAACAATTATAGGTGCAATATAATGCAACAGTGGACAAGGACTAGGCCACGGCAACAAGATGAACCAGTCAGTGATTTAAGAAATATCACAGTCAAGTATGCTACAGAAACACTAACTGATGAACAAAGATAAATGCAACAGACTTTAAAATGAAGACCACTTCATATAAAAGAAGACTCCAAATAATATAATTTGGCAACAGTTAGGGTACCACCAAAGCAATGCAAACATGAAGTACAGGTAAACAAAATTATGCAACAGATAGCCTGAACTAAATCATTTACATCAAAACTTTATATGGCAAAAAAAATTGAATTCCACTATATAGGAAACCACACTCACGTGTATAATAATGCACTAACTCTTTTAAAAATGTGACGACTTCTACAATCTCAAGTGAACAGGAATGCAACTACAAGGTGGACACAGGAAGGCCATAGTAATCAGATTATATGAAGTGCAGTACAACCTCTTTAGTGATGCAAGTTCACATAAAATCAAACAGTTTGCTCACCTGTCTGTTTTGACAAAGCAGAGAACAGGGATTTAAAAGTTTGAATTTTCCACTTAAGTACAATCTAAAGCTGAAGTTTATGACTTAACAAACAAATTTCATTTGAAACTTGGATTCAATAATGTTAAGATCAAAGGTTTGAAAGCCTGTAAACTAGGAACAAGGAATTTTGAAAATGTGTATTCCCAGGCATGCATACAGTTTACTATATACAAATATATATACATGCAGGCATTTTGAAACAAGCATAATTCAAATTTCAACCACAACATCAAATCATATAAATTAGATACAAGTGTAACATAATAGAGGTGGGTATATGCATTTATACAACAGAACAGCATTTATTATTACATGTAACATAGATTTTTTTTTTCTTTTTATTTTTAATCAACTCGAAATCCAGATAAAATCAAAGAAACAATTTCCAACAAAATCAAGTTTTCAATCAAGCCCAATGCAACTGCAGTTTGAATCAAAGCTAAAGGGGATTTCAAAACATTCGATAGTTGAAACCAATTCGGGCCGAAGTCCTAAAGCGACAAGTAAAATCCAACAACATACGAAATTTGCGAGGTTAAAGATCAATGACCAGCATCAAAACAAAATCGAATGGCCGAAGCCAACAAAACCCAAAATCCAAAAATTCATGGAATTGAAAATACCAGAGATCCAAAATCGCAAGCATCAATATATAAAGCAGCCGATTAAACATTTTAATGCGAACAAAAACCCCGTAATTCGAATTAGATGTGAGTAGGGGGATTTACTCACCTTATTTTTGATCAAAAAGGCGAAGTCGAACTAAGGAAGATCGAGGGGCAGCCGCGAGCAAGAAGACAAAGCCTTTAATTCACCAGAGGATCGAGATCGTCGAAGCCCTAATTCGTCCAGTCGCCATTTTCGTTCGTTTTCTTCGTTTTTCTGGTTTTTGAAAATGAATGGGAAGGGAGGAGGGGTCTCTCGTGTTTTATCAGAGAAAAGAGGAAAAGAAATCGTGATTCTCGGCATTGCTTAAGGCATGATTTAAGGAGTATGGGCTGGTGTAGTTTTAGGGTATGGTATTATTTTATTATTATTTTTTTTTGTAGATAAAATTTATTCAATTTTCCCAATCATTATCTATATTCTTTTAATTTGCATATCTCATATCAATTTCAAAATGTGGAGTTTTTATTTTAATTTTAATCGAACAAGAAAAATTTGATTTTAAAATCTAAAGATTTTATATTATAAAACTTCAAAGCAAATTGCCTTATTAATATATAAATCCCGATTCAAATATATTTCTCATTTTAAACTTAACGAATTCAAACAAATTCACAATTTAAATCAAAATCTAATTCAAACATAAATTTAAAAATAGTTTAAAAATTCGGGATCGTTACAAACTTCCCTCCTTAAAAACTTTTCGTCCACGAAAAGGAAAGGTGGTTAAAATTTCATCGATATTTATACCCTACTCAATTTTTTTTACTAAGCTTGAAACTTATTACAAATAAATGAATATAGGATTCATTTCATTTGTTTAATCTCACTAGTTTTGTTTATCATCTCTTTTGTTCATTGATTTTCTAAAATCAAAACCCAAAAGTCTTTTACTAAATTTTTTGACTTACAAACTCAGATTTAAACTTTAAAATTCTTCACGTTAGAGATTTATATAATATATCTCTTCTAAAGCTGTGGACTTTCAAAACATTTCAAAGATCCTCTTTCTTAATTTATTAGGTAGGAATTTTGAAATTTTAATTTCAAACTATTGATTCACTATTTACAGTTTGAAAATACTTGCTAACTCGAAATTTAACAAGTCCATCTTCGTTCTCACAGACATTAGGCATACGCTGGCCAGGCGCAAGTCTAAAAATCTCCAAGTACTAAATATACTTGCTTCAATTCCCAGTGAAAATACTTTTAAAAATTCTTTTAAAAATGGATATGGAAAGCACGTTCCCCCATGGATTACAGTTCCACCCGGCGGTTACGCTATTATCCCAGTAGAGTCGCTTGTGGCTGTAGATTTCTCATCTCTTAAATTTCGCCATGGTTGTCGCCATAGATTGCAGTACACACGGCGGTTACACTACTATCCCAGTAGAATCGCTCGTGTCTGTAGGCATCACGCCCCTCAAATTTCGCCTGGCATTAGATTGCAGTTTACCCGGCGGTTACGCCACTATCCCAGTGGAATCGCTTGTAACTGTGGGCATCTCGCCCCTCAAATTACGCTAATCATCAATCAAATCTAATCTCATCACGATGATCCATCATGAAGGATTTCCGATTCAAATAGTCACTTGGACTAAATGTAAATTCTACGTAGCTACGAATTTCAAATGGACACTCTTTACGAGTTCCAATACCTTCTCTAGTAATAAATGGAAGGTACTTTTCCACATCCTCAGTTTAGAAAACATAATATCATATATGTAGTACTTTCATTTCACATTTCGTACATATAACATCTATGTAAACATACATAAGATTTCCATAACAATGTCTTTCTAAACTAACGGTTTCAAATTTACCGCATTCATATATATAAGTTCTAAAAACTTACATATCTCATATTCATAACAAAATAGAGGATTTCAATTTTTTCCTCTAAGTCGATTTGAAAATTTAAGGTTATCTCAAACCTAATTCATATTCATAATTCCAATTTATTATCGACTTTCACATTCAATTTGGATTTCACGCTTACATCGTCAATTCTCAACACATAATTTGATGTCTATCGATATATAACCTCTGAGCTCGTACGTCTCAGAGAAGGGTGTTAAGCTAAAAGAATAAATTCTCCGCCACCAACAGATATATATTTAATAGAGATCAATTGCTATGTCATCAATTCACAATGTTAGACATACAATCCAAATCATCATCTGAAATTCAAAGCTCAACTTATATTTTCTTTGATGTCGAAGTTAAACTCAATTTTAACTCAACGATTCAATCTTTTTGAAAAATTTCAAATTGAACAAATTGTTCAAATTCTCATTTAACTTTTCAACTTCGACTTCAAAAATGAATTTCAAATCATTTATTCCTTACGGAATATATTCACAACATTTCATATTTGGAAAAACATTTCCATACTTATTTAAAAATAAGTAATTCACAAATCCATTCTATTTTCAACATTTGAAAATATTCGATATACTGAAATCAAAATCAAGTATATATTTCATCTTTAAGGAAATCATTCTCTTTTACATATTCATTTGAGTTAAAACGAATGTTACGTAAAACATCGTTACGACAACTCAAAATCACTAGTATAGGGATTCGAAATTTAGATAGATGTATAAATCCCAATACTACACAAAACATTTCCTTTCGGAAATCATTTACTATAACAACAGTGTTATATTCCACCATTTCCTTATATTTGAAAACGTCTATTTCAACAATGAATGTTGAAATCTATGGTTTCGATATTCAATGCCTTTGACAACATCTTTTTAAAACAATTATCTTCGTTTTTAAAATATCACTTTCCCAAAACATGTCCATTTTATTCAATAATACATTCACGGTCCAAAATTGTGAATATACATCGTTTAACAAACTATACAGAATTTTACTTATCAAAATAAGTCAGTTTCGAATTTATAAACAACGTTTATAAATTCCATTCCTATTTATAAAGACTTCAATTTAAAAAAATTGTTTTATTAACCATTCCTTTATAACTCAGTTTTATATCAAAATTTTAATTTACAAGTAAATTACTTATAAATTCTTTTATTTTGCAACTTCGATTCATTTTACAACTTCACAATTTTAATACTGTAATTTCCATTCACTTATGAAATCCATTTAAATATTTCACTTTTAACACTTATACAATTCCAATATTATATTAACACTTTTCAAATCTTCAATTTAAGCCGTTTATAATAATTCAAAATTTCCAATTTAAACTATTATATAAATTTATCAGTTTTCCATTTCCCAAAATAATCTACTAGTTCTTTAATAAATCATTCATCGACTTGATTTCCAATTTAATCACATTTGATTTATTCACATAAAATCTTACTAACATTCATTCATATTCAATTAGTTCACATTCACTAATTCATATTCAAGTCAGTTTGCTTTCAATTCAAATAAAATTTGATTCTAGTTAAATTTACTTATCTTTCAATTTGAATTCAATTCACTTAGCTTTCCAATTCCATTAATTCAATTTCATTAACACTTAATGAATTTCTATACGATCAACTAGCAACCAATGCACATTCAACTTAACCAAATTTATTTACTTGCTTACATTCAATTTGGTTCAACATACTTAATTTCAATTGGTTTATATTCTAATTCAGATTAAATTTTTATACTCACCATATTCACTAATTCACTTTTACAATTAAAGTTGAATTTCCTTTATATAACTCAAATTCATATTTATTCTTCACTTTATCAATTCGTTTTGATATCAAATTCAATTTGATTCAATATAACTTAAGCTATGTTTCATTTATCTTCACTTGCATTTATTTTCACCATACAACTTAAGTTCGGCTCAAATTTATTTGAAATTCTATTTTATTTAACTTTACTAAAGTCAAATTCATATCACATTCAAAATTCAGATTTTGTTTTACTTAACAAAACTGTTCAAACATTTTAACAATTGGTTTAATTCATACAGTTAAGTCACAAACAAATTTCCTTCCCAAAACATAATTTCATTAAGATATTTCTTCCAAATCTTACCATAACATTCACGTACAAACTATACATAGCTTAAAGCTTTCATAATACATACTTAGAAGTTTTTAGATTACAAAAGATAGTATTACAGAATATATTGATCGCTTCAAATGTATTGATTGGTTTAAGATTTAGACTCATAGAGGACTATCGTCATCCCGTCTGGTAGTACTCATCTGTTCCGAACTTTCATCTTCGGTTCGCACTATTTCAGGTTGGATTAAAGGAGGATTGACGCATTCAAAGTCAACATGTCCCCAGTTCCTACAGTTCCCGCAAAAATACGTGACGTTCCCATCCTTATCTATCAGTTTTACACTCTTCGCTCTAGCGGAACGGGCTATAGCTTGCTTTCCACGCTGCCTTTCGGTGCAGTTTCTGGCTATATGTCCATTCTGGCGACAATGATAGCAGACTGTCAATCTATCGACAGGTAAATCTAGTGCACTCTTCTTCCTTTTCACTTTAGGGCAATGACTAAGAAAATGTCCTTTTTCTTTACATTTGAAACATACTATCTCATGACGAGCGAAACGATCATCTACATTCCTTTTCTTTCTCTTCTCTCGACACGTAACGGCGAAATGTCCTTTTTTATGACATCGATAACAAGTAACATCATCATAGGGACCAGGTCCTTGCCTTTCATTGAATTTCCTTTCGATTTCCGCACGTGCCAATTGTGCTTCTCTATGGGCAATTGCTCTTTGTTCACGACGTGCTGCTTTTTGTGCTTTGGTTTTCGCCATTTTAATTAACAAGATGTTTCGAAGTTTCCTATTAAAATTGACAATTCCATTAGAAAAGGTTGGATTATTCAATCATTTTCCTAAGACAAATTTGTAAATTTACATTATCCTGATATATAGGATTATCATTCATATTAGGTAATCACTTACCCTTTTAGTTTAATTTTCCATCACACTAATTTATCTAATCAATTTCAATTTATTTAACTTCCTTTAGTTAAATTTCAAATCCATATATTTATTAATGCTAACTCAATTCAATTTAACTTTTCTTAAGTTAAAAATCTTTATTTTCATATTCAACATTCACTTTACTTATATAAGATCTATTACAAATTCATTTATCTTATTTATATTTCGACACAAATCAGTTTTTCATTTAAATTCAAATCAATTTTCGTATTGATTTCCCAAAATTCCTTTTAATTTTATTTACTTTCAAAAACGATTTTATACTTCTTTAAAATTGAAAAATGTTTTCTTTAAAGTGTTTCTAGTAACTATTCATATTAAACATCATAAACTAAGCTTTGTGTAAACCAAAGCTCTGATACCACCTTGTAACATTCCCCCTTTTGACCGCCTCCAGTCGGTAATTAAACCAACTCGAAACGTTCAAAAAGACGAATTGTTATTTAGTTTATAAGGTTTAAACAGAATTAGCCACAGAAACACAGAATAATAACAATGAATTAAAACAAATGAGACTTTATTTCATTACTATAAATCCTTTTATATACATCAGAGTTTATACAATTTTTTTTATACTGATACAGCGGAATATCTAAAAATACAATTTTCTTCTGAAAAACAAAAGTGAGCGTTTTACCCTTTCTCTCTAATTTCGCTGCTCAAAAATCTTCAAGCTGTAGAAATACTCGGTCTGACCCGAGTATTACATTCAAAAGAAAATAATACACAGGTCAGTCTAATTCAAACCAGTTTATTAGTGCATAAAAGCAGTAATAATCAAACAGTTAAATAGACGACAGTCAAATAAAATTCTCGTCTATCCGATCCTTTTACAAAGAAATCGGATAACGGGAAGAATAACACTAAACAGTGTTAAATACTAAATCAGCAGATTTAAAACAACAACAGAGATAGATAAACAGAGTTTTCAATGAAGAAAATTCAGAAAAACAGCAATTTAGCAGATTTTAAAGTCAACAGAGATAGGTGAAAAGATTTCTAAGTGAAAATGATTTAGAAAAGAATAGAATTGCCGAAACGGCGATTTAACAACAAAAATCATCAAATCAAAATACGATTCAAAATATTTTGAAATTTCAACATAAAAACAATTTTAGAAACAACAAAACATCGAGTTTTTGATTGGCTGCCGTACACGCACGCGTGTACGGCCTCGCCAATACAACACACGAAAATATGAAACGAATCAATGAATCAGAACAAAAGAAACGTCAAATTAAAATTAACACTGAGTGGCTGCAGTACACACGTGTGCATTCGTACCCGTGTGCACTGCCCCGCCAACTCGTGTGCATAGATAAAGGTGCAACATGCAACTGCTACAAATACACAGAGGTAACATCACATAAACATACTGCAACATGAATACAAGTGCAGAAAGAAGACAGTGACACCCCAGAATCAAAGTAAACAAATGGTGGAAACTGTAGATCAGACTTGATGCCATCCAGTGATACAATGCATATACAACTAGACTCGACAATGTCGACAAATGAAACTCACTGACCATATGCAAACTCAAAATGGAAGTGAGACACCAAACCACAAACCAGCAATATACATAGTTAGTGCACCACAACAATGCAGACAGTATTCAAACTCGAAGAACCAGACTCAAACTACATACATGAAGATCAAATGAAACTGCAAGCTACAGACTCATGTATAAAATGATCAAGGGTCAAACATGTGGATTATGGAACCAACTATGCAAGTGCAGACTACAATGATCACAATGCAACTAGAATTGTCTCGAAACAAGTGATTCAAGGAGACATGAAAAATCGATGTGCATAGGAAAATGTACACAGTGTAGTATATATATATGAAACCAGACTACACTATACATAGATGAGTTCAACTACATGTGAAGACATGCACCTGTAAATGAAACCAAAGCTTGCAAATACAAATAGACAATGCAGACGACAAAATGGTTGCATGTACATGAAGTACAGGGATGAAATAAACATATACACGAATCATAAAACGAATCGAGTCGAAACCAAAGCATCAACTCAACTCACAGCCAAAAATATCAAGTGCCAATACCAGCCGCGTAAATAATTGACAAGCCAAAGTCAAATCGAACAATATCAAGAACCCATCATAAACAAATGCAGACAACAGCTACAAGAGAGCAACAGTGAATCAAGATTAGAGTATCAATACACATGAACACAATGAGATACGATAATGCAAACACAATAGTGAAGCATGTACACAGTACAAACATGGAATGGGTATGCAACAAGGCCAATGAACAAACTCAACCAAGTTCAAGTTCAACTACAAAATGGATAAACATGGATACAAATTCAAGTTCAATGTCACAAGTATAACCAATGTGTCACCAGTGCAGACACAACAGCTACAACAACACTACAGGCACCAGGTCAAAGAGACCATAGTGACAAACTCAATTGTACAAAAGCAACAACAATTATAGGTGCAATATAATGCAACAGTGACAAGGACTAGGCCACGGCAACAAGATGAACCAGTCAGTGATTTAAGAAATATCACAGTCAAGTATGCTACAGAAACACTAACTGATGAACAAAGATAAATGCAACAGACTTTAAAATGAAGACCACTTCATATAAAAGAAGACTCCAAATAATATAATTTGGCAACAATTAGGGTACCACCAAAGCAATGCAAACATGAAGTACAGGTAAACAAAATTATGCAACAGATAGCCTGAACTAAATCATTTACATCAAAACTTTATATGGCAAAAAAAATTGAATTCCACTATATAGGAAACCACACTCACGTGTATAATAATGCACTAACTCTTTTAAAAATGTGGCGACTTCTACAATCTCAAGTGAACAGGAATGCAACTACAAGGTGGACACAGGAAGGCCATAGTAATCAGATTATATGAAGTGCAGTACAACCTCTTTAGTGATGCAAGTTCACATAAAATCAAACAGTTTGCTCACCTGTCTGTTTTGACAAAGCAGAGAACAAGGATTTAAAAGTTTGAATTTTCCACTTAAGTACAATCTAAAGCTGAAGTTTATGACTTAACAAACAAATTTCATTTGAAACTTGGATTCAATAATGTTAAGATCAAAGGTTTGAAAGCCTGTAAACTAGGAACAAGGAATTTTGAAAATGTGTATTCCCAGGCATGCATACAGTTTACTATATACAAATATATATACATGCAGGCATTTTGAAACAAGCATAATTCAAATTTCAACCACAACATCAAATCATATAAATTAGATACAAGTGTAACATAATAGAGGTGGGTATATGCATTTATACAACAGAACAGCATTTATTATTACATGTAACATAGATTTTTTTTTATTTTTATTTTTAATCAACTCGAAATCCAGATAAAATCAAAGAAACAATTTCCAACAAAATCAAGTTTTCAATCAAGCCCAATGCAACTGCAGTTTGAATCAAAGCTAAAGGGGATTTCAAAACATTCGATAGTTGAAACCAATTCGGGCCGAAGTCCTAAAGCGACAAGTAAAATCCAACAACATATGAAATTTGCGAGGTTAAAGATCAATGACCAGCATCAAAACAAAATCGAATGGCCGAAGCCAACAAAACCCAAAATCCAAAAATTCATGAAATTGAAAATACCAGAGATCCAAAATCGCAAGCATCAATATATAAAGTAGCCGATTAAACATTTTAATGCGAACAAAAACCCCGTAATTCGAATTAGATGTGAGTAGGGGGATTTACTCACCTTATTTTTGATCGAAAAGGCGAAGTCGAACTAAGGAAGATCGAGGGGCAGCCGCGAGCAAGAAGACAAAGCCTTTAATTCACCAGAGGATCGAGATCGCCGAAGCCCTAATTCGTCCAGTCGCCATTTTCGTTCGTTTTCTTCGTTTTTTTGGTTTTTGAAAATGAATGGGAAGGGAGGAGGGGTCTCTCGTGTTTTATCAGAGAAAAGAGGAAAAGAAATCGTGATTCTCGGCATTACTTAAGGCATGATTTAAGGAGTATGGGCTGGTGTAGTTTTAGGGTATGGTATTATTTTATTTTTATTTTTATTTTTTTTTGTAGATAAAATTTATTCAATTTTCCCAATCATTATCTATATTCTTTTAATTTGCATATCTCATATCAATTTCAAAATGTGGAGTTTTTATTTTAATTTTAATCGAACAAGATAAATTTGATTTTAAAATCCAAAGATTTTATATTATAAAACTTCAAAGCAAATTGCCTTATTAATATATAAATCCCGATTCAAATATATTTCTCATTTTAAACTTAACGAATTCAAACAAATTCACAATTTAAATCAAAATCTAATTAAAACATAAATTTAAAAATAGTTTAAAAATTCGGGATCGTTACATGCATTCTAAACATATATATATATATATATAACTTACCCGAAATATTCAAAAAGTTAAATGTTAATGTGAATGTGAAATTGGAGGTTATACAAGAGAAAATTTTAATAATAAAATGTTCAAACTAAATTTTTGCTTAATAGAAATTTTGAAAATAAAAAAAACATTTGTATAGTATATAATTACATTCGAAACATTAATAAACTTACCTAGAAAAGTTGAATGAAATTGAATATTATACAATATAAAATGTATGTAATAAGATGTTAGAAAATGAAATTTTATTAAGGGAATTTATAAATAAAAATTTAGTTGTTATAATGAATGTTTAATTTATGTTACAAGAAATGTAAGTGAAATAAATTGAAAAATAAATAGAAATGTTATTTAAGTAAATAAATATGAACTTAAGAATAGTTGAAATTGAATTTTAAGTGGAATCAACTTAACTGAAGATAAATAGATAAAATAAGTGAGTTAAATAAAATAAATTTGTCTTGAAAGAAATTTTGTAACAAATGTTAATAAATTAAAAACAAATCAATTGAATGAGAATACCTTGAGTTGAAATCAATTGAATGTGAATACAATGAACATTTATTGATTTAATAAAATGGATTGAAACCAAATTTGTTGAATATTAATCAATTTAAAAATAAATAAATTTATATGGTTTTAAATTTATTATTGTATCTAATACTGTGTATTTTGAATCGATCTTTCCTATCTGTTGCTTTTATCCTCCTATCTCGTTCCTTTTTGGGAACGAAAATTTTTGAGTGGGGGAGAGTGTGACGATCCGATAATTTTAACGATTTTAAATAACGTAATTAATTGAAATTTTCATGAAAATAAATAAATAAATTTTTGCAATGAAAATTTGATAATTGGAATACGTCCATTTAAACGTAGCAAATGGTAAATTTTTATTGGAAAATATGAAGGTTAGTTTTGTTGTGTAATTTCAAGTTTAATTTAAAATCAGTTAATTTGATGAAAATAAAACATTTTCGAAAACTGAATATTTTTATATAATAAAATGTAAACTATTTTCTGAGTGAGACGACATAATTCGTTTCGTCAAATTTGGACTTCTCTAGCCCCTTTTATCTTATTTTCAGAGAATTTGCAGTAGTTTGGTAGCGAAATATCGACTTTTGATAGGATGATTGTATCACTTATATCTATGTACCATTATGTTCGTCTCGTCGTGCTGATCTCCCCAGTATATTCATTTGTGCATTTCGGTGTCCAGTGCACAGCGAAATCGGCAAAACGATTAGCCGTATCGGTACCCAATTTTTAACTTTTGGTTTCCTGTGACCTTTCAATTGGCCACCCGTGATAACCAATAGTCATTAACATTTATTTTCTCTGATTTCAACTTACATGACTTTTACTATTCCCTAGATTCAATTTATTATTTGATTGTTCGTTTCAATCTCTTATTTTCCTTCTACCTATTGTCCGTCACTTGAAAAAAATAATATCAAAGCCTTCCTTCCAGTTTGCACGTTTATCATTGTGAAAAAAAGCATAGATATATAAATATGCGGAGCTCATAATAGATTGGCTGTAGCTGACTCATCCTCGTCCCTTTATTTTACACGAAGCATGCTTTCTCCTGTTCATGTTTTTTTTCAAAACCCATCAGCCTCAACCCATTTCACCGCCTCCCTCTACTTCTATTCCCATCCACAGATCCGTCTGTAGCCTTTCACGGCCACCAAGCAACTCGTCGACCACATAGCCCCACATGAACCCAAACTCCAACCACACGAAACCCTTCACTCCAACCAACTCAGACTGCCTACCCCATCTCCAAGTCGCCACACACCACCGAACAGCCATAGCACATCCACCACTTTTCCCTTAAAAACGCTACCTGCATAAGCCACGCCACACCCGAGAGCAAGCTCCGCACCCTCCTTCCTATCACCACACAACCGCCATCAGATCACCGACCTGCGTCAACTGTTCATCAAACTCGCTCAACCACCTTGCTTCGCATCCTACCCACCGTCGTTGCTCCTTAGCTTCATGTCCGCCGTCCGCGCCTCCTAATTCGGCCGCAGCTCCACATCCTCTCTCCCCATAGCAGCCGATCACGTGCAGGCATCTTCTCTCATGTATAAATATATTTGCTTATCTAAAGTAAGAATTTATGTGTATTTTATTACTTCATCAAAGTTGTAGATCTGGTTTTCGTCCATCACGAGAAAGTTACATATATTATAAAGCTTATTTTACCTTAAGCATCCACATTTGTATTTTCTTTCAAACCCGAAGCATGCTCGTGTTTCCTCCCAAGAGTTAAGATGTTAAGACAAACGGGTATAGGTTTACTTATCCACATCTGTATTTATCAAGCTATCTCAGCCCTTCATCTCAACGTTTGATATAAGTTCTCTATTTAGTCTAGGATCATGGGCTAAAGCCCATTACCTTTCATACTGTATAAATACTGCCATCATTTGTAAGAAATGTATTTTAATTCAGTATAATAAAACATTTCTCTTTGTTCACTACAAACTCTATTATGGTATCAGAGCTTGTTAATGCCCAACGACAAAGACAAAGTATATTTTGATCATCTCCTCAAAAAATTCTCATCATTGGAGATTATACCTTTCTCTCAACCAAGCAAATTCCATTCATCTACCTCGCCTAAAACTCACAAAGAGCTAGGCTGCAGATCTCTCAGTTCTGTTGAACATCATTGAGTTAGATAACAACCCTCACAGTGTTAAATTTATCAAGAAACAAGTTCTTGATAAACAACACCATTACCAGCCCCTTTCTTGAAGTAAAAGTATCAATTCTTGACTGCAATTCATATTCAACTGCCCCGTCTATCACTAAAGCCATGGCTGGAGACGAAGAAAACTCAGGAACCACATCTCCAACCAACAGAAATATCAGCTCCAATCAAAATCTGCAAATTATCAAACCAAAAGGACACTTAGCAGTGCAACTGGATGAAGATAATTATTTACTATGGAAATATTAGATTGAAACAGCCATCAGAGGTTATGGTTTAGAAGAATATATCAATGGCATGCTAATCATTCCACCTAAAATGGTTAAAGATGATAAAGACAATATGATACACAACAGTGAATATTCAAACTATCTAAAACAAGATAGTCTTCTTGCTTCCTGGATAATGTCATCTCTAAGTGTGAACATCCTATCTCAAATAATTGGTTGTAAATCATCAAGCGACATATGGGAAGCTATAGAACGAATCTTTAATTCGCAAACTACTGCAAGAATCATGCACTACAGAAAGCAATTTCAAAATCTAAAGAAAGACAATATGACAATGCAAGAGTATCTTACCAAAGCAAAGAACTACTGTGACAAACTTGCCTCGGCTGGACATAGAGTCTCAGAATCTGAACAAGTACTAACCATCTTAAGTGGTCTGGATGAAAACTATGAAGCCTTAGTCATAGTTATATCATCTCAGAGAACTCTACCAGATCTACAATATGTTCACTCTACACTCCTATCTCAAGAAGGAAGAATTGAACAAAAGAAAGCCAACAACACTGACTACTCAGTGAACTACACAACCAGTCTTAAAGGAAAAGGGCAAGACAGAACCCAAATAGGCCAAAGAAGTGGCCAAAATATCAGAGGCAGAGGCAGAGGACGATGGACTGGCAACAACAGAATCAAGTGTCAAATATGTGAAAGAGTAGGACATATTGCATCCAAATGTTACTTCAGATTTGATCAGAATTTTGTTATAACTCAGCAAGCAAACAATACTCAGAGAAATCAAAACCCAAATGTCAATCTTACTCAAACAGAGGCAAGAAATCAAGGCAGTCATTCAAAGAATCAGAATGAATCAGATAATCAAATCAAGAATGATGATATACTGCATGAAGAATGGTATCTAGACTCTGGAGCAACTAATCATGTGACAAACAATTTAGAGAATCTCAATCTTGGAAACAAAGAATATAAAGGTACGCAATCCATTTATGTTGGTAATGGTAATTCATTAAAAATCACACACACTGGCAAAGCCAAACTAATTAGCAAAAGAGAGTCACACTTAAATAATCTTCTTAGAGTACCTCAAATCAAGAAAAATCCAATAAGTGTATCTCAGTTTGCTAATGACAATCAAGTATATTTTGAATTTTTCCAAAAACTCTGCTTAGTCAGAGATATACTGAGTAAGGATATTCTTTTACAGGGTAAAATGCACAATGGATTATATAGGGTCAATCTAGTGCAAAATAGTGAACCAAAGGAGAAGTATAAGTGGTGTAATCATTCAAAAATTGATGAAACAATAGATTTTAACAAAGTTCTTGATACTTGGCAATGTAAACTGGGTCACCCCAGTATGGCTATTGTTAAAAATATTTTGAAAGACAGCAATGTCAAATATAAAGATACATCTTTACCATATATGTGTCAATCATGTCAACTAGGAAAGAGTCACAAAATACCTTTTAATAGTTCATTAACAAAGTACAACAGACCCTTAGAACTAGTTGTAGTTGATCTATGGGGACCTGCACCCATTAATTCTGATTATGAAATGAACTACTACATATCTTTTGTTGATGCTTTTTCTAGATATACTTGGATCTTATTACTCAAATCAAAATTTGATGTAAAGAATGCAGTAATTCACTTTATAAGACAAGCTGAGAATTTAACAAATCAACAACTCAAAACCATACAAACAGATGGTGGGTCAGAATTTAAAACTTTAAAAGAATTCTTTTCTGAAAAAGGCATTAATCACAGAATTACCTGCCCACACACTTCCGAGCAAAATGGTATTGTCGAAAGAAAACACAGGCACATAGTTGATACTGGTCTAACACTGCTTGCACATGCATCAATGCCCCTAAAATTCTGGCCAGATGCATTTACAGCTGCTGTGTTTTTAATAAATAGAATGCCTACAAAAGTTTTGGGGAATAGAAAACCATTAGAATTATTGTCTGATACAAAACCAGATTACTCATTCCTCAAAACTTTTGGATGCTTGTGCTATCCATGTATTAGACCATACAATCAACATAAACTAAGTTTTAGATCATTACCCTGCACTTTTCTTGGATATGCCACTAGCTAGAAAGGATATAAATGCCTTACCAGTGAAGGGAAAATAATTATATCAAGGCATGTTGCATTTAATGAAAGTGTGTTTCCCTTCACTAGTAAAGACATAAAAACTACCCAAAAGATTTACAGTGCCAAGAAATATCTACCACCCATACCTGTATGGGAAAAATCCAAAAGTGCTGAAAATAGTGAGGAATCAGCATCAAACCTCCAACACACAGTGCCCATCGAAGGACCAGGTCAGGATTATGACAGAAACTCATATAACAATGAGTCTGATGGGTGTGAGTCTGAAGGTCAGAATAATGATCAAGACAACAGACCACTTCCAGAAAGCAGTGATATAGCACCTGCACAAGAGGGACATCCTATGATTACAAGATCAAAGGATGGGATATTCAAACCAAAAATCTACACTACCAACATAAGCTACAAGGAACCAAGCAATTTTGATGAAGCTGTCAAAAACAACAAATGGAAAGAAGCCATGGATGAAGAATATAGTGCATTAATCAAAAAAAACATGGAGCTTAGTCCCAGCACCAACAAATAAAAACATAATAGGCAGCAGATGGACATACAAATTGAAAACTCTACCAGAAGGCAATAAAATCAAATACAAGGCCAGACTGGTAGCCAAAGGATACTCTCAACAATATGGGTTTGACTTCTCTGAAACTTTTTCACCAGTAGTCAAACCGACTACTATAAGAATTATTCTAACTATAGCCTTACATTATGAATGGGACATAAGACAACTAGATGTAAATAATGCTTTCCTAAATGGAGAGTTACAGGAAGAAGTCTACATGCAGCAACCTCAAGGTTATATTCAAAATAACCAAAAGAATCTTGTTTGCAAGCTTCATAAAGCTATATACGGTCTGAAGCAGGCTCCCGGAGTATGGTATGAAAAACTAAAAACTACCTTAACTTCTATGGGATATCAGGTATGCAAATCTGACAACTCTATTTACACAAAGCTTAGCGAAAGGTATATCACTTACATACTTGTATATGTTGACGACTTCATAGTTACAGGCAATAATAAGGAAGAAATAAAATACGTTGTCAATATGTTAGATAAAACTTTCTCCATTAAAGATTTAGGCAAACTACATTACTTCCTAGGTATAGAAGTAATTACCACTGCTGACAAAGGACTTATCCTAAGTCAACAGAAATACATCACTGAAATCTTAAGTAGAGCAAAAATGCATGAAGCTAAACCAATGCCTACACCAATGACAAGTAACTTACACTTATCTAAGCATAAAGGAGAACAATTTGATAACGTAAAGCAATACAGAAGCATAGTTGGAGCACTTCAATATGTAACTGTAACTAGACCTAATATATCTTTTGCCGTAAATAAAGTTTGTCAATTTATGCAGAAACCACTAGATCTACACTGGAAAGCAGTAAAACGAATACTCAGATACCTCAAAGGTACTTCAAATCAAGGCATCAAACTAAACAAAAGCAGAAACTTATCTATTCAAGGATTTGCTGATGCGGACTGGGCATTAGATTATGATGATCGAAGATCCACAACTGGACATTGCATCTTCCTAGGTCAAAATCCCATCTCCTGGTGTGCAAAGAAGCAACCAACAATCTCTCGCTCGAGTACCGAATCCGAATACAGAAGCGTCGCATCAGCAACTGCCGAAATAATGTGGACAGAAGCCCTAATCAAAGAATTAGGGATCAAACTATCTCGCAAGACCATTATCTGGTGTGACAACTCCAGCACGGTAGCAATTTCAGCTAACCCTGTGTTACATTCTCGAACGAAACACATAGAGATCGACCTCTACTTTGTCAGAGACCAAATCGCAAGTGGAAAGCTTGAAGTTAATCATCTTCCAGCCTCAAGTCAAATAGCTGACATATTCACAAAGGCACTATCACGAAGATACTTCGAAGATCTAAAGAACAAACTTTGTATCAAAGACATTTGCGAAGATCATATGGAAGAGGAAGAAAAGAAAACCCTAGCTGCAATTGAAAGGGGGAGTTAAGATGTTAAGACAAACGGGTATAGGTTTACTTATCCACATCTGTATTTATCAAGCTATCTCGGCCCTTCATCTCAACGTCTGATATAAGTTCTCTATTTAGTCTAGGATCATGGGCTAAAGCCCATTACCTTTCATACTGTATAAATACTGCTATCATTTGTAAGAAATGTATTTTAATTCAGTATAATAAAACATTTCTCTTTGTTCACTACAAACTCTATTACCAAGTTTGCCTAAAGCCTGTCCCTCCTATGTTAATATATATAAATAAAATATATATATAGTATATTAGTTGTTTTCATATCTGTCAAGCTCTTCCCCTCCTCTAAAAATATATATTATTTTTCCAAATTATCTTGTATATGAGTTTATAAATTTTGTTTACAGTTAGTTTATATATACATAAAGTATAAGTCTATACATTTTTTTCTTGCATACTAGCATTACATATATTCGCATATATATATATATATATATTATAACAGATGTTTGAGATGTGAGTTATGACTTCTTTGTTTTATACTTTTTTCTTATTTATAGTTTTTTAGCTTGAGTACAAAATCCTACTTATTTATATTATAAGATGCATTTACATCGCATATATGTTTGTTTCTATTTTGCTGTGCGTTCATAATAGGTATTTATTTTAAAATGTAATATATAAAAGTATATTTGTTTGCATAACTTATATATATATATAGAAAGAATGTTGATTTTTAAGAAATATTGAAATGTATATATATATATATAATATAGATATTCGATTTTATTAGATGTGTTTTAAGAAAGAGAAAAAAATGATTTTTGAAATAGAATATATATAAAGATTTTATTTTTTTAAATTAATTATTGATTTTAAAAAATATATAGATTTTATTTTAAATATGTGTTTTAATAGAATATTGATTTTTAGAAAAAGGATATAATATATTTTTTGTTTCCATTTTTAATCATGTTAATTTCGACTGGTTTTCATCGATTCTAAATTATCGGCTTTGTTTCATCGATCTCGAGTCTATCGTGCTTTGCTTTGGGATTGTCATTGGATTGGTCGATTGTCGAGTTCGTGATTCAAAATCGTAGCTTGTTGTGTGTCTAATTTCTCTAGCCTCGAAAGGTGAGTAATCACTCACGATTAACATTCTTATATTTAGTAAATTTAATTCACATGAAATGACGATTGAAATATGCTGTTAAATTTGAATTGTTAAGTTATTTAATTGTTAAATATGGTATGCCATCATCTGCAATTCTTTACCTATATAAATTGACATATGGCACCATAACCTGTTATATATATTTTATTTAACTGGTTAATTAGAAGTATATATGTCTTTCATTGATATATGTGATTGTATGCTACTGTATATTCTCACTACAAGTTCCTGTTAGTTAGAATTCTCTATGGGTTGAAATGATACATACTCGAACGATCTTGTAGATAAGGGAAAATCGTTATGGGTTGAAATGATAAACCCAAGTGATTTTCATTGATTTTGAAATTTTGGGATTGCAAGTTAAAATGATATATACCCGTAAATATTAAATTATTGCGGATTGAAATGATAAATATCCGTATCACTTGACCATAGGATAGAAAATTATAAACATACACCGTTGGTCTATTTTTGAAATGATTTCCAAAGTTTGAAAGGAAATATTTGGGTTTATTAAATATTGGTTTTAAAATATATTATAAAGATTTTATTTTAATATATGTAAAAAATTTAGATCTTAAATTATATGTTTGGAAATTTTAAATTTATAAGTTAAGTTTTGAAAAATAGAAATTTTAAGATTTTACTTATAATTTTATTATTTTTAAATATATAAATAAGAATTAAAATAGATTTTGATAATAATAAGATTTAATATAATAATAATTAAATTAACAAAATTTAATAAGAAATTAATTTAACTAATATATATATAATATGTTTTAACTTTAATAAAATAAATGTTGGGAAGATAAATGAATTAAATTTGTAATTTAATTTGTTTAGGAATTTAATATAATTAAGATTGGTTAGAAACTTATTTTGAGATTTTGAAAGGTATGATTGTATAACTGATTTAAGTAATGTTGATTAAATGAATATTGTCAAATTTAAATAAAGCTGAATATTAAATTTTTGTTTAAGTTTGAAATTGGAAATTTTATTTAAATGGTTATTAAAGTTGATTAGGTGAATATTTAGAATTTATATATAATTGAAGTTAGATATTTGATTTATTGATTTTATTTAAATTGGTAATTTAAGATTTATTTAAATGTTATTAAAAATGATTTAGCGAATAACTTCAAATTTAAATAAAATTAAATGTTGAATTTGGAAATATAAATGAAATTTATCAAATTGAGTTATTGTAAATGTTTGAATATTTAACTTTGAAACCTATTGAAATTGAAATGGTTTAATTTTGTAGTTCAAATCTGGATTTGGAATCGATAAATTGAAATGGTTTTATTGAGAATTTGAATTGAGATTGATTTAAATTGGATTTGGAACTAAAGGTTGATTTGCATTGATTTGTAAAATTGGAAGAAACCAATTCTAGTTTGAAACTATTTTAATATATAAACTATCATGTGATTATGATTATTGGAAATGAAAATGATTTAAAGTGATATGATTTTTAAAGTAATATGATTTCGGAAGTGATATGACTTTGAAATGTATATGATATTTCGATATGAAGTATGAACTGTTTTGAAATAAAATGACCATGGTGTGAAATAAGCGTTTGGTTGTTAAAGAGGCCGGGATCGGATATTGTCATACTCTCTGCCAATACCGAAAACCACTTTAACAACCGTGTATGTGGTGGAGATTCCAGAACGAAGTAGGATGGTTCGGCGACGATTCTATATGAGGTATTAACACAGCCCTCACTCCCACGAGTCTGCTTGATGTGGCTAAAACAGGAGCTATACCAGAACAAGTGAGGTCGCTCCTCCGATCGGGCACATTTTGTCGATACATTCTATTACTTTGTGATTTGATTGGGTGCACCTTTGATTTGGGAGTGTGTCTCAAGGTGTGCGGTAGTAACTGCTATGCGTTACCACTAGTCCGGGAGTGCAAACGGTAGAATCCTACCCTGGCATTGCCTAGCGTGCCTTGTCACATGCCTTATTCGAGCCCACTACGATTTTGTTCTGTGTCGTACCTATGGAGTTCTCCCTGATAGCCCACCATTTTGGTGGAGTTTACAGTATTGTATAGACCACGACATTATATAAAATGTGTTAAGGGGGATATGGGTAACGCCTTAACGCTATTTTAATAGTTAACTTTACTTTAGACATTATATATGTAGCGTATTGTACTATGTATGTGGATAGTTTAACAGATCCTTAAAGGATGGGAATCCCAAACATCCTTTAAGTTATTTGTATTTCAGTTGACATTCCACTTGAGTTGAATTTACTGATATAAGAATGTTAATCCTGACTCGAGTGGTTTGTGTTTTGCTTTATGATTGGGTCAGACTGAGTGTCACAACGTTTTAGACTCACCTTTGGAGCTTGGAGCTTCGCCTGGAGATCTATCTGTTATCTGCTCAGCTTTCAGTCACTTCAGTTATTCCAGTTGTTTTGTTCGGACTTGTCACTGACATTTGTATTGACACTCCTATGTATTGGATATCTGTTGTATTATGTTTAAGACTCTGTTTTTTATTGTAGTAGCTTCATGAACTACTATTTATCTATTTTGCTGCTTATTGTTATATTACTCTGTATCTGTGATTCTGTGATTGATTTATTTATTGTATACGCTAAGTTTTGCCAAATATAAATTAACAATATGTTGTTTTGAGCAATTCAAGTCTGACATGAGTGGATGATTGTCGATTTTTCAAAATGCCAGATCGTTACACATAATATAGTGATATGACTTGAACTGCCCGTTTAGACTTAAATACACATTAGCTCAAAATCATAACTAAGGTAACCTATAAGATGCATAGATGATATGAGAACATCACATAAAAAAGTTAAATTAGGCAAAAATTCACTATATAGACTACCTTGGCTCACACTAAGATATACAGATAATAAGATTTTAACTTTTTTGAATAATTACAGTTTCTACTATTATTTCTAAATGTTTGTTTCTTTACACAATTTTATTTAACTTGTGAGGAATCTCCACTCAAATTCTTGTATGTTAGTCTTGCTCACTAAAAGTCAGTTTTTGTTTTGTTTTCCTTGGTTAATTCATTATGATAGTTTTTCTCACCTAGGAGTAAAAATGTAAAATATAAAAATAATTAGGTTGTACCCATCAGACTAATGATCGTTGAAGATATCCATGGAAAAAATCAGCGACTTCTCCTTAAAGCCTGAAATCATAAAGAAAATTTAAATTTTCAATCTAAAAGATAGAAGAAACATAGAAATTGTTTGATCAGGAATAAAACGAATTAGGGTTTCGAAGTATAGAAGGAGAAATAGACCAACCTCTATGCAAAGTTCTTCAAGTTGATTACTACTTCCGATCCGACTACGTTGTCACCATTTTTGTCTATTTTGATGAATAAATCGATGACTTCTCCTTAAAGCCTCAAATTATAGACAAAATTTAAAATTTCAATCTGAAAGTTAGAAAAAACATAGAAAATGATTAATCAAGGATAAAACGAATTGCGATTTCGAAGTATAGAAGAAGAATTAGACTAACCTCTATGTAAAGTTCTTTGTGTTGATTGCCTCTTCTGATCCGACTACGTTGTCACCATTTTCATCTATTTTGATGAATAGTTAGTGGAAAAAGTGGATGCAATAAATTAGGGGAAAAAAATTTGATCGTGATGGCGTAGATTTTCCTGTAGGGAAAAACCTAGCAAGTCGATGTAAATGAGAGGTTAGAAGATTTTGAGGACGGCCTCCAAAACGGTAAAAAAAAATTGATGAATATTTTCTTCACCATCAAAAGAAGATCTTATGTATTTTTATTTAGAAGATGGTTGATTGTACAAAGGAAGAAGAATTGAAAGGATGTCAGAAGAGATGTTACGAAAGAAAAAGAAGGGAGTCGTGACTGTTCATTTCACAAAATACTCAGGAGGCTTGTGCGCTCTTGAAATCTAGCTCAGTAATAATAGTATAGTATAGATGGTTGATTGTACAAAGGAAGAAGAATTGAAAGGATGTCAGAAGAGATGTTACAAAAGAAAAGGAAGGGAGTCGTGACTGTTCATTTCACAAAATACTCAGGAGGCTTGTGCGCTCTTGAAATCTAACTCAGTAATAATAGTATAGTATAGATGAGAGCATGTGGTACATTGAAGTAACTTTTATATATAAAATGACACAAATAAATGGGTAAGGCTAAGACAAGAAACACTGAAATTACATATATGAATGTGTCATAATTTATAATAAAGTAGACGGTAAACATGGAAATTCATGTGATTGTGAGGTATACAATTAGTGAATAACATTATAAAGCATGGTGACCAGAATCAATAACATGTGAACAATGAACTGTTTTTTTATGGACAATTTTTCAGACAAGGCAGCTCAAAAAAACAAAGCACGGAAATAGGCTTCACAGAAAACTAATTGCCAAAATAGACCTGGTTTTCATTATTACTTGCGCAATTATGGATTGCACAAGTAATAATTTTTTTTATACGTAGAGCTTGCATGATCCATAATTGCACAAGCTCTACATATAAAGCTTGGCATTCCACAATTGCGCAAGCTTTATATTTAAAGCTTGCGCAATTGTGGAATGCGCAAGCTCAATTTCGGGCACCAAATAGACAATCGGATCTATGCTCATTTTACAACATTTCATCTTTCTTCCTAAAACCTTCCCCATTCCCAACTTCAAACCCATTCCAAATCCAAATCTAAAGCTTCAAAAACATTGTTCTTCATCTATTCCTTCAAACAACCACTCGATTACACATAAAATGGAAGCAAGCTCTTCATCTACGTTGATTAGAGGCAATTAATTATAATTTGATTATAAATTGAATACTACTTTAGATTGTTGTTGTTAATGGAAGAGGTAGTCTTGATGATGTCGATGTCAATTTATACATATGGTTGGTTTGTTTGTTGAAAATGCTAAAGGATTTGAAGTATTCATATAACCAAAACCCTAAATTATGACATAGATGTTTGATTGATAATTGGTTGTTGTTTTTTGTAGAATTGGCTCCCGGACCGGAAGATAGAAGTGTTCTCTATCTTCAAGAACACCATAGAAGCCAAAACGATGCGCTAATGGAGGTAATTGTTCGTTAATGGTAAACCGTGGGAATGCGAGTATGAAATACTAATATTAATGCGTTTATAATTTTCAGGATGTGGAAACAGTTAAGCTATGCGATCATTCGAGCAAGCTTAAGGAAATCGATTTTAAAGATCCAAGATTGGAGCAAAACCTAAGAATCACCGGATTTTGGAAAGCTATGCAAATCGACTACATTCGGCTCGATCATCACCTTATTACGGCTTTATGCGATAGATGGAGGCCGGACACAAATACGTTTCATATGAGAGTCAGGTAGATGACAGTTACTCTAGCGGATGTACATTTTCTTTTCGGTCTTAAAGCAAACGGCCGCCCGGTATGTTCACCGTATAATCAAACATATGCACATCTTTCACTTGCCATTCAATGAAGCTATATCTCTCTATAAACATCATCCTCAATTCTTCCATTCTTCTCCATGCTAATGCTTCCCACCTAGGTGTGAGCTTTGACATCCACTCTTCTCCTTGAGTTCGACATTCGACAAAGTAATGGTTCGGTCGATGAAACATGCGTTCAACCAATGATCTAACAAGTAAATTCCTAGTTCTTTCAGCACACCGTTAAAGCTTTCAGAAACGTTGGTCGTTATCATATTGAATCTTACTTTGCCATCATGACAAAGAGTCCAGCTTGATTCCTGGTTTTTCAAACTTCTTTCAATCCACGCATGGGCATCTCGATTTACATCCTTCAACTATTTTCGAAGTTATATTTTACAACCTCCGACGCCGTGGCACATGCATGTAACAAATTTTGTAGCTCATCCGTCCCAAACCCCGCTTTCTTGAAATTTGCTTTAATATGATAATACAAAAGCGATGATGATGTTCAGTTGGCCAAGCTTCTCTAAGCGCACATGGAATTCCTTTCATATGATCCGAGATAAAGGTGATACATCTAGTACGTACGGATGGAATATAATTCCATATACAATGAATAAACCAACACCAAGTTTTCCACGACTCTGTTTGTACAATAGCAAACGCTAATGAAAATAGCCCTTGGTTTGCATCCACCCCAGTAGCTACTAGTAATGTACCCAGATACTTCCCGTATAAATGAGTGGCATCAATAGACAGTATGGGTCGATAGTGGTTAAAGCCATGAATAGAAGGTCCAAAAGCCCAAAAAGCACCATAAAAAACACCACGACTATGAATAACATCATATACAGTTCCAGGGTTAGTACGTTGTAAGGCTCTAAGATATTTTGCAGTTCCGCGTACGACGATTCCCAATCTCCATAAATCATTGCAACAGCTTTCTATAGTCCGTGCCAGGCTCGAGAATACTCTCTTTAATATGAAACATATTGGACATTGTCACTTGAACAGTTCTTGCAGTCGTGTTTGTTTCAGTTTTAATCAATGGAGGTATTTTGCTGTATATAAACTTTGCAGTTGCCTGTCGATGGTTTGAGTTGATTGTTGCATTTAAACAAGTGTGATCGCCGCCATATGTAGTTAACTTCCACCAATTTGATTTTCTTCTAACCGAAAGGCTTGCACGAACTCGCCAAAGACATGTTTCATCCACATCACAACAAACTGTGTACTAATTCGCACAGGATTTCAAAACTTGAAATGAAACTAAATATTTAATCGATCATTCATATAACTGTTCAACAAGCTTCTACTTACTTTCAAAAACCCAACACGTGGCCCTTTCTCAGCACATTCTCTTCCAAACACTTCCACGTCTAGTTGACAATTTTTCATTATCGATTTCACCTTTATTGATGCCGTGCATAAATCATGGGCTAGAGCCTCTTCATATGTGATTTGTTCTTCTTCCGCATTTACATCATCAGCCTCCTCAATGTCTGCATATATGATTGCATCATTGTTAACTTCCATTTGATGGATCCAAGTTCTATCCTCATCATCTGCACAAGCTACTTCCATGCTATCCAATTACCCATCGATCTCGTCTAAAGTATCAACATGATCATCACCATCATCGTCATCACAACCAGTAAATGCATTTTCGACACTACGAATACAAAAAACAAAGGTAAGATATTTTGCATTAACATAAGTCAAAATACAAGTGCCAAAGAATAATAGTACTCACTTTTCAAACACTTACGACTGATTTGGATTTGTAGAGTTCGGCATCATATTTTGTTCCTGACTAGAAGAGACTCCAACCATTCCGTTGTACCTATGGAGTAAGTTTGTAAACTCTCTACCTTGATGGCTTGAAAGATATGAAGGATACGTCGACCATTGTGTTTCTTGTAACTGTGTGGTGGGTACATACTCATCCGCAGATATTACTGGCGCTTATGTTTCGACCACATTATCATGTTCCACTTTCGCAACATATATTTCTATCACTCTCATTCCAACCGAAATGGTAGTGTTCAAATCATCGTCATCTTCCAAATCAATAGCGGATGCACCATCATCTCGAAACCATTTCACTGCTAATTTTAAATCATATATCACAGGATTTACTTTTGTCACTTCAAATGCCCTTTGTTTAAGCTCTTCAAAACTACAATGATTTTTTATCGTCGATTTTTTTCACTTCCCACCAACATATCTAGGTTTACCTTCATCATCAACCGACAATTCCCCATCAAAGTAAAATATAGTCGGAACCTTTGACATTATCTACAAAATCAGTTGCAATACCACATTCAAAATCTTGATTTACTGACATAATTCTAAACATAAATTTGATGAATTAATACCTATTTTTCCCAAGTAGATTTTGCTTCCGCGGGCAATCTTCAACCAAAAGCAATCAAATCAATCTTAAAAAAACCAAACAAGCAAATCTGTGACGCCCCACCTCAATACCCACGCTAGCCAAGGACACTACGATGTAGTGTTGTCAACTAGCACGGAGAATAAGGCTGTTGAGGAGCGACCATCCATGTAATTGATTATCACACGGTGGCTATAAAATAATCTTCGGAAACAAACATAGAAATAAACATAACACAAAGCAGTCACAGACATCCATATCACAAAGGCGGAAGAAGATATGAATATATAACTAACACATTAAAGTGTACATCAGAGTAGTGGTCAAAAAGTTCCACAATAATACAAAAGAATAGCAACCTGTGCTATACAAAAAGAATACAACTATGAGTCCATATCTCAAGTGTATACAACAAAAGCTGCTAAACTAAATAGTCAGCCAAAAGTCAGAGTAGCAAATCCCGGAAGGAAGTCAAGCAGAAGCACCTGTAACATCTCGGTCTGACCCGAGTATTATTTAAGAAAATAATAAACGGATCAGTCTAACTATAAATATCAGATGACATGATATAGAATAAAAGATATGGCATAAACATAGAATATCCATACAGACATACTACTATAAGTATGAAAATGACGATCAACAGGAGATCAACCGATGAGAAATGATCAATATCACGAGAATCTTCTCAAAGATCCAAAGAGGGCATCATACCCTAAACTTGTACTCATAACAAGTCAATGACATAAAAATCCAGAAATGAAACAAGAAATCCAGAAATCATAAAAAGAGAAAGAGGCCTATCACATGATGGTCCGAAGACCATGGGGAGCTACCCCATATGTGTGAGTCGGAATCACACTGATTGAGGCCTAGGCTAACCAAAAAGCAAAAAGGTATGTGTGAATGGAATCACACAAGTGGTGTCTAGCCTAACCTCGCAAACAAAAAGATATGTGTGAGTCGGAATCACACTACTGCGGCCTAGACTAACCTTGCGGACAAAGAGATGTGTGTGAGTCGGAATCACACTACTGCGATCTAGTCTTACCTTGCAAACAAAGAGACATCGCACAATTGCTAGTCTAAATCATAAAATGATCATCATGATCAGCGAGAAGTGTCAATCACACCAAGCTAGTAAATATATGAGTTTAGCTTCATGTCCCATAACCACTTGCTTAACTTAAATATTTACGAACAAGCTGTAAATCTTCACTAGGAAATTGTCACGAAAAGGGTTCAATCGAACAAGTCCAAGAGCTAACCGACGAAGTGAACGCAAGCGTTTCATACCACTCGTTTTACTAAGTCGTTTAAGTCGATTTCTCATTCGAGTGAAATAAAGGCTTGTATATACTAGTAGATTGAAAATCGGTTTGAGAAAACGAACTTTAGATATTTAAAATAGTGTTGAAATCGATTTGAAGAGTTTTGATATTTACTACTAGTATTAAAACCTTCGTATCTTTAAAGTGACAAGTCATAAAACGATTGTTGGAACAATCTATCACAAAAATTCACATTCGGAGACGTGAATAAAATCCAAGGAAATCAGCTTAAAATGCATCAAAGTGGAAGTTCTGATGAATGCTTTTCAGATAAGATTGCCTACGGCGGGGTGCGGGGCAGCGCCCCGTCACGGTACGACCTAGTGAAGGCAAGCGGTCCAGCGACCTAAGGAAAAATAGGTCATACGACCTAAGGAAATCGCGAACTAAAAAGACCAAGTGTAAGGTCGGCGACGACCTACGAGATATACTGGCCGACCTAACTCGAGCGACTTAAAGACTTAGCAGGGTCGAGCGACTTACGAGCTACGACCTAAGGTGACGAGGGCGTTAGGTCGGAGACGACCTAACATTTGACTCGCGAACGACTTATGGAAAAGAAGCTTAGGTCGGAGACGACCTACGAGATAAGCCAGTGCGAGCGACCTAAAGTTTGCCTGGGGGATTATAGGTCGGCAACGACCTAACGTTTTGCCTGGAAATTATAGGTCGGCAACGACCTAACGTTTTACCTGGAAATTATAGGTCGGCAACGACCTAATGTTTTGCCTGGGGATTTTAGGTCGGCAACGACCTAAGACTTAACAAAATTCGAGCGACTAAGTGGTTTGCCTTGGAATTTTAGGTCGGCAACGACCTAAGAAAGTGGAGACTTTTCAACACGCGAGCTAGCAGCCTGGACGACCTAAGGAGTTAACTCGCGAACGACCTAAAGCCTTTAACTCGTGAACGACCTAGGCCTTTAACTCGCAGGCGACCTAAGCCTTTAACTCGCAGGCGACCTAAGACTTTAACTCGCAGGCGACCTAAGACTTTAACTCGCAGGCGACCTACGACCTATGGATGGGCGACCTAACTCCAAACGAGCTAAAAATGGCCAGAACGACCTAGTAGCAGTTTTTTCACCAAAATCACTAAAATTTGGAATTTTTCGCCAATCCAATCCAAACCAAATGCAACAAACATGCTAAAGTGATGAGGAATCATTCCCAACAGTCCAATGGCGATTATAGGCAAGATGTGAGATCAAAAATCTCACCTTTTCCACGAAATTGATGTTGGAGAGCTTAAGAACGAAGCAAGAATCAACCCCTAGCTTGAATCTATGTTCTTCACCTTGAATTCGGAGTTTGATGTTGAATTTACTGAAGATCTCGAGCTTGGAATTTTAATTTCTCTTTCCCCCCACCATTTTTGAAGAAGCTTGAAGTGTTTGATGAAGTGATGAAGAGAAGAGGGGGTTGGGCTGAGTTAAGAAGGTGCAGTCCCAACCAAAGTCACAAGTGGGAAAAGTGACGAAAATTTCACTATCTCCAAACATATCGAAGTTTACACTCAAAAAGATCGCAAACGTCATTTTGAACTCAATGGGGGTGGTCTCGAGTCCTAATTTGACCGTATGCAAAAAGTAGCTTTTCGGACTAACATCCGACTAACGATAAAATATTTAAATATAAAATCGATAGATATGCGGGTTGTTACAAAATCAATATAATAACGTAACCAATAAATTTCAACAACATAGTCAACACTACCAAATGAATTTCACCAACATAATAAACTGCTTAGCTAGCACATAGTATGGGTTGCAACAAAAACAAACATTTTCACAACAACATATTAAAAATACAACATTTCAACATACAAACCAAATATGACAACGTTAACCTAGTCCCAAACATCTACCAAAATCTAGGCCTCCCACTACTTGCCCTTAGTTCTTCATTCACATTTTGCAGACGACTGATTTTGGCTTGCAATTCATGGGCATACTCGAGTCCCCTTCGCACAAGGGTTGGTCAATCCATTTAAAATAATTGCAACAATCAACTTCACGAGGATTCGGTCTATGTTCGTTGTATGAACTACAACAGAAAAATCTTCGCCCGATATTCTTTTCCTTTCTGCAAACAACCACTACACACATATCTCCGCAATAACAATTTGGATATGTTCGTTGTCCCCTTGGCATGGATGGACCAACAGGATGTATAGGTGTCAGCAAATTTCCGTCAACTATAATTTGATGACCGGGTCTTTCGGCAGAAATAACTTCACGTAAACGAGGGTGTGAGGTTGGTGTTTCAGAATGAAATTTACGCGGTATTGTTTCGAACTGCGTTTTTGGAACATGATCAACATCAAAGTCAATATGACTTGAGCTTGCAACTTCGATTTTCGCTTCAAGTTCATCATAATGTTTCATCAACGTTTCATCGTATATCTCCCAAACATTCATGTCTACTATCAAAATAAACAATAAACCATTAACATGTAAATTAGGGTTTTCAATTTACTTCTACTTAAATAGTGTTTCCTAGTTCATTAAACAATAACAACTAATTCAATAATTACAACAACATTGCCTAATAATTAACACTTCTAACACCAATAACTCTTCATTTTCAACACCATCAACAATAGCAAAATTTGATCTCAATTTTCAAAAACATTAATTATTACCTTTGTTTTGTAACGATGAAGAAGATGATTCCATATATAGTTTAGAAACTATTTGGTTAGTTAGTGATTGAGAAGTTGGATATGGAAGAAAAATGGGTTTGGAATGGAAAATGGGGAGGGTTTTGGGAAGAAAGTAGAAATATGGATAAATGAACTAAGATCTGTGCTCTCTGTCTATTTGATACTCGAAATTGAGCTTGCCTATTCCATAATTGTGCAAGCCTTAAATATAGCTTGCGCAATTGTGGATGCACAAGCTTTAGTTTAAAAAATTTAATACTTGCGCACTCCAAATTTGCACAAGTACTAACTGAAATCAGGCCTAGTTTGGCAATTAGTTTTTGCCGAGGCCTATTTATATTATTTGTTTTTTTGTGCCTTGATTAAAAAATTGTCCTTTATTTCATTCATTAATTTGCAGGTGGGGTTGTTTTATTTACTAGATCATGCAGTACATTAAGTAATGAAGGGATCCGTGTTAATGTCCTTTGTCCTGAGGTAGAGTATGAAAATATTTATGATAAGATTTAAAGAATTATATAATCTTATTCTCAACTAATTTACATATACTAAACACGATTCAAAATGTGCTGATTTGATGTAGTTTGTCTATATAATATCCAAGAACAACATGGCAGATGTTAAAATGGTTGGTGGATGTTTTTTTCCTATGAAGACATTTGTTGAAGGTATACATTATAAGTTATTAATTTCAAGACATAATGATAATATATAGCTAGTTACAAACCAGAATTTAAATGTTCTGTTTGTTTATGGCTTTCTTTTAATATTATTTGTACTAAATCTATATAATTCAGGTACATTTGATCTTATAAAAGACGTAAACAAAGCAGGTGCTTGTTTATGGCTCACTAACCATAGAGGCACAGAATACTGGCCTACTCCTGAAGAAGAGAATAAAATATGGGGAAATTTAATGATGAAATGGCAAGGTAAAGTATACATAGAGCTTTCAACAACAAAACCCTTGCTCGAATTCGTATGATATTCAACTGATTCACATAGAATTGCTACTTTTTTATAAGAGGAAAATGACAAGATTGCTATGTTATTTTATTACAATTATTGATCAATATGCCCTTATAAAATTTTCCTGTATAATTGATGGAAAATAAAAAAAATTAAAAAGTCAAAATTAAAGTTAAAAAAAGTTCCCTTGTAGGAGTGAAACTGCTATGCTAGGAATCTTGAAAACCTTGCTCCGCAGCTCCATTGATAAATTACAAAGTGCTTCATTAGTCACTCGATCTGTTCGACAACCGGCGATCAACGGGACAATCAGGAGGTAATGCAGCCGCAAAATATGCTTTGAGCTTCTCATAAGAAGTATTTTAAAGACCTATCATATTAGTACTAAACAGAAATAGTCATATTAGTACTAAACATAAATGGTAATTTCAAGGATTTATTGGACCTCAACGTATGCTATTTCTATGAGTTAACTTCAATAATCTTTGGTGGTCCTAATTTTAATTTTAACTTCTTATTTGTAAAATAGAGAACAAAATTGAGTTCTATAACTCTTTCTCCGTTAGTTGAAACCTCAAGGAGGTTGATGTTGGATCATGTGCACTAACAATAGGGTAAAAATGGTGAATTTAAAAAAAACACTCTTATTAAATTTTAGAAGATTGTATTTTGTGTTTGTGTAGATAATAATTTATTTATACTAAACCAAATTTAGTATTTAATTAATAAAAATGTTTTGATAATATTTTAGATTTTTTATTTTGTTTAAGATATTTAATTGGTGTAGATGTTTAAAATAAAATTATTAATAATTTAATTTAAAATTAATATGTTAATTTTATTAAAAATAATTTATTAATATTTGAATTTTGAAATTTAATATTTTGAGATATTCATTTAACAATATGAACATCGCAATAATGTATGTGTGTGTGTGTTTATATATATATGATATCCTAGGGTCCAATGGGAATATTGACCGTTGTTTCCTACGGCGAATTAGATGTCATGAGATGATGTGAAGTCAATATAATTAATAAAATTTATCATATTGAATTACACTAATACTAATTTGGAATAATATATATAAATATATTTCGACCAATTAAGGTTTATAATAATATTATATATATATATAAATATATATATATATATATATGTATATGTATTTATAATTTAAACATAATTAATAATAATCTTTTTTTTTGTAATTTATACAAAAAAATATAGGAATATATATACATAAGTTTATTTTTGGCTTAAAATATAAAATGATTTAAGCCTGGCAAAGCTAACTGGTTTTATAGTGGGCTGTGCCACTATTATTAATAATGGAAAACATGTGTTTAGCACTTACACAGAACAACTATGTTGGTTTTATTGTGGCCAACCCACTTAAAAAATAACAATAAAGGCACTAGTCATCATCATCTGACATTAGTACAATGACATGAATAAATCAGCAAAAAGAGCTACCAAATTAGGAGCATAGTCCATTGAATCACGTGAGTAAAGGTATTTTCGATCCCAGTTCTCATCAACCAAAACGATTCTATTTTCATCATCATCCTCGCCAGGAGACGAAAGAACAAGTTCTTCCCCTTCAACATGATAATATACCTATGTTCCTCATCTTTGCCACCAATAAACATGTGATAACTAGCAAACTCTGAAGAATATCTCATTTCAAATTTAACATGTACCCATGTACACTCATACGAATTCCATACAATCTCATTATCATCTTTAGACTCTTCCACATCTATAGTGACCGGTGCGATAGAGGAAGCATGTGCTTCAAAAATAACTGGGTCAGAGGAGGCGGGAGACTGATTCTTAAACTTTTGAACCCATTTCAAAACAGGCCTAGGAAGAGATATGTAACATCCTCCTATTTGGAGGCCCACAACTAACGGCTATGGATGCTGCAGTCATCCATAGTTATTAATCCTCGGTGACCAAATACGGCGATGTTAGATTCATTGATACACAGAAACACATGAATATGGAAAAAATTTAAACTTCAACAAAATCATATTCCATATCAAAACATTTTCGATTCATTGCATAATCCCACATTTGCAAATCACGTTTAGGCAAAATATGTTTATTACAACATACGCCAAGAGTGACATATGAAGACGCCCCATTGGTTGATCGGATTATATTAAGAAGATGAAAGCCTTCCTTTATGTTTTAAGGTTATAAAGAAAAGCATGAAAGGAATTCGAAGGGGTTTGAAAACAGCAATCCTTTCGAAAGCTTCTTTTAAAAACAAAGGCAAGTTAATGGATTCGTAAGCTAATAAAAGTGGCTTCAACCCTTTCGGAAGCATACTTTCGACACCGTCATTTCCTTCCGCCTTTCTCCAATACACCATGTATCAATTGCTTGACACCATATGTATTGGTTTCGAATGGGTGTGAAAGGTTTACTGGTATAGTAACGGAAGCAAGTAATAGAAGTGGCGAAGTTGTAATTCGAAATAAAACCAATCTTATGCTTTTTAAAGTTATTCCTTTTCACCTAACTTGCATGATTTGCCAAAATATGATTGGTTTCCAATTCTTTACCAAAATTCTTTTCAAAAAAAGGCTGCCGAATTCAGCATTTAATAATTGAAACATTTTAAGCATATAAGCTCTTCCTCCTAATAAAATATTTAAAATATTTAAGCCCTCTAACTTAAATAATTTAATAACCATAGTAAAACACTTAGGAAAAATCCATAAAAATCACATTAATTCGTTTTAAATATGTTTTCTAACATATATAAATTTCAGACCCGAAAACATTTTTTGATTGCCTTAAATAATTTAAACCCAAAATTAACTATTTCTTTCATAGAAAATTCATAATAAATCCACAGTCACTTAGAAAATTATGAAACTTGAAAACCACTTCTAAAATAATGATTTTAACCATATATCAAAAATGCAACTCATTTGGACGTCGTTTGATAGGTTTTCTAATCCAAAAATATCACAAAATCTATATTAAATCATATAAATCATCAATAAACATATATATAAATATCCATTTTAACAAATATAACATGACATATTATTTACAAACATAGTTCAGATCTAACTTAAAACTGAAATCATTATCAAAAGTGAGATGTAAACTAATTATTCACCTTGGCTTTGTGTCAAGAAGGTTGAAATTTGCCCTTCAAGCTTTCTACTTGAATCCTAGCTTCTCTTCTCTTTAGATCTTCTTAATGGTGGCTGGTCGAGTTCCTTTAGGGTTTTTGTATTGTTTGTGATAGTTAAAATGAACGAGGAATAAAGAATGGAAGGGTATTAGAATAAAGGATATCCTCATTTTACCCTTACCATATTCCTTCTACTTACTTATTTTTAGTTCTCTTTTGTTAATACATTCATTAAGGTACGGCTACTTCTTAACTAAAAAATCTCAATCTCTTAACTATCTACACTATTTTATTTAATTTATTTAATTAAATATCCTAAATAATATTAGTAAAAATTAGGATCATTACATCAAAAACTACTGCACATCATAGCATGAGATCTTATATTTTAAATTAGATATAACCCTTAGAAGATTCTCGATGAATTGTTCTATAGTTGATCTGCAACAACTACAAGTAGCTAATCCCTTTATATCCTTGACTATCATGAGTAAATCACCGTTCAACATTTGTAGAGCATTACATACATTAGTCTCCAACATTAGAAGACTTTTGGTGGGTTGTGTTGTAGTTGATGTGTAATAACTACAAGTATGCTCTTTGTGTCCCTAACGGCCATGGGTAAATCATCCTTCGATATTTGGAGAGCATTGTGTGTACTAGTCTCACATGTATATCGATATTCCTTTCTTATTACACATTGACTAGGAACATTTAAGGATAAGTTATTTATTAACCGATTCAATACTCATGATTACACAAGTTTTCATAATTACAATCGATTTAAATACTTTGTCCTGGAAATTTTCTATCATATGTATTCAATGTGATCATAAACACTAAACTTTCTATTATCAATGTATGTACATACAATATATATGTAAACCAGGAAATCTAATTTCATTTAGATCAAGATTCGTTTATAAGAGTTAAATGTAAAATTATATTATCAAAAATTACATAATTGCTCATAGGACATACTGACCTTCATTCCCATTCCACCCCCTAATAGTTTCCTAATCCTTCCACTCTTCATTCCTATTCCCCAAATGATTGAAGATGCATCCTATGAATAGTACTTATCTATGGTGATTTTGTGAATTGGAATTTTGAAATCAAGGTTAGCAACCATTCCCATGAATTAATACTTATCTCATTGTTATATATTATTTCTTGTATAACATAACCCCTATTAATTTAAGGAATGAACAAAATCAATATCTTTGGCTTATCATAATTGATGATTTTGTTTGATGATAACAAATCTATATTTGCATTTAATATTATTTAATGAGAGAGTGTGTGTGTGTGTTTGTGTATTTGTGTGTACACACACATACATACATTACATACATACATACTTACGTCGTACGTACGTATGCATGCATGCATGTATGTATAATTGTGTATGCACGCACGTGTGCACGTGTGTGCATGCTTGGTAATTTTATCATGTGTCCGATATTTTTGTTAAGTGTGTTCTAGATGAAATACAGATAATGAGAGTAGCAGTCGATTTCAAGTTAGATTCCAAGTTTTATTTAGAAAATCAAAAATAAACATAAAAGAGTGATTATTCAAAGAAGATCAATGCAATAATCAAATATTTTTTGATGAACTTATTAACCAAGCTGCAATAGGGAAGTGACTTCAAAATTTAGGGTGAGTT
Source organism: Allium fistulosum (assembly GCA_030737815.1). NCBI lineage: Eukaryota > Viridiplantae > Streptophyta > Magnoliopsida > Asparagales > Amaryllidaceae > Allium > Allium fistulosum. Next base: position 858,917,646 of record CM060907.1, read on the forward strand.
ATTGTGCTACATGAAATGGGCAAGGAATATAATGTGTGCATTTGAAAAGGAAAGGGAAAGTTTAGCGAAAAGAGAATCTGCGTGTATTGAAATGGAAATGAAAATGGTGTTTGAATGGGGTACTAATTGTTTTGCAATTATTAATTATTGTTAGTGTATTAATTAGTTGTGTTTGAACAATGACCAAAGTATTATTATGTGTATTGAAAAGGGGACCACAATATTAACCAATATTAATTTACATTAGCTTTTGACGTGTCTGAAGCGTTCGACGCATTAGACACCAACATAACAATTAGATTAATTCACCACGACATGGTAAATTGTTGGGATGTAGTATAGAAGCGTCGGATGGGATGTGATGCAAACTTCAACCAAGCAAGAAAAATGCATCGAACAAAACTAGCTTGTATTTCCTCTCTCCTTGTACTCATTTCATTGATTTATACATGCAAACATATCCGATAACTAATAGTTTAATTCACACACAAAGAAATATTACCATCTTCAATATGTACACATTATCATCTCCTCAAAACACAAACAAATCATCATCTCCTTGAACAACAAACTACCAAAACTGACGCAGCGGATAATTCAAAACGATCTTTAATCGGTGAATGTAACAATTCGTGGATTGATGAATACTGGAATGCCCGAATTCGTTGATCCGAAGATACCGAACTCTAGCTATCTCTGACTCGTTGATCCGAAGATACCGGGAAAGAGATCTACGATTCTTCGACGTTGATCTTGCGCACAAGATACCGTGAATCGGCTTCAACAAACGATGATCCGAGCGCACTCGAATGACGTTAGTGGAGATAGGAGATACACTCGACTACCAATTGAAATTGAAAGCAACAAGCTAACAAAAGAGAATTTTATTCAATATTCAACAACCTTTACAAATGACTTCACTTGCCTATTTATAGGCTACAACACACCAACACAGAAAAATACAAGTCATAAGTCGGCAACCGACTTATCACATCTCCGACTTAACATAAGTCGCATACTATTTACAACACAGTTCAGAAAAAGTTTAAAAATTACAAGTATTTAGGTCGGTTCCGACTTAAAAAAAGAAAATATTCACGCGACTTAAGCTAAGGTCGTTTGCGACCTCCCTCCTTGTTTCTTCATTCGCGACTTAGATGAAATCAACGAAAGTCGTTCGCGACTTAAGGGATAGCTCGGCAAACTTCTTTTCGCGACTTAAGATTGCAGAGATAAGTTTCTCGGTTCCGACTTATGGAGTTTGATCGGAGAAAGGTTTAGGTCTGGATATCTCGTCTTCGACTTAGGGGTTTTGATCGGAGAAAGGTTTAGGTCGGAGATTCGATAACTCGTTCGCGAGTTAGGGCAAGGTCGGAAATTGAGTAAGGTCGGCAATTTGGGGAATAGGTCGTCACTTGGAGTTAGGTCGGCAATTGGAGTGGGAGTTAGGTCGGCAGAGGGTAGGTCGGCAGAGGGTAGGTCGGCAGAGTTAGGTCGTCTTCGACCTTGGGTAAGTCGGCATCGATTCAATATGGTAAGTGCTGCATCATCCTCCCCTTGTTGGAAGGAATTCGTCCTCGAATTCACACCCTTGTCACTGTCGACAAATTCTTCCCCATAGTATGGAACCAAATGTTTAACGTTGAAAACGTCTGCAGTGTGAATATGATCTGGCAACTTTAACTGATAAGCATTTTCATTGATTTTCTTCAAGATTTCTACTGGTCCAATCTTTCGTGCTTTCAACTTGTTGTAATTCCCAACTGGAAAACGATCTTTCGTCAATACTGCGTAAACAAAATCACCCTCTTTGAAGACTACACTCCTTCGTTTCTTATCCGCCATTTGTTTGTACTTCTCGTTTGTCTTTTCCAATCGTTCTTGAACGATTCTATGGCACTCCGTCAATCCTTCAACAAAATCAGCAGCTTTCTTAATTGTCTTCTTTGATTGTGGTATTACCGTTAAATCCAACGGTCCCTTTGGTAAGCTCGAATAAACAATCTGGAATGGACTGAACCCAGTACTTCGATTCACAGCATGATTATGGGCAAATTCTGCCTGACATAACTTCACATCCCAACTCTTTAGATTATCTTGGACAAGACACCTCAACAAGTTTCCCAACGATCGATTAACCACCTCCGTTTGTCCATCAGTTTGCGGATGATAAGCACTACTAAACTTCAGCTTTGTTCCCACCATTTTCCACAAACTCAACCAAAAATGACTCAGAAAACGAGTATCTCTATCTGACACAATAGATTCTGGCAATCCATGAAGTCGATAGATCTCCTTGAAAAACAACTGAGCAACATGAACAGCATCTGCCGTTTTCTTACAAGCAATAAAGTGTGCCATTTTCGAGAATCTGTCAACCACCACATAAATGGAATCGTTACCACGCTGTGTCCTCGGTAATCCCAACACGAAGTCCATACTCACATCAACCCATGGTTTAATTGGTACAGGTAATGGCATATATAAACCAGCATTAGTCGCAGTTCCTTTCGAAATCTGACAAATATGACATCTCTCAACAAATCTTTCCACCTCTTTCCTCATTGACGGCCAAAAATAAGATTGAGAAATTAACTGTAAGGTACGGTCTCTCCCAACATGTCCTTCTTCGTGTAACTCTTTGATAATCTTCATTCTCAGACTACCCTCCGGTATGCACAATCTATTTCCCTTGAAAAGAAAACCATCAATCATCATAAACTCATCAGTCTTCCCTTCATTGTCCCTTTCAACAAATTTCTTAAAATAAGAGTCTTCTGCAGTCTGCTCCGGCAATAATTCAAAACCAGTCACCTCAACTTTCATTGTTGTCAACAAATGACTCCTTCTACTTAAAGCATCAGCCACACGATTTGTCACCCCTGACTTGTGTTTAACAACAAAAGTAAACTGTTGCAGATATGCAATCCACGATGCATGTCTTGCTGAAATCTTGTCTTGCCCTTGTAAATGCTTCAATGCTTCATGATCAGTATACAGAACGAACTCCTTCTGAAATAGATAGTGTCTCCAGTGTTTAATAGATTGTACAACTGCATAAAACTCCACATCATATGTACTGTATCGCATCTTTGCTCCTGACAACTTCTCACTGAAATAGGCAATTGGACGCCCCTTCTGACTCAACACCCCTCCAATCCCAACCTTGGATGCATCAGTATGTAGTTCAAACACCAACTGAAAATCAGGTAGCACTAGGATTGGTGCGGACGTCAGCAATTCCTTGATTTTTCCAAAAGCAATCCCTGCTTCCTCTGACCATGAAAACTGTTTGCCTTTCATACAATCTGTAACAGGCGCCATCACACTACTAAAGTGTGGGATAAACCTTCGATAAAATGAAGCCAACCCATGAAAACTACGAACTTCCGTTATCGTCTTGGGCTGCGGCCAGTTTCTGATCGCCTCAACTTTACTTTGGTCAACCTGTATTCCTTTCTCTGAAACAACATACCCCAGAAATAAAACACTATGCGTCATGAACACGCATTTCTTCGTTGCAGCATAGAATTGTTCTTGTCGCAATACCATCAGCACTTCTCTAAGATGATTCAAATGTTCCTCCGGACTCCCACTGTAAATAAGAATATCATCGAAATACACCACCACGAATTTCCCAATGAACGGTCGAAAAATCTGATTCATCACCCTCATAAAAGTACTCGGTGCATTTGATAAACCAAACGGCATAACTAACCACTCGTATAGACCCTCTTTGGTTTTAAAAGCAGTTTTCCACTCATCTCCTGGTCTGATACGAATTTGATGATATCCACTCTTCAAATCAATCTTAGAAAAGATAGTAGCTCCGCTTATCTGATCCAACAAGTCATCCAACCTCGGCATTGGAAATCTATATCTCACGGTAATCTTATTCAATGCTCGACTGTCAGTGCACATTCTCCATGTCCCATCCTTCTTGGGTACCAATAAAGCTGGTACAGCACAAGGACTCAGACTCTCCTGCACACGCCCCTGTTCAAGCAATTCCTCTACCTGCCTCCGCAATTCTTCATGTTCCTTCGGACTCATTCGATAATGTGGTCTGTGTGGCAATACAGCACCGGGAACAAGATCTATCTGATGTTGTATATCCCTCAACGGTGGCAACTCCGTTGGTAACTCATCTGGAAATACATCGTCAAATTCTTTCAGAACTGGTTTAACTTCTTCTGGAATTTCAATCTCTTCACTGCTTTCTCGTCCAATCAACAAGAATACTTCCGGTTCTTCTTCAACTTCTTTAACAAACTCCTTCAAAGTCAATAGAGTTTTCAGCTCTTCGATTTCCTCCACTTTGTTTTCTTCCTGTTGGCGTTTCTTCGGAACCAGAGTAATCTTTGTACCTTCGAACATGAAACTGTAACTGTTGGTCCGTCCATCATGTTGTACTGCTCTATCAAACTGCCACGGTCTCCCCAATAACAGATGACACACATCCATGTCTACTACGTCACACCAAACCTCATCCTTGTATTTCTTCCCAATTGAAAACTTCACACAAGCTCTACGTCCAACTTTCACTTCACCACCCTTCCTCAACCAAGCTAACTTGTACGGTTTAGGATGTTTCTCGGTTTTCAACTCCAACTTCTTCACCGCTTCTGTAGAGATAATATTATCGCAACTCCCAGCATCAATAACAAATTTACAAACTCTTCCCAGAATAGTGCATGTAGATTGAAAGATATTGTTCCTCAACCAACTACTTTCTTCCTCTTGCTTCGGTGTTAAACAACTTCTCCTCATCATCAATGCGTATCCGTCATCTCCCGACAGTAAGTCTTCCTCCTCAACTGGTAAAGAATTAGAGCATTCAGCTTCTTCATCCTCATCCTCAACCTCTGTAATCATTGCTCTCTTCTTTGGCTTTGGACACTCATTGCTTTTATGACCCAACTCCTGACAGTTGTAACATTTGAAACCGTTGTTAACCCTTGCCTTCTCAACCTCCTTCACCACTGGTTTACTGATAGGTTTAGACACATTAGAACTTCCACCAACACCCTTCACTTGATTATTGGAATTCGTAAACACACCACCTCCTCGTCGTCCCTGCTTCTCCCAAGCCAACGCTTTCTGATGTGCTTCCGCCACAGATCTTGGATCGAACATATTAACCATATCCTGAATCTGCATTCTCAATCCCCCAATGAATCTAGATGTCAGCTGCTCTTCCGTTTCCATAATATCGTTCCTTGCGATAAGCTGATAAAACTCATCTGCGTAATCATTAACAGTCTTTGTGCCCTGCCTCAAGTTCTGCAAATGTTGATACATCAGAGATTGATAATTGTAAGGTAAGAACGTTGCTTTCATCAATTTCTTCATCTTCTCCCAAGATTCAACTTTTGACTTCCCCATTCGTTCACGTGTAAGTTTAGTTTGCTGCCACCATGCCAAAGCTCGACCCCTCAACCTTGTAGCAACCAGCTTCACTCTACGACGTTCTGGAACTTCTTTGAAATCAAAAATTTCTTCAACATTAGCCATCCAATCCAAAAACTCTTCGGCTTGCATACCACCTTTGAATTCAGGAATTTCAGTTTTCATCCCCGATTCCCACTTGTGATCGTACTCCGATTGATTCCTTCCTCGTCCACGTCCTCGTCCATGAACACTACCACCATCATACTCTTCTTCACCATCCGATGTATATCGATGTCGATCCTGACCACCAACATCTCTACCACCCTCATTCCTTCCACCAACATTCCTACGATCCACATTTCTCCGATCTCGATCAGTCACATTTCTATCACGACCTCGATCATCAACATTTCTATCACAATCTCGATCCACGCTTCTATGATCACTATCGACACTTCTCTCTCGATTTGAATGTGGTGAAATCCTACTTCTTCCATGGCTCGATTCAGGTGATACTCTTCTCTGATTTTGACTCATCTCCAGCATCATCCTCTCTAATCGACCAATCCCTTCCGTAAGCTTCTCATTGAAATTCTCGTTGATTCGTTGCTCCATTTCGTCGGCCTCTTCTCTTCCATACAAAGCATTAATATTGCGATGACGTTGAACTCGTCTTGGCGGCATGATTGAATACTTCACAAACACTTCAACAAATTCACACTTCAAGTTTCAAACACCTTTCGAACTTTGTTCCAAAATGAAATGGATCGAAAACTCCAACTTTGTTGCAAAATATGACGAACACGATGAACACAACTTCAACACTTCAAATTCTCGGCTCCAAGACTCGATTTAGCTATGATTGGCTAAAACAAGCTCTGATACCAAACTGACGCAGCGGATAATTCAAAACGATCTTTAATCGGTGAATGTAACAATTCGTGGATTGATGAATACTGGAATGCCCGAATTCGTTGATCCGAAGATACCGAACTCTAGCTATCTCTGACTCGTTGATCCGAAGATACCGGGAAAGAGATCTACGATTCTTCGACGTTGATCTTGCGCACAAGATACCGTGAATCGGCTTCAACAAACGATGATCCGAGCGCACTCGAATGACGTTAGTGGAGATAGGAGATACACTCGACTACCAATTGAAATTGAAAGCAACAAGCTAACAAAAGAGAATTTTATTCAATATTCAACAACCTTTACAAATGACTTCACTTGCCTATTTATAGGCTACAACACACCAACACAGAAAAATACAAGTCATAAGTCGGCAACCGACTTATCACATCTCCGACTTAACATAAGTCGCATACTATTTACAACACAGTTCAGAAAAAGTTTAAAAATTACAAGTATTTAGGTCGGTTCCGACTTAAAAAAAGAAAATATTCACGCGACTTAAGCTAAGGTCGTTTGCGACCTCCCTCCTTGTTTCTTCATTCGCGACTTAGATGAAATCAACGAAAGTCGTTCGCGACTTAAGGGATAGCTCGGCAAACTTCTTTTCGCGACTTAAGATTGCAGAGATAAGTTTCTCGGTTCCGACTTATGGAGTTTGATCGGAGAAAGGTTTAGGTCTGGATATCTCGTCTTCGACTTAGGGGTTTTGATCGGAGAAAGGTTTAGGTCGGAGATTCGATAACTCGTTCGCGAGTTAGGGCAAGGTCGGAAATTGAGTAAGGTCGGCAATTTGGGGAATAGGTCGTCACTTGGAGTTAGGTCGGCAATTGGAGTGGGAGTTAGGTCGGCAGAGGGTAGGTCGGCAGAGGGTAGGTCGGCAGAGGGTAGGTCGGCAGAGTTAGGTCGTCTTCGACCTTGGGTAAGTCGGCATCGATTCAATATGGTAAGTGCTGCATCAAAAACCCATCCCAGTTCGTCTCTATTATCTTATCACGTCCTACCAAATAATCACTAATATCAAAACAACATGACCAGTAGTCAGAGAATAAAGACCGAGAACAGCGAGCATCGCACTACAGTGCAGAAAATCTCAAGCAAAGGCAACTCTTATTTTCAGAAACCCTAGTTGTGGAGGCAAACTTCTGAATCAAATGGTTTTAGGCTTAGGAGAACTAAAACATAGTATATGAAGTGCGAGTTCAACGGTGTCAAATCAGAGGATGGAGACGTCACTCTGGTCGGACAAGTAGTGCCCAAAAAGGAATCCTTTCGATATTTAGGATCAATGCTGCAGTATGATGGTGAGATTAATAAAGATGTTAGTTTTAGAATTCGAGCGGGATGATTGAAATGGCGACTAACGTCTGACATTCACTATGACAGGAATGTCCCACAAAAGCTTAAAGGAAAGCTCCACAAAACGGAAATCAACCCTGCGATGTTGTATGGTGCAAAATATTACTTACTAAAAGACAACACATCCAGAAGATAAGCGTAGCAGAGATGCATATACTGTGATGAAGCTATGGTGATAAAAAACGAGACCGAATTAGAAATGATGATATACGTGACAAACTTGAATTAGCACCAATTGAAGAGAAGCTAGTCCAACACCGCTTAAGATGGTTTAGATATCTCTAATGTAGGCCTCTCGAGACACTTATGCGTGTTGAAATTATAGGCTGCATTAAATGCTCAAAGAGAAGTAGAGGTCGACCAAGATTGGCACGGGAGGAAGTAGTAAAAAATAATTTGAAGGATTGAAATATATCCAAAGAGCTGGTGTCGGACAGGAGCACGTGGAAGTTAGCTATCCACGTACCAGAACCATGAGCTAGGATTTTTTTGGCTTAGGTTTGGTTTAGGGGTAGCGTTGTAAGTTTAGATTATGGAACTAGAGAACAAGAACCTAAGACGTAATGCTTGGTTGCCGGTCCATATTACTATTAGTACCATTTATTACCATTATCATTATTATTACTATTAGGTTTTTTTTAGATCTTAATTTTATTTATTATTATTATTATTTGTTTAATTATTTTACTTTATTTCTTATTATTATCATGGTTTTTTTAGTTATTATTATTATTATTTTACTTTATTTTATTATTACTATTATTTGTTTAATTATTATTTTTATTATTGTTATTATTACTTTTAAATCGACTTTATCATTTAGTTTTGGGTTTCATCTCTAGCCGAACCTAATTTTTTTGGCAATAATGGCTTAGTTGTTGTTGAAGCAAGAAGCACAAAGAAGTACTCACCAACTCAACTTAACTCATTAACCAGTTCAACCAAACAAATCCACAACAATTTTTGTCGAATAAATTCCAATAGATAGAACCGTCACCATAGCCTAAAATCTATCACTATATTATTGCCACGGTTATATCACCAAAAAAATCACAACCACACCAAAATTCAAGCAGTACCATCATCGTCAAGACAATGCTGGACGTCTCAAACCAAAGCATAAACTGCAAATCCATTCAGAACAAGTTGAACAACAAAGATCAATGCAAAATTTCACTAACCAAAATAGCAACACTCCATCAATCAAACACCGCATCCAATCATCTCCAAACACCTCTCAACCATAATCCAGGCAACATAATCAATTTCATTTCAGAGGTTCAACAACTTACTCACTTTAGGTAGCATTATGAAACTTTGATTCACGCAGCTGCAAGATACCCATTTCAGTCGTTACATTAATAAAAAAGGAAACCAATAACTACTTAACAAGGTTGATAAGTAATGTTAACCCAGTAGTTGTTGACAGAATAATCTCAGCATTTTTACCAGGTTTTCAGGAACAAAGAAAATAGAAAGAGTCAAATTCCTATTCAAACGTGATTAATATGGTCCAAACAAATATATCTATTTTATAGCAATCATAACTCTATATATAGACCTATTTTGGTTTAAAAGAATAAGAAGAACAAGAAAAGTAATAAAAAAGTATGTTTTTCTTCCTCTGTGTTTGTTTTATTTCTTTGTGCAAGTGTACTCAGTTGCTCAAATAGTTAACAAATTGGTATCAGAGCTGATGGCAAATTCCGGAGGCACGTCGTTGGGGCATATGCCGTTGCCTCGCCTTACAAAGACAAACTATGACAACTGGAGTATATAAATGAGAGCATTGCTCGATGCACAAGATACATGGGAGGTAGTAGAGAATGGCTACACGGAATCGGGGGATACAGGTAACTACACAGCAGCCCAGTTAAGGGAATTAAAAGAGTCACGTAAGAAGGACAAAACAGCTTTGTATCTCATGTATCAAACTGTAGATGAGTCAGGTTTTGAAAAGATTGCCGGTGCAAAGAAATCAAAGGAAGCATGGGAGACTTTGCAAAAGGTCTACAAAGGTGCTGATCGTGTTAAACAAATTAGACTTCAAACTCTATGAGGAGAATTGGAGACTATGAGGATGAAGGAATCTGAAGCAGTATCCGATTACATCACCCGTGTTCAAACGGTGGTGAATCAGCTCAAGCGTAATGGAGAGATTATGACCGATGCTCGGGTTGTGGAAAAGGTCTTGCGGTCATTGACTGAGAAATTTGAGAACGTCGTCTGCGCTATTGAAGAGTCGAAAATTTTAGGAGAGTTAACCATCGATGAACTCGCGGGTTCTCTCGAGGCGCATGAGCAACGTAAAAAGAAGAAACATGAGTCACTTGAGGAAGCTTTACAAGCCAAGGTTAAAATCAAAGATGAGGAGTCATTACTCGCACAGCAAAACCGAGGAAGAGGACGCGGCCGTGGAGGACGTAGTTTTGGTCACGGGGGAGGTCGCGAAAATGGAGACAACAAATCTGAAGAAATGGGGCAGCCGAGTAAACAAAGTTGGCGTGGTCGAGGACGCGGACGTCGTGGTTGGTCTAATCGATCAAATATTGAATGCTATAATTTCGGAAAGTATGGACATTATGCTAAAGAGTGCTGGTCAGACAAGGAGGTTAAAGAAAATGCAAATCTAGTCGAGAAAGAGGAGACGAAAGATGACAGTGTTCTCATGATGGCCTACAAAGACACCGACCAATTCAGCGACACAGTCTGGTATCTTGACACCGGAGCAAGCAATCATATGTGCGGGCACAAACATCTATTTATGGAGATGCAAGACATAGAGTGCAGACAAGTATCCTTCGGAGATGCTTCAAAGGTCCAGGTAAATGGCCGAGGTAAAATTCGATTCTCACAAGAAGACGGCCGAGTAGGATTGATCGATGATGTCTATTATGTTCCAGACATGAAGAACAATATTATCAGCATGGGGCAACTACTTGAAAAAGGATACTTGGTTATTATGAAAGACAGGTACATGTACTTGAAGGACAAGAAAGGTCGATTAATCGCATGTGTAGAAATGGCCAATAATCGTATGTTCAAACTCAACTTTAGAAGCATACGAGAAAAATGTTTTCAAGTCGACATGAAGGACAAATCTGTGCTATGGCATTTGCGGTTTGGGCACTTACACTTTGGTGGGCTAAGAGAGTTAGTCAAGAAGGACATGGTTCATGGGTTACCTGCCATGGATTATACTGGAAAATTTTGTGAAGGCTGTGTGCTTGGCAAGCATGCGAGGAATACTTTCCAAAAGAAGGCTGGATATCAAGCATGGAAACCACTTGAGACAATACATACCAACATATGTGGCCCGATCACACCTATCATTCAGCGAGAAGAGATACTTTATCACATTCGTAGATGACTACACGAGGAAGACGTGGGTTTATTTCCTGAAAGAAAAGTCTGAGGCTCTAGAGGCATTCAAGAAGTTCAAGTCGTCGGTAGAGAAGGAAACCGACCGTTATATAAAGGCTTTACGGTCGGACAGAGGAGGAGAGTACATGTCAACCCTGTTCACGAAGTTCTGCAAGGAGCAAGGCATAAAGAGGTTCTTGACTGTAGCCTACTCACCTCAGCAAAATGGTGTGGCCGAGAGGAAGAATCGGACTATTCTTGACATGGTTCGGTCAATGTTGAAAACTAAAGGCATGCCGAAGGAGTTTTGGGCCGAGGCGGTACAGTGTGCTGTGTATGTACAAAATCGTTGCCCACATGCAAAGTTGTAAAATCAAACACCACAGGAAGCTTGGAGTGGACAAAAGCCAACCGTGTCACATCTAAAGATATTTGGCAGTGTAGCTTATGCGCATGTACCGGATCAAAGAAGAACCAAGTTAGATGATAAAAGCAAGAAGTTTGTGTTTATCGGATATGACACGAAGACGAAAGCTTTTAAGTTGTTTGATCCAGTCGAGAATAAAGTAGTCATAAGTCGAGGTGTACACATTAATGAAGAAAGTGCATAGGATTGGAGAAATCAAAAGGAGATAATGCTCAAGGAAGATAAAGCTGAAGCATCAGTTTCTGTACTGACATTTACACCTGCTAGCCCGTCTACATCCGATGACGAGAATGAGATGAGACAACCAAGGATACGGACTTTGCAGGATCTGTATGAATCAACGCCAGAGGTTCACTTAGTATGTCTTTTGGCAGATGCAGAAAACATTACATTTGAAGAAGCAGTGCAGGACAGGAAATGGCAGGCAGCGATGGATGAGGAGATCAAATCCATTCAGAAAAATGAAACTTGGGACTTGGTTGAGTTACCGGAAGGACGTAAACCAATTGGAGTGAAATGGGTATACAAAAAGAAGATGAATGCCTGAGGTGAGATAGAAAGATACAAGGCGCGACTTGTTGCCAAAGGTTATAGGCAAAAGGCGGGGATCGATTATGACGAGGTTTTTGCTCCAGTAGCAAGGATGAAAACAATTCGACTTCTTATATCCCAAGCAGCACAGTTCCAATGGCCGATCTATCAGATGGACGTGAAATCTGCATTTTTGAACGGTATGCTCGAGGAAGAAGTATATGTGGAGCAACCACCTGGATACATGAAAGCCGGGGAGGAGATAAAAGTTTTGAAGTTGAGGAAGGCGCTATATGGGCTGAAGCAAGCACCACGAGCATGGAATACTTGGATTGACACTTACTTCAAAGAGAATGGATTTATGCAATGCCCTTACGAGCATGCACTGTACGTAAAAAAGAAAAAAAAGGCAATTTGTTGTTTGTTGCTCTCTATGTTGATGATCTCATCTTCGTGGGGAATAATGAGGAGATGATCGAAGATTTTAAAAATGCCATGACACATGAGTTTGAGATGACAGACTTGGGGCTGATGAAGTATTTCCTTGGTCTGGAAATCAAGCAAGGAAAATCAGGAATTTTTGTGTCACAGGAAGCTTATGCAAATGATATTTTGAGGAGATTCAAAATGGAGAATTGCAACCCTGTTGCAACACCAATGGAACCAGGTGCCAAGCTCTCCAAGTTTGAAGGAGGAGAAAAAGTCGATGCAAGCAGATACCGAAGTTTAGTCGGAAGCCTACGATATCTCGTATGTACAAGACCGGACTTAGCATACAGTGTTGGCATTGTAAGTCGATTTATGGAAGATCTGTGTTACTCGCATTGGAAAGCTATCAAGAGGATTCTTCGATACATTCAAGGAACAAAGTCACTCGGGCTATTTTACTCGAAAACGAATGAGTACAGACTGGTTGGTTATTCAGATAGTGATTGGTGTGGCGATGTTGATGATCGGAAAAGCACATCCGGATATGTGTTTTACATGGGCGATACAGCTTTTACATGGCTCTCAAAGAAGCAATCGACAGTGGCATTGTCAACTTGCGAGGCAGAGTACATTGCAGCTTCTTTATGTGTGTGCCATGCAATATGGCTAAGGAAATTGCTATCCGGGTTAAAGCTCCCACAACACGAGCCCACTGAGATAAGAGTCGATAACAGGTCTGCGATCGAGTTAGCAAAGAATCCAGTTCATCATGAAAGGAGCAAGCACATAGATGTTCATTTTCACTTCATTCGGGAGCATGTCAAGGAAAAGGATGTGCAGCTGAATCATGTTGCAAGTCATGATCAAGTGGCAGATATCTTCACTAAGCCATTGCCAACGCTGCTGTTCGAACATTGCAAGAAGATGATTGGAATAAAGGATGGAAAAATGCTTGAGCTTAAAGGAGGAATTTGTTGACAAAATAATCTTAGCATTTTTACCAGGTTTTCAGGAACAAAGAAAATAGAAAGAGTCAAATTCCTATTCAAACGTGATTGATATGGTCCAAACAAATATATCTATTTTATAGCAATCATAACTCTATATATAGACCTATTTTGGTTTAAAAGAATAAGAAGAACAAGTCCGTGGGTGCGGCGTAGTGGAAAGGAGGCTTGGGTTCTGCTAAAAAGACCCAGGTTCGATTCCTACCATGCGCTTCCTTATCCTATATAAATTTACCCGGGGGTATGGGGGCTTGGATCAGCGGACGGCTTTACTATACCCTCCTTAGGAGTTTACCGGTCCGCCGGGTTCTCCTGGGTTTCAAAAAAAAAGAATAAGAAGAACAAGAAAAATAATAAAAAAGTTTGTTTTTCTTCCTCTGTGTTTGGTTTTTCTTCCTCTGTGTTTGTTTTATTTCTTTGTGCATGTGTACTCAGTTGCTCAAATAGTTAACAGTAGCTACATAACAAGGTTGATGAGTAATGTTAACCCAGTAACTACATACCAAGATTGATGGGTAATGGTTAACGCACATATATAACTAGTAATTTACTGATTGAAAGGCTATAACAGCATTAGATTAAAGGAATACTCAATTATTGATGAAAGCAGCTAGAAGCAATAAGAAAATGATAATTCAAACAATAGGAGGCTGAAGCCAAACGGGTGGTGGCCACTTTAACAACGAATTTTGAGGCATGATAAGCTCAATGCTTCGATCATCAAAGCAGTAGATGCCAATGTCTCTTCGAAACATTCTCATCCTATCCGAGCTTTTCATGGGAGGGCCATCATCCGAAAAGTAGACTGGACTGGGTTTGAGATTTGGATTATCCTTGCAAGATACGCAAAGGGGCACATTGCCTCCCGTGAAAAGAGCATACTCTCCTATACTCTTAACGTGTATCAGTTTTTTCTTTGCAAAATCAACTTTGTAGATCCAAATCTTTCTAGTGAGATAATTGCCTTTTGGATCGTATCCTTTTCTCCTTCTCCGTAATATCACCCCATGGTGTCTGTACAAGGTAAAATGCGTACTCGTAGGAATATGAGGCCAACTTTTGATCTTCAGGAACGTATATTACAGGTTCTGGCACAATATGATTTTTTCTACTAAAGTCCCAGCATTCGACCATTCCCGACCAAATAATAGTGTACACTTTAGCCTCATCAACGTCGCCTGAAATTGCTTCTCTGGACTGTTTATAGTTAGTAAGAATAGTCCACTTCTTGTCCCCACATCTTGCGTATGCTATGCAATAAAGGCTAGGAAGCATGACCACTACAGTGTAATCATCTTCTACTTTTTCATGATCTCCACAACATACAAATGTTGCTTTTATATACAAAAAATATCGGAGTTCTTCTGCAGTGAAAAATTTGTCATACACTTCATCCTCACTATCTTTAAAACGGTATTGTGTGACTTCACCGTTGGCATCGTGTGCGATTGGAAGGAAGTTGCCGAATGTCATAACCGAAGGAAGATCAATTTGTATCCTTGTGAATGGATTTACAAGTGAAAGTTCTGATTTTTCTTCGGCTGTAATCAACCAACCATGCGCTGATTAATATGAGCATATCCAAAGGAAGTTTCGACAACACATGTTTATCTATATGCTTCAAACTTTCTGTTTAAGTATCAAAAAGAAAATCAATTAAAACCAATACACAGATTATGTTTAATGTACGTAGCACATGGAAGTGAAAGGGGGTTTCATAACGAGGAGGTTGGTAAAATATAGGAATAAGATTGGCCTACCCATTAATTTTACATTGACAGGCAACCAACATGCACTTCAATGGAACTTCGTTATATGGAACTTCATTATAAACCACACACTTCATATTATAGGCCCAACTGACCTAAGATACCACATATTTCATATTATACATCCAACTGACCAATATGCTAGATGTTCTCCAATAACTATTTTATTTCGTATGCACTTAATTTATTGTGTATTACTGTCATAGTGAGGCATATGACAAGGATATTGCCCTTGTTCGGACATTTTATTACCATTACCTGTATGTGATGTATGGCTTGCATAATTTTTTCAACTTTCAATTGATGAATATACTACATTCCATATTCCTCAAATATGAAACATAGGATCTAGGAAGTTATTTGGTTTAAATATGGAAATTTTTTATGCCTAGCTGTAGGCTAACAAAATCAGTTTATGTCCTTGTATTCTACTTAAAAACAAATATATATTTTGTCGTTGTAGGCTGACATTCTCAACTTTTTGCGTGTCTACACGTGTGCACATGGCCAAGAATCGGTTACACCTCAAGTTATCCCCACTAATTTCAACCACATATTCAGATTTAAATTAATAATGTTTCCTTTCCCTTGTCGCTTCACTCTATTATCCAATTCGGAACATGTGGTTCAAATCGGAATGATTGGGCATAAAGCGTCTGCAGGTGCCTTTTCAAGTCCGCCATCAAATCCCAGGGCTCAACCCTGGGTAGGCAACAAGGGGTAGTACGGGAATATTCATCTGTTGTCCATCGACTACGCCTTTCGGCCTGATCTTAGGCCCTGACTCACCCTCCGTGGATGAACCTTGCGGAGGAACCCTTAGGTATGAAGTTCTGACCATCTGTCAAAGAAAAAAGAATGAATTGATCTTGTCAGATTCCCAAGAAATTCTTTGATTTCTTTTGGAAGCAGATGTGTGTGTATCTGATTATTTATTTATCTTTTAACCTTATTAGATTTAGACTTGATCACAATCCTGTTTAAAAGGACATTATTTGCTATACTGTTTAATACAATTTGAAGAACCAATATGGAACTTATCATGCACAGATTTAACCATTATAACTGTATAACATAATGCATTAACAAAAAGTATAAGCCATTGAAAAAAACTGTATTTAAAAAAAATCTAAATAGATCGTGCATAAAGAAAAAAGAATCAACTCCTTAAATCAATGAACTTACTAAGTAGAAAGCACTTACTAAATCGGTCGTGTAGCTAAAGGTGAAGATGGCTTCTGAAAGGAAGGAAACCTTCAGTTATAAATCGATGATTTTATGGGTGCAGAGGTAGAAATCTGGTTTGATTTACAAACAAAAAATTAAAATATCGAAATTAATATCAACGATTATCTGCAATAATGGATAAATAATCTATTCTAATTAACATACGAAAAATAAATAGAAAAACACAACTTCAGTAAGTTCAATAACTAACTAAAAAATACCAATTTTTAAAGAGGCCGTCAGCTTGTTTTGAAAAACCAATGGTCGTACACCAGCGGAGAAGATTACATCAAACTTTGATCATCAAAGTGATATCTTATGTATGAAGATTGGTTAATGTAGATGGCAGTATAGTATCTGTTAAGAAAACAGTGTGAGGGAAATCTCATAAAAATGAAGATTAAAGAGGAATCGGTAAAAGTTTGCAGTGTGCCCATGTTCCTTTGCTTGATTTCGAGTAAAAGTCATTGTGGATGATATGAGAAAGTTATGATGAGAGGCTTGAAAAGGGGGTAGAAATGGATGTAGTTGGGTTTAAAGCAATGTAGAAGGAAACAAGATTGTTGAGAGGAAGTGAGAGTCAGTTATATTAGCAGAAAAAGAATTTGTGGAGGAGATAATAGCAGTTTGTATATACAAAGAACAAGAAGTTGCAAAGAGAAAGAACAAGCATGCACATAATTATAGAAAAATGAAATAGGGTTTTATTTGATAATTTTATTCAACATCTACATCTTGTTAGCCTTCTAATATATTTATAATGACAATTACAACGGCTATGACTGAATCAACATAAAAACCCTAAATTAAATTAACAACATGTAAAACACTCATATCAACTTGTGCACAAGCATGCACGGCCTCATTCTTCCTTCTCTCGAGCACCAGCGGCAATGTTGTCATCGTTCCTCCACTGAGCAGCCATGACTTCATCATTGACCAGCTCCGGGGCAATTTATGATGATCCATGAGCGGAATTTGGTGATGTGGAGTCAACAATCTTCAAGTTGGTAATGCATGCCTTTTGATCATAACATTTCCCTCATCCATAAAAAAAGGTAAGGGTAGGGAAAGCGAAGAGTAGTGATGACCTTGTCCCAAGGTCCAAAGTAGGAAATTGTTTAATTATTCCCCAATACTCATCTCAAGCGGCTTCTTCAATAGGTAGTTCTTTCCATTTCACTGAAAGCTACACCACTGGTTTGTTACCAACTGGAACAACTCTTCTATCCAAAATCTTCTCAGGCTCCTTCACCATCTCCTCAACATAACTTGGCATATTTTTCTGAATTATGATGCCACTTCCAACCTTATTCTTTAACCGTGAGACATGAAATACCGGATGAATTTTTGCTTCGGGCGGTAACTTAAGTTGATAAGCCACTTCACAAATCTTCTTTTCCACTTCATATGGTCCATATAATTTAGGTGATAGCTTATGGGTCCTTTGAGTCCTAGCTGTTATTTTCCTATAGGGTTGTAGACGCAAGTAAACCCAATCTCCTACCTTAAAACTTCTATCAGTTCTCTTGAGATCGGCAAACTTCTTCATTCTTTCTCTGGCCATAGTCAAACTGTCTTTCAAAAACTGCAATGTGATGTCCCTAGAGTATAAAATTTCTTCAAATTTGGGTACCTTAGCGATGTTAGAAACATAGCTTAATAAAGTAGGTGGTGCCACACCATATACAGCCTAAATAGGAGTCATATTGATGGCATTTTTCCAAGTTGTATTATACCAAAACTCTACAAGTGTCAACCACTTTGCCCATTTAGATGATTTATGGCACACAAAACCCCTTAGATAGCCTTCCAGAATCCTATTGGTGACTTCAGACTACCTATCTGTTTAGGGATGATAGGCAGTACTTAACATTAGTCTGTTGTGTTGTAGTTTAAAAATCTCTTGCCAAAAAGTTCCGATGAACAGAACATCCCTATCACTGATGATGGATGGCATGCCATGAAGTTTGAACACCCTATTAAAAAACACTTGAGCTACATCCCTAGCAGTATATGAGTGTGATAAAGGAAAGAAATTGGCATATTTAGACAGCCTATCCACTACCACATACACTATTGTATATTTTGGCTTTTTGGCAGACAAGTAATAAAATTCATGGTAATACCAGACTATATTTTTTCAAGTATTGAAAGTGGCTGCAGTAGACCAGGAATGTGTACAGTTTCTCCCTTGCTCCTTTGACAAGTGTCACACACTTTCAAAAAATTTCTACATGTTTCTTCATTTTTTTCCAATAAAAGACAGCCTTGATTCTTCTGACAGTTGCTTTGATGCCTGAATGCCCACTTAAAGCAGTGGAGTGAAATTCATTTATGAGAATATTGAGTAGCTCTTGATTGTGGTGATCAACCAATATCTTGCCTTTGTAAAAGATTAAACCATCAACTAATTTATATTTACTTGTTGTTGTGTCACCTCAATTAATTTTGCCCATCAAATCAATATACAAAGGGGAGTTTACTAAGGTGGCTTTTAATTCTTGTAACCAAGTAGCTTGAACTTATGATATAGCAAGACATTGTTTGGTCTCTTTATCCCTTCAAGATAGTGAGTCTGTCACAACATTTTCCTTGCCAATTTTATATTCCATAATGTAGTCAAAACCATGTAGTTTAGCTAGTCACTTGCCTTGTATACTAGTGTGTAAGCCTTTGACTCAAAAGGTAATTTAGGCTCTAATGGTCTATTTTAATTATGAATTGCCTCCCTAAAAGATACTGGGACATTTCTTGGTTGCCAAAATCAAAGCAAGTAGTTCCTTTTCATATATTGATAGTGAGAGGTTCCCACCTTGCAGTGCTTTACTCAAAAAAGCAATGGGTCTATTGTCTTCTAGCAGTACAACCCCTATTCTAATCCCACTTGAATCACATTCCACAATGAATGGCTTGTTAAAGTCGGGTACAGCAAGTACAAGTGGGGACATGAGGCTTTGTTTCAATTTTTCAAATGCTTGTGTTGCCCTTTCATTCCATAAAATAGAATCATTCTTTAATAAATCAGTGAGAGGTTTGGCTATTATCCCATAATGTCTAATGAATTTTCTGTAGTACCCTGCTAAACCCAAAAATCCTCTCAGTGCCTTAAGTGTTGAAGGAGCAGGCCATTCTTTGATAGCTTGTATTTTATTATTGTCAACAGAGGTGCCAGTACTCGAGATCACATGTCCAAGATATTCGATATTTTCTTTGGCAAATGAGCACTTTGAAAGTTCAATTATCAACTAATTTTCTTGTAATACATGCATAGTAATTTTGATGTGCTCCAAATGCTCAAGCATAGCTTGGCTATAGAATAGTATATCATTAAAAAATACTAAAACAAATTTACTTAGAGCAACTCCAACAGATCCAAGATTCTCGAATCTGCATCCAAAATTAACCCCAACAGAGTGTGAGAATATGTGATAGTGCAGAAAGGGGGGCCTTCGGGCTGAGAATTTGGCATTAGGTGAGGCGCCAGGCGCCTGTTCAACAGGCGCCTGGCAACAGTGCCCCTGTTGCATCCAGGCACCTGTTAAACAGGCGCCTACTCAGCCCCAACGGTCATTTTTCCATCTTCAAATATTACTCTCCTCTCTTCTTTCATTCCCAACCAATTTCCTTCCTTCATTGAAATTTTTTGTTGCCACTAATCTCAACTAAAAATGTACTCCGATTTCGACGTCGTTGCTGCAAGGTCCAGTTTTGAAGAATACAACTTACAAGACATTACGATTCCGATTGGGGGAGAAGTAACTAATGCAAGTTGGAGCACTGCGGAAGACTACGATCTTTGCTACATTTACTGTGCACTCTCAGTCGATCCTATTCAAGGGACCGATCAAAGTGATGAGTCTTTTTGGAGCAAAATTACTAATTGCTACAATCGGAAGAACATCGATCGGAAAAGAACGCTATCTTCAGTCAAATGTCATTATGGAAAAATAAATCGTCAAACGCAAACGTTTGATTCTCAAATGTTCAAGCTGAAGCAAACGAATCCTAGTGGATTTGGGAATGAAACGCATTTAGTAAGCTTTAATATAATTTCATTGTTTTATTTTTTATCATAGTTCTCTAAGTGTACTAGTTATTTTTTTAACAGAGAATGACCGCAAACAAGTTGTTCAAACAAATCTATAAACCTGATAGTAAACAAGCACCACATTTTTATCAGTTCATGCATGTTTATGACATGTTGGTCGAGCACGTTAAATGGAAATCATCGCTTCAGAAAACTGTTCAACAAGTTCAATCAAACAGTGGTCGGGGTAAAACGCCTAGAGTTGGAGAAAGCTCCAGTCCTAGGGAATCCCAAGGAAGCTTCGATTTAGGATCAGAAGAAGGCTCATCCCCAACCGAAGATCATTTTGTTAGGCCACAGGGAGCAAAAGCAGCCAAAAAGAAGCAGACTGCTGCAGCGGATCAAGAGGAAATTAAAAAACTCATGCTTGAATCTGAAGAAAGATTTAACCGGGCAATGGGCACTTGAGCAATGCAACACCAAGAAAAGTTATCAAGAATGGATCAACTTATTGCTGGAAATCTGCAAAGATATAAAGATCGATAATGTTCATGGATACGTCACACATGTCTGCAGAACAACTGGAGTATACGGAGCAAAGAAGGAGAGAAATTATGAGGCGTAGACTTGAACAGGGTCATTAAATGAATTACCGTTTTTACAACCTTTGTATCTTTTAATTACCGTTATTTGTATTGTGTTCTTAATGCAAGCAATTATTAATATAAGTATTTTCATTGAAATTGCATTACATTGAAAAAAGATTTTAACAACATTAGATTAATTATACATAAACAGATTACAATAACCGTAATAAGTAACAACAACATAAACAACAGTAGAAAAAGTAAGAACAGAAATATAGTTTTACTGATTTCCAAAAAACCTCCAAAGATGATCTATGAGATCATTTTGTAGTCTTCGATGAAGTTGAACACTACGGTATGACATTTGGCTTTCTACATGAAACTCGAGTTCTAGTGCGCTTCCAATCATATCGTTGCGCCAAACATGCGGTGGTGTAGGAGCAGCCTCGTAAAAGTAATCTTCTTCCATGTCTCTTTCATCCTCTATAATTATATTATGTAAAATAATACAAGTGTATATTATTTTGGTCATTTTAACTGGTGACCAAAGTCTGCATGGATTACTGACTATGGCAAATCTAGACCGAAGAACCCCAAATGCTCTTTCAACATCCTTCCTCTGGCCTTCTTGCATTGCTGCAAACTTTTGTTGTTTATTGTTTTGTGGATTAGGAATTGTCTTGACAATGGTACTCCATTTAGGATATATACTATCACCTAGATAATATCCATGATCGTACGTGTTACCTCCAAAAGTAAAGGTACAAGGAGTTGATCTACCGTTTGCTAAATCATTGAACAACGTAGACCGTTCGACTACGTTAAGATCATTGTTCGAACCTGGCATTCCAAAAAATGCATGCCATATCCATAAGTCAAACGATGCTACGGCTTCAAGAATAATAGAGGACCTACGAGACTTACCCTGATAAGCTCCAGCATACGCCTTTGGACAATTCTTTCACTCCTAATGCATGCACTATACTGCCTAACATTCCAGGCCAACCTCTACTACCATGCATATTTAATAACTTAACTATATCCGCCTCGTTTGGTCGGCGTAAGTATTGATCACCGTAAATGTCCACGATAGCTTGACATAAATGTTCCAAACACTCTAATACAGTGCTTTCCGCTACTTTCAAATTTTCATCAAGCGCGTCCGCCGGTCCTGCATATGCAAGCATTCTAAGTGCAGCTATAATTTTTTGAATTCCAGTCAATCCCATTGTACGAGATGCATTGGGTTTGAAGATAAAATATTTGTCATGCTGCTTGATACAGTGTAGGATTCTAAGAAATAGAGGACGCCGCATGCGGAATCTTCTTCTAAAATCAGCATCTGTGTAAGTAGGATTTGGAACAAAGTAGTCTTCCATCAGTCTGTCGTTGTGCCATGAATGTCTATGATTTTTATACCGACGACCAACACCTGATCCACCGTGTTGCCTGCTCGATTGACCAACCTGTAGTGCAGCCATACTTACTAGTTCCTTTTCGCGACGAAAATGATCTTCCATCATTTCATCAAATTGCATACAAACATCCCCAAACCCACTACCATACTTCATCCACTTACATTGCTCCCCCATCCACTATTGACCACACTTCACTCACTTCGTTCTTCATATTACTGCAACAATAATATAAACTGTCACAACAGTCACTGCTTCCATCTGCCTACTTCATTCCCCTGTGCCACAAACCAAACTGCACTTCACCGTGTAACTCACTGGCTTCTACAACATGCTAATTAACCACCCACTGTTCTACACTTCAAAGCACAGTAACAACTCCTTTGCACAGTTCATTTCGACCGCAAACACCCTCTAACGACACAACCCACAGTCGAACTTCAATTTGAACCATTCCCAAATTCAACATCGAAAATCGCTTCAATTTTGAGCAATGGATATGTACGTTTAGCTTTTAACTAAATTTTTTTTAACAACATTGTGTCATTATTTTAAAAAATGTATTCAATTATAATTATTTTATTTTTAGCTCCTAATCATGTAATGCTGAAAGTATGAAAGAGACAAGAATAAACTCACCATATAGTAGCATATCAGAAGACTACATCCAGTTATGCATGATATAGCTAGCTAAATTATCACGAACCTCATCTATCTCTTGCTGGCTATAAGAACTATCTTGTACGAAGTACTACAATTACAAGATTGTTTCGAAACATTAATCGAATAAGTACTTAACAAAAATTATGAAGGAAAAAATTAAAGTGGTACCTCAAGCATTTCGGTGCTTTGATCGTGGTTTTTTACTATATCATACATATACCTCATCACATAATATACACAATCCGTCGTTCTAGATTGTTGAGGACACTACAACAATATTACACAGTAATTTAATAGATAGGTTAATTTGAATTTATATCCAATATAGAAGATTATTTTTATTTTGTACAAAATAAATCACCTTAACAGTCTTCCATTTCAAGTAAATTCCTCGAGATTTTCCACCATACGCCTTATAAGTTTTAAACGCCCTACACATAAAATAAAAATTTAAATACAACGTACATATTCACTTGCATCAAGCAAAAAAGATATCAGAAGGCAAATAGATAAAACGTACATATTCACTTATGGTCTAATTTCCAGTTTAGATTTGCATTCGACTCGGGGATCCAAAACATAAACCTCATTCTTTTCTATACGAAAAACAAGTAGTAGACAATGTTTCCTACATTATAAGATTTATATGAAGTTAATATCAACATTAGATTTGTAAACTAGTTTATAAAAGTTTATTGCTCATACCCTTCGTAGTGTGGGGCTAAGAGTAAGCTCTTCGATTGTGACGCACGCCATGTGTTCGAAATATATATATTTGTCGCGTCTGGATATTTCCGCACTTGAGACAACTTATATGGACACATAAACCGATGGTCTCCACTCCGAGGTCATTGCACATATGATTTAACCACCTAAAAATAAGTACAACATACAAATATTGTTATTCTACCATTTCATGTATAATACATAATATAAAATAGAACATATACAATGAATTTATAAGCTATTTGTTGTAAATGTAACCTAAGTATTTCACATAGTAGCTATATTGGTACACAGATAGAAATATTCATCATATATATATATATATAATACTCACATGATGCAAATTTGCAACCATTCTCCATTCAACCATCCCATACTAAGGAATTGGATAATGTCATCCATAGTGACATGGATTTCAAAGTCCTCATCGTATGTAAATAAATCCTTGTTCACATGAATTGCATTGATGAAATTATTATCATGGGATGGCACTTGAACTATCAGGTCATGGAAATATTTGCACTCATCCGTTAAAGTATTAATGATGTCTTCACCCACGATCGTCCTACGCTTTGCATGCTCATTTGTCATCTTTTGGTTATTATTCATGTCTGTAGCAACACACTCTTCCACTTTGTCTTTGCTCCTAATATGTGTAGCCTGCACACAAAAAATTCATAAGCAGCATGGAGTTTGCATATTTTATCCAAGCAAAGCTCAAAAAAATACAAAAAGTGTTTTCTTTACCGTATCATCATCGCCTAAAAGCACGAGATTTTTAGGCCATTGTATAAAACTACCAAGTGCTTCTCCTATCGTGATGTGATATTTACTTGGAACCGGAAGAGGGGTTCCTACATGAATAGGCTCTACTGCGTCAATTCCAACCTTTACATGATTGGTCAAGATTTGTTGATTATGACATTGATCTCCAGGCCTAGAAGCAGGATGCAC
This sequence comes from Allium fistulosum, assembly GCA_030737815.1. Lineage (NCBI taxonomy): Eukaryota > Viridiplantae > Streptophyta > Magnoliopsida > Asparagales > Amaryllidaceae > Allium > Allium fistulosum. Next base: position 858,942,436 of record CM060907.1, read on the forward strand.
CATGTCGTGACCCACTACGACAATTTTGGAGTCCAAATTAACAGCTAAACGACATTTAGTTGGCCTCTAGAATGACAAGTACAACATTAAAATTATTGACTTACACGTTTTAGAATCGTATAATTTTACAAAAATAGACTTTTGAATTAGTTACCTGCAAGTTTTCATAAGGATCTATCTCTTGATTTGTGCTGGTATTTTGTAATTTGTCCAATTGTACTGATTGACAGCTGCTACGATGACCAAATGATGGTACATTTTCGACCACAATATCATTGGGCATTTGCATACCCATCCTATTGAAAAAGTTTGCAATCTTTTGCTCAACCACCGTATCTACCATAGACTCGAACCTTTGGCTCACTTTAGTTTCTATTTCCTGAGTGATACGATGTAGTTCATCTGCTGATATTACACCACTTGGACCTTTATATTTCACTGCCTTTCCAAATACATCTTTGATACCAACCGTCCCACCAATTCCTCTAACTCGGCCTGGATGTTCTTTTTTTCAAGAGCACGATTTAAGACATCATCATGTCTATTTGGAACCCATGTTCCTTCGATGGCTTTTTCTCTCCAAGCATTCTGTCAACAACAAAAAAATTAGTTTTCTCAATAATTTATTGCTTTGTTTTGTAAGAGATTAACCAAATGGGATAAAATGCATCGAAATTAGTCATATCGCTTTATCTGCAACTATCCTAGTTTTCTCATTAGGGATTACATAACTTCCATTAGCTTCTTTTTTTGATCTTGCCAAAACCCAGTCAATACTTCGATCCAAAAAAGAACCACTTGGTAATGTAGTCGATGAACTATGACCTTCGGTTATCCATTTAGCTTTCTTCCCTGCATATCCAGCTTGCCCCAAATAGTGAGGATGCTCATTGTATGCTTGACTCTTCCTACCCTTCTCGCTTAATAGCTGTAAAAAATAATGAATATTAATGTATGCTCCACTGCTAACATATACTCCACTGCACAAAATTCTTGCATTATCACATGTCTGCAACCACTATCATAAAAGAAATCTGGACATGAAAATCACACACAGCAAAACTGAAATGCCCCAACAGTTAATGAGAATGAATAATTGCTAAATATCATGCATTCTAAGATATTGAATGATTTATTGGATTGTAAGTATACAGATCATTCTTCTGGAGATACTGGCTCTGATGTCCATCGGAGTAATTTGAGCATAGATTTTTCTTTTGTTCATAAGAATAGATTCAGTTCAAAATCTGTAAAGTTGAATTTTTGAGTTATCTACTTATAATAAATTTGACCGTCTTAAGTCTATAGATGACTCTGGTATTGATACAAAGGGGAACTTATCTAACAATGACAATATAGTGATGGATGACTCCTTACTTTCTTTTAGTATATCATCTATTTTTGTTGAATCTCATCCAGTGATGGGTTGTGGTGATATTGCCATGTCATAAGTTTTACAACTTGATGCAAAAGTGGATGTGCTGTCAGATATTGATGATGCTGCTGTGCACTAAAATATGTACAAAGAGAAAGGAATCAAGTATTAAAAGGTGGAAGAATCATGCATATACCATGAATACATGCACAAGGTGCACAAGAGTATATTCACTAATATGAATGGGTTTACCTGTTTGGATGGGATTTTAAATAAAGAATGGTCTAAATCTGTTTCTAATATAGTAGAGGTTGGTGTTGTTAATACTGTTGAGAAAACTAATTCATCAACTTTGCAATCACTGTCACCCTCTTCTTTGCAATCACTGTCTACCCTCATTCATAAACTGACATAACTGCCACACTGCCATCATAGATATCATTCACCAATTTTCACCACTACAATAGTGCATCTACAACATCATCCACTGTCCACTATTGCTCAAACTCATTTGCCATCAAACCATCAAAAATCACAGCCACTTCATACAACAACTTTCCTGTAACTTCCACAGCAAAACAACATCCCCTTGCCTTCATTAACCATTCACTATGTACACATTCACAAACGTCTATTTACTCTAATCATATCCTCTACATTGCATTCAAATACTCCACCATATAACCTGAAACATACTTGTATACTTGTATCCAATACTTCATTTTCTCAGTCAAACTTCATTTTCTTCGATCAAAAGCCAAAGACTTTATCCAATACTTGTATACTCTAATCTCGTGTTAAATCAAGACAGTCAATAATGTACGCAAGAAGTAATTACAATTATTACTTTCTTCGACATCGTCAAGGAAACAAAAATACGTTTTAAAAGGATAAAGTATGAAATGAACAAAAAAATTACCTTAAATTCCTCAGTTTCACAATTCTTCTTGAACATTTCCCACTGTGCTTGTGTAATGCCATCATAAAGCTCGTACGGCTCTTTATGGTCCATTGGAAGTTTCCTTTTCTTCGTAATCCAACCACCCACCAATTTTGTTTTGAAATCTTTCCATCGTCCACAGACATATTTTAACACGTTATCTTTCATGTTGTCGTCATTGTGGTACTCGATCTGAGATTAAAAAAAAAATCATAGTTATATACGCCTTATAAGACTTCAAATGTCCAATTGGGTCTCAAAGCCGAATAAGTAATAAGTGAATAAATGAATTTATAATACCTTAACATCTTCCTATATAGTATCTTTAAGCCCTTTACAAATGTCATCCCAATTTTTAATATTGATATCAATTTTAGATCTAGCAGTATCGCCCACATACGCCTTATAAGATTTCGCCCACTTTCCAATGGGGTTGCCGTTATCACTCCACTCAATGAATTTTGGTTCTTGTGTTTTATATTTCTTCCCGGTTGTTGGGCCTCTTTGCCTCTTCTTAGACAACGACTGTGAAGTAGAAGGATCATGTTCTTCATTTTGTCCAAATTGTTCTATCTCCATTATTCCTATAGTTGACTGTTTAGTGACCATTTAATTATGGATGTCAAAGTCAATAGTAGTTAAAACTGCAAAACTGGAACTTAAGGCTGATTTTTAGATGCTGTTGGAGTGCTCTTACATTATGTGTAGATAGTCGTTGATGCAGCATGTGTCATTTCTCTCACCAAACATTCAATTGTGGTTTATGGAATAGATCAGATTAATATAGCAGCATCATTCATTTGTTGTGACTTGGACATTTTCAGTGACAAGAGTCTCTTTCTTGTTGGTGGAAAACTGTATTTCATTGCATTCTTAGTGGAGGGACATGGATATCCATGCTATGGTCAGTATAGTTGAGGTGTTTACACCTCAACTATACTGAACGCAGTATAGATATCCATACCTCTATACTGAACATGCAAAAAAAAGAGTCTTGCTACTGGTAATGGATTTGTGGCAACATGACAACCACTAATTATATTTCGAAATCTAAAAAATGTGATATCCCGAAAGAGAAAACATGAACATCCAGCTAAGTTGCAACTCAATTTTGTACCAAGTACATCAAATATTGGTAAACTATCTTACAATCAAATCATCACTTATCATATTAATTATTCACTGTCTAAAAAATGGATAAAAATCTGAATAATAATACAACCCAGTTATCTACATGGCAAATGGAAAACCACATTAACAGCTAATACTAGGAAAAAAAACTCAACAACCACCTAAGACGAACACATAAATGTGTGTATATAAACTAGTATTTATAAACATATACATGCAGGAGAAAAATGAAGAAAAAATAAAAATAGCAATAATCTGATGAAAATAGGTGATAGATGATGTAAACTAAGTGATACATGTTGGAACCTGCCTTCTTCGATTTTAATGCGACAACTATATATTTCAACCTATATACTATAATGTCAAATATTCTTGTAGGAATCTAGAAGAGAAGCTATTATCATATCATCAACAAGATTAAGTTCTCAAAATTTTATTATTTCTAAGTTAGATATTTTTGTACAATCTTTGATATGATGATAAAACACACACACAAATATACTTTTGAAAATCATGCTTTAAAATAATAAATATCTTTAATTATTTAAAAGATATAAAAAGGTATTTTCAAAATTATATAATATCTCAAGTTCAAAAGTGCTAAAATAAAGAAAGGAACAAAACAGTACAGATTTAGACGTCTGTATATTAATTCAGACGTCTGACATCAATATCAGACGTCTAAAGATAATATAACAAACGTCTGAACTCTATGTATATAGTGCTTCTATTTCTATATGAAATAGACGTCTGTCAATTTAATAACAGACGTCTGTCATCCTAGACAGACGTCTGAATTAAAAGACAGACGTCTGAAATGACTGTTTTTTTCTTTCTTTTATTTTTTGAATTTTAAAACTTTATTCAGACATCTGTCACTTTTCTCTCAGACATCTGAACTTGACGAACTGAAGCATCTCTTCATGAAATATCAAATTCTGAAGAGTTGTCTTCTTCACCAAGAGTTGCACTTCTTCTAATAGTTGCAACTATTAAATTAAGACTATTCAATACTATAAATAGAGATGAAAATCCACTATTTAAAATACCAATTCTTTCTATCTATACTTGCTTTGTATTATCATAATCACAAGCGATTTTCAATCTCTACTTCCTATCTTTTGCACATTCAAATCATCATATCAAGAAGATTATAGGAAGGGTGTACTACATTGACTATATTCGTGTTATTCAAAGAACACACAAGTCAAGAAACAATTTACCAAATTGTATTTGAAGTCCTATTCGGTTGCTTAGGCGGAAAAGTCCTGTTCGGTTGCTCAGGCGGTGTAATACCTGTTCCTCCGAGTTAAGTGAGGGTTGTTAGAGAAATTCCAGAAGGAGTCTGGGACTGGACGTAGAACGAGAAGTTCGAACCAGTATAAAAATCCCTAGTGTCTTTTTATTACTGCCATTTACTATTATTTATAATTCCGCACTTGCTAGTCGTAGTTTAACTATATTATCGATCCATATACACTTTCATTTGGTATCAGAGCAAGGTTATCACATAACTATAACACAGTTATCTGATTATTTTTTAATATGGACAATAACACTAGCAACAGTTTTATTGAGGGACAAGCCACTACACGACCACCATTGTTTAACGGATTAAATTATAGTTATTGGTCAACTAGAATGAGAATTTTTATGCAAGCAAGTGGATTTGAAACCTGGAATATCATTCAAACTGAATATCATATTCCTACTACAGAGTATGCTACATGGTCTAATACCCAAAAACTAGATGCTACTGCAAATGCAAAAGCAATGAACATGTTATTTTGCGCTTTAGACAAAAATGAATTCAACCGAGTCAGTATCTGTAAAACTGGATATGAAATTTTGAATACTCTTAAGGTTACACACGAAGGAACAAATAAAGTAAAACAAAGCAAGATTTCTATGCTTAAAAACCAATTTCAAAACTTTAGGATGAAACAAGGAGAAAGTATTAGTGAAATGTACTCTAGATTCCAGGATATTTATCACTCACTTTTAGCTTTAGAAGTTACTTTTACTGAATTTGATGTTGTATCAAAAATCCTTAACTCTTTAACTGATGAATGGGAACGAAAAGTCTTAGCTATCGAGGAAGCTAATGATATTTCAACCATAAAAACAGAAGAGTTAATAGGAAATCTAATGTCCTATGAAGTAAATTTACAGGCAAGACGAGCACAAGCATAGGACAAGAAAACTATCGCTTTTCAAGCAGAAAAAGAAGACTCTGAATCAGAAGATGATATGGCATTTATAGCTAAGAATTTCAAAAAGTTTTTAAAATTCAAAAAGGGTAATAAATTTGGAAATAACAAGGGTTTTAATAAGCCATCAAGCTCATCTCTTGAATGCTACGAATGTCACAAGAAGGGCCACATAAAGAAAGATTGTCCTGATCGGAAGAAAGAAAATAATCTCAAAAAGGACAAATACAAAAAGAAACAAGCCTTCTCAGTTACATGGGATGATACAGAATCTTCTTCGTCAGACAGTGATAATGACAGTGATTCAGAACAAGCCAACGTTTGTTTTATGGCAACAAATGATGATGTAAGTGATCTAACTTTTGACGACTTAATAGAAATAAACTCTGAATTGTTAGATAAACTTAGAATCCTAAAGAGTAAATATAAAGATGCTTTAGGAAAATTAAATAGAACTGAAATAGAAACTGACATGTTAAAAGATGAAAAGAAAATATTAGAGGAAGAGTTAGTAAAATCTCAAGAATCTTATGTTAATATAACATCTCAATTCACTGATTTAAGGAGTGAAATAGAAAGACTAAAATATGAGAATGTTAAATTAGCAAAAGAGAATTATGATTTAAACTCTAATATTAAAACACTTGATATAGAAGTATCAAACCTTAAAACAAAACTGGAAAATATTTCTAAAAACGTTTCTAAATTTAACAGTGGAAGAGAGAGTCTCTCTAAAATAATTGAGAACTCTCAAACCTGTTCAAATAAAAAGGGGTTAGGATATAAAAAACCAATACAAAAGTATTCTAAAAATAATGATTCTTTATATACTAATTTTAAGAAAAAGGAATCTATATCTATTCAAAAAGCTCCTTCAAAAGTTATTCATCCAAAATCAATTATGATTTGGGTTCCAAAAACTAATAATAATTTGATTAGGAAAAACTACATTAAATCTTTCATTATGTCTGTACATAAGAATGAAAATTTTATTTTTAAAGGGAACTCTAAACCCAACTGGGTTTGGCTTCCTAAGATTTAACCCTTAGGACCCTAACAGAGGAAGTGGGTACCAATAGAATTTCAATATTTTTTGCAGGTACCGATTAAGAAAAGAGGAAAATGGATTCTAGACAGTGGTTGCTCAAAACACATGACAGGCGACAAAAATATGTTAACTAACATTATCTACTCAGATGGAGGATCTGTCACTTTTGGAGATAATTCCAAAGGTTACATCATCGGCAAAGGCGATGTGAGCAATGACGGTACATCTAATTTACCTCTTATTACAAATGTCTTATTAGTTAAAAATTTAAAACATAACTTACTAAGTATTAGTCAATTGTGTGATAAAGGTTTTAACATAGTATTTTCTGAAAATAAATGTAATATTTTTGATCATAACAAAAATATTATTTTCGAAGGAGTAAGAGATCGTAATATTTATATTTTGAATATGAAAATAAATCATAATACAAATATGTGCTTATTAGTCAAAGAAAATGATCCTTGGCTATGGCATAAAAGATTTTGTCATATAAATTTCAAAGCTATTAATAAATTATCCAAAAACAATTTAGTAAAAGGATTACCTAAAATGAATTTTAAGGTAAATAGCATTTGTGATGCTTGTCAACTAGGAAAGCTAACTAAATCTTCTTTTAAATCTAAGAAGATCATCTCAACATTACAACCTCTTGAGTTGTTACATCTAGACTTATTTGGACCAACTCAGACTCAATCTATTAATCACAATAGATATGTTTTTGTAATAGTTGATGACTTCTCTAGATATACTTGGACTTTATTTATGAAAAACAAAAGTGATACATTTGAAAATTTCAAAATCTTTGCTAAACGTATTCAAAATATTAAAAATCTAAAAATTAAAAACATTAGAAGTGATCATGGAGGTGAATTTGAAAATGAAATGTTTGAGAAGTTTAGTAATAAAAAAGGAATATTTCATAACTTTTCATTTCCAAGAACGCCTCAAAAAAATGGAGTTGTTGAACGTAAAAATAGAACACTTCAAGAATGTGCTAGGACTTTATTGAATGGAACCACTCTTCCAAAACAATTTTGGGCAGAAGCCGTTGCTACTGCTTGTTATGTCCTAAATCGTGTCTCTATTCGACCTTTAACTAAACATACTCCATATGAACTCTTCATCGGTAGAAAACCTAATATATCTTACTTTAAAGTTTTTGGTTCTAAATGTTTTGCCTTAAATACGAAAGATCAATTAGGAAAATTTGATCCAAAATCGGATGAATGTATATTCATCGGATATTCAGAACGATGCAAAGCATATAGAATCTATAATAAAAGAACTAAATCTATTGAAGAAACACTTCATGTATCATTTGATGAAAATTTCAAAATTAAAACAAATGATGATGAAGACATTATAATAAATTCAAACTCTACTTTTGACAACAATACACCTGACAATACTTCTTCTATAAATCAAATTGAAACTGAATTAAAAACTCCTCCAAGAATTTTAAAAGATCATCCTATTCAAAATATAATAGGAGAAATTGATGAAAGAGTTAAAACAAGGAATCAACTAAATCAAATGGGTCATATAGCTTTTCTTTCTAATATAGAACCTAAAAATATTAAGGAAGCCTCAACTGATGATTATTGGATTATTGCGATGCAAGAAGAACTAAACCAATTCGAAAGAAATAACGTTTGGGATTTAGTTCCACGACCAAATGATCAATCAATTATTGGCACTAAATGGGTTTTCAAAAATAAAGCTGATGAAAATGGTAATATCACTAGAAATAAAGCTAGATTAGTTGCACAAGGATATAATCAGGAAGAAGGAATTGACTATGAAGAAACGTTTGCTCCTGTCGCAAGATTAGAAGCAATACGAATCCTATTAGCCTATGATTGCTTTCATGATTTCAAATTATATCAAATGGATGTTAAAAGTGCATTTTTAAATGGATTTATTAAAGAAAATGTTTATGTTGAACAACCTCCCTTATTTATACACGAACAATTTCCAGACCATGTTTATAAACTTAAAAAGGCTTTATACGGTTTAAAGCAAGCACCTCGTGCTTGGTATGATCGTTTAAAAAGTTATTTAATCGACTCTGGTTTTGAAATTGGAAAGGTTGATCAAACTCTTTTTATTAAGAAAAAGAAACATGATATTTTAATTGTTCAAATCTATGTAGATGATATTATTTTTGGATCAACTAATGATAAATTATGTCAAGAATTTTCTAAAATAATGACAAATGAATTCGAAATGTCTCACATGGGAGAATTAACAGATTTTCTTGGACTTCAAATTAAACAAGTTAATAATGGCATTTTTATAAATCAAGAAAAATATTGTAATAATTTAATCAAACGCTTTGGTATGGAAAATACTTTTGCCAAACCAACTCCTATGAGTACAACTGTACAACTTGAAAAAGATGAAAATGGCAAGAGTGTAGACCAAAAATTATATCGAAGTATGATTGGATCATTATTATATTTAACCGCTAGTAGACCCGATATAATGATGAGAGTTTGTTTGTGTGCACGATTTCAAGCCGATCCTAAAGAATCACACATTAGAGCAGTGAAACATATTTTACGTTATCTCAACAAAACCAAAGATTTTGGACTATTTTATCCAAAAGAATGTCCTTTTGAATTAGTGTCATATAGTGATGCTGATTTTGGAGGAAGTCGGACGGATAGAAAAAGTACAAGTGGGACTTGTCACTTCATTGGACGGTCTCTAGTATCTTGGTTCAGTAAGAAACAAAATTGCGTATCTCTTTCTACTTGTGAAGCAGAATATATATCTGCAGCTTTGGCATGTGCTCAAATAATTTATATGCAACAAACTCTTCAAGATTTTAGTTTTAAATTATCTAAATCTACAATCTTCTGTGGTAATTCTAGTGCTATTAATTTATCTAAAAATCCAGTAAACCATTCATGGACAAAACATATTGATATTCGTCATCATTTTCTTCGTGATAATATTGAAAAAGATATAATCAATCTAGAATTCGTATCTTCGGAAAATCAATTAGCAGATATTTTTACCAAACCATTAAATGAAAACACTTTTGTAAAATTGAGACGAGAACTTGGAATTATCTCTTTCAAAAATTTATGAAGTTTACCTCAACTCAATTCTGTTTTTATTTAAAGGTTAATATAAAAAACTTGTTTTAATCCACAACATATTTTTTCTTGGTTAAAATTAAATTATTCTTCTTTTAATCTTAACCATTCATTATTTAGCTTTCAGTTTTTTTTATAAATTCTTTCGTTCCGAAGAAAATTGTCATTCAGCTTATTCTTTACAAAGGTGAAAGCAAAAATTCAATTATGTTTTTTAACTTTGCATTATTCATATATACCATGGCTGGTTCATCTTCAGATGAGCCTTCCTATTCATCTGAATATTCGTTAATTAATTTTGAAACACCTAGTTCTGGGTCTTTCGAACTTCCAACACCAACTCCAGCTTATATTCCGATATGTCCACCACAAAGTCATCATACGGGGTATACGCCAGAAAATAAACGCACGCGAAGAAATTTATTTCCATCTCCAACTACTAAGGAAAAGATAGATGACTTACATCACTATCAGAGGGAAACACTTAATCTTCAGCGTGAAATGTATTTTGAGCAAAAGAGTCATGGTAGACGACTCAGTTTTCTTGAACGTTGTACTGCAAAAATATGTGGTTCATCTCCGATCAACACAAATGCACATATTCATTCACCTCAACGTCCTCATGTTTCCCCAAATTCGTGGGATCGTCAGCCTCAATGGTCTCCCATTAAACAGTCTGATGAACAAAATCAACACGAATCATCCAAAGGGAAGTCTCCGAAGTCTCCAAAAACTCCAAAGACTCCTAAGTAGATAATATATATGATTGTATGTTGATTTGGTTATTCATGTTTACTTTGTATTTTTTTAAAAAATAAATAAATATTTGAATATATTTTTTTTGATCTTCAAAATAAGCAAAAATATTCATCATCAGACATACAAACGTCTATACTTTTTCAACAGACGTCTGTAAAACACCTTCTTTTACTTTTTTTCAGCCACACAGACATCTGAAGCATTTATCACAGACGTCTAAATTAAGTATAAAAAGTTTCAAAATTGTCTGTTATTCTTTTTAGTCGTCTGTTCTAACAATTTAGACGTCTAAACTTCTCTTAATTGTTTCTTATCTACAGAACTTCAGACGTCTGTATATTTTTTAGACGTCTGAAACCCTGTTAAAAAGAAAACAATATAAATCATGCCAACGGGTTCTTTTCTTCATCACGTCTATTTTTTTCTCAAAATCAAAATTCAAAACCCTAGCCTTCTCCAAATTAAACAATGGCGCCCAAATCAAAACACAAGAAACAAAAAGGGGATTCTTCTCAACATTCTTCTCATATTCTCCCTTCAGAAGATCAAATTGCAGCTTGGCTCTATCATGAACCCCGAAGTATGGATCGTTACAAACATCTATCTTCTCTGCCATCATTTCATGGTATTTTTCATGATCTTGATCATTTTCCTACGTACAAACTTAGGCTCTATACTGATAGATCTCAAATCACTAGTCTTATTGATTTCAAAGACAATCAAGTCAACATTTGTAGACTTAGTGTCCTGTTATTTCTTGCAAATGTCAACAATCCAAAAATTAGGCTGCATCGAGATAAAGGAACGCTTTGGACAAGCGTATTTGGAAACATTCTTCAAATAACTCCTGCTGACATTGGACGAATTTTAAAATGTAGCTCGGATGGGGTCGATTTAGATGATTTTAAGTTAGAAGGAGAGGATCTTAAACAAATAGAATATTATCTTTTTGAACCTGGAAAGTCCACAGATAGATCAAATCATCTTCGTCCCTGACCTCGATTATTGCTTAGAATGCTAATAAAAACAATTTTTCCCCGGCAAGGAAGCCATGAGGTCATTTATGATGATGAAGATAAGGCGCTTCAATCAATATTATCGAATTCTCAAATCAATTGGGCATAATATTTTTATGATGCATTTCGTACTTATCACGACTCGAAGAAGCGTTCAATTGTCTATGCCCCCTATATTACTCGTATTCTAACTGATCTGTCTATTCCAAGTCCGTCAATTGAATTTGAAAAGATTAAGGTATCCAACATTCGCTTCTTTAGTTTGATGGGATTACCGGAATCTCCTCCGACATTTCCAACATACACTGATTTTAAAGCGGAACAACTAGCTTTACAAAAAGAAAAAGGAAAAACAAAAGTAGGCAGTTCCGGACATGATGGAGATGAAGGAGATACTGAACAAGAAGGGGATGATGAAGATGAAAGGGAAGATGAAGAAGGAGAAGATGAAGCTTTTGAGCAAACTTTTATCCAAAGTTCAATCCCGGAAACTTACGAGATTGAACTAATTTCTGGTACTTCACGCACTTATACTAAAAATGAAAAACTCAAGTCTGACATCACCATCTCTAAAAATCAAAAGAAAATCTCTCAACAAATTGCACAAGGCTTTTCTTCCATCAATTCTAGATTCGATGATTTAGATGCCAAAGTCGAAGAGAATTCACGAGAATTGAAAAATGTCAAGACAATTCTTCGTCAATTGTGGAAAAAGTCTCATGGATCTTCTCCTCCTTCCTCTCCAACTTGGGGAGAATGGTGAAAGAAGATGTTTTTCTTTTGGTTTGCCTTTTGGTCCAAAAACTTCATTATCATAAAACTTCTATTTTTTTTATGTTTAAAACTTATAAGTTGTTTTTTTTTGTATAATTTTCTATGTCTCTCTTAGTCCATTGTGTTGGTTAAACAAATGCTCTGTCTTAAAAATTGATTTGTTATTATCATTTTTGTACATGCTTGGTCTGTCTACACTTCTTAACTATTTTGTTATTCACAGTTTTGTCATTTCTTTATATCTAAACACCCCCTACAACTCTTTTTGTTAATGACAAAGGGGGAGAAATAATAACATTTCTGCTATATAAATTGGTCATATTGACAGGGGGAGAAAAAGGTATGGTTATACTAACCGTTGAATTATATAGTTGTCATCATCAAAAAGGGGGAGAATGTTGGAACCTGCCTTCTTCGATTTTAATGCGACAACTATATATTTCAACCTATATACTATAATGTCAAATATTCTTGCAGGAATCTACAAGAGAAGCTATTATCATATCATCAACAAGATTAAGTTCTCAAAATTTTATTATTTCTAAGTTAGATATTTTTGTACAATCTCTGATATGATGATAAAACACACACACAAATATACTTTTGAAAATCATGCTTTAAAATAATAAATATCTTTAATTATTTAAAAGATATAAAAAGGTATTTTCAAAATTATATAATATCTCAAGTTCAAAAGTGCTAAAATAAAGAAAGGAACAAAACAGTACAGATTTAGATGTCTGTATATTAATTCAGACGTCTGACATCAATATCAGACGTCTAAAGATAATATAACAGACGTCTGAACTCTATGTATATAGTGCTTCTATTTCTATATGAAATAGACGTCTGTCAATTTAATAACAGACGTCTGTCATCCTAGACAGACGTATGAAATGACTGTTTTTTTCTTTCTTTTATTTTTGAATTTTAAAACTTTATTCAGACATCTATCACTTTTCTCTCAGACATCTGAACTTGACGAACTGAAGCATCTCTTCATGAAATATCAAATTCTGAAGAGTTGTCTTCTTCACCAAGAGTTGCACTTCTTCTAATAGTTGCAACTATTAAATTAAGACTATTCAATACTATAAATAGAGATGAAAATCCACTATTTAAAATACCAATTCTTTCTATCTATACTTGCTTTGTATTATCATAATCACAAGCGATTTTCAATCTCTACTTCCTATCTTTTGCACATTCAAATCATCATATCAAGAAGATTATAGGAAGGGTGTACTACATTGACTATATTCGTGTTATTCAAAGAACACACAAGTCAAGAAACAATTTACCAAATTGTATTTGAAGTCCTATTTGGTTGCTTAGGCGGAAAAGTCTTGTTCGGTTGCTCAGGCGGTGTAATACCTGTTCCTCCGGGTTAAGTGAGGGTTGTTAGAGAAATTCCAGAAGGAGTCTGGGACTGGACGTAGAACGAGAAGTTCGAACCAGTATAAAAATCCCTGGTGTCTTTTTATTACTGCCATTTACTATTATTTATAATTCCGCACTTGCTAGTCGTAGTTTAACTATATTATCGATCCATATACACTTTCAATACATGAGGAAAAAAGACGGAAATAATCGATTGGCCCATAAATTTTAATAACGTTAAGAAGCGAGTCATCAATAATGGGCTGAACTTACCAGTGCTTGTGTCCATTATTCATATCAGAATTTGCATTTGTTGCTAACTTATGAAATTGCCATTTAGCCTGCACAAAAAATGTTTAGTTTAAGTTAGGCATTAAAAAGTACATGTACTGTTTGATGAAGGGGTGAAGTAAATGAAGAGGTGACAGGCGTGGTAGTAAAACAAGTATAACAAGTTGTTGATGATGTATGAAGAGGGGAGTAGTGGTATATGTGAAGTGATTGTTTGAAATGTAGTGTTGTATTATTGTGGAGGGATGAGCAGAGGGGTGGTGTATGAACTGTTTGTTGGTAAGTTGGTTGTATGGCAGTGCTATAGCAAGTATGAAGGGAGTGAATGAGAAAAGGTGGTTGCTGGCAAGGGGTAGGGTAGCTGGTTTGGTCCGTGCACTGATATGTGCAGGCAGAACAAAGAGGGTTCAGTGAAGCAGTGTGAAGTAGCAATAATGGGCTGTGGCAGTTTGTTGTGATAGAGGAGTGTGGTAGGATATGTATGCAAGTGGAGGTTGACAGTATGGTTGAAATATGGGCTGTGAACAGTGAAAACGGAGAAGTAATGAGTGAATATTTCTGTAAAACAGTGAATAAAAATGATGTAAAACAGAAAATGTAAAATGTAAAGAAAATGAAATATTTTTTTTATTTTGAAATTGTGGATGTTTCTTCTTGTTTTGTTTTTAAAAATAAAAATGCAAGTGCAAATGCAATTAGACAAACAACAATCACACACACAAATGCAAACACACAAATGCAAACAAAATTAACACAAAATCACAAAACAATAATTTTTTTAAAATGCAAGTTAACAAGCACAACAAACGCACAATAAAATAAAAAAAAAACAATTCGTAGAATAGAAATAAAATCAAACAATTCCCCGGCACAAAAAATAGAGCAGTAGTAGATGATTGCAGTAATGGTGCAGGGGATGTCGAAAATGTAGCTTTCTGTAGAGCGAGATCAATGGACTACTACCTTAGCCTAAGGTCGTCTAACTCAGACCGCTATAACTCCTATTTGGGTTCCATAATATATTCAATTCATCATAGGAAGAAATGAATTCTTTTAGGCAAATTAATGTCTAATATTATTTTAAATACATTCGATAGTGTGAGTGGTTTGTTGCAAATTGATGCCCTACACACACTGTTATCCTGTAATATATACGAAGGGATGCTTGTTGCTCTTATCCAAAATTTATATCCATCAATGAAATGGGACATATATACTTACATATCTTGTTTCATGTATAATTTCTTTTTACTGAAGCATATATAACACACGTGAAAACCACATGCTACCAGATAGTTATTTCTCAGGAATTAACTTCATCATACAACCCAAATAGTGATAACTTGAATGAAGTAGTGAAATTAAACAAAGAAAATACTATTTTTTACATCTTTAAGTTAAGCAAGTTTTGGATATTCATAGTAGTGGTGCAAACTAATCGATTTGTGATGTAGCAAGCTGATATGTGAGGACCTGAACTTACCAGTGCTTGTGTCCATTATTCATATCCGAAGTCTGCAACAAAAACACCGATCAAGTATCCCTGTAAAATATCTTATTAGTAATTATTCTAAAAAAAACTAAAGAATTACAGAAAATGAAAGATTTCAACTGGCAAGTAAAGCATGATGAGCATAAAAATAATTACCCAACTATCCAAACCCCCTCATCGTGATCAGAACGTGCATAAATTGCATTTAAATCAACTTCCTCTGGTAGACTTAAGTCGATGGAGAAAGGTGGATTCTCATCAAATTGATTATACTCTTCTTCATCCACCACATCACCAATCCCAACAATGCGTCTTTTGCCGGGAAGAACAATAGACCACTTATTATCGGTAGGATCGGTCACGTAAAAAACTTGTTTTGCTTGAGATGCCAAGATGAGTGGATCATTATCATGACTCACTTGACCAAAGTCAACCAATGTGAATCCATGTTCATCCACTCGTACAGCACGACGATTGTCAGCCCATCTACATCGAAATAGCGGGATTGTGAAGTCTTTGTACTCAAGTTCCCAAATATCCTCGATTATCCCATAATATAGCATTGTCGCATTTATTGGTCTGTTATCTTTAGCACTAGCAAATTCTCTTGAAGATGCAACGATGCTAACTCCACTATTTTGCATTTTGCTCTTCTCATCCTGACGCTTTGTATAAAAGACATAACCGCTTATATCATATCCTTCCCATGAATTGACATGCAATCGAGGCCCATATGCTAACCATTTTATTGTATCTGAAATACCATGATTTGTTTGAGACAATTGAAACATTACCGTATGTTTAAACCATATGACAAAAGAGCGGTTATGTTCATTCGTCAACCACCTTTCGTTCTTTGAAGGATTTTGAGACTTTAGAATTGCCATGTGCTCCTCCAAGTAAGGATGTACCTCACTAAGGTGCTGCAAAACAAGTAGCTGAGCTTTGTGCAACATCTCATCACCAATTGAAATCAATTTTGATCCAGTTATGCCCTGGCCATCAAGTCGTCCTTCATGTCGAGACTTACGAAGTCCAATAGGTTCAACACCAGTTAAGTATGGAGTGACAAATTCTATAACCTCCTCAGCTACAGTAGCTTCTACGATACTGGCTTCAGGTCTATATCTGTTTTTTGTTTTTCTTTTTAAAGTTCCCATATGCATTCCAAACGGATACATATATCTCATAAATACAGGACCACAAATTTTGATTTCTCTTACAAGATGAACAACCAAATGCAACATAACATCGAAAAATGAAGGTGGAAAATACATCTCAAATTGGCATAAGGTAACAATAACATCGGCTTGTTGAGCATCCAATGTATCAGGATCAATTACCTTGCTACAAATTATATTAAAAAAGAGACAAAGCTTTGTAATAACATGCCTAACATGTTTAGGCAATATACCTCTAATTGCAACAGGTAATAAATGTTGCATCAACACATGGCAATCATGAGACTTCATACCGGTCAATTTCAAATCCTTCACTGATACACGACTGCTAATGTTTGAAGAATAACCTGTTGGAACCTTCACACCACAAAGACACTCACATAAACTAGTTTTCTCTTTTTTGGACAATGTATAACATGCGGGGGGCAAATAGGTATGTTTACCTTTCTACACCGGTGCTAACTCCTTCCGGATACCCATTTTCAACATATCTTGCCTAGCTTTCTCACCATCTTTTGTCTTACCAGGTATATTCAAGAGTGTCCCAACGATACTGTCACAAACATTTTTTTCTATATGCATTACATCTAGACAATGTCTAACCTGTAAATGTCTCCAATACGGAAGTTCCCAAAATATAGATTTCTTCTTCCATGAGCCTTCTAAAAGAGGAAATACTTTGCCAAATGCATTTTCAATATCCTTGACCCGTTCGTAAACATCATTTCCTGTTAATGGCAAACGAGAAACTCCATTCTCTATCTCCCGATTAAAAGGCTTCTTCTTTTTACGATAAGGATGATTAGGAGGGAGAAATCTACGATGATGCATATACACATTTTTTTGCAATAATGTAAACGCTCAACAACCATATCATCTTCACAAATTGGGCATGCTTTGGCACCTTTTGTACTATAGCCAGACAAGTTACCATACGCAGGAAAATCATTTATGGTACAAAAATCATGGCGCGCAATGTAAAATTACTTTGACTATATGCGTCAAACACACGCACACCTTTATCCCATAGAAGTTTTACATCATCAATAAGAGGAGTTAGGTAAACATCGATGTCGTTTCCTGGTTGTCGTGGTCCAGAGATTAAAAGAGACAACATGATATATTTGCGCTTCATACTCAAATGAGGTGAAAGATTGTAAATCACCAAAAGAACATGCCAAGTACTATGTTGACTACTAAAATTGCCAAATGGGTTTATGCCATCTGTACAAAGACCAAGTCTGAGATTTCTAATTTCTTCACCAAAATCAGGATACATTGTATCAATGTTTCTCCACTGTGGAGAATCAGCTGGATGCCTCAATAATCCATCATTTTTCCTCACATTTACATGCCGCCTTAAGTTTTTTGCATTTTCTTTATTTGCAAATAAATGTTTAAGCCTTGGTATAATTGGCAAATACCATAAGAATTTTGCTGGAGGCCATTTCTTATTTGGGTCATTGTGAATGTTCCCTCGCGACTTGTAACGGGATAATCCACACTTGGGACACTCGTGCAAGTTCTCATATTCATTACGATACAATATACAATCATTTGGACATGCATGTACCTTTTTATATCCTATACCAATTAGGCACATAATTTTCTTTGCCTCATAGTTAGAAGTTGGAAGCTCATTACCTTCCGGAAGCATGTCATTCAAAAGTTCCAACAAAGATGTAAAACTTTTATCACTCCACCCATGCTTTGCTTTTAAATTGAAAAGCTTGAGCACAGCAGACAATGTTGTGAACTTAGCACAATTAGGAAACAAAGGCTTCTCGGCATCAATTAATATTCTTTCATACAACTTTGGCTCTTCCATCAAATGTTCTTCAGCATCACGAAACATCTCATGAACACAATCATTCTCATCATTCGCGTCATTATTCATGTTATCTGCTCGGTCATTCTCATCATTCTCATGATTATTAGAACTAGCTCCATTAAGTATACTTTCACCATGCCATATCCACCACGTATAATTTTGCTTAAACCCATGACGGATTATGTGATCTCTAATCTGATCTATGTTACGAAGTCTTCTCTTATTTTTGCAGTGTCTACAAGGACAAAAAATAGTTTCTTCCCCTCTTCTTAATTGATCATTCAGTGCACAATTGATGAACTCTTCAATTTTGTTTAGGAACTCGTCATCGTTACGTTTTACGTTGTACATCCAACTACGATCCATATGCAAATGCTAGAGACACACTACACAAGCAAAAAAAACATTGGATTACGAAGAGCATTCATTATTAAATCAATATTTTTAGCTAATTCAAGTGGAGTGGATAATCAGGTCAACATCACTCCACAAACACAAGCACACTAAACTGCACAACAAACAAAAAAAATCTCACCTAATGTTATTATTCACGATGGGAAGGAAACAGAGTCTATTCATGTGGAGGTATGAGAAAGTTCAGAAGGGGATTATTTCAAAAATCTTACTGAGATTGGAATGGAACATGTTGTCAATGATTGTTTATTATTTTCAACTATCAGGTGAAGTGGCAAGTACAAGCCAAAGGAGAGTATGTTAGTATGTTTAGTATTTCTGTTTATGAAATACACCAGTGACATTAACAATATCAGAGAACATAAGTTGAATATAATGTATTTAGCATATGTGCACATGTTCATTGAGGGACGAGTATTTTTGGTATTTTTTGCAATCTCAAGTAAAACCTCATGCCATGCATGGCTGTAAAAGCAAATATTTTATCAGAGTAGACCATATTTTAGCAGCTATGATATGGCATGGGTACAGCTAGATATTAATCATCTGGCACAAACTTTAATAATTGGCTTGTAATATATGCACGTGTCTACGTGTATTGAAGATTTAAGTTACTATAATAGATGCAAGCATTACCCAGTTTCAAATTTACAGTAATATATTTATAGTCAACTGTATCACTGTAATAGTTTCCAACAAAGACATTAAAAGTTTTTGTACGAAGCAAGTGTTCTTAATCTCAAAGTTAAACTACACAACTAAGGAAATCAGATCTGAGAACTGAAATGATAATAAAGAATGCAAACATAAATAGAATTATTACTCTCTTGGAAACAAACAGCAACAGCTAAACATGCTGGAGATGAAAATGCCAAGAAGCGCAGAAAATCATATGATTACTATTAAAAGAATGCTAAGCACACTCTCCTTTAGACATAATAAAATCATATGATTGTTTATTATTTTCAACTATCAGGTGAAGTGGCATAAATCAATAGACATAATAAAGGAATTATAGGACAATAGTAAAAATGTGCAACTCATATGAAGAAATAAATGAGGGAAATGGTATCTATAAAGTGCTCTCAGAATATGGTGCTAGCAACACTAATTGTCATTTCGATGCAAATCTGAAGGCAAAATCGGCCACTGCCATGCCAAATTTCATGGCTGCAAATTTAACAACTACACTAGTTCAACAAATCACATAAGCTATTCTCACAGTGGATGCTTGTTAAGCCGGCAAAGGGGTCAGTAATAATGCACCAGTCTCATCATTGAGCGATCGCCACCAAGGAGAAAAACAGCAAATTTCCAGCCTTGTTTTATTTACAAATGTTCATCTATACAATAATTCTAAAGGTTCTTAATTTTTGCAGGCTCTACGTGAGAATTCTGTACTGGCAAATGCTCAGTTGGGTACTGAAAATAAGTTACTAAATCCAATAACTCAATTCATGGTATCCCCTCTCAAACTTCTATCGTTAACGCAAAAAAGTAAGTCGTGGAAAACAAATTATGCAATGCTCTGAAGGAAGTTAAGAGAAACAAGCAGAATAAGATGGGTGACCAGGATTGGCTCAATAACTCCTTTGCCTAGAAGGAGTGATAGAATCTCATCTAAATAATCATGTTTATTGTCTGTTGGAGGGGTTCAAATGACCCAGAGAGCTGGTTAGATATAACCAAAGTGGTGAATATTAATAAGTGTTCTTTCGTAGCATTAATTGAGACAAGATCCAGAGAAATAACTTTCATATTTTATATGTATTGGGAAACTAAATGGTGGAGAACTGATAATTCCAATCAATATAACAAATGTAGAACTCTGATCTATATGCACAGTGAGGTGTGGGGTGGTCATGTAATTTCTATGAGTAAACAACACATCAATACCATTTTGTATAACAAAGTAGGAGGAGAATTAATATATATGGTGGTATATGCAACAAATCATGAGATAGAAAGAAAATGACTTTGGGACACTCTTGAGAAAGAAGCTAACATATATAACATCCCTTCGATAGTGTTAGGGGATTTTAACTATCTGATCTGATGTTGATGAATGAGAAAAGTTGGGGTAATTTTTTAACTTTTTGTAAAACTTATGAACTGAATGAATGTCTTTTTAAATGTACTTTGATGGAGCATGAATTTAGAGGTATCAAATTCACATGGAGATCAGGCCCACTTGGAGATATTGGTTGTAAATTGGATAGGATCTTAGTGAATTATGAATACCCATCGTGAATACCCATGTCTACCACATTACAACTCCTCCAAACCATCAAGTCCGACAGCAACTTGCCATCACCCACTACCCTACACCTGAACCTCTTACAACTTCTTTCCACTGCCAACTCGACCAACCTGCCTCTGCCACTAACTGCTACCATTCAACCCAATCACACAACTACCTTGCCTTGCACTGCATTCCCTTCCAGCAGTACAAACTAAAAATGGCAAACCAACCGGGGTGTTTGATTTTTAAATCTTCTCATCCGCTCTTCTCATATTTTGTAATGCAAGTTGAAAACGCGAAACTCAAAATATAACTAAATGAGCCTAATCTAATCATGATATAGAAAAGAAAACGTAAGTATTCAGATACCAATTTTTTGACATGAATTCTATAGCGAAGTGCCTAAAGGGGTCTCGAAATATTTGCCAAGAAACAATTTGGGTTCATGTAATCTACGGTGACATGCTTAAAAGGGTCTTCGAAAATTAATTCTGCAAATTTCCGTTTTTGCCTCAGTGCTATTACGTTTATTAGTTGTACATCACATTTTATGGATGCTGGCATTGTGGTCAACATATAACTTTATTAATGCATTGTTGAAATCACATTTTATGGGTGCTAAGGTTAATGATATTTTGAATATATATGTGCTGTGAACGTGGTTGGTCCACTTTAAATACCATTTGGCTACCGGACACACACACACACAATGACTGTATGACCTTTCGGTTCATACATCTTGTCTATCAAAAATAAAATGATAGTTTCATAAACAGTTCCTTAAATAATAGATGTAAGACTACATTCATCTTGCCCAACCCAAACATCACTCAAATGGAAGACTTGGGCACTGATAGAACGGTGATGATGATCTTGGAAAAATGTTACATTTAGGTATCGAAATTCAATGGCGGGAAATTTTACAAAAGAGACCAAATTAACATTTTAATGTGGTATGCATGTAAACATGTGAAAATGCTACCTTGGTACTCATCAAATGAACACTAGCATCGTGTTTCAGGAAGTAAAAATTATATATTGACCACATTGCCAAAAAATGAGTACCAAGAACAGAAAACAACAAGAAGAAGTCAATAATTCAGAGGATAGTACCTCTCTTCCATCAAGCCCTTTCATGGTTTTTAAAGAATCTATCTCAAAAATATATGAATTTTTCTCAAAAAAGTCGATGTCATCAAGAAAAGAAAATTTTATACCTGAAAATCAATCAGCAAACTCGAAACTCGACACTCGAAATCAACCGATCGCTTAACGATGATTTTATGGTTTTTTTTTCTTTGAAGCACGCGAATTATTTTGGGGAATAGAATGGGACGGCAGAAAAGAACTACAAACGCGGGAATAACCTACTTTTGAAATTGCATCGCGTACGAAAGGAAACCGATGCGAAAAGTATTATGTTGGACATAGTTGCATCGGTTGACTTTAAAACCGATGCGACTAAAACTATTTGCACCGACGTATTTGCATCAGTTGTTGGTGACAACTGATGCAAATTTGACTTTTTTATTACCTACTGCTTTCCACGTACCAATTGCATCGGTTATTACGACAGAACTGATGCCAATAGTTCTATTTGCATCAGTGTTTACTTAAACCGATTCAAATGAGGCGATGCAAATGGCCTGTTTTGTAGTAGTGGTAGCATCCCTTCGACTCTTTCGAAAGGTTTAGCTGGAGCTCTTTCCTCTTGTTTTTCTTTGTTCTCTGCTCAAACTGGTTTCGACTTAGTCGAAATGGGTTTTTTGGTAGTAACATTTGCCCCCCTCTCCCGCGAAGGGATGCTCTTTCCAAGTCATCTATGCCGAAATCTAAAATTTTCCCGCCTCTTGGTCTTCCCGTATGAATCTAGGCCGTCTACTTAAATCCGATCTGATGGCTGGTAGCTCTCGATAACTTTTCTTATAAGTACGCTCTTCTTCTTCTTTCCCTTTCACTTTTCTACAAACCAAATTGAAAGTAATGAGTTCTAAAAATTTTCAAATTTCCTTCTCAATCAAGGAAATAACCAGATCTAAATGTAAGTTTGAGATTTCTTTTTTCTGCTCTTATAATCTCTCTTTATCTTTGTTTTCCTATGTTTTACGGCGAATCTCACCCTCTCAGATCTAATAATTAGGATTTTAATTTAGAAATGTTTGAATTTTAATTTCCTGGAAGTAAGTTTGATTCGATTTTCTAGAATTATTTGAGTTTTAAAAATTCGATTTGTCTGAGAAAACTTTGCTATTCAGTTTCATGAATCGATAAGGTTTGTTTCTCATTTTGAATTTATTTCAGTGTTTTTGATTACTTTTACTTTTAAGAGAATCTGAATTCTTACTTATAAATTTTGAAATTGAAAATGGTTTATTCATGTTGAAATTTGTTTTCTTAACGGGTTTGATTTTTTATTTAACATATTTTGAAATACTGGATTTACAAGCGGGTTTGGATAAGACAAAAGATTATGTTTTCTTTGCCTGGAAGTTTCGAGTTGTACGGATGAAAAATTGGCGCCATGCATTGACCTATACACCCATTCGAAAGGAATCAAGGCAGCAACATTGGTTTTGCTTTCCTAGCCCCTTTCGATGGGGTCGAAAGGTATTGTAGCGTGAATTTGATCAACCTTGCCGAAGGGTTATATAGCAGAATGCTGTCATCCCTCTCGAAAGCAAAACATTTTGACTCAGTCGAAACCTTGTGTGCCGATTGAAATCCTTTCTCTTTAGTACGTTTCGAAACCATAATGCCCCTTCTTCCCTTTCGAAACCTTTTGTAGCGACCCAGTTGAAACCCTCTATAATTACCTTTCTTCAACACTATCGAAACGTTCCAAGTTCATACAAATTTAAACCTAGGACCTTTCGACTCGATGGGTACACAAGGTTTCAACAACATTCATATTTTCCTTAGAAAATTTAAGTCATTGGTTTCGACTGTGTCGAAGGGACTTGTTGTATTGTTTATGAAACATTTCTTGTATGTACTTTTTCAAGATTTCAAGTTACCTTTAACTATTTTCCTTTTTACAACTTAGTTCCTATTGAGCTTTCGGCATTGATGAAAGTGCCAACTGATTATATATTTCAACCCTTCCTTTCGACCTTGTCGAAAGCTCGTTGAATGTTCTATATTTAGGTTTTCGACTCAGTTGAAAGGTGTTTGTTAAGCGTAAATTTTTCTTCCCCTTTCGTCTCTGTTGAAAGCTCCATATTTTTTTATTTTTAATTTTAACATTCTTCCAAGAATTTGAAGTTCTATATTTGGTTTTGTGTTTAATTTACTTTAGCAAGTTTTACTAATTCTTGAAAAATGCTAAGTTTATAATAAACTGAGAATTTTACTGAAATAATTTCACCTTGCAGAACCATGAGCTACCCGAAGAAGGTTGAAGCTTCTTCTAAGCATTTATTCTATCTACTTAAGACGAAGTAGATGCTATCCTTAGTGACTTCAGCATTACTGGCGTTGAAGCCATTCCTTCCAAGGAAACATATACCATCAACAATCCTCCCGAAGAGTTCTTTGCTTATACCGTCATCCATATATATCATGGGGGGTTTCTGCCTTTTCCAGAGTTTTTATCCAAGCTCCTTTCTTATCTCGGGATTACTCCGATCTGATTGTCGCCAAACGTTTACACCTATCTCCTATCATTGGAGATGATGGCATTGGAGTTTGGGCTCCTCTCTCTTAGTGCTGAAGTGTTGAACTACTTGATCCGGGTGATTAAGCTTAGCAATCTCAACAGCCAAATATTCATACCCAACCCACAAAAGAAGCTAATATCAGATGGGATTAATAAATTTAGAGACTGGGAGAACCAGTTTTTTTGTTAAGTCCTTTCCAAACATCAGTAGGACTTTCACTTCCCCTCGTAAGTCCAGATTTTTGTTATCTTCCTTCATTTAATGTTTTCTCTTGTCTAATCTTTGCTTTTGTTAGGTGCCCCTGTTAAAGAGCTCAATGATGATGATAAGAGAATAGTCGAATCTCTGATTGCGGCCTCAAGCCAAGTTGGGAGCAGATTGACGCTGTTAACTCCAAAAAATTTACGAAAGCACTCCCTTATACCGGCAGGCTGAAGGATCCTAGGCAATCCTCCCTCTGTTTAATATACCTCCGAAAACAAACGCTTCCTTTCCCTAGGAGACCCATCAACTTTCTCTCTTAAGTCACCCATTTGTGCTGACCACTCTAGTATGTGATAAACACTGCACTTGTTATATGAATTACTATGTCGTTTTTTCCAATTTATTCCGCTAACTCATAACCTTCTTGAATTCTTTTTAGTTGCTCCTTAAGTTAATGCCTGTTAGTGTGCCTCTCCTTTTCCTACAACTTCGGTGCACCATCTATTATCCAATCCCTCGCCAAAACTAAGAAGGCCATCAAAAGGAAGTTGGCGTCACCGATTGAAGCGGAACCTCCTCTAAGGGTTGCTAAGGTTATTGACATTGAGGAGAAAGAATATTCGTCTCTTGATAAAGCTCCGGAGAGCCCGATCGTGGAAGCTCCCAAATATAAATCCGAGCAAACTCCTACTATCATCGATCCTCTCTCATGTATAACCGTTTCTAGCTCTCCGTCCATACTCGAACAAATACAACAAGCTTTGGAGATGACTCCCTCTACAAAGCGTACTCCTCAAAGGCCAACATCTTCTTTTTCTTCTATCAATTTCGAAGAGATAGCCCAGTCTATCCTAAATTCTAATTCCTTCACCTCCATCCACCCGCATTCCTCTGTCTTTGATTTGGCGGGGCATTACCTCTTTTTAATAGAGCAACAATTTTTGATGAGTTTTACTTCAATCGACCTTATCATTACTAGTTTTCTATAAATCTCTAACTTGCATTGCACTTTCTTCTTTTAGATTTCCAAAAGCTGGTTAGTTTTGCACAAGCAGGCATCGAAATCTTCTATGAGTCCTCCAAGTTTCAGAAGGAAATTTCTGCTCTAAGGAACCAAGTGTCTTCTCTTTCTACAGCAAAAGATGAAGCGACCTTTGAACCGGAGCAGTTGAGAGCTTCTCTCGCCCAGTTAGAATATGATATTCTAGTAAAAAGAAAGGCCTCCAACTTCTTGCCGATGAGAAATTCACTATGAAGCTAACTATAAAAGATTTCGACGAGGAGAAGGCCCGCATAGCAGCAAAGAATATTTCTTTGAAAGAGAAGTTTAAGAAAAATAGGGCTACATTGAAACTTGCTGTCGATACCATCTCAGAAGCCAAACATCGAGTATCTCAGTTTCTTAATACTACACTTGGGGAAATCATGATGAATTCTTATTAAGAAGCCCTAATGCTCATATGCCGATAATTTTGAGAAGTGCCCTGACCTAAGCTTCCCCTCGCTCGATTCTACCCTTGTTGGTAGAGTAATGGGAGAAATTAACCAAATGAAGCAGGGGATTGGAGCTACTGAAGAGGAGGAAATGGATGCCTCTAAGATACTTTTTTCGATGTCCCATCCTTTGAAATCGAATCTGACTCTGAGGATGAGGGTGACAAGAATGATGCTACCTGTAACGACCTGAAATTTTCAACCATTCGCATCCATACATGTCGGATTTGAATTGCTCAAAATATCAGATTGTCAATTTAAATTTGGCAAAACTCAGCATATACAGTAAATAAAAAATCACAGAATCATAGAAATAGAGTAATATAACAATAATGCAGCGGAAACAAAGAATAGTAGTTCATGAAGCTACTATATATATATAACAGAGTTAAACAAGATACAACAGAAGTCACAAATACAAAGATGTCTCAATACAATAGTCAAATACAAGATCAGGATACATCACTGGAATCAATTGAATAACTGAAAGCTGGATATATAGCTGGATCTCCAAGCGAAGCGCCAACTCCAGAGGTGAGTCTCAAATGTTGTATCACTCAGTCTGACCCGAGCGTAAAGCAAAACACAAAACACTCGAGTCAGGATTAACATTCTTATATCAATAAATCCAACTCAAGTGAAATATCAACTGAAATACAAGTAACTCAAAGGATGTTTGGGATAACCATCCTCTAAGGATCCGTTAAATTATCTACTATGTAGTAATATACGCTATTATAATAATGTCTAAAGTAAAGTAAACTTACTTAAAAATAGCGTTAAGGCTTTACATTTTCCACCTTAACACATATATAGTGCCAATAGTCTATACAGTACCGTAGCACCTCCAGATCGGGAGGCTACCAGAGGATACTCCATAGGTACGACACAAATCAAACTCGTATAAGGCACGCTAGGGTAGGTGACACGGCACAACTAGGCAATGCCAGGGTAGATATACCAATTACACTTTCGGGCCAGTGGTAACGCATAGCAGCCACTACCGCCCACCTCGAGGCACACTCTCAAAATCCGAAGGTGCACACCAAATCAATCACAAAGTAATAGAATGGCATACGATGGAATGTGTCCGATCAGAGGAGCTACCTCATTAGCCCGTCAATTCCTCCTATTTTAGCCACCTTATGCCAACTCACGGGAGTTGGGTCCACGTATATACCTCATATAGGATCGTCGCCGCCATCCTGCTTCATTCTGGAATCTCCACTGCGTACACGGTTGTTAAAGTGGTTTTCGGTATCGACAGAGAGTATGCCCATATCTGATCCCGGTCTCTTTAACAACCAAACGTTATTATAACACCGTGGTCATTTCAAAATAGTTTATACTTCAAAACCAAAACATCATTTCCATTTTTAAACCATATCAAAACGATATCATTTTCACTTCAAATATATATCCATTTCAAAAATCATATCACTTTCCAAAGTTATAATACTTTCGAAATCATAAGTCTTTTAAAATCAAAACACTTTGGAAATCAAAACCTTGAAATTCATAACACTTTGAAACCATAGCTTTGAAATCAAAACTATTTGGAATCCATAACATTTTTCTCTTAAACAGTTTAGATATTAAAATTAGTATATATAGTAAAATAGTTTATAAAATAAAAATAGTTTATATAAAATAGTTATCAGTTAAAATAGTTTATAATAAAATAATTTATATTGAAAATGATTTATATTAAAATAGTTTATATTAAAATACATATCCATTTCAAATTAACTCGAATTCCAAAAATTCAAATTTAATCAAATCTCAAACCATCAATTTCAATTCGATTCAGTTCTCAATAAACCATTTCAAATTATCGATTCAAATACATATTTGAACAATAAAATAAGCCATTTCAATTTCAATATATATCAAAGCTTTAAATATTCAACATTTCAAAACTAAATTCGATAATTTCATATATGTATATATCAAATTTACTTTATTATTATTTTAGTTTTGAAATATTCACTTAATAAATCCAATGTCATTTAAAACAAACCCCAAATTACAATAAACTAAATATTTCCTTCAATTTATTTAAACTTGAAATATTCATTTAAATCACTTTAAATCAAAAATCAAGTTATAAAATCATATCTTTAGAATTTCAAATTTAATAAATTTCAAATCAAACTTATTTAAGTATAATTCTTAAATAAATATAATTTCAAATCAATTTCAAATTTATCTTTCCAACTTGGATCATTATAAACTCTATATTTGAAAATATAGATATTAAATAAATACTTAAACATATTATATATCAACTTTATTAAATCAACTTTAATAATTTTTAAAATCAATATTTATTTAAAACCATATCTTTCCTTTTCAAAGGCATAGAAATCATTTTCAAAATATTATATATATATATAGACCAACGGTGTTTGTATATAATTCTCTACCCTATGGTCAAGTGATACAGATATTTATCATTTCAATCCGCAATTTAAATATATATGGGTATATATCAATTCAACCTGCAATCCCAATTCAATGTCAATGAAAATCGCTTGGGTTTATCATTTCACCCATAACGATTTTCTCCTATTCTACAGGTCGTTCGGGTATGTATCATTTCAACCCATAGTGAATTCTATACTAATAGGGAACTTGCAGAGTGATAACAGATATGATAATAATATAACAATCAGTAACAGTCATATATCATCAATGATAAATAACAGATAATGGTATCAGATGTCACAGGTGAACAGATACAGAAAAGGGCATATATATAGCAATGTAAATAACTAACAGCGGCATATTTCAATTGTTGTTTCAATTGAAATCAAATTTAATAAATATAAGAACGTTAATCGTGAGTGATTGCTCACCTTTTGCGGCTGGAGAGATTTGACGATGGAATGAGTTTTGGATCCAAGCACAAATCCCAAAGTAAAGCTAGATTGGCACGAATTTGATGGGCAAGCTGATATATAAGGAATCGATGAAAGTAAATCAGAAACTGCTTGATGTAGACTGAAACGAAATATATATATATATATATTATTCTATTATATTATTTTCTTAACCAATATTAATTTTGAAACTCATTAAAATTATATATACATATATATACATTATACTAAAATAACCTGAAATTTTATATTTTAGCAACTATGTAGACCATAACTTCATAAATATATATATATATATTATATATTTTAAAAGCCATACCATAACATTCTTCTTTTAAAATCAAATATATTGTAATACTTCCAGATCACCCATATAGTATAACATAGTAACCTGTAAGCTACTATATAAATATATATAACTTAATATGCTTTATAATATACAGGCTGTACATATACATTAATATATACAAAACATTATATACTAACATATCCCAAACTGTAACTGAAGAAGGAAGAATAGATAAGACAAAGTTGCAACTTGCGTACACTTATATATATAAACAGATTCGAATCTTCATATATAATATATGCTTCATTTAAAATATATATACGAATAACAATATCAACTATGCAAATAACCTATACACACTATATATATACTATAGCTAAATATCATATATATATATTCATATTTAAATATAAAAAAACATACAACAGGAACAGTCAACAAGATTCTGGAAAGTGTGTATATATATATACGTAAGCCTTTATATACATACGCAAACATATATAATAGCTGCAACTTGTAAAACAATATATATATAGTATATATAACTAACAATATATAAAACTTCAAATACAGAACTTATAAAATAAACGAACTATACATACATTATATAAATAGCTTACTAGACTTATACATAATAACATGCTCAAATAGCCTGCAAATATAAATGTATCAAAATATATTACCTGCAACTTAAGTTCCTACATATAGTTTACTTGAAACATTTATACAACTAACAGCATGCATTTTCATATATTCGAAACTATATATACAATATTAAAATCTATGTTAAATAAATTAAATATACTGTAAACATATATATGACACAATATATGATTATATAACAAAAATCTTAAAACTTTAAACATATAAAATCTAAGTCAGATAAGAAAAATCTTATATACATATATATACAAACAATATAAACAGAATAATGCAAACTAATATATATATATATATATATAAAACCATACTCATTTATATATATAGGTTAAAATATATTCAGATCTATAGTATACTTTTAAACTGAAAATAAACTAACATACAATATAAAAGTTTAACGCAGAATTTGATATATATATATATAAAGTAGGTGCAGCTGAAAAAAAATACTCACAGACCTATATATATGTACCTTATCATTATATACTGACACAATCTCGGCAAGGAGGAAGGCACTGGGAGGCCGATGGTTCAAACTGGGTGAGTTGTGCTAGGCAGGTGGCAGACTCAGGCGTGGCTTGCGTGGAGCTGCCGTGCGAGTCAGGGAGTGGTCGACGCGTTGGAAGCTTTGAGGTGCGGTCGCGTGCAGGGAGGCTGGAGTAGGCGGTCAAGGTGGGGATCGCTACTGTTGCGAAATGTTGATGGGTGAGGGAAGATGTAGTGGTGGAGGCCGAGCAAACAAAGTAAGGGAAAGATGCTTGTGGGTTACGGCTGAAGGGTGGTGGATCAGCAGTAATGTGGTGGAGAACCGAAGGGAAAAGGCAAGTCGATGCTGGTTAGATGGTGGCGAGCACATTTCCGTGGCCAAGAGGAAAAGAAACGAGGTGGGTTGGGTTTTGGAAGGGGAGAGCAAGCGACAGGGAAATGGGTAAATGGTGAAGGCAAGTTTCAGAGAGAAACCAAACTTTATTTTACTTTATGATTTTGAAAATGGATCAACTGGTTGGAAACGAAACAAAATAAATAAAATGGAAAAAGTAAGAATAGTAAAGGTCACACACCTCGAATTCAGATATAATAAAGGCTGATGGCTGATGGATTGATATATGGTGAAAATAGAATGGTCATAAGGAATTTGAAATGTTCGAAACCGCCGATACTGCAAATTGTTTAATCGATCCTGCAGAGAACTGGACTTCAAATCGCAGAAATGGATATACTGCGAAGATCAGTACGACGAGACGATCAAAATGGTATACAGATATCAATGGTACGATCATCCGATCAAAAGTCGATATCGGTACCGAAATGCTGCAAAAATATCAGAAATAAGATGAACGAAGCAATAGCAGTCCAAATCTAGAGAAACGAAATATGACGTCTCACTCAGAAGATGATTTACAAATTTTCTGTATAAAAAAATTCAGGTTTGGAAAATATTTTATTACCATCAAATATTAACTGATTTAAAGTGAAATAGAATTACACAATAAAATAAACTTCAATATTATCTGATGAAAATTTACCAGTTGCTATGTTTAAGAAGACGTATTCCAAATATTAAATTTTTATTTCAAAATTTCACTGTTTAAAATTTCACAAAATTTCAATTAAATATATTATTAAAACAAATAAAATTATTAAAATTTATGAGTTGTTACACTCTCCCCCACTCAAAACTTTTCGTCCCCGAAAAGGAAGGAGGTAGGAGAATAAAACAACTAGAAAGAAAGAATAGATTTTGATATTCAAAATAAACAATAAATTTAAAACCATATAAATTTCAAATTAAACTAATTAATATTCAACATTTGGTCTAATCCTTTGAGTTCACTTAAGTTAAATCAATCCATCTATTTCTAAATTCATCATCTTATTGTCTAGTCATCCTCAATTAACAATTTCTAAATCATCAATTGTATAATCATTTATTATACTCATATTTTATTCAACAAATTTAATTCTTTTATTCTAGATTATTATTAACTTTATTCTACTTAATATATCTTATCACATATATTTAAACCATATAAATTAATTTAAACCATATAAATTTCAATTTAAATTAAATTTATATTCAATAATTGATTTTAAATTCAAGGTATTTCCATAAGTTAATCTAATTTCAATTTATTAATTCCTTCAAAACAAATTAATTTGTCTCATCTATTATTCAATTACTTATTATTCAATTTATCTCTATTAACATTTTATAACTAAAATTTAAGTGTATAACATTTATTATGATCACTCAAATTTTATTTATAAAATCATTTTATATTTGTATATTATCCAATGACTTATTCAGCTTCTGAATAATTTAGGTAAGTTATATTGAAATGTAATTGAGTATTATACAAGTAAAATTTTCTCATTCAACTTAATTCAAGTTTAATTATTTATTCAAAAATTTGGCTTTATTTTGTAATTAAAATCATCCTTTAACAAAATTTAAGAACTAAATTTCCAATTCACTTCAACCCATTTAGAGATAAATATGTATATATACACTAAATATCAAATCAGATCTATAATCATATATATAGCAATATATATATTATAAATCAAGTTACAATTTAGAAATTTAGATTAATTTATTTTCCAAAACAGAACCGTAGCAAAGCTACAGAAAGGTCTCTCCACTTTGAAACTCGAAAATGAATGTCGATGATGCGGCCGCCATCACCGAAATTACTTTCCAGCGACAAAGAGAAGAGCATTGATTTAAAATTTTAAAATTCTTTGAAAACGGTTTCTATTCGAAAATACCTTCGATAATATATGTTTTAAAAAAATTTAAAAACCAAAGCTTGAGATCACCAGAAATTAAATTCTCAAATTCCTTATTTTTAAATTCATTTAAATTCCAAATCAATTTATAAACCATGTTTATAAATTCATTTATAGAACAATAAATGATAATCAAATATCATCATTTCAAACAACCAATTTAATTAACTTATTAAATTCTAGAAAATTTTACTTATATATTTAAAATATAATCATACAAATTTATTCATTTACTAAATTGGAAATAATATTGTGTCAGTTTGTTCTATTCAAGTGTTTTGGAAATCCTATCGATATCGCTGATCAGACGAATCGATCGAAAACCCAAATCGACATCAACAACTCAAACAACACGCTATAAAACATTTTAATATTAATACAAATACCCTCCCTCACTCGATGATTCCAGAATGGATTTCAAAACAAAGATAGAGATTTAAGCTCAAGGACTCTAAGAATTCTAGCTAAGAAGATAGGCTTGAATGGGAGATAAGATAATTGAATTACAAAATAGGGAGATGGAAAATACTAATATTAATCACGAGTGACCTTAACCGGGTCAATCGAGACTTTAAGAATAAGATCGATGCAGAATCTAGAGGCAACTCGACATCTGATCGATAGAATACCGGAATAACAAAAGAAGCAGCATCGTAAACCGAGGACATAGAAATCTCCGGTGAATCGATGCTTATTGTAAAGGAGTTTCACTCTTTTACAAATCATTCAGTGGAGCTATGGGGTGCTCCAAAATTAGAAGAATACGAATAGGGAGAGACAAGAATGGATTTTGGAACCGAGGGGAGCGTTCCAAAATTCAAAGGAAACCGAATCGAAGAGGAAGAGATTCAAGTTAGAACGAAAGTGATTCTGTAATTAAATCTACTCTATATGCTGAGTTATTCCTAAAACCAGAACTCTGATACCAACTGTAACGACCTGAAATTTTCAACCATTCGCATCCATACATGTCGGATTTGAATTGCTCAAAATATCAGATTGTTAATTTAAATTTGGCAAAACTCAGCATATACAGTAAATAAATAATCACGGAATCACAGACACAGAGTAATATAACAATAATGCAGCGGAAACAAAGAATAGTAGTTCATGAAGCTACTATATATATATATAATAGAGTTAAACAAGATACAACGGAGGTCACGAATACAAAGATGTCTCAATACAATAATCAAATACAAGATCAGGATACATCACTGGAATCAACTGAATAACTGAAAGTTGGATAGGTAGCGGGATCTCCAAGCGAAGCACTAACTCCAAAGGTGAGTCTCAAATGTTGTATCACTCAGTCTGACCCGAGCGTAAAGAAAAACACAAAACACTCGAGTCGGGATTAACATTCTTATATCAATAAATCCAACTCAAGTGAAATATCAACTGAAATACAAGCAACTCAAAGGATGTTTGGGATAACCATCCTCTAAGGATCCGTTAAACTATCTACTATGTAGTAATATACGCTATTATAATAATGTCTAAAGTAAAGTAAACTTACTTAAAAATAGCGTTAAGGCTTTACATTTTCCACCTTAACACATATATAGTGCCAATAGTCTATATATAGCACCTCCAGATCGGGAGGCTACTAGAGGATACTCCATAGGTACGACATAAATCAAACTCGTATAAGGCGCGCTAGGGTAGGTGACACGGCACAACTAGGCAATGCCAGGGTAGATATACCAATTACACTTCCGGGCCGGTGGCAACGCATAGCAGCCACTACCGCCCACCTCGAGCCACACTCCCGAAATCCGAAGGTGCGCACCAAATCAATCACAAAGTAATAGAATGGCACACGATGGAATGTGTCCGATCAGAGGAGCTACCTCATTAGCCCGTCAATTGCTCCTGTTTTAGCCACCTTATGCCAACTCATGGGAGTTGGGTCCACGTATATACCTCATATAGGATCGTCGCCACCATCCTACTTCATTTTGGAATCTCCACCGCGTACACGATTGTTAAAATGGTTTTCGGTATCGATAGAAGGTATGCCTATATCCGATCCTGGCCTCTTTAACAACCAAACGTTATTATAACACCGTGGTCATTTCAAAATAGTTTATACTTCAAAACCAAAATATCATTTCCATTTTTAACCATATCAAAACGATATCATTTTCACTTCAAATATATATCCATTTCAAAAATCATATCACTTTCCAAAGTTATAATACTTCTGAAATCATAGGTCTTTTAAAATCAAAACACTTTGGAAATCAAAACCTTGAAATTCATAACACTTTGAAACCATAGCTTTGAAATCATAACATTTTGGAATCCATAACACATTCCTCTTAAACAGTATAGATATTAAAATTAGTATATATAGTAAAATAGTTTATAAAATAAAAATAGTTTATATAAAATAGTTATCAGTTAAAATAGTTTATAATAAAATAATTTATATTGAAAATGATTTATATTAAAATAGTTTATATTCAAATAATTTATAAAGTAAAATATAAATAGTTTTAGATATAGTTTTAAAATACTTTATATGAAAATAGCTTCCTCAAATTCCACAAATCAATTCAAATCAACTCGAATTCCAAAAATTCAAATTTAATCAAATCTCAAACCATCAATTTCAATTCGATTCAGTTCTCAATAAACCATTTCAAATTATCGATTCAAATACATATTTGAACAATAAAATAAGCCATTTCAATTTCAATATATATTAAAGCTTTAAATATTTAACATTTCAAAACTAACTTCGATAATTTCATATATATATATATATATCAAATTTACTTTACTATTATTTTAGTTTTGAAATATTCACTTAATAAATCTAATATCATTTAAAACAAACCCCAAATTACAATAAACTAAATATTTCCTTCAATTTATTTAAATTTGAAATATTCATTTAAATCACTTTAAATCAAAAATCAAGTTATAAAATCATATCTTTAGAATTTCAAATTTAATAAATTTCAAATCAAACTTTTTTAAGTATAATTCTTAAATAAATATAATTTCAAATTTATCTTTCCAACCTGGATCATTATAAACTCTATATTTGAAAATATAGATATTAAATAAATACTTAAACATATTATATATCAACTTTATTAAATCAACTTTAATAAAATTTTAAAATCAATATTTATTTAAAACCATATCTTTCCTTTTCAAAGCTATAGAAATCATTTTCAAAATATTATATACATAGACCAACGGTGTCTGTATATAATTCTCTACCCTATGGTCAAGTGATACAGATATTTATCATTTCAATCCGCAATTTAAATATATACGGGTATATATCATTTCAACCCGCAATCTCAATTCAATGTCAATGAAAATCGCTTGGGTTTATCATTTCACCCATAACGATTTTCTCCTATTCTACAGATCGTTCGGGTATGTATCATTTCAACCCATAGTGAATTCTATACTAACAGGGAACTTGCAGAGTGATAACAGATATGATAATAATATAAAAATCAGTAACATGCATAAATCATCAGTGATAAATAACAGATAATGGTGTCAGATGTCACAGGTGAACAGATACAGAAAAGGGCATATATATAGCAATGTAAATAACTAACATCAGCATATTTCAATTTTCGTTTCAATTGAAATCAAATTTAATAAATATAAGAACGCTAATCGTGAGTGATTGCTTACCTTTCGCGGCTGGAGAGATTTGACGATGGAATGAGTTTCGAATCCAAGCACAAATCCCAAAGTAAAGCTAGATTGGCACGAATTTGATGGACAAGCAGATATATAAGGAATCGATGAAAGTAAATCAGAAACTGCTTGATGTAGACTGAAACTATATATATATATATATATATTATCTTATTATATTATTTTCTTAACCAATATTAATTTTGAAACTCATTAAAATTATATATATATATACATTATACTAAAATAACCTGAAATTTTATATATTAACAACTATGCAGACCATAACTTCATATATATATATATATATATATATATATATATATATATATTATATATTTTAAAAGCCATACCATAACATTCTTCTTTTAAAATCAAATATATTGTAATACTTCCAGATCACCCATATAGTATAACATAGTAACCTGTAAGCTACTATATAAATATATATAACTTAATATGCTTTATAATATACAGGCTGTACATATACATTAATATATACAAAACATTATATACTAACATATCCCAAACTGTAACTGAAGAAGGAAGAATAGATAAGACAAAGTTGCAACTTGAGTACACTTATATATATAAACAGATTCGAATCTTCATATATAATATATGCTTCATTTAAAATATATATACGAATAACAATATCAACTATGCAAATAACCTATACACACTATATATATACTATAGCTAAATATCATATATATATATATTCATATTTAAATATAAAAAAACATACAACAGGAACAGTCAACAAGATTCTGGAAAGTGTGTATATATAGATACGTAAGCCTTTATATACGTACACAAACATATATAATAGCTGGAACTTGTAAAACAATATATATATAGTATATATAACTAACAATATATAAAACTTCAAATACATAACTTATAAAATAAACGAACTATACATACATTATATAAATAGCTTACTAGACTTATACATAATAACATGCTCAAATAGCCTGCAAATATAAATGTACCAAAATATATTACCTGTAACTTAAGTTCCTACATACAGTTTACTTGAAACATTTATACAACTAACAGCATGCATTTTCATATATTCGAAACTATATATACAATATTAAAATCTATGTTAAATAAATTAAATATACTGTAAACATATATATGACACAATATATGATTATATAACAAAAATCTTAAAACTTTAAACATATAAAATCTAAGTCAGATAAGAAAAATCTTATATACATATATATATAAATAATATAAACTATGCAAACTAATATATATATATATATATAAAACCATACTCATTTATATATATAGGTTAAAATATATTCAGATCTATAGTATACTTTTAAACTGAAAATAAACTAACATACAATATAAACGTTTAACACAGAATTTGATATATATATATATATAAAGTAGGTGCAGCTGAAAAAAAATACTCACAGACCTATATATATGTACCTTATATGGAATATGCGATTATATGATCGTTATATAATTTTTTGTTTGATGATAATAAACGTATATATTCGTATAAATGTATTTGATATTGTGCTATTTCATTTCTCACAGATCAAATAAACAAATATTGAATAAAAATTTATCAACACAGATTTTGAATTCAAACTGAAATTTTATTCAATCAATCTTTTTATTACAAATTTGAATAGTACAAATTCTCTCACTATAACTGTACAGTTTTTGAATGCAATACAATTTCTGGATACAAAAAAATTTCTGATTTTACATCATTTCCTCACTACATATCATTCACACTCATATTTTGTCTTCGACTAAATTCCAGTCTGATTCCAGCATCCGAGCAATCTGTAAAAATATTCACTAACACAGTAAAATTGAAAAGAAATATTTTTGCAATTCAATTTGAAAGAAACGATGATTTTGAAAACATTGTTTGCCTCAGTTATTTGAGTTGTTCGTCATCATTTTTGACTGTGCAATATCTGTGCATATCAGTATTTTATCAGGGACAGGTTGTACATAAGTGGCTGCAGTACACACGTGTACATTTGTACGCGTGTGCACTACCTCGCCAACTCGTGTGCACCAAAAGCATACAAGCTCAAATAATCAAACTGCAACAAAAATTTCTGAATGGAGGCAATGAAACAAAGACACAGCAGTGACAAGTGCAACATGATGATCGGAGATATGCTACAAATTGGTCAGCACAATAATGCAAATGTCGAACTCAATGCAACACAGTGAGATACAATAATGAAGAATACAACAGAGCTCACTACAAACCAAAATGGATCGATGAATCAACTAAAACAAGCAGATGCATCAGCCTCAACATCATACAAAATGCAGAACAACAATGGATGCAACATCAAACCAGGAATCAGTGACTCAAAGCATGTACACGTGCAGATTGTAAATGGAACAGATATGGGACAGCAAGCATATGAACTTAATACAGTATGCTATAGAAAGATGAAGACGTGAACATCACAAGGCCAGGAAATCACAAAATCAAAGTCTACAAAGTCAACTGCAGTTTCTAGAAATCACAGTGGCCATAAAGAAGAAGTCAACCAAGAATTACAAAATATACGTATATACTAAATACAAATCAAAGTCAGAAACGTGATGACTAGGGAAAGATGGAACAAGTCAAATTTCAACACCGTGGTGACCACGATACCAAGAATCACGTATATACGCATTTTTGAAAAGGTCAACAACCATCTCGAGCATCCATACGAAAATCAACAGCAGAGAAAAGAATTTGACAAATTCAAATACATATAGACGAACGAATATTCAGGGATTCGAACCCTATAAAAGCACAAATCATCATCGGCAAAAAGGAGTGATTCGAGTTCGAGCAAAACAGAGAACAAGTAATAATTCATCTCGAATCAACTCAAGCAATCGAGTTCAATAAGCAATAACCAGCAAAGCAAAAGCAAAAATCACGTACCAGTATCATAGACGAACTCGAGAGAAGGAGTCGCAAGCACCAAATAATAATTTCGACTGAACGACGCCTTCGAATTTTCACAATCCCTAATTTTCAGAGAGCAAAGAGGAAGACGATCGATCGATAATTCAAACACACGATCATTCAAACTCGATCGATTTCAAAGGGCCGAGAGCAACTCAGAGAAACGAGCGAACATGATCCAGTCAACGTTCCAAATCAAAGCCCTAATTTTTGAAGAGCCGAAGCCCTAATTCTCAGCTGCAAAGAGGGACGACAAAGAGGCCATTATTTTTTCACGAAATTAAAAAAAGGATAGGCCGATATTAAGCAAAGAAAAAGGGCCGGTTTTAATGTTTTATTTTGGGCCTAGTTTATTAAGGGCAAAATTGATTTAAAATTTACATTTTAAATTTTGCCCTGATTTTAAACTGTATTTTGTTTTTCAGTTTGTATTTTGAAAGTCAAGTAAGGGTAAATCACCACCTAGGGTTTAGGTAGTGTCAGATTGTCTAGTTAGCGTTAGTTCAGTGAGCAGGGTGTGCGAGTTTACAAAGCTCTATAGGCGGAGCAAGGTGTGCGAGTCTGTAGGAGTGTTTGTAAGCGGGATACTGTTTAATTCTAATAGAAATCTGGGAATGCAGCAGTAGGCAGGGGTTGCCGAAGCTGGGTAAATTCTGTGTGTGATTTACTTTTCTGCATATTTATTTATCTGCTGTTTGCTTCCGCGTTTAATTTGAGAAAATTTGCGATAACCCTATTCACCCCCCCCCCCTCTAGGGTTAATCTAGATCCTACAAGTGGTATCAGAGCAAGGTAAATTTTTCTTTAACTCTAGAGTCATGAATCTGTCAAATAATGCTTTTTCTGAGGGGCAATCTATTGCTAGGCCACCGATGTTTAATGGTAATGATTATGCTTACTGGAAAGTTAGGATGAGTATCTATCTTAGTTCTGTTGATTACGATGTTTGGGATATTATTGAATCTGGCTATAAAACTCCAACTATAACTGTAGGTGATACTAAGATTCCTAAACCAAAGGATAGGTGGGATGCTAATGATAAGAAATTAAAAACTACCAATGCTAAGGCCATGAATGCTCTGATCTGTGCTCTTGATAAAAATGAATTTAATAGAATTTCTCATTGTAAAACAACATAGGAAATCTGGCATACTTTGGAAGTGACACACGAAGGAACTTCTCAAGTCAAGGAGTCTCGTCTAGCTCTGTTCAGCAATGAATACGAGAATTTTGTGATGGACAAAGGCGAGAGCATTAAAGACATGTTTGGACGCTTCTCAACCTTGGTATACAATGCTAGAGCGCTTGGAAAAGAATTCTCTGAGGTAGAGCTAATAAGGAAGATACTACGAATCCTTCCGATGAACTTTGAGGCAAAAGTCACAGCAATACAAGAATCGAAAGATTTGAGCAAATTAAGCATGGAGAATTTGATCGGAAACTTGATGACGTATGAGCTTGAGCTAAAAGCAAAGGAAGAACGCAACAATCTTGAATCAAATAAGAAGACGATTGCCTTAAAGAGCAGAGAAGAGAGCGATGAAGAAGAAGGAGATCCAATTGAAGAGCTTGCAATGGCGGTCAATAATCTCAGAAAATGGTCAAAATTCAAGCCACGCAAGAAGAAAACTAGTGGAAATTGGTCAAAAGATTCTGACAATTCCAAAAATGAATTGACGTGCTACAACTGCAAGAAGTCAGGCCATTTCAAAGATAAGTGTCCACTTCTCAAAAACAACAGAGGAAAGAAAAAGAAGAAGAAGGCCTTTGCAGCAACTTGGGATGATGAAGAAGGAGAGGAAGTTTCAGATAGTAGCTCAGAGGAGGTCAACTTGTGTTGTATGGCAAAATCAGATTTAGAAGTAAGCTCCGCGAAATCTAGTGAGGCAGGTGAGTATTCCTATAGAGATCTTGTTTTTATGTGCTTAGATCTTACTAAAACAGTTGATAGTCTTGAATCAAAAATTGAAAAACTAAAATCTAATAGGAGAGAACTTGCCCGTGAAAATTCTAGGTTAGAAACTGAACTTGAAAATATTCAAAACCTAGACTGTAAAAAATGTAAAATTTTAGATCCAGAATTATCAAAACTGAAGAATGACTTTGAAAATCTTGAAAAGGAAAACTTGAATCTCAAGGAAACCATTGACATTAGTAAGAAGGATTTTATAAATCGATGCACCTCACTTGTAACTGAAAACACAACACTTAAAACCAAAGTCCAAAATCTTGAGAAATCTTTGAATAACTTTTCTAGAGGAGAAAAATCATTTAATATGTTATTGGGCAATCAACTTTTTGCTAACAACAGAAAAGGACTAGGTTTTGGAAAAACACGAGTTGATGATAATGCAAAAGGTAGGGGTATCTTTGCTAGAAGTGAATTAGCTGGATTTCGTGATGA
Source organism: Allium fistulosum (assembly GCA_030737815.1). NCBI lineage: Eukaryota > Viridiplantae > Streptophyta > Magnoliopsida > Asparagales > Amaryllidaceae > Allium > Allium fistulosum. The sequence goes on from CM060907.1 coordinate 858,984,643, forward strand.
TAATTATAGTCATAGGAACAAGAACACAAAATTTATACAAGTTTGGGTTCCTAAGAATTTTACAAACAAACTCAATATCTATTGGAACAGGAATAAAAATACAAAACAAGTTTGGATTCCAAAGGGAGTGTATATTCACAATGTTTCTGTTACTAATGTCATTGGACCTACGAGTTACTCTAGGTCCTCCCTCCCTCTCTCTATATAGATTTGTTGGCAGGCTAGGGAGTAACTAGAATGGTTTCAAGTTTTTGGCTGTTCTAGACATATAACAGGTGATAAATTGAAGCTCCTTAGCCTAGAGAATTATTAGAGAATTGAATTGTGAACATGGAAGACAACCGCAAGCATAAGATTGTTGGTAAAAGTAATGGTATATTTCTTTGACCAATGTTATATACTTTGATAATTTGCATCACAATCTCATCTCTATTAGCCAACTTTTGGGACAAATATATGAATATGTTTTTCAATGGTGATATTTGCAAAATCAATGACGAATCCTCAAAAACTTTGCTAAAACATAAAGGATTCTTGAGTCAAGTCACATAGATTTATTTGGACCAAATGAATTTGAAAGCTTGAATGAAATTTGTTTTTGTTGGTTGATGATTCTTCTTGGTTTACATGGGTTTATCTCTTAATCAAAAAGTCTGGATCTTTTGATTATTCAAAAAGTACAAAACTTGTTCAAACGGGTCTCCACAAAACTATTTTTTTCTATCACTAACAACCATGGACCTATATAGGTCACATAAATTCTTTCGTGTAGGTGTGGTGGCAGGCTAAGGAACAATAATAATGTTACGTGGACTCTGGCTGTTCCAAGGACACAACGGGCGACAAAGCAAAGTTCCTTAGCCTAGTATAAAGGTGACAGAATCACAATGAACAACTTTGAGAAATATCGTAAAGGTAAAACAGGTATTAGTATATTTGAACGGTATATCAAAGGTGATTATCTGCACCATAATATTGAATCAAAATCAGTCAATATTGAGGTAATAATTTTTGACTCTGATTTATTCAAAACTATTGACCAATTCTTGTCAATAACACTTGAAAATTCTTTCTGGATTAAACTTCTTTTGGATGATAATACTTTTGATTTTGGCTCTATTCACGGGTTTCAATTATTTACACTGCTTCAATTCAAATACAAAAATGTTGTTAACTCTGTTTATGGTACTCACTTCATGGTTTGATCTATTAAAATGATTTTGTGATAATTTGGAATAAATTGAAAAATCTCGGATGGGGATCACTGGTAATTTAGTTGATAGAAAATGTATGAGTTGAAAGTGATTAATTGCATCATTCCTTTCACAGAAAATATCTGCATATTTTTCACTTGAAATATTTTTATTTTTTAGCAGATTTTTTTGTAAAACCCCCTTTCAGAAAATCATCTCTTTTCATATTTTCAGTCATTATGAAAATTTGATTTTATAATCATTTTTTGAATTTGGTTTTTTTTTGAATTTGATTTTAAATGACTATTTTTTTGACTAATCTAACTCCCTAATGATTATCGAAAAGATTAATAGTGAATAGAAAAAGTGATGAGTGTCGATATTTTTCATACATTACTCAAGACAGTATATTTAGAAAAATTTCTTTAGAATTTCATAACAAGAGTTATAAAAACTTTTCGTTGGGTAAAAACTCCATGACCATTTCTAATTCTATCATCTTTCTATCGACCATCACTTATCAAAATTACATATAGTATGTAAATTTATGGTGTTTTACAAAGGAAATTATTTGTGCTTCAATATTTCTCAATAAAAATAATATCCAAAGTATTCGCTCTCATTTAAAAGTCCTCACGGTTATGCATGGGTGAATTACTTAGACTTCTGATTATGTGCTTCCATACTCATTTAAAAGTCCTCACGGTTATGCATGTATGGAACGCATATCAAAATTGAGCTTTTAAACTGACAAGTTGATTCTAATCCCATTTAAAAGTCCTCACGGTTATGCGTGGTTAGAAGATACTTGAATTCTTTTTTAAATAAAAAATTGTGAATACTACTAATCTCATTTAAAAGTCCTAAGGGTTATGCATGGTTAGTAGATATTCAAATTTCCTGAAATAAATATACCGCAAATAGACAGAACTGTATGATTTTTGATGATTTTATCTCCACCATTTCTGAAAGTGGAATATGCATCTAACGAGGGTAATTATGATTTTTGTTTGATTTTTATTGAAATTTGATATTTATATTCAATTGATGTTAATGTTAGATTTATGTCTGTCACTTCATCTCTATTTTTATAACACTGTTATTCTTTTGCTGATAACAAAAGGGGGAGAGAAAAGTTAAGATTTTGTAAAATAAAATCAAGAAAAGAAGTCAAATTTTATTTGTCTATTTATTTGACAATGCATTGATGAAGGGGGAGCTTCTATGCATTTATAAAGGGGGAGTTTTGAGAAAAGAGGAAGCATTCAAATAGGGGGAGCAAATTTGAATGATCAAATGCATTTCATATATTCAAAATCTTAAATATATGTTTGTTATCATCAAAAGGGGGAGATTGTGGAATATGCGATTATATGATCGTTATATAATTTTTTGTTTGATGATAATAAACATATATATTCGTATAAATGTATTTGATATTGTGCTATTTCATTTCTCACAGATCAAATAAACAAATATTGAATAAAATTTTATCAACACAGATTTTGAATTCAAACTGAAATTTTATTCAATCAATCTTTTTATTACAAATTTGAATAGTACAAATTCTCTCACTATAACTGTACAGTTTTTGAATGCAATACAATTTCTGGATACAAACAAATTTCTGATTTTACATCATTTCCTCACTACATATCATTCACACTCATATTTTGTCTTCGACTGAATTCCAGTCTGATTCCAGCATCCGAGCAATCTATAAAAATATTCACTAACACAGTAAAATTGAAAAGAAATATTTTTGCAATTCAATTTGAAAGAAACGATGATTTTGAAAACATTGTTTGCCTCAGTTATTTGAGTTGTTCGTCATCATTTTTGACTGTGCAATATCTGTGCATATCAGTATTTTATCAGGGACAAGTTGTACATAAATGGCTGCAGTACACACGTGTACATTTGTATGCGTGTGCACTACCTCGCCAACTCGTGTGCACCAAAAGCATACAAGATCAAATAATCAAACTGCAACAAAAATTTCTGAATGGAGGCAATGAAACAAAGACACAGCAGTGACACGTGCAACAGGATGATCGGAGATATGCTACAAATTGGTCAGCACAATAATGCAAATGTCGAACTCAATGCAACACAGTGAGATACAATAATGAAGAATACAACAGAGCTCACTACAAACCAAAATGGATCGGTGAATCAACTAAAACAAGTAGATACATCAGCCTCAACATCAGACAAAATGCAGAACAACAATGGATGCAACATCAAACCAGGAATCAGTGACTCAAAGCATGTACACGTGCAGATTGTAAATGGAACAGATATGGGACAGCAAGCATATGAACTTAATACAGTATGCTACAGAAAGATGAAGCCGTGAACATCACAAGGCCAGGAAATCACAAAATCAAAGTCTACAAAGTCAACTGCAGTTTCTAGAAATCACAGTGGCCAGAAAGAAGAAGTCAACCAAGAATTACAAAATATACGTATATACTAAATACAAATCAAAGTCAGAAATGTGATGACCAGGGAAAGATGGAACAAGTCAAATTTCAACATCGTGGTGACCATGATACCAAGAATCACGTATATACGCATTTTTGAAAAGGTCAACAATCATCTCGAGCATCCATATGAAAATCAACAGCAGAGAAAAGAATTTGACAAATTCAAATTGTAACGACCCGCTATTTTTTGACCATTCGCGTCCATTATAAGTGTATAGGTAGACACTCATGCCGGAGTTGAATTGCTCAAAATACCGCGTTGTTAATTTAAATTTGGCAAAACTGAACATATACAGTAAATAAATATAATCACAGATCACAGACACAGAGTAATAATTGCAGTGGAAATAGAAAAGATAGTAGTTCATGAAGCTACTATATGAATATATAAAATACATCAGAGTTTACAACAGAAGAGTAACACGATACATCAGATATAAATCAGAATACATCACTGGAATCATCAAATACTGGAAGCAGAATAGATGGCTGGATCTTCAAGCAAAGCTCCAACTTCAAAGGTGAGTCTCGAATATTGGATCACTCAGTCTGACCCGAGCGTAAAGCAAAAAACACAAGACACTCGAGTCAGGATTAACATTCTTATATTAATAAATCCAACTCAAGTGAAATAGCAATTGAAATACAAATAACTCAAAGGATGTTTGGAATAACCATCCTTTAAGGATCCGTTAAACTATCTACTATGTAGTAGTGTACGATAAGTAGATAATGTCTATCAGTAATAATAAGATATCAAAATAGTGTTAAGTCATGGCCCATTCCACCCTTAACACATTTTTATTCCCAAAAGCATATACAAGACCGTAGTTTCCCCAAAACCGGAAGTCACCAGAGGGCAATCCATATACTAAAGGTACAAATCAAAATCGTAGTAGTCGCGCATAAATGGAATACAAGTATGACAAGGCACATGAGGCAATACCCAAGGTAGTGATACTACCGTTCGCCTGATCCGGACTGGTGAGAACGCAACGCCGCAGCGCCCGCAACACCGTGAAACAACACTCCCAAAATCAAGGGTGCACCAATCGACAACAAGTATAAGTAGTTCGAAGAAGTGTGTCCACTTGAGGTAGCTAATCCTCCATTGGCCCGGCACAGCTCCTGTTTTAGTCATTTCCAATTTGACACAAGTGTCAAGGCTATCCATTATCGTTCTCTTTCTTCAGTCATCACGTACATCATTCCAACCACTTCATTCTGGATCATCACTCCGCGTATAGTTATTAAAGTGGTTTCCGGTTTAGACAGTGAGTATGTCCCAAACCGACTCCGGTTTCTTTAATAACTTCCGAAATTATTACACCGATTGGTCGTTTATATATTTCAAAAACCAAATCAAATTCAATTTCAATTTCAATTCGTAAATCAACATTTCGCTTGTCTTTCAAAACCAATTTCCATACTTTACGTTTCAAAACTTCCAATTTTCCGTTTCCAAATCTTATAGTTCAATTTCAATCTTTATATTGAAAACAATTCAAATATTGATTCAAGTTCGTACAAAAGTTTCATTTCGAAATCATTTCAATTAACTTAATTTAACATTCAAATCAATTTACATTCATTATCGATTTCATTTAATATTCGTAAAGTAAATTTATCATTCAAAACAACTTCTATTTAAATTTCCAAATCATTAAATCAATTTCTTAAGTTCAACTTCATTAAAACAAAACTTGCAAATTTGAATTAAATTAAATTCGTCAAATCATTTATTTCAATTACAAGTCTTGCATTAATTCCAAAAATATCACATTTCATTTCTTGTTAAAGAAATTCAATTTCACTTATTTACTTTCTTAAATAATTTTCCAAAACTTAATTAATAAAGAAAACTCAATTTCAATTATTTACGAAGTAAAATTCACTTATTCAAAAGTTCAATTTTTCTTATTAAAGAATTTCAATTCAATTTAATCATTAAATAATTCAATCTTATTTAATTATTAAATAATTCAAAACTTAATTTATTAAATAATTTCAAAGTTTAATAATTTCAAACTTAATTATAATTTCCAACTTAATTATTAAATCATTTCAAAGTTTAATAATTTCAAACCTAATTCAATTTCAAACTTAATTATTAAATCATTTCAAACTTTAAACAATATTCTTTCATCAATTACATTGTTAATATTTTGTCTCAGATTATTAAATATTAACATTTTCCTTTCATTAAACTTCAAATTTCAACTTCATTTCAAAACCATATTATTTATTCAAATAAATCTTCGATTTATTTTCAAATCAAATTATTGACCAATCGGGTTTTTATTTAATTTTCTATCCTAGGTCGAAGTTCAATTTGGGTATTTATCATTTCAACCCGATTCCAATTCAATTCAAAATCAAGACATAACAAAGGGAACTTGCAGTGTGATAACTGGGATGGTGTCAAAGTAAATAAACAAGCAATAACAACAAACAATAACAATCCAATAATCAATTCAAATAATCCCGAAATAACCGTATTAATTCGTATTGTCATTTGTACGAATTAATATAATTATTTCTAGAATCTACACTATCATTTCATGTAGATTAAAGATTATTACATTTCGGTTTTCACTTGTCATCTATTTACAATTTCATACATCATCAATTTTACAACCTACATTCAGTGGTTCAAAATGTAATTAAACAAATCCTACGTGTCAATAAATTCAACAGTTAAAGGGGTCATATTATACAAATGTCAGTTAATCAAATTTAACATTTAATTATCCTATATCAAGTTCAATTTCATACTATTTATCATTTTAACATTAACAATTTAACGTCCAATATAAACATCAACAATCAATCAATTATCAGCCAAACTGTATTATCATTGCATAAATAATTAACAGATAAAGGTGTCAGATGTCACAGGTGAACTGATACAGGCAATAGCATATATAACAGTGTAATCAACTAACAGCAGTATATTTCAATTGTCGTTTCAATTGAAATCAGATTTTATAAATAAAGAACGTTAATCATGAGTGAGTGCTCACCTTTCGAGGCTGGAGAACACAAGAAGACAAACAACACAACATGCTATGATTTGAATTGTGAAATTGACCAAATCCAAGTGACGATTTCCAAAGCAAGCTAGATTGGAACGATTCAACGAACAAAACTAATGAATGGAAATGGACGATTAGAATCAGAACTGGATCGACGAAGATAATTGGTATAATGAACTTATATATATAACTATATATATATATAATCGAAATTCTAAATTAAATATATATCCATTTCAAAATCGAAATTCTAAATTAAATATATATGCATTTCAAAATCTAAGTATGCACCCATATCAAACGCTTGGAAAAAAATTCTTTCAATATGTATATATATATGCACCTTATTGTATATCCAATTTAAACATCACTATTAATAACAGTTTATTATCTTCCAAAATTCATATAACGTCTGTAGTGAAAACAAAGATAAATGCGGTTATCTAAACGCAGCCCCTAAATGTATGTAAACAGTGACAAATGCAGACCATTATAAATTTTTATATTAAACTATATATATAAACTAACACACTGTACATCAACAAAATTAAAACATACTTTAAAATCAACTTGATATAGTAAAGCTTGAAATCAACAAACAAAACCACATATATGAACTTACACATCGTATGAGTATATACAGTATACATATGATCTATCTTAAATCTATACATTAAAATTTTAACAGTTTTATATAACTGATGTATATATAAATTTCAAATTATAAACTTATACAGAGTTACATAATCTCTCCTCTCTTTTTAGTTTTTCTTCCAAAATTCCTTGGCTGCGAACTTAATTAAATTTTGGCAATTAATCACTAATCTTTTTTTTTACTCTCCTCAAAGTTCGTTGTTATTGTTATAGCTGTACCACGTATAAACACACGTCGTATTTGTGATCATAGAGAAGTGAGAAATCCAACATTTGCATGCTACAGAGCAATGAGGCGAATCGTTGTACCACATGTTGTATAATGCCGTACATGTTCAATGTTAGTTTAAAGCCTTTACCAGCCTATATATAAACATGAAATGCAGACAGATGTACTAAAAGCAAGACATACTTTATAAACACACATTATTCGAAATCTGGAAAACCAATATATTTGACAGTGTATAAAAATATAGTTCTTCACTTTTTAACAATATATACTACATATAAAAGAAGAACATACTAGCTTGGCAAACAAAAGTATAGGCAAATCTATAAAACTTGTTTATGCATTCTTATATAATATACATAAATAAATCTATAACCTATATATTATATCTTACTGCCACTATAACATATAGTAACGGATATAATCTTTTACATATATACAGTACTTTTATATATAATTAAAACAACAACTAACATATATTTAAAACATATAAACTGACATAACTTAATAATATATAAATATAATACCTTGAATACACATGCCAGCTGAAGGGTAGTAGACGAGGCAGAGCTCGGTTGTAGCTAGAGGGAATGGAAACAAGGTGCGGGGAGAAGGCCAGATCGGTGGCTATGACATAGAGGGATGGTGAGGAGGATGAGCCGGCGATGGCAGAGTAGCCGAAGAAGTGGACTGAGGCAGGGAGGTGTAGGGTAACGGTGGAGGGAGCGGGTGGTGGAGAAGATGAAAGGCGGGGTTCGGGGAGGAAGTCATAGGCGGGCGGAAGGTCGATGGCAGGGGAAGATGAGTGTGGGCCAGGGAGGTCTAGTGACGGTCGAGCATGGGTGAGAACCGAAGTGGACAGGATTGGAGATCATGGCGGTAGTTGCTCACGTGCTTTGTGAAGGCTGGTCAGGGAGCACGTGGATCTGAGAGGTGGGGTTGTGCTCGGCGGAGATGAACCGTGGTCGCGGCTGCCACATGGAGGTCTGGTCGTGGGTAGAGGGGGTCAGGGATTTTCGTCTGCTTGTGATGCTTGCGTGAGTGGTGAAGCAAACAAGGGGAGCAGGCTTCGAAAAGGTGATAGTAGATTGCCACTATAAATATATATATAACTTGTTTTCAACAATATGACCTTGTATATCATTTTTTTCTTTCTGAAAGGTAAGCCTGAGAAGAAGAGAAAAGAGAAGGAGGGTGGTAGAGAAAAGGAATGGAGGAGGATGGAAGGTGACAGTGAAGTTTGCATTAAAAGGGAAGGCAGTGAAAAGAAGAAAAAAAAATGTAGGAATTGAAAATGAATGAGGGAGAGGTGTCTCGTGAATGAAAAGCATGGGAACACGAGGTCAGTGGAAAAATATGAAACGTGCACTTTAATGAATGTGCACTTCTCAACCGGTGGCTCTTCATTTCTTAACATCAATTCACGTGACCATTGGATTTCCCTACGGGTAATGAATGGACCTATGAACAAAAGAGACATAAAACGGTACCGCTATGGTTAACGTTCCGCGGATTCCGCTGCGTACAGGATCTCAAAACACAGAATTTAATATACGGTAGAGATCTACACGATGAGACGATTAAAACGGTATACAGATATCAGTGGTACGGTTGAATTTATAAAATTCGAATTTTTCTACTGGCGGAAATGCAAGAAAAACACTGAAAAATAAGATCGACGGAGCCAAAGATGTCCGAATATGGAAAAATGACGAACTGATATTTTGCTCAGAAGATGATTTAGAATTTTTCTATGTAAAAATATTTTGGTTTCGAAAACATTTTATTTTCAACGCTTTTTAACTGATTAAATTGAAGTAAATTTACGCGCGAAATAAACTTTCATATTTTCGGACGAAATTTTACCAGTTGCTATGTTTAACTAGACGTATTTCAAATATTAAATTTTTATTTCAAAATTTTATCGTTTAAAATTTCACAAAATTTCAACTAATTATGTTATTAAACGGTTGAAATTTTACGGGTCGTCACACTCTCCCCCACTCAAAACTTTTCGTCCCCGAAAAGGAACGAGGTAGGAGAATAGAAACAACCAGAAAGAAAACAGATTTGAAATACAAAATAACAATTAATTTAAACCATATAAATTCAAATTTAAATTAATTGATATTCAATAATTGATTTAATCCATTTGATTTCACTAAAATAAACCTCAACTATTTCTAAATTCATTTTCTTATTATCCCATTTTCTTCAATAACTTTGAATTCTTCTTTATTCCAAATTACTGTCAACTTTATTCTACTTAACATATCTAATCATATATATTTAGTCCATATAAATTAATTTAAACCATAAAAGTTTCGATTTAAATTAATTTATATTTACTAATTGCTTTCAAATTCAAGGTATTTTCATAAGTTAATCAAATTTCAATTTATTAATTCTTTCAAAACAAATTTATTAATTCTTTCAAAACAAATTTATTTCATTATTAACTGAGTTTTATTTATTATCCTATCTAACTCAATTGACATCTTTATAATCAGAATTTTAGTGTATAACATTTATTATAAACACTCAAATTTTATTTGTAAATTCAATTTATCTTATATATTATCCAATTACATATTCAACTTCTGAATGATTTAGGTAAGTTGTATTAGAATGCAGTTGAACAATATACAAATAAAATTTTCCCAATTTAATTATTCAAGTTTAAATATTTATCCAAATTTTTGGTCTTATTTATAATTAAAATCATCCTTTAACAAAATTTAAGAATTAGATTTCCGATTACCTTTAAACAATTTAGAGATATATATAATATATTTATATCAAATCAAATTAAATTTTAAAATAAGATACCCATATATATATATATAAATCAAATTATACTAAAGAAATTCAAATCAAAATATTTTTCAAAACAAAACCGTAGCAAAGCTACAGAATAGTATCTCCACTTCGAAACTCGAAAATGAATGTCGATGATGCGGCCGCCATCACCGAAACTATTTTCCAGCGACAAAGAGAAGAGCACTGATTTCAACATTTTAAAAAAATCCTTTGAAACGATTTCTATTCGAAAATACTTTCAATAATATATACTTTAAAATTTTAAAACCAAAGTTCGAAAACACCGGAAACAAATAAATTCCCAAATTTCTGAATTAAATTCATTTCAAATTCCAATCAATTTATAACCAAGTTTATAAATTTATTTAGAACAATAAATGATAATCAAATATTATCATTTCAAACAAACAATTTAATTTACCTATTAAATTCCAGAAAATTTTTACTTATATTTTCATAATATAATCAAACAAATTTATTTAATTTTCCAAATTTGAAAATAATATTTTAAATATTAATTTACAAATACACTTCCTCGCTCGACTATATAAGAATAGATTTCTAAGCAAAGACAGAGATTCAAATTTGATGGACTCAAATCAAAGAGAAATTTGATTCGAAAATAAGTTTGAAACAGAAGATAAGATAATTCGATTACCACAATCGGGAGATGGATGAGTTTATTTAATTCACGGGCAACCTTAACCGGGTCGACCGTAACTTGAAAAATAAGATCGGTGTAGAATTCCGAGGTAAATCAACACTCGATCTCAAGAGATGAAATTCAGGTATAGCAGGAGATAGATAGCATCGTAAACCGAGGATACAGAAATCTCTGGTAAATCCATGCCTATTGTAAAGGAGTTTTACTCCTTTACGAATCATTCGAAGATTGGCGAGACCACCGATCTATTATAGATAACATTCATAATGGAGTTATGGGGTGCTCCAGGATTGAAAGAAGACGAATAGTGAAGGACACGAATGAATTTCGGAACCGAGGGGAACGTTCCGAAATTCAAAGGAATTGAGTCAAAGGAAGAGATTGAAACTCGAATGAGAGTGATTCTGTAAATACATTTACCCTATATGTTGAGTTTTGCCTAGAGCTACCAAAGCTCTGATACCAACTGTAACGACCCGCTATTTTTTGACCATTCGCGTCCATTATAAGTGTATAGGTAGACACTCATGCCGGAGTTGAATTGCTCAAAATACCGCGTTGTTAATTTAAATTTGGCAAAACTGAACATATACAGTAAATAAATATAATCACAGATCACAGACACAGAGTAATAATTGCAGCGGAAATAGAAAAGATAGTAGTTCATGAAGCTACTATATGAATATATAAAATACATCAGAGTTTACAACATAAGAGTAACACGATACATCAGATATAAATCAGAATACATCACTGGAATCATCAAATACTGGAAGCAGAATAGATGGCTGGATCTTCAAGCAAAGCTCCAACTTCAAAGGTGAGTCTCGAATACTGGATCACTCAGTCTGACCCGAGCGTAAAGCAAAAAACACAAGACACTCGAGTCAGGATTAACATTCTTATATTAATAAATCCAACTCAAGTGAAATAGCAATTGAAATACAAATAACTCAAAGGATGTTTGGAATAACCATCCTTTAAGGATCCGTTAAACTATCTACTATGTAGTAGTGTACGATAAGTAGATAATGTCTATCAGTAATAATAAGATATCAAAATAGTGTTAAGTCATGGCCCATTCCACCCTTAACACATTTTTATTCCCAAAAGCATATACAAGACCGTAGTTTCCCCAAAACCGGAAGTCACCAGAGGGCAATCCATATACTAAAGGTACAAATCAAAATCGTAGTAGTCGCGCATAAATGGAATACAAGTATGACAAGGCACATGAGGCAATACCCAAGGTAGTGATACTACCGTTCGCCTGATCCGGACTGGTGAGAACGCAACGCCGCAGCGCCCGCAACACCGTGAAACAACACTCCCAAAATCAAGGGTGCACCAATCGACAACAAGTATAAGTAGTTCGAAGAAGTGTGTCCACTTGAGGTAGCTAATCCTCCATTGGCCCGGCACAGCTCCTGTTTTAGTCATTTCCAATTTGACACAAGTGTCAAGGCTATCCATTATCGTTCTCTTTCTTCAGTCATCACGTACATCATTCCAACCACTTCATTCTGGATCATCACTCCGCGTATAGTTATTAAAGTGGTTTCCGGTTTAGACAGTGAGTATGTCCCAAACCGACTCCGGTTCCTTTAATAACTTCCGAAATTATTACACCGATTGGTCGTTTATATATTTCAAAAACCAAATCAAATTCAATTTCAATTTCAATTCGTAAATCAACATTTCGCTTGTCTTTCAAAACCAATTTCCATACTTTACGTTTCAAAACTTCCAATTTTCCGTTTCCAAATCTTATAGTTCAATTTCAATCTTTATATTGAAAACAATTCAAATATTGATTCAAGTTCGTACAAAAGTTTCATTTCGAAATCATTTCAATTAACTTAATTTAACATTCAAATCAATTTACATTCATTATCGATTTCATTTAATATTCGTAAAGTAAATTTATCATTCAAAACAACTTCTATTTAAATTTCCAAATCATTAAATCAATTTCTTAAGTTCAACTTCATTAAAACAAAACTTGCAAATTTGAATTAAATTAAATTCGTCAAATCATTTATTTCAATTACAAGTCTTGCATTAATTCCAAAAATATCACATTTCATTTCTTGTTAAAGAAATTCAATTTCACTTATTTACTTTCTTAAATAATTTTCCAAAACTTAATTAATAAAGAAAACTCAATTTCAATTATTTACGAAGTAAAATTCACTTATTCAAAAGTTCAATTTTTCTTATTAAAGAATTTCAATTCAATTTAATCATTGAATAATTCAATCTTATTTAATTATTAAATAATTCAAAACTTAATTTATTAAATAATTTCAAAGTTTAATAATTTCAAACTTAATTATAATTTCCAACTTAATTATTAAATCATTTCAAAGTTTAATAATTTCAAACCTAATTCAATTTCAAACTTAATTATTAAATCATTTCAAACTTTAAACAATATTCTTTCATCAATTACATTGTTAATATTTTGTCTCAGATTATTAAATATTAACATTTTCCTTTCATTAAAATTCAAATTTCAACTTCATTTCAAAACCATATTATTTATTCAAATAAATCTTCGATTTATTTTCAAATCAAATTATTGACCAATCGGGTTTTTATTTAATTTTCTATCCTAGGTCGAAGTTCAATTTGGGTATTTATCATTTCAACCCGATTCCAATTCAATTCAAAATCAAGACATAACAAAGGGAACTTGCAGTGTGATAACTGGGATGGTGTCAAAGTAAATAAACAAGCAATAACAACAAACAATAACAATTCAATAATCAATTCAAATAATCCCGAAATAACCGTATTAATTCGTATTGTCATTTGTACGAATTAATATAATTATTTCTAGAATCTACACTATCATTTCATGTAGATTAAAGATTATTACATTTCGGTTTTCACTTGTCATCTATTTACAATTTCATACATCATCAATTTTACAACCTACATTCAGTGGTTCAAAATGTAATTAAACAAATCCTACGTGTCAATAAATTCAACAGTTAAAGGGGTCATATTATACAAATGTCAGTTAATCAAATTTAACATTAAATTATCCTATATCAAGTTCAATTTCATACTATTTATCATTTTAACATTAACAATTTAACGTCCAATATAAACATCAACAATCAATCAATTATCAGCCAAACTGTATTATCATTGCATAAATAATTAACAGATAAAGGTGTCAGATGTCACAGGTGAACTGATACAGGCAATAGCATATATAACAGTGTAATCAACTAACAGCAGTATATTTCAATTGTCGTTTCAATTGAAATCAGATTTTATAAATAAAGAACGTTAATCGTGAGTGAGTGCTCACCTTTCGAGGCTGGAGAACACAAGAAGACAAACAACACAACATGCTACGATTTGAATTGTGAAATTGACCAAATCCAAGTGACGATTTCCAAAGCAAGCTAGATTGGAACGATTCAACGAACAAAACTGATGAATGGAAATGGACGATTAGAATCAGAACTGGATCGACGAAGATAATTGGTATAATGAACTTATATATATAACTATATATATATAAAATCGAAATTCTAAATTAAATATATATCCATTTCAAAATCGAATTTCTAAATTAAATATATATGCATTTCAAAATCTAAGTATGCACCCATATCAAACACTTGGAAAAAAATTCTTTCAATATGTATATATATATGCACCTTATTGTATATCCAATTTAAACATCACTATTAATAACAGTTTATTATCTTCCAAAATTCATATAACGTCTGTAGTGAAAACAAAGATAAATGCGGTTACCTAAACGCAGCCCCTAAATGTATGTAAACAGTGACAAATGCAGACCATTATAAATTTTTATATTAAACTATACAAGTATGAAGGCACGTCCGATGGACGTGAGTAAGGCAAATTGGTGTAAAATCGGGTGGGGGAGAAGAGAACTGTGTGGAGTGTGTACCATGGAAAAAAATATTACTGTGTGAATTCATTTTGGTTGTCCAGTCTACATATTTTGTCAATTTTTTATGGGAAATTGATTGGGGGAATTTAGTAAGGAGACTACCTCAATTCAATTAGCAGGTATCTTTATCTGGCGTGAACTGGTCATTATTTTACCCGTATACACTTGTAACAAATTGAATTCAATGAACATAGGTTTGGCAATGGATGTTTGGAATTTGTAAAATTCCTTCTTCAATTTCACAGTTGGTGTAGTGTGCGAAGTACCATTCTCTGCCCGACCATTCATCGACAGATACTGTTATAAGTTTGGAAGCAGTACCATTGCCAGCCGATGGAAATAAAACCGTTGTGATACCCAAAGATATTGCATTTGTAGCACATATTCTTTGTTTAATTTTTCTAGGGAATATAAACTAAATGTGGGTAGTAGCTAATACAAAAATGTAAAGTTAACGTACGTCAATGCTGCACAGCCTGTAGGAAGCAATGTGGTAGAGCGGTACGAATGATAGTGTAATACATGCAGCACACAATATTGTTAACAAAAAAATTATTTACATGTTTGGCGCATGCGCATGCTGTGTCCGTACATAATGAAGGCCTTATGAGCACTTCTTCATTGGGACCTACCGTAGTTGTATGTGAAATTCTGGGTTTCAATTTGTAGTACAAAGCTGATAGCATTGCGTATCTGGTGGTAGATATATGCTCACAGTTCTTATGGCAGAGAAGTCATGTGCAATTGTACATCTGCAGTAATGATAGTTCGTAAAATCCCAAAGCATATTAGATTGATATATTCACAAAGTCAACCGATGTTGTGTCGTGTATGGACGACGCGTACATGTTTGAGGCAATATGACGTTCGAACTTGGTGGTATATGAAAACAGAATGAAGTCCTACTGCAGGCAAACTTTTCAAATTCGACACCCAAATATTATGTAACTGAAAGTAGTTGAAAGTTAGTGATATATAAGTCATTTGTTTGAAAGTCAGATGACAGTAACATGGGATCATGTCTAAAGGAATCATGTTTATTGCAGAAGAGGCAGTTACTAACTGATGCATATTTTTACTTCATATGCACTCGTGCTGTTAAATACAATTTTTATATCTGATATACAGCTCGCTGTGATGTACAGTTTTAAAAGTAATTGGCAGTCAATGCTACCGGTGTAATATACGTTTTCCAAGACTGTATGCAGCTAAAGAATTGTATGACTTTGATGTAAATAGTTCAATTTCGCGTCTACATTGTTGATGCAATTTTAAGTTAACTTTCCCGTATAAAATTCGAACAGTTGACAGAGGTAAATGAGTTTTTATGTTCTGTAGGAAAACGCATGTTACAGGTTCAGGTTGGAAACTTTCATTTTGCATTCGGACGGTTCAAATACAAATATCAGTAAAAAGATTGATGCATTTTTTTTCTACCATGTGCTTCAACCATGCTCTGTTTGCATTTTAAATATGGTCAACCGTTGCTAATTTGATAAGTCCGAGTGTGCCGAAAGTTACTCATTTATGGCTCATGTCCCAATCAATTCTTGACTGCTATACAAAACAGTAGTGCCTATGTAATGTCTGCGTATACTTTTCGTATATGTACGTCCAATGTACAATAGCTGCTGGAAGTAAATGTATTAGAATGCACCTGCAAGAAAGGTGTGTATGTAGGTTTAATTGGTAAGGTAAAGAGAGGGAATGATATGAAAACAGGGTGTAATTACAGTGTTTGCAGGTGAAGGAGCGGTGAATAAGTCATACATATTGGAATATACCGAACCATACGTAGTATAAAGTGAATGATCAAAACATATTTGCACTATCCCAGTTGAAATCTAATAATTGAATTCATTGCCAAGAAAATCGCAGACATAGACAGTAAAGTGAGTTTGCTGTATAATGTATATAGCATATTATGTAAAATGATAAGTAGTTAAGTTTGGGAAAGAGAATACCTATTCAACAGCAAGCACCATCAAGTGTGACAAAAGGCCGTGTGTTTGGCACAGCATCACCAATTGTGCTAGCTGCATTGCGACGCCGACAGAGAAAGCCATTGAGCTGAGCCTGCAAATGAATTCGGCAAACAACAACCTATTATCCATCAGGAACACGCATTTGTTAGACTAAGCATAATAATTCGTACGTAGTCAAACCTGCTGAACCGAGCGTACTAAATACTGAAGGAACAAAATAGAATTGCAGTATCGTAGTTTAAACCTAATAGCTGCAGTCAGTGGTAAGGAAATTTCAAACACATACAGTAACCTGAATTTGTAGTGCGTTGTATATATCGTAGTGCAGAAAACGATAAATAGGGAAGCTTTAAAAATAGCTCATGTTGTAAATAACTAAACATAATAAACCATACATATTACAATGTACTTAACCGAGCATGGTAAATGGGGAAGGAACAAAATATGTTTGCACTACCCCACTTGAAATCTAATAATTGAATTCAGTGTGAAGAAAATCGCAAACATAGACAGTAAAGTGAGTTTGCAGTATAATGTGTATAGTATATTATGCAAAATGATAAATAGGTAAGTTTGGGAAAGAGAATACCAATTGAATAGCAAGCACCATCAAGTGTGACAGAAGGACGTGTGCCTAGCACATCAGGACCAATTAAGCTAGCTCCACCGCGCCGCCGACAGATAAAACCGTTGAGCTAAGCCTGCAAATCAATTTGACAAACAGCAACCTATTATCCATCATGAACACGAATTTGTTAAAGTAAGCATAATAATTCGTATGTATTAGAACCTACTGAACCGAGCGTACTAAATACTGAAGGAACAAAATATAATTGTAGTATCGCAGTTTAAAACTAATAGCCGCAGTCAGCGATAAGGAAATTGCAAACACGTACAGTAACCTGAGTTTGCAGTGCATCGTATATATCGTACTACAGAAAACGATAAATAGGGAAGCTTTAAAAAGAGCCCATTTTGTAAATAACTAAACATGATAAATCATACATATTAGACTATAGTGAATCGAGCATAGTAAATGGGGAAGGAACAAAATATATTTGCAGTACCCCAGTTGAAATCTAATAATTGCATTCAGTGATAAGAAAATCACAGATATGTACAGAAAACTGAGTTTACAGTATAATATATATATCCTATTATGCAAAATGATAAACAGGTAAGCTTAAAAAAGAGAATACCTATTCAAATGATGCAGCATCAAGTGTGACAGAAGGCCGTGTGCCTGGCACAGCAGCACCAACTGAGCTAGCTCCAGTGCGCCAGCGACAAAGAAAGCAATTGAGCTGACCCTGCAAATGATTTTGGCAAACAGTAGGCTATTATACAAATCAATAAGTAGGTAAGGTTAAAAAAGAGAATACGCCGTCAAAAGTAAGCACCATCAACTGGAAGAGAAGGTTGTGTGCCTGGCAGATGAGGTAGCTCCACCGTGGCGGCAAGAAAGTAAGCCATTGAGGTGAGCCTGAAGCTGAAGTTGGCAAACAACGGCCTGTTATAGAAAACGAGAAATAGTTAAGCGTATAAATGCACGTCCAGTTGGACCTGCACTTGGGATGGTCCTTGACACCATTATGTTTAATGAGAAGAGATAGAACTGAAATTATAAGTAAAAATTTCTTTTGCAATGACATAAGGTAATGCGATAAATCATGGGTCCTCCTTCATATCTTAACAACATCAATGGAAACAATGCAAAAGTCTGGACTAAATACACTGCAAATCCTCGAATGTTGAAACTATAAAAAGAAAGTACTACAAATACATAACCATATAAAATATACTACGTGACATGGACCATTGTGTTTCACACATTAACACAAACAATATATACGCATCACGTAAATGAACGAAATACATCATACTAACATACTATTTACTTCAGCAATCGTAAATCAAGAATTAGAAGGATCTATTTGCATAAAATGTCGAATATATGCGTCTGGAATTACCTCATTCAAAGTTTATATCTTAAATTGTCACCTTACGCTTTGAATTCCCTATAGATTAATGTACACCTTTTATTAATGTTCAAAAGATGAATTATATCCACTGACTTAATATTTTGAGCATGTCATGATGGTTACTCTAGTTTCACACGTCTGCCGCTACCCTTTTGCAAACCTCTTTAAGTGTACTTCGCATTTGAAGTTATAATTTCTGCATTACAATAAACTATAAGTTATTTTACTTATGCATGCACAATAGACACTGACCTTTTGATGTAAATATTCAGATTATAGTCACCATTATGATCAAATTTTGTCTCATTTTGATCACAAAATTGAACCGATTTTTTCTCAAGTTTCTAATTCTGACCAAACTATTTGACCACTGGAAATAAATCATCGTCATGAAATTTATATTTTAAAAAAATGCACAGAAAGAAGAGTATGAGTTAAAAGAATGTCTTACAATTAATTTGTTAAAAAGAGCATCTTATGTTGGTGTGACAATAATACACTTCTAATAATCTTCTAAACTAATCAAATAGGCAAGTCTATGTTTTCTATATCCACATAAACAACTGCAAGGTAAAGTTACTAACATTGGAAATAATAATTCATCAAAAGCTGTATAAAGCATATATCAATACATAATTTTATTAAGCTGTATAATCTTCTAAACTAATCAAATAGGCAAGTCTGTTCGCTTTTATTAACCTGTATAAAGTATAGAACATAATTTCATTTGAAAGGATTTAACAGGTATGGCTATGCTGAAGTATACTACTAATCTACTAAATGCAGAAAAAACATATATCAATACATAAAAGACTGATGATGAAAAGAGTAGAGATCGGTAAAAGGAAATAGAAACTGTTTAAACTTTTGAAGGAATCTGCATCAACATCTTACAGTGATGTTAGATGCGATACACATAATATTATTTTGCATACTACACACTTATATTCAAAGTGATCAGTAATCATCTAATAGAGATGTTTTTAGAGTGATCTGTAATCTTCTTAGGGAGATACTCTGATTACAGAGATGTTATATATGCAATTATAAACTTGAGTGTCTCATCGGTGAATAGTTTACAAAAAACTTATAAACTATTAACAAACTTAAATACGATAATATCATAATAGTTTACGTTTTTAAATAGCTCTATGAACTTAATTTGATTTGAAAGGGTCCACAATTCTGCAATTTAATACTAACAGGACTGCAGCATGTCGGTAATCAAAGATCATTGAGATCTAATGAAGATATTGATGTGTTAATTTGGAGTTGATTGAAATTAGTGTAGAAAACGGTAAATAGGTAACCAAGTTCGACAAACAACAGCATTGTATACAATACCTATTCAAAAGTCTATGTCGCCGGCACATCATCACCAGTTGAGCTACCTCCACCGCGCCGCCTACAAACAAAGGTTTTGAGCTGAGCATGCAGCTGAACTCGTCAAACAGATCAGAAACGAAATGAAAACGGAGTCCATATATCGATGAAGCACAAATTTGCAAAACAGAATCGGCAGACAGCAGATCTGGAAGTCAGCATGGAAGATCGGAAATGGGAAAGTAGATAAGAGAACGAAGACAAAATAGTAGGTTCTTCGGTGGTCGATTTGAACGTGGAATCAAAAATTTAGGGAGGAAAGCAACATGGGGAGGAGGAAGAAGGGGGGCCTAAAATTGGTGGTTGTAGAAGGGCGGATGGAGTTGGTTTGTATAGGGATTGGAAGAATGGGTAGGTTGGGAAAGGCAGGTGAGGCGGAGTGGGGTGAAGGGAAGGTGGTTGGGAGAAAACATAGGAGAAAGTGGGGAGAGTTGAAATAGGGAGAAGTGTTGAACAACCGGTGAAAGAAGTGGGGAATGAAACGTTAGCCGAGAATTGACTGATATGCCCTCTTTTCTGTGTGTTGGTAAATTAGTTGTGAACGGAGTGGGTGCATGGGTTGTTTGGGAAGTTCAAAAAAGCTTCACCAAAGTGAAGAATTTGTATTATTAGTAGAGATATATAAACTAACACACTGTACATCAACAAAATTAAAACATACTTTAAAATCAACTTGATATAGTAAAGCTTGAAATCAACAAACAAAACCACATATATGAACTTACACATCGTATGAGTATATACAGTATACATATGATCTATCTTAAATCTATACATTAAAATTTTATCAGTTTTATATAACTGATGTATATATAAATTTCAAATTATAAACTTATAGAGAGTTATATAATCTCTCCTCTCTTTTTAGTTTTTCTTCCAAAATTCCTTGGCTGCGAACTTAATTAAATTTTGGCAATTAATCACTAATCTTTTTTTTTAACTCTCCTCAAAGTTCGTTGTTATTGTTATAGCTGTACCACGTATAAACACACGTCGTATTTGTGATCATAGAGAAGTGAGAAATCCAACATTTGCATGCTACAGAGCAATGAGGCGAATCGTTGTACCACATGTTGTATAATGCCGTACATGTTCAATGTTAGTTTAAAGCCTTTACCAGCCTATATATAAACATGAAATGCAGACAGATGTACTAAAAGCAAGACATACTTTATAAACACACATTATTCGAAATCTGGAAAACCAATATATTTGACAGTGTATAAAAATATAGTTCTTCACTTTTTAACAATATATACTACATATAAAAGAAGAACATACTAGCTTAGCAAACAAAAGTATAGGCAAATCTATAAAACTTGTTTATGCATTCTTATATAATATACATAAATAAATCTATAACCTATATATTATATCTTACTGCCACTATAACATATAGTAACGGATATAATCTTTTACATATATACAGTACTTTTATATATAATTAAAACAACAACTAACATATATTTAAAACATATAAACTGACATAACTTAATAATATATAAATATAATACCTTGAATACACATGCCAGCTGAAGGGTAGTAGACGAGGCAGAGCTCGGTTGTAGCTAGAGGGAATGGAAACAAGGTGCGGGGAGAAGGCCAGATCGGTGGCTACGACATAGAGGGATGGTGAGGAGGATGAGCCGGCGATGGCAGAGTAGCCGAAGAAGTGGACTGAGGCAGGGAGGTGTAGGGTAACGGTGGAGGGAGCGGGTGGTGGAGAAGATGAAAGGCGGGGTTCGGGGAGGAAGTCATAGGCGGGCGGAAGGTCGATAGCAGGGGAAGATGAGTGTGGGCCAGGGAGGTCTAGTGACGGTCGAGCATGGGTGAGAACCGAAGTGGACAGGATTGGAGATCATGGCGGTAGTTGCTCACGTGCTTTGTGAAGGCCGGTCAGGGAGCACGTGGATCTGAGAGGTGGGGTCGTGCTCGGCGGAGATGAACCGTGGTCGCGGCTGCCACATGGAGGTCTGGTCGTGGGTAGAGGGGGTCAGGGATTTTCGTCTGCTTGTGATGCTTGCGTGAGTGGTGAAGCAAACAAGGGGAGCAGGCTTCGAAAAGGTGATAGTAGATTGCCACTATAAATATATATATAACTTGTTTTCAACAATATGACCTTGTATATCATTTTTTTCTTTCTGAAAGGTAAGCCTGAGAAGAAGAGAAAAGAGAAGGAGGGTGGTAGAGAAAAGGAATGGAGGAGGATGGAAGGTGACAGTGAAGTTTGCATTAAAAGGGAAGGCAGTGAAAAGAAGAAAAAAAATGTAGGAATTGAAAATGAATGAGGGGGAGGTGTCTCGTGAATGAAAAGCATGGGAACACGAGGTCAGTGGAAAAATATGAAACGTGCACTTTAATGAATGTGCACTTCTCAACCGGTGGCTCTTCATTTCTTAACATCAATTCACGTGACCATTGGATTTCCCTACGGGTAATGAATGGACCTATGAACAAAAGAGACATAAAACGGTACCGCTATGGTTAACGTTCCACGGATTCCGCTGTGTACAGGATCTCAAAACACAGAATTTAATATACGGTAGAGATCTACACGATGAGACGATTAAAACGGTATACAGATATCAGTGGTACGGTTGAATTTATAAAATTCGAATTTTTCTGCTGGCGGAAATGCAAGAAAAACACTGAAAAATAAGATCGACGGAGTCAAAGATGTCTGAATATGGAAAAATGACGAACTGATATTTTGCTCAGAAGATGATTTAGAATTTTTCTATGTAAAAATATTTTGGTTTCGAAAACATTTTATTTTCAACGCTTTTTAACTGATTAAATTGAAGTAAATTTACGCGCGAAATAAACTTTCATATTTTCGGACGAAATTTTTCCAGTTGCTATGTTTAACTAGACGTATTTCAAATATTAAATTTTTATTTCAAAATTTTATCGTTTAAAATTTCACAAAATTTCAACTAATTACGTTATTAAACGGTTGAAATTTTACGGGTCGTCACACAAATACATATAGACGAACGAATATTCAGGGATTCGAACCCTATAAAAGCACAAATCATCATCGGCAAAAAGGAGCGATTCGAGTTCGAGCAAAACAGAGAACAAGTAATAATTCATCTCGAATCAACTCAAGCAATCGAGTTCAATAAGCAATAACCAGCAAAGCAAAAGCAAAAATCACGTACCAGTATCATAGATGAACTCGAGAGAAGGAGTCGCAAGCACCAAATAATAATTTTGACTGAACGATGCCTTCGAATTTTCGCAATCCCTAATTTTCAGAGAGCAAAGAGGAAGACGATCGATCGATAATTCAAACACACGATCATTCAAACTCGATCGATTTCAAAGGGCCGAGAGCAACTCAGAGAAACAAGCGAACGTGATCCAGTCGACGTTCCAAATCAAAGCCCTAATTTTTGAAGAGCCGAAGCCCTAATTCTCAGCTGCAAAGAGGGATGACAAAGAGGCCATTATTTTTTCACGAAATTAAAAAAAGGATAGGCCGATATTAAGCAAAGAAAAAGGGCCGGTTTTAATGTTTTATTTTGGGCCTAGTTTATTAAGGGCAAAATTGATTTAAAATTTACATTTTAAATTTTGCCCTGATTTTAAACTGTATTTTGTTTTTCAGTTTGTATTTTGAAAGTCAAGTAAGGGTAAATCACCACCTAGGGTTTAGGTAGTGTCAGATTGTCTAGTTAGGGTTAGTTCAGTGAGCAGGGTGTGCGAGTTTACAAAGCTCTATAGGCGGAGCAGGGTGTGCGAGTCTGTAGGAGTGTTTGTAAGCGGGATACTGTTTAATTCTAATAGAAATCTGGGAATGCAGCAGTAGGCAGGGGTTGCCGAAGCTGGGTAAATTCTGTGTGTGATTTACTTTTCTGCATATTTATTTATCTGTTGTTTGCTTCCGTGTTTAATTTGAGAAAATTTGCGATAACCCTATTCACCCCCCCTCTAGGGTTAATCTAGATCCTACACCTTATCATTATATACTGACACAATCTCGGCAAGGAGGAAGGCACTGGGAGGCCGATGGTTCAAACTGGGTGAGTTGTGCTAGGCAGGTGGCAGACTCAGGCGTGGCTTGCGTGGAGCTGCCGTGCGAGTCAGGGAGTGGTCGACGTGTTGGAAGCTTTGAGGTGCGGTCGCGTGCAGGGAGGCCGGAGTAGGCGGTCAAGGTGGGGATCGCTACTGTTGCGAAATGTTGATGGGTGAGGGAAGACGCAGTGGTGGAGGCCGAGCAAACAAAGTAAGGGAAAGATGCTTGTGGATTACGGCTGAAGGGTGGTGGATCAGCAGTAATGTGGTGGAGAACCGAAGGGAAAAGGCAAGTCGATGCTGGTTAGATGGTGGCGAGCACATTTCCGTGGCCGAGAGGAAAAGAAACGAGGTGGGTTGGGTTTTGGAAGGGGAGAGCAAGCGACAGGGAAATGGGTAAATGGTGAAGGAAAGTTTCAGAGAGAAACCAAACTTTATTTTACTTTATGATTTTGAAAATGGATCAACCGGTTGGAAACGAAACAAAATAAATAAAATGGAAAAAGTAAGAATAGTAAAGGTCACACACCTCGAATTCAGATATAATAAAGGCTGATGGCTGATGGATTGATATATGGTGAAAATAGAATGGTCATAAGGAATTTGAAATGTTCGAAACCGCCGATACTGCAAATTGTTTAATCGATCTTGTAGAGAACTGGACTTCAAATTGTAGAAATGGTCTCGAAGATCAGTACGACGAGATGATCAAAACGGTATACAGATATTAGTGGTAAGATCATCCGATCAAAAGTCGATATCAGTACCGAAATGCTGCAAAAATGTTAGAAATAAGATGAACGGAGTAATATCAGTCGAAATCTAGAGAAACGAAGTATGACATCTCACTCAGAAGATGATTTACAAATTTTATGTATAAAAATATTCAGGTTTGGAAAATAGTTTATTACCATCAAATATTAACTGATTTAAAGTGAAATAGAATTACACATTAAAATAAACTTCAATATTATCTGATGAAAATTTACCAGTTGCTATGTTTAAGAAGACGTATTCCAAATATTAAATTTTTATTTCAAAATTTTGTTGTTTAAAATTTCACAAAATTTCAATTCAATATATTATTAAAACAAATAAAATTATTAAAATTTATGGGTCGTTACACTACCGTGGAAAAAGGCGACGATAATGATGGTAATGACCACGACAACAATAATGATGATGAAGATGACGACGTCGATGGTGGTCTAGGTTCAGGTGGTGATAGAGGGGGCCATATTGAAACTTCCAATAAGAATGGCAATGATGATACTAGAGCTCCTGAGAAAAAGCCATCTCCTCATAAATAAGTCCTACCTGAACCTGCCAAGGCTTCTGCTCCTCAAGAAGAAGAGCCTGCTTCCATTAATGTTGAAGAGCCGAGGGGAAAAGAGCAGCCTTCTCAGACTTCTGTCCTGATATCTTAGGTATGGGATTCTCTATTTAAATACCTTTCACTTCGAGGATAATGATAGAGTATATCATTTACTTTAGATAAGGAAGAAATATGTCAAACTTGAGAGAAAACAAGCAGAGATAAAAAGGTTATATAGGGAGTTAGACAAGCAAATAAGAGAGCACAATGTACTTTTAGATAAATATCATTGACTGAATAGAAGTGCATCAGTGCTAGCGTCCTTTAAGCATCAAGAAGCTGCCCCCTACTAAGGAGAGCACGCCTCCACTATGACGCCCTCCTAAAAGAAAACAAAGAGTTAATCACTCTATTTTGGATGCTGATTGAAGAAAGAGATATTTTAATCAACTTCTTATATAAGGCTTACTATAGACACTTAATTATCGATTTTTCATACTTAGGCGAATTTAATGGAGGTCTACTTAGGCGCTTTCATAAGAAGTACTTGGACGAATTTAGATCTGACCCGCATCCCGTAGCTTGTTGGAATTTACCAATGGTTAGATCCATTCCCCAAGATATTCCTCCAGAAAAACTTAAATATTATAAGGACAAATTTGGCTCTGAATTGTTTAGTAAATCTATCTTGTACAAACCAGATTAATAATTATAAACATGTAATAATATATTGATTTCTAAATATTTGATTTTGTCTTGCTTTCTATACTTAGCCTCGTTTTATTATGTTATCACAGAGTGATTGTCCACCAGGCCAACTTGTCTCTAGAGATCATTTAAGTCAATATGTTAAACTACGAAGATTTTTATCTTGAAAAAGGATCAATTTTAAAGTCTTCAAAATAGCAAGTTACTGCTTCCTTAGGGATTTACAAATACTTTATATGGAACATCCTCGACTTCGTTTTGATTTCCTTGGTGATGAAAAGGAAAAGCTACTTAAGGAAATAAGGACATTCCATACCAAGTTAATTTGTGGCCGAGATAGTCCTCAAACCGGAGAATGGGACTGTCGCAAATGTCCCTCGGTGATAACTCCGGAGGAACTAAATATTCCTTTTGATTCTACAGTTAATATTTCTTCTAATTCTTTAAATAAAGTTAGGGATGTTGTATCTCATCTTCAGGTGTAAATCCAATGTCTGATGTATCTTTCATTTTCATTATTATTTGAATTATAATCTTTTGTTATGATAATAAAGAGATTCTTCATTCCAGATTTGACTTTATTTTGTTTCTTTTTGCTTAAATAGGACAATTATCTACAGCTCCTCTCACTCTGTTTAACATCATGTCTCGTTAACCTTAGAGCTAAATTGTTAAAAGAATGTGGAAGGAGTGAACCCCTTGATGATCTCTTACTGACACACTTCCATGGCAATGGTGAAGCCTTGAAATGGCATAAAATATATTTACTTCAAAAAACCATTGTTAGTAATCTTAAGGATCAAATTGCCAATCTAGAGGGTGATGTCAAAACTAAGGATGAAACGATTTCTGTATTGAAGCGGCAAGTTAAGACGAATTCCTCAATTGATTTCGATCATATGATGTCAGAACTTATCCAGTAGATTAGTGACTTGGAATTGAAATTGAAGGATAGTCAAGCGCACTGAGATTCACTAGAATATATTATAAGGAACACCATTTAAAATATTGATTTATCGGCTCCTCGTGCTACTCCTATTTCCATATTAATGGTCAGCTTCTCTTGCTGCTCAAAAATTCCCCACAATGATTAACCCTCCCCAGGCTTACATGAGAATGTTGTGGGTAACTGGTGCAGAAAAGTTAAGTTCAAACTAGTTAGGTATTTTGATGAGCAACAAAAAGCAAAATATTCTTAGAGTATCAATGAGTATGCCGCCAATATTCAGAAGCTTGAACGCGATAATTACTTCCTTCAGAAGCACGTCATGGAATTTGAAAGGGAAAATAAGACCCTTAAGGGCACAAATAGAGCTTTCAACCGCGCTCTGAAGACAAATATTGATGTAATCGACGACATGGACAGGGTAAGGGAGAAAGAAAAGAAACTGAAAGAAGTTCTCTGCACCGCAATTTGTCACATAGTTGATCCTTCGATTGCTGAGAATATTAGCAAGGCTTCTCAAGACTTATGACATATTTGTATCTTTGAAATGTATAGACTTGTCTCGTATATATGTGAATAATTTCATAAGTTTTGTAAATAATCTCACGTGTTATGTAAATCATATAAATTTGGAAAATATCACCTGATTTGTGGCTCTTTTTTGTAATGTCGTTTCTAAAGTTCTTGTTTGATAGCTCATAAATTAATTTCTGTACTTGTTGAGTCTTTTAGTTCTCTTTGTTGTGATGATTTTCCTGAAAAGTATGAAACAAACAATATTTTCAATTGTTAGCTTGAAATTTACATGCAAGTCTATGTATATCATCTTGTTAATCATATGAAAAGTAGTTTATTTAAAATATCTAAATCTCATCTTTAATTGTGATGAGAAATAATTAAGAATTTAACTTCACCCATTTGGTTGGAATGTCTGAATTCCGTTAATAGAAAATTCCACCCTAAAGTAGGGGTATAAATGTTGGAGAGTAATTTTCAAGAGATATTAAATAAAGTGCTAAATCCAGGAATCATTATCTGAATATTAGTAGTAGAAACCCAATGACCCATTCTCGGGTATTAATGAAATTTGAAAGCATAGAAATCCGAGACCCAGATTTGGGTATTAACGGAAAGTTATAATAATGATCTTCTTGAGAGTATTCTTTGACCCAAATTTGGGCATTTGTGATGGATAAGTAGAAGTCCATTATTGAAATCTCAAACCCAGATTAGGGTATAAATAAGCAATAGTCTTGAAACCCAAATTCGGGTATGATAAAGATAGTTAGTGATTGATGAAGACCCAAAACCCAAATTCAGGTATTAGTAAATGAAGTTCTGAAATGAATGTCCCGAAACCTAGATTTGGGTATTAATAAGTGGAGCTCTGTTCTACTCCTTTGATTCTGTCCTCTTTGACATGTATGAACCCTTCAGGTCTTGTATATATAGAAGCAATTTGATTAGCTTCCTCTTGAGCTCGGATGTCTTAGTCCATAATTGGATATGTCGTTTCTCAAGCTTGGACATCTTAGTCTCTTATTTGATGAGCCTCCTCTTAGGCTTGGACGTCTCAGTCTATTATTTGATGAGCCTCTTCTTGGGCTTGGACGTCTTAGTCCATTATTTAATGAGCCTCTTCTTGGGCTTGGACATCTTAGTCCATTGTTTGATGGGCCTCTTCTTGGGCCTGGACACCTTAGTCTATTGTCTGGTGCTCTTGGTTAGCTCATTCTTAGAGGCTGGAACCAAGGACTTACCCAACCTCCCTCCAGGAAGCACCTTGACCTGGCCAGAGATGCGGTCCAGTGCTTGTCCAGTGCTTTAACCTAGCCATCTTAGGGCGCAGATAAAAGCTTAATCTGACCTCCCTCCAGGAGGCGCCCTGCCCTACCCATAGCTTGGCGCAGACGAGGGCTTGTTTGTGCTTTACCCTGGCCATCTTATAGCGTGGATAAAGGCTTACTCCGTCCTCCCTCCCGGAGGTGCCTTGACCTGACCAGAGGCGTGGCCAAGGACTTGTCCGGTGCTTTAACCTAGCCATCTTATAACGCGGATAAAGGCTTACTCCACCCTCCCTCTAGGAGGTGCTCTGCCCTGGCCAACTCGGTATGGACAGAGGCTTTCTACCATCTTAGGTAGACTACCATCATAAGTAGTATCCAAATATAAGGAGTATTTCACTCCCAACCATGTAGATTTTTCTTTGAAAAGCACTCTTTATTGATGTTTCTCAAGTTCTTTTTACAAATTCATGAAACTTTCCTTATTAGAAGAAATTGATGACGATCCACTCTAGGGCTTTGCAATGATTGGTTTCATGACCATTCATCATTTTGTAGTAACAGTAGGATCCTCCCAGATTCCTTTCATGTTTTGGCTTCTTTTTCTGTGATGGCCAATAGTTAAGCTCATCCTTAGTAAGCAAGTAGACATTCTCTATGGATGTTTTTAAGTTGCACTCTTTTGGAAGTCTAGAATTGAAGTTTGATTCTTGTGGATGGCTCTTTGATTTTCTGTTTCTTGGCCTTATGGTTTCACATTCTTCTATTGCTTTTCTTTTCGCCACCCTTTGAATTTCTTAAGTTGGAAGTGTTCTGGTAGTAGTTGGTTGTTGCCACTTATCTGCAAAGGCATTGTAATCAACCATTATCTCTTTCTCAAAGATTTTACCATTGGAATAGTGTGGAATGGTTCTTCTCATTTGATTGAATACATTATCACTTCCATTTGTCCTTCTTCCTAAGGCAAAAATAGGGGTGGGGCATGAAAGGTGTTTAGACTCCATTTCTTAAGATCGTATGATTTTTCTTTTTTCTGGTTTATAAAGCTTCTAGTCTCAGTCTTTGCACTTCATTTTGGCTGGAATCCCTATTGATTATTGGAGAGAACCCTGCCAAGTGTGGTTCAGATGACTTTTGCTCGGATCTCTTAATTCTTCTGGCCATGATCAAACCAAAGTAGATGAGCTTGAGGTTGGGCTAAGTGGGGTTAGTGAATAATAGTGTTGGGTGTTTAACCAAGTCGAAGGTTCAAGCCCTCATTCTAGTACCAAAAATGTTAACAAGAAATCTTGTCAACACCTCAAAGTTTAGTTATGGGATAAGGTTTATCCCTTAGGTAAATGGAAAGGAGTGGAATGGGTACATCCTCCTTGGATATCCTTTCGTGTAGATTGCTGAAGTAAGAAGTTGTTCAGACTGGCCTTTCGATTCAGTCAAAAGGGTCGGCTTCTTCCCTTATCAACCTTTCGATTCAGTTTAGATAGATTGGTTTTTCCTTCAAAAGCCCTCCTTTCAAAACGGTTGAGATACCCTAGATAAGGCTTTCCTTTTTTGATTTCGACCTTGTCGAAGGACTTAGTTATTGTGTGGATAGGACTTTATCCAAGAATCTGGGACAGTGGTTTCGACCTTGTCGATAACAAGGTTGTTTAGGTGTTAAGACTTGAACCAGGAATCTAGGGTTGGGGTTTCGACCTTGTCGAAAGCTGTAGGCTTAAGTGTCCCGGGTTTGGATTGGAAATCACAATTTGGAATGATTTGGATATAGGTTTCGACCTTGTTGAAAGATGGACCTTTTGGCACCTTGTATTAGTCAAAGGTTTTAGTAGGTTGAGGCTTGGTTTCGACCTTGTCGAAAGCAAAAGCTCAAGGGAAGGTAGCTTGGAGTGTGTAACTGAAATTATTTGAATCTACAAGGTTTCGACTGTGTCGGCAAGGACCTTTCAATATAGGCAACACCTGAAACACAAGATTGAACCTGACAAAAGCTTTAAAAACAGTAAAGTATTCTGAAATATTTGAGACTTCCCTTTTCACAAGCTAAAGAAGACTTTATTTCTCAAAATCCCCAAATTGATTCGGAAATTAGGGTTTACAACTCTCTTGATTAAGAAAATACATGTTCAGAATGACTAGATTCAGATCCCCCCTAAAAACCCCCTTGGGTCTTATTTATAGATGTAGATCAGCACCTTTCGACCCTAAAGCTTTCAATTTGGTCGAAAGGTTGCTTCGAATAACTTAAGAATGCTTCCGCCTTTATTGAAAGGAATGGCTGCCCTTCTCTTCTTTGTGTTGCCTTGTAAGTGCTTCCGACTCTGTCGATAGGCCTTGTTTAATGGTTTCAATGGTGTTGGTTATGTCCGAGCTCTTGCCTGTGACTTGATGCGGAACCCTCCTGGATCACAATGGCTTTGACCGGTCTGAAATTATAGCTTTCGAAAGGGGTTGTTCAAGAAATACTTGTCTTCGAGTGGTTTGAATGAAGGCGAAACCTTTGGTTTCGAAAGGTTTGGCGCATATACAAAGAGCCGTTTTTCATTGTCTTCAAAAGATGTTGCTTTGACTCATTCGAAAGATCTTCATGCATATGGATTCACCTAGCCGAAAGGTAGTTACTGAAGGCGGAAGGGTGCTTTTGACTCATTCGAAAGATATGAACCTATTGGATCTTGATTATGGAAACCTTTTGACACCTTCGAAAGGTCCTGAAGCTTTCGGATTTTGGCTGTAGCATCCCTTCGACTCTTTCGAAAGGTCTAGTTGGAGCTTTTTCCTCTTTTTTTCCTTTGTTCTCTGCTCGAACAGGTTTCGACTTAGTCGAAAGAGGTTTTTTTAGTAGTAACATCAGCTATATCGTCCTTTGTATCTACTATTATGATTATGACTTGTTTCTTCTCGATAAGTTCTTTAATGAGATGAAGTAAAGAACATGTCATGATTTCTTATATGCTCTAGGTTCCATTGCAATCTACATCACATCGTAGTTGTCACAAAACAGTGTTATTGGATCCTTCATGTTGGGAATCATCTTTAGTTCGCTCATAAATTAATTGTTTGACTTTCATTATATTTTTTGCTCCATGAAATTTTGAGGATGTAATTCGTTTGAAGGGGTGGGAGAATGTAATGAATCATAATTTTTAAGTCTTTAAATTTGAAAATTTAATTTATTTAAATATTCGAAATTGAATTTAAATATAATAAAATCTATGTTTTAAATAATTGCTTGATTTTTAATGACGTATTTTTAATTTAATTTATAGGGTTTTTCCATAAATTTTAATTTGGAAAATAATTGAATCTTGGTTTGATGCATTTTACGACAAATGTCTGTGTTTATGAAACTTTATAGAAGAAGTTAACCAGTGTATTTTATTGTTATTTGATGATTATCTCACATTATTGCGTGCGATCGTATTTTTACTTTTGTCGTTCACGGTTCGTACGCGAACGTGATATTATATGACGTCGTACCGTAAAACTTTTTCAAACATTCATACACATCTATTCATTTCTCCAGCAAACATGCTCCTTATTTTGAGGCGTGAAAAGCGGATCTTGGTTTATTGCACAATCATTTTGTTTTTGTGAATTTGGTTATATATATGTACACGTTCATGCATGAAGAGAAAAACACACGCATGGATCTTTTTCTTTCCCTCATATATATGCATGGACACAATTCTCATTCTTCTCTACAAATGAAATATACATCAACACCATTTCAATTTTTTTAACTAATCAGATAACTCTCTCTACACTAAGTACTAGCCAAAGTCACCAACATCAAAGTTGTAGAGAACGAAACAAGCTACACCTTCCGTTCACTTTGTACTCAAGATGGTGGTGTGTGGTGGTCATGGCGGCAAGAGGTTAATGACAAGGAAGATGCAGTTCTAGGCTCCATAAGGGATGCTAAGCTTGGGATTGTGGTGTCCGTCGTGGAGAGAACACTGAGTGGAGTTCGTTGGCATGAACGACCTGTGTTTTCGTTCAGAGAGAAGAGAGAGAAAGAGGAGAGAAGGATCCGCTGTGCATTGGGTGTGTGCATGACAATAAACATGTACAGGCTATTAAAAGTGGGAAGTTTCAGTTTTAGGCTTTTGGTTATTGGGCCGCGGGCCTTGAAGGGTGGGGTGAGAAGTATTTAAGTGTCTAGTTGTTTAATTTATAAACTAAATATGTTAACTTTGAAAAATCATATCTCATTCATTTTAAAACCGTTTGACCCGTGGATTTTTGCATTAGATCTGTATTGACAAGCATAAAATTTTAGTATAAATAGTTAGTAGTTTTAATGAAGTATAAATTAATGATAAAATTATATTGGTTTAATTTAAATACATTTAACGTAGTTAAATAATTATATTTCATTAGTAACATTCAATTGAAAAATATATCCTCATTCTGCTATATTTAAATTGAATAGATTATTTTGGGCATCTATTTAGCAGAATAAATCCTCGTTCTGCTATTATATAATTTTTGACATTTATTTATATGCTAGTTAATTTTGAGGATCTGTTATGATTCATTTTGTTGATTATTAATTGTGGATAATAATGTGTTTGTAGTATCGTTTATTTGGTTATTTGAATTGTGCTCGGCCAGTTTATGAGTATTGATTAGTGTATATTGATTATTGATTCTGCTCAACTAGTTTATGAGCAATACCTTTTTTATCTATGTATGGGTAGGGTAGAAACAATTGTAGGCTAACACTTTGTGATTTATTTCACAGTTTGACTATAAGCTGTTTAACGATAATATTGGTTTATTAAATTAATACAATGAGTTATAATAATTTAATATTTAAAATTTGAACTTCAATTTAAAAGAAGTTGTTTTGAAGATGGTTTTCACAAAAGAATATGAAGTTGTTTTGAATATGTTTTTCATAAAAGAATATGTTACGAAATGTTTATGAAAAGAAATAGCCATAATAAAATATGTTTATATGATTTTAAAAGGAAAAGATGCTTATCTTTCAAAATGAAATGTTTTCTATTAAATAAATAGAAATATTTGGAAATAAATGTTATCGAAGTGATTTTTTTATAAAAGTGATTTATATAAAGATATATATAAAAAATGTGTTTTATAAATAAAGAGAATTTCGAGGACTAAAACACTGCGATTTAAAAATGGCTTTCCAAAGAATTTAAGGAAATAGACAATACTATGTTTTGAAAGTATTTGTGAATATTAAGGCAAAATGATTTGTCATTTTGAGAAACAAAATGATTTGTTATGGTACCGATGACTCGGGTAACCCATAACTAAATAGTGGGTGGAGGGTTTAGGTAACCCTTGGTATTTAGTCCGCTCTTGGATAGAGGGATATACTTATTTATTTATTTTGGTAAGGCTGGGACCCAGTCGCCTTGTTTATGGGGGAAACCTCCTGATCTGGCTGCATATATTTTGATATGCTTTTATAAGTAAAGTATTTGGGATTTTCTAATAAGTATATCAAATAAAATATTGTATTATTATACAGAGTATTTGACACCGTTTTCAAAAAGTGATTTGTTTTAAATCCTGAAGAAAAGTATATGATACAAAAGATATATATATATATATATTATTACTTCAAATAGATTTGAAATAAAACTAGGAATTCATTTCGAAGAGATTATTTTCGAAAAGGATTATATTTTGAAAATAATAAAGTTAATTAGATTTCAGAAATCTAAATGTGAAGATTAAGCCTAAATGGGTAGTTTGGGAATTGCATCTTTTTTATGCATCGTAGGCTCCTTAAGTCCTATTTGGGTAGGAGAACTACGTTTGCTTGAGCCAGTATCTAATTGGGTATCCAATTAGATAGGGGTACATAGGTAGTCACAGGTGGTAGTGATGCAGTCCCAATAATAACATAACATTTTCCTGTTTATTGTTTGCTATCTATCATGTGTTGATGTATCTTTCTTGCTTACCATTTTATTCCGCATTGACATGTTTATTGAGTTTGCAAGAATGACTATTGCTATCTCTCACATCAGAGTTGTGCAGCGGTAGATTTATAGTATTTGAGTTTGGTATGTACTAAAGCACACCATATAATGATTGCTCAAATAAGTTGTATTATTGAAATTGTATCCTATACATTTAACAGTGTTATATATTAATCAGATTACGATATGTTTTTTGGTAGTTTTCATTTGTTTATTTTAGAACAGACGGGTTTTTGGCTATTTTGACTGGTCCGAAAATCTAGGTTGTTACACTATGTAACGACCCGTAATTTTTAGAGTCTTCGAATTTGAAATTTTAATTTATTTAAATATTCAAATTTGGATTTAAATATAATAAAATATATGTTTCAAATTACTGCCCGATGATGACGTATTTTTAATTTAATTTATTGGATTCTTCCACAATTTTAAATTTGGAAAATAATTAATTTTTCATTTGACGCATTTTGTGGCAAACGTCATTATTTTTGAAACTTCATAGAATAAGTTAGCATGTGTATTTTATTGTTGTTTTGAGAAGTGTCACATTATTGTATGCAATCGTATTTTTATTTCTTTTGTTCCTGGCTTGTACACGAACGTGATATTGTGTGGCGGTGTACCACGAAACAAAATTTTTCAAAAACAAAACTATACACACACAACACTCTTTTCATACCTTCTTGTTCTCCTTGCATTTGACTTAGGTTGCTTAGCTATGAAGTAATTTTTGTTGATGTGTATTTGCACAAGCACAACACAACAATGGGAAGGTACATGTGCATGAAACAAAATGGACATGTTTTCCTTTTTCTTTGCAAAATGGAAACGCAGCAACCCATTTTCCATTTTTATTTAATTATTCCAATAACTCTCCCTACACCAAAAATTATCCAAATTCACTAACATTAAAGTTGTAGAGGGCAACGTAAGCTATACTTTTCATTCTTGTTGTACTCAAGATGATGGTGTGTGGAGGTCGCGATGGCCAAAGGTTGTAGGAAGGAGGAGCATGTCAAATCGGGTCAAAGGTGGAGTTAAGCTTGGGTTGGTTGTGTGACGACCCGCCCTTTTTAAACAACTTAAGCTGACAATAAACCATCATTGTCCAACTTAAACCATTCAAATTAGACAAATTATTAATTTGGGGTTTTAATATAGAATCAGATACAGAATCACACACAGAATAATATAGATTCTCACAGCCGAAATAAATAATATACATAGTAGTTCATGAAGCTACTACACCAAATACATCAGAGTTTCAGACTTTAATTATACAATACTAGAGATACATAGAAGTTTACTGATGCAAGCCAAGTGAAAGTAGATAACTATTACTGGATAGAGTGGAGTCTTCAATCAAGTCTTTGGCTCCCAAAATAAGCACTGCTCATAGACTGCAATACTAAGGCTGATCCGAGCATAAAGTAAAACAATATACTCAAGTCAGGACTAGAAGTTCTCATGTAAGTAGTCCTACTCAAATGAAAATGTACAAGTAACTCAAGAGATGTTACGGGATTTTCCATCTCTTAAGGATCCGTTAAACTATTTATATATACAATAGGATACACTATATATGTAGTGTCTATCAATAAAGTAAATATTTTTCTTAGCATTAAGGCTTTACATTAATCCCTCTTAACGCGTTTTTAATCATTCTCATATAGTTTGCATTTGACACCACCAGTAGCACATCAGTAGTCAGGGATGCGCCGTGATACGACAACACTAAAGCAAAGTCGTAATGGTCTCGTATAGGGATAAACGTATGACAAGGTAGGTGAGGCAATGCCCAAGGTAGGATACAACCATTTCGGGTCGCAGGGCTGGTGGTAACGCATCATAGCTGTGACCGCCCACCGCGTCCAACACTCCCATAATCGAAGGGTGATCACCAATAACAATCAAAATAGAATATTCAACGAAGAAGTGCGTCCGCTCGGGGTAGCTAGCCTACTTGGCCCTGTCAAGCCGTCCTGTTTTAGTCATTTCAAATTGGCACAAGTGCCAGGCTAATCCATCATCGTTCGCTTTCTTCAAATCCAACAATCGTACACCAAATCCAACCACTTTGCTCTGGATCATCACTCCACGTACATAGTTATTAAAGTGGTTCTGGTATCAACAGAGAGTATGTCCATATCCGGCCAGGGGCAATTCAATAATCAACGTCATTTTCACATCGATTGGATATTTTATTAAATAAAATATCTCTTATTTTCAAATATCATATTCTCATTTGACTTCAATAAATTTGGATTTAAAATCCAAAATTCAATTTTAAATAAATAATTCATTTTTACCAAATTATCCAAATCTAATAACTTTTCAAATTAACCGAGTTAATTAAGTCTTAAAATACAAGAGCTTTATAGTTAAATAGTTAATTTAATTAAACTTCGAAATTAACTTATTAAACACTTTTAATTAAATTTTAATTCAAACAATTTAATCATTACATTTTTAATTCAATTAATTCAATTAAAGATTGTTTTTCAAATTAAATCAACTCTTTATCATTAAATTCAATTATTATATTTTAATTCAAATAAACCAAAATAAAATAAAATTAAATCTTCATTTAAAATTTTATTACGTATATAATATTAACACTTTATTAAATTTCAAATTATCAACTTAACCGGGTTTTTTTTAAAAATCAATAACATTTAACATAACCATCATTAATTTAATTTCATAATTTAAAATAGTTCGATTAATCTTTCATTTAAAATCTAAATTAACATAATCGATTTCAAAATTAAATATTTGCTTCAACAAAAAAAATTAAATTATAAATTCACGTTAAATTTCCAAATTATTTCTTAATTTCAAATTTAAATATTTAAAATCCAAAATAAATTTCAATTGACCAATCGGTGTTTACTATTTAATTTTCTATCCTAGGCCAAGTGATTTAATTTGGATATTTATCATTTCAACCCATATCCCGGTTCAATTTCAATGTCAACCAATGAATATAGTAACAATATAACAATGACAGGTATCAATAAATCAATCATCATTCATTATTAAATTTTTTCCATAGTTAACATGTTTTTCATGCCATTGAGATTCAAATCAATAATTTTCAACTATTTCAACCAATTCATATATCGCTACGTCAACAATCAATAATTTTCCAATTTCAATATCGATCATAATCTTCAATCTATTATTTATAACATAGCAGGATACTTGCAATACAAAAATCTAATCATGAGCTTAAATTGCTTACCTTTACGGCCTTCCACATGCAGATATGGACACGCGTGATATGGCGATACAAACACGTGAACACACTAAAGTTGGGAGATGATGGCTGCTTCTTCTTTTCTTTCTTTGTTTTTTAGGCAACCATTTGTTTTGAATTTTTTTTCTTTCTCTACACGCAAGGACCCCTCTTTTTTTTATCAACACACGCAACATGCACAGAGGTAGGGGAAGGAGTTTTCGGTGGTCGGAACAGAGAGCAGGCGGGGCAGTCTCGGTTGCGGGTCAAGCGGCCTAGGTGGGCTTGGAGGCGGTGCTCGGCTTGGGGCAGGAGGTTGTTGGGCTGGTGTGGCAAGTGTGGAGGTTCGGTTGCACTTGGAGGAGGAGGCAGTCAGGGAGAGACTGGGCTGAGTCGGTGATAGGTGTGGGGTCGAGGTGGTGCAGGGGATGATGGGGTAGGGTCGAGGTGGTCGTAGGTAAGTGGCGAAGTGAGGCTAGGTTGGAGGTGAGATGGGAGGTGGAGCAGGCCGAGGGAGGTGGCGGACGATGTGGGTTTGCGGGTGGAGGCTTTTGCGTGGAGGTGCTGAGTTTGGGAGGATGGTGGCAAGGAGAGTGCGGCAGGGGTGGCAGGGTCAAAGCGTACTTAGGGAGCCGGTCGACGGTCTCGTGGGGTGCGGGAGCTCGAGTTGGCCGGAGGAGATTGGTAGGGCGAAGGTTGGTGGTAGCGGTGGAGGGGACGCGGGTGGAGCGGGTTCAGCGATGGAAGGAGCGCACGGGTAGAGGGGGATATAGAGGAAAGAAGGGAAAAAAAATGGAGTTTACGTGAGATTATATGAAAGCTTATATATATTTTCCTTTTTCTTCAACACTTTTCAAAGAGGAGCAAGGAGAATAGGCAGAGAGAATGGAGAGGTTTGCTCATAAAAAGAGATGGGAAGGGAGGCATTAAATGCTGCATTACACTGCGCATGCAACAAATTGTCAGCTGAAAGAATGTTTTGTATGCTGAAAGAATGTGTGAAATGATGACCCCGGGCACGGTCATAGACCAATATTTTACCCATGTAGCGTTTTGCTACGGAAGCCAAAACACGAAAACAAATATACCACGAAGATCGGTGCGACAAGACGAATCCAACGATGTAATCAAATTTGTGCTATGACGCTCGTAGCAAAATCTCATCTGTCGCCACTGTTAACGCTTCAAAATTGGATGACAACGGCAATTCTAGATAAACAGAGCTATAGGGGCTGGAATTGGACGAAACAAACTTTGACGTTTTTATCAAAAAAATTTCTAGATCATTTCTATGTAAAAATATTCATACTTTAAAATTTGATAATTTGCACTAAAGATTTGTGCTGACCGAGTTTCGGACGAATTTTGACGTAAAACAAATTTTATTGGTCTCATTTAAATGGACGCATTCCAAATATCTAGTTTTCGTTGTCAAATTTATATTTTCAAAAATAATTTTATTATAAAATCTTCGTTAAATTCAAATTGAAATCGTCAAAAATCCAGGTCGTTACAATGATTGGGTGCATCGCGAAGAGGCTGCGTAGAGGAGTTTGTAGCATTCGACGGTTTGTGTTTTTGTCAAGCGGAGAGGGAGATATGGGGGAGAGAAGGATGGGTATATGTATGGCCTTGAGTGAAAATGTGTGCAGGCATTCACGAAAAATATAAAAAAGGGCGATCGTTACAAATAAGTTCTCTAACGAGATGGAACTTCCAAAGAATATATCATGATTTCTTGTATGCTCTAGATTCCATTGCAATCCGCATCGCAACGTAGTTGTCACAAAATAGTGTCACTGGATCTTCCATGTTGGGAATCACCCTTAGTTTTCTCATAAATTTATACATCCAGACTGCTTATTAGTTGCTTCATTGAGGGCGATATACTTTTTCTCCATCATGGAAGCAACTACTGTTTCCTTTTCGGAGCTTTTCCAACTGACAGCCTCGCCATTTAAAGTACATACATAACCAAATACAGACTTACTACCATCGATATATTTTTGAAAGTTGGATCTATATACACCTTCATAAGGAGATCGTCATTCCCATATAAAAGAAATAAATCCATAATATTTCTTAATACTTAAGTACACATTTTGCAGCAGTTCAATATTTTTCTCCAAGATTAGACTAGTATTGTAACACCCTATGAAAATTAATAAGAATTAATTAATTAAAAAATAATAAGGCTAAAAATGAAAATTTGGCTAACGTTAAGTTTGGCCATGTAAGTTATACTATTATATTCATGGTGATTTTTCGATCAACTTTCATATATAAAGTTCGTGATAGGAACTCAAATGGAGAAATTATTAACATTTGAAGTTTTAGAATTTAAAATAAGTAGAACAAATTTAAATTCAAAAACTAAATAATGTTATTGTTGAAATTTAAAAAGGTAATAAACATTTTAACGTTGAAGGGAAGCTTAGGGTTTAAGAAAAAGTTAAATAAACATTGAAGTTACTAAAAAAAGAGAAAGAAATAAAAACAAATGACGAAGAGAAATTCACTGCTAAATTAATAGGACGGTCGACCGTCTACGCTGGGCCAATCGACTAGTTTTCTTTAATCGGTTAGGGTTTGCCTTGGGCAGGTCTTCATATTTTATTTTATTAAACCATACGGTCCATACACATTCTAACCACTATAAATAAGAGTCTAGCCTTCTCACTTTTGTTCACAAGAAGAATTGCAATGATAATGAAACTTTGTCAGTTCTCTTCCTCGATCCATTGTTAGATTCAAAAATTCAACTTTAGGGAAGGAATCAATCAATAAGTTCTAGATATATGTATATACACATTTTCTATTTCTATTCTTCCCTAATCTATGAATTCCGAACCTGGTTTATATATAGTTGAATTGTTGTATATTCTTAAAAGAAGAAAGCTGAGGGAGGAATCTGACAAAGGCATGGATCGAGTCCAAAGAGAATCAAGAAAAAATATCTTTAAGTGAAAATATTTGTTTTTCACATTAGTATTTGTATAGTAGAAGTTTGGATTTGTTTATTCCATGGGGAATTTTGTACATAAAAACCCCAATCGAAAACCCTAAAATTCTCCAATAAATGACAATTCTCATATTAGTTTGAATCTCAATTGTTTTATATTAATATAGTAAAATTTAATTTATTGTTGCAATTTGAATAATTTGTGTTCTATTCAACTTCCATTTTTTTCTATTATTGTGAAGGGTTTTAAAAGAAAAATAAAATTATGAAATGGTATGCAAAGTATGGATTCTTTTATTTGTAGTTTGCACCGCCTATTTTCGTAATTTAGATAAATATGAATCTCTTTTTCACTTCAAGTTCATATATTTAAAAGTTGAGTAGAATATAAATGGTTTAATTGTAAAGTTTGTTTCCTTGAAATAGAGGCATTCATTCTATTATATTAATGTAAATAAGTTTGGTAATGATTCCAGTTTTTAATATGCATGTATGTTATGTCTAGCTAAGGATATAAGTTATTTTATAAATTATTATGTGGAATTGTGACTTGTATGATTATAGAAGTTTTACATTTTAAACGATTAGTATAAAAAGAGGAAACCACATATAGGAATACTTTTACTCATGCTTAGGAATATTTAGTTAACCTAAAATTTACATAATTATAAATATATTAGTAACGTATAGTTAATAATGTCATATAAAAAAGGTTAGTAAATAGTGTTGAACTAAAATAGGAAGGAAGTTAAGAATAATTATGAAAATTAATCCATAATTAAAGGAAAAATAAGGATATTTTCTTATATGACCTTAATGCGTAAATGTGGGTAAGGTTATATTATATTTATCCATATAACACACACACACACAGATATATATATATACATATATGGTAATATTATTAAGAGGGTGGAAATATGACTAATTATAGGGATGCGAGGTCAGTTAAAAGCACACAGAAGTCTGCCCAGCTAATCTGGCTACTAGTAGTGCGGTTTTAGGACCGATGTGAGACATTGCCTATAATAAGTAACCATAGTGGACAAGATATTTTATCTCAATTCTGTAGGGTACATCTTCCCAACTATTCTAGCTACCTATACCTATGAATAATGCGACTATTGTGAGAAATCACAATTTAGGTTACGGGTCATAAGACGGATATTCTAGTACAGACATGCTTCCGGGTTGAAATATTAAGTGGCTGTTATGGTCCGCCTCCTTCCCAATTAAGA
Organism: Allium fistulosum; assembly: GCA_030737815.1. Taxonomy (NCBI): domain Eukaryota; kingdom Viridiplantae; phylum Streptophyta; class Magnoliopsida; order Asparagales; family Amaryllidaceae; genus Allium; species Allium fistulosum. The sequence goes on from CM060907.1 coordinate 859,027,188, forward strand.
AGTATTAAATGATATAGATTATCTTTTGGGTGCGGTAGTGGGAAATCTTGAAAGGGGTCCACTTCGGGATTGAGGTATTAAGGGGCTATTATAGGGTCCATCTATTTCCCACTAAAGAAGTATTATGTTGCTTATAGAATTTATGATGCCAGCTAGAAAGTACCAGGGAGAGGTCTGCCTTAGGTTTAGGTATTAAATGATGATGATCTGCCTAGGATATAGGTATTAAAATCAGAGTCTGCCTAGTTCCCATTAAAGAGGTATTAAGTAGCTCAGGCGCTTTCTCGCACATCGTTAGGGCATGATTGTCAGAGATGAGTCATAGTTGCATTGCACGTGCATTATAGTTATGGAGTTGGACTAGATAAGGCCTTGGCCTATAGCTAAAAGTATGTTATGTAGCTGGAATGGAAGAGCCTTTGGATTAAAGTTGGAGGTATACTTGATAGGATATAGTATAGGATGTGTAAGACATATTACTTATCTAAATGATGTTGTCCAAATACTATCATGGTAAGACCTGAGATTTTCATTCACAAAACATTATTGTTCTGACTCTCTCCTCATTACGACCCACAAGTGAGGGGGAAACGATACCGATAAAGAAGATGAAGGCGGGGTGAAGATTTGTGGTAGCTTGTTTGTTTATCTATGTTTTTGATGTATTCAATTATACCTAGATTTCAGACATGATGATGTTTGATGTTGTATTATGGATATTTTGGGATAATGTACTTTTGAGATTTGGGTTTTATGAAATGGGTACTTCTATTATTATATTGTATCCCTTGCACTATGATATTCTAGAAGCATAGATGGATAGCTATGTATATTGTTTATTGTATCAATTTTGCCAACCAACAACCAACTTTGAAATGGACCTAACGTTTGATGGGCTTATATTGGGTTGGAAATTAGGCATGTTCTGGAGTGGGTTGTTAAATTTGGCATCAAAGCTTGGGTTACCCGATCAGCGAGAATAAATATACATGAGAGTACGTATTTTTTATTTTTGAAAGTATTTTTCCAAAACCCTACTATATATATATACTTATTTGAACATATGCATAAATACTAGGAACTTTTCTATTTCAGCAAATAATACTATCTTAGGAAGTTGTGACTAAAAAGCTCAAACCTACAAATAGTTGACTACGACTGAAAATAGCTACATGGAAGTCGAGAAACCCATCACCGAAGAGATATCCACCATATATGGTATGTCAAAATGGTTTAAGCAATGCTTAAGGCATATGGGGGCAAGTTTCCCTTCCTCAACAAGCTGCACCAGCGGCATCCGTTGCTCCGCCTGCTGAACTGACACCCCGTCCACTAGACTTTCCCAAGATGCGTAAAGACTTTCAAAACATAGAAGGGTGGACATAAACAGTGGCTAAAGATTTTATAAAGAAAAAGGCTTAGATTATTGGATTAATGACTATGAACGTATATTCCAAGAATTGGGATAGGAAAACTGGATTAAGAAGAGGATGGCCACATAACATTTAAAAGGGGAGACGTTGAATTGGTGGACTATAGTAGTTGAAGAGAATGCTAAAGAAGGAATTACTTAGGCTGAATTTAGAGCTACCTTCGAGTCACAATTCATGCCCAAAGCTAAATTAAGTCTACAATTAGAGAAGTTGATTCAACTGAGGCAGGGAGATTATATGGTGAAAAAGTATATTAATTAGTTTATAGGATTGGCTAAGTTTGAAATGAGTCTGTTTAACACCCTAATGAAGAAGGCTATGAAGTTTGTCAAAGGTTGAAATTCTCCACTTAGGAAGCTACTTTTGATACAAGTTCCCGTAGAGGCCACTTATGAGATGATGGTTGAAATGACCTTACTTTGGACAGTTGGTATCGATGAAAAGTAGAAGGTAAGAAAGGCGCAAAATTAAGGGGAGCGAAAAAATGAGGACTTTGAGCTGGAAAGAAAGCCAAAGGAAAGATCAAGAAAGGAGGCATAATATGTCGTAGCTGTTAAAAAAAGGATATATGGTTAAGGATTGCAAGGTGAGCTTGATGAAGGAAGATTTCAAAGTGAGATGCTATCACTGCCAAAAGGAGGGAACTACAAGAATCAGTGTCCAAAGCTAGCAAATAAAGGGCAAGGTGGGCAATGGTGGTTATTTGTAGCATGAAGTTCAAACTATGATTATAACACTCCATAATTTGAAGGGTCCGTAATATGAGAAATTAAATTTGATTAACTTTGGGAAATTATTAAAAAATGAATAAAATAATTTAATTGCAAGAATTACCCAAGGGGATTTGGTTAATTAAGTGTGGAACACTTTAAAAGCTTAATTGAATGGACCATGGTTAATTAGAGAAATTAAGTTTGGCCTTGTAAATACACCAAATCAAGGTCAGCCACCATGAATTAATTGGTTAAGGAAAGAATAATTAATTAATGATAATTAATTCGTAAATGGAAGATGTTATTATTTCATTTCTAAAAAGCAAACTGTAAAGAAGAAGATTAACCAATGAGAATCAACACCAAATTGGATTTGGTATAAAGTTACTACTTAATTAAGTAATGAATCAGTTTTTAATCTAATTACGAAAATGACACTTTCATGAAACCCCTTACATCTACATGTTCAACTCATGAAGGCCCTTTGGAGCTTTATACACGATGGCTTTAGGAAGGCCATGACGTGATGGCTCTTTGAGCTCAACCCTCAAAGGTTATCAACCCCAACCCTCAAAGGTTATCAACCCACGATGACGGGTTGAAATCAGCAAGCGGGCTATAGAGGGGATAACATGTGATGGCTATAAGGAAGATAATACACGATGGCCATAGGGGAGGTAGTATGCAATGGTTATAGAGGAGTTACCATACGATGACTATAGAGGAAATAACATACGATGGCTACTTGGAGTTTATAGGCGATGACTCAGGGGAGTTAGTATACGATGACTCAAGGGAGTTAACACATGATGACTCAGAGGAGATAAAATACGGTAGTTAAGGGGATAAACTAGTAATGGCATATGAAGGATTAACTCGCGACGACAATGAGAGCGCTAATACACGATGACTAGGCTCAACATTCGAAAGCTATGGGATAGATAGCACGCGACAACTAATGTTAACTCACGATAGCTTGGGAAGCCATATTTTTCTAAATAAACTAAGAAATTCTTAGAGAACTTGGAAAAAGTTTCCAAGTACTAATGAACTATTTCATAAGGATGAAATAAAGAAACGATTTTATAGGTTAAAATTGCGGTAACTTATTTTTGAAATGAAGAAAAGCTTAGAGAAACTAATAAATGATAAGATATCATTTGAATTGAAAGATAAAAATATTTCATCTAAAGAAAGTGTAGGGTTCACTATAATTGAATAAAAGAAAGGGGTTGAACTATAATCGTAAAGATATATCAGCACATGGAGTTATTGGATGACAAGGTGTCTTGACTATTAGTCTGAAGTCAAGTGGTATATGGTAGATTGCAACATTGGGGTCCAATCCTAAAAGATTGTTGAACTCTAAAGGGGAGTTATGGCAGGGTGCCAAAACATCGGGGTGGTGTAATAACTAAAAAAATAAATTAACAACGCGAACGATAGCGGTTCAGAGACTAAGAGGGGCTATTGATGTTTAGTAAGGATGCTTACTAGAATATATTCGAGGCACTTATATTCAACCTCTTAGGAGAGTAAAGATGGCTCTAGTCGGAGTGGCTTTCATTGGTGGAATAAGTGGTCATTTCATCAGGTTATCACTAAATAAGTCAAAGATAACTTTACGATAAATTAGTGATGGACATGCCTAGTGAGGTTATCACTAAATAAGTCAATGATAACTTTACGATCAATGGTAACTTTACGATGAAATTCTAAAACAAGAGGTTATGTGATATTTGAATGGATGATGAATGCTTTTATGACATGGTTCGTAACTGGATGATAAGCATATGGTATACTTAATTTGAATTGATATATGACATAGTTCATAACTGGATAATAAGTATAGGATATACTTAATTTGACTTGATATATGATATGGTTCATAACTGGATGGTGAGTGTAGGGTACAATTATTGTTTGAATATACACACACGATTGCTTTTGTGTAATATTGCTTATGTATATGATGTATTTTGAGGATGACAAAGTGAAGGGAAAACCCGTTCCATGTTAGCGGCGTGGTCTCACTATTGATGACCACGTTAAAGATTTTACTCATACTATGCTTTATGTCTGATTAGTGTTTTTATTATTTCTCATAAACTATTGAGCACTCATTCAAGTAGGCGGAGTTTATAGATTAGATAAACATCCTTGAAAGGACGAATAAAGATTTCAAAGACAAAGTAGGAGGCCTATCTAAAGAATAAAAATGTTTTAAAATTTTCGCTGTGTAAACCAGAAAGTATAACTGGCCATGTGTTGTGTTGGCATCTCCATATGTCGGATACAATACCATTCTTATTTTCTTGTTGTATTCAACACTGCATGGAAATGATTTGCGTTTAAGTGATGTAACGAATTATGTAAGCATACTGTCCATTTTGTCACACTCCAATGCGGAAATTTTGCCACGGTCGTGTCACAGCTTTTAGTAAATGGCAACGGTTTAGTGCCTTAGCATTTTTGCAATGGTTGACACCCTTGCCTACGCTATATCTCAAATACGCTACGCCCCCTTTCAATGCATTACGCTTCAAACCACACCCGTTCCATACAACCCACCTTAATTCCATTCAATACAATTCTCAATCGCTCTACCCCATTCAACATCGCTCCGCCCCATTCAATTTCTGTCGGTCGCAATCGCTCCGCTCCGTTCAACTTCTGTCGATTGCAATCGCTCTGTCCCGGTCAACATCTATCGCTTGTGCTCCGCCCCGTTCAAGTTCTGTCGCTCGCAATCGCCCCGCCTAGCCAGGATCCCCCCTGTTAACCGAAATTGACAAGGTTAGCAATTATTTTATGGAATGATTGTTAACCAATGCCACTACTTTTTCATCATTTCTCAGGAATCTTCAAAAATAAATTAGGCTCTCATGAAGAACCAAACATCTCCGTCTAATTAAAAATGTGGATCGAAGGTTTCTAATAAAGCCCCTAACGTTTGATTTCACATCATGTAATTGCTATTTAAAGTATACTATTACTTACAAATTGCTTTTACTTGATTTAGTTTTGTGAAATTAAGGAATTTTCATTCTTGACTGGACATTTAACTACAAGGTTTAATTTTGTAAAAGTGAAGAGTGTTGAATTGCTTAATTACTCAAATATGGTCGTGGTTGATCTTATTAGTTGTGCTGATTTTGCTATTGATTTTTAGTTTGGTTTGTTCATAAAAAGTATTCTTCCTTTTCTAAAGAATGAAGAATGTTTACTGAATCATAATTTTAGAACTGTACTAATTATGGTAGTTTACATATTAAAAATTGTTCCTAAATTGTAATTGCCTAATTTTGACCCGTAACTTCTATAACTGTAGTATTGTTCGTTGAATATATTACCTTGCATTTGTTCGAGAGATTTAATATAAGATTTTGGAAAGAGCAACAATGTTTATCGACTGAAAACCTTTATAACAATAATTGTTATGGTAGTTTACAGTATTTACACTGTCATAAACAGGAAATTACTATAAAGGACAAAATTTCTCAGGATTTTAGCCTTTAAGGACAGACCTTCAGTAATTTAGCCTGAAGGACAATTTTTTTTAGGTATCAGTTTTTAAGTTTTTAGGTATCAGTTTGTAGTTGCCGATAGCAGTTTTTAGGTATCAGTTTTTAGTTCGGTAGCAGTTTTGGAAAAATGTTTGTCCTTATGAATAATTTTGAAATAATGTTTGTCATTATGAATAATTTTTAGAAGAATGTTTGTCCTTGTGGATAAAATATTGAGGTGGTGTCCTTGAGGCTAAAAATATACAAATTTTTGTACTTTAAATTAATTCCCCCCGTCATAAAACAGGGCTTACTTATTTTTATTGCATATTTTATATTCTAAAATTGGCTTAAATATTTGCAACCTGTTACCTATCACATTTTTCTCCATTGGAATTATAAGCTCACCCTCATTTGATTTTTCATCAGTTTGCACTCTGTCTCTTCCCACAGCTCTTTCTTCTTCATTAAAATTTTATCAGTTAATTTATTATTGATTGCCAACTTCGACACCAATCAACATCGGTTGTGCTATTTATTGAATGGTGATTTAACAAACTGTTGTCTGAACTTTCAAAACAAGTAACAGTTCTTTCCTAGCATGTAAAACAACTCCTCTCTGTTGATGAATTTGTTCATATTTCTAATTTATAAGAAAGATCCATACATCAACTATTTTTTTAAGAATTCTTCTATCTAAGGTTCTGGATATGATAGGATTAAGGATTTACCAATTTGTCCTTTTATCGTCTCCATTGATATTTTGTCGCTCTAATTCACCATCTCTCTCTGCTTCCAAATATTTTGCATGTCCAGATGTTCCTTCATATGTAATGTGTATAACATGGATGGTAGAATATATGGTTTTTTTCAATCTTTGAACGAGTCTTCATATTGGGATTATGTAAAAAAAATACAATTAAATAGTTCAAGTTGTTTGTCAAATGAAAGTTCTTTGATTTTTTTTAATGAATAACCTTTTCTACTGGTTGCAGTTCTTATGATTTAACATGCCAACTATATGAGTATTGATTTCTCCACCTAGCGGATCAGTTACTAAATGATTACCTGTATCTAATTACTACAATATATGCTTTTCTTAATATTTGTTTAATTTTAATTTTAATCATTCTAATTTTCAACTGCTTTGTTAATCTAAAATCCACATGGAAGATCTTTATTAAACAGACGATTTAGTTTCTAAATTATTGAGAAAAGTGAGGAATATACAATAAATATGCACAAGAGTGGCTAAACGTAGTTTATTTTAAATGAATTTTTTTCAGTATAACTTTATTAGCAAGCGGTTGCTAACGGTTATATCTGTTATTCTCATGGTTAGTACAAAATCACAACGTCGTCATTCTTTTTAATAAAAAGAATTAAAACAGTCTAATCAACCGACTTTAGACCATTTTGCAGCTACAACAAAACATTTTGGCTTCTTTGATTCTTACATTAGCTAGTCTCCTAACTATTTCATTAACTCCGACTTATCCTTGAAAATCAAAGAACATTAAATATTGATGACTGATATTTCCTATTTGATTGAACCATATATGCATACCCGATCTATATTCCATATTTATTTTTGTTGTGTTCATGGTTGCTACTGTAAATAAAAGTTTTATGTATAATACTTCATAAGTAAAAGCAACATTAAGGAGTGCAAGTTTTTGTAGCATGAGCTCTTCAATTTTTGATATTACGATGGTTCCAATTTCATGCACAATATGTTTGGCATGTGGAATTGTGCTACATTCATGAAAAGTTGGTTACATTGCATAATAAAGTCAAGTTCTCTTCAACCTTATCTTCTTTTTATGTGAAAAAGATACATGTTAGCCTGAAAATAAATATATCTATATATCATGTACCCATATATAATTGCACGCAAACATACATACATACATATTTATATTCCTACACATAGAAAGATAGATACTTATTATATATTTGAGTACCTTTAGTACCACGATATTTTTGGTTTTGGGAAAACACATTTGATTTACATTCTTTGCTCATAACAACATCCTTACCAAGATCTTCCATTTTTTCATGAATTACTTATTTTGATGGTTACAGCTTTTAAGTATACATGACATGACTATTAAATTTAAAGAGTTATACCTTTTATGGTTGTTAGCTATACAACCAGAATTCTCCATCTTCACCTATTCGAAATGCAAGAGGTGCGATTCGATGTTTTACCGATTTGGTTGAATTGTTGATTTATAAGAAAATTGGCTTATAATTTTGGTACTTTGCTATAGTTACTGTAACGACCCGACTTTCCAGATCCGGAAAATCGAACCATTAGTGTTAAAGAAGAAAGAGGTAGAAGAAGAAAGTGAAAAATCAGCATTAGAATCTAACCATCGCAGCGGAATAAAATATTATATATATTAACAGATCTTTACACAAATCAAAACTATATCTGTTTTATACAATACATCATCAGAGTATACATACATACAACTGGACTATAATCATATCATGTCCTCAATACAACAAAGTACAACAATCACACAGCGAGATATACATATATAAACAAGTACGGAAGATACGTCTTGCCATCCAGCTCGTCTCCTAAGCTCCACAGCATCATATCATGTATCTGTAACACTCGGTCTGACCCGAGCATCATATAAAACAACACCCGAGTCAGTCTGGAATACCAGCGTGAGAAAATCACACTCAAATTGATTATTAAAGTTTCAAAATCCTTTGAAAACAAAAGCATCTCGTAAGACCACGCCACAAATAAACATGTCGGGTTTTACCTTACGATAGCTAAAACACTTTTTATATCAAAATCCTCTGATATTATAATAGTGTTTATATACAAATACTTATTAAAATAGCCGAAATTGCTACATTCATTAAATTCCGACATACTAGCCACAACGTGGGTAATACAAACAAAACTCGTACAAGGCACGTAGGGAGAGTGGATTTCCAACGAATGACTAGGCACTGGGGTACCACCTGTCATAGTACGTGGCCTAGATCACAGTACCGAGGATCACACTCGACCCCCTGCAACACAAGGCCGGAATCACCTATGGGCAATTCCGAATTTGATCACCCCACGGTTGGGATCAACAACCGCACCACTAAGCCGAAATAAAAGAGACCTTTAGGCAGGGATGACCATACTCTCCAGTGGGCGCTACCCACGAAGCCTTGCTGCATATCCCCTGATTTTCAGTCATTCCCGGTTGATGAGGCTTGAGGCTAAATGTTACCTTTATAGAACGTTTCACTTAGAATGCCCATCGTCCCCTGACGATGTCCCGAAAGCATTCGTCCATACAAGTCCGTCCCGGGTCCGAACGGAACTGAAGACACTATCCCATCTTCAATATCAACCTCGTTTTCCCACAAACGTACAAACCGGATCGAAGTGGTTTTCGAGAAATAAATCCCGATCCCGGTCTCTTCAAAACGATCAGCGCATTTGGCCAATATTGATAGTCGGTTATTTAACTATCAATTTACATCCACAAACATCCATCAAACAATAAATAATTTTCCAAATTATTTATTTGTCTCAAAAATATCTTCACAAGATACATTTCTATTTTCAAACCCCTTTTTGAAAATAGTTTCACACCATATTCCTCCCACGGAATAAATTCTCAAATATTTATTTCCACTGGAACACCAAGTACAAAAGCCATTTTAGGTTTTGAAAATAAATTTTAAAAACACTTTATTATAATTATACTTGATAATATTGAAATTAAAACCACTTTAATACTCTAGTTAAAATATATATCGTTGCAGCGCTCGACCCCCTATCGTTGCTCTATCCTCCTCCCAGTGCTCGAGTTCGAGCACTGTCGATCGCTAGTCCCATCGCGTCCATCGCGCCGCTCGATGAAAAGAACTCGAACGAAACGTCGTGGCCAACACTTGACTCAGCCCTAGCTTCGTCCGACATCGCGAGTTTCCCCCTTTTGTTTCACCGTCGACGACGCGCGCGAGCGACCCCCTCTTTTTTTTGACCTACGAATTGATTTCGTATATTTTGGATGGAGGAGGGAGGGATGCGAAATGTGCCTAAAGAAGTAAAGGGTATGCGAATTCCTTCTTCGGCCATTAATTTATTCTCTTCGAAAAACTTGAACGAGATATTATTGAACGAGCCTCCATTTCAAAGAAAGAACAGAGGGACAGGAAAAGATGTTTCGCGTGAAAAATTGTTTCTGCGAGTCGGCTACAACAGAGATAGGTTGGCTAAAGGGAATACATGGTGACTGCTGATTTGATTTCTTTCAGATAAGGATATTTAAATTAGATCGATAATTATCATCTAAGCGTTTATACCTCATACAATCTCACGTTAATTCCGAAAGCTACAAAATTTGAAATCCGGTAATAATACAATATTACGGACCCAATGAAACTGGTTTCGTCGAATTTCGAGACTGTGCCCCGGAAAGGCTATTTTTAAATTCAATTTAAACGTTAAATTTTCAAAACTGAACAAAACAGTTCCAAATTCAATTCTAAAAGTTCCAACACCTTCAGAATTATCAATATAAATTTTCTAAGCCTTCACATTATTTTTAACAGGCTTAAAACTCCAAATTCAACATTTTACCCAATTTCAATTATTTAATTTAATAATTTAATTATCCAATAAATAGAGATAATTGAAATTCGAGTAAAAATTTAACTTTTAAATATTTAAAACAATTTAAATATTCCAATTTAAAAAGCCCAAAATTCCGGGTCGTCACATTCCTCCCCCCTTAAAAAAATTTCGTCTCCGAAATTACTAGATAAGAAGAACGATCCATAACCCATTAATTATTTCCTCAACTCAATAGTTTTAACAACTTTTCACAATAATTTTTTTATTATTAAAGACACGCTATCAATTCTATTAACTTTCCAAATCCTTTCATAGTTCCCAACAATATCACTTACTTATCAATTCAAATTTAAATTTGAATTTAAATTTTAAATTATCAAAATTTCTCAAAATTTTCTAACTCTCTAAATTCCCGAAAATTTTTGCCAGCATCTCCTTTGCGCGGCTAGCTCGGTACTACTACAAAATGGCTCTACGGCCTCCCAATCTTAAAAAGAAAACAAAAAGCCAAGTGGCTGGATCAAAAACCCAATCAAATTTCATACAGAAATTTATATACATACCTTTAGTCGGGCCATTACATTTATCTTCAGAATTTCAAAAATTCCAATTTATCCCTTGCCATTTAGATATCTGTATCCTGCTTAGCCATAATACCCATTCACGTCATCAAAATCATTTTGTTCATTTCTTTTACAAAATTTACAACATTTGCTTCACTTAAGCCGTACGATGCACATATATCATCCGTACGCAATACCAAATTCGATCGCTTACTCGATCACACAATTTCATTTTCGAACTAGTATTGTCCACCCGACTTCCTAGTGCGGACTCAGATCTAGTTTCTTGATCAGAAACCGTCATTCTCCTTGCATAGCCACAAACTATGATAGAGAATTTCCAGAATCAATCAACAATCCATATCCAGGTTCGCCGTCGAAAATCGAGTGAAAAATCCCAACTCGGATCGGTATAATTACCTCGAAATTCTGTGCTCGAATCTGGATCAAATAGCTATGCGAATAAAATAATATACGTACATCCTACGTATTAATTTCAATTGATTATCAGTTATATCAATTCTCCTTTATCCACATTCATTTTGATTGTTATTCACTTATCCACAATTATCCCATTTCACAACTGTCAGTTTCGATTTTCATTCAATTATTCTCTTAGCACTTTCAATACCAAATTTACTTAAGAATTCCTTATTCGTTTCTTAAGTTCAATATAAATATTTTACGTACTTCTTACATTTATTTTCACTTCACCATTGAAGTTTTATATTCATTACTATTCACTTTGCCCTTACAATTCCATTTAAATTCAATTTGACTTCCACTTTGAATAGTTTCACTTTCTAATTAATTTAAATCTCACACTAAATGTTTATTTGCAAACTTACTTTCTTTAGTCCCTTCGATTCCACTTACTTTACATTCACATTTAAAATAGATTTCAATACTCAGTTTCAACCTTATTTGCTTAACAAATTTTAAATCATTTGTCGTTAATGGAATTTTTCAAAAATTTTCTAACTCCCAAAATTTACGGTAAATTTTGGCAGAGTCTCCCTTGTACGGAGAGACTTCTGTGATATCGCAGGATGCACAAATATATATATATATATATATATATATATATATATATATATATATACATCGGCCTCAGGCCGGAAATCACAATATATATCAATATAAGCAGTTCATATTTCCTATTTTGAATTTTTGCATAAACGTACCTTATTTTAGCATTTTTAAGCAAGCAACTATTTATTTTAGCAAATTTCGCAATCAAATCCAGCCAAACGGCTTCCCGGTACCTGTACTAACTCAACTTAAACAGGTAAGTGACCAATATACAAAGTTTATTAACATTTCACTTAATTACAATAGCTAACATTTGTATAACATAAGCAATATTCACTAAACACTTCCATAAGTAAGTTTATAAGGTTCCAATGCAAATTTAAATGCTTTCAATCCATTTACACACCATCTCACTCAATTCATTTTATTTCGTCCCACTTAAATGGTTTACACTTTATTGCTTACATTCAATTCATTTTAATCCAAACGAACTCATATCATTACAATTGATTCAAAAACCAATTTTATTGTTTATATCAACTCATAGATTTTATACAATCTCATTTGTCCACAACGACCATCTCCAATTGATTCCGTTTAATTTATTTTGCATTCCATAATCGTATTCAATTTATTTAAATTCATTTATTAATCTTGGAACATTCCATAATATTTACATCGAATATTCATTCCATAATTCATTTACAAGCCAAACATTTGTCACATCAAACTGATATTCAACTTGCATTTAACTGATTCAAGCTCCATCTCCATATTTCATTTACCAATTTATTATCAATTTGTTTATTCAGGGTTTATTCTCAATATTTGATTTTTATCTCTAAACCACTTTAACTATTTTACTGGAGCTCCATTTATTTAATAATTTAAGTTTTGGATTATATTCATTACCATTATAAACAATTTTATTTGGCTTATTTATTTAACTTCCCAATTTTATAAGTCACAACTTATTTACATTTTACTTTTAACTTGGAATTTCACATTTTATTTAGCCAATATATTTTTATTATTCCATAAACAACTTTAAATAAGATTCCAGAGTTTTAAACAATTTTCCAAAATTTTCAAAACCACTTTTGAAATCAACTACATCCAAACTCCTTTGGTAAATTCAATTATCCCTTTGAATTTCAAAACCAACCCAGTTCACAATCATTTCCAATTTAAAACAGTTTGGTAGCAATTTCTCTTTGGAAACTCGAAAATGAACATCGATGATGCTGCAGTCATCACCAAAGTTATTTCCCAGCGACCCGAAGAGAATTAAATGCTTTTATCTCTTTAAAACCCCTTCCAAATATTTTTAAACTCCAAATCCTTCCAGTTTTCAAATCCAATTCAAAAATATTTCTCAAATATTATCACTATTATTTCTCCAAAACTTTTGAAAACCAATTTCAAACCAAAAGGAATTTAAATTTTTCCCAAATATTCCAAATTACAATTCCCCTAACTCTATATTCAAACATTCTCTAAAATTTTATCTCATTTCAATTTCAAATGCTTCTCTGGAATCCTATTTCAAAATTATATTCTCTTTTACAGTTTCCATTTACAAATCTCATTTTGATTATAAACCACATTTATAATTCATATTTGTATATAAAGTTTATTTCAATTTCTACTCAATAATGAGACTAATTCATTATTATCATTTTCTAACAACCAAGCATCCAAATATATATAATAATTGCTAAAATTATTTCTTTTATATACAAAAATAATTTGGGTAAAATTATTTCATTTACCCTATTTTAAAACAATATTGTGTCGAATTGTTCTATTCGAGTGTTTAGAGATCTCTATCAATAACGTTAATTATTCGCATTGACCAGAATCCATAAACTACTCAATAAACCAACCAACACAATATAAAACCATTTTATATTCACTAACAAATACGCGCTCATATCTATCAATACTCTCAAAATTCCCACCAGAGCCAAGGTTATCGCCAACCTTTGCTCTAATACCAAATGTAACGACCCGACTTTCCAGACCCGGAAAATCGAACCATTAGTGTTAAAGAAGAAAGAGGTAGAAGAAGAAAGTGGAAAATCAACATTAGAATCTAACCATCGCAGCGGAATAAAATATTATATATACTAACAGATCTTTACACAAATCAAAACTATATCTGTTTTATATAATACATCATCAGAGTATACATACATACAACTGGACTATAATCATATCATGTCCTCAATACAACAGAGTACAACAATCACACAGCGGGATATACATATATAAACAAGTACGGAAGACACGTCTCGCCATCCAGCTCGTCTCCTAAGCTCCACAACATCATATCATGTATCTGTAACACTCGGTCTGACCCGAGCATCATATAAAACAACACCCGAGTCAGTCTGGAATACCAGTGTGAGAAAATCACACTCAAATTGATTATTAAAGTTTCAAAATCCTTTGAAAACAAAAGCATCTCGTAAGACCACGCCACAAATAAACATGTCGGGTTTTTACCAAGGTTCGAGAACTCGGTTTCGGTCTCGGTTTCGGTCATTTGAAATTTTGTTGGTTTCGGTCAATTTCGCTTGTTTCGCTTGTTTCGGTTTTTGTTTCGGTGTCGGTCTTGATATTGGATTTTTGCATTTTTAATGAAAACGTAATGATAAATGATTCAAATTCAAATAGAAATATAGCATACAATAAACTAATAATGCAATATGAAACAGGGCCCTAAAAAAAACATAGACGAATTAAAACGTGGTTTGCATATGCAATATTTAAGTCCGTTCATTAGAAGAATTAAAAGTATTTGAAGAACGTGGTCTGCATATTAAACCAGGCCCAAAAAAAATACAGACCCTAACAAACAAGACGCAGACGAATTAAAAGTATTTACTATTTTCTTCCGCTTCCTCCACTTCGTTCGAAACAAAAAACACAGGCGAATTAAAAAAAAATCTCGACTGATATCTAGGGCAGAAGACGAAAACGAAGATGGAAAAAAACTCACTTTTCGTTCGAAAGCAAGCTAGGGTTGAAGACGCGGCGAGGTCGAACTTTCGCTTCTCCTCCTGCCGACTCCAAGATCAACGCGGCGAGGTCGAAATTTCTCAAATTTGCACGAATCGACGGTGATTCTTCTTGCTCGAATAGGATTGCTGAAGCACAAGGTAATTTATATTCGAGTCGTTTATTTATAAGCAAAAAATTTACGCTTTCACTGTGCAAGCACGGGTCGATTTCCTTTTTCAAATTTAGATGTTGCGCGCATTTTGATTTCGCTGTTGCCATTTTCTGTTTTTCGCGATTTTTTTTATCGAAGTTTGAACGGGACGGGATTTTGACCTAATCCCGTCCCGGTGATGGCCGGAACCGATACGAGATGGTCGGAATCTCGTGGTTTCGGCCGGATCCTCAATCAATGGTTTTTACCTTACGATAGCTAAAACACTTTTTATATCAAAATCCTCTGATATTATAATAGTGTCTATATTCAAATACTTATTAAAATAGCCGAAATTGTTACATTCATTAAATTCCGGCATACTAGCCACAACGTGGGTAATACAAACAAAACACGTACAAGACACGTAGGGAGAGTGGATTTCCAACGAATGACTAGGCACCGGGGTACCACCTGTCACAGTACGTGGCCTAGATCACAGTACCGAGGATCACGCCCGACCCCCTGCAACACAAGACCGGAATCACCTATGGGCAATTCCGAATATGATCACCCCACGGTTGGGATCAGCAACCGCACCACTAAGCCGAAATAAAAGGGACCTCTAGGCAGGGATGACCATACTCTCCAGTGGGCGCTACCCACGAAGCCTTGCTGCATATCCCCTGATTTTCAGTCATTCCCGGTTGATGAGGCTTGAGGCTAAACGTTACCTTTATAGAACGTTTCACTTAGAATGCCCATCGTCCCCTGACGATGTCCCGAAAGCATTTGTCCATACAAGTCCGTCCCGGGTCCGAACGGAATTGAAGACACTATCCCATCTTCAATATCAACCTCGTTTCCCCACGAAACGTACAAACCGGATCGAAGTGATTTTCGAGAAATAAATCCCGATCCCGGTCTCTTCGAAACGATCAGCGTATTTGGCCAATATTGATAGTCGGTTATTTAACTATCAATTTACATCCACAAACATCCATCAAACAATAAATAATTTTTCAAATTATTTATTTATCTCAAAAATATCTTCACAAGATACATTTCAATTTTCAAACCCCTTTTTGAAAACAGTTTCACACCATATTTCTCCCACGGAATAAATTCCCAAATATTTATTTCCACTGGAACACCAAGTACAAAAGCCATTTTAGGTTTTGAAAATAAATTTTAAAAACACTTTATTATAATTATACTTGATAATATTGAAATTAAAACCACTTTAATACTCTAGTTAAAATATATATTTAAAAATATTTAAAATAAAATCACTTTGTAAATATAAACTAATTTCCCTTTTTAAAACATAATACCAAGTTACTTTTATATATTTTCTACAATAATAGATTTGAAAACAAACACTTACTTTAGAATTCAATATTTAAAAATAATAAATTTTCTAAACATACGGTTTTAAACAACCTTAAAACTTTTAACGAATATTTACAATTTCTTTGAAACGTACTTGGCTGTCCAGAGAAATACACTTCCCTTTCACATCTTTAAAAATAAATCACCATTTATTTTAAACCAAATTCACATTCCTTTATAAATTCTCACTTTGAATTTATATTTAAAATATCCACTGATATTTCGTTTCACTTTATAAACCCAGTTTATAGATTCCAAAATCTCATTTCTCTTTAAATACTAATTTCAAACATTTAAATCAATTTTCAATTGTTTCAAATTTGCTTCATTTGAAATAAATTTCCTTATTTACTTCATTTATTTCAAAATACATTTACTATTAGATTTTATTTCTTTATTGTGAGTTAAAAACCCCTTTTAACTGAAAATACCAATTTCAAATTTCCAAAATTCCTCATTTACTCTTTAATTAAATTTAATCCTTGAATTAAAAGAAATTTCTTTATTCTTTAAAACAATATCACTTTAGTTTAAAATTTATAACTCCCCTGTAAATTTAAAATTCCAAATCACTTTATTTTATCTTATTTTCAATTTATTATTAACTTTATTCCAATTCCCTTGAATTATTTTACTTAAATTTTCATTCTCTTATTTCTTTTCAAAAATTCAATTCCATAGATTTTATAACTCATTATACTGGACAATTCAAATCAACCACATCATCCAATATCAAATCATCACAGGATATCAAATATTCAGAACACAGAATATTAAATAATCTAAATAATTTTGAGGAATCCCGTTGGATCCCTCCAACTTGTTTTCCCTGCATCCACAGACGTTAGCACAATACCAATTCCACTTCGAGGTGGAATATCGCGGTATATGGGTTTAAATATTATCATCCGCTATTATGCGGCGCATAGGGTCTCATCCGCTATATAGTGCGGGAATAACAACTCCAATATATACATATGCCAATATATATATATATATATTGGTATATACTACTATATATATCATATCAATCAAATCCATCATTCATCTAATATTTTAAATTTATTTAAATTTAAAATAAAGCCAGATGAGTGAGATTAACTCACCTTTACCCTTTTTATTTGCAAACCACTTCAATCCTGATTTGGTCTCCCGGTCTTAACCTTGTATAAAATTTTTACAGTTTGTTAACATTTGAATTGATCGAACCATTAGTTACCTTTTATTTATTTAATTTAAACCAATAATTTTGTTCTAAACTAAGAAGTTGATTTTATACTATTTTTCCTTTTTATAAATCATTTCAGTAACAAAATAGCTACAAAAGTTTATTAAATATTTTAATCACTTAAACATATATTTTATTTATATATATATATTTTTAAATAAACTAGTAAGTTAAAATGTGTATACGTATATTTATTTTCTCTTGAAACTGCATACATATTTTATAAAATATCCGATAGATCCAAAAATCAATTTTGTATAAACCTTTCCACCCTTAAATTTCTCTTTTCAAAATCATATATATATATATATCAGATCAAAATAAAAATGGCTTCCTATTCAATGTAATATATATATATGTGTGTGTGACTAAATCATTGATTTTATAACAGGGTATATATGAGTATATCCTGACTACTCAATTTACATACTCTATACCTTTCATTTAACTATGCCTATATATATTGGTTAAACAAAATAAATAAATAAAAATATAAAAACTACTACCTTACTGGCAACGACGAACACGATCAACAACCGCCAGAGAGAAAAAAACATCACTGCCGCTCGAATTTCCCAAATCGCGACCGCCCCCATCGAGCAGCTCAGATCCTACGCGATTCACCCCGCCACCAGTTGCAGCGCTCGACCCCCTATCGTTGCTCTATCCTCCTCCCAGTGCTCGAGTTCGGGCACTGTCGATTGCCAGTCCCATCGCGTCCATCGCGAACAACTCGCCTCCATCGCGCCGCTCGATGAAAAGAACTCGAACGAAACGTCGTGGCCAACACTTGACTCAGCCCTGGCTTCGTCCGGCATCGCGAGTTTCCCCTTTTTGTTTCGCCGTCGACGACGCGCGCGTGCGACCCCCTCTTTTTTTATGACCTACGAATTGATTTCGTATATTTTGGATGGAAGAGGGAGGGATGCGAAACGTGCCTGAAGAAGTAAAGGGTATGCGAATTCCTTCTTCGGCCATTAATTTATTCTCTTTGAAAAGCTTGAACGAGATATTATTGAACGAGCCTCCATTTCAAAGAAAGAACAGAGGGACAGGAAAAGATGTTTCGCGTGAAAAATTGTTTTTGCGAGTCGGCTACAACAGAGATAGGTTGGCTAAAGGGAATACATGGTGACTGCTGATTTGATTTCTTTCAGATAAGGATATTTAAATTAGATCGATAATTATCATCTAAGCGTTTATACCTCATACAATCACACGTTAATTCCGAAAGCTACAAAATTTGAAATCCGGTAATAATACAATATTACGGACCCAATGAAACTGGTTTCGTCGAATTCCGAGACTGTGCCCCCGAAAGGCTATTTTTAAATTCAATTTAAACGTTAAATTTTCAAAACCGAACAAAACAGTTCCAAATTCAATTCTAAAAGTTCCAACACCTTCAGAATTATCAATATAAATTTTCTAAGCCTCACATTATTTTTAACTGGCTTAAAACTCCAAATTCAACATTTTACCCAATTTCAATTATTTAATTTAATAATTTAATTATCCAATAAATAGAGATAATTGAAATTTGAGTAAAAATTTAACTTGTAAATATTTAAAACAATTTAAATATTCCAATTTAAAAAGCCCAAAATTCCGGGTCGTCACAGTTACTATGCGTGTAGCTTATCAAATACACTGCTTTTTCATATTTCTTTGAAGAAACAACAAATTATGCAGGTGTATTCTCCGCTGATCCATAAATTCCAGAAAAGGTTATGCAATTTTGATAAACCATGTTATACCTATAGTTGTTTTCCATGTCTCTTTTTGCCATTATTATATACAAATCAAGCTCCTAGAAAATATTATTTCTTATGTGATTTAACATGCCAACTATATTTGAATATTCATAAGTTTAAGTTGCTGCTCCGGTACTAAATGGTTATAAGTATTTACTTCTTATAATAGGTAGTTTCCATATTGTTTAATTGATTTTGAGTTGATCCTTGAGAATAACAGTGCAACGTACAAAAAAGAGGAAGAATTTGGTTATTAATTTCCTTACTTATAGATAATATAATATTAAAAGTATGTTTTCTTCTTTTTGATATTAACTCAAATATTTTCATAGCTGAATTTTTGAATAATGGGATTTGTGAATAAAAGTCTATTTTTTATTATAGTACAAAGTTATCAGTCTCAAGCTCTATCTCAACTTCTTTTCGATATTAGCTAGCTGCGGATTCTCTCAACATATACTCCTAATTAATTCTTAGGCATTTTAGGACAAAGGTTTGACTGTTTTTCCTCGATGGTTGTTATTTTTGAGCCTTCTAACTAGTACATACTATTTTTCCCCTCCAATGTGGTGTAATTACTATACTGTTTAGTTATTCTCATGCTTGAGAGCTAATTTCTTAACTGTTCCAAATGCAAAATGACATACATTTGCTCATTTTTATTTATGTGAAAGCAGAGAAGAGGAATACATAAGTAAATGAAGCAAAATGTAATGCTTTATTATGGTACTATATTCACTTTGATATGTTTTATGATTTTACTATTGTTCTTCCAAATACTTTGAGATAGAGAAAAAACATTGGTGAATTAATCATACATTATTTACTCCAACAACAACAACAACTACTAAGCCATTATTGCCAAACAAGTTGGGGTCGGCTAGAGATGGAACCCAAAACTAAACGACAAAGTCAATTTAACAGCAACAGCAACAACAACAACACCAACAACCATGATAATAATAAAAAAATAAAGTCAAATAGTAAACAAATACTAATAATAATAACTAAGTAAAATAAAAATAAAAATAAAAAAATAAAATATAGAAAAACCATGATGATGATAGTAGTAGTAATAATGGTACTAATAGTAATATTGATCGAAGATCAAAACTACGTCTTAGGCTTCTATTCACTGGTCCTATAATCTAAAACTTACAACACTACTTCTAAATCAACCCTAAGCAAAAAACTCCTGACTCATGATTCCGGTACGTGGATCGCGAACTTCTACGCGCTTCTGTATGATACCAGCTTTTCGGATATATTCCAATCCTCCGAGTCTTTTTTTCCTACTTCCTCTCATGTCTTTATCACGTATATCGGCATTTCTAATTCGGTCTCTTCGTGTATGATCGCGGCTTCATCGCACCATACGCATCTCTGCTACACTTATCTTCTGGACGTATTGGGTTTTAGTATGTCAACATTCTGCACCATACAATATCGTAGACCTGATTGCCGTTCTGTAGAACTTTCCTTTAAGCTTGTGTGAGACTTTCCTGTCACAAAGTATGTCGGACGCTTATCGCCATTTCACCCATTCTGCTCGAATTCTAAAACTAACATCTTCATCAATCTCACCATCATACTGCAACATTGATCCTAAATATCGAAAGGATTCCTTCTTGGGCATCACTTGTCCGGCCAGAGTGACATCTCCATCCTCTGACCTGACACCGCTGAACTCGCACTTCATATACTTTGTTTTAGTTCTGCTAAGCCTAAAACCCGCCTCTACAGCTCCAAATATCAACTCCAATTCTACTTTCGTCAATTAGCACAACATCATCAGTAAAAAGCATAAACCAAGGAATCCCACTTTGTATATTCTTCGTAAGCTCATCCATCACTAGGAAAAAAATGTAGGGGCTCAATGTTGATTCTTGGTGTAATCCTATGTTAATGGGAAAGTCATCGGTTTTATTCTCGCATACTTTGACACTGGTCACAACATTATCGTACATATCTTTTATAGGGTAATGTACTTTGTTGGGACTCTTTTCTTTTCCAGAACCACCATATAACCTTTCTCGGTACTTTGTCATAAGCTCTCTCCAAATCGATAAATAGCATGTGTAGATCCTTCTTTTGCTCCTTAAAGCTCTCCATAAGTTGTCTTATCAAGAAAATGCTTATATGGTCGACCTTATAGGTATGAAATCAAATTGGTTTTTTGAAACACTTGTCATCCTTCTTAATCAAATCCTTCTTAATCAATGTTCAGTGACTTTCTTTCTGAAAGCTTCATTGTATGACACATAAGCTTAATTCCTCTATAGTTTGTGCAACTTTGAATATCTTCTTTATTCTTATAAATTGGAACTAATATGATTCTCTTCCACTCATCTGGCATCTGAAAGATAACTTATCTATTATAAGTTTCCTGAATTTTGTATGGTATTCATATATGAACTACATATACTTATAACAAAACGATTTATTATATAGATAAACAATTGGTCCACACCACACATTATTATTTACAGTATTCCATTGACATTGCATCTGAATATGAGTTTGAGCATTCAAATTATATTTTAAGGTATATATCATAACACCACATAAATGTAATAAATTTGGAAACATGAGTAATGGAATAGGTATAAAAACAACTAATCTAACTTTTATAAATTCCATCTTATTATATTGTCATCTAATCCTATCTAATTTCTATATTTGGTGTTGAGTTCACATAAGACTGGGCCCTGGATTTAGTATAATATTGTTTATATAACAATGTCTTTATAATCTGACATGCTAATGGTATAAACTTGAGCAGGTTTACCTTTTCTTTGGTTCCTCACTTTAATTTTTAGGGTGGTAATTCAAGTTTCCAAATTGGAGAACCTATCATGTCCAGTATGTTACAACTTTGTGTTAGAATAGGGGTGAGAGCAATGATTAACAGCTGCAATTGACTTAGCGTACTATTTTATATGGTAAAGTTGGTCTATTACGCATAGTTAATTTTCTTAGTCAACTTTGAAATTATATCTTTTACTTAACTGCAAGGTTGATTCTGTTAAACCGCCTTGAATTTTTTTTATGCCACCATCACCTCACATTTACAGTTATCATTCCAATTTATTGTAATTTTATAATTATTTATATACTTTATTCAGTAAAAAAGTTTACTTCTATACTTTATTCAGTAAAAAGTTTACACTATTTTTTCTAGATCCATATTAAATCGTTAAAATGAAATAGAAAGGAGATTGAAAACCAGCATTTGCTCTTAGTTTGGGATTAAAAATTAAACATGTCCAACAAGTTCTAACACCAAATTTAATACATTTTCTATACGTTTCAACAGGTTTACGTAACTTAATAATGTATTAAATTAGGTATATTGAATCTTATTTTTGTTTAATAATTAAAATTAAATTAAAGACCAACAAAAAGAATCCCTAGGATGGATATTGGTTTCATAATATATATGCTGAATAATTAGCCAGGGTTGTGTTTTATGCTGTTACACTGGTTTGGACTCACTTTTCCATATACGGGTTGGTGCTTAACCGCTAGCCATCACTTGGGAACATTAAAATTATTGCATGAATTCATAATATTTCAGATGAACTTAATCTATAAAGCCAATAAGAAAGTCATTCAGGTATATATTAAATAATGACACGCATGGAATTAAATTTTCTGCACCCATGAATCAATTGTTAAAGCAATTTCTAATTTTAAATTAAATTACAATTGATGAAGTCGACTTGATAATAAGTAATATATAAACTAAGTTGTAAAAATCAGCTACTCAATTGCTCATCTGCAACCCTTGAGAACACTTTATTGAATCAACTTGAGCTCTTTAGACACGAATTTGAACCCTCCGCTATTAGTTTAGAAAAGATATTTATTGGTCTTCTCATTTTACTAAATTTATTGGTTAATTGGGATGCAGTTCTTAATGCACAGCTCTTGGAACAGTTGAATGTTATTTGACTTATATTTGACTAATAGGAAGGGTTAAAAAACAATGGAATTTATGGTTTAAATGTACAACAACATTCTGTATCTCAGGCTTGCTGTATCTTTGGAACTTGCTGCATCCAGTCAATGAGTTCTGTATAAGATATACATATAAATAGAGCCTATATACTAGTATAAGTTAGCAAAACCAACTAAAGGTATGAAGGACATATATAAATCTTATCCATTATTGTATTTCCTTTTTATATATTATCATTTCATGGATCTAAATGCTCAAGTCCCGCCTAATTTATTTTTGACATCAAACTAAATCATCAACAATTTAACACCAGCATGATTTATCAAATATTTGCAATGTTATTTTCACATATTATTTATATTGATATGGTTAATTAACATAGATTTCACCAGGTGATGCTATATTGAAACAGTTACTTGAATATGTTTGACTAGGTGCTGCTCAGAATTCACCAGAGGTGCTGTGAAGTATTGTAACGTCAAATTACCATTTGAATAGAAGAATATATTTGATGTATTAAAAATACAGTCTAGAGTTCAAAGTATATTGTAGTACTGTAGTGTTGCTACTTGTTGTTGAACTTTGTATTGTATGTATTGTTGTTGTATTGATATTTTTTTTGCTGAATATTATACTTCTCTGTCGTTGTAATATTTTATTGCTGAACTTTGTATTGCTCTATTGTTGTATTGATATTACATAATCCTCTCCGTTGAATGATGTAATATTGTTGAATGCTGTTAGGTTTATATATATATAATTATTTTTTAAATCCAAATTAGCAATGGTTAATAGCCGTCGTTAAGCAATGTTTATAGCCATGACTCTAAGTCGTAGTTAAATATATAGTAGCCACGGCTTAGAGCCATGATTACAATATTAGCTACTGTCCATTTCGCCACGGTCCAAAGCCATGACAAAATGACTTTTATGTTGTAGTGGCAAACTAAATTGATGTAATGAAAAAGTTATTTACTCATTCTGTTTACTTATGTTGTGCAAAATAATACTAAACTTGCTTTGTTGCTTGAAAATAATCCTGATGACGACTACATGATCATCGACGTTTATTTTTGGGTGTCGAAGCAGGGTATGTTACAACGTGGTATCAGAGCTCAGGTTAGGAAAACGCTTAATTAAAGCAGAGCTAAGTAGAAACTTATTAACAGAAAATTAACACTTTAGAGAGGGTATACGCTATATATAACATACTTGTATTTTTACGCGCGCGCGCGCGTACACACACACACACACACATATATATATATATATATATATATATATATATATATATATAAAGGAGAATATATCCACTCCTCTACGATTGATCTCGTCTTCTTTACTTCCATTGCTTATGAACCCTTGCTTATGCAGAAGGTGAGAATGAACCTACGTAACCGATGTTTGACTATTGGAAGTGCAAGAGTAAACCTTAGTAGAGGGGATGACAGTATGCAAACCAACAGCCAAGGAGTGGCAGTGGATTTGGAAGTTCATACTGAAGTCGATACCCAAGTGCCTAGCTCGGTTGAAGGAGGCATGGATGTGAATGCATTGTTTCACCAGTTTATGATTGAAATGATAAGGTGAAGCTAGTGGGAGTTGTTAAGCCAAGACAATAGTTATCAAGGGAAGCAAACTTTTCTATGATGAATAATGATTTTAAGAGTTGTGGAGGAAAGGAATTCACAAGAAGTGAGTCTACTTGGAGGTGTTGAATTGGTTGAAAGTATGCGAACGTATCTTCGGAGACTTGGGATATAATAATGCTAAGAATATGAGGTTGGCTTCTCATCAGCTTTAGGATGATGCATTGGACTAGTGGGAGGCCGTAATTATTGAAGTCCCGGAGGAGGAGATAAATTGGGAACTGTTTAAGGAGTGATTCGAGGCTCATTTTGTCTTCAAATCTCAGAAGAGTGCTTTGTGTAGGGAGTTCCTTGAATTGAAGCAAGGAGAGCAGACTTTGGTAGAGTACATTTAGTGCTTTAATGCTTTATCGAAGTATGGAAGGAAGCATATCAACACTCCGTTGAAAAGGAATGAAAAATTTATCGAAGGCTTGGGGAAGGGGCTGAATTATAAGGTCATGGCTCACTTATTTGATCCAATTGATATAGTGGTGGAAATGACGAGATGATACGATCGCTTGTTTCAGGAAGGTAAGAAAGCCGATGTCAGACCCAATGGTGGGTAGAAAAAAGATTCAATCCATATCAGAAAGGCGAAAAGAGTTAGAAGGGAGGAAAGACTTATAGAGGATGGACTCAGAAGCCGAACATAGCTGATGTAACTTGCTTTAACTAGGCCAAGTGCTTTATTTGTAATAGGCCTGGCAATAAGAAGAAGGATTGCTTGGAAGCAAGGCAGGCTAAAGTTTATGCTTTGGAAGGACCTTCATTTGGATCGATTGTAGAGGAGAAGGGAAAGGGTACGTCTAGAGGTAGGATTTCGATATTTAGTATATCAATTAGAGTTCTATTTGACAATAATGCTACTTACTTTTTTATTTCGAGAGATTTGGTTGATATGCTAGAATTAGACGTTGACTATTT
Organism: Allium fistulosum; assembly: GCA_030737815.1. Classification (NCBI taxonomy): domain Eukaryota; kingdom Viridiplantae; phylum Streptophyta; class Magnoliopsida; order Asparagales; family Amaryllidaceae; genus Allium; species Allium fistulosum. The sequence goes on from CM060907.1 coordinate 859,053,085, forward strand.
AATTACTTCCTTGCGTGTGGTTAATCTAAAAGGTGGGTATGCCGCTCTCGCATTAAGGTGCACTGACTATGAGTTTAGTTTTTGTGGACATTTGTTTGTTTGCGACCCATGTGTTTGACTTCATAGGGTATGGACTGATTTTGGTTATGAACTGGTTAACGCTAGGATTTATTATGTAGATAGGATTATCGCCATAAGAAACCTAAGAAGAGGAGAAAGAATTATGATAGCATTGGATGTAATGTGGGTGAAGTCAAACTTGATGTGATGTGCTATGGAAGATCCAAAAGATGAGATTAGTAGAGTGTGTTGTCTAAAAATTTGCAAATGTTTTACAACCTATAACGGGATCACCATTAAAAAGCGCGATCAAATTCTGAATAGAATTGATGCCATGAACGCAGCCTGTTAGTAGACCACTTAGCAAAATGCTGCCCAAGGAGATGGTGGAACTAAAAAACAGCCGATGGAACTTAAGGATAAAAGTTTCACTAAGCCAAGTAGTTAGCTACGGGGAGCATCCGTGATATTCATAATGAAGTCTGATGGATCTTTACGAATGTGTGTTGATTATAGAAAACCGAATGAGTTGACAGTGAAGTATCGTTATCATTTGCCCAAGATAGATGACTTGTTTGATCATTTGAGTGGAGCTTGGGTGTTCTCAACTGACAGTAGCAAAAGATAGTATTCCATTGACCACTTTTCGAACAATGTGTGGTTCATATGAGTGGTTATTTATTCCGTTTGGATTAATCGATGCCCATGCGTTCTTCGTTTATCTTATGAACTGAATATTTCATGAGTAGTGAAAAGGTTTGCGTTGGTCTTCATTGATGATATTTTAACTCTAATGATGAAAGAGACCAGGAAGTCCATCTTAGATTGGCGTTGGAGACGTTGTGACAACACAAGTTAAAAGAGAAGTTTTCAAAATGTCATTTCTGGAAACAAGAACTTAAGTTTCTCGGATATGTTGTTTCAAAGAATGGATTAACGGTAGATACATCAAAAATAGAGACTATTAATGGTAGGAAGAGACCAGAAATTGTTATAGAGATATGAAGTTTCTTAGACTTAGCTGGCTATTATCGTAGATTCATTAAAGATTTCTTGCGTACAACATCACCTTTGACTAAGCTAACTGGGAAGAACGAGAAGTTCGAGTGGATGGATAAATGTGAAGGGTTGTTTGAGGAGTTTAAGAAGTTATTGATGAACGATCATGTGTTGATTGTGCCTAAAAGGAACCATGATCTATTAGTGTATACCGATGCTTGTGGAATAGGTTTTGGGGAAGTGCTGATGCAAATGGGGCAAGTGTAGCATATACATCAAAGTAGTTGAGATCGCACGAAGTTAGACATTCGACCCATGACTTGGAGTTGGTAGCGGGGGTGTTTGCGTTGGAAATTTGGAGATGCTTGCTATAACAAAAAGAGCCATCGGTACAAAAACCGCTATAAATGATAACTTATAGCGGTTCAGTAAATGTTGTATATCTATATGTCATTAAGAACAATGGCTTATTTATAGCATTAAAAATCGAAACATCATCTTTTCTAGTGCTTTTTATCAGCTATTATAAGTATTTTATTGCAGTTTAATAAACGCTGTATATCGACATGTTATAGTAGATACTGAACTACTAATAACACAAAAAAGCACAATAATTTTTTTTCTTTGATAACGCTTTTATTGTAAGCTTAATATAGCATTTTCTAAGTGCTATGGTTTATTTTGTTGCATTTTTAAAATCTGTCTCATCCCTTAAATCATAATAGTCAATACATTTCAAAAATCTTGGATTAAGAATATTTCTAAAACATAAATCCATTTAAATAATGAAAAATCATATAAAATATTAGGCATAAAGATATACACATTGTATTAAACATAACCAAATATTCACACATATAATATCCCATAATATTAGTCGTATAATATTCTATTATACATGTAAGCACAAACCATAAAGTAGTAGTTAATGTTACGCCAAAAACAAGTAGCTAGCTGTTTGTATAAAAAAGAAGAAATACACCAAATCTTTCTTTTTCTCACCTGCAAATGAAATGAATATCTACATTAGAAATGAATATAATTATGGATATGAATAAAATTGAAAAATGAAATATCTACATTAGAAAAAACATATTCCTAAAGATTTCTTATCAAATATATTCTTAGTGTGTCTGAAATTTGAGAAAATTTGCCAGAGTTTCCTTTGTGTGGCTAGCATCGAGAAATATCCCAAACACAAAAAATAGATACACAATCAAAACATGATCAGAATTAGAATATATCAATCATAAACATCCGTACGGGCAATATATCCAACTATTTACTTATATATATATATATATTATAAAGTGTATATGTCACATAGCATACACATTTGTTAAGCATTAAAACATACATTTTAGCAATATTAGCGAGTTTGCTAACATTTCCAAAGAAATACGAGCATAAAAAGAAGCAAAAGTGAGTCAAGAGCTATCAAATATCTACATTTAACTCAAACAAGTATATGAGCGCATATATTTACATGGGACAGTTTGACACAAGTCCCTAATAAGTTTCAAAATACACAAAAACCCTAGTAAAAGAAAGTATGTAAATTAGGTCCCTAGAATTAAGTTACTGAATAACGGCATATACTTATGCAATTATTCAGTGAATAATTGTAGACATTTATGCAATTAATTCCAAAAATTATAGACATTTCCGCAATTATTCACTGAAAATTACGGAAATTTCTGCCTTATTTTCAAAATATTGCGAAAAATTCCATAATTATTCACCAAAAATTACAAAAATTTCCATAATTTTTAAAAAATTACGGAAAATTCCGCAATTATTGGCCAAAAAATTGCGGAAATTTCCACAATTATTCACCAAAAAAATTACGGAAATTTATGCAATTTTTGGATATAACTGCATAAATACCTGAAATTATTCACTGAATAATTGCGTAACTGCATGTAGTTACTTAGTAACTTAATTCTAGGCACCTAATTTACATACTATTTTTACTGGGGGTTTTGTGTATTTTGAAACTTATTAGGGACCTGAGCCTCATATTCACTATTTATATAGCTAAACCCCTAAAAGAAAGACTACGACTTTTAAACAATACTAATTTTGAAGGTAAAGAACAAAAATTCTTAATAAGAGCTGGTTCTCTTATAAAAGCAGTGAATCAGAATGGTATTGTGCATTATATCTACCAGGACAAGGCTTGAGACATTATTATTTCTATTATTAACTTAGTTTGTTTATTGTTGTTATTATCGTCGTCGTTATTGTTGTTAGGTAATTATCATAAAGCTAACTAATTTTTATAAACTTAGTTAATTATTATTATGAACTTAATTAATTTTTATGAACTTATTTACTTATTATTATTACTGCTACTATTATTATATAAACTTAGTTTTTTTATAAAACTTAGTAATTATTATAAAATTCGCTGATCTTCATCTATAAAATTAGTTATTTTTTATAAAATTTAAAAAATTATAAAATGAATTAGATGTAAAGATGTTGAATACTTTGTAATCTATTGTTGTTGTTGTTGTTACCATTATAAACTTAGGTTTTTATTTGCAAGGCCAGCCGGCATTTATAGTGGGCCATCCATATGTATAAATGAATATAGAACAGGTGTTCTGGTACATGCACCAGAATAGCTAAAGTACTAAACCGCTAACAAACTAAGACCTAGTCTCCCTCCTCGAAGGAAGATCCACTACCCACATTCGAAGAATCAGGCCTAGTAACATGGTAATACCCTCAGAAGAGTGTAACTAAAGTAGGAGTAAAATCCATAGAATCAGAGCTATAAAGGTATTTCCTATCCCAAGACGAATCAGAGACAGCAGAGCAATTTAGATCTCGAAACTGACCTCTAAATGAGAGAGCAAGGCCGTCTCCTACAACATGATAAAATAGTCTCCTTTCTTCACCAACACCAACAACATACTGTAGAAACTACCATCCTAGGGTCAAACCTCATTTCAGAAGGTTCATGAATCCAAGCCCAATCAGATGAGCCCTAAATAAAATCTTCCAAAGGGGAAGACAAATCTAGAAGACCTGCCGAGATGACCTCAACATTAAGCACATTAATGAAAGAAGAAACGATCATAGGAGGTACAATATCAAAGTCATTAGTAGAAGGAACATCAACAACCACAGTAAGGGGAACATCAATGACAACAAGCAGAATGTCAGAAGACTAAAGCATAGGTGCAAGGTAGACCTTTAGAACCCACTTCATGACAGAACGAGGAAGAGGGATCCGAAGAGAAAGAGGGATAGACAGATGATCGAATTTCAAAGAATAGGCATCAACAAGATGGCCAAAGATGTGACAGGATGTGCAAATCTCAGGCTTCCAACTGTATTGGACGTGGACAACTGTAACACGACCTTCGGCAAGACGGACCGAGATCTTAGAAGGGAGAGGCTTGTCAAGAGTAACTTCAATGAGTGCCTTAGCGTACACAATCTTTTTTCGAGCAACTGTATTTGCATCGAAACATTTTAGTTTGCCAACTACACTTGCAAGCCAGTTTAACCTTAGCATAGGCTGCAATACAGAAGGAATATGAGAAAAGTGCACCCAAACTGGAATGGATAGAATCTGTTCCTTTGCTTTGTCCACAGTCGGACTCCAAGAGGTGATGAATGGTTAGCCAACAATAATGGAGGGGTCTGCAACTAGCACTCCGAGCCTCTCATCCTTTCTAGAAAACTTGAAAAAGAAAAAGCTATTATCATAATGAACTTGTAGCCTTCCCGATATATTCCAACGTTGACGACAATGATCACGAACATCTTGATATGGTAGATTTGAGTTTAGAAAAAACCCAACAAGATACTCTGACCAGAAGCCCTAGATTCCATGACCTCTATCGGGGGAACCATTGCACCATCCACCACCTCGATATCAAAAACACCTCGATATCAGGTATTTATCTGGAAATTACGATCTTGCCCTTTTATTTAATATAATTTAAATTGAATTTTCAATCTACTAACTTCAATAATTTGTGCATATGAGCTCAGATTCACGCGCGGTTTTCTCCATTGCGATCTTATCGAAATTCCAGACATTATGGGATAGGTTTGGCTGAATTATAAGACAGTTGGAATTTCGGGCTTTATTTGGATTTTAAATCGTCGATAAATCAAAGGTGAGTGATTTTACCCACTCATAAATACAAAATCATCTTATGTTGGTTCAATTGAATTTATGATGTGATTAGAAATTTATTGATTGTTGTTTGGTATTTTAAATTGTCATTTAAATTTAATTTGAGTATATTTGTATTGAATTGCCATTTAAATTAGGGGTTTTTAGGTTCAAGGAAAAAGTTAGAGAAAAATTTAGTTTCAGGGACAAAAAGTTTGTTTTTTAGGGTGAAGGACACTTTTTAGTATAAATCACGGAATGATAGTTGTAACTATCATTTTCAGTTTACACTAAAAAGTGTCCTTCAGACTAAAAAACAAACTTGTTGTCCCCGAGACAAATTTTTTTTGCAACTTCTTCCTTATGACTATTTACCTGTTTAAATTAATATTGAATTTAATTGCCAGTTAAATACCTGATAATGATAACTAGTTTATTTGTTGTGATTTATTAGTTGATTTGAATGACGATTGTGATGGATGTTTAATTGTTGATATTTTGGATGATTTGATGTTATATTTATTTTATATATTGTTATCACACTACAAGTTCCCTTAGTTATTGTTAGGAAAAGCACTATGGGTTGAAATGATACATACCCGAATGGTCTTATAGATTCGGGAAAAATTGTTATGGATTGAAATGATAAACTCGAGCGGTTTTATGGATTTTTGAATTTTTCTCGAGATTGCGGGTTGAAATGATATATACCCGTAAACTTAAACTTATTATGGGTTGAAATGATATATATCCGTATCACTTGACCATAAGGTAGAAAATTATATACGGACACCGGATTGGTTAAATTAAATGATTTTAAATCCTTAAATTCTGAATCTAGTTAAATGATATTTTGAAATAAAATTTGATTTATATAAACCGAATTATTTTCAAAATCCAAGCTTTAAAATGTTGAAATTGAAATTGGTTTAGATAGATTGTTTAAAGAATTTAAATTGAAATCTTAAAGTTGAATTTTGAAATATAAATGAAATTTATCAAAATTGAGTTATTGTAAACATTTGAATATTTAAACTTTGAAACCTATTGAATTTGAAGTGGTTTAAATTTGTAGCTTAAACATGGATTTTGAAATCGATATAAATTGAAATGGTTTTTAATGAGAATTTGAATTGAAACCTTTAGCCCTTTGAATGAAAATCATTGAATTGAGATTGATTTAAATTGAATTTTTGGAACTAAAGTTGATTTGAATTGATTTATGAAATCGGAAGAAACAATCCTAATTTGAAACTATTTTCGATATAAACTCTTTTAACATATAAACTATTTTCTCATATAAACCATTTTAATATATTAATAATTTTTAATACATTAACTACCTTTAATATATAAACTATTTTAATCTATAACCTATTTTTAAATTATAAACTATTTTAATATATATTATTTTAAATTTTAAACAACTTTTAATATATATTTTAATATATAACTTATTTTAATATGTACTATTTCTAATATATAAACTATTTTAATCTATAACCTATTTTTAAAATATAAACTATTTTTAATGTATAACTATTCCAATATATATAATCTACTTTCAATATTCAAAATATATAAAGTTGGAACTGTTACGATTTAGATTTAATTGATTTAAATGCAAATATTTTGATATGATGGTTTAATCTAATTTGTGGTTATGATTGTGAAAATGAATATGATTTAAAGTGAATAATGATTTTGAAGTAAATATGATTTCGAAAGTGATATGGTTTTGAAATGAATATGATTTCAAAATGATATGATTTTGAAGTGAATATGATATTTTGATATCAATTATGAATCGGTTTATAAAATGTAAAAGAACCAACCGATGTGAAATAAACGTTTGGTTGTTAAAGAGATCGGGATCGGATATTGTCATATTCTCTACTAATACCGAAAACCAGAATGAAGTAGGATGATTTGGCGAATGCTACTAGAATGAAGTAAGAGAATGATGATGGATAGCCTTGACTTTCAGGTCATAATTAAATGACTAAAACATGAGCTATACCGGGCCAAGTGGGGTCGCTCCCTTATCGGGCACATTTCTTCGATACCATATTTATTACTTTGTGATTGATTTGGTGGCCACCCCTTGATTTGATTTTGGGAGTGTGTTCCGAGATGGGCGGTAGCAGCTGCTATGCGTTACCACCAGTCCATGAGTGCAAAACGGTAGTATCCTCCTACCCTGGGCATTGCCTCACGTGCCTTGTCATATTTATCCTGATCGCGCCCACTACGAGTTTGGTTTGTGTCGTACCTATAGAGTGCTCCCTGATAGCCCACCAGTTTACGGTGAAGTTTACAGTACTGTATTGACTACAACATTTATATAAAATGTGTTAAGGGAGTTATCGGTAATGCCTTAATGCTATTTTAATACTTTACTTTACTATAGACATATTATAATAGCGTATTGTACTATGTATGTAGATTGTTTAACGGATCCTTAGGAGATGGAATCTCGAACATTTCTTAAGTAATTGCACGCACATTAGACACTGGATAGGAGATGTAAATCCCGTAAACATCTCTGAAGCCGCTACACTCATATTTACTTATTTTGATTTAACTTACATAAGATCATATAGTTCTGACTCGAGTGTTTTGTCTTTTCATTACGCTCGGGTTAGCCTGAGTTTTTCAGTATTGAAGACTATCTTTCTGGAGGACGAAGACGAAGATTTAGTATATTATTACAATTTATTATATTTATTCCACTACATTATGCTGTTCCACTGCATTATTTATTTATTCTTGTCGTATGTATAACTTTGATTTGTATTGTAAAAGTGTAATCAAATTTTATTTGTAAAACAACTTCATGAACTATTTATTTGATTATTATATTTGTCATTCCACTGTGAGATTCTGTGTTTTGTTTTTACTTCTTTTCTATTATCTTATTTACCCCATTAACAATCCTCCCTTTTGAATGGTTTGAGTTGACATGTGTGGTTTATTGTCGATTTAAACAGCCCAAAAAGGCGGGTCATTGTAGTTGGTATCAGAGCTTTGGTTTAGCGATAACCTTAGCTTTGTGGGGTTTGACTCGTTAGAGATAGGGTAGTAATACCCTAGAATGAGTTTGTCTGAGTGTATATATATGAGAGAGCATACTTTTTAGTTATATAAAAAAATTTATATTGTGTTAATTTGTTCTGTTTAGTATTTATAAATTCTGGTCGGTACATAGGATGTTATGACATCGATAAGGATTTATAAACACTTAATACGGTAGACCGATACAATATTGTTTTCGAAATATAGGTAAATGAAATAATTTTACCTAATATTATATTTTTTATATAAAAGAATACTTTTTATAAATAGTGTATGTGAAATGTTTGCTTGTTAGGAAGTGAAATCTTATAAATATTGGTCACAAAATAGGATTTATAAATAAAATGATTGGAAATTTGAGAACTTAAGTTCCGGTGTTTTGAAATTTGTTTTCAAAAGATTTTGGAATATAATATTAGTATTATTTGGAAGTATTTTCGGATAAATATTCTCAATGTGATTTGAAAGAAATTTTTTAAAGGAATTTTGAAAAGGAAATAAGTTCCGCACTCCCCTCTTTTTCGCTGGAAAATAATTTCGGTGATGATGGCTGCATCATCGACATTCATTTTCAAGTTTCAAAGTGGGAAGACCACTGTAGTAGCTTTACTTCACATTTGTTTTAATAAACAAATCTTAATTTAATTTCTAAATATGATTAGATATATAAAATCTATGAGTGTGTGTGTGTATATATTATTTCAAAATGCTTTGAAATGCATCCGACATTTAGTTCTTAAGTTTCTATAAATTAGGGATTTCAATTATTATAATGAAATGAAATCTTAAATATTTTAATAATTAGGAACTTCTAAAATGAAAAATAAGAAATTAGATGCTAAGTGATTAATGAAATTTATAAGAAATTGGAAATTTGTAACTTGTAAATCAAAAGATATGAAAATTTAGAAGATACAATTATTGAACATTTTGTTAACTAAAATGAATAAGATAAACTTGTTAACATTCAATTACATTCTAAAAACATATATATAACTTACCTGAAATGTTTAAAGTTGAAATGTCAATATGGATATGTAATAGAATCTTATACAAGCAAAACCTTAATAATACAAATGTTTCAAAATGAACAAATGTTTATAAATCAAAATTGAGATGTACATGATACGTTATAAACATGAGTTAATGTTTTGAAATGCCTAACAAATTAAATTGAATAGATAGGTGTGAATACTATTTAAGTAGACAATTTTAAACTTAAGAAGGTGTTGAAATAATTCTTTAATAGATTTAATATTTATTTATTCATAAGTAGACGTAACATTAACTGATACTGTCTGTGAAGAAATGAATGTAATTTAAAAAGTTAAGAAGCTTAAGTTGAAATGATCCATGAATGAATATTAATATTAAATTGAAATCAAGCTGTATAAACAATAAATGTTACATAGACTGCAATGGAATGTATGTAATACTTCAATAATGAATTCATTGATGATTTTAAACAGTGAATGGAAAATTTTATGTAAGTAAATGAATGTAAATTAATGAAAAAATGACATTGTATGAATGAATGAAAATAAATAAAAGAGAAAAAGGGGAAAACCAATAGGACAAAGTTAAATAACATTTAGAATTCATTGTTGTTTGGCTTATGGGATGTTTGGGAATGATACTCCAAATTTTTTTAAGGATGTACGAATAACCTATTAAGTAATTATCTAAGATTGTTGAGCGTAAGATACACTTATTAGTTTATTTATCACGCTTGTACGATTAGAAGTTTCTGAACCTGAACGAACCATTAGTTTGATTGCTATGGATGTATGATGGTGATTGCATATAATGGTTGTACTGTTTTGTTTTCATATGTTTTGTGTTGATTTACTTTTGTTACTAATTGAAACAACTAAATATTTCTTTTGTACATAATTCTCACTATTTTGGATTATATAAGTGGAATACTAGTTTATGGAAACAATAGCTACTGCTTTTGGTTTCATAAATAAAGTTGTTTGCCCGACAAATAGGTACGTTTTTGCATTACGGTTTTATAATGATATTTTACTGTTTCCCATGGTTTGAGATGTTTGTTTTTGAAATATTATATATATATATTGTAATTATTGATATTATTATTTTTTCGGACCTATCCGTACAAAGGAGACTCTATCGAAATTTTCCGTAAATTTAAGACTTAGAATTTTTTTGTGAAAGTAAAATATTTTTGAACTTTTATTAGACTTGAATAAGAAAGATTTAATTGTTTATAAATTAATATATTTTATTTAAAATACTTAATTATGTAAGTTTAAAGTGTTACAAATTGATTATTTGAATAAAAATATATTACTTAATTCCTCCTTTTCCCTTTTCGAGGACGAAAAGTTTTTAGTGAGGGAGAGTGTAACGACCCGTAATTTTTGATAACTAAAAATATTAAATTAATTAAGATTTTGCAATTTAATATTATGAGAAATAAAAAATTTATGATTTATTAATGAGAAAATGCCTTGAATATGATTTAATAATGTTGTTTGAATGTTATCGACAATTATTTTAATGTAATTTCAATTGAAATTATTGTAAAGTTAATTTGGTTATAATTGAAAATAAGAAATTAAAATTGGTAACTAATGGAATTAAGGAAATTAAAATATTATAATTAATATGGTAAAATGATAACTGTAAAATATGAATGTAATACAATGTAAACTAATGTTAATTATATTCATAAGGTAATAATTGATTAAATAATAAGAGTGAAATCCAAATAAAAGAATTTATTGGAATTTAAATTATAATAAAATAGGTTTTATTCCTATTGTAATTTAACGTTAAAAATTTATGTAATATTTAAATATTGGATTTAACGTGGAAACTGTATTGTAAAAGATTATTAATTTATGTGCAATCGGAAATGATCAAAGTTATTACTATTAAATTTGAATTTAAAAGTGATTAAATTAATTTAATAATAATTTATTTAATTAATGTGAAAATAGCCATTTGGCCACTGTCTCGGATTTTGACGAAACTAGTTTTCTCGAATCTATAACGGTAAATTATTGTAGGATTTCAAGGTTCATAGCGATCAGACATATTGTTTGATCGTGTAGGCTCGAAACGCGTAGAAATCAGTTAAAAGGATTTAAATGAATATAATCTAATTTTGAAAGCTAACTTCTGTATATAATGGAATTAGGGTTTGAAACTAGTTCCATTAAGTTTAAAAATGTCGAAAACATCTATTTTGATATATGGGATGATTTAATTTCGTTTTGAAAACGAAACGGGCTTTTTGGGTCATCGTTATCATTTCGACCCAATTCGATTTGTCCATTCATTCTTATCTAGCTTTGTCCATATAAATAGATTTCTTTCTGAAACCCTAGCAGCCTTTTTTTAATTTCTGTATGTACATTTCCATCTGCACTTTCCTTCCTTCCCAATGGCAGAAACCCTAATTTCCAATTTCAATTTCAAAATCAAATTCAAAATTCAAACTCTCCAAACCCTATCATATTATATGTCGTTGGAAAGCTCTCGACAAGTGCAATCTACTCCTGCAATTCATTTTTGCAATTGAATCACGGTTTGGCCAGATATTGGCGATCTTTCTCAAACGTCCATTTCTAGGGTCTTCAATCCAACAGTGGGTCGTCAACTATACGACGATCAGAAGGCATTGGCTTGTAGAGGAGGTTGAGCAGGTCTTAATGGTGGTCGTCATTTGTTGTAGCCTGGTCAGAATTCGCAACGATTGGCGAGCGTAAGGAGGCGGTAGCGGAGTGGTAAGGACAACCAGAAATGGAGGCGATCAGGAGGAGGGTGCGGCCTGGCTCGAGCGTCACTATGGTGTCGCCTGATCATGGTGGAAGCGCTCATAGTGGCGACGGTGGTCAGTCGAAGGATGGCGACCGTGGTTCGTTCGTGCTTCAGGCGATGGGTAGGGTTTGCTTAGGTCTGGAAATTACGATCTTGTCCTTTATTTAATTTAAATTGAATTTTCAATCTTCTAACTTCAATAATTTGTGCATATGAGCACGATTTCACATGCGGTTTTCTCCATTGCGATCGTATCGAAATTTCAGACATTATAGGACTTGGTTGGCTGAATTATGAGACTATTAGAATTTCAGGCTTTATTTGGATTTTAAATCGTCGATAAATCAAAGGTGAGTGATTTAACCCACGCACAAATACAAAATCATCTTATGTTGGTTAAATTGAATTTATGATGTGATTAGAAATTTATTGATTGTTGTTTGGTATTTTAAATTATCATTTAAATTTAATTTGAGTTTATTTGTAGTGAATTACCATTTAAATTAATATTGAATTTAATTTCCAGTTAAATACCTAATAATGATAAGCGGTTTATTTGTTGTGATTTATTGGTTGATTTGAATGATGGTTGTGATGGATGTTTAATTGTTGACATTTTGGATGATTTGATGTTATTTTTATTTTATATATTGTTATCACTCTCAAGTTCTCTTAGTTATTGTTAGGAAAATCACTATAGGTTGAAATGATACATACCCGAATGGTCTTATAGATTAGGGATAAATCGTTATGGGTTGAAATGATAAACTCGAACGATTTTATGGATTTTTAAATTTTTCTTAGGATTGCAGGTTGAAATGATATATATCCGTAAACTAAAACTTATTGCGGGTTGAAATGATATATATATATATATATATATGTATGTATATGTATCACTTGACCATAGGGTAGGAAATTATATATAGACACTGGATTGGTTAAATTAAATGATTTTAAATCCTTAAATTTTGAATCCAGTTAAATGATATTTTGAAATAAAATTTGATTTATATGAACTGAATTATTTTCAAAATCCAAGCTTTAAAATATTGAAATTGAAATTGGTTTAAATGGATTGTTTAAGGAATTTAAATTGAAATCTTGAAGTTGAATTTTGAAATATACACTACAACAAAATAGTCTTTTTACAACGGGCAATGCCCTTTGTAATATGGTTTTCGCAACGGGCATGTGCCCGTTGTAATAGGCATCGTTGTAATAGATCCACCACATTTTATAATGGGCAAAGCATGTTGCAGTATACCTTTTTACAACGGGTTATGACCGTTGTAATAGACTATAATACAACGGCCATAACCCGTTGCAATAGACTAACCATACTAGTTGCATAGCCTGTTTCACAACATGCATTGACCGTTGTAAAAAGCTCATATAACAACTCACATTGCCCGTTGCAAAATTAATGCAAATTTAAAAAAAAATTACTGCAGCATCCATGCAATACATTCATACTAATACTAAATATTGTCGTAAAATAATTAAAATCACATACGAAAGACTAAAAGGTAGAGTCATAGAATTCTAACACTCCAAAAAGTTAGATAAGTTTACATGCCAAATACATAAAGCATTAACACCCTAAGCCATACATCCCCAACTACTATTTTACATCTGTTAGTTTTAGGTTGTTGTTGTATCCATGCAAATATGAATCATCGCCATGACCATGTTTCTTATAGTTATACGAGGAAGTGGAAGCATAGGCATAAGGATGAGCACCATATGGCAAACGATATTCTAAACAACTCATTTGCAGGTGGTGATTGTTGTACTGCTGATTATTACCATAACTGTAGTTGAATTCTACATTGTATGGATGTGGCCAAAATACTGCAGTCCCTCCAGTTTTCCTCATCGCTTTTAGTACCTTTTTCTGCTCTACCCATCCTGTAACCGTCACTTTCTGTCTCACCATATCTATGCTTATCTCATCAACACCTACATCATCATAGCACTATATATATAAAAAAGAAGAAGAAGAAAATGGAAGAAGAAGAAAAAGAAGAAGTCTATGTTCAAACAGTTAAGAACAACAAATGAGTTTTTACTATAATATGGGAACCAAATGCTTGTTGAAAAATACACCTCTCAGCTTCAGAAGTGCCTTCCTTATTTTCTTCTCACAGCCTGCACAGTCCATATGCACACACATCTCAACAATCTGCATGTACAACCCAAAAAAATATTGTAAAACTGGAATAAGGAGGAAAAATATTGTAATGATTATGGAATGTGTAACCTTTGTTAACAGTAAAGAAATATAGTACCATTTTACAGAATAACGAATTGATTGGCATAGATAATCAAATCTATTACTAACGGAGTTCACGTTAATCACCTAATATATTGGAAAACTGGAGAGAAATCATACGTAATCAGATATAGTACTATCAGATTTCAGTACTGTTATTGCAGTTTAAGCAGCAGAATGAAAAAATTAGCTGTTTCTATATAGACAACAAACCACCGTTATTGTGCTTGTTGTATAAAATGCATCTCTAGTGCCTAGAACATGTTAATGGAGCAATTGTGTGCATGTATATGTATTTCACAATATAAACTAGCAACATAGTAAAGTTACTTTGAAGATAAAATTATTAAACGGTTTTCTAACAAAACAATCGCACTTACGTTAGTAGCATGGCAATGACAAATACCTTTATTCAGGTTCTCAGTATATAAAAGGTAAGCACTGCAATAACCAAAGGATCCATGTGGACACACTCGTCCTTTCTTATTAACTTTACCTACTTTATCTTTTCCATAAATATGATATGAGAAAGATATCACTGAAAGATCTAGAAATCACTGTGATTAATTTGAAACGGATACTATAAAAGATTATGTTGATTGGTGTACATTTGTTTATTTTATATAATATTTGCTAAAACAGACTCACCGTCTTATATCAATCATAAGCCCTTAACTTTGCCTTGGCTTCTTTTCCAGCAAGTCATATTTGCAAAACAATTTAAGTGTCATGTCAGTCAAGGGAATGTGTGTGTAAAAATAGCATAAAAGAAAGATATGAAATGCAATCAGGATCAAGGGCAAGAGTCAGAACATTAATCAAGGATTCCTGGTTGTATAACATTATCAAAACATAGATGTTATATACTCTTGTTAATCACAAGGCGTTTCATTTTTTTTACATCTCCTAAAAATTGACTAAGAATTATAAGAAAGAGATGTTGAA
The DNA here is from genome assembly GCA_030737815.1 of Allium fistulosum. Taxonomy (NCBI): domain Eukaryota; kingdom Viridiplantae; phylum Streptophyta; class Magnoliopsida; order Asparagales; family Amaryllidaceae; genus Allium; species Allium fistulosum. Next base: position 859,068,366 of record CM060907.1, read on the forward strand.
ATTAGATGACACAATATATAGGAGAGTTGAAGAGGATGGAAGTAGCTTCGTGTCGGAGAAAACGGTTCGCAAATCGGAGTCCGGAGGAAGAAGATAGGAGGGAAGAAGCAAAGCTGTTTTTGTTGGCTGTTTAAGGTCAGATGTCTGGCTGAGAGGGCCAGACGTCTGACGAGGTTCAGGCTGGTTCCTGAAACTTCCTGCAGACGTCTGGCCCCTCTGGCCAGACGTCTGGGCCTGTCTGGGTCAGCCAGATTGAACCTGGCTCAGACGTCTGAGGCCAGAGGTCAGACGTCTGAGGCGGTATAAACCTGTTTTTTCCTGGGCCGGATTTTCTGAGCTGTTTTGTGATTTGTGAAGGGCAAAGTGGTCTTTTCCAAGGTTTTCTCTATTAGTATATATTCTATTTTCAGTTCTGAAAAAAAAAAAAATTCATTCAAGCAATCTAACCTAGGGTTTAGTCCTCCATTAATTAGGGTTTTAGGCAAAACCCTATTTTTCTTCAATTCTAATCTCCACAAACATTGATTCTTATTGAATAGATCATTGTAAACAATCTCTTATACTCTTTCTATCGGTGATATAATAAAAGCTCTCTCAAGTGGATGTACACTAACACAACGTTAGTGGAACCACTATAAAATCGTGTGTGATTTACTTATTGTTATTGCATTCATATATTGCTTGTATTGGTGTTGTGATCGTGTTCGGATTTGGTTTTATTGAATTCTTCGAGCGTTTGGTTGTTTTGCACTATCTAGCACGATTTGGCTTTTCCGCGTTGCGTGTTGCGATTGTATTCGAGTGGTCTTGGGTGTAGTCGTAATGGTATCAGAGCTTTGGTGTTGCTAGGTGGTTGTTGAAATGCCGGAAACGGATACCTCTGAAAATTCAATGGTTGGTCCAAGTAGTATAGCGCCGTATGTACGTGGTTCGTATGTGGCGTCGGGATCGCAATTGGTAATCGACAAGTGGAATGGCAATAATGATTTTGAAAAGTGGCAATGGAAGATGAAAGCGGTTCTAAGGAGAAATCGTGTTCATAAGGTAGTGTTTGATACACATTTGTTGCCGACGGACATCTCGGATGTCGAGAGAGAGAGGAAATGGAAGAGTGGGCATTTACTACACTTCAACTTGCTATGGGAGAGAATGTGATCTCCGAAATTAGTGGTGAGACCACCGCTAAGGGAATTTGGGACAAGTTGGAAGAATTGTATATGAAGAAGTCTCTAACTAATCGTTTGATCTTGTTGCGAACGTTTTTCACGTATAAGATGAAAGAGGGGAGTTCGCTTAAGGCACACTTGAATGTGTTTGATGATTTGCTAATTAAGATGAAGGCGGTAGATTTGAAGATTGAGGAAGAGCAAAAGGCGATGATATTGTTATGTTCATTGCCGGACCGTTATACGGGTTTCTCGAATAGCTTGATCTATAGCCGGGATACATTGACGTTAGATGATGTCAAAACGGGTCTTCTTAGTGAGGAGTTGAGAGATCAAATGAAGGAGTTGAGTGTTGGTGGTAGTAGTGTCGGAAATGGTCAAGGTTTGTTTGTGGAGAAGGAAAGATATGCGAAGAAGGAGAATCGGGGGCGTTCCAAATCTAGGAATCCCGGTTGGAGAGGAAAGTCGAAGGAAAAGAAAGGCAAGAGCTATATTTGTAAGAAGCCCGGTCATTGGAAGAATGAGTGTCCGGACAAGGAGAAGGCCAAGAAGGAAGTAGCATCTTCATCGGTCGCGGTGGAGAGAGGTGTTGGTGAGGGAGACATGGATGTATTGACGGCGTTAGCATCAAATGTTTCGGGTAGCGATTGGGTTCTCGATTCGGGGGCGTCTTATCATATGACGCCGAATAGGAATTGTTTTTCTTCTTTCGAAGCTAGAGAGGGAAATTCGATTGTTATGGGAAATGGTGCTATTTGTAAGTCGAAGGGCATTGGTTCCGTGCAAATTAGGATGTTTGACGGAGTAGTTCGTACTCTCACTAATGTGCGCTATGTTCCGGGACTTAGGAAGTCCCTTATCTCTTTGGGGGCAATTAGATTCTTTGGGATGCAAGATCACTATTGAGAGAGATGGCTTGAGGGTTTCGAAGGGGGCGCTTGTGGTTATGAAAGGTGCTAGGGCTCATGGTATATATTTGCTTCAAGGTGTGACCATAGAAGGTGAAGCTAGCATTGGGGTTGATAGTTCTCGCGACTTAGATGCAACTAGATTGTGGCATTTGAGGTTAGGACATGTCTCGGAGAGGAGTTTGGATATTCTTCGGAAAAGGGAGATGATTGGTGGTGAGAGTTTCAACAAGCTAGAGTTTTGCGAAGAGTGTGTCATGGGGAAGCAAACAAAGGTTTCATTCGGTGAAGGAAAACATGATTCAAGAAGCGTTCTTGAGTATGTGCATACGGATGTTTGGGGACCGGCACCGGTTGCTTCTTTAGGTGGAGCAAGGTATTATATTTCTTTTATTGATGATTTTTCTCGTAAAGTTTGGGTGTATGTAATGAAGGCTAAGTCGGAGGCATTTGCTAAGTTCAAAGTATGGAAGGCTCTTGTTGAGAATGAGAGTGGTAAGTCTTTGAAGGTTCTTAGGTCCGACAATGGTGGAGAATATGTTTCCGGAGAATTCTTGGAGTATTGCAAGCATCATGGCATTCAGAGACATTTTACTACACCGGGAGATCCGCAATCAAATGGTGTTGCGGAGAGGATGAATCGTACTCTACTAGAGAAAGCTCGATGCTTGAGATTGACATCGGGTTTGTCTAAGGGATTTTGGGCCGAAGCTTTGTCAACCGCGGTGCATATCATTAATCGAATTCCGTGCTCGGCTATTGATAACAAAATTCCGGAGGAAGTGTGGAAGGGGAAGAGTATTGACTTGAGCTATCTTCGTGTCTTTGGAAGTCCGGTTTATGTGCATGATCCGGGTAACGATAAGCTTGAACCAAGAGCTTTCAAGGGGATTTTGCTTGGCTATACGGATGGAGTGAAAGGCTATCGGATTTGGAATCCGGAAACGAAGAAGGTAATAAACTCTCGTCATGTTACTTTTGATGAGTCAGCATTGTTCAAGGAGAATGAAAGCTCATCGAATATTCTGGTCTTAGTTCGTGATGAATCGAAGGGGAAGGAAGTTATTACCACATTTTGTCCAAGTAGTAGAGAGAGTAGATTAGTTGAAGATGCTTGTGAGGAGAAAGTGATTGATGATACATCACATAGTCCACAAGGTGCCTCTAGTAGTGTTGGTGATGTACACGAGCCTAGAGAAGTATCGGTTCAAGGTGGAGCCGAAAGGAGTTTGGGTGATAATATTGCTACTCGGGTTGGTCGTCGTGCTATAAGGCCACCCGAAAGATATGGTGATTGGAACTATCTTAGCTTTTGTGATAGGTTGGACTATGCTCTCAATGTAGTCCAAGATGAGCCTATGGACCTTGAAGACGTCATGAATTCGAGTGATAGCTCGAAGTGGATTTGTGCCATGGAGGAAGAGATGCAATCATTGATGAAGAATCAAACTTGGAGTTTGGTTCCACTTCCTAAAGGAAACCGTGCTATTGGGTGCAAATGGATTTACAAGGTGAAGGACGATGGAAGATACAAAGCTAGGTTAGTGGCTAAGGGGTTTGCACAAAGGAAAGGAAAGGAGTATGATGAGATATTCGCACCGGTTGTGCGCCATACATCTATCCGGATATTACTTGCCATAGTTGCTATTCACAACTTGGAGTTGGAGCAACTTGATGTGAAGACCGCCTTCTTGCATGGTGACTTGGATGAAGACATTTACATGGAGCAACCGCATGGGTTTGTTGTAAATGGTAAGTCAAATATGGTGTGCAAGTTGAAGAAATCACTATATGGGTTGAAGCAATCACCTAGGCAATGGTACAAGAGATTTGATCATTTTATGCTTGAAAGTGGCTTTGATAGGAGCATCAAAGATGCTTGTGTTTATTTTAAGAAGTTGGGAAATGATTGTTGGGTGTACTTGCTCTTGTATGTGGACGACATGCTCATTGCTTCGAAGGACAAGAATGAAATCAACAAGTTGAAATTGAAATTAAAGTCGGAATTCGAAATGAAAGACCTCGGAGAAGCAAAGAGGATATTGGGCATGGAAATAGAAAGGGATCGAAAGCGTTTTGAGTTGAAATTGACTCAAAAGGAGTACATTAAGAAAGTGCTTTGCCGGTTTAGCATGGAGAATGCAAAGGCGTCAAATACACCTTTACCTTTGCATGTGAAGCTTTCGAGTAAAGGGTCACCTATCTTGGAGAAAGATAAGGCTTATATGGCAAAGGTGCCATATGCAAGTGCGGTTGGTAGCTTGATGTACGCTATGGTGTGTACAAGACCCGATATTGCAAATGCCGTCGGGGTGGTTAGTCGTTTTATGTCTAATCCGGGAAAATCGCATTGGGAAGCCGTGAAGCTTATTTTGAGATACCTAAAAGGTACGTCATCTCATGGTCTTGTTTTTGGTGGTAGTGGAGGAATGAATTGCAAATTAGTTGGTTATTGTGATTCGGACTACGCCGGTGATAGAGATAGGAGAAAGTCAACTTCCGGTTATGTCTTCATACTTGGTGGTACGGCCATAAGTTGGAGATCGAGATTGCAAACCGTAGTAGCTTTATCCACTACGGAAGCGGAGTTGATAGCCGCGGTGGAGGCGGCTAAGGAGGCACTCTATTTGAAGCGTTTGTTGTGTGACTTGGGGATTGGACACGATAGCATCGATGTTCAATGTGATAGCCAAATTGCTATTCACTTGGCGGAGAATTTGACGTTTAGCTCACGTACTAAGAACATTGAAGTGAGGGAGTCATTCTTGGTAGCCATGGATGAGGATAAGCAAGTAAGTCTTCGGAAAGTGCACACAAAGGATAATGCGGCAGATATGTTCACGAAGACATTGCCGTTTGGGAAGTTCGAGCATTGCTCGAACTTGATTCGCTTGGAGAAGTGCTAAGTGCCACTAGGTGGCACGGGTGAGAGAGTAGCTGGATTGTAGATGTGGAAGAGTATTGGTATGAGATTGTTGTTCTATCTTCTTGGTGTAGTGCTAGTGTACACTCCTAGTGCTCTTGTCTTTGGTGAGACGGTGTTTGAATGTTTTCAACGTTTCGTTGGCGGGTGGGGGCTTTGTGCCTGAACTCGTTGATGGAGTGCAATGGGGGGTGGCTTTGCCGGAACCCGTTGGGGAAACATTCACGTTTGGTTGAAGGTAGAAGTGTTGGTAGTTGGAGCTATCGGTTGTTGATGGTATGGTACCATTGGTGTTGGAGATGGATATAGTGTCGAGGTGGAGTGTTGAAATTAGACGACACAATATATAGGAGAGTTGAAGAGGATGGAAGTAGCTTCGTGTCGGAGAAAACGGTTCGCAAATCGGAGTCCGGAGGAAGAAGATAGGAGGGAAGAAACAAAGCTGTTTTTGTTGGCTGTTTAAGGTCAGATGTCTGGCTGAGAGGGCCAGACGTCTGACGAGGTTCAGGCTGGTTCCTGAAACTTCCTGCAGACGTCTGGCCCCTCTGGCCAGACGTCTGGGCCTGTCTGGGTCAGCCAGATTGAACCTGGCTCAGACGTCTGAGGCCAGAGGTCAGACGTCTGAGGCGGTATAAACCTGTTTTTTCCTGGGCCGGATTTTCTGAGCTGTTTTGTGATTTGTGAAGGGCAAAGTGGTCTTTCGCCAAGGTTTTCTCTATTAGTATATATTCTATTTTCAGTTCTGAAAAAAAAAAAAATTCATTCAAGCAATCTAACCTAGGGTTTAGTCCTCCATTAATTAGGGTTTTAGGCAAAACCCTATTTTTCTTCAATTCTAATCTCCACAAACATTGATTCTTATTGAATAGATCATTGTAAACAATCTCTTATACTCTTTCTATCGGTGATATAATAAAAGCTCTCTCAAGTGGATGTACACTAACACAACGTTAGTGGAACCACTATAAAATCGTGTGTGATTTACTTATTGTTATTGCATTCATATATTGCTTGTATTGGTGTTGTGATCGTGTTCGGATTTGGTTTTGTTGAATTCTTCGAGCGTTTGGTTGTTTTGCACTATCTAGCACGATTTGGCTTTTCCACGTTGCGTGTTGCGATTGTATTCGAGTGGTCTTGGGTGTAGTCGTAATAACAAGAGATATGTACTAGAAACAACAAAATTTCAGTCCTAAGATTAAAAATAAATCAATAATTACAATATCAAGGCAAGAAGCTAAAAGCATACTGAGCCAGACTAAAATATACTTGCATGTAATTACAATTATTAATGCCACTAATTGTGCACTATGAAACTTTACTTTATTTTGCATATGTTGAATCCCGATGCATCCTAAAACTAACAGATGTGAAATTATATTTTGTTTGCTACTCAAAACTCCCACTACTACACTGTTCGTATCCAATAGCAGCGCGAGTGGAGCGACCGAGATTAGCAAAGCTCTTTTACAAATATAATCATCTCGATGAGAATCAGATGTTTATGAGTAACCATGTAAGACAAACAAAAATGAATAGACTTTAACGATATAACCTTTATCATATATAACGTTTATGGTAATTAATTCGCACGTTATCTTTAAGCAGTGGTGATATTTTCCAAACAAATTATGAATATTTGAAACAAGAAAACAATATAAAGGTAAATAAAAAATTACCATAAGCTTTGTCTTGAACTTCTCAGCATTTTTGTCCAAGGTACACTCTAACATAAACTACTTCCTGCATTAAAGGCAACTGTGAATGTTTCAAAGAATGGAGCCATTCGGCCAACAAACTTAAAATTTGTTTTGCTAACTAACATAATGATGCACAAAAAATGATGCACAAAAATTGTGCAGTCAGAAAACCTACTTATTTTCAACAATCGCATGCAAGAGAAAGATGGGTCCAAACCAAGTGATTTCAGCATGTAATGGAAAATGTGTAGACAAATATAAAAACATACATCCAAAAATTTATACAAAAACATTGATTATAAATTATTGCATTCAAATGTGGAACTACAATGAAATAAATACGAAAATGGATTTATTTTAAGAAGTGAATCCCTTAAGGTTGAGGAGACGTATACATATCTCAGATTACAAATTGCAAATATAGTTAAGTGCAAAGAGGAATCAGGATTCTTTTGAACCGACCATTAAATTAAATAAAAAAATATATACATTGATCAGAACTTTTCCTTTTAAAGAAATGTCACCGCTCTAAAAGCATAATCCTTGTGCTTATAAAAAAGCACAAAACTTTGCATTGCTGTAGTTATCACTTAGCAGTAAACCATCAAAACCAAACATTTACCTAATCGAAAAGATGATATACACAAATATAATACTTGATCTATAGCAAAAAAGGGGTTGTAAAACAATACATTAATCACATGATGCACGAAATTTGACATACCTTCCTCTTTTTCATCATTACTTTAGCAGCAGCATGTCAGTTATTTATCAATATGCAGATTAAATGTAACGACCCCGAATTTTATATAAATTTGAACTGATAATTAATTTAATTTCTGAATTAAATTTGTTAAATTAATGGATAAATGGACGCGAGTTTCCCCGAACTCAAATAAATTTTGTATAAAGCATTTAAAAATTAAACTATTGTATATATGTGTATATATGTGTGTATATATATTTGGGCATATATGAGTAAATTTGAAATAATATATGTATATATTTTGATTTCAATTTAAATCATAAATAAATGGTTTAGAATGAAAATATATAAGATAGATAAAGTATAAAATAAATACATTGGATAAAATCCAATAACAAATTAAAAATCTAGAAATTCACCTATATTATAAAATGAATAAATTATATAGTTTTATTCAATATAAAGTAAATATATATCTTAGTAAATCAATACAAGATAATACCAAGTAATAAAACAAACAAAAATAATAAAAGAAAAATAAAGTAAAAAATAGAAGTTTATTTATATTATAAAGTAATGAGACAAGTCAAAAGGAAACAAAACCATATCCTCAAATATGAAGAAAATAAATAATATAAAGGTCTATATAAAAGCAAGTAAAAGAAGACAGTCAAATACAAAGGAAGATGTTAGTATATAGATAAGTATGCAAGTTGCAAAAATAAGTACAAGGCAATTAATATGACACCAACAAGATCATACCAGCCACCACCATTTCAAATATCTATACAGCCGGAGAAAAATAAAATGCATGTGGTACAAACTAATTAATGCATCAACCACCAAAGAAAAGTATCAGCAAGCAAAAGAAGAAAATATCCCTGTTATTTTTTATATAATAAATTATATATCCTGTACAACCAGATTTTATACCCTGCACAAAACATATCTTTGTATATCTCCTTTATCACTTTCTCATTTCAGTTCATTTCTTCAAGTTGATAAAACTGAAGTGAATATAATTTCAAACTTAAGCAAAAATTCAATCAAAACAAACAATACAAATTCAAATCAGAGATTAAAGAAAAGGGTTTCAGTTTTTCAAGCCTATACAAGTTGAGTTCTCTGTTTTTGCTTTTACAAGGTGAGCAAACTTCTAAACAAAATCTTTTTTTTTCCTGTGAGTAAACCCCATGCTTTATCTAATTTTTTTGTGTTTGAATGCCTGCATGAATGTGAACAACTTTTGCTTGTAAATGGATTGCTATGCTCAGTTTTTCCTTTGCCTGGAAATGTGATTTCTTTCTTCTTTTTTTCTCTGTTTCCTGTAACACTATGGTTTACAGTGTAAACCATACCAAAAACCAGAAACTCTCACCTTATCCCTTCTGAAAATGAATTGAAACAAGTTGAAGTTTGTTTTTAAAACTTGTACTTTGTTCCAGTAATAAATTTAAGCAAATTTTCTCTGGAGACTTATTAAATGCAGTCACCACTCGACTTTTGCAAACAAGTCAAACTCTACAGATTTTAGTTTCAGTAATATGGTCTGGATCTCCTTCAAAAATGATGATTTTTGAAACTAAAGTTTAAATTTTTCATTGAACTTCCACTGGGATATTTGAGATAATCTAGAAAATGAAGTTTTATCAAATTCTGATGTTCTAAGAAGTTATAGCCCTCGAATTCGTGGTGGCAGTAAGATTTGAAATTCATGATGACTAGAAAAATACCAATGTGATTTATTAAACCCAAAAATTCGAACACGAGATCAAAATAGGGTTTAAGAACCCAGGTTTGTTCATGTTAAAGAAATGGGTCGCTGACAATTCTAGGGTGCATCGAGTTAGACGAGGGTCTGGGGTTAGCTTCGTGGATGTCTGGGGGTGATGTGGCCGCGGTGGTGCGAGGCCAGGTGGTCGGCGTCGCGTGGTCGGGGTGGTTTTAGTCGAGCAGTTGGTTTCCAGTTCAAGGTTGGTAGCTCGATTTTGATTCGAGTCATGTTAGGGTGTTTGGATGGCTGGGAATGGTTGTTGGGTTGGTGGTTGACGTGCGGGGATGTTCGCCAGTGGTCGGAGTCGCCTCCGGTGCCGGTGCATGTGCACGTGGGGGTGTTGTATCAGTGGCCATCGTTTTTGGGAAGGATTGGGAGAGAAGGGAATGAACTCGAAGTAACGTGATGCTTTACTCGGGAATAAGGCAGATTGGGCTCGAAGAAAAAGTGGGGTAGCTCGGGTTAATATTGTTAGAGTTTAGGAAGAAAACTACTGCAGAAAGTGAGAGACAAAACAATCTAAAGAAAACGTTCTTCTATGATTAAAGAAAAAAGTGCTTACAATGCTTTTTAAATAGAAACTAATACTTGCTAAATAATCTCCATCTTTCCACGTCTAACATCCCTAAGAAAGTGGATCACTAAACAAAACTAAACAGAAATAAAACAATTGCAACATGTGCTAGCTAAAGTCTAGCAACTGAATTGATCAAATTCAGCTAACTAATGCTGACTTATTCTCAATCTAACACGTGACATTAAGAGGCTTGAATTACATGTCAACACCTCCTCTTAATTCAAGCTCGTGCATGCCAATTTTCTCCACGAAGAACTGATGTTTCACCTGTGTTAAAGCCTTGGTAAACAGATATGCATTATGCTCATTAGTTCCACAGAACTTTAACACCAGTTTCTCCTCTGACACAAGCTTCCTAATGAAGTGATGCTGAACTTCAATATGCTTTGTTCTTGCATGGAATGCCGGGTTCTTTGTCATGGCTATGACAGACCTGTTGTCCACCCACAGCTCAATTGCACCTTCTTGCTCACAACACAAATCTTTCAACAACTTTCTCAACCAAATAGCTTGCCTTGCTGCTGCACCAGCAGCCACGTATTCAGCTTCAAATGATGACAAGGCTACCGTATCTTGTTTCTTTGAACTCCAAGTGACAGCTCCTGAGCCTAAACTGAACACAGAACCTGATGTGCTTTTCCTGTCATCCAAGCACCCTACCCAGTCACTGTCACTGTAACCAGTTAGCTTGAAGTTTTCCACACTCTCATAAAGTATTCCAAGCTTGACTGAGCCTGCAACATATCTGAGAATTCTCCTTGCTGCACCAAAATGTTGCTTGGTTGGTGAATGCATGTATCTTGAGACTACACTTACACTGTGAGCTATATCTGGCCTTGTGTGTGTAAGGTAAATCAAGCCACCAACTAAGCTTCTGAACTGCTTCTCATCTGCCTTCCCAGTGCCATCATCACGCTGGAGCTTCTCATTTGTGTTCATTGGAGTTTTCATAGCTTCACACTTTTCCATTTGAAATTTCTTAAGCAGATCTTCAGCATACTTTCTTTGACAAAGAAAGATTCCATCCTTTGCTTGCTTTACTTCCAAACCAAGAAAGTATTTAAGCAATCCAAAGTTAGTCATCTCAAACTGATTCATCATAGCAGCCTTGAATTCCTCTAACATCCTTTGAGATGAGCTAAAATAGATTATGTCATCCACATAGAGACAGACCACAATGAATCCATCTACACTTTTCTTTACATACAGTGTTGGTTCATTCTCACTTCTTTCAAATTAGTTTAAAAATAAAATAAAGTTTAGAATTTAAAATTGTTTTAAATCTTAAAATATTTAAATAGTTGGAATTTAAAGTTTTAAAAGATAAGTAAAGTTTTAAGAAAATTAAAAATGGAATTTTAATTTAAATTAAAAAGGGGTAATGTTTAAATTACACTTTAATGATAATAAAATGATTAATAAAAGGAATCAATTATCTTAGAGATAATTAAGGAAATTCAATGATTTAATTAGTAAGATAATTAAAGAATGATTTGTTTAATTTATAAATTAATAATTTAGATTAATTTATAATTAGAAATGATTAATAATGAATTAATCTAAGATAATTTCTTAAGAAAGTGATTAAAGAAATGTTATTAGTTAATGAAGATAATTAACTAAGAATTATTAAGTAATTAATTAATGTGATAGATTTTTAATAATTAATTAGATTAACTAATTTAGATAATCAATTATAAATTGTTTAAATTGTTGATTACTTCAAATTGTGTAATTGGTTTAAAGGCTAATTTAATTTTATATGATTAATTAAGAAGAATTAATTAAAGTGTTTGATAAATTAATTTATATCAAATGATTTGTAATTAATTAATCAGAATTTGATAATCAATTCATAAGTAATTAATTTACTTGGAAATAAATTGAATCAATTAGGATTAAACAATTAATTAATCCTGTTTATAAATTATTATTGAATGCTTGGATTGCTTCTGAATGTTTGCATTGTATGAATTGCCTTGAATTGATTGGCCTAGTTGATCTGTGATATCCTATTCTGTGAATTAAGCTGTGTGTAATTTATTTATTTATTTATCTGTGATACATATATCTGTGATCTGCCATCTGTAAATGGAAGATGAGCGTTATAGTTCATATTGCTTATTAATTATATTTCTGTATTATGAATCTGTGATATTTGAATGATGTTGCACTATTGTGTAAAACCCCTGAACCACACTTTTACACACACAAATATGGATTTCACGTGGAAATCGGTTAAGTCACAGATGATTTAAATTTGATATTTTTGAAATTGAAATTTTAATTTCAATTGATTATGAAAATGCATTTGGGTTAAATGTTAACTTTTGAAAAGGGGTTTTAAGATAAAAAGTTATTTTAAATAACTTGGTAAAGTTTCCAATTTTAATAATTTAGTTTGAATTCAAAATTTTGAATTGAATTCAATGATTGGAAATTATGGTTAAAGATGTTATAAATGTGTTTATATGAATTTAAACCATTGTAAAAGTATAATATTGAGAATTTGGATTTAACCCAAGAACCTTAACTCGTATAAATGAATCAAATTTCCAAAATGAAAACTGTTTGTTTTAAAAGAATAATAGCTTTCAGATAAGAAAAGAAATTCCAGTTTAATTAAAGGAATTTCAAGATTGAATTGAAAAATGGTTTTCCAAGTTATGAATGAATTCTTTTTGAAAGCTATGAATTAAATCTATTTATTTTTAACATATTTAAAAGGGTGGTTTGTTTAAACCATTCGAAATGAAATTGTTTTGAAAGCTATAAGTTAAATCTTTGATTTAAAGATTTAATGAGTTAATCAAATTAAAATGGAAATTGATTTGGAAAATCTGTGAATGAATCTTTTGTTTAAAAGATTAAAGTGTGGAAATTGTTTAAACCATTTAAGGTTGTTAAAATGAATCTTTTTGTTTAAAGATTGTAAATGGTAATTTGTTTAAACCATTTGAAAGCAAAGTTTTGGGTAATAAGTTGTGACTTAATTGAAATCCCAATATCCATATGTTTTTAAATATCGCGCTCATTATTCGGTTTAGCCGGGAAAGGACCTTTGTGTCATATAAGCCATTCCGAATAAGTGATACGTCGTATATGGATAGCATTTGAAGACCGGTGTTGAAGACCGGGTGTTTGCGAAAACGATAGGATAACCTATCGATTGTCTCTGCACCGAGTAGCGCCCGGTATAGAGATCTCCTAAGTGATGGGAAGTCCGATCGGGATTGTGAATACCCGGATTTGCAAGGGCTTCTTCGGAAGTGCCTTCGGTTCTGTTCGAACCCGGAACAGACTTGTATGGTTACATGTCTGACATTACGTTTTGAGATATAAAGCTGATTTCTTTCAAATACATTTCTGTTGGTGGCGGAGAATTTATTCTCTTAGCTTAACACCCTTCTCTGAGACGTATGAGCTCAGAGGTTATGTAGTTGAAGGTTATCAGCGATATACTCCCAATTTGGTAATGTGGCATGCTGAGTGTTGCTGTGTGATGATCATTGTTTGATCATTTGTGATATGATCATTTGTCTGATCATTTATCTTTGTGATCATTACTTTGATCATCTGTTGACCCAAAGCATGGCTTTGTGACAAAGCGTAGCTTTGTGGACGACACCTCTTCAGACCTCGCAACCCAGAAATGGTCGAAACAGGAATATGCAGCAAGGTTATGAGGGTCGCGCCCTTTTGGGTATGTCATTTCCTTCTAGAAAGGGTTGGTGTCATGGTATGGAGCCCAGATACTTACTCATGTGGACACACTTTATTTATTATGTGTGATGTTGTTACCGAGCACTCGGATAAAGGTCCCAAAGGACCGGCGGATGGCATATTCGTGAGTTACCTGTTACAGGGGTAACCCGGCCTTGTGTTGGCAGAGAGCAGTTTGTCTCTCGGGACGTCCAGCCAGAGGCGATCCCATTCGGCAGGAGGAAAGGAAGTTCCTTAGCCTGACCATTTGTTGGATATCCAATTCCCAATACGAACCTTGTACGGTTTTAGTTGTAGAACCTGCCATTTACTTATGGTGGCGCCCCACTGTTTAGATGGTAGCTATAGTAGGCATAGTGTGAAATGCCTATGCTGGCTAAGATTGATATTATACTTTCGAAATGTTTTCTGCACTATGCACTAATAATAATATCCAATGATTTGCATAGTAAGCATCTTTGACTATCATAAGGAGAAATCTCCTCCGATTCTGCGTTTGCATTGTGTGTGTGCGGGAGGCCTTATGGTAGTTTCATTTTCCAAAAGCATTGCGGTTTTCAATGTTTAAAGTTCTGTTATGTTTGTTTTAAAGATAAACTGTTTTTGTTGCTCACACCAGTCCCACGACTGACTCGGAGTTTATTATTCCTTTCCTAAACTCTGGGTGCTCATAATTTTCTACACGAGCAGTCTAGAGTTGGGGTTTTCAGATATTCAGGTTTAGTAGATTATCTGGAGCTAGTTCAGTTCTTAGAGTTCATGGACTGACGTTGCTTATCTTGGAGCATTTTATTGGATATATTCTATCCACTGCTTGTGTTATCTATTTTCTTTTCGCTGCTATTTCTTGTATCATATCTCTGATGTAGATTGATATGCATTGTATCACTCTGTTGTATCAGATATTGTATATCAATGTATTATTCTTTTTCTTCCGCTGTGTTGTTATACTTAATTGTGTTATACGCTCCGGAGAACCAGATTCAGCGTTTGAATCTACGGCATTTTGAGTACAAGTGAAGTACGGATGCCGATTTTCGAAGGTCGAGTGATTGGGTCTTTACAACGTGGTATCAGAGCTGAGGGTAGAACTTTAGCTTAGGAGTATAACACATTAAGTAGCTCATTAGAGATAGGGTGAAGTATACCCTAGAATGAGTAATCCTTCAGCTATCCGTCTGTATGCCTCAGTAAATTCTCTTGCTATTACCTGATAGTGAGTATGAGTGCAAGAAGAGGATGAGATAGGGGATAGAGGAATACGACTATAAATGGTCAATACTCTGTAACAACAGTGGAAGCAATCTTTTCTCTATCTATCTCTTTTGTTCGTCATTTTTTCTCAATTCATCGATAATTTCTGGTAGATCCAGAAAGAAGATTCGATATATTAATATGGGACATAAACTCCAACTGAACCAAAATTGTTTGTTTGGATGTATTGTTTGCTTTGTTTGCTATGGTTGATAGATACACTTTAGTTTTAAACTGAAAGATTTGAAATTGTATCCATATATCTATCCATTCTTTGGGTCCCAATATATTCTACGAATGGTTAGTTATCACTTCGAACTAACCAATGCCGCTGCATATTTCGTAGATCTGGATAACCCGAGTATTTTGTGAAGTGTTAAATAGATTCGTTCTTGTATATATTATTGATATTCTGATTTGGTAAGCCAAATGCAGAATAGATATTTAGTTTGATTTGATGAAACATTCTTCATCTATCTTTTTGTCTCCCTGGCAATTTCGAGGACGAAATTCTTTTAAGGGGGGAAGTCTGTAACGACCTCGAATTTTATATAAATTTAAACTGATAATTAATTTAATTTTTGAATTAAATTTGTTAAATTAATGGATAAATGGACGCGAGTTTCCCCAAACTCAAATAAATTTTGTATAAAGCATTTAAAATTTAAACTATTGTATATATGTGTATATATGTGTGTGTATATATATATTTGGGCATATATGAGTAAATTTGAAATAATATATGTATATATTTTGATTTGAATTTAAATCATAAATGAATGGTTTAGAATGAAAATATATAAGATAGATAAAGTATAAAATAAATACATTGGATAAAATCCAATAACAAATTAAAAATCTAGAAATTCACCTATATTATAAAATGAATAAATTATATAGTTTTATTCAATATAAAGTAAATATATATCTTAGTAAATCAATACAAGATAATACCAAGTAATAAAACAAACAAAAATAATAAAAGAAAAATAAAGTAAAAAATAGAAGTTTATTTATATTATAAAGTAATGAGACAAGTCAAAAGGAAACAAAACCATATCCTCAAATATGAACAAACAAATAATATAAAGGTCTATATACAAGCAAATAAAAGAAGACAGTCAAATACAAAGGAAGATGTTAGTATATAGATAAGTATGCAAGTTGCAAAAATAAGTACAAGGCAATTAATATGACACCACAACAAGATCATACCAGCCACCACCATTTCAAATATCTGTACAGCCGGAGAAAAATAAAATGCATGTGGTACAAACTAATTAATGCATCAACCACCAAAGAAAAGTATCAGCAAGCAAAAGAAGAAAATAGCCCTGTTATTTTTTTGTACAATAAATTATATATCCTGTACAACCAGATTTTATACCCTGCACAAAACATATCTTTGTATATCTCCTTTATCACTTTCTCATTTCAGTTCATTTCTTCAAGTTGATAAAACTGAAGTGAATATAATTTCAAACTTAAGCAAAAATTCAATCAAAACAAACAATACAAATTCAAATCAGAGATTAAAGAAAAGGGTTTCAGTTTTTCAAGCCTGTACAAGTTGAGTTCTCTGTTTTTGCTTTTACAAGGTGAGCAAACTTCTAAACAAAATCTTTTTTTTCCTGTGAGTAAACCCCATGCTTTATCTAATTTTTTGTGTTTGAATGCCTGCATGAATGTGAACAACTTTTGCTTGTAAATGGATTGCTATGCTCAGTTTTTCCTTTGCCTGGAAATGTGATTTCTTTCTTCTTTTTTTCTCTGTTTCCTGTAACACTATGGTTTATAGTGTAAACCATACCAAAAACCAGAAACTCTCACCTTATCCCTTCTGAAAATGAATTGAAACAAGTTGAAGTTTGTTTTTAAAACTTGTACTTTATTCCAGTAATAAATTTAAGCAAATTTTCTCTGGAAACTTATTAAATGCAGTCACCACTTGACTTTTGCAAACAAGTCAAACTCTACAGATTTTAGTTTCAATAATATGGTCTGGATCTCCTTCAAAAATTATGATTTTTGAAACTAAAGTTTAAATTTTTCATTAAACTTCCACTGGGATATTTGAGATAATCTAGAAAATGAAGTTTTATCAAATTCTGATGTTCTAAGAAGTTATAGCCCTCGAATTCGTGGTGGCAACAAGATTTGAAATTCGTGATTACTAGAAAAATACCAATGTGATTTATTAAACCCAAAAATTCGAACACGAGATCAAAATAGGGTTTAAGAACCCAGGTTTGTTCATGTTAAAGAAATGGGTCGCTGACAATTCTAGGGTGCATCGAGTTAGACGAGGGACTGGGGTTAGCTTCGTGGATGTCTGGGGTGATGTGGCCGTGGTGGTGCGAGGCCAGGTGGTCGGCGTCGCGTGGTCGGGGTGGTTTTAGTCGAGCAGTTGGTTTCCAGTTCGAGGCTGGTAGCTCGATTTTGAGTCGAGTCATGTTAGGGTGTTTGGATGGCTGGGAATGGTTGCTGTGTTAGTGGTTGACATGCGGGGATGTTCGCCAGTGGTCGGAGTCGCCTCCGGTGCCGGTGCATGTGCACGTGGGGGTGGTTGTATCAGTGGCCATCGTTTTTGGGAAGGATTGGGAGAGAAGGGAACGAACTCGAAGTAACGTGATGCTTTACTCGGGAATAAGGCAGATTGGGCTCGAAGAAAAAGTAGGGTAGCTCGGGTTAATATTTGTTACAGGTTTAAAGGAAACCTGTTATGTTTTTTTTAAACTGAAATCTAAGAGTTAAGGTTTAAACAAGTTTTTAATCAAAGTTTAAAGCTGGTTCAAGATTAGTTTGAATCTTAGTTTAAAAATAAAATAAAGTTTAGAATTTAAAATTGTTTTAAACCTTAAAATATTTAAATAGTTGGAATTTAAAGTTTTAAATGATAAGTAAAGTTTTAAGAAAATTAAAAATGGAATTTTAATTTAAATTAAAAAGGGGTAATGTTTAAATTACACTTTAATGATAATAAAATGATTAATAAAAGGAATCAATTATCTTAGAGATAATTAAGGAAATTCAATGATTTAATTAGTAAGATAATTAAAGAATGATTTGTTTAATTTATAAATTAATAATTTAGATTAATTTATAATTAGAAATGATTAATAATGAATTAATCTAAGATAATTTCTTAGGAAAGTGATTAAAGAAATGTTATTAGTTAATGAAGATAATTAACTAAGAATTATTAAGTAATTAATTAATGTGATAGATTTTTAATAATTAATTAGATTAACTAATTTAGATAATCAATTATAAATTGTTTAAATTGTTGATTACTTCAAATTATGTAATTGGTTTAAAGGCTAATTTAATTTTATATGATTAATTAAGAAGAATTAATTAAAGTGTTTGATAAATTAATTTATATCAAATGATTTGTAATTAATTAACCAGAATTTGATAATTAATTCATAAGTAATTAATTTACTTGGAAATAAATTGAATCAATTAGGATTAAACAATTAATTAATCCTGTTTATAAATTATTATTGAATGCTTGGATTGCTTCTGAATGTTTGCATTGTATGAATTGCCTTGAATTGATTGGCCTAGTTGATCTGTGATATCCTATTCTGTGAATTAAGCTGTGTGTAATTTATTTATTTATTTATCTATGATACATATATCTGTGATCTGCCATCTGTAAATGGAAGATGAGCGTTATAGTTCATATCGCTTATTAATTATATTTCTGTATTCTGAATCTGTGATGATTGAATGATGTTGCACTATTGTGTAAAACCCCTGGACCACACTTTTACACACACAAATATGGATTTCACATGGAAATTGGTTAAGTCACAGATGATTTAAATTTGATATTTTTGAAATTGAAATTTTAATTTCAATTGATTATGAAGGGTTAAATGTTAACTTTTGAAAAGGGGTTTTAAGATAAAAAGTTATTTTAAATAACTTGGTAAAGTTTCCAATTTTAATAATTTAGTTTGAATTCAAAATTTTGAATTGAATTCAATGATTGGAAATTATGGTTAAAGATGTTATAAATGTGTTTATATGAATTTAAACCATTGTAAAATATAATTTTGAGAATTTGGATTTAACCCAAGAACCTTAACTCGTATAAATGAATCAGATTTTCAAAATGAAAACTGTTTGTTTTAAAAGAATAATAGCTTTCAGATAAGAAAAGAAATTCCAGTTTAATTAAAGGAATTCAAGATTGAATTGAAAAATGGTTTTCCAAGTTATGAATGAATTCTTTTTGAAAGCTATGAATTAAATCTGTTTATTTTTAACAGATTTAAAAGGGTGGTTTGTTTAAACCATTCGAAATGAAATTATTTTGAAAGCTATAAGTTAAATCTTTGATTAAAGATTTAACGAGTTAATCAAATTAAAATGGAAATTGATTTGGAAAATCTGGGAATGAATCTTTTGTTTAAAAGATTAAAGTGTGGAAATTGTTTAAACCATTTAAGGTTGTTAAAATGAATCTTTTTGTTTAAAGATTGTAAATGGTAATTTGTTTAAACCATTTGAAAGCAAAGTTTTGGGTAATAAGTTGTGACTTAATTGAAATCCCAATATCCATATGTTTTTAAATATTGCGCTCATTATTCGGTTTAGCCGAGAAAGGACCTTTGTGTCATATAACCCATTCCGAATAAGTGATACGTCGTATATGGATAGCATTTGAAGACCGGTGTTGAAGACCGGGTGTTTGCGAAAACGATAGGATAACCTATCGATTGTCTTTGCACCGAGTAGCGCCCGGTATAGAGATCTCCTAAGTGATGGGAAGTCCGATCGGGATTGTGAATACCCGGATTTGCAAGGGCTTCTTCGGAAGTGCATTCGGTTCTGTTCGAACCCGGAACAGACTTGTATGGTTACATGTCTGACATTACGTTTTGAGATATAAAGCTGATTTCTTTCAAATACATTTCTGTTGGTGGCGGAGAATTTATTCTCTTAGCTTAACACCCTTCTCTGAGACGTATGAGCTCAGAGGTTATGTAGTTGAAGGTTATCAGCGATATACTCCCAATTTGGTAATGTGGCATGCTGAGTGTTGCTGTGTGATGATCATTGTCTGACCATTTGTGATATGATCATTTGTCTGATCATTTATCTTTGTGATCATTACTTTAATCATCTGTTGACCCAAAGCATGGCTTTGTGACAAAGCGTAGCTTTGTGGACGAGACCTCTTCGGACCTAACAACCCGGAAATGGTCGAAACAGGAATATGCGGCAAGGTTATGAGGGTCGCGCCCTTTAGGGTATGTCATTTCCTTCTGGAAAGGGGTGGTGTCATGGTATGGAGCCCAGATACTTACTCATGTGGACACACTTTATTTATTATGTGTGATGTTGTTACCGAGCGCTCGGATAAAGGTCCCAAAGGACCGGGGGATGGCATATTCGTGAGTTACCTATTACAGGGGTAATCCGGCTTTGTGTTGGCAGAGAGCAGTTTGTCTCTCGGGACGTCCAACCAGAGGCGATCCCATTCGGCAGGAGGAAAGGAAGTTCCTTAGCCTGACCATTTGTTGGAAATCCAATTCCCAATACGAATCTTGTACGGTTTTAGTTGTAGAACCTGCCATTTACTTATGGTGGCGCCCCATTGTTTAGATGGTAGCTATAGTAGGCATAGTGTGAAATGCCTATGCTGGCTAAGATTGATATTATACTTTCGAAATGTTTTCTGCGCTATGCACTAGTAATAATATCCAATGATTTGCGTAGTAAGCATCTTTGACTATCATAAGAAGAAATCTCCTCCGATTCTGCGTTTGCATTGTGTGTGTGTGCGGGAGGCCTTATGGTAGTTTCATTTTTTAAAAGCATTGCGGTTTTCAATGTTTAAAGTTCTGTTATGTTTGTTTTAAAGATAAACTATTTTTGTTGCTCACACCAGTCCCACGACTGACTCGGAGTTTATTGTTCCTTTCCTAAACTCTGGGTGCTCATAATTTTCTACACGAGCAGTCTAGAGTTGGGGTTTTTAGATATTCAGGTTTAGTAGATTATCTGGAGCTAGTTTAGTTCTTGGAGTTCATGGACCGACGTTGCTTATCTTGGAGCATTCTATTGGAGATATTCTATCCACTGCTGGTGTTATCTATTTTCTTTTCGCTGCTATTTCTTGTATCATATCTCTGATGTTGATTAATATGCATTGTATCACTCTGTTGTATCAGATATTGTATATCAATGTATTATTCTTTTTCTTCCGCTGTGTTGTTATACTTAATTGTGTTATAAGCTCCGGAGAACCAGATTCGGCGTTTGAATCTACGGCATTTTGAGTACAAGTGAAGTACGGATGCCGATTTTCGAAGGTCGAGTGATTGGGTCTTTACATTAAAACTAATAGAGAAATGCAAAATAGTGAAAGCTTGTAAAAAAAGACTAGTTAAAATAAAAAATACCCGTGTGTAGAGGAAAACACCGGTTAAGTTCAGATCAATTACGTCTTGCCAATGATTTTTCTTCATTCTCATCAACAAAGTATCCCTTGTGATTCCTGAATAAAATAGATTATAAGATGCTGTAGATTATATATGAACTGTAGTAACAATAAAATGTGATTCTTCAATTCTACTACCAATATTCTTCATCCCTGCATATAAAAAGAAATAAGATTTTACCAAAATCATCAAGCAGCAATAAAAACAGAGAATACTAATATGCAGCAATAAAAACAAACTGGGCATTTGGGAATATTTAGTAACTAGTTTATTTTTCCTATGTAACTATAAAAGAATATTGGGCTATATGTAAAATCCAATTATTTCCATTAATAATGCACTATATTCAGAGAATCAAAATCCAATAGTTTGCTGCATAATGCTGGCCATTAATATGTTTGCATAATGAAATTTCAAAAAAAAAATTATAACCTGTTGATAGGAGATTCTATTACTTTTAGTTGCTAGTAAGCCAACAACAAGTTAAGGGAGACAATGCTTTCAGAATCAAAGCAATGTCACTTTAAAATGAACATACCAATGCCATTTACTACTTGAATTTATGTATGCATTTCAACCCCTACATTATCTATTTCTAGTAGGTGGGTGTGTGTGCTATACCAACAAACAGAGAAGTAGCTAATTACAAAGTTGTGCCAAAAAAACCAGTAACACAACAAAAATGGTGCAACAAAGGGAGTGCAGACACCTAAAAATGAAACCGCACTGCACCATGCTTGATGCTTCATAGTATAATGCTTCAATGTTGAACTTACATGGAGAGTGGTACTGAATGTGCACAGTTGATGAGGCACAGTTCAACTTGCACGCGTATTTTATTCATCCGATCACAACGACTTTATTTCTCTTTTGAAACAACAAACAAGGAATAGCAAAAAAAAGAAATAATAAAAGGATATAAATTCAATTCTTACTATCAAAGTGGAAGGATTTCTAAATCAAAGAATCAACGGCTGATTGCGACCACTCCTCTTCTTTTCTCCTTTCTTCTCTTGAGCATTTGATTTCTTTCTCGTTTTTAGAGGTTCGTCCTCCCTAAATGTATGGTTTGCGTACGCAATAATATATGTTTGATCTTTTAGTGTCTCATGTTTATTACGTAATCTTATTTGTTCAAGTGACAAGTGTTCTTCTCGAGGAGAGCTAATAGGTGAGCAATTTGAATTCTAAATTCTCTCTTTGTTTTTGTTAATTAAGGTTTACATCACCTTTTTGCACTGGATGTTACTGTGTTATCCCGAATGGAAATGGGAAATTTGGAAATACAACTGGTTATGGCTTTTGAGCACCCGCTATTTTTTTTGTTCATGTTTGGGTCTCGAATTTTCATATTGAATCAACTGAGAATTTGGATTTGGATGTTGTGATTTTGTTGAGCGTGTTCAAACGATATTTTAAATGCTTTCTCCTTGTTGTTAACACCGATTTGTTGGTGCACAAAATTTTTGGTGTTCATAAACGTCTCTCACAAATATTCACGTATTTAAGCATACAGTATTAATTCAATTTTTAAGGCTTTTACCAATTGCCACACACAAATATGTCAAGGATTAGAGAAGTTTGCTTTACTTTTACTTCTTACGTCCTATACTAAAATTAACTGGTCATACAAGTAATGTGATCATCCCCAGAATGTATTAGATGCGATTATTTTGTTTTAAAAAAGTTGCTTATGCAACAATGAGTTTTATGTACAATGCATATAATGCTATATTTGTCATGCAACAACCTATCAGACCATATGTTTGAGAAATTCTGTTTATTAAAAGTACTCTGATTTTTTATTATAGGATGTAATCGGTTGATATCCCCTGCATTTGATATCGGATAACAGCGCATTCAATGATTTATAGAGATAAGATATTCTGCTTTCAACACTTTTGCTGTTATTCTAGTCTGGCTTGTGTATTACATTGCAAGTACTGCACTTGGCATTTCTGAACACATGGTTTCACAGGTGTCTACGTGAAGTGGCGTAGCTAGAAATATGGATTGGCGAGGTCACAATTTCAAATAATTTAGGAAAGGAAGCTTTTTTTGTTAATTATTGGAATGGTTGTACGTGAACTCAGGACAATTATTAAATATATCATAACATAATTGTAGTTAAACTAATTTTATTGTGAAAAATCATTAGCTAAAATACAAGTTTTGTTAATGTTATAGAATGCACATATTTTGTCCAATCTATTTTATTATCTAGTATATGTCAATTAACTTCGAAGACCGTACCAGAAAAGAGAGAAAATAATCATCCCCTAGTCAACTAAATAATTAGATAATTCAGTTTTTATAATTTAGATAATAAGCCATAACCAGGTAAATTAATTTGCGCTAATCATTTTTTTAAATCGTTTTATCAGAAACCACCGTTTATGGAAAATCAGAAAGTAAAAGATCCATTACTTGAGAATGGAGCAATTAGCAACCAAAAATTATAGAAATTATAAAAACCATCACCAAAAATCAAACATGTTATAGGTGCAAATTCAAACATCTAAAATCTTTTCAACTATCAAAAATCTATTTTCAAATGTCAAAACCTATAAATTTTGAATTTGAAATCAGAATTGTTCAAGTTTAATGAAGCGAATTTATTAAATAAAAATCAGATTTTGAATTCATATCTGCGACATTAATAGAGCTTACCATCATACCATGGTAGAGATAAGTTCATGGCAGTTACGTTGCACCTGAATCTAGGGAGGCTGCAGTTTGAAGATCTGGAGTGGGGTTTCTAAGGGAGGAAGAGAATAATGAGAATTTCTCCTCATTATATTTTTGAATTCCTGTGGGGTCACGTGAATCGCACTATCCCTCTGCAAATCATCACCGTGAACCACCAATACCAAAACCAGAAACTCCATCGCGAACCAAGCGGCGGCAACACCCAAATCGACCATCAATGTGATTCCACCATCTCCCCAAATCAGCAACCGAAACCACCGCAGCCTTCAAAACCACCCCATTACCCCCATCGCGACCAATTCACACAACCCAAAATCGCAATTCTAACCTCAGTAATCAATCTCGAAATTCGATTTTGAGAATATATGAAAAGGAGATTGTGGAAATTGACTTCTTCTGAATATATGAAAAGGAGATTGTGGAAATCGATTTTAAGAATATATGAAAAGGCCATGAAAAGAAGATCGCGGCCAACATTTTTACAGAGCAATAGAGAACGAAATAAAAGGGAAAAGGGTCGGCCTTGCTTTTTTAATTGAAAATTAGGGTTTTGATTGGCACCTATTACAACTGTTGCTTTTAGCCCGTTGTAAAATTGGCACCTATTACAACGGGCCTGAATGGACCGTTGTAATAGCCTTCTATTACAACGGGCAACCGATGCCCGTTGTAAAAAGGGTGTTGTATATGGCATCTTTTACAACGGGCTTGAATGGATCATTGTAATAGCCTACTATTACAACGGGCAACCAATGCCCGTTGTAAAAAGGGCGTTGTAATAGGGTATTTTTGTTGTAGTGATAAATTAAATTTATCAAAATTGAGTTATTGTAAACATTTAAATATTTAAACTTTGAAACCTATTGAATATAAAGTGGTTTAAATTTGTAGCTCAAACATGGATTTTGAAATCGATATAAATTGAAATGGTTTTTAATGAGAATTTGAATTGAAACCTTTAGCCTTTTGAATGGAAATCGTTGAACAGAGATTGATTTAAATTGAATTTTTGGAAATAAAGTTGATTTGAATTGATTTGTGAAATTGAAAGAAACAATTCTAATTTGAAACTATTTTTGATATAAACTATTTTAATATACAAACTCTTTTAACATATAAACTATTTTCTCATATAAACCATTTTAATATATTAATACGTTTTAATACATTAACTACCTTTAATATATAAACTATTTTAATCTATAACCTATTTTTAAATTATAAAATATTTTAATATATATTATTTTAAATTTATAAACAACTTTTAATATATATTTTAATATATAACCTATTTTAATATATAAACTATTTCTAATATATACACTATTTTAATCTATAACCTGGTTTTAAAATATAAACTATTTTTAAATTATAACTATTCCAATATATATAAACTACTTTCAATATTCAAACTATGTAAAGTTGGAACTGTTACGATTTAGATTTAATTGATTTAAATGCGAATATTTTGATATGATGGTTTAACCTATTTTGTGGTTATGATTGTGAAAATGAATATGATTTAATGTGAATAATGATTTTAAAGTAAATATGATTTTGAAAGTGATATGGTTTTGAAGTGAATATGGTTTTGAAGTGAATATGATATTTTGATACCAATTATGAATCGGTTTAGGAAATGTAAAAGAACCAACCGGTGTGAAATAAGCATTTGGTTGTTAAAGAGATCGGGATCGGATATTATCATACTCTCTGCCAATACCGAAAACCACTTTAACTACTGTGCACGTGGTGGAGAATCCAGAATGAATTAGGATGGTTTGGCGAACGCTACTCGAATGAAGTAAGAGAACGATGATGGATAGCCTTGAATTTTGGGTCATAATGAAAATGACTAAAACATGAGCTATATCGGGCCAAGTGGGGTCGCTCCCCTTATCGGGCACATTTCTTCGATACCATATTTACTACTTTGTGATTGATTTGGTGGTCACCCCTTGATTTGGTTTTGGGAGTGTGTTCCGAGGTGGGCGGTAGTAGCTGCTATGCGTTACCACTAGCCCGGGAGTGCAAAAGGGTAGTATCCTACCCTATGCATTGCCTCGCATGCCTTATCATATTTATCTTGATCGCGCCCACTTCGAGTTTGGTTTGTGTCATACCTATGGAGTGCTCCCTGATAGCTCACCAGTTTACGGTGGAGTTTACAGTACTGTATTGACTACGACATTTATATAAAATGTGTTAAGGGGGATATGGGTAACGCCTTAACTCTATTTTAATACTTTACTTTACTGTAGACATATTATAATATCATATTGTACTATGTATGTAGATAGTTTAACGGATCCTTAAGAGATGGAATATCAAACTTCTCTTAAGTTATTGCACGCATGTTAGACACTGGATAGGAGATGTAAAATCTCGTAAACGTCTTTTCATTACGTTCGATGCAGCCTGAGCTTTTCAGTATTGAAGACTATTTTCCTGGAGGACGAAGACGAAGATTTAGTATATTATTACTATTTATTATATTTATTCCACTGCATCATGTTGTTCCGCTGCAATATTTATTTATTCCTATTGCATGTATAACTCTGATTTATATTGTAACATTGTAATCAAATGTTATTTGTAAAACAACTTCATGAACTGTTTATTTGATTATTATATTTTGTAATGGCCCGCTTTTCTGTACCCTTTGAGCCGACAATAAACTACACATGTCCAACTCAAACTGCATGAACAAGCGGATCATTAAGGGTTGAAAAAGAAAAATAGATATAGAACAGAATCTCACACGAATGGAATAATATATAATATTGAACAAATATCTTTACAGTGGAAAATTTTTAAATACATATATCAGAGCCTAACCTAATTTCAGCTTGGACAGTTATAAACATCTATACTTACAAATGTTGTCAAACATCAAACAACTACAGCAGATAATAGAATCCATCCATACGTAGATGAATATCTCCAGCTCTCCTCTGGAAACTCCAACCGTCTTCACTAATGGGAGTGACCCACTTAGCCCTGCTGCTTCTACCCTTTTTCTATCATTTTCGGGTGTTGTGGCCTGAGATAAATGATTACCTTTCCACATAGCCCTTCTTTTTCACTTTGAATGGCACATTGCCATTCCTTTGATAACACTATTGACTTTTATGAACATACAACCTCTGAGCTTGTACGTCGCAGAGAAGGGTGTTAAGCTAAGAGAAGTTGCCTTCTCCGCCACCAAGCAGATGTACGTTTGTAAAAGTCAACGTTATGATCTTAGAAATACAATGTCATACATTCGTCCATACAAGTTGTCCAGGAACAGGACAAACCGAAAGTACTCTTCTACTCCATTAGTAGCGAGAAGTCCTAGCATAAGAGATTTTCATAACAGAGCACTACTGGCACCGCATGATATGTTAATTTTCAGCTTGAGGGACTACTGGCAAACAGCCCTACATCATGAAGATCCCCATTTTCAAAATCACTTATCTTCAAACATGTTTTACTTCGAACGTAGATTGGTTCGAAGTGGTTTTCGGATAGGAATCATCCAAATCCGACCCCGGTTTCTTCGAATCCAATCATTGGTTAAAAAAATGTTAAGTTTGTATATGATTATCAATCATCAATTAATTACTTTGTTTTTTCCATTTAATCAAATATCTTTCTTAGATATATCTTTTTTATTTATTTCATTTTCTTTTCATGAGTGTATGGAATCATTAAGCATCATTTATCAAATTATTTGGTTCATTTACCTTTCTTTTTATCTTGGAATAATTTCAAATTAGTTCATCTTTTACTTAGGAAAACATTCCCAAATCATTCATTAAATCTTAATCAAAGATTTCTTTCTTGACTTCAAATCATGTCCTTGCAAATCGAAGATTTTCATAACAGAGCACTACTGCCACCTTAAATATGGTAAATTTCACCTCCAGGGACTAGTGGCAAGTAGTCCTACATCATAAATATCTTTTCTTTTATCTTGGAAAAAACTTTAAATGATCTTTTAGAGCATCCGGGCTTTCATTTGATCTGTTTCACCCCTCGTCTAAAAGATAAAGCAAAGGCCAGGTAAGTTCAGGGCACTAGTTGCTCCATTCCTAACCTTAGTTACACATCTTGTTTTACCATTTAGCTCTCATAGGCGGGAAAAATGTACTAGTCATTTCCGCATACTCAATTATATTCAATATTCTTCAATTATTGTTTAAGTGTTATAAACGATTCCTCTTAACCATTTATTCACTCTTATTAAAACTTCCAAACCATCTTTAAATGATTTAATTATTGTTTTAAAATCATTCACAAAAGATTAAGGAAATAATTGTTAAGTTTAAAACCACGTTTCAAAAGTGATTAAAAGTTGCTGCGAAAAGCGTTGCGAAAAGTGTTGCAAATAGTGTTTTAAAAGCTATATTCTTCAAAACGACTTTTATATCATTTAAAAATCCATATTTTCAACTTAAATCTCTTTAAAACATTTTAAAAGAATTTTAGAATTTATCTCATATTTTTAAAACATTTAAAAATATCATTTTGGAAGAAATCCTTTTTTGGATTCCGAACTGCAAAACCGCGATGTTTTTAGAAAACTTGTTTTGGACATATTTTAAAATATACAAGATGAAATCTTGACTTTCTTTCTTTATTTTTTTTAAACATATTTAAGTGTTTATAAAACATTTCTAACTCATTTTAAAACTATTTCTACAAGGTATAAGCATTCCATATACACCATTTCATTTTCAAAAGGAAAGTGATTTCCTTTGTGCTTATCAACGTGTATTAATGTAACTTAGTAAAAAAAATTAACAATCATATCAAACAATCAATACTTGATGATTAAAGCGTATATAAGCATCCATAGCGATCATAACACATCATCAAACATGTATATATATATAAATAGAGATGTTAAATAGAGTTTCTCGCCATAAACCAAAGCGATAAACTTCCTACCAACATTCTAATCAACCAACACTTCACTAACTACTTCCTACTCCATTCAACATTAGTAAATAACACCCTCTTCCTTCCAATAGCTTTTCCAAGGCTTGAGATGAAGGTTGGCCGAAAGTATAGAGAAGAAGTCTTGGAGCTTTGACTTGAATTCTTAAAATTAGATCCAAAAAATAGGTTATCTTGCATCTGATTTTATACCCTCTAAATCTCCAAATTTGGAAAAGTTATTAACTGGAATGTTATTGAAAATTCTTTTCTCTTGAATTTGGAATAAAAATCATTTGAATCCAAGTTGTTTTGTGGGAGATATGATCGAATGAAGAAGAGGTATTGTCGGATTGACAAAAATGAAGCCCGAAAATACACTTCAAAGAATTGAGTTTCAGGTATAACAAACCTCAAAACTGTAAAATATAGTTAACTTAAAAGTTGTAGCTAATGGAATTTCATGGGGTTTGAAAAAATAATTTCTTATTTTGGTTTAGTTATGATCAAAACAAAATGGGCTATTCTCTATCTTAAAATCTTGGTCAGATAATGAACTGGAAAAAGTGGATTTTTGACATGGTTAATTTTAAAATGAGACAACGTGGTCAACATGAATGTTGTAGCCACTGGAAAAATACATGATTTTAAAAAAAGAAATTTTCATTTTGGTTCTGTTTTAAGAAGTTATGACCAAGAGAATAAGAGGTAAAATATGGAGAAAATATGAGTTTGATTTGAAGAGGATGAACATTGATTTCTTTTGAATATTTTGTAAATATTTTGACATTATTTCTTCCTAATTTTTTGCTATGATTTGAAAGCCATTAAAAAGGAGAGGAAGAAGGTGAATAAGCTTGAGAAAAGAAGAAGATGAAGTGTGAATGAAAGTGAAGAAGGAGGTGGGTATTTATAGAAAAAGAAAGAAGTGGTAAATTTACCAAAATAACCTCTTACCAAATTACCAAACTAACCTTACTTCAACCTAAAGCAACCTCCACTTTTTCAACACTTAACATCATCTTTCACATCCTTACTTTATGCCTTATTCACTTAAAGATTAATTAAAGAATATCACAATTATGTTGGCTTTGATTTGATGTGATTTGATGTTTACTTTTTTTTACTTTGGTTTAATCCTTACTTACTTTTCCATAATGGAACTCTAGAATTTCCTAATCTTTTTAGTAAAAGTAAACATATTTAGTTATTAAAATATGTAATATATATGTTAACAAAGGTGTGATAACGTTGTGGCAACTTATTTTGAACAAAACGTTGATTTTCGACCAAACGTTTTCGGTCACATTTTGACGTTTTTGTTAAACTATTTATTCATGTAAACCAAACTTCAAAATAAATTTCTTATTATCTTTAAATAATTAAAACAAGCATATTTTACTTATAAAATAATATAAAACAATATCTAAATCCTTTTGTTAAAATACGACATCGATTTATCGGTATGCGACGAAATTTGTCAACTTTTATAAAACAAGTTTTATATATTTATCGAACCATTATAAATTAAATTACTATTATTGTCAAATGAGTTTGATATGGATTATTTATTTTTAAAAATAATTATTTATCCTTTAAAACAAATTTCTTGAATATTTATCCTACTTTATCGGAATCCGACTTTTGTCAATTTTACAATGGAAATCCAAAATCTTTATTCAATATCAAAAACAAGTTTACCATTCTTATTTATCATATAAAACATGATTGTTGAAGTTTGAAAATTCTACATTTGAATATTTAAATAAATTAAATATTCCATTTTCAAAGTGGAAAAATTACGGTTCGTTACATTCTCACCTACTTAAAAGAATTTCGTCCTCTAAATTACCCTGAACCTAAACCCATAATTTTTTACCTAAATCATTATTTCACAAACTTAAACCCATAAGATGTACCCAAATCATCCGTATAAAATATCTGATTTGATCTTCTATTCGAATTCACAACTTTATTTTCGAACTAGCATCGATCCTCCGATCCTCTAGTGCGGACTCTGATCGAGCTTCTAGATCGGATACACTTGCTTTCCTTGCATAGCTCTCAACTATGATAGAAAACTCGAGTAACTAACCACAAACCATCATCAATTCTCGCCGTTCAAGAAATCGAGTGATAAATCCTTTTCCGGATCGGTGTAAACACCCCAAATATCCGTACTCGGATATTAAATCAAAATTTGTGTGACGAAGTGATTTAAGTATAAATTACGTATTTATTCCTATTGGTTTTTCTCAGTTATACCAAATTCTCTTTATTCACATCCTTTATTTTTCACATTCATTTTTTTAGTATATTTTCTTTAATACTAATATTGTTTATGAATCACGTTGTAAACTATTACTTAAGTTTATTATATCTTATGAACACAACTATGTAAATCCATCACTTTTAAAAATATAATTCCAAATCCTTAATTAATGCTAGAATTCATTAATAAAACTTTTTCCAGGTTATAATTACATTTTAAAGAGTCATGATTTTACTTAAGTGTATAAATAGTTCATGACTTAAATCTATTTTTATATAATACCATTTTACATCCTAACAGTATATATACACATTCCAAATTCCCGTTCGGTTTTATATTCGGGAGAATTACAGATTTAAAATTTGTTATAGGTTGTTATCATTTCTAATTCATAATTATAAAATTTATTTCTGATTTAATGCTATTATAAATTTCTCCACTATTAAATTCTTTTTATTTATAATCACATTTATAAATTATACTTATCCAATTTCATTTACCCAAAATATTTCACAATTGTTTATCTTTTACCAAAAAATTTCATAAATTCCTTATCTCTGAGTTCTGTGTGATTCAGGAATTTTCGACTGTCTAAAATCATCGAGAATCTCACTTTATCTTATCAATTAGTGATTCCAAATTTATCTTTGGTTTAAATACTTTTATAAATATTATTAATTCGCCTGAAGTGAACTCAAACTTATCTAACATTGTAATGGCTGACATGCACGATGTTTCAAATGTGCATGATGCACAGATTTTGCTACTGGTTGATAATATGAATTCTCCTTGTATTTCTCTAGAGGCTGATAAACTGTCTGATGTCAATAATTCGATTGAAATCCATCAGAATATTGTTTCCAGTTCCATCAATGGTGATGTTGTTTGTGACATAAATGGAGAGGTTGTTGATTTCTCTGATGTGAATTTGGTTGGTATTGATAATCTGGGAGGGATATCACCAAGTGTTGTGGCAGATATTGGTCCTGTGGGTAATGGTATAGTTTTGGCAAATAATGGGGTGGTCAATGATTCTGCTTTTTTGCTATTAAGGGAGGGTGATTATATTGTTCGAAATGACACTATTGATGACGTGGCTTTGGAAAAAGTAAATAATGTTTTGGATTTTAAGGGGAAGTGTGGTTTTGTTTCTAAAGCTCATTATGGGGAGTGTGGCAGTAGTTCTGCTTCTTATTTTACTTCATCGAAGAGAGGTAGACGAAGGAAGGTTGTGGCATCTAGCGGGTCGGTTCATCGTAGTGTCAGGATTCGATGCAATCATTCTCAGTCTTTGGGTAAGTTTCCTGGTTCGAGTACCATGAGCGGTGCTTCAAATTTAGGCTCAGGTATGCATTTTGATTTGGGTAGTACATATTCGTCTTATGCTTTAGGTAATTTGTCAGCTTCTAAGTTTAATCAGTTAGCAAGTGATACTGCTTTTATTTTCACTGATATAGTGGTAGATCGTGAGTTTATTAGAAGTAAGGAATTTGATACGGCTAGGTCAATGGGTTTATGAAGATCATTAGTTGGAATATTAGAGGTTTGAATGACTTAAATAAATGTGATAAGGTTAGAGCTTTTTTTAAAGAGTATTCTATTGACATTGCACTTCTTCAGGAGACTAAAATTGAATGTCCAGATATTTGTTTTTATAGAAGACTAGGTGGATATCATTTTAGAAAATGGGTTTTCTTACCTTCGGTGGGTGCATATGGAGGTTTAATGATTGGTTGGCGAGACAACTATTTTAAACTACTCCAATGTATCACCAAACAACATTCGATTCACACTATTCTAATTAATCTATCTGACAATTCTTTTTTAAACATTTCTAATGTTTATGGGCCGAACTCAAAATTAGGTCGTCGGATTCTTTGGAATGAATGTCTTGAGTTTAGATCTTTAGCGTCGTGTTCTTGGATTTTGGGGGGTGATTTTAATGTTACTCGTTTTATTGGTGACCGAACTCCAAGGGAGGGAGATTTCTCTACTATGGAGGAATTTGACCAATTTATTATTAATTCAAGTTTGATTGAAATTCCTCTCTCGAATAGAGACTTTACTTAGAGTAATTCTAGAGAGTCCCCTTCTATGGCTCTTCTAGATAGGTTTTTCGTTAGTGACAAGATAGAGGATAAATTTCCTATTTGTAAAGTGTCTGGGTTGCCTAACACTTTTTCTGATCATTGTCCTATTATTCTCACCTATGATCATCATAGGGTTTTTAGTAGATCATTTAAATTTGAAAAAATGTTGTTATTAGAATCTAGTTTATCGAACTTAATAATTAATAAATGGACCTCTATGAGCTTGTATAATATTAGAAATGGAGACAATTCAGCAAAAAAATTTGTTTTAAAACTAAGGAAACTTAGGTTTTTTCTTAAAAATTGGAGTAAGAATATTTTTGGTAGTATTAAAATTAAAAAAGAAAATATTCTTAATGAGATTCTCAAACTAAATAAAATAGAAGAAAATAGACAATTAAATGTAGGTGAGCGGAATGCTCTTACTAATTTAAAAGAAGAACTTAACTCTATTCTAGAAAAGTAGGAAGTTATGTGGAAGCAAAGATCCAGAATTCAGTGGATTAATGAAGGGGACTATAATACTAAATTTTTTCAAATTATGGCCAATGGTAGAAAATGATGTAATACGATTAATTCCATTCTAGTTAATAATGTAGAATTAGTCGATCAAATAGATCTCAATAAGGCATTCACAGACTATTATAAAGATATTTTTGGCAACAAAAACAATCATAGAATAAATGTTAGATGGAATGATTTATATCCGGCTGCTTCAAATATTAACCTCTCAGATTTAGATGTTCCTTTTAGTGAAGAGGAAATCCGTAAAGCCATCAACGATTTGCCAGGTGATAAATCCCCGGGTCCAGACGGATTCCCAATTTTCTTTTATAAAACCTTTTGGGACGTTTTAAAATTAGATTAATTAGCATGTTTAATGACTTTTATAATGACAATTTACAATTGGGAAGATTTAATTTCGCAAATGTTATTTTATTACATAAAAAAGTAGGTGCTAATAATTTAAAAGATTTTAGACCTATTTCATTAATCAACTATTCCGCTAAAATTATTTCTGAAGTCTTAGCTAATAGACTTAGTACTAAAATGAGTGATCTAATTGATTGTTCATAATCTGCTTTCATTAAAGGGAGAAATATCACCGATGGTGCGACAGTTGTTCAAGAATACATTAATCACTGTTGTAAGAATAATATTACCTATGCTATTTTAAAACTAGACTTTGCAAAAGCTTTTGATTCGGTAGATTGGGATTTTCTAGTAGGTATTTTTCATGCTAGAGGTTTTAGTCCTAGATGGATTAGCTGGATCATAAATTTGTTTAAAATTGGTAACTCTAGTATTATGCTTAATGGTATTTTAGGAAATAAAATTCAATCTAAGAGAGGTCTAAGGCAAGGGGATCCTTTATCGCCTCTTCTGTTTAACTTAGCCGTAGACGTTTTTGCTAAGATAAATAAAAAAGCGGTTGATAATGGATCACTGGGAAATATAGGTAATGATATATCGCATAACGGTATATCAGTCCTTCAATTTGCAGATGATACCTTGCTTTTTTTTTCTCCTCATCTTCCTAGACACATTATTTCTCTTAAGTTTATTCTATATAGTTTTGCACTCCTATCAGGTTTAAAAATAAGTTTTGATAAAAGTTTGGTATTAGTTTTAAATGATTTTGAAAAAGTTGAAAATTTAGTTGCTAAAACGCTAAATTGTAAAACTATGGGTTTTCCTTTTGACTATCTTGGTTTTGTGATTAGGCCTACTAAGCTAAAACACGATGATTGGTTTATAATTATAGATAAAATTAAACATAGGATTTCTAATTGGAATGGGAGACATTTGTCTAGAGCGGGTAGACTTGTTTTGATTAATTCTGTTTTATTAGCTCTTCCGATCTGTTGGATGTCTATGCATTTTTTTCCTGATTGGGTGATTGATAAGATAGATAAAATTAGAAGAGATTGTTTATGGAGCGGTGATAATTCAAACAGCTGCATAAAAAGTTTAGTAAATTGGGAAACTGTTTGTAAATCCAAAAAGGATGGAGGTTTAGGAGTTATTAATTTGCGTAATATGAATTTGTCCCTTCTAGGTAAGTGGTTATGGAAATTTAAGGACATTAACGATAATGCCACTTGGAAAGAAATTATTTCTAAATATTACTATAATGGTAGTAATAATCTTTATCAAATTAGTCCATCGGTTTCATGTAAAAAATCTTATTTTTGGAAATCCATTTTAAAATGTAATGTGATTTTTAATTTAGGCATTAATATTATAGTTCACTCAAGTAATAATACCTCTTTTTGGCATGACAGTTGGATTTCTGTCATTCCTCTTGGGATTGAGTTTAGAGAGTTGTATGATATTTGAAATTTTAAATATGCATTTATTTTAGAAGTTTTTTCTCCTGAAAATGACCCTCCTTGGATTTTTAGTTTTAGCAGAATTCTAGTAGGTTCTACCCTTAGGCAGCTTAATCTGCTTAATGCTAGATTAAATCTTTATAATATTGATAATGATAATGATTATATTAGCTGGGAGTGGGATAAAAGTAAGAAATATTCTTCTAATTCTTTTTATAGATTTCGGGTGTAATTGATAATTCTTTTAAATTTATTTGGAAATCAAATGCTCCTCCTAAATCTAAAATCCATATGTGGCTAATTATGCATGGTAAATTAAATACAATAGAATTCTTAAAAAGAAAAAATATACATATTGATAATAAATGTTATTTTTGTAATAGGCATTCTGAGGATATAAAGCATATTTACTACGATTGTATGGATACATATTTTATTCTTATGAATACCCTTAATATTTTTGACTTTAATATTAGTACTAGAATTACCGATTGTGTTTTCTATTGGAACATTTTTAGACTTAAGTTTAATAAGAATAATAGATACTTGCTTGATACTTTATTCACTATATCCTGTTGGTACATTTAGTTTGAAAGAAATCAACGTATTTTTAATAATAACAATAATCATTTCAATAAATTGATTTTTTAATTTTGTCTTTTTGCCTTAATTGGATTTCTAATCCTAAATATAAATTAGCTAAAAACAATCTTTTTAAGGAATATCTTAACAAGGTTAGTAATAATATAATATATTTAAATAACACAATAATATTTTTGACATTAATAATAATAGTATTAATATCATTTCAAATTTAAATGATGATCCCTTGGTGTACCATAACTTGCTTTTAATTGAAGGCCCACAAAGACAATTCTAGAATTGTCTTTGTTTTTGAATTAGTTATTATTGTTCTTGTTTACAGTTCGTTGATTTTCTTCAGTTTGTATCATATTTCCTTTACTTTTTAGAACTGTTAGTTTTTGTAATAGATTATCTTTGCTTTATTATATCTTGTTTTGTTTTATTTACACATATATGTATATAAATTCTATTTATATACATATATGTGTTTCATTCTAATTATTTTCCTAGATATGTTACAGGTTTGGGATAGATAGGATGTTAGTGTCTCTTTACAGGTGTGCAGGATAGCCATTTCCAGGATTGCAGATTGCGTCAGGTGCTACTTCCAGTTGTACCAGAGTTTTCAAAACGGATTTTTACTTTCTGGATCATTAGTCCTTCTTCTCCAGATTTGTTATTTCCAACTGAGGCAGCTACATAGAGTTTCCTTCTAGATTGAGCTGGCTTTCGGTATCTCTTGCTTCTGTTATTATTCAGTCTTTCCAGGTACTTCCAACACCTTATTATCGGGCGGTGGCCATGCCGGAGCTCGATTTTGGGTTGTAATGGGCGTTGGCTTTGCCGGAGCTCATTATAGGGGTACCTGTGTTCTCCTTTGTTACTTGTATTTAGATTTGTCACCTACCAGGCATGTTGGCAGCTCCTTGTTATGTTCTATATATATAGTTTCATGTGTGCTCTCCTCCTTTACTAGAGGATTACACATTTTTCTTAAATTTTTTTATCAATTAATGATTCACGTTATCTCTTTAACTTAAGAAAATTATATAGATCGAGTAACTCCTAAATAATACCAAGGAACTGGGTACTACCAATAGTATTATACATCCTTTTAATAAGAAGAGTAATACTTAAGAGAAGTGTTTACCATTCGAACACATCTCCTGCTCATTTTTAGTTTATTTTCGAGCCATTCGAATTAGTTATCATAAAATATCTCTTTTTATTTGAAATAATACCATTTTCAAAATCCTTTAGAGATTGCTTTTGTTTATAAAACCTATTTTATAAATTCATCTTGTATAAATTAACTTTATTTAGATTACCCCAACTCTTTTAAATT
Organism: Allium fistulosum; assembly: GCA_030737815.1. Taxonomy (NCBI): domain Eukaryota; kingdom Viridiplantae; phylum Streptophyta; class Magnoliopsida; order Asparagales; family Amaryllidaceae; genus Allium; species Allium fistulosum. Next base: position 859,105,812 of record CM060907.1, read on the forward strand.
ACTTGAATTTAAATTCTCAATCCTTTTATATTTATCTTTTATGTAATCATTTTCTATTTGTTAAATGAATTTTTATCCTATATGTTCATTTCTTAAACCAATCTTATTATCAAACACCTTATACTCAAACTATGAAATTCTAATCACAAGATGTTCATATTTAAATTTCACAAATCTTGATTTCTAACTGTATAACTTTTCAAAATATATACTTTGTAATCAAAATATAACCCTAGGTAAAATTATTTCATTTACAATTTTTTCAAAACAAAACCTTTATATATAACATTAACAAATACGCTCTCATATATAATACTCTCAACTCATTCTAGGGTGTTACTAACCCTATCTACAATGAGTTACTCATCCTAAGGTATTCCTAATCCTATCCCTGACGAGTCTTTACCCCACCAAAGGCAAGGTTCCCGCTTAACCTTTAGCTTTGATACCAAATGTAATGGCCCGCTTTTCAGTACCCTTTGAGCCGACATAAAGCACACATGTCCAACTCAAATTGCACGAACAACCGGATCATTAAGGTAGAAAAAGAAAAATAGATACATAATAGAATCTCACACGAATGCAATAATATATAATATTGAACAAATACCTTTACAGCGGAAAACTTTTAAATAAATATATCAGAGTCTAACCTAATTTCAGCTTGGACAGTTATAAACATTTGTCTTTACAAATGCTGTCAAACATCAAACAACTGTAGCAGATAATAGAATATGTCCATACGTAGATGAATATCTCCAGCTCTCCTCTGGAAATCCAACCATCTTCACCGAAGCTAAAACTACTCGGATCTGACCCAAGTATTGAAAATACCCGGATCAGGCTTGATAAACTAGCGTGAGAAACTCAAATATAAATGGCAGTGTCATATATCAGCCTTGGAAATAAAATCCTTTGAAAAGAAAGAGTATCTCATAAGACCATGCCCACCCATAAACACGGACGGGTTTTTCCCCTATGGTAACTAAAACATTTTTATATCAAATCATTTGATATTATTTCTAATGATATTCTTTGAAAATATTTGCAAATAAACTTATTAATCTTAGCCGAAATTGTTACATTATTAAATTCCAGCATACTAGGTTCTACAATCAAGTTCGAAGGCACTTATTGGAGAATGGATTCCATACAAATGACAAAGTAAGGGACTACCTTCCGACAGTACACCTCTAGAAGGATGCACCTAGGGTCCAGATACTGGGCGCTTAAACCAACACAGAACCGGCCTACCCCTTTGCTGGATAGTACCAAATATGTCATCATCCCGGTCATTACCGACCTTTAACGGGTACCCGAGTCATACATTCACCACATACTTAGACATGTGTAGAGTAAATTTAGAAGGATGATGACATCTCCTAATTGGAGCGACCCACTTAGCCATGCTGCTTCTACCCTGTTTCTGTCATTTCCGGGTGATGAGGCCTAGGGTAAACGATTACCTTTTCACATAGCACATTTTCTTCACTTTGAATGGCACATTGCCATTCCTTTGATAACACTATCGACTTTTATGAACATACAACATCTGAGTTTGTACGTCTTAGAGAAGGGTGTAAAGCTAAGAGAAGTTGCCTTCTCCGTCACCAAGCAGATGTACGTTTGTAAAAGTCAATGTTATGATCTTAGAAATGAAATGTCAGACATTTGTCCATACAAGTTGTCCAGGAATAGGACAAACCAAAGGTACTCTCCTACTCCGTTAGTAGCAAGAAGTACTTGCATCAGAGATTTTCATAACAGAGCACTACTGCCACCGTATGATATGGTAATTTTCACCTCGAGGGACTAGTGGCAAACAACCCTACATCATGAAGGTCCCCATTTTCAAAATCACTTGTCTTCAAACACGTTTTACTTCGAACGTAGATTAGTTCGAAGTGGTTTTCGGATAGGAATCATCCAAATCCGACCCCGATTCCTTCGAATCCAATCATTGATTAAAAAAATGTTAAGTTAATATATGATTATCAATCATCAATTAATTACTTTATTTTTCTATTTAATCAAATATCTTTCTTAGATATATTCTTTTCAATTTATTTCATTTTCTTTTCATGAGTATATGGAATCATTAAGCCTCATTTATCAAATTATTTGGTTCATTTACCTTTCTTTTTATATTGGAATAATTTCAAATCAGTTCATCTTTTACTTAGGAAAACATTCCCAAATCATTCATTAAATCTTAATCAAAGATTTCTTTCTTAACTTCAAATCATATCCTTGCAAATCGAAGATTTTCATAACAGAGCACTACTGCCGCCTTAAATATGGTAAATTTCACCTCCAGGGACTAGTGGCAAGTAGCCCTACATCATGAAGATCTTTTCTTTTATCTCGGAAAAAACTTTAAATGATCTTTTAAAGCATCCGGGACATTCCTTTTGATCTGTTCCACCCCTCGTCTAAAAGAAAAAGCAAAGGCCAAGTAAGTTCACGGCACTGGTTGCTCCATTCCTAACCTTAGTTACACACCTTTTTTTTTACTATTTAGCTCTTATAGGCATGAAAAATGTACTAGTCATTTTCGCATACTCAATTTGTTATTATATTCAATATTCTTCCATTATTGTTTAAGTGTTATAAACAATTACTATTACCCATTTATTCAAACTCTTATTAAGACTTCAAAACCATCTTTAAATGACTTAATTATTCTTTTAAAATCATTCGCAAAAGATTTAGGAAAGAATTGTTAAGTTTAAAACTACGTTTCAAAAGTTATTAAAAACTGCTGCGAAAAGCGTTGGGAAAAGTGTTGCAAATAGTGTTTTAAAAGCTATATTCTTCAAAACGACTTTTATATCATTTAAAAATTCATCTTTTCAAATTAAACCTCTTTTAAAACATTTTAAAATATTTTTAGAATTTATTTCATATTTTTAAAACATTTAAAAATATTATTTTAAAAGAAATCCTTTTTTGGATTCCGAACTGCAAAACCGCGATGTTTTTAGAAAACTTGTTTTGGACATATTTTAAAATATACAAGATGAAATCTTGACTTTCTTTCTTTATTTTTTTTAAACATATTTAAGTGTTTATAAAACATTTCTAACTCATTTTAAAACTATTTCCGAAAGGTTTAAGCATTTCATATACACCATTTCATTTTCAAAAGAAAAGTGATTTCCTTTGTGCTTATCGACGTGTATTAATGTGACTTGGTAAAACAATTTAACAATCATATCAAACAATCAATACTTGATGATCAAATCATATATAAGCATCTATAGAAATCAGAACACATCATCAAACATGTATATATATAAATATAGATGTTAAATAGAGTTTCTCGCCATAAACCAAAGCGATAAACTTACCAACATTCTAATCAACCAACACTTCACTAACCACTTCCTACTCCATTCAACATTAGAAAATAACACCCTCTTCCTTCCAATAGCTTGGTCGAGGCTTGAGATGAAGGTTGGCCAAAAGTATAGAGAAGAAGTCTTGAAGCTTTGACTTGAATTCTTAAAATTTGATCCAAAAAATAGGTTAGCTTGTATATGATTTTAGGCCCTCTAAATCTCTAAATTTGGAAAAGTTAATAACTGGAATGTTATTGAAAATTCTTTTCACTTGAATTTGAAAAAAAGAATCATTTTAATCTTAGTTTTTTTGAGGGAGATATGATAGAACGAAGAAGAGGTATTGCCGGATTGACAAAAATGAAGCCCGAAAATGCACTTCAAATAATTGAGTTTCAGGTATATCAAACCTCAAAACTGGAAAAACCGATCAACATAAAAGTTATAGCCACTGGAATTTCATATGATTTGAAAAAACAAATTTCTTATTTTGGGTCAGTTATAATCAAGTTATGATCAAAACAAAATTGGCTATTCTCTGTCATAAAATCTGGGCCAGAGAATGCACTGGAAAAAAGTGGATTTTTGACATGGTTAATTTTAAAATGAGACAAAGTGATCAACATGAAAGTTGTAGCCACCGGAATGATTTGAAAAAAATAATTTTGCATTTTGGTTCGTTTTGAAGAAGTTATGGCCGAGAGAAGAAGAGGTAAAATATGGAGAAAAGATAAGTTTGATTTAAATAGAATGAACATTGATTTCATATGAATATTTCGTAAATATTTTGACATTATTTCTTTCTAATTTTTTCCTATATCTTGGAATCCATTAAAGAGGAGAGAAATAAGGTGAAGAAGCTTGAGAAAAGAAGAAGAAGAAGAAGTGTGAATGAAAGTGAAGAAGGATGTGGGTATTTATAGAAAAAGAAAGAAGTGGTAAATTTACCAAAATAACCTCTTACCAAACTAACCTTACTTCAACCTAAAGCAACCTTCAATTTTTCAACACTTAACATCATCTTTCACATCCTTACTTTATGTATAGTCGCTTTAAGATTAATTAAAGAATATCATAATTATGTTGGCTTTGATTTGATGTGATTTGATGTTTACTTTTTCTTACTTTTGTTAATCCTTACTTACTTTTCCATAATGGCATTCTAGAATTTCCTAATCTTATTTAGTAAAAGTAAACATGTTTAGTTATTAAAAGGTGTAATATATGTTAACAAAGGTGCGACAACGTTGCAGCAACTTATTTTGAACAAAACGTTGATTTTCGACAAAACGTTTTTCGGTCACATTTTAACATTTTTGTTAAACTATTTATTCATATAAACCAAACTTCAAAATAAATTTCTTATTATCTTTAAATAATTAAAACAAGCATATTTTACTTATAAAATAATATAAAACAATATCCAAATCTTTTTGTAAAAATACGACATCGATTTATCAGTATGCGACGAAATTTGTCAACTTTTATAAAACAAGTTTTATATATTTATCGAACCATTATAAATTAAATTACTATTATTGTCAAATGAGTTTGATATGGATTATATATTTTTAAAAAGAATTCTTTATCCTTTAAAACAAATTTCTCGAATATTTATCCTACTTTATCGGAATCCGACTTTTGTCAATTTTACAATGAAAATCCAAAATCTTTATTCAATATCAAAAATAAGTTTACCATTCTTATTTATCATATAAAACATGATTGTTTAATTTTGAAAATTTTACATTTGAATATTTAAATAAATTAAATATTCCATTTTCAAAGTGGAAAAATTACGGGTCGTTGCATATTTTATCATTCCGCTGTGAGATTCTGTGTTTTGTTTTTCCTTCTTTTATATTATCTTCTTATTTACTCCATTAACAATCCTCCTTTTTAAATGGTTTGAGGTCACATGTGTGATTTATTGTCGATTTAAATAGTCCAAAAAGGTGGGTCGTTGCATTATTATTATTGTCATTATTATAAACTTTTTAGTAATATTTGTACATCTTAGGTAACTTGGTTAATATTTTATAATTTATTAGTATTAGAATTATTATTACAAACATAGTTAATTATTATGAAACTTAGTTAATTATTATAAATTTAGTTTTCCAGTTGATTTCTACTATGATTTTTGTTGTTGTTATTGTTATTAGTAGTAGTATTATTATAAACTTAGTTAATTTTCATAAACATTAGTTAAATTGTTATTATTAACCAACTAAGTTAATTTTATAAACTTATTTAATTTTTATAAAACTTAATCAACGAAATTAATTTGTATAATTTTAGTTAATTTATTCTTATTATCTACGTTATTATTATAAACATATTTAATATTTTAAAAATTAATTAATGAAATTAATTTTTTATAATTTTAGTTAATTTTTTTATTATTAATATAGTATTATAAACTTAGTTAATTTTTATAAAACTTATAGTTAAATTATTATTATTATATGAACTTAATTATCTTGGTTGATATTTCATAAATTTCTGTTATGTTTGTTATTAGTTAACTTAGTTAATTCTCAAAACATACCATTTATTCGGACTAGAGTGGATTAATTTCATAGTTTCAACAAGCAAAGTGTTCAATGAAATTATATATAGTTAAGGTGCTACAGAAAAAGCCTTGTTACTACTAACATTACTCTCGAGAACATGTGACAAGTGATATGCTTATGGAACCAGTAATCAACATTGGGAATATGAAGATGGATTAGCATCGAAGGAATTCGATGACATGCTTCATCGATAAAAGGACATAAATAACGTTAACCAAGTTAATACCATAAGCAATCGACGTCGCATTTCACCAATGCCGCATCTCTTCAAGGAAATGGTGTCAAATGCGATCAATATAGTAAGCCATCAATGAATGTTAACATAACCAACATTGCATCTCATTGATGCCGCACCTAATCAATGTCGTCATCCATTTGATAAGTGATGACGTGAACCAATTTCGTCGAAAGAAGTTTATGGCCGATGATGCTCCAATTTTGCTCGAAGTTAATAACGTCGTCGTTGATGTCGCCACTATTCCATACCGCTATTCATATATGATGTCAAATTTCCTTGATGTTGCTTCAATTCCAACGTCGCCACTCCTTAGAGTCATCATCCAAATAGATTCAACAAATTTTAAGGTCGCCAAAGATTAAAGCCGCCATTCTACAATGCTGATAGTGAACGTCATCAATGACTACAGAGGCTACACATGTGATGTTGACTGTGAATGCCTTCAATGTCTAAAGAAGCCATTAGTGCCATAAATCCTTATTGTCGCACATCATCTTTTATATAGCACACTTGAAAGACGTCGCATACTTATATTTGCAATGTTTATGATGAACGTCGTCAATGTCCATAGAGGCTACCGATGTCGTTTGATGTTGCTTCATATTCATCGATATTCATTTATTAATGCCACATTAAAGCAACGCCGTGCTTCAACAACGGTTAAAGGATACCGCTCCATGATGATGCCGAAGGTTATTAACATTAACACTATACTGGGGGAAGCCGCTATTTCTCAATACCGCTTCATATCAATGCCGCTCCTCATCAATGCTTAACACTACCTCATACTGATGCCACCAACAATCAATCAAGAGCACCTTAATGCATAAGATAATCGACGCCGAAGACCATTGCTACTAAAGCGGCATCGAAGTTTTGTTATTGTCATCATCAAACGAAGACCGGCACATAGCAACATTGAGGTTGCCAAAACTATTGCCCGAATCACGTCGAAGTCATGCGGCGCCCACACCTATAAATACAAACCTTGGGGTTATGGAGAAAGGGATTATTCTTATCTCTCTTCTAACATTTTAAACTTTGTAGGCCCTAAATTGATTTGGGGATTTTACCGATTGTAGCACTTAAACTTTACACACATAAGGGATTGAATATTGAACTATGACATAACATATTTGATGTAATTTGTGACTTACATCTCGACTTGGCTTTGATTTGTGATTTACATCTCGACTTGATTCTTGCATGACTTATGACATGATCACAATACATATCGACTTGGTTCTTGCATGACCTATGACATGATCACAACCTTGTTATCTAATGCACAATTGAATTATTGTGCACTTGAAATTGAACATACTTCATCCAAGCTACTTAGCCTAATGTTGATTTTACCATCCCTTATCTAAGACAACTTTCCTTACACTTTTGGGGTTAGCAAAGAAATTTGTTAACAAGCCTTATCTGATTAAAGTATATGATGCACACAAATAATGTAACGACCCGCCATTTTTGACCGTTCAAGTCGACAATAATCCACACATGTCCAACTCAAACCGTTCAAAAAGGCAGATGGTTATTGGGGTTAAATAAGAAAAGGAAAGAAAGAACAGAAGCAAACTCAGAATCTTGCAGCGGAAGCAACAAGATATAATAATAAAAAACAGTTCATGAAGCTGTTAAATAAATAAATTTGATTATTATTATACATCATAAATCAGAGTTACATACATATCAGAGATAATACAACAATGCAGCGGAAAAATAATACAGTAGTAGAATACAAATGATGTAATACAAACTCCGTCTTCGTCCTCCAAAATAGATCTTCAACCTTATCTGAAATGCTCAGGCTGACCCGAGCGTAATGAAAAGACAAAACACTCGAGTCAGGACTAAAATATCTCATGTAAGTCAAATCGAATAAGAAAATATGAGTGTGACGGCGTCAGAGATGTTTACGGGTTTTGACATCTCCTATCCAGTGTCAACGTGAGTGCAATAACTTAAGAGATGTTACGGGATTTTCCATCTCTCAAGGATCCATTAAACTATCTACTATGTAGTACAATACGCTATTATAATATGTCTACACTAAAGTAAAAGTATTAAAATAGCGTTAAGCCATGGCCCATTCCACCCTTAACACAGTTTATATTCCCAAGAGCATATACAAGACCGTAGTTTCCCCAAAACCGGAAGTCACCAGAGGGCAATCCATATACTAAAGGTACAAACCAAAACGTAGTGGTCGCGAATAGGATAATCAGTATGACAAGGTACATGAGGCGATACCAACTAGGATACTAGTAGTTGCCTGATCCGGACTGATGTTGGGCATAGCAGCTACTACCCCAACACCGCGAAACAACACTCCCAAAATCGAGGGGTGCACCCAAATCGAATCACAAAAGTAATAGACATGGTAACGAAGGAGTGTGTCCGCTAGAGATGGCGATCCTCAATGGCCCGGCGCGGCTCCTGTTTTAGTCATGTCAGGGGTCATCCAAAATCGTTCTCTTTCTTCAAATCAACACGTTCACCAAAACCATCCACTTCATTCTGGATCAACACTCCACGTGTATTAGTTATTAAAGTGGTTTTCGGTATCGACAGAGAGTATGTCCATATCCGATCCCGGTCTCTTTAATAACTACGTTATTATTTTCACACCGGTTCGATCCTTTACATTTTCAAATCGATTCATAATTGATATCAAAATATCATATTCGCTTCAAAATCAAATCCATTTCAAATATCATCATATCTATTCAAGATGTAAGATTCCGTTTCAAAATCATTTTTCGCCTCAATATCTCATTTCGATTTCAAAATCACTTTTCGCCTCAAAATCTCATTTCGATTTCAAAATCACCTTTCGCCACAAAATCTCATTTCGATTTCAAAATCACTTTTCGCCAAAATCTCATTTCGATTTCACATAAACTCGAATTCCAAAATTTAAAATTTAATCAAATCTCAAATCATCAATTTCAACTCGATTCAGCTTCTCAATAAACCATTTCAAATTATCAATTTCAAATACATATTTGAACCACAAATAAACAATTTTACTTCCAATATATTTCGAAACTTTAAATATTTCACATTTCAAAACAGTTCATATATTTATATAAGAATATAAGATTCGCTTTAAAACCATTTCGTATTCAAATTAGAATATTCTTCAAATTAAACATCCGTATTAAGTAGTTTACTTAATTTCTGGAACAATTCTAATTCAATAAACTTAGATTAATATTCGAATTTCAAGAATTCATTTAATTATCATATTCCAAATCAATTTCGGTTCAAATCCGATTCAAATCAATTTTTATCTTCAAACTTAATTCAATAGTTTCAATTTAGTCTAATTCACAAATTTCTTTGAATTTCAATTAAATTCCAAATTAATTAAATCTCAATTTCAAATCAATTTTCAATTCCAAACTCAACTTGAAATATCATTTCATATAGATTTTCTTAGAAATATTCAGAGTTTGATTAAAAGTCCAATCTTTTAAAACAAATCAACTTTCGAAAATTTACGCCGTATTTCAATCTTTTACTTAAAATCTAAACTTCAAATAATTAAACAATTTCATTTACCAAGTTTAAATTCCAACGTCTCGAGCTTTAATTCAAAATAATTCAATTTCCATAAATTGGATTTTATTCTTAAAATCAATTCATTTAAATAATTTCAAAACAACTTTTAAAATCATTTAATTTAACCAACCCGGTGTACGTATATAATTTTCTAACCTATGGCCAAGTGGATAATTATTTCAATTTTAATTTCAAGGATGGACATATATCATTTCAATCCAAATAGATGTCATAGGTATATCATTTCAACCTATTTCTTAATTTATTCGAAATGATTCAGTTTACAGTTTATATGCAATAAACAATATACATGATGATAGCATGATATATCAAAATAAATAAACAACCAATATCGACCAATAGCATCCATCACAACCAATCAACCATAAGGCCAATAACATTCACAACAACTTCATAATTATCAATATCAGGAAATTTGATCGCAATTAAATTTTAACTTCAATTTGACTGTCAATTTAATTTTCAACGGTGAATTCAAATGACAATCTATATGACAATTAAATTTTTATCAAACAACGACAAATAAATCCATATCACTTCATAATGTCAAATTTAACTACCATAAAGATATTTAGTACGTTGTGAGCGTTATAAAACACTCACCTTTGATTTATCGACGATTTAAAACCCAAATAAAGGTCCAAATTTGAACAGTCCCAGAATGCAACCAAACCAGCTCCATATTGTCCGGAATTTCGATACGAACGCAACGGAGAAAACCGCGCGTAAATCCGAGCTCGTATGCAAAAGTTATATACGTTAGAGTGATCGAATATTTAAAATTTTAAATAAATAAAATAACGTATAACTTCTTCCTCAAATTCACGCACACCGCCTAACCCATCACGCACGTCGTTCATTCATCCACGCGCACGGCAAACGACGACCGGACGTCGATCAGGGGGTATCATCACGTGCGCCTCGCCTTGCTCCACCTCCGTGCCAAGTTTCGCCACCCCATTCGCCGCCGTTTGCACACAAACCGAGAAAAACGCACACGCTTCCAAGTCAGATCTGGGCGAATCCGTGACGAATTAGCACGAATCAACCGTATGGATTTGAAGAGCTCGTCGAGATCTACACTTTTCCTTTTGGAATTTTTCGATTTCGTTGAACGGATTGAGAGATAAAGAGGAAAGAAGTTCGAGCAAATTTCAGCCATTAAAATACTGGCTGCTATGGTTTCTGAAATGAAATAAAACTGTCTCGGTTGCGAACGTATTTATAAAGGTAGGTCCAAAATCGTCCGAACTCCAATCGAGACGTGCCGCCAGGCGTTTATAAGGTTTTACCCATATTCCGATCGCAATGGAACTAGTCCCAAGGCCTAATTCAATCGTATGTGGAAGATAGCCTTTTGAAGTCGATTATTTTAATTAACGACGTTAAATTTCTACGCGTTTCAAGCTCGCACGACCAAACGACAAGTCTGATTGCTATGAAAATTGAAACCTTACAATAATTCACTGTTACGGATCCGATGAAACTGGTTTCGTCGAAATCCGAGATAGTTGTAAAAATGGCTATTTCTACAGTTTAATTTCAATATAAAATTCCCAATTTTAAATTATTAACTTTTAAATCAAATTTTAATTGTTCACAAATCCCATTTTTAATTTCACAGTAATTAACAATCTTTTACAATGCAGTTTCCATTATAAATCCAATATAAAAGATTATATTAGATTCAGCGTTCAATTATATTGTAATTCAAATTCAAGTTATTTAATTCCAAATGAATTCTTTTATTTCGATTTACACTTTCATTATTGAATCAAACATTTACTTATACATTATTATCAATAGTTTATAATTCATTTACTTTCATTTTCTTCGGCTATCATCTTATTTAAATTCACAGTAATATTAAATTACATTCATTTACGTTGATTTCCATATTATAACTTCAATATTAAATGTAACATTTTATTTATTTCGTTGTTTACAATCAAATTCAATTCGTTTCAATTACTTGTTACACTTAAATTTAAATCTTTACTTACGTTCAATTACAAGTTAACATCTTTATCAAATTACAGTTTCAGTTATTATCTGATTTCAATCAACTGTAATATTAAGTTACATTTATTTATATTAGTTTCAATAACATAAACTTCCACTATTAAATCTACCATTTTATTTATTCTTTGTTTACAATCATAACCAATTTGGTTTACAATCACATTCAATTCATTACTTACATTCAATACAGGTTAACATCCATATTTAATTTACAAATAAGTTATTTCAGAATTCAGTTTTGCATTTTAACTTGTAATTCACATTTAACAACACAAAATTTTATTTCCTTCGGATTTTTATCCAAAATTTTATTTTAATTCGTATTTTTAAAGTGTTAAAAATACAGGTCGTTACAAATAATAAGTAAACAAAAATAATGAAAACTACATGCTTCATTTACTATGAAAACCCAATAACTACCTTAATCAAATGCATATAAGTATGTTGTACAAAATGCATAAGAAATACAATGAGTTTTATGGGTTATTTATGCAAACAACATGGGACAATTTATACAATCATTATATATGTGCAAAGAAAATAACGCTATTTAGGTATAACTATACCGTGAGCATCATGGCATTTATTAGCATGAAATTCAATAAACTACCATGTTCTTTAATTTGAAACTACTAACATTATTGTGCAAAATTATAATTAATTTGTGCTAGTGCCTAAACGTTGTTGAATAGTTAGGCTTATGCACGAAAGCAACCAAAGAATTTAGCTTGTTGATTAATTATCAACCGCCAATTCAATGAATAATAGTCACCAAACAAAGAGAAATAAAAGAGTGGAGAACATAAAGATTTAACGTGGTTCGGCCAAATTGCCTACGTCCACGAAGCCAATAACTGTTCTTTATTTTATTGGTTCTTCATGTCAAATCTTTTCTTCTTTTCTTTCCACATATTGCAAAATTAATGAATTCATAAATAGACTTCTTTCCTTATTTATAAATCCATTGCTTAATTAATTGATTTAGTAATCAATTTGTTTCCTCCCAACAAAACATCCTCTTGTATCTTTCTATTTTCTTTCTTCTTGGACAAATATTTGAATCTCACAAATTTAACATTCCACCTTAATTCAAATATTAAAATCTCTCTTCATCACCATATCTCAATAAATTGTTAGGTCTACGCCACATGGCGTCAAAATCAAGATGAACAAATTTGGACATTGTTGTCCAAATACAACATCCAAATCTTCAAGTATAAGAAATATAATAACGTACATCAACATACAACATGCACACGAGAAAATACCAAAATTATTCAATATATCATACGTAGCAAACGAACTTTAGATACTAAACTTCGAGTGACCAATGGAAACATGACAGTGCGCTTCAGCTTCTCTATTCCATATTGAGCGAGGACACACTCAGTATTATCTATGCCAATCTCCTTCATAATAATATTGCTAGACTTTCCTAATTCGACACCAACAGACTCACCAACAAGCTCTACATCATTCAAAGCATAGGATAAAGAATCATCATTATAAACATGCCCTTAAATAAGATCAACTGAACCAAAAGGCTTTGCCTATAACTGAGCTTCACCTAGATTCTGAACATCAGCAATCTTCTCATCAACCATGTTATCATCGAAAATACCAATATCTCTCTGAATATGGGAATAATATGAAGATTCTAAATATGTTTGGAAATTTTGCATTCTTCTAACAGCATCACTTGATAGAGGCTCCACCTTCAACAAAGACCTCTCATCAATTATCACACGCCTTCTAGTCACAGTTCTCTTAGTTGTTTTACACCACAAGCTATACCTCTTCACTACTTCTCTATAGCCTAATAAAATGTGCTTTCATTCCCCAGGCTTTAACTTGTCATGTCTTTCGTTGTCTAAATAAGCTAAATAAGTGTTAGCACCAAAATTGGTCACTAACCCCCTTTTAGAAAGATTGTGTGGAGAGATTAATGAAGAAAGTAAATTGAAACAGAGAATTGTATGCTAATCTGAATGCAAAGACAAGAACACCAAATTTACAGCGGTTCAACGTAACTTCCTACGTCCACTTTGAAGTTAATCTTTATTGCTTTACTCAACGATGGATTACAGATACAATCCGTACATCAACTACTCGAATACAATTGCTAAGTAAAAAGAATGAGACTTGAAAGCGGCAGAGTCTCCCTAGTGTTCTCGAAAAAAGGTCCCTTTCACTGTGCCCCTGCCTCTCTATTTATAGACGAAGATGGGTTGGACTTCCCTGATGGGCCTAGTAGCAAGATACCTCGGCCCAAAATGAGTAACTTCTGTGTGCCGAGCCATAAATGTCGAGCGAGAAATGTCGTGCGACAGATGCCGAACGATGTCTCCAAGCCAAATGAGGCAGTACGTTGAATGGAATGTGTAGGTCGAATGAGATCTGATGCCGTTCGAGGAGAGATTCCGAACGAGGCATGAATGCCGAGCGAGGCTGGAATGCCGAATGAGCCTGGAATGCCGAACGAGGCATGAATGCCGGTCGAAGCATGAATGCCGAACGAGGTTCATGCCGGACGAGACTGAATGCCGATTGAGCCTGAATGCCGAACGATGCCAGATGTGCCGAATGAACCTTTATGCCGAACGAGGATAGATGCCGAATGGCCTAGTTGTGCCGAACGAGCATTGACGTCGAACGAGGGTAAATACCGAACGAGCCCAAATACCGAACGAGGATAGATGCCGAATGGCCTAGCTGTGCCGAACGAGCATTGACGCCGATCGAGGGTAAATGCCGAACGAGCCCTCCCTATGCCAAGTCTCTTGTTTCCTGGTCAAACCACTGGGTAACACTTACCCCCCAAAGTGTATTATGTGGACAAACAAGATGTGCTTTGAATCACAAGTCCTCCATGTTTTTCTTCAAGCCCTGGCTTCGTCTTCTTGATATTGTCTTCTTCTGGATGTTGAACGAGGCATGTATGCCGAACGACATGTTAATGCCGAATGACATACGAATACCGAACGACTTAATTGATGCCGAACGACATCAAAGCCGAACGAGATCAATGCTGAGCCAGGGAGGTGTTTTGACCGATTCCACCGGTCGTTGTCCCTTCGACTTCCTTTCTTCCCCCTATAAAGGCCGGCACTTCACTTCTTTTCCTCTTTTTTACTTTTACCTTCATCTTATTTACGAACTTGCCTCTTACTTCTGCGAATTACATTCCCTTTCCTTCTCAAACATCACGCGCTGTCTCACTTCCTTCCCAGTCAATCGAATTCAATTAGAACCGCACTCCCTATTCCAGAATCTTCCCGAGCTTCGAGTCGTTTTTCTTTTAGGTGAGAACCTTTCCCTCTAACACTCCGTACCGATTAGAAAAACCAGCATAAGGCTCACATTCGTGAACCTCTACAAAATCGAGGTTAGTGGTAATCGCGTGGAACAGGAGTTAAGTGTGAGGCGTTGTTGTTGAGAGGAGTTTAAGGCCAGGCGGAGTGAAGGAAAGGAGTGGACGTTGGAGGTGCTTGAAGGAGCTATGGCTTAATGTGTCGAGCGATACGGCCCGGCACAGCTACGACTCGACATAATTTCTGTATGTCGACCGAGATTGGAGGGAAAAGCAGAAAAGAAGTAGTAATTAGGTAGAATGCCGAGCGGTGTGGCTTGGTATGACTTGCCGAAGGACTTTACCATGCCGGTCGGCAGGGATGGAGGGAAGGAGTAAAAGTGGTGTTCAGGATAGAACGCCGAGCGATGCGGCTCGGCACGAGCATGGTTCGGCATGATTTGCCGCATGTTGAATGGTGAAGAGGAAGAGTTGGAAGAGTGGTGTGCCGAACGGTGCGGCTTGGCATGCTTGTGGTTCGGCATGATTGTGGTTCGACATGATTGTTAAATGCCTAACGATGAAGTGGTTAGGTAGGAGGGTTGTGTACAATAGCAACACCGGCCGAATCTAATGCATAATTGACTAAACACATACCTTATGCCTGAACATAGGATAATGAACAAGGACAGACTCAAACAACAAAGCATATCGACCAATCCGGATAGATAACTCCCGTGTTTAAACAACTGAAAACTTGGACTTAAACTGCTTAATAGTAAATAACCTTTTGAATGCAGTGATGATGTCGAGTTCAAAATATAAATCATCTTACGACAAACCTTCGTAGACGGTCAGCGATGACGGTATTCGAAGATGACAATTTGAAGCTCAAACTCATTTTCTCAATTCAATGTCTTTCCACTACTTGGCACTTATATCTGAATGATTGCACTAGTTCACACACCAAATGGGGGGAATATTTATGTTGCTAAGTCTAATGTTAATTGTTTTTCAAGTATAGTTCAAACAGGTGCTTTGTCAGATTCGATCTTCATCAGAGATGTCTAGGAAATCTAGCTCTGCTACGGTCTCGGATAGACCCGAGCCATCCTCTCGACAAGAAGTTATATGAACCTCAAACCCGTCAACTATTCCTACTCAAGACTTACCGAGCCCTGCAACGGCGTCTGTCGACTTGGCCCCCGACGCTCTAGAAGCGGCAATTTTCTTAGACGACCCAATCGATTCCCAGGACTCAAAGATTAATGAAAGTACACTCCGTCGGATATGCTCTGTCCATGGAATCCCCTTCGATGACATGTTAGTTCCATCAGGGCATGATCGTCCGCACTTGCCCCCAGTTGGATATACAGCCTGCAACAGGTTTATGTGTTGGGTAGGCAGCGTACCACCATTCAATTCTTTTCTCCGTGACGTGCTACAATATATCAAGATTGCTCCCTCACAATTACATCCAAATAGCCATGCATTCATATACGGGACTTGCATCCTCTTCATGAGTGTCCTTTTCAGGCTTCCTACTTCCGGCGACATTCGCTGTACATCTACCGCTTTAAGAGACAGTCGGACAACCCATCTTTCAAATTTCTGGAGCCATATAGTAAATGCCAAATCTTGACTGGGGCATGGAGCAAATTTTCCCAGTACAAGCAAGCACTACAAGAAAATATATTATTAATAACACCATTTAATAATGCATTATTCTAAAGCGTTATTGTTTACCTTTAAATATTTTTTTTTACCCAATTAGTTTTGTATGTACATATGCAACGCTTTGGCCCCAAATTTTCGTCTCCCTCCCAAAAACACACCCAATTTCGTCTCCCTCCCAAAATAACACTCAGCAATTTTCGTTTCCCTCCTAAAACAAAATAACCCTAATCGAAGTTATACTCCATCTCCAATCTTTGAAATTCAGCTTTTGTACTCCATCTCCGATCTTCAACATTTCGCTCTTCAGCAGCTGTGAAGTCGACGATGTCAGGAACCCTAATCTCCAATCTTCGATCTTTAATTTTGCTCTTCATCAATATCTACCAGATTCATCCCGCTTCCTACGAAAGTAACATCTTTTTTATGCTTTATTCTTTTCAGCAAATATAATTTTGAGCAATGAAAAAAGTATGGGCTAATCCCATTAGCGCTCTGCCTAACACACGCACTCCCAATTTCTTCTGCCATCCCAATTTCTACAACCTCACGCTTCTTCATTTCAGACCTGATCTTGGCTCGCCTTCTCTTCCTTTTATTCAGGTCTGTACAGTTTGTGTTAATTCAACCATTTTATAGTTCTTGAGATTAACTGATGCGGTTAGCTATTAAGATGCTGAACTGATTAAACGAGAATTATGGACTTGTTTCATCATTATAGTAACACAGAAGTTAAGAGAAGCTTAGTTTGCCGTTAATTTGGCCACTGTTGAATGTGCTTATGCAAATCGGATTGAAATTCCATGGAGAGAAGTACAAATTACGGACTAAATATTTTACGGCACCCAAATATATATAAAATGTACATAGAGGACCATGTTGCTTTCATTGCGCATCCACAATTACAGACTCATGTTCTTTCAGTTCAGAACAATCATGCGGTTATGGTTAACTGATGAAATTGGTTGATTATTCTTACTTTCGTTTGTCAAATTATATGTATATTTATAGGGAAGTGAAGTAAAAGTTTATTTTTTTTTCAGTAATTAGCCACCTCTAATGTTTATTCCCTTTATCTATAAGTATGTAATTAACTAACAAGACGTACTGCATTCACTACTTTAATCCAATTTCTTTGACTACTTCCAATATTTGTCATGCACCGTTTTATGGAATCTATTTCTAAAATTGTTACACATTTACTGTGCACTCAGGGGGCACACCTTGTGGAAAACGCGATGAACCTTGACAGTATTCATAAACCAAGTAGTTCTCCCATACCCACTTAAGTTTTGCAGCATCACTTTCATCCCAAATCCAGTTCCACCATCGACCTCTACTTTTCGAACAAGTCATTCCATCAGATGTCATCACACAAGCATCTGCATTGTAATTGCGATAGTATTCAGTGAATGGTGCTTTGGTCCAGTTGGTTTTCACTTGACCTTTCCGAGTTGCCCATTCTTCTCCATTCCATAGAGCAACATAAGAATTCAATGGTTGGTTTGTCAAGAAAGGGATCCCTTGTTCTTGAGCATTCTTAAACACTCTTACAGGTACTTCATCAACTAACCACCTGTGTATACCTATTGCTTATGATTGGTTCATTATAAGTAGTATGAATTTTGACACTGTTGATTACTTACAATATGTTGTATGGGTTCCAGATAAAGGTATAGTTATGGAAGTCTGTAGTAGGATCAAACCATAGATAAATTTGTTGCTCCCTATCACCAATACCATTAGTCCACACATTGGTGTGTAGTATTAATGGCTCTCCTTTTACGTTTCCCAACAATTCGAAGTCCATTTCATCGTTTGTTGGGCGTGGTGATAGAAGCTGCATTTAAAATTTGATTTGTTATGCAATGAATACTAGTATGGATTTATGAATAAATAGTAGAGAGTTGGAAATTTTCATACAAAGAAAGATGTCACGACCCCTGCAGAGTAACCTTGTACTGCTTTGATTTGAACGTCAAACCGTCCATAAGTATATTGCTGTTTGCTTCGGGCTTCGGAACCTTGAGAATCCATGTCCATATAAAGTTGTAGTTGGTTTCCATCTTCATGTATGTTGGCATTTCCATATGTTACATCTGCATCTGTAATAAAGTTTTCGGAATATACAGTTGCAACAAAAGCATTAAGGAGTACAAAAGCTATGAAAATTAGGAAACTTTGTTTTGCCATTATTATAAACTGGCTTAAAGCTATAATATTTATGTTTTGGTGCTATAAATATACATTAAGGTTGAGGTAGCTTGTATAGAAAGATGGAACAAAGAACAATGATTTAAAGTTTTGATCCACTGAACACTAAACAAACATTTTCTTTCCACCGCTGAAACTTTCTAGATCTGGTTTATTTTACATTGTAATGTTGTTTAAGAGTCAAGGGATCAGGTGTCTTCTTCTCTTGTTAAATACGTTTATATCAATATATGCACCGCAAACTAAGTAAACCTGAGTTCGAAAGCAGCTATCCGCCGTCGATGTGCGCCCTACTTGGCCGCTATTCATGTCTTTGATGAGGGGGCCGATGCACAAGCATATGCATTCGCTTAGCCTGACTAGGTTTTCTTCTTTGTCCGTGCTTAAGGATTATTTGTTGCTTGATATAGAACGCCTTGTGAATGGATGTATGAGTGGGTGGGGTCATTCGTCGGTGATTATTTTGGCGGATCAGGCGAAGAAGATGATGTTTGATTTGACCGTGAAGCAGTTGATTAGCCATGATCCTGGTGAATTTGTGGAGAGTTTGAGGAAGGAGTATCTCAGGGTTATTGATGGATTTTTCTCAGTACCTCTGCCTTCTTTTCTTTCTTTTCCTTTTACCACTTATGGAAAGGCAATCCAGGTATCATTGTTTTTTTAATACTCTTTGCTTCTTCAGTATTATTGTCAATGCTTGGTAAATTGGACATTGTTTTAAACATATCTGAAAATTAGTAAAGTTATGTAAAAGGTGTATTATCAACAACGACAGTAAATTCTTCTGAAAATACCTATCATATATGTTTTAAGGTTGTTAGGAAGGGTGCACAATTTGCCTTATTATTAACAAAAAAAAAAGCATTTAAATTGTTTACTGCTATCATTGTGACTGATTTTTGCCTTTTTTATTAACATCTCGGCAATTTAATATGATGAACTACTCTTTGAGGGCATAATATATGATTGGATCAAACATATAAAATTGAGATGTCAATAATTTAATGTGTTCTACTTTCTTCTGTGAGCGTATGCTTGATGTGGTGAGAGTTTTAGTATTTTTTTTAATGGGTGAAAGTAGAGGTGGTTGACTAACTACGCATTTTAGTGGAACTAAAATAAGAGAAGGGGAAGAAAACATACTTAACTAAAGATAATTTAACTAACAAGTGATAAAATAAGTCATTGTCTGAGGGAGGTGCTCCTTGGGAGCTCAATGTGCATTCGCCCCTGTAGATGGCTGAGAATGGGAAATGAGTTTATATAGTTGTATCCATCTAATATTTTTCAGTTTGTTAGAGTATCTCTACATAATATTGATTAGGATGGTGATTTTCTAGGATCGTAATCTAAGTCAATTGGCATGTTCATGCATCTTTCTTCAAATTCTGTTGAGCCCGTATGTCCACAACACCCAAACTATAATTATTCTTGTATTTAATGTTAACACCGTTATTTAATCAATTAATTTGCAATGGTTTGGATGTAACTGGGCTCATGCAACACATAATATAAGATCATGTATGAACACTAAATTACATAACCTGGATAAAGGGATAAAATTATATAATAGCCTTTACAAGAAATCAGAGGTTTGATCCCCTCTAAGGTTTATTGGAGGTTAGATCCCCTCGAAGTAATCATTGCACTTTATTTTATTGTTAAATCTAGTTGTTTCCTATCTGTATGTACAAAAATTGCACTATCAATTTGCATGTGCTTTTTGTTAATTTAGGCAAGGAAGAATGTGGAGGATTAGTTAAGAGGGGTGGTAAGGAAGAGACAGGAAGAGAAAAGGATGAAAGTAGATGGGGTAGAATGTGAAGAAATTAGTGGGAATAAATACCAGAAGATGATGTCAATTGATATGTTGGATGAGTTGATAAAGTCTGATGAAGGATTTACGGAGGAGCAGATGGTGGATTTTCTGTTGGTGCTTCTTGTGGCAGGATATGAGACTACCCCTATAGTTATGACACTGGTCGTTAAATTTGTTACTGAAACTCCTCAGGCACTTGCTCTTCTTAAGGTAATACATTCTAGTAATTCAATTTGAATTCTTTCTTTTGAGTAACCATGAACATGAATGCATGATGGCATAATCTTATTAATACTTTACACTTTTTTCTGTTTGTACTCTATAATACATTTTTTGTTTCTTTGTGTTTACTTCGCAGGCTTATTTGGAAGGAAGCAAGGTCCTTAGTACGCAACTAGATCAGATCTTGCATGTTGGACCTCTGTAATGTTTGTACTCTATAATATTTGGAAGGATTGCTTTAATGTTCCCACTCTGTAATGTTTGTACACTTATTAAATTGACATTATTTTCTGTTTCTTTGTGTTAACTTGGCTGCAGGCTTATGTTTTATTCAATGGTTATGCACTTGCTTTAATGTATGTACACTGTAATGAAAAATATATCACATTTCTTTCTGAGCATGCTCTTGTGTTATATTTGTTGATTATAATCTTTATTTGTTTATGTAGATTTAGTTTGATTGCTATTATTAAAATGTAATATATATGCAAAATGGTGTTATAAAGATTTCCAATTCCGTTAAGATTTAGCTGTATTATAGCGGCTATAATGAGCTATTGAATAAATATTTTATAGCGGCAAAATGGTATTATAAAGATTTCCAGTTCCGTTGAGATTTAGCTGTATTATATCGGCTACAGTGAGCTATTGAATTAACATACCATAGCGGCGAATTTGTGTTATAAAACTAATCTCAACCATAGCGGCATATTTTGTGTAATAAATATTCAACAGTTTTTTATAACATGTCGATATACAGCGCTTATCAAACCGCTATGGTTGTGATTAATAGCGGCTATATGCTGCTATAAAAGACACTTTTTGTTGTAGTGAAGAGTGGTTCTACGTTCATTGTCCTTCCTGTTTCGCTAGGAGATGGGTGGAAGGGAGTAAGTTCGTTTTCTAGATCAACACTTGAATTTTGCGGAATCTGCATCTTTTCTGACTCTTTATCCAGTTTTTCAGGTATCAATCCACGTCCCGAAGGCTCCGGATACTCTGAAGCGGTGGCAACTATCCGAGCTCTCCCCGCAGAAGATCGGGACATCAAATCTCTCATTTCAAATGAGTCACTTGCGAGATTTGGGCTGCTGGCGGAAGGTCGCCAAATAAACCTTCCCCAAGGCGTCATTCTATCCAGACTTGCCTCAGGCAAGGAAAAAAGGCAGGCTGGGCCTTCAACACGTAACGCCCCAGACACGCCGGAAGAGGTAGAAATTAGAGAAGGCAAGACGCCCGAAGTACCGGGTGAAAATGTTAGTCCCACCCAGGACTCGACGGTCGAAGTCCATGATATTGAAACGTCATCTTCCCTTTCCAAGGGAAAAAAGAAATTGACCTATAAGTTGAGGAGAAAGAAAGTGGGCGGAACTTCTAAAGTTACTCTTATTCCAGAGGAGAGAGAACCTTCCCCCCAACCTTTAGAAAGTTCATTGAAAGGTCTATCGAATCTCACCATCCCTGACGATCTGCTCAATTATGGTTTCGATGACTCAGAAGCGCTTAAGCTTCATTCGCCCGCCAGAGGCAATGCAGGCGATCAAGCCCACGTCCAGGGAGAAAAAACTCCTATTAGTGAAGATAAAGAAACTGGTCCGTCGGGGGGAACACTAGGACACACACGGATATGTGCACTTCACCCTACGCTTCAATCTTTGCCATCGCCCCGATCTTTTCTAACTTGTCGTTATTCTCATTCTATGCATGTGACATGGGACGCTCCAACGGATTCGATCATCTCCACGGCTCATCCATTTTCCATCATTCTGGCTGGGATTCGGGCTCCGGCAAGCGCCGGGATAGAGACGACTCCGGAGACCAAGACAACCTTCCCCGAGAGTCGACTTATCGAAAGAAATCACACAGCCAATCTTCATACTCCCGCGATCTCCCTTCTCAAACAGAGCAAGGCAGAGAGAAGTTTTCGCAGAAGGGTCTCAACCTGATGTTTCCCGTGATCAACATTTCGGTTCATCTAGCACACGGCAGTCTCGGGAACATCATAAAAGAACAAAACTTTCAAAGCCACCTCCCCCTGTTCCTGCAGCAGACCCAACGATATCGGAGAAGCTGGCCGAGCTTAAAGATAAATTTCCCAAAATCTTCTTTGACGGCCTGAAGTTCCTTCCATCAATTCATCACAATCCGGGGCATGTCAAGCAGAGTGCCATCGCTTGCAACAACGACATTTATATTCAACATGACGCGTTTGTTCATTTAGTCGAAAAAGTCTTGGAAGTTTCGGTTGAGCGTCAACATGAGATTGACCGCTAGAAGCTTAAAGCCATTTTTGATAAGGACATTATCAAAAATCAGGATGAAGAACTCTCTTCGTATAAGTCCCAACTCGAGGTTGCCGAATAGAGTGCTAAAGACACTGCGGAGGTCGTCAACCGCCTAGAGATGACTCATAAAAAGAAAATTGACGAAGCGGTCCAACGCTGTGAAGCCCTGGCTTTAGAAAAGGACTCCGTTCAAAAAGAAAGGGATGCACTTGCCCTGCAGGTTAAAGAGTTGAAGGAGCTACTCTCTAAGGAGAAAGAAGAGAAGATAGCTGCTCAAGAGGAGTCCCAACGATATTGCAACAAGATTGTTGCTACACGACTCTTGAAGGCAAAGCTCGACAATGAGCTTTCTAAAGTCGGGATGGTGAAGGATATAGCCCGTGAAGAGGGCAAAAGAATAGCATCCGCGGAGATTGACTCCCGCCTTGAGGCGATTACAGAGGCTGGCAGAGAGGAGGTCAAGTGCATGTTCGACCCGCTGATAGCCGAATACAACGCCCGTGTCCTCATGCACCGGGATTTGACTTTCTTAGGCGAAGGCTACCTTGAATCCCTAGCCGAGGCATGGGAGACTTTGATAAAGATTAGAAAGGTGGAATCGGGTGTCGAGGAGGTCGATGAAGATGCTTTAGTGAAAGAATTTCTCAGGGGGAACGAGCCTTCAGACTTGTTCGCAACAATGGCCCTTTTTGGCAAAGGCTCTTCTCCATCAAAGGAGAAAAATGACATAGCTGGTCCGTCTGGAACCGAGGCTGCGGCTCCTCCTTCTACTCAATCGGCCGATCGGCCAGCACTTGATCCATTCGAGCAACACGTTGGTTACGATCCGGAAGATCCCGGCCTCGGATTCACGTGCTATCCCCCATTCTAGAAGGGCGAGACTCCTCGGACGGCTGAAAGCCAGCAAGAAACCGGTATATAACTCTTCTCCTTACAGTTCAAAGAACTGTCGTTTTCGGCGAAAGGCTTTCATGTCCTAACGTTTATCTCTTGTGATTTTATGCAGGTCGTTCTAACCCCGATCCGTCTCCAAGGAGCGATGACGCCAAGGAGAAGATGGGGAAAACAAGCGAGGCTACTCACGCGGAAGTAACCCCCGGTCTTGATGCTCAGGTGATTGGGGCGCTTGACGAGGATAAGTCTAGAACCTCGTCTCCCGTTGAAGAGAGTTACAAAATTGAAATCACGGGCGCTTCTGAACACACTTCTAAATTGAGCATGAAGGAACAGCTTGAGGAAGATCATAAGAAGAAAGTTGAGGTCAAGGTCGAGTCTCAAGTAGTAGAACTTGACGATCCGTTGAACATGCCTCTAAAAGTCATTCTTCCTGGCAAATCCAAACCACTGGATGTTCCTCCTCCCACTCCTGACACCATTTCTCTGGCGAGCAAAACGTCCAAGAGAAAGCGCGTGGGGGAGGAGTCGTCCGATAAAACGAAGGAAGAAAAGAAGCTAAAGGAATCGAAGAAGTAGCCACTACACTCGTTCAACGAGGGTTAACTTAGATTATGCAACTACTTTTACTTATTTATTTTTGTAGTCAACGTAGACAGACTTTTGACTCCGAGTTTTGGAGGAGTGGTTGTATAACCCCATTTTGGATTAGTGAATAAAGTTTAGTTTCTTTGCCTTTTAAATGACTCCTGTTTTTTAGCTTTCTGTATAACTGTGGTCAAAACTCAAGTTCTTGTGAGTCACATGAACCTCCAACCCATTTTCACATTGCTCGAAGATTCTTTAGATTTGTACATCTCTTATTTCACATTTTTGGTACTTAGAATATTTTTTAATTCGCGCTCTGGGGACTTAGAGTACTCCAGTCCGCGTTCAAGGGACTTGGAGATTTAAGTCATTTATACTCTAGTCCGCACTCCGGGGACTAAGAGTACTCCAGTCCGCGTTCAGGGGACTTGGATATTTAAGTCGTTTATACTCTAGTCTGCACTCCGGGGACTTAGAGTACTCTAGTCCGCGTTCAGGGGACTTGGAGATTTAAGTTGTTTATACTCTAGTCCGCACTCCGGGGACTTAGAGTACTCCAGTCCGCGTTTAGGGGAATTGGAGATTTAAGTCGTTTATACTCTAGTCCGCACTCCGGGGACTTAGAGTACTCCAGTCCGCGTTCAGGGGACTTGGAGATTTAAGTCATTTATACTCTAGTCCGCACTCCGGGGACTTAGAGTTCTCCAGTCCACGTTCAGGGGACTTGGAGATTTAAGTCGTTTATACTCTAGTCCGCACTCCGGGGACTTAGAGTACTCCAGTCCACGTTCAGGGGAATTGGATATTTAAGTCGTTTATACTCTAGTCCGCACTCCGGGGACTTAGAGTACTCCAGTCCGCGTTCAGGGGAATTGGAGATTTAAGTCGTTTATACTCTAGTCCGCACTCCGGGGACTTAGAGTACTCCAGTCCGCGTTCAGGGGACTTGGAGATTTAAGTCGTTTATACTCTAGTCCGCAC
The DNA here is from genome assembly GCA_030737815.1 of Allium fistulosum. Classification (NCBI taxonomy): domain Eukaryota; kingdom Viridiplantae; phylum Streptophyta; class Magnoliopsida; order Asparagales; family Amaryllidaceae; genus Allium; species Allium fistulosum. Next base: position 859,131,549 of record CM060907.1, read on the forward strand.
TTCGGGGACTTAGAGTACTCCAGTCCGCGTTCAGGGGACTTGGAGATTTAATTCGTTTATACTCTAGTCTACACTCCGGAGACTTAGAGTACTCCAGTCTACGTTCAGGGGACTTGTAGATTTAAGTCGTTTATGCGAGTTCGTACGTCAGACAGAATAATGTAACTCCAGTTGTTTGCCACCGGATTATAAGCACAGAAACATCGGTAATTCATAGAAAAGATGGCTTCAAGCCTTTATTAATGAAAACAAACTAAATCATCCGACTACATGCTTAAAAGGAAACTAAGAATCAATGGAATAAAAACATACGGGAAATAATTGCACCTAAAGCATGAAAGAAACATGCTAAATATAACAACGTCGCAAATGTTCACTGTTCCACGCTCGAGGGATTGTCACGCCATCAACGGTCGCTAGCTTGAAAGTTCCCTCTCCAAGCTTCCGTTCAACGACATATGGACCTTCCCAGTTGGGATTCATACGTGATGGTACCGGGAAAACTCGTTTCAAAATGAGATCACCCACATCAAAGATTCTTGGGCGGACTTTTTCATTGTAATATCGCTTGACTCGGTGCCTATATGCTGCCGCCCTTAACCCGACTTCTTCACGTTTTTCATCAACGAAGTCCAGTGATTCCAACAAGAGATCTTGATTCATCTTAGGATCATAATGTGTCACCTGATGTGATGGAACTTCAAGCTCCACGGGTATAACAGCTTCCGAGCCGTATGCCAATGTGAATGGAGTATGGCCAGTCGCGGACTTGTGGGTAGTTCTATAAGCCCATAGCACTGTTGGAAGTTCATCTACCCACTTGCCTCTAGCCTTTTCCAAACGCTTCTTTAATATGGACTTGATTATTTTGTTCACGGCTTCAACTTGTCCATTAGCCTTCGAATGAGCAACGGCGGCGAACTTTTTCTCAATGTCGTACTTTAAACAGAAATCTTTGAATTCCCTACTTTCAAATTGAGTTCCGTTGTCTGTAATGATGGTTCGTGGAAGGCCAAAGCGGCATATAATGTTTCGTACGACGAAGTTAATGACCTTCTTGGAGGTGATTGTGGCTAAAGGCTCTGCCTCGGCCCATTTTGTGAAGTAGTCGACCGCAACTATCGCGTATTTTGCACCACCTTTGGATATAGGCAAAGAATCGATTATGTCGATTCCCCAGATTGCAAACGGCCAGGGACTAACCATTTGCGTGAGTTCCGTCGGTGGAGCTCTCGGGATTTTTACGTATCTTTGACACTTGTCACATTTTCTTACGTAGTCTGCAGCATCCCGATTCACAGTTGGCCAATAATATCCATAGCGGAGGATATTTTTTGCTAGTGTCTGCCCCCCAGTATGGTCGCCACATTCTCCTTCGTGAACCTCCTCCAAGACCCGCTTTGTCTCATCATGGGCAATGCACCGCAGTAAGTGGACCGAGAACCCCCTCCGATACATTACTCCTCCCTGCATCACATATCGCGCGGCTTTGCGAGTGACCTGTCGTATTTCGCTTCTTCTTCCGAGCAAAGTCCCGTTTAGCAGGTATTGTTTGAATGGGGTTATCCACGACTCCTTCTCGATTTTCGTTCCCAACACAAAATCGACTTCCATCACATCTATGCTTGGAGCATGTAAGGTTTCGATGGGAACTAAGCCCATTTGCTGTGCATCACCAGTGCTTGCGAATTTGGCCAACAAGTCGGCTTCCTTGTTCTGTTCATGCGGGACATGCGAAATGTCATAATGTTCGAAGTTCGCTAATAGTTCCTAAACCAGAGCAAGGTACGGAGCAAGCTTTTGTCCCCTTGCTTGGTAATCTCCTCGCACTTGGTACACCACCAGCTGCGAGTCACAAAAGATTTCAACTGATTTTACCCCGAGTTCTCCAACAAGCTTTAAACCAGCAATCAATGCTTCATATTCTGCTTTATTATTTGTAGCTGGGAAATTGAGCTTCAAAGCATAACAAATCGCTCGATTTTCTGGAGTCACAAGAACTACACCAGCCCCGGAGCAATGGTCGTTTGATGCCCCATCGGTGTACAATTTCCATTGAATGAAGGGAATGACACTGTGACCATCTGATTCGTCTGATACAGTAAACTCAGCGATGAAATCTGCTAATGGTTGTCCTTGTATGGCTCTTCGTGGAAGGTGGGTAATATCAAACTGACTCAACTTGATATTCCATTTTAACATCCTTCCAGATGTTTCTGGTCGTTGGAGTACCTGTCGCAGGGGTTGATCGGTATAGATACTGACTGAGTGTGCTTGGAAGTATGGACGCAGCTTACGTGATGCAATCACCAAGCAATAGGCCAATTTCTCAATTTTAGGGTAATTTCTTTCTGCCCCCATTAAACGTTTACTAACGTAATACACCGGCTTTTGGACTCGGTCCTCCTCGTGGACCAAAGCCGCACTTATAGCATGCGGGGATACGGCCAAGTATACGTACAACATTTCATGGTCCACTAGTTTCGACAGCACCGGAGGACTTTCCAAATGCCTTACCAGATCTCAGAATGCTTCCTCACAGTTGGATGTCCATTCGAAATTCCTCTTTCCTTTCTTTATTATATCGAAGAAGGGAATACACTTGTCTGTGGCTCTGGATATGAATTGACTTAGCGCAGCCACCTTTCCATTCAAGCTTTGCACCTGTTTTATAGTTCTAGGCACTTGTATATCTCGAATAGCTTGAATCTTTTCCGGGTTAGCTTCAATTCCCCGGGCATTAACAATGAATCCCAAAAACTTCCCTGACGCAACGCCGAAGGAACACTTCAGAGGGTTGATCTTCATTCCATAATATCTGAGTATGCCAAACATCTCTGCTAATTCTCGAATGTGGTCATTTGACTGTCGTGACTTCACGGGCATGTCATCCACATAAACTTCCATTGTTCTACCAATCTGATATTTAAACATTCAATTCACCAAACGCTGGTACGTCGCCCCCGCATTTTTCAATCCGAAAGGCGTTATAACATAGCAATATAGCCCAACGTCTGTGACGAAGCTGGTGTGTTCCTGGTCTGGAATGTGCATCGGGATCTGATTGTATCCCGAGTACGCATCCATGAACGACAATAACTCGTGTCCTGCTATAGAGTCGACCAACTGATCAATTCTAGGTAATGGGAAGCTGTCCTTAGGGCACGCTTTGTTTAAATCGGAATAATCTACTCAAGTTCTCCGTTTCCCATTCGCCTTTTTTACTAGCACGGGGTTTGACACCCATTCAGGGTAGAGGGCGTCGCGGACGAACCCATTAGTTTTGAGCTTGTCCACCTCCTCTCTGAGAGCAGTGGACCTCTCCGGGTCCATTCCTCTCCTTTTTTGTTTGACTGGGACATATCTCGGGTCTATGTTCAACATATGACTCGTGATAGCGGGAGAAATCACGCACATGTCGGAATGTGTCCAAGCGAAAACATCGAGATTCGCTGGGAGAAAATCAATAAGGTCCTAGGTCATTGAGGGGCTGAGCTGTCATCCAATCTTCAGTACTCGCGATGGATCGTCTCGGCTGACTAAAATGTCAATTGTCAGTTCAGCCGGTGCTGCTTTTCTTCCCTGGGTTCCTCATCGTTGTCTCTCGGATCTATGTCTCTGTAGATCCGATAATTTTGCCCGAGCCAGGGCTCGGGCATTACTTGTCAATTGTCAGTATTCTGGATGCGGACGGAATTGTCTACAACCTTTCCTTTCTCCCTCCGCTGGGCTTCTCGGAGCTCAGCCACATAACATGCACGACTGGTTGCCTGGTCGCCATGAACAACACCTACTCATTTGTCAGTCGGAAATTTTAAAGTCAAACACCACGGGGCCAATGCTGCCCTAAACTCAGCCAGGGTCGGTCGGCCCAAAAACACATTGTATGGAGAATCTACATCCAAAACTACGAAAGGTAGGATTCGCACCCTCCTACGCTCACCTTGTCCCAGTTCAACTGGCAACTCAACATACCCCACTACATCAGTCGCTGCACCATTAAAGCCATGTATACGAGCTTTAGATGGCTTCAAATCCTTCGTCTCCATCTTCATCTGGTCATAAGCCTTCTTGAAGATGATATTGACAGAACTTCCACAATCAATTAAAATTCTTTTCACAAAAGCCGGCCCGATTGTCGAAGATATGACCATCGGGTCAATGCTAGGAGCCTCCACCTGGTCAGCATCTCTGCTCCTGAATACTATATCGTCTGTCATCATGCGCAGCTGTTTAGCAGGGGTCCCATCCTCCACGTTGGAACAACACTCAAAATCTACATGCCTCAGGGAATTAGCATACCGCTCCATTTCTTGCCAGTTCTTATCTGCAGGGTAAGGTCCGCCGATGATCGTGTTTATGACCAGTCTGCCTACGGTCCGAGCAGGCTCCTTGGGGTGACATGGAGCTGGTGCACGACCGGGATTGGACGTTCCCTGTCCACCTTCTTGCGGATTCTTTACAAACTCCTGTAACTTTTTCTGCCTAATTAACTTCTCTATAGCGTCGTGTAGGTGTCTGCACTCTTCAGTATTTTGCCCATAAGTCTCATGAAAGCGGCAATACTTTCTGGTCCGCTTTTGTTCCTCGGTTGACTCCTTTGGGCGTGGCTTTTTGTACTGAAAGGTATTGCAAGTTGATAGGTAAATATTTTCAAGAGATGCATTCAGTGGGGTGTACTCGTTGTAGGTTGGAATTCTCGGCTTCCATTTCCCCGCTTCTCTCTTCTTCCCCTGATTTCTTCCTCCGGATTCCTTAGACTGTCCGGGCTTGTTCTGGACATTGACCTGAACTTTCCCCGAGTTGTCTCCGGATTGCTTCACAGCGATGTTGCTTTTCATGGTCTCCTGAATGGGCCCCGGTGCCTTATCTCGCCTTATCCACCTGGCTTCCTCTCTTCTTATGAATTGATGAGCTTTAGAGTAAAAACGCTCTAGCGTAGTTGGAGGTTTTCCTGCTAACCAATCTCCAAACTCTGAATCCGGATCCACACCTCGCATCACAACCATAAGAATTGCGTGATCATTGGGATTACTGACTTCAGTAGCCGCAACATGGAATCTCTGCAAATACACCTTCAATGATTCCCTTGGAGCTTGGATCACACTTGATAGAGACATCATGTCCTTGGGACGAGTAGCATGTATTCTGAACTGTTCTATAAATTTCTTCGCCAACTCCTCGAAACTGGATACGGACCGCGGAGGAAGTCGGGTGAACCACATGGTAGCGATCCCAGATAGAGTTATTGGAAAGCATCTACACTTGGTTGCATCATTTGCTCTAGTTGAATCCATTATCCATTCGTACCTCATCACATGTTGCCTAGGATCGTTCTTTCCTTCGTAGACCGGGATAGTCGGCATGCTGAACTTCCTGGGGTACTTAGCCTGTAGAACAGTGTCTGTGAATGGAGTATGACTCCTGGACACTCCCTAATCATCATTTGATAAGCCTTGATTCTCTTTCATCAACTATCTGATCATGGCTGTCAGGTCTGGGGTTTGTATGGAAGAAGTAAGGTTGGAGTCTGTCCTATGGGATTGATCAGGTTGATGCCTCCTCTGCTGGCGATCGGCCAAACGTGCATCTTGAGGTTCGACATCATTGGCGTCTTGGTGAGCTGGGCGTCCAGCTTCCACACGCACTCCAGCTCCTAAGTTTTCCGCCCCTGCTTGGTTGCGATCTCCGAGGTGTAGGCGATCTCTAGTTGTTTGATCGGCAGCACTTGCCTGTGTAGTTTCAGTCTTGCGGCGTCTACGCCTAGGGGGTTCATCAGATGAAGTTGAGCTATCAGATGAAGAGTAAGGAGCTGGACTCCCCTCAGCATTCTGATGTTGTTGTTGAGTGAGCTGTGCCATAAGGTTGGCGTTGGCTTGCATCTGCTCTCCAAGTTGTCTCCTGCTTTCCATGAGCTCTCTCATCAAGTCGTTGAACTCTGTTCTGGTAACAACTTGTATTTGGTCCTGGGCGGTAGTCCCTGCACCCAGATTTGCTTGCTGATTGCTAGGTCCCACTTGTTGTACGCTAGCGGTCTCATGGGCGTCCGCGTTATGAGAGGCTGATCTGGTATGTGGTATTCCCATTGTAGAGTTATTGGTAGGAACTCTGAGTAGAATCAACGGACATCTTATGAATGACTCGGATCTCCTTCGGGGGATTTATTCAATCCAGTAGCTTCAAAGCAGCCTGAGAATTCGATTCTCAGTGAAAGCACCAAAGTGTTAGCACCAAAATTGGTCACTAACCCCCTTTTAGAAAGATTGTGTGCAGTGATTAATGAAGAAAGTAAATTGAAACAGAGAATTGTATGCTAAGCTGAATGCAAAGACAAGAACACCAAATTTATAGTGGTTCGACATAACTGCCTACGTCCACTTTGAAGTTAATCTTTATTGCTTTACTCAACGATTGATTACAGATACAATCCGTACATCAACTACTCGAATACAATTGCTAAGTAAAAAGAATGAGTCTTGAAAGTGGCAGAGTCTCCTTAGTGTTCTCGAAAAAAGGTCCCTTTCACTATGCCCCTGCCTCTTTATTTATAGACGAAGATGGGTTGGACTTCCCTGATGGGCCTAGTAGCAAGATACCTCGGCCCAAAATGAGTAACTTTTGTGTGCCGAGCCATAAATGCCGAGCGACAGATGCCGAACGATGTCTCCAAGCCGAACGAGGCAGTACGTTGAGTGGAATGTGTAGGCCGAATGAGATCCGATGCCGTTCGAGGGGAGATGCCGAACGAGGCATGAATGCCGAACAAGGCATGAATTCCGAGCGTGGCATGAATGCCGAACGAGCCTGGAATGCCGAACGAGCCTGGAATGCCGAACGAGGCATGAATACCGGTCGAAGCATGAATGCCGAACGAGGTTCATGCCGGACGAGACTGAATGTCGATCGAGCCTGAATTCTGAATGAGGCATGGATGCCGAACGATGCCAGATGTGTCAAATGACCCTTTATGATGAACAAGGATAGATGCCGAACGGCCTAGTTGTGCCGAACGAGCATTGACGCCGAACGAGGGTAAATACCGAACGAGCCCGAATGCCGAACGAGGATAGATGTCGAACGACCTAGCTGTGTCGAACGAGCATTGACACCGAACGAGGGTAAATACCGAACGAGCCCCCCCTACACCAAGTCTCTTGTTGCCTGGTCAAACCACTTGGTAACAATAACCAATCACTTTAAGGAATGAATAATCAACATGCTTTATTTTCCATACATCTTCTAGAATCTTCATATCTATAGCAGTAAAAAGTGTGTGGTTGATGAGAAATACTACCACAGATTTCGCTTCTGCCAAAAATCCTTGTTCTAAACTAGTAGTCATTCTCAAGCTCATAGCTGTCTGCTATAGTATGCGACACATGCTCTCCGTCACTCCATGACAATGTGACTTGATAGAAATAGAAAAATCTCTAACTATATGCTTGGACCTACAATAGTTAGTGAATTCTTGTGATAGAAATTTACTACTATTTCCAACTTTGACAGAAATTTACTACTATTTTCAACTTTGAGAACTTTTAAACGCTTCTTTGACTTCTTCTCCACTGAGGTCTTCCTCTTTAAAAGGATATATGGCATTTTGCAGACTCACATGGAGTGAGATGAAATCATTTTTTTCATGGTTAAACAAGCAAATTTAATTTAAAAGGTTGACATGATTAATCTTAGGTTGACATGATTAATCTCATTTAAAAGGATATATGGCATTTTTTATACTTATATGGAGTGAGATGAAATCATCTTTTCATGGTTAAACAAGCAAATTTAATTTAAAAATTTTGGCTATATTTTAACAGTACCATATACGATGATATAGTTTAATCATTGATGTAATGGTCCACCTTTTCGACCCTCGAATTTGGACACTAATACATCCACGGTGTTCATGCGCTGAACATCTAAGTGTCAAAAGACAAAACGTTAACGTAAAAAGAAAAGGAAGAAAAGAAAACCGTACAAAAAAGAAGAACACAATATCAGAATCTCACATGCAGAACGATAATATATAATATCTCAAAAGGTCTTCATCAAAAGAAAATTTTGATATATATACATAAATCGGAGTAAACTAACCTACCATAATCCTGGATAGTTATAACAATCTATCCTCATAAATGCTGGTAAATACAAATCAATGTAGTGAAAATAAAATACGTTAGGAAATCATCTAGCTCCTCTTCAAGGACTCCAATGAACCATAGTTAAATTTGGAAATATAATTGAGCTGACCTGATCATTATAAGAAAATAACATCCGGATTAGTATGGTAAACCAATGTGAGAAACTCAAATCATATGAATTATTTTATCTGTAAAACCCTTCAAAATAAGGGTATCTCGTAAGATTGCGCCGCAAATAAACACAGATGGGCTTTTACCTTATGATAACCAAACCATTTCTATTATAAAATCAAATGATAATTGTCTAAGGTGTGAAATATACATAATCACATAGTTATTATGCATGTGAGTGTACGTCACAACAATAATAGATATACAATCACAACCGCTAAGGCGCATTCGCTAATTGTCTAGGATTCCATGGAGGTGCACTCAATATTTCGAGAACGGTCCCTTGAACAAGGATCAGAGATATTCTTTCGAGCATCGTATATCTCTAGATAAAATATACAATAGGAAAGACATAGATGGTCCATACCCAAACACATGGCATTACGTCACATCACTCCCGCATGGATATCTGTAAGCGTCACTAGAATAGGGTGCATGCACCATTTAAGTTAGCTAAACCCCATAGGTTATGTCTCCTATATCTGGTTTAAAACTTGTTAGATAACGACGGAAGTTTCTACCGATTAGAAAACCATTATTAGAAAAACATTGTTAGAAACTACAAGCACACGACGGATAATCGTAGTATGTATGCGAGTATGGGTCGATCCATAGGGAAAGAAATAAATTCTAATAATACTGAATCAAATTAACCTAAAGTTTTGAAGGGGTTTTAGACAAAGGAAATTTTAGAAAATAAGCTAGAGGAAAAGTGAATAAAACTACGATATTAAGGAGAAATTTAGAGGCAAATCCACTTCCAATCATTCATATAAATCAATACAAAATTCACTTATAATCTCTCATTAAAATGTTAAGTAGAAATGATAGATGTGCTTATTATAAGTATGATTTATTTGTGCTATTAATTAGCATAACTTAAATCATCAAACTCTAACACCCCATTCAAACCCACTTATCAACACACATGAAAATGAGATGAAAAATAAAAATAAAATATATTTAAGTATGATCTATTTACCATTAGTTAGTAACATAGACCATCAAATTTTGATTTTAGTTTCACATTCATTATCAAAATCACTTAGGCAAATGATCAAATAGTTTATGTTTTAAATGGAGTTAAGCATAGCCTATTTGAGATGTCAACATAGGCTATCAAAAGTCAGTAAAAAAGAAACAATAATCACCACCGTTATATTTTCCATAAAGCACGTATTAGAGATCATAAATAAAATCATTATGTTAATTTAATATGTTTCATGAGAGCTTCATTATCCCTAAATTGAAAGGGTTTAGCTACTCAAATTTGAAAATATGTTAACATAAATGATTTCAACATAAAATAAAAGGAAAATGAGAGCTAGTTACAAGAAGAGAGAACTAACTCCTTGCATAAAATAAATCTAAACTAATTGCATATTAAAAGAGAGCATAAGATAATAAAAGAACATAAAAGAAAGTTGAATAAAAGAAATGAGCATGTAAACAAAAGCTAATAAGAAGAGGGCTAAGAAGCCATTAAAAAGACATTTTATTTATCATTGATTTTGTGGCTACAACTTGTGTGAATAGAAGAAGATAGTTAAATGAAACATAAGGGGTATTTATACATGCTTAAAACCTTAATTCATATTTTAGGGGACTTCCTAAAATGCCCTTGAGAAAGTGTAACCTCCAAGTAATCATTAGGGAAATAATCAATTTCCACTAACATGCATTTAAGCCTCCATTAACATGTGCATGTGCTTTTATTTATGGATCATATGGTAGTGGGTATGTAGGCTCCTCCATGTTGCACAAATTCATTTATTTCCATTCTCCATTTGCGTTCAACATATGTGCATGCATTTATCCATGAAACCTCTTCATATTTGCACTCTATTTCCATTAAATAAAAATAAAAATATGCGAATAAATTTTCTCATAAATCACACATAAAATTAACATTTTACTCCTCAAATAAAGATTGAATAAATGATGATTTGAAAAAAAAAATTAAATTTTGGTTTAAACATGTAAAATACCCTAATATGTTCATTTATTTAATTAAAAGAAGATTAAATATGGAAGTAAAAATATGCACTTTTATGTGCACATCAAATACCTCTATACTTATCTTTTTATTCGTCCTCGAATAAACTAAACTAGGGTATCCTTTTTTGTAGGAAACACGATTGCATTGAGTGTATGCAACATGCCGTTAAATTTCTAGGTGTCCCTAGTAGGACGAGTGTTGTCTTGTGAGGGTTTTCAGCGGATACTACCCACAAAATCCAAATGCAATATGTAGATTCTAATGCGACTACATGATGAAAGTTTCCAAAATATTTACAAATGCCAAATTTACTTTTAAATTGACACAAGTTAAATATAAGTTTTGGTCATTATCAAGAAATTCTTGTCCTTTTACTCATCAAAATTTCCAATAAAAATTAAGTTAACATCACAATTGGACTCTAGTTTGGCTAGTTGTTTCGGTTGAAAACATAGTGCAATTATGAAATGAACCCTTTAGTTGATTATTAAAGTTATGCAAAGTGGTGTTTTATTTCTTTTAAATAACAAGTCAAATCAAATAAGTGAAAATAGTGCTTGGATTTTAATTGCTTGCTCTCTCTATTTTGAAAAATATGAACATTAATATTATTTATACATCTAACTCGGATCAACTGAGACCAGATATACCGATCATGCACTGCCTTTCGGGCTTATGTAAGAAGAGTACAGAGCGTAGCGAGTGTACACACTTGCGTGTGAACACATGTCTCTAGGTGGTTATTATTATTATTATAAAATTTATTTACACACAACTAACTCAGATAAACTGAGGCCAGATATACCAACCATGCACTGCCTTCTCTTACATGAGAAGGGTACAGAGCATGGCGAGTGTACACAATTACATGTGAACACCTAACTCTAGGTGTTTGTTTTTTTATAAAAACTTTTTTTTCTTCTTTTATTATTTTATTTTTTAGAGAGAGAGTTATGCAAAATCATCTTAGCACCACTTAACTTAAAAGATCAAAAATGTTATCGCCTTTACTTTAAATCAACCACCCTTTTAAAGAAAGATTACAATAGGACATATTTCATAATTATCACCTATGAACCTTTCTAGATACTAGTTAAACCATAGTTACTTGTAATCAAACTTTTATTTTTGTTGAGACAAGTAATTTTTCAAAAATTTCAATTTAATAACAAGAACATATACTTATCCTATAATGCTTCTTCAAAAGTAAATTAATATGCTAAAAAAAGAAAATTTGATTTGGGATTTTTTTTAAGTTTTGAGTTTTGGAAAGAAAATGGAAAAAGTAAACCATGAAAAATCAAAATAAACATGAGAATCCCCCCACTTGATTTTGATTGTGTCCCCACAGTCAATGCATGATACAATGAGTGTAACAGGGAAAAAATCTGTACATATTTACAAGAGAGGGCTAACATTTCTTACTAGACGTAGTATGGCTCATGAAGAGTGATGAGCTCCTCCTCTCAATCACTCGACAATTCCAAGTAAGGTTTTAAACGAAGACCATTAACTTTAAAAAGGGATCCATCCCTAGAGTTTTCTATTTCTATGGCACCATGTGGAAAAATAGTACGTACAATGTATGATCCTGTCCACCTTGATTTTAATTTCCTATGGAATTAATGAAGTCGAGAGTCATATAAAAGAACTTTTTTGTTTGGCGAAATTTTTTTCTTAGGATCGACTTGTCATGAAATTTTTTTGTTCTTTCTTTATAGATTTTCTTGTTTTCATACATGCTACTCCTAATCTCCTCTAATTCATTGATTTGCAATTTTTTGTTTTCGCCTGCTTTTTCAAGATCAAAGTTTTTGTTCTTAATTGCCCACAATGCTTTATGTTCGAATTCAACGGGCAAATGGCATGCTTTACCATTTACAAACCTAAAAGGAGACATCTCAAGATTGGTTTTATATGCAGTTCTGTAAGCCCAAAGCGAATCTGTCAATTTTTGTGACCAATCATTTCGATTTTTATTCATAGTTTTCTCCAAAATTTGTTTGATTTGATGATTTGAAACTTCAACTTGGCCACAAGTTTGAGGATGATATGAAGTGGATAACTTGTGGGTTATCGAGTATTTCTTCATTAGAGTTTCAAATGAGCGATTACAGAACTGGGTTCCATTGCCGCTTATTATTGTGCGAGGTGTTCCAAACCTCGAAAAAATATTTTCTTTTATGAAGTTCACAACAACTTTGTGGTTATTTGTTTTACAAGGAATGGCTTCAACCCATTTAGAGACGTAATCAACACTAAGAAGAATGTACAGATTTTTGAAAGAATTGGGAAACGGTCCTATAAAGTCTTAGCATCCTTTTTTGTCTTTGATTGTAAGGTCACTATGTTGGCAAAAATGAAGGAGTTTCGACCAAAATGAAGAAACTAATATTTATCTTAACTTGGGAACTGTGATCGTAAGGTCACTATGTCGGCAAATTGTAATCAGAAGGTCCAATAAAGAATTGGGAAACTTGACTTGGGAAAAAATTTATATTTATCTTATTTCGACCAAAATGAAAGAGTTTCCTTCGTGAATAAATAGTTCACTATGTCGGCATACCATGGATCGATAGAAATGGAAAGGAGTTGTTCATCAGAAAAGTTATCGTTGATCGGTAAAGAAGGTTGTGCGTTTGGAAGACGTGATAAATAATCGATAATGACATTGTCGGATCCTTCATTGCCTTTAATCGTAAGATCAAATTCTTGAAGTAGAAGGATCCAATGGATCAAACGAGTTAGCATCCTTTTTAGTGAAAATGTACCTAAGAGTGGAGTGGTTAGTGTAAACAGTAATGTGTGAGCCAATCAAGTAAGGTCAGAACTTTTTGAGTGCAAAGGCTACCACTAGAAGCTCTTTCTCAATGGTCGTGTAACTGAGTTGAGCATCGTTTAAGGTCATACTAGCGTAGTAGATGACATGAAGAATTTTGTTGATGTGTCGTCCTAAGATAGCACCAACCGCAAAGTTAGAAGTGTCAAACATTATTTCGAAGAGAAGATCCCAATTGAGTGAGAAAATGATGGGAGCGGAAATGAGTTCATTTTCGAGAAATTCGAAAGCAGAAACATAGAAAGAATTAAATTCGAGTGGAACGTCTTTTCCAAGAAGAGTCCTTAGAGGTTGAGATATTTTACTAAAGTCCTTCACAAAGCGTCGATAAAAACCAACGTGTCCGACAAATGAACGAATGTCTTTGACAGATTTGGGAATGGGTAGATTCGCAATTACATCAACTTTCGCTTTATCTGCCTTAATGCCTTTGTTTGAAATGACATGTCCAAGGACAATGCCATATTTGACCATGAAATGATATTTTTTCCAGTTTAACGTTAAGTGTTTGTCCTTACATCGATTCAGAACCAACTCAAGATGGTGTAAGCAATCGGAAAAAGAATTTCCAAAGATGGAAAAATCATTTGTAAACACTTCAAGAAAGCATTCGATCATATCCGAAAAGATGCTGACCATGCATCTTTGAAATGTAGCAGGAGCGTTGCAAAGGCCAAAAGGCAGATGTCGATATGCAAAGGTGCCAAAGTGACATGTGAAAGTCGTTTTCTCTTGATCTTCGGGAGTGATTGGAATTTGGTTATAACCGAAATAACCATCAAGAAAGAAATAGACTTCATGGCTGCTTAATCATTTAAGCATTTGGTCGATGAAAGGAAAACGAAAGTGATCCTTACGTGTTGCAACATTTAATTTTCGGTAATTAATGCAAACACGCCAACCTGTTTGAGTACGAGTTGGAATGAGTTCATTAGCGTCGTTCTTGATAATGGTAAGTCCGGACTTTTTAGGCATGACATGAATTGGGCTAACCCATGAACTATCATAAATGGGGTATATGATTCCGTTATCGAGGAGTTTAGGATTTCATCTCGAATCGCATCCTTCATTTTTGGGTTAAGCCTTCGTTTGCGCATCATGGACAGGCATGGCATTGTCAACTAAATGGATACAATGTTGAACAAGAGCGAGACTAATTCTCTTTATATCAGTAATCGACCATCCAATTGCTCTTTGTTTTTCAACAGAATTGAAAGAAGGGAAGCTTCTTGGTCAAGAGAGAGAGTTGCAAATATTATGAAGGAAACGTTTTGTTGTCACCTAAGTATGCGCATTTAAGGTGATCAGGAAGAGGTTTGAGGTCCAACCTCGGGGGTTGCTCAATCTAAGAATTTTTTTAAAGTTTTGGCTCGATAGTAAGTGGTTCAAATGGAAGCGCATTTTCAATTCATTAGGCTCGTCTTGAGTTCGTATTCATTCCCGCGTTCATGGTTGAGGTCAATTGTTTCGTTGTCGAAATTTTCTTGATTGGAGCTAACTTCCAACGTTTGGTCATACGGTTTGTTCGATTGATTTTCGAGATTGAAAATGTTAAGATCCAAAGTCATGTTTCCAAAAGAAATTTCGAACTCGAAAATTCCAGATAGTTAGAAGAAAAAGAAAAGAGATAGAGAAAGAAATAGAACAAGACACAGATTCTCACATTCGCAGCGGATCAAAATACAATATCCAATAATAATATCAGTTATACAAAGAAAACTGTATTTGTTAATTTTCATCAATACATCAGAGTTACAACCTATATACAAATCACCGGACAGATACAATTAACATGTCCTAAACAATCACTCTAGTATACAGCGGAATACACTCCATACGTTCTTGTCATCCAGCTCGCCTCCTGAGCTCCAGAACGTCCTTACCTGAAAATCTGTAATACTCGGTCTGACCCGAGCATTACATCAAAGTAACACCCGTGTCAGGCTGGAAACCAGCGTGAGTAAACCCATCTAACATGAAATACTAATGCATAAACTTATTTAAAAACCCAGGGTAACTCGTACTTCACTACAAGTTTTATAACTTGTTATATTCAACACTTATTTCATAAATCCATATCTAAGTACCACTACATAGTTTCAATGGTCTAATTACTTAAATCATTCCATTATAGACTATTGATTTCACATATCTAATCTATAAAGAATCATTGTAGGGTTTCAAATCGAAGTGGTTTCGGGTATTTACTGATACCCGACCCCGGTCTCTTCGAATCCAATGTTATTATTAATCCAAGTTGTTTAAGTGAAAACAATTCAATTCATATTCAGAGTAACCTATTCACATAGCGATTCCATTACAGATAGATAATCCGTATTATCACAATTCAATCCAAACATATCATCTCACATAGCATCACAAATCACATATCAGAGATATCAAATAATCCAAGGTATTCAATATCATTCTATCATCCATAAGCAAGATTAATTAATCACACCATTTCTAATTAATTTAAATCAATTAAATTAATTACTTCAATCACTTTTAATCCTGCTTACTTAACATTAATTAATTATAAACCCATTAATTAATCAGCCTTTAATTATCATCTTTAATTACATTAAGTAATTAACCTTTAATTAATTACACAAATTAATCAACCTTCCACTATTCACATTAATTAACCCTTTAATTAATCTCATAAATTAATTAACAATAATTTATTACATTGATCCTTAACTAATTATTCTATAACCACTTACATTGATTAATTATCCTTTAATTTATCACATTCATTAATTAACCAACCCTTTAATTAATCTCCTTAATAAATCAATCCTTTAATTATACTAAGTAATTAATCCTTAATTACTTCCATTAAGTAATTTCCCTTTAATTACTTACATTGAATAATTATCATTTAAGTAATTAATCACCAATTACTTACATTAATTAATCTCTAATCACCAATTAATTAATCTCTAATTACTAATTAATTACCCTTTTATTTACTTCATTAATTTAATTAACCTTAAATCATCAAAACCTTAATTAACTTTTAAGAAAACCATTTAACTTATTAATTACTTAATTATCATTATATAAATCTAACATTTTATCTTTATAATTAACTTACCTAAATAAATCATTTAATTTAAGTTTTAAAATAACCTAAGCATTTAACTTAACAAATTTAAGTTAAACAAATCATATAACTTCCTTCTAACAAATAATTTAAAAACATTTATCATAAAATAGTTTAAACTAGATTCAATTTAAATTTAAAACTTGCTTTTATAAAACTTTTAAAAACTATTATAAATTTTACTTCGGGTCCAACCTGAATAGCACTCGAATCCTGACCCGAGATTACAACAACCCGATACCAACCCGTAAATACTTCGAGCAACAAACCTAACTTCTTCTTTCCCCCTCCTATCTTCCTCTTCCTTCAGATCTTAGTACACAGATACACCCTGATTCCTGTCCACATGCACACCCCCATACCGTCGCTCCGGACACCACTACTACCTCCAGCATGTCATCGACGATGCGCTCATCAGCTCCGACCACCCAGAACTAGCTTCGACCCCCTGAATCGAAATTGAACAAATTTCGCATCCCACTGGAAGAACCCGATCACCCAAAACATCCCGTACCTTCCACCTCCGTCCATCGGAGACCATGGTCTCGCGCCTGGACCTCCGCTTGTACCACACGTTCCTTTTCCCATAACTGTGATCGAGTCCAGCACGATGACGACACCCTACTAACCACGAACCCAACATCGACCCAGTCCCAAACTTAAACCCTAGATCGCCTTAGCCCAATCACCCTCGGTGATCTAGAATCCCTTCGATCAATTTTTCCATGATCACCAATCAACGAACAATCTCCAGCCTTATCCCCGACACCCTAGAGTATCGTGATCGCCTAAATTTGACAAACACACCATTTCCGTTCAACTCGAGAAATCTTTCTCGAATCAAAGCTAAAAAACTAGATTTCTATTTTAAAAATCAAAGTTTTTAAACACGAATCTATTGATATAACCCAAACTCGAAATTAAAAACATAAATTTTCCAGATTTGAAAAGATGTCACTGTAATTTCTTATTTCCTGGATATTTACAAACTATTTTTACTTAAATCGTATTTTTTTTAAAATGATATTACCCCATACAGACATATTTCACTCAGAGATCAAGGCCTAAAAATCATCTAGTTGGATGATTTGAATCTTTGAATCAGGTTTAAAACCTGAAATGTTTGAACAGAGGCATGTTTTGCCTGTTCCCAGTTATGAACACAGATACTAACACACACATGTACACATAAAATCATTTTTAAACAACATGCACAACAAAATTCATATCATACTTCAATGATTCATCGCATGCCAATTCAAGATATATCAAATTCAAAGAGTTTACTCACCTTGTTTTGAAAAGCAGAGAACTAGAACTGGAAATCAATTATACACTAATTAGTTGATAGTTGTTTGTTTTGCTCTAATCCTTTCGGGTTTTGATTTCTGCACCTTGTTTTACAGAGTTGGATCTTGCTTTTGTTTCCAGATTTTGTTTGTTTTTTTTTAAAAAACTTTCCTTTGCTTTTTGTTGAATTTGTTGAAGTTGAGCTCTGATCTTTGCATTGAATCGGGTTTGAACTTGTTTAATACATTTTGATTTGCTTGATCCTGACCTTAGTTCCAGATTTTCCTTTGAACAGAATTACTTTTGTTTTGATTTGTTTCTAGGTTTTGTCCTTTGAGATGAATGAAAAAATGTAGCCTGGTTTTACCTTTAAACCTATTTTACTTAAAATTCAAATTAAAGAAAATGCTAGTTTGCCACTTGTTCACTTGTGAATCAAATTAAGTTACACTTGTAAATTGTTTATATTTAATATTTTACAAATGTATTTTGCATGTCTTTGTATATTTACAAATGTCTTAATTTGTATTATTATTTATTTTTTTATATGTATGTAGATTATCTATTTTACATTTACATATGTGTTATGTTTTCAATCTAAACAAATCCATTTCCTTTTATTTATATATTTCTAATTTTAAAGAATATGTTTTAAATTTCATCAAACACTAATAAACAAATATTTATGTTAAGATTTAACTTTCAAATATCTTTTGAAAATCTACTATCTTAAGTTCAAATATAATTTTCAAAATACATATTACATAGGTATATTTTAAATTAGAAAACAAATTTCTATAATTTTGAAATATAGTTTTTTTTTCAAATTTAATTTATTTGCAATATATTTAATTTTTGAATTTCAAATCCACTTATATATACATCCCGACATCTTTATTTATCAAATTTTATTTGTTTAACCAAATGAAATCAGTATCTCCATCAGTTAATTATCCCGTTAACAGATGTTAAAAATCCGGGTTATCACAAGTACGTCCTCGATTTCTCCCTTAGGTTTCTTTATCGAACGATCGACAAATTGAAGAGTTAGTTTCGTGGTTTTAAGTTTACCCAAGCCACGTTGTTAGTAAACCGAGTAAGGAATCAAATTGACACCCGCACCCAAATCTACTAAGCACTTGTTAATCGTTTCGTCTCCTATCGTGCACAAGATCGTCAGACATCCAGGATCTTTGTATTCTACAAGAATTGATTGGGACAAAACATCGCTAAGTCCCGCAGCTAAGAAAACTTTCTTGGGTACATGAGTTTTTCATTTTTGAGTACACAAGTCCTTGAGAAACATAGCGTAAGTTGTGCCTTAATTATTTCAAGAACGGTCCCTATGCATAAGGATCAAAGATATCCTTCTGAGCAGTATATATCTAGGTAAAATATACTATAGAAAAGATACAGTTGGTCCATGCCTGAACATGTGGCACCGAGTCACATCACTCACATATGGATATCCATAAGTATCACTAGAATAGAGTGCTTGCACCCTTTAAGTTAGCTAAACTCCATAGGCTATGTCTCATATCTCTAGTTTCAGTTGTTACCGATAGTGAAGTCACATTCAGCATCCTCGCACACGAGTCACAACTCAAATAGATCTCGACACACGAGTCCCTAATTCAAACAGATCTCGAAATCACACATGGATTCCCATATCTCAACAGATCTTGGAATCACATGTGGATTCCTCAACATATCTCGAAATCATACATGGGTTCCCATATCTCAATAGAGCTTGGAATCACACATGGATCCCCTCATCTTGAATAGATCACGAACAACAAGATGTGTTTGAGCATCTCAAATCTCCACTTAGATTCCAGCATATTGAACCAATCGTGAACCTCTTTCAAAGAATAGAACACGTATATAGTTTGGAGTGGTTACAGTTTCAATTTATGTCATATAAGTACACTCCCCCGCTTACCGGGTGCTCCAAAAGCCAATCAACGGATTTCTAGTAAACTCAACTCTGGTTATGTTGGAAATAAATAGATAATACATAAGAGCATCACCTCCTAACAGTTTAAGCAGACAGATTTCCTTACCATTTTTCTTAGAAGAGAAAACGAGTTTATACGTAAAGGACAGCATTACCATGGATAACTGTACCATATAACTGACGTTTTTCTTCTAGATACTTCTAGAGTTATATTTCGTCAAATCCAATAACCATGTGAATAATCGCATATCGGAAACTAAGTACCGTATACAGTACATAAGTAAGTAACACACAAAGCTTGATCGAAACACACAAGCATCATCAAGTCATATGAACGACTTTAATCCCATTTTTAATTAATCTTCATTTATTAATTAAAAACCTCTTTTATTAGTAAAACTCCTTTTTACACAATAAACTTCTTTATAAATTAAACTCCATTTTATTAATTAAACTTCATTATTTAATTAAAACTTTCATATTCATTTCTACAGACTCAAAAGTATTCATACACTTATGTCAACCGTGTAAGTATATTCACAAATCAATTTCAAAGGGCTTAAGACAAATGTACTCAAACATTGTCACTACAAACCCAAAACCATTTCACTTATGATTATCTTTAAAACATTCTTTTCAAAGATCTACTTATATTCATGAGTATAATCAAAACAGGTTAAAGACGAATTTATTAACACATTGTCACAAGAAATCCAAAACCAATTCATACTTATTATTCTCTTTAAAATTCCATCATTAAAGATCTAAGTATTTTCCAAAATCATTTAACAATACTTTACCACTTTAAAATATTATTTAAAGGTTTCAAAACAAAATTTACTAAAACATTGTTTACAACAAACCCAAAAACCACTTCACTTGATCGTTATCTTTAAAACTCCCTTTGTAAAGATCCAATTACTTTCCAAAAGTATAGTTAAATGGGTCAAAAAAATATTGCCCAAACATCGTTACTACAAACCCAAAATCACTTTTAAACCTGCCATTAACTTTGACATATCCCATTAAAGCTCTATGTACATCTTCACTTATTAAACAAGCTTATATACCTTTTTAGTCAATGTTACAAAATAATCCATTATAACATAAGTGTTATAATCTCAAAACTCCTTTATATTCTTTTGCAAATACTAAACTTCCCCTCCAAACTTTAAATTTACCAAAATACCTTTTAAATATATATACACACAGAGACCAATTTATTTATAAAACTAAGATATTTAATAAAATAATATAAACCATTGGTATGATATTATAATATAAAAGCCTTTTAATTCTTAAATAAAATCTTTAACCAATTTTTAAAACCATATATATACTAAAAATATTCTTTTAAAGTACTTATACTAAATTTTAAAACATTTATTTAAAAACCTGTTTTATAATTTAAAACCATCCCTTTAAAAATCCACAAATGATTATCAGTAATAAATTTAAACCTTGATATTTTCTAATAATAAGAACGCTTACAATACTTATTAAAAATACAAAGAAGCCCTAGAATGTCTTCCAAAGATAACTTTAAAATCACCGAACACAGCGATTTCGAAGTACATCCACCGCGACCTTTTCGCTTCTAACATTTACAACTTCCATTTCCAATTTCTACAAATGTCCAAACCAATTCCTCTATGTCAAACACACCAAAATTTGTGTATCCAAGTATATACATATATATTCACAATTTATCCAATTTAACATATGTCAAACATCGAGAATTTCAAAGCATGTTTAATACATCTATATTGATTCAAACATTTATAACGAGCTATTAATCATGTAAAAAAGTAGTCTGAGCCACGATACATGTTATAGATGATCAAAAGAGAGATACTCCATAATAATGTTGTCACTTGTTTTAGAAAATAAGGCGGGGTCCAAAAGTAATAACTTGCATTGTTTGTTATACAATTTATATTTTAAAACACCAATGATTTTATATACAAAAATATAACATTATTGGTGAGTAAACTCACCCAAGCTCAAAATCAATCCCAAATGTAGTAATCCCACTATGAGCACAACGACGAAGATGGTGCCTCGATCGGATCTCGTATGAACAAGATACAATTTTTATAAAATTTGGATTTAGTTAAATAATTAACTAAGCTAATTATAATTAACCTTTACCTTAATTAATTCCTTCCCTCTCTAATCCTTTCCTCATCCCTTCTTCACCCGCATGCACACTGTTATAGTGTAACCCAAAGATGCCATGCACAATTCTAGTGATATAGAGCTCCACTTGATTAAATCCAAAACTGTCGATTCCATTGATCTCCTCTCCACGCGCTCGACACATCAACCCCCACCATGACACGTCTGTACCTCCCTAACAATATCCACCTATAGCCCTAATTTCCATTGCCTAAGTGTCGCATTACGCCTCAAGCACCTTGAGCACCTCCCAGCTATGCAAAATGCCATCTCTCACAACCTTGAGTCTAACACCATCTAGGATTGCATCTCCGCATCCTCCCTATAAATTCCAACCTGAAGCCTCTACATGATGAACGAATTGTTGCATGACCCAATACCTCACCGCACGTCTCCATCTGGTCACCGCCGACCTGCCTTCACACACAAAACCCAAAGCTACAAACCCCTTTGCCAATCACCGCCCCGATCACTCTCAAACCCAAGTCCTAGCTTCGACTATTCCTAATCGAGCATACCCGAACACTGTTGCACACCAATCGACACACACCAGGATGAAGCACTCACTCACACCAAGCCAATGAATCCAATAACACTCGATTTTGTTAACTAAAACTCCCAAAACAATTGGATGAAGAAATGAAAGAGGGGCGGTTATTTTATCTCATATGAGAAAATTAATTGAAGAGAAGAGAGAAGTGAAAATTAAGTTTTAGGTTAAGATTTATTTGTAGAAAACCTAATAATATATTTTATTTTCTTGATTAAAACACTATGTGTTTCGAGCATACATGACTACAAACACGTTTGATCGTCACGAAACTCATCAGCATACAACAACTCAATATTCCAGATCCAATGGCACTAATTTCATTAAAATTTGAGATTGTGCCCCGGAATGAAAATTTCACATGTTAATTAAAAAGAATTATTATTAAAACAAATTTATTCACTTTAATTATAAATTAAAGTTTTCAATAACCATTTATTATTTAAAAAGAATTTAAATAAGTGCTCGAAGTCATTTTTATTCACATTAAATCCAAGATTCACTTATTTACGATATTTAAAGACGAACATTCGAAAATCTAGGCCATTACACCTGGAGTTATCTTTAGAAACACAACATAGCTAATTAACGGGCAAAACTTGAAACCATGAAATTATTTTATGTGAATACTTGATCGTAGTTATTTATTTAGCCTTACTTAGTACTAAGGATGTAAATACTTAAGCTTGAAACATAGTTTTAGATTTATTCACATCTTGACTATTAAGCTATGTGGTTCTACTACAATAAAAAAATGGGCAAAAGTTACTAATTAAGTCTTATGTTGCCCTTGCCTTTAATCAAATTATGTTAATTTTTTAGTTTTTCAAAGCATTTTGTTAAATTATGTTTTTGAAGTCCTTGTGGATGAAGATGGATCTTCTTATCTTTTGATAAAAAACCGTAAACCCTTTGTCCTTTTACCTTTCTACATACACTTGAATTTAATTTTGCGTAGCTACAAATAAAATGGTATTGAAATAACTATTGGATACAAAGAAAATACAGGAATATTCAACCCATACATTGTCATAAACAACGCAAATAAAACTTATACTTGTATTTAAACTGGTTAAAAAAATAAAAACATAAGTCATTGTCATAATTATACAACAAATGTTCACTAAACGAATATAGTATTATCTCAATTATTCTCTTGATTACATTCGACTTAACTTTTATTTGCCTACAGGTTGTCATCTCAATTTATCATGTAAATACGATCTTGGTTCCACATCGCGATTCAAAGAATTATATTGAATATATTGAATATGTTGGTTCCACATCTTAGTTCCACATCATATAAATTATATTGAATATGTTGCCTACTGTAATTCAAATTAATTCTAGCACTGCTAAAAGAATGGTAAATACAAATTAATTTAGCAAAGCAATTATTTTACTTTAGGCTTTCTTATCACAAGATAAAAGCTTTTAGGTAGCTAGATTCGGTAATTTAAAAGAAATCAATACCTCAATATGCTCATGATTCCAAGTTGCCGTGAGATTCCAGGTTACGTTCATCACTATCAAAGTCGCCAAGAGATACCAATAGTTTGTAGTTACTTGAATGACAAGCATTTTCTAACTATGCATAACTGTTAGGACTTTTAAATAAGGTTAAAATCTACTTGAATATTTATCCCTCTCTTGTATAAGTGTTTCATTCATGCATATTCATGAGGACTTTTAATTGAGAATAGAAGTATGTATTTGGAGATTAAAGTTATTCAACCATACATAATCGTGAGGACTTTTAAATGAGAGTGAATACTTTGAGATAGAATTATATAAGTTACCCAAAATATAATTCCTCGTTTTCAAAATACCAACTTCTACTCTCCATATTAAATTTTGGTGTATGGATTATAAGAAGGATGATAGCAATAGAAATGATCGTGGAATATGTACTAATTAAAAAATACTACAAAAAAATTCAACTTTCAAGAAATTTTAAAATATCATTCATCTAGTTATAAAGTATAATTTAACTATTATCCATCACTTTCGCACTTACTATTAATAATTTTTTGATAGATTTCAAAAAAGTTCAAGTGGTCAAGCGTCATCTTTTCCAGAGTAAATTTCTTACTGAAGTAAATAAGAGTACTTTATTAAAGAGAATCGAAGTCAAAATCTAAGTTATTTGAAAACTTCATAATCCAGACGAAGTTGTGAACATCTATTTTCTGGAAGGGGTTTTGTAAAATAATGTCTAATAATTTTAAAATCAATTGAAATATCAATAAAATGAAAAGAAAAAAATATTGAATGAAGTGATGTCTAATATCACTTATACTCTAGCTGCCCATAGTTACATACAATGGTATATTATTAAACAATAAGACTGTGTACTCCACAATATCACTCAAATTGGTCTAAAAAATGCAAAAAGTTTTAGCAAATCCATTTACATCAAACAAAGGCAAAGACATTTATATAAACAAAGGCACACACAACTAAGAATTCTCAACCCAATGATTAGTTGGTCGTCATTAAAGGTAATGAAAGTTTTCATCGTATATAGATAATTGACCATTATTGTTTTGTAAAAACACTATTCGGAAACTTTAAGTTCATAATTTGATTTAGCACTTAACCTAAAAGATTTAGATATTCAATATTTCTAATCACTAAAATTGGTTTCAAGTCAATACTATGAATCGATCAAAGGTTAGAAATACTACAACTTGTTTGCATAAATCAGAAATACTTTTCAAGTAATGCACTGACATGATTAAAAATTTGTTTTTCAAGCTTTTACAAAATGGGTCAACAAAATTCAAAACAGTAAAGCTGTAATGGTATTAGTTAGCTTTCCATAACTTCTAGAGTTTCAAAATTCAGAGTAAAAATGTTCAAATTATGATCGAATTATTACAACAGTGATAAGAAGTTCTGAAACAATTTAACAATATATTGATAATTTTCAGTGGCTTAAATTCAAATTCTAGAATAGAAAACTTATAGAATTTAAGTCTATTTTCCAAAACATCTTGAATTATGCAAATCGGAGTTAAAGAGTTCAAGATATGACAATTATACTAGAGCAGTACTAACAAAAATATAATTAACAACAAGAAAAAAAAATATAATTAACAACAAGAAAAGAAAATAGAGTTTAAAGATCATACCTTTGTTTTCCTTTGATGTTGTATTCTTGTTCATCATTTGTTATCCAAAGTATGTAAATCTCCACGTCATTTTTCTAGGCTAAGGAACACTGAAATTATTGCTCTTCAATCATATATAAAACAACTCGAAGTCCACCTCTATCGTAGTTGTTCTTTAGCCCATTTCTATACATAGATGTTAGAAGGAGTGGCCTAATAAAAGATGTAAGACCACTCTTATTTTCATTTTAACCTTTGGTACCCAAATTTGTTTATATAGAAAATTGTTAGTAGTTACGATTGTACCTTTGGAAAGCCAAATTTGTTTAGATTTAAGAATATTTATATTTGTTCCTTTTGAAACCCAAATTTATTTAACGAATTTGTGTTTGTTCCTATTCTAATATTTATTGTGTTTGTGCCCAATTTTTCCAGAAATTAAATACTTTGAAAATTCTTTGTGGAACTTGATATTGTTACAATTATTTCTCTCAATTTGTCCAACTCTATCATATTTGAGTCCTTTTCTGTTTTCAATGATAGTCCGACTTCCTACAACATATTCAGTGATTTTTTTTCTTTAGAAAATTTTCTTATTGTCGATTCAAGTTGTTGAACCTTAGATCTAGGAGCATTGTCTTCATTCGAAAGTGAGGTGCATCTTTTAATGGAATTTCCTCTTTTTGTCTCACCTTTGTTTTTTAGAGTCAAAATTTCATTTTCGAGGATTTAATTTTAGTTTTAGACCAATTTATTTCTTCCTCTGAAGATTGACACTTCTCACATTCTGAGTTAAATTTTATAATATTTTGAATCATTAGCTCTAACGCATTATTTAATTCAAGTAGATTATTTTTCTCAGAATTTAGTTTATTATATCATTGTTGAAGTATATCAATGTTGAGTTTAACTTATGATATACCAAGAGTAAATCATCACGGGATAAGTGAGCTACCTCATTCAGTTCATCATCGCTGTCACTTTATTCTACTGTCAGGCACAAATTTGCATCTTCTTTCTCACTATCAGTGTTCTCCTCCTCTTCTTCTTCACTCTCTTCCCAAGTGGTTGCAAAACTTCTCCTCTTCTTCTTCCTTGTTTTATCGAGTCGATTCAGTGGCCGTTTGGGTTTGATGTAACTCAAATTCTTACATCTATGACATCTGATTTCTTCCTTGGAATCATCTAGAATTTTGACAATACTATTTTTGATTCGTTGGTTTACTTATAGATTTCCATGTTTTTGAGTCCATATTTTGAATCGCTTCATCAATATGCTAGCTCAACTCCAGTGTCATCTTCTTCCACCTTATCGGTTGTACTTTTTATGGAAATAGCTTTCTTTTTTAAAACACCGCTTTCATGTTCCTCCCAGACTTTTAAGTTCATCTCATAGGTGATGAGATTTCCGACTAGTTCCTCCAATTTAAGTTGTTTCAAATCTGTGTAATGACCCATTTTTCCATACCCTTTAAGATGACAATAAGCCATACATGTCTAACTCAAATTGAACGAAAAAGGCAGATCCTTAAAGGTAAGAAAGAAAATAAAGACAGAACAAAATCTCACATAAATGGAATAACATATATATTATTTCAACACAATCTTTACAGCGGAAATCAAAACACATTTATCATAGTTAAACATGGACAGTTATAAATTTCTGTCCTTACAAATGTTGAATACAATATCACACTAGTGTTGTGGAAACAAATAACAATCTTCAGAAGAACCTTCTAACTCCATGCTTCTAGCTCCATCCAAATTTCTTCTAGCTAAGCCTGATTACTAGGCTGCTCGGGAAAATTAGGGCACCCAGAGTTTAAGGGAAAGAAAATACACTCCGGATCAGTCATGGAACTAGTGTGAGGACTCAAAAATGTGCATTTTGAAAACAAAAAGGTATATCATAAAACCACGCATACATAAACACGAAACGGGTTTTACCTTATGATAACCAAATCTTTATTACGTAAAAATAGGGGATATTATTTTTAATGACATTTCTTTGAAAACATTTGCAAGTAAACTTATTAATCTTAGTCGAAATTGTTACATTGATTAAATTCCAGCATACTAGCCATAAACACGGGTTCTACATACAAAATGGCAGGCACTTATTGGAGAATGTATTTCCATACAAATGACCAGGTCAAGGGACTACCTTCCTGGAGTGCATCTCTAGAGGAATGTACCGAGGCCTAATTGATGATCCTCTACCAACACAAGACCGGCCTACCTCTTCCTAGATAGTACTGAATATGTCATCATTCTTGTTGTTACTGACATATCTGAGAGCTCTCTTTGCATACACCACATTAATTTAATACCCGACGTCATAGCAGAAATAAATATATCTAGAAGGGGAAGATCATACCCTAATGGCTGTGAACCACATAGCCTTGCTGCATCTACCCTATTTCGGCCAATTTCGGGTGTGAGGCTTGGAGTAACGATTACTTTTCACATAGCACATCATCTTTCCTCTTTGAATGCCACATCGTCGTTCCATAATCATACAACTGATTTCTATAAATGTATAACTTCTGAGCTCGTACGTATCAGAAAATGGCGTTAAGCTAAGAGAATTTGCCTCCTCCGCCACCAAACAAATAATAGTTCATAGAGATCAATTTATGTAACTAGAATTGCAACATCAAACATTCGTCCATACAATTTGTCTAGAAACAGTAAGGCGCTATTCTACCACATCCTGTTAGGAGTTACCCATAGGATTAGCAGCGATTAGTCCTTGCATTGGATATTGCATAACGAAGAGACTACTGCTACTATATGTATATTGAGAGTTTATACCCAAATGATCAACAAGCAGTCCTTCATTACGAGAATCCCAAATATCATATCCATGTCTTCACTTCGAATAAGTAAATTATTTTGAAGTGGTCTTCGGATAGAAATTACCCAAATCCAACCCAGGTTCCTTCGATCCTATCATCGATAAAAAAAGACGTTCTGTGAATAGGATATCATTCTTAAATTGATTAAGTTCCATTTTATTATAATATCTTTTCGAGATATATATTTATAAAACATTCTTTCCAATAAATACGGAATCATTAAACCTCCCTTATCAAATCCTTGGATTACTTTAAACTCCTTTTGAATTGGGAATAAATTCGAAATCATTTCATTTTTCCCTTAGGAAAACATTTCCTAATTATTTCATTTAAATCTTAACAAAGATTTCTTAATCCAAAACTCATAATTTTATTTACATGAAACCATGTTATCTAGGATGTTAATCCAAAACTAGTAAATATTAAGTGAGCAGAATATATAGAAATCATCTAATTCTACTCAATATCAATTCTCGTATTCAACAAATACTATAGGCGGAATAACGGCGAAATCACCTTTTAAATTCTACGAATAGTACAAGTTCCCTCTTCGGGCTTTAATACCAAGTATAAGAAGATCATCTTTATACAATACAGGTTGTGTTTAATTTAAATTTGGAAAATTTAATTCTTTTCATACTTAACTCGTTTCCGACATTTCGACCTTATCTATCCCTTGCCCAGGGAAGAGGCCAAGCAAGCCAGAGCACCAGTTTCTCCTGAACATTTCCTTATTTTAAGCACCGCACATCCGGATCTCATGAATAGAAAAATCCAGTCTATCTTTTAGAGCCAAGATTAAATTACTTCATTCGTAATAGCTTTTATAAAATTGCTTATTTAAACTCTTTTAAATAAGCTTATAAAAACCCTAAATCATTATTAAAATACTCAATTATCCATTTGAATTTTTTTATAAAATATTTGGAAAAGAATCGTTAAGTTTAAAACTAAAATTTAGAAGCTAAAGAAAAGTGCTGCGGAAAGTGCTTTTTAAGCAATATTGATCAAAACGACTTATATCAGTTGAAAATACAATTTTATAATTCAAATCACTTTTAAAACATTTTAAAAGATTTTTAAAATTTATTTCATATTTTTAAACAATTTAAAATTATCATTTTCAAAGAAATACTTTTATGGATTCCGAACTGCAAATCCGCGATTTATTCCAAAAGCCTGTTTTACTCATACTTCAAATCTACTTGTTGAAATTTCAATTTTCTTTTTTAGTTGGAAAACTATGGATATAATAGTTCGAAAATTCTTATCTCGAAGAATTTCGAACTAAATTCCATTTTATATATTCGTTTGACTTTTATGGCGCAAAATCACGAACTACCGTTGCGCAATGCGCTTATTTTTGAATAAATTTTCAATTGCCATTCAAACTTCACCAGAACACTTTCATATATTTATAAAACATTTCAAACTCATTTTTATAACTTTTTAAAGAGGTTTAACTATCCATATACAACAATTAATTAAAATAGAGGAAAGTGATTTCCTTTGTGCTTATCGACGTGTATTTCCGTGACTTGCATATATATTCAAAAACAACATTAAACAACCAAACTTGATGATACAAGCATATTAAACATCCATTGCAAACATCATATCATGATCCAAGAATATAATATAAGTAAGAGTTTCTCACCTTAGATTCGAATGATCTAACTTTAAATCGGCTATAGCTCCACTACTGTCGCACCAGAGCTTATGGAATTGATCCTAAAACCCCTAGATCTACATGGCAAATCTTGAAAGAGGTGGAAGGACTCAACCATGGGGGTGATGGTTGATGGCCATGGTCTTTTAAGGTGGAGAGGATGAGATTTGTCTTCGTTTGAAGTGGATTTGATAACATATATATGTGCATATAATTTACTAACACTTTGCCATAACTTTTGCTTATTTTTTTTAGAGGATGAGGCCACTAAAGAGGCCATTAGAACATGAAAATAAAAGGAAGAAGAAGATGGAAAGTTGTGTGAAAATGTGAATGAATGTATGCATCTATTTATAGCCAAAATTTTGCAAAATATCCTACATCACTTCACCTTCCTTCCATCACCCATGTGCATCACTTCACCTCCATCATTTCCCATCATATTCTACACGTTGCCCCCTTCCTCTATGTGTTGTGATGATGGTCTGTCCTTGTGTTGACTTATACTTACATAAAGATGAAGTTTGCTTAGATGTTTGTCACATATATGTATGTAAGTATGTTGTATGTATATATATGTTATATATGTCACCATTCTCATCATTTAGCCACCACCCTACCTCCCTCCTACACCTCCTAGGATGGCCTAAGGTCACTTCATGCATAGACAAGGCCATGTGCCATGTACTTGGTTGACTTATGTATGCTTAAATGAGAAGAAAATGGAATATCTTACATATTTTTAACTTTATATATATATAATGTATAAATGTGTTATGTATATGTAAGGCTGTGTGTTTATGTGTTATATATGTGTAGACGACATATAAACAACGTTGCATTGACTCCGAACAACTTTCGTTCGATAAACAATTGCCAATTGGAGCGATTCCCGATCACCTTTTCGCTTATACATTAAATTACATATATACAAATAAAATTTAAAAATAAATTTCTAATCATTTTAAATTAATTAAAATGATCATATTTGAATTATAAAACCATATAAATTAATATTACCAATTATTTACAATAATTGCAATTATACCGATAAAGCGATATCGATTTTTCTTATCTTTTCAAATCAAGTACATATCTTCGTAAATTATTACAAATGATTTATTATCACTTTATAACTATTAAAAATGAATTATCATCATTTAAAATAATTATTTTAATAATTAAAATAATTATTAAATCATAAAATCTCAATTTAAATTCATAAATCTATATTTAAATATGATGCCATTATTGGTGATGACATAAATACATTTAATTTTCAAAAATAAAATAATTAATGTTATTTCATGTTCTTGTCCAATTATAAAAATAAGTGTATGTATCCAGTTCCATGCGCGAGTTTTACGGTTATAGAGCCGGTTATCGATAAAACAGTTTTTGGCCATTTTATCGATTTAAATCCTGAGGAAAATATTTTTGTAAATATTTATTCAAAATAAGATTACTATTATTTATTATCACTCAAAAATATTATTTTTACCATCAACCTTTTATTTGAATAAATTAAAAAATAAATATAATTTATCAAAGTGATAAATTTACGGGTCGTTACAAACTTCCCCCTTAAAAGAATTTTGTTCCCAAAATTACTCAAAACAAAAACCCAAAGGTTTTGCCCAAAATATTTATTTTTAAACTTACACCCGTACGATGTACATTTTGATCATCTATACACAATATCTGATTCGATCTTCTATTCGAATTCACTACTTTACTTCCGAACTAGCATTGATCCCCCGATCCTTTAGTGCGTACTTTGACCAGGCTTTTCGGTCAGAATTTTAGTTTTCCTTGCATAGCTCTCAACTATGATAGAAACTCAAGTATCCAACCCGAAACTCTCATAAATTTTCGTCATCAAGAATCGAGTGCTAAATCATTTTTCAGATAAGTTTCAAACACGTTAAAGTTCTACACTCGAATCTTAGATTAAATCGTGCAACGAAGTAATCCACATACTTCATATGAATTTAATAATCTTTCAAAAATTTTACTGAAAACATTTCATAAAACTTTCATTCTTTATTCAAACTTTTTTAAAGGTACTTCTTTATTCATAACAATTTTAAATTTTAAGTTCCAAATATTTCTACTTAAAAACACATTTCTTTTCAAAAGATAAATATCTTTTTATTATAACACATCTCTAAACATGTAACGACCTGCCAATTTATCACTTTGATAAATTGTATTTATTTTTTGGTAAAAGTTCGACAATACAAATAATATTTTTTTTGAGTGATAATAAGTAATAGTAATTTTATTTTGAATAAATATTTACAAGAATATTTTCCTGGAAATCTAAATCGATAAAAATGGCTGAAAACTGTTTTATCAATAACCAGCTCTATAATTATGAACTTCGCGTATGGAGTTGGATACATACACTTATTTCTATAATTGAACAAGGATATGAAATAAAATTTATTTATTTATTTTTGGAAATTAAAAGTGTGTATGACATCCTTAACGATGCCCTTATATTTAATATATTGATTTATGATTTTAAATAGAGATTTAATGATTTAATAATTATTTTAATTATTCAAATAATTATTTTAAAATGATAATAATTCATTTTGAATTGTTATAAAGTGATAATCAATAATTTATAACAATTTTATAAAGAGATATATAATCAGTTTGAAGATATAAGAAAATTGACATTGCTTTATCGGTATAATAGCGATTTTTGTAAATTATTTTTAATATGGATTTATATGGTTTTATAATTCAAATATGTTCATTATTTTATGATTCAAATATGGTCATTTTAATTCATATAAAATGATAAGAAAATGTTTTTAATATTTTGTTTAAAAATATATGTGCGTTAAAGTATAAGTGAAAATGTAACCGGGAATCAGTTCTTCGATTGGCAATGGTTTATTAAACGAAAGTTGTTCGAAATCAATGTAACGTTATTTATATATCATGTAAACATATATACCACATAAATGCAAACCCTAACATACAGATAAACATACACATGTATACATTTACACTTAAACATATATATTATAAAATATATAATATATTTTACGAAAGATTCCTCCTTAAGCTTAAATAAGTCAACATATGCATACATGAGTGGATGGAAGTGATGTGCACATGGAGGAGGGGCTTTGGCAGTGTATTTTAAAGGAGAGGTGTGTTGGAGAAGCTTGGAAAAAGTGGTGTATGCATATCTTCCTTTACACTCTTCTTTTTTCAATAAATACCCACCCATATCCTCCTTCATTGTTCACAAATTCATTCTTCTTCTTCACCATTCTTGAGCTTCTTAATGCTCTCTAATGGCTTCTCCTCTTTAAGAGAGGTAGGAGGGTTAAAAATAGTGGAGTGCTTAAGCACCAATCTGCTAATTACTCTCTAGCCTCTTCTTAATCTACTTCTTTCTCTTCTCTTCTTTAATGGAACTTGTCCGTGAGTGATGGTGCTTGGGTGGTGGAGGCCTAGGGTTTTGGAGGTGATGGGAGCATGGGCCGTGAGTAAGGAGGAGGTAGAAATGGTGGCCAAACACTTTGAAAGCATGGTTGAGTTGTTTAGTGATGTATTGGTGAAGTTTAGTAATGATTTAGATGAAGTGTTGTGGTGATTTGAATGTTGGTAGGAAGTTTGGTTTGATTATGGTGAGTACTCATTGTTTATTAAATAGTAAATAATATCTATACTATTTTTAAGTATGATAATATGACCATTTAGTCTCTTAATGATTTTGTATGAATGGTTGATAACTGAATGATTATATGGTTAATTATATAGATGTTGATATGGTTGATAATTTGGTTGTGATAAACTATGAGAAATCATAATAAAAGAGTTAATTAATAGAAATGAATGCATATAATATGTGCATGGAGTTTATTTAGCCTCTTAATTGTTTTGAAAATATAAAGGTTGAAAATGAATATTATAATAATATAATATTATGTAATGATTTAAAAGTGAAAAAGAGATTTAATAAAAATAAAATTTGGTTTAACTGTTTGAAAATGATTTACAAATTTTTTATAAACATATGAAAGTGTTTTGGTGAAGTTTGAAAGGTAAATGAAAATTTAGTCAAAAACAGGCGCGTCGCGCAACAGCAATTCGCGATTCTGTGCCATAAAAGTCATACAAGTGTATAGAATGGAATTTAGCTCGAAATTCTTCGAGATAAGAAATTTTTCGAACTATTATATCCATAGTTTTTCAAAAAGGAAAGAAAATCGAGATTTTGATAAGTACATTTTGAAATATGAGTAAAACAAGTTTTTTGAAAAATTGCGGTTTTGCAGTTCGAAATCCATACAAGGATTTCTTTGAAAATGATATTTTAAAATTGTTTAAAAATGTGGAATAAATCTTATAAATCATTTAAAATATTTTAAAAGTGATTTGAGTAATAAAAATGGATATCCAAATGATAAAAAATTGTTTTGATCAATATAGCTTAAAAATCACTTTCCGTAGCACTTTTCTGCGGTACTTTTCTATAACTTTTGAAATATAGTTTTATACTTAACGATTCTATTTCGAATCTTTTGAAAATGTTTTCAAATGATTAATAAAGTATTTTAAAGGTAGTTTGAAGGATTTATGAAATGATTAAAGGGTAAATGAATTAGATTCGATTGAATAACTTGACCGCCTTATGGGTGTCAGAGAGATAGTGTCAAGGCTTGGGTTTGGAAAACTGATTTCCTGCTCTCTCTGGCTATCCAGGCTGGCCCGATGGATGGGATAGTAAGTTTGGTTTTACTCAAATCAAAATTTCCCAAAGTATAAAGATAAATTTTTCCAAATTTAAATAACTTGGTTTGCATAGAAATGATTTGGAAATGTTTTCTTAAATAAAAGGTGAAATGATTTGGAAATGTTTCCTAAATAAAAGGTGAAATGATTTGGAAATGCTTTCCTAAATAAAAGGTGGAAGGATTTGGAATTCATTCAAGGTAAAAATGGTTTTATTAACCAAATGATCTAATAAATAAGGCTTAATGATTCCATATACTCTGAAAAAGAGGAAGAAATAATTTAATGAATATATCTATGAGAGATATATATGAATGAATAAAAAGATGAATTAAATTGATTGATGATTGATAATCACATATGAACTTAACATCTTTTTAATCGATGAATGGTTTGGAGGAACCAGGGTCAGGTCCGAGTAGTTTCAAGTTTAGTTGAAGACACTTGGAGTTTCCAGAGGAGAGCTGGAGATCTTATCTACGTATGAACTTATTCTATTATCCGCTGCATATACAGCATTTGTTCTGTTTGGTTGTCAATATTTGTAAGGACGTGGGTTTATAACTGTCCAGGTTGAATCCATGTTAGACTCTGATATTGTATTCAAAATTTACGTTGTAAAGATTATATGTTGAAATAATATATGTTATTCCATTCGTGTGAAATTATATTCTATCTTTATTTTCTTTTTCCTCTAACAATCGGACTTTCCAGCACTTGGATTTGCGGCACATTAATACCGAGGGTGTATTGGTGTTTTCGAGGGTCGAAAATCCCAGTCGTTACAAAACACATCTTAATGGTTTCTGAAAAACTCATTTTCAGTATAATTCATTAAATTGATAAATCACCATAAACTTCCTTTAACCAATATCAAATGTGAAAACTTTCTTTATTAGTTAAACCTTTCTTTATCAATTAACATTCGTTTATTAATTAAAACTTCCTTTATATATATATATATATATTCTCTTTGCTTATACCAGTTTTAATACTTAAAAAGTATTTATATACTTATTCAAATGCTATAAGTATATTTAACAAAAAAATTCCTACCTTTAGAATATAATCAAAGAGATTAAAACAATTACTACCAAAACATTATTATAATGAACTTCTCTTTTTATAACATGTTAATTATCATATTTTCTATCTTTTTTATAAAGGCTTTAATACTTGTTATTATCTTTAAAATCCCATTATTAAAGATCTAAATATACCCATAATATTTCTTTCAAAGTGTCATTCAATGGTTTAAAAACAAATGTTGCTAAAACATCATTTACTACAAACCCAAAACCATTTCATTAATAACTTTAAATGTTTATTTTAAATATCGAAGCATACTCGTGCTCATCAATTAAGATAATATACTTTGATAAAAACTGACAACCATCATTAATTTATCAACTAATGATTCACATTATCCTTTTAAACTTTAGAAAATTATATTAGTCGAGTAATTAAAAAGTTATACCAAGGAACTGGGTACCACCAATAATATAGCATATTTTCTTAACAATAAGGGAAATACTTAAGAGAAGCATTTACCATCCGAACACATCTCCTGCCTATTTTTAGTTACTTTCAAGCCACTCGAATCAATTCATCATAAGATAGTTTTTCTTTTTCAAATCCAATTTTAGAAATAATGTTATTATTACTCTTTTTCAAAAATCATTCCTTTCAAAAATACTGGAATTTAAATTCTAAAAAATTCCTTTATAAAGCATGTTTTATAAATCCATTTTATAAAATCACTTATATAAAACATATTCATAATATTTATTTTTTTAAGTAAATTCCTTTAATCTTAAACCAATATTATTATTTATCGAATACCCTATAGTCAAATTGTGACACTAAATTCACGAGGTGTTCGTACTTAAAACCAAAATCATTTGTATATATCATTAACAAATGCGCGCTCATATATGATACTCTCAAACTCATTCTCGGGTGTTACTAACCCTGTCTCTAATGAGTTACTCATCCTATGGTATTACTAAACCTAGCTCTGATGAGACTTTACCCCACCAAAACTAAAATTCTCACTTAACCTTGCACTCTAATACCCTTTTTCTGTACCCTTTGAGTTGATAATAAACCGCACATGGCTAACTCAAATTAAATGAAAAGGCGGATAGTTAAGGGTAAGAAAGAAAATAAAGACAGCATAGAATCTCACACGAATGGAATAACATATATATTATTTCAGCATAACCTTTACAACGAAAATTAAAATACATTTATCAGAGTTAAACATGGACAATTAAAAATTTCTGTCCTTACAAATGTAGAAAACAATATTACATGAGTGTGGTGGTATCAAATAACAATCTTTAGAAGAATCTTCTAGCTCCATGCTTCGAGCTCTATCCATATTTCTTCTATCTAAACCTTACTATTAGGCTGCCCTGGAAAATTAGAGCACCCAGAGTTTAAGGGAAAGGAAAATAAATCCGGTCAGTCTTGGGACTAGTGTGAGAACTCAAAAATATGCATTTTGAAAACAGAAAGGTATCTCATAAGTCCACGCCGCATATAAACACGGAACATGTTTTACCTTATGATAACTAAATCTTTATTACATAAAAATAAGGAATATTATTTTTAATGACATTTCATTGAAAAAAATTGCAAGTAAACTTATGAATCTTAGCCGAAATTGTTACACTGATTAAATTCCAACATACTAGCCACAAACGCAGGTTCGATAAACAAAATGGCATGCACTTATTTGAGAATGTATTTCCATACAAATGACCAGGTCAAGGGACTGCCTTCCGGTAGTACATCTCTAGAGGAATGTACCGAGGCCCAGCTTATGGTCCTCTACCAACACAAGACTGATCAACCTCTTCCTAAATAGTACCAAATATATCATCACCCCGGTCGTTATCGGCCTATCCGAGAGCTCTCTTCACATACACCACATTAATTTAGTACCCGATCTCGTAGCAGGAATAAATATATCTAGAAGGGGATGATCATACCCTAATGGTTGCGAACCATTGCATCTACCATGTTTCAGCCATTTTCGGGTGTGAGGCTTGAGGTCACGATTACCTTTCACATAGCACATCATCTTTCCTCTTTGAATGCCACATTGCCTGATTTTTATAAATGTATAACTCCTTAGCTCGTACGTCTCAGGAAAGGGTGTTAAGCTAAGAGAAGTTGCCTTCTCCGCCACCAAACAGATAATATGTTTATTAAGATCATTTTATGTAACTAGAAATGCAACATCAGACGTTCGTCTATACAATTTGTCCTGGAACATGACAAACCGAAGGTACTCTCCTACCGAATCTTGTTGGGAGTTACCCCTAGGATTAGTAGCAATTAGTCCTTTTATTGGATATTTCATAACAAAGAGACTACTGCTACTATATGTATATTGGGAGTTTATCCCCAAATGATCAACAAACAGACCTTCATTATGAAAATCCAAATATCATATCCATGTCTTCACTTCGAATATGTAAATTGGTTCGAAGTGGTATTCGGATAGGAATTACCCAAATCCGACCCCGGTTCCTACGATCCAATCATCGATAAAAAAGATGTTTCGTGAATAGGAATCATTCTTAAATTGATTAATTTCTTTTTATCAAAATATCTTTTGGAGATATACATTTCTAAAACATTCTTTCCAATATATACAGAATCATTAAACCTCTCTTATCAAATCGTTGGATTACTTTAAACCCCTTTTGAACTGGGAATAAATTAGAAATCATTTAATTTTTCCCTTAGGAAAACATTTTCAAATTATTTCATTTAAATTTTAACAAAGGTTTCTTAATTCAAAACTCATAATTTTGTTTGTTTAAAACCATGTTATCTAGGATGTTAATCCAAAAGCAGTAAATATTAAGTGAGCAGAATCTATAGAAATCATCTAATTCTACTCAATATCAATTCCCGTATTCAACAAATATTATAGGTGGAATAACGACGAAATCACCTTTTAAATTCCACGAATAGTACAGGTTACCTCTTCGGGATTTAACACCAAGTATAATAAGATCATCTCCATACGATCAAAGTTGTGTTTAATTTAAATTTGGAAATTTTAAATCTTTTTGTACTTAACTCGTTTCCGACATTTCAACCTTATCTATCCCTTGCCCAGGGAAGAGGCCAGGTGAGCCAGTGCACTGGTTACTCTTGGACATCTCCTTTGTTTAAGCACCTCACATCTGGATCTCACAAATAGAAAAATCCAGTCTACTTGTCGGCTTTAGAGCCAAGATAAAATCACTTCGTTTGTAATGGCTTTTCTTTAAATCGTTAATTTAACCTTTTTTAAATAAGCTTATAAAACTCTAAATCATTATTAAAACACTCAATTAACCATTTGAAAACATTTATAAAATATATAGAAAATAATCGTTAAGTTAAAACTAAAATTTAAAAGTTATAGAAAAGTGCTACGCAAAAGTGTTGCGGAAAGTGTTTTTTAAGCTATAATGATCGAAACGACTTTTATCATTTGAAAATTCATTTTTATAACTCAAATCATTTTTAAAACATTTATAAATATTTTTAGAATTTATTTCTTATTTTTTTAAAAAATTAAAATATCATTTTCAAAGAAATCATTTTATGGATTCCGAACTACAAAACCGTGATTTTTTCCAAAAAATTATTTTACTCATACTTCAAAATATACTCGTCGAAATTTCGATTTTCTTTATTCGTTGGAAAATTATGGATATAATAGTTCAGAAAATTTTTATTTCGAAGATTTCCAAGCTAAATTCCATTTTATATACCCGTTTGACTTTTATGGCATGAAATCACGAATTGTCGTTACGTGACGCGCTTATTTTTGACTAAATTTTCAGTTCCTTTTCAAACTTCACCAAAACACTTTAATATGTTTATAAAACATTTAAAACTCATTTTAAAACCCCTTTTTAAAGAGGTTTAACTTCCCATATATACCAATTTATAAAAATAGAGGAAAGTGATTTCCTTTGTGCTTATCGACGTGTATTTCTGTGACTTGCATATATATTCAAAAACAACATTAAACAACCAAACTTGATGATCAAAGCATATTAAACATCCATTACAAACATCATATCATCATCCAAGAATATAATATAAGTAAGAGTTTCTTGCCTTAGATTCGAACAATCTAACTTTAAATCAGCTATAGCTCCGCTATCGTCGCACCAGAGCTTATGGAATCGATCCTAAGATCCCTAGATATTCACGGCCAAGCTTAGAAGAGGTGGAAGGGCTCGACATGGTGGTGATGGTTGATGGCCATGGTCTTTTAAGGTGGAGAGGATGAGATTTGTCTTTGTTTGAAGTGGATTTGATAACATATACGTGTGCATATAAATTTACTAATATTTTTCCATAACTTTTGCTCATTATTTTATTTAGAGGAGGAGGCCATTATAGAGGCCACTGGAGCTTTAAAAGAAGAGGAAGAAGAAGATGGAAAGTTTTGTGAAAAGGTGAATGAATGTATGCATGTATTTATAGCCAAAATTTTGCAAAATATCCTACATCACTTCACCTTCCTCCATCACCCATGTGCCTTACTTCACCTCCATTATTTCCCATCATATTCTACACGTTGCCCCTTCCTCCATGTGTTGTGATGATGGTTTGTCCTTGTGTTGACTTATACTTGCTTAAAGATGAAGTTTACTTAGATGTTTGTCACATATATGTAAGTATGTTGTATGTATATATATTATATATATATCTTATATATATTATATATATATATATATTATATATATATTATATATATATATTATATATATATATATATTATATATATATCTTATATATATATATATTCATTCATTCTCATCATGTAGCCACCACTCTACCTCCCTCCTCAACCTCCTAACACGGTTCAAGGTCACTTGATGCATAGATAGGTCCATGTGTCATGTACATGGTTGACTTATGTATGCTTTAATGAGAAGAAAATGGAACATCTTATATATTTTTAGCTTTATATACATAATGTATGTGTTATGTATACATATATAGATATATGTATATGTTAGGGTGTGTGTTTTTGTGTTATATATGTGTACATGACATGTAAACAATGTTGCATTGACTCCGAACAACTTCCGTTCGATAAACCGCTGCCAATCGGAGAACCGATTCCCGGTCACATTTTCACTAATACATTAAATTACATATATATATATATATGTGTGTGTGTGTGTGTGTGTACGTATGTATGTATGTAAACAAAATTTGACAATAAATTTCTAATCATTTTAAATTAATTAAAATGATCGTATTTGAATTATAAAACCATATACATTAATATTAACAATTATTTATAATAATTGTTATTATACTGGTAAAGCGATACCGATTTTTCTGATCTTTTCAAATCAAGTACATATCTTCGTAAAATTATTACAAATGATTTATTATCATTTTATAACTATTCAAAATGAATTATCGTCATTTAAAATAATTATTTGAATAATTAAAATAATTATTAAATCATTAAATCTCAAATTCAGAAATCTATATTTAAATACGATGCCATTATTGGTGATGACATAAATACATTTAATTTTAAAAAATAAAATAATTAATTTTATTTCATATTCTTGTTCAACTATAAAAATAAGTGTATGTATCCACCTCCGTGTACGACGTTTTACGGTTATAGAGCTGGTTATGATAAAACAGTACGAACGTTTTATCGATTTAAATCCTGAGGAAAATATTTTTGTAAATATCTATTCAAAATAAGATTACTATTATTTATTATCACTTAAATCAATATAATTTGTACTATCTTCATTTTATTTGAATAATTTGAAAAATAAATATAATTTTTCAAAGTGATAAATTTGCGGGTCGTTACACTTTGAGTTCATGTGTTGCTGTCACCTTTGCTTCAAAACATCTCGGGAGGTTTCTCAGAATTTTTCGAACCATCTCCAACTATGTGTAAGCTTTTTCTAGAGTTTTGGATTTGAACACTATATTTTAAAATCATTCATACAACTCCTTTATATTTTCATCTTTCGCCATTACGAAATTGTTGTATTTATTGCTATACATAGCTAGATGAGATTCCTTGACTTGCAATGTACCTCAATGGGTCATATCAAGCGTATGGCAAATTCCTGTGCAGTCACACAATGAGAAACACGCTTGTATTCAATTTTATCTAAGGCACAGATAATAGAATTCATAGCTTTAGCATTTGACCGATATAGACTAAGTTCATTTTCATTTCCCTCATCATTAGCTTAGGAACTTCACGACCATCTATATTTACCATAGGCAGACTATAACCAGTTTCAACTATATCCCATGCATCTATAGTATCTGGAAAAAATTTCATCATAGTTTTAATCCTAAGCCTAGAACCCGGCCTCAGCTCTATCCTCGAGTTGAGAATTTTTCGAACTGCACACTATAGTTCAATCTTAGTTAAAACTAGAGTTTTGTAATTAAAAAGTAATTACAATTTAAAAAAAGTGAAACCCTAAATTATAATATAGCTATTCAATAACAAAGAGGTCGGCCCAATTTAAACAAAGCAGTCTTCAAATAAGTTATCTCGTTTGCCTTCTTTGTTCCAAAAGTTGATCTCTTTTTTTAGGGTTTCATCTTGGAAGCCTTCGATTTTGT
The DNA here is from genome assembly GCA_030737815.1 of Allium fistulosum. NCBI lineage: Eukaryota > Viridiplantae > Streptophyta > Magnoliopsida > Asparagales > Amaryllidaceae > Allium > Allium fistulosum. The sequence goes on from CM060907.1 coordinate 859,173,831, forward strand.
CCTCGATTGATGAACGTTCGCCTTTATCTTCTTATCGATTGAATTCTTCAATGCCCTGAAGATTCACGACTTCGGTTGCTCGGTGGTTCAGTGCATCTCTGATTTTAATTTGGTATGATTTTAGCTTTTCTAATTTTTGATATCGACTTCAAGATAAATTGCTAATGATGAGTGGTGTATATAGGGTAGGATTTAAAGAAGAAAAAATCCTCTCCGATTCCATATATTTTGAATTTTTGTTTGAATATTTTGCCTTCGATTTTGACTTTAATCGTGGCTGTTGATTTTTTTTGATAGATTCCTTTTGGCTTATGGTATTGAGATCATTGACTTGTTAATCCCTGGTATATATATGTTGACTTCGGCTTGAATTGTTCAACTTGCGGAAAAAAATATTTGTTGTTGCAAACCTATTTGGGCATGCACCTCCAATCGTGTTAATTTCTGAAATCTTCTCCTGCTTGATTTTGAGGAATGAAGCATATATGTATATGTAAATGTATATATGTATATGTATATATGTATGTGTTTGAAAAAAAAGCTTTGGTTGATGTATATTTTCTGGTTTGTTTTGTTTGTGCACTTGAAGCTTGTTGAATTTTCTGTCCTTTTGTGTTTGGTTGTGCACTTGCATGTTTTCACTTGTGGGCTTGTGCATGAACTTGTTGACTGTATGTGCATGTTCCTACTTCTTGTGTATGCTTTGAACTCTGGTCAGCTTGCCTTTTGCAGAACAATTTAATCAAACAAAAATCCCAACAGAAAAAATCACCACCATAGCCTAAAAACTATCACTACACCATCACCACAACCATATCACAAAATAAATAAAAATTTCCACAACCGGAACAAAATTCAGGCAGTACCATCGTCAAGACAGCACTGAACGTCTCAAACCAAAGCACAAACTGCATAGATTTCTCAAGCCAAATTTCTTGGGAAGAAGCCCTTTTGACTGACAAAAAGACTCCCCAGGATGATCGAATTGGTAATGTTGGTCTTAACACCATCCTAGAGTCTTTTCAATTCAAAAAAAGTTCCAACAACGAAGATTCGAATCTCAGCAAAATTTCACCAACCAAAGTAGCAACAATTCATCAATCGTCAATAAAACACAGTATCCGATCATCGCCAAACAGCTCCCAAACATAATCCATGCAACTTTGATTCACGCGGCGGCAAGTAAAGTCGTATGAAAAAAGGAAACCAGTGACTACATAACAAGGCTGATAAGTAATGTTAACGCGCGCGCGCACATATATATATATATATATATATATATATATATATATGTATATATATGTATATGTATATATATGTATATATGTATATATATGTATATATGTATATATGTATATATATATATATATATGTATATATATATATATATGGTAATTTACTGATTGAAAGGCTATAGCAGCATTGGATTAAAGGAATACTCTATTATTGATGAAAGCTGCTAGAAGCATTAATTAATAAGATAATGATAATTCAAATATTTGGAGGCTGAAGCCAAACGGGTGGTGGCCACTTTAACAATGAATTTTGAGGCATGACAAGCTCAATGCTTCGATCATCAAAGCAGTAGATGCCAATGTCTCTTCGAAACGTTCTCATCCTATGCGAGCTGTCCATGGGAGGGCTATCGTCCGAAAAGTAGACAGAATTGGGTTTGAGATTTGGATTATCCTTGCAAGATACGCAAAGGGGCACATTGCCTCCCACGAAAAGAGCATACTCTCCTATACTCTTAACGTGTATCAGTTTTTTCTTTGCAAAATCAACTTTGTATACCCAAATCTTTCTAGTGAGATAATTGCCTTTTGGGTAGCATCCTTTTCTCCTTCTCCGTACATGCCATATATCACCCCATGGTGTCTGTACAAGGTAAAATGCGTACTCGCAGGTATTTGAGGCGAACTTTCGATCTTGAGGAACGTATATTACAGGTGCTGGCACAACATGGTTTTTTCTACTAAAGTCCCAGCATTCGACCACTCCCGACCAAATAATAGTGTACACTTTAGCCTCATTGAGGTCGCCTGAAATTGCTTCTCTGGACTGTTCATAGTCAGTAAGAGTAGTCCACTTCTTGTCCCCACATCTTGCGTATGCTATGCAATAAAGGCTAGGAAGCATGACCACTACAGTGTAATCATCCTCTACTTTTCCACCATCTCCACAACATACCAATGTTGCTTTTCCATACGAAGAATATCGAAGTTCTTCTGCAGTGAAAACTTTGTCATACACTTCATCCTCGTTATCTTTACAACGGTACTGTGTGACTTCACCGTTGGCATCGTGTGCGATTGGAAGGAAGTTGCCGAATGTCGTAACCGGAGGAAGATCAATTTGTATCCTTGTGAATGGATTTACAAGTGAAAGTTCTGATTTTTCATCGGCTGTAATCAACCAACCATGCGCTGATCCTAAAAACATCCTCTTGTGCAAAGAACGGCCAGGTTGACTTCCAATCTTTAACTCCTTTTTATGGGACATGTTGTAGAAAACAGCAGTATTTGGTTCCTGTTCTCCTCCAGAATACATTAACCATGGAGCTTCATCACCGCGATTATGCTTGGCGACTGTGTATGCATGACGCCAAGAGCGACAAACTGAAGAAAATATTATTAAATCATCAAGTGCCAATCCCTTTGAAATTAATATGAGCATGTCCAAAGGAAGTTCCGACCACATGTTTATCTATATGCTTCAAACTTCCTGTTTAAGTATCAAACAGGAAATCAATTAAAACCAATACGCAAATCATGTCTAATGCAGCACATGGAAGTGGAAGGAGGTTTCATAACACGGAGGTTGGCAAAATATAGGAATAAGGTTGGCCTACCAATTAATTTTACATTGACAGGCAACCAACATGCACTTCACTGGAACTTCACTATATGCATGGGACTTCATTCTAAACCACACGCTTCATATTATACGTCCAACTGACCTAAGATACAACACACTTCATATTAACATCCAACTGATCAATATGCTAGACGTTCTCTCCAACAACTATTTTATTCTGTATGCACTTAATTTATTGTGTAATTACTGTCATAGAGTGAGGTACATGACAAGGATATTGCTCTTGTTCGGACAGTTTATTACCATTACCTGTATGTGATGTATAGCTTGCATAATTTTTTCAACCTTCAATTGATGATTATACAGTAATTAGATTGATATATCTCTCGAAACGAGGAGCAAATACAATAGTACAGACATTTCATTAAGTTCTAAAAACATAAACCTTAATTTCTAAATGGTAAAATGTACCAGGTCCTACAATATTTGCATACTGTCTATAGATTCCATATTCCTCAAATATGAAACATGGGATCTAGGAAGTTATTTGGTTGACAAATGGATTTTTTTTGGTGCCTGGTCGTAGGTTGACAAAATCAGTTCATGCCCGTGTATTCTACTTAAAAATAATAATTTTTTTGTAGTTGCAGGCTGACAAACTCAACCTTTTGTGTATCTTTATCTTATGTATGAAGATTGGTTGATGTAGATGGCAGCGTAGTGTCCGTTGAGAAAACGGTGTGAGGGAAACCTCGTAAAAATGGAGATTAAGGAGGAATCGGTAAAAGTTTGAGCTAATCAAGCGCCGCTATTACAAAAGCAAATAAATAAATTAGAAGATGCGGTGGTGTTTTTATCTCGAAGAAATGGCGTGAGCTGGATTAAATAGGGGTTGTGGGCTGGACTTTAGTTTCGGCGGGCGGGCTGTTTTTTTATTTGTTTTTGATTTGGGGGTGTAGCTTGTACAAATTTTGTAAATACCCTCTCTTTATCTTATACTCTATGTATATATGATATCCCTGGATATTTTTCCTGCGTTATCATAATTTAAGAATTAAAATACTCCACTCTCTTTGATTCACTCAGTTCTTAAGCATCCTTCATTTGATTAACTTTCCATCCAAATTCAAATCTCGCTTATCATATTTATCTAATATATTTTAGAATTACTCAACTCTCACTGGTTCTCTCTGTCAAGAAAGACCCATGAAATCACACTATTTCTATTTTATTCTTACATACTAAAATCACGAAGTTCAATAATATGGTTTTACTTTTTTTCCTTTCGGGTATCTTTTCTTTTTTCTTTCTATTTTCTATCTTCTTTTATGAAAGAGTGGTCACTCAACTTTATTAAACATTAAACAAAATCCATACAAAAGTTTGTTGGGAATTAACTATTATAGATATGCGAGATTATCACTATGATGGTCGACAAAATGAGCAAGGTATAAATATACATGAGAATATGTTTACAGTAATTTGTATAGGCAGAACCAGCTAGTGGGTGATATTACATTAAAATATAGAATATGCGGATGCCATAGATGTTGCATAACATGTCAATTGAGCGATGTGCTAGGGGCTGGCTGGTGTAATTTAGTCAAGGAGTGGAGGTATGTGTGGTAATGTGATTGGGACGAGACTTGTATCTTGAAAGGATGATGTTGTTGCATGTCAGGATCATGTGACTGGGAAGATACTTGTATCTTGACTGGGACAAGTATAATGTAGATAAGGAACGAAGAGGTATTGCATATGTTGCATACATCGAGCAAGGATTCACTTCAGCCATGAAGCTATCCATCGGTAGCTAATGAAACTCAAATAATGGATTGTATACAGATTGATTTTTCTACCATAATGGATCAAACTCAAATCTTATATACACACACACACACACACATACATACATACTTCTACATATACCAATACATATTTTTTTAAGACAATACATGCATGCATGCATGTGTGTATGTATGTCTACATGTAATCAAAATTGTCTCCTGAATATAGAAACCAAGGAAAATTACCTTTGCGCATTTGCAGTTCTTATAGCAAATAACTTTTCTAGAATGAAGATAGGGGTTATAGTAGAAGATGGATATAGTGAAGGTCACATTTGCACTATTACTACGATACAGAGATAAATGTTTAAATGCTTATACATTTGCACATTTGCTACCCTATCTGCATTTAGATCAGTTCTTAGAACGTGTAATTGTGCAAATAGATCATTTTAATTTGCTCATAGCTTAATACAAAATAGCCTAAATATGATCCTTAATACCATTTTCTACAATAGACAAATAGGGTTCATACTACTAGGGTGCCCTAATATTTTTAATTGTATAAAGTAGTTAAGATACAAATATGTATTTAATAGTGATTGATCTGGAAAATAATTTTTAATTGAGGTTGACCAATGTAGTTACATTAACAGTTAATTGAATATACATATACATATACATACACATAGGCATATGCATATGCATATGCGTATACATATGTGTGTGTGTATTCAATTATTTCTAACTACAAGTAGGTTATATGTAGTTAATTTTTTTTTAAAAAGGGCTAAGGCACTTAATGATCACTATAAGGTGAACATTTTATATATCGATAAAATGAGACTAAATAAGAAATGAAGATATTTCGGAAAAGGCAGATCAGTTGGAAGTTTGGGACATTATAAGCCGAGGCGTGGTAGTATCAGGATAATCGATCAAATCGATACAAGTTCGTCGGTTTGTGCGTCTTCGTGTTGAGTTTGTCCAAAGATAAATGTATCAGGCAATGGAATAAACCATAGAAATGGAGTTATTATAAATATGGTTAAAAATACGTTGGTTACGTTCAATTCATAAGCTCCAGCTTGTGATTAAATAGATTGAGTCCAAAGTTTTCCTGGTCGGTAGGATAAAGTTTAATCTAAATTTATTCCAGTAAACATAAGGAGGTGGTACAATATTCGCAATATTTATATTATAGCCTCTAAAATCTTATCGAAGATATATTGGGAGTGTTAACTGAGTTTTTAACCAGAGAGAATTCAATGGGAGCTAGAACACCAACATCAAGTCAAAACAGCTCAAGAATCAACCAAAAGGACCAAAAGAAGAAGCTAAGAGAGACCCAAGAGGAAAGATGCAAAAATAGGCTAAGGGGATCCATAAGGACTGTTCATGGATCCTCCAAACTTCTTGTATCATGAACCAATATCTTTTCTAAGGATATCTGCTAAGTTTTATGATATTCCAAGCAAGCTAGTTCGAGAAGTGAGCATTCATCTGATTCCAGTCATAGTTCAATGCAACATGTATGTGAATTATCATTAAAACAAGCCAACTCGTTATGAAATTACATAGGGAGCATTTACATAAGGCAATAAGCAAGATCCAAGTGAAACGATCAAAAAATACTATAGCTACATGGATCGCTAGCGATCCATGCCCTATGGATCGCTAGCAATCCATCAGGTTAGACTGGTTCACTATAAACTTTTTATAGCGCCTTTGTACCATCAAGTATAAGCTTCTGGTAAAGCGGCCTAGCCCAATAGCTCTCCAAGCCCTATAAATACTCACATATCTACAACATAAAGAGGGTCTTGGGACTAGCTGCTGGAACTCTGCTGAAATTAGTGTTCACTCTTCTCCTCCCACACAGCAGTCATTTAAAGGTTTGATGTAATTCCCCAGTGAACCCTTGCACTTGTGAATTAATCTAACTTAGGAGATTCAATCACATTGTAATCTGATTCCGCTTGTAATAGCAGTCAGGATCAGGCTTCATTAATAGCCGAACCACTATAAAAATCTTCTTGTTTCTTTACTTTTTCTGAGATCTACAATTGATTTTTCTATTTTATTTTCCTTAATGAACAGAGCTGGTGCTTTCACACTCAATCCAAGACGTTGATCTATTTTTGGGTTAACATTTTGGTGCTTTCACTGAGAACCCAACTTAGGCTCAGATCTAGCTATCTACTTTGGATCCGATAGGTCTAGAAGTTAGATCTTCAACCTCTGCTTAGAAGATTTTCCGCTAAGAGTTAATGGCACCAAGAAGAAAGAGAACTGCTTTTGGAAGATCCATAGGAGCTGTAATAGCTGGAGAAGAAACTAACCCTGAGCAAGTTGAAACCAACGGTGTCAATAATCCATTAACTAGAGCAAATTTTGGAGCCAACATAGGAGATCGGGTACCGGGATCTTCTATCCAGCATGAAGTTGTAACTAAAGATGAACTAAATAAGATAGTTGATGAAATTAATCAAAAGGCCAAAAAGCTCTTATGGAAAAATTAAATGCCCTCCTGACCTTGCAATCACTTGCTTCTCCGAGAACCATGCCAGAGCCCACGTCTTCCACGGAGCAGGAAAACTCTTCTGTTTCTAGCGTAAACATGAGAAACGAAAAGCGGCAGCAAAAAGGAGTAGTGGATGGAGCTATAGGAATCATCATGGAAGGAAATGCAAGCACTCCACCAAATGCAAAGCAGCCCCCCATGAACTTGAATATGTGGACGAAAACCACATGGGAAACTATAGCATGGATCTCTCTGACTCTGAAGATGGTGAACAACTTGATGACAACAAGTTGAAAGAAAATAATAACGCACTCAATACTGGCAGAGAGGCCCAAACTTCCCCTACTCGACCAACCACAAGCCAACAGAACTTTGATGGAGTGACTCTCCTGAAGACAAGAGAGTCCAGGCTTCAACCCACTTAGCAATATCATTTGCAAGATCAAACCCTTGGTGTAGTCACTAAAAGCCAACCTGTGGACTACTGGACATCAGAGGCATATGTCGCGGACATGATCAAGTGCCTAATGGATGAAAGTAAGAATAGGAGAGATGATGAATGGTGATCCGCTCTAAGTGGACTCTCTTCACTAATGACATTTTAAATGAACAATATCCTAAAAAGTTCATTATGCCGACTATTCCATCCTAAGATGGAACTAGAGACCCAAAACCTCACTTGTACAAGTACAGTTGGTACATGGATGGAGTGAATGCTTCAAATGCTATTCGATGTAGTTGTTTTCCAATCTTTTTGGAGGTAATTGCTTCCATGTGGTTCGCTGGGCTCTTACCTAAATCCATCTCCACTTACGGTGAATTAGCAACAAGGTTCCTTGATCAGTTTAGGCTTCACACGACACAACCAAAAGACGCGATGTCCTTATCGAGCCTGTTCTAGGGACGAAATAAATCTTTGAAATCCTTCATGAGTCGGTTTAACACCATGGTCACTGAAGTAAGTAACCCTAATGAAGATATGGTCTTCATGGCCCTTGTCTGCGCCATCCATCCCGACAATGAATTCGAAAAATGGATTAAAATGAAATAACCTACCACCGAGAAGAAATTTAATCGAAAGGCAAGCTAGCACTTGAGATTGGAAGAGGCAGAGGAGCTGGAAGAAAAACCCGCTAATCTACAACTAACCAACATTATGCACAATGGTATGGCGGTGGACCAATACGCAAATACCTCCAGGACCGCTGCAGCAAACGCGGGAAAGGATGGGAATCAGAAAAGGAAGACTTAGAGTTCCAACAACCGAAACGGAAGTAACAAGCGACTTAAAGGTTTGAGGCCCGAAGACTACACCCTGCTCAATGATACTCCAGAGAACATCTACCTTGTGACACAAGGGCGCCTAAAAAGGAAGTGATTGAACAACAAAAGTGTTCCAGAAAGTACTGTTGCTTCCATGAAACACATGGTCACAACATGAACGAGTGTCGTCACTTGAAGAACTTGATTGAAGAACTGATTCAGGAAAACAAGCTTCGGTAGTATGTGAGGAAACCACAAAATTCTTACCAGCCTATAGCACTCCAAGCTCTTAGAGACTGGGAAAAATGGTGAAGAGGGATCTAGACGAACCGACCAAAGACTCATCATCGAAATAATATCTGGGGGACCTCATCCTGCATAAAGGAGTTGGGAAGAAATGGAGCGATATGTAAGCTCACTAAGATACGCTCCGAAAGGTTTGTGCTTCGTGATCAAAGATGGAACTCCTAGCAAGCAGCAGAGAACCCTAAACGATGACATAGTATTTCGAAATTGAGACTCTGAAGGAATAGAAGCTCCAACCCATGACCCCATGGTCGTGCTAGTAGAAATCAGACCAACCGTGGTCCGACGAGTATTGGTGTCAGAACTGATTCTATGAATATCCTTTTCAAACACACGTTTGATCAGATGAAGATCAGTATAAAAGACGTATCCGCTTGTCGAACAAAGATCCAAGGATTCACCAGCAAACCTAAGCAACCCGTCGGAATAATTGATTTACTCGGAGAAGGTGACCGAAGAGTCATCCTCACTTAAACCTTTGTGATTGTAGATGAAATATCCGCCTACAATGCTTTCTTGGCTCGGCCCGCTTTGGCAGATTTCAGGATTGCTTTAGCTTAGTGGTGTCTAACTATGAAATTTCCGACAGAGAATGGAGTTTGGGTGATCGAAGGAGGCCAAAGTGCCGCTAGAGAATGCTACATTGCAGAACTATGCGAGTTTAGAAGAAAAGAAAAAGGGAAGAATGTGGGGAGAACTCCCCACATTCGTGAACGTAACAAGTAGCGACTACAGAGCCACCCCTGGCTTGGGGACAATAGCCGATTCGATAAGGCTTTAGACCCATGAAAGAAGAGTTCAGGGGAGGAATGGGCAGCACCAACTGAATTGACAGTATCTGTCCCAATTGATATGGATGACCCAACACGGGTCCTGAAAATTGGATCACATCTTGGAAACAAGATGCGATTGGAACTCATCAAATTTCTTCATGCCAACTTGGACATATTCGCTTGGACATATTCTGATATGTGTGGGGTTTCACCGGAGACTGCATGCCACACACTTAATATTGATCCCAAGTATACATCAATGAAGCAGAAGATACGCAGCCTAGGACAGAACGGTCCAAAGCACTGAGAGAAGAAGTGGATAAGCTAATGGTGAATGGTTTTATCCGCGATGCAACCTACCCCGAATGGTATCCAACCCGGTCTTAGTTAAGGAGTCCAATGAAAAATGGCGAACTTGTATCGACCGCTGAACAACTTTCCTCTTCCTAGAATCGACCAACTTGTGGATGGGACATCTAGACATGAACTACTATTATTTATGGATGCATATTCATGGTACAACCAGATCATGATGCATGAACTTGACCAAGAAAATACCGGTTTTATTACTGATCTAGAATTATGCTGCTATAAAGTGATGTCATTCGGCTTAAAAAATGCTGGGGCAACCTACCAATGACTAGTCAATGCCATGTTCAAACATCATATATAGAAGTTTGTGTAGATGATATGTTGATTAAATCATGCATAGCTGCAAATCACTTGGAAAACCTCGTCGAAGTGTTTGAAATACTCAGTAAATATGGAATGAAACTCAATCCACTTAAATGCCACTTCGGGGTAACCTCTGCAAAGTTCTTAGGATTCATTATAAGTGCTAGAGGCATCAAAGAAAATTCCGAACAAATTACCGCTTTACGGGAAGTTGAGGCCCCAAGGAATAAGGAGTTACAAAGCTTGAATGGAAAAGTTGCAGCACTAAGTAGTTCATCTCAAAAGCAACTGATAAATGTATACCGTTATTTGACGTGCTAAAGAAGAGAAAGAAGAACTTCGAATGGATTCAAGCTTGTCAAACTGCATTCGAAGAGGTGCTGCGATGTATGGAAACCCTACCGATCCTGCCCAAGCTGGTAGACGGAGAAGACTTGTTTATCTACTTAGCAGTCTCGTCCTATGGATTAAGTGTCGTGCTCCTACGTGAAGAAGTTAAGATGTAGTGACTCGTATATTACATCAGTAAACGATTTATTGAAGCCGAGAAGAACTATCCTAAACTGAATAAACTAGCACATTGCATCTTGATCACATCCATAAAATTACGACCGTACTTTCAAGCACACCTAAACAAAGTGCAAACTAATCAACTCTTGAAGCAAGTGTTATACCGCCCCGAGACCTCTAGACGGCTTATCAAATGGAACATCGAATTAAGTCGGTATGAAATCACATACCATTCTCGAAGGGCGATTAATGGGCAGGCGCTCGCAAACTTCGTTGCCGAGTTTATGACATGAGATAATGAAGAAGATATTACTCTATAAGTGGAGACACGTTGGAATTTGTTCGTCGATGGTGCATCTAACAACATCTGCTCGAGGGCAGGAGTAGTGCTCAAAACTCCCGAAGGACATCCGTTTGTTATGCCTTATACTTGGAATTCCCTACAACAAATAACAAAGTGGAATACAAAGCATTGATACCCAGATTAAAAGTTGTGAAGGAACTCAGGATAAAATCCGTACACATCTATAGCAACTCTCAACTAGTCATCTTCCAAGTGAAAGGAGAATACCAAGCTCGGGAAGAGAACCTTGCCCTGTATCTATCTAAAGTGCAGGGACTACTGAGTGACATCAAACATTACACTATAACTCATATCCCGAGAGAACAAAACATGAAGGCAGACTATCTAGCCAAACTGACCACTTCCAGAGAAGCTCAATTCTTGGGGGTAGTTCCAGTCGAAACTCTGACCGATACAAGCATAAGTGAGATGAATATCGACTGGATTTTTGAAACAGCCGAAGAACCAAAAAAATGGATGACACCGATCAAGAATTACCTGCTCAGAGGAATAGTCCCTGTAGATAAGAATCAACAAAAAAGCTCCTTCGGAAGGTACCATGGTTTGTAGTACAAGATGGGATGCTCTACCGAAGGGGATTCTCTACCCCCTTGCTCAGGTGTGTGAGCAATGATAAAGCCCAAAGAATCCTCAGGAAAGTTCATGAAGGCGATTGCGGAGATCACCTGGGGGGCCAAACCCTCACAAAGAAATTTCTCTGATATGGGAATTTTAGCCAACAGTAAACTGCAATGCAATAGATTATGCCAGATGGTGCGACCAATGCTAAAGATTCGGCAAGATCAAAAGAACTCCTTCAACAGAGCAGACACAGATGGTCAGCCCGTAGCCATTTGCAATCTGGGGAATCGATCTGATTGGTGTATTATCAATGGCCAAAGGAATAGCCAAATATGTTATCGTTGCTACTGACTATTTCACCAAATAGGCCGAAGCGGAACCGGTGGCCACTATTAACACAAAGAAAGTTATTAATTTTGTCGCTAAAAACATTATTTGCAGCTTTGGAGTGCTAGAAAAAATCATCACGTATAACGGGACTCAATTTGAAAGCACTGAGTTCAAATACTTTTGCAAACGCTTCCAAATTGAGAAAAGCTTTTCCGTTGTTGCACATCCGCAAGCAAGCAGACAAGTGGAAGCAGTGAACCGATCATTAAGTCCACCATAAAAAAGCGGCTAACTAAAGCTAACGTAAATTGGGTTGATGAACTTCCAGTTACGCTATGAGCTTACAGGACAACGCACAAATCTACAATCGGACACTCGCCTCCTTCACATATGGTTTAGAAACAATGATCCAGTCGAGCTAGAAGTCCCCTCCTATCGACAGAAAAACTTCAATCAAAGGCAAAATGAGCAGCTCCTACTCGAGTCACTCGGTATGGCCGATGAGAAGAGGGAAGAAGCCGAGTTAAGGATGGGTGCTCACCAGAAAAGGGTCACACGATATTTCAATTACAAAGTCTGTAACCGCACTTTCAAAGTAGAAGACCTTGTCCTCAAATAGGTCTACCTTATACCAAGAATGTGATGACCCGCTTTTTTGGTCAATTCAAGTTGACATTAAACCACATATGTCCGACCCGAATCGTTTAAAAAGACGAATTATCAAGGGGTTTTTTGCAAGAAAAGAAAAGAAGAAGAGGAAAGAACAATATATAGAATCTCACAGCGGAAGGAAAAAATATAGTAATAACATAATTACAAAGTTGTTTATCAATATACATTTGACTCCATTTCAATATTATCAAAGTTCTACATTTAACTGAACATACCAATATAATGCAGCGCAATAATAGTAGTGAGTACGGTCTTCCAATCTCTGTCTTCCTCTTCAAGTATAATGTCTTCGAGAACTGAAACAATTCGGGCTGACCCGAGCATAATGAAAAGACAATACACTAGAGTCGGGACTATATATTCTTATGTAAGTAAATTCAAATCAAGAATAAAGACTTAGTAAATAAGTGATATTACAGGATGAAATCTAACTCCTCTATTATTTCCAACTTACAGCCCTTTTTGAAAATAATATCATTGAAACAAATTCCTAGTTTTATATCAAAAACTATAAAACAATATTATATACATTTTCAAAAAGAATAATAGTGTTGCTATTTCCCAAAATCTTTTAAAATCATTTCCAAACACCAGGTTTTAGTCCTCGAAATTCTGTTCGTTTTATAAAACATTTTTATAAACCGTTATACAATTCACTTTTATATAATATAACTTCAAAATATTCATTTTCAAATATTTCTATTTATTTAAACATTTCATAAATTTTACTTTATGAAAACCAACTTTAAAAACAATTCCATTGACGTCAAATTATTATAACTAAATAACAGACCAATATTATCGCTAAACACCTTTTAGTCAAATCGTAAAATAAACCACAAGATGTTAGCCTATAATTATTTTCTACCCAGCCCATGCATATGAATGATTAATTGCTCATAAACTAGTCGAGCAAAGTCAATAATCAATAAATAATAATCAGTGCTCATAAACTGGCCGAGCGTAATCCAAACAATCAATCAACAACAATAATAAATTGTGAACACATCTATAACCAATGATAAATTTATCTATTCAATTTATAATAGTAGAATGGGTTTTGTTCTGCTATAAATTTATCTATTCAATTTATAATAGACTGAATTTCGAACATATTTTGACATAAAATAAATTGCATTGGCCTTATTTCAATGGACGCATTTCAAATATCTAGTTTTTTTGCCAAAAAATTATTTTAAAAAATTATTTTTATTTCAAACTCTTCGTTAAAATCCTTATTTTAAATCGTTGAAAAATTCAGGTTGTTGCAATCTTCCCCACTCAAAACTTTTTATCCTCGAAAAGAGCGAAATAAGAGAGCAGAAAGGTAAACAGAAAGATAAAAAATTTCTTTTATAACAAAATACTTTTATATCGAAATAATTTTATATGGAAAATACTTTTGATAACTCGATGTTTCAACAAGTTTGTCCTCTTTCTTACAGAATCTGGCAATACGTTGATCAGACATAAGGCTAGAAATCTCTAAGTACTTAGCAAACTCATTTTAACACCCAGTGAAAATACTTGGAAACCTTTAAAACAGATATGGAAAGTACAATCCAATCACTGAAATCAATCGAACTGGATCGTCGTGGAACATAGTTCCGAAGGTCGTTCTCTCGCTAAGTCGAGAGGACAAAGCGATGCGGCCTCAGGCGACATTAGCTAGTCACTGCCCCACGACTTACGCCATGACGTCCAAAACAACCATAGATCGCAGATACACAATGGTTTCGTCTGGTTCCCCCAGGAAACATCCGTACCTATGAGCAATCACTACTCTATGAATTACGCTATGCAATACACTCGCATGGATCGTAGTCTACTTAATAGTAATACTGGTGGTTACGTCGCTATCGCCCACAGACTCAAGGCAATCATCTTCCCCCTCGAATTACGCCATGTGGACCATAGATACACAATGAATTCGCCTGGTTCCCCTAGGAAATATCCGTACCTCAGCACAATCGCTCTACCTAGGCGAATTATGCCTAAAAAGACCATATATCGCAGTTACACAATGGTTTCACCTAGGTCCCCCAGGTAACATCCGTAACTGTAAGCCTTCACAGCTCTGCGAATTTCACTATGTAGCCGAGTCAAAGGAAACTCATGAGTATTATGTCCGAACAACCTATATCGATTAGGACCCATTTCTGGATCCACCCAAGTCCATCTAGGATCAAATCAAAGAATCAATAGAATGTATCCACAATGTGGCCACAAAGTAGATAGTCAATAGATGGTACTTCCCATATCTTCAATTTCAAAATGTATATCATACTACACATAATACCTTTTCAAATCATCAATTTCGAATATATCATTCTTATATAATTCCATTATATATAAGATCATCGCTTTTCAAATCGAGTACCTTTCAAAATCAATAGTTTTCGAATTAACTTCATGCTTATAAAGTTCATTTTATATAAGTTCGAAAACTTCCAAATTAATTTTTTTTCTTTTATTTTAGAATCAAAGGTTCTCGAAATCAATCAATTTCCAATATCGGTCCAATTTTAGTTTCAATTTCACCAATGATTTCAACAATCATTTTTCAAATTGAATATTATTCAATATTCATATATTTTAAAATTCAAATCATCATTTTTCAGAATTTACTTCAGTTTCATATTTTACATAAAGTCATATCTATATAAAATCAACTTCCTTTCTAAAACCACTTCGTAAGTAACTAAGTTTTAAAATCACAATTTCTTTCTAAAATCAAATACTTTACAAAAATCCTTTATACATAAATAACCTTATAATTTATTATTATTATTATTATTTTATTATTATTATTATTATTATTATTATTTTAGTTCATAAACATTTCTCAAACAATTTCATTATAAAACTTTTCAAAATTAGATTTCATATTTGTACATAATTAAAATTTGCCTTCAAAATCATTTTGCAACTAATAAGGTTTTATAAGTATGTCTAAAGCATTTCTTAAAACATAATTTCATTTAAAGCGGTTCAACCAATTTCCTCTTTATATAATACAAAATAATCTTATTTATTTTACTTATCAAAATATTAACATTTTAAAACTTGTCTAACTTGTATTTACCTTTATTTTAAAATTTTCAAAACTAAACTCCCCTATAACTTTCCAAAATACTTTTATACTCTTCGAAAATGGTTAGCTTTAACAATTAATTCTCACTTTGGAAGAGTTTAACTATTTTGTCGAAAAAGTCGAATTCCAAATAGAAATTGGAAATCAGTAATTAATTATCTCAACGAGATGCATAATCAATCCATCAATCAATCCTAATGCATAGGGTACAAGTGTTCATAATATCATCCCATCCAAAAACTCGTGAATTGAACACCGGGTTCATTTCAAATAGATATATACATATATTTTTCGAATATCAAATCATACTTCAGGGATTTGAACCAAAATCAATCGTGTAGCAGTGCTACTAAAGTGACCTTTCTCCCACTTGTGAAACTCGAAAATGAACGTCGATGATGCGGCCGTCCTTATCGAAATTATTCTCTAGCAATAGAAGTGAGTTCTAGACTTTTATTTCCTTTGAATCATTTTGAAAATCATTTTTAAAACATTTCTTATTCAGAAAAATACTTTTCAAATAGTATAATATATTTTTCAAAATCTGAAATTAATTTCAAGAATCCGGAATTCAGATTCTCAAATTTTCAGTTTGAATTTTTGTTTAGTCTTAAATCAGATTTATATAAATCATTTCTCATATAGAATCATTTTACAATTGTATATGTTTTCTTAAATTGAATATACAACTTTTAATCAATTGAATTTTCCATATTGTTACCAATGTTTTACTAATAATTGGTATTTATTCAACAAATTTATTATAGATATATTGTTTACAATATTTTCCCAAGGGATTTTAAAACATATTAAACTTCATCCCTTTTCAATTTCTTTTTCCCTTATGGATAATCTCAAGCTTCTTATCATATGAAAAAGCATTAAAAGCTTAATTATACATATCATTAGTTCTGACGCATCGACAAACACTAGAACTAGGATACTATAGGATTTTATTTTATATAACATAGCTACTACTATGGATACCACACACATTTCTACTAGTCCTCACTTCTGCAAGGAAAATGCTTCGGTGTTTATCCTTCCAGGTGGTGCTTCAACTGGCCCGGTGCACTCTACATCAACGTGGGCCCGACTATTGCATTTCTTACAAAAGTACACCGTACTTCCACCTTCCCTTATGATCTTGAGGTATGTAGCTCGGTCTGGGTGCAATAGAGCTTGCCTTCCTCGTTGTCTCTCAAAACAATTTCTGGCTATGTGTCCAATCTTCCTACAGTGGAAGCAAATGGTTGATTGGTCAACTGAAATTGTGAGTGCGGGTTTCTTTTTCTTCACCTTCAGGCAGCGACTTGGAAAATGTCCCTTCTCATGATATTTAAGACAGAAAATCTTGGATCGATAACGCTTGCCTTCCTTTTTCTTTCCCTTATCTCTCTTCCCGCACATGGCTGCAAAATGTCCTTTTTCCTGACACCTATAACAAATGATGTTATCATAAGGTCCTGGTTTTCCCCTTTCCCTATACAACCTCTCTCATTCCTCTATCGCTTCTTCTCATTCCTTATGGGTCTTCGCGTTCCTTACGGGAAAGTGTTCTTCTTACTCGACGTGGTGCTTTCTGCTCTTCAGATTTTGCCATCCTACAAGTGGATGAGGTATTCTAATAGGATATTCCTTCAAATCCGATGGTTCCTTATTTTAATAGTTCAGACTTATAATATACTCAACTCTTCTATAATTTCTCTTTTTTTTCTTTAATCCAAGAGTTTTAAGTTATAATAAGTTTACAAAATACTAGTATATATATAAGATACAAATATATTCTCTCGACTCTTAACTCATTCTAGGGTACTACTGACCCTATCTATAATGAGTTGATCCTAACAAAGCTAAGGTTCTCGCTTAACCTTCAGCTCTGATACCTAGTGTGACGACCCGCCTTTTTGATTAATTCAAGTCGACATTAAACCACATATGTCCGACCCGAACCGTTTAAAAAGACGAATTATCGAGGGTTTTTTAACAAGAAAAGAAAAGAAGATGAGGAAAAACAACATATAGAATCTCACAATGGAAGGATAAAATATAATAATAACATAATTATAGAGTTGTTTATCAATATACATTTGATTCCATTTCAATATTATCAGAGTTATACATTTAACTGAACATACAAATATAATGCATCAGAATAATAGTAGTAAGTACGGTCTTCCAATCTCCTTCTTTGTATTCAAGTACTAATGTCTTCGAGAATTGAAACAACTCGGGCTGACCCGAGCGTAATGTAAAGACAATACAGTCGAGTCAGGACTATATATTCTTATGTAAGTAAATTCAAATCAGGAATAAAGGCTTAGTAAATAAGTGATATTACAGGATGAAATCTAACTCCTCTATTATTTCCAACTTACAGCCCTTTTTGAAAATAATATCTTTGAAACAAATTCCTCGTTTTATATCAAAATCTATAAAACAATATTATATACATTTTCAAAAAGAATAATAGTGTTGCTATTATCGAAAATCTTTTAAAATCATTTCCAAACACCAAGTTTTAGTCCTCGAAATTCTATTCGTTTTATAAAACATTTTTACAAACCATTATACAAATCACTTTTATATAATATAACTTCAAAATATTCATTTTCAAATATTACTATTTATTTAAAAATTTCATAAACTTCACTTTATGAAAACCAACTTTAAAAATAATTCAATTGACGTCAAATTATTATAACTAAATATAATAATTTAAATGAACCAATATTATCGCTAAACACCTTTTAGTCAAATCGTGAAATAAATCACAAGGTGTTAGCCTATAATTATTTTCTACCCAGTCCATGCATATGAATGATTAATTGCTCATAAATTGGTTAAGCAAAGTCAATAATCAATAAATAATAATCAGTGCTTATAAACTGGCCGAGCGTAATCCAAACAACCAAACAATCAATCAACAAGAATAATAAATTGTGAACACATCTATAACCAATAATAAATTTATCTATTCAATTTATAATAGTAGAATGACGTTTGTTCTGCTAACAGATGTCGTTAACGAAATATAATTTAACTACGTTAATTGTAATTAAATTCAACCACTAATAATTTATCACTAAATTATACTTCGTTAAATGTGCCAATAAACTATACTAGCATGTTCTATTCGTTAACACGAATCGAACATCGAAGACCGCGGGTTAAACGGACTTCGTATAGAGAAACTATTCATTTCTAAATTTAAGCTAATTAATAAAAAAATAGTTAACTAAAATGAAATAACTTATTATCTAACCATTACTTCAACGAACTCAACTCAGAAACACACAACGAAACCCACTTCCACTGCTAACCAAAGAGAAACCAAGCATGTGCAATTGTCCACATTTAAGTGGACTTAAATGCAAATTCTTTTGCTTTCAACAGTGCCCATTCATCTTTCTTATTTTCTTAACCTGCTATTCTTCCATTCCTCCTTTCTCTTTCATGAATCCCCATCTTCTCCTTATTTCTCTTGCCGCCTGCTACACTTCTTCACATCCATGCAAACATTCTTCACCATGCACACATTAAATCCTTCATCCAACCTCACCAAACAAGCCACATATCCTCTAAATGCAAGCATGCATACACACACATGAACAGACCATACAGAAAACAATTTCTTTTCCATATTTTTTTCATACAGACGTGTCTATATTTTTTTTATTTCTTGCATGTGTGATTTCCTTTTCATTTCTTCAATGCTCTCTCCATGCTTGTGCCTTTGGATTGCTTTGTTGCTTTTGTTTTGTACAGAGAGTGAAAATGTACATGCGTGCACATACTTTTTTTCATATTTGCAAAGAAAAAAAGAAGGGAAAAGAAAGAAAATAGTCGTTGTCTATAAATTTGCAAAGAAGAAGTATAATAGAAATTATGTTCAGATCCTCCAAAATCACACATATTAGGCATGCATTTCCTTTCAACTAACAGCCATACACACTTATACTAGAAAACTAAACAAACTATTTAAAATCAATCAAATTTATGTAAACTAAACTAATTTATAACTTAACAAATTTAAACTAAAATAATTTGACTTGCATAAAAAATATGTCGTGAGTTATACACTCACCTTTGCATGCGACAGAGAATTTGTGCGATATGATTAAAGCGTTATGAATGACATACACGAAACGGACACAGCGTCGTACGACCGTAAAACGCAGATGCTCCAATAAGGCTATGGCTTGACCTATCCGACCAACTTCAGATTCTTACTCCGGACTTGGTTGCTGTGGACAGCGAACTGGAGCTTTGGCGGCTGCAGGTCGTAGGCGAGTTGCCGGTGCGGGTCATGGGGAATGCGGACAGAGCTGGGTTCGAGCAGGTAGTGGCCAAGGGGGTGATGCGGGCGACGGAGGTGAGGTGGCTGGGGGTTGATTGAGGGCGGAGGTTGGGTGGCCAAGGGGATGTAGGCGGCGGAGGTTAGGGGCGGAGTAGGATGCAGCCGAAGTGGCTGATGGAAAGGAGAAGGAAAATGAAAGTGGGGAAGAGAGGGTTACATGAGAGTTCAATAAATAATATATATATGCTTGTATTATTTTTCTCACGCAATGTTCAGAGCCAAGAAAAATGAGAAGGAGCAGAAGAAAGAGCACGAGTATAAATTGATAAAAGATGATGCACTGAGGTCATTTAATGCGAGCAATTAATTCTTGAGGCCGTGCACGCAAAAGTTAGTCGACGAGAAAAGGAATTGAAAAGAAATGAAAAGCAAAGATGATAGTTAAATATCCATCAGGGCACGGTCATCGACCGCTATTTCGTCCATTTAGTGTTTTACAACGGAAGCCAAAATATGAAAACGAATATATTGTAGAGATCAGCATAGCGAGACGAATCCAACGATATACTAAAATTTGTATCACGACATTCGTAACAAAATTCCATCTGTCGCCAGTTTTACCGCTTCGAATTCGAATGACAACGGCAATTTCTGATAAACGGAGCTACAAAGGTCGGAATTGGACGGAACGAACTTTGACGTTTTAATCAGGAACTTTTTTTGATCATTTCTATGCAAAAATATTTATACTTCAAAATTTGATAATTCATACCGAAAAATATGCCGACCGAGTTTCGAACAAATTTTGACGTAAAATAAATTTCGTTGGACTAATTTCAATGGATGCATTTCAAATATCTAGTTTTTGTTGCCACAATTTTATTTTTAAAAATAAGTTTTATTTCAAACTCATCGTTAAAATCCTTATTTTAAATCGTTGAAAAATTCAGGTTATTGCAAAGAACATTCAGACCAAAAAGGGAAGGGCCCTATGTGATCAGCCAGAAGCTAGGGGATGGCACATTCGAGCTAACGACCGTTGATGGAACCCATATTCCCCGAGCTTGGAACAGCGAATCGCTGCGTCGTTACTTCATCTAAGACTATCTAATATATTTCCTATTTCCCGCAAATAAGTCATCCCGGAATACCGAAGGCATTGTAAATAGGCAAAACTTGCCCATTTTTATTAATAAAACTGCTTTGCTTTCTGAACCAATAAAACTATGTTCATAAAATTAACCATATGAGTCGATGGGGTCAAATCGACTCAAAACCATCCAATTACTGCTTGAGATAGTGGAACCATGCTCAAGTACTCTCCACTTACCCACTGAGTCGATGGAAGCAAATCGACTCAAATCGTTGGATCGATAGAACTCAATCCCTGCTTTCTAAGAACCGGCGTCACTCCAGCAAAACTAGGAAGACCCATATCAAAGCCGTGCACCTCTTTTTGGGTTGTGGAATCACACCTAAGAAAATATAATTATTTAAGTCATGCCTTTCGTAAGCCGCACACTCTCAAAAAGCGGCGCATTTCGTAACCCACGCATGCTCTTAAAAGCCGTGCATTTCATAAGTCGCACTTTTAAAAGCCGTGCATTTCATAAGCCGCGCACTTTTAAAAGCCATGCATTCTGTGCAAGCAATACTTGATGTTGCTTCGGCACCATCAGCAAATAAATAAGATCTTATAAGTGTCGGTATTGTCCTGACAATACTGGGAAACTCGTCTATTGTAGGACAAACAAGAATCCACTGCCACTATCAAAAGTAATTGACATGAATCTAGCAATGTTGCACAACTAGAAATCGATAAAGAATTCTGATCGTTGCCTGAAAAAATATCTGGAATCAAGACGCTTGAGTCACAAGTTCCCAACGATAGGAATCGCAAAAAGTAGATTCGTTTATAGACATCCAAGGAATTGCTCGGATCAACCGGTCATTTGTCAAGTGTTCAAAGGAAACAACCCTGTAAAGTAGGGGAACATGCATACCAATATTTAGTTGAAAAGAAAACTACTCCACGGGCTTGTTTCTCCAAACAAAGTATTTTGCCAATCATAATGTATCTAGTAATAAAGTTAAAAATGCATATATAATGCGTGAGATCATGGAAATAAAGGCATCGTATACCGCAAAACACGGCACGGCAATGCGAAGTATAGAAATTGCAGAACAAGCATGTGTGCCACATGCACGAATAAGTAGTATGAAAGCAAGCTAAGTACTGATAAATAAGGAAGAACATATAAGAGATGAAAGTAGAAACATTAACCTTTTCATTTCTTATAACATTTTCTGTACAAAGTCAAAATGTTGGGGCCATACCCACACAATATCGGCCAACAAAAAGAAAAGTACAAATGTTACAACAACAAAAGTAATAAGTGCAGACTCTGCACTTGTACAAAATACATGTTAAACAATCAAAATGTTCCAATATCCGGCTCCATTGTCACTCGAGCCTATTAGTGTTTCTTGCTACCACATTCCTTCTCGCTTTTAGTTAGAAGTTTCTTCTTCCTCTCCGCATCCCCACTAGGAGTTGTATCACTACCAAAGATATAAATTATCGCCTCCGTGCCCATGTCTCCTCGTTCTTTGACCCCCTTTGGAAGACTCCCCATTAGTCTTGCACTTCCAAGACTTGTAGGAGCTCCTCAAGGACTTTCTTTCCTCTATCATTTCCCTCTTGGCTGCCACCATATGTTGTTCAGTTTTACTTAGCTGGCTAGCTTGGTTTGTTTGCTCTCGAGTGTCAGCTATTACTAAATCACCCTTTACAGATGCAGAAGAATCGTCCAAGCCATGTAGCGCAACAATCTTCTAGGATTCTGGCCTTGGTTATGAGCCAGACATGGGCATGGTGATCAAAGCAACTATAGAAACAAGCATTAAAGTAGTCAAAATAGCAGCAGGCCCTAGGACTGAAGAAACTGGAAGTTTGATAGGCAAAGAAGACATACCTATAAGATCAAAAATGAAAGCATTCAATTCATCTTGTTCTTGGGGCATGAGCTGAAAATTCTCAAACTCAGGAGAAACAAGATGGTTACCTGCATCAAAAGTGTGACCAAGAATTCCAACCTCATATCGCCCACCGTCTCCTTCTTTGGATGGCTGCACAATCTTTGGTGAAGTTCCAGGACTACCCAAGGCTTCGGAGACAGCTGCTGAAGGGGCGGACATCAAAGCAATATCGGTTGAACTAGGAATAATTCATGACTGATCACGAGGCTACTTTGATGATTTGCCAGGCCCGAAATTGAAAGGCTCTGATAGCGCTTTAGCAGTTGCAGTTGCAATAGCATAGGCGGCCTACCGCTCCCTCTCAATCCGAATAATTTCTCGCCCCTCTACCAAAGCCCTCTTTGACTCTTCCTTGAGATATGCATCCTCCAACTCTTGCTCGGTGTATGAATCCTTGTTTCTCAAAAACAGACCAGAACTTCTTCCCAACCCATAGCAAGAGTATGTGGGACTTGGGGCCCAGATAGCTGAGGCTGTCGTGATGCAGCATGGCATTGATGCAGAAATTCAAGATGGTGTCATCTATCTTCTCCATCTACCTTTCAAAGGTATCTTGCAGCTCGAAGTAGTCTGTCATCACAACAACCTTCTCAACTTCAATTTAGGTCTTTTCAACATTATGCTACGCAACTCTCTCTAAAGCGAAGCAATCTTTTGAACCTGGTCAGAAATGGTCTTGCATGGGGTTCCACCACTCCCGCATATTCAAAAATTTTCTTTTTATGAGCTTCGATGGCTTCGTCATGACCAGCAATAGTTCTCTTCTGAGCTTCAGTGATCTTATCTCTAATTTCAAGCTTCCTTTTTAGCATAACCTCTTCAGCAAGGGCTTTCTTAATTTCATCTCTGAACATGATCTCAATCTTTGTATGGGCCTCTTTCAGTTACTTCATCAAACTAGCGTTGCTAGTACTCTCTCGAATGGAAGCATCCCTCTTCTTTGTCACTATATCAATTTTGGCGTCATATTCCGTCAACACCCTTTCATAATCATCCTTTTCTGACTTGAAGGAAAGGATATCTTAGTAGTTGTTTTGGTTTGTGTCTTCCAGTTGCTTACATAATTTCTACCATCCTTTAGCTTGATCCAAATCGCTCTAAATCGCCTAGAGATGGGGCATATAAGAATCCTTAGAGAATGGACGTAGGTCACAATGAAACTTAACTCCCTTCAGAAACTATCCACGAAGTGCAGCTTCAAGCTTAGAGGGACTAGATGGGAGAATATAAGTTGGAATCCTACGGGGGCGCGAAGAACCAGAAGTAGGAACTACATGAGTTGATGGAGTTTAGGTTGATGAAGAGACTTGAACAGTAGAAGTCAAAACTTCAATTCCAACAGAGATTGGAGCCGGGGAAAATGCTTGGTGCTTGGAAGGATGAGACCATGATCTACGTTTGATTTCTTGGATGCCTCTTCCCAATCATTAGGAGTTTTCCTATTTTCATAACCACTGCTATAAACTCCGCTTCGGTCCCTGTTAGCCCGACGATGAACTTCGGCTTCCCAATCTTCCTTCCTTCTCCATTCTCCCTCAGTTTCTTAGGGCTGATGGCAGCTTGAAGTCCATCTCGGCTTGCGTTGTGCATCTATAAATTGTTTAAGGTCCTCATAAAGTTCACGACCTCCCATGGTACCTGATAAAAAAATAAAGA
This sequence comes from Allium fistulosum, assembly GCA_030737815.1. Taxonomy (NCBI): domain Eukaryota; kingdom Viridiplantae; phylum Streptophyta; class Magnoliopsida; order Asparagales; family Amaryllidaceae; genus Allium; species Allium fistulosum. The sequence continues at coordinate 859,198,502 of CM060907.1, forward strand.
TCTTTAGAAATAGAAAATAAACTCAAATAATGCATATGTAAGTGAACGTGATCCAAAAGCAGTGTATAATCTATCGTAGGCAGCCTAAAAGGACATCACAAACCGGATCGGCAAGCTACTACATTGGGAGTTAGGATAACTCTAAACACAACATGACCGAGGTGAGAAGGCAATCCGTCGGACTCTAAATCATTTCCCATGAGTTCATCGATGTTTAATAAACGTTGCTCAAGTCTCCAAAGTTGATACTCGTTTTCTTAGATGGAAAACCATGAAGTTGTTCGGCTGCTAGGGGTATCTTTATCAATCTCTTGGGGAGGCAAATCCGGGAGAATATGACTCATTCCTAGAGTTTCATTGCACGATTCGAAGTTTCCTTCGCTGGAACTTGCATCAAATTCCTCATCATTGGAGGAGTAATCATAGCTGCTATTGTTCTCAATTTCACCCTCCTCCTTTTCCGTGATCACCGCAGCCTTGCCCTTACGCTACTTAAACTCCTCTTTCCCTTCCTCTGGGATTGAGGGCATCCTAATTGGCAACTGGCTCCGGTCGATGTCTTTTCCTTCATTGATTTCTTTAGTTGATCCACCGAATGGACCTTCTCCTTCTGATAGATCTCCCTCTTCGGAGTCGTGCGATGAAGAGGTGGAGCATGTTTGAATCCCAGAACAGGAAGGAGATGGAACTTCAATAGTGATGGCAGATCTCTCGGGATGCAACAACCCATACCGAAGCAAATTCTCATCCGTTGGCAAAGGCTTGATCGATCTCTCTCTAGCGTCAATGGCCTTCAGAGTAAAGAAGATGGTATCAAGTGATGGATCTTTTTTTGGCCTTGGAATAACTACAAGGAATATTTAGTCTATTAAAAATCATGCACCATCGTATTAAATCTCAATGAGTAAAAGAGAAGACTTACCCTCCGTTGTCCAAAGGCAATTAAATCCTTTAAAGCACTTATTGAAAAAATATTGGGTGTTGAACTGGGGCAAATTACTTTGAAGCCACAGCATAATTTTGCGATTTCTTTGGGCCTCGATGATCACAAGAGGTAGACATTCTTCTCTCTTCTTGAATGAGTGGAAATATCTCAGCTTATCAAACCTTGGGGCACGATTGAATATCCATATAAACAAAACATGAAGACAAGTCAAAATCGCGTATCCGTTGGGGTGAAGCTGAAATAGGGCAAAAATTCAAAATAGTCTCTCTCAAGAAATGATTGAAGGGGAACTGCTCTATTCAAACCATGCACCGATCACAGGCGGTGTATCCCCAAGGTGGCATGTATGCAAACTCGTTTTTCAATGGAAGGCATACATCATCATTCAGAATGCCATGCTGTAAATAAATGTTGTGCGGGACTTTAGCAGAAATTACGGTGGAAGCTCTCTCCTGAGGTTTGAATAAAACTCTAAATCTTGGAGGAGTTCAATCTACAACCGGACTAAATGGAACCAATTGACCATAGTCAGCTGGTGGTGCCGAAGAAGTGGACGCTACTAAAACCGTTTGTGAAGGCATAACTGATGTCGATTCGGCTTTTGAGAGTGTTGGACTTCCTCCACTGGATTTACGACGGATGACGTGTGCTTTATTCTATACAACAAAACTTGTATCTAACTTCGCCAGTAATTCTATTTATAACTGGAAGTCCCCCTACGCTCAACACTTGAATTCTAATAAACTATTCACTTATGCCAACTCATAAGATGAAATGCTCCTCCTATTCCAGATACATCAACCGTGCAATGACATAACCAATCCAAAGTGAGCAACTATAGATCAATGGGTCCAAATCAAGTAGATAATTCTCAACATAAGTCGATTTCAGTTCTCTGGAAAGTGATAACAGCATGAATTGGATACAAGACGCTACCCTAAGCTATTATCACCTCCCAGAAAAACCAAAAGCAATCCATAATACGCCATGCTAGGATCAATAGTGTAACTTGGTGCAAAGTTAATTCCGACTCTGTGGATAAACATAGCAAAACATGTCAAGCACCGTGGAAAAACCCTAGCTTCATTCCGTGAAGAATTCAAGATTCAATTTACTATCTTCTTTTACATTGTCACAATCAACTCGAATTTTCCACTACATATTTCATCAATATAACTTCATCACCAATCGCTAACACTATGCCATAATTCACATCATCAACCTCAAGTTAGAAGCCAAATGTGATCAATTTCAAGTTATTGGCAATCCAAAAAGGGCAAGCTCGGCAGCGATTCAGACGGGTGACCTTTCAGGCATTAGGGGTTGGCTCAAGGTGATGGCAAAGTCGAGTGAGGTGGTAGTAAGAAGCTTTGGAGGTGGAGATCAACGACGGTAATGGTGTGAGCAAGCTTAGGGTTTGGTCGCATTTGGCTCGGGGTCGTAGAGAGATTAGCTCGGTTCGCAAGGGAAAGCATGAAATAATGAAAGGTCAGCCCCAGCAAAACTAAGTAGGAGATTGAATGGAAAAAAATTGCTAAGTCCTCAGATCGCTAGCGATCCATGTACTATGGATTGCTAGCAATCCATTGAGTTACAATCGATTTTCTCCAAACTCGCCAAGTATGATCTAAGTGTTGTTGCGAGCATTTAGAAAGTTGTGGGATGGAAATTGATTTATCATTAAGAGCAACGATGGTTCACATTGAAGACTCAACATACGACTGAATAGCCAAAGCCAAATTCACATGATAGCCTCAACACGATCAATTAAACTTCACGAAATTGGAACTCAAAAGCATTTACTTCCATAGCACACCTTATTTCCAATGAAGGCATACTCTGGGAGGCAAATATTAACAGGGTTTTAACCCGATTGAATTCAATGGAAGCTAAAACACCTACATCAAGTCAAAATAGCTCAAGAATCAACCAAAAGGACTAGAAGATGAAACTAAGAGAAACCCAAGAGGAAAGGTGCGAAAATAGGCTAACAGGATGGATCGCTAGCGATCCATCACCCATGGATCGCTGGCGATCTATAAGGGTTGTTCATGGATCCTCCAAACTTCTTGCATCATGAAACAATATCTTTCTAAATATATCTACCAAGTTTCATGATATTCCAAGAAAGTTAGTTCGAGAAGTGAGCATTCATCTGATTCCAGTCATAGTTCAATGCATTCTATACGTGAATCGCTATCAAAATAAACCAACTCATTATAAAATTACAAGGAGAGCATTTACAAAAGGCAACAAGCGATCCAAGTTAAACGATCTAAAAATATGTTAACTACATGGATTGCTAGAGATCCATGCCCTATGAACCGCTAGCGATCGATCAGGTTAGATTGGTTTGCTGTGAACTTTTTGGAATGCCTTCGTACCATCAAGTATAGGCTTCTAGTAATGTGGCCTGATCCAATAGCTCTCCAATCCCGATAAATACTCACATTTCTGCATCATAAAGAAGGTCTTGGGGGTTGGCTGCTGGAACTCTGTAGAAATTATTCTTCACTCTTCTCCTCCCACACAATAATCATCTAAGGGTTCACTATGATTCTTTAGTGAACTCTTGCACTTGTGACTTGATCTAAATTAGGAGATTTAATCACATTGTAATTTGATTCCACTTGTAATAGCAGTCAGTTAATAGAAACTTATAAAGTGGATGTAGGCTTCAATAACAATCGAACCACTATAAAAATCTTCTTGTTCTTTGCTTTTTTGCAATCTATAATTGCTTTTTCTATTTTATTTGCCTTGATAAATAGGGCTGGTGCTTTCACACTCAATCCAGGGTATTGATCCATTTTTTGGATTAATAGGGAGAATTGGCAGTCAAAAAACATATGAGAAATAGTCTTAGGCATTAGATTACAAAAGAAACATGGATGCAGATTCTTATTGAAGTTAATTATCGAATTGAGCTTAGTTATTGCGTTTAATTTGTCATGAAGAACAATCCACATGTGGAGTTTTACTTTGAGAGGAGCGCTGATTCTCCAAAAGGGTTTGGAATGACTATATTCTTTTGTTCCTGAGAATGTTAAATATTTGTACATCAATTTAAGGGTATAACTTCCTTTTTTATCCCAGCACCATAATAGACGAAAAGGATTTCCATTAGTATTATAGTTTTCAATCTTATTAATTAATTTTAGGTATTGCGTAAGTAGGTTCCCTATTGAATTTTGATTAAAAGAGATGTCCTATTAAAAAGGCGACTGATTCTATAAAATTCTTTAATAAGGTTGTTATTGTTATTAGAGACCAGAAATAAATCATGAAGCTCATGTTTCAATGCAATGGAAGATATCTAAGGCTCGTTCTAGAAAGAGGTCTTGTCTCTAGAATTAACCATGTATTTAGTTCCAATTTTAAATAAGTGATATAAATTGGAAATGTTTTCCCAGAAGGAAGAGCATTTTTTATTATTGTATACGTTTAGTTTTTTTGAGCCAATGTGATAATAGTTACTAATGATTTCTTTCCATGAATAAGTCTCATCCCCCATAAACTTTCAAATCTATTTACAAAGCTGGGAGGAGTGTAAGGCCTTTAAGTTAACGATGCCCGGTCCTCCTTGAGTATTGGTTTTGCAAACAAGGGTCCAATTAATGAGGCTGCACATATTAGGCTCGTCTGCTTCTCCATTCCATAAGAAATTTCTTCTGATGCTATCTATTTTATTAATTACCCAGTTAGGAAATTTATATTACATATAGTAAACCAGTATAGTAGGTAGTACCAAGTTAATTAGTACCACCCTGCCAGCTCTGGATAGACAGTTAGCTTTCCAAGAAAGTAGTTTACTATTAATTTTGTACTGATAATGTGTTAGTCTTTTTTTTGGTTTCGTGTATCTAATTGTTATACCTAAGTAGTTAAAAGGAAAGCTCATGGTTTTGCAGTTCAGTGTATTGGCAACTTCAGCCGTGCTATTTGATGTGTCGTTAAGGACAAGGGCTAAACTTTTATGGAAGTTGATTTTAAGGCCTAATAAGAGTTTAGAATTATATAAAAAAAGCTTAAGCAAAGCAATAGGATAAGGGAGGTGAGAGCATACTAAAAGGGTGTCATCCGTATATTGTAGAGTGGATACCCCTTCTACAGTAATTTTGTTCCCCATACTAGGAAAGATGTTGTTGCTAAAAACAAGGGAGAGAATTATAAAGATAACATCAGCACAAGGTTAAATTGAAGGGGTGACATAGGATTACCCTATCGAAGACCTCTTTTCGACTGAATTTTGTTTCCTTTGATATCATTCACTAGGAGGCAGATGCGCTAGACTTCAGGATAAGGCTAATCCAAGAGATCCATTTATTTGTGAATCCTCTAGCTTTTAGAACTTCAAGAAGGAAGCTCTAATCTATAAAGTCAAAGACCTTGGCGAAGTCTAATTTTAGAAAAGCACAATTAATGTTTTCATTATGACAGTAGTTGATGAATTCTTAGACCGTGACGATCTCGTCCATAATGCATCTACCATGAATGAACGTTGTTTGTATTTTGTCAATTAGTTTACCTATTTTGTGTCTTAGTCTATTAGTTAACACCTTGGTGATTATTTAAATAGAGCAGTTAATCAAAGAGAGGGTCTGAAGTCCGAAGGATCTTTACGATTCTCCATTTTACAGATTAAGATAACATCTGCCTGGTTAAATCAATCTAATTGAACAATACCACTGTGAAGTTCTTCGAAGAGCTGCATAATATCTATTTAATAAGTGACCAAAAATTTGGATAGAAAAATATAGGGAAACTGTCAGGTCCTGGAGCTTTGTCGCTCGCGACCCGCTTAACAGCTGACCAAACCTCGTCCTCCAAAAATGGAGAGTCTAACTCAATTAGGGAGCTGTCCGAATAAAGGGTTGGCCAATCTGCCTGAATTCTATGGCTACATCTATTCCTATGTATCCCCATAAAATAGTTAGTAAACATATTATTTAAATCCCTTTTCTCTTTATTTTTAGTTTCATCGACCTTAATAGTTTTTATGGTATTCTGATGTCATCTATCATAACAATTTGGTGAAAGAATTTGGAATTTCTATTACCCTCTTAATCCAATGGAAACAGGAGGGTTGTTTCCATATAATTTCTTCTTTTTAATGTATGTAATATGTGATTTTCATCTCTAGTTAGATTTCTCTATTCGACAGTTTATCTAAGTCTAGGATCTTAGTAAGTGTATTTGTTTTTTGATATTCATATTTCCAAAACATTTATGTTTCAGTTCTTTGGGTGTGATCTCAACGTTCTCAAATTATAAACAAGATTTTTAGTGGCATTGTTCAAGCATTTGTTATTTAAGGAATTCTATTTCATAACTATAAGGCTTTCAAAGTTCTCTTCTTTTAGCCATATTTTTTCAAATCTAAATGGTCTATGTGTAGGAAGTTGACCATTAGTGTTGAGGAAGATGGGACAGTGGTCAGAGAGGATGTTAGCTAGACTGACTGCCTTGGAGAGAGGGAAGGAGTCTTCCAAATCCTCACTTATGAAATATCTATGTAGTAAAGCCATGGAAGGGGTCTCACTAGTATTAGACCAAGTGGTTCTTCCAAAAAGTGTCATTCCAATAAGATTATTTTAGTTAATGAAATTATTAAATTCTTCCATGTCTAAAGAGCTCCCTTCTCTAGGAGATCCCTCACCAATATATATGGTTACATTATAATCTCTCCTTACATGCCAAGGACCGTAGGAGAGACTATGGAAGTTTGTACATTCAACCCAAAGTTTTCGTCTGGGGATTCTATTGTTAGGTGCGTAAACATTGGTGATGTTAATAATTTGATTATTTTGAAAGCCTTGTATAATAATATGAAGTGAGTGATAATTAGATATTGCTTGTAAAAGCCTCATGCCATATTGATATAATTCCTCTTAGCTACCGTGTGCTAGAATAAACACCCATTTATTAAGGCATTTGCCTCCAATTGACTTTAAGAAGTTAAAGTTGGGTGTCTTAGTTTTAGATTCTTTAATTCGAGCTATGACTACCTCATTATCTATTAAGACTCTTAATTTTAGCACTTTTCCGAAGCGAGCCTAGGCCTCTCACCCAAGCGAGTCTAGGCCTCTCGTGCTTCAACTCAGAACTTTCATCTAAAGGTGTTGCCAGCTCTCTTGTTCTAAGTTTTTTATATAATCTACATCAATATCAGCATGGTTATAGGTAAATCCGATATTCTTAGCTATATAATATGTCTGGCTAGGGCTTAATGAGTTTAATATTATGGGTATAACGCCCTGCGTTTTTACGTTAATTGAATAAAAAGAATCTATTCTATTATATAAGAAAGCCAACATGGTGTTGACTTTTTTCTTGCACCATGTTTGTTCTCCGCTCAAATCCTTCACTCTCCTCCATTCAGATGAAATTTTACCATTATCCCATTGAAAATATAAATTTCTTGCCGACCATTCCTTAAATATTAAATTATAGTTAATGCCGCCTAATCTCTATTCTCCGTTTCAACCATTCACTTTGTATCCAAACCCTTATGTCTTTCCAAATTCTTACATTTTCCCCTAATTTATTTAATTGCAACAGAAACCGTCACCAAAAATCTAATGGTGGAATTGAATATGGAAGGTCACCTACAGTTGAAACTGTCCAAATCGATCTCCTTATATATTCCTGCTCCTTACATCACCTCACTTTTCCAACTCCTTCTTCATAAATAAATCGACATCAAGTATTAAGTCTTGGTTGATTTTGATTCATTTTTATTCCAACTTCTAAATCGCCGTGACACTTGCTTTCTCATTCGTTGTTTAGTTGTGGTGCCTTTATTTCCTCTACTCGATTGTTATCTCAGATCATCCAGAACTTCTTTTGCTTAGGTATAAAATTTCCATTATCGATGTTTTGCTTTGATTACTTTGATTTTGCTGCTAATCTCCTTTGTCTATCCTTTATCAATCTATCACCTGTTACCACTGTTTTTCTTTCATTACTTTGATTCTGCTAGGTACTATATCACCTTTAAGAATTTCATTTAGTTACTCCGATTACTATCGTTACGATGTTCTGATTAAATGCTTATCACGGTCAAATAATCTATCCCATTAGCTATAGTTGGTAAGAGATCGATTATTTACAGTTATGAGTTACTGATTTTTTTTTGAGTTCATGTTTATATGATTCATTGATTTTGCATCTCTACTTTTAAGGTTTTAACATCTCTATTTACACTTGTTAGTTATTCTCACTACGTACTGTGGTTTCGTGGTGTTTTCAAAAACAGACTATTGATTTATCCCTTTCCATAGTTATATTTAGTGCATGTTGGACAAAAAGCTTCACATCATTCTTTATTCTTTGCTTCTCCTTTTAATCTCCGTCTCTCTAAATCATCTTCAGGGACACCTCCCACTCCTATGCTTAAGCTTATGTATTTTGTTATTTTCCCCAATACTTTGTAGGATTCTAAAACTTCTATGGATACTCCCCTAATTATTTCTCTTAGTTTGTTGGTTGCCTTTTTGGAAGAGAGCGATGTGTTATACTATGAATGGAAATCGAAAAATTATAGAATCCAAGTACGTAAAAGGCACATGTATTAAATTTACTGTCATATTTTTGAAACTTACTAGCCTTGTATATTATAACTTCTTTCTATGCAATATTTTAGTAGGAATACGGGGAATTTTATGTCAATGAAGTTGCAGTTCATGTCTATTGAGCAAGGTAGTCAATAGCGACTAGCGCAAAATAGCGCAAGGCTTACGCTATGAATTATTTTGCGCTATATGTTATAGCGCGTGCTATTTTGTTTACTTTTGTTGAAGTCGATTTGTGAGAAAAAAGAAGTTTTACTGTAGATTTGAAGCTTCAAACTAGGTAGCGTAAGCTACAACAGTAGGAGTTAGAAAATAAACGGACTTGCTACATAATTATTTTACTCCAAATGAGTCGGTTTTAGGGTTTTCTTCAATGTACATAACTAAAATAAAAAAATAAAAAAATAGCGCACAATTTTGGTCTATTCAATATTGCACTTTAACAAAGTAGCGCGCTATTTTGCGTTATAGATGACATGTGCACTATTATAGGTTAAATAGCCACATCCTACGCTGTAGACAATTTTGTGCTATAGCACACGCTATGATAACTCTGATGTTGATGAAAATAATTTACATTGTCATGTTTTCCACTTAACTTTGGGGAAAAAATAACTAAAAACTCTAAAATATTTATTTACAATATAGATTTTCTTAGTAGTAGAAAAATCTGTTGGAGTTTTATTATTATCAGTTCAGTTCATCTCAATCTCTGAATGATATATAAAACTAATTATACGTATTTCAAATATAACACTCTTGATTTTGTCTCGTAACCATGTTTCTAATCAAATATTTTATTTTCTTGAATTGTTATTTTATCAATGGTTATTTCACTAGGCTTGAGAAGTGTCAAAACCCAATAATCTATTCCCATCGGTTGCATCATTGCCTTAGCAGTATTTAATTTCAACAAGTGGCAAATACATAAATTATATATAATTTTAATAAGATTTTTATAAATTTTAATATTTGAAATTTTGTTTCTTTCCCAATCCAGATCGATTTTTGCTTTAGAAATTCTTAAAATTTGTTTTTTTTCCGACTTCAAAATTTTAAAATATTTTAAATTTCAAAATTCTCATGTATTAACTATTTCTAGGTACAAATGTTAGTGCTAGATACTTTCTAATAATTTCCTACATTTAAATATTAAACATTTTGACCATTGAAAATATTAAACTCAATATTTTAGTGTTTTAAAAATAATGAATTTATTTAGATTACAAAATTTAAATTTTTTATATTTTGTTGTTCAAGAAAGTTTTAATTGGATGCAACGGTTTTGTATTACAGTGAAAGATTTATAGCTTCTAATGGTGTTGGCTTAAAGAAATGTAAGAAAAATATAATTTCAAATGCTAACTCCCCTTGATATTATATTGGAATATTCGACAATAGGTGAGATTTTAAAATCCCAAAAGATTTCATCAGTAAGAGAACTTCTTTATAAAAGAATATGAATGAGGTTATTTTACTTCTTTCCAAAAAACTTCTTATCACATACTTATTCTTAGTATTACTAATGTGTTTGTGTATGTATGTGTATGTGTTTGTGTGTGCCTATGCGATGTACAATCATAGAAAACCGTATGCATCCCTGGATTAAAGTTGGGAAAGTAGTTCAATATTAATATAACTAGAGAGCAGTTCACATTGCAAACTCCTAAAGAAAATATGAACCCAGGCCTTAGGGTATTTAATCCCTTGGTTAAAGAATTAAATCAAAAAAGTCTACTTGGTGACTATGCTAAATCAAGACAGGTAAGAGAAAGGGTATGCCCGATAAAGAATTTAGATGGTTAAAATAAGTAACTATATAAATGGTATATTCATTTTCATGAAATCAATCTGGCTTAATGATTTGTAATCAATGATATTATTTATACTTAAATTGGTCTACATTAATGTTGAAGTGTTTGAAAGGTTTGTAAGGATGATAGATCCAAACTGCAAACATTCACTATAACAAATCAAGGCCTGCACCAAAAAAGAAAATGAAGAATTATATCTTCATTTGAATCTTCGTAAAAAATAAAATAACAAAAACATATGACAAAACAAATAAGATGCTAAGTTAAAACATACTTGAAGGAAAATACAATTCATGTTATTGTCCAAGCAAGATGGAAAAACACAAGATTGATCAAAAAGTAATAGAAAAAACTAATATAAAGGGGAAATGGTGAAGGAAAAAGTTTATGAATTATATATTGATGCAAATAAGAATTGTAAGAAAAGGTAGAGTATGAGCATATTTGGGTTGAGGAATTGCAAAGAGAAGAAAAACAAACATAAGAATCATGTTTGATATGGTTGCCCCGTTTAATTAAAGTTGGTAGAAGTTTGTGTTACTAGGATAAGAAAAACTAGGAAAGTTAAAGTTGTTAAGTTTATTTATTCTGTCTACCGTATGTAACCATTAAACAAAGTTGTAACACTAGGATAAGATATGAAGATATATAATATTATCCTTGCAGAGGTATGTTTGCATTGAATTTCTTTGTGACTTTTATTTTTTACGAGTTATAAAATCTAAGCAGAATTTATTAGATGCTTGGGGAAAATTTGTTCCGAATTACGGTTAAAAGAAAATTATAGATCAGTGAATATACTTTTCCCTAAAAATCTACCACATTGTGAAATTTCAGTAATTATAATACAATGTCAAAAAGAAATTTGTGTTTGTACAATAATGTCCTCGATTATTTTTGCTTCCAAAATGGTAAATTTTGGATTTCGTATGTGTTCCTTTTTTGCTACAATGAATACTTATTAATTGACAAAAGGGAAATTAAGATGTAGTTCACATTTACACAAGCTTGACAATTAATATATCTTCAAAACTATCTATGCTCTAATAGTACACGCATAAATAAAATTATAATGGTTTCAAAAGTACTACTTCTTGAAAAGCTAACTCTGATTTAATATAATTGGTACATTTTATGTATGAAGTATGAATATAGGTTTACATTTCATTCTTGGAAAGTTGTTTTATATTTTACTCACTAAATATCATCGTTGTGTTTTAATTATTGTGTTGTTCACTAATGAACATATGTACAATAGTACGTATAATATTACTCTGTAGTACCATACTAATAACATAAGATTAATAAAATTAATTTTGTACTTTCCATGCTTAATAATTAAACTGTTTTTTCTATTAATTTTTATAGATCGATTTATGTAGAGATATATGTAAAATAAAGTGAGATTATAGTTGTTCTCTCCTTTTCTAGAAGTCAACCAGACTCTATCTTTTCATTTAATTTAATTTTTTTTGAGACCCTGGATGGAAACAAATTCCCAGCCTATAAATACCCATTATACCAATAGAGTTTAGATCACATTACACTTCAAGATATTACATCAAATTACATCCAAAATATCTATTCTAGACATCCGAAACCCAGCCAAAATATTACATATCATAAAGCACATACTCAGCCATACAACTTCTTATACCATACAAAATGACTACCATAGGACTTACAAACCATAAAATAGACACCCAACATTTATACAAAGCAGACTTGAGAAACAAAAGAACAAACCAGTAAATAAAACATCTCCATCACCCCTCTTCCTTTTAGCTACTCTTTTGTCAATAGAACCCATGCTCTCTCTAACCCTTCTTTGCAGCTCCAGGAGTATAATTTCCATTCATGCCCATTAGGATATGCTCCACATAACCAATTATAAATAGATTTTCTAAATAAAGCACTAAAAGTGCTAGCTTTTTGCTTAAAACATCTATTGTTTCTTTCACTCCATATTACCTAAGCAACACCTGTGTTAACCAGATCTACTAGATTTATATTAACCATGCAGGTAAGAAATTTCCTATCTTCTTCCCAATACCAAAATTGATCAAAGAAATGGGGTATAGGGTTGATTTGAAGACCTTGCAAACAACTAATCTACAACATATATGAATAAGGACATTGAAAGTATAAGTGATTAGTATCTTCCTCTTTACAAGTAAATAACATAAGGCTCCATCTTTAGTCCTTTATGGATTAAAAGAGTTTTAGTATTTAATCTATTATTAATTGCCAGCCATATATCCATCTTCACTTTCGATGGTACATGAATCTTCCAAAGAGCTTTGTAATATTTCACATTAATGCCCCCAAAGTTCGTTAATATGTATACATAATTTACCCTGCATTTACCATCTTTACTTAGCCCATTCTACATTACCCACCCTTTATTTAATGTTTACATTGTCAAGTAGACTAATTAACTTGTAAATTTAAAGTAGAACTTCTCCCATGAGCATTCTACCAAATGTAAGGTTCCACTTTAAATCATCTATGTCACTTTGATAAACTTCATTCACTCTAGAATTTTGATAGAATGAAATATTATATAATCTTTGAAAATAGTTTTTCAAAAGTATATTTGTAATCCAAACATTATGCTAGAATAAGATTCTTTCACCATTTCCAATACTTCATCTCATACCTACATTAAAAACATGCTCCAACTTAATGATAACTTTCCAGTACTTAGAGAACTGAATTGAATTTGAGATGCCAATGGTAAATTTTCCATCATAGTATTTATTCTTCATCCATCTTCTCCACAAAGAATTATTGCTAACTGAAATCCTCTAAAGTCATTTACATAGAAGAGCACAATTTAAATCTTGCAAAGAAATCACTCCTAAACCCCTTTGCACCTTAGATTTACAAACATTTTCCCATGACATCAGATTTTTTTCATAGAGCTTCCTTCTCTATTTCCTTTCCACAAAAAAATACTTCCTTATCACATCAATTTTCCTAATCACCCATTTAGGAATTCTATAAAGTGACATTCAATACATTGGTAGTGTTATGATACCGAATTCATCAAAACCAATCTCCTAGCTCTAGAAAGGGTATGACTCTTCCTTCTTGCTAGGCTCGATCCAATCTTATCTACCAAAGGCAGCCATTCACCATGTGTTAATGCATTCAGTCTAATTATCATTCCCAAGTACGGCAAAGGACAAACTTTACAATTCAGTGTTAAAGCAACTTCATCTAAATTATTATCCTAGACCACCCACTGCCATGACCAAACTCTTATTAAAATTAATTTTTAACCTCTACATATTCTCAAAACCATTAAGAATTAGTTTGAGAGCTATAATGTATTGAAGTGAAGGACAACTGAATATTATAATATCATCTGCATACTGAAGAGATGAAATAGCACCACATATTACAGAATTTCCTATAGATTCAACCACCTCTCTTCTTATAGCCACTCTGATCAATCTAGCAAAAATATCCACAGCTATATTAAAAAGTAGGTGAAAGAGGGTCTCTTTGCCTTAGCCCTCTTCTTGAAGTAATTTTCCCACCCCTCCTGACCATTCATTAGGTCAGTAGACACTCCACTACTTAACATCCCTTTTATCCAACCGCATCATTTACACTCAAAACCCTGTCCTGTAAGACTTCTAATAAAAATAATCCCAATTCAAAGAATCAAAAGATTTTGAGAAATCCAACTTTTGAATTATTGATGAAAAATTCTCTTTCACATAGTGATTTACTACCTCTTCACATTTTGTATTATATTTCTGTTTTTAACAAAAGCTGGCTGGCTATTAAGAATTAATGATTCCACAGCCTTCAGAGTTTGTTTGCTTACACTTTGGAAATGATTTTAAAAATGCAATTTAATAAACTAATAGATATGAAATCTTTGACATCAACTGCACCTTCTTTTTTAACCAACATCAAAATAAAAGCATAATTCGTACATTTAAAATCTAACCTTCCTTCATGCAGATCATTGAATAATGCTATAATATCATTTAAATTGGTCAAAGAAAATGTCCAGATAGTGAAAATAAATGAATCCTTTATAGTCCAATCTTTAGTTGATTCTTCATTACTTGACTCATAGACATTCAATCAACCTAGGACATGACTGGCCTACAGTTGAAATTAAAGTATGCGATTATTAATGCTCTAGAAAGTAAATTTTAACTAGCCCCCCATAAAACACATAAGCATCCATATTGATAGTTGTAATATATTCGGAGTAAACCTTTTGATGTGACTGCAAGATTCCTAAAACTCAATTTTGTCTATAGTTAAAAGAGGACTAATTTTAATTTTAAGCCTTAGAAAAAAAACTTATTTCAAGTTTAGGCCTCGTTTAAAACTTAGTACAAAAATATGCCACTTTTCCATACTTCAGCGTTTTTTACATGTATTTTTCATAATTGAGCATATATAACTATTATTTTACAAATATAGTTATGCACTTCGAATTTACACGGGTATAAATTAAAATTATGTACAGGCTCATTTATGGAATGCGCTTGTACAAAAATGCTGAATTCAAAAAAGAGACATGTTTTCATAATAAGTTACAAACGAGATCTAATCATGAAATACGTTTTTTCCGAAGGCCTATAAAAGAAAATCTATCCTTAAAAAAATTCTTATAGTACATGACAAGATGTTAACATCATTGTCATAGATTATTTTGTCAAGAAATTTTAACTCCAAGAACAAACTATGGAATTTCTTTTTTTTTCTATCTTTTTGCTTACTTATATTTTTAGCACATTTTCTAAAATATTCCATTATCGGAAATTTTCAAAAATGTTGCCTCCAGCAATAAATAAGTTGTAAGTTATAACCGATCGATCCAAAGTCCAGCAATTGATTGAAATATTTTGGAGATCCGTACTTGACACTTGTGAAAGGACTGGAAAAGGTTCAAAACCAAGTGATAAGCTAAGCTCATTTGTAAGGCATGCTCTTGGCAAGTCAAATCTTTAACAAAATCACTCTGATATCACTATAGCGTAGGAGTATGTGTTCTTACTCGAATGAAAATTCTTCCAATGCGAGTCTACTGTCGAAAACATTTAAAATCTAAGCAGGAACAAGTCATGGATTATGCGATCTTTGCTAACAGTGCAACAAATCGCAGTAATCAAATCACTCAAAAATTTGCACACTTTTAGGAAAGCCATTGCCATTTAAAATCCATCAAGCCCATGCCATCCAAACTTTGGTCCTAAATAACTCAACTCAACCCTTTAAATACTTCAATTGATCTCAGTGCATACAAGATGAGAGATATCACTTTGGCATTAAGATCTTTTACCATTCAAAGTTAAATTCTTCGCTTCTCAATATCTCTCTTCATTAGGTACTTTATATCCTTGTGTTACAATTTCCTATCCATATATTTCAATATACCATGCATATGGATGTTACTCTAGTTAAAAGACTTAATGATATAATGTTATGTGTACGGCTGATATATGCATGTGAATTATGTATCTGGGTTGTTACTTTGTGACTGTGTTGATTTTAAGAGTATAAGAAGAATGTACAACTATCAGATATCGGTGATGTGCACATGCACATGATATTTATAAATATTATGTATAAGCTTCACTTGTTTTTAGTGAAAATCATTCCTTCACTATCAACCCCAAATATGCATTTTCCACTAATAATAAAAAGTTGGAATTCTTAACTTGGTATCAGAGCAACTTGCCAAACGACATCATCTTTGAAGATCCAAGAATCATTAAACAACATATGATCAAGGTTAACCAGATTAATTACCAATCTCAGATTCATTATCAATTTTACCCCTCACTCTCAAATCTTCATTAATATCCATTAATGCCTTAAAATTTAGTTCATAATTCAATCAAGATTCACCTCAATTCTCACATCTTCACCAACTAATATTGGCACCATGTCTAAAGATGATAATCATCAATGAAGAACATATTCATCTCTTCAAGGTAATGAAAGCATCGGCACTTCCGAGAAAACAATAGAAGATTTCTTGAAAACAATCATTAATCCACAAACCCAACTCATTACCCATTCTCTTGATGAGAACAACTACCTGTTGTTGAAATTTAAGTTGAGACTATAATAAGAGGTTATGGAATACAAGGTTTTATTGATAATACAACAGCATTACCACCAAACCTATAGCTGATTGAAAAGGAAAATCGATTAATAATCCAGCATTTGTGATACATCAAAGACAAGACAGTTTGTTATGTCATGACTTCTTTCCTAAATAAGTACCAGTCTACTTTCTCAAGTTATTGGATGCAAGTCATCATATGAGGTATGGATCACAATTCAATAGAATTTCAGCTCCCAATCTACAGCAAAAATCATGCATCACAAAAGACAGCTGCAAAGAATCAAGAAGCAGAATATAACAATTAGTGAATATTTAAGCAAGATTAAAACAATTTGTGATCTTCTTGATTCATCATGACAAAAAATAGAAACATAGCATGTACTCACCATCTTAAACGGTCTTGATAGTAACTATGAAGCAGTTGTAGTGGTCATCTCCTCCAAGGAAACCTCACCTACCCTATAATATGCAACATCAATACTTCTTGCTCATGAAGGTAGAATAGAGCAAAGGACTACCTCCAGTCAAGAATTCTCCATCAACTATGCATCAAACTCAAGAAACAATAATTTCAATTAAAATCAAACATTGAAAGAGGCTCACAAAAAATCGGGAATGATTAGATCTACAGCAGAGGAGGCAATTATGGAAGGGCAAGAGGAAGAGGAAGGAACACCAATAATAGACCAAGAAGCCGAATATGCGAAAAGTATGGTCATACTGCCATGAGATGCTGTTTCAGATTTGATTCAAACTTCTCTAACATATAATCAAATTCAGCAACTCAAAGCAGCCAGATCTATTATTTACCCAATGCGAACTTGAGTCTGCTAAATCAAGAAATAAAAAACAACCCAAAAAGCCTTATTGTATTTCATAGTAATCCAACAGAATGGGCAAGATATGAAGATATTCAAGGTAAAGAATGGTACGTAGATTCATGTGTAAACAATCATGTCACAAGCAATCCATAGAGTTTGAAATTTGGATGAACTATGCCACAAGCAATCCACACCATTAAATAGAACTCATGTAGGGAATGCTAGCTTTAATTCTAGCAGAAGTGACAGATGATTACCATTGAGAAATCTTTTAAGAATATCCAAAATGAAGAAAAATCTCATTAGTGTGTCTCAATTTGCTCGAGATAATGAAGTTTCTTTAGTTTCATCCAGAAATCTGTTTAATCAAAGATAATGTGACTAAAGAAGTGTTACTGTAGGGAGAACTACGTGATGGATTATCCAAATTCAATTTGGTAACTCAATCAACTTTTGAAGATAATGCAAAATATTGTAATCTATCTACTCTACACACAATTCTGAAGAAATATTTGATCATTGGCATAAGAAATCAGGGCATCCAAATGTAACTATAATGAAAAACGTCCTGAATAAAATTGATGTTTCTTTCAAAGATGTGATGCTACCTTATGATTGTGCTCAAGGGTAAAAGTCACAAGCAACCCTTTACTATATCTAAAACAATATATAATTATCTTCTTGAATTAGTTAAGTTGGATTTTTGGGGCCCAGCACCAAGAAACTCAGACTATAGGTTCAAATAGTATATTACTTTTGTAGATAAGCCTGTACCAGGTATACATGGATATTTTTTTGAAGCAAAAGTCGATACACATTAAGCGGTGAAGCAGTTCATCAATCAAGTTGAAAGGCGAATTGGAGTAAAAATTGAAGTATTACAGACAGATAGGGAAGCAAAATATATATTTCCAAAAGATTATTTTTACACAAAAGGAATACTACATAGATATACTTGCCCATATACATCACAGCAGAATGGAATTGTTGAAAGGAAGCATAGACTTAATATAGAATCAGGACTAACATTGCTTGCACAAGGATCCCTACCTCTTAAATTTTTGCCAGAAGCCTTCTCTACAGTAGCATACCTTATTAACTTATTGCCTTCAAAGGTGCTGAAAAACAAGAGCCCAGCAGAGACGCTGTACTGGAAAAGCCAGATTACAAGAGATTGAACGTATTTGGATGTCTATGTTTCCCTTCACTAAGACCATAAAATGCAAATAAACATAGCTTCAAATCATCATTTTGTACCTTTGTTGGCTATGGAACCAATCAGAAGGGATATAAGTGTTTAAATAGTAGTGGCAAGATCATGATATCTCGACATGTGGTCTTTAATGAAAATGTATTTCTCTTTCCAGTAGTGAAATGAGAACCATAAGCAAGGTTTACAATCCTTTGAAACCTTTACCTACCATACCGATATGTGTAAGGAAGAATGTTCAATAGAATATAACACCCAGGAATTACAATAATGAACCATCTAGAAGTAGCACAACATTCAGTAGCACAGGAGCTGATGATATAGATAATTTTGAGGAAAATTAAGTCACCCCAACTATCTTACCAACACCAGGTGAACATCCACCAACCACAACGAATGATATTCCACCCATAGAGCCGCAAGTCAGAGCACAAGGACATCATATGGTGACAAAAGCAAAGAAAGGGATATTCAAGCCAAAGATATATTTGACAAAGCATGTAATAGAAGGACCCAAGACCTTTAAGCAAGCCATACAACACACTGAATGGAAAAGAGCCATGGAGGAAGAATATCAAGCCTTAATAAGAAATAATACATGGTGTCTTGTTCCTATGCCTAAGGATAAATCAATAAGGAATGTAGATGGACATATAAGTTGAGGAAAAATGCAGATGGAATAGTAGGGAAGTATAAGGCTAAGTTTGTGGCTAAGGGTACACTCAGTAGTATGGAGTTGATTTTTGTGAAACCTTTGCACCTATTTTAAAGCCCATATTAATAAGAGTCATGTTAACGATTACCTTACGTAAAGGATGACAAATCGAATAATTAGACGTTCACAATGCATTTTGAATGGAGATTTGCAAGAAGAGGTATATATGGAGCTGGCTAATGTGTTTGAAACTAATTAACAGTGAACTGTAACTAGTATGTAAACTAAATAAGGCCATATATGAAATAAAGTAGGCACTTAGGGTTTGGTTTGAAAAATTAAAGGGAGCATTGACAAGATTAAGCTATCAAGCAACACGATCAGATAATTCATTATTCATCAAAATTACAGATAGTTCAACGACTTATGTACTACTGTATGGATGATTTTATCATCATTGGAAGTAACAATGCTGAAATTGGAAGGCTATCTCAATATTTATACAATCAGTTCAAACTAAAAGACCTTGGAGATATGAATTATTTCTTGGGAATTGAAGTTAAGCATTCAGGAAATGGTGACTTATATCTTAGCCAGAATAATTATATACAAACTGTTTTAAAGAGATCCCATATGGATAAAGCCAAATCACTAACAACTCTAATGATTAGCAACCCTCCACTTGTCAAAGAATAAAGAAGATCCCACTGAAGATCCACATCATTATAGGAGCATAGTAGGAGCTGTGTAGCATGATACCATCAATAGATCAGAAATATCATTTAGCATGAATAAAGTATGTCAGTTTATGCAAAGTACACTAACTGATAACCGGAGAGCAGTAAAAGTGATATTGAGATAATTGGCAGGGACATTAGATTATGGTTTGAAATTACATGAAAATAAATCTCTGCATATTATTGCATATGCTGATGCTAATTGGGCATCAGATGTAGATGATAAGCGATCTACTAGTGGATACTGTGTGTTTCTTATACGTAAGATGATAGGCGATCTACTAGTGGATATTGTATGTTTCTTATTTGTAAGATGATATTATTTGTAAAATGATAGACGATCTACTAATTGTAGGAGTTGTGTAGAAATGTGAAGAAGCGTTTATAATTCCTATAAACTTTAAAGTTTAAAATCTTTTTTCTTATCTACGCATGTATAAGATTAGATAAAAACTTCACAAAGGCATGTTTCAAATGAGAATCATGAAGATTAATTTTATGAGTTAAAGCTAATACTAATCGTGAACAAGCTATCAGTTGACATATATGTTGGCAAAACAACTAAAATTTCTAACTTGTATAAAGTAAAAAGGCCCAATGCAAAATGAAAAAACAAGATAGTTCTATTATTACTATTTAAAAGTTGTGCTTTTCCGATACATATAATATATTCTTTAATGGTACAATACATATATATGAAAAAAAATTGCTTACAGGTCCAAAAAAACTATTTTAACTTTAGGCCTTGTACAAAACTTATTACAAAAACAAGTCAAATTTTGCATAATCCAAATTTACAAAAGCGTATTTTAAAAAACATTGTGCTTGTGCAAATTTGGATTGCGCAATTGTAATTTAAGAAAATAAATCATGCTTATGCAAACTTGGATTGCGTGAGTGTAATTTTTATTAAATTTTTTTATGCTTATGCAAATTTGTATTATGCAAGTATAAAATGCTGGTGTACGAAAAAAGAGGTCTATTTTTGTAATAAGTTTTGGACGAGACCTCAAGTTGAAATAATTTTGTTTTCACGGACCAACAAGAAAAATTCATCCACATATATATTTGTGTGTGTGTGTTGAAAAATCCAAAAAGACATAAAAACTTTTTTTATGGGAAACTACTAAAGCTAAACAAAAGCATGAAGTAAAGTTCGATTGTTCCTTACCTTAGAGATTGAGAAGCCTTGGCTGAGGCCCATTGCTCTTCCGCCTTCTTTGTTTGGCCTTTAATTAGTTGGGAAGCACTTGATTCAACTGGTAGCATTGCTACTAGAAAGACGAGTTCGACCACACTTGATGTGACATAGGTTCTATGGTACACTGAGGTACTGACTAAATTTATCTTTGGCACGAGTCTACCGCAGACTCCATTCATCAACAATGATGAGAGTCAATTTATATTCTTTGTTTATTGCTTATAGTTATATTGCGTGTTATATTAGTTGTTTGATAATATTGTCATGTATTCTAGGATATGTTTGTATCATGATATCTGCATTGTCTCTGCATTTGTGTGCTGACTTTATCATGATATATCATTACGTTTCGGTCACATTATATTAGTTATGATGACTCGTTGATTACAGGAGAAGAACAAGTTATGGTATGATTTTCTATCTCTTAGATAGGTTTACTTTACTTGTTTATGGACACTTCGGGTTACCCCTAAGCCACAATTGTGGAATGGACTGGTTATGCCTTAGTAGTTCCTGTTATTTGTATACAGTTTTATATACGATATTTTGAGATAGTAACCCTCACACTAGACTTTATGTCCGACCCGCGTTTTGTCTTTTCCTGTTTATGTCATGACTACTCTTGGGTACTCGATTAATTAATTTGCGAGTCAAGTGCTTCAGGGGATACACTTTCAGGATAATTGGAGCACTTTATGGAGGCAATGTTGACACTTTGTATATATACTTAATATTGTAGTAGTACATGATAGATATGTATTTATACATGAGACTTGTTGTACCAGGTATTATATTCAAAAGTCCATCTTTATGGAGTTTGTTATATTCTAGCTTTTTGTATTGATATTTATTTATCAATTATTTCCACTAGTGCAGCCTATTATATATCACTATAATAAAAATGGTCATCAATAGAGGCATAAAACCACTATAAATCATAAATATGGAGGTTCAATAAACGTTGTATATCGACATCTTATAAAAAAATAATGGCTTATTTAGAGAACAAAAAGCCGCTATAATAAATCATCTTTTATAGTGTTTTTGACCACTATCGTAAGTTTTTTATAGCAGTTTAATAATCGTTGTATATCGACATATTATAATATATACTGAACTATCATGTCACAAAAAGCGTTATAATTTTTTTTACTTTCGATAACGCTTTTCTTGTATGCTTTCTATAATGATTTTTAAATGCTATGTTTTATTTTTGCATTTTTGAAATCTACTGCATCCCTATAAATCATGATAGTCAACACATATCAAAATGCTGCATTAAGAATATTTTTAAAACATAAATCCTTTTGGATAATGAATAGTCATAGAAAATGTTTAACATCAAGATATAACGCATTGTATTAAGCAGAACTAAATATTCATACACATAAGATCTCACAGTTTTAACTGCATAATATTCTATTGTATAAGTACACCAAAAACAAGTAGCAAGTTATTTGCACTAAAAAGAAGAAATGTTCTAAATGTTTCATTCTCTCACATGCAAATGAAATGAATATCTCCATTAGAAATAAATATAAGTATGAATATGAATAAATTGAAAAATGAAGTATCTACATTAGAAAAACTTTTTTATAAATATTTCTTATTAAAAACATTCCAAATTTATAAATTTTTGAATTTTTTTGCCAGATTCTCCTTTTCGCTGCTAGCATCAGGAAAATCCCATATGCAAGAAATAGATATATTGATCGGAATCACAATATATTGATCACAAACATCTGCAAAGGTAAACTATTCAAATATTTACTTATATATATCTTATAAAGTGTGTATGCCACATATCATACCCTCCTGTTAAGCATTAAAACATACATTTTAGCAACATTAGTAAGTTCGCTAACATTTCCAATGAAACATGAGCATAAAAAGAACCAAAAGCAAGTCAAGAGCCATCAATACTAGCGAGTACACTTATAAATGCACTAGATGTAAAGATGTTGAATACTTTATAATTTATTATTGTTGTTGTTATCATTATAAACTTAGTTAATTTTATAAACTTCTTAAATTCTTATTAAAATTAATTAATGAAGTTAATTTTTATAAACTACGTTAATTTATTGTTATTATTATTATATAAATTTAGTTAAATTTTATAAAACTTAGTTACATTGGTTAATACTTTGTCATTTATCATTATTATTGTTGTTATTTTAAACTTAGTTATTTTTATGAAATTTGGTTAATTTTACAATTTATTGTATTGGTATTATTATTATTAAAATAGTTAATTGTTGTGAAACTTAGAGTTAATTTATTCTTAATTATTATTGTTGCTTTTATTGTTATTATTATTGTTCTAAACTTAGTTAATTATTATGTTAATACTTATAAACTTAGTTTATTTATTGTTACTATAGCTACAACCCTTGTGGTTATTGTTATTAGTATTATTATTTTAAACTTAGCTAATTTTTATAAAGTTAGTTAATTTATTATTACTATTTTTTATTGGTAAGATCTTTCATCTTACGGAACTCAAACTGATAGTGAAGTAATTATTGTACCAATTAACTCAATGGCTTTGAACTAGCTGAATTAAATGGTAAATTTGCCAAATGTTGCTAGATGATTACACAATTAGGTAATTTCACTTTAACAATTGTTAAAATGTCAAATCCCTATAATATTTAATTTTAATACAAATAAAGTAAGATTCGCACTAAAAACTAGGTAGGTAAATAACAAAATGTAGGAAGCAGTAAAGAACACAAGGAATTTATGTGGTTCGGATGTTAAGAAATCCTACGCCCATGAAGGAAATTTTGCTTTCTTCCTTTATATTTTCTGGTATATATTTCAATGGCAGAGAGTGCAATAATTTCTTTTTCTTAAACCTTAAAAGTATCGAAAAGTCGGGAAAAGGTCCCTCCCCTGCTATAGTGCTTTTCTATTTATGGTATAGAGATGCACACGAATTGCCACAATCCTTCTCTTATCATTGTGCTTCAGCCTTTGGATCTTGACAAGTGTTATTTATCTGCATTGTCTGTTTGATGCACTTGGATTGCTAACTTGTTTTGGCAAGAAGTTTGAGATGAAGGTGGGAACTCCTGAACTTGAAGCGGGAATATCTAAAATTGGAGCATGAAATTTGTTCTGCTTTGAGCACCATTCGGATTTATGAAGTTGATACATGCTATCTGGAGCGTTTTACCTGTATGATACTAGGCTGAGATGGTTGTGGCTGAACTGCCTTCCCCGGTTTGTTGTGTTGATTTTTCCATTTGTGTTAAGGATGAGTTGTCTGGTTTGACCTGAAGTGCTAGTTAAACGTTGGCCTGCTTCTGCTTTGGCTCGCTCTGGCTTGCTCTTGGCATGAGGGTATGCAAGCTTTTGTGATCGGATGCCTACTTCTGTACTTTTCTCTAATCAGCGTAGATCTATGGTGGAGTGAAGTTTGGGTAACCTTATGTGCAACCCTTGGAATGCTTTTGGTTCCATATGGTACTGCTTAAGGTGTTCCCCCACAAGGTAGATCTGTGCTTGAAAGACTTAGCAATGCATAAGTTCTTAAGATTTATTAATTAGACCTAGTGGGTGCTTTAGACACAAAGGAGTTTTCTTTTACTGACATTCTATTTTTACTCCTGTGTGTATTACATTCTGAGGGCGGAGCATTACGTTAGGGCAAACCTGATATATCTTTGGCCTAATTTTTGAGCCCAGTACTTCATCTAGTTGTAACTTCATGCTTTTTAGCTGTATTTCTTTTAATTGGAGAAAAGATTGCGACTATAGGCTAGCTCTCATGTTCTGTGACTGTTCTTGGCGATAGTTTTAGGTCTTTTCTTGAATAACCGAGTGTAGTTTCTTATAGCTTGCTAGGATTTTTGACCCCACTAGTGTGGTACCAACTGAATCAGTTCAATTTT
The DNA here is from genome assembly GCA_030737815.1 of Allium fistulosum. Classification (NCBI taxonomy): domain Eukaryota; kingdom Viridiplantae; phylum Streptophyta; class Magnoliopsida; order Asparagales; family Amaryllidaceae; genus Allium; species Allium fistulosum. Next base: position 859,223,465 of record CM060907.1, read on the forward strand.
CTTCTCTTTTTATCTTAACTTTAATTATGAGGGCCATTCCTATGGTTTTAGGCTTTATACTCGGTTCAGTTTTGGCACAACTTTAAAAATATAGGTGTAACACTTGCCCCCAAAGTATGCAATGATTGTAGGTTGATGTAGACTTGTCTTTAATCATTCCTCGTCTTCGCATCTTATGAGTTGTTTTATAGATGTTGCCTTTTATGTAAGTTTTGCCGTGTTCTTGGTATGGTCTGCCCCGCTATTTGGGTACAAGCCGTTCCCCCTTTTTTGTTCCCATTTTTATATACTCCGACCTGCGCTTTGAACTTTTCACATTTTTCTGTTGCAGTTTTTGATTTTCTTGGAGTAACATGCACTTCTTGATTCTTATTCAGATGGATTCTTTTGCTCTTTAGGTTCACATCCGTATATCTTGTTTAGCTTTATCATTCTTATTATCATTGTCGTTCATATGCTATATGGTCAGTATAATTATTGATCGAGGGCCAATGAGCTGTGAGAAGTCATTTATTTTTAGTTTAGCGTTCATCATTCTCATTTCTGAGATTGTCATTGTCGTTCATATGTTGTGTTATAGTACAACTATTGAACGATGGCGGTGATCTGTGAAAAGTCATTTGTTTGTGCGCTTGGCACAATCTTCCCCGCTATTTGGGGGGAGGACTGACATTTGACTGTTAAGTCAGGTCATTTATTTACTATGTTTTATATGATCTTTTGTACTGGTTTTGGCTAACGGGTTTCCATATGCCTAGTGTGCTATGTTGGCAGAACTAACATAGAGGTGTTTTTATACTCCTTTAGGTCATCCAATATCCCTATGTCTAGTGAGCTAGCTGAAGAAACCGAGTTGCATTGTAAGCAGCTCTGTTTTGATAATTGGTTCGGGCAGTCTAATATCCCTACATCCATAATGGTTTTTTTGTTTATGTTGGAGAAAATTAACATAGAGATATTTTTATACTGGTTCGGACCGTCTAATATCCCTACGTCCAGCTCATTATATTATTACTTTTTTTATAATAATTAAAATGTACATTGCATAAGCAATGTAGATCATACAAAGTAAGGTCCGAGGTGCTCTGAGTTCCAAGTCCTTAGAACTGTATTGTCATCAGGTCTCGATAGTCGATATGCATCTTTCGCTAAAGCTTCTGCTATGACTAATGGACTTTCCTAATTTGGACCCAATGTTGCATCTGGCAGATCCTTCATGTTGTCCATTACCCTTCGCATTACCAAGTTCCTTTTGCAGAAGTTTCTTCCCTTGAGCCTGGCATTATAATTTCTTGTCATCCTTTGTTGATATGCAGTCGATACCACTGCTACCTCATCCCTTATTTCCTGAATGAGATTTAAGGTAGTTTCCTTTAGTTTCTTATTCTTTTCTATTATATGTGGTATTCTTATATGTAATGGGACCTCTACTTCGACTGGAAGCATGGCCTCATACCCATAGGTTACCAAAAAAGGAGTTTGGCTTGTTGGAGACCAGGTAAGTTCGATAAGACCATAGTACCAAAGATAATTCTTTCGCCCACTTTCCTTTTGCTTTCTGCAGCCTTTTCTTAAGTAGCTTCTTGATGGCTTCCTGTAACACCTCGAAAATTTAACAGAAATTTGGATGGAAATTTAATAAGAAAATCTAATTAAACGAAAACAAGTTTTCATAAACATCCGAATTTGGCTGTGAAACTTGCATCATTATGTGTGCAGCGATTTTTTGGATGAAATCCATATATAACGCTTCGTAATTCGAGTTAGTATGGAGGAGTTATGGAAGTTAGAGATAACTAAAAATTTAAAAAAAAATTCACAGAAAAAATGTTTGAACCGATCGACTCTTAGGAGCTCATGGTCAACCAGTAGTAGTCGACCAAGGGATGGAGTGGTCGACGGTGGCTCGAATAAAATCGAGCATTGTTTATTTTCCTGAGACGTGTTTGAGTGGCTCTGATCGATTGCTTGGGGATGAAGTGCTGGATGAGAGAACCGGATTTTATAAAATATTCACCTAAGATAATCCAATGGCCTAGAATCTAACACTACCCCTATAAATTTATAACTACTGAAACCCTAATTCTCTAATCAAACTTACAATAACCAAATTCTAACAAATTTTTTCATGAAACCATAATTTCTAAAAGTTCAAAAATCAAATCTATTCGACCTAAGAGTATAGAGCAAGAAAATAAGGATGGTCAAGGCGATCTAATTATCAATTTGGGGCTCAAATTCTCAAGTCTAAGCGTTGTTAAGAGCTTAGGCTAAAGGTGAGTGGGCACAAATTTAACAAGTTAATTATTATAGTTAGTTTAAACTATTGTAGGTTATTAGGATGTTATCAAACCCCAAAATTGAATATGTTAACATGTTAAACCCTACATTTGAATCTAAAACCCTAGATTTAAATTGTCGGTTAATTGTTAATTGGAATTATGCATATATCCCTTTTCTCTTGAACTTGAAAACCTTGAATAAACAAAATCTAAAAACAATTGCAAATTGGTGATTATACTGTAACTAGGGTTCACAAATCACAAATAACAATCTAACTTAAATGCATAAACAATGGACAATAGAAACTGGGAGAAACCCTAAAAATTGTATGTCAACAATCGACCTGGAAACCCTCACGGTCTACCGGTAGCGAGCAAATGTAGGGTACAAGCGGTCAACCGTTCATATTGAAAATTGTTAGATTAAACCTCGGCCTAAGGCCCAAATTTATTGTGAATGGTTGTGTACCTATTTAAGGGTAGTTAGATGTATGTTAGAATTTATAAGGAAGCTAGTTCCCCAAGAGCAGACGCTAGGTTGTGCCAGTGTTGGGTGAATGTTGTTTACCCAATCTAGGATAGTAACCGATGTGCGACGATCTGCTTTCGTAATTGGCACTCACAGAAAGTTCCAACGGTGGGCGTGCAATCTACACAGATGCTTGATGGCATACCGGGAGGTCCTAGTATTCACAAAAATTGATGTAAATTCATTCCAAATATCGAGTACTTTAATTAAGGGTGGGAAAATCATGTTTTTTCTATTTTGGTTTCTAATGCACATGGTACAATTAGAGAAGAGGACCTAGAGCATGCAATATGGGGCCAATGCTACGAGCCAATCATAGTGACGGGGAATGTTCCCAATAGCCTAGCGGTGATAGTACCGAAAGTTTATGCCCACAGTAGCCTAGTGGCGGTGTCTTCCATTATTAGTAGCCAAAGGGCAGCGTCTTATATATGGAGTAGCTTTTGGAGCAATGGCCTAGACTTGAAATTTGATCCTTAGTTAAATTCATCGTATTCGCCTATAATTTATGGTGTAGGAATGTAGTAAGCAAGGACCATTAGGTTATAGACCATAGGAATTTACAGACACTTGTATCACACCTTGCATCTTTTAGAGTAGAATTATAGTAGTTGCATATGATCATCATATTAAACTTGTGCTCATTCACCAGACATTATGTCTGACCTATTCTCTTTCATTATTTTTCCCCACCATAGAAGGATAGGGTAGAAGGTGATCAGCCCATTCTTGGTACTACGGATAGCAGGAAGGAACATTTCATGGAGTGCAGGGGAGATCTTCCAAAGGTTAAGTGCTATAACTGTGATCAATTCGGACATCTAAAGTAGGCTTACATAGCACCACCAAGAGCTTCTACTCAGGCTACTACTCAAGTGGTTTCGTCTTATGCACTAGAGGCAGTCCCTAGCTCGAGTGCACAACTAGTGGTATACATGGGTAATAAAGTGGTGATTGAAGGTTTGTTTAATCTTTCCAGTTTATCCATTCACACTTTATTTGATACAGGGGTTTCACATTCTTTCATTTCTATTAGACTTAGTGATGACTTACACTTACAATTAGTATAGTCACGGACCCTGTGGTGAGTCAAACCCTATATGAGGGTCAACCTATTTGCTTATGTTATATAGGGTTTTGAAGTTGTTTATTTTAGGGGCCGAGTTTGATTGTGATGCCTTTGTATTAGAGTTTTTTGGGTTTTGGATTGATATTAGGCGTGGATTGGAAGACCATGTATGAAGATAGGTAGGACATTACATTGAGCACATGTAATGGATGTAGCTTAGAGGTTTATTATGAACCCCGAGGATCTATTATGTTGAGCTATTTACATCCATTAGACCTATCACATGACAAGCTTAGTGCAATATCTATAATTAGAGATTTCCTAGATGTTTTCGTTGAACTTACCGATCTCCTGCCTCAGAGAGAGATTGAGTTTAGGATCTATCTTTTAGAGAATGCTAGCCTACCGCCTTCCCACTAAGGCATATGGCTCCAAGGAAAGACGCAAATTGAATAAGGAAAGTGAACGAGTTGTTGGATAAGGGTTTTATCTGAAGGACTATCTTTAGCGGGGAGCACCAACCATCTTTACCACCAAGGCGAATGGTTCTTTGAGACTCCATGTCAATTATAAGGAGCTGAATAAATTGAGAGAGAAGAACCATTATCCATAGCCTCGCATAGATAATCTTTTAATCAATCGGTTGGAGCTAAAGTATTATCATGGCTTTACTTGGCTATGGAATTCTATCAATTGCATGTAACCGATGGTGCCTAACAGAAGACAAAATTCTTTACGCTTGACAAACTTTATGAGTGGTTAGTCATGCCTTTCGGATTGACCAATTTACCCATCTACTTAGTTGATTTGATGAGCCGAGTATTTAGGAGTTTGCTTAACAAATTCGTCATAGTATTTGTGAATGATATTCTTGTCTACTCGAGGAGTAAGGAGGAGCGTGTGTTGCATTTAAGAGGAGTGCACAGTACACTCCGTGCACATAAGATGAAGGAGAAGTTTTATAAGTTCCACTTTTAAAGAGAGGAGGTAAGCTTTTTGGAATGCATCATCTCAGAAAATGGCTTAGTAGTTGAATCTAGTAAGGTGGCAGCAGTTGAGGATTGGTATGTTCCGCATAATGCTAGGGAGGTGAGAACTTTCCTTAGCTTGGCAGGCTACTATTGCAAGTTCATTAAGGACTTCGCAAAGGTCCCTGCTCCACTAACCTGTCTCACCAAGAAGAATCTAGTTTTCTCGTAGGATGCGAAGTATGAAGATACTTTTTTCAAGTCGAAGGAGGCATTGACTAGTGTGCCAGTTTCGGTGCTACCGAATGGGACGAAGCCATTTATAGTTTATACCAACGTCCGTGGAACGGGATTAGGCACGGTAGTGATGTAAGAAGGAAGGGTGGTGAGTTATGTGAGTAGGCAATTGAAGACTTACGAGAGGAACTACCTTAGACTGATCTTGAGTTAGCAGCCATTGTCTTTGCGCTCAAGTTATGGAGGAATTATTTTTTAAGGGAGCGTTTTGAGCTATTTACGGACCCCAAGTCCTTGAAGTACTTGTTCTCCCAAAAGGACTTGGATTTGAGACAGTTAAGGTGGATGGATTTTTTAGCATCGTATGACTTCGATATCTCTTATACCATGGGCAAGTGAGATGTAGTGATAGACACTTTGAGTAGACAACATGTAGCGTTGTGTCCCTTGTTCTTGGAGTGGAGACACTTGGAGTGTATTTCTACATTTGATTTCCGACCATCATTAGATATTACCCTGGGACTACTAGCATCTTTAGATGCTCAGCGTACATTAATGGGGCATATTAGATCTAGGCAGAATAAGTGTAACATCCCACCTTTTTGTATGCTTAAGCAGACACACGTGCCAACTTAAACCATACAGGAGGGCGGATTGTTATGGGGTAAATAAGAAAAAGTGGAGAAATAAAAGAAACAAAATAGAATCTTGCAGCGGAAAGATAAAATATAATAATCAAATAACAGTTCATGAAGCTGTTTTACAAAACATTTGATTTTACTTATACAATACATATCAGAGTTACACATACCAGAGAATGATAATAAATGCAGCGGAATACAATGGTGTAGTGGAATATAATAAATAGTAGTAATAAAATCTTCGTCTTCATCCTCCAGAAATAGAGCCTTCAAATCCTGAAATGCTGAGGCTGACCCGAGCGAATTGAAAAGACAAAACACTCGAGTCAGAACTAAAAGATCTTATGTAAGTTAAATCAATGAAATAAATATGAGTGTAAACGGCGTCAGAGATGTTTACGGGTTTTGACATCTCCTATCCAGTGTCTAACGTGAGTGCAGTAACTTAAGAAATGTTCGGGATTCACATCTCTTAAGGATCCGTTAAACTATCTACTATGTAATAATATACGCTATATACAGTAGTGTCTAATCAGTAAAGTATAATCATATAGAAAATAGCGTTAAGGGGATGGAGAACCTTAACGCGGTCGGATCTTAAAATCATAATCGTAGTAAAGCTCGATATGGTAGGTGACACGGCACAACTAGGCAATGCCAGGGTAGATATACCAATTACGCACACGGACTGATGGATACGCATAGCAGCCACTACCGTTCCACCTCGAACAACACTCCCAAATTGGAGGATGGCCATCAAATCAATCACAAGTAAGAGTATAATATCGAAGAAATGTGTCCGAGAAGAGGTGCTACCTCACTGGTCCGAGATCGCTCCTGTTTTAGCCACCTTATGCCAACTCATGGGAGTTGGGTCCACGTATATACCTTAGGATCGTCGCCACCATCCTACTTCATTCTGGAACTCCACCGCGTACACAGTTGTCATAGTGGTTTTCGGTATCGACAGAGAGTATGTCCATATCCGATCCCGGTCTCTTTAACAACCAATCGTTATTATAACACCGTGGTCATTTAAAAATATATATATTTTTAAAAACACAATCATTGCCCTTTCAAAACATATCCTTTACTACAAAATAGTATATACTTTAAAACCAAAATATTTTTGCCATTTCAAAACATATCCTTTACTTCAAAATAGTATATACTTTAAACCAAAATATTATTACTATTTCAAACCCAAATTATCAATGTATTATTTCCATTTCAAAACCCAATTCAATAATATATCATTTCCATTTCCAAAACAATTCAATAATATCTCATTTAAATAAAACCAAATTTCCAATCACTAATCTTTCTCAAATTTAGATAACTTGAAATATTCTTTTAAATCATCTTAAACCCAAACCACATTTTGAAGTCATATTTCGAAATTTTCAATTTCAATAGGTTTCAAATCCATATATTCACAGATAATTCTTAAATAAATTCTATTTCAAATAAATTCATTTTCCAACCATATTACTTTCAAAGTTATAACAATTTCGAAAACCAATACTTTGAAAAACAATAATACCTTAATTTCAATAAAACATTTCAATCTTGATATATTTCAAGACTTTAAATATTCCAAAATTCCCAATCAAATCTGATAATCTTATAGATACCTTAATTCAATTTACTATTATTTAGTTTAGAAATATTTATTTAATAAATTCAATATCACTTAAATAAGGCTCAAACTTGAAATATTCGTAAATCAAACTTAAAACATCATCAAATTTTACTTAGCTTAAATTTTAGAATTTAACCATATATAAAAAAATATTTATATAATATCAAAATTAGTATATATATAAACCCTTATTTTCCAAAACCCATAGAAAATCACTTTAAAATATTTTATATATAGACCACGGTGCCTGTATATAATTTTCTATCCTATGGTCAAGTGATATAAGTATTTATCATTTCAATCCGAAATTTTAAAAATAAAAGTCTACGGTTATATATCATTTCAAACCGTAATCCCGAATGGAATGAAAATGCATAATAACTTGCAGTTTATATAAAATATAGCATTCATTCATCCAAATATCAATAAACAACCATTTATTACAATCATCATCCAATTTAAACAAAACATCAATATAAAGCATATTAAATATAACAGGCATTAACGAATAGTTTATATTCAATAAAAATTAATAACTGTTTAACTGGCAGTTTATATGAAATAATAAATAAATTTAACTGTCAAATTATATGCAATAATAAAATTAAATAACAAGTTAATTTAAATAAACGCTATCTAACTGAGATGATGATTAAATATATGCCCAAACAATCATATATAAATTTTAAATCACATCAAAATTTAATTTAACAAACATAAGAAATTTTAGAAGTTGTGAGTGGGTTAAAACACTCACCTTTTGAATTTTAAATTGAATTTAAATTCAATTTAAACCCAAAAATTTGACCGTCTCAGAATTCGTCCAAACCAGCGTCATCAGGTCTAGAATTTCAATACGATCCCAGCAAAACAAACCGCGCATGAATCCGAGTCCGTATGCAAAAGTTATGAAAATTTGAAGATCGGAAAATTCTGGTCCTGAGTCGACTTCGAGTTCAACCCGGTCCGCCGCCTCAAATACCCGATGCTTGCTCTGAGTTTTTGCCAAAACGACCCGGAGACCCGATTCATTTTCTTCGTGACCCGAAGTAGCTCCAGGGTTTTTCCCCCTGAAACCCGAAGCGCGACCCGAAGCGCGTAAATCTCAATTTTTTTTTATTTGAAATTATATTTTGGAATTTGGGAATTAGGTTTTGTCTGCCATTGGAATGAGGAGCTAAGAAGAAGATGAATTGTACGTACAGACAAATGAAGATTAGGGAGGCTAGGGTTTATAACATGATATATATAGGTAGGGTTGACATTTGAATGGATGGATAAGATAGATTTACGCGCTAACACCAAAGTGGTCCAAAAAGCCCGTTCTGTCTCCGGAACGAAATTGGGTAAACCTATATATCAAAATAGGTGTTTTAAAATATTTTAAACGCAATGGAAAAGGTTTCAAGTCCAAATTCCATCGTATGAAGAAGTTATGCTAAAATCAAAAATTTTAAATTGATTTCAATTGATTACAATTGTATTTATTTCAAGGCGTTTCGAGTCCGTACGATCAAATGACAAATCCGATTGTTACGAAACTTGAAACACTATTATAATGCACCGTTACGGATCTAATGAAACTTGTTTCATCGAAATCAGAGTCAGTGGCCAAAAAGGCAAATTTTATATTAATTAAATGAAATTAAATTAAATTAATTAAATCGAATTTTATATTTCAATTATAGAATTGCAATTTTTCACCTTTATACTTCTCAATCATTTGCAATTATTTAAACAAAATTTAAATGTCAATTTAGAGAAAATAATTTATCAATTGAAATGCTCTATCTTAAATTTTCATTATATTCAAAATTATAAATTTTAGTTCCCAAAATTTCTATTAAATTGAATTTACCCATAATTATTTCATTCATAATTCCAAATAGAAGGGCGTACCATTGGATTTAAAATTTCACATAAATATTTCCCGTTTTCAACTAAATTTTTAAATTACAGTAATAATTACATATTTGAGTTCATTCGTTTGCAATAAATTCAACTATTATAATCTAAATAAATTAACTCACTATTAAAGGTTCAAATTCTATAATTCATAAATTTTACCATCTTGATTTACTTATTAATTTGTAATTCTTTAAACAAATTCCCGTCTCAGTTTAAAGTAGCTTAATTCTCTCATTAAAGAATTTATTTCGATTTCTTAAAATAAACCCTCATTATAAATTGAATCCCATTTTATCCTAATAAGTTTCAAATTAAATGGATAAGTTCCAAATTCAACCTTTAACTTACACTTAAGTTTAGGTAAAATCAATTTATGACGTATTTCCCTTTTTATTATTACTTTACCTGCTTCTAGTATTAATTTCTCAATTAATCCACATTATTAAAGTAACGCTTTTAATAAATATGACCCTATGATTACTCAACATTTAATGAACGTTATTTCATTTCCCATTAGTGTAACCTTCATTTATTTTATTATCACTTATTACAAATTCTAATTCCATTAACAAATAAGCAGGTAATTTAAAATATATGTTACAAATTTTGAATTAGTCACTATTCGTTATTATTGACCTTAATTTAGCATCACTTACCTTGCATTAACGTTGTTACTTAACAATCCCTACCCAATTGCAATTTTATATTCAAATGAATACATTTACTCTTTCCGTTATGGAATTAATTATCAATAAGGCACATCTAATTATCATTATTGATTTTATACAATTTCCATTAACTGTACATTCAATTGCTATTCAATGTATATTTATTCATTAATCAATTCGATATATACGTTTGTTTCCTTCTATTTGATTTATAACTTAGTATACATTTACCCAAATTCTATTTCAATTACATTCATTAATTGGTGTTGCATTGAAATCTAATTTATTAGCTTATATCACATTTTTACCATTAATTACAATTGGCTTACTAATTTTTATTCAATACCATAAATAAATAACATATTATTCAATACTTACTCTTGTTTCTCATATTCTATTTAAAAATCAAATCATAACATTTACATTATTTTATTGAATTGAAATTTCATTTTAAATATATATATATATATATATATATATATTTTTAGTTAACTTTTAATTACAATTGCTACATCTAATTCCTAACATTCATTTTACTATAAATTATGGAAATTATGACAAACTTAGTTAACGAAATTCATAGGTCGTTACACTCTCCCCTACTCAAAACTTTTCGTCCCCGAAAAGGAAAAAGAAGGGAGAAGGAAGAATTAGATAAACAATACATCTTATTCAAAATATTAACTTATAAACACTAATTTACAAAATTTATTACTTTATATAAAATATACCCATTTTAATCATTATATCTTTTTATACTTAAATGAATAAAGTTTTGGAAAAACAATTCAAAATAATTTTCTAAGTCCAAAATTTTCAAAAAATTTCGGCGGAGTCTCCTTTGTATGGAGAGACTCGGGAGAAAATATAATATTAAATATAATAAAATATCACTTATAATATCCAAAATATTATATCCCAACACGGGAAAATATATATAAATAGCGTTATAAATCGTAATCCGAAACGTACCTATTTGTCAGGCATTTTACGCTTAATTTATGGAACCAAAAGCAGTAGCAATTGCTTCCATACCTGCATTCCACTTATAAATCCAAAGGGTTAACTATTTATATGAAGTGAAATATTTAAGAGGTTTCAATCATTAACACACATCAATACAACAACCATCAATTTCAACAAACAGCATACATAACAAATACAAAGCAACCATTCAAACAAACAAACAAATTGTTGTTCAGGTTCAAAACCTTTAAATTGTATGGGATGAAGAATAAACTACTAGCGCATCATTTACTCAACAGCCTTAGATAAAACTAAATAGATCATTCATTCATCCAATCCAAATTTTAAAGTATCCTACCCAAACAACCATAACCCAAAACAACAACAATCAGAACAACAATCAACTTAACTTATTATTAATCTCCTTTCATATCTTTGTTGTTTGATTTTCTTTTTATTTATACAGTGATTTATCTTTTTAATTTACATTTTACCCATTAAATGTTTGCTTCATTTATTTTTACTTATTACCTACAATTATTCAATTAACACAGGTCATGCTAGTTCCCTTTTATTTCGTTATAATTATTCATTCATTTATTATAGCATGTCCTCACTTTTTTTCTTCTTTTTTACGTTTATAATCATCTATTTGTCATACTTACCTTTAATTATATTTACTTGGTAAAATTTCAATTATACCTTAAGTTTATAACATTAAATTCTCATTTAATAGCGATTTCATTGAATACTTTCATTATTTCAAATTTCTACTTGTATAATATTCTATTACAATTTAAACACTTCAACTTTTAATATTTGGTAAGTTATATATGTTATTTAAAGGTGTAATTGAAAGTTATACAAGTTTCTCATTTCTTTTAATTAATTCATTGTTCAATAAATTTTTACCTTTGTCCTATAAGTTAATATTTCAACTTCCTCTTTATTTCCATTATAACTTAGCATTAAATCTCTTACCTAAATTTAGAGGTTTCAATTATTAATTACTTACCTTTCATTTCACAACAATAATTGAACAATTCATGAACGGAAATTTAAGAATTAAATACCTGGTTAAATTTCAAATTTATTTTAAAATAATAGATAAATGTATATACTTACCGTTTATATGTCCAATTATATTTATAACAATTTAAAATATTTATTTGTTTATCAAAAATAAATCTGAAGTAAAACTACTACAGTGGTCTTCCCACTTCGAAACTCGAAAATGAACGTCGATGATGCGTGCACTCATCATCGAAATTATTTTCCAGCGACAGAGAGGGGAGTACAGAACTTATCTCTTTCCAAAATTTTCTTTAAAACAATTCTTTCAAATTATGTTGAAATATTTATATCAGAAAGTACTTATAAATAATATTATTATTATATTCCAAAACCATTCAAAAGAATTTTTTTTCAAAAATCCTGGAACTCAAATTCAAAAATTTCCAATTTGATTTATTTTATTTTCAATCTTATTTCAACTATTATTTATTAATTTCATTACCTAACAACCAATCTATTACAACCAATATATACCTTTATAAAATATTTTACTTTATATATAGAAAATATAATAGGCAAAATTATTTCATTCACCTATACTAAAAACAAATATTATGTCGGTCTGTCCTATTAAGTGTTTAGAAATCCCTATTGATGTCATAGCGTCCCATGCACCAACTAGAATTTATAAATACAAAACAGAACAGATTAACACAATATTAAAACCTTTTTATAACACTAACAAATACGCTCTCTCATATATATACACTCAGCGACTCCCATAGGGTATTACTACCCTATTAATAAAGAGTCAGACCCCACAAAGCTAAGGTTTATCGCTAAACCAAAGCTCTGATACCAGATGTAACATCCCACCTTTTTGTATGCTTAAGCAGACACATGTGCCAACTTAAACCATACAGGAGGGCGGATTGTTATGGGGTAAATAAGAAAAAGTGGAGAAATAAAAGAAACAAAATAGAATCTTGCAGCGGAACGATAAAATATAATAATCAAATAACAATTCATGAAGCTGTTTTACAAAACATTTGATTTTACTTATACAATACATATCAGAGTTACACATACCAGAGAATGATAATAAATGCAGCGGAATACAATGGTGTAGTGGAATATAATAAATAGTAGTAATAAAATCTTCGTCTTCGTCCTCCAGAAATAGAGCCTTCAAATCCTGAAATGCTCAGGCTGACCCGAGCGAATTGAAAAGACAAAACACTCGAGTCAGAACTAAAAGATCTTATGTAAGTTAAATCAATGAAATAAATATGAGTGTAAACGGCGTCAGAGATGTTTACGGGTTTTGACATCTCCTATCCAGTGTCTAACGTGAGTGCAGTAACTTAAGAAATGTTCGGGATTCACATCTCTTAAGGATCCGTTAAACTATCTACTATGTAATAATATACGCTATATACAGTAGTGTCTAATCAGTAAAGTATAATCATATAGAAAATAGCATTAAGGGGATGGAGAACCTTAACGCGGTCGGATCTTAAAATCATAATCGTAGTAAAGCTCGATATGGTAGGTGACACGGCACAACTAGGCAATGCCAGGGTAGATATACCAATTACGCACACGGACTGATGGATACGCATAGCAGCCACTACCGTTCCACCTCGAACAACACTCCCAAATCGGAGGATGGCCATCAAATCAATCACAAGTAAGAGTATAATATCGAAGAAATGTGTCCGAGAAGAGGTGCTACCTCACTGGTCCGAGATCGCTCCTGTTTTAGCCACCTTATGCCAACTCACGGGAGTTGGGTCCACGTATATACCTTAGGATCGTCGCCACCATCCTACTTCATTTTGGAACTCCACCGTGTACACAGTTGTCAAAGTGGTTTTCGGTATCGACAGAGAGTATGTCCATATCCGATCCCGGTCTCTTTAACAACCAATCGTTATTATAACACCGTGGTCATTTAAAAATATATATATTTTTAAAAACACAATCATTGCCCTTTCAAAACATATCCTTTACTACAAAATAGTATATACTTGAAAACCAAAATATTTTTGCCATTTCAAAACATATCCTTTACTTCAAAATAGTATATACTTTAAACCAAAATATTATTACTATTTCAAACCCAAATTATCAATGTATTATTTCCATTTCAAAACCCAATTCAATAATATATCATTTCCATTTCCAAAACAATTCAATAATATCTCATTTAAATAAAACCAAATTTCCAATCACTAATCTTTCTCAAATTTAGATAACTTGAAATATTCTTTTAAATCATCCTAAACCCAAACCACATTTTGAAGTCATATTTCGAAATTTTCAATTTCAATAGGTTTCAAATCCATATATTCACAGATAATTCTTAAATAAATTCTATTTCAAATAAATTCATTTTCCAAATCATATTACTTTCAAAGTTATAACAATTCCGAAAACCAATACTTTGAAAAACAATAATACCTTAATTTCAATAAAACATTTCAATCTTGATATATTTCAAGACTTTAAATATTCCGAAAATATTTAACAACCCGCATATTTATCGATTTTATATTTAAATATTTTATTTAAATATTTTATCGTTAGTCGGATGTTAGTCCGAAAAGCTATTTTTTTGCATACGGTCAAATTAGGACTCGAGACCACCTCCATTGAGTTCAAAATGACGTTTGCGATCTTTTTGAGTGTAAACTTCGATATGTTTGGAGATAGTGAAATTTTCGTCACTTTTTGCTTTGAGCTTTTGGTTTGGGCTGAACCACTTCTTAGTCAGTCCCAACCCCCTCCTCTCTTCATTACCTTACTTCTTTTTCCTTATACTCAAGCTTTTACAACAATGGAGAGAGGAATGGGAAATTAAAACTCCAAACCCTAGTTTTCATTTACAAATCAAGTTCTAGCTCCAAACTAATAGAAGAAGCTTTGGTAAGTCTCCTCTTCTTCTTCTCCAACTCATTCTTTTATCAATTTCATAAATTCCTAAACCTAACTTTGGGAATGTTCTCCTTTTTGAGCATAGATTCAAGCTCATTTGGGTTGTGTTGAAGAGTGGTTGATTCTCCATTTGCTTTCAAGCTCCTTCTTCATTGTTTTTGTGAAAAGGTGAGATTTTTATCTCACATCTATGTCTATATCTATCTTTGTTGTTAGGTATGAATTCCTAACACTTATCCATGCGTATTTGATATTTGGATTGGATTGATTTGGTGTGTATTCCATTTTTTGGTGTTTTGAAATCAAAATTCTATGAAAATCCTTTTATGGATGTTTAAACATGTTTTGGTGATGCATCGAAGTGCCTATAGGGCTGGGTTGCCGATTGGCGTAAACCCTTAGTGTTCGTCGCTCGTTCGATCGCATTTTGGTTCGGATTCGTCGATTTTTAAGCTAGGCTGTTTTTTTTTGCCTAGCAGAAAAATTCAGACATCTGAAATAAATTTCAGACGTCTGTCACCAACTTTAGACGTCTGTGACAAAAATACAGACGTCTGTGATAAAATATAGACGTCTGTAACAAAAAATTTAGACGTCTGTAACAAAAAATTTAGACGTCTGAATATAGTTCAAAATGTTTTTTACTCTCTGTTTCAATTTTTGACCTCTGAGCCGTCTGTCATAAAAATTCAGACGTCTGAGATAAAATTTAGACGTCTGTCACAAAAATTTAGACGTCTGAACTGCTGATTTTGCCTAATTTGCCTATTTTCGAGTAAATTTCCAAGGTTTATCGATTTTTGTCGATCCGACTTATTGTTATCAATTATTATCGACTTTGATGACTTCTTTCTTTGGATTTTTGAGAATATCCATTTTTGATGGATTCGTTATTGATTTCTTTGGACTTTATTCACGTCTTCGAATGTGAATTTCGATGATTGATTGTTTCTACAATCGTTTTTGTGATTTGTCACTTCAAAAATATAAAGGTTTCAATACTAGTAGTAAATATCAAAACTTCATCAAAACGATTTCAACTCTATTTTATTACAAAGCTCTTTTTCCTAAACCGTCTTCCAATCTATTAGTAAATACAAGCCTTTACTTCACTCGGATGAGAAATCTTATTAAACGACTTAGCAAAATAGGTGGTATGAAACGCTTGCGTTTACTTCGTCGGTTAATTCTTGGACTTGTTCGACTGAACCTCTTGTGACAATTTTCCAGTGAAGACCTACAGTTTGTTCGTAAATATTTGAGTTAAGCTAGTGGTTATGGGACATGAAGCTAAACTCTTATATTTACTAGCTTAGTGTAATCGACACTTCTTGATGATCATGACGATCATTTTTGTGATTTAGACTAGCAACTGTGCGATGTCTCTTTGTCTGCGAGGGAGACTAAACCCCGCTTGTGTGATGTTTCACCATCACATAGAAATGGGGTAGCGACCCATGGTCTTCGGGCCGTTCGTGTTTCAAAATTTAAGGGATAGCTTCCATGAGATAGCTTCTCGTTCTTGTGTTACACGTGTTGGTGAGTTTTCATGCTCCCGTTCTTGTGATAAGCCTCCCCCTTATTGTGATTTCTGGATTTCTTGTGATGATTTCTAGAATTTTGTGCTTCACCAATTTCTGTGATTTCTATTGATAAGTTTTATTAATCTTTGTGCATTGGTGAATTCGTGTGTCATTGACTTGTTATGAATACAAGTTTAGGGTATGATACCCTATTTTATCTTTGAGAAGATTCTTGTGATATTGATTAATCTCTTGTTGATTATCATTTTCATACTTATAGTAGTATACCGTTATGGTTATTACATGTTCATGTCATGTCGTTTACTTTATACCATATCATTTGATATTTATAGCTAGACTGATCCGTTTATTATTTTCTTATAAATAATACTCGGGTCAGACCGAGATGTTACAGGTGCTTCTGCTTGACTTCTCATCAAGACTATTCTGACTTTTGGCTTACTACACAGATTAGTAGTTTTTGGATGTACACATTTGAGATATAGACTCTATGTTGTGTACTTATTCTTTAGTATAGCACGTGCTACTATTCTTTTGTATTATCGTGGATCTTTTAGACCACTACTCTGATGTACACTTTCATGTGTTATATATTTATTCATATCTTTTTCCGCCTTTGTGATATGGATGTCTGTGACTGATTTTTGTTATGTTTACTTCTATGTTTGTTTCCGAAGATTATATATAGCCACCGTGTGATAGCTTTGAGTTTGTACCGGTAGGTCGGATTTCCTCCTTAAATGAAATGCATGCTATACTATCTGACATATCGGTGCTCGCCCAAAGAAATTACATGGATGGTCGCTCCTCAACAGCCTTATCCTCCGTGCTAGTTGACAGCATTACTCCGTAGTGTTCTTGGCTAGCATGGGTATAGAGGTAGGGCGTCACAGCTTGGTATCAGAGCCAAACTTCGGAACAATGTAGAATAACTTAACAAGGATCATCGTCCTAAGTCCAACTTAGGAGTCGTGCCTTAGGATTTAAGTCGAGTCTTTGAACCGACTCATCCTATTTCCTTTTATGCATCCTTGTTATATCTATCAAGATTTGCTTGATATTTACTTGGAGAATAACTTAACAAGGATCATCGTCCTAAGTCCTTCTTAGGAGTTGTACCTTAGGGTTAATTCGAGTCTTCGTACCGATTCATCCTATTTTCTTTTATGATTCCTTGTTTTATCTATCAAGATTGCTTGATATTCATTCTGAGAATAACCTTTTTCTTCTTCTTTCTTTCTTTCTTAAAGAAAAAGAGATGGTTAGTTCTGGTAGTCCTAGCGCTGGTCAATCCAGTAGTCCTTCTCTGGATGGCGTATTCATGTCTGCCCAACAACTTTTGGATCTTGCTAAGAATCAAAGGTTTATCTGTGCTTTGTGTAAGAACCCAGAAATAGTTTTACCTCTGAAACTTGAAGTTCCTTTCAATCAACTTGTGGATATCACTCTTCGACATGAAGAGGCTGATAAAGGAATTGATAGTAATATTGGGATTTCCAAGAAGAGGCATATTAAGTTCAAAAGCCCTTATCCCGATAAGAAGGTAAAGCAACCTACTTTGGTAGCAAAGACTCTAAACTCTTTTTGTAGAGGATGCTACAATTGTAATTCTAAGTACCACTACGCAAAGGAGTGTCCGGAACCACTCTTTTGTCATTATTGCAAAAATTCAAGTCATCATATTTCTGTCTGCCCCATACTTCTGAGCAAGAAGAAAATGGAACCAGAAACTTCGGTAGCCAAGACTCCTACCGCTAGTCGTAAACAATGTTACAATTGTGGTTCCACAGACCATTATGTTATTAAGTGCCCGAAACCCCTTTATTGCTGCTATTGCAAAGGCTTGGGTCTCCAAACTTCCAAACAAGAGAGAGGGAAAGCTAAATGTTGTTCAAGCCCCTAGTGACTCTTCTCTTGGTCAAGGTATCCATTCTATCCTTGATGACATTTATTTTGTGATTATCTTATTCGAGTTCTTTTTGATATGAGTTTCGTCTCATTATTTTTATATCAAAAGAACTTATGATTCATTTTCTTTAAACATTTCTGGGCTTGATGATTTCTTTGAAAATTGCGAATCTGGTTGGTGGATCCGCAACACTCAATTTGCTTTTTTATGGATGTCGAAATTTTTTCATATGATTTTCCTTTCTGAACCGATTTGCACATTCTGCGTTGTTTAGGTTTCGGAATTGATTTGCGTGGAAGGATTGGCTTAATCATTATGAGGCCCATATCCTATTTTTCCGAATGGACTATTCATTTTTGACATTTTAATCTGTTAAGCAGATTCATATTTTTCCTTTGTGATTTCGATTCCAAATTAATGGAATCATCTTATTCTTTAAACTCACATGCTGAGTAAAGAATTATTTCTCTCAATTGAGTAGTTGTGAATTTTCCGGAATCTTTGAGCTTGTATTAGGATCATCACCTAAGCAATCTTTTAAGAGGTGTTAAGGCCTTTCCAGTTTGACCTTGCCACCGGATTTCATTGGCTAGGAGTTGCAGGAGTTAGCATTCCGCTTACCACATTCCGCACTCGTTATAATTCTTATGAATGACTTATTATGTCATTCGGTTTATCTAACTCATTTCATCCATTTTATAAATAGAGTATTCTATGAATATCTCAATAATTCCATTCTTGTATCTATTAATTTTGGATGAAAATAAAATTTTAAAATTTTGTAAATCTTTTTCATAAGATTTATTTAAAAGTACAAATTGATTTTTCATTAAACAAGCAAAGAATATTCTCAAAACTTTTAAGAGATATTTTCATCATATAGAAGATGATTTTGTGATTGTATTGCCCATTGAGTGCTTTAAGAATTCTGGTCGATGCGCTTGATCAACGTTATCGATAGGGATTTCCTAAACGCTTTGATGAGACAGTCAGACACAATAAATTGACTTGTAAAATGTAAACTTTTCTATAAAGGTAATTGTGATTCTGAAAGTTTTAGCTTTTCGGGAAAGAAGATTGAATTCTTCCTTTTCGATACTCTTATCCTTGTGACTCCCGAAGGGAACCAAAACTTTATCTTTTGTACCAATGCTAATCGTATTGGTTTAGGTGCCATTCTTTTGCAAAAGAGAGCGCGCAATCACTTGTGCTTCTAAATCCTAAAAGCCGATCGAGGCTAGGTATGTCACTTATGATTTGGTACTCGCGGCTATTGTTTTTGCTTTCAAAGTTTGGCATCATCATCTTGCGGAAGAAATTTGTTCTCCACCTCGATTATAAATTATTGGGATATCTATTTTCTCATAAGGAATTTAATTTGTGTCAACCACGTTGGCTCGAATCCCTTGTATCTTATGATCTTTTTACCAAGTTCATCGGACGTTTCGATGTACTTTGTTTTGTTGAGCTTCATCTCACTTCTTTTATGGACTAGCGTCTGATGTTCTTTTATGGTGTTCGGTCCATTAGACGTACCGTTTTTGTACTACGACGGTGTTCCGAATTATTTGAGTTTCCATTCATTGGACGTACCGTTATTGTACTATGTCGATGTTCGGAGTTAATCGTGTTGCCAATACCCTTAGTCTTAAGCAACAGACAGTTATTTCTTTGATGATATCCGAATGGAATGATTTCGAGATTTCCTCCACTTGTGAGATTCGGGATCATGAATTCTAATTCATGTTCATCTCTTGTTTTATGTAGCCTTGAGGCTCATCCTTCTCTTTTAGACTGCATTCTTGAAGCTCTAAGGCTAGATACCGAATTGGCTCTTCTTAGCCAAAGTTGTAGGGTTAAAAGTAATATTGAAAGTTGAAAGACTTCGATTTGGTTTTCGTGGCGGCATTCGAAAATTTGGTAGACTTATCGTACCAAATATTAGTGATCTTCGTAAAGATACTTTAGAAGATTCTCATCATTCTGAATTTACCATTCCTCCCGGTAGTAGTAAAATGCACGCAGATGTGAAGTGACTTTATTATTGGGAGTGAATGAAATCTGATATTGCTAACCTTGTTAAGTTTTGCATGACTTGCCATCTTTTTAAGGCCGAACAACAAAGGCCTGGTAGGTTATTGCAACCTTTAGTAATTCCAATTTGGAAGTGGGACCAAATTTCCATGGATTTTAGTGATGGCATTTCCCGTTCTTGTTCGGGTCATGATAGCTTGTGGGTGATAGTTGATAGACTTACTATATCCGCCCATTTTATTTCCGTTCGGTCTAACCGAACCGTTTCTCTTTTGGCCAAACTCTTTATCAAGGAAATTGTTAAATTGCGTGGTGTCCCTACTTCTATTGTTAGCAATCGCGATCCATTGTTTAATAGTGGATTTTGGAAAAGTCTTCGAGATTTTTAACACCGCTTATCACTCCTAGTCCGATGGACAAATCGAGCGTGTGAATCAAACGCTTGAAGATCTTCTTCGTTCTTGTGTGCTTGACTTTGGTGGAAGTTGGGAAGATCATATTTCACTTGTTGAATTTTCCTATAATAACAGCTTCCAATCTAGCATTGGTATGGCTCCTTTTGAGGCACTCTATGGAAGGCCATGCTGATCTCCTTCTTGTTGGCTTGAGGCCGGTGAGAAGCTGGTCTTAGGTCCAGACTTTATTCGGGATTCCACAGAATAGATTGAACTTATTCGACATAGGATGAAAGAAGCCCAGAGTAGACAAAAATCCTATGCCGATAACCGAAGAAGGAGATTAGAATTTTCTGTTGGTGATCTTGTATTTATTCGTGTTTCACCAATGAAGGGTGTTGTACGTTTCAGTCGATCGGGAAAGTTAGCGCCTCGATATATTGGGCCATTTCCTATCACTGAACTATTGGCTCCATGGCTTATCGCCTTTCATTACCGGCTCAGTTTTCTGCCATGCATGACGTGTTCCATGTTTCTCAATTATGGAAATGTCTTCGGGATTCCGAATCTATTCTTGAGCCCGGTGTTGTGGAAGAGATAGAAGTTTCGCCTAATTTAACTTATGAGCAGCACCCTATTCGAATTATTGCTTCGGAGGTTAAACGACTTCGAAATAAAGATGTTCCGCTTGTTAAAGTTCAATGGTCCTCAAATCCTAAGGATTGCTCTTGGGAATCTAGAGAATTCATCGAGCGTACACATCCGGACCTACTTACTCCTACTCTTTGAGGTAAACTTCTTATTTCAAATTTCTTTTGTGTTAATATGCTTTTATGGTTGTTACTTTTTATTTCCATCTTATTTATTGCGAGGACGCAATTTCTTTAAGGAGGGAAGTCTGTAACAACCCGCATATTTATCGATTTTATATTTAAATATTTTATTTAAATATTTTATCGTTAGTCGGAAGTTAGTCCGAAAAGCTATTTTTTGCATACGGTCAAATTAGGACTCGAGACCACCTCCATTGAGTTCAAAATGACGTTTGCGATCTTTTTGAGTGTAAACTTCGATATGTTTGGAGATAGTGAAATTTTCGTCACTTTTTGCTTTGAGCTTTTGGTTTGGGCTGAACCACTTCTTCGTCAGTCCCAACCCCCTCCTCTCTTCATTACCTTACTTCTTTTTCCTTATACTCAAGCTTTTACAACAATGGAGAGAGGAATGGGAAATTAAAACTCCAAACCCTAGTTTTCATTTACAAATCAAGTTCTAGCTCCAAACTAATAGAAGAAGCTTTGGTAAGTCTCCTCTTCTTCTTCTCCAACTCATTCTTTTATCAATTTCAGAAATTCCTAAACCTAACTTTGGGAATGTTCTCCTTTTTGAGCATAGATTCAAGCTCATTTGGGTTGTGTTGAAGAGTGGTTGATTCTCTATTTGCTTTCAAGCTCCTTCTTCATTGTTTTTGTGAAAAGGTGAGATTTTTATCTCACATCTATTTCTATATCTATCTTTGTTGTTAGGTATGAATTCCTAACACTTATCCATGCGTATTTGATATTTGGATTGGATTGATTTGGTGTGTATTCCATTTTTTGGTGTTTTGAAATCAAAATTCTATGAAAATCCTTTTATGGATGTTTAAACATGTTTTGGTGATGCATCGAAGTGCCTATAGGGCTGGGTTGCCGATTGGCGTAAACCCTTAGTGTTCGTCGCTCGTTCGATCGCATTTTGGTTCGGATTCGTCGATTTTTGAGCTAGGCTGTTTTTTTTTGCCTAGTAGAAAAATTCAGATGTCTGAAATAAATTTCAGACGTTTGTCACCAAATTTAGACGTCTGTGACAAAAATACAGACGTCTGTGATAAAATATAGACGTTTGTAACAAAAAATTTAGACGTCTGAATATAGTTCAAAATGTTTTTTACTCTCTGTTTCAATTTTTGACCTCTAAGCCGTCTGTCATAAAAATTCAGACGTCTGAGATAAAATTTAGACGTCTGTCACAAAAATTTAGACGTCTGAACTGCTGATTTTGCCTAATTTGCCTATTTTCGAGTAAATTTCCAAGGTTTATCGATTTTTGTCGATCCGACTTATTGTTATCAATTATTATCGACTTTGATGACTTCTTTCTTTGGATTTTTGAGAATATCCATTTTTGATGGATTCGTTATTGATTTCTTTGGACTTTATTCACGTCTTCGAATGTGAATTTCGATGATTGATTGTTTCTACAATCGTTTTTGTGATTTGTCACTTCAAAAATATAAAGGTTTCAATACTAGTAGTAAATATCAAAAATTCATCAAAACGATTTCAACTCTATTTTATTACAAAGCTCTTTTTCCTAAACCGTCTTCCAATCTATTAGTATATACAAGCCTTTACTTCACTCGGATGAGAAATCTTATTAAACGGCTTAGCAAAACAGGTGGTATGAAACGCTTGCGTTTACTTCGTCGGTTAATTCTTGGACTTGTTCGACTGAACCTCTTGTGACAATTTTCCAGTGAAGACCTACAGTTTGTTCGTAAATATTTGAGTTAAGCTAGTGGTTATGGGACATGAAGCTAAACTCTTATATTTACTAGCTTAGTGTAATTGACACTTCTTGATGATCATGACGATCATTTTTGTGATTTAGACTAGCAACTGTGCGATGTCTCTTTGTCTGCGAGGGAGACTAAACCCCGCTTGTGTGATGTTTCACCATCACATAGAAATGGGGTAGCGACCCATGGTCTTCGGGCCGTTCGTGTGTCAAAATTTAATGGATAGCTTCCATGAGATAGCTTCTCGTTCTTGTGTTACACGTGTTGGTGAGTTTTCATGCTCCCGTTCTTGTGATAGGCCTCCCCCTTATTGTGATTTCTGGATTTCTTGTGATGATTTCTGGAATTTTGTGCTTCACCAATTTCTGTGATTTCTATTGATAAGTTTTATCAATCTTTGTGCATTGGTGAATTCGTGTGTCATTGACTTGTTATGAATACAAGTTTAGGGTATGATACCATATTTTATCTTTGAGAAGATTCTTGTGATATTGATTAATCTCTTGTTGATTATCATTTTCATACTTATAGTAGTATGCCGTTATGGTTATTACATGTTCATGTCATGTCGTTTACTTTATACCATATCATCTGATATTTATAGCTAGACTGATCCGTTTATTATTTTCCTATAAATAATACTCGGGTCAGACCAAGATGTTATAGGTGCTTCTGCTTGACTTCTCTTCAAGACTATTCTGACTTTTGGCTTACTACACAGATTAGTAGTTTTTGGATGTACACATTTGAGATATAGACTCTATGTTGTGTACTTATTCTTTTGTATAGCACGTGCTGCTATTCTTTTGTATTATCGTGGATCTTTTAGACCACTACTCTGATGTACACTTTCATGTGTTATATATTTATTCATATCTTTTTCCGCCTTTGTGATATGAATGTCTGTGACTGATTTATGTTATGTTTACTTCTATGTTTGTTTCTGAAGATTATATATAGCCACCGTGTGATAGCTTTGAGTTTGTACCGGTAGGTCGGATTTCCTCCTTAAATGAAATGCATGCTATACTATCTGACATATCGGTGCTCGCCCAAATAAATTACATGGATGGTCTCTCCTCAATAGCCTTATCCTCCGTGCTAGTTGACAGCATTACTCCGTAGTGTTCTTGGCTAGCATGGGTATAGAGGTGGGACGTCACAATATATAAACCCTTATTTTCCAAAACCCATAGAAAATCACTTTAAAATATTTTATATATAGACCACGGTGCCTGTATATAATTTTCTATCCTATGGTCAAGTGATATAGATATTTATCATTTCAATCCGAAATTTTAAAAATAAAAGTCTACGGTTATATATCATTTCAAACCGTAATCCCAAATGGAATGAAAATGCATAATAACTTGCAGTTTATATAAAATATAGCATTCATTCATCCAAATATCAATAAACAACCATTTATTACAATCATCATCCAATTTAAACAAAACATCAATATAAAGCATATAAAATATAACAGGCATCAACGAATAGTTTATATTCAATAAAAATTAATAACTGTTTAACTGGCAGTTTATATGAAATAATAAATAAATTTAACTGTCAAATTATATGCAATAATAAAATTAAATAACAAGTTAATTTAAATAAATGCTATCTAACTGAGATGATGATTAAATATATGCCCAAACAATCATAGATAAATTTTAAATCACATCAAAATTTAATTTAACAAACATAAGAAATTTTAGAAGTTGTGAGTGGGTTAAAACACTCACCTTTTGAATTTTAAATTGAATTTAAATTCAATTTAAACCCAAAAATTTGACCGTCTCAGAATTCATCCAAACCAACGTCATCAGGTCCAGAATTTCGATACCATCCCAGCAAAACAAACCGCGCATGAATCCGAGTCCGTATGCAAAAGTTATGAAAATTTGAAGATTGGAAAATTCTGGTCCTGAGTCGACTTCGAGTTCAACCCGGTCCGCCGCCTCAAATACCCGATGCTTGCTCTGAGTTTTTGCCAAAACGACCCGGAGACCCGAGTCATTTTCTTCGTGACCCGAAGTAGCTCCAGGGTTTTTCCCCTGAAACCCCAAGCGCGACCCGAAGCGCGTAAATCTCAAATTTTTTTTTATTTGAAATTATATTTTGGAATTTGGGAATTAGGTTTTGTCTTCCATTGGAATGAGGAGCTAAGAAGAAGATGAATTGTACGTACAGACAAATGAAGATTAGGGAGGCTAGGGTTTATAACATGATATATATAGGTAGGGTTGACATTTGGATGGATGGATAAGATAGATTTACGCGCTAACGCCAAAGTGGTCCAAAAAGCCCGTTCTGTCTCCGGAATGAAATTAGGTAAACCCATATATCAAAATAGGTGTTTTAAAATATTTTAAACGCAATGGAAAAGGTTTCAAGTCCAAATTCCATCGTATGAAGAAGTTATGATAAAATCAAAATTTTTAAATTGATTTCAATTGATTATAATTGCATTTATTTCAAGGCATTTCGAGTCCGTACGATCAAATGACAAATCCGATTGTTACGAAACTTGAAACACTATTATAATTCACCGTTACGGATCTGATGAAACTTGTTTCATCAAAATCTGAGTCAGTGGCCAAAAAGGCAAATTTTATATTAATTAAATGAAATTAAATTAAATTAATTAAATCGAATTTTATATTTCAATTATAGAATTGACAATTTATCACCTTTATACTTCTCAATCATTTGCAATTATTTAAACAAAATTTAAATGTCAATTTAGAGAAAATAATTTATCAATTGAAATGCTCTATCTTAAATTTTCATTATATTCAAAATTATAAATTTTAGTTCCCAAAATTTCTATTAAATTGAATTTACCCATAATTATTTCATTCATAATTCCAAATAGAAGGACGTACCATTGGATTTAAAATTTCACATAAATATTTCCTGTTTTCAACTAAAATTTTAAATTACAGTAATAATTACATATTTGAGTTCATTCGTTTGCAATAAATTCAACTATTATAATCTGAATTACTTAACTCACTATTAAAGGTTCAAATTCTATAATTCATAAATTTTACCATCTTGATTTACTTATTAATTTGTAATTCCTTAAACAAATTCCCGTCTCAGTTTAAAGTAGCTTAATTCTCTCATTAAAGAATTTATTTCGATTTCTTAAAATAAACCCTCATTATAAATTGAATCCCATTTTATCCTAATAAGTTTCAAATTAAATGGATAAGTTCCAAATTCAACCTTTAACTTACACTTAAGTTTAGGTAAAATCAATTTATAACGTATTTCCCTTTTAGTTATTACTTTACCTGCTTCTAGTATTAATTTCTCAATTAATCCACATTATTAAAGTAACGCTTTTAATAAATATGACCCTATGATTACTCAACATTTAATGAACGTTATTTCATTTCCCATTAGTGTAACCTTCATTTATTTTATTATCACTTATTACAAATTCTAATTCCATTAACAAATAAGCAGGTAATTTAAAATATATGTTACAAATTTTGAATTAGTCATATTCATTATTATTGACCTTAATTTAGCATCACTTACCTTGCATTAACGTTGTTACTTAACAATCCCTACCCAATTGCAATTTTATATTCAAATGAATACATTTACTCTTTCCGTTATGGAATTAATTATCAATAAGGCACATCTAATTATCATTATTGATTTTATACAATTTCCATTAACTGTACATTCAATTGCTATTCAATGTATATTTATTCATTAATCAATTCGATATATACATTTGTTTCCTTCTATTTGATTTATAACCTAGTATACATTTACCCAAATTCTATTTCAATTACATTCATTAATTGGTGTTGCATTGAAATCTAATTTATTAGCTTATATCACATTTTTACCATTAATTACAATTGGCTTACCAATTTTTATTCAATACCATAAATAAATAACATATTATTCAATACTTACTCTTGTTTCCCATACTCTATTTAAAAATCAAATCATAACATTTACATTATTTTGTTGAATTGAAATTTCATTTTAAATATATATATATATATATATATATATATATATATATCTTTTTTTAGTTAACTTTTAATTACAATTGCTACATCTAATTCCTAACATTCATTTTACTATAAATTATGGAAATTATGACAAACTTAGTTAACGAAATTCACGGGTCGTTACAATAAGCATAAGGAGCTACTAGATATTATTGAGAGGATTGGTAGAGGTATATCATTGAGTCACTTGAGGCATTATGCCGTTGACTCGAGAGGATGGTTACAAAAAGAGGATAGGCTTTGTGTTCCCCGTAGCATGGATTTGGTAGATGTGGTACTAATGGAGTCTCACCGTTCTAGGATGACCATTCATACCAGTGGTGACAAGATGTATCACGACATGAAGCAAGTAGCGATGTATGTAGCTAGATGTATGACTTACCAATGGGTAAAGTCAGAGAAAAAGAATCTGAGAGGATTGTTACAGCCAGTAGATATTCCTCAATGGAAGTGGGAGAGTATTTCCATGGATTTTGTAGATGGTTTACCTAGGAGTTAAAGAGGAAATGAGAGCATTTGAGTCATAGTTGATTGGATGACTAAGTGCGCTCATTTCATACCAGTGAGGAGTACTAGGATGTCAACATCATTGGTGACTCTATACATGAGATAGGTCGTTAGTTTACATGAAGTTCCTATTAGCATAGCTAGTGATCGAGATCCACTTTTTACAGTGAGTTCTGGAGGACTCTACAAGAGTCTTTAGGGACCGAGTTGAGTTTAAGCATCGCATATCATATGTAGATAGACGGACTGACGGAGAGTGAATCAAGTTTTGGAGGATTTGCTATGAATATGAATTTTATACTTTGGTGATTCTTGGGAGAATCATTTACTATTAGTGGATTTTACCTAAAATAATGCTACCAAACTAGCATTGGGAGGGCAGCTATTGAGGCATTGTATGGAAGACCCTATATATCACCGTTGGCCGGTGTGACATGATGGATATGATTAGTTTTAGGTCAAATATGATGAAGGAGACATCAAAGAAGGTGGAATTGATCCGTATGGGGATTTAATTCTTCACCGATAGCTCTTTTCTAGTATGTTTTCGATCTAATTCTTATAACTATAAATTACTTATATGTAGGATTTAGGTGGTATACCCTTTAGGTAGAAACCATTAGATGTTAGGAATAATAGTAAACATGTCAATAGGACGTGTCATAATGATGGATGCTAATGGATGCATATGGATGTGTTATTCGCATTGTGCTCTTTTACATATAGAATAGTATATCCCCTAGGTACACATGCACACTATATATAGTTGCATGATATTTCTTTATTATTGTTGTGCTAATGGATGTTATACATATGGATATTGTTTACGAGTTGTATGATTGCACATACATATAGAATTGTAAGTAAATATTTACTTAGGATGTTGCATACAGTTGGATGCATGACATGAGCATTTGCATGATAGAAGGTCGACTGAATCAGTAGGCCTCCTACTTTTGCATTAGTATAGATTCACGTGCATTTCATATCACATATACGTGTACATGTGGCATTAGCAAATTTCTAAGGATAGTGATTGCTTGTAGATAATGGATGAGCAAATGAGTGTAGGTATTGATTGTTGTGTACTCATATTACATATTTCCATCCTTGGAGATTTTGGGGATGAAATCCATTTTAGGGAGAGAATGTAACACCCTTGAAATTTAACAGAAATTCAGGCGAAAATTTAATAAGAAAATCTAATTAAGAAAACAAGGACTTAAAAGAAAATTTTCACAAACTTTCGAATTTCACTACGAAACTCCCACCATTGCGTTGGTAGCGATTTTTTGGATGATTTTTGTAATGACCCGTATTTTTAACACTTTAAAAATACTAAATTAAATAAAATTTTAATTAAAAATCCGATAGAAATAAAATTTTACGATTTATTAAATGGAAATCTCTTTGTATATAAGTTATAAATCCAAAACCAAATTCGTTGAAGACCAATTTCGATAAGACCGATAATGTTATACATATTAAAACGTAATGTAATAATATACATAGTTGGAACCAATAGCAGAAACCAAAATAATAATTTTAATGTAAGAAACGTGCGTTTTGCGTTAAATGAAATTTTCGTTAAATAAAAATAAACAATAAAATTTCACAACAAAAATTCGATATTTTAAATGCGTCTATTTAAACATTGGAAATTGTAAATTTTCGTCAGAAATTATGTAAGTAAATTTCAGTCACGTCATTTCGGTTTAAATCAGTTAAAGTATAATGAAAATAAATGTTTTCGAAACCTTAATATTTTTACATAGAAAAATTTTATATCATCTTTTGAGCAAGACGTCATTTTTCGTTTTTCCAAATTCGGACTTCTTCAGCTCCGTCGATCTTAATCTTCTGCGTTTTTGCTGCATTTTCCGTTGGTAGAAAATTCAAATTTTTATAATTTAATCAAACCACTAATATCTATATACCGTTTTGATCGTCTCATCGTGCTGATCTCCACAGTATATTCGTTTCTGTATTTTGAAGCCCGATACGCAGCGGAAACCGCATAATGGTCCAATGCATCGGTATCTGTTTTAACTTTTGATTCGTGTGTCCGTTCAAATTTCCAATGGTTGGAAATATAAATTGGCACTGTTTTTTTTATTCCTAGCGTTGATTACCGACTGTGACTTTTCGCTTTTGGTTGGTTGATATTTATTTCATTCCTTTCATTTCTCTGCCAGTTAAATATAGTAAAATATATATTAAAGGAATTGATATAAAGCATCCATCTTCTCCTCTCCTCTGTAGCCTACTTTTATCTACTAAAAAAATAAATCAACCCCTTCATAAACCTGGCTACTCGTTTATTTAATTATTTCTCCTCCTAGTCAAGCTCGTCCGAGCTTTCCTCTGCACCGACCACACCGCAACCTTAAGTGCCACCTTTCCATCGAAGCAACCTCGCCATTCCCTCTGGCTCCTCTCTGCCGCACTGACTTCCACCGAAACCATGCATGCTTCTACGCGGTCTCTCAGCCACTCACACCATCTTCTTCATCTCACTACCGATAGACATTGCACCACCCTAGAACTCACCACCCGAGCCTCCAAGGCTCTCACCCAAGCCTAGTGCACCGAACCAAATCAGCCGCCCTTGGTCACCACTACTACATCACCACCGTCCGCCGCAGTCTCCCCTCCACACTCTCTCTTGATCCAACCGTGCTCGCCTTTCCGCCTCTTCTCATCTCCGCTTCCCGCTGCGCCGCCAAACAGCAGCAACTCATCACCTTTCCTAGTCTCCTCCGTCCCACTTCCTGTCACCGACCGCCGATCTTCCATCTCTACATGTATATGTGAGTATATATGGGTTGGATGCTTAAACTGCTATATATAAAGTTTATTTAGTTAGAAACAAGTGTTCATATCTGTCAGTTAGTTTATTCTAAGTTGCATAGCAGTACTTATGTTTATGAAATAAATTAGAGTTTGTTTATATTTTTGTACAGTGGTTATTAAATGTGTTAGTACAGTTTGTTTATATTCTAAGCTATATTTTCCTGCTATATATATTGTAGATTTTTAAACTTTGTCTATATTAGTTTACATAAGTTGTGTGTTAATATATATAAGTCTATATAGCTGTACATATAAAGTCTACACATTATATATATATATATATATATATATATATTGATCTTAGCATAAATATACATTGTTTTGTATATATATGGTTTCATATGTTATGTCAGTCTTTAGATATATTAGTTTATATACAATCTGGGTGAGTTGTAATTAAAGAAGTTTATAAAAAATTTATATGTCAGTTGAAAATAAGTATTATTTAAATACGTACATAAACATATAGGAATATTTTTTTTATACAGATAAGTATATATGAGTTGAGCTACACATATATATGTGCAAAAATGTTTATTTATGTTTACTGTTGTTTGTATATAGGTTATATAAACTTATACATATAATTGGTTGCAGACGTAATACTAAAACATGTGTTATTCTATATATTAGTTTATATATATTGTTAATGTATATATGTTACATTTGTTTCATTTTTCATTGCAGCCGTCATATAACTTTAGCAAAACTGGTTTAAAAAGACAATGTATATATGTTAGTAGATTTAAAAACCAAGTCTGCAGATCCGTTATACATATTGAGTGTTCGCATATACTTTTGCATGCATACATGATGTAGTGTCTGCATTTAAATATATATTGTTATTATATTTGGTCTGTTATATATTTGTAGTAGGCTGGTATATATGTGCATTTAGTGGATTGGATTTGGGTAACTAGTATATTGATTTAGGTATTGTTAAAAGAGAATTTACATAGATTTTTTTTACAATAATAATATTACATATATTTTCTGTCTCTATCAAAACTGATTAGATTTGTTTTATCAATTCCTATTTATCAGCTTTGATCGTCGAACTCATATCCATCGTGCTTAGTTCCGAAATTCGTGCTTGGATCCGTAACCCATCTCATTCTCGTTCATCTCTAGCCTCGAAAGGTAAGCAATCACTCACGATTAATGTTCTTTTATTTATTAAATTTGATTTCAATTGAAACGACAATTGAAATATGTTGCTGTTAGTTAATTACACTGTTATATATGATATTACCTGTATCAGTTCACCTGTGACATCTGACACCATTATCTGTTATTTATACGATGATAATCCAGTTTGGTTGATAAATTATTGATTGTTTGATGTTGATATTGGACGTTAAGTTGTTAATGATGTATGTGATAAATAATTTGAAATTGAAATTGACGTAGGATATTTAGATTTGATATATGTGTTAAATTTGATTTAAATGACATTTGCATAATATGACCCTTTAAATGTTAAATAAATCGACGCGTAGAAATAGTGTTAACTACACCTTGAACCATTGAATGTATAATTGGTGTAGTATAATTTGAATAATAGACTTCAAGTGAAAAACTGTAATGAAATAATCTTTAGTCTTCATGAAATGATAGTGTAGATTCTAGAAATAATTATATTAATTTACACAAACAACAATGTGAATTAATACGATTATTTCGGGATTATATGAATTGATTATTGGATTGATATTGATTGTTATTATTGCTTGTTTATTTACTTTGACACCATCCCAGTTATCACACTGCAAGTTCCCTTTGCTATGCTTTGATTTTGAATTGAATTGGAATCGGGTTGAAATGATAAATACCCAAATTGAACTTCGACTTAGGATAGAGAATTAAATAAAAACCGATTGGTCAATACTTTGATTTAAAAAGAAAATGAAGATTTTATTTGAATAAATAATATGGTTTGAAACGAAGTTGGAAATTGAATTTTAATGTAAGGAAATGTTAATATTTAATAATCTGAATCAAAATATTAACATAGTAGCTGATGAAAGAACGTTGTTTTAAAATTTGGAATTATTAATAATTAAGTTTGAAATTAGTTAATAATTAAAGTTTTGAAATTACTTAATAATTAAATAAGATTGAATTATTTATAAATTAAATAAAATTGAATTAATTATTAAGTGAAATTGAGCTTCTTGAATAAGTGAAATTAAGTTTCTTTATTAATTGAGTTTTGAAATTATAACTAAGTAAATGAGTAAGTGAAATTGAATTTCTCTAACAAGAAATAAAATGTGTTTTATTGAAATTAATGTAAGACTTGAAATGTAAAGAATTTGATTTGATGAATTAAATTTAATGCAATTTGTAAGTTTTGATACAATGGAGTTGAACTTAAATAATTGATTTAATAAATTGGAAGTTAAATAGAAATTGTTTTGAAGGATAAATTAACTTAACAAATATTGAATGAAATCGATTAATGAATTTAAATTGATTTGAATGTTAAATTAAATTAATTTAAATGATTTCGGGATGAAACTTATATACGAATTTAAACGAATACTTGAATTGTCTTAAATCAAATATTTAATTTGAAATATAAGATTTTGAAATGGTAATTTGGAAGTTTTGAAACGTAAATTTTTGGAAATTGGTTTAGAAAGACAAATGAAATGTTGGTTTACAAATTCTAATTGAGATTGAAATTGATTTGGTTTTGAAATGTATAAACGACGAATCGGTGTAATAATTACGAAAGTTATTAAAGAGACTGAAATCGGTTAGGGACATACTCACTGTCTAAACCGAAAACCACTTTAATAACTATATGCAGAGTGTGATCCAGAATGAAGTGGTTGGAATGATGTACATGATGACTGAAGAAAGAGAACGATAATGGATAGCCTTGTCACTTCTGTCAAATTGGAAATGACTAAAACAGGAGCCGTGCCGGGCCAAATGGGGTTAGCTGCCTCGAGCGAACACACTTCTTCGAAAACTACTCATTACTTGTTATCGATTGGTGCACCCTTGAAATTGTGGGAGTGTTGTTTCGCGGTGTTGCGATCGCTGCGGCGATGTGTTCTCACCAGTCCGGATCAGGAAAACGGTAGTTTCACTATCTTGGGTATTGCCTCATGTGCCTTGTCATACTTGTATCCCTATATACGCGAACACTACGATTTGTTTTGTGGTATACCTATGGAGTACTCCCTGATATCCCACTAGTTTACGGTGGAGTTTACAGTGCTGTATAGACTATAACGCTTATATAAAATGTGTTAAGGGGGATCATGGTAACGCCTTAACACTATTTTGATACTTTATATTACTGATAGGCATTACCTACTTAGCGTACACTACTACATAGTAGATAGTTTAACGGATCCTTAGAGGATGGTTATTCCAAACATCCTTTAAGTTACTTGTATTTCAGTTGCTATTTCACTTGAGTTGGATTTATTGATATAAGAATGTTAATCCTGACTCGAGTGTTTTGTGTTTTGCTTTATGCTCGGGTCAGACTGAGTGTACCAGTATTCGAGACTCACCTTTGGAGTTGGAGCTTCGCTTGGAGATCCAGCTATCTATCCAGCTTTCAGATATTCAGTTGATTCCAGTGATGTATTCTGATATTGTATTTGACTATTGTATTCGAGACTCCTATTATACCTTATTTTACTCTGATATGTATATAGTAGCTTCATGAACTACTATCTTTTATTTCCGCTGCACTTATTACTCTGTGTCTGTGATCTGTGATTATTTTATTTACTGTATATGTTCAGTTTTGTCAAATTTAAATTAACAATTCGGTATTTTGAATTATTCAAGTCCGACATGTGCGGATGCAAATAGTCCAAAATAGCGGGTCGTTACAGTTGGTATCAGAGCTTTGGTAGCTCTAGGCAAAACTTAGCATATATGGTAAATGTATTTACAGAATCACTTTCATTCGAGTTTGAATCTCTTCCTTTTGATTTGATTCCTTTGAATTTTGGAACGTTCCCTACGGTTCCAAAAATTCATTCGTGTCCCTCACTATTCATCTTCTTTCAATTCTGGAGCATCACATAACTCCACTTCGAATGACCCTTATAATAAATCGGCGGTCTCGCCAAACTTCGAATGATTTGTAAAGGGGTGAAACTCCTTTACAATAAGCATTGATTTACCGGAGATTTCTGTATCCTCGGTTTACGATGCTATCTATCTTCTGCTATACCTGAATTATATTTTTTGAGATCAAATGTAGATTTGCCTCGAAATTATGCATGGATCTTATTCTTGAAGTCACGGTCGACCCGGTTAAGGTTGCCCATGAATTATATAAACTTATCCATCTCCATATTTTGTTATTTAATCATCTTATCCTTGTTTCGAACCTATCTTCGAATCAAAATTCTCTTTGATTTGGGTCCATCAAATTTGAATCTCTACCTTCGCTTTGAAATCTATTCTTGTATCGTCGAGCGAGGATGTGTAGTTGTAAATTTATGTTAAAATGTTTTATATATTGTGTTATTTGAGTTGTTGATGTTGATTTGGGTTTTCGATCGATTCGTCTGATCAACGCTATCGATAGGATTTCCAAAACACTTGAGCAGAGCAAGCTGACACAATATTGTTTTCAAATTTGGAAAATAAAATAAAGTTTGTATGATTTTACTATATATAAGTATGAATTTTCTTTAACTAAACTGTTAATAAATTGATTGTTGGAATGACAATATTTGACTATCATTTATTGTTTTGTAAACAATTGACAATTACAATATCAATAAATGAATTTATAAACTTGGCTATAATTTGATTTGAAATTTGAAATGTATTTAAATCAAGAATTTGAGAATTTAAATTTTCGATGATTTCAACTTGATTTTTAAGTTTTAAAAGGTATATTATTGTGACGACCGCCGATGACTCCTGCACCGAATCTAGAGATAATGCGCTGTAAAGTGTGCCAGGCGACCATGGACGATTGCCAGGATAAATTAAAGCAGCAGAATCTATCGTATTACTCACAGCGCATGGATAAAATACAATAGAACATATGTACAGTGAAGCTTTACAGAATAGAATCTCATCATATAAAACTTCATAATAGTTGAATACAAGCATCCAAATAGTCAATACAACAAGCCTCACTACAATACTCGGAGATTACAAAGCAGCGGAACATCCAGTACATATAGTAAGAAAGAAACAATATGCAATACTCCAGCCCGTCTTTGATATCATCACCGTGGACAGCAAGAACAACACCTGTCACCTGCTACCTAGTCTGCCCGTCCCAAAATGGACGAACAGCCCAAGGCAACAAGAATTAAAACATAAAGCCTTGAGTCAGACAACAGTCTTAGTGAGCAGTAGATTAACAATCAACATACCAAAAGAGCATAAAGGAAAAGGAATAGGAATACAACCCTCCCACTCCAACCTCTTTCTACAGTGATAGCCCCCAGACACACACTAAGCAGAAGCAAACATAGCAGAGCATACAATTTAAAGTAAAGCAATTATCACTCGAGTCAAGGGCGATGTTTTCCAAGCACAAACCCCCAAAGCTTAAACCAAGATCAGATAAGCACCCAGAAAATACCGCTCTTGAGACCGAATGACGATACAACCAAACATCCATGACTCTGGCTATCACTGTTATCAATGCTTCGGTTTCATCGTTAATTGAATGACCGGCACATTCTTTCAGCCGTCCGTCAAGGGCTAATGGTAACCCCGGTTCTAGACATAACTCCCGCACGTCATCGTGACCCGTGCCTAGGACTATCGAATCTGCCCAGAGTACTCGACCATCAACAGTTGGTCGTTGGGACTATCGAATCTGCCCAAACGTACTCTTGCTTAGAGCATGCTAGAACCTTCAACAACGATGAGACCCAAGCCTCCTAGTCATCCTCCTTGACGACCATTCTCATATCCATCCATTATCCTCAACTCGAACCATTTCACCGAGTTATCAACATGCTTGGAATGATCCCGTATGGATTAAACCAAGTCTTCATCACATGAGGCCTCGCTTCATCACATCCTCGCAAAGTCTCATCTCAACATCACATCATCAAATTCTATGCATAAGTGCTTCATCATCCCGCTACATATGCCACGAGCAGCTTTTCCAATTCAAGAGCCTTTCCCTTAGCTTTTGAATCATCTTCGGTCTAAATCAAATCATCAATCATCTAATTCATAGCAATCAACCAAGTCAAACATTAATCCAAACAATCAAGCATTCAAATATGATCTAAGTAGACAATTATCACAATAATGGCAATTTCGTAAATAAAGAGTTGAAAGTCTAACAAGCATGAAAACATGAGAAATATCTCTACAATCTTGATGAATGAACTTGCATAGGTTAACACTTAGTAAAATGGTTGTCAAATCATCATGAACAATGGATCTACATGGATCTACACTTATGATGAAGAAAATGCATGGAAATCACTATTTTAACACCAAATCGAGCCAACAATCCAATATACTCCTTTGGATCCGTGTGAGAGATAATCACCACTCACCAAATCACCTAAACAACCTCAAATCAACACGCTTCAGATCTGGACAGCGAAGGATCAAGCTTGATCTATCACGAATCCGCTTCAAACGAAGAAATCTCACTTCAAAGGATGAAGATCTTGAATCTAAGCTCTTGAATCTTCAATTTGATCTTCAACTTGGATGGATGGAAGCACTAGATTAGAGTGGAGAAAAGAAATGAAAAAGTGTAGAAGTCGAGCTCTCAAAATGGCAGCACTTCGTCGCTTCGAAATCCGGATCCCAAAAATGAAGCCAACCCCCTTCTATTTATAGCTGAAAATCGCCCCTAGGTCGCTCGGAGTTAGGTCGTACACGACCTATGGAGCCACGACCTACGACCTATAACCCCCACCGACCTAAATCTTCGACCTAACAACCCAGGCACTTCAACGACCTAAAAGACTTCGACTTAACAAACCCCAGACTCTACGACCTAACCAGATGCGCATCCAAGCACCCAGCGACCTACCAAAGCTCTATATCTTACGACCTAATGAGGTTACGACCTATAACTTAGAGACTCAACAACATAGCGCATCAGCCACCGAACAGCTAAGCCCTTACGCGACCTAACACTCACGTGCCTTAACAACCCAGCGACCTACCAGAGTTACGACCTATAACCTTGCGACCTAACAACTCACTGGAATACCCATGCAACCTAACAGTGCTACGACTTAACACTTAGACCCACGCGACCTAACTAACACGGCACCCCATAGGTTGCTTACGACCTAACTTAGGTCGTTTACGACCTAACTACCCTAACCATCCAACCCCTATACAGCTTAACTCTTAGGTCGCTAACAATTAGATCGCTAACTCCTATAGGTCGCGAACTACTATAGGTCGCTAACTACTAGTTTCCTTAGGTCGCTGCCTTCCTAGCTCCTTCGTCCTATAGGTCGCTCCAATGCTTAGGTCGTTCACAACACTAGGTCGCTCATGACTTAACTACGACAACACCTTTGGTCGTAAACCCACCCCACTTCCTTAAGTCGCCTACGACTTAAATGTTACGACCTAAACTTCAACATACAAATCCAAATCCTTAGGTCGCCTATGACATAGCTCTTAACTCGGTCACGACTTAGGACTTAATCAAATTCCATCCAAAATCTGAAACAACTTAAAAATGCAGAAAATTCCAGATTTTAACTTTTCGATCCGTAAAATGCGGGTCGTTACATTCTCTCCCCCTTAGGAATTTCGCCCCCGAAATTCCAAACAATCAAAGCAATCAAAGACTATTCTGTACGCCTACCATCCATAACAATCAACAAACCATGCATCCAATTCTAGCTTAGCGTACAGAATTCTAAAATTAGAACAAGTTATAATATCGCAAGATGACACGACACCTTAGGGCCATACCTTGAAGAGTTCAGGATGAGCTGCCTTCATCCTCTCTTCCACCTCCCACGTACAGTCGTTATCATCATCACTCCATTGTATCTTGAGCAACTTAACTACCTTCCTCCTAAGTTGTTTCGTGTCGGTTTCCACAACACGAAGCGGCTTACGAGGTCTTCTATCAACTGGATCAACTTCGAAATCTTCACAGCTATCAGCAGAAACCACCGTACTCGAGTCGTATACATACTTCCGTAGATACGATACGTGAAAAACATTGTGCACACCCGACATCTTCTCTGGTAACTCCAGTCTATAGGCGAGCTTTCCAATTCGCTCGATGATCGGGAATGGTCCAACAAATCTCGGAGTCAATTTCCCTTTCTTCCCGAATCAGATAATATTCTTCAGTGGAGAAATCTTCACAAAAACCATATCACCAACGTCGAACTCCAAATCCTTTCGACGCTTATCGGCATAACTCCTCTGACGGTCTTGGGCTGCCTTCATTCATTGCCGAATGATCTCTATGCATTCCGTAGTCTGTTGAATCATCTCTGGCCCAAGCATCAGCTTTTCCCCAGTTTCTATCCAACATGTCGGAGAGTTACACGGTCTCCCATACAATGCCTCATACGGTGCCATACCAATACTTGACTGGTAACTGTTATTATACGCAAACTCCACCAAATGAAGATGATCTTCCCATGATCCTCCGAAATCCAAAACACAAGCTCTAAGAAGATCTTCCAAAACTCGGTTGACTCTCTCGGTCTGACCATCTGTTTGAGGGTGATAAGCTATACTCAAACACAACTCGGTTCCCAAAACTTCCTGGAAGCTTTTCCAAAATCCACTAGTGAACAATGGATCTCGATCGCTCACTATACTCTTCGGAATACCATGGAATCGAACTATCTACTTTACATACAACTCAGCCAACTTTGATGCAGTCCTTGTCGATCGAACAGGAATGAATCGTGCACTCTTAGTCAAATGATCTACAATGACCCAAATCCCTTCATTTCCCGTTCTGGTTCTAGGCAATCCATCGATAAAATCCATCGATACCTGCTCCCACTTCCATGTAGGAACTTCTAATGGCTGAAGCAATCCACTTGGCTTCTTCTGTTCGGCTTTAACCAACTGGCAGTTCATGCATTTGGAAATAAAATTTCCAACATCCTTCTTCATACCTTCCCAGTAGTAGGTTCTCTTCATATCCCGATACATCTTATTTCCACCTGGATGAATCGTCAACTTCGAGTGATGACTTTCCTTCAGAACTTCATCTCTCAATCCATCTATATCGGGAACATCTAGTCGTCCTTGCTTCCGAAGCCAACCCTCTCGATCGACCTCGAATCCTTTATCCTTTTCTAGATCCAATCCAGATTCCAAATCATGGATAATCTTGACAGTCTTATCATCTCGCTTTTGACTCTCGCCAATCCTTTCCACAAGAGTCGGTCTTATTGATAAGTTTGCCAACATCTCAGGTTCCAATTCGCATCTAGGCCTGAAGTCAAATCCAGCTAAATACTCGAGATTCTTCCATTCAGAAAACATGGCTCCCAGTCCCGCATGTCTTCGACTTAACGCATCTGCCACTGCGTTACCTTTTCCCGGAGTATAAGCTATACCAAAATCATATGATGCCAAAAACTCTAACCATCGTTGCTGCCGAAGATTCAAATCCTTTTGGGAGAAAAGATACTTCAACGACTTATGATCTGTAAACAACTCGAATCGAACTCCCAATAGATAATGTCTCCACATCTTCAGAGCAAAAACAATCGCCGCCAACTCCAAATCATGAGTCGGGTAATTCCTTTCATGCGGCTTCAGTTGTCGACTTGCATACGCAACAACTTTATCCCTCTGCATCAGCACTGCTCCAAGTCCAGTACCACATGCGTCGGTGTAAACCACCATCTCATCATTCTCACTTGGAATAGTCAAAACAGGAGCACTTGTCAATCGTTCTTTCAGGATTCTGAAAGCTTGCTCACACTTATCATCCCATCTGAACACTAGGTTCTTTTTTGTCAATCCTGTTAACGGTGCAGCCACCTTGGAGAAGTCTTTGATAAACCGTCGATAGTATCCTGCTAATCCAAGAAAACTTCTCACATCAGATGCATTCTTAGGTCTAACCCAATCCTGGATTGCTGCCACCTTAGCGGGATCAACCGCTATTCCATTCCCAGAAATCACATGGCCTAAGAACCTCACTTCACTCTTCCAGAAGTGACACTTCGAAAACTTAGCCTTCAGCTGATGTTTCCGCAAGATCTCCAAAACAATACGCAAGTGCGTCTTGTGCTCTTCTTCGGTTCTGGAATAAATCAGAATATCATCCACGAACACAAGTACGAACTTGTTCAACTGATCTCTGAACACTCTATTCATAAGATTCACAAAATAAGCTGGCGCGTTAGTCAATCCAAACGGCATTACCAGCCACTCAAAGAAACCGGATGGTGTCTTGAAAGCAGTCTTCGGCACACTATCCTTAGCCACTCTCAACTGGTGAAATCCCGTTGCCAAATCCATCTGAGAAAACACCTTAGCCTCGTGAAGCTGATCAAACAAGTCATCTATTCTCGGCA
The DNA here is from genome assembly GCA_030737815.1 of Allium fistulosum. Taxonomy (NCBI): domain Eukaryota; kingdom Viridiplantae; phylum Streptophyta; class Magnoliopsida; order Asparagales; family Amaryllidaceae; genus Allium; species Allium fistulosum. The sequence continues at coordinate 859,264,676 of CM060907.1, forward strand.
ATGGATACTTGTTCTTCTTAGTCACCTTATTCAGTTCACGATAATCCACACACAACCTCAGCGATCCATCCGCTTTGGTTACAAACACAACTGGTGCACCCCATTCGGACACACTACGCCGAATGAATCCTTTCTGTAAAAGATCATCAACCTGCACCCTCAACTCTTGCCGTTCCCTAGGCGCCATCCGCCTAAGAGGCATCATAACAGGTCTGGCTCCTTCAACTAGATCTATACGAAACTCGATCTCTCTATGCGGCGGCAACCCTTTGACTTCGTCAAAGACATCCTCGAATCCATTAGCGATTGGCACTGATGACAGTCCATCTCGTGGAACAACCAGCGAATACATGAAGCTCATGAAGACGCCTTCTTCATGCTTACATCGTATCACAACCTTTCGCCCTTCCACATTCTCGACTGTCACTTCCAACCTCTCGCAATCAACCTTCGCCGCATACTTCCTAAGCTAGTCCATACCCAAAATAATTCCGAACCCCGTAAAGTTCAAAACAAAGCAATCACAAACAAAAGAGCAATCATGACTCGATACAACTAGACCACGGCATAACATACACAAACAAGACGAACCCCCAACTGGATTAGTCACAACCAATGGCCTATCAACAATATCCGGTTCCAAACCCAACCGGTCTACAAGTTCACTACAAACAAACGAATGCGACGCTCCAGTATCAAACAGAACTCTAACTGGAACACCACATAGGAAAAGAGTACCTTGAACCACCACACTCTTTCCTTTCTCTTCAGCAGTAGGAGCTTTCGAAGACGACGGAACAGCTCCCAAAGCATAAGCTTGCACCATCTTCTTGTCCCTCCTCGGTTCTGGACAATTCTTCCTGAAATGCCCTGGCTTGTCACAGTTGTGACACTTCATCGGTGCCTTCGGATTCTTACAATCCTTAGAGAAATGGCCCTTCTACTGACAATTGTAGCAAGTCACCTCGCCTTTCGGCTTCTTCTGGCCATCCTTACTCTTCTGCTGCTGCTGCTTCCTCTTTTGGTTTCCACCCTGCTGTGGTTTAGACCCTCCCTTGGTCACAGCAAAAACAGATCCTTCTTTAGGAAACAGACTCTCATGCCTGAGAGCTTTCTCCACAAGCTTCTCAAATGAATCGTCCAAATGATCCACCAACTGTCTCCCAAGATAACTATCCAAGCCTGTCACAAACTTCTCATTCTTCTGATAAGCCGATTCAATATATGACCGGGCACACTTGGACAAAGCTTCAAACTCAGAAACATACTCAAGAACTGGTCTTCCACCTTGCTTGAGCTCCACAAACCTCTTGAACAGAACAGACTTCTGAGCTATAGAGATGAACTTAGCTTCAAATCTAGCTTGGAATTGCTCCCAAGTAATCTCTTCCTCCGCAGTATTGATGGTAATAGAGTTCCACCAATCAGAGGCTCTCCCTTGAAGCTGCCTTGATGCCAACTTCCACTTAGTTGCATCATCGATTCCCAAATCACCAAAGATCCTTCTACAAGCATCTATCCATCTCTGGACCTCAATAGTTGATTCTGTTCCCAAGAAAACCTTTCCTCCAAGAGCAGTGTAGTCCTTACCCAGCTTAGCAAAATCCACCGGCTTTGGAGTTTGGACTTGAACTCCAACATCAACTGCTGTCCCCGGAACTGGTATCCTTCTCATGATCGAAGTCATCATAGCTTCGAACATAGCTGCATAATCAGCAGTCCCTTCAGCAGCACGACCTTCCCTAGCAGCTGGTCTCCCTCTTCGACTCATTCTCAATATCTAAAAAAATGATTAGAACATCTTAGAGAACAACTGCATAAAGGACTCAAACTCTACTAATCTACTATACTATACATAGTAGTCATCCATCAAAATTACAATTACGTCTCTCATACGTAGTTACGTCAGCGAGCGTTGGGTAAAATCGATTAACCAATGCTCTGATACCAAATGTGACGACCGCCCATGACTCCTGCACCGAATCTAGAGATAATGCACTGTAAAGTGTGCCAGGCGACCATGGACGATTGCCAGGATAAATTAAAGCAGTAGAATCTATCGTATTACTCACAGCGCATGGATAAAATACAATAGAACATATGTATAGTGAAGCTTTACAGAATAGAATCTCATCATATAAAACTTCATAATAGTTGAATACAAGCATCCAAATAGTCAATACAACAAGCCTCACTACAACACTCAGAGATTACAAAGCAGCGGAACATCCAGTACATATAGTAAGAAAGAAACAATATGCAATACTCCAGCCCGTCTTTGATATCATCACCGTGGACAGCAAGAACAGCACCTGTCACCTGCTACCTAGTCTGCCCGTCCCAAAATGGATGAACAGCCCAAGGCAATAAGAATTAAAACATAAAGCCTTGAGTCAGATAACAGTCTTAGTGAGCAGTAGATTAACAATCAACATACCAAAAGAGCATAAAGGAAAAGGAATAGGAATACAACCCTCCCACTCCAACCTCTTTCTACAGTGATAGCCCCCAGACACACACTAAGTAGAAGCAAACATAGCAGAGCATACAATTTAAAGTAAAGCAATTATCACTCGAGTCAAGGGCGATGTTTTCCAAGCACAAACCCCCAAGGCCTAAACCAAGATCAGATAAGTACCCAGAAAATACCACTCTTGAGACCGAATGACGATACAACCAAACTTCCATGACTCTGGCTATCACTGTTATCAATGCTTCGGTTTCACCGTTAATTGAATGACCGGCACATTCTTTCAGCCGTCCGTCAAGGGCTAATGGTAACCCCGGTTCTAGACATAACTCCCGCACGTCATCGTGACCCGTGCCTAGGACTATCGAATCTGCCCAGAGTACTCGACCATCAACAGTTGGTCGTTGGGACTATCGAATCTGCCCAAACGTACTCTTGCTTAGAGCATGCTAGAACCTTCAACAACGATGAGACCCAAGCCTCCTAGTCATCCTCCTTGACGACCATTCTCATATCCATCCATTATCCTCAACTCGAACCATTTCACCGAGTTATCAACATGCTTGGAATGATCCCGTCTGGATTAAACCAAGTCTTCATCACATGAGGCCTCGCTTCATCACATCCTCGCAAAGTCTCATCTCAACATCACATCATCAAATTCTATGCATAAGAGCTTCATCATCCCGCTACATATGCCACGAGCAGCTTTTCTAATTCAAGAGCCTTTCCCTTAGCTTTTGAATCATCTTCGGTCTAAATCAAATCATCAATCATCTAATTCATAGCAATCAACCAAGTCAAACATTAATCCAAACAATCAAGCATTCAAATATGATCTAAGTAGACAATTATCACAATAATGGCAATTTCGTAAATAAAGAGTTGAAAGTCTAACAAGCATGAAAACATGAGAAATATCTCTACAATCTTGATGAATGAACTTGCATAGGTTAACACTTAGTAAAATGGTTGTCAAATCATCATGAACAATGGATCTACATGGATCTACACTTAGGATGAAGAAAATGCATGGAAATCACTATTTTAACACCAAATCGAGCCAACAATCCGATATACTCCTTTGGATCCGTGTGAGAGATAATCACCACTCACCAAATCACCTAAACAACCTTAAATCAACACGCTTCAGATCTGGACAGCGAAGGATCAAGCTTGATCTATCACGAATCCGCTTCAAACGAAGAAATCTCACTTCAAAGGATGAAGATCTTCAATCTAAGCTCTTGAATCTTCAATTTGATCTTCAACTTGGATGGATGGAAGCACTAGATTAGAGTGGAGAAAAGAAGTGAAAAAGTGTAGAAGTCGAGCTCTCAAAATGGCAGCACTTCGTCGCTTCGAAATCCGGATCCCAAAAATGAAGCCAACCCCCTTCTATTTATAGCTGAAAATCGCCCCTAGGTCGCTCGGAGTTAGGTCGTACACGACCTATGGAGCCACGACCTACGACCTATAACCCCCACCGACCTAAAGCTTCGACCTAACAACCCAGGCGCTTCAACGACCTAAAAGACTTCGACTTAACAAACCCCAGACTCTACGATCTAACCAGATGCGCATCCAAGCACCCAGCGACCTACCAAAGCTCTATATCTTATGACCTAACGAGGTTACGACCTATAACTTAGCGACTCAACAACATAGCTCATCAACGACCTAACAGCTAAGCCCTTACGCAACCTAACACTCACGCGCCTTAACAACCCAGCGACCTACCAGAGTTACGACCTATAACCTTGCGACCTAACAACTCACTGGAATACCCATGCGACCTAACAGTGCTACGACTTAACACTTAGACCCACGCGACCTAACTAACACAGCACCCCATAGGTCGCTTACGACCTAACTTAGGTCGTTTACGACCTAACTACCCTAACCAGCCAACCCCTATACAGCTTAACTCTTAGGTCGCTAACAATTAGATCGCTAACTCCTATAGGTCGCGAACTACTATAGGTCGCTAACTACTAGTTTTCTTAGGTCGCTGCCTTCCTAGCTCCTTCGTCCTATAGGTCGCTCCAATGCTTAGGTCGTTCACAACACTAGGTCGCTCATGACTTAACTACGACAACACCTTAGGTCGTAAACCCACCCCACTTCCTTAAGTCGCCTACGACTTAAATGTTACGACCTAAACTTCAACATACAAATCCAAATCCTTAGGTCGCCTATGACATAGCTCTTAACTCGGTCACGACTTAGGACTTAATCAAATTCCATCCAAAATCTGAAACAACTTAAAAATGCAGAAAATTCCAGATTTTAACGAACTTTTCGATCCGTAAAATACGGGTCGTTATAATTATTTTCGAATAGAAATCATTTCAAAGGAATTTTAAAGTTTTAAACCAGTGCTCTCTTGTTTTGTCACTGGAAAATAATTTCGATGATGACGGCCGCATCATCGACAATCATTTTCGGGTTTCGAAGAGGAGAGACCATCGGTAACTTGCTATACTTTTGTTTTTAAATGAATTTGATTTGAATTTCTAAAGTATGACTCGATTTAAAAATATATATATAGTATTTGATTTAGATTTGACTTGGATATATTGTATGTATATAATTGTCTCTAAATGGTTTGAAGTGAATCAGAAATCTAATTCTTGAATTTATGTAAAAGATGATTTCGATTATAAATGAACCAAAATTTTGAATAAATATGTAAGCTTGAGATAATTGAATTAAAAAATTTTATAATACTCAATTTCATTCTAATATAACTTACATAAACTATCCAGAAGTTATAAGTGTAATTGGGTAATATACAATTTAAAAATGATTTTATAAATTAATTTGAGTGCGTATAATAAATGTGATACACTTTATTTGATTATAAAATGATTAATAGAGATAAATAGAATACTAGATTAGTTGAGAAATAAATGGATTAATAAAATAAATTATTGTTTGAAATAAATTTCGTAACAAACAATGATAAATGGAAAATAAATCAAGTTAATAAAGTTGCTTGAGTTTAAAGTCAATTGTTGAATATAAATTAATTTAAATTGAAATTTATATGGTTTAAATTAATTATTTTATTTTGTAATTCAAGTCTATTTTCTTCTGGTTGTTCTATTCTCCTACCTCCTTCCTTTTCGGGGACGAAAAGTTTTGAGTGAGGGAGATTGTAATGACCCGTATTTTTAACACTTTAAAAATACTAAATTAAATAAAATTTTAATTAAAAATCCGATAGAAATAAAATTTTACGATTTATTAAATGGAAATCTCTTTGTATATAAGTTATAAATCCAAAACCAAATTCGTTGACGACCAATTTCGATAAGACCGATAATGTAATACATATTAAAATGTAATGTAATAATATAAAATAGTTGGAACCAATAGCAGAAACCAAAATAATAATTTTAACGTAAGAAACGTGTGTTTTGCGTTAAATGAAATTTTCGTTAAATAAAAATAAACAATAAAATTTCGCAACAAAAATTCGATATTTTAAATGCGTCTATTTAAACATAGGAAATAGTAAAGTTTCATCAGAAATTATGTAAGTAAATTTCAGTCACGTTATTTCGGTTTAAATTAGTTAAAATGTAATGAAAATAAATGTTTTCGAAACCTTAATATTTTTACATAGAAAAATTCTAAATCATCTTCTGAGCAAGACGTCATTTTTCATTTTTCCAAATTCGGACTTCTTCAGCTCCGTCGATCTTAATCTTCTGCGTTTTTACTGCATTTTCCGTTGGTAGAAAATTCAAATTTTTATAATTCAATCAAACCACTGATATCTATATACCGTTTTTATCGTCTCGTCGTGCTGATCTCCACAATATATTCGTTTCTGTATTTTGAAGCCCGGTACGCAGCAAAAACCGCGTAATGGTCCAATGCATCGGTATCTGTTTTAACTTTTGATTCGTGTGTCCGTTCAAATTTCCAATGGTTGGAAATATAAATTGGCACTGTTTTTTTTATTCCTAGCATTGATTACCAACTGTGAATTTTCGCTTTTGGTTGGTTGATATTTATTTCATTCCTTTCATTTCTCTGCCAGTTAAATATAGTAAAATATATATTAAAGGAATTGATATAAAGCATCCATCTTCTCCTCTCCTCCGTAGCCTACTTTTATCTCCTAAAAAAAAGTAAATCAACCCCTTTATAAACCTGGTTACTCGTTTATTTAATTATTTCTCCTCCTGGTCAAGCTCGTCCGAGCTTTCCTCTGCACCGACCACACTGCAACCTTAAGTGCCACCTTTCCATCGAAGCAACCTCGCCATTCCCTCCGGCTCCTCTCTGCCGCACTGACTTCCACCAAAACCATGCATGCTTCTACGCGATCTCTCAGCCACTCACGTTGTAACGACCCAGAATTTCTGACATTTAAAATTTGAATATTTAATTGATTTTAAATATTAATAAGTAGAATAAATAAGTCGAAAAATTTATTTTTCGAATATTGGATTTAATTTGATAATTAAATTGATAATTTAATAATTGAAATTACAGAAATAATTGAAAATTGGGTTTAAAATGATTAAAATTTATTTGTAAAATTTTAATAAATCATATTGAAGTTATAGTGATGTTATAGAACTTTTAAAATTGAATTTAGAGTTAATTTGTGAAAATTGAATATTTTAATATTTAATTATCGACTGAAAAATAGCTAATTTTTGAACAGTCTCAGAATTGGACGAAACTAGTTCCATTGGATCCGTAATAGTTTGTTATTATTGGATTTCAATTTTCGTAGCAATCGGAGTTGTCGGTTGACCGTGACAGCTCGAAACGCATCGAAATCGGTTTGAATCGGTTTAATTTAAATTGACCGTTTAATTCCATAACTCGCACAGATGATTGAATTAGCTTCTGAAACCTATTCCATTGTGTCCGGAACGCAGGGTAAACCCTAGGAACGCCAGTTGCCGCACGTAAATCGGAGTCCGGAAAATCGGATGAATAGTAAAATTGAAAAATATTTTCTATAAAAGCACCATCTTCTTCACTCAATTATCAAAACCCTAGCCCTAAGTGTCCAGCCACCACCATCAAGATTAAAGGCCAGAAATCGTCCATCTTCCTCCCTTAATTTCTTCAAATCCTCTAATCAAATCGAGAATCTTTCAACTTGACAATTGTAGAGCACATCACGATCTACCATTTCAACGGTTATGATCGGATATAACCTCACGGATCGACGTGAATTGGTATTTAAAGGGGCTGGCTTTGGGTCACGTTTTCTGGCCGGTGGTGGCGCTAGGGGGGTGCGGTCGAGCATGGGGAGTCGAGCTCGGCTAGGCGAACGGAGTGGTGGTGGAGTGATGGGGTATTGGTCAACGTGGAGGGAGCGGCCGTTAGGGTTTGTGAATCATGATGGGTTCGGCCGTGATTTTCATTTCCTGGAGCAAAAATAGGCGCGTGAGGAAGAAGGGGGGGTGCGGCCCTGATGCATGCAAGTGGAAAACGAACGGTGGTGATTAGATCTAGGGTTTTAAATTAAAATAAAATTTGTAAATTATTTATATTAAAATTCGTTCAGTGTTTAAAATGCGATATCTCTCTCATGCGAGGTCGGAATTCGACGAAACTTTGCGTTGGCTTCGTATTGACGAGCTCTTCGCGATGCAAATGGATTGGAGTCGTTTGGAGCTAGTTTGAATTTCGGGTAAAATTAAACGTCCGTTTAATTTTATTCGAAATAAAACGCTGAAACTGAATTAAAATCAAGGTGAGAACTTCTCACTCAATCGAATTGTTTCGATTTAAATTTTAAATAATTAGATTTAAAATTGCTTGAATGTATGCCTGAATGATGATTGTTATCTATTGATTGTTAAAATAGACATTATACGCCGTTAGTAAGCGGAGGTTATTTATTGAAAACATATACCGCGAATATTTCACATTGAAGTGAAACTGGTATTATATATGTATATAGCAATATATATATATATATATATATATATATATATATATTGGAATATGTATATATTGGAGTTGATTTCCTGCATTGTATAGCGGATGAGACCCTATTGCGCCGCATAATAGTGGATAATATTTATTAAACCCATATACCACGATATTCCATACTGGAACGTAATTGGTATTGTGCTAACATCTTTGGATGCAGGGAAGCAGGTTGGAGGGATCCGACTGGATTCCTCACTGTATTGATTTATTTACAGATATTGTGATATATTCTGTTATCATATGATGATATATGATGTTTGATTGTTGTGATTGATGATTGGTGCTGTTGCATCATTGGATCCATTTTTGAAGTTTAAAAATAACGATTTTGATTTTAAATTGGGATTTTTGAATTATTATGAACGATTTATATAAAAGATGTACAAAATTGATATTTTATAAATTAAGAATACTGGAATTATAAAATGAGTTTTTATAAGTGTTAAATGAAATAAAAATGGATTTCATAAGTGAACGAAATTTATAGACTTATAAATTGTGAAGTTATTAAATGAATAGATTTTGTAAAATAAAAGATTTATAAGTAATTATCTTATAAATCGGATTTTGGCATTTAAATAAGATATGAATGGAATTTGTTAATAATGAGATTTATAAAACGAAGTTTTTATAAATAGAAATGGGATTTATAAACATTGTTTTATAAATCCGAAACCAATTGAATTTGATAAATTAAACATAGAAGTTTAATAAAGGAGATATATTCGTGATTTTAGATAGCGAATTATCCTTTAAGTTAAATGTTGTAATAATAAGAGTTTGGTTGGGAATTTTATCCACGATTTTGGACAGTGGATAATCTTTTAAGTAAAATGTGTAGAAACGTTAAATTTGTTAACGAAGTATATTTACGATTTTTGACAATGAATATATTATTAAATTAAATGGATATGTTTTGGGGAAGTGATATTATAAAACGAAGTTAATTGTTTTAAAGATGTTTTAAAATGTATTAACTATCGAAACCATAGATTTCAACATTCATTGTTGAAATAGACGTTTTCGAGAAATAAGGAAATGGTGGACTATAACACTGTTGTTATAGTAAATGGTTTCCGAAAGGAAATGTTGTATATAGTATTGGGATTTATATATCTATCTAAATTTCGAATCCCTATACTAGTGATTTTGAGTTGTCGTAACGATGTTTTACGTAACATTTGTTTTGACTCACATAAAATTTGTGAAAGAGAATGATTTCCTTAAAGAATGAAATATATACTTAATTTTGGTTTGAGTATATCGAATATTTTCCAAGTGTTGAAAATAGATGATTTGTGAATTACTTATTATTAAATAAGTATGGGAATGTTTTTCAATATGAAATGAAAGGTTTGAAATTTTATCTTTTAAAGATAAATTGAAAAGTGAATATTTGAAATTTGTTTCAAATAGTTAAGTGTGGAAAATTTTATATCTTGTAAAGATATTTTTTTTGGAAAATAAATAATTTGGAAAATTATTTGGAATCTGATGATGTTGCGCATCTCTATTGATAGTTAAATAACCGACTATCAATATTTACCCCTGAATGGGTATTTGTTGTGATTTGCTTGAATTTGAATGCCCCACTTATTTTTGAATAAGCGCTCACTATTCGGCTTAGCCGGGAAAGGACCTTTGGGTCGTATAACCCATTCCGAATATGTGATACGTCGTAATGGATTGCATTTGATGACCGGTGTTGAAGACCGGATATTTTTGAAAACGGAAGGATTACCGTCGAGTTACTCTACATCGGCTGATCTCGATATAGAGGTTTTATCACCCTTAGTGACGGGAAGTCCGGACGTGATTAGAAAATTATCCGGATTTGCAAGGGCTTTGTGAGAAGTGCCTTCGGTTCTGTTCGATCTCGGAACAGACTTGTATGGTTGTATGTCTGACGTTACAAATTGAGATGTAAAGTTGGTTTCTTTCAAATACATATCTGTTGGTGGCGGTGAATTTATTCTCTTAGCTTAACACCCTTCTCTGAGACATATGAACTCAGAGGTTATGTAGTTGAAGGTTATCAGCGATATACTCCCAATTTGGTAGCATGGCATGCTGAGTGTTGCTGTGAAATGATCATTGTTTGATCATTTGTTATATGATTATTTATTTGATCATTTATCTTTGTGATCATTACTTTGATCATTTGTTGACCCAAAGCACAACTTTTGTATAAAGCGTGGCTTTGTGGACGAGACTTCGTCGGACCTCACACCCCGGAAATGGTTAAAGCAGGAAGGATGCGGCAAGGTTCTAGGGAGTAGCGCCCCTTAGTGTATGTCATTCCTTCTGGATAGAGGTGGTATCATGGTATGGAGCCTAGATATTTAACCTATGTTGTTGCTGCATTATTATTCTTATGTGGTTGTTGGAATCGAGGATCCTCGGGAAGATCGGTTACGATCGGGGGATGGCATACGTGTGTCAGTAGTTACCTATTTTTGCAGAGGTAACCCGGCCTTGTGTTGGCAGAGATCTAACCGTAATGTTAGGTTATTTCTCGGGTCGTCCTTCCAGAGGCGTATCTATGTGGCAATGGGAAGTTCCTTGGCCTGACCATTTGTTGGAAATCCAAAGAAACAATATGTGACTTGTACGGTTTTAGTTGTATTACCTGCTATGGAATGTGGCGGTAACCTGCTATTGAAAATAGTAGCTATAGTAGGCATAACGTGAAATGCCTATGCTGGCTAAGATTTATATTATACTTTCGAAATGTTTCCTACACTATGCACTAATAATAATATCAAAAATGATTTGATTTTGCGTATCAAGCATCTTTGACTATCATAAGGAGAAATCTCCTCCGATTCTGCATTTGCATTGTGTGTGTATGCGGGAGGCCTTATGGTAGTCTCATTTCCCAACTAGCATTACGAATCTATTTTAAAAATATTCCTCTGTTGTCCTTTAAAGATAAACTGTTTTAAGTTCTCACACCAGTCACCATGACTGACCTGGAGTTTATTGTTTCCTTCCTAAACTCTGGGTGCCCACCAATTTCCACACGGGCAGTCTAGAGTCAGGTTATCAGGTCATTCTGGATTCGGGATGCTATGGAGCTTAGTGGCGAGCTGGATGGCGAGACGTACCACTTGTATATGATATTATTCATTCCGCTGTGTATTCTGTATGAGGACAAGTTTATATAACTGTCCAGTGTTGTATTGTTGTTGTAAACTCTGATGATGATGTAATATATAAAATGATATAGTTCTTTGATTCAAAGATTATTCATTTATCTATTATATGTTGTTCCGCTGCGAATGTGAGATTCTGATATTGTTTTTGTTTCTGATGTTGTTCTGTTGTTCTTCTTTCTTTTTCTTCTATCTTTTCTTCTACCTCTTCTTTCTTAAAACCCTAAGAATTCGGCTTTCTGGCATTCGATGGCTTGGCAGTCGATACAGTGGACGTATTGATGTTGATTTTCGGAAGTCGAAGAATCGGGTCCTTACAACGTGGTATCAGAGCATATGGTTAAGCGACAACCCTGCTCTGTTGGGTTTTACTCATTAGAGATAGAGTCAGTAGTACTCTAGAATGAGTTTGAGTGTAATAATAGATACGAGCGCGTATTTGTTAGTGAATATAAAATTGTTTTATATTGTGGTGGTTGGTTTGTTGAGTGGTATATGGATTCTGGTCGGTATTTTCCGTACAACTCTATCGATAGGGATCTCTAAACACTTATATAGAACAATTCGGCACGATATTGTTTAAATTGGGTAAATGAAATAATTTTACCTCGATTATATTTTATATATAAAGGGAATAATTTTTCAGAAATTATTAAAGTATATATGAATCGATTGTTTGGTTGATTGAATAAGTCAAATAAAAACAACAGTTTTAAAAGAATATATTGTATAAACCAATGAATTATAAATATGGAATTATAATTAATATGATATACAATTGTAAAATAATCTTATATTTATAAGAAGTGAGAATATATAAGTAAAAAGATTTATAAATGTGATTTATAACCTGAATAAATTCCAAAGAGGTGTTTTGAAAGGATTTGATATTTTGGAAAAATTTTTTGGAGAGATGAAAGCTCTAAACTCTTTTCGGTCGCTGGAAAATAATTCCGATGATGATCGCGACATCATTGGTGTTCATTTTCGGGTTTCCAAAAGAGGAATTGCTGCCAGATTATTTTAAATGAAAGTTGTTTGGAAAAATTTGGATTTGATTTTAGAAATTCAAAAGATAAATTGAATTGATTTCAAAATGGTTTTTGAAAGGTTGAAAAGATTCCGGAATCCTATTTAAAATATTTATGGGAATGATAATGAGTTGATAACTTATACCATTTGAATTTTTGATATAATAAATTTAACTTAAAGGATGGAGTTAAATTAAAGTAAGTATAAGTGAATCAATTAAATCCAAGCTGTAATTGTTGAATATAAGTAATCAAGTTTTGAACTTATAATATGAGATAATAAGTGGAAACTTAAGTTAATTTGAACAAATGATATTTGAAATGGAAAATAACTTAAGTGATGTTGAACGAAGTTGATTTTAATATCAAAGTAAATTAATAAAGTGAGTTTATTAAATGAATGTGAACTTGAGTTATATAAATGAAATTCAACTTTATTTGTAAAATGAATTAGCAATTGAATAAATGAATGAATGAAGGAATGTTAATCAATCTATTGTAAATAAATTGATATGAAACAATGGATGTAAGTGTTAATTCATTAAAAGCTAAATGTTATTGGAAGCTGAATAAATTAAATGGAAGTCAATTTAATATCAACCAATTGAAATTAAAAGTGTTGAACCAAATTGAAGGCAAATAAATGTAAATTGAATAAATTTGGTTGTAATGGATGTACATTGGTTGTTATATGAATGTTAGTTGATTGTATATAATTCATTAAGTGTTAATGAAATTGAAATTGAATTGACAAATTGAAAGCTAAAGTAATTGAAATCAAATTGGAAGTTAAGAGAATCTTAAATAGAATTGAATCTGATTTGTAAGTGAACTAATGTGAATGTAAACTAATTGAATTTGAACGAATGAATATTAGTAAAATCCAATGTTAACAATCAAATGTGATTAAATTGGAAACTAATTCAATGAATATTAATGAGAAGTGAATTTATATTGATTTGGGTATGAACTGATTTGGATAGACATGGATTTGTTGGATGTTATTGGATGATAGTTGTTTGATGGTTGCATTTATTGCTTTAGTTGCAATTGCTATATTAGCACATGTAGTTATTATGTTGCTATATGATGTGTATCGATATTATTTTATATATACATGTTCTAATGATTGTTGTTGAGTGTTTAGTAGGTGCGGATGGCGTTTGCTTCGCATTTGGAGCTCGCTTTCGCGCTATATTAGCCGTATACGCTCGCTAATAATAAATAAGGTACATACCTCGGATTAAATATCGTACTTTTACATTTTTATTCCCTACGGGATGCCTCATCACTTGATGAGATGTATATTTGTGATATATAGACACTATTTTTTTTTCCAGATCGAGCCGCGCAAAAGAGGCTATGGCGAAATTTTCCGAAAATTTAAGGTGTTAAAATATTTTTGAGAAAATTGGAAAATTTGAAAATTTTGGAAACTTAGTAAAGTTTTTGTAAGAAGTTTAACTAATGTATTTTGGAAAAGTTAAACACTTAAGAGATTTGTAAATCTAATTTGAACGATTTGTTTTGAAAAGTTAAAGGATTCTGTAATTTTTTTCCTACTTGGTAATTTCGAGGACGAAATTCTTTTAAGGGGGGAAGTTTGTAACGACCCAGAATTTCTGACATTTAAAATTTGAATATTTAATTGATTTAAAATATTAATAAGTAGAATAAATAAGTCAAAAAATTTATTTTTCGAATATTGGATTTAATTTGATAATTTAATAATTGAAATTACAGAAATAATTGAAAATTGGGTTTAAAATGATTAAAATTTATTTGTAAAATTTTAATAGATCATATTGAAGTTAAAGTGATGTTTTAGAACTTTTAAAATTGATTTAGAGTTAATTTGTGAAAATTGAATATTTTAATATTTAATTATCGACTGAAAAATAGCCAATTTTCGAACAGTCTCAGAATTGGACGAAACTAGTTCCATTGGATCCGTAATAGTTTGTTATTATTGGATTTCAATTTTCGTAGCAATCGGAGTTGTCGGTTGACCGTGGCAGCTCGAAACGCATCGAAATCGGTTTGAATCGGTTTAATTTAAATTGACCGTTTAATTCCATAACTCGCACATATGATTGAATTAGCTTCCGAAACATGTTCCATTGTGTCTGGAACGCGGGGTAAACCCTAGAAACGCCGGTGGCCGCGCGTAAATCGGAGTACGGAAAATCGGATGATCTACCATTTCAACGGTTATGATCGGATATAACCTCACGGATCGACGCGAATTGGTGTTTAAAGGGGTCGGCTTTTGGTCACGTTTTCTGGCCGGTGGTGGCGCTAGGGGGGTGCGGTCGAGCATGGGGAGTCGAGCTCGGCTAGGCGAACGGAATGGTGGTGGAGTGATGGGGTTTTGGTCAACGTGGAGGGAGCGGTCGTTAGGGTTTGTGAATGATGATGGGTTCGGCCGTGATTTTCATTTCCTGGAGCAAAAATAGGCGCGTGAGGAAGAAGGGGGGGGTGCGGCCCTGATGCATGCAAGTGGAAAACGAATGGTGGTGATTAGATCTAGGGTTTTAAATTAAAATAAAATTTGTAAATTATTTATATTAAAATTCGTTCAATGTTTAAAATGCGATATCTCTATCATGCGAGGTCGGAATTCGACGAAACTTTTTGCGTTGGCTTTGTATTGACGAGCTCTTCGCGATGCAATTAAATTGGAGTCGTTTGGAGCTAGTTTGAATTTTGGGTAAAATTAAACGTCCGTTTAATTTTATTCGAAATAAAACGATGAAACTGAATTGAAATCAAGGTGAGAACTTCTCACTCAATCGAATTGTTTTGATTTAAATTTTAAATAGTTAGATTTAAAATTGCTTGAATGTATGCCTGAATGATGATTGTTATCTATTGATTGTTAAAATAGACATTATACGCCGTTAGTAAGCGGAGGTTATTTATTGAAAACATATATCGCGAATATTTCACATTGAAGTGAAATTGGTATTATATATGTATATAGCAATATATATATATATTGGAATATGTATATATTGGAGTTGATTTCCAGCATTGTATAGCGGATGAGACCCTATTGCGCCGCATAATAGCGGATAATATTTATTAAACCCATATACCGCGATATTCCGTACTGGAACAGAATTGGTATTGTGCTAACATTTGTGGATGCAGGGAAGCAGGTTGGAGGGATCCGACTGGATTCCTCACCGTACTGATTTATTTACAGATATTGTGATATATTCTGTTATCATATGATGATATATGATGTTTGATTGTTGTGATTGATGATTGGTGCTGTTGCATCATCGGATCCATTTTTGAAGTTTAAAAATAACGATTTTGATTTTAAATTAGGATTTTTGAATTATTATGAACGATTTATATAAAAGATGTACAAAATTGATATTTTATAAATTAAGAATACTGGAATTATAAAACGAGTTTTTATAAGTGTTAAATGAAATACAAATGGATTTCATAAGTGAACGAAATTTATAGACTTATAAATTGTGAAGTTATTAAATGAAGAGATTTTGTAAAATAAAAGATTTATAAGTAATTATCTTATAAATCGGATTTTGGCATTTAAATGAGATATGAATGGAATTTGTTAATAATGAGATTTATAAAACGAAGTTTTTATAAATAGAAATGGGATTTATAAACATTGTTTTATAAATCCGAAACCAATTGAATTTGATAAATTAAACATAAAAGTTTAATAAAGGAGATATATTCGTGATTTTGGACAGCGAATTATCCTTTAAGTTAAATGTTGTAATAATAAGAGTTTGGTTGGGAATTTTATCCACGATTTTGGACAGTGGATAATCTTTTAAGAAAAATGTGTAGAAACGTTAAATTTGTTAACGAAGTATATTTACGATTTTTGACAGTGAATATATTATTAAATTAAATAGATATGTTTTGGGGAAGTGATATTATAAAACGAAGTTAATTGTTTTAAAGATGTTTTAAAATGTATTAACTATCGAAACCATAGATTTCAACATTCATTGTTGAAATAGACGTTTTTGAGAAATAAGGAAATGGTGGACTATAACACTATTGTTATAGTAAATGGTTTCCGAAAGGAAATGTTTTATATAGTATTGGGATTTATATATCTATCTAAATTTCGAATCCCTATACTAGTGATTTTGAGTTGTCGTAACGATGTTTTACGTAACATTTGTTTTGACTCACATAAAATTTGTGAAAGAGAATGATTTCCTTAAAGAATGAAATATATACTTAATTTTGGTTTGAGTATATCGAATATTTTCCAAGTGTTGAAAATAGATGATTTGTGAATTACTTATTATTAAATGAGTATGGGAATGTTTTCCAATATGAAATGAAAGGTTTGAAATTTTATCTTTTAAAGATAAATTGAAAAGTGAATATTTGAAATTTGTTTCAAATAGTTAAGTGTGGAAAATTTTATATCTTGTAAAGATATTTTTTTTGGAAAATAAATAATTTGGAAAATTATTTGGAATCTGATGATGTTGCGCATCTCTATTGATAGTTAAATAACCGACTATCAATATTTACCCCTGAATGGGTATTTGTTGTGATTTGCTTGAATTTGAATGCCACACTTATTTTTGAATAAGCGCTCACTATTCGGGTTAGCCGGGAAAGGACCTTTGGGTCGTATAACCCATTCCGAATATGTGATACGTCGTAATGGATTGCATTTGATGACCGGTGTTGAAGACCGGATATTTTTGAAAAGGGAAGGATTACCGTCGAGTTACTCTACATCGGCCGATCTCCGATATAGAGGTTTTATCACCCTTAGTGACGGGAAGTCCGGATGTGATTAGAAAATTATCCGGATTTGCAAGGGCTTCGTGAGAAGTGCCTTCGGTTCTGTTCGATCCCGGAACAGACTTGTATGGTTGTATGTCTGATGTTACAAATTGAGATGTAAAGCTGGTTTCTTTCAAATACATACCTGTTGGTGGCGGAGAATTTATTCTCTTAGCTTAACACCCTTCTCTGAGACGTACGAGCTCAGAGGTTATGTAGTTGAAGGTTATCAGCGATATACTCCCAATTTGGTAGCGTGGCATGCTGAGTGTTGCTGTGAAATGATCATTGTTTGATCATTTGTGATATGATCATTTGTTTGATCATTTATCTTTGTGATCATTACTTTGATCATTTGTTGACCCAAAGCACAGCTTTTGTATCAAGCGTGGCTTTGTGGACGAGACTTCGTCGGACCTCACACCCCAAAAATGGTCAAAACAGGAAGGATGCAGCAAGGTTTTAGGGAGCGCCCCTTAGTGTATTTCATTCCTTCTAGATAGAGGTGGTATCATGGTATGGAGCCCAGATATTTAACCTATGTTGTTGCTGCATTATTATTCTTATGTGGTTGTTGGAATTGAGGATCCTCGGGAAGATCGGTTACGATCGGGGGATGGCATACGCGTGTCAGTAGTTACCTACTTTTGCAGAGGTAACCCGGCCTTGTATTGGCAGAGATCTAACCATAATGTTAGGTTATTTCTCCGGTCGTCTTTCCAGAGGCATACCTATGTGGCAATGGGAAGTTCTTTGGCCTGACCATTTGTTGGAAATCCAAAGAAACAATACGTGACTTGTACGGTTTTAGTTGTGTTACCTGCTATGGAATGTGGCGGTAACCTGCTATTGAACATAGTAGCTATAGTAGGCATAACGTGAAATGCCTATGCTGGCTAAGATTTATATTATACTTTCGAAATGTTTCCTACACTATACACTAATAATAATATCAAAAATGATTTGATTTTGCCTATCAAGCATCTTTGACTATCATAAGGAGAAATCTCCTCCGATTCTGCGTTTGCATTGTGTGTGTGTGCGGGAGGCCTTATGGTATTCTCATTTCCCAAAAAGCATTACGAATCTATTTTAAAAATATTCCTCTGTTGTCCTTTAAAGATAAACTGTTTTAAGTTCTCACACCAGTCACCAAGACTGACCTGGAGTTTATTGTTTCCTTCCTAAACTCTGGGTGCCCACAAATTTCCACACGGGCAGTCTAGAGTCAGGTTATCAGGTCATTCTGGATTCGGGATGCTGTGGAGCTTAGTGGCGAGCTGGATGGCGAGACGTACCACTTATATATGATATTATTCATTCCGCTGTGTATTCTTTATGAGGACAAGTTTATATAACTGTCCAGTGTTGTATTGTTGTTGTAAACTCTGATGATGATGTAATGTATAAAATGATATAGTTCTTTGATTTAAAGATTATTCATTTATCTATTATATGTTGTTCCGCTGCGAATGTGAGATTCTGATATTGTTTCTGTTTCTGATGTTGTTCTGTTGTTCTTCTTTCTTTTTCTTCTATCTTTTCTTCTACCTCTTCTTTCTTAAATCCCTAAGAATTCGGTTTTCCGGCATTCGATTGCTTGGCAGTCGATACAGTGGACGTATTGATGTCGATTTTCGGAAGTTGAAGAATCGGGTCCTTACACATGCCATCTTCTTCATCTCACTACCGATAGACATTGCACCACCCTAGAACTCACTACCCGAGCCTCCAAGGCTCTCACCCAAGCCCAGTGCACCGAACCAAATCAGCCGCCCTTGGTCACCACTACCGCAGCACCACCGTCCGCCGCAGTCTCCCTCCACACTCTCTCTTGATCCAACCATGCTCGCCTCTACGCCTCTTCTCATCTCCGCTTCCCGCTGCGCCGCCAAATAGCAGCAACTCATCACCTTTCCTAGTCTCCTCCGTCCCACTTCCTGTCACCGACCACCAATCTTCCATCTCTACATGTATATGTGAGTAAATATGGGTTGGATGCTTAAACTGTTATATATAAAGTTTATTTAGTTAGAAACAAGTGTTCATATCTGTCAGTTAGTTTATTCTAAGTTGCATAGCAGTACTTATGTTTATGAAATGAATTTGAGTTTGTTTATATTTTTGTACAGTGGTTATTAAATGTGTTAGTACAGTTTGTTTATATTCTAAGCTATATTTTTCTGCTATATATATTGTAGATTTTTAAACTTTGTCTATATTAGTTTACATAACTTGTGTGTTAATATATATAAGTCTGTATAGCTGTACATATAAAGTCTACACGTTTTATATATATATTGATCTTAGCATAAATATACATTGTTTTGTATATATATGGTTTCATATGTTATGTCAGTCTTTAGATATATTAGTTTATATACAATCTGGGTGAGTTGTAATTAAAGAAGTTTATAAAATTTTTATATGTCAGTTGAAAATAAGTATTGTTTAAATACGTACATAAACATATAGGACTATATTTTTTTTATACAGATAA
Organism: Allium fistulosum; assembly: GCA_030737815.1. NCBI lineage: Eukaryota > Viridiplantae > Streptophyta > Magnoliopsida > Asparagales > Amaryllidaceae > Allium > Allium fistulosum. Next base: position 859,284,605 of record CM060907.1, read on the forward strand.
GTATATATGAGTTGAGCTACACATATATATGTGCAAAAATGTTTATTTATGTTTACTGTTGTTTGTATATAGGTTATATAAACTTATACATATAATTGGTTGCAGACGTAATACTAAAACATGTGTTATTATATATTAGTTTATATATATAGTTAATGTATATATGTTACATTTGTTTCATTTTTCATTGCAGCCGTCATATAACTTTAGCAAAACTGGTTTAAAAAGACAATGTATATATGTTAGTAGATTTAAAAACCAAGTCTGTAGATCTGTTGTACATATTGAGTGTTCGCATATACTTTTGCATGCATACATGATGTAGTGTCTGCATTTAAATATATATTGTTATTATATTTGGAGTAGGCTGGTATATATGTGCATTTAGTGGATTGGATTTGGGTAACTAGTATATTGATTTAGGTATTGTTAAAAGAGAATTTATGTAGTTTTTTGTTTTACAATAATAATAATACATATATTTTCTGTCTCTATCAAAACTGATTAGATTTGTTTTATCAATTCCTATTTATCAGCTTTGATCTTCGAACTCATATCCATCGTGCTTTGTTCCAAAATTCGTGCTTGGATCCGTAACCCATCTCATTCTCGCTCATCTCTAGCCTCGAAAGGTGAGCAATCACTCACGATTAATGTTCTTTTATTTATTAAATTTGATTTCAATTGAAACGACAATTGAAATATGCTGCTGTTAGTTAATTACACTGTTATATATGCTATTACCTGTATCAGTTCACCTATGACATCTGACACCATTATCTGTTATTTATACGATGATAATCCAGTTTGGTTGATAAATAATTGATTGTTTGATGTTGATATTGGACGTTAAGTTGTTAATGATGTATGTGATAAATAATTTGAAATTGAAATTGACGTAGGATATTTAGATTTGATATATGTGTTAAATTTGATTTAAATGACATTTGCATAATATGACCCATTAAATGTTAAATAAATCGACGCATAGAAATAGTGTTAACTACACCTTGAACCATTGAATGTATAATTGGTGTAGTATAATTTGATAGACTTCAAGTGAAAAACTGTAATGAAATAATCTTTAGTCTTCATGAAATGATAGTGTAGATTCTAGAAATAATTATATTAATTTACACAAACAACAATGTGAATTAATACGATTATTTCGGGATCATATGAATTGATTATTGGATTGATATTGATTGTTGTTATTGCTTGTTTATTTACTTTGACACCATCCCAGTTATCACACTGCAAGTTCCCTTTGCTATGCTTTGATTTTGAATTGAATTGGAATCGGGTTGAAATGATAAATACCTAAATTGAACTTCGACTTAGGATAGAGAATTAAATAAAAACCGATTGGTCAATACTTTGATTTAAAAATAAAATGAAGATTTTATTTGAATAAATAATATGGTTTGAAACAAAGTTGGAAATTGAATTTTAATGTAAGGAAATGTTAATATTTAATAATCTGAATCAAAATATTAACATAGTAGCTAATGAAAGAACGTTGTTTTAAAATTTGGAATTATTAATAATTATGTTTGAAATTAGTTAATAATTAAATTTCTAAAATTATTTAATAATTAAATAAGATTGAATTATTTAAAAATTAAATAAAATTGAATTATTTATTAAGTGAAATTGAACTTCTTGAATAAGTGAAATTAAGTTTCTTTATTAATTGAGTTTTGACATTGTAACTAAGTAAATGAATAAGTGAAATTGAATTTCTCTAACAAGAAATAAAATGTGTTTTATTGAAATTAATGTAAGACTTGAAATGTAAAGAATTTGATTTGATGAATTAAATTTAATGCAATTTGTAAGTTTTGATATAATGGAGTTGAACTTAAATAATTGATTTAATAAATTGGAAGTTAAATAGAAATTGTTTTGAAGGATAAATTAACTTAACAAATATTGAATGAAATCGATTAATGAATTTAAATTGATTTGAATGATAAATTAAATTAATTTAAATGATTTCGGGATGAAACTTATATACGAATTTAAACGAATACTTGAATTTTCTTAAATCAAATATTTAATTTGAAATATAAGATTTTTAAATGGTAATTTGGAAGTTTTGAAACGTAAATTTTTGGAAATTGGTTTAGAAAGACAAATGAAATGTTGGTTTACAAATTCTAATTGAAATTGAAATTGATTTGGTTTTGAAATGTATAAACGACAAATCGGTGTAATAATTACGAAAGTTATTAAAGAGACTGGAATCGATTAGGGACATACTCACTATCTAAACCGAAAACCACTTTAATAACTATACGCGGAGTGTGATCTAGAATGAAGTGGTTGGAATGATGTACGTGATGTCTGAAGAAAGAGAACGATAATGGATAGCCTTGACACTTGTGTCAAATTGGAAATGACTAAAACAGGAGCCGTGCCGAGCCAAATGGGGTTAGTTGCCTCGAGCGAACACACTTCTTCGAAAACTACTCATTACTTGTTATCGATTGGTGCACCCTCGAAATTGTGGGAGTGTTGTTTCGCGGTGTTGCGATCGCTGCGGCGATGCGTTCTCACCAGTCCGGATCAGGCAAACGATAGTTTCACTACCTTGGGTATTGCCTCATGTGCCTTGTCATACTTGTATCCCTATATACGCGAACACTACGATTTGTTTTGTGTTATACCTATGGAGTACTCCCTGATATCCCACTAGTTTACGGTGGAGTTTACAGTGCTGTATAGACTATAACGCTTATATAAAATGTGTTAAGGGGGATCATGGTAATGCCTTAACACTATTTTGATACTTTATATTACTGATAGGCATTACCTACTTAGCATACACTACTACATAGTAGATAGTTTAACGGATCCTTAGAGGATGGTTATTCCAAACATCCTTTAAGTTACTTGTATTTCAGTTGCTATTTCACTTGAGTTGGATTTGTTGATATAAGAATGTTAATCCTGACTCGAGTGTTTTGTGTTTTGCTTTACGCTCGGGTCAGACTGAGTGTACCAGTATTCGAGACTCACCTTTAGAGTTGGAGCATCGCTTAGAGATCCAGCTATCTATCCAGCTTTCAGATATTCAGTTGATTCCAATGATGTATTCTGATATTGTATTTGACTATTGTATTCGAGACTCCTATTGTACCTTATTTTACTCTGATATGTATATAGTAGCTTCATGAACTACTATCTTTTATTTCCGCTGCACTTATTACTCTTTGTATGTGATCTGTGATTATTTTATTTACTGTATATGTTCAGTTTTGCCAAATTTAAATTAACAATTCGGTATTTTGAATTATTCAAGTCCGACATGTGCGGATGCAAATAGTCCAAAATAGCGGGTCGTTACAATTTTTATGTATAACACTTCATAATCCGAGTTAGTATGCAAGAGTTATGGGAGTTAGAATGAATTCAAAATTTAAAAACAAAAATTCACAAAAAAATACATTAGAACGGTCAACCCTTAGGGTTTCATAGTTTACCGATAGTGGTCGACCAAGGCAAGGGAGTAGTCAACCATGGCTCAAATAAAATCGAGCTTTTTTATTTTCCTAAGACATGTTTAAGTGGCTCTTATCCTTTGCTTGGGTATGAACTATAGGATAAAAGAACCAGATTTTACCAAATATTCACCTAAGATAATCCAATGGCCTAAAATCTAACCCTACCCCTACAAATTACTAACTAATGAAACTCTAATTCTCTAATAAAACTTACAGCAACTATACTCTGGCGAAATTATTCACAAAACCCTAATTTTTAAAATTTATAAAATCAAATCTATTCAACCTAAAAGATTATAGCAATCAAATAGGGGTGGATCAAGGCAATCTAAGGAGGAGCTACAGATTTTGGGGTCAAATTCTCAAGTGCAAGCGTTGTCAAGAGCTTATGCTAAAGGTGAATGGGAAAAAATTTGACAAGTTGAATATTGTAATTAGTTTAAACTATCATAATTAATTAGGATGTTAGCAAACCCCAAAATTGAATATGTTAACATGTTAAACCCCAAGTCTGAATCTAAAACTTTAGTTTTAAATTGTCAGTTAACTATTAATTGAAATTATGCATATACCCCTTTTCTTTTGAAATTGGAAACCTTGAATCCACAAACACTAAACACAATTGCAAGCTGTTGATTAGACTGCAATTAGGGTTCAAAAATCACGATTAGCAACCTGACTTAAACACATAAACAATCGACAATAGAAACCGAAAGAATCTCGAAAAATTGTTTATCAATGGTCGACTTGGAAACTCTCATGATCGATCAGTAGCGGCCAACTGTAGGGTATAAGGGGTCAACCCTTTGTATTGAAAATTAGCAAATTAAACCTCGGCCTAAGGCGCAGATTTATTAATAAAAATTATATAAATCGTGAATGGTTATGTGCTTATTTAAGGGCAATTAGAAGTATGTTTGGACTTGTAGGGAAGCTATTTCCCTAGGAGGGACTCTAGGTTATGGCGATAGTGGGTAAATGTTGTTTACCAATCTAGGATAATAACCGATCCGTGGTGATATACTTTCACAATTAGTACTCATAGAAGGTTCTAATTGTGGACGTGCAGCTGACACAGATGTTGATGGAGTGGGTCTAGCATAACAGAACATCCTAGTATTCACAAATTTTCAAAGCATGTGATGCAATTAGAGAGAAGGACCCGTAGCGTGCAATAAGAGGTCGATCCTACGATCTACTCTTAATAAGGTGGAACCTTCCCAGTAACCTAGTGGTAGTGAGAGTAGTGGAAGTTTATGTCCACGTTAGCCTAAGGGTAGTGTCTTTCATTGTTAGTAGCCAAGAGGACAGTGTCTTATATATTGAGTAGCTCTAGGAGCAATGGTCGATCGTTAGACATGAAATTCGATCCTTAATTCGATTCATTGAATTAGCATGCAAAATTTATAGTATAGGAATGTACTAAACAAGAAACCTTAGGTAACAGACCTTAGGAATTGACGGACACTTCACGCCTTACATCTTTTAGAGTAGTATTAAAGTAACTTCATATGATCATCATACTAAATTTGTACTTATTCATTAGACTTTATGTCTGACTCATTCTCTATCCTTCTTTTTCCCCACCACAGATGAATATGATAACATGTGATCGGCCCATTCTTGATACTTGAAGAATCGAGCTTATCTTTGGAGACTGCTTTTTACTATATTTTCTCTTTATGTATTTATCAATATTACCAGTATAGTTTATCTTTTTTGGAGACTTAGAGTGATATATTCTATGTACTATGTATTGTGTGACGCCCCACCTCTATACTCACACTAGCCAAGGACACTACGGGGTAATGCTGTCGACTAGCACGAAGAATAAGGCTGTTGAGGAGCGACCATCTGTGTAATTGCTTTGTGCGAGTACCAATATGTCAGATAATATAACTTACATTTAATTTCAAGAGGAAATCCGACATATCAAATACAAACTCAAAGCTACCACACAGTGGCTATGTGGACTTCGGAAACCAATATAGAAATAAACATAACACAAATCAGTCACATATATTCATATCACAAAGGCGGAAACAGATATGAATATATCACATAGAAGTGTACATCAAAGTAGTGGTCATACAAGATCCACTACATCACAAAAGAATAGATACAAGTACTAGACAAAAGAATAAGTATACATCAAGGAGTCTCTATCTCAAAAGTATACAAACAAAAACTACTAAGCTAAAGTAGTTAGCCAAAAGTCAGGTGATGGACCCTGATAAGAAGTCAAGCAGAAGCACCTAAAATATCTCGGTCTGACCCGAGTATTATTTAAGAAGAAAATAATAAACGGATCAGTCTAGCTATAAATATTAGATAAAATGAGATAGGATAAGAGATATGACAAAAACGTATGATAACAATAATGCCATACTGCGAAAAGTATACATCAAATAACAACAAAAATCATACAATATCTCAAATATTCTCAAACACCAAAAAAGAATCACATTCTTTAAATTATTCACCAAAACACAAATATTGGCAAAACATATCAATGCCAATCCACGAAAATTGGTGAAACACAAATTCTAGAAATCATCAACTAGAAATCCAGAAATCACAAAGGGGGAAGGCCTATCACAAACGGGAGCATGAAAACTCACCAACACGTGTATCACAAACGGCTCGCTAATCCATGGTCGCTAACCATAGAGCCGGTATCACGACGTAGTACAGCGAACGCCCGAGGAACCTGAAACTCAAATAATCTAGAACATCAACGTAGTACAGTGTTACGCCCGATGAACTAAATCGGAACAACGACGTAGTACAGCGAACGCCCGATGAACCAAACTCAAATAATACGGAACAACGATGTAGTACAGCGAACGCCCGATGAACCGAACTTCAATAAACCCATAGATTGCTAGCCTATAAAACTGAGACGAAGCTCCATAAATCGGGGTACAATCCCCCACGTGGACAAAGAGACATCGCATATCGCTAGTCTAAACCACAAAATGATCATCATCGATCATCAAGAGGTATCGATTACACTAAGCTAGTAAATATATGAGTTTAGCTTCATGTCCCATTACCACTGGCTTAACTTAAATATTTACGAACAAATTGTAGATTTCCACTCAAAACACAAAATGATCATCATTGATAAAAAAGAAGTGTCAATTACACTAAGCTAGTAAATATATGAGTTTAGCTTCATGTCCCATAACCACTGGCTTAACTTAAATATTTACGAATAGATTGTAGATTTCCACTCGAAGATTGTCACAAGAGTTCAATCGAACAAGTCCAAGAATTAACCGACGAAGTAAACGCAAGCATTTCATACCATTTGTTTTGCTAAGCCGTTTAATTAGATTTCTCATACGAATGAGGTAAAGGTTTATATGTACTAATAGATTAGAAAACGGTTTTAAAAACAAGCTTTGTATTAAAAGTAACGTTGAAATCGTTTTGATGAAAGAGTTTGAGTATTCACTACAACAAAAAGGACTTTTTATAGCGTGTAAAAACCGCTATAAAAACTTTCTATAGCGATTCTATAATCGCCATAGATCAACATGTTGTAAAAAGTCCGGTAGATACTATAGCGTGTCATACTTGCAATGGAAAACATATTTTTCTTGCCATCTAAAATAGGCCATATTGGTGCAACTGCTTTTCTATAGCATTATGAAATGTGCTATAGAACTTTTTATGACGCATTTTAGTTGCTATAAATATGTCGACATGCTATATTATTATAGCATTTGAATGCGCTATGGAATCATCGTGTCAACCTTTTATGACACATTGAAATGATATAGAAAATTCATTACTATCTATTATAGCACCGTCTTATTGCTATGAAAACTATTTACTCTTTGCAAAATATTTTTTATAGCACTAACATGATGCTATAATATAACAAACCTGAACAATTTTTCTTTTTATTGCATAGTTAGAACGCTATAAAAAAATTTTATTGCATTTGCTGCCATAACATTCAAAGCTTACAATTTTCAATTCTAATTATATATCATAACTCAAAAAACCACATTCATCACATTAACATAAGTACACAAATTGAGTCATAAGCCAAATCACAATATATATATATATATATCCATAATATTTCATACATGAAGAATTAAACATAAATATTTGTGATAAAAATTAAACATAAGTACACAAATTGAGTGTAGCATACCAAAACGATACATACTAAAAATATTTTAATGACCGTCGATAAGCATGACCGATTTAAAGGAGAAAGAGTGCGACATCATGTATCAACCTCAAAAGCATCATACAACACCTGTGAAGAAGAAACACAAACATACATATGTTAGTCAATATATACCAGTATGTATAAGTACAAAAGATGCATCGCCAAAGACTAAGTTATTGAAACTAGCATAACCCCTAATGAACCTGTTATTGTGATCAATCATGCTTTAAAGAAGCACACTAAGGACAGTGGCACTGGCTTGCTAGGATTCTGGGTAAAGTTGTAATCAATACAATCTGAAATCTAAGTTTTATCCACTACTTCAGAACACAACAAGAACCAAATAATGTTTATATATATACATCTATATCTATACCCTAATATGGTACATAAAAATGAACTAAATCAGTCAATCATTTACACTCCACCTGTCAATGTCTTGCACTATCTATATATTGTATTGGCGATCAGAATATTTTACAGCCCTACCATGATAGAAACAAAAGAAGTAGATTCAATTATAGCTAAAATGTTAACTAGAAAATAACCAAAACCTAAGAAGTAGATTCAATTGTATTGTCATTTTTGAAGAGTAGATAAAAAATCACCTCATTTTTTAGACAACCAAAACCTTAAAGTAGATTCAATTATAGCTAAAATGTTAACTAGAAAATAAAATATAAGAGTTCACAAGGAAGCATTCCTGAAGCAAAACCTGATGAATCATAATAACAAATTATAGAAAGAGGTAAAGAATAAACCTGATGAATCCTGTTTGTCATCAACATCGGTGATGTATGACCATTTAGCCTTAGCTGCGTCATCCTCATCTGCTTCATTTCCGAAGGCATCACCATATTCATGTCTATCATCTTCTGTTTCTGAGTTATAACCATTATCATCATCATCTACATCACTTGTGGTATCGTGAAGTAAAACTACACTGTTTTGTGGTAAGCTAAATTTCAGGGGGATGGTATAATATTTGCAAAAAGACATGCAACGGAAAATATCAGATTTCTAACTTTCAGGGGATGGTATAATTTAACTTAAGATAAGCCACAAAAGCAATCTAACTTTCAACAATCGGATTTCTTGTTCAAAATGAATGCAACCCAACCCTTTTGACCGCAAGTTCAACCAAAGTTGAAACTGAAGCATGAAGCACAAAAAAATGTGAATGAAAATAACTAACTTTTTGAATGATGTCAGCACCAAGTCGCTCACTGGCTTCATCTAACTTCTCCTTGATAGCTGGAACATAGGCAGAAAGATGAACATAGGCATCACCGCCACCAGGTACGATGCCTTCCTCTATAGCAGCAAAAGTGGCATTTTTGGCATCCTCAATACGTAGCTTGCGGTCCTCGAGCTCTGTTTCTGTAGCAGCACCGACTTTAATGACTGCCACACCTCCTGAAAGCTTTGCAATTCTCTCGGTTAGCTTTTCAGAGTCATATACTAGGTCGGTCTCCGCAAGCCCTTTCTTGATTTGAGCAATTCTAGCTTGGATTTCATCCTTGGTTGCAGCATCAGCGATCAATGTTGTTGAGCTCTAGGAGATGGTCACCTTTCTTGCTGTGCCAAGTTGTTCCACTGTCACGTTTTCTAGTAATAGACCTAGGTCCTTAGCTTGGAACTCGGCTCCTGCAATGAATCAAAAGAGAGAAAACACATATGTGTTAAAGGTCAGACCAACGTACCTTTAATCCAAATCTAACCTACCAAATTACTGTATCTCATTTACACTCACCAAAAAATCATAAGCTGATATTTTTCTCTCTCTCAAATTTGTTACACAAATGAGCCTCATTTTCAGGCCAGTATTTACACATTTTCAGATTTCTACAAGGCTTAGTTTTGTAAAATAAAATAATTCCAGGTGAGGCCTTATGTTGCAATAAGCTTTTTCAAGAGGCCTATTTCTAGAATGAGTACTCTAATTTAATGTGAAACAGCCTAAACCATCTTTGCAATACATGTTTCATCTTTAAAACTGAACTAACACAACTTTCCACTTGCAGCTAAACCATATATTTTGACTATCAAAACATCTTTTATTTAATTAAAGATATAGACACATAACAAATAACAAGATTAAGCATACCACAAATGATATAAAAAATTAGCTGTAATATGGTTTAGTTTATTCACAAATACCTGTAACAATAGCAATATCTTGGAGAAGAGCCTTTCGTCTCTCACCAAAGCCAGGTGCTTTGATTGCGGCAACATTAACGATACCCCTTAGTTTGTTGACAACAAGTATGGTTAATACCTCACCAGTCACATCTTCAGCAATGATTAGCAAGGGAGCTCGGAGGTTAGTGGTTTGCTCTAGTAAAGGAATAATTTCCTTTATCGATGAAATCTTTTGATCAGTCACTAAAACCTTGACGTTCTCAAACTCAACAATCAGCTTTTCAAGGTTGGTAACAAATTGGGGAGATATGTAGCCTCGATCAATCTGCAGTTGGGTTTCGAAAAATTATATATTATTTGTAGGCAAGAACAGTATAAACATTATTTACAGTTGAGACACAAACCTCCATTCCTTCCTCAACATCAACAGTTGTTTCAAATGACGATGAAGATTCAATTGAAAGAACACCATCTGGACCAACTTTATCGATTGCGTCAGCAATCATCTCACCAACAAAATCATCATTTCCAGCTGAGATAGAAGCAATAGCTGCAAAAAGAGACACTGATGTAAATCATGATACTGTTGTATGAAGGCAATAGAAAAATGATAATACCTTTGATGTCACCACATCCTTTAACAGGTCTAGCTTTCCTCTCAAGCTCTTCAACTAATCCTTGAACAGTTTTATCAATACCCTTTTTGATACTAACCGGATTAGCACCTGAAGTAACATTAAGGAGACCCAACTTGATAATTTCTCGAGCAAGCACACATGCTGTGTTTGTACCATCACCAGCTGAATCATTTGTCTTACTGGCAACCTTATCATCATCGTCATATAAATAATAAGAATAAGCTATTAAATAAAGTGGATAATCTAAAAAGTTACACCGTAAATGAAAATTAACGACACCTCTCTAATCAAGGCAGCACCAGCATTTTCCATCGGATCAGCAAGCTCAATAGCCCGGGAAATCGTGACACCATCATTCACCACTTTAGGGTTACCATATTCGTCCAAAACAACGTTCCTACCTACATACAGAAACACATGTCAACATGCAATTAAATGAATAGTAGACACACAAAACCAGTGAATGAAAGTAAATTATTGATAAATCTGATTTCAATGGCAGAAATACTACTTCACACACACATATACATATGCATGCATGCATGCATGCTTGTGTGCGTGTGTAACTTCAACAGTTGTTTAAAATCATCAAAAAACTAACATGCTACAAAGATAAAGTATGTCCACACGAATGTGCTGATACAAATTATTCACACAATCAGTGATGCACTGTATTAAGACCTCTACAACAGCCTAATTTGTGCTAGACCACAATAGCATATAGATAGCTTATCAAGAAGAAATGGAAACTATAAACCAGAAATAATATTGCTGTATTACCAAAAACAGAACTGGAACTCCATATATAAATCATTAATTAGATAATACATAGAGTAGTTAACATTACTCACAAAACACATGCAGCATCAAATCTTCTACTACTGACTATTAAAAGGTAATCATCTAAAGTTTTGAAACTAAGTATATGTCATGCATATATCATACACATGCATAATTGGCAACAATGGCGGTCAACAAAAACAAGCATGCTACGCAAATATGATCATTATGTAACAAGTTTCGGGTAGTATGCAGTCGAAACCACTGACATTGATATCTTGGTTATCGCATTTATCTCAAAAGCAACAAGTGAACAGTTGAAGAACAGTTCAACACAGATCCATCTTTAGTGTGGATACTACTGATGCTGGCTATGAACAGTTGAAGAACACAAGTGAAACAAGATCCAGAACATTTCAACTTCAAAAGAAACTTATAAGTTGTGCAAAGTTACTATAGGATGTGAGATTGACAATAAATCCAATTCCAATATAGAGAAATAATCTAAGTATTCAAATGAAGAAAACTCAACGCATACATTTTGAATAAAGGAATTCTAATATATGACATCAGCTGCTCTTTAAAAGCAAGTTAGATCAAACATAAACTGTAAAATCTAAAAGTGCAAGGATCATTAAGGTGATTTAAGTATTTTAAGACCTATACATTCAATATAATATACAAAAGTATACAAGTTTATGCCAAACCTTACAATTTTGACTTGCATTCTACAATAGCAGCAATGAAGGATACAAATCCTATGTAATCACAGACAGCAGAGTAAATGAATTTAAATTATAAGCAAGTTTCCACATTTAAAGGCATGGTAATGAAACCATTCATAAAAATATGAAACTGTTTCTATTTTTCAATATATATGCAGTTTTAGTTGATATAAATAAAATTATAACTCTAGAGATGGATTCTAATCTTTTTATATGTTAATCAAAATTGCCCTCCTCAATTGCTACACCAAAAACAACAAGGGTCAGAAACATAAATGGAAAACAATACCACATATTGTTGTTGCTCTATTTCGGGCATCTATCTCCATTGTTTCACAATTAGAGGCCATCAATGAGCTGCATAAAAATTCGAACTGAATGGTGAAGAAGTCTCCTTTCAGTCAGCTACACAATACTTATTTAACACACATACTAGTTACAAACTCAAAAATACCTCTGTGAAATTGTAGGCATCATATTTCCAACACCAGGATTCGACATGTAATTGTAGTAGCCGAACCACTGATAAGGCATCATGCAGTTTACAGATTGCATCCCAGCATTCATGACCTCTTGGGTTATTTTTCTCTTTTTTGACTTTTTTACTACCAACGGTTCTTTTACCAATTTTGCAGTGGTTTCAGGTATGTTAGTAGTCTTAGCTTCAATGTTTTCTTTATTCTATACATTTTGAGGTGAATGGGCTTTTGGTTTTGCATGTTGGTCGATAGAACCTTTGTAAGATAACAACATGAAGCACAAAAGAATTGACGAATACAAATATGTGCTTATGAAACCATAAATTAATCTATGATATTGTAGATAAAGTTACGTACCATTTGGAGAACTAGAATTGCCATTTGATAAACTGAGATAACGGGCTACGGTAGTTTGAACGGTTACATTTGGTATGAGGGCATCAACTTTACTTGGAGCACCACAAGCACACATGTCCCTATTAGTTGTGTAATCTCTTATACCTATATAAAGTTCATAAATAACTTCAGTATACCGTAAACATAAAAGCAATGAAGTAAAAATTATAAGAAGTTTTGTAAACATACATTTGTCGCAATAGCTTTTAAAACAACATTTGCTTGTAAGTGCAGCATCATGGATTACTCGATTGCACAATGGGCAGTGTAGTTCCTTTGGAATATCCACGACATGTTTAGTAGGCAAACAATCTACCATTTTTTCTCAAATTCAGCTCTGCATTATTTTAAATTTAGAACATTATCTCTTACAATTGTTGCATATTTTAAAAACCGTGGATAAAGAAAAATTCTTACTCTTTAGGCTGCAAAGCTGCAGCTTTCCTATTTGACATCGAATTAGAGATGCCAGTGGTAGGCTTCGTTCTTTTGAAATCATAGTCCGGGTCACCATTTGTAGGGCAGTGCTGTGTTAGATGACCTAGAGAAAGAGGAAAATATAATTCAAAATAGATACCAAGGACATTTTTAAGCACATTTAACAAAATAACTATACTGAACCAACTATAGAAGTTGAAGAGTGTTACCCGGCATTCGACACCTAAGACAAAGATAGCCAGCAGGCGGAGTTCTTGCTTTAGCCTAACTTTTATAGTCATGTTTCTTAGCCTGTGAAACTGTTGAGAATAGTCTTGAATATATCATGTATCAAACTTATGAGGAGCTTCTAAATTTTAATAACAAACATTAAACTCATAAACCTTCTAGCTATGCTACTGTAATTTGATCATAGGCTAATTCTATTTAGACACATGATATTGTTGAGTAGCCCCTTAAATTTAGAACAAAATCTTGAGGCAAAATTGCCCTTATGACATTCATCCATCTTTTTCAGTTTTCACCACTCATCATATTTTCCATCTTCTATTTCTCCTATCTACCAAACCCTAAATTTAATTTTAGATAGATTCTCAAATCTTATGCTTGAATTGATGGATTATGATGAAGATAATAAAAACCTAATGAAATCAAAAGAGGCAAAACTTGAATTTCATGTTGTTTTGAATTTTTTGAAATTTAATAATCCATAGTTTGCAAAAGAGGTAAAATTTGAATTTTATGCTCTTGCTTGATTTTGGTGGGGTGATTTTTTCTATGGTGAATTTTTTACGGGTTTGATTTTTACTAAGGAAGGGTATAAAGAGAAAATTTAACAATGAGATGGGTATACTTAGCAAAAAACGGGTATAATGGTTTTTTCAATTTTGTAGGGGGCTACGCAACAACTTTTTAGGTTCAAATAGAATTAGCCTTGATCATAAGACCGATAAAGGTCTACTAAGGACAGGCTTAGAAGGCATAATCACAACTAACATCCGATTGAATTACACTTAGATCGGATTCGGAATAAATCCCAGTTTTGCCTCAGTTTTGTTTGATTGTGAAAGAGGCTTTGAGTACCGTGTTCCTGGTTTTTAAGCGTTTGTTAGAAAAATAAATATGTAAACCCGGTTCTTGTTTCTAAAAACTAAAAAACTCAAACTAAATTGCATTTCCCAAAAAAAATTTTAGAATAAAAAATTAATTTGCACTTATGTTTTTTCTTAAAACAACATAAAAAATCAAATAACTTCATTTTCTACTACTATCAAATTTTATAGAATTTTTGAGTGTTTTACAAATAGTGCAAGTTAGCTTCAAATTAGAACAAACTGGTTTTTTTTCTATCTTTCAAATAAAACACTCATTTCCTAATTTGGGAATATAATTAACAATGTAATAGCATAAAGGATTGACAGATATAATTTGTCAGCGGATTCAAACATCAGCAAATTAGCAGAGAATTTATTTATTTCACTTTACTTGTTGGAAAATTACCAGAAGTGTGATTTGTTTAGTATAACCCTCCCTTTTCCAACTATAACGGTTTCTGTTATCCCTGCAGTAAAAAAAACTTGTATGTATCTATTTTCAAATTATTTTTAAAATGTATGGAAACATATTAGAATAAGAAAAAAGTAACTACCTCACCTTACACCATAATCCAAGGCTGCTGCTTCTATCACTGCCTTAATCGCTAAATCCTCATCAATTATATTATTATCCAGTGTATGCAAATGCTAAATAGAGTTTCTGTTTTTCAAAACACAATTAAAACGAGGAAAAATCGTCAACATCAATACAATATTCAATTCGGTGAGGCAAAAAAACAGTTTTTGTTCTCTTTTTTCAAACTATTAGTTAGATATAACATAATTTTATAACATTTAGAAGATAATAACAGTTGTTTATCCAATCACGGCTTATAGTTATCCAATTATTATAATTATTATATAAGGTTATAATAACATTTGCTATGACTTGGTTTCCAATTTCTTGCAAGTTGTCTTCAATAAGAATGTTGCTATCCACCCTACTGTCCTTGTCTTTTGCATTAGCCTTGGATGTGATGATATATCGATTGCTTTTAGCCATTTTTGAGCAGCCCTCTTCCTTTTACTCATTTACTACATATAAAAGAAAAGGATTGGAACTATATGAGACCACATAACAAACTAACAAAAATGCACTACAATACCAAATAAGGTACTCAGGCTATATATAGCAGCAAAGCAAAATGCACATAGATATATAAACTTGAGTGCATACATATGTTTAAATATTGAAGAGATTTTATTTTGAAAACACTAAATGTGGTAGTAGGGAAACAGAAATATTTGCATGTATGTCCCATGTCCTACCCATGTTAATAAAGTTATAATCGACAAATAATAATACAAGTTTTAATTTTGGCAATGTCAGGTAAAGAAATTATCAAAAAGGATGTTGAAGTGCAAAAAAGGCATTTCATATTTATATGAACTGAAGTGGTACTGTAAACACAAGTAATAAACTTGAGTATGTATCATTTGAGGGACTGATGTTCTTGTTCAGTTGCTTCTGATTCCAAAAGAATATCTCAAGAGCTTGGACACAAAAAACTGATGAACAATAGTCTGGTGTATTGGATGTAGAGAGAAATAGGATCTTGATATGGTACAGTGGAAATTGTTTTGAATCTGAAAAAATAAAAAACCAAGACCATCCTTAATAGTTTTCATATTGACATGGTATACAGGCAGTACTAAAAGCTTTTATTCAACTTTATCAACATCAGTACCAACAAATAAAACCTATTGAAGGAAAATGTAGTTAGCAAAAAACTTTATCAAAATAAATACACTTGCAAAAATCTGCCTTGTCGCTTACCATTAAATATCGCTCAAATTTAATAGTTGATTTTGTTAGCGATATACCCCTGGGGATTTACTTTTTAAAAGATAAATTTAGGTCAACTTCCTTTAAGCTAGAAGATAAGTTGCTAACATAAATCACTGGTCCATGTAGCTAAAACTATCAATATAATGCCATATATTACCTAAATAACTTAAAAAAATTCAACGTATTTTTCAAGTTTTCATTAAAGAGTGAGCTCCCACTTCTAACAGATTTTTAATTTCTTAACAGTCCAACATTTTATACACACTGATCATAATAATAGTTCGATGAGTATAATGTGTCCTCTTTTTAGTGTACGACTAAAATTAATTGTCCAAATTTATAGGTGAATCCTATTCTAGTAAACTAATAAAGTGATGGTCCAAGATGAATTTAGCATTTCAAGGTCTTTAAGCAAACCTCAAAATTTTCAAATATCGTTCTCAAATGTCTTTATCCAACACCGCTGTCCAACACCACTATCTCAAATGTCATCTTCCTAGTAACTTGTCAATAAAAACTTCAATAAAAACTGTATCTCCGTAGCTAGCTAGCTCCAAAACATTCATTTCTACTTAAACATTGGAGCAGTACAACATTCTTAAAAACTGTATCTCCCAGCAAAAATAAAATATTCACATTTACTTGGATTGTATCACAATACCAGTAAATTACAATCTCAACCATCAACCTACCAATTTCTTCCATCCAAGTTAATATGTCCAAAATTAAAGCAAAAAGGTTAAATCAAGCCACCGTATTACAATTACATGAAGAACAAAATAGAGCATAGATTGACGAGCACGTGAAAATCTTATGAAACTGAGAGTGAGAGGCCTATTTTTGCTGTATTATATTTTGTTTTACCTGCTGTTTGTCCTTCAGATTCTCATCTCTCATTACTATGTGCATGGACCAATGTACTTCTGCTACTATGTTTGATGAAATTGACACTCAAATTAAATTCTAGTAACAAGGGACGGATAATGATCCTAGGATTGGAACTATAGAAGGCTCAGCAAGAAATGTTATCTCAAATAATGATCAGAGCATAATATTTCATAACAAGGGACAAATTGAAAAATGTAAAAGTTGAAACAAATATACCTAAAATGGTCGAGTTCATGGCAGTTGAGGAATTGAACCACAGTATTGCTTGGCGAAGTTGAGGGATCGGAGCAACTACAAAGTAGAGGAATCGAAGGAGCACTAAGCAGCAAAGATAAGGAAGTGAAGTTGAACGGCGAAGTTAAGGAATCGGAGGAGCACCAAGCAGCGAAGATTAGGAAGCGAAGTTGGGAAACTCAAATTAAGGGATTTAAAAGTGAAGGATTGGTTTAGGCTTTTGGAAGTGAAGCGTGAAAAGATAATTCGCGGTGAACAATTGAATACGGGAGCGGGAGAGTGAAAATTTACCTCGCACCATTCTCTTTTAATCAACGGCATGATTAGTGAGTCATAGTTCAACCTAAAGAAGCAATAAATATTTAACAATAGCAAGTCACGTTACAATGCAATCTCCTCTTGCTATTAATGTACCATTTTCTTGTAGTGATTACTACTAGTATAGAAACCTTTGCATTTTAAAGTGACAAACCATAGAAATGATTGTCGAAACAATCAATCACCAAAAATTCACATTCGAGGACGTGAATCAAATCCATAGAAATCGATACCAAATCCATCAAAATGGATATTCCCAAAAATCCAAAGATAGAAGTCATCAAAGTCGATAATAAGTGATAACAACTAACCGGATCAACAAAAATCGATTAAAATTGGAAATCCACTCAAAAACAGCCAAAATAGGCAAATTAAACAGTTCCAGACGTATGGTAGGTGTTTCCACACGTCTGGCCCTAGGTTCTAGAAGTATATGAGTTTTTCTCCTTTCTCTTTTTAATTCCAGATCCATTTCAGACGTTTGAAATTTTCAACCAGGCGCTTGAATTTGGTTTCAGACATTTGGATTTTGTTCCAGACGTCCGGATTTTGTCTGCCCTTTTTTTTTAAATTCTGCATGCATATAATTTTGCTCCAGGTCCAAACCAGACGTCTGGACTTGGTCACCAGACGTCTGGTCACCTGGTCTGGGCAACAATTTGTCTAGGCCAAAGTGGCCAAAACCTATCGGGAGCGATCAGACGAGCAACGACGACTAAGGATTTACGCCTAGCGACAACCCAGCCTTAAAGGCTCTTCGATACACCCCAAATATCAATATCCAAACATCCATAGTAGGATTTTCATAAAATTGGACCAAAACACCAAAATTTGGAAAATTCACCAAATCAATTCAAATCAAAAGCAAATGATCATGCACAAATGTTAGGAATTCATACCTAACAACAAAGAAAGTTATTGACGTAGATGTGAGTTAAAGAATTCACCTTTGAACTCAAAACACAAGTGAGAAGCTTTTAAACAAAGGAAAGATCAATTCCTCTTCAATACACCTCTAGAATCTTCAATCTATTATCAAAGGTGAAGTTTTTCCTAAGTTAGGTTATAGGAATTTCTGAAAAAGAGAGATTGAGATGGAGAAGATGAAGAGGATGCTCACCTAAGCTTCTCCTTAATTTCTAGAGCAAGAACTTGAGTTTGCAAATCAAACTAGGGTTTGGAATTTCTATTTCCCATTCTTTTCCCCCATTTTCTCTTGAGCTTGAATGTTAGGAAACTGAGAATGAAATGAGAAGAGGAGCTGAGTTAGGGTATTAAGATGGGTTAGTGGGCTGAAACCCAAACCCAAAGCCCAAATAGAAAAATAGCAAAATTCTACTCAACTCCAAACATATCGATGTTTATACTCAAAAAAGTTGTAAACGTCATTTTGTACTCAATGGAAGTGGTCTCGAGTCCCAATTCGACTTCAGACTTTAATCCGATTAACGATGCTATATTTAAATAAAACATTTAAATATACAATTGTGAAATATGCGGGTTCTTACATATTTGATCAAGGACTGCTTTTCTAAAGCCGTGAATTAGGATATTTTATGAGATGGATATTTTCTGTGTTATATGTTTTATTCCTCCAGCCGTGGGTTCCGAAAGTGTAGTATATCTTAGATTATATCTGGTTGTAATAGTCTCTACGATGTAAATTGTTATAAACCCGACGAACCACATTTCTCGGCATGCTATGAGTCCGAAAGTCACACTAAGCTTTGGATTGGCATGTTGGGAGGTGTGGGTTGTCACATTTTGTTTGCAGCTTCGACTTACCCACATACTTGTGGGTGAGTTACTAAAGGGAAACTTTTTTTATGCCATTCTTCTCATAAAGCTCCATAAGCTCTTTACTTTCAAACTGGGTGCCATTGTCAGAAATGATCTTGTGGAGGATCCTGTATCTAGTGATTATGTTCCTCGCTACGAAAGTGACTATCTTTTTCATAGTGATCGTGGCCAGGGGTTCTGCATCTACCAACTTTGTGAAGTAGTCTACTGCTACTATAGCAAACTTAGCTCCTCTATTTGATATAGGAAGTAGTCTTATCAGATCTATGTCCCATATATCGAACGACCATGGGCTTGACAGTGGGATGAACCCATGGGATGGCTATTTGGGATACTTGCAAATCGTTGACATTTGTTACACTTCCTTACAAATTCCTTTGCATCCTAAAGTGTCATAGGCCAATAGTAACCGTGCCTTAGGACTTTCTTTGCTAACTTATTTCCCCCTTGGGTGATCTCCGCATTGGCCCTCATGTATTCCTTTATAACCCGTTCCCCTCTTCTTTGGAAACGCACCTAAAATAAGGGGTTGAATACCCTCTCTTGTATAATGTGCCATCAAAGAAGTAGTAGTTCGGAGCTTGGCATTTAAATGTCGGGCTTCATTCCTGTTCGGGGATAAGGTACCATTTAGCAGAAATTTCTTGAAGGGAGTCATCTTGTTATTCTCCCCAGTTTACTGAGGCGAAGGTTCAACTGAGGATTGTTCTCGATTTTCCACAGTCTTCTTATCCCGTGTT
This sequence comes from Allium fistulosum, assembly GCA_030737815.1. Lineage (NCBI taxonomy): Eukaryota > Viridiplantae > Streptophyta > Magnoliopsida > Asparagales > Amaryllidaceae > Allium > Allium fistulosum. The sequence continues at coordinate 859,304,764 of CM060907.1, forward strand.
CCTTGAATTGTGGCATGCTGAGCTCAAGTCAGGACCATATCTAATTTGATTCCAGTATACTTGGCTCTGCTTGATGCCTAATCGGTCCTGCCTTCATTTCATTAGCCACTTTGGTACATGCAAATTTTGCTAAGGAATCGGCGGATGTGTTGTTCATGTGGAATTTATTATATTCTAAACTCTTCAAACTGCTCTAGTAACTTCTTATATAGTTCCATATATTTGGTTCCTTCACACGATAATTGCCCCACACTTGGTTTACAACTAATTGGGAACCACTGTGAATTTTAGTGTGGGTTACCTCCATTACCTAGGCCAAACTTAAGCCTACAAGGAGAGCCACATATTCCATCACATTGTTGGTTGCTTTGAAACCGAGCCGCTCTACTCCATACAGTTTCTACCCATTTAGAGTGATCATTAAATACCCAATTTCCACCCCTTGTTCATTCAACGCTTCATCTACAAATAGTTGCCGAACTATGGGTGTTTGCTCCTTCCTCTGATTGAGGTTCAGCTGGTAGGGTGCACTCTGCGATTAAATCTGCAAGTGCCAGGCCTTTGATTGCCTTTCTAGGACAATAGGCGATGTTGTACTGACTAAACTCCATCGTCCATTTTAATAAGTGGTCTGATGTCTCTGGCTCCTACATCATCTGCTTGAGGGGTTTGTCTATGAGGACTTTGATGGGATGTGCCTAGAAAATGGACAATAGCTTTCTTGCTATAAGGAGCTGGTTGTAGGCTAGTTTTTAAATGACTGAGTAGTTTAGTTTTGCTTCTGACAGCATACTTGTGAAGTATATGGGTCTTTTGGTCCCTTCGTCTTCTCGTACCACTACAGCACTAACAAATTTATCAATAACTGCTAAATATATGTACAAGTCCTCAAATGTCACTGATTTTTATATTATAAGAGTATTGGCCAGATGATCCTATCGGTTTTGAAATGTAGCTTTTCACTCCTTAGTCCATTCGAAGTTTTGCCCTTTCTTCACTTGGTTGAAGAATGGGATGCTCTGTCTATTACTTTGGATATAAATATGCTTAGTGCTACTACCTTGCCATTTAGACTCATCAGATCCTTTGTATTCTGTGGGATTCTGTAACACCCCATATTTTCATAACATTATTTAGGATATTTAATTAGCTAAAATTAAATAAAATAATGTGGAGATTAATGGATTGAGGTTTGTTATAGCTAAGGGTAGCTGTGCCATGTTAGTGTGTTATTTAAAATAAGATAACCTAAACAAAGGTTTTAGGAAATGACAAGGGCAAAATGGAAAATAGGAGGGGCTTATACCCTAAACCCTTAGGAAATGAAACTCGCGTTTATTTCATTTCATTCAAACTAAAATTTCCCAAGACCGACCGCAATTTTTATTCTCAAGAGAAGACTAAAGCTAGGATTCAAGAGAAGGAGGATAATCATCTAATTCAACAGTCAAATCTCACATCTATAATCTCAAAACTAAGGTGAATAATTACAACATCCCATATTCCTTTGATTTTCGGTTTTAAGACTAAGATCCAAAATGTTTTGTAAGTATTTGCCATGTTTTAATGATTAAAAGTATATGTATGTTTGTTGGTGAAATATGCATATTCAAACTTATTTTTATGATATGTTTGATATGAAAACCCTAGTAGATGACGTCCAAACGCCTTGAAATTTAAATGTAGGCCAGAAATGATATATTAGAGGTGGGTTTCAATTTTCATAATTTTCTGAATTAAGATAGATTTTATATTAATTTTCTAGTGAAGGAAATTGTTTATTGGGTTATAAATTATTTACGGCTAAAATAATTATATTTTTGGATTGAAAATTTTCTATTTTAGGCAACATATTAAAATAGATTTTCTAGGATTTTTTTATATTTTTCCTAAGTGTTTTGATGAATATATAAAATTATCTAAGGTATAGGACTTAAATGTTTTATATATTTAATTAAGGAGAAGGGGCATTTTGTAAAATAAAATTATTATTTATTTCTAAAATTAGTGGCAGCACTTTTCTAAAAAGAAATTGTTAACCAATAAGAACTTGATAAACAAAGGCAGGTTAGTTGAAAAAATATCCTTTTTAAGTTAAAAACCAATAAATCATACTTTAGCATGTTTCAGCCTGTTACGACAGTAAACCTTCCGACTAGGTCGAGAGGTTTATAGCTTTCGACAAGGTCAAAACAATGCATATGGTATCAAGTTACTTGGTACGTAATGAATTGGACAAAGTCGAAGGGTTCTTGGTCGAAAGGTTGATGGCCAAAGTGGTTAGGGTAAGTTTGTTTTATAAATCAAAAGCTTTCACCTGCTTTGCTTTCGAACTAGAGCTTTTGACTTGGTTGCTTTCGACCAGGTCAAAATGTTTAAAAGAAAGGTTTTAAACCTTTCGACACAATCGAAAGGTTATTGCTGCTTTATTACTACTTTGTTTTGAACCTTCCAACAAAGTCGAATGGTTTACTTTGATTGATTTCGAAAGGTTTACTTATTTTAAAACTAGTCGCTTCTCCCATTGCTTTCGAAAGGAAGCTTTCGACTTAGGTGATTTATATTTTTGATAATTGAAGTATAACCCAAAGCGTTTGAAGGAGTAATTTAAAGGAAGAGGCCTATTGTTCAAATACTATGTTTTAAAGCTTTCGAAGCAAAGCTTTCGACTTAGTCGAAAGGTTGCTTCCGATGGAGTCGAAAGGCTTTAAAAGAAGGTTTTACACTTGTTTTAAATTGAATCCAAAAAGATTTTGAAAGGTTTTGTTTAAGAAGGGTTAATGCTTCTGAAAAGATTTGTTTATTTAATGGTTTTAAAGGGGTCAAAAGCAAAGCTTTCAAAGGGGTCAAAAGCCAAAGCTTTCGATGGAGTCGAAATCGAAGGGGTCAAAAGGTAGCTTCCGACGAGGTCGAAAGGTTTTGTTTCTGAATGATTTCGAAAGGTTTTAAATGGAAGGGTTTCCAAAGGTTTGCTAAGGCAATATTTCAAGTTGTTTTAAAATAGGATGTCTAAGGTTTTATTGCTTTCGAAAGAGATGATTTCAATGGTTTCGAAAGGTTTGAGTTTCAATGGTATCAAAAGGTTTGAAGTTTAATGGCTTCGAAAGGTTTGATTTTCAAGGGTTTTGAGGGTACCAATTAAAACTATAAATGAATATAACCTAAGTTAGAGACACTGATGGAATTAAGTTAATCATGGGGCTAACATGAGACAATTAAAATCATGGGGCTAACATGAGGCAACTAAAATCATGGGGCTAACATGAGACGATTAAAATCATGGGGCTAACGTGAGATAATTAGATTCATGGGGCTAGCATGAACCAAGTGGCAAAATGATGGGTTCATAGTCATCTTGAAAAAACTATGAGATGTTTAATGGATAATCAACATCATGTTGGGGATGGATAGTCTCCATATAATTAAAAAAAGGGTTCATAATCATCCTGGGAAAACTATGTGATGAGAGACAGATAGTCTGCATCAACTTAAGCAAAATAAATGTGGAATAGGTAGTCCCTCTTTGATATAATTAAACTCTAATTGGGGATGGGGAATTCCTAATTGTTTTCAAGTATGCATATCACCATAATGTTTTATAAATATATGTTTTAACCATTATGGATGCAGGAGCACAACATATGATTTTATGAAAGGTTTAGCAAAAGATATGTTTTAAAAGGATGTTAGTGAGGGAAAACCCGTTCCGCTAAGCAGCGTAGTCTCACTTAACATAATTATACTGGGATGTATAATATTATTTGCACTAGGCTTTATGTCTGACTTGAAGTTTATGTTTTCCCCTTAAACTCTCGGGTGCTCAAAATCAATTTGAGTAGGCTGAGGAGTTAAGGCCTTTTTCTGGTTTAAGAATGTTGATAAATAAGGCTACCGAAGGCATGAAGGAGGCAAACAGATAGCTACTTAGGATTTGCAATTATTACTATGTTTTAATCGATTTTCCGCTTTGTTGTTTTGTATTAGGTCTATTATGACCATATGACTCCGATCAACCAAGGGGGTAACTTCATATACCGCTCTTGGCATAATTTGTAATAATTATATTTGATCTGTGCCTGGGAACAATTTAAGATTATGTGTAGTGAATGTGAAAAAATTTGATTTTGAAATGTAATGAAGTAAATGTGGTTTTGAATCTGTGTTTCGTTTCATAGTCAAATGCTTCTGATATTATTGATACCATTAACATAGTCGTATTTAGTCGCTGGAAACTAATACTATAGATGGCTGCAACATATGTAGCGCTTAGTTTTAGGCCTTTAGATAGGGGATGTTACAGCTTGGTATCAGAGCATGGTTTATGAAATACTTTAACTAAAAATGATTTTTGAAAATATAATCCTTAGTAATTAGAGTTAAGATTGGGGTACGGGATAACGCTATAGTAACATACTTGTATTTGTTATATATAAGTATATGCTATATCTCAAGAATCCTATCTTAGTTAGGCTATTCATCTGTATCTCACGAGAATTGGATACAAATATGGAAGGAAGAAGAGGCAGAGTTAATCTTGGTGGAGATAACACCACCACTAATGGAAATGCCCGACCAAATGCTAGAAGAGGCCCCGATCAGGCTCAAGCTGAAACTGTTGGTGCTGGGGTTCCCCAAGTGGACATGGGAGCCTTGTATCCGTTGTTGGAAAACCTTTTACAAGTAGAAGGTGCTGGAAATGTTGTTGGAGAAATCCTGTAGTGCTAGTTGGATATAACTATGCTAAGCTGAGTATAGACTATATCAGTCTGGGGGGAAAGCCGTTTGCTGGAATGGAAGATGCCGTTGAAGTAGAGAAGTGGCTGTTGAACTATGAAAGGATATTTACAGATCTAGGCTTGAATGATGGAGAAAAGAGAAGGCTAGCCTCGAGACAGTTGCAAGGGTTAACGCTTCATTGGTGGAACAGTGTGACGGTCGGAGTGCCAGAGGAAGAGTTGACTTGGGCTGACTTTAGGAGGAGGTTTGAGCAGAGGTTCTTATCTGGGGTGTCCAAGTCGGTGTTAATGGGGAAGTTTATGGATCTTGTCCAAGGACAGATGTCTATGATCGAGTATGCTGCTAAGTTTGATGAGCTACCTCGATATGGTTATGCTTTGGTTGATATGGATGTCAGAAGGAATGAGAGATCCATCAGAGGATTGAGACCAGAGCTGGGGAGAATGACTATAGCCTATATCCGAGATCCTTCTAATGTGTAGTGGAAATGGCCATCCGCCATGAGGAAATGCTTACTGTTTCGGCTAGGGAGAAGCTTGTTGAATTCCATGGTCCTCAGGGGAAGAAGAGGAAGTTCTTCAAGAAGAAGGCCGCTCAGAGAGAAGGAGCCACCAAGAAAGGGAAAGCGGATATAGTTTTCTACAAGTGTGATAAGAAGGGTCACTATGCTAATGAGTGTCATTCGGGAGATGGAAAGTCGGTTGTGGGGAAGCAGAATGTCCAATACTACAATTGCAACCAGATAGGGCATTACAAGAATAAATGTCCTGAAGCCACCAAGGCGGGAAAAGGAAAAGTCTTTGCTTTGGAGCCATCACCCTCCAAACCAACTGCTGCTGAGAAAGGAAAGTCTGTGATGGAAGGTACGCTTTTGATTCATAGCATACCAGTTAGGTTATTATTTGATAACGGAGCATCACATTCTTTTATTTCTCGATGTTTGGTAGATAAGCTTAACCTAGAACCCTCATATTTAGTTGCTTCCTTAAAGGTTGAAAATACGATAGGAGGGTATGTAACACTTGGGATGAGGTGTGACCATTTAGAGTTTAATTTGCTAGGCCATACTTTTGATTGCTGTTTGCATGTGTTTGACTTTGTGGGATTTGGGATTATCCTTGGGATGGATTGGTTAAGTAAATATGCTGCTAGGATATTTTGCTATGATAGGAAGATATAATTTAGTCACCCAAATTGTAGTGATTGGATGGTTTATACCATAGAGAACCCTAGTTGTGAAGTGAATGCTTTGTTGGGTATTATGGAGTTGGAGGATGAGTTGCATCGAGTCTTTGTAGTTAGAGAATTTGCTGATGTATTTGAGCTGGTAGTTGGACTACCACCGGAACGAGCCACAGAGTTTCAGATTGATTTGGTGCCTGGAGCAGAACCGGAGAGTAGACCGCCAAGCAGAATGACACCTATAGAGATGAAAGAGCTGAAGGTGCAATTGGTAGATTTGGAAGGCAAGATTTTTATCCGACCAAGTAGCTCACTATGGGGAGCTTCCATAGTGTTTGCTAAGAAGCTAGACGGATCGTTGAGGTTATGTATCGATTATCATAAGTTGAATGAGAAAACGATAAAGAACCGATATCCATTGCCAAGAATTGATGATTTGTTCGATCAGTTAAGTGGAGCCAAGGTATTCTCTCAGCTGGATTTGGCGATGGGATTTCATCAGCTTAGAATAGCAGAGGATAATATTCCTTTAATGGCGTTTAGGACAAGGTATGGATCATAAAAATGGTTAGTTATGCCGTTTGGACTAACCAATGCGTCGGCATTCTTTGTGGATTAAATGAACCGAATTTTCCGAGAGCAGTTAGATAGATTTGTGTTGGTCTCCATAGATGACATTCTGATAAACTCTAAGGATGAGAAGGAGCTTGAGGTTCATCTTAGAGTTGTGCTTGAGACGTTGAGGGAGCATCAGTTGAAGGCTAAGTTTTTGAAGTGTCATTTTTGGAAGAAGTGAAGTTTCTTGGTCATGTCGTCTCAGAGAAAGGGTTATCTGTAGATCCAACTAAGATAGAGGTAGTGAATAATTGGAAGAGACCCGAGACGGTGACCAGATAAAGAGTTTTATTGGATTGGTAGGATATTATCGAAGATTTATAAAGGATTTTTCACAGATAGCTGCACCAATGACTAAGCTTACGTGAAAGGATGTGAAGGTTGTATGGACTGATAAGTATGAGGAAGCATTGTAGAGCTTGAAACATTTATTGACCCATGCACCAGTGTTGGTGGTTCCAGAGGGGAATCAAGATTTAGTGGTCTATACTGATACTTGTGGAACTGGATTGGGAGATGTGTTGATGCAAAGAAGTAAAGTGATTGCTTATGCTTCTAGATAGCTTAGATCACATGAAGTTAGGTATCCTACGCATGATCTGGAGTTAGCTGCCATTATATTTGCTTTAATGGTATGGAGGCATTATCTTTTAGGAGAGCGATTTGAGCTTTATACCGGTCATAAGACGTTGAAGTACTTGTTCTCTCCGAAGGAGATGAACATGAGACAACAGAGGTGGTTGGAGTTTTTACTGCTTACGATTTTGGATACACACCTAGAAAAGGAAATAAGGTAGCGGATACACTCAGCTAGAAAAATTAGAATGCAGTATTGGCTAAACGGCAATGATTGAGGGAAGGATTGAGAAGATAGCTTCTAAGCAAGAGGAGGATCCAATTTTGGCTAAATGGATTAGAAAGTTGAGGGAAGGAATGGAGAGCGATAACTTAAAGGATTTTAGTCTTGACCAAAATGGGTGGTTAAGGAAGAAAGGAATGTTGTGTGTTCCGAATGTAGGAAACATGAGAAAAGAAGTTTTGGATGAATGCCATCGTTCGAAGTTCACTATCCATCCAGAAGGAACAAAGATGTATCAGGATATGAAGAGAAGTTTCTTCTGAGAAGGTATGAAATGGGACATTGGAGTATGTGTTAAGCAATGCTTGAATTGCCAACATGCAAAGGCTGAACACCAGAAGCCTAGTAGATTACTTCAACCGTTAGAAGTTCCATTGTGGAAATGGGGTTCTATCTCTATGGATTATATCGATGGTTGCCAAGGTCTAGTAGAGGAAATGAAAGCATATGGGTCATGGTGGACAGACTAACTATGAGTGCCCATTTCATTCCGGTAAAGTCAACTAGGACGACGCCTATTTTAACAAAGTTATTTATGAAGAATGTAGTTAGATTGGACGGGATTCCTAGTAGTATTGTCAGCGACATAGATTCTTTATTTACCAGTGAATTCTGGAAGAGCCTATAGGAAGCATTAGGAACCAAGCTCAACATGAGTACCGCATACCATCCACAGACTTATAGGAAAACGAAAAGAGTTAACAAAATCTTGGAAGTTTTGTTAAGAGCTTGTGTATTGGATTTTGGGGGATTGTGGGAGGACCATCTTCATCTAGTCGAGTTCTCGTATAACAATAGTTATCAGACTAGTATTGGGATGGCTCCGTTTGAAGCTTTGTATGGAAAAACATGGAAATCTCCCGTATGTTGGTTAGAGACCGTAGGATAGATTGGTTCTTGGTCCGGATTTGGTGAAGGAAGCTGCTGATAAGATTGAGTTGATTCAAGTTAGGATGAAGGAAACTCAATCTAGGCAGAAAAGTTATGCTGATATAAGAAGGAAAGATTTGGAATTTTTTTGTCGGAGACTATGTGTTCATTGGGGTTTCACCGATGAAGGGTGTAATTAGATTTGGAGAGTCCGAAAAGTTAGCACCTAGATTCATTGGACCATTTCACATTATTGAGAGGATCGGGAAACTCGCTTATAGAATAGAGTTACCGAGTAGTTTGGTTGGAGTCCATAATGTTTTCCATATTTCTCATCTTAGGAAATGTGTTAAAGACCCGGAGACTACTACAGCAGTAGAAGATTTGTAGTAGAACCGGATTTGACCATAGTAAGAAAGCCGATTCAAACTATGGCTAGAGATGAGAAGAAATTGAGGAACAAGGCAGTCAAGTTAGTAAACGTTCAGTGGAGTGACGATGCTAGAGACTGTACTTGGGAGAAGGAGAGCAGGATTAGAGACTCTTACCCTTGAGGGTTTGATGGTAAGTTCCGCTAAGTGGCATGGTCTCACTTAACATAATTAAACCGGAATGTATAATATTGTTCACACCAGACTTTATGTCTGGCTCGAAGTTTATGTTTTACCCTTAAACTCTTGGGTGCTTAAAATCAATTTGAGTAGGCTAAGAAGTTAAGGTTTTTTTTAGGTTTTAGAATGTTGACGAGTAAGGCTACCAGAGGCATGCAGGAGGCAAACAGATAGCTATTTAGGATTTTCATTTCTTATTATGTTTTGATGGACATTCCGTTGTGTTGTTTTGTATTAGGTCTATTATGACCATATGACTCCGATCAACCAAGGGGGTATCTTCATATACCACTCTTGGAGTAATTTGTAATAATTATATTTGCTCTGTGCCTGGGAACGATTTGGGATTATGTGTAGTGAATGTGAAACAATTTAATTTTGAAATGTGATGAAGTAAATGTGGTTTTGAAATCTATGTTTCGTTTCATATTCAAATGCTTCTGATATTATTGATACCATTAACATAGCCGTATTTAGTCGCCGGAAGCTAATACTATAGATGACTGCAGCATCTGTAGTGCTTAGTTTTGCGCCTCTAGATAGGGGATGTTATAGATTCCCATCCCTCTTATGGACTTAATCTTCTTAGGATTTGCTTCAATGCCATATGCGCATAATATATACCCAAGGAACTTGCTTGGTTGGATGGCGAAGGTGCATTTCAGAGGGTTCAACTTCATATTGTATTTCCTTAGGACTTTGAATGCCTACTCTAATTTGATGTGGCTTGATGCTTTGGACTTTGCCTACATGTCATTTACATATACCTCAACATTCTTTCCAAATTGTTCTGCAAACATCATATTAGCCACCTCTAGTAGGTTCTTCTGTTCTTGAGCTTGAATAGCATGACTTTGTACCAGTATAATCTTTTATCTATCATAAAACTAGTATGCTCCTAATCTAGCTCAAACATGGATATCAGATTTTACCATGAATATGCGTCCATGAACGAGAGCAGTTTGTGCCTACTGGTCATGTCCACTAACTGATCAATTCTACGAAAGGGAAAACTACCCTCCGGGAAAGCCTTGTTGAGGTTGGTGAAGCTATGCTAGTTCTCCATTTCTCGTTAGGTCTCCTTACAAATAAAGGGTTGGCAATCCACTTCGGGTAACGTACCTCCCTAACAAATTCATTCTCCTTCAACTTCTTGATTTCCTCATGCAGAGCATTGTGCCTTTCCTAATCTAGAGTCATGTGCTTTGTCTGACTGAATAGGCATCAATGTTGAGTGCATAACAGATAATGGCTGAATCTCTTCCTATCATGTCCGAGTGTTTCCAAGCAAATACATCTGCTGATTTTTTTCAAAAAGTTTATCATTTCAGTACAAGTATCTACATTGAGATTCTTCCGATTTTGAGAATCTTCCTATGATTTTTCGGGTCTACATGTATATCTTTAAGGTTGTCTACCAGCTTTTGTTCACTTCTTCTTTCCCCCAAGCTTGGCTCTATTTCACCCTCTTCCTCTTTTGGCTTGGAGGTGACCGAGAGTTCCTGTCTCTGGGCTTCCTTAGAGAAGTATTATGCATAGACTGAATTATATTTCTTGGTAACTATCATGTGCATAAATGTTCATTTTTCCTTCTTTGTAGATTTCGGGGGTGTGGGATTACTTACTTCAGTGTAAGTTTGGTTATCCAGTACTGATGTAATTTTATGAACTGGTTTGTCTTCTTTTTTATTATTATTATTAAAAATATTAAGAGACACCAGAATGATTTCGAACAATTTTATGATCTGTTTACGTTATATAACTCTCTAGCTAAAATTTGTTCGCCTGTTATTGACCCAATTCCTTCAAGAGTGTTGAACTTCGTAAGCAAATCTTTCTAAGAAACGATTGCTCCCATGTCTACCAAAGCGGGCCTTCCCTTAAAGGTATTATACAATGAGGATTGGCCAATGATTAAGAAGCTTGCATAGAATGACTTATGCAGTAAGGAAATTCTAGCGGTAACAAGTAAATGCACTGATCCTATTGGGATGGTAGCAATGTTGTTGAAGCCGAAGATCTCTACAAGACTAGGTTTTAGGATTTCTGGTGGAAAACTCATCTGATCATATGCGGACTTGAAGATAACATTGGTCAAGCTTTCAGAATCAACGAAAACATTCTTCATAGTGTAATTTAATATCTGCACCACGATAATGTGTGGGTATTGGTGAGGGAAGCAACTCCCACCACCTCAGTTGCCGTAAACGTTATCTCTGGAGTGGGCTTTTGTTTGACATGGAAAATTAACTTTTTCCGGGCTTTCACTCTTTCACGTCTCTTTCTTGTGCCTTTTTTCTCACACCTGTGGAGTATGGCCCCTTATAAACTAATGCTATTCTGTTAAAGGGTTTCCCAGCTTGGTTCTCATTTAGGTCAGCAGTCATATTTCTTTTTCCGCCTTCACTGTTATTCTTCTGAAAGTTGCCTAGGTATTCTTTATGGATCAGCCTCTCTATTTCATTCTTTAGATGTTGGCAATTTTCAGTATGATGGCTATTGGCTCAGTGGAAATGACAGTATGCCCCACCTTGGTTCTGCTCTGGTTTCTTCCCTTTGTTGGGCATGTTGTAAGCAAGTTTTGTCTTGGTCATCTCATATATCTAACTAGGAGTACGAGGAGGGGAGTTTTTGCTGCGAAATTAAGTTCCTGCCGTGTCTTTACTAGCAGGTGATATTCCTTTGCTTCCCTTTTCTTATCATAGATGGGGGTAGAAGATTTTTGAATTTGTGTAGTGGAATCAGCTTCTTCCATCCTAATATAGCCATTGGCACTTTCATAGAAAGCTTTCATGCTATGAAATGGCTTTCTGCTATTCTTTTTCCACATTGATGTCCCCTTCTGACCTTGGTATGGGCCACCATCAATGATGCTCCTTCATCGTTTACTCTAATCCTGAGAGCCTCAAACTTGAAATGCTTAATAAAATTACATAGACTGACATTCTCGCCTTGCTTAATGCATGACATCATGTATACATCAGGGGAGACTTCTCTTCCTGAATTGAACTGTCTCAGAAAATTGATAGATGATAGTTGCCAAGAATGGACCTACTTTGACCCAAATCGCCTAAACCATCTAGTTATAGCTTCCGCTAAGTAAACCAGGAAAAGTTACATCTAGCCGTCCTTTCCTACTTTTAAAATGTCCATATGGTATTCAAATGTATAGAGGTAATTGTTTGGATTTTTAGTCCCATCGAATTTGTCAATCAATGGGGCCTTGAAGTTGTCAAGGAAGTTTGCTTCGATGATAGTCTCATTGAATGGGGAAATCCTTCTTCCCTAATTTTCTCCATATTTCCTTGTTGGCAAAGTTTAGCCAATGGCTCTATATGAGCTTTTAGCCAACAAATTTCATCTTCTCTAGAGTCTAACTGAGATAATTCATCCTTGAATAGTAAGATGGCATTATCCTCTTCCGAAGCATATTGAATTTGTTTCCGAAGAAGTAAAGGGTTAATAGTGGTTGGTTTTGTCTTGATTTGTGGATTTTCTTAGATCTTGCATTTCAGCTTGGTATCCATTTTTAGGCCAGTGTCACCATTCCCAACTTTAGGAGTGCCGTTATCATTCCCCAACTGAATAGTCAGCGCAATAGGTGAACGAAGGCGGTACACTCTAGACCGAGGTGGAGAGGATGGTCTTGGCGTAGTATATTAGGCCACGAATTTCTCTAGCCCTTCTATATGTTGGTTAATTTAGCTTGTGAAGGCATAAAGAACAACAAGGATTGGATTCGGGAGAACTTCACTTAGAGTTTACGCCTCAATTGGGTTTTTTGAGATCATGAAAGTATTTTTCAAGATCTTTGAAGCTAGATGTCATTGTTCTTGAATATTTAGAGTGGATGAATCAGTGGGGTTCATGGTGTATAAGGAAATTCAAGTTTCTTGGAAATCAAAAAAGGGAAACGGAGGCTCGGCTCTCCTTCTAGCGTCAAAAATGCTGTTAAGATTTTTCATCTTACATCATTGAAACTGATAATGAAGTAATTATCATACTAATTACCTTAATGGTTTTGAATTAGCAAAATTAAGTGGTATTAAATTTTCCGTTAAATAGTAATTATTTCGAAGGTTGCTTACCTAATTAGATAGTTGCATTTTAATTGTTTGTTATATATTCCACTGATATTTAATTATAATACAAATAAGGTAAGATTCGGTACTAACAACTAAGCAGGTAAATAAAAAATTAAGGATGTAACGACCCAGGATTTCAATCATTGAATTTGGAATATTTAATTGATTTTACATATTGAAAGGTTGATTTTATAAGTTAAATAACTTGGATTTCAAATATAGCGATTTATTTGATAATTAGATTGTTAAATTTAATATTTAGAATTGTTTAAATTATTAAATCTTGAATTTAATATGAATGAGAATGATTTCCAAAGTTGATTTAAATTCCATTTGAATAGGAATAAAGGTAGTAAACTTTTAATTTAGATGTAAAAGTGATTAATTTGGTTTTTATAATTATTCATTTTTAATTAACGTTTAAAATAGCCTTCCAGGGCACTATCTCGGATTTTGATGAGACTAGTTCCATTAAACCCGTATCAGTATATTATAATATGCCATCAAATTTCGTGACGATTGGATGTATCGTTTGGACGTGTGAGATCGAAACATGTAGAAATTTATTTAAAGGAATCTAAATTAATATAACTCGATTTTGAAAAGTTAACTTCTGTGTATGATGGAATTGGCTCATGATATATATTACAATGTTAGGAATAAGAGTATAACATATGAATGCTAGGCAACAAGCTTCGTTTGGAGTTTGAAATTTTCTCGGATGAATAGTGTCGTGAAATTTTCCATATAAGGACTTGAAAATTTTATTTTTGCAATCAAAAACCCTAGCTTTCTATCAGCTGCCTCCTTTAAAATTTTAATGGCCGAAACTTAACCAACCTCTTCCATCGATTTCTCTCCTTCCACGCACTTTTAACCTCCGACTACTACTAGAAAGATGGAGAGATCGACGAGCTCTATGCAATCATTGGCTGGATCGTCTAAGAATGGAGGCATAAGGAGGCCGTGTTAGTGCGACCTAAGGTTGGACATGGCGAGTGATTTTGGAAACCGAGTACACCGTCGTTGGGGGCATAGGCGTGGCTCATGATGGCGAAGACTATCGCGGCATTGGATCGAGCTCCAGTGAAGCGGAGGAGGCGCGACGTTCGAAGAAAATTCGACAACGATGGTTTTTTTTTCACGGCTTAGAAAACATATACAAGGGAGAGAGAAGAGGGAAGTTAAGTAATTGAATTTTTAATTAATTAAGTTAATGATAATTCATAACCTTTTCGTACGAGGTCCAAATCGAACGCGACAAGTTGTATTGCGTCCGTATCGACAAATACTACGCTACGAAATTAAATTAGATGGATTCGAAGCTAGTGGATTAAAATTGAACGTCTGCCCGTTTTAATTCAAAATGGAATGTTTTGACGACTATTAAATCAATGTAAGTTAATCTCACCTTTTTGGCTAACCAGTAATATTTATAGTTGATAAAAATTATTGAATAATTGTTTGGATGATTTACTATATTTATTAGTTGGTTTGGATATATTCCTACCCGTGGAGCGGATGAGACTCTATTACGTTCTCGTGTAAGATCGGATGACCCATTATATACGCATCCCACCTCGAAGCGGTTGATTTATACTTTTATGATTATGTACTGTATGTGATGCATGGGGACAGGTTGGGGGGATCCAATAGGATTCCTTATACTATTGATTTTTTTTCATATAATTTGATATATGATAAGTTGGATGCTATAATTGATGAGACAGACATGATTTTTCTTATTTAGTGCTTTAGTAGCACTTGGCCTGATATTTTGGTATTTTAGAATACCATTAAATAGTGATTGATTTTAAAAGAGGATTTCAAAGTAATTTTGGAAATTATATACGTTTTAAATATTTTTTCTTGAATTATTTGAAAAAGTAATTTATTTTAAAATCAAAGGTTTTAAAAAAACAAAATTGAAATATTTTGATATAAATATTTATTAACATTTTATATAAAGTGATATATATAGGCACATATATTATAATTTATTTATAAAGGTGAAATTTATAAATAAGATAATTTACAAAATTGATATTTTACAAAGAAAGTGAAGATTTGTAAAATCGTATTTTCGTTAGTATAAGTATGGATTTATAAATGGTATTTATAAATAAAAGGAAACTATTATCATTAGATAAACTAGGAGAAAAATAAATCAAATGGTGAATTTATCATATGATGTGGATTGATATTTTAGAAAATACTTGACTCTATTTTGGAAATTGAAAGTGAGGGTAAATTGGGACTGTTAAACGAAATTTTATAAATAGAAAGAAATTTATAAAAGAAAGTATACCTATAGGGGCAAGGTTAAAAATGCTTGAAATTATATTTTGAATGGGACTTTATGAATAAGTGAGATTTAGAAAGGAATGGAGATATAAACGGGGTTCATAAATAAAAGGATTTTATGAAAGGAAATTTCATAAGATATAAGAGCTTTATAAATATGGAAACGATTATGTGGAAAGTTAAGTATGGATTTTTATCAAGAAATTATGATTACGTTTTAGAAGCTATTTATTTATATTAATATTGTTTTAAAGTTGTTATAAATATTTTAATATTTGAAAGGTTAATTTATTAGAATATTAAAATGGTTGGAAATCAAGTATGAATATTTATCAACATAGTTTTGGAGATTAATTATTTTTATTTATAAAAATGTTGAAGATAAAGTCGTTACTGTTTATTAAAATGTTTTGAAATTTATCAATTACTATTTTTAAGATCTTTAAAGTTAATACTTATTTATTTATAATGTTTATTATTATGTAATAGTGTTTTAAAGTAAATGTTTCAGCCCTTAGATCCTACCGGTGTCATCTATCCACATTGTACAATGTTTGATGCACCTAGATTGCTAACTTGTTTTTGGCAGGAAGTTTTAGATGAAGGCAGGATCTCCTGAAATTGGAGCATAAATATTTGAAACCGTGGAGGGAGACTTCAAATTTGAATTAGCTTTGCATATAAGTCCTTATGAGGGGAACTATTTGCACTGCTCTTTCTTTCCAGGGTAAGCTGTTTTTCCTTTATCATTTTGTTTTGATGAAGTAATGAGTTGTGCCTTTTTTATACTTTGAGCGACATTAGGATTTGTGAAGTTAGTCCATGCTGTCTGGAGCCTTTCACTTGTATGATGCTTTGCCGAGATGGTTCTAGCTAAATTGCACTCCCACAATCTTTTGTGTTTATTTCAACATTTGTATTGAGGATGAGTTGCCTTGTATGAGTTATAGTGCTAGTTTAACATCGGACTACTCCTGCTCTGGCTTGCTCCGGCCTGCTCTTAGCATAAGGATATGCAAGCAATTGTGATCGGACGCCTGCATCTTTGCTTTTCTCTAACTAGCGTAGATCTGTGGCAGAGTGAACTTTAGGTAACCTTCTGTGTAGCCCTTGGAATGCTTTGGTTCCTTGTGGTACTACTCAATGAGTACTCCATGACTGCAGGGAAGATCTGTGCTTGAAGGAGTTAACAATGCATAAGTTGTTAGATTTAGTAATCGGACCTAATGGGTCCTTTGGACGTAGAGCAGTTTTGGTAACAACCTGTACCTTCACAAGTCTAAATTTCAACAAAAATTGATATCCAAGTCCATCAACGCATAAATCATTGGTTTTGGTACCTACAAATAAGCATGGGAATTATAGGAGATTGATAGGAATCTAAACTCATACCAGAAACAATAATAGGATAAGAATACTGATTGTAACTACTACCTTGGAATTAATGGTATTCCTTAGATAGTAGATTTTCATATCAACATTGAGCATGAGAGAAAAGAAGACTACTCCAACAACTAAACATAACCAACTCCAGTGAACTGTTCCTCTAAATCTAAAATTTGTGTTGTAATGAGGAGGAGGGTCAGAACAACGTTCTAGTGACTGGAAAATCTATCAACAGTCCATAACACAAATTTTGACTAGCTGGTTTCCATTTAATTGTTATGTCTATTAAGGTTAGCAATTCTAATCAAACCTTGCATTGTACGCACGATTACTAATCAACCCATTCCCAAGGTACAAAATACTAATGAAGCCTTATCAATCACCAAATACTTTCATATCCATTTGCCACTTAATAGTTCTAAATATGAAACGGGCTTCTAATATCACCATATAAAAGAGAAATAAGCAGAATCTGCCATTTAAGACCTCAATAGAGGTAGACCCCGTCATTTATGACCTATTCAAGGTGGACTTCTAGCATCGTCATTATTGGTCTGTTGGACTTAGCTATAGAGACTTTGGACTTAGCTATAGAGAGTTAATACCTTATTAATAAGGACTAGGCATGCCTCTAACCATTTAACACTTGTTTATAGGTAGGTCATTTCCATTTAATACCTAACCCCAAGGCGGACTCCTCATTGGTACTATCTAGCTGATATTGCTTGAAATCTCATTAGGCTACTTAGTACTTCTTTTATAAGAGAGAGGCAATTCCTAAATCAATCACTTAGTAACTTAAACCCAAACCAAACCCTTTTTGATATATCCATCATCACTCTTAATTATAAATATGGAATCTCATTGGGTTATTTCTTTCGGTAGGGAGGTGGGCATTGCAATAGCCGCGTAATACCTCAACACCAAAGTAAACTTTTTTGGAGGCATCCTTAATTATTTGGAATCTCACTAGGTAACTTAATACCCCCTTTTAGGAGAGAGGCGAACCAACAGCCACTTTAATACCTCAAACTAGAAGCGAACCCCTATGGAGATATCCCACAACCGCTCCTAATTTCAAATTTGGATCATTTAATACTTTCTAATTGGAAAAGAGGCGAGCCCTCAAACAACCACTAAATACCTCTAAACCCAAAGCAGGTCCTATCTCTCACAAAGTCATGGTTCCTTGGATTAGTGATATCTCACATCAGTAGTAAGTACACCCGACTGTTGGTAGCCTCAAAGTGAAGGGCAGTCTTCCGTCGAGTTACTCTACTGACCTTGCATCACTAACCTACTAAGTCAAATTAATTATCCTAAGTCTTTACTTATACTATCTTAGGTTGATAATGAACTTAGCTTACTAATTCCCTTTTTATTTAAGGCAATAAGATTTACCTCAAATACTTCTCTACCCATAAATCCTCTTTAAATGCTTATAAATGTCAATTTGTCCATAAAATCCTAATGGACATTTCTTAATACATTTATGTGATCTAATTTCAAATTAGTAAGCTTTTTATATCTATTCCATTTTTATTTGTCCTTTTTATCCATTTGTCCCTATTAATTGTAACTTCTAACTCATTTCCATTAATTGCTCATTAATTGGAGTTACAATCTTTAACTAACATATTGTAACCTCTAATCTAATCTAATCCTATCCATTATTTCCCATTAATTACCATTAATTTGGGTTACAATCTTTTATTCCCTATTAATTATTGGCAATTCCTAATTTATTGCCCATTAATAGGAATTACTACATTTCTCAATTCTACCTATTCGCCCTAAATATAATAATAACTAACGAACGTTACGCATAAATAGCATCACGAATAAATGCTATTCTTATTTATTAACACAATAAATGCGTATAAGCTACATATAAAACTATCTATTTTTTATCTAAATATATTATAGTCATAAATATTTACCTAGAATATGCTTTCCATATTTAATTTGCTGGAATTAGATTACTTAGGAAGATTTTCCGCTATGATTTCCATATATTGGTTTTAACACAAAGGGGAAAGATTGACTCCGTTTGAAATTACAAGGAATGTATAATTTCTTTTTAATTGGAATAAATAGTGTAAACTATGGAGAATAAACCTATACTTTGCATATATCTTTCCTTTTTGTTTGTGGGTATTTCTTATTAAATCAAATGTCGCCCTTACGAATGGGAAAAGGTGAAACAATTTATAAAAGTCGAACTGATGTTCTTCCCACAAATTAAATTATGGAAAATCTACAACACAGCACAAATTGGATAATAATCCAAAAATCATATTTTACACCCAAGTAAAGATCTAGAATAAAAATATACAACATTCAAATTCTAAAATCTTTGTAACTGATTTCCAGATCTAGGTGTAAACATATTTCAAATTAGATCTAAGGCAAGAATATGTAGCAATAGTTTTTTACTGTTGTTTAAGCCTACAATTATTTAGGCACAAAAATCAAACATGTGCTAACATAATAGATTTAAAATCCAAAACAATATATAAAATTTCTCACTTACCTTTTAAAAGCGATCCTAATCTCCAAATCTAAAGTAGAACCTTAAATTCAACTCCGAATTCTTTTTAATGCAAGAAATATGTATAAAAAGGGTATATACATACATTAGAATTATAAGAGGTTTGGGATTGGATGAGAAAATAGATACATACATATAAATTACATTAAATACGCGTATAGTTGATTCTCTTCTCTTCTCCTTTTTATAAGATTTTTCTTCTTCTCCAATTTATAAGAATATAGATATAAATATCTTATTTGTATAATTTAGAAAGAAAGTGGAGAAGAAGAAATGTAAGAGCTTCATTTCTCTATTCAGCAAAATATGAGAAGAGAAGGAAGGGTTAGGCCTGAATTTATAGGCGTTAGAATCAGTCAGAACTATACGATTTAAATTATACAATCCGAGTCGTACATGGCCTAGGTTTACTAGAGCCATCCACATAAAGCGGTCGACCGCCCCCTTCCTAGGAGTCGACAGCCCCTGGTCGACCGCTATAATATGAAGGTTTATCTGTGTGCCACAGATAATTAATTTAAAACGTTAATTAATTCTAATCGAATAATTTTCATTTTGAATTCATTTTTTGTTTGCAACTTCTTCATTTGGATTCCGATCGTAAAACTTCAAATATGAAAATAGCTGAGAATTTCTTCACGAAGGCAATTGTGCAAGTTTCATGGTCAAATTTCATTGTTTTCACAAATTCCATTTTTGAAGTTAAATTAGTTAACTAACTAATTAAATAACTAATGCCAAATTACAGGATGTTATATTCTTCCCCCCTTAAATGGAATTTCATCCTCGAAATTTCACAATGACTAAATCATGGTTTTGGCTCTAAATTATCCTAAACTACACAACCAATGAGTATACAACCAATTTTGCAACCAATGTGCATAAGTGCATAGTGTATGATTGTATCAAGATATATAAAATATGTATGCAAAATGATTCTAAATCGGATCCCCCTATATGAATGCATATCTTTTGAAAACATTTTTGGAAACATGATGCAAGCAACCTATATATATATATATATGTATGTATGTATACACACTGGTAGTTCTATATGTATGCAGCTTTTTGATATATCTTTTCAACCAAAATCTCCATACACCTATGAATAGAGGTATGAATCAACCAATTTTGTATCTAATTCCTACCATCCAAAAATCTATCGGGTCGAACAATCGCTTTCTAAACTTTACTCCTATGCCAACAAAAGAAATTAGGTGGAGAATTTAACATTTTTACCACTCTATAATCTTCCTATCCCCGTCGTGCATTGGAAATTTCCTCACTGTCCTGGTCTTACACCAAATTTTCCACATACAAAAAGCACAATGAGGCTTATTTCAAGCTCTAAAATGAAATTAAGTCTAAAAATAGACACATGCGCATCGTTGACAAGATATGGAAATATAAATTCTAAAGTTAAAATAGCTTTTCCCTTATTATTGCTTGGATTTATCGCATCATCGATCCTAATGCACCGCAAAATCCACCAATTCTAACTCTATATGTCTTCCTACGCTTAACATGTGGCTTTCAAAATCAAATATTTCACAAAAATCTTTCTCCTTTTTCAAATTTGTATGTAATCTGAAACATAAAATCCCAAAATATTTAGATGCACATTTACCCTTAAAATAAAATTTTGAACAAAAACTCTGAAAGTAATTTAAGAGTAAAAAATAACTAAAACACAAAACCTCTTCTTCTTTTTCAAAAGAGAAACTTTTCAAATCAAGAGAAACTTTTTGAACTATTTTCCTTCTCAAAAAATTGATAAATGAAACCATAATTTCAGCGTAGTCAGAAGTCGGTTGTGAGCTAAACGCATAAACCAAATTCTAAAATCCCACAACTAACTTTAACCCATAAATTTAACATTTTACATAAAGAAAAATGTCAGCACATTTATTACTCAAAAATTTAGCTTTTAAGGAACATGAGCAATGACCCGTGGTACCAAAACAACTTTACCATATCCTTCACTAAAATTTTCCTACTATACTAAACTTCCGGTCCTATATTGCATTTACTCTTAGTTAAATGACTTTATGAAATTGTCAGGTTTATACTGCTTCTTCACTATACATATATAAGAGTGGTTTGCATTTCTAGAAACAATAACACAGTACATAAATAGGAACTCATAATATTGTGTGTGCCTTTTACAAGAGACAATTAAAAGTTACAACCCAAAAAACCTTAAAGAAAAAAATGCTGGAAGGGAAAAGACAATAGCACCATAAACCCTAAAATAATGCCTACAGACTACGATATGCCTTGCTCCGCAGCTAGAGCTGGATCCATTGTTGCGACCTTTAAATGATCATAGCATGGCGGCTATATACCTATTCTCATGACGTTGGCGCCGCTGGTGTTGCTGACGGCTTCAGAATTGTCATCTTCCTAATGAAGGATCCAATAATGGCAGAATGAACCTTTTACTAAACTTCCTCTCCATGGAGGTTCACCTGTATTACATAAAGACAAGAGTGGATAGGAAAATACAGAAAGTGACTATGGTGTGCTAATCCTTGATCAATAAATTACATCATAATGTGTGGATCCAATTGACGGCGATGCCACCAATATTTGCATATGTGGTATTCCACGCTATAGGATAAATCTAATCGTAACTTCCAGTCTTAGGGATGACCTGTTGTCAAATGATTCACATAATCAGAAGGGCAGTCAGACGTAGATTATCCATCTCTGAACCATCGACATCCTATGATATGATATGTTGTAAAATCTTTGAGTCGGTCACTTCAAAATCATCCAAGTCCATGACCTTCGCAAAGGCCTCTAAAACCTTAGCGAGATCATCATTAGTCAGCTCAATTAAGACCCCCTTCACCTCCGAACGAATCAAAATTTTGCCTCCATCAAAATTATGTGCCAACAGGACCTCGAAAAGCTAGATGCAACATGGGTAACATTCCCGCTCAAAGGTCTCGAAGTAGAGGATTGATGCAAATCCTACCATGACAAATAGCTCTTCCAGCCCAAAAGCGGCAAAACCTTCTGCTCATTTCGATCCAGCCAAGTGGCCTCTTGAGGTTGAGACCATAATGATGCAAGGAAAAATCGATAGTGCGGAAAGGTATTTTGGTCACTACAACAAAATAACCATATTACAACCTTACATTTACAACCAGCAAAAATTGACAGTTGTAATAGATATTTTTTAACAACTATTTTATTTCAGCTGTTGTAATAGGTATTTTGTAACAACTGTCTTGTTTCAGCAGTTGTAATAAAGGCACTTTTAACAACTATATTTGTATAGCAATTGTAATATATATTTATAACGACTGCTTTCAACTGTTGTAACAAATATTATATTTCATCAAATAGGGACTTTCCATCCCTCCTTTTGTTTCTTCGGCCGCCAAAACGTGAAAAAACAAACCTAAATCGCTCATGTTTTTGAAAACCTAAACGCAAAAAAAAAATCCAAACCAACAAACTAATTTGTTTTCCCTCTTTGTAATAATTTAGTCACAGATCCAAAAAACCCTAGATCATCGTCGTTGTCGATCACAGGCCGCAACTATCGCTCCTAGATTGCTCGTGCTCGCAGCCTGTACTCGCCCGTGCTATCACTCAAATGGTTTGATCTTTTTCATTCTTTTTTAATCTGTTGATTTTAATTTCGTTTTTCTAGGTTATTTTTATTGATTGCATTTGGTTGCCGGAGACTCTATTAGTATTTTTATTTCTCTTTGCAGTTGTACTAGTAGGAGAATCAATCGATTCATTTGGAGAATTCGATGGTCTTTAACTGTTGAATGTTTTACATCAGGTAGAATTCAACTTCTTTTCTTTTTTCTTCGTTTTGTGTTATGTGTAGGTGCGTAATCATGGTGTAAAATATGCATGCTAGTAAATTAATGCCTTGGTGATAATTTAAATAGAGATTGCAACTCCACCATGATGGTTGTAAATATATTTTAATATAAGACTAAATGTTGTTATTGCTCACTTAGACCTTCTTGTTTTATTATTTTGCTGTGACCTATCATTGAATATCAACCAATTGTTTGTCAACAATGTTGGCCATTTGCTTACTCAAATAAACAGAGAAGGAAAACACTAAAATTACCACAAATTTTGTGGTAGATCTATACTAACAGAAAGAAAGGTTATGTGGAGACCATGGGGATCCATGTGTTTTGTTCAGAACTTGTTCTTTCTTTGTGGTACTAAATCATGGTAAAAATTATGGTAAGTGTAGCAGAAGAAAAGCTGGGTTTTTTAATGCAAAACGTTGCATTTGACAGTCATGATTTTGGTATTTTTCCTTGTGAAATTTGACATATGCAACCTTCTTTTTGTGTTTGCTATCAGGAGTGTTATACATGAATATGTATGTATTCATTATAGCAAAAGGGTTCAAAATTAAGGTTTTCATAAAAGTTTAGATACTGAGATTAAGATTGCATATAGTGCAACTCAGCAAGATCATATTGTTTATGGAAACATGTGAATATTTTATGTATACTTCCAAACATTCAGCTATTATTTATGTGTGTGTGTGTGTGTTTAAATAAGTTTTTATTTTAATTATAAAGTCTATAGTGGTATTTTCTAAATGGGTTGGTTTTCCTGCTAATATAAGTCAAACTGATATGCTTTCATCAATCTTAGTTTTGTAGAAACAACCACTTGGAATACCAATTTTCTTCAAGCTTATCCAGTCATGCGAATGAGATCCTCTCTCTCCCCATTTGATCTCCATTCTTTGTTTTTTTATTAAATCAAACAAATTAACAATATTTACATTTTATTTGTTGAAGAGATTGGATGAGACATTGGATACAATTTTTTTGTAGACATGAAATCCCATCTAAGTCTTATGCATTATACTTCATGGTATTTTTAAATATTACATTATAATAGTTTTTTGTTTTTTTGGAAATTATGTAGATGGTGACTGAACTAAGCTTTGTTTAATGAATTAGAACTTCATAATAACAAAAAATCAGTATTACAAAGCAAAACATGAGAGGTGAAACATGTTGAGAAAGAATTGTAATGAACCAAATTGTTCTATATTCTCTAAATATTATGGATAATATTTTTATGATAAGTGCTTGGATGTTCTACTGCATGATTATGTCAATTCCCAAATTTTTATATATGTATCAATTTAATGTTTCTTGTCATTTCTTCCTATAAATCTTATATGGTAGAAGCTCAAATAGCTGCATGCTTTGAGGACCTCCTTTACTTTTACATTCCCAAAACACTGGTGAAAAACACTCTTTACTTACAACCATCAAACCAATTTTCTTCCTCTCTCTCCTTTCTTTGCTCCACCTTCAGTCCCTTTTCATTCACTAATTTCTTTATGTTCCTCATGTCGATTGTCAATCCGCCGGTTGTTATTAATACGGCGGTCTCTCCACTCCGTTCCATTTGTTATGACAATAACTTGGTAACATCTCAAGGCATCTTTCTGGGAGATGATCCCTTCACATTTTCACTTCCCACTCTTTTAATGGAGATGTCCATTATCTTCGTCAGCACCAGAGCCGTTCATAAGATCCTCTGTCGCATAGGCCAACCTCGTGTCGTTTCTCAAATCGTCATAAGTTTTCATGCGTTTATATATAAATTGTTTACACAAATATTTGCATCTGATATGTGAACATAGACCTATATCTCAGATGAAAAATAAGCTGAAAAATAAACAAAAGTTCTTATGAATATCCATGAAAACCGGACGCTATCTATAAACTGTTGACGTGATATCAGGACTCTATTACATTTATTTGACAGACATGGATCATTCTTGGCCCATCAGTCTTTGGCATAAGCGAAAAGTTCCACAATAACCTCTTCCCAATATATGGTGTATTCATCCTCGACGTACTCTCCATCATAAGCCTTGTCCTTTTCTTCTTTTCCATTGGAATCATGACTGACCTCAGCCTCGTCAAAAAACATGGAAAACGCGCTGTTGTCAACGGCATTGTTAGTTCTCTAATTCCCTTCCAATGCAGCTCTGCCATATTATTCTTCTCCCGTGATTCCTTCCAAAAGGATCTCCAATGCAAATATCTCATCCTTTATCTCACTGCTCGCCTTTCCCTAACTTCTTTTTTAGTTACTATCGATGCCTTGGATGAGCTTGGATTACTTAACTCCAATTTGGGTAGTACAATGATTTCTGCTACTTTGATTGCAGATATAGGTACTATATCCTCTCAAGACTGTTTAATTACATATATATATATTAAATATTTAGGGTATATGAGTCTACACTAACAGTCCCGACAACTCTATGTAGATGGTACTTTTAAAGAATACCATCAGTTGAAATAGAGTTTAGGAATCACTATAAGGTACAGTTAAGAGAGTGATTGTGCAGTGCAGGCTCCTAATGCTGATATATTTATGTGTAGAAATAAAGTCAGGATTTACCACTGTCCCAGGCTATAAGAACTAACTAGTAATATGTAACCAAAATTATAAATTGGTAACCGATTTATAGGATATTTGATCTCAAAACATCAACATCTACAGTACAAAGTTCTTGCCGTTTTACTAATGGTCTTACACATCTAAATTAGTACTTTCTACTACTTATAAGATTATTAGAATTTTCATTCAAACTATAATATACATAGCATTGCTTCTTGTTTATAATATGAATGATTTCTACATACATTGGATGTAGGTAGTTGGGTGCTGACTGTAGGGATAACAATGTCAAGGCTAATTATAAAGGCAAAATCACCATCTATGGCATCACTGTCAGCGCTATCATTAGCTGGTTTTATGATACTTATTGCATATGTGGCATGCCCCTTTATTTTAAAGTTGATAGCAAAGACTCCTACTAGAGATTTGGTTGGAGAAGGCTGCTTCGTGACAGTGCTTATAGCAAGCTAAGTGTCATCTTCCTTTCAAGTGAGTGTTTCTCATTCACCATAGTGTCTAAGTTCATTATTTCAGTTGTAAGTTAAGAGTTTGAATTAGTATATTTGCAGTTCTTTGTGCGAGAAAAGATCAAGAATATCAGTTCTGTTTAATAAGCCTGCAAATGTTGAACAAGTATATACCATGATAAATGGTCATGGATACAGCCTTACAAATATCAATTCCCTCATGTTTCTGTTTAATCAGAGAGGAAACAACATCTTCCGTATGAGTTTGTCGATGCACTGCTGTTAGAACGTGAGTTGTTAAAAGTCAGTTTATATATATACAGACACAAAACTGTGTGCATGTAATTAAATGATGTGCATGTGTCCCTGTAACTGTATTCAAGCATTAAAAGTTAGACATGTATTTTTAAGCTAGGCAGTATTGTATAAAAATAATTATATATATGTGTGTGTGGGTTTTGTGTGTTCTATGTGCTAGTCGAGTAAGTAAATATACAGGTATATTATATATACGAAGGAAACTATTATTATGGTAGGATATTGAACATGACAGAACATAGCTGCTACTAGTCATGGGTTTACCTGGAACTTTATTTGTTCTAATATATAACTTGCAAAATAATTTATACTTTTGTAGTATATATTTCTCAAGTCAGAGGCTTTTGCATGAAATTTGGTATTCAATATGTGATGTGAATGTGGCTGTCCAATGGAGATGTGTGGTAGGTGTTGTGAGTTAAAATGTATTTTGGTGTGTGTGATGTGTGTTAATTTCTAGTGTGCATGATGTGCTTTTAAGGTGTGTAGTGTGTTCTTTTGTGTTGAGGAGCAATAACATGGGTAGTCTACGAAAGTTTTAGGTATAAATACATATCATTATGTATAATAAAAAACTACTCATTTTCTTTCTAATAGTAATGCTCCAGTCACGTTACACTTTTTCATTTTCCTTCTTCCTATTTTGTTACAATCTATTATCAGTCTCCTTTTGAATGTTGCTTGCTTTATTATTTCATTGCCTGAGAAATTTATTTGTTTACTTTTGTTATAGTTGTCAGGTTATAGTTGTCATACATGAACGTTATTTACTAAGGTTAATGAATAACTAAAGAAAGTTTAATTATGTTATTGATCGTTATTTAATACCAAATTATATTATATTATATTATATATTTTTGTTGATGATGATAGCATTTCTAATAATTCTTTTTATCATTCTATTTATTTTAGTCTTCCTAACTTAAAAGTTAGAGCACGTCTACATTTTTTATATTTAAACTGGAACATAGACATCTTTTGATCAAATAGTCCAAACAATAGGATATGCCATCAAGGTTTGAGTTTAGAGAATGTCCAGTATCTACATGGTCTTCTGCTAATATATAAATAAAATAATATGCTTTATATTTTGTAAAGACTAAGGAAAATAATGATGTCTTAGCATATTGGCTATTAAATGCGTCTACATTATTATTGCTTCTTCATCGTACTTTGAAACTCAATGATGCAACAGGCATGGCTCCACGGTGCAGACGTTCATCATCAGCCACTCTTTTAGGCAGAACGACTCAACTATAGGACACTGACTTTCTTGTTTTGGTTAATTAGCTATTTTTTCATTATGATATTTGCTCACTAGTTTAATTTGCACCTTTTAGAGCTTTAGGGGAACTCCTCAAGGGGCGAGCCTTAACTTTGTGAATGAAAACTTGGCTGGTGGCATGGATTCATTACGCCAAGTCAAAGCCAGGTATCTGCATTGCTTTTCAAGCAACAACTCACTGCATATGTAAAAAAGATATATGAAAAGATCCGCGTGAATTTGAAGAAAGAAATTTCCCCTTTCATGGGTTATGTATTCAGGTATTCTAAATACGATACATAATTCCTTGAACGATGACTTTTTTTGATGATTTTACTAATTTTAATTTCTTGATCTTCCTAGGCCCCGAGAAAATCAAGAGCAAGTTTGGTAAAAGGAACCCAGCGAACTTTAGCTAACACTGCAGCACAGGTTGCACTCATTGCTCATTAGCAAGGGATTGTACAAAGCTTTGGAAATTTTTTGAGCACATCGAAAGCTAACCATGTCAGTGGATGTTCATTTTTCTTGCATTTTAATGAATTGTTAATTTTGACTAAAGCACAGTATAGTGAACATCTGGAAGCACTAATATTTCTCTTGTAGAGTATTTTCTTAATCATTGTAAAAATGCATTTCATGTTTCTGTTCCAGGTGCCTTCCTTTTATGTCTGAAAAGTCTTCACTTGAATATTTTCCTTCATCATTGTTGAACTATTTAACTGGCATTGCTATATATATCCTTTGTTTTAAAGAATACTAATTTTACAATACAAACATTCACATTGGCATTTATAAATACTGAATAGTAGTGACAGCTTTCCATTACGAACACATTCTCCTATTAAGAATAGAATGTTGCTCCTTCGGTAATGGTGAATGTGTTGAGGCAGGATTAACTGAACTTGAACACTAATGCTATAAAGCAACAGACAAGGTAATCTCCTACTCCTGCACTCTTGCAACCTCTGATTAATAACATCTCTACCATATTCTAAATTCGATCACTTGTAACATTAGCTATACATAAAGTTTGTGATAAATCTTTTATTTTTATGCTATATCTTAGAACTATGAAGGTGGTATAAGTTTATTCATGTTTCTTATAAATGTGGATGTGCAATATGCAGGTTCAGCTTAGGATAAACTGAAGCACATCAGATAGGCTTTGGTATAACAGCTTTTTTACCAGTCAATGTACAAAAAATAATGTTGGATAAGAAGGTCAGGTTGATTATATTTCCATTTCATAAGTTGTCGGATGGAGCAAGAGAAATGTTGAAGGCGACGTTGCAAAGTCTTAACAAGAATGTGCTTGATTTTGCACTGTGCTCCATTGCAATATTAGTGGATCGTGGTACTCCCACTGTTAACATTGTTAAATTATTTTAATACCTAGTTAAAAAAAAGTAGTCCGTAAATCTATAACTATCATGAAACCCACACTCTCTTAAACAATTTGATTGTCATTTTTGAAATTCAATTTGGTTTGCGTCTTTTAGTGGCGTTTTAGTGCTTTAGTCAAATAAGCTTGCATTTAGGACTATAGCTGGATAATAGTTTTATAAAAAAATTGGTTAAAGAGGAGAAAATAAATATTGGCTTGATCATTCCAACCAAGAGTACTGAAGTTTATACAGGATTTCAATTGGCACATGTTTGCATCTAATTGTTGACTTCACATAACAATCGATCCATTCATTATCGGTAGATTCTATTCTTCCTTCACTTTCATCTTTTCAGCACCAACCCCAAATTCATTTGGATAATTTCGCAAGTTTTTTTGTAGGTAAAGAAATGCAATAATTAGGCACTAATTAAGATTATACCATTTTATAGACTATGATCGATATCTGTACTAAAAAGCAGCAGCTTACCCTTATAACATGTTGTTGCTATGAGTTATAACCAGTGATAACCTATTATGTTATAGCATCTGATAGCTCAATATATATGTTAGTAGCAATTGTTAAAATAACATGTGAAAGCTACATTCATAATATGCAATAACCTATTGGTGTATACCTTTTGCCTTATAACATTTGGTAGCTATGAGTTATAACCAGTGATGACTATGTATGAAGGGATGAAGTGGTTTGAATTTAGCCTGCAAATAAGGATAAAAGACCTCGTTTTTCACTAACAATGTGTCTGTAAGTAAAGCCATCTATAACGGACTAAAAAATCACTACTGAATTGCAATCGTGTATAATCCTTAAGAGTGAACCAGCTAGAGTTGGAGTTGATTCTATTTGCAGACCCTTTAATAATGAAAAATAAGAATAAAAAGACTGATGGAATTTTTTAACAGTAGTGAATAACGTATTGAAATCTTAAGTAGTAACTCTAAAATAAGCCATCATATTGTTCTTCCTCCTTCGTAATCACATATACGTGAACTAGCATAATGCTTTATTTTTTTTAACCATAATACTTTAATTTTGCTGTCTCATCGGAGTAGCAACAACGTCACAACTGGTGTTAATATACAATTTCAGCAGCAGCCTAGAAAGTGCAAATTATTGAGTTGGTAAAGGAATGTTGTTGAAGAAGCAACAATCGCACCTACCGACCATACTGTTTTAGTGCATCATGTACCACTAGGAGCATATACTTGGAAAGTTTGGGTCGATGTAGTGGTGGATCCTGAAGCTCTTATATTTAGGCCTACTTTAGTATCTATATGAGTGGACAAGCGGTTGGGAAGCCTATTGCTTGGTATAAAGAGTTTATCTCTTTAGATTAGTACGTATATGTACCTTCACTGATTTATGTTATGGATTTAGTTATGTTTTGAAACGGAGTTATGAGTTCACAAATAGTGTAAACTTGAATTGTTTTGTGAATGTGAATGGTTCGTGTTGTTTCAAGTATTTGAATGATTGTGGTTATTATTAACGAAATATTGGTTTTAATTATAATATCATGAAATTTATGGTTAATAACAATTGTGAAAAGATGAATTATAGTAGTTTGTAGCAGTTGTAATAATATTTGTTGCAACTGTCATCACTAGTTGTAGTAGATCCTATTACAACTATTACAAACTGTTGTAAAATGTTAACGCAACAGGTGAAAACAGTTGTTAAAATATTTATTACAACTGTCGTAAACAGTTGTAAATAAGTCTTTTACAACTGCCGAAAGCACTTGTAAATAACTCTTTTACAAGTTATTTGCAGTTGTAAAAAGACTTTTTAGAACTGCTTTTGCAACTGTACGTACCCGTTGTAAACTAAACTCGCTCTATTACAACTGCGGATATAAAGACTAGCGGGTGCCAGTTGTAATAGATCTATTACAACAGTTTTTGGCAGTTGTGAAAGGATATTTTTGTTGTAGTGGGTCTAAGAAGTGGTCGGAGGGAGGAAATATGGTTTAGATCTGGAGTGGTGGTGAGGCGAGATCTAGCGTGCGAAACCAGCACATGGGGAAATAAGGCTGCTACTCAGGAAAATGGCATCGCCCAAGGGAGGAACGGAATAGAGAGGCTGATACTTGGAAGGGGAGGAGGATGACGGAGATTGGGTTCAGCTGATTGAGAAAGGAGGAATGAAAGAATGAAATTGGGGGAAACTGGACGTGGCTTTTATAGTCACGTTCTAGTTGTGTCAAAACCCGGATAATTGGTAGACCACTCTAGATCTACCGCTACGTGGTCAACTTCTAGACGGGCTTTGGGCGTTAATTGAATTTTGATGCAATTAGGATCAGATTTAAATAATAACCGTTTCGCACCGTCTCCTTTGATTCGACATGATCTGGAAAATTCTTGTCTTTGTCATGGTGGTGTCAAGGCCTACCGCCAGTCCTGAACCATGCTCCAACAATTCACAGTAGTCCCAACAAAAGTGCAGTGGAAATTTCCTCACTGTCCTGGTCTTACACCAAATTTTCCACGTACAAAAAGCACAATGAGGCTTATTTCAAGCTCTAAAATGGAATTAAGTCTAAAAATAGACACATGTGCATCGTTGACCAGATATGGAAATAGAAATTCTAAAGTTAAAATAGCTTTTCCCTTATTATTGCTTGGATTTATCGCATCATCGATCCTAATGCACCGCAAAATCCACCAATTCTAACTCTATATGTCTTCCTACGCTTAACATGTGGCTTTCAAAATCAAATATTTCACAAAAATCTTTCTCCTTTTTCAAATTTGTATGTAATCTGAAACATAAAATCCCAAAATATTTAGACGCACATTTTCCCTTAAAATAAAATTTTGAACAAAAACTCTGAAAGTAATTTAAGAGTAAAAAATAACTAAAACACAAAACCTCTTCTTTTTTTCAAAAGAGAAACTTTTCAAATCAAGAGAAACTTTTTGAAATATTTTCCTTCTCAAAAAATTTGATAAATGAAACCATAATTTCAGCGTAGTCAGAAGTCGGTTGTGAGCTAAATGCATAAACCAAATTCTAAAATCCCACAACTAACCATAACCCATAAATTTAATATTTTACATAAAGAAAAATGTCAGCACATTTATTATTCAAAAATTTAGGGCCCATTTGGTTTCATTTTGTATTTTGAGTTTTGTGTTTTCAACTAGCACTAAGAAACATAAAGAAATAAGAGGAGAAGTTTATAATTCTTAGCCGTTGCGACGACCAACGGACAACGAAGGAGTTGGATGGTTTCCCGTGCTTTTTTTATCTCTCGAAACATGAAAAACAAAATAAACTTGTTTTCTATTTTACATGTTAATTTCATTTTTCAAAATTGTTTGTTTTTTAACAATACGTACAACGGACGCGCTTTTGTATAGACGAAAACACAAAACTAAAACGACAAGCCAAATGGGGCCTTAGCTTTTAAGGAACATGAGCAATGACCTGTGGTACCAAAACAACTTTACCATATCCTTCGCTAAAATTTTCCTACTATACTAAACTTCCGGTCTTATATTGAATTTACTCTTAGTTAAATGACTTTATGAAATTGTCAGGTTTATACTGCTTCTTCACTATACATATATAAGAGTGGTTTGCATTTCCAGAAACAATAACACAGTACATAAATTAGAACTCATAATATTGTGTGTGCCTTTTACAAGAGACAATTAAAAGTTACAACCCAAAAAACCTTAAAGAAAAAAATGCTGGAAGGGAAAAGACAACAGCACCATAAACCCTAAAATAATGCACCATAAAAGCTAGAGCTGGATCCATTGTTGCGGCCCTTAAATGATCATAGCATGGTGGCTATATACCTATTCTCATAACGTTGGCGCCGCTGGTGTTGCTGACGGCTTTGGAATTGTCATCTTCCTAATGAAGGATCCAATAATGGCAGAATGAACCTTTTACTAAACTACCTCTCCATGGAGGTTCACCCGTATTACATAAAGACAAGAGTGGATAGGAAAATACAGAAAGTGACTATGGTGTGCTAATCCTTGATCAATAAATTACATCATAAGGTATGGATCCAATTGACGGCGATGCCACCAATATTTGCATATGTGGTATTCCATGCTATAGGATAAATCTAATCGCAACTTCCAGTCTTAGGGGTGACCTGTTGTCAAATGATTCACATAATCAGAAGGGCAGTCAGACGTAGATTATCCATCTCTGAACCATCGACATCCTAGGAAATGATCTGTTGTAAAATCTTTGAGTCAGTCACTTCAAAATCATCCAAGTCCATGACCTTCACAAAGGCCTCTAAAACCTTAGCGAGATCATCATTAGTCAGCTCAATCAAGACCCCCTTCACCTCCAAAAAAATCAAAATTTTGCCTCCATCAAAAATTATGTGCCAACAGGACCTCGAAAAGCTAGATGCACCACGGGTAACATTCCCGCTCAAAGGTCGCGAAGTAGAGGATTGGTGCAAATCCTACTGTGACAAATAGCTCTTCCAGCCCAAAAGCGGCAAAACCTTCTGCTCATTTGGATCCAGCCAAGTGGCCTCTTGAGGTTGAGACCATAATGATGCAAGGAAAAATCGATAGTGCGGAAAGGTATTTTGGTCTAAGAAGTGGCCAGAGGGAGGAAATATGGTTTAGATCTAGAGTGGTGGTGAGGCGAGATCTAGCGTGCGAAACCAGCACAGGGGGAAACAGGGCTGCTACTCAGGAAAATGGCATCGCCCTATGGAGGAACGGAATAGAGAGGCTGATACTTGGAAGAGGAGGAGGATGACGGAGATTGGGTTCGGCTGATTGAGAAAGGAGGAATGAAAGAATGAAATTGGGGAAAACTGGACGTGGCTTTTTTAGTCACGTTCTAGTTGTGTCAAAACCCGTTAATTGGTAGACCACTCTAGATCTACCGCTACGTGGTCAACTTCTAGACGGGCTTTGGGCGTTAGTTGAATTTTGATGAAATTAGGATTAGATTTAAATATTAACTGTTTCGCAACGTCTCCTTTGATTCGACATGATCTGGAAAATTCTTGTCTTTGTCATGGTGGTGTCAAGGCCTACCGTCAGTCCTGAACCATGCTCCAGCAATTCACAGTAGTCCCAACAAAAGTGCTGGGACCCAAAACAATTCAATAAACATGAAAATATTCAAGTTGATCTATCCTTCTTGCTTTTCACGGAAATATTTCTTCCAATAGCTGGTGGGTACAACAACACTTCAAACTACATACTCTAATAAAATTGAATGTCATTCATATCTTCTCCGTACCTTAAAGAGAGAAAATCTAAAAACCTCGATTATATAAATCGAGAAATCACCAAGCTAAATATATGCTCCTTTATACTTGTTTCTAAATAATAGAAACTATTTCATACCAAAACTTCCGTTAAAACATCAAACTTATATATATATTCAGAGTTTCCAAAAACCTTTTTAAACATAAATTTCTCAAATTAAAAAACTATTTCCTTGCCAAGAATCAAAATCAAGTCCTTACTAATATATACATATAAATATTTAAGGATTTCAAAAATTAATCCTTTATAAACTAAAAATTTCTTAACACGACTAACTTAGTGGTATACATATTTCTTTTAAAATTAAAATTTCAAAACTTTCCCAAAACAAAATTTCAAAAATAAATCCTTAAGAATAGAAATTCTTTGAAAACCTTTTTTCCAAAATCTAAGGCATTTCTAAAATATACTTTATAAAAATTTTCTCTAAGGTTTCAGACTAATGAATTGATATTAAATCTCCAAATAAAAATCTGATTTTCCATCAAAGAGGTGACCGATGAATGCACCCTAGAATAGACTTGCCTTTCGACAATTGCGACATATAGACTTTACTTTCCCGCCTATCTGGAATAAATGTGTCTCTGATTGGAATGCATCATCAAAATCCAAAATCACAAGGTAGCTAGATCTCAACCACTAAGTTGAACAACTTCGGTCTCCGGGATCCTACCATATGTTGTACTCATGCTCTTCATCAACAGCGCCTTACAAATCGCCAACACTCCTTATGGAACTTCGGAGTCGACATGAAAATCTTAACTCTAAGATATTTCCAAACCATGGTTGCTTTGTCCATTCCTTTGGAGTGGAACTACAACTACTTCTATGGTCAGAATTTTTAGAATCTAACATAAAAAATATATAATATTAGACAGAAAAGTAGGAATTCTTCTCTTATTTATCCTAATTCTTCTAATCTACTAACCTAGACTCTAACAACAAATGAAACAACTTGTACCTTCACGAGCCTAAATTTTGATAAAAATCAAAACCCAAGTCTATCAAGCATAGATCATTGGATTTGGTACCTGTAAATAAGCATGAGCATTATCAAAGATTGATAGAAGTCTAAAATCACAACAGAAACAATAATAGGATAAGAATTCTGATTATTACTACTACCTTGGAATTAATTATATTCCTTGGAAAATGGATTGTCACATCAGCATCACTCATGAGAAAAATAGAGACTACTCCAACAGCTAAACACATCCAGCTTTATTGACTTGTTCCTCTAAGTCTATCATGTGGGTTGTAATGAGGGGATCAGAACAACATTCTGGTGACTGGAAAATCTTTAAATTGTCTGTAACATAAATTTATACCTATTGCTTTTCATTTAATTCACTACGCCATAGATGGCCTATTGCAACGAAATTACAAGGTGTTGCTAGCTACAATGTAACGATAGCTATGCTGATTTTTGTCTATTGCAACATTCACTTCAATGTGTTAGCATAGATATCAGCAAAATGTTGCAGTAGCTATAAATATATTCAAATTAATAAAATTAATAAAAATTTACACCTCAGGGATCCACACCATCATTTAAAACAAAATCTCAACCATCAATCCACACCATCAATCCACACCTTAGCAATTTCCATTTCCCGCTTTACTTTTCTTTCTCGTTCCTCTTTGTGTGAAAATTAGGGCATGACATTTTTCTTTCTCGTTCCACTCTGTGAAAACTAGGGCACGCGATTCCAGTTGCTTTGATGCTTTGATTGATCGAATCTAGTGTGAGAAACGTTCCTGGTAGCTTGCTCCTTCGTTCTCCTTGATTGATTGCTCGAATTGCTTTGACTTCGTCGTCCGGTGCGATGTGATATTATTTGGTATGTTTTCTGCCTTTTGGTTTACTTAATTATTCTCGATTTTGGTTACACTCGCACGCTTTTGTCGATGATGAATTGGGATTTATTTATAGGCTTTATTTCCTATAATCTCGAGTTTAATCTTTCTGTTGGACTTTGAGAAATCTGGTATGTTGGATTGCGATGATGTATTGGTATGTTGGATTTTGGTTCACTGGCTTGATTTTGCTTTGCCGATGATGAATTGCGATGTGATATTATTTGGTATGTTGGATTTTGGTTCACTGGCTTGTTTTTGATTTCTGATCTGAGCTTGTTAGCTCCTTTCTGCTGCATTTGTTAAACCAGAACTTGAACCTTTGTTAAACCAGAACTTGAACCTTTGTTAAACTTGTTCACATACCTTTGTACCTTGCTGCATTTGTTAAACCAGAACTAGAAGTATTTGTATTCTGCTGTCCTCTAGAAAACTGCTTCACTTGAAAACTTCTGCATTTTTGAAAATCAGAACTTTGAAAGTGATCTTTGGTTTTCTAAAACTGTTGACTAATCTGAACATTGAGTTTTGATTTCCACAATATATACAAACATATGTGTGTTGAGCTTTGTTGGTTTTTCTTGGTCTGGACTGAACTGGTACCATGCTAACCTTGTTCTTT
Source organism: Allium fistulosum (assembly GCA_030737815.1). Taxonomy (NCBI): domain Eukaryota; kingdom Viridiplantae; phylum Streptophyta; class Magnoliopsida; order Asparagales; family Amaryllidaceae; genus Allium; species Allium fistulosum. The sequence goes on from CM060907.1 coordinate 859,341,594, forward strand.
AACATGAACTGATGCTCCAAGTTCTCTGTATATCATATTACTGCCTATGTTTCTCTTGTACATCCCTGATGCATTCACTGTTTTTTCTTGATGGGTTGCCTATGTGTACTGCTGTGTTTCTTGCACTGGCTTGTCTACATTTTGCTGAACCTGGTTCTTGTTTGTTTTGTTGGTTGCTTGGCCCTAAGTTGAATCCAGTCGATGACTCGGGTTTGACCTTGTGCCGTGTCCTTGTATCCATGTGTTGCATTCATGTTTGGCTTATGCACTTATGAAAAGAAACAACCCAAATACCTGAGGCAAATATTATAACAAAAATATTTTCATTTTCTGTTTGAGTTAAATATTATTTTCCAGATTACTGCTTTTGAATTATATGTGACAGGTATTGAAGACTAGACAGCTGGATACAAGCTTGAAGACAGAGTCAAATCAAATGTGCATGAGTGTATGAATGCATGAGATTGAAGACAGGTTTCAAAGAAGGCTCGATCCCCGCCGGGACTGCGGTGCCCCGGACCCCCGCCGGCGCTGCGCCCGGACCCGCTTCTCGGCTCGCCTTCGGCTCGGCACTCGGCTCGTCATATATTTGTTAGTGTCGGTGTCTGTATAAATTGAAACTGCATATGTAATGAGTGAACTGAGTGATGTAGTGAGGAATATCTGTATATGTGAATATCAGTGTTATATATCATTGAATTGTAAAATAGTGGAGTCAGGAATTTGTACTATTTTAAATGTTGAAATAAAATATTTAAATAAATTACTGTTTGAATATCAAATTCTGTGCAATAGCATTTTATTAAATAAATATTTATTTCTATTAAAAAATCAAATATGCTCTACATTGTGGGTCCCACAAATTCAGAAAGTTAATATCTATAGCCACATTTTGGAATGTTGGTACAGACACCTATGGATGTTGCTATAGACCCAAATGAGGTTCTATTGCAACAATATTTCTTATGTTGCCTTAGATAGTCAAAATGTTGCCATTGAGGTCTGCGGCAACGCGGCAAAATGCATCACCGAGAAAGTGTTGCCTTTGCCCTTTTTTAGCATACAGCAACATTTTTTGGCACTTCCTGCATCACTTCTTTGGTGTTGCAGTATGCAATCTATGGCATAGTGATTGTTATGCCTATTATGGCTAGCAATTCTAATCTAACCTTGAATTGCACACACGATTAATTACCTACCCATTTCCAAGGTATAAAATATCAACGAAGCCTTATCAACCACTCAATACTTCCATACCCATTTGCCACTTAATACTTCTAAATATAAAGCGGGCTTCTACTATTACCACATAATACTTTTAAAAGAGAAATAGGCAGACTCTGCAATTTAAGGGCTCAATGGAGGTAGACCCCATCATTTAAGACCTATTACCAAGGTGGACTTCTAGCATTGTCATTATTGGTCTATTGGTTCTAGGTACAGAGACCTTTGATCACAATATATGGTCTTATAAATTATAATAGCCATATCACTAACGCATCTATCATTATTAAAGTCTTACAATATGAGAACCTGTACCCAAGCCACTTAATACCTTATTAACAAGGACTAGGAAGGTATCTAACCATTTAACACCTATTTGTAGGTAGGTTATTACCATTTAATACCTAACCCCAAGGCGGACTCCTCATTGGTACTATCTAGCTGACATTTCTTGGAAATCTCATTAGGCTACTTAGTAATTCTTTTATAAGAGAGAGACGAACTCTAAATCAGTCACTTAGTACCTTAAACCCGAAGCGAACCCTTTTCGAGATATCCATCATCCCTCTTAAATATAAAAAAAGAATCTCATTAGGTTACTTTTTTGGGTAGGGAGATGGGCCCTGCAATAGCCACTTGATACCTCAATACTGAAGTAAACCTTTTTAAAGGCATCCTTATTTATTTGGAATCTCACTAGGCTACTTAACACTTCCTTTTAGGAGAGAGGCGGACCCTACAGCCACTTAATACCTCAAACAAAAAGCGAACCCCTATGGAGATACCCCTCACCACTCTTAATTCCAAAATTGGACCATTTAATACTTTTTAATAGGGAAAGAGACGGGCCCTTGAACAACCACTTAATACCTCTAACCCTAAAGCATATCCTATCTCTCAAAAGTCACGGGTCCTAGGATTAGTGAGATGGTACTAAGTGCACCCGACTGCTGGTAGCCTCAAAGTGAAGGGTGGTCTTCCATTGAGTGACTCTACTAACCTTGCATCACTAACCTATCAAATCCAATTAACTATCCTAAGTCTTTACTTATACTATCTTAGGTTGACATTGGACTTAGATTACTAATTCTCTTTTTATTTAAGGCAATTAGATTTACCTTAAATACTTCTCTACCCATAAATCCCCTTTAAATTCTTGTAAGTTTCAATTTGTCCATAAATCCTAACAGACATTTTCTAAGACATTTATATATGATTACTAATTTCAAATTACTAACCTTTTTATATCTATTTAATTTTTATTAGTCCCTTTTTACCCATTTGTCCGTATTAATTGTAACTCCTAACTCATTTGCATTAATTGCCCATTAGTTGGAGTTACAATCTTTAACAAACCAATTGTAACCCCAAATCTAATCATATCCATTAATTTTCATTAATCAGGGTTACAATCTTTTATTTCCTATTAATTACCGATAATTTCTAATTTACCGCTCATTAATAGGAATTACAACATTTCCCAATTATACATATTCGCTTCCCTAAATATAATAATAAATAAAGAATGCTACACATAAATAGCGCATGAATAAATGCTGTTCTTATTTATTAATGCAATAAATATGTATAAACTGAATAATAAAACTATCTATTTTTATTCAAATATATTATAGTCATAAATATTTAGCTAGAATATGCATTCCATATTTAATTTGTAGGAATTAGATTTCTTAGAAAGATTTTCCGCTATGATTTTCATAAATTGGTTTTAATACAAAAGAGAAAGATGGACCCTTTTTGTTTGTGGGTATTCCTTTTTAAATCAACTGTCGCCCTTTTGAATGAAAAGTGGAAAAAGTAAACAATTTATGAAAGCCAAAGTAATATTCTTCCCACAAATTAAACTATGAAAAATCTACAATATAGCATAAATTGGAAAATAATCCAAAATTCTATTTTATAGCAAGTATAGATCTGGATTAAAAATATACAACATTCAAATTCTAAGATCTTTGGGACTGATGTCTAGATCTAGGTGTAAACATATTTCAAATTAGATCTACAACAAGAATATGTAGGCAATAGTTTCTAACTAGTTAAAGCTCACATTTCACAAATAAAATTGATTTAGGCATAATAATCAAATATATTCCAACAGAATAATGTTATTTATAAAGTATTCTGAAGAAATAACGTATGAAAAAAGAGGCAACAGAATTAATGAAGATTGGAAGGCACTAGGGTGGTCTATGTAACGATCCGTAATTTTACCACTTTGGAAATGAGATATTTAATTTATTTTGAATATTTAGATATATAATTTTAAAACTTACTAATTATGTTTTATGTCATAAATAAGAATGATAAACTTATTTTCAGAATTTGATTACAAAACCTAGAAGTTTTGATTTTCGTCGAAAATTGACAAAAGCCGATTTTCGATAAAATTGGATATATATCCAATTAATTGTTGTAAATGGTAAATAACTCATTTTAATGGTTATATAATAATATGATAATAATATAAATTTGATTTATAATGATTTTATAAATATATATACTTGTTTTATAATGATTAAAAATTTCGGTGCATTTTGGCAGATCGACGTTGTATTTTTATAATTGGATTTTAGTGTTTTTAAATATGGTTTTATAAGTCAAATACACTTGTTTTAATTAATTAAAGATGATAAGTAACATATTTCCAAGTTTTGTTTACATAAATAAATAGTTTAACAAAAACGTCAAAATGTGACCATAAAACATTCTCGAAAATCAACGTTTTGTTCAAAATAAGTTATCGCAACTTTGTTGCACCTTTGTAGCATATTTTAACATATAATACATAATTAAATAACTAAACAAGTTTACTTTTACTAATTATGATTAGAAAACTTTTAGAATATAATTAAGAAAAGTAAGTAAGGAAAAAGTTAAAAAAAAGTAAACATCAAATCAAATCACATCAAAAATCTAAACAAATCTTATCTTTAATCCATTTTTTCATCCAAATACATTTACTTTAGCCTTAAGTGACTAAGATATAAAGTATGATGTGAAAGGTGATGGTAAGTGTTGAAAAAGTAAGTTTACTTTAAGTTGAATTAAGAGTATTTTTGTCATTTTACATAATAATATTTTATTCCAAACTTTTTTCTATAAATACCTACTACTTCTTTCACAAATTATCACTTTCCATTCTTCTTCTTCCTTTTCTAAACTTCTTCTTCCTTGGATTTTTAGGGCTTCCATGCCTTTCTTAAATAATTCCAAAAGCGTAACAATGTTATGGTAAAAATAATCAATAAAAAAGTATACCACTTAAGTCAAGTTTAAGCTAGTAAGTTCCATCGATCTATCTAAGGCCATGCTCGCCTAGAAGCCATCGCCACCTCTTTTCATCTCAACTTCTAGGATAGCGGAGCTATAGTCGGATTTCAAGAAGTTTCGGGAAATAGTAGCGAAGCTATAGTCAAATCTGTAGTGATAAAATTAGCAAAATTGATTGGAAGTATGGTTTAGATCTGGAGTTCCTTGCCTTAAAGTTTTACGGAGTGGAATTCAAAGTGAGTTATTTCTTCCTTTAAGTTCATTAAAATCATCGTTAAGTCAAAGGAAATTTAAGTGTTAAGTGTTGTTTGAAAACCCTTGTTGTATGCTTGTTTACTTTGTTTGCTAAAAGAATTGTTTTATTTCCTTTTTTGACTATTTGGATGGTTAATTATATATTTTAAAATTTAGAAGTTAAATGCTTAATGGGGTATGCGGAAATGACTAGTACATGTGTTTCGTCTATGAGATCCAAGGAAACTTGGGCAAGGGACGGAACATGTCAAAGGAAAAGCTTGGATGCTCTAAAATAAGTATCAAGCCGTTTTAACCCAAGATAAAATAAAAGGTATTGTAAATATTTGATAGAATGAAGCATTGATTTTCATTTATTGTTGTGTTTATTTCATTGATAGATTGTTTGAATTAGGCTCAGCCAGTTTTTGAGCATTGATTATTGACTTTGCTCGGCCAATTTATGAGCAATTAGTTATCCATGTGCATGGGCTGGGTAGAAAATAATTGTAGGCTAACACCTTGTGATTTATTTCACGATTTGACTATAAGGTGTTAAGCGGTAATATTTGGTTCACTTCAATTTAATAAATTGTTTTGAAAATTGATTTTTAAGTTGAAATGTTATGAAATGTTTTCCTTTAAAAGAAAAAAATGAGATATATTAGAATAAATATTTTGAAGTGATTTATATAAAGAATGGCTTTATAACAATGTTTTATAAAACGGAAAGAATTTCAAGGACTAAACCCGATGTTTTAAAGATGATTTTTGAAGGGATTTGGGAATGGAAATTATTATAGATTAGAAGTATTTGTAATTGTTAGTGTAAATGTTTTTGCCACTTCGAGATATAAAGCGATTTGTTATGTTACCAAAGATTCAGGTAACCCATAATCTATGAAATGCATGAGCAATAGAGGTGCAGATGTTCTATAGCCTCGGTGTAGCCCGCTCTTGAAATAGAGGGATGCAGTAATCTATTATTTATTCGGATTGCTCTACCAAAGGGCCTGGTTATGGCTAGAATCCTTCCGATAAGGTAGCATATAGTTTTGTATGCTTGTATATTGATATCATTTCAGAAAGGTGATTTGTTTTCAGATCTCGAAGTAAAGGACTAGTTTGAATAAAAAAAATATATACATATATATTTTCAAAAGTTTTGAAACAAGAATTCAGGAATAAAGTCCAAAGAGATAATTTCCCTAAAAGTAATTAGATGTGAAAATCAAAATTTGAAGATTATGCTTAAGTAGGTAGTTTCGAGAATTGCATATGTTTGTTGCATCATGGGCTCCATGAGTCCTATTTGCGGTAGGAGAACTACGTTGGCTTGATCTTGTATCTAATTGGGTACCCAATTAGATAGGGGTACATTGGCAGTCACCAGTGGTAGTGATGCAGCCCTAATAATAACATAAGATTTTTTTGTTTATTATTTTCCATATATCGTGTATTGATGTATTTTCCTGCTTATTATTTTATTCCGCATTTGATAAGTTTATTGAGTTTGCAGGAATGACTATTGTTGTCTTTCTTATTAGAGTTGTGCAGCCATAGATTTATTAGTATTTGTATTTTGTATGTATTAAAGCACACTAGTAGATTGAGTTGATTACTCTGTGTAACGACCCGCTATTTTGGACCATTCGCATCCATTATAAGTGCATAGGTAGACACTCATGCCGGAATTGAATTGCTCAAAATACCGCGTTGTTAATTTAAATTTGGCAAAACTCAGCATATGCAGTAAATAAATTAATCATAGAATCACAGACACAGAGTAATACAATAATATGCAGCAGAATAGATAAAATAGTAGTTCATGAAGCTACTATATAAACATCAGAGTTAGAAATAAACTACAACAAAATATCTCAAATGCAGTGAAGTCTCCAGTATAACAGATGACTTCTCTGAACAAATCAACTAGAGGAGCTGAATGCTGAGGCGATAGTTGGATCTCCAAAGGAAGCTCCAAACTCCAAAGGTGAGTCTCAAATGCTGTATCACTCGGTCTGACCCGAGCGTAAAGCAAAACACAAAACACTCGAGTCAGGATTAATATTCTTATATCAATAAATCCAACTCAAGTGAAATATCAACTGAAATACAAGTAACTTAAAGGATGTTTGGGATAACCATCCTCTAAGGATCTTCAGAACTATCTACAAGGTGAAAATATATACTATAACACCGTGGTCATTCCAAATTAATTTATCCTTCAAAATCAGAATATCATTTTATTTCAAATATATCTATTTTCCAAAATAGTATATATAGGTTAAATAATTTATAAAGTAAAGTATTTAAAATTTCCTCAAGTCTCGCAAATCGATTCAAATCAACTTCAAATTCCAGATTCCAATTTTTTTTCAAAGCTCAATTCATCAATTTAATTCAGTTCTAAATATACCATTTATTTTTCAATATATTTCAAAGCTTTAATATTCAACATTTTCAAAGTTAGATTTAACAGTTTCATATAGCTCTTGATTTAACTTTATTATTATTTAATCAGGGAATATTCACTTAATAGATTCAATATCATTTACTAGCCTTAAATCACATTTTACTAAATATTTCCTTAAATTTTATTTAAATAAGAAATATTCATTAAATTACTTATAAATCAAACCGCAGTTATAAATCATATCTTAAATTTCAATTTCAATAAGTTTCTAATCGGTTTAATTAAATAAAATTCTTTATTGAATCAATTTCAACTAAATTCAAATTATCTTCCTAACCTTAACTTATTCAAATTTTTACCAAAATCTATTTTGAAATATATTTTAAATACTCAACATATTATATGTATTTAAATCAAACATTCCCATTTATATATAAAATAATTTAAGGCTCAACATTTATTAAAACCATATATTTCTTTCTAAAACCATAGAATTCATTTTCAAAATATTTATATATATGGACCAACGGTGTCTGTATATATATTTATCATATGGTTAAGTGATACGAATATTTATCATTTCAATCCGAAATTTAAATATATACGGGTAGATATCATTTCGACCCGTAATCCCAATTTCAATTCAAATGAAAATCGCTTGGGTTTATCATTTCAACCCATAACGATTTTCTCCTATTCTAAAGTCCGTTCGGGTATGTATCATTTCAACCCATAGTGAATTCTATACTAACAGGGAACTTGCAGAGTGATAATAGATAATATAAAATACAACAACAGGCATATATCATCAATAATAATATAACAGATACTGGTGTCAGATGTCACAGGTGATCAATTATAGATAATAGTAATAACAGACATATAAATACTAGATACTGGTGTCAGATGTCATAGGTGAACAGTTACAGATAATAGCATATATACAGCAATGAAATTAACTAACAGTAGTAATATTTCAATTGTCGTTTCAATTGAAATTGAATTTTATAAATAAAAGAACGTTAATCGTGAGTGATTGCCCACCTTTCGAGGCTAGAGAGATAGATGGGAATGGGATGAGCTACGAACCCAAGCACAAATTGGAAAGCAAAGCAAGATTTGCACGAATCTCAAAACAAGGCAAGATTTGAACGTGAATTTGACGAACAAGGCTGATATAAATCGATGAAATAAATCAGAATCAATTAGATAGAAACAAGAATTTATATACTAAATTTCAAATCAATATAAATTTAAACACATATTAAATTAAATATATATATATTTCAAAATCGTTGTTTTTAAATAGACCCATATAAAACAAACATATCTTCATAATAAATTTTGAAATAAATACATATATCTACTTTCCAACCATTAATATTAGTGTAAGTATAATATATAATATAAATGTACCAACTTTCAAAATACTAATATAACAGTATGTTTAAAACTTACATACAACTCACACGATATAACAACTCTATATATAAAAGACTACAACAGCTTATGTATATATATTATAATGTAAACTACTGTAACTTTACACAATAAAAGTATAACATACTGACTAAAGCGGTTTATATATATTGCTATTCAACTATGTGCAGACAAGTCCAGTAAATATGTGCAGACTGTCTTCACAACACTCTATATATATATAATTACATATGTGAGCTATTTATCTATGCAAACAACCACCTGTGCATGATATCAAAAATGTATGCAGACGCAATATATGATATATATACGGACCATATCTATGAACAAATGCCTACCTGCCACATCAAATAAAATATATATAGACATGTATCTATATAAAAATTTGATAAAGTAAATATCAGATTGTTTAAAACAACCTATACTACATACAAAATCCTTCGAATGCAAAAATCATTGAACAACAATCTTCTAAAATGTATGCAGACTACAAAATCCTACAACCTTTACATAGTAAAATATAATATTATAAAACACAACAAACCCATACTGCAACTTCTTTAATAATATAAACTTGCATACACTTGAATAAATACTCTGTACCAAACAAATTTCAAAACCCAAAATAAAGTACATATATACATGTATATAAAGTATACTACACATAAGATATATCATACGTATACTTATATATGCACCGTCATGTTTTTTTTCAGACGACAGCAAAGTGAAATCATATAACTCAATATATACGGAATTTATAAGACTAACCTATATACAAACACAAACATAAACAAGACTTGCCTAACACATGTATATCCAGATTCTTCTTTTTTTTTCTTTTTCTTTTTTGCTACCCTATCTATAGACATTATGGCTAACCTATATGCTTGAAATCAACTCATGCATACTTTATGAATAAACTAACAAAGCTTCAAATAAAACTATATAAACCAACATATGCAACTTACCAGCAGACTTTGTAAAACTACATATACATACATCTGGTAAACAGAACAAAATATATAAAGCTTGTACATAGTTATATATTCACACACTATAAACACTAAATATATATAGCCTGGATCTAACTCGAAGAGATGATTTAAATATACATATATATACTATAACGGACTCATGCGTACCCATATTTTGCCAATATATATAGTGTATAATACATACTGCTCTACTATATCAAATGAAATAACTAGTACGAATTATGACACATGGTAAAATCCAAACGGAACACTTCTCTTTTCTGGACTAAAAAAAATAAAAAAATAAAAAAAATAAACAACTCACGTAAAAGAGACAAAGAGGCTCGACCGCTTCAGGAGGTGGAGGTCTCGGATCTGGGTGGCCCGGTGATTGGTGGAGGCGGACAGAAGAGAGTAGGGCGGAGGAGAGAGAGCGGCTGGTTTGCGTGAGGTAAGGCTGGCCAAAATGATGGGAGAGGCGGAGGAAATGGCGAGGAGGGGAGAAGAAGTTGGAGGCGGGTCTGTTGATGGCTCGGCAAAGGTCAGGGAGACGTGGAGGTCGACTGGTATTGCGCGTGATAAAGAGCGAGGGAGAGACAAGGTTCAGGGTGGATGAGGCACGCGGGAATGCAGGTGGATCTGAGAGCTTAAACGAGGAGGATGCATCAACGGTAAAAATGAAAAATATATCAGTTTGTACGATCAAACTTCGAAATGGTAGGATTGCAAAAGTCAGTCATTATTGAATTTCCAGACTTATAAATGCAGATGAGTGAACGATTTTTATGGAAAGATTTGAATCGTTTCAAAAAGATGAACTGTCAGCCCAGTAAATGAAAGTAGTGAAATAGCAACGGTCAAACCTTTTGATTTGGTGAATAATTAAAACAAATTATTATTGTGGTCTGTACGTTTTAAATTTTGAAACGGAAGAAAGAATAAAGTCACAATTTCGGTACCGATACGATGAACAGTCTATTATTTCCATCGCGTACCGGACCTCAAAATACAGAAATAAATATACTGTAGAGATCAGCATGAAGAGACGATCGAAACGGTATACAAATATCAATGGTACGATCCTCCTATCAAAAGTCGATAATCGGTACCAGAAATGCTGTTATTTTGCCAGAATTAAGATAAACGGAGCAATAGAGGTCCAAATTTCGCGAAACGAATTTCGCAGTCTGATTCAGAATGCTCTGAATGAATTTTATCCTGTTGACATATTTTGGTTTCGGAAAACTTTTAAATTCACTGTTATTAACCGGTTTGATTTGAACTAAAATTTCACAGGAAAATAAACTTCAATATTATCAGATGAAAATTTACCAGTTGCTATATTAAAATAGACGTATTCCAAATAGTAAATTTTTATTTTCAAATTTTATTGTTTAAAATTTCACAAAAATTTCAATTAATTACGTCATAAAAATTATTAAAATTTACGGGTCGTTACACTCTCCCCCACTCAAAACTTTTCGTCCCCGAAAAGAAAGGAGGTAGAAGAATAGAAACAACCAGAAAGAAAAATAGATTGAAGGTTAAGATTAAACAATTAATTTAAAACTATATAAATTTTACTTGAAATATTCATTTGAAAACTTCATTTGCAATCAATTTTCTTTAATACTCTAATACTTTTCAAAAATCCATTTGTAAATTCTTGCCTCATTTATCAATACCTTTTATATGTTTAAATAATATCTTTATAAATATATAAAAACTATTTGAAAACAGCTATTAGTTATATTTACAAAGAAGCTATTGAAAACATTAAGTCCATAATTCATAAATTTTTAAATTTTATCTCAAAATACTTTCAAATATTATTAATAAATCAATAATCATTTACTTTAAATATGTTTTATAACCTCAAAATATTTATAACACTAAAATTTTATTAAACCATGTGGTATCTAAATAAACAATATTTAAAAAGGATATAGTCAACAAGGAAAAGAAGGAGGATTTGGAAACAGAATATAGGTGAATAAATAAAGCTGAGCAGATAAGGTAGATTCAAAAGAATAGTATCGGGCATGAATAATAAATTCAAACCATTAGAATTTCAATTTCGAATTATTAATACAAAATTTCTTTGTTGGAAATACTTTAATAATAAAATATTTTTATAACAAAATACTTTTATAACTCGATGTTTCAACAAGTTTATCCTCGTTCCTGTAGACTCTGGCAGTGCGTTGATCAGGCGCAATGCTAGAATTCTCTAGGTACTTAGTAGACTTGTTTCAACACCCAGTGAAAATACTGGAAAACTTTTTAAAAATAGACATGGAAAGTACAATCCAAACAAATCAACCAAACCAAACCTTTGTCCGATCATGGTTCGCAGATACATAATGGTTACGCCTGGTTCCCCCAGGAAACAATCCATATCCGTAAGCTTTCTCAGCCCTGCGAGTTACGCCATGATGACTAGTAGAATGCAGGATACACAATGGTTACGCCTGGATCCCCCAGGAAACAATCCGTACCACCAGGCAAGACTCAGCCAAGCATTTGCGCTACTATTCGCGACCTACACAGATTGCAGGATACACAATGGTTACGCCTGGATCCCCCAGGAAACAATCCGTACCCCTAGGCAAGACTCAGCCAGGCAGTTGCGCTATGCAGTCACGAGAAAAAAATAAGACCATGGGTAACGCCATGGAATTCGAAGGACACTCGAGTATCATATCCGGAAAACCAAAATCAGAGAGAATAATATCGATAGAATGAATCCAAGATGTGGCCACAAATCGGATATCAAGCAGAAGGCACTTTCCATATCTTTACATCGAAAATATGTATCATATAGTACCTTTTCAAATCACTTTCAAATATCGTACTTATATAAAATCCATTATATATAAGATTTAATTTTCAAATCAAATACTTTCCAAAATCAATAGTATATCAAATCATACTTATACAGACTTCAATTATATAAGATTTCACTTTCAAATTGAGTACCTTTTCAAATCTATAGTTTTCGAATCAATTTCATACTCATACAAATCAATTTTATATAAGTTCGACAACTCCCAAATCAAGTATTTAGTAACACAAGGTTCTCAAATTTCAATTTGTTTCAATATCAGTTCAATTTCAAAATCATATACAATTTCACCAAATTATTTCTTCTCAAATTAAATATCTTTAGTTTCAAAGTTTCCAAAATAATAGATTTAGAAAATAAAACCAAATTTCCAAATCAATATAATTTTAGTCAACCAATTCGTTTCCAAAATCAAATGTTTCCAAAATCATCTTATACTTACGTAAGGTCCATCTTATATAAGGATCAAATTTTTCAAAATAAATATCGCTGTATGAAGAGCCATATGGGATTGAATATCTTTGCTTTTATGGGTTATATATCTTTGTAATTTAAATTGGAAATTTTATTTTATAAATAAAGATATTCTAACCCGACAGCTTTCAATTTCAGCGTCAAAATGTATCAATGTTATTAGAATATAAGATGTACATACGTCGTCATTTCGCAGAATCACATTTGATCGCTCGCTCGATCACACAAGTTCGTTTTCGAACTAGTATTGTCCATTCGACTTCCCTAATGCAGATTTCGATATGGTTTCTCGACTAGAAGCTATCAGTCTCCTTGCATAGCCATATACTATGATAGAGAATTCTAGAATCAAGCCCAAAATCCATATCAAATATTCACCGTCAAGAATCGAATGAAAAATCCTAACACGAAATGGTGTAATCCACCTCGAACTTGTGTACTCAAACCTGGATCAAATTAATTATGCGAATAAAACAGCATACGTACAAATTATATATTTATTCCAACTTGTTAAATATATTGTTTCATAAAGATGTTACTAAATTAAAACATTCAACTATATTTTATTCAAAATATATTGAAGCCCAAATTCTTTCAAAACATTTCAAATCTAAATTCCATATTTAGAAAAATTCAAAATAGCCTTATTCATTTACTTAACAAAACAGTTTCAACTTATTTAAATCATATTACTTCATACTTAAACATTCGAAACAAATTTATATACTTTATCACATAATTCATACTATCAAAATTTCTTAGCTTTGAAAAGTTAACCTTGATTTGGAAGTGCTCGAACCTTCAAAATAGTTGAAGAAATCACTTTCAAATTCAAGAGTTGGAAATCAGCAACAAATCAGTAAATCAATTTTAATAGATAGGGTTATATCAAATCCAAAACTCGAGGACTGAACACCGGCTCATTTCAAATCGTTTCAAATACATATACATATATCTTTCGAATATCAAATCATACTTCAAAATTTTGAAATCAAAATTGGTTTCGCAAAATCACTCGCGTAGCAATGCTACTAAAGTGGCCTATCCCCCACTTTGAAACTCGAAAATCAATGTCGATGATGCGTGCACTCATCACCGAAATTATTTTCCAGCGACATAAGTGAGTTCTGGACTTCTATTTTCTCAAACTTCTTTTGAAATTTCTTCGAAATCATTCGAAACTCATTAAAATCATTTGAAACATTTCTTATTCGAAAAAAAATACTTTTAAATCATATTATTATTATTATAATATATTTCAAAATCTTAAAACCAAATTCAAAATACCGGAGTTCAATTCTCGAATTTCAAATTTTAAAATCCTTCAGTTATAAATCATTTTTAGATAAATCAAATTTCTTATATAGTTTTTTTTTCCAAAATTACAAATCCTTTTGAAACCTCAAATTCTTATTTTAAAGGGTTTATAATCTTTATCGAAAACATTACACTTTTATATATAGAATATAATAATTTCGATATATAAAACAATTTCTAAAATATAAACAAGCCTGATTTTTCAAAGGATGGTTCAAGAATGGATTTCAAAACAAAGATAGAAATTCAAATTAGAGGAACTCTAATTAAATAGGATTCTGATTCGAAGATAAGTTCGAACGAAAATGAGATAATTAATTTCAAAATAGAAGATGAATATACTTATATAAATCGCGGATGACCCTAGGGTCAACCGTGACTTCAGGAACAAGATCGATGCAGAATTCTAAGAAAAATCAACATTCGATCGCAAGAGATAGCAGCATCTAAACCAAAGATATATAAATCTCCGGTGAATCAATGCCAAATGTAAAGGAGTTCCACCCCTTTACAAATCATTCAAAGATTGGTGGGATCGCCTATTCTTATAGAGATCATTCAAAGTGGAGTTATGAGATACTCCAGAATCAAAAGAATACAAATAGGGAGAGACAAGAATGAATTTTGGAACCGTAGGGAACGTTCCAAAGTTTAAAGGAAATCGAGTCAAAAGGAAGAGATTAAACTCGAACGAAAGTGATTCTGTAAATAAATTTACAATATATGCTAAGTTTCGCCTAGAGCCAAAGCTCTGATACCAACTGTAACGACCCGCTATTTTGGACCATTCGCATCCATTATAAGTGCATAGGTAGACACTCATGCCGGAATTGAATTGCTCAAAATACCGCGTTGTTAATTTAAATTTGGCAAAACTCAGCATATGCAGTAAATAAATCAATCACAGAATCACAGACACAGAGTAATACAATAATACGCAGCGGAATAGATAAAATAGTAGTTCATGAAGCTACTATATAAACATCAGAGTTAGAAATAAACTACAACAGAATATCTCAAATGCAGTGAAGTCTCCAGTATAACAGATGACTTCTCTGAACAAATCAACTAGAAGAGCTGAATGCTGAGGCGATGGTTGGATCTCCAAAGGAAGCTCCAAACTCCAAAGGTGAGTCTCAAATGCTGTATCACTCGGTCTGACCCGAGCGTAAAGCAAAACACAAAACACTCGAGTCAGGATTAATATTCTTATATCAATAAATCCAACTCAAGTGAAATATCAACTGAAATACAAGTAACTTAAAGGATGTTTGGGATAACCATCCTCTAAGGATCTTCAGAACTATCTACAAGGTGAAAATATATACTATAACACCGTGGTCATTCCAAATTAATTTATCCTTCAAAATCAGAATATCATTTTATTTCAAATATATCTATTTTCCAAAATAGTATATATAGGTTAAATAATAAATAAAGTAAAGTATTTAAAATTTCCTCAAGTCTCGCAAATCGATTCAAATCAACTTCAAATTCCAGATTCCAATTTTTTTTCAAAGCTCAATTCATCAATTTAATTCAGTTCTAAATATACCATTTATTTTTCAATATATTTCAAAGCTTTAATATTCAACATTTTCAAAGTTAGATTTAACAGTTTCATATAGCTCTTGATTTAACTTTATTATTATTTAATCAGGGAATATTCACTTAATAGATTCAATATCATTTACTAGCCTTAAATCACATTTTACTAAATATTTCCTTAAATTTTATTTAAATAAGAAATATTCATTAAATTACTTATAAATCAAACCCCAGTTATAAATCATATCTTACATTTCAATTTCAATAAGTTTCTAATCGGTTTAATTAAATAAAATTCTTTATTGAATCAATTTCAACTAAATTCAAATTATCTTCCTAACCTTAACTTATTCAAATTTTTACCAAAATCTATTTTGAAATATATTTTAAATACTCAACATATTATATGTATTTAAATCAAACATTCCCATTTATATATAAAATAATTTAAGGCTCAACATTTATTAAAACCATATATTTCTTTCCAAAACCATAGAATTCATTTTCAAAATATTTATATATATGGACCAACGGTGTCTGTATATATATTTATCATATGGTTAAGTGATACGGATATTTATCATTTCAATCCGAAATTTAAATATATACGGGTAGATATCATTTCGACCCGTAATCCCAATTTCAATTCAAATGAAAATCGCTTGGGTTTATCATTTCAACCCATAACGATTTTCTCCTATTCTAAAGTCCGTTCGGGTATGTATCATTTCAACCCATAGTGAATTCTATACTAACAGGGAACTTGCAGAGTGATAACAGATAATATAAAATACAACAACAGGCATATATCATCAATAATAATATAACAGATACTGGTGTCAGATGTCACAGGTGATCAATTATAGATAATAGTAATAACAGACATATAAATACTAGATACTGGTGTTAGATGTCACAGGTGAACAGTTACAGATAATAGCATATATACAGCAATGAAATTAACTAACAGTAGTAATATTTCAATTGTCGTTTCAATTGAAATTGAATTTTATAAATAAAAGAACGTTAATCGTGAGTGATTGCTCACCTTTCGAGGCTAGAGAGATAGATGGGAATGGGATGAGCTACGAACCCAAGCACAAATTGGAAAGCAAAGCAAGATTTGCACGAATCTCAAAACAAGGCAAAATTTGAACGTGAATTTGACGAACAAGGCTGATATAAATCGATGAAATAAATCAGAATCAATTAGATAGAAACAAGAATTTATATACTAAATTTCAAATCAATATAAATTTAAACACATATTAAATTAAATATATATATATTTCAAAATCGTTGTTTTTAAATAGACCAATATAAAACAAACATATCTTCATAATAAATTTTGAAATAAATACATATATCTACTTTCCAACCATTAATATTAGTGTAAGTATAATATATAATATAAATGTACCAACTTTCAAAATACTAATATAACAGTATGTTTAAAACTTACATACAACTCACACGATATAACAACTCTATATATAAAAGACTGCAACAGCTTATGTATATATATTATAATGTAAACTACTGTAACTTTACACAATAAAAGTATAACATACTGACTAAAGCGGTTTATATATATTGCTATTCAACTATGTGCAGACAAGTCCAGTAAATATGTGCAGACTGTCTTCACAACACTCTATATATATATAATTACATATGTGAGCTATTTATCTATGCAAACAACCACCTGTGCATGATATCAAAAATGTATGCAGATGCAATATATGATATATATACGGACCATATCTATGAACAAATGCCTACCTGCCACATCAAATAAAATATATATAGACATGTATCTATATAAAAATTTGATAAAGTAAATATCAGATTGTTTAAAACAACCTATACTACATACAAAATCCTTCGAATGCAAAAATCATTGTACAACAATCTTCTAAAATGTATGCAGACTACAAAATCCTACAACCTTTACATAGTGAAATATAATATTATAAAACACAACAAACCCATACTGCAACTTCTTTAATAATATAAACTTGCATACACTTGAATAAATACTCTGTACCAAACAAATTTCAAAACCCAAAATAAAGTACATATATACATGTATATAAAGTATACTACACATAAGATATATCATACGTATACTTATATATGCACCGTCATGTTTTTTTTCAGACGACAGCAAAGTGAAATCATATAACTAAATATATACGGAATTTATAAGACTAACCTATATACAAACACAAACATAAACAAGACTTGCCTAACACATGTATATCCAGATTCTTCTTTTTTTTTTCTTTTTCTTTTTTGCTACCCTATCTATAGACATATATGGCTAACCTATATGCTTGAAATCAACTCATGCATACTTTATGAATAAACTAACAAAGCTTCAAATAAAACTATATAAACCAACATATGCAACTTACCAGCAGACTTTGTAAAACTACATATACATACATCTGGTAAACAGAACAAAATATATAAAGCTTGTACATAGTTATATATTCACACACTATAAACACTAAATATATATAGCCTGGATCTAACTCGAAGAGATGATTTAAATATACATATATATACTATAACGGACTCATGCGTACCCATATTTTGCCAATATATATAGTGTATAATACATACTGCTCTACTATATCAAATGAAATAACTAGTACGAATTATGACACATGGTAAAATCCAAACGGAACACTTCTCTTTTCTGGACTAAAAAAAAATAAAAAAATAAAAAAAATAAACAACTCACGTAAAAGAGACAAAGAGGCTCGGCCGCTTCAGGAGGTGGAGGTCTCGGATCTGGGTGGCCCGGTGATTGGTGGAGGCGGACAGAAGAGAGTAGGGCGGAGGAGAGAGAGCGGCTGGTTTGCGTGAGGTAAGGCTGGCCAAAATGATGGGAGAGGCGGAGGAAATGGCGAGGAGGGGAGAAGAAGTTGGAGGCGGGTCTGTTGATGGCTCGGCAAAGGTCAGGGAGACGTGGAGGTCGACTGGTATTGCGCGTGATAAAGAGCGAGGGAGAGACAAGGTTCAGGGTGGATGAGGCACGCGGGAATGCAGGTGGATCTGAGAGCTTAAACGAGGAGGAAGCATCAACGGTAAAAATGAAAAATATACCAGTTTGTACGATCAAACTTCGAAATGGTAGGATTGCAAAAGTCAGTCATTATTGAATTTCCAGACTTATAAATGCAGATGAGTGAACGATTTTTATGGCAAGATTTGAATCGTTTCAAAAAGATGAACTGTCAGCCCAAGTAAATGAAAGTAGTGAAATGGCAACGGTCAAACCTTTTGATTTGGTGAATAATTAAAACAAATTATTATTGTGGTCTGTACGTTTTAAATTTTGAAACGGAAGAAAGAATAAAGTCACAATTTCGGTACCGATACGATGAACAGTCTATTATTTCCGTCGCGTACCGGACCTCAAAATACCAAAATAAATATACCGTAGAGGTCAGCATGAAGAGACGATCGAAACGGTATACAAATATCAATGGTACGATCCTCCTATCAAAAGTCGATAATCGGTACCAGAAATGCTGTTATTTTGCCAGAATTAATATAAACGGAGCAATAGAGGTCCAAATTTCGCGAAACGAATTTCGCAGTCTGATTCAGAATGCTCTGAATGAATTTTATCCTGTTGACATATTTTGGTTTCGGAAAACTTTTAAATTCACTGTTATTAACCGGTTTGATTTGAACTAAAATTTCACAGGAAAATAAACTTCAATATTATCAGATGAAAATTTACCAGTTGCTATATTAAAATAGACGTATTCCAAATAGTAAATTTTTATTTTCAAATTTTATTGTTTAAAATTTCACAAAAATTTCAATTAATTACGTCATAAAAATTATTAAAATTTACGGGTCGTTACACTCTGATAATTTATACAATTAAAATTGTATCCTATATATTTAATAATGTTGAATATTTATCAAATATTGTGTATTAAGTTGGTAGTTTTCATTTGTAGTTTTAGAACGGATGGGTTTTTCGGCGATTTTGACTGGTCCAAAAATCCAGGTCGTCATAGTCTATCTCAATATAAGATAAATCTTTCAACAAAAACATGATAGTGCCATCAACACCTTTTAAAGAGACCAAAAGGATGCTTCTGCAATATTATGGATAAGAAAGAGCTTTCGACAAGGTCTAGAGCTACCTTCCGAAGGCAATAGATAGCATACTTTTGGCACATGTGCCAAACCATTCAAAATGATTGGTTTCGTCTTCATTTACAGCAAAAGAAGCCCTTTTGAAAGCATATATTAGCCTTTCTAATTGGTTAGATCCATCCTCACCTATAAAGGAAAGATTATACATCCGCTAACACCAAAGAATATGGTTTCCCACCGGTCAAGGAGGATGCTTTTGAAGGGAACCTTTTGTAGCAAAGCTTTTAAGGTGTTTCGACTCATTCGAAACCCTAAGAGAATACGTTTTGAAGGCATCTGTAACGACCCGGATTTTTCGAACCCGAAAATTCCAGATAGTTATGAAAAAGAAGAAACAGATAGAAGAAGAAGAAGATCAGAAACATCAACATCTCACATTCGCAGCGGATAACATATAATAATAAATAATAAAGTTTACAAAACAATATTTTATCTGTCGATTATATTTTAATACATCAGAGTTACACATTTATACAGACACTGGATATACAAAATTATCAAGTCTCAGATACACAATAATAGAACACAGTAGAAACACTCCATACGTTCCTGCCATCCAGCTCGACTCCTGAGCTCCAGAACGTCCTTACCTGAAAATCTGTAATACTTGGTCTGACCCGAGCATTACATCAAAGTAACACCCGGGTCAGGCTGGAAACCAGCTTGAGTAAACTCATCTAACAAGAATTTCCAATTCATATAACTTATTTAAAACACGATGTAACTCGTACTTACTATACGTAAACATCTTATATAGTCACCACTTATTTTCATAAACAATATCTAAGTATCCAACTTAGTTTAAATGGTCCATTTTATCCCAATTCAGCCCATTGATTTCACATATCAATCTATAAAGAATTATAGAAAATTTCAAATCGAAGTGGTATCGGGTATTTACCGATACCCGATCCCGGTCTCTTCGAATTCAATGTCATCTCTAATCCAAGTTGTTAAGTTTAAACAATATAATTCAAATCCAGGATATCATGCAACAATTCATCTTAGATAAGTAACTTACATTATTACAGTTCAACACATTCATAGCATATCACAACATAAAAAGTTATTAGACTAGGTATAAATCTAAAATACCCTTCAAACATCCATAAACAAGCTAAATTAGATGTTCAATCTCAATTTAATTTCAAATTTTAATTTCTTAAATTACCTTAAATCCTTCTTACCCAACATTAATTAATCATAAATCAATTAATTAACAATCTCAAATTATTTTCCTCAATTAATCATCCTCGATTAATCATTCTCTAATTACATTAAGTAATTAGCCCTAAATTAATTACAATAAATTAATTATTCTTTAACCATTCACTTAAATTACTCTCAGTAGTTAATTAATGATCCTCTGATTACTTTCATTAATTACCTTTTTAATTAATCATATTCAGGATTAACTATCCTTTAATTACTTGCTTAAATTAATCCTTTATTTAATTACATTGAGTAATCCTTCCTTAATTACTTATTATGAATTAATTATTTAACTAATTATCATTGATTAATTACAACCCATTTTCCATTAAATTAATTAACCATTTTATTTAATCAACTAATCCTTAATTAAATTCTTAATTAATCCTTAATTAAATTCTTAATTAATCATTAATTACCTTTATAAATTAATTATTCTTTAATTACCTAAGACTTAATTAATTTAAAAGATAAACCATTTATCTTAATCACTTCCTAATTACAACATTTAAATCTTATTACACAATCTTTGGAATAAATTTTCATTAACATTCTTTAATTAAATATTATTTAAACTTATTTAATCAATGGTCACATAATAAAATACTTTAGCTTGATTAATTCTAAAATAACTTATCTTAAAACCTTTAACTAATCCCAATCTTAAATAATTTTTTTTTATAATAGCACTAATTAATAAGTTGTTTAACTTTTAAAAACTTGTTTTATTTAAAATTTAAAACTGTCACAGCATATACCCGAGATAACTCGAGTTAGAAACTACTTCTCCTTTCCTTCCTTTTTCTTTTTAAACTTTGTTTTGGTTTTAGATTAAAACTGTAGAAATTATTAAAATTTCCCACGAGCTACACGATCCACCCTGACTTTTCCCGTGACAAACTTTCTTTTTCCCAAGCCTAACTTCGAGTTCCCCCACGTTTTCCTTTTCCCCGTGTATTTTCGCGAATTCCATGAGTCGAACTCATGTACTTCTTCTTTCCCCAATACTCTTCAACCAATATCAGGTACCAGAGATAATTCGTGCACGTGTACACGAGCTCCGACCATCTTCGGTCCTTGCCGAGGCCACCAGCAACACGTCGACGATCCTCCCCTTCGATCCCGACCACCTGAGCTTCGAGATGAACACAAAATCGAAGTTGAACATATAAGCACCCAAAATAGAACTGGAAGCAACATGCAACCCCCTCAAAACCTGGAAAACTTCTCGTCTTCTCTCCTCCAGTCATCGGAGGCTTTGGAACTCCGTCCTTCCCTTCTTCAATACCCAAGCAACCAACTTCCCAAATAT
This sequence comes from Allium fistulosum, assembly GCA_030737815.1. NCBI lineage: Eukaryota > Viridiplantae > Streptophyta > Magnoliopsida > Asparagales > Amaryllidaceae > Allium > Allium fistulosum. The sequence continues at coordinate 859,364,069 of CM060907.1, forward strand.
TGAAGCACTCGATCACCTATAGCCACCATGCCGATCAAAACTGCTGCATACCCCAAAACTAGGTTTTCAGGCTTCAATCCTCCACCACTGCTTCCACGATGATCGATTCGCTTATCTGACAATTTTCCCAAACTTCCCTATTACTCTACTACCATCAGCGAAGACCACGCCATCTCCGATCACCTGGATCATCTGAATTTCTTCTGAACCCAAACATAGAACATATTCGAACTGCTCGTTCGATCCTTCTCTAAAAATTTGGATTTCGGTTTTAAAAATCATGTTTTCGAATAAGGATTCGATTTATGTTTCTGAATTCACGAATCAGTGAAGTTGAAATTTTTCTTATCTTAAGCTTATACTGTTAATTCTGATTTCCAGTGATATTTTCATATTTAAATTTAACTTAAACAAATTTCAAACCCTTCTCTATGACACATCAAACAAGTTTTATTTTAACTTGAATCCAAACAAAGTTTGGATTAAAGAAATAAAGAGAAAAAAAAAATTTTGATTTTTGAAATCAAAGCTGAAGCCTGGAACTCAAAACAGAGATGTACAACAACATGCACACACACAACTAAATACATCCATATACACACAGAACCATCTACATACAAACACAATTACTTCAGAAGTTAACATGCAATCATATTTACTTAATTTATTTTTATAAAAATGTTACTCACCTTTCTGAATTTGCAAAGAGTTTTGGAAACTGGATTGAACTGAAGCCCCCCTATTTCTTTTTGAAAAATTGAAAACTGTATATTGATATTGCTTGACTCCTAAAAGCTTTGATTTCTGATACTTGACTTTGCTTTTAAAACTTTGATAATTTGTCGGATTGCCAGGTTATATTTGCATTTGAAACTTGATTCTCAGGCTTGGAAGGTGCTAATAGGTTTTTGAACTACAGATTTGAGGGAAAATGCATTTACAGGCTGCAGCTTTGAAGATTTCTACAGGCCTTGAAAATGCTTGAAGTGTTTTTGAGAAAATGTTTGCAGGATTGTAAAAATGTTTTTAGGCTTGAGGTTGCAGGGTTTCAAGAACTTTGGTTTGCATATGAGAATATTTCAGTTTTGTGGCCATTGATTTTCTGAATTCAAAGAATAAGAATAAAGAAGGAATAGAAGTTTATATTATACAATTTGTGGTTTATTAAATTTAAAGAAAAGAAAATTAGACAAAAAGACACTTGTTAAATCTTGTTACATTTGTCATAAACCAAAGCTTACTTCATAACACATGTATTCAATGAAGTTTAAAAGAATGAACACATGTCATTTATTTTTAAATTATTTTTAAAAGCCTTTATTATTAATTTTCTTAATATGTAAATACTTTACTAATTCATAAATGCTTTTTAAAAATTTATATATCCTTTTTTCCTTTCTTATAAAAATAAAACTTTCAAAAGAAAATAAGATATAACCTAATTAGATTCCAAATATTATAATATAAAATTATTTAATCATTTTTACATGCTAATTTAAATGCTTTTGCATTTATTTACTACTAAATAAATATTTTATAAATTTATAAAATTCTTTTGTTTTAAATTAATATAAAACAAATTTTATTTTGGTTAATTATTTTTGAAGATAACAATTTTATCCATTTAAATAATTTAATTAAGGGATTATCACATTTTAATAGTTAAACTCAGATAATTATTCAATTATCTGATACCCAAAAATCCGGGTTATTACATTCCTCCCCCCTTTGAATCTTTTCGTCCTCGAAAGGAACGAAGCCAGAATTTTTTTTTAAATACTATTTATTAGATAAGTTATTCTTTGATCATTTTAAAAACACTTTTAAAATCTATATAATATTATATAATAGTATTTATAAAAATACTTTTTATAACTCGATGTTTTAACAAATCCATCCTCGTTCTCATATCGGTCATACATTGATCAGGCGTAGGACTGAAAATCTATAAATACTTGGTAAATTCATTTTTCAACATCCAGTGAAAATACTTGGAATATAATTTATGGAAACTTTATAAAAATATAGAAAACATTTTTGAAATAGAGGAAATATCTTTGGTGAGAATGCTCTGGAAATCATCACCCCCATCCATGGTCACAGTTACATCACGGGTTACGTTGCCATCGCAGCAAAAGTCCATGTAACTGATTACACCATGGAACCCACAACAGATCGCAGTTACATCCAGGGTTACGTTGCCGTCGTAGCAAAAGTCCGTGTAACTGTTGGCTCTCATCGGCACACACGATTTCGCTGTCAAAATGAAACTTCTCCCACATAGGTCGCAGTCTACTGATATAAAATCAAATGTAGACAGTTGGCTCTCAGCGGCACACACGACTTTCGCTATGTTACCATAGTGTCACAGTCTACCGATATAAAATCAAACGTAGACAGTTGGCTCTCAGCGGCACACATGACTTTCGCTATGGTCTGTAGTAGATCGCAGTGACATTGAGTTAAACTATCGTCACAGCATAACCCAAATGCCTCTGTGGGCACCAGCCCCTCGACTTTCGCTACACAAACAATCCTTAGGAACTAGTTTTGTCCGGTCTCCTCATAGGATCAACTTTAGAATCCCCCCTTGGGGTTCAAGGCAGTACCACCCAGTGGTGCTCCTGAGAAGTTCATTTCAAGGAAGCGCCTTTTTCCCCAGAGCTATTCACAAAACACTTTATACTATACACTTATAGTATCTTCAAATCATATCCTTTATGATTTATATCAAAATCTCCTTTACACAAAATCGATATCCAAAATCGATAGTTCCAAACTTGGCTTTCCAAATTCCCAAAACTGATTTTCCCAAAAACCAAAAACCTTTTATATATATATATATATATAACTTTGAAAATCTTTGGATCATTTCAAACTTGTATAAAACTTCTTTTATATTTCAAATATTTCCAAAAACTCTTTTCTTCTGGCAATAAATTCAACAAGGGAAGTTTATCATATTACAAAATATAACTTTATTTATTGCCAAATCAAATATTCAAGTTTGATTTCTTTATAAAGTTATTTACCATTTACTTACTTCCATAAAGTAAATTTCAACCAAAGAAATATCCAATTCCATTATATTTCACAAATATACTTTTCATTTCAAAACCATTTCAAATTTCTTATTCACAAATTTTCAATGCCAATTTCATTCAAACCCGTACGATGTACACATATCATCCGTACACTATATCAATTTGATTGCTCACTTGATCACACAATTTCACTTCCGAACTAGTATCGTCCACCCGACTTTCTAGTGCGGACTCAGATCTGGTTTCTTGATCAGAAACCGTCATTCTCCTTGCATAGTCACAACTATGATAGAGAATATCCAGAACCAATCAAAATCCATATCCAGGTTCGCCGTCGGAAATCGAGCGAAAAATCCCAACTCGGATCGATAATACTATCTCGACATTCTGTGTTCGAATCCGAATCAAATCATTATGCGAATAGAATAATATACGTATATCCTACGTGTAAAGACCCAAAAGTTGGCCTTCGAAAATCGGCACCCGTACTCCACTTGTACTCAAAATGTCATAGATTCAAATGCCAAATCTGGTTCTCCGGAGCTTATAACAACAATTAAGTAAATAACACAGCGGAATAAATGAATAATACATTGATATACAATATCGGATACAATATCTGATACAACAGAGTGATACAGTGAATATCAATATACATCAGAGATATGATACAACAAATAGCAGTGGAAAAGAAAAATAGATAACTAATATCAGCAGTGGAACAGATAACTCTAAGATGGTCTTCAAGAGAGAACTCCAGCAGTAGCTCGAACTCCCAATAACGATACACCAAGATAAGCAAGTGCAGTCCGATCCAAAGACTGAACTAGCTCCAGAAAATCGACTGAACCTGACTATTTGAAAAACCCAACTCTAGACTGCTCGTGTAGAAAAATTTTGAGCATCCAGAGTTTAGGAAAGAAACAATAAACTCCGGATCAGTCATGGGACTGGTGTGAGCAACAAAAACAGTTTATCTTTAAAACAAATAGCAGAGAATTTTAAAGTCAATTCGCAACGCTTTTGGAAAATGAAACTACCATAAGGCCTCCCGCCACACACACAATGCAAACGCAGAATTGGAGGAGATTTCTCCTTATGATAGTCAAAGATGCTTACTATGCAAAATCAAATCATTTTTGATATTATTATTAGTGCATAGTGTAGAAAACATTTCGAAAGTAGAATATAAATCTTAGCCAGCATAGGTACCATTATAGTATGCCTACTATAGCTACCATATTAAATGGCAGGTTCTACAACTAAAACCGTACAAGGTTCGTATTGTTTTGTTTGGATTTCCAACAAATGGTCAGGCTAAGGAACTTCCTATGCCACGAAGGAACGCCTCTGGAATGAAGTCCCGAGAACCTAACCGGATCTCTGCCAACACAAGGCCGGGTTACCTCTGCAAAAATAGGTAACTACTGACACGCGTATGCCATCCCTCGATCATAACCGATCTTCCCGAGGATCCTCGATTCGCAACAACCACATCAAAATAATAATGCAGCAACCACATAGGTTAAGTATTTGGGCTCCATACCATGATACCACCTCTATCCAGAAAGAAATGACATACACTAAGGGGCGCTACTCCCTAGAACCTTGCTGCATCCTTCCTGTTTTGACCATTTTCGGGGTGTGAGGCTCGACGAAGTCTCGTCCACAAAGCTACGCTTTGGCACAAAGCCATGCTTCGGGTCAAACAAATGATCAACCTATGATCACAAAGATATAAGATCAAACAAATGATCATATCGCAAATGATCAAACACTGATCATCACACAGCAACACTCAGCATGCCACATTACCAAATTGGGATATATCGCTGATAAATTTCAACTACATAACCTCTGAGCTCGTACGTCTCAGAGAAGGGTGTTAAGCTAAGAGAATAAATTCTCCGCCACCAAAAAGATATGTATTTGAAAGAAATCGGCTTTATATCTCAAAGTGTAATGTCAGACATGTAACCATACAAGTCTGTTCCGGGATCGAACAGAACCGAAGGCACTTCTCACGAAGCCCTTGCACTTCCGGATAATTCCAATCACGTCCGGACTTCCCATCACAAAGGATGATCAAATCTCTATACCGGGGACCAGTCGGTGCAGAGACATTCGACGAGTTATCCTTTCATTTTCGAAAATATCTGATCTTCACCACCGTCTTCAAATGCCATCCATATACGACGTATCACTATTCGGAATGGGTTATACGACCCAAAGGTCCTTTCCCGGCTAACCCGAATAGTGAGCGAAATATTTAAAACATATGGATATGGGATTTCAATTAAGTCACAACTTATTACCCAAAATATTTCTTCTCAAATGGTTTAACAAATTACCATTTTCAAATCTTTAAACAAAAAAAAATCATTTTAAACAACCTTCAATGGTTTAAACAATTTCCACATTTTTATCTTTTAAATAAAAGATTCATTCACAGATTTTCCAAATCAATTTCCATTTCAATTTAACTCGTTAAATCTTTTAAATCAAAGATTCAACTTATAGCTTTCAAAACAATTTCATTTTGAATGGTTCAAATAAATCATCATTTTAAATCTGTTAAAATAAACAGATTCAATTTATAGCTTTCAAAAAGAATTTCATTTATAACTTGGAAAAAACCATTTTTCAATTCAATCTTGAAATTCCTTTCATTAAACTGGAATTTCATTTCTTATTTGAAAGCTTCTATTCTTTTGAAAACAAACAGTTTTCATTTTGGAAATCTGATTCATTCATACGAGTTGAAATCCTTGGGTTAAATTCAAATCCCCAAAATTTACATTTAAAATGTTTTAAATTCATATAAACACATTTATATCATTTTTAATCCCTAGTTTCAAATCATAGGATTCAATTTCAAACTTTGAATTCAAATTTAAATCAAATTATTTAAATTTTCAAAACTCGATTAAGTTATTCAAAAATAAGTCTTATCTTTGAAATTCTATTTCAAAAGCTTTTCATATTTAAACCCCAATTTCCAATTTCAAAAACAATTGAAATTAGAATTTTCAAATTTCAAAACATCAGATTTAAATTATCAATGACTTAACCGATTTCCACGTGAAATCCATATTTGTGTGTGTATGGTGTAGTCCAGGGGTTTTACACACAATAGTGCAACATCAAACATCACAGATCAAAATACAGGATATAGTTGATAAGCGATATAAACTATAACGCTTATCTTTTTCATTCAGATCACAGACGTATGAATATCTCATATAAAGAAATTACAGATCACAACATAAATCAGGATGTATCTCAAAGCATCATATATCAAGGATATCAAACAATCAAATCATCCAATAGAATCCAAACATCCATAAGTAGGGTCAGTTAATTGTCTGGTTGATTTAAAATCAGATTTAAATTCTATGAATAAATTACTAATTCTGGTTAATTAACATTAATAAATTACAAATCATTTTGATTAATTATTCTTTAATCATTTATTAATTAACCATTAATAATAAATTAATTAACCTAAAATTAATTATCTCCATAAATTTTACTAAGTAAATTCACTTATCCAATTATTTTCTTAAGTTAATTAAACTAATTTAATTAACTCTAATTAAATCAAAATATCCAAATTACAATAAGTAATTTATCCTTAATTACTTTCATTAAGTAATTACATTTAAATCAATTTATAATTGATTATTTAATTTATTAATCTAATTAACTATCAAAATTAATCACATTCATTTAATTACTTAATAATCCCTAGTTAATTGTCTTTATTAACTAATAACATTCCTTAATTACTTTTTATAAATTAATCTGAATCATTAATTAAATAAGTTATCCTTTCTTAATTATCTTATAAATTAAATTATTTTCACCCTTTAATTATTCCCTAGATAATTCATTTCTTTATTAATGATTTAATTAATATTAAAGTGTATTTCAAAACATTGCCCTTTTTGATAACACTTTAAAACTTATTTTAACACTTACTCTACAAATTTAAATAAATTTTTTTGTTAAAAATCTGGAGATCTGGTTTAGAATTTATTTTCAGGGTTTCAACTTCTTAATTTTCAACTTGTTTAAAACTTCCATTTAATTTCCCAAGTCCATTTTTGAATTTAAAATTCCTTCAACCATTTAATTGTTTTTATGTCATTTAAACAACTTGAATTTTAACTTTATTTATTTACAAACTTTATTCCAATTCAAACTTGGACCTTTATTTACATTTTAGATCAAACTCAGTTTAATATTTACTTTAAAAATTTTAAATTAAGTTTAAAATCTTTAAAACAGAGAAAACAAGTTTCCACGTTAAAAACTGGAACATTCTTTTTCACTCGAGATTCCCTGTACTTGCTTCGAGACCAACTCCCCTTCTACTTCGAATGAAACCCGAGTCTAGTGCCTAAAAACTTCGAGACCCCAAACAAAACAAGTTGAGGAAGCTCGAGCCTTTCTTCCCCACCCATTTCACTGACACAAACCAATATACGTGCACGTGCACGTGCACAGGCGAAACGTTCGCCTGCGACCATCGACTCCGACGCCTACATAACGTCTTCGATCACCCATCACGATCTCGATCACCAGAATCTCGACCAATGGCCCCAGTCGAATTCGAGACACCTGTCACAAGAACAGGAATGAAACCCAACACCTGGAACACCATCGAACTCCGTTCTCCGATCACCAGAGCATCTGGGCTTCCGGCTATGCCTTCACCTTCCTTCCAGTTTCCCATTCCCAAAATTTCGTGGAACTCGATCCACCATGGAGGTTGAGACGAACTCGTTTCCAACGCTTACCAAAACTAGGTCTACAGAAAAGATATTGTCGCCGTTGCCACCACGACGAACTACATCGCCTTCGACCATTTTTCCCTGCCTCTCCGTTCACTATTCCATCACCACAGTGAACGCCAAGTACTCCAGTCCACTTGATCACCCAAAATCGATGAAAAACTCATTTTTGTTCTACCTCAAACTGCACCTTAAATACTATCTTAAAAATGGTGATGTTTGTTTTAAAAATCATGTTACAGTGTAGAGATTCAATCTGTGATCCTGAAACAACAATTTAAAATGTTTGAATTTGCTCACTATTTAAGTTTTCCTGTTGTTTGTAAGATTCCAGTGATATTTAAACTTTAATTCAACTTAAATAAAATTTTAAAAACTACACTATGATAAAACATACAAATTTTGTTTGAATCTTAAACCCTATCACAGACCAAATCAAAAGATATGAGTTTTTAAACTAAAAACTGAAGCTTGAAAACAAAACAGAGAGAGACATATAATCATGTACACATATACAATCACTCAGGTAATCACATAAACATATCTATACCCTGATGTAAGCATGCAACCATCATACACTTAAGTAGTTTTAAACAAAAATTGTTACTCACAAGCATCAAGATATCAAGCAAACTAAGCATCAAAAAAAATAGGAGTTTGCTCACCTGTTTCCTGGAATGAAGACAGAGTTTATTTGAAAAAGAACTGGGAAGCTTTGATTTTTGAAACTGCAGTTTTGATTTCCCTATTTGTTGATGATGATCTGCTTTAAGTTTGAAGCAGCCTTCGAATTCTTGCTAAAATCTTTTCTGGTTTGACTTGTTATAAGATTGAAGTTTTTTTGTTTGTTTAAGTTTTAGTTGATATTCACTTCAGATGCTACTCGAAACTGAGATGAAGTGAATATAACAAAGAAGTGTGCAGGGTTATTATTTGTTTGTACAAATTCTTTTGCAGTGATATTTTCTTCTTGGTGGCTGAATTGCTTTTTAAATCTTTAGCCAGAGATTTTGATATGGAGGCTGAGGGAACTTGTTTGGGCTGCATTTATTACTTGTACAAATTTGTGTTGTACAACTTTTTCTTTGTTGTTCTTTTACCATACTTACTTCGGCTGATATGCATACTATATGTTGTGCTAGGGGTAATGGCATTAAATGCCTATGTACTTATGTCTACAACTTCCTATAATTTAAATTTCGTATTGTACTTTGATTTGTTTATGCTTATATTTCATTTGTACAAAGATATTTACTTTGTTTGTTTGACTATGCAACTTCGGCTGAGATGAATTGGTGTTGTGGCTTGCATTATTTAGCATTGTACAACTTTGTTTTAATTCTATCTTTCTGGTTTGTATGCATACATTTTGTTCTAGCTTATTAAAATGTTGTTTTAGTTAATTGTAAATTGCATAGATTTGTTTTTTTATATGTGTTTTTGTTTTGTTTACTTTGTTCTTGTTTTAATGTTGTTTATACTATTTATATTGCTTTGCATTTATACTTACCTGCATATCCTGTTTATTTATTACTCCTTTATTTTGAAATTTATACTATTAATTATTTTATTTCATACATTTGATTCATACTTAAGTTTAATATTTATAAAGTTGATTTTATTGTAACTTCAAACCATAGTTTCTTCCAATTATATGCATATATATATATTTCAATAGTTTATCTTTTATTTCTAGCTTAAATTATCTATTATTAATTTATTTCTATTTCTAACATAACCCATAAATTTCAAATTTAAAGTTATTCATTTTTAAACTTGCATCAATTATCTATATTTTTATATTTATCTTTAAACCATTTATATTAAGATTTAAATCCAATATATATACAATATTTACAATATTTATATCGGGGAAACTCGCTTCACTTTATCGATTTATTTTACTATTTTTATTCAAAACTAAATAAATTATTAATTTAAATTAAATAAAAATCTGGGGTCATTACAAACTTCCCCCCTTAAAAGAATTTCGTCCTCGAAATTCGCAGGCACGAAAACAACAGAGAGATAGACAGATTCGATCTCCTATAACTCCTCAAACACAAGATACGGATTTCCGAATTCAAGTCGGAATATCTTAGAATACATACCAATTTGTCCCTCTTCGGACTTTGGTATTCAAAAGAAATTTACAATAGAATTTCAAATTTGATTTTAAACGAAATCGTTTATCGACATAATTCATATTTATCCTCATATTCTATTAATCAATTTAATTCAATTTAATTTTCCAATTTATTTAAAATTTCCTATTTCAAATTTCCAATTCATATTCATTAAGGTTTAAATTGAAAAGCTGATAAGAAACCGATGAAGATACGAAGTAAAATCTTCTACAACGATTCGTAGGGCCATCACCGTACCGAGACTTCTTTCTGGAGCTGATACGAAGCAATCAAAAGAATTTGAAAACGAATCAAAGAAAATTGATAAGAAAGATTGTTTCCACTGTCACAGGGTATTGACCATTTATAGTCGTATTTCCCTGTACCCTATCTCGTCTTCTTCTTGCACTCATACTCACTATCAGTGGATAGCAAGAGAATTTACTGAGACGTTTAAACGGATATCTTAAGGATATACTCATTCTAGAGTTTACTTCACTCTATCTCTAATGAGCTACTTAACGTGTTATACTCCTGAGCTAAAGTTTAACCTTAGCTCTGATACCACTTGTAAAGACCCAAAAGTTGGCCTTCGAAAATCGGCACCCGTACTCCACTTGTACTCAAAATGCCGTAGATTCAAATGCCAAATCTGGTTCTTCGTAGCTTATAACAACAATTAAGTAAATAACACAGCGGAATAAATGAATAATACATTGATATACAATATCGGATACAATATCTGATACAACAGAGTGATACAATGAATATCAGTATACATCAGAGATATGATACAACAAATAGCAGCGGAAAAGTAAAATAGATAACTAATATCAGCAGCAGAACAAATAACTCTAAGATGGTCTTCAAGAGAGAACTCCAGCAGTAGCTCGACCTCCCAATAACGATACACCAAGATAAGCAAGTGCAGTCCGATCCAAAGACTGAACTAGCTCCAGAAAATCGACTGAACCTGACTATCTGAAAAACCCAACTCTAGACTGGTCGTGTAGAAAAATTTTAAGCATCCAGAGTTTAGGAAAGAAACAATAAACTCCGGATTAGTCATGGGACTGGTGTGAGCAACAAAAACAGTTTATCTTTAAAACAAATAGCAGAGAATTTTAAAGTCAATTCGCAATGCTTTTGGAAAATGAAACTACCATAAGGCCTCCCGCCACACACACAATGCAAACGCAGAATTGGAGGAGATTTCTCCTTATGATAGTCAAAGATGCTTACTACGCAAAATCAAATCATTTTTGATATTATTATTAGTGCATAGTGTAGAAAACATTTCGAAAGTAGAATATAAATCTTAGCCAGCATAGGTACCATTATAGTATGCCTACTATAGCTACCATATTAAATGGCAGGTTCTACAACTAAAACCGTACAAGGTTCGTATTGTTTTGTTTGGATTTCCAACAAATGGTCAGGCTAAGGAACTTCCTATGCCATGAAGGAACGCCTCTGGAATGACGTCCCGAGAACCTAACCGGATCTCTGCCAACACAAGGTCGGGTTACCTCTGCAAAAATAGGTACCTACTAACACGCGTATGCCATCCCCCGATCATAACCGATCTTCCCGAGGATCCTCGATTCGCAACAACCACATCAAAATAATAATGCAGCAACCACATAGGTTAAGTATCTGGGCTCCATACAATGATACCACCTCTATCCAGAAAGAATGACATACACTAAGGGGCGCTACTCCCTAGAACCTTGCTGCATCCTTCCTGTTTTGACCATTTCCGGGGTGTGAGGCTCGACGAAGTCTCGTCCACAAAGCTACGCTTTGGCACAAAGCCATGCTTCGGGTCAAACAAATGATCAACCTATGATCACAAAGATATAAGATCAAACAAATGATCATATCGCAAATGATCAAACACTGACCATCACACAGCAACACTCAGCATGCCACATTACCAAATTGGGATATATCGCTGATAAATTTCAACTACATAACCTCTGAGCTCGTACGTCTTAGAGAAGGGTGTTAAGCAAAGAGAATAAATTCTCCGCCACCAAACAGATATGTATTTGAAAGAAATCGGCTTTATATCTCAAAGTGTAATGTCAGATATGTAACCATACAAGTCTGTTCCGGGATCGAACAGAACCGAAGGCACTTCTCACGAAGCCCTTGCACTTTCAGATAATTTCCAATCACGTCCGGACTTCCCATCACAAAGGATGATCAAATCTCTATACCGGGGATCAGTCGGTGCAGAGACATTCGACGAGTTGTCCTTTCATTTTCGAAAATATCCGGTCTTCACCACCGGTCTTCAAATTCCATCCATATACGACGTATCACTATTCGGAATGGGTTATACGACCCAAAGGTCCTTTCCCGGCTAACCCGAATAGTGAGCGAAATATTTAAAACATATGGATATGGGATTTCAATTAAGTCACAACTTATTACCCAAAATCTTTCTTCTCTAATGGTTTAACAAATTACCATTTTCAAATCTTTAAACAAAAAAAAATTCATTTTAAACAACCTTCAATGGTTTAAACAATTTCCACATTTTTATCTTTTAAATAAAAGATTCATTCATAGATTTTCCAAATCAATTTCCATTTCAATTTAACTCGTTAAATCTTTTAAATCAAAGATTCAACTTATAGCTTTCAAAACAATTTCATTTCGAATGGTTCAAATAAATCATCATTTTAAATCTGTTAAAATAAACAGATTCAATTTATAGCTTTCAAAAAGAATTTCATTTATAACTTAGAAAAAACCATTTTTCAATTCAATCTTGAAATTCCTTTCATTAAACTGGAATTTCATTTCTTATTTGAAAGCTTCTATTCTTTTGAAAACAAACAGTTTTCATTTTGGAAATCTGATTCATTCATACGAGTTGAAATCCTTAGGTTAAATTCAAATCCCCAAAATTTACATTTAAAATGTTTTAAATTCATATAAACACATTTATATCATTTTTAATCCCTAGTTTCAAATCATAGGATTCAATTTCAAACTTTGAATTCAAATTTAAATCAAATTATTTAAATTTTCAAAACTCGATTAAGTTATTCAAAAATAAGTCTTATCTTTGAAATTCTATTTCAAAAGCTTTTCATATTTAAACCCCAATTTCCAATTTCAAAAACAATTGAAATTAGAATTTTCAAATTTCAAAACATCAGATTTAAATTATCTGTGACTTAACCGATTTCCACGTGAAATCCATATTTGTGTGTGTATGGTGTAGTCCAGGGGTTTTACACACAATAGTGCAACATCAAACATCACAGATCAAAATACAGGATATAGTTGATAAGCGATATAAACTATAACGCTTATCTTTTTCATTCAGATCACAGACTTATGAATATCTCATATAAAGAAATTACAGATCACAACATAAATCAGGATGTATCTCAAAGCATCATATATCAAGGATATCAAACAATCAAATCATCCAATAGAATCCAAACATCCATAAGTAGGGTCAGTTAATTGTCTGGTTGATTTAAAATCAGATTTAAATTCTATGAATAAATTACTAATTCTGGTTAATTAACATTAATAAATTACAAATCATTTTGATTAATTATTCTTTAATCATTTATTAATTAACCATTAATAATAAATTAATTAACCTAAAATTAATTATCTCCATAAATTTTACTAAGTAAATTCACTTATCCAATTATTTTCTTAAGTTAATTAAACTAATTTAATTAACTCTAATTAAATCAAAATATCCAAATTACAATAAGTAATTTATCCTTAATTACTTTCATTAAGTAATTACATTTAAATCAATTTATAATTGATTATTTAATTTATTAATCTAATTAACTATCAAAATTAATCACATTCATTTAATTACTTAATAATCCCTAGTTAATTGTCTTTATTAACTAACAACATTCCTTAATTACTTTTTATAAATTAATCTGAATCATTATTTAAATAAATTATCCTTTCTTAATTGTCTTATAAATTAAATTATTTTCACCCTTTAATTATTCCCTAGATAATTCATTTCTTTATTAATGATTTAATTAATATTAAAGTGTATTTCAAAACGTTGCCCTTTTTTATAACACTTTAAAACTTATTTTAACACTTACTCTACAAATTTAAATAAATTTTTTTGTTAAAAATCTGGAGATCTGGTTTAGAATTTATTTTCAGGGTTTCAACTTCTTAATTTTCAACTTGTTTAAAACTTCCATTTAATTTCCCAAGTCCATTTTTGAATTTAAAATTCCTTCAACCATTTAATTGTTTTTATGTCATTTAAACAACTTGAATTTTAACTTTATTTATTTACAAACTTTATTCCAATTCAAACTTGGACCTTTATTTACATTTTAGATCAAACTCAGTTTAATATTTACTTTAAAAAATTTAAATTAAGTTTAAAATCTTTAAAACAGAGAAAACAAGTTTCCAGGTTAAAAACTGGAACATTCTTTTTCACTCGAGATTCCCTGTACTTGCTTCGAGACCAACTCCCCTTCTACTTCGAATGAAACCCGAGTCCAGTGCCTAAAAACTTCGAGACCCCAAACAAAACAAGTTGAGGAAACTCGAGCCTTTCTTCCCCACCCATTTCACTGACACAAACCAATATACGTGCACGTGCACGTGCACAGGCGAAACGTTCGCCTGCGACCATCGACTCCGACGCCTACATAACGTCTCCGATCACCCCTCACGATCTCGATCACCAGAATCTCGACCAATGGCTCCAGTCGAATTCGAGACACCTGTCACAAGAACAGGAATGAAACCCAACACCGGGAACACCATCGAACTCCCTTCTCCGATCACCAGAGCATCTGGGCTTCCGGCTATGCCTTCACCTTCCTTCCAGTTTCCCATTCCCAAAATTTCGTGGAACTCGATCCACCATGGAGGTTGAGACGAACTCGTTTCCAACGCTTACCAAAACTAGGTCTACAGAAAAGATATTGTCGCCGTTGCCACCACGAAGAACTACATCGCCTTCGACCATTTTTCCCTGCCTCTCCGTTCACTATTCCATCACCACAGTGAACGCCAAGTACTCCAGTCCACTTGATCACCCAAAATCGACGAAAAACTCATTTTTGTTCTACCTCAAACTGCACCTTAAATACTATCTTAAAAATGGTGATGTTTGTTTTAAAAATCATGTTACAGTGTAGAGATTCAATCTGTGATCATGAAACAACAATTTAAAATGTTTGAATTTGCTCACTATTTAAGTTTTCCTGTTGTTTGTAAGATTCCAGTGATATTTAAACTTTAATTCAACTTAAATAAAATTTTAAAAACTACACTATGATAAAACATACAAATTTTGTTTGAATCTTAAACCCTATCACAGACCAAATCAAAAGATATGAGTTTTTAAACTAAAAACTGAAGCTTGAAAACAAAACAGAGAGAGACATATAATCATGTACACATATACAATCACTCAGGTAATCACATAAACATATCTATACCCTGATGTAAGCATGCAACCATCATACACTTAAGTAGTTTTAAACAAAAATTGTTACTCACAAGCATCAAGATATCAAGCAAACTACGCATCAAAAAAAAAAGGAGTTTGCTCACCTGTTTCCTGGAATGAAGACAGAGTTTATTTGAAAAAGAACTGGGAAGCTTTGATTTTTGAAACTGCAGTTTTGATTTCCCTATTTGTTGATGATGATCTGCTTTAAGTTTGAAGCAGCCTTCGAATTCTTGCTAAAATCTTTTCTGGTTTGACTTGTTATAAGATTGAAGTTTTTTTGCTTGTTTAAGTTTTAGTTGATATTCACTTCAGATGCTACTCGAAACTAAGATGAATTGAATATAACAAAGAAGTGTGCAGGGTTATTATTTGTTTGTACAAATTCTTTTGCAGTGATATTTTCTTCTTGGTGGCTGAATTGCTTTTTAAATCTTTAGCCAGAGATTTTGATATGGAGGCTGAGGGAACTTGTTTTGGCTGCATTTATTACTTGTACAAATTTGTGTTGTACAACTTTTTCTTTGTTGTTCTTTTACCATACTTACTTCGGCTGATATGCATACTATATGTTGTGCTAGGGGTAATGGCATTAAATGCCTATGTACTTATGTCTACAACTTCCTATAATTTAAATTTCGTATGGTACTTTGATTTGTTTATGCTTATATTTCATTTGTACAAAGATATTTACTTTGTTTGTTTGACTATGCAACTTCGGTTGAGATGAATTGGTGTTGTGGCTTGCATTAATTAGCATTGTACAACTTTGTTTTAATTCTATCTTTCTGGTTTGTATGCATACATTTTGTTCTAGCTTATTAAAATGTTGTTTTAGTTATTTGTATATTGCATAGATTTGTTTTTTTTATATGTGTTTTTGTTTTGTTTACTTTGTTCTTGTTTTAATGTTGTTTATACTATTTATATTA
The DNA here is from genome assembly GCA_030737815.1 of Allium fistulosum. Taxonomy (NCBI): domain Eukaryota; kingdom Viridiplantae; phylum Streptophyta; class Magnoliopsida; order Asparagales; family Amaryllidaceae; genus Allium; species Allium fistulosum. The sequence continues at coordinate 859,380,449 of CM060907.1, forward strand.
CTTTGCATTTATACTTACCTGCATATCCTGTTTATTTATTACTCCTTTATTTTGAAATTTATACTATTAATTATTTTATTTCATACATTTGATTCATACTTAAGTTTAATATTTATAAAGTTGATTTTATTGTAACTTCAAGCCATAGTTTCTTCCAATTATATGCATATATATATTTCAATAGTTTATCTTTTATTTCTGGCTTAAATTATCTATTATTAATTTATTTCTATTTCTAACATAACCCATAAATTTCAAATTTAAAGTTATTCATTTTTAAACTTGCATCAATTATCTATATTTTTATATTTATCTTTAAACCATTTATATTAAGATTTAAATCCAATATATATACAATATTTACAGTATTTAAATCGGGGAAACTCGCTTAACTTTATCGATTTATTTTACTATTTTTATTCAAAACTAAATAAATTATTAATTTAAATTAAATAAAAATCTGGGGTCGTTACACTACGTATTTATCTTTATTGGTTATTAGCCAAATCAATTTTTCTTTTCTATTCACATTTCCTTTAATTCCATTCACTTAATCTCAATTGCTTCCATTTCCAATTGAGTTATTATTTCAATTTCAAACAGTTTGAAATCTGACCTATTTAAATTTAAAAATAGCCTGAAAAAGTTTAAAATAGATAAGTAGTTGAAAAATAGTAATTAGTTTGTAAAATAGCTGTAAAATAGTTAAGTAGGTATAAAATAGTTAGATAATTGCAAAATAGTTTTTTTTAAAATAGTGATTAGATATAAGTAACTGAAAAATAATAATTAGTTTATAAGACAGTTTCAAAATAGTTAAATAGTTCCAAAATAATAGTAAAATAAGTATAAGATAGTTTGGGGTTTAAGAAGAAAGATTTTATAATAAATAGTTTGGAAAAATATATTTGTATTAAAACAATTTATTTTGAAAATAATCCAGAGCCAAACTGTTTAATTTCCCATCAATTCAATTTAAATTTTCACTTCTATTTAAATTGACTCAATACTTCAATTTCCATCCCAATTTCAAGTTGAATTAACCTTAATTTCTTTCCAAATTCAAATCAAATTCCATTTGATTTTTAAACTTATTCAACTTTAATCACAATTCCAAGTTATTTCAAATCAATTTGGATTAATTTCAAATTGAACCAGCTTCAATTCCAAATCATTTCAATTCTAATTTACCATTTGAATTTTTAAACTTATACATCTTCAATCACAATTCTAGTTAATTTAAATCCAATCCAATTTGAACAAATTTATTCAAATCTTCACTTAAAACCATCTCGAATTTCATAAACTCGAGTTAAAATTTTTAAATGTTGATTTAATCACTTAAGTCAAATTTACCCTTACTTTTAAATCAAATCAACTTTTATTTTTTTACTTAATAACTTAAATTTTTAGACCATTTAATTCTGAATCTAAATTCCAAAATTCCATTTTAAAAATTATCTTTACTTATCTTATTTCAAAGTTCAAATAAGAATTTAAAAACAATTTAATCTTTAGATTCTAGTTTATTATCCATTTTCAATTTCCAGATCTCAAACCCATTTTGAGATCACTCATAACTCCCATTTAAATTAACCATTTAACTATCCAATTTAAATTTAAATTTCATCTTGAAATTTCCAAATCAGGTTGTTCATTCTAAACTCATTTAACTTCCCTTAAATTCAACTTAATTTAGTCAACTTGACCTAATTTGAATTCCCATTCAAATTTTTTAAATTTTATAATAATAATCTTCCCACTTAAATTCAAAAACTTATCACTTTGGGTTTTCATATCACATTCCAATTTAAAACTCAACACTAAGAGTTATTTCAAATCATCCTTAATATTATGTATATCCACATATATACATTTTCTTTACACACCAAGTTATACCTTAAATTTTTAAACCACCTTTGGTTTTAATTCAAAATAAACTTCTTTAAAACAATTTCAAGTTTCCTGGATTTAGATTTACAATTTTTTTAAATTATCTTTAATTCCAATTTATAAGTCATACTTACCTAAAAGTTTATTTCCCTAAAACATTTCATTATTAAACACAACTACCATTTATGATAATAACCAATATTATCATATCTGGAAAACAATTCATTATTATCTTTATTCTTGATAACACTTCTACAAATTCAAGATTTTAATTTCAGTTTGGATCCATTTCAAACTTATCTTTATTCAATTTTAATTTGGTTGTATTTCTATTACCACTTAATTTAATTCCAATATTTTAACAACCAATTAACTTAATATTTATTAGAAAGAAATATCGCTTTATATATCAAAAGATAAACTTATATTAAAATCATTTAATTTTAAAATCAATTTAAAATCTTTATATAAGAAAATAACAAGTACGCTCTCATATATAATACTCTCAACTCATTTTAGGGTACTATTGACCCTATTCTTAATGAGTAATCCCAACAGAGCCAAGGTTCTCTTAACCTTTTGCTCTGATACCAAATGTAATGACCCGGATTTTTCGAACCTGAAAATTCCAGATAGTTATGAAAAAGAAGAAAGAGATAGAAGAAGAAGAAGATCAGAAACATCAACATCTCACATTCGCAGCGGATAACATATAATAATAAATAATAACAGTTTACAAAACAATATTTTATCTGTCGATTATATTTTAATACATCAGAGTTACACATTTATACAGACACTGGATATACACAATTATCAAGTCTCAGATATACAATAATAGAACATAGTAGAAACACTCCATACGTTCCTGCCATCCAGCTCGACTCCTGAGCTCCAGAACGTCCTTACCTGAAAATCTGTAATACTCGGTCTGACCCGAGCATTACATCAAAGTAACACCCGGGTCAGGCTGGAAACCAGCGTGAGTAAACTCATCTAACAAGAATTTCCAATTCATATAACTTATTTAAAACCCGGGGTAACTCGTACTTACTATACGTAAACATCTTATATAGTCACCGCTTATTTTCATAAACAATATCTAAGTATCCAACTTAGTTTAAATGGTCCATTTTATCCCAATTCAGCCCATTGATTTCACATATCAATCTATAAAGAATTATAGAAAATTTCAAATCGAAGTGGTATCGGGTATTTACCGATACCCGATCCCGGTCTCTTCGAATTCAATGTCATCTCTAATCCAAGTTGTTAAGTTTAAACAATATAATTCAAATCCAGGATATCATGCAACAATTCATCTTAGATAAGTAACTTACATTATTACAGTTCAACACATTCATAGCATATCACAACATAACAAGTTATTAGACTAGGTATAAATCTAAAATACCCTTCAAACATCCATAAACAAGCTAAATTAGATGTTCAATCTCAATTTAATTTCAAAATTTAATTTCTTAAATTACCTTAAATCCTTCTTACCCAACATTAATTAATCATAAATCAATTAATTAACAATCTCAAATTATTTTCCTCAATTAATCATCCTCGATTAATCATTCTCTAATTACATTAAGTAATTAGCACTAAATTAATTACAATAAATTAATTATTCTTTAACCATTCACTTAAATTACTCTCAGTATTTAATTAATGATCCTCTGATTACTTTCATTAATTACCTTTTTAATTAATCATATTCAGGATTAACTATCCTTTAATTACTTTCTTAAATTAATCCTTTATTTAATTACATTGAGTAATCCTTCCTTAATTACTTATTATGAATTAATTATTTAACTAATTATCATTGATTAATTACAACCCATTTGCCATTAAATTAATTAACCATTTTATTTAATCAACTAATCCTTAATTAAATTCTTAATTAATCCTTAATTACTTTTATAAATTAATTATTCTTTAATTACCTAAGACTTAATTAATTTAAAAGATAAACCATTTATCTTAATCACTTCCTAATTACAACATGTAAATCTTATTACACAATCTTTGGAATAAATTTTCATTAACATTCTTTAATTAAATATTATTTTTGGAAACAATCTTTGGAATAAATTTAAAAAAAAACAACATGGTCCATCATGGTGTCCATCATGGTGTCCTTCACCTATCCCCTTCCGTACCTTCCCCGTCCTTCACCATTCTTCCTGGTCTTGTCAGTCCTCTTCCCCAACGTCCTTCAGTTGACTCTGAGTCTTCTCTTCCACCTCCTCCTCCTCTGCCTCCACCCGGTGCCACTCCTCTGCTCCCTTCTGGCCCACCTACTGCAGACCTTAGTCCTTCCTTAGTTGTGACTGTGTCTCCTTCCAGTTCGTTTCCTGGTCTTCCCAACCCTTCCACCACCCCCACTAACCTCCATTCCCCACCTCCTCCCCCTACTCCTCCTCCTCCTGATGATCTCCATCTACCTTCTCTTAACTCAACCAAGCCTATTGATTCTCCTCTCGATTCTGCTCACTTTCCTCCCATTGGAGCTTCCTCCTCCTCTAATCCATCTGCTACATGGTCATCCCTTTTTAACTCGAAACCAAGGAATGCTGGTGCTTACATTCCTAAGCACTTTGACATAGCCTACACTGGATCCCCGATTGAACCTCCTCAGGAAGTGTTGAATGAGGGTATAAAGGCTTGGTCTGACTGCTTAGTTGGATCCTTTTTGGCTGGAAATGTTGGTTATATGGCAGTTAAAGCACATCTTCAAAAAGTATGGAAACTTAAAGGCTCATATGACATCTTCTTTGATAAACAAAATTATTACTTCAAATTTGCCTCTGAGGAAGACAAAAACAACATACTACAAAGAGACCCAATATTTATTAGAGGTCAAATGTTCATCATATCCAAATGGAATCCCACCCTATCTTCTGCTCAGGCAGTAGTGAGGTTAGTGCCAATCTGTATTCATTTTTATAGAATCCCAATAATGTTATGGTCATTGATGGGTATTAATTGGATAGCGTGTCATCTTGGGAAACTAGTTTGCTTTGATGAGAACACTGAAAGGATGAAAAGATTTGAATATGCAAAATGCTTAATTTAAGTGTCTCCTGACCAAGAACTGCCTGAATTCTTATCTGTTGGAGATGATTCCTGCCCTAATATTCAGATTGAATATTCATGGAAACCACTCATTTGTGTTGTGTGTAAAGCCTTTGGTCATGCTACAGACCAATGTGAGAAGAATAATATATGGCAAGATGGAGAAATGCCAGATAACTTTACAATAAGAAATACTACTGCTGATGTTAAAGTCAAGGATGTTGATGAAATACAAGTTGATAAAGATAAAAGGGGTTTGTTTGTAAAAAAACAAAAAGAGATTCAAAGCTGGAAAAACAATTTGGAGGAAAGTTAATATGAAAACATCTATCAATAATGGAATGGAAGGTGGTCAGGTAGGTTGTCCTACTGAAGAGAGTCAACTAAGCAAAAGGAATGATGGTGATGCTGATCAACAAGTATTGAAACAAAAAGAAACAATAAATGAAACTGTGTTGGAAAATAACAGTAGTGCAAATGAAGTCTCTGAAATTAATCAGCAACTGTTGGCTACTGTGGATGTTATGAAGCAAACTGTGAATAACTCTATAGATGACCAAAGCAGATCTGATCAGATAGTTGGTGGATTTCAGAATGCCACAGGATGTCCAGCTAATAATGTAACAGCTCTTGAGAATACAATTCTTGATAATTGTGAAGTGTCTACACGCAATGCATTCTCAGTGCTTCAGGAAATCAATGAAAATGAAGAGGCTACTCAGTAGCTCTCTCCTCAAAATACTGATATGCACAACAACTTACTGTGCTCTGACATGCACAAGCTTTCTTCACATGCAATTTCCCCTTCTATCACCCCTCCACCTAACAATGCAGTTTCTCCTTATTTATCCCTTTCTCTTCCAAAGCATATCTTCAATGACATAATCAACCTCTCTCCTTCAAATTCATCTAATAATCCCATCCCTTCTCAACCACTTATTCCAGATTCCTCAGCCAAAAAGAAGAAAGGTAGGCCAAAGAAACCGACTAATATGCCCACAACTGACTTGGACAATGGTACCAACTATTCCATAGAACAAATTGGCCTTGAAGCTTTGACTCATAATAAAAAAGGAAACTCTTCCACTGGTGTCCATACCAGAGCATCATCCTCATCATTATCTTAATGATTGAAAATATAGGCTTTTGGAATGTAAGGGGTGCGAACTCCATTGCCAAGAAACTTGAAATATCTAACCTTATTACTCAACACAGCATTCACCTTATGGCCATATCTGAAACTAAACTCAATCATAACACTACTCATAACGCTATCTCCAACATTAGACATGACTGGAACAGTATCCACAATCTATCCCAAGCTCCTTTTGGTAGATTGTTAATTTTATGGAATCCTCAAATCTACTCTTTAACCCCTATCACTGTCCACAGGCAGTTCATTCACTCGAAAATAATTCATATCCCCTCTTCATCTTCTTTTTACTTCACCACTGTTTATGCTGATAATAATGCTACTCAAAGGCAACTCTTTCTTGACATCCTTCCATCTCTTCAGCAGTCTAATCTTCCTTGGATCTGTCTTGGTGATTGGAACTGCATGCAACTATCTTCTGATAAGACTGGGGGTTCTCCATTAACGTATAATCAGACTCGTCCTCTAAACAAAGCTATCTATGATGCTAACCTAATTCCATCCACCACTTCAGGGGCTTTCTTTACTTGGAATAACAGCAGTAAAACTAGAAAGAGAACGTATTGTAAACTTGATAGAGTCTATGTCAATTACTCCTCTATTCTCAAATGGCCTAACCTCTTAACCTTAATCCCTCCGCCATCATTATCTGACCACTCCCCTCTCATCATATCCTGGGGGAAGGACACTGTGAGAAGACGCTCCTCCTTTTCATTTTTTAATAACTGGTCTAAACACCCTGATTTTTTAAAAATTGTTAAAGTATTCATTATTTTGGCAACCCTATGTTTGTTTTACAGGCTAAACTCAAGCATTTGAAGACTAAACTAAAGGACTGGGCTCAGCACACATATGGTAATGGGAATAGCTTATCTTCGTCAAGTCGTGAAAAATTACTTCAGGTTCAACTGGAAATTCAAAGATGCCCTGACCAACCACAGCTGATTATCACTGAAACCTCTCTTCTTAAAGACCTCTCCAAAGCACTCATTGAAGAAAATAAGATGGCAAAGCAAAAAACTAAATGTGAATGGCAACTGAATGGTGATAAAAATTCTTCCACTTTCCATAAAAGATTAAAAATCCATCAATCTTCAACAAATATTTTTTCTATTCTCGATATGCATGGCCAGCCTTGTGATACCTCTGTCTCCATTCAAGAAGCCTTTATGGAGTATTTTCAGCATAATCTTGGGAAGACTCAGATTCCTTCTATCTCTTTGCCTCAATTTTTCCATTATCAACTCCCAAAAATTCCAGATGACATGTGTGTAGACTTGATCAAAGAAATTTCAGACAATGAAATCAAACAGGCTATCTTTGGATTAAACTCTAATAGTTCTCCTGGCCCCGATGGTTTTAATGCTCATTTTTTCAAAGTCTCTTGGGATATTATTGGTGGGGACTTGATCAAGGCTATTAAGAACTTTTTCAGACACAGTAAGCTTAACTCTGGTATTAATGCAACTAAACTTGCATTGATCCCTAAATCTAACCATCCAATATCTGTTGATCAGTTCAGACCCATTGCATGCTGCAATGTCATATATAAGTGCATTGCTAGGATACTGGCAGCTAGAATGATAACTCCTTTGAACGGTCTGATCTCCTCTAATCAGAGTGCTTTTCTGCCTGGAAGGGACATTACTGATAATATTCTTCTTGCTTCAGAACTTATGAAGGGGTAAAATAGGAAAGTAATTTCTCCTAGGTGTGTCCTTAAACTTGATATTCAGAAAGCTTATGACTCCGTTCAGTGGAAATCAATCATCTATATTTTGCATCAGATGAACTTCCCTATCCCATTCTTGTGTTGGATATATACATGCATTTCTTCTGTCAACTATTCGCTTAGTCTTAATGGTAATATTTTTGGCTACTTTGGTGCCACTTAGGGTATTATACAAGGTGACCCAGTTTCTCCTTACCTTTTCATATGTGTTATGGAGCTGCTCAATACTATTATGTCTGAAGCTATGCGAAATAAGTTACTTGATTATCATCCCCTATGCAGACAGAACAATATATCCTCTCTTCTTTTTGCTGATGACTTACTCTTATTCACTAAGCCTAATTCTAAATCCATAACTGGGGTTCTTAATGTGCTGCATTCCTTCAAAGCTTTAACTGGTCTGGTCATTAACAGAGGTAAATCTAAATTACTGATTACTGGTATCCCTGATGATGATAAACAGATGATTTACTCTCTGTCTGGCCTTGCTCCATTCAGTGATAATGAATACTATCTAGGGATGCCTCTTTGTGATTCTAGAATCAGAACATTCCACTGCTTACAATTATTTGAAAAGATTACTGGAAAACTTGCTAGCTGGAAAGTATCTCGTTTTTCGATGGTTGGTAGGCTTATAATTATCAAGTCCATAGCAACTTCTATGTGTGTCTATTATGCCAGAATTTTCATTCTCCCAGCCAAACTCATAAGCATGATCAACTCGGCACTGAATCATTTTCTATGGCATGGTAATCCTTTCTCTAAGAAAATGATTCCTATTGCTTTTAGTAAAATTTGCTGCCCTCAGGAAAAAGGTGGTCTTGGTATTATAAACATTAAGAATTGGAATTTCTCAATGCTATCTGCAAGAATTGACAAGTTATTAAGGAATGATAGAAATCTATGGGCTTCCTGGTGTAAGCAATATCTCATTCGTCATAACAACTTTTGGTTTATTGCTCTTCCAACAGACTATAGCTGGTCTTGGAGGAATATCTTGAGAGGTAGGCAATTTTTCCTCCCTATGGTGCAACAGAGAATGAAAGATATTAACAAGATATCCTTTTGGTTTGATCCATGGTCGGCAAAAGGTGTCTCCTTAGCTAACATAATAGATTATGACACGAGAAGATCCACTGGTATTGATTGTAATGCTACCCTTTCTAGGTTCTGGGCTGATGATACTGTCTTTCTCCCAAACTGTAGCTCTGCTGTGGTTAGATCTGAATGGTCTGCTATTCATAGTAGGAACTACAATATCAGTTCTGTCCATATGACTTGGAATGACAGGCCGCATTCTGTTAAAACTGTGTACAAGGCTCTTGATCCTTCCATGCAACTTTCAACTTTTCCTTGGTATTCTCGTGTCTGGGATTCTAGGTCTATCCCTAAGGAAAACTTATTCATGTGGAAGGTTCTGAAGAATGGTATCCTATCTCTATGTAAACTCAAAGGATATGGGGTTATTCAATGTGATAAATGTCTGTTTTGTAGTACTGAGGTGGAAACGATTGGGCACTTATATTTCGAATGTGACTACACTTTACATATCTGGAGCACGATTCTGCAACGCTATGGGTACCACAGGCCTAAGAGAAGCTCTTGTATGGAATGGTAAAACATCTTTAAAGCAACTAGATGGAAGAATGAGAGAAGTAGATTTCTGCTAAGAATTTTGAAGAAAGTTTTGTACAGTGTATGGTTGGAGAGGAACAATAGGGTGTTTAAAGGGCAAGCTACCTTTAAACATGTATTGGTCCTTTCTATTACTAGTAACATTTAGGTTTGGTTTTGCTTCCTTTGTGATGGTCAGCTTGGTGTAATCCAATGTGTCTTTATTTTTGGTTTTTAATTATAATGGTAGGGGACCATTCAACCCCGCTTGCTTTGCAAAAATAAATAAATATTATTTAAACTTATTTAATCAATGGTCACATAATAAAATACTTTAGCTTGATTAATTCTAAAATAACTTATCTTAAAACCTTTAACTAATCCCAATCTTAAATAAATTTTTTTTTATAATAGCACTAATTAATAAGTTGTTTAACTTTTAAAAACTTGTTTTATTTAAAATTTAAAACTGTCACAGCATATACCCGAGACAACTTGAGTTAGAAACTACTTCTCCTTTTCTTCCTTTTTCTTTTTAAACTTTGTTTTAGTTTTAGATTAAAACTGTAGAAATTATTAAAATTTCCCGCGAGCTACACGATCCACCCTGACTTTTCCCATGACAAACTTTCTTTTTCCCGAGCCTAACTTCGAGTTCCCACACGTTTTCCTTTTCCCCGTGTATTTTCGCGAATTCCATGAGTCGAACTCGAGTACTTCTTCTTTCCCCAATACTCTTCAACCAATATCAGGTACCAGAGATAATTCGTGCACGTGTACACGAGCTCTGACCATCTTCGGTCCTTGCCGAGGCCACCAGCAACACGTCGACGATCCTCCCCTTCGATCCCGACCACTTGAGCTTCGAGATGAACACAAAATCGAAGTTGAACATATAAGCACCCAAAACAGAACTGGAAGCAACATGCAACACCCTCAAAACCTGGAAAACTTCTCGTCTTCACTCCTCCGGTCATCGGAGGATTTGGAACTCCGTCCATCCCTTCTTCAATACCCAAGCAACCATCTTCCCAAATATTGAAGCACTCGATCACCTATAGCCACCATGTCGATCAAAACTGCTACATACCCCAAAACTAGGTTTTCAGGCTTCAATCCTCCACCACTGCTTCCACGATGATCGATTCGCTTATCTGACAATTTTCCCAAACTTCCCTATTACTCTACTACCATCAGCGAAGACCACGCCATCTCCGATCACCTGGATCATCTGAATTTCTTCTGAACCCAAACACAGAACATATTCGAACTACTCGTTCGATCCTTCTCTAAAAATTTGGATTTCGGTTTTAAAAATCATGTTTTCGAATAAGGATTCGATTTATGTTTCTGAATTCACGAATCAGTGAAGTTGAAATTTTTCTTATCTTAAGCTTATACTGTTAATTCTGATTTCCAGTGATATTTTCATATTTAAATTTAACTTAAACAAATTTCAAACCCTTCTCTATGACAAATCAAACAAGTTTTATTTTAACTTGAATCCAAACAAAGTTTGGATTAAAGAAATAAAGAGAAAAAAAATTTGATTTTTGAAATCAAAGCTGAAGCCTGGAACTCAAAACAGAGATGTACAACAACATGCACACACACAACTAAATACATCCATATACACACAGAACCATCTACATACAAACACAATTACTTCAGAAGTTAACATGCAATCATATTCACTTAATTTATTTTTATAAAAATGTTACTCACCTTTTTGAATTTGCAAAGAGTTTTGGAAACTGGATTGAACTGAAGCCCCCCTATTTCTTTTTGAAAAATTGAAAACTGTATATTGATATTGCTTGACTCCTAAAAGCTTTGATTTCTGATACTTGACTTTGCTTTTAAAACTTTGATAATTTGTCGGGTTGCCAGGTTGTATTTGCACTAGAAACTTGATTCTCAGGCTTGGAAGGTGCTAATAGGTTTTTGAACTACAGATTTGAGGAAAAATGCATTTACAGGCTGCAGCTTTGAAGATTTCTACAGGCCCTGAAAATGCTTGAAGTGTTTTTGAGAAAATGTTTGCAGGATTGTAAAAATGTTTTTAGGCTTGAGGTTGCAGGGTTTCAAGAAAACTTTGGTTTGCATATGAGAATATTTCAGTTTTGTGGCCATTGATTTTCTGAATTCAAAGAATAAGAATAAAGAAGGAACAGAAGTTTATATGATACAATTTGTGGTTTATTAAAATTAAAGAAAAGAAAATTAGACAAAAAGACACTTGTTAAATCTTGTTACATTTGTCATAAACCAAAGCTTACTTCATAACACATGTATTCAATGAAGTTTAAAAGAATGAACACATGTCATTTATTTTTAAATTATTTTTGAAAGCCTTTATTATTAATTTTCTTAATATGTAAATACTTTACTAATTCATAAATGCTTTTTATAAATTTATATATCCATTTTTCCTTTCTTATAAAAATAAAACTTTCAAAAGAAAATAAGATATAACCTAATTAGATTCCAAATATTATAATATAAAATTATTTAATCATTTTTACATGCTAATTTAAATGCTTTTGCATTTATTTACTACTAAATAAATATTTTCTAAATTTATAAAATTCTTTTGTTTTAAATTAATATAAAAAAAAAATTATTTTGGTTATTTATATTTGAAGATAACAATTTTATCCATTTAAATAATTTAATTAAGGGATTATCACATTTTAATAGTTAAACTCAGATAATTATTCAATTATCTGATACCCAAAAATCTGGGTTATTACAGCTTCTAAGGCCAACACCATTCCAACTTGCATGGCACACAAGCATCTAAGTGAAGAGCACATATATGCACCTTTCAATGGAGTCGAAAGTGATCAACCAATCTACCTTCCGATGAAGTTGAAAGACATCAAGAAAAACCTTTGGACAAAGTTAAGAGAAATGAAGCAACATACCTTTTGACGAAGTCGAAAGGAACAAAGCAAGACAGAAAGAAGCTCAATCTTCGATAGCAGCCGAAGGGCACTCAAACAACCCTTTCGACTATGTCGAAAGCTATGAATAAAGAGGGACGTGCGAAAGGAAGAAAACAAACCTTCCGACTATGGTGAAAGCATGGGGTCGAAAGGTGCCAACCCACACCAACAAAAAATACCCTAGGGGCCAGTTTGGGGGAGGGGATTTCTTTCACTTCTCACTTGTATTCTTGAAGAATCTGTAAACCCTAATTCCTAAATCAAATTCGGGATTTGGTCAGTTTGTACAGTCTACTTCAATAAAATAGAGATATGATAATTTTGGATTATGCAACTATAAGAGATTACTATAACTTATGTTCTTGATCCTCTGATATCAATTTAGGTCAAATGAATACCTTTCGATCGAGTAGAAATCCCAAGCAAGCACATTTCCTCAAAGTTTTAGCTCAAATCCGCAAAATCACAAGTACAGACCACTTCGACCAAAGCGATACCCTTTTTAGATCAACTAATTCCAGAAACCATAAGTTCCCCAACTTAAGTCACCTTGTCTGCGTCAAAAGGTTGTTCCGACAGAATCATAATCAGATCAATCCAAAAGGATTTTCTGAAAGAGGAGTCAGCCATTCGACTACGTCAAAAGGTACTAAAGACATGATTTTGATCATCCCTACCAGCCTTAAAAGTGTTAGCAATCTTCATTTCTTCGACAGGAGGTTTCGATAACATCACTCATACTCCAAACTTCAGTTTGAGGTGTTGACAAGTTTTCTTTTCAACATTTTTGGCGCTAGAAGTAGGGCTCGAACCTCCGATCCCCTGTAACTTTCTGTAGGATCATTTTCACCCTGTAGGGGGGGTGAATAGGGTGATACTAATAATAATAAAAATTAATGCGGAAATAAAAACAATAACAAAATGTAATGCAATAGAGATCACACACAAATTTAACCAGCTTCGGCAATAACCTACCTACGTGCTGCCCCCAAGGTTTCTACTAGAAATTAAGTAGTCAGGCGCTTACAAACACACGTAAACTCATGACACCCGCTAACTTGACTAACCTAACTTTAAGCTCAAAACCCTGCCACAACTCAGCGACTGAGTTGCGAATTCTCCGAACTATGCCATGTAGTTCGTACCTTTCTTGTAACCTAGTTACACAACTAGAAAGTTACTCAATTTAAAAGTAAAATTACAAATGTAAAATAAAACTAAAAATAATAAAACAAAACCCTATTCTTTATAACTCAAGCCCAAAAATAAAAAATGAAACTGGCCCACTAAATTAATAAAAGACAGTCTTCCCTTTATTCTTTCTGTGGTAACTTCGGCCGCCTCTTTTATTTTTGTTCTTCTTCTCAAATTAGGGTTTTAATCATTTGAGTCGCCGGTTGAAAAATTGATGCTCGAAGCGTTTTCTGGTATGCTCTCAATTCACTTCGATGCTTCCTTGATCAGTTGAATTATTCATGGCTGCTTCAAATATGTCGAGCTCGAATGTTAAAATGGTATGCGATTTTTTCCTTTTTCAATTTTCGATAATACTTGAATTTAATTCGAGTTATTTTTTTGTGATTTATTTCAAAGGCTTGCTCTGGTATTTGCTTGAACTCGAATGCGAATATGCCGATGATGAACTGGGTTTTTGTAGGGATTAAAGCGCTAAATTTTCATTCGTATATTTTTCATTTGAATTCTTCACATGATTTGCTCCACCATACGATTTTTGATTGAACAATGTGATTAATCTGACTTGTTCATCTTTTCACCATTTAAATTTTCTTTTCATTCTTTACAGCTTTGACTTTAGCATCGTTCTTTTACGGCTCGATACTTGAATTTGAGATATTCTTATGACTTCGTGAAGATTGACTTGTTCAATTTGCTGACTTGTTGACATTTGAGTTTGATGATATATTTCTGAAAGAATTTCACCATGATACCCTCTTGACCATATTTGAACTGCTACTTGTTCATCATGTTGTATTATGAAAAAATCTAACAGCTTCACTGACATTTCACTGAGTTGCCATGTTCTCTTGTGCATTTAATGTTGACTGAACTAAACTTGTGTTTTACCTGACCATGTCTTGTGCACTTTGACTATGTCTTCCACCCGACCATAATTATTTTTTCAAACTGCACATGTTCACTTGCATGTGTGTCACCATGTGTATACATACATACGTATGTGTATGTATATGTGTTGTGATTTGCTCGACTTTAATTTGTTCACTGCTGTGTTGAAACAGACTTTGATTATTGCTTAGTTGAGTGTATTTGTATCCTCTGGTCTCTGTTCTGGTTGGAGTTATTGTTTTGCTTCGAGTTAAATTTGATATTGAATCTGAGTGTAGCATGTCTGGTTCCATGTGATGCTTGAGTCTTCATGTTAACTCACCGGAGCATGTTTGAAGTGTTGTATGTTGTTTTGTGTGTACACACTGGTCTTGTGCACTTGTTACTGATTTGAGTTATTTGTTGTGTCCACTGCTCTATTACTCGAGTGCTTGCTTCCATGTGTAATTCCCTTGCATTCATGTGAACCTTCATTTTGCCTTGATGTCTTCGTACATTTGCAATCTAGACTAGCTGGTTTGTTTTCATGTGTGGTCTGGTGGTAGCTGCATGTTTGCTTCGAGTTACCTGTGCAGTTTCTTCATGTTGTACATTTCAAGTCTATTTGCAGCTTTCCTTGTGTATGTTCTGGTCTAGTTGCACTTGCTCATTGTAATGACCCATAAATTTTAATAATTTTTTATAACGATTTAATTGAATTTTTGTGAAATTTTAAATAATAAAATTTTGAATTGAATATTTAATATTTGAAATACGTCTACTTTAACATAGCAAGTGGAGAAAATTTCATCTGATAATATGGAAGTTTTTTTATGTAAATTCTATTTTAATTCAAATCAGTTAATAACTGATGATAATAAAATGTATTCCAAAACTGAATATTTTTATACAATAAATTTGTAAATCATCTTCTGAGTGAGACGTCATCTTTCGTTTCTCCAAATTTAGACTGCTATTGCTCCATTTATCGTATTTTCAGCAAATTAGCAGCATTTTCAGTACCGAATATCGACTTTTGATATGATGATCGTACCACTGATATTTGTATACCGTTTTGATCGTCTCGTCGTGTTGATCTCTACGGTATATTCAATTATAAATTTCGAAGTCGGGAAGACAATGAAATCTATGGAATAGTTTCTATACCAGTCCGTATTTTTGAAACTTTTGAATTCTTTGTTGATTCGTTATCCACTGGTAAACCAACAGTCAATAGCCATGTACCTTTAATATTCTATGAATGCTACTCTTGGCTTTTGGTTATCCACTATTTCGATTTTCGTTCGGTGCCTTGAAAAAAAAGGAAAAAAATGAAAGAATTTTTATACAGTAGCTTACGTATGAAAAGGAATGTTGGTCACCTGAAGCTTACTTTCCTTCTTTCAAATTCCAACTCTATTGTTACCTGCTCTACATTCTGTCTCGACCCTCATTTTGCCACGCAGGCCAGCCTTACCGGCCTCTTATCCTTCGCCTATACCCACCCATGGCTACGGTCTACAACCGCCGAGCCAACGCTCCTCCCACCGCACAAAGCCAACTCCCGATACTAATCTCTCTCTCTAGTCATGCCTTCCCCTAGCTCTCCATCATTCACCCCACCGCACAGCAAACATCAACGCCGGCCAGCCGAACCCAGCCTCTCGCCACCTTCCTTCGCCCAATGCAGCCGACTCCATCCTCCTCCACAACCCTGACCACTTCATCACCTTGCTCTGACCATTGCAGCTCTTTTTTTTGGTATGTTTATATAGAGATATTATATAAGAAGTTATATATTGGTTATATAAGTCTACTTTTGATTTTGGGTCATACTAGCCGTTTGGGTTTTGCGAAAAGCAATGTATTTTGTTTGCTGTAGTCATATTTTATATATATAGACATAGATATCTCAATTTTTGTATTAATTTATAAATACATATGGGTTATATAAGACATATATATTATCTGTTAGTTTACAATATATTAGTAATATAATTGGATATATATATAAATATATGTTTTGATATATGTTTGTGTAGGTATGGTATGTTAGTTTATATAAATTTATACAGATAGTAGGTTCTAAATGTATATGAAATGTTATATATATTAAAATAGCAGGTTTGAATATAATATATTATTATGTATGTAAGTTATATCATATTTAAAAAGAGATCAGCTTTGAACATTTTTTTCAGTATATATATGTAGTGGTGTCAAATGTTACTAGGTGTGTTTAAATCAAGTATTGGTTTTAAGATTTAAAGAATGTATTTTAAATATAACATATATTTGCATGTTGCTTTGTGTTTGTGTGATGAACCAGAATTTTGGATATTTGAAATGGGAATATTTAATTGATTTTAAATATTCAAAAGGGTAATTTTAACTTGAATTTCAAATATCACTATTTATTGGGTCATTTGATTATTGAATTAAACAATTAAAAATTGAGTAAATTGTTGAATCGGGAGTTTTAAGCCTTTTAAAAATAATTTGAAGGCTTGTAAAATCTATATTGATAATTCTAAAGGTAATAGAACTTTTAAAATTGAATTTAAAGGTGTTTTGTTCAGTTTTAAAAATATATCGTTTATATCGATAATTAAAAATAGCCTTCCAAGGCACAGTCTCGGAATTCAGCGAAACCAGTTCCATTGGATCCGTAATATTGTATTATTATCGGGCTTCAATTTTCGTAGTGTTTGGAGTTGTTGTGTGAGCGTACGATAGGTAAATGCCCTGAAACTAAATCGAAAATTTAATATTATAAATGGTGTGACGACCCGACTTCCATAGCCCAGAAAGTCGCATCGTTTTGAAGAAAGAAAGGGATAGAAAAGAGAAAAGAAGAGAAGAGAAAGAAACAACATCAGAATCTCACACAGCGGAACGAATAAATTATATTAATAACATAAACTATTACATAGTATACAACACTTATCAGAGTTTACACAGATTACAACACATACTAGACAGTTATAAACACCTGTCTAGTTATTACAACTCAATACAATACAAACACTATCACAGATATCAACACAGCGGAAAACTATATCTACGAACGCCGAAGCCTCCTGCTCCATTGCTCCTCCACAATTCGTCAAAGCTAAACCTGAATCCCTTGGCTACTCGTAAAAATTTGAGTACCCAAGAGTTTATATAAAACAGAAATAAACACTTGGGTCAGACATGGGTCTGGTGTGAGTAATAGGTTAAACTTGTTTAACTTCAAAACCTTTTGAAAGAAAAGGTATCACGTAAGACTCCCCACAAATAAACATGGGTAAGTTTTTACCTTACGCTAACCAAAACATTTGATAGGAAATTCGATTGTATTATAATAGAGTCTAGGGTTTTCAAGTAAAATACAGAAATAGCTGGAATGCTTACATCTCACATTCCAACATAGTTGGGCACAACTAATTCGTACGGCACTTATTGGAAATTGGATTCCATACAATGGCAGAGCTACTGGGGTACCGCTCGTCACAGTACGGGGCCTAGATCACCGTACCGAGGATTACGCCCAATCCCCTGCAACACAAAGCCGGAACCATCCCTTACTGGATAATCCCGAATAAAATCACCCCACAGATGGCCGTCGCCAACTGCACCACTAAGCCGAAATAAAGGAACACTCTAGACAGGGATGACCTTACTCTCAATGGGTGCTACCCACGAAGCCTTGCTGCACCTCCCCTGTTTTAGCCATTCCCGGTTGATGAGGCTTGAGGTTACGATTACCTTTAATCAGATCACATCACTTAGAATGCTCATCGTCCTCCTGACGATGTTCTGAAAGCATTCAATCCATACAAGTTTGTTCCGGGTTCGAACGAAACTGAAGGCATTATCTCGTTACACTCGTTTTGGAATCACCCTCAGAGTTAACGACAATAACCCTTGCACTCTGAATCTTCATCTTCACTTGAGATTCACGACCTATCGTTAATTTGGATCGATGTGGTATTCGGATATCCAAATCTGTAAAACCCGATCCCGGTCTCATTGAAATCCAAAACGTATCTTTTAAGGCCAAGTTGTTTTAAAGTTAAAACAATTCAATTCTTATCTATATACACAGAGATAGATAATTCAATAGATAATCTACATTATCACAAATAGATAATTCATATTATCATTCCAATTCAACCAAACATCCATATCATAGATCAGCACATCTCTTATCAGAGATATCAATAATGCAAAGCATTTCATATCATTCATCTATTTCTAAGTAATGATTTTTATCATCTCTAATTAATTTAAAGTGAATTAAATTAATTAATTCATTTTATAAATCCTGCTTACTTAATTATTAATTAAACCAATTAATTAATCATACTTTAAGTATCATCCTAATTAATCATTCCTGATTAATTATACTCTAATTACTTTAAGTAATTAATCACTAATTAATTTCACAAATTAATTAACTTAAACCATTTCAGTAATTAATCTTAAATTACTTCATTAATTAATTAATTATACTTAATTACATTAATCCTTAATTAATTACAATTAATTAATTACAATTAATTAATTACTTTAATCCTTTATTATTGATTAATTAATTTTAATTAACCAATTCTTAATTACATCATTTAAATTAATTATATTTAATAATTAATTCTTAATTAAACCACATTTATTAATCACCTTTGATTAATCACATTTAGTAATTAACTACCCTTAATTACTCTTCCATAAATTAATTACTCATTAATTAATTATCTTTTAATTGATTCTTGATTAATTATTCAAAGTAATTAAACTCAAATTACTTTTATTAAATCATCCTTAGTTAATTACATCCACTAATTAACTTTAATTACTTTCCTAAGTAATTTATACTTTCACTAATTTCATTTAAGTAATTATCAAATCACCAAGTGATTATTTTAAATTAATTAAACAAATTAATTTAAACTTATCAAATTTATTTAATTAATTACCTTAAGTAATTAATTCATTTAATTACTTCCATTAAATAAATTATACTTAACCCATTTATAAATGATTATCATTAGTTAATTAATCTAATTGATTATCAAGATTAATCACATTAATTAATTATTTAATAATCTCTAATTTAATGATCTCTCATTAATTATTAACCATTCTTTTAATTACTTTCTTTAAGTAATTAATCTTTAAATCAATTATTTATTAACTACAATTTAATAAACTATTAATTACCAATTAATTTATTTCTAATCACTAAATTAATTGCTTAATTAATCTTTAAATTACTTGATTAATAAATTCTAATCATTTATTAAAAATCTATACTTATTTAAATAAATGATTCTTCCCAAATTAATTAACCTCTAATTAATTAACTTATAATCTTAATTATTTAATTAATTAACACTAACCTATTAATTAATTATTCTTTAATTACCTTATTAATTTAATGACTCCTAAATCATTAAGCCTTAATTAATCTTTAAATTAAAGTATTAACCTTTAACTACTTTAATTATTATTAACAAAGATTTTAAAACATTTTACTTTAAAATCTTTCTTTAATTCATTTCAAAATTAAAGATTTAAAATAAATTACAATTTAACTTTAACCAAATTTAAATCTAATTTACAAAACCCTTTTTAAAACCAAATGTTAAAGAAACACTTAATATTTTAAAGATTTTTAAACCACTTTATTTAAATTCAAACCCCTTTTAAATTATTCTTTAAATATCTTAAATTTGTTAAAACTTCTAAATTTTATAAACTTATATATTTCAAACTAGGATACAAATTTAAATTGAATCCATACTCTAAAATTTTGATTTAAAACTTTGTTTTAAATCCTGCTCTATATATTTAAACTCATTTTAAATTTTTAAAAACACTGTCAGATTTTTTTTAAAACTGTTATTATCAAATCTACCTGAGTCTCCCCTCTTAAACCCCGAGTCAAAACCCAATTATCCCGAGTACCCTTCGAGTTTTCCCGCGTCCCTATTCCTTCGAGTCGAATGCAAAGAAACTTCGAGCCAAACACGTACCCGTCTCTTCTTCCCCAAACTACAAGTCTTCCAGATGCACGAAGATCACCGTGCACATGCACATCGATTCCGATCATCGATGATCACCACCACAGCCATCGACATGACGACCCCGACCCTCTTGATCCTCTCGACCACCCCGATCGGCGAATTTCCTATTGCAATGAAATCGAGCCTCACAGCACTCATCAGAATTAAACTCGAACGACCCAATTCGCCTATCGACGACGATCACGTCGACTAGAAACCCCGGCCTTCCTCCCAGAGCAGCATAACACTTCAACTTCGCGATCCCTTATCTCGCGTTCGAGCTCGATGCGCCATGGTCGTCGAGATCATCTTGACACCATCCCAAACAAAACATAACATCAAAACCCTACTTCACTCTCCCTTAGCCACCACGGCCGATGATAAATCTGACTACCATTTTTCCCGAGACCACCAATCTACCAGCTACCCCTGACATCAATCCCGACCCACAATACCACGTCGATCGTCGACAATCATCGAAAGTACCAATTCCGTTCAACACGAATTATCCCAACAATAATCAATCTAAAAATCATGATATTCATATTAAAAATCGTGATTTTCTACCACGAATCCATTCATGCCATCCAAACCTAAAATTGAATTCATTGATTTTTTCCTATATATATATTTTACTGTTATTTCTCCTTTTAAAATTATTTACTAAATTAAAATTTCTGAAACCATTTTTATAATCAATATTATACTATAACAATCATTTTGTTTTTTTTAAAATCAAAGCTTAATATGGTTTTGATTGGGAGTTATGAATTTTTAAAGGCAAAACAGGAGCCTGTGAATTAACAGAGACCAAAACTTTATATAAATATATACACAGACATGCTCATCATACACATATATATAAATTCAAATTATATTCAAGCTGAAAACTTCCATGCAAACCAATATTATTTCACAGCTTATCACATGCATCAAAGTTTAACCCAGATTTAAACTGTTTTAAAAGAAAAAGGGTTTACTCATTTGATAAATAACAGAGGATAGGCTTGTATATGTATATAGACAGGCTTCAAAAAATTTATACCAATTCATATAAATACAAATTAAGAACTTCAATACAAGCCAATATCATCACATGCAAGCATATATCATATACTTAAGTTTTAAAAATGTAAGTTACTCACCATATTTTTTAAACAGAGAAATTACCTAGGCTTTAAATTTTGATTTTTGCCATTGCTTTTGATTTAAAACTTGAATACTTGATTTGCTAGCTGTTTAAATTTGCATGTTGCTTGATGTTACTGGATCTTGCATGTAGGCTAATCTTGTTGAGATATTGCTTTAGATTAGGTGTACTTGCTTTTGACTTGAAAAGAAAACAGGCTTTGATTCCAGGTTGCTTGTTTTCATATTGCAGGCTTTTGTTTTGGAAATAAATTACAGGTTATTGTTCTTTTGATTTGAGGGGTTTGATTTTGATAAATTTTGGTAGAGGAATGTTTGATTACTGATTGTTTTTAAGAGGAGAATTTTGTTGATAACTTGTTTAAGTTTCAGGTTTAGTTTTTGAGAAATTGTTTACAGCTGAATTCTTTTAAGATTTGAAAAGAAATAGAAAAGTAATGAGAATGAGAAGTAAATGAATATATAAGTAAATTTGTGATTTAATAAAAATAAAAGAAAAATGAAAATTAAAACTTGACATTTGGCATTTACTCTAATTCACTAACTAACACATGTCACCATGGTTACTTAATAAATTAACACTTGTCTTTTTAATTAATTTATATTTATTTTAAATGTAAAAACCTTTTTCTTTATTTATTAAACACTTATCTATTTATATATATTACTTATAAAGAAACAAAACTAATTATATTTATAAGTAAAAGTTTATACATATATTTTAAAATCCAAATATTTAAAATATCTATCTTTGAATTTCAAAACTAATTTACATTCAAATTCAAATTATATTTAAAATCCAATTTAAAGTCAAGTTATATACATACATATTTAACTACACATTCAATTTGAAATAACAATTCTATTTTATTAAGGTCTATTTATTTAAAAACAATACACTATTAATATTGTTTGAAAATAACTCATTAATCAATTTTAAAATAATTTATAAAAGAGATTATAAATTACTTCTATTATTACATGAATCAACATATCATATATGAATTGTATTTTAAACTTATATATATATATATTTATTCTCTTAAATCATATTAAGCAATATTTAAAAAGAAAATAAATTAAACCTTATTATTAATCTTATTTCAAAACCATATAGTTATTTTGTTTAAATAGCTTTGAAAAGCTTATATTAAATAAATCCAAATCTCCAAACTATCAATATATATATATATATTAGAAATTTAAAACAAGACTTTTATTTATTATTTAAATTACAAACCCAACCTTATCTATTTACAATATATACAATTATATATATATATTATAAATAGAAATCATTTTATTAGTATCTAAAAGATAAATTCACTAATTAAATATTTATTCAATTAGATTATTAAACCAATTCAAATATTTATTATCAAAGATTAACAAATCAATTTAATTATTTAAATAGATTATTAAATTGATATTGCCCCAAATTTCCGGGATATCACATTCCTCCCCCCTTAATATAATTTCGTCCCCGAAATTTAAAACAAAGGTAATTTAATAATCTATTTAAATCACAACCATATATTATCATCCATATGCTAACAACCATAGCAACCAATTCATCCAATCAAACAATTCTAATTATCCAGACAAAATTCTGGATACAATTTCTTCGAGTTTCCCCAAGTATATATATATACCGGGATACTCGCTCTACAGAATCCAAACAATCAATACTACTAAACTACAAAACTCCTACTCATCTAGATCTACAAAACTAAACAAGATATCAGACTACAAACGAGTCTGACTCAACAACCAAATCCTCCAGAACTGCTGATTCCTAAACTAGAGATAGATCAAACACGTTCTCCCTCAGAGATACGTAAAACACAACGAATTCCAGTCATCCAAACTGACCATTCAATCCAGTAGATCAAACTCTTATCCAAATCAGAATACAGAAGAGATCCAAAACAACTCGGAGCTGACTTCCCAGACTTACCCAATCTTATAGCTCCCTTTTACCAGAGAAAACTTCAACAACAACGAAGTCTCCAACTTTGAATTCTAAATTCCTTCGTCTCTTATCCACAAAATCTTTCAGACGATCCTGGGCTGCCTACAAATCCTTCCTGATCAACTCAACCTTCGCTGATGCTTCTGGAAATAAACAGAACCAAAAACAACTCAACAGAATGATCCTCTTAAGATCAACCAAGACCAAGAACACCAACTTTACTCACAAATATCAGAAGACTGAACTAACTTCTCCTATCTGGAAAAGACAAACAGGAGCACTCGCCAAACTGCTTTCGCTGCACCACTCTCATCTGGAAAAGAATGAAAATGCTGATGAAGAACACAAGCACAAACTGGACAACACATCCCAGAAAATCTCAGATAACTCAAAAGAATACTCAAACTATCGCAAGTTACTTTTGCGATCAACCCATCCTAATTCCAAATAAAACTGTTCTCTCTTTACCAATCAGAACAGTTCATACTTAACTACCCAATCCATCGAAGAAATGGATCCACTCTACTGCTTCTGAACTTCACCTTCAGAAAAACTGCTCAGCCAGAAAATTTCCTGCCAATGTAAAGAACACTCCGAGCTGCAACGCTGCCACCGATGCCAAAGACTTCCAAACCAAAGCTATTCGAGAAACGCGGACCTCCAAACTAAACAGAATCACCATGCTGAACTCAGCCACAACACCGAAGCAGACACACTTCCTTAACTTGTTCCAAAAGAAAAACATCTTCGAAAACAATCCATAGTCACTGCATCTCATTACACAGCTACTCTTCCCGAGGTATCAAGATACCATTACTCGCTTCTGTCTAATCGACAGATCCAACTCTACTCATCCAAACTACAAAGATAAACTCCGAACCTTAACAGGTTTCTTTAGAGATTGGTGAAATCCTTACACCACTGCAAAGTTTACTCGAGACGGTATTAGGTCTACAGTCTCGACAGATACACTTCCAACTTCAAACATTCAAACTTCAACCATTGGTAGTCGTGTTTCACACACCACCACCCTATCTACCTTCATAACTCATATTGGAGAACCTGTACGGGTAACCCAACAAATAGGTAGAAATAAATATATATATATAGTTATATAAAAATTACAAATACGCTCTCTCAAGATAGACACCACTCCAGAGCTTAGGTATTCACTCAACCAACTGCTCTGATACCAAATGTGACGACCCGACTTCCATAGCCCAGAAAGTCGCATCGTTTTGAAGAAAGAAAGGGATAGAAAAGAGAAAAGAAGAGAAGAGAAAGAAACAACATCAGAATCTCACACAGCGGAACGAATAAATTATATTAATAACATAAACTATTACATAGTATACAACACTTATCAGAGTTTACACAGATTACAACACATACTAGACAGTTATAAACACCTGTCTAGTTATTACAACTCAATACAATACAAACACTATCACAGATATCAACACAGCGGAAAACTATATCTACGAACGCCGAAGCCTCCTGCTCCATTGCTCCTCCACAATTCGTCAAAGTTAAACCTGAATCCCTTGGCTACTCGTAAAAATTTGAGTACCCAAGAGTTTATATAAAACAGAAATAAACACTTGGGTCAGACATGGGTCTGGTGTGAGTAACAGGTTAAACTTGTTTAACTTCAAAACCTTTTGAAAGAAAAGGTATCACGTAAGACTCCCCACAAATAAACATGGGTAAGTTTTTACCTTACGCTAACCAAAACATTTGATAGGAAATTCGATTGTATTATAATAGGGTCTAGGGTTTTCAAGTAAAATACAGAAATAGCTGGAATGCTTACATCTCACGTTCCAACATAGTTGGGCACAACTAATTCGTACAACACTTATTGGAAATTGGATTCCATACAATGGCAGAGCTACTGGGGTACCGCTCATCACAGTACGGGGCCTAGATCACCGTACCAAGGATTACGCCCAATCCCCTACAACACAAAGTTGGAACCATCCCTTACTGGATAATCCCGAATAAAATCACCCCACAGATGGTCGTCGCCAACTTTACCACTAAGCCGAAATAAAGGAACACTCTAGACAGGGATGACCTTACTCTCAGTGGGTGCTACCCATGAAGCCTTGCTGCACCTCCCCTGTTTTAGCCATTCCCGATTGATGAGGCTTGAGGTTACGAATACCTTTAATCAGATCACATCACTTAGAATGCTCATCGTCCCCTTGACGATGTTCTGAAAGCATTCAATCTATACAAGTTCGTTCCGGGTTCGAACGAAACTGAAGGCATTATCTCGTTACACTCATTTTGGAATCACCCTCGGAGTTAACGATAATAACCCTTGCACTCTGAATCTTCATCTTCACTTGAGATTCACGACCTATCGTTAATTTGGATCGATGTGGTATTCGGATATCCAAATCTGGAAAACCCGATCCCGATCTCATCGAAATCCAAAACGTATCTTTTAAGGCCAAGTTGTTTTAAAGTTAAAACAATTCAATTCTTATCTATATACACAGAGATAGATAATTCAATAGATAATCTACATTATCACAAACAGATAATTCATATTATCATTCCAATTCAACCAAATATTCATATCATAGATCAGCACATCTCTTATCAGAGATATCAATAATGCAAAGCATTTCATATCATTCATCCATTTCTAAGTAATGATTTATATCATCTCTAATTAATTTAAAGTGAATTAAATTAATTACTTCATTTTATAAATCCTGCTTACTTAATTATTAATTAAACCAATTAATTAATCATACTTTAAGTATCATCCTAATTAATCATTCCTAATTAATTATACTTTAATTACTTTAAGTAATTAATCCCTAATTAATTTCACAAATTAATTAACTTAAACCATTTTAGTAATTAATCTTAAATTACTTCATTAATTAATTAATTATACTTAATTACATTAATCCTTAATTAATTACAATTAATTAATTACAATTAATTAATTACTTTAATCCTTTATTATTGATTAATTAATTTTAATTAACCAATTCTTAATTACATCATTTAAATTAATTATATTTAATAATTAATTCTTAATTAAACCACATTTATTAATCACCTTTGATTAATCACATTTAGTAATTAACTACCCTTAATTACTCTTCCATAAATTAATTACTCATTAATTAATTATCTTTTAATTGATCCCTTGGTTAATTATTCAAAGTAATTAAACTCAAATTACTTTTATTAAATCATCCTTAGTTAATTACATCCACTAATTAACTTTAATTACTTTCCTAAGTAATTTATACTTTCACTAATTTCATTTAAGTAATTATCAAATCACCAAGTGATTATTTTAAATTAATTAAACAAATTAATTTAAACTTATCAAATTTATTTAATTAATTACCTTAAGTAATTAATTCATTTAATTACTTCCATTAAATAAATTATACTTAACCCATTTATAAATGATTATCATTAGTTAATTAATCTAATTGATTATCAAGATTAATCACATTAATTAATTATTTAATAATCTCTAATTTAATGATCTCTCATTAATTATTAACCATTCTTTTAATTACTTTCTTTAAGTAATTAATCTTTAAATCAATTATTTATTAACTACAATTTAATAAACTATTAATTACCAATTAATTTATTTCTAATCACTAAATTAATTGCTTAATTATTCTTTAAATTACTTGATTAATAAATTCTAATCATTTATTAAAAATCTATACTTATTTAAATAAATGATTCTTCCCAAATTAATTAACCTCTAATTAATTAACTTATAATCTTAATTATTTAATTAATTAACACTAACCTATTAATTAATTATTCTTTAATTACCTTATTAATTTAATGACTCCTAAATCATTAAGCCTTAATTAATCTTTAAATTAAAGTATTAACCTTTAACTACTTTAATTATTATTAACAAAGATTTTAAAACATTTTACTTTAAAATCTTTCTTTAATTCATTTCAAAATTAAAGATTTAAAATAAATTACAATTTAACTTTAACCAAATTTAAATCTAATTTACAAAACCCTTTTTAAAACCAAATGTTAAAGAAACACTTAATATTTTAAAGATTTTTAAACCACTTTATTTAAATTCTGTAAAGACCCGCAAATTCGTCTTTCGAAAACTCGACATCGATACGTCCACTGTACCAACTGTCGAAAAGTCGAATGGCGAAAATGCGAACTTTAATGTTTTGAAAGAGGAAAAGGTAGAAGAAGAAGATAGAAGAAAAATGTAACGATACGGATTTTTCGCGCTCGAAAATCGACATCCATACTTTACATCGTACTCGAATGCCGTAGATTCGACCGTTCAAATCCGAGTCGCCGGAGCTTATAACAACATTAAGTAAATAACACAACGGAATAAAAAGAATATAGATATACAACATCTGATAAAATATCCAGATACAATGATGATACAATGAATATCTATATACATCAGAGATATGATACAATAAATAGCAGCGGAAAAGAATAGATAACAACAGCAGCGGATAATCTTCATCTTCAAAGCAGCAATCCAGATATAGCTTGAACTCCAAATAACGATGCACAAAGATAAGCAAGTACAGTCCGATCCAAAGACTGAACTAGCTCCAGAAAATCTACAAATCCTGACTATCTGAAAAATCCAACTCTAGACTGCTCGTGTAGAAAATTATGAGCACCCAGAGTTTAGGAAATGAACAATAAACTCCGGATCAGTCGTGGGACTGGTGTGAGCAACAAAAACAGTTTATCTTTAAACAAACACAAAAGGTTTTAAACATTGAAATCCGCAATGCTTTTGCAAAATGAAACTACCATAAGACCTCCCACCACACACACAATGCAAACGCAGACTTGGAGGAGATTTCTTCTTATGTTAGTCAAAGATGCTTACTACGCAAAATCAAATCATTTTTGATATTATTATTAGTGCATAGTGCAGAAAAACATTTCGAAAGTAGAATATAAATCTTAGCCAGCATAGGTACCATTATATTATGCCTGCTATAGCTGCCGCCTGAGGAGACAGGTTCTACAATTTAAATTGTAAAGGCTCGTATTGTTTCTTTGGATTTCCAACAAATGGTCAGGCTAAGGAACTTCCTATCCACGATGGGTACGTCCCTGGAATAGACGACCCGAGAACCTAACCGGATCTCTGCCAACACAAGGCCGGGTTACCTCTGCAAAAATAGGTAACTACTGACACGCGTATGCCATCCCCCGATCGTCACCGATCTTCCCGAGGATCCTCGATTTCCAACAACCACATAATAATAATAATAATGCAGTAACCACAGAGGTTAAGTATCTGGGCTCCATACCATGATACCACCTTTATCCAGAAGGAATGACATACACTAAGGGGCGCTACTCCCTAGAACCTTGCTGCATCCTTCCTGTTTCGACCATTTCCGGGGTGTGAGGCTCGACGAAGTCTCGTCCACAAAGCTACGCTTTGTCACAAAGCCATGCTTCGGGTCAAACAAATGATCAACCTATGATCACAAAGATATAAGATCAAATAAATGATCATATCGCAAATGATCAAACACTGATCATCACACAGCAACACTCAGCATGCCACATTACCAAATTGGGATATATCGCTGATAAATTTCAATTACATAACCTCTGAGCTCGTACGTCTCAGAGAAGGGTGTTAAGCTAAGAGAATAAATTCTCCGCCACCAACAGAAATGTATTTGAAAGAAATCGGCTTTATACCTCAAAGTGTAATGTCAGACATGTATCCATACAAGTCTGTTCCGGGTTCGAACAGAACCGAAGGCACTTCTCACGAAGCCCTTGCAATTCCGGATAATTTTCAATCACGTCCGGACTTCCCGTCACAAAAAGAGTGATATAAATCTCTATACCGGAGCAACTCAGTGCAGAGACATTCGACAGGTTGTCCTTTCATTTTCGAAAATATCCGGTCTTCATCACCGGTCTTCAAATGCCATCCATATACGACGTATCACTATTCGGAATGGGTTATACGACCCAAAGGTCCTTTCCCGGCTAACCCGAATAGTAAGCGCAATATTTAAAAACATATGGATATTGGGATTTCAATTAAGTCACAACTTAATAATTCAACTTCTTTTTAAATGGTTTAACCAATTACCATTTCAAATCTTTTAAACAAAAAGATTCATTTACAGATTTTTCCAAATCAATTCTCATTTCAATTTGATTAACTCGTTAAATCTTTAAATCAAATATTTAACTTATAGCTTTCAAAACAATTTCATTTCGAATGGGTTAAATGAATCATCATTTTAAATATGTTAAAAATAAACAAATTTAATTCATAGCTTTCAAAAACAAATCTCATTCATAACTTGGAAAACCATTTTTCAATTCGTACTTGAAATTCCTTTAATTAAACTGGAATTTCATTTTCTTATCTGAAAGCTTTTATTCCTTTAAAACAACAGTTTTCATTTTGGAAATCTGATTCATTCATACGAGTTGAAATCCTTGGGTTAAATCTAAATTCCCAAATTTATACTTTTAAATGGTTTAACTTCATATAACACATTTATATCATCTTTAATCCCTAGTTTCAAATCATAGGATTCAATTTCAAACTTGAATTCAAATTTAAATTCAATTATTTAAATTTTCAAAACTCGATTTAAGTTATTCAAAATAACTTTTATCTTTGAAATTCTATTTCAAAAGCTTTTCAATTTAAACCTGAATTTCTAATTTCAAAATCAATTGAAACTAAAATTTCAATTTCAAAAATATCAATTTCCAATTATCTGTGACTTAACCGATTTCCACGTGAAATCCATATTTGTGTGTGTAAAGGTGTGGTCCAGGGGTCCAACACAATAGTGCAACACAATGAATCATCACAGATCAAAATACAGGATATAGATGATAAGCGATATAAACTATCACGCTTATCGTTTATTCACAGATCACAGATATATATCACAGATAATAAATTATCATAGCACAATTCACAGAATGAAATATCACAGATCAGATAGCACAACAATTCAAGGCATCCCTTACAATGCAATCAATCATAAGTAAAGTCAAGCATTCAATAATCATTTATAAACAGGATTAAATTAATAGTTTAATCCTAATTAATTTAATTTATTTCCAATTAAATTTATAACTTATGAATTGATTATCAATTTCTGATTTATTAATTACGAATCATTTGATAGAATTAATTTATCAAACACTTTAGTTAATTAAATTATTCTTGATTTATCATATTTATTACGTCAACCATTAAACTAATTTCATAATTCATTAACCCCTTAATACTTTAAGATAAACCAATTTCCTTTATTAATTTCTTAACTATCATTAACATATATCTTTAAAACACTTTATTCTTTTACTCAACACTTATTTACATTTCTAAATTAAGTTTAAATTAACTTAAGAATCCATTATAATAAGTTTAAGTAACACAATCATACAACTCTTGAATCTGTTCTTAAAACATTCATTTTATAAGACTTGTTTTT
Source organism: Allium fistulosum (assembly GCA_030737815.1). Taxonomy (NCBI): domain Eukaryota; kingdom Viridiplantae; phylum Streptophyta; class Magnoliopsida; order Asparagales; family Amaryllidaceae; genus Allium; species Allium fistulosum. Next base: position 859,411,610 of record CM060907.1, read on the forward strand.
ATTTAAATTTAAAAACTTATATTTATGTTTAAGTTAAAACTGGAAAGTTAACATTCACATCCCCGAAGGTATACTCGAGAAAACTGCTGAATTTCCCGAGTCTTCCCTCGAGCCACTTCTTCTTCCTCAGATTTTCTTTTTTTCTTCTTTTCTTATTTTAGTTAAAGTTTAAAACAGTCGTCATTCCCACGCATTCGAACTCCACTTCGAGTCAACAGCCTCTTCTACTCGAGAGCTACCCCGAGTCACCCACGAAATTTCCCGAATTTCCTCCTTTCAACTGCTTCTTCTTCCCCGACTAACAACACAACCCAGACCACCAACGTGCACGTGCACGTGCACATCAACGCGGCGCCATTCTGGGGGCCATCTCGACCCTCAACATGTCGCAAACGTCTCCTGTACTCGAAATTTAAATTTGAATCAACCCAGAAAACTCGAATTCGAATTTGAGTGTTTTGCTCGACACTGTAATATGAACACACCTAACGAAATTGCCTCGCTGCCGCTCTTTAGATCACCAGAAACGCTTCCACTCCGGCCCCAGCACGACAACACGCCCCTCTTCCACTTCCTTGAATCGCGTGGGGCTCGATCACACATAGGAGCCGCTTCGATCAAAATTCCAGAGCTCTCCAAAACTAGGTTTAGAAACATAAAACTGCCGCCGCCGCCACCACCGTCACCGATAGTACCTCCACCTATTTTTTCCATTACCACTATAGGCTCCTCCATCCCCATCAGCAACCCCGGCCCCTCCAGTTGCTCCGACCACCAGAGAATGGTAAAAACCCATTTCCAGTTCAACTTCGAACTGCACTTAACCCCTTCCACTAAAAATTTTAATTTTCGTTTTAAAAATCATGTTTTGGTTATCGTATTCGAATTATAATCCGGGAATTTAAAAATAACATGTTTGAAATTTGGCTTAAATAAGAAATCTCTTTTATCATTTTGATTTCCAGATAAGTTACCAAATATTTTGACTCAAATAAATTATTAAACTCTTGTTTATACTAAAACAAACAGTTGACGCTTTAAATCCTAAGTTCAAAAATAACTAGATCAAAAGATAGGGATGGGTTTTGCAAATTTGAGTCTTGAAAAATAAAGAACAAACATATCATAATAACAGACATGCACACATCATATTCAACTGTCCACAGATATGAACTCATAAATATACTCTCAACAACATTATTTCTAGAGATGATCAGGCAACCAAATCATGCTTAAGTCTTAAGGAGAAAAGTGTTACTCACCTGGAAAAGAAAGAAATAGAAACCAAGAAGAACAGAGGAAGATTGAGGCTTGAAGGCTGCAGTTTTTATTTTCCTTTACAAACTTGCTTTGTTTTGTTGTTGAACAGCATTCCTTTCTGATAATACTCCTTATTGTTTAAGCTTTGAGATGATGTGATATTTGATTTTGCAGTTTGAATTCTTAAGTGATGCGTGCTTTATATTTTCTCAGTTTTGAAAATAAATGAATTGAAAAATGAAGAAGGTGATGTATAAGAAGATTTCAGGCTGGTATAGTTAGTATAGTGTATTATAAAAATTTGTATAGTAGGCATGGTTGAAGTGTTCATGTATTAATGAGGTATGGCAGATCTTTGCTTTGTCTAGTTATAGGACATGGCATTTACTACTTGTACAAATTTACCTATTTTATTTTCTTTTACTTCATTCGGCTGTACCAACACATGAGATAGTGGAGGCTGATAGGTACAAAAATATATGGAGATGTTTGGTGGCTTGCATTAATGACTCGGCTGGGATGTGATGATGTTGGGTTTTACATTTTTATTTATTTTAAATCTACTTACTTTGTTTATTTTCTTCTTTTATTTGCATACTTGTCTTTTTTTTTTTTTTTTTTTATTCTTGCCTGCATAACATTTCTTTGCTATTTCTTTTCTTTCTAAAAATGGTGGCTGCACTTATTATGTTTTATTGGTTTTGTTCATCTTTTGTTTAGTTTGAATGTGTATTTGTTTTGTTTACAAATATTTCACTTGCTTTAATTAGTCTACTTTGTTATGTTTTTTTTTTCTTTTTGTTATTTTATAATTTAAAATGAATTTCATAGTTAATGTGTTTTATTATCTTATTTTTATTCCTCTTTTATTTTAACTTAATATTATCATCTTCATTTATTTATAAACCCAAATATTTATTTTATAAACTCAAACCATCTTTAACCATCAATTCAAATATGTATATATATATCTTTATCATTTATCCCTAAACCATTTATTTAAGTTTTAAATTCAAATAGAAATATATATTAAATTTGCTCGTATATACCTAAATATATATATACATTCAATATATACACATATACTCACATATACACTATTTACAATATTTTAATTTCAAATGATTTGTACAGAATATACTTGGCTATCGGGGAAACTCGCTCCATTTAATCAATTTAATTTACAAATTTTTATCTAAAATTTATTTAATCATAAATTTAACTCAAGAATTCATTAAATTATAAATTTAAATAAATTTAAATTTCAGGGTCGTGACAAATTTCCCCCCTTAAAAGAATTTCGTCCTCGAAATTCGCAGGCACGAAAACAACGACAGAGATAGACAGATTCGATCTCCTATAACTCCTCAAACTTAAGATATGAATTCCAAACTCAAGTCGGAATATCTCAGAATACATATCAATTCGTCAATCTTCGGACTTTGGTATTCACAAGAAATTTCAATAGAATTTCAAATTCGGTTTTAAACGATATTGTTTTAATTGATTCAATTCAAATTTTAGCTTCATATCCTATTAATCAATTTAACTCAATTTAAAATTTTCAATTTCAAAAACATCAAGATATAAATCAAAAAGCTGATAAGAAATTGATGAAGATACGAAGTAAGATCTTCTACAACGATTTGTAGGACCACCATTACACCGAAACTACTTCTTGTAGCTGATACGAAGCAATCAAAAGAATTTGGAAACGAATCAAAGAAAATTGATAGAGAAAGATTGTTTCCACTGTTATAGGGTATTGACCATTTATAGTCGTACTCCCTGTCCCCTATCTCGTCTTCTTCTTGCACTCATACTCACTATCAGTGGATAGCAAGAGAATTTACTGAGACGTTCAGACGGATATCTTAGGAATACTCATTCTAGAGTTTACTTCACTCTATCTCTAATGAGCTACTTAATGTGTTATACTCCTGAGCTAAAGTTCAACCTTAGCTCTGATACCAAATGTAACGATCTGAAATTTTCGCGCTCGAAAATCGACATCCATACTTTACATCGTACTCGAATGCCGTAGATTCGACCGTTCAAATCCGAGTCGCCGGAGCTTATAACAACATTAAGTAAATAACACAACGGAATAAAAAGAATATAGATATACAACATCTGATAAAATATCCAGATACAATGATGATACAATGAATATCTATATACATCAGAGATATGATACAATAAATAGCAGCGGAAAAGAATAGATAACAACAGCAGCGGATAATCTTCATCTTCAAAGCAGCAATCCAGATATAGCTTGAACTCCAAATAACGATGCACAAAGATAAGCAAGTACAGTCCGATCCAAAGACTGAACTAGCTCCAGAAAATCTACAAATCCTGACTATCTGAAAAATCCAACTCTAGACTGCTCGTGTAGAAAATTATGAGCACCCAGAGTTTAGGAAATGAACAATAAACTCCGGATCAGTCGTGGGACTGGTGTGAGCAACAAAAACAGTTTATCTTTAAACAAACACAAAAGGTTTTAAACATTGAAATCCGCAATGCTTTTGCAAAATGAAACTACCATAAGACCTCCCACCACACACACAATGCAAACGCAGACTTGGAGGAGATTTCTTCTTATGTTAGTCAAAGATGCTTACTACGCAAAATCAAATCATTTTTGATATTATTATTAGTGCATAGTGCAGAAAAACATTTCGAAAGTAGAATATAAATCTTAGCCAGCATAGGTACCATTATATTATGCCTGCTATAGCTGCCGCCTGAGGAGACAGGTTCTACAATTTAAATTGTAAAGGCTCGTATTGTTTCTTTGGATTTCCAACAAATGGTCAGGCTAAGGAACTTCCTATCCACGATGGGTACGTCCCTGGAATAGACGACCCGAGAACCTAACCGGATCTCTGCCAACACAAGGCCGGGTTACCTCTGCAAAAATAGGTAACTACTGACACGCGTATGCCATCCCCCGATCGTCACCGATCTTCCCGAGGATCCTCGATTTCCAACAACCACATAATAATAATAATAATGCAGTAACCACAGAGGTTAAGTATCTGGGCTCCATACCATGATACCACCTTTATCCAGAAGGAATGACATACACTAAGGGGCGCTACTCCCTAGAACCTTGCTGCATCCTTCCTGTTTCGACCATTTCCGGGGTGTGAGGCTCGACGAAGTCTCGTCCACAAAGCTACGCTTTGTCACAAAGCCATGCTTCGGGTCAAACAAATGATCAACCTATGATCACAAAGATATAAGATCAAATAAATGATCATATCGCAAATGATCAAACACTGATCATCACACAGCAACACTCAGCATGCCACATTACCAAATTGGGATATATCGCTGATAAATTTCAATTACATAACCTCTGAGCTCGTACGTCTCAGAGAAGGGTGTTAAGCTAAGAGAATAAATTCTCCGCCACCAACAGAAATGTATTTGAAAGAAATCGGCTTTATACCTCAAAGTGTAATGTCAGACATGTATCCATACAAGTCTGTTCCGGGTTCGAACAGAACCGAAGGCACTTCTCACGAAGCCCTTGCAATTCCGGATAATTTTCAATCACGTCCGGACTTCCCGTCACAAAAAGAGTGATATAAATCTCTATACCGGAGCAACTCAGTGCAGAGACATTCGACAGGTTGTCCTTTCATTTTCGAAAATATCCGGTCTTCATCACCGGTCTTCAAATGCCATCCATATACGACGTATCACTATTCGGAATGGGTTATACGACCCAAAGGTCCTTTCCCGGCTAACCCGAATAGTAAGCGCAATATTTAAAAACATATGGATATTGGGATTTCAATTAAGTCACAACTTAATAATTCAACTTCTTTTTAAATGGTTTAAACCAATTACCATTTCAAATCTTTTAAACAAAAAGATTCATTTACAGATTTTTCCAAATCAATTCTCATTTCAATTTGATTAACTCGTTAAATCTTTAAATCAAATATTTAACTTATAGCTTTCAAAACAATTTCATTTCGAATGGGTTAAATGAATCATCATTTTAAATATGTTAAAAATAAACAAATTTAATTCATAGCTTTCAAAAACAAATCTCATTCATAACTTGGAAAACCATTTTTCAATTCGTACTTGAAATTCCTTTAATTAAACTGGAATTTCATTTTCTTATCTGAAAGCTTTTATTCCTTTAAAACAACAGTTTTCATTTTGGAAATCTGATTCATTCATACGAGTTGAAATCCTTGGGTTAAATCTAAATTCCCAAATTTATACTTTTAAATGGTTTAACTTCATATAACACATTTATATCATCTTTAATCCCTAGTTTCAAATCATAGGATTCAATTTCAAACTTGAATTCAAATTTAAATTCAATTATTTAAATTTTCAAAACTCGATTTAAGTTATTCAAAATAACTTTTATCTTTGAAATTCTATTTCAAAAGCTTTTCAATTTAAACCTGAATTTCTAATTTCAAAATCAATTGAAACTAAAATTTCAATTTCAAAAATATCAATTTCCAATTATCTGTGACTTAACCGATTTCCACGTGAAATCCATATTTGTGTGTGTAAAGGTGTGGTCCAGGGGTCCAACACAATAGTGCAACACAATGAATCATCACAGATCAAAATACAGGATATAGATGATAAGCGATATAAACTATCACGCTTATCGTTTATTCACAGATCACAGATATATATCACAGATAATAAATTATCATAGCACAATTCACAGAATGAAATATCACAGATCAGATAGCACAACAATTCAAGGCATCCCTTACAATGCAATCAATCATAAGTAAAGTCAAGCATTCAATAATCATTTATAAACAGGATTAAATTAATAGTTTAATCCTAATTAATTTAATTTATTTCCAATTAAATTTATAACTTATGAATTGATTATCAATTTCTGATTTATTAATTACGAATCATTTGATAGAATTAATTTATCAAACACTTTAGTTAATTAAATTATTCTTGATTTATCATATTTATTACGTCAACCATTAAACTAATTTCATAATTCATTAACCCCTTAATACTTTAAGATAAACCAATTTCCTTTATTAATTTCTTAACTATCATTAACATATATCTTTAAAACACTTTATTCTTTTACTCAACACTTATTTACATTTCTAAATTAAGTTTAAATTAACTTAAGAATCCATTATAATAAGTTTAAGTAACACAATCATACAACTCTTGAATCTGTTCTTAAAACATTCATTTTATAAGACTTGTTTTTATTTAAATTTAAAAACTTATATTTATGTTTAAGTTAAAACTGGAAAGTTAACATTCACATCCCCGAAGGTATACTCGAGAAAACTGCTGAATTTCCCGAGTCTTCCCTCGAGCCACTTCTTCTTCCTCAGATTTTCTTTTTTTCTTCTTTTCTTATTTTAGTTAAAGTTTAAAACAGTCGTCATTCCCACGCATTCGAACTCCACTTCGAGTCAACAGCCTCTTCTACTCGAGAGCTACCCCGAGTCACCCACGAAATTTCCCGAATTTCCTCCTTTCAACTGCTTCTTCTTCCCCGACTAACAACACAACCCAGACCACCAACGTGCACGTGCACGTGCACATCAACGCGGCGCCATTCTGGGGGCCATCTCGACCCTCAACATGTCGCAAACGTCTCCTGTACTCGAAATTTAAATTTGAATCAACCCAGAAAACTCGAATTCGAATTTGAGTGTTTTGCTCGACACTGTAATATGAACACACCTAACGAAATTGCCTCGCTGCCGCTCTTTAGATCACCAGAAACGCTTCCACTCCGGCCCCAGCACGACAACACGCCCCTCTTCCACTTCCTTGAATCGCGTGGGGCTCGATCACACATAGGAGCCGCTTCGATCAAAATTCCAGAGCTCTCCAAAACTAGGTTTAGAAACATAAAACTGCCGCCGCCGCCACCACCGTCACTGATAGTACCTCCACCTATTTTTTCCATTACCACTATAGGCTCCTCCATCCCCATCAGCAACCCCGGCCCCTCCAGTTGCTCCGACCACCAGAGAATGGTAAAAACCCATTTCCAGTTCAACTTCGAACTGCACTTAACCCCTTCCACTAAAAATTTTAATTTTCGTTTTAAAAATCATGTTTTGGTTATCGTATTCGAATTATAATCCGGGAATTTAAAAATAACATGTTTGAAATTTGGCTTAAATAAGAAATCTCTTTTATCATTTTGATTTCCAGATAAGTTACCAAATATTTTGACTCAAATAAATTATTAAACTCTTGTTTATACTAAAACAAACAGTTGACGCTTTAAATCCTAAGTTCAAAAATAACTAGATCAAAAGATAGGGATGGGTTTTGCAAATTTGAGTCTTGAAAAATAAAGAACAAACATATCATAATAACAGACATGCACACATCATATTCAACTGTCCACAGATATGAACTCATAAATATACTCTCAACAACATTATTTCTAGAGATGATCAGGCAACCAAATCATGCTTAAGTCTTAAGGAGAAAAGTGTTACTCACCTGGAAAAGAAAGAAATAGAAACCAAGAAGAACAGAGGAAGATTGAGGCTTGAAGGCTGCAGTTTTTATTTTCCTTTACAAACTTGCTTTGTTTTGTTGTTGAACAGCATTCCTTTCTGATAATACTCCTTATTGTTTAAGCTTTGAGATGATGTGATATTTGATTTTGCAGTTTGAATTCTTAAGTGATGCGTGCTTTATATTTTCTCAGTTTTGAAAATAAATGAATTGAAAAATGAAGAAGGTGATGTATAAGAAGATTTCAGGCTGGTATAGTTAGTATAGTGTATTATAAAAATTTGTATAGTAGGCATGGTTGAAGTGTTCATGTATTAATGAGGTATGGCAGATCTTTGCTTTGTCTAGTTATAGGACATGGCATTTACTACTTGTACAAATTTACCTATTTTATTTTCTTTTACTTCATTCGGCTGTACCAACACATGAGATAGTGGAGGCTGATAGGTACAAAAATATATGGAGATGTTTGGTGGCTTGCATTAATGACTCGGCTGGGATGTGATGATGTTGGGTTTTACATTTTTATTTATTTTAAATCTACTTACTTTGTTTATTTTCTTCTTTTATTTGCATACTTGTCTTTTTTTTTTTTTTTTATTCTTGCCTGCATAACATTTCTTTGCTATTTCTTTTCTTTCTAAAAATGGTGGCTGCACTTATTATGTTTTATTGGTTTTGTTCATCTTTTGTTTAGTTTGAATGTGTATTTGTTTTGTTTACAAATATTTCACTTGCTTTAATTAGTCTACTTTGTTATGTTTTTTTTTTCTTTTTGTTATTTTATAATTTAAAATGAATTTCATAGTTAATGTGTTTTATTATCTTATTTTTATTCCTCTTTTATTTTAACTTAATATTATCATCTTCATTTATTTATAAACCCAAATATTTATTTTATAAACTCAAACCATCTTTAACCATCAATTCAAATATGTATATATATATCTTTATCATTTATCCCTAAACCATTTATTTAAGTTTTAAATTCAAATAGAAATATATATTAAATTTGCTCGTATATACCTAAATATATATATACATTCAATATATACACATATACTCACATATACACTATTTACAATATTTTAATTTCAAATGATTTGTACAGAATATACTTGGCTATCGGGGAAACTCGCTCCATTTAATCAATTTAATTTACAAATTTTTATCTAAAATTTATTTAATCATAAATTTAACTCAAGAATTCATTAAATTATAAATTTAAATAAATTTAAATTTCAGGGTCGTGACAAAAAAGAAAGAAGAAGGCAGAAGAGAGAGAGGAGGAGAACAACAGAACAACATCAGGACAGAAAACAATATCAGAATCTTACACATCGCAGCGGAACGATATATAATAAATAAACACTAGTCTTTTAAACAAAGAACTATATCAGTTTTATACATACATCAATCAGAGTCAATATACAACTCAATATAACAATGGACAGTTATATAACTTGTCCTCATACAGAATACACAGCGGAATAAAAATATATCAGATACAAATACTACGTCTCGCCATCCAGCTTACTTCCAAAGCTCCAGAATATCCAGAATATCCTGATAACATAACTCTAGGCTGCCCGTGTGGAAATTGGTGGGCACCCAGAGTTTAGAAGGGAACAATAAACTCCGAGTCAGTCATGGTGACTGGTGTGAGATCGTAAAACAGTTTATCTTTAAAATAAACAACATAAAAGTTTAAAGTGAATTCGTAATGCTTTTTGAAAAATGAGACTACCATAAGGCCTCCCGCACACACACACAATGCAAACGCAGAATCGGAGGAGATTTCTCCTTATGATAGTCAAAGATGCTTGATACGCAAAATCACATCATTTTGATATTATTATTAGTGCATAGTGTAGAAAACATTTTCGAAAGTATAATATTAATCTTAGCCAACATACGACCATTATCGTATGCCTACTATAGCTACTATGTTCAATAGCAGGTTACCGCCACATTCCATAGCAGGTAATACAACTAAAACCGTACACGTCACGTATTGTTTCTTTGGATTTCCAACAAATGGTCAGGCTAAGGAACTTCCTATTCCACGATGGGTACGCCCCTGGAAAAGACGACCCGAGAACCTAACCGGATCTCTGCCAACACAAGGCCGGGTTACCTCTGCAAAAATAGGTAACTACTGACACGCGATGCCATCCTCTGATCGTAACCGATCTTCCCGAGGATCCCCGATTCGCAACAAACCACATAGTAAAAATGAAGCAACCACATAGGTTAAGTATCTGGGCTCCATACCATGATACCACCTCTATCCAGAAGGAATGACATACACTAAGGGGCGCTACTCCCTAGAACCTTGCTGCATCCTTCCTGTTTTGACCATTTCCGGGGTGTGAGGCTCGACGAAGTCTCGTCCACAAAGCTACGCTTTCTACAAAGCCATGCTTCGGGTCAAACAAAATGATCAACCTATGATCACAAAGATATAAGATCAAACAAATGATCATATCGCAACTGATCAAACACTGATCATTTCACAGCAACACTCAGTATGCCACGTTACCAAATTGGGAGTATATCGCTGATAAATTTCAACTACATAACCTCTGAGCTCGTACGTCTCAGAGAAGGGTGTTAAGCTAAGAGAATAAATTCTCCGCCACCAACAGAAATGTATTTGAAAGAAATCAGCTTTATATCTCAAATTTGTAACGTCAGACACACAATCCATACAAGTCTGTTCCGGGATCGAACAGAACCGAAGGCACTTCTCACGAAGCCCTTGCAATTCCGGATAATTTTCAATCACGTCCGGACTTCCCGTCACTAAGGGTGATAAAAACCTCTAAATCGGAGATCAGCCGATGTAGAGTAACTCGACGGTAATCCTTCCGTTTTCAAAAATATCCGGTCTTCAACACCGGTCATCAAATGCAATTCATTTCGACGTATCACATATTCGGAGTGGGTTATACGACCCTATGGTCCTTTCCCGGCTAACCCGAATAGTGAGCGATTATTCAAAAATAAGTGTGGCATTCAAATTCATCCAATTCACAACAAATACCTATTCAAGGTAATTATTGATAGTCGGTTATTTAACTATCAATAAAGATGCGCAACATCATCAGATTCCAAATAATTTTCCAAATTATTTTATCTTCCAAAACATCTTTATTAGATATAAAATTTCCACACTTCGAAAATAAATCAATGTTTATTTTTAAACAACTTCCCTTTTCTTTTATAAATTCCATATTGAATTTATATTTTTCGAATATCTACTGATATTCGATTTTTCAAATCGATTTCAATATTTAATTTAAATTTATCTTTAAGAAGATAAATTCTCAAAACGTTCATCTCATATTGGAAAAGTATTTCCTTACTTATTTAATAATAAGTATTTCACGAATCTTTTATTTTCAACATTTGGATATATTCGATATACTTAAATCAAATTAAGTATATATTCATTCTTTAAGGAAACCATTTATTATAACAACATCTATTTGAGTCAAAACGAATGTTGCGTAAAACATCGTTACGATGACTCAAAATCAATAGTATAGGGATTCGGAATTAAGATAGATAGGTAAATCCCAATACTATATAAAAATATTTCCCTTCGGAAATCATTTACTATAACAACAGTGTTATAGTCCATCATTTCCTTCTTCCTCGAAAACGTCTATTTCAACAATAAATGTTGAAATCTATGTTTTCGAGATTTAACACATTTTTAAAACATCGTTAAAACAATTTAACTTCATTTTAAAAACATCACTTCTTCAAATATGAATCCATTTTATTCAATAATATATTCACTATCCAAAAATCGTGAATATACTTTACTAACCAAATTTCAGTCTTTTCTACACATTTATTTTAAGGATAATTCGCTATCCAAAATCGCGAATACATTTCCTTTAATAACCTTCTATATTAAATTTATCAAATTTAATTGATTTCGAATTTATAAAACAACGTTTATAAATTCTCTTTCTATTTTATAACAACTTTGACTTATAAATCTTCCTTTTTATTAACTTCGATCAATATTCCATTTAAAGGCAAAAACCTAATTTATAAGTAAATTTCTTATAATCTTTTATTCTACAATTCCATTCATTTTATAACTTCATACTTTATAAATCTATAAACTTCAAATCTTCACAATTTATAATTCTATAAATTTCCTATCTTTACAACTTATAATTCTATAAATTTCCTATCTTTAAAATTTATAATTCTATAAATTTCCCATCTAACACTTATAAAAACTCGTTTTAAATTCCAATAATCTTAATTGATAAATATCAATTTTGTGCATCTTGTATATACATCGTTTTTAATAATTCAAAAATCCAATTTAAACTATTTTATAGATTAGTTAACTATTTATTTCAAAAATCATCTTTTGGTTATATTTCACAAACATTATAATTTCCATAACTTTAAATTTATAACATTTATTTATTTAAAGTAAATCAATTCAAAGATTCAAATAAAACGTATACTTTCAAAAAAATCACTTTTAAAATCTCTTTTTAAAGTTAAAATCGTTATTTTTAAACTTCAAAATTTGAATCCAATGATGCAACGCATCAATTAATCCATCACAACAGTCAATATCATATATCAATATGATAACAGAATATATATCAACATCTGTAAATAAATAAATAAAGTTGAGGAATCCTGTTGGATCCCTCCAACCTGTTTCCCTGCATCCAAAGATGTCAGCACAATATCAATTCCACTTCGAGGTGGAATATCGTGGTATATGGGTTTTATAAAAATAATCCGCTTACTAACGGCGCAATAGGGTCTCATCCGCTATACGAGGCGGGAAATCATCAATCCAATATATACATATGCCAATATGTATATATTGCTATATATATATAGATATATCCTACTATATCTAATATCACATCCAAGCATCAACAAATCAATAACTGCAACATCAATTTTTACATTTGAGTGAGGAGATCTCACCTTAGCTTTTTAACCTGCCATCCAATTTCCATCCTGGCTCGATTTCTTGATTCTAAACTTATATAAATAATTATACAATTCGTTAATATTCGAACAAATCGAATAATAAATTTTCATTTGATAATTTTGATTCATCGGTGATTTCATTTTAATAGTTAAATTAACTGGTAGTTTTATTTAAATCAGTATTTCTCTTTTAAACAGATTTTTCCACTCCCTTAATAAATTATTTTCAATAAATTAATTTTCAAAATATCATACTTATTTTATTTTATTTCCTGGAAACTACATATGTACATACTTATGGAATATATATACATAATTAAAAATCTGATTTTTCATAAATCACATATTCTAAAATTTTCCATTTTTAAAAGCTTATCTTCGTATATATATTTTCAATCCCTTATCTATCTATATATAAAATTATATATAACTTAATAAAATAACTGAAAAATACTTTAATGTGAATTTAATCAATATATTTTCTGTTTTGAAATTTCTAACTTAAAACTTACTGTTTGTTTTTTTTTCTTTAACTAAAATCATCACTGTGATAATCCCTCTGACCAATAACAAAATTATCACAGTAACATTCTCTTTTCTTGATAAACTTCTGCATATCTATATAGATTACATAACTTTCAAACCTTATTAAATATATATTTTGAAGATATTAATTTCCAATACTAGATAAAATCTGGAAATAAATTTTTGTTTTCTTCATTAACTAAATAAATACAGTGCTTAAGTAAGAATTATTCTAGTGCCATACCTCCACGATTTTTGCAAAACATTGCCACTGTCGGTCGAACGAAGCCACCCACGATGTTGCCGCTGTTGCTCGAACTTCTCCTGTCGATCGTGTGGCCCTTCGAGCCAACGTGCCGCCTCCACGATTCCTGCTCGTCTCCACCTTTCCCTTGCACGTCGACCTGGCGCGAGCTTCGCGAACAACACAGCCTCGCGATCGAACTTCACCGTGCTCGCAATTGCGAGCTTCGATCGCCTGCCCAGATCGAGATATCCCCAATTCCATGCGCACGCGGCCACCAATACCCACTCACCAGTCGTCCCCTCGCTCGCGACTCGAATCGCGATGGCTGCCCTTGTGATAAATCGATCGCGATAAATCGATTAGCCTCCCCCCCCCCATTTTTTTATAGAGACGAACCGATTCATTTTCTCTCACGAATTGATTTTTGAAACGAAGGGAGGAAGCTTGGTTTGTTTTCGAACGGAAGGAGAGTCACGCTTTTAAGTTTTAACGTGAATTTGAGAATGAAGCGGCCATTTTATCTGAACAAGATGAATTCTTCGATCGTCTGCCATTATTTTCTTCTTTGGCAATTTAATTTTGAACTGAAATGTTTCGTGAGATTTGTAATGAACGGGGGAGACAAGGAGAATGTGCCTACACGATCTTTCCCACGATTATAGGCGTGTTAAATGGAGATAACGTGTATTGACATTGACCAAGTTAAATAATTTAAATTTAGATTTAGATTGAAATTCAATTTAAATTTCAAGGCGTTTAACCGCCGTACGGTTACATATCAACCCCGAAAAATACAAAATTGGAAATCCGATAATAATTCAATATTACGGACCCAATGGAACTGGTTTCGTCGAATTCCGAGACTGTTTGAAAAATGACTATTTTTAAATATCGATTCAAACAATTAAATTTCAAATCTGAACAAAATAGTTTTAAATTCGATTCTGAAGCTTCTGTTATCTTCAGTAATATCAATATGAATTTTAAAAGCTTTCGAAATATTTTTCTTCAGCTAAAAATTGAAGGTTCAAATTTTAATTCAACTATCAACAGATTAAACTTTATAATTTAATCGCCAATTTCAAAATTATATCGGGGATTCAAATCAAATTATCGTTCAAATATTTAAAATTAATTAAATATTCTCTATTCAATTTGATCAAAATTCTGGGTCGTTACAAACTTCCCTCCTTAAAAGAATTTCGTCCCGAAATTACAAGTCAGGAAGAAAAAGTCCTTAACTCGTCTACTATTTTCATAATCCAATAGTTTTATCTAATCATCAAAACAAATCTTTCTACTAAAGATTCGTTATTAATTCAATTAAATTTCTAAACCTTTCATAGTTTCCAAACAACATTGTTTACTTCAAAATTCAAATATAAATTCAAATTCAAATTTAAACTTTCAAAATTTTCTCAAAAATTTTCTAACACCCGAAATTTTCGAAAAATTTCGCCAGCGTCTCCTTTGCGCGGCTAATACGGTACGACTACAAAACGTCCCTACGGACTCTCAGATTTCAAAAAGAAAAAGAAAAAGCCAAGCGGCTAGACAAGAAATCAGCAAATCTCATATAGAAATTTAAAATACTTACCTTTTCGAGCAAATTCAAATTCATCTTTGAAGATCAAATCCAATTTATAACACCTGTATATCCTACTAGCCATAATATCTAGTTATACTATTCAAACTATTTTGCAAATTCTATTACAAAATTTTCAAATATAAACTACTTATACATCTTTACTGTTGAAGTTACATATTCATTATCATTCAATTTTTCATTTCAATTTACATTTGAATTAAATTTACCACTTCAATTCTATTTGGATTAGTTTTAATTACTAATTCATTACAAATTCCAATTCACTTACAATTTCAAATTTGTTTTCAATTTTATTTACTACCAAATTCAAAAGAAGTTTAACATTCAGTTTAAATCTTATTCACTTCATTCAATAAGCTTTACTTACTAATTTTAGTTTAACTTCATAAATCAAATTCAATTCCAGTTTTATTCACTTATAAATTCAAAATGAATTTTAACATTCAATTTCACTTTCATTTCACTTACAATTGCAAATTATTCATTCATTCACTAATTCATTCGTTTTCAATTTGAATTTCATTCTTATCAAATTTCAATTGTTTTATAAGTTATTAACTTATTTACATTTTGATTTTACAATCATTTATACATTCATATTACTAATTCCATTCCATTAATGAATTTTAAATTTTAAATTACTTCCTGGAATTCCATTTCCAATTATAAATTCACTTACACTTTATATTTACAATTTTATTCATATTTGAATTTATTTCCTTATATTTCCAATTCATATTTATAAATTTCATTCGTTAAATGAATTTATCTCCAAATCTTTGGTTGTTATTATTTCTTATTCAATTTCAATATAACAATGATAATAATTCAATGTTATCATTTCCTAACAACCAAACATCCATATACTATAGTAATTCATAGAAAACATCTCTTTTCTATACAAAAATAGTTTTGGGCAAAATTATTTCATTCACCCTATTTTAAAACAATACTGTGCCGAATTGTTCTATTCAAGTGTTTAGAGATCCCTATCAATGATCGTTAATTACTCGTATTGACCAGAATCCATATACCACTCAACAAATCAATCATCACAATATAAAACAATTTTTTATATTAACTAACAAATACGCGCTCGTACCTATTATTACACTCAACTCATTCTAGAGTACTACTGACTCTATCTCTAATGAGTAATACCCAACAGAGCAGGGTTGTCGCTTAACCATATGCTCTGATACCACTTTGTCACAAACCGAAATTTTCGACTTTCGAAAATTCGACATCGATACTCACTTTATCGACTGCCGAGCAATCGAGTGTCGGAAACTCCAATAGTGATGGTTTTAAAAAGAAGAAAAGAGTAGAAGAAGAAGAAAGCAGAAGAAGAAAGCAGAAGAAGAAAGAAGAAGAGAACAACATCAGGACAGAAAACAATATCAGAATCTTACACATCGCAGCGGAACAATATATAATAAATAAACACTAGTCTTTTAAACAAAGAACTATATCAGTTTTATACATACATCAATCAGAGTCAATATACAACTCAATATAACAATGGACAGTTATATAACTTGTCCTCATACAGAATACACAGTGGAATAAAAATATATCAAATACAAATACTACGTCTCGCCATCCAACTTACTTCTAAAGCTCCAGAATATCCAGAATATCCTGATAACATAACTCTAGGCTGCCCGTGTGGAAATTGGTGGGCACCCAGAGTTTAGAAGGGAACAATAAACTCCGAGTCAGTCATGGTGACTGGTGTGAGATCGTAAAACAGTTTCTCTTTAAAATAAACAACATAAAAGTTTAAAGTCAATTCGCAATGCTTTTTGAAAAATGAGACTACCATAAGGCCTCCCGCACACACACACAATGCAAACGCAGAATCAGAGGAGATTTCTCCTTATGATAGTCAAAGATGCTTGATACGCAAAATCACATCATTTTTGATATTATTATTAGTGCATAGTGTAGAAAACATTTTCGAAAGTATAATATTAATCTTAGCCAACATACGACCATTATCGTATGCCTACTATAGCTACTATGTTCAATAGCAGGTTACCGCCACATTCCATAGCAGGTAATACAACTAAAACCGTACACGTCACGTATTGTTTCTTTGGATTTCCAACAAATGGTCAGGCTAAGGAACTTCCTATTCCACGATGGGTACGCCCCTGGAAAAGACGACCCGAGAACCTAACCGGATCTCTGCCAACACAAGGCCGGGTTACCTCTGCAAAAATAGGTAACTACTGACATGCGTATGCCATCCCCCGATCATAACCGATCTTCCCGAGGATCCCCGATTCGCAACAAACCACATAGTAAAAATGCAGCAACCACATAGGTTAAGTATCAGGGCTCCATACCATGATACCACCTCTATCCAGAAGGAATGACATACACTAAGGGGCGCTACTCCCTAGAACCTTGCTGCATCCTTCCTGTTTTGACCATTTCCGGGGTGTGAGGCTCGACGAAGTCTCGTCCACAAAGCTACGCTTTCTACAAAGCCATGCTTCGGGTCAAACAAAATGATCAACCTATGATCACAAAGATATAAGATCAAACAAATGATCATATCGCAACTGATCAAACACTGATCATTTCACAGCAACACTCAGTATGCCACGTTACCAAATTGGGAGTATATCGCTGATAAATTTCAACTACATAACCTCTGAGCTCGTACGTCTCAGAGAAGGGTGTTAAGCTAAGAGAATAAATTCTCCGCCACCAACAGAAATGTATTTGAAAGAAATCAGCTTTATATCTCAAATTTGTAACGTCAGACACACAATCCATACAAGTCTGTTCCGGGATCGAACAGAACCGAAGGCACTTCTCACGAAGCCCTTGCAATTCCGGATAATTTTCAATCACGTCCGGACTTCCCGTCACTAAGGGTGATAAAAACCTCTAAATCGGAGATCAGCCGATGTAGAGTAACTCGACGGTAATCCTTCCGTTTTCAAAAATATCCGGTCTTCAACACCGGTCATCAAATGCAATTCATTTCGACGTATCACATATTCGGAGTGGGTTATACGACCCCATGGTCCTTTCCCGGCTAACCCGAATAGTGAGCGATTATTCAAAAATAAGTGTGGCATTCAAATTCATCCAATTCACAACAAATACCTATTCAAGGTAATTATTGATAGTCGGTTATTTAACTATCAATAAAGATGCGCAACATCATCAGATTCCAAATAATTTTCCAAATAATTTTATCTTCCAAAACATCTTTATTAGATATAAAATTTCCACACTTCGAAAATAAATCAATGTTTATTTTTAAACAACTTCCCTTTTCTTTTATAAATTCCATATTGAATTTATATTTTTCGAATATCTACTGATATTCGATTTTTCAAATCGATTTCAATATTCAATTTAAATTTATCTTTAAGAAGATAAATTCTCAAAACGTTCATCTCATATTGGAAAAGTATTTCCTTACTTATTTAATAATAAGTATTTCACGAATCTTTTATTTTCAACATTTGAAAATATTCGATATACTTAAATCAAATTAAGTATATATTCATTCTTTAAGGAAACCATTTATTATAACAACATCTATTTGAGTCAAAACGAATGTTGCGTAAAACATCGTTACGACGACTCAAAATCAATAGTATAGGGATTCGGAATTAAGATAGATAGGTAAATCCCAATACTATATAAAAATATTTCCCTTCGGAAATCATTTACTATAACAACAGTGTTATAGTCCATCATTTCCTTCTTCCTCGAAAACGTCTATTTCAACAATAAATGTTGAAATCTATGTTTTCGAGATTTAACACATTTTTAAAACATCGTTAAAACAATTTAACTTCATTTTAAAAACATCACTTCTTCAAATATGAATCCATTTTATTCAATAATATATTCACTATCCAAAAATCGTGAATATACTTTACTAACCAAATTTCAGTCTTTTCTACACATTTATTTTAAGGATAATTCGCTATCCAAAATCGCGAATACATTTCCTTTAATAACCTTCTATATTAAATTTATCAAATTTAATTGATTTCGAATTTATAAAACAACGTTTATAAATTCTCTTTCTATTTTATAACAACTTTGACTTATAAATCTTCCTTTTTATTAACTTCGATCAATATTCCATTTAAAGGCAAAAACCCAATTTATAAGTAAATTTCTTATAATCTTTTATTCTACAATTCCATTCATTTTATAACTTCATACTTTATAAATCTATAAACTTGAAATCTTCACAATTTATAATTCTATAAATTTCCTATCTTTACAACTTATAATTCTATAAATTTCCTATCTTTAAAATTTATAATTCTATAAATTTCCCATCTAACACTTATAAAAACTCGTTTTAAATTCCAATAATCTTAATTGATAAATATCAATTTTGTGCATCTTGTATATACATCGTTTTTAATAATTCAAAAATCCAATTTAAACTATTTTATAGATTAGTTAACTATTTATTTCAAAAATCATCTTTTGGTTATATTTCACAAACATTATAATTTCCATAACTTTAAATTTATAACATTTATTTATTTAAAGTAAATCAATTCAAAGATTCAAATAAAACGTATACTTTCAAAAAAATCACTTTTAAAATCTCTTTTTAAAGTTAAAATCGTTATTTTTAAACTTCAAAATTTGAATCCAATGATGCAACGCATCAATTAATCCATCACAACAGTCAATATCATATATCAATATGATAACAGAATATATATCAACATCTGTAAATAAATAAATAAAGTTGAGGAATCCTGTTGGATCCCTCCAATCTGTTTCCCTGCATCCAAAGATGTCAGCACAATACCAATTCCACTTCGAGGTGGAATATCGCGGTATATGGGTTTTATAAAAATAATCCGCTTACTAACGGCGCAATAGGGTCTCATCCGCTATACGAGGCGGGAAATCATCAATCCAATATATACATATGCCAATATGTATATATTGCTATATATATATAGATATATCCTACTATATCTAATATCACATCCAAGCATCAACAAATCAATAACTGCAACATCAATTTTTACATTTGAGTGAGGAGATCTCACCTTAGCTTTTTAACCTGCCATCCAATTTCCATCTTGGCTCGATTTCTTGATTCTAAACTTATATAAATAATTATACAATTCGTTAATATTCGAACAAGTCGAATAATAAATTTTCATTTGATAATTTTGATTCATCGGTGATTTCATTTTAATAGTTAAATTAACTGGTAGTTTTATTTAAATCAGTATTTCTCTTTTAAACAGATTTTTCCACTCCCTTAATAAATTATTTTCAATAAATTAATTTTCAAAATATCATACTTATTTTATTTTATTTCCTGGAAACTACATATGTACATACTTATGGAATATATATACATAATTAAAAATCTGATTTTTCATAAATCACATATTCTAAAATTTTCCATTTTTAAAAGCTTATCTTCGTATATATATTTTCAATCCCTTATCTATCTATATATAAAATTATATATAACTTAATAAAATAACTGAAAAATACTTTAATGTGAATTTAATCAATATATTTTCTATTTTGAAATTTCTAACTTAAAACTTACTGTTTGTTTTTTTTTCTTTAACTAAAATCATCACTGTGATAATCCCTCTGACCAATAACAAAATTATCACAGTAACATTCTCTTTTCTTGATAAACTTCTGCATATCTATATAGATTACATAACTTTCAAACCTTATTAAATATATATTTTGAAGATATTAATTTCCAATACTAGATAAAATCTGGAAATAAATATTTGTTTTCTTCATTAACTAAATAAATACAGTGCTTAAGTAAGAATTATTCTAGTGCCATACCTCCACGATTTTTGCTAAACATTGCCACTGTCGGTCGAACGAAGCCACCCACGATGTTGCCGCAGTTGCTCGAACTTCTCCTGTCGATCGTGTGGCCCTTCGAGCCAACGTGCCGCCTCCACGATTCCTGCTCGTCTCCACCTTTCCCTTGCACGTCGACCTGGCGCGAGCTTCGCGAACAACACAGCCTCGCGATCGAACTTCACCGTGCTCGCAACTGCGAGCTTCGATCGCCTGCCCAGATCGAGATATCCCCAATTCCATGCGCACGCGGCCACCAATACCCACTCACCAGTCGTCCCCTCGCTCGCGACTCGAATCGCGATGGCTGCCCTTGTGATAAATCCATCGCGATAAATCGATTAGCCTCCCCCCCCATTTTTTTATAGAGACGAACTGATTCATTTTCTCTCACGAATTGATTTTTGAAACGAAGGGAGGAAGCTTGGTTTGTTTTCGAACGGAAGGAGAGTCATGCTTTTAAGTTTTAACGTGAATTTGAGAATGAAGCGGCCATTTTATCTGAACGAGATGAATTCTTCGATCGTCTGCCATTATTTTCTTCTTTGGCAATTTAATTTTGAACTGAAATGTTTCGTGAGATTTGTAATGAACGGGAGAGACAATGAGAACGTGCCTACACGATCTTTCCCACGATTATAGGAGTGTTAAATGGAGATAACGTGTATTGACATTGACCAAGTTAAATAATTTAAATTTAGATTTAGATTAAAATTCAATTTAAATTTCAAGGCGTTTAACCGCCGTACGGTTACATATCAACCCCGAAAAATACAAAATTGGAAATCCGACAATAATTCAATATTACGGACCCAATGGAACTGGTTTCGTCGAATTCCGAGACTGTTTGAAAAATGACTATTTTTAAATATCGATTCAAACAATTAAATTTCAAATCTGAACAAAACAGTTTTAAATTCGATTCTGAAGCTTCTGTTATCTTCAGTAATATCAATATGAATTTTAAAAGCTTTCGAAATATTTTTCTTCAGCTAAAAATTGAAGGTTCAAATTTTAATTCAGCTATCAATAGATTAAACTTTATAATTTAATCGCCAATTTCAAAATTATATCGGGGATTCAAATCAAATTATCGTTCAAATATTTAAAATTAATTAAATATTCTCTATTCAATTTGTTCAAAATTCTAGGTCGTTACAAATTCAAACCCCTTTTAAATTATTCTTTAAATATCTTAAATTTGTTAAAACTTCTAAATTTTATAAACTTATATATTTCAAACTAGGATACAAATTTAAATTGAATCCATACTTTAAAATTTTGATTTAAAACTTTGTTTTAAATCCTGCTCTATATATTTAAACTCATTTTAAATTTTTAAAAACACTGTCAGATTTTTTTTTTAAAACTGTTATTATCAAATCTACCGAGTCTCCCCTCTTAAACCCCGAGTCAAAACCCAATTATCCCGAGTACCCTTCGTGTTTTCCCGCGTCCCTATTCCTTTGAGTCGAACGCAAAGAAACTTCGAGCCAAACACGTACCCGTCTCTTCTTCCCCAAACTACAAGTCTTCCAGATGCACGAAGATCACCGTGCACATGCACATCGATTCCGATCATCGATGATCACCACCACAGCCATCGACATGACGACCCCGACCCTCTTGATCCTCTCGACCACCCTGATCGGCGAATTTCCTATTGCAACGAAATCGAGCCTCACAGCACTCATCAGAATTAAACTCGAACGACCCAATTCGCCTATCGACGACGATCACGTCGACTGGAAACCCCGGCCTTCCTCCCAGAGCAGCATAACACTTCAACTTCGCGATCCCTCACCTCGCGTTCAAGCTCGATGCGCCATGGTCGTCGAGATCATCTTGACACCATCCCAGACAAAACATAACATCAAAACCCTACTTCACTCTCCCTTAGCCACCACGGCCGATGATAAATCTGACTACCATTTTTCCCGAGACCACCAATCTACCAGCTACCCCTGACATCAATCCCGACCCACAATACCACGTCGATCGTCGACAAACGTCGAAAGTACCAATTCCGTTCAACACGAATTATCCCAACAATAATCAATCTAAAAATCATGATATTCATATTAAAAATCGTGATTTTCTACCACGAATCCATTCATGCCATCCAAACCTGAAATTGAATTCATTGATTTTTTCCTATATATATATTTTACTGTTATTTCTCCTTTTAAAATTATTTACTAAATTAAAATTTCTGAAACCATTTTTATAATCAATATTATACTATAACAATCATTTTGTTATTTTTTAAAATCAAAGCTTAATATGGTTTCGATTGGGAGTTATGAATTTTTAAAGGAAAAACAGGAGCCTGTGAATTAACAGAGACCAAAACTTTATATAAATATATACACAGACATGCTCATCATACACATATATATAAATTCAAATTATATTCAAGCTGAAAACTTCCATGCAAACCAATATTATTTCACAGCTTATCACATGCATCAAAGTTTAACCCCAGATTTAATCTGTTTTAAAAGAAAAAGGGTTTACTCATTTGATAAATAACAGAGGATAGGCTTGTATATGTATACAGATAGGCTCACACAACATATTTATACCAATTCATATAAATACAAATTAAGAACTTCAATACAAGCCAATATCATCACATGCAAGCATATATCATATACTTAAGTTTTAAAAATGTAAGTTACTCACCATTTTTTTAAAACAGAGAAATTACCCAGGCTTTAAATTTTGATCTGGCCATTGCTTTTGATTTAAAACTTGAATACTTGATTTGCTAGCTGTTTAAATTTGCATGTTGCTTGCTATTCTGGATCTTGCATGCAGGCTAATCTTGTTGAGATATTGCTTTAGATTAGGTGTACTTGCTTTTGACTTGAAAAGAAAACAGGCTTTGATTCCAGGTTGCTTGTTTTCATATTGCAGGCTTTTGTTTTGGAAATAAATTACAGGTTATTGTTCTTTTGATTTGAGGGGTTTGATTTTGATAAATTTTGGTAGAGGAATGTTTGATTACTGATTGTTTTTAAGAGGAGAATTTTGTTGATAACTTGTTTAAGTTTCAGGTTTAGTTTTTGAGAAATTGTTTACAGCTGAATTCTTTTAAGATTTGAAAAGAAATAGAAAAGGAATGAGAATGAGAAGTAAATGAATATATAAGTAAATTTTTGATTTAATAAAAATAAAAGAAAACTGAAAATTAAAACTTGACATTTGGCATTTACTCTAATTCACTAACTAACACATGTCACCATGGTTACTTAATAAATTAACACTTGTCTTTTTAATTAATTTATATTTATTTTAAATGTAAAAACCTTTTTCTTTATTTATTAAACACTTATCTATTTATATATATTACTTATAAAGAAACAAAACTAATTATATTTATAAGTAAAAGTTTATACATATATTTTAAAATCCAAAAATTTAAAATATCTATCTTTGAATTTCAAAACTAATTTACATTCAAATTCAAATTATATTTAAAATCCAATTTAAAGTCAAGTTATATACATACATATATAACTACACATTCAATTTGAAATAACAATTCTATTTTATTAAGGTCTATTTATTTAAAAACAATACACTATTAATATTGTTTGAAAATAACTCATTAATCAATTTTAAAATAATTTATAAAAAAGATTATAAATTACTTCTATTATTAAATGAATCAACATATCATATAAGAATTGTATTTTAAACTTATATATATATATATATATATATATTTATTCTCTTAAATCCTATTAAGCAATATTTAAAAAGAAAATAAATTAAACCTTATTATTAATCTTATTTCAAAACCATATAGTTATTTTGTTTAAATAGCTTTGAAAAGCTTATATTAAATAAATCCAAATCTCCAAACTATCAATATATATATATATTAGAAATTTAAAACAAGACTTTTATTTATTATTTAAATTACAAACCCAAGCTTATCTATTTACAATATATACAATTATATATATATTATAAATAGAAATCATTTTATTAGTATCTAAAAGATAAATTCACTAATTAAATATTTATTCAATTAGATTATTAAACCAATTCAAATATTTATTATCAAAGATTAACAAATCAATTTAATTATTTAAACAGATTATTAAATTGATATTGCCCCAAATTTCCGGGATATCACAAATGGTCCAAAAAGCTATCTTCTCCACAATTGAATTTGGACTCGAAACCTTTTCCAGTGCGTTCGGAATAGGCGTATAACATTACAAATGCCTAGCGGCACGCCTTGATAGGAAGTCAAAAATTTTAGTTGACTTTATCGGAACAATTCGAATTTGAATTTAAATTGAATAATTTTACTAGTCAACTGCAGTTAAATTTATTTCACATCGACTTATCTTTTCCATCAGTTCAAACAGCTATTCAAGTACCCGATCTTATCTCTTTCTTTCTTCGTTCCCAAGCCAGATAACAAAAGAAAAATATCTCATTCTAAAATCATCAAAATAAAAACAATGGCCGGGTGTTTTAAAATAGAATCGCGAGTCTCCTCTCCTCTTCCCGTTCAAAACCCAAACCCATCCTCTCCCTCAGTTCGAAGCGGCTTCCCCAAATTCTTTGAAATCAAGAAAGGAAAAAAAAGGGATAAAGGGCGGCTACATAATCGCGTTTCCTCTTCCCTCCCATCGCTCTAATTCGTTAACGATTACACTCACGTTGTCTGGAAGGAGAGGTGTGTCGCAATTTTGAGGGGGGAAAGCGAAAGTTTGGACGATGAGTGGAGGCACGCGATCGACGTGAGATGGAAGGGCAGTGTCGAGTGGGAGCAAGCGCGACAGTGGGTCGAAGGCACGGTGACGTCGAACGATTTGAAGGCTGGAGATTGGTCATGAGGCCGCAGTTCGAGCGACAGAGTGGTTCTAGGGTTTCGAGTTCGGCAAGGCGATGGAGAAGAGGCTGGCGAGATCGAGGAGGAGGTGATTCCATCGGCAACAGGCTGGGGCTGGGGCTCTATGTTTTGGGGGCATCACGGTTTCGACCAAGGTGTGTGGTATTTCAGTTTCGACTTTTAATTTGATGAAATGTTACAGTAAAGTACAAACATTTCTGTTTAAATTTAATACGTATATAAAGGAATGTTCAAGTTCATGTAAAATTAGAATTTTTATATATAGTTGGAAATGGGAATAAATAAATATACACAGTAAACCCGTTGTTAAGATTTAAAAGAGAAATATTCGCGATGAAATTTGAATAATGGAGGCATCTAATCCTCATCCTCCCCCGATCCCTCCTCCTCCTTCCCCGATCCCTCCTCCTCCTCCCCCGATCCCTCCTCTTTCTTCCCCGATTCTTCCTCCTCCTCCCCCGATC
Source organism: Allium fistulosum (assembly GCA_030737815.1). Lineage (NCBI taxonomy): Eukaryota > Viridiplantae > Streptophyta > Magnoliopsida > Asparagales > Amaryllidaceae > Allium > Allium fistulosum. The sequence continues at coordinate 859,437,946 of CM060907.1, forward strand.
CCTCCTCTTTCTTCCTCGATTCCTCCTCCTTCTTCCCCGATCCCTCCTCCTTCTTCCCCGATCCCTCCTCCTTCTTCCCTGTTTTCTCCTCTTCCCCCTTCATCTCTTCCTTCCTCTGCTTTAAATTTTCCTCCCTCTATTCCTCCTCATGTCTCTACATCCCCGATCCATTTTCCTATGTCTGATTTGAATTCGTGTCTGATTACTGATAATAAGCAGGATAGTCCATCTATTTCCTCTGGTACTGGTTTAAACTGGTCAGCTTTATTCAAAAAGAAGCCTAAAAATGCTGGATCATTTGTGCCTAGACATTTTGATATCAAGAAAAATGGAGTTCCGAATGCTTTACCGGATGAAGTTAAAAATGAAGGTATTAAATTTTGGAGTGATCATTTGGTTGGCTTTTTCTTGGATGGTCCTCTATCTTATCTGACCATTACAAGACATTTAAGAAGTATTTGAAGGTTGAAAGGTGAAGTTGATATTAAATCTGATAATGAGAATTTCTTTTTTAACTTCTCGAATGATCAAGATAGGTTGAAAATCTTTGCAATCTGATCCTATCTTCATTAAAGATAAAATGTTCATCATTACTACTTGGGATCCTTCTTATGATTATTTTCAAGAACGCATTAAAAAAGTGCCAATGTGGGTTCATTTTTATAAGATTCCTTTGATTGCTTGGACCTTAATTGGTATTAACTGGTTAGCATGTCATGTTGGTAAACTGATTTGTCTTGATGAAAGTACTGAAAGATTATCAAGATTTAAGTATGCTAAAGCTCTGATTGAAGTTTCTCCAGATCATGAGCTACCTAATTCTATTGCAATTGATGATTTAGGTGACTGCTGTCCTTATGTTAGAGTTGAATATGATTGGATACCAAAAATCTATAGTAAATGAAAAGTGTTTGGTCATGAAACCTTATATTGTACAGGAAATAGTAAGATGAAAGAATTTGTTGTGCAGTCAGGTAGAGATAATGAGGATGTTGATATCAAGGAGTGCATGGAACAAGTTGGTGTTGGAGAAAAGATGCAAATGTCTAATATTACTAGAAATTTCAAAACAAAATCTTTAAAAGTGTGGAAAAGGAAGGAAAAGGAACAAAATATTCTAACTGATAGCTATAAGGTGAACTTAAAATCTGGTGATCAACCATCAGATGTTGGAGTAATGAATTTCAATCATGACCTGAATAAGCAGAAGGATGTAGAGTCAAATGGTTTGAAAATGGTATCTGATATTAATACCGAGGATTTGGGATATAAGGAAAATATTATAACCTCAAATTCTTTTATGGTTTTATCTGATATATAGATGAAGAAGTAGTTAACAATGAGGCAACTATGGATATAGAAAACTCTCAATCTGGTAATATACAAATTAATAAGGATTCAACTGTGAACTGTAACACTGTTGGTGTTAATATGTGTGTTTCTGAAGTTCATCCAAGAATTTAGCTTGTAGTTCAGATAATATTAAAGATGTTCATAAGGAAACACTGAGTGATGAGGTTACTGAACAAACCTCTCCTTATATCAATATATTACCTCCTAATCATCTGATTCTTCCTCTTCCATGTAAATCAAGAGATGATTCTGAGGAAAAGGTTGTATCAAATAAAAAAGGTAGAAAAGGTAAAAAGAAAGTCTCATTCCATGAAAATTCAGAGGGTCTAAACAATGGGAAAAATTATAAAATTGAAGAAGTCTTGCCAAGGAATAATAATGAGTCTGCATCATTCAAAGATACTTCTTCTCAATCTAGTGGCATTAGACATACAAGGAAACACCCATCTATTCTCATTTCTCCCAAATCGTTATGTTGTTAAACAATAATATAGCTTATTGGAATATCAAAGGAGGACACCTTTCATCCAAACAAGCTGAAGTGAAGCATTTAATTAAAAATCGAAAGATACAATTACTAGCCATTAGTGAAACAAAGTTGAATAAGGAAAAGTCTGTTTTGGCATGTAAAAATATTGCTCCTGGTTGGGAATATGAAGATAATCTACTTAGTGCTCCATATGGAAGGTTATTGGTTTTATGGAATTCAGATATTTTCAAATTGACAAAGTTGCAGGAGGATGATCAATTTATACATTTCAGTGCCACTGCTTTATCTTCAAATATTCCTTTTCGGATTACCTTTGTTTATGCTCATAATAACCTTGAAAAAAGACTTTCCTTCCTCTCTAATCTCTCTTTACTTTCTCACCCAAAATTGCCTTGGATAGTTCTTGGTGATTTCAATTGTATGTTTTTCTCTAATCAAAAAATTGGAGGAAATCCACTCTCTATGAAAGATATTGCACCTTTAAATCAAACTCTCATCAAATCTTCCCTTAGCCATATTCCATCTTTTGGAGCTATGTTTACATGGAATAATAAAAGTAATATTGGTCCTAGAACTTACTGTAAGCTTGATCATGCATTTCACAATATTCACTCTATTAATCAATGGCCAAATCTTTTTTGCAAATTCTTAGATCCTTCTATTTCTGATCACTCTCCATTCATCTTATCTTGGGGGGAGAATGCTATAAGTAGGAACCCATCTTTCAAATTTTACAAAACCTGGACTAATCATAAAATTTTTCTTAGCATTGTTATGCAGGTTTGGCAGGAGAATATTTATGGAAATCCCCTTCACATTCTTAAAACTAAGCTGCATAGATTGAAGAAAAAGCTTAAAATTGGGCAAAGGATAATTTTGGTGATGGATCAAAAATCTCGGATGGAATAAGAGAGAAATTAGCTATTATCCAACAACAGCTGCAGAATGATACTTTGAATTCATCCTTAGCTAAGCAAGAAGCAGACTTATCAAAAAATTTAATTGAAGCATTGGAATTTGAAGCTTTAATGAGAAAAGAAAAACTTCATGAGATTATTGACAGGCAAAGTGAAAGGAACACAAAATATTATCATAACTTGATCAAGATCAAACAAAGCAAACAAAGAATTATGAGTATATCTGATATGAATGGAGTTATTCAAGATAATGATAATTCAATTTCCAAAGCTTTTATTGATTATTTCTCATCTGTTCTTACCAATCCATCTCCTATGATACCAAATCTTTCACCCTTATTTTCAATGCATCTGCCCTGTCTGTGTGATAAGCAAGCAAGTGATATGATAAGTGAAGTTTTACCTGAGGAAATTAAATCTGCAGTGTTTTCATTAAAATCTGATAGTAGTGGGGGGTCCTGATGGTAATGCTTTCTTCTATCAGCACGCTTGGAAAATTATAAAGCATGATGTCAATAAAGCAGTACAATATTTCTTCTCCCATAATAAACTACCATCTGGTATCAATGCTACTAACATAGCCCTTGTCCCAAAAACTCCAAATGCTAGTAGTGTTTCTAATTTTAGACCTATTTCATGCTGCAATGTGATGTATAAAATCATATCCAAAGTTATTGCTAATAGATTCCTGAATATCTTGCCCTCAATTATATCTGCTAATCAAGTTGCTTTTATGTCTAATAGGAATATTAGTGATAACATAATGCTCATGCAAGAACTTTTAAAAGGATATGGAACTGGGAATATTTCACCAAGATGTATGTTAAAACTTGATATACAGAAAGCCTTTGATTCTATCTCATGGAGTTCAATTATAGCAATCCTTTCAAGAATGAATTTCCCTAAACCTATGCTAGCCTGGTTATATCTTTGTATTTCAACTCCACATTTTTCCATCCTTAGGAATGGATGTTCAAAAGGTTTTTTCAAAGGATCTCAAGGGGTTCGGCAAGGTGATCCAATATCTGCATATTTATTCATAATTATAATGGAAGTTCTGAATACTTTGTTTCTTGAGCAAGTGAAATTAAAGAAGTTAGAGCTACATCCAAAATGCAAGGATCCTCTGATTACTCATCTGCTTTTTGTTGATGATCTTGTCATCTTCACCAAACCTACTCTTTCAAATATTTCTGCTATTCTTGAGGTAATGAATCAATTCTTTTCTCTTACAGGATTGAAGATAAATTTCAACAAATCTCATATACTGGTTGCGGGGCTTAATGAGTTTTTGAAAGCTGAAATTATAAATTACTCTGGTCCTAAAGAGATGGAAAATAATACCAAGTACCTTGGTCTACCACTTATAAGTGCTAGAATTACCAAATCTGACTGTTTACCTCTGTATGAAAAAATTACAAGCAAACTATCCAAATGGCCAAATACAAAATTATCTCAGGCTGGAAGATTAGTTGTTATTCAAAGTATTGCATCTTCCATGACAAACTATTGAATGAGACACTTTATTCTTCCATGCAAACTCATATCTATGATAAATAGAGCACTAAATAGATTCTTATGGCATGGTGATCCTATCTCAAAAAAAATAATTCCAATATCCTTCATCAAAATACAATTGCCAAAGGAAAATGGGCGGCTGGGGATAGTTAATCTAAAAATATGGAATTCTGCAGCTTTCTCAATCTACTTTAACAAGATTTTGTCAAAGAAAAGGATTTATGGTCACAATGGATTTTAAAAAATCTTATAAAAGGAAAGGATTTCTGGCTAATGAAAGTTCCAAGTTTATGTAGCTGGAGTTGGCGAAATATACTAAAATTAAGAGCCTCTTTTTTACCAATCATTCAAAGCAATCCAACTGAAGATAATGAGCTTCTTTTCTGGTCTTCACCATGGGTTAAACCTGGTCTGATTTTACAAGATATCCTTCCACATTCTTTAATTAGGCAGACTGGCATCCCTATCAAAGCCAAAGTACCATCATATATTTCTGATGGATCAATTATTTTGCCTTACTGTAGTTCTATTCAAGTTCGGACTTTATGGCAGCATATCTCATCTCTGTCTCTTCCCTCTTCTAACCTTAAAGTATTATGGTCAAATAAAGGGAAAGAGCATGAAGTTTCTTTAGTTTATAAAGCTCTATTAAATCAATCAGAGAAATTTCCATGGGCTACGAGAATCTGGATGGAAAAATCTCCTGCTAAGGAGAATTTTTTGTTATGGAAAGTCATGGCAAATGCTTTAAACACAAAGCAGAAATTAGCTAGTATGGGTATTATTAGCAATGAAGGTTGCGTATTCTGTCAAAGGTGTCCTGAAACTAACATTCATATTTTTTTTGAATGCTATTATTCATTTGGAATCTGGTGTAGGCTTCTATCAAATGGTGATTTTCATAAACCGGTTAAAAGCTCGAGATTAGAATGGTTTAATATCTTCAAAGCTACAAGGTGGAAATCCCCGAAGACAGACATTATAATGATTATGTTAAAGGCATTCATATATGAAATATGGAAGGAAAGAAATAGAAGAATTTTTGACATGAGGATGGAGTCTACAGCAACTGTTTATAGTATGATTGATAAAAAAATTCGTAAAAGGATAGGAAGGCTGAAGTGATATATAATCTTGTATTTGTGATATCATGTATTTTGATGTTTTTCTGATATGTAACTGATTATATGTGCATGTGATTGTCTGTATGTATCATGTATATGCATGTAATCATAACCAGTTGTGCAATATATTGGGCAGGGCTCCCTTAGCCATTGCTTTTCAAAAAAAAGAAAAAAAGAAAAATATTAAAGTGATTAACTTATATAATTTATTTTAACTACTAGAAATAATTTATTAAAGAGAAATTAGTTCAAACTAAATTTATTACTTAAAATGGAATCATTAATTTATTAAATTTATAAATGGAAATTAATTGTTTGATTCTATTTCGAATATTAATAAAATCATATGATGTTATACAAGGTCTAAAATCGAGAAGAAAACATGCCAGATTGGATCAGATTGTAAAACAAAGGTCAAAGGTGAGTTAATCTCACTCATCTGGTTGATATTTAAATTTAAATAGATACATTTAAATAATTGATTGAATGATTGAATTGGTTTGATGTGCTAGATTATATATAGTAGTATATATAGTATATATTGGAGTTGATATTCCCGCATTTTATAGCGGATGAGACCCTATGCGTCGCATAATAGCGGATGATATTATTTAAACACATATACCGCGATATTCCATCTCGAAGTGGAATTGGTATTGTGCTAACATCTGTGGATGCAGGGAAAACAAGTTAGAGGGATCCAACTGGATTCCTTAAAATTATTTAGATTGTTTTATATTTTGTGCTATGAATATTGATATCATGTGATGATTTTATTGATGATAGGAATATTAGAAGATATAGTTGGATTGAATATATCTACGTATAATGAGTTATTAAATTCTACAGAATTGGATTTTTGAAAAGAAATAAAAGAGTCAATTTTAAGTAAAATAATTCAAGTGAATTGGAATAAATTAAATAATGAATTGAAAAGAAAATAAAAATAAAAGCGATTCAGAATTTTAACAAATATGGAATAAGGGAATTTTGAATTAACAGGGAAAATATAAACTTTAAAACTAAAGTGATATTAAATTTAAAGAATAAAGAATTTATTATATCTTACGAAGATATTTTGAGGTTAATAAATAATTTGGGAAATTATTTATTGCTTGATGGATGTTTGTGAATGTTAATTAATAGTTAAATAACCGACTATCAATATTGGCCAAATGCGCTGATCGGTTCGAAGAGACCGAGATCGGGATTAATTTCTCGAAAACCACTTCGATCCGGTTTGTACGTTTCGTGGAAACGCGTTGGAGTCGAAGATGGTACAGTGAAGTGCAAGGGCTAGTCGCTACTAATCCTAAGGATGATTCCAAAATGGATGTAGTAGGAGTAGTGCCTTCGGTTCCGTTCGGACCCGGGACGGACTTGTATGGACGAATGCTTTCGGAACATCGTCAGGTGGACGATGGGCATTCTAAGGGATATGTTCTATAAAGGTAACGCTTAGCCTCAAGCCTCATCAACCGAGAATGACTGAAAATCAGGGGTTATGCAGCAAGGCTTCGTGGGTCGCACCCACTTGAGAGTAAGGTCATCCCTGTCTAGATGTCCCTATTTATTTCGGCTTAGTGGTGCGGTTGCTGATTACAACCGTGGGGTTATTTTACTCGGGACTGTCCAGTAAGGGATGGTTCCGGCCTTGTGTTGCAGGGGACTTAGGGTGGGTCCTCGGTACTGTGATCTAGGCCACGTATTGTGACAGGTGGTACCCCAGTGCCTAGTCATTGATGGAAATCCATTCTTCCTACGTGCCTTGTACGAGTTTTGTTTGTATTACCCACATTGTGGCTAGTATGCTGGAATTTGATCATGTAACAATTTCAGCTATTTGAATAAGTATTTGTATATAGACACTATTATAGTATCAGAGGATTTGATAAGAAAGTGTTTTGGCTATCGTAAGGTAAAAACCCGACATGTTTATTTGTGGCGTGGTCTTACGAGATGCTTTTGCTTTCAAAGGATTTGAAACTTTAATAATCAAATTGAGTGTGATTTTCTCACGCTGGTATTCCAGACTGACTCGGGTGTTATTAACTATAATGCTCGGGTCAGACCGAGTATTACAGATACAGGATAGGATGCTGTGGAGCTCAGGAGACGAGCTGGATGGCGAGACGTATTACTCGTATTTGTTTTATTTATTCCGCTGTACTGTGTATTCTGTTGTAGGACATGTTATGATTACTGTGCTGAATTGTGATGTTGAATTGTTGTACTCTGATGAATGTAATGTATAAACAGATATATTTTTCTGTTGGGTAAAGATCTGTATTTATATATTATAGTTTATTCCGCTGCGATGGTTAGATTCTGTTGTTGTTTTCTATTCTTCTTCTTCTACCTCTTTCTTCTTTTAACCCAAATGGTTCGTATTTCCGTTCTTCTTGAGTTGATTTGTTGGAGATTAATGTCAATTCAAGGGGTATGGGTTTGCGGGCTGTTACAGTGGTATCAGAGCTTAGGCTAGCGGTAACCTTGGCTCTGGTGGGAATTACTCATAAATAGAGTCGACAGTACTCTAGAATGAGTTTGAGTGTACTAATAGATATGAGCGCGTAGTTGTTAGTGAATATAAAATGGTTTTATATTGTGTTGATTGGTTTATTGGGTAGTTTATGGATTCTGGTCAATACGAGTAATTAACGTTATTGATAGGGATCTCTAAACACTTGAATAGAACAATTCGACACAGTATTGTTTTTAAAGGGGTAAATGAAATAATTTTGCCCAAATTATTTTTGTATATAAAGGAAATAGTTTTTGTAAATTATTATAGTATTTGGTTGTTTGGTTGTTAGGAAATGATAATATTAAATTATTATCATTATTGTGTAGAAATTGAATAAGAAATTGAAAACTTATAACCAAAGTTAAGGAAATAAATTCATATAACAGAATGGAATTTGTAATGTGAATTATAAGTGTGATATATAATTGAAATGTGGAAAATTTCCAGAGTAACATTTGAATATAAATTGAAAGGATTTGGAATTTGAAATTTTGAGAAAATTTAATTCCTTTGAGTTTGAAAATGGTTTTCAAAAGGTTTTGAAGAAATAATAGTGATATTATTTTAGAAATATTTTGAATTGGATTGGAAATCTGGTGAGGTTTGGGATTTAAAAATATTTGAAATGCTTTTGATTAAGATAAAAGCACTAAACTCTCTGCGGTCGCTGAAAAATAATTCTGATGATGATCGCGACATCATCGGTGTTCATTTTCGAGTATCCAAGAGAGGAATTGCTACCTGTATGTTTTGGATTAGTGTTTGTTTGCAAAACTGGGTTTTGGTTTTGAAAATTTAAAGAAATAGTTGGTTATACCAACTAATTTTGGATATAATCGATTTCAAAGGTGATTTTGAAGTACTGAGAAATTACTTAAGACTCTGGAAGTTAATTAAAGGTGTCTATAGAATAATAAATAAGTTGTGGCTTATAAAAATTTAGAAGTGGGATAAATAAGCTTCAAAAAAATTATAGTTTTGTATTTTGGAAGATGAATAAAAATCCAAAACTTAAATTATAAAATAGATTGAAACTCAAGGAAAATAGTTAAAGTGATTTTTGAGACAAAATTCAAATATTGGGTATAAAATTGGAAATTCTGTGGTGAATAATATTGATTGAAAGCATTTAAAATAAGTGTCGAAACATTTCATATGTGTTTATGGAAGTATATAACTGCTTTGTTTATAGAATCCATGTTTTAGCTATTGAAAGTAAGTGAAGTGTTAGTAAATAGCATATATTTGTCACTTACATATTTAAATTGAGTAAGTACAGGTTTTTGGAAGCCGTTGGCAGGATTTGATCGCGTAATTGCTAAAATTAATAACCGCTTTGCTTAAAAATGCTAAATAAGGCCTACGCAATAAAAATAAGAAATATGAATTGTTTTTGTTTTTCCGACCGTGTGGGTCGATGTATATATATTTATATCTCTTGTCAAATTGCAAAAGCTCCTCCGTACAAAGGAGACTCTGCCAAAATTTTCTAAAAAATTTGGGAGTTAGAAAATTTTTGGAAATTTTCGCTAACGACAAATGATTTAAAATTGTGTATGTAAAGTAAAGTGGATAAAAATTCAATATTCAGAATTTGCAGACAAATTGAAGTCAAGTAAAATTTGAAAATGAAAATCTGAATGAAAATTTAGAAATAAAGGTATTGAGATTTGGAATGAATTAGTAAATTGAAGCAAATTGAAATTCATATGGAATTGGAGTTCGATTTGAATGTAAACTTCAGCAGTGAAGTAGTGAAAATAAATATAGGAAATATTTATATCAGACTTAAGAAATGAAGAATAAAATTCTTAAGTAAATTGGTATTTGGAATATACTAAGTAATCTTGGAATGGAAGAATATACTAAGTGAATACTTGAATGAAGATTAAAATTGAAAGTTTTGAAATGGGATAATTGTGGATAAGTGAATAGAAATCAAATGAAGGTGAATAAAAGAGAATTGATATAGCTGATAATCAATTGGAATTAATATGTAGGATGTACGTATATTATTTTATTTGCATAACGATTTGATCCAGATTCGAGCATAGAATTTCGAGATAGTTATATTGGTCCGAGTTGGGATTTTTCACTCGATTTTCGATGGCGAACCCTGGATATGGATTTTTGATTGATTCTAGAGATTCTCTATCATAGTACTGCTATGCAAGGAGAATGACGGTTTCTGATTAAGAAACTAGATCTGAGTCCGAACTAGGAAGTCGGGTGAACGATACTAGTTCGGAAGTGAATTTGTGTGATCGAGTGAACGATCGGATTTGATATTGCGTACGAATGATATGTGTACATCGTACGGACTTGAATGAATAGATATTGAAATTTTGTAAAGAAGTCAATAAAATGATTTTGAATGTTATGATTGGATATTATTGCTAAGTAGGATATACAGGTGTTTAAAAAGAAATTGGGATTTTTGATTGCTCGACAAAAAGGTAAGTATTTAAATTTCAGTATGAAATTTGATTGGGATTTGGATATAGCCACTTGGCGTTTTGTTTTCTTTTGAGATTTGGGAGCCGTAGAGGCAATTTTGTAGTAGTACCGATCTAGCCGCGCAAAGGAGACGCTGGCAAAAAATTTCGGAAATTTAAAGAGTTAGAAAATGTTCGAGGAAATTTTGACAATTCAAAATTTGGTTTCAAATTTAAATTTGAATTGATAAGTAAGTAATATTGTTTGGAACTAATAGATAAGCTGGAAAGTAGGAAAAAGGTTAATGTGTCTTTCATAAAAAGATTTGTTTAGCAAGTTGTTGAAACTGGTTAGTTTTGAGAAATAGTTTACGGGTATTGGACCATTCTTCCTAACTAGTAATTTCGGGGACGAAATTCTTTTAAGGGGGGAGGAATGTGACGACCCAAAATTTTGGATATTTGAAATGGGAATATTTAATTGATTTTAAATATTCAAAAGGGTAATTTTAACTTGAATTTCAAATATCACTATTTATTGGGTTATTTGATTATTGAATTGAACAATTAAAAATTGAGTAAATTGTTGAATTGGGAGTTTTAAGCCTTTTAAAAATAATTTGAAGGCTTGTAAAATCTATATTGATAGTTCTGAAGGTAATAGAACTTTTAAAATTGAATTTAAAGGTGTTTTGTTCAGTTTTAAAAATATATCGTTTATATCGATATGTAAAAATAGCCTTACGAGGCACAGTCTCGGAATTCGGCGAAACCAGTTCCATTGGATCCACAATATTGTATTATTATCGGATTTCAATTTTCGTAGTGTTTGGAGTTGTTGTGTGAGCGTACGATAGGTAAACGCGCTGAAATTAAATTGAAAATTTAATATTATAACTGGTCCAAAAAGCTATCTTCTCCATATAATTGAATTTGGACTCGAAACCTTTTCCAGTGCATTCGGAATAGGCGTATAACATTACAAACGCCTAGCGGCACGCCTTGATAGGAAGTCAAAATTTTTAGTTGACTTTATCGGAACAATTCGAATTTGAATTTAAATTGAATAATTTTACTAGTCAACTGCAGTTAAATTTATTTCACATGGACTTATCTTTTCCATCAGTTCAAACAGCTATTCAAGTATTCGATCTTATCTCTTTCTTTCTTCGTTCCCAAGCCAGATAACAAAAGAAAAATATCTCGTTCTAAAATCATCAAAATAAAAACAATGGCCGGGTGTTTTAAAATAGAATCGCGAGTCTTCTCTCCTCTTCCCGTTCGAAAACTGTAACGCCCCACTCTGAGACCCACTGTAACAAAGAGTATTACGGGAGTAATACTGTCTGTTAAAGCGGAGAATAGAGTATAGTGGAAGCGACCATTTGTAATCAAGCTATAACTATCTATCGAATACGTCGAAAAGTGGAATCTACTTAAAATTTTCAGGTGGTTCGACATATCCAACAAATATTTATAACGAAATTACAATGGCTAAAGACCTATCAGAAACAAGCATAGTAATAAATGATAAAAACATCACAGAACAGAATCACATAACAGATGTAAAATCCCAGAATAATACATCATCAATACAGATCCAAATATCATAAGTGGGTACAAAGCCACTGCTCACACATGTGAGTCAAAAATATGTACATATCAGAGTCTGAATAATAACATAAGCGGACACTAAGATAAGCTATCTCAAAAGCATAGCAGATAAGTCCAAAGCGGAAGCACAGAACAGCTAAGTCCAGAGACCTAACCTGAAACAACTCGGTCTGACCCGAGCGAAAACACTCGGGTCAGGCTAGCTAAACAATCAGTAATAACTGAGATATATAATAATGCGGTACATAAATAAAATAGTACTTATCATAGAGAAGTATATTATGAACCACATGAATATAATGACGATCCCTAATCATAAATAAACAATGAAAATCTCCAAAGAGAAATCAACACCAAAGTGTAGAATAAATAAAATCGCCTCATATCATCGGCGTAGCCAAAGCTATAAAAAGATGCCCATAGGCAATAATCCCAAGAGTGACCAAAGTCTGTAATCAATGCCCAAGCAAAGATCGATGCTCCAAAGAGCAATGGGGATATACTGAAAAGTCAATGAAATCAAACACTGAAAAGCAGTGTCCAGAGACACTGTGAATCCACAAGGCAATCGCACTTACATCGTATGGTTCCATAGAACCAACACCGAATGGCGGTACTCGAATGGATGTAAAAATCATCAAATAATAACAATATTGCACGTGCACCGACCAGAGTCGTTGTTGCCAAGTACTGTAGAGTTGTGATCGATCACTCGCACAGATGCGGAACGCGCGAGACGGCGAGATCCTTCCCAGAAGGATAAAGGCCCAGAGGCGCACGCCGAAAAATAAACTGCTCCATAGAGCAGGTGTCCAGAGACGGTTGCCCAGAGGCGTGGTGACCCAGAGGTCCAGTACTGGCCGCCCAGAGGCTAATGTGTCACTAACTTCTTGGAGAGGAACCCGTAAAGTGTTAACAATGAGTCCCATACCCCACGTTCGCACTAAACGGTTTACTAACCAATAGCAAGCTCACACTCCAAACCATAAAAAGTCCACCTCGTATCATCGGTAAACTAGACCCAAAGGTCAAAACAATCAATCGAATAGGTCGGGGATTAACCGGAAAGAAAATACACACGGTTCCATAGGCCGGAGATTTCCTAACCGTTTAAGCACCTTTCCACTTCGCTCGACGTGCTAAAAAGTGAGTGTGAGGTTTTTTTTATAGAAAATAATGGTGCAAAACAGATTTATAATTGATTTTGAAATCACTTTAAAACGGCTTTTGAAAACTCTCCTATTATGGAGTAATTAATTTAATAATTAAAAATAATATTATATAATAATTTCGAAAGCCATTTAAATAGATTCCACTTTTCGACGTATTCGATAGATAGTTATAGCTTGATTACAAATGGTCGCTTCCACTATACTCTATTCTCCGCTTTAATAGACAGTATTACTCCCGTAATACTCTTTGTTACAGTGGGTCTTAGAGTGGGGCGTTACAGTTTGGTATCAGAGCCTGGTTTCAGGAATAAGCATAATAAACACAGAACAGATACACTTAGTATAATACATTTTCATTAGATCCGAATTAAATCAAATCCCTTCCTTATGTTTATTGATAGATAAGTTAGGAATATGTTTAGGAATCCATTATATTCCGTAGTATTCCTTAATTAATTATCTATCATTGAATCATGTCTAACTCTAATTCCCGTTTGACTTTCAGTATGTCTGGAAGGGGAAGAGGGAGACCCACACGTCAGACCAGTGCTGCTGGGCAGTCCAACAACACTCATCCTGAGGGCGTGTTCATGACCACCGACCAGATCATGGAGCTGGTTTGGAATTCCCAGTCTCATTCTCAGTCTCCAGCCCCAGTTGCTGATGCTCCGCGCAAGTCTGCTTTTGCGCGTCTCTGCAGTGATTTTACCCATCTCGGAGGGAAGTCGTTCAGTGGCTCCAAGAATATCTTAGAGGTCCAGGCTTGGATTCGGATTTGCGAGCGCACCTTCACTCGTATGGATATCTCAGATCATGACCGTGTTCTTATTGCTTCCAGTCAGCTTCAGAGTCGTGCCCTGGATTGGTACGAACTACTTATTACCGAGATCGATGAGACCTTGCTTACTTGGGCTCAATTTCGTGAGAGATTTGAGCTCAAATTCATCCCAGAGTCAGAGAAGAACTCCCTTGCTCGCTGCTTTCTTGATCTCAAGCAGGGGAAGTCCTCGGTATCCGATTATGTCTCTTCCTTCGAGGCCCTGTCCAAGTACGGCCTTGAGTTTATTGCTACTCCTTATAAGAGGAACCTCAAATTTGTTGAGGGCTTGAAGAAATATCTGAAGAGGCAGCTTATGCTACAGCTTAAGCTCTCATTCGAGAAGCTAGTCGATGCAGCTCTACATCTCGAGTCAGTCGAGATGGAGCATAGTGATGATGGCGGTGGGGGTTCCACAAACCCCACCAAGAAGAGGTTTACTCCTGGCAAGCCTGGCTCTTCTTTTCAGCACAAGAAGAAGAAAGCGATCAGCTCTAGTTCTCAGCCTCAGACTCAGTCTCAGACTCTTGCTCAGCCTAGTGGGACCCGACCTCCGAAGAAATGCTTCAACTGCGGTTCCCCAGATCACTTTATTCGAGAGTGTCCCAAACCTCTCTATTGCACCTTCTGTAAGAAGGAGGGACACAGGATCTCCACTTGTCCTATTGCTCCAGCTAGTGCCAAGCCTGGCAGGCTTAATGCTGCCAAGGCTCCTACCACTTCTGCTCAGCCTAAAGGTACACATCCTTCCGTTCTTGAAGGCTCTATTTTATTTCATGGTAGATCTATTAGAGTTCTTTTTGATACGGGTGCCTCTCACTCATTCGTATCAAAGGAACTAGTTGATACTTTATCTTTGGATGTTACTTGTATGGTTTCTTCACTAAGGATTGTGAATCCCATTGGTGGATCCACAACCCTTAGCTTGCTCTGTGAGAATATAGATATTGATCTTTGTGGCTTTTCTTTCCGTGCAAATCTCCACGTTATGGAGTATTTGGGCTTTGATATGATTCTTGGCATGGATTGGCTCGTTCAGCACGACGCCAAAATTATTTGTTCGGAGCGGATATTATTCATTCATCATCCTGACTCGTCTGCTCCGTTAGCTATTGTTCTTCAAGATGTTGGGCTTTCTGATGTTACTTTATTTTCTTTAGATTCACGAGATGATGTGGTGGACATATCTCGTATTCCTGTTGTTCGGGATTTCCCCGATATATTCGAGCCAGTATCAGGCCTGCCGCCAAAGTGGGCCATTGAGTTCCGCATCGATCTCATTCCAGGCTCCCACCCAGTCGGGCGTCCTCCCACGAGGATGTCTACAAAAGAGAATGAGGAACTCAGGAAGCAGTTAGTGGAGCTTGAGGCGAAGCAGTTCATTCGATCCAGTTCTTCGCCATGGGGTGCTGCTGTGGTCTTCGTTAAGAAGCCTGATGGCTCTCTTAGGCTTTGCATTGACTATCGCAAGCTTAATGAGTTGACCATCAGAAATCGTTATCCATTTCCACTGATAGACGATATGTTTGATCAGTTGAGCGGTGCGAAGGTCTTCTCTCAGCTCGACCTTGCCACCGGATTCCATCAGCTACGTGTCGCCGAAGACATCATTCCTCTTACAGCTTTTCGCACTCGTTATGGTTCTTTTGAGTGGTTGGTCATGCCGTTCGGCTTGACGAACGCTCCGGCTTTCTTTGTCGATCTTATGAATCGAGTATTCCGGGAATACATCGATAGATTCGTTCTGGTTTTCATCGACGATATTCTTATTTATTCTAGATCCGAGGTAGAGCATGCTCATCATTTGCGGATCGTCTTGGATACTCTTCGTCAGCATCAGCTTAAGGCCAAGCTCTCCAGTGCCATTTTTGGGAGAGCAAGGTCAAGTTCTTGGGCCATATTGTATCATCTGAGGATATTTCTGTCGATCCTTCCAAGATCGAAGCTATTCAGAGTTGGAAGCAGCCCGAGAACGTTCATGATATTCGCAGCTTCCTTGGTCTGGCGGGTTATTACCGTCGATTTATCAAGGATTTCTCTTGTGTTGCACTTCCCCTTACGACACTGACTCGTAAGGGTGTTCGCTTTATTTGGTCGGATAAGTGTGAAGCTTCTTTCCAGCGACTGAAGGAACTTCTCACTCATGCTCCTATCCTTGTGGTTCCTGAGAGTAACCAGGATCTTGTTGTTTACACCGACGCTTGTGGTAGTGGCCTCGGTGATGTGCGTATGCAGAAGGATCGGGTGGTTGCTTACGCTTCTAGGCAGCTACGTCCGAATGAGATTTGCTATCCTACTCATGATCTTGAGTTAGCAGCTATCGTCTTTGCTTTGAAGACGTGGCGTCATTATCTATTGGGCGAACGTTTCATTCTCTACACCGATCACAAGTCGCTGAAGTATTTATTCAGTCAGAAGGATCTCAATATGAGGCAGCAGCGATGGCTTGAGTTTCTCGCCTCATATGATTTAGACATTCAGTATACCCCTGGCAAGGGTAATCGGGTGGCTGATGCACTCAGTCGCAAACACTCGGCAGTAGTTTCTATGATGATAGCCGAGTGGGATATTCTTGAGACTCTTTCTTTGTGTGATATTCGAAATCGAGCTCCGTCTTCTGACCCTCAGATCTTGTTATTCAGCTTGGAAGCTCGACCTATTCTATTGGATCGCATTGCCCATGCTCAGCGGCAGGATCTAGACTTGTTGCGATACATTCATCTCCTTGAGTCGGGATCCAGTGATGAGACATTGTTGGATTATTCTATTGATTCTCGTCGGTGTCTTCGCAGGAAGAACCGTATTTTGGTACCATCTGATTTATCACTTAGGCGTGACATTCTAGACGAGTGTCATCACACTAAGTACACTATTCATCTCGGGTCGAGTAAGATGTATGCCGACATGTGTCGTCTATTTTATTGGGAGGGCATGAAGAGCGATGTTGCAAGTTATGTAAGCCGTTGCATGACTTGTCAACAGATCAAAGCTGAGCATCAGCGTCCATCTGGTCTTCTACAGCCGCTAGAGATTCCATTATGGAAATGGGATCAGATATCCATGGATTTCATTGACGGTCTGCCTCGATCGAGGTCAGGCCATACTTCTATTTGGGTCATCGTTGATCGCTTGACCAAATCAACTCATTTCATTCCTATTAAGTCCACTCGGACTGCTCCTCAGCTTGCCAAGTTATATGTGAAGGAAGTCGTTCGTCTTCATGGCATTCCTAGCTCTATCGTCTGTGATCGAGACACTATCTTTACTAGTCACTTCTGGAAGTGCCTACAGTCAGCTTTGGGCTCAAAGCTGAATTTCTCGACTGCTTATCATCCTCAGACTGACGGTCAGACAGAGAGGGTGAATCGTGTTTTAGAGGATCTTTTGCGCTGTTGTATTCTGGATTTCGGAGGTAGTTGGGAGGATCACTTACCGCTTGTAGAGTTCTCCTACAACAACAGCTTTCAGTCTAGTATCGGCATGGCACCTTTCGAGGCTCTTTATGGAAGGCCATGTCGCTCTCCTGCTTGTTGGTTAGAATCGGGTGAGAAGCACCTTCTTGGTCCAGATTCAGTTCGGGAATCTTCTGAGAAGATTATTCTTATTCGTCAGAGAATGAAAGAGGCGCAGAACCGTCAGAAATCCTACGCGGACAGCCGTAGGAAGCCTCTTGAGTTCTCCATTGGTGATCATGTCTTTATTCGGATATATCCCATGAAGGGGGTTGTGCGTTTCAGCTCTACAGGGAAGTTGGCTCCTCGTTATGTCGGACCATTTCCTATTACAGAACGCATCGGCCCTGTTGCTTATCGTGTGGCTCTACCTGCTCATTTCTCTGGAATACATGATGTGTTCCATGTCTCTCAGCTTTGCAAGTGTGTGCGCGATCCTGATTCTATTATCGAGCCTCATATTGTGCCTAATTTGGAGATCTCACCCGATCTATCTATAGAGCAGCATCCCCTTCGTGTACTTGATTCGGAGATCAGACGTCTTCGAAACAAAGAGGTTCTGCTTGTGAAGATTCAATGGTCGTCTAATCCTAAGGACTGCACTTGGGAGACTAGAGAATTTATCGAGCGTACTTATCCTGGTTCTCTTTCATCTTCCGGCACGGGTGAGCATCTATATTTTATCTTCTGTATTCCTTTTGTGGATTAGATGTTATAGACGACTTCTATATTTAAGGAATTGCGGGGACGCAATTTTCTTAAGGGGGGAGTCTGTAACAACCCGTGATTTCGGTTACCAAATAATAAATTAAAATTGGGATTTTAATTTAATTGGAGCTATTAATGAATTTTTAATGTGGCTAATTTGTTCAAAATTTAGTCATTTTGAATAAATTAATAATTTTGGGCTTAAGTGTAAAATGGAGCATTTCAAGGAAATTAATTAGGGAAATTTGTAATTTATATTATTGCAAAAATTTTATATGTGTAAAATAGTGCAATATTTGATTTGGGAAATTAATTTGCAATTTATTTGCAAAATGGTGATTTTGGCTAATATTAACTATAAACGGTGTTTTGGAAAAATTAGGGGTTAAAATGTAAAATATTGTTGATATAGGATTTTATGAAATGGCTAAAAGTAATTGTTAACATATTTTCATAATTTTCTATGGTTTGAAATGTATTTAGTAATTTGTATGTAGAGTGTACTTAGAGAAAATTGCTTATATATGTATGCACATGAATAATACAAAGTCCTAATGGGTATTAGATCTAATAACCCTAACCATTAGCCTATAAAGTATCTTTTACTCTCCCATTTCAGCCAACACTTCATTTCATAACCACTAAACCCTAATTAGAAAGCTCCAAAACCTAGTCATGGCCTCCTAAGCAAGACTCCAATCTACACCAAATCAAAGAGAGTTAATCCAAACTACTAAAAGAGGTAATAGCAATCACAAAACCCACCTCTAATTCATTCTTTGATTTCTGAAATTATTTTGTAATCCTCTTTTTTTGTGCATTTAGATTATGAAACTCTTTGATCTTCTTTTCATTGCTTGGGAAAGAGGTAATATATGCTAGCTGAAATTATAATTAGTTTATTGCTGTTAGTAAATTAGGCATATCTCATTCATCTTAAATCGGAATTAATATTTTCTTGAAGTTATGGAAAGCTTATTCTGTACCCTATAACTTTTATGTTTTGTGCTTTGCCTAATTTTGAGGTTTGAATGGTCGAAATCATACTTGGTTGTCGCTGACCTGACAACAAACTACAGGGTTGATAAAATAAAAACATGAAATTGATTTGGCCATAAGTTACTCGTTTCTTATCCAAATCTAATAATTTTGGATGTTCTGGAATGCTTAGATTTAGTGCTAAAACTTTCATGTTTTGAGTTTCATGAAATTCGAAGTTAATTTGGTCAAAACTGTGCATTCTTACCACTGTCCCGAGAGCACAACGACAGTGATATAAAATTTAGATCTGAGAATTGTTTTAGTCATAGAATTTTTATCTCTGGTCGGAATTTGACGATCTTGGTCATTCCGGAAAGCTTAGAAACTAAGCTACAACTTTCATTTTATTCATTTTGCCAGAAATTGAAGTTTACTATGCCAAAATTGTGGTTTTTCATCTCTGGCCAGTTAGTGCATAGCTATAGGCCTTAGTCTCTTTTCTCCCGTTGTTTTCAGCGTAGAACCCCGACTTTGCGACGCCATCCCGGGCTCGTCCTTTGTTGGATTTCATCGTTTTTGGTCTCGTTAAAAAGATGAGATCGAGATCCTTAACCATGCAAAGTTTGGTTTAGATCTGGGTGCATTAGATACTTCGTTTCTATTGCCGAAGTAGCACCCAGAAACTGTTTTACAATAGTGATCATTTTCAGTTATCGTCGGACCAACTTTGAAACATTGTCGTTTCTTCGTTTCAAGTCGAAACTGAACGATTCTTGTTGCATATCAAAGTAGGAGTACTTTAGTACACTCCTGCAAATTTTCATTAAGATCTGAGTTCATGTGACCCTTCGACCATGTCGTCGAAGTGGGACCTTTACACTGTTTTGACACAGTAAAGTTTTTTGATTTTTGTCCTACTTTGAGACGACGCCGTTTCTTCTTTTCAAGTTGGAATTTCCCGATTCTTTTTGCAGTTTGGAGCAGGGATGTTGGACTATAAGCCTACCAATTTTCATGCTATTCGGATTTACTTTGCTGATCCGAATAATTTTCCGAACTTGGGTTCGCGTCATTTTTAGACTATTTTCCAACACTTAGAATATTTTCAGTAATTTTCTGGTTTTATTGATTTCTTTGAGATTTGTCTCTAGATTTCGTACATTTAAATAATTTCTAATATTTTAGTGCTAGATACTTTCTAATAATTTCCTACATTTAAATATTAAACATTTTGACCATTGAAAATATTAAACTCAATATTTTAGTGTTTTAAAAATAATGAATTTATTTAGATTACAAAATTTAAATTTTTTATATTTTGTTGTTCAAGAAAGTTTTAATTGGATGCAACGGTTTTGTATTACAGTGAAAGATTTATAGCTTCTAATGGTGTTGGCTTAAAGAAATGTAAGAAAAATATAATTTCAAATGCTAACTCCCCTTGATATTATATTGGAATATTCGACAATAGGTGAGATTTTAAAATCCCAAAAGATTTCATCAGTAAGAGAACTTCTTTATAAAAGAATATGAATGAGGTTATTTTACTTCTTTCCAAAAAACTTCTTATCACATACTTATTCTTAGTATTACTAATGTGTTTGTGTATGTATGTGTATGTGTTTGTGTGTGTCTATGCGATGTACAATCATAGAAAACCGTATGCATCCCTGGATTAAAGTTGGGAAAGTAGTTCAATATTAATATAACTAGAGAGCAGTTCACATTGCAAACTCCTAAAGAAAATATGAACCCAGGCCTTAGGGTATTTAATCCCTTGGTTAAAGAATTAAATCAAAAAAGTCTACTTGGTGACTATGCAAAATCAAGACAGGTAAGAGAAAGGGTATGCCCGATAAAGAATTTAGATGGTTAAAATAAGTAACTATATAAATGGTATATTCATTTTCATGAAATCAATCTGGCTTAATGATTTGTAATCAATGATATTATTTATACTTAAATTGGTCTACATTAATGTTGAAGTGTTTGAAAGGTTTGTAAGGATGATAGATCCAAACTGCAAACATTCACTATAACAAATCAAGGCATGCACCAAAAAAGAAAATGAAGAATTATATCTTCATTTGAATCTTCGTAAAAAATAAAATAACAAAAACATATGACAAAACAAATAAGATGCTAAGTTAAAACATACTTGAAGGAAAATACAATTCATGTTATTGTCCAAGCAAGATGGAAAAACACAAGATTGATCAAAAAGTAATAGAAAAAAACTAATATAAAGGGGAAATGGTGAAGGAAAAAGTTTATGAATTATATATTGATGCAAATAAGAATTGTAAGAAAAGGTAGAGTATGAGCATATTTGGGTTGAGGAATTGCAAAGAGAAGAAAAACAAACATAAGAATCATGTTTGATATGGTTGCCCCGTTTAATTAAAGTTGGTAGAAGTTTGTGTTACTAGGATAAGAAAAACTAGGAAAGTTAAAGTTGTTAAGTTTATTTATTCTGTCCACCGTATGTAACCATTAAACAAAGTTGTAACACTAGGATAAGATATGAAGATATATAATATTATCCTTGCAGAGGTATGTTTGCATTGAATTTCTTTGTGACTTTTATTTTTTACGAGTTATAAAATCTAAGCAGAATTTATTAGATGCTTGGGGAAAATTTGTTCCGAATTACGGTTAAAAGAAAATTATAGATCAGTGAATATACTTTTCCCTAAAAATCTACCACATTGTGAAATTTCAGTAATTATAATACAATGTCAAAAAGAAATTTGTGTTTGTACAATAATGTCCTCGATTATTTTTGCTTCCAAAATGGTAAATTTTGGATTTCGTATGTGTTCCTTTTTTGCTACAATGAATACTTATTAATTGACAAAAGGGAAATTAAGATGTAGTTCACATTTACACAAGGTTGACAATTAATATATCTTCAAAACTATCTATGCTCTAATAGTACACGCATAAATAAAATTATAATGGTTTCAAAAGTACTACTTCTTGAAAAGCTAACTCCGATTTAATATAATTGGTACATTTTATGTATGAAGTATGAATATAGGTTTACATTTCATTCTTGGAAAGTTGTTTTATATTTTACTCACTAAATATCATCGTTGTGTTTTAATTATTGTGTTGTTCACTAATGAACATATGTACAATAGTACGTATTATATTACTCTGTAGTACCATACTAATAACATAAGATTAATAAAATTAATTTTGTACTTTCCATGCTTAATAATTAAACTGTTTTTTCTATTAATTTTTATAGATCGATTTATGTAGAGATATATGTAAAATAAAGTGAGATTATAGTTGTTCTCTCCTTTTCTAGAAGTCAACCAGACTCTATCTTTTCATTTAATTTAATTTTTTTTGAGACCTTGGATGGAAACAAATTCCCAGCCTATAAATACCCATTATACCAATAGAGTTTAGATCACATTACACTTCAAGATATTACATCAAATTACATCCAAAATATCTATTCTAGACATCCGAAACCCAGCCAAAATATTACATATCATAAAGCACATACTCAGCCATACAACTTCTTATACCATACAAAATGACTACCATAGGACTTACAAACCATAAAATAGACACCCAACATTTATACAAAGCAGACTTGAGAAACAAAAGAACAAACCAGTAAATAAAACATCTCCATCACCCCTCTTCCTTTTAGCTACTCTTTTGTCAATAGAACCCATGCTCTCTCTAACCCTTCTTTGCAGCTCCAGGAGTATAATTTCCATTCATGCCCATTAGGATATGCTCCACATAACCAATTATAAATAGATTTTCTAAATAAAGCACTAAAAGTGCTAGCTTTTTGCTTAAAACATCTATTGTTTCTTTCACTCCATATTACCTAAGCAACACCTGTGTTAACCAGATCTACTAGATTTCTATTAACCATGCAGGTAAGAAATTTCCTATCTTCTTCCCAATACCAAAATTGATCAAAGAAATGGGGTATAGGGTGTTAACGGTAAAAAGTGAAACGCTAACATCCGGTGTGTGTGATAAACTTGTGAAAGCACCACCCGTTGGTACGGGAACGGAATATGAGCTGAAAATCATGGAAAAGCAGTAAATGAACAACAGATTTATAGTGGTTCGGCCCGTAATTGAGCCTACGTCCACTTTATAGTCTTTTATTGCTGATTCGGTTACAATTCGATACAATATCTTTCTTAAAACGATACAACTTGATCATGAAAACATTCTCGATTACTAGCTCGATCTTCGATGATGAAACTCGACGAATCCGTGTTGGATGTTAGGAGTTCTTCTCGAAGATTGTTGTAGTGTCTCGAATGCTTGAAGATCTTTGGTTGCTGGATGAGAGGAGGCTTTGACAGCGTAACGGTGCTTGGAGAAATGAATGGCCCAAAGTCCCCCTCAAGTTGGAAGTGGTAGGGTATTTATAGGAGCTGATTTGGATTCTGGAAATTTTCCTAAGGTCTTAGGTCGCGTACGACCTAAGTTAGGTCATAGGTCGCGAGCGACCTAAGATAGGTCGCAGTCCATATGCGACTTAGGGAAGGCAGCCTGATTGAGTTTCTTCTGTTTCCATCTGAGCAAGTAGTAGGTCGTGAACGACTTATAGTAGGTCGCATTCCTTTTTCTGCTTTTAGCTCGTTAGGCTGTTAAGTTGCTAGATCACTTCAAGCTTTAGGTCGCAAGCATCTTCAGTAGTTATGTCGCGAGCTCCTTTAGGTCGCAGAGCCTCCTTCAACAGCTAGGTCGCGACATTCTTTAGGTCGCTATGTTCTTAGGTCGCGAAGCTTCCTGCTGTTAGGTCGCGGACTTCCTTTATCAGTTAGGTCGCTATGTAGTTAGGTCGCGAGGTTCTTTAGGTCGCGGCCTTTTCCTTAGATCGCAGCTTCCTTAGGTCGTAGCTTCCTTAGGTCGTAGCTTCCTTAGGTCGCCACTTCCTTAGGTCGTAGCTTCCTTAGGTCGCAACTTCCTTAGGTCGTGACATTCCTGTAGCTTAGGTTGTAATGTTGCTAGGTCGCAACGTTCTCTAAGTCGTAGGTCGCTGACTCCAGTTAGGTCGCAGAATCTCTTCAACAGTTAGGTCGCAAGCTTTATTGACTCGCTCAATATTTTAGGTCGCTTCTTAAAGAGAGTTAACATTTGCCCCTCGAAGTACGGGCCGAAGTCATAGGTCGTGTGCTTCGACTTAACTTCGCTAGGTCGCGAGCGACCTAAAACACTAACTTGCTCGTCTATTCATCTTCCTTTCTTGGTTTCATATAAATCGGTTAGGTCGTTTCTTCCTCCCTACTCTACTACTTCGATCCCTTGCTGCCATTGACGAATTTTTCGAGTTTTCTAAGGCGAATTCAACCTATTCCAGTCATCGATTCTTCCTTACCATTACATCCCGTAAGTGAGTTTGATATCCATCCTATCATAATCATCGTTTCATCTTGAATCCCTGCTTTTTCGACCTTAGCCCCATTCTATGAGTTGTGCATCGTTTCAAGTGGCTGTCGTGGTTGACTCTCGATAGTTGCTTTGGCTGATTCATGAGGGCATAGTAATGTGTTGAATCTGCGATGGATTGGGGATGTGTTGAATCGCTCTTGGTATCTTTCGATGAATTGAAGGGGTGAGGAAGGTGATGGGTTTATAGGTGTAATTGATAACGGGTTTTAGGGTTTGGTGGTTTGTGGCGTGGAGAGGAAGTTAGCAGCACAAGGGTTTCAGGCGACCTAAGACCATCCGCGACCTAAGGAATAGTTCGGCCTAAGGAAAACTAAAACCTGTGTTAGGTCGCTGAACGGCCTAATAGTTGCTTGAACCAGAAACTGCACGACCTAACTTTCCCGTGACATAAGCTTTAAATCGCAGCTGAGTTAGGACTTGATCAAATCTGCATTGCTTTTAACCCTTCAGTTGCACTGTGCGACCTAAAGGTGCTTCGACCAAGGATAGGTCGCCGAACGACCTAGAACTTGAAACAATTCTGCATAGCCCTGAATGCTTTTATTTGCACTGCACGACTTAAAATTGCTCCAACTTATGTTAGGTCGTGAACGACCTAGGACTTAGAAATTCAGGCAGAATTTGGCTGATTTTTGAATTTGAATTGTTTTAGACTTCGTTGTACTTCTTTTCAGATTGCTTTAACATTAATGCTGATAACCTGTTTAGAAGCAATATTCACAGAAAAAATGGGACGAATATACTGCCATTGATTGCCCACATCAAATGACAGATTAGTCAATAAAGAATATCTAACTTAAATGAACTTCGCAAATGAAATGCTGTGAACTAACAAATCTAAGTGAAGTATTAAAGCAAAATTGAAACGATCAACTAAAGTTGATTTATTTGCATCAACACAACACTGTTCTTGGACTTAAGATATCAAGCCCTGAAACTTTATAATCGACAAGTATCAACTAATTTAGTTTCATTTATATTTGCTTGTTATTGCGTTAGTTTTGCACAACACTTCACTCTTTTTAGGAAACGTGCACCTTAATATTTGATCGTCCAGTTCCTTGTGTAGAATGGAATCTCAACAGGAAGACTTGGAAATAGCCGGAGAAGCTTTTCCAATTGCTACTCCACTAAACGACCCTCCGGAAAGGACTTCTACTACTTTAAGTCATAAAGTCTTCCGACAACTGTGCATCCAATTTGGCATTGCCGAAGCAGATGCTTTACTTCCTGGGCCAAGCGACACTGCTGACAGGCCGCCTCTTGGCTTCGTTGCTGTGAACCGGCAGATGTGTTCAAGTGGAGCCATTCCTCCATTTAACGATTGTCTTCGGGAACTTCTCCTTCGGCTGTCTATTTCCCATTTCCAACTGCACCCTAATGGATACTCTATCCTGCTGGGGCTGTGTGTACTTTTCAGGAGAACGTTGGGCCGTTTTCCCAGTTTTGCCGAAATTCGCTTCTTGTGCACATTTGTAAAGAACAAAGATCATCCCTCTATTACACTTGTGAGGAGTGCCAGGAACCGTAAACTAATTTTGGACTTGCCCGAAAGTGCCCATGGGTTCTTGACTCAATTCTTTTACGTCCGCTGTCCTCCGGGATTTTATGCCATCTGGAGGGTCGGAAGTAAGATTGCTTCTCTCCGATTTGTTCTCAAGACTTTTCAGAATTCGAACTGTCAAATGCTTAACTCCATTCTTTCTTTTTTGCAGCACTTCCTCCTCCACTTCGAGATGCCAGTCACAAGGTGACTTTTGAGAGGCTTATGGCCGTGCCCGTCGAGGAGAGAAGTGTTCAATTTCTATTGAGTGATGAGTTCCTCCACGAATTTGGACTCTTACATCCTTCCCGTTCCTCTCAGCCACATGAAGTCCCTGGTTCTCCTGCTGAGGAGTCGGATGCCCCTGTTCCTGCTAAAGAACCTTCACCGAAAGAACATACCATTGAGACTTCATTGGTAAAGTGTTCTACTCCTACCGACATTGCAGGATCGTCCAGTAAGTTAGCACTTGCCCCGGTTGTTGAAGAGGAGGAAAATCTTCACACTGTTGAAAAGACGGCCGAGATGGAAGTTGAGAAAGATAATTCTCCCGTGCACCATGGCGATGATACTTTCGATAGTCTGAGCGACATCATGATAACCTCTCAGGAGCTCTTTAAAGATGATGTTTCTAAAGTGGTCCCTCCTGTTATCGAAGCAACTTCTTCTTTGCAACAAACCACAACGCCTTCCACACAACTTATTGCCATTTCTACACCCAAAAGTGGTTTGTAGTCTGACGCGCGTAGTTTACACATCACACACACTTAGAATTTTGGTACTTATATGCACTTAGCTTCTTCAACTTGAGGATTTCTGAGACTGGTCTTTTTCTTCAATTTCAGGTTCTCTGATGGGGCGAAGCGGCTCTTACTTCAACAAATTTCAGCGCTACGGAAGCCGTGAAGCTTATGACTTTAGGAGTTATATTGGTGCCGCGAAAGAAACTGATGAGGAGAGGGCCGCCAGAAAGGCTCATGAGAGGCGAGCTTATGAAGAGCGTCGCCGAAGAGAAGATGATGAATACTATGGGAGTAGGGATGAGCGACGTGACTCTTCCCGCAGAAGCGATGATCCTTATAAAAGGAAATCTTACGACGATAAGGGGAAGAGTCACACTTCTGATGATTCCGGTAAACGGATCAGACTTGGCGAGAAAGACACATCTAACATCTCGGAAAAGACTATCGCTTCTGTTCCTCCTAATACATCTTCCGGTTCTCCTGCCCTTAAGGAGTCTGACATCCAGACAATCATTAATAGGCCACAGTACCAAGCTGGAGATGGTCCTCCCACACTCCAGAGCCGATTCCCGAATTGGTGTCTGAAAGGAGTGCGTTTTGATTTGGATTTGATCCCCATTGACAAGCAGGCGATGCTGAAAAATGTTGATGCTGTGAAGCTTGACATCGAAAGAATGTCTGGGTGGCAGAAGCTAGTTGATGAACTCCAAAGGGTCAACCATATGAACCTCGAGGCGATGATGACCATGGAGAATGATAAGACAGAATGGGACAAATGGCGTAAGCAGCATGACGCGGAAATGAAAAGCATTAGCGATGGTTATGGGAAGCTCGAAGCTGAAGTTGAAAAACTTAAAAATGAGCTTGCTACTACCTCCACTTCTTATTCTCAGAAAGAAGAAATGCTTCAAAAACAAGTTCGAGACGCCCATGCCGCTCAGCGAGATACTGAAGTTAAACTTGAAGCAGAACAGCATGTTACTAGAAAATATCGTGATGACGCTGCTCAACTTCAGGAGAAACTCAGCTCTCGAGACCTAGAAATTGCTAGGCTACAATCCCAGTTACTGAAGGCTGAAAGAGAACGTGATGAAGTTCTTTCTGGTAAAGCTGCAGCCGAAGAATCCCATAAGGCGACCATAGCCACCGTTGACGCGACTCTGTTCGACTTTTATATGCATTGTGTCCTTGGGCGTGGGAGCCTTTCATTTTTAGGACCAGAATATGAAGTCACCTTAGCGGAAGTATGGGAGGCAATCATTGACTTATTTGGCGGTGCCGGATATTCTGAAACAGATCTTCAAGCCACCTACTTAAGTGAGAGCGATCGCGCTGCTCTTGCCAAAGGAAAAGAGCAGCTTATCCGAGTGCGGGCCGAGGCGGTGGGAGAGAAGCTTCCTGAGAAAGAAACACCTCCTATTGCTCCTGCTTATACTTCGGCCTTAACTCCTGCGGGTATTACTGGTTCTAGCTCTTATTCCACGCCTCCCGCTAAGGTTGACAAAGAAACTGTAACCACCCCTACAGAGGAAGAGGCAATGAAGGACTTCCAAGCTCGAGAATTTGAGATTGATCTTGCTAAACCGGCTTCTCCAGGTAACTTTGACAATTCACGGTTTTCTTTTTTCTCGGAGAATACTGATTTTGATATCTTTTATTATGCAGCAGACGCCCCAGAAACTGCCCCAACTCTTCCTTCTTCAGCTGCCGTTCCTCCTCCTTCTCAAGTTATACCTCTTCCAGCTTCCCAACCTGGTTCACAGGAAGAACCAATAGCGGCCCTTCAAGGTTTAGATGAACCATCTGCTTCCGAAGAACAGAAGGCAGAAGGTCTGGAAGATAGCGAGAAGACCCCGGAGCAGTCTTTCGATTATGACACAAAGCTTTCTACATTTCTTGCTCCGGGGAGTGAGTCTTCTTCCAAGAAGAAGGGGAAGCGTGTGGTTTCAAAGAAAGGAAAGAAGAGTTCCTCTGCTGCTGGGGATGAGGCTGAGATGGAACCGGCTGAGTCTCTTCCTCCTTCTTCTCCGACGCGGCCTTCGAAACTTATTACCCGACCGGGTAAAAGCTCCAAGGGTGGGAAAAAGGAGAAATGAGTCTGTTTTTGCATTTTCTGCTTTTTGTATTAACCGGGGATTGTGCGGATACCGGTCTCCGCTTCTTTTTGTAGCCTGTACAATGTAAAAAATTTCTCATAGTGTTGAAATAAATAGATATTTTTCTTGTACAAATCCTTGTGTATGTAGGAATACATATGTTTCTCATTTGAAGTGTAGAGTAAACGATTCTTTCTATTTGTACAAACTTTTTGTCTATATTTCAAGAACGCATTTACTCCACATCTTTATTACGTGATATTGCAATGAACTTGTGGTATGTTGCTTGTATATTACTTTTATTAATGTAACTGAATTGTATAATGTTGCCCCCATACCACAAGTATACTGTAATATTTCTTGCTCTCACAAGACCGATACTCTTATTTTAGAGAATAACTTTCCACTTTTTCAGGGAAGAATTATTCTGCTTTTAATAGAGTATATCTTGTTTTAGGAGAAATCTTTATTTTTCTTTTTCTTCCTGAAGAACACTTCGACTTCTGGGAATGATCACTTTTATTTGTTTGAAAGTGAATTTTCCTGTACAGTGAAATGAGCTTCTGAAGAAGGTTTTGATTTTCGTGCCCCAGTAAAGGGTTTATTTTTGGTACTTCAAGCAAGGTGAAGTATGCCTCTGAAGAGGTCTTTTGATCTCCGAAGAGAAGCGTTTTTGGTCTCCGAAGAGAAGCAGTTTTGGTCTCCGAAGAGAAGCAGTTTTGGTCTCCGAAGAGAAGCAGTTTTGGCATTTCATCTCTGGTGAAGTGGGTCTCCGAAGAGAAGCATTTTGCACTTCTACACGGGTGAAATGTGCCTCCGAAAAGGGCTTTTTAGCATTTCATCACTGGTGAAGTGGGTCTCCGAAGAGAAGCATTTTGCACTTCTACACGGGTGAAATGTGCCTCCGAAAAGGGCTTGTGCCTCCGAAGAGGGCTTGTGCCTCCGAAGAGGGCTTGTGCTTGCCTGGAAGTTACTTTCTCATGGTCGGAGGGGTCCACGGGACAAGCGTAAGTCGTTCGATTGGATGTTTGTTTGTACAAACGATCGCAATCGATTAACAAGGTGCCCCTTTTCGGTAGTCCCACCGATCTTTTTGATTGAGGATAGCTCTCCATTTATTGGCGTGCCTCGTTAGAGGGCTTTGTTGATCCTTGGGAAGGAGCATCAGTTGGTTGGTGTGCCAGGAAGGTTGCGTCTTAGGGGCAAGTAGATCCATGGGATGGACACAAGCTGCCTGATCGGATGCATCACAATCAGCCAGCGAGGGTCTTATTCCTTCTGTTTGGGAAGGTATCCCTTTAGTGGATCTACCTGCTTTCCTGTTGAGAGGCATACCTTCCTTTGGCTGCTTCCATGTTTGCCTGCTCATGTTGTATCATCATCCGCCAATCTGCGATCCTTTATCATCGTTTCCAAGCGCGTGTTCCTTTCTTTTGCAAGTAAATTACTTTATCCGAAGAAGTAGACTTCACTGTTGAATGACTCCACAGAGTAAACGCAAGTTATTTGGTTAGATGCCTTTTTTGTATCAACGATCGCAACCAGTTAACGAGGGCTTGACCTAGTGGAGCCGTCAACTTTTTATGTGAAGTTCCACTTGTATGGGATTCGAGTTTGAAATTTTTGTTGCTTGAAGTTTGCTAAATGATTTGTAAGGCTCGCTTAGCTTTGCGATGGGTGAGCTCTGCTTTAATGACCTGCAGTATTAGATCGATATTTCAGCAATACATTTAGAGTATTTACACATCGAAATATAACAGGCATTTTATAACAGAAAACACAATGCATAGTTTTTCATTATTGAGTCACGCTGATTTCTCAGCGGTTTACAATGCAGAAGTTAAACATCTATCATTATCTTTACAAATTCAAGCAATGCTGTTAAGTAAAAATGAATGCTAGTTATTGTTGTTTCAGAATCTCCAAGCCGGATTTCCATTTGTGCTTGATTCATAGCTTTTGGATTTTTATGTCAGAGAAAGTAAGAGGTGCCCCAGTCGCAGTTTTGTGGGTAATTAGTAGTCATCCCAACTTCTGCTTGCCAGGTATGGTCCCCCTGTGACAGCATTAATAACAAGCTTTTCTGAATCTTGCACTGCAATGTTGTTGTGAGAATCGGATTGATGGGTAGGGTGTTGTTGATCCCGAGTGGATGAGGTTGGATCGGCTCCGCTTCTCTTAACGTATTGTTGGAGTTTACCCTGCTCTAGCAATTCTTCAATCACCTTCTTTAATTGGCGACATTGGTCAGTGTCATGGCCAGGTTGATTGTGAAATTGGCAGAATTTTCCATTACGCTTTGCCCCTCTCGTCATCTCAGGTGGCTTAGGATACCTGACAACGTCCTTTGTTGCAAAAAAGATATTTGTTGGTGTATCAGTTAAAGGAGTAAAGTCCGAAGGATTAAAGCGGCGAGGTTTCTTTTCATTTCTCTGGCTTTTTCCTCCTTCATTCTCTCTTTTCTGACTTTCAGATTCTCTTTTCTTAGGTGGGACATTGTCATTATCAGTCTGGGCAGTAACCACTTTCGATGTTGAAGAAAGGCTTTCAAGGCGAATGAACTCATCGGCTTTTTTATAAAATTTATCAAGTGAGTTCGGTTCTTTCATCTTTAACCATATCCCAAATTCACTCGATTTATCAATGGCTCTCATCAAATAAGTCAGGATCATGCGTGGTTCTGCATTTTCTACTTCGGCTAAAGCTATATTGAAACGGCTCAAGAAAGATTTGATTGATTCTCCGGGTGCTTGTTCAAGGTTAGACAGTGACATTATATCCTTAGCTTTTGAAGCATACAATCTGAACTGTTCTTTAAACTTTTGCGTTAAGTCGGAGAATTTATCTACAGACCGAACTGGAAGCTTTGTGAACCAAAGTAAAGCCACACCTTCTAGGTATACCGGAAAGTATCGACACTTGATCTCGTCTGATGCTCTTGCACCAGTCATATGCCAATCGTACTTGTAGAGGAAATGATTAGGGTCACTGGTTCCCCTATAGGCTTGGATAATAGGAGGTGCAAATTTCCTTGGAAACTCCGCTTTTAGGATCCTTTCAGTAAACGGAGTTCTGCTTGGCGCAAATCCCCAGTCAGCCTCATCCTCTTCCCTTTGCATGCTTTCTTTCATGATGCGGCCAACCATTTCAGACAGGTACTCTTTATTGTTAAAAGACACCTCCGGGCAAGTATTAGTTTTTCCCTCGGAATTTTGCCCGGGCATATGCTCATGACAAGTTGGTTGCGGCATAGAACCATCAGCTTGGAAAGGTGGCATTTCAGGAAGAGTAGTTCGATGGTTTTCTGGTTGACGATTTGCCCCGAGCAGAGCAGTTAATCTATCCATCATCAAAGCGTTTTGAGTTTCAATTTGTTGGTATAATCCAGAAACTGCGTCATCCAATTCAGCCCTGGTGACCCCAATGGTTGGAGTTGCTTGGTCTGTTATTGGGGAAGCGGAAGTTCCTTCGTGAGCATTTCCGGATCTGATAGGTCTACCTCTTCTTCCAGGAGCCATTATTTCAGATCTGGTTTTGAAAGAGAGGTTCTTTTTATGAATCTTTGCGAAGCAACGGTGGATGATCGCTTGAGTTCAATTCTCAGTGAAAGCACCAAAATGTTAACGGTAAAAAGTGAAACGCTAACATCCGGTGTGTGTGATAAACTTGTGAAAGCACCACCCGTTGGTACGGGAACAGAATATGAGCTGAAAATCACGGAAAAGCAGTAAATGAACAACAGATTTATAGTGGTTCGGCCCGTAATTGAGCCTACGTCCACTTTATAGTCTTTTATTGCTGATTCGGTTACAATTCGATACAATATCTTTCTTAAAACGATACAACTTGATCATGAAAACATTCTCGATTACTAGCTCGATCTTCGATGATGAAACTCGACGAATCCGTGTTGGATGTTAGGAGTTCTTCTCGAAGATTGTTGTAGTGTCTCGAATGCTTGAAGATCTTTGGTTGCTGGATGAGAGGAGGCTTTGACAGCGTAACGGTGCTTGGAGAAATGAATGGCCCAAAGTCCCCCTCAAGTTGGAAGTGGTAGGGTATTTATAGGAGCTGATTTGGATTCTGGAAATTTTCCTAAGGTCTTAGGTCGCGTACGACCTAAGTTAGGTCATAGGTCGCGAGCGACCTAAGATAGGTCGCAGTCCATATGCGACTTAGGGAAGGCAGCCTGATTGAGTTGCTTCTGTTTCCATCTGAGCAAGTAGTAGGTCGTGAACGACTTATAGTAGGTCGCATTCCTTTTTCTGCTTTTAGCTCGTTAGGCTGTTA
This sequence comes from Allium fistulosum, assembly GCA_030737815.1. Classification (NCBI taxonomy): domain Eukaryota; kingdom Viridiplantae; phylum Streptophyta; class Magnoliopsida; order Asparagales; family Amaryllidaceae; genus Allium; species Allium fistulosum. Next base: position 859,471,168 of record CM060907.1, read on the forward strand.
AGTTGCTAGATCACTTCAAGCTTTAGGTCGCAAGCATCTTCAGTAGTTATGTCGCGAGCTCCTTTAGGTCGCAGAGCCTCCTTCAACAGCTAGGTCGCGACATTCTTTAGGTCGCTATGTTCTTAGGTCGCGAAGCTTCCTGCTGTTAGGTCGCAAAGCTCTATGTCCTTAGGTCGCGAAGCTTCCTGCTGTTAGGTCGCGGACTTCCTTTATCAGTTAGGTCGCTATGTAGTTAGGTCGCGAGGTTCTTTAGGTCGCGGCCTTTTCCTTAGATCGCAGCTTCCTTAGGTCGTAGCTTCCTTAGGTCGTAGCTTCCTTAGGTCGCCACTTCCTTAGGTCGTAGCTTCCTTAGGTCGCAACTTCCTTAGGTCGTGACATTCCTGTAGCTTAGGTTGTAATGTTGCTAGGTCGCAACGTTCTCTAAGTCGTAGGTCGCTGACTCCAGTTAGGTCGCAGAATCTCTTCAACAGTTAGGTCGCAAGCTTTATTGACTCGCTCAATATTTTAGGTCGCTTCTTAAAGAGAGTTAACATAGGGTTGATTTGAAGACCTTGCAAACAACTAATCTACAACATATATGAATAAGGACATTGAAAGTATAAGTGATTAGTATCTTCCTCTTTACAAGTAAATAACATAAGGCTCCATCTTTAGTCCTTTATGGATTAAAAGAGTTTTAGTATTTAATCTATTATTAATTGCCAGCCATATATCCATCTTCACTTTCGATGGTACATGAATGTTCCAAAGAGCTTTGTAATATTTCACATTAATGCCCCCAAAGTTCGTTAATATGTATACATAATTTACCCTGCATTTACCATCTTTACTTAGCCCATTCTACATTACCCACCCTTTATTTAATGTCTACATTGTCAAGTAGACTAATTAACTTGTAAATTTAAAGTAGAACTTCTCCCATGAGCATTCTACCAAATGTAAGGTTCCACTTTAAATCATCTATGTCACTTTGATAAACTTCATTCACTCTAGAATTTTGATAGAATGAAATATTATATAATCTTTGAAAATAGTTTTTCAAAAGTATATTTGTAATCCAAACATTATGCTAGAATAAGATTCTTTCACCATTTCCAATACTTCATCTCATACCTACATTAAAAACATGCTCCAACTTAATGATAACTTTCCAGTACTTAGAGAACTGAATTGAATTTGAGATGCCAACGGTAAATTTTCCATCATAGTATTTATTCTTCATCCATCTTCTCCACAAAGAATTATTGCTAACTGAAATCCTCTAAAGTCATTTACATAGAAGAGCACAATTTAAATCTTGCAAAGAAATCACTCCTAAACCCCTTTGCACCTTAGATTTACAAACATTTTCCCATGACATCAGATTTTTTTCATAGAGCTTCCTTCTCTATTTCCTTTCCACAAAAAAATACTTCCTTATCACATCAATTTTCCTAATCACCCATTTAGGAATTCTATAAAGTGACATTCAATACATTGGTAGTGTTATGATACCGAATTCATCAAAACCAATCTCCTAGCTCTAGAAAGGGTATGACTCTTCCTTCTTGCTAGGCTCGATCCAATCTTATCTACCAAAGGCAGCCATTCACCATGTGTTAATGCATTCAGTCTAATTATCATTCCCAAGTACGGCAAAGGACAAACTTTACAATTCAGTGTTAAAGCAACTTCATCTAAATTATTATCCTAGACCACCCACTGCCATGACCAAACTCTTATTAAAATTAATTTTTAACCTCTACATATTCTCAAAACCATTAAGAATTAGTTTGAGAGCTATAATGTATTGAAGTGAAGGACAACTGAATATTATAATATCATCTGCATACTGAAGAGATGAAATAGCACCACATATTACAGAATTTCCTATAGATTCAACCACCTCTCTTCTTATAGCCACTCTGATCAATCTAGCAAAAATATCCACAGCTATATTAAAAAGTAGGTGAAAGAGGGTCTCTTTGCCTTAGCCCTCTTCTTGAAGTAATTTTCCCACCCCTCCTGACCATTCATTAGGTCAGTAGACACTCCACTACTTAACATCCCTTTTATCCAACCGCATCATTTACACTCAAAACCCTGTCCTGTAAGACTTCTAATAAAAATAATCCCAATTCAAAGAATCAAAAGATTTTGAGAAATCCAACTTTTGAATTATTGATGAAAAATTCTCTTTCACATAGTGATTTACTACCTCTTCACATTTTGTATTATATTTCTGTTTTTAACAAAAGCTGGCTGGCTATTAAGAATTAATGATTCCACAGCCTTCAGAGTTTGTTTGCTTACACTTTGGAAATGATTTTAAAAATGCAATTTAATAAACTAATAGATATGAAATCTTTGACATCAACTGCACCTTCTTTTTTAACCAACATCAAAATAAAAGCATAATTCGTACATTTAAAATCTAACCTTCCTTCATGCAGATCATTGAATAATGCTATAATATCATTTAAATTGGTCAAAGAAAATGTCCAGATAGTGAAAATAAATGAATCCTTTATAGTCCAATCTTTAGTTGATTCTTCATTACTTGACTCATAGACATTCAATCAACCTAGGACATGACTGGCCTACAGTTGAAATTAAAGTATGCGATTATTAATGCTCTAGAAAGTAAATTTTAACAGGCCCCCATAAAACACATAAGCATCCATATTGATAGTTGTAATATATTCGGAGTAAACCTTTTGATGTGACTGCAAGATTCCTAAAACTCAATTTTGTCTATAGTTAAAAGAGGACTAATTTTAATTTTAAGCCTTAGAAAAAAAACTTATTTCAAGTTTAGGCCTCGTTTAAAACTTAGTACAAAAATATGCCACTTTTCCATACTTCAGCGTTTTTTACATGTATTTTTCATAATTGAGCATATATAACTATTATTTTACAAATATAGTTATGCACTTCGAATTTACACGGGTATAAATTAAAATTATGTACAGGCTCATTTATGGAATGCGCTTGTACAAAAATGCTGAATTCAAAAAAGAGACATGTTTTCATAATAAGTTACAAACGAGATCTAATCATGAAATACGTTTTTTCCGAAGGCCTATAAAAGAAAATCTATCCTTAAAAAAATTCTTATAGTACATGACAAGATGTTAACATCATTGTCATAGATTATTTTGTCAAGAAATTTTAACTCCAAGAACAAACTATGGAATTTCTTTTTTTTTCTATCTTTTTGCTTACTTATATTTTTAGCACATTTTCTAAAATATTCCATTATCGGAAATTTTCAAAAATGTTGCCTCCAGCAATAAATAAGTTGTAAGTTATAACCGATCGATCCAAAGTCCAGCAATTGATTGAAATATTTTGGAGATCCGTACTTGACACTTGTGAAAGGACTGGAAAAGGTTCAAAACCAAGTGATAAGCTAAGCTCATTTGTAAGGCATGCTCTTGGCAAGTCAAATCTTTAACAAAATCACTCTGATATCACTATAGCGTAGGAGTATGTGTTCTTACTCGAATGAAAATTCTTCCAATGCGAGTCTACTGTCGAAAACATTTAAAATCTAAGCAGGAACAAGTCATGGATTATGCGATCTTTGCTAACAGTGCAACAAATCGCAGTAATCAAATCACTCAAAAATTTGCACACTTTTAGGAAAGCCATTGCCATTTAAAATCCATCAAGCCCATGCCATCCAAACTTTGGTCCTAAATAACTCAACTCAACCCTTTAAATACTTCAATTGATCTCAGTGCATACAAGATGAGAGATATCACTTTGGCATTAAGATCTTTTACCATTCAAAGTTAAATTCTTCGCTTCTCAATATCTCTCTTCATTAGGTACTTTATATCCTTGTGTTACAATTTCCTATCCATATATTTCAATATACCATGCATATGGATGTTACTCTAGTTAAAAGACTTAATGATATAATGTTATGTGTACGGCTGATATATGCATGTGATTTGTGAATTATGTATCTGGGTTGTTACTTTGTGACTGTGTTGATTTTAAGAGTATAAGAAGAATGTACAACTATCAGATATCGGTGATGTGCACATGCACATGATATTTATAAATATTATGTATAAGCTTCACTTGTTTTTAGTGAAAATCATTCCTTCACTATCAACCCCAAATATGCATTTTCCACTAATAATAAAAAGTTGGAATTCTTAACTTGGTATCAGAGCAACTTGCCAAACGACATCATCTTTGAAGATCCAAGAATCATTAAACAACATATGATCAAGGTTCACCAGATTAATTACCAATCTCAGATTCATTATCAATTTAACCCCTCACTCTCAAATCTTCATTAATATCCATTAATGCCTTAAAATTTAGTTCATAATTCAATCAAGATTCACCTCAATTCTCACATCTTCACCAACTAATATTGGCACCATGTCTAAAGATGATAATCATCAATGAAGAACATATTCATCTCTTCAAGGTAATGAAAGCATCGGCACTTCCGAGAAAACAATAGAAGATTTCTTGAAAACAATCATTAATCCACAAACCCAACTCATTACCCATTCTCTTGATGAGAACAACTACCTGTTGTTGAAATTTAAGTTGAGACTATAATAAGAGGTTATGGAATACAAGGTTTTATTGATAATACAACAGCATTACCACCAAACCTATAGCTGATTGAAAAGGAAAATCGATTAATAATCCAGCATTTGTGATACATCAAAGACAAGACAGTTTGTTATGTCATGACTTCTTTCCTAAATAAGTACCAGTCTACTTTCTCAAGTTATTGGATGCAAGTCATCATATGAGGTATGGATCACAATTCAATAGAATTTCAGCTCCCAATCTACAGCAAAAATCATGCACCACAAAAGACAGCTGCAAAGAATCAAGAAGCAGAATATAACAATTAGTGAATATTTAAGCAAGATTAAAACAATTTGTGATCTTCTTGATTCATCATGACAAAAAATAGAAACATAGCATGTACTCACCATCTTAAACGGTCTTGATAGTAACTATGAAGCAGTTGTAGTGGTCATCTCCTCCAAGGAAACCTCACCTACCCTATAATATGCAACATCAATACTTCTTGCTCATGAAGGTAGAATAGAGCAAAGGACTACCTCCAGTCAAGAATTCTCCATCAACTATGCATCAAACTCAAGAAACAATAATTTCAATTAAAATCAAACATTGAAAGAGGCTCACAAAAAATCGGGAATGATTAGATCTACAGCAGAGGAGGCAATTATGGAAGGGCAAGAGGAAGAGGAAGGAACACCAATAATAGACCAAGAAGCCGAATATGCGAAAAGTATGGTCATACTGCCATGAGATGCTGTTTCAGATTTGATTCAAACTTCTCTAACATATAATCAAATTCAGCAAATCAAAGCAGCCAGATCTATTATTTACCCAATGCGAACTTGAGTCTGCTAAATCAAGAAATAAAAAACAACCCAAAAAGCCTTATTGTATTTCATAGTAATCCAACAGAATGGGCAAGATATGAAGATATTCAAGGTAAAGAATGGTACGTAGATTCATGTGTAAACAATCATGTCACAAGCAATCCATAGAGTTTGAAATTTGGATGAACTATGCCACAAGCAATCCACACCATTAAATAGAACTCATGTAGGGAATGCTAGCTTTAATTCTAGCAGAAGTGACAGATGATTACCGTTGAGAAATCTTTTAAGAATATCCAAAATGAAGAAAAATCTCATTAGTGTGTCTCAATTTGCTCGAGATAATGAAGTTTCTTTAGTTTCATCCAGAAATCTGTTTAATCAAAGATAATGTGACTAAAGAAGTGTTACTGTAGGGAGAACTACGTGATGGATTATCCAAATTCAATTTGGTAACTCAATCAACTTTTGAAGATAATGCAAAATATTGTAATCTATCTACTCTACACACAATTCTGAAGAAATATTTGATCATTGGCATAAAAAATCAGGGCATCCAAATGTAACTATAATGAAAAACGTCCTGAATAAAATTGATGTTTCTTTCAAAGATGTGATGCTACCTTATGATTGTGCTCAAGGGTAAAAGTCACAAGCAACCCTTTACTATATCTAAAACAATATATAATTATCTTCTTGAATTAGTTAAGTTGGATTTTTGGGGCCCAGCACCAAGAAACTCAGACTATAGGTTCAAATAGTATATTACTTTTGTAGATAAGCCTGTACCAGGTATACATGGATATTTTTTTGAAGCAAAAGTCGATACACATTAAGCGGTGAAGCAGTTCATCAATCAAGTTGAAAGGCGAATTGGAGTAAAAATTGAAGTATTACAGACAGATAGGGAAGCAAAATATATATTTCCAAAAGATTATTTTTACACAAAAGGAATACTACATAGATATACTTGCCCATATACATCACAGCAGAATGGAATTGTTGAAAGGAAGCATAGACTTAATATAGAATCAGGACTAACATTGCTTGCACAGGGATCCCTACCTCTTAAATTTTTGCCAGAAGCCTTCTCTACAGTAGCATACCTTATTAACTTATTGCCTTCAAAGGTGCTGAAAAACAAGAGCCCAGCAGAGACGCTGTACTGGAAAAGCCAGATTACAAGAGATTGAACGTATTTGGATGTCTATGTTTCCCTTCACTAAGACCATAAAATGCAAATAAACATAGCTTCAAATCATCATTTTGTACCTTTGTTGGCTATGGAACCAATCAGAAGGGATATAAGTGTTTAAATAGTAGTGGCAAGATCATGATATCTCGACATGTGGTCTTTAATGAAAATGTATTTCTCTTTTCCAGTAGTGAAATGAGAACCATAAGCAAGGTTTACAATCCTTTGAAACCTTTACCTACCATACCGATATGTGTAAGGAAGAATGTTCAATAGAATATAACACCCAGGAATTACAATAATGAACCATCTAGAAGTAGCACAACATTCAGTAGCACAGGAGCTGATGATATAGATAATTTTGAGGAAAATTAAGTCACCCCAACTATCTTACCAACACCAGGTGAACATCCACCAACCACAACGAATGATATTCCACCCATAGAGCCGCAAGTCAGAGCACAAGGACATCATATGGTGACAAGAGCAAAGAAAGGGATATTCAAGCCAAAGATATATTTGACAAAGCATGTAATAGAAGGACCCAAGACCTTTAAGCAAGCCATACAACACACTGAATGGAAAAGAGCCATGGAGGAAGAATATCAAGCCTTAATAAGAAATAATACATGGTGTCTTGTTCCTATGCCTAAGGATAAATCAATAAGGAATGTAGATGGACATATAAGTTGAGGAAAAATGCAGATGGAATAGTAGGGAAGTATAAGGCTAAGTTTGTGGCTAAGGGTACACTCAGTAGTATGGAGTTGATTTTTGTGAAACCTTTGCACCTATTTTAAAGCCCATATTAATAAGAGTCATGTTAACGATTACCTTACGTAAAGGATGACAGATCGGATAATTAGACGTTCACAATGCATTTTGAATGAAGATTTGCAAGAAGAGGTATATATGGAGCTGGCTAATGTGTTTGAAACTAATTAACAGTGAACTGTAACTAGTATGTAAACTAAATAAGGCCATATATGAAATAAAGTAGGCACTTAGGGTTTGGTTTGAAAAATTAAAGGGAGCATTGACAAGATTAAGCTATCAAGCAACACGATCAGATAATTCATTATTCATCAAAATTACAGATAGTTCAACGACTTATGTACTACTGTATGGATGATTTTATCATCATTGGAAGTAACAATGCTGAAATTGGAAGGCTATCTCAATATTTATACAATCAGTTCAAACTAAAAGACCTTGGAGATATGAATTATTTCTTGGGAATTGAAGTTAAGCATTCAGGAAATGGTGACTTATATCTTAGCCAGAATAATTATATACAAACTGTTTTAAAGAGATCCCATATGGATAAAGCCAAATCACTAACAACTCTAATGATTAGCAACCCTCCACTTGTCAAAGAATAAAGAAGATCCCACTGAAGATCCACATCATTATAGGAGCATAGTAGGAGCTGTGTAGCATGATACCATCAATAGATCAGAAATATCATTTAGCATGAATAAAGTATGTCAGTTTATGCAAAGTACACTAACTGATAACCGGAGAGCAGTAAAAGTGATATTGAGATAATTGGCAGGGACATTAGATTATGGTTTGAAATTACATGAAAATAAATCTCTGCATATTATTGCATATGCTGATGCTAATTGGGCATCAGATGTAGATGATAAGCGATCTACTAGTGGATACTGTGTGTTTCTTATACGTAAGATGATAGGCGATCTACTAGTGGATATTGTATGTTTCTTATTTGTAAGATGATATTATTTGTAAAATGATAGACGATCTACTAATTGTAGGAGTTGTGTAGAAATGTGAAGAAGCGTTTATAATTCCTATAAACTTTAAAGTTTAAAATCTTTTTTCTTATCTACGCATGTATAAGATTAGATAAAAACTTCACAAAGGCATGTTTCAAATGAGAATCATGAAGATTAATTTTATGAGTTAAAGCTAATACTAATCGTGAACAAGCTATCAGTTGACATATATGTTGGCAAAACAACTAAAATTTCTAACTTGTATAAAGTAAAAAGGCCCAATGCAAAATGAAAAAACAAGATAGTTCTATTATTACTATTTAAAAGTTGTGCTTTTCCGATACATATAATATATTCTTTAATGGTACAATACATATATATGAAAAAAAATTGCTTACAGGTCCAAAAAAACTATTTTAACTTTAGGCCTTGTACAAAACTTATTACAAAAACAAGTCAAATTTTGCATAATCCAAATTTACAAAAGCGTATTTTAAAAAACATTGTGCTTGTGCAAATTTGGATTGCGCAATTGTAATTTAAGAAAATAAATCATGCTTATGCAAACTTGGATTGCGTGAGTGTAATTTTTATTAAATTTTTTTATGCTTATGCAAATTTGTATTATGCAAGTATAAAATGCTGGTGTACGAAAAAAGAGGTCTATTTTTGTAATAAGTTTTGGACGAGACCTCAAGTTGAAATAATTTTGTTTTCACGGACCAACAAGAAAAATTCATCCACATATATATTTGTGTGTGTGTGTTGAAAAATCCAAAAAGACATAAAAACTTTTTTTATGGGAAACTACTAAAGCTAAACAAAAGCATGAAGTAAAGTTCGATTGTTCCTTACCTTAGAGATTGAGAAGCCTTGGCTGAGGCCCATTGCTCTTCCGCCTTCTTTTTTTGGCCTTTAATTAGTTGGGAAGCACTTGATTCAACTGGTAGCATTGCTACTAGAAAGACGAGTTCGACCACACTTGATGTGACATAGGTTCTATGGTACACTGAGGTACTGACTAAATTTATCTTTGGCACGAGTCTACCGCAGACTCCATTCATCAACAATGATGAGAGTCAATTTATATTCTTTGTTTATTGCTTATAGTTATATTGCGTGTTATATTAGTTGTTTGATAATATTGTCATGTATTCTAGGATATGTTTGTATCATGATATCTGCATTGTCTCTGCATTTGTGTGCTGACTTTATCATGATATATCATTACGTTTCGGTCACATTATATTAGTTATGATGACTCGTTGATTACAGGAGAAGAACAAGTTATGGTATGATTTTCTATCTCTTAGATAGGTTTACTTTACTTGTTTATGGACACTTCGGGTTACCCCTAAGCCACAATTGTGGAATGGACTGGTTATGCCTTAGTAGTTCCTGTTATTTGTATACAGTTTTATATACGATATTTTGAGATAGTAACCCTCACACTAGACTTTATGTCCGACCCGCGTTTTGTCTTTTCCTGTTTATGTCATGACTACTCTTGGGTACTCGATTAATTAATTTGCGAGTCAAGTGCTTCAGGGGATACACTTTCAGGATAATTGGAGCACTTTATGGAGGCAATGTTGACACTTTGTATATATACTTAATATTGTAGTAGTACATGATAGATATGTATTTATACATGAGACTTGTTGTACCAGGTATTATATTCAAAAGTCCATCTTTATGGAGTTTGTTATATTCTGGCTTTTTGTATTGATATTTATTTATCAATTATTTCCACTAGTGCAGCCTATTATATATCACTATAATAAAAATGGTCATCAATAGAGGCATAAAACCACTATAAATCATAAATATGGAGGTTCAATAAACGTTGTATATCGACATCTTATAAAAAAATAATGGCTTATTTAGAGAACAAAAAGCCGCTATAATAAATCATCTTTTATAGTGTTTTTGACCACTATCGTAAGTTTTTTATAGCAGTTTAATAAACGTTGTATATCGACATATTATAATATATACTGAACTATCATGTCACAAAAAGCGTTATAATTTTTTTTTACTTTCGATAACGCTTTTCTTGTATGCTTTCTATAATGATTTTTAAATGCTATGTTTTTTTTTTGCATTTTTGAAATCTACTGCATCCCTATAAATCATGATAGTCAACACATATCAAAATGCTGCATTAAGAATATTTTTAAAACATAAATCCTTTTGGATAATGAATAGTCATAGAAAATGTTTAACATCAAGATATAACGCATTGTATTAAGCAAAACTAAATATTCATACACATAAGATCTCACAGTTTTAACTGCATAATATTCTATTGTATAAGTACACCAAAAACAAGTAGCAAGTTATTTGCACTAAAAAGAAGAAATGTTCTAAATGTTTCATTCTCTCACATGCAAATGAAATGAATATCTCCATTAGAAATAAATATAAGTATGAATATGAATAAATTGAAAAATGAAGTATCTACATTAGAAAAACTTTTTTATAAATATTTCTTATTAAAAACATTCCAAATTTATAAATTTTTGAATTTTTTTGCCAGATTCTCCTTTTCGCTGCTAGCATCAGGAAAATCCCATATGCAAGAAATAGATATATTGATCGGAATCACAATATATTGATCACAAACATCTGCAAAGGTAAACTATTCAAATATTTACTTATATATATCTTATAAAGTGTGTATGCCACATATCATACCCTCCTGTTAAGCATTAAAACATACATTTTAGCAACATTAGTAAGTTCGCTAACATTTCCAATGAAACATGAGCATAAAAAGAACCAAAAGCAAGTCAAGAGCCATCAATACTAGCGAGTACACTTATAAATGCACTAGATGTAAAGATGTTGAATACTTTATAATTTATTATTGTTGTTGTTATCATTATAAACTTAGTTAATTTTATAAACTTCTTAAATTCTTATTAAAATTAATTAATGAAGTTAATTTTTATAAACTACGTTAATTTATTGTTATTATTATTATATAAATTTAGTTAAATTTTATAAAACTTAGTTACATTGGTTAATACTTTGTCATTTATCATTATTATTGTTGTTATTTTAAACTTAGTTATTTTTATGAAATTTGGTTAATTTTACAATTTATTGTATTGGTATTATTATTATTAAAATAGTTAATTGTTGTGAAACTTAGAGTTAATTTATTCTTAATTATTATTGTTGCTTTTATTGTTATTATTATTGTTCTAAACTTAGTTAATTATTATGTTAATACTTATAAACTTAGTTTATTTATTGTTACTATAGCTACAACCCTTGTGGTTATTGTTATTAGTATTATTATTTTAAACTTAGCTAATTTTTATAAAGTTAGTTAATTTATTATTACTATTTTTTATTGGTAAGATCTTTCATCTTACGGAACTCAAACTGATAGTGAAGTAATTATTGTACCAATTAACTCAATGGCTTTGAACTAGCTGAATTAAATGGTAAATTTGCCAAATGTTGCTAGATGATTACACAATTACGTAATTTCACTTTAACAATTGTTAAAATGTCAAATCCCTATAATATTTAATTTTAATACAAATAAAGTAAGATTCGCACTAAAAACTAGGTAGGTAAATAACAAAATGTAGGAAGCAGTAAAGAACACAAGGAATTTATGTGGTTCGGATGTTAAGAAATCCTACGCCCATGAAGGAAATTTTGCTTTCTTCCTTTATATTTTCTGGTATATATTTCAATGGCAGAGAGTGCAATAATTTCTTTTTCTTAAACCTTAAAAGTATCGAAAAGTCGGGAAAAGGTCCCTCCCTGCTATAGTGCTTTTCTATTTATGGTATAGAGATGCACACGAATTGCCACAATCCTTCTCTTATCATTGTGCTTCAGCCTTTGGATCTTGACAAGTGTTATTTATCTGCATTGTCTGTTTGATGCACCTGGATTGCTAACTTGTTTTGGCAAGAAGTTTGAGATGAAGGTGGGAACTCCTGAACTTGAAGCGGGAATATCTAAAATTGGAGCATGAAATTTGTTCTGCTTTGAGCACCATTCGGATTTATGAAGTTGATACATGCTATCTGGAGCGTTTTACCTGTATGATACTAGGCTGAGATGGTTGTGGCTGAACTGCCTTCCCCGGTTTGTTGTGTTGATTTTTCCATTTGTGTTAAGGATGAGTTGTCTGGTTTGACCTGAAGTGCTAGTTAAACGTTGGCCTGCTTCTGCTTTGGCTCGCTCTGGCTTGCTCTTGGCATGAGGGTATGCAAGCTTTTGTGATCGGATGCATACTTCTGTACTTTTCTCTAATCAGCGTAGATCTATGGTGGAGTGAAGTTTGGGTAACCTTATGTGCAACCCTTGGAATGCTTTTGGTTCCATATGGTACTGCTTAAGGTGTTCCCCCACAAGGTAGATCTGTGCTTGAAAGACTTAGCAATGCATAAGTTCTTAAGATTTATTAATTAGACCTAGTGGGTGCTTTAGACACAAAGGAGTTTTCTTTTACTGACATTCTATTTTTACTCCTGTGTGTATTACATTCTGAGGGCGGAGCATTACGTTAGGGCAAACCTGATATATCTTTGGCCTAATTTTTGAGCCCAGTACTTCATCTAGTTGTAACTTCATGCTTTTTAGCTGTATTTCTTTTAATTGGAGAAAAGATTGCGACTATAGGCTAGCTCTCATGTTCTGTGACTGTTCTTGGCGATAGTTTTAGGTCTTTTCTTGAATAACCGAGTGTAGTTTCTTATAGCTTGCTAGGATTTTTGACCCCACTAGTGTGGTACCAACTGAATCAGTTCAATTTTCTTCTCTTTTTATCTTAACTTTAATTATGAGGGCCATTCCTATGGTTTTAGGCTTTATACTCGATTCAGTTTTGGCACAACTTTAAAAATATAGGTGTAACACTTGCCCCCAAAGTATGCAATGATTGTAGGTTGATGTAGACTTGTCTTTAATCATTCCTCGTCTTCGCATCTTATGAGTTGTTTTATAGATGTTGCCTTTTATGTAAGTTTTGCCGTGTTCTTGGTATGGTCTGCCCCGCTATTTGGGTACAAGCCGTTCCCCCTTTTTTGTTCCCATTTTTATATACTCCGACCTGCGCTTTGAACTTTTCACATTTTTCTGTTGCAGTTTTTGATTTTCTTGGAGTAACATGCACTTCTTGATTCTTATTCAGATGGATTCTTTTGCTCTTTAGGTTCACATCCGTATATCTTGTTTAGCTTTATCATTCTTATTATCATTGTCGTTCATATGCTATATGGTCAGTATAACTATTGATCGAGGGCCAATGAGCTGTGAGAAGTCATTTATTTTTAGTTTAGCGTTCATCATTCTCATTTCTGAGATTGTCATTGTCGTTCATATGTTGTGTTATAGTACAACTATTGAACGATGGCGGTGATCTGTGAAAAGTCATTTGTTTGTGCGCTTGGCACAATCTTCCCCGCTATTTGGGGGGAGGACTGACATTTGACTGTTAAGTCAGGTCATTTATTTACTATGTTTTATATGATCTTTTGTACTGGTTTTGGCTAACGGGTTTCCATATGCCTAGTGTGCTATGTTGGCAGAACTAACATAGAGGTGTTTTTATACTCCTTTAGGCCATCCAATATCCCTATGTCTAGTGAGCTAGCTGAAGAAACCGAGTTGCATTGTAAGCAGCTCTGTTTTGATAATTGGTTCGGGCAGTCTAATATCCCTACATCCATAATGGTTTTTTTGTTTATGTTGGAGAAAATTAACATAGAGATATTTTTATATTGGTTCGGACCGTCTAATATCCCTACGTCCAGCTCATTATATTATTACTTTTTTTATAATAATTAAAATGTACATTGCATAAGCAATGTAGATCATACAAAGTAAGGTCCGAGGTGCTCCGAGTTCCAAGTCCTTAGAACTGTATTGTCATCAGGTCTCGATAGTCGATATGCATCTTTCGCTAAAGCTTCTGCTATGACTAATGGACTTTCCTAATTTGGACCCAATGTTGCATCTGGCAGATCCTTCATGTTGTCCATTACCCTTCGCATTACCAAGTTCCTTTTGCAGAAGTTTCTTCCCTTGAGCCTGGCATTATAATTTCTTGTCATCCTTTGTTGATATGCAGTCGATACCACTGCTACCTCATCCCTTATTTCCTGAATGAGATTTAAGGTAGTTTCCTTTAGTTTCTTATTCTTTTCTATTATATGTGGTATTCTTATATGTAATGGGACCTCTACTTCGACTGGAAGCATGGCCTCATACCCATAGGTTACCAAAAAAGGAGTTTGGCTTGTTGGAGACCAGGTAAGTTCGATAAGACCATAGTACCAAAGATAATTCTTTCGCCCACTTTCCTTTTGCTTTCTGCAGCCTTTTCTTAAGTAGCTTCTTGATGGCTTCCTGTAACACCTCGAAAATTTAACAGAAATTTGGATGGAAATTTAATAAGAAAATCTAATTAAACGAAAACAAGTTTTCATAAACATCCGAATTTGGCTGTGAAACTTGCATCATTATGTGTGCAACGATTTTTTGGATGAAATCCATATATAACGCTTCGTAATTCGAGTTAGTATGGAGGAGTTATGGAAGTTAGAGATAACTAAAAATTTAAAAAAAAATTCACAGAAAAAATGTTTGAACCGATCGACTCTTAGGGGCTCATGGTCAACCAGTAGTAGTCGACCAAGGGATGGAGTGGTCGACGGTGGCTCGAATAAAATCGAGCATTGTTTATTTTCCTGAGACGTGTTTGAGTGGCTCTGATCGATTGCTTGGGGATGAAGTGCTGGATGAGAGAACCGGATTTTATAAAATATTCACCTAAGATAATCCAATGGTCTAGAATCTAACACTACCCCTATAAATTTATAACTACTGAAACCCTAATTCTCTAATCAAACTTACAATAACCAAATTCTAACAAATTTTTTCATGAAACCATAATTTCTAAAAGTTCAAAAATCAAATCTATTCGACCTAAGAGTATAGAGCAAGAAAATAAGGATGGTCAAGGCGATCTAATTATCAATTTGGGGCTCAAATTCTCAAGTCTAAGCGTTGTTAAGAGCTTAGGCTAAAGGTGAGTGGGCACAAATTTAACAAGTTAATTATTATAGTTAGTTTAAACTATTGTAGGTTATTAGGATGTTATCAAACCCCAAAATTGAATATGTTAACATGTTAAACCCTACATTTGAATCTAAAACCCTAGATTTAAATTGTCGGTTAATTGTTAATTGGAATTATGCATATATCCCTTTTCCCTTGAACTTGAAAACCTTGAATAAACAAAATCTAAAAACAATTGCAAATTGGTGATTATACTGTAACTAGGGTTCACAAATCACAAATAACAATCTAACTTAAATGCATAAACAATGGACAATAGAAACTGGGAGAAACCCTAAAAATTGTATGTCAACAATCGACCTGGAAACCCTCACGGTCTACCGGTAGCGAGCAAATGTAGGGTACAAGCGGTCAACCGTTCATATTGAAAATTGTTAGATTAAACCTCGGCCTAAGGCCCAAATTTATTGTGAATGGTTGTGTACCTATTTAAGGGTAGTTAGATGTATGTTAGAATTTATAAGGAAGCTAGTTCCCCAAGAGCAGACGCTAGGTTGTGCCAGTGTTGGGTGAATGTTGTTTACCCAATCTAGGATAGTAACCGATGTGCGACGATCTGCTTTCGTAATTGGCACTCACAGAAAGTTCCAACGGTGGGCGTGCAATCTACACAGATGCTTGATGGCATACCGGGAGGTCCTAGTATTCACAAAAATTGATGTAAATTCATTCCAAATATCGAGTACTTTAATTAAGGGTGGGAAAATCATGTTTTTTCTATTTTGGTTTCTAATGCACATGGTACAATTAGAGAAGAGGACCTAGAGCATGCAATATGGGGCCAATGCTACGAGCCAATCATAGTGACGGGGAATGTTCCCAATAGCCTAGCGGTGATAGTACCGAAAGTTTATGCCCACAGTAGCCTAGTGGCGGTGTCTTCCATTATTAGTAGCCAAAGGGCAGCGTCTTATATATGGAGTAGCTTTTGGAGCAATGGCCTAGACTTGAAATTTGATCCTTAGTTCAATTCATCGTATTCGCCTATAATTTATGGTGTAGGAATGTAGTAAGCAAGGACCATTAGGTTATAGACCATAGGAATTTACAGACACTTGTATCACACCTTGCATCTTTTAGAGTAGAATTATAGTAGTTGCATATGATCATCATATTAAACTTGTGCTCATTCACCAGACATTATGTCTGACCTATTCTCTTTCATTATTTTTCCCCACCATAGAAGGATAGGGTAGAAGGTGATCAGCCCATTCTTGGTACTACGGATAGCAGGAAGGAACATTTCATGGAGTGCAGGGGAGATCTTCCAAAGGTTAAGTGCTATAACTGTGATCAATTCGGACATCTAAAGTAGGCTTACATAGCACCACCAAGAGCTTCTACTCAGGCTACTACTCAAGTGGTTTCGTCTTATGCACTAGAGGCAGTCCCTAGCTCGAGTGCACAACTAGTGGTATACATGGGTAATAAAGTGGTGATTGAAGGTTTGTTTAATCTTTCCAGTTTATCCATTCACACTTTATTTGATACAGGGGTTTCACATTCTTTCATTTCTATTAGACTTAGTGATGACTTACACTTACAATTAGTATAGTCACGGACCCTGTGGTGAGTCAAACCCTATATGAGGGTCAACCTATTTGCTTATGTTATATAGGGTTTTGAAGTTGTTTATTTTAGGGGCCGAGTTTGATTGTGATGCCTTTGTATTAGAGTTTTTTGGGTTTTGGATTGATATTAGGCGTGGATTGGAAGACCATGTATGAAGATAGGTAGGACATTACATTGAGCACATGTAATGGATGTAGCTTAGAGGTTTATTATGAACCCCGAGGATCTATTATGTTGAGCTATTTACATCCATTAGACCTATCACATGACAAGCTTAGTGCAATATCTATAATTAGAGATTTCCTAGATGTTTTCGTTGAACTTACCGATCTCCTGCCTCAGAGAGAGATTGAGTTTAGGATCTATCTTTTAGAGAATGCTAGCCTACTGCCTTCCCACTAAGGCATATGGCTCCAAGGAAAGACGCAAATTGAATAAGGAAAGTGAACGAGTTGTTGGATAAGGGTTTTATCTGAAGGACTATCTCTAGCAGGGAGCACCAACCATCTTTACCACCAAGGCGAATGGTTCTTTGAGACTCCATGTCAATTATAAGGAGCTGAATAAATTGAGAGAGAAGAACCATTATCCATAGCCTCGCATAGATAATCTTTTAATCAATCGGTTGGAGCTAAAGTATTATCATGGCTTTACTTGGCTATGGAATTCTATCAATTGCATGTAACCGATGGTGCCTAACAGAAGACAAAATTCTTTACGCTTGACAAACTTTATGAGTGGTTAGTCATGCCTTTCGGATTGACCAATTTACCCATCTACTTAGTTGATTTGATGAGCCGAGTATTTAGGAGTTTGCTTAACAAATTCATCATAGTATTTGTGAATGATATTCTTGTCTACTCGAGGAGTAAGGAGGAGCGTGTGTTGCATTTAAGAGGAGTGCACAGTACACTCCGTGCACATAAGATGAAGGAGAAGTTTTATAAGTGCCACTTTTAAAGAGAGGAGGTAAGCTTTTTGGAATGCATCATCTCAGAAAATGGCTTAGTAGTTGAATCTAGTAAGGTGGCAGCAGTTGAGGATTGGCATGTTCCGCATAATGCTAGGGAGGTGAGAACTTTCCTTAGCTTGGCAGGCTACTATTGCAAGTTCATTAAGGACTTCGCAAAGGTCCCTGCTCCACTAACCTGTCTCACCAAGAAGAATCTAGTTTTCTCGTAGGATGCGAAGTATGAAGATACTTTTTTCAAGTCGAAGGAGGCATTGACTAGTGTGCCAGTTTCGGTGCTACCGAATGGGACGAAGTCATTTATAGTTTATACCAACGTCCGTGGAACGGGATTAGGCACGGTAGTGATGTAAGAAGGAAGGGTGGTGAGTTATGTGAGTAGGCAATTGAAGACTTACGAGAGGAACTACCTTAGACTGATCTTGAGTTAGCAGCCATTGTCTTTGCGCTCAAGTTATGGAGGCATTATTTTTTAAGGGAGCGTTTTGAGCTATTTACGGACCCCAAGTCCTTGAAGTACTTGTTCTCCCAAAAGGACTTGGATTTGAGACAGTTAAGGTGGATGGATTTTTTAGCATCGTATGACTTCGATATCTCTTATACCATGGGCAAGTGAGATGTAGTGATAGACACTTTGAGTAGACAACATGTAGCGTTGTGTCCCTTGTTCTTGGAGTGGAGACACTTGGAGTGTATTTCTACATTTGATTTCCGACCATCATTAGATATTACCCTGGGACTACTAGCAGCTTTAGATGCTCAGCGTACATTAATGGGGCATATTAGATCTAGGCAGAATAAGTGTAACATCCCACCTTTTTGTATGCTTAAGCAGACACACGTGCCAACTTAAACCATACAGGAGGGCGGATTGTTATGGGGTAAATAAGAAAAAGTGGAGAAATAAAAGAAACAAAATAGAATCTTGCAGTGGAAAGATAAAATATAATAATCAAATAACAGTTCATGAAGCTGTTTTACAAAACATTTGATTTTACTTATACAATACATATCAGAGTTACACATACCAGAGAATGATAATAAATGCAGCGGAATACAATGGTGTAGTGGAATATAATAAATAGTAGTAATAAAATCTTCGTCTTCATCCTCCAGAAATAGAGCCTTCAAATCCTGAAATGCTGAGGCTGACCCGAGCGAATTGAAAAGACAAAACACTCGAGTCAGAACTAAAAGATCTTATGTAAGTTAAATCAATGAAATAAATATGAGTGTAAACGGCGTCAGAGATGTTTACGGGTTTTGACATCTCCTATCCAGTGTCTAACGTGAGTGCAGTAACTTAAGAAATGTTCGGGATTCACATCTCTTAAGGATCCGTTAAACTATCTACTATGTAATAATATACGCTATATACAGTAGTGTCTAATCAGTAAAGTATAATCATATAGAAAATAGCGTTAAGGGGATGGAGAACCTTAACGCGGTCGGATCTTAAAATCATAATCGTAGTAAAGCTCGATATGGTAGGTGACACGGCACAACTAGGCAATGCCAGGGTAGATATACCAATTACGCACACGGACTGATGGATACGCATAGCAGCCACTACCGTTCCACCTCGAACAACACTCCCAAATTGGAGGATGGCCATCAAATCAATCACAAGTAAGAGTATAATATCGAAGAAATGTGTCCGATAAGAGGTGCTACCTCACTGGTCCGAGATCGCTCCTGTTTTAGCCACCTTATGCCAACTCACGGGAGTTGGGTCCACGTATATACCTTAGGATCGTCGCCACCATCCTACTTCATTCTGGAACTCCACCGCGTACACAGTTGTCATAGTGGTTTTCGGTATCGACAGAGAGTATGTACATATCCGATCCCGGTCTCTTTAACAACCAATCGTTATTATAACACCGTGGTCATTTAAAAATATATATATTTTTAAAAACACAATCATTGCCCTTTCAAAACATATCCTTTACTACAAAATAGTATATACTTTAAAACCAAAATATTTTTGCCATTTCAAAACATATCCTTTACTTCAAAATAGTATATACTTTAAACCAAAATATTATTACTATTTCAAACCCAAATTATCAATGTATTATTTCCATTTCAAAACCCAATTCAATAATATATCATTTCCATTTCCAAAACAATTCAATAATATCTCATTTAAATAAAACCAAATTTCCAATCACTAATCTTTCTCAAATTTAGATAACTTGAAATATTCTTTTAAATCATCTTAAACCCAAACCACATTTTGAAGTCATATTTCGAAATTTTCAATTTCAATAGGTTTCAAATCCATATATTCACAGATAATTCTTAAATAAATTCTATTTCAAATAAATTCATTTTCCAACCATATTACTTTCAAAGTTATAACAATTTCGAAAACCAATACTTTGAAAAACAATAATACCTTAATTTCAATAAAACATTTCAATCTTGATATATTTCAAGACTTTAAATATTCCAAAATTCCCAATCAAATCTGATAATCTTATAGATACCTTAATTCAATTTACTATTATTTAGTTTAGAAATATTTATTTAATAAATTCAATATCACTTAAATAAGGCTCAAACTTGAAATATTCGTAAATCAAACTTAAAACATCATCAAATTTTACTTAGCTTAAATTTTAGAATTTAACCATATATAAAAAATATTTATATAATATCAAAATTAGTATATATATAAACCCTTATTTTCCAAAACCCATAGAAAATCACTTTAAAATATTTTATATATAGACCACGGTGCCTGTATATAATTTTCTATCCTATGGTCAAGTGATATAGATATTTATCATTTCAATCCGAAATTTTAAAAATAAAAGTCTACGGTTATATATCATTTCAAACCGTAATCCCGAATGGAATGAAAATACATAATAACTTGCAGTTTATATAAAATATAGCATTCATTCATCCAAATATCAATAAACAACCATTTATTACAATCATCATCCAATTTAAACAAAACATCAATATAAAGCATATAAAATATAACAGGCATTAACGAATAGTTTATATTCAATAAAAATTAATAACTGTTTAACTGGCAGTTTATATGAAATAATAAATAAATTTAACTGTCAAGTTATATGCAATAATAAAATTAAATAACAAGTTAATTTAAATAAATGCTATCTAACTGAGATGATGATTAAATATATGCCCAAACAATCATATATAAATTTTAAATCACATCAAAATTTAATTTAACAAACATAAGAAATTTTAGAAGTTGTGAGTGGGTTAAAACACTCACCTTTTGAATTTTAAATTGAATTTAAATTCAATTTAAACCCAAAAATTTGACCGTCTCAGAATTCGTCCAAACCAGCGTCATCAGGTCTGGAATTTCAATACGATCCCAGCAAAACAAACCGCGCATGAATCCGAGTCCGTATGCAAAAGTTATGAAAATTTGAAGATCGGAAAATTCTGGTCCTGAGTCGACTTCGAGTTCAACCCGGTCCGCCGCCTCAAATACCCGATGCTTGCTCTGAGTTTTTGCCAAAACGACCCGGAGACCCGATTCATTTTCTTCGTGACCCGAAGTAGCTCCAGGGTTTTTCCCCGTGAAACCCGAAGCGCGACCCGAAGCGCGTAAATCTCAATTTTTTTTTTTATTTGAAATTATATTTTGGAATTTGGGAATTAGGTTTTGTCTGCCATTGGAATGAGGAGCTAAGAAGAAGATGAATTGTACGTACAGACAAATGATGATTAGGGAGGCTAGGGTTTATAACATGATATATATAGGTAGGGTTGACATTTGAATGGATGGATAAGATAGATTTACGCGCTAACACCAAAGTGGTCCAAAAAGCCCGTTCTGTCTCCGGAACGAAATTGGGTAAACCCATATATCAAAATAGGTGTTTTAAAATATTTTAAACGCAATGGAAAAGGTTTCAAGTCCAAATTCCATCGT
Organism: Allium fistulosum; assembly: GCA_030737815.1. Taxonomy (NCBI): domain Eukaryota; kingdom Viridiplantae; phylum Streptophyta; class Magnoliopsida; order Asparagales; family Amaryllidaceae; genus Allium; species Allium fistulosum. The sequence continues at coordinate 859,493,051 of CM060907.1, forward strand.
ATGAAGAAGTTATGCTAAAATCAAAAATTTTAAATTGATTTCAATTGATTACAATTGCATTTATTTCAAGGCGTTTCGAGTCCGTACGATCAAATGACAAATCCGATTGTTACGAAACTTGAAACACTATTATAATGCACCGTTACGGATCTAATGAAACTTGTTTCATCGAAATCAGAGTCAGTGGCCAAAAAGGCAAATTTTATATTAATTAAATGAAATTAAATTAAATTAATTAAATCGAATTTTATATTTCAATTATAGAATTGCAATTTTTCACCTTTATACTTCTCAATCATTTGCAATTATTTAAACAAAATTTAAATGTCAATTTAGAGAAAATAATTTATCAATTGAAATGCTCTATCTTAAATTTTCATTATATTCAAAATTATAAATTTTAGTTCCCAAAATTTCTATTAAATTGAATTTACCCATAATTATTTCATTCATAATTCCAAATAGAAGGGCGTACCATTGGATTTAAAATTTCACATAAATATTTCCCGTTTTCAACTAAAATTTTAAATTACAGTAATAATTACATATTTGAGTTCATTCGTTTGCAATAAATTCAACTATTATAATCTAAATAAATTAACTCACTATTAAAGGTTCAAATTCTATAATTCATAAATTTTACCATCTTGATTTACTTATTAATTTGTAATTCTTTAAACAAATTCCCGTCTCAGTTTAAAGTAGCTTAATTCTCTCATTAAAGAATTTATTTCGATTTCTTAAAATAAACCCTCATTATAAATTGAATCCCATTTTATCCTAATAAGTTTCAAATTAAATGGATAAGTTCCAAATTCAACCTTTAACTTACACTTAAGTTTAGGTAAAATCAATTTATGACGTATTTCCCTTTTAGTTATTACTTTACTTGCTTCTAGTATTAATTTCTCAATTAATCCACATTATTAAAGTAACGCTTTTAATAAATATGACCCTATGATTACTCAACATTTAATGAACGTTATTTCATTTCCCATTAGTGTAACCTTCATTTATTTTATTATCACTTATTACAAATTCTAATTCCATTAACAAATAAGCAGGTAATTTAAAATATATGTTACAAATTTTGAATTAGTCACTATTCGTTATTATTGACCTTAATTTAGCATCACTTACCTTGCATTAACGTTGTTGCTTAACAATCCCTACCCAATTGCAATTTTATATTCAAATGAATACATTTACTCTTTCCGTTATGGAATTAATTATCAATAAGGCACATCTAATTATCATTATTGATTTTATACAATTTCCATTAACTGTACATTCAATTGCTATTCAATGTATATTTATTCATTAATCAATTCGATATATACGTTTGTTTCCTTCTATTTGATTTATAACCTAATATACATTTACCCAAATTCTATTTCAATTACATTCATTAATTGGTGTTGCATTGAAATCTAATTTATTAGCTTATATCACATTTTTACCATTAATTACAATTGGCTTACTAATTTTTATTCAATACCATAAATAAATAACATATTATTCAATACTTACTCTTGTTTCTCATATTCTATTTAAAAATCAAATCATAACATTTACATTATTTTATTGAATTGAAATTTCATTTTAAATATATATATATATATATATATATATCTTTTTTTTAGTTAACTTTTAATTACAATTGCTACATCTAATTCCTAACATTCATTTTACTATAAATTATGGAAATTATGACAAACTTAGTTAACGAAATTCATGGGTCGTTACACTCTCCCCTACTCAAAACTTTTTGTCCCCGAAAAGGAAAAAGAAGGGAGAAGGAAGAATTAGATAAACAATACATCTTATTCAAAATATTAACTTATAAACACTAATTTACAAAATTTATTACTTTATATAAAATATACCCATTTTAATCATTATATCTTTTTATACTTAAATGAATAAAGTTTTGGAAAAACAATTCAAAATAATTTTCTAAGTCCAAAAATTTCAAAAAATTTCGGCGGAGTCTCCTTTGTACGGAGAGACTCGGGAGAAAATATAATATTAAATATAATAAAATATCACTTATAATATCCAAAATATTATATCCCAACACGGGAAAATATATATAAATAGCGTTATAAATCGTAATCCGAAACGTACCTATTTGTCAGGCATTTTACGCTTAATTTATGGAACCAAAAGCAGTAGCAATTGCTTCCATACCTGCATTCCACTTATAAATCCAAAGGGTTAACTATTTATATGAAGTGAAATATTTAAGAGGTTTCAATCATTAACACACATCAATACAACAACCATCAATTTCAACAAACAGCATACATAACAAATACAAAGCAACCAATCAAACAAACAAACAAATTGTTGTTCACGTTCAAAACCTTTAAATTGTATGGGATGAAGAATAAACTACTAGCGCATCATTTACTCAACAGCCTTAGATAAAACTAAATAGATCATTCATTCATCCAATCCAAATTTTAAAGTATCCTACCCAAACAACCATAACCCAAAACAACAACAATCAGAACAACAATCAACTTAACTTATTATTAATCTCCTTTCATATCTTTGTTGTTTGATTTTCTTTTTATTTATACAGTGATTTATCTTTTTAATTTACATTTTACCCATTAAATGTTTGCTTCATTTATTTTTACTTATTACCTACAATTATTCAATTAACACAGGTCATGCTAGTTCCCTTTTATTTCGTTATAATTATTCATTCATTTATTATAGCATGTCCTCACTTTTTTTTCTTCTTTTTTACGTTTATAATCATCTATTTGTCATACTTACCTTTAATTATATTTACTTGGTAAAATTTCAATTATACCTTAAGTTTATAACATTAAATTCTCATTTAATAGCGATTTCATTGAATACTTTCATTATTTCAAATTTCTACTTGTATAATATTCTATTACAATTTAAACACTTCAACTTTTAATATTTGGTAAGTTATATATGTTATTTAAAGGTGTAATTGAAAGTTATACAAGTTTCTCATTTCTTTTAATTAATTCATTGTTCAATAAATTTTTACCTTTGTCCTATAAGTTAATATTTCAACTTCCTCTTTATTTCCATTATAACTTAGCATTAAATCTCTTACCTAAATTTAGAGGTTTCAATTATTAATTACTTACCTTTCATTTCACAACAATAATTGAACAATTCATTAACGGAAATTTAAGAATTAAATACCGGGTTAAATTTCAAATTTATTTTAAAATAATAGATAAATGTATATACTTACCGTTTATATGTCCAATTATATTTAAAACAATTTAAAATATTTATTTGTTTATCAAAAATAAATCTGAAGTAAAACTACTACAGTGGTCTTCCCACTTCGAAACTCGAAAATGAACGTCGATGATGCGTGCACTCATCATCGAAATTATTTTCCAGCGACAGAGAGGGGAGTACAGAACTTATCTCTTTCCAAAATTTTCTTTAAAACAATTCTTTCAAATTATGTTGAAATATTTATATCATAAAATACTTATAAATAATATTATTATTATATTCCAAAACCATTCAAAAGAATTTTTTTTCAAAAATCCTGGAACTCAAATTCAAAAATTTCCAATTTGATTTATTTTATTTTCAATCTTATTTCAACTATTATTTATTAATTTCATTACCTAACAACCAATCTATTACAACCAATATATACCTTTATAAAATATTTTACTTTATATATAGAAAATATAATAGGCAAAATTATTTCATTCACCTATACTAAAAACAAATATTATGTCGGTCTGTCCTATTAAGTGTTTAGATCCCTATTGATGTCATAGCGTCCCATGCACCAACTAGAATTTATAAATACAAAACAGAACAGATTAACACAATATTAAAACCTTTTTATAACACTAACAAATACGCTCTCTCATATATATACACTCAGCGACTCCCATAGGGTATTACTACCCTATTAATAAAGAGTCAGACCCCACAAAGCTAAGGTTTATCGCTAAACCAAAGCTCTGATACCAGATGTAACATCCCACCTTTTTGTATGCTTAAGCAGACACATGTGCCAACTTAAACCATACAGGAGGGCGGATTGTTATGGGGTAAATAAGAAAAAGTGGAGAAATAAAAGAAACAAAATAGAATCTTGCAGCGGAACGATAAAATATAATAATCAAATAACAATTCATGAAGCTGTTTTACAAAACATTTGATTTTACTTATACAATACATATCAGAGTTACACATACCAGAGAATGATAATAAATGCAGCGGAATACAATGGTGTAGTGGAATATAATAAATAGTAGTAATAAAATCTTCGTCTTCGTCCTCCAGAAATAGAGCCTTCAAATCCTGAAATGCTGAGGCTGACCCGAGCGAATTGAAAAGACAAAACACTCGAGTCAGAACTAAAAGATCTTATGTAAGTTAAATCAATGAAATAAATATGAGTGTAAACGGCGTCAGAGATGTTTACGGGTTTTGACATCTCCTATCCAGTGTCTAACGTGAGTGCAGTAACTTAAGAAATGTTCGGGATTCACATCTCTTAAGGATCCGTTAAACTATCTACTATGTAATAATATACGCTATATACAGTAGTGTCTAATCAGTAAAGTATAATCATATAGAAAATAGCATTAAGGGGATGGAGAACCTTAACGCGGTCGGATCTTAAAATCATAATCGTAGTAAAGCTCGATATGGTAGGTGACACGGCACAACTAGGCAATGCCAGGGTAGATATACCAATTACGCACACGGACTGATGGATACGCATAGCAGCCACTACCGTTCCACCTCGAACAACACTCCCAAATCGGAGGATGGCCATCAAATCAATCACAAGTAAGAGTATAATATCGAAGAAATGTGTCCGAGAAGAGGTGCTACCTCACTGGTCCGAGATCGCTCCTGTTTTAGCCACCTTATGCCAACTCACGGGAGTTGGGTCCACGTATATACCTTAGGATCGTCGCCACCATCCTACTTCATTTTGGAACTCCACCGCGTACACAGTTGTCAAAGTGGTTTTCGGTATCGACAGAGAGTATGTCCATATCCGATCCCGGTCTCTTTAACAACCAATCGTTATTATAACACCGTGGTCATTTAAAAATATATATATTTTTAAAAACACAATCATTGCCCTTTCAAAACATATCCTTTACTACAAAATAGTATATACTTTAAAACCAAAATATTTTTGCCATTTCAAAACATATCCTTTACTTCAAAATAGTATATACTTTAAACCAAAATATTATTACTATTTCAAACCCAAATTATCAATGTATTATTTCCATTTCAAAACCCAATTCAATAATATATCATTTCCATTTCCAAAACAATTCAATAATATCTCATTTAAATAAAACCAAATTTCCAATCATTAATCTTTCTCAAATTTAGATAACTTGAAATATTCTTTTAAATCATCCTAAACCCAAACCACATTTTGAAGTCATATTTCGAAATTTTCAATTTCAATAGGTTTCAAATCCATATATTCACAGATAATTCTTAAATAAATTCTATTTCAAATAAATTCATTTTCCAAACCATATTACTTTCAAAGTTATAACAATTTCGAAAACCAATACTTTGAAAAACAATAATACCTTAATTTCAATAAAACATTTCAATCTTGATATATTTCAAGACTTTAAATATTCCGAAAATATTTAACAACCCGCATATTTATCGATTTTATATTTAAATATTTTATTTAAATATTTTATCGTTAGTCGGATGTTAGTCCGAAAAGCTATTTTTTGCATACGGTCAAATTAGGACTCGAGACCACCTCCATTGAGTTCAAAATGACGTTTGCGATCTTTTTGAGTGTAAACTTCGATATGTTTGGAGATAGTGAAATTTTCGTCACTTTTTGCTTTGAGCTTTTGGTTTGGGCTGAACCACTTCTTAGTCAATCCCAACCCCCTCCTCTCTTCATTACCTTACTTCTTTTTCCTTATACTCAAGATTTTACAACAATGGAGAGAGGAATGGGAAATTAAAACTCCAAACCCTAGTTTTCATTTACAAATCAAGTTCTAGCTCCAAACTAATAGAAGAAGCTTTGGTAAGTCTCCTCTTCTTCTTCTCCAACTCATTCTTTTATCAATTTCAGAAATTCCTAAACCTAACTTTGGGAATGTTCTCCTTTTTGAGCATAGATTCAAGCTCATTTGGGTTGTGTTGAAGAGTGGTTGATTCTCCATTTGCTTTCAAGCTCCTTCTTCATTGTTTTTGTGAAAAGGTGAGATTTTTATCTCACATCTATGTCTATATCTATCTTTGTTGTTAGGTATGAATTCCTAACACTTATCCATGCGTATTTGATATTGGATTGGATTGATTTGGTGTGTATTCCATTTTTTGGTGTTTTGAAATCAAAATTCTATGAAAATCCTTTTATGGATGTTTAAACATGTTTTGGTGATGCATCGAAGTGCCTATAGGGCTGGGTTGCCGATTGGCGTAAACCCTTAGTGTTCGTCGCTCGTTCGATCGCATTTTGGTTCGAATTCGTCGATTTTTAAGCTAGGCTGTTTTTTTTGCCTAGCAGAAAAATTCAGACATCTGAAATAAATTTCAGACGTCTGTCACCAAATTTAGACGTCTGTGACAAAAATACAGACGTCTGTGATAAAATATAGACGTCTGTAACAAAAAATTTAGACGTCTGTAACAAAAAATTTAGACGTCTGAATATAGTTCAAAATGTTTTTTACTCTCTGTTTCAATTTTTGACCTCTAAGCCGTCTGTCATAAAAATTCAGACGTCTGAGATAAAATTTAGACGTCTGTCACAAAAATTTAGACGTCTAAACTGCTGATTTTGCCTAATTTGCCTATTTTCGAGTAAATTTCCAAGGTTTATCGATTTTTGTCGATCCGACTTATTGTTATCAATTATTATCGACTTTGATGACTTCTTTCTTTGGATTTTTGAGAATATCCATTTTTGATGGATTCGTTATTGATTTCTTTGGACTTTATTCACGTCTTCGAATGTGAATTTCGATGATTGATTGTTTCTACAATCGTTTTTGTGATTTGTCACTTCAAAAATATAAAGGTTTCAATACTAGTAGTAAATATCAAAACTTCATCAAAACGATTTCAACTCTATTTTATTACAAAGCTCTTTTTCCTAAACCGTCTTCCAATCTATTAGTATATACAAGCCTTTACTTCACTCGGATGAGAAATCTTATTAAACGACTTAGCAAAACAGGTGGTATGAAACGCTTGCGTTTACTTCGTCGGTTAATTCTTGGACTTGTTCGACTGAACCTCTTGTGACAATTTTCCAGTGAAGACCTACAGTTTGTTCGTAAATATTTGAGTTAAGCTAGTGGTTATGGGACATGAAGCTAAACTCTTATATTTACTAGCTTAGTGTAATTGACACTTCTTGATGATCATGACGATCATTTTTGTGATTTAGACTAGCAACTGTGCGATGTCTCTTTGTCTGCGAGGGAGACTAAACCTCGCTTGTGTGATGTTTCACCATCACATAGAAATGGGGTAGCGACCCATGGTCTTCGGGCCGTTCGTGTTTCAAAATTTAATGGATAGCTTCCATGAGATAGCTTCTCGTTCTTGTGTTACACGTGTTGGTGAGTTTTCATGCTCCCGTTCTTGTGATAAGCCTCCCCCTTATTGTGATTTCTGGATTTCTTGTGATGATTTCTAGAATTTTGTGCTTCACCAATTTCTGTGATTTCTATTGATAAGTTTTATTAATCTTTGTGCATTGGTGAATTCGTGTGTCATTGACTTGTTATGAATACTAGTTTAGGGTATGATACCCTATTTTATCTTTGAGAAGATTCTTGTGATATTGATTAATCTCTTGTTGATTATCATTTTCATACTTATAGTAGTATACCGTTATGGTTATTACATGTTCATGTCATGTCGTTTACTTTATACCATATCATTTGATATTTATAGCTAGACTGATCCGTTTATTATTTTCTTATAAATAATACTCGGGTCAGACCGAGATGTTACAGGTGCTTCTGCTTGACTTCTCTTCAAGACTATTCTGACTTTTGGCTTACTACACAGATTAGTAGTTTTTGGATGTACACATTTGAGATATAGACTCTATGTTGTGTACTTATTCTTTAGTATAGCACGTGCTACTATTCTTTTGTATTATCGTGGATCTTTTAGACCACTACTCTGATGTACACTTTCATGTGTTATATATTTATTCATATCTTTTTCCGCCTTTGTGATATGGATGTCTGTGACTGATTTTTGTTATGTTTACTTCTATGTTTGTTTCCGAAGATTATATATAGCCACCGTGTGATAGCTTTGAGTTTGTACCGGTAGGTCGGATTTCCTCCTTAAATGAAATGCATGCTATACTATCTGACATATCGGTGCTCGCCCAAAGAAATTACATGGATGGTCGCTCCTCAACAGCCTTATCCTCCGTGCTAGTTGACAGCATTACTCCGTAGTGTTCTTGGCTAGCATGGGTATAGAGGTAGGGCGTCACAGCTTGGTATCAGAGCCAAACTTCGGAACAATGTAGAATAACTTAACAAGGATCATCGTCCTAAGTCCAACTTAGGAGTCGTGCCTTAGGATTTAAGTCGAGTCTTTGAACCGACTCATCCTATTTCCTTTTATGCATCCTTGTTATATCTATCAAGATTTGCTTGATATTTACTTGGAGAATAACTTAACAAGGATCATCGTCCTAAGTCCTTCTTAGGAGTTGTACCTTAGGGTTAATTCGAGTCTTCGTACCGATTCATCCTATTTTCTTTTATGATTCCTTGTTTTATCTATCAAGATTGCTTGATATTCATTCTGAGAATAACCTTTTTCTTCTTCTTTCTTTCTTTCTTAAAGAAAAAGAGATGGTTAGTTCTGGCAGTCCTAGCGCTGGTCAATCCAGTAGTCCTTCTCTGGATGGCGTATTCATGTCTGCCCAACAACTTTTGGATCTTGCTAAGAATCAAAGGTTTATCTGTGCTTTGTGTAAGAACCCCGAAATAGTTTTACCTCTGAAACTTGAAGTTCCTTTCAATCAACTTGTGGATATCACTCTTCGACATGAAGAGGCTGATAAAGGAATTGATAGTAATATTGGGATTTCCATAAAGAGGCATATTAAGTTCAAAAGCCCTTATCCCGATAAGAAGGTAAAGCAACCTACTTTGGTAGCAAAGACTCTAAACTCTTTTTGTAGAGGATGCTACAATTGTAATTCTAAGTACCACTACGCAAAGGAGTGTTCGGAACCACTCTTTTGTCATTATTGCAAAAATTCAAGTCATCATATTTCTGTCTGCCCCATACTTCTGAGCAAGAAGAAAATGGAACCAGAAACTTCGGTAGCCAAGACTCCTACCGCTAGTCGTAAACAATGTTACAATTGTGGTTCCACAGACCATTATGTTATTAAGTGCCCGAAACCCCTTTATTGCTGCTATTGCAAAGGCTTGGGTCTCCAAACTTCCAAACAAGAGAGAGGGAAAGCTAAATGTTGTTCAAGCCCCTAGTGACTCTTCTCTTGGTCAAGGTATCCATTCTATCCTTGATGACATTTATTTTGTGATTATCTTATTCGAGTTCTTTTTGATATGAGTTTCGTCTCATTATTTTTATATCAAAAGAACTTATGATTCATTTTCTTTAAACATTTCTGGGCTTGATGATTTCTTTGAAAATTGCGAATCTGGTTGGTGGATCCGCAACACTCAATTTGCTTTTTTATGGATGTCGAAATTTTTTCATATGATTTTCCTTTCTGAACCGATTTGCACATTCTGCGTTGTTTAGGTTTCGGAATTGATTTGCGTGGAAGGATTGGCTTAATCATTATGAGGCCCATATCCTATTTTTCCGAATGGACTATTCATTTTTGACATTTTAATCTGTTAAGCAGATTCATATTTTTCCTTTGTGATTTCGATTCCAAATTAATGGAATCATCTTATTCTTTAAACTCACATGCTGAGTAAAGAATTATTTCTCTCAATTGAGTAGTTGTGAATTTTCCGGAATCTTTGAGCTTGTATTAGGATCATCACCTAAGCAATCTTTTAAGAGGTGTTAAGGCCTTTCCAGTTTGACCTTGCCATCGGATTTCATTGGCTAGGAGTTGCAGGAGTTAGCATTCCGCTTACCACATTCCGCACTCGTTATAATTCTTATGAATGACTTATTATGTCATTCGGTTTATCTAACTCATTTCATCCATTTTATAAATAGAGTATTCTATGAATATCTCAATAATTCCATTCTTGTATCTATTAATTTTGGATGAAAATAAAATTTTAAAATTTTGTAAATCTTTTTCATAAGATTTATTTAAAAGTACAAATTGATTTTTCATTAAACAAGCAAAGAATATTCTCAAAACTTTTAAGAGATATTTTCATCATATAGAAGATGATTTTGTGATTGTATTGCCCATTGAGTGCTTTAAGAATTCTGGTCGATGCGCTTGATCAACGTTATCGATAGGGATTTCCTAAACGCTTTGATGAGACAGTCAGACACAATAAATTGACTTGTAAAATGTAAACTTTTCTATAAAGGTAATTGTGATTCTGAAAGTTTTAGCTTTTTGGGAAAGAAGATTGAATTCTTCCTTTTCGATACTCTTATCCTTGTGACTCCCGAAGGGAACCAAAACTTTATCTTTTGTACCAATGCTAATCGTATTGGTTTAGGTGCCATTCTTTTGCAAAAGAGAGCGCGCAATCACTTGTGCTTCTAAATCCTAAAAGCCGATCGAGGCTAGGTATGTCACTTATGATCTGGTACTCGCGGCTATTGTTTTTGCTTTCAAAGTTTGGCATCATCATCTTGCGGAAGAAATTTGTTCTCCACCTCGATTATAAATTATTGGGATATCTATTTTCTCATAAGGAATTTAATTTGTGTCAACCACGTTGGCTCGAATCCCTTGTATCTTATGATCTTTTTACCAAGTTCATCGGACGTTTCGATGTACTTTGTTTTGTTGAGCTTCATCTCACTTCTTTTATGGACTAGCGTCTGATGTTCTTTTATGGTGTTCGGTCCATTAGACGTACCGTTTTTGTACTACGACGGTGTTCCGAATTATTTGAGTTTCCATTCATTGGACGTACCGTTATTGTACTATGTCGATGTTCGGAGTTAATCGTGTTGCCAATACCCTTAGTCTTAAGCAACAGACAGTTATTTCTTTGATGATATCCGAATGGAATGATTTCGAGATTTCCTCCACTTGTGAGATTCGGGATCATGAATTCTAATTCATGTTCATCTCTTGTTTTATGTAGCCTTGAGGCTCATCCTTCTCTTTTAGACTGCATTCTTGAAGCTCTAAGGCTAGATACCGAATTGGCTCTTCTTAGCCAAAGTTGTAGGGTTAAAAGTAATATTGAAAGTTGAAAGACTTCGATTTGGTTTTCGTGGCGGCATTCGAAAATTTGGTAGACTTATCGTACCAAATATTAGTGATCTTCGTAAAGATACTTTAGAAGATTCTCATCATTCTGAATTTACCATTCCTCCCGGTAGTAGTAAAATGCACGCAGATGTGAAGCGACTTTATTATTGGGAGTGAATGAAATCTGATATTGCTAACCTTGTTAAGTTTTGCATGACTTGCCATCTTTTTAAGGCCGAACAACAAAGGCCTGGTAGGTTATTGCAACCTTTAGTAATTCCAATTTGGAAGTGGGACCAAATTTCCATGGATTTTAGTGATGGCATTTCCCGTTCTTGTTCGGGTCATGATAGCTTGTGGGTGATAGTTGATAGACTTACTATATCCGCCCATTTTATTTCCGTTCGGTCTAACCGAACCGTTTCTCTTTTGGCCAAACTCTTTATCAAGGAAATTGTTAAATTGCGTGGTGTCCCTACTTCTATTGTTAGCAATCGCGATCCATTGTTTAATAGTGGATTTTGGAAAAGTCTTCGAGATTTTTAACACCGCTTATCACTCCTAGTCCGATGGACAAATCGAGCGTGTGAATCAAACGCTTGAAGATCTTCTTCGTTCTTGTGTGCTTGACTTTGGTGGAAGTTGGGAAGATCATATTTCACTTGTTGAATTTTACTATAATAACAGCTTCCAATATAGCATTGGTATGGCTCCTTTTGAGGCACTCTATGGAAGGCCATGCTGATCTCCTTCTTGTTGGCTTGAGGCCGGTGAGAAGCTGGTCTTAGGTCCAGACTTTATTCGGGATTCCACAGAAAAGATTGAACTTATTCGACATAGGATGAAAGAAGCCCAGAGTAGACAAAAATCCTATGCCGATAACCGAAGAAGGAGATTAGAATTTTCTGTTGGTGATCTTGTATTTATTCGTGTTTCACCAATGAAGGGTGTTGTATGTTTCAGTCGATCGGGAAAGTTAGCGCCTCGATATATTGGGCCATTTCCTATCACTGAACTATTGGCTCCATGGCTTATCGCCTTTCATTACCGGCTCAGTTTTCTGCCATGCATGACGTGTTCCATGTTTCTCAATTATGGAAATGTCTTCGGGATTCCGAATCTATTCTTGAGCCCGGTGTTGTGGAAGAGATAGAAGTTTCGCCTAATTTAACTTATGAGCAGCACCCTATTCGAATTATTGCTTCGGAGGTTAAACGACTTCGAAATAAAGATGTTCCGCTTGTTAAAGTTCAATGGTCCTCAAATCCTAAGGATTGCTCTTGGGAATCTAGAGAATTCATCGAGCGTACACATCCGGACCTACTTACTCCTACTCTTTGAGGTAAACTTCTTATTTCAAATTTCTTTTGTGTTAATATGCTTTTATGGTTGTTACTTTTTATTTCCATCTTATTTATTGCGAGGACGCAATTTCTTTAAGGAGGGAAGTCTGTAACAACCCGCATATTTATCGATTTTATATTTAAATATTTTATTTAAATATTTTATCGTTAGTCGGAAGTTAGTCCGAAAAGCTATTTTTTGCATACGGTCAAATTAGGACTCGAGACCACCTCCATTGAGTTCAAAATGACGTTTGCGATCTTTTTGAGTGTAAACTTCGATATGTTTGGAGATAATGAAATTTTCGTCACTTTTTGCTTTGAGCTTTTGGTTTGGGCTGAACCACTTCTTCGTCAGTCCCAACCCCCTCCTCTCTTCATTACCTTACTTCTTTTTCCTTATACTCAAGCTTTTACAACAATGGAGAGAGGAATGGGAAATTAAAACTCCAAACCCTAGTTTTCATTTACAAATCAAGTTCTAGCTCCAAACTAATAGAAGAAGCTTTGGTAAGTCTCCTCTTCTTCTTCTCCAACTCATTCTTTTATCAATTTCAGAAATTCCTAAACCTAACTTTGGGAATGTTCTCCTTTTTGAGCATAGATTCAAGCTCATTTGGGTTGTGTTGAAGAGTGGTTGATTCTCTATTTGCTTTCAAGCTCCTTCTTCATTGTTTTTGTGAAAAGGTGAGATTTTTATCTCACATCTATTTCTATATCTATCTTTGTTGTTAGGTATGAATTCCTAACACTTATCCATGCGTATTTGATATTTGGATTGGATTGATTTGGTGTGTATTCCATTTTTTGGTGTTTTGAAATCAAAATTCTATGAAAATCCTTTTATGGATGTTTAAACATGTTTTGGTGATGCATCGAAGTGCCTATAGGGCTGGGTTGCCGATTGGCGTAAACCCTTAGTGTTCGTCGCTCGTTCGATCGCATTTTGGTTCGGATTCGTCGATTTTTGAGCTAGGCTGTTTTTTTTTGCCTAGTAGAAAAATTCAGATGTCTGAAATAAATTTCAGACGTTTGTCACCAAATTTAGACGTCTGTGACAAAAATACAGACGTCTGTGATAAAATATAGACGTCTGTAACAAAAAATTTAGACGTCTGAATATAGTTCAAAATGTTTTTTACTCTCTGTTTCAATTTTTGACCTCTAAGCCGTCTGTCATAAAAATTCAGACGTCTGAGATAAAATTTAGACGTCTGTCACAAAAATTTAGACGTCTGAACTGCTGATTTTGCCTAATTTGCCTATTTTCGAGTAAATTTCCAAGGTTTATCGATTTTTGTCGATCCGACTTATTGTTATCAATTATTATCGACTTTGATGACTTCTTTCTTTGGATTTTTGAGAATATCCATTTTTGATGGATTCGTTATTGATTTCTTTGGACTTTATTCACGTCTTCGAATGTGAATTTCGATGATTGATTGTTTCTACAATCGTTTTTGTGATTTGTCACTTCAAAAATATAAAGGTTTCAATACTAGTAGTAAATATCAAAAATTCATCAAAACGATTTCAACTCTATTTTATTACAAAGCTCTTTTTCCTAAACCGTCTTCCAATCTATTAGTATATACAAGCCTTTACTTCACTCGGATGAGAAATCTTATTAAACGGCTTAGCAAAACAGGTGGTATGAAACGCTTGCGTTTACTTCGTCGGTTAATTCTTGGACTTGTTCGACTGAACCTCTTGTGACAATTTTCCAGTGAAGACCTACAGTTTGTTCGTAAATATTTGAGTTAAGCTAGTGGTTATGGGACATGAAGCTAAACTCTTATATTTACTAGCTTAGTGTAATTGACACTTCTTGATGATCATGACGATCATTTTTGTGATTTAGACTAGCAACTGTGCGATGTCTCTTTGTCTGCGAGGGAGACTAAACCCCGCTTGTGTGATGTTTCACCATCACATAGAAATGGGGTAGCGACCCATGGTCTTCGGGCCGTTCGTGTGTCAAAATTTAATGGATAGCTTCCATGAGATAGCTTCTCGTTCTTGTGTTACACGTGTTGGTGAGTTTTCATGCTCCCGTTCTTGTGATAGGCCTCCCCCTTATTGTGATTTCTGGATTTCTTGTGATGATTTCTGGAATTTTGTGCTTCACCAATTTCTGTGATTTCTATTGATAAGTGTAGGATCTAGATTAACCCTAGAGGGGGGGTGAATAGGGTTATCGCAAATTTTCTTAAATTAAACGCGGAAGTAAACAGCAGATAAATAAATATGCAGTAAAGTAAATCACACACAGAATTTACCCAGCTTCGGCAACCCCTGCCTACTGCTGCATTCCCAGATTTCTATTAGAGTTAAACAGTATCCCGCTTACAAACACTCTGACAGACTCGCAGACACTCGCTCCCGCTCACAAACACTCCTACAGACTCGCACACCCTGCTCCGCCTATAGAGTTTCGTTTACTCGCAAACTCTGCTCCCGCCTATAGAGCTTTGCAAACTCGCAGCCTCCCTGCTCACTGAACTAACCCTAACTAGACAATCTGACAACACCTAAACCCTAGGTGGTGATTAATTCTAACTGGTCTTTGACAATACAAACTGAAAAACAAAATACTGTTTTAAACTTGGAGCAAAATAGAAATTTAAACTCGATAACTAATTTTGCTCTAGAAAGATAATCCCGGCCCAAAACAAAATAATTAAAACCCTAATTAAATAGACCAGCCCACTATTATTTTGAATAAAATTATCGGCCCGATTCCTTCTTTAGTTCGATCCCTTTGCTTTTCTTTTTCTTTGGCCCAATTCAATTCACTATCCCAATCCCTTTTTGTTTATTAGAATGTCGGCTCGATCCTTTGAGAAATGGCGATCGATTCTCTGGCGATTCTCTCTGGAAAATAAAGGCGGCTGTGAAATTTCTTTTCTCGTTCGATCTGAAAATAGAGAGTCGGCTTTGTTCGATGTTCTTGACTATTACTTGATCTTTGTTGCCCTGGGATTCGTGGTACTGTGATTTAGGGTTTTCAAATTTTGGAGCTTCGTTCCCCTTTGTGCTCGGCTTTGCTTGAGATTTCGATCTGTGCTTGGCTTCGACTGATCTGATGTTTGATCGAGTTCGTCTCCGGTATGTGATTATTTGCCTTGTTGCTTTACTGGTTATTGCTTATTGAACTCGATAGATTTTGCCGATGATGTATTGTGTGTTTATATAGGGTTTATAACCCTTGATTTTCGTTCGTACATTCTTTGTTTGAATTTGTCACCTGATATAGCTTGGTCGTTGATTTTCGTATGGATGTTTGAGATGATTTACGACTTGTTCAATTCATATATATTTTTCTTGATATCCACGGTGTTGAATTTGACCTGTTCGAACTTTCCCTGGTCATCACGTTTCTGACCTGTTCATATGCGTATATTTTTTTTTGATTATATTGTTCGAACTTGTTGCCTTGGTAATCATGGTTGTGAATTTTTGAACTCGTCTGTTGACATTGGCTTTGACTTTGCACTAGTACCATTCACCGTTGATCTAAGTACTTCCAACTTGTTTCTTCTCTGACCTTCACTGATATAGTTGTTTTTGTGATTTATTCTGGCCTTGTCGACTTCACTGTGAATTCTGTGACTTCTCTGCAGTTTTCTCCATGTTGACTTCACTGTGAATTATGGTTTTGATTTTCTATTTTGCCTTGGTCCATATTGTCGAGCTCTGTTATACTTGACCATTTCCGTTTATTCTGACATCACCTCTGTTTCACTTGAACCTGTTCACTGTGTTGTACATGTATTTGAATCTTGTAGCTTGTATTCTCTGCTGCATATCAACTTGCTCATGTGCATTTTGATTCATGTAGATGATTCTGCATTATGTAGCTACTGTAGTACATTGGTTTAGGTTGCTGTGTTCATCACTGTTACATTGTTGTATTGTCTTTAACTTGTGATGATCATCTGTTCATCACTGTAGTCTTTGTAGTTGCTCTCTGTATACTTGAACTGATGTATTTGACTTGAGTTGACGGTTTTGAGTTCCCTGTGTAGTAGTCTGATGACCTGTAGCTTCACTTGAGTTGTTGGACTGCTGCACTCATGTAGATATCTACTGACTTGAAATTTGGTTCTATACTTTGGCATTTGGTCTGGATGTTGTTCCTCGACTTTGCATAGTTCAGTAGCACTCTTGCTTTTGTTCTGAGCTGAACTTGATTGTCAGTGTACATGTATGCTTTAACTTGCTTGATTTCTCTGTGTACATGCACAGTTCATTGTTGCAGTGATATTTGATATTTTGGTCGAGGCCATTTGCACTTGTGTTGAATCTGATTTTGATTTGACCTTGTGCACACGAGTTGGTATTTTATTTATATTGCACCTGAGTTGAACCCGATAGTCTGGGTTTGACCTGTGCTCACCTGTCCCTGTTACTATATCAAGTGTATATACATATATCGGTGTGCACGGTCTTGTGGCATGTACAGTGATGCACTGTGCATGTCACAATGTTCATATGTGATGAATTCAAATATAAATGATGACGAACAACCCAAATAACTGAGGCAAACATTTTTTTTCAAAATTCATATTTTGTTTTATACTGCAAAAACATTTCCTTTTCAATTTTACTGCGTGAATGTATATTTCTGCAGATTGCTCAGATGCTGGATTCAAACTGGAATGAAGTTGAAGATAAATACGAGTGTGAGTGATATGTAGTGAGGAAATGATGTAACTATGAAATCGTGATGTAATTGTATTGTGATCAAAAATGATGTATATAGTGAGAGCTTGAAATTGTACTATCAAAAATGTAATAAATATTTATTTGAATAAAATATTCGTTTGAATTCAAATTCTGTGTTATTTATTTTATTCAGTAAATATCTATTTAATCTGTGAAAAATAAAATAGTACAATATCAAATACATTTAAATGAATGTATATATGTTTATTATCATCAAACAAAAGGCATATACATGCATATTCCACAATCTCCCCCTTTTGATGATAACAAACATATATTTAAGATTTTGACTATATTAAATGTATTTGATTATTCAGTTTGCTCCCCCTATTTGAATGCTCTCTTTCTACACAATACTCCCCCTACATATATGCATGAGAATAAAGAATTCAAATGAGCCTTAATGCAATTAGAAAATCTTTGACCTTTATCTTCAAAATCTTAACTTTTCTCTCCCCCTTTTGTTATCAGCAAAAGAATAATAGTAATAGAAAAGTAGAGATATAGTGGTAGACATTAATACAATATTAAAGCTCAATCGAGTATAAATATTAATTTCAATAAGAAAATCAAACAAAAATCATAAATACTTTAATTGATGCATATTCCACTTTAGAATGATATGAATGATTTCATCAAATAAAACCATATAGTTGTGTCTATTTGTGGTATATTTATTTCAGGAGATTTGAATATCTACTAACCATGCATAACCGTTAGGACTTTTAAATGAGATTAGTAGTATTCCAATTTTTTTTTTTTAAATGAATTCAAGTATCTTCTAACCACGCATAACCGTAAGGACTTTTAAATGGGATTAGAATCAACTTGTCTATTTAATCAATTAATTTTGATATGCGTTCCATACATGCATAACCGTGAGGACTTTTAAATGAGCATGGAAGCACAAAATCAAAAATCCAAGTAATTCACCCATGCATAACCGTGAGGACTTTTAAATGAGAGTGAATATTTTGGATTTTATTGTTAGAAATATAATAAAATTGAAGCACAAATGATTCCCTGTTTAAACTACCACAAATTAACATACTATATTGATTTTTGATGAGTGATGGTCGATAGATGGATGATAGAAATAGAAATGATCATGGAATAGTTATCAACAAAAAGTTTTTATAACTCTTGTTTAAATTTCTAAAGAAATTTTCTAAATATACTTTCTCAAGTTATAATATATGATTAATATCAACACTCATCTTATTTTCAATCACTATTTATCTTTTTAGATAATTATTAGGGGGTCAGATCAGTTAATCAATTTCAATAAAATCAAGTTTTCTTAAATAACAAATCTGATACAAGGTCAAAAGAAATTATTTTCTAGAAGGGGTTTTTAAGAAAAATTCTGCTAAAATGAAAAATATTTCAAGTGAAAGATATGCAGATATTTTCTTTGAAAAATGATGCAGCAAATGAATGTCTCAAAATGTAATCACGTTCCACTAGTAATTTTTCTATCAACTACATTACCAGTGTAATCTGCATCTGACTCAATATCACTCGTTTGGATGTTATAGACCAGATTGTGAAATTTCAACAAATTATCTCAGAGTCATTTTCAACAAACTTGACTTTAAATTGAAGTCGTGTTAACCATCAAAAAAAAAATCTCAGTGTCAGATTAAGAAACCATAGGATCACCAGTCATTAAACAATCATCATTATTTCAAAAATAATTTCTTGAAGTTTCACCAAACAGTTTCAACAGTTTCAAAATCCTTTGAGAAATCAATAATCAATCAACATCATAATTTGACCAAAAACAGATTAAGTTCAATGAAAAATGGTTGATCAACTTTTAAGCATAAATCAAAGTCATAGATAAGAACAAGTCATGTAAGATCATATCAAGTTAGTCAGAATCTGTCAACCATCATAATTACTTCAAGTAATTCTCTTTTGAAAAAAAATCAGAATTAACATCATCAATCATTTCACATAACTGGCTGATTTAATTCAGATTATGGTGCAGATTTTCACATTTTATCTATCGTTTGAAAATAAATACAATTACCTGTTTTACCTGAACGATAATCTTTCGCTGTTTGCCCATTGTGAATCTGTCACCTTTATACTAGGCTAAGGAACGTTGATTTGTCGCCCGTGGTATGTCTGGAACAGCCAGAATCCAGACAACACTAATGTTGTTCCTTAGCCTGCCACCACACCTACACGGTAAAAGATTTTTGTGACCTTTTTATAGGTCCATGGTTGTTAGTGGAAAAATAATTATGAATAAACAATCCCTTTGGAACCCAAACTTGTTTTGTTTTTTCATTCTTGTTCCAATAGATATGAAATTGGTTTGTAGAATTCTTAGGAACCCAAATTTGAATAAATTTTGTGTTCTTGTTCCTATGACTACAATTTTCAACACGATGGTCAATTATTTCACATCTAGCAAAGACACTCTTACTTTTTGCATTATCATCAACTTGTGTTTTCCCAAAACCTAGTCCTTTTCTATTGTTAGCAAAAAATTGATTTCCCAATAACATATTGAATGATTTTTCTCCTCTTGAAAAGTTATTCAGAGTTTTCTCAAGACTTTGGACTTTGGTTTTTAGTGTTGTGTTTTCAGTCACAAGTGAGGTGCATCTATTTATAAAATCCTTTCTCCTAGTGTCAATGGTTTCCTTAAGATTCAAGTTTTCTTTTTCAAGATTCTCCAAGCTATTCTTCAGTTTTGATAATTCTGAATCTAAAGTTTTACAGTTTTTACAATCTAGGTTCTGAATCTTTTCAAGTTCAGTTTCTAACCTAAAATTTTCACGGGCAAGTTCTCTCCTATCAGATCTCAGTTTATCAATTTTAGAATCAAGAGCATCAACTGTTTTAGTAAGATCGAGGCACATATAAACAAGTTCTTTATACGAATAGTTCTTTACCTCACTAGATTCCTCTGAGCTTTCTTCTGAATTTGATCTTGATTCCTCTGAGCTTGCTTCTGAATCTGACCTTGCCGTAAAACACAAATTAGCCTCCTCTGAGCTATTATTCGAAGCTTCCTCTCCTTCTTCATCATCCCAAGTTGCTGCAAAGACCTTCTTCTTCTTTTTCTTTCCTTTGTTGTTTTTGAGAAGTGGGCAGTTTGGTTTGAAGTGGCCAGGCTTGTTGCAGTTATAGCAGGTTAATTCATTTTCTGAACTGTCAGAATCTTTTGATTTATAACCATTCGTTTTCTTCTTGCGTGGCCTGAATCTTGACAATTTTCTAAGATTATTGACAGCCATTGCAATCTCTTCAATTGGATCTTCTTCTTCTTCATCGCTCTCTTCTTTACTCTTTAAGGCAATCGTCTTCTTCTTTGGTTCGGAGTTGTTGTGTTCCTCCTTTGTTTTTAGCTCAAGCTCATATGTCATCAAGTTGCCAATCAACTCCTCCATGCTTAGTTTACTCAGATCTTTCGATTCTTGTATTGCTATGACTTTTGCCTCAAAGTTCATCGGTAAGACTCGTAGTATCTTCCTCACTAACTCTACCTCAGAGAATATCTTTCCAAGCGCTCTAGCATTGTACACCAAGGTTGAGAAGCGTCCAAACATGTCCTTTATGCTCTCGCCTTTGTCCATCACAAAGTTCTCGTATTCATTGCTGAACAGGGCTAGACGAGACTCCTTGACTTGAGAAGTTCCTTCGTGTGTCACCTCCAAAGTATGCCAAATTTCCTGCGCAGTTGTACAATGAGAAATTCTATTAAATTCATTCTTATCAAGAGCACAGATTAAAGCATTCATAGCTTTAGCATTTGTAGTTTTTAATTTCTTATCATTAGCGTCCCACCTATCCTTAGGTTTAAGAATCTCAGTATCACCAACAATTATAGTGGGAGCTTTATAGCCAGTTTCAATAATATCCCAAACATCATAATCAACAGAACTAAGATAAATACCCATCCTAACTTTCCAATAAGCATAATCATTCCCATTAAACATTGGTGGCCTAACAATAGATTGCCCCTCAGAAAAAGCATTATTTGATAGATTCATGACTCTAGAGTTAAAGAAAAAATACCAGGCTCCGATACCACTTGTAGGATCTAGATTAACCCTAGAGGGGGGGTGAATAGGGTTATCGCAAATTTTCTTAAATTAAACGCGGAAGTAAACAGCAGATAAATAAATATGCAGTAAAGTAAATCACACACAGAATTTACCCAGCTTCGGCAACCCCTGCCTACTGCTGCATTCCCAGATTTCTATTAGAGTTAAACAGTATCCCGCTTACAAACACTCTGACAGACTCGCAGACACTCGCTCCCGCTCACAAACACTCCTACAGACTCGCACACCCTGCTCCGCCTATAGAGTTTCGTTTACTCGCAAACTCTGCTCCCGCCTATAGAGCTTTGCAAACTCGCAGCCTCCCTGCTCACTGAACTAACCCTAACTAGACAATCTGACAACACCTAAACCCTAGGTGGTGATTAACTCTAACTGGTCTTTGACAATACAAACTGAAAAACAAAATACTGTTTTAAACTTGGAGCAAAATAGAAATTTAAACTCGATAACTAATTTTGCTCTAGAAAGATAATCCCGGCCCAAAACAAAATAATTAAAACCCTAATTAAATAGACCAGCCCACTATTATTTTGAATAAAATTATCGGCCCGATTCCTTCTTTAGTTCGATCCCTTTGCTTTTCTTTTTCTTTGGCCCAATTCAATTCACTATCCCAATCCCTTTTTGTTTATTAGAATGTCGGCTCGATCCTTTGAGAAATGGCGATCGATTCTCTGGCGATTCTCTCTGGAAAATAAAGGCGGCTGTGAAATTTCTTTTCTCGTTCGATCTGAAAATAGAGAGTCGGCTTTGTTCGATGTTCTTGACTATTACTTGATCTTTGTTGCCCTGGGATTCGTGGTACTGTGATTTAGGGTTTTCAAATTTTGGAGCTTCGTTCCCCTTTGTGCTCGGCTTTGCTTGAGATTTCGATCTGTGCTTGGCTTCGACTGATCTGATGTTTGATCGAGTTCGTCTCCGGTATGTGATTATTTGCCTTGTTGCTTTACTGGTTATTGCTTATTGAACTCAATAGATTTTGCCGATGATGTATTGTGTGTTTATATAGGGTTTATAACCCTTGATTTTCGTTCGTACATTCTTTGTTTGAATTTGTCACCTGATATAGCTTGGTCGTTGATTTTCGTATGGATGTTTGAGATGATTTACGACTTGTTCAATTCATATATATTTTTCTTGATATCCACGGTGTTGAATTTGACCTGTTCGAACTTTCCCTGGTCATCACGTTTCTGACCTGTTCATATGCGTATATTTTTTTTGATTATATTGTTCGAACTTGTTGCCTTGGTAATCATGGTTGTGAATTTTTGAACTCGTCTGTTGACATTGGCTTTGACTTTGCACTAGTACCATTCACCGTTGATCTAAGTACTTCCAACTTGTTTCTTCTCTGACCTTCACTGATATAGTTGTTTTTGTGATTTATTCTGGCCTTGTCGACTTCACTGTGAATTCTGTGACTTCTCTGCAGTTTTCTCCATGTTGACTTCACTGTGAATTATGGTTTTGATTTTCTATTTTGCCTTGGTCCATATTGTCGAGCTCTGTTATACTTGACCATTTCCGTTTATTCTGACATCACCTCTGTTTCACTTGAACCTGTTCACTGTGTTGTACATGTATTTGAATCTTGTAGCTTGTATTCTCTGCTGCATATCAACTTGCTCATGTGCATTTTGATTCATGTAGATGATTCTGCATTATGTAGCTACTGTAGTACATTGGTTTAGGTTGCTGTGTTCATCACTGTTACATTGTTGTATTGTCTTTAACTTGTGATGATCATCTGTTCGTCACTGTAGTCTTTGTAGTTGCTCTCTGTATACTTGAACTGATGTATTTGACTTGAGTTGACGGTTTTGAGTTCCCTGTGTAGTAGTCTGATGACCTGTAGCTTCACTTGAGTTGTTGGACTGCTGCACTCATGTAGATATCTACTGACTTGAGATTTGGTTCTATACTTTGGCATTTGGTCTGGATGTTGTTCCTCGACTTTGCATAGTTCAGTAGCACTCTTGCTTTTGTTCTGAGCTGAACTTGATTGTCAGTGTACATGTATGCTTTAACTTGCTTGATTTCTCTGTGTACATGCACAGTTCATTGTTGCAGTGATATTTGATATTTTGGTCGAGGCCATTTGCACTTGTGTTGAATCTGATTTTGATTTGACCTTGTGCACACGAGTTGGTATTTTATTTATATTGCACCTGAGTTGAACCCGATAGTCTGGGTTTGACCTGTGCTCACCTGTCCCTGTTACTATATCAAGTGTATATACATATATCGGTGTGCACGGTCTTGTGGCATGTACAGTGATGCACTGTGCATGTCATAATGTTCATATGTGATGAATTCAAATATAAATGATGACGAACAACCCAAATAACTGAGGCAAACATTTTTTTTCAAAATTCATATTTTGTTTTATACTGCAAAAACATTTCCTTTTCAATTTTACTGCGTGAATGTATATTTCTGCAGATTGCTCAGATGCTGGATTCAAACTGGAATGAAGTTGAAGATAAATACGAGTGTGAGTGATATGTAGTGAGGAAATGATGTAACTATGAAATCGTGATGTAATTGTATTGTGATCAAAAATGATGTATATAGTGAGAGCTTGAAATTGTACTATCAAAAATGTAATAAATATTTATTTGAATAAAATATTCGTTTGAATTCAAATTCTGTGTTATTTATTTTATTCAGTAAATATCTATTTAATCTGTGAAAAATAAAATAGTACAATATCAAATACATTTAAATGAATGTATATATGTTTATTATCATCAAACAAAAGGCATATACATGCATATTCCACAATAAGTTTTATCAATCTTTGTGCATTGGTGAATTCGTGTGTCATTGACTTGTTATGAATACAAGTTTAGGGTATGATACCATATTTTATCTTTGAGAAGATTCTTGTGATATTGATTAATCTCTTGTTGATTATCATTTTCATACTTATAGTAGTATGCCGTTATGGTTATTACATGTTCATGTCATGTCGTTTACTTTATACCATATCATCTGATATTTATAGCTAGACTGATCCGTTTATTATTTTCCTATAAATAATACTCGGGTCAGACCAAGATGTTATAGGTGCTTCTGCTTGACTTCTCTTCAAGACTATTCTGACTTTTGGCTTACTACACAGATTAGTAGTTTTTGGATGTACACATTTGAGATATAGACTCTATGTTGTGTACTTATTCTTTTGTATAGCACGTGCTGCTATTCTTTTGTATTATCGTGGATCTTTTAGACCACTACTCTGATGTACACTTTCATGTGTTATATATTTATTCATATCTTTTTCCGCCTTTGTGATATGAATGTCTGTGACTGATTTATGTTATGTTTACTTCTATGTTTGTTTCCGAAGATTATATATAGCCACCGTGTGATAGCTTTGAGTTTGTACCGGTAGGTCGGATTTCCTCCTTAAATGAAATGCATGCTATACTATCTGACATATCGGTGCTCGCCCAAATAAATTACATGGATGGTCTCTCCTCAACAGCCTTATCCTCCGTGCTAGTTGACAGCATTACTCCGTAGTGTTCTTGGCTAGCATGGGTATAGAGGTGGGACGTCACAATATATAAACCCTTATTTTCCAAAACCCATAGAAAATCACTTTAAAATATTTTATATATAGACCACGGTGCCTGTATATAATTTTCTATCCTATGGTCAAGTGATATAGATATTTATCATTTCAATCCGAAATTTTAAAAATAAAAGTCTACGGTTATATATCATTTCAAACCGTAATCCCAAATGGAATGAAAATGCATAATAACTTGCAGTTTATATAAAATATAGCATTCATTCATCCAAATATCAATAAACAACCATTTATTACAATCATCATCCAATTTAAACAAAACATCAATATAAAGCATATAAAATATAACAGGCATCAACGAATAGTTTATATTCAATAAAAATTAATAACTGTTTAACTGGCAGTTTATATGAAATAATAAATAAATTTAACTGTCAAATTATATGCAATAATAAAATTAAATAACAAGTTAATTTAAATAAATGCTATCTAACTGAGATGATGATTAAATATATGCCCAAACAATCATATATAAATTTTAAATCACATCAAAATTTAATTTAACAAACATAAGAAATTTTAGAAGTTGTGAGTGGGTTAAAACACTCACCTTTTGAATTTTAAATTGAATTTAAATTCAATTTAAACCCAAAAATTTGACCGTCTCAGAATTCGTCCAAACCAGCGTCATCAGGTCTGGAATTTCAATACGATCCCAGCAAAACAAACCGCGCATGAATCCGAGTCCGTATGCAAAAGTTATGAAAATTTGAAGATCGGAAAATTCTGGTCCTGAGTCGACTTCGAGTTCAACCCGGTCCGCCGCCTCAAATACCCGATGCTTGCTCTGAGTTTTTGCCAAAACGACCCGGAGACCCGATTCATTTTCTTCGTGACCCGAAGTAGCTCCAGGGTTTTTCCCCTGAAACCCGAAGCGCGACCCGAAGCGCGTAAATCTCAATTTTTTTTTATTTGAAATTATATTTTGGAATTTGGGAATTAGGTTTTGTCTGCCATTGGAATGAGGAGCTAAGAAGAAGATGAATTGTACGTACAGACAAATGAAGATTAGGGAGGCTAGGGTTTATAACATGATATATATAGGTAGGGTTGACATTTGAATGGATGGATAAGATAGATTTACGCGCTAACGCCAAAGTGGTCCAAAAAGCCCGTTCTGTCTCCGGAATGAAATTAGGTAAACCCATATATCAAAATAGGTGTTTTAAAATATTTTAAACGCAATGGAAAAGGTTTCAAGTCCAAATTCCATCGTATGAAGAAGTTATGATAAAATCAAAAATTTTAAATTGATTTCAATTGATTATAATTGCATTTATTTCAAGGCATTTCGAGTCCGTACGATCAAATGACAAATCCGATTGTTACGAAACTTGAAACACTATTATAATTCACCGTTACGGATCTGATGAAACTTGTTTCATCAAAATCTGAGTCAGTGGCCAAAAAGGCAAATTTTATATTAATTAAATGAAATTAAATTAAATTAATTAAATCGAATTTTATATTTCAATTATAGAATTGACAATTTATCACCTTTATACTTCTCAATCATTTGCAATTATTTAAACAAAATTTAAATGTCAATTTAGAGAAAATAATTTATCAATTGAAATGCTCTATCTTAAATTTTCATTATATTCAAAATTATAAATTTTAGTTCCCAAAATTTCTATTAAATTGAATTTACCCATAATTATTTCATTCATAATTCCAAATAGAAGGACGTACCATTGGATTTAAAATTTCACATAAATATTTCCTGTTTTCAACTAAAATTTTAAATTACAGTAATAATTACATATTTGAGTTCATTCGTTTGCAATAAATTCAACTATTATAATCTAAATTACTTAACTCACTATTAAAGGTTCAAATTCTATAATTCATAAATTTTACCATCTTGATTTACTTATTAATTTGTAATTCCTTAAACAAATTCCCGTCTCAGTTTAAAGTAGCTTAATTCTCTCATTAAAGAATTTATTTCGATTTCTTAAAATAAACCCTCATTATAAATTGAATCCCATTTTATCCTAATAAGTTTCAAATTAAATGGATAAGTTCCAAATTCAACCTTTAACTTACACTTAAGTTTAGGTAAAATCAATTTATAACGTATTTCCCTTTTAGTTATTACTTTACCTGCTTCTAGTATTAATTTCTCAATTAATCCACATTATTAAAGTAACGCTTTTAATAAATATGACCCTATGATTACTCAACATTTAATGAACGTTATTTCATTTCCCATTAGTGTAACCTTCATTTATTTTATTATCACTTATTACAAATTCTAATTCCATTAACAAATAAGCAGGTAATTTAAAATATATGTTACAAATTTTGAATTAGTCATATTCATTATTATTGACCTTAATTTAGCATCACTTACCTTGCATTAACGTTGTTACTTAACAATCCCTACCCAATTGCAATTTTATATTCAAATGAATACATTTACTCTTTCTGTTATGGAATTAATTATCAATAAGGCACATCTAATTATCATTATTGATTTTATACAATTTCCATTAACTGTACATTCAATTGCTATTCAATGTATATTTATTCATTAATCAATTCGATATATACGTTTGTTTCCTTCTATTTGATTTATAACCTAGTATACATTTACCCAAATTCTATTTCAATTACATTCATTAATTGGTGTTGCATTGAAATCTAATTTATTAGCTTATATCACATTTTTACCATTAATTACAATTGGCTTACCAATTTTTATTCAATACCATAAATAAATAACATATTATTCAATACTTACTCTTGTTTCCCATACTCTATTTAAAAATCAAATCATAACATTTACATTATTTTGTTGAATTGAAATTTCATTTTAAATATATATATATATATATATATATCTTTTTAGTTAACTTTTAATTACAATTGCTACATCTAATTCCTAACATTCATTTTACTATAAATTATGGAAATTATGACAAACTTAGTTAACGAAATTCACGGGTCGTTACAATAAGCATAAGGAGCTACTAGATATTATTGAGAGGATTGGTAGAGGTATATCATTGAGTCACTTGAGGCATTATGCCGTTGACTCGAGAGGATGGTTACAAAAAGAGGATAGGCTTTGTGTTCCCCGTAGCATGGATTTGGTAGATGTGGTACTAATGGAGTCTCACCGTTCTAGGATGTCCATTCATACCAGTGGTGACAAGATGTATCACGACATGAAGCAAGTAGCGATGTATGTAGCTAGATGTATGACTTACCAATGGGTAAAGTCAGAGAAAAAGAATCTGAGAGGATTGTTACAGCCAGTAGATATTCCTCAATGGAAGTGGGAGAGTATTTCCATGGATTTTGTAGATGGTTTACCTAGGAGTTAAAGAGGAAATGAGAGCATTTGAGTCATAGTTGATTGGATGACTAAGTGCGCTCATTTCATACCAGTGAGGAGTACTAGGATGTCAACATCATTGGTGACTCTATACATGAGATAGGTCGTTAGTTTACATGAAGTTCCTATTAGCATAGCTAGTGATCGAGATCCACTTTTTACAGTGAGTTCTGGAGGACTCTACAAGAGTCTTTAGGGACCGAGTTGAGTTTAAGCATCGCATATCATATGTAGATAGACGGACTGACGGAGAGTGAATCAAGTTTTGGAGGATTTGCTATGAATATGAATTTTATACTTTGGTGATTCTTGGGAGAATCATTTACTATTAGTGGATTTTACCTAAAATAATGCTACCAAACTAGCATTGGGAGGGCAGCTATTGAGGCATTGTATGGAAGACCCTATATATCACCGTTGGCCGGTGTGACATGATGGATATGATTAGTTTTAGGTCAAATATGATGAAGGAGACATCAAAGAAGGTGGAATTGATCCGTATGGGGATTTAATTCTTCACCGATAGCTCTTTTCTAGTATGTTTTCGATCTAATTCTTATAACTATAAATTACTTATATGTAGGATTTAGGTGGTATACCCTTTAGGTAGAAACCATTAGATGTTAGGAATAATAGTAAACATGTCAATAGGACGTGTCATAATGATGGATGCTAATGGATGCATATGGATGTGTTATTCGCATTGTGCTCTTTTACATATAGAATAGTATATCCCCTAGGTACACATGCACACTATATATAGTTGCATGATATTTCTTTATTATTGTTGTGCTAATGGATGTTATACATATGGATATTGTTTACGAGTTGTATGATTGCACATACATATAGAATTGTAAGTAAATATTTACTTAGGATGTTGCATACAGTTGAATGCATGACATGAGCATTTGCATGATAGAAGGTCGACTGAATCAGTAGGCCTCCTACTTTTGCATTAGTATAGATTCACGTGCATTTCATATCACATATACGTGTACATGTGGCATTAGCAAATTTCTAAGGATAGTGATTGCTTGTAGATAATGGATGAGCAAATGAGTGTAGGTATTGATTGTTGTGTACTCATATTACATATTTCCATCCTTGGAGATTTTGGGGATGAAATCCATTTTAGGGAGAGAATGTAACACCCTTGAAATTTAACAGAAATTCAGACGAAAATTTAATAAGAAAATCTAATTAAGAAAACAAGGACTTAAAAGAAAATTTTCACAAACTTTCGAATTTCACTACCAAACTCCCACCATTGCGTTGGTAGCGATTTTTTGGATGATTTTTGTAATGACCCGTATTTTTAACACTTTAAAAATACTAAATTAAATAAAATTTTAATTAAAAATCCGATAGAAATAAAATTTTACGATTTATTAAATGGAAATCTCTTTGTATATAAGTTATAAATCCAAAACCAAATTCGTTGAAGACCAATTTCGATAAGACCGATAATGTTATACATATTAAAACGTAATGTAATAATATACATAGTTGGAACCAATAGCAGAAACCAAAATAATAATTTTAATGTAAGAAACGTGCGTTTTGCGTTAAATGAAATTTTCGTTAAATAAAAATAAACAATAAAATTTCACAACAAAAATTCGATATTTTAAATGCATCTATTTAAACATTGGAAATTGTAAATTTTCGTCAGAAATTATGTAAGTAAATTTCAGTCACGTCATTTCGGTTTAAATCAGTTAAAGTATAATGAAAATAAATGTTTTCGAAACCTTAATATTTTTACATAGAAAAATTTTATATCATCTTCTGAGCAAGACGTCATTTTTCGTTTTTCCAAATTCGGACTTCTTCAGCTCCGTCGATCTTAATCTTCTGCGTTTTTGCTGCATTTTCCGTTGGTAGAAAATTCAAATTTTTATAATTCAATCAAACCACTAATATCTATATACCGTTTTGATCGTCTCATCGTGCTGATCTCCACAGTATATTCGTTTCTGTATTTTGAAGCCCGATACGCAGCGGAAACCGCATAATGGTCCAATGCATCGGTATCTGTTTTAACTTTTGATTCGTGTGTCCGTTCAAATTTCCAATGGTTGGAAATATAAATTGGCACTGTTTTTTTATTCCTAGCGTTGATTACCGACTGTGACTTTTCGCTTTTGGTTGGTTGATATTTATTTCATTCCTTTCATTTCTCTGCCAGTTAAATATAGTAAAATATATATTAAAGGAATTGATATAAAGCATCCATCTTCTCCTCTCCTCTGTAGCCTACTTTTATCTACTAAAAAAAATAAATCAACCCCTTCATAAACCTGGCTACTCGTTTATTTAATTATTTCTCCTCCTAGTCAAGCTCGTCCGAGCTTTCCTCTGCACCGACCACACCGCAACCTTAAGTGCCACCTTTCCATCGAAGCAACCTCGCCATTCCCTCTGGCTCCTCTCTGCCGCACTGACTTCCACCGAAACCATGCATGCTTCTACGCGGTCTCTCAGCCACTCACGCCATCTTCTTCATCTCACTACCGATAGACATTGCACCACCCTAGAACTCACCACCCGAGCCTCCAAGGCTCTCACCCAAGCCTAGTGCACCGAACCAAATCAGCCGCCCTTGGTCACCACTACTACATCACCACCGTCCGCCGCAGTCTCCCCTCCACACTCTCTCTTGATCCAACCGTGCTCGCCTTTCCGCCTCTTCTCATCTCCGCTTCCCGCTGCGCCGCCAAACAGCAGCAACTCATCACCTTTCCTAGTCTCCTCCGTCCCACTTCCTGTCACCGACCGCCGATCTTCCATCTCTACATGTATGTGTGAGTATATATGGGTTGGATGCTTAAACTGCTATATATAAAGTTTATTTAGTTAGAAACAAGTGTTCATATCTGTCAGTTAGTTTATTCTAAGTTGCATAGCAGTACTTATGTTTATGAAATAAATTAGAGTTTGTTTATATTTTTGTACAGTGGTTATTAAATGTGTTAGTACAGTTTGTTTATATTCTAAGCTATATTTTCCTGCTATATATATTGTAGATTTTTAAACTTTGTCTATATTAGTTTACATAAGTTGTGTGTTAATATATATAAGTCTATATAGCTGTACATATAAAGTCTACACATTATATATATATATATATTGATCTTAGCATAAATATACATTGTTTTGTATATATATGGTTTCATATGTTATGTCAGTCTTTAGATATATTAGTTTATATACAATCTGGGTGAGTTGTAATTAAAGAAGTTTATAAAAAATTTATATGTCAGTTGAAAATAAGTATTATTTAAATACGTACATAAACATATAGGAATATTTTTTTTATACAGATAAGTATATATGAGTTGAGCTACACATATATATGTGCAAAAATGTTTATTTATGTTTACTGTTGTTTGTATATAGGTTATATAAACTTATACATATAATTGGTTGCAGACGTAATACTAAAACATGTGTTATTCTATATATTAGTTTATATATATTGTTAATGTATATATGTTACATTTATTTCATTTTTCATTGCAGCCGTCATATAACTTTAGCAAAACTGGTTTACAAAGACAATGTATATATGTTAGTAGATTTAAAAACCAAGTCTGCAGATCCGTTATACATATTGAGTGTTCGCATATACTTTTGCATGCATACATGATGTAGTGTCTGCATTTAAATATATATTGTTATTATATTTGGTCTGTTATATATTTGTAGTAGGCTGGTATATATGTGCATTTAGTGGATTGGATTTGGGTAACTAGTATATTGATTTAGGTATTGTTAAAAGAGAATTTACATAGATTTTTTTTACAATAATAATATTACATATATTTTCTGTCTCTATCAAAACTGATTCGATTTGTTTTATCAATTCCTATTTATCAGCTTTGATCGTCGAACTCATATCCATCGTGCTTTGTTCCGAAATTCGTGCTTGGATCCGTAACCCATCTCATTCTCGTTCATCTCTAGCCTCGAAAGGTAAGCAATCACTCACGATTAATGTTCTTTTATTTATTAAATTTGATTTCAATTGAAACGACAATTGAAATATGTTGCTGTTAGTTAATTACACTGTTATATATGATATTACCTGTATTAGTTCACCTGTGACATCTGACACCATTATCTGTTATTTATACGATGATAATCCAGTTTGGTTGATAAATTATTGATTGTTTGATGTTGATATTGGACGTTAAGTTGTTAATGATGTATGTGATAAATAATTTGAAATTGAAATTGACGTAGGATATTTAGATTTGATATATGTGTTAAATTTGATTTAAATGACATTTGCATAATATGACCCTTTAAATGTTAAATAAATCGACGCGTAGAAATAGTGTTAACTACACCTTGAACCATTGAATGTATAATTGGTGTAGTATAATTTGAATAATAGACTTCAAGTGAAAAACTGTAATGAAATAATCTTTAGTCTTCATGAAATGATAGTGTAGATTCTAGAAATAATTATATTAATTTACACAAACAACAATGTGAATTAATACGATTATTTCGGGATTATATGAATTGATTATTGGATTGATATTGATTGTTATTATTGCTTGTTTATTTACTTTGACACCATCCCAGTTATCACACTGCAAGTTCCCTTTGCTATGCTTTGATTTTGAATTGAATTGGAATCGGGTTGAAATGATAAATACCCAAATTGAACTTCGACTTAGGATAGAGAATTAAATAAAAACCGATTGGTCAATACTTTGATTTAAAAAGAAAATGAAGATTTTATTTGAATAAATAATATGGTTTGAAACGAAGTTGGAAATTGAATTTTAATGTAAGGAAATGTTAATATTTAATAATCTGAATCAAAATATTAACATAGTAGCTGATGAAAGAACGTTGTTTTAAAATTTGGAATTATTAATAATTAAGTTTGAAATTAGTTAATAATTAAAGTTTTGAAATTATTTAATAATTAAATAAGATTGAATTATTTATAAATTAAATAAAATTGAATTAATTATTAAGTGAAATTGAGCTTCTTGAATAAGTGAAATTAAGTTTCTTTATTAATTGAGTTTTGAAATTATAACTAAGTAAATGAGTAAGTGAAATTGAATTTCTCTAACAAGAAATAAAATGTGTTTTATTGAAATTAATGTAAGACTTGAAATGTAAAGAATTTGATTTGATGAATTAAATTTAATGCAATTTGTAAGTTTTGATACAATGGAGTTGAACTTAAATAATTGATTTAATAAATTGGAAGTTAAATAGAAATTGTTTTGAAGGATAAATTAACTTAACAAATATTGAATGAAATCGATTAATGAATTTAAATTGATTTGAATGTTAAATTAAATTAATTTAAATGATTTCGGGATGAAACTTATATACGAATTTAAACGAATACTTGAATTGTCTTAAATCAAATATTTAATTTGAAATATAAGATTTTGAAATGGTAATTTGGAAGTTTTGAAACGTAAATTTTTGGAAATTGGTTTAGAAAGACAAATGAAATGTTGGTTTACAAATTCTAATTGAGATTGAAATTGATTTGGTTTTGAAATGTATAAACGACCAATCGGTGTAATAATTACGAAAGTTATTAAAGAGACCGAAATCGGTTAGGGACATACTCACTGTCTAAACCGAAAACCACTTTAATAACTATATGCAGAGTGTGATCCAGAATGAAGTGGTTGGAATGATGTACGTGATGACTGAAGAAAGAGAACGATAATGGATAGCCTTGTCACTTCTGTCAAATTGGAAATGACTAAAATAGGAGCCGTGCCGGGCCAAATGGGGTTAGCTGCCTCGAGCGAACACACTTCTTCGAAAACTACTCATTACTTGTTATCGATTGGTGCACCCTTGAAATTGTGGGAGTGTTGTTTCGCGGTGTTGCGATCGCTGCGGCGATGTGTTCTCACCAGTCCGGATCAGGAAAACGGTAGTTTCACTATCTTGGGTATTGCCTCATGTGCCTTGTCATACTTGTATCCCTATATACGCGAACACTACGATTTGTTTTGTGTTATACCTATGGAGTACTCCCTGATATCCCACTAGTTTACGGTGGAGTTTACAGTGCTGTATAGACTATAACGCTTATATAAAATGTGTTAAGGGGGATCATGGTAACGCCTTAACACTATTTTGATACTTTATATTACTGATAGGCATTACCTACTTAGCGTACACTACTACATAGTAGATAGTTTAACGGATCCTTAGAGGATGGTTATTCCAAACATCCTTTAAGTTACTTGTATTTCAGTTGCTATTTCACTTGAGTTGGATTTATTGATATAAGAATGTTAATCCTGACTCGAGTGTTTTGTGTTTTGCTTTACGCTCGGGTCAGACTGAGTGTACCAGTATTCGAGACTCACCTTTGGAGTTGGAGCTTCGCTTGGAGATCCAGCTATCTATCCAGCTTTCAGGTATTCAGTTGATTCCAGTGATGTATTCTGATATTGTATTTGACTATTGTATTCGAGACTCCTATTATACCTTATTTTACTCTGATATGTATATAGTAGCTTCATGAACTACTATCTTTTATTTCCGCTGCACTTATTACTCTGTGTCTGTGATCTGTGATTATTTTATTTACTGTATATGTTCAGTTTTGTCAAATTTAAATTAACAATTCGGTATTTTGAATTATTCAAGTCCGACATGTGCGGATGCAAATAGTCCAAAATAGCGGGTCGTTACAGTTGGTATCAGAGCTTTGGTAGCTCTAGGCAAAACTTAGCATATATGGCAAATGTATTTACAGAATCACTTTCATTCGAGTTTGAATCTCTTCCTTTTGATTTGATTCCTTTGAATTTTGGAACGTTCCCTGCGGTTCCAAAAATTCATTCGTGTCCCTCACTATTCATCTTCTTTCAATTCTGGAGCATCACATAACTCCACTTCGAATGACCCTTATAATAAATCGGCGGTCTCGCCAAACTTCGAATGATTTGTAAAGGGGTGAAACTCCTTTACAATAAGCATTGATTTACCGGAGATTTCTGTATCCTCGGTTTACGATGCTATCTATCTTCTGCTATACCTGAATTATATTTTTTGAGATCAAATGTAGATTTGCCTCGAAATTATGCATGGATCTTATTCTTGAAGTCACGGTCGACCCGGTTAAGGTTGCCCATGAATTATATAAACTTATCCATCTCCATATTTTGTTATTTAATCATCTTATCCTTGTTTCGAACCTATCTTCGAATCAAAATTCTCTTTGATTTGGGTCCATCAAATTTGAATCTCTACCTTCACTTTGAAATCTATTCTTGTATCGTCGAGCGAGGAAGTGTAGTTGTAAATTTATGTTAAAATGTTTTATATATTGTGTTATTTGAGTTGTTGATGTTGATTTGGGTTTTCGATCGATTCGTCTGATCAACGCTATCGATAGGATTTCCAAAACACTTGAGCAGAGCAAGCTGACACAATATTGTTTTCAAATTTGGAAAATAAAATAAAGTTTGTATGATTTTACTATATATAAGTATGAATTTTCTTTAACTAAACTGTTAATAAATTGATTGTTGGAATGACAATATTTGACTATCATTTATTGTTTTGTAAACAATTGACAATTACAATATCAATAAATGAATTTATAAACTTGGCTATAATTTGATTTGAAATTTGAAATGTATTTAAATCAAGAATTTGAGAATTTAAATTTTCGATGATTTCAACTTGATTTTTAAGTTTTAAAAGGTATATTATTGTGACGACCGCCGATGACTCCTGCACCGAATCTAGAGATAATGCGCTGTAAAGTGTGCCAGGCGACCATGGACGATTGCCAGGATAAATTAAAGCAGCAGAATCTATCGTATTACTCACAGCGCATGGATAAAATACAATAGAACATATGTACAGTGAAGCTTTACAGAATAGAATCTCATCATATAAAACTTCATAATAGTTGAATACAAGCATCCAAATAGTCAATACAACAAGCCTCACTACAATACTCGGAGATTACAAAGCAGCGGAACATCCAGTACATATAGTAAGAAAGAAACAATATGCAATACTCCAGCCCGTCTTTGATATCATCACCGTGGACAGCAAGAACAACACCTGTCACCTGCTACCTAGTCTGCCCGTCCCAAAATGGACGAACAGCCCAAGGCAACAAGAATTAAAACATAAAGCCTTGAGTCAGACAACAGTCTTAGTGAGCAGTAGATTAACAATCAACATACCAAAAGAGCATAAAGGAAAAGGAATAGGAATACAACCCTCCCACTCCAACCTCTTTCTACAGTGATAGCCCCCAGACACACACTAAGCAGAAGCAAACATAGCAGAGCATACAATTTAAAGTAAAGCAATTATCACTCGAGTCAAGGGCGATGTTTTCCAAGCACAAACCCCCAAAGCTTAAACCAAGATCAGATAAGCACCCAGAAAATACCGCTCTTGAGACCGAATGACGATACAACCAAACATCCATGACTCTGGCTATCACTGTTATCAATGCTTCGGTTTCATCGTTAATTGAATGACCGGCACATTCTTTCAGCCGTCCGTCAAGGGCTAATGGTAACCCCGGTTCTAGACATAACTCCCGCACGTCATCGTGACCCGGGCCTAGGACTATCGAATCTGCCCAGAGTACTCGACCATCAACAGTTGGTCGTTGGGACTATCGAATCTGCCCAAACGTACTCTTGCTTAGAGCATGCTAGAACCTTCAACAACGATGAGACCCAAGCCTCCTAGTCATCCTCCTTGACGACCATTCTCATATCCATCCATTATCCTCAACTCGAACCATTTCACCGAGTTATCAACATGCTTGGAATGATCCCGTATGGATTAAACAAAGTCTTCATCACATGAGGCCTCGCTTCATCACATCCTCGCAAAGTCTCATCTCAACATCACATCATCAAATTCTATGCATAAGTGCTTCATAATCCCGCTACATATGCCACGAGCAGCTTTTCCAATTCAAGAGCCTTTCCCTTAGCTTTTGAATCATCTTCGGTCTAAATCAAATCATCAATCATCTAATTCATAGCAATCAACCAAGTCAAACATTAATCCAAACAATCAAGCATTCAAATATGATCTAAGTAGACAATTATCACAATAATGGCAATTTCGTAAATAAAGAGTTGAAAGTCTAACAAGCATGAAAACATGAGAAATATCTCTACAATCTTGATGAATGAACTTGCATAGGTTAACACTTAGTAAAATGGTTGTCAAATCATCATGAACAATGGATCTACATGGATCTACACTTAGGATGAAGAAAATGCATGGAAATCACTATTTTAACACCAAATCGAGCCAACAATCCGATATACTCCTTTGGATCCGTGTGAGAGATAATCACCACTCACCAAATCACCTAAACAACCTCAAATCAACACGCTTCAGATCTGGACAGCGAAGGATCAAGCTTGATCTATCACGAATCCGCTTCAAACGAAGAAATCTCACTTCAAAGGATGAAGATCTTCAATCTAAGCTCTTGAATCTTCAATTTGATCTTCAACTTGGATGGATGGAAGCACTAGATTAGAGTGGAGAAAAGAAGTGAAAAAGTGTAGAAGTCGAGCTCTCAAAATGGCAGCACTTCGTCGCTTCGAAATCCGGATCCCAAAAATGAAGCCAACCCCCTTCTATTTATAGCTGAAAATCGCCCCTAGGTCGCTCGGAGTTAGGTCGTACACGACCTATGGAGCCACGACCTACGACCTATAACCCCCACCGACCTAAATCTTCGACCTAACAACCCAGGCACTTCAACGACCTAAAAGACTTCGATTTAACAAACCCCAGACTCTACGACCTAACCAGATGCGCATCCAAGCACCCAACGACCTACCAAAGCTCTATATCTTACGACCTAATGAGGTTACGACCTATAACTTAGAGACTCAACAACATAGCGCATCAGCCACCTAACAGCTAAGCCCTTACGCGACCTAACACTCACGCGCCTTAACAACCCAGCGACCTACCAGAGTTACGACCTATAACCTTGCGACCTAACAACTCACTGGAATACCCATGCAACCTAACAGTGCTACGACTTAACACTTAGACCCACGCGACCTAACTAACACGGCACCCCATAGGTTGCTTATGACCTAACTTAGGTCGTTTACGACCTAACTACCCTAACCATCCAACCCCTATACAGCTTAACTCTTAGGTCGCTAACAATTAGATCGCTAACTCCTATAGGTCGCGAACTACTATAGGTCGCTAACTACTAGTTTCCTTAGGTCGCTGCCTTCCTAGCTCCTTCGTCCTATAGGTCGCTCCAATGCTTAGGTCGTTCACAACACTAGGTCGCTCACGACTTAACTACGACAACACCTTTGGTCGTAAACCCACCCCACTTCCTTAAGTCGCCTACGACTTAAATGTTACGACCTAAACTTCAACATACAAATCCAAATCCTTAGGTCGCCTATGACATAGCTCTTAACTCGGTCACGACTTAGGACTTAATCAAATTCCATCCAAAATCTGAAACAACTTAAAAATGCAGAAAATTCCAAATTTTAACTTTTCGATCCGTAAAATGCGGGTCGTTACATTCTCTCCCCCTTAGGAATTTCGCCCCCGAAATTCCAAACAATCAAAGCAATCAAAGACTATTCTGTACGCCTACCATCCATAACAATCAACAAACCATGCATCCAATTCTAGCTTAACGTACAGAATTCTAAAATTAGAACAAGTTATAATATCGCAAGATGACACGACACCTTAGGGCCATACCTTGAAGAGTTCAGGATGAGCTGCCTTCATCCTCTCTTCCACCTCCCACGTACAGTCGTTATCATCATCACTCCATTGTATCTTGAGCAACTTAACTACTTTCCTCCTAAGTTGTTTCGTGTCGGTTTCCACAACACGAAGCGGCTTACGAGGTATTC
Organism: Allium fistulosum; assembly: GCA_030737815.1. Classification (NCBI taxonomy): domain Eukaryota; kingdom Viridiplantae; phylum Streptophyta; class Magnoliopsida; order Asparagales; family Amaryllidaceae; genus Allium; species Allium fistulosum. The sequence continues at coordinate 859,532,459 of CM060907.1, forward strand.
TATCAACTGGATCAACTTCGAAATCTTCACAGCTATCAGTAGAAACCACCGTACTCGAGTCGTATACATACTTCCGTAGATACGATACGTGAAAAACATTGTGCACACCCGACATCTTCTCTGGTAACTCCAGTCTATAGGCGAGCTTTCCAATTCGCTCGATGATCGGGAATGGTCCAACAAATCTCGGAGTCAATTTCCCTTTCTTCCCGAATCGGATAATATTCTTCAGTGGAGAAATCTTCACAAAAACCATATCACCAACGTCGAACTCCAAATCCTTTCGACGCTTATCGGCATAACTCCTCTGACGGTCTTGGGCTGCCTTCATTCATTGCCGAATGATCTCTATGCATTCCGTAGTCTGTTGAATCATCTCTGGCCCAAGCATCAGCTTTTCCCCAGTTTCTATCCAACATGTCGGAGAGTTACACGATCTCCCATACAATGCCTCATACGGTGCCATACCAATACTTGACTGGTAACTGTTATTATACGCAAACTCCACCAAATGAAGATGATCTTCCCATGATCCTCCGAAATCCAAAACACAAGCTCTAAGAAGATCTTCCAAAACTCGGTTGACTCTCTCGGTCTGACCATCTGTTTGAGGGTGATAAGCTATACTCAAACACAACTCGGTTCCCAAAACTTCCTGGAAGCTTTTCCAAAATCCACTAGTGAACAATGGATCTCGATCGCTCACTATACTCTTCGGAATACCATGGAATCGAACTATCTACTTTACATACAACTCAAGCAACTTTGATGCAGTCCTTGTCGATCGAACAGGAATGAATCGTGCACTCTTAGTCAAACGATCTACAATGACCCAAATCCCTTCATTTCCCGTTCTGGTTCTAGGCAATCCATCGATAAAATCCATCGATACCTGCTCCCACTTCCATGTAGGAACTTCTAATGGCTGAAGCAATCCACTTGGCTTCTTCTGTTCGGCTTTAACCAACTGGCGGTTCATGCATTTGGAAATAAAATTTCCAACATCCTTCTTCATACCTTCCCAGTAGTAGGTTCTCTTCATATCCCGATACATCTTATTTCCACCTGGATGAATCGTCAACTTCGAGTGATGACTTTCCTTCAGAACTTCATCTCTCAATCCATCTATATCGGGAACATCTAGTCGTCCTTGCTTCCGAAGCCAACCCTCTCGATCGACCTCGAATCCTTTATCCTTTTCTAGATCCAATCCAGATTCCAAATCATGGATAATCTTGACAGTCTTATCATCTCGCTTTTGACTCTCGCCAATTCTTTCCACAAGAGTCGGTCTTATTGATAAGTTTGCCAACATCTCAGGTTCCAATTCGCATCTAGGCCTGAAGTCAAATCCAGCTAAATACTCGAGATTCTTCCATTCAGAAAACATGGCTCCCAGTCCCGCATGTCTTCGACTTAACGCATCTGCCACTGCGTTACCTTTTCCCGGAGTATAAGCTATACCAAAATCATATGATGCCAAAAACTCTAACCATCGTTGCTGCCGAAGATTCAAATCCTTTTGGGAGAAAAGATACTTCAACGACTTATGATCTGTAAACAACTCGAATCGAACTCCCAATAGATAATGTCTCCACATCTTCAGAGCAAAAACAATCGCCGCCAACTCCAAATCATGAGTCGGGTAATTCCTTTCATGCGGCTTCAGTTGTCGACTTGCATACGCAACAAATTTATCCCTCTGCATCAGCACTGCTCCAAGTCTAGTACCACATGCGTCGGTGTAAACCACCATCTCATCATTCTCACTTGGAATAGTCAAAACAGGAGCACTTGTCAATCGTTCTTTCAGGATTCTGAAAGCTTGCTCACACTTATCATCCCATCTGAACACTAGGTTCTTTTTTGTCAATCCTGTTAACGGTGCAGCCACCTTGGAGAAGTCTTTGATAAACCGTCGATAGTATCCTGCTAATCCAAGAAAACTTCTCACATCAGATGCATTCTTAGGTCTAACCCAATCCTGGATTGCTGCCACCTTAGCGGGATCAACCGCTATTCCATTCCCAGAAATCACATGGCCTAAGAACCTCACTTCACTCTTCCAGAAGTGACACTTCGAAAACTTAGCCTTCAGCTGATGTTTCCGCAAGATCTCCAAAACAATACGCAAGTGCGTCTTGTGCTCTTCTTCGGTTCTGGAATAAATCAGAATATCATCCACGAACACAAGTACGAACTTGTTCAACTGATCTCTGAACACTCTATTCATAAGATTCACAAAATAAGCTGGCGCGTTAGTCAATCCAAACGGCATTACCAGCCACTCAAAGAAACCGGATGGTGTCTTGAAAGCAGTCTTCGGCACACTATCCTTAGCCACTCTCAACTGGTGAAATCCCGTTGCCAAATCCATCTGAGAAAACACCTTAGCCTCGTGAAGCTGATCAAACAAGTCATCTATTCTCGGCAATGGATACTTGTTCTTCTTAGTCACCTTATTCAGTTCACGATAATCCACACACAACCTCAGCGATCCATCCGCTTTGGTTACAAACACAACTGGTGCACCCCATTCGGACACACTACGCCGAATGAATCCTTTCTGTAAAAGATCATCAACCTGCACCCTCAACTCTTGCCGTTCCCTAGGCGCCATCCGCCTAAGAGGCATCATAACAGGTCTGGCTCCTTCAACTAGATCTATACGAAACTCGATCTCTCTATGCGGCGGCAACCCTTTGACTTCGTCAAAGACATCCTCGAATCCATTAGCGATTGGCACTGATGACAGTCCATCTCGTGGAACAACCAGCGAATACATGAAGCTCATGAAGACGCCTTCTTCATGCTTACATCGTATCACAACCTTTCGCCCTTCCACATTCTCGACTGTCACTTCCAACCTCTCGCAATCAACCTTCGCCGCATACTTCCTAAGCCAGTCCATACCCAAAATAATTCCGAACCCCGTAAAGTTCAAAACAAAGCAATCACAAACAAAAGAGCAATCATGACTCGATACAATTAGACCACGGCATAACATACACAAACAAGACGAACCCCCAACTGGATTAGTCACAACCAATGGCCTATCAACAATATCTGGTTCCAAACCCAACCGGTCTACAAGTTCACTACAAACAAACGAATGCGATGCTCCAGTATCAAACAGAACTCTAACTGGAACACCACATAGGAAAAGAGTACCTTGAACCACCACACTCTTTCCTTTCTCTTCAGCAGTAGGAGCTTTCGAAGACGACGGAACAGCTCCCAAAGCATAAGCTTGCACCATCTGCTTGTCCCTCCTCGGTTCTGGACAATTCTTCCTGAAATGCCCTGGCTTGTCACAGTTGTGACACTTCATTGGTGCCTTCGGATTCTTACAATCCTTAGAGAAATGGCCCTTCTACTGACAATTGTAGCAAGTCACCTCGCCTTTCGGCTTCTTCTGGCCATCCTTACCCTTCTGCTGCTGCTGCTTCCTCTTTTGGTTTCCACCCTGCTGTGGTTTAGACCCTCCCTTGGTCACAGCAAAAACAGATCCTTCTTTAGGAAACAGACTCTCATGCCTGAGAGCTTTCTCCACAAGCTTCTCAAATGAATCGTCCAAATGATCCACCAACTGTCTCCCAAGATAACTATCCAAGCCTGTCACAAACTTCTCATTCTTCTGATAAGCCGATTCAATATATGACCGGGCACACTTGGACAAAGCTTCAAACTCAGAAACATACTCAAGAACTGGTCTTCCACCTTGCTTGAGCTCCACAAACCTCTTGAACAGAACAGACTTCTGAGCTATAGAGATGAACTTAGCTTCAAATCTAGCTTGGAATTGCTCCCAAGTAATCTCTTCCTCCGCAGTATTGATGGTAATAGAGTTGCACCAATCAGAGGCTCTCCCTTGAAGCTGCCTTGATGCCAACTTCCACTTAGTTGCATCATCGATTCCCAAATCACCAAAGATCCTTCTACAAGCATCTATCCATCTCTGGACCTCAATAGTTGATTCTGTTCCCAAGAAAACCTTTCCTCCAAGAGCAGTGTATTCCTTACCCAGCTTAGCAAAATCCACCGGCTTTGGAGTTTGGACTTGAACTCCAACATCAACTGCTGTCCCCGGAACTGGTATCCTTCTCATGATCGAAGTCATCATAGCTTCGAACATAGCTGCATAATCAGCAGTCCCTTCAGCAGCATGACCTTCCCTAGCAGTTGGTCTCCCTCTTCGACTCATTCTCAATATCTAAAAAAATGATTAGAACATCTTAGAGAACAACTGCATAAAGGACTCAAACTCTACTAATCTACTATACTATACATAGTAGTCATCCATCAAAATTACAATTACGTCTCTCATACGTAGTTACGTCAGCGAGCGTTGGGTAAAATCGATTAACCAATGCTCTGATACCAAATGTGACGACCGCCCATGACTCCTGCACCGAATCTAGAGATAATGCACTGTAAAGTGTGCCAGGCGACCATGGACGATTGCCAGGATAAATTAAAGCAGCAGAATCTATCGTATTACTCACAGCGCATGGATAAAATACAATAGAACATATGTATAGTGAAGCTTTACAGAATAGAATCTCATCATATAAAACTTCATAATAGTTGAATACAAGCATCCAAATAGTCAATACAACAAGCCTCACTACAACACTCAGAGATTACAAAGCAGCGGAACATCCAGTACATATAGTAAGAAAGAAACAATATGCAATACTCCAGCCCGTCTTTGATATCATCACCGTGGACAGCAAGAACAGCACCTGTCACCTGCTACCTAGTCTGCCCGTCCCAAAATGGATGAACAGCCCAAGGCAATAAGAATTAAAACATAAAGCCTTGAGTCAGATAACAGTCTTAGTGAGCAGTAGATTAACAATCAACATACCAAAAGAGCATAAAGGAAAAGGAATAGGAATACAACCCTCCCACTCCAACCTCTTTCTACAGTGATAGCCCCCAGACACACACTAAGCAGAAGCAAACATAGCAGAGCATACAATTTAAAGTAAAGCAATTATCACTCGAGTCAAGGGCGATGTTTTCCAAGCACAAACCCCCAAGGCCTAAACCAAGATCAGATAAGCACCCAGAAAATACCACTCTTGAGACCGAATGACGATACAACCAAACTTCCATGACTCTGGCTATCACTGTTATCAATGCTTCGGTTTCACCGTTAATTGAATGACCGGCACATTCTTTCAGCCGTCCGTCAAGGGCTAATGGTAACCCCGGTTCTAGACATAACTCCCGCACGTCATCGTGACCCGTGCCTAGGACTATCGAATCTGCCCAGAGTACTTGACCATCAACAGTTGGTCGTTGGGACTATCGAATCTGCCCAAACGTACTCTTGCTTAGAGCATGCTAGAACCTTCAACAACGATGAGACCCAAGCCTCCTAGTCATCCTCCTTGACGACCATTCTCATATCCATCCATTATCCTCAACTCGAACCATTTCACCGAGTTATCAACATTCTTGGAATGATCCCGTCTGGATTAAACCAAGTCTTCATCACATGAGGCATCGCTTCATCACATCCTCGCAAAGTCTCATCTCAACATCACATCATCAAATTCTATGCATAAGAGCTTCATCATCCCGCTACATATGCCACGAGCAGCTTTTCTAATTCAAGAGCCTTTCCCTTAGCTTTTGAATCATCTTCGGTCTAAATCAAATCATCAATCATCTAATTCATAGCAATCAACCAAGTCAAACATTAATCCAAACAATCAAGCATTCAAATATGATCTAAGTAGACAATTATCACAATAATGGCAATTTCGTAAATAAAGAGTTGAAAGTCTAACAAGCATGAAAACATGAGAAATATCTCTACAATCTTGATGAATGAACTTGCATAGGTTAACACTTAGTAAAATGGTTGTCAAATCATCATGAACAATGGATCTACATGGATCTACACTTAGGATGAAGAAAATGCATGGAAATCACTATTTTAACACCAAATCGAGCCAACAATCCGATATACTCCTTTGGATCTGTGTGAGAGATAATCACCACTCACCAAATCACCTAAACAACCTTAAATCAACACGCTTCAGATCTGGACAGCGAAGGATCAAGCTTGATCTATCACGAATCCGCTTCAAACGAAGAAATCTCACTTCAAAGGATGAAGATCTTCAATCTAAGCTCTTGAATCTTCAATTTGATCTTCAACTTGGATGGATGGAAGCACTAGATTAGAGTGGAGAAAAGAAGTGAAAAAGTGTAGAAGTCGAGCTCTCAAAATGGCAGCACTTCGTCGCTTCGAAATCCGGATCCCAAAAATGAAGCCAACCCCCTTCTATTTATAGCTGAAAATCGCCCCTAGGTCGCTCGGAGTTAGGTCGTACACGACCTATGGAGCCACGACCTACGACCTATAACCCCCACCGACCTAAAGCTTCGACCTAACAACCCAGGCGCTTCAACGACCTAAAAGACTTCGACTTAACAAACCCCAGACTCTACGATCTAACCAGATGCGCATCCAAGCACCCAGCGACCTACCAAAGCTCTATATCTTATGACCTAACGAGGTTACGACCTATAACTTAGCGACTCAACAACATAGCTCATCAGCGACCTAACAGCTAAGCCCTTACGCAACCTAACACTCACGCGCCTTAACAACCCAGCGACCTACCAGAGTTACGACCTATAACCTTGCGACCTAACAACTCACTGGAATACCCATGCGACCTAACAGTGCTACGACTTAACACTTAGACCCACGCGACCTAACTAACACAGCACCCCATAGGTCGCTTACGACCTAACTTAGGTCGTTTACGACCTAACTACCCTAACCAGCCTACCCCTATACAGCTTAACTCTTAGGTCGCTAACAATTAGATCGCTAACTCCTATAGGTCGCGAACTACTATAGGTCGCTAACTACTAGTTTTCTTAGGTCGCTGCCTTCCTAGCTCCTTCGTCCTATAGGTCGCTCCAATGCTTAGGTCGTTCACAACACTAGGTCGCTCATGACTTAACTACGACAACACCTTAGGTCGTAAACCCACCCCACTTCCTTAAGTCGCCTACGACTTAAATGTTACGACCTAAACTTCAACATACAAATCCAAATCCTTAGGTCGCCTATGACATAGCTCTTAACTCGGTCACGACTTAGGACTTAATCAAATTCCATCCAAAATCTGAAACAACTTAAAAATACAGAAAATTCCAGATTTTAACGAACTTTTCGATCCGTAAAATACGGGTCGTTATAATTATTTTCGAATAGAAATCATTTCAAAGGAATTTTAAAGTTTTAAACCAGTGCTCTCTTGTTTTGTCGCTGGAAAATAATTTCGATGATGACGGCCGCATCATCGACAATCATTTTCGGGTTTCGAAGAGGAGAGACCATCGGTAACTTGCTATACTTTTGTTTTTAAATGAATTTGATTTGAATTTCTAAAGTATGACTCGATTTAAAAATATATATATAGTATTTGATTTAGATTTGACTTGGATATATTGTATGTATATAATTGTCTCTAAATGGTTTGAAGTGAATCAGAAATCTAATTCTTGAATTTATGTAAAAGATGATTTCGATTATAAATGAACCAAAATTTTGAATAAATATGTAAGCTTGAGATAATTGAATTAGAAAATTTTATAATACTCAATTTCATTCTAATATAACTTACATAAACTATCCAGAAGTTATAAGTGTAATTGGGTAATATACAATTTAAAAATGATTTTATAAATTAATTTGAGTGCGTATAATAAATGTGATACACTTTATTTGATTATAAAATGATTAATAGAGATAAATAGAATACTAGATTAGTTGAGAAATAAATGGATTAATAAAATAAATTATTGTTTGAAATAAATTTCGTAACAAACAATGATAAATGGAAAATAAATCAAGTTAATAAAATTGCTTGAGTTTAAAGTCAATTGTTGAATATAAATTAATTTAAATTGAAATTTATATGGTTTAAATTAATTATTTTATTTTGTAATTCAAGTCTATTTTCTTCTGGTTGTTCTATTCTCCTACCTCCTTCCTTTTCGGGGACGAAAAGTTTTGAGTGAGGGAGATTGTAATGACCCGTATTTTTAACACTTTAAAAATACTAAATTAAATAAAATTTTAATTAAAAATCCGATAGAAATAAAATTTTACGATTTATTAAATGGAAATCTCTTTGTATATAAGTTATAAATCCAAAACCAAATTCGTTGACGACCAATTTTGATAAGACCGATAATGTAATACATATTAAAATGTAATGTAATAATATAAAATAGTTGGAACCAATAGCAGAAACCAAAATAATAATTTTAACGTAAGAAACGTGTGTTTTGCGTTAAATGAAATTTTCGTTAAATAAAAATAAACAATAAAATTTCGCAACAAAAATTCGATATTTTAAATGCGTCTATTTAAACATAGGAAATAGTAAAGTTTCATCAGAAATTATGTAAGTAAATTTCAGTCACGTTATTTCGGTTTAAATCAGTTAAAATGTAATGAAAATAAATGTTTTCGAAACCTTAATATTTTTACATAGAAAAATTCTAAATCATCTTCTGAGCAAGACGTCATTTTTCATTTTTCCAAATTCGGACTTCTTCAGCTCCGTCGATCTTAATCTTCTGCGTTTTTACTGCATTTTCCGTTGGTAGAAAATTCAAATTTTTATAATTCAATCAAACCACTGATATCTATATACCGTTTTTATCGTCTCGTCGTGCTGATCTCCACAGTATATTCGTTTCTGTATTTTGAAGCCCGGTACGCAGCTGAAACCGCGTAATGGTCCAATGCATCGGTATTTGTTTTAACTTTTGATTCGTGTGTCCGTTCAAATTTCCAATGGTTGGAAATATAAATTGGCACTGTTTTTTTTATTCCTAGCATTGATTACCAACTGTGAATTTTCGCTTTTGGTTGGTTGATATTTATTTCATTCCTTTCATTTCTCTGCCAGTTAAATATAGTAAAATATATATTAAAGGAATTGATATAAAGCATCCATCTTCTCCTCTCCTCCGTAGCCTACTTTTATCTCCTAAAAAAAAGTAAATCAACCCCTTCATAAACCTGGTTACTCGTTTATTTAATTATTTCTCCTCCTGGTCAAGCTCGTCCGAGCTTTCCTCTGCACCGACCACACTGCAACCTTAAGTGCCACCTTTCCATCGAAGCAACCTCGCCATTCCCTCCGGCTCCTCTCTGCCGCACTGACTTCCACCAAAACCATGCATGCTTCTACGCGATCTCTCAGCCACTCACGTTGTAACGACCCAGAATTTCTGACATTTAAAATTTGAATATTTAATTGATTTTAAATATTAATAAGTAGAATAAATAAGTCGAAAAAATTATTTTTCGAATATTGGATTTAATTTGATAATTAAATTGATAATTTAATAATTGAAATTACAGAAATAATTGAAAATTGGGTTTGAAATGATTAAAATTTATTTGTAAAATTTTAATAAATCATATTGAAGTTATAGTGATGTTATAGAACTTTTAAAATTGAATTTAGAGTTAATTTGTGAAAATTGAATATTTTAATATTTAATTATCGACTGAAAAATAGCTAATTTTTGAACAGTCTCAGAATTGGACGAAACAAGTTCCATTGGATCCGTAATAGAGTTTTATTATTGGATTTCAATTTTCGTAGCAATCGGAGTTGTCGGTTGACCGTGGCAGCTCGAAACGCATCGAAATCGGTTTGAATCGGTTTAATTTAAATTGACCGTTTAATTCCATAACTCGCACAGATGATTGAATTAGCTTCTGAAACCTATTCCATTGTGTCCGGAACGTAGGGTAAACCCTAGGAACGCCAGTTGCCGCACGTAAATCGGAGTCCGGAAAATCGGATGAATAGTAAAATTGAAAAATATTTTCTATAAAAGCACCATCTTCTTCACTCAATTATCAAAACCCTAGCCCTAAGTGTCCAGCCACCACCATCAAGATTAAAGGCCAAAAATCGTCCATCTTCCTCCCTTAATTTCTTCAAATCCTCTAATCAAATCGAGAATCTTTCAACTTGACAATTGTAGAGCACATCACGATCTACCATTTCAACGGTTATGATCGGATATAACCTCACGGATCGACGTGAATTGGTGTTTAAAGGGGCTGGCTTTGGGTCACGTTTTCTGGCCGGTGGTGGCGCTAGGGGGGTGCGGTCGAGCATGGGGAGTCGAGCTCAGCTAGGCGAACGGAGTGGTGGTGGAGTGATGGGGTATTGGTCAACGTGGAGGGAGCGGCCGTTAGGGTTTGTGAATCATGATGGGTTCGGCCGTGATTTTCATTTCCTGGAGCAAAAATAGGCGCGTGAGGAAGAAGGGGGGGTGCGGCCCTGATGCATGCAAGTGGAAAACGAACGGTGGTGATTAGATCTAGGGTTTTAAATTAAAATAAAATTTGTAAATTATTTATATTAAAATTAGTTCAGTGTTTAAAATGCGATATCTCTCTCATGCGAGGTCGGAATTCGACGAAACTTTGCGTTGGCTTCGTATTGACGAGCTCTTCGCGATGCAAATGGATTGGAGTCGTTTAGAGCTAGTTTGAATTTCGGGTAAAATTAAACGTCCGTTTAATTTTATTCGAAATAAAACGCTGAAACTGAATTAAAATCAAGGTGAGAACTTCTCACTCAATCGAATTGTTTCGATTTAAATTTTAAATAGTTAGATTTAAAATTGCTTGAATGTATGCCTGAATGATGATTGTTATCTATTGATTGTTAAAATAGACATTATACGCCGTTAGTAAGCGGAGGTTATTTATTGAAAACATATACCGCGAATATTTCACATTGAAGTGAAACTGGTATTATATATGTATATAGCAATATATATATATATATATATTGGAATATGTATATATTGGAGTTGATTTCCTGCATTGTATAGCGGATGAGACCCTATTGCGCCGCATAATAGTGGATAATATTTATTAAACCCATATACCACGATATTCCATACTGGAACGTAATTGGTATTGTGCTAACATCTTTGGATGCAGGGAAGCAGGTTGGAGGGATCCGACTGGATTCCTCACTGTATTGATTTATTTACAGATATTGTGATATATTCTGTTATCATATGATGATATATGATGTTTGATTGTTGTGATTGATGATTGGTGCTGTTGCATCATTGGATCCATTTTTGAAGTTTAAAAATAACGATTTTGATTTTAAATTGGGATTTTTGAATTATTATGAACGATTTATATAAAAGATGTACAAAATTGATATTTTATAAATTAAGAATACTGGAATTATAAAATGAGTTTTTATAAGTGTTAAATGAAATAAAAATGGATTTCATAAGTGAACGAAATTTATAGACTTATAAATTGTGAAGTTATTAAATGAATAGATTTTGTAAAATAAAAGATTTATAAGTAATTATCTTATAAATCGGATTTTGGCATTTAAATAAGATATGAATGGAATTTGTTAATAATGAGATTTATAAAACGAAGTTTTTATAAATAGAAATGGGATTTATAAACATTGTTTTATAAATCCAAAACCAATTGAATTTGATAAATTAAACATAGAAGTTTAATAAAGGAGATATATTCGTGATTTTAGATAGCGAATTATCCTTTAAGTTAAATGTTGTAATAATAAGAGTTTGGTTGGGAATTTTATCCACGATTTTGGACAGTGGATAATCTTTTAAGTAAAATGTGTAGAAACGTTAAATTTGTTAACGAAGTATATTTACGATTTTTGACAATGAATATATTATTAAATTAAATGGATATGTTTTGGGGAAGTGATATTATAAAACGAAGTTAATTGTTTTAAAGATGTTTTAAAATGTATTAACTATCGAAACCATAGATTTCAACATTCATTGTTGAAATAGACGTTTTCGAGAAATAAGGAAATGGTGGACTATAACACTGTTGTTATAGTAAATGGTTTCCGAAAGGAAATGTTGTATATAGTATTGGGATTTATATATCTATCTAAATTTCGAATCCCTATACTAGTGATTTTGAGTTGTCGTAACGATGTTTTACGTAACATTTGTTTTGACTCACATAAAATTTGTGAAAGAGAATGATTTCCTTAAAGAATGAAATATATACTTAATTTTGGTTTGAGTATATCGAATATTTTCCAAGTGTTGAAAATAGATGATTTGTGAATTACTTATTATTAAATAAGTATGGGAATGTTTTCCAATATGAAATGAAAGGTTTGAAATTTTATCTTTTAAAGATAAATTGAAAAGTGAATATTTGAAATTTGTTTCAAATAGTTAAGTGTGGAAAATTTTATATCTTGTAAAGATATTTTTTTTGGAAAATAAATAATTTGGAAAATTATTTGGAATCTGATGATGTTGCGCATCTCTATTGATAGTTAAATAACCGACTATCAATATTTACCCCTGAATGGGTATTTGTTGTGATTTGCTTGAATTTGAATGCCACACTTATTTTTGAATGAGCGCTCACTATTCGGCTTAGCCGGGAAAGGACCTTTGGGTCGTATAACCCATTCCGAATATGTGATATGTCGTAATGGATTGCATTTGATGACCGGTGTTGAAGACCGGATATTTTTGAAAACGGAAGGATTACCGTCGAGTTACTCTACATCGGCTGATCTCGATATAGAGGTTTTATCACCCTTAGTGACGGGAAGTCCGGACGTGATTAGAAAATTATCCGGATTTGCAAGGGCTTTGTGAGAAGTGCCTTCGGTTCTGTTCGATCTCGGAACAGACTTGTATGGTTGTATGTCTGACGTTACAAATTGAGATGTAAAGTTGGTTTCTTTCAAATACATATCTGTTGGTGGCGGTGAATTTATTCTCTTAGCTTAACACCCTTCTCTGAGACATATGAACTCAGAGGTTATGTAGTTGAAGGTTATCAGCGATATACTCCCAATTTGGTAGCATGGCATGCTAAGTGTTGCTGTGAAATGATCATTGTTTGATCATTTGTGATATGATTATTTATTTGATCATTTATCTTTGTGATCATTACTTTGATCATTTGTTGACCCAAAGCACAACTTTTGTATCAAGCGTGGCTTTGTGGACGAGACTTCGTCGGACCTCACACCCCGGAAATGGTTAAAGCAGGAAGGATGCGGCAAGGTTCTAGGGAGTAGCGCCCCTTAGTGTATGTCATTCCTTCTGGATAGAGGTGGTGTCATGGTATGGAGCCTAGATATTTAACCTATGTTGTTGCTGCATTATTATTCTTATGTGGTTGTTGGAATCGAGGATCCTCGGGACGATCGGTTACGATCGGGGGATGGCATACGCGTGTCAGTAGTTACCTATTTTTGCAGAGGTAACCCGGCCTTGTGTTGGCAGAGATCTAACCGTAATGTTAGGTTATTTCTCGGGTCGTCTTTCCAGAGGCGTATCTATGTGGCAATGGGAAGTTCCTTGGCCTGACCATTTGTTGGAAATCCAAAGAAACAATATGTGACTTGTACGGTTTTAGTTGTATTACCTGCTATGGAATGTGGCGGTAACCTGCTATTGAAAATAGTAGCTATAGTAGGCATAACGTGAAATGCCTATGCTGGCTAAGATTTATATTATACTTTCGAAATGTTTCCTACACTATGCACTAATAATAATATCAAAAATGATTTGATTTTGCGTATCAAGCATCTTTGACTATCATAAGGAGAAATCTCCTCCGATTCTGCATTTGCATTGTGTGTGTATGCGGGAGGCCTTATGGTAGTCTCATTTCCCAACTAGCATTACGAATCTATTTTAAAAATATTCCTCTGTTGTCCTTTAAAGATAAACTGTTTTAAGTTCTCACACCAGTCACCATGACTGACCTGGAGTTTATTGTTTCCTTCCTAAACTCTGGGTGCCCACCAATTTCCACACGGGCAGTCTAGAGTCAGGTTATCAGGTCATTCTGGATTCGGGATGCTATGGAGCTTAGTGGCGAGCTGGATGGCGAGACGTACCACTTGTATATGATATTATTCATTCCGCTGTGTATTCTGTATGAGGACAAGTTTATATAACTGTCCAGTGTTGTATTGTTGTTGTAAACTCTGATGATGATGTAATATATAAAATGATATAGTTCTTTGATTCAAAGATTATTCATTTATCTATTATATGTTGTTCCGCTGCGAATGTGAGATTCTGATATTGTTTTTGTTTCTGATGTTGTTCTGTTGTTCTTCTTTCTTTTTCTTCTATCTTTTCTTATACCTCTTCTTTCTTAAAACCCTAAGAATTCGGCTTTCCGGCATTCGATGGCTTGGCAGTCGATACAGTGGACGTATTGATGTTGATTTTCGGAAGTCGAAGAATCGGGTCCTTACAACGTGGTATCAGAGCATATGGTTAAGCGACAACCCTGCTCTGTTGGGTTTTACTCATTAGAGATAGAGTCAGTAGTACTCTAGAATGAGTTTGAGTGTAATAATAGATACGAGCGCGTATTTGTTAGTGAATATAAAATTGTTTTATATTGTGGTGGTTGGTTTGTTGAGTGATATATGGATTCTGGTCGGTATTTTCCGTACAACTCTATCGATAGGGATCTCTAAACACTTATATAGAACAATTCGGCACGATATTGTTTAAATTGGGTAAATGAAATAATTTTACCTCGATTATATTTTATATATAAAGGGAATAATTTTTCAGAAATTATTAAAGTATATATGAATCGATTGTTTGGTTGATTGAATAAGTCAAATAAAAACAACAGTTTTAAAAGAATATATTGTATAAACCAATGAATTATAAATATGGAATTATAATTAATATGATATACAATTGTAAAATAATCTTATATTTATAAGAAGTGAGAATATATAAGTAAAAAGATTTATAAATGTGATTTATAACCTGAATAAATTCCAAAGAGGTGTTTTGAAAGGATTTGATATTTTGGAAAATTATTTTGGAGAGATGAAAGCTCTAAACTCTTTTCGGTCGCTGGAAAATAATTCCGATGATGATCGCGACATCATTGGTGTTCATTTTCGGGTTTCCAAAAGAGGAATTGCTGCCAGATTATTTTAAATGAAAGTTGTTTGGAAAAATTTGGATTTGATTTTAGAAATTCAAAAGATAAATTGAATTGATTTCAAAATGGTTTTTGAAAGGTTGAAAAGATTCCGGAATCCTATTTAAAATATTTATGGGAATGATAATGAGTTGATAACTTATACCATTTGAATTTTTGATATAATAAATTTAACTTAAAGGATGGAGTTAAATTAAAGTAAGTATAAGTGAATCAATTAAATCCAAGCTGTAATTGTTGAATATAAGTAATCAAGTTTTGAACTTATAATATGAGATAATAAGTGGAAACTTAAGTTAATTTGAACAAATGATATTTGAAATGGAAAATAACTTAAGTGATGTTGAACGAAGTTGATTTTAATATCAAAGTAAATTAATAAAGTGAGTTTATTAAATGAATGTGAACTTGAGTTATATAAATGAAATTCAACTTTATTTGTAAAATGAATTAGCAATTGAATAAATGAATGAATGAAGGAATGTTAATCAATCTATTGTAAATAAATTGATATGAAACAATGGATGTAAGTGTTAATTCATTAAAAGCTAAATGTTATTGGAAGCTGAATAAATTAAATGGAAGTCAATTTAATATCAACCAATTGAAATTAAAAGTGTTGAACCAAATTGAAGGCAAATAAATGTAAATTGAATAAATTTGGTTGTAATGGATGTACATTGGTTGTTATATGAATGTTAGTTGATTGTATATAATTCATTAAGTGTTAATGAAATTGAAATTGAATTGACAAATTGAAAGCTAAAGTAATTGAAATCAAATTGGAAGTTAAGAGAATCTTAAATAGAATTGAATCTGATTTGTAAGTGAACTAATGTGAATGTAAACTAATTGAATTTGAACGAATGAATATTAGTAAAATCCAATGTTAACAATCAAATGTGATTAAATTGGAAACTAATTCAATGAATATTAATGAGAAGTGAATTTATATTGATTTGGGTATGAACTGATTTGGATAGACATGGATTTGTTGGATGTTATTGGATGATAGTTGTTTGATGGTTGCATTTATTGCTTTAGTTGCAATTGCTATGTTAGCACATGTAGTTATTATGTTGCTATATGATGTGTATCGATATTATTTTATATATACATGTTCTAATGATTGTTGTTGAGTGTTTAGTAGGTGCAGATGGCGTTTGCTTCGCATTTGGAGCTCGCTTTCGCGCAATATTAGCCGTATACGCTCGCTAATAATAAATAAGGTACATACCTCGGATTAAATATCGTACTTTTACATTTTTATTCCCTACGGGATGCCTCATCACTTGATGAGATGTATATTTGTGATATATAGACACTATTTTTTTTTCTAGATCGAGCCGCGCAAAGGAGGCTATGGCGAAATTTTCCGAAAATTTAAGGTGTTAAAATATTTTTGAGAAAATTGGAAAATTTGAAAATTTTGGAAACTTAGTAAAGTTTTTGTAAGAAGTTTAACTAATGTATTTTGGAAAAGTTAAACACTTAAGAGATTTGTAAATCTAATTTGAACGATTTGTTTTGAAAAGTTAAAGGATTCTGTAATTTTTTTCCTACTTGGTAATTTCGAGGACGAAATTCTTTTAAGGGGGGAAGTTTGTAACGACCCAGAATTTCTGACATTTAAAATTTGAATATTTAATTGATTTTAAATATTAATAAGTAGAATAAATAAGTCAAAAAATTTATTTTTCGAATATTGGATTTAATTTGATAATTTAATAATTGAAATTACAGAAATAATTGAAAATTGGATTTAAAATGATTAAAATTTATTTGTAAAATTTTAATAGATCATATTGAAGTTAAAGTGATGTTACAGAACTTTTAAAATTGATTTAGAGTTAATTTGTGAAAATTGAATATTTTAATATTTAATTATCGACTGAAAAATAGCCAATTTTCGAACAGTCTCAGAATTGGACGAAACTAGTTCCATTGGATCCGTAATAGTTTGTTATTATTGGATTTCAATTTTCGTAGCAATCGGAGTTGTCGGTTGACCGTGGCAGCTCGAAACGCATCGAAATCGGTTTGAATCGGTTTAATTTAAATTGACCGTTTAATTCCATATCTCGCACATATGATTGAATTAGCTTCCGAAACATGTTCCATTGTGTCCGGAATGCGGGGTAAACCCTAGAAACGCCGGTGGCCGCGCGTAAATCGGAGTACGGAAAATCGGATGATCTACCATTTCAACGGTTATGATCGGATATAACCTCACGGATCGACGCGAATTGGTGTTTAAAGGGGTCGGCTTTTGGTCACGTTTTCTGGCCGGTGGTGGCACTAGGGGGGTGCGGTCGAGCATGGGGAGTCGAGCTCGGCTAGGCGAACGGAATGGTGGTGGAGTGATGGGGTTTTGGTCAACGTGGAGGGAGCGGTCGTTAGGGTTTGTGAATGATGATGGGTTCGGCCGTGATTTTCATTTCCTGGAGCAAAAATAGGCGCGTGAGGAAGAAGGGGGGGGGGTGCAGCCCTGATGCATGCAAGTGGAAAACGAATGGTGGTGATTAGATCTAGGGTTTTAAATTAAAATAAAATTTGTAAATTATTTATATTAAAATTCGTTCAATGTTTAAAATGCGATATCTCTATCATGCGAGGTCGGAATTCGACGAAACTTCTTGCGTTGGCTTTGTATTGACGAGCTCTTCGCGATGCAATTAGATTGGAGTCGTTTGGAGCTAGTTTGAATTTCGGGTAAAATTAAACGTCCGTTTAATTTTATTCGAAATAAAACGATGAAACTGAATTGAAATCAAGGTGAGAACTTCTCACTCAATCGAATTGTTTTGATTTAAATTTTAAATAGTTAGATTTAAAATTGCTTGAATGTATGCCTGAATGATGATTGTTATCTATTGATTGTTAAAATAGACATTATACGCCGTTAGTAAGCGGAGGTTATTTATTGAAAACATATATCGCGAATATTTCACATTGAAGTGAAATTGGTATTATATATGTATATAGCAATATATATATATATATATTGGAATATGTATATATTGGAGTTGATTTCCAGCATTGTATAGCGGATGAGACCCTATTGCGCCGCATAATAGCGGATAATATTTATTAAACCCATATACCGCGATATTCCGTACTGGAACAGAATTGGTATTGTGCTAACATTTGTGGATGCAGGGAAGCAGGTTGGAGGGATCCGACTGGATTCCTCACCATACTGATTTATTTACAGATATTGTGATATATTCTGTTATCATATGATGATATATGATGTTTGATTGTTGTGATTGATGATTGGTGCTGTTGCATCATCGGATCCATTTTTGAAGTTTAAAAATAACGATTTTGATTTTAAATTAGGATTTTTGAATTATTATGAACGATTTATATAAAAGATGTACAAAATTGATATTTTATAAATTAAGAATACTGGAATTATAAAACGAGTTTTTATAAGTGTCAAATGAAATACAAATGGATTTCATAAGTGAACGAAATTTATAGACTTATAAATTGTGAAGTTATTAAATGAAGAGATTTTGTAAAATAAAAGATTTATAAGTAATTATCTTATAAATCGGATTTTGGCATTTAAATGAGATATGAATGGAATTTGTTAATAATGAGATTTATAAAACGAAGTTTTTATAAATAGAAATGGGATTTATAAACATTGTTTTATAAATCCGAAACCAATTGAATTTGATAAATTAAACATAAAAGTTTAATAAAGGAGATATATTCGTGATTTTGGACAGCGAATTATCCTTTAAGTTAAATGCTGTAATAATAAGAGTTTGGTTGGGAATTTTATCCACGATTTTGGACAGTGGATAATCTTTTAAGTAAAATGTGTAGAAACGTTAAATTTGTTAACGAAGTATATTTACGATTTTTGACAGTGAATATATTATTAAATTAAATAGATATGTTTTGGGGAAGTGATATTATAAAACGAAGTTAATTGTTTTAAAGATGTTTTAAAATGTATTAACTATCGAAACCATAGATTTCAACATTCATTGTTGAAATAGACGTTTTTGAGAAATAAGGAAATGGTGGACTATAACACTATTGTTATAGTAAATGGTTTCCGAAAGGAAATGTTTTATATAGTATTGGGATTTATATATCTATCTAAATTTCGAATCCCTATACTAGTGATTTTGAGTTGTCGTAACGATGTTTTACGTAACATTCGTTTTGACTCACATAAAATTTGTGAAAGAGAATGATTTCCTTAAAGAATGAAATATATACTTTATTTTGGTTTGAGTATATCGAATATTTTCCAAGTGTTGAAAATAGATGATTTGTGAATTACTTATTATTAAATGAGTATGGGAATGTTTTCCAATATGAAATGAAAGGTTTGAAATTTTATCTTTTAAAGATAAATTGAAAAGTGAATATTTGAAATTTGTTTCAAATAGTTAAGTGTGGAAAATTTTATATCTTGTAAAGATATTTTTTTTGGAAAATAAATAATTTGGAAAATTATTTGGAATCTGATGATGTTGCGCATCTCTATTGATAGTTAAATAACCGACTATCAATATTTACCCCTGAATGGGTATTTGTTGTGATTTGCTTGAATTTGAATGCCACACTTATTTTTGAATAAGCGCTCACTATTCGGGTTAGCCGGGAAAGGACCTTTGGGTCGTATAACCCATTCCGAATATGTGATACGTCGTAATGGATTGCATTTGATGACCGGTGTTGAAGACCGGATATTTTTGAAAAGGGAAGGATTACCGTCGAGTTACTCTACATCGGCTGATCTCCGATATAGAGGTTTTATCACCCTTAGTGACGGGAAGTCCGGACGTGATTAGAAAATTATCCGGATTTGCAAGGGCTTCGTGAGAAGTGCCTTCGGTTCTGTTCGATCCCGGAACAGACTTGTATGGTTGTATGTCTGATGTTACAAATTGAGATGTAAAGCTGGTTTCTTTCAAATACATACCTGTTGGTGGCGGAGAATTTATTCTCTTAGCTTAACACCCTTCTCTGAGACGTACGAGCTCAGAGGTTATGTAGTTGAAGGTTATCAGCGATATACTCCCAATTTGGTAGCGTGGCATGCTGAGTGTTGCTGTGAAATGATCATTGTTTGATCATTTGTGATATGATCATTTGTTTGATCATTTATCTTTGTGATCATTACTTTGATCATTTGTTGACCCAAAGCACAGCTTTTGTATCAAGCGTGGCTTTGTGGACGAGACTTCGTCGGACCTCACACCCCAGAAATGGTCAAAACAGGAAGGATGCAGCAAGGTTTTAGGGAGCGCCCCTTAGTGTATTTCATTCCTTCTAGATAGAGGTGGTATCATGGTATGGAGCCCAGATATTTAACCTATGTTGTTGCTGCATTATTATTCTTATGTGGTTGTTGGAATCGAGGATCCTCGGGAAGATCGGTTACGATCGGGGGATGGCATACGCGTGTCAGTAGTTACCTACTTTTGCAGAGGTAACCCGGCCTTGTATTGGCAGAGATCTAACCGTAATGTTAGGTTATTTCTCCGGTCGTCTTTCCAGAGGCATACCTATGTGGCAATGGGAAGTTCCTTGGCCTGACCATTTGTTGGAAATCCAAAGAAACAATACGTGACTTGTACGGTTTTAGTTGTGTTACCTGCTATGGAATGTGGCGGTAACCTGCTATTGAACATAGTAGCTATAGTAGGCATAACGTGAAATGCATATGCTGGCTAAGATTTATATTATACTTTCGAAATGTTTCCTACACTATACACTAATAATAATATCAAAAATGATTTGATTTTGCGTATCAAGCATCTTTGACTATCATAAGGAGAAATCTCCTCCGATTCTGCGTTTGCATTGTGTGTGTGTGCGGGAGGCCTTATGGTATTCTCATTTCCCAAAAAGCATTACGAATCTATTTTAAAAATATTCCTCTGTTGTCCTTTAAAGATAAACTGTTTTAAGTTCTCACACCAGTCACCAAGACTGACCTGGAGTTTATTGTTTCCTTCCTAAACTCTGGGTGCCCACCAATTTCCACACGGGCAGTCTAGAGTCAGGTTATCAGGTCATTCTGGATTCGGGATGCTGTGGAGCTTAGTGGCGAGCTGGATGGCGAGACGTACCACTTATATATGATATTATTCATTCCGCTGTGTATTCTTTATGAGGACAAGTTTATATAACTGTCCAGTGTTGTATTGTTGTTGTAAACTCTGATGATGATGTAATGTATAAAATGATATAGTTCTTTGATTTAAAGATTATTCATTTATCTATTATATGTTGTTCCGCTGCGAATGTGAGATTCTGATATTGTTTCTGTTTCTGATGTTGTTCTGTTGTTCTTCTTTCTTTTTCTTCTATCTTTTCTTCTACCTCTTCTTTCTTAAATCCCTAAGAATTCGGTTTTCCGGCATTCGATTGCTTGGCAGTCGATACAGTGGACGTATTGATGTCGATTTTCGGAAGTTGAAGAATCGGGTCCTTACACATGCTATCTTCTTCATCTCACTACCGATAGACATTGCACCACCCTAGAACTCACTACCCGAGCCTCCAAGGCTCTCACCCAAGCCCAGTGCACCGAACCAAATCAGCCGCCCTTGGTCACCACTACCGCAGCACCACCGTCCGCCGCAGTCTCCCTCCACACTCTCTCTTGATCCAACCATGCTCGCCTCTACGCCTCTTCTCATCTCCGCTTCCCGCTGCGCCGCCAAATAGCAGCAACTCATCACCTTTCCTAGTCTCCTCCGTCCCACTTCCTGTCACCGACCACCAATCTTCCATCTCTACATGTATGTGTGAGTATATATGGGTTGGATGCTTAAACTGCTATATATAAAGTTTATTTAGTTAGAAACAAGTGTTCATATCTGTCAGTTAGTTTATTCTAAGTTGCATAGCAGTACTTATGTTTATGAAATGAATTTGAGTTTGTTTATATTTTTGTACAGTGGTTATTAAATGTGTTAGTACAGTTTGTTTATATTCTAAGCTATATTTTTCTGCTATATATATTGTAGATTTTTAAACTTTGTCTATATTAGTTTACATAACTTGTGTGTTAATATATATAAGTCTGTATAGCTGTACATATAAAGTCTACACGTTTTATATATATATTGATCTTAGCATAAATATACATTGTTTTGTATATATATGGTTTCATATGTTATGTCAGTCTTTAGATATATTAGTTTATATACAATCTGGGTGAGTTGTAATTAAAGAAGTTTATAAAATTTTTATATGTCAGTTGAAAATAAGTATTGTTTAAATACGTACATAAACATATAGGACTATATTTTTTTTATACAGATAAGTATATATGAGTTGAGCTACACATATATATGTGCAAAAATGTTTATTTATGTTTACTGTTGTTTGTATATAGGTTATATAAACTTATACATATAATTGGTTGCAGACGTAATACTAAAACATGTGTTATTATATATATTAGTTTATATATATAGTTAATGTATATATGTTACATTTGTTTCATTTTTCATTGCAGCCGTCATATAACTTTAGCAAAACTGGTTTAAAAAGACAATGTATATATGTTAGTAGATTTAAAAACCAAGTCTGTAGATCTGTTGTACATATTGAGTGTTCGCATATACTTTTGCATGCATACATGATGTGGTATCTGCATTTAAATATATATTGTTATTATATTTGGAGTAGGCTGGTATATATGTGCATTTAGTGGATTGGATTTGGGTAACTAGTATATTGATTTAGGTATTGTTAAAAGAGAATTTATGTAGTTTTTTTTTACAATAATAATAATACATATATTTTCTGTCTCTATCAAAACTGATTAGATTTGTTGTAATATCCCGGAAATTTGGAGCAATATCAATTTAATAATCTGTTTAAATAATTAAATTGATTTGATAATTTTTGATAATAAATATTTGAATTTATTTAATAATCTAATTAAATGAATATTTAATTAGTGAATTTATCCTTTAAAAATTAATAAGATGATTTCTATTTATAATGTATGTGTATAAGTATATATATATATAAGTTTAAAATACAATTAACATATGATATGTTAATTCATTTAGTAATAGTAGTACTTTATAATCTCTTTTATAAATTATTTTAAAATTGACAAATGGTTATTTTCAAATTAAATGTGTTGTTTTAAATTAACTTTAAATTAGATTTTTAAAATTTAATTTGAATTTGAATTTAGAATTTAAGAGGTAATATTTAAATAGTTTTGGATTTGTATAAATATATGGATAAGCTTTTATTTATATACATAATTGGTTTTATTTTCTTTAAAATACTTTATCTATATATATATAAATAAGTAATAAGTATTTATTTAATTAAAGAAAAAGAGGTTTATTCACATTTAAAATAAATACAAACTAATTAATTAAAGGACATGTGTAAACCTATAAAGGATTGTTTAAAACAAGTGTTAACTAATTAACACATATAAAGACAAGTGTCATTCTTGTTTTTAATTTTTCTTTTATTTTAAAATAAATCATTTATATTTATAAAAAGATGTTTTCCTCATTCTCATTTCTTTTGCAAATCTTCATTCTCAAAATTAAAGAGAATTCAGCTGTAAACAAAATCCTCTTAAATAATCTGTAATCAAACTATCCTCTCAACCAAAATTTGTAATCAAATAGATCAAACTCAACAACCTGTCTCCAGTTTTAGCCTGAGCATGGTTTCAAACTTAAACATCCAATGGCAAGTCAACAATCTTAATATCAGCAACTTCAGTTACTTTCAAATCTTCAACATATATCAACCTGAGATCAAACTGGCAACCAAATCAATTCAACGAATTCAGATTTAATTCAATAGTAAGAAGATCTAGTGCAAGTTCCAGATTTAAGAAAAACTGTCCTCTGTTTCTTATTTCAAGTGAGTAACTTACATTTTTAAAAAAACTTAAGTATATCTGTTTACATGCTAAAAATCCTTGAATCTATGATGTCTAATGCCTGCATGTTGTTTAGTATGTTGACATGTATGTATATCTTTATATATGGATGTAAAATTGGAGTGCATGTCTGTTATTGATATGTATATCTGTTTCCAGTTCAAGTTCTAAGTTTAATTTAATCTTGTATCTTTTGACTTTGATATTATTGTGGGTTAAGTTAAAAACAATAATTGTTTGTTTAATCAAGGATTTGTGTTTAAAATTTTATTTAAGTTAAAATAAAAAGGAAACTGCTCTAGAAAACATAGAGAAACAGGAGACTTTAGTTTTGTTAAAATTTGAATATCTTAATTCAAAGGTACAGGTATATAATCTGAAATCATATCCTAAACCATGAATTATAAAAGTAAAATCACAATTTTTAGAGGGGTGTGGTACGAGCAGTTTGGGTTTGACCAGAATTTGAATTCTGGTTGATCTCTGATGATCTAAGTCTTCGGGGAAGTCGTGGTTTCCACTGGAGATAGAGTGATGATCGGAGAATTGTAGAAAATTATCTGATGATGGTAAAAAGTATTGTGGCGAAGGGATTTGATCAGGGAAGTTTATAACCCTAGTTTTAGTGAGGTTGGGAAATACGTTCGTCACGACGTCCAGAGATGATCGAGTTCATCTGAACTCTGGGAATCGGCAGCTCAATGGATGATGAAGACGTGGTCAGAGGTTCTGGGGCTCAGGCGATCGGAGGAGTGAGTTCGAGGAATTTTCCAGGCTTTGGTTCCTGTTCGTGGTTGTGGTGGGTTGCTCGAATTCGATTTTCGTGTTTGATCGAGGCTCTAGTGATCGAGTTAGGGTATGGGGTTGATTGTCGACTTGTAGAGTTCGTCGTGGGTGGCCGGAGCTCAGGCGAGTAGTTGTGCACGTGCACCAGATAGCAGTCATGTCTGGAATGAGTTTAAGGAAGAAGATGTTGTTCTCGAAGTAGATGGTGGAATGACTCGAAGTCATGTTCGGGAAAGAAGGGTTCTGGCTCGGGTTCGTTGCAGAGGAACTCGCGTGGGTTTAAACTGTTTTAAAATTTTTTAAACATAACAAAGTTTAATAAAGAGGGGAAGGGAAAAACTCGAAGTGGGTCTCGGGGTTTTCCAGTTTTTACTCGGGTATTTTGATATTGGGCTCGGGTAGATTTGATGATAACAGAAGTAAAAGCCTGACAGTGGTTTTTAAATTTAAAATGAGTTTAAACTTTGAAAATAGGATTTAAATCCAGATTTAAATCAAGTTTAAGTATGGGTTCAAGTTTAAATGTGTATCCTAGAATTTGAGACAAATAAAGTTTTATAAAAATAATGTTTTAACAAATTTAAATTGTTAAAAGTATATTTTAAAAAGATTTTGAATTTAAATAAATTGGTTTAAAAATCTTTTAAATGTTAAGTGTTTCTTAACATTTGGAATTTAAGAAGATTTTGTAAATTTGATTTAAAATTGATTAAAGTTAAATTGTAATTTATTTTAAATCTTTAATTTAAAATGAATTAAAAGAAAGATTTTAATGTAAATGTTTTAAAGTCTTTGTTAATAATAATTAAAGTAGTTAAAGGTTAATACTTTAATTTAAAGATTAATTAAGCAATTAATTTAGTAATTAGAAATTAATTGGTAATTAAGAAATTATTAAGTTGTAATTAATAAATAGTTGATTAAAGCTAAATTTCTTAAAGAAAGTAATTAAAGAATTGTTAATAATTAATGAGAGATCATTAATTAGGAATTATTAAATAATTAATTAATGTGATTAATTTTTGATAATCAATTAGATTAATTAATTAATATAAATTGGTTAAGTATAAATTACTTAAAGAAAGTAATTAAAGAAATTAATTACTTAAGGTAATTAATTAAATAAATTTGATAAGTTTAAATTAATTAGTTAAATTAATTTAAGATAATGATTTGGAAATTTGATAATTACTTAAATGTAATTAGTGAAAGTATAATTACTTAGGAAAGTAATTAAAGGTAATTACTGGATGTAATTAACTAAAGATGATTTAAAAATAAAAGTAATTTGAGTTAATTACTTTTGAATAATTAATCAAGGGATTAATTAAAGGATAATTAATTAACGAGTAATTAATTTATGGAGTGGAGTAATTAAGGGAAGTTAATTACTAAATGAGATTAATCAAAGGTGATTAATAAATGTGACTAATTAATTATTAAATGTAATTAAAATAAATAAGATAATTAATTAAGAGTAATTAAGGATCATTAATTAATAAAATTAATGATGTAATTAAGAATTGATTAATTAAGATTAATTAATAAATAATAAGTGATTAAAGTAATTAATTAATTGTAATTAATTAAGGATTAATGTAATTAAGTATGGTTAATTAATTAATGAAGTAATTTAAGATTAATTACTGAAATGGTTTAAGATAATTAATTTGTGAAATTAATTAAGTATTAATTACTTAAAGTAATTAAAGGATTATTAATCAGGAATGATTAATTAAGACGGATACTTAGAGTAATGATTAATTAATTGGTTTAATTAATAATTAAGTAAGCAGGATTTATAGAATGAAGTAATTAGTTTAATTCACTTTAAATTAATTAGATGATATAAATCATTGCTTAAGGATGGATGAATGAGATTGAATGTATTTCATTGTTTGATATCTCTGATGAGATATGATTGATATATGATATGGATGTTTGGTTGAATTATAATGATAATGTGAATTATCTGTTTGGGATGATAATGTAGATTATCTATTGAATTATCTATCTTTGTGTATATAGATAAGAATTGAATTGTTTTAACCTTAAAACAACTTGGCCCTTAAAAGATACGTTTTGGATTTCGATGAGACCGGGATCGGGTTTCCGTATACCGGAATTCCAGGTCTGGAGACCCGAATACCACATCGATCCAAATTTACGATAGGTCGTGAATCTCAAGTGAAGATGAAGATTCAGAGTGCAAGGGTTATTGTCGTTAACTCTGAGGGTGATTCCAAAACGAGTGTAACGAGATAATGCCTTCGGTTTCGTTCGAACCCGGAACGAACTTGTATGGATTGAATGCTTTCAGCACATCGTCAGGCGGAAGATGAGCATTCTAAGTGATATGTTCTGATTAAAGGTAATCGTAACCTCAAGCCTCATCAACCGGGAATGGCTAAAACAGGGGAGGTGCAGCAAGGCTTCATGGGTAGCACCCACTGAGATCAAGATAGATCCCTGTCTAGATGTCCCTTTTCTTTTTATTCGGCTTAGTGTGTGGTTGGTCGCGCCAACTACGGGGTTATCTTGTTCGGAATTATCCAGTAAGGGATGGTTCCGGCTTTGTGTTGCAGGGGATTGGGAGTGATCCTCGGTACGGTGATCTAGGCCACGTACTGTGACGGGCGGTACCCCAGTAGCCCTGCCATTGTATGGAATCCAAACTCCAATAAGTGCCGTACGTATTAGTTGTGCCCAACTATGTTGGAATGTGAGATGTAAGCATTTCAGCTATTTCTATATTTTACTTGAAAACCCTAGACCCTATTATAATAAAATCAGATTTCCTATCAAATGTTTTGGTTAGCGTAAGGTAAAAACTTACCCATGTTTATTTGTGGGGAGTCTTACGTGATACTTTTTCTTTCTAAAGGTTTTGAAGTTAAGCAAGTTTAACCTGTTACTCACACCAGACCCATGTCTGACCCAAGTGTTTATTTCTGTTTTATAAACTCTTGGGTACTCAAATTTTTACGAGTAGCCAAGGGATTCAGGTTTAGATTTGACGAATATTCTGGAGGAGCAATGGAGCAGGAGGCTTCGGCGTTCGTAGATATAGTATTCCGCTGTGTTGATATCTGTGTTAGAGTCGTGTATTGTATTTGAGTTGTAATATCTAGACAGATGTTTATAACTGTCTAGTATGTGTTATATAGTTGTGTAAACTCTGTAAATTGTTGTATACTATGTAATAGTTTATGTTATTAATATAATTTATTCGTTCCGCTGTGAGATCGTTGTTGTTGTTTCTTTCTTTCTTCTCTTCTTTTCTATTTTCTACCCCTTTCTTTCTTATTAACGATGCGACTTTCTGTGGAGAGAAAGCCGTGGTCGTTACAGTGGTATCAGAGCTTAGGTTGAGCGAATACCTAAGCTATTGATTAAGTGAATATCAGAACACTAGGTTGAGTGAATACCTAGGTTCGGAAGGATTGTTCATTAGAGACAAGATCTGTAGCAACCTGTTTGAGTCTGAGTGTATATATATTCGAGAGCGCGTATTTGTTAGTTATATAAAATGGTTTTATATTGTGTTAATTGATCGGTTGAGTGGTATATGGATTCTGGTCAATACGAGTAGCTAACGTTATTGATAGGGATCTCTAAACACTTGGACCAGGCCAACGGACACAATATTGTTTTAAAAAGGTAGATGAAATAATTTTACCCAGATATAATTTCTATATAAAAAAGTATCATTTTAAATGTATATGTTATTTGTAATGATTGGTTGAGATGATAATAATTTATCATCTAGGATTAGGAGTCTGAGTGTTGAGGTTGGAAGAGTATCTGTCGAGACTGTAAACCTAATACCGTCTCGAGTGAACTTTACAGTTGTGTAAGGATTTCACAATCTCTGAAGGAAACCTATTAAGGTTCGGAGTTTATCTTTGAAGTTGGATGAGTAGAGTTGGATCTGTCAGTTAGGCAGAAGTGAGTAATGGTATCTTGATACCTCAGGTAACAGTAGCTGTGTGATGAAATGCAGTGACTATGGATGTTCCCAAAGCTGTTTTCTTTGGAACAAGTTAATGAAGTGTGTCTGTTTCGGTGTTGTGGTTGAGTTCAGCATGGTGATTCTGTTTGGTTTGGGTTTCGAGTTTCTCGAAGAGCTTTGGATTGAGAAGTCTTTGGCATCTGTGGCAGTAGTGCAGCTCGGAGTATTCTGTGCATTGGCAGGAAGTTTTCTGGCTGAGCAGTTTTTCTGAAGATAGAGTTCAGAAGCAGTATAGTGAATCCATTTCTTCGATGGATTGGATAGTTAAGTATGAACTGTTCTGATTGGTAAAGAGAGAACAGTTTTCTTTGCATTTTGGCTGGGTTGATCGCAAAAGTGACTTGCGATTGCTGAGTATTCTCTTGAGTTATCTGAGATTTTCTGGGATGTGTTGTCCAGTCTGTGCTTATGTTCATCATCAGCATTTTCATTCTACTCCAGATCAGAGTGGTGCAGCAGAAGAAGTTTGGCGAGTGCTCTTGTTGTCTTTTCCAGATAGGAGAAGTTAGTTCGATCTTCTGATGATTGGTAGTAGAGTTGTGTTTTGGATTATTGGTAGATCTTGAGAGGATCATTCTGTTGAGTTGTTTTTGGTTCTGTTTATTTCTAGAAGCATCAGCGAAGGTTGAGTTGATCAGGAAAGATCTGTAGACAGCTCAGGATCGTCTGAAGGATTTTGTGGGTAAGAACGGAGGAATTTGGAATTCGAAGTTGGAGACTTCGTTGTTGTGAAGTTTTTCTCTGGTTAAAGGGAGCTATAAGATTAGGTAAGTCTGGGAAGTCAGCTCCGAGTTGTTTTGGATTTCTTCTGTGTTTTGATTTGGATAAAAGCTTTGATCTACCGGATTGAATGGTCAGTTTGGATAACTGGAATTCATTGTGTTTTACGTATCTCTGAGGGAATACGTGTTTGATCTATCTCTGGTTTTGGAACCAGCAGTTCTGGAGGATTTGGTTGTTGAGTCAGACTCGTCTGTAGTCTGATATTCTGTTTAGTTCTATAGATCTAGATGAGTAAGAACTCTATAGTTTAGTATTGTTGATTGTTTGGATTTTGTAGAGCGAGTATCCCGGTATATTTATACTTGAGGAAACTCGAGGAGATTGTATTCAGAATTTTGTTTGGATAATTAGAATTGTTTGATTGGATGAATTGTTTGCTATGGTTGTTAGCATATGGATGATAATATATGCTTGTGATTTAAATAGATTATTAAATTACCTTTGTTTTAAATTTCGGGGACGAAATTATTTTAAGGGGGGAGGAATGTAATATCCCGGAAATTTGGAGCAATATCAATTTAATAATCTGTTTAAATAATTAAATTGATTTGATAATTTTTGATAATAAATATTTGAATTTATTTAATAATCTAATTAAATGAATATTTAATTAGTGAATTTATCCTTTAAAAATTAATAAGATGATTTCTATTTATAATGTATGTGTATAAGTATATATATATATATATATATATAAGTTTAAAATACAATTAACATATGATATGTTAATTCATTTAGTAATAGTAGTACTTTATAATCTCTTTTATAAATTATTTTAAAATTGACAAATGGTTATTTTCAAATTAAATGTGTTGTTTTAAATTAACTTTAAATTAGATTTTTAAAATTTAATTTGAATTTGAATTTAGAATTTGAGAGGTAATATTTAAATAGTTTTGGATTTGTATAAATATATGGATAAGCTTTTATTTATATACATAATTGGTTTTATTTTCTTTAAAATACTTTATCTATATATATATAAATAAGTAATAAGTATTTATTTAATTAAAGAAAAAGAGGTTTATTCACATTTAAAATAAATACAAACTAATTAATTAAAGGACATGTGTAAACCTATAAAGGATTGTTTAAAACAAGTGTTAACTAATTAACACATATAAAGACAAGTGTCATTCTTGTTTTTAATTTTTCTTTTATTTTAAAATAAATCATTTATATTTATAAAAAGATGTTTTCCTCATTCTCATTTCTTTTGCAAATCTTCATTCTCAAAATTAAAGAGAATTCAGCTGTAAACAAAATCCTCTTAAATAATCTGTAATCAAACTATCCTCTCAACCAAAATTTGTAATCAAATAGATCAAACTCAACAACCTGTCTCCAGTTTTAGCCTGAGCATGGTTTCAAACTTAAACATCCAATGGCAAGTCAACAATCTTAATATCAGCAACTTCAGTTACTTTCAAATCTTCAACATATATCAACCTGAGATCAAACTGGCAACCAAATCAATTCAACGAATTCAGATTTAATTCAATAGTAAGAAGATCTAGTGCAAGTTCCAGATTTAAGAAAAACTGTCCTCTGTTTCTTATTTCAAGTGAGTAACTTACATTTTTAAAAAAACTTAAGTATATCTGTTTACATGCTAAAAATCCTTGAATCTATGATGTCTAATGCCTGCATGTTGTTTAGTATGTTGACATGTATGTATATCTTTATATATGGATGTAAAATTGGAGTGCATGTCTGTTATTGATATGTATATCTGTTTCCAGTTCAAGTTCTAAGTTTAATTTAATCTTGTATCTTTTGACTTTGATATTATTGTGGGTTAAGTTA
The DNA here is from genome assembly GCA_030737815.1 of Allium fistulosum. Lineage (NCBI taxonomy): Eukaryota > Viridiplantae > Streptophyta > Magnoliopsida > Asparagales > Amaryllidaceae > Allium > Allium fistulosum. Next base: position 859,563,800 of record CM060907.1, read on the forward strand.
AAAACAATAATTGTTTGTTTAATCAAGGATTTGTGTTTAAAATTTTATTTAAGTTAAAATAAAAAGGAAACTGCTCTAGAAAACATAGAGAAACAGGAGACTTTAGTTTTGTTAAAATTTGAATATCTTAATTCAAAGGTACAGGTATATAATCTGAAATCATATCCTAAACCATGAATTATAAAAGTAAAATCACAATTTTTAGAGGGGTGTGGTACGAGCAGTTTGGGTTTGACCAGAATTTGAATTCTGGTTGATCTCTGATGATCTAAGTCTTCGGGGAAGTCGTGGTTTCCACTGGAGATAGAGTGATGATCGGAGAATTGTAGAAAATTATCTGATGATGGTAAAAAGTATTGTGGCGAAGGGATTTGATCAGGGAAGTTTATAACCCCAGTTTTAGTGAGGTTGGGAAATACGTTCGTCACGACGTCCAGAGATGATCGAGTTCATCTGAACTTTGGGAATCGGCAGCTCAATGGATGATGAAGACGTGGTCAGAGGTTCTGGGGCTCAGGCGATCGGAGGAGTGAGTTCGAGGAATTTTCCAGGCTTTGGTTCCTGTTCGTGGTTGTGGTGGGTTGCTCGAATTCGATTTTCGTGTTTGATCGAGGCTCTAGTGATCGAGTTAGGGTATGGGGTTGATTGTCGACTTGTAGAGTTCGTCGTGGGTGGCCGGAGCTCAGGCGAGTAGTTGTGCACGTGCACCAGATAGCAGTCATGTCTGGAATGAGTTTAAGGAAGAAGATGTTGTTCTCGAAGTAAATGGTGGAATGACTCGAAGTCATGTTCGGGAAAGAAGGGTTCTGGCTCGGGTTCGTTGCAGAGGAACTCGCGTGGGTTTAAACTGTTTTAAAAATTTTTAAACATAACAAAGTTTAATAAAGAGGGGAAGGGAAAAACTCGAAGTAGGTCTCGGGGTTTTCCAGTTTTTACTCGGGTATTTTGATATTGGGCTCGGGTAGATTTGATGATAACAGAAGTAAAAGCCTGACAGTGGTTTTTAAATTTAAAATGAGTTTAAACTTTGAAAATAGGATTTAAATCCAGATTTAAATCAAGTTTAAGTATGGGTTCAAGTTTAAATGTGTATCCTAGAATTTGAGACAAATAAAGTTTTATAAAAATAATGTTTTAACAAATTTAAATTGTTAAAAGTATATTTTAAAAAGATTTTGAATTTAAATAAATTGGTTTAAAAATCTTTTAAATGTTAAGTGTTTCTTAACATTTGGAATTTAAGAAGATTTTGTAAATTTGATTTAAAATTGATTAAAGTTAAATTGTAATTTATTTTAAATCTTTAATTTAAAATGAATTAAAAGAAAGATTTTAATGTAAATGTTTTAAAGTCTTTGTTAATAATAATTAAAGTAGTTAAAGGTTAATACTTTAATTTAAAGATTAATTAAGCAATTAATTTAGTAATTAGAAATTAATTGGTAATTAAGAAATTATTAAGTTGTAATTAATAAATAGTTGATTAAAGCTAAATTTCTTAAAGAAAGTAATTAAAGAATTGTTAATAATTAATGAGAGATCATTAATTAGGAATTATTAAATAATTAATTAATGTGATTAATTTTTGATAATCAATTAGATTAATTAATTAATATAAATTGGTTAAGTATAAATTACTTAAAGAAAGTAATTAAAGAAATTAATTACTTAAGGTAATTAATTAAATAAATTTGATAAGTTTAAATTAATTAGTTAAATTAATTTAAGATAATGATTTGGAAATTTGATAATTACTTAAATGTAATTAGTGAAAGTATAATTACTTAGGAAAGTAATTAAAGGTAATTACTGGATGTAATTAACTAAAGATGATTTAAAAATAAAAGTAATTTGAGTTAATTACTTTTGAATAATTAATCAAGGGATTAATTAAAGGATAATTAATTAACGAGTAATTAATTTATGGAGTGGAGTAATTAAGGGAAGTTAATTACTAAATGAGATTAATCAAAGGTGATTAATAAATGTGACTAATTAATTATTAAATGTAATTAAAATAAATAAGATAATTAATTAAGAGTAATTAAGGATCATTAATTAATAAAATTAATGATGTAATTAAGAATTGATTAATTAAGATTAATTAATAAATAATAAGTGATTAAAGTAATTAATTAATTGTAATTAATTAAGGATTAATGTAATTAAGTATGGTTAATTAATTAATGAAGTAATTTAAGATTAATTACTGAAATGGTTTAAGATAATTAATTTGTGAAATTAATTAAGTATTAATTACTTAAAGTAATTAAAGGATTATTAATCAGGAATGATTAATTAAGACGGATACTTAGAGTAATGATTAATTAATTGGTTTAATTAATAATTAAGTAAGCAGGATTTATAGAATGAAGTAATTAGTTTAATTCACTTTAAATTAATTAGATGATATAAATCATTGCTTAAGGATGGATGAATGAGATTGAATGTATTTCATTGTTTGATATCTCTGATGAGATATGATTGATATATGATATGGATGTTTGGTTGAATTATAATGATAATGTGAATTATCTGTTTGGGATGATAATGTAGATTATCTATTGAATTATCTATCTTTGTGTATATAGATAAGAATTGAATTGTTTTAACCTTAAAACAACTTGGCCCTTAAAAGATACGTTTTGGATTTCGATGAGACCGGGATCGGGTTTCCGTATACCGGAATTCCAGGTCTGGAGACCCGAATACCACATCGATCCAAATTTACGATAGGTCGTGAATCTCAAGTGAAGATGAAGATTCAGAGTGCAAGGGTTATTGTCGTTAACTCTGAGGGTGATTCCAAAACGAGTGTAACGAGATAATGCCTTCGGTTTCGTTCGAACCCGGAACGAACTTGTATGGATTGAATGCTTTCAGCACATCGTCAGGCGGACGATGAGCATTCTAAGTGATATGTTCTGATTAAAGGTAATCGTAACCTCAAGCCTCATCAACCGGGAATGGCTAAAACAGGGGAGGTGCAGCAAGGCTTCGTGGGTAGCACCCACTGAGAGCAAGATAGATCCCTGTCTAGAGGTCCCTTTTCTTTTTATTCGGCTTAGTGTGTGGTTGGTCGCGCCAACTACGGGGTTATCTTGTTCGGAATTATCCAGTAAGGGATGGTTCCGGCTTTGTGTTGCAGGGGATTGGGAGTGATCCTCGGTACGGTGATCTAGGCCACGTACTGTGACGGGCGGTACCCCAGTAGCCCGGCCATTGTATGCAATCCAAACTCCAATAAGTGCCGTACGTATTAGTTGTGCCCAACTATGTTGGAATGTGAGATGTAAGCATTTCAGCTATTTCTATATTTTACTTGAAAACCCTAGACCCTATTATAATAAAATCAGATTTCCTATCAAATGTTTTGGTTAGCGTAAGGTAAAAACTTACCCATGTTTATTTGTGGGGAGTCTTACGTGATACTTTTTCTTTCTAAAGGTTTTGAAGTTAAGCAAGTTTAACCTGTTACTCACACCAGACCCATGTCTGACCCAAGTGTTTATTTCTGTTTTATAAACTCTTGGGTACTCAAATTTTTACGAGTAGCCAAGGGATTCAGGTTTAGATTTGACGAATATTCTGGAGGAGCAATGGAGCAGGAGGCTTCGGCGTTCGTAGATATAGTATTCCGCTGTGTTGATATCTGTGTTAGAGTCGTGTATTGTATTTGAGTTGTAATATCTAGACAGATGTTTATAACTGTCTAGTATGTGTTATATAGTTGTGTAAACTCTGTAAATTGTTGTATACTATGTAATAGTTTATGTTATTAATATAATTTATTCGTTCCGCTGTGAGATCGTTGTTGTTGTTTCTTTCTTTCTTCTCTTCTTTTCTATTTTCTACCCCTTTCTTTCTTATTAACGATGCGACTTTCTGTGGAGAGAAAGCCGTGGTCGTTACATTTGTTTTATCAATTCCTATTTATCAGCTTTGATCTTCGAACTCATATCCATCGTGCTTTGTTCCAAAATTCGTGCTTGGATCCGTAACCCATCTCATTCTCGTTCATCTCTAGCCTCGAAAGGTGAGCAATCACTCACGATTAATGTTCTTTTATTTATTAAATTTGATTTCAATTGAAACGACAATTGAAATATGCTGCTGTTAGTTAATTACACTGTTATATATGCTATTACCTGTATCAGTTCACCTATGACATCTGACACCATTATCTGTTATTTATACGATGATAATCCAGTTTGGTTGATAAATGATTGATTGTTTGATGTTGATATTGGACGTTAAGTTGTTAATGATGTATGTGATAAATAATTTGAAATTGAAATTGACGTAGGATATTTAGATTTGATATATGTGTTAAATTTGATTTAAATGACATTTGCATAATATGACCCATTAAATGTTAAATAAATCGACGCATAGAAATAGTGTTAACTACACCTTGAACCATTGAATGTATAATTGGTGTAGTATAATTTGATAGACTTCAAGTGAAAAACTGTAATGAAATAATCTTTAGTCTTCATGAAATGATAGTGTAGATTCTAGAAATAATTATATTAATTTACACAAACAACAATGTGAATTAATACGATTATTTCGGGATCATATGAATTGATTATTGGATTGATATTGATTGTTGTTATTGCTTGTTTATTTACTTTGACACCATCCCAGTTATCACACTGCAAGTTCCCTTTGCTATGCTTTGATTTTGAATTGAATTAGAATCGGGTTGAAATGATAAATACCTAAATTGAACTTCGACTTAGGATAGAGAATTAAATAAAAACCGATTGGTCAATACTTTGATTTAAAAATAAAATGAAGATTTTATTTGAATAAATAATATGGTTTGAAACAAAGTTGGAAATTGAATTTTAATGTAAGGAAATGTTAATATTTAATAATCTGAATCAATATATTAACATAGTAGCTAATGAAAGAACGTTGTTTTAAAATTTGGAATTATTAATAATTATGTTTGAAATTAGTTAATAATTAAATTTCTAAAATTATTTAATAATTAAATAAGATTGAATTATTTAAAAATTAAATAAAATTGAATTATTTATTAAGTGAAATTGAACTTCTTGAATAAGTGAAATTAAGTTTCTTTATTAATTGAGTTTTGACATTGTAACTAAGTAAATGAATAAGTGAAATTGAATTTCTCTAACAAGAAATAAAATGTGTTTTATTGAAATTAATGTAAGACTTGAAATGTAAAGAATTTGATTTGATGAATTAAATTTAATGCAATTTGTAAGTTTTGATATAATGGAGTTGAACTTAAATAATAGATTTAATAAATTGGAAGTTAAATAGAAATTGTTTTGAAGGATAAATTAACTTAACAAATATTGAATGAAATCGATTAATGAATTTAAATTGATTTGAATGATAAATTAAATTAATTTAAATGATTTCGGGATGAAACTTATATACGAATTTAAACGAATACTTGAATTTTCTTAAATCAAATATTTAATTTGAAATATAAGATTTTTAAATGGTAATTTGGAAGTTTTGAAACGTAAATTTTTGGAAATTGGTTTAGAAAGACAAATGAAATGTTGGTTTACAAATTCTAATTGAAATTGAAATTGATTTGGTTTTGAAATGTATAAACGACAAATCGGTGTAATAATTACGAAAGTTATTAAAGAGACTGGAATCGATTAGGGACATACTCACTATCTAAACCAAAAACCACTTTAATAACTATACGCGGAGTGTGATCTAGAATGAAGTGGTTGGAATGATGTACGTGATGTCTGAAGAAAGAGAACGATAATGGATAGCCTTGACACTTGTGTCAAATTGGAAATGACTAAAACAGGAGCCGTGCCGAGCCAAATGGGGTTAGTTGCCTTGAGCGAACACACTTCTTCGAAAACTACTCATTACTTGTTATCGATTGGTGCACCCTCGAAATTGTGGGAGTGTTGTTTCGCGGTGTTGCGATCGCTGCGGCGATGCGTTCTCACCAGTCCGGATCAGGCAAACGATAGTTTCACTACCTTGGGTATTGCCTCATGTGCCTTGTCATACTTGTATCCCTATATACGCGAACACTACGATTTGTTTTGTGTTATACCTATGGAGTACTCCCTGATATCCCACTAGTTTACGGTGGAGTTTACAGTGCTGTATAGACTATAACGCTTATATAAAATGTGTTAAGGGGGATCATGGTAATGCCTTAACACTATTTTGATACTTTATATTACTGATAGGCATTACCTACTTAGCATACACTACTACATAGTAGATAGTTTAACGGATCCTTAGAGGATGGTTATTCCAAACATCCTTTAAGTTACTTGTATTTCAGTTGCTATTTTACTTGAGTTGGATTTGTTGATATAAGAATGTTAATCCTGACTCGAGTGTTTTGTGTTTTGCTTTACGCTCGGGTCAGACTGAGTGTACCAGTATTCGAGACTCACCTTTAGAGTTGGAGCATCGCTTAGAGATCCAGCTATCTATCCAGCTTTCAGATATTCAGTTGATTCCAATGATGTATTCTGATATTGTATTTGACTATTGTATTCGAGACTCCTATTGTACCTTATTTTACTCTGATATGTATATAGTAGCTTCATGAACTACTATCTTTTATTTCCGCTGCACTTATTACTCTTTGTATGTGATCTGTGATTATTTTATTTACTGTATATGTTCAGTTTTGCCAAATTTAAATTAACAATTCGGTATTTTGAATTATTCAAGTCCGACATGTGCGGATGCAAATAGTCCAAAATAGCGGGTCGTTACAATTTTTATGTATAACACTTCATAATCCGAGTTAGTATGCAAGAGTTATGGGAGTTAGAATGAATTCAAAATTTAAAAACAAAAATTCACAAAAAAATACATTAGAACGGTCAACCCTTAGGGTTTCATAGTTTACCGATAGTGGTCGACCAAGGCAAGGGAGTAGTCAACCATGGCTCAAATAAAATCGAGCTTTTTTATTTTCCTAAGACATGTTTAAGTGGCTCTTATCCTTTGCTTGGGTATGAACTATAGGATAAAAGAACCAGATTTTACCAAATATTCACCTAAGATAATCCAATGGCCTAAAATCTAACCCTACCCCTACAAATTACTAACTAATGAAACTCTAATTCTCTAATAAAACTTACAGCAACTATACTCTGGCGAAATTATTCACAAAACCCTAATTTTTAAAATTTATAAAATCAAATCTATTCAACCTAAAAGATTATAGCAATCAAATAAGGGTGGATCAAGGCAATCTAAGGAGGAGCTACAGATTTTGGGGTCAAATTCTCAAGTGCAAGCGTTGTCAAGAGCTTATGCTAAAGGTGAATGGGAAAAAATTTGACAAGTTGAATATTGTAATTAGTTTAAACTATCATAATTAATTAGGATGTTAGCAAACCCCAAAATTGAATATGTTAACATGTTAAACCCCAAGTCTGAATCTAAAACTTTAGTTTTAAATTGTCAGTTAACTATTAATTGAAATTATGCATATACCCCTTTTCTTTTGAAATTGGAAACCTTGAATCCACAAACACTAAACACAATTGCAAGCTGTTGATTAGACTGCAATTAGGGTTCAAAAATCACGATTAGCAACCTGACTTAAACACATAAACAATCGACAATAGAAACCGAAAGAATCTCGAAAAATTGTTTATCAATGGTCGACTTGGAAACTCTCATGATCGATCAGTAGCGGCCAACTGTAGGGTATAAGGGGTCAACCCTTTGTATTGAAAATTAGCAAATTAAACCTCGGCCTAAGGCGCAGATTTATTAATAAAAATTATATAAATCGTGAATGGTTATGTGCTTATTTAAGGGCAATTAGAAGTATGTCTGGACTTGTAGGGAAGCTATTTCCCTAGGAGGGACTCTAGGTTATGGCGATAGTGGGTAAATGTTGTTTACCAATCTAGGATAATAACCGATCCGTGGTGATATACTTTCACAATTAGTACTCATAGAAGGTTCTAATTGTGGACGTGCAGCTGACACAGATGTTGATGGAGTGGGTCTAGCATAACAGAACATCCTAGTATTCACAAATTTTCGAAGCATGTGATGCAATTAGAGAGAAGGACCCGTAGCGTGCAATAAGAGGTCGATCCTACGATCTACTCTTAATAAGGTGGAACCTTCCCAGTAACCTAGTGGTAGTGAGAGTAGTGGAAGTTTATGTCCACGTTAGCCTAAGGGTAGTGTCTTTCATTGTTAGTAGCCAAGAGGACAGTGTCTTATATATTGAGTAGCTCTAGGAGCAATGGTCGATCGTTAGACATGAAATTCGATCCTTAATTCGATTCATTGAATTAGCATGCAAAATTTATAGTATAGGAATGTACTAAACAAGAAACCTTAGGTAACAGACCTTAGGAATTGACAGACACTTCACGCCTTACATCTTTTAGAATAGTATTAAAGTAACTTCATATGATCATCATACTAAATTTGTACTTATTCATTAGACTTTATGTCTGACTCATTCTCTATCCTTGTTTTTCCCCACCACAGATGAATATGATAACATGTGATCGGCCCATTCTTGATACTTGAAGAATCGAGCTTATCTTTGGAGACTGCTTTTTACTATATTTTCTCTTTATGTATTTATCAATATTACCAGTATAGTTTATCTTTTTTGGAGACTTAGAGTGATATATTCTATGTACTATGTATTGTGTGACGCCCGACCTCTATACTCACACTAGCCAAGGACACTACGGGGTAATGCTGTCGACTAGCACGAAGAATAAGGCTGTTGAGGAGCGACCATCTGTGTAATTGCTTTGTGCGAGTACCAATATGTCAGATAATATAACTTACATTTAATTTCAAGAGGAAATCCGACATATCAAATACAAACTCAAAGCTACCACACAGTGGCTATGTGGACTTCGGAAACCAATATAGAAATAAACATAACACAAATCAGTCACATATATTCATATCACAAAGGCGGAAACAGATATGAATATATCACATAGAAGTGTACATCAAAGTAGTGGTCATACAAGATCCACTACATCACAAAAGAATAGATACAAGTACTAGACAAAAGAATAAGTATACATCAAGGAGTCTCTATCTCAAAAGTATACAAACAAAAACTACTAAGCTAAAGTAGTTAGCCAAAAGTCAGGTGATGGACCCTGATAAGAAGTCAAGCAGAAGCACCTAAAATATCTCGGTCTGACCCGAGTATTATTTAAGAAGAAAATAATAAACGGATCAGTCTAGCTATAAATATTAGATAAAATGAGATAGGATAAGAGATATGACAAAAACGTATGATAACAATAATGCCATACTGCGAAAAGTATACATCAAATAACAACAAAAATCATACAATATCTCAAATATTCTCAAACACCAAAAAAGAATCACATTCTTTAAATTATTCACCAAAACACAAATATTGGCAAAACATATCAATGCCAATCCACGAAAATTGGTGAAACACAAATTCTAGAAATCATCAACTAGAAATCCAGAAATCACAAAGGGGGAAGGCCTATCACAAACGGGAGCATGAAAACTCACCAACACGTGTATCACAAACGGCTCGCTAATCCATGGTCGCTAACCATAGAGCCGGTATCACGACGTAGTACAGCGAACGCCCGAGGAACCTGAAACTCAAATAATCTAGAACATCAACGTAGTACAGTGTTACGCCCGATGAACTAAATCGGAACAACGACGTAGTACAGCGAACGCCCGATGAACCAAACTCAAATAATACAGAACAACGATGTAGTACAGCGAACGCCCGATGAACCGAACTTCAATAAACCCATAGATTGCTAGCCTATAAAACTGAGACGAAGCTCCATAAATCGGGGTACAATCCCCCACGTGGACAAAGAGACATCGCATATCGCTAGTCTAAACCACAAAATGATCATCATCGATCATCAAGAGGTATCGATTACACTAAGCTAGTAAATATATGAGTTTAGCTTCATGTCCCATTACCACTGGCTTAACTTAAATATTTACGAACAAATTGTAGATTTCCACTCAAAACACAAAATGATCATCATTGATAAAAAAGAAGTGTCAATTACACTAAGCTAGTAAATATATGAGTTTAGCTTCATGTCCCATAACCACTGGCTTAACTTAAATATTTACGAATAGATTGTAGATTTCCACTCGAAGATTGTCACGAGAGTTCAATCGAACAAGTCCAAGAATTAACCGACGAAGTAAACGCAAGCATTTCATACCATTTGTTTTGCTAAGCCGTTTAATTAGATTTCTCATACGAATGAGGTAAAGGTTTATATGTACTAATAGATTAGAAAACGGTTTTAAAAACAAGCTTTGTATTAAAAGTAACGTTGAAATCGTTTTGATGAAAGAGTTTGAGTATTCACTACAACAAAAAGGACTTTTTATAGCGTGTAAAAACCGCTATAAAAACTTTCTATAGCGATTCTATAATCGCCATAGATCAACATGTTGTAAAAAGTCCGGTAGATACTATAGCGTGTCATACTTGCAATGGAAAACATATTTTTCTTGCCATCTAAAATAGGCCATATTGGTGCAACTGCTTTTCTATAGCATTATGAAATGTGCTATAGAACTTTTTATGACGCATTTTAGTTGCTATAAATATGTCGACATGCTATATTATTATAGCATTTGAATGCGCTATGGAATCATCGTGTCAACCTTTTATGACACATTGAAATGATATAGAAAATTCATTACTATCTATTATAGCACCGTCTTATTGCTATGAAAACTATTTACTCTTTGCAAAATATTTTTTATAGCACTAACATGATGCTATAATATAACAAACCTGAACAATTTTTCTTTTTATTGCATAGTTAGAACGCTATAGAAAAATTCTATTGCATTTGCTGCCATAACATTCAAAGCTTACAATTTTCAATTCTAATTATATATTATAACTCAAAAAACCACATTCATCACATTAACATAAGTACACAAATTGAGTCATAAGCCAAATCACAAATATATATATATATATATATCCATAATATTTCATACATGAAGAATTAAACATAAATATTTGTGATAAAAATTAAACATAAGTACACAAATTGAGTGTAGCATACCAAAACGATACATACTAAAAATATTTTAATGACCGTCGATAAGCATGACCGATTTAAAGGAGAAAGAGTGCGACATCATGTATCAACCTCAAAAGCATCATACAACACCTGTGAAGAAGAAACACAAACATACATATGTTAGTCAATATATACCAGTATGTATAAGTACAAAAGATGCATCGCCAAAGACTAAGTTATTGAAACTAGCATAACCCCTAATGAACCTGTTATTGTGATCAATCATGCTTTAAAGAAGCACACTAAGGACAGTGGCACTGGCTTGCTAGGATTCTGGGTAAAGTTGTAATCAATACAATCTGAAATCTAAGTTTTATCCACTACTTCAGAACACAACAAGAACCAAATAATGTTTATATATATACATCTATATCTATACCCTAATATGGTACATAAAAATGAACTAAATCAGTCAATCATTTACACTCCACCTGTCAATGTCTTGCACTATCTATATATTGTATCGGCGATCAGAATATTTTACAGCCCTACCATGATAGAAACAAAAGAAGTAGATTCAATTATAGCTAAAATGTTAACTAGAAAATAACCAAAACCTAAGAAGTAGATTCAATTGTATTGTCATTTTTGAAGAGTAGATAAAAAATCACCTCATTTTTTAGACAACCAAAACCTTAAAGTAGATTCAATTATAGCTAAAATGTTAACTAGAAAATAAAATATAAGAGTTCACAAGGAAGCATTCCTGAAGCAAAACCTGATGAATCATAATAACAAATTATAGAAAGAGGTAAAGAATAAACCTGATGAATCCTGTTTGTCATCAACATCGGTGATGTATGACCATTCAGCCTTAGCTGCGTCATCCTCATCTGCTTCATTTCCGAAGGCATCACCATATTCATGTCTATCATCTTCTGTTTCTGAGTTATAACCATTATCATCATCATCTACATCACTTGTGGTATCGTGAAGTAAAACTACACTGTTTTGTGGTAATCTAAATTTCAGGGGATGGTATAATATTTGCAAAAAGACATGCAACGGAAAATATCGGATTTCTAACTTTCAGGGGATGGTATAATTTAACTTAAGATAAGCCACAAAAGCAATCTAACTTTCAACAATCGGATTTCTTGTTCAAAATGAATGCAACCCAACCCTTTTGACCGCAAGTTCAACCAAAGTTGAAACTGAAGCATGAAGCACAAAAAAATGTGAATGAAAATAACTAACTTTTTGAATGATGTCAGCACCAAGTCGCTCACCGGCTTCATCTAACTTCTCCTTGATAGCTGGAACATAGGCAGAAAGATGAACATAGGCATCACTGCCACCAGGTACGATGCCTTCCTCTATAGCAGCAAAAGTGGCATTTTTGGCATCCTCAATACGTAGCTTGCGGTCCTCGAGCTCTGTTTCTGTAGCAGCACCGACTTTAATGACTGCCACACCTCCTGAAAGCTTTGCAATTCTCTCGGTTAGCTTTTCAGAGTCATATACTAGGTCGGTCTCCGCAAGCCCTTTCTTGATTTGAGCAATTCTAGCTTGGATTTCATCCTTGGTTGCAGCATCAGCGATCAATGTTGTTGAGCTCTGGGAGATGGTCACCTTTCTTGCTGTGCCAAGTTGTTCCACTGTCACGTTTTCTAGTAATAGACCTAGGTCCTTAGCTTGGAACTCGGCTCCTGCAATGAATCAAAAGAGAGAAAACACATATGTGTTAAAGGTCAGACCAACGTACCTTTAGTCCAAATCTAACCTACCAAATTACTGTATCTCATTTACACTCACCAAAAAATCATAAGCTGATATTTTTCTCTCTCTCAAATTTGTTACACAAATGAGCCTCATTTTCAGGCCAGTATTTACACATTTTCAGATTTCTACAAGGCTTAGTTTTGTAAAATAAAATAATTCCAGGTGAGGCCTTATGTTGCAATAAGCTTTTTCAGGAGGCCTATTTCTAGAATGAGTACTCTAATTTAATGTGAAACAGCCTAAACCATCTTTGCAATACATGTTTCATCTTTAAAACTGAACTAACACAACTTTCCACTTGCAGCTAAACCATATATTTTGACTGTCAAAACATCTTTTATTTAATTAAAGATATAGACACATAACAAATAACAAGATTAAGCATACCACAAATGATATAAAAAATTAGCTGTAATATGGTTTAGTTTATTCACAAATACCTGTAACAATAGCAATATCTTGGAGAAGAGCCTTTCGTCTCTCACCAAAGCCAGGTGCTTTGATTGCGGCAACATTAACGATACCCCTTAGTTTGTTGACAACAAGTATGGTTAATACCTCACCAGTCACATCTTCAGCAATGATTAGCAAGGGAGCTCGGAGGTTAGTGGTTTGCTCTAGTAAAGGAATAATTTCCTTTATCGATGAAATCTTTTGATCAGTCACTAAAACCTTGACGTTCTCAAACTCAACAATCAGCTTTTCAAGGTTGGTAACAAATTGGGGAGATATGTAGCCTCGATCAATCTGCAGTTGGGTTTCGAAAAATTATATATTATTTGTAGGCAAGAACAGTATAAACATTATTTACAGTTGAGACACAAACCTCCATTCCTTCCTCAACATCAACAGTTGTTTCAAATGACGATGAAGATTCAATTGAAAGAACACCATCTGGACCAACTTTATCGATTGCGTCAGCAATCATCTCACCAACAAAATCATCATTTCCAGCTGAGATAGAAGCAATAGCTGCAAAAAGAGACACTGATGTAAATCATGATACTGTTGTATGAAGGCAATAGAAAAATGATAATACCTTTGATGTCACCACATCCTTTAACAGGTCTAGCTTTCCTCTCAAGCTCTTCAACTAATCCTTGAACAGTTTTATCAATACCCTTTTTGATACTAACCGGATTAGCACCTGAAGTAACATTAAGGAGACCCAACTTGATAATTTCTCGAGCAAGCACACATGCTGTGTTTGTACCATCACCAGCTGAATCATTTGTCTTACTGGCAACCTTATCATCATCGTCATATAAATAATAAGAATAAGCTATTAAATAAAGTGGATAATCTAAAAAGTTACACCGTAAATGAAAATTAACGACACCTCTCTAATCAAGGCAGCACCAGCATTTTCCATCGGATCAGCAAGCTCAATAGCCCGGGCAATCGTGACACCATCATTCACCACTTTAGGGTTACCATATTCGTCCAAAACAACGTTCCTACCTACATACAGAAACACATGTCAACATGCAATTAAATGAATAGTAGACACACAAAACCAGTGAATGAAAGTAAATTATTGATAAATCTGATTTCAATGGCAGAAATACTACTTCACACACACATATACATATGCATGCATGCATGCATGCTTGTGTGCGTGTGTAACTTCAACAGTTGTTTAAAATCATCAAAAAACTAACATGCTACAAAGATAAAGTATGTCCACACGAATGTGCTGATACAAATTATTCACACAATCAGTGATGCACTGTATTAAGACCTCTACAACAGCCTAATTTGTGCTAGACCACAATAGCATATAGATAGCTTATCAAGAAGAAATGGAAACTATAAACCAGAAATAATATTGCTGTATTACCAAAAACAGAACTGGAACTCCATATATAAATCATTAATTAGATAATACATAGAGTAGTTAACATTACTCACAAAACACATGCAGCATCAAATCTTCTACTACTGACTATTAAAAGGTAATCATCTAAAGTTTTGAAACTAAGTATATGTCATGCATATATCATACACATGCATAATTGGCAACAATGGCGGTCAACAAAAACAAGCATGCTACGCAAATATGATCATTATGTAACAAGTTTCGGGTAGTATGCAGTCGAAACCACTGACATTGATATCTTGGTTATCGCATTTATCTCAAAAGCAACAAGTGAACAGTTGAAGAACAGTTCAACACAGATCCATCTTTAGTGTGGATACTACTGATGCTGGCTGTGAACAGTTGAAGAACACAAGTGAAACAAGATCCAGAACATTTCAACTTCAAAAGAAACTTATAAGTTGTGCAAAGTTACTATAGGATGTGAGATTGACAATAAATCCAATTCCAATATAGAGAAATAATCTAAGTATTCAAATGAAGAAAACTCAACGCATACATTTTGAATAAAGGAATTCTAATATATGACATCAGCTGCTCTTTAAAAGCAAGTTAGATCAAACATAAACTGTAAAATCTAAAAGTGCAAGGATCATTAAGGTGATTTAAGTATTTTAAGACCTATACATTCAATATAATATACAAAAGTATACAAGTTTATGCCAAACCTTACAATTTTGACTTGCATTCTACAATAGCAGCAATGAAGGATACAAATCCTATGTAATCACAGACAGCAGAGTAAATGAATTTAAATTATAAGCAAGTTTCCACATTTAAAGGCATGGTAATGAAACCATTCATAAAAATATGAAACTGTTTCTATTTTTCAATATATATGCAGTTTTAGTTGATATAAATAAAATTATAACTCTAGAGATGGATTCTAATCTTTTTATATGTTAATCAAAATTGCCCTCCTCAATTGCTACACCAAAAACAACAAGGGTCAGAAACATAAATGGAAAACAATACCACATATTGTTGTTGCTCTATTTCGGGCATCTATCTCCATTGTTTCACAATTAGAGGCCATCAATGAGCTGCATAAAAATTCGAACTGAATGGTGAAGAAGTCTCCTTTCAGTCAGCTACACAATACTTATTTAACACACATACTAGTTACAAACTCAAAAATACCTCTGTGAAATTGTAGGCATCATATTTCCAACACCAGGATTCGACATGTAATTGTAGTAGCCGAACCACTGATAAGGCATCATGCAGTTTACAGATTGCACCCCAGCATTCATGACCTCTTGGGTTATTTTTCTCTTTTTTGACTTTTTTACTACCAACGGTTCTTTTACCAATTTTGCAGTGGTTTCAGGTATGTTAGTAGTCTTAGCTTCAATGTTTTCTTTATTCTATACATTTTGAGGTGAATGGGCTTTTGGCTTTGCATGTTGGTCGATAGAACCTTTGTAAGATAACAACATGAAGCACAAAAGAATTGACGAATACAAATATGTGCTTATGAAACCATAAATTAATCTATGATATTGTAGATAAAGTTACGTACCATTTGGAGAACTAGAATTGCCATTTGATAAACTGAGATAACGGGCTACGATAGTTCGAACGGTTACATTTGGTATGAGGGCATCAACTTTACTTGGAGCACCACAAGCACACATGTCCCTATTAGTTGTGTAATCTCTTATACCTATATAAAGTTCATAAATAACTTCAGTATACCGTAAACATAAAAGCAATGAAGTAAAAATTATAAGAAGTTTTGTAAACATACATTTGTCGCAATAGCTTTTAAAACAACATTTGCTTGTAAGTGCAGCATCATGCATTACTCGATTGCACAATGGGCAGTGTAGTTCCTTTGGAATATCCACGACATGTTTAGTAGGCAAACAATCTACCATTTTTTCTCAAATTCAGCTCTGCATTATTTTAAATTTAGAACATTATCTCTTACAATTGTTGCATATTTTAAAAACCGTGGATAAAGAAAAATTCTTACTCTTTAGGCTGCAAAGCTGCAGCTTTCCTATTTGACATCGAATTAGAGATGCCAGTGGTAGGCTTCGTTCTTTTGAAATCATAGTCCGGGTCACCATTTGTAGGGCAGTGCTGTGTTAGATGACCTGGAGAAAGAGGAAAATATAATTCAAAATAGATACCAAGGACATTTTTAAGCACATTTAACAAAATAACTATACTGAACCAACTATAGAAGTTGAAGAGTGTTACCCGGCATTCGACACCTAAGACAAAGATAGCCAGCAGGCGGAGTTCTTGCTTTAGCCTAACTTTTATAGTCATGTTTCTTAGCCTGTGAAACTGTTGAGAATAGTCTTGAATATATCATGTATCAAACTTATGAGGAGCTTCTAAATTTTAATAACAAACATTAAACTCATAAACCTTCTAGCTATGCTACTGTAATTTGATCATAGGCTAATTCTATTTAGACACATGATATTGTTGAGTAGCCCCTTAAATTTAGAACAAAATCTTGAGGCAAAATTGCCCTTATGACATTCATCCATCTTTTTCAGTTTTCACCACTCATCATATTTTCCATCTTCTATTTCTCCTATCTACCAAACCCTAAATTTAATTTTAGATAGATTCTCAAATCTTATGCTTGAATTGATGGATTATGATGAAGATAATAAAAACCTAATGAAATCAAAAGAGGCAAAACTTGAATTTCATGTTGTTTTGAATTTTTTGAAATTTAATAATCCATAGTTTGCAAAAGAGGTAAAATTTGAATTTTATGCTCTTGCTTGATTTTGGTGGGGTGATTTTTTCTATGGTGAATTTTTTACGGGTTTGATTTTTACTAAGGAAGGGTATAAAGAGAAAATTTAACAATGAGATGGGTATACTTAGCAAAAAACGGATATAATGGTTTTTTCAATTTTGTAGGGGGCTACGCAACAACTTTTTAGGTTCAAATAGAATTAGCCTTGATCATAAGACCGATAAAGGTCTACTAAGGACAGGCTTAGAAGGCATAATCACAACTAACATCCGATTGAATTACACTTAGATCGGATTCGGAATAAATCCCAGTTTTGCCTCAGTTTTGTTTGATTGTGAAAGAGGCTTTGAGTACCGTGTTCCTGGTTTTTAAGCGTTTGTTAGAAAAATAAATATGTAAACCCGGTTCTTGTTTCTAAAAACTAAAAAACTCAAACTAAATTGCATTTCCCAAAAAAATTTTTAGAATAAAAAATTAATTTGCACTTATGTTTTTTCTTAAAACAACATAAAAAATCAAATAACTTCATTTTCTACTACTATCAAATTTTATAGAATTTTTGAGTGTTTTACAAATAGTGCAAGTTAGCTTCAAATTAGAACAAACTGGTTTTTTTTCTGTCTTTCAAATAAAACACTCATTTCCTAATTTGGGAATATAATTAACAATGTAATAGCATAAAGGATTGACAGATATAATTTGTCAGCGGATTCAAACATCAGCAAATTAGCAGAGAATTTATTTATTTCACTTTACTTGTTGGAAAATTACCAGAAGTGTGATTTGTTTAGTATAACCCTCCCTTTTCCAACTATAACGGTTTCTGTTATCCCTGCAGTAAAAAAAACTTGTATGTATCTATTTTCAAATTATTTTTAAAATGTATGGAAACATATTAGAATAAGAAAAAAGTAACTACCTCACCTTACACCATAATCCAAGGCTGCTGCTTCTATCACTGCCTTAATCGCTAAATCCTCATCAATTATATTATTATCCAGTGTATGCAAATGCTAAATAGAGTTTCTGTTTTTCAAAACACAATTAAAACGAGGAAAAATCGTCAACATCAATACAATATTCAATTCGGTGAGGCAAAAAAACAGTTTTTGTTCTCTTTTTTCAAACTATTAGTTAGATATAACATAATTTTATAACATTTAGAAGATAATAACAGTTGTTTATCCAATCACGGCTTATAGTTATCCAATTATTATAATTATTATATAAGGTTATAATAACATTTGCTATGACTTGGTTTCCAATTTCTTGCAAGTTGTCTTCAATAAGAATGTTGCTATCCACCCTACTGTCCTTGTCTTTTGCATTAGCCTTGGATGTGATGATATATCGATTGCTTTTAGCCATTTTTGAGCAGCCCTCTTCCTTTTACTCATTTACTACATATAAAAGAAAAGGATTGGAACTATATGAGACCACATAACAAACTAACAAAAATGCACTACAATACCAAATAAGGTACTCAGGCTATATATAGCAGCAAAAGCAAAATGCACATAGATATATAAACTTGAGTGCATACATATGTTTAAATATTGAAGAGATTTTATTTTGAAAACACTAAATGTGGTAGCAGGGAAACAGAAATATTTGCATGTATGTCCCATGTCCTACCCATGTTAATAAAGTTATAATCGACAAATAATAATACAAGTTTTAATTTTGGCAATGTCAGGTAAAGAAATTATCAAAAAGGATGTTGAAGTGCAAAAAAGGCATTTCATATTTATATGAACTGAAGTGGTACTGTATGTTGTGCGGAAATTTCAATTAATCTGCACTAACTCCAAAAACGCAGCGGAATGCTAAAGTGCAGAAATAATCAAAATAAGGATCTAGCTTGTCGATTAATTATCAACCGCCAATTCAATGAAAAATAATCACCAAAGAAAGAGAAACAGAAGAGTAGAGAACACAAAGATTTAACGTGGTTCGGCTAGATTGCCTACATCCACGGACCCAACAACTATTCTTTATTTCACTGAAGAAAGAGAGTACAAAAGAGAGAGATTACAAAATTATAGGTAGTAAAGTGGAGAGACTAACCTATAATTACAAATTGAATAATCAATTTATCCAAAGACTTGTTTACGCTCAAAACCCCTAATTGATTGACTGCAGAAATTAGGGTTTACTGAACAAGAGGATAATGGTGGATTCTCTCACACATTTATGAAGAAGGACTTCCATCATTTAAATAGGCTCAATGAAGGAGTTGCTTAGGGATTAAGAAAAAATAATTTACAGATTATGTTTTGAAACCTTTCCAAATATCCATGATTTAATTTCTACGTAAATGGATAATGGTGATTGGTTTCCATAATTTTACTTGATTGAATCTCCATTAGCAATTTCTTTCTTCATATAACAAATTGACTAATTAATTGATTTCCTTCAAAATATCCTTCCATATACCAACTAAATTAATTGATTTGATTGAATCAATTAATCAATTTCTTTCCTCTTTAACAGATATTTGAATCATCCAAATTCAACACTCCACCTTGATTCAAATATAACAATCTCTCTGCATCACCATATCTCGACAAATTGTTGGGTCTACGTCAATAAGCTCAATGTGAACTATTTTGGGCAATATTGCCCAAACAGAGCTTCCAAATCTTTCCCAAGCACAAGAAAGATAGTATGCACATCAACAAACAAAATGCATACGAGCAAATACCAAAATTCTTCAACAAATCCGATGTTGGAGATGAACATGTAGATACTAAGCTTCGAGAGACCAATGGAGATTTAACAGCGCGCTTCACCTTCTCCATTCCAAATTGAGTGAGGACATACTCAACATTATCTACTCCAATCTCCTCCATAAGAATTTTGCTAGAATTTCCTAAGTTAACATCAGCAGACTCACCAACAAGCTCCACAACATTTAAAGCATAAGATGAAGAATCATCGCTACAAATATGCTTACAAATAGGGCCAACTGAACCAAAAGGTCTTTCCAGCAAGTGAGCTCCACCTAGAGTCTGAACCTCTGTATTCTTCTCATCAACCATGGTATCATCGGAAATACCAATATCTCTCCGAATATGGAAACAATCTGATGACTCCAAATGTGTTTGGCAATTTTCTGTCCTCCCAATGTCATCACTTGATAGAGGCTCCACCTTCAACAAAGACCTCTCATCAAATATCGCATGCCTGCTAGTCACAATTCTCCTAGTTGTTTTACACCACAACCTATACCTCTTCACTCCTTCTCTATAGCCTAACAAAATGTGCTTGCTTTCTCTAGGCTTCAACTTATTGTGTCTCTCGTCTTCTAAATAAGCTGAACAACCAAACACTTTAAGGAATGAATAATCAACAGGCTCTCCTTTCCATATCTCTTCTGGGATCTTCATATCTATGGC
This sequence comes from Allium fistulosum, assembly GCA_030737815.1. NCBI lineage: Eukaryota > Viridiplantae > Streptophyta > Magnoliopsida > Asparagales > Amaryllidaceae > Allium > Allium fistulosum. The sequence goes on from CM060907.1 coordinate 859,584,629, forward strand.
AATAGAAGGTGTGCGGTTGATGAGAAATATTGCCATAGATATCGCTTCTGCCCAAAATCCCTCTTTTAGACCAGCAGTCGTTCTCAAGCTCATAGCTCTCTCCCACAATATCCGACACATGCTCTCCGCCACTCCATAACAATGTGGCTCAACAGAAATAGAAAAATCTCTGATTACATGCTCGGACGCACAATAGTTAGTGAATTCTTGTGACATAAATTCACTACTATTTCCTACTTTGAGAACCTTCAAACGCTTCCTCGACTGTTTCTCTACCAAGGTCTTCCACTTATAAAATTGGGCAAATATTTCGTCTTTGGCCTTTAAGAAATAGACCCAGACCTTACGTGAGAAATCATCCACAAATAAGACGAAGTAACTGGCTCCACCAAAAGATGCAACTGGGATGGGTCCCCGCACATAAGAATGAACATACTCTAGAAACTCTGTAGCTCTAGGTCTTCCAACATCAAATGTGACATGCTTCTTCTTTCCAAAAGAACAATCTCCACAAAAGCTAGGCTTCAACTGACAAACATCATCAATCAAACTACGCTTCTTTAATACTTCAAGACTTTCCTCATCAACATGACCTAAACGAAGATGCCATAACTGAGTAGAATCTGAAATACTAGAATCAGTAGAAACTACCGACTCTTCTAAGACTCTCTCCATGAAGCACATAAATATCATTAACTCGCACCCCTTTCATCACAACCAAGAAACCCTTCGCCACTCTCAAATTCTCTCTATCTATTATTATCCTCATACCAAGTCTACTCAAAGCTCCAACTGATAACAAACTTCTACGCAGCATCGGAACATGTCTAACATCTGTGATAGTCCTAACAACACCATCATGCATCCTAAACCTCACACTTCCAACGCCCACAACATGACAAGATGTGTCATTCCCCATATGAACTGCTTCACCATCAATCTTCTTGTAACTGACAAAACAGCTCCTATCTGGCGTCATATGACAAGAGGCTCCAGAATCAATCACCCAACTTGTATGCTCTAAAGGTGAAAAATTGGCTGAAAATAATGATGTATTACTATCATTTCTATCTGCATCCGATCTAACTGCTGCCGCAACTGAAGCTTTCTCCTTCTTCTCTCTCTTCTTTCTAAGAGCTGGACAATCCCGTATGAAATGTCCATTCTTCTTACAATAATAGCAAGCACCTCTTCTAGGACCCTTGAAATGGGACCTATGCATATCTCTACCTCCAAGGTGCTTTTGGCTTTTATCTCCTCCTTTAGATGAATGAAGTTGTTGCTGAAGAACACCGTCATTAGTCTTCACTTTCCATGTCCCTAAAACTCCTTTTCTAACATATTTGGTGATGCCATAATTTTTCATACCACCACTAAAAGAATTTGCCATTGACAACTAATCTAGAACAAGACAGCTAGCTCTGATACCAAACTGTTGTGCGAAAATTTCAATTAATTTGCACTAACTCCAAAAACGCAGCGGAATGCTAAAGTGCAGAAATAATCAAAATAAGGATCTAGCTTGTCGATTAATTATCAACCGCCAATTCAATGAAAAATAATCACCAAAGAAAGAGAAACAGAAGAGTAGAGAACACAAAGATTTAACGTGGTTCGGCTAGATTGCCTACATCCACGGACCCAACAACTATTCTTTATTTCACTGAAGAAAGAGAGTACAAAAGAGAGAGATTACAAAATTATAGGTAGTAAAGTGGAGAGACTAACCTATAATTACAAATTGAATAATCAATTTATCCAAAGACTTGTTTACGCTCAAAACCCCTAATTGATTGACTGCAGAAATTAGGGTTTACTGAACAAGAGGATAATGGTGGATTCTCTCACACATTTATGAAGAAGGACTTCCATCATTTAAATAGGCTCAATGAAGGAGTTGCTTAGGGATTAAGAAAAAATAATTTACAGATTATGTTTTGAAACCTTTCCAAATATCCATGATTTAATTTCTACGTAAATGGATAATGGTGATTGGTTTCCATAATTTTACTTGATTGAATCTCCATTAGCAATTTCTTTCTTCATATAACAAATTGACTAATTAATTGATTTCCTTCAAAATATCCTTCCATATACCAACTAAATTAATTGATTTGATTGAATCAATTAATCAATTTCTTTCCTCTTTAACAGATATTTGAATCATCCAAATTCAACACTGTAAACACAAGTAATAAACTTGAGTATGTATCATTTGAGGGACTGATGTTCTTGTTCAGTTGCTTCTGATTCCAAAAGAATATCTCAAGAGCTTGGACAAAGAAAACTGATGAACAATAGTCTGGTGTATTGGATGTAGAGAGAAATAGGATCTTGATATGGTACAGTGGAAATTGTTTTGAATCTGAAAAAATAAAAAACCAAGACCATCCTTAATAGTTTTCATATTGACATGGTATACAGGCAGTACTAAAAGCTTTTATTCAACTTTATCAACATCAGTACCAACAAATAAAACCTATTGAAGGAAAATGTAGTTAGCAAAAAACTTTATCAAAATAAATACACTTGCAAAAATCTGCCTTGTCGCTTACCATTAAATATCGCTCAAATTTAATAGTTGATTTTGTTAGCGATATACCCCTGGGGATTTACTTTTTAAAAGATAAATTTAGGTCAACTTCCTTTAAGCTAGAAGATAAGTTGCTAACATAAATCACTAGTCCATGTAGCTAAAACTATCAATATAATGCCATATATTACCTAAATAACTTAAAAAAATTCAACGTATTTTTCAAGTTTTCATTAAAGAGTGAGCTCCCACTTCTAACAGATTTTTAATTTCTTAACAGTCCAACATTTTATACACACTGATCATAATAATAGTTCGATGAGTATAATGTGTCCTCTTTTTAGTGTACGACTAAAATTAATTGTCCAAATTTATAGGTGAATCCTATTCTAGTAAACTAATAAAGTGATGGTCCAAGATGAATTTAGCATTTCAAGGTCTTTAAGCAAACCTCAAAATTTTCAAATATCGTTCTCAAATGTCTTTATCCAACACCGCTGTCCAACACCACTATCTCAAATGTCATCTTCCTAGTAACTTGTCAATAAAAACTTCAATAAAAACTGTATCTCCGTAGCTAGCTAGCTCCAAAACATTCATTTCTACTTAAACATTGGAGCAGTACAACATTCTTAAAAACTGTATCTCCCAGCAAAAATAAAATATTCACATTTACTTGGATTGTATCACAATACCAGTAAATTACAATCTCAACCATCAACCTACCAATTTCTTCCATCCAAGTTAATATGTCCAAAATTAAAGCAAAAAGGTTAAATCAAGCCACCGTATTACAATTACATGAAGAACAAAATAGAGCATAGATTGAGGAGCACGTGAAAATCTTATGAAACTGAGAGTGAGAGGCCTATTTTTGCTGTATTATATTTTGTTTTACCTGCTGTTTGTCCTTCAGATTCTCATCTCTCATTACTATGTGCATGGACCAATGTACTTCTGCTACTATGTTTGATGAAATTGACACTCAAATTAAATTCTAGTAACAAGGGACGGATAATGATCCTAGGATTGGAACTATAGAAGGCTCAGCAAGAAATGTTATCTCAAATAATGATCAGAGCATAATATTTCATAACAAGGGACAAATTGAAAAATGTAAAAGTTGAAACAAATATACCTAATATGGTCGAGTTCATGGAAGTTGAGGAATTGAACCACAGTATTGCTTGGCGAAGTTGAGGGATCGGAGCAACTACAAAGTTGAGGAATCGAAGGAGCACTAAGCAGCAAAGATAAGGAAGTGAAGTTGAACGGCGAAGTTAAGGAATCGGAGGAGCACCAAGCAGCGAAGATTAGGAAGCGAAGTTGGGAAACTCAAATTAAGGGATTTAAAAGTGAAGGATTGGTTTAGGCTTTTGGAAGTGAAGCGTGAAAAGATAATTCGCGGTGAACAATTGAATACGGGAGCGGGAGAGTGAAAATTTACCTCGCACCATTCTCTTTTAATCAACGGCATGATTAGTGAGTCATAGTTCAACCTAAAGAAGCAATAAATATTTAACAATAGCAAGTCACGTTACAATGCAATCTCCTCTTGCTATTAATGTACCATTTTCTTGTAGTGATTACTACTAGTATAGAAACCTTTGCATTTTAAAGTGACAAACCATAGAAATGATTGTCGAAACAATCAATCACCAAAAATTCACATTCGAGGACGTGAATCAAATCCATAGAAATCGATACCAAATCCATCAAAATGGATATTCCCAAAAATCCAAAGATAGAAGTCATCAAAGTCGATAATAAGTGATAACAACTAACCGGATCAACAAAAATCGATTAAAATTGGAAATCCACTCAAAAACAGCCAAAATAGGCAAATTAAACAGTTCCAGACGTATGGTAGGTGTTTCCAGACGTCTGGCCCTAGGTTCTAGAAGTATATGAGTTTTTCTCCTTTCTCTTTTTAATTCCAGATCCATTTCAGACGTTTGAAATTTTCAACCAGGCGCCTGAATTTGGTTTCAGACGTTTGGATTTTGTTCCAGACGTCCGGATTTTGTCTGCCCTTTTTTTTTAAATTCTGCATGCATATAATTTTGCTCCAGGTCCAAACCAGACGTCTGGACTTGGTCACCAGACGTCTGGTCACCTGGTCTGGGCAACAATTTGTCTAGGCCAAAGTGGCCAAAACCTATCGGGAGCGATCAGACGAGCAACGACGACTAAGGATTTACGCCTAGCGACAACCCAGCCTTAAAGGCTCTTCGATACACCCCAAATATCAATATCCAAACATCCATAGTAGGATTTTCATAAAATTGGACCAAAACACCAAAATTTGGAAAATTCACCAAATCAATTCAAATCAAAAGCAAATGATCATGCACAAATGTTAGGAATTCATACCTAACAACAAAGAAAGTTATTGACGTAGATGTGAGTTAAAGAATTCACCTTTGAACTCAAAACACAAGTGAGAAGCTTTTAAACAAAGGAAAGATCAATTCCTCTTCAATACACCTCTAGAATCTTCAATCTATTATCAAAGGTGAAGTTTTTCCTAAGTTAGGTTATAGGAATTTCTGAAAAAGAGAGATTGAGATGGAGAAGATGAAGAGGATGCTCACCTAAGCTTCTCCTTAATTTCTAGAGCAAGAACTTGAGTTTGCAAATCAAACTAGGGTTTGGAATTTCTATTTCCCATTCTTTTCCCCCATTTTCTCTTGAGCTTGAATGTTAGGAAACTGAGAATGAAATGAGAAGAGGAGCTGAGTTAGGGTATTAAGATGGGTTAGTGGGCTGAAACCCAAACCCAAAGCCCAAATAGAAAAATAGCAAAATTCTACTCAACTCCAAACATATCGATTTTTATACTCAAAAAAGTTGTAAACGTCATTTTGTACTCAATGGAAGTGGTCTCGAGTCCCAATTCGACTTCAGACTTTAATCCGATTAACGATGCTATATTTAAATAAAACATTTAAATATACAATCGTGAAATATGCGGGTTCTTACATATTTGATCAAGGACTGCTTTTCTAAAGCCGTGAATTAGGATATTTTATGAGATGGATATTTTCTGTGTTATATGTTTTATTCCTCCAACCGTGGGTTCCGAAAGTGTAGTATATCTTAGATTATATCTGGTTGTAATAGTCTCTATGATGTAAATTGTTATAAACCCGACGAACCACATTTCTCGGCATGCTATGAGTCCGAAAGTCACACTAAGCTTTGGATTGGCATGTTGGGAGGTGTGGGTTGTCACATTTTGTTTGCAGCTTCGACTTACCCACATACTTGTGGGTGAGTTACTAAAGGGAAACTTTTTTTATGCCATTCTTCTCATAAAGCTCCATAAGCTCTTTACTTTCAAACTGGGTGCCATTGTCAGAAATGATCTTGTGGAGGATCCTGTATCTAGTGATTATGTTCCTCGCTACGAAAGTGACTATCTTTTTCATAGTGATCGTGGCCAGGGGTTCTGCATCTACCAACTTTGTGAAGTAGTCTACTGCTACTATAGCAAACTTAGCTCCTCTATTTGATATAGGAAGTAGTCTTATCAGATCTATGTCCCATATATCGAACGACCATGGGCTTGACAGTGGGATGAACCCATGGGATGACTATTTGGGATACTTGCAAATCGTTGACATTTGTTACACTTCCTTACAAATTCCTTTGCGTCCTAAAGTGTCATAGGCCAATAGTAACCGTGCCTTAGGACTTTCTTTGCTAACTTATTTCCCCCTTGGGTGATCTCCGCATTGGCCCTCATGTATTCCTTTATAACCCGTTCCCCTCTTCTTTGGAAACGCACCTAAAATAAGGGGTTGAATACCCTCTCTTGTATAATGTGCCATCAAAGAAGTAGTAGTTCGGAGCTTGGCATTTAAATGCCGGGCTTCATTCCTGTTCGGGGATAAGGTACCATTTAGCAGAAATTTCTTGAAGGGAGTCATCTTGTTATTCTCCCCAGTTTACTGAGGCGAAGGTTCAACTGAGGATTGTTCTCGATTTTCCACAGTCTTCTTATCCCGTGTTCCTTGAATTGTGGCATGCTGAGCTCAAGTCAGGACCATATCTAATTTGATTCCAGTATACTTGGCTCTGCTTGATGCCTAATCGGTCCTGCCTTCATTTCATTAGCCACTTTGGTACATGCAAATTTTGCTAAGGAATCGGCGGATGTGTTGTTCATGTGGAATTTATTATATTCTAAACTCTTCAAACTGCTCTAGTAACTTCTTATATAGTTCCATATATTTGGTTCCTTCACACGATAATTGCCCCACACTTGGTTTACAACTAATTGGGAACCACTGTGAATTTTAGTGTGGGTTACCTCCATTACCTAGGCCAAACTTAAGCCTACAAGGAGAGCCACATATTCCATCACATTGTTGGTTGCTTTGAAACCGAGCTGCTCTACTCCATACAGTTTCTACCCATTTAGAGTGATCATTAAATACCCAATTTCCACCCCTTGTTCATTCAACGCTTCATCTACAAATAGTTGCCGAACTATGGGTGTTTGCTCCTTCCTCTGATTGAGGTTCAGCTGGTAGGGTGCACTCTGCGATTAAATCTGCAAGTGCCAGGCCTTTGATTGCCTTTCTAGGACAATAGGCGATGTTGTACTGACTAAACTCCATCGTCCATTTTAATAAGTGGTCTGATGTCTCTGGCTCCTACATCATCTGCTTGAGGGGTTTGTCTATGAGGACTTTGATGGGATGTGCCTAGAAAATGGACAGTAGCTTTCTTGCTATAAGGAGCTGGTTGTAGGCTAGTTTTTAAATGACTGAGTAGTTTAGTTTTGCTTCTGACAGCATACTTGTGAAGTATATGGGTCTTTTGGTCCCTTCGTCTTCTCGTACCACTACAGCACTAACAAATTTATCAATAACTGCTAAATATATGTACAAGTCCTCAAATGTCACTGATTTTTATATTATAAGAGTATTGGCCAGATGATCCTATCGGTTTTGAAATGTAGCTTTTCACTCCTTAGTCCATTCGAAGTTTTGCCCTTTCTTCACTTGGTTGAAGAATGGGATGCTCTGTCTATTACTTTGGATATAAATATGCTTAGTGCTACTAACTTGCCATTTAGACTCATCAGATCCTTTGTATTCTGTGGGATTCTGTAACACCCCATATTTTCATAACATTATTTAGGATATTTAATTAGCTAAAATTAAATAAAATAATGTGGAGATTAATGGATTGAGGTTTGTTATAGCTAAGGGTAGCTGTGCCATGTTAGTGTGTTATTTAAAATAAGATAACCTAAACAAAGGTTTTAGGAAATGACAAGGGCAAAATGGAAAATAGGAGGGGCTTATACCCTAAACCCTTAGGAAATGAAACTCGCGTTTATTTCATTTCATTCAAACTAAAATTTCCCAAGACCGACCGCAATTTTTATTCTCAAGAGAAGACTAAAGCTAGGATTCAAGAGAAGGAGGATAATCATCTAATTCAACAGTCAAATCTCACATCTATAATCTCAAAACTAAGGTGAATAATTACAACATCCCATATTCCTTTGATTTTCGGTTTTAAGACTAAGATCCAAAATGTTTTGTAAGTATTTGCCATGTTTTAATGATTAAAAGTATATGTATGTTTGTTGGTGAAATATGCATATTCAAACTTATTTTTATGATATGTTTGATATGAAAACCCTAGTAGATGACGTCCAAACGCCTTGAAATTTAAATGTAGGCCAGAAATGATATATTAGAGGTGGGTTTCAATTTTCATAATTTTCTGAATTAAGATAGATTTTATATTAATTTTCTAGTGAAGGAAATTGTTTATTGGGTTATAAATTATTTACGGCTAAAATAATTATATTTTTGGATTGAAAATTTTCTATTTTAGGCAACATATTAAAATAGATTTTCTAGGATTTTTTTATATTTTTCCTAAGTGTTTTGATGAATATATAAAATTATCTAAGGTATAGGACTTAAATGTTTTATATATTTAATTAAGGAGAAGGGGCATTTTGTAAAATAAAATTATTATTTATTTCTAAAATTAGTGGCAGCACTTTTCTAAAAAGAAATTGTTAACCAATAAGAACTTGATAAACAAAGGCAGGTTAGTTGAAAAAATATCCTTTTTAAGTTAAAAACCAATAAATCATACTTTAGCATGTTTCAGCCTGTTACGACAGTAAACCTTCCGACTAGGTCGAGAGGTTTATAGCTTTCGACAAGGTCAAAACAATGCATATGGTATCAAGTTACTTGGTACGTAATGAATTGGACAAAGTCGAAGGGTTCTTGGTCGAAAGGTTGATGGCCAAAGTGGTTAGGGTAAGTTTGTTTTATAAATCAAAAGCTTTCACCTGCTTTGCTTTCGAACTAGAGCTTTTGACTTGGTTGCTTTCGACCAGGTCAAAATGTTTAAAAGAAAGGTTTTAAACCTTTCGACACAATCGAAAGGTTATTGCTGCTTTATTACTACTTTGTTTTGAACCTTCCAACAAAGTCGAATGGTTTACTTTGATTGATTTCGAAAGGTTTACTTATTTTAAAACTAGCCGCTTCTCCCATTGCTTTCGAAAGGAAGCTTTCGACTTAGGTGATTTATATTTTTGATAATTGAAGTATAACCCAAAGCGTTTGAAGGAGTAATTTAAAGGAAGAGGCCTATTGTTCAAATACTATGTTTTAAAGCTTTCGAAGCGAAGCTTTCGACTTAGTCGAAAGGTTGCTTCCGATGGAGTCGAAAGGCTTTAAAAGAAGGTTTTACACTTGTTTTAAATTGAATCCAAAAAGATTTTGAAAGGTTTTGTTTAAGAAGGGTTAATGCTTCTGAAAAGATTTGTTTATTTAATGGTTTTAAAGGGGTCAAAAACAAAGCTTTCAAAGGGGTCAAAAGCCAAAGCTTTCGATGGAGTCGAAATCGAAGGGGTCAAAAGGTAGCTTCCGACGAGGTCGAAAGGTTTTGTTTCTGAATGATTTCGAAAGGTTTTAAATGGAAGGGTTTCTAAAGGTTTGCTAAGGTAATATTTCAAGTTGTTTTAAAATAGGATGTCTAAGGTTTTATTGCTTTCGAAAGAGATGATTTCAATGGTTTCGAAAGGTTTGAGTTTCAATGGTATCAAAAGGTTTGAAGTTTAATGGCTTCGAAAGGTTTGATTTTCAAGGGTTTTGAGGGTACCAATTAAAACTATAAATGAATATAACCTAAGTTAGAGACACTGATGGAAATAAGTTAATCATGGGGCTAACATGAGACAATTAAAATCATGGGGCTAACATGAGGCAACTAAAATCATGGGGCTAACATGAGACGATTAAAATCATGGGGCTAACGTGAGATAATTAGATTCATGGGGCTAGCATGAACCAAGTGGCAAAATGATGGGTTCATAGTCATCTTGAAAAAACTATGAGATGTTTAATGGATAATCAACATCATGTTGGGGATGGATAGTCTCCATATAATTAAAAAAAGGGTTCATAATCATCCTGGGAAAACTATGTGATGAGAGACAGATAGTCTGCATCAACTTAAGCAAAATAAATGTGGAATAGGTAGTCCCTCTTTGATATAATTAAACTCTAATTGGGGATGGGGAATTCCTAATTGTTTTCAAGTATGCATATCACCATAATGTTTTATAAATATATGTTTTAACCATTATGGATGCAGGAGCACAACATATGGTTTTATGAAAGGTTTAGCAAAAGATATGTTTTAAAAGGATGTTAGTGAGGGAAAACCCGTTCCGCTAAGCAGCGTAGTCTCACTTAACATAATTATACTGGGATGTATAATATTATTTGCACTAGGCTTTATGTCTGACTCGAAGTTTATGTTTTCCCCTTAAACTCTCGGGTTCTCAAAATCAATTTGAGTAGGCTAAGGAGTTAAGGCCTTTTTCTGGTTTAAGAATGTTGATAAATAAGGCTACCGAAGGCATGAAGGAGGCAAACAGATAGCTACTTAGGATTTGCAATTCTTACTATGTTTTAATCGATTTTCCGCTTTGTTGTTTTGTATTAGGTCTATTATGACCATATGACTCCGATCAACCAAGGGGGTAACTTCATATACCGCTCTTGGCATAATTTGTAATAATTATATTTGATCTGTGCCTGGGAACAATTTAAGATTATGTGTAGTGAATGTGAAAAAATTTGATTTTGAAATGTAATGAAGTAAATGTGGTTTTGAATCTGTGTTTCGTTTCATAGTCAAATGCTTCTGATATTATTGATACCATTAACATAGTCGTATTTAGTCGCTGGAAACTAATACTATAGATGGCTGCAACATATGTAGCGCTTAGTTTTAGGCCTTTAGATAGGGGATGTTACAGCTTGGTATCAGAGCATGGTTTATGAAATACTTTAACTAAAAATGATTTTTGAAAATATAATCCTTAGTAATTAGAGTTAAGATTGGGGTACGGGATAACGCTATAGTAACATACTTGTATTTGTTATATATAAGTATATGCTATATCTCAAGAATCCTATCTTAGTTAGGCTATTCATCTGTATCTCACGAGAATTGGATACAAATATGGAAGGAAGAAGAGGCAGAGTTAATCTTGGTGGAGATAACACCACCACTAATGGAAATGCCCGACCAAATGCTAGAAGAGGCCCCGATCAGGCTCAAGCTGAAACTGTTGGTGCTGGGGTTCCCCAAGTGGACATGGGAGCCTTGTATCCGTTGTTGGAAAACCTTTTACAAGTAGAAGGTGCTGGAAATATTGTTGGAGAAATCCTGTAGTGCTAGTTGGATATAACTATGCTAAGCTGAGTATAGACTATATCAGTCTGGGGGGAAAGCCGTTTGCTGGAATGGAAGATGCCGTTGAAGTAGAGAAGTGGCTGTTGAACTATGAAAGGATATTTACAGATCTAGGCTTGAATGATGGAGAAAAGAGAAGGCTAGCCTCGAGACAGTTGCAAGGGTTAATGCTTCATTGGTGGAACAGTGTGACGGTCGGAGTGCCAGAGGAAGAGTTGACTTGGGCTGACTTTAGGAGGAGGTTTGAGCAGAGGTTCTTATCTGGGGTGTCCAAGTCGGTGTTAATGGGGAAGTTTATGGATCTTGTCCAAGGACAGATGTCTATGATCGAGTATGCTGCTAAGTTTGATGAGCTACCTCGATATGGTTATGCTTTGGTTGATATGGATGTCAGAAGGAATGAGAGATCCATCAGAGGATTGAGACCAGAGCTGGGGAGAATGACTATAGCCTATATCCGAGATCCTTCTAATGTGTAGTGGAAATGGCCATCCGCCATGAGGAAATGCTTACTGTTTCGGCTAGGGAGAAGCTTGTTGAATTCCATGGTCCTCAGGGGAAGAAGAGGAAGTTCTTCAAGAAGAAGGCCGCTCAGAGAGAAGGAGCCACCAAGAAAGGGAAAGCGGATATAGTTTGCTACAAGTGTGATAAGAAGGGTCACTATGCTAATGAGTGTCATTCGGGAGATGGAAAGTCGGTTGTGGGGAAGCAGAATGTCCAATACTACAATTGCAACCAGATAGGGCATTACAAGAATAAATGTCATGAAGCCACCAAGGCGGGAAAAGGAAAAGTCTTTGCTTTGGAGCCATCACCCTCCAAACCAACTGCTGCTGAGAAAGGAAAGTCTGTGATGGAAGGTACGCTTTTGATTCATAGCATACCAGTTAGGTTATTATTTGATAACGGAGCATCACATTCTTTTATTTCTCGATGTTTGGTAGATAAGCTTAACCTAGAACCCTCATATTTAGTTGCTTCCTTAAAGGTTGAAAATACGATAGGAGGGTATGTAACACTTGGGATGAGGTGTGACCATTTAGAGTTTAATTTGCTAGGCCATACTTTTGATTGCTGTTTGCATGTGTTTGACTTTGTGGGATTTGGGATTATCCTTGGGATGGATTGGTTATGTAAATATGATGCTAGGATATTTTGCTATGATAGGAAGATATAATTTAGTCACCCAAATTGTAGTGATTGGATGGTTTATACCATAGAGAACCCTAGTTGTGAAGTGAATGCTTTGTTGGGTATTATGGAGTTGGAGGATGAGTTGCATCGAGTCTTTGTAGTTAGAGAATTTGCTGATGTATTTGAGCTGGTAGTTGGACTACCACCGGAACGAGCCACAGAGTTTCAGATTGATTTGGTGCCTGGAGCAGAACCGGTGAGTAGACCGCCAAGCAGAATGACACCTATAGAGATGAAAGAGCTGAAGGTGCAATTGGTAGATTTGGAAGGCAAGATTTTTATCCGACCAAGTAGCTCACTATGGGGAGCTTCCATAGTGTTTGCTAAGAAGCTAGACGGATCGTTGAGGTTATGTATCGATTATCATAAGTTGAATGAGAAAACGATAAAGAACCGATATCCATTGCCAAGAATTGATGATTTGTTCGATCAGTTAAGTGGAGCCAAGGTATTCTCTCAGCTGGATTTGGCGATGGGATTTCATCAGCTTAGAATAGCAGAGGATAATATTCCTTTAATGGCGTTTAGGACAAGGTATGGATCGTAAAAATGGTTAGTTATGCCGTTTGGACTAACCAATGCGTCGGCATTCTTTGTGGATTAAATGAACCGAATTTTCCAAGAGCAGTTAGATAGATTTGTGTTGGTCTCCATAGATGACATTCTGATAAACTCTAAGGATGAGAAGGAGCTTGAGGTTCATCTTAGAGTTGTGCTTGAGACGTTGAGGGAGCATCAGTTGAAGGCTAAGTTTTTGAAGTGTCATTTTTGGAAGAAGTGAAGTTTCTTGGTCATGTCGTCTCAGAGAAAGGGTTATCTGTAGATCCAACTAAGATAGAGGTAGTGAATAATTGGAAGAGACCCGAGACGGTGACCAGATAAAGAGTTTTATTGGATTGGTAGGATATTATCGAAGATTTATAAAGGATTTTTCACAGATAGCTGCACCAATGACTAAGCTTACGTGAAAGGATGTGAAGGTTGTATGGACTGATAAGTATGAGGAAGCATTGTAGAGCTTGAAACATTTATTGACCCATGCACCAGTGTTGGTGGTTCTAGAGGGGAATCAAGATTTAGTGGTCTATACTGATACTTGTGGAACTGGATTGAGAGATGTGTTGATGCAAAGAAGTAAAGTGATTGCTTATGCTTCTAGATAGCTTAGATCACATGAAGTTAGGTATCCTATGCATGATCTGGAGTTAGCTGCCATTATATTTGCTTTAATGGTATGGAGGCATTATCTTTTAGGAGAGCGATTTGAGCTTTATACCGGTCATAAGACGTTGAAGTACTTGTTCTCTCCGAAGGAGATGAACATGAGACAACAGAGGTGGTTGGAGTTTTTACTGCTTACGATTTTGGATACACACCTAGAAAAGGAAATAAGGTAGCGGATACACTCAGCTAGAAAAATTAGAATGCAGTATTGGCTAAACGGCAATGATTGAGGGAAGGATTGAGAAGATAGCTTCTAAGCAAGAGGAGGATCCAATTTTGGCTAAACGGATTAGAAAGTTGAGGGAAGGAATGGAGAGCGATAACTTAAAGGATTTTAGTCTTGACCAAATTGGGTGGTTAAGGAAGAAAGGAATGTTGTGTGTTCCGAATGTAGGAAACATGAGAAAAGAAGTTTTGGATGAATGCCATCGTTCGAAGTTCACTATCCATCCAGGAGGAACAAAGATGTATCAGGATATGAAGAGAAGTTTCTTCTGAGAAGGTATGAAATGGGACATTGGAGTATGTGTTAAGCAATGCTTGAATTGCCAACATGCAAAGGCTGAACACCAGAAGCCTAGTAGATTACTTCAACCGTTAGAAGTTCCATTGTGGAAATGGGGTTCTATCTCTATGGATTATATCGATGGGTTGCCAAGGTCTAGTAGAGGAAATGAAAGCATATGGGTCATAGTGGACAGACTAACTATGAGTGCCCATTTCATTCCGGTAAAGTCAACTAGGACGACGCCTATTTTAACAAAGTTATTTATGAAGAATGTAGTTAGATTGGACGGGATTCCTAGTAGTATTGTCAGCGACATAGATTCTTTATTTACCAGTGAATTCTGGAAGAGCCTATAGGAAGCATTAGGAACCAAGCTCAACATGAGTACCGCATACCATCCACAGACTTATAGGAAAACGAAAAGAGTTAACAAAATCTTGGAAGTTTTGTTAAGAGCTTGTGTATTGGATTTTGGGGGATTGTGGGAGGACCATCTTCATCTAGTCGAGTTCTCGTATAACAATAGTTATCAGACTAGTATTGGGATGGCTCCGTTTGAAGCTTTGTATGGAAAAACATGGAAATCTCCCGTATGTTGGTTAGAGACCGTAGGATAGATTGGTTCTTGGTCCGGATTTGGTGAAGGAAGCTGCTGATAAGATTGAGTTGATTCAAGTTAGGATGAAGGAAACTCAATCTAGGCAGAAAAGTTATGCTGATATAAGAAGGAAAGATTTGGAATTTTTTTGTCGGAGACTATGTGTTCATTGGGGTTTCACCGATGAAGGGTGTAATTAGATTTGGAGAGTCCGAAAAGTTAGCACCTAGATTCATTGGACCATTTCGCATTATTGAGAGGATCGGGAAACTCGCTTATAGAATAGAGTTACCGAGTAGTTTGGTTGGAGTCCATAATGTTTTCCATATTTCTCATCTTAGGAAATGTGTTAAAGACCCGGAGACTACTACAGCAGTAGAAGATTTGTAGTAGAACCGGATTTGACCATAGTAAGAAAGCCGATTCAAACTGTGGCTAGAGATGAGAAGAAATTGAGGAACAAGGCAGTCAAGTTAGTAAACGTTCAGTGGAGTGACGATGCTAGAGACTGTACTTGGGAGAAAGAGAGCAGGATTAGAGACTCTTACCCTTGAGGGTTTGATGGTAAGTTCCGCTAAGTGGCATGGTCTCACTTAACATAATTAAACCGGAATGTATAATATTGTTCACACCAGACTTTATGTCTGGCTCGAAGTTTATGTTTTACCCTTAAACTCTTGGGTGCTTAAAATCAATTTGAGTAGGCTAAGAAGTTAAGGTTTTTTTTTAGGTTTTAGAATGTTGACAAGTAAGGCTACCAGAGGCATGCAGGAGGCAAACAGATAGCTATTTAGGATTTTCATTTCTTATTATGTTTTGATGGACATTCCGCCGTGTTGTTTTGTATTAGGTCTATTATGACCATATGACTCCGATCAACCAAGGGGGTATCTTCATATACCACTCTTGGAGTAATTTGTAATAATTATATTTGCTCTGTGCCTGGGAACGATTTGGGATTATGTGTAGTGAATGTGAAACAATTTAATTTTGAAATGTGATGAAGTAAATGTGGTTTTGAAATCTATGTTTCGTTTCATATTCAAATGCTTCTGATATTATTGATACCATTAACATAGCCGTATTTAGTCGCCGGAAGCTAATACTATAGATGACTGCAGCATCTGTAGTGCTTAGTTTTGCGCCTCTAGATAGGGGATGTTATAGATTCCCATCCCTCTTATGGACTTAATCTTCTTAGGATTTGCTTCAATGCCATATGCGCATAATATATACCCAAGGAACTTGCTTGGTTGGATGGCGAAGGTGCATTTCAGAGGGTTCAACTTCATATTGTATTTCCTTAGGACTTTGAATGCCTACTCTAATTTGATGTGGCTTGATGCTTTGGACTTTGCCTACATGTCATTTACATATACCTCAACATTCTTTCCAAATTGTTCTGCAAACATCATATTAGCCACCTCTAGTAGGTTCTTCTGTTCTTGAGCTTGAATAGCATGACTTTGTACCAGTATAATCTTTTATCTATCATAAAACTAGTATGCTCCTAATCTAGCTCAAACATGGATATCAGATTTTACCATGAATATGCGTCCATGAACGAGAGCAGTTTGTGCCTACTGGTCATGTCCACTAACTGATCAATTCTACGAAAGGGAAAACTACCCTCCGGGAAAGCCTTGTTGAAGTTGGTGAAGCTATGCTAGTTCTCCATTTCTCGTTAGGTCTCCTTACAAATAAAGGGTTGGCAATCCACTTCGGGTAACGTACCTCCCTAACAAATTCATTCTCCTTCAACTTCTTGATTTCCTCACGCAGAGCATTGTGCCTTTCCTAATCTAGAGTCATGTGCTTTGTCTGACTGAATAGGCATCAATGTTGAGTGCATAACAGATAATGGCTGAATCTCTTCCTATCATGTCCGAGTGTTTCCAAGCAAATACATCTGCTGATTTTTTTCAAAAAGTCTATCATTTCAGTACAAGTATCTACATTGAGATTCTTCCGATTTTGAGAATCTTCCTATGATCTTTCGGGTCTACATGTATATCTTTAAGGTTGTCTACCAGCTTTTGTTCACTTCTTCTTTCCCCCAAGCTTGGCTCTATTTCACCCTCTTCCTCTTTTGGCTTGGAGGTGACCGAGAGTTCCTGTCTCTGGGCTTCCTTAGAGAAGTATTATGCATAGACTGAATTATATTTCTTGGTAACTATCATGTGCATAAATGTTCATTTTTCCTTCTTTGTAGATTTCGGGGGTGTGGGATTACTTACTTCAGTGTAAGTTTGGTTATCCAGTACTGATGTAATTTTATGAACTGGTTTGTCTTCTTTTTTATTGTTATTATTAAAAATATTAAAAGACACCAGAATGATTTCGAACAATTTTATGATCTGTTTACGTTATATAACTCTCTAGCTAAAATTTGTTCGCCTCTTATTGACCCAATTCCTTCAAGAGTGTTGAACTTCGTAAGCAAATCTTTCTAAGAAACGATTGCTCCCATGTCTACCAAAGCGGGCCTTCCCTTAAAGGTATTATACAATGAGGATTGGCCAATGATTAAGAAGCTTGCATAGAATGACTTATGCAGTAAGGAAATTCTAGCGGTAACAAGTAAATGCACTGATCCTATTGGGATGGTAGCAATGTTGTTGAAGCCGAAGATCTTTACAAGACTAGGTTTTAGGATTTCTGGTGGAAAACTCATCTGATCATATGCGGACTTGAAGATAACATTGGTCAAGCTTTCAGAATCAACGAAAACATTCTTCATAGTGTAATTTAATATCTGCACCACGATAATGTGTGGGTATTGGTGAGGGAAGCAACTCCCACCACCTCAGTTGCCGTAAACGTTATCTCTGGAGTGGGCTTTTGTTTGACATGGAAAATTAACTTTTTCCGGGCTTTCACTCTTTCACGTCTCTTTCTTGTGCCTTTTTTCTCACACCTATGGAGTATGGCCCCTTATAAACTAATGCTATTCTGTTAAAGGGTTTCCCAGCTTGGTTCTCATTTAGGTCAGCAGTCATATTTCTTTTTCCGCCTTCACTGTTATTCTTCTGAAAGTTGCCTAGGTATTCTTTATGGATCAGCCTCTCTATTTCATTCTTTAGATGTTGGCAATTTTCAGTATGATGGCTATTGGCTCAGTGGAAATGACAGTATGCCCCACCTTGGTTCTGCTCTGGTTTCTTCCCTTTGTTGGGCATGTTGTAAGCAAGTTTTGTCTTGGTCATCTCATATATCTAACTAGGAGTACGAGGTGGGGAGTTTTTGCTGCGAAATTAAGTTCCTGCCGTGTCTTTACTAGCAGGTGATATTCCTTTGCTTCCCTTTTCTTATCATAGATGGGGGTAGAAGATTTTTGAATTTGTGTAGTGGAATCAGCTTCTTCCATCCTAATATAGCCATTGGCACTTTCATAGAAAGCTTTCATGCTATGAAATGGCTTTCTGCTATTCTTTTTCCACATTGAGGTCCCCTTCTGACCTTGGTATGGGCCACCATCAATGATGCTCCTTCATCGTTTACTCTAATCCTGAGAGCCTCAAACTTGAAATGCTTAATAAAATTACATAGACTGACATTCTCGCCTTGCTTAATGCATGACATCATGTATACATCAGGGGAGGCTTCTCTTCCTGAATTGAACTGTCTCAGAAAATTGATAGATGATAGTTGCCAAGAATGGACCTACTTTGACCCAAATCGCCTAAACCATCTAGTTATAGCTTCCGCTAAGTAAACCAGGAAAAGTTACATCTAGCCGTCCTTTCCTACTTTTAAAATGTCCATATGGTATTCAAATGTATAGAGGTAATTGTTTGGATTTTTAGTCCCATCGAATTTGTCAATCAATGGGGCCTTGAAGTTGTCAAGGAAGTTTGCTTCGATGATAGTCTCATTGAATGGGGAAATCCTTCTTCCCTAATTTTCTCCATATTTCCTTGTTGGCAAAGTTTAGCCAATGGCTCTATATGAGCTTTTAGCCAACAAATTTCATCTTCTCTAGAGTCTAACTGAGATAATTCATCCTTGAATAGTAAGATGGCATTATCCTCTTCCGAAGCATATTGAATTTGTTTCCGAAGAAGTAAAGGGTTAATAGTGGTTGGTTTTGTCTTGATTTGTGGATTTTCTTAGATCTTGCATTTCAGCTTGGTATCCGTTTTTAGGCCAGTGTCACCATTCCCAACTTTAGGAGTGCCGTTATCATTCCCCAACTGAATAGTCAGCGCAATAGGTGAACGAAGGCGGTACACTCTAGACCGAGGGGGAGAGGATGGTCTTGGCGTAGTATATTAGGCCACGAATTTCTCTAGCCCTTCTATATGTTGGTTAATTTAGCTTGTGAAGGCATAAAGAACAACAAGGATTGGATTCGGGAGAACTTCACTTAGAGTTTGCGCCTCAATTGGGTTTTTTGAGATCATGAAAGTATTTTTCAAGATCTTTGAAGCTAGATGTCATTGTTCTTGAATATTTAGAGTGGATGAATCAGTGGGGTTCATGGTGTATAAGGAAATTCAAGTTTCTTGGAAATCAAAAAAGGGAAACGGAGGCTCGGCTCTCCTTCTAGCGTCAAAAATGTTGTTAAGATTTTTCATCTTACATCATTGAAACTGATAATGAAGTAATTATCATACTAATTACCTTAATGGTTTTGAATTAGCAAAATTAAGTGGTATTAAATTTTCCGTTAAATAGTAATTATTTCGAAGGTTGCTTACCTAATTAGATAGTTGCATTTTAATTGTTTGTTATATATTCCACTGATATTTAATTATAATACAAATAAGGTAAGATTCGGTACTAACAACTAAGCAGGTAAATAAAAAATTAAGGATGTAACGACCCAGGATTTCAATCATTGAATTTGGAATATTTAATTGATTTTACATATTGAAAGGTTGATTTTATAAGTTAAATAACTTGGATTTCAAATATAGCGATTTATTTGATAATTAGATTGTTAAATTTAATATTTAGAATTGTTTAAATTATTAAATCGTGAATTTAATATGAATGAGAATGATTTCCAAAGTTGATTTAAATTCCATTTGAATAGGAATAAAGGTAGTAAACTTTTAATTTAGATGTAAAAGTGATTAATTTGGTTTTTATAATTATTCATTTTTAATTAACGTTTAAAAATAGCCTTCCAGGGCACTATCTCGGATTTTGATGAGACTAGTTCCATTAAACCCGTATCAGTATATTATAATATGCCATCAAATTTCATGACGATTGGATGTATCGTTTGGACGTGTGAGATCGAAACATGTAGAAATTTATTTAAAGGAATCTAAATTAATATAACTCGATTTTGAAAAGTTAACTTCTGTGTATGATGGAATTGGCTCACGATATATATTACAATGTTAGGAATAAGAGTATAACATATGAATGCTAGGCAACAAGCTTCGTTTGGAGTTTGAAATTTTCTCGGATGAATAGTGTCGTGAAATTTTCCATATAAGGACTTGAAAATTTTATTTTTGCAATAAAAAACCCTAGCTTTCTATCAGCTGCCTCCTTTAAAATTTTAATGGCCGAAACTTAACCAACCTCTTCCATCGATTTCTCTCCTTCCACGCACTTTTAACCTCCGACTACTACTAGAAAGATGGAGAGATCGACGAGCTCTATGCAATCATTGGCTGGATCGTCTAAGAATGGAGGCATAAGGAGGCCGTGTTAGTGCGACCTAAGGTTGGACATGGCGAGTGATTTTGGAAACCGAGTACACCGTCGTTGGGGGCATAGGCGTGGCTCATGATGGCAAAGACTATCGCGGCATTGGATCGAGCTCCAGTGAAGCGGAGGAGGCGCGACGTTCAAAGAAAATTCGACAACGATGGTTTTTTTTTCACGGCTTAGAAAACATATACAAGGGAGAGAGAAGAGGGAAGTTAAGTAATTGAATTTTTAATTAATTAAGTTAATGATAATTCATAACCTTTTCGTACGAGGTCCAAATCGAACGCGACAAGTTGTATTGCGTCCGTATCGACAAATACTACGCTACGAAATTAAATTAGATGGATTCGAAGCTAGTGGATTAAAATTGAACGTCTGCCCGTTTTAATTCAAAATGGAATGTTTTGACGACTATTAAATCAATGTAAGTTAATCTCACCTTTTTGGCTAACCAGTAATATTTATAGTTGATAAAAATTATTGAATAATTGTTTGGATGATTTACTATATTTATTAGTTGGTTTGGATATATTCCTACCCGTGGAGCGGATGAGACTCTATTACGTTCTCGTGTAAGAGCGGATGACCCATTATATACGCATCCCACCTCGAAGCGGTTGATTTATACTTTTATGATTATGTACTGTATGTGATGCATGGGGACAGGTTGGGGGGATCCAATAGGATTCCTTATACTATTGATTTTTTTTCATATAATTTGATATATGATAAGTTGGATGCTATAATTGATGAGACAGACATGATTTTTCTTATTTAGTGCTTTAGTAGCACTTGGCCTGATATTTTGGTATTTTAGAATACCATTAAATAGTGATTGATTTTAAAAGAGGATTTCAAAGTAATTTTGGAAATTATATACGTTTTAAATATTTTTTCTTGAATTATTTGAAAAAGTAATTTATTTTAAAATCAAAGGTTTTAAAAAAACAAAATTGAAATATTTTGATATAAATATTTATTAACATTTTATATAAAGTGATATATATAGGCACATATATTATAATTTATTTATAAAGGTGAAATTTATAAATAAGATAATTTACAAAATTGATATTTTACAAAGAAAGTGAAGATTTGTAAAATCGTATTTTCGTTAGTATAAGTATGGATTTATAAATGGTATTTATAAATAAAAGGAAACTATTATCATTAGATAAACTAGGAGAAAAATAAATCAAATGGTGAATTTATCATATGATGTGGATTGATATTTTAGAAAATACTTGACTCTATTTTGGAAATTGAAAGTGAGGGTAAATTGGGACTGTTAAACGAAATTTTATAAATAGAAAGAAATTTATAAAAGAAAGTATACCTATAGGGGCAAGGTTAAAAATGCTTGAAATTATATTTTGAATGGGACTTTATGAATAAGTGAGATTTAGAAAGGAATGGAGATATAAACGGGGTTCATAAATAAAAGGATTTTATGAAAGGAAATTTCATAAGATATAAGAGCTTTATAAATATGGAAACGATTATGTGGAAAGTTAAGTATGGATTTTTATCAAGAAATTATGATTACGTTTTAGAAGCTATTTATTTATATTAATATTGTTTTAAAGTTGTTATAAATATTTTAATATTTGAAAGGTTAATTTATTAGAATATTAAAATGGTTGGAAATCAAGTATGAATATTTATCAACATAGTTTTGGAGATTAATTATTTTTATTTATAAAAATGTTGAAGATAAAGTCGTTACTGTTTATTAAAATGTTTTGAAATTTATCAATTACTATTTTTAAGATCTTTAAAGTTAATACTTATTTATTTATAATGTTTATTATTATGTAATAGTGTTTTAAAGTAAATGTTTCAGCCCTTAGATCCTACCGGTGTCATCTATCCACATTGTACAATGTTTGATGCACCTAGATTGCTAACTTGTTTTTGGCAGGAAGTTTTAGATGAAGGCAGGATCTCCTGAAATTGGAGCATAAATATTTGAAACCGTGGAGGGAGACTTCAAATTTGAATTAGCTTTGCATATAAGTCCTTATGAGGGGAACTATTTGCACTGCTCTTTCTTTCCAGGGTAAGCTGTTTTTCCTTTATCATTTTGTTTTGATGAAGTAATGAGTTGTGCCTTTTTTATACTTTGAGCGACATTAGGATTTGTGAAGTTAGTCCATGCTATCTGGAGCCTTTCACTTGTATGATGCTTTGCCGAGATGGTTCTAGCTAAACTGCACTCCCACAATCTTTTGTGTTTATTTCAACATTTGTATTGAGGATGAGTTGCCTTGTATGAGTTATAGTGCTAGTTTAACATCGGACTACTCCTGCTCTGGCTTGCTCCGGCCTGCTCTTAGCATAAGGATATGCAAGCAATTGTGATCGGACGCCTGCATCTTTGCTTTTCTCTAACTAGCGTAGATCTGTGGCAGAGTGAACTTTAGGTAACCTTCTGTGTAGCCCTTGGAATGCTTTGGTTCCTTGTGGTACTACTCAATGAGTACTCCATGACTGCAGGGAAGATCTGTGCTTGAAGGAGTTAACAATGCATAAGTTGTTAGATTTAGTAATCGGACCTAATGGGTCCTTTGGACGTAGAGCAGTTTTGGTAACAACCTGTACCTTCACAAGTCTAAATTTCAACAAAAATTGATATCCAAGTCCATCAACGCATAAATCATTGGTTTTGGTACCTACAAATAAGCATGGGAATTATCGGAGATTGATAGGAATCTAAACTCATACCAGAAACAATAATAGGATAAGAATACTGATTGTAACTACTACCTTGGAATTAATGGTATTCCTTAGATAGTAGATTTTCATATCAACATTGAGCATGAGAGAAAAGAAGACTACTCCAACAACTAAACATAACCAACTCCAGTGAACTGTTCCTCTAAATCTAAAATTTGTGTTGTAATGAGGAGGAGGGTCAGAACAACGTTCTAGTGACTGGAAAATCTATCAACTGTCCATAACACAAATTTTGACTAGCTGGTTTCCATTTAATTGTTATGTCTATTAAGGTTAGCAATTCTAATCAAACCTTGCATTGTACGCACGATTACTAATCAACCCATTCCCAAGGTACAAAATACTAATGAAGCCTTATCAATCACCAAATACTTTCATATCCATTTGCCACTTAATAGTTCTAAATATGAAACGGGCTTCTAATATCACCATATAAAAGAGAAATAAGCAGAATCTGCCATTTAAGACCTCAATAGAGGTAGACCCCGTCATTTATGACCTATTCAAGGTGGACTTCTAGCATCGTCATTATTGGTCTGTTGGACTTAGCTATAGAGACTTTGGACTTAGCTATAGAGAGTTAATACCTTATTAATAAGGACTAGGCATGCCTCTAACCATTTAACACTTGTTTATAGGTAGGTCATTTCCATTTAATACCTAACCCCAAGGCGGACTCCTCATTGGTACTATCTAGCTGATATTGCTTGAAATCTCATTAGGCTACTTAGTACTTCTTTTATAAGAGAGAGGCAATTCCTAAATCAATCACTTAGTAACTTAAACCCAAACCAAACCCTTTTTGATATATCCATCATCACTCTTAATTATAAATATGGAATCTCATTGGGTTATTTCTTTCGGTAGGGAGGTGGGCATTGCAATAGCCGCGTAATACCTCAACACCAAAGTAAACTTTTTTGGAGGCATCCTTAATTATTTGGAATCTCACTAGGTAACTTAATACCCCCTTTTAGGAGAGAGGCGAACCAACAGCCACTTTAATACCTCAAACTAGAAGCGAACCCCTATGGAGATATCCCACAACCGCTCCTAATTTCAAATTTGGATCATTTAATACTTTCTAATTGGAAAAGAGGCGAGCCCTCAAACAACCACTAAATACCTCTAAACCCAAAGCAGGTCCTATCTCTCACAAAGTCATGGTTCCTTGGATTAGTGATATCTCACATCAGTAGTAAGTACACCCGACTGTTGGTAGCCTCAAAGTGAAGGGCAGTCTTCCGTCGAGTTACTCTACTGACCTTGCATCACTAACCTACTAAGTCAAATTAATTATCCTAAGTCTTTACTTATACTATCTTAGGTTGATAATGAACTTAGCTTACTAATTCCCTTTTTATTTAAGGCAATAAGATTTACCTCAAATACTTCTCTACCCATAAATCCTCTTTAAATGCTTATAAATGTCAATTTGTCCATAAAATCCTAATGGACATTTCTTAATACATTTATGTGATCTAATTTCAAATTAGTAAGCTTTTTATATCTATTCCATTTTTATTTGTCCTTTTTATCCATTTGTCCCTATTAATTGTAACTTCTAACTCATTTCCATTAATTGCTCATTAATTGGAGTTACAATCTTTAACTAACATATTGTAACCTCTAATCTAATCTAATCCTATCCATTATTTCCCATTAATTACCATTAATTTGGGTTACAATCTTTTATTCCCTATTAATTATTGGCAATTCCTAATTTATTGCCCATTAATAGGAATTACTACATTTCTCAATTCTACCTATTCGCCCTAAATATAATAATAACTAACGAACGTTACGCATAAATAGCATCACGAATAAATGCTATTCTTATTTATTAACACAATAAATGCGTATAAGCTACATATAAAACTATCTATTTTTATCTAAATATATTATAGTCATAAATATTTACCTAGAATATGCTTTCCATATTTAATTTGCTGGAATTAGATTACTTAGGAAGATTTTCCGCTATGATTTCCATATATTGGTTTTAACACAAAGGGGAAAGATTGACTCCGTTTGAAATTACAAGGAATGTATAATTTCTTTTTAATTGGAATAAATAGTGTAAACTATGGAGAATAAACCTATACTTTGCATATATCTTTCCTTTTTGTTTGTGGGTATTTCTTATTAAATCAAATGTCGCCCTTACGAATGGGAAAAGGTGAAACAATTTATAAAAGTCGAACTGATGTTCTTCCCACAAATTAAATTATGGAAAATCTACAACACAGCACAAATTGGATAATAATCCAAAAATCATATTTTACACCCAAGTAAAGATCTAGAATAAAAATATACAACATTCAAATTCTAAAATCTTTGTAACTGATTTCCAGATCTAGGTGTAAACATATTTCAAATTAGATCTAAGGCAAGAATATGTAGCAATAGTTTTTTACTGTTGTTTAAGCCTACAATTATTTAGGCACAAAAATCAAACATGTGCTAACATAATAGATTTAAAATCCAAAACAATATATAAAATTTCTCACTTACCTTTTAAAAGCGATCCTAATCTCCAAATCTAAAGTAGAACCTTAAATTCAACTCCGAATTCTTTTTAATGCAAGAAATATGTATAAAAAGGGTATATACATACATTAGAATTATAAGAGGTTTGGGATTGGATGAGAAAATAGATACATACATATAAATTACATTAAATACGCGTATAGTTGATTCTCTTCTCTTCTCCTTTTTATAAGATTTTTCTTCTTCTCCAATTTATAAGAATATAGATATAAATATCTTATTTGTATAATTTAGAAAGAAAGTGGAGAAGAAGAAATGTAAGAGCTTCATTTCTCTATTCAGCAAAATATGAGAAGAGAAGGAAGGGTTAGGCCTGAATTTATAGGCGTTAGAATCAGTCAGAACTATACGATTTAAATTATACAATCCGAGTCGTACATGGCCTAGGTTTACTAGAGCCATCCACATAAAGCGGTCGACCGCCCCCTTCCTAGGAGTCGACAGCCCCTGGTCGACCGCTATAATATGAAGGTTTATCTGTGTGCCACAGATAATTAATTTAAAACGTTAATTAATTCTAATCGAATAATTTTCATTTTGAATTCGTTTTTTGTTTGCAACTTCTTCATTTGGATTCCGATCGTAAAACTTCAAATATGAAAATAGCTGAGAATTTCTTCACGAAGGCAATTGTGCAAGTTTCATGGTCAAATTTCATTGTTTTCACAAATTCCATTTTTGAAGTTAAATTAGTTAACTAACTAATTAAATAACTAACGCCAAATTACAGGATGTTATATTCTTCCCCCCTTAAATGGAATTTCATCCTCGAAATTTCACAATGACTAAATCGTGGTTTTGGCTCTAAATTATCCTAAACTACACAACCAATGAGTATACAACCAATTTTGCAACCAATGTGCATAAGTGCATAGTGTATGATTGTATCAAGATATATAAAATATGTATGCAAAATGATTCTAAATCGGATCCCCCTATATGAATGCATATCTTTTGAAAACATTTTTGGAAACATGATGCAAGCAACCTATATATATATATATATATGTATGTATGTATACACACTGGTAGTTCTATATGTATGCAGCTTTTTGATATATCTTTTCAACCAAAATCTCCATACACCTATGAATAGAGGTATGAATCAACCAATTTTGTATCTAATTCCTACCATCCAAAAATCTATCGGGTCGAACAATCGCTTTCTAAACTTTACTCCTATGCCGACAAAAGAAATTAGGTGGAGAATTTAACATTTTTACCACTCTATAATCTTCCTATCCCCGTCGTGCATTGGAAATTTCCTCACTGTCCTGGTCTTACACCAAATTTTCCACATACAAAAAGCACAATGAGGCTTATTTCAAGCTCTAAAATGAAATTAAGTCTAAAAATAGACACATGCGCATCGTTGACAAGATATGGAAATATAAATTCTAAAGTTAAAATAGCTTTTCCCTTATTATTGCTTGGATTTATCGCATCATCGATCCTAATGCACCGCAAAATCCACCAATTCTAACTCTATATGTCTTCCTACGCTTAACATGTGGCTTTCAAAATCAAATATTTCACAAAAATCTTTCTCCTTTTTCAAATTTGTATGTAATCTGAAACATAAAATCCCAAAATATTTAGATGCACATTTACCCTTAAAATAAAATTTTGAACAAAAACTCTGAAAGTAATTTAAGAGTAAAAAATAACTAAAACACAAAACCTCTTCTTCTTTTTCAAAAGAGAAACTTTTCAAATCAAGAGAAACTTTTTGAACTATTTTCCTTCTCAAAAAATTTGATAAATGAAACCATAATTTCAGCGTAGTCAGAAGTCGGTTGTGAGCTAAACGCATAAACCAAATTCTAAAATCCCACAACTAACTTTAACCCATAAATTTAACATTTTACATAAAGAAAAATGTCAGCACATTTATTACTCAAAAATTTAGCTTTTAAGGAACATGAGCAATGACTCGTGGTACCAAAACAACTTTACCATATCCTTCACTAAAATTTTCCTACTATACTAAACTTCCGGTCCTATATTGCATTTACTCTTAGTTAAATGACTTTATGAAATTGTCAGGTTTATACTGCTTCTTCACTATACATATATAAGAGTGGTTTGCATTTCTAGAAACAATAACACAGTACATAAATAGGAACTCATAATATTGTGTGTGCCTTTTACAAGAGACAATTAAAAGTTACAACCCAAAAAACCTTAAAGAAAAAAATGCTGGAAGGGAAAAGACAATAGCACCATAAACCCTAAAATAATGCCTACAGACTACGATATGCCTTGCTCCGCAGCTAGAGCTGGATCCATTGTTGCGACCTTTAAATGATCATAGCATGGCGGCTATATACCTATTCTCATGACGTTGGCGCCGCTGGTGTTGCTGACGGCTTCAGAATTGTCATCTTCCTAATGAAGGATCCAATAATGGCAGAATGAACCTTTTACTAAACTTCCTCTCCATGGAGGTTCACCTGTATTACATAAAGACAAGAGTGGATAGGAAAATACAGAAAGTGACTATGGTGTGCTAATCCTTGATCAATAAATTACATCATAATGTGTGGATCCAATTGACGGCGATGCCACCAATATTTGCATATGTGGTATTCCACGCTATAGGATAAATCTAATCGTAACTTCCAGTCTTAGGGATGACCTGTTGTCAAATGATTCACATAATCAGAAGGGCAGTCAGACGTAGATTATCCATCTCTGAACCATCGACATCCTATGATATGATATGTTGTAAAATCTTTGAGTCGGTCACTTCAAAATCATCCAAGTCCATGACCTTCGCAAAGGCCTCTAAAACCTTAGCGAGATCATCATTAGTCAGCTCAATTAAGACCCCCTTCACCTCCGAACGAATCAAAATTTTGCCTCCATCAAAATTATGTGCCAACAGGACCTCGAAAAGCTAGATGCAACATGGGTAACATTCCCGCTCAAAGGTCTCGAAGTAGAGGATTGGTGCAAATCCTACCATGACAAATAGCTCTTCCAGCCCAAAAGCGGCAAAACCTTCTGCTAATTTCGATCCAGCCAAGTGGCCTCTTGAGGTTGAGACCATAATGATGCAAGGAAAAATCGATAGTACGGAAAGGTATTTTGGTCACTACAACAAAATAACCATATTACAACCTTACATTTACAACCAGCAAAAATTGACAGTTGTAATAGATATTTTTTAACAACTATTTTATTTCAGCTGTTGTAATAGGTATTTTGTAACAACTGTCTTGTTTCAGCAGTTGTAATAAAGGCACTTTTAACAACTATATTTGTATAGCAATTGTAATATATATTTATAACGACTGCTTTCAACTGTTGTAACAAATATTATATTTCATCAAATAGGGACTTTCCATCCCTCCTTTTGTTTCTTCGGCCGCCAAAACGTGAAAAAACAAACCTAAATCGCTCATGTTTTTGAAAACCTAAACGCAAAAAAAAAATCCAAACCAACAAACTAATTTGTTTTCCCTCTTTGTAATAATTTAGTCACAGATCCAAAAAACCCTAGATCATCGTCGTTGTCGATCACAGGCCGCAACTATCGCTCCTAGATTGCTCGTGCTCGCAGCCTGTACTCGCCCGTGCTATCACTCAAATGGTTTGATCTTTTTCATTCTTTTTTAATCTGTTGATTTTAATTTCGTTTTTCTAGGTTATTTTTATTGATTGCATTTGGTTGCCGGAGACTCTATTAGTATTTTTATTTCTCTTTGCAGTTGTACTAGTAGGAGAATCAATCGATTCATTTGGAGAATTCGATGGTCTTTAACTGTTGAATGTTTTACATCAGGTAGAATTCAACTTCTTTTCTTTTTTCTTCGTTTTGTGTTATGTGTAGGTGCGTAATCATGGTGTAAAATATGCATGCTAGTAAATTAATGCCTTGGTGATAATTTAAATAGAGATTGCAACTCCACCATGATGGTTGTAAATATATTTTAATATAAGACTAAATGTTGTTATTGCTCACTTAGACCTTCTTGTTTTATTATTTTGCTGTGACCTATCATTGAATATCAACCAATTGTTTGTCAACAATGTTGGCCATTTGCTTACTCAAATAAACAGAGAAGGAAAACACTAAAATTACCACAAATTTTGTGGTAGATCTATACTAACAGAAAGAAAGGTTATGTGGAGACCATGGGGATCCATGTGTTTTGTTCAGAACTTGTTCTTTCTTTGTGGTACTAAATCATGGTAAAAATTATGGTAAGTGTAGCAGAAGAAAAGCTGGGTTTTTTAATGCAAAACGTTGCATTTGACAGTCATGATTTTGGTATTTTTCCTTGTGAAATTTGACATATGCAACCTTCTTTTTGTGTTTGCTATCAGGAGTGTTATACAGGAATATGTATGTATTCATTATAGCAAAAGGGTTCAAAATTAAGGTTTTCATAAAAGTTTAGATACTAAGATTAAGATTGCATATAGTGCAACTCAGCAAGATCATATTGTTTATGGAAACATGTGAATATTTTATGTATACTTCCAAACATTCAGCTATTATTTATGTGTGTGTGTGTGTGTTTAAATAAGTTTTTATTTTAATTATAAAGTCTATAGTGGTATTTTCTAAATGGGTTGGTTTTCCTGCTAATATAAGTCAAACTGATATGCTTTCATCAATCTTAGTTTTGTAGAAACAACCACTTGGAATACCAATTTTCTTCAAGCTTATCCAGTCATGCGAATGAGATCCTCTCTCCCCCCATTTGATCTCCATTCTTTGTTTTTTTATTAAATCAAACAAATTAACAATATTTACATTTTATTTGTTGAAGAGATTGGATGAGACATTGGATACAATTTTTTTGTAGACATGAAATCCCATCTAAGTCTTATGCATTATACTTCATGGTATTTTTAAATATTACATTATAATAGTTTTTTGTTTTTTTGGAAATTATGTAGATGGTGACTGAACTAAGCTTTGTTTTATGAATTAGAACTTCATAATAACAAAAAATCAGTATTACAAAGCAAAACATGAGAGGTGAAACATGTTGAGAAAGAATTGTAATGAACCAAATTGTTCTATATTCTCTAAATATTATGGATAATATTTTTATGATAAGTGCTTGGATGTTCTACTGCATGATTATGTCAATTCCCAAATTTTTATATATGTATCAATTTAATGTTTCTTGTCATTTCTTCCTATAAATCTTATATGGTAGAAGCTCAAATAGCTGCATGCTTTGAGGACCTCCTTTACTTTTACATTCCCAAAACACTGGTGAAAACACTCTTTACTTACAACCATCAAACCAATTTTCTTCCTCTCTCTCCTTTCTTTGCTCCACCTTCAGTCCCTTTTCATTCACTAATTTCTTTATGTTTCTCATGTCGATTGTCAATCCGCCGGTTGTTATTAATACGGCGGTCTCTCCACTCCGTTCCATTTGTTATGACAATAACTTGGTAACATCTCAAGGCATCTTTCTGGGAGATGATCCCTTCACATTTTCACTTCCCACTCTTTTAATGGAGATGTCCATTATCTTCGTGAGCACCAGAGCCGTTCATAAGATCCTCTGTCGCATAGGCCAACCTCGTGTCGTTTCTCAAATCGTCATAAGTTTTCATGCGTTTATATATAAATTGTTTACACAAATATTTGCATCTGATATGTGAACATAGACCTATATATCAGATGAAAAATAAGCTGAAAAATAAACAAAAGTTCTTATGAATATCCATGAAAACCGGACGCTATCTATAAACTGTTGACGTGATATCAGGACTCTATTACATTTATTTGACAGACATGGATCATTCTTGGCCCATCAGTCTTTGGCATAAGCGAAAAGTTCCACAATAACCTCTTCCCAATATATGGTGTATTCATCCTCGACGTACTCTCCATCATAAGCCTTGTCCTTTTCTTCTTTTCCATTGGAATCATGACTGACCTCAACCTCGTCAAAAAACATGGAAAACGCGCTGTTGTCAACGGCATTGTTAGTTCTCTAATTCCCTTCCAATGCAGCTCTGCCATATTTTTCTTCTCCCGTGATTCCTTCCAAAAGGATCTCCAATGCAAATATCTCATCCTTTATCTCACTGCTCGCCTTTCCCTAACTTCTTTTTTAGTTACTATCGATGCCTTGGATGAGCTTGGATTACTTAACTCCAATTTGGGTAGTACAATGATTTCTGCTACTTTGATTGCAGATATAGGTACTATATCCTCTCAAGACTGTTTAATTACATATATATATATTAAATATTTAGGGTATATGAGTCTACACTAACAGTCCCGACAACTCTATGTAGATGGTACTTTTAAAGAATACCATCAGTTGAAATAGAGTTTAGGAATCACTATAAGGTACAGTTAAGAGAGTGATTGTGCAGTGCAGGCTCCTAATGCTGATATATTTATGTGTAGAAATAAAGTCAGGATTTACCACTGTCCCAGGCTATAAGAACTAACTAGTAATATGTAACCAAAATTATAAATTGGTAACCGATTTATAGGATATTTGATCTCAAAACATCAACATCTACAGTACAAAGTTCTTGCCGTTTTACTAATGGTCTTACACATCTAAATTAGTACTTTCTACTACTTATAAGATTATTAGAATTTTCATTCAAACTATAATATACATAGCATTGCTTCTTGTTTATAATATGAATGATTTCTACATACATTGGATGTAGGTAGTTGGGTGCTGACTGTAGGGATAACAATGTCAAGGCTAATTATAAAGGCAAAATCACCATCTATGGCATCACTGTCAGCGCTATCATTAGCTGGTTTTATGATACTTATTGCATATGTGGCATGCCCCTTTATTTTAAAGTTGATAGCAAAGACTCCTACTAGAGATTTGGTTGGAGAAGGCTGCTTCGTGACAGTGCTTATAGCAAGCTAAGTGTCATCTTCCTTTCAAGTGAGTGTTTCTCATTCACCATAGTGTCTAAGTTCATTATTTCAGTTGTAAGTTAAGAGTTTGAATTAGTATATTTGTAGTTCTTTGTGCGAGAAAAGATCAAGAATATCAGTTCTGTTTAATAAGCCTGCAAATGTTGAACAAGTATATACCATGATAAATGGTCATGGATACAGCCTTACAAATATCAATTCCCTCATGTTTCTGTTTAATCAGAGAGGAAACAACATCTTCCGTATGAGTTTGTCGATGCACTGCTGTTAGAACGTGAGTTGTTAAAAGTCAGTTTATATATATACAGACACAAAACTGTGTGCATGTAATTAAATGATGTGCATGTGTCCCTGTAACTGTATTCAAGCATTAAAAGTTAGACATGTATTTTTAAGCTAGGCAGTATTGTATAAAAATAATTATATATATGTGTGTGTGGGTTTTGTGTGTTCTATGTGCTAGTCGAGTAAGTAAATATACAGGTATATTATATATACAAAGGAAACTATTATTATGGTAGGATATTGAACATGACAGAACATAGCTGCTACTAGTCATGGGTTTACCTGGAACTTTATTTGTTCTAATATATAACTTGCAAAATAATTTATACTTTTGTAGTATATATTTCTCAAGTCAGAGGCTTTTGCATGAAATTTGGTATTCAATATGTGATGTGAATGTGGCTGTCCAATGGAGATGTGTGGTAGGTGTTCTGAGTTAAAATGTATTTTGGTGTGTGTGATGTGTGTTAATTTCTAGTGTGCATGATGTGCTTTTAAGGTGTGTAGTGTGTTCTTTTGTGTTGAGGAGCAATAACATGGGTAGTCTGCGAAAGTTTCAGGTATAAATACATACCATTATGTATAATAAAAAACTACTCATTTTCTTTCTAATAGTAATGCTCCAGTCACGTTACACTTTTTCATTTTCCTTCTTCCTATTTTGTTACAATCTATTATCAGTCTCCTTTTGAATGTTGCTTGCTTTATTATTTCATTGCCTGAGAAATTTATTTGTTTACTTTTGTTATAGTTGTCAGGTTATAGTTGTCATACATGAACGTTATTTACTAAGGTTAATGAATAACTAAAGAAAGTTTAATTATGTTATTGATCGTTATTTAATACCAAATTATATTATATTATATTATATATTTTTGTTGATGATGATAGCATTTCTAATAATTCTTTTTATCATTCTATTTATTTTAGTCTTCCTAACTTAAAAGTTAGAGCACGTCTACATTTTTTATATTTAAACTGGAACATAGACATCTTTTGATCAAATAGTCCAAACAATAGGATATGCCATCAAGGTTTGAGTTTAGAGAATGTCCAGTATCTACATGGTCTTCTGCTAATATATAAATAAAATAATATGCTTTATATTTTGTAAAGACTAAGGAAAATAATGATGTCTTAGCATATTGGCTATTAAATGCGTCTACATTATTATTGCTTCTTCATCGTACTTTGAAACTCAATGATGCAACAGGCATGGCTCCACGGTGCAGACATTCATCATCAGCCACTCTTTTAGGCAGAACGACTCAACTATAGGACACTGACTTTCTTGTTTTGGTTAATTAGCTATTTTTTCATAATGATATTTGCTCACTAGTTTAATTTGCACCTTTTAGAGCTTTAGGGGAACTCCTCAAGGGGCGAGCCTTAACTTTGTGAATGAAAACTTGGCTGGTGGCATGGATTCATTACGCCAAGTCAAAGCCAGGTATCTGCATTGCTTTTCAAGCAACAACTCACTGCATATGTAAAAAAGATATATGAAAAGATCCGCGTGAATTTGAAGAAAGAAATTTCCCCTTTCATGGGTTATGTATTCAGGTATTCTAAATACGATACATAATTCCTTGAACGATGACTTTTTTTGATGATTTTACTAATTTTAATTTCTTGATCTTCCTAGGCCCCGAGAAAATCAAGAGCAAGTTTGGTAAAAGGAACCCAGCGAACTTTAGCTAACACTGCAGCACAGGTTGCACTCATTGCTCATTAGCAAGGGATTGTACAAAGCTTTGGAAATTTTTTGAGCACATCGAAAGCTAACCATGTCAGTGGATGTTCATTTTTCTTGCATTTTAATGAATTGTTAATTTTGACTAAAGCACAGTATAGTGAACATCTGGAAGCACTAATATTTCTCTTGTAGAGTATTTTCTTAATCATTGTAAAAATGCATTTCATGTTTCTGTTCCAGGTGCCTTCCTTTTATGTCTGAAAAGTCTTCACTTGAATATTTTCCTTCATCATTGTTGAACTATTTAACTGGCATTGCTATATATATCCTTTGTTTTAAAGAATACTAATTTTACAATACAAACATTCACATTGGCATTTATAAATACTGAATAGTAGTGACAGCTTTCCATTACGAACACATTCTCCTATTAAGAATAGAATGTTGCTCCTTCGGTAATGGTGAATGTGTTGAGGCAGGATTAACTGAACTTGAACACTAATGCTATAAAGCAACAGACAAGGTAATCTCCTACTCCTGCACTCTTGCAACCTCTGATTAATAACATCTCTACCATATTCTAAATTCGATCACTTGTAACATTAGCTATACATAAAGTTTGTGATAAATCTTTTATTTTTATGCTATATCTTAGAACTATGAAGGTGGTATAAGTTTATTCATGTTTCTTATAAATGTGGATGTGCAATATGCAGGTTCAGCTTAGGATAAACTGAAGCACATCAGATAGGCTTTGGTATAACAGCTTTTTTACCAGTCAATGTACAAAAAATAATGTTGGATAAGAAGGTCAGGTTGATTATATTTCCATTTCATAAGTTGTCGGATGGAGCAAGAGAAATGTTGAAGGTGACGTTGCAAAGTCTTAACAAGAATGTGCTTGATTTTGCACTGTGCTCCATTGCAATATTAGTGGATCGTGGTACTCCCACTGTTAACATTGTTAAATTATTTTAATACCTAGTTAAAAAAAAGTAGTCCGTAAATCTATAACTATCATGAAACCCACACTCTCTTAAACAATTTGATTGTCATTTTTGAAATTCAATTTGGTTTGCGTCTTTTAGTGGCGTTTTAGTGCTTTAGTCAAATAAGCTTGCATTTAGGACTATAGCTGGATAATAGTTTTATAAAAAAATTGGTTAAAGAGGAGAAAATAAATATTGGCTTGATCATTCCAACCAAGAGTACTGAAGTTTATACAGGATTTCAATTGGCACATGCTTGCATCTAATTGTTGACTTCACATAACAATCGATCCATTCATTATCGGTAGATTCTATTCTTCCTTCACTTTCATCTTTTCAGCACCAACCCCAAATTCATTTGGATAATTTCGCAAGTTTTTTTGTAGGTAAAGAAATGCAATAATTAGGCACTAATTAAGATTATACCATTTTATAGACTATAATCGATATCTGTACTAAAAAGCAGCAGCTTACCCTTATAACATGTTGTTGCTATGAGTTATAACCAGTGATAACCTATTATGTTATAGCATCTGATAGCTCAATATATATGTTAGTAGCAATTGTTAAAATAACATGTGAAAGCTACATTCATAATATGCAATAACCTATTGGTGTATACCTTTTGCCTTATAACATTTGGTAGCTATGAGTTATAACCAGTGATGACTATGTATGAAGGGATGAAGTGGTTTGAATTTAGCCTGCAAATAAGGATAAAAGACCTCGTTTTTCACTAACAATGTGTCTGTAAGTAAAGCCATCTATAACGGACTAAAAAATCACTACTGAATTGCAATCGTGTATAATCCTTAAGAGTGAACCAGCTAGAGTTGGAGTTGATTCTATTTGCAGACCCTTTAATAATGAAAAATAAGAATAAAAAGACTGATGGAATTTTTTAACAGTAGTGAATAACGTATTGAAATCTTAAGTAGTAACTCTAAAATAAGCCATCATATTGTTCTTCCTCCTTCGTAATCACATATACGTGAACTAGCATAATGCTTTATTTTTTTTAACCATAATACTTTAATTTTGCTGTCTCATCGGAGTAGCAACAACGTCACAACTGGTGTTAATATACAATTTCAGCAGCAGCCTAGAAAGTGCAAATTATTGAGTTGGTAAAGGAATGTTGTTGAAGAAGCAACAATCGCACCTACCGACCATACTGTTTTAGTGCATCATGTACCACTAGGAGCATATACTTGGAAAGTTTGGGTCGATGCAGTGGTGGATCCTGAAGCTCTTATATTTAGGCCTACTTTAGTATCTATATGAGTGGACAAGCGGTTGGGAAGCCTATTGCTTGGTATAAAGAGTTTATCTCTTTAGATTAGTACGTATATGTACCTTCACTGATTTATGTTATGGATTTAGTTATGTTTTGAAACGGAGTTATGAGTTCACAAATAGTGTAAACTTGAATTGTTTTGTGAATGTGAATGGTTCGTGTTGTTTCAAGTATTTGAATGATTGTGGTTATTATTAACGAAATATTGGTTTTAATTATAATATCATGAAATTTATGGTTAATAACAATTGTGAAAAGATGAATTATAGTAGTTTGTAGCAGTTGTAATAATATTTGTTGCAACTGTCATCACTAGTTGTAGTAGATCCTATTACAACTATTACAAACTGTTGTAAAATGTTAACGCAACAGGTGAAAACAGTTGTTAAAATATTTATTACAACTGTCGTAAACAGTTGTAAATAAGTCTTTTACAACTGCCGAAAGCACTTGTAAATAACTCTTTTACAAGTTATTTGCAGTTGTAAAAAGACTTTTTAGAACTGCTTTTGCAACTGTACGTACCCGTTGTAAACTAAACTCGCTCTATTACAACTGCGGATATAAAGACTAGCGGGTGCCAGTTGTAATAGATCTATTACAACAGTTTTTGGCAGTTGTGAAAGGATATTTTTGTTGTAGTGGGTCTAAGAAGTGGTCGGAGGGAGGAAATATGGTTTAGATCTGGAGTGGTGGTGAGGCGAGATCTAGCGTGCGAAACCAGCACAGGGGGAAATAAGGCTGCTACTCAGGAAAATGGCATCGCCCAAGGGAGGAACGGAATAGAGAGGCTGATACTTGGAAGGGGAGGAGGATGACGGAGATTGGGTTCGGCTGATTGAGAAAGGAGGAATGAAAGAATGAAATTGGGGGAAACTGGACGTGGCTTTTATAGTCACGTTCTAGTAGTGTCAAAACCCGGATAATTGGTAGACCACTCTAGATCTACCGCTACGTGGTCAACTTCTAGACGGGCTTTGGGCGTTAATTGAATTTTGATGCAATTAGGATCAGATTTAAATAATAACCGTTTCGCACCGTCTCCTTTGATTCGACATGATCTGGAAAATTCTTGTCTTTGTCATGGTGGTGTCAAGGCCTACCGCCAGTCCTGAACCATGCTCCAACAATTCACAGTAGTCCCAACAAAAGTGTAGTGGAAATTTCCTCACTGTCCTGGTCTTACACCAAATTTTCCACGTACAAAAAGCACAATGAGGCTTATTTCAAGCTCTAAAATGGAATTAAGTCTAAAAATAGACACATGTGCATCGTTGACCAGATATGGAAATAGAAATTCTAAAGTTAAAATAGCTTTTCCCTTATTATTGCTTGGATTTATCGCATCATCGATCCTAATGCACCGCAAAATCCACCAATTCTAACTCTATATGTCTTCCTACGCTTAACATGTGGCTTTCAAAATCAAATATTTCACAAAAATCTTTCTCCTTTTTCAAATTTGTATGTAATCTGAAACATAAAATCCCAAAATATTTAGACGCACATTTTCCCTTAAAATAAAATTTTGAACAAAAACTCTGAAAGTAATTTAAGAGTAAAAAATAACTAAAACACAAAACCTCTTCTTTTTTTCAAAAGAGAAACTTTTCAAATCAAGAGAAACTTTTTGAAATATTTTCCTTCTCAAAAAATTTGATAAATGAAACCATAATTTCAGCGTAGTCAGAAGTCGGTTGTGAGCTAAATGCATAAACCAAATTCTAAAATCCCACAACTAACCATAACCCATAAATTTAATATTTTACATAAAGAAAAATGTCAGCACATTTATTATTCAAAAATTTAGGGCCCGTTTGGTTTCATTTTGTATTTTGAGTTTTGTGTTTTCAACTAGCACTAAGAAACATAAAGAAATAAGAGGAGAAGTTTATAATTCTTAGCCGTTGCGACGACCAACGGACAACGAAGGAGTTGGATGGTTTCCCGTGCTTTTTTTATCTCTCGAAACATGAAAAACAAAATAAACTTGTTTTCTATTTTACATGTTAATTTCATTTTTCAAAATTGTTTGTTTTTTAACAATACGTACAACGGACGCGCTTTTGTATAGACGAAAACACAAAACTAAAACGACAAGCCAAATGGGGCCTTAGCTTTTAAGGAACATGAGCAATGACCTGTGGTACCAAAACAACTTTACCATATCCTTCGCTAAAATTTTCCTACTATACTAAACTTCCGGTCTTATATTGAATTTACTCTTAGTTAAATGACTTTATGAAATTGTCAGGTTTATACTGCTTCTTCACTATACATATATAAGAGTGGTTTGCATTTCCAGAAACAATAACACAGTACATAAATAAGAACTCATAATATTGTGTGTGCCTTTTACAAGAGACAATTAAAAGTTACAACCCAAAAAACCTTAAAGAAAAAAATGCTGGAAGGGAAAAGACAACAGCACCATAAACCCTAAAATAATGCCCACAAACTACGATATGCCTTGCTCCACAGCTAGAGCTGGATCCATTGTTGCGGCCCTTAAATGATCATAGCATGGCGGCTATATACCTATTCTCATAACGTTGGCGCCGCTGGTGTTGTTGACGGCTTCGGAATTGTCATCTTCCTAATGAAGGATCCAATAATGGCAGAATGAACCTTTTACTAAACTACCTCTCCATGGAGGTTCACCCGTATTACATAAAGACAAGAGTGGATAGGAAAATACAGAAAGTGACTATGGTGTGATAATCCTTGATCAATAAATTACATCATAAGGTATGGATCCAATTGACGGCGATGCCACCAATATTTGCATATGTGGTATTCCATGCTATAGGATAAATCTAATCGCAACTTCCAGTCTTAGGGGTGACCTGTTGTCAAATGATTCACATAATCAGAAGGGCAGTCAGACGTAGATTATCCATCTCTGAACCATCGACATCCTAGGAAATGATCTGTTGTAAAATCTTTGAGTCGGTCACTTCAAAATCATCCAAGTCCATGACCTTCACAAAGGCCTCTAGAACCTTAGCGAGATCATCATTAGTCAGCTCAATCAAGACCCCCTTCACCTCCGAAAAAATCAAAATTTTGCCTCCATCAAAATTATGTGCCAACAGGACCTCGAAAAGCTAGATGCACCACGGGTAACATTCCCGCTCAAAGGTCGCGAAGTAGAGGATTGGTGCAAATCCTACCGTGACAAATAGCTCTTCCAGCCCAAAAGCGGCAAAACCTTCTGCTCATTTGGATCCAGCCAAGTGGCCTCTTGAGGTTGAGACCATAATGATGCAAGGAAAAATCGATAGTGCGGAAAGGTATTTTGGTCTAAGAAGTGGCCAGAGGGAGGAAATATGGTTTAGATCTAGAGTGGTGGTGAGGCGAGATCTAGCGTGCGAAACCAGCACAGGGGGAAACAGGGCTGCTACTCAGGAAAATGGCATCGCCCTAGGGAGGAACGGAATAGAGAGGCTGATACTTGGAAGAGGAGGAGGATGACGGAGATTGGGTTCGGCTGATTGAGAAAGGAGGAATGAAAGAATGAAATTGGGGAAAACTGGACGTGGCTTTTTTAGTCACGTTCTAGTTGTGTCAAAACCCGTTAATTGGTAGACCACTCTAGATCTACCGCTACGTGGTCAACTTCTAGACGGGCTTTGGGCGTTAGTTGAATTTTGATGCAATTAGGATCAGATTTAAATATTAACTGTTTCGCAACGTCTCCTTTGATTCGACATGATCTGGAAAATTCTTGTCTTTGTCATGGTGGTGTCAAGGCCTACCGCCAGTCCTGAACCATGCTCCAGCAATTCACAGTAGTCCCAACAAAAGTGCTGGGACCCAAAACAATTCAATAAACATGAAAATATTCAAGTTGATCTATCCTTCTTGCTTTTCACGGAAATATTTCTTCCAATAGCTGGTGGGTACAACAACACTTCAAACTACATACTCTAATAAAATTGAATGTCATTCATATCTTCTCCGTACCTTAAAGAGAGAAAATCTAAAAACCTCGATTATATAAATCGAGAAATCACCAAGCTAAATATATGCTCCTTTATACTTGTTTCTAAATAATAGAAACTATTTCATACCAAAACTTCCGTTAAAACATCAAACTTATATATATATTCAGAGTTTCCAAAAACCTTTTTAAACATAAATTTCTCAAATTAAAAAACTATTTCCTTGCCAAGAATCAAAATCAAGTCCTTACTAATATATACATATAAATATTTAAGGATTTCAAAAATTAATCCTTTATAAACTAAAAATTTCTTAACACGACTAACTTAGTGGTATACATATTTCTTTTAAAATTAAAATTTCAAAACTTTCCCAAAACAAAATTTCAAAAATAAATCCTTAAGAATAGAAATTCTTTGAAAACCTTTTTTCCAAAATCTAAGGCATTTCTAAAATATACTTTATAAAAATTTTCTCCAAGGTTTCAGACTAATGAATTGATATTAAATCTCCAAATAAAAATCTGATTTTCCATCAAAGAGGTGACCGATGAATGCACCCTAGAATAGACTTGCCTTTCGACAATTGCGACATATAGACTTTACTTTCCCGCCTATCTGGAATAAATGTGTCTCTGATTGGAATGCATCATCAAAATCCAAAATCACAAGGTAGCTAGATCTCAACCACTAAGTTGAACAACTTCGGTCTCCGGGATCCTACCATATGTTGTACTCATGCTCTTCATCAACAGCGCCTTACAAATCGCCAACACTCCTTATGGAACTTCGGAGTCGACATGAAAATCTTAACTCTAAGATATTTCCAAACCATGGTTGCTTTGTCCATTCCTTTGGAGTGGAACTACAACTACTTCTATGGTCAGAATTTTTAGAATCTAACATAAAAAATATATAATATTAGACAGAAAAGTAGGAATTCTTCTCTTATTTATCCTAATTCTTCTAATCTACTAACCTAGACTCTAACAACAAATGAAACAACTTGTACCTTCACGAGCCTAAATTTTGATAAAAATCAAAACCCAAGTCTATCAAGCATAGATCATTGGATTTGGTACCTGTAAATAAGCATGAGCATTATCAAAGATTGATAGAAGTCTAAAATCACAACAGAAACAATAATAGGATAAGAATTCTGATTATTACTACTACCTTGGAATTAATTATATTCCTTGGAAAATGGATTGTCACATCAGCATCAATCATGAGAAAAATAGAGACTACTCCAACAGATAAACACATCCAGCTTTATTGACTTGTTCCTCTAAGTCTATCATGTGGGTTGTAATGAGGGGATCAGAACAACATTCTGGTGACTGGAAAATCTTTAAATTGTCTGTAACATAAATTTATACCTATTGCTTTTCATTTAATTCACTACGCCATAGATGGCCTATTGCAACGAAATTACAAGGTTTTGCTAGCTACAATGTAACGATAGCTATGCTGATTTTTGTCTATTGCAACATTCACTTCAATGTGTTAGCATAGATATCAGCAAAATGTTGCAGTAGCTATAAATATATTCAAATTAATAAAATTAATAAAAATTTACACCTCAGGGATCCACACCATCATTTAAAACAAAATCTCAACCATCAATCCACACCATCAATCCACACCTTAGCAATTTCCATTTCCCGCTTTACTTTTCTTTCTCGTTCCTCTTTGTGTGAAAATTAGGGCACGGCATTTTTCTTTCTCGTTCCACTCTGTGAAAACTAGGGCACGCAATTCCAGTTGCTTTGATGCTATGATTGATCGAATCTAGTGTGAGAAACGTTCCTGGTAGCTTGCTCCTTCGTTCTCCTTGATTGATTGCTCGAATTGCTTTGACTTCGTCGTCCGGTGCGATGTGATATTATTTGGTATGTTTTCTGCCTTTTGGTTTACTTAATTATTCTCGATTTTGGTTACACTCGCACGCTTTTGTCGATGATGAATTGGGATTTATTTATAGGCTTTATTTCCTATAATCTCGAGTTTAATCTTTCTGTTGGACTTTGAGAAATCTGGTATGTTGGATTGCGATGATGTATTGGTATGTTGGATTTTGGTTCACTGGCTTGATTTTGCTTTGCCGATGATGAATTGCGATGTGATATTATTTGGTATGTTGGATTTTGGTTCACTGGCTTGTTTTTGATTTCTGATCTGAGCTTGTTAGCTCCTTTCTGCTGCATTTGTTAAACCAGAACTTGAACCTTTGTTAAACCAGAACTTGAACCTTTGTTAAACTTGTTCACATACCTTTGTACCTTGCTGCATTTGTTAAACCAGAACTAGAAGTATTTGTATTCTGTTGTCCTCTAGAAAACTGCTTCACTTGAAAACTTCTGCATTTTTGAAAATCAGAACTTTGAAAGTGATCTTTGGTTTTCTAAAACTGTTGACTAATCTGAACATTGAGTTTTGATTTCCACAATATATACAAACATATGTGTGTTGAGCTTTGTTGGTTTTTCTTGGTCTGGACTGAACTGGTACCATGCTAACCTTGTTCTTTAACATGAACTGATGCTCCAAGTTCTCTGTATATCATATTACTGCCTATGTTTCTCTTGTACATCCCTGATGCATTCACTGTTTTTTCTTGATGGGCTGCCTATGTGTACTGCTGTGTTTCTTGCACTGGCTTGTCTACATTTTGCTGAACCTGGTTCTTGTTTGTTTTGTTGGTTGCTTGGCCCTAAGTTGAATCCAGTCGATGACTCGGGTTTGACCTTGTGCCGTGTCCTTGTATCCATGTGTTGCATTCATGTTTGGCTTATGCACTTATGAAAAGAAACAACCCAAATACCTGAGGCAAATATTATAACAAAAATATTTTCATTTTCTGTTTGAGTTAAATATTATTTTCCAGATTACTGCTTTTGAATTATATGTGACAGGTATTGAAGACTAGACAGCTGGATACAAGCTTGAAGACAGAGTCAAATCAAATGTGCATGAGTGTATGAATGCATGAGATTGAAGACAGGTTTCAAAGAAGGCTCGATCCCCGCCGGGACTGCGGTGCCCCGGACCCCCGCCGGCGCTACGCCCGGACCCGCTTCTCGGCTCGCCTTCAGCTCGGCACTCGGCTCGTCATATATTTGTTAGTGTCGGTGTCTGTATAAATTGAAACTGCATATGTAATGAGTGAACTGAGTGATGTAGTGAGGAATATCTGTATATGTGAATATCAGTGTTATATATCATTGAATTGTAAAATAGTGGAGTCAGGAATTTGTACTATTTTAAATGTTGAAATAAAATATTTAAATAAATTACTGTTTGAATATCAAATTCTGTGCAATAGCATTTTATTAAATAAATATTTATTTCTATTAAAAAATCAAATATGCTCTACATTGTGGGTCCCACAAATTCAGAAAGTTAATATCTATAGCCACATTTTGGAATGTTGGTACAGACACCTATGGATGTTGCTATAGACCCAAATGAGGTTCTATTGCAACAATATTTCTTATGTTGCCTTAGATAGTCAAAATGTTGCCATTGAGGTCTGCGGCAACGCGGCAAAATGCATCACCGAGAAAGTGTTGCCTTTGCCCTTTTTTAGCATACAGCAACATTTTTTGGCACTTCCTGCATCACTTCTTTGGTGTTGCAGTATGCAATCTATGGCATAGTGATTGTTATGCCTATTATGGCTAGCAATTCTAATCTAACCTTGAATTGCACACACGATTAATTACCTACCCATTTCCAAGGTATAAAATATCAACGAAGCCTTATCAACCACTCAATACTTCCATACCCATTTGCCACTTAATACTTCTAAATATAAAGCGGGCTTCTACTATTACCACATAATACTTTTAAAAGAGAAATAGGCAGACTCTGCAATTTAAGGGCTCAATGGAGGTAGACCCCATCATTTAAGACCTATTACCAAGGTGGACTTCTAGCATTGTCATTATTGGTCTATTGGTTCTAGGTACAGAGACCTTTGATCACAATATATGGTCTTATAAATTATAATAGCCATATCACTAACGCA
This sequence comes from Allium fistulosum, assembly GCA_030737815.1. Lineage (NCBI taxonomy): Eukaryota > Viridiplantae > Streptophyta > Magnoliopsida > Asparagales > Amaryllidaceae > Allium > Allium fistulosum. The sequence continues at coordinate 859,629,529 of CM060907.1, forward strand.
TCTATCATTATTAAAGTCTTACAATATGAGAACCTGTACCCAAGCCACTTAATACCTTATTAACAAGGACTAGGAAGGTATCTAACCATTTAACACCTATTTGTAGGTAGGTTATTACCATTTAATACCTAACCCCAAGGCGGACTCCTCATTGGTACTATCTAGCTGACATTTCTTGGAAATCTCATTAGGCTACTTAGTAATTCTTTTATAGGAGAGAGACGAACTCTAAATCAGTCACTTAGTACCTTAAACCCGAAGCGAACCCTTTTCGAGATATCCATCATCCCTCTTAAATATAAAAAAAGAATCTCATTAGGTTACTTTTTTGGATAGGGAGATGGGCCCTGCAATAGCCACTTGATACCTCAATACTGAAGTAAACCTTTTTAAAGGCATCCTTATTTATTTGGAATCTCACTAGGCTACTTAACACTTCCTTTTAGGAGAGAGGCGGACCCTACAGCCACTTAATACCTCAAACAAAAAGCGAACCCCTATGGAGATACCCCTCACCACTCTTAATTCCAAAATTGGACCATTTAATACTTTTTAATAGGGAAAGAGAAGGGCCCTTGAACAACCACTTAATACCTCTAACCCTAAAGCATATCCTATCTCTCAAAAGTCACGGGTCCTAGGATTAGTGAGATGGTACTAAGTGCACCCGACTGCTGGTAGCCTCAAAGTGAAGGGTGGTCTTCCATTGAGTGACTCTACTAACCTTGCATCACTAACCTATCAAATCCAATTAACTATCCTAAGTCTTTACTTATACTATCTTAGGTTGACATTGGACTTAGATTACTAATTCTCTTTTTATTTAAGGCAATTAGATTTACCTTAAATACTTCTCTACCCATAAATCCCCTTTAAATTCTTGTAAGTTTCAATTTGTCCATAAATCCTAACAGACATTTTCTAAGACATTTATATATGATTACTAATTTCAAATTACTAACCTTTTTATATCTATTTAATTTTTATTAGTCCCTTTTTACCCATTTGTCCGTATTAATTGTAACTCCTAACTCATTTGCATTAATTGCCCATTAGTTGGAGTTACAATCTTTAACAAACCAATTGTAACCCCAAATCTAATCATATCCATTAATTTTCATTAATCAGGGTTACAATCTTTTATTTCCTATTAATTACCGGTAATTTCTAATTTACCGCTCATTAATAGGAATTACAACATTTCCCAATTATACATATTCGCTTCCCTAAATATAATAATAAATAAAGAATGCTACACATAAATAGCGCAGAATAAATGCTGTTCTTATTTATTAATGCAATAAATATGTATAAACTGAATAATAAAACTATCTATTTTTATTCAAATATATTATAGTCATATATATTTAGCTAGAATATGCATTCCATATTTAATGTGTAGGAATTAGATTTCTTAGAAAGATTTTCCGCTATGATTTTCATAAATTGGTTTTAATACAAAAGAGAAAGATGGACCCTTTTTGTTTGTGGGTATTCCTTTTTAAATCAACTGTCGCCCTTTTGAATGAAAAGTGGAAAAAGTAAACAATTTATGAAAGCCAAAGTAATATTCTTCCCACAAATTAAACTATGAAAAATCTACAATATAGCATAAATTGGAAAATAATCCAAAATTCTATTTTATAGCAAGTATAGATCTGGATTAAAAATATACAACATTCAAATTCTAAGATCTTTGGGACTGATGTCTAGATCTAGGTGTAAACATATTTCAAATTAAATCTACAACAAGAATATGTAGGCAATAGTTTCTAACTAGTTAAAGCTCACATTTCACAAATAAAATTGATTTAGGCATAATAATCAAATATATTCCAACAGAATAATGTTATTTATAAAGTATTCTGAAGAAATAACGTACGAAAAAAGAGGCAACAGAATTAATGAAGATTGGAAGGCACTAGGGTGGTCTATGTAACGATCCGTAATTTTACCACTTTGGAAATGAGATATTTAATTTATTTTGAATATTTAGATATATAATTTTCAAACTTACTAATTATGTTTTATGTCATAAATAAGAATGATAAACTTATTTTCAGAATTTGATTACAAAACCTAGAAGTTTTGATTTTCGTCGAAAATTGACAAAAGCCGATTTTCGATAAAATTGGATATATATCCAATTAATTGTTGTAAATGGTAAATAACTCATTTTAATGGTTATATAATAATATGATAATAATATAAATTTGATTTATAATGATTTTATAAATATATATACTTGTTTTATAATGATTAAAAATTTCGGCGCATTTTGGCAGATCGACGTTGTATTTTTATAATTGGATTTTAGTGTTTTTAAATATGGTTTTATAAGTCAAATACACTTGTTTTAATTAATTAAAGATGATAAGTAACATATTTCCAAGTTTTGTTTACATAAATAAATAGTTTAACAAAAACATCAAAATGTGACCATAAAACATTCTCGAAAATCAACGTTTTGTTCAAAATAAGTTATCGCAACTTTGTTGCACCTTTGTAGCATATTTTAACATATAATACATAATTAAATAACTAAACAAGTTTACTTTTACTAATTATGATTAGAAAACTTTTAGAATATAATTAAGAAAAGTAAGTAAGGAAAAAGTTAAAAAAAAGTAAACATCAAATCAAATCACATCAAAAATCTAAACAAATCTTATCTTTAATCCATTTTTTCATCCAAATACATTTACTTTAGCCTTAAGTGACTAAGATATAAAGTATGATGTGAAAGGTGATGGTAAGTGTTGAAAAAGTAAGTTTACTTTAAGTTGAATTAAGAGTATTTTTGTCATTTTACATAATAATATTTTATTCCAAACTTTTTTCTATAAATACCTACTACTTCTTTCACAAATTATCACTTTCCATTCTTCTTCTTCCTTTTCTAAACTTCTTCTTCCTTGGATTTTTAGGGCTTCCATGCCTTTCTTAAATAATTCCAAAAGCGTAACAATGTTATGTCAAAAATAATCAATAAAAAAGTATACCACTTAAGTCAAGTTTAAGCTAGTAAGTTCCATCGATCTATCTAAGGCCATGCTCACCTAGAAGCCATCGCCACCTCTTTTCATCTCAACTTCTAGGATAGCGGAGCTATAGTCGGATTTCAAGAAGTTTCGGGAAATAGTAGCGAAGCTATAGTCAAATCTGTAGTGATAAAATTAGCAAAATTGATTGGAAGTATGGTTTAGATCTGGAGTTCCTTGCCTTAAAGTTTTACGGAGTGGAATTCAAAGTGAGTTATTTCTTCCTTTAAGTTCATTAAAATCATCGTTAAGTCAAAGGAAATTTAAGTGTTAAGTGTTGTTTGAAAACCCTTGTTGTATGCTTGTTTACTTTGTTTGCTAAAAGAATTGTTTTATTTCCTTTTTTGACTATTTGGATGGTTAATTATATATTTTAAAATTTAGAAGTTAAATGCTTAATGGGGTATGCGGAAATGACTAGTACATGTGTTTCGTCTATGAGATCCAAGGAAACTTGGGCAAGGGACGGAACATGTCAAAGGAAAAGCTTGGATGCTCTAAAATAAGTATCAAGCCGTTTTAACCCAAGATAAAATAAAAGGTATTGTAAATATTTGATAGAATGAAGCATTGATTTTCATTTATTGTTGTGTTTATTTCATTGATAGATTGTTTGAATTAGGCTCAGCCAGTTTTTGAGCATTGATTATTGACTTTGCTCGGCCAATTTATGAGCAATTAGTTATCCATGTGCATGGGCTGGGTAGAAAATAATTGTAGGCTAACACCTTGTGATTTATTTCACGATTTGACTATAAGGTGTTAAGCGGTAATATTTGGTTCACTTCAATTTAATAAATTGTTTTGAAAATTGATTTTTAAGTTGAAATGTTATGAAATGTTTTCCTTTAAAAGAAAAAAATGAGATATATTAGAATAAATATTTTGAAGTGATTTATATAAAGAATGGCTTTATAACAATGTTTTATAAAACGGAAAGAATTTCAAGGACTAAACCCGATGTTTTAAAGATGATTTTTGAAGGGATTTGGGAATGGAAATTATTATAGATTAGAAGTATTTGTAATTGTTAGTGTAAATGTTTTTGCCACTTCGAGATATAAAGCGATTTGTTATGTTACCAAAGATTCAGGTAACCCATAATCTATGAAATGCATGAGCAATAGAGGTGCAGATGTTCTATAGCCTCGGTGTAGCCCGCTCTTGAAATAGAGGGATGCAGTAATCTATTATTTATTCGGATTGCTCTACCAAAGGGCCTGATTATGGCTAGAATCCTTCCGATAAGGTAGCATATAGTTTTGTATGCTTGTATATTGATATCATTTCAGAAAGGTGATTTGTTTTCAGATCTCGAAGTAAAGGACTAGTTTGAATAAAAAAAATATATACATATATATTTTCAAAAGTTTTGAAACAAGAATTCAGGAATAAAGTCCAAAGAGATAATTTCCCTAAAAGTAATTAGATGTGAAAATCAAAATTTGAAGATTATGCTTAAGTAGGTAGTTTCGAGAATTGCATATGTTTGTTGCATCATGGGCTCCATGAGTCCTATTTGCGGTAGGAGAACTACGTTGGCTTGATCTTGTATCTAATTGGGTACCCAATTAGATAGGGGTACATTGGCAGTCACCAGTGGTAGTGATGCAGCCCTAATAATAACATAAGATTTTTTTGTTTATTATTTTCCATATATCGTGTATTGATGTATTTTCCTGCTTATTATTTTATTCCGCATTTGATAAGTTTATTGAGTTTGCAGGAATGACTATTGTTGTCTTTCTTATTAGAGTTGTGCAGCCATAGATTTATTAGTATTTGTATTTTGTATGTATTAAAGCACACTAGTAGATTGAGTTAATTACTCTGTGTAACGACCCGCTATTTTGGACCATTCGCATCCATTATAAGTGCATAGGTAGACACTCATGCCAGAATTGAATTGCTCAAAATACCGCGTTGTTAATTTAAATTTGGCAAAACTCAGCATATGCAGTAAATAAATCAATCATAGAATCACAGACACAGAGTAATACAATAATATGCAGCAGAATAGATAAAATAGTAGTTCATGAAGCTACTATATAAACATCAGAGTTAGAAATAAACTACAACAAAATATCTCAAATGCAGTGAAGTCTCCAGTATAACAGATGACTTCTCTGAACAAATCAACTAGAGGAGCTGAATGCTGAGGCGATAGTTGGATCTCCAAAGGAAGCTCCAAACTCCAAAGGTGAGTCTCAAATGCTGTATCACTCGGTCTGACCCGAGCGTAAAGCAAAACACAAAACACTCGAGTCAGGATTAATATTCTTATATCAATAAATCCAACTCAAGTGAAATATCAACTGAAATACAAGTAACTTAAAGGATGTTTGGGATAACCATCCTCTAAGGATCTTCGGAACTATCTACAAGGTGAAAATATATACTATAACACCGTGGTCATTCCAAATTAATTTATCCTTCAAAATCAGAATATCATTTTATTTCAAATATATCTATTTTCCAAAATAGTATATATAGGTTAAATAATTTATAAAGTAAAGTATTTAAAATTTCCTCAAGTCTCGCAAATCGATTCAAATCAACTTCAAATTCCAGATTCCAATTTTTTTTCAAAGCTCAATTCATCAATTTAATTCAGTTCTAAATATACCATTTATTTTTCAATATATTTCAAAGCTTTAATATTCAACATTTTCAAAGTTAGATTTAACAGTTTCATATAGCTCTTGATTTAACTTTATTATTATTTAATCAGGGAATATTCACTTAATAGATTCAATATCATTTACTAGCCTTAAATCACATTTTACTAAATATTTCCTTAAATTTTATTTAAATAAGAAATATTCATTAAATTACTTATAAATCAAACCGCAGTTATAAATCATATCTTACATTTCAATTTCAATAAGTTTCTAATCGGTTTAATTAAATAAAATTCTTTATTGAATCAATTTCAACTAAATTCAAATTATCTTCCTAACCTTAACTTATTCAAATTTTTACCAAAATCTATTTTGAAATATATTTTAAATACTCAACATATTATATGTATTTAAATCAAACATTCCCATTTATATATAAAATAATTTAAGGCTCAACATTTATTAAAACCATATATTTCTTTCTAAAACCATAGAATTCATTTTCAAAATATTTATATATATGGACCAACGGTGTCTGTATATATATTTATCATATGGTTAAGTGATACGGATATTTATCATTTCAATCCGAAATTTAAATATATACGGGTAGATATCATTTCGACCCGTAATCCCAATTTCAATTCAAATGAAAATCGCTTGGGTTTATCATTTCAACCCATAACGATTTTCTCCTATTCTAAAGTCCGTTCGGGTATGTATCATTTCAACCCATAGTGAATTCTATACTAACAGGGAACTTGCAGAGTGATAACAGATAATATAAAATACAACAACATGCATATATCATCAATAATAATATAACAGATACTGGTGTCAGATGTCATAGGTGATCAGTTACAGATAATAGTAATAACAGACATATAAATACTAGATACTGGTGTCAGATGTCACAGGTGAACAGTTACAGATAATAGCATATATACAGCAATGAAATTAACTAACAGTAGTAATATTTCAATTGTCGTTTCAATTGAAATTGAATTTTATAAATAAAAGAACGTTAATCGTGAGTGATTGCTCACCTTTCGAGGCTAGAGAGATAGATGGGAATGGGATGAGCTACGAACCCAAGCACAAATTGGAAAGCAAAGCAAGATTTGCACGAATCTCAAAACAAGGCAAGATTTGAACGTGAATTTGACGAACAAGGCTGATATAAATCGATGAAATAAATCAGAATCAATTAGATAGAAACAAGAATTTATATACTAAATTTCAAATCAATATAAATTTAAACACATATTAAATTAAATATATATATATTTCAAAATCGTTGTTTTTAAATAGACCCATATAAAACAAACATATCTTCATAATAAATTTTGAAATAAATACATATATCTACTTTCCAACCATTAATATTAGTGTAAGTATAATATATAATATAAATGTACCAACTTTCAAAATACTAACATAACAGTATGTTTAAAACTTACATACAACTCACACGATATAACAACTCTATATATAAAAGACTACAACAGCTTATGTATATATATTATAATGTAAACTACTGTAACTTTACACAATAAAAGTATAACATACTGACTAAAGCGGCTTATATATATTGCTATTCAACTATGTGCAGACAAGTCCAGTAAATATGTGTAGACCGTCTTCACAACACTCTATATATATATAATTACATATGTGAGCTATTTATCTATGCAAACAACCACCTGTGCATGATATCAAAAATGTATGCAGACGCAATATATGATATATATACGGACCATATCTATGAACAAATGCCTACCTGCCACATCAAATAAAATATATATAGACATGTATCTATATAAAAATTTGATAAAGTAAATATCAGATTGTTTAAAACAACCTATACTACATACAAAATCCTTCGAATGCAAAAATCATTGAACAACAATCTTCTAAAATGTATGCAGACTACAAAATCCTACAACCTTTACATAGTAAAATATAATATTATAAAACACAACAAACCCATACTGCAACTTCTTTAATAATATAAACTTGCATACACTTGAATAAATACTCTGTACCAAACAAATTTCAAAACCCAAAATAAAGTACATATATACATGTATATAAAGTATACTACACATAAGATATATCATACGTATACTTATATATGCACCGTCATGTTTTTTTTCAGACGACAGCAAAGTGAAATCATATAACTCAATATATACGGAATTTATAAGACTAACCTATATACAAACACAAACATAAACAAGACTTGCCTAACACATGTATATCCAGATTCTTCTTTTTTTTTCTTTTTCTTTTTTGCTACCCTATCTATAGACATTATGGCTAACCTATATGCTTGAAATCAACTCATGCATACTTTATGAATAAACTAACAAAGCTTCAAATAAAACTATATAAACCAACATATGCAACTTACCAGCAGACTTTGTAAAACTACATATACATACATCTGGTAAACAGAACAAAATATATAAAGCTTGTACATAGTTATATATTCACACACTATAAACACTAAATATATATAGCCTGGATCTAACTCGAAGAGATGATTTAAATATACATATATATACTATAACGGACTCATGCGTACCCATATTTTGCCAATATATATAGTGTATAATACATACTGCTCTACTATATCAAGTGAAATAACTAGTACGAATTATGACACATGGTAAAATCCAAACGGAACACTTCTCTTTTCTGGACTAAAAAAAAAATAAAAAAATAAAAAAAATAAACAACTCACGTAAAAGAGACAAAGAGGCTCGGCCGCTTCAGGAGGTGGAGGTCTCGGATCTGGGTGGCCCGGTGATTGGTGGAGGCGGACAGAAGAGAGTAGGGCGGAGGAGAGAGAGCGGCTGGTTTGCGTGAGGTAAGGCTGGCCAAAATGATGGGAGAGGGGGAGGAAATGGCGAGGAGGGGAGAAGAAGTTGGAGGCGGGTCTGTTGATGGCTCGGCAAAGGTCAGGGAGACGTGGAGGTCGACTGGTATTGCGCGTGATAAAGAGCGAGGGAGAGACAAGGTTCAGGGTGGATGAGGCACGCGGGAATGCAGGTGGATCTGAGAGCTTAAACGAGGAGGATGCATCAACGGTAAAAATGAAAAATATATCAGTTTGTACGATCAAACTTCGAAATGGTAGGATTGCAAAAGTCAGTCATTATTGAATTTCCAGACTTATAAATGCAGATGAGTGAATGATTTTTATGGAAAGATTTGAATCGTTTCAAAAAGATGAACTGTCAGCCCAGTAAATGAAAGTAGTGAAATAGCAACGGTCAAACCTTTTGATTTGGTGAATAATTAAAACAAATTATTATTGTGGTCTGTACGTTTTAAATTTTGAAACGGAAGAAAGAATAAAGTCACAATTTCGATACCGATACGATGAACAGTCTATTATTTCCATCGCGTACCGGACCTCAAAATACAGAAATAAATATACTATAGAGATCAGCATGAAGAGACGATCGAAACGGTATACAAATATCAATGGTACGATCCTCCTATCAAAAGTCGATAATCGGTACCAGAAATGCTGTTATTTTGCCAGAATTAAGATAAACGGAGCAATAGAGGTCCAAATTTCGCGAAACGAATTTCGCAGTCTGATTCAGAATGCTCTGAATGAATTTTATCCTGTTGACATATTTTGGTTTCGGAAAACTTTTAAATTCACTGTTATTAACCGGTTTGATTTGAACTAAAATTTCACAGGAAAATAAACTTCAATATTATCAGATGAAAATTTACCAGTTGCTATATTAAAATAGACGTATTCCAAATAGTAAATTTTTATTTTCAAATTTTATTGTTTAAAATTTCACAAAAATTTCAATTAATTACGTCATAAAAATTATTAAAATTTACGGGTCGTTACACTCTCCCCCACTCAAAACTTTTCGTCCCCGAAAAGAAAGGAGGTAGAAGAATAGAAACAACCAGAAAGAAAAATAGATTGAAGGTTAAGATTAAACAATTAATTTAAAACTATATAAATTTTACTTGAAATATTCATTTGAAAACTTCATTTGCAATCAATTTTCTTTAATACTCTAATACTTTTCAAAAATCCATTTGTAAATTCTTGCCTCATTTATCAATACCTTTTATATGTTTAAATAATATCTTTATAAATATATAAAAACTATTTGAAAATAGCTATTAGTTATATTTACAAAGAAGCTATTGAAAACATTAAGTCCATAATTCATAAATTTTTAAATTTTATCTCAAAATACTTTCAAATATTATTAATAAATCAAAAACATTTACTTTAAATATGTTTTATAACCTCAAAATATTTATAACACTAAAATTTTATTAAACCATGTGGTATCTAAATAAACAATATTTAAAAAGGATATAGTCAACAAGGAAAAGAAGGAGGATTTGGAAACAGAATATAGGTGAATAAATAAAGCTGAGCAGATAAGGTAGATTCAAAAGAATAGTATCGGGCATGAATAATAAATTCAAACCATTAGAATTTCAATTTCGAATTATTAATACAAAATTTCTTTGTTGGAAATACTTTAATAATAAAATATTTTTATAACAAAATACTTTTATAACTCGATGTTTCAACAAGTTTATCCTCGTTCCTGTAGACTCTGGCAGTACGTTGATCAGGCGCAAAGCTAGAATTCTCTAGGTACTTAGTAGACTTGTTTCAACACCCAGTGAAAATACTGGAAAACTTTTTAAAAATAGATATGGAAAGTACAATCCAAACAAATCAACCAAACCAAACCTTTGTCCGATCATGGTTCGCAGATACACAATGGTTACGCCTGGTTCCCCCAGGAAACAATCCATATCCGTAAGCTTTCTCAGCCCTGCGAGTTACGCCATGATGACTAGTAGAATGCAGGATACACAATGGTTACGCCTGGATCCCCCAGGAAACAATCCGTACCACCAGGCAAGACTCAGCCAAGCATTTGCGCTACTATTCGCGACCTACACAGATTGCAGGATACACAATGGTTACGCCTGGATCCCCCAGGAAACAATCCGTACCCCTAGGCAAGACTCAGCCAGGCAGTTGCGCTATGCAGTCACGAGAAAAAAATAAGACCATGGGTAACGCCATGGAATTCGAAGGACACTCGAGTATCATATCCGAAAAACCAAAATCAGAGAGAATAATATCGATAGAATGAATCCAAGATGTGGCCACAAATCGGATATCAAGCAGAAGGCACTTTCCATATCTTTACATCGAAAATATGTATCATATAGTACCTTTTCAAATCACTTTCAAATATCGTACTTATATAAAATCCATTATATATAAGATTTAATTTTCAAATCAAATACTTTCCAAAATCAATAGTATATCAAATCATACTTATACAGACTTCAATTATATAAGATTTCACTTTCAAATTGAGTACCTTTTCAAATCTATAGTTTTCGAATCAATTTCATACTCATACAAATCAATTTTATATAAGTTCGACAACTCCCAAATCAAGTATTTAGTAACACAAGGTTCTCAAATTTCAATTTGTTTCAATATCAGTTCAATTTCAAAATCATATACAATTTCACCAAATTATTTCTTCTCAAATTAAATATCTTTAGTTTCAAAGTTTCCAAAATAATAGATTTAGAAAATAAAACCAAATTTCCAAATCAATATAATTTTAGTCAACCAATTCGTTTCCAAAATCAAATGTTTCCAAAATCATCTTATACTTACGTAAGGTCCATCTTATATAAGGATCAAATTTTTCAAAATAAATATCGCTGTATGAAGAGCCATATGGGATTGAATATCTTTGCTTTTATGGGTTATATATCTTTGTAATTTAAATTGGAAATTTTATTTTATAAATAAAGATATTCTAACCCGACAGCTTTCAATTTCAGCGTCAAAATGTATCAATGTTATTAGAATATAAGATGTACATACGTCGTCATTTCGCAGAATCACATTTGATCGCTCGCTCGATCACACAAGTTCGTTTTCGAACTAGTATTGTCCATTCGACTTCCCTAATGCAGATTTCGATATGGTTTCTCGACTAGAAGCTATCAGTCTCCTTGCATAGCCATATACTTTGATAGAGAATTCTAGAATCAAGCCCAAAATCCATATCAAATATTCACCGTCAAGAATCGAATGAAAAATCCTAACACGAAATGGTGTAATCCACCTCGAACTTGTGTACTCAAACCTGGATCAAATTAATATGCGAATAAAACAGAATACGTACAAATTATATATTTATTCCAACTTGTTAAATATATTGTTTCATAAAGATGTTACTAAATTAAAACATTCAACTATATTTTATTCAAAATATATTGAAGCCCAAATTCTTTCAAAACATTTCAAATCTAAATTCCATATTTAGAAAAATTCAAAATAGCCTTATTCATTTACTTAACAAAACAGTTTCAACTTATTTAAATCATATTCCTTCATACTTAAACATTCGAAACAAATTTATATACTTTATCACATAATTCATACTATCAAAATTTCTTAGCTTTGAAAAGTTAACCTTGATTTGGAAGTGCTCGAACCTTCAAAATAGTTGAAGAAATCACTTTCAAATTCAAGAGTTGGAAATCAGCAACAAATCAGTAAATCAATTTTAATAGATAGGGTTATATCAAATCCAAAACTCGAGGACTGAACACCGGCTCATTTCAAATCGTTTCAAATACATATACATATATCTTTCGAATATCAAATCATACTTCAAAATTTTGAAATCAAAATTGGTTTCGCAAAATCACTCGTGTAGCAATGCTACTAAAGTGGCCTATCCCCCACTTTGAAACTCGAAAATCAATGTAGATGATGCGTGCACTCATCACCGAAATTATTTTCCAGCGACATAAGTGAGTTCTGGACTTCTATTTTCTCAAACTTCTTTTGAAATTTCTTCGAAATCATTCGAAACTCATTAAAATCATTTGAAACATTTCTTATTCGAAAAAAAATACTTTTAAATCATATTATTATTATTATAATATATTTCAAAATCTTAAAACCAAATTCAAAATACCGGAGTTCAATTCTCGAATTTCAAATTTTAAAATCCTTCAGTTATAAATCATTTTTAGATAAATCAAATTTCTTATATAGTTTTTTTTTCCAAAATTACAAATCCTTTTAAAACCTCAAATTCTTATTTTAAAGGGTTTATAATCTTTATCGAAAACATTACACTTTTATATATAGAATATAATAATTTCGATATATAAAACAATTTCTAAAATATAAACAAGCCTGATTTTTCAAAGGATGGTTCAAGAATGGATTTCAAAACAAAGATAGAAATTCAAATTAGAGGAACTCTAATTAAATAGGATTCTGATTCGAAGATAAGTTCGAACGAAAATGAGATAATTAATTTCAAAATAGAAGATGAATATACTTATATAAATCGCGGATGACCCTAGGGTCAACCGTGACTTCAGGAACAAGATCGATGCAGAATTCCAAGAAAAATCAACATTCGATCGCAAGAGATAGCGGCATCTAAACCAAAGATATATAAATCTCCGGTGAATCAATGCCAAATGTAAAGGAGTTCCACCCCTTTACAAATCATTCAAAGATTGGCGGGATCGCCTATTCTTATAGAGATCATTCAAAGTGGAGTTATGGGATACTCCAGAATCAAAAGAATACAAATAGGGAGAGACAAGAATGAATTTTGGAACCGTAGGGAACGTTCCAAAGTTTAAAGGAAATCGAGTCAAAAGGAAGAGATTAAACTCGAACGAAAGTGATTCTGTAAATAAATTTACAATATATGCTAAGTTTCGCCTAGAGCCAAAGCTCTGATACCAACTGTAACGACCCGCTATTTTGGACCATTCGCATCCATTATAAGTGCATAGGTAGACACTCATGCCGGAATTGAATTGCTCAAAATACCGCGTTGTTAATTTAAATTTGGCAAAACTCAGCATATGCAGTAAATAAATCAATCACAGAATCACAGACACAGAGTAATACAATAATACGCAGCGGAATAGATAAAATAGTAGTTCATGAAGCTACTATATAAACATCAGAGTTAGAAATAAACTACAACAGAATATCTCAAATGCAGTGAAGTCTCCAGTATAACAGATGACTTCTCTGAACAAATCAACTAGAAGAGCTGAATGCTGAGGCGATGGTTGGATCTCCAAAGGAAGCTCCAAACTCCAAAGGTGAGTCTCAAATGCTGTATCACTCGGTCTGACCCGAGCGTAAAGCAAAACACAAAACACTCGAGTCAGGATTAATATTCTTATATCAATAAATCCAACTCAAGTGAAATATCAACTGAAATACAAGTAACTTAAAGGATGTTTGGGATAACCATCCTCTAAGGATCTTCAGAACTATCTACAAGGTGAAATATATACTATAACACCGTGGTCATTCCAAATTAATTTATCCTTCAAAATCAGAATATCATTTTATTTCAAATATATCTATTTTCCAAAATAGTATATATAGGTTAAATAATAAATAAAGTAAAGTATTTAAAATTTCCTCAAGTCTCGCAAATCGATTCAAATCAACTTCAAATTCCAGATTCCAATTTTTTTTCAAAGCTCAATTCATTAATTTAATTCAGTTCTAAATATACCATTTATTTTTCAATATATTTCAAAGCTTTAATATTCAACATTTTCAAAGTTAGATTTAACAGTTTCATATAGCTCTTGATTTAACTTTATTATTATTTAATCAGGGAATATTCACTTAATAGATTCAATATCATTTACTAGCCTTAAATCACATTTTACTAAATATTTCCTTAAATTTTATTTAAATAAGAAATATTCATTAAATTACTTATAAATCAAACCCCAGTTATAAATCATATCTTACATTTCAATTTCAATAAGTTTCTAATCGGTTTAATTAAATAAAATTCTTTATTGAATCAATTTCAACTAAATTCAAATTATCTTCCTAACCTTAACTTATTCAAATTTTTACCAAAATCTATTTTGAAATATATTTTAAATACTCAACATATTATATGTATTTAAATCAAACATTCCCATTTATATATAAAATAATTTAAGGCTCAACATTTATTAAAACCATATATTTCTTTCCAAAACCATAGAATTCATTTTCAAAATATTTGTATATATGGACCAACGGTGTCTGTATATATATTTATCATATGGTTAAGTGATACGGATATTTATCATTTCAATCCGAAATTTAAATATATACGGGTAGATATCATTTCGACCCGTAATCCCAATTTCAATTCAAATGAAAATCGCTTGGGTTTATCATTTCAACCCATAACGATTTTCTCCTATTCTAAAGTCCGTTCGGGTATGTATCATTTCAACCCATAGTGAATTCTATACTAACAGGGAACTTGCAGAGTGATAACAGATAATATAAAATACAACAACAGGCATATATCATCAATAATAATATAACAGATACTGGTGTCAGATGTCACAGGTGATCAATTATAGATAATAGTAATAACAGACATATAAATACTAGATACTGGTGTCAGATGTCACAGGTGAACAGTTACAGATAATAGCATATATACAGCAATGAAATTAACTAACAGTAGTAATATTTCAATTGTTGTTTCAATTGAAATTGAATTTTATAAATAAAAGAACGTTAATCGTGAGTGATTGCTCACCTTTCGAGGCTAGAGAGATAGATGGGAATGGGATGAGCTACGAACCCAAGCACAAATTGGAAAGCAAAGCAAGATTTGCACGAATCTCAAAACAAGGCAAGATTTGAACGTGAATTTGACGAACAAGGCTGATATAAATCGATGAAATAAATCAGAATCAATTAGATAGAAACAAGAATTTATATACTAAATTTCAAATCAATATAAATTTAAACACATATTAAATTAAATATATATATATTTCAAAATCGTTGTTTTTAAATAGACCCATATAAAACAAACATATCTTCATAATAAATTTTGAAATAAATACATATATCTACTTTCCAACCATTAATATTAGTGTAAGTATAATATATAATATAAATGTACCAACTTTCAAAATACTAACATAACAGTATGTTTAAAACTTACATACAACTCACACGATATAACAACTCTATATATAAAAGACTGCAACAGCTTATGTATATATATTATAATGTAAACTACTGTAACTTTACACAATAAAAGTATAACATACTGACTAAAGCGGCTTATATATATTGCTATTCAACTATGTGCAGACAAGTCCAGTAAATATGTGTAGACCGTCTTCACAACACTCTATATATATATAATTACATATGTGAGCTATTTATCTATGCAAACAACCACCTGTGCATGATATCAAAAATGTATGCAGACGCAATATATGATATATATACGGACCATATCTATGAACAAATGCCTACCTGCCACCTCAAATAAAATATATATAGACATGTATCTATATAAAAATTTGATAAAGTAAATATCAGATTGTTTAAAACAACCTATACTACATACAAAATCCTTCGAATGCAAAAATCATTGAACAACAATCTTCTAAAATGTATGCAGACTACAAAATCCTACAACCTTTACATAGTAAAATATAATATTATAAAACACAACAAACCCATACTGCAACTTCTTTAATAATATAAACTTGCATACACTTGAATAAATACTCTGTACCAAACAAATTTCAAAACCCAAAATAAAGTACATATATACATGTATATAAAGTATACTACATGTGACGACCCGACTTTCCACTCCCGGAAAATCGCATCGACAGTAAGAAAGAAAGGGGTGAGAAATAGAAAAGAGAAGAAGAGAAAAGAAAACAACAACAGATACTCACAGCGGAAACGAAACGAAATATAATATATCACATAAATATTACATAGTATTATATACATCATCTATCAGAGTTACACAGATTACACATCACATACTAGACAGTTATAAACATCTGTCTAGTTATTACATCTCAACACAATACAGATCAATACAAAGATCAACACAGCGGAAAACTACTATCTATATCTACAACGCCGAAGCCTCCTGCTCCATTGCTCCTCCAGATTACTCGTCAAAGCTAAACCTGAATCCCTTGGCTACTCGTAAAAATTTGAGTACCCAAGAGTTTATAAAACAGAAATAAACAACTTGGGTCAGACATGGGTCTGGTGTGAGTAACAGGTTAAACTTGTTTAACTTCAAAACCTTTTGAAAGAAAAAGGTATCACGTAAGACTTCCCACACATAAACATGGGTAAGTTTTTACCTTACGCTAACCAAAACATTTTATAGGAAATTCGATTGTATTATAATAGGGTCTAGGGTTTTCAAATAAATATGAAATAGCTGAAATTGTTACATTATTAAATTCCAGCATACTAGCCACAAAGTGGGTTATACAATCAAGTCCGTTATCACTTATTGGAAATTGGATTCCATACAATGGCAGGGCTACCGGGGTACCGCCCGTCACAGTACGTGGCCTAGATCACCGTACCGAGGATCACTCCCAATCCCCTGCAACACAAGGTCGGAACATCCCTTACTGGATAATTCCCGCACAAGATATCCCAGCAGTTGGAGCTCACAACTGCCCACACAGCCGAATAATAATAAGAAGGGACCTCTAGACAGAGATAATCTTGTCCTACTTGGGTGCTACCCACTAACCTTGCTGCACCTCCCCTGTTTTAGCCATTCCCGGTTTGTGAGGCTTGAGGTCACGATTACCTTAAAACAGAACACATCACTTAGAATGCTCATCGTCCACCTGACGATGTTCTGAAAGCATTCAATCCATACAAGTTCGTTCCGGGTTCGAACGAAACCGAAGGCATTATCTCGTTACACTCGTTTTGGAATCACCCTCAGAGTTAACGACAATAACCCTTGCACTCTGAATCTTTATCTTCACTTGATTCACGACCTATCGTTAATTTGGATCGATGTGGTATTCGGGTCTCCAGACCTGGAAATCCGGTATACGGAAACCCGATCCCGGTCTCATCGAAATCCAAAACGTATCTTTTAAGGACAAGTTGTTTTAAAGGTTAAAACAATTCATTTCAATTATCTTTATACACATAGAAAGATAGTTCACAATAGATAATCAACATTATCAGTTAATCCATATTATCATCACAATTAAACTAAACATCCAAATCACACAGCATATATCTCATCAGAGATATCAATCAATGTAAAGCATTCAATATTATCATCCATTCTTAAGTAATGATTTATACCATTTCTAATTAATTTAAAATGAATTAAATTAATTACTTCATTCTATAAATCCTGCTTACTTAATCATTAATTAATTACAAATTAATTAATTATCCTTTAATTACCTTTTAGGTAATTTATCCTTTAATTAATTACTCAAATTAATTATCTTTAACCATTATAGTAATTAACCTTTAATTACTTCATTAATTAATTAACTAAAATTAATTAACTTAATCAACTATAATTAATTACATTAATCCTTAATTAATTACATTGATTAATTACCTTTTTATTTAATTATTACTTAATTAACCAATCTTAATTACATCATTAATTATATTAACTAATGATCCTTAATTACAACTTAATTATTAATTACTTAATTAAATTAATTACATTAAGTAATTAACCTTAAATTAAACAACATTTATTAATCACCTTGATTAATCTTAAATCAGTAATTAACTACCCTTAATTACTTTCATTTACTAAATTAATTCTCCTTAATTAATTCCTTAATTAATCCCTTGATTAATTCATAAGTAATTAAACTCAAATTACTTCCATTAATACATAACCATCAATTAATTACTTCCAGTAATTATCTTATTATTTACTTCCTAAATAATCATACCTTAATAATTACATTAAGTAATTATTTATCAAATCATCCATTGATTATTCTAAATTAATTAAACTTAATTAATTAACTTAATTAATCAAATTAACCTTAATTAATTACAATGAGTAATTAATTTCTTAATTACTTCCATTAAGTAATTTTATTTAAACAATTCCATAAATGATTATCTTAAATTAATTAAACTAATTAATTATCAAAATTAATCCTATTAATTAATTATTTAATAATCTATAGTTAATGACTTCATTGACTATTATTTAATTACTTATCTTAAGTAATGAACTTATATTAATTATTATTAATTCCAAATTAATAAACTAAATAACCAATTTATTAATTTCTAATTACTTAATTAATTAAGTATTAACCATAACTTAATTAATATTTAATTACTTTATTAATTAATTCTTAATCATTAATTAAAAATCAAATCCTATTTAATAAATGAATCTTATTTATAAGTTAATTATTCTAAAAATAATTAATCTTAAACCTTTAAGATTAAACCTTTAATTACTTTTAAGTAATTATTTATTTTATTAATTTATTAACTATAATTAAACTTCAACAAGTTTTAAAATCAATTTAAAACCTTAAAGCAATAAATAATATTTTTCTTATAAAAGAATTTTACAAGATTTAAACAATTTAAGTTATTAAAACAATTTTATTTAAAACTTCCTTTTTATTTCAATTCTGAAATACAGATTTACATTTGATTCCAGTTTTAAGTTTAGATTTAAACTTACTTCCAATTTAAAACTTTATTTTTAAATTTAGCTATTAAAACATTTTAAGGTTGTTCAAATATTTAAATGTTAAAAACTTATTTTATTTTGAACTGAGATTCAAATTTAACTTAAATCAGTTTTAAACTTAGACTTAAGACTTGTTTAAAACTTCTACTTAACCATTTAAATTTTGTTTTAAAATTTTAAACAGTTTAGTTTTAGAATCTGGAAACCAGACTTACCCGAGCCTTGCTTAAAATACTTCGAGTCAAAACGTACTTGACTTCGGCAATTTTTCTAATAAACTCGAGTCCAGAAAAAAAAAACATAAACTCTGCAACACAAAGCACTCGAGCCCACCATAATCTACTTCGAGTCGCACATCAAAAATCCCGAGTCTCCCACGAAACAACTCGAGTAACCCTCTGTTAAATTCCAGACTTCACCAGATACATTCTCGATCGCGTGCACGTGCACGATCACCTGCGGCGTCTCCGACCATCACCGAACATCCCCACACATCGACGATCAACCCTACACCAGATTACGATCCTCCAACCTTCGAACAACACTCGAAATCGTAATCGAGCATCAAAACCAAACCTGAACCCAAAACTGGAACCACCTCGAAAACCTGGCAACAACCCCTCGTTCTTCCACCACTGATCACCAGAGCGCTAGCGACTTGAAAAAAAAAACATTTACCCAAAGTATATTTAAAACTATAAAGTTATTTATTTAAATAACTTTGAAAAGTCCATATTAAATTAAATCTAAATTCCCAATTTACCAAAGTTTCTATTTACAATATAAATAAATATATATATTCAAATAGAAAATTATCTTATTAACTTTTAAAAGATAAAATCACCAATTAATACTAATTTAATCAGATTATTAAATTAAATTCAAATCTTATTATCAAAGATCATCAATATCAATTTAATTATTTAACAGATTATTAAATTGATATTGTTAATGTAATTTCCGGGATATTACACTACACATAAGATATATCATACGTATACTTATATATGCACCGTCATGTTTTTTTTCAGACGACAGCAAAGTGAAATCATATAACTCAATATATACGGAATTTATAAGACTAACCTATATACAAACACAAACATAAACAAGACTTGCCTAACACATGTATATCCAGATTCTTCTTTTTTTTTCTTTTTCTTTTTTGCTACCCTATCTATAGACATTATGGCTAACCTATATGCTTGAAATCAACTCATGCATACTTTATGAATAAACTAACAAAGCTTCAAATAAAACTATATAAACCAACATATGCAACTTACCAGCAGACTTTGTAAAACTACATATACATACATCTGGTAAACAGAACAAAATATATAAAGCTTGTACATAGTTATATATTCACACACTATAAACACTAAATATATATAGCCTGGATCTAACTCGAAGAGATGATTTAAATATACATATATATACTATAACGGACTCATGCGTACCCATATTTTGCCAATATATATAGTGTATAATACATACTGCTCTACTATATCAAATGAAATAACTAGTACGAATTATGACACATGGTAAAATCCAAACGGAACACTTCTCTTTTCTGGACTAAAAAAAAATAAAAAAATAAAAAAAATAAACAACTCACGTAAAAGAGACAAAGAGGCTCGGCCGCTTCAGGAGGTGGAGATCTCGGATCTGGGTGGCCCGGTGATTGGTGGAGGCGGACAGAAGAGAGTAGGGCGGAGGAGAGAGAGCGGCTGGTTTGCGTGAGGTAAGGTTGGCCAAAATGATGGGAGAGGCGGAGGAAATGGCGAGGAGGGGAGAAGAAGTTGGAGGCGGGTCTGTTGATGGCTCGGCAAAGGTCAGGGAGACGTGGAGGTCGACTGGTATTGCGCGTGATAAAGAGCGAGGGAGAGACAAGGTTCAGGGTGGATGAGGCACGCGGGAATGCAGGTGGATCTGAGAGCTTAAACGAGGAGGAAGCATCAACGGTAAAAATGAAAAATATACCAGTTTGTACGATCAAACTTCGAAATGGTAGGATTGCAAAAGTCAGTCATTATTGAATTTCCAGACTTATAAATGCAGATGAGTGAACGATTTTTATGGCAAGATTTGAATCGTTTCAAAAAGATGAACTGTTAGCCCAAGTAAATGAAAGTAGTGAAATGGCAACGGTCAAACCTTTTGATTTGGTGAATAATTAAAACAAATTATTATTGTGGTCTGTACGTTTTAAATTTTGAAACGGAAGAAAGAATAAAGTCACAATTTCGGTACCGATACGATGAACAGTCTATTATTTCCGTCGCGTACCGGACCTCAAAATACAAAAATAAATATACCGTAGAGATCAGCATGAAGAGACGATCGAAACGGTATACAAATATCAATGGTACGATCCTCCTATCAAAAGTCGATAATCGGTACCAGAAATGCTGTTATTTTGCCAGAATTAATATAAACGGAGCAATAGAGGTCCAAATTTCGCGAAACGAATTTCGCAGTCTGATTCAGAATGCTCTGAATGAATTTTATCCTGTTGACATATTTTGGTTTCGGAAAACTTTTAAATTCACTGTTATTAACCGGTTTGATTTGAACTAAAATTTCACAGGAAAATAAACTTCAATATTATCAGATGAAAATTTACCAGTTGCTATATTAAAATAGACGTATTCCAAATAGTAAATTTTTATTTTCAAATTTTATTGTTTAAAATTTCACAAAAATTTCAATTAATCACGTCATAAAAATTATTAAAATTTACGGGTCGTTACACTCTGATAATTTATACAATTAAAATTGTATCCTATATATTTAATAATGTTGAATATTTATCAAATATTGTGTATTAAGTTGGTAGTTTTCATTTGTAGTTTTAGAACGGATGGGTTTTTCGGCGATTTTGACTGGTCCAAAAATCCAGGTCGTCATAGTCTATCTCAATATAAGATAAATCTTTCAACAAAAACATGATAGTGCCATCAACACCTTTTAAAGAGACCAAAAGGATGCTTCTGCAATATTATGGATAAGAAAGAGCTTTCGACAAGGTCTAGAGCTACCTTCCGAAGGCAATAGATAGCATACTTTTGGCACATGTGCCAAACCATTCAAAATGATTGGTTTCGTCTTCATTTACAGCAAAAGAAGCCCTTTTGAAAGCATATATTAGCCTTTCTAATTGGTTAGATCCATCCTCACCTATAAAGGAAAGATTATACATCCGCTAACACCAAAGAATATGGTTTCCCACCGGTCAAGGAGGATGCTTTTGAAGGGAACCTTTTGTAGCGAAGCTTTTAAGGTGTTTCGACTCATTCGAAACCCTAAGAGAATACGTTTTGAAGGCATCTGTAACGACCCGGATTTTTCGAACCCGAAAATTCCAGATAGTTATGAAAAAGAAGAAACAGATAGAAGAAGAAGAAGATCAGAAACATCAACATCTCACATTCGCAGCGGATAACATATAATAATAAATAATAAAGTTTACAAAAAAATATTTTATCTGTCGATTATATTTTAATACATCAGAGTTACACATTTATACAGACACTGGATATACAAAATTATCAAGTCTCAGATATACAATAATAGAACACAGTAGAAACACTCCATACGTTCCTGCCATCCAGCTCGACTCCTGAGCTCCAGAACGTCCTTACCTGAAAATCTGTAATACTTGGTCTGACCTGAGCATTACATCAAAGTAACACCCGGGTCAGGCTGGAAACCAGCGTGAGTAAACTCATCTAACAAGAATTTCCAATTCATATAACTTATTTAAAACACGGTGTAACTTGTACTTACTATACGTAAACATCTTATATAGTCACCACTTATTTTCATAAACAATATCTAAGTATCCAACTTAGTTTAAATGGTCCATTTTATCCCAATTCAGCCCATTGATTTCACATATCAATCTATAAAGAATTATAGAAAATTTCAAATCGAAGTGGTATCGGGTATTTACCGATACCCGATCCCGGTCTCTTCGAATTCAATGTCATCTCTAATCCAAGTTGTTAAGTTTAAACAATATAATTCAAATCCAGGATATCATGCAACAATTCATCTTAGATAAGTAACTTACATTATTACAGTTCAACACATTCATAGCATATCACAAGATAAAAAGTTATTAGACTAGGTATAAATCTAAAATACCCTTCAAACATCCATAAACAAGCTAAATTAGATGTTCAATCTCAATTTAATTTCAAATTTTAATTTCTTAAATTACCTTAAATCCTTCTTACCCAACATTAATTAATCATAAATCAATTAATTAACAATCTTAAATTATTTTCCTCAATTAATCATCCTTGATTAATCATTCTCTAATTACATTAAGTAATTAGCCCTAAATTAATTACAATAAATTAATTATTCTTTAACCATTCACTTAAATTACTCTCAGTAGTTAATTAATGATCCTCTGATTACTTTCATTAATTACCTTTTTAATTAATCATATTCAGGATTAACTATCCTTTAATTACTTGCTTAAATTAATCCTTTATTTAATTACATTGAGTAATCCTTCCTTAATTACTTATTATGAATTAATTATTTAACTAATTATCATTGATTAATTACAACCCATTTTCCATTAAATTAATTAACCATTTTATTTAATCAACTAATCCTTAATTAAATTCTTAATTAATCCTTAATTAAATTCTTAATTAATCCTTAATTACCTTTATAAATTAATTATTCTTTAATTACCTAAGACTTAATTAATTTAAAAGATAAACCATTTATCTTAATCACTTCCTAATTACAACATTTAAATCTTATTACACAATCTTTGGAATAAATTTTCATTAACATTCTTTAATTAAATATTATTTAAACTTATTTAATCAATGGTCACATAATAAAATACTTTAGCTTGATTAATTCTAAAATAACTTATCTTAAAATCTTTAACTAATCCCAATCATAAATAATTTTTTTTTATAATAGCACTAATTAATAAGTTGTTTAACTTTTAAAAACTTGTTTTATTTAAAATTTAAAACTGTCACAGCATATACCCGAGATAACTCGAGTTAGAAACTACTTCTCCTTTCCTTCCTTTTTCTTTTTAAACTTTGTTTTGGTTTTAGATTAAAACTGTAGAAATTATTAAAATTTCCCACGAGCTACACGATCCACCCTGACTTTTCCCGTGACAAACTTTCTATTTCCCAAGCCTAACTTCGAGTTCCCCCACGTTTTCCTTTTCCCCGTGTATTTTCGCGAATTCCATGAGTCGAACTCAAGTACTTCTTCTTTCCCCAATACTCTTCAACCAATATCAGGTACCAGAGATAATTCGTGCACGTGTACACGAGCTCCGACCATCTTTGGTCCTTGCCGAGGCCACCAGCAACACGTCGACGATCCTCCCCTTCGATCCCGACCACCTGAGCTTCGAGATGAACACAAAATCGAAGTTGAACATATAAGCACCCAAAATAGAACTGGAAGCAACATGCAACCCCCTCAAAACCTGGAAAACTTCTCGTCTTCTCTCCTCCAGTCATCAGAGGCTTTGGAACTCCGTCCTTCCCTTCTTCAATACCCAAGCAACCATCTTCCCATATATTGAAGCACTCGATCACCTATAGCCACCATGCCGATCAAAACTGCTGCATACCCCAAAACTAGGTTTTCAGGCTTCAATCCTCCACCACTGCTTCCACGATGATTGATTCGCTTATTTGACAATTTTCCCAAACTTCCCTATTACTCTACTACCATCAGCGAAGACCACGCCATCTCCGATCACCTGGATCATCTGAATTTCTTCTGAACCCAAACATAGAACATATTCGAACTGCTCGTTCGATCCTTCTCTAAAAATTTGGATTTCGGTTTTAAAAATCATGTTTTCGAATAAGGATTCGATTTATGTTTCTGAATTCACGAATCAGTGAAGTTGAAAATTTTCTTATCTTAAGCTTATACTGTTAATTCCGATTTCCAGTGATATTTTCATATTTAAATTTAACTTAAACAAATTTCAAACCCTTCTCTATGACACATCAAACAAGTTTTATTTTAACTTGAATCCAAACAAAGTTTGGATTAAAGAAATAAAGAGAAAAAAAAATTTTGATTTTTGAAATCAAAGCTGAAGCCTGGAACTCAAAACAGAGATGTACAACAACATGCACACACACAACTAAATACATCCATATACACACAGAACCATCTACATACAAACACAATTACTTCAGAAGTTAACATGCAATCATATTTACTTAATTTATTTTTATAAAAATGTTACTCACCTTTCTGAATTTGCAAAGAGTTTTGGAAACTGGATTGAACTGAAGCCCCCCTATTTCTTTTTGAAAAATTGAAAACTGTATATTGATATTGCTTGACTCCTAAAAGCTTTGATTTCTGATACTTGACTTTGCTTTTAAAACTTTGATAATTTGTCGGATTGCCAGGTTATATTTGCACTTGAAACTTGATTCTCAGGCTTGGAAGGTGCTAATAGGTTTTTGAACTACAGATTTGAGGGAAAATGCATTTACAGGCTGCAGCTTTGAAGATTTCTACAGGCCTTGAAAATGCTTGAAGTGTTTTTGAGAAAATGTTTGCAGGATTGTAAAAATGTTTTTAGGCTTGAGGTTGCAGGGTTTCAAGAACTTTGGTTTGCATATGAGAATATTTCAGTTTTGTGGCCATTGATTTTCTGAATTCAAAGAATAAGAATAAAGAAGGAATAGAAGTTTATATTATACAATTTGTGGTTTATTAAATTTAAAGAAAAGAAAATTAGACAAAAAGACACTTGTTAAATCTTGTTACATTTGTCATAAACCAAAGCTTACTTCATAACACATGTATTCAATGAAGTTTAAAAGAATGAACACATGTCATTTATTTTTAAATTATTTTTAAAAGCCTTTATTATTAATTTTCTTAATATGTAAATACTTTACTAATTCATAAATGCTTTTTAAAAATTTATATATCCTTTTTTCCTTTCTTATAAAAATAAAACTTTCAAAAGAAAATAAGATATAACCTAATTAGATTCCAAATATTATAATATAAAATTATTTAATCATTTTTACATGCTAATTTAAATGCTTTTGCATTTATTTACTACTAAATAAATATTTTATAAATTTATAAAATTCTTTTGTTTTAAATTAATATTAAACAAATTTTATTTTGGTTAATTATTTTTGAAGATAACAATTTTATCCATTTAAATAATTTAATTAAGGGATTATCACATTTTAATAGTTAAACTCAGATAATTATTCAATTATCTGATACCCAAAAATCCGGGTTATTACATTCCTCCCCCCTTTGAATCTTTTCGTCCTCGAAAAGGAACGAAGCCAGAATTTTTTTTAAATACTATTTATTAGATAAGTTATTCTTTGATCATTTTAAAAACACTTTTAAAATCTATATAATATTATATAATAGTATTTATAAAAATACTTTTTATAACTCGATGTTTTAACAAATCCATCCTCGTTCTCATATCGGTCATACATTGATCAGGCGTAGGACTGAAAATCTATAAATACTTGGTAAATTCATTTTTCAACATCCAGTGAAAATACTTGGAATATAATTTATGGAAACTTTATAAAAATATAGAAAACATTTTTGAAATAGAGGAAATATCTTTGGTGAGAATGCTCTGGAAATCATCACCCCCATCCATGGTCACAGTTACATCACGGGTTACGTTGCCATCGCAGCAAAAGTCCATGTAACTGATTACACCATGGAACCCACAACAGATCGCAGTTACATCCAGGGTTACGTTGCCGTCGCAGCAAAAGTCCGTGTAACTGTTGGCTCTCATCGGCACACACGATTTCGCTGTCAAAATGAAACTTCTCCCACATAGGTCGCAGTCTACCGATATAAAATCAAATGTAGACAGTTGGCTCTCAGCGGCACACACGACTTTCGCTATGTTACCATAGTGTCACAGTCTACCGATATAAAATCAAACGTAGACAGTTGGCTCTCAGCGGCACACATGACTTTCGCTATGGTCTGTAGTAGATCGCAGTGACATTGAGTTAAACTGTCGTCACAGCATAACCCAAATGCCTCTGTGGGCACCAGCCCCTCGACTTTCGCTACACAAACAATCCTTAGGAACTAGTTTTGTCCGGTCTCCTCACAGGATCAACTTTAGAATCCCCCCTTGGGGTTCAAGGCAGTACCACCCAGTGGTGCTCCTGAG
The DNA here is from genome assembly GCA_030737815.1 of Allium fistulosum. NCBI lineage: Eukaryota > Viridiplantae > Streptophyta > Magnoliopsida > Asparagales > Amaryllidaceae > Allium > Allium fistulosum. The sequence continues at coordinate 859,657,004 of CM060907.1, forward strand.
AAGTTCATTTCAAGGAAGCGCCTTTTTCCCCAGAGCTATTCACAAAACACTTTATACTATACACTTATAGTATCTTCAAATCATATCCTTTATGATTTATATCAAAATCTCCTTTACACAAAATCAATATCCAAAATCGATAATTCCAAACTTGGCTTTCCAAATTCCCAAAACTGATTTTCCCAAAAACCAAAAACCTTTTATATATATATATATAACTTTGAAAATCTTTGGATCATTTCAAACTTGTATAAAACTTCTTTTATATTTCAAATATTTCCAAAAACTCTTTTCTTCTGGCAATAAATTCAACAAGGGAAGTTTATCATATTACAAAATATAACTTTATTTATTGCCAAATCAAATATTCAAGTTTGATTTCTTTATAAAGTTATTTACCATTTACTTACTTGCATAAAGTAAATTTCAACCAAAGAAATATCCAATTCCATTATATTTCACAAATATACTTTTCATTTCAAAACCATTTCAAATTTCTTATTCACAAATTTTCAATGCCAATTTCATTCAAACCCGTACGATGTACACATATCATCCGTACACTATATCAATTTGATTGCTCACTTGATCACACAATTTCACTTCCGAACTAGTATCGTCCACCCGACTTTCTAGTGCGGACTCAGATCTGGTTTCTTGATCAGAAACCGTCATTCTCCTTGCATAGTCACAACTATGATAGAGAATATCCAGAACCAATCAAAATCCATATCCAGGTTCGCCGTCGGAAATCGAGCGAAAAATCCCAACTCGGATCGATAATACTATCTCGACATTCTGTGTTCGAATCCGAATCAAATCATTATGCGAATAGAATAATATACGTATATCCTACGTGTAAAGACCCAAAAGTTGGCCTTCAAAAATCGGCACCCGTACTCCACTTGTACTCAAAATGTCATAGATTCAAATGCCAAATCTGGTTCTCCGGAGCTTATAACAACAATTAAGTAAATAACACAGCGGAATAAATGAATAATACATTGATATACAATATCGGATACAATATCTGATACAACAGAGTGATACAATGAATATCAATATACATCAGAGATATGATACAACAAATAGCAGTGGAAAAGAAAAATAGATAACTAATATCAGCAGTGGAACAGATAACTCTAAGATGGTCTTCAAGAGAGAACTCCAGCAGTAGCTCGAACTCCCAATAACGATACACCAAGATAAGCAAGTGCAGTCCGATCCAAAGACTGAACTAGCTCCAGAAAATCGACTGAACCTGACTATCTAAAAAACCCAACTCTAGACTGCTCGTGTAGAAAAATTTTGAGCATCCAGAGTTTAGGAAAGAAACAATAAACTCCGGATCAGTCATGGGACTGGTGTGAGCAAAAAAAACAGTTTATCTTTAAAACAAATAGCAGAGAATTTTAAAGTCAATTCGCAACGCTTTTGGAAAATGAAACTACCATAAGGCCTCCCGCCACACACACAATGCAAACGCAGAATTGGAGGAGATTTCTCCTTATGATAGTCAAAGATGCTTACTATGCAAAATCAAATCATTTTTGATATTATTATTAGTGCATAGTGTAGAAAACATTTCGAAAGTAGAATATAAATCTTAGCCAGCATAGGTACCATTATAGTATGCCTACTATAGCTACCATATTAAATGGAAGGTTCTACAACTAAAACCGTACAAGGTTCGTATTGTTTTGTTTGGATTTCCAACAAATGGTCAGGCTAAGGAACTTCCTATGCCACGAAGGAACGCCTCTGGAATGAAGTCCCGAGAACCTAACCGGATCTCTGCCAACACAAGGCCGGGTTACCTCTGCAAAAATAGGTAACTACTGACACGCGTATGCCATCCCTCGATCATAACCGATCTTCCCGAGGATCCTCGATTCGCAACAACCACATCAAAATAATAATGCAACAACCACATAGGTTAAGTATCTGGGCTCCATACCATGATACCACCTCTATCCAGAAAGAATGACATACACTAAGGGGCGCTACTCCCTAGAACCTTGCTGCATCCTTCCTGTTTTGACCATTTCCGGGGTGTGAGGCTCGACGAAGTCTCGTCCACAAAGCTACGCTTTGGCACAAAGCCATGCTTCGGGTCAAACAAATGATCAACCTATGATCACAAAGATATAAGATCAAACAAATGATCATATCGCAAATGATCAAACACTGATCATCACACAGCAACACTCAGCATGCCACATTACCAAATTGGGATATATCGCTGATAAATTTCAACTACATAACCTCTGAGCTCGTACGTCTCAGAGAAGGGTGTTAAGCTAAGAGAATAAATTCTCCGCCACCAAAAAGATATGTATTTGAAAGAAATCGGCTTTATATCTCAAAGTGTAATGTCAGACATGTAACCATACAAGTCTGTTCCGGGATCGAACAGAACCGAAGGCACTTCTCACGAAGCCCTTGCACTTCCGGATAATTCCAATCACGTCCGGACTTCCCATCACAAAGGATGATCAAATCTCTATACCGGGGACCAGTCAGTGCAGAGACATTCGACGAGTTATCCTTTCATTTTCGAAAATATCCGATCTTCACCACCGGTCTTCAAATGCCATCCATATACGACGTATCACTATTCGGAATGGGTTATACGACCCAAAGGTCCTTTCCCGGCTAACCCGAATAGTGAGCGAAATATTTAAAACATATGGATATGGGATTTCAATTAAGTCACAACTTATTACCCAAAATCTTTCTTCTCAAATGGTTTAACAAATTACCATTTTCAAATCTTTAAACAAAAAAAAATCATTTTAAACAACCTTCAATGGTTTAAACAATTTCCACATTTTTATCTTTTAAATAAAAGATTCATTCACAGATTTTCCAAATCAATTTCCATTTCAATTTAACTCGTTAAATCTTTTAAATCAAAGATTCAACTTATAGCTTTCAAAACAATTTCATTTCGAATGGTTCAAATAAATCATCATTTTAAATCTGTTAAAATAAACAGATTCAATTTATAGCTTTCAAAAAGAATTTCATTTATAACTTGGAAAAAACCATTTTTCAATTCAATCTTGAAATTCCTTTCATTAAACTGGAATTTCATTTCTTATTTGAAAGCTTCTATTCTTTTGAAAACAAACAGTTTTCATTTTGGAAATCTGATTCATTCATACGAGTTGAAATCCTTGGGTTAAATTCAAATCCCCAAAATTTACATTTAAAATGTTTTAAATTCATATAAACACATTTATATCATTTTTAATCCCTAGTTTCAAATCGTAGGATTCAATTTCAAACTTTGAATTCAAATTTAAATCAAATTATTTAAATTTTCAAAACTCGATTAAGTTATTCAAAAATAAGTCTTATCTTTGAAATTCTATTTCAAAAGCTTTTCATATTTAAACCCCAATTTCCAATTTCAAAAACAATTGAAATTAGAATTTTCAAATTTCAAAACATCAGATTTAAATTATCAATGACTTAACCGATTTCCACGTGAAATCCATATTTGTGTGTGTATGGTGTAGTCCAGGGGTTTTACACACAATAGTGCAACATCAAACATCACAGATCAAAATACAGGATATAGTTGATAAGCGATATAAACTATAACGCTTATCTTTTTCATTCAGATCACAGACGTATGAATATCTCATATAAAGAAATTACAGATCACAACATAAATCAGGATGTATCTCAAAGCATCATATATCAAGGATATCAAACAATCAAATCATCCAATAGAATCCAAACATCCATAAGTAGGGTCAGTTAATTGTCTGGTTGATTTAAAATCAGATTTAAATTCTATGAATAAATTACTAATTCTGGTTAATTAACATTAATAAATTACAAATCATTTTGATTAATTATTCTTTAATCATTTATTAATTAACCATTAATAATAAATTAATTAACCTAAAATTAATTATCTCCATAAATTTTACTAAGTAAATTCACTTATCCAATTATTTTCTTAAGTTAATTAAACTAATTTAATTAACTCTAATTAAATCAAAATATCCAAATTACAATAAGTAATTTATCCTTAATTACTTTCATTAAGTAATTACATTTAAATCAATTTATAATTGATTATTTAATTTATTAATCTAATTAACTATCAAAATTAATCACATTCATTTAATTACTTAATAATCCCTAGTTAATTGTCTTTATTAACTAATAACATTCCTTAATTACTTTTTATAAATTAATCTGAATCATTAATTAAATAAATTATCCTTTCTTAATTATCTTATAAATTAAATTATTTTCACCCTTTAATTATTCCCTAGATAATTCATTTCTTTATTAATGATTTAATTAATATTAAAGTGTATTTCAAAACATTGCCCTTTTTGATAACACTTTAAAACTTATTTTAACACTTACTCTACAAATTTAAATAAAAATTTTTTTAAAAAATCTGGAGATCTGGTTTAGAATTTATTTTCAGGGTTTCAACTTCTTAATTTTCAACTTGTTTAAAACTTCCATTTAATTTCCCAAGTCCATTTTTGAATTTAAAATTCCTTCAACCATTTAATTGTTTTTATGTCATTTAAACAACTTGAATTTTAACTTTATTTATTTACAAACTTTATTCCAATTCAAACTTGGACCTTTATTTACATTTTAGATCAAACTCAGTTTAATATTTACTTTAAAAAATTTAAATTAAGTTTAAAATCTTTAAAACAGAGAAAACAAGTTTCCAGGTTAAAAACTGGAACATTCTTTTTCACTCGAGATTCCCTGTACTTGCTTCGAGACCAACTCCCCTTCTACTTCGAATGAAACCCGAGTCCAGTGCCTAAAAACTTCGAGACCCCAAACAAAACAAGTTGAGGAAACTCGAGCCTTTCTTCCCCACCCATTTCACTGACACAAACCAATATACGTGCACGTGCACGTGCACAGGCGAAACGTTCTCCTGCGACCATCGACTCCGACGCCTACATAACGTCTCCGATCACCCCTCACGATCTCGATCACCAGAATCTCGACCAATGGCTCCAGTCGAATTCGAGACACCTGTCACAAGAACAGGAATGAAACCCAACACCTGGAACACCATCGAACTCCCTTCTCCGATCACCAGAGCATCTGGGCTTCCGGCTATGCCTTCACCTTCCTTCCAGTTTCCCATTCCCAAAATTTCGTGGAACTCGATCCACCATGGAGGTTGAGACGAACTCGTTTCCAACGCTTACCAAAACTAGGTCTACAGAAAAGATATTGTCGCCGTTGCCACCACGAAGAACTACATCGCCTTTGACCATTTTTCCCTGCCTCTCCGTTCACTATTCCATCACCACAGTGAACGCCAAGTACTCCAGTCCACTTGATCACCCAAAATCGACGAAAAACTCAATTTTGTTCTACCTCAAACTGCACCTTAAATACTATCTTAAAAATGGTGATGTTTGTTTTAAAAATCATGTTACAGTGTAGAGATTCAATCTGTGATCCTGAAACAACAATTTAAAATGTTTGAATTTGCTCACTATTTAAGTTTTCCTGTTGTTTGTAAGATTCCAGTGATATTTAAACTTTAATTCAACTTAAATAAAATTTTAAAAACTACACTATGATAAAACATACAAATTTTGTTTGAATCTTAAACCCTATCACAGACCAAATCAAAAGATATGAGTTTTTAAACTAAAAACTGAAGCTTGAAAACAAAACAGAGAGAGACATATAATCATGTACACATATACAATCACTCAGGTAATCACATAAACATATCTATACCCTGATGTAAGCATGCAACCATCATACACTTAAGTAGTTTTAAACAAAAATTGTTACTCACAAGCATCAAGATATCAAGCAAACTAAGCATAAAAAAAAATAGGAGTTTGCTCACCTGTTTCCTGGAATGAAGACAGAGTTTATTTGAAAAAGAACTGGGAAGCTTTGATTTTTGAAACTGCAGTTTTGATTTCCCTATTTGTTGATGATGATCTGCTTTAAGTTTGAAGCAGCCTTCGAATTCTTGCTAAAATCTTTTCTGGTTTGACTTGTTATAAGATTGAAGTTTTTTTGTTTGTTTAAGTTTTAGTTGATATTCACTTCAGATGCTACTCGAAACTGAGATGAAGTGAATATAACAAAGAAGTGTGCAGGGTTATTATTTGTTTGTACAAATTCTTTTGCAGTGATATTTTCTTCTTGGTGGCTGAATTGCTTTTTAAATCTTTAGCCAGAGATTTTGATATGGAGGCTGAGGGAACTTGTTTGGGCTGCATTTATTACTTGTACAAATTTGTGTTGTACAACTTTTTCTTTGTTGTTCTTTTACCATACTTACTTCGGCTGATATGCATACTATATGTTGTGCTAGGGGTAATGGCATTAAATGCCTATGTACTTATGTCTACAACTTCCTATAATTTAAATTTCGTATTGTACTTTGATTTGTTTATGCTTATATTTCATTTGTACAAAGATATTTACTTTATTTGTTTGACTATGCAACTTCGGCTGAGATGAATTGGTGTTGTGGCTTGCATTATTTAGCATTGTACAACTTTGTTTTAATTCTATCTTTCTGGTTTGTATGCATACATTTTGTTCTAGCTTATTAAAATGTTGTTTTAGTTAATTGTAAATTGCATAGATTTGTTTTTTTATATGTGTTTTTGTTTTGTTTACTTTGTTCTTGTTTTAATGTTGTTTATACTATTTATATTGCTTTGCATTTATACTTACCTACATATCCTGTTTATTTATTACTCCTTTATTTTGAAATTTATACTATTAATTATTTTATTTCATACATTTGATTCATACTTAAGTTTAATATTTATAAAGTTGATTTTATTGTAACTTCAAACCATAGTTTCTTCCAATTATATGCATATATATATATTTCAATAGTTTATCTTTTATTTCTAGCTTAAATTATCTATTATTAATTTATTTCTATTTCTAACATAACCCATAAATTTCAAATTTAAAGTTATTCATTTTTAAACTTGCATCAATTATCTATATTTTTATATTTATCTTTAAACCATTTATATTAAGATTTAAATCCAATATATATACAATATTTACAATATTTATATCGGGGAAACTCGCTTCACTTTATCGATTTATTTTACTATTTTTATTCAAAACTAAATAAATTATTAATTTAAATTAAATAAAAATCTGGGGTCATTACAAACTTCCCCCCTTAAAAGAATTTCGTCCTCGAAATTCGCAGGCACGAAAACAACAGAGAGATAGACAGATTCGATCTCCTATAACTCCTCAAACACAAGATACGGATTTCCGAATTCAAGTCGGAATATCTCAGAATACATACCAATTTGTCCCTCTTCGGACTTTGGTATTCAAAAGAAATTTACAATAGAATTTCAAATTTGATTTTAAACGAAATTGTTTATCGACATAATTCATATTTATCCTCATATTCTATTAATCAATTTAATTCAATTTAATTTTCCAATTTATTTAAAATTTCCTATTTCAAATTTCCAATTCATATTCATTAAGGTTTAAATCGAAAAGCTGATAAGAAACCGATGAAGATACGAAGTAAAATCTTCTACAACGATTCGTAGGGCCATCACCGTACCGAGACTTCTTTCTGGAGCTGATACGAAGCAATCAAAAGAATTTGAAAACGAATCAAAGAAAATTGATAAGAAAGATTGTTTCCACTGTCACAGGGTATTGACCATTTATAGTCGTATTTCCCTGTACCCTATCTCGTCTTCTTCTTGCACTCATACTCACTATCAGTGGATAGCAAGAGAATTTACTGAGACGTTTAAACGGATATCTTAAGGATATACTCATTCTAGAGTTTACTTCACTCTATCTCTAATGAGCTACTTAACGTGTTATACTCCTGAGCTAAAGTTTAACCTTAGCTCTGATACCACTTGTAAAGACCCAAAAGTTGGCCTTCGAAAATCGGCACCCGTACTCCACTTGTACTCAAAATGCCGTAGATTCAAATGCCAAATCTGGTTCTCCGGAGCTTATAACAACAATTAAGTAAATAACACAGCGGAATAAATGAATAATACATTGATATACAATATCGGATACAATATCTGATACAACAGAGTGATACAATGAATATCAGTATACATCAGAGATATGATACAACAAATAGCAGCGGAAAAGTAAAATAGATAACTAATATCAGCAGCAGAACAAATAACTCTAAGATGGTCTTCAAGAGAGAACTCCAGCAGTAGCTCGACCTCCCAATAACGATACACCAAGATAAGCAAGTGCAGTCCGATCCAAAGACTGAACTAGCTCCAGAAAATCGACTGAACCTGACTATCTGAAAAACCCAACTCTAGACTGCTCGTGTAGAAAAATTTTAAGCATCCAGAGTTTGGGAAAGAAACAATAAACTCCGGATTAGTCATGGGACTGGTGTGAGCAACAAAAACAGTTTATCTTTAAAACAAATAGCAGAGAATTTTAAAGTCAATTCGCAATGCTTTTGGAAAATGAAACTACCATAAGGCCTCCCGCCACACACACAATGCAAACGCAGAATTGGAGGAGATTTCTCCTTATGATAGTCAAAGATGCTTACTACGCAAAATCAAATCATTTTTGATATTATTATTAGTGCATAGTGTAGAAAACATTTCGAAAGTAGAATATAAATCTTAGCCAGCATAGGTACCATTATAGTATGCCTACTATAGCTACCATATTAAATGGCAGGTTCTACAACTAAAACCGTACAAGGTTCGTATTGTTTTGTTTGGATTTCCAACAAATGGTCAGGCTAAGGAACTTCCTATGCCATGAAGGAACGCCTCTGGAATGACGTCCCGAGAACCTAACTGGATCTCTGCCAACACAAGGCCGGGTTACCTCTGCAAAAATAGGTACCTACTAACACGCGTATGCCATCCCCCGATCATAACCGATCTTCCCGAGGATCCTCGATTCGCAACAACCACATCAAAATAATAATGCAGCAACCACATAGGTTAAGTATCTGGGCTCCATACAATGATACCACCTCTATCCAGAAAGAATGACATACACTAAGGGGCGCTACTCCCTAGAACCTTGCTGCATCCTTCCTGTTTTGACCATTTCCGGGGTGTGAGGCTCGACGAAGTCTCGTCCACAAAGCTACGCTTTGGCACAAAGCCATGCTTCGGGTCAAACAAATGATCAACCTATGATCACAAAGATATAAGATCAAACAAATGATCATATCGCAAATGATCAAACACTGACATCACACAGCAACACTCAGCATGCCACATTACCAAATTGGGATATATCGCTGATAAATTTCAACTACATAACCTCTGAGCTCGTACGTCTTAGAGAAGGGTGTTAAGCTAAGAGAATAAATTCTCCGCCACCAAACAGATATGTATTTGAAAGAAATCGGCTTTATATCTCAAAGTGTAATGTCAGATATGTAACCATACAAGTCTGTTCCGGGATCGAACAGAACCGAAGGCACTTCTCACGAAGCCCTTGCACTTTCGGATAATTTCCAATCACGTCCGGACTTCCCATCACAAAGGATGATCAAATCTCTATACCGGGGATCAGTCGGTGCAGAGACATTCGACGAGTTGTCCTTTCATTTTCGAAAATATCCGGTCTTCACCACCGGTCTTCAAATTCCATCCATATACGACGTATCACTATTCGGAATGGGTTATACGACCCAAAGGTCCTTTCCCGGCTAACCCGAATAGTGAGCGAAATATTTAAAACATATGGATATGGGATTTCAATTAAGTCACAACTTATTACCCAAAATCTTTCTTCTCAAATGGTTTAACAAATTACCATTTTCAAATCTTTAAACAAAAAAAAATTCATTTTAAACAACCTTCAATGGTTTAAACAATTTCCACATTTTTATCTTTTAAATAAAAGATTCATTCACAGATTTTCCAAATCAATTTCCATTTCAATTTAACTCGTTAAATCTTTTAAATCAAAGATTCAACTTATAGCTTTCAAAACAATTTCATTTCGAATGGTTCAAATAAATCATCATTTTAAATCTATTAAAATAAACAGATTCAATTTATAGCTTTCAAAAATAATTTCATTTATAACTTAGAAAAAACCATTTTTCAATTCAATCTTGAAATTCCTTTCATTAAACTGGAATTTCATTTCTTATTTGAAAGCTTCTATTCTTTTGAAAACAAACAGTTTTCATTTTGGAAATCTGATTCATTCATACGAGTTGAAATCCTTGGGTTAAATTCAAATCCCCAAAATTTACATTTAAAATGTTTTAAATTCATATAAACACATTTATATCATTTTTAATCCCTAGTTTCAAATCATAGGATTCAATTTCAAACTTTGAATTCAAATTTAAATCAAATTATTTAAATTTTCAAAACTCGATTAAGTTATTCAAAAATAAGTCTTATCTTTGAAATTCTATTTCAAAAGCTTTTCATATTTAAACCCCAATTTCCAATTTCAAAAACAATTGAAATTAGAATTTTCAAATTTCAAAACATCAGATTTAAATTATCTGTGACTTAACCGATTTCCACGTGAAATCCATATTTGTGTGTGTATGGTGTAGTCCAGGGGTTTTACACACAATAGTGCAACATCAAACATCACAGATCAAAATACAGGATATAGTTGATAAGCGATATAAACTATAACGCTTATCTTTTTCATTCAGATCACAGACTTATGAATATCTCATATAAAGAAATTACAGATCACAACATAAATCAGGATGTATCTCAAAGCATCATATATCAAGGATATCAAACAATCAAATCATCCAATAGAATCCAAACATCCATAAGTAGGGTCAGTTAATTGTCTGGTTGATTTAAAATCAGATTTAAATTCTATGAATAAATTACAAATTCTGGTTAATTAACATTAATAAATTACAAATCATTTTGATTAATTATTCTTTAATCATTTATTAATTAACCACTAATAATAAATTAACTAACCTAAAATTAATTATCTCCATAAATTTTACTAAGTAAATTCACTTATCCAATTATTTTCTTAAGTTAATTAAACTAATTTAATTAACTCTAATTAAATCAAAATATCCAAATTACAATAAGTAATTTATCCTTAATTACTTTCATTAAGTAATTACATTTAAATCAATTTATAATTGATTATTTAATTTATTAATCTAATTAACTATCAAAATTAATCACATTTATTTAATTACTTAATAATCCCTAGTTAATTGTCTTTATTAACTAACAACATTCCTTAATTACTTTTTATAAATTAATCTGAATCATTAATTAAATAAATTATCCTTTCTTAATTATCTTATAAATTAAATTATTTTCACCCTTTAATTATTCCCTAGATAATTCATTTCTTTATTAATGATTTAATTAATATTAAAGTGTATTTCAAAACATTGCCCTTTTTGATAACACTTTAAAACTTATTTTAACACTTACTCTACAAATTTAAATAAATTTTTTTGTTAAAAATCTGGAGATCTGGTTTAGAATTTATTTTCAGGGTTTCAACTTCTTAATTTTCAACTTGTTTAAAACTTCCATTTAATTTCCCAAGTCCATTTTTGAATTTAAAATTCCTTCAACCATTTAATTGTTTTTATGTCATTTAAACAACTTGAATTTTAACTTTATTTATTTACAAACTTTATTCCAATTCAAACTTGGACCTTTATTTACATTTTAGATCAAACTCAGTTTAATATTTACTTTAAAAAATTTAAATTAAGTTTAAAATCTTTAAAACAGAGAAAACAAGTTTCCAGGTTAAAAACTGGAACATTCTTTTTCACTCGAGATTCCCTGTACTTGCTTCGAGACCAACTCCCCTTCTACTTCGAATGAAACCCGAGTCCAGTGCCTAAAAACTTCGAGACCCCAAACAAAACAAGTTGAGGAAACTCGAGCCTTTCTTCCCCACCCATTTCACTGACACAAACCAATATACGTGCACGTGCACGTGCACAGGCGAAACGTTCGCCTGCGACCATCGACTCCGACGCCTACATAACGTCTCCGATCACCCCTCACGATCTCGATCACCAGAATCTCGACCAATGGCTCCAGTCGAATTCGAGACACCTGTCACAAGAACAGGAATGAAACCCAACACCTGGAACACCATCGAACTCCCTTCTCCGATCACCAGAGCATCTGGGCTTCCGGCTATGCCTTCACCTTCCTTCCAGTTTCCCATTCCCAAAATTTCGTGGAACTCGATCCACCATGGAGGTTGAGACGAACTCGTTTCCAACGCTTACCAAAACTAGGTCTACAGAAAAGATATTGTCGCCGTTGCCACCACGAAGAACTACATCGCCTTCGACCATTTTTCCCTGCCTCTCCGTTCACTATTCCATCACCACAGTGAACGCCAAGTACTCCAGTCCACTTGATCACCCAAAATCGACGAAAAACTCATTTTTGTTCTACCTCAAACTACACCTTAAATACTATCTTAAAAATGGTGATGTTTGTTTTAAAAATCATGTTATAGTGTAGAGATTCAATCTGTGATCCTGAAACAACAATTTAAAATGTTTGAATTTGCTCACTATTTAAGTTTTCCTGTTGTTTGTAAGATTCCAGTGATATTTAAACTTTAATTCAACTTAAATAAAATTTTAAAAACTACACTATGATAAAACATACAAATTTTGTTTGAATCTTAAACCCTATCACAGACCAAATCAAAAGATATGAGTTTTTAAACTAAAAACTGAAGCTTGAAAACAAAACAGAGAGAGACATATAATCATGTACACATATACAATCACTCAGGTAATCACATAAACATATCTATACCCTGATGTAAGCATGCAACCATCATACACTTAAGTAGTTTTAAACAAAAATTGTTACTCACAAGCATCAAGATATCAAGCAAACTACGCATCAAAAAAAAGGAGTTTGCTCACCTGTTTCCTGGAATGAAGACAGAGTTTATTTGAAAAAGAACTGGGAAGCTTTGATTTTTGAAACTGCAGTTTTGATTTCCCTATTTGTTGATGATGATCTGCTTTAAGTTTGAAGCAGCCTTCGAATTCTTGCTAAAATCTTTTCTGGTTTGACTTGTTATAAGATTGAAGTTTTTTTGCTTGTTTAAGTTTTAGTTGATATTCACTTCAGATGCTACTCGAAACTAAGATGAATTGAATATAACAAAGAAGTGTGCAGGGTTATTATTTGTTTGTACAAATTCTTTTGCAGTGATATTTTCTTCTTGGTGGCTGAATTGCTTTTTAAATCTTTAGCCAGAGATTTTGATATGGAGGCTGAGGGAACTTGTTTTGGCTGCATTTATTACTTGTACAAATTTGTGTTGTACAACTTTTTCTTTGTTGTTCTTTTACCATACTTACTTCGGCTGATATGCATACTATATGTTGTGCTAGGGGTAATGGCATTAAATGCCTATGTACTTATGTCTACAACTTCCTATAATTTAAATTTCGTATGGTACTTTGATTTGTTTATGCTTATATTTCATTTGTACAAAGATATTTACTTTGTTTGTTTGACTATGCAACTTCGGTTGAGATGAATTGGTGTTGTGGCTTGCATTAATTAGCATTGTACAACTTTGTTTTAATTCTATCTTTCTGGTTTGTATGCATACATTTTGTTCTAGCTTATTAAAATGTTGTTTTAGTTATTTGTATATTGCATAGATTTGTTTTTTTTATATGTGTTTTTGTTTTGTTTACTTTGTTCTTGTTTTAATGTTGTTTATACTATTTATATTACTTTGCATTTATACTTACCTGCATATCCTGTTTATTTATTACTCCTTTATTTTGAAATTTATACTATTAATTATTTTATTTCATACATTTGATTCATACTTAAGTTTAATATTTATAAAGTTGATTTTATTGTAACTTCAAACCATAGTTTCTTCCAATTATATGCATATATATATTTCAATAGTTTATCTTTTATTTCTAGCTTAAATTATCTATTATTAATTTATTTCTATTTCTAACATAACCCATAAATTTCAAATTTAAAGTTATTCATTTTTAAACTTGCATCAATTATCTATATTTTTATATTTATCTTTAAACCATTTATATTAAGATTTAAATCCAATATATATACAATATTTACAGTATTTAAATCGGGGAAACTCGCTTCACTTTATCGATTTATTTTACTATTTTTATTCAAAACTAAATAAATTATTAATTTAAATTAAATAAAAATCTGGGGTCGTTACACTACGTATTTATCTTTATTGGTTATTAGCCAAATCAATTTTTCTTTTCTATTCACATTTCCTTTAATTCCATTCACTTAATCTCAATTGCTTCCATTTCCAATTGAGTTATTATTTCAATTTCAAACAGTTTGAAATCTGACCTATTTAAATTTAAAAATAGCCTGAAAAAGTTTAAAATAGATAAGTAGTTGAAAAATAGTAATTAGTTTGTAAAATAGCTGTAAAATAGTTAAGTAGGTATAAAATAGTTAGATAATTGCAAAATAGTTTTTTTTTAAAATAGTGATTAGATATAAGTAACTGAAAAATAATAATTAGTTTATAAGACAGTTTCAAAATAGTTAAATAGTTCCAAAATAATAGTAAAATAAGTATAAGATAGTTTGGGGTTTAAGAAGAAAGATTTTATAATAAATAGTTTGGAAAAATATATTTGTATTAAAACAATTTATTTTGAAAATAATCCAGAGCCAAACTGTTTAATTTCCCATCAATTCAATTTAAATTTTCACTTCTATTTAAATTGACTCAATACTTCAATTTCCATCCCAATTTCAAGTTGAATTAACCTTAATTTCTTTCCAAATTCAAATCAAATTCCATTTGATTTTTAAACTTATTCAACTTTAATCACAATTCCAAGTTATTTCAAATCAATTTGGATTAATTTCAAATTGAACCAGCTTCAATTCCAAATCATTTCAATTCTAATTTACCATTTGAATTTTTAAACTTATACATCTTCAATCACAATTCTAGTTAATTTAAATCCAATCCAATTTGAACAAATTTATTCAAATCTTCACTTAAAACCATCTCGAATTTCATAAACTCGAGTTAAAATTTTTAAATGTTGATTTAATCACTTAAGTCAAATTTACCCTTACTTTTAAATCAAATCAACTTTTATTTTTTTACTTAAT
Source organism: Allium fistulosum (assembly GCA_030737815.1). NCBI lineage: Eukaryota > Viridiplantae > Streptophyta > Magnoliopsida > Asparagales > Amaryllidaceae > Allium > Allium fistulosum. The sequence goes on from CM060907.1 coordinate 859,672,147, forward strand.
AACTTAAATTTTTAGACCATTTAATTCTGAATCTAAATTCCAAAATTCCATTTTAAAAATTATCTTTACTTATCTTATTTCAAAGTTCAAATAAGAATTTAAAAACAATTTAATCTTTAGATTCTAATTTATTATCCATTTTCAATTTCCAGATCTCAAACCCATTTTGAGATCACTCATAACTCCCATTTAAATTAACCATTTAACTATCCAAGTTAAATTTAAATTTCATCTTGAAATTTCCAAATCAGGTTGTTCATTCTAAACTCATTTAACTTCCCTTAAATTCAACTTAATTTAGTCAACTTGACCTAATTTGAATTCCCATTCAAATTTTTTAAATTTTATAATAATAATCTTCCCACTTAAATTCAAAAACTTATCACTTTGGGTTTTCATATCACATTCCAATTTAAAACTCAACACTAAGAGTTATTTCAAATCATCCTTAATATTATGTATATCCACATATATACATTTTCTTTACACACCAAGTTATACCTTAAATTTTTAAACCACCTTTGGTTTTAATTCAAAATAAACTTCTTTAAAACAATTTCAAGTTTCCTGGATTTAGATTTACAATTTTTTTAAATTATCTTTAATTCCAATTTATAAGTCATACTTACCTAAAAGTTTATTTCCCTAAAACATTTCATTATTAAACACAACTACCATTTATGATAATAACCAATATTATCATATCTGGAAAACAATTCATTATTATCTTTATTCTTGATAACACTTCTACAAATTCAAGATTTTAATTTCAGTTTGGATCCATTTCAAACTTATCTTTATTCAATTTTAATTTGGTTGTATTTCTATTACCACTTAATTTAATTCCAATATTTTAACAACCAATTAACTTAATATTTATTAGAAAGAAATATCGCTTTATATATCAAAAGATAAACTTATATTAAAATCATTTAATTTTAAAATCAATTTAAAATCTTTATATAAGAAAATAACAAGTACGCTCTCATATATAATACTCTCAACTCATTTTAGGGTACTATTGACCCTATTCTTAATGAGTAATCCCAACAGAGCCAAGGTTCTCTTAACTTTTTGCTCTGATACCAAATGTAATGACCCGGATTTTTCGAACCTGAAAATTCCAGATAGTTATGAAAAAGAAGAAAGAGATAGAAGAAGAAGAAGATCAGAAACATCAACATCTCACATTCGCAGCGGATAACATATAATAATAAATAATAACAGTTTACAAAACAATATTTTATCTGTCGATTATATTTTAATACATCAGAGTTACACATTTATACAGACACTGGATATACACAATTATCAAGTCTCAGATATACAATAATAGAACATAGTAGAAACACTCCATACGTTCCTGCCATCCAGCTCGACTCCTGAGCTCCAGAACGTCCTTACCTGAAAATCTGTAATACTCGGTCTGACCCGAGCATTACATCAAAGTAACACCCGGGTCAGGCTGGAAACCAGCGTGAGTAAACTCATCTAACAAGAATTTCCAATTCATATAACTTATTTAAAACCAGGGGTAACTCGTACTTACTATACGTAAACATCTTATATAGTCACCACTTATTTTCATAAACAATATCTAAGTATCCAACTTAGTTTAAATGGTCCATTTTATCCCAATTCAGCCCATTGATTTCACATATCAATCTATAAATAATTATAGAAAATTTCAAATCGAAGTGGTATCGGGTATTTACCGATACCCGATCCCGGTCTCTTCGAATTCAATGTCATCTCTAATCCAAGTTGTTAAGTTTAAACAATATAATTCAAATCCAGGATATCATGCAACAATTCATCTTAGATAAGTAACTTACATTATTACAGTTCAACACATTCATAGCATATCACAACATAACAAGTTATTAGACTAGGTATAAATCTAAAATACCCTTCAAACATCCATAAACAAGCTAAATTAGATGTTCAATCTCAATTTAATTTCAAATTTTAATTTCTTAAATTACCTTAAATCCTTCTTACCCAACATTAATTAATCATAAATCAATTAATTAACAATCTCAAATTATTTTCCTCAATTAATCATCCTTGATTAATCATTCTCTAATTACATTAAGTAATTAGCACTAAATTAATTACAATAAATTAATTATTCTTTAACCATTCACTTAAATTACTCTCAGTAGTTAATTAATGATCCTCTGATTACTTTCATTAATTACCTTTTTAATTAATCATATTCAGGATTAACTATCCTTTAATTACTTTCTTAAATTAATCCTTTATTTAATTACATTGAGTAATCCTTCCTTAATTACTTATTATGAATTAATTATTTAACTAATTATCATTGATTAATTACAACCCATTTGCCATTAAATTAATTAACCATTTTATTTAATCAACTAATCCTTAATTAAATTCTTAATTAATCCTTAATTACTTTTATAAATTAATTATTCTTTAATTACCTAAGACTTAATTAATTTAAAAGATAAACCATTTATCTTAATCACTTCCTAATTACAACATGTAAATCTTATTACACAATCTTTGGAATAAATTTTCATTAACATTCTTTAATTAAATATTATTTTTGGAAACAATCTTTGGAATAAATTTAAAAAAAAACAACATGGTCCATCATGGTGTCCATCATGGTGTCCTTCACCCATCCCCTTCCGTACCTTCCCCGTCCTTCACCATTCTTCCTGGTCTTGTCAGTCCTCTTCCCCAACGTCCTTCAGTTGACTCTGAGTCTTCTCTTCCACCTCCTCCTCCTCTGCCTCCACCCGGTGCCACTCCTCTGCTCCCTTCTGGCCCACCTACTGCAGACCTTAGTCCTTCCTTAGTTGTGACTGTGTCTCCTTCCAGTTCGTTTCCTGGTCTTCCCAACCCTTCCACCACCCCCACTAACCTCCATTCCCCACCTCCTCCCCCTACTCCTCCTCCTCCTGATGATCTCCATCTACCTTCTCTTAACTCAACCAAGCCTATTGATTCTCCTCTCGATTCTGCTCACTTTCCTCCCGTTGGAGCTTCCTCCTCCTCTAATCCATCTGCTACATGGTCATCCCTTTTTAACTCGAAACCAAGGAATGCTGGTGCTTACATTCCTAAGCACTTTGACATAGCCTACACTGGATCCCCGATTGAACCTCCTCAGGAAGTGTTGAATGAGGGTATAAAGGCTTGGTCTGACTGCTTAGTTGGATCCTTTTTGGCTGGAAATGTTGGTTATATGGCAGTTAAAGCACATCTTCAAAAAGTATGGAAACTTAAAGGCTCATATGACATCTTCTTTGATAAACAAAATTATTACTTCAAATTTGCCTCTGAGGAAGACAAAAACAACATACTACAAAGAGACCCAATATTTATTAGAGGTCAAATGTTCATCATATCCAAATGGAATCCCACCCTATCTTCTGCTCAGGCAGTAGTGAGGTTAGTGCCAATCTGGATTCATTTTTATAGAATCCCAATAATGTTATGGTCATTGATGGGTATTAATTGGATAGCGTGTCATCTTGGGAAACTAGTTTGCTTTGATGAGAACACTGAAAGGATGAAAAGATTTGAATATGCAAAATGCTTAATTTAAGTGTCTCCTGACCAAGAACTGCCTGAATTCTTATCTGTTGGAGATGATTCCTGCCCTAATATTCAGATTGAATATTCATGGAAACCACTCATTTGTGTTGTGTGTAAAGCCTTTGGTCATGCTACAGACCAATGTGAGAAGAATAATATATGGCAAGATGGAGAAATGCCAGATAACTTTACAATAAGAAATACTACTGCTGATGTTAAAGTCAAGGATGTTGATGAAATACAAGTTGATAAAGATAAAAGGGGTTTGTTTGTAAAAAAACAAAAAGAGATTCAAAGCTGGAAAAACAATTTGGAGGAAAGTTAATATGAAAACATCTATCAATAATGGAATGGAAGGTGGTCAGGTAGGTTGTCCTAGTGAAGAGAGTCAACTAAGCAAAAGGAATGATGGTGATGCTGATCAACAAGTATTGAAACAAAAAGAAACAATAAATGAAACTGTGTTGGAAAATAACAGTAGTGCAAATGAAGTCTCTGAAATTAATCAGCAACTGTTGGCTACTGTGGATGTTATGAAGCAAACTGTGAATAACTCTATAGACGACCAAAGCAGATCTGATCAGATAGTTGGTGGATTTCAGAATGCCACAGGATGTCCAGCTAATAATGTAACAGCTCTTGAGAATACAATTCTTGATAATTGTGAAGTGTCTACACGCAATGCATTCTCAGTGCTTCAGGAAATCAATGAAAATGAAGAGGCTACTCAGTAGCTCTCTCCTCAAAATACTGATATGCACAACAACTTACTGTGCTCTGACATGCACAAGCTTTCTTCACATGCAATTTCCCCTTCTATCACCCCTCCACCTAACAATGCAGTTTCTCCTTATTTATCCCTTTCTCTTCCAAAGCATATCTTCAATGACATAATCAACCTCTCTCCTTCAAATTCATCTAATAATCCCATCCCTTCTCAACCACTTATTCTAGATTCCTCAGCCAAAAAGAAGAAAGGTAGGCCAAAGAAACCGACTAATATGCCCACAACTGACTTGGACAATGGTACCAACTATTCCATAGAACAAATTGGCCTTGAAGCTTTGACTCATAATAAAAAAGGAAACTCTTCCACTGGTGTCCATACCAGAGCATCATCCTCATCATTATCTTAATGATTGAAAATATAGGCTTTTGGAATGTAAGGGGTGCGAACTCCATTGCCAAGAAACTTGAAATATCTAACCTTATTACTCAACACAGCATTCACCTTATGGCCATATCTGAAACTAAACTCAATCATAACACTACTCATAACGCTATCTCCAACATTAGACATGACTGGAACAGTATCCACAATCTATCCCAAGCTCCTTTTGGTAGATTGTTAATTTTATGGAATCCTCAAATCTACTCTTTAACCCCTATCACTGTCCACAGGCAGTTCATTCACTCGAAAATAATTCATATCCCCTCTTCATCTTCTTTTTACTTCACCACTGTTTATGCTGATAATAATGCTACTCAAAGGCAACTCTTTCTTGACATCCTTCCATCTCTTCAGCAGTCTAATCTTCCTTGGATCTGTCTTGGTGATTGGAACTGCATGCAACTATCTTCTGATAAGACTGGGGGTTCTCCATTAACGTATAATCAGACTCGTCCTCTAAACAAAGCTATCTATGATGCTAACCTAATTCCATCCACCACTTCAGGGGCTTTCTTTACTTGGAATAACAGCAGTAAAACTAGAAAGAGAACGTATTGTAAACTTGATAGAGTCTATGTCAATTACTCCTCTATTCTCAAATGGCCTAACCTCTTAACCTTAATCCCTCCGCCATCATTATCTGACCACTCCCCTCTCATCATATCCTGGGGGAAGGACACTGTGAGAAGACGCTCCTCCTTTTCATTTTTTAATAACTGGTCTAAACACCCTGATTTTTTAAAAATTGTTAAAGTATTCATTATTTTGGCAACCCTATGTTTGTTTTACAGGCTAAACTCAAGCATTTGAAGACTAAACTAAAGGACTGGGCTCAGCACACATATGGTAATGGGAATAGCTTATCTTCGTCAAGTCGTGAAAAATTACTTCAGGTTCAACTGGAAATTCAAAGATGCCCTGACCAACCACAGCTGATTATCACTGAAACCTCTCTTCTTAAAGACCTCTCCAAAGCACTCATTGAAGAAAATAAGATGGCAAAGCAAAAAACTAAATGTGAATGGCAACTGAATGGTGGTAAAAATTCTTCCACTTTCCATAAAAGATTAAAAATCCATCAATCTTCAACAAATATTTTTTCTATTCTCGATATGCATGGCCAGCCTTGTGATACCTCTGTCTCCATTCAAGAAGCCTTTATGGAGTATTTTCAGCATAATCTTGGGAAGACTCAGATTCCTTCTATCTCTTTGCCTCAATTTTTCCATTATCAACTCCCAAAAATTCCAGATGACATGTGTGTAGACTTGATCAAAGAAATTTCAGACAATGAAATCAAACAGGCTATCTTTGGATTAAACTCTAATAGTTCTCCTGGCCCCGATGGTTTTAATGCTCATTTTTTCAAAGTCTCTTGGGATATTATTGGTGGGGACTTGATCAAGGCTATTAAGAACTTTTTCAGACACAGTAAGCTTAACTCTGGTATTAATGCAACTAAACTTGCATTGAACCCTAAATCTAACCATCCAATATCTGTTGATCAGTTCAGACCCATTGCATGCTGCAATGTCATATATAAGTGCATTGCTAGGATACTGGCAGCTAGAATGATAACTCCTTTGAACGGTCTGATCTCCTCTAATCAGAGTGCTTTTCTGCCTGGAAGGGACATTACTGATAATATTCTTCTTGCTTCAGAACTTATGAAGGGGTAAAATAGGAAAGTAATTTCTCCTAGGTGTGTCCTTAAACTTGATATTCAGAAAGCTTATGACTCTGTTCAGTGGAAATCAATCATCTATATTTTGCATCAGATGAACTTCCCTATCCCATTCTTGTGTTGGATATATACATGCATTTCTTCTGTCAACTATTCGCTTAGTCTTAATGGTAATATTTTTGGCTACTTTGGTGCCACTCAGGGTATTATACAAGGTGACCCAGTTTCTCCTTACCTTTTCATATGTGTTATGGAGCTGCTCAATACTATTATGTCTGAAGCTATGCGAAATAAGTTACTTGATTATCATCCCCTATGCAGACAGAACAATATATCCTCTCTTCTTTTTGCTGATGACTTACTCTTATTCACTAAGCCTAATTCTAAATCCATAACTGGGGTTCTTAATGTGCTGCATTCCTTCAAAGCTTTAACTGGTCTGGTCATTAACAGAGGTAAATCTAAATTACTGATTACTTGTATCCCTGATGATGATAAACAGATGATTTACTCTCTGTCTGGCCTTGCTCCATTCAGTGATAATGAATACTATCTAGGGATGCCTCTTTGTGATTCTAGAATCAGAACATTCCACTGCTTACAATTATTTGAAAAGATTACTGGAAAACTTGCTAGCTGGAAAGTATCTCGTTTTTCGATGGTTGGTAGGCTTATAATTATCAAGTCCATAGCAACTTCTATGTGTGTCTATTATGCCAGAATTTTCATTCTCCCAGCCAAACTCATAAGCATGATCAACTCGGCACTGAATCATTTTCTATGGCATGGTAATCCTTTCTCTAAGAAAATGATTCCTATTGCTTTTAGTAAAATTTGCTGCCCTCAGGAAAAAGGTGGTCTTGGTATTATAAACATTAAGAATTGGAATTTCTCAATGCTATCTGCAAGAATTGACAAGTTATTAAGGAATGATAGAAATCTATGGGCTTCCTGGTGTAAGCAATATCTCATTCGTCATAACAACTTTTGGTTTATTGCTCTTCCAACAGACTGTAGCTGGTCTTGGAGGAATATCTTGAGAGGTAGGCAATTTTTCCTCCCTATGGTGCAACAGAGAATGAAAGATATTAACAAGATATCCTTTTGGTTTGATCCATGGTCGGCAAAAGGTGTCTCCTTAGCTAACATAATAGATTATGACACGAGAAGATCCACTGGTATTGATTGTAATGCTACCCTTTCTAGGTTCTGGGCTGATGATACTGTCTTTCTCCCAAACTGTAGCTCTGCTGTGGTTAGAACTGAATGGTCTGCTATTCATAGTAGGAACTACAATATCAGTTCTGTCCATATGACTTGGAATGACAGGCCGCATTCTGTTAAAACTGTGTACAAGGCTCTTGATCCTTCCATGCAACTTTCAACTTTTCCTTGGTATTCTCGTGTCTGGGATTCTAGGTCTATCCCTAAGGAAAACTTATTCATGTGGAAGGTTCTGAAGAATGGTATCCTATCTCTATGTAAACTCAAAGGATATGGGGTTATTCAATGTGATAAATGTCTGTTTTGTAGTACTGAGGTGGAAACGATTGGGCACTTATATTTCGAATGTGACTACACTTTACATATCTGGAGCACGATTCTGCAACGCTATGGGTACCACAGGCCTAAGAGAAGCTCTTGTATGGAATGGTAAAACATCTTTAAAGCAACTAGATGGAAGAATGAGAGAAGTAGATTTCTGCTAAGAATTTTGAAGAAAGTTTTGTACAGTGTATGGTTGGAGAGGAACAATAGGGTGTTTAAAGGGCAAGCTACCTTTAAACATGTATTGGTCCTTTCTATTACTAGTAACATTTAGGTTTGGTTTTGCTTCCTTTGTGATGGTCAGCTTGGTGTAATCCAATGTGTCTTTATTTTTGGTTTTTAATTATAATGGTAGGGGACCATTCAACCCCGCTTGCTTTGCAAAAATAAATAAATATTATTTAAACTTATTTAATCAATGGTCACATAATAAAATACTTTAGCTTGATTAATTCTAAAATAACTTATCTTAAAACCTTTAACTAATCCCAATCTTAAATAAAATTTTTTTTATAATAGCACTAATTAATAAGTTGTTTAACTTTTAAAAACTTGTTTTATTTAAAATTTAAAACTGTCACAGCATATACCCGAGACAACTTGAGTTAGAAACTACTTCTCCTTTTCTTCCTTTTTCTTTTTAAACTTTGTTTTAGTTTTAGATTAAAACTGTAGAAATTATTAAAATTTCCCGCGAGCTACACGATCCACCCTGACTTTTCCCATGACAAACTTTCTTTTTCCCGAGCCTAACTTCGAGTTCCCCCACGTTTTCCTTTTCCCCGTGTATTTTCGCGAATTCCATGAGTCGAACTCGAGTACTTCTTCTTTCCCCAATACTCTTCAACCAATATCAGGTACCAGAGATAATTCGTGCACGTGTACACGAGCTCTAACCATCTTCGGTCCTTGCCGAGGCCACCAGCAACACATCGACGATCCTCCCCTTCGATCCCGACCACCTGAGCTTCGAGATGAACACAAAATCGAAGTTGAACATATAAGCACCCAAAACAGAACTGGAAGCAACATGCAACCCCCTCAAAACCTGGAAAACTTCTCGTCTTCACTCCTCCGGTCATCGGAGGCTTTGGAACTCCGTCCATACCTTCTTCAATACCCAAGCAACCATCTTCCCAAATATTGAAGCACTCGATCACCTATAGCCACCATGCCGATCAAAACTGCTACATACCCCAAAACTAGGTTTTCAGGCTTCAATCCTCCACCACTGCTTCCACGATGATCGATTCGCTTATCTGACAATTTTCCCAAACTTCCCTATTACTCTACTACCATCAGCGAAGACCACGCCATCTCCGATCACCTGGATCATCTGAATTTCTTCTGAACCCAAACATAGAACATATTCGAACTGCTCGTTCGATCCTTCTCTAAAAATTTGGATTTCGGTTTTAAAAATCATGTTTTCGAATAAGGATTCGATTTATGTTTCTGAATTCACGAATCAGTGAAGTTGAAAATTTTCTTATCTTAAGCTTATACTGTTAATTCTGATTTCCAATGATATTTTCATATTTAAATTTAACTTAAACAAATTTCAAACCCTTCTCTATGACAAATCAAACAAGTTTTATTTTAACTTGAATCCAAACAAAGTTTGGATTAAAGAAATAAAGAGAAAAAAAATTTGATTTTTGAAATCAAAGCTGAAGCCTGGAACTCAAAACAGAGATGTACAACAACATGCACACACACAACTAAATACATCCATATACACACAGAACCATCTACATACAAACACAATTACTTCAGAAGTTAACATGCAATCATATTCACTTAATTTATTTTTATAAAAATGTTACTCACCTTTTTGAATTTGCAAAGAGTTTTGGAAACTGGATTGAACTGAAGCCCCCCTATTTCTTTTTGAAAAATTGAAAACTGTATATTGATATTGCTTGACTCCTAAAAGCTTTGATTTCTGATACTTGACTTTGCTTTTAAAACTTTGATAATTTGTCGGGTTGCCAGGTTGTATTTGCACTAGAAACTTGATTCTCAGGCTTGGAAGGTGCTAATAGGTTTTTGAACTACAGATTTGAGGAAAAATGCATTTACAGGCTGCAGCTTTGAAGATTTCTACAGGCCCTGAAAATGCTTGAAGTGTTTTTGAGAAAATGTTTGCAGGATTGTAAAAATGTTTTTAGGCTTGAGGTTGCAGGGTTTCAAGAAAACTTTGGTTTGCATATGAGAATATTTCAGTTTTGTGGCCATTGATTTTCTGAATTCAAAGAATAAGAATAAAGAAGGAACGGAAGTTTATATGATACAATTTGTGGTTTATTAAAATTAAAGAAAAGAAAATTAGACAAAAAGACACTTGTTAAATCTTGTTACATTTGTCATAAACCAAAGCTTACTTCATAACACATGTATTCAATGAAGTTTAAAAGAATGAACACATGTCATTTATTTTCAAATTATTTTTAAAAGCCTTTATTATTAATTTTCTTAATATGTAAATACTTTACTAATTCATAAATGCTTTTTATAAATTTATATATCCATTTTTCCTTTCTTATAAAAATAAAACTTTCAAAAGAAAATAAGATATAACCTAATTAGATTCCAAATATTATAATATAAAATTATTTAATCATTTTTACATGCTAATTTAAATGCTTTTGCATTTATTTACTACTAAATAAATATTTTCTAAATTTATAAAATTCTTTTGTTTTAAATTAATATAAAACAAAATTTATTTTGGTTATTTATATTTGAAGATAACAATTTTATCCATTTAAATAATTTAATTAAGGGATTATCACATTTTAATAGTTAAACTCAGATAATTATTCAATTACCTGATACCCAAAAATCTGGGTTATTACAGCTTCTAAGGCCAACACCATTCCAACTTGCATGGCACACAAGCATCTAAGTGAAGAGCACATATATGCACCTTTCAATGGAGTCGAAAGTGATCAACCAATCTACCTTCCGATGAAGTTGAAAGACATCAAGAAAAACCTTTGGACAAAGTTAAGAGAAATGAAGCAACATACCTTTTGACGAAGTCGAAAGGAACAAAGCAAGACAGAAAGAAGCTCAATCTTCGATAGCAGCCGAAGGGCACTCAAACAACCCTTTCGACTATGCCGAAAGCTATGAATAAAGAGGGACGTGCGAAAGGAAGAAAACAAACCTTCCGACTATGGTGAAAGCATGGGGTCGAAAGGTGCCAACCCACACCAACAAAAAATACCCTAGGGGCCAGTTTGGGGGAGGGGATTTCTTTCACTTCTCACTTGTATTCTTGAAGAATCTGTAAACCCTAATTCCTAAATCAAATTCGGGATTTGGTCAGTTTGTACAGTCTACTTCAATAAAATAGAGATATGATAATTTTGGATTATGCAACTATAAGAGATTACTATAACTTATGTTCTTGATCCTCTGATATCAATTTAGGTCAAATGAATACCTTTCGATCGAGTAGAAATCCCAAGCAAGCACATTTCCTCAAAGTTTTAGCTCAAATCCGCAAAATCACAAGTACAGACCACTTCGACCAAAGCGATACCCTTTTTAGATCAACTAATTCCAGAAACCATAAGTTCCCCAACTTAAGTCACCTTGTCTGCGTCAAAAGGTTGTTCCGACAGAATCATAATCAGATCAATCCAAAAGGATTTTCTGAAAGAGGAGTCAGCCATTCGACTACGTCAAAAGGTACTAAAGACATGATTTTGATCATCCCTACCAGCCTTAAAAGTGTTAGCAATCTTCATTTCTTCGACAGGAGGTTTCGATAACATCACTCATACTCCAAACTTCAGTTTGAGGTGTTGACAAGTTTTCTTTTCAACATTTTTGGCGCTAGAAGTAGGGCTCGAACCTCCGATCCCCTGTAACTTTCTGTAGGATCGTTTTCACCCTGTAGGGGGGGGGTGAATAGGGTGATACTAATAATAATAAAAATTAATGCGGAAATAAAAACAATAACAAAATGTAATGCAATAGAGATCACACACAAATTTAACCAGCTTCGGCAATAACCTACCTACGTGCTGCCCCCAAGGTTTCTACTAGAAATTAAGTAGTCAGGCGCTTACAAACACACGTAAACTCATGACACCCACTAACTTGACTAACCTAACTTTAAGCTCAAAACCCTGCCACAACTCAGCGACTGAGTTGCGAATTCTCCGAACTATGCCATGTAGTTCGTACCTTTCTTGTAACCTAGTTACACAACTAGAAAGTTACTCAATTTAAAAGTAAAATTACAAATGTAAAATAAAACTAAAAATAATAAAACAAAACCCTATTCTTTATAACTCAAGCCCAAAAATAAAAAATGAAACTGGCCCACTAAATTAATAAAAGACAGTCTTCCCTTTATTCTTTCTGTGGTAACTTCGGCCGCCTCTTTTATTTTTGTTCTTCTTCTCAAATTAGGGTTTTAATCATTTGAGTCGCCGGTTGAAAAATTGATGCTCGAAGCGTTTTCTGGTATGCTCTCAATTCACTTCGATGCTTCCTTGATCAGTTGAATTATTCATGGCTGCTTCAAATATGTCGAGCTCGAATGTTAAAATGGTATGCGATTTTTTCCTTTTTCAATTTTCGATAATACTTGAATTTAATTCGAGTTATTTTTTTGTGATTTATTTCAAAGGCTTGCTCTGGTATTTGCTTGAACTCGAATGCGAATATGCCGATGATGAACTGGGTTTTTGTAGGGATTAAAGCGCTAAATTTTCATTCGTATATTTTTCATTTGAATTCTTCACATGATTTGCTCCACCATACGATTTTTGATTGAACAATGTGATTAATCTGACTTGTTCATCTTTTCACCATTTAAATTTTCTTTTCATTCTTTACAGCTTTGACTTTAGCATCGTTCTTTTACGGCTCGATACTTGAATTTGAGATATTCTTATGACTTCGTGAAGATTGACTTGTTCAATTTGCTGACTTGTTGACATTTGAGTTTGATGATATATTTCTGAAAGAATTTCACCATGATACCCTCTTGACCATATTTGAACTGCTACTTGTTCATCATGTTGTATTATGAAAAAATCTAACAGCTTCACTGACATTTCACTGAGTTGCCATGTTCTCTTGTGCATTTAATGTTGACTGAACTAAACTTGTGTTTTCCCTGACCATGTCTTGTGCACTTTGACTATGTCTTCCACCCGACCATAATTATTTTTTCAAACTGCACATGTTCACTTGCATGTGTGTCACCATGTGTATACATACATACGTATGTGTATGTATATGTGTTGTGATTTGCTCGACTTTAATTTGTTCACTGCTGTGTTGAAACAGACTTTGATTATTGCTTAGTTGAGTGTATTTGTATCCTCTGGTCTCTGTTCTGGTTGGAGTTATTGTTTTGCTTCGAGTTAAATTTGATATTGAATCTGAGTGTAGCATGTCTGGTTCCATGTGATGCTTAAGTCTTCATGTTAACTCACCGGAGCATGTTTGAAGTGTTGTATGTTGTTTTGTGTGTACACACTGGTCTTGTGCACTTGTTACTGATTTGAGTTGTTTGTTGTGTCCACTGCTCTATTACTCGAGTGCTTGCTTCCATGTGTAATTCCCTTGCATTCATGTGAACCTTCATTTTGCCTTGATGTCTTCGTACATTTGCAATCTAGACTAGCTGGTTTGTTTTCATGTGTGGTCTGGTGGTAGCTGCATGTTTGCTTCGAGTTACCTGTGCAGTTTCTTCATGTTGTACATTTCAAGTCTATTTGCAGCTTTCCTTGTGTATGTTCTGGTCTAGTTGCACTTGCTCATTGTAATGACCCATAAATTTTAATAATTTTTTATAACGATTTAATTGAATTTTTGTGAAATTTTAAATAATAAAATTTTGAATTGAATATTTAATATTTGAAATACGTCTACTTTAACATAGCAAGTGGAGAAAATTTCATCTGATAATATGGAAGTTTTTTTATGTAAATTCTATTTTAATTCAAATCAGTTAATAACTGATGATAATAAAATGTATTCCAAAACTGAATATTTTTATACAATAAATTTGTAAATCATCTTCTGAGTGAGACGTCATCTTTCGTTTCTCCAAATTTAGACTGCTATTGCTCCATTTATCGTATTTTCAGCAAATTAGCAGCATTTTCAGTACCGAATATCGACTTTTGATATGATGATCGTACCACTGATATTTGTATACCGTTTTGATCGTCTCGTCGTGTTGATCTCTACGGTATATTCAATTATAAATTTCGAAGTCGGGAAGACAATGAAATCTATGGAATAGTTTCTATACCAGTCCGTATTTTTGAAACTTTTGAATTCTTTGTTGATTTGTTATCCACTGGTAAACCAACAGTCAATAGCCATGTACCTTTAATATTCTATGAATGCTACTCTTGGCTTTTGGTTATCCACTATTTCGATTTTCGTTCGGTGCCTTGAAAAAAAAGGAAAAAAATGAAAGAATTTTTATACAGTAGCTTACGTATGAAAAGGAATGTTGGTCACCTGAAGCTTACTTTCCTTCTTTCAAATTCCAACTCTATTGTTACCTGCTCTACATTCTGTCTCGACCCTCATTTTGCCACGCAGGCCAGCCTTACCGGCCTCTTATCCTTCGCCTATACCCACCCATGGCTACGGTCTACAACCGCCGAGCCAACGCTCCTCCCACCGCACAAAGCCAACTCCCGATACTAATCTCTCTCTCTAGTCATGCCTTCCCCTAGCTCTCCATCATTCACCCCACCGCACAGCAAACATTAACGCCGGCCAGCCGAACCCAGCCTCTCGCCACCTTCCTTCGCCCAATGCAGCCGACTCCATCCTCCTCCACAACCCTGACCACTTCATCACCTTGCTCTGACCATTGCAGCTCTTTTTTTGGTATGTTTATATAGAGATATTATATAAGAAGTTATATATTGGTTATATAAGTCTACTTTTGATTTTGGGTCATATTAGCCGTTTGGGTTTTGCGAAAAGCAATGTATTTTGTTTGCTGTAGTCATATTTTATATATATAGACATAGATATCTCAATTTTTGTATTAATTTATAAATACATATGGGTTATATAAGACATATATATTATCTGTTAGTTTACAATATATTAGTAATATAATTGGATATATATATAAATATATGTTTTGATATATGTTTGTGTAGGTATGGTATGTTCGTTTATATAAATTTATACAGATAGTAGGTTCTAAATGTATATGAAATGTTATATATATTAAAATAGCAGGTTTGAATATAATATATTATTATGTATGTAAGTTATATCATATTTAAAAAGAGATCAGCTTTGAACATTTTTTTCAGTATATATATGTAGTGGTGTCAAATGTTACTAGGTGTGTTTAAATCAAGTATTGGTTTTAAGATTTAAAGAATGTATTTTAAATATAACATATATTTGCATGTTGCTTTGTGTTTGTGTGATGAACCAGAATTTTGGATATTTGAAATGGGAATATTTAATTGATTTTAAATATTCAAAAGGGTAATTTTAACTTGAATTTCAAATATCACTATTTATTGGGTCATTTGATTATTGAATTAAACAATTAAAAATTGAGTAAATTGTTGAATCGGGAGTTTTAAGCCTTTTAAAAATAATTTGAAGGCTTGTAAAATCTATATTGATAATTCTAAAGGTAATAGAACTTTTAAAATTGAATTTAAAGGTGTTTTGTTCAGTTTTAAAAATATATCGTTTATATCGATAATTAAAAATAGCCTTCCGAGGCACAGTCTCGGAATTCAGCGAAACCAGTTCCATTGGATCCGTAATATTGTATTATTATCGGGCTTCAATTTTCGTAGTGTTTGGAGTTGTTGTGTGAGCGTACGATAGGTAAACGCCCTGAAACTAAATCGAAAATTTAATATTATAAATGGTGTGACGACCCGACTTCCATAGCCCAGAAAGTCGCATCGTTTTGAAGAAAGAAAGGGATAGAAAAGAGAAAAGAAGAGAAGAGAAAGAAACAACATCAGAATCTCACACAGCGGAACAAATAAATTATATTAATAACATAAACTATTACATAGTATACAACACTTATCAGAGTTTACACAGATTACAACACATACTAGACAGTTATAAACACCTGTCTAGTTATTACAACTCAATACAATACAAACACTATCACAGATATCAACACAGCGGAAAACTATATCTACGAACGCCGAAGCCTCCTGCTCCATTGCTCCTCCACAATTCGTCAAAGCTAAACCTGAATCCCTTGGCTACTCGTAAAAATTTGAGTACCCAAGAGTTTATATAAAATAGAAATAAACACTTGGGTCAGACATGGGTCTGGTGTGAGTAACAGGTTAAACTTGTTTAACTTCAAAACCTTTTGAAAGAAAAGGTATCACGTAAGACTCCCCACAAATAAACATGGGTAAGTTTTTACCTTACGCTAACCAAAACATTTGATAGGAAATTCGATTGTATTATAATAGAGTCTAGGGTTTTCAAGTAAAATACAGAAATAGCTGGAATGCTTACATCTCACGTTCCAACATAGTTGGGCACAACTAATTCGTACGGCACTTATTGGAAATTGGATTCCATACAATGGCAGAGCTACTGGGGTACCGCTCGTCACAGTACGGGGCCTAAATCACCGTACCGAGGATTACACCCAATCCCCTGCAACACAAAGCCAGAACCATCCCTTACTGGATAATCTCGAATAAAATCACCCCACAGATGGCCGTCGCCAACTGCACCACTAAGCCGAAATAAAGGAACACTCTAGACAGGGATGACCTTACTCTCAGTGGGTGCTACCCACGAAGCCTTGCTGCACCTCCCCTGTTTTAGCCATTCCCGGTTGATGAGGCTTGAGGTTACGATTACCTTTAATCAGATCACATCACTTAGAATGCTCATCGTCCTCCTGACGATGTTCTGAAAGCATTCAATCCATACAAGTTCGTTCCGGTTTCGAACGAAACTGAAGGCATTATCTCGTTACACTCGTTTTGGAATCACCCTCAGAGTTAACGACAATAACCCTTGCACTCTTGTGATAACCCTGATTTTTGTGAGTAATTTCATGATTTAATTTAGTTTGTATTTATTTGAAATTGCATTAAAAAAAAAATAGGAATAGGAAATTGATTTGCAGATACCAAGTATAAACCATGCACAGGTGCACAAGGCAGTGCACAAACATGCACACAGATTTCTGTGTAACAAAATTTGACAGAAATTAATAGATAAAAATAAAGTAACTGATTTAGAAATACATATGCATAAAGATAGAATTTTGTCTTTAAATAAAATAGAGTACAAAGAAAATAGGAAAAGCTAGGCTGAAATAAACTTAAAATTATTTAAAGAAAGAAAAAATTAAAAAGCTTAGGTATACATAAGTTATACATGTATATAGTCAATCAATCTCTGGAAAGAAACAGAAATTGCATGAAAATGGCATGAGTCCCTAAACAAGCACTTTATCTATTCTCAGTAATTTCTTTTATAAAGAAAATAATAACAATAATAATAGGAAGTCATGCAAATAACATGACCGGGGCAATGAGGTATATTTTCTGGAAAATATACCATGACTAATTACCCATTTTCTCTAAAATGTTAGAACAAGAGGCAGATCATAGTTGGTAGGGTAAAATTGGCATTTGGTAATTTCCCAAAACCCTAGTAGCAGTCAGAATTCATATAAGAAGACCTGATGTGGTAAGGTTTTATGTTGGCTCTACCTCTTAAAAAGAAAATATACAAAGTATAAAACCAGAGAAAATAGGAGAAGGCAGAAGACTAAAAAGGGGTTCATAAGGCATAGGAAGAAGAAGGATTAAGGTGAGTAATCTCACTGAAAAACTTTGGCATTAAGACCTGAATATTGAGGCAGCCAGTTTAAACTAATTTTCTTTTACAAGTTATGTTTTATGATTGGATGACTTTGGCTTGTGAATGATTTGTTTAAGGGTAAAACCTCTATCTGATTTACCCAGGAAAAATAAGAGTCATGTATTTATAAACTAAAATGTTTGTTTGAGATATGGGTTAACTTTGAGATTGGGTGTTTTCTTTGATAAGTTTTCTTTTTAAAGTTGTTTGTAAAATCCCCGGATTCAAGTAGTGGGTATATGGTCTAAAGGCAGAAAGAAATATGGGCTGTGACATTGTGTTGTTGCTTATGCCTCATATTAATTAAAAAGAAAATGTAGAAGTGCAATGTTGTACATGTGCTGAGCTTCTATGTTTTATGAAATACCCAAATCAAATATACTTGTGGTTTAGCCAGATCATGAATCTGATTGAACCAGAGGTAGGGAAGAATATATATATGTAACGACCCGCTATTTTGGACCATTCAAATCGACAATAAATCCACACATGTCGGACTTGAATAATTCAAAATAACAGATTGTAATAAAAATTTTGGCAAAACTCAGCATATGCAGTAAATAAATCAATCACAGAATCACAGACACAGAGTAATACAATAATACGCAGCGGAATAGATAAAATAGTAGTTCATGAAGCTACTATATACACATCAGAGTTAGGAATAAAATACAACAGAATATCTCGAGTACAGTGAAGTCTTCAGTACAACAGATGACTTCCCTAGACAAATCAACTAGAAGAGCTGAAAGCTGAGGCGATAGTTGGATCTCCAAAGGAAGCTTCAACTCCAAAGGTGAGTCACAAATGCTGTATCACTCGGTCTGACCCGAGCGTAAAGCAAAATACAAAACACTCGAGTCAGGATTAACATTCTTATATAAATAAATCCAACTCAAGTGAAATATCAACTGAAATACAAGTAACTTAAAGGATGTTTGGGATAACCATCCTCTAAGGGTCTTCAGAACTATCTACAAGATGGGAATATACAGTATACACCGTGGTCATTTCAATTAAATTTATACTTCAAAACCCAAATATCATTTCATTTCAAATATAACTATTTTCCAAAATAGTATAGATAGGTTAAATAATTTATAAAGTAAAGCATTTAATTTTCCTCAAGTCTCGCAAATCGATTCAAATCAACTTTAAATTCCAGATTCAAATTTTATTCAAAGCTCAATTCATCAATTAAATTCAGTTCTAAATATACCATTTATTTTTCAATATATTTCAAAGCTTTAATATTCAACATTTTCAAAGCTAAATTTAACGGTTTCATATAGCTCTTGATTTAACTTTATTATTATTTAATCGGGGAATATTCACTTAATAAATTCAATATCATTTAACTAGCCTTAAATTTCACTTTTACTAGATATTCCTTAAATTTATTTAAACAAGAAATATTCATTAAATTATTTAAATCAAACTCAAGTTATAAATCATATCTTAAATCCCAATTCCAATAAGCTTTAAATTGGTTTAATTAAATAAAATTCTTTACTAAATTCAAATTATCTTCCCAACCTTAACTTATTCAAATTTTTACCAAAATCTATTTTGAAATATAAATTTTAAATACTCGACCATATTATATGTATTTAATCAATCTTAATTAAATTAAATATCATTATTAAATCCATATAAATCATTTCCATTTATATATAATAATTTTAGGCTCAACGTTAAATAAAACCATATATTTCTTTCCAAAACCATAGAATTTATTTTCAAAATATTTATATATATGGACCAACGGTGTCTGTATATATATTTATCATAGGGTTAAGTGATACAGATATTTATCATTTCAATCCGAAATTTTTAAATATATACGGGTAGATATCATTTCGACCCGTAATCCCAATTTCAGTTCAAATGAAAATCGCTTGGGTTTATCATTTCAACCCATAACGAAATTCTCCTATTCTAAAGTCCGTCCGGGTATGTATCATTTCAACCCATAGTGAATTCTATACTAACAGGGAACTTGCAGAGTGATAACAGATACTAAAAAAAAATTATATAACAACAGGCATATATCATCAGTATAAATAACAGATACGGGTGTCAGATGTCACAGGTGAACAGATACAAATAATAGTAATAACAGGCATATAATACTAGATACTGATGTCAGATGTCACAGGTGAACAGTTATAGATAATAGCATATATAACAATGTAAATAACTACAGCAGCATATTTCAATTGCTATTTCAATTGAAATCAAATTTAAATATTAAAAGAACGTTAATCGTGAGTGATTGCTCACCTTTCGAGGCTAGAGATAATAGACAACGAAATGGGTTACGGATCTAAACACGAGTTCCAAATCAAAGCAAGATTGGGCACGAATTGACGAACAAAGCTGATCAATAAGAATAGACAAAAATCAAATCAGAATTGGATCGATGAAGATAATTGATATAGGTGAACTTATATAACTCTATACATCCTATATCCAACACATATTAAATTTAAAGATATATTTATTTCAAAATACATTGTTTCAAATTAAAAGACACATAGAAAAATCAAACACATTATTTACTCAAACAGCAAATGCCACTATGTAAATGAAATTTTAGTTTAAACCTAGCCTTACCTACTTATTATATTAAAACCCAACTTTTAAATTTAAGCACATACAAAGATTTAATTATTAAAATATGTACATGCAAGCTTAAGAAGGAACACGAGTTATAGGAAGATACAACTTTACTTACTTTGTATAGACTTGTATTCTATAGGCAGTGACGGTACAACAAAAATTTTCAAACTCATATAACTATTAAAATAATGTGTATATATTTATATATAAGATAAACCACTGCAACCCAAACATATACCCCTGACAATGTCAAATACATATAAAACTTTATATATATACTGACCAAAATAGAATATAACAATTTATTATACTTGCTGTAACAACACCATATAAGACTCATATATATACCTAACAAAAAATGTACATTTGTATTTATACAGTAAGCAAAATAAGAATTTCTATAACTTATATAAAGACCAACTTACAACTTAATATTATAATCACATAGATCCCATCAAACGGCAACCCAGAGAGTCACCAAAACTTGCTTTATAAAGTTTCATATATATACTGCAAATATAATATAGCCTATACCTACATACGAAAGCACTTTATATTATAAACAGCAACTATCATACATTATCCTATCATATGAATATATAATGCCAACAGACTATACATTGTCTATGCAAACCAAAACATACATATTCATCTGTTTATGTAGTTAAAGAAAAACTAATATGTGTAACATGTGTAACTATAGCCGAATTCTTTTTTTTTTATAAATGCACATGTAAACTCACGCAACTCAATACTTATATAATAAGACTAAAAAAAATCTATATATATAAACTTACGTGACAAAAATATGGCTTATATAATAGTCAGATGATATATACTTATACCTTAATATACTTTCTTTAACAAGGGATGTACACAAAACTAACTGTAGGTTTTAAAATTTTATAATACTAGTAAAATCTGGGAACAGATATATATTGCAGTGCCCAAAAATTTAGATCTTCAATGTCAAATAATATACATATATATAAACTAAACAAATAACATATATATACTAATATAAATGACCAAACACACACATATGTAGATATAAAAATACACATACTTACGTGCGAATGGAGGTAGTGAGGTTGGCGGGCCGAACAGAGGGGAGAAGAGGCGAACAAGGAAGAGAGCCTGAACGGGGAAGGTTCGGTAGGTGGCCAAAACGGGGCGAGCATGAGAGGGGCAAAGGGAGGCTGCACGTTATACAGATCCGGAAGGTTGGAGGTGGGCTGCGTGGTGGGTTTGCTGGACGTGGGTCGGAGATGTTATTTTGTGGTTTGAGGTGGAAGAGGAAGGGAGGGAGAATGGAGATGTAGGGAAGGCAAACGAAAATTGAAGTCTAGGATAGAAGGATGGGTTCGATTCAAAAGGGGAGCAAGCAGCACTTCACAGAATACACAAACAGTGATAAAAGAAAGGAGATGAACAGTTATACATTTATAAAGAAACGTATATCATTTGATTTCTCTCTGACACGTCAAAAGTAATAATAGCAACGCATGCTAAGATTCAGGTGAATAATTCAAAGCAATTTATTAGTGGTGTGGCCAGCGGTTCAAAATTTTAAAAGGAAGAAAATTTCAAAAGTCACAATTTCGGTATCGATACGATGTACGATTTCATCGTTTCATCGCGTACCGGGCCTCAGAACACCCAAATAAATATACCGTAGAGATCAGCACGACGAGACGATCAAAACGGTACACAGATATCAATGGTACGATCGTCCGATCAAAAGTCAATAATCGGTACCGAAAAATGCTGCTACTTTACCAGAAATAAGATAAACGGAGCAGTAGAAGTCCAAATTTGGAAAAACGAATTTCGCAGTCTGATTCAGAATGATCTGAATAAATTTTCTCCTGTTGACATATTTTGGTTTCGGAAAACTTTTAAATTCACTTTTATTAACCGGTTTGATTTGAAATGAAATTTCACAGGAAAACAAACTTCAATATTATCAAATGAAAATTTTCCAATTGCTATATTAAAATAGACGTATTCTAAATAATAAATTTTTATTTTCAAATTTTATTGTTTAAAATTTCACAAATTTCCAGTTAAAAATATTGTTAAAAACCATTAAATTTTTGCGGGTCGTTACAATATATATCTGGAAAATTACTCAGAACCATATGCTTACATCTTGATCCAGTGAAACCCATAGGCAAAATAATGTGCTAAAAAGTCACCTCACTCTTTTGTGATAAAATGATTGCTTCTGAGAATTTAACTTACCAAACTCTGGATGAATATATGTTGCTTGCATCATTTATGTTTCTCTGATTAAGAAGTGAGATGCAGAAGGGATTAGCACTGCTATGAAAAATATTAAAACACTTAGTAATGTAACTAAGGACTTGGGATCTTAGGGCTACCAAAGTATAGCTTGGCAATGGGAATATTGCAAGTTCACACATGGTATATCTATACCCAGGGGCCTGAGTGTGCTGGGTTAACAGAGAAAGGTCCCAAGCAGTGTGTGTTTAAAAGGAAGAAAGTAGCTAAAGTCCCTGATAAATTTGATAATGAATCCTAGGAATAGATTCAGTAGAGGTCTGGGCAAAATCCCTAATGGCCAGTAAAGTTGAAAAGGAGATGATAACTGGTTTGAAGTTTGTATTTGGTTGTTTTGATGCTTTATTGGTGAATCTTGTGGTTGTTTACTATGAACTAAAACATTGTGATCATATATAATTTGTTTGGCACTAATATGAATGCACATGCTTCACAAAAACATGCACACAGAAGATATGGAGTTTCTTATCCTTGCAAAGTACAGGAATATAAATGGAATTGAAATAAATCATGTTTTCAGTTAGATTATTCACACCAGACAAATAGTCTGACCCTTTTGTGTTCATGCACCATTGGGTGTCTCATATTTATATGGGGCAGTTCATGGTGATTTTGCAGGGAAATAGGGATTGCTTTGATCAGGCTTTGGATGTTAAACTGCTTAGGATTTGGATGCTATGTTTTTAAAAGTCTTTGCTGAAGCTAAATTAGATATTCATGTGGAACTATGTTAAGCTATTTGTTTAAGTTGCTTAGAAAAACCAATGTAATGTTATTTGCTGTTTTGTAAGTGTTGAATTTATATGTATCAGTTAGAACTTATGTATTTTGTTTTGCAAAATGCTTTGTTAAGAAAATGAATTTCAAATTTCAAGAACTGTTAGGCTAAAATGATAGAAAATCTGAGATTGAAGGAATTTGTAGTTATATACATATATAAAGATCTGGCATAAGAGAATCCTTGTGCAAGTCAAAAATAAAAATCTGATAAAAGGGTATAAGTTGCTTTGGAAAGAAAATGTTAGAGCAGACACTTTGTATCAGGGTAGTGCAAACCAGAATAAGGCTAACATGGCCATTTTCTCGAGCCTGGCTTAAGTCAACACCCAAGTGAGTTTAATTAAGCTTTTAGACCTGTTTCATAGCCAAGTATAGGGTAGGTTCAGACAGTTTTGCTCACAGAAAAAAAAAAAGAAAAAACAAAAATTGGGTTGAACTGACCAGCATGGCACTCGAACTTGTGACTTCTCATGTATAAGTTAGGCGCGTTTCCATTACGCCTAGATGTTGCTTGTGTTCTCTTAGGATCCACTTTATTATAGCCTGAGTTTGAACACACCTGCACAGAAACATGCACACACATGCACAAGTAAAGGCAAAGTTACCCAGTAAGGAAATCAGAAGCATATATGTGAAAATAGGAGCCTTGAGACATAGAATCAATAGTAATGCATTAATCTAAAAATTGAAAAAAAAACCTAGTTTTGAAAAAGAATCACCTTTGCTATGTAGAGAGTATTTTAAGCAATACTCAACAGGTTTCTACCTTCAAAATTTTATACTCTGATTTAGGTAGAAGATGACTTATATATCTTTATATATATAAGTTTAAGATAAAATGATTAAACCAATATTTATTGGCAGAAAGGTCCTGGATAGAAGAAAAATTGAATTAAATATTTTCTTGATTAAATGGCCACTGAATGTTTAAAAAAAAAAAAAGATTTTAGTGGGTCATTTCATTTGGTATCAGAGCTATGTTGTTAAATAACATAGCAAAAATTTTGTATGAATTTGTTTGCATTGAATGTATAGAGTGTTTACTGCTTTGGATGTTTTGCTTTATATATATTTACACTATTGATACTTATTATGACAGAATAAGTTATAAATTAAAATGAATTAATTTATAGAGCATTAGGCAAAACAGACTAACCTAAGTGTTATATCCATAGAGCTATGGTAGGACCCAGACATCAAAATGTAGGAACAAGTGAACCACCCATGGTGAATGTGCAAGAATTCATGAGGGCCATAAGAGATGGAGTAGGTAACAGGCAGGAAAATCCACATGAGGAACTTTCCAAACTACTCAAGACTTTTACTAATCTTGGAGGCAAAACCTTTGATGGCACAGAAGGAGTTATGGGGGTTCAAAATTGGCTTAGAATTCTGGAAAGAATCTTTGCAGACATGCAAGTTGAAGACCAAAGGAAGAGGCAAATTGCATCCAGGCAATTGAGAGGAGCAGCTTTGGATTGGTGGGAAGTTATCATAGCTGGAAGACCTGAAGGAGAAGTGACATGGGATCAGTTTAAAGCAATGTTGGAAGGCAGATTTATCCCTGCATCAGCTAAGGAGTCTTTACTGGAGGAATTCATCAAATTGAGGCAAGGGACTATGAGTGTCACTGAGTACACTCAGAAGTTTGAATCATTGGCAAAGTATGGTGCAGTGCTCATCACCACTGAGGAAGCTAAGAATGGCAGATATATCCAAGGGTTGAACTCTAGCCTTAGTAGAGCCATGCTACCATATAAGGATAGAACTTTTGATCAAGTTTTGGATTTGACTCTGAGCATTGAACAACATGATAAAGCTAGAGAAAATTTCAGAGCATTCAAAAATAGTCAGAACAAGAAGGGAAAGGGTAAATTCCACCCTTATGATAAAAAGAAAACAGACATAACTTCCACCAAGAAACCAGAAGAAGCTAGAACTGCTGAAGTTAAGAAGAAGATCACTTGTTACAACTGTGGACAAGAAGGGCACATGAAAAATAGGTGCACCAATCCTAGACCAGCATCCTTCAATTGTCACCATTGTGGGAAGGAAGGTCACATAAAAAGGAACTGCCTAGATTTTAAGCAAGGAAAATTAGGGGCTTTGGAAGGGAAAGGCAAGGCAGCTGAGGGATCAAATGTTGAAAGGCATGGCCAAGTTGAAGGTACTTTGCTTATCCATTCAATACCTTTAACAGTAGTATATGATACTGGGGCTACCCATTCATTGATCTCTCATGATATTGCACAACAATTAAAATTGAATTGTATGATTGTTGATAAACCACTACTAATTAAAAGCCCTATAGGTAGTTCATGTGTTATGGGTATGATGTGCATGCAACTGGGATTAAATATAGGAGGACATGTGTTTGAGTCAAACCTATATGTGTTGCAATATCCAGACATAGGAATTATTTTAGGAGTTGATTGGTTGAGTAGATATAAGGCTATCATAAATATGGAGACATCCACCATATCATTGAAGGTTTCTGAGGGACAAAGAATAACTGTTCTATGTGAGGCAAACAAAAACAAAAGTATAGCCAACCTTTCTGCATTGTCAAATGAAAAACCCATGCCTGCATTAGAAGAGATTCCCATAGTTAATCTATATGATGATGTGTTTGGGGAAGTAAGAGGAGTTCCTAACCACAGGCCAGTTGAATTTTCAATAAGAATAATTCCAGGAGCTAGCCCAGTGGTTAAAAGACCAACCAGAATGGGGCCTAAGGAATTGATGGAATTGAAAAAGCAATTAGTTGAACTAGAAGAAAAAGGTTTTATTAGACCCAGTAGCTCATCATGGGGGGCACCAGTAGTCTTTGTTAAGAAGCATGATGGATCTCTGAGATTATGTATTGATTATAGGGAATTAAATAAGGTCACAGTTAAAAATAAATATCCCTTACCAAGAATTGATGATCTCTTTGATCAATTGAGTGGTGCAAAAATATTTTCTAGACTTGATTTAGCTTCAGGCTTTCATCAGATGAAAGTAGAAGAGGAAAGCATCAAGTATACAGCTTTTAACACCAGATATGGGCTTTATGAATTTTTGGTAATGCCATTTGGCTTAACAAATGCTCCTTCCTATTTTGTTGATTTGATGAATAGGATTTTTAGAGAATACTTGGATAAGTTTGTATTAATATTTATTGATGATATATTAATTTATTCTAAGTCAGTTAGAGAGCATGAAAACCATTTGCATTTGGTATTTGAGAAATTGAGACAGGAAGACTTGAAAGCAAAGTTTTCAAAATGCACTTTTTGGCAGAATGAAGTGAACTTTCTAGGCCATATTATATCAGAAGAAGGAATAGCTGTGGACTCCAATAAAGTCATTGCAGTGCAAGCTTGGAAAAGGCCTACTAATGTCACTGAAGTCAGATCATTCATGGGAATGGCTGGTTACTATAGGAGATTTATAAAAGATTTTGCAAAAATCTCAATTCCATTAACCAGATTGACTAGGAAGAATCAAGTATTCAATTGGACTGAGGAATGTGAAAATGCCTTTGGGAAATTAAAAGAGGCACTGGTACAAGCTCCAATTCTTAAAGTACCTGAGGGAAATGAAAACTTGGTGGTATATACTGATGCAAGTGGACAAGGGCTTGGAGCAGTATTGATGCAACAACATCAGGTAATAGCTTATGCTTCTAGGCAGTTGAAATCAAGTGAAGTGAGGTATGCTACTCATGACCTTGAATTGGCTGCTATAGTGTATGCCCTTAAACTATGGAGACACTATTTGTTAGGAGCAAAATTTGAAGTATATACAGACCATAAATCCCTCAAATATTTGTTTTCACAAAAAGAATTAAACATGAGACAGCAAAGATGGATTGAACTCTTAGCCTCATATGATTTTGAAATATTATACACACCAGGTAAGGCTAATAAGGTAGCAGATGCCCTAAGTAGACAACATGCTAAAGTAGCTAAATTAATGATAGAAGAGTTTAACACTTTATCATTATTAATTGATTCAGAGATAAAAAGTGATAACCTAGAAAACATGAGCTTATGCAGTGGGAAGGTAGAGATGGGAAAATTAAGTTTTATTACTCTGGGATCAGAATTGAAAAATAAAGTTGCAGTGCTACAAAACCAAGATCCATTTTTATTTGGAAAGAAGACACAAATATTAAATGGTGAGACAGTAGAAGGTTTTCAGTTGGATGATCAGGGCCATCTGAAGAAAGGAGAAAGGATATGTGTTCCAGCAATGGATGAGTTGAAGCAAGAAATTTTGGATGCTTACCACAAAAGTAAATATACTATACACCCAGGAAGCACAAGAATGTATCACAACCTCAAGAGAGATTATTGGTGGAGTGGTATGAAGAGTGCAGTGGCAACCTATGTATCAAAATGTATGGTTTGCCAGCAGGTGAAGGCTGAGTATCAAAAACCCTCAGGAATGCTTCAACCTTTACAAATACCACAGTGGAAATGGGAAGACATATCAATGGATTTTATTGATGGTTTGCCTAGAACTAGGAGGGGAAATGATAGTATTTGGGTAGTGGTTGATAGGTTAACCAAGTCAGCCCACTTTATACCAGTGAAATCAGAAAGAAATGCTAATACCCTAGCCCAGTTGTTTGTTAAAGAAGTAGTCAGACTGCATGGTATACCAAAGACTATAGTAAGTGATAGAGATACTATCTTCACTTCAAGATTTTGGCAGAGCTTTCACAAGGCAATGGGGACTGATTTATGCTTGAGTACAGCATACCATCCTCAATCTGATGGCCAAACAGAAATTGTGAACAAATTGCTTGAAGACATGTTGAGAGCATGTGTATTGGATTGGGGAGGAAGCTGGGAAGATTACATATATCTAGCTGAGTTTGCATATAATAACACCCATCACAGTAGTATAGGCATGGCCCCCTTTGAAGCTCTCTATGGAAGGCCATGTTTGTCACCTTCAAGTTGGCATGAGTCTGGAGAAAAAGTGGTCTTAGGACCAGAAAATGTGAAGGAGACTTCTGAAAAGGTAGCCTTGATCAGAAAAAGAATTAGTTCTGCCCAAGATAGGCAAAAGAAATATGCAGATCAAAGGAGAAAAGCAGTACAATATGATGTTGGGGATTATGTGTTCATCAAGATATCACCCATGAAAAAGGTTCTAAGGTTTGGGAAACAAGGAAAGTTGATTCCTAGATATATAGGACCATATAAAATTCTAGAAAGAATAGGGACAGTAGCCTATAAATTAGAATTGCCAGAAGAAATGAGAGCAATGCATGATGTCTTTCATGTGTCTCAACTAAGGAGATGGGTTCATGATAAGGAAGCAATATTAGAATCCTCTAAAGATGTGCAGATTGATCCTAGGATGATCTATGAAAAAGAACCAGTGGGCATAGTTTCTAGAGAAACTAAGAAATTGAGAAACAAAGAAATTAAACTGGTAAAAGTACAATGGAGTCTAGACCCAAATGATTGCACATGGGAAGTGGAGGATAAAATCAGAAATGATTATCCCCAGCTGTTTGATTGAAGGAAAGGTAAAATCTATATATATGTACATACTACTGAATGTGTTGGTTGAATATGCATTGTGATTTTTATCTTGTGTTGATATGCGTAGTGCTTAATAGGTGATTAGTTTGAAAATGGTTTTGAAATCAGAAAAAAAAAAATTCACTTTTCTGAAGAAATGATACTTAAGTTAAGTATGAAAGAATTGTGGGACACAATTCCTAAAAGGAGGGGTATATGTGATAACCCTGATTTTTGTGAGTAATTTCATGATTTAATTTAGTTTGTATTTATTTGAAATTGCATTAAAAAAAAAATAGGAATAGGAAATTGATATGCAGATACCAAGTATAAACCATGCACAGGTGCACAAGGCAGTGCACAAACATGCACACAGATTTCTGTGTAACAAAATTTGACAGAAATTAATAGATAAAAATAAAGTAACTGATTTAGAAATACATATGCATAAAGATAGAATTTTGTCTTTAAATAAAATAGAGTACAAAGAAAATAGGAAAAGCTAGGCTGAAATAAACTTAAAATTATTTAAAGAAAGAAAAAATTAAAAAGCTTAGGTATACATAAGTTATACATGTATATAGTCAATCAATCTCTGGAAAGAAACAGAAATTGCATGAAAATGGCATGAGTCCCTAAACAAGCACTTTATCTATTCTCAGTAATTTCTTTTATAAAGAAAATAATAACAATAATAATAGGAAGTCATGCAAATAACATGACCGGGGCAATGAGGTATATTTTCTGGAAAATATACCATGACTAATTACCCATTTTCTCTAAAATGTTAGAACAAGAGGCAGATCATAGTTGGTAGGGTAAAATTGGCATTTGGTAATTTCCTAAAACCCTAGTAGCAGTCAGAATTCATATAAGAAGACCTGATGTGGTAAGGTTTTATGTTGGCTCTACCTCTTAAAAAGAAAATATACAAAGTATAAAACCAGAGAAAATAGGAGAAGGCAGAAGACTAAAAAGGGGTTCATAAGGCATAGGAAGAAGAAGGATTAAGGTGAGTAATCTCACTGAAAAACTTTGGCATTAAGACCTGAATATTGAGGCAGCCAGTTTAAACTAATTTTCTTTTACAAGTTATGTTTTATGATTGGATGACTTTGGCTTGTGAATGATTTGTTTAAGGGTAAAACCTCTATCTGATTTACCCAGGAAAAATAAGAGTCATGTATTTATAAACTAAAATGTTTGTTTGAGATATGGGTTAACTTTGAGATTGGGTGTTTTCTTTGATAAGTTTTCTTTTTAAAGTTGTTTGTAAAATCCCCGGATTCAAGTAGTGGGTATATGGTCTAAAGGCAGAAAGAAATATGGGCTGTGACATTGTGTTGTTGCTTATGCCTCATATTAATTAAAAAGAAAATGTAGAAGTGCAATGTTGTACATGTGCTGAGCTTCTATGTTTTATGAAATACCCAAATCAAATATACTTGTGGTTTAGCCAGATCATGAATCTGATTGAACCAGAGGTAGGGAAGAATATATATATATCTGGAAAATTACTCAGAACCATATGCTTACATCTTGATCCAGTGAAACCCATAGGCAAAATAATGTGCTAAAAAGTCACCTCACTCTTTTGTGATAAAATGATTGCTTCTGAGAATTTAACTTACCAAACTCTGGATGAATATATGTTGCTTGCATCATTTATGTTTCTCTGATTAAGAAGTGAGATGCAGAAGGGATTAGCACTGCTATGAAAAATATTAAAACACTTAGTAATGTAACTAAGGACTTGGGATCTTAGGGCTACCAAAGTATAGCTTTGCAATGGGAATATTGCAAGTTCACACATGGTATATCTATACCCAGGGGCCTGAGTGTGCTGGGTTAACAGAGAAAGGTCCCAGGCAGTGTGTGTTTAAAAGGAAGAAAGTAGCTAAAGTCCCTGATAAATTTGATAATGAATCCTAGGAATAGATTCAGTAGAGGTCTGGGCAAAATCCCTGATGGCCAGTAAAGTTGAAAAGGAGATGATAACTGGTTTGAAGTTTGTATTTGGTTGTTTTGATGCTTTATTGGTGAATCTTCTGGTTGTTTACTATGAACTAAAACATTGTGATCATATATAATTTGTTTGGCACTAATATGAATGCACATGCTTCACAAAAACATGCACACAGAAGATATGGAGTTTCTTATCCTTGCAAAGTACAGGAATATAAATGGAATTGAAATAAATCATGTTTTCAGTTAGATTATTCACACCAGACAAATAGTCTGACCCTTTTGTGTTCATGCACCATTGGGTGTCTCATATTTATATGGGGCAGTTCATGGTGATTTTGCAGGGAAATAGGGATTGCTTTGATCAGGCTTTGGATGTTAAACTGCTTAGGATTTGGATGCTATGTTTTTAAAAGTCTTTGCTGAAGCTAAATTAGATATTCATGTGGAACTATGTTAAGCTATTTGTTTAAGTTGCTTAGAAAAACCAATGTAATGTTATTTGCTGTTTTGTAAGTGTTGAATTTATATGTATCAGTTAGAACTTATGTATTTTGTTTTGCAAAATGCTTTGTTAAGAAAATGAATTTCAAATTTCAAGAACTGTTAGGCTAAAATGATAGAAAATCTGAGATTGAAGGAATTTGTAGTTATATACATATATAAAGATCTGGCATAAGAGAATCCTTGTGCAAGTCAAAAATAAAAATCTGATAAAAGGGTATAAGTTGCTTTGGAAAGAAAATGTTAGAGCAGACACTTTGTATCAGGGTAGTGCAAACCAGAATAAGGCTAACATGGCCATTTTCTCGAGCCTGGCTTAAGTCAACACCCAAGTGAGTTTAATTAAGCTTTTAGACCTGTTTCATAGCCAAGTATAGGGTAGGTTCAGACAGTTTTGCTCACAGAAAAAAAAAGAAAAAAAAAATTGGGTTGAACTGACCAGCATGGCACTCGAACTTGTGACTTCTCATGTATAAGTTAGGCGCGTTTCCATTACGCCTAGATGTTGCTTGTGTTCTCTTAGGATCCACTTTATTATAGCCTGAGTTTGAACACACCTGCACAGAAACATGCACACACATGCACAAGTAAAGGCAAAGTTACCCAGTAAGGAAATCAGAAGCATATATGTGAAAATAGGAGCCTTGAGACATAGAATCAATAGTAATGCATTAATCTAAAAATTGAAAAAAAAACCTAGTTTTGAAAAAGAATCACCTTTGCTATGTAGAGAGTATTTTAAGCAATACTCAACAGGTTTCTACCTTCAAAATTTTATACTCTGATTTAGGTAGAAGATGACTTATATATCTTTATATATATAAGTTTAAGATAAAATGATTAAACCAATATTTATTGGCAGAAAGGTCCTGGATAGAAGAAAAATTGAATTAAATATTTTCTTGATTAAATGGCCACTGAATGTTTAAAAAAAAAAAAAGATTTTAGTGGGTCATTTCAATTCTGAATCTTCATCTTCACTTGAGATTCACGACCTATCGTTAATTTGGATCGATGTGGTATTCGGATATCCAAATCTGGAAAACCCGATCCCGGTCTCATTGAAATCCAAAACGTATCTTTTAAGGCCAAGTTGTTTTAAAGTTAAAACAATTCAATTCTTATCTATATACACAGAGATAGATAATTCAATAGATAATCTACATTATCACAAATAGATAATTCATATTATCATTCCAATTCAACCAAACATCCATATCATAGATCAGCACATCTCTTATCAGAGATATCAATAATGCAAAGCATTTCATATCATTCATCTATTTCTAAGTAATGATTTTTATCATCTCTAATTAATTTAAAGTGAATTAAATTAATTAATTCATTTTATAAATCCTGGTTACTTAATTATTAATTAAACCAATTAATTAATCATACTTTAAGTATCATCCTAATTAATCATTCCTGATTAATTATACTCTAATTACTTTAAGTAATTAATCACTAATTAATTTCACAAATTAATTAACTTAAACCATTTCAGTAATTAATCTTAAATTACTTCATTAATTAATTAATTATACTTAATTACATTAATCCTTAATTAATTACAATTAATTAATTACAATTAATTAATTACTTTAATCCTTTATTATTGATTAATTAATTTTAATTAACCAATTCTTAATTACATCATTTAAATTAATTATATTTAATAATTAATTCTTAATTAAACCACATTTATTAATCACCTTTGATTAATCACATTTAGTAATTAACTACCCTTAATTACTCTTCCATAAATTAATTACTCATTAATTAATTATCTTTTAATTGATTCTTGATTAATTATTCAAAGTAATTAAACTCAAATTACTTTTATTAAATCATCCTTAGTTAATTACATCCACTAATTAACTTTAATTACTTTCCTAAGTAATTTATACTTTCACTAATTTCATTTAAGTAATTATCAAATCACCAAGTGATTATTTTAAATTAATTAAACAAATTAATTTAAACTTATCAAATTTATTTAATTAATTACCTTAAGTAATTAATTCATTTAATTACTTCCATTAAATAAATTATACTTAACCCATTTATAAATGATTATCATTAGTTAATTAATCTAATTGATTATCAAGATTAATCACATTAATTAATTATTTAATAATCTCTAATTTAATGATCTCTCATTAATTATTAACCATTCTTTTAATTACTTTCTTTAAGTAATTAATCTTTAAATCAATTATTTATTAACTACAATTTAATAAACTATTAATTACCAATTAATTTTTTTCTAATCACTAAATTAATTGCTTAATTAATCTTTAAATTACTTGATTAATAAATTCTAATCATTTATTAAAAATCTATACTTATTTAAATAAATGATTCTTCCCAAATTAATTAACCTCTAATTAATTAACTTATAATCTTAATTATTTAATTAATTAACACTAACCTATTAATTAATTATTCTTTAATTACCTTATTAATTTAATGACTCCTAAATCATTAAGCCTTAATTAATCTTTAAATTAAAGTATTAACCTTTAACTACTTTAATTATTATTAACAAAGATTTTAAAACATTTTACTTTAAAATCTTTCTTTAATTCATTTCAAAATTAAAGATTTAAAATAAATTACAATTTAACTTTAACCAAATTTAAATCTAATTTACAAAACCCTTTTTAAAACCAAATGTTAAAGAAACACTTAATATTTTAAAGATTTTTAAACCACTTTATTTAAATTCAAACCCCTTTTAAATTATTCTTTAAATATCTTAAATTTGTTAAAACTTCTAAATTTTATAAACTTATATATTTCAAACTAGGATACAAATTTAAATTGAATCCATACTCTAAAATTTTGATTTAAAACTTTGTTTTAAATCCTGCTCTATATATTTAAACTCATTTTAAATTTTTAAAAACACTGTCAGATTTTTTTTAAAACTTTTATTATCAAATCTACCTGAGTCTCCCCTCTTAAACCCCGAGTCAAAACCCAATTATCCCGAGTACCCTTCGAGTTTTCCCGCGTCCCTATTCCTTCGAGTCGAATGCAAAGAAACTTCGAGCCAAACACGTACCCGTCTCTTCTTCCCCAAACTACAAGTCTTCCAGATGCACGAAGATCACCGTGCACATGCACATCGATTCCGATCATCGATGATCACCACCACAGCCATCGACATGACGACCCCGACCCTCTTGATCCTCTCGACCACCCCGATCGGCGAATTTCCTATTGCAATGAAATCGAGCCTCACAGCACTCATCAGAATTAAACTCGAACGACCCAATTCGCCTATCGACGACGATCACGTCGACTAGAAACCCCGGCCTTCCTCCCAGAGCAGCATAACACTTCAACTTCGCGATCCCTTATCTCGCGTTCGAGCTCGATGCGCCATGGTCGTCGAGATCATCTTGACACCATCCCAGACAAAACATAACATCAAAACCCTACTTCACTCTCCCTTAGCCACCACGGCCGATGATAAATCTGACTACCATTTTTCCCGAGACCACCAATCTACCAGCTACCCCTGACATCAATCCCGACCCACAATACCACGTCGATCGTCGACAATCGTCGAAAGTACCAATTCCGTTCAACATGAATTATCCCAACAATAATCAATCTAAAAATCATGATATTCATATTAAAAATCGTGATTTTCTACCACGAATCCATTCATGCCATCCAAACCTAAAATTGAATTCATTGATTTTTTCCTATATGTATATTTTACTGTTATTTCTCCTTTTAAAATTATTTACTAAATTAAAATTTCTGAAACCATTTTTATAATCAATATTATACTATAACAATCATTTTGTTTTTTTTAAAATCAAAGCTTAATATGGTTTCGATTGGGAGTTATGAATTTTTAAAGGCAAAACAGGAGCCTGTGAATTAACAGAGACCAAAACTTTATATAAATATATAAACAGACATGCTCATCATACACATATATATAAATTCAAATTATATTCAAGCTGAAAACTTCCATGCAAACCAATATTATTTCACAGCTTATCACATGCATCAAAGTTTAACCCCAGATTTAAACTGTTTTAAAAGAAAAAGGGTTTACTCATTTGATAAATAACAGAGGATAGGCTTGTATATGTATATAGACAGGCTTCAAAAAATTTATACCAATTCATATAAATACAAATTAAGAACTTCAATACAAGCCAATATCATCACATGCAAGCATATATCATATACTTAAGTTTTAAAAATGTAAGTTACTCACCATATTTTTTAAACAGAGAAATTACCTAGGCTTTAAATTTTGATTTTTGCCATTGCTTTTGATTTAAAACTTGAATACTTGATTTGCTAGCTGTTTAAATTTGCATGTTGCTTGATGTTACTGGATCTTGCATGCAGGCTAATCTTGTTGAGATATTGCTTTAGATTAGGTGTACTTGCTTTTGACTTGAAAAGAAAACAGGCTTTGATTCCAGGTTGCTTGTTTTCATATTGCAGGCTTTTGTTTTGGAAATAAATTACAGGTTATTGTTCTTTTGATTTGAGGGGTTTGATTTTGATAAATTTTGGTAGAGGAATGTTTGATTACTGATTGTTTTTAAGAGGAGAATTTTGTTGATAACTTGTTTAAGTTTCAGGTTTAGTTTTTGAGAAATTGTTTACAGCTGAATTCTTTTAAGATTTGAAAAGAAATAGAAAAGTAATGAGAATGAGAAGTAAATGAATATATAAGTAAATTTGTGATTTAATAAAAATAAAAGAAAAATGAAAATTAAAACTTGACATTTGGCATTTACTCTAATTCACTAACTAACACATGTCACCATGGTTACTTAATAAATTAACACTTGTCTTTTTAATTAATTTATATTTATTTTAAATGTAAAAACCTTTTTCTTTATTTATTAAACATTTATCTATTTATATATATTACTTATAAAGAAACAAAACTAATTATATTTATAAGTAAAAGTTTATACATATATTTTAAAATCCAAATATTTAAAATATCTATCTTTGAATTTCAAAACTAATTTACATTCAAATTCAAATTATATTTAAAATCCAATTTAAAGTCAAGTTATATACATACATATATAACTACACATTCAATTTGAAATAACAATTCTATTTTATTAAGGTCTATTTATTTAAAAACAATACACTATTAATATTGTTTGAAAATAACTCATTAATCAATTTTAAAATAATTTATAAAAGAGATTATAAATTACTTCTATTATTACATGAATCAACATATCATATATGAATTGTATTTTAAACTTATATATATATATATATATTTATTCTCTTAAATCATATTAAGCAATATTTAAAAAGAAAATAAATTAAACCTTATTATTAATCTTATTTCAAAACCATATAGTTATTTTGTTTAAATAGCTTTGAAAAGCTTATATTAAATAAATCCAAATCTCCAAACTATCAATATATATATATATATATTAGAAATTTAAAACAAGACTTTTATTTATTATTTAAATTACAAACCCAACCTTATCTATTTACAATATATACAATTATATATATATTATAAATAGAAATCATTTTATTAGTATCTAAAAGATAAATTCACTAATTAAATATTTATTCAATTAGATTATTAAACCAATTCAAATATTTATTATCAAAGATTAACAAATCAATTTAATTATTTAAACAGATTATTAAATTGATATTGCGGGGGGTTTCCGGGATATCACATTCCTCCCCCCTTAATATAATTTCGTCCCCGAAATTTAAAACAAAGGTAATTTAATAATCTATTTAAATCACAACCATATATTATCATCCATATGCTAACAACCATAGCAGCCAATTCATCCAATCAAACAATTCTAATTATCCAGACAAAATTCTGGATACAATTTCTTCGAGTTTCCCCAAGTATATATATATACCGGGATACTCGCTCTACAGAATCCAAACAATCAATACTACTAAACTACAAAACTCCTACTCATCTAGATCTACAAAACTAAACAAGATATCAGACTACAAACGAGTCTGACTCAACAACCAAATCCTCCAGAACTGCTGATTCCTAAACTAGAGATAGATCAAACACGTTCTCCCTCAGAGATACGTAAAACACAACGAATTCCAGTCATCCAAACTGACCATTCAATCCAGTAGATCAAACTCTTATCCAAATCAGAACACAGAAGAGATCCAAAACAACTCGGAGCTGACTTCCCAGACTTACCCAATCTTATAGCTCCCTTTTACCAGAGAAAACTTCAACAACAACGAAGTCTCCAACTTTGAATTCTAAATTCCTTCGTCTCTTATCCACAAAATCTTTCAGACGATCCTGGGCTGCCTACAAATCCTTCCTGATCAACTCAACCTTCGCTGATGCTTCTGGAAATAAACAGAACCAAAAACAACTCAACAGAATGATCCTCTTAAGATCAACCAAGACCAAGAATACCAACTTTACTCACAAATATCAGAAGACTGAACTAACTTCTCCTATCTGGAAAAGACAAACAGGAGCACTCGCCAAACTGCTTTCGCTGCACCACTCTCATCTGGAAAAGAATGAAAATGCTGATGAAGAACACAAGCACAAACTGGACAACACATCCCAGAAAATCTCAGATAACTCAAAAGAATACTCAAACTATCGCAAGTTACTTTTGCGATCAACCCATCCTAATTCCAAATAAAACTGTTCTCTCTTTACCAATCAGAACAGTTCATACTTAACTACCCAATCCATCGAAGAAATGGATCCACTCTACTGCTTCTGAACTTCACCTTCAAAAAAACTGCTCAGCCAGAAAATTTCCTGCCAATGTAAAGAACACTCCGAGCTGCAACGCTGCCACCGATGCCAAAGACTTCCAAACCAAAGCTATTCGAGAAACGCGGACCTCCAAACTAAACAGAATCACCATGCTGAACTCAGCCACAACACCGAAGCAGACACACTTCCTTAACTTGTTCCAAAAGAAAAACATCTTCGAAAACAATCCATAGTCACTGCATCTCATTACACAGCTACTCTTCCTGAGGTATCAAGATACCATTACTCGCTTCTGTCTAATCGACAGATCCAACTCTACTCATCCAAACTACAAAGATAAACTCCGAACCTTAACAGGTTTCTTCAGAGATTGGTGAAATCCTTACACCACTGCAAAGTTTACTCGAGACGGTATTAGGTCTATAGTCTCGACAGATACACTTCCAACTTCAAACATTCAAACTTCAACCATTGGTAGTCGTGTTTCACACACCACCACCCTATCTACCTTTATAACTCATATTGGAGAACCTGTACGGGTAACCCAACAAATAGGTAGAAATAAATATATATATATAGTTATATAAAAATTACAAATACGCTCTCTCAAGATAGACACCACTCCAGAGCTTAGGTATTCACTCAACCAACTGCTCTGATACCAAATGTGACGACCCGACTTCCATAGCCCAGAAAGTCGCATCGTTTTGAAGAAAGAAAGGGATAGAAAAGAGAAAAGAAGAGAAGAGAAAGAAACAACATCAGAATCTCACACAGCGGAACGAATAAATTATATTAATAACATAAACTATTACATAGTATACAACACTTATCAGAGTTTACACAGATTACAACACATACTAGACAGTTATAAACACCTGTCTAGTTATTACAACTCAATACAATACAAACACTATCACAGATATCAACACAGCGGAAAACTATATCTACGAACGCCGAAGCCTCCTGCTCCATTGCTCCTCCACAATTCGTCAAAGTTAAACCTGAATCCCTTGGCTACTCGTAAAAATTTGAGTACCCAAGAGTTTATATAAAACAGAAATAAACACTTGGGTCAGACATGGGTCTGGTGTGAGTAACAGGTTAAACTTGTTTAACTTCAAAACCTTTTGAAAGAAAAGGTATCACGTAAGACTCCCCACAAATAAACATGGGTAAGTTTTTACCTTACGCTAACCAAAACATTTGATAGGAAATTCGATTGTATTATAATAGGGTCTAGGGTTTTCAAGTAAAATACAGAAATAGCTGGAATGCTTACATCTCACGTTCCAACATAGTTGGGCACAACTAATTCGTACGCCACTTATTGGAAATTGGATTCCATACAATGGCAGAGCTACTGGGGTACCGTTCATCACAGTACGGGGCCTAGATCACCGTACCTAGGATTACGCCCAATCCCCTACAACACAAAGTCGGAACCATCCCTTACTGGATAATCCCGAATAAAATCACCCCACAGATGGTCGTCGCCAACTTTACCACTAAGCCGAAATAAAGGAACACTCTAGACAGGGATGACCTTACTCTCAGTGGGTGCTACCCACGAAGCCTTGCTGCACCTCCCCTGTTTTAGCCATTCCCGGTTGATGAGGCTTGAGGTTACGAATACCTTTAATCAGATCACATCACTTAGAATGCTCATCGTCCCCCTGACGATGTTCTGAAAGCATTCAATCTATACAAGTTCGTTCCGGGTTCGAACGAAACTGAAGGCATTATCTCGTTACACTCATTTTGGAATCACCCTCAGAGTTAACGATAATAACCCTTGCACTCTGAATCTTCATCTTCACTTGAGATTCACGACCTATCGTTAATTTGGATCGATGTGGTATTCGGATATCCAAATCTGGAAAACCCGATCCCGATCTCATCGAAATCCAAAACGTATCTTTTAAGGCCAAGTTGTTTTAAAGTTAAAACAATTCAATTCTTATCTATATACACAGAGATAGATAATTCAATAGATAATCTACATTATCACAAACAGATAATTCATATTATCATTCCAATTCAACCAAATATTCATATCATAGATCAGCACATCTCTTATCAGAGATATCAATAATGCAAAGCATTTCATATCATTCATCCATTTCTAAGTAATGATTTATATCATCTCTAATTAATTTAAAGTGAATTAAATTAATTACTTCATTTTATAAATCCTGCTTACTTAATTATTAATTAAACCAATTAATTAATCATACTTTAAGTATCATCCTAATTAATCATTCCTAATTAATTATACTTTAATTACTTTAAGTAATTAATCCCTAATTAATTTCACAAATTATTTAACTTAAACCATTTTAGTAATTAATCTTAAATTACTTCATTAATTAATTAATTATACTTAATTACATTAATCCTTAATTAATTACAATTAATTAATTACAATTAATTAATTACTTTAATCCTTTATTATTGATTAATTAATTTTAATTAACCAATTCTTAATTACATCATTTAAATTAATTATATTTAATAATTAATTCTTAATTAAACCACATTTATTAATCACCTTTGATTAATCACATTTAGTAATTAACTACCCTTAATTACTCTTCCATAAATTAATTACTCATTAATTAATTATCTTTTAATTGATCCCTTGGTTAATTATTCAAAGTAATTAAACTCAAATTACTTTTATTAAATCATCCTTAGTTAATTACATCCACTAATTAACTTTAATTACTTTCCTAAGTAATTTATACTTTCACTAATTTCATTTAAGTAATTATCAAATCACCAAGTGATTATTTTAAATTAATTAAACAAATTAATTTAAACTTATCAAATTTATTTAATTAATTACCTTAAGTAATTAATTCATTTAATTACTTCCATTAAATAAATTATACTTAACCCATTTATAAATGATTATCATTAGTTAATTAATCTAATTGATTATCAAGATTAATCACATTAATTAATTATTTAATAATCTCTAATTTAATGATCTCTCATTAATTATTAACCATTCTTTTAATTACTTTCTTTAAGTAATTAATCTTTAAATCAATTATTTATTAACTACAATTTAATAAACTATTAATTACCAATTAATTTATTTCTAATCACTAAATTAATTGCTTAATTAATCTTTAAATTACTTGATTAATAAATTCTAATCATTTATTAAAAATCTATACTTATTTAAATAAATGATTCTTCCCAAATTAATTAACCTCTAATTAATTAACTTATAATCTTAATTATTTAATTAATTAACACTAACCTATTAATTAATTATTCTTTAATTACCTTATTAATTTAATGACTCCTAAATCATTAAGCCTTAATTAATCTTTAAATTAAAGTATTAACCTTTAACTACTTTAATAATTATTAACAAAGATTTTAAAACATTTTACTTTAAAATCTTTCTTTAATTCATTTCAAAATTAAAGATTTAAAATAAATTACAATTTAACTTTAACCAAATTTAAATCTAATTTACAAAACCCTTTTTAAAACCAAATGTTAAAGAAACACTTAATATTTTAAAGATTTTTAAACCACTTTATTTAAATTCTGTAAAGACCCGCAAATTCATCTTCCGAAAACTCGACATCGATACGTCCACTGTACCAACTGTCGAAAAGTCGAATGGCGAAAATGCGAACTTTAATGTTTTGAAAGAGGAAAAGGTAGAAGAAGAAGATAGAAGAAAAAGAAAGAAGAAGGCAGAAGAGAGAGAGGAGGAGAACAACAGAACAACATCAGGACAGAAAACAATATCAGAATCTTACACATCGCAGCGGAACGATATATAATAAATAAACACTAGTCTTTTAAACAAAGAACTATATCAGTTTTATACATACATCAATCAGAGTCAATATACAACTCAATATAACAATGGACAGTTATATAACTTGTCCTCATACAGAATACACAGCGGAATAAAAATATATCAGATACAAATACTACGTCTCGCCATCCAGCTTACTTCCAAAGCTCCAGAATATCCAGAATATCCTGATAACATAACTCTAGGCTGCCCGTGTGGAAATTGGTGAGCACCCAGAGTTTAGAAGGGAACAATAAACTCCGAGTCAGTCATGGTGACTGGTGTGAGATCGTAAAACAGTTTATCTTTAAAATAAACAACATAAAAGTTTAAAGTGAATTCGTAATGCTTTTTGAAAAATGAGACTACCATAAGGCCTCCCGCACACACACACAATGCAAACGCAGAATCGGAGGAGATTTCTCCTTATGATAGTCAAAGATGCTTGATACGCAAAATCACATCATTTTGATATTATTATTAGTGCATAGTGTAGAAAACATTTTCGAAAGTATAATATTAATCTTAGCCAACATACGACCATTATCGTATGCCTACTATAGCTACTATGTTCAATAGCAGGTTACCGCCACATTCCATAGCAGGTAATACAACTAAAATTGTACACGTCACGTATTGTTTCTTTGGATTTCCAACAAATGGTCAGGCTAAGGAACTTCCTATTCCACGATGGGTACGCCCCTGGAAAAGACGACCCGAGAACCTAACCGGATCTCTGCCAACACAAGGCCGGGTTACCTCTGCAAAAATAGGTAACTACTGACACGCGATGCCATCCTCTGATCGTAACCGATCTTCCCGAGGATCCCCGATTCGCAACAAACCACATAGTAAAAATGCAGCAACCACATAGGTTAAGTATCTGGGCTCCATACCATGATACCACCTCTATCCAGAAGGAATGACATACACTAAGGGGCGCTACTCCCTAGAACCTTGCTGCATCCTTCCTGTTTTGACCATTTCCGGGGTGTGAGGCTCGACGAAGTCTCGTCCACAAAGCTACGCTTTCTACAAAGCCATGCTCCGGGTCAAACAAAATGATCAACCTATGATCACAAAGATATAAGATCAAACAAATGATCATATCGCAACTGATCAAACACTGATCATTTCACAGCAACACTCAGTATGCCACGTTACCAAATTGGGAGTATATCGCTGATAAATTTCAACTACATAACCTCTGAGCTCGTACGTCTCAGAGAAGGATGTTAAGCTAAGAGAATAAATTCTCCGCCACCAACAGAAATGTATTTGAAAGAAATCAGCTTTATATCTCAAATTTGTAACGTCAGACACACAATCCATACAAGTCTGTTCCGGGATCGAACAGAACCGAAGGCACTTCTCACGAAGCCCTTGCAATTCCGGATAATTTTCAATCACGTCCGGACTTCCCGTCTCTAAGGGTGATAAAAACCTCTAAATCGGAGATCAGCCGATGTAGAGTAACTCGACGGTAATCCTTCCGTTTTAAAAAATATCCGGTCTTCAACACCGGTCATCAAATGCAATTCATTTCGACGTATCACATATTCGGAGTGGGTTATACGACCCCATGGTCCTTTCCCGGCTAACCCGAATAGTGAGCGATTATTCAAAAATAAGTGTGGCATTCAAATTCATCCAATTCACAACAAATACCTATTCAAGGTAATTATTGATAGTCGGTTATTTAACTATCAATAAAGATGCGCAACATCATCAGATTCCAAATAATTTTCCAAATTATTTTATCTTCCAAAACATCTTTATTAGATATAAAATTTCCACACTTCGAAAATAAATCAATGTTTATTTTTAAACAACTTCCCTTTTCTTTTATAAATTCCATATTGAATTTATATTTTTCGAATATCTACTGATATTCGATTTTTCAAATCGATTTCAATATTCAATTTAAATTTATCTTTAAGAAGATAAATTCTCAAAACGTTCATCTCATATTGGAAAAGTATTTCCTTACTTATTTAATAATAAGTATTTCACGAATCTTTTATTTTCAACATTTGGAAATATTCGATATACTTAAATCAAATTAAGTATATATTCATTCTTTAAGGAAACCATTTATTATAACAACATCTATTTGAGTCAAAACGAATGTTGCGTAAAACATCGTTACGACGACTCAAAATCAATAGTATAGGGATTCGGAATTAAGATAGATAGGTAAATCCCAATACTATATAAAAATATTTCCCTTCGGAAATCATTTACTATAACAACAGTGTTATAGTCCATCATTTCCTTCTTCCTCGAAAA
This sequence comes from Allium fistulosum, assembly GCA_030737815.1. Lineage (NCBI taxonomy): Eukaryota > Viridiplantae > Streptophyta > Magnoliopsida > Asparagales > Amaryllidaceae > Allium > Allium fistulosum. The sequence continues at coordinate 859,716,571 of CM060907.1, forward strand.
CGTCTATTTCAACAATAAATGTTGAAATCTATGTTTTCGAGATTTAACACATTTTTAAAACATCGTTAAAACAATTTAACTTCATTTTAAAAACATCACTTCTTCAAATATGAATCCATTTTATTCAATAATATATTCACTATCCAAAAATCGTGAATATACTTTACTAACCAAATTTCAGTCTTTTCTACACATTTATTTTAAGGATAATTCGCTATCCAAAATCGCGAATACATTTCCTTTAATAACCTTCTATATTAAATTTATCAAATTTAATTGATTTCGAATTTATAAAACAACGTTTATAAATTCTCTTTCTATTTTATAACAACTTTGACTTATAAATCTTCCTTTTTATTAACTTCGATCAATATTCCATTTAAAGGCAAAAACCCAATTTATAAGTAAATTTCTTATAATCTTTTATTCTACAATTCCATTCATTTTATAACTTCATACTTTATAAATCTATAAACTTCAAATCTTCACAATTTATAATTCTATAAATTTCCTATCTTTACAACTTATAATTCTATAAATTTCCTATCTTTAAAATTTATAATTCTATAAATTTCCTATCTAACACTTATAAAAACTCGTTTTAAATTCCAATAATCTTAATTGATAAATATCAATTTTGTGCATCTTGTATATACATCGTTTTTAATAATTCAAAAATCCAATTTAAACTATTTTATAGATTAGTTAACTATTTATTTCAAAAATCATCTTTTGGTTATATTTCACAAACATTATAATTTCCATAACTTTAAATTTATAACATTTATTTATTTAAAGTAAATCAATTCAAAGATTCAAATAAAACGTATACTTTCAAAAAAATCACTTTTAAAATCTCCTTTTAAAGTTAAAATCGTTATTTTTAAACTTCAAAATTTGAATCCAATGATGCAACGCATCAATTAATCCATCACAACAGTCAATATCATATATCAATATGATAACAGAATATATATCAACATCTGTAAATAAATAAATAAAGTTGAGGAATCCTGTTGGATCCCTCCAACCGGTTTCCCTGCATCCAAAGATGTCAGCACAATACCAATTCCACTTCGAGGTGGAATATCGTGGTATATGGGTTTTATAAAAATAATCCGCTTACTAACGGCGCAATAGGGTCTCATCCACTATACGAGGCGGGAAATCATCAATCCAATATATACATATGCCAATATGTATATATTGCTATATATATATAGATATATCCTACTATATCTAATATCACATCCAAGCATCAACAAATCAATAACTGCAACATCAATTTTTACATTTGAGTGAGGAGATCTCACCTTAGCTTTTTAACCTGCCATCCAATTTCCATCTTGGCTCGATTTCTTGATTCTAAACTTATATAAATAACTATACAATTCGTTAATATTCGAACAAATCGAATAATAAATTTTCATTTGATAATTTTGATTCATCGGTGATTTCATTTTAATAGTTAAATTAACTGGTAGTTTTATTTAAATCAGTATTTCTCTTTTAAACAGATTTTTCCACTCCCTTAATAAATTATTTTCAATAAATTAATTTTCAAAATATCATACTTATTTTATTTTATTTCCTGGAAACTACATATGTACATACTTATGGAATATATATACATAATTAAAAATCTGATTTTTCATAAATCACATATTCTAAAATTTTCCATTTTTAAAAGCTTATCTTCGTATATATATTTTCAATCCCTTATCTATCTATATATAAAATTATATATAACTTAATAAAATAACTGAAAAATACTTTAATGTGAATTTAATCAATATATTTTCTGTTTTGAAATTTCTAACTTAAAACTTACTGTTTGTTTTTTTTTTCTTTAACTAAAATCATCACTGTGATAATCCCTCTGACCAATAACAAAATTATCACAGTAACATTCTCTTTTCTTGATAAACTTCTGCATATCTATATAGATTACATAACTTTCAAACCTTATTAAATATATATTTTGAAGATATTAATTTCCAATACTAGATAAAATCTAGAAATAAAATTTTGTTTTCTTCATTAACTAAATAAATACAGTGCTTAAGTAAGAATTATTCTAGTGCCATACCTCCACGATTTTTGCAAAACATTGCCACTGTCGGTCGAACGAAGCCACCCACGATGTTGCCGCTGTTGCTCGAACTTCTCCTGTCGATCGTGTGGCCCTTCGAGCCAACGTGCCGCCTCCACGATTCCTGCTCGTCTCCACCTTTCCCTTGCACGTCGACCTGGTGCGAGCTTCTCGAACAACACAGCCTCGCGATCGAACTTCACCGTGCTCGCAACTGCGAGCTTCGATCGCCTGCCCAGATCGAGATATCCCCAATTCCATGCGCATGCGGCCACCAATACCCACTCACCAGTCGTCCCCTCGCTCGCGACTCGAATCGCGATGGCTGCCCTTGTGATAAATCGATCGTGATAAATCGATTAGCCTCCCCCCCATTTTTTTATAGAGACGAACCGATTCATTTTCTCTCACGAATTGATTTTTGAAACGAAGGGAGGAAGCTTGGTTTGTTTTCGAACGGAAGGAGAGTCACGCTTTTAAGTTTTAACGTGAATTTGAGAATGAAGCGGCCATTTTATCTGAACAAGATGAATTCTTCGATCGTCTGCCATTATTTTCTTCTTTGGCAATTTAATTTTGAACTGAAATGTTTCGTGAGATTTGTAATGAACGGGGGAGACAAGAAGAACGTGCCTACACGATCTTTCCCACGATTATAGGCGTGTTAAATGGAGATAACGTGTATTGACATTGACCAAGTTAAATAATTTAAATTTAGATTTAGATTGAAATTCAATTTAAATTTCAAGGCGTTTAACCGCCGTACGGTTACATATCAACCCCGAAAAATACAAAATTGGAAATCCGATAATAATTCAATATTACGGACCCAATGGAACTGGTTTCGTCGAATTCCGAGACTGTTTGAAAAATGACTATTTTTAAATATCGATTCAAACAATTAAATTTCAAATCTGAACAAAATAGTTTTAAATTCGATTCTGAAGCTTCTGTTATCTTCAGTAATATCAATATGAATTTTAAAAGCTTTCGAAATATTTTTCTTCAGCTAAAAATTGAAGGTTCAAATTTTAATTCAACTATCAACAGATTAAACTTTATAATTTAATCGCCAATTTCAAAATTATATCGGGGATTCAAATCAAATTATCGTTCAAATATTTAAAATTAATTAAATATTCTCTATTCAATTTGATCAAAATTCTGGGTCGTTACAAACTTCCCTCCTTAAAAGAATTTCGTCCCGAAATTACAAGTCAGGAAGAAAAAGTCCTTAACTCGTCTACTATTTTCATAATCCAATAGTTTTATCTAATCATCAAAACAAATCTTTCTACTAAAGATTCGTTATTAATTCAATTAAATTTCTAAACCTTTCATAGTTTCCAAACAACATTGTTTACTTCAAAATTCAAATATAAATTCAAATTCAAATTTAAACTTTCAAAATTTTCTAACACCCGAAATTTTCGAAAAATTTCGCCAGCGTCTCCTTTGCGCGGCTAATACGGTACGACTACAAAACGTCCCTACGGACTCTCAGATTTCAAAAAGAAAAAGAAAAAGCCAAGCGGCTAGACAAGAAATCAGCAAATCTCATATAGAAATTTAAAATACTTACCTTTTCGAGCAAATTCAAATTCATCTTTGAAGATCAAATCCAATTTATAACACCTGTATATCCTACTAGCCATAATATCTAGTTATACTATTCAAACTATTTTGCAAATTCTATTACAAAATTTTCAAATATAAACTACTTATACATCTTTACTGTTGAAGTTACATATTCATTATCATTCAATTTTTCATTTCAATTTACATTTGAATTAAATTTACCACTTCAATTCTATTTGGATTAGTTTTAATTACTAATTCATTACAAATTCCAATTCACTTACAATTTCAAATTTGTTTTCAATTTCATTTACTACCAAATTCAAAAGAAGTTTAACATTCAGTTTAAATCTTATTCACTTCATTCAATAAGCTTTACTTACTAATTTTAGTTTAACTTCATAAATCAAATTCAATTCCAGTTTTATTCACTTATAAATTCAAAATGAATTTTAACATTCAATTTCACTTTCATTTCACTTACAATTGCAAATTATTCATTCATTCACTAATTCATTCGTTTTCAATTTGAATTTCATTCTTATCAAATTTCAATTGTTTTATAAGTTATTAACTTATTTACATTTTGATTTTACAATCATTTATACATTCATATTACTAATTCCATTCCATTAATGAATTTTAAATTTTAAATTACTTCCTGGAATTCCATTTCCAATTATAAATTCACTTACACTTTATATTTACAATTTTATTCATATTTGAATTTATTTCCTTATATTTCCAATTCATATTTATAAATTTCATTCGTTAAATGAATTTATCTCCAAATCTTTGGTTGTTATTATTTCTTATTCAATTTCAATATAACAATGATAATAATTCAATGTTATCATTTCCTAACAACCAAACATCCATATACTATAGTAATTCATAGAAAACATCTCTTTTCTATACAAAAATAGTTTTGGGCAAAATTATTTCATTCACCCTATTTTAAAACAATATTGTGCCGAATTGTTCTATTCAAGTGTTTAGAGATCCCTATCAATGATCGTTAATTACTCGTATTGACCAGAATCCATATACCACTCAACAAATCAATCATCACAATATAAAACAATTTTTTATATTAACTAACAAATACGCGCTCGTACCTATTATTACACTCAACTCATTCTAGAGTACTACTGACTCTATCTCTAATGAGTAATACCCAACAGAGCAGGGTTGTCGCTTAACCATATGCTCTGATACCACTTTGTCACAAACCGAAATTTTCGACTTTTGAAAATTCGACATCGATACTCACTTTATCGACTGCCGAGCAATCGAGTGTCGGAAACTCCAATAGTGATGGTTTTAAAAAGAAGAAAAGAGTAGAAGAAGAAGAAAGCAGAAGAAGAAAGAAGAAGAGAACAACATCAGGACAGAAAACAATATCAGAATCTTACACATCGCAGCGGAACAATATATAATAAATAAACACTAGTCTTTTAAACAAAGAACTATATCAGTTTTATACATACATCAATCAGAGTCAATATACAACTCAATATAACAATGGACAGTTATATAACTTGTCCTCATACAGAATACACAGTGGAATAAAAATATATCAAATACAAATACTACGTCTCGCCATCCAGCTTACTTCTAAAGCTCTAGAATATCCAGAATATCCTGATAACATAACTCTAGGCTGCCCGTGTGGAAATTGGTGGGCACCCAGAGTTTAGAAGGGAACAATAAACTCCGAGTCAGTCATGGTGACTGGTGTGAGATCGTAAAACAGTTTATCTTTAAAATAAACAACATAAAAGTTTAAAGTCAATTCGCAATGCTTTTTGAAAAATGAGACTACCATAAGGCCTCCCGCACACACACACAATGCAAACGCAGAATCGGAGGAGATTTCTCCTTATGATAGTCAAAGATGCTTGATACGCAAAATCACATCATTTTTGATATTATTATTAGTGCATAGTGTAGAAAACATTTTCGAAAGTATAATATTAATCTTAGCCAACATACGACCATTATCGTATGCCTACTATAGCTACTATGTTCAATAGTAGGTTACCGCCACATTCCATAGCAGGTAATACAACTAAAACCGTACACGTCACGTATTGTTTCTTTGGATTTCCAACAAATGGTCAGGCTAAGGAACTTCCTATTCCACGATGGGTACGCCCCTGGAAAAGACGACCCGAGAACCTAACCGAATCTCTGCCAACACAAGGCCGGGTTACCTCTGCAAAAATAGGTAACTACTGACACGCGTATGCCATCCCCCGATCATAACCGATCTTCCCGAGGATCCCCGATTCGCAACAAACCACATAGTAAAAATGCAGCAACCACATAGGTTAAGTATCAGGGCTCCATACCATGATACCACCTCTATCCAGAAGGAATGACATACACTAAGGGGCGCTACTCCCTAGAACCTTGCTGCATCCTTCCTGTTTTGACCATTTCCGGGGTGTGAGGCTCGACGAAGTCTCGTCCACAAAGCTACGCTTTCTACAAAGCCATGCTTTGGGTCAAACAAAATGATCAACCTATGATCACAAAGATATAAGATCAAACAAATGATCATATCGCAACTGATCAAACACTGATCATTTCACAGCAACACTCAGTATGCCACGTTACCAAATTGGGAGTATATCGCTGATAAATTTCAACTACATAACCTCTGAGCTCGTACGTCTCAGAGAAGGGTGTTAAGCTAAGAGAATAAATTCTCCGCCACCAACAGAAATGTATTTGAAAGAAATCAGCTTTATATCTCAAATTTGTAACGTCAGACACACAATCCATACAAGTCTGTTCCGGGATCGAACAGAACCGAAGGCACTTCTCACGAAGCCCTTGCAATTCCGGATAATTTTCAATCACGTCCGGACTTCCCGTCACTAAGGGTGATAAAAACCTCTAAATCGGAGATCAGCCGATGTAGAGTAACTCAACGGTAATCCTTCCGTTTTCAAAAATATCTGGTCTTCAACACCGGTCATCAAATGCAATTCATTTCGACATATCACATATTCGGAGTGGGTTATACGACCCCATGGTCCTTTCCCGGCTAACCCGAATAGTGAGCGATTATTCAAAAATAAGCGTGGCATTCAAATTCATCCAATTCACAACAAATACCTATTCAAGGTAATTATTGATAGTCGGTTATTTAACTATCAATAAAGATGCGCAACATCATCAGATTCCAAATAATTTTCCAAATTATTTTATCTTCCAAAACATCTTTATTAGATATAAAATTTCCACACTTCGAAAATAAATCAATGTTTATTTTTAAACAACTTCCCTTTTCTTTTATAAATTCCATATTGAATTTATATTTTTCGAATATCTACTGATATTCGATTTTTCAAATCGATTTCAATATTCAATTTAAATTTATCTTTAAGAAGATAAATTCTCAAAACGTTCATCTCATATTGGAAAAGTATTTCCTTACTTATTTAATAATAAGTATTTCACGAATCTTTTATTTTCAACATTTGAAAATATTCGATATACTTAAATCAAATTAAGTATATATTCATTCTTTAAGGAAACCATTTATTATAACAACATCTATTTGAGTCAAAACGAATGTTGCGTAAAACATCGTTACGACGACTCAAAATCAATAGTATAGGGATTCGGAATTAAGATAGATAGGTAAATCCCAATACTATATAAAAATATTTCCCTTCGGAAATCATTTACTATAACAACAGTGTTATAGTCCATCATTTCCTTCTTCCTCGGAAACGTCTATTTCAACAATAAATGTTGAAATCTATGTTTTCGAGATTTAACACATTTTTAAAACATCGTTAAAACAATTTAACTTCATTTTAAAAACATCACTTCTTCAAATATGAATCCATTTTATTCAATAATATATTCACTATCCAAAAATCGTGAATATACTTTACTAACCAAATTTCAGTCTTTTCTACGCATTTATTTTAAGGATAATTCGCTATCCAAAATCGCGAATACATTTCCTTTAATAACCTTCTATATTAAATTTATCAAATTTAATTGATTTCGAATTTATAAAACAACGTTTATAAATTCTCTTTCTATTTTATAACAACTTTGACTTATAAATCTTCCTTTTTATTAACTTCGATCAATATTCCATTTAAAGGCAAAAACCCAATTTATAAGTAAATTTCTTATAATCTTTTATTCTACAATTCCATTCATTTTATAACTTCATACTTTATAAATCTATAAACTTCAAATCTTCACAATTTATAATTCTATAAATTTCCTATCTTTACAACTTATAATTCTATAAATTTCCTATCTTTAAAATTTATAATTCTATAAATTTCCTATCTAACACTTATAAAAAACTCGTTTTAAATTCCAATAATCTTAATTGATAAATATCAATTTTGTGCATCTTGTATATACATCGTTTTTAATAATTCAAAAATCCAATTTAAACTATTTTATAGATTAGTTAACTATTTATTTCAAAAATCATTTTTTGGTTATATTTCACAAACATTATAATTTCCATAACTTTAAATTTATAACATTTATTTATTTAAAGTAAATCAATTCAAAGATTCAAATAAAACGTATACTTTCAAAAAAATCACTTTTAAAATCTCTTTTTAAAGTTAAAATCGTTATTTTTAAACTTCAAAATTTGAATCCAATGATGCAACGCATCAATTAATCCATCACAACAGTCAATATCATATATCAATATGATAACAGAATATATATCAACATCTGTAAATAAATAAATAAAGTTGAGGAATCCTGTTGGATCCCTCCAATCTGTTTCCCTGCATCCAAAGATGTCAGCACAATACCAATTCCACTTCGAGGTGGAATATCGCGGTATATGGGTTTTATAAAAATAATCCGCTTACTAACGGCGCAATAGGGTCTCATCCGCTATACGAGGCGGGAAATCATCAATCCAATATATACATATGCCAATATGTATATATTGCTATATATATATAGATATATCCTACTATATCTAATATCACATCCAAGCATCAACAAATCAATAACTGCAACATCAATTTTTACATTTGAGTGAGGAGATCTCACCTTAGCTTTTTAACCTGCCATCCAATTTCCATCTTGGCTCGATTTCTTGATTCTAAACCTTATATAAATAACTATACAATTCGTTAATATTCGAACAAATCGAATAATAAATTTTCATTTGATAATTTTGATTCATCGGTGATTTCATTTTAATAGTTAAATTAACTGGTAGTTTTATTTAAATCAGTATTTCTCTTTTAAACAGATTTTTCCACTCCCTTAATAAATTATTTTCAATAAATTAATTTTCAAAATATCATACTTATTTTATTTTATTTCCTGGAAACTACATATGTACATACTTATGGAATATATATACATAATTAAAAATCTGATTTTTCATAAATCACATATTCTAAAATTTTCCATTTTTAAAAGCTTATCTTCGTATATATATTTTCAATCCCTTATCTATCTATATATAAAATTATATATAACTTAATAAAATAACTGAAAAATACTTTAATGTGAATTTAATCAATATATTTTCTATTTTGAAATTTCTAACTTAAAACTTACTGTTTGTTTTTTTTTCTTTAACTAAAATCATCACTGTGATAATCCCTCTGACCAATAACAAAATTATCACAGTAACATTCTCTTTTCTTGATAAACTTCTGCATATCTATATAGATTACATAACTTTCAAACCTTATTAAATATATATTTTGAAGATATTAATTTCCAATACTAGATAAAATCTGGAAATAAATATTTGTTTTCTTCATTAACTAAATAAATACAGTGCTTAAGTAAGAATTATTCTAGTGCCATACCTCCACGATTTTTGCAAAACATTGCCACTGTCGGTCGAACGAAGCCACCCACGATGTTGCCGCAGTTGCTCGAACTTCTCCTATCGATCGTGTGGCCCTTCGAGCCAACGTGCCGCCGCCTCCACGATTCCTGCTCGTCTCCACCTTTCCCTTGCACGTCGACCTGGCGCGAGCTTCGCGAACAACATAGCCTCGCGATCGAACTTCACCGTGCTCGCAACTGCGAGCTTCGATCGCCTGCCCAGATCGAGATATCCCCAATTCCATGCGCACGCGGCCACCAATACCCACTCACCAGTCGTCCCCTCGCTCGCGACTCGAATCGCGATGGCTGCCCTTGTGATAAATCCATCGCGATAAATCGATTAGCCTCCCCCCCCCATTTTTTTATAGAGACGAACTGATTCATTTTCTCTCACGAATTGATTTTTGAAACGAAGGGAGGAAGCTTGGTTTGTTTTCGAACGGAAGGAGAGTCATGCTTTTAAATTTTAACGTGAATTTGAGAATGAAGCGGCCATTTTATCTGAACGAGATGAATTCTTCGATCGTCTGCCATTATTTTCTTCTTTGGCAATTTAATTTTGAACTGAAATGTTTCGTGAGATTTGTAATGAACGGGAGAGACAAGGAGAACGTGCCTACACGATCTTTCCCACGATTATAGGCGTGTTAAATGGAGATAACGTGTATTGACATTGACCAAGTTAAATAATTTAAATTTAGATTTAGATTGAAATTCAATTTAAATTTCAAGGCGTTTAACCGCCGTACGGTTACATATCAACCCCGAAAAATACAAAATTGGAAATCCGACAATAATTCAATATTACGGACCCAATGGAACTGGTTTCGTCGAATTCCGAGACTGTTTGAAAAATGACTATTTTTAAATATCGATTCAAACAATTAAATTTCAAATCTGAACAAAACAGTTTTAAATTCGATTCTGAAGCTTCTGTTATCTTCAGTAATATCAATATGAATTTTAAAAGCTTTCGAAATATTTTTCTTCAGCTAAAAATTGAAGGTTCAAATTTTAATTCAGCTATCAACAGATTAAACTTTATAATTTAATCGCCAATTTCAAAATTATATCGGGGATTCAAATCAAATTATCGTTCAAATATTTAAAATTAATTAAATATTCTCTATTCAATTTGTTCAAAATTCTGGGTCGTTACAAATTCAAACGCCTTTTAAATTATTCTTTAAATATCTTAAATTTGTTAAAACTTCTAAATTTTATAAACTTATATATTTCAAACTAGGATACAAATTTAAATTGAATCCATACTTTAAAATTTTGATTTAAAACTTTGTTTTAAATCCTGCTCTATATATTTAAACTCATTTTAAATTTTTAAAACACTGTCAGATTTTTTTTTTAAAACTGTTATTATCAAATCTACCCGAGTCTCCCCTCTTAAACCCCGAGTCAAAACCCAATTATCCCGAGTACCCTTCGTGTTTTCCCGCGTCCCTATTCCTTCGAGTCGAACGCAAAGAAACTTCGAGCCAAACACGTACCCGTCTCTTCTTCCCCAAACTACAAGTCTTCCAGATGCACGAAGATCACCGTGCACATGCACATCGATTCCGATCATCGATGATCACCACCACAGCCATCGACATGACGACCCCGACCCTCTTGATCCTCTCGACCACCCTGATCGGCGAATTTCCTATTGCAACGAAATCGAGCCTCACAGCACTCATCAGAATTAAACTCGAACGACCCAATTCGCCTATCGACGACGATCACGTCGACTGGAAACCCCGGCCTTCCTCCCAGAGCAGCATAACACTTCAACTTCGCGATCCCTCACCTCGCATTCGAGCTCGATGCGCCATGGTCGTCGAGATCATCTTGACACCATCCCAAACAAAACATAACATCAAAACCCTACTTCACTCTCCCTTAGCCAGCACGGCCGATGATAAATCTGACTACCATTTTTCCCGAGACCACCAATCTACCAGCTACCCCTGACATCAATCCCGACCCACAATACCACGTCGATCGTCGACAATCGTCGAAAGTACCAATTCCGTTCAACACGAATTATCCCAACAATAATCAATCTAAAAATCATGATATTCATATTAAAAATCGTGATTTTCTACCACGAATCCATTCATGCCATCCAAACCTGAAATTGAATTCATTGATTTTTTCCTATATATATATTTTACTGTTATTTCTCCTTTTAAAATTATTTACTAAATTAAAATTTCTGAAACCATTTTTATAATCAATATTATACTATAACAATCATTTTGTTATTTTTTAAAATCAAAGCTTAATATGGTTTCGATTGGGAGTTATGAATTTTTAAAGGCAAAATAGGAGCCTGTGAATTAACAGAGACCAAAACTTTATATAAATATATACACAGACATGCTCATCATACACATATATATAAATTCAAATTATATTCAAGCTGAAAACTTCCATGCAAACCAATATTATTTCACAGCTTATCACATGCATCAAAGTTTAACCCCATATTTAATCTGTTTTAAAAGAAAAAGGGTTTACTCATTTGATAAATAACAGAGGATAGGCTTGTATATGTATACAGATAGGCTCACACAACATATTTATACCAATTCATATAAATACAAATTAAGAACTTCAATACAAGCCAATATCATCACATGCAAGCATATATCATATACTTAAGTTTTAAAAATGTAAGTTACTCACCATTTTTTTAAAACAGAGAAATTACCCAGGCTTTAAATTTTGATCTGACCATTGCTTTTGATTTAAAACTTGAATACTTGATTTGCTAGCTGTTTAAATTTGCATGTTGCTTGCTATTACTGGATCTTGCATGCAGGCTAATCTTGTTGAGATATTGCTTTAGATTAGGTGTACTTGCTTTTGACTTGAAAAGAAAACAGGCTTTGATTCCAGGTTGCTTGTTTTCATATTGCAGGCTTTTGTTTTGGAAATAAATTACAGGTTATTGTTCTTTTGATTTGAGGGGTTTGATTTTGATAAATTTTGGTAGAGGAATGTTTGATTACTGATTGTTTTTAAGAGGAGAATTTTGTTGATAACTTGTTTAAGTTTCAGGTTTAGTTTTTGAGAAATTGTTTACAGCTGAATTCTTTTAAGATTTGAAAAGAAATAGAAAAGGAATGAGAATGAGAAGTAAATGAATATATAAGTAAATTTGTGATTTAATAAAAATAAAAGAAAACTGAAAATTAAAACTTGACATTTGGCATTTACTCTAATTCACTAACTAACACATGTCACCATGGTTACTTAATAAATTAACACTTGTCTTTTTAATTAATTTATATTTATTTTAAATGTAAAAACCTTTTTCTTTATTTATTAAACACTTATCTATTTATATATATTACTTATAAAGAAACAAAACTAATTATATTTATAAGTAAAAGTTTATACATATATTTTAAAATCCAAAAATTTAAAATATCTATCTTTGAATTTCAAAACTAATTTACATTCAAATTCAAATTATATTTAAAATCCAATTTCAAGTCAAGTTATATACATACATATATAACTACACATTCAATTTGAAATAACAATTCTATTTTATTAAGGTCTATTTATTTAAAAACAATACACTATTAATATTGTTTGAAAATAACTCATTAATCAATTTTAAAATAATTTATAAAAAAGATTATAAATTACTTCTATTATTAAATAAATCAACATATCATATAAGAATTGTATTTTAAACTTATATATATATATATATTTATTCTCTTAAATCCTATTAAGCAATATTTAAAAAGAAAATAAATTAAACCTTATTATTAATCTTATTTCAAAACCATATAGTTATTTTGTTTAAATAGCTTTGAAAAGCTTATATTAAATAAATCCAAATCTCCAAACTATCAATATATATATATATATTAGAAATTTAAAACAAGACTTTTATTTATTATTTAAATTACAAACCCAAGCTTATCTATTTACAATATATACAATTATATATATATTATAAATAGAAATCATTTTATTAGTATCTAAAAGATAAATTCACTAATTAAATATTTATTCAATTAGATTATTAAACCAATTCAAATATTTATTATCAAAGATTAACAAATCAATTTAATTATTTAAACAGATTATTAAATTGATATTGCCCCAAATTTCCGGGATATCACAAATGGTCCAAAAAGCTATCTTCTCCACAATTGAATTTGGACTCGAAACCTTTTCCAGTGCGTTCGGAATAGGCGTATAACATTACAAATGCCTAGCGGCACGCCTTGATAGGAAGTCAAAAATTTTAGTTGACTTTATCGGAACAATTCGAATTTGAATTTAAATTGAATAATTTTACTAGTCAACTGCAGTTAAATTTATTTCACATCGACTTATCTTTTCCATCAGTTCAAACAGCTATTCAAGTACCCGATCTTATCTCTTTCTTTCTTCGTTCCCAAGCCAGATAACAAAAGAAAAATATCTCGTTCTAAAATCATCAAAATAAAAACAATGGCCGGGTGTTTTAAAATAGAATCGCGAGTCTCCTCTCCTCTTCCCGTTCAAAACCCAAACCCATCCTCTCCCTCAGTTCGAAGCGGCTTCCCCAAATTCTTTGAAATCAAGAAAGGAAAAAAAAGGGATAAAGGGCGGCTACATAATCGCGTTTCCTCTTCCCTCCCATCGCTCTAATTCGTTAACGATTACACTCACGTTGTCTGGAAGGAGAGGTGTGTCGCAATTTTGAGGGGGGGAAAGCGAAAGTCTGGACGATGAGTGGAGGCACGCGATCGACGTGAGATGGAAGGGCAGTGTCGAGTGGGAGCAAGCGCGACAGTGGGTCGAAGGCACGGTGACGTCGAACGATTTGAAGGCTGGAGATTGGTCATGAGGCCGCAGTTCGAGCGACAGAGTGGTTCTAGGGTTTCGAGTTCGGCAAGGCGATGGAGAAGAGGCTGGCGAGATCGAGGAGGAGGTGATTCCATCGGCAACAGGCTAGGGCTGGGGCTCTATGTTTTGGGGGCATCACGGTTTCGACCAAGGTGTGTGGTATTTCAGTTTCGACTTTTAATTTGATGAAATGTTACAGTAAAGTACAAACATTTCTGTTTAAATTTAATACGTATATAAAGGAATGTTCAAGTTCATGTAAAATTAGAATTTTTATATATAGTTGGAAATGGGAATAAATAAATATACACAGTAAACCCGTTGTTAAGATTTAAAAGAGAAATATTCGCGATGAAGTTTGAATAATGGCGGCATCTAATCCTCATCCTCCCCCGATCCCTCCTCCTCCTTCCCCGATCCCTCCTCCTCCTCCCCCGATCCCTCCTCTTTCTTCCCCGATTCTTCCTCCTCCTCCCCCGATCCCTCCTCTTTCTTCCTCGATTCCTCCTCCTTCTTCCCCGATCCCTCCTCCTTCTTCCCCGATCCCTCCTCCTTCTTCCCTGTTTTCTCCTCTTCCCCCTTCATCTCTTCCTTCCTCTGCTTTAAATTTTCCTCCCTCTATTCCTCCTCATGTCTCTACATCCCCGATCCATTTTCCTATGTCTGATTTGAATTCGTGTCTGATTACTGATAATAAGCAGGATAGTCCATCTATTTCCTCTGGTACTGGTTTAAACTGGTGAGCTTTATTCAAAAAGAAGCCTAAAAATGCTGGATCATTTGTGCCTAGACATTTTGATATCAAGAAAAATGGAGTTCCGAATGCTTTACCGGATGAAGTTAAAAATGAAGGTATTAAATTTTGGAGTGATCATTTGGTTGGCTTTTTCTTGGATGGTCCTCTATCTTATCTGACCATTACAAGACATTTAAGAAGTATTTGGAGGTTGAAAGGTGAAGTTGATATTAAATCTGATAATGAGAATTTCTTTTTTAACTTCTCGAATGATCAAGATAGGTTGAAAATCTTTGCAATCTGATCCTATCTTCATTAAAGATAAAATGTTCATCATTACTACTTGGGATCCTTCTTATGATTATTTTCAAGAACGCATTAAAAAGGTGCCAATGTGGGTTCATTTTTATAAGATTCCTTTGATTGCTTGGACCTTAATTGGTATTAACTGGTTAGCATGTCATGTTGGTAAACTGATTTGTCTTGATGAAAGTACTGAAAGATTATCAAGATTTAAGTATGCTAAAGCTCTGATTGAAGTTTCTCCAGATCATGAGCTACCTAATTCTATTGCAATTGATGATTTAGGTGACTGCTGTCCTTATGTTAGAGTTGAATATGATTGGATACCAAAAATCTATAGTAAATGTAAAGTGTTTGGTCATGAAACCTTATATTGTACAGGAAATAGTAAGATGAAAGAATTTGTTGTACAGTCAGGTAGAGATAATGAGGATGTTGATATCAGGGAGTGCATGGAACAAGTTGGTGTTGGAGAAAAGATGCAAATGTCTAATATTACTGGAAATTTCAAAACAAAATCTTTAAAAGTGTGGAAAAGGAAGGAAAAGGAACAAAATATTCTAACTGATAGCTATAAGGTGAACTTAAAATCTGGTGATCAACCATCTGATGTTGGAGTAATGAATTTCAATCATGATCTGAATAAGCAGAAGGATGTAGAGTCAAATGGTTTGAAAATGGTATCTGATATTAATACCGAGGATTTGGGATATAAGGAAAATATTATAACCTCAAATTCTTTTATGGTTTTATCTGATATATAGATGAAGAAGTAGTTAACAATGAGGCAACTATGGATATAGAAAACTCTCAATCTGGTAATATACAAATTAATAAGGATTCAACTGTGAACTGTAACACTGTTGGTGTTAATATGTGTGTTTCTGAAGTTCATCCAAGAATTTAGCTTGTAGTTCAGATAATATTAAAGATGTTCATAAGGAAACACTGAGTGATGAGGTTACTGAACAAACCTCTCCTTATATTAATATATTACCTCCTAATCATCTGATTCTTCCTCCTCCATGTAAATCAAGAGATGATTCTGAGGAAAAGGTTGTATCAAATAAAAAAGGTAGAAAAGGTAAAAAGAAAGTCTCATTCCATGAAAATTCAGAGGGTCTAAACAATGGGAAAAATTATAAAATTGAAGAAGTCTTGCCAAGGAATAATAATGAGTCTGCATCATTCAAAGATACTTCTTCTCAATCTAGTGGCATTAGACATACAAGGAAACACCCATCTATTCTCATTTCTCCCAAATCGTTATGTTGTTAAACAATAATATAGCTTATTGGAATATCAAAGGAGGACACCTTTCATCCAAACAAGCTGAAGTGAAGCATTTAATTAAAAATCGAAAGATACAATTACTAGCCATTAGTGAAACAAAGTTGAATAAGGAAAAGTCTGTTTTGGCATGTAAAAATATTGCTCCTGGTTGGGAATATGAAGGTAATCTACTTAGTGCTCCATATGGAAGGTTATTGGTTTTATGGAATTCAGATATTTTCAAATTGACAAAGTTGCAGGAGGATGATCAATTTATACATTTCAGTGCCACTGCTTTATCTTCAAATATTCCTTTTCTGATTACCTTTGTTTATGCTCATAATAACCTTGAAAAAAGACTTTCCTTCCTCTCTAATCTCTCTTTACTTTCTCACCCAAAATTGCCTTGGATAGTTCTTGGTGATTTCAATTGTATGTTTTTCTCTAATCAAAAAATTGGAGGAAATCCACTCTCTATGAAAGATATTGCACCTTTAAATCAAACTCTCATCAAATCTTCCCTTAGCCATATTCCATCTTTTGGAGCTATGTTTACATGGAATAATAAAAGTAATATTGGTCCTAGAACTTATTGTAAGCTTGATCATGCATTTCACAATATTCACTCTATTAATCAATGGCCAAATCTTTTTTGCAAATTCTTAGATCCTTCTATTTCTGATCACTCTCCATTCATCTTATCTTGGGGGGAGAATGCTATAAGTAGGAACCCATCTTTCAAATTTTACAAAACCTGGACTAATCATAAAAATTTTCTTAGCATTGTTATGCAGGTTTGGCAGGAGAATATTTATGGAAATCCCCTTCATATTCTTAAAACTAAGCTGCATAGATTGAAGAAAAAGCTTAAAATTGGGCAAAGGATAATTTGGTGATGGATCAAAAATCTCGGATGGAATAAGAGAGAAATTAGCTATTATCCAACAACAGTTGCAGAATGATACTTTGAATTCATCCTTAGCTAAGCAAGAAGCAGACTTATCAAAAAATTTAATTGAAGCATTGGAATTTGAAGCTTTAATGAGAAAAGAAAAACTTCATGAGATTATTGACAGGCAAAGTGAAAGGAACACAAAATATTATCATAACTTGATCAAGATCAAACAAAGCAAACAAAGAATTATGAGTATATCTGATATGAATGGAGTTATTCAAGATAATGATAATTCAATTTCCAAAGCTTTTATTGATTATTTCTCATCTGTTCTTGCCAATCCATCTCCTATGATACCAAATCTTTCACCCTTATTTTCAATGCATCTGCCCTGTCTGTGTGATAAGCAAGCAAGTGATATGATAAGTGAAGTTTTACCTGAGGAAATTAAATCTGCAGTGTTTTCATTAAAATCTGATAGTAGTGGGGGGTCCTGATGGTAATGCTTTCTTCTATCAGCACGCTTGGAAAATTATAAAGCATGATGTCAATAAAGCAGTACAGTATTTCTTCTCCCATAATAAACTACCATCTGGTATCAATGCTACTAACATAGCCCTTGTCCCAAAAACTCCAAATGCTAGTAGTGTTTCTAATTTTAGACCTATTTCATGCTGCAATGTGATGTATAAAATCATATCCAAAGTTATTGCTAATAGATTCCTGAATATCTTGCCCTCAATTATATCTGCTAATCAAGTTGCTTTTATGTCTAATAGGAATATTAGTGATAACATAATGCTCACGCAAGAACTTTTAAAAGGATATGGAACTGGGAATATTTCACCAAGATGTATGTTAAAACTTGATATACAGAAAGCCTTTGATTCTATCTCATGGAGTTCAATTATAGCAATCCTTTCAAGAATGAATTTCCCTAAACCTATGCTAGCCTGGTTATATCTTTGTATTTCAACTCCACATTTTTCCATCCTTAGGAATGGATGTTCAAAAGGTTTTTTCAAAGGATCTCAAGGGGTTCGGCAAGGTGATCCAATATCTGCATATTTATTCATAATTATAATGGAAGTTCTGAATACTTTGTTTCTTGAGCAAGTGAAATTAAAGAAGTTAGAGCTACATCCAAAATGCAAGGATCCTCTGATTACTCATCTGCTTTTTGTTGATGATCTTGTCATCTTCACCAAACCTACTCTTTCAAATATTTCTGCTATTCTTGAGGTAATGAATCAATTCTTTTCTCTTACAGGATTGAAGATAAATTTCAACAAATCTCATATACTGGTTGCGGGGCTTAATGAGTTTTTGAAAGCTGAAATTATAAATTACTCTGGTCCTAAAGAGATGGAAAATAATACCAAGTACCTTGGTCTACCACTTATAAGTGCTAGAATTACCAAATCTGACTGTTTACCTCTGTATGAAAAAATTACAAGAAAACTATCCAAATGGCCAAATACAAAATTATCTCAGGCTGGAAGATTAGTTGTTATTCAAAGTATTGCATCTGCCATGACAAACTATTGAATGAGACACTTTATTCTTCCATGCAAACTCATATCTATGATAAATAGAGCACTAAATAGATTCTTATGGCATGGTGATCCTATCTCAAAAAAAATAATTCCAATATCCTTCATCAAAATACAATTGCCAAAGGAAAATGGGCGGCTGGGGATAGTTAATCTAAAAATATGGAATTCTGCAGCTTTCTCAATCTACTTTAACAAGATTTTGTCAAAGAAAAGGATTTATGGTCACAATGGATTTTAAAAAATCTTATAAAAGGAAAGGATTTCTGGCTAATGAAAGTTCCAAGTTTATGTAGCTGGAGTTGGCGAAATATACTAAAATTAAGAGCCTCTTTTTTACCAATCATTCAAAGCAATCCAACTGAAGATAATGAGCTTCTTTTCTGGTCTTCACCATGGGTTAAACCTGGTCTGATTTTACAAGATATCCTTCCACATTCTTTAATTATGCAGACTGGCATCCCTATCAAAGCCAAAGTACCATCATATATTTCTGATGGATCAATTATTTTGCCTTACTGTAGTTCTATTCAAGTTCGGACTTTATGGCAGCATATCTCATCTCTGTCTCTTCCCTCTTCTAACCTTAAAGTATTATGGTCAAATAAAGGGAAAGAGCATGAAGTTTCTTTAGTTTATAAAGCTCTATTAAATCAATCAGAGAAATTTCCATGGGCTACGAGAATCTGGATGGAAAAATCTCCTGCTAAGGAGAATTTTTTGTTATGGAAAGTCATGGCAAATGCTTTAAACACAAAGCAGAAATTAGCTAGTATGGGTATTATTAGCAATGAAGGTTGCGTATTCTGTCAAAGGTGTCCTGAAACTAACATTCATATTTTTTTTGAATGCTATTATTCATTTGGAATCTGGTGTAGGCTTCTATCAAATGGTGATTTTCATAAACCGGTTAAAAGCTCGAGATTAGAATGGTTTAATATCTTCAAAGCTACAAGGTGGAAATCCCCGAAGACAGACATTATAATGATTATGTTAAAGGCATTCATATATGAAATATGGAAGGAAAGAAATAGAAGAATTTTTGACATGAGGATGGAGTCTACAGCAACTGTTTATAGTATGATTGATAAAAAAATTCGTAAAAGGATAGGAAGGCTGAAGTGATATATAATCTTGTATTTGTGATATCATGTATTTTGATGTTTTTCTGATATGTAACTGATTATATGTGCATGTGATTGTTTGTATGTATCATGTATATGCATGTAATCATAACCAGTTGTGCAATATATTGGGCAGGGCTCCCTTAGCCATTGCTTTTCAAAAAAAAGAAAAAAAGAAAAATATTAAAGTGATTAACTTATATAATTTATTTTAACTACTAGAAATAATTTATTAAAGAGATTCAAACTAAATTTATTACTTAAAATGGAATCATTAATTTATTAAATTTATAAATGGAAATTAATTGTTTGATTCTACTTCGAATATTAATAAAATCATATGATGTTATACAAGGTCTAAAATCGAGAAGAAAACATGCCAGATTGGATCAGATTGTAAAACAAAGGTCAAAGGTGAGTTAATCTCACTCATCTGGTTGATATTTAAATTTAAATAGATACATTTAAATAATTGATTGAATGATTGAATTGGTTTGATGTGCTAGATTATATATAGTAGTATATATAGTATATATTGGAGTTGATATTCCCGCATTTTATAGCGGATGAGACCCTATGCGTCGCATAATAGCGGATGATATTATTTAAACACATATACCGCGATATTCCATCTCGAAGTGGAATTGGTATTGTGCTAACATCTGTGGATGCAGGGAAAACAAGTTAGAGGGATCCAACTGGATTCCTTAAAATTATTTAGATTGTTTTATATTTTGTGCTATGAATATTGATATCATGTGATGATTTTATTGATGATAGGAATATTAGAAGATATAGTTGGATTGAATATATCTACGTATAATGAGTTATTAAATTCTACAGAATTGGATTTTTGAAAAGAAATAAAAGAGTCAATTTTAAGTAAAATAATTCAAGTGAATTGGAATAAATTAAATAATGAATTGAAAAGAAAATAAAAATAAAAGCGATTCAGAATTTTAACAAATATGGAATAAGGGAATTTTGAATTAACAGGGAAAATATAAACTTTAAAACTAAAGTGATATTAAATTTAAAGAATAAAGAATTTATTATATCTTACGAAGATATTTTGAGGTTAATAAATAATTTGGGAAATTATTTATTGCTTGATGGATGTTTGTGAATGTTAATTAATAGTTAAATAACCGACTATCAATATTGGCCAAATGCGCTGATCGTTTCGAAGAGACCGAGATCGGGATTAATTTCTCGAAAACCACTTCGATCCGGTTTGTACGTTTCGTGGAAACGCGTTGGAGTCGAAGATGGTACAGTGAAGTGCAAGGGCTAGTCGCTACTAATCCTAAGGATGATTCCAAAATGGATGTAGTAGGAGTAGTGCCTTCGGTTCCGTTCGGACCCGGGATAGACTTGTATGGACGAATGCTTTCGGAACATCGTCAGGTGGACGATGGGCATTCTAAGGGATATGTTCTATAAAGGTAACGCTTAGCCTCAAGCCTCATCAACCGAGAATGACTGAAAATCAGGGGTTATGCAGCAAGGCTTCGTGGGTCGCACCCACTTGAGAGTAAGGTCATCCCTGTCTAGATGTCCCTATTTATTTCGGCTTAGTGGTGCGGTTGCTGATTACAACCGTGGGGTTATTTTACTCGGGACTGTCCAGTAAGGGATGGTTCCGGCCTTGTGTTGCAGGGGACTTAGGGTGGGTCCTCGGTACTGTGATCTAGGCCACGTATTGTGACAGGTGGTACCCCAGTGCCTAGTCATTGATGGAAATCCATTCTTCCTACGTGCCTTGTACGAGTTTTGTTTGTATTACCCACATTGTAGCTAGTATGCTGGAATTTGATCATGTAACAATTTCAGCTATTTGAATAAGTATTTGTATATAGACACTATTATAGTATCAGAGGATTTGATAAGAAAGTGTTTTGGCTATCGTAAGGTAAAAACCCGACATGTTTATTTGTGGCGTGGTCTTACGAGATGCTTTTGCTTTCAAAGGATTTGAAACTTTAATAATCAAATTGAGTGTGATTTTCTCACGCTGGTATTCCAGACTGACTCGGGTGTTATTAACTATAATGCTCGGGTCAAACCAAGTATTACAGATACAGGATAGGATGCTGTGGAGCTCAGGAGACGAGCTGGATGGCGAGACGTATTACTCGTATTTGTTTTATTTATTCCGCTGTACTGTGTATTCTGTTGTAGGACATGTTATGATTACTGTGCTGAATTGTGATGTTGAATTGTTGTACTCTGATGAATGTAATGTATAAACAGATATATTTTTCTGTTGGGTAAAGATCTGTATTTATATATTATAGTTTATTCCGCTGCGATGGTTAGATTCTGTTGTTGTTTTTCTATTCTTCTTCTTCTACCTCTTTCTTCTTTTAACCCAAATGGTTCGTATTTCCGTTCTTCTTGAGTTGATTTGTTGGAGATTAATGTCAATTCAAGGGGTATGGGTTTGCGGGCTGTTACAGTGGTATCAGAGCTTAGGCTAGCGGTAACCTTGGCTCTGGTGGGAATTACTCATAAATAGAGTCGACAGTACTCTAGAATGAGTTTGAGTGTACTAATAGATATGAGCGCGTAGTTGTTAGTGAATATAAAATGGTTTTATATTGTGTTGATTGGTTTATTGGGTAGTTTATGGATTCTGGTCAATACGAGTAATTAACGTTATTGATAGGGATCTCTAAACACTTGAATAGAACAATTCGACACAGTATTGTTTTTAAAGGGGTAAATGAAATAATTTTGCCCAAATTATTTTTGTATATAAAGGAAATAGTTTTTGTAAATTATTATAGTATTTGGTTGTTTGGTTGTTAGGAAATGATAATATTAAATTATTATCATTATTGTGTAGAAATTGAATAAGAAATTGAAAACTTATAACCAAAGTTAAGGAAATAAATTCATATAACAGAATGGAATTTGTAATGTGAATTATAAGTGTGATATATAATTGAAATGTGGAAAATTTCCAGAGTAACATTTGAATATAAATTGAAAGGATTTGGAATTTGAAATTTTGAGAAAATTTAATTCCTTTGAGTTTGAAAATGGTTTTCAAAAGGTTTTGAAGAAATAATAGTGATATTATTTTAGAAATATTTTGAATTGGATTGGAAATCTGGTGAGGTTTGGGATTTAAAAATATTTGAAATGCTTTTGATTAAGATAAAAGCACTAAACTCTCTGCGGTCGCTGAAAAATAATTCCGATGATGATCGCGACATCATCGGTGTTCATTTTCGAGTATCCAAGAGAGGAATTGCTACCTGTATGTTTTGGATTAGTGTTTGTTTGCAAAACTGGGTTTTGGTTTTGAAAATTTAAAGAAATAGTTGGTTATACCAACTAATTTTGGATATAATCGATTTCAAAGGTGATTTTGAAGTACTGAGAAATTACTTAAGACTCTGGAAGTTAATTAAAGGTGTCTATAGAATAATAAATAAGTTGTGGCTTATAAAAATTTAGAAGTGGGATAAATAAGCTTCAAAAAAATTATAGTTTTGTATTTTGGAAGATGAATAAAAATCCAAAACTTAAATTATAAAATAGATTGAAACTCAAGGAAAATAGTTAAAGTGATTTTTGAGACAAAATTCAAATATTGGGTATAAAATTGGAAATTCTGTGGTGAATAATATTGATTGAAAGCATTTAAAATAAGTGTCGAAACATTTCATATGTGTTTATGGAAGTATATAACATGCTTTGTTTATAGAATCCATGTTTTAGCTATTGAAAGTAAGTGAAGTGTTAGTAAATAGCATATATTTGTCACTTACATATTTAAATTGAGTAAGTACAGGTTTTTGGAAGCCGTTGGCAGGATTTGATCGCGTAATTGCTAAAATTAATAACCGCTTTGCTTAAAAATGCTAAATAAGGCCTACGCAATAAAAATAAGAAATATGAATTGTTTTTGTTTTTCCGACCGTGTGGGTCGATGTATATATATTTATATCTCTTGTCAAATTGCAAAAGCTCCTCCGTACAAAGGAGACTCTGCCAAAATTTTCTAAAAAATTTGGGAGTTAGAAAATTTTTGGAAATTTTCGCTAACGACAAATGATTTAAAATTGTGTATGTAAAGTAAAGTGGATAAAAATTCAATATTCAGAATTTGCAGACAAATTGAAGTCAAGTAAAATTTGAAAATGAAAATCTGAATGAAAATTTAGAAATAAAGGTATTGAGATTTGGAATGAATTAGTAAATTGAAGCAAATTGAAATTCATATGGAATTGGAGTTCGATTTGAATGTAAACTTCAGCAGTGAAGTAGTGAAAATAAATATAGGAAATATTTATATCAGACTTAAGAAATGAAGAATAAAATTCTTAAGTAAATTGGTATTTGGAATATACTAAGTAATCTTGGAATGGAAGAATATACTAAGCGAATACTTGAATGAAGATTAAAATTGAAAGTTTTGAAATGGGATAATTGTGGATAAGTGAATAGAAATCAAATGAAGGTGAATAAAAGAGAATTGATATAGCTGATAATCAATTGGAATTAATATGTAGGATGTACGTATATTATTTTATTCGCATAACGATTTGATCCAGATTCGAGCACAGAATTTCGAGATAGTTATATTGGTCCGAGTTGGGATTTTTCACTCGATTTTCGATGGCGAACCCTGGATATGGATTTTTGATTGATTCTAGAGATTCTCTATCATAGTACTGCTATGCAAGGAGAATGACGGTTTCTGATTAAGAAACTAGATCTGAGTCCGAACTAGGAAGTCGGGTGAACGATACTAGTTCGGAAGTGAATTTGTGTGATCGAGTGAACGATCGGATTTGATATTGCGTACGAATGATATGTGTACATCGTACGGACTTGAATGAATAGATATTGAAATTTTGTAAAGAAGTCAATAAAATGATTTTGAATGTTATGATTGGATATTATTGCTAAGTAGGATATACAGGTGTTTAAAAAGAAATTGGGATTTTTGATTGCTCGACAAAAAGGTAAGTATTTAAATTTCAGTATGAAATTTGATTGGGATTTGGATATAGCCACTTGGCGTTTTGTTTTCTTTTGAGATTTGGGAGCCGTAGAGGCAATTTTGTAGTAGTACCGATCTAGCCGCGCAAAGGAGACGCTGGCAAAAAATTTCGGAAATTTAAAGAGTTAGAAAATGTTCGAGGAAATTTTGACAAT
Organism: Allium fistulosum; assembly: GCA_030737815.1. Lineage (NCBI taxonomy): Eukaryota > Viridiplantae > Streptophyta > Magnoliopsida > Asparagales > Amaryllidaceae > Allium > Allium fistulosum. The sequence continues at coordinate 859,742,012 of CM060907.1, forward strand.
TCAAAATTTGGTTTCAAATTTAAATTTGAATTGATAAGTAAGTAATATTGTTTGGAACTAATAGATAAGCTGGAAAGTAGGAAAAAGGTTAATGTGTCTTTCATAAAAAGATTTGTTTAGCAAGTTGTTGAAACTGGTTAGTTTTGAGAAATAGTTTACGGGTATTGGACCATTCTTCCTAACTAGTAATTTCGGGGACGAAATTCTTTTAAGGGGGGAGGAATGTGACGACCCGAAATTTTGGATATTTGAAATGGGAATATTTAATTGATTTTAAATATTCAAAAGGGTAATTTTAACTTGAATTTCAAATATCACTATTTATTGGGTTATTTGATTATTGAATTGAACAATTAAAAATTGAGTAAATTGTTGAATCGGGAGTTTTAAGCCTTTTAAAAATAATTTGAAGGCTTGTAAAATCTATATTGATAGTTCTGAAGGTAATAGAACTTTTAAAATTGAATTTAAAGGTGTTTTGTTCAGTTTTAAAAATATATCGTTTATATCGATATGTAAAAATAGCCTTACGAGGCACAGTCTCGGAATTCGGCGAAACCAGTTCCATTGGATCCACAATATTGTATTATTATCGGATTTCAATTTTCGTAGTGTTTGGAGTTGTTGTGTGAGCGTACGATAGGTAAACGCGCTGAAATTAAATTGAAAATTTAATATTATAACTGGTCCAAAAAGCTATCTTCTCCATATAATTGAATTTGGACTCGAAACCTTTTCCAGTGCATTCGGAATAGGCGTATAACATTACAAACGCCTAGCGGCACGCCTTGATAGGAAGTCAAAATTTTTAGTTGACTTTATCGGAACAATTCGAATTTGAATTTAAATTGAATAATTTTACTAGTCAACTGCAGTTAAATTTATTTCACATGGACTTATCTTTTCCATCAGTTCAAACAGCTATTCAAGTATTCGATCTTATCTCTTTCTTTCTTCGTTCCCAAGCCAGATAACAAAAGAAAAATATCTCGTTCTAAAATCATCAAAATAAAAACAATGGCCGGGTGTTTTAAAATAGAATCGCGAGTCTTCTCTCCTCTTCCCGTTCGAAAACTGTAACGCCCCACTCTGAGACCCACTGTAACAAAGAGTATTACGGGAGTAATACTGTCTGTTAAAGCGGAGAATAGAGTATAGTGGAAGCGACCATTTGTAATCAAGCTATAACTATCTATCGAATACGTCGAAAAGTGGAATCTACTTAAAATTTTCAAGTGGTTCGACATATCCAACAAATATTTATAACGAAATTACAATGGCTAAAGACCTATCAGAAACAAGCATAGTAATAAATGATAAAAACATCACAGAACAGAATCACATAACAGATGTAAAATCCCAGAACAATACATCATCAATACAGATCCAAATATCATAAGTGGGTACAAAGCCACTGCTCACACATGTGAGTCAAAAATATGTACATATCAGAGTCTGAATAATAACATAAGCGGACACTAAGATAAGCTATCTCAAAAGCATAGCAGATAAGTCCAAAGCGGAAGCACAGAACAGCTAAGTCCAGAGACCTAACCTGAAACAACTCGGTCTGACCCGAGCGAAAACACTTGGGTCAGGCTAGCTAAACAATCAGTAATAACTGAGATATATAATAATGCGGTACATAAATAAAATAGTACTTATCCATAGAGAAGTATATTATGAACCACATGAATATAATGACGATCCCTAATCAGAAATAAACAATGAAAATCTCCAAAGAGAAATCAACACCAAAGTGTAGAATAAATAAAATCGCCTCATATCATCGGCGTAGCCAAAGCTATAAAAAGATGCCCATAGGCAATAATCCCAAGAGTGACCAAAGTCTGTAATCAATGCCCAAGCAAAGATCGATGCTCCAAAGAGCAATGGGGATATACTGAAAAGTCAATGAAATCAAACACTGAAAAGCAGTGTCCAGAGACACTGTGAATCCACAAGGCAATCGCACTTACATCGTATGGTTCCATAGAACCAACACCGAATGGCGGTACTCGAATGGATGTAAAAATCAGCAAATAATAACAATATTGCACGTGCACCGACCAGAGTCGTTGTTTCCAAGTACTGTAGAGTTGTGATCGATCACTCGCACAGATGCGGAACGCGCGAGACGGCGAGATCCTTCCCAGAAGGATAAAGGCCCAGAGGCGCACGCCGAAAAATAAACTGCTCCATAGAGCAGGTGTCCAGAGACGGTTGCCCAGAGGCGTGGTGACCCAGAGGTCCAGTACTGGCCGCCCAGAGGCTAATGTGTCACTAACTTCTTGGAGAGGAACCCGTAAAGTGTTAACAATGAGTCCCATACCCCACGTTCGCACTAAACGGTTTACTAACCAATAGCAAGCTCACACTCCAAACCATAAAAAGTCCACCTCGTATCATCGGTAAACTAGACCCAAAGGTCAAAACGATCAATCGAATAGGTCGGGGATTAACCGGAAAGAAAATACACACGGTTCCATAGGCCGGAGATTTCCTAACCGTTTAAGCACCTTTCCACTTCGCTCGACGTGCTAAAAAGTGAGTGTGAGGTTTTTATTATAGAAAATAATGGTGCAAAACAGATTTATAATTGATTTTGAAATCACTTTAAAACGGCTTTTGAAAACTCTCCTATTATGGAGTAATTAATTTAATAATTAAAAATAATATTATATAATAATTTCGAAAGCCATTTAAATAGATTCCACTTTTCGACGTATTCGATAGATAGTTATAGCTTGATTACAAATGGTCGCTTCCACTATACTCTATTCTCCGCTTTAATAGACAGTATTACTCCCGTAATACTCTTTGTTACAGTGGGTCTTAGAGTGGTGCGTTACAGTTTGGTATCAGAGCCTGGTTTCAGGAATAAGCATAATAAACACAGAACAGATACACTTAGTATAATACATTTTCATTAGATCCGAATTAAATCAAATCCCTTCCTTATGTTTATTGATAGATAAGTTAGGAATATGTTTAGGAATCCATTATATTCCGTAGTATTCCTTAATTAATTATCTATCATTGAATCATGTCTAACTCTAATTCCCGTTTGACTTTAAGTATGTCTGGAAGGGGAAGAGGGAGACCCACACGTCAGACCAGTGCTGCTGGGCAGTCCAACAACACTCATCCTGAGGGCGTGTTCATGACCACCGACCAGATCATGGAGCTGGTTCGGAATTCCTAGTCTCATTCTCAGTCTCCAGCCCCAGTTGCTGATGCTCCGCGCAAGTCTGCTTTTGCGCGTCTCTGCAGTGATTTTACCCATCTCGGAGGGAAGTCGTTCAGTGGCTCCAAGAATATCTTAGAGGTCCAGGCTTGGATTCGGATTTGCGAGCGCACCTTCACTCGTATGGATATCCCGGATCATGACCGTGTTCTTATTGCTTCCAGTCAGCTTCAGAGTCGTGCCCTGGATTGGTACGAACTACTTATTACCGAGATCGATGAGACCTTGCTTACTTGGGCTCAATTTCGTGAGAGATTTGAGCTCAAATTCATCCCAGAGTCAGAGAAGAACTCCCTTGCTCGCTGCTTTCTTGATCTCAAGCAGGGGAAGTCCTCGGTATCCGATTATGTCTCTTCCTTCGAGGCCCTGTCCAAGTACGGCCTTGAGTTTATTGCTACTCCTTATAAGAGGAACCTCAAATTTGTTGAGGGCTTGAAGAAATATCTGAAGAGGCAGCTTATGCTACAGCTTAAGCTCTCATTCGAGAAGCTAGTCGATGCAGCTCTATATCTCGAGTCAGTCGAGATGGAGCATAGTGATGATGGCGGTGGGGGTTCCACAAACCCCACCAAGAAGAGGTTTACTCCTGGCAAGCCTGGCTCTTCTTTTCAGCACAAGAAGAAGAAAGCGATCAGCTCTAGTTCTCAGCCTCAGACTCAGTCTCAGACTCTTGCTCAGCCTAGTGGGACCCGACCTCCGAAGAAATGCTTCAACTGCGGTTCCCCAGATCACTTTATTCGAGAGTGTCCCAAACCTCTCTATTGCACCTTCTGTAAGAAGGAGGGACACAGGATCTCCACTTGTCCTATTGCTCCAGCTAGTGCCAAGCCTGGCAGGCTTAATGCTGCCAAGGCTCCTACCACTTCTGCTCAGCCTAAAGGTACACATCCTTCCGTTCTTGAAGGCTCTATTTTATTTCATGCTAGATCTATTAGAGTTCTTTTTGATACGGGTGCCTCTCACTCATTCGTATCAAAGGAACTAGTTGATACTTTATCTTTGGATGTTACTTGTATGGTTTCTTCACTAAGGATTGTGAATCCCATTGGTGGATCCACGACCCTTAGCTTGCTCTGTGAGAATATAGATATTGATCTTTGTGGCTTTTCTTTCCGTGCAAATCTCCACGTTATGGAGTATTTGGGCTTTGATATGATTCTTGGCATGGATTGGCTCGTTCAGCACGACGCCAAAATTATTTGTTCGGAGCGGATATTATTCATTCATCATCCTGACTCGTCTGCTCCGTTAGCTATTGTTCTTCAAGATGTTGGGCTTTCTGATGTTACTTTATTTTCTTTAGATTCACGAGATGATGTGGTGGACATATCTCGTATTCCTGTTGTTCGGGATTTCCCCGATATATTCGAGCCAGTATCAGGCCTGCCGCCAAAGTGGGCCATTGAGTTCCGCATCGATCTCATTCCAGGCTCCCACCCAGTCGGGCGTCCTCCCACGAGGATGTCTACAAAAGAGAATGAGGAACTCAGGAAGCAGTTAGTGGAGCTTGAGGCGAAGCAGTTCATTCGATCCAGTTCTTCGCCATGGGGTGCTGCTGTGGTCTTCGTTAAGAAGCCTGATGGCTCTCTTAGGCTTTGCATTGACTATCGCAAGCTTAATGAGTTGACCATCAGAAATCGTTATCCATTTCCACTGATAGACGATATGTTTGATCAGTTGAGTGGTGCGAAGGTCTTCTCTCAGCTCGACCTTGCCACCGGATTCCATCAGCTATGTGTCGCCGAAGACAGCATTCCTCTTACAGCTTTTCGCACTCGTTATGGTTCTTTTGAGTGGTTGGTCATGCCGTTCGGCTTGACGAACGCTCCGGCTTTCTTTGTCGATCTTATGAATCGAGTATTCCGGGAATACATCGATAGATTCGTTCTGGTTTTCATCGACGATATTCTTATTTATTCTAGATCCGAGGTAGAGCATGCTCATCATTTGCGGATCGTCTTGGATACTCTTCGTCAGCATCAGCTTAAGGCCAAGCTCTCCAGTGCCATTTTTGGGAGAGCAAGGTCAAGTTCTTGGGCCATATTGTATCATCTGAGGATATTTCTGTCGATCCTGCCAAGATCGAAGCTATTCAGAGTTGGAAGCAGCCCAAGAACGTTCATGATATTCGCAGCTTCCTTGGTCTGGCGGGTTATTACCGTCGATTTATCAAGGATTTCTCTTGTGTTGCACTTCCCCTTACGACACTGACTCGTAAGGGTGTTCGCTTTATTTGGTCGGATAAGTGTGAAGCTTCTTTCCAGCGACTGAAGGAACTTCTCACTCATGCTCCTATCCTTGTGGTTCCTGAGAGTAACCAGGATCTTGTTGTTTACACTGACGCTTGTGGTAGTGGCCTCGGTGATGTGCGTATGCAGAAGGATCGGGTGGTTGCTTACGCTTCTAGGCAGCTACGTCCGAATGAGATTCGCTATCCTACTCATGATCTTGAGTTAGCAGCTATCGTCTTTGCTTTGAAGACATGGCGTCATTATCTATTGGGCGAACGTTTCATTCTCTACACCGATCACAAGTCGCTGAAGTATTTATTCAGTCAGAAGGATCTCAATATGAGGCAGCAGCGATGGCTTGAGTTTCTCGCCTCATATGACTTAGACATTCAGTATACCCCTGGCAAGGGTAATCGGGTGGCTGATGCACTCAGTCGCAAACACTCGGCAGTAGTTTCTATGATGATAGCCGAGTGGGATATTCTTGAGACTCTTTCTTTGTGTGATATTCGAAATCGAGCTCCGTCTTCTGACCCTCAGATCTTGTTATTCAGCTTGGAAGCTCGACCTATTCTATTGGATCGCATTGCCCATGCTCAGCGGCAGGATCCAGACTTGTTGCGATACATTCATCTCCTTGAGTCGGGATCCAGTGATGAGACATTGTTGGATTATTCTATTGATTCTCGTCGGTGTCTTCGCAGGAAGAACCGTATTTTGGTACCATCTGATTTATCACTTAGGCGTGACATTCTAGACGAGTGTCATCACACTAAGTACACTATTCATCTCGGGTCGAGTAAGATGTATGCCGGCATGTGTCGTCTATTTTATTGGGAGGGCATGAAGAGCGATGTTGCAAGTTATGTAAGCCGTTGCATGACTTGTCAACAGATCAAAGCTGAGCATCAGCGTCCATCTGGTCTTCTACAGCCGCTAGAGATTCCATTGTGGAAATGGGATCAGATATCCATGGATTTCATTGACGGTCTGCCTCGATCGAGGTCAGGCCATACTTCTATTTGGGTCATCGTTGATCGCTTGACCAAATCAGCTCATTTCATTCCTATTAAGTCCACTCGGACTGCTCCTCAGCTTGCCAAGTTATATGTGAAGGAAGTCGTTCGTCTTCATGGCATTCCTAGCTCTATCGTCTGTGATCGAGACACTATCTTTACTAGTCACTTCTGGAAGTGCCTACAGTCAGCTTTGGGCTCAAAGCTGAATTTCTCGACTGCTTATCATCCTCAGACTGACGGTCAGACAGAGAGGGTGAATCGTGTTTTAGAGGATCTTTTGCGCTGTTGTATTCTGGATTTCGGAGGTAGTTGGGAGGATCACTTACCGCTTGTAGAGTTCTCCTACAACAACAGCTTTCAGTCTAGTATCGGCATGGCACCTTTCGAGGCTCTTTATGGAAGGCCATGTCGCTCTCCTGCTTGTTGGTTAGAATCGGGTGAGAAGCACCTTCTTGGTCCAGATTCAGTTCGGGAATCTTCTGAGAAGATTATTCTTATTCGTCAGAGAATGAAAGAGGCGCAGAACCGTCAGAAATCCTACGCGGACAGCCGTAGGAAGCCTCTTGAGTTCTCCATTGGTGATCATGTCTTTATTCGGATATATCCCATGAAGGGGGTTGTGCGTTTCAGCTCTACAGGGAAGTTGGCTCCTCGTTATGTCGGACCATTTCCTATTACGGAACGCATCGGCCCTGTTGCTTATCGTGTGGCTCTGCCTGCTCATTTCTCTGGAATACATGATGTGTTCCATGTCTCTCAGCTTCGCAAGTGTGTGCGCGATCCTGATTCTATTATCGAGCCTCATATTGTGCCTAATTTGGAGATCTCACCCGATCTATCTATAGAGCAGCATCCCCTTCGTGTACTTGATTCGGAGATCAGACGTCTTCGAAACAAAGAGGTTCTGCTTGTGAAGATTCAATGGTCGTCTAATCCTAAGGACTGCACTTGGGAGACTAGAGAATTTATCGAGCGTACTTATCCTGGTTCTCTTTCATCTTCCGGCACGGGTGAGCATCTATATTTTATCTTCTGTATTCCTTTTGTGGATTAGATGTTATAGACGACTTCTATATTTAAGGAATTGCGGGGATGCAATTTTCTTAAGGGGGGAGTCTGTAACAACCCGTGATTTCGGTTACCAAATAATAAATTAAAATTGGGATTTTAATTTAATTGGAGCTATTAATGAATTTTTAATGTGGCTAATTTGTTCAAAATTTAGTCATTTTGAATAAATTAATAATTTTGGGCTTAAGTGTAAAATGGAGCATTTCAAGGAAATTAATTAGGGAAATTTGTAATTTATATTATTGCAAAAATTTTATATGTGTAAAATAGTGCAATATTTGATTTGGGAAATTAATTTGCAATTTATTTGCAAAATGGTGATTTTGGCTAATATTAACTATAAACGGTGTTTTGGAAAAATTAGGGGTTAAAATGTAAAATATTGTTGATATAGGATTTTATGAAATGGCTAAAAGTAATTGTTAACATATTTTCATAATTTTCTATGGTTTGAAATGTATTTAGTAATTTGTATGTAGAGTGTACTTAGAGAAAATTGCCTATATATGTATGCACATGAATAATACAAAGTCCTAATGGGTATTAGATCCAATAACCCTAACCATTAGCCTATAAAGTATCTTTTACTCTCCCATTTCAGCCAACACTTCATTTAATAACCACTAAACCCTAATTAGAAAGCTCCAAAACCTAGGCATGGCCTCCTAAGCAAGACTCCAATCTACACCAAATCAAAGAGAGTTAATCCAAACTACTAAAAGAGGTAATAGCAATCACAAAACCCACCTCTAATTCATTCTTTGATTTCTGAAATTATTTTGTAATCCTCTTTTTTTGTGCATTTAGATTATGAAACTCTTTGATCTTCTTTTCATTGCTTGGGAAAGAGGTAATATATGCTAGCTGAAATTATAATTAGTTTATTGCTGTTAGTAAATTAGGCATATCTCATTCATCTTAAATCGGAATTAATATTTTCTTGAAGTTCTGGAAAGCTTATTCTGTACCCTATAACTTTTATGTTTTATGCTTTGCCTAATTTTGAGGTTTGAATGGTCGAAATCATACTTGGTTGTCGCTGACCTGACAACAAACTACAGGGTTGATAAAATAAAAACATGAAATTGATTTGGCCATAAGCTACTCGTTTCTTATCCAAATCTAATAATTTTGGATGTTCTGGAAAGCTTAGATTTAGTGCTAAAACTTTCATGTTTTGAGTTTCATGAAATTCGAAGTTAATTTGGTCAAAACTGTGCATTCTTACCACTGTCCCGAGAGCACAACGACAGTGATATAAAATTTAGATCTGAGAATTGTTTTAGTCATAGAATTTTTATCTCTGGTCGGAATTTGACGATCTTGGTCATTCCGGAAAGCTTAGAAACTAAGCTACAACTTTCATTTTATTCATTTTGCCAGAAATTGAAGTTTACTATGCCAAAATTGTGGTATTTCATCTCTGGCCAGTTAGTGCATAGCTATAGGCCTTAGTCTCTTTTCTCCCGTTGTTTTCAGCGTAGAACCCCGACTTTGCGACGCCATCCCGGGCTTGTCCTTTGTCGGATTTCATCGTTTTTGGTCTCGTTAAAAAGATGAGATCGAGATCCTTAACCATGCAAAGTTTGGTTTAGATCTGGGTGCATTAGATACTTCGTTTCTATTGCCGAAGTAGCACCCAGAAACTGTTTTACAATAGTGATCATTTTCAGTTATCGTCGGACCAACTTTGAAACATTGTCGTTTCTTCGTTTCAAGTCGAAACTGAACGACTCTTGTTGCATATCAAATTAGGAGTACTTTACTACGCTCCTGCAAATTTTCATTAAGATCTGAGTTCATGTGACCCTTCGACCATGTCGTCGAAGTGGGACCTTTACACTGTTTTGACACAGTAAAGTTTTTTGATTTTTGTCCTACTTTGAGACGATGCCGTTTCTTCTTTTCAAGTCGGAATTTCCCGATTCTTTTTGCAGTTTGGATCAGGGATGTTGGACTATAAGCCTACCAATTTTCATGCTATTCGGATTTACTTTGCTGATCCGAATAATTTTCCGAACTTGGGTTCGCGTCATTTTTAGACTATTTTCCAACACTTAGAATATTTTCTGTAATTTTCTGGTTTTATTGATTTCTTTGAGATTTGTCTCTAGATTTCGTACACGGGTTTTATGAATTATTTTCAAAGGATTTTTCACTCCTAAATGGCTTTCGAAATTATTATATAATATTATTTTTAATTATTAAATTAATTACTTCATAATAGGAGAGTTTTCAAAAGCCGTTTTAAAATGATTTCAAAATCAATTATAAAACCCGTGTACGAAATCTAGAGACAAATCTCAAAGAAATCAATAAAACCAGAAAATTACTGAAAATATTCTAATTGTTGGAAAATAGTCCAAAAATGACGCGAACCCAAGTTCGGAAAATTATTCGGACAGCAAACTGAATCCGAATAGCATGAAAATTGGTAGGCATATAGTCCAACATCCCTGCTCCAAACTGCAAAAAGAATCGGGAAATTCCGACTTGAAACGACGAAACGGCGTCGTCTCAAAGTAGGACAAAAATCATAAAACTTTACTGTGTCAAAACAGTGTAAAGGTCCCACTTCGACGACATGGTCGAAGGGTCACATAAACTCAGATCTTAATGAAAATTTGCAGGAGCGTAGTAAAGTACTCCTACTTTGATATGCAACAAGAATCGTTCGGTTTCGACTTGAAACGAAGAAACGACAATGTTTCAAAGTTGGTCCGACGATAACTGAAAATGATCACTATTGTAAAACAGTTTCTGGGTGCTACTTCGGCAATAGAAACGAAGTATCTAATGCACCCAGATCTAAACCAAACTTTGCATGGTTAAGGATCTCGATCTCATCTTTTTAACGAGACCAAAAACGATGAAATCCGACAAAGGACGAGCCCGGGATGGCGTCGCAAAGTCGGGGTTCTTCGCTGAAAACAACGGGAGAAAAGAGACTAAGGCCTATAGCTATGCACTAACTGGTCAGAGATGAAAAACCACAATTTTGGCATAGTAAACTTCAATTTCTGGCAAAATGAATAAAATGAAAGTTGTATCTTAGTTTCTAAGCTTTCCGGAATGAATAAGATCGTCAAATTCCGACCAGAGATGAAAATTCTATGACTAAAACAATTCTCAGATCTAAATTTTATATCACTGTCGTTGTGCTCTCGGGACAGTGGTAAGAATGCACAGTTTTGACCAAATTAACTTCGAATTTCATGAAACTCAAAACATGAAAGTTTTAGCCCTAAATCTAAGCTTTCCAGAACATCCAAAATTATTAGATTTGGATAAGAAACGAGTAACTTATGGCCAAATCAATTTCAGATTTTTATTTTATCAACCCTGTAGTTTGTTGTCAGGTCAGCGACAAACAAGTATGATTTCGACCATTCAAACCTCAAAATTAGGCAAAGCACAAAACATAAAAGTTATAGGGTACAGAATAAGCTTTCCAGAACTTCAAGAAAATCTTAATTCCGATTTAAGATGAATGAGATATGCCTAATTTACTAACAGTAATAAACTAATTATAATTTCAGCTAGCATATATTACCTCTTTCCCAAGCAATGAAAAGAAGATCAAAGAGTTTCATAATCTAAATGCACAAAAAAAGAGGATTACAAAATAATTTCAAAAATCAAAAAATGAATTAGAGGTGGGTTTTGTGATTGCTATTACCTCTTTTAGTAGTTTGGATTAACTCTCTTTGATTTGGTGTAGATTGGAGTCTTGCTTAGGAGGCCATGACTAGGTTTTGGAGCTTTCTAATTAGGGTTTAGTGGTTATGAAATGAAGTGTTGGCTGAAATGGGAGAGTAAAAGATACTTTATAGGCTAATGGTTAGGGTTATTGGATCTAATACCCATTAGGACTTTGTATTATTCATGTGCATACATATATAGGCAATTTTCTCTAAGTACACTCTACATACAAATTACTAAATACATTTCAAACCATAGAAAATTATGAAAATATGTTAACAATTACTTTTAGCCATTTCATAAAATCCTATATCAACAATATTTTACATTTTAACCCCTAATTTTTCCAAAACACCGTTTATAGTTAATATTAGCCAAAATCACCATTTTGCAAATAAATTGCAAATTAATTTCCCAAATCAAATATTGCACTATTTTACACATATAAAATTTTTGCAATAATATAAATTACAAATTTCCCTAATTAATTTCCTTGAAATGCTCCATTTTACACTTAAGCCCAAAATTATTAATTTATTCAAAATGACTAAATTTTGAACAAATTAGCCACATTAAAAATTCATTAATAGCTCCAATTAAATTAAAATCCCAATTTTAATTTATTATTTGGTAACCGCAATCACGGGTTGTTACAAAAACCAAACCCATCCTCTCCCTCAGTTCGAAGCGGCTTCCCCAAATTCTTTGAAATCGAGAAAGGAAAAAAAAGGGGTAAAGGGCGGCTACATAATCGCGTTTCCTCTTCCCTCCCATCGCTCTAATTCGTTAACGATTACACTCACGTTGTCTGGAAGGAGAGGTGTGCCGCGATTTTGAGGGGGGGAAAGCGAAAGTCTGGACGATGAGTGGAGGCACACGATTGACGTGAGATGGAAGGGCAGTGTCGAGTGGGAGCAAGCGCGACAGTGGGTCGAAGGCACGGTGATGTCGAACGATTTGAATGCTGGAGATTGGTCGTGAGGCCGCAGTTCAAGCGACAGAGTGGTTCTAGGGTTTCGAGTTCGGCAAGGCGACGGAGAAGAGGCTGGCGAGATCGAGGAGGAGGTGATTCCATCGGCAACAGGCTAAGGATGGGGCTCTATGTTTTGGGGGCATCACGGTTTCGACCAAGCTGTGAGGTATTTCAGTTTCGACTTTTAATTTGATGAAATGTTACAGTAAAGTACAAACATTTCTATTTAAATTTAATACGTATATAAAGGAATGTTCAAGTTCATGTAAAATTAGAATTTTTATATATAGTTGGAAATAGGAATAAATAAATATACACAGTAAACCCGCTGTTAAGATTTAAAAGAGAAATATTAAAGTGATTAACTTATATAATTTATTTTAACTACTAGAAATAATTTATTAAAGAGAAATTAGTTCAAACTAAATTTATTAGTTAAAATGGAATCATTAATTTATTAAATTTATAAATGGAAATTAATTGTTCGATTCTATTTCGAATATTAATAAAATCATATGATGTTATACAAGGTCTAAAATCGTGAAGAAAACAGGTCAGATTGGATCAGATTGTAAAACAAAGGTCAAAGGTGAGTTAATCTCACTCATCTGGTTGCTATTTAAATTTAAATAGATAAATTTAAATAATTGATTGACTGATTGAATTGGTTTGATGTGCTATATTATATATAGTAGTATATATTGGAGTTGATATTCCCGCATTTTATAGCGGATGGGACCCTATGCGCCGCATAATAGCGGATGATATTATTTAAACCCATATACCGCGATATTCCACCTTGAAGTGGAATTGGTATTGTGCTAACATCTGTGGATGCAGGGAAAACAGGTTGGAGGGATCCAACTGGATTCCTCAAAATTATTTAGATTGTTTTATATTCTGTGCTACGAATATTGATATCCTGTGATGATTTTATTGATGATTGGAATATTGGAAGATATAGTTGGATTGAATATCTAAGTATAATGAGTTATTAAATTCTATAGAATTGGATTTTTGAAAAGAAATAAAAGAGTAAATTTTAAGTAAAATAATTCAAGTGAACTGGAATAAATTAAATAATGAATTGAAAATAAAATAAAAATAAAAGCGATTCATAATTTTAACAAATATGGAATAAGGGAATTTTGAATTAACAGGGAAAATATAAACTTTAAAACTAAAGTGATATTAAATTTAAAGAATAAAGAATTTATTTTTGAATGTAAGGATTAAATTTAATTAAGGGATAAAGAAGGAATTTTGGAATTTAAAATTGGTATTTTCAGTTAAAAAGGGATTTTAACTCACAATAAAGAAATAAATCTAAAAGTTAATGTATTTTGAAATAAATGAAGTAGTGAAGAAAATTTATTTCAAAGTAAAATAAATTGGAAATTGATTTAGTTGTTTAAAAATTGGAATTTTAAAAGAGAAGTGAGATTTTGGAATTTATAAACCGGGTTTATAAAAGTGAAGAAATATATCAGTGGATATTTGGAAGATTAAATTCACGGTTGGAATTTAATAAAGAAATGGGTAAATTTGATTAAAAATAAATAGTGATTTATTTTTAAAGATGTGAGAGAGAAGTGAATTTTCCTGAATAGCCAAGTTCATTTCCAAAGTAAACTTTTAAGTATAAGCTAAAGGTTTAAAAGTTGATTTAAAGTATGTTTTGGAAAATCTATTATTTTTAAATGTTTAAACTTTAAAGTAAGTATTTTTCAAATCTATTTTAGTAGTAATTATTTAAAGATGGTTTGGTATTATATTTTAAATGATAAAAGAATCTAGTTTTATATTTTATTAAGTAGTTTTTATTTAAATGTTTTAAAGTATATTTTATAATAAAGTGTTTCTAAATTATTTTAAAAATCTAATGTTTTGGTACTTGGTGATTTCAGTGGAAATAGGAATATTTGGAAAATTTATTCCAAAAGAGAAGGACGGTTTGAAATTGTTTTCAAAGGATTGAAAATGGAAATATATCTTGCGAAGATATTTTGAGGTTAATAAATAATTTAGGAAATTATTTATTGTTTGATGGATGTTTGTGAATGTTAATTGATAGTTAAATAACTGACTATCAATATTGGCCAAATTCGCTGATCGTTTCGAAGAGACCGGGATCGGGATTAATTTCTCGAAAACGACTTCAATCCGGTTTGTACGTTTCGTGGAAACGTGTTGGAGTCGAAGATGGTACAGTGAAGTGCAAGGGCTAGTCGCTACTAATCCTGAGGATGATTACAAAATGGATGTAGTAGGAGTAGTGCCTTCGGTTCCGTTCGTACCCGGGACGGACTTGTATGGACGAATGCTTTTGGAACATCGTCAGGTGGACGATGGGCATTCTAAGGGATATGTTCTATAAAGGTAAAGCTTAGCCTCAAGCCTCATCAACCGGGAATGACTGAAAATCAGGGGTTATGCAGCAAGGCTTCGTGGGTCGCACCCACTTGAGAGTAAGGTCATCCCTGTCTAGATGTCCCTATTTATTTCGGCTTAGTGGTGCGGCTGCTGATCACAACCATGGGGTGATTTTACTCGGGACTGTCCAGTAAGGGATGGTTCCGGCCTTGTGTTGCAGGGGACTTAGGGTGGGTCCTTGGTACTGTGATCTAGGCCACGTACTGTGACAGGTGGTACCCCAGTGCCTAGTCATTAATGGAAATCCATTCTTCCTACGTGCCTTGTACGAGTTTTGTTTGTATTACCCACATTGTGGCTAGTATGCTGGAATTTAATCATGTAACAATTTCAGCTATTTGAATAAGTATTTGTTTATAGACACTATTATAATATCAGAGGATTTGATAAGAAAGTGTTTTGGCTATCGTAAGGTAAAAACCCGACATGTTTATTTGTGGCGTGGTCTTACGAGATGCTTTTGCTTTCAAAGGATTTGAAACTTTAATAATCAAATTGAGTGTGATTTTCTCACGCTGGTATTCCAGACTGACTCGGGTGTTATTAACTATAATGCTCGGGTCAGACCGAGTATTACAGATACAGGATAAGATGCTGTGGAGCTCAGGAGACGAGCTGGATGGCGAGACGTATTACTCGTATTTGTTTTATTTATTCCGCTGTACTGTGTATTCTGTTGTAGGACATGTTATGATTACTGTGCTGAATTGTGATGTTGAATTGTTGTACTCTGATGAATGCAATGTATAAACAGATATATTTTTCTGTTGGGTAAAGATCTGTATTTATATATTATAGTTTATTCCGCTGCGATGGTTAGATTCTGCTGTTGTTTTCTATTCTTCTTCTTCTACCTCTTTCTTCTTTTAACACAAATGGTTCGTATTTCCGTTCTTCTTGAGTTGATTTGTTGGAGATTAATGTCAATTCAAGGGGTACAGGTTTGTGGGCTGTTACAATTTGGTTGGTACACATTTTGGCTGAGAAGAAGCTGCTCTTCTCTATTTTATTTCATGTGTATGTTTTTTTGGAACTTTGAAAAGAAGTATCATTTTCTTTTGGTCGATGTCCATATATTAGTTACATATATAAAAGTACACATAGTTTTAGCATGTTTAATTGTTTTATAAAAGTGTAGATTTTATAATATATATATACTGTATGAAAGTATATACATATAAGAATAAATTGTTCAGATTTATAGATGTTAGTATATGTATATAGTTTATATAAGCTTTGTTGAAGATTTCTTTTATAGTTAGTATTTATACGTATGATCTGGTTTCAATGTATATGTGAATTTGTATTTGTGTGTGTGTGTGTGTGTATATATATATATAGATTTTATTTTGATATTAAAGTTACATTTTTGATTTGAAAATAAATATGTATATCTTATTTTAGCATATGTTTGAATTTAAAATCTGATTCCTTTTTCATATATATAGTTATATAAATATATGAGTTCACTTATACCTTTGATCTTCATCGATCCAGTTGATTCGATTTCGTCAATTCCATGCTATCAGCTTTGTTCGTCAAATTCGTGCCAATCTTGCTTTGCTTTGGAATTCGTGCTTGGATTCGTAACTCATCTCATTTTCGTTCATCTCTAGACTCGAAAAGTGAGCAATCACTCACGATTAACGTTCTTATATTTATTAAATTTGATTTCAATTGAAACGACAATTGAAATATGATGTTGTTAGTTATTTACATTGCTATATATATGTATCTGTTCACCTATGACATCTGACACCATTATCTGTTATTTATATTGATGTTATATGCCTGTTATATTTTATTATATCCGTTATCACTCTGCAAGTTCCCTGTTAGTATAGAATTCACCATGGATTGAAATGATACATACCCGAACGATCTATAGAATAGGAGAAAATCGTTATGGGTTGAAATGATAAACCCAAGCGATTTTCATTGAATTGAATTTGGGATTGCGGGTTGAAAAGATATTTACCCGTTTATATTTAAAATTTTGGTTTGAAATGATAAATATCCATATCACTTGACCATAGGATAGAAAATTATATACAAACATCGTTGGTCTATATATAAATATTTTGAAAATGATTTCTATGGTTTTGGAAAGAAGTATATGGTTTATTAAATATTGATTTTTAAGATATTATATATAAATGTATTTTATAAAGTTTAAAATTTAGATTTTTTAAAATATATGTTTTGAAAATTGTATAGTTATAAGTTAATTTTATAATTATAAATTTTAAGAATTTATTTATAATTTTTATATTTTTAAAATATATAAATAGATTAATATTTAATATTTTTTAAGTACTTATTTAAATTTTATATTTTCAAATATAGAGTTTATAATGATTTTAATAAATTCGGGTTGGAAAGAGGAATAGAAATTGGGTTGAAATTATATTTATTTAAGAATTATACTTAAATAAGTTTGATTTGAAATTTATTAAAATTGAAATTTTAAGATATGAATTTATAACTTGGATTTGATTAAAAGTGACTTAAATTAATATTTCAAATTTATATAAATTTAAATGGGATATTTTGTTTATTTAAATTTGTAAATTGAAGTTGTATTTAGATGTTATTGAAATGATTAAGTAAATATTTAAAAGTTAAATAATAGTAAAGTGAATTTGATATATATATGAAATTATCGAATTTAGTTTTGAAAATGTTGAATATTTAAAGCTTTGAAATATATTGAAATGGCTTATTTTATGGTTCAAATATGTATTTGAAATCGATAATTTGAAATGGTTTACTGAGAAACTGAATTGAGTTGAATTTGATGAATTGAGATGGAATAAAATTAGAATTTTTGAATTCAAGTTGATTTGGAATTAATTTGTGAAATTCAAGAAGGTTATTTTATTGTATAAGTATTTTTAAATTATATTTAAACCTATTTATATATTTTACTTTATAAATTATTTTTAATATAAGCTATTTTAATATAAACTATTTTAATATACTAATTATTTTAATTTAAACTATTCTAAATAAACTAATTTATTTTTGTAAACAATATTATTATAAATACTATTATTAATATCTAAACTGTTTAAAGGAAAATGCTATGATTTCCAAAGTGTTATAATTTCAAGTGTTTTGATTTCGAAAGTGTTGTAATTTTGAAAGTACTATGATTTTGGAAGTGAATATATTTGAAATGGAAACGATATCATATTGATTTGATTTTTGAAAATGGCAATGATATTTTTGTTTTGAAGTATAACCTATTTTGAAATGACCGCGGTGTTATAATAATGATTGGTTGTTAAAGAGACAGGGATTGGATATTGTCATACTCTCTGCCAATACCGAAAACCACTTTAACAACTGTGTACGAGGTGGAGATTCCATAAATGACGTAGGATGGTTTGGCGACGATTCTATATGGTATGACGTGACCCTGACTCATGTGAGTCAGCTTAGATGTGACTAAAACCAGGAGCTATACCGGGCCAAGTGAGGTCATTCCTCCGATCGGGCACATTCCTTCGATACTATATTCTGACTTTGTGATTGATTTGGTGGCCACCCTTGATTTTGATTTAGGAGTGTGTTCCGAGGTGGGCGGTAGTAGCTGTTATACGTTACCACCAGTCCGGGAGTGCAATTGGTATATCTACCCTGGCATCTCCTCGTGTGCCATGTTCACATGCCCTAGCGCGCCTTCTACGAGTTTGTTTTGTACCATACCTATGGAGTGCCCTCTAACGATGCCTAGTACGGGGGAGATTACGGTACTGTATAGACTATGGGAAAATAAAAATGTGTTAAGGGGGATATGGTAATGCCTTAACGCTATTTTAATAGTTTACTTTTGTGACGACCGCCCATGACCCCCGCACGCAATCTAGAGATAGTGCGCTGTAAAGTGTGCCAGGCGACCATGGACGATTGTCAAGGTAAATTAAAACAGCAGAATCTATCGTATTACTCACAGCGCATGGACAAAATACAATAGAACATATATATATAGTGAAGCTTCACAGAATAGAATCTCATCAATAAAACTTCATAATAGTTGAAACAAGCATCTGAATATTCAAGTCATCAAAATACATCAAGCCTCACTACAACACTCAGAGAAAATACAGACAGCGGAACACCCAGTACATATAGTAAGAAGATAATATGCAACCCTCAAGCTCGTCTTCGATATCAGCATCGTGAGAAGCAAGAACAGCACCTGTCACCTGCTACCTAGTCTGCCCATCCCAAAAATGGACGAACAGCCCAAGGCAATAAGAATTAAAACATAAAGCCTTGAGTCAGACAACAGTCTTAGTGAGCAGTAAATTAACTAACAACATACCAAAAGAGCATAAAGGAAAAGGAATAGGAATACAACCCTCCCACTCCAACCTCATTCTACAGTGATAGCCCCCAGACACACACTAAGCAGAAGCAAACATAGCAGAGCATACAATTTAAAGTAAAGCTACTATCACTCGAGTCAAGGGCGATGTTTTCCAAGTACAAATCCCAAGGTCTAAACCAAGGTCAGATAAGCACCCAGGAAATACCGCTCTTGAGACTGAATGACGATACAACCAAACATCCATGACTCTGACTATCACTGTTATCATTACTTCGATTTCACCGTTAATTGAATGACCGGCACATTCTTTCAGCCGTCCGTCAAGGGCTAATGGAAACCCCGGTTCTAGACATAACTCCCGCACGTCGTCGCAGCCCGTGCCTAGGACTATCGAATCTGCCCAGAGTACTCGACCATCAACGGTTAGTCTTTTGGGCGTCCCCATGTACTCTTGCTTGGAGCATGCTAGAACCTTCAACAACGATGAGACCCAAGCCTCCTAGTCATCCTCCTCGACGACTATTCTCATATCCATCCATTATCCTCAACCCGAACCATTTCACCGAGTTATCAACATGCTTGAAATGATCCCGTCTGGATTAAACCAAGTCTTCATCACATGATTGCCTCGCTTCATCACATCCTCGCAAAGCCTCATCTCAACATCACATCAAATCTATGCATAAGAGCTTCATCATCCCGCTACATATGCCATGAGCAGCTTTCCCAATTCAAGAGCCTTTCTCTTAGCTTTTGAATCATCTTCGGTCTAAATCAAATCATCAATTATCTAATTCATAACAATCAATCAAATCAAACATTAATCCAAGCAATCAAACATTCAAATATGATCTAAGTAGACAATTATAACAATAATGGCATTTTTGTAATTAAAGAGTTGAAAGTCCAACAAGCATGAAAACATGAACAATATCTTTATAAACTTGATGAATGAACTTGCATTGGTTAACATGTGATAAAATGGATGCCGAATCATCATGAACAATGAATCTATATGGATCTATACTTAGGATTAGGAAAATGCATAGAAATCACTATTTTAACACCAAATCAAGCCAACGATCCGATATACTCCTTTGGATCCGTGTGAGAGATAATCACCACTCACCAAATCACCAAAACAAACCCAAATCAACACGCTTCAGATCTGGACAGCGAAGGATCAAGCTCGATCTATCACCAATCCGCTTCAAACGATGAAATCTCTCTTGAAAAGATGAAGATCTTCAATCTAAGCTCTTGAATCTTCAATCTTGATCTTCGATATGGATGGAAGGAATCACTAGATTAGAGTGGAGAAAAGAAGTGAAGAAGTGTAGAAGTCGAGCTCTCAAAATGGCAGCACTTCGTCGCTTCGAAATCCGGATCCCAAAAAGTGAGAACAACCCCTCCTATTTATAGCCAGAAATTCCCTTAAGTCGTAACTCGTCTATCTCCTAAGTCGTTTCCGACTTAACCCCATACGACCTACGACTTACTAAGCCCTACGACCTAACCGGAAGCTTCAGCGACCTAACAACTCAGGCGCTACCACGACTTAAAGACTACGACTTAAATCATACGACTTAACTCCTTAAGTTGTATACGACCTAACGCTTAAGCCAACACGCGACCTAAGACTTGCCCAAACCTTACGACTTAACGACTTACCAAAACTCATCAGCTTACGACTTAACAGATAACTCGGCTACGACTTAAAACAAACCCAAGTCTCTACGACTTAAGACTTAACTTCCCTAAGTCGTCTACGACTTAACGCGTAGGCTACTACACAATAGATTCAACTCTTAAGTCGCTCGAGACTTAACAACTACTAAGTCGCTCACGACCTAACGCCTAGGCAAAAACCGAGCGACTTAACAAAGGCACACTACCTCGCGACCTTACAGACTTACGACTTAACTCGTTCGACTTAACTCCTTAAGTCATCTTACGACCTAACAGTTTAACGCTTCTACGACATAACACTAGGTCGCTCACACGCTACCTTCTTAGGTCGCTAACACGCTAACCCAACTTCCCTAAGTCGTATACCCTCCTTAACTCGCCTACGACTTAAATGTTACGACCTAAACACACGACTTAACTACACTAGATTAATCACTTAAGTCGTGCCTTACCATAATTCGTTCAAACGACCTACCTCCAAGCTCTGGGTCACTCCTATCTCCTAAGTCGTATACGACTTACGACATACTAAGTCGTGAACGACTTAGGACTTAGCCATTTTTGCCTAAAATCCGAAACAACTTAAAAATGCAGAAAATTCCAGATTTTAACGAACTTTTCGATCCGTAAAATACGGGTCGTTACATTCTCTCCCCCTTAGGAATTTCATCCCCGAAATTCCACGCAATCAAAGCAATCAAGGACTATTCTGCACGCCTACCATCCATAGCAATCAGCAAACCATGCATCCAATTCTAGCTTAGCGTACAGAATTCTAAAACTAGAACAAGTTACAATTTCGTTGGATGACAAGACACCTTAGGGCCATACCTTGAAGAGTTCAGGATGAGCTGCTTTCATCCTCTCTTCCACCTCCCACGTACAGTCGTTATCATCATCACTCCATTGTATCTTGAGCAACTTAACTACCTTCCTCCTAAGCTGTTTCGTGTTGGTTTCAACAACACGAAGCGGCTAACGAGGTCTTCTATCAACTAGATCAACTTCAAAATCTTCACAGCTATCAGCAGAAACCATCGTACTCGAGTCGTGCACATACTTCCGTAGATACGATATGTGAAAAACATTGTGCACACTCGACATCTTCTTTGGTAACTCCAATCTATAGGCGAGCTTACCAATTCGCTCGATGATCGGGAATGGTCCATCAAATCTTGGAGTCAACTTTCCTTTCTTCCCGAATCGGATAACATTCTTTAGTGGAGAAATCTTCACAAAAACCATATTACCAACGTCGAACTCCAAATCCTTACGACGCTTATCGGCATAACTTTTCTGACGATCCTGGGCTGCCTTGATTCGTTGCCGAATGATCTCTATGCAATCCGAAGTCTGTCGAATCATCTCTGGCCCAAGCATCAGCTTTTCTCCAGTTTCTATCCAACACGTCGGAGAGTTACACGGTCTTCCATACAATGCTTCATACGGTGCCATACCAATACTTGACGGGTAACTGTTGTTGTATGAAAACTCCACCAAATGAAGGTGATCTTCCCATGATCCTCCGAAGTCCAAAACACAAGCTCTAAGAAGATCTTCCAAAACTCGGTTAACTCTCTCGGTCTAACCATCTGTTTGGGGGTGATAAGTTGTACTCAAACACAACTCGGTTCCCAAAACTTCCTGGAAGCTCTTCCAAAATCCACTAGTGAACAATGGATCTCGATCGCTCACTATACTCTTCGGAATACCATGGAATCGAACTATCCACTTAACGTACAACTCAGCCAACTTTGATGCCGTCCTAGTCGATCGAACAGGAATGAATCTTGCACTCTTAGTCAAACGATCTACAATGACCCAAATCCCTTCATTTCCCGTTCTGGTTCTAGGCAATCCATCGATACCTGCTCCCACTTCCATGTAGGAACTTCTAATGGCTGCAATCCACTTGGTTTCTTCTGTTCGGCTTTTACCAACTGGCAGTTCATACACTTGGAAATAAAATTCCCAACATCCTTCTTCATACCTTCCCAATAGTAGGTTCTCTTCATATCCCGATACATCTTATTTCCACCTGGATGAATTGTCAACTTCGAGTGATGACTTTCCTTCAGAACTTCATCTCTCAATCCATCTATATCGGGAACAACCAGCCATCCTTGCTTTCGAAGCCAACCCTCTCGATCGACCTCGAATCCTTTATCCGTTTCTGGATCCCAATCCAGATTCCAAATCACGGATAATCTTGACAACCTTATCATCTCGCATTTGACTCTCACCAATTCTTTCCACAAGAGTCGGTCTTATCGATAAGTTTGCCAACATCTCAGGTTCCAATTCGCATCTAGGCCTGAAATCAAATCCAACTAAATACTCGAGATTCTTCCATTCTGAAAACATGGCTCCCAGTCCTGCATGTTTTCGACTTAACGCATCAGCCACTGCGTTACCTTTTCCCGGAGTATAAGCTATCCCAAAGTCATATGATGCCAAAAACTCTAACCAACGTTGCTGCCGAAGATTCAAATCCTTTTGGGAGAAAAGATACTTCAACGACTTATGATCTGTAAACAACTCGAATCGAACTCCCAACAGATAATGTCTCCACATCTTCAGAGCAAAAACAATCGTCGCTAACTCCAAATCATGAGTCGGGTAATTCCTTTCATGCGGCTTCAGTTGTCGACTGGCATACGCAACAACTTTGTCCCTCTACATCAGCACTGCTCCAAGTCCAGTACTACATGCGTCGGTGTAGACCACCATCTCATCATTCCCACTTGGAATAGTCAAAACAGGAGCACTCGTCAATCTTTCTTTCAGGATTCTGAAAGCTTGCTCACACTTATCTTCCCATCTGAACGCTTGGTTCTTCTTCGTCAATCCTGTTAACGGTGCAGCTACCTTGGAGAAGTCTTTGATAAGCCGTCGATAATATCCTGCTAATCCAAGAAAACTTCTCACATCCGATGCATTCTTAGGTCTAACCCAATCCTGGATTGCTGCCACCTTAGCGGGATCAACCGTTATTCCGTTTCCAGAAATCACATGGCCTAAGAACCTCACTTCACTCTTCCAGAAGTGACACTTCGAAAACTTAGCCTTCAGCTGATGTTTCCGTAAGATCTCCAAAACCATACGCAAGTGCGTCTTGTGCTCTTCTTCCGTTTTGGAATAAATCAGGATATCATCCACGAACACAAGTACGAACTTGTTCAACTGATCTCTGAACACTCTATTCATAAGATCCACAAAATATGCTGGTGCGTTAGTCAATCCAAATGGCATTACCAGCCACTCAAAGAAACCAGATGGTGTCCTGAAAGCAGTCTTCGGCACACTATCCTTAGCCACTCTCAACTGGTGAAATCCCGTTGCCAAATCCATCTGAGAAAACACCTTAGCTTCGTGAAGCTGATCAAACAAGTCATCTATTCTCGGCAATGGATACTTGTTCTTCTTAGTCACCTTATTCAGCTCACGATAATCCACACACAACCTCAGCGATCCATCCGCTTTGGTTACAAACACAACTGGTGCACCCCATTCGGACACACTACGCCGAATGAATCCTTTCTGTAAAGGATCATCAACCTGCACCCTCAACTCCTGTTGTTCTCTAGGCGCCATCCGCCTAAGAGGCATCACAACAGGTCAGGATCCTTCAACTAGATCTATTTGAAACTCGATTTCTCTATGTGGCGGCAACCCTTTGACTTCGTCAAAGACATCCTCGAATCCATCAGCGATCGACACTGATGACAGTCCATCCCGTGGAACAACCAGCGAATACATGAAGCTCATGAAGACGCCTTCTTCATGCTTACATCGTATCACAACCTTTCGCCCCTCCACATTCTCGACTGTCACTTCCAAACTTTCGCAATCAACCTTCGCCGCATACTTTCTAAGCCAGTCCATACCCAAAATTATTCCGAACCCCGCAAAGTTCAGAACAAAGAAATCACAAACAAAAGAGCAATTATGACTCGATACAACTAGACCACGGCATATCATACACAAACAAGACGAACCCCCAACTGGATTAGTCACAACCAATGGCCTATCAACAATATCCGGTTCCAAACCTAACCGGCCTACAAGTTCACTACAACAAACGAATGCGACGCTCCAGTATCAAACAGAACTCTAACTGGAACACCACATAGGAAAAGAGTACCTTGAACCACCACACTCTTTCCTTTCTCTTCAACGGTAGGAGCTTTTGAAGACGATGGAACAGCTCCCAAAGCATAAGCTTGCGCAATCTGCTTGTCCCTCCGTGGTTCTAGACAATTCTTCCTGGTATGCCCCGGTTTGTCACAACTGTGACACTTCATCGGTACCTTCGGATTCTTACAATCCCTGGAGAAATGGCCCTTCTGCTGACAATTGTAGCAGGTCACTTCGCCCTTCTGCTTCTTCTGGCCACCCTTCCCCTTTTGCTGCTGCTGCTTCCTTTTCTTGTTTCCACTCTGCTGGGGTTTAGACTCTTCCCTGGTCACAGCAACAACAGATCCTTCCTTAGGAAACAGATTCTCGTGTCTGAGAGCTTCCTCCACAAGCTTCTCAAATGAATCGTCCAAATGACCCACCGGTCTTGGAGCCTGAACCTGATCTCCAACATCTACTAATGGCCCCGGGGCTGACATCCTTCTCATGATCGAAGTCATCATAGCTTCGAACATAGCTGCATAATCAGCAGTCCCTTCAGCAGCACGACCTTCCCTAGCAGTTGGTCTCCCTCTTCCACTCATTCTCAATATCTATAAAAAGAATGATTAGAACATCTTAGAGAAACAACTGCATAAAGGACTCAAACTCTACTAATCGACTATATTATATATATAGTAGTCATCCATCAAAATTACAATTACGTCTCTCATACGTAGTTACGTCAGCGAGCGTTGGGTAAAATCGATTAACCAATGCTCTGATACCAAATGTGACGACCGCCCATGACCCCCGCACGGAATCTAGAGATAGTGCGCTGTAAAGTGTGCCAGGCGACCATGGACGATTGTCAAGGTAAATTAAAATAGCAGAATCTATCGTATTACTCACAGCGCATGGACAAAATACAATAGAACATATATATATAGTGAAGCTTCACAGAATAGAATCTCATCAATAAAACTTCATAATAGTTGAATACAAGCATCTGAATAGTCAAGTCATCAAAATACATCAAGCCTCACTACAACACTCAGAGAAAATACAGACAGCGGAACACCCAGTACATATAGTAAGAAGATAATATGCAACCCTCTAGCTCGTCTTCGATATCAGCATCGTGAGAAGCAAGAACAGCACCTGTCACCTGCTACCTAGTCTGCCCGTCCCAAAAATGGACGAACAGCCCAAGGCAATAAGAATTAAAACATAAAGCCTTGAGTCAGACAACAGTCTTAGTGAGCAGTAAATTAACTAACAACATACCAAAAGAGCATGAAGGAAAAGGAATAGGAATACAACCCTCCCACTCCAACCTCATTCTACAGTGATAGCCCCCAGACACACACTAAGCAGAAGCAAGCATAGCAAAGCATA
Organism: Allium fistulosum; assembly: GCA_030737815.1. Classification (NCBI taxonomy): domain Eukaryota; kingdom Viridiplantae; phylum Streptophyta; class Magnoliopsida; order Asparagales; family Amaryllidaceae; genus Allium; species Allium fistulosum. The sequence continues at coordinate 859,768,227 of CM060907.1, forward strand.
CAATTTAAAGTAAAGCAATTATCACTCGAGTCAAGAGCGATGTTTTCCAAGTACAAATCCCAAGGTCTAAACCAAGGTCAGATAAGCACCCAGGAAATACCGCTCTTGAGACCGAATGACGATACAACCAAACATCCATGACTCTGGCTATCACTGTTATCATTACTTCGATTTCACCGTTAATTGAATGACCGGCACATTCTTTCAGCCGTCCGTCAAGGGCTAATGGAAACCCCGGTTCTAGACATAACTCCCGCACGTCGTCGCAGCCCGTGCCTAGGACTATCGAATCTGCCCAGAGTACTCGACCATCAACGGTTAGTCTTTTGGGCATCCCCATTTACTCTTGCTTGGAGCATGCTAGAAGCTTCAACAACGATGAGACCCAAGCCTCCTAGTCATCCTCCTCGACGACTATTCTCATATCCATCCATTATCCTCAACCCGAACCATTTCACCGAGTTATCAACATGCTTGAAATGATCCCGTCTGGATTAAACCAAGTCTTTATCACATGATTGCCTCGCTTCATCACATCCTCGCAAAGCCTCATCTCAACATCACATCAAATCTATGCATAAGAGCTTCATCATCCCGCTACATATGCCATGAGCAGCTTTCCCAATTCAAGAGCCTTTCTCTTAGCTTTTGAATCATCTTCGGTCTAAATCAAATCATCAATTATCTAATTCATAACAATCAATCAAATCAAACATTAATCCAAGCAATCAAACATTCAAATATGATCTAAGTAGACAATTATAACAATAATGGCATTTTCGTAATTAAAGAGTTGAAAGTCCAACAAGCATGAAAACATGAACAATATCTTTATAAACTTGATGAATGAACTTGCATAGGTTAACATGTGATAAAATGGATGCCGAATCATCATGAACAATGAATCTATATGGATCTATACTTAGGATTAGGAAAATGCATAGAAATCACTATTTTAACACCAAATCAAGCCAACGATCCGATATACTCCTTTGGATCCATGTGAGAGATAATCACCACTCACCAAATCACCAAAACAAACCCAAATCAACACGCTTCAGATCTGGACAGCGAAGGATCAAGCTCGATATATCACCAATCCGCTTCAAACGATGAAATCTCTCTTGAAAAGATGAAGATCTTCAATCTAAGCTCTTGAATCTTCAATCTTGATCTTCGATATGGATGGAAGGAATCACTAGATTAGAGTGGAGAAAAGAAGTGAAGAAGTGTAGAAGTCGAGCTCTCAAAATGGCAGCACTTCGTCGCTTCGAAATCCGGATCCCAAAAAGTGAGAACAACCCCTCCTATTTATAGCCAGAAATTCCCTTAAGTCGTAACTCATCTATCTCCTAAGTCGTTTCCGACTTAACCCCATACGACCTACGACTTACTAAGCCCTACGACCTAACCGGAAGCTTCAGCGACCTAACAACTCAGGCGCTACCACGACTTAAAGACTACGACTTAAATCATACGACTTAACTCCTTAAGTCGTATACGACCTAACGCTTAAGCCAACACGCGACCTAAGACTTGCCCAAACCTTACGACTTAACGACTTACCAAAACTCATCAGCTTACGACTTAACAGATAACTCGGCTACGACTTAAAACAAACCCAAGTCTCTACGACTTAAGACTTAACTTCCCTAAGTCGTCTACGACTTAACGCGTAGGCTACTACACAACAGATTCAACTCTTAAGTCGCTCGAGACTTAACAACTACTAAGTCGCTCACGACCTAACGCCTAGGCAAAAACCCAGCGACTTAACAAAGGCACACTACCTCGCGACCTTACAGACTTACGACTTAACTCGTTCGACTTAACTCCTTAAGTCGTCTTATGACCTAACAGTTTAACGCTTCTACGACATAACACTAGGTCGCTCACACGCTACCTTCTTAGGTCGCTAACACGCTAACCCAACTTCCCTAAGTCGTATACCCTCCTTAACTCGCCTACGACTTAAATGTTACGACCTAAACACACGACTTAACTACACTAGCTTAATCACTTAAGTCGTGCCTTACCATAAGTCGTTCAAACGACCTACCTCCAAGCTCTGGGTCACTCCTATCTCCTAAGTCGTATACGACTTACGACATACTAAGTCGTGAACGACTTAGGACTTAGCCATTTTTGCCTAAAATCTGAAACAACTTAAAAATGCAGAAAATTCCAGATTTTAACGAACTTTTCGATCCGTAAAATATGGGTCGTTACAACTTTACTTTAGACATTATTATAATAGCGTATATTACTACATAGTAGATAGTTCCACGGATCCTTAGAGGATGGAAATCCTAACTATCCTTTAAGTTACTTGTATTTCAGTTGATATTTCACTTGAGTTGGATTTATTGGTATAAGAATGTTAATCCTGACTCGAGTGTTTTGTGTTTTTGCTTTACGCTCGGGTCAAACTGAGTGGCACAACATTTGAGACTCACCTTTGGTGTTGGAGCTTCGCTTGGAGATCCATCCATCTATCTAGCTTGCAGTTATTCAGTTGACTCCTGTGATATTTTGATCTTGTATTTGACTATTGTATTAAGACTTCTATTGTATTTCAGACTTATGTTGTATCTTGTTTTAACTCTGTTATATATCTATGGTAGCTTTATGAACTACTATTCATTTGTTTCCGCTGCTTATTGTTATATTACTCTGTGTCTGTGATTATTTTATTTACTGTATATGCTGAGATTTTCCAAATATAAATTAACAGTCTGATATTTTGAGCAATTCAAGTCCGACATGTGCGGATGCGAATGGTTGAAAATTTCAGGATGTTACATGTGGTATCAGAGCTCTAGTTTTAGGCAAAACTTGGCATATATAGTAAATTTAATTACATAATCACTTTCGTTCGATCTTGAATCTCTTCCTTTTTGACTCGGTTTCCTTTGAATTTTGGAACGTTCCCCTCGATTCCAAAATCCATTCTTGTCTCCCCCTATTCGTGTTTTCTTGATTTCGGAGCATCCCATAGCTCCACTAAATGATTTCTAAAAGAGAGAAACTCCTTTACAATAGGCATTAATTCACCGGAGATTTTTTGTATCCTCGGTTTACGATACCGCTATCTCTTGTTATGCCCGAATTCTTTCTCTTGTGATCTGATGCCGATTTGTCTCAGAATTCTGCATCGATCTTATTCCTGAAGTCACGGTTGACCCGGTTAAGGTTGCCGCAATTTATATAAGTCTATCCATCTTTTCTCTTTGCTATTTAAACATCTTATTCCTTTCGAAACCTATCTTCTTAGCTAGAATTCTTCTTGATTAGGGTCTCTCTAATTTGAATCTCTATCTTGCTTTGAAATCCATTCTTGTATCATCGAGTTTAGGAGTGTATTTGTATTAATATTAAAATGATTCATAGTGTGTTGTTTGAGTTGTTGATGTTGATTTGGGTTTTCGATCGATTCGTCTGATCAACACTATCGATAGAATTCCAAAATACTTGAACAGAGCAAACTTACACAATATTATTTTCAAATTTGGTAAATGAAATAAATTTGTAACGACCCAGAATTTTGGACCATTCGCATCCATTATAAGTGTATAGGAAGACACTCATGCCGGAGTTGAATTGCTCAAAATACCGCGTTGTTAATTTAAATTTGGCAAATCTGAACATATACAGTAAATAAATATAATCACAGATCACAGACACAAAGTAATAAGTGCAGCGGAAATAAAAGAGATAGTAGTTCATGAAGCTACTATATAAATGTATAAGATACATCAGAGTTTTACAACAGAAGAGAAATACGATACATCAGAGTTAAACCATATACAACGGATGAGTAACACGATACATCAGATACAATCAGAATACATCACTGGAATCATCGAATACTGAAAGCAGAATAGATGGCTGGATCTTCAAGCAAGCTCCAACTTCAAAGGTGAGTCTCGAATACTGGACCACTCAGTCTGACCCGAGCGTAAAGCAAAATACAAAACACTCGAGTCAGGATTAACATTCTTATATTAATAAATCCAACTCAAGTGAAATAGCAATTGAAATACAAGTAACTCAAAGGATGTTTGGAATAACCATCCTTTAAGGATCCGTTAAACTATCTACTAGGTAGTAATATACGCTAAGTAGATAATGTCTATCAGTAATATTATAAGATATCAAAATAGTGTTAAGTCATGGCCCATTCCACCCTTAACACATTTTTATTCCCAAAAGCATATACAAGACCGTAGTTTCCCCAAAACCGGAAGTCACCAGAGGGCAATCCATATACTAAAGGTACAAATCAAAATCGTAGTGGTCACGTATAAATGGAATACAAGTATGACAAGGCACATGAGGCAATACCCAAGGTAGTGATACTACCGTTTGCCTGATCCAGACTGGTGAGAACGCAACGCCGCAGCGCCCGCAACACCGTGAAACAACACTCCCAAAATCAAGGGTGCACCAATCGACAACAAGTAATGAGTAGTTCGAAGAAGTGTGTCCACTTGAGGTAGCTAATCCTCCATTGGCCCGACACGGCTCCTGTTTTAGTCATTTCCAATTTGACACAAGTGTCAAGGCTATCCATTATCGTTCTCTTTCTTCAGTCAACACGTACATCATTCCAACCACTTCATTCTGGATCACCACTCCGCGTATAGTTATTAAAGTGGTTTTCGGTTTAGATAGAGAGTATATCCATAACCGATTCCGGTCTCTTTAATAACCTTCGAAATTATTTCACCGATTGGTCGTTTATTTATTTCAAAACCAAATCAATTCCAATTTCAATCAGAGTTTATAAATCAACATTTCGTTTGTCTTTCTAAACCAATTTCCAAAATTTACGTTTCAAAACTTCCAATTTACCGTTTCCAAATCTTATAGTTCAATTTCAATCTTTATATTGAAAACAATTCAAATATTGATTCAAGTTCGTACAAAAGTTTCATTTCGAAATCATTTAAATCAATTTAGTTTTAACATTCAAATCAATTTACATTCATTTATCGATTTCATTCAATATCGTTAAATTAATTTATCATTCAAAACAATTTCTATTAAACTTCTCATTTATTAAATCAATTACTTAAGTTCAACTTCATTAAATCAAAACTTACAAATTTGAATTAAATTAAATTCGTTAAATCAATTCTTCAATTACAAGTCTTATATTAATTCCAAAAATATCACATTTTCATTTCTTGTTACAGAAATTCAATTTCACTTATTTACTTTCTTAAATAATTTTCCAAAACTTAATTAATAAAGAAAACTCAATTTCAATTATTTACGAAGTAAATTTCACTTATTCCAGAGTTCAATTTTCTTATTAAAGAATTTCAATTCAATTTAATCATTAAATAATTCAATCTTATTTAATTATTAAATAATTCAAAACTTAATTATTAAATAATTTCAAAGTTTAATAATTTCAAACTTAATTATAATTGCAAACTTAATTATTTAAATCATTTCAAAGTTTAATAATTTCAAACTTAATTATAATTTCAAACTTAATTATAATTTCAAACTTAATTATATCATTTAAAAGTTTAATAATTTCAAACTTAATTATAATTTCAAACTTAATTATATCATTTCAAAGTTTAATAACATTTTTCATCAATTACATTGTTAATATTTTGTTTCAGATTATTATATATTAACACTTTCTTTTCATAAAAATTCCAATTTTAACTTCATTTCAAAACAATATTATTTATTCAAATAAAATCTTCGTTTATTTTTAAATCAAATTATTGACCAATCGGATTTTATTTAATTTTCTATCCTAGGTCAAATTCACTTGGGTATTTATCATTTCAACCCGATTCCAATTCAATTCAAAATCAAAGTATAACAAAGGGAACTTGCAGTGTGATAACTGGGATGGTGTCAAAGTAAATAAACAAACAATAACAACAACAATAACAATCCAATAATCAATTCAAATAATCCCGAAATAACCGTATTAATTCGCATTTTTATTTATACGAATTAATATAATTATTTCTAGAATCTACACTATCATTTCATGTAGATTAAAGATTATTATATTACGGTTTTCACTTGTCATTTATTTACAATTTCATACATCATCAATTTAACAACATACATTCAGTGGTTCAATATGTAATTAAACAAATCCTACGTGTCAATAAATTCAACAGTTAAAGGGGTCATATTATACAAAAGTCAGTTAATCAATTTTAACATTTAATTATCCTATATCAAGTTCAATTTCATACTATTTATCATTTTAACATTAACAATTTAACGTCCAATATAAACATCAACAATCAATCAATCATCAGCCAAACTATATTATCATCACATAAATAATTAACAAATAATGGTGTCAGATGTCACAGGTGAACTGATACAGGCAATAACATATATAACAGTGTAATTAACTAACAGCAGCATATTTCAATTGTCGTTTCAATTGAAATCAGATTTAATAAATAAAAGACGTTAATCGTGAGTGAGTGCTCACCTTTAGAGGCAAGAGATGATTCGACAATGAGATGGGTTATAGATCCAAGCACGAATTTGACGCAAAGCACGATTTGACATGAGTTTGACGATCAGAGCTGATACATAGGAATTGATGAAATAAATTAGAACCGGATTGACGAAGATAAATGGTATACATGAACTATATATATATATAAGACCAGATTTTAAATACAATAATTTTTTTTAATGTAAATATGTATATATATATAACACACTTCAAAATCATTGTTTTTTATTTTTATTTATTTTAAACACATATATAAAAATCAAACGTATAATTAAAATAATATATCTCTATTTATTTATCTCCAATCAATATTATTATAAATTTTATATACGCTGGCACTTTGAAATCAACAATATATACGTATGACAAATGTAAGTTGACCGGTTAAAAATTAGAATCCAACATTTTCCTTCATATACGAAACAGGATATCACTTTACAACATATATAAAGTCTTACATAAAATTATAAAACAGCACATACTATTATATGAACAACACGTATCATTAACTGATATAGATGAACTTTGTAAAATCAATGCTGTAAACATCAAAACTGTAAAGTATAAAACTCACGCGTAGACTTATATAGTATGAAGCTAATATGTATGTATACAAACACCTACATATATTTTATATAAGACTAACTATACATAACGCAAGTATGTACGGTAAATATATATTATTCATAACATATATACATATTATTATATACGAGTAGTAGCTTAGTAAGTTTGGTCAAATGCAAAAGTACAGTGACAGGTTCTTAGGCTACAGAAGGCATATAGACATTATATTTTAAAACAATATATATCAATCATAAAAGCCAATGGAACATACTTCATTAACTATATTTATACATATAATTCAAGTCAATTTATATAAACGGTCACAATGTATACTATATGTAAAATCCTGAATCTGCCTTTTTAACTCAATATACTTTACACTGTATAAACTATAATTTAAACTACAAACCACTCAACTCATATACTAATATATAAGTATATATATACAAACGAAACTTAACAGAAAATTCACATAATATATATGAACGAATATATGTCCAACTCCTATATATTTATATAAAATACTATTCAAAACAAAATATGTATATAAACCAAAAGGCATAATATATACTACATAACTTAGACTTACGTATGTGACAATTGCATAGTATATTGCTGAACCAAAAAATCTTTAAACTCATTGAAACATATATGTGCTGCACGTGAGGGAAGTTGGAGGTGTGAAAGGCGGGTGAGGCTGAAATGGTGGAGCTCGGTAGGCGGAGGCTGGACACGGACGTGGAATGGCTGTGGTCGGTGGGGCTTTGTGAGGAAGCATGGGGAAGTGGGGTTCGGGCTGATGATGGTGACTCGGCGGTGAGATGGTGGGGAAGACTGGCCAGAGAGAGGGAGGATAGGCGGTGGTCTTGGCTGGCGAACCGAGGGAAGGTTGCGTGATGTTGGCCGAGAGGGAGGAGCGAAGGTGGGTGGTGGTTGAGGTGTGGGCTACGTCCATGGGGCAGAGGAACGGTGGTGTGGGCACTTGTAGGGGAGGCGGAATAGGTAGAGCATGGCGTGAGTATTGTAGAAAGAGAAGGGAAAGAGAGTGGGTGGGAAGGCAGTAGGTAAACAAAGTAAAGTGAATGAAAGCTTCGTTTGTTTGTGTTCCCTTTATTTTTCTTGTTTTGTTCTAGGAAATAGGAAATGTAACAACCCGCATATTTATCAATTTATCATTTAAAATATTTTATTTAAATATTATTTCGTTAATCGGATTTTGGTCCAAAAAGCTACTTTTTGCAAACAGTCGAATTAGGACTCGAGACCACTTCCATTGAGTTCAAAATGTCGTTTGCGATCTTTTTGAGTATAAACTTTGATATGTTTGGGGCTAGTCAAAAATTTGACCATTTTTCACTTTGGGTTGGGTTTGGTTCAGCCCTATGTTTTGACTTAACACTCCAAACTGAAACCCCCTCTTCATTCACTCCCTCCTCCTCTTCATTTCAGTTCTAAAGAGATTAATGGTGAGTGGAATGGGAAATTAAAATTCTAAAACCCTAGTTTCCATCTACAAATCAAGTTCTAGCTCCAAATCAATAGAAGAAGCTTTGGTAAGTCTCCTCCTCTTCTTCCCCAACTCACTCTCCTATCAATTTCAGAAATCCCTAAACCTAATTTAGGAAATGTTTCTCTTTTTAGCTTAAAATCAAGCTTGTTGAGCTGGGATTGAAGAGAGATTGTCATTGCCATTGCTCTATAGCTTCTTCATTCTAGTTCTTGTGCATAAAGGTGAGATTTTTATCTCACATCTAAGTCAATAATTATCTTCGATTGTTAGGTATGAATTCCTAACACTTATCCTTATGCAATTCCTGAGTCGTTGTTGCTCGACCGATCGTTATCGATGTCGTTTGGCCGTTTTTGGCCTAGGTTCAGGGAATGCCCTGAATAACAGTTTCAGCCGTCTGAATGTTTGGTTCAGACGTCTGAATGGAATACTGGGAATTTTCTTCTTCCAGCATTCAGACGTCTGAATCAAAGTTTCAGACGTCTGAATTGGTTCGTTTAGAACCAGAAAAGGAATAGGCTAAAAAGTGCCTATTTCAGACGTCTGAAATCTAGGATTCAGACGTCTGAATTCTGTTCTGGAAAATAGTTTATTTTCCAGATTCAGACGTCTGAATTCTTGATCTTAGACGTCTGAATCTGCTGTGTTTTTCCTAGTTGTTTTTTTTAGCTTGAATATCCAACTCTAATCAAATCAGGTTGATTCCCTTTTTGTTGTTATCATTTATTATCGGCCACTTTGTTAAGTCGCCCGCCTTTTTAAACTTAGGTCGCTTGTCTTCACTAAGTCGTACCGTTTTGACGGGGCGCTGCCCCGCACCCCGCCGTGGGCGCTGCCCCCTGGACCCCCGCGACCTGACCGGGCAGGTCGACCCCCGTATTACTCTGCGTAGGCAATCTCTTCTGCAAAGCATTTATCAGAATTTCTACTTTGATGGTTTTGGGATTGACTTCTTTGGACTTTACTCACGTCTTCGAACGTGAATTGATTTGTTTCTACAATCGTTTTATGACTTGTCACTTTAAATATATATGAAGGTTTCAATACTAATAGTAAATATCAAAACTCTTTCATCAAAGCGATTTCAACACTATTTTAAATATCCAAAGTTCATTTTCTCAAACCGATTTTTAATCTACTAGTATATACAAGCTTTTACTTCACTCGAATGAGAAATCGACTTAAACGACTTAGTAAAACGGGTGGTATGAAACGCTTGCGTTCACTTCGTCGGTTAGCTCTTGGACTTGTTCGATTGAACCCTTTTTGTGACAATTTCCTAGTGAAGATTTACAGCTTGTTCGTAAATATTTAAGTTAAGCAAGTGGTTATGGGACATGAAGCTAAACTCATATATTTACTAGCTTGGTGTGATTGACACTTCCTTATGATCATGACGATCATTTTTGTGATTTAGGCTAGCGATTGAGCGATGTCTCTTTGTCTATGTGGGAGACTATACCCCGATCATGTGATGTTTCGCCATCACATTTCCTACGGTCTTCGGGCCATTCCTGTGTGAAAATTTAATGGATAGCTTCCATGAGATATCTTCTCGTCATGTGTTTACGCGTAGGTGAGTTTTCAAGCTCCCATTCATGTGTTAGGCCTCCCCCCCTTTATGTGTTTTCTGGATTTCTGATGATGATTTCTGGAATTTTGTGCTTCACCAATTTTCATGATTCTTATTGATATGATATCAGTTTTTGTGCATTGGTGAATTCATGTGTTATTGACTTATTATGAGTACAAGTTTAGGGTATGATACCCTATTTTATCTTTGAGAAGATTCTTGTGATATTGATTAATCTTTTGTTGATTATCATTTACATACTTATAGTAGTATGTCGCTATGGTTATTACACGTTCATGTCATGCCTTTTACTGTATACCATATCATCTGATATTTATAGTTAGACTGATCCGTTTATTATTTTCTTATAAATAATACTCGGGTCAGACCGAGATGTTACAGGTGCTTCTGCTTGACTTCTCTTCAGGATATTTCTGACTTTTGGCTAACTACATAGATTAGTAGTTTATGGATGTACACCTTTGAGATATAGACTCTATGTTGTGTACTTATTCTTTTGTATAGCACGTGATGCTATTCTTTTGTATTATCGTGGATCTTTCTGACCATTACTCTGATGTACACTTCATGTGTTATATATTTATTCATATCTTCTTCCTCCTTTGTGATATGGATGTCTGTGACTGATTTATGTTATGATTATTTCTATGTTTGTTTTCCGAAGATTATATATAGCCACCGTGTGATAGCTTTGTGTTTGTATCGGTATGTCGGATTTCCTCCTTAAAAGATATGCATTCTATTCTATCTGACGTATCGGTGCTCGCACAAAGAAGTTACATGGATGGTCGCTCCTCCACAGCCTTATTCTCCGCGCTAATTGACAGCACTACATCGTAGTGTTCTTGGCTAGCGTGGGTATAGAGGTGGGGCGTCACAGGAAAATAGTGAACAGAGAGGAAGAAGTGGAACAAATAGCAATGTAAACTGAAATGATGGAAGAGTAAGAGTCCAATGCAAGAATTGAGGAATAATAATGACTAATGGTTGTTTGTTTCAACGGTTTGATAGACAAAAGGACAAGAAACCCCAAAAGCATGAAATTGGGTACCGGTACGATTATCTGTTTCGCAGATTCCGCCGTGCATCGGACATCAAAATTGACAATTGAATATACCGTAGAGATCAGCACGACGAGACGATCAAAACAGTATACAGATATCAGTGTTATGGTTGAATTATAAAATTTGAATTTTTCTACTGGCGGAAAATGCAAGAAAAACGTTGAAAAATAAGATCGACGGAGCCAAAGATGTCCGAATTTGGAAAAACGACAAACTGACATCTTGCTCAGAAGATGGTTTAGAATTTTTCTATGTAAAAATATTTAGGTTCCGAAAACATTTTATTTTCATCACTTTTTAACTGATTAAATTGAAGTGAATTTACGCGCGAAATAAATTTTCATATTTTCGGACGAAAATTTACCAGTTACTATGTTTAATTAGACGTATTCCAAATATCAAATTTTATTTCAAAATTTTATCGTTTAAAATTTCACAAAATTTCAACTAATTACGTTATTAAAACAGTTGAAATTTACGGGTCGTTACACTCTCCCCCACTCAAAACTTTTCGTCCCCGAAAAGGAACGAGTTAGGAGAATAGAACAACCAAAAAGAAAAACAGATTTGAAATACAAAATAACAATTAATTTAAACCATATAAATTCAAATTTAAATTAATTGATATTCAATAATTGATTTAATCCATTTGATTTCACTAAAATCAATCTCAACTATTTCTAAATTCATTATCTTATTATCCAATTATCTTAAATTTACAATTTCTAAAACCATAAATTTGAATAGTCTTTTATTATAATCATTTTTCAGCAATTTAAATTCTTCTTTATTCCAGACTCTTATTAAGTTTATTTCACTTAATATATCTAATCACATATATTTAACCCATATAAATTAATTTAAACCATAAAAGTTTCGATTTAAATTAATTTATATTCACTAATTGCTTTTAAATTTAAGTTATTTTTCATAAGTTGATCAAATTTCAATTTATTCTTTCAAAACAAATTTATTAAATTTTTCAAAACAGATTTATTTCATTATTAACTGAGTTTACTTATTATCCCATCTAACTCTATTAACATCTTTATAATCAAAATTTAGTGTATAACATTTATTATAAACACTCAAATTTTATTTATAAATTCAATTTATCTTATATATTATCCAATTACATATTCAACTTCTGAATGATTTAGGTAAGTTATATTAGAATGCAGTTGAACAATATACAAATAAAATTTCCCAATTCAATTATTCAAGTTTAAATATTTATTCCAAATTTTGGTTTTATTTATAATTAAAATCAACCTTTAACAAAATTTAAGAATTAGATTTCCGATTAACTTTAACAATTTAGAGATATATATAATATATTTATATCAAATCAAATTAAATTTTAAAATAAGATACTTATATATATAAATCAAATTATCCTGAAGAAATTTAAATTAAAACATTTTCAAATCAAAACCGTAGCAAAGCTACAGAATGGTTTCTTCATTTCGAAACTCGAAAATGAACGTCGATGATGCGGTCGCCATCACCGAAATTATTTTCCAGCGACAAAGAGAAGAGCACTGATTTCAACATTTAAAATTCTTTGGAAACGATTTCTGTTCGAATATATTTCAAATAATATACATTTTAAAACTTTAAAAATCCAAGTTTGAAATCACCGGAAATTAAATTCTCAAATTCTAATTTAAATACATTTCAGATTTCAAATTTCTCATTATAGCCAAGTTTATAACTTCAATTATTTATATTGCATTAGTCAATTGTTTACAAAACACTAAATGAAAATCAAATATTATCATTTCTGATAACAAATTCATTGACAATTTTATTTCAAAAACTTATATTTATATATAATATAATCATCCAAAACTATTTGTTTACCAAATTTGAAAGCGATATTGTGTCAGTTTGCTCTGCTCAAGTGTTTTGGAAATCCTATCGATAGCGTTGATCAGACGAATCGATTGGAAACCCAAATCAACATCAACAACTCAAACAACACAATATATAAAACATTTTTAATATAAATTTACAAATACACTTCCTCGCTCGACGATACAAGAATGGATTCAAAGCAAGGATAGAGATTCAAATTTGATGGACTCAAATCAAAGAGAATTTTGATTCGAAGATAAGTTCGAAACAAGATATGATGATTAACAGCAAAGTAGGAAGATTGATAAGTTTATATAAATCGCGGGCAACCTTAACCGGATCGACCGTGACTTCAAGAATAAGATCGTTGTAGAATTCCGAGGTAAATCGACACTCGATCTCAGGAAACAGAATTCAGGTATAGCAGGAGATAGATAGCATCGTAAACCGAGGATACAGAAATCTCCGGTAAATCAATGCCTATTGTAAAGGAGTTTTGCTCCTTTACGAATCATTCGAAGATTGGCGAGACCGCCGATCTATTATAGATATCATTCAAAATGGAGTTATGGGGTGCTCCAGAATTGAAAGAAGACGAATAGTGAAGGACACAAATGAATTTCGGAACCGAGGGGAACGTTCCAAAATTTAAAGGAATCGAGTCAAAGGAAGAGATTGAAACTAGAATGAGAGTGATTCTGTAAATACATTTACCCTATATGTTAAGTTTTGCCTAGAGCTACCAAAGCTCTGATACCAACTGTAACAGACCGCGTCAGTGGGGTAACACCCACCGTAGCATATAGCTGTACCTGTGTTCTGCCTTTACAGCCAGCCTCTCGACTGAACCAACCCCGTAGGGACATGTAGGAGTAAGAGTCATCCGCTCGCTACCAAACCAAATGCGAGAACCCCCTATCATGCTGCACCCGCCAAGTGCATAGGCAGACACACATGTCAGAGTTGAATTGCTCAAAATACCGCTTTGTTAATTTAAATTTGGAAAAACTGAATATATACAGTAAATAAATATAATCACAGATCACAGACACAAAGTAATAAGTGCAGCGGAAATAAAAGAGATAGTAGTTCATGAAGCTACTATATAAATGTATAAGATACATCAGAGTATTACAACAGAAGAGAAATACGATACATCAGAGTTAAACCATATACAACGGATGAGTAACACGATACATCAGATACAATCAGAATACATCACTGGAATCATCGAATACTGAAAGCAGAATAGATGGCTGGATCTTCAAGCAAGCTCCAACTTCAAAGGTGAGTCTCGAATACTGGACCACTCAGTCTGACCCAAGCGTAAAGCAAAATACAAAACACTCGAGTCAGGATTAACATTCTTATATTAATAAATCCAACTCAAGTGAAATAGCAATTGAAATACAAGTAACTCAAAGGATGTTTGGAATAACCATCCTTTAAGGATCCGTTAAACTATCTACTAGGTAGTAATATACGCTAAGTAGATAATGTCTATCAGTAATATTATAAGATATCAAAATAGTGTTAAGTCATGGCCCATTCCACCCTTAACACATTTTTATTCCCAAAAGCATATACAAGACCGTAGTTTCCCCAAAACCGGAAGTCACCAGAGGGCAATCCATATACTAAAGGTACAAATCAAAATCGTAGTGGTCGCGTATAAATGGAATACAAGTATGACAAGGCACATAAGGCAATACCCAAGGTAGTGATACTACCGTTTGCCTGATCCAGACCGGTGAGAACGCAACGCCGCAGCGCCCGCAACACCGTGAAACAACACTCCCAAAATCAAGGGTGCACCAATCGACAACAAGTAATGAGTAGTTCGAAGAAGTGTGTCCACTTGAGGTAGCTAATCCTCCATTGGCCCGGCACGGCTCCTGTTTTAGTCATTTCCAATTTGACACAAGTGTCAAGGCTATCCATTATCGTTCTCTTTCTTCAGTCAACACGTACATCATTCCAACCACTTCATTCTGGATCACCACTCCGCGTATAGTTATTAAAGTGGTTTCCAGTTTAGATAGAGAGTATATCCATAACCGATTCTGGTCTCTTTAATAACCTTCGAAATTATTTCACCGATTGTTCGTTTATTTATTTCAAAACCAAATCAATTCCAATTTCAATCAGAGTTTATAAATCAACATTTCGTTTGTCTTTCTAAATCAATTTCCAAAATTTACGTTTCAAAACTTCCAATTTACCGTTTCCAAATCTTATAGTTCAATTTCAATCTTTATATTGAAAACAATTCAAATATTGATTCAAGTTCGTACAAAAGTTTCATTTCGAAATCATTTAAATCAATTTAGTTTTAACATTCAAATCAATTTACATTCATTTATCGATTTCATTCAATATCGTTAAATTAATTTATCATTCAAAACAATTTCTATTAAACTTCTCATTCATTAAATCAATTACTTAAGTTCAACTTCATTAAATCAAAACTTACAAATTTGAATTAAATTAAATTCGTCAAATCAATTCTTCAATTACAAGTCTTACATTAATTCCAAAAATATCACATTTTCATTTCTTGTTACAGAAATTCAATTTCACTTATTTACTTTCTTAAATAATTTTCCAAAACTTAATTAATAAAGAAAACTCAATTTCAATTATTTACGAAGTAAATTTCACTTATTCCAGAGTTCAATTTTCTTATTAAAGAATTTCAATTCAATTTAATCATTAAATAATTCAATCTTATTTAATTATTAAATAATTCAAAACTTAATTATTAAATAATTTCAAAGTTTAATAATTTCAAACTTAATTATAATTGCAAACTTAATTATTTAAATCATTTCAAAGTTTAATAATTTCAAACTTAATTATAATTTCAAACTTAATTATATCATTTCAAAGTTTAATAATTTCAAACTTAATTATAATTTCAAACTTAATTATATCATTTCAAAGTTTAATAACATTTTTCATCAATTACATTGTTAATATTTTGTTTCAGATTATTATATATTAACACTTTCTTTTCATAAAAATTCCAATTTTAACTTCATTTCAAAACAATATTATTTATTCAAATAAAATCTTCGTTTATTTTTAAATCAAATTATTGACCAATCGGATTTTATTTAATTTTCTATCCTAGGTCAAATTCACTTGGGTATTTATCATTTCAACCCGATTCCAATTCAATTCAAAATCAAAGTATAACAAAGGGAACTTGCAGTGTGATAACTGGGATGGTGTCAAAGTAAATAAACAAACAATAACAACAACAATAACAATCCAATAATCAATTCAAATAATCCTGAAATAACCGTATTAATTCGCATTTTTATTTATACGAATTAATATAATTATTTCTAGAATCTACACTATCATTTCATGTAGATTAAAGATTATTATATTACGGTTTTCACTTGTCATTTATTTACAATTTCATACATCATCAATTTAACAACATACATTCAGTGGTTCAATATGTAATTAAACAAATCCTACGTGTCAATAAATTCAACAGTTAAAGGGGTCATATTATACAAAAGTCAGTTAATCAATTTTAACATTTAATTATCCTATATCAAGTTCAATTTCATACTATTTATCATTTTAACATTAACAATTTAACGTCCAATATAAACATCAACAATCAATCAATTATCAGCCAAACTGTATTATCATCACATAAATAATTAACAAATAATGGTGTCAGATGTCACAGGTGAACTGATACAGGCAATAACATATATAACAGTGTAATTAACTAACAATAGCATATTTCAATTGTCGTTTCAATTGAAATCAGATTTAATAAATAAAAGACGTTAATCGTGAGTGAGTGCTCACCTTTAGAGGCTAGAGATGATTCGACAATGAGATGGGTTATAGATCCAAGCACGAATTTGATGTAAAGCACGATTTGACATGAGTTTGACGATCAGAGCTGATACATAGGAATTGATGAAATAAATTAGAACCGGATTGACGAAGATAAATGGTATACATGAACTATATATATATATAAGACCAGATTTTAAATACAACACTTTTTTTTTTAAAGTAAATATGTATATATATAACACACTTCAAAATCATTGTTTTTTATTTTTATTTATTTTAAACACATATATAAAAATCAAACGTATAATTAAAATAATATATCTCTATTTATTTATCTCCAATCAATATTATTATAAATTTTATATACGCTGGCACTTTGAAATCAACAATATATACGTATGACAAATGTAAGTTGACCGGTTAAAAATTAGAATCCAACATTTTCCTTCATATACGAAACAGGATATCACTTTACAACATATATAAAGTCTTACATAAAATTATAAAACAGCACATACTATTATATGAACAACACGTATCATTAACTGATATAGATGAACTTTGTAAAATCAATGCTGTAAACATCAAAACTGTAAAGTATAAAATTCACGCGTAGACTTATATAGTATGAAGCTAATATGTATGCATACAAACACCTACATATATTTTATATAAGACTGACTATACATAACGCAAGTATGTACGGTAAATATATATCATTCATAACATATATACATATTATTATATACGTGTAGTAGCTTAGTAAGTTTGGTCAAATGCAAAAGTACAGTGACAGGTTCTTAGGCTACAGAAGGCATATAGACATTATATTTTAAAACAATATATATCAATCATAAAAGCCAATGCAACATACTTCATTAACTATATTTATACATATAATTCAAGTCAATTTATATAAACGGTCACAATGTATACTATATGTAAAATCCTGAATCTGCCTTTTTAACTCAATATACTTTACACTGTATAAACTATAATTTAAACTACAAACCACTCAACTCATATACTAATATATAAGTATATATATACAAACGAAACTTAACAAAAAATTCACATAATATATATGAACGAATATATGTCCAACTCCTATATATTTATATAAAATACTATTCAAAACAAAATATGTATATAAACCAAAAGGCATAATATATACTACATAACTTAGACTTACGTATGTGACAATTGCATAGTATATTGCTGAACCAAAAATTCTTTAAACTCATTAAAACATATATGTGCTGCACGTGAGGGAAGTTGGAGGTGTGAAAGGCGGGTGAGGCTGAAATGGTGGAGCTCGGTAGGCGGAGGCTGGACACGGACGTGGAATGGCTGTGGTCGGTGGGGCTTTGTGAGGAAGCATGGGGAAGTGGGGTTCGGGCTGATGATGGTGACTCGGCGGTGAGATGGTGGGGAAGACTGGCCAGAGGGAGGGAGGATAGGCGGTGGTCTTGGCTGGCGAACCGAGGGAAGGTTGCGTGATGTTGGCCGAGAGGGAGGAGCGAAGGTGGGTGGTGGTTGAGGTGTGGGCTACGTCCATGGGGCAGAGGAACGGTGGTGTGGGCACTTGTAGGGGAGGCGGACTATGTAGAGCATGGCGTGAGTATTGTAGAAAGAGAAGGGAAAGAGAGAGGGTGGGAAGGCAGTAGGTAAACAAAGTAAAGTGAATGAAAGCTTCGTTTGTTTGTGTTCCCTTTATTTTTCTTGTTTTGTTCTGGGAAATAGGAAAATAGTGAACATAGAGGAAGAAGTGAAACAAATAGCAATGTAAACTGAAATGATGGAAGAGTAAGAGTCCAACGCGAGAATTGAGGAATAATAATGACTAATGGCTGTTTGTTTCAATGGTTAGATAGACAAAAGGACAAGAAACCCCAAAAGCGTGAAATTGGGTACCGGTACGATTATCTGTTTCGCAGATTCCGCCGTGCATCGGACATCAAAATTGACAATTGAATATACCGTAGAGATCAGCACGACGAGACGATCAAAACGGTATACAGATATCAGTGTTATGGTTGAATTATAAAATTTGAATTTTTCTACTGGCGGTAAATACAAGAAAAACGTTGAAAAATAAGATCGACGGAGCCAAAGATGTTCGAATTTGGAAAAACGACAAACTGACATCTTGCTCAGAAGATGATTTAGAATTTTTCTGTGTAAAAATATTTAGGTTCCGAAAACATTTTATTTTCATCGCTTTTTAACTGATTAAATTGAAGTGAATTTACGCGGGAAATAAATTTTCATATTTTCGGACGAAAATTTACCAGTTACTATGTTTAATTAGACGTATTCCAAATATCAAATTTTATTTCAAAATTTTATCGTTTAAAATTTCACAAAATTTCAACTAATTACGTTATTAAAACAGTTGAAATTTACGGGTCGTTACAAAATTTGTATGATTATATTACAAATATATATAAGTAAAATTTTTGGAATTTAATAAGTTAATTAAATTGGTTGTTTGAAATGATACTATTTGATTATCATTTATTGTTCTATAAATGAATTTATAAACATGGTTTATAAATTGATTTGGAATTTAAATGAATTTAAATCAGGAATTTGAGGATTTAATTTTCGGTGATTTCAAACTTTGGTTTTAAAGTGTATATTATTTAAAGTATTTTCAAATAGAAATCGTTTCAAAGAATTTTAAGATGTTGAAATCAGTGCTCTCCTCTATTGTCGCTGGAAAATAATTTCGGTGATGGTGGCCGCATCATCGACATTCAATTTCGATTTTCGAAGTGGAGAGACCAATTTGTAGCTTTGCTACACTTTTGTTTTGAAAAATAAATTGATTTAAATTCTTGAGTATGACTTGATTTATTATAGGTATATATATGATTTTAGATTTGATTTGATATATAGGATATATATATATATACTTATCTCTAAATTGTTTGAAGATGATCGGAAATTTAATTCTTAAATTTATGATTAAAGGTGATTTTAATTATAAAATGAAGCCAAAATTTTGAATAAATATTAAATTTGAAATAATTTAGTTGGGAAAAGTTTACTTGTATAATACCCAATTTCATTCTAATATAACTTACCTAAATTATTCAGAAGTTGAATATGTAATTGGATAATACACAATATAAGATGATTTTATAAATAAAATTTGAATGGTTATAATAAATGTTATACACTTAATTTTTAATAATAAAAATGTTAATAGAGATAAATAGAATAATAGGTTAATTGAATAAAATACGAGATAAATAAAATAAATTTTGTTTTGAAGGAATTAATAAATTTAATCAACTAAATGAAAATATCTTGAATTTAAATCAAATGTTGAATATTAATTTATTTAAATTGAAATTTGTATGGTTTTAAATTAATTGTTTTATTTTGTTTTCCAATCTATTTTCCTTTCTGGTTGTTTCTATTTTCCTACCTCGTTCCTTTTCGGGGACGAAAAGTTTTGAGTGAGGGAGAGTGTAACGACCCGTAAATTTTAATAATTTTTTATAACGTATTTAATTGAATTTTTGTGAAATTTTAAATAATAAAATTTTGAATTGAATATTTAATATTTGAAATACGTCTACTTTAACATAGCAAGTGGAAAAAATTTCATCTGATAATATGGAAGTTTTTTTTGTGTAAAGTCTATTTTAATTCAAATCAGTTAATAACTGATGATAATAAAATGTTTTCCAAACCTGAATATTTTTATATAATAAATTTGTAAATCATCTTCTGAGTGAGAAGTCATCTTTCGTTTCTCCAAATTTAGACTGCTATTGCTCCATTTATCTTATTTTCAACAAATTAGAAGCATTTTCGGTACCGAATATCGACTTTTGATAGGATGATCATACCATTGATATTTGTATAACATTTTGATCGCCTCGTCATGCTGATTTCTATGGTATATTCAATTATAAATTTCAAAGTCGGGAAGACAAGGAAATCTACGGAACGGTCTCTATACCGGCTCCGTATTTTTGAACCTTTAGAATTCTTTGTTGATTCGTTATCTACTGGTAAACCAACAGTCAATAGCCACTGTAACGACCCGATATTTTCAACCATTCGCATCCATTATAAGTGTATAGGTAGACACTCATTGCCGGAGTTGAATTGCTCAAAATACCGCGTTGTAAATAAAATTTGGCAAATCTCAGAATATACAGTAAATAAATATAATCACAGATCACAAACACAGAGTAAAATAATGCAGCGGAAGTAAAAGAAATAGTAGTTCATGAAGCTACTATGAAAATATATCAGAGTTACATAAGATACAACATAAGAAATAAAGTACAGCAGAAGTCTCAATACGATAACCAAGTACAGGCTGAATAGAACAACGGAACCGAAGTTGATAGAACAAGACTAGCAGATAATCTCCAGTGATTCAAATCTCCAGAAGGTGGAAATCTAAATCTGTGAATACTCAGGCTGACCCGAGCGTAAAGCAAAACACAAAACACTCGAGTCAGGACAATATATACTTATATAATGGAAACCAACTCAAGTGGACTGTAATAAAGGTACAAGTAACTTAGAAGATGCTTGGGACCGCCCATCCTCTAAGGATCCGTTAAAATATCTACTATGTAGTAATATTTGCTATTATAATAATGTCTAATAAGTAAAGTATAATCATATAGAAAATAGCGTTAAGGGGATGGAGAACCTTAACGCGGTCGGATCTTAAAATCATAATCGTAGTAAAGCTCGATATGGTAGGTGACACGGCACAACTAGGCAATGCCAGGGTAGATATACCAATTACGCACACGGACTGATGGATACACATAGCAGCCACTACCGTTCCACCTCGAACAACACTCCCAAATCGGAGGATGGCCATCTAATCAATCACAAGCAAGAGTAAATATCGAAGAAATGTGTCCGAGAAGAGGTGCTACCTCACTGGTCCGAGATCGCTCCTGTTTTAGCCACATTATGCCAACTCATGGGAGTTGGGTCCACGTAACATACCTTAAGAACGTCGCCACCATCCTACTTCATTCTGGAATCTCCACCGCGTACACGGTTGTCAAAGTGGTTTTTGGTATCGACAGAGAGTATGTCCATATCTGATCCCGGTCTCTTTGCCAACCAATCATTATTATAACCCGTTGTTATAACTTTTAAAAACAATACTTTACTTCAAAATAAAATATCATTTCAAACCATATCTTTGTCAAAATAAAGATTAAATCAATTCCAAACCATTTCCATATATTTAAATTTTCATATCATTTCAAAACTTCATTTCAAATCATTTTAATATAATAAAATATCATATCCTTACAAAACTTCATTTCAAATCATTTTAATATAATAAAATATCATATCCTTACAAAACTTCATTTCAAATCATTTTAATAAAATAAAATATCCTATCAGTTCAAATCCAAATATTCAACTTTAAATACCCTTTAAATTCAAAGATATCGTTCATTTACTATCATTTCAAATTACCTTTAAATAGTTTATATTCCAATCAAAATAATTCATTTAAACCTTTTAAAAGTGTAATTATTATATTTCCAAATCAAGTATTCAATTTCCAAAGTTTCAAACCATTCTGAGTTCGTTTACTAAGTCAAAAACCCTAATTATTAAAATTTCAGAATTTCACAGCATTTAAAAACAACTGCTATAAGTTATATTTGAAAACATTTTTAATTCAGCAAAGATAGCACTTAAAACTGCTGTTAAAACTCAGTTTTAGTTGAATTATAGTTCAAAACAGAAAAGACAGCATTTCAGAAGTGCTGCGGTAGTTCAGATTTCAAAACAAGGGTTATATTTTGTTTCAGCAAAGACTGCAGACCATTATAGCATTTCCAGAGAATGCTATAATAGGCCTGAGTTCAATATTAGCCTATAAGTTCCACCACAGCAACTACAGCATTTCAGAAATGCTGCAATAGCTCTTTTTACGCAATTTTAGTTCTAAACAGAATCTATAGCATTTCTGAATGCTAACTAAAGTATATTTCAGGTGTTAGTGTATTTCCAGCAATTAAATAACTTCAATTTAAAACACATAAACATTTTTAAAAATCATATTTTAATGTTTAAAATGTTCATTTACATATCATTTAACATGTATCTTTTCACAATAAATTTCTTATAATTAAATCAAATTTTCAACAATTTACTTAATAAATTTAAGTGTAAAAGTTTCCAATTCTTCACATTTCAACAAATAAACTTAACACTTCAAATTTAAATTACCATTTCACAAATTTAACTAAATTTCCCATTTTATTTAATTAACTTAAACCTTTAATCAAAACCAAATTTCACATTTCCAAGTCAAGTTATATTTTAAAAGATCACTTTTAAACACTCATTTATTTAACCACTTAAATTCATAGAAAAATCAATAATACTTTAATAAATCACTTAAATTCAAATTTAATCAAATTATCATATTTACCATTTCCAAATAAAATTTAATATCCATTTTATTTATATAACTTAAATATCATTTTTAACCAAAATTCCAAATTTCCAACTTAAGTTATATTTCAAAAATCCAGTTAAACCATTCATTAATTACATTTTTAACACATAGAAAAATCATAATTTCTTTAATTCAAAATATTTCAAAATCTGTTTAAATCAAATTTCATAAATTTATATTTTTAAAATACTTAAAAATATTCAAAACACTTTATAAAATAACCATGGGCCTGTATATAATTTTCTAACTTAGGTCAAGTGATACGGATATGTATCATTTCAATCCGCAGTTAAAAAAGAAAAATCCGGGTTCTATCATTTCAAACCCGCAATCCCAAGTTAAAATAATTTAAATAAAAATCGTTCAGGCCTATCATTTCAGCCCATAACGATTTTTCCCTATTTTAAAGTCCGTTCGGGTATGTATCATTTCAACCCATAGTGATTCTAGTCTACAGGGAACTTGCAATGGTGATAACAGATATAAATAACAGAATAACATTAAATAACAGTAACATATGATATAACAGGTGTAATAACAGGTGTGAACATCATATGATAATAATATAAGCATATATAACATGATAATATATTTCTACAGATTCGCAGGATGTTAATTTACTAGTTATATAGGTACATATTGTCTGGTGAGAATAACTCACCTTTTTATGCTGGAGTTAGCAATCAAAACACACAGAATAGATTCCATAAAGCATGACAAACACGATACAACATGACTTTTGATTTGAATGAATATAGAGCCTTGAAATTTATCTTGTAAACAATAACCAAAACAAGACAATATATACATAAATATTTAACACAAACAATGTTGAAAAAAAGAAGATAAGAGACAACAAAGGAATGAATGTTTTTTCCTTGCTTTCTACACTTGCTAGCATGACTTAGGGAATGTTTTGGTTCAGGTTTGAACAGGGTTTGGGTCTAGTTTGGACCTAAAAAGGCATGGCTACAGGCAAGAGCAAGGTGGAGGTTACAAGCATGAGAATACAAGGGGTCTAGGCTTGACAGTGGAGTTTTGGTGCACCACAAGGCTCGTCTACATGCATTGTTTGGCTCGGATCTTCATGTTTCAGATCTGGACAGAGGTGGGGAGGGGTGTGTCAAGGTCAGGTCAGGGGAGTGGTGGCGGCTATGGTGGTGGTTTGGGTGGTGGTTGAAGTGGATGAGCATGTAGATGTGAAATAAGTATAGATATAGGCATCTAGGTTGTAGTTTGAGGGGTTTGACCATCATTTGGGTTCGACTATGGTCAGATCTGGTGGGTTAGATGGTGGTGATGGTAGGGAAGAGATGGAAGGAGGTGGTGGCCGTGGAATAGGGGGAGAGCCGCTCCAATCAAGGGAGAAAGCAAAGCAAATTTGCATAGAAAATAGGAGAAAAAGTAGAAAGAAGAGAGGGATTTACCTTTTTTTTTTCAAGATGGAGGCCATGATTTTTAGGGTTTAGGAGCTTTGGAAATTCGTGAATGAGAGGAAAAAAAAAGTGGCGGCTGAAGAAATGAGGAGATGTGGCCAATTGAATGAAAAGTTAGGTTAAAAGGTAGAAGGTTAGAAAATAAAAGGGCCTTAGGAAGATAGAAAGTTTAAGGCCTTTCAAATTTCTTTAATTCATTTTTATAAGTTTATATTTCTGGTAATAACATTAATTCCAGTTAAAAATTCGAAAATTTGATAAAATATAAAAATATATATAATATTTATTGATTATATAAAGTAGAATTTAGGAAAATAGTTAAAACAGTGAACTAGACTAGAAAATTTTGAAATTGAATAGAATAAATTTTAGAAAATTCATATGAGCTTGCAATATATTTTTAAACATAAATAATAACATAAAATAAAAATATATTCACAAAGTAAATATTTAAAATTAAATTTACATATAATTTTTAAATGAAGAAAATAGCAGAAAATAGGAAAACAGCCCTTAAAAATGGAAAATTAACATGGTAAATTTTTGAAAAATTATATTATTATTTTAAAATATTTAGAGATGAAATTTCACAAATAAAACAAATTTAAAAAGTAAAATAAAAAAATTTAAAATGAAGAAAATAGCAGAAAATTAGAAAACAGCCTTTAAAAATAGGAAATAAATACAGTAAATTTTGGAAAAATTCTATTACCATTTAAAAATATTAAAAGACAAAAATATACATAAATTAACATATTGACACATATTAAAATAAAATATAAGAAAGAAAATATGATTTATAAAATTTAAAATAGGCAAAATTGCACAATAAAACAAATTATACTAAAAATTAAAATGTACATAACTTTTACATTTTAAATCCGTTTTAAATGAAACAAAAAGTATTGTTCAAGTTATTACATCTATTTTCATAATAAAAGATAAAATATATAATTTCAAACTATTTAAAATTTAAACTTAAAAGTCAAAGTTTGACTATTGACCAAAATTTACATTTTCTGGAAATATTAAATTTAGTCATATTTGGAATTCTAATTCACATCAAAATCAAAGTATTTATATTTACAATAACAAAATTTATTCTTTTTATAAATAAAGCTTTTGAATCTGGAAAAATCAATTTAAAAATGATTGTAAAATACAGGGTTGTTACAGCCACGTACCTTTAATATTCTCTGAATGCTACTCTAGGCTTTTGGTTATCCACTATTTCGATTTTCGTTCGGTGCCTTGAAAAAAAAAGGAAAAAATGAAAGAATTTTTATATAGTAGCTTGCGTATGAAAAGGAATGTTGGTCACCTAAAACTTACTTTCCTTCTTCCAAATTCCAACTCTATTATTACCTGCTCTACATTCTGTCTCGACCCTCATTGCTACGCAAGCCAGCCTTACCAGCCTCTTATCCTTCGCCTATACCCACCCATGGCCGCGGTCTACAACCGCCGAGCCAACGCTCCTCCTACCTCACAAAGCCAACACCAGATACTAATCTCTCTCTCCAGCCGTGCCTTCCCCTAGCTCTCCATCATTCACCCCACCACACAGCAAACATCAACGCCGGCCAGCCATACCCAGCCTCTCGCCACTTTCCTCCGCCCAGTGCAGCCGACTCCATCCTCCTCCACAACCCTGACCACTTCATCGCCTTGCTCTGGCCATTGCAGCTCTTTTTTTGGGTATGTTTATATAGAGATATTATATAAGAACTTATATATTGGTTATATAAGTCTACTTTTGATTTTGGGTCATACTAGCCGTTTGGGTTTTGCGAAAAGCTATGTATTTTGTTTGCTGTAGTCATATTTTATATATATAGACATAGATATCTCGATTTTTGTATTAATGTATATATACATATGGGTTATACAAGACATATATATTATCTGTTAGTTTATAATATATTAGTTTTATAATTGGCTATATATATATATATGTTTTGATATATGTTTGTGTAGGTATGGTATGTTAGTTTATATAAATTTATGCAGATAGTAGGTTCGAAATGTATATGAAATGTTATATATATAAAAATAGACAGGTTTGAATATAATCTATTATTATGTATGTAAGTTATATCATATTTAAAAAGAGATCGGCTTTGAACATTTTTTTCAGTATATATATGCAGTTGTTTCAAATGTTACTAGGTGTGTTTAAATCAAGTATTGGTTTTAAGATTTAAAGAATGTATTTTAAATATAACATATATTTTCATGCTGCTTTGTGTTTGGTTGGTACACATTTTGGCTGAGAAGAAGCTGCTCTTCTCTATTTTATTTCATGTGTATGTTTTTTTTTGGAACTTTGAAAAGAAGTGTCATTTTCTTTTGGTCGCTGTCCATATATTAGTTACATATATAAAAGTACACATAGTTTTAGCATGTTTAATTGTTTTATAAAAGTGTAGATTTTATAATATATATACTGTATGAAAGTATATACATATAAAAATAAATTGTTCAGATTTATAGATGTTAGTATATGTATATAGTTTGTATAAGCTTTGTTGAAGATTTCTTTTATAGTTAGTATATATACGTATGATCTGGTTTCAGTGTATATGTGAATTTGGATTTTTGTGTGTGTGTGTGTGTGTGTGTGTATATATATATTATTTTTGATAATAAAGTTACATTTTTGATTTGAAAATAAATATGTATATCTTAATTTAGCATATGTTTGAATTTAAAATATGATTCCTTTTTCATATATATAGTTATATATAGTTATATAAATATATGAGTTCACTTATACCTTTGATCTTCATCAAGCCAGTTGATTCGATTTTGTCAATTCCAAGCTGTCAGCTTTGTTCGTCAAATTCATGCCAATCTTGCTTTGCTTTGGAATTCGTGCTTGGATTCGTAACTCATCTCATTTTCGTTCATCTCTAGCCTCGAAAGGTGAGCAATCACTCACGATTAACGTTCTTATATTTATTAAATTTGATTTCAATTGAAACGACAATTGAAGTATGCTACTGTTAGTTATTTACGTTGCTATATATATGTATTTATTCACCTATGACATCTGACACCATTATCTGTTATTTATATTGATGATATATGCCTGTTATATTTTATCATATCCGTTATCACTCTGCATGTTCCCTGTTAGTATAGAATTCATCATGGGTTGAAATGATAAATACCCTAACGATCTATAGAATAGAAGAAAATCGTTATGGGTTGAAATGATAAACCCAAGCGATTTTCATTGAATTGAATTTGGGGTTGCGGGTTGAAAAGATATATACCCGTATATATTTAAAATTTCGGATTGAAATGATAAATATCCGTATCACTTGACCATAGGATAGAAAATTATATACAGACACCGTTGGACTATATATAAATATTTTGAAAATGATTTCTATGGTTTTGGAAAGAAGTATATGGTTTATTAAATATTGATTTTTAAGATATTATATATAAAGGGGCATTTCACCAGAATGACAAATGTTAACCCCTTTTCGACTCACGACCTAGCAGTATGCCGAGTTAAGGTGTTTGGCGACTTAAGAAGATATGCCGAGTTAAGGTGCTTGCCGACCTAACAATCTAAAGGCGTAGTCGACTTAAGAGGTATGCCGACCTAACAATCTAAAGGCGTAGCCGACTTAAGAGGTATGCCGAGTTAGGATATTGGCTGACCTAAGGTGCTTGCCGACTTAAAGAAGCCTACCGACCTAGCAAATTGTGAGATAGCAAGGCTTGCCGAGTTAACAGGCTGCCGACCTATAGGAACTTGCAGATTTAACGAGTTAACAGGCTCCGACCTAAGGAAAGCTCTGACCCAACAGTTGCCGATCTAACTACTGAGAAGAGCTGCTGAGTTAAGAAGGATGCCGAGCTATGAAAAGCTGCGACCTAAGAATGTCACAACCTAACTTGTTGAAGTGATCCAGCAACCTACGCCTTAAGGAAGCTGCGACCTAAGATAGTCGCGACCTAAGGAAGTGGCGACCTAAGAAAGTCGCGACCTAAGGAAGTCCGCGACCTAAGAGACTCCACGACCTAAGAGACTCTGCGACCTAAGGGAGTCAGCGACCTAACTACTGAAGATCCTTGCGACCTAAGGAACATTGCGATCTAACAATGTTGCGACCTAAAAGCTCTCCGAGTTAAGAAGTGCCGCGAGTTAAGGATCTATAAGATAAGAGATTGGCTCAGGACAGTTGTTGAAGACCTACAACTTATACTAAGTCGCGCATAATCTCTTGAGTCGTCACCGACTTATCACTTAGAAAGAACCACGTACTTCATTGCCGCATTTGGTAAGTCGCGAATAGACTACGACTTATCTTAGGTCGCTCGCGACCTAAGACCTAGCTGAGGTCGTACGCGACCTAGGACTTAACAAATGGTCGACTTAAGATTGCGAGCTAACTCTGCTACGCCCTAACCCTATTCCTTAACTCGTCACCGACCTACCCTAAGTCGGCTACGACCTAAGGACTTAGAGAAATTTCCAGAATCCAGACCAGCCTCTATAAATACCCCATCACTTCTAACTTGGAGGGGACTTTTGGCCATTCATTTCTCCAAACTCCATTACGCTGCCGAAGCCTCCTCTCATTCAGCTATTCAAGATCTTCAAGCATTCGAGACACTACAACGATCATCGAGAAGAACTCCTAACATCCTACGCGGATTCGTCGAGTTTCATCATTAAAGATCGAGCTAGTAGTCAAGAATGATTTCATGATCAAATTGTATTGTATTTAGAGGGATATTGTATCGAATTGTAATCAAATCAGCAATAAAAGACTATAAAGTGGATGTAGGCTCAATTACGGGCCGAACCACTATAAATCTGTTGTTCATTTACTGCTTTTTCTGCTATTTTCAGCTCATAGTCTGTTCCCGTACCAACGGGTGGTGCTTTCACAAGTTTATCACACACCGGGTGTTAGCGTTCACTTTTTACCGTTAACATTTTGGTGCTTTCACTGAGAACCCAACTCAGGCGATCATCCACCATTGCTTCGCAAAGATTCATAAAAAGAACCTCTCTTTAAAAACCAGATCTGAAATAATGGCTCCTGGAAGGAGAGGTAGACCTATCAGATCCGGAAACGCTCACGAAGGAACTTCCGCTTCCCCAATAACAGACCAAGCAACTCCAACTGTTGGGGTCACCAGGGCTGAATTGGATGACGCAGTTTCTGGATTATACCAACAAATTGAAACTCAACACGCTTTGATGATGGATAGATTAACTGCTCTGCTAGGGGCAAATCGTCAACCAGAAAACCGTCGAACTACTCTTCCTGAAACGCCACCTTTCCAAGCTGATGGTTCTATGCCGCAACCGACTTGTCATGAGCATATGCCCGGGCAAAATTCCGAGGGAAGAACTAATACTTGCCCGGAGGTGTCTTTGAACAATAAAGAGTACCTGTCTGAAATGGTTGGCCGCATCATGAAAGAGAGCATGCAAAGGGAAGAAGATGAGGCTGACTGGGGATTTGCACCAAGCAGAACTCCGTTTACTGAAAGGATCCTAAGAGCAGAGTTTCCAAGGAAATTTGCACCTCCTACTATCCAAGCTTATAGGGGAACCAGTGACCCTAATCATTTCCTCTACAAGTACGATTGGCATATGACTGGTGCAAGAGCATCAGACGAGATCAAGTGTCGATACTTTCCGGTATACCTAGAAGGTGTGGCTTTACTTTGGTTCACGAAGCTTCCAGTTCGGTCTGTAGATAAATTCTCCGACTTAACGCAAAAGTTTAAAGAACAGTTCAGATTGTATGCTTCGAAAGCTAAGGATATAATGTCACTGTCTAACCTTGAACAAGCACCCGGAGAATCAATCAAATCTTTCTTGAGCCGTTTCAATATAGCTTTAGCCGAAGTAGAAAATGCAGAACCACGCATGATCCTGACTTATTTGATGAGAGCCATTGATAAATCGAGTGAATTTGGGATATGGTTAAAAATGAAAGAACCAAACTCACTTGATAAATTTTATAAAAAGGCCGATGAGTTCATTCGCCTTGAAAGCCTTTCTGCAACATCGAAAGTGGTTACTGCCCAGACTAACAATGACAATGTCCCACCTAAGAAAAGAGAATCTGAAAGTCAGAAAAGGGAGAATGAAGGGGGAAAAAGCCAGGGAAATGAAAAGAAACCTCGCCGCTTTAATCCTTCGGACTTTACTCCTTTAACTGATACACCAAGAAATATCTTTTTTGCAACAAAGGACGTTGTCAGGTATCCTAAGCCGCCTGAGATGACGAGAGGGGCAAAGCGTAATGGAAAGTTCTGCCAATTTCACAATCAACCTGGCCATGACACTGACCAGTGTCGCGAATTAAAGAAGGTGATTGAAGAATTGCTAGAGCAGGGTAAACTCCAACAATACGTTAAAAGAAGCGGAGTCGATCCAACCCCATCCACTCGGGATCAACAACGTCCTACCCATCAACCCGATTCTCTCAACAACACTGCAGTGCAAGATTCGGAAAAGCTTGTCATTAATGCTATCACAGGGGGACCATACCCAGCAAGCAGAAGTTGGGATGACTACTAATCACTCACAAAACTGCGACTGGGGCATCTCTCGCTTTCTCTGACATGAAAATCCAAAAGCTATGAATCAAGCACAAATGGAAATCCGGCTTGGAGATTCTGAAACAACAATAACTAGCATTCATTTTTACTTAACAGCATTGCTTGAATTTGTAAAGATAATGATAGATGTGTAACTTCTGCATTGTAAACCGCTGAGAAATCAGCGTGACTCAATAATGAAAAACTATGCATTGTGTTTTCTGTTATAAAATGCCTGTTATATTTCGATGTGTAAATACTCTAGATGTATTGCTAAAATATCGATCTAATACTGCAGGTCATTAAAGCAAAGCTCACCCATCGCAAAGCTAAGCAAGCCTTACAAATCATTTAGCAAATTTCAAGCAACAAAAATTTCAAACTCGAATCCCATACAAGAGGAACTTCACATAAAAAGTTG
Organism: Allium fistulosum; assembly: GCA_030737815.1. Taxonomy (NCBI): domain Eukaryota; kingdom Viridiplantae; phylum Streptophyta; class Magnoliopsida; order Asparagales; family Amaryllidaceae; genus Allium; species Allium fistulosum. The sequence goes on from CM060907.1 coordinate 859,800,072, forward strand.
ACGGCTCCACTAGGTCAAGCCCTCGTTAACTGGTTGCGATCGCTGATGTAAAAAAGGCATCCAATCAAATAACTTGCGTTTACTCTGTGGAGTCATTCAACAGTGAAGTCTGCTTCTTCGGATAAAGCAATTTACTTGCAAAAGAAAAGAAACATGCGCTTGGAAACAATGATAAAGGATCGCAGATTGGTGGATGATGATACAACATGAGCAGGCAAACATGGAAGCAGCCAAAGGAAGGTATGCCTCTCAACAGGAAAGCAGGTAGATCCACTAAAGGGATAACTTCCCAAGCAGAAGGAATAAGACCCTCGCTGGCTGATTGTGATGCATCCGATCAGGCAGCTTGTGTCCATCCCATGGATCTACTTGCCCCTAAGACGCAACCTTCCTGGCACACCAACCAACTGATGCTCCTTCCCAAGGATCAACAAAGCCCTCTAACGAGGCACGCCAATAAATGGAGAGCTTTCCTCAATCAAAAAGATCGGTGGGACTACCAAAAAGGGGCACCTTGTTAATCGATTGCGATCATTTGTACAAACAAACATCCAATCGAAAGACTTACGCTTGTCCCGTGGACCCCTCCGACCATGAGAAAGTAACTTCCAGGCAATCACAAGCCCTCTTCGGAGGCACAAGCCCTCTTCGGAGGCACAAGCCCTCTTCGGAGGCACAAGCCCTCTTCGGAGGCACAAGCCCTCTTCGGAGGCACAAGCCATCTTCGGAGGCAAAAGCCCTTTTCGGAGGCACATTTCACCCGTGTAGAAGTGCAAAATGCTTCTCTTCGGAGACCCACTTCACCAGAGATGAAATGCCAAAACTGCTTCTCTTCGGAGACCAAAACTGCTTCTCTTCGGAGACCAAAACTGCTTCTCTTCGGAGACCAAAACTGCTTCTCTTCGGAGACCAAAACTGCTTCTCTTCGGAGACCAAAACTGCTTCTCTTCGGAGACCAAAAACGCTTCTCTTCGGAGACCAAAAGACCTCTTCAGAGGCGTACTTCACCTTGCTTGAAGTACCAAAAATAAACCCTTTACTGGGGCACGAAAATCAAAACCTTCTTCAGAAGCTCATTTCACTGTACAGGAAAATTCACTTTCAAACAAATAAAAGTGATCATTCCCAGAAGTCGAAGTGTTCTTCAGGAAGAAAAAGAAAATAAAGATTTCTCCTAAAACAAGATATACTCTATTAAAAGCAGAATAATTCTTCCCTGAAAAAGTGGAAAGTTATTCTCTAAAATAAGAGTATCGGTCTTGTGAGAGCAAGAAATATTACAGTATACTTGTGGTATGGGGGCAACATTATACAATTCAGTTACATTAATAAAAGTAATATACAAGCAACATACCACAAGTTCATTGCAATATCACGTAATAAAGATGTGGAGCAAATGCGTTCTTGAAGTATAGACAAAAAGTTTGTACAAATAGAAAGAATCGTTTACTCTACACTTCAAATGAAAAACAGATGTATTCCTACATACACAAGGATTTGTACAAGAAAAATATCTATTTATTTCAACACTATGAGAAATTTTTACATTGTACAGGCTACAAAAAGAAGCGGAGACCGGTATCCGCACAATCCCCGGTCAATACAAAAAGCAGAAAATGCAAAAACCGACTCATTTCTCCTTTTTCCCACCCTTGGAGCTTTTACCCGGTCGGGTAATAAGTTTCGAAGGCCGCGTCGGAGAAGAAGGAGGAAGAGACTCAGCCGGTTCCATCTCTGCCTCATCCCCAGCAGCAGAAGAACTCTTCTTTCCTTTCTTTGAAACCACACGCTTCCCCTTCTTCTTGGAAGAAGACTCACTCCCCGGAGCAAGAAATGTAGAAAGCTTTGTGTCATAATCGAAAGACTGCTCCGGGGTCTTCTCGCTATCTTCCAGACCTTCTGCCTTCTGTTCTTCGGAAGCAGATGGTTCATCTAAACCTTGAAGTGCCGCTATTGGTTCTTCCTGTGAACCGGGTTGGGAAGCTGGAAGAGGTATAACTTGAGAAGGAGGAGGAACGGCAGCTGAAGAAGGAAGAGTTGTGGCAGTTTCTGGGGCGTTTGCTGCATAATAAAAGATATCAAAATCAGTATTCTCCGAGAAAAAAGAAAACCGTGAATTGTCAAAGTTACCTGGAGAAGCCGGTTTAGCGAGATCAATCTCAAATTCCCGAGCTTGGAAGTCTTTCATTGCCTCTTCCTCTGTAGGGGTGGTTACAGTTTCTGTGTCAACCTTAGCGGGAGGCGTGGAATGAGAACTAGAGCCAGCAATATCCGCATGAGCTAAAGCCGAAGTATTAGCAGGAGCAATAGGGGGTGTTTCTTTCTCAGGAAGCTTCTCTCCCGTCGCTTCGGCCCGCACTCGGACGAGCTGCTCTTTTCCTTTGGCAAGGGCATCGCGATCGCTCTCACTTAAGTAGGTGGCTTGAAGATCTGTTTCGGAGTATCCGGCACCACCAAATAGGTCAATGATTGCCTCCCACACCTCCGCTAAGGTAACTTCATACTCTGGTCCCAAAAATGAAAGGCTCCCACGCCCCAGGACACAATGCATATAAAAGTCGAACAGAGTCGCGTCGACGGTGGCTATGGTCGCCTTATGGGATTCTTCGGCTGCAGCTTTACCAGAAAGAACTTCATCACGTTCTCTTTCAGCCTTCAGTAGTTGGGATTGTAGCCTAGCAATTTCTAGGTCTCAAGAGCTGAGTTTCTCCTGAAGTTGAGCAGCGTCATCACGATATTTTCTAGTAACATGCTGTTCTGCTTCAAGTTTAACTTCAGTATCTCGCTGGGCGGCATGGGCGTCTCGAACTTGTTTTTGAAGCATTTCTTCTTTCTGAGAATAAGAAGTGGAGGTAGTAGCAAGCTCATTTTTAAGTTTTTCAACTTCAGCTTCGAGCTTCCCATAACCATCGCTAATGCTTTTCATCTCCGCGTCGTGCTGCTTACGCCATTTGTCCCATTCTGTCTTATCATTCTCCATGGTCATCATCGCCTCGAGGTTCATATGGTTGACCCTTTGGAGTTCATCAACTAGCTTTTGCCACCCAGACATTCTTTCGATGTCAAGCTTCACAGCATCAACGTTTTTCAGCATCGCCTGCTTGTCAATGGGGATCAAATCCAAATCGAAACGCACTCCTTTCAGACACCAATTCGGGTATCGGCTCTGGAGTGTGGGAGGACCATCTCCAGCTTGGTACTGTGGCCTATTAATGATTGTCTGGATGTCAGATTCCTTAAGGGCAGGAGAACCGGAAGATGTATTAGGAGGAACAGAAGCGGTTGTCTTTTCCGAGATGTTAGATGTGTCTTTCTCACCAAGTCTGGCACGTTTACTGGAATCATCAGAAGTGTGACTCTTCCCCTTATCGTCGAAAGATTTCCTTTTATAAGGATCGTCGCTTCTGCGAGAAGAGTCACGTTGCTCGTCCCTTCTCCCGTAGTATTCATCATCTTCTCTTCGGCGACGCTCTTCATAAGCTCGCCTCTCATGAGCCTTTCTGGCGGCCCTCTCCTCATCAGTTTCTTTCGCGGCACCGATATAACTCCTAAAGTCATAAGCTTCACGGCTTCCATAGCGCTGAAATTTGTTGAAGTAAGAGCCGCTTCGCCCCATCAGAGAACCTGAAATTGAAGAAAAAGACCAGTTTTAGAAATCCTCAAATTGAAGAAGCTAAGTGCATAAAGGTGCCAAAGTTCTAAGTGTGTGTGATGTGCAAACTACGCGCGTCAAACTACAAACCACTTTTGGGTGTAGAAACGGCAATAAGTTGTGTAGAAGGCATTGTGGTTTGTTGCAAAGAAGAAGTTGCTTCGATAACAGGAGGAACCACTTTAGAAACATCATCCTTAAAGAGCTCCTGAGAGGTTATCATGATGTCGCTCAGACTGTCGAAAGTATCATCGCCATGGTGCAAGGGAGAATTCTCTTTTTCAACTTCCACTTCAGCCGTCTTTTCAAGAGTGCGAAGATTTTCCTCCTCTTCAACAACTGGGGCAAGTGCTAACTTACTGGACGGTCCAGCAATGTCGGTAGAAGTAGAACACTTTACCAATGGAGTCTCAGCGGTAAGGTTTTGCTGTAAAAATTCTCTAGCAGGAACAGGGGCATCTGACTCCTTAGCAGGAGAGTCAGGGACTTCATGTGGCTGAGTGGAACGGGAAGGATGTAAGAGTCCAAATTCGTGGAGGAACTCATCTCTCAATAGAAATTGAACGCTCCTCTCCTCAACCGGTACGGCCATAAGCCCCTCAAAGGTAGTCTTGTGACGAGATTCCCTAGAAGGGGAAGGAAGTGCTGAAACAATAGAGAAAGAAGTTAGCACTTGACAATTTGAACTTCGAAGAATTTTAGAAAAACACAGGGAAAAGATAGATAATCGTACTTCCCACTCTCCAAATGGTGTAAAATCCCGGGGGACAACGAACATAGAAGAACGGGCTCAGGAAACTATGAACACTTTCCGGGAGACCGGTGATCAGTTTACGATTTCTCGCACTCCTTACAACTATGATGGAGGGATGATCTTTATTTTTGGTAAAAGTACAAAAATAGCGAATTTCTCCGAAGGAAGGAAAGCGGCCCAGCGTTCTCCTAAAGAGCACGCATAGTCCCAGTAAGATGGCGTAGCCATTGGGATGTAACTGAAAAGGGGAAATAGATAGTTGGAGAAGAAGTTCTCGAATGCAGTCATTGAATGGGGGGATAGCTCCGCTCAAGCACATTTGGCGGTTAACTGCGACAAAGCCACGAGGCGGTCTGTCAGCAGTATCATTTATTTCGGGAAGCAAAGCGTCAGCCTCAGCAATGCCAAACTGGATGCATAGTTGACGAAAGGCTTTATGGCTCAAAGTAGTAGGAGTCCTCTCTGGAGGATCGTTCAGCGGGATAGCAACTGGAAATACATCTTCAGCTTGCTCTGTTCCTTCTTGTGGAGAAGACATTCTACACAATCAGCTGAGTGTTCAAATGTGAAGGTGCACGTTCCCTAAAAGTGTGAAGTGTTGTGCAAAAAACTAATGAAAATAAATGACAAGCATAACTGGAATTAAATTAGTTGACAATCAATCGATTACAAAAATTTCAGAACTTGTCAACGATCAAGTGCAGTGTTAATACAGACAAGTCAGTTTCACTTGACTATTATGATTTTGTTTTAATACTTCACTTGAATTGGTTATTGTACAGCATCTCGTTCATATTCATTTAATTTAACTTTCTCGTTATCAACTAATCCATCACTCGATGTGGGCAGTCGGTGATAGTATATTCGTCCCAGTATTCTGTGAATGTTGTATTAAGCAGGATTGTTAGTTTGCAAAATTGAAGCAATGTGTAAAAAGCATGCAACACAGTTCATAGTTCAACAGTTCGCCGAAAGCTAAGTATTAACTCGGTGACGACCTAAGGAAGGTTCCCTATGGGTCAAAGCCAGGAATCCTCTAAGTCCTAACTCGGTGCCGACCTAAGGAAGATTCTATGGGTCAAAGCCAGAAATCCTCTAAGTCCTAACTCGGAAGCGACTCAAAACCTGGGTCGCATGAAACTGCTAAGTCGGCTCCGACTTAAGTCAGGAAAGTCACTAGATCGCGTGAAATCCCTAGGTCGTGACCGAGCTAATACCTCAACCAATTTTCCTCTCTATCTCTTAACCCGTTAACCCAATAGCCTCACAGTCAATAACGACCCTCATTCCATCACGCCATTGGACCACCCAAGGAGCCAATTCAAGTCGAATCGAATTTGCTGCGAATCCGGTGTATTACTGCCCTATTACAATTACAACACGGTCGATGGCGATTGACGAACAATCAAAAAATTATGCACAATGAATCGCAGCATCCAAACACAAATGGAAGCCAAAAACTGGGGAGTTATCGATTCGACAGTGAGCATGGGCGAACGATGACCAGATCGACTTACGAAGTATAACAAGAAGATGATCGGCGATTGAATGGTTGGAGTTTGTCTCTAAAAGCTCTAAAAGTGCGTCAACGGCAGATTCGAGAAAAGGAACAGATGAGGAAGAGGAAGAAGGGTGCAACTATTTATATGCTGGAAGGCGAGTCGACTTGCACGGTGTACGACCTAAGGCATTTGTTAAGTCGGCACCGACCTAACCGAAGAGTTAAGAGAATCGAAGCATACGACCTATAGCTTAGGCATATACTCCGAGGGGCAAATGTTAACCCCTTTTCGACTCACGACCTAGCAGTATGCCGAGTAAAGGTGTTTGGCGACTTAAGAAGATATGCCGAGTTAAGGTGCTTGCCGACCTAACAATCTAAAGGCGTAGCCGACTTAAGAGGTATGCCGAGTTAGGATATTGGCTGACCTAAGGTGCTTGCCGACATAAAGAAGCCTACCGACCTAGCAAATTGTGAGATAGCAAGGCTTGCCGAGTTAACAGGCTGCCGACCTATAGGAACTTGCAGATTTAACGAGTTAACAGGCTCCGACCTAAGGAAAGCTCTGACCCAACAGTTGCCGATCTAACTACTGAGAAGAGCTGCCGAGTTAAGAAGGATGCCGAGCTATGAAAAGCTGCGACCTAAGAATGTCACAACCTAACTTGTTGAAGTGATCCAGCAACCTACGCCTTAAGGAAGCTGCGACCTAAGATAGTCGCGACCTAAGGAAGTGGCGACCTAAGAAAGTCACGACCTAAGGAAGTCCGCGACCTAAGAGACTCCGCGACCTAAGAGACTCTGCGACCTAAGGGAGTCAGCGACCTAACTACTGAAGATCCTTGCGACCTAAGGAACATTGCGATCTAACAATGTTGCGACCTAAAAGCTCTCCGAGTTAAGAAGTGCCGCGAGTTAAGGATCTATAAGATAAGGGATTGGCTCAGGACAGTTGTTGAAGACCTACAACTTATACTAAGTCGCGCATAATCTCTTGAGTCGTCACCGACTTATCACTTAGAAAGAACCACGTACTTCATTGCCGCATTTGGTAAGTCGCGAATAGACTACGACTTATCTTAGGTCGCTCGCGACCTAAGACCTAGCTGAGGTCGTACGCGACCTAGGACTTAACAAATGGTCGACTTAAGATTGCGAGCTAACTCTGCTACGCCCTAACCCTATTCCTTAACTCGTCACCGACCTACCCTAAGTCGGCTACGACCTAAGGACTTAGAGAAATTTCCAGAATCCAGACCAGTCTCTATAAATACCCCATCACTTCTAACTTGGAGGGGACTTTTGGCCATTCATTTCTCCAAACGCCATTACGCTGCCGAAGCCTCCTCTCATTCAGCTATTCAAGATCTTCAAGCATTCGAGACACTACAACGATCATCGAGAAGAACTCCTAACATCCTACGCGGATTCGTCGAGTTTCATCATTAAAGATCGAGCTAGTAGTCAAGAATGATTTCATGATCAAATTGTATTGTATTTAGAGGGATATTGTATCGAATTGTAATCAAATCAGCAATAAAAGACTATAAAGTGGATGTAGGCTCAATTACGGGCCGAACCACTATAAATCTGTTGTTCATTTACTGCTTTTTCTGCTATTTTCAGCTCATAGTCTGTTCCCGTACCAACGGGTGGTGCTTTCACAAGTTTATCACACACCGGGTGTTAGCGTTCACTTTTTACCGTTAACAACAAACTTTGCGGTCCAATTAGTTTTTAGGACACACATTCAAAGAAATTACTTTCAAGGCCAAAGTCAGCAGAATAATTACTTTCAAGGACAAAGTCAGCCGTCCAATTACTTTCAAGGACATAATTTCATAGGTTTTTAGGCCCTAGAACCTAATTATTTTGCGTTTTGTCCTTGAAAGTAATTATTTCAGTTGTATGTCCTAGAAACTAATTCCACCTGCTAAAGAGGCCCTTGTGGCTAATTTCCACGTATATAAATGTATTTTATAAAGTTTAAAATTTAGATTTTCTAAAATATATGTTTTGAAAATTGTATAGTTATAAGTTAATTTTGTAATTATAAATTTTAAGAATTTATTTATAATTTTTCTATTTTTAAAATATATAAATAGATTAATATTTAATATTATTTAAGTACTTATTTAAATTTTATATTTTCAAATATTTTAATAAATTCAGGTTGGAAAGAGGAATAGAAATTGGGTTGAAATTAATTTATTTAAGAATTATACTTAAATAAGTTTGATTTGAAATTTATTAAAATTGAAATTTTAAGATATGATTTTATAACTTGGATTTGATTAAAAGCGACTTAAATGAATATTTCAAATTTATATAAATTTAAATGGGATATTTTGTTTATCTAAATTTGTAAATTGAAGTTGTATTTAGATGTTATTGAAATGATTAAGTAAATATTTCCAAACTAAATAATAGTAAAGTGAATTTGATATATATATATGAAATTATCGAATTTAGTTTGGAAAATGTTGAATATTTAAAGCTTTGAAATATATTGAAATTAAAATGGCTTATTTTATGGTTCAAATATGTATTTGAAATCGATAATTTGAAATTATTTATTGAGAAACTGAATTGAGTTGAATTTGGTGAATTGAGATGGAATAAAATTTGAATTTTTGAATTCAAGTTGATTTGGAATCGATTTGTGAAATTTGAGAAGGCTATTTTATTATATAAGTATTTTAAATTATATTTAAACCTATTTATATATTTTACTTTATAAATTATTTTTAATATAAGCTATTTTAATATAAACTATTTTAATATACTAATTATTTTAATTTAAACTATTATAAATAAATTATTTTATTTTTATAAACTATATTATTATAAATACTATTACTAATATCTAAACTGTTTAAAGGAAAATGTTATGATTTCAAAGTGTTATTGTAACGACCCGTAAATTTTAACTATTTTAATAACGTAATTAGTTGTAATTTTGTGGAATTTTAAACAATAAAATTTTGAAATATAAATTTAGTATTTGGAATACGTCTGTTTAAACATAGCAACTGGTAAATTTTCATCAGATAATTTGGAAGTTTATTTTCTAGTGTAATTTTATTCCAATTTATAACAGTTAAAAATTGATGGTAATAAAATGTTTTCCAAACCTAAATATTTTTACATAGAAAATTTGTAAATCATCTTCTGAGTGAGACGTCATCTTTCGTTTCATCAAATTTGGACATCTATTGCTCCGTCGATCTTATTTTCGACAAATTAGCAGCATTTTCGATACCGATTATCGACTTTTGACCAGATGATCGTACCACTAATATCTTTACACCGTTTTGATAGTCTCGTCGTGCTGATCTCCACAGTATATTCACCCGTTTTTTTTAGAGTTCGGAACACGACGAAATCGGTGAACCGATTAACCGTATCAGTATTGTTTTGACCCTTTTGAATTCTTTGACCATTCATTTTCTACTGTGTTAAACCAAACTGACATTTGCATTTAATAGTCCCAGAATTCAACCTGTGACTTTATCTTTTCCCTATGTCCCATTTTATACATTGGTCCATCCATCTTCTTTGGTATCTTCATTTCTTACCGGTTCATATTTCATTTGCGTTGATAACTCTGTTTCCACGTTTGCAAAATCTTTCCTATTCTCCTGCAAACTCATTTTCTCCTGGCCCTCTCTTTTCCATGGCCTCTCGCAGCCTCCTTCTGCCAACCTCTCCGCCATTACTCCCTGTCGTGAAACCCCTCCACCCAAAACCCAAGCCTGCTGCCGAGCTTCCCCTGGCCAGCAGCCAAGGCCACCACACCAAGCACCTTCGGCCACGTATTCCTCCACCACTCGTCTTCTTCAACCCATGCTCGCGACCCCACAGCCTATCACCTTCCTCATATTTCCGCCTCTCCCATTTTCCGAGCCCACGGCACTACCACACCTCCGCAGCCTTCGGCTAAAGCCGAAGCCATGGCACTCCTCACCAGCAGCCTGCCTCCATTCCAGCCTTGCCGAAACCCTCTTCCTCCTTCCCGACCTCAATCTTCCTTCCACCGATTCTTCTCTGGCCGAACTCAGGCTACCACCTCCCACATAGCCCCGTTCTTCCCATGCTTCTCCTCCTTTGTGCTTTTTATAGGTGAGAATATATATATATATCTACATTAGTTTATATATAATGTTATATAGTAGATAAAGTATAAAAGTTTATACAGTTTTTTTGTGTGTTAGTTTTGGGTTTCGAAATATATGTTACTATATATTATCTGGTAAAAGAACTTTGAACGGGTTGTATAAATTATATTTTTTTCTATGATGCACATAAGAGTTTATAAGCTATATTATCTGATGATTGCTTCAAAAGTATATATATGAAGTTACGAATATAATGCTTATTTTATCAGAAAATTTGTTTTTTTTGTTTCCCGGCTCTCTATTACGTGTTATACGCATTTACCCTGATCTGTCGTTATATAGAAGCGCTTTTATAAGATTTTTCTCTGTTGCTTATAAAGTTTATAAACCGTGTATGATCTGTATATATATATTAAGATGTGAAGTATATGTTATATAAATTTGTGTATAGCTAATATGTTTTACAAAAAAAAATGAACGGTCACCGAAGACTAACGGAAACCGCTCATCTTAGGAAGGTATGGGCCACCCAGTCCGCAACCGCAAGCTTGTGCAGCTTATCGCAGTCCCCCTTGGACAGTCCGCAATACCGGGTGAGATTTACTTGGGGCAAAGGTGCGCAGGCCAGAGCTCGAACTCGGGACCTATTACCAGGTAGCGAGAACCCCTAACCACTGCGCCACTAAGGCGGACGCTAATATGTTTTACAATTTATATATATATATATATATGTATGTATGTATGTATGTTGTACGGTTTATAAAGAGATCAAGATACAAAAGTTGATACAGTTTATTCTATTGTTTGGTTTTGGCCCTCTGTTATATATATGGTAAGTGTTTGAATAAAAAAAGAGTATGAGTATAGATATAAAGTTTGTCTGTATATAAAATGATAGCTTATAATGGTATTATATATATTATACATTAGTATATATTAGTTTATATATATGTTAAACTGTTATCTTCATACACTGCTACTTCATATTTTAATATATGTGTGTTACATGCTGCTTGTATATATATTTTTTCATGTTGTTGAGTATATAAATTTTGTTGTTTCGTATTATATATATGGGTATGGGTATGTTTAAAGAAGTAACGATGTTAACGTGTATATAAAGATTTGTTTATATGTGTTTTGTTCGTCTTATTTAATATTGTTTTTTGTATGTCTAAGATCTGCGTGAGACATATATGGGCTGGGAAGTTGTACTGTTGGTTTTACGCGTGCATATATTTATTTATTGTATATATGTATCGGTTTGAAGTATTTATTTTCCTCGGATGTTTTACTTGTAACAGTTATATGTGTACCAATAATACATTTACTTTTAAGTGGTTATGATGTATTTCATATATATATTAGTTATATATGTTGGATTTTATAAAGTATATTCATGTTAGTTTATAAATATTTATACAGTTAGTATGTATACATTTTGTTAATATAATATGTTTAAAATATATATTGTAGAGATTTTGGGTATGTGTTTTCTTCATTTAAAAAAAATTTGGTTTGAGAAAAGTATATTCTTTGACGTGAATTTAAATGTTATATGTAAATATGTCAATTTAAATATGTATTTAAAATTGAATATTTGTTTAAGTAAATTAATAATATATATATATATATATATAATTGTTGTCTCTATCAAAATGATCCTAATTGTTTCATCGATTCCTTATCTATCAGCCCGTCCGTCAAATTCGTGTCAATCTAGCTTTGAGTTGGAATTCGTGCTTGGATCCGTATCTCAATTCATTGTCTATCCTTTAACCTCGAAAGGTGAGCAATCACTCACGATTAATGTTCTTTTATTTATTAAATTTGATTTCAATTGAAACGACAATTGAAATATGCTGCTGATAGTTAATTACATTGTTATATATGTTATTACCTATATCAGTTCACCTGTGACATCTGACACCACTATCTGTTATTTATACAATAATAATTCAGTTTGGTTGATAATGATTGATTGTTTGACGTTGACATTGGACGTTAAATTGTTAATGTGTAAGTGATAAATAATTTGAAATTGAAATTGACGTAGGATAGTTAGATTTGATATATGCTAAATTTGATTAGATGACATCTGCATAATATGACCTTATTTAAATGTTAGATTAACTGACACGTAGAAATTTGGTTATGTACACCTTGAACCATTAAATGTATGTTGTAAAATTGATGTAGTATGAAATTGGATAATATATATCAATTGAAGAACCATATAAATATTAGTGTAATAATCTTTAATCTACATGAAATGATAGTGTAGATTCTAGAAATAATTATATTAATTTGTACAAACAATAATGTGAATTAATACGATTATTTCGGGATTATTTGAATGTACTATTGGATTGTTGTTGACGTTTGCTATTGCTTGTTTATTTACTTTGATGCCATCCCAGTTATCACACTGCAAGTTCCCTTTGTTATGCTTTGATTTTTGAATTGAAATGGAATCGGGTTGAAATGATAAATACCCAAATTTAACTTTGACTTAGGATCGAGAACTAAATAAAACCCGATTGGTCAATAAATTTGATTTAAAAATAAAATGAAGATTTTATTTGAATAAATAATATGGTTTTGAAACAAAGTTGGAAATTGAAATTTAATGAAAGGAAATGTTAATAATTAATAATCTGAATCAAATATTAACATAGTAGTTGATGAAAGAACGTTGTTTTAAAATTCAGAATTATTAATAATTAAGTTGAAATTATTTAATAATTGAGTTTTGAAATTATTAATAACTAAGTTTGAAATTATTTAATAATTAAGTTTTGAAATTATTTAATAATTAAATAAGATTGAATTATTTAATAATTAAATAAAATTGAATTCTTTATTAAGTGAAATTGAACTTCTTGAATAAGTGAAATTAAGTTTCTTTATTAATTGAGTTTTGAAATTGTAACTAAGTGAATAAATAAGTGAAATTGAATTTCTCTAACAAAAAATAAAATGTGTTTTATTGAAATTATTGTAAGACTTGAAATGTAAAGAATTGGATTTGATGAATTTAATTTAATGCAATTTGTAAGTTTTGATACAATGGAGTTGAACTTAAATAATTGATTTAATGAATTGGAAATTAAATAGAAATTGTTTTGGATGACAAATTTACTTAATGAATACTGAATAAAATTGATAAATGAATTTAAATCGATTTGAATGCTAAATTAAATTAATTTAAATGATTTCAGAATGAAACTTATATACGAACTTGAATCAATATTTGAATTGTTTTACATAAAAATTGGAATTGAATTATAAGATTTTGAAATGGTAATTTGGAAGTTTTGAAACATAAATTATGGAAATTGTTTAGAAAGACAAATGAAATGTTGGTTTAAAAATTTTAATTGAAATTGAAATTGATTTGGTTTTGAAATAAATAAACGACCAATCGGTGTAATAATTACGAAAGTTATTAAAGAGACCGGAATCGGTTAGGGACATACTCACTGTCTAAACCGAAAACCACTTTAATAACTACATGCGGAGTGTGATCCAGAATGAAGTGGTTGGAATGATGTATGTGATGATTGAAGAAAGAGAACGATAATGGATAACCTTGACACTTGTGTCAAATTGGAAATGACTAAAACAGGAGCCGTGCCGGGCCAAATGGGGTCAGCTACCTTGAGCGAACACACTTCTTCGAAAACTACTCATTACTTGTTATCGATTGTTGCACCCTCAAAATTTTGGGAGTGTTGTTTCGCGGTGTTGCGATCGCTGCGGCGATGCGTTCTCACCAGTCCGGATCAGGCAAACGGTAGTTTCACTACCTTGGGTATTGCCTCATGTGCCTTGTCATACTTGTATCCTTATATACGCGACCACTACGATTTGTTTTGTGTTATACCTTTGGAGTACTCCCTGATATCCCACTAGTTTACGGTGGAGTTTACAGTGCTGTATAGACTATAACGCTTATATAAAATGTGTTAAGGGGGATAAATGGTAACGCCTTAACACTATTTGATACTTTATATTACTGATAGGCATTATCTACTTATCGTACACTACTACATAGTGGATAGTTTAACGGATCCTTAAATGATGGTTATTCCAAACATCCTTTGAGTTACTTGTATTTCAGTTGCTATTTCACTTGAGTTAGATTTACTGATATAAGAATGTTAATCCTGACTCGAGTGTTTTGTGTTTTGCTTTACGCTCGGGTCAGACTGAGTGTACCAGTATTCGAGACTCACCTTTGGAGTTGGAGCTTCGCTTGGAGATCCAGCTATCTATCCTGTTTCAGATATCCAGTTGATTCTAGTGATGTATTCTAATATTGTATTTGATTATTATATTCGAGACATCTGTTGTACCTTATTTAACTCTGATATGTATATAGTTGCTTCATGAACTACTATCTTTTGTTTCCACTGCATTTATCACTCTGTGTTTGTGATCTGTGATTATTTTATTTACTGTATATGTTCAGTTTTGCCAAATTTAAATTAACAATTCGATATTTTGAATTATTCAAGTCTGACATGTGCGGATGCGAATGGTCCAAAATAGCGGGTCGTTACAGTTATGATTTCCAAAGTGTTATAATTTCAAGTGCTTTGATTTTGAAAGTGTTGTAATTTTAAAAGTACTATGATTTTGGAAGTGAATATATTTGAAATGGAAATGATATCGTATTGATTTGATTTTTGAAAATGGCAATGATATTTTGGTTTTGAAGTATAACCTATTTTGAAATGACTGCGGTGTTATATAACGATTGGTTGTTAAAGAGACCAAGATTGGATATTGTCATACTCTCTGCCAATACCGAAAACCACTTTAACAACTGTGTATGAGGTGGAGATTCCAGAAATGAAGTAGGATAGTTTGGCGCCGATTCTATTTGGTATGACGTGACCTTGACTCCCATGAGTCAGCTTAGATGTGACTAAAATCAGGAGCTATACCGGGCCAAGTGAGGTCATTCCTCCGATCGGGCATATTCCTTCGATACTATATTCTGACTTTGTGATTGATTTGGTGGCCACCCTTGATTTTGATTTGGGAGTGTGTTCCGAGGTGGGCGGTTGTAGCTACTATGCGTTACCACCAGTCCGGGAGTGCAATTGGTATATCTACCCTGGCATCTCCTCGTGTGCTGTGTTCACATGCCCTAGCGCGCCTTCTACGAGTTTGTTTTGTACCATACCTATGGAGTGCCCTCTGACGACGCCCAGTACGGGGGAGATTACGGTACTGTATAGACTATGGGAATATAAAAATATGTTAAGGGGGATATGGGTAATGCCTTAACGCTATTTTAATAGTTTATTTTACTTTAGACATTATTATAATAGCGTATATTACTACATAGTAGATAGTTCCACGGATCCTTGGAGGATGGAAATCCAAACTATCCCTTAAGTTACTTGTATTTCAGTTGATATTTCACTTGAGTTGGATTTATTGATATAAGAATGTTAATCCTGACTCGAGTGTTTTGTTTTTTTGCTTTACGCTCGGGTCAGACTGAGTGGCACAGCATTTGCGACTCACTTTTAGAGTTGGAGCTTCGCTTGGAGATCCATCCATCTATCCAGCTTGCAGTTATTCAGTTGACTCCTATGATATTCTGATCTTGTATTTGACTATTGTATTAAGACTTCTATTGTATTCGAGACTTCTGTTGTATCTTGTTTTAACTCTGTTATATATATATATATATATGGTAGCTTCATGAACTACTATTCATTTGTTTCCACTACTTATTGTTATATTACTCTGTGTTTATGATTCTATGATTATTTTATTTACTGTATATGCTGAGATTTGCCAAATATAATTTAACAGTTTGATATTTTGAGCAATTCAAGTCCGACATGTGCGGATGCGAATGGTTGAAAATTTCAGGATGTTACACTCATTGCATTGAAATTGTACATGTATACACATCCATGTTGGTCTGTACATGTCTGAAACTTGTTGTTTCCTCTGTTTCATGTGCACTTAGAAGTTGAATCCGGTCCGGTCTGGGTAGTCTCTAAAACTGCATTTCTTGTGTGTTACTTATGTCTTGATCTTCATGTGGTTGATGGTTCTTTGACTGATCTGGTTTGGTCTGAACTAATATATATGCATACATGTTTGGTTCAAGTGTTTACATCCCTTCATGTGGTTTTCATTTTAAAGTCACTTTTATTGCATGTGAACTTGTATTTGTTGAGGCGTCATGCCTTGACTCCATTGAAGTCAGGTTCCATTTTGTATGCATATCCATGTTCATGCTGAGTGACCATTGAACTTGTACTTGACCATTCTATTTTTGTTTTTGTATTGCACCTGTGTTGAATCCCGCCTAGGCTTGGGTTTGACCTTGTGCTCACATGTCCGCGCTATTTTAACAAGCAAGTGTCTATCGATGTGCATGACCCTTTGGCATGTTTAGTGATACACTATGCATGTCACTAGTTTTTCGTGTAAGATGAATTAACAAAAAAGACGACGACCCAAATAACTGAGGCAAATAAAATTTTCAAAACACACACATTATTGAACACTGCAAAATATTTTCTTTTTCAATTTTACTGCATCGGTGTTTATTTTGCAGGTAGTTCAGATGCTGGATACAGGCTGGAACAAAGTTGAAGATCAAATACGAGTGAAGAGTGAATATGTAGTGAAGTGAAAATTGTGTTGTATAGTGAGACTTGTATTGTAATTGAAAATGTGTAGATGTAGTGAGAGCTTATTATGTACTGTTTGAATAAAATATTTATTTAAATATGAATTCTGAGTTATTTATTTTATTCAACAAATATTTGTTTAATTATATGGGAAAATAAAATAGTACAATAACAAATACTTTTAAACAACTATATATATGTTTATAATCATCAAACAAAAATCATAGGCTATTGTATTCTACACTTTCATCTCAGATTAATCGCATGAAGCCTGTCATTTAAAAGAAGGAAATGGTAAGAGCAAGAAATAGTAACAATAAACTAAGCAAAGAAGCTGCTTCACTATCAACTTTTGGAGAAAACATAGTCCTAAACTTTAACTTAGAGAATATGGAAATTGGGTGACCTTCAACCCTAACAAGATTGGAACACAATTTGATCAAAATCCAAAATCCACAACAACGAGTGATAGCAATGCAAGAATTCCTTGAAACAGCTCCAACTCAAGAATCGTTAAGGATCATGGAAGTAGAGAATGAAGCGCAACCTCCAAATGAGGTAAATGATCAAGAGTTAAACCAAGAAAGCCAAGCGAAAAGTTCCCTTGAGCAATCAAATAGTCCAATCCAAAGAAATAGGAAAGGTTGCCACATAAATGAAGCCGACCAAGAAGACATCCTATACCAAATAATGATAGATACAATTAAAAATAGGGAATATCTAACTCAAAGGAATATGTTATCCTGCAAAATACTCCCTTTTCAGAAGAAATAATGGCAGCTAGTCTCCCTCCTCACATCCAAATTCCTTCACTAAATATGATGGGACTACTAATCCAGAAGATCACCTTGTAGCTTTTGAAAACTGGATGAACTTGTATAATTCTCCTAAGGTAGTCCGCTGCAAAAAATTCCATGTTACTTTTCAGGGAGCAGCTATCAAATGGTACATGGGATACCGAATGGAAACCATCTATTCTTCGGAACAATTTACTTGTGACTTCGTGACCTAATTTTTATATATTTAGAGCAACAACTATGAATTTTAGCTTGTTGGCAACAATCAGATAAAAACCAGGAGAACTATTTGGCGAATACTAGAACAGATTCAGTGCAAAAGCATTAAAAGCAAAACGTATAACCGACAGAGAAAAGCTTATGGCAGTTCGATCAGGGTTAATAGACCAAACCACATTCTGGAAAGACCTTTATGTTAATGGATGCAAAGATCTACAACATTTCTTTCTCCGAGCTGAAAAACTTATTCCAATGGATAAAAGGGATCTTGCTATGAAAGAATTCTATCGAGAATGTAAAGAAGATAAATCCGACTCTAAGCATCACGACAAGAGACTAAGGAGAAAGGGAACCGGAGGGAGAAATGAAAAGAGATTTCCAAATCTAATTGTGTAGACCTGAACAAGCCCCTCTCCCATATATTCGCCATGGTGAAGGGCAACAAACATTTTCCTATTCCTTATAAGGTCTGTAACGCTCCAGAGCCAAATAGAGGAGGAAGTTACTACGATTATCATAAAGCAAATGGACATGAAACCGACAAATGCCACATCTTAGTAGAAACAATTCAAGGCATGATAAAGTAAGGATTCCTGCATTAGTTCGTTAAATAAACTAAAAAATTATCTTATTCAAGCTAAGAAGAAAGCAACTTAGCAATTTCAAAATACAGACCCCTACCAAATCATGAAGTCTTGCGGCATTATTTCAACTATGAACTCTCTCTTTTCATATCTTTTTAACTTAATTTGTACCTTGATTTGTATTTAGATTTGTACTGAAATTGGCCATGCACTGATTCAAAATTCGAGTGACATTACAGGTAAAACAAAACCAGTCCATGGCATTCAACATAGTCTTGGAGCACAACAAATTTCTAGCTACCTGAAAAGGATAGCTCAAATGCCTGATACAAGATGACTATCAATATTTCAAGCGATACAAAGGCTTGCACTCATGAGAATCAAATCGCTATCAGTCCATCATCAAATTATGAGTAAGACTATGTACACTAACTCTATTTTTGGAAAAAAAATTAAAAGAAATTTCTCAAACATATCTTCACAGGAAAAATATTTTTAATTACCCTGCAACCTGGGGAAGATAAATTTATATCTCTTTCAAAAGCTGATTTGTGCAATCCTTTTTAAGATATTATATAGCATTAACGAATGCACACAAAGGATTTACAACTAAGCAATCTCAATATTTCAAAGTCCCTGAAACCATTGGTAAGGAGGAATATTTATACCTTTTCAAGAAAAGTTTTTAAGTTATCAAAAGTTCATTGATAAAAACTCAGATTAGAGAATCCTATTCTCAAAAACACTATTAGTTCATGAATCATGACCTTTCAGTCTCCTATTTGAGATCCATGTCTCTATTGTGAGAATAGCAAGAGAACCCATACAAAAAGGCAACATCGAGAAAAGATTCTTTTATCAGAAGGATTCATGTATCCAAACTCTTTTTCAAAAGAAAATCCCTTGATACAATAGAAGGGTTCAATTACAAAACCTCTTCCTCTCTAGAGAAACTCTATTTTAATTGGCCAAAACATGGTTTTCATATAAAATGATTTTTGTATACAAATATATACAAGCCAACGACGCTATTCTGTAGCACCTCCTAAAGGGAGGGACATAAGCCTACGATGATATTCCATAGCACCTCCTAGAGGGAGGGACATAAGCCTACAATGATCTTCCGTAGCACCTTCTAGATGGAGGGACAAAACCCCTAACTTCCATATCACCTCCTAGGGGGAGGGTCAAGATAAGCACCCATCAGCAACCTTCTAGAGGAAGGACAACCTAACATACTCTATATACTGAGAGCCAAGGGAAGTCCGAAAGTGGCACCAAACAGATGAAGAAGGACGAAGATGTCTACAACTCAAGTCAAAAGCCAAAGCCCAAAAGAGCAAAGGGTCGAAGAGAGAAATCTATCCACTATCTAAGACAAAGATGGAACCCAAAGGATGGGCACAAACAAAGGGAAAAGGATGAAGATGTCCACACCATAATCTGGGAAAGACAAAAAAATCCAAAATCACAAATAGAAAGAACCAAGTATGAGGTAGAAAATTTCAATACGTCCAAAACCTGGAAGGTAATTCTCACATCAAGAAGTTAAGAACTTGCATTCAGAAAGCAGACGCAAGACAAGAAAATGGATAATCCATAGCATAAGATGGAAAGCAAAGATATATACAAGAGCTAAAGGAATGAAATAGATAATAAATTTTTGCTACAAAGATAAAGGTGACTTCATTTGAAGAATTAATTGAGTAAACCACTCCTGAATCCTTAGGAATAAGGTGCCCCCTTAGGATAGAAGAGTCTATATTATATAACCAAAAGTTATTTGGGCCATTGCACTACTAAATGGCCAAGCAATGATATGGAATCTACTATTCTGAATGATTGCATGGCTTTACAGAACTATTCGGCTCCAATATAACAATAATATTACTAACTTATAGGTCTAGGAATCTTTTGCTTAAGCTTACCAAATTTACTATCACTATACAAATTTCTGATTTTGTGCTTATATTGAATGAATTTCTGAATAGTATATTCATTAGATGGGATCTTGACAAAATTTTGGTTGAATATCGACTTCATGAACTTTCAGTTTCCTTATTTCTTTTCATGAAGATTTCATATTGGGTTTTGTGAATCCAAAATTTCCACATTGATGTTATGATTTACGGGTTTTGTGTTCCTAGTTTCCTTGTTGAATTTTCTTGCTGATTTCCTACCGAATTTTTGATTTTGTGAATTCTAAATTTCCTCATTGACTTTTCTACAGATTTTTGGATTTCATATATTTCATTCCCCACTGAATTTTCATAACGATTTCTTTTTTATTTCCAGTTTTTATGAATTCTTGATGGCATGACTTCTTTATTGAATTTCTAACTTTGTATAAGAGAAAGTTTCATGTGGTATATTTGGTAGGTAAAATTCTAACAAATTTTTTATTACATTCATGAATTCATGAATTTTGGGTTTCTTTTCATCATGATTTTCTAATTTAGTGAATTCAAAATTTCCTCGTTGATTTTATATTGATTTGAGAATTTCATATTCTTGATTTATTGATTGGATTATTGATGAAATCTCATTGAGTTATTGATTTAGTGAATTTTGAATTTCCTTGTTGATATTTTTTGTGATAATTTATGAGTTTGGTATTCATGGATTTTTATGATAGTCTCTTATCAGATTTCTATTTTTGTAAATTTTAAGTTTCCTTGTTAATTTTTATGGTGATTTATGGGTTTCACATTCTTGGATTCCTATATGGATTTTTGTGATGAACTCTTATGGGACCTTTAGTTTCGTGAATTCTAAATATTTTCATTAGCTTTTATGATGATTTGGTGTCATTATTTGTTTTTCATAATGGTTTCTTGTTGAACTTCTAGTTTATGAATTTTTGATCCATTTATTAAATTTCCATGATGATTTGCAAACTTTTCGTTGAATATCCGAATTTGAATTCTATACAAGATTTTCTGAAAATCAGATGGGATTCCATCAAAGTGCGGGAGTGGAAAGGAATTATTGTAAAATAAAAAGGAGAGGCCATTTCAGGTGGAAAACTCAAACCTAAAGATTGAAGAAAAGATACGAAGCGTATAATAGATTCCTTCGAAGGTTCCTTTATTTGAACCGATTCCTGCTGATTAGGTGATATTGTTCCACACTTCTAATATTACTAAAAAAAGAATTTTGATTGTGTTTTAATCAAAATACTTTACCCAAAAAAATATTGCAAAATATCATCTTGAACATTGGTTTTACAAGTTTAAAATTACCCGTTAAGTTCTCATAGTAAGGTATGATCCTAATAGGAATTATTAACTTCTTTGCAGGAAATAAAGAAGGAAATTCTTTGGAGTTTTTGTCCTAACGAACAAAAGATTCTTTCATACTAGGGGGCTAAATGTTATCCATAAAATATTCTCAAGAATAAAAGTATGAAAGAAGAGGCAAGAGACTTGACGAAGATCCGAAGGCATTAGGGTGGTCTATCTCAACATAAGATAAAGTTTTCAACAAGAACATGATAGCGCCAGCAAAACCTTTCGAAGAGACCAAAAGGACGCTTCAGCAGTTGACCACCACACATGAAGCAGTTGACCACCTCCTTCCTAGGGGTCGACCGCCCCTAGTCGATCGCTTCAATATGTGGGTTGGCTTATGGGCCCTAGATAATTAAATAAAACATTGATTGATTCTAATCGAATTATTTTGCTCCGAATTCGGTTTTCATCTGTAACTTCTTCGTTTGGACTCTGATTGTAAAAAATTCAAATATGAAAGTTGCTCAGAATTTCGCCATGAATGCAATGGTACAAGTTTCTTGACCAAATTCCATTTTTACACAAATTCCATTTTTGGAGTTGAATTAATTAACTAACTAATTAAATAGCTAACGCCGAATTATGGGGTGCCATAGGTTTCCTCTATTGCCATTCTCTTTTTACTCCTGCATGAATTATATTCTAAGGTCGAAGCATTAGGTTGGCATAGACCTATTATATCTCCAGTCTGATTTATAAGCGCAGTACTTTATCTCATTGTAACTTCATGCTTTTTTAGCTATAGTTCTTTTAGTTTGACCAAAAATTGCAACTGCAGGCTAGCTCTCATGTTCTATTACTGTTCTTGGCGATAATATTAAGTCTTCTCTTGAATAACTGAGTGTATTTTATTGTAGCTTGCTGTGATTTCTTAACACTTCTGGTGTGGTGTCAACCGAATCGAGTCAGCTTTCTTCTTTTTTGTCTCAACTTTAATTATGCGAATCCTTCCTAGGGTTCTATGCTTTATTCGGTCCGGTTTTATCATAGCTTTAGAAATATGGGTGTTATATAAAATTAGTTGTTTTTTTATAAAACTTAGTATACTTGATTAATATTTTATAATTTATTACTTTATTATAGTTACTGTAAACTTAGTTAATTTTCGTAAGCTTGCTTAATTTATTATTATTATTATTATAAATTTAATTAATTTTTTAAAACTTAGTCAACAAAGGTAATTTTATGAAATAGTAAAGTAATTGTTATTATTATTATTAGAGCTAGGATCTACAGCCCCCTTATTTAGCACCATCACCAGGCCCCTTGATATCAGCCACATAATTATATTTAAATAATCAAACCATGTGATAGGAGAGGGAATGATTGATTATTTTAATATAATATATGGCTGATATTAGAGGGCTTATGGTGGTGCTAAATAAGGGAGATTGCGGATCCTAGCTCTTATTATTATTATATAAATTTAGTTATATTTTATAAAATTTAGATATGGTTAATATTTTATAATTACTATTAGTATATAAATTTAGTTACATTTTATAAAATTTAGATATGGTTAATATATTTGAACCTGGTAAGATTAAAATGAACGTTGCTAATTATAAAGGAATGAGTCGTGATTTTTTTTGTAGCGATCAAATGCACCTTGATCGATTATTAAATGCACCTTTATTGATTATCATAAAGAAGTGGTGCACATCAAGAAGCAGATTTACACATTAAAAAATTATGGATGTGATTCATACAAATAGGTTTTTGTTCTGAGTAGAAAGTGGCCAAGATTTGTAGTATGATTTCAAATGGGTTGATGTTGTAGAAAGTTTAGAAAAGTGACTTAAAATGATACCAATTTCACAAGCGCACACAAACACAAAAAGAAGAAGAATAAGAAGAATCTGTAATTACCTAATTCAATTTCTTAACCACCTGAGGAATTCCACAGCAATGAGACATGTCATGGTAAACCTATTAGTAGTAAGATACAATAAATAAATGTGTGATATAGTGCATAGTGTTCATATCAAAATTTTACAAAAATTTCATTTTATCTATATCAACCAAAAGGTACACATGGTTAATGATTGAATTGCACTTTATCTATATCATCACTATTATAAATTTAGATAATTTTTATAAGCTTATTTAATTTTTATAAAATTTATTGTTATTATATAAATTTAGTTAACTTTTATAAAACTTAGTTAAATTAGTTAATATTTTATATTTTATTATTAATATTATAATTATAAACTTAGATATTTTTTATACTTATAGTTAATTTTATTATTATAATTATAAACTTATTTAATTTGTATAAAACTTATTTAACTTGGTTAATATTATTATTATCATGGTTAATTTGTTGTAACTTAGTTAATTTTTGTAAATCTTAGTTAACTTGGTTGGTATTTTTTTAATAATAACAATCATAATAATAATTATTATTATCATCAAACACTGCCGGCTAAAAATAAATCGTATAGGATAAAGTAAAAGATGCATACCTTTTAGAAATCAACAAGAGCAATGCCAGGGATAGAACCAAAACGACGAAGATGAAAACAACAGAACTATTAATTCAGACTTTAATTCATTCCAGTTACCATCTTAAGCAAGCTTCAATCATGTTTTCGTTACCTGCAAATATGCCTACAACTTGTGCTTACCTTTTGTTTAGGTGCATAAGCTCAACCAATGCCGGGAATTATTAGCATGTTTTGGAGCATATTTTAGGCTGCAAATTATCTTCTATTAATGACCAGCTTACCTTCTGCATAATTATGCCTTGAAGGTGAAGTTCTTTGACTCAAACAATGTTTCTCTGATCAACATGTTGGAATAAAATATACATATAAATTAGTGCCACTTGAAATTGATGAAATTATTCTAAGAAGAAATTTATAAACGAGCACATTATCGTTTTTTAATTAATATGTTCTGTTCAAAATCTAAATGTCCAAATTAACATTAAGGAAAGAAAGCCAGATGAAACAAAAGTTTTTTCCACATTAATAAGACAAATATTATTACCTACCTTCTAAGATTAATATTTCAGTACCATAGAAAGTAATCCTGTTAACTCTGCTAAATTGTTGAAAAGTCATAAAACCTACTCCGACGTGACAGTTTCTTCAAAATAGTATATTCATTGAATAGGTCCACGGTCAATGTCAACTCAAGCAATCAGATACATTATAAATCCAAAAATCCAGTGCACGAGGCTCCCACACGATAGCGGGTTTTAGGGAGGTCGATAATGTACGCAGTCTTCCCCTTGCATTACGAAGAGGCTGTTTCTAAACTCGAACCTAGGTGCCCAAATCACCATGCGGGTTGTTTCTAGATACATTATAACATAAATAATTGTTATTTTTTTTACACTAATATAGAATCATTTCTTAATGAAATTTGAATGTGTAAGAACGCTTACAGTAATAATAGGGTGATAGCGCCTTTGAAATAAATCCATAATTCTACCTTGTCATAGACTTTCAGAGCAGCTATAAACTTTCAATGCTGCTACAAACATTTAAATCTCCTCGAACTCTTCAAAGTCCTCATCATGGCCTGTCTTTACCCGTATACAAATTCATTTTACTAACAACTTCCTTGGAGATTCTGGGATGATAAGAAGGATGATAGGTTGTATTATAAATGAAGCATCAACTAATTTATGAATAAATGATTTTATTACACCCCCTCTATAGGGTTCTGCTACACTCGTCTCCCTCATGATCCTTGAGATTTGTAATTTTCGAGTACCTTCAAAATGATGTGGTATTGTGCTCGATGGTTTTATGTAGGATCTGCGGTTGCTAGAGGAAGAGGTTATTGTTTGAATAAAGCAGGTTTTCTTTTAAATTATGCGCTGGTTAGCATTGGATTAGAAATTTTACACAGAAGAAACTCTGAAAATTCTCCAACCCCTCTTCTTCATGAGAAAAGAAAGCATGTCATGATGTGCTTGGCTATCTCAATTTTATGAGGAGCTATAGGTAAAATTCAGATTTGTTTTAAAATTTAATCTTATATTTTTATGGAATTCCCATCTTTTCTTAGTAACATGAGTCTTCTGAAAGCTTCTAGTAGTTAATATATATTCATCTGAATACAAGAGAGATGGCGCAAATCCAAATGTTCTTTTTTTTTGCAATTTTGAATTATTTGCAATTTTATTTATTTCTTTGGATAAATTAACAGTTTCTACTTGTACTAAAATCAAAAATAGTTGGCATCATTTTTTGGATGAAAGTAAAAAATGATCTTGCTGTAGGATTATTATTTCGTAATAACACATACTTAAATGAAATTAGTTTCGACCAGTAGAGAGTATATAAAACATTGTTAATTGTTAAGTGCGCTATGTTATCCAAAGTTTTTAATGAAATTAAGTATAATGTGTATGCATTATGCACTTTTCATTCTGCATTCACTTGTTGGAAGAATATGAGGCAACAATACTTTTCCCCTTGTTTCCCATCAATGGATAATATGTAACGATTCGGAATTTTAGAAACTTCGTATTTAAATATTGAATTATTCAAATATTTGAATTTTAGATTAAATGTTATTAAAATGATTTATTAAGCTCTTTAACCCCTTTTAAATCATAATTAATTAAGGTAAACTTATTTTGAAAATATTTTTACAAAAATATATTCTTCAAAGAGAAATCAATAATGTGATCGAAAATCGGTTTATCGATATACAGCTTTTCGATTAATATAAGTTGTTAGAGCTCTTTTGCACTTAACTAATTATCAAATGAATTAGCAACTAATTAACACACTCTCCTTTTCATAAAGCTTGGAATGTTCTAGAAAGTTCTAATAGGATAAAAGAAATTAACATGGTTAGGGTAAAAAGGTAAAATAAATAAAGAAGATGTGACATAAAATTGTCATGATAAGATGTAATTAATGTTATTAGGGTTTTGAGGAGTTTTGGTCTTTCCCCATTCACATTCCTAACCCTATATAAAAATGGGTACACCCTTAGGAATAAATCACAAAAAATTACAAAGCTTGAGTTGTAAAAAATCAATGGATTCTCTTCTTCTTCATCTCTTATTTTCTAAAAGATATAGTTGTGGATCAACTTTAAATCACTTCAAACCATGCTACAAGCTTAGTATAATATTATTAAACCTTCTACCATTTTATAAGTTGAAAAAAGTGGAGCCAAACTCTCAAAGGAGCCATAGGTCGTGAGCACTCTATGAGGAATCGAGGAAATTGAGCAAGGTGAAAGCAAGGAGGAGGAGGAATGGTGGTTGCAAGGATGGGTCTTGGCTTGGGTTCTTGGTCTTGGTTATTCGAGTGCTTAAAGTTAGGTTAACACCTCACTTTCAATGAAACTATAACACATAAATATTAGTATTTGATTGTGTTAATGTTGTTTGAACTGCTGTTAACTTATGTTGAAAACAATGGTTGTAACTTCTTATTTTAAAGGTAACTGACATATATGGTCCATGTACATGGACTTGAACAAACTTGGAATACACTTGAATGTACTTATATGACATGTGACTTCACCTTGAACAAAGCACATAGATTATAGATGTAATTTGGTTTGGTTTTGACTTGGATTTAGAAGTGCAGTTATAGCGATATTCGCTATAGAAAGCAGTTTGGAATTGCCTTGTTTTTGGCAATTGTTATGGAACTTTATAGAGAGATCCTCAAGTGGTTTTCGCTATATTTATATTATTATATATATATTTTTGGTGCTATTAAAATACTAAAATACAAACATTTAAGTAACATCTCAAAAGTGAACAAAACATCACTAGTGCAAAACTGCCTCATTTAGACTTGATTTTTGGACATAAAAGGTTTGAAAAGATATTTGGATTTAAGTATTTTGTTTCATTATTTCTACAAGAGGTTACTAACTATTTTTAGAGTATTTTAAAAGTGATTGGAAGTGTTTGTGAATTAATAAGAAATAGTAGTGAATTTTCAAAGAAGAGGTATTTTGTTAAAACATATCGTTTAAAGTTTCTAATGATATTTCAAACTTATTAATTTCAAATGATATTTTAAAGGAATGTTTTAAAACATATTATAGGTATCTTGGAGTATAAATATCTTATATAAATACCTTGGAAAATATCTTATATAAATATCTTGTTTTAGATTATAGAACAAAAGGTTTAGAAAGGGGATAATAATTTCTTAATGGCCAAATGGTTAAATTGTTTAATTACTTATGTAAAAGTAATTAACTATGCTTAACACTAATAAGCCGACAAAGTAATCTTACTATTTGTGAGAGTTAAGATTGATGTCGAGTATGGATGGAGCAATAGAGCTCTAACCTATCGAGCTTCCCTCTTAACCAAGGAATAGTAAGTGGAAAATATCGAAACGTATTAGTCGTGTTGATTTCTTATTGTTGGTGAAAATTATTAATACTATACTTAACACTAAAAGCCAACGAGGTAGACCTATTAATTTGTGAGATATAAGACTAAAGTGTCTAGTTAAGGCTAAGAGCAACTAGTGTCCAAACTTACCTGGCTTCACTTTTGGGTGAGGAATAGTTAAGTTGGAATGTCAAAAACGAGTTAAGCATACAAATCATGATTTATATCAGCAATCGTCTTTAGAACTTGATAGTTAACTAGTCCATACTGAACTTGACCGAATATGAACTTAAATCTTTAAAACAAAGGTTTTTAAAGATGGTGACAAGTAGGAAAATGGTTTGGGTTTGTCATGGTGATGTGTTAATCATATTCGTCTTTAACCCTTTTTGATTGTACGTAAGAATATAAATAGATCTTTAAAAAATGATTTAAAGATAAGCAAAAGCGAAATGGTTTTGGGTTTGTAGTGACAATGTTTAATTAACATTCGTCTTAAACCTTTTGAATGGATTTGAAAACTTAAACCTTTTGAATGGATTTGTGGAAGCACTTAGATCCTTAAATTAGATATTTTGAAGGAAATAATAAGTAATAGAATATTTTTGAAAAAAGATAGAAAAGTAGAAGTTTATTAGATAAATGAAGTTTACTAATAAAGAGTTTTAATTAATAAAAAGGATTAATTAATGAAAGGGATTAGGAGTTGCTTAAGTAACTTCATCATACTTTATGTAGCTTGATTGTGCTTTAGATGATAATGTTGATACACGAAGATTTTGATCAATGACAATGAGCTTCAACAAAAAGGAAGAAATACATTTAAAATCAGAGGAAGATCAATGAAGACCAAAGTGAAAACATGAGTATGATTTTTATGGGTCCAAGTCTAGATTATTTGTTAAAATCTATCCTCAAGAGATTTGCACGAACACTAAAGCACTTCCTTTAAACTTCAGTTTTATAAATACTTTTACTGTGCAAATTTTCACAGTTCAGTCGACTGAACAGGCATGGCCAGTCGACTGAAACTGGCACAGAATTATAAATATGCACAGTTTCAGTCGACTGAAATTTCTATGCAGTCGACTGAATGCATTACTGAAAATTTCTATGTATATTTTCAGTCGACTGAATTTACTATTCAGTCGACTGAATCTGTAACTGCGAATTTTCTATGAATAGACACCTTCTTCCTCCCAAGAGTTGCAACCATTCTCCAATGGAAATAGAAGCATCACTTCCCTGCATCTCTAGCAAACAAATGCAACTCTTCTACAAGTATAAATACATTGTTTTAACAATTACAAATCACCAATTCTACTTGCTTTAATCTCTCTATTTACTTGAACATACTTTCATATTCTTTTAAGTTTTAAAAAGCAAACCAATTGCTTGAATCTCTGTTTTAACTATAACATCTCTTGATTCATAGCAATTCATATTTCCTAAATCTTCATAAACACTTTATATACCCTCGAGGATAAGATTATAGGAAAGTTGTACTAAAATTGACTCATTAGTGTTATCAAGAACACAACAAGTCAGAAATACTTTTTGTATCCAAGTTGAAGTCCTCTTCGGTAGTTGAGGCAAGAAATCCCGTTCGGTTGTTCGGGTAAGTTGTAAACCTATTCCTCCGGGTTAAGTGAGGGTTGTTGGTTAGCTGAATTCCTAAGAGGAGCTTAGGGACTGGACGTAGGACAAGAGGTCCGAACCAGTATAAAGTCTTGGTGTCTACTTTACTTACTGCTTACTACTATCTACCTAGACTATTTTACTATTCCATATTATACGATCCTACCGCATAGACTCTTTCAATTGGTATCAGAGCAAGGCCGTCCTATAACCATAACACCGTTATTTGACATATTAATAATATGGAAAAAAACACAAGCACAACATCTACCTATAACTCTACATTTGCGGAAGGACAATCTACTCAAAGACCACCTCTATTCAATGGACTAAACTATAATTATTGGGCTACAAGGATGAGGATTTATATGCAAGCAACAAGTTTTGAAGCCTGGAATGCAACTCAAGCAGAACTCATTGTACCCACAACGGATTATTCTACATGGACGCAAGCTCAGAAGAATGAAGTTAGTGCAAATGCCAAAGCTATGAATATGCTATTTTGCGCTTTGGATAGAAATGAGTTCAACCGTGTAAGCATCTGTACTACTGCACATCAGATATGGAATACACTTAAAACCATACATGAAGGCACAAACAAGGTCAAACAAACTAAGATCTCCATGCTAAAGAACCAGTTCCAAAACTTTAGAATACGACAAAATGAATCCATCAATGACATGTACTCAAGGTTTCAAGATATTCATCATGCCTTAATAGGACTAGGAGAAAAATACACGGATTTTGATATTGTATCTAAAGTTCTAAATTCACTCACTAATGAATGGGAGAGAAAAGTCTTAGCAATCGAAGAAGCAAATGATCTATCTACAATGAAACCAGAAGAATTAATTGGAAATCTTATGTCATATGAAGTTAATATGCAAGCTAAGAAAGATCAAGCACAAGAAAGAAAAAATGTAGCTTTTCATGCGGAAAAGGAAGAATCAGAGTCTGAAGATGAGGATTTAGCATTTATAGCCAAAAATTTCAAGAAATTTTTAAGATTTAGAAAAGAAAATAAAAACGGATTCAAAAAGAATTTCTTGAACAAACCTTCATCCTCAAATATAGAATGCTTCAACTGTCACAAGAAAGGTCACATGCAGAAAGATTGTCCAGAGCAAAAGAAGGAAAATCAGAACAAAAACAAGAAAGAAAAATCCAAAAAGAAGGCATTCTCTGTAACATGGGACGATTCAGATTCATCTTCATCTGATAGTGAAAATGATAGCGACAATGAACAAGCAAATGTATGCTTTATGGCTCAAGAATCTGAGGTTAGTAATTTAACTTTCGACAATTTAATTGATGTAAACACTGAACTTTTGAGTACAATAAAAAATCTTAAAAAGAAACTTAAAGAGTCACGTGAAAAACAGAACAAGGCTGAGTTTGAAAGGGATATGTTAAAAGATGAAAAGAAAATTTTAGAAGAAGAACTTGAAAAAGTTCAAGAGTCTCATTCAAATTCGGAAACTCAACTATCACTTTTAAGTCAAGAAATTGAAACTCAAAAGACAAAAAATGATATAATTGTTTCTGAAAATCATGAATTAAAAACTCAGATTAAACAAGTTAAGTTAGATAATAATAGTCTTCAAGTTAGATTAGATAACATCACTAAAAATGTTTCTAACTTTAACAAAGGAAGAGAAAATTTATCTAAAATTTTATAAAATTCTCAATCTTCCTCAAATAAACATGGATTAGGGTATAAAAAGGAGCCAAAAATTCCTAAAAATATAAAAGCAAATTTTAAGAGGAATATTGACTCTAAACAACAAGTGTTATTAAGAGAACCTATTAGAACAAAAGAAGAAACTAAGTTTGTTAAAATTTGGATTCCAAAGACTAATAATATTTTAATTAGAAATAAATATATTAAAACATTTATGGATAGTGTTCATAATAATAAAAACTATATTGATAAAAAGGATACTGAACCAAATTGGATTTGGTTTCCTAAGTTCTAACTTTTTAGGACCCTATTGAAAGGTGGGTACCAATAATTTTATATTTATTTTCAGGTCCCACACAAAAAGAAGAAATGGATATTAGATAGTGGTTGCTCAAAACACATGACCGGTGACAAAGATATGCTTACAAACATCACATACTTTGATGGTGGCTCGGTTACCTTCGGAGACAACTCAAAAGGCTATATCATTGGCAAAGGAGATGTGAGCAATTACGGTACATCAAATTTACTTTTTATTACAAATGTTTCATTAGTTAAAAATCTAAAACATAATCTACT
Source organism: Allium fistulosum (assembly GCA_030737815.1). Lineage (NCBI taxonomy): Eukaryota > Viridiplantae > Streptophyta > Magnoliopsida > Asparagales > Amaryllidaceae > Allium > Allium fistulosum. The sequence continues at coordinate 859,831,887 of CM060907.1, forward strand.
AAGCATAAGTCAACTTTGTGACAAAGGTTTTAGAATAACGTTTTCGGAAAATAAATGTAGTATTTCTGATCAAAACCAAAATCTTGTTTTTGAAGGAAATAGAGATAGGGATATTTATGTTTTAAATATGAAAATAAATCATAATATGAATATGTGTTTACTAGCAAAAGATAATGATCCTTGGTTATGGCATAAAAGATTTTGTCATATTAATTTCAAAACTATTAGAAAACTTTCTAAAAATGAATTAGTAAGAGGATTACCTAAGATAAACTTTAAGATAAAAAATCTTTGTGATGATTGTCAAATAGGAAAATTAACAAAATCATCTTTCAAATCTAAGAAAAATATTTCAACTTTACAACCATTAGAATTACTTCATATGGATCTTTTCGGACCAACACAAGTTCAATCCATTAATCATAATCGATATGTATTTGTAATAGTTGATGATTTTTCAAGATACACATGGACCATTTTTATGAAAAATAAAAGTGATACATTTGAGAACTTTAAAACATTTGCCAAAAGAATTCAAAACACTAAAAATTTAAAAATTAAAAATATCTGAAGTGATCATGGTGGCGAATTCGAAAATGAAGTTTTTGAATCTTTTTGTAAAAAGAAAGGAATAAACCATAACTTCTCATTTCCTAGAACTCCTCAACAAAATGGAGTAGTGGAAAGAAAGAATAGAACATTACAAGAATGTGCAAGAACATTATTAAATGGAAGTTTTTTACCAAAACATTTTTGGGCAGAAGCCGTAGCTACTGCATGTTATGTATTAAATCGTATTTCTATTAGACCATTAACTAAGAATACTTCATATGAACTTTTTAACAATAGAAAGCCAAATATATCATATTTTAAAATATTTGGATCAAAATGTTTTATTTTAAATACAAAAGACCAACTAGGAAAATTCGATCCAAAAGCTGATGAAGGAACTTTTGTAGGATACTCAGAACGAAGTAAGGCATATAGAGTTTTTAATAAACGAACTAATACAATTGAAGAAACTTTACATGTATCTTTTGATGAAAGTTTTAATAAAAAATTGAGCACAAAAGATGATGATGAATTTATAATAAATACAGATAATACAAATATTGAAAATATAAATAATACCGAATGTAGATCTCCACCTAAAATCTTACGAGATCATCCTGTACAAAACATAATCGGTGAAATAGATTCTCAAGTTAAAACTAGGAGTCAACTAATCCAAATGGGACATGTTGCTTTTATTTCTACTATAGAACCTAAAAATCCTAAAGAAGCATCAACAGATGACTACTGGATTGTTGCTATGCAAGAAGAATTAAATCAATTCGAACGTAACGATGTTTGGGATTTAGTTCCTCGTCCTAATAATCAATCTGTTATAGGAACGAAATGGGTGTACAAAAATAAAGTAGATGAACAAGGAAATATAACTAGGAATAAAGCTAGACTAGTAGCACAAGGATATAATCAAGAAGAAGGTATTGACTTTGAAGAAACATTTGCACCCGTTGCACGACTTGAAGCAATACGTATTTTATTAGCCTTTGCGTGTTTTCATAATTTTGAACTTTATCAAATGGATGTTAAAAGTGCTTTTCTGAATGGTTTTATAAAAGAAAATGTGTACGTAGAACAATCTCCTTTATTCATACATGAAAAATATCTGGATCATGTATATAAATTAAAGAAAGCTCTATATGGTCTTAAACAAGCACCTCGTGCTTGGTATGAAAGACTTAAAAGCTATCTACTAGATTCGAGATTTCAAATCGGAAAAGTAGATCAAACTCTATTCATTAAAAACACTACTAATGACATTCTAATAATTCAAATATATGTAGATGACATCATATTTGGTTCAACTAATGAAAACTTATGTAAAGAATTTTCAAATATAATGACTAAAGAGTTTGAAATGTCACATATGGGAGAATTATCTTACTTTCTTGGTTTACAAATTAAACAATTAACAAATGGAATTTTCTTAAATCAAGAAAAATATTGTGCTAATCTGATTAAACGTTTTGGACTAGAAAACACTTCTGGAAAGCCTACTCCTATGAGTACCACAACTCATCTTGATCGAGATGAAAATGGTAAAAGTATCGATCAAAAATTGTTTAGAAGTATGATAGGTTCCTTAATCTACTTAACCGCTAGTAGACCAGACATAATGATGAGTGTATATCTATGTGCACGATTTCAATCTAATCGTAGAATTATATTGTTTAGTGGTTGTTTTCTATATATCTATGATTATTACTTCCTTTTTGTCGATGACAAAGGGGGAGAAATCTGTGTAGCTAACTCTGTTTTGTAGGAAAGATAGGTGCATTCATTCAGGGGGAGAAAAATAGCAAATACATCTCTAACACATTAATGTTGTCATCAATCAAAAAGGGGGAGAATGTTGAAACACGAAGATTTTGATCAATGACAATGAGCTTCAACAAAAAGGGAGAAATACATTTAAAATCAAAGGAAGATCAATGAAGACCAAAGTGAAAACATGAGTATGATTTTTATGGGTCCAAGTCTAGATTATTTGTTAAAATCTATCCTCAAGAGATTTGCACGAACACTAAAACACTTCCTTTAAACTTCAGTTTTATAAATACTTTTACTGTGCAAATTTTCACAGTTCAGTCGACTGAACAGGCATGGCCAGTCGACTGAAACTGGCACAGAATTATATATATGCACAGTTTCAGTCGATTGAAATTTCTGTGCAGTCGACTGAATGCATTACTAAAAATTTCTCTGTATATTTTCAGTCGACTGAATTTACTGTTCAGTCGACTGAATCTGTAACTGCGAATTTTCTATGAATAGACACCTTCTTCCTCCCAAGAGTTGCAACCATTCTCCAATGGAAACAGAAGCATCTCTTCCCTAAATCTCTAGCAAATAAATGCAACTCTTCTCCAAGTATAAATACATTGTTTTAACAATTACAAATCACCAATTCTACTTTCTTTAATCTCTCTATTTACTTGAACATACTTTCATATTCTTTTAAATTTTAAAAAGCAAACCAATTGCTTGAATCTCTGTTTTAACTATAACATCTCTTGATTCATAGCAATTCATATTTCCTAAATCTTCATAAACACTTTATATACTCTCGATGATAAGATTATAGGAAAGTTGTACTAAAATTGACTCATTAGTGTTATCAAGAACACAACAAGTCAGAAATACTTTTTGTATCCAAGTTGAAGTCCTCTTCGGTAGTTGAGGCAAGAAATCCCGTTCGGTTGTTCGGGTAAGTTGTAAACCTATTCCTCCGGGTTAAGTGAGGGTTGTTGGTTAGTTGAATTCCTAAGAGGAGCTTAGGGATTGGACGTAGGACAAGAGGTCCGAACCAGTATAAAGTCTTGGTGTCTACTTTACTTACTGCTTACTACTATCTACCTAGACTATTTTACTATTCCATATTATACGATCCTACCGCATAGACTCTTTCAGATAATAGTGTTTTGTGTGTTATTCGTTTATGGAAAGTAAAAGAAACTTGGTTTCCATTTAGAAACATCTATCTTGTACCAAATAGTCGATTAGTCGACTATCGAATTGACCTAATATTAACTTATGAAGTTATCAAAAGGCTTCATGACTTCATATCAATGAGAACCACTAGGGAGGAGCATTGGTATGAAATGTCTCTAGCTTTCACTTACTTCTGAGAGAATCAAAATCGGGTTAACTGGAAAATTCATCGATTGGTTTTGAAGAGACCGTGAGCGGTAAGCATTTTACTTATGGAATACCACTTCAAGACTGGTATACGATTTCTTTGTTTTGGAAGCGGTTGTGAAGTTGAATGTTATAGAGTTAAACTGTTAATCCTAAGGTTAAAGCCCAAGCAAGTGGTCAGTGTTAACAATTGATGCTATCGTGTGGGACTTTCTATCTTGAGGAGTACTCCAAGGGAAAGGACAACGTTAACGTTCGTTAAAGGACTCATGCACGGAAACTATGTGGAAGTTTGAGTTCTATTCAAGATGCTCGAATCCATGTAGCGATTCATAATCTGTTCGAGAGGAAGGAATCCATTTGAGGATTTGTGTTTTGTTTGACTGACGAAGACTCATGTGTAAGATGCCAACATGACCTCGACATCGAAAATGGCTAAAGACAGAGTAGAATGCACAATCTGGGGTTTGGCCAACCTGCGATAGGGTATTATCAACTCTATATCTGTACGCTTATTGATGTTTGGCACAGAAGTTGATGGCATTTGATTCTACATGGTTCATGTAAGTGTTAGGGTATAGGTCTTTATGTTTACCTTTTGGTTTATTTTATATAGAGATATACGCTTGGAAGGTAGTTTCTGATCCTTGTGCATGAAGTTTAGATTCGGCTTCCTTGAAAAATCTCCACGGAAAATCGATTATGTGAATGTTCCTTATCAATTTTGGATGTAGCCATGTTATGCTGGAATGTAATCAATGTAACCATTTCAGCTATGATTAATAATTATCTTAGACCTATGACATTATTATAATATCACTGGATTCTCTATAAATGGTTTGGTTATTGTAAGGTAAAAGCTCGTCCGTATTTATATGCAGCATGGTCTTACGAGATACCTTTACCTTGAAATGTTTTCATAATGTTAAAAATTCTTTTGATTTGTGTCTCTCACGCTAATTTACTAGACTGATCCGGTGTTGTTTTCTTATAATACTTGAGTAAACCCTGTGTATGTTTCCAAATTTAGCCGTGGATGCTTTGGAGCTTTTGGAGATGAGCTGGATGATTTCCTATCATAGTATTTATTTCCGCTGCACTGCTTTGTGTGTATATATTTGTATTTGTTAGGATATGACGTAATAACTCTCAAGGTTGATCACTATACCACTAAAAACTTTATATCTTAGAATGAAAATTTATACTGCCTTTTGATATTATATCTGATCGTTGTGTTGTGAGATTATGATATTGTATTCTCTTCTTTCTTATTCAATTTCTTTTTCGTTTTCTTTTACACTAATTTTTTTTCTTTATGGCACTTGGGTGCTCCACACATGAATACCGTGGATGTATTAGTGTTGACATTCTAGGGTCAAAAGGGTGAGTAGTTACACTTGGTATTAGAGCTGAAGGTTAAGCGAGAACATTGGCTTTTGTGGGTATAACTCATTAAGAGATAGGTAATGGAATGGCCCAGCATGAGTTAAGAGTATTATACATATGAGAGCGTATTTGTTAGTACTATACAAATGTTCTACATTGTGTTAATTGGTTTGTTGAGTAGTTTATGATCTGGCTGATACGCCCGATCAACATTATCGATGGGGGTTTCTAAACACTTGAATGAGGCAAACCGACACAATATTATTTTGGAAATTGGTAAATGAAATAATGTTATCTAGGATTATATTTTATATATGAAAGAATTAAATTTTCATAAATTAATATAGTTATTTATGATATGGTTGTTTATTAGGAAATGATAATATTATATTATTATCATTTATTATTTGATTAGTTGTGCTAGGCCAGTTTATGAGCATTTACTATAGTTTGTTGATTTATATGAAATTTACCATCTTATGAAAAGGGTTGGGTTGATAGAAATTTATGGAAATATTAGATATGAATACGTTGTGAATTCAGTTTCACAGTTTGATTATAAGGCGATCAATGATAATGTTAGTTAAAATTGAAGTTTAACAAGAGTTGTTTATTATAATCTAAACAAAGATATACATTTGTGAAATGATTTAGATAAGGAAGCAACTATATATAAGAATGTGATTATATAAGTATGGTTTATAAAACATGGTTTATATAAAAACATGATTTAAATAGAGAATTTGAGGACTTAAATCCCGGTATCTTTGAAAATGTTTTTCAAAATTTTGGAGGAAATAATAATAATATATTTGAAAGTAAGTATTTGAAAAATTGGTTTATGAAATTGAGATCATGGCATTTAGTAACATTTATGAAGTATTTGATACCATTTTGAAGTGATTTTGTTTTAGTCCGAAAGGCATAAATTGGATGTGCTAAACCCACTCTCATGCTTGAAAATAATTATGGTAATGACTTCAATATCATCGGCATTCATTTTTGGATTTCTAAGTGTGGGATGCTACAAAGTAGTTTTGGTAAAAAAAAAATTGGTTAATTCCCAGAGGAAGATTTGATATGCAAAAGTTTTATGTGTATATTATTTCAAAATGATTTGAAATGAAAATTGGTGTTTAGTTCTAAAGTTTTCTTGTTAAGTTATTTCATGGACACATGTAGTTTATGCATTAGGAAAGTATGAAAGTGCATCATGATATAATATGTTGTTTGGCATTTTTCATTTGTTAAAATAAAACGGAATTTTCAGCGGTTTTGGATAGTCCGGAACTCTGAATGGTTATAGAACTTATAGTTAAGTGTTTTTGAAAATATAAAATTGAGTTTATACAATACTTGGATTAAGAAGATAATGAGTTAAAACATGTTTAAACTTTGTTAAACATACTTATTAAAAAAATTGATGGTTTTATATACTCTTAGGAAGTAATGGAGTATTGTATAAGTTTGAACTTAAGTTATAAAATGTTTATACACTTGAAGTTATGATTTATGAAATGATTCATAAATGGTCTTAGTACTAATGACATACTATTTGGATAAATGAATATGATTAAAAAGATATTGGTGTAGTTAAGAAACCAATAGGATAAATACGTAAGTTGTACATAGATCGTTTTATTCGCATGGCTGTTCTTGATCCAGTATTTGAGTACTTGATTTCGAGGTGGTTCACATCAGTTTGAACAAGGATTTTTTACTCGATTCTTAACGGCGAACACTTGATATAGATTCTGAATATGATCTCAAAGTTTTCTATCATAGTGATACAATCTCGAAGTTTTCTATCATAGTATATGGCTATGTAAGAAAAATGAAGGTTTCTAATCAAGGAACAAGATCGAAGTCCGCATTAGAGAGATCAAATGACCTATACTAGTTGGGAAGGGAAATCTATGTGTAATGACCCGTATTTTTAACGCTTTAAAAATACTAAATTAAATAAAATTTTAATTAAAAATCCAATAGAAATAAAATTTTACGATTTATTAAATGGAAATCTCTTTGTATATAAGTTACAAATCCAAAACCAATTTCGATAAGACCGATAATGTAATACATATTAAAAACGTAATGTAATAATATGAAATAGTTGTAACCAATAACAGAAACCAAAATAATAATTTTAACGTAAGAAACGTGCGTTTTGCGTTAAATGAAATTTTCGTTAAATAAAAATAAACAATAAAATTTCGCAACGAAAATTCAATATTTAAAATGCATCTATTTAAACATAGGAAATTGTAAAGTTTCGTCAGAAAATATGAAAGTAAATTTCACTCACGTCATTTCGGTTTAAATCAGTTAAAATGTAATGAAAATAAAATGTTTTCGAAACCTAAATATTTTTACATAGAAAAATTCTAAAACGTCTTCTAAGCATAACGTCATTTTTCTTTTTTCCAAATTCGGACTTCTTTAGCTCCGTCGATCTTATTCTTCTGAGTTTTTGCTGCATTTTCCGCTAGTAGAAAATTCGAATTTTTATAATTCAATCGTACCGCTGATATCTGTATACTGTTTTGATCGTCTCGTCGTGTTGATCTCTACGGTACATTCAATTCTGTATTTTGAAGTCCGATATGCGACGAAACCGCAAAAAAAAGGGTTAGCCGTATCGGTACTCGTTTGAATTGTTTTGAGTCCTTTTAAATTTCTTGTGCACACTCAATAGCCAACGGCCTAACTTCGAACAGTCATTGCCTTTATTATTTCCTGGAATTTTGTGCCCACTACTTTATTTTTAGTCGGTACGTTTTATTTTAGCATGCCTTTATTTTGGAAACATAAACTTATTCTCTGTCTGTTGGATTCCCAATTCATACAAAAGAACATTTAGTTTAGAGGCTGCTCTTCTCAAATATAATTCATTTCCACCTCTCTGCTTGCCTTTTCTTCTTCCTGTCTAGTACTAGTTTCTTTCAGCCATTGTAAAAAAAAAATCACTCAGCATCTACACCCGCGTCCACCCAAAACTCGCCTCCACATCGCCAAGCATCGCGCCCAGCCATAGCCTCCTTACCGCCTTCCACTCCGACCTCCTATGCAACATCCCGACCACCTCCGCCGACCTGAAACCATCGCCAACCCCAAGCTTGTAGCAGCCGAGACCCCACCTTCCCACACAGTCCACGTCTCCACATCACCACCAGAAACGGCAGCCGCCTTAGCCTCATCATGCAGAGCTGCCATGACATGTACCCCTCCCCTTCAACCCGAAGACCCCACTTCCTCCTCCACTTCATTCCGCACCGAGATCCCTCACGCGCACCCACTCGACCCACCAACTCGACAACCGGGCTTCCCTAGCATGCATCCCCATACTAGGTCGAACTAGCTTTCCACAACGCACCTCCTTCCCCATGAGCCTCAACAGCAGCTCTACAGCCAATGGTCGAGCTTCCCTCCTCCTCACTAGATCTACACCACTTCCCTTGGTCAATCTGAGCCTCTCCTCATCTCTTGTATTTATGAAAGTATATATGTATTTTTGTTGTCATATAGTATTAGTTTATATATATATAGGCATATACATCAGTTTTGTTTCGAATATATTTTCGGCTGTCTAGTTTGTTGTGGTTTACAAATATACTAGTTTGCATTTGTTTTTTTAGTATTTTGTACGTTAGTTAAATATGGTATATATTTCAAAGTTTCATTTATACACTTGTTAAACTTAAGACTAATACATAGGTAAGTTTATATGTTTTGTTAATATGTAAGTTTATAGCTTTTTAAAAATAGGTCATTTTATATATAAAAATCTGTTTTGTTATATATAAATAAACTGTTGATCACGTATATATGTACATAAGCTATATATTTGATTTGCTGTAGCCATACTTTGTATATATATGTTTAGATTAATATTTGAATGTATAGTTTGATTTAAATACATATAATTGTTGTAAGTTTATTTGAGTTATATTTACACCCAGCAGCTTTGGGGATGATATACCCCATTTATATATATATATATATTTTGTGTTAAGACTTGTATGTTGTATAATAATATGATTGGCTGTATATATGTATTACAGTATTTATTTTATATAGTGTAAGCTAATATATATTAGTATATATTGATACGTAGTTTAAGTATTATATTATACGTTTAAAATAAATATACAGTTATGAGTTATGTTGATAGTTGAAATGTATAAAAATATGATATCTGCTATATATTGTTTAGTTTATTTTGTTAGTCTCCAATTATTATGAAAAGGTTTTGTTGTTTATACGAAGTATCACATGACTGTGTATATATATTTGTATTGATTATATATTAGATCTAGTTCTGTCTTTTTACTATTTTTTGTGACGACCGCCCATGACCCCTGCACCAAACATAGTAATGGTGCATTGAAAAGCGTGCCAGGAAGCCATGGATGATCGTCAGAGGTAAGTCAAAATAGCCGAATCTATCGTATTACTCACAGCGCATGGATAAAATACAATAGAGAAAGATATACATAGTGAAGCTACACAGAACAGAATCGCATCAAATAAGCCTCATAGTAGTTTGATACAAAAATCTGAATAGTCAATACATCCAGCCTCACTACATATCACTCAAAGAATATACAAGCAGCGGAACATCCAGTACATATAATAAGAAAATAATATGCAAGCCTCCAGCTCGTCTTCGTCATCAGCATCGTTAGAAACTAAGAACAGCACCTGTCATTTGCTACCTAGTCTGCCCATCCCAAAATGGATGAACAGCCCAAGGTAATAAGAGTTGAACATAAAACCTTGAGTCAGACAACAGTCTTAGTGAGCGGTAAATTAACTAACAAAACATACCAAAAGAGCATAAAGGTAAAAGGAATAGGAACCCAACCCACCCACTCCACCTCTTCCTACAGTGATGGCCCCCAGACACACTAAGCAGAAGTAAACATAGTGAAGCTAACATTTAAAGCAAAGAAACTATCACTCGAGTCAAGGTCAATGTTTTCCAAGTACAAACCCCCAAGGCCTAAACCAAGATCAGATAAGCACCTAGAAAATATTGCTCTTGAGACCGAATGACGATACAACCAAACATCCATGACTCTAGCTATCACTGTTATCATTGCTTCGATACCACCGTTAATTGAATGACCGACACATTCTTTCAGCCGTCCGTCAAGGGCTAATGGTAACCCCGGCTTTAGACAGAACCCAGCACGTCATCGCAGCCCGTGCCTAGGACTATCGAATCTGCCCAAAGTACTCGACTACCAACTGTAGTCTTTTGGGACTATCGAATCTGCCCAGCATACTCTTGCTTTGAGTCTGCTAGAACCTTCAACAACAATGAAATCTCAGCCTTCTAGTCATCCTCCTCAACGACTATTCTCATACTAGCTCAAACCCCTCTCGAGCCAACCATTATCAACGAACTCGAACCATCCCTCGAGTTATCAACATGCTTGGAATGATCCCGTCTGGATTATACCAAGGCTACATCACATCATAGCAAAGCCTCATCTCATCATCATCAAATCTATCCATATGAGCTTCATCATCCGCTACATATGCCACGAGAAGCTTTTCCAATTCAAGAGCCTTTCCCTTAGCTTTTGAATCATCTTCGACCATCTTGTCTAAATCCAACAACTAATCAACTAATTTATAACAATCAATCAAATCAATCATTAATCCAAGTAATCAATCATGCAAACAAGATCTAAAAACAATTATAACTCAAAAATGGAAATTTTGTAAATAAAGCGTCCAAATCTAACAAGCATGAAACATGAGCAATATCTCTACAACTTGATGAATGAACTTGCATAGATTAACATGTAGTAAAATGGATGTCAAATCATCATGAACAATGGATCTATACTTAAGTTTACGAAAATGCATGAAATCACTATTTTTAACACATAATCAAGCCACCGTTTTGATATACTCCTTTGGATTCATGTGAGAGATAACCACCACTCACCAAATCACCTAAACACTTCAAAAGCAACACACTTCAGATCTGGACAGCGAAGTATCTAACTTGATCTGTCAAAATTCCGCTTCAAACGATGAAATCTCTCTTCGATGAATGTAGATCTTCAACTTTAGCTCTTGGATCTTCGATCTTGGATGGAAGGAAGTACTAAATTTAAGAAGAGATAAGAAGTGAAGAAGTGTAGTTCTCGAGCTCTCAAAATGGCAGCACTTCATCGCTTCAAAATCCGGATCCCAAAAAGTGAGGCAAGGACGTGTATTTAAAGGCTGGAATCCTTAGGTCGTCCGCCCCTTAGGTCGTCGCCGACCTAGCGACCTAACACTCACGCAGCTTAGTGACTTAGCAGAAGTCACGACCTAACACACACGCGACCTAACGACAACGCAAGTGCGCGACCTAATTGATGCCGACCTAACGACTTAACAGGAGTACCGACCTAACACTTACACCTTTACGCGACCTAATTAGCATATAGCAACCTGATATAGGTCGCTCACGACCTAACTAAATCATAGGTCGCTCATGACCCAACTATACACAAAATCTACCTTAGGTCGCATACGACCTAACTTCATTACAGGGCAACATAGGTCGCTTACGACCTAAACTACAACAACTGAAATCCTTAAGTCGCTCGAACGACTTACCTCCCTTAGGTCGCTAACCTGCTTATGCCGCTAACCTGCTTATGCCGCTAACTCCTATGCTGCTTATCTTTTTAAGTCGCTATCCCCGTTAAGTCGCTCGCTAATGCTACCAACTTCCTTAGGTCGCTCAACCGACCCAGACTTCTACACGACCTAAGCTACTACACGACCTAACTCTGGACGACTTAAGCTTTTGTCGACTTAAACTCTGGACAACTTATTAACACTAACGACCTAAAAATAACAGTTTTACGATCTTTCGATCCATAAAAATACTGGTCATTACATTCTCTCCCCCTTAGGAATTTCGCCCCCGAAATTCCAAACAAACAAGAGCAATCAAAAACTATTCTGCATGCCTACCATCCATAGCAATCAACAAACCATGCGTCCAATTACTAGCCTAACATGCAGAATTCTAAAACTAGAACAAGTTACATTGTCGTGAGATGACACGACACCTTATGGCCATACCTCGAAGAGTTCAGGATGAGCTGCCTTCATCCTCTCTTCCACCTCCCATGTACAGTCGTTAACATCATCACTCCATTGTATCTTGAGCAACCTAACTACCTTCCTCCTAAGCTGTTTCGTGTTAGTTTCCACAACACGAAGCGGCTTACGGGGTCTCTTATCAACTAGGTCAACTTCAAAATCTTCACAGCTATCAGCAGAAACCACAGTATTCGAGTCGTGCACATACTTCCGTAGATATGATATGTGAAAAACATTGTGCACACCCACCATCTTTTCTGGTAACTCCAATCTATAGGCGAGCTTTCCAATTCGCTCGATGATCGGGAATGGTCCAACAAATCTCGGAGTCAATTTTCCTTTCTTCCCGAATCGAATAACATTCTTCAGTGGAGAAATCTTCACAAAAACCATATCACCTACGTCGAATTCCAAATCCTTACGACGCTTATCAGCATAACTTTTATGTCGGTCTTGGGCTGCCTTCATTCGTTGCCGAATGATCTCTTTGCAATCCGAAGTTTGTCGAATCATTTCTGGCCCAAGTATCAGCTTTTCTCCTGTTTCTAACCAACATGTCGGAGAGTTACACGGTCTTCCATACAATGCTTCATACGGTGCCATACCAATGCTTGACTGGTAACTGTTATTATACGAAAATTCTACCAAATGAAGGTGATCTTCCCATGATCCTCCGAAATCTAAAACACAAGCTCTAAGGAGATCTTCCAAAACTCGATTGACTCTCTCGGTCTGACCATCTGTTTGGGGGTGATAAGCTGTACTCAAACACAGTTCAGTTCCCAAAACTTCCTGGAAGCTCTTCCAAAATCCACTAGTGAACAATGGGTCTCGATCGCTCACTATACTTTTCGGAATACCATGGAGTCGAACTATCCACTTAGCATAAAGCTCAGCCAACTTTGATGTAGTCCCCGTTGATCGAACAGGAATGAATCTTGCACTCTTGGTCAAACGATCTACGATAACCCAAATCCCTTCATTTCCCGTTCTTGTTCTAGGTAGCCCATCAATGAAATCCATCGATATTTGCTCCCACTTCCATGTAGGAACTTCTAATGGCTGAAGCAACCCACTGGGCTTCTTCTGCTCAGCTTTTACCAACTGGCAGTTTATGCACTTGGAAATAAAATTTCCAACATCCTTCTTCATACCTTCCCAGTAATAGGTTCTCTTCATATCCCGATACATCTTATTTCCACTTGGTTGAATTGTCAGCTTCGAGTGATGACTTTCCTTTAAAACTTCATTTCTTAATTCATCTGTATCGGGAACAACTAGTCGTCCTTGCTTCCGAAGCCAACCCTCTCGATCGACCTCGAATCCTTTATCCTTTTCTGGGTCCAATCCAGATTCCAAATCATGGATAATCTTTACAAGCTTATCGTCTTGCTTTTGGCTCTCTCCAATTCTTTCCACAAGAGTCGGTCTTATCGATAAGTTTGCCAACATCTCAGGTTCCAATTCACATCTGGGCCTGAAGTCAAATCCAGCTAAATACTCGAGACTCTTCCATTCTAAAAACATGACCCCCAATCCTGCATGTCTTCGACATAACACATCTGCTACTGCGTTACCCTTTCCCGGAGTATATGCTATACCAAAATCATATGATGCCAAAAACTCTAACCATCGTTGCTGCCGAAGATTCAAATCCTTTTGGGAGAAAATATACTTCAACGACTTATGATCTGTAAACAACTCGAATTGAACTCCCAATAGGTAATGTCTCCATATCTTCAGAGCAAATACAATCGCTGCCAACTCCAAATCATGAGTCGGATAATTCCTTTCATGTGGCTTCAGTTGTCGACTCGCATACGCAACAACTTTACCCTTCTGCATCAGCACTGCTCCAAGTCCAGTACCACATGCATCGGTATAAACCACCATCTCATCATTTTCACTTGGAATAGTCAAAACAGGAGCACTTGTCAGTCACTCTTTCAGAATTCCGAAAGCTTGCTCACACTTAGCATCCCATCTGAATACTTGGTTCTTTTTCGTCAATCCTGTTAATGGTGCAGCTATCTTGGAAAAGTCTTTGATAAATCGGCGATAATATCCTGCTAATCCAAGAAAACTTCTCACATCAGATGTATTCTTAGGTCTAACCCAATCCTGGATTGCTGCCACCTTAGCGGGATCAACCGCTATTCCATTTCCAGAGATAATATGGCCTAAGAACCTCACTTCACTCTTCCAGAAGTCACACTTCGAAAACTTAGCCTTCAGCTGATGTTTCCGTAAGATTTCCAAAACAATACGCAAGTGCGTCATGTGCTCTTCTTCAGTTCTGGAATAAATCAAAATGTCATCCACGAACACTAGTACGAACTTGTTCAACTGATCTCTGAACACTCTATTCATAAGATCCACAAAATATGTTGGCGCATTGGTCAATCCAAACGGCATTACCAGCCACTCAAAGAAACCGGATGGTGTCCTGAAAGCAGTCTTCGGCACACTATCCTTAGCCACTCTTAACTGGTGAAATCCCATTGCCAAATCCATCTGAGAAAACACCTTAGCTTCGTGAAGTTGATCGAATAAGTCATCTATTCTTGGCAATGGATACTTGTTCTTCTTAGTCACTTTATTCAGCTCATGATAATCCACACACAACCTCAATGATCCATCTGCTTTGGTTGTAAACACAACTGGTGCACCCCATTCGGACACACTACGCCGAATGAATCCTTTCTGTAAAAGATCATCAACCTGCACCTTCAACTCCTGCTGTTCCTTAGGCGCCATCCGCCTAAGAGGCATCACAACAGGTCTGGCTCCTTCAACTAGATCGATACGAACTCGATCTCTTTATGCGGCGGTAACCCTTTGACCTCATCAAAGACATCCTCAAATCCATTAGCGATTGGCACCGATGACAGTCCATCCCGTGGAACAACCAGCAAATACATGAAGCTCATGAAGACGCCTTCCTCATGCTTACATCGTATCACAACCTTTCGCCCTTCCACATTCTCGACTGTCACCTCCAACCTTTCACAATCAACCTTTGCCGCATACTTCCTAAGCCAGTCCATACCCAAAATAATTCCGAACCCCACAAAGTTTAGAACAAAACAATCACAAACAAAAGAGCAATCATGACTCGATACAACCAAACCACGGCATAGCATACACAGACAGGACGAACCCCCAACTGGATTAGTCACAACCAATGGTCTATCAACGATATCTGGTTCTAAACCCAACGGGCCTACAAGTTCATTACAAACAAAAGAATGCGACGCCCCAGTATCGAATAACACTCTAACTAGAACACCACATATGGAAAGAGTACCTTTAACCACCACACTCTTTCCTTTCTCTTCAGCGGTAGGAGCTTTTGAAGATGATGGAACTGCCCCCAAAGCATAAGCTTGCACAATCTGCTTGTCCTTCCGCGGTTCTGGACAATTCTTCTTAATATGCCCCGGCTTGTCACAGTTGTGGCACTTCACCGGCACCTTTGGATTCTTGCAATCTCTGGAGAAATGGCCCTTCTGCTGACAATTGTAGCAGGTCACTTCACCCTTCGGCTTCTTCTAGCCATCCTTACCCTTTTGCTGCTGCTGCTTCCTCTTCTTGTTTCCACCCTGCTGTGGTTTAGACTCTTCCTTAGCCACAGCAACAACAGATCCTTCTTTAGGAAATAGATTTTCGTGCCTGAGAGCTTTCTCCTCAAGCTTCTCAAATGGATCGTCCAGATGATCCACCAACTGCCTCCCAAGATAAATGTCCAAGCCTGTCACAAACTTCTCGTTCTTCTGATAAGGAGATTCAATATACGACCGGGCATACTTGGACAAAGCTTCAAACTCCGAAACATACTCAAGAACTGGTCTTCCATCTTGCTTGAGCTCTACAAACTTCTTAAACAGAACAGATTTCTGAGCTGTAGAAATGAACTTAGCTTCAAATCTGGCTTGGAATTGCTCCCAAGTAATTTCTTCCTCCGGAGTATCAATGGTGATAGAGTTCCAACAGTCAGAAGCTCTCCCTTGAAGCTGTCTTGATGCGAGCTTCCTTCTAGTTGCATCCTCGATTCCCAAATCACCAAAGATTCTTCTACAAGCATCTATCCATCTCTGGACTTCAATGGTTGACTCTGTTCCCAAGAAAATCTTTCCTCCAAGAGCAGTATAGTCTTTACACAACTTAGCAAAATCCACCGGTCTTGGAGCTTGAACTTGAATTCCAACATCAACTGCTGACCCCGGAGCTGGCATCCTTCTTATGATCGAAGTCATCATAGCCTCGAACATAGCAGCATAATCAGCAGCCCCCTCAGCAGCACGGCCTTCCCTAGCAGTTGGTCTCCCTCTTCGACTCATTCTTGATATCTATAAAAGAAATGATCAGCACACCTTGAGAAACAACTACATAAAGGACTCAAATCCTTCTAAGCTACTATATTATATATAGTAATCATCCATCAAAATACAATTACATCTCTCATACGTAGTTACGTCAGCGAGCGTTGGGTAAAATCGATTAACCAAGGCTTTGATACCAAATGTGACGACCGCCCATGAACCCTGCACTAAACATAGAAATAGTGCGCTGAAAAGCGTGCCAGGCAGCCATGGATGATCGTCAGAGGTAAGTTAAAACAGCTGAATCTATCGTATTACTCACAGCGCATGGATAAAATACAATAGAGAAAGATATACATAGTGAAGCTACACAGAACAGAATCGCATCAAATAAGCCTCATAGTAGTTTGATACAAAAATCTGAATAGTCAATACATCCAGCCTCACTATATATCACTCAGAGAATATACAAGCAGCTAAACATCTAGTACATATAATAAGAAAATAATATGCAAGCCTCCAGCTCGCCTTCATCATCAGCATCGTTAGAAACTAAGAACAGCACCTGTCACCTGCTACCTAGTCTGCCCATCCCAAAATGGATGAACAGCCCAAGGTAATAAGAGTTGAACATAAAACCTTGAGTCAGACAATAGTCTTAGTGAGCAGTAAATTAACTAACAACATACCAAAAGAGCATAAAGGTAAAAGGAATTGGAACCCAACCCTCCCACTCCACCTCTTCCTACAGTGATGGCCCCTAGACATACTAAGCAGAAGTAAACATAGTGAAGCTAACATTTAAAGTAAAGCAATTATCACTCGAGTCAAGGTCGATGTTTTCCAAGTACAAACCCCCAAGGCCTAAACCAAGATCAGATAAGCACCCAGAAAATATTGCTCTTGAGACCGAATGACGATACAACCAAACATCCATGACTCTGGCTATCACTGTTGTCATTGCTTCGATACCACCGTTAATTGATTGACCGGTACATTCTTTCAGCCGTCCGTCAAGGGCTAATGGTAACCCCGACTCTAGACAGAACCTCGCACGTCGTCGCAGCCTGTGCCTAGGACTATCGAATCTGCCTAGAGTACTCGACTACCAACTGTAGTCTTTTGGGACTATCGAATCTGCCCAGCGTACTCTTGCTTTGAGTCTGCTAGAACCTTCAACAACGATGAAATCTCAGCCTTCTAGTCATCCTCCTCGACGACTATTCTCATACTAGCTCAAACCCCTCGCGAGCCAACCATTATCAACGAACTCGAACCATCCCTCGAGTTATCAACATGCTTGGAATGATCCCGTCTGGATTATACCAAGGCTACATCACATCATAGCAAAGCCTCATCTCATCATCATCATCAAATCTATCCATATGAGCTTCATCATCCGCCACATATGCCACGAGCAGCTTTTCCAATTCAAGAGCCTTTCCCTTAGCTTTTGAATCATCTTCGACCATCTTGTCTAAATCCAACAACTAATCAACTAATTTATAACAATCAATCAAATCAATCATTAATCCAAGTAATCAATCATGCAAACAAGATTTAAAACAATTATAACTCAAAAATGGAAATTTTGTAAATAAAGAGTCCAAATCTAACAAGCATGAAACATGAGCAATATCTCTACAACTTGATGAATGAACTTGCATAGATTAACATGTAGTAAAATGGATGTCAAATCATCATGAACAATGGATCTATACTTAAGTTTACGAAAATGCATGAAATCACTATTTTTAACACATAATCAAGCCACCGTTCCGATATACTCCTTTGGATTCATGTGAGAGATAACCACCACTCACCAAATCACCTAAACACTTCAAAAGCAACACACTTCAGATATGGACAGCGAAGTATCTAACTTGATCTATCAAAATTCCGCTTCAAATGATGAAATCTCTCTTCGATGAATGTAGATCTTCAACTTTAGCTCTTGGATCTTCGATCTTGGATGGAAGGAAGTGCTAAATTTAAGAAGAGATAAGAAGTGAAGAAGTGTAGTTCTCGAGCTCTCAAAATGGCAGCACTTCGTCGCTTCAAAATCCGGATCCCAAAAAGTGAGGCAAGGACGTGTATTTATAGGCTGGAATCCTTAGGTCGTCGCCGACCTAACGACCTAACACTCATGCGGCTTATTGACATAGCAGAAGTCACGACCTAACACACACGCGACCTAACGACAACGTAAGTGCGCGACCTAACTGAGATGCCGACCTAACGACTTAACAGGAGTACCGACCTAACACTTACTATTGAGTCACAGATTCTATGAAGTTTTGATTTCTGACAAAGAAATAAAGGCGATCGACAAAACGAAGACATCATGGCTATAAAGAGGCACAAAAGAGCTACATATGGTACTCTAGATTATAGGTTGATTATTTAATGTTGTAATAGTGATAAACTTGTTAAAATCTATCCTCAAATAATCATGCACCTCAATATAATCAATATATATATACGTTTGAATGGCATTGCACATTCATTGTGCAATTTGACAGGGACCGGTCGACCGGTATTAAGCCAGGCGGTCGACCGTTTCTGTGTAAATTGCACAATGAACGTGCACACATGCACATAACGTCTATATATTTGAAATCCTGTCTACTGGCCATTTTTGACCTGTCGACCGTTTTTTAAACAGAGAGCAACCTTTCCCAAAAGACACTTCTTTCACCAATGGTTGCATCTATTACCTTTCATCAATGATCATATCTATTAATGGCTACTCTTCACAAAGAGTTACAACCATTTTTTCTCTATATAAACACTTCTAAATCATTGATTAAAGATAATGATTCTTTGCTCTAATTTCTGATCTTACTTTCTAAATACTCTTGCATTCTAAAAGCTCTCTACTTCAAATTGCTTATTGAATCATTGAAATTATTTCATATTTTTTGATTCAATAAGTAATATACTTCCTTCAATCTTCACAAACATCATTCACATATTTTGAGGATAAGATTATAGGAAGGGTGTACTACAAGTGACAAATCCGTGTTATCAAGAGCACAAGTTGTCAAAAGCAATTGTTTTTGTTTTTGTTGAAGTCCTCGATGTTGTAAGAGGCACGAAATCCCGTTCGGCTGCTCGGGTGTTATAAACTTGTTCCTCCGGGTGAAGAGAGGTAGTTGGTAGTGAAAATCCAGATAGAAGTCTAGGACTGGACGTAGGACGGGAGGTCCGAACTAGTATAAAAATTCCTGGTGTGATTTTTACAGTTTACTGTATTTTCTATTATCTGTGACTAGTCAGATATTTGTGTGTTATACATCATATTACACGATCCGTGTGTACTATATTAGATCGTACACGTTTTCATTTGGTATCAGAGCACGGTCATCATATAACCGTAACACCGTTATTTGATATATTCTTGTAATATGACAAATAACGCAAGCACTAGCACTAACACTTACACGGAAGGTCAATCAACACAAAGACCTCCATTCTTTAATGGTCTCAACTATAGCTATTGGGCAACACGTATGTCATTTTTTATGCAATCAAATAGCTATGATGCTTGGAATGCTACCCAAAAATAAATAGTGAAACCAACAACTGAATATTCAGAATGGACAACGGCTGAGAAAACGGCAGCAGCCGTAAATGCAAAGGCAATAAATATGTTGTTTTGTGCATTAGACCAAAATGAATATAACCGTGTTAGTATCTGCACTACTGCATATCAAATTTGGCAAACGCTGAAAACCACTCATGAAGGTACTAACAAGGTTAAACAAGCCAAAATAGCCATGTTGAAGAGTCAGTTTCAAAATTTCAAAATGAAATCGAATGAGACAATCAATGATATGTATTCAAGGTTTCAAACTATTCATCATGCACTTATCGGATTAGGGCAAAAATATTCAGATTTTGATGTTGTTTCAACAGTCCTACATTCTCTGACTAGTGAATGGGAAGGAAAAGTATTAGCAATTGAAGAAGCTAATGACCTTTCCGTCATGAAGCCAGATGAATTGATAGGAAATCTAATGTCCTATGAAGCAAATTTGCAGGCTAGAAAAGAACAGAAAGAAGAAAAGAAAAATGTAGCATTTCATGCTGAGAAAGATGAAAATGAATCAGATTCTGAAGATGAAGATCTAGCATTCATTGCAAAAGGATTCAAAAAATTCCTAAAATATCGAAAAGCCAGTCGTTACAACAAAAGGAAACCTGGATCAAATAAACCATCTTCATCCGCTATAGAATGTTTCAACTGCCACAAAAAGGGGCACATGCAGAAGGATTGTTGTGACGCCCCACCTCTATGCTCATAATAACAAAGAGTATTAAAGGAAATACTGTCTATTATTACGAAGAATAAGGCTGGATAGGAGCGACCATCCGTAATTGGCCTTACACTAATATTGGTTATCTCGATAGGAGTGGTACATACTTTTTATTTTTCTTCTATTATTTATTTACTCCCATCGACACACCCAATACTAGTATAAAACGAACTACGACGGTTCATAATAGTTTAGGACATTAGATATAACAATAACACAGATAATATAATTGCGGAACACAGATAAAAACAAAAGTCTCATATATATATAACTGATGTCAGTTAATACATAGTTGACACGATACATATGATACAACTACAACTGTCGACTCTGAAGTTATATATACAAGTACATTATCGACTAATATACATGAATACATATCGTTCTATACAATGACACGACTACTACAAAATGACACTGACAACTTCAGAAGATGTGAAAAGTCTTCAAATCCCGAACAGCAACTCAAAGAAAGAAATCTACAACCTAAAATAACTCGGGTCTCGTTTACGAGCTCGACTCAACTAGAAGCGGTCGTGAGGAACCCTAGTCGATCGACCAAGCAAATTGATCGAACGATCCCTGTCGACGGCCTCAATTTCTCTTAGAAACCCCAGATTTGTACGAAGGGAAGACGAACGACGAGCCACCATTTTCATTTGATTGTCTTCATTTGATTAGGTTTAGGTTTTTCCGATCCAAAGATAAAAGGGAAACGGTTATTTTATTTATCACGGCACAAAGGATAAACCATGGGCCAAGTTAATAAAGCCCATAAAATTCTTAAACCAATTTTAAAAGAATTTTAACCTAAATAAATTTCCAATTTGCAATTGTCAAACAATTTAAATTGTCATTTGACGGTAATCAACTGTTATGAAATCCCGGGTTGTTACAGACTCCCCTCCTTAAAGGAATTGCGTCCTCGCAATTATAAGGAATAAATGGACAAAAGGTAACAACCAAAAAACAAGGCAATGACGAGTGCATAAGCAAAGCAAATGTCAGCAGGGGAAGTACTAGATAAGAAATCAAAAGGTTCGACTGCTTCGAATCAAAAGAATCAGCATCGTGGGAATCAGGGATCAAAATCAGACGACTAACTAAAGCAAGAACAATCGGGTTCCAGCAACTAAAAGAGAAGGAAAAACAGAGCAGAAATCCCATACAGAGCACGAATTAAATGTGAGTAAATCAAATTACTCACCTGAATCGTCAGAGAAAAAGACGAAGCTCAAATCTCAAAAGTCGCAAATATTCAATCATCAAAAACGATAATTGAATTTTCAAATCGCAAATATTTACTTATCTCAAACGATAATCAGAAGACAAATCAAATATCTGATTATCTCAAACGATAGTCAGAAAACAAATATTCAATTATCAAAAACGATAATCAAATTTCTCAAATCAACAAATATTCGATTATCAAAAACGATAATCAAATTTCAAATTCAACAAATATTCGATTATCAAAAACGATAATCAAATTTCAAATTCAACAAATATTCGATTATCAAAAACGATAATCAAATTTCTCAAATCAACAAATATTCGATTATCAAAAACGATAATCAAATTTCAAATTCAACAAATATTCGATTATCAAAAACGATAATCAAATTTCAAATTCAACAAATATTCGATTATCAAAAACGATAATCAAATTTCAAATCAATCGATATTTGATTATCTAAAGAGATAATTAAATTTCAAATCAACAATTATTTAATTATCAAAGACGATAATTAAATCCCAAATCATCAAATATTTAATTATCTAACATCGATAATTAAATCTAAAATCAGCAAATATTTAATTATCAAAAGCGATAATTAAATCTCAAATCAGAAAATATTTAATTATCTAACAGCGATAATAAAATCTCAAATCAACAAATATTTAATTATCTAAAGCGATAATTAAATCTCAAATCAACAAATATTTAATTATCTAAAGCGATAATTAAATCTCAAATCAGCAAATATTTAATTATCTAAAGCGATAATTAAATCTCAAATCAACAAATATTTAATTATCTAAAGCGATAATTAAATCTCAAATCAGCAAATATTTAATTATCTAACAGCGATAATTAAATCTCAAATCAACAAATATTTAATTATCTAAAGCGATAATTAAATCTCAAATCAGCAAATATTTAATTATCAAAAGCGATAATTAAATCTCAAATCAGCAAATATTTAATTATCTAACAGCGATAATTAAATCTCAAATCAACAAATATTTAATTATCTAAAGCGATAATTAAATCTCAAATCAACAAATATTTAATTATCTAAAGCGATAATTAAATCTCAAATCAGCAAATATTTAATTATCTAACAGCGATAATTAAATCTCAAATCAACAAATATTTAATTATCTAAAGCGATAATTAAATCTCAAATCAGCAAATATTTAATTATCTAACAGCGATAATTAAATCTCAAATCAACAAATATTTAATTATCTAAAGCGATAATTAAATCTCAAATCAACAAATATTTAATTATCTAAAGCGATAATTAAATCTCAAATCAGCAAATATTTAATTATCAAAAGCGATAATTAAATCTCAAATCAGCAAATATTTAATTATCTAACAGCGATAATTAAATCTCAAATCAGCAAATATTTAATTATCTAACAGCGATAATTAAATCTAAAATCAACAAATATTTAATTATCAAAGACGATAATTAAATCTCAAATCAACAAATATTTAATTATCTAAAGCGATAATTAAATCTCATATCAACAAATATCTAATTATCACAAGGGATAATTAGAAACAACAAATATCCGATTATCAAAAACGATAATCAGAACTCATATCAACAAATATCCAATTACCTGCAGATAATTGGAAGCAACAAATATCTAGAAATCAATGAAGAAGACTAGAAAATCAACATGAAAGCTTGGATCGATCCCATCAGATGGCGAGTTTTTAATTCGCCGCACGTGCATCTCAGAGTGGCCGAAGCCTACCAAGTACTCAACATAATTTTGGCGCCCATCAGATTGACCCGGAGGTCCGCAGAGTGACCCGAAGGTCTAGTACTGGTATTTGACCCGAAGGTCCGCAGAGTGGCCCGAAAGCCCAACAAATGACCCGAAGGTCCAACAAATGACCCGAAGGTCCTCATAGTGGCTCGAAAGCACACGAAAGCATCAAAATGTTTCAATTAACGAGTCCGGAATTAACCAAAATAGCAAACGCACATGTCCCATAACCACGAGTTTTACTAAATTGTTTAATTCTCTTCATCGTTTCCTTGAAAGTGTAGAATCATCAAAACAACAGATATTCAATTAACGAGTCCGGAATTAACCGAAATAGTAAAAGTGTGGTTCCATACTCCGCACTTTTGCTAAATCGTTTAAATCACTTCATCGTTTCCTTGAAAGTGCAAAATTGTGTATTTTGTAAAAATACACTTTACATTCTCAAACGGACAAGTCCGGAATTAAGCGAATCAGTAAAAGAAAGGGGTCATAGTCCTCGATTTTGCTGAAACGTTTAAATCGCTTCCTCATTCTTTTGAAAGCGCAAACTGTTAAAATTTCTGAAAACAATTTTTTTTTTTTTTTTTGTAAAAATAACAATTCACATTCTCAATTGGACAAGTCCGGAGTTAAGCGAAAAAGTAAAAGAAAGGGGTCATAATCCTCGATTTTGCTGAATCGTTTAAGTCGCTTTCTCATTCTTTTGAAAACGCAAACTGCTAAAATTTTATAAAACAATTTTCCAATCACGTGATTAAAACAGCAAATCAGTAACAATTTCGATAAGGAAATTGTACTTCTCAAAATACCGTAAAAACGGTTACAAATCAGTATTGCGGAATAACCGCTTGAAAACCCACTTTTAAAATTTGGCGGTTACTGAAGCCAAAGCGACAGTAGTTTTAAAACGCCAAAATCACATCAAAACAATCTACATCAAAATGTAATATCAGTGAATTTTCATTCATCAGAAATGCCACAAAACACCGTGCTTCAAAATATAGCATTGGTGTAAAATTCCGTTGTAAAAATAACGGCAACAAAATACGTTTCATAACCAAGCATCGGTTCAACGTAAAATAAATGCAATAACGTGCAATTTAAATTTTTGCACGTACTACAAAATGAACAAAGAATCATTCAAATGTATCTTCAATGAAGATAATTTAAAACAACAAAAATCTAATCAATAGATGATTAGTACAAAAGAAAGCCAGCGGAAATTTCAACAAAAATCACATATCTGCAATTTCTTCGAATCCTCAATTCGGATTCGAAGTTCTCAAAGAAATAAAATAATTACAGCTATGTAAAAAACAAATGAAATTCATATCAATTTCGTATTTTGATTTTTAAATCAAAAAGATTATCAGTTGTACTCAGCGAAGACAGTTTCACTGTTTCCGCTGCGCACTCTGATAAACAGAACACAAATCAATCAAATCATCAGAACACAATTTCACTATTATTTTCAAATAAAGATATTTAAAAATTTCATCCAATTTCAAAACTTTAGTTTTGACTCAAGCACAAATAAAACATCGACCAATAGTTGTAACATATGTTCCATCCAAGTTATGTTTTATATTATGTCCATAAACCCCAAGCTCTGATACCAACTGTGACGCCCCACCTCTATGCTCATAATAACAAAGAGTATTAAAGGAAATACTGTCTATTATTACGAAGAATAAGGCTGGATAGGAGCGACCATCCGTAATTGGCCTTACACTAATATTGGTTATCTCGATAGGAGTGGTACATACTTTTTATTTTTCTTCTATTATTTATTTACTCCCATCGACACACCCAATACTAGTATAAAACGAACTACGACGGTTCATAATATTTTAGGACATTAGATATAACAATAACACGGATAATATAATTGCGGAACACAGATAAAAACAAAAGTCTCATATATATATAACTGATGTCAGTTAATACATAGTTGACACGATACATATGATACAACTACAACTGTCGACTCTAGAAGTTATATATACAAGTACATTATCGACTAATATACATGAATACATATCGTTTTATACAATGACACGACTACTACAAAATGACACTGACAACTTCAGAAGATGTGAAAAGTCTTCAAATCCCGAACAGCAACTCAAAGAAAGAAATCTACAACCTGAAATAACTCGGGTCTCGTTTACGAGCTCGACTCAACTAGAAGCGGTCGTGAGGAACCCTAGTCGATCGACCAAGCAAATTGATCGAACGATCCCTGTCGACGGCCTCAATTTCTCTTAGAAACCCCAGATTTGTACGAAGGGAAGACGAACGACGAGCCACCATTTTCGTTCGATTGTCTTCATTTGATTAGGTTTAGGTTTTTCCGATCCAAAGATAAAAGGGAAACGGTTATTTTATTTATCACGGCACAAAGGATAAACCATGGGCCAAGTTAATAAAGCCCATAAAATTCTTAAACCAATTTTAAAAGAATTTTAACCCAAATAAATTTCCAATTTGCAATTGTCAAACAATTTAAATTGTCATTTGACGGTAATCAACTGTTATGAAATCCCGGGTTGTTACAATTGTCCAGAACAAAAGAAGAAGTCAGAAAATGACAAATTCAAATATAAGAAGGACAAGTCAAAGAAACGAGCCTTCTCAGTAACATGGGATGATTCAGACTCATCTTCATCAGAAAGTGAAAGTGATTCGGAGAATGAACAAGCTAATGTTTGTTTTATGGCAACAGAAGATGAGGTACAAATTCCTACATTTGATGAATTACTTGATATTAATGCTGAATTGATAGTCAAATATAAAGACATAAAACGTCAATTAAAAGTAGTTAAAGCAGATTTAAGTAGAGTAGAGTTTGAACGAGATATGTTAAAAGATGAGAAGAAAATATTAGAAGAAGAAATTGAAAAAATTCAAGAATCATCATCTAATATTGACTCTCAACTATCTCTTTCGAGTCAAGAAATAGAAGCTCAAAAAGATAAAAATAATACTCTCACTACTGAAAATCATGAGCTTAAGGCAAAAGTCAAAATTCTAGACCTAGAAAAAGCTAGTTTACAAACTAAGTTAGATAACATTACTCAAAATGTTTCTAACTTTAACAAAGGTCGAGAAAATTTGACAAAAATCATTGAAAGTTCACAATCTATTTCAAATAAACAAGGTTTGGGATATAAGAAACAAGAAACCAAGAAACATCTTGGTAATGAAAGGAAGAGGAAAATATAAAAGACTGAAGCTAAGAAAAATCTTAGTTTATTATATTCCAAACCAAAACCAATTGTGAAATTTCAGAAGAAAAATGTCAAGACTATCAAAATATGGGTTCCTAAAACAAATAACAATTTGATTAGGAACAAATATATTCAGAATTTCATGAATACTGTGCATTTTAATACTAATTATATTTATAAAGGGGATACCAGACCCGTATGGGTTTGGACTCCTAAGACCTAACTCTTAGGACCCCATAAAAAGTGGGTACCATGGATTTAATTTTATTTTTTGCAGGTCCCACTTAAGAAAAGTGGAAAGTGGATATTGGACAGTGGTTGCTCGAAGCACATGACTGGAGACAAGAACTTATTGACAAATATTACATACTCAGATGGTGGCTCCATCACTTTTGGAGATAATTCAAAAGGCTATATCATCGGAAAGGGCGATGTGAGCAATTGCGGTACATCTAACTTACCTCTCATTACTAATGTCATGCTAGTTAGAAATTTGAAACATAATTTACTTAGTATTATTCAGTTATGTGACAAGGGTTTTACAATTTCTTTTTCGGATAATAAGTGTAGTATTCTAGATAAAGATCATAATTTAATTTTCGAAGGTTATAGAGACAGAAATATATATATTCTGAATATGAATATTAATCATAACTCATATATGTGTCTTGTGGCTAATGATAATGATCCATGGCTATGGCACAAACGCTTCTGTCATATAAACTTCAGAACTATTGACAAGCTAGCCAAAAACAATCTAGTTAGAGGACTACCCAAAATGAGTTTTAAGGTTAACAACATCTGTGATGCATGTCAATTAGGAAAATTAACCAAATCATCTTTTAAATCCAAGAAAGTCATATCAACATTACAACCACTTGAGTTACTACATATGGATTTATTCGGACCAACACAGGTTCAGTCAATAAACCATAATTGATATGTATTTGTAATAGTTGATGACTATTCTCGTTATACATGGACTATTTTCCTGAAAAACAAGAGTGACACTTTTGAACATTTCAAATCTTTCGTCAAAAGAATTCAAAAATCGAAAGGGCTAAAAGTTAAAAACATAAGGAGTGATCATGGTGTTGAAATCTAAATCCTCCACAAAAGAATCACTTGAAACTATTGCGTGTAATCAATTCTTACTTGAATCAAGACTCAAGCACATGGACACAAAGATTGATAAGCGCTTCAACAAAGTCATGTCATTCTTTGGTATATTATGGGATGCTATGTCATGTAGCTCATCCATTTCTGCTCAAGGTCAGGACCCAGGCAAGCGTCCTGCTCCTCCTGTTTTCAACTGGTCATCAACTGAGGAGTCTGCTGGTTCTGGTGGACATGGTCATGGTGAATCATCTAGGGAGTACGATGATGAGGAAGATGATGATGACGATGACGATGAGGAGGAAGAAGATGATCAAGAAGAGACAGCATCTGACTCATCCTAGATTCTGATTTCTATCTCTCTATTTTGGTTTAGTTCTTTAAACATCAATCGACACTTGTACTAAATAGTGTCGTTACTTTTATTCGTATAATTTTTTTTGGGTGTGTATGATACTTTGGTTCTCTTGAATATGTTATGTTTTGCTATGCATGGATATTCTGGTTAATACATTCATATATTATTCCATGATCTATTACTCCTTTTTGTCGATGACAAAGGGGGAGAAAGTGCTAACAAATATTTGCAGGAATATATATATATATATAAAGAATACAGACAAAATCTCAAGGGGAGATCACATATTCAGGGGGAGATTCAGAACTTCAGATATATGTTGTCATCAATCAAAAAGGGGGAGAATGTTGAGTCATAGATTCTATGAAGTTTTGATTTCTGACAAAGAAATAAAGGCGATCCACAAAATGAAGACATCATGGCTATAAAGAGGCACAAAAGAGCTACATATGGTACTCTAGATTATAGGTTGATTATTTAATGTTGTAATAGTGATAAACTTGTTAAAATCTATCCTCAAATAATCATGCACCTCAATATAATCAATATATATATATACGTTTGAATGGCATTGCACATTCATTGTGCAATTTGACAGGGACCGGTCGACTGGTATTAAACCAGGCGGTCGACCGTTTCTGTGTAAATTGCACAATGAACGTGCACACATGCACATAACTTCTATATATTTGAAATCCTGTCTACTGGCCATTTTTGACCTATCGACCGTTTTTTAAACAGAGAGCAACCTTTCCCAAAAGACACTTCTTTCACCAATGGTTGCATCTATTACCTTTCATCAATGATTATATCTATTAATGGCTACTCTTCACAAAGAGTTACAACCATTTTTTCTCTATATAAACACTTCTAAATCATTGATTAAAGATAATGATTCTTTGCTCTAATTTCTGATCTTACTTTCTAAATACTCTTGCATTCTAAAAGCTCTCTACTTCAAATTGCTTATTGAATCATTGAAATTATTTCATATTTTTTGATTCAATAAGTAATATACTTCCTTCAATCTTCACAAACATCATTCACATATTTTGAGGATAAGATTATAGGAAGGGTGTACTACAAGTGACAAATCCGTGTTATCAAGAGCACAAGTTGTCAAAAGCAATTGTATTTGTTTTTGTTGAAGTCCTCGGTGTTGTAAGAGGCACGAAATCCCGTTCGACTGCTCGGGTGTTATAAACCTGTTCCTCCGGGTGAAGAGAGGTAGTTGGTAGTGAAAATCCAGATAGAAGTCTAGGACTGGACGTAGGACGGGAGGTCCGAACCAGTATAAAAATTCCTGGTGTGATTTTTATAGTTTATCGTATTTTCTATTATCTATGATTAGTCAGATATTTGTGTGTTATACATCATATTACACGATCCGTGTGTACTATATTAGCACGTACACGTTTTCACTTACACCTTTACACGACCTAATTAGCATATAGCAACCTGATATAGGCCGCTCACGACCTAACTAAATCATAGGTCGCTCACCACCCAACTATACATAAAATCTACCTTAGGTCGCATACGACCTAACTTCATTACAGGGCAACATAGGTCGCTTACGACCTAAACTACAACAACTGAAATCCTTAAGTCACCTCGAACGACCTAGCTCCCTTAGGTTGCTAACCTGCTTATGCAGCTAACTCCTATGCCGCTTATCTTGTTAAGTCGCTATCCCCCTTAAGTCGCTCGCTAATGCTACCAACTTCCTTAGGTCGCTCAACCGACCCAGACTTCTACACGACCTAAGCTACTACACGACCTAACTCTGGACGACTTAAGCTTTGGTCGACTTAAACTCTAGACAACTTATCAACACTAACGACCTAAAAATAACAGTTTTACGATCTTTCGATCCGTAAAAATACGGGTCGTTACATTTTCCATTTTTATTGTTTTGTACTTGAGTTCTGTTCATATGGTATGTATGTAATATATTATGTATATTGCCTACGTATGTCAGATTTTTAAAATATGTTTTGTATGGATTTAAATTTTGATATGTATACATGGGTTTTATATTGGTTGCTTACTGGTTGGAGAAGAGTGTTCAGAGTTTTAAAGATTTTTCTTTTATTTATTTTAATTTTTTTTATGTATGTTATACGATTTTGTGTAAAGTATGTAATAATAATTTAAGCTATTTATATACTATATATTAACTAAATATAGGTAGTTATATAATATATTGTACATAGATTTTTGATTTTGTTTTATTGATGTTAATGTTGAAATATTGATTTGATATATATCTTATTTTAAATATAGGTTTATGAATTGGTTTTGGAGAAAATTTATAATATATACTTGTTCCGGTTATATCAAGATAGTTCTGATTCGTTTCCATCAATTCTGGTCTATCAGCTTTGTTCTTCAATTCGTGCCAATCTAGCTTGTTTTGGAAGCCGTGCTTGCATTTCGTAACCCAATTTCAGTGTCAAATCTCTAGCCTCGAAAGGTGAGCAATCACTCTCGATTAATGTTCTTTTATTTATTAAATTTGATTTCAATTGAAACGATAATTGAAATATGCTGCTGTAGTTATTTACACTGTTATATAAGCTATTACCTGTATCAGTTCGCCTATGACATCTGACACCATTATTTGTTATTTATGAAATGATAATCCAGTTTGGTTGATAAATGATTGATTGTTTGATGTTGACATTGGATGTTAAATTGTTAATGTTGTAAGTGAAATAATTTGAAATTGAAATTGACGTAGAATAGTTAGATTTGATATATGTGTTAAATCTGTTTTGATGACATTTGCATAATATGGCCCATTTAAAATGTTTAATTACTTGACACGTAATAATATGGTTAATTACACCTTGAACCATTTGAATGTATGTTGCATAAATTGATGTAGTATAAATTGAATAATAGATGCCAAGTGAAGAACCGCATAAAATATTAGTGCAATAATCTTTAATCTACATGAAATGATAGTGTAGATTCTAGAAATAATTATATTAATTTGCACAAACAAAAATGTAAATTGTTACGATTATTTCGGGATTATTTGAATTGATTATTTGATTGTTATTGATAGTTGTTATTGCTTGTTTATTTACTTTGACACCATCCCAGTTATCACACTGCAAGTTCCCTTTTGTTATGCTTTGATTTGTGAATTGAAATGGAATCGGGTTGAAATGATAAATACCCAAAATAAAAACTTTGACCTAGGATAGAGAATTAAATAAAAACCGATTGGTCAATAATTTGGTTTAAAAATAAAATAAAGATTTTATTTGAATAAATGATATGGTTTTGAAATGAAGTTGAAATTTGAATTTTAATGAAAGGAAAATGTTAATATTTAATAATTTGAAACAAAATATTAACATAGTAGTTGATGAAAGAACGTTGTTTTGAATTTAATTAATAATTAAGATTGGAATTATTTAATAATTGAGTTTGGAATTATTTAATAATTAAGTTCTGTATAAATTAAGTTTTGAAATTTGTAACCAAGTCAACGAATAAATGATAATTGAATTTTCTTTAACAAGGAATAAAAATGTGATTTATTGAAATTAATGTAAGACTTGAAATGTAAAGAATTTGATTCGACGAATCTAATTTAACTGAATTTGTAAGTTGATATAATGGAATTAAACTTAAGTAATTGATTTAATGAATTGGAAATTAAATAGAAATTATTTTGAATGACAAATTTACTTAATAAATATTGAATAAAATCGATCAATGAATTTAAATTGATTCGAATGTTAAATTAAATCGATTTAAATGATTTCGGAAAGAAATTTATTTACGAACTTGAATCAATATTTCAATTGTTTTAAAGGAAATTGAAATTGAATTATAAGATTTTGAAATTATAAATTTGGAAGTTTTGAAACATAAATTATGGAAATTGTTTTAGAAAGACAAATGAAATGTTGGTTGACAAATTCAAATTGAAAATGAAATTGACTTGGTTTTGAAATAAATAAACGACCAATCGGTGTAATAATCACGAAAGTTATTAAAGAGACTGGAATCGGTTAAGGACATACTCACTGTCTAAACCGAAAACCACTTTAATAACTATACGCAGAGTGTGATTCAGAATGAAGTGGTTGGAATGATGTACGTTGATGACTGAAGAAAGAGAACGATAATGGATAGCCTTAACACTTGTGTCAAATTGGAAATGACTAAAACAGGAGCCGTGCCGGGCCAAATGGGGTCAGCTACCTCGAGCGAACACACTTCTTCGAAAACAACTCATTACTTGTTATCGATTGGTGCACCCTCGAAATTTTGGGAGTGTTGTTTCGCGGCGTTGCGATCGCTGCGGCGATGCATTCTCACCAGTCCGGATCAGGCAAACGGTAGTTTCACTACCTTGGG
The DNA here is from genome assembly GCA_030737815.1 of Allium fistulosum. Classification (NCBI taxonomy): domain Eukaryota; kingdom Viridiplantae; phylum Streptophyta; class Magnoliopsida; order Asparagales; family Amaryllidaceae; genus Allium; species Allium fistulosum. The sequence continues at coordinate 859,864,831 of CM060907.1, forward strand.
TATTGCCTCATGTGCCTTGTCATACTTGTATCCCTATATACGCGACCACTACGATTTGTTTTGTGGTATACCTATGGAGTACTCCCTTATATCCCACTAGTTTACGGTGGAGTTTACAGTGCTGTATAGTCTATAACGCTTATATAAAATGTGTTAAGGGGAATAATGGTAACGCCTTAACACTATTTTGATATTTTATATTACTGATAGGCATTATCTACTTATCATACACTACTACATAGTAGATAGTTTAACGGATCCTTAAAGGATGGTTATTTTTAACATCCTTTGAGTTACTTGTATTTCAGTTGCTATTTCACTTGAGTTGGATTTATTGATATAAGAATGTTAATCCTGACTCGAGTGTTTTGTGTTTTGCTTTACGCTCGGGTCAGACTGAGTGTACCAGTATTCGAGACTCACCTTTGGAGTTGGAGCTTCGCTTGGAGATCCAGCTATCTATCCAGCTTTCAGATATCCAGTTGATTCAAGTGATTGTATTCTGATTCTTGTATTTGACTATTGTATTCGAGACATCTGTTGTACCTTATTTAACTCTGATATGTATATAGTAGCTTCATGAACTACTATCTTTTGTTTCCGCTGCATTTATTACTCTGTGTATGTGATCTGTGATTATTTTATTTACTGTATATGCTCAGTGTTGCCAAATTTAAATTAACTATTCGGTATTTTGAATTATTCAAGTCTGACATGTGCGGATGTGAATAGTCTAAAATAGCGGGTCGTTACAGTTGGTATCAGAGCTTTGGTAGCTATAGGCAAAACTTAGCATATAGGGTAAATGTATTTACAGAATCACTTTCATTCGAGTTGAATCTCTTCCTTTTGACTCGATTCCTTTGAATTTTGGAACATTCCCTGCGGTTCCGAAATTCATTCTTGTCCCTCACTATTCGTATTCTTCTGAATTCTGGCATATCACATAACTCCACTTCGAATGATCTTTATAATGAGTTGGCGGTCCTGCCAATCTCACATTGATTTGTAAAGGGGTAAAACTCTTTTACGATAGCATCGATTCACCGGAGATTTATATATCCTCGGTTTAGATGCTGACATCTTTGGTTATGCTGAATTCTATTTCTTGAGATCGAATGTAGATTTGCCTCGGAATTCTGCATCGATCTTATGCTGGTAGTCACGGTTGATCCGGTTAAGGTTGCCCATGATTTATATAAACTTATCCATCTTCCTATTTTGTTATTTAATCATCTTATCTTCGTTTCGAACCTATCTTCGAATCAGAATTCTTTTTGATTTGAGTGCATCAAATTTGAATCTACATCCTTGACTTGAAATTCATTTCTGTATCGTCAAGCGAAGAAGTGTATTTGTAAATTAATATTTAAAATGTTTTAAAATATATTGTATTGTTTGAGTTGTTGATGTTGATTTGGGTTTCCGATCGATTCGTCTGATCAACGTTATCGATAGGATTTCCAAAACACTTGAGCAGAGCAAACTGATACAATATCGTTTTCAAATTTGGTAAATAAAATAAAGTTTTGTATGATTATATTATGAAACTAAATTGTTAATAAATTTGTTGTCAGAAATAATAATATTTGATTTTCATTTATTGTTTTGTAAACCATTGACTATTGCATAATATAAATAAATGAATTTATAAACTTGGTTATAAATTGATTGGAATTTGAAATGAATTTAAAATTAGAATTTGAGAATTTAATTTCCGATAATTTCGAACTATGGTTTTAAAGTTTTAAATGTATATCATTTAAAGTATTTTCGAATATAAATGATTTTCAAAGAATTTTAAATGTTTAAATCAGTACTCTTCTCTTTTGTCGCTGGAAAATAATTTCGGTGATGACGGCCGCATCATCGACGTTCATTTTCGAGTTTCAAAGTGGAGAGACACTCAGTAGCTTTGCTACACTTTTGTTTTGGAAAATTTAATTTATTTGGATTTATACAGTATGACTTGATTTATATATATTGATATATGACTATAGACTTGATTTGATTTATACATATATATTTGTATGTTTGTCTCCAATGGTTTGAAGTGAAATCGGAAATTTAATTCTTAAATTTATGTAAAAGGTGATTTTAATTTCAAAATGAAACCAAAATTTTGAATAAATATTTAAATTTGAAATAATTTAGTAAGGAAATATTTTACTTGTATAATACTCAATTGCATTCCAAAATATATAACTTACCAAAATTATTCAGAAGTTAACCTTGTAATTGAATATTATACAATGTAAAATGATGTTAAAGGATTTTATAGATAAAATTTAAGTGGTTGTAATAAATGTTATACACTTAAAATTTTAATTATAAAAGATGTTAATAGAGATAAATAGAATAATTAGTTGAATGAATAGTAAATGAGACAAATTAAATAAAATTTTGTTTTGAAGGAATCTTTTGGTATCAAATATTAATAAATTGAAATTAAATCAACTTATGGAAATACCTTAAATTTAAACCAATTATTGAATATAAATTAATTTAAATTGAAATTTATATGGTTTAAATTAATTTATATGGTTTAAATATATGTAATAAGATATATTAAGTGGAAAAAACATAATAATAATTTGGAATAAAATAATTAAATTTGTTGAATAAAATATGAGTACAATAAGTGATTATACAAATTGATGATTTAGAAATTGTTAATTGAGGATGACTAGATAATAAAATAATGAATTTAGAAATAAATAGATTGATTTAACTTAAGTGAACTCAAAGGGATTTAACCAAATTGTTAACTATTAATTAGTTTAAATTGAAATTTATATGGTTTAAATTAATTGTTTTACTTGTATTCCAATCTATTTTCTTCTGGTTGTTTCTATTCTCCTACCTCCTTCCTTTTCGAGGACGAAAAATTTTAAGTGGGGGAGATTGTAATGACTCGTATTTTTAACGCTTTAAAATACTAAATTAAATAAAATTTTAATTAAAAATCCGATAGAAATAAAATTTTACGATTTATTAAATGGAAATCTCTTTGTATATAAGTTACAAATCCAAAACCAATTTCGATAAGACCGATAATGTAATACATATTAAAAACGAAATGTAATAATATGAAATAGTTGTAACCAATAACAGAAACCAAAATAATAATTTTAACGTAAGAAAAGTGCGTTTTGCGTTAAATGAAATTTTCGTTAAATAAAAATAAACAATAAAATTTCGCAACGAAAATTCGATATTTAAAATGCGTCTATTTAAATATAGGAAATTGTAAAGTTTCGTCAGAAAATATGAAAGTAAATTTCACTCACATCATTTTGGTTTAAATCAGTTAAAATGTAATGAAAATAAAATGTTTTTGAAACCTAAATATTTTTACATAGAAAAATTCTAAAACGTCTTCTGAGCACGACGTCATTTTTCGTTCTTCCAAATTCGGACTTCTTTAGCTCCGTCGATCTTATTCTTTTGAGTTTTTGCTGCATTTTCCGCTAGTAGAAAATTCGAATTTTTATAATTCAATTGTACCGCTGATATCTGTATACCATTTTGATCGTCTCGTCGTGCTGATCTCTACGGTATATTCAATTCTGTATTTTGAAGTCCGATATGCGACGAAACCGCAAAAAAAAGGGTTAGCCATATCGGTACTCGTTTGAATTGTTTTGAGTCCTTTTAAATTTCTTGTGCTCACTCAATAGCCAACGGCCTAACTTCGAACAGTCATTGCCTTTATTATTTCCTGGAATTTTGTGCCCGCAACTTTATTTTTGGTCGGTACGTTTTATTTTAGCATGCCTTTATTTTGGAAACATAAACTTATTCTCTGTCTGTTGGATTCCCAATTCATACAAAAGAACATTTAGTTTAGAGGCTGCTCTTCTCAAATATAATTCATTTCCACCTCTCTGCTTACCTTTTCTTCTTCTTGTCTAGTACTAGTTTCTCTCGGCCATTATAAAAAAAATCGCTCAGCATCTACACCCGCGTCCACCCAAAACTCGCCTCCACTTCGCCAAGCATCGCGCCCAGCCATAGCCTCCTTACCGCCTTCCACTCCGACCTCCTATGCAACAACCTGACCACCTCCGCCGACCTGAAACCATCGCCAACCCCAAGCTTGTAGCAGCCGAGACACCACCTTCCCAAACAGTCCACGTCTCCACATCACCACCAGGAACGGCAGCCGCCTTAGGTGGTCGGGCTCCCCTTCAACCCGAAGACCCCACTTCCTCCTCCACTTCATTCCGCGCCGAGATCCCTCACGCGCACCCACTCGACCCGCCAACTCGACAATCGGGCTTCCCTAGCACGCATCCCCATACTAGGCCGAACTAGCTTCCCACAACGCACCTCCTTTCCCATGGGCCTCAACAGCAGTTCTACAGCCAATGGCCGAGCTTCCCTCCTCCTCACTAGAACTACGCCACTTCCCCTGGTCAATCCGAGCCTCTCCTCATCTCTTGTATTTATGAAGGTATATATGTATTTTTGTTGTCATATAGTATTAGTTTATATATATATAGGCATATACATCAGTTTTGTTTCGAATATATTTTCGGTTGTCTAGTTTGTTGTGGTTTACATATATACTAGTTTGCATTTGTTTTTTTTAGTATTTTGTACGTTAGTTAAATATGGTATATATTTCAAAGTTTCATTTATAAACTTGTTAAACTTAAGACTAATACATACGTAAGTTTATATGTTTGGTTAATACGTAAGTTTATAGCTTTTTAAAAATAGGTCATTTTATATATAAAAATATGTTTTGTTATATATAAATAAACTGTTGATCACGTATATATGTACATAAGCTATATATTTGATTTGCTGTAGCCATACTTTGTATATATATGTTTATATTAATATTTGAATGTATAGTTTGATTTAAATACATATAATTGTTGTAAGTTTATTTGAGTTATATTTACACCCAGCAGCTTTGGGGATGATATACCCCATTTATATATATATATATTTTGTTAAGACTTGTATGTTATATAATAATATGATTGGCTGTATATATGTAGTATAGTATTTATTTTATATAGTGTAGGCTAATATATATTAGTATATATTGATACGTAGTTTAAGTGTTATATTATACGTTTAAAATAAATATACAGTTATGAGTTATGTTGATAGTTCAAATGTATAAAAATATGATATCTGCTATATATTGTTTAGTTTATTTTGTTAGTCTCGAATTATTATGAAAAGGTTTTGTTGTTTATACGAAGTATCACATGACTATGTATATATATTTGTATTGATTATATATTAGATCTAGTTCTGTCTTTTTACTATTTTCCCTTTTTACTGTTTTGTACTTGAGTTCTGTTCATATGGTATGTATGTAATATATTATGTATATTGCTTACGTATGTCAGATTTTTAAAATATGTTTTGTATGGATTTAAATTTTGAAATGTATACATGGGTTTTATATTGGTTGCTTACTGGTTGGAGAAGTGTGTTCAGAGTTTTAAAGATTTTTCTTTTATTTATTTTAATTTGTTTTATGTATGTAATACGATTTTGTGTAAAGTATTTAATAATAATTTAAGCTATGTATATACTATATATTAACTAAATATAGGTAGTTATATAATATATTGTACATAGATTTTTGATTTTGTTTTATTGATGTTAATGTTGAAATATTGATTTGATATATATCTTATTTTAAATATAGGTTTAAGAATTGGTTTTGGAGAAAATTTATAATATATACTTGTTCCGGTTATATCAAGATAGTTCTGATTCGTTTCCATCAATTCTGGTCTATCAGCTTTGTTCGTCAATTCGTGCCAATCTAGCTTGTTTTGGAAGCCGTGCTTGCATTTCATAACCCAATTTCAGTGTCAAATCTCTAGCCTCGAAAGGTGAGCAATCACTCACGATTTGTAACGATCCCGAATTTTAAACTATTTTTAATTGATAATTTAATTAAATTTTGATTTAAATTTGTGAAATTGTTCGAATTTGTCAAGTTTAAAATATGAGGAATGTATTTTAATTTTAAAATTTGATATGATATATGTAAATGAATGTAATATGGATAATGTTGTTCAAAAAGGAGTAAATTTTATCTATAAAATAAATGACCTAAATTATTAATAAATAAAAACAAAACAAAATAATAATAATATAAATATATGCTTTATTCTTTTCACCGTCATTCCTTAAATCATGCCTTAAGCCATGCCGAGAATCACGATTTCTTCTGCAAACCCACGATCCTTTCCCCCCTTCTCTCATAAAAACACGAGACCCCCCTCTTCTTCATATCAGAAAACGAACGAGAAAAAAAAATGGCGGCCACGAGTTTCGTTCTTCCTCGTCGCTTCCAAAATTAGGGCTTTGTCCTTGTTCGTTTTGCTGGCAAATCTGAGCTTTGGCTTCGTCGACTTTCGTGGCGACTCGCTGTTGAATCTGAAATCGAGGCTTCGACTTCCTTCGCCTTGCTCTCGACCGATTGCTAAGTTGAGTGAATCATCACTCACATTTAATTCTTCCTAGTTGCTTTACTTCGACTGTTCGTTTCGTATATGTTGATACTGCTTCTCGAATTGACTTTGAGCTGTCGTTTGAGTGAATTATTCACTCACATCTAGTTTTAATCCCTGTTTTCTCGTTCGTATTGACATGTTTGAATTTTTCTTTGGTCGTTCGATATAATGTTGTATGGTGCGATTTATTCCTGACTGATTCGCAATCGTATATTCTTGAGATGTTCGGTCGACTTGGTTTTGAAATTATCAGTTTTGAAATTTTTTTTTTGTGATGATATCTGTTTCTCTCTATGAATTTCTCTATTGACTTCGACTTGGCTTGAATTTGATTACCACGGCATTGACTTGGTTTTTAAAACAAGGCTTTGAATTTCTTTTGCTCTGACCATTTGCTTCTCTGCCACTTCATATATCCATCTATGTTGGCACCTGCATTGCATTGGATTTCTCTGTGAACTTTTTTTTTCTCCGGCCCTTGGGAGCTTCGTTTCTGGCCATCTATTTTTGCTTGAGCATTGCACATATAGTTGCACTCCATTACATGTTTGAATTCCTTACTGTCCATTTATGTTTTTGCATACCTTGTAGTTGTTGTGCTTGTCTGCATTGTACTCGAGTTGATCTTGTACATTTGATAGTCGGATCCTTGTTTCCTTTTGTTGTACACTTACCTTTTGGTATGGCAGTCTTCATCCCAGGCAGTCTTCATATTGCATTTGCATTTGGGCTTATGTTTGAAACTGATTCCTTGCATATGCTCCTGTTAGGATTGGTGTAGTTGTTTCCATTTGCACTCAAGTTCAACCTGTAGCTTACATTGTCAGTTGCACTTCATTGTTCATCTGATTACTATACCCTTGTAGTAGCAGTTTTACATTTGACTTCCTTGTTTACTTTGTTGACATTGCAACTGTGTAGTCGAACATTTGAGTCCTTCATTCCAGGCTTCATATTTGTACATTGATCTGATCTGTTATAGTTGCATGTTGTTGCCATTGTAGTTGTACTGTCATTGGTGTCTGCACTTGAACTTGGTCTTGTACTTGTTCACTATAGCTGCATTTAAGTTGTTACTTGACCCACTTGAACTTGAGTCAGTGGTCTTGTTGAAGTCCAGTTTTGTAAGACTGTTGTACCATGATTTTGAACTTGCCTTAAGTATAATTTGGGACTAGTTTATATGATGATGTTTGGTTGGTTTGTATATGACACTTCACTGCTGTCTGCATTTAATAATTCGTGAGATGATCGAGTTGCTGTCATTATTGTTGGCACTGACTTCATCATGTTGGCATTCTTTTATCTGGTGGTTGTTGACCCTATGTGCTTCGACTTTGGTATTATGTCTTGTTTAGAATTATGATGTTAGTACTGTCCAGTTACAGTATTATTTATGTTTTACAATTCATAAACTCATGTTTTTGGAGACTGTTTGCATCCAGTTGCATTTTAGTCTTCATATATATGTATGCAGTCATGCATGTATATACATCATTTGATATGTATATATGTATGTTTGAATTTGCACTTTTTTGTTCTTGAAGTTATTGACTTGGTTTTGGACATGTTGTTTATCACTTCAGTTGTTGCACTAAAAAGACAGTAGCATTCATGTAGCTTGTGATTTGATGTGCATACATTTGTCTTTCAGATCTGATGCATACTGTTTAGTAGTCTTTAGTCTTGGTTTTACTTCTGGTTGTCCAGATGCACTATTTAGTGCTGTTTCACTTGAACTGTTTTCAAAGCTTGATGTTGCTTCTTGAGCTTGAAACTGTTTTTATTTCATGTACCTATGTACATGCACAATTTCATTGGGCAGCGATCATTGATATGTTGGTCGAGTCCATTTGCACTTGTGTTGAATCTGATTTTGATTTGACCTTGTGCACTCGAGTTGGCGAGGCAGTGCGCATGTATGTACGTGTGTACTGCAGCCACTGAGATTTGACAGATTTTAAATGATATTTCCTTTGTTTTTGATTCATTGATCTTTTGCGTTTTTCGTATGTCGTATTGGCGAGGCCGTGCACGCGTGCGTGTACTACAGCCAATCAAAAAAATTGATGTTTTTCTATTGTTGTTTCTAAAATTGTTTTAATGTTGAAAATTCAAAATATTTTGAATCGTATTTTGATTTGGTTTAAATTGATAATTTTTGTTGTTAATCGCCGTTTTCGGCAATTCCATTCTTTTCTAAATCATCTTCATTTAGGAATCTGTGCATCTATCTCTGCTGATATTTTAAATCTGCTGATTTATTGTTTAACACTGTTTAGTGTTAAAATTTTCGTTATCCGATTTCTTTGTTAAAAGGATTGGATAGGCGGGAATTATTGTGACTGTCGTCTATTTGATTATTACTGCTTATATGCACTAATAACTGAGTTTGAATTAGACTGGCCTGTGTATTATTTTCTTTTGAATGTAATACTCGGGTCAGACCGAGTATTTTTACAGCTTGAAGATTTTCGAGCAGCGAAGTTAGAGAGAGGGTAAAAGAATCATTTAGTTCAGGAAATTTTGTATTTAAAAAAAGATATTCCGCTGTATCAGTTAAATACATTGTATAAACTCTGATGTATGTATTCAAAAAGATTTATAGTAATAAAATATTATTATTCTGTGTTTCTATGGCTGATTCTGTTTAAATTACATAAACTAAATAACAATCCGTCTTTTTGAACGTTTCGAGTTGGTTTAATTACCGACTGGAGGCGGTCAGAAGGGGGAATGTTACAAAGTGGTATCAGAGCTTTGGTTTACACAAAGCTTAGTTTATGGTGTTTAATATGAATAGTTACTAGAAACACTTTAAAGAAAGCGCTTTTCAAATCTAAAGAAGTTTTGTTTTGATAAATAAAATTGAATATGAAATAAAGATCTTTAACTTAAGAAAAGTTAAATTGAATTGAGTTGGTATTAATAAATATATGATTTGAAATTTAACTAAAGGAAGTTAAATAAATTGAACTTGATTTGATAAATTATTGAGATGAAAAGTTAAACTTGAAAGATAAGTGATTATATAATATGAATTGGAAAGTTTAAAGTTTAATAAGTTGTGTAACTTATAAAAAATGAGAAAATTTGAATCAAACCAATTGTTAAAATGGTTAAACAGTTTTGTTAAGTAAAACAAAATCTGAATTCTGAATAGTGATATGAATTTGACTTTAGCAAAAGTTAAATAAGAGAATTTTTGAAATAAAATCTAAGTTAAGTTAAGTAAAATAGAATTTCAAATAAATTTGAGGCGAACTTAAGCTGTATAGTGAAAATAAATGCAAGTGAAGATAAAATGAAACATAGCTTAAGTAATGTTGTATGAGGTTGAATTTGATATCAAAATGAATTAATAAAGTGAAGTAATGAATATGAATTTGAATTTTATAAAGGAAATTCAACTTGAATTGTAAAAGTGAATTAGTGAATAAACATGGATTAGAAATGTTATTGTTAAGAGTTGAATAAAACTTAAGTTAAGAAGTTGTGAATATGGTGAGTATAAAAATTCAATCTGAATTAGAATATAAACCAATTGAAATTAAATGTGTTAAACCAAATTGAATGTAAGCAAAGTAAATAAATTTGGTTATGTTGAATGTGCATTAGTTGTTAGATGGTTGCTAGTTGATTGTATAGAAATCCATTAAGTGCTAATGAAATTGAATTAATGGAAATTGGAAGCTAAGTAATTGAATTCAAATTGAAAGATAAGTAAATCTAAATAGAATCAAATTTAATTTGAATTGAAAGCAAACTAGCTTGAATATAAATTAGTGAAAGTGAACAAATTGAATATGAATAAATGTTAGTAAAATCCAATGTAAATAAATCAAATGTGATTTAATTGAAAATCAATTCAATGAATGATTTAATAAAGAACTAGTTGATTATCTTGGAAATAGAAAATTGACAAATTTACATAATAGTTTAAATTGGAATTTTTTGAATTATTATATAAACGGTTATATATAAGATTTGAAAGAGTTGATATTAAATTGTGAAGTTATAAAATGAATCGGCGTTATAAAAATAAAAGAATTATAAGTAATTTACTTATAAATTAAATTTTTGATATAAAACTGAGTTATAGAAGGAATGGTTAATAAAGTAAATTTTTATAAATTGAAGCCTTTATAAATAGAAATAGAATTTATAAACGTTGTTTTATAAATCCGAAACTGACTTATTTTGATAAGTAAATTCTTATAGCTTGTTAAAGGAAGTATATCCACAATTTTGGACAGTGGATAATCTTTTAAATGTGTAGAAGTGTTGTGAATACATTATTGAATAAAATGGACATGTTTTGGGAAAGTGATATTTTAAAACGAAGTTAATGGTTTTAAAGGATGTTTTAAAAGGCATTGAATATCGAAACCATAGATTTCAACATTCATTGTTGAAATAGACGTTTTCGAATATAAGGAAATGGTGGACTATAACACTGTTGTTACAGTAAATGATTTCCGAAAGGAAATGTTTTGTGTAGTATTGGGATTTATTCATTTATCTAAATTTTGAATCCCTATACTAGTGATTTTGAGTTGTAGTAACGATGTTTTACGTAACATTCGTTTTAACTCAAATAAATATGTGAAAGAGAATGATTTCCTTAAAGATGAAATATATACTTAATTATGATTTAAGTATATCGAATATTTTCAAATGTTGAAAATAAATTAGATTTGTGAATTACTTATTTTTAAATAAGTATGGAAATGTTTTTCCAAATATGAAATGTTGTGAATATATTCCGTAAGGAATAAATGATTTGAAATTCATTTTCGAAGTCGAAGTTGAAAAGTTAAATGAGAAATTTGAACAATTAGTTCAATTTAAATTTTTCAAAAAGATTGAATCGTTAAGTTAAAATTGAGTTTAACTTCGACATCAAAGACAATATAAGATGAGTTTTGAATTTCAGATGATGATTTGGATTGTATGTTTAACATTGTGAATTGATGACATAGCAATTGATCTCTATTAAATATATATCTGTTGGTGGCGGAGAATTTATTCTCTTAGCTTAACACCCTTCTCTGAGACGTACGAGCTCAGAGGTTATATATTGGTAGACATCAATTCTGTGTTGAGAATTGACGATGTAACGTGAAATCCAAATTGAATGTGAAGTCGATAATAAATGGAATTATGAATATGAATTAGGTTTGAAATAACCTTAAATTTCCAAATCGACTTAGAGGAAAATTTTGAAGTCCTCTATTTGTTATGGATATAGAATATGTAAGTTTTCAGAACTTATATATATATGAATGCGGTAAATTTGAAAACCGTTAGTTTAGAAAGTCATTGTTATGGAAATCTTATGTAAGCTTACATGGATATTATATGTACGAAATGTGAAATGAAGTACTACATATATATGACATTATGTTTTCTAAACTGAGGATATGGAAAAGTACCTTCCATTTATTATTTGTGAAGGTTTTGGAACTCTCGATGAGTGTCCATTTGAAATTCGTAGCTACGTAGAATTTCCATTAGTCAAAGTGACTATTTGAATCGGAATCCCTCGAGATGGATCATGTCGATGGGATCATATTAATTGATTAGCGTAATTTGAGGGGCGAGATGCCCACAGTTACAAGCGATTCCACTGGGATAGTGGCGTAACCGCCGGGAAACTGCAATCTAAATGCCAAGCGAAATTTGAAGGGCGTGATGCCTACAAACACAAGCGATTCTACTGGGATAGTAGCGTAAACGTCGGGTGGACTGCAATCTATGGCGACAACCATGGCGAAATTTAAGAGATGAGAAATCTACAGATTACGAGCAACTCTACTAGGATAGTAGCGTAACCGCCGGGTAAACTGTAATCCATGGGGGAACGTGCTTTCCATATCCATTTTTGAAAAAGAATTTTTAAAAGTGTTTTCACTGGGAATTGAAGCAAGTATATTTAGTACTTGAAGATTTTTAGTCCTGCGCCTGGCCAGCGTATGCCTAATGTCTGTAAGAACGAAGATAGACTTGTTAAATTTCGAGTTAGCAAGTATTTTCAAACTGTAAATAGCAAATCAATAGTTTGAAATAAAATTTCAAAATTCCTACCTAATAAACTAAGGAAGTAGATCTTTGAAATGTTTTGAAAGTTCACAGCTTTGGAAGAGATATATTATGTAAATCTCTAACATGATGGATTTTAAAGTTTAAATCTGAGTTTTGTAAATCGAAATTAGTAAAAGACTTTTGCGTTTTGATTGTAGAAATCAATGAACAAAAGGAGATAATAAACAAAGCTAGTGTGATTAAAAACAAATGGAATGAACTCTATATTCATTCATTTGTAATAAGCTTCAAGCTTAGTAAAATTGAGTAGGGTATAAATGTCGGTGAAATTTTAACAACCTTTCCTTTTCGTGGACGAAAAGTTTTAAGGAGGGAAGATTGTAACGATCCCGAATTTTAAACTATTTTTAATTGATAATTTAATTAAATTTTGATTTAAATTTGTGAAATTGTTCGAATTTGTCAAGTTTAAAATATGAGGAATGTATTTTAATTTTAAAATTTGATATGATATATGTAAATGAATGTAATATGGATAATGTTGTTAAAAAAGGAGTAAATTTTATCTATAAAATAAATGACCTAAATTATTAATAAATAAAAACAAAACAAAATAATAAAAATATAAATATATGCTTTATTCTTTTCACCGTCATTCCTTAAATCATGCCTTAAGCCATGCCGAGAATCATGATTTCTTCTGCAAACCCACGATCCTTTCCCCCCTTCTCTCATAAAAACACGAGACCCCCCTCTTCTTCATATCAGAAAACGAACGAGAAACAAAAAATGGCGGCCATGATTTTCGTTCTTCCTCATCGCTTCCAAAATTAGGGCTTTGTCCTTGTTCGTTTTGCTGGAAAATCTAAGCTTTGGCTTCGTCAACTTTCGTGGCGACTCGCTGTTGAATCTGAAATCGAGGCTTCGACTTCCTTCGCCTTGCTCTCAACCGATTGCTAAGTTGAGTGAATCATCACTCACATCTAATTCTTCCTAGTTGCTTTACTTCGACTGTTCGTTTCGTATATGTTGATACTGCTTCTCAAATTGACTTTGAGCTGTCGCTTGAGTGAATTATTCACTCACATCTAGTTTTAATCCCTGTTTTCTCGTTCGTATTGACATGTTTGAATTTTTCTTTGGTCGTTCGATATAATGTTGTATGGTGCGATTTATTCCTGACTGATTCACAATCGTATATTCTTGAGATGTTCGGTCGACTTGGTTTTGAAATTATCAGTTTTGAAAAAAAAATTTATGTGATGATATCTGTTTCTCTCTGTGAATTTCTCTGTTGACTTCGACTTGGCTTGAATTTGATTACCACGGCATTGACTTGGTTTTTAAAACACGGCTTTGAATTTCTTTTTCTCTGACCATTTGCTTCTCTGCCACTTCATATATCCATCTATGTTGGCACCTGCATTGCATTGGATTCTCTGTGAACTTTTTTTTTTCTCCGGCCCTTGGGAGCTTCGTCTCTGGCCATCTATTTTTGCTTGAGCATTGCGCATATAGTTGCACTCCATTACATGTTTGAATTCCTTACTGTCCATTTATGTTTTTGCATACCTTGTAGTTGTTGTACTTGTCTGCATTGTACTCGAGTTGATCTTGTACATTTGATAGTCGGATCCTTGTTTCCTTTTGTTGTACACTTACCTTTTGGTATGGCAGTCTTCATCCCAGGCAGTCTTCATATTGCATTTGCATTTGGGCTTATGTTTGAAACTGATTCCTTGCATATGCTCCTGTTAGGATTGGTGTAGTTGTTTCCATTTGCACTCAAGTTCAACCTGTAGCTTACATTGTCAGTTGCACTTCATTGTTCATCTGATTACTATACCCTTGTAGTAGCAGTTTTACATTTGACTTCCTTGTTTACTTTGTTGACATTGCAACTGTGTAGTCGAACATTTGAGTCCTTCATTCCAGGCTTCATATTTGTACATTGATCTGATCTGTTATAGTTGCATGTTGTTGCCATTGTAGTTGTACTGTCATTGGTGTCTGCACTTGAACTTGGTCTTGTACTTGTTCACTATAGCTGCATTTAAGTTGTTACTTGACCCACTTGAACTTGAGTCAGTGGTCTTGTTGAAGTCCAGTTTTGTAAGACTGTTGTACCATGATTTTGAACTTGCCTTAAGTATAATTTGGGACTAGTTTATATGATGATGTTTGGTTGGTTTGTATATGACACTTCACTGCTGTCTGCATTTAATAATTCGTGAGATGATCGAGTTGCTGTCATTATTGTTGGCACTGACTTCATCATGTTGACATTCTTTTATCTGGTGGTTGTTGACCCTATGTGCTTCGACTTTGGTATTAAGTCTTGTTCAGAATTATGATGTTAGTACTGTCCAGTTACAGTATTATTTATGTTTTACAATTCGTACACTCATGTTTTTGGAGACTGTTTGCATCCAGTTGCATTTTAGTCTTCATATATATGTATGCAGTCATGCATGTATATACATCATTTGATATGTATATATGTATGTTTGAATTTGCATTTTTTTTGTTCTTGAAGTTATTGACTTGGTTTTGGACATGTTGTTTATCACTTCAGTTGTTGCACTAAAAAGACAGTAGCATTCATGTAGCTTGTGATTTGATGTGCATACATTTGTCTTTCAGATCTGATGCATACTGTTTAGTAGTCTTTAGTCTTGGTTTTACTTCTGGTTGTCCAGATGCATTGTTTAGTGCTGTTTCACTTGAACTGTTTTCAAAGCTTGATGTTGCTTCTTGAGCTTGAAACTGTTTTTATTTCATGTACCTGTGTACATGCACAATTTCATTGGGCAGCGATCATTGATATGTTGGTCGAGTCCATTTTCACTTGTGTTGAATCTGATTTTGATTTGACCTTGTGCACTCGAGTTGGCGAGGCAGTGCGCATGTATGTACGTGTGTACTGCAGCCACTGAGATTTGACAGATTTTAAATGATATTTCCTTTGTTTTTGATTCATTGATCTTTTGTGTTTTTCGTATGTCGTATTGGAGAGGCCGTGCACGCGTGCGTGTACTGCAGCCAATCAAAAAAATTGATGTTTTAATTGATGTTTTTCTATTGTTGTTTCTAAAATTGTTTTAATGTTGAAAATTCAAAATATTTTGAATCGTATTTTGATTTGGTTTAAATTGATAATTTTTGTTGTTAATCGCCGTTTTCGGCAATTCCATTCTTTTCTAAATCATCTTCATTTAGGAATCTGTGCATCTATCTCTACTGATATTTTAAATCTGCTAATTTATTGTTTAACACTATTTAGTGTTAAAATTTTCGTTATCCGATTTCTTTGTTAAAAGGATTGGATAGGCGGGAATTATTGTGACTGTCGTCTATTTGATTATTACTGCTTATATGCACTAATAACTGAGTTTGAATTAGACTGACTTGTGTATTATTTTCTTTTGAATGTAATACTCGGGTCAGACCGAGTATTTTTACAGCTTGAAGATTTTCGAGCAGCGAAGTTAGAGAGAGGGTAAAAGAATCATTTAGTTCAGGAAATTTTGTATTTAAAAAAAGATATTCCGCTGTATCAGTTAATTACATTGTATAAACTCTGATGTATGTATTCTAAAAGATTTATAGTAATGAAATATTATTATTCTGTGTTTCTGTGGCTGATTCTGTTCAAATTACATAAACTAGATAACAATCTGTCTTTTTGAACGTTTCGAGTTGGTTTAATTACCAACTGGAGGCGGTCAGAAGGGGGGAATGTTACACGATTAATATTCTTTTATTTATTAAATTTGATTTCAATTGAAACGACAATTGAAATATGCTGCTGTAGTTATTTACACTATTATATAAGATATTACCTATATCAGTTCGTCTGTGACATCTGACACCATTATCTGTTATTTATGAAATGATAATCCAGTTTGGTTGATAAATGATTGATGTTTGATGTTGACAATGGATGTTAAATTGTTAATGTTGTAAGTAATAAATAATTTGAAATTGAAATTGACGTAGAATAGTTAGATTTGATATATGTGTTAAATCTGTTTTGATGACATTTGCATAATATGACCCATTTAAAATGTTTAATTACTTGACACGTAATAATATGGTTAATTACACCTTGAACCATTTGAATGTATGTTGCATTAATTTATGTAGTATAAATTGAATAATAGATACCAAGTGAAGAACTGCATAAAATATTAGTGCAATAATCTTTAATCTACATGAAATGATAGTGTAGATTCTAGAAATAATTATATTAATTTGCACAAACAACAATGTAAATTGTTACGATTATTTCGGGATTATTTGAATTGATTATTTGATAGTTGTTATCGCTTGTTTATTTACTTTGACACCATCCCAGTTATCACACTGCAAGTTCCCTTTTGTTATGCTTTGATTTGTGAATTGAAATGGAATCGGGTTGAATAGATAAATACCCAAAATAAAAACTTTGACCTAGGATAGAGAATTAAATAAAAACCGATTGGTCAATAATTTGGTTTAAAAATAAAATAAAGATTTTATTTGAATAAATGATATGGTTTTGAAATGAAGTTGAAATTTGAATTTTAATGAAAGGAAAATGTTAATATTTAATAATCTGAAACAAAATATTAACATAGTAGTTGATGAAAGAACATTGTTTTGAATTTAATTAATAATTAAGTTTGGAATTATTTAATAATTGAGTTTGGAATTATTTAATAATTAAGTTCTGTATAAATTAAGTTTTGAAATTTGTAACCAAGTAAACGAATAAATGATAATTGAATTTTCTTTAAAAAGGAATAAAAGTGTGATTTATTGAAATTAATGTAAGACTTGAAATGTAAAGAATTTGATTTGACGAATCTAATTTAATTGAATTTGTAAGTTGATATAATGGAATTGAACTTAAGTAATTGATTTAATGAATTGGAAATTAAATAGAAATTATTTTGAATGACAAATTTACTTAATAAATATTGAATAAAATCGATCAATGAATTTAAATTGATTCGAATGTTAAATTAAATCGATTTAAATGATTTTGGAATGAAATTTATTTACGAACTTGAATCAATATTTCAATTGTTTTAAAGGAAATTGAAATTGAATTATAAGATTTTGAAATTATGAATTTGGAAGTTTTGAAACGTAAATTATGGAAATTGTTTTAGAAAGACAAATGAAATGTTGGTTGACAAATTCAAATTGAAATTGAAATTGACTTGGTTTTGAAATAAATAAACGACCAATCGGTGTAATAATCACGAAAGTTATTAAAGAGACCGGAATCGGTTAGGGACATACTCACTGTCTAAACCGAAAACCACTGTAATAACTATACGCGGAGTGTGATCCAGAATGAAGTGGTTGGAATGATGTACATTGATGACTGAAGAAAGAGAACAATAATGGATAGCCTTGACACTTGTGTCAAATTGGAAATGACTACAACAGGAGCCGGGCCGGGCCAAATGGGGTCAGCTACCTCGAGCGAACACACTTCTTCGAAAACTACTCATTACTTATTATCGATTGGTGCACCCTCGAAATTTTGGGAGTGTTGTTTCGCGGTGTTGCGATCGCTGCGGCGATGCGTTCTCACCAGTCCGGATTAGGCAAACGGTAGTTTCACTACCTTGGGTATTGCCTCATGTGCCTTGTCATACTTGTATCCCTATATACGCGACCACTACGATTTGTTTTGTGTTATACCTATGGAGTACTCCATGATATCCCACTAGTTTACGGTGGAGTTTACAGTGCTGTATAGTCTATAACGCTTATATAAAATGTGTTAAGGGGAATAATGGTAACGCCTTAACACTATTTTGATATTTTATATTACTGATAGGCATTTTCTACTTATCGTACACTACTACATAGTAGATAGTTTAATGGATCCTTAAAGGATGGTTATTCCCATAATCCTTTGAGTTACTTGTATTTTAGTTGCTATTTCACTTGAGTTGGATTTATTGATATAAGAATGTTAATCCTGACTCGAGTGTTTTGTGTTTTGTTTTACGCTCGGGTCAGACTGAGTGTACCAGTATTCAAGACTCACCTTTGGAGTTGGAGCTTCGCTTGGAGATCCAGCTTTCAGATATCCAGTTGATTCTAGTGATTGTATTCTGATTCTTGTATTTGACTATTGTATTCGAGACATCTGTTGATATGTATATAGTAGCTTCATGAACTACTATCTTTTGTTTCCGCTGTATTTATTACTCTGTGTATGTGATCTGTGATTATTTTATTTACTGTATATGCTCAGTTTTGCCAAATTTAAATTAACTATTCGGTATTTTGAATTATTCAAGTCCGACATGTGCGGATGCGAATAGTCTAAAATAGCGGGTTGTTACACTATGTGATCGAGCAAGCGATTGGAATTGATATTGCATACGGATAGTCCATATACATTGTATAGATTTTAGTATATTAGTATACTATGTTTGTTGGCTTAGGAAGAGTTTAAGGAATGACTCTTCGATTTGTTCTAAGACGGTATGAATAATCGTCCAAGTAATAAATTAGGGTTGTTGAGCAAAAGGTACGCTTAGTGGATTGATCGTCATCCTTATGCGATGAGAGGGTATGACTTGAGAAAACCATGAGCTTTGTTTGATAAGGATTTCAGTACCATTAATTATTAATGCATGGCTGCTTATTCGTTGCCCATGTTGGAATTTCGAGGACGAAATATTCTAAGTGGAGGAGAATGTAATGATCCGGAATTTCGGACACTTCGTATATAAATGTCTGAATTATTTAAATATTTGAATCTTAGATTAAATGTTATTAAAATAATTTAATAAGCTCTTTAACCCCTTTTAAATCATAACTAATTATGGGAAATTTATTTTGGAAAAATGTTTAAAAAATATATTCTTCGAAGAGAAATCAATAATTTAACCGAAAATCGGTTTATCGTAAATAGCTTTTCGATCGATATAAGTTGTTACAATTCTTTTGCTCTTAACTAATGATCAATTAAAACAATAGCAACTAATTAACATGCTCTCCTCTTTACTAATCTTGGAATGTTCTAGAAAGTACTAATAGGATAAGAGATATTAATATGGTTAGGATAAATTAGTAAAATGTATAAAGGAGAAGTGACATAAAGTTGTCATGAGAAGATGTAACTAATGTTATTAGGGTTGTGAGGGGGTTTTGGTCATTCTCTATTCACATGCCTAAGCCTATATAAAAAGGGGTAACCTTTAGGAATAAATCGCAAAAAACTACAAAGCTTGAGTTGTAACAATCAATGGATTTTCTTCTCTTCATCTCTTATGTTCTAAAAAGAAATAGTTGAAAATCATCGCCAAATCACTTCAAACTTTTCCAAAAGGCTTAGTATGATATTATAAAACCTTCTACCATGTTAGAAGTTGAAAATTGGAGCCAAACTCCCGAAGGAGCCATAGGCCATGAGCACTCTATGAGGAATGGAGGAGATTGAACAAGGTGGAAGCAAGGAGGAGGAGGAATGGTGGTTACAAGGATGGGTCTTGGCTTGGGTTCTTGGGGTTGATTGTTTGAGTAGTTAAAGTTAAGTTAACTCCTTACTTTAAATGCAAAATATAATGCATAAATGTTAGTATTTGACTGTGCTAATGTTGTTTGAATTGTTGTTTACTTATGTTGAAAACAATGGTTGTAACTTCTTCATTTAAAAGCAAGTGACATATGTGATCCATGTACATGGGCTTAAAACAAACTTGGAATGAACATATATGACATGTGACTTGATCTTGAACAAAGCACATAGGTTATAGATAGACTTTGGTTTAGTTTTGACTCAGATTTAGAAGCCCATTTATAGCAATAGTCGTTATAGAAGCAGTTTGGATTTGCCTTGTTTTTGGCAATTGTTATGGAACTTTGTAGAGAGATCCTTAGGGGTTTCTCTCCATATTTATAATTTTTATATATTTTTTTTTTCTATTAAAATATCGTATAGTGAAAAGTATAGTAACATCTTGAAAATAGCCAAAACATCACTAGTGCAAAACTGCCCCGTTTACACTTGATTTTTGGACTTCAAACGTTGAAAAGATATTTAGATTTAAGTATTTTGTTTCATTCTTTTTATAAAGGGTTACAAACTAATTTTAGAGTATTTTAAAAATGGTTTGCGGTACTTGTGAATTTATAAAAATTAGTTGTGTATTTTCAAGAAGAGGTATGTTTTTAACATGTCGTTTTTAGGTTTCAAATGATTTTTCAAATTTGATAGTTTCAAGTGATATTTAATGGAATATTTTACAACATATTATAAGTATTTTGGAGTATAAATATCTTATATAAGTATCTTGGAAAATATCCCATATAAATATCTTGGTTTAGATTATAAAACAAAAGGTAAGAAAGGGGTTAGTAATTGCTTAATAGTCAAATGGTTAAAAAAATTAATTACTCATTAGAAAAGTAATTAACTATGCTTAAGACTAATAATCCGACGAAGTAATATTATCTATTTGTGAGAGTTAAGATTGATGCTGAGTAGGGATGGAGTAATAAAACTCTAACCAACCGGTCTTCCCACTTAAATGAGGAATAGGTAAGTGGAATATGTCGGAAATGTGTTAATCATGTTGATTTCAATGTTGGAGCCTCCATTCTATGATTTCAATGATGACAACTATACAATATCATATATATACATATACACTAACATATGCAGGTATTCAAGATATCCAGCACATCAAAGAAAATATGATTTGAAGATTATAAGAAGAGTATTTATGAAAGTAGTATATAGAAGAAAATGTACAATCTCCAATGAAGTGACTCACATAAGAAATCTTGAATTTACATGCTCAGACGTCTGTAGTCAACAGTCAGACGTCTGCAGTTAGTTTCAGAAAAATTTCTGAAACATACTCCAGACGTCTGATCTATACTGCAGACGTCTGGTTACGGATATTTTTTTTAACAGCTCTATTTTTTGAAAGATTACGAAACCATAAAATTAAACTTATTCTTCTACAAATAGTTGCAACCTTTCATCAATGGTTTCCAGTCACTTCTCTTCAATCATAACTCTTCAAATCCTATAAATAGTATCAAATTGATTTGAGAATTACTTACTTAACTTACTGATTTTTGTTCTCTTGAATTATCTCTATCAAGTCGATTTCTGAAACTTAATTTCTAACATTCTCAAATCAAACTATAACCACTGTTTATACTGGTTATATTCTTCCTCAAATTTGCGCTCTCACACTTACACAATCACTCAAAGGAGATTATAGGAAGTTGTGTATTATCAGTCAATATCAGTGTTGATCAGAACACAAGATTGTCAGAAAAGTTATTGTAAAAAGACCTGTTCCTCCGGGTAAAGCAAGGGTATTTGGATAGTGAAATACCGAAGGGGAGCTTCGGGACTGGACGTAGGACGGGAGGTCCGAACCAGTATAAAAACTCTGGTGTGATCGTTTTTATTTCTATTTACATTTACCTATCTGCATATATCTTTGCTATACTATTAGTACACTTGCACATTAGTAACATATATACGATCCGTAAGAATTAGACTTATTGTTTATGGAAATCATTAATACTTCACTCTTGGGTGAGAAATAGTGAAGTTGGAATGTCAGAAATAAGTTAAGCATACAAATTGTGATTTGTATAAGAAATTGTCTTCAGAACTTGATAATTAACTAGCCCTTGCTGAAATTGATTGAATACGAACTTAGATCTTTAAAACAAAAGTTTTTAAAGATAGTAACAAATCGAAAAATGGTTTGTTGTGGCGATGTGTTAATCACGTTCGTCTTGAACCCTTTTTGATTGTACGTAAGAATGTAAATAGATCTTTAAAAAATGATTTAAATATAAGCAAAAGCAAAATGGTTTTGGGTTTATAGTGATAATATTTAAGTAACATCCCTGTTAAACCTTTTGAATGGATTTATGAAAGCAGTTGTTGAAACCTGCCTTCTTCGATTTTAATACGACAACTATATATTTCAATCTATATACTATTATGTCAAATATTCTTTCAGGAATCGTCAAAAGAAGCTATTATCATCAACAAGATTAAAGGTCTTAAAAAATCTATTTAGATATATATGTACAATCTCTGATATGGTGATGAAACACACACACACACAAATATACTTTTGAAAATCATGCTTTAAAATAAATATAAAAAGGTATTTTCAAAATTATATATTTTCTCAAGTTCAAAAATACTAAAATGGACAAAGGAACAAAACAGTACAGAAATAGACGTCTGTATATTAATTCAGACGTCTGACATCAATATCAGACGTCTAAATTAATATAACAGACGTCTGAACTCTATGGTTTTAATGGCTCTATTTCTATATGAAATAGACGTCTGTCAATTTAATAACAGACGTCTGTCACCCTAGACAGACGTCTGAATTAAAAGACAGACGTCTAAATTAACTGTTTTTGTTTTCCTTTTACTTTTTCGAAATTCAAAATTATTCAGACATCTGTCACTTTTATCTCAGACATCTGAACTTGACGAACTGAAGCATCTCTTCATAAAATATCAAAATCTGAAGAGTTGTCTTCTTCACCAAGAGTTGCACTTCTTCAAATAGTTGCAACTATTGAATTAAAACTATTCAACACTATAAATAGAGATGAAAATTCACTATTTCAACAACTAATTCTTTCTATCTATTCTGATCTTATATTGTTATAATATCAAGTGATTTTCAATTCTCTACTTCCTATCTTTTGCACATTCAAATCATCATATCAAGAAGATTATAGGAAGGGTGTACTACATTGACTATATTCGTGTTATTCAAAGAACACACAAGTCAAGAAACAATTTACCAAATTGTATTTGAAGTCCTATTCGGTTGCTTAGGCGGAAAAGTCCTGTTCGGTTGCTCAGGCGGTGTAATACCTGTTCCTCCGGGTTAAGTGAGGGTATTCGAGAAATTCCAGAAGCAGTCTGGGACTGGACGTAGAACGAGAAGTTCGAACCAGTATAAAAATCTCTGTTGTCATTTTTATTACTGCCATTTACTATTATTTATAATTCCGCACTTGCTAGTCGTAGTTTAACTATATTATCGATCCACATATAGACTTTCATTTGGTATCAAAGCAAGGTCATCACATAACTATAACATAGTTATCTGATATATTTTTTAAAATATGGACAATAACACTAGCAACAGTTTTACTGAGGGACAAGCCACTACACGACCACCATTGTTTAACGGATTAAATTATAGTTATTGGTCAACTAGAATGAGAATTTTTATGCAAGCAAGTGGATTTGAAACTTGGAATATCATTCAAACTGAATATCATATTCCTACTACAGGATATGCTGCTTTGTCTAATACACAAAAACTTGATGCTACAGCAAACGCAAAAGCAATGAACATGTTATTTTGCGCATTAGGCAAAAATGAATTTAATCAAGTTAGTATTTGTAAAACTGGATATGAAATTTGGAATACTCTTAAGGTTACACACGAAGGAACAAATAAAGTAAAACAAAGCAAGATCTCTATGCTTAAAAACCAATTTCAAAACTTTAGGATGAAACAAGGAGAAAGTATTAGTGAAATGTACTCTAGATTCCAGGATATTTATCACTCACTTTTAGCTTTAGAAGTCACTTTTACTGAATCTGATGTTGTATCAAAAATCCTTAACTCTTTAACTGATGAATGGGAACGAAAAGTCTTAGCTATCGAGGAAGCTAATGATATTTCAACCATAAAAACAGAAGAGTTAATAGGAAATCTAATGTCTTATGAAGTAAATTTGCAGGCAAGACGAGCACAAGCACAGGACAAGAAAACTATCGCTTTTCAAGCAGAAAAAGAAGACTCTGAATTAGAAGATGATATGGCATTTATAGCTAAGAATTTCAAAAAGTTTTTAAAATTCAAAAAGAGTAATAAATTTGGAAATAACAAGGGTTTTAATAAGCCATCAAGCTCATCTCTTGAATGCTACGAATGTCACAAGAAGGGTCACATAAAGAAAGATTGTCCTGATCGGAAGAAAGAAAATAATCTCAAAAAGGACAAATATAAAAAGAAACAAGCCTTCTCAGTTACATGGGATGATACAGAATCTTCTTCATCAGACAGTGATAATGACAGTGATTCAGAACAAGCCAACGTTTGTTTTATGGCAACAAATGATGATGTAAGTGATCTAACTTTTGACGATTTAATAGAAATAAACTCTGAATTGTTAGATAAACTTAGAATTCTAAAGAGTAAATATAAAGATGCTTTAGGAAAATTAAATAGAACTGAAATAGAAACTGACATGTTAAAAGATGAAAAGAAAATATTAGAGGAAGAGTTAGTAAAATCTCAAGAATCTTATGTTAATATAACATCTCAATTGACTGATTTAAGCAGTGAAATAGAAAAACAGAAATATGAGAATGTTAAATTAGAAAAAGAGAATTATGATTTAAACTCTAATATTAAAACACTTGATATAGAAGTATCAAATCTTAAAACAAAACTGGAAAATATTTCTAAAAATGTTTCTAAATTTAACAGTGGAAGAGAGAGTCTCTCTAAAATAATTGAGAATTCTCAAACTTGTTCAAATAAAAAGGGATTAGGATATAAACCAATACAAAAGCATTCTAAAAATAATGGTTCTTTATATACAAATTTTAAGAAAAAGAAATCTATATCTGTTCAAAAATCTTCTTCAAAAATTATTCATCCAAAATCAATTATGATTTGGGTTCCAAAAACTAATAATAATTTGATTAGGAAAAACTACATTAAATCTTTTATTATATCTGTACATAAGAATGAGAATTTTATTTTTAAAGGGAACTCTAAACCCAACTGGGTTTGGCTTCCTAAGATTTAACCCTTAGGACCCTATAGAGGAAGTGGGTACCAATAGAATTTCAATATTTTTTGCAGGTACCGATTAAGAAAAGAGGAAAATGGATTCTAGACAGTGGTTGCTCAAAACATATGACAGGCGACAAGAATATGTTAACTAACATTATCTACTCAGATGGAGGATCTGTCACTTTTGGAGATAATTCAAAAGGTTACATCATCGGCAAAGGCGATGTGAGCAATGACGGTACATCTAAATTACCTCTTATTACAAATGTCTTATTAGTTAAAAATTTAAAACATAACTTACTAAGTATTAGTCAATTATGTGATAAAGGTTTTAACATAGTATTTTCTGAAAATAAATGCAATATTTTTTATCATAACAAAAATATCATTTTCGAAGGAGTAAGAGATCATAATATTTATATTTTAAATATGAAAATAAATCATAATACAAATATGTGCTTATTAGTCAAAGAAAATGATCCTTGGCTATGGCATAAAAGATTTTGTCATATAAATTTCAAAGCTATTAATAAATTATCCAAAAATAATTTGGTAAAAGGATTACCTAAAATGAATTTTAAGGTAAATAGCATTTGTGATGCTTGTCAACTAGGAAAGCTAACTAAATCTACTTTTAAATCCAAGAAGATCATCTCAACTTTGCAACCTCTTGAATTGTTGCATCTAGACTTATTTGGACCAACTCAGACTCAATCTATTAATCACAATAGATATGTCTTTGTAATAGTTGATGACTTCTCTAGATATACTTGGACTTTATTTATGAAAAACAAAAGTGATACTTTTGAAAATTTCAAAATCTTTGCTAAACGTTTTCAAAATATTAAAAATCTAAAAATTAAAAATATTAGAAGTGATCATGGAGGAGAATTTGAAAATGAAATGTTTGAGAAGTTCTGTAATAAAAAAGGAATATTTCATAACTTTTCATTTCCAAGAACGCCTCAACAAAATGGAGTTGTTGAACGTAAAAATAGAACACTTCAAGAATGTGCTAGGACTTTATTGAATGGAACCACTCTTCCAAAACAATTTTGGGCAGAAGCCGTTGCTACTGCTTGTTATGTCCTAAATCGTGTATCTATTCGACCTTTAACTAAACATACTCCATATGAACTCTTCATCGGTAGAAAACCTAATATATCTTACTTTAAAGTTTTTGGTTCTAAATGTTTTGCTTTAAATACAAAAGATCAATTAGGTAAGTTTGATCCAAAATCGGATGAATGTATATTCATCGGATATTCCGAACGAAGCAAAGCATATAGAATCTATAATATAAGAACTAAATCTATTGAAGAAACACTTCATGTATCATTTGATGAAAATTTCAAAATTAAAACAAATGATGATGAAGACATTGTAACAAATTCAAATTCTACTTTTGACAGCAATACACCTGACAATATCACTTCTATAAACCAATTTGAAACTGAATTAAAATCTCCACCAAGAATTTTAAAAGATCATCCAATTCAAAATATTATAGGAGAAATTGATGAAAGAGTTAAAACTAGAAATCAGCTAAATCAAATGGGTCATATAGCGTTTCTTTCTAATATAGAACCTAAAAATATTAAGGAAGCCTCAACTGATGATTATTGGATTATTGCGATGCAAGAAGAACTAAACCAATTCGAAAGAAATGACGTTTGGGATTTAGTTCCACGACCAACTGATCAAACAGTTATTGGCACTAAATGGGTTTTTAAAAATAAAGCTGATGAAAATGGTAATATCACTAGAAATAAAGCTAGATTAGTTGCTCAAGGATATAATCAGGAAGAAGGAATTGACTATGAAGAAACATTTGCTCCTGTCGCAAGATTAGAAGCAATACGAATTCTATTAGCCTATGCTTGCTTTCATGATTTCAAATTATATCAAATGGATGTTAAAAGTGCTTTTTTAAATGGATTTATTAAAGAAAATGTTTATGTTGAACAACCTCCCTTGTTTATACACGAACAATTTCCAGAACATGTTTATAAACTTAAAAAGGCTTTATATGGTTTGAAACAAGCACCTCGTGCTTGGTATGATCGTTTAAAAACTTATTTAATCAATTCTGGTTTTGAAATTGGAAAGGTTGATCAAACTCTTTTTATTAAGAAAAAGAAACATGATATTTTAATTGTTCAAATTTATGTAGATGATATTACTTTTGGATCAACTAATGATAAATTATGTCAAGAATTTTCTAAAATAATGACAAATGAATTTGAAATGTCTCATATGGGAGAATTAACATATTTTCTTGGACTTCAAATTAAACAAATTAATAATGGTATTTTTATAAATCAAGAAAAATATTGTAATAATTTAATCAAACGCTTTGGTATGGAAAATACCTCTGCCAAACCAACTCCTATGAGTACAACCATACATCTTGAAAAAGATGAAAATGGCAAGAGTGTAGACCAAAAGTTATATCGAAGTATGATTGGATCGTTATTATATTTAACTGCTAGTAGACCCGATATAATGATGAGTGTCTGTTTGTGTGCACGATTTCAAGCCGATCCTAAAGAATCACATATTAGAGCAGTGAAACGTATTTTACGTTATCTCAACAAAACCAAAGATTTTGGACTATTTTATCCGAAAGAATGTCCTTTTGAATTAGTATCATATAGTGATGCTGATTTTGGAGGAAGTCGGACGGATAGAAAAAGTACAAGTGGGACTTGTCACTTCATTGGACGGTCTCTAGTATCTTGGTTCAGTAAGAAACAAAATTGCGTATCACTTTCTACTTGTGAAGCAGAATATATATCTGCAGCCTTGGCATGTGCTCAAGTAATTTATATGCAACAAACTCTTCAAGATTTTGGTTTTAACTTATCTAAATCTACAATCTTCTGTGATAACTCTAGTGCTATTAATTTATCTAAAAATCCAGTAAATCATTCACGGACAAAACATATTGATATTCGTTACTTGATCTTGAACAAAGCACATAGGTTATAGATAGACTTTGGTTTAGTTTTGACTTAGATTTAGAAGCGCATTTATAGCAATAGTCGTTATAGAAGCAGTTTGGATTTGCCTTGTTTTTGGCAATTGTTATGGAACTTTGTAGAGAGATCCTTAGGGGTTTCTCTCCATATTTATAATTTTTATATATATGTTTCTTTCTATTAAAATATCGTATAGTGAAAAGTATAGTAACATCTTGAAAATAGCCAAAACATCACTAGTTCAAAACTGCCCCGTTTACACTTGATTTTTGGACTTCAAACGTTGAAAAGATATTTAGATTTAAGTATTTTGTTTCATTCTTTTTATAAAGGGTTACAAACTAATTTTAGAGTATTTTAAAAATGGTTTGCGGTACTTGTGAATTTATAAAAATTAGTTGTGTATTTTCAAGAAGAGGTATGTTTTTAACATGTCGTTTTTAGGTTTCAAATGATTTTTCAAATTTGATAGTTTCAAGTGATATTTAATGGAATATTTTACAACATATTATAAGTATTTTGGAGTATAAATATCTTATATAAGTATCTTCGAAAATATCCCATATAAATATCTTGGTTTAGATTATAAAACAAAAGGTTAGAAAGGGGTTAGTAATTGCTTAATAGTCAAATGGTTAAAAAAATTAATTACTCATTAGAAAAGTAATTAACTATGCTTAAGACTAATAATCCGACGAAGTAATATTATCTATTTGTGAGAGTTAAGATTGATGCTGAGTAGGGATGGAGTAATAAAACTCTAACCAACCGGTCTTCCCTCTTAAATGAGGAATAGGTAAGTGGAATATGTCGAAAATGTGTTAATCATG
Source organism: Allium fistulosum (assembly GCA_030737815.1). Taxonomy (NCBI): domain Eukaryota; kingdom Viridiplantae; phylum Streptophyta; class Magnoliopsida; order Asparagales; family Amaryllidaceae; genus Allium; species Allium fistulosum. The sequence goes on from CM060907.1 coordinate 859,894,017, forward strand.
TTGATTTCAATGTTGGAGCCTCCATTCTATGATTTCAATGATGACAACTATACAATATCATATATATACATATACACTAACATATGCAGGTATTCAAGATATCCAGCACATCAAAGAAAATATGATTTGAAGATTACAAGAAGAGTATTTATGAAAGTAGTATATAGAAGAAAATGTACAATCTCCAATGAAGTGACTCACATAAGAAATCTGGAATTTACATGCTCAGACGTCTGTAGTCAACAGTCAGACGTCTGCAGTTAGTTTCGGAAAAATTTCTGAAACATACTCTAGACATCTGATCTATACTGCAGACGTCTGGTTATGGATATTTTTTTAACGGCTCTATTTTTTGAAAGATTACGAAACCATAAAATTAAACTTATTCTTCTACAAATAGTTGCAACCTTTCATCAATGGTTTCCAGTCACTTCTCTTCAATCATAACTCTTCAAATCCTATAAATAGTATCAAATTGATTTGAGAATTACTTACTTAACTTACTGATTTTTGTTCTCTTGAATTATCTCTATCAAGTCGATTTCTGAAACTTAATTTCTAACATTCTCAAATCAAACTATAACCACTGTTTATACTGGTTATATTCTTCCTCAAATTTGCGCTCTCACACTTACACAATCACTCAAAGGAGATTATAGGAAGTTGTGTATTATCAGTCAATATCAGTGTTGATCAGAACACAAGATTGTCAGAAATGTTATTGTAAAAAGACCTGTTCCTCCGGGTAAAGCGAGGGTATTTGGATAGTGAAATACCGAAGGGGAGCTTCGGGACTGGACGTAGGACGGGAGGTCCGAACCAGTATAAAAACTCTGGTGTGATCGTTTTTATTTCTATTTACATTTACCTATCTGCATAAATCTTTGCTATACTATTAGTACACTTGCACATTAGTAACATATATACGATCCGTAAGAATTAGACTTATTGTTTATGGAAATCATTAATACTTCACTCTTGGGTGAGAAATAGTGAAGTTGGAATGTCAGAAATAAGTTAAGCATACAAATTGTGATTTGTATAAGAAATTGTCTTCAGAACTTGATAATTAACTAGCCCTTGCTGAAATTGATTGAATACGAACTTAGATCTTTAAAACAAAAGTTTTTAAAGATAGTAACAAATCGAAAAATGGTTTGTTGTGGCGATGTGTTAATCACGTTCGTCTTGAACCCTTTTTGATTGTACGTAAGAATGTAAATAGATCTTTAAAAAATGATTTAAATATAAGCAAAAGCAAAATGGTTTTGGGTTTATAGTGATAATATTTAAGTAACATCCCTGTTAAACCTTTTGAATGGATTTATGAAAGCAGTTGTTGAAACCTTCCTTCTTCGATTTTAATGCGACAACTATATATTTCAATCTATATACTATTATGTCAAATATTCTTGCAGGAATCGTCAAAAGAAGCTATTATCATCAAGAAGATTAAAGGTCTTAAAAATCTATTTAGATATATATGTACAATCTCTGATATGGTGATGAAACACACACACACACACAAATATACTTTTGAAAATCATGCTTTAAAATAAATATAAAAAGGTATTTTCAAAATTATATATTTTCTCAAGTTCAAAAATACTAAAATGGACAAAGGAACAAAACAGTACAGAAATAGATGTCTGTATATTAATTCAGACGTCTGACATCAATATCAGACGTCTAAATTAATATAACAGACATCTAAACTCTATGGTTTTAATGGCTCTATTTCTATATGAAATAGACGTCTGTCAATTTAATAACAGACGTCTGTCACCCTAGACAGACGTCTGAATTAAAAGACAAACGTCTAAATTAACTGTTTTTGTTTTCCTTTTACTTTTTCGAAATTCAAAATTATTCAGACATCTGTCACTTTTATCTCAGACATCTGAACTTGACGAACTGAAGCATCTCTTCATAAAATATCAAAATCTGAAGAGTTGTCTTCTTCACCAAGAGTTGTACTTCTTCAAATAGTTGCAACTATTGAATTAAAACTATTCAACACTATAAATAGAGATGAAAATTCACTATTTCAACAACTAATTCTTTCTATCTATTCTGATCTTATATTGTTATAATATCAAGTGATTTTCAATTCTCTACTTCTTATCTTTTGCACATTCAAATCATCATATCAAGAAGATTATAGGAAGGGTGTACTACATTGACTATATTCGTGTTATTCAAAGAACACACAAGTCAAGAAACAATTTACCAAATTGTATTTGAAGTCCTATTCGGTTGCTTAGGCGGAAAAGTCCTGTTCGGTTGCTCAGGCGGTGTAATACCTGTTCCTCCGGGTTAAGTGAGGGTATTCGAGAAATTCCAGAAGCAGTCTGGGACTGGACGTAGAACGAGAAGTTCGAACCAGTATAAAAATCTCTGTTGTCATTTTTATTACTGCCATTTACTATTATTTATAATTCCGCACTTGCTAGTCGTAGTTTAACTATATTATCGATCCACATATAGACTTTCAGCAGTTAGATCCTTAAAATGGATATTTTGTAGGAAATAATTAATGGAATCTTTTGGAAAAAAAGATAGAAAAGTAGAAGTTTATTAGATAAAGAAAGTTTATTAATAAAAGAGTTTTAATTAATAAAAAGGATGAACTAAATGGAAGCGATTAGGAGTTGCTTAAGTAACTTAATCATGCTTTGTGTAGCTTGATTGTGTTTTGGATGATGATAGTGTTCTGTATGTTTATTCCTTTATGGAAAGTAAACAAAACTTGGTTTCCATTTAGAAACATCAATCTTATACCAGATAGTCGATTAGTTGACTGTCGAATTGAAATAACATTAACTTAGGAAATTATAGAAATGCTTTACGATTTCATATCTATGAGAACCCCCAAGGAGGAGCATTAGTACGAAACGTCACTAGCTTTCGCTTACTTTTAAGGGAACCAAAATTGAGTTAACTAGAAAATTCATCGATTGGTTTTGAAGAGACTAAGATCGATAAGTGCTTTACTTATCGAATACCACTTCAAAACTAGTATACAAGTTCTATGTTTTGGAAGCGATTATGAAGTGGAATGTTGTAGAGTTAAATTATCAATCCTAAGGTTAAAGTCTAAGGGAGAGTTTACATTAACATTTCCAACAATGCTATCGCGTAGGACTGTCTATCTTGAGGAGTACTCCAAGAAAGAGGATAGCGTTAGCATTCGTCAAATACTAATGCGAGGAACCTATGTTAGGCTCGAGATCTGTTCATGATGCTCAAATCCATGTAGCGATTCGTCATCTATTCGAGATGAAGGAATCCATTGAGAGATTTTGTTCTGTTCGACTGAGGAAGACTCATGTAAAAGATGCCAAACGCGGACTCGACATCGAAAATGGCTAAAGACAGGATATGATGCAAATTTGGGGTTTGGCTAACCCATGACAGGGTATTACCAACTCCATATCTTGAGTACGCTTATCGATGTTGCTCGCGGGAGTTGATGGTATTTGGTTCTATGCGGTTCATGTAAATGTTTGGGCATGGGCCTTTGTGTTTACTTTTTGGTATATATTTTATCTAGAGATATACGACCGTCGGAAAATAATTTTTGATCCTTATAAGGGTTCAAATTCGGCTTCCCCAAAGTGATCTTCGTGGAAAATCCATTATGCGAACGTTCCTTATCGATTTTGGTTGTACCTCTATTATGATGGAATGTAATCAATGTAATCGTTTCCGCTATGATTAGTATTTATTTTAGACCTTATACATTATTATAATATTACTGAATTCTCAATAAACGGTTTGGTTATCGTGAGGTGAAAGCATGTTCGTATTTATGTGTAGCATTTTCTTATGAGATACCTTTATTTTAAAAGGTTTACATAATTTTAAAAATTCATTTGATTTATGTTTTCTCACGTTGTTTACCAGACTGATCCCGGTGTTATTTTCCTATAATACTCTGGTTAGCCCCATGTCTGTTTCTAGATTTAGCCATGGATGATTTGGTGCTTCTGGAGATGAGCTGGATGATTTCCTACCATGGTATTTATTTCAGCTACATTGTTTTGTGTGTGTATATTAGTATTTGTAAGCACAAGTTTTTATAACTGTCAAGGTTGATCGTACCTTTGAAAAACTTTGTATCTTAGAATGACAGTTTATACCGTCTTTTAATATTATATATGATCGTTCCATTATGAGATTCTGATATTATGTTCTCTTCTTTCTTATTATATTTATTTTTCTTTTTATTTTACCATAACAATTCGTCTTTCAGCACTTGAGTGCTCAGCACATGAATATCGTAGATGTATTAGTATCGACATTCGAGGGTCGACAAGACGAGTCGTTACATAGTACGTGATGAAAGTGATGGGTAGCTTTGTAAATAATAACCAAGATTCCACCTAAAAATATATGCGAGATAAAGATTGTTTGTGCATTGCCCAATTTTCTTTTTCAAATGATTCTCAACTAACTATAACAGTTAATCATGGATTTTGTAAACAATCTCCAAATCCATACTAAGATTGAAGAGAGACCGGTTCAATATATACATCATCTCTAACCAACACAAACTATGAGTGTAATTTGCATTTTACATGGAAAACCAGTTTAGGGTAGTAATTGTTGATCTTAGTAAAATGTTTATTGATATTGGATTCATATTCGGTGGTGTGTATAGAAGAAACTATAATATGTAATGGTTTCTTCATTGAACCAAAGCAAAGACACCCGTCAAATGCAACTGATATAGTAGACAATTATGGGTGAATATGTGAATAAGAGGTATAGACTTCATGCTTCATTTATTTTTTCTTTAGAAGCAATCGTTATCTGCCACAACCATACATCTAAATCGTAGGTTTGACGATGATTCCAACTTTTAAACCTATTATATTCCAACTTACAAAAGTAAAACACTTTTCAAAATAGTTACAATTACTGATTGTATATGAAGAAACAAAGCAATTCCTTTTAATTCGTAAAACCGATGTTTAATTTTCTTAGGAACGAATCAAACTAATACATATGCACAAAAATAAAAATATTCACACTTGTTAGATTCAAAACCAAATAAAAATAGTTTTGAAAAACCTCTCATTATATTTAAAAAGAGTTTTATAGGTTCAAGAGGTAATAACATATTTTAATATGATCCTTTTTTAATTACGCTATGCCATGCAATTTAATTTATGCAACCGATATCGTCTTCTGTCTCCAGATCCAACATTATTTTGGGTGACCATGGTGACTTGTATAGCAGTATTGATCTCCATCAACATGACGAGTTTAAGTTATTTAATCCTTGATTCATGGACAACACATGAAACATTCAGCATGACACATTTTGCATCAACCAGTAAGTTTGTCGAATCTGATGTTTCTTTAACAAATGTTCTTCATATCTAGTGTTGCTTTAACTAATGTCTCCAATCAAGGTTAATTTGCAACTAAAGAATAAGCTTAATTTTTGTAGTTTCACATAAGATATTTTGTTCGCAACTGTGTGATACTTTTCGTATTAGAGAAAATGAGACGACCCACCTTTCTGATCCCAGGGAACGACACTTAATACATCCTCGGTATTCGTGTGCCATTGCCTAAGCATCCGAAAGATAAGTTGTCTTGGAGTAAAATAAAGAACAGAACCAGACAGAATAGATAAACCTCACAACGGAGTGGTTACATATAATATAAAATGATATAGCACAAAAGGTTACTCTTTATAAGGAGTCAACAGAGTTATAAAAAATACTACATTTAACAAATTTGCAGCTATACATTCTAACTTTATATTTTTAAGATACAAAATACACCTACATAATCATACAGCAAAAATAAATAACTAGATAACTAAGGAGACACCTGCTTGATCACCATCTTTAAAGAGCTCTAAAGAAAACCTGATATTCTCGGACTACCCAAATATAATTGAGTACCTGAGAGTTTAGGGAAAATAAACAACTCAGGTTAGACAAAATGTTGGGTATGAGTAAAACTATGAAACAATTGGGGTGTATTTAAACAATAATAAGTGGGACCTCGCCGCTAACGTGGAACGGGTTTTCTCTTACATAAAAAACAACCAAACATAACAAAAATGGAAATGAACAATAGGGAACAAATCAAATAATAGACGATGGGATCTTTCTCACTAGGAAAATATTTATAGAGCAATTATATTCCAATTCTATATTACATCGTTCACTATAGCTGCATGCTACAATGTTCAAGAAATATTTATTTTGAAAATGCGATCACTTATTGAAAATAAAAGGATTTATATCTTGGCATATGATATGTAATAAGTGTTCCAATTTTTACAATAAGTAAAACATTCAGACTTGGAAGAGTGGAAAAAGTGTGAATGAAATTCCAAACTGGATAGGATGGATAAAACAAGACAATAATCCAAACTCGATAGAATGGACTAAATAAGATAATTATCCGAACTCGATCAAATGGACAAAACCAATAATTGAACACCACGAAGAGTGGTTGACTCTTCTCATTGTAATTAAAGAAAACAAATTCAAAAGATCGAGTCAAATAAGAAATGGAAATTTTCCAACAAATGACTAGGAGGGTGCTTCCCCCTTACCGAAGGTATACCTCTAGAAATATACTTGAGAACTCCGATGGCTCTCGAAAACGTCCAAGCCGGACCCCACCAACGGTTACTGAGAACCCGAGTATTTCATATCTCAATGCACAAAAACCGATTCCAATCTAGAATGGATGTGAAAATTATGTGAAAATACCCACATAGCTTGGCTTCCACTCGCTCTTTGAGTTTAGTCATTTCCAACAAAGGATAATAAAGCTCAAGTGAGCAACACATCATCTTAGAAGGACGAAATACAAAGAAGGCTGAGGTAACCAATTGTTGGAAAACCAACTATTGAGGATATAAAACGATCATATATGGAAATCAAGTCTTATGTACATGTCACCACTCATCGAATTTCAATTTGTACTATTTATTAGTTAACAATAATACCAAACAAGTCAAGATAGTGTTAACTCAAAGTCATGTCTCGCGATTATTATTAACTTTCGAAATAGTGACGAGTCTACTTCTTCGACTTTAGTGCTAAGTATACAAATAAATCGTTCCCATATAAGTGAATTGCTTTACGGGAATTAATTCATTTCCATAAACGAATCAAACCTTTTCTTTTAAAAACCTGAATTCGTGCTTGACCTCACATTACATGCATTAGCTTTAAAAAACTTTGTTTACAGAGTTTACTAACTTCAAAACATTAACTTAAAAAGGATTTAATAACTTAAAACAACCTTATTACATTGATTAATAAACTTTAAACTTAATCACACATTTTATTTTTGAACTTCAAATGTCTTCAAATAATAAAAAGGGTAAACCACATTTAAACCTTACTAATTCAATTAATTAGTAAAATATAATTTATTAAATTAATTAATTAATTACCATTATCTAAATGAATAACAAAGTCAAAACATCCTTTTGTTAGTCCATAGGATAGTGGTTTTGATGACAACAACTATAGAAGTGTTATAAAATATATATGTGCAGGAAATCTATATGTAGGTATCAACAAAAGAAGACTGTACAGTAAAGAAAACAAAATTGATGAAGACAAAGATCAAGAATTCAAGATTGAAGACTCATGAGATTCAAGATATTCAAGAGTTCAAGACAAATAATATAGTTAGGTTAGATATTTGTTAAAACTCCTTGAAAGCACTATCATTCTTTTTTATCCAATTTACTCGTGGAATGGAATCCACTTCGTTCTTGTTAAAGGGATGGAACCCTAGTGAGATGGAACTCACGAAATATCTAGTGGAACGGATAGTAGCCCTATTTTGTTATCCACTAATTTTGATTCAAAATGATTTGCAAAATTATCTCTTGTTTTATAAAATGATTTTCAAATATTCCTTTTCAAAAGAAAAACCTTCGTTCACATTTCCAAAAATGTTTTAGCCTCAAAATCATATTTATCATTTTGTTATATTTTGATTTCAAAATTGTCCTTGATATTTTAGCCTCAAAATCTATTTTAATATTATATTTACTTTAGTTTATTTACTTTGATTTTAAATATATTTTAGTATATATACATATATACATTCATAAGTATTTCTACTTCTAAATACCTTCTACAAATACATAGAGTCCATTTGAATAAAGTTGCATATGTTTTAAATCATCATTTTCAAAGTAAAGCAAATCATCACTTTTTACTAGACCATGTCGACATCCTATTTTCCTGTCATGTCGACATGCTTCCCGTTACAGCAAAGGTTGTTTTCAAAAGAAGTGTCTATTCGTTTAAACCTCTTCGAATGGACACATCCATTCATTCTCTATAACTAGAGACTGTTATGGACGTTTTCCAGTAACTACTTTCTTTATTTTCTCTCCTCTTTACTCTCTTATCTTATTTTCTAATCATCCTATCCATATTTTGCTGAAATCTTAAGTGAATCAAACCAGAATATCTCTAGTTTGATTCTCTGCCACTCTCTCCAAAGAATCTCAGTGCTTATCAGAGTTATAGATACATTTGTACTCAAAGAAACTTGTGTGGGGTTATAAAGGTGTGATCGTGTCCTTGGAAATCGATCGGGTGAACTTGTGTCCTGTGAATCAAGTGGTTCTACCCAGAGACCTGAGAATCTGGAGGGTGTACCTCGTTGCCTTGGAATCGAGGGATTGTAATCTAGATTATTGTTGAATAGAAAGCCGTACGGGTTGTGCGGGACTGGATGTAGGGTAACACCGAACCAGTATAAAATTCCTGGTGTGTTCTTTCCTTTACTTGCTTTTTATTTATATTTGCATTTGTTTGTGATTCTGTGATTTGATCTGTGATTGTGTATTTGCATTAAGTTAGTTAATTCAATTTAAATCAAAGAAGTTTTAAAGAAATTCTTAAAACACTATTCACCCCCCCCCCTCTAGTGTTAAATAGCCTTAAGATCATCTTCCGCGTCCCTTTCATTTGGTATCAGAGCAAGTTTTTCAAAGTATTCATAACCTGATTTTTGAAAAGTAACAATGGCTACCAACACTGGTATTTCTAGTTCATTTGTAGAGGGTCAGTCCACTGCCAGACCACCCCTTTTCAATGGCAGTAACTATGCATATTGGGCATGTAGAATGAAGATATATTTACAATCCATTAGTTTAGAAACATGGAATATGACACAAACTGAATACACTGAGCCCACAATTGATTTTGCTCAATGGACGACCGTTCAAAGAGAAGTGGCTCAAAACAATTCAAAAGCTATGAATATTTTTTTGTTCACTAGATAGAAATGAATTTAATAGGGTATCTGTTTGTAAAACTGCATATGAAATCTGCAAAACTCTGCAAGTTACTCATGAAGGAACAAGCAAAGTTAAACAGACCAAAATTTCTATTCTTACTAATCAATTTCAATTATTTAAGATGTTGCCTAGTGAATCTATTCCAGATATGTATAGTTGTTTTCAGGATATTGTTCATTCACTAGTATCTCTGGGAAAAGCAATCTCCGAAGAAGATCAAGTCAGGAAAATTTTGAATTCACTCACTCTAGAATGGGATTTAAAGACACTGGCGATTGAAGAAGCAAATAACATCAGTACCTTGAAGATTGATGAATTAATTGGAAATCTGATGTCATATGAAGTTCAAATTCAGGGAAGAAGGGAGAATAAGTCATCAAAAAAAAGTCCATTGCCTTCAATGCACTAACTGGTGAATCAGACTCTAGTGATGATGATGAAGAAATAGCCTTCATGACAAGAAACTTTCGAAAATTCTTGAAGTATAGAAAAATGAATAATCACAAGAGAAAAAGTTTTGGAAATAACACTGAATCACTCAACAACATCAAATGCTTCAATTGCAATGAGTTTGGTCATTATCAAAGAGACTGTCCACATCTAGAAAAGCAAACTCCTCAATCAAACAAAGAATATCCAAAGAAAAGAAAGAAAGCATTTGCAGCAACACTGGATGATTCAGATACGTCCTCAAGTGATGATGAACAGAAAACAGAATTGGCAAATATGTGTTTTATGACAACTCAGAATTCAGATAATCAGGATGGTATGGAACTCAAACAAGGTACACGTTTACTATTTTAATTGGTTGAAAATTGGTTGCTTAGAATAGTTTATTAGTTAAGTATATAATTGATTTTATTAACTTAAAATTTTTTAAATATCTTTTAAAAATTTATAAAATATTATTTTTATATATTTTCAAAATATATTCAGACAATAATCATAATACATATAAGTATATATATATATATATATAAATCTTGTACATGCTTGAAATCATTTTTGCAAAATCTGATGTGCATGTCGACATGGCACTTATTGGTAATGTCGACATACCTGTAGCAAATCAGATTTCTAAATTTGAATTCAAAATTCAAATTTCCCTCCACCTTTTCACTAACTCCTATGTTCTGAATAGTTATGACTCTTTGACCAGAGAATCCACCTATTCAACCTCTTTATATCTATCTTCTATCAACACTTATCTCCATCTTCAATTCAAATTCAAAACAACTTTTATCTTCAAACACTCTTATCTCTTCAAAAATGGCATCCACTAGCAACGTAGCCGGAATGAGGCTGTCAAGAGCCACCAAAGATCATCTCTACAATAATAGAGATGCCATACTTGCATACATTAATTATGCAACTTATGGAAAAGTTCATTCGGGTAATTTTGCTATTTTTAATGACTTCGCTTCTTATGAAATTGATGCTCTCTTTCAAAACAATGGTATTCTAAGCTTGGTTGACAATAACCAAAATGATTTTGTTTGCTATCCAAACCTTGTCAAAATGTTTTATGCAAATTTAAATCATGGTTTTTATAATGGAAGGGATGATGAAGTGTGGAGTAGTGTCAAGGGGACACAAATTGTTTTGGATACCGATGTTTTAGGAACCATACTTGAGTGTAAAAGTACCGGTTCCAATCTTTCTTCTTTTGAAATCGAGGAAACCGATCGTGAAACTTTTCACAATATTTTTGAGGAAGAAATGGATTTCAAAAACAAATTTTTTCGACCAAAAGCTCGTATTGTTAATCTTCTCCTTCAACGCACTATTACTCCGAGATCGGGAAATTACAATAACCCGACTCAAAAAGTGTGTAAGGCTCTTTTTGCAATTTTTGGAAATTATGATATTAATTGGGCATAAGTTATCTTGGATGAATTTCGACACAAAAACTTGGATTCGGGAGAGAATGCATTATATCATGGAATATACCTCACTAGAATTTTTAATTACTTTGGAGTGGATATGAGAGGTGAAGAATTCTTTCCACGAAAGGTTTTTAATCATTCCAATATTTCACTTATGAAAATTCTGCACGTGTTTCAACCATACGAAACACTAACGGAAAAAGAAGCACGATTGGGGTATGAGGAAATGCAAGAAGATGAGGAGGAAGAAGAAGAAGAGGAAGAGGAGGAAGAAGAAGGTGAGGAAGAAGAAGAGGAAGAAAGTGAAGAAACTTCCTTAGAGAGTATTGATTTTCCCACACGACCATTAAACAAGACTCTCCTTCACAATCAACGAGTGATTGTGAAAAATCAAAAAGCTCTCAAACACTCCGTAAACAAAAAATTGGACAAAATGTCCAATACTATGAACAAGTTTGTTAACGGTAAAAAGTGAAACGCTAACATCCGGTGTGTGTGATAAACTTGTGAAAGCACCACCCGTTGGTACGGGAACAGAATATGAGCTGAAAATCACGGAAAAGCAGTAAATGAACAACAGATTTATAGTGGTTCGGCCCGTAATTGAGCCTACGTCCACTTTATAGTCTTTTATTGCTGATTCGGTTACAATTCGATACAATATCTTTCTTAAAACGATACAACTTGATCATGAAAACATTCTCGATTACTAGCTCGATCTTCGATGATGAAACTCGACGAATCCGTGTTGGATGTTAGGAGTTCTTCTCGAAGATTGTTGTAGTGTCTCGAATGCTTGAAGATCTTTGGTTGCTGGATGAGAGGAGGCTTTGACAGCGTAACGGTGCTTGGAGAAATGAATGGCCCAAAGTCCCCCTCAAGTTGGAAGTGGTAGGGTATTTATAGGAGCTGATTTGGATTCTGGAAATTTTCCTAAGGTCTTAGGTCGCGTACGACCTAAGTTAGGTCATAGGTCGCGAGCGACCTAAGATAGGTCGCAGTCCATATGCGACTTAGGGAAGGCAGCCTGATTGAGTTGCTTCTGTTTCCATCTGAGCAAGTAGTAGGTCGTGAACGACTTATAGTAGGTCGCATTCCTTTTTCTGCTTTTAGCTCGTTAGGCTGTTAAGTTGCTAGATCACTTCAAGCTTTAGGTCGCAAGCATCTTCAGTAGTTATGTCGCGAGCTCCTTTAGGTCGCAGAGCCTCCTTCAACAGCTAGGTCGCGACATTCTTTAGGTCGCTATGTTCTTAGGTCGCGAAGCTTCCTGCTGTTAGGTCGCAAAGCTCTATGTCCTTAGGTCGCGAAGCTTCCTGCTGTTAGGTCGCGGACTTCCTTTATCAGTTAGGTCGCTATGTAGTTAGGTCGCGAGGTTCTTTAGGTCGCGGCCTTTTCCTTAGATCGCAGCTTCCTTAGGTCGTAGCTTCCTTAGGTCGTAGCTTCCTTAGGTCGCCACTTCCTTAGGTCGTAGCTTCCTTAGGTCGCAACTTCCTTAGGTCGTGACATTCCTGTAGCTTAGGTTGTAATGTTGCTAGGTCGCAACGTTCTCTAAGTCGTAGGTCGCTGACTCCAGTTAGGTCGCAGAATCTCTTCAACCGTTAGGTCGCAAGCTTTATTGACTCGCTCAATATTTTAGGTCGCTTCTTAAAGAGAGTTAACATTTGCCCCTCGAAGTACGGGCCGAAGTCATAGGTCGTGTGCTTCGACTTAACTTCGCTAGGTCGCGAGCGACCTAAAACACTAACTTGCTCGTATATTCATCTTCCTTTCTTGGTTTCATATAAATCGGTTAGGTCGTTTCTTCCTCCCTACTCTACTACTTCGATCCCTTGCTGCCATTGACGAATTTTTCGAGTTTTCTAAGGCGAATTCAACCTATTCCAGTCATCGATTCTTCCTTACCATTACATCCCGTAAGTGAGTTTGATATCCATCCTATCATAATCATCGTTTCATCTTGAATCCCTGCTTTTTCGACCTTAGCCCCATTCTATGAGTTGTGCATCGTTTCAAGTGGCTGTCGTGGTTGACTCTCGATAGTTGCTTTGGCTGATTCATGAGGGCATAGTAATGTGTTGAATCTGCGATGGATTGGGGATGTGTTGAATCGCTCTTGGTATCTTTAGATGAATTGAAGGGGTGAGGAAGGTGATGGGTTTATAGGTGTAATTGATAACGGGTTTTAGGGTTTGGTGGTTTGTGGCGTGGAGAGGAAGTTAGCAGCACAAGGGTTTCAGGCGACCTAAGACCATCCGCGACCTAAGGAATAGTTCGGCCTAAGGAAAACTAAAACCTGTGTTAGGTCGCTGAACGGCCTAATAGTTGCTTGAACCAGAAACTGCACGACCTAACTTTCCCGTGACATAAGCTTTAAATCGCAGCTGAGTTAGGACTTGATCAAATCTGCATTGCTTTTAACCCTTCAGTTGCACTGTGCGACCTAAAGGTGCTTCGACCAAGGATAGGTCGCCGAACGACCTAGAACTTGAAACAATTCTGCATAGCCCTGAATGCTTTTATTTGCACTGCACGACTTAAAATTGCTCCAACTTATGTTAGGTCGTGAACGACCTAGGACTTAGAAATTCAGGCAGAATTTGGTTGATTTTTGAATTTGAATTGTTTTAGACTTCGTTGTACTTCTTTTCAGATTGCTTTAACATTAATGCTGATAACCTGTTTAGAAGCAATATTCACAGAAAAAATGGGACGAATATACTGCCATTGATTGCCCACATCAAATGACAGATTAGTCAACAAAGAATATCTAACTTAAATGAACTTCGCAAATGAAATGCTGTGAACTAACAAATCTAAGTGAAGTATTAAAGCAAAATTGAAACGATCAACTAAAGTTGATTTATTTGCATCAACACAACACTGTTCTTGGACTTAAGATATCAAGCCCTGAAACTTTATAATCGACAAGTATCAACTAATTTAGTTTCATTTATATTTGCTTGTTATTGCGTTAGTTTTGCACAACACTTCACTCTTTTTAGGAAACGTGCACCTTAATATTTGATCGTCCAGTTCCTTGTGTAGAATGGAATCTCAACAGGAAGACTTGGAAATAGCCGGAGAAGCTTTTCCAATTGCTACTCCACTAAACGACCCTCCGGAAAGGACTTCTACTACTTTAAGTCATAAAGTCTTCCGACAACTGTGCATCCAATTTGGCATTGCCGAAGCAGATGCTTTACTTCCTGGGCCAAGCGACACTGCTGACAGGCCGCCTCTTGGCTTCGTTGCTGTGAACCGGCAGATGTGTTCAAGTGGAGCCATTCCTCCATTTAACTATTGTCTTCGGGAACTTCTCCTTCGGCTGTCTATTTCCCCTTTCCAACTGCACCCTAATGGATACTCTATCCTGCTGGGGCTGTGTGTACTTTTCAGGAGAACGTTGGGCCGTTTTCCCAGTTTTGCCGAAATTCGCTTCTTGTGCACATTTGTAAAGAACAAAGATCATCCCTCTATTACACTTGTGAGGAGTGCCAGGAACCGTAAACTAATTCTGGACTTGCCCGAAAGTGCCCATGGGTTCTTGACTCAATTCTTTTACGTCCGCTGTCCTCCGGGATTTTATGCCATCTGGAGGGTCGGAAGTAAGATTGCTTCTCTCCGGTTTGTTCTCAAGACTTTTCAGAATTCGAACTGTCAAATGCTTAACTCCATTCTTTCTTTTTTGCAGCACTTCCTCCTCCACTTCGAGATGCCAGTCACAAGGTGACTTTTGAGAGGCTTATGGCCGTGCCCGTCGAGGAGAGAAGTGTTCAATTTCTATTGAGAGATGAGTTCCTCCACGAATTTGGACTCTTACATCCTTCCCGTTCCTCTCAGCCACATGAAGTCCCTGGTTCTCCTGCTGAGGAGTCGGATGCCCCTGTTCCTGCTAAAGAACCTTCACCGAAAGAACATACCATTGAGACTTCATTGGTAAAGTGTTCTACTCCTACCGACATTGCAGGATCGTCCAGTAAGTTAGCACTTGCCCCGGTTGTTGAAGAGGAGGAAAATCTTCACACTGTTGAAAAGACGGCCGAGATGGAAGTTGAGAAAGATAATTCTCCCGTGCACCATGGCGATGATACTTTCGATAGTCTGAGCGACATCATGATAACCTCTCAGAAGCTCTTTAAAGATGATGTTTCTAAAGTGGTCCCTCCTGTTATCGAAGCAACTTCTTCTTTGCAACAAACCACAACGCCTTCCACACAACTTATTGCCATTTCTACACCCAAAAGTGGTTTGTAGTCTGACGCGCGTAGTTTACACATCACACACACTTAGAATTTTGGTACTTATATGCACTTAGCTTCTTCAACTTGAGGATTTCTGAGACTGGTCTTTTTCTTCAATTTCAGGTTCTCTGATGGGGCGAAGCGGCTCTTACTTCAACAAATTTCAGTGCTACGGAAGCCGTGAAGCTTATGACTTTAGGAGTTATATCGGTGCCGCGAAAGAAACTGATGAGGAGAGGGCCGCCAGAAAGGCTCATGAGAGGCGAGCTTATGAAGAGCGTCGCCGAAGAGAAGATGATGAATACTATGGGAGTAGGGATGAGCGACGTGACTCTTCCCGCAGAAGCGATGATCCTTATAAAAGGAAATCTTACGACGATAAGGGGAAGAGTCACACTTCTGATGATTCCGGTAAACGAATCAGACTTGGCGAGAAAGACACATCTAACATCTCGGAAAAGACTATCGCTTCTGTTCCTCCTAATACATCTTCCGGTTCTCCTGCCCTTAAGGAGTCTGACATCCAGACAATCATTAATAGGCCACAGTACCAAGCTGGAGATGGTCCTCCCACACTCCAGAGCCGATTCCCGAATTGGTGTCTGAAAGGAGTGCGTTTTGATTTGGATTTGATCCCCATTGACAAGCAGGCGATGCTGAAAAATGTTGATGCTGTGAAGCTTGACATCGAAAGAATGTCTGGGTGGCAGAAGCTAGTTGATGAACTCCAAAGGGTCAACCATATGAACCTCGAGGCGATGATGACCATGGAGAATGATAAGACAGAATGGGACAAATGGCGTAAGCAGCATGACGCGGAAATGAAAAGCATTAGCGATGGTTATGGGAAGCTCGAAGCTGAAGTTGAAAAACTTAAAAATGAGCTTGCTACTACCTCCACTTCTTATTCTCAGAAAGAAGAAATGCTTCAAAAACAAGTTCGAGACGCCCATGCCGCTCAGCGAGATACTGAAGTTAACCTTGAAGCAGAACAGCATGTTACTAGAAAATATCGTGATGACGCTGCTCAACTTCAGGAGAAACTCAGCTCTCGAGACCTAGAAATTGCTAGGCTACAATCCCAGTTACTGAAGGCTGAAAGAGAACGTGATGAAGTTCTTTCTGGTAAAGCTGCAGCCGAAGAATCCCATAAGGCGACCATAGCCACCGTTGACGCGACTCTGTTCGACTTTTATATGCATTGTGTCCTTGGGCGTGGGAGCCTTTCATTTTTAGGACCAGAATATGAAGTCACCTTAGCGGAAGTATGGGAGGCAATCATTGACTTATTTGGCGGTGCCGGATATTCTGAAACAGATCTTCAAGCCACCTACTTAAGTGAGAGCGATCGCGCTGCTCTTGCCAAAGGAAAAGAGCAGCTTATCCGAGTGCGGGCCGAGGCGGTGGGAGAGAAGCTTCCTGAGAAAGAAACACCTCCTATTGCTCCTGCTTATACTTCGGCCTTAACTCCTGCGGGTATTACTGGTTCTAGCTCTTATTCCACGCCTCCCGCTAAGGTTGACAAAGAAACTGTAACCACCCCTACAGAGGAAGAGGCAATGAAGGACTTCCAAGCTCGAGAATTTGAGATTGATCTTGCTAAACCGGCTTCTCCAGGTAACTTTGACAATTCACGGTTTTCTTTTTTCTCGGAGAATACTGATTTTGATATCTTTTATTATGCAGCAGACGCCCCAGAAACTGCCCCAACTCTTCCTTCTTCAGCTGCCGTTCCTCCTCCTTCTCAAGTTATACCTCTTCCAGCTTCCCAACCTGGTTCACAGGAAGAACCAATAGCGGTCCTTCAAGGTTTAGATGAACCATCTGCTTCCGAAGAACAGAAGGCAGAAGGTCTGGAAGATAGCGAGAAGACCCCGGAGCAGTCTTTCGATTATGACACAAAGCTTTCTACATTTCTTGCTCCGGGGAGTGAGTCTTCTTCCAAGAAGAAGGGGAAGCGTGTGGTTTCAAAGAAAGGAAAGAAGAGTTCCTCTGCTGCTGGGGATGAGGCTGAGATGGAACCGGCTGAGTCTCTTCCTCCTTCTTCTCCGACGCGGCCTTCGAAACTTATTACCCGACCGGGTAAAAGCTCCAAGGGTGGGAAAAAGGAGAAATGAGTCTGTTTTTGCATTTTCTGCTTTTTGTATTAACCGGGGATTGTGCGGATACCGGTCCCCGCTTCTTTTTGTAACCTGTACAATGTAAAAAATTTCTCATAGTGTTGAAATAAATAGATATTTTTCTTGTACAAATCCTTGTGTATGTAGGAATGCATCTGTTTCTCATTTGAAGTGTAGAGTAAACGATTCTTTCTATTTGTACAAACTTTTTGTCTATATTTCAAGAACGCATTTACTCCACATCTTTATTACGTGATATTGCAATGAACTTGTGGTATGTTGCTTGTATATTACTTTTATTAATGTAACTGAATTGTATAATGTTGCCCCCATACCACAAGTATACTGTAATATTTCTTGCTCTCACAAGACCGATACTCTTATTTTAGAGAATAACTTTCCACTTTTTCAGGGAAGAATTATTCTGCTTTTAATAGAGTATATCTTGTTTTAGGAGAAATCTTTATTTTTCTTTTTCTTCCTGAAGAACACTTCGACTTCTGGGAATGATCACTTTTATTTGTTTGAAAGTGAATTTTCCTGTACAGTGAAATGAGCTTCTGAAGAAGGTTTTGATTTTCGTGCCCCAGTAAAGGGTTTATTTTTGGTACTTCAAGCAAGGTGAAGTACGCCTCTGAAGAGGTCTTTTGATCTCCGAAGAGAAGCGTTTTTGGTCTCCGAAGAGAAGCAGTTTTGGTCTCCGAAGAGAAGCAGTTTTGGTCTCCGAAGAGAAGCAGTTTTGGCATTTCATCTCTGGTGAAGTGGGTCTCTGAAGAGAAGCATTTTGCACTTCTACACGGGTGAAATGTGCCTCCGAAAAGGGCTTTTTAGCATTTCATCACTGGTGAAGTGGGTCTCCGAAGAGAAGCATTTTGCACTTCTACACGGGTGAAATGTGCCTCCGAAAAGGGCTTGTGCCTCCGAAGAGGGCTTGTGCCTCCGAAGAGGGCTTGTGCCTCCGAAGAGGGCTTGTGCTTGCCTGGAAGTTACTTTCTCATGGTCGGAGGGGTCCACGGGACAAGCGTAAGTCGTTCGATTGGATGTTTGTTTGTACAAACGATCGCAATCGATTAACAAGGTGCCCCTTTTCGGTAGTCCCACCGATCTTTTTGATTGAGGAAAGCTCTCCATTTATTGGCGTGCCTCGTTAGAGGGCTTTGTTGATCCTTGGGAAGGAGCATCAGTTGGTTGGTGTGCCAGGAAGGTTGCGTCTTAGGGGCAAGTAGATCCATGGGATGGACACAAGCTGCCTGATCGGATGCATCACAATCAGCCAGCGAGGGTCTTATTCCTTCTGTTTGGGAAGGTATCCCTTTAGTGGATCTACCTGCTTTCCTATTGAGAGGCATACCTTCCTTTGGCTGCTTCCATGTTTGCCTGCTCATGTTGTATCATCATCCGCCAATCTGCGATCCTTTATCATCGTTTCCAAGCGCGTGTTCCTTTCTTTTGCAAGTAAATTACTTTATCCGAAGAAGTAGACTTCACTGTTGAATGACTCCACAGAGTAAACGCAAGTTATTTGGTTGGATGCCTTTTTTGTATCAACGATCGCAACCAGTTAACGAGGGCTTGACCTAGTGGAGCCGTCAACTTTTTATGTGAAGTTCCTCTTGTATGGGATTCGAGTTTGAAATTTTTGTTGCTTGAAGTTTGCTAAATGATTTGTAAGGCTCGCTTAGCTTTGCGATGGGTGAGCTCTGCTTTAATGACCTGCAGTATTAGATCGATATTTCAGCAATACATTTAGAGTATTTACACATCGAAATATAACAGGCATTTTATAACAGAAAACACAATGCATAGTTTTTCATTATTGAGTCACGCTGATTTCTCAGCGGTTTACAATGCAGAAGTTAAACATCTATCATTATCTTTACAAATTCAAGCAATGCTGTTAAGTAAAAATGAATGCTAGTTATTGTTGTTTCAGAATCTCCAAGCCGGATTTCCATTTGTGCTTGATTCATAGCTTTTGGATTTTTATGTCAGAGAAAGTAAGAGGTGCCCCAGTCGCAGTTTTGTGGGTAATTAGTAGTCATCCCAACTTCTGCTTGCCGGGTATGGTCCCCCTGTGACAGCATTAATAACAAGCTTTTCTGAATCTTGCACTGCAATGTTGTTGTGAGAATCGGATTGATGGGTAGGGTGTTGTTGATCCCGAGTGGATGAGGTTGGATCGGCTCCGCTTCTCTTAACGTATTGTTGGAGTTTACCCTGCTCTAGCAATTCTTCAATCACCTTCTTTAATTGGCGACATTGGTCAGTGTCATGGCCAGGTTGATTGTGAAATTGGCAGAATTTTCCATTACGCTTTGCCCCTCTCGTCATCTCAGGTGGCTTAGGATACCTGACAACGTCCTTTGTTGCAAAAAAGATATTTCTTGGTGTATCAGTTAAAGGAGTAAAGTCCGAAGGATTAAAGCGGCGAGGTTTCTTTTCATTTCTCTGGCTTTTTCCTCCTTCATTCTCTCTTTTCTGACTTTCAGATTCTCTTTTCTTAGGTGGGACATTGTCATTATCAGTCTGGGCAGTAACCACTTTCGATGTTGAAGAAAGGCTTTCAAGGCGAATGAACTCATCGGCTTTTTTATAAAATTTATCAAGTGAGTTCGGTTCTTTCATCTTTAACCATATCCCAAATTCACTCGATTTATCAATGGCTCTCATCAAATAAGTCAGGATCATGCGTGGTTCTGCATTTTCTACTTCGGCTAAAGCTATATTGAAACGGCTCAAGAAAGATTTGATTGATTCTCCGGGCGCTTGTTCAAGGTTAGACAGTGACATTATATCCTTAGCTTTTGAAGCATACAATCTGAACTGTTCTTTAAACTTTTGCGTTAAGTCGGAGAATTTATCTACATACCGAACTGGAAGCTTTGTGAACCAAAGTAAAGCCACACCTTCTAGGTATACCGGAAAGTATCGACACTTGATCTCGTCTGATGCTCTTGCACCAGTCATATGCCAATCGTACTTGTAGAGGAAATGATTAGGGTCACTGGTTCCCCTATAGGCTTGGATAATAGGAGGTGCAAATTTCCTTGGAAACTCCGCTTTTAGGATCCTTTCAGTAAACGGAGTTCTGCTTGGCGCAAATCCCCAGTCAGCCTCATCCTCTTCCCTTTGCATGCTTTCTTTCATGATGTGGCCAACCATTTCAGACAGGTACTCTTTATTGTTAAAAGACACCTCCGGGCAAGTATTAGTTTTTCCCTCGGAATTTTGCCCGGGCATATGCTCATGACAAGTTGGTTGCGGCATAGAACCATCAGCTTGGAAAGGTGGCATTTCAGGAAGAGTAGTTCGATGGTTTTCTGGTTGACGATTTGCCCCGAGCAGAGCAGTTAATCTATCCATCATCAAAGCGTTTTGAGTTTCAATTTGTTGGTATAATCCAGAAACTGCGTCATCCAATTCAGCCCTGGTGACCCCAATGGTTGGAGTTGCTTGGTCTGTTATTGGGGAAGCGGAAGTTCCTTCGTGAGCATTTCCGGATCTGATAGGTCTACCTCTTCTTCCAGGAGCCATTATTTCAGATCTGGTTTTGAAAGAGAAGTTCTTTTTATGAATCTTTGCGAAGCAACGGTGGATGATCGCCTGAGTTCAATTCTCAGTGAAAGCACCAAAATGTTAACGGTAAAAAGTGAAACGCTAACATCCGGTGTGTGTGATAAACTTGTGAAAGCACCACCCGTTGGTACGGGAACAGAATATGAGCTGAAAATCACGGAAAAGCAGTAAATGAACAACAGATTTATAGTGGTTCGGCCCGTAATTGAGCCTACGTCCACTTTATAGTCTTTTATTGCTGATTCGGTTACAATTCGATACAATATCTTTCTTAAAACGATACAACTTGATCATGAAAACATTCTCGATTACTAGCTCGATCTTCGATGATGAAACTCGACGAATCCGTGTTGGATGTTAGGAGTTCTTCTCGAAGATTGTTGTAGTGTCTCGAATGCTTGAAGATCTTTGGTTGCTGGATGAGAGGAGGCTTTGACAGCGTAACGGTGCTTGGAGAAATGAATGGCCCAAAGTCCCCCTCAAGTTGGAAGTGGTAGGGTATTTATAGGAGCTGATTTGGATTCTGGAAATTTTCCTAAGGTCTTAGGTCGCGTATGACCTAAGTTAGGTCATAGGTCGCGAGCGACCTAAGATAGGTCGCAGTCCATATGCGACTTAGGGAAGGCAGCCTGATTGAGTTGCTTCTGTTTCCATCTGAGCAAGTAGTAGGTCGTGAACGACTTATAGTAGGTCGCATTCCTTTTTCTTCTTTTAGCTCATTAGGCTGTTAAGTTGCTAGATCACTTCAAGCTTTAGGTCGCAAGCATCTTCAGTAGTTATGTCGCGAGCTCCTTTAGGTCGCAGAGCCTCCTTCAACAGCTAGGTCGCGACATTCTTTAGGTCGCTATGTTCTTAGGTCGCGAAGCTTCCTGCTGTTAGGTCGCAAAGCTCTATGTCCTTAGGTCGCGAAGCTTCCTGCTGTTAGGTCGCGGACTTCCTTTATCAGTTAGGTCGCTATGTAGTTAGGTCGCGAGGTTCTTTAGGTCGCGGCCTTTTCCTTAGATCGCAGCTTCCTTAGGTCGTAGCTTCCTTAGGTCGTAGCTTCCTTAGGTCGCCACTTCCTTAGGTCGTAGCTTCCTTAGGTCGCAACTTCCTTAGGTCGTGACATTCCTGTAGCTTAGGTTGTAATGTTGCTAGGTCGCAACGTTCTCTAAGTCGTAGGTCGCTGACTCCAGTTAGGTCGCAGAATCTCTTCAACCGTTAGGTCGCAAGCTTTATTGACTCGCTCAATATTTTAGGTCGCTTCTTAAAGAGAGTTAACAAAGTTCTTCTCCAAAGTCAGCAAGAAGCTCAATATCTCATCATCTTCATCCTCATCTACTAGTTTCTAGAGTTTACTTTTTGTATATCAATGAAATTTGGTGTATTGAAAGTTGTATCTTTATGTTTTCTTTATGAAATTCATGTACTTCTCTGTTCTAGTATGAAATGAAGCTTATTCTCTGTTTATCTTACTGTTACTCTTATTTATATCAAGTAATATATATAAATCATATGTATATACACTGAAAATTCAAAAATAAGATGTGCAAAATCTGCTATGTATGTCGACATACTGTATAGAGGTCATGTCGACATATACTGGTAATATTCTGAATGGACATTTCAATTTGAAATTCAAAATAACTCCTTATGTCTATTCATTTCAAACGACTTTCCTGTCTATTTAAGTCCTATTTTCTTCCAGAAAACTTCTCATAACTTCTCTCTACTTTTATCTACTTATTTCCTTCTTACTTATCATCAAAATGGCTTCATCCTCTTTAAATCTAAGTGATAATCTTGAAGAGACTCTCAAATCCTTCAAAGATATTCTTACTTTTATTCTACGAAATCAGAGGCACTTAGAACTGAGTCAAATGCAGATGATAAAGGAACAAGAAAGGCATTTCGATGCACTACGATGGATGATCTCCGCTCTCAACAAAGAGGATCTCCAAGTAAATCCACCGAAGACATTGCTCCAGGACGATGAAGATTGGGAAGTAATCAAAGCGGATCCCATCTTTGGAAAAGAGGGATGGGTTGAAGTTCCACGTAACATTTAACTTGTTTGATTTGGTTTAAAATTGATTTGATTTGAAATACTTGATTTGGTTTGGTTTTAAACATGGTTGATTTATGATAACTTACTATATTGATTATGTAATAAGACATAAATAGGTGTGCTTATGTTTGATTGATTTGTCTACTTATTGTATGCATTTTCTTTTCATTTAACAGTTATGTATATAGTGATATGAATAAAATAATTTGTGGTTACACTTATTATTCTCATTCTTATATTACTCATATATATCATTCTGAGTATACAATATTTAGCATTGTTATATCTAGTTTCAGTATTATTAATGATAACACTATCATTAATATCATAGATTTAGGGGGAGTTAGTGTCATTTTTTTGTTGATGACAAAGGGGGAGAAGTATAAAATAGGTTAATTAGGCATAGATTAAGGGGGAGTTATTAGATTTAGGGGGAGTTATAAGGAGAATATAAATATTTTATAAACAAAGGTTGTCATCATCAAAAAGGGGGAGAATGTTAGTCCATAGGATAGTGGTTTTGATGACAACAACTATAGAAGTGTTATAAAATATATATGTGCAGGAAATCTATATGCAGGTATCAACAAAAGAAGACTGTACAGTAAAGAAAACAAAATTGATGAAGACAAAGATCAAGAGTTCAAGATTGAAGACTCATGAGATTCAAGATATTCAAGAGTTCAAGACAAATAATATAGTTAGGTTAGATATTTGTTAAAACTCCTTGAAAGCACTATCATTCTTTTTTATCCAATTTACTCGTGGAATGGAATCCACTTCGTTCTTGTTAAAGGGATGGAACCCTAGTGAGATGGAACTCACGAAATATCTAGTGGAACGGATAGTAGCCCTATTTTGTTATCCACTAATTTTGATTCAAAATGATTTTCAAAATTATCTCTTGTTTTATAAAATGATTTTCAAATATTCCTTTTCAAAAGAAAAACCTTCGTTCACATTTCCAAAAATGTTTTAGCCTCAAAATCATATTTATCATTTTGTTATATTTTGATTTCAACATTGTCCTTGATATTTTAGCCTCAAAATCTATTTTAATATTATATTTACTTTAGTTTATTTACTTTGATTTTAAATATATTTTAGTATATATACATATATACATTCATAAGTATTTCTACTTCTAAATACCTTCTACAAATACATAGAGTCCATTTGAATAAAGTTGCATATGTTTTAAATCATCATTTTCAAAGTAAAGCAAATCATCACTTTTTACTAGACCATGTCGACATCCTATTTACCTGTCATGTCGACATGCTTCCCGTTACAGCAAAGGTTGTTTTCAAAAGAAGTGTCTATTCGTTTAAACCTCTTCGAATGGACACATCCATTCATTCTCTATAAATAGAGACTGTTATGGACGTTTTCCAGTAACTACTTTCTTTATTTTCTCTCCTCTTTACTCTCTTATCTTATTTTCTAATCATCCTATCCATATTTTGCCGAAATCTTAAGTGAATCAAACCAGAATATCTCTAGTTTGATTCTCTGCCACTCTCTCCAAAGAATCTCAGTGCTTATCAGAGTTATAGATACATTTGTACTCAAAGAAACTTGTATGGGGTTATAAAGGTGTGATCGTGTCCTTGGAAATCGATCGGGTGAACTTGTGTCCTGTGAATCAAGTGGTTCTACCTAGAGACCTGAGAATCTGGAGGGTGTACCTCGTTGCCTTGGAATCGAGGGATTGTAATCTAGATTACTGTTGAATAGAAAGCCGTACGGGTTGTGCAGGACTGGATGTAGGGTAACACCGAACCAGTATAAAATTCCTGGTGTGTTCTTTCCTTTACTTGCTTTTTATTTATATTTGCATTTGTTTGTGATTCTGTGATTTGATCTGTGATTGTGTATTTGCATTAAGTTAGTTAATTCAATTTAAATCAAAGAAGTTTTAAAGAAATTCTTAAAACACTATTCACCCCCCCTCTAGTGTTAAATAGCCTTAAGATCATCTTCCGCGTCCCTTTCACCTTTTACTTTGATAAATTAACTTTGAAACTTCTTAAATAAAGCTAATTAATTAACTCCAATAACCTTTAACTAGAAAGGGTAAATCACCTTTCAAACACCATTAATTCAATTAATTAAATTAAATTAATAATTAATTAATTCTGCTTATTTAAAAATGATTTATTAATTATAAACATCAATAAAGGAAGATTAATTAGAGTTAAAACAAATTGATAAATTTTAAAAATCATTTATTAAAAAGATTTATTAATCTAAAAGCGTCGTTAGAAAATCGATTAATTAACTTTAATTCATCACTATTGAATGACTAGTTATCCTGAAACATCATTAAATAAAATGACTAAATTAAATTTAAACATCATTAAATAAAATGATTAATTAATTTAAACAATTATTAACCAGGTAATTAGTTAAATTTAAAACACATCGTTAACTAAGTAATTAGTTAACCTTAATCCTTATTAATTAAGTAATTAACTAAATTTAATAATCATTACTAACATGGTTAATTACTTTTGAAAACATTGTTAATCTAAACCTTACTTAACTTGTAAAACAATTCCAAGAACGAAGATGAAACCAAACGGTTTCGATAAAAAGTGATTTTCCGAAAGTGCCGATATAATGGCTTTCGCTATACGGGCAGTTCGGCAAGCAAACTTATGACATTAGCCATACAACCAAACATGAGATAGCAATAGTTTATGCACAACGCAAATTAAATAATGATGATACAACATGTAATAAGTATTTACTAATAATTATATTAACTTTAACTACCAACTTTTCATATAGCTAACCACATGCTACTAACTTTCAAATGTGACAGCTTTTCAAAACATGAAACAAACAAATAACCAAACCATCACTTCACATATACAACAAGCATTCATAGACTATTAACATGAACATTAACATAGTATAAACTTGGTTTAGGAAGGTGTATTTTTACTCATCGAAAGCTATCCAAACTCTCGCTAACTTATGTATGACCTAGCACTTTCATTCCTAAGCAAAAGATGGAGTCTTGGACCCTTAATACACTAGGTAGGCTCGACTTAGAAAGAAGAAGGAAGTGAAACTTGTTTTGGTAAGGTGGAGTGACTTTGGATAATCATCAAACTCTCAAAAATGAACCCGAATATAGGTCATTTTACAACTGGCTTTTGGACCAATTACTCTCGGATTTTGGAAATGTGGTAAATGTTAAAGTTTTAGAAAATTATTTTCTCTATAATTTAAAAAAATTAAATAATTTGGATTAGTTTTGAAGAAGATATGGTCAAAATAAGAAGGACCGTTTACGGACTTGAAATTCTGGGTCCGTAAATGCTCTGTAAACAATTGATATTTTGACATGGATATATTCTAAATTTGAAGAAATGATCAAGATGAAAGTTGTAGCCACTGAAATTTTATATGGTTTGAAAAACTGAAATGATCCATTTGATTAATTTTGAGAAAGAAACGGCAGAAGTAAAAGAGGTGAAATTGAAGACGTGAAAGGGGTATTTATATGCAAGAGCACAAAAGGAATTACCTAAATTCCCTTATCCTTTACTCTCCACTACCCTCTTGCCACCTCACCTATCCTCCTTTATTTCATGTCCTTGAGCCATCTTCTTGTCCCCATTCCTTTATTTCATGAGAAAACATGTTTAAATATGTTTGATACTTAGTTGCCAAAATGTCAAATCATGTCTCTTAAGGCATCTTTTAGTATATACATGTATATACTTAAGTATACATACTATGTATATACCAAAATATCCAAAATAATTTACATTATTAACCATTTAAACATTCTAAAAATATAAACAATACTCACAATATTTCAAACAACTTTTATATGATGAAACGTCGAAAATTTCGGAAACGGTTTCCGGTCACATTTTCAATTTTTCTTCGAACTAGATATTTTTGTAAACTAATTTTGAAAACTATTTTATCTTCAATATTTATAATTTAAAATAGTTTTTATTTTAATTATAAAACCCACTATTTGAATATTTAAAATTAATTAAATATTCAGAAATTAACGTGGTGAAATTCTGAGTCGTTACACTCTCACCCCTTAAAAGAGTTTTGTCCCCGCAATCCTATCCCAGAAAATAGACTATCCAAGAAATACCTAACACATTAATCGGATGTAACTTATCCAGCAAAAACTAGTATGATATAAATCTATATGCAACCAAATTCAGAGAATACCCTGAAATAAAATACTACACATCCAATCATATTGAAAGGTAAATTTAGAACAAAATGCCTAGGCTCTTATATTCAAAAATTTATTTTAAAATTTCTTCAAAAAGAAATATATTAAAACCAAAACAAAAAATAACTAGGAGGGGGTCCTCCTAGTGAAACATGTAAAACTCTAGAATAAAAACAACAAGGAGCATCCAGTGGTATTGTGGTTCCTCCCAATACAACAACTAGATTGAACAATTATTATCTCTTTTCCAAAAAAAAAATTCCAAAATCACATTTTCAAAAACATCAGGATTTAAGTCCTAATAAACAATAATTCAAAAACCTTGGTTTATAAAAAAAATTAAACTTTACAAACTATGGTACATTAGACCACAGAATTAATCAATCAAATTCAATTAAATCAAACCAATCAAATTCCGTAAAGGAATATACTAACACTATCAACCACTCAAATTCCATAAGGAAAAAAACCTAATACTCAACATTATTTAAAATGTCAAAAGATTAACAACAAACTCCTAACTTAGATTCAAAACTTTCTTGATTGCCCAAAATATAGATAATTATCTAAGCATACCATTCTCATTAGCCTTTGGTTATTGCTTAGAATAACTTATTCGGACAAAGTTGAAAGTTATACTCTAAAATTGGTTTATTGACTGCACCAATCTTTCTAAATCACATAAATTTGCATTTGATATTTTATTCAATACCAAAATTGTTTTTAAATTATTTCATAAAATTTCATTTATGTTTAAAATATTTTATAAAGTCGTTTCTTTATAAAACGCCAAATAATAACTTGTTCCACTTTATTTACTTGTATAATACCCTTCTAAATCCTAAGAGTATATAGAAAACATAAAATTTATTTTGCTTTTCACAATTTAGGTAAAGATCAAATCAAATTTGGGTCTTTTAAAACCGAGTCAACCTCTCGACGTCTTTAACATAGAGTGTAAAGATGGACAACGTTTATGGGTTGACTCAAAATAACAAATAGTTTATACTACTTAGACACTTAAATAATATCTATCTTTTTGATAAAACAACGTTATCAAAACTTTCATATCCAATCCAACCCATTTAAATCAGTGTTAAATAACCTCGTAGATTATTTAAGGGTAAAATTCATTTATTAAAACAATCTCTTATCTAAAATAAATTTTATTTTGGAAATCAATTTCCTTTTAGGGAACTTAAAAATTGAACACCCAATTTTTAGCTTCAAAACTCGTCTCTGAAAGTATACTCCTTACTTTTTCTTTATAAAATAACTTCAAACAACTTATTTATTAAAAATCACTTTGGGTTCATTCGCATTTGAATTCATTTCAATCACAGAATGATAAAGAGAATAATTTACTAAGTACTCCACAACATTCGCCTAAGCAACATCCAATCATCACTTAGAAGATTATTCAGATTACACAAAACTAACTGAAATGTTTTCCTCCGAATTATTCAAAGAAAAATCATTCTATTTATAATTTCTTTACCAAAATATTTGTACTTTAGAAATATTTCCAAATAATACCACTATTACTTTTCTCAAAATCTTTTGAAATCATTTTAAACAATTCCAGAATTTAAATTCTCCAAAAACTCTTTAAATGTTATTTGAAAAGTCAAATTTATAGTACTAAGTGTATTAAAACAAAGGTCAAAAAATGTCGTTTTAAACATCGTTTACTAAAATCCCAAAACAATTTACACTTAGCCTTATTTATAAACAATTATATTAAAAGTTCTTATTTAAAAACCATCATTTATTAATTTAAAATAATATTTATTATCTCAAAGGATAATAAAACAATTTAAGTACCTATTATAAATTCCAAACAATGTTAATTGTCCCGAGGGATGATTTATAATATTCTTTTTAAAACATTAAAACCATATAAATTTTCCAAAGATAATAAATCTGATTTAAATTCTTTTATTAAATTTAAAATAACATTATTTATCCTATAAAAAAATCAGATTTATAATATCTTTTATAAATCTAAAACAATATTAACTATCCTAGAAGATAATTAATCAAATTTACAATTTCCTTTAATAGAAAAATCAATTATCTTTAATAAAATATTTAATTACTTCCAAAACACTTTAATCAAATCAATTAATTTATTTATACTCATTTATTAAATCAATTAACCAACTTAAAAAATTATTTATCAAATGATTTATTAAATTCAAATAATCATTAACTAAAATGAATAACTACTTTTAACTATCATTAATTAAAATGATTATTAATTTTCAAATGTCATTAATTAAAGTAATTAATTAAATTCAAATATCATTACTTAAAGTTATTAATTAAATCCAAATCTCATTAATAAAAAAAATAATTTTAAACATCATTAGTTAAAATGATTAATTATTTTAAAATATCATTAATCGGATTAATGAATTTTAAACATCCACTTTTGGGAAAACACAAGCTAAAGTTTAAACACACACACAAGATTTTGGGGTTGATATTTAATAAATGATGATATAGTGGAAATTGCTACAACGACACATAAATAGTTTAAATGGAATATCCAGATTAATTTCAATTAATCAATCAAACAAATGTAACAATCATCCAGTAACAATCCCGTTTTTAAGCCAATTTTTAATTTAGTAATTAATATAAATTTTTGGGTAAAATTGTGAATTAATTTGAATTTTTCCAAATTAAATAAGATATTTGTTTGTTTATTTTTATATATATGTATATAAATTGATTTTTAATAGAATTTAAATTTGAAAATCTAAAAATATTTATTTTAAATTTTATTGTATTTGAAATTTTAAATTAAACAACTTATCAATAAAATTTGGATTTGAAAACTATATAATTTTATACTAATAGAAATTTGTTTTCTAATTATAAGAGACATATGTAATATATATTTTGAAAGTTATATTTTGAATTTGATATAAATGATTTTCATAAGATGTTTAAAGCTAAATTCTATATTTTATACATATGTGTGTTTATTTATTAAAGTATAATTAGATTTTAAAAAATCTATTTCATTAAAGTTATAAATATATATATATATATATATATATATATAGGAAATGCATTTATTTAACTTGAAAATATAAATAGGAAAATATTTAAAACATTAGTATATGAATAAAGACAAGTGTAAACATTATATGATATAATTTAACATTTGTAAACATTTTAACAAGCATTAAAACAAGTGTCGTCTTCTTTTTATTTTGAGAAAAAAAATATATAAGGGAATTCATGTATATATACATCTATATTCTCTTCTCAATTTTCTTTCTTGCATTCAAAAACCAAAACAAATCTACAAATCTGAAAATACAAACCAGAGAAACCTAAACCAGTTAAACAAATTAAAAGCAATGAATCAGACCATCTCAAACAAAACCTGATGCAAATCAAAAGCAGAGCAAAGATCAATATCAACTCAAATCTGAAGCATGCAAATTGATTCAATTTTATCAAACAACAAACTACAACCTGATCTAAAGCAACTAATTCAACATCAAGCAAGATCAGAGTTTCAGATCTTTAAATCAAAGAATCCAGATCAAAGAATAATTATGCAAACTCCTCTGTTCTTCATAAACAGGTGAGTAAACCCTCTTTTCAATACTAAATCTGGGTATATACTTTGATGCATGTGATCATCTTTGCAATTATGATATGAAGTATGTTATGAAGAATGTTTGTATGGCTATTAAATATGCATGTATGTTTGTATGCAAATATTGGTGTGTATGTCTGTGTATAGGCAAAAATGCCTCTATTCTTGTTTATAGGTTTTTAAAACCTTGTTCAAAAATTCAAATCATCCCACCTAAACGATTTTAGGCTTTGATCTCTGAATGAAAAGTGTTTGTATGAGTGTAACATCATTTTAAAAAATGATTTCAAGAATTTACATTAAGAAATTATTTCAAAATATGAATTTATAGTAAAAAAACAACTCAATGCTGAAAATCAATTATCTAGAAATCATGTTTTGATTCTACAACCTGATTCGTATTTGAAATCGATGAATTTTGATCATAGTTTCATAATTTTTAAGTTTATATACATCGAGAATTTTTGAGTTGATCGGATAATGGGTTTTTGTCGATTCTCGACGATCGGCGAAGGTATGGAGGCCGTGCTTGATTCTGGAGGTGGAGTGAAGGATGCAGATCAATGAAAAAATGGTGGGGGATTTTTTAGATGGCCGGAGTGACCTGGTGACGGCGAACTAGGGTTAAATTGCTTGTTTTGATCGACGTTGTAATAGAGGAAATTGCGTGGTCGTGGATAAACTAGAGACGATCGCATATGGGGGAATCAATGCGTGGATGACCGATGAAGCTATCGTCGGAGTGGCGTGGGTTCAAATGGCCTGTGGCGGCGTATCGAGGTGGTTTTGGGTGTTCGGGGTTGTTCCAGTGGAGCTTCAGGAAGCTCAATGTCAATTTCGTGTTCGATTCAAAAGTCTAGTGGTCGGATTCAAGGGAGGTGGTCGAAGACGACTTGCCGGCGATGGAATCGGTGATCAGAATGGTGGCGTTCGTCTATGCATGTGTACGTGCATCTGTGTGTATCTGGGTTGAGGAAGAACATGTTGTCTCGAAGTCGTTCTCGAGGACACGTAAAGATGGCTCGGGTTGGACTCGGGGAAACTTTCATTTGTCTCAGGTTGGTTTAAAGTATTAACTAAGTTTTTATTTTTTAAATAAAACAAGTTAAAATAATTTTTTAATTATTTCTTTTAAAAAAAGGTATAATTGTTTATATAAGTTTGGGATTAGTGAAAGGTTTTGGAAATAAATTATTTTAAATTAATTAAGTTTAAAATGTTTTTAAATATATATAACCTTTATTTTTAAAAATTTATTATAAATAAACTTAATAATGTAATTAAGTTGTTAATTAAGATGATAAAATGTTTTTAAAGGATAATTAACTTAAAGGTTTTAAGTTAAT
The DNA here is from genome assembly GCA_030737815.1 of Allium fistulosum. Taxonomy (NCBI): domain Eukaryota; kingdom Viridiplantae; phylum Streptophyta; class Magnoliopsida; order Asparagales; family Amaryllidaceae; genus Allium; species Allium fistulosum. Next base: position 859,926,375 of record CM060907.1, read on the forward strand.
AGGTTAATGATGAATTAACTCCAAAGGTTATTGAATAAGATCTAAATGGTAATTAAGTAATTAATTAAAATAAATGGTTTATTTTTAATTAGTTAAGGTCTTAATAATTAAGGATAATTACTTAAAGGTTAATTACTTAATGTAATTAATTAAAGGTTAATTAATAAATGATTAAAGGTGATTAATTAATGGATAATTACTTAATGTGATTAATTAAAGATTAATTAATTAATGTGATTTATTAAAGGGTTAATTTGTTAATGAAATTAATTAAGGGTTAATTAATTAAGGGTTAATTAATTAATTAGTAATTAAAGATTAATTACTTAATAATTGAAAGTTAATTATTTAATAATTAAAGGATAATTAATTAATTAATTAAAGGTTAATTAATTAATGATTAAAGGTGAATTAATTAATGATTAAAGGTTAATTAATTTATGATTAAAAGATAATTACTTTTATTAAGGGTTAATTAATTATGTAATTAACTTAAATGTTAATTTATTTATGTGATCAATTAAAGGATAATTAATTAAAATGGTTTGTAATTAATTAATGTTAATTAACCAAGATTAGTAATTGAATTCATAAGTAACTAATCTGGTTTAAATAAATCAGATGATTAATTGATCTTACTTATAGATGTTTGGATTGTATTGAATGATTTAAATTGTTTAATATCCCTGATGTGTGATGATCTGTGATATGATTGAGCTGTGAACTATGATTTATTTATCTATGATGAATTTATATTATTTATCTGTGAATCTGTGAATGAAGATAAGCGTTATATGATTATACCGCTTATCGATATTGTTGTGCTTGAATCTGTGATGATTGATGATGTTGTATTGTTGTGTGTAAAACCCCTGGACTACACCACACACACACAAATATCAATATCACAACGAAATTGGTTAAGTCACAGATATTTTGAATTTAATATTATTTCATTCAAATGGTGAAAAGTTTAAAAGTTGAATTTTGAATCCAAATGGTTTTGGAAAAGGAATTGGGTTGAATATGAAAAGCTTTTGAAAAGGAAATTTTGAAATTTGAAATTTAGTTTGAATATAATACGTCCTGTTTATGTTTTGAAATTATTTTGGAAACTATGGTTTGAAAAGTAGTGATACAAGTTATATAATATATATATGGATTTTTAAACCATCTTTAAAGTATTTTGAAATGAATTATTTTGGGAATTTAAATTTAATTCAAATAGAACTTGCCGAATACGGCAGTTCGTTGATTTTCCAATATATACTTTGAAAGGCTATAACTTGAGTTAATTTAATCGAATTTTCCCGAAACGAAAAGCATTTGTTTTCAAATGATAATAGCTATTGTATAAAGGAAAGAATTTCCGGTTTTGTGAAAGGATTTCGAATTTGAAATGCAAATTGTTTTGAAAGCTATGAATGAATCTTTGTTAAAGATTGGTGAACCTTGTTTCAAATTGAATTGGATTTAAAAGGTGAATCTTTTGTTTAAAAGATTAAAAGGTGGATCTTTTGTTTAAAAGATTAAAGTGGAATTTTGTTTAAACCATTTAAAAGAAAGGCTTTGGGCTTAAAGTTGTGACTTAACTAAGATCCCAATATATCCATATGGTTTTTAAAAATTAGCGCTCATTATTCGGTTTAGCCGGGAGAGGACTTTATGTCATAAAACCGATTCTGAATAATGATACGACGAAATGGGAGTGCATTTGAAGACGGTGGTGAAGACCGGGTATTTTCGAGAACGAAAGGATTACCTGTCGATTGTCTCTGCACTGAGTTGCTTCGGTATAGAGATATCCATATGTGATGGGGAGTCCAATCGGGATTGTGAATACCCGGATTACAAGGACTTCTTTGAAGTGCCTTCGGTTTTGTTCGAACCCGGAACAGACTTGTATGGATGTATGTCTGACGTTACACTTTGAGATGTAAAGCTGGTTTCTATCAAATACATTTCTGTTTTGGTGGGGAGAATTTATTCTCTTAGCTTAACACCCTTCTCTGAGACGTACGAGCTCAGAGGTTATGTAGTTGATGGTCACTAGTGATATACTCCCAATTTGGTAATGTGGCATGCTGAGTGCTGCTGATCATTTGTTGATCGAAGCATGGCTTTTGTGAAAAGCGTAGCTTTGTGGACGAGACTTCGTCGAACCTCACAACTCGGAAATGTTCAAAATAGGAAGAATGCGGCAAGGTTATTGGGGGTAGCGCTCCTTAGGGTCTGTGCATTTCCTTCTGGATAAAAAGTGATATCATGGTATGGAGCCCAGATATTTAACTTATGTGGTTGTTGGAATTTGTTGGTGTAGAGGTACCTCGGATAAAGGTTGGTTACGACCGGGGGATGGCATACTCGTGTAGTAGTTACTTAGTTACAGAGGTAACCCGGTCTTGTGTTGGCAGAGATCCGGTTAGGTTCTTGGGGCATCCCTCCATAGGTGTACCCATTGGGTAAGGAAGTTCCTTAGCCTGACCATTGTTGGAAATCCAAACAGAACAATACGAGCCTTTACAATTGCAGTTGTATAACCTGCCACCTCAGGTGGTAGCTATAGCAGGCATAATATAATGGTACCTATGCTGGCTAAGATTAAGATTATACTTTCGAAATGTTTTCTACACTATGCAGTAATAATAATATAAAAAAGGATTTTGCGTATCAAGCATGTTTGACTATCATAAGGAGAAATCTCCTCCAATTGTGCGCTTGCATTGTGTGTGTGCGGGGAGGCCTTATGGTAGTTTCATTTTCCAAAAAGCATAGCGAATTTCTTTTTATTTCTTTTGTTAAAGATAAACTGTTTTTGTTTGCTCATACCAGTCCCATGACTTACCTGGAGTTTCTTATTCCCTTTCTAAACTCTGGGTGCCCACAGTTTTCCACACGGGCAGCCTAGAGTCAGGTTATCAATAGATAGTAGATATGGATCTAGAAGTCTTTGGATATGGAAGTCCTAGGTTTGGATCGCATTTGCTATAGTTCAGCATGATGGGTGGTTCGAGCTATCTTTGGTTTGGAGATTTGGAGATGGTGTTGCAGTATGTGGATTCTCTTGGAAGATCAAGTCAATGTTGGGGTTGAAGTATGGTGTTGGATCTTTTGGAAGCTTCTGTCAATGGTGTTATCTTTCCGCTGCTGTTGCTATTGTTCTTCTGCTGTTGTATATCTTTTGGCTCTGATGTTGATATTCATTTGTATCAGATTGTTGTATCATTGTTGTATCAATTGTTGTGTATCAATGATTTATTCATTTTCTGTTTCCGTTGTGTTGTTAACTTAATGTGTTATAAGCTCCATCCGAACTGAAGTTTGACGTTTGAATCTCCGATTATCAAATACGAGTGAGGTATTTGATGTTGATTTTTGAACGCCGGATTTCGGGTCGTGACAAGTGGTATCAGAGCTTAAGGTTGAGTAAGAACTATAGCTTTGGAGTATAGCACATTAGGTAACTCATTAGAGATAGGGTGAAGTATACCCTAGAATGAGTATCCCTAAGATATCCATCCGAATGCCTCAGTAAATTCTCTTACTATTCACTGATAGTAAGTATGAGTACAAGAAGAGGATGAGGTAGGGGACAGGGGAGTACCACTACAAATGGTCGATACCCTGCAACAACAAGGAAATAATTTTTCCTATCAATCTCTTTGATCATCATACAATTTCAATTCTTTGATGGTTTCCTGACAACTACAAGAAGAAGCTTCGGTATGGTGGTGGCCCTGCGAATCGTTGTAGAAAAGGTTCTAATTTCTATTTCATATTCTCTTTATCAATCTTTTAGTTTTAACTCTAATGAATTTGAAATTGAAATAAATTGTTTAAAAAAATATGAAGTTAAAATTAATTTGTATCGATAAAACGATTTCAGTTAAAACCAAATTTGGAAACTGTGTATAGATTTTTGTGATCTTAATAAATTTAAGATAAATTTCTTTTATCCCGAATCGAGCACCATGCAATCGATTCTTTTCTATGATGGATCTAGCCAAGAATTCCATCAGCTGGGAATTGCGAAAAATTGTATCCAGTTGTATGTTTTATTGGGTCTCGATACATTCTACGAATGGTTTGTTATCCCTTCGAACTAACTAATGCCCCTGCATATTTCGTAGAACTGATGACCCGAGTATTTCGTAAAGTGTTGAATGAGTTTGTTCTTGTATTTATTAATGATATTCTGATTTGGTAAGCCAAATATAGAATAAATATTTCAGCTTGATCTAGTAAACCATTTCTCTACCATTCATTTGTTCTTTGTTTGTCTCCCTGTTCTGCAAATTTCGAGGATGAAATTTTCTTAAGGGGGGAATTTGTAATGATCCCGTATTTAAGCAATTTTTAATTTAGTAATTAATATAAATTTTTGGGTTAAATTGTAAATTAATTTGATTTTTCCAAGTTAAATAAGATATTTGTTTGTTTATTTATATATATATGTATATAAATTGATTTTTAATAGAATTTAAATTTGAAAATCTAAAAAAAATTATTTTAAAATTTTATTGAATTTGAAATTTTAAATTAAACATCTTATAAATAAAATTTGGATTTGAAAACTATATAATTTTATACTAATAGAAATTTGTTTTCTAATTATAAGAGACATATGTAATATATATTTTGAAAGTTATATTTTGAATTTGATATAAATGATTTTCAAAAGATGTTTAAAGCTAAATTCTATATTTTATACATATGTGTGTTTATTTATTAAAGTATAATTAGATTTTAAAAAATCCATTTCTTTAAAGTTATAAATATATATATATATATATAGGAAATGCATTTATTTAACTAGAAAATATAAATAGGAAAATATTTAAAACATTAGTATATAAATAAAGACAAGTGTAAACATTATATGATACAATTTAACATTTGTAAACATTTTAACAAGCATTAAAACAAGTGTCGTCTTCTTTTTATTTTGAGAAAAAATAAATATAATGGAATTCAAGTATATGTATACATCTATATTCTCTTCTCAATTTTCTTTCTTGCATTCAAAAACCAAAACAAATCTACAAATCTGAAAATACAAACCAGAGAAACCTAAACCAGTTAAACAAATTAAAAGCAATGAATCAGACCATCTCAAACAAAACCTGATGCAAATCAAAAGTAGAGCAAAGACCAATATCAACTCAAATCTGAAGCATGCAAATTGATTCAATTTTATCAAACAACAAACTACAACCTGATCTAAAGCAACTAATTCAACATCAAGCAAGATCAGAGTTTCAGATCTTTAAATCAAAGAATCCAGATCAAAGAATAATTATGCAAACTCCTCTGTTCTTCATAAACAGGTGAGTAAACCCTCTTTTCAAAACTAAATCTGGGTATATACTTTGATGCATGTGATCATCTTTGCAATTATGATATGAAGTATGTTATGAAGAATGTTTGTATGGCTGTTAAATATGCATGTATGTTTGTATGCAAATATTGGTGTGTATGTCTGTGTATAGGCAAAAATGCCTTTGTTCTTATTTACAGGTTTTTAAAACCCTGTTCAAAAAGTCAAATCATCCCACCTAAACAATTTTAGGCTTTGATCTCTGAATGAAAAGTGTTTGTATAAGTGTAATATCATTTTAAAAAATGATTTCAAGAATTTATATTAAGAAATTATTTCAAAAATATGAATTTACAATAAAAAACAACTCAATGCAGAAAATCAATTATCTAGAAATCATGTTTTGATTCTACAACCTGATTCGTATTTGAAATCAATGAATTTTGATCATAGTTTCATAATTTTTAAGTTTATATACATCGAGAATTTTTTAGTTGATCGGATAATGGGTTTTTGTCAATTCTCGATGATCGGCGAAGGTATGGAGGCCGTGCTTGATGTTGGAGGTGGAGTGAAGGATGTAGATCAATGGAAAAATGGTGGGGGATTTTTTAGATGGCCGGAGTTACCTGGCGACGGCGAACTAGGGTTAAATTGCTTGTTTTGATCGACGTTGTAATAAAGACAATTGCGTGGTCGTGGATAAACTAGAGACGATAGCATATGGGGAATCGATGCGTGGATGACCGATGAAGCTATGGTCGGAGTGGCGTGGGTTCAGATGGTCTATGGCGGTGTATCGAGGTGGTTTTGGGTGTTCGGGGTTGTTCCCGTGGAGCTTTAGGAAGCTTAATGTCAATTTCGTGTTCGATTCAAAAGTCTGGTGGTCAGAATCAAGGGAGGTGGTCGAAGACGACTTACCGGCGATGGCATCGGTGATCAGAACGGTGGTGTTCGTCTGTGCACGTGTACGTGCATCTGTGTGTATCTGGGTTGAGGAAGAAGATGTTGTCACGAAGTCGTTCTTGAGGAAACGTATAGATGGCTCGGGTTGGACTCGGGGAAACTTTCATTTGTCTCGGGTTAGTTTAGAGTATTAACTAAGTTTTTAATTTTTAAATAAAACAAGTTTAAATAATTTTTAATTATTTCTTTTAAATAAAAGGTATAATTGTTTATATAAGTTTAGGATTAGTGAAAGGTTTTGGAAATAAATAATTTAAAATTAAATAAGTTTAAAATGTTTTTAAATATATATATAACCTTTATTTTTAAAAGTTTATTTTAAATAAACTTAATAATGTAATTAAGTGGTTAATTAAGATGATAAAATGTTTTTAAAGGATAATTAACTTAAAGGTTTTAAGTTAATAGGTTAATGATGAATTAACTCCAAAGGTTATTGAATAAGATCTAAATGGTAATTAAATAATTAATTAAAATAAATGGTTTATTTTTAATTATTTATGGTCTTAATAATTAAGGATAATTACTTAAAGGTTAATTTCTTAATGTAATTAATTAAAGGTTAATTAATAAATGATTAAAGGTGATTAATTAATAGATATTTACTTAATGTGATTAATTAAAGATTAATTAATTAATGTGATTAATTAAAGGGTTAATTTGTTAATGAAATTAATTAAGGGTTAATTAATTAATTAGTAATTAAAGATTAATTACTTAATAATTGAAAGTTAATTAGATTAAAGGTTAATTAATTTATGATTGAAAGATAATTACTTTTATTAAGGGTTAATTAATTATGTAATTAACTTAAATGTTAATTTATTTATGTGATCAATTAAAGGATAATTAATTAAAATGGTTTGTAATTAATTAATGTTAATTAACCAAGATTAGTAATTGAATTCATAAGTAACTAATCCGATTTAAATAAATCAGATGATTAATTGATCTTACTTATAGATGTTTGGATTGTATTGAATGATTTAAATTGTTTAATATCCCTGATGTGTGATGATCTGTGATATGATTGAGTTGTGAACTGTGATTTATTTGTCTGTGATGAATTTATATTGTTTATCTATGAATCTATGAATGAAGATAAGCGTTATATGATTATACCGCTTATCGATATTGTTGTGCTTGAATCTGTGATGATTGATGATGTTGTATTGTTGTGTGTAAAACCCCTGGACTACACCACACACACACAAATATGGATTTCACGAGAAATTGGTTAAGTCGCAGATATTTTGAATTTAATATTATTTCATTCAAATGGTGAAAAGTATAAAATTTGAATTTTGAATCCAAATGGTTTTGGAAATTGAATTGGGTTGAATATGAAAAGCTTTTGAAAATGAAATTTTGAAATTTGAAATTTAGTTTGAATATAATATGTCCTGTTTACGTTTTGTAATTATTTTTGAAACTATGGTCTGAAAAGTAGTGATACAAGTTATATAATATATATATGAATTTTTAAACCATCTTTAAAGTATTTTGAAATGAATTATTTTGGGAATTTAAATTTAATTCAAATAGAACTTTCCGAATACGGCAGTTCGCTGATTTTCCAATATATACTTTGAAAGACTATAACTTGAATTAATTTAATCGGATTTTCCCAAAACGAAAAGCATTTGTTTTCAAATGATAATAGTTATTATATAAAGGAAAGAATTTCCGGTTTTGTGAAAGGATTTTGAATTTGAAATGTAAATTGTTTTAAAAACTATGAATGAACCTTTTTAAAGATTGGTGAACCTTGTTTCAAATTGAAGTGGATTTAAAAGGTGAATCTTTTGTTTAAAAGATTAAAAGGTGGGTCTTTTGATTAAAAGATTAAAGTGGAATTTTGTTTAAACGATTTAAAAGAAAGACTTTGGGCTTAAAGTTGTGACTTAACTAAAATCCCAATATATCCATATGGTTTTTGAAAATTAACGCTCATTATTCGGTTTAGTCGGGAGAGGACTTTATTTCATAAAACTCATTCCAAATAATGATACGACGAAATGGGAGTGCATTTGAAGATGGTGGTGAAGACCGGGTATTTTCGAGAATGAAAGGATTACCTGTCGATTGTCTCTGCACTGAGTTGCTCCAGTATAGAGATCTCCATATGTGATGGGGAGTCCAATCGGGATTGTGAATACCCGGATTGCAAGGACTTCTTTGAAGTGCCTTCGGTTCTGTTTGAAACCGGAACAGACTTGTATGGATGTATGTCTGACGTTACACTTTGAGATGTAAAGCTGGTTTCTATCAAATACATTTCTGTTTTGGTGGCGGAGAATTTATTCTCTTAGCTTAACACCCTTCTCTGAGACGTACGAGCTCAGAGGTTATGTAGTTGATGGTCACTAGTGATATACTCCCAATTTGGTAATGTGGCATGCTGAGTGTTGCTGATCATTTGTTGATCGAAGCATGGCTTTTGTGAAAAGCGTAGCTTTGTGGACGAGACTTCGTCGAACCTCACAACCCGAAAATGGTCAAAACATGAAGAATGCGGCAAGTTTATTGGGGGTAGTGCCCCTTAGGGTATGTGCATTTCCTTCTGGATAAAAAGTGATATCATGGTATGGAGCCCAGATATTTAACTTATGTGGTTATTTGAATTTGTTGGTGTAGAGGTACCTCGGATAAAGGTTGGTTACGACCGGGGGATGGCATACTCGTGTAGTAGTTACCTAGTTACAGAGGTAACCCGGCCTTGTGTTGGAAGAGATCCGGTTAGGTTCTCGGGGCGTCCCTCCAAAGGCATACCCATTCGGTAAGGAAGTTCCTTAGCCTGACCATTGTTGGAAATCCAAACCAAAGAATACGAGCCTTTACGATTGCAGTTGTATAACCTGCCACCTCAAGTGGTAGCTATAGCAGGCATAATATAATGGTACCTATGCTGGCTAAGATTAATATTATACTTTCGAAATGTTTTCTGCACTATGCACTAATAATAATATAAAAAAGGATATTGCGTATCAAGCATGTTTAACTATCATAAGGAGAAATCTCCTCCAATTGTGCGCTTGCATTGTGTGTGTGCACGGAGGCCTTATGGTAGTTTCATTTTCCAAAAAGCATAGCGAATTTCTTTTTATTTCTTTTGTTAAAGATAAACTGTTTATGTTTGCTCATACCAGTCCCATGACTGACCTGGAGTTTATTGTTCCCTTTCTAAACTCTGGGTGCCCACAATTTTCCACACGGGCAGCCTAGAGTCAGGTTATCAATAGATAGTAGATATGGATCTAGAAGTCTTTGGATATGGAAGTCTTTGGTTTGGATCGCATTTGCTATAGTTCAGCATGATGGGTGGTTCGAGCTATCTTTGTTTGGAGTTTTGGAGATGGTGTTGCAGTATGTGGATTCTCTTGGAAGATCAAGTCAATGTTGGGGTTGCAGTATGGTGTTGGATCTTTTGGAAGCTTCTATCAATGGTGTTATCGTTCCGCTGCTGTTGCTATTCTTCTTCCGCTGTTGTATATCTTTTGGCCATAATGTTGATATTCATTTGTATCATATTGTTGTATCATTGTTGTATCAATTGTTGTGTATCAATGATTTATTCATTTTCTGTTTCCGCAGTGTTGTTTACTTAATGTGTTATAAGCTCCATCCGAACTGAAGTTCGACGTTTGAATCTCCGATTGTCGAATGCGAGTGAGGTATTTGATGTCGATTTTCGAACACCGGATTTCGGGTCGTGACATATCCAAGAAATCAACAATAGCTTATAGCATCACATATTTGATATAGTAAATTTGGGTGTAAGTTAATTCATATTTAAATAATTCTTCTTTATTATACCTAAATTTTCTCATATATTTATCCTCTAAATGTATTATCCTACTATTTAGATTATATTAAACAACTTTTTATTTAAAGTTTATTTTTAGCTTAACATTATTGAAAGATGACTTTTAACTTAACCCTTTCGCCGAACACCTTATAATCAATCTATGAAACTTAATTCGCAAGGGTTTCATTCCAGGATTCCTTAATTCCTATCTACTCGACCTATATCTTACTAAGTAAAATTCCTTATGAACTATTGAACAGTTAATGCTCAAACTGGACGAGCAAAACTAATCAAATACTAAATGATAACAATAAAATAATATCATTTCTAAATAATCAACTCAACTATACAACTATATTAATTTTGAAAATCATCTTATATATATAATATATTCCTAGGTTAAATTATTTCATTTATCATTTTAAAACAATACTGTATTGGTTTATATGTTCAAGCGTTTAGGAATCCCTATCGGTAACGCTGATCAGATGCACCGACCAGAATTCATATACCACTCAATGGATCAAACAACACAATATAAAGCATTTTTATAGCACTAACAAATATGCACTCAATATATATTTATACTCTCAGATTTATCCTAGGATATTACTAATCCTATCCTTAGAGAGTTTACCCTACCAGGGCTTAGGGGTTTGCTAAACCTAAGCTCTGATACCATCTGAGACGACCCACCTTTCTGATCCATGGGAACGACACTTAATACATCATCGGTATTTGTGTATCGTTGCCCAAGCATCCAAAAGATAAGTTGTCTTAGGGTAAAATAAAGAACTGAACAAGACAGAATATATAAACCTCACAGTGGAATGATTACATGTATTTATTTTTACCTTCATACTTAGATCAAAATATTCTATTGGACATAGAATGCCAATCTTTAAAATGTAAAAAAGGAGAAAAGGAGCATTAGAATGGTCTTAACTGAATATTCAGACAACAAAAAAAGAAAAAGGAAGGAAAGGTAATAAATAAATCGGTTTCGTTCAAATCCATATTATGACTAGCGTTTGCTGCTGCGGATAAACCAATTTTAAAATGGGATAAGATTAAAATGATATAGTACAAAAGGTTACTCCTTATAATGAGTTATTGGAGTTGTAAAAAAATACGACATCTAACAAATTTGCAGCTACGCATTTCAACTTCACATTTTTAAGATACAAAATACACCTACATAATCATACAGTGGAAATAAATAACTAGATAACTAAAGAGCCGTTGGCTCGATCACCGTCTTCAAAGAGCTCCAAAGAAAACCTACCATTCTCAGATTACCTAAATATAATTGAGTACTTGAGAGTTTAGGGAAAATAAACAACTTGGGTCAGACAAAATGTTTGGTATGAGTAAAATTATGAAACAAATGGGGTGTATTTAAACAATAATATGTGGGACCACATCGCTAACGCGGAACGGAATTTCTCCTACATAAACAAACATAATAAAAATGGAAATGAACAATAGGGAACAAATCCAAATATAGATGAAGGGTACAGTTAGTAAAACTTTTAGACTTGGAAGAATGGAAATAGTCTGAATAAAATTCCAAGCTGGACAGAATGGATAAAACAAGACAACAGTCCAAACTCGATAGAATGGACTAAATAAGATAACTATCCAAACTCGATAGAATGGACAAAACTAATAATTGAACACCACGAAGAGTGTTCGACTCTTCCCATTGTAATTAAAGAAAATAGATTCAAAGGTTCGAGTCAAATAAGAAAAGGAAATTTTTCAACAAATGACTAGGTGGGTGCTCCCCCCACCAAAAGTATACCTCTAGAAATATACTTGAGAACTTTGATGGTTCTTGGACACGTCCAAGCCGGACCTCGCCAACGTTACTGAGAATCCGAGTATTTCACATCTCAATGCACAAAAACCAAATCCAATCTAGAGTGTACATGAAAATACCCTAATAGGAGCAACCCCACATAGCTTGGCTTCCACTTGCTCTTTGGGTTTAGTCATTTCCGACAAAGGATAATAAAGTTCAAGTGAGAAAAACATCGTCTTAGAATGACAAAATACAAAGAAGGTTGAGATAACCAATAGTAGGGTAACCAACTATCGAGGATATAAAACAATCATATATGGAAATTAAGTCTTGTGTACTTATCACCACTCATCGATTTCCAACTTGTACTATTTCTTAGTTAACAATAATAATAGACAAGTCAAGATAGTGTTAACTCAAAGTCAAGTCTCATGATTATTCTTAACTTTCGAAATAGTGACGAGTCTACTTTTTCGACGTTTAGTGCTAAGTACATACAAATAAATCGTTCCCATATAAGTGAATCTCATTACAGAAATTAATTCATTTCCATAAACGAATCAAACCTTTTCTTTTAAAAACTTGAATTTGTGCTTGGCCTCAAGCATTAGCTTTAAAACACTTTGTTTATAGAGTTTACTGACTTCAAAACAACAATTTAAAAAGGATTTAATAACTTAAAACATCCTTATTACATTGATTAATTAACTTTAAACTTCATCACACAATTTGATTTTTGAATTTCAAATATCTTTAGATAATAAAAAGGGTAAACCACATCAACACCTTATTAGTCAATTAATTAGTAAATTATAATTAATTAAATTGATAATTAATTAATTATCATTATCTAAATGAATAACAAAGTCAAAACATCCTTGTTATTTTGATAAATTCACTTAGAAACTTTATAAATTAAGCTGATTAATTAACTCCAATAACCTTTAACTAGAAAGGGTAAATCACCTTTTAAACATCATTAATTCAATTAATTAATAATTTAAATATAATTAATTAAATTAATAATTAATCAATTCTGATTATTTAAAAATGATTTAGTAACTATTGTTTGCACAAAAAATGGACAAACACCTCAAAGTTCTATGATTTAGTAGATCTTATGTTGTTCTTAGTGATTTTGGAGGTTTATGCAAATATATGAAAAACAGGGGCTAAACTGTAAAAAGACACGCAGATTTATAGTGGTTCAGCCAGAATGTGCCTACGTCCACTTTATATGTTATTTCTCTTCACTTGTTGTGATTACAAGTACAAAGCTTTGGTACAAGTAAAAGAAAGTTGTTTGAAAGTTCCTTCCGTGCTTGAGCTCTCAAACTTGTCCCCATTGCTGTACCCCTGCCCCTCTATTTATAGAGTGAGGCTAGGGGTAGGGGTCCAGGATATGTAGAGTCGCTGATGGGCCTGGGCTGATGCGATCTGGCCTGGTATATCTTGGTTCGGCATTGCTTGGTTCGGAGGTGGTTGGAGTGTAGAGTGGACCGGTAGCTGTTTAGAAGTAGGTTGGACCGGTTGTTGTTGGTTCGGTGGGATGGAAGGAGACTGGTTCGGTGTTGGCTTAAGACTGCCGAACGAATCACTGCCGAACGAATTACTGCCGAACGAATTACTGCCGAATGGGCCTTTGAGGACGAGAATACCGGATGTGCTTAGGCGAGCCTGGATGGGTGAGTCACGCTCCTTGGTCGCAAGGTCTTCTGGGTGAGAAAGCGCCCAACATTTGCCCCCCAAAGTGGGGCATATGCCAGAATGTGCCGCGCTTTGTTTAGAAGATGACGACGCAGTCTTGGATGCGTTCGCCGAATCAGACGGTCCGGTCGCCTACAGTTGCCTATAAGTAAGGGCTCAGGGTCTCTATTACCTTCTACCGAACGAACAGCCAAGCCAAGATAATCACATAGCCGAATCAAACTCTGCTCCTTTGCCGAATCATCCCAGCTTGCCGAACCATTTCAGTTGCCGAATCAGGTACCCAATTCCTTTAGTCGAATGATATTTTTAGGTTGAATGCCGAATGAACTTTTAAGTGGAGTGCCGAATGAACTTTCACGTTGAATGCCGAATGAACTTTTAGGTTGAGTGCCGAATGAACTTTCACGTTGAATGCCGAATGAACTTTTAAGTGGAATGCCGAATGAACTGTTGTATCGAGTGAACACGTGTTTCATACTTCGAATTTCTAAGCGAAATTCCAGATTACGCTGCGTGTATATTCTAACGATATACTGTTCCCATTTTTGCAGATAAATGTCTCGAAAAGTTGAAACTCGATCAGATAAGAGGAGATCCGGGGTGAAGGAGAGTCCTTGGCCGTGCCCCCAGCTCAATCAGGATCGGAGCGTCATGGTCCTGCCCCGAGGTCATTAGTGGATGGATATGGTCCCCAAGAGCTGCTGGACTCCCCGCCTGACTGCTTTCCTAGCTCTCTCAAAGAGGAGCAACTCGATGTTATATCTCGTTCCTTTGGGATCGATAGAGCTCTCATGCTGCTGCCGGGCCCAGGAGTCATGCCATACAGTCCTCCCGAAGGATACTTTGCTTATAGTAGGTACCATTGCATGTGTGGTGCTATCCCGCCACTCAATGCTTGGGTAGTCAGCTTCCTCACGTACTTGAAGGTGGCCCCATTCCAGCTTCATCCCAATTCTTATGCCATATTGGTGAGCCTCTTTGTTATTTTTCGGAGGAAGTATGGTCGCGCTCCCTCCAACCGGGAGATCCGGTACTTGTATAATTTAAGGGGCTATAAGAAGGGGTCCCCATATGTTAGCTTGGAGTCTGCTGTGACCTTCAAGCCGGTCTTGGACCTGTATTCTAAATTCAGCATGTTCAAGAAAGAGTGGTTCTTTGTTAGGGACGATTCCGTCTCCATCCGGCGCTTTACCTCTGGATGTAAGTTGATGCTTTTACTTATAATTCTTATTCCGATTGCGATGCTTCTTCTCATACTTTCTCATTTTTGCTAGCGACAGGTGGCTTTCCGGTTGTGGAGACCGACCGCCTGGTTCAGACGGCGGCGGAGATAGAAGCCATTCTTGGGAAATACAGATCATCTGCCTACTTGATTAGAAATGCGATTCTTCTGGAATATAACTTGATCCTTCCGCAGCAGTCTGTATTTAAGTTGAGGGAAACGGCGGAAGAGAGGGCGGCTGCTCAGGCTAAGGGAGGCGTTGCGGCAGAGGGCGGAAAGAGAAAACCATTCACGAAACCTCCAGCCGTCGGAGGTAAGAAGCTTAAGAGGTCGGACGGTCCTTCTCCCAGCAATTGTCCACTTACTCAGGGGGAGATAGATGCGGAGGAAGAAAGAGGTGAGGCGGAGGGCGGAAGAGACGTTGAGCGTCTAGAAAGAGGTGAGGCGGAGGGCGGAAGAGACGTTGAGCGTCTTGGTGATGATGGTGACGATGGACGGAGTGGTGATGGTTCCAGGGCTCTATCTTCTGGGCAAGTAGGCGAAATGCAAGAGTGGACGGATGATGCTCTCCGCCAAGCTTTTGAGGGGTTGGATGATGATCCGGCTTTGGTAGTGAAGACCGGGAAGGCGGACAAAGCCGGGACCGGTGCACGTGAGTCTTCTCCGGCTATCCCGGCCAAGGTGGCTCTGACAACTCAAGGTGAATTCTTGACTCCTGCATGCTTCACTAATGATAGGGACTTAGGAATATTTTATGACCCGCTCCCGTCCTGGAATGAAATCCAGGACTTATTGCAGTATCCCACTCCTCCCCAGGGTTTGTACAACCACAGCTGTGTTTCTTTTCCTTTTCTAACTTGTAATCTACCGCGTTTCTTGAATCATATAGTAATGTAAGATTATGACACTTGTTCTTTATATCAGGAGCAGGCAAGACGCCCAAAGCTTCAGACCTTCGACACAGGCTCGAGCAATATAAACTTTCCAAAATTTCTGCTAAGCCGAAGCCCTCAGCCCAACGCTCCGGGGATGTAGTCGGGTACCGTCCTCTTCTTGGGGTCATCGAAGAGGGTATTCAGCAGAGGAAGAGGAGTCATCCTTTATCCGAAACTTCGCTCGGTCCTCAGCCTCCGGCTCAGCCTATTCATGATATTACTGAGGAGGGTAGCGAGTTTGTACCCTCTCCACACCCGTCCGGAAACCCTTCTGTTATTCATATCGACCGTCCCGACTTGGCTCGTAATCCATTCGCGGGTCATCCTGATCTGGATCCAGGTTCTCAGGATATTACTTTTGACGAAGTTACTGGTGAACACCTTCTCCCCCGTAACCCCATGGTACGAGTACTTGATGAAGCCAAGTCCTTAGACCTCGATCTACTCACCACTCGTATAGTCACTATGGGAGACGAGGCCAAAGCTAATATTGATCGGGTGGCAGAGGAGGCCAAGAAGCTGATGGGGCATCATGCTCGGCTGGTTAAGGCCGGAGAGGAGATAGGGAGCGCCAATATCCGACTTCGATTGGTGGTCTCGGATCAGGCCAAGCAGCTTGCGGATCAGGCTATCCAGATTTCTCAGCTTGAGGCTGCTACTGGGCGATTAAGGAGAACCATGGAAGAGGCCAGTCGGGCCGAATTGCGGAAAATGGAAGCTGCTTGCAAAGAGCGGATTGACATGGCTATTACCACGGTGGATGAGGTTCGGAGAGCGGATCTCGAGCAGGTGGAGGAATTGTCCGAGAAGCTTGAGGCTGCAGAGCTTGCTCAAGCTAAGTTGAGGGAAGAGATGGAGGTGATGCGGAGGTCCCTTCAAGCTGATTGCTCGAGATACAGACTGGAGAGAGATGCTGCCGTGGAAAGGTTGTCGGCCTCCGATGCTCGGATGAGGGAGTTTGAGGAGAACGAAGGAATGATGGATGACATGCTCCAGGACATGTATTTCCGGACTTGGAAGCAGGGTAACCTCTCTTGGATGGATGATTATCCCAGAGTCATGGCCAAGACATATCTTCGGGCTTTGGAGGAGGCTAAGGCTGATGCAGATAAAGAGGGTGGAACGGTATTCAGTATGGATGTGGTCACTGCCCAGTTCACCAAGGAGGAGAAAGTGGCGGTAAAGGAGGGTATGCGGCTGCTTGCTGCTGAAGAGGCGGGTGTGCAGGTAGAGGATGACGACCAGGATGGTCAAGAAGCTAGTACTGGTAAGTCTTCCTTTCTAGTCTTTCTGTTAACTTGGTTACTCATCACTAATGAATCCTTTTTATGACCGGACAGGCGGGCAAAAGAACAAGGACAAGACTTCGACGCAACCAGCTCCATGACTGAACCTGAAAAATTCTTTTTGTAGGCTTGGCATTGTTTGTATATGTTAGTCTCAAGACAGTAGAGTAACCTCTAAGTTGTAATTCCTGCTACTTGTAATAATATTATTCTTGACGTGTAATTTTTTTTTTTTTTTTAGCTTAAGCTGATTCTGTCGTTTCTTGAATGTTTGTTGCTGTTTTGACATGTCGTATGAGAAATGTAGCTGTGTATATTCTCGTAATTAAATTGTGTTTGATGTCAGATTCTGGTTTTAAATCATAATCTCATGACTTGCAATGTTAGCGTGTGGTGTGAAAAAATTAAATTATAGTCATGCATTTGTACATAAAGGAAGAAAATACCGCCTTTCATGTTCTGTTTGTAAATGGCAGTTTCGAATATCTTGTATGACCAAGCATGGAGAGCAGTTGACTGCCCTGCCATCTGATTGTGAATCTCTGCATCCATTGGCGGGTATCTCTTACCCTGCATCCTGTACTTTATGGTTTGTTATAGAGGATAGGAGGAAAGTTTTTTTTTAAGTAAAATTGAAATATGTGAAATAGTAAAACTTCCAGTCACGGAAGGCCTTCGATGTGCTTAAGTTCGTGGCAAACGGGTTTTGTAGTCACTTTCCCTAGCTGTGGGTCTTGGAGACATTTGTCACCCATCTTACGCCTCCGCGGGGAGTTAATTCTTTTTTACCACAGCCGCACTTAAGACATACCGGAGCCGAGATCGCACACAGTAACTACCCGGGCCATTATGGCCCGTACTCATGGGTATTATTCGACTTACTGTGGCCGGCTAGCGTGGGTGCCGATCGTCAACTGTGAACTGCCCCTGGCTGGCCACACCTTATGTTGGGGCTTATAGTCGGTTCATAGTCGCCGGCGAGCCTAACGCCGTAATGAGCTGCCTCGGCTATAGTCGGCCTTCTCGATGGCTTATAATCGGCTCATTACAGTTGGCTTTAAGGGCCGTCGCGAGCAATGAGTTAACCCACAGCAGAGGGATGCTGGAGCAAAAGTGTCTCATTGGCGAGGGCATAGATTCGCATAGTACCTGTTGGGGCTTGTCCACGTGAAGTTGCATTGTGGAGTGCTTTGAATAGAAATGCTATATGCTCAGGATTTTGTTCAACAGAAAAGGATAAAGTTAACAAGCAGCCAAGATACAAAGGAACAAGTTAAAAAAGAGACAAGGCTTTTTTAAAGTGGTTCGGCACGAAAAAATGCCTACGTCCACTGATTCTCTTTGTTAATTCACTTCATATGGGCAATACAAGTTAAGAAAAGTATCGACGGAGGTGTTGGATGTTCCATGCCCTCTGGAACACCTCTCCGTCCACTGTTGACAAAATATAGGCTCCGTTGTGGAGATCTTTATGAATTACATATGGTCCATCCCAGATTGGGTCTAGTGCTCCGGGGCGAGGGAAGATTCGCTTGAGAACAAGATCCCCTTCTCGTAAGGTACGATGCTTGACTTTGGAGTTGTATTGTGCTGCCACCTTTTGCTTGTGGGCTGCTGTTTTTAGGACTGCATCATTCCTTCTCTCCTCGACTAGATCCAAAGACATGTTGAGGAGCTCTTCGTTTTCTTCTGGGTTATAGTGGATCCTACGGTGGGAAGGCACAATGGTTTCAACTGGGAGCATAGCCTCCGATCCGTATGCCAAAGAGAAAGGAGTGTGCCCTGTTGATGTTTTGAAAGATGTGCGGTAGGCCCATAGTGCCGTAGGGAGTTCATCCACCCAAGCGCCCTTTGACTTTTCGAGCTTCTTTTTGATCAGAGTTTTCAGAATTTTGTTGACTGCTTCGACTTGTCCGTTTGCTTGGGGATATGCTACGGATGAGAAGCTTTTGTGAATTCCGTGTTCTTGGCACCAGTTGGCGAATTCCTCGCTGTCAAACTGAAGTCCATTGTCTGATATGATTTTTAGTGGGACTCCGTACCCATTTGGTGAAATAGTCGACTGCTACTATAGCATATTTGGCGCCGCCTCGACCCATTGGCAGTTCACCGATTAAGTCAATTCCCCATACTGCAAAGGGCCAAGGGCTGGTCATCTGGGTAATCTCGGTTGTTGGTAGCCGAGGGATCTTAGCAAATTTTTGGCATCTGTCACACTTCTTGACGAAATCTAAGGCGTCCTTGCTTAAGGTGGGCCAGAAATATCCGTATCGGAGTATCTTTTTTGCTAACGTTTGCCCTCCGGTGTGATCTCCGCAGCTTCCTTGATGAATGTTGGATAAGATTTCCTTGGCTTCCTTTCCGGCGACACACCTTAATAATGGGTTAGAGAACCCGCGCCGATAGAGGATGTCTCCTTGTATTGTGTAGCGGGACGCTTTCCTCAAGATTTTCTTGACTTCGTTACGCCCGTCGGGTAGTGTGCCATTTTGTAGGTAGTCTCGGATGGGAGTCATCCAAGTTGCTCCTTCGGTTGCAGCTATCAGATTCACTTGCTCAAAACTTGGGATCATCTGCTTTGAGACAGTTCCTGCCCCGAAGATGGCGACGTCTCTCATACTTGCTTGCTTTGCCAACTCGTCGGCCTCTTGGTTCTCTTCCCGAGGGATGTGTTTGACTAAGTAGTGGTCCAATCGGCTGAGAAGTAACTTGGTCTTCTTTAGATATGCTATGAGTCGTTCTTCTCGAGCTTGGAATTCCCCTAGTATTTGATTAACAATAAGCTGAGAATCGCTGTGAAGACACAAAGAATTGGCTCCGATCTCGATAGCAATTTCTAATCCGGCTATTACTGCTTCGTATTCTGCATCGTTGTTGGTGGCAGCGAACTCCAACCTTATAGCATAGTGCAGTTTATTTCCCCTGGGAGTGATTATTACCACACCTGCCCCCGAGCCTTGTTCGTTAGATGCACCGTCCACAAAGAGATTCCACTTGATATCTTCTGTTATTTCCAGTTGCTCCTTATCCTCGTTGGTAGTGAATTCTGCAATGAAATCAGCCATGGCTTGTCCCTTGATGGCGGTGCGAGGGTGATAGGTGATATCATATTGACTCAGCTCAATACACCATTTAAGTAGTCGCCCGGAAGTGTCGGGACGATGGAGTACCTGCCTTAGTGGTTGATCGGTTAGAACCTTGATGGAATGGGATTGGAAGTAATGACGTAGCTTTCGTGAAGTGATTAGTAAACAGTATGCTAACTTTTCAAGCTTAGGATATCTGACTTCTGCCCCAGTAAACCTTTTACTGACGAAGTAAACTGGTCGTTGCGTGCGGTTATCTTCCCTTACCAAGGCAGCGCTTAGAGCGTGAGATGACACAGCAAGGTATAGGTATAATTCTTCGCCTTCGCTTGGGGTCGAGAGTACCGGTGGTTTCTGGAGGTGTTCGATTAGGTTAAGGAAAGCGGTCAAGCATTCGTCCGTCCATTCGAACTTTCCTTTATCTTTCTTTAGAGCTTCGAAAAAGGGGACGCACTTGTCCGTTGCTTTGGAGATGAATCGGCTTAGGGCAGCCACTTTTCCATTTAGGCTTTGCATTTCCTTTCGGGTGGAAGGTATCTTGATGTCCCTTAATGCTCGGACTTGTTCAGGGTTTGCTTCTATCCCTCGGGCATGGACGATGAATCCTAAGAATTTTCCTGATGACACTCCGAAGGAGCACTTTAGTGGATTCAACTTCATTCCATACTGTCGAAGTACCTGGAACATTTCGCCCAGGTGGCTTACGTGATCTTTGGCTTTCCGTGATTTTACCAGCATGTCGTCTACATATACTTCCATTGTTCGTCCTATTAGCCCTGCGAACATCTTGTTGACGAGGCGCTGGTAGGTGGCTCCTGCATTTTTAAGTCCGAAGGGCATCACTTTGTAGCAGTACAAACCCCGGTCGGTGATGAAACTAGTGTGGTCTTGGTCGGGAGCATGCATAGGAATTTGGTTATATCCTGAGTATGCATCCATAAAAGACAGGAGTTCGTGCCCGGCTGTGCTGTCTACAAGTTGGTCGATTCTGGGAAGCGGGAAGCAATCCTTTGGGCAGGCGTCATTTAGGTTGGAGAAGTCAATGCAGGTCCGCCACTTCCCATTAGCCTTCTTTACTAGTACCGGGTTGGTGATCCATTCTGGGTAAATAGCTTCTCGTATGAAGTCATTGGCGAGTAGATTCTTTACTTCTTCATCGAGGGCTGCTGATCGCTCTGCCCCCATACTTCTCTTTTTTTGTTTTACAGGCGCCTTGGTAGGATCAATGTTTAGTGCGTGGCACGCTATGTCGGGGGAGATTCCGGTCATGTCAGCGTGTGACCAAGCGAATACATCCAAGTTGTGGCGGAGAAAATCAATGAGTTGTTCCTTCAGTTCAGCTTTCAGCTGGGACCCAATTTTCAGTAGCCTACTTGGGTCATGCTTGTCCACAGATATAAACCCCATAGCCTCCGCAGGCTCGGCGGTGGCCTCCTCCTCTTTGTCCCTAGGGTCTAATTCATTGAAAGGGTCGCTGGTGTATCGAAGAGGAGGGGCTTTCTTTAGTTGCTATGCTTCAAGGCTTTTTGTGCAGAGGGCAATCTCTGCACCTTTCCCTTTATCTTTCCTGTGGTTGTTGCGAAGTTCGGTTACATAGCAGTCTCGTGCAATATCCTGGTCTCCTTCCACTTCCCCTACCCCATTGTCTGTTGGAAATTTCATTTTCAGGCACCACGGGGCTAGGACAATCTGGAAGTCAGATAAGGCTGGTCTTCCTAGGAAGGCGTTGTAGGCCGAATGGTTTTCTATCAGCACAAACGTCTGTTTCCTTATAACGGAGCGGGGATGGCTTCCAATTTCAACGAAGAGGTCTAGCTGCCCGATGGGCATTTTCGCAACTCCAGTGAAACCGTGTAGTGGTTTATCGCAGGGAGATACATCCTTCATTGATAGCCTCATTTTGTTGAATGCGTGTTTGAACAGGATATTTACAGAGCTTCCAGTGTCTACCAGGATTCGGTAAACTTCGGCGGGACCGAGTCGAGCAGAGATAACCATGGGATCCATGTGAGGGTACTGTCTTCCTTCTAGGTCGCGTTTACTGAATGTGATGTCATCACTTTCTTTCCGCTTTGGGTGGCGCTCTTCTACAACCGTATTGACACAGTCTCTACTGTCTCTAAGCGACTTCCCATATCTTTCCATCTCTTTCCAACTTCTGTCTGCGATGTGCGGCCCTCCTGAGATGGTATGGACCACTATCTTCTCTTGACTAGAGCTGCTAGCGTTGCGGTTGCCTCTGCCGGCCCCTGGTGAGGGTAGCCTAGGGTTTTCATTGGCAGGAGCTGGAGTCCTGTCTTGACTTTTTACATAGCGTTCCAGTTTCTTTCTTCTGATGTGTTCCTCAATCAGATCTCGGAGATGATGGCATTCATTGGTGTCATGTCCGTGGGATTCGTGGAAGCGGCAGAATTTTCCAGATTTCTGTGCGCTATCTGATTCCTTCTTGTACGGTGGGCGTTTGTATCTAACTTCGCCTTGGGTGGCAAGGAAGATATTTTCGACGGTCTCATTCAAAGGGGTGTAAGAGTCGAATCTTGGTCCTGGCCGATATAGGCGTTTTTCTACTTTCTTGCCCCCAGTATTGTCTCTGGAATCATTTCTTCGAACGTCCCTTGCCACAGCAGGGGCGTTGCCATGGGTCGTCTTACTTTGCTGTCCTGACTGCCCCTCCATGGCAGCATCCTCAAGCCTCATGTACTTCCCGGCTTCATGGAAGAAATCGGGTAAAGTAGCAGGTTTCTCTTTTGTCAATCTCCTAGCAAATTTAGTGTCCGGATGCACCCCACTGCAGAGGGCCATTAGGATAAGCTTCTCATCGGCATCTTGAACTGCGGCTGCTGCGGCGTTGAATCTGGTCAGGTATTGCTGCAGCTTTTCTTCGGGTTTCTGTTTGACGCTGGATAAGGAATAAGCGTCCTTAGGTTGCTCCACATGAATGCGGAACTGACTGATGAATTTTTCTTTCAACATTTCCCATGAGCTGATGGATCCTTGGGGTAGATGACAGAACCAGGAGGTAGCAAGATCTGCTAAGAAGAGCGGGAAGCATTTGCACAGCACTCCCTCTGTTGCTCCACTCATGAGCATATGCTGCGTGTACCTCTGTAAGTGTACAACGGGATCGGAGGTTCCTTTGTAGGGTTCCATTGTTGGCATCTTCCATTCTCGGGGGGTGATAGCAATTTCGATATTGCGGGCGAAAGGGCTGGTTACCCTAGCGCCTATCCCTCGATCTCTTTGCTCTCGTTGGACACACTCTCTGAATAAGCGCGCCATCCTTTCATCAGAATTTGGAGCGGACAGAAATGAGTTTGGTTTTGTTCTGTGGGGTTGATTCCGTCCAGACAACCTGTAGGGATGGTATCGTCTATCATTCCTCATATTTTCCAGTGGCTGCCTTTGATCTTCTGGGAGCATGCTTGGGTCAGCTACAGTTGGCCCTTGCCTTGATCTTCCCCTGTTGGGTTCTGATCTAAGCACTTCCTCGGGTCCAACTTCGGGCTGGACTCTAGCTCGGCCCCGTTCACTGGTGTTTCTGTGGTTAGGCAGCATGACAGGCTCAGTTGCAGTTGACCTTCGCCCGGTACCTTCCCCGTTGGGTTCGGCACCAAACGTTTCCTCAGGCCTAACTTCGGGCTGAGCTCGGTCTCGGCTCCTACCACGGCTACCCCTGCCGTTGGCTCCTTCAAAGAAGGAAGATCTTTGCTGTCTCTGAGATCCTCCAGACTGGGACTCGCCCCATGATTCAGTGTTGCGGTTGGATTCTTCAGCGTCCCTCAAGCGTGACATGAGATGGTCCACCAAGGCTTCCTGCTGGGACGTGAAGCGGTTAGTCACTTCAACAACAACCCTGTCCAAATCTGCCCTAGTAATTGCTGCAGGCTGTTCTGTGGCAGGAGTGGTTGGGTTAGCCTGTCCTTCATTTGTTGTTGTTGCTGGAGGAGGACGATTTACTTGATTCGCGGCAGCTGGATCAGGAAGGCTACTGGATGCGATGTTTTTTCCTTTGTTAACATCTTTTCTCTGTTTGGGAGGCATGTTTTCCAAGTGGCGGACGATGCTGTTAGGAAAACTCGTTAAGTAGATGAAGCTGAAGCTTCGAGTTTCTATTTCTCAGTGAAAGCACCAAAAATGTTTGCACAAAAAATGGACAAACACCTCAAAGTTCTATGATTTAGTAGATCTTATGTTGTTCTTAGTGATTTTGGAGGTTTATGCAAATATATGAAAAACAGGGGCTAAACTGTAAAAAGACACGCAGATTTATAGTGGTTCAGCCAGAATGTGCCTACGTCCACTTTATATGTTATTTCTCTTCACTTGTTGTGATTACAAGTACAAAGCTTTGGTACAAGTAAAAGAAAGTTGTTTGAAAGTTCCTTCCGTGCTTGAGCTCTCAAACTTGTCCCCATTGCTGTACCCCTGTCCCTCTATTTATAGAGTGAGGCTAGGGGTAGGGGTCCAGGATATGTAGAGTCGCTGATGGGCCTGGGCTGATGCGATCTGGCCTGGTATATCTTGGTTCGGCATTGCTTGGTTCGGAGGTGGTTGGAGTGTAGAGTGGACCGGTAGCTGTTTAGAAGTAGAGCGACTCTACATATCCTGGACCCCTACCCCTAGCCTCACTCTATAAATAAAGGGGCAGGGGTACAGCAATGGGGACAAGTTTGAGAGCTCAAGCACGGAAGGAACTTTCAAACAACTTTCTTTTACTTGTACCAAAGCTTTGTACTTGTAATCACAACAAGTGAAGAGAAATAACATATAAAGTGGACGTAGGCACATTCTGGCTGAACCACTATAAATCTGCGTGTCTTTTTACAGTTTAGCCCCTGTTTTTCATATATTTGCATAAACCTCCAAAATCACTAAGAACAACATAAGATCTACTAAATCATAGAACTTTGAGGTGTTTGTCCATTTTTTGTGCAAACAACTATAAACATCAATAAAGGAAAGACTAATTAGAGTTAAAACAAGTTGATAAATTTTAAAAATCATTTATTAAAAAGATTTATTAATTTAAAAGCATCCTTAGCAAATTGATTAATTAACTTTAATACATCATTATTGAATGATTAATTATTCTTAAACATCATTAAATAAAATGATTAATTAAATTTAAAGATCATTAAATAAAACAATTAATTAATTTAAACAATCATTAACCAGGTAATTGGTTAAATTCAAAACACATCGTTAACTAAGTAATTAGTTAACCTTAATCCTTATTAATTAAGTAATTAATTAAATTAAATAATCATTATTAATGGTTAATTACTTTTAAAAACATTGTTAATCAATATCTTACTTAACTTATAAAATAATTCCAAGCACGAATGAAACCAAACGGTTTCGATAAAAAGTGATTTTCTGAAAGTGCCGATATAGCGATTATCGCTATACAGGCAGTTCGGCAAACAAACTTATGACTGCAACCAAACATCATATAGCAATGGTTTATGCACAACACAAGGTAAATAATGATGATACAACATGTAATAAGTATTTATTAACGATTTTATTAACTTTAACTACCAACTTTTCATATGGTTAACGACATGCTTACTAAGTTTCAAATGCGACAACTTTTCAAAACATGAAACAAACAAATAACCAAACCACACTTCACATATACAACAAGAATTCATAGGCTATTAACATGAACATTAACATAATATAAACTTGTTTTAAGAAGGTGTAGTTTTACTCACCAAAAGTTATCCAAACTCTCGCTAACTTAGGGTATGACCTAGCACTTCCATTCCTAAGCAAAAGATGGAGTCTTGGACCCTTAATACACTAAGTTGGCTCGGCCTTGAAAGAAGAAGGAAGTGAAACTTGTTTTGGTAAGGTGGAGTGACCTTGGATAATCATCACACTCTCAAAAATGAACCCAAAAATAGGCCATTTTACAACTGGCTTTTGGACCAGTTACTCTTGGATTTTGGAAATGTAGTGGGGTAAAGTTTTATAAAATTCTTTTCTCTATAATTTTAAAAAGATTGCTCAATTTTGAAGAAGATATGGTAAAAAGAAAAGGAACCATTTTCAGACTTAAAATTTTAGGTCCAAAAATGCTCTATAAACAATTGATATTTTGACATAGCTATGTTCGAAATTTGAAGAAGTGATCAAGATGAAAGTTGTAGCCACTGTAATTTTCTATGATTTGAAAAAATGAAATGCTCCATTTATTAAGTTTTGAGAAAGACACGACGGAAGTAAAAGAGGTGAAATTGAAGAAGTGAAAGGGGTATTTATAAGCAAGAGAATAAAGGGAACTACCTAAATGCCCTTGTCCTTTACCCTCCACTACCCTCTTCCCACCTCACCTAGCCTCCTCGACCTCATTTTCTTGAGCCACCTTCTTGTCCCCCTCCCTTTATTTCATGAAAAAACATGTTTATGTTGGATCATAGGTTTTGAGTGCTGACAAGATACAATAATTCACGAATCTACGACCATGACAACATCTGGACTTACTGACCCAAAATATTGGTTCGTCATGTTATATATCTTAGCTAGAGTCAATAAGTATATATAGAGTTTAGTTTAGAGCTTTGTTAAATCTTTCCTCAAGGTTCATCATTCACAAATTCATAAAAACTTGCATTCGTTTTATATATTTCATATACACACACAAATAGTTTTATTGCACAGAAATAACAGCACTCGGTCGACTGACCTACTATAAACAGTTGACCGAGTTTGTATAAATTTTGTTTGAACCACTGACCAGTCAACTAAACACACCAGGTCAGTCGACTGATTCTGTGCAAATTTTTGTGCACGTTTTGAATTCAATCGACTGACCAAGCATGTCCAGTCGACTGAAACCTGCAACTGCCAACTTTTTGAATAGACGCTTCTTTTGATCAAGAGTTATCTTCTTCCTCGATGGATGCATCTCTTAGCTATTAACATATGCCTATTACCAGAAGCCATAACTCTTTATACACTATATAAACACTCAAGAATTATTGATCAAATAACCTAATTTTCTAATCTCTCTTGATCTATAGTGCTTTGCAATCTTGAGTTCATTATTCACAAACTCTCATACGATCATTGCTTACCAATTCACTTCTATATTCTTCAAGCAATATTAATCTTCCTAATCTTCATACACACACAATTATACACATCAATCTTTAGGAAAAGATTATAGGAAGGGTGTACTACAAGTGACAAATCCGTATTATTCAGAACACAGAAAGTCAAGTTAAATCGAGTCTGTAAGAAAGTCCTGTTCGGTTGCTAAGGCGGTCTAGTCCTGTTCTGTTGCTCAGGCGGTCAAGTCATGTTCGGTTGCTCAGGCGGTGTAATACTTATTCCTTCGGGTTAAGTGAGGATTGCTAGCTATAATTCCAGAATGAGTCTGAGACTGGATGTAGAATGGGAGTTCGAACCAGTATAAAAATCTCTGGTGTCATTTTACTATTTACTTTTATTTTTATTCCGCATTAGTTATTTATTATATTCCATATTACTCGATCTTATAGCACAGTCACTTTCATTTGGTATCGGAGCAAGACCATCAAATAACCGTAACATAGTTATCTGATTTTTTTTTAATATGGAAAACAACACCAGCACTGTAACTAATACTGCCTTTCTAGAAGGTCAATCTACTACACGACCGCCTCTATTTAATGGAATGAACTATAACTACTAGAATGAGAATCTATATACAAGCAAGTAGTTATGAAACCTGGAACATTATGAAATCTGAATATACTATTCCTACTACTGAATATTCAGCATGGTCTAACACACAAAAATTAGACGCTACTGCAGATGCTAAAGCTATGAATATGTTATAATGTGCATTAGACAAAAATGAATTTAATAGAATAAGCATGTGTAAAAATGCTCATTAAATTTGGAATACACTTAAAATTACACATGAAGGTACTAACATAGTAAAACAAAGTGGAATTTCTATGCTCAAAAATCAGTTCCAGAATTTTAAAATGAAGCAATATGAGACTATAAATGAAATGTACTCTAGATTTCAAGATATATATCATTCTTTGATAGCATTAGGAGAAACTTATATAGATTTTGATATTGTTTCAAAAATCCTCAACTCACTAACGGATGAGTGGGAATGAAAAGTCTTAGCAATCGAAGAAGCTAACGACATTTCGACCATTAAACTGGAGGAGTTGATTGGAAATCTAATGTCTTATGAAGTTAATCTCCAGGCAAAACGAGTACAAGCTCAAGAGAAGAATATAGCATTCCAGATAGAAAAGGATGAATCAGATTCAGATGAAGAAGATATGGCGTTCATTACTAAAAATTTCAAAAGATTTTTGAAATTTAGAAAGAGCAACAAATTCAGAAATAACGAGAACAATTTCAATAACAATAACAACACCAACAAACCATCATCATCTGCTCTAGAATGTTATGAATGTCATAAGAAAAGCCACATCAAGAAAGACTGTCCTGAGAAAAAGAAAGACAAACATAAGAACAAGAAAGACAGATTCAAGAAGAAAGCTTTCTCTATCACTTGGGACGATTCATAATCATCTTCATCATCAGATAGTGACTCAGACAGTGATACAGAACAAGCCAATGTATGTTTTATGGCCACAAAAGATGAGGTGAGTGATCTAACTTTTGATGATCTATTAGAAATAAACTCAAATTTACTTGATATGCTAAAAGACATCAAAAGAAAATATAAAGAATCCCTTGAAAAACTGAATAGAACTAAAATTGAAGTAGATACGCTAAGAGATGAGAAACAAATCTTAAAAGAAGAGCTTGAGGTTACTCAAGAATTTTGTTCTAATATGACATCTCAACTTTCTATGTTAAGTCAAGAGATAGAAACACAGAAAGAAAAGAATGACGCACTATTAATTGAAAATCATGATCTTAAAGAAAATTTCAAGATTTTAGAATTAGATAAGTCTAGCCTTAAAACAAAGTTAGAAAATTTACTAAAAATGTCTCTAATTTTAATAAAGGAAGAGAAAATATTTCAAAAATTATAGAAAATTCTCAAACTACTTCAAATAAAAAGGACTAGGATATAAGCAATCTTCTAAAATTATTCCAAAGAAAAATAATTCTTCATATAAAAGGAATAATAAAGTTGAGAAACCAAATTCAAAATTTTCAAATTTTACTAAATCAATTAAAATTTGGGTTTCTAAAACAAATAACTATATGATTAGAAATAAATATATAAAATCGTTTATAAAAACTATTCATAAAAACAAAGATTTTATTTTCAAAAGGAATTCTGAACCCACTTGGGTTTGGCTTCCTAAGATCCAACTCTTAGGACCCAAAATAAAATGGTGGGTACCAATGTTATTTCTGTATTTTGCAGGTACCACCTAAAAAGAGAGGAAAATGGATACTAGACAATGGTTGCTCAAAACACATGACAGGAAACAAAGGGACGCTAACTAATATTATCTACTCAGATGGAGGTTCTATCACATTTGGAGATAATTCCAAAGGATATTTCATCGGCAAAGGCGATGTGAGCAAATAACAGTATATCTAATTTACCTCTTATTACAGATGTTTTATTAGCTAAAAATTTGAAGCATAATTTACTTAGTATCATCCAATTGTGTGACAAAGGATTCAATATTTCTTTTTCTGAAAATAAATGTAGCATTTTTTATCAAAATAAAAATCTTATTTTTGAAGGTTTTAGAGATAAAAATATATATGTTTTAAATATAAATGTAAATTACAATTCAAATATGTGTTT
The DNA here is from genome assembly GCA_030737815.1 of Allium fistulosum. Taxonomy (NCBI): domain Eukaryota; kingdom Viridiplantae; phylum Streptophyta; class Magnoliopsida; order Asparagales; family Amaryllidaceae; genus Allium; species Allium fistulosum. The sequence continues at coordinate 859,956,260 of CM060907.1, forward strand.
AATAGCCAAAGAAAATGATTCTTGGTTATGGCACAAAAGATTTTGTCATATTAATCTCAAAGCTATAAATAACTTATCTAAAAATGATTTAGTTAAAGGTTTACCAAAAATGAATTTTAAAGCAAACAATATTTGTGATGCTTGTCGATTAGGAAAATTATCAAAATCATCCTTCAAATCAAAGAAAAATATTTCTATTGTACAACCACTAGAACTATTGCATTTGGATCTCTTTGGTCCAACTCAAGTTCAATCTATAAACCATAGTAAATATGTGTTTGTTATAGTAAATGATTTTTCAAGATATACTTGGACTATTTTACTGAAAAAATTAAAGTGATACTTTTGAAAATTTCAAGAATTTTGCAAAGAGAATTCAAAATCTCAAAAATTGAAAAATTAAAAATATCAGAAGTGATCATGGAGGTGAATTTGGAAGTGAAACTTTTGAACATTTTTTGTAATAAAAAGGAATTTATCATAATTTTTCTTTTCCTAGAATACCACAACAAAATGGAGTGGTTGAAAGGAAAAATAGAACGTTACAAGAATGTGCAAGAACTTTATTAAATGGAAGCACATTACCAAAACATTTCTGGACAGAAGCTGTAGCAACTGATTGCTATGTTCTGAATCGTGTTTCCATCCGACCTTTAACAAAACACACTCCATATGAACTTTTTCATCAAAGAAAACCGAACATTTCTTATTTTAAAACTATTAGTTCAAAATGTTTTATTTTAAACACAAAAGATTAGCTTGGAAAATTCGATCCAAAATCCGATGAAGAAATCTTCGTAGGATATTCAAAACGAAGCAAAGCTTATTGAATTTTTAATAAAAGAACAAAAACAATCGAAGAAACACTTCATTTTTCATTCGATGATAATTTCAAATTTAATAAAATTTTTGAGGATGATGAAGTTATACCTAAGATAGTCACAAATACGGTTACTTAAAATAATTTTGAAGAAGATGAAAAGATTATTCATAATTTTGAAGAAGATGAAAACATTATTCATAATGAAAATGAATTAAGATCTCCTCCTAGGATTTTACGAGATCACCCAGTAGAAAATGTCATAGGAGAAATTGATTCACATGTTAGAACAAGAAATCAACTTAATCAAATGGGCCATGTAGCATTTCTTTCTAATATTGAACCTAAAAATGCAAAAGAAGCCTCTACTAATGACTAGTGAATTATAGCTATGCAAGAAGAGCTAAACCAATTCGAACGAAATGAAGTTTGGGAACTAGTTCCTATACCGAGTGATCCAGTCATTGGTACTAAATGGGTCTTCAAAAATAAAGCAGATGAACAAGGTAATATAACTAGGAATAAAGCTAGATTAGTTGCACAAGGATATAATCAAGAAGAAGGAATTGACTACGAAGAAACGTTTTCTCCAGTCGCACGACTTGAAGCAAAACGTATCTTACTAGCCTTTGCATGTTTTCATAATTTCAAACTTTATCAAATGGATGTTAAAAATGCTTTTTAACATGGTTATATAAAAGAAAATGTTTTTGTTGAACAACCTCCTTTATTCACACGTGAAAAATTTCCAGACCACGTCTATAAACTTAAGAAAGCCTTATACGGTCTAAAACAAGTACCCTGTGCTTGGTATGAACGTATTAAAAGCTATCTAATAGATTCTGGTTTTGAAATTAGGAAGGTTGATCAAACTCTTTTTATTAAAATAACTAAAAAGGATATTTTAATTATTCAAATTTATGTAGAAGATATTATTTTTGGTTCTACAAATGAAAAGTTATGTCAGGAATTTTCTAAAATAATGACCAAAGAATTTGAAATGTCACATATGGGAGAATTATCTTATTTTCTTGGTTTACAGATTAAACAATTAGAAAATGGAATTTTTATTAATTAAGAAAAATATTTTAATAATCCGATTAAACGCTTTGGTATGGATAATACTTCTGCCAAACCAACTCCAATGAGTACAACGATACATCTCGATAGAGATGAAGATGGCAAAAATGTCGACCAAAAATTATATCGAAGTATAATTAGATTATTACTTTATCTAACTACTAGTAGACTTGACATAATGATGAGTGTATGTTTATGTGCTTGATTTCAAGCAAATCCTAAAGAATTTCATATGCGAGCAGTAAAACGAATATTGCGTTATCTAAGCAAAACCAAAGATTTTAGACTTTTCTATCAGAAAGAATGTCCTTTCGAGTTAGTTTCATATAGTGACGCTGACTTTGGAGGATGTCAGACGGATCGAAAAAGTACTAGTGGGACTTGTCACTTCATTGGACAATTCTTAGTCTCTTGGTTTAGCAAGAAACAAGATTGTGTTTCACTTTCGACTTGTGAGGCAGAATACATTTCTGCTGCTTTAGCATGTGCTCAAGTCATCTACATGCAACAAACAATTCAAGATTTTGGTATAAATTTATCTAAATCTACTATTTTATGTGATAATACAAGTGTTATAAACTTATCTAAAAATCCTGTCAATCACTCACGAACTAAACATATTGACATACGTCACCATTTTTTTCGTGATAATATTGAAAAGCATTTAGTTAGGTTGGAATTTGTATCCTTGAAAATCAACTGGCTAATATATTTACAAAACCTTTGAATGAAAATATTTTTGTTAAACTAATAAGAGAATCAGGAATTATTTCATTAAAAGATTTATAATAATTTTTTTTTATCAAAATTTTTTTTATGCAATTTGACACACTTGAATTTTTGATCTCTAGCATCAGCGGGTCCTTTCGACTCTCAAATTAGAGGATGGCTCCATAATGAAAAAGTGGCACAACGTTTCGACAAGATGAAAAACTCCCGCATTTTCGAAGGATAATTTGTTAAGTTCCCCAATTCCACTCCTTATGCGATTCAAGAATTAGCTCGTCGAAGCAGAATAGAGTCTCCCATTGTGTAACGACCCGACTTTCCAGTCCCAGAAAATCGAACCATTTGTGTTAAAGAAGAAGAGGTAGAAGAAGAAGAAACAGAAAATCAACAACAGAATCTCACATCGCAGCGGAATAAAATATAATATATACAAAACAGATCTTTACTCAAACAGAAAAATATATCTGTCTATACAATATATTTACAGAATACATCATCAGAGTTCATCACATCAATGACATACATCCAAATACACAGCGGAACAATAAACAAATACGGAAGTACGTATCGTCATCCAGCTCGTCTCCTGAGCTCCACAGCTACAATCTGAACCTGTTTATCTCGGTCTGACCCGAGCATTATATAAAACAACACCCGAGTCAGTCTGGAATACCAGCGTGAGAAAATCACACTCAATTGATTATTAAAGTTTCAAAAACCCTTTGAAAATAAAAGCATCTCGTAAGACCACGCCACAAATAAACATGTCGGGTTTTTACCTTACGATAGCTAAACACTTTTTATAAAAATCCTCTGATATTATAATAGTGTCTATTCACAAATACTTATTAAAATAGCTGAAATTGTTACATGATTAAATTCCAGCATACTAGGTATACAAACAAATACCGTACAAGGCACGTAGGGAGAATGGATTTTCAACGAATGACTAGGCACTGGGGTACCACCTGTCACAGTACGTGGCCTAGATCACAGTACCGAGGAGTACGCCCGCTCCCCTGCAACACAAAGCCGGAATCATCCCTTACTGGATAATTCCAAGTAAAATCACCCCACGGTTGGGATCAGCAACCGCACCACTAAGCCGAAAAAAAAAGGGACATCTAGACAGGGATGACCTTACTCTCAAGTGGGGGCTACCCACGAAGCCTTGCTGCATAACCCCTGATTTTCAGTCATTCCCGGTTGATGAGGTTCGAGGCTAAACGATACCTTTTAGAGAACATATCCCTTAGAATGCCCATCGTCCGCTGACGATGTTTCGCAAGCATTCGTCCATACCAGTCCGTCCCGGGTTCGAACGGAACCGAAGGCACTATTCCTACTACATCCATTTTGGAAATATCCTCAGGATTAGTAGCGACTAGCCCTTGCACTTCACTGCTCCATCTTCGACTCTGAACACGTTACACGAAACGTACAAACCGAATCGAAGTGGTATTCGAGTCTCCAGACCTAGAATCCCGGTATACGGAAACTCGATCCCGGTCTCTTCGAAACGATCAGCGCATTGGCCAATATTGATAGTCGGTTATTTAACTATCAATTAACATCCACAAGCAACCATCACACAATAAATAATTTCCCACATTTATTTGCCCAAATATCTTTCCAAGATATATTTCCAAATTTTCAAACTCCTTTTTGAAAACAATTTCAAACAATTTCCGCTTACGGAATACATTTCCAAATATTTATTTCTCCGAAACACCAAGTACAAAACACTTTTAGATTTAAAATAATTTAAAAACACTTTATTTTAAAATATATTTTATAACATTGAAATCAAACTACTTTAATACTTTATTAAAAATATATACTTTAAATTAAACCACTTTATAAATATAAACTAAATTTCTCTTTTTAAAACAGAATAGCAAATCACTTTTATATAATTACTACAATAATAGATTTTTAAAATATACCTACTTTGAAAATTAACATTTAGAAATAATCAATTTTCTAAAACATGCTTTTTAAAACATACTTAAAACTTTTAACTTATATTTAAAATTGCTTTGAAAACGTACTTGGCTATCCAGAGAAATATACTTCTCATTTCCATCTTTTAAAAATAAATCGACATTTATTTTTAAACCAAACCATATCTTTTTATAAATTCCCACCTTGAATTTATATTCAAATATCCACTATATTTTATTTCACTTTATAAACCCAGTTTATATCTCCAAAATCTCACTTCTCTTTTAAAATTCCAATTTTAAATAACTAAATCAATTTCCAATTTATTTTCCAATTTACTTTACTTTACTTTGAAATAAATTTCCTTTACTACTTCATTTATTTCAAAATACATTAACTTTTAGATTTATTCCTTTATTTGAGTTAAAACCCCTTTTTTTTTTACTGAAAATACCAATTTTAAACTTCCAAAATTCCTTCTTTAGCCTTTAATTAAATTTAATCCTTACATTCAAAATAAATCCTTTATTCTTTAAATTTAATATCACTTTAGTTTAAAGTTAATATTTCCCTTGTTATTTCGAAATTCCCTTATTCCAATTCACTTGAATTATTTACTTAAATTTTACTCTTTTATTTCTTTCAAAATCCAATTCAATATATTTTGATAACTCCTTTTATTGATATATTCAATCCAACCATATCATCCAATATTTCAATCATCAATAAAATCATCACAGGATATCAATATTCATAGAACAGAATATCAAATAATCTAAATAATTTTGAGGAATCCAGTTGGATCCCTCCAACCTGTTTCCCTGCATCCACAAACGTTAGCACAATACCAATTCCACTTCAAAGTGGAATATCGCGGTATATGGGATTTGTATAAATCATCCGCTATTATGCGGCGCATAGGGTCTCATCCGCTATATAAATGCGGGAATATCAACAACTCAAATATATACATATGCCAATATGTATATATTTCTATATACTACTATATATAGTATAGCACATCAATCAATGCAATCATCCAATCAATTATTTAAATTTAGCCATTTAAATTTAAATCTAACTGAGTGAGATTAACTCACCTTTGCCTTTCATTTGCAATCCACTCCAATTTCCATCTGGGTTTCCCATTTTATAACCTTGTATAACATTAGATAATTTATTAATATTTTGAAACAATCGGACAATTTATTTCCATTTATAAATTTAATAAATCAATGATTCTTAATAAATTTTAGTTTGAACTAATTTCCTTTTAATAAATTATTTTTAGTAACTAACATAATTATATGAGTAAATTAAACAAATTAATCACCTAAATAAATTATTAAAAACAAACTAGTAAATTGTATCCATTTAAACTTACTTATCATTTGATTAATTTTTCCCAAAACTCTACTTATATATATTTCTGTTCTAAACCTTATACACATTTAAATTAAACAAAATTATTTATATAGTTTACTGTATTTATTATCTTATCTGAAAATCAAGCTAAATCGAATGGAAAGAAAACAAATACCTTAAAACTCGCTGATCATGATCTCAATCTCTAGCAAGCTTAGTCTACCCACACGACACCATTGCGTCTCTGAACTCCATCGCAGACCTGGTCCTCGACGTCACGCGAAATCGAACCCCCGCGGTTCACTGAATTCTCACCACCAAGCCCTAATCTCGAGTCTCCCTTGCGAGTAGCCCCTCCAGCAACCAACGCTTCCATCGCGACACCAACGTCCCCCGACTTCGTGCCTTTCCCGATTACGAGAATCGATCCCCTGCCCTTCGACGTCCTCGCGTTCGTGGCCACCTGCCGCGATTTGAGCGCCTCCGCTACCTATCGCCTGCTCTCGATTCAATTAGCAGTGACAGTATAAAGGAACAGTAGCAGGGTTTCAAATCAACAGTATAAAATATCGCGTAGGAGGCAAGGATGAGCCAACGATGGCTGATGGAATAGCTGAGTAGGCAGCGATGATTGTTTCGAAGGCTTTGATTTACGAAACCCTAGTTGATCGAACAAGGAGGCGACCATGGAATTTATTTTAAAACACTCGGCATATTTTCAAACTTTATCCTTCTCCGTGGAATAAATAAAAAGAAGGAAACACGTGTATGCGATTAGAAAAAAGTAGGTGCCACGTTTCAGAAGACACTGTAGAGTGGTTTGGAAAAGAAAAGAATAAGGATGTAGATAAGGATTTTGTTCAAATATTATATTTGAATTTAAATTTTCGATATAAATTCCTGCGCGTTCCTATATCGTACGCTCCCACATCAACTCCAAATACTACAAAAATTGAAATCCGATAATAATACAATATTACGGATCCAATGGAACTGGTTTCGTCACATTCCGAGACTGTGCCTCGGACGGCTATTTTTAAATTCAATTTCAACGATATATTTTTAAAACTGAACAAAACTCTTTAAAATTCCATTTTAAAAGTTATATCATCTTCAGTATTAACAATATAAATTTTCTGAACCTTTGAACTATTTTTAACAGGCTTAAAATCAAGATTCCATATTTTACCCAATCTCGATATTTAAATTTAATAATTAATTATCCAAATAAATACTGTATATTTGAAATTAAAGTTAATAATTATCTTTTGAATATTTAAAATTAATTAAATATTCCTATTTCAAATGCTCAAAAATTCCGGGTCGTCACATTCCTCCCCCCTTAAAAGAATTTCGTCCCCGAAATTACCAGTTAAGAAGAATGTCTCATTTCCCGTTAGCTATTCCCCAAATTCAAACAGTTTTAATAATACCCAAACAATCTTTTATTAATGATACACTAATCATCTTTTAACTTCCCAAACTTATTCATAAGTTCAACTCATACCACCTACTTATCCATTCAAATTTAAATTTGAATTCAAATTTTGAATTATCAAAAATTTCCCAAAATTTTTCTAACTCCCTAAATTCCCGAAAAATTTCGCCAGCGTCTCCTTTGCGCGGCTAGCTCGGTACAACTACAAAAATGGCTCTACGGCCTCCCAATCTCAAAAAGAAAACAAAAAGCCAAGTGGCTGGATCAAAAACCCAATCAAATTTCATACAGAAATTCAAATACATACCTTTTTGTCGGGCCATTAAATTTTATCTTCTAAAATCAAAAATCCCAATTTATCCATTGCTTTTATACACCTGTATATCCTATTAAGCAATCATATTCAATCACAATTCCAAAGTCATTTTATACTTTCCTTTACAAATTTTCAATATTTGTTTTACTTAAGCCCGTACGATGCACATATATCATCCGTACGCAATATCACATTCGATCGCTCAATCGATCACGCAATTTCACTTCCGAACTAGTATTGTCCACCCGACTTCCTAGTGCGGATTCAGATCTGGTTTCTTGATCAGAAACCGTCATTCTCCTTGCATAGCCACAAACTATGATAGAGAATATCCAGAATCAATCAACAATCCATATCCAGGTTCGCCGTCGAAAATCGAGTGAAAAATTCCAACTCGGATCGATATATCTATCTCGAAATTCTGTGTTCGACATCTGGACCAAATAGCTATGCGAATAAAATAATATACGTACACCTTACGTATTAATTTCAATTGATTATCAGTTATATCAATTCTCTTTTATTCACATTCCTTTTTGATTGTTATCCCCTTATTCACAACTATCCTATTTCACAACTTCAGTTTTAGTCTTCATTCAACTATTCACTTAGTATATATATATATATATATATATATATATATATATTTTCCCAAAATTACTAAGTATATTTCCACTACAAATTTTCTTAAGAATTTCATTCTTCAATTCTTAAGTCGAATATAATTTTTTTCTTGTATTTATTTACTACTTCACCACTGAAGTGTATATATTCAAATCGAATTCCAATTTCATATGAATTTCAATTTACTTCAATTTACCACTTCATTTCAAATATAAATACTTATTCCATTTGATTTCAATTTGGCTTTCACCCGAATATTTAATTAGTTGCACTTACTAATTAATTTAAATTTCAATTAATAGTTTATTCGCAAACTTCACTTCTTTAGTTCCCTCAATTTCACTTATCCTTACATTTACATTTGAATTAGATTCCAATTCAATTTATTTTAATTCCATTACACTTATAATTTAATTGGTAAATTCACTGAATCCAATATAAATTCTAATCCGCATTTGATAATTTATTTCTGAATTGTATTTTATTACTAACAAGTCTACTTCAATCCATTTCTACTTACTTGCAATTATTTACAATTCAAATTATCACTATTATACTTCAACTCCATTATTCATTCACACTTTCACTTTTATTACCAAATCCAAATTCCATTAACATATTTGATTTACTAATTTATTCCAAATTAGTTTACTTCCATTTTAACCAATACAATATTTGATTTTTATCCTTACAAATCACCCTAGTTAATCTCCTCGGGTTTTATAATTCAAGTACTGGATCTTATTCATTCCCAAAATACCAAACAAATTTATTTACTTAGCTATAACTTCCCATTCAAGCCACAATTAATTTAATTTTCCAATAAATTTAATTCCTTTACCATTATCCAAGCTAAATTTAATTTAACCCAAACCTCTATTCCAAACTGCACATCTCTTATTCATCTTACTCTTACTTGTTAATGTAAGGATTTTAATTTCACTCAATATTATTTATAATTCAACTGAATTTCATTACAATTTAATTTTATTTAACTTAACTTCAGTCAAATCATATTATTCTCTTAATATCATTTCCATCACAATTTATTTCAATTCGATTCCAACAATCCAAATACAACTGGATTTATTTTTCTCAGTTTGCTTCAAATCCAACTCAAAATTAAACTTAGTTTAAGCTCATTTGTCTCAACTTAATTTTATTTCTCCATCTGATTCAAATAAAGATTTAGAATTCTTATGTACCCGGCTTTTAGTTTCAAATCATTTTGAAATCTCCACTTATTCCATTGGTTAAGTAAATCATTCCGATTTTACAATCTTACCATATTTTTTTCAATTTTAATTTGTCAGAATATTTTCATCCAAACATCCAAATATAAAATAATTTAAAGAAATATTTCTTTTATATCAAAATACATTTTTCGGGTAAAATTATTTCATCTACCCGTTTCAAAACAATATTGTGTCGAATTGTTCTATTCGAGTGTTTAGAAACCCCTTCGATACAGTTGCGCAGACTGTGCCGACGAAGGTTCATATGCCACTCAATAAATCAACCAACACAATATAAAACCATTTTATATTCACTAACAAATACGCACTCATATCTATTAATACTCTCAAAATTCCCACCAGAGCCAAGGTTATCTCTAACCTCGCTCTGATACCACTGTAACGACCCGACTTTCCAGTCCCGGAAAATCGAACCATTTGTGTTAAAGAAGAAGAGGTAGAAGAAGAAGAAACAGAAAATCAACAACAGAATCTCACATCGCAGCGGAATAAAATATAATATATACAAAACAGATCTTTACTCAAACAGAAAAATATATCTGTCTATACAATATATTTACAGAATACATCATCAGAGTTCATCACATCAATGACATACATCCAAATACACAGCGGAACAATAAACAAATACGGAAGTACGTATCGTCATCCAGCTCGTCTCCTGAGCTCCACAGCTACAATCTGAACCTGTTTATCTCGGTCTGACCCGAGCATTATATAAAACAACACCCGAGTCAGTCTGGAATACCAGCGTGAGAAAATCACACTCAATTGATTATTAAAGTTTCAAAAACCCTTTGAAAATAAAAGCATCTCGTAAGACCACGCCACAAATAAACATGTCGGGTTTTTACCTTACGATAGCTAAACACTTTTTATAAAAATCCTCTGATATTATAATAGTGTCTATTCACAAATACTTATTAAAATAGCTGAAATTGTTACATGATTAAATTCCAGCATACTAGGTATACAAACAAATACCGTACAAGGCACGTAGGGAGAATGGATTTCCAACGAATGACTAGGCACTGGGGTACCACCTGTCACAGTACGTGGCCTAGATCACAGTACCGAGGAGTACGCCCGCTCCCCTGCAACACAAAGCCGGAATCATCCCTTACTGGATAATTCCAAGTAAAATCACCCCACGGTTGGGATCAGCAACCGCACCACTAAGCCGGAAAAAAAAGGGACATCTAGACAGGGATGACCTTACTCTCAAGTGGGGGCTACCCACGAAGCCTTGCTGCATAACCCCTGATTTTCAGTCATTCCCGGTTGATGAGGTTCGAGGCTAAACGATACCTTTTAGAGAACATATCCCTTAGAATTCCCATCGTCCGCTGACGATGTTTCGCAAGCATTCGTCCATACCAGTCCGTCCCGGGTTCGAACGGAACCGAAGGCACTATTCCTACTACATCCATTTTGGAAATATCCTCAGGATTAGTAGCGACTAGCCCTTTCACTTCACTGCTCCATCTTCGACTCTGAACACGTTACACGAAACGTACAAACCGAATCGAAGTGGTATTCGAGTCTCCAGACCTAGAATCCCGGTATACGGAAACTCGATCCCGGTCTCTTCGAAACGATCAGCGCATTGGCCAATATTGATAGTCGGTTATTTAACTATCAATTAACATCCACAAGCAACCATCACACAATAAATAATTTCCCACATTTATTTGCCCAAATATCTTTCCAAGATATATTTCCAAATTTTCAAACTCCTTTTTGAAAACAATTTCAAACAATTTCCGCTTACGGAATACATTTCCAAATATTTATTTCTCCGAAACACCAAGTACAAAACACTTTTAGATTTAAAATAATTTAAAAACACTTTATTTTAAAATATATTTTATAACATTGAAATCAAACTACTTTAATACTTTATTAAAAATATATACTTTAAATTAAACCACTTTATAAATATAAACTAAATTTCTCTTTTTAAAACAGAATAGCAAATCACTTTTATATAATTACTACAATAATAGATTTTTAAAATATACCTACTTTGAAAATTAACATTTAGAAATAATCAATTTTCTAAAACATGCTTTTTAAAACATACTTAAAACTTTTAACTTATATTTAAAATTGCTTTGAAAACGTACTTGGCTATCCAGAGAAATATACTTCTCATTTCCATCTTTTAAAAATAAATCAACATTTATTTTTAAACCAAACCATATCTTTTTATAGATTCCCACCTTGAATTTATATTCAAATATCCACTATATTTTATTTCACTTTATAAACCCAGTTTATATCTCCAAAATCTCACTTCTCTTTTAAAATTCCAATTTTAAATAACTAAATCAATTTCCAATTTATTTTCCAATTTACTTTACTTTACTTTGAAATAAATTTCCTTTACTACTTCATTTATTTCAAAATACATTAACTTTTAGATTTATTCCTTTATTTGAGTTAAAACCCCCTTTTTTTTTACTGAAAATACCAATTTTAAACTTCCAAAATTCCTTCTTTAGCCTTTAATTAAATTTAATCCTTACATTCAAAATAAATCCTTTATTCTTTAAATTTAATATCACTTTAGTTTAAAGTTAATATTTCCCTTGTTATTTCGAAATTCCCTTATTCCAATTCACTTGAATTATTTACTTAAATTTTACTCTTTTATTTCTTTCAAAATCCAATTCAATATATTTTGATAACTCCTTTTATTGAAATATTCAATCCAACCATATCATCCAATATTTCAATCATCAATAAAATCATCACAGGATATCAATATTCATAGAACAGAATATCAAATAATCTAAATAATTTTGAGGAATCCAGTTGGATCCCTCCAACCTGTTTCCCTGCATCCACAAACGTTAGCACAATACCAATTCCACTTCAAAGTGGAATATCGCGGTATATGGGATTTGTATAAATCATCCGCTATTATGCGGCGCATAGGGTCTCATCCGCTATATAAATGCGGGAATATCAACAACTCAAATATATACATATGCCAATATGTATATATTTCTATATACTACTATATATAGTATAGCACATCAATCAATGCAATCATCCAATCAATTATTTAAATTTAGCCATTTAAATTTAAATCTAACTGAGTGAGATTAACTCACCTTTGCCTTTCATTTGCAATCCACTCCAATTTCCATCTGGGTTTCCCGTTTTATAACCTTGTATAACATTAGATAATTTATTAATATTTTGAAACAATCGGACAATTTATTTCCATTTATAAATTTAATAAATCAATGATTCTTAATAAATTTTAGTTTGAACTAATTTCCTTTTAATAAATTATTTTTAGTAACTAACATAATTATATGAGTAAATTAAACAAATTAATCACCTAAATAAATTATTAAAAACAAACTAGTAAATTGTATCCATTTAAACTTACTTATCATTTGATTAATTTTTCCCAAAACTCTACTTATATATATTTCTGTTCTAAACCTTATACACATTTAAATTAAACAAAATTATTTATATAGTTTACTGTATTTATTATCTTATCTGAAAATCAAGCTAAATCGAATGGAAAGAAAACAAATACCTTAAAACTCGCTGATCATGATCTCAATCTCTAGCAAGCTTAGTCTACCCACACGACACCATTGCGTCTCTGAACTCCATCGCAGACCTGGTCCTCGACGTCACGCGAAATCGAACCCCCGCGGTTCACTGAATTCTCACCACCAAGCCCTAATCTCGAGTCTCCCTTGCGAGTAGCCCCTCCAGCAACCAACGCTTCCATCGCGACACCAACGTCCCCCGACTTCGTGCCTTTCCCGATTACGAGAATCGATCCCCTGCCCTTCGACGTCCTCGCGTTCGTGGCCACCTGCCGCGATTTGAGCGCCTCCGCTACCTATCGCCTGCTCTCGATTCAATTAGCAGTGACAGTATAAAGGGACAGTAGCAGGGTTTCAAATCAGCAGTATAAAATATCGCGTAGGAGGCAAGGATGAGCCTGAGTAGGCAGCGATGATTGTTTCGAAGGCTTTGATTTACGAAACCCTAGTTGATCGAACAAGGAGGCGACCATGGAATTTATTTTAAAACACTCGGCATATTTTCAAACTTTATCCTTCTCCGTGGAATAAATAAAAAGAAGGAAACACGTGTATGCGATTAGAAAAAAGTAGGTGCCACGTTTCAGAAGACACTGTAAAGTGGTTTGGAAAAGAAAAGAATAAGGATGTAGATAAGGATTTTGTTCAAATATTATATTTGAATTTAAATTTTCGATATAAATTCCTGCGCGTTCCTATATCGTACGCTCCCACATCAACTCCAAATACTACAAAAATTGAAATCCGATAATAATACAATATTACGGATCCAATGGAACTGGTTTCGTCACATTCCGAGACTGTGCCTCGGACGGCTATTTTTAAATTCAATTTCAACGATATATTTTTAAAACTGAACAAAACTCTTTAAAATTCCATTTTAAAAGTTATATCATCTTCAGTATTAACAATATAAATTTTCTGAACCTTTGAACTATTTTTAACAGGCTTAAAATCAAGATTCCATATTTTACCCAATCTCGATATTTAAATTTAATAATTAATTATCCAAATAAATACTGTATATTTGAAATTAAAGTTAATAATTATCTTTTGAATATTTAAAATTAATTAAATATTCCTATTTCAAATGCTCAAAAATTCCGGGTCGTCACACATTGACTACGCTGCAAACAACAACAAGATCAATCGTCTACTCGTCAAGCTCTTCTATGCCAACTTGAATCTCGACCACCACGTCATTTCAAACCCAAATGATGCAATTTGGATTGTGGTATAAAAAATTTCCTTCTTCTTCAACGTCTTGCTAGAATTCTTATTTGCCCGAATGAAGGAGAAGAGTTGAGCGAAATAGCCTTTAACTTAACATGGAAACTCGAGATCGTGTAGTGCTACGACCCAAAGCTCACATCATGCACCGTGCACTTACCCACACCATCAACCCTAGGACCGGAAGTTATGAGAAGGTATATCGGAGAGATTTTCAATCCTTGTATGCTATTAGGGGAAGTCGACGAGTAAATTGGGTTAAAGTCATCTTGGATGAATTTCAAACATTCAACCATAGTCGGATGCGAACGATACACTATGGTGCATACATTATGCACATTCTCAAACATTTCGACGTTCATTTTGTCGACTCTGGATGCTCAACCATAGGCTTCTTAAACACCAAGACGCTTAGCCTAATGAATCTGCCAAAACAATACCTTGACCACTCCATCATCACTTACGAACATTGGCTTGAAAACCAAGCCTTCGGTCAAGCTCAACCCTCCACTCGTCAACAAACTCCTCATATTCAAGCCTCCTCATCATCCCAACCTCCTCTACCCAAACGGGAAGTCTATGAGATTCAAGAAGTGGATCCTCAAGCAAGGCCACAACAAGCCGTATCTATCATCTCTCGTAACCAAAGACTCCTTGATCAATGACTATCTCGGGTAGAAATCAAGTGTTTCTAGAGTTGATAAAAACGTCACTAGGGTCAACAAATAGCTCAATCGTATTAAAAGTTTTCTCAACAATATTTGGGAAGCGATCACGTGCTCCCAACCTTCTTCAACCTCTGTTCACGTGCCTACCTCTCATGGGAAACGACCAGCGGAGTAGTTCACATGGTCTACTTTGAATGAAGAACAAGAAGAGGAAGAAGGCGAAGAAGTTGGTGACGAATCCGGCGACAAAGAAACTGAAGGTGATGAAGAGAGCTCAAATGAAGGAAGCATCGGTGATGAGTAAGGATTCTTTTTTAAAATGCTCTTGTTATCTTCAACTTCTATGTTATTCTACTTTCAAACAATATCTGTTTGATGCCATGTTATATGTGGTATTTTTCTAATTTTGACTATGTAACTTTTAAACTCTATGCCCTGTAATTATGTAGTTGTGTACTCTTGTTCTTGTGTAATATGTTTGATGTGTTTCTGTGTTATATATGCTATGTTTTTTATTATGTAGATGTGTTTCCGTGTTATATTGCTCGTATTTTAATATTCTCTACTTTGAGTGCTCTCCTTTTTGTCGACGACAAAGGGGGAGAAAATATAAATTATTGACATGAAATATAGCATAGATTCAGAGGGAGAATACTATATCAAAGTTGCAGGTATATATTCAGGGGGAGAGATAAATCAACAAAGCTTATAGAACATTCGCTCGTAGCAAATGGAGTTGTCATCATCAAAAAGGGGGAGAATGATGGATCATAGGTTTTGAGTGTTGACAAGATAAAATAATTCACAAATCTACGACTAAGACAACATCTAGACTTATCGACTCAAAATATTGGTTCGTCTTGTTATATATCTTCGCTAGAGTCAATAAGTATATATAGAGTTTAGTTTAGAGCTTTGTTAAAATCTTTCCTCAAGGTTAATCACTCACAAATTCATATAAAACTTGCATTCGTTTTATATATTTCATACACACACAAATAGTTTTATTGCACACAAAAAACAGCACTCAGTCGACTGACCTACTGTAAACAGTTGACTGAGTCTGTATAAAAAATATTTTTAAACCACTGAACAGTCGACTGAGTTTGTGAAAATTTTTGTGCATGTTTTGAATTCAGTCGACTGACCAAGCATGTCCAGTCGACTGAAAACTACAACTGCCAACTTTTTGAATAGACACTTCTTTTGATCAAGAGTTATCTTCTTCCTGGATGGATGCATCTCTTAGCTATTAACAGATACCTATTATCAGAAGTCATAACTCTTTATACACTATATAAACACTCAAGAATCATTGATCAAATTACCTAATTTTCTAATCTCTCTTGATCTATAGTGCTTTGCAATCTTAAGTTCATTATACACAAACTCTCATACGATCATTGCTTACCAATTCACTTCTATATTCTTCAAGCAATATTAATCTTCCTAATCTTCATACACACACAATTATACACATCAATCTTGAGGAAAGATTATAGGAAGGGTGTACTACAAGTGACAAATACGTGTTATTCAGAACACACAAAGTCAAGTTAAATCGAGTCTGTAAGAAAGTCCTGTTCGGTTGCTCAGGCGGTCAAGTCCTGTTCAGTTACTCAAGCGGTGTAATGCCTATTCCTCCGGGTTAAGTGAGGGTTGCTAGCTATAATTCCAGAAGGAGTCTGGGACTTGACGTAGACCAAGAGTTCGAACCAGTATAAAAATCTCTGGTGTCATTTTACTATTTACTTTTATTTTTATTCCACACTTGTTATTTATTATATCCCATATTACTCGATCCTATAGCACGGTCACTTTCAATTTAAACATGTTTGGTACTTAGTTGCCAAAATGTCAAATCATGTCTCTTAAGACATCTTTTAGAATATACATGTATATACTTAAGTATACATACTATGTATATACCAATATATCCTAACTAATTTACATTATCAACAATTTAAATGTTGTTTCAAATATAAACAAGGATCACAACGTTTCAAACAACTTTTATACGATGAAACGTCGAAAATTCGGAAAACAGTTTCCAGTCACGTTTTCGATTTTTTTTTAACTAAATATTTTTATAAACTAATTTCAGAAACTATTTTATCTTCAATATTTATTATTTAAAAGATTTTTTATTTTAATTATAAATCTCATTTTTTAAACATTTAAAGTTAATTAAATATTCAGAAATTAATATGGTGAAATTCCGGGTCGTTACAGAAAATAATCTAGTCTTACTTGAAACAGAAAAAATAACTTGCATCAATCAAATATAAAAAACACATAAAATTAACCGTTGTTACTAATTTCAAATTCTACTTGTGGTTTATCCTTGCATTATTTTAACTAACATGTTAACCTCGCTCTATAAGCCATTAAATATGCTATTTTAATTGTGCCTAAACAAACTATCTTTCAACCATTGTCCATTTGGTTACGTAGTCTATTCTTCACTATCTTCATCCTAGAAAATTCCCACTTTACCGAATTGGTTCTACTAGGCAAAATCAAACCTCTTTTGATACCATTATAGTCATTCTTATATGTATATGTGGCTTATGTGCATGTGGTATGCACATAATAAAGAAAAACAAGTTAATACCATGACAATCGTACAAGTTACATGTATGGATCATGTGCTAGTATAATACTAAAATTCACATGCTCTACACTATTACAAGATCCTATCGTCGCAGCCATTCTCCTGCTGGTACAAAGAACAAGCTTCTAATATTTTTGACAAATAAAAGCATATACTAATCAACCTCTGTTAATATTCAATATGAATATCATTCTGAGCACTAAACACACAAATGTACTTCTACTTGTAAAACTATTTATATCCAAGATATTACAAGACCATTGAACCTTTGATTCTACATAAGCTATTCCTTGTGACAATATATCGAGTTTGAATCGGTCTCTTTATTCTTGAACAAATAATTACAAAGCAAATGTCGTAATAAGGGTCATTTTCAACTGTTTTCCATTCTAATGTGTTAATAAGGTTATTCATGTTTGATACTTCCAGGGACGGAGCTAGGGTTTGGCATTATCTTAGGCGATTCTACCATTGGTACTTCACCAAAATATAGAAAAAAATAGAAAATAATTGCTAAATTAGAAAATATTAAGTTTCATAATATCAAAAGGTGAGTATAAAATTGAAAAATCTAATAACAAAACATGAATACGAAAATAATATAATTGAATATATGAACGAGAAGCCAATTTAAATTTTAAGCACAAGGAAAACAAACGAATGGTAAAATGAGGATAAAATAATGATTAAATATTGTGCTATAATTTATGCATTTTCTCAGTTCACACCACTTCAATTAATGTATTATTTATTGACTCATTTTATCAACATCAAAGTTATAATTTTACAGCACATTTTGGTTTGTCCTTTAGTTAAAAGAACGAACAACTTTACTTTAGTGGTTAGAGTATCAATATGTAATCATATTGCATGCAAATTAATGACCCGGGCTATAGCTTAGGGTACAATAACATAGATCCATCCTAACATAGATTCATCTCTAGATGCTTCGGTAATGCTATATATATATATATATACCAGTACTAAAGGCACGTCCGTTGGACGTGTACAAAGAAAAATGTAAACTAACTTTTTTTTCAAAGATTATGATAAATGCACACAAACTCCCACGTTAACTATTTTCATCAATTTGGTCATTGTGTAGAATATTAAACGGAACATTTGAGGAGATGAATGTTTAACATGACTTAAAGAGATAAATCAATTGTAACTAATACAATAGTTAAATTACATAAGAATACAATTGTCCTAAAACAAAGATTTCTGACATATAAATCGTACAATTTGCATGTCGATCTGACATGTAAATCGTACAAGGCTACAAAGCAAAATTATCGGATATTCGAATGGCTGAAAAAGGAAAGTCTATTGGCATGCGTGAATATAAAGAGATGGGTAAATTGATGGTAGAATCTGACATATATGCATTTGGTTTACAACTTTTGGAGATTATTACTGCTAAAAAGGCGACTGGTAATGCTAGCAGTAGTTCAAACTGTGAGGAATGCGGATTACGGATCTTAAGGCTAGGAATAACACTAGAGGGGGGGTGAATAGTGTTTATAAGAAATTACTAAATCTTTTTGAGTTTATGTTAATTTGAACACAAATGTATGTAATATTCAGACACATATATAATCACAGAAACAAACACAGATGCAGAAATAAAGTAAATGCAGTAAAGGAAAGAACACACCGAATTTTATACTGGTTCGGAGTTACCCTACATCCAGTCCTACACAACTAAGTACAGATTTCCTTTCAAAAGCAATTCAATAATTACAACCCTCGGTTTCAAGGCTATGAGGTACACCCTCCAGAATCACAATCCTCTGGGTAGAGATAATTGATTTCCGAGGCAACAAGTTCACCCAATTGATTTCCAAGGCTACAATCACACCTTTTCTCGCTTGATTGATTTCCAAGGCTACAATCACACCTTTTCTCGCTAGATAGATTACAAAGAAGCCTATAACTCCGAATAGCACTGGGATCTTATTGAGATAGTGATAGAGAATCAAACCAGAGATAATCTAGTTAGATTCAATGTTGATTTCGGCGAAGTGATGATAGGATTTTGAATAAGAAAATGTGGAAGAAGAAGAGAAGTGAAAAACCAGAAAATCTGATATCAAATTCGTTAAAACTAACCCCTATTTATAGAAGAACAACAACCATGTCCATTCGTGAAAGGTTATGACGAATAGACACTTCTTTTGAAATTCAAATTTTTGAATCTAACTGTCACTATGTCGACATTGGGTACTAGGGCATGTCGACATCCCAAAGCATTTTTTGATGATTTGATTTTCTTTGAAAATAACTTTTATCTTATATTAAAAACTATTTAAACTTTATAAATATACTTGACTATAGATAAAATACATAGATAAATATAGAGAATAATATATATAAAATTTTACTATAATTTTATATTTAAATCTAAGTATAAATATATTATAATTAAAAGATAGTTTAAAACAAACGAAGTTTAAAAACAAGAATTTAAGGCTAAAACATCTTTTTGAAAATCATTTGAAAAGATAATTTTTAAGGCTAAAACATTTTAAAAAGCAGTTTTGAAAATCATTCTGAAGTAGTTTTGAAAATCATTTTGAAGTAGTTTTGCAAGCTTCTTCATGTAGAATATCTCATCATATCAGGACTCAAGAACTTGTACAAAACCAGGATGTTCGTGGGTTTGTAAGCCACTTGTCGTAGGTTTGTAAGCTACTTGTCGTGGGTTTGTAAGCCACTAAAAAGGTAGAAATGGGTTCCATCCCAAAAGAAAAATGGAGTGAAGATTTCAGTACTATTATGAAGTTTTAACATAATTCTAGACTCAATACTTATCTTGAAATCTTGAACTCTTGATAATCTTGATACTCATGAGTCTTCAATCTTGATATCTTGAATCTCTATACTGTACAGTCTTCATTCTTTGTACTTGCATGGTTAAATCCTACATATACATATATATCTAAACTATAATGTTAGTATTTATATTTTATAATCTTATTCTAAGGTTGTTGTCATCAAAACCATCATCTCAAGGACTAACAATCTCCCTCTTTTTGATGATGACAACCTTTGTTTATAAAATATTACTTCTATCCTAATAACTCCGCCTAAATCTAATTACTCCCCCTTAATCTATGCCTAACTCTCCTATTTTATATTTCTCCCCCTTTGTCATCAACAAAAAAAAACTAACTCTAAACTATATAACTCTTAGTCTAATATCCTATATGATGATAGTGTTATCATCAATACTTACTTGTAAACCTAAAACTTAGTCCTAAACTACTAACATTCCTAACCAAGTACCTGTATAATATATATAGGAATCATATATAAGAACACATAATATTTATTTATATATATATATATATATATGTTTATATATACATTTTCGTAAAACATGACAAATATACACATAACGATGAAAAAACGAAAAAGAGGTAACTACTGAGTATCTTTGACAATTGGAGATCTATGGATCGAACAATTTGGATGATGGAAACAGAAATTTCCACGTTGTTCAACCAAGTTTCTGTCCTTGTCAAAACATACTTCGCCAAATGCAAATGACTTTGTTTTACTATTTGATTTATTTTGATTTAATTTTTAATTGTACTTTGTTATTTATATTTTATATTTCTGTTAATGAACAAATACCTAATTCTCTTCTTAATTTAGTAAATGTAGATTCATTTAAGGGTTTTGTTAAGATATCAGCAATTTGATTTTCAGAATTGATATAGTCGAGAGTAATTACTTCTCTACTTATATTATCTCTGAGAAAATGGTGTCTGATATCAATATGTTTAGTTCGAGCATGTTGAGTAGTATTTTTGGATAAATTTATTGCACTAGTATTATCATAATAAATTGGTGATTTTGAGATATTTAAACCAAAATCTTTTAAAGTTTGTTGCATATATATTACTTGAGAACAAGCCAAAGCAGTAGAAATATACTCTACTTCAGTTGTTGATAGAGAAACTGTGTTTTGCTTTTTACTAAACCAGGAAATTAGAGAATGCCCTAAAAAGTAACAAGTTCCACTTGTACTTTTTCGGTCTGATTTACAACTAGCATAATCAGCATCACAGTAAGATATTAAGTCAAACGAATCATTTTTAGGATAAAATAAGCCATAATCAAAGGTGTGTTTAACATATCTTATAATACGTTTTACAGCTTTTAAGTGAGTTTCTTTAGGTTGGGATTGATACCTTGCACAGAGACAGACACTATGCATGATATCAGGTCTACTTGCAGTGATATAGAGTAGTGATCCAATCATTCCTCTATATAATTTTTGATCTACATCTTTCGAGAGATCTTCTTTACTAAGGTACTCATTGGTTGCCATGGGAGTGGGTTTTCCACTCGTAGTAGTCAAACCAAATTTACTAACTAGGTCTTTAGCATATTTTTATTGACTAATAAAGATACCATTATCTAATTGTTTTATTTGTAATCCTAAAAAGAAGTTTAATTCACTCATATGACTAATCTCAAACTCTTTTGTCATTATTTCAGAAAATTCTTTATTCATTAGTTGATCCAAAAATGATGTCATCTACGTAGACTTGTACTAGTTGAATATCATTTTTATTTCTTTTAATAAAAAGAGTATTATCTACTTTACCTATTTCAAAATTTGATTGTAACAAGTAAGATCTTAGTCTATCATACCAGGCTCTAGGAGCTTGCTTTAGACCATATAGAGCTTTCTTAAGTTTGTAAACATGATTTGGAAATTTATCATTTTCAAAAAGTGGTGGGTTTTTAACAAATACTTCTTCTTTTACAAAACCATTTAAAAATGCACTTTTAACATCCATTTGAAATAATTTGAAATTATTATGATTTGCGAAAGCAAGTAGAATCCTAATAACTTCTAGTCTTGCTACAGGGGCAAAGGTTTCATCAAAATCTATTCCTTCTTCTTGACAATAACCTTGAGCGACTAATCGGGCTTTATTTCTAATAACCTATACTTGTTCATTCATTTTATTTTTATAAACCCATTTAGTTCCAATTATTGTTTTATTTTCAGGTCTAGGAACAAGTTCCCAAACATCATTTCTAGTGAATTGATTTAATTCTTCTTGCATAGCCAAAATCCATGAATCATTAGGTGATGCTTCTTCTGGATTTTTGGGTTCAATGGTTGATATAAAAGCTACATTACTCATTTGACTTAGTTGGTTTCTAGTTTTAACAACAGATTGCATATCTCCAAGTATATTTTCTATAGGGTGATCTTTTAAAAGTTTAATCTTTTATTAGGATGATTTAATTCATTATTAGTTTCAGTTGACTCTTGGTTTTGAGTGATTAAATACTCTTCATCATTTATTTCTTCAAAATTTTTGAAATTTTCATCAAATGAAACATGCATTGTTTCTTCAATGGTATTAGTTCTTAAATTAAATACTCTGTATGCTTTACTTCTATTAGAGTATCCGATAAAGATACCTTTGTCGGATTTAGGATCAAATTTATCTAAGTTATCTTTTGTATTTAAAATAAAACATTTACTTCCAAAAATTCTAAAATAAGATACCTTATGTTTGTTTGAGTAAATAAGTTCATAAGACGTCTTATCAGTTAAATGTCTAATTAAAATTCTATTTAAAATATAACAGGCGGTAGCAACTGCTTCTTCCCAAAAGTACTTTGGTAAATTACTATCAGAAAGCATAGTTCTCGCACACTCTTGAATCATCCTATTTTTACGTTCTACTACTCCGTTTTGTTATGGAGTTCTTTGAAATGAAAAATTGTGAATTATTCCTTTTTATTGCAGAATTCTTCAAACTTTTCATTTTCAAATTCACCACCGTGATCAATACGAATGGTTATAATTTTTTGATAAAGTTGATTTTGAACCCTTTTTGAAAAATTCTTAAAATATTCAAAAGTATCACTTTTATGTTTAAAAAAATATTGTCCATGTAAATCTAGAATAATCATCTACAATTACAAAAACATATTTACTATTATTTATTGATAGAATTTGAGATGGACCAAATAGATCAATATGAAGTAATTCAAGAGGTTTTGAAGTAGAAATTATATTTTTAATTTAAAAGAGCTTTTTCTAAGTTTTTCTAGTTGACATGCATCACATAGACTATCTACTTTAAAATTCAATTTAGGGAGGCCTCTTACTAGATCATGTTTTGATGGTCTAGATAAGAGTTTGAAATTCAAATGCCCAAATCTCTTATGCCAAATCCAAGGGTCTCTTGCATTTGCCAAAAGACACAAGTTATCATTTGAAATTTTCATACTAAGAATATAAATATTCTTTTTCCTAATTCCCTCAAATATTATGGTTGAATTATTATCTTCAATGTGACACTTATCTTTTTCAAATTTAATTTTATATCCTTTATCGCATAGTTGACTTATACTTAGCAGATTGTGTCTCAGATTCTTAACTAGCAAAACATTAGTAATAATAGGAGTTTCAGAGTTACCGACTTTGCCGATGCCGATCACATAACCTTTTGAATTGTCTCCAAAGTTAACCAGTCCTCCGTCTTTGAATATTATATCATTCAGCATATCTGGATTCCCAGTCATGTGTCTAGAACATCCACTATCGAGTATCCATTTGTTCTTTTTGTCCTGAATAGTTTGTTTGTTCTAGATTGATTCCTCAACTCCCATAAAGCATGATTCCTGCACATCAAACAGTCTTAGTAGACAACTTGTATTTGAATATTGATTATATGCAGACTCAAGAGACAATGATGATCTGAATATTTCTAAACATGCATTAACAAATTTCTTAAACATAGCCATTAAAAAAACTTTTTCAAAAATCAAATTATGGAACTTTTGAAAACCTTGCTCTGATACCAATTGTGAGGAATGCGGATTATGGATCTTAAGGCTAGGAATAACACTAGAGGGGGGGTGAATAGTGTTTATAAGAAATTACTAAATCTTTTTTAGTTTATGTTAATTTGAACACAAATGCATATAATATTCAGACACAGATATAATCACAGAAACAAACACAGATGCAGAAATAAAGTAAATGCAGTAAAGGAAAGAACACACCAGATTTTATACTGGTTCGGAGTTACACTACATCCAGTCCTGCAAAACTAAGT
The DNA here is from genome assembly GCA_030737815.1 of Allium fistulosum. Taxonomy (NCBI): domain Eukaryota; kingdom Viridiplantae; phylum Streptophyta; class Magnoliopsida; order Asparagales; family Amaryllidaceae; genus Allium; species Allium fistulosum. Next base: position 859,981,022 of record CM060907.1, read on the forward strand.
ACGGATTTCCTTTCAAAAGCAATTAAACAATTACAACCCTCGGTTTCAAGGCTACGAGGTACACCCTCCAGAATCACAATCCTCTGGGTAGAGATACTTGATTTCCGGGGCAACAAGTTTACCCAATTGATTTCCAAGGCTACAATCACACCTTTTCTCGCTTGATGGATTTCCAAGGCTACAATCACACCTTTTCTCGCTTGATTGATTTCCAAGGCTACAATCACATCTTTTCTCTCTAGATAGATTACAAAGAAGCCTATAACTCCGAATAGCACTAGGATCTTGTTGAGATAGTGATAGAGAATCAAACCTGAGATAATCAAGTTAGATTCAATGTTGATTTCGGTAGAGTGATGATAGGATTTTGAATAAGAAAATGTGGAAGAAGAAGAGAAGTGAAAAACCAGAAAATCTGATATCAAATTCATTGAAACTAACCCCTATTTATAGAAGAACAACAGCCATGTCCATTCGTGAAAGGTTATGGCGAATAGACACTTCTTTTGAAATTCAAATTTTTGAATCTAACTGTCACTATGTCGACATGGGGTACTAGGGCATGTCGACATCCCAAAGCATTTTTGATGATTTGATTTTCTTTGAAAATAACTTTTATCTTATATTAAAAACTATTTAAACTTTATAAATATACTTGACTATAGATAAAATACATAGATAAATATAGGGAATAATATATATAAAATTTTACTATTATTTTATATTTAAATCTAAGTATAAATATATTATAATTAAAAGATAGTTTAAAACAAATGAAGTTTAAAATCAAGAATATTTTAAGGTTAAACATCTTTTTGAAAATCATTTGAAAAGATAATTTTTAAGGCTAAAACATTTTGAAAAGCAGTTTTGAAAATCATTCTGAAGTAGTTTTGAAAATCATTTTGAAGTAGTTTTGCAAGCTTCTTCCTGCAGAATATCTCATCATATCAGGACTCGAGAACTTGTACAAAACCAGGATGTTCGTGGGTTTGTAAGCCGCTTGTCGTAGGTTTGTAAGCTACTTGTCGTGGGTTTGTAAGCCACTAAAAAGGTAGAAATGGGTTCCATCCCAAAAGAAAATGGAGTGAATATTTCAATGCTATTATGAAGTTTTAACATAATTCTACACTCAATACTTATCTTGAAATCTTGAACTCTTGATAATCTTGATACTCATGAGTCTTCAATCTTGATATCTTGAATCTCTATACTGTACAGTCTTCATTCTTTGTACCTACATGGTTAAATCCTGCATATACATATATATCTAAACTATAATGTTAGTATTTATATTTTATAATCTTATTCTAAGGTTGTTGTCATTAAAACCATCATCTCAAGGACTAACACAAACATGCAAAATCTTGTTGCTTGGGTAAGACTTGTCATCCGGTACATACATGTGCACGTGCACACTCAGTTAAGTTTTTAAACATATGACTTCTAAATTATATGTGTTTTATAATGCTGGCAGAACCATTCTTGAAGAATAAAGAAAGAGTGATGCAAATTGCAGATTTGCCGACCGGTGATTTAAAGGAATCTGAATTGTGTAAAGCTGCATATTTAGCTGCAGAGTGTTTGCAAGAGGATGCAAGTAGGATACCTCACATAGATGAAATTGTCATTACTCTTACTTATGCTTGCCCATGGGAAAAGCAATATGCTGATGAAATATCGGGTAGTGGATCTAGGAGGCCGAGTTTCGCTAAATTAATTTGACAACGGACATATGATGAAGTGTTTTAATATCTTACTGAGCAGCCGTGTACATTTTGAGGGTTCATTTCATTTTGTTATTAGTCGTAGAATCTTGTTGCTGATTTTTAAATTTTATTTGAATTAAATAAAGCTTAGTGACATTTTAGAGAATTGATTGAATAAAATTCATGACTTGTATATGCATAGTAGTAAATACTAAGCATGATCAGATTTTTTTGCACTGATGTTTTTTCCTATACGTTAAATGCTAAGCCTCGGACATGCATCTGATCATGAGCTGTTGTGAATATGTTTTGGAGCATCAGGCTTCTTTTACTGTAAAAGCAGTGTATACTGGTTTTGGAACTGGGAACATGTTTGGTAGTGTTGACTTCTTGTGTATAAGACCGAGAATTTGGAAGCAGTGTATAATGGTTCTCTATGACTAAAATTTGGGAACATGCTTGTAACTAATATTCTGTAACATTATTCTGATTGTAGTAAAAACTGGCTTGTGTACTTGAAACGAAATTACCTTTTTGTTGTGTATTAAATAAGCATATACTTATATATATTATTGTAATAGTTGAAATGATCATCAATATGTTCTAACAATCTCTAAAAGATCGCTATTATTTCATTTGCAGAATATAATGGTTGATGCAAGTCTATGTGTATCTTTCGTTTTGGATCAATCCCAATCATGTGTAGCTGAAAAATAAAAGGCAAATCAATGTCCATTCGTGGTTATAGAAAAAATAGCTTACACTCTTAAAATAAGCAGGTTATAACAACCATATGCATCTCCCATCCTCTATATGAAAAGCATGTGTTGTCGTCTCCATACAAATGGTATGTTTTATTTGCAAAGAAAAAAAGTGAAAGACAACATATTATTTTGATGCCATATTATAAGTCTCTCATTGTTTACAAACTATATGCATTATGAGATCTACTCACATTGCTCTTTTTATATAAATATTCAATTGAGTATGCTACTGAGTAATGGCACCTCAGCACAAACTGTGAATTATCAGCACATACGTAACTGTGACAGTAATCAAGGAATATCAATTAAAGCTAACAACAAATTACCTTGTCTTAAAAATGGCCTAAATCACATGCTAGTGTATCTTGAAATTTCCGAGACCTTTGCCTGAGTTTATTTGATGTCTAACAACCTATGATATTGCTCTGATGCACCTCCATGTCTGTCAATGACAATTCCACATACAACTTATGGTGCTTTGCTGTTGTTGGCCTAATTTGGTTGATCTCCTCTGTTGATGAACCGCTTGAGTTGCTCACAACCTGATCCGTTCGAGTTTGATGTCTTATTTTGGAGGAAGGGGCTTCAGTTGAAAAGGAGATTAATTACAGGGTTTGAGTTGGAATTCGAGTTTGATATAACTGTTTAGGTTAGTGCAGAAGAACGTGGATCTCAAGAATGACCAAAAACCCATATCATGATTGAGAGGCTTAAAAGGTATTTTAGTAATTCCAAAAGCTTCAAAATGAGGTATTCCTATTATATATAGATATATCAAAATTTATGAGTAGCGAATACATATATGACATAATGGTTTATACAGACTGATATTGTAAATCAATGTTAGCTTAAAGAATATAGTGGCAATAATTATTTTAAGTTTGGGCGTTAGTCTTAAATCATGTCAGTATAGAAAGCTTGCAAAATAGGGTCAATCTAAAATAAATGAAAAAAGGATGATCTGTGTATGGAAAATTTGAACATGAAAAAAATGATATGCTGTCGTCTTTCATCATTTTTTTATCTATTAATGACCTTTGTGTGTGTGTTTTATATTAGTTTGAAGTATCAAATTTGTACTGTTTATTCAAACTATGCAACTTGTACAACGATGTTGGGTTAAAGAATATAAAACAACACTTTAGGTAATAGTTTTCTGCATATCATGTTCTGTAGAAAGCCGGCAAATCAATTCTCAAAACGTCAATATGTCAATTGTGATACCTGTATTCAGGGTCATGCTTCCAGCTCTAGGTATTAATGCTGGAGATTTATCAAATGAAACTCCAACGCCTACTGTACAAAAGCATAAGTAATACAAGTGCAAAAAAGATGCATCATTTCAAAAATGAAATGTTACCATGACCTTAAGTAGAAGCAGAGTTATCTACAAAATGTGATGAAATTGATAAAGATTGGTTTCTTCTTCCAATGACCAAAGAAAATAATAGACAACCAAAATCATCACAAATGCTCCAGCCAAAATTATATCTGCTAATGCTCCTTTAGAAATTCCTGATCAATCTCCACTAAATCAGCAAAATGTATTCAATGATTTAAAAAATGAGAAAACAAGAAAAAAAGTTAAGAATGTCACTTTTCCTCGAAATCAAAGTGCGATAATTCCATTATGATATTCAGTAGGAACGAAAACAAAGCTAGATCTAGCATTAAAATTAACACCAGGATTGTACGGTTGTAAAAACCCCCATCTTGCCCGACAACCTAAAACCTGCAGCCAAAGCCTCCAAACTCTCACCACTTCTTAAAGAGTACGTTGTGAATAACCCATACCATCCGAAACCTCCTCGACCCTATGGGAACTGCAAACCAAACCCTAGTCCAAGTAAACTTTCAATAGTTTTATCATATTTACCAAAACCCACAACATGCCATATAGGATCCAATATTTAGGGTTTATGAAGGAGGATATAGATTTGAAGGAGTGATTTGGAGATTTGTAAGGGAGAGAATTAATCCGGGGAAATAACTACAAGAGTGGGAAAATTTTGAGGAAGATGCAACAACGAAAATAATTAGGGGTGCCCGCCTTTCCAAAGTGTTACATAACCAATCCTACTCCGAATAAAACAAGTTAGAAAAAATAATAACACTATAAAATAAAGTGTTATCTATTGTCATTATAAAAATCAACATTTCTTGTAATATATATATATATATATATATATATATATATATATATTGTTATCATGTTCTGTTCATTTATATTCAGTATATTATATATTAACATTTCATGCTCTCAACATGTGTTAGCATAATGTCTATTTTAGTTTTCTTTCCTGACAACCTTCTTTTGTCATATTCGAAAGTCAAACGTTATCGTTTGGTGCTTATTTTTAAGTGTTACGAAGGGTGGGTTATTACACAAGTATATCGTCATTAGTTATTACTCAAAAAGATGTTAGTAAGGTTTTTAAATCACTTTTATCATATTTAGTCCAAGAATCAAATATATAATAATTCAGATATTTAAATATGCAGTGTTTTACATTCTGCCCCACCTAAAACATTTCATCCTCGAAATTCCAACACAAGCAAAAAAAGGAAACTATCACATATCAATACTTAATAATATTCAAAATTACTAACAAACAAAACCCACAGTTTGTTGAAGTTCAAAAATCCATTTATCTCACGTGGACAATAAACAATCTACTAAGCATACCTTATGCTCAACGGTTCAGGTCATTACTTAAATGATTGTTCATGTTACCTCATAACAAGTCGAAGATTCATCACCTAAGTTCTCCATAAGCTAGCAAAACATAGTATACATATATTAAAGCCCATATTATGTGCATGGATCATCCGTATGCAATACCAAATCTAATCACTTGCTCGATCGTATAAATTTCACTTTCCAACTAGTATAGATCACTTGACCTCTCTTGTCCGGACTCCGATCAGGTGCCTCGATTAGAAAATTTTATTCTCCTTACATAGCCATATACTATGATAGAAAACCTTGAGATTGTATTAAGAATCCGAATCAAGTGTTTGCCATCAAGAATCGAGTGAAAAATCCTTGCTTGGACTGGTGCGAATCACCTCAAAATCATGCACTCGAATCCTAAATCAACAATAGTCATGCGAACAAAATGATCTACATACAACTTACATACTTTATTCCATTGGTTTCTTAACTATGCCAATTACTTTTTATTACATTTGTTTATCCAAATAGTATGTCACTCGGTACCAAAATCATTTATGAAACATTTCATAAAAACATAACTTCAAGTTTATAAACATTTTATAACCTTATCTATAAAACATTTCATAAAAACTTACTTCACTTATTACTCATATAATACTCTACTAAATCCTAAGAGCATATACAAAACATCAAATTTGTTTTACTTAACAAGCATTTTCAACAAACTTAAACCTGTTTTAACTTACTACCTTCTCTATTCAAGAGTTACAAAAACTCAACTTTTATATTTTCATGATAACAATTAGTTTCAAATTTTATAACGAATCTAAAGCTCACAACTACCCAATATTGTAGAAAATTCCATTTCGTTTTAACAAATTAAAACTACTAAACAACATATCATAACATAATGCACGTACCCTACTATTTTAATGCATATGATACATGTGTTCATAAAATAACTTAACAAAGTCTCACTTATTTATTTAAAACACTTTACAAAAAGGAGAAATGGAAATGGTTTCTTAATTATTTGGATTATACCAGTACCACTTGGGCATCCAACATAGCATGCATATAAAACATTTTCATATAGATAGTTTATTTAAAAATCTTATTAAACTACTCCATATTTTATATCATATTTCATTTGCTGAAAATTTAAGAACCAAACACCGAGTTTTATTCAAATCATTTGAAATAAATATATATACATATACCTTTTGTATACCAAATCATACTTTCGAGATTTAACCAAATTCATTTTCTAAGTGGTATCAAATACTTCGTAAATATTACTAAGTATCATGACTTTAATTCATAAACCAATTTATTAAATATTTACTTTAACAATCGATATATATATATATCGTTTAATATAAAAACGATACCAATGGAAACGGGTCCTATGAAATCATATCATATATTCCCTCAATAAAAAGGGTAATATCAAAGAGAAGTGTTTACCAACCGAACACAACTCTTACCTATTTTTAGTCACTTTCGAGCCACTTGAACTAGATGACATAAAAATACTTTGTTCCCGAATCGATTCGTGGGTCCCGAGAGTAACCTCGACCTCAAATAAATCTAAAAACTCCTTTCAAAGTATTAGTATTCACAAAAACTTTCAAATAATAGTACTATTATTTTCCAAAATATCGAAAACTCTTTTTAGAAATAATGGGATTTAAGCTCTCAAATTATCATTTGAAATCCTTTTTGTTTATAAACCATATCTTATATATATAAAGCAAATACTTATTCAAACAGGTCAAAGTAAATCCTTTTTTGAACTCTCCAAACTGTCCATATTCCAAGCTATATTGATAAGTGTGTGTTGAGGCCATTTTCGTACTTTTGATGCTGTAAAAAATCAGTTAAGTGCACAACCTCTCTCAAAATTTCTTCTTCTTCGACGCTTCTCATTTCGTAGACTTAAGAAAACAATTCCAACATTTCGATATTGGATCTTTAGTTTGAAAGACAATCCACTTTGAACAAGCAAAGATAAGGATCTAAAATTGCAACAGGCCGTACTATCCTCATATTGGACTTTCCTCCCAGTTCCCTCCACGTAAGTGAATTTTCTTTTTATCATTAAAAAATACAACTTTTTTTATCGATGAATTTTATTTGTTCTTTTTTCCAATGGTGGTAAGTATTTCAATTGACAATAGGTTAATGAAACCTAATCATGATTTATGTATCCTGTTTCCATAACTAAGATTTATCTTATATTATAATTCCTTTAAGCTATTGCTACGCAATTGAATTTGTACTATTCTATGGATATGCCACCACAAAATTTCTTTCTTTTTATTAGGCTAAAGTTAGTTGCTTATACAACATAATATGATGGGTAAACAGTGAGAACAAAATCAAACTGTTACATATTGAAATTTTATGACACCTAGCATTGCTATTTGCAGTCCTTTAATTTATCTCTTTTCCTTTCTTAGTTCGAAAATTCAAATTAGGATGCATGGAGAGAAAAGGTCTTCTTTCTCGATTCGAAAAATAATTTCTATTTTGTTCTTTGTTTAATTGGAAGAAAATTTGGTTTTTCAAGTATGTGGTCTTCGTGAAATATTATTACTCAGGCTTACCAATTACTTATCTAAAGATAATATTAATATATAGCATTTCAAATGTTTTGGCCTATTTTAATAAATTTAACAAATAAATATAGATAACTCGTTAAATAATAAAATAGTTTGAAATGTTATCGATTATATATTGAACGTACTGATGTATATAACCAGGCTTTATCTTATAAGTACTCTTATATGCTTTATTGAAGAAGAACTTCAACCGAAAGAAACATGCACCTTCAATATGTAGGTATAGAAGATGAATATCTTATCACTAATTCTCTACCACCCGAAGACAATAGCCTACTGCTAAGTGGATAAGAAAACCAAGAAAAATTAAAAATATGCTTTAAAATCCCTTGAAGCTCATGACATACAAGCGCATGTACAGATTTCTTGAAAAATTAGATAATTGATTCCAAAATAAAGACACGAATGTAACACTACAGCATGTTCCTTGCCAAACCCAAAGTTTTAAGGAATAATATTGAAACCAATACACATGGAGTGAAAACATCAACATAATCTCTATAGTTTGTGACAGATATTCCTTAATATACTTGGTACATACACCATAATTAGTTCAAAAGGTTGCGCAAAAATGCTTACAATATTTATTTATTTTGTTACCAACACATGAATATACAAATTTAATGATTATGGACTTAGCACATGTTCATAATGCAAATATGAAGGTGCCTATTACTTAAGTGTTGTTTTCATCTCATGAAACAACAATATTGGAGAGGTATACAATCAAAACCGCTAAGATATGCACGTATAATGGATTTTCCATGGAAATCTCTTCGTTCAAGCCGAATCCAACCTCTATGCATAAGGATTAGAAGTTACCTTCCGAGCGTCGTATATCTCTAAATAAAATATACAATAAGGCAAACAAGATCGGCCTACGCACGAACATTGGTATAAATTACATGGAACCAAGTACCATAAACTCCCACGCGCAACATCAATAAGAATACTCTAGATATGGAGTTGATATACTCTATCGCAGGTTAGCTAAATCCCAGGTTGTGCATCATACTTTGTCTTTAGCCATTTTCGATGTCAACGTCATGTTTGACGCCTCTTATATAAGTTTTCATCATTCGAATAGATCACGAGTCCCAAATGGATTCCGACAACTCGAATAGATCAAAAATCTCTATATGGATTCGAGCATCTCGAATAGATCTCGAATCTCCTTATAGATTCCAACATAAGTCCTCCAATCAATGCTAACACAGACCTCTCCCTTGGACTCAACCTTGATAGATACTTTAACTCTATAGCATTCCAATTCACAACCGCTTCCAAAACATTATACACGTATACTACTTTTGAAGTGGTATTTGATAAGTAAAACATTTACCGATCCCGGACTCTACAAAACTAAGTCGAATTCCCGATAAACTTGATTTTGGTTCTTTTAGAAGTAAGAGAACAATATATAAAGAGGAGTCCTCCCTGGGGGATCTCGTATATACAAGTTCTTAAAGCTAGAAACGTTTCATATCAATGCTCCTCCCTTAGGGTTCTCAAATCGTATGAAGCCGTGAAGCTTTTAGATACTTCCTAGGTTAATTTGGTCAAATTCTATAGTCAACTAATCAACTATCAAGTTCAAATAGACTATCATTTATGGAAACTAAGTCTAATATATTTATCGTGTTTTCGATTTTTTTAACTTACACTATCCCTCAGTCAAGAGTGAAGCCGACAGATTAATACACTATTGCTACTAAACATTACTCGAACATCGGTCTTAACTCTCACAGATAGACAAGCTTAGTTCATCGGCTTTTAGTGCTAAGTACACGACTAAATACTTTCCATAAACATGCAAACACATAAAGCACAATTAAGTCACATAGGCAACTTCTAAACCCCTTTTTATTTAATTAATTATTATTAAAACCTCTATATAAATACTTGTATATATATATTTAAAATAGTGAATATTAGGCATACATCCCTAAAACCAAACTTAATCTGAAGCGAATCCCTGTCTATAAAATTATACTTTCTATGTCCCTGTTTTTGTTTCCAACATTTTTTCCCAAATTACCCATGCGCTTCAATGTCGAGCTGCAATTCTTCTTCTTCTTTAATTTCTTCATATCAAATTGAAAACCAAGTTGGGTTTTCTTCTTTTATTAGCTAATAGTAATTGATTTCAAATGTTTATTTCTCAATTTCAATGGAAAACTGCAACTATTTGAAGATGAATCGATCTTTTTTTATACTAAATATGGATTGTTGTTGATTTTTTATGGATTGTTAGAGTTGTATTAATATTTGAATTCACTAATGATAATGAGAAATGATTGCATTTTAATGTTTGAAGTTTTTATGCAAATATTCATAATATGTGCATAAATACTGCAAATATTAAAAAATTTGCAGTTTTTTCTGCAATTATTCTCAATATTTGTAGAAAAATCTATAGATATTGAGAATACTTGCATAAAATACTGCAAATACTGTCAATATTTGCAGTCAAACATCTAATTATACAAACAAAAATGTAAGAGTTTTTCAGCAAATATTTGCTCATTTTTATTCAAAGATTTCGAAAACTTGTAGTTATTGTTGCAATTATTCTTAATAATTGCAGAAAACTCTACAAATGTTGATAAGTTTTGCTCAAAATACAGCAAATATTATCAAGTGTAATAATATATGTTGGAGTTACAAGAGTTTTTTGAATTTAAATAATTGCAAACATAAATTGAAGAATATAAATGATTTTAAGTGAGTAAGCTAATAAGTAAGCAATTATTCTGAATAATTGCAGACATACATTGAAATGAATTTATTTGAATAATGCTGATATGTAAACGATTATTTAGCATAATTGCAGACATACATGCAATTATTCAGAATAGTTGCATGTATCTCTGCAATAATTATGAATAACTGTAGAGAAAGATGTATATAATATTCTTTATTAATACTAGTATAAACTGCACGTACGTGCATCTAGTAGCTAGAGATATTTACCTTTTATTTAACTAAAAAAAATAAGTGGATGGATATATGTTGTAAGTGCAAATATTTTGATAATTGCAATACCTTTATTTCTAGTTGTATTGGTGGTGGTATTGGTGGTAAATTGATAGTAAAATTCTGTTGATGGGCAGTCGGGAAGGGGTGGTGGTGGAAGTTGTATACCGATGGTAGGATTCCGTTGGTGGATGGGGTGTTTTTGGAATTTCAAAAGGATACCATGAAAATCTTATTTATTGAATTCTCTTTATTAGTAGTAGAGATAAAATGATTTTTATATTATGTACTAGTTATAAATGCTTTTTTTATTTTAGTTGAATAATTGCTGATAAGTAAGGAAGTATTCAAAATAATTACAGACGTACATGTAGTTATTTATAATAGTTGCATACATCTCTACAATTATTATGAATAATTCAAAGGAAGATGAATATAAATGATTTTAAGTGAATAATTGCTAATAGATAAGCAATTATTCTGAGTAATTGCAGACATTGAAAAGAATTTATTTGCATAATTGCTGAGAAGTGAGCAATTATTCGGCATAATGCTTTATTTTGTTATTTACAGTTATCAATGTCTTTTTTTGGATTGAAATGATTTTATATGAATAATTGCCAATAAGAATGCAATTAATCAGAATAATTGCAGAAATAAATGCAATCATTGAGCATAATTGTTGATAACTATGCAATTATTATAAATAATTACAGAGAAAGATGAATTTTTCATAATTGAACTAAAATGCTTTATTCTGTTTTTTACAGTTATATATGCCTTTTTTGAATTGAAATGATTTTATATGAATAGTTGCTTATGAGTAAGCAATTAATCAAAATAATTGCAGATATTTATGCAATTATTATAAATAACTGTAGAGAATGATGAATTTAATCTTCATAATTGAACTAAAATGCTTTATTCTGTTATTTATAGTTATAAATGCCTTTTTTGGATTGAAATGATTTTATATGAATAGTTTCTAATGAGTAAGCAATTAATCATAATAATTGCAGACATACATGCAATTAGCGAGAATAATTGCAGATAACTGTACAAATATTTGAATTGCATATAAATCTGGGATTTTTTTTCAACTTTTGATGGACTTAAATCTAGTCGTAAGCGATGAAACACAATATGTTGTTTAACAATTTTGCTAAGGAATGATTCTTTTTCTTATATATATATATATATATATATATATTGTTTTTGCTATTTGATTTATTTATTCGAATTTGCTATTTGAATTGAAATTATAATACCGAAATTGAATTTGTTTATACTTATTTAAGTCGATTTGTTGGAAATAAGATTGTCGATTTGATGAACATGAATTTGTCATTGATTCGCTGTAAAAGTCGATGAAGGTTAGGAAGAAAACTATGCGGGAATCAATCTATTGTGGCTTAGGGTAGTTTGGGAAGAAAATCGTGCGGACTGAAAAACAGGGATATAATTTATATCTTTTTTGGAGAGGATGTTTTGTCTATTTTGAAACTTAACAGAGACGTGAGCCAAACATTCGCTATAAATTATCTTGACAAAAGATATATACATGTATACTACTACTTCACTATTCATAAATAAGTATTAAAAATACATTTAAACTTCAAAACAATTTTAAAATACTGCAAAATATGTTAGAAATATCCCTAGAAAGGTTATGGTAAAATACCAAATTTAAATATCATTTTTGCAACCAGTTTTCACCACTTAAACTAATGAATTAAGACTTGAAATTTACACTTAGATTATTTAACCATGAAAAGAAACTCCTAAGGATATCTCTTAATTTATTTACAAAAACTCTCGAAAACAAGATATATTTCGTGTTTTATTTATAACCACCTTTTTACTCTAAATTTGGCTACTTTGTTTGACCGGTTCTAAAATCTTTTAAACTTTGATTCTTTTTTCCTAGTAATAAATACACATGTATAATCATTAAAAATTCCAAGAAAATCCTAAGAATGTCTTTCAAATTAATTACAAAAATTTTCAAAAACAGGACATCTCAAAGTGCTTATACAACGGCCTTCTTCTCGCTATACCGTTTTGCAATTTTGTTTCACAATTTAATAAATCAATTAAACTTCTATATTTTTCCAGTAATAAGTACACTGGTATTGCTTATTAAAAAAGAAAAGAAGCCCCTACGATGTCTTTTAAAGTTGACTTTAAAAAAGCAAATAAACTCAAATTGCATCCATAGCGACCTTTTCACTTCTAACTTTCACAAATTTTATTCAAAATTCCTATAAATTTCCAAATCAATTCTTCGCTGCTCCATACACCGAAATATGTGCAGAGAACAACAAAAACAATACCTAGTTAGGATAATAAATCTTCCATTTACAAAATTTAAAGTTAAAGATATCAAAGTGCACTTATATCGACTATGGCTATACAAACATTTTCAAAACACATTTCAATTCACCACACAAGCCAACAAGCCAACCAAACATGTAAACACAAAGTCTATGTAATGACCCAGAATTTTCGATCCCAAAAATTCCAGATAGTTAGTAAAAAGAAGAAAAGAGATAGAAGAAGAAACAGAAAAAAACAAGTCACAGAATCTCACATTCACAGCGGATCAAAATATAATATCATATAATACCATTTATACAAGAAGCTGTATCAGTTAAATTACACTTTAATACATCAGAGTTACAACATATAAAAAATCACTGGACATATATAATCAACATGTCCAAATATACAACAATATATCATAGCGGAAAACACTCCATACGTTCCTACCATCCAGCTCGTCTCCTGAGCTCCAGAACGTCCTTACCTGAAATCTGTAATACTCGGTCTGACCCGAGCATTACCAAAAAGTAACACCCGGGTCAGGCTGGAAACCAGCGTGAGTAAACCCATCTAACATGGAATACAACAGCATAAAACTTATATAAAACCCGGGGTAACTCGTCTCAATTTACAAATTCACAATTTGTTATAGACATCACTTATTCCATATATCAATTTCTAAGTACCAAAACTTAGATTAAATGGCCCAATTCACTTAAATCATTCCATTCCAGTGTATTGATTTCATATATCAATCTATAAAGATTCGAAGTGGTTTCGGGTATTAACTAATACTTGACTCCGGTCTCTTCGAGTCCAATGTCATCTTAACCCAAGTTATTCAAGTGAAATACAATTCAAACTTTAAATACAGGGTGTCACCTTTTACACAGTAATTCATCATCGATAGATACCCACATTATCATAGTTTAAACCAAACATATCATATCACAAAACATTTCATATCAGAGATATCAACCAATTCAAGTCATTGAACATCATTTGATCATTCATAAACAAGATGGATCATTTCTAAAATTAATTTAATTTATCTCTAATTAAATTAATTTCTAACTTTAATCACTTAGAATACCTTTACTAAAACATTAATTAATTACAAACCAATTAATTAATCATCCTTTAATTATCCATCTTAATTAATCACATTTGACCAATTACCCTTAAATTACAATAAGTAATTAATTCTGAAGTAATTATACCAATTAATTAGCCTTTACCCATCACATTAAATAATCCCTTAATTACCCTTATAAAGTAATTAACAATGATTTATTACATTTATCCTTAATTAATTTCTCAAGTTAATTATCCTTTAATCACTTACATTGATTAATTATCCCTTAATTAATCACACTTCATTAATTAACTAATCCTTGATTAGTTTCCTTAACCTATCAATCCTTTAATTAATTACACTAATTAATTAATCCTTAATTACTTAATTAATATCTAATTACCAATTCATTGATTTCTAATTACCAATTAATTAATTTCTATTAATTTATTAGTAATTCTAAACTACTAACAAGTTAATCCCTTAACTACTTAAGTTACTTAAAAACACATCATCCTTTAAATTAACTACTTAATTATACCATTTAAATTTATTTTAAATAAATTTAAGAATAAATTTAAAATAATAGGTATATAATAAAATACCTTAAATTTAATTAAATTAAAATAACTTATTTTAAACCTTTAACTAATTCCAAAACTAAAATAAAACATTAATTATTTAAAGAAATAGGTTAAAGATTTATTCAAACTTCTAAACTTGTAATTATACTTTCAGATTCCTGACCCGAGACAAATCTCGAGTCGCTTCTTTTTAAAATTTTGTTATGGTTTAAAATTTAAAACCTAGTTAACTAAAAGTAAAACAACCCGAGCCATATTCACAAATACTCGAGCCAAACTAAAAATTTCCCGAGCAAACTCATGCCTACACCTTACTTCGAGTCAAACTATCATCGAACTCGAGTCTAACCGAAGAAATCTCTCCTTCCCCGATCAACATAACAAATCCAGGCACAAATGTGCACGCGTGCACATGCAACACCGGTCAACGTTGCTCCGACCCACGTCACCACCTTCAGCAAGTCGCCGGCCTTCCCCATAGTCGCCCCGAACACCCAGAATCAATCGATCACGCCGGAATCGAAAACGAGTACTCGAGCACTAGGAAAACCCAAAACAGATCTACGAAAAACGCCTCGCACCGCCGCCTACGTCCACCAGGGACCTCGTCATCGCACCCGAACCTCCACCGCAACCTTACGCTCCGATCCCTCCACCACCGGTCACCTCCGATGAACCCTCGACGATGCAGTGCTCACGAAAAAATGACGAACCCAACATGGTCAAAAACCCTAAATCCTCTTCAACCATCCATTCTGATCATCTATAAAATTCCCCACCATTTTTCTGCTGATCTCCACCACCTGAACTTCCTCCAGCACCAGACCCAAAGCCCGATTCTTCTTTGATCGTTGGGAATCAACGAATTTGCGTTTCCCGTTCAACTCGCCATATCTTAATGATTACACCCTTAAAAATCATGACATGATTTCCTAAATTCATATTTTTGCAACAAGAATTAGTTTATATGATCGAAGACTGGAAACTAAACAATCAAATTTTTGACATGAATTGATTTTCTCTGATCATTTCATCTTCCAATGAGATTTATTGCCATATATACTTTAATAATATTTTTAAAAGTGGAATTAGGTAAAGACAAACAAATTCCTTTTTAAGATCATAACGTGAAACAGTTTATATAATAAGATTTTGAATTTGGAACTTGATTTAAGAACCTGTAACTAAGAACAGAGTCATATATTCATATGTACAGACGTGCACACTCTAACATTTATATATATATATATAACCTATCTATATCCATGCAACCACTTTACTTCTCGCATAAATCACAGATATCAAGTTATAGATCAGACTAAGTATTTTTAAAATAGTAGTTTACTCACCTACAAAATTTTTGAATAAAGAACACTTCTTCTTTTCTTTTGAAAACCTGTAGTTTGAAACTGCCATGAGTGCTTACCTGTTTTTGGTTTGAATGATTTTGAGTTTATTTTTTTTTCCTTTTCTCTGCTTTTGCTAAATTGTTAATGAACGAACTAAAATGGAAAGATGTATATTTATAAGAGAAAACAGTTTATAATATGGGAAGGTAGTACTGGTTCAGTTGCTTTCTTTTGTTCTTTTTTATTATTATTCTTGATCAGATCTTATTTCTGAAATGTAAGATTTGTAACATATTTTGAATTGACAAAATACTGGTTGAGATGATGGCATTTAATGCTTTGGTTTCTTTTTATGTTTACATACTTATTATTATATTTTTGTTGTACATAGATATTTGTATAAATATATTCACTTGTAGGGGATATTTGGGTTTTGTGAATGAAGATATTCTGTTTTATTATTTTCTAGCTTGCTACCTTATACATATTTTTGACTGGCTTCATCTTATACTTGTTCTCACAAATTTCCAGTTTACGTTGCAAGCATACCCTATCTACTTAATTCTTGCTTTCATACTTCTATTGATGATATATATTTATATTTATTTTATCATATATTTGTTTATACTTATGTTAATTTATTGATATGATATATTTTATTTTATATTTCACTTAACCATAATTTATTTGAGATATTATTTATTACTAATATACACTTATCCTTATTTCTTATAAAAGTTAACTACCCAATTTAATTCACTTATTTATTATTTAATATTTATGTTAATTTCATAGTTCCTGGTTTATATTTTTTTTATATAACTATACTTTATTTTACACTTAGGTTACAAATCAATAAGATGTCTTATTTACATTAAAATACATACACAAATCTCTGTTTAAGCTTATATTTTAATTATTTAGATTAAATTCTAATTAAAATAATATTGCTAAATTTCCAGGATGTCACATTCCTCCCCCTTAAAACTTTTCGTCCTCGGAAAGGTACGAAGCCAGAATTATTGAAAATGCTTAAAATCAGATAAATTTTCTTTGATCATTTTAAAACACTTTTTAATAACTATATAATATTATTCCCAGAATAGTTTTTATAAAAATACTTTTATAACTCGATGTTTCAACAAGTCCATCCTCATTCTCATAGAGATTCGGTCATACGTTGATCAGGCGTAGGACTGAAAATCTATAAGTACTTGGTAAACTCATTTTCAACATCTAGTGAAAATACTTTGGAAAATAATTTTATTGAAAATATAGAAAACGGTTTCGAAAATAGAGGAAATATCTTTGGTAAAAATGCTCTGGAAATCATCACCCCCATCCATGGTCGCAGTTAACCCGATGGTTACGTTGTCGTCCCGGCAAAATCCACAGATAACTGTAGGTCTCCGCGCTCCTCGATTACGCCATGGAACCCGCTACAGATCGCAGTTATACCCGGGCCTTACGTTGCTATCACAGCACAACCCCATATAACTGTAGGCATCAGCGCCATCGAATTTCGCTGCCAAAAGAATGAAACTCCTCCACTTGACCATAGACCGCAGTCTACCGATGTTGCGTTGCCATCCCGGCAAAATCAAGTGTAGACTGTTGGCACTCATCCTCCACACGATTTTCGCTATGGTCCCCACAGTAGATCGTAGCGACATCGAATTACACTGTCGTCACAGTATAACCCAAATGCCCCTGTAGGCAACAGCGCCATCGACTTTCGCTACCAAATAATCCTCAGGAACTAGTTTGTCCGGACTCCTCACAGGATCAACTTTAGAACCTCCCCTTTAGAGGCTCAAGGCAGTACCACTCAGTGGCACTCCTGAGAAGTTCATTCAAGGGAGCGCCTTTTTCCCCAGAGCCACTTTCAAAACACTTTATACTATACACATATAGTATTTTCCAAATCATACACCAAGTATGAATCTCATATAAAGCTCCTTTACAAAATAGATTCTCAAAATCGATAATCCTCATATTAGGCTTCCCAAATTCAAATATTGATTTTTCCCAAAATCAAAAGCCTTTCCAAAATTCAAAGGTTCCAAAAACCTTTCCTCAAAATCATTTTCGCAAATCCTTTTTATAAATACATATATATAAAAGTTTTGAAAAATCTTTGAATCAATTTGTACTTGTATAAATTCATTTTTATACTTCAAACACTTTCAAAATCATTTTTCTTCTGGCAATAGATTCATTAAGGGGAGATTTATTTTATACAACAAGGATATATAACTTTGTTTATTCCAAATCAAATATTCAAATTAGATTACTTATAAAGTCATTTGCCTAATTATTTACTTGATAAAGTAAATTTTAACTATAAAGATCTTCCATTTTCACTTTTATTTATTGTATATTTCTCAAAGTATACTTTTTATTTAAAAAACCATTTTACAGTCCTTATGCAAAATTTCAATATTAATTTCATCCCAAACCCTACAATGTACACATATCATCCGTACGCCAATCTGATCGCTCACTCGATCACACAATTTCACTTCCGAACTAGTATTGTCCACCCGACTTCCTAGTGCGGACTCAGATCTGGTTTCTTGATCAGAAACCGTCATTCTCCTTACATAGTCACATCTATGATAGAGAATATCCAGAACCAATCAAAAATCCATATCCAGGTTCGCCGTCGAAAATCGAGCGAAAAATCCCAACTCAGATCGATAATACTATCTCGAAATTCTGTGCTCGAATCTGGATCAAACCACTATGCGAATAGAATAATATACGTACATCCTACGTATTTATCTTCATTGATTATCAATTAAATCAATTTCCTTTCTATTCATCCTCACTTTGATTTTATTCACTTATTCACATTTTCCTTAATCCCCACTTGGATTACCACTTCACTTCTTATCTCAGTTGGGTATTTAATCAATAACAGTTTGAACTCCGACCAGTTTATATTTAGAAAATAGCTTGAATTTTTAAAAAAAATAGATAAGTAGTTGAAAAATAATTATTAACTTGTAAAAAGCTATAAAATAGTTAAGTAATTGTAAAATAATTGGGAAACAGTAATCCATTATAAAATAGTAGAAAAATAGTAATTAGTTTATAAAACAGTTGTAAAATAGTTAAATAGTTCCAAAAGTAATTGTAAAACAAGTTTAAGATAGTTTTAGGTTTAAAAAGAAAAGTTGTGTAGTAAACAGTTTGGAAAAATAGATTTATATTAAAACAATTTATTTTGAAAATAGTCCAGAGTCAAACTGTACAACTTCCCAATCTCCAGTTCCAATCAATTGCCAATTTCCAATTTACTTTCAATTTCATTTCACTTTAAACCATCTTGAACTCTACAAATTCGAGTTATTATTTCAAATGTTGATTTAATCCCATAAATCAATTTTACCTTTACTTTTAATTCAGCAGCCTAACCATGTTATTCTGAGTTCAAATTTCAAAATTCCATTTTAATTTACCTTTACTTCTACATAAACTTACTCCTAGGTTCAAATAATAATTCAAATCCCTTTTTAAACAATTTAATCTTTGAAATTCAATTTATTACCCAAATTAAGTCTTGGAACCCCTCCTTAACCATTTCAGTTTACATGTTCATTCTAAACATTCAAATCTTAATGTTCAAAGTGATCTCATTTTCACAAGTTCAATTTTTATCTTTAAAATCAAAATTACTTAAGTACTTTAAAATTAAAGTTTAATTCCATTTAATTCCAATAATGGAATAGATATTACCTCAATCATCATCCAATTTATTTAAACATTCATCATCCACTACCCATTCCAGATCTCAAACCTATTTGAGATCACATATAGTTCCCTACCAAATCAACCCATTTAACTTTCCTAAGTTAAATCTTAATTTCATCTTGAAATATCCAATTCTGGTTGTTTGTTCCAAACTTATTTAACTTCCTTTGAGTTAAATTCAATTTAATCTCGTCAAACTTACTCAAATTTGAATTCCCACTTCAAATTTTAAACTTCACATTAGTAATCTTATAAGTTCAAAAACTTATCACCTTGGGTTTTCACATTTCATTCCAAATTTAAAACTCAACATTTAGAGTTTATTTTAACCCATTTTTGATACCATGTATATCCCTCATATATACATATTATTTCCTTTACATACCAAGTTATCCTTAAAATTTAAACCACTTTTGGTTTTTAATTCAAAACAAATTCCTTTAAATTTCCAAACAATTCCTGTTTGAATCAAGCCTTATCATTCAAATAATATTATTTATTATTTCCTTATCATTTTGAAACAAATTTTCAAATTCTGGGCTCAGATTTAAAATTTCACAATTTATATCATCTTTAGTTCCAATTTATAAGTCGTACTTGCCTAAATGTTTTACTTCCATAAAACATTTCATCTTGCTTACTCATTAACAACACTTCATTATTAAACACAACAACCATTTATGATAATAAGATTATCATATCTGGAAACCAACTCATTATTATCTTTATTCTGAAAACATTTCTACAAATTCAGGATCTTAATTTCAGTTTGAATCCATTTCAAATTTATCTTCATTCAATTTCAATTTGGTTGTATTACTATTACCACTTAATCCTCATTATTTTATTTAATTCCAATAATTTTAACAACCATTAACTTTAACATTTATTGGTTAAGGAATATTGCTTTATATATATCAAATATAACTTTATATAAAATCATTTACCTTTAAAACCATTTAAAATCTTTATATAGGAAAATAACAAGTACGTTCTCTCATATATATTACACTCAACTCATTCTAGGGTATAATTATTGACCCTATCTTTATGAGTACTCCCACCAGAGCCAAGGTTCTTGCTTAACCATTCAGCTCTGATACCAACTGTAACGACCTGGAATTTTCGATCCCGAAAATTCCAGATAGTTAGGAAAAAGAAGAAAAGAGATAGAAGAAGAAACAGAAAAAAACAAGTCACAGAATCTCACATTCACAGCGGATCAAAATATAATATCATATAATACCATTTATACAAGAAGCTGTATTAGTTAAATTACACTTTAATACATCAGAGTTACAACATATACACAATCACTGGACATATATAATCAACATGTCCAAATATACAACAATATATCATAGCGGAAAACACTCCATACGTTCCTGCCATCCAGCTCGTCTCCTGAGCTCCAGAACGTCCTTACCTGAAATCTGTAATACTCGGTCTGACCCGAGCATTACCAAAAAGTAACATCCGGGTCAGGCTGGAAACCAGCGTGAGTAAACCCATCTAACATGGAATACAACAACATAAAACTTATATAAAACCCGGGGTAACTCATCTCAATTTACAAATTCACAATTTGTTATAGACATCACTTATTCCACATATCAATTTCTAAGTACCAAAACTTAGATTAAATGGCCCAATTCACTTAAATCATTCCATTCCAGTTTATTGATTTCATATATCAATCTATAAAGAATCGAAGTGGTTTCGGGTATTAACTAATACCCGACTCCGGTCTCTTCGAGTCCAATGTCATCTTAACCCAAGTTATTCAAGTGAAATACAATTCAAACTTTAAATACAGGGTGTCACCTTTTACACAGTAATTCATCATCGATAGATACCCACATTATCATAGTTTAAACCAAACATATCATATCACAAAACATTTCATATCAGAGATATCAACCAATTCAAGTCATTGAACATCATTTGATCATTCATAAACAAGATGGATCATTTCTAAAATTAATTTAATTTATCTCTAATTAAATTAATTTCTAACTTTAATCACTTAGAATACCTTTACTAAAACATTAATTAATTACAAACCAATTAATTAAACATCCTTTAATTATCTATCTTAATTAATCGCCTTTGACCAATTACCCTTAAATTACAATAAGTAATTAATTCTGAAGTAATTATACCAATTAATTAGCCTTTACCCATCACATTAAATAATCCCTTAATTACCCTTATAAAGTAATTAACAATTATTTATTACATTTATCCTTAATTAATTTCTCAAGTTAATTATCCTTTAATCACTTACATTGATTAATTATCCCTTAATTAATCACACTTCATTAATTAACTAATCCTTGATTAGTTTCCTTAACCTATCAATCCTTTAATTAATTACACTAATTAATTAATCCTTAATTACTTAATTAATATCTAATTACCAATTCATTGATTTCTAATTACCAATTAATTAATTTCTATTAATTTATTAGTAATTCTAAACTACTGACAAGTTAATCCCTTAACTACTTAAGTTACTTAGAAACACATCATCCTTTAAATTAACTACTTAATTATACCATTTAAATTTATTTTAAATAAATTTAAGAATAAATTTAAAATAATAGGTATATAATAAAATACCTTAAATTTAATTAAATTAAAATAATTTATTTTAAACCTTTAACTAATTCCAAAACTAAAATAAAACATTAATTATTTAAATAAATAGGTTAAAGATTTATTCAAACTTCTAAACTTGTAATTATACTTTCAGATTCCTGACCCGAGACAAATCTCGAGTCGCTTCTTTTTAAATTTTTGTTATGGTTCAAAATTTAAAACCTGGTTAACTAAAAGTAAAACAACCCGAGCCATATTCACAAATACTCGAGCCAAACTAAAAATTTCCCAAGCAAACTCACGCCTACACCTTACTTCGAGTCAAACTATCATCGAACTCGAGTCTAACCCGAGAAATCTCTCCTTCCCCGATCAACATAACAAATCCAGGCACAAATGTGCACGCGTGCACATGCAACACCGGTCAACGTTGCTCCGACCCACATCACCACCTTCAACAAGTCGCCGGCCTTCCCCATAGTCGCCCCGAACACCCAGAATCAATCGATCATGCCGGAATTGAAAACGAGTACTCGAGCACCAGGAAAACCCAAAACAGATCTACGAAAACGCCTCGCACCGCCGCCTACGTCCACTAGGGACCTCGTCATCGCACCCGAACCTCCACCGCAACCTTACGCTCCGATCCCTCCACCACCGGTCACCTCCGATGCACCCTCGACGATGCAGTGCTCACGAAAAAATGACGAACCCAACATGGTCAAAAACCCTAAATCCTCTTCAACCATCCATTCTGATCATCTATAAAATTCCCCACCAATTTTCTACTGATCTCCACCACCTGAACTTCCTCCAGCACCAGACCCAAAGCCCGATTCTTCTTTGATCGTTGGGAATCAACAAATTTGCGTTTCCCGTTCAACTCACCATATCTTAATGATTACACCCTTAAAAATTATGACATGATTTCCTAAATTCATATTTTTGCAACAAGAATTAGTTTATATGATCGAAGACTGGAAACTAAACAATCAAATTTTTGACATGAATTGATTTTCTCTGATCATTTCATCTTCCAATGAGATTTATTGCCATATATACTTTAGTAATATTTTTAAAAGTGGAATTAGGTAAAGACAAACAAATTCCTTTTTAAGATCATAACGTGAAACAGTTTATATAATAAGATTTTGAATTTTGAACTTGATTTAAGAACCTGTAACTAAGAACATAGTCATATATTCATATGTCATATAGTCATATATTCATATATTCATAAATACGGGCTGAGATGATGACATTTAATGCTTTGGTTTCTTGTTATGTTTACATACTTATTATTATATTTTTGTTGTACATAGATATTTGTATAAATATATTCACTTGTAGGGGATATTTGGGTTTTGTGAATGAAGATATTCTGTTTTATTATTTCTAGCTTGCTACCTTATACATATTTTTGACTGGCTTCATCTTATACTTGTTCTCACAAATTTCCAGTTTACGTTGCAAGCATACCCTATCTACTTAATTCTTGCTTTCATACTTCTATTGATGATATATATTTATATTTATTTTATCATATATTTGTTTATACTTATGTTAATTTATTGATATGATATATTTTATTTTATATTTCACTTAACCATAATTTATTTGAGATATTATTTATTACTAATATACACTTATCCTTATTTCTTATAAAAGTTAACTACCCAATTTAATTCACTTATTTATTATTTAATATTCATGTTAATTTCATAGTTCCTGGTTTTTATATATATTTTTTTATAACCATACTTTATTTTACACTTAGGTTACAAATCAATAAAATGTCTTATTTACATTAAAATACATACACAAATCTCTGTTTAAGCTTATATTTTAATTATTTAGATTAAATTCTAATTAAAATAATATTGCTAAATTTCCAGGATGTCACAGTCTAAGCCACGGTACATGTTTAAGAGGGTAAGAAGTGACTACATACAATAATAAGTTGTTATTTGCTTTCAAAAGCAAGAGGAGTCCAAAGTTTATAGCTTTAATTAGTTAATGTCGCTTTAATTTTATATTTGTACACATACACACACATAATATATGCACATAAGAGGTGAGATAACTCATCCAAATCAAAGCCTACAATAAGCTCAACACACAAGAATAAAGAACCACTTTCTACCCTCACCCAAAAGCCGAATGACACCACCTTTAGCTCACCTAAGCCAAGCCATGCCTCCTCCTCTTTATTGCTTATGGCCCAAATGAAGTGACCCATTTTTTCATCTTTCTTCCACATTGACTTTAGATCCATGCTTCCTAAAGTGTTCTAAGGTGTTGGTGAAAGTCTGGAGGAAATTTGGATTAATCAGAGAAAGATTAATGAAGAATAAAGTGTGGATTAGTGCTAATCCACTTCCACCCTTTTTGATCTTTTTAATCTTTCTCACGCTTATGAAATTATGAAGTGTAAAAGGACCCTAAAGCCCCTTTTGGCCAGCCATAAAGAGCCCTCTCATCTTCTTTGCACATGCACAACCTCACACCTCACTTTCACATGGAAATATCTCTTCCTTCGCTTAGAAAAAAACTGTTTATAGATAAAACGATTTTCAATCGTGTTATCGATATTTCTTTGCACTATATATTTTTTAATTTTTTTTTTAAAATAAGTTTACCATAATTAGTTATTACATAAAAGGGGTTTAACAAGGTTATTAAATCATTTTTATCATATTTAATTCGAGAATCAAATATTTAAATAATTCAGATATTTAAATACAAAGTGTGAAATTCCAGATCGTTACATTTTCCTCCACTTAAAACATTTCGTTCTCGAGATTCCAACGTGAGTACCAGAAGGAAACAATCATATAAAAATACTTAACAGTATTCAAAATTACTAGCAAGTGAGCCCACTGTTTGCTCAAGTCCAAAATCCTCTTATCTCACAAGGATGATAAATAATCTACTAAGCGTACCTTAAGCTCATCGGTCTTAGGTCATTACTTATATGATTTTTTATGCTACCGCATACCAAATCAAAGATTCATCACTTAAACTCATCATAAGCTAACAAAAAAAGCATCTTTATTTAATAACGTTGTTAAACACTTCATAAGCTAATAAAACGATTTTCGATCATATTATCGATATTCCTTTAAATATATATTTTTGTAAAACAAGTTTATCATCGTTAATTATTACTTAAAAAGGTTAGCAGGGTTGTTAAATCACTTTAGCTTATTTAATCCAAGATTCAAAAATTTAAATAATTCAGATATTTAAATAAAAAATGTTCAAAAGTCCAGGTCATTACAAAGAAGATGTTCGAATCTGATGAAATTCACTATAAGCCTTTTCCAATCAACACGCAATTTGAGATGCAGACGAACTGAAGATTTAAAAACACACGAAATTCAGTGCGCAATAAATGTAAGCACGAAATTTCGAACGATATAAGGTATACAAATTGGAACGAGTGAAATAAAGGTGGACGAAATTAAAATAGCAGGGTTATTGATTTTAGAAGAAGAAGGTAAAAATGGGAACGACAATAGTTGTAGGAATTTGAAAAATAAAAATAGGATCTAAAACATAATATAAAATTGACAGGAATATAATTTATAAAATAGTAAAAAATAAGGATGTGTTATAATTTCTATTTTCATTTAGAGCCAATTAACAAATCTACAATACAGAAACAAGTTCAAACATCGAGTGCTCAATATAAGTTAGAACACTATTTTTCGTCATCAATTCCGTGGATAAAAAAATTATTGGTTTTTGTTAAATAATAGTAAACAATGTTTTTTCCTCTAAAAATGAAGCACGATGTGAAACTAGTAATAATTCTATTTTGACAATTAAATTTTGTTTTCAACATAGCCTTTTGCACCTCAAATTAGGAGTTGACGCGGGTCGGTTTGGTGCGGTTTGGAGTCCAAACCACTTCTGCACCGCATCAAACGGTTAATTAAAAATACAAACCATTATACTAATCTTTTAAACAGTTCGGTTTGAATGTAACACCGTTCGGTTTCGGTCCAGTCTGGTTTGAACCAACATTAAATATGAAATAAGAGAATTACTTCAATCAACAATCAATTTATGAAGGCAACTATGTGAAGCTTTTACACTTAAAGGTTAAAACACACAATGTTAGACTGAAATGAAAGATTGGTTCTTAATTGTATGAATATTTTAATTTGACATTTAGCTACAAGCGAGATCTTTTTGGTAGATTAACCAAACATCAACATTAATCAATGCATAATCATCAAGGAAAATGACTAGAATAAGATTATAATTAGTATTTATCCAAAAAAAATGAGATGAAAAATATTATACCAAAACTATAACTTTTTCTTTATGACAGAGAATATTATTAATATATTGACATACGCTAAAAATAGAATATAGATTGTTAGAATTTAAAATAAGATAGGAGTTGCTTATATTTTTATCATAAGATTACCAGTGTAAATATTCGGTTCGGTTCGGTTTAATATGGGTGGTTCAATCGTCCAAACCGCAACCGAACCGTGTTGATGTGGCTCGGTTCGGTTTAAGATATTTGCTTTGCCTAGAAGATATTTGCTTTGATGTGGTCTACGCTAGGGCTGTCAATGAATACCCGAAAAATCCAAAATCCGTCCGCATCCGTATCCGAAAAGCGAATAATATCCGATATTCGGAAAAACGGATGCGGATGCGGATACGAAGACATCCGCTTCCGAAAATTATCCGTCCGGTCTTTGTCAAGATTATAGTATAAATTATGTGTATTTTAGTATAATGAAAGATATTTATTTATTGTTTTATTAAGTTAGTAGTTTATATTATATGCACTTAATGCTTATTAACTGCTCAAAACTATTTATTATCGCCATATTTGTTTATATTTAACACTTTTATAATCAATTGGATTGAAAAAAATGTATGTTAAACTTAAAATTTATATTTATATTTCTAAAATTATTGGTCGTTAGCGCATATGATAATTATTCTATATCCGTCCGTATCCGCGGATGTGGATATCCGATATCCGAAGATCATTTCGGATGCGGACATACCGCATCCGAAAGCCCAGTCTACGCCGACCACCTGCCTTAAATATCCGCTCACTAACAAAATCAGCCGAGAAAGATTGCTGTTGATTTATTATTTACAATTTAATTTAATTCATTTCAGCGCAGATTTCCAGGTTTCACAGGTTTTGATTTCTAATCTTGAATTACAAACTTATTACAAATTTGTTTCGAGAATTTCTTTTATATCGTTAGAATTTCAGATTTGCACCTGCGCTATTGTTTTAATTTTATGTTATTTGATTGAGTAATGGTTACGAATGCAAATTTAATTTAATTCATTCCCTGCTCATTGCCGAATTCAGGTTTTAATATTTTAATCTATTTACAAATTTCCTTTCTCTTGTATTATCACGAATTTGTTAGTTCGAATTCTTTCTTTTTCAATTTAAAGATTTCTTTTATACCGTTGAAATTCCAGATTTGCACTTACGCTAATTATATTTTATTGTTTATTCAATAATGGCTGATATTGCTTTCTTTTGTAGGCAAAGGTACGAATACAGATTACTAAAATGAACGAGGTAATATAAAAGCACTTGCATTTTATTTGACAAGAATTGTTTTGTTTAAGAATACTTCATAGTATTATCTATTTTGCTGCAGGATATGACCGGGATTCTTCCGTCCGGGTGTGCATATATATATATATATATATATATATATATATATATATTTATGTAAACTAGTAAGTATAACACTAATTTTTAGTAGGAATAGCAAAACGTTTATTCAAATGATGAATTTTATATTCTATGGTTGGGAACTGCTGTCAGTTTGACACATGGTTTAGCAGAAAAATATGTCTATCAAACTATGTGGTTCTTTAACTTTTGGCTTAGTATTGATTGTTAGTAAAATGATAGATGCTTTTTTTATTATATGCGTTGAGGATATAGATTATTCATCTGATTAGTTTTATCATTTAAAATTTAATTTAGTTATTTGAATCTGTGGCATTAGCAAGCAATAGCATTAAAATTAAAATTAAGAAGTACCAAACAAAGAGGCAATGATTGGTTTTGTGTCAAACCTTTGGCCAACAAGTCAAGTGTCTTATCTGTTTATGTTGTATAGTTGAATTAGATTAGTTTTTTCATTTTTTGTTCATCTATGTATAGAAACTCCTGAATTCTTGGTAGAGTACGACGCTAACAGTTGGAAATTTGTTGTCATGTTTGATAAGTGTACGGCAACGATTCATTCTGTATTAGGTATGAATTGCTTAGCATTTGAAGTAGATTATTTGATTTATTCTATATTAGGTGCGAATTACTTCGCATTTGAAGTAGATTATTTGATACTTGCATCCCTTTCTTGATGGAAAGGCTAGAGCTTATGTCTCATTCTATTCCATTTGAATAGATGTATTTTGACTGCATTGCTTGGTTGAACCAATGTTTCAACCATACATGAATAACGCAGTTAAACCTATTCATGTGTATTAATTTTTTATTTTCATCTTTTAATGTTAGATTTCCAAAACCATGGAAAACAAAATAAGCCGCTCTTAAAGCTCATGTTAGAGAAGAAAAAGCATGATGGTGATGACGGTAATAATGCACCATGCCAAAAACAAAATAAGTTTGCTGCAACCATTATTTTTGGTAATAAATAGGTATATATCTTCACTTTATTAGTATATATTATTACAATCTCGAAACAAAATTTAGCTATTTTATTGTTCTTACTGGTAATGCAGACTAAAAATTCGTACATGTCAGGCTGTCAAAGGCTTAGATATCAACCTCTTCTTATGTCGACCACATTCGAAACATGGTAGTAGAACTAATCTATGGATTATATGAAACTATACCAACTTGATCAGAATTTAACTAGAGTATAATTTGATTCTAAGAATGCATTCATACGAAGGTTTGAAACTGGTTAATGTTGTGTAATTACTATTGATGCAAATGGGATTTTAAATCAAGTAACTATGATACGAATGTATTTTCGATGAAAGTAGACTTATTATTTTATTTTCTGATTCCTTTGTACCCAAGACATTACAAAATAAAAAATAAGCATGGAAGGAAAGTCTGGTAGCACAAAATCAATCCCTATGTTTTAGGTAGCTATCAAGCATTGTGATTTCATACACAATGATTTTGCTACATATAAATCATTCAATTTCATTGTTGTATTGGATTTAAAAAAAATAAAAATATAGATAACAAAATTTATTTTGTTGATTAAGGTTGCATGAAAATAACAAAAGAGAAATCTGAATGG
The DNA here is from genome assembly GCA_030737815.1 of Allium fistulosum. Lineage (NCBI taxonomy): Eukaryota > Viridiplantae > Streptophyta > Magnoliopsida > Asparagales > Amaryllidaceae > Allium > Allium fistulosum. The sequence goes on from CM060907.1 coordinate 860,010,745, forward strand.
TTTTTTTTAGCAAAGCTACTTAGTATGGTGCATTTGTCAATTGCCAAAGCTTCATAATACAACTTTTTATATGATTGTTTTCATTTTCATGTTAGATGACTTTATCGTTTGTTATCAAGCTCCTTTTTTATTTACTTATTTGGGTTGCAAATAAAGTAAATTATTCATAGTGAATATTCATCATGTTTTTCTTACATGTGAAGTACTTAAATATGTCCATGTTGATTATTAAGTATATCCATATTGTTAAGGCATTTTTGTGTGTGTATATTTTGGAATTCATGAATTTAATTGGTGATAATACTTTCAAATTTTAGTTTTTTATCATTAAGCATATCCATGTTTTTAAGGCTTTTTTTGTGTGTATGCTTTAGATTTATTGAATTTAATTGGTGATAATACTATCAGCATTTAATTTTTTGTGAACCTTTAAGCTTTTTAAATGATTAGTGAAATATATGTATACCTATAATGTGAACTGTAATATCTGGCTAGGTAATTCTCTTGGCCCCTCTCTACGACTCTACCCGTAGATCTAATAAATCTCTTTCTTTACTTATTTTTTTTTGTAAAAGGGGATTATTTTTAACATGCTTAGGCATTTTCCTACATAATCGAATAAGTGTTGCGTAACTTGCGATATGAAGGATAATATTTCTTTATGTGAAAAAAACATTTTGTAATATGTTGTGTCATGCTCTTTCCGTGCCTTCTAATTTGTTTATGTCACTCTAAAACATCTAGCAAATCAAATACCGACTTACCTGCCCAATACGGTAAAGAGTTTTTCGTAATCAAATCAAAATCAACGAAATTTATCTCGATTGTAGCTTTTGCTTCCTAATAAATAAATTAATGATTTAGAAACATATATTTTGCAAATAAGTCCGATATTTGCTAACTCTACAAATTAATTAATAATATAGAAATAAGTTCAATAATTTTGTGAATAAAAGTTAAATAATGTATTTTCTTTAATAATAGATGCAACGTGATATCTCTTGTCTCATTTTTTTTTCTTGTAAAACAAATTCCCAAAACACATCTATGTTATATACATAGAAACCTATTTACATATGTAAATAAGGTTATAGGATAAAATCATGGACCCAACATATATTATATATGTTTGTTTTGTATGTTTTCAGTTTATTCATTTATAATCTTGATATCTTTAGGTACCTGTTTTAATTTATTTCTCACTTATTTAAATCGGTTAAAGGTTTATAAGTTTTTTGTTCTTTCAAAGCCCATTATCAAGTAGTTTAGTGTAGTACAATGCATTATTTACATTATTCTAATAATAATAGTATTCTTTGTTCAAACTCCATGTTCATGGTTCTTTACTTTGTGCAGGCCATCTTATGGCGACAATTCGTACACTGAATGATATGGATGCTAATGGATCAGTGCATGTTGCATACATACTGTGAGTTTTGTTAAAAATCCTTTGACTTATGTGTTACCTCATATGGGATATTTGTTCACATGGATATGGGATATATGTTTGTTGAAATAAGGCAATACACAAGTATGGAACCTTCATGCAACTATGTCAGGGAGATTTCATGTGAAATAAATATATAAAAGCGAAATGACATGGGAGCAGTGTGTTCAACATAATTCAATGGATAATATGCGGTATCACCCTTAACTGTTCGAACCTCAAAAATTAAAGTATCCATACCATTCTTCATCTGAATAGCAAGCAATTTATTTAGATGCACATAAGTGCCAACGATGTGATATTAAGTTATTTTCAGTGTACTCTGACTTTTTTAGTTGATGTTTATGCATTTTCTAAAATGAAACTTGGGGTTACTTTGGTCAGTGTTCGTTAATGTACACATTTTATATTGGTTATACATTATCATCTTAGCTCTTGTCATTGACTCTATCTTTGTAGTTTGGGATATTTTCATGTTCCTCGCTGTATTTTGGGATAAACTTACTGTCAGATTACGGATGACTGTATCAATCTATCTCAGGGGTAACATAGATATCATAACTCATTGGTACGTAGTTCAGCTCACTTACGCTTCAAATTATTCAAAAGGTTCTATGCATACCAGATTTGATGAATTTCATTAAAAGTTAGTAATGTATTTTTTGAGTCGACTATTATAAGTAACAGTGAACTATCTATGCACTAATAATACACGCATAAATAAATTTATAATGGTTTCAGAAGTACTGCTTCTTGAAGCACTAGGTCCGATTTAAGGTGCGTTCGCAAGATTTTGAACGGGGTAAAAATTTAATTCGCATCCGACACGTCGGACGCCCCAACGGAGGTTGGCCTACATAAAGGCATGCTGCGCTGAATGCCGCTTTCTGCTGCGTTTGAGATTTTGAACGGAAGTTATTTGTTTTAATAATTATATTTAATTTAAATCTAAATTCTAAAAAACTTACAAAATTAATAAGTTGTGCAAATGAGATACTTTACATCCTTGTAACTTGCTGTCCATATATTTCAATATACCATGCGTATGGATATTACTCTTGCACCGTAGGGGATATAGTGTTGTTATTTTATAATGAGTCTATTAGAGATCGCAAGTGGTTAACTTTTGGCAAGATCCACTTTTGGTGTGAAATGGTTTGTGCAACTAATGTCGTGAAACCAAACGGTGCGATGTGTTTGACTGACATAAAACAATCAGAATGTGAGTACTTACAAAACTATACCAAGTGAATTAATGTTCTATCAATGATTTCTAAAAATGTTTACATGTCTAGACTGATCTTTTCAAATTCCAAACCCAGTTGGAATGCTCTGAACTTTAAGGATTTCCTTTGAACATAAAGATGCAGTGAAATCTAGTTATATCTTCTTTTTCCCATTTTGCTATCGCATGTAATAAAGTTCTGGAGCTGTTTAGTAAAGGTATAAACTTTAGAGTTCTTTCGATGATTATTTGTACAAATGATGATGCCATTGCCTAGAGTTGGATATTCGGTTTACAAAGAACGATTTTGGATCTACTACCGATGACCTTAAAAGGGGCATATGGGTGGCTAAGTTGGGAGTCGGTAAATTGCATTTATATAAGATTATTCACTTGCTAGTAATAATCCAACTAAGGATTGCGTACCAACGAACAGTAGTGGAATGATGAAAGCTCTACCTTGCATTTGCCGAGTAGGCGATGCGCACAAATCATCGCTTAGACATTGTACCTCCAAAGAGTTAAGTGACGATGATCGCAGAACTTGACCACAAATCAAAATCCTTTGGTTTGATAAAGTGATAGAGGTATGGTTACCCAATCACTTGGGGGATCATGTAAAGGGGAGTAGGTTTAAAATCTATGAATAAAATACTCGTAAGAGCTAGTGTGCCAAGTTTATTTGTAAGAGATTAAAATTATAGGTGAACGAGCTTTCGCTTGACGAAACGATGAGTTGCATAGAAATGTGAAGAAGCGTTTATAATTCTTACAATCTTTAAAATCTCTTTTCTTATTTACCATGTACAAGAATTGATAAAAACTTCACAAAGGCATGATCCGGATGAGAATCATAATTGCGTGCGTGCATGCGTGTGTGTATTTATACGCGCGCGCGCACACCCACACACACGTGTATATATATATATATCTTTAATAATGGTTGTAATATCTTTGGTGTCATATTTTTTTCGTATCAGCTTGAACTACCAAAATGCCTCTCTACATATATTACCAAAATTTAAGATTGCTTAAACATAGGGTCCAACGTTAAACTCATTTACAAATTCAAAACGCACATCCATAAATGTTATCAACTTTTAATAGCACTTAAAAATAGGTTCTAACAAATGAACTTATTTTACAAATCTTTAATAATAGTTGTAATACCTTTGGTGTCATACTTATTTCGTATCAGCATGAACTACCAAAAATGCCCCTTACATATATTACCAAATTTTAATATTGCTCAAACATAGGGCCATGTTAAACTCATTTCCAAATTCAAAACATCTATCCATAAATGTTATCAACTCTTAATAGCACTTAAAAATATGATTTAACAAATAAACTTATTTTACAAATTTATTTATTATTTTAATTATAATTGTAATACCTTTGTTATCACACTTTTTTGGTAGCATTGTGAACTACCAAAATCGGAGCCTTGGCGCAACGGTAAGGTCACCCGACTGGTGATCTAAGCGTCAAGAGTTCGAGTTCAGAAACAGCCTCTTCGCAAAGCGAGAGAAAGACTGCGTACAATCGACCTTCCTAGAGCCCGCTATCGCGCGGGAGCCTCGTGCACCGAGTTCCACCTTTGTGAACTACCAAAATCGCTTCTCTACAGATATTATCAAATTTTAATATTGCTTAAAAATAGGATCTAACATTAAACTTTTTTAAAATTCAAAACGCTCCTCTATGAATATTATCAATTTTTAATATCACTTAAAAATAGGATTTAACAAATAATTTTTATTTTACAAATTCTTTTTCATTAATTAATAATATTAAAAAAATTCAAACTAACAAAAATAATTAGAAGCAGAAATTAAAATTAAAACTAACTACACATGATTTTAACGCAAAAATATGACTAAATATTTGTGCAAATCATTTTTATTTGAATGTGTTAAACATATACAATTTGTAGTTCACGTGCGAAGCGCGTGCCGTAATGCTCGTGTGTGTTTATTTGAATGTGTTAAACATAAACATAGACAGAAATGTGCATAAAAACTGAAACAGTAGATGTTACGGATTTGAGCACCGTGTGTAGAATTTGTTTACAACTGCATAACAAGTTAGTATCACTGGACTTCCATTTCCATTTCCATTTCCATTTCCGCGCCTTGTTTGGTTCCGTGTATATATGTACAATTGAATGCAACGTTGAGTAATATCTCTCATCACATATCCTTATGTCATGTCCATTTTTACTTAATTTCCATTAATGCGTCTGTCAGTCCATGTTTATTATGCGTCCTTTCTGCCTTCTGCATTTCTTTTCTTTGAATGTGTTAAACATAAACATAGACAGAAATGTGCATAAAAACTGAAACAGTAGATGTTACGGATTTGAGCACCGTGTGTAGAATTTGTTTACAACTGCATAACAAGTTAGTATTTATTCCAGGAAGTTCCGAACAACACTCTGATGTACCGGCTTACTAAATGCTTGGAAGCACAATGTAGACCATCCGAAACCCGTAATGGTATTTCTCTATTTAATAAAATTCTTTGTTGACAAAGGATGGTGAAAGTTTTCTACAGGTTGGAACATTGAATTGTCAAACACAGTTGGCTCCCAAGAAGAAAATCATTTGTGTAGTTAAAGATTAGATTATTTTGTTTTTATATTTCAAATACATGCTATGCTGTCTTATACAAATTGAGTTCAGTCTGATACAAGGCGACGGTTATTTGATGTACCGACTACGTTTTTATCATTGAGCATAAGAACATCACCCCCACTTCAATTGATAAAAATATATTTATTTTTATCAGGTTCATCATTCTAGGATAAAACAAGACGGATGACATTACACAACATTACGCTAAACAAGCGGAGGCTCCCAGTCATATGTATTACAGGGTTATTTGTTTACAGGATGAAGAGTTTAAAGGCATACAAATCCTTATGTACTAATGTTACTTTGGCGTTTAAACGCAGGAGGTAACTAATGTTCTATTTAAATACATAAAATTTGTCAGGTCATTATTTTTGCTAGAATGAAAAGGTAATGCGATATTAAATTTTTAGATGGACAAAGACAACCCGGAACACGTTGAACTGCTGAAGAGTCTGCACAGAAAGGTGAAAGGAGAGGTTCCTTGCGATACATGCTTCTGGAGGACGGGGAGGCTTGCGACTCTGAAAATGAAGACACACGAGACGCACAGTAAGGTGCATGCTAAGCTCGACTTCAAGTGCACCGTTTGTCAGAATCGTTTCAAGAACAGCGCTTTATTGGCTGAGCATGATGGTTGGGTGCACCGGCAATAGAGTAGCCTTCTCTCTTGTTTTCAGTTTCATTTGTTTGAATAAGAATTCTTTTTAAGGATTTCATTTTATGTGAATTTGTATATGCTGTGAGCTACCTCCTGATTGGTATTCAGTCTACACCTTTATGAACGTTTTTTTGCCTCTCTGGATTTTGTTAGAATGAATTCTCACTGCTTTCAGACTTTTTGGTGTAAAACAGTGTGCAATTTTGAATTAAATTTTTACTAGTTTGATTGATTTCTAGTATGGTCCTTTTTTTGTCCAAGTTTGATATGATACGTATCCTTATGACAAGTTTGATATGATGCATGCTTTGTGCTAAGATCATTTTCTTTATCATCATTAAATTTGGTGGCATTGTATGGTTTCCAATATTGGAGGACGACTTTTTCATCTGTTTTCACAAAACTCTTTGAATTTTCGTTTGGGTTGAAATCACGCATGAAATTATCACTCTCGTTTCTGTGCTCTGCTTCCACTTGTTGTTTGAAATCATTCAGGCTGCACCATCCTTTTGCCCTTCTAGATGGCTCCCACATTACTGGTATCTAATCTAATCTATCCCGCTTTCATCTTTCCTTCTGTGATGTGATACTTGATGTTTATCTCAAACAAGGTACGCGACCAGTTTTAAGCTTGGCATATGTTGGGGAACGATGAACGAAATAATTAAATGATTTTTGATATGGTTTTAACAAATAAAATTATCTTCTCTATACCATGAGAATTTCAAATATGGAATGATTTAAAAGAAATATTTTACTTCCAATCAGTAAAATATACAATGAAAATATTGAGTTATATTCCATGGTTTGACATAAATATAGTTTGTTTTGAAGTTTATATATTTATTCAAAAATAATAATTGATTATAGAAAATTATTGGAATATTTTTTATAAAGGATATTTGATTTATAAAGTGATTTTGGATGCTTTGTATATGTATTTGAATTTTTTATTTAATTGTTTAAAGAAATATTTTATTGAACTTTATTATAATTTCATTTCTTAACTAAAGTGGGATTTTTATATATGCTAGGAGACCCATTGGGTAGGTGCCCCACATCATGAGGTTTTGCTTAGGTGACCCATAAGGTAGGTGCCTTATAGCCCCTTTTTTGCCGAATTGGATATGAATGAAAATGATTTCAAAAGCCGATTAAGTTAATATGCATGAAAATGATTTCAAAAGCCGATTTAAATTTTGATTAAATAAGAACTAAGATTGTAAATTTTTAAATTGGAATTAAAAGTGATTAAACTGATTTTAATAATAGTTGTTTAAATTTAAATGTGTGAAAATAGCTTTCGGGGACACTGTCTTGGATTTCAACGAAACCAATTTCATTGGATTCGTAATAGTGATTTATTATATGCCGTCCAATTTTATGGCAATTGGACATATCGTTTGGTCGTGCAAGCTTAAAACGTGTAGAAATTAACTGAAGGAATTTAAATTAATATAATTTGATTTTGAAATTTAACATCTGTACACTTTGGAATTGGGTCCCAATACTAGTTCCATTATATTTGGAATAAGGGTATTTCATATAGAATGCCAGTCGACACGCTTCGATTGGAGTTCCGAAATTTCCAACGTGAATAGTGTTTGGATATTTTCTATATAAGGACTTGAAATGCTCATTATTTGCAAACTAAAATCTTAAAAAGAAAACCAGAGCTGCAATTATCTCTTTCATCCAACGGCCCTCCTCGCTCGGCGTCACCACATCCACTTTCAGGCGAACTCTCCAACTAACAAAAAATATAGCACGACACCATGAGCAAGATCAATTGTGGGATCGACTTAGATAGCGACGAGGCAACGTCAAATCTCATTCACAGTGGCGGAGGGTTTGGGAGAAATTCCGGCGATTGACGTCGATGTAGAGGTGTGCGTGGGTGGCGTTGGCGGAGGAGGTCTGGTCATGCTTTGGTGGTGACGCAACAGTCAGAGTCAAGGCATAGACGACGCGGTGGAAGATCGAAGTCGCGCATTAAGTGAAAGCCTAAGAACGTAGTCATGATTTTAAAAATTAGAGGGAGGAATTAGGTTTCATTAGTGATGGTAATTCATTTGTTAAAGACTTGTAGTTAATTATATAAAAAAATCAAATGTTTATAAATGTATAACTTTTTCATACGAGGTCAGATTTGAATGCGAAGAGTTGTGTTGCAATCGTATCACCGAATACTATGTTATGGAGTTGGATTGGATGGATTCAGAGTTTGTAGGAATTAGGGTTAATGTAACGACCCGTAAATTTCAACTGTTTTAATAACGCAATTAGTTAAAATTTTGTGAAATTTTAAACGATAAAATTTTGAAATACAAATTTAATATTTGGAATACGTCTAGTTTAACATAGCAGCTGGTAAATTTTCGTCCGAAAATACGAAAGTTTATTTCGCGCGTAAATTCACTTCAATTTAATCAGTTAAAAAGCGTTGTAAATAAAACGTTTTCAAAACCAAAATATTTTTACATAGAAAAATTCTAAACCATCTTCTGAGCAAAATATCAGTTCATCATTTTTCCAAATTCGGACATCTATTGCTCCGTCGTTCTTATTTTCTGCAAAATAGCAGTATTCTGGTACCGATATCGATTTTTATCGGATGATCGTACCACTGATATCTGTATACCGTTTTGATCGTCTCGTCGTACTGATCTCTACGAAATATTCTATTCTGCGTTTTGAAGTCCGGGAGACAGCGAAATCTACGGAGCGATTTCTGTATTGGTTTCGAAATCTTCCTTTTTGATTTCTACGACCATTAATTTACCCACCAGTTCAAAGCAACGGTCAGTGTCTTTCATATTTCCTAGAAATGTAACTGTGACCTTTATTATTCCCAACATTTAATTTAATTGATTGGTTCTTTTCATTCGCTTTGATTCCTCTGCCTTCTTTTATTCTCGGTTCCACACGCTTAGCTTCTATTTTCAATGTTAATTGCTTTCTCCTCTGGAAACCAACCTATACCGCGTGCTCCAAAGAAAAATTTATTTCCTTGCCCAAGTCTCAGTTACCCACCTTCACCGTTATTTTGCCTACACCTCAGCACGTTCCCACCTTCACCGAGCCATCACCACCCGTCATCGGTAGCAGCTCCAAACTCCTCCGCGTCGGCCTCCGCCTTCCATCTCCTTGCCGAGCCCATGCACGCAACCCAGAGCAGCACCCAGATCCGACCTTCCCCTTCCTCGCCACTTCCTCCGCGTGCTGGCCAGTACCCGCATCCTTTAGCCTAGACAGCCCTGTTTTCCAGTCACTCTCCACCGCCTCGTATTGACCGCTCGCCAACTTGGTTGCGGGCTCATTCGCTGACTCTTTCTTCCCTATATTTGATTGTTTGAATATTTATTAGTGGTACGTTTTATTTTTTTTGCAGTATAAGCTTATTTATATGTAGTGAATGCAATTGGTTTTAAATCTATACCTTTGGATGCTTTGTTCTCTGATATCTAAGTATAGATTGGGATGTGTATTGTCTGCACTTGTACATACTAGCCTATATATTTAGTTAGGTATATATATGTTGTAAAATTTATAGAGTATGGTTTTGTTTTGTTTGCTGAATGGTGTTGTACATACGTGTTATAATATACATATTTATGTTTACAGCACATAAGTTTTATATGGAAGATTTGTCTTTAGGTTATAGGGTCTGCACTTAAATGAAGATGGTCTGTATACATCATTTTAAAATTTTGATAAATGAACTTCATCCCAGTTTCAAGTATTATGGTTAGCTATCATATTTAAAGCTACTTACATCTGAATTTTATACAAATTATAATCTGTTATAAGACGAAAGTATATTTATATAAACTATAGATCAGTTCTTTGTAAAAGCAGATAAGATTTTTTCATATACTCTATTGCATTAAAATGTATGCTAATTTTTCCATTGCGTGAGTCATGATATTTTAAGTTAGGTGTGTATTGCCACATTTTTGGTTACCGAGTTGTATATAACGATGCAGATTTTATGATATACGTTATTTTAAGATACGTGTTTTAAAGCTAAATAATGGTTGTAATAATATGAAATATTTGATGTTGATATTAATGTACGTGGTTTAAATTGAATAATAGATTTTTTTAAATATATATAGATATATTTTAAATTGAAATCTATTGAATTTGAAATATGATTTTATCAATATAGTTATATATAGGTCCATCTATACCAATTATCGTCATCGATCCAATGTTGATTTGATTTTGTCCATTTCTATTTATCAGCTCTGATCGTCGAATTCGTGCCAACCTTGTTTGTTTTGGACTCGTGCCTGGATTTCATGACTCAACTTCGTTGTCTATCTCTCTAGCCTCGAAAGGTGAGCACTCACTCACGATTAACGTTCTTTTATTTATTAAATTTGATTTCCATTGGAACGACAATTGAAATGCTGCTGTTAGTTATTTACACTGTATTACCTGTATCAGTTTACCTGTGACACCTGACACCATTATCTGTTAATTATTTATGCGATGATAATACAGTTTGGCTGATAATTGATTGATTGTTGATGTTTATATTGGACGTTAAAATTTTTAATGTTAAATTGATAAATAGTACGAAATTGAACTTGATATAGGATAATTAAATGTTAAATTTGATTAACGGACATTTGTATAATATGACCCCTTTAACTGTTAAATTTATTGACACGTAGGATTGTTAACTACACCTTGAACCATCAATTGTACGATGCTTAAACTAATGATGTATGAAATTGTAAATTGATGACAAGTGAAAACCGTAATGTAATAATCTTTAATCTACATGAAATGATAGTGTGGATTCTAGAAATAATTATATTAATTCGTACAAATAACAATGCGAATTAATACGGTTATTTCGGGATTATTTGAATTGATTATTGGATTGATATTGATTGTTGTTATTGCTTGTTTATTTACTTTGACACCATCCCAGTTATCACACTGCAAGTTCCCTTTGATATGTTTTGATTTTGAATTGAATTGGAATCGGGTTGAAATGATAAATACCCAAATTGAACTTTGACTTAGGATAGAAAATTAAATAAAAACCCGATTGGTCAATAATTTGATTTGAAAATAAACGAAGATTTTATTTGAACAAAGAATATGGTTTTGAAACGAAGTTGGAAATTGAATTTTAATGAAATTTAAATGTGAATATTTAATATTAAAAATGTAATTGATGAAAGAATATTGTTAAATTTGAGAAATGATTTAATAATTAAGTTGGAAATTATAATTAAGTTTGAAATTATTAAACTTTGAAATTATTTAATAATTAAGTTTTGAATTATTTAATAATTAAATAAGATTGAATTATTTAATGATTAAATTAAATTGAATTTTGAATAAGTGAATTTTACTTCGTAAAGAATTGAAATTGAGTTTCTTTATTAATTAAGTTTTGGAAAATTATTTAAGGAAGTAAATAAGTGAAATTGGATTTCTTTAACAAAAATGAAATGTGATATTTTTGGAATTAATGTAAGACCTGTAATTGGAGAATTGATTTGACGAATTTAGTTTAATTCAAAATTGTAAGTTTTGTTTTAATGAAGTTGAACTTAAGAATTGATTAAATGAATTGGAAATTTAATAGAAATTGTTTTGAATGGTAAAGTAACTTAACGAATATTGAATGAAATTGATAAATGAATTTAAATTGATTTAAATGTTAAATTAAATTAATTTAAATGTTTTCGAAATGAAACTTATATTCGAACTTGAGTTAATATTTGGATTGTTTAAATAGAAATTGAATTTGAATTATAAGATTTGAAATGATAATTTGAAAGTTTGAAACGTAAAGTATGGAAATTGGTTTTCGAAAGACAAGTGAAATGTTGATTTACGAATTGAAATTGAAATTGAAATTGATTTGGTTTTGAAATATATAAACGACCAATCGGTGTAATAATTACGAAAGTTATTAAAGAGACCAGGATCGGTAATGGATATACTCTCTATCTGAACCGAAACCACTTTAATAACTACACGCGGAGTGTTGATCCAGAACGAAGTGGATGGTTTTGATGAACGCGTTGACTGAAGAAAGAGAACGATTTTGGATGACCCTTGACATGACTAAAACAGGAGCCGCGCCGGGCCATTGAGGATCGCCATCTCTAGCGGACACACTTCTTCGATACCATATCTATTACTTTTGTGATTCGATTTGGGTGCACCCCTCGATTTGGGAGTGTTGTTCGCGGTGTTGGGGTAGTAGCTGCTATGCCCAACATCAGTCCGGATCAGGCAACTACTAGTATCCTAGTTGGTATCGCCTCATGTACCTTGTCATACTGATTATCCTATTTGCGACCACTACGATTTTGATTTGTACCTTTAGTATATGGATTGCCCTCTGGTGACTTCCGGTTTTGGGGAAACTACGGTCTTGTATATGCTTTTGGGAATAAACAGGTTAAGAGGTGTATGGGCCCTGCTTAACCCTACTTTGATATCTTTATATTACTGATAGACATTATCTACTTAGCGTACATTACTACCTAGTAGATAGTTTAACGGATCCTTAAAGGATGGTTATTCCAACATCCTTTGAGTTACTTGTATTTCAATTGCTATTTCACTTGAGTTGAATTTATTAATATAAGAATGTTAATCCTGACTCGAGTGTTTTGTGTTTTGCTTTACGCTCGGGTCAGACTGAGTAGTCCAGTATTCGAGACTCACCTTTGAAGTTGGAGCTTTGCTTGAAGATCCAGCCATCTATTCTGCTTTCAGTATTCGATGATTCCAGTGATGCATTCTGATTTGTATCTGATGTATCGTGTTACTCTTCCATTGTATCTGGTTTAACTCTGATGTATCGTATTACTCTTCTGCTGTAAACTCTGATGTATTTTATATATTCATATAGTAGCTTCATGAACTACTATCTCTTTTATTTCCGCTGCACTTATTACTCTGTGTCTGTGATCTGTGATTATTTATTTACTGTATATGTTCAGTTTTGCCAAATTTAAATTAACAACGCCGTATTTTGAGCAATTCAACTCCGGCATGAGTGTCTACCTATACACTTATAATGGATGCGAATGGTCCAAAATTCCGGGTCATTACAGTTGGTATCAGAGCTTTGGTAGCTCTAGGAAAAACTTAACATATAGGGTAAATGTATTTACAGAATCACTCTCATTCGAGTTTCAATCTCTTCCTTTTGATTCGATTCCTTTGAATTTTGGAACGTTCCCTACGGTTCCAAATTTCATTCGTGTCCCTCACTATTCGACTTTTTCAATTCTGGAGCATCACATAACTCCACTTCGAATGACCCTTATAATGAATCGGCGGTCTCGCCAAACTTCAAATGATTTGTAAAGGGGTGAAACTCCTTTACAATTGGCATTGATTTACCGGAGATTTCTGTATCCTCGGTTTACGATGCTATCTATTCCCTGCTATACCTGAATTCCATCTCTTGAGATTGAGTGTTGATTTACCTCGGAATTCAGCATCAATCTTATTCTTGAAGTCACGGTCGACCCGGTTAAGGTTGCCCGTGAATTAAATAAGCTTATCCATCTTCCGATTTTGTTAATTGAACCATCTTATCTTTTCTTTCGAACTTGTATTCGAATCAAAATTCTCCTTGATTTGAGTCTATCAAATTTCCATCTCTATCCTTACTTTGAAATCCATTATTATATCGTTAAGTGAGGTGGTGTATTTGTAAATTAATTTTAAAATGTTTTTTAAAATATATTGTGTTGTTTGAGTTGTTGATGTTGATTTGGGTTTTCGATCGATTCGTCTGATCAACGCTATCGATAGGATTTCCAACACACTTGAGCAGAGCAAACTGACACAATATCGTTTTCAAATTTGATAAATAAAATAGAAGTTTGTATGATTATCTTATATCTAAATATAAGTTTTCTGAAATTAAATTGTTAATGAATTTGTTGTCTGAAAATAATAATATTTGATTTTCATTTATTGTTTTGTAAACCATTGACTATTGCATAATATAAATCAATGAATTTATAAACTTGGTTATAAATTGATTGGAATTTGAAATGAATCTAATTCAGAAATTTGAGAATTTATTAGTTTCCGATAATTTCGAACTTTGGTTTTTAATTTTAAAGTATATAGTATTGAAAGTATTTTCGAATAGAAATCGTTTTCAAAGAATTTGTAAAATGTTGAAATCAGTGCTCTTCTCTTTGTCGCTGGAAAATAATTTCGGTGATGGCGGCCGCATCATCGACATTCATTTTCGAGTTTCGAAGTGGAGATACTATTCTGTAGCTTTGCTACGGGTTGTTTTGAAAAATATTTTGATTTGAATTTCTTCAGTATAATTTGATTTATATATGTATATAAGTATCTTATTAAAAAAAAAAATTAATTTGATTTGATATAAATATATTATATATCTCTACATTGTTTAAAGTTAATAGGAAATCTAATTCTTAAAATTTGTTAAAGGGTGATTTTAATTATAAATAAAACCAAATTTGGAATAAATATTTAAACTTGAATAATTGAATTGGGAAAAATTTTATTTGTATATTGTTCAACTGCATTCTAATACAACTTACCTAAATCATTCAGAAGTTGAATATGTAATTGGATAATATATAAGATAAATTGAATTTATAAATAAAATTTGAGTGGTTATAATAAATGTTATACACTTAAATTTTAATTATAAAATGTTAATAGAGATAAATAGAATAATAAAGATAATTGAAAAATAAATTTTGTTAGGGTTAATTAATAAAGTGAAATTTGATCAATATAGGAAAATACCTTGAATTTAAAAGCAATTAGTAAATGTAAATTAATTTAAATCGAAACTTTTATGGTTTAAATTAATTTAAATTTGAATTTATATGGTTTAAATTAATTGTTATCTTGTATTTCAAATCTGTTTTCTTTCTGGTCGTTTCTATTCTCCTACCTCGTTCCTTTTCGGGGACGAAAAGTTTTGAGTGGGGGAGAGTGTAACGACCCGTAAATTTCAACTGTTTTAATAACGCAATTAGTTAAAATTTTGTGAAATTTTAAACGATAAAATTTTGAAATACAAATTTAATATTTGGAATACGTCTAGTTTAACATAGCAGCTGGTAAATTTTCGTCCGAAAATACGAAAGTTTATTTCGCGCGTAAATTCACTTCAATTTAATCAGTTAAAAAGCGTTGTAAATAAAACGTTTTCAAAACCAAAATATTTTTACATAGAAAAATTCTAAACCATCTTCTGAGCAAAATATCAGTTCATCATTTTTCCAAATTCGGACATCTATTGCTCCGTCGTTCTTATTTTCTGCAAAATAGCAGTATTCTGGTACCGATATCGATTTTTATCGGATGATCGTACCACTGATATCTGTATACCGTTTTGATCGTCTCGTCGTACTGATCTCTACGAAATATTCTATTCTGCGTTTTGAAGTCCGGGAGACAGCGAAATCTACGGAGCGATTTCTGTATTGGTTTCGAAATCTTCCTTTTTGATTTCTACGACCATTAATTTACCCACCAGTTCAAAGCAACGGTCAGTGTCTTTCATATTTCCTAGAAATGTAACTGTGACCTTTATTATTCCCAACATTTAATTTAATTGATTGGTTCTTTTCATTCGCTTTGATTCCTCTGCCTTCTTTTATTCTCGGTTCCACACGCTTAGCTTCTATTTTCAATGTTAATTGCTTTCTCCTCTGGAAACCAACCTATACCGCGTGCTCCAAAGAAAAATTTATTTCCTTGCCCAAGTCTCAGTTACCCACCTTCACCGTTATTTTGCCTACACCTCAGCACGTTCCCACCTTCACCGAGCCATCACCACCCGTCATCGGTAGCAGCTCCAAACTCCTCCGCGTCGGCCTCCGCCTTCCATCTCCTTGCCGAGCCCATGCACGCAACCCAGAGCAGCACCCAGATCCGACCTTCCCCTTCCTCGCCACTTCCTCCGCGTGCTGGCCAGTACCCGCATCCTTTAGCCTAGACAGCCCTGTTTTCCAGTCACTCTCCACCGCCTCGTATTGACCGCTCGCCAACTTGGTTGCGGGCTCATTCGCTGACTCTTTCTTCCCTATATTTGATTGTTTGAATATTTATTAGTGGTACGTTTTATTTTTTTTGCAGTATAAGCTTATTTATATGTAGTGAATGCAATTGGTTTTAAATCTATACCTTTGGATGCTTTGTTCTCTGATATCTAAGTATAGATTGGGATGTGTATTGTCTGCACTTGTACATACTAGCCTATATATTTAGTTAGGTATATATATGTTGTAAAATTTATAGAGTATGGTTTTGTTTTGTTTGCTGAATGGTGTTGTACATACGTGTTATAATATACATATTTATGTTTACAGCACATAAGTTTTATATGGAAGATTTGTCTTTAGGTTATAGGGTCTGCACTTAAATGAAGATGGTCTGTATACATCATTTTAAAATTTTGATAAATGAACTTCATCCCAGTTTCAAGTATTATGGTTAGCTATCATATTTAAAGCTACTTACATCTGAATTTTATACAAATTATAATCTGTTATAAGACGAAAGTATATTTATATAAACTATAGATCAGTTCTTTGTAAAAGCAGATAAGATTTTTTCATATACTCTATTGCATTAAAATGTATGCTAATTTTTCCATTGCGTGAGTCATGATATTTTAAGTTAGGTGTGTATTGCCACATTTTTGGTTACCGAGTTGTATATAACGATGCAGATTTTATGATATACGTTATTTTAAGATACGTGTTTTAAAGCTAAATAATGGTTGTAATAATATGAAATATTTGATGTTGATATTAATGTACGTGGTTTAAATTGAATAATAGATTTTTTTAAATATATATAGATATATTTTAAATTGAAATCTATTGAATTTGAAATATGATTTTATCAATATAGTTATATATAGGTCCATCTATACCAATTATCGTCATCGATCCAATGTTGATTTGATTTTGTCCATTTCTATTTATCAGCTCTGATCGTCGAATTCGTGCCAACCTTGTTTGTTTTGGACTCGTGCCTGGATTTCATGACTCAACTTCGTTGTCTATCTCTCTAGCCTCGAAAGGTGAGCACTCACTCACGATTAACGTTCTTTTATTTATTAAATTTGATTTCCATTGGAACGACAATTGAAATGCTGCTGTTAGTTATTTACACTGTATTACCTGTATCAGTTTACCTGTGACACCTGACACCATTATCTGTTAATTATTTATGCGATGATAATACAGTTTGGCTGATAATTGATTGATTGTTGATGTTTATATTGGACGTTAAAATTTTTAATGTTAAATTGATAAATAGTACGAAATTGAACTTGATATAGGATAATTAAATGTTAAATTTGATTAACGGACATTTGTATAATATGACCCCTTTAACTGTTAAATTTATTGACACGTAGGATTGTTAACTACACCTTGAACCATCAATTGTACGATGCTTAAACTAATGATGTATGAAATTGTAAATTGATGACAAGTGAAAACCGTAATGTAATAATCTTTAATCTACATGAAATGATAGTGTGGATTCTAGAAATAATTATATTAATTCGTACAAATAACAATGCGAATTAATACGGTTATTTCGGGATTATTTGAATTGATTATTGGATTGATATTGATTGTTGTTATTGCTTGTTTATTTACTTTGACACCATCCCAGTTATCACACTGCAAGTTCCCTTTGATATGTTTTGATTTTGAATTGAATTGGAATCGGGTTGAAATGATAAATACCCAAATTGAACTTTGACTTAGGATAGAAAATTAAATAAAAACCCGATTGGTCAATAATTTGATTTGAAAATAAACGAAGATTTTATTTGAACAAAGAATATGGTTTTGAAACAAAGTTGGAAATTGAATTTTAATGAAATTTAAATGTGAATATTTAATATTAAAAATGTAATTGATGAAAGAATATTGTTAAATTTGAGAAATGATTTAATAATTAAGTTGGAAATTATAATTAAGTTTGAAATTATTAAACTTTGAAATTATTTAATAATTAAGTTTTAAATTATTTAATAATTAAATAAGATTGAATTATTTAATGATTAAATTAAATTGAATTTTGAATAAGTGAATTTTACTTCGTAAAGAATTGAAATTGAGTTTCTTTATTAATTAAGTTTTGGAAAATTATTTAAGGAAGTAAATAAGTGAAATTGGATTTCTTTAACAAAAATGAAATGTGATATTTTTGGAATTAATGTAAGACCTGTAATTGGAGAATTGATTTGACGAATTTAGTTTAATTCAAAATTGTAAGTTTTGTTTTAATGAAGTTGAACTTAAGAATTGATTAAATGAATTGGAAATTTAATAGAAATTGTTTTGAATGGTAAAGTAACTTAACGAATATTGAATGAAATTGATAAATGAATTTAAATTGATTTAAATGTTAAATTAAATTAATTTAAATGTTTTCGAAATGAAACTTATATTCGAACTTGAGTTAATATTTGGATTGTTTAAATAGAAATTGAATTTGAATTATAAGATTTGAAATGATAATTTGAAAGTTTGAAACGTAAAGTATGGAAATTGGTTTTCGAAAGACAAGTGAAATGTTGATTTACGAATTGAAATTGAAATTGAAATTGATTTGGTTTTGAAATATATAAACGACCAATCGGTGTAATAATTACGAAAGTTATTAAAGAGACCAGGATCGGTAATGGATATACTCTCTATCTGAACCGAAACCACTTTAATAACTACACGCGGAGTGTTGATCCAGAACGAAGTGGATGGTTTTGATGAACGCGTTGACTGAAGAAAGAGAACGATTTTGGATGGCCCTTGACATGACTAAAACAGGAGCCGCGCCGGGCCATTGAGGATCGCCATCTCTAGCGGACACACTTCTTCGATACCATATCTATTACTTTTGTGATTCGATTTGGGTGCACCCCTCGATTTGGGAGTGTTGTTCGCGGTGTTGGGGTAGTAGCTGCTATGCCCAACATCAGTCCGGATCAGGAAACTACTAGTATCCTAGTTGGTATCGCCTCATGTACCTTGTCATACTGATTATCCTATTCGCGACCACTACGATTTTGATTTGTACCTTTAGTATATGGATTGCCCTCTGGTGACTTCCGGTTTTGGGGAAACTACGGTCTTGTATATGCTTTTGGGAATAAACAGGTTAAGAGGTGTATGGGCCCTGCTTAACCCTACTTTGATATCTTTATATTACTGATAGACATTATCTACTTAGCGTACATTACTACCTAGTAGATAGTTTAACGGATCCTTAAAGGATGGTTATTCCAACATCCTTTGAGTTACTTGTATTTCAATTGCTATTTCACTTGAGTTGAATTTATTAATATAAGAATGTTAATCCTGACTCGAGTGTTTTGTGTTTTGCTTTACGCTCGGGTCAGACTGAGTAGTCCAGTATTCGAGACTCACCTTTGAAGTTGGAGCTTTGCTTGAAGATCCAGCCATCTATTTTGCTTTCAGTATTCGATGATTCCAGTGATGCATTCTGATTTGTATCTGATGTATCGTGTTACTCTTCCATTGTATCTGGTTTAACTCTGATGTATCGTATTACTCTTCTGCTGTAAACTCTGATGTATTTTATATATTCATATAGTAGCTTCATGAACTACTCTCTCTTTTATTTCCGCTGCACTTATTACTCTGTGTCTGTGATCTGTGATTATTTATTTACTGTATATGTTCAGTTTTGCCAAATTTAAATTAACAACGCGGTATTTTGAGCAATTCAACTCCGGCATGAGTGTCTACCTATACACTTATAATGGATGCGAATGGTCCAAAATTCCGGGTCGTTACAGTTAAAATCAAACGCCTGTTTAATTTTAATTCAAACCGAAGCGCTTTGGCGATTATTGGAATTTCTATGAGTTAAACTCACCTCTCTGGCCCACTTGTCTTTTATATACGTGTGGATATTTTTATTGATATCTATATGTTGTTTGTTTGGATGATTTACTATTTTACCAATTGGTTTGGATTTATTCCCACCATTGGGATCCAACAGGATTTCTCATCACTATTGATTTTACTTTTCATTTATTGTGTTATATGATCTGTTGGAAACTATATTGTGAATCATTGAAGCGATTTAGTCGTTATAAACGTGCTTTGAATCGCTGAAATTAAACATGTGTTTAAACTAGATAAATTAGGATATATACATATAGGGTTGTTTACATATGTTTTGGCTTGTTTGACTTAAATGGATAACTTGGGAAGTTATTACCATTAGATAACAAGTTGTGATGGAAATATTTGGTTTAATAAAGTAAAAATGACTTTTACTTTATGTATATCCTTTCAAAATCTTTTTAAAATAATTCTGTAAATATTTGTTTAAAGAAATTAATTTAAGAAGTTTTGAAGTTCAAAAATGCTTTATAATTATTTCTGAATTTCAAATGTAAATGGATTTTCATATTGAATATGTTTTATGGATTTTAAATAAGCATTTTAAGAGATATTTAATATAAATGTTTTAAATAATAATATAATAGTTTTTAAAGTATTTATATAGTTTTTAGTTAGCAAGTTAAATATTTTATTTAATGTAAATAAAAGTTTTATATTATATTAACTTTTTAAATCTTTCATATATTAAATATTTTACCTTATAAATAAATCAGTATATATATATATATTATTTTAAGTAGCGTTAACATATTAGTAAGTATTTTAAAGAGTGTGTTTATATATATATATATATTCAAGTTTTAAGTATTAAATTAAATATTCCATTAATATAAGGATTTGGGTTCTAACACTTAAGTTAAATAAATGGTTTGGGAAATTTAACTAAAGGTTTATTATCTAAATTTATAAAATTGTAAATATGCTTGATCTTGAAATAAGTGTTTAAGATTTATGATAAGAAGAAGCATAGGTTCTGGGTTGTTGTAAATGGTGTTTTAGTAACACTTGTTTTTAACTCCTAATACTAATTATACTTGGAAATATAATCAGATATTTACAAATGAATATTTGGTAAATAAATACAAGTAAATGGTTTTGGGTTTGTTGTGATGATTGTTTTAAACAACACTTGTCTTCGACCCTTAAATGTATTTGAATTTTA
Source organism: Allium fistulosum (assembly GCA_030737815.1). Classification (NCBI taxonomy): domain Eukaryota; kingdom Viridiplantae; phylum Streptophyta; class Magnoliopsida; order Asparagales; family Amaryllidaceae; genus Allium; species Allium fistulosum. The sequence goes on from CM060907.1 coordinate 860,031,825, forward strand.
AAATAGAGTTTTAAAGATATTGGTGAATGTGTAATGTTCTGGGTTGCTGTAAACAGTGTTTTTATTCACATTCGTTTTTAAACCCTAAATTATATTTTAAATAGAAAAAAGGCTATAAGTATAATTAGTGTTTAATTAAGGAAATTTTAAAGAGAATAATAAGTATTGAAATCTTTTATAAAAAAGATAGAAAATGTTATACGATAAATTTATAAAAGAAAAGGATTTTATTATAACAACGTTTTGGTAGAAATTAGTTTAACCTCTTTTGTTATAGTTTAAAATAAGTAAAATTTGTTTAGTGATGGGTGAATATACTTATACTATTGAGATAAGTATATGAATGCTTTTTAAAGTATTAAAAAAGTACAAAGGAATGATCATATATATATATATATTCAAGTATATATCTTTTAAAAGAGAAGTTAAACATATTTATATATAAATATATCAAGAAGTTTCGTTAATAAAGGAATATTAATTTATAAAGGAAGCCTTGATTTATAAAAGCAGTTTCATTTGATAAAGAAATGTGTTTTACTAAATGAATGGGTTTCAAATCAATAAAGGATAAATTAATAAGGGATTAAAAGTTCGTTTATACGACTTGTTCATGCGTAGCTTAAAATGATAGTGCAACTATATTTACTTGGTATGGAAAGTATATGGGAATTAGTTCCCTTATGTGATCATTCACTGTATTGTTGAATATGACCAAATTCATTGACCCAGTTTTGAGGAGAATAGGATTGGTAAGTGTTCTACTTATCGAAACCACTTCAAGTTTGAGATGTGGGTTCTATCTTTTGGACGTGGAATAATGGAATCCATGCGTGGTTCTGAAATCTATTGAGATAATGGAATTCATGTGGGATTCATTATGTGGTCGAATTTGTTTAAAAGTCATGTAAAGATGCCGGACGTGACCTCGACATCGGATATGGCTAAAAATAGAGTAGGACCATAGCCAATGGGGTTTAGCTAAGCTCAGAGGGTACTTATCAACTTTATTATCTAGAGTATGCTTATCGATTGTTGCTAGTGGGAGTTGATCGTATTCGGGACACGTTTTCTGCATGAACCAGTTATGACTTTCTTATTTTATATATTTTATCTAGGTATATACGGCACTCGGAAAGATACTTTCTGACCCTTTCCAGAAGACTTCCTCGAGGTACTAAGGACCCTCCAATGGAAAATCCATATACGAACATTCCATGGCAGTTTTAGGAGAACTCAATTATGATGTAATGTGAGATGCAAGCATTTCAACTATGATTCATATCTATTTGAAACTCTAGACAGTATTACAATATAATATCTATTGAATTTTCGAATAGAAATAGTCTGGTTATCGTAAGGAGAAAATCCGTCCATGTTTATGGACGGCATGGTCTTACGAGATACATTTACTTCAAAAGGTTTTATAACATCAAATAATTCACATGACTTCGGTTTTCTCATGCTGGTTTACCAGACTGATCCAGATGTTATTTTCTTATAATGCTTGGGTCAGCCCCGTGTAAATTTCCAGGTTTCATTGATGATTATTAGAGCTCTTGGAGAGAGGAATTGGATGATTTCCTATCGTATATTTTATTTCCACCGCATTGTTTTGTTTATGTTTATTAGCAATTGTAAGGACATGTAGTTATAACTATCCATGCTAATGATAAGTTAGTTTTTCTGTGATTGTTGTATGTATATTAAAATGTTTTTTTGTAAAAGTATCATTCTGATATTATATGTTGTCATTCCGCTGTGAGATTTTGATATTGTGTTCTCTTCTTTCTTGTCAATTTTATTTTCTTTCTTTTTATTTTACCCTAAAGTTATGTCATTTCGGCACTTGGGTGCTTGGCACATTAGTACCATGGATGTATTAGTGTCGATATTCGAGGGTTTGGCGATAATTACATTTTGGTATCAGAGCTTAGGTTATGCGATGACCTAGGCTTTGGTAGGGTACTCATTATAGATAGGGTTAGAAATACCTTAGAATGAGTTTGAGTGTGTGTGTGTGTATGAGCGGATATTTGTTAGCGATATAAAAATATTTTATATTGTGTTGATTTATTTGTTGAGTGGCTTATGGATTCTTGTCAACACGAGTAATTAATTTATTGATAGGGATCACTAAACACTTGAACATGACAATTCGACATAGTATTATTTTAAAAATTTGGTAAATGAAATAATTTTACCTTGATTATATTTTTAGATAAAAGAATAATTCTACAAAAATTAGTATAGTCATATTTGGTGTATTTGGTTGTTAGAAAATGATAATATTTAATTATTAAAATTTAAGTTTAATAAAGCCGTTGATTTTAATCTAAACAAAGTTATACAACTGTAAAATGAGTTATATAAGAAAATGAACTTATAAATGTGAATTATAAAGTAATGATTATAATGAAAATGATCAACATTTGTGAAATGATTTTATCTATATGAGAGAAATTAGGAAAATATGATTTATAAATGTGATTTATAAATAAAAAGGAAATGAAATTGTATAAGTATGATTTATAAAGATGATTAATAAATAAAATCAATTTAAACTAAGAATTTGATAATTTAAATCCCTGTGGTTTTGAAAATGTTTTGCAAAGGTTGTGAAAAATAATAATAGTATTATTTTTGGAGTATTTTTAACTAAAAATATTTTAAAAGGATTTTTAAAAGGAGGTTAGAAAGCACTAAACTCACTTTGGTCACAAAAAAATAATTTTGTGACGACTGCCGCATCATCGGCGTTCCTTTTCGAGTTTCTAAGTGAGGGATTGCTGCCATAGTGATTTGTTATAAAAGCATTGTTTTGGCAAGATTGCTTTAGATTTCAAAAGTATGATTTAATATAAAAAGGTGTTATGTATATACACGATTTCAAAACAATTTGAAATAAGAACCGGGTGTTTAAATTCTGAAAACTTGTATCTAAATGTTTTGTGAAAACAAAAGAAAATAATTTTTTGTAACTTATACGTTGAAAAAAAATAGTACGTTAAAATAAATTTTAAATTTGTTAAATATTCTAGTTAAGTAAAGTAAATTGGAAATTTTATATACGCTTAAGATATAGAAAGGTATGAAATAAATATAAACTTAAGTTGTAAAGGAATTATATAACCATAGGTTGTAATTATAAAATGTGAATGAACTTAAGTAGGATTTATGAAATTGTAAGTGGAAAAGTTTGTATAACTTATAAATCAGAGAAAATAGAAAGTAAAACCAAATTTTAAAATAATAAATGGTTAAATATTTTTATTAAAAAAACAAAATTTGAAATTGAGCTATGAAATGAAAGTTAGCTTAAGTAAAATTAAATGAAATAAATTAATGAATATGAACTTAAGTTTTGACGTGATAATAAACATAAGTAGTGTTATATAAAATGTTTTAATAAACTTAAGTAATGGTTTTATGAAATGGTTCGTAAGTGGTATTAGTATTAAAAGAAGTATACTAAGTAAAATGATTGTTAATCAAATAATCATATGAATGTTAATAAAAGGAATGAGAATAAATGAATATGAATAATGAATGTGAATAATGGATATGAATAAGGATGTGAGTAAAAAGAATTTGGTATAATTAAGAAATCAATGGAGAACAATACATAAGTTATACGTAGACCATTTTATTTGCATAATTGTTTGATCCAAATTCGAGTATATGATTTCAAGGCAATTTACATCGGTCCGAGTTAGTTTTTTTCACACGATTCTTGATGATGAATAGTGGATATGGATTTTTGATTGATTCTGATATTCTCTATCATAGTACATGGCTATGCAAGGAGAATGACGGTTTCTAATCAAGGAACCAGATTTGAGTTCGCACTAGAGCGGTCGTGTGAACGATACTAGTTTGGAAGCAAAATTGTGTGATCGAGTGAGCGATCAGATTTGATATTGTGTACAGATGGTATATGTACATCGTAGAGGCTTTAATAAATTAAATGTTGACATTGGAAAAATGTAAATTGATATGGTTATGAATTATATGGTTTGATAGTATTGTAAGTAAGGATGGTTGATGGTTTCTTTTGTTGCATTGTTATTTTATTAGTTTATGCTATATGGTGATTTTGTTTTCCATATACATGTTCTCATTAGTTATTGAGTGTTTAGTAGATGCTAATGGTGTATGCTTCACATTTGGAGCTCGTTTCTACATTATATTTATTGTATATGCTTGCTAATATTAATAAAAGGAACACATCTCAGATTACATATCGTGTTTCTATATTTTTCCCTACTGGATGCCTCATCATTGAGATGAGATGTATATTATGTGATTATATATGTTGTGAATTTTTTAAATCAAGATGCACAAAGGACGTACAAGCGAAATTTTCCGTAAATTTAAGGCTTTAGAAATTTTTTGAGAATTTTGAAAAATTTTGATAGCTAGAATTTGATTTTAGTAATATAACATAGAACAGTATTAGTTGGTATTCATGAATGGATCTAAAAACTTAATGAGTTTTATAATCTATTTCAACTAATTTGTTTTTGAAAAGTTAATTGGATTGTGGCATTTTTTTACTTTGTAATTTCGAGGATGAAATTCTTTTAAGGAGAGAAGAATGCAATGACCAAGAATTTCAATCATTTGAATTAAAAATATTTAATTGATTTTAAATATTGAATAGTTAATTTTATAAGTAAAACAGTTTAAATTTAAAATATAAGGGTTATTTGAATAATTGAATTGTTTAGATAATTAAATCTAGAATTTATTGTGAATGAAAATGATTTCAAAAGATGATTTAAATTCCGATTAAATAAGCATGAAGATGTAACGACCCAAATTTTAATCGTTTTAATTTGGAAGTTTTAATTGATTTTAAATATTTAAAAGTTAATTTTATAAGTTGAATAACTTGAATTTCAAATATAGAGATTTATATTAAATTGTTGAATTTAATATTTCGAATTGTTTAAATAATTAAATCCTAAATATAACGTGAATAAAAATGATTTGGAGATCTTATTTGAATTCAGTATAAATAAGGATGGGATATTAAACTTCTAAAATTAAATTTGAAGTGATTTAATTGGTTTTAATAATAAATCGTTTTAAATAACGTGTAAAAATAGCCTTTCGAGATACTGTCTTAGAATTATACGAAACCGATTCCACTAGATCCTAATATAGAATTATAGTATGCCATCAAATTTCATGGCGATCGGATGTATCGTTTGGTCGTACTGGTTTGAAACACATATAAACTAATTACATAAATTAAATTTATATAATTGCGTTTGAGAATCTATCTTCTGTATAAGATCAAATTAGGTTTTGACACTAGTTCCATTATATTCGGAATGGAGGTATTACATATAAAATTCCAGACGACACGTCTCGATAGGAGTTTGGAATTTTTGGACAGTTAAAGCAAGATATTTTCTAGTTAAAATAATATATATATATATATGTGTATGTGTGTGTGTGTGTGTGTGTGTGTGTGTACACACTATTTTATATCCTCCCTTCAGCCCATACTAACCTAATTCCTAGCATATACCATGTACTTTACATACCATACCCCCTTTTCCTTTAAGAACCATGTTTTAATAAAAAGGGTTTGAATTTAAAAAAAAATCAAATATAGCTAAATTTAATGGTCCACGTTCGTTGGCGCTGTTAACTCATATTTTTCTGGCGACCTAAAAACCTTACGACCTAAGGAACTCCGCGACTTAAGGAACTTAACAGCTTAAAGAACAAAATGACTTAGCGACCTAACTGCTAAAGGAAGCTGCGACCTACGACTTAGTGAAGCAGCGACCTACGACTTAACGAGGTAAGCGACCTACGAGTTAGTGAAGCAGCGACCTAGCTACAGGAATGTCGCGAGCTAAGGAAATCTGCGACCTAAGAGGCTCTGCGACCTAACTCCTGAAACAGACTTCACGACATAAGAACCTTGCGACCTAAGAGTCTTAGCGACCTATGAAGTTTCACGACTTAGCTTCATAAAGCATTCCAGCGACCCAGAGGCTTCGGCAACTATTCCTTAGGTCGCTCACGACCTACTTTAGGTCGCTCGTGACCTAAAGCTTGCTCAGTTTAAACAAGTTCAGGTAACTCCTTATAGGCCTATTCCTTAGGTCATTCGCGACCTACTACACGCCTCCTTGTTCAGACAAGATCGAGAGCAGCTCCATCAGGCTAATCGCTTAAGTCGAGAAGTGGGCCACGACCTAACTTAGGTTGCTCGCGACCTAAGACTTAACTAAGGTCGTATGCGACCTAAGACTTAGGAGCAGAAAATTCACCCAGAATTCAGAGCTGCACCTATAAATACCCCATCACTTCCAACATTACGGGGACTTTTGGCCATTCATTTCTTCAAGCGCCGTTACTCTGTCGAAGTCTTCTCTCCTTCAGCAAACTAAGATCTTCAAGCATTCAAGACGCTACAACAAGCTTCAAGAGAAATTCCTTACATCTAACACGGATTCATGGAGTTTCATCGTCGAAGATTGAGCTAGTAGTCAAGAGTGCTTTCATGATCGAATTGTATTGTATTTCGAAGGATATTGTATCAAATTGTAACCGAATCAGCAATAAAAGACTATAAAGTGGACGTAGGCTCAATTACGGGTCGAACCACTATAAATCTGTTGTTCATTTACCGTTTTTCTGCTATTTTCAGCATATATTCTGTTCCCGTACCAACGGGTGGTGCTTTCACGATCCTATTACACACACCGAGTGTTGACGTGTCACATTAAAACGTTAACATTTTGGTGCTTTCACTGAGAACTGAACTCAGGGAGATTTTCACCGTTGCTTCGCAAAAATTCATAAAAAGAACCTCTCTTAAAAAACCAGAAGTTGATTTGAAAGAATGGCTCCTGGAAGAAGAGGTAGACCTAGCAGATCCAGAAATGCCCATGAAGGAACTTCAGTTTCCCCAACAGCAAATCAAACAACTCCTATCATTGGGGTCACAAGGGCTGAATTAGATGAGGCAGTTTCTGGATTATATCATCGAATTGAAACTCAAAATGCTTTGGTAATGGATAGATTAACTGCTTTGCTCGGGGCAAATCGTCAACCAGAAAACCATCAGACAGCTTTTCCTCAAATGCCACCTTTCCAAGCTGAGGGTTCTATGCCGCAGCCAACTGAACGTGAACATGTGACTAGGCAAGCTTCCGAGGAAAGGACTGATGCCTGCCCGGAGATGTCTTTGAACAATAAGGAGTACCTGTCCGAAATGGTTGGACGCATCATGAAAGAGAGCCTGCAAAGGGAAGAGAATGAGAATGACTGGGGATTTGCACCTAGCAGAACTCCGTTTACGGAAAGGATCCTGAAAGCGGAATTTCCAAGGAAATTTGCGCCTCCTACTATCCAAGCCTATAAGGGAACGGGTGACCCTAATCATTTCCTGTACAAATACGATTGGCATATGACAGGTGCAAGAGCATCAGACGAGATCAAGTGTCGGTACTTTCCAGTATACCTGGAGGGTGTGGCTTTACTTTGGTTCACAAAGCTTCCAGTTCGGTCTGTAGACAAGTTCTCCGACTTAACACAAAAGTTCAAAGAACAGTTCAGATTGTATGCTTCAAAAGCTAAGGATATAATGTCACTGTCTAACCTTGAACAAGCGCCCGGAGAGTCAATCAAATCTTTTCTAAGCCGTTTCAATATAGCTTTAGCCGAAGTAGAAAATGCGGAGCCACGAATGATCCTGACTTATTTGATGTGAGCCGTTGATAAATCGAGCAAATTTGGGATATGGCTAAAGATGAAGGAACCAAACTCGCTTGAAATTTTTTATAAAAAGGCCGACGAGTTCATCCGCCTGGAAAGCCTTTCTACGACATCGAGGGTAGTTGTTGCCCAAGCTAATAACGACAATGTCCTATCTAATAAAAGAGAATCTGAAAGTCAGAAAAAGGAGAATGAAGGAGGAAAGAGCCAGGGAAATGAAAAGAAACCTCGCCGCTTCAATCCTTCGGATTATACTCCTTTAATTGATACACCAAGAAATATCTTTTTTGCAACAAAGGACGTTGTCAAGTATCCTAAGCCACCTGAGATGACGAAAGGTGCAAAGCGTAATGGAAAATTCTGTCAATTTCACAATCAACCAGGCCATGACACTGATCAATGTCGCCAGTTAAAAAGTGTGATTGAAAAATTACTGAAAGAAGGTAAACTTCAACAGTATGTGAAAAAAGGCGGAGTTGATCCAACCTTATCTACCCAGGGGCAACAACATCTTATCCATCAATCCGGTTCTCGCAATGGCACAGCAGGGCAAGAATCCGAGCAGCTTATTATTAATGCTGTTACAGGAAGTCCATACCCGGCAAACAAAAGTTGGAACGACTATTAATTACCCACAAAACTGCAGCTGGGGCATTCCTTAAATTTGTAAAATCATGATGGATGTATAACTTTTGCATTGTAAACCACTGAGAAATCAGTGTGATTCAATAATGAGAAACTATCAATTCTATGTCCTTTATTACAAAATGCCTGTTATATTTCGATGTGTAAATATTCTAAATGTATTGCTAAAATGTCGATCTAATATTGCAGGTCATTAAAGCAAAGCTCACCCATCACAAAGCCAAGCGATCTCTATAAATCACCTATTGCGCAAATACCAAGCGACAAAGGAATTCCAAATTCAATCCTATACAAGGAGAACTTCACATAAAAGTCGCTCAACAGTGAAGTTCACTCCTTCGGATGAAGCAATTTACTTGTAGAAGGAAAGAAGATGTGCTTGGAAACAATAATAAAAGATCGCTAATGAGCCGATGATGAGAGAAAATTGCAAAGCAAACGAAGAAGCAGACAAAGGGAGGTATGCCTCTCAACAGGAAGGCCAGAAGGTCCGCTAAAGGGACACCTTCCCAAGCGGAAGGAACATGACCCTCGCTAACTGGTCGTGATGCATCCGATCAGATAGCTTGCGTCCGTCTCGTGGACCGACTCGCCCCTGAGACACAACCTACCTGGCACACCAACCAACCGAAGCCCTCTAACGAGGCACGCCAATAAATGGGAGTGCTTTACTCAATCAAAAAGATCGGTGGGACTACCAAAGGGGCACCTTGTTGGTTAATTGTGATCGTTTGTGCAAACAAACATCCAATTGAACAACTTGCGTCCGCCCCGTGAGTTCCTCCGACCATGAGAGAGCAACTTCCAGGCAACCCAAAAGCCCTTTTCGGAGGCACAAGCCATCTTCGGAGGCACAAGCCCTCTTCGGAGGCAAAAGCCCTTTTTGGAGGCACAAGCCATCTTCGGAGGCACAAGCCCTCTTCGGAGGCAAAAGCCCTTTTCGGAGGCACAAGCCCTCTTCGGAGGCACAAGCCATCTTCGGAGGCACAAGCCCTCTTCGGAGGCACAAGCCCTCTTCGGAGGCACATGCCATCTTCGGAGGCACGCTTCACCATGCTTGAAGCGCAAAATAAAAAGCCCTCTTCGGAGGCACATTTCACCAGGATAGAAGTGCAAAATGCTTCTCTTCGGAGACCCACTTCACCAGAGTTGAAATATCAGAATTGCTTCTCTTCAAAGACCAAAAGACCTCTTCAGAGGCGCACTTCACCTTACTTGGGTTACCAAAAATAAGCCCTTTACCGGGACACAAAATCGAAACCTTCTCCAGAAGCTCATTTCATTGTATAGGAAGATTCGCTCTTAATAAATAAAAGTGATGATTCCCATAAGTTGAGGTGTTCTTCAGAAGGAAGGGGAAAGTAAAAAACTTCCCTAAAAATGAGATATACTCTATTAAAGGCAGAATGATTTTTCCCTTAAAAGTGAAATAGTTATTCTCTGAAATAAGAGTATCAGTCTCGAAAAGGTTAGAAATGTTGCAATGCACTTGCGGTATGGGGGCAATACTATACGATTCGGTTACATGAACAAAGTAATATACAAGCAACATACCGCAAGTTCATTACAATACCATGAGAAATAGATGTGGGATAAATGCATTCTCAAACGCAGACAAAAAGTTCGCACAAGTAAAAAGAATCATTTGTTTACACTAAAAATAAAAAAAAAAGAGATGCATTCTCACATACACAAGAGTTTGTACAAGTAAAACAATTGTTTTATTTAATACTACGAAAATTCTTTACATGTGCAGATATCTCAAAAAAGCAAAAGCGGGGACCGGTACCCGCACAATCCCCGGTCGACACGTGCAAAAAAGCAAAAATAAGAAGTAGAAAATCCAGCTTGTTTATTCCTTCTTCTCGCCACCTTTGGAGCCCATACCCGGCCTAATGATTAGTTTTTGAAGTCGTTGTGAACGGGTAGGGGCAGAAGGAGAAAGAGGTACGGCCGGATCAACTTCTACTCCCTCTTCAGCGAAAGTATTCTTCTTCTTTCTTGCGGCACGCTTCCCCTTCCTCTTTGAAGAAGATTCGCTTCCTGGAGTAATAGGCAATGTTGAGAGCTTCGTATCGTCATCAAGAGACCGCTCCGGGGTCTTCTCAATGTCTTCAAGATCCTCCGCCTTCTGCTCTTGTGAAGCGGCCGGATCATCCAAGCCTTGAAGAGCTTCGATTTTCTCTGCCTGTGATCCCGGTTGGGAAGCAGAGGGAGAAGTAGTTTGGGAAGACGGAGGAACGGCAACTGAAGGAGTGAAAGCTTGTGCAGTGCTTGGTACCTCCGCTGTAGAAGAAAAGAAGTTAAAATCAACATCCCCCGAAAATAGAGAAGGTATCGGTTCACCAAAGTTTAAGTAACAAGTAAGAAGGTCATCGAATTCAGTTAAATCAAATGGCTGGTTCATTGGGCCCGGGACGACGCCAAAATTACCTGGAGGAGTTGGTTTTGCAAGATCAATTTCAAACTTCTCGGCTTCAATATCGTCCGGTGCCTCATCCTTAGTAAGAGTGGTTGCAGTTTCTTGAGCAACTTTAGCTGGATGTGAAGAATGAGAGCTGGAATCTATAATGTTGGCATCAGCTGAAGTTGAAACATGAACAGGGGCAGTTAAAGGAGCTTCTTCCTTTGGAAGCCCTTCCCCCGTTGATTCAGCTCTCACTTTAGCAAGCTGCTCTTTCCCCTTAGCAAGAGCAGCACGAGCCTCATTATCAAGATAGCGCTCCTCAAGTTCCGACTCATCATACCCAGCACCCCCAAGCATGTCAACTGCAACCTCCCATACCTCAGCCAGAGTAATTTCATAATCAGGACCTAGGAAAGCAAGGCTCCCACGACCCAAGACACTATGCAAATAGAAGTCAAATAAAGTGGAACTGATATTGGCTTTTGTTTCCGCATGAGATTGCTCGGCCGCTTCTTTCTCAGCAATGGCTGCGACTTGACCTGAAACAGCCTCGTCGCGCTCCTTCTCAACTTGAAGAAGCTTAATCTTTAGCATCTCAACCTCTGCATTCTGGGAGTGAACTTTTTTCAGCAGTTCAGCATTTTCCGTGCGATATTTCTCAGTAATGTGTTGTTTAGCAGCAAGCTTCATTTCGATATCTCTTTGTGCAGCATGTGCATTCCGCACTTGCTTCTGGAAAACTTCTTCTTTTTGAGTATATGACGCAGAGGAAGAGGCGAGATTTTCCTTAAGCTGCTTAACTTCGGATTCAAGCCTCGCGTTATCATTCGCAATGCTTGTCATCTCCGCATCATGTTGCTTACACCATTTGTCCCATTCGGCTTTATCGTTCTCCATGGTCATCATCGCCTCAAGATTCATGTGATTGACCCTTTAGAGTTCATCGACAAGTTTTTGCCATTGTGACATTCTCTCAATATTAAGTCTGACTGCATCAAGACCTTTTAACATGTCTTGCTTGTCAATCGGGACCAAATCCAAGTCAAAGCGCACTCCTCTTAAACACCAATTCGGAAATCGGCTCTGAAGCATTGGAGGGCCGTCTTTAACTAAGTATTATGGCCTTGAAATGATTGCTTGAATGTCAGTTTGCTTTAAAGGAGGAGAGCCGGCCGGAATTTCAGGAGGGATAGGAGTGTCAGTTTTCTCGGAAATGACAGAAGCGTCACTTGGCTTGGATCGTTTACTTGATTCGTCAGTAATATGAGCCTTCCCCTTGTCATCATAAGACTTTCGCTTATGAGAATCATAACTCCTATAAGAAGAATCATATCGATCAGCGTCTCTTCTTCTTTGCCGCTGCTCATAGTCCCATTTTTCTTGAGCCTTCCTTTGAGCCCTTTCCTCATCTGTCTCTCTCTGGTCGCCAAGATATCTCCTAAAATCATAAGATCCACGACCACCCTGGCGATGAAATGAGTCATAGTATGAGCCGGCACGTCCCATTGGTGAACCTGAAAAGTGGAAAAGAAGTAAAGTTTAAAAATTTCCAGAGAGAGAGAGTAAGTGCTTATAAGTGCAAAAAAATCCTAAGTGTGTGCGGCGTGCGAACTACGCGCGTCAAACTACAAACCACTCTTTGGTTGAGGAATAATAGCAGGTTGGGAAACGGGAGTTGATCCTTGAGCCGTTAAAGTTTGCTGCAAGGAAGATGTTGCTTCGGTTACAGGGGAAGTGACTTTAGTTATGTCATCTTTAAAAAGTTCCCGGGAAGTTATCATTATATCGCTTAAGTCATCGAAGGTGTCATCATCATGATGCCCAGCAGAGTCTTCTTTTCCAGCTTCCGCGTCGGTTGACTTTTCGGTGATTTGAGGATTTTGTTCCTCTTCGATAATTGGGGCAAGTGCCAATTTGCTGGACGGGCCCACGACATCGGTAAGTGTGGGACACTTTACCAATGAAGTTTCAGTAGTAGTTTCTTTCGGTGTAAGGTCTTCGACAGGAAGTGGGATATCTGCTGTCTTCGAAGGAGAGTCGGGAACTTCATGAGGCTGTGTAGAGCGAGAAGAGTGTAAAAGCCCATGCTGGTGCAAAAATTCATCTTTTAGCAAAAATTTGGCACTTCTATCTTCCGCCGCCACGGCATTTAAAGTTTCAAAGATCGATTTGAGGCTCGGATTTCTGAGCGGAGGAGGAAGTGCTGGAAAAAGAAAAAAAAAAGAATGAAGATAAGCATTTGATGATTCAGATTCTGAAAAGTTTATAAGGTGAACAGAGAAAGGCGAGCCTTACTCCCGATTCTCCAAACTGCGTAGAATCCCGGAGGACATCGAACAAAGAAGAACTGGTTTAAAAAACCATGAGCACTTTCAGGCAAATCCAAGATCAATTTACGATTCCTGGCACCCCTCACGAGTACAATCGAAGGATGATCTTTATTCCTAGAAAAGGTACATAGATAGCAAATCTCATCAAAGCTCGGAAGACGGTCGAGCGTCCTCCTAAACAGAACACATAAACCCATCAGAACGGCGTAACCGTTGGGGTGTAGCTGAAAAGGCGAGATAGCTAGTCGTAGGAAAAGTTCCCGGAGAAATTCATTGAAGGGTGGAATAGCTCCGTTTAAGCACATATGGCGGTTCACAGCAACAAAGCCAAGAGGCGGCCTGTCAGCAGTGTCGCTTGTCCCAGGGAGTAAAGCATCTGCTTCGGCAATACCAAACTGGATGCATAGTTGTCTGAAGACCTTGTGGCTCAGAGTAGTAGAGGTCCGTTCCGGAGGGTCGTTCAGTGGAGTAGCAATTGGAAAAGCTTCCCCAACTATTTCCAAGTCTTCTTGTTGAGATGCCATTCTACACAAGGAACTGGACGATCAAATATTAAGGTGCACGTTTCCTAAAAAGAGTGAAGTGTTGTGCAAAACTAACGCAATAACAAGCAAATATAAATGAAATTAACTTAATTGATACTTATCGATTATAACGTTTCGAGGCTTGATATCTTAAGTCCAAGGACAGTGTTGTGTTGATGCAAATAAATCAGCTTTAGTTGATCATTTCAATTTTGCTTTAATACTTCACTTAGATTTGTTAGTTCACAGCATTTCATTCGCAAAGTTCATTTAAGTTTGATATTCTTTGTCGACTAATCTGTCATTTGATGTGGGCAGTCAATGGCAGTATATTTGTCCCGTTTTTTCTGCAAATATTGTGTTTAACAGGTTATTAGCGTTAGAGATAATCTGCAAAGAAATACAACAAAATTTGAGTCCAAGCGGTTCAGTCAAAGTTGTCTCAGGATTTCACAAGTCCTAGGTCGTCCAGCGACCTAGCGTAGGTCAAAACCTTCTTAGGTTGCGCTGTGCAAAGTAAAGGATAAGGCATTTCAAATTCGTCCAAGTGTTAGCTCGACAGCGACCTACAGCCTATGTCGCAAGAAAGTTAGGTCGTGCAAGTTCTAGGTCGTTCAGCGACCTAGTGTAGGTCGAAACTATTCCTTAGGTCGCAAAGGTCCTTAGATCACGAATTATCTTAAGATGCTCAAATCCACTAAGTTGCTAACTTCCTCTCCACGCAATACTTCACCAGACCTGATAACTCGCTATCAACTGCACAGAAGTCCATCAACCTCTTCGTGAAGTTCATCATCTCCATACATCACCGAATCACTTGAAAAGCGATTCAAAGCATTTCCAATCTATCGTACATTCAATACATTTCCGTGCCTATTCAAATGGCGATCGAAAGTCGATTGCAACAATTCAAAATGTAGCGATACAAGGAATTGGGTTAAGGTCGGAAAAATAGGGATTCATAATTCAATGGTGATTAGGGTGGAATGGAGATCGAATCTACTTACGAATTATGTTGGTAAGGAATAATCGACAACTGAATGGATTGAATTTATCTTCGGAAGCTTGGAAAATCGTCAATCGCGATGGAAGCTCAGAACAGTAAAGTGGGAAGAAGGAAGCGACCTAACTAATTTATATGGGACTGAGAAGGGAAGGCGAATAGGCGCGAAAGTTAGCCAGCGTTTTAGGTCGCTCACGACCTAGCAAAGTTAAGTCGAAGCGCACGACCTATGACATAAGCCTGCACTTCGAGGGGCAAATGTTAACTCATATTTTTCTGGCGACCTAAAAACCTTACGACCTAAGGAACTCCGCGACTTAAGGAACTTAACAGCTTAAAGAACAGAATGACTTAGCGACCTAACTGCTAAAGGAAGCTGCGACCTATGACTTAGTGAAGCAGCGACCTACGACTTAACGAGGTAAGCGACCTACGAGTTAGTGAAGCAGCGACCTAGCTACAGGAATGTCGCGAGCTAAGGAAATCTGCGACCTAAGAGGCTCTGCGACCTAACTCCTGAAACAGACTTCACGACATAAGAACCTTGCGACCTAAGAGTCTTAGCGACCTATGAAGTATCACGACTTAGCTTCATAAAGCATTCCAGCGACCCAGAGGCTTCGGCAACTATTCCTTAGGTCGCTCACGACCTACTTTAGGTCGCTCGCGACCTAAAGCTTGCTCAGTTTAAACAAGTTCAGGTAACTCCTTATGGGCCTATTCCTTAGGTCGTTCGCGACCTACTACACGCCTCCTTATTCAGACAAGATCGAGAGCAGCTCCATCAGGCTAATCGCTTAAGTCGAGAAGTGGGCCACGACCTAACTTAGGTCGCTCGCGACCTAAGACTTAACTAATGTCGTATGCGACCTAAGACTTAGGAGCAGAAAATTCACCCAGAATTCAGAGCTGCACCTATAAATACCCCCTCACTTCCAACATTACGGGGACTTTTGGCCATTCATTTCTTCAAGCGCCGTTACTCTGTCGAAGTCTTCTCTCCTTCAGCAAACTAAGATCTTTAAGCATTCAAGACGCTACAACAAGCTTCAAGAGAAATTCCTTACATCTAACACGGATTCATGGAGTTTCATCGTCGAAGATTGAGCTAGTAGTCAAGAGTGCTTTCATGATCGAATTGTATTGTATTTCGAAGGATATTGTATCAAATTGTAACCGAATCAGCAATAAAAGACTATAAAGTGGACGTAGGCTCAATTACGGGTCGAACCACTATAAATCTGTTGTTCATTTACCGATTTTCTGCTATTTTCAGCATATATTATGTTCCCGTACCAACGGGTGGTGCTTTCACGATCCTATTACACACACCGAGTGTTGACGTGTCACATTAAAACGTTAACAGGCGCCACCAGAGGCCACTTTAGGCGAAGGTTCCAACTAGGAAGATGTTCGGCATGGCATGTTAACTATGTTTAACGGTTGGATCGACTTGAATCGAAGCAAGACACTGTTGACCTGCATTTGAAGGTGATAGCGTTTTTGGATTCGTCGGCGAGTTATAGGCAAGGGTGGCGACCGAGGTGAGTGGCGCTGAGAAGAGGATGGTAGGGGCTACCTATGGCCGAAGTGCGGCGGCGGCTAGTGCCTTGCGGTGGGGTAACGAGTGAAAGAAGGTAGGCGTCGAGTTGTTTTCACGTGTGAGACCTAGGTATTGAATGGGTAGGATTTTGGTTCTAAACGAGATTTTATTGGGTAATTAGTAATTAAGTGATGTAATTAGTGAATAGTTATATTATTTAATTTTAGAACCTTATAAATGCAATAACTTGTTCATACGAGGTCGGATTCGAGCGCGATGAGTTGTTTTGTACTTGTATCGACGAAAACGACGTCATAGAGTTAGATTGATTGGATTTGGAGCTAGTAAGAATTTGGGTAAAAATGGAATGCTTATTCATTTTTCATCTAACCAGGATGCCTCGATGACGATAGAAATTTCGATGAGCTAAACTCACATTTTTGGTTAATTAGAAATATTATATAATTGATAAAATTTATTAATTGGATGTTTGGATATTTATATGTTGGTTATTTGATTTTAATGAATTGTCGCTTTAGAAAGAATTAATATGTGAAATGAATTGCAAGGACAGGTTGGAGGGATGCAATAGGATTCCTTACCACCATTATATATATATATATATATATATATATATATATATATGCTTATATATATGAGTTATGATGCATGGATAGGTTGGGGGAACCCAATGGGATTCCTTGCCATGTTGATTTTAATTTCATTAATATTCTTGTTATATGAATTATTGGATATTAAACCTGATTGTTGACACTTTTGGTTATGAAATTGTTACATGTTTGAAACTTAAAACCCTATATTGATTGAATATCAATATAAATATTGGTTGAGCATTGGGTAGCTATTGGCCTTAAGTTAGTATTTTTAAATACTAAAAATTTCCATTTGGAGTTGGGATTGATTTCGAGACATGAAATGATTTAAATCTGGAATTGGGTTTTAGAAATATTTTTTTTTAAAGATTTAATTTCTATTTTACTCTAACTTTATTATCTGCCTTTCTAAGTCATTAGAAATGTTTTAAAGTTACTTATTTATATTTAATAATGTTTTTAAAGATTATTTATTTATATTTAATATTGTTTTAAAGATTTTTATTTAATATTGTTTTAAAGATTGTTTATTTATATTTAATATCATTTAAAAGTTATTTATTTATATTTAATATTGCTTTAAGGTTATTTATCAATATTTTAATATTTTTAAAAGTTATTTATTTTTATCATTAATATGGTTTGAAATTAATAATAATGATTTATTATCAATGTTTTGGAAATTAATTATCACTATTTATAATAATGGTAAAGGTTAATTATTATTGTGTATTTAATAATGTTATGAAATTATTAAATATTATTTTTAAGATGTTTTGAATTTAATAATAATTATTTATTTATAATGTTTATTGTTAATAATTATTATTATATAATAGTGTTTTGAAGTAAATGATCTTAAATATTTCCAAGACCCATAAATAGAGTTTTATAAATGGACTTGGATTTTATAAGGGAAGTTTATAAGACGGTCTGAAGGCTTAAGGGAGATTATTTACAAGGTGAAAGAGTTTTATAAATGGTTTGATATTTATAAACGAAATTAAGAAATGGTTTTATGGATTTATAAAGGATATATAAATGAAAATGTGCAAAAAGAATTCATAAGTGATCGAATTTATAAAAGAGATTATAAATGATTTTCATAGATTTATAAAATAGTAATTAATAGGTTTAGAAATTATATAGGAATTTTTAAATGATTTTAGAATTGTGTAGAGAGGAAATCTTTCTTAGTTTTGTGAATATACTTATAACATTAAGATAAGTATATGGATATTTTTCTATGTATTGAAATATAAGGATTTGTGGGTATATATTTTTGTAAAAGGATTTTGATACAAATATTTACAAAGTAAACTTAATTAATAAAAAGATTAAATAGGGGGCTAGTGGTGACTTATGTGTTTAACCAATATTGGTTTTTCTCTATGGAAATAAATCTCTGATTTGAATGTTTTTTATTTGATAATTAAATAATCAACTATCGATTTTGGACTCAAAACATAACTTTTGAAATATCTAGGAGAAACATGTGAATTGTATGGCACAGTCATCTCGAATGATGCTATATTGTGCGTATAAATCTCGTTTTGTTCTCCTAGGACAATGATAAGGATACCATTCACTAACGGTTAGGATGTGATCTCCTCTCTTATCTTTTTTTAGCAAAGCTAGCCGGCTTTATAATGGGCCGTGCCACTATGAATATAAATAAGGAACAGGTGTTCTACACATGCACACAACAGCTAAAATATGGTTTTATAGTGGCCAAACCACTTAGTACAAAAGCAAAAAGAAAACACAGGAACTAGACAAAGAGACTAGACTACTTGGAAGGGCACATGCCTCCCCGTTATTACTGATATCGACATCAGTACCTGGGCCAATAACATGCTGAACAGTAGAAAACGTAGTCGGTTTCGGATTATAAGACCTTGAGAGAAAAGAGTAGAGATATATCCGGTCCCATGAAGGATCTAAGAATTGCCACCAATTTCTTGCACCATCTGTCACGACCCAAAATTCATCATTCGAAAATAGACATCAAATACTTCACTTGTATTCGACTGCCAAAATTCAAACGTCAAATTTCAGTTCGGATGGAGCTTATAACAACAATTAGATGAATATAAAACAGCGGAACAGAATCAATATCATAAATATCATCACAAATACAACATCGTGATAAAATCCACACTTCATCAGAGTATTTAATACATATACTACAAGTCCAAATACAACATCATGATAATACAACAATAATCATATATCCAAAAGTCTTCAGATGAAAGAAGTGATAACGGACTCCCAAAAGCTAAACACTTGAGATCTCCAAAAGCTCCTAAGAATATCTCCAAGATAAGAGCTCCAACATACAGCTAACTCCAAAATACGGAAAACCTGCTACTAGTGTGATATCCCGGAAATTTTGAACAATATCAATTTAATAATCTATATTAAATATTAAATTGATATGATGATAATTGTTAATAAGATATGAATTAACTTGATAATTTTATTTTAGATGAATATTTAACTGATAATTTATCTTTTAAAAGCTAATAGATTGTTTTCTATTTATTTATATATATCTGTATATATTGTAAATAGTTAAAGTCTGTTTTAAATTTAATAAATAAGGATATGTTTTCAAACTCTAATCTTTTTGGTAATTTGGAAATTTGATTTAGTTCAATATTTAATAAATAATCATATAGCTTTAATATACTTAAGATTTAAGTTAAAATTGTTTAAATGATTTTAGCTTAGATTTAAATTAAACAAAGGATTGTTTTGTTTTTAGCTTGATAAAAATAAGTAATAAAGTAATAATTTCTTTTATGATTTTTTTTAATGTAATAATGAGCCGTATTTATAATCTAATGTCTATACAAGTAGATTTTTATTATAAATAAAATTTTTATATATTTTTTTTGAAAGAAATTATAGTTTTTAAATTTATGTAAATCTCTAAAATAATAATATATATATAATAAAATATAACTTATAAATATTTAAAGTAAGTATAGAGTAATAATAGGTCACCTATATATTTGATAGTTGAGTCTTAAAACAAAAATAAACACATTTATATTAGAAATTAATATGCAAGCTAACAACAACAATAACCATAACAAAACTTTAAATTAAAACTTAGGTAAATATACTTACAGGCATTGAGATCTCACTAGTACTAAAATATAAAGTAAAAAAAAAACTTAGGTAAAATTTTATACTCTAACAAAATATATGTGCAGGCTTGAAATTATACAAGTACTAAGATATGACGTAAAGCTTAAGCAAGAAATTATTATACCCTATAGCAAAAACATAAGTACCTGGTAATAAGGTAAGGCAGGAAACTCACTTCAGTATATACGAATATAAATGGGGAAGTATGCTAAGCTTCTAGTCAACAAATATAAACATATGTAAGATTTTAAGTACATACCAAATTGGATTGTAGGAGAAGCAAGTGAATAAAAATATCTATGTACAAAAGTACATTAGCATTTAATGCTTTTTATCCTAGCACCAAAACAAGGTCTGTTCGAAATGTTTTCAGCCCACAAAGCAAAATAAAAATCTCTGATTGTTGTGTACTTGTAATAAATAATTCTCTTTACATGGTTATTTATCAACCTACCTCATTCCATTTCGTATACAAAGCCAAGCAATTCCAGTTTCTTAAAGTTTAAACAAATACCAAACCTAAGGAAAGAAAGAATGGAAAAATATATACAAACCTGAAAACAACTAGAAGGCCAAATACTTCAGTTTCAAGATTTCCAGCATTCTTGTTCAAATTCAAAGCCATTTCAAAGTTATCAGGAATCAAGTCAAACAAAAATATGCAAGTTTTCAGATGTCAGTTTTCAAGTTTCCTGTTTTCTAGCAAAAAGATCAAGCCTT
This sequence comes from Allium fistulosum, assembly GCA_030737815.1. Classification (NCBI taxonomy): domain Eukaryota; kingdom Viridiplantae; phylum Streptophyta; class Magnoliopsida; order Asparagales; family Amaryllidaceae; genus Allium; species Allium fistulosum. The sequence goes on from CM060907.1 coordinate 860,052,510, forward strand.
CTGTTTTAGAAACTGGTGAGTAAAATTTTAAACTAAAATTTAAATAAATATGGAAATCTCTGCGCTTATGATTGTTATATGTTTATATGTATGTGCAAGTTCTTTGTGAATCTATGATATGTGCATATTTGTTGTTTTATAAATTTCTCTGATTTTGTTCAAGACTCTGTCTTTAACCTGTTAACATGAGATGCCTTCAGTTTGATGCAGATGACCTATGGTTGAAGTAACTTGTGAAGTATGTATGTTGAATGTGTTGATATGATGATTTTTAAACTCTGGAAACAAGTGTGTATGAATAGTAAATTTCTGTAACCATCTCTGTTTCTAAATTCTAGAAATTTTAAAACTTAGTTCAAACTACAAATTTCTTCCTACTCTAATCTTCTTTAGGCTTAAGAAATTAAAAACAAAGTTGTTGTTTAAAACTTAAATAAACTTTTAAAAATAGTTGCGAGAATTTTAGCTAGAAAACATTATCTGGAAAATTTAAAAACACAGAGAACTTGAGAAAAAGTTAAAAACCAAACATTGAAATTTGGTGATACAAATATATATCTGGAATAGTAGATGGGAGATGGGATTTTTAAGATCAAGCTTAAATTTTTTAATGAAGTAGTGAATGTGATACTTAGAGATGTCTGAAAAGTGGGTTTTTGAGGTCCTCTGGTGATCTGGTGGGTCTGGGAAGTTGTCGTACTTTCTGGAGATGGTAGGACGAGCGGGGACTTCGACAAAATTGTCCGATGGTGATATATGTTAGAGGGGAGGTGACGATTGTCATTCGAAGTTTTTAACCCTAGTTTCTAACGGGGATGGGTTTTTGTCTCGCGCGGATCCTCTGGTTGATCGAGTTCAACCGGGCTTAGGGGGATGGAAGGGGGTGAGCTGACGTAGGAGTGGCCAGAATTTCGTGACCACCGGTGGACGAGGTGGCGAGGACGAGGGGTTGTTCCAGGTTGGTCGTTTCCTGTTTTTCTTGTTCCAGGTTTGGGTTGAGTCTCGAATTTCGAATTCGAGATGAAATAGAGGGAGCTGGTTGTCGGGATGGAGTGCGGGGATGATCGTAGATGGGGAATGTCGTTGAACTCGATCGGAATCGATCGAGATTCGCTGTGCACGTGCACGGTGATTTCCTGGTGGATGATGAGAAGTCTGGGTAGCAGGCAAATGGTACTCGAGTTTCTCGAGTAAATGGAAGAAATGGTCTGAGTTTTTACGTGTTTGACACGAAGCAGTATAGGGGAGGCTCGGGTTGTTTTGTGGTGTTGCTAGTTTAAGCCTGTAAGGTTTTAAGTTGTGAAATTTTAAAGACAGGGTTTAAACTAAGTTTAAAACCAAAAAGAAGAGATAGGATTCAAATTTACTTTGTCTCCTAGTTTTTGATAAATATAAGTTTTATAAAAATAAAATGATTTAACAACTTAAAAAATGTTTAAGTATATTTTAAAGAGTGTTAAATTTTGCTAAGTTAAAATTTACAATTACTTTGAATCTAAAATTTTAAATGAGAATTTGATTATTAATAAGAAAATGCTTTACCTTTTAAATAAATGTAGATTTAAAGATTTGTAATTATTAAGTTAATTAAAATAAATAATTAACTAATTGGATTAATTAATGATGGGATTAATTAATTTAGTAATTAAAGTTAAATTAGTTAATTAAGGTTTGAGATAATTAATTGGTAATAAATGGATATTTAAGAATCATTAATGAAACAAGAGTTGAATTTTAATCTATGGTTATTAATTAATAAAGTAAGCAAGAATTAAATTAAGTTATATTGAATACTTAATTAATTAAATAATCAAGGATTTATTTATGAATTAGTAAGATAAAATTTAATTGTAATTAATAATAAATCTTAATTTAATTACTTTGGAAAAGTAATTTAAGAGGTGTTAATAATTAATGAAGGTGATTAACTAGAATGATTAAATAATGAATTAATATGATTAATCTTGATAATTAATTGGATTATTAATCAATTATGGATTAATTAAGTATAATTTACTTATGGAAGTAATTAAGAAATTTCTCATTTTAATTAATTAAGTTTAATATAACTGGTTTAAGTTAATTAACTTGGTTTAATTAATTTAAATAACCATTTGATGATGTGATGAGTATAATTACTTAAGGAAGTAATTAATTGTGAATGATTTTAAATTGAAAGAAATTTGGGTATAATTACTTTGTATAAATTAATCAAGGGATTAGTTAGAGAATAATTAATATGGAGTGATAAAACTATTTATTGAAGTAATTAAGGAAGTTAATTACTGAATGGAGTTAATCAAGGTGATTAACAATTTGTTTTAATTAAAGATAAATTGCTAAATGAAATAGTTGTAATTGGAGATCATTTAATTATTATAATTAATGATGTAATTTAGAATGATTTATTTTGAAATAATTAATAAAGGGAGGAATTCATTAATGTAATTAATTAATAAGTACTGTAATTGATTTTAGTAATTTAAAGGTTACTTTCTATATTTGGTATAAGATAATTAATTGGTAAAATAATAAAAGGATAATTACTTAAATGTAATTAAAAATAATTAATCGAGGATGATTAATTAAGATGGAAGTAGGAAATGAGTAATTAATTGACTTGTAATTAATAAATGGTTAAGTAAGCAAGGTTAATATTGATGAAGTAATTAATTTGATTTACTTTAAATTAATTAGAGATTTGTAATTAATTTAATTCATTTTAAATTAATTATAAATGGTGTGATTATTAATCCTTGTTTATATATGATGGATGACATTTATTTCCTTGATTGATTGTGATCTCAGATATGAGATGAGTGATATCTATTGTTATATGGATGCTTGTTTTAAAGTATGATAATATTGATTATCTGATGAGCTATGGATTATCTGTTTATGATATTGGTGTGATTATCCATTGTTATATTGTGATTTATCTATCTATGGTATATAGATAATTGAATTAAACTATTTTAACTTTAAAACAACTTGGCCTTAAAAGACACGTTTTGGATTTGATGAGACCGGGATCGGGTTTTCCATATTTGGAAGTCCGAAAACCACATCGATCCAAATTAACGATAGGTCGTGAATCTCAAGTGAAGATGAAGATTCAGAGTGCAAGGGTTATTGTCGTTAACTCTGAGGGTGATTCCAAAATGAGTGTAACGAGATAATACCTTCGGTTTCGTTCGAACCCGGAACGAACTTGTATGGATTGAATGCTTTCAGAACATCGTCAGGTGGACGATGAGCATTCTAAGAGATGTGTTCTCTAAAGGTAATCGTAGCCTCAAGCCTCATCAACCGGGAATGGCTAAAACAGGGGATGTGCAGCAAGGTTAGTGGGTTGCACCCAAGTAGGACGAGATTACCCCTGTCTAGATGTCCCTTATTTTCGGCTTTGTGTGTGGTTGATCATGACAACCGTGGGGTGTCTTGTCCGGGAATTATCCACTAAGGGATGTTCCGGCCTTGTGTTGCAGGGGAGCGGGCATACTCCTCGGTACGACGATCTAGGCCACGTACTGTGACGGGCGGTACCCCAGTAGCCCAGCCATTGTATGGAATCCAATCTCCAATAAGCGCCGTACGTATTAGTTGTGCCTAACTGTGTTGGAATGTGAGATGTAAGCATTTCAGCTATTTCTGTATTTTACTTGAAAACCCTAGACATTATTATAATATCACTGGATTTCCTATTGAACTGTTTTGGTTAGCGTAAGGTAAAAACTTTTCCATGTTTATGTGTGGGAAGTCTTACGTGATACCTTTTGTTTCAAATGATTTTTAAAGTTAAGCAACTTTAACCGTTTACTCATACCAGACCCATGTCTGACCCGGAGTTTATTTCTGTTTTTCATAAACTCTCGGGTACCCAAATTTTTATGGGTAGCCAAGGGATTCAGGTTAGCTTTGACGAATTCTAGAGGAGCAATGGAGCAGGAGGCTTCAGCGTATAGATATATATATATATTGGTTCCGCTGTGTTAGTGTTTATTCTGTATTTCCGCTGTGTTGTATCTCTATGATGTGTGAGTTGTATTAACTAGACAGGTGTTATAACTGTGTAGTATGTGTTGTATTATCTGTGTGACTCTGATGTATATGATATTATGTATTGTTTTAGGTGATATATTATATTTTATTCATTCCGCTGTTGAGATTCTGATGTTGTTTCTTCTTCTTCTCTATCTTTTCTACTTTCTCACCTCTTTCTTTCTTAAAAACGATACGATTTCCTGGGCATAGGAAGTCGGGTCGTGACAACTAGGCTGCCCGTGTAGAAATAATAGGCACCCAGAGTTTAGGAAAGAAAACAATAAACTCCGGATAAGTCATGGGACTGGTATGAGTAAACAAAAACAGTTGCATTTACAGAGACTAGATTTATAAAAGAATTTTCGGTATGCTTTTTAAAAATGGAACTACCATAAGACCTCCCACCACAGACACAATGCAAACACAGAATTGGAGGAGATTTCTTCTTATGATAATTAAATATGCTTGGTACGAGAAATTTCTTTAATATTATTTCTAGTGCATAGTGTATAAAACCATTTTCGGAAGTATAATATCAATCCTAGCCAGCATAGGTACCATGATACTATGCCTACTTTAGCTACCACCTGAGGTGGCAGGTAATACAACTGCAATCGTAAGGGGTTCGTATTGGTGAATGGATTTCCAACAATGGTCAAGCTAAGGAACTTCCTGGGCCACATGAGTACGCCTCTGGAAAGACGACCCAAGAACCTAATCGGATCTCTGCCAACTCAAGGCCGGGTTACCCCTAACTGGGTAACTACTGACACGAGTATGCCATCTCCCAGTTGTAACCAACCTTTAACCGGGGCCCCAGCAACAAATCACAAAGTAAGATATATATATTTGCGACATCCACATAAGTTAAGTATCTGGGCTCCATACCATGATACCACTTCTATCCAGAAGGAAATGAACATACCCTAAGGGGCGCTACCCCCAATAACCTTGCCGGATCTTTCCTGTTTTGACCATTCCGGGGTGTGAGGTTCGACGAAGTCTCGTCCATAAAGCTACGCTTTTCACAAAGCCATGCTTTGGGTCAACAGATGATCAAAGTAATGATCACAAAGATAAATGATCAAACAAATGATCATATCACAAATGATCAAACAATGATCATCACACAGCAACACTCAGCATGTCACATTACCAAATTGGGAGTATATCGCTGATAAATTTCAACTACATAACCTCTGAGCTCGTACGTCTCAGAGAAGGATGTTAAGCTAAGAAAATAAATTCTCCGCCACCAAACAGAAATGTATTTGAAAGAAATCGGCTTTATATCTCAAAGTGTAATGTCAGACATGTAACCATACAAGTCTGTTCCGGGTTCGAACAGAACCGAAGGCACTTCCAAAGAAGTCCTTGCAATTCGGGCGTCCAAAATCCCGATCGGATTCCCCATCACATATGGAGAACTCTATACCGGAGCAACTCAGTGCAGAGTCATTCGACAGGTTATCCTATCATTCTTGAAGACACCCGGTCTTCACCACCAGTCTTCAAATGCTATCCATTTCGACGTATCACTTATTCGGAATGGGTTATACGACACAAAGGTCCTCCCCCGGCTAAACCGAATAGTGAGAGTTAATTTCAAAAATAGGTGGATATGTTGTTCACAAAAATTCATAGATTCGATGTGGGTTTCGGATAACTAACTGAAATCCGAACCCCTGTCGCATCGAAGTTTAAATGCCGTTTTACGGCCAACAGGGTTTTCACATCAATACAGAACAAACACAAACACAGTGTAGTACATAGTAATCTACATTACATAGTACCACATACAGAACATAAATATCAATATAGTGCACATCAATCGTAAATCATTTTCCAATGCGGTTTAAATAAATTAACCACACAATTATTTTTATCTATTATTCCAAATCAATGATTTTGATAAATTAATTCAAATTTTTATTAACTTGTTTTATTAATTATTTCTTAATTTTTACTCACTAATCACTTAATTATTTATAAATTACCAAATAAATAAATCCTTAATTAATTACTTAATTATTTAATTTCAAATTGATTAAACACTAAATTCATAATATGTATCTTTAAATACAAATTTATTAAATCTTAAATTACTTTAGTTAATTACATTCTTAATTAACTTATACTTAAAATTAATTTTTAATTTTACATTTGCAAATCTCTTTTAATAAATTTTAAAAAAAATCTTAACTTAAAACTTGTCAACGTTATTTACTTTATAAATACTGAACTTTGTTAACAAAATAACTTAAAGTAATTTAGGCTAGCCCCTAGAAAATGGACCCGAGGCAGATACCTGTTTGACTCGAGTAAAACTCTCATTCCTGTTCCCTGAGTCCCCCTTCTCTTCCTCGTACCTTACTTCTTCTTCTACTCTATCTTTCTCTTTTCTTTTTATTAGCTTAAGTTATAAACTGCAGTATATCGCACACTCACGAACATACCCAGGTAATCGAAACATTTCCCCCCATCCTACTCGAGTTTCATTCGAGTCGAAACAACCTCCGATATCACTGACACACCCATGCCACCGTGCATGTGCATGGTGGTTTGTCGCGACTCCGATGATCACCACGATCATCGGCAAGTCAGTAATCCTATACCCACTCGAAATCAAACTTCGATTCGACCAAAAAAAAATCGAAATCGAAAATACACAGTTCGAACGAAATTGGCAAATATCCTTACTAACTCAAATCGCCTCGTCCACCATCGTACTGACCATCTGAGGCGCCAAAAATTCGTCCACACCTCGACAACACTCCCAGCAACCCTCCCCCAAAGCCTCGAACAACTCGATCCCGTTGTGAAGACGAACTCGACACATTGCAGTTATGAACAAAAACAGGAACTCAAACCCTAAATCCATCTCGTTCAACCCATTCATGTTTTTGAAAAATATTTCAACAAATTTTCCAACATCCCTGATGTTAAAGCATGCTTCAATACGAATTTCAATATTTATAAATGATTTTATCATCAGAAATTCGTAAAAATACCATTTTTGTTCATATACAAATTTCTCTGAGAATACCACACTAAAAATCTAAATTTTTGTTTTAAAATTCCTGCCTTGCAGTATCGATTCAATAAATATTCTCGAATTAATATTTTTTTAACAATTTTTTTTATCAAAGATCAGTTGAATGCCTGTAAAACAAGGTTACAGTGAGAATAACTTACTGTATGTTTAAATAACTTTGCAAAATCTTGTTTGAGAATTAAAAAAACTTGATTATTTGAAAAACCAAAGCTTGTCAGTGATTAACAGCAAATGGCCTTTAGTTTTGAAAACAAATATAATCCCTGTATAATTTTTTTTCAGAGAACACAGAGCATCACTACAATATTATCATACTGAAGCATGAACAAAGCAGTTTATAAATGAAGTTTTGAACTAGTTTTGTCACATACCAAAATTTTCGACTTTCGAAAATTCGACATCGATACTCACTTTATCGACCGCCGAGCAATCGAGTGCCGGAAACTCCAATAGCGATGGTTTTAAATAGAAGAAAAAGGCAAAAGAAGAAGAAAACAGAAGAAGAAGGAAGAAAGCAGAAGAAGAGAGAAGAGAGAAGAACAACAGAACAACATCAGAAACAGAGACAATATCAGAATCTCACATATCGCAGCGGAACAATATATAATAAATAAATGAATATCATTTAAAACAAAGAACTGTACATTTCATACATTACATCAATCATCAGAGTCAATATACAACTCAATACAACAATGGACAGTTATATAACTTGTCCTCATACAGAATACACAGCGGAATAAATAATATCAGATACAAATACTACGTCTCGCCGTCCAGCTTGCTTCCAAAGCTCCAGAATATCCAGAATATCCTGATAACATAACTCTAGGCTGCCCGTGTGGAAATTGGTGGGCACCCAGAGTTTAGAAGGGAAACAATAAACTCCGAGTCAGTCATGGTGACTGGTGTGAGATCGTAAAACAGTTTATCTTTAAAGCAAACAACAGGAAGATTTAAAAATCAATTTCGCAATGCTTTTGAAAATGAAACTACCATAAGACCTCCCACCACACACACAATGCAAACGCAGAATTGTGGAAGATTTCTTCTTATGATAGTCAAAGATGCTTACTACGCAAAAAATCAAATCATTTTGGATATTATTATTAGTGCATAGTGGAAAAATATTTCGAAAGTAGAATATAAATCTTAGCCAGCATAGGTACCATTATAGTATGCTTACTATAGCTACCATATTAAATGGCAGGTTCTACAACTAAAACCGTACAAGTCACGTATTGTTTTGTTTGGATTTCCAACAAATGGTCAGGCTAAGGAACTTCTTATTCCACGAACAGAACGCCTCTGGAATGACGTCTCGAGAAATAACCTAACATTACGGTTAGATCTCTGCCAACACAAGGCCGGGTTACCTCTGCAAAAATAGGTAACTACTGACACGCGTATGCCATCCCCCGATCGTAACCGATCTTCCCGAGGACCCCCGATTCGCAACAAACCACATAATATAAATGCAGCAACCACATAGGTTAAGTATCTAGGCTCCATACCATGATACCACCTCTATCCAGAAGGAATGACATACACTAAGGGGTGCTACTCCCTAGAACCTTGCCGCATCCTTCCTGTTTTGACCATTTCCGGGATGTGAGGCTCGACGAAGTCTCGTCCACAAAGCTACGCTTTCTACAAAGCCATGCTTCGGGTCAAACAAATGATCAACCTATGATCACAAAGATATAAGATCAAACAAATGATCATATCACAAATGATCAAACAACGATCATTTCACAGCAACACTCAGTATGCCACGTTACCAAATTGGGAGTATATTGCTGATAAATTTCAACTACATAACCTCTGAGCTCGTACGTCTCAGAGAAGGGTGTTAAGCTAAGAGAATAAATTCTCCACCACCAACAGAAATGTATTTGAAAGAAATCAGCTTTATATCTCAAATTGTAACGTCAGACACACAATCCATACAAGTCTGTTCCGGGATCGAACAGAACCGAAGGCACTTCTCACGAAGCCCTTGCAATTCCGGATAATTTTCAATCACGTCCTGTAAGGACCCGCCATTTTTGACCGTTCAAGTCGACAATAATCCACACATGTCCAACTCAAACCGTTCAAAAAGGCAGATGGTTATTGGGGTTAAATAAGAAAAGGAAAGAAAGAACAGAAGCTAACTCAGAATCTTGCAGCGGAAGGAACAAGATATAATAATAAAATAACAGTTCATGAAGCTGTTAAATAAATAAATTTGATTATTATTATACATCATAAATCAGAGTTACATACATATCAGAGATAATACAATAATGCAGCGGAAAAATAATATGGTAGTAGAATACAAATGATGTAATACCAAACTCCGTCTTCGTCCTCCAAAATAGATCTTCAACCTTATCTGAAATGCTTAGGCTGACCCGAGCGTAATGAAAAGACAAAACACTCGAGTCAGGACTAAAATATCTCATGTAAGTCAAATCGAATAAGAAAATATGAGTGTGACGGCGTCAGAGATGTTTACGGGGTTTGACATCTCTTATCCAGTGTCAACGTGAGTGCAATAACTTAAGAGATGTTACAGGATTTTCCATCTCTCAAGGATCCGTTAAACTATCTACTATGTAGTACAATACGCTATTATAATATGTCTACATTAAAGTAAAAGTATTAAAATAGCGTTAAGTCATGGCCCATTCCACCCTTAACACATTTTTATTCCCAAGAGCATATACAAGACCGTAGTTTCCCCAAAACCGGAAGTCACCAGAGGGCAATCCATATGCTAAAGGTACAAACAAAAACGTAGTGGTCACGAATAGGATAATCAGTATGACAAGGTACATGAGGCGATACCAACTAGGATACTAGTAGTTGCCTGATCCGGACTGATGTTGGGCATAGCAGCTACTACCCCAACACTGCGAAACAACACTCCCAAATCGAAGGGTGCACCCAAATCGAATCACAAAAGTAATAGACATGGTAACGAAGGAGTGTGTCCGCTAGAGATGGCGATCCTCAATGGCCCGGCGCGGCTCCTGTTTTAGTCATGTCAGGGGTCATTCAATATCATTCTCTTTCTTCAGTCAACGCGTTCACCAAACCATCCACTTCGTTCTGGATCAACACTCCGCGTATACTAGTTATTAAAGTGGTTTTCGGTAGCGACAGAGAGTATGTCCATATCCGATCCCGGTCTCTTTAATAACTACGTATTATTACACCGATGGCTCTTTTACATTTCAAAATCAATTCATAATTGATATCAAAATATCATATTCGCTTCAAAAATCAAATCCATTTCAAATATCATCATATCTTACTCAAAATGTAAGATTCCGTTCAAAATCATTTTCGCCTCAATATCTCATTTCAATTTCAAAATCGTCATATCTACTCAAAATATACGATTTCATTTCAAAATCATTTTCGCCTCACTATCTCATTTCAATTTCAAAAGTGTCATATCTACTCAAAATATACGATTTCATTTCAAAATCATTTTCGCCTCAATATCTCATTTCGATTTCAAAATCATTTTTCGCCTCAAATTCCACAAAACGATTCACATAAACTCAAATTCCAAAATTAAAATTTAATCAAATTTCAAATCATCAATTTCAACTCGATTCAGCTTCTCAATAAACCATTTCAAATTATCAATTTCAAATACATATTTGAACCATAAATTAAACAATTTCACTTTCAATATATTTCGAAACTTTAAATATTTCACATTTCAAAACAGCTCATATATTTATATAAGAATATAAGATTCGCTTTAAAACCATTTCGTATTCAAATTAGAATATACTTCAAATTAAACATCCATATTAAGTAATTTACTTAATTTCTGGAACAATTCCAATTCAATAAACTTTGATTAACATTCGGATTTCAAGAATTCATTTAAGTATTACATTCCAAATCAATTTCAGTTCAAATCCTATTCAATCAATTTTATCTTCAATTTTAATTCAATAGTTTCAATTTAGTCAAATTCACAAATTTCTTTGAATTTCAATTAAATTCCATATTAATTAAATCTCAATTTCAAATCAATTTTCAATTCCAAACTCAAACTTGAAATATCATTTCATATAAATTTTCTTAGAAATATTAAGAGTTCGATTAAAAGTCCAATCTTTTAAAACAAATCAACTTTCGAAAATTTACGCCGTACTTCAAACTTTTCTTAAAAATCTAAACTTCGAATAATTAAACAATTTCATTTACCAAGTTTAAATTCCAACATCTCGAGCTTCAATTCAAAATAATTCAATTTCCATAAATTGGATTTTTATTCTTAAAATCAATTCATTTAAATAATTTCAAAACAACTTTTAAAATCATTTAATTTAACCAACCCGGTGTCCGTATATAATTCTCTAACCTATGGCCAAGTGGTTAGTTATTTCAATTAAATGTCAGGGATGAATATATATTACTTAAACCAATCACAGTGTCATGTGCATGTATAACAGGATATATATAAGCAAATAAACATCCAAACATTTAAATATCAACCAATAACATCCATCGAAATACATCATCCAATAGACAATACAATTCACGGCAATTTCATAGTTATCAATGTCAGGTAATTTAATCGCAATTCAATTTTTAATTTCAATTTGACTGTCAATTTAATTTTCAACGGTGAATTCAAATGACAATCTATATGACAATTAAATTTTATCAAACAACGACAAATAAAATTCATATCACTTCATAATGTCATATTTAACTACCATAAATTATTTTAGTCAATTTTGAGCGTATAAACACTCACCTTGATTTTCTGTTGTCGCCGAGACGTTCCGGTTTGGAACTAAAACTGGACGACGCCCAACTTTAGCCCAAATTTCCACTGTCTCCAAACCCATCCAAACCAGTTTCATTTCGAAGCTCTCGTCATTACGATCGCATCGCAAAAAGTTTCGTTCCAATCGGACCTCGTATGAAAAAGTTATGCTATTTTAAAGTTTACACGAATTTAAATAAACAATTTCAGCTTTTAATTTAAATTTCAAACCCTAGCTTCAGATCTGGCCGTTCGTTTCTGCATCTTCAGATCTGGGCCGCACCTTCCCATCATCTTCTTCAACGTGAAAACACGTTCACCAAAATCCATTAGCCGCCATCTTCAAGCAATTTTCACGACCACACCGAACAGCTTGAAGACGATCAGGGACCACCACCACACGCGCCACCACACGAGCCACCAACGCCCGGAATAGCTTGAAGCTCGGCTGCCCCTTTGGCCTCGAAATGTGTGAAAAACGCAGCAGCTTCGAGCTTGATTTCCCGTTGATCCGTTGCTCCGTTTTCGATCATCTCTGTATGGATTTGAAGCTCTCGCAATGCTCTACAAGTTTGTAGTTGACAACTTCCTCTAATTCCTTACGGATTGAGAGAGATTAAGGGAAGAAAGAAGATGAAATTCTGGCCATTGGCTGTAAATGTGGCGGCTACAAAGAGAAACCCTAGTTCTTTTACAAAATGAAATAAGTGAGGGGCTTTTATAGAAAAATACGCGACACTATTCATCCGAAATTTTCCGAACTCCAAACGAAGCGTGCCGGCTAGCGTTTCTAAGGTTTTACCCCCATTCCGGACGCAATGGAACTAGTCCCAAGGCCTAATTCAATCGTATGTGGAAGATAGCTTTTTGAAGTCGATTATTTTAATTAACGACGTTAAATTTCTACGCGTTTCAAGCTCGCACGACCAAACGACAAGTCCGATTGCTACGAAAATTGAAACCTTACAATAATTCACTGTTACGGATCCAATGAAACTAGTTTCGTCGAAATCCAAGACAGTTGTAAAAATGGCTATTTCTACAGTCTAATTTCAATATAAAATTCCCAATTTTAAATTATTAACTTTTAAATCAAATTTCAATTGTTCCCAAATTTCTTTTTTTTTAAATTCACAATAATTAACAATCTTTTACAATGCAGTTTCCTGTTATAAATCCAGTATAAAAGATTACATTAGATTCAGCGTTCAATTATATTATAATTCAAATTCAAGTTGTTTAATTCCAATTAAATTCTTTTATTTCGATTTACACTTTCATTATTGAATCAACCATTTACTTATACAATATTATCAATAATTTATAATTCATTTACTTTCATTTCTTCAGCTATCATCTTATTTAAATTCACAGTAATATTAAATTACATTCATTTACGTTGATTTCAATATTATAACTTCAATATTAAATGTAACATTTTATTTATTTCGTTGTTTACAATCAAATTCAATTCGTTTCAATTACTTGTTACATTCAAATTTAAATCTTTACTTACGTTCAATTACAAGTTAACATCTTTATCGAATTACAGTTTCAGTTATTATCTGCTTTCAATCAACTGTAATATTAAGTTACATTTATTTATATTAGTTTCAATAACATAAACTTCCATTATTAAATCTACCATTTTATTTATTCTTTGTTTACAATCATAACCAATTTGGTTTACAATCAAATTCAATTCATTATTTACATTCATTACAAGTTAACATCCATATTTAATTTACAAATAAGTGATTTCAGAATTCAGTTTTGTATTTTAACTTGTAATTCGCATTTAACAACACAAAATTTTATTTCCTTCGGATTTTTATCCAAAATTTTCATTTTCATTCGTATTTTTAAAGTGTTAAAAATACGGGTCGTTACATTCTCCCCCACTTAAAACTTTTCGTCCTCGAAAAGGAACGGAGAAGGGAAAACCATCATTTAGATATAATTCATTCAAAATATTCTACTTATTTGCAAAATTTAGTTATAGGATTTTTTTTTTCCACAAAATTATCTAACTCCCGGATTTTTGAAAAATTTCGGCAGCACCTCCTTTGCGCGGCTAGGACCGAAAAATTTCACAGTGGTAATAATTGCATGATATACATCTCATTACAAGAATGAGACATCCCAAAACATGGGGAACACAATAATATACCACAAAATAAACTGTAATCCGAGAACGTACCTTTTATTAAGCGTTTATTAGCATTTTAACTTACATTTTGCATTTAGCGCAGATGCGAGCTCCATACGAAGCGCAACCCCTTTGCTACCTACTAAAATGCTCAATAACCAAGTTAGAACCATGCATATAAAGATAGATCGATATACTTATCATAAACAACACACATATAACATGTTTATCTTCAAAACTGAAATTCCAATTCCAGGACAGCAAACGAATCCCAGTTTTTTGTCACCTAAACGATAAAATTTGACAATGGAATCTAAACAAAAGTTGTTGCATTCGTTTCAGGCTTTCCGGAATGTCCAAAATCATTGAATTCGGACCTTCCTTTCAAAAGTTACGACCGTTTTACTAAATAGATACGCTTCAGCCTGGCAATGAATTGCGCAGGTCAGCGACGTTTGGTCACGCTTTTGACCTTCTAAATGACAGCAAAATACCAAATGCTTAAAACAAAAGTTTTAGCTTAAGTTCTAAACTTTCCAGAAAGTGCAAGATCATCAAAATCCGATACACCAGTAAAAAGTTATGGTGAAAATACTAAGGGTATGTGCTTCAGATTTTTACTTCGCCCAGGCCAGCGACTAATATTGGTGTTTTAAGCCTAGTGGATGAAGGTATTTATCAGAACATTCTAAACGAAAGATGTAGCACAGTTTCTAGGCTTTCCGAAAAGTCTAAGATCGTCTCATTTCGTCTAGCCATTTAAAAGTTATGGTTATTTTCGTTTCAGCATATATTGGACAATTTTGGGTTTTTCCAAAATTTGCTTTTATTATTTCAAAGTACAAACCATCAAACTTCAAATTTTCTAAAGAAACAATCATAAACACAAAGTCATTTATTTTCTTATTTATCCATGAAATAAGTTTACATTCGATTTGTTTCCGATTTATTCAAGTTTGTTTCATTCATAATTTAAATTCAAGTCAATTTGCTTCAATTTAATTTGAATTCAATTATATTTAATTTCACTTTGCTTCAAATTTGAATTTAATTATTTAAAATTTTTTATTCCGTTTATTCAATTCCATTTACACTAATGAATTCTATTTAATCAATTACCATCCATCTAACGACCAATGCATATCAAACATTAATATCCATCCAAAATCTACACTAAATCAATTATACATTTCCAAGTCAAAATTTTAATTACATACACTTCCAAGTTTATTGACATTTAGGTTTATTCAAATTTAATTAGTTTCCATTTAGTAATTTTATATTTCATTAATTTAAAATTTTATTCATTCACTTGTATATATCATTCATTTTACAGCTTAAATTTCTTTTATATTTACAACTATCAATAGATCTTCACATTTTATTATTCACTCTCACACTGGTATATTATTCCTCTACTTATCCTTATTAGCATTTTAATCTTTTTAAGTATTTGGTAAGTTATAGTTATGCAAATAGAATGTAGTTAAACAACATACAACCTCTTTTCATTCAAAGTTGAATTTTCAATTAATTAATTCTTAAGTCATTACTTAAATTTCACTATAATTTAATTTCACATTTACATTCACATATAGTATTTCCATTTTATATTAACATAATTGTGAATCACCCTTAAATGTTAATTTAAATTCCAATTATTTACTAACAATTTTATTTATATTTA
Organism: Allium fistulosum; assembly: GCA_030737815.1. NCBI lineage: Eukaryota > Viridiplantae > Streptophyta > Magnoliopsida > Asparagales > Amaryllidaceae > Allium > Allium fistulosum. The sequence continues at coordinate 860,068,228 of CM060907.1, forward strand.
CAAACCATTAATTAAATGCATATTTCATTATTCAAACCTAAACTTGTATACTATCCAATTAACAATTCATATAACATTTTTGAACTTCTTAAATATTTTGGTAAGTTATATTTATGCTATAGAATGAAATTTAATACTATGCGAGTTTTACAGTTTCAATTTTATTTTAAATTCATAATTTCCTAATTCTAAGGATTTCTACTTCAATTGATATTATCACTTAGCTCTTAGGTTCATTTCTCATTTCACAATTTAGAAGTTCCGTAATGATTCAAGTATTTGTTTATCTCAATAGTTTAAAGTCATTAAATATTAAAGAACTTAAGAATTTCATCTCCGGTTTCATTTCAAATCAAGTTTGAAATAATATATACTTATATTAATGTGTATCAAGTCATACTATAGAGAATACAAAATAAAATTCAATTTTAATCAAAACAGGATTTAGAAAAAGCTATTAAGTGATCTCCCCCACTTAGACTCTCGAAAATAAACGTCGATGATGCGTGCACTCATCACTGAAATCCTTCTCTAGTGTCAAGAGGGGAGTATAATACTTACTTCATTTGAAATCCTTTGAAAACAATTTCTAATCGAATATACTACCATATAATACTTATATTATACATTTCAAATTTTTGTTAATTAATTTTCAAAACACCGGAATTTAAATTCTCCATCTTAATTTAAATTCATTTTTATTTCATTTTATTTACCATTTATATTCATTGTCGATCATATTTATAAGTTTCATTTCTTAAAATCATCCAATAGTCAATAGTTAGAAATATTGACTAATCAACAATAAACGATGACAATCTAATATTATCATCTCCTAACAACCAATACAATCAAAATTTATAAATTTTCAAGATAAGTCTTTTATATATAAAATATAATCCAAAACAATATTATGTCAATCTGTCCTATTCGAGTGTTTAGAAATTCCTATCGATGCCTTGGCGTCCCAAGTACCAACCAGAATTCATAAATACTCAACGGAACAAATTAACACAATATAAAATCATTTTTATATCAAAATTACAAATACACTCTCTCATATACACTCAACTCATTCATATAGTTTACCTCTATTTCAATGAGTTATTCCCCACTAGAGCCAAGGTTTATCGCTAAACCAAAGCTCTGATACCAACTGTAACGACCCGCCATTTTTGACCGTTCAAGTCGACAATAATCCACACATGTCCAACTCAAACCGTTCAAAAAGGCAGATGGTTATTGGGGTTAAATAAGAAAAGGAAAGAAAGAACAGAAGCAAACTCAGAATCTTGCAGCGGAAGGAACAAGATATAATAATAAAATAACAGTTCATGAAGCTGTTAAATAAATAAATTTGATTATTATTATACATCATAAATCAGAGTTACATACATATCAGAGATAATACGATAATGCAGCGGAAAACTAATATGGTAGTAGAATACAAATGATGTAATACCAAACTCCGTCTTCGTCCTCCAAAATAGATCTTCAACCTTATCTGAAATGCTCAGGCTGACCCGAGCGTAATGAAAAGACAAAACACTCGAGTCAGGACTAAAATATCTCATGTAAGTCAAATCGAATAAGAAAATATGAGTGTGACGGCGTCAGAGATGTTTACGGGGTTTGACATCTCCTATCCAGTGTCAACGTGAGTGCAATAACTTAAGAGATGTTACGGGATTTTCCATCTCTCAAGGATCCGTTAAACTATCTACTATGTAGTACAATACGCTATTATAATATGTCTACATTAAAGTAAAAGTATTAAAATAGCGTTAAGTCATGGCCCATTCCACCCTTAACACATTTTTATTCCCAAGAGCATATACAAGACCGTAGTTTCCCCAAAACCGGAAGTCACCAGAGGGCAATCCATATGCTAAAGGTACAAACCAAAACGTAGTGGTCGCGAATAGGATAATCAGTATGACAAGGTACATGAGGCGATACCAACTATGATACTAGTAGTTGCCTGATCCGGACTGATGTAGGGCATAGCAGCTACTACCCCAACACCGTGAAACAACACTCCCAAATCGAGGGGTGCACCCAAATCGAATCACAAAAGTAATAGACATGGTAACGAAGGAGTGTGTCCGCTAGAGATGGCGATCCTCAATGGCCCGACGCGGCTCCTGTTTTAGTCATGTCAGGGGTCATTCAATATCATTTTCTTTCTTCAGTCAACGCGTTCACCAAACCATCCACTTCGTTCTGGATCAACACTCCGTGTATACTAGTTATTAAAGTGGTTTTCGGTATCGACAGAGAGTATGTCCATATCCGATCCCGGTCTCTTTAATAACTACGTATTATTACACCGATGGCTCTTTTACATTTCAAAATCAATTCATAATTGATATCAAAATATCATATTCGCTTCAAAAATCAAATCCATTTCAAATATCATCATATCTTACTCAAAATGTAAGATTCCGTTCAAAATCATTTTCGCCTCAATATCTCATTTCAATTTCAAAATCGTCATATCTACTCAAAATATACGATTTCATTTCAAAATCATTTTCGCCTCACTATCTCATTTCAATTTCAAAAGTGTCGTATCTACTCAAAATATACGATTTCATTTCAAAATTATTTTCGCCTCAATATCTCATTTCGATTTCAAAATCATTTTTCGCCTCAAATTCCACAAAACGATTCACATAAACTCAAATTCCAAAATTAAAATTTAATCAAATTTCAAATCATCAATTTCAACTCGATTCAGCTTCTCAATAAACCATTTCAAATTATCAATTTCAAATACATATTTGAACCATAAAATAAACAATTTCACTTTCAATATATTTCGAAACTTTAAATATTTCACATTTCAAAACAGCTCATATATTTATATAAGAATATAAGATTCGCTTTAAAACCATTTCGTATTCAAATTAGAATATACTTCAAATTAAACATCCGTATTAAGTAATTTACTTAATTTCTGGAACAATTCCAATTCAATAAACTTTGATTAACATTCGGATTTCAAGAATTCATTTAAGTATTACATTCCAAATCAATTTCAGTTCAAATCCTATTCAATCAATTTTATCTTCAATTTTAATTCAATAGTTTCAATTTAGTCAAATTCACAAATTTCTTTGAATTTCAATTAAATTCCATATTAATTAAATCTCAATTTCAAATCAATTTTCAATTCCAAACTCAAACTTGAAATATCATTTCATATAAATTTTCTTAGAAATATTCAGAGTTCGATTAAAAGTCCAATCTTTTAAAACAAATCAACTTTCGAAAATTTACGCCGTACTTCAAATTTTTCTTAAAAATCTAAACTTCGAATAATTAAACAATTTCATTTACCAAGTTTAAATTCCAACATCTCGAGCTTCAATTCAAAATAATTCAAATTCCATAAATTGGATTTTTATTCTTAAAATCAATTCATTTAAATAATTTCAAAACAACTTTTAAAATCATTTAATTTAACCAACCCGGTGTCCGTATATAATTCTCTAACCTATGGCCAAGTGGTTAGTTATTTCAATTAAATGTCAGGGATGAATATATATTACTTAAACTAATCACAGTGTCATGTGCATGTATAACAGGATATATATAAGCAAATAAACATCCAAACATTTAAATATCAACCAATAGCATCCATCGAAATACATCATCCAATAGACAATACAATTCATGGCAATTTCATAGTTATCAATGTCAGGTAATTTAATCGCAATTCAATTTTTAATTTCAATTTGACTGTCAATTTAATTTTCAACGATGAATTCAAATGACAATCTATATGACAATTAAATTTTATCAAACAACGACAAATAAAATTCATATCACTTCATAATGTCATATTTAACTACCATAAATTATTTTAGTCAATTGTGAGCGTATAAACACTCACCTTGATTTTCTGTTGTCGCCGAGACGTTCCGGTTTGGAACTAAAACTGGACGACGCCCAACTTTAGCCCAAATTTCCACTGTCTCCAAATCCATCCAAACCAGTTTCATTTCGAAGCTCTCGTCATTACGATCGCAACGCAAAAAGTTTCGTTCCAATCGGACTTCGTATGAAAAAGTTATGCTATTTTAATGTTTACACGAATTTAAATAAACAATTTCAGCTTTTAATTTAAATTTCAAACCCTAGCTTCCGATCTGGCCGTTCGTTTCTGCATCTTCAGATCTGGGCCGCACCTTCCCATCATCTTCTTCAACGTGAAAACACGTTCACCAAAACCCATTAGCCGCCATCTTCAAGCAATTTTCACGACCACACCGAGCAGCTTGAAGACGATCAGGGACCACCACCACGCGCGCCACCACACGAGCCACCAACGCCCGGAATAGCTTGAAGCTCTGCTGCCCCTTTGGCCTCGAAATGTGTGAAAAACACAGCAGCTTCGAGCTCGATTTCCCGTTGATCCGTTGCTCCGTTTTCGATCATCTCCGTATGGATTTGAAGCTCTCGCAATGCTCTACAAGTTTGTAGTTGACAACTTCCTCTAATTCCTTACGGATTGAGAGAGATTAAGGGAAGAAAGAAGATGAAATTCTGGCCATTGGCTGTAAATGTGGCGGCTACAAAGAGAAACCCTAGTTCTTTTACAAAATGAAATAAGTGAGGGGCTTTTATAGAAAAATACGCGACACTATTCATCCGAAATTTTCCGAACTCCAAACGAAGCGTCCCGGCTGGCGTTTCTAAGGTTTTACCCCCGTTCCGGACGCAATGGAACTAGTCCCAAGGCCTAATTCAATCGTATGTGGAAGATAGCATTTTGAAGTCGATTATTTTAATTAACGACGTTAAATTTCTACGCGTTTCAAGCTCGCACGACCAAACGACAAGTCCGATAGCTACGAAAATTGAAACCTTACAATAATTCACTGTTACGGATCCAATGAAACTGGTTTCGTCAAAATCCGAGACAGTTGTAAAAATGGCTATTTCTACAGTCTAATTTCAATATAAAATTCCCAATTTTAAATTATTAACTTTTAAATCAAATTTCAATTGTTCCCAAATTTCTTTTTTTATTAATTCACAATAATTAACAATCTTTTACAATGCAGTTTCCTGTTATAAATCCAGTATAAAAGATTACATTAGATTCAGCGTTCAATTATATTATAATTCAAATTCAAGTTGTTTAATTCCAATTAAATTCTTTTATTTTGATTTACACTTTCATTATTGAATCAACCATTTACTTATACATTATTATCAATAATTTATAATTCATTTACTTTCATTTTCTTCAGCTATCATCTTATTTAAATTCACAGTAATATTAAATTACATTCATTTACGTTGATTTCAATATTATAACTTCAATATTAAATGTAACATTTTATTTATTTCGTTGTTTACAATCAAATTCAATTCGTTTCAATTACTTGTTACATTCAAATTTAAATCTTTACTTACGTTCAATTACAAGTTAACATCTTTATCGAATTACAGTTTCAGTTATTATCTGCTTTCAATCAACTGTAATATTAAGTTACATTTATTTATATTAGTTTCAATAACATAAACTTCCATTATTAAATCTACCATTTTATTTATTCTTTGTTTACAATCATAACCAATTTGGTTTACAATCAAATTCAATTCATTATTTACATTCATTACAAGTTAACATCCATATTTAATTTACAAATAAGTGATTTCAGAATTCAGTTTTGTATTTTAACTTGTAATTCGCATTTAACAACACAAAATTTTATTTCCTTCGGATTTTTATCCAAAATTTTCATTTTCATTCGTATTTTTAAAGTGTTAAAAATACGGGTCGTTACACGTCCGGACTTCCCGTCACTAAGGGTGATAAAACCTCTAAATCGGAGATCAGCCGATGTAGAGTAACTCGACGGTAATCCTTCCGTTTTCAAAAATATCCGGTCTTCAACACCGGTCATCAATTGCGATTCATAACGACGTATCACATATTCGGAATGGGTTATACGACCCCATGGTCCTTTCCCGGCTAACCCGAATAGTGAGCGATTATTTAAAAATAAGTGTGGCATTCAAATTCATCCAATTCACAACAAATACCTATTCAAGGTAATTATTGATAGTCGGTTATTTAACTATCAATAAAGATGCGCAACATCATCAGATTCCAAATAATTTTCCAAATTATTTATTTTCCAAAAATATCTTTACTAGATATATAACTTCCACACTTCAAAAATAAATCAACGTTTATTTTTGAAACGAATTCCCATTTCTTTTATAAATTCCATATTGAATTTACATTTTTCGAATATCTACTAATATTCGATTTTCAAATCGATTTCAATATTCATTTCCAATTTATCTTTAAGAAGATAAAATCTCAAAACGTTCATTTCATATTGGAAAAGTATTTCCTTACTTATTTAATAATAAGTATTTCACAATCTATTATTTTCAACATTTGAAAATATTTGATATACTTAAATCAAAGTTTAAGTATATAGTTCATTCTTTAAGGAAGACATTTACTATAACAACATCTATTTGAGTCAAAACGAATGTTACGTAAAACATCGTTACGACGACTCAAAATCACTAGTATAGGGATTCGGAATTAGGATAGATATATAAATCCCAATACTAGATAAAAATATTCCTTTCGGAAATCATTTACTATAACAACAGTGTTATAGTCCACCATTTCCTTCTTCCTCGAAAACGTCTATTTCAACAATAAATGTTGAAATCTATGTTTTCGATATTTAACACATTTTTAACACATCGTTAAACAATTAACTTCATTTTAAAATATCACTTCTTCAAAAATGAATCCATTTTACTTAACACTATATTCACTGTCCAAAATCGTGAATATAATTCACTTAACCCAATTTCAATCATTTATACACATTTTTATTTCAATAAAAATTTGCTATCCAAAATCGCGAACATATTTCCTTTAATAACCTTCTACATTTAATTTATCAAATTCAATTGATTTTCGAATTTATAAAACGACGTTTATAAATTCTATTTCTATTTTGTAACAACTTTGATTTATATATCTTCTTTTATTAACTTCTATAATTTACTTATCAAAATAAGTGATTTCAGATTTATAAACAACATTTATAAATTTAAATTCTATTTATAAAAACTTCAATTTATAAATCGTCTCTATTTACCAATTCAATTTATAACTAGATTTTTTTACCACAATCCATATTATAAGTTAAATACTTATAATTCATTTATTTTACAAAATCGTTTCCATTTGTAAGTTCAAAATTTATAAATTTCTTTCACTTATAAATTCTTAAAAATTCATTTTAACGCTTATAAAAACTCGTTTTATAATACCAACATTTTGAAGTTATAAATATCAATCTTGTACATCTTTTACATACATCGTTTTTAATAATTCAAAAATTCCAATTAAAACCATTTTATAAATTTCTTAACGCTTTATTTCAAAAGAAATTACTTTTTGGTTAATATTCACAAAATCTTAACTTTTATAACTTTAAAGTTTTAACGTTTATTTTTTTAAATAAATCACTTCAAAAATTTAATAAAACGTATATTTTCAAAAATCACTTTTAAAATCTCTTTTAAAGTAAAAATTGTTATTTTAAACTTCAAAACTTGAATCCAATGATGCAACGCATCAATTAGTCCCTCACAACATCAAACATCATATATCATCATATGATAACAGAATATATACCAACATCTGTAAATAAATAAATACAGTTGAGGAATCCTGTTGGATCCCTCCAACCTGTTTTCCTGCATCCAAAGACGTTAGCACAATACCAATTCCACTTCGAGGTGGAATATCGTGGTATATGGATTTTATAAAAATATCCGCTTACTAACGGCGCAATAGGGTCTCATCCGCTATACGAGGCGGGAAATCAATCAATCCAATATATACAAATGCCAATATGTATATATTGCTATATATATATAGATATATCCTACTATATCTAATATCACATCCAAATAGCAATCAAACAGTCAAAAACTGCAATTAATTTTTTTGAGTGAGAAAAATCTCACCTTAGCTTTATTAGCAATCCCATTTCCATTCCAGTTTGTTTTCTCCATTTTTAACCTTGCCTAAATAATTTATACACTTTATTAATATTCGAAATAATCGAATAACCAATTTTCATTTTGATAATTTTCATTAACCAATGATTTTATTTAAACTAATAATTTTAAATTTTAAACTATTTTCTTTCTAACAAAATATTTTTAGCAACTAAATAATTTAATAAGTTGATTGGAACAATTAAATCTCCAACCCGTTATTATTTTAAAATTAAACTAGTCGATTTAAAAATCTATTTTTTTTATAAAATCTTTCAAACATTTATTTTATTTTACCACCGTAAATAACTTTTACTATAAAATCCTCTAACTTGTATATAGAATTTTCTTCTTTCTACACATAAAATTCTCAGACTGTATATATATATATAAATTAATTTCAAAATTTACCTTACTATTATATACATACATATATATATCTGATTCTATTTTATTTTATTTTTTTAAAACAAAACTGTTTTAAACCTCACTGTTAATCCCTAATAAGTGAAATAATAATCAAACTGCTAATTTAAAACAAATTATATATCAATATTTAAAATTTAAAATTGAAGAATGTAAATTGTTTTTTTCTTCTTCTTCTAACACTTACTGTAATATGTAACATTTATAATTTAGCAAAAATGAATTTGAAAATCCTTGCAGCAACTACTTCTGTATATATGGGTAAACTACATTTATATTCTATTGTATTTTCTGTATTTAAATTAAATTTAAATTTTAAAACAAACTTCCTTATAGAAAATTCATTCATTGGTTTATAAAATTATTGTCCAGCGATATAGATATAATTTGGTTTAAATAAAAGCAAAAATTCGAGAATACCTTACTGTCGCTCGCAACTCAGATTTTATCGAGATCGAACTCGACATTTCCAGAGATCAGCACCTCCCTCATCGCGAATCACCGTGCCCAGATTGCTCGAACTCGAGCTCGACTGCCTGCTTCCATTCGCGAAGCTCGTCGCGATGCTTGTGACTCCACCTTCCAATTGAAGACGCCACCTCCTCCAGCCTAGCGCTCGAACTCCCAGAGCGACCCTCAGTTCTTGAACGCGATACGAAATCGAAGTCGACTTTGTCCCTATCCAGTTGAACTCGCGACGCTACCCATCCCCTTCGATGTCGCGCACGCCTCTATTGCCGTAGCCACCAACTACCTCACGCGCTCGCGAGAAACTCCCCCCGCCCCCTCGAATTCTCAATTCGAGTTTGAAACGACTGCTAATTTTTTTTTCTCTAACGAGGGATTTAAATTTGAAGTATACAGACGAGCGACCATTGTAAAGTAAAGAACGATGTGATTTTATAAAAGAGGGATATGTTTGTTTTGAAATAGAGCGGCCATGCTTTGATTTGAACGAGAGGATGGGTTTGCACGATCTATCGTCATGATATTAGGTGTGATTTAAGGGAGAATGTCGTGCCTTCCTTCTGATGTCGGCAACAATTTAAATATTAAAAATTTAAATTGAATTTGAATTTATTTTCAACGTGTTTATACGTCGTGTGCTCACATAACAAGTCCGAAAAATACGAAATTTGAAATCCGGTAATAATACAATATTCCAGACCCAATGGAACTGGTTTCGTCGAATTCCGAGACTGTGCCCCGGAACGCTATTTTCAAATATCAGTTCGAACGATAAAATTTCAAAACTGGACAAAATAGTTTAAATTTCAATTCTGAAGCTTTTATTATCTTCAGTGCTATCAATATAAATTTTACAAGCGTTTGAAATATTTTTCTTTAGTTTTAAATTGAAGATTCAAATTTTTATTCAACTCTCTATATATTAAATTATATAAATTTAATCGTCAAATTCAAAGTTACATTCGGGATTCAAATTAAATCACCATTCAAATATGTAAAATTAATTAAATATTTTCAATTTAATTTGTTCAAAATTCTGGGTCGTTACAGGTTTAAATAGATTTAAAACTTTTTAAAGATATGTTTTACTCACTTGATTCCAGAAATAACAGAGCTGCTTTAAATTTTTGAAACAGAGAGCTTTAAATTAAGAGGCTGCAGTTTTGATCTTCAGAAATTTGTTTTCAAGCTTGAATAAAAAAAGTGATGTTGGCTTTTATTTCTTTTTTTTTCTGTTACTATCTTGGTTTTTTGATCTTTGATAATATTTGTTGAACGAATGAAATAAAGGCAATATTCCAGTATATAAAGAAAATGTGCAGAGGAAGGTATAGGTAAGTACAATATTACTTTTGCTCAACCCATGCTTTACTCGGCTGATGATGTTAATGTATGGGCTGAGGAGTAAATAGCATTTAATGCTTGCATTAAATGAAAGCATATAACAACCATGCTGTTTGATACTTGCAGCCTATGCTGTTTGATATTTTTTTTTCTTGTTTAAATTCCCTACACACTTATGTTTTAAATGTTCCTTTCTTATGCCTACATATTGAATGTATATTTCTTTCCACTTTATCTTATATATATGTATATTGACTAACTTCTAGTGTTGAACAATTTATAAACTTTGTTTGTATTATTTGGTAAGCGTATTTTGTTTGCTTTAAACAATTTCTTGCTTATTATATGTTCTTTTCTATAATAATTATTATTATTTATTTTTTTATTTAATTCCATATAACTGTGTAATATTAATATCAACAATCTTTTTTATTTCTTTTGGAATTCTCAAATTTAAATTCAAAAGTTTAAATAATTTACCAATTTTTTTTATATTCAAAATTTTTGGGATGTTACAATATCCTCTCCTTAAGAAAATTTCGTCCTCGAAATTGAAAGAGAGAGAAACGCAAACAAAGAATATACGAATTCAGAAAAAAGGAAATGACTTACAGTTTAAGCCGAGATGTCCATTCTGCAGTTGGGATATGATTTCTTCATATTATCTTCAGTCTCCCAAGTACAGTCCTTTGGATCGCCACTCCACTGAACTTTGACCAGTTTCATAACTTTGTTTTTCAATCGCTTCTCATCACGATCAACAATTTTTATCGGTTCCCTTTTAACTGCCAAGTTAGGAGTGATTTCTAGATCCTGCTGAGCAGCTTTTTCAATAATATCATCTGGATCGTGCACATACTTCCGAAGATTAGAAATATGAAACACATCATGCACGCCAGACAACCAGTTGGGTAGCTGTGACGCCCCACCTCTATGCTCACAATAACAAAGATTATTATAAGGAATAACGTCTGCTATTGCGAAGAATAAGGCTTGTGAGGAGCGACCATCTGTAAGTTATGCCTTAGACGAGTATTGATTACATCGATAGGAGTTGTATAAATTACTCCCAAAGATATATATTCAATCCAAATCTAAAACGAAACTACAGTGGCTAAAGAAAAATTCAGAACAACTCATAATAACAACAACACTGATAGTATAAACACATCAGTACAGAAATATCAGATATATATAGCGGAAGACAAGTCTGGAATATATGCTACAACAGTCGATGGTTCACATGAACCAAATGTACATAAACATATACATCAACATACATAAGATGAGAGTCGAATAACCAAAAGAACTCCTCGAAGGCTAGACAAAAGATGATGCGATATCCCAAAAGTTGAAGCTGCTACAGAATCAGAGATAGAGACTACCCTGAAATAACTCGGTCTGACCCGAGTATTATTCAAAAAGAAATAATAAACGGATCAGTCTAATTTATTCTTATATGTGAGTGCATCATAAATAACATCAAAGTAAAATAATAATAATCTCGAATGAGACTATTCAACATAAGAAATCAACATAGTTAAATGAAGAAATCACATCAAACTCCATCAAAATCAACTTTCAAATTCACAATTGAATTCAAAACAACAATTCACAAAATCTAGAAATCAAAAATAGATAACTAGAAAATCAACATAAAAGTGGATCGATCCCAACAAATGGCGAGTTTTAGCTACGCCGCACGTGCATCAACATATGGCCGAAGCCTACCAAGTACTGTCATCATAATTTTGGCGCCCAACATATGACCCGAAGGTCCAACATATGACCCGAAGGTCTAGTACTGGTATTTGACCCGAAGGTCCATCATATGACCCGAAGGTCCATCATAGTCGCTCGAAAGCGCACAAAATCATCAAAATCATCAAACAACAAATATTTCAATTAACGAGTCCGGATTTAACCGAAATAGTAAAAGTGTGGTTCCATACTCCGCACTTTTGCTAAATCGTTTAAATCTCTTCATCGTTTCCTTGAAAGTGCAAAATTGTGTATTTTATAAAAATACATTTTACGTTTTCAAATGGACAAGTCCGAAATTAAGCGAAACAGTAAAAGTAAGGGTTCATAGTCCTCAATTTTGCTGAATCGTTTAAATCGCTTTCTCATTCTTTTGAAAGCGCAAACCGTAAATTTTTTTGGAAACAATTTCAATTTAAAACCATTTTTAAAACACGTGATTAAAATAGTAGCATCTGTAGCAATTTCGACAAGGAAATTGCACTTCTCAAAACACCTTAAAAACGGTTACCAAAACGGCGTTGCAGGATAACCGCTTGAAAATCCACTTTAAAATTGACGGTTACTGAAGTCAAAGCAACGGTAATTTTTTTATTCGTCAAAAAACCTTATCAAAACAGCACGTATCAAAAATACAATGCCGGCGTAGAAATCCGTTATAAAAATAACGTTAACAAAACACGTTTTAAAACGAAACGCCAGTTTAAAACAATTTAAACCGTAGATTGTACGACTATATTTTCATAAAAATATTGTACGTACAAAAATGCAAACGCAGGCTCTCTGGAAATATTATTACTTTTGAGCATATAAACGTGAGTCACGCAATAAAGTAAACTGGGCATATTACTTTAAACTGGACACAAAAGAGTCACGCAATAATATAAACGTGAGTCGCGCAATGCATTAAAACTACCCTGGTAATATATAACTTACACCTTTCGAAATCACACAATGCGTTAAAACAATTTAATGCAATAATATGATCTATATATTAATGCACGCATGTTAATGAAACCATGAACCAGACTGTACGAGGTACCAGCAGAGGCCAAGGCATAAACAAAACAGAATGATCACTAAACCCACTAATTCATACACACATGGGAAGGAAAATAAGTGACTTTGAACTCACGCCACATGCATGCAACCAATTGTTTTTAAAAATGTCACCAGGCCTTTGTATGCAATATGACCTGTACAAACTTTCATACTAGTGACCTGTGCATGCAAATGTTTTAAACAAATATGAACTTCAACACAAAAGACAGGGATGCATATTTTCCGATTAGAAATGACTTGCACACGTACATACTGGACTTTACACATATTTTTCGACCTCACACTCCAAATACAAGAAATCAAAGGTTTAACGGGTAGGATTCACGTGTTACCCTTAGACGAGACTCACCGTTGGATTTATTTGCATGCTGTTTATGAAGTTATCACACAATGCCCTGACAACTACTACGAATACACTTGAACTATGAAGGTTCGCCTAAGCTTACACTGCAAAAAAAATAACCTTTTTATGTAGCCTGACACTAAGATTTGGTTCACACAACAATACAGTGGGGTTAATTTATGAACAAAGACATTGCACGCAAAAATAAATAAAACTGATAGAATTTATTGACTTAGTTGAAAATAGATGTGAGTTTGCACTCACGCATGCAAGCAAGGAAAACACTCCAACATTTCAAAGTATTTCATACGCATGCGGTAGGGAGGAAGACATTTCAACATTGCAAATAGATTATGTACGTGTACAGCTAAGGTTAGTGCAACTTAAATAAGGCAATATAATTAAACTATATTCTAAAGTTTGCATGATGCCTCTGTGTGATTTACACGCAGGCTAATGATCCTGAACTATTTCACAGTGACCACAATTTTTATATCTAAGCAACTACTGACAGAGGTAAACACGATGACCACATATATGCACCAATATGAATGCATATATACTCAAGCGAGCGGTCACCTTGAAATCAAAATAGAAAGTTGCATTGTAAAACCCAGTTTGCAGTGCTGCAAAAATCATGAGATACAAAGTTCCAAATCAAAGAAAGCCATGTTTTCAAAGCAAAGGTAGGGTCTGGATGACATAAATTAGAGGTGTGAGTATTACTCACCTTTCTTTGCTTCGAATTCAGTTAGAATCGGAGATGGAAGCAAGCAAGAATTTGTAGGATGAAGCCATTAATGCTCTCAGAGCTCTCTATTTTGTTGCAGATAAATTGGCAACCGAGATCCAAGAAGAAAGCAACAATTTGAGCGGCCATTAAAGCTTTTGCAGGGCTTTTGAAAGCAACAAAAGAATGAAACTAATTTTTATGAGGCAGCTTAACTTTCCCTTCCAAAATGGATACAAGTCAAAGATAAAAAGGGTGCTGGGAATTTTGTACAAACGCATTAAATTTCAGACGTGCACAATTGGAAAGAAAGGACATGCCGCATATAAAATGATGATGGCGCAACAGTGTTCACTTTGCTTTTTGAAGAAGGTGACAGCAAATAATCAACATTTGCTTTGCATTATCTTTCAACGTGTAACAAATTGAAGTATGTACTGACTTTACAAATGAATTGCATTGCACATTTTTTTTTCAAATTTTACTTTAAAAAAAATTCTATTTAAAATATTTACTCCGTCAGTAATTTAAAATTACGGTCGTTACCGATTTTAAAAACATTTATTACGACGGTAATAAAATCACGGTCGTTACAGACTCCCCTCCTTATAAAAATTGCGTCCCCGCAATTTTCATACTAGAAGTAGTCAATAACACAACAATTTATCAAATCAAAGATTAAAAAGAAAAGATAGATACGAATGCTCACCTCCACCCGAAGAGGAGAGAAAACCGGGATAAAAACGCTCGATGAATTCTCTGGTTTCCCAAGTACAATCTTTAGGGTTTGCGGACCATTGAATTTTCACAAGCGGGACTTCTTTATTCCGAAGGCGTTTAACCTCCGAAGCTAACATACGAATAGGATTTTGCACAATAGAAAAAATCAGGCGAGATCTCAAGATCTTGCAACAAAGGAGGATCAATAATAGAATCTGAATCTCGAAGGCATCGACGAAGTTGAGACACATGAAATACGTCATGTATTTCCGAAAACTGAGCAGGTAACGATACACGATACGCAACAGGGCCAATACGTTCCGTAATAGGAAACGGTCCAATATAACAAGGAGCCAATTTCCCGGATCTACTAAAACGTACCACACCCTTCATAGGGGAAACACGAATGAATATAAGATCGCCAACAGAAAATTCCCAAGGCTTCCTACAATGATCGGCATAAGATTTCTGCCTATTTTGAGCCTCCTTCATTCTCTGTCTAATAATATCAATCCTCTCCGAAGAATCACGAATATAATCGGGACCGAGAACTAACTTTTCCCACGATTCCAACCAACAAGAAGGTGATCGACACGATCTTCCATAAAGAGCTTCGAAAGGAGCCATACTGATAATGGATTGAAAACTGTTGTTATAAGAAAATTCGACAAGAAATAAGTGGTCTTCCCAACTATCACCAAAATCAAGAATGCAAGCTCGAAGGAGATCCTCTAAAACCTGATTCACCCATTCAGTCTGACCGTCAGACTGTGGATGATAAGCTGTACTGAGATTGAGCTTAGTGCCCAAAGCTTTCTGATGACTCCGCCAGAAACCACTAGTAAAAAGCATATCTCTGTCACTAACAATGGAACTAGGCACTCCATGAAGTCGAACGACTTCTTTAATAAACAGCTTAGCCAACAAAGGAGCAATCCGATTGGACTTGATAGGAATAAAATGGGCTGATTTATTCAATCGGTCAACAATCACCCAAATACTAGTATGGCCCGACCTCGAACGAGGTAGACCATCAATGAAGTCCAAAGAAATTTGATCCCATTTCCATAATGGAATCTCAAGAGGTTGCAAAAGACCACTAGGGCGATGGTGTTCTGCTTTAATAAGTTGACAAGTTAAGCAACAACTTACATAACTTGTAACCTCACGCTTCATACCCTCCCAAAAGTATAAGCGTTTGACAACAGCATACATCATAATACTACCCGAATGGATAACATACTTAGAGCGATGACAGTCCTCAAGAATGTCATTTCTAAGATTAGAAACACTAAGCACGATCGATCTACCCTTCCTCCGAATACAACCATGAATATCAATATCGAAATCCTTCAGATCATCACTTCGGGATTCCGATTTACAACTCTGAATAAGATAGGCAATATGTGGATCTTGTTTCTAGGCATCGGCAACACGATCCAACAAACTAGGACGAGCTTCCATGCTAAATAAAAGAACGGGAGAATCAGAAACTGAAGGACAGCCTCTAATATCACAAAGAGATAAAGCTTCCAAAATATTCCACTCTGCTAGCATCGTGGAAACAACAATTTGCTGCCTACGACTAAGCGCATCAGCAACTCGATTACCCTTACCAGGGGTATACTGAATATCGAAATCATAAGAAGCTAGGAATTCGATCCAACGCTGTTATCTCAAATTACATTCCTTCTGAGTGAATAGATACTTCAGAGAATAGTGATCAGAGTGGAGAACACCACTCCTTTCCAAAAATAACGATGTCAAACTCTAAAAGCAAAACAATAGCCACGAGCACTAGATCATGAATGACATACCTAGTCTCGATCGGCTTTAATTGTAAAGAAGCATAAGTGATAGCACATTTTCTTTTTGCAAGAGAACGACACCCAAACCAATACGACTGACATTGGTATAATCAATAGAGTCTTGGTTCCCTTCGGGAACCACAAGAATAAGAGTATCGGAAAAGAGTTCTTTCTGATAATCTTCTTTATGAAATCACTTTCTAGAAAAAATTACTTTTTATAAATCAATTTATTGTGTCAAATTGTCTCATCAAAGCGTTTAGGAGATTCCTATCGATAACGTTGATCAAGCGCATCGACCAGAATTCTTAAAGCACTCAATGGGCAATACAATCACAAAAACATCTTCTATATGATAAACACAAATCCAAATATACTTGTAAATAAATCTTACGAAAAAGATTTGCCAAATTTTAAATTGATGTTTTCATCCAAAGTCAATAAATACACAAATGGAGTCATCGAGATATTCGTAGAATACTCGATTCATAAAATGGATGAATTAGGCTGGGCAACTGAATGACGTAATAAGTCATTCATAAGAATCATAACGAGGGCGGAATGCGGTAAGTGGAATGCTAACTTCCGCAACTCGTAGCCAAGTGAAAACCAATGGTAAGGTTGAATTGGGAGAACAGTTTAGCGCCACTTACTTGATCGAACATGCCGTCGATCCTAGGTAATGGGTACCTATTTGATAGTGAACTCGTTAAGCTTGCTAAAATCAATGTAAAGCCTAAGAGTACCATCTGGCTTCTTAACGAAGACAACGACGGCGCCCCAAGGAGAAAGGCTAGAACGAATAAATCGCTTGACTTCCAACTCAGATAATTGAGGCTTGAGTTCCTCATTTTCCTTAACAAACATACTCGTGGGAGGACGACTGACAGAATGAACATCAAAGATAAGATCAATACGGAACTCAATTGCCCTAATCGACGGCAAACTCAAAATAAGCTCGAAGACATCAGAAAATCACAAACTACAGGAATATTAGCTAAGACATCATCTGATTCGAAGGAAGAAATGAAAGCATTCGAAGGAAGAAATGAAAGCATTCGAAGGATGGTCCATACTTCGAAATATACTAGATAACTGCTCGATAGCATCGGGATGCTTGAGATATAAAATTCTTTTAGGACATAGGATTGAACTTCATAACGGACGAGCCAATCCATTCCCAAAATCGTATCAAAACCAAGATGATCCATAACATGCAGATTTGCACGAAAGGAAAAACCCACAAAGAATAATCTTTACATCAACACACAATAAACCAAGAGTAGCGGATCCACCAATAGGATTCACAATCCTCAAAGGGTCGCAAAGAGTAATAACATCCAAAGGAATAACACCAACAAGCTTCTTCGACACGAATGAATGTGATGCACCCGTATCGAAAAGAACTCTAATAGAACGGCTATGAAATAAAATAAAACCGTCCAAAATAGAAGGAAGAATACCTTTAGGCTGAGAAGAATCACCAGAACCTTAAGCAACATTAAGCTTCCCGGATTTGAAATCCTTAGGAGCAGTAGGACAATCGGAAACAGAGGACTTTCCTTGTTTTAACTCAAGGAAACTACAACAAGACTGATAAGGAATTTAACAAATGGAATACTACGGAAATATGAGATATATTCCTAGACATATTCCAACTTTTTAGAGAGGATAAGAAGTTTAAGAACAACGAAGGAATCGATTAGAAAGGCATGAACAAAACCCTTGAATAGTTGTATCACATATTCCATTCTGTTTCTGTTCTGTGTTTATTATAATTTGTTCTGAACCTTTGCTCTGATACCAAGCTGTGACGCCCCACCTCTATGCTCACAATAACAAAGATTATTATAAGGAATAACGTCTGCTATTGCGAAGAATAAGGCTTGTGAGGAGCGACCATCTGTAAGTTATGCCTTAGACGAGTATTGATTACATCGATAGGAGTTGTATAAATTACTCCCAAAGATATATATTCAATCCAAATCTAAAACGAAACTACAGTGGCTAAAGAAAAATTCAGAACAACTCATAATAACAACAACACTGATAGTATAAACACATCAGTACAGAAATATCAGATATATATAGCGGAAGACAAGTCTGGAATATATGCTACAACAGTCGATGGTTCACATGAACCAAATGTACATAAACATATACATCAACATACATAAGATGAGAGTCGAATAACCAAAAGAACTCCTCGAAGGCTAGACAAAAGATGATGCGATATCCCAAAAGCTGAAGCTGCTACAGAATCAGAGATAGAGACTACCCTGAAATAACTCGGTCTGACCCGAGTATTATTCAAAAAGAAATAATAAACGGATCAGTCTAATTTATTCTTATATGTGAGTGCATCATAAATAACATCAAAGTAAAATAATAATAATCTCGAATGAGACTATTCAACATAAGAAATCAACATAGTTAAATGAAGAAATCACATCAAACTCCATCAAAATCAACTTTCAAATTCACAATTGAATTCAAAACAACAATTCACAAAATCTAGAAATCAAAAATAGATAACTAGAAAATCAACATAAAAGTGGATCGATCCCAACAAATGGCGAGTTTTAGCTACGCCGCACGTGCATCAACATATGGCCGAAGCCTACCAAGTACTGTCATCATAATTTTGGCGCCCAACATATGACCCGAAGGTCCAACATATGACCCGAAGGTCTAGTACTGGTATTTGACCCGAAGGTCCATCATATGACCCGAAGGTCCATCATAGTCGCTCGAAAGCGCACAAAATCATCAAAATCATCAAACAACAAATATTTCAATTAACGAGTCCGGATTTAACCGAAATAGTAAAAGTGTGGTTCCATACTCCGCACTTTTGCTAAATCGTTTAAATCTCTTCATCGTTTCCTTGAAAGTGCAAAATTGTGTATTTTATAAAAATACATTTTACGTTCTCAAATGGACAAGTCCGGAATTAAGCGAAACAGTAAAAGTAAGGGTTCATAGTCCTCAATTTTGCTGAATCGTTTAAATCGCTTTCTCATTCTTTTGAAAGCGCAAACCGTAAATTTTTTTGGAAACAATTTCAATTTAAAACCATTTTTAAAACACGTGATTAAAATAGTAGCATCTGTAGCAATTTCGACAAGGAAATTGCACTTCTCAAAACACCTTAAAAACGGTTACCAAAACGGCGTTGCAGGATAACCGCTTGAAAATCCACTTTAAAATTGACGGTTACTGAAGTCAAAGCAACGGTAATTTTTTTATTCGTCAAAAAACCTTATCAAAACAGCACGTATCAAAAATACAATGCCGGCGTAGAAATCCGTTATAAAAATAACGTTAACAAAACACGTTTTAAAACGAAACGCCAGTTTAAAACAATTTAAACCGTAGATTGTACGACTATATTTTCATAAAAATATTGTACGTACAAAAATGCAAACGCAGGCTCTCTGGAAATATTATTACTTTTGAGCATATAAACGTGAGTCACGCAATAAAGTAAACTGGGCATATTACTTTAAACTGGACACAAAAGAGTCACGCAATAATATAAACGTGAGTCGCGCAATGCATTAAAACTACCCTGGTAATATATAACTTACACCTTTCGAAATCACACAATGCGTTAAAACAATTTAATGCAATAATATGATCTATATATTAATGCACGCATGTTAATGAAACCATGAACCAGACTGTACGAGGTACCAGCAGAGGCCAAGGCATAAACAAAACAGAATGATCACTAAACCCACTAATTCATACACACATGGGAAGGAAAATAAGTGACTTTGAACTCACGCCACATGCATGCAACCAATTGTTTTTAAAAATGTCACCAGGCCTTTGTATGCAATATGACCTGTACAAACTTTCATACTAGTGACCTGTGCATGCAAATGTTTTAAACAAATATGAACTTCAACACAAAAGACAGGGATGCATATTTTCCGATTAGAAATGACTTGCACACGTACATACTGGACTTTACACATATTTTTCGACCTCACACTCCAAATACAAGAAATCAAAGGTTTAACGGGTAGGATTCACGTGTTACCCTTAGACGAGACTCACCGTTGGATTTATTTGCATGCTGTTTATGAAGTTATCACACAATGCCCTGACAACTACTACGAATACACTTGAACTATGAAGGTTCGCCTAAGCTTACACTGCAAAAAAAATAACCTTTTTATGTAGCCTGACACTAAGATTTGGTTCACACAACAATACAGTGGGGTTAATTTATGAACAAAGACATTGCACGCAAAAATAAATAAAACTGATAGAATTTATTGACTTAGTTGAAAATAGATGTGAGTTTGCACTCACGCATGCAAGCAAGGAAAACACTCCAACATTTCAAAGTATTTCATACGCATGCGGTAGGGAGGAAGACATTTCAACATTGCAAATAGATTATGTACGTGTACAGCTAAGGTTAGTGCAACTTAAATAAGGCAATATAATTAAACTATATTCTAAAGTTTGCATGATGCCTCTGTGTGATTTACACGCAGGCTAATGATCCTGAACTATTTCACAGTGACCACAATTTTTATATCTAAGCAACTACTGACAGAGGTAAACACGATGACCACATATATGCACCAATATGAATGCATATATACTCAAGCGAGCGGTCACCTTGAAATCAAAATAGAAAGTTGCATTGTAAAACCCAGTTTGCAGTGCTGCAAAAATCATGAGATACAAAGTTCCAAATCAAAGAAAGCCATGTTTTCAAAGCAAAGGTAGGGTCTGGATGACATAAATTAGAGGTGTGAGTATTACTCACCTTTCTTTGCTTCGAATTCAGTTAGAATCGGAGATGGAAGCAAGCAAGAATTTGTAGGATGAAGCCATTAATGCTCTCAGAGCTCTCTATTTTGTTGCAGATAAATTGGCAACCGAGATCCAAGAAGAAAGCAACAATTTGAGCGGCCATTAAAGCTTTTGCAGGGCTTTTGAAAGCAACAAAAGAATGAAACTAATTTTTATGAGGCAGCTTAACTTTCCCTTCCAAAATGGATACAAGTCAAAGATAAAAAGGGTGCTGGGAATTTTGTACAAACGCATTAAATTTCAGACGTGCACAATTGGAAAGAAAGGACATGCCACATATAAAATGATGATGGCGCAACAGTGTTCACTTTGCTTTTTGAAGAAGGTGACAGCAAATAATCAACATTTGCTTTGCATTATCTTTCAACGTGTAACAAATTGAAGTATGTACTGACTTTACAAATGAATTGCATTGCACATTTTTTTTTTCAAATTTTACTTTAAAAAAAATTCTATTTAAAATATTTACTCCGTCAGTAATTTAAAATTACGGTCGTTACCGATTTTAAAAACATTTATTACGACGGTAATAAAATCACGGTCGTTACAGTAGCTGTACTCGATAAGCTAGAGAACCAATCCTTTCCAGAATAGGAAAAGGACCAATATAACGCGGTGCTAGCTTTCCAGTTTTCCCGATTCTCAATACACCCCGCATCGGAGATACTTTCAGAAATACAGAATCTCCAACTTGAAATTCCAAATTTCTTCTTCGGCGGTCATAATAACTCTTCTGACGACTTTGAGCAGTTATTAATTTCTTTCGAATAAAGTATACCTTCTCAGTAGCTTCTTTGATCATATCCGGTCCTAAGACGAGTCTGTCACCTGATTCAATCCAGCATGTGGGTGATCGACACGGACGACCATATAAAGCTTCGAAAGGAGCCATTTCTATACTGGCCTGATAGCTGTTATTATATGAGAATTCAACCAGATGTAAATGGTCCTCCCAAGAACCAACAAAATCATGAACGCAAGAACGTAATAGGTCTTCTAGAATTCGGTTGACCCTCTCAGTCTGTCCATCAGATTGCGGGTGATAAGCAGTACTGAAATTTAATTTCGTTCCCAAAGCATCTTGGAATGCCTCCCAAAATCTACTAGTGAAGATCGGGTCACGATCACTCACTATACTACTGGGAATCCCATGGAGATGAACGATTTCTTTTATGTATATACCTGCTAAGCTTGCTGCAGTCCGAGTGGATTTCACTGGAATAAAGTGAGAAGTTTTGGTTAAACGGTCCACTATAACCCAAATCGCCTCATTTCCCTTCTTAGTTCGTGGCAATCCGTCGATGAAATCCATCGATACCTGATCCCATTTCCATTTCGGTACTTCCAAAGGTTGAAGTAAACCGGCCACTTTCCTTTGATCGCTTTTGATTTGCTGACAAGTAGCACAACGACTCACATATATCGAGATGTCTCTTTTCATTGTCTTCCACCAAAATGTTCTTTTGATATCTTGATACATTTTGTTAATTCCTGGGTGGATGCTGAATTTAGATTTGTGACATTCATCTAGAACTTCACGTTTTAAATTCGGAATGTTAGGGACACAAATCCTGCCTTTCAGTCTTATAACTTTATTATCATCAACTTCAAAACTGGTCTCCCGGCCACCGCGTATTTTCTCATAAATTTCATGAAGAAACTTGTCCTCTTTTTGCATGCTAGCGACCTTTTCAAGGAGAGTAGGAGTAACAACAAGATGAGCAAGAATAGCGTGCTTTCTACTTAAAGCATCGGCAACTACATTGGCTTTTCCCGGCGTATACAGAATATCTAGGTCATAAGATGCCAGAAATTCCAACCAATGTTGTTGTCGCAGATTCAGATCCTTCTGGGTAAAGAGATATTTCAAGGATTTATGGTCGGTGAATAATTCAATTTTTTCAACTAAAACAATGAGAGTTTATTAAGTATATTTATTTAGTTAATTTCATAAATTGTTAAGAAAGCTAAAAAGATTCTTACCCAGAAGATAGTGTCGCTAGATTTTTAAAGCTAAAACAGCAGCCAAAAGCTCCAAATCATGTGTTGGGTAGTTTTTCTCGTGCGGACGTAATTGTCTACTCGCGTAGGCAAATACCTTCCCATTCTGCATTAATACTGCACCTACCCCATCACCACACGCATCAGTATAGACAGATAAGCCTTGGTTCCCGTTAATAATAACGAGAACAGGAGCAGTAGTCAATCTCTTTTTCAATTCCTGGAAAGCTTCATCACATCTTGGAGTCCAAACGAATTTAGCATTCTTCATTGTTAGCTTAGTCAATGGGCTAGCCAACTTAGAAAAATCCTGTACAAACTTTCTATAATATCCCGCTAAACCCAGAAAACTTCGAACTTCTCTAGGAGTAGTGGGTTGCTTCCAGTCCAGAATTGCAGAAATCTTGCTTGGATCAATAGAAATTCCTTCTTCATTAATAATATGACATTTATCCTTAATATCTCCAAAACAATTCTAAGATGTTTAGCATGCTCCTCTTCAGTTTTGGAGTAGATCAAGATATCATCAATAAATACAAGGACGAATTTGTTCAACACTTCTCGAAATACTCGGGTCATTAAATCCACGAAATACGCGAGAGCGTTGGTCAGTCCGAAGGGCATAACTAACCATTCGTAGAACATATCTGGACCTCTAAAAGCAGTTAAATGAACACAATCTTCAACTATTCGTAGCTGATGGAATCCCTGAGCTAAATCCATCTTAGAAAAGAATCGAGCGCCATGAAGTTGATCGAATAGATCGTCAATTCTAGGTAAAGGGAATTTGTTTTTGAGAGTTTGTTTATTGAGACCGCGGTAATCTACACACAATCTCAAAGATCCGTCCAATTTAGCTACAAATACAACGGCTGAACCCCATTCGGAAACACTAGAACGAATCAATCCTTTCTTTAGCAAATCTCGAGTTTGATTGACTAATTCAATTTTTTCCCTTGGTGCCATCCTGCGACTTGCGTGAACAACAGGACGAGCATTGGGTACTAAGTCAATTCGGAAATTTATTTCTCTGTGTGGAGGTAAGGAATTTACTTCTTCAAATACGTCGGAAAATTCCCGAACAACAAGTATAGACTGCAAACTGGGTTCAGGATATCCCAAAGTATACATCAATCTATCTCTCTTTGGACTCGGATCCTCACAAGAGATTTCAATAAAATTTCCAAAGTCCATTTTGACTAAAACTATCCGATTATTACAATCCAATATAGCTTCGTATCTGGATAACCAGTTCATACCGAGTAAGATTTCAAATTCATTAAATTTGAGGATATAAAGGTTGATAGGAAATTGATAGTGAGCATATGAAATAGGAACTCTCTTACAATACAAACAAAGATTGGCAGGACCTCCAACCGGATTCTTCACGCAAATAGGATCGTCAACAAATTTAGTTTTAAGTCCCAATTCACTTACGGTTTGTTGGGAGATAAAGCTATGTGAAGCTCCTGTGTCAAATAAAACTCTAACAGTTCTATCATAAATAGTAAGGTTACCTTCCAGAACACCTTTTCCTTTATCTGCTTTCAAAGTTGAAGGGTCTTTCTTTATCGCGTAAACATTTGCCACTTGTGCTGGCTTCATCATTGGGCAATCCTTAATAACATGTCCAGAATTGTGACAATTATAGCATTCTTTAACTTGCTTCTTCGGTTTTGTGCAATTGTTTGAATAATGGCCCTTCTCTTGGCAGTTATAACAAGTTATATTGCTTGCCGAATTTCCTTGATTGCTCTTCTTATCTTTGTTTTGTTGTGGCTTCTTGCCTCCAAACTTCCTTTTCTTCCAATTCTGATTATTTGAATTTCCTCCTTCCTTTGGAATCTCCTGCATATCCAGTGTAGCATACCTGTATTCCATATCAATAAGATCAGGAAAAGATTCTTTGACGTGTGCTGTCATCCTTTCGTGATACTTCTGGTTCATTCCACGGATAAACCTTTCATTTTTCTTAAGAGGCGTGTTTAACAACTCTGGACCAAAACGAGATAGTTCGTTGAACTTGTTTAAGTACTCTTCAAATGTTAAGTTTTCTTGATTTAAATCCAAAAATTCTTGATACATTCTGGAAATTCCCGCCGACGGCATATAGCGCTTTTCAAACACCTCCTTAAAACGATCCCAAGAAAACTCTTCCTCTGGTTCATCTATAATGACTGTTTCCCACCAGGCTAAGGCTTCTTCTTGGAGTTGCCAAGAAGCTATAAGTCTCTTCTGCTCGTCTTGCAGCTTAAGCCCTTTAAAAATTTTCTCACAAGATCTTACCCATGCTTGAGTCTCAACAATTGACTCCTTGCCGGTGAACGGTTTGCCACCAAGCTTTGCGAAATTTTTATACAAATCAGCCAGATTCGGCTGCTGCTGGATATCTATTTCTGCTACTACCGCTGGAGGATCTTGATTAGGTCTTGCGGCATTCCCTTGAACCCTAGCTCTTCCTCTGCATCCGCTTATTCTTACTTATCTGAAATTAGTAAGAAAATTGATTTAGATATACGGACGAATATCTTAAGGAACATCAGCAGTAAAAAGAAATAGACTAAGGAAAATTTAGAGTTTTCAGTCTTGTCTACACTCATTCTAGGGTATACTTCACCCTATCTCTAATGAGCCATCTAATGTATTATACTCCGTAGCTAAAGTTCTTACTCAACCAGAAGCTCTGATACCAATTTGTCACGACCCAAAATTCATCATTCAAAAATAGGCATCAAATACTTCACTTGTATTCGACTGCCAAAATTCAAACGTCAAATTTCAGTTCGGATGGAGCTTATAACAACAATTAGATGAATATAAAACAGTGGAACAGAATCAATATCATAAATATCATCACAGATACAACATCATGATAAAATCCATACTTCATCAGAGTATTTAATACATATACTACAACTCCAAATACAACATCATGATCATACAACAGTGATCATATATCCAAAAGTCTTCAGATGAAAGAAGTGATAACGGACTCCCAAAAGCTAAACACCTGAGATCTCCAAAAGCTCCTAAGAATATCTCCAAGATAAGAGCTCCAAAATACAGCTAACTCCAAAATACGGGAAACCTGCTACTAGGCTACCCGTGTAGAAATAATGGGCACCCAGAGTTTAGGAAAGAAAACAATAAACTCCGGATCAGTCATGGGACTGGTATGAGTAAACAAAAATAGTTGCATTTACAGAAACTAGATTTATAAAAGAATTTTCGGTATGCTTTTTAAAAATGGAACTACCATAAGACCTCCCACCACACACACAATGCAAACGCAGAATTGGAGGAGATTTCTTCTTATGATAGTTAAATATGCTTGGTACGAGAAATTTCTTTGATATTATTTCTAGTGCATAGTGTATAAAACCATTTTCGGAAGTATAATATCAATCCTAGCCAGCATAGGTACCATGATACTATGCCCACTATAGCTACCACCTGAGGTGGCAGGTAATACAACTGCAATCGTAAGGGGTTCGTGTTGGTGAATGGATTTCCAACAATGGTCAGGCTAAGGAACTTCCTGGGCCACATGAGTACGCCTCTGGAAAGACGACCCAAGAACCTAACCGGATCTCTGCCAACACAAGGCCGGGTTACCCCTAACTGGGTAACTACTGACACGAGTATGCCATCTCCCGGTTGTAACCAACCTTTAACCGGGGCCCCAGCAACAAATCACAAAGTAAGATATATATATATTTGCGACATCCACATAAGTTAAGTATCTGGGCTCCATACCATGATACCACTTCTATCCAGAAGGAAATGAACATACCCTAAGGGGCGCTACCCCCAATAACCTTGCCGCATCTTTCCTGTTTTGACCATTCCGGGGTGTGAGGTTCGACGAAGTCTCGTCCACAAAGCTACGCTTTTCACAAAGCCATGCTTTGGGTCAACAGATGATCAAAGTAATGATCACAAAGATAAATGATCAAACAAATGATCATATCACAAATGATCAAACAATGATCATCACACAGCAACACTCAGCATGTCACAATACCAAATTGGGAGTATATCGCTGATAAATTTCAACTACATAACCTTTGAGCTCGTACGTCTCAGAGAAGGGTGTTAAGCTAAGAGAATAAATTCTTCGCCACCAAACAGAAATGTATTTGAAAGAAATCGGCTTTATATCTCAAAGTGTAATGTCAGACATGTAACCATACAAGTCTGTTCCGGGTTCGAACAGAACCGAAGGCACTTCCAAAGAAGTCCTTGCAATCCGGGTGTCCACAATCCCGATCGGATTCCCCATCACATATGGAGAACTCTATACCGGAGCAACTCAGTGCAGAGTCATTCGACAGGTTATCCTATCGTTCTCGAAGACACACGGTCTTCACCACCAGTCTTCAAATGCTATCCATTTCGACGTATCACTTATTCGGAATGGGTTATACGACACAAAGGTCCTCCCCCATATAAACCAAATAATGAGAGTTAATTTCAAAAACAGGTGGATATGTTGTTCACAAAAATTCATAGATTCGATGTGGGTTTCGGATAACTAACTGAAATCCAAACCCCTGTCGCATCGAAGTTTAAATGCCGTTTTACGGCCAATAGGGTTTTCACATCAATACAGAACAAACACAAACATAGTGTAGTACATAGTAATCTACATTACATAGTACCACATACAGAACATAAATATCAATATAGTGCACATCAATCGTAAATCATTTTCCAATGCGGTTTAAATAAATTAACCACACAATTATTTTTATCTATTATTCCAAATCAATGATTTATTTTGATAAATTAATTCAAATTTTTATTAACTTGTTTTATTAATTATTTCTTAATTATTACTCACTAATCACTTAATTATTTATAAATTACCAAATAAATAAATCCTTAATCCTTAATTAATTACTTAATTATTTTATTTCAAATTGATTAAACACTAAATTCATAATATCTATCTTTAAATACAAATTTATTAAATCTTAAATTACTTTAGTTAATTACATTCTTAATTAACTTATACTTAAAATTAATTTTTAATTTTACATTTGCAAATCTCTTTTAATAAATTTTAAAACAAATCTTAACTTAAAACTTGTCAATGTTATTTACTTTATAAATACTGAACTTTGTTAACAAAATAACTTAAAGTAATTTAGGCTAGCCCCTAGAAAGACCCGAGGCAGATACCTGTTTGACTCGAGTAAAACTCTCGTTCCTGTTCCCCGAGTCCCCCTTGTCTTCCTCGTACCTTACTTCTTCTTCTACTCTATCTTTCTCTTTTCTTTTTATTAGCTTAAGTTATAAACTGCAGTATAACGCACACTCACGAACGTACCTAGGTAATCGAAACATTTCCCCCCATCCTACTCGAGTTTCATTCAAGTCGAAACAACCTCCGATATCGCTGACACACCCACGCCACCGTGCACGTGCACGGTGGTTCGTCGCGACTCCGATGATCACCATGATCATCGGCAAGTCAAAAATCCTATGCCCACTCGAAATCAAACTTCGATTCGACCAAAAAAAAATCGAAATCGAAAATTCACAGTTCGAACGAAATTGGCAAATATCCTTACTAACTCAAATCGCCTCGTCCACCATCGTACTGACCATCTGAGGCGCCAAAAATTCGTCCACACCTCGACAACAATCCCAGCAACCCTCCCCCAAAGCCTCGAACAACTCGATCCCGTTGTGAAGACGAACTCGACACATTACGTTATGAACAAAAACAGGAACTCAAACCCTAAATCCATCTCGTTCAACCCATTCTTGTTTTTGAAAAATATTTCAACAATTTTTCCAACATCCCTGATGTTAAAGCATGCTTCAGTACGAATTTTAATATTTATAAATGATTTGATCATCAGAAATTCATAAAAATACCATTTTTGTTCATATACAAATTTCTCTGAGAATACCACACTAAAAATATAAATTTTTCTTTTAAAATTCATGCCTTGCAGTATCGATTCAATAAATATTCTCGAATTAATATATTTTTAACAATTTTTTTTATCAAAGATCAGTTGAATGCCTATAAAACAAGGTTACAGTGAGAATAACTTACTGTATGTTTAAATAACTTTGCAAAATCTTGTTTGAGAATTAAAACAACTTGATTATTTGAAAAACCAAAGCTTGTCAGTGATTAACAGCAAATGGCCTTTAGTTTTGAAAACAAATATAATCCCTATATAAATTTTTTTCAGAGAACACAGAGCATCACTACAATATTATCATACTGAAGCATGAACAAAGCAGTTTATAAATGAAGTTTTGAACTGGTTTAAATAGATTTAAAACTTTTTAAAGATATGTTTTACTCACTTGATTCCAGAAATAACGGAGCTGCTTTAAAATTTTGAAACAGAGAGCTTTAAATTAAGAGGCTGCAGTTTTGATCTTCAGAAATTTGTTTTCAAGCTTGAATAAAAAAAGTGATGTTGGCTTTTTTTTTCTGTTACTATCTTGGTTTTCTGATCTTTGATAATATTTGTTGAATGAATGAAATGAAGGCAATATTCCAGTATATAAAGAAAATGTGTAGAGGAAGGTATAGGTAAGTACAATATTACTTTTGCTCAACCCATGCTTTACTCGGCTGATGATGTTAATGTATGGGCTGAGGAGTAAATAGCATTTAATGCTTGCATTAAATGAAAGCATGTAACAACCATGCTGTTTGATACTTGCAGCCTATGCTGTTTGATTTTTGTTTTCTTTAGTTTATTTTTTTTTCTTGTTTAAATTCCCTACACACTTATGTTTTAAATGTTCCTTTCTTATGCCTACATATTGAATGTATATTTCTTTCCACTTTATCTTATATATATGTATATTGACTAACTTCTATTGTTGAACAATTTATAAACTTTGTTTGTATTATTTGGTAAGCGTATTTTGTTTGTATTATTATTCTACTTCATATATTTATTTCTATTGCTTTAAACAATTTCTTGCTTATAATATGTTCTTTTCTATAATTATTATTATTATTATTTATTTTTTTATTTAATTATATATAACTGTGTAATATTAATATCAACTATCTTTTTTATTTCTTTTGGAATTCTCAAATTTAAATTCAAAAGTTAAATAATTTACCATTTTTTTTTATTCAAAATTTTCGGGATGTTACACCATCAATACCAGTAGTCGTCAGCGAAAGACCCTCTCCCTCAACATGATACAATAGCCGCCTAGTCTCGTCATGACCGCCTAAGAACATATGATAAATATGCAACTGTGGGTCATATCTCATTGCTAATACCGTCGCTCGTAAGAGTTTATTATTCACTAGTGCATTGATTGAAATATCCCCAACTAATCCGCTCTTATCTTTGACTGTTTATTTCCTAAAGAACCGGGTTTTAAGTTTACCGAAAATTATCGAATGTTGTTTCGAAGAGACTGGGATCGGATTTATTATCCGAAAACCACTTCGATCCAACTCAAGCATTTTGAAGTGAAGACATCTTAAAGACCTCTCAAGCGTTTCGTTCAGTTCCAAAACGAACTTGTATGGATGAATGCTGACATTCATTGTTGCATGGAGAGCAGTGTTAGCATTCCAAGTGGGAAGTGTTATCTAAACGGTAAAACATAGCCTTAAGCCTCATCAACTGGGAATGACTAAAACATGGGAGATGCAGCAGGGCTAAGTGACTGGGTCGCTCCCAAGTAGGGTATGATCATCACTATCTAGAGTCGATATCATCTCTCAATTGTATGCTTAGGTGCACATTAATGAGGGGTGTTCATATTCGATACTACCAATCAAGTGGTAGGCGGTGCTGTGTTGGTAGGGGAGGATCCCGGCAAGGTCCTTGGTGTTATTTTATCTAGAGATGCACCGTAATGGGTGGTCCCTCAATAGCCCAGTCATTGTATAAAATCCATTCTCCAGTAAGCACCGTATGGACTTGTTGTGCCCAACCACGCTTATGCGTGAGATGCAAGCATTTAAGCAATATTCATATTTTACCTTGGCCCCTAGACATTATTATAATATCAATGGATTTTCATA
Source organism: Allium fistulosum (assembly GCA_030737815.1). NCBI lineage: Eukaryota > Viridiplantae > Streptophyta > Magnoliopsida > Asparagales > Amaryllidaceae > Allium > Allium fistulosum. The sequence continues at coordinate 860,099,814 of CM060907.1, forward strand.
TGAAATGGTTTGGTTATCGTAAGGTAAAAACCCATCCGTGTTTGTGTGCTGCATGGTCTTATAGGATACCTTTATTTTCAAAAGGTTTTATAACTTTAAACTTTAACTGAGATATGTTTATATAGCGAAGGCACTCCTCCTACTATCATTAGTAGCGAGTAGTCCTTCCAATCCGAAGATTTCAAAACATGGTAGGACCACTGCTATAATAAATGTCTCTATATTAGGAGCGACCTAGAGAATTTCAACAAGAAGTCCTTCCGCTATGAAGATCTTCGGTCTTCAATATTCATAATCTTCAACATGTCTCCACTTTCGAACGTATACATTGGTTCGAAGTGGTTTTCGGATAGGACTTACCCAAATCCAACCCCGGTTCCTCCGAACCAATCATCGATTAAAAAGATGTCAAGTTCGTATATGATTATCAATCATTAATCAATTTAATTCATCTTTTTATTTATTCATAAATATCTCTTAGAAATATATTCATTTAATTATTCCTTTATCTCCTTAACAGTATATGGAATCATTAAGCCTCATTATCAAATCATTTGGTAAATTTAAACCATTTTAATCTTGGAATAATTCCAAATCAATTCACCTTTTACTTAGGAAAATATTCCCAATTCATTTATTAAATCTTAATCAAAGATTTCTTATTTCAAAACTCAAAACTTTGATTGAGTTAAAATCATGTTATCTAGGATATTAATCCAAAACCAGTAAATATTAAGCGAGTAGAGTCTACAGAAATCATCTAATTCTACTCAATATCAATTCCCGTATTCAACCAGTACTATAGGCGGAATAACGGTGAAATCGCCTTTTAGATTCCATGAATAGTACGGGTTCCCTCTTCGGGCTTTAACACCGAATACAAGAAGATTATCTCCACAAAATCCAAGTTATTTATATTAGAAAATTATATCTTTATACTTTGGGAAATTTTGATCCAAGTAAACCAAATTTACTATCTGTCGGGCCAGTACGGATAGCCAGGGAGAGCAAGAAACTGGTTTTTTAAACTCAAGCCTAGACACTATCTCTCTGACACCCATAAGGCGGTCAAGTTATTTGATCGACTCTAAATCATTAATCATTTAACCATTCCATAAATTTCTCAAATTACCTTTAAAATACTTTATTAATCATTTGAAAACATTTACAAAATATTTGGAAAAGAACGGTTACGTTTAAAACTGTATTTCGAAAGTTATAGAAAAGTGCTTTTTAAGCTATATTGATCAAAATGACTTTCTATCACATGGAAATTTGTTTTTATTACTCAAATCACTTTTAAAACATTTTAAATGATTTATAAGATTTATTCCATATTTTTAAACATTTTAAAAATAGGTGTCTAAGACATTTGCGACTTTGGCCACCGAACAGCCAAAGCGTGATTTTCTTGAAACTTTATTTGCTCATATTTCAAAATCTATCAAATAAAATCTCGATCATTTCCTTTTGTTTGAAAACTTTAGTCATAAGAGTTCGGAAAATTCTTAATGCAAAGAAATCTGACTCTGATTCCATCCTATAGAAGGATTTAACTTTTACGGCGCGAAATCGCGAACTACCGTTACGTGACGCACTTATTTTTGACTCCAAGCTCAATGTTTGTCAAAACCTTTCCAAACTTAATTTTAATGTTTATAAAACAATTATAAACCATTTTCAAACATTTAAACAATATTTTCCATATTAAATCTCTTTTCCACTTTTAAATATTATTTTCCAATATTTTAACTTATATAATATTATACTATTATAATATTATATTTAACTTCATATATGATCATAAAATCATATTAAACTCCATTTTCACTTTTTAAAACATTCTCTAACATAGAAAGTTATTTATTATCTGTTTTTCAACTATTTAATTTATATATCCCTATAAATTAAACATTATTATAAAAATGTTATCTCTCCTTTTCTAAATGAAACTTTTTCATTTTTAAATCATTTCAAACCATTCCTCTTTTATGATTTCAAAACATTTCGAGGCATAACTTTCAACATATACCACTATTTATTCCTTCATGAATTAATTATAGTTAACACATTAACTATCATCATAAACTGCATAATTCATTCTTCTTTTCATTCATCCAAGTGAACACCCAATGTTAACAATTAAGTATATATCCATATAAACATCCAAACAAACATGCCAATTCATGTATAATCATGTCAATAACTTTTATATACTTGTAAATAATAATATTGACTTGCTTCTAACTTGCAAATCATTTTAATCATAAACTAGAAAGGAAAGGGTTTCTCGAGATCTCACCTTCTTAGCTCCATATTTTCCTGTAACTTCTCCGGGTGATTTCGCCATAGCTTCCGCTCTTCGACAAGCTTCCATACTCCTCTCCGTCACTATATGGTTCAGCCATGGCCTTAACCAAGGCGGATCTTGATCTTTTGCTCACTAACTTGCTTCCAAACTTCCCCAGAGCTTCATGCCTTCACTCTGGCGTAGCCGACCTCTCATTTTCCTCCACCGAAGCCTCCAAACTTCACTCCTTTCCTCTAGAACATTCCGTTATGGGTTAGAAATGGTGGTGGCTGAACTTTGTGGTGATGGAAGAGGTGCTAGAGACTTTAGATGAGTAAGAGAAAGAGAATGGGTGCTTAGATCTTTATTTTTATGCATTTTTCTTTCTAGTTTCCCTCAAATCTTCTATGAAAGAAGCCATTAATGGAAGCTTGGAGAAGAAAAGAGAGAAACAGAGAAGAAGAAATAATAATAAGGAGAGAAAGTGGAGAGGTAGAGTGTATATATAGGCGCAAAAAGAATTAAACAATATAACTTGTCATAATTATATCTAGTCACATCACAAACCTTTTATAATGTGTGTGTGTGTGTGTGTATATAATTATGTTTAGTCACATCACTCTCTTATATATATATAATTATTATGTCTAGCCATGTGATATCCCTGAATTTTAGGCAATATCAATTTAATAATCTGTATTAAAAAAAATTAAATTGATTTGATAATTTTGTAATTTAATTTGAATTGATTTAATAATATTCTTTAATAAATATTTAAAATAGTGAAATTATCTTTTAAAAGCTAAATAAAATGTTTTCTATTTATAATGAATATATATATTTGTATATATATTGTGATTAGAAATCTTTGGTTTGAATTTTTTTTAAATAAATAAATAATGTTTTTAAAATTCTAATATCTTTGGTAAACTGGGAAATTATGATTTATTTAAAGTTAAAACTTTTCAAAAATATTTTATAAGTAAATATATGGTTTTAAAATACTTAAGGTAAATATTACTAGTTTAAATATCTTTAATTTAGATTTTAAATAAGATTAGCAAAATGATTTGTTTAACATTATTATTTTTATATGATTTGTAAATTTGCTATGAAGGTTTAAAATTAGAATATGAAACATTAATCCATTTAAATAATAAGTAATTTATAATCTTTTGTATAAATTATATAAAATTTGTCAAGTGAGTTATTTTCAAATAATAAATATATGTATTGTTTTTATCTATAAATGTAATTGGTTTTACTCTTTAAAGTTATCTATATATATCTAAGTATTAAAAACTAATTAATTAAGTTAAAAGCTTTTTATTAACACTTAAATTTAAATACAAATTACTTATAGGACAAGTGTAAACATTTTAGAGCTAAATTAACATGTGTTAAGTAATAAACCACTTTAATGTGACAAATGTAAATTATCTTAACAAGTGGCAATCTTTTGTTTAACAATTTATACTAAAAATAATATTTCATTTAGAAGAAAATCTGTTTTCTCATTTTTCAGTTCAAATCTATTCTTCCTCCTCTTCATTTCTTTCCTAGTCTCAAATTCAAAAACTAAGAAATTAAAACCTGTAAAATCTTCTCTCAAAACAAATCTGCAAACATCTGTTCAAAGATCTGCAGAGGTTTCAAAACTTGTATTCAAACATCTATAACCAAAATGATTTCAGCACTTTAGTTCAAAAGCAAAGCTGTAATCAAAGCCTGTAGCAAGTTTCAACTTCAAATACAACCTCTAGTTAAAGTGATTTTCTCAAATGCAAGCAAAAATCAACATCTCTGTAAAGATTAATTTCAGCAAATTCAAAACAAATAGTAGTCGAATTCCTCAAAATCAAACAAGTACCTGTAATTCTGTTTCAAAAATCTGATGGAAGCCTGTAACCTTCTTCAAGCCTGCAATTTCTGTCTCAAACAAAATCTGGAGTTTGTCTTCAGCAATATAGGATCTTGGACCTGCATACAAGCCTAAAACAACAGCATGCAAGTTTTAAAATCAAACAAAGCAGTAACTCAAGTTTTAAAAGATTCAAAAGCTTTTTCAAAATGAGGCTCTGTTCTTCTTTAAAGGTGAGTAAACAATTTATCTTAAAAACAGTTTTCTGTAATATCTGTTGTTATGATGAATGTGATGAATGATTGTAATGGATTGTGTTGCATGAATTATATGGATGTTAATGCATGTATATTATGTATATGAAATGTCTGTGATATACATGTTGTTGATTGTGAACACACACATATATATATCTAGACTCTGTTTAAATTTCCAGGCTCAAGTTCTATTAAATTCATATCCTCTTGATCTATTAGCTATTAGAGTATAGGCTTTAAAACAAATTTGTTTGTTTAGTCATAAGGTAAGGTTTAAAATTTTAAATTAAGTTAAATAATTTGAATTGGCTCTGGAAACTAAAAAGAATATGCAAACATCAGTTTTGACAAAAATTTAATCTCTGTAATTCATTGGTTCAGGATTATGAATTGAAAACTTATACAAAATCTTGATTTTTAAAAACTTAAATCACGATTTTTAGAATTAAAATGAGGTAGCAGTTTGAGTTTGAAGAGATTATACATTTTTGATGGGTTCTGATGATCTAAGTGTTCGGGGTGTATGCTGTTTTCTCTGGAGGTGGAAGGATGATCGGGAATGTCAGGAAAAATGGTTGTTGGATGATCAAAGCATTATGGAGGTGGTGGTTGATCAGGGAAGATCGTAGCCCTAGTTTTATGGTAAAAGGGAAATTTGTTTCCCACGGCAACGAGAATGGATCGAGTTCACTGGAATTTTGGGAAATGGAAACTTGAAGGTGGTCGAAGGCATGGCTGGAGTTTCTGACACTCCGGTGATCGGAGGGAGGAGTACGAGGAGTTTCCAGGTGCTGCTATGCTTCCAGATTTGAGCAATAATGCTCGATTTTGATTTCAAGGTGATTGAGAGATTCCGATGGACGTTGTCTGATCTGAGGAGGATCGCCGACTTACGTAGGGTAGTGGCGATGTCAGGAGATGATCGGAGCTCCGGTGCATATGTACGGTGTGCATGGATTGATGTCTGGTGATGTTTGTTTAGGAATTAGTACACTCGAGTTATCTCGAGTAATTTGAGTCTTGACTCGAAGCAAGGTAGGAATTTACTCGGAGTAAATTAGGCAAGGCTCGGGGTAATTTCTGGGTTAAGGGAAATCTGCTCTGTTTTGAAAATTTGAAAACTGGGTTTTTAAATTTGTAAAGAAGATTTAAATCTAAGTTTAAATCTAAATTTTAAAATAGATTCAAGTTTAATTTGAATCTTAGTTTGAAAATAAATTAAGTTTAAATTCAAATTTTTTTTAAATAACTTAAAAGGTGTTAAGGAAATTAGTGTATTTAAAAGAAATTGAATTTAAATGAAGATTGAAAATGTAAAGAAAAGATTTAAATAAAGTTTTTAAAGTTTAAATGTTTTAATGAATTTAAATGTTAGGTTATGGTTTAAATGTTTAAATTTAAAAAGAACTAGGTTTTAAACTCTTATAAAATTCTTTTATAAGAAAGGTATTCTTTAGCATGAAAACTTAATAGGTTTTAAATTGATTTAAATTTTGTTAAAGATAAATTGAGTTCATTTTAAAAACTTGAATTTAAATGAAATTTAAAATTAGATTTGTAAATGAATATTTTAAATAAACTTGTTAATGATAATTTAACTGTAGGTAAGAAAAAGTTTTATCTTAAAGTTAAATTAGAATTTAATATTTTGTTATTCATTTAAGTATTAGGATAATTAAATGGATAATTAACTTATTTTATAAATTAATGAAATGGATAATTACTTAAAGTAATTAAGGAGTTAAACTTAAGGTTTAAGATTAATTATTCTTAGAATAATTGACTTATAATTTAAGAATCATTAATTAAATAAGGTTAAATTTTAATTAATGATTAGAAAATAATTTATCTAGTAATTAAGATTGTTTAAGTTATAGTTAAGCACTTAATTAATAATTAATCAGTGATTAATTAAATGATTATAAAGATAAATTAAATAGTAATTAATAATAATTAATCTAAGTTAATTACTTAAGAAAAGTAATTAAAGAATTAATGAAGATCATTAAGTTGAGATGAGTAATTAATTAATGTGATTAATTTTTATAATTAATTAGATTAATTAAGGATAATCAATTTTAGAAATGGTTAAGTATATTTATGGAAGTAATTTGGATTAATTACTTTTTGGAATTAATCAAGGGATTAATTAAAATTAACTAATGAGTAATTAATTTATTTAATAAAGTAATTAAAGATAGTTAATTACTGAATGTGTTTAATCAAGAGTGATTAATAAATATGGTTTGATTAAAGACTAATTACTTAATGTAATTAATTTAATATAATTAATAATTAAAGTAATAATTAAGGATCATTAATTAATATAATTAATGATGTAATTAAGGTTTGATTAATTAAGATTAATTAATCAATAATAAGTGATTATAGAGTAATTAATTAATGTAATTAATTAAAGATTAATATAATTAATTTTAGTTAATTAATTAATGAAGTAATTAAAGGTTAATTACTATATTGATTAAGGATAATTAATTTATGAAAATTAATTTAAGATAAATTACTTGAATGTAATTAAAGATAATTAATCAAGGATGATTAATTGAAATGAATAATTAGGGGATGATTAATTAATTTAATTATGGTTAATTGATGGTTAAGTAAGCAAGGTTTAAAATGATGAAGTAATTAATTTAATTCATTTTAAATTAATTGAAGATAAGTAATTAATTTAATTCACTTTAAATTAATTAGAGATGGAAGTAATTAATTTAATTCATTTTAAATTAATTATAAATGGTGTTATTATAGATCATTGCTTATAAATGGATGATATTAATTACCTTGAATGGTTTGAATCTCAGATATGAGATTAGTATTGTGTGATATGGATGTATTGGTTGCATAGTGATAATGATATGGATTATCTGTTTGTGATAATAATGTTGATATCTATTGTGATATTGTAAATTATCTATCTGTGTGTAGTATAGATAAGAATTGAATTGTTTTAACCTTAAACAACTTGGCCTTAAAAGATACGTTTTGGATTTCGATGAGACCGGGATCGGGTTTCCGTATACCGGTATTCCAGGTCTGGAGACCCGAATACCACATCGATCCAAATTAAACGTTAGGTCGTTAATCCAAATGGAGCAAGTGAAGACTCGAGGTGTAAGAACTATTCTTTGTCAATATAACTCTGTGGGTGATTCCGTAATGAGTTGGACGGAGATGGTACTTATAGGTTCGAGATGAAGATTCAGAGTGCAAGGGCTATGGTCGTTAACTCTGAGGGTGATTCCAAAACGAGTGTAACGAGATAGTGTCTTCGGTTTCGTTCGAACCCGGAACGAACTTGTATGGATTGAATGCTTTCAGAACATCGTCAGGAGGGCGATGAGCATTCTAAGATAGATGTGTTCTTTTAAAGGTAATCGTAACCTCAAGCCTCATCAACCGGGAATGGCTAAAACAGGGGAGGTGCAGCAAGGCTTCGTGGGTAGCGCCCACTGAGAGCAAGATATATCCCTGTCTAGAGGTCCCTTCTTTTATTTCGGCTTAGTGGGTAGTTGATTCGCGACAACTACTGGGGTTGTCTTGTTCGGGACTATCCAGTAAGGGATGGTTCCGGCTTTGTGTTGCAGGGGAGCGGGCGTACTCCTCGGTACGGTGATCTAGGCCACGTACTGTGACGGGCGGTACCCCAGTAGCCCTGCCATTGATGGAAATCCATTCTTCCTACGAGACCCTACGGACTTGATTGTATACCTATGTATGCTGGAATTTAATGAATGTAACAATTTCGGCTATTTCATATTTATTTGAAAACCCTAGACCCTATTATAATAAAACTGAATTTCCTATCAATGTTTTGGTTAGCGTAAGGTAAAAACTTTTCCGTGTTTATGTGCGGGAAGTCTTACGTGATACCTTTTGTTTTTCAAAAGGGTTTTGAAGTTAAACAACTTTAACCCGTTTACTCACACCAGACCCATGTCTGACCCAAGTGTTTATTTTCTGTTTTATTAAACTCTTGGGTACTCAATATTGTATTGAGTAGTCGAGGGATTCAGGTTAGTCTTGACGAATACTGGAGGAGCTGTGGAGCAGGAGGCTTCAGCGTGTAGATATATAGAGTTTCCGCTGTGTATGATGTATTGTATTGATATAGTTGTGTTGTATAATAGACAGAAGTTTATAACTGTCTATATCGTGATGTATAAGTTATGTACTCTGATGTATATGATACTATGTAATATCTTATGTGATATAATATATTTCTCGTTCCGCTGTGAGATTTCTGATGTGTTGTTGTTCTTTCTTTCTCTTCTTTCTTCTTCTATCCCTTTCTTTCTTCATGATGATACGACTTTTTGTGGTTGAAAAGCCGGGTCGTCACAGTTGGTATCAGAGCGAGGTTGAGTGAATACCTAGGCTCTGGAGTGGTGTCTATCTTGAGAGAGCGTATTTGTAATTTTTATATATATTTCTACCTATATTGTTGGGTTACCTGTTCGGGTTTTCCTAATTAAGTTATAAAGGTAGATGAGGTAGTGGTGTGTGTAACACGACTACCAATGATAGGAGTCTGAGTGTTGAGGTTGGAAGTATATCTGTCGAGACTGTAGACCCAATACCGTCTCGAGCAAGCTTTGCAGTGGTGTGAGGATTTCATCGATCTCTGAAGAAAACCTGTTAAGGTTCGGAGTTTATCTTTGAAATATGAATGAGTAGAGTTGGATCTGCCGATGAGGCAGAAGCGAGTGATGGTATCTTGATACCTCAAGTAATAGTAGCTGTGTGATGAGACGCAGTGATTATGGATGTTTCCAAAGATGTTTTCTCTGGAACGAGTTTAAGGAAGTGTGTATGCTTCGGTGTTGTGGCTGAGTTCAGCATGGTGTGTTTCTGCTTTGGTTTGGAGTCCGAGTTTCTCGAAGAGCTTTGGATAGGAGCATCCGTGGCAGCAGTGCAGCTCGGAGTATTCTGTGTGTTGGCAGGAAGTTTTTCTGGCTGAGTAGTTTTTCTGAAAGTGAAGTTCAGAAGCAGCTGAGTGGATCCATTTCTTCGATGGATTGGATAGTTAAGTATAAGCTGTTCTAATTGGTAAAGAGAGGACAGTTTTCTTTGGAATTAGGAAGGGTTGAATCGCAAAAGCGACTTGCGATTGCTAAGTGTTCTCTTGGGATATCAGAGATTTTCTAGATGTCTTCAGGGAAGTTCGAGGTTTGTCGGCATTGGAGATTAAGTTTTCTTATCGACTGGATTCCAGGAGTGATACTGGTGGTTCAGCCTAGTTGAAGGATGATTCCTTAAGACAGAGTTTGGTGAAGCAACTCAAATTATGATGGAGTATCTGAGATTTCTTTTATGGATTTGATGAACCATTTTTCTGAGATATGTTTTCTAGTTTGTGCTCGTATTCTCTTCTGCTCCAGATCACAGTTGTGCAGCGAAAGCAGTTTGGCAAGTACTTCTGTTTGTTTTCTGGATTGAAGAAGTAAGTTTAGTTTTCTGTTGTTTGAGGAATAGGATTGGTGTCTTTGGTTTTGGTTGATCTTGAGGAGATCATTGTGATGGGTTGTTTTTGATCTAGTTTGTTTCTAAAGGCATCAGCAAAGGATGAGGTGATCAGTAAGGATGTAGACAGCCCAGGATCATCCGAAGAAATTTTTTGATAAGAGATAAGGGAATTTGGATTTCAAAGACGGAGATTGATTTTGGATAAGTTTTCTCCGATCGAAGGAGCTATAAGATTTGGTAAGACTGGGAAGTCAGCTCTGTGATATTTTGGATCTCTTCTGTATTCTAATTTGGATAAGTGTTTGATCTATCTCTGGTTTTGGAACCAGCAGTTTAGAGATTTGGTTGTTGAGTCAGACTCATTTGTAGTCTGATATCTTGTTAGTTCTGTATACTAGATGAGTAGGAACTCTGTAGCTTAGTAGTATTGATTGTTTGGATTTTGTAGAACGAGTATCCCGGTATATATATATACTTAGGGAAACTCGAGGAAATTCTATCCAGAATTTTGTCCGGATAGTTAAATTTGTTTGATTAGATAAATTGGTTGCTATGATTGTTAGCATATGATTGATATAGGATTGTGCTTTGAAAATTAATTTTTTTTAAATGAGATTATTAAATTACCTTTGCTTTTAATTTCGGGGACGAAATTATTTTAAGGGGGAAGGAATGTGATATCCCTGAATTTTAGGCAATATCAATTTAATAATCTGTATTAAAAAAAATTAAATTGATTTGATAATTTTGTAATTTAATTTGAATTGATTTAATAATATTCTTTAATAAATATTTAAAATAGTGAAATTATCTTTTAAAAGCTAAATAAAATGTTTTCTATTTATAATGAATATATATATTTGTATATATATTGTGATTAGAAATCTTTGGTTTGAATTTTTTTTAAATAAATAAATAATGTTTTTAAAATTCTAATATCTTTGGTAAACTGGGAAATTATGATTTATTTAAAGTTAAAACTTTTCAAAAATATTTTATAAGTAAATATATGGTTTTAAAATACTTAAGGTAAATATTACTAGTTTAAATATCTTTAATTTAGATTTTAAATAAGATTAGCAAAATGATTTGTTTAACATTATTATTTTTATATGATTTGTAAATTTGCTATGAAGGTTTAAAATTAAAATATGAAACATTAATCCATTTAAATAATAAGTAATTTATAATCTTTTGTATAAATTATATAAAATTTGTCAAGTGAGTTATTTTCAAATAATAAATATATGTATTGTTTTTATCTATAAATGTAATTGGTTTTACTCTTTAAAGTTATCTATATATATCTAAGTATTAAAAACTAATTAATTAAGTTAAAAGCTTTTTATTAACACTTAAATTTAAATACAAATTACTTATAGGACAAGTGTAAACATTTTAGAGCTAAATTAACATGTGTTAAGTAATAAACCACTTTAATGTGACAAATGTAAATTATCTTAACAAGTGGCAATCTTTTGTTTAACAATTTATACTAAAAATAATATTTCATTTAGAAGAAAATCTGTTTTCTCATTTTTCAGTTCAAATCTATTCTTCCTCCTCTTCATTTCTTTCCTAGTCTCAAATTCAAAAACTAAGAAATTAAAACCTGTAAAATCTTCTCTCAAAACAAATCTGCAAACATCTTGTAACATCCCGAAAAATTTTCGACTTTCAAAAATTCAACATCGATACTCACTTTATCGACTGCTGAGCCATCGAATGCCGGAAACCCGAAAAGTTATGGTTTTAAGAAAAAGAAAAAGTAGAAGAAGAAGAAGATAGAAGAAAAAGAGAAGAAAGAAAGAAGAACAACAGAACAACAGAACAGCAACAGAAACAATATCAGAATCTTACACATCGCAGCGGAACAACATATAATAGATAAATGAATATCATTTAAAAACAAAAGAATTATATCTGTTATTACATACATCAATCATCAGAGTCAATATACAACAATGGACAGTTATATAAACTTGTCCTCATACAGAATACACAGCGGAATAAATATTATCAGATACAAATACTACGTCTCGCCATCCAGCTTATCTCCAAAGCTCCAGAATATCCAGAATATCCTGATAATCTAACTCTAGGCTGCCCGTGTGGAAATTGGTGGGCACCCAGAGTTTAGAAGGGAACAATAAACTCCGAGTCAGTCATGGTGACTGGTGTGAGATCGTAAAACAGTTATTCCTTAAAATAAACAACAGGATAATTTTAAAGTCAATTCGAAATGCTTTTGGAAAATGAAACTACCATAAGACCTCCCACCACACACACAATGCAAACGCAGAATTGGAGGAGATTTCTTCTTATGATAGTCAAAGATGCTTACTACGCAAAATCAAATCATTTTTGATATTATTATTAGTGCATAGTGTAGAAACATTTCGAAAGTATAATATTAATCTTAGCCAGCATAGACATTTCGAACTATGCCTACTATAGCTACCATCCAAACAGTGGGGCGCCACCATAAGTGAATGATAGGTTCTACAACTAAAACCGTACAAGTCGCGTATTGTTTCTTTGGATTTCCAACAAATGGTCAGGCTAAGGAACTTCCTATCCACGATGGGTACGTCCCTGGAATAGACGACCCGAGAAATAACCTAACATTACGGTTAGATCTCTGCCAACACAAGGCCGGGTTACCTCTGCAAAAATAGGTAACTACTGACACGCGTATGCCATCCCCCGATCGTCACCGATCTTCCCGAGGATCCCCGATTCCAACAAACCACAAAGTAATAATAACTGTGCAGCAACCACAGAGGTTAAGTATCTGGGCTCCATACCATGATACCACCTTTATCCAGAAGGAATGACATACACTAAGGGGCGCTACTCCCTAGAACCTTGCCGCATCCTTCCTGTTTTGACCATTTCCGGGGTGTGAGGCTCGACGAAGTCTCGTCCACAAAGCTACGCTTTCTACAAAAAGCCCTGCTTCGGGTCAAACAAAAATGATCAACCTATGATCACCAAGATATAAGATCAAACAAATGATCATATCACAAATGATCAAACACTGATCATTTCACAGCAGCACTCAGTATGCCACGTTACCAAATTGGGATATATCGCTAATAAATTTCAACTACATAACCTCTGAGCTCGTACGTCTCAGAGAAGGGTGTTAAGCTAAGAGAATAAATTCTCCGCCACCAACAGAATTGTATTTGAAAGAAATCAGCTTTATATCTCAAATTGTAACGTCAGACACACAATCCATAAAAGTCTGTTCCGGGATCGAACAGAACCGAAGGCACTTCTCACGAAGCCCTTGCATTTCCGGATAATTTTCAATCACGTCAGGACTTCCCGTCACTAAGGGTGATAAAACCTCTAAATCGAAGATCAGTCGATGTAGAGTAACTCGACGGTAATCCTTCCGTTTTCAAAAATATCCGGTCTTCAACACCGGTCTTCAAATGCGATTCATAACGACGTATCACATATTCGGAATGGGTTATACGACCCCATGGTCCTTTCCCGGCTAACCCGAATAGTGAGCGTTTATTTAAAAATAAGTGTGGCATTCAAATTCATTCAATTCACAACAAATACCTATCTAAAGGTAATTATTGATAGTCGGTTATTTAACTATCAATAAAGATGCGCAACATCATCAGATTCCAAATAATTTTCCAAATTATTTCATCTTCCAAAAATATCTTTACTAGATATATAATTTCCACACTTAACCGTTTTGAAAACAAATTTCAAATATTCAATTTCCACATTTCATTTTATCCTTTAAAAGATAAAATCTCAAAACAGTTCATTTCATATTGGAAAAGCAATTCCATACTTATTTAAAAATAAGTGTTTCACCAATCTATTTATTTTCAACGTTTGAAAATATTCGATATACTTAAAATCAAAATTAAGTATATATCTCATTCTTTAAGGAAATCATTCTTAAATCACATTTATTTGAGTCAAAACGAATGTTGCGTAAAACATTGTTACGACGACTCGAAATCACTAGTATAGGGATTCGGAATTAAGATAGATATATAAATCCCAATACTATATAAAATATTTCCTTTCGGAAATCATTTACTATAACAACAGTGTTATAGTCCACCATTTCCTTATTTTTCGAAAACGTCTATTTCAACAATAAATGTTGAAATCTATGCTTTCGATTCATAACACATTTTAAAACACCTTTAAAATGTTTAACTTCATTTTTAAAATATTACTTCTTCAAAAATGAATCCATTTTACTTAACAATATATTCACTGTCCAAAATCGTGAATATAATTTCTTTAATAACTTTCTATGTTTAATTTATCACATTCAATCCATTTCGAATTTATAACCACGTTTATAAATTCTATTTCTCTTTTTAATAACACTTCGACTTATAAACCTTCTTTTATCAACTTCTATATTTAACTTATCAAAATAAGTGACTTTGGGTTTATAAACAACTTTTATAAATTTTAATTCTATTTATAAAAGCTCCAATACCAAATCAATTTCAATATTGATTTCCAATCTTATTTTCAACGTTTGAATAAAATTTCCATATTGATTTCTCAAAAATTCATTTCTAAATATTAAATCAATTACAGATTGATTTCTAATTTTATTTATCTCTACTAAAATAAATTCCTTTATCTTCTTTTTTTTTTCAAACTATTTAGAAATCCAATTTTTAATTAAATTCTTCAATTAAAAAAAATCACTATTATACGAAATTCATTTATTTAACATCTTCACTTTATTCTGGAATTTATTCAATACGATTATGAAAAATTACTTTTTATACTTTAAAAATTCCTTTCTTCAAAATTTCTTCAATTTCAAAAATTGATTCACTTAGAAATTTTCTACTTGAATTTCAAAAATTCAATTTCGTTTATCTTTGGAATCCAATGATGTCAAAACATCCATTCAGCTAAATTTTAGCTTTCAAACAATTTCCAAATATCAATATGATTAATAGCATCACTATAAAATCATTCACAGATTCATATCACAGTATAAATAAATCAATCAATGTGAGGGGTCCAGTTGGATCCCTCCAACCTGTTTCCCTGCATCCAAAGACGTTAGCACAATACCAATTCCGCTCCAGTACGGAATTATCGCGGTATATAGGTTTTTATAAATCCGCTTACTAACGGCGCAATAGGGTCTCATCCGCTATACGAGGCGGGAAATCATCAATCCAATATATACATATGCCAATATGTATATACTGCTATATATATAGATATATCCTATCATATCTAATAGCACATTCAAACAAATCAATCAATAACTGAAATTCAATTATAAATCTGAGTGAGAAGATCTCACCTTAGCATTTATTTCGCAATCCATTTCCAACTTGACTTGATTTTCTTGATTTATACCTTGTATAAATAATTTTATACAATCGATTAATATTTGAAATAAATCGAACCATCCGTTTCCATTTAGTAAAATTTTATTTTATATAATCAATCCAATTTCAAACAAATTTCCGTTTATATAATTTTAAATCATTCAATGATTTTATTTTAACCTGGTTTTTCTCTTAATAAATTTATCTAACAAAAATTTAAATCAAAACTATTCTTCCTTTAAATAAATATTCCACTAAATAAATTATATTAGTTTTGATTTATAAATAACTACTTAACATTTTAAAATTCCAAATTAACTTCCAAAATATTATACAAGTTAAATTAACATTCGAACCCATTATTTTTAATATAAACTCTTCAACATTTTAATTCCATATATTTTTAAATTTGAAAGAGAAATAATTACAATAACTATATTATTTAGCATTCTCAGTGAACTAATCAAATTTTCTAAACTGTATGAAATTTAAAATGTGTAGGTGAATTTATATAAATATATTTATTAAATCAAAACAACATCATTTTACCTTACTGTCACCAGCAAGAAAAGTAACCCAACCCACTCGCGAGTGCCATGAAACCCCAGCCACCTTGAATCCAAGCTGCCCAATTCGATCGCGACCCCAGAAATACTCGAACTTGAGCCAATTTCGATCGAACGCCACCACGAACCCCATCGCGACACCACACCATCACTTCACTGCATCTCGCGTTCGCACGTACTACCCCCATCTGCCCTTCTTGCTCCAGCGAAACTACGCGACCGCCCCTCTCCATCGTATTCAAACGCGACTTCCTATCACCCACTGCCGCGCAAGCCTGACATCCCAAAACGAGCCCTCCCTCCTACTCGCGACTCCCTTCCATCTCGACCTCCGACATCGCCTGCTCGACCGTCGAAGTCGCTTCGACCATATCTGCGAACAACCCTCGCAACATCTCGCGGTACCCTGAAGCCATCGCACTCGAGCGTCGAATCGATTCGCGACTGTGATTTACAAACACTCGGTCGCCCCTAACGATTTCGAGAATAGAGGAATTTGGCAATTAAATTTTGAATGGATTCGAATACAAGAAGATGGATTTGATTTGGAATAAAATCTGAAAAGGGGAGGATATGATTTTATCTCGACAGCCATTATTTGTTTTTGAACGATTTTTTTGTCGAACGAAGATTTCGTTTGATTTTTAAAACTGAGATGGAGGGATGGGTTACGTGATGGATTGCGTGAATTTGGGCGTGAGATAAGGCGCGTGTTTAAAGGCGTGAATGAAGGAAAGAAAAGTTTTTAAACGTAATTGTTTAAATAAAATTTTAAATTTAAATCTCGATAAAAACTTCAATGTATTTTCGTGTCGTATTCTCACATACGAACTCCGAAAAATACGAAATTTGGAATCCGATAATAATTCGATATTTCGGACCCAATGGAACTGGTTTCGTCGGATTCCGAGACTGTTTGAAAAATGACTATTTCTAAATACCGGTTGAACGATATAAATTCAAAACTGAACAAAACAGTTCGAAATTAAATTCTGAAGCTTCTATCATCTTCAGTATTATCAATACGAAATTTAAAAGCTTTTGAAATATTTTTCTTCAGCTTAAAACTGAAGATTCAAATTTTTATCCAGTTCAATAGATTAAATTATAAAATTTAATCGCCAATTTCTGAATTATATTCGGGATTCAAATTAAATTACCGTTCAAATATTTAAAATTAATTAAATATTCTCAATTTAATTCGTTCAAAATTCTGGGTCGTTACACATCTGTTCAAAGATCTGCAGAGGTTTCAAAACTTGTATTCAAACATCTATAACCAAAATGATTTCAGCACTTTAGTTCAAAAGCAAAGCTGTAATCAAAGCCTGTAGCAAGTTTCAACTTCAAATACAACCTCTAGTTAAAGTGATTTTCTCAAATGCAAGCAAAAATCAACATCTCTGTAAAGATTAATTTCAGCAAATTCAAAACAAATAGTAGTCGAATTCCTCAAAATCAAACAAGTACCTGTAATTCTGTTTCAAAAATCTGATGGAAGCCTGTAACCTTCTTCAAGCCTGCAATTTCTGTCTCAAACAAAATCTGGAGTTTGTCTTCAGCAATATAGGATCTTGGACCTGCATACAAGCCTAAAACAACAGCATGCAAGTTTTAAAATCAAACAAAGCAGTAACTCAAGTTTTAAAAGATTCAAAAGCTTTTTCAAAATGAGGCTCTGTTCTTCTTTAAAGGTGAGTAAACAATTTATCTTAAAAACAGTTTTCTGTAATATCTGTTGTTATGATGAATGTGATGAATGATTGTAATGGATTGTGTTGCATGAATTATATGGATGTTAATGCATGTATATTATGTATATGAAATGTCTGTGATATACATGTTGTTGATTGTGAACACACACATATATATATCTAGACTCTGTTTAAATTTCCAGGCTCAAGTTCTATTAAATTCATATCCTCTTGATCTATTAGCTATTAGAGTATAGGCTTTAAAACAAATTTGTTTGTTTAGTCATAAGGTAAGGTTTAAAATTTTAAATTAAGTTAAATAATTTGAATTGGCTCTGGAAACTAAAAAGAATATGCAAACATCAGTTTTGACAAAAATTTAATCTCTGTAATTCATTGGTTCAGGATTATGAATTGAAAACTTATACAAAATCTTGATTTTTAAAAACTTAAATCACGATTTTTAGAATTAAAATGAGGTAGCAGTTTGAGTTTGAAGAGATTATACATTTTTGATGGGTTCTGATGATCTAAGTGTTCGGGGTGTATGCTGTTTTCTCTGGAGGTGGAAGGATGATCGGGAATGTCAGGAAAAATGGTTGTTGGATGATCAAAGCATTATGGAGGTGGTGGTTGATCAGGGAAGATCGTAGCCCTAGTTTTATGGTAAAAGGGAAATTTGTTTCCCACGGCAACGAGAATGGATCGAGTTCACTGGAATTTTGGGAAATGGAAACTTGAAGGTGGTCGAAGGCATGGCTGGAGTTTCTGACACTCCGGTGATCGGAGGGAGGAGTACGAGGAGTTTCCAGGTGCTGCTATGCTTCCAGATTTGAGCAATAATGCTCGATTTTGATTTCAAGGTGATTGAGAGATTCCGATGGACGTTGTCTGATCTGAGGAGGATCGCCGACTTACGTAGGGTAGTGGCGATGTCAGGAGATGATCGGAGCTCCGGTGCATATGTACGGTGTGCATGGATTGATGTCTGGTGATGTTTGTTTAGGAATTAGTACACTCGAGTTATCTCGAGTAATTTGAGTCTTGACTCGAAGCAAGGTAGGAATTTACTCGGAGTAAATTAGGCAAGGCTCGGGGTAATTTCTGGGTTAAGGGAAATCTGCTCTGTTTTGAAAATTTGAAAACTGGGTTTTTAAATTTGTAAAGAAGATTTAAATCTAAGTTTAAATCTAAATTTTAAAATAGATTCAAGTTTAATTTGAATCTTAGTTTGAAAATAAATTAAGTTTAAATTCAAATTTTTTTTAAATAACTTAAAAGGTGTTAAGGAAATTAGTGTATTTAAAAGAAATTGAATTTAAATGAAGATTGAAAATGTAAAGAAAAGATTTAAATAAAGTTTTTAAAGTTTAAATGTTTTAATGAATTTAAATGTTAGGTTATGGTTTAAATGTTTAAATTTAAAAAGAACTAGGTTTTAAACTCTTATAAAATTCTTTTATAAGAAAGGTATTCTTTAGCATGAAAACTTAATAGGTTTTAAATTGATTTAAATTTTGTTAAAGATAAATTGAGTTCATTTTAAAAACTTGAATTTAAATGAAATTTAAAATTAGATTTGTAAATGAATATTTTAAATAAACTTGTTAATGATAATTTAACTGTAGGTAAGAAAAAGTTTTATCTTAAAGTTAAATTAGAATTTAATATTTTGTTATTCATTTAAGTATTAGGATAATTAAATGGATAATTAACTTATTTTATAAATTAATGAAATGGATAATTACTTAAAGTAATTAAGGAGTTAAACTTAAGGTTTAAGATTAATTATTCTTAGAATAATTGACTTATAATTTAAGAATCATTAATTAAATAAGGTTAAATTTTAATTAATGATTAGAAAATAATTTATCTAGTAATTAAGATTGTTTAAGTTATAGTTAAGCACTTAATTAATAATTAATCAGTGATTAATTAAATGATTATAAAGATAAATTAAATAGTAATTAATAATAATTAATCTAAGTTAATTACTTAAGAAAAGTAATTAAAGAATTAATGAAGATCATTAAGTTGAGATGAGTAATTAATTAATGTGATTAATTTTTATAATTAATTAGATTAATTAAGGATAATCAATTTTAGAAATGGTTAAGTATATTTATGGAAGTAATTTGGATTAATTACTTTTTGGAATTAATCAAGGGATTAATTAAAATTAACTAATGAGTAATTAATTTATTTAATAAAGTAATTAAAGATAGTTAATTACTGAATGTGTTTAATCAAGAGTGATTAATAAATATGGTTTTATTAAAGACTAATTACTTAATGTAATTAATTTAATATAATTAATAATTAAAGTAATAATTAAGGATCATTAATTAATATAATTAATGATGTAATTAAGGTTTGATTAATTAAGATTAATTAATCAATAATAAGTGATTATAGAGTAATTAATTAATGTAATTAATTAAAGATTAATATAATTAATTTTAGTTAATTAATTAATGAAGTAATTAAAGGTTAATTACTATATTGATTAAGGATAATTAATTTATGAAAATTAATTTAAGATAAATTACTTGAATGTAATTAAAGATAATTAATCAAGGATGATTAATTGAAATGAATAATTAGGGGATGATTAATTAATTTAATTATGGTTAATTGATGGTTAAGTAAGCAAGGTTTAAAATGATGAAGTAATTAATTTAATTCATTTTAAATTAATTGAAGATAAGTAATTAATTTAATTCACTTTAAATTAATTAGAGATGGAAGTAATTAATTTAATTCATTTTAAATTAATTATAAATGGTGTTATTATAGATCATTGCTTATAAATGGATGATATTAATTACCTTGAATGGTTTGAATCTCAGATATGAGATTAGTATTGTGTGATATGGATGTATTGGTTGCATAGTGATAATGATATGGATTATCTGTTTGTGATAATAATGTTGATATCTATTGTGATATTGTAAATTATCTATCTGTGTGTAGTATAGATAAGAATTGAATTGTTTTAACCTTAAACAACTTGGCCTTAAAAGATACGTTTTGGATTTCGATGAGACCGGGATCGGGTTTCCGTATACCGGTATTCCAGGTCTGGAGACCCGAATACCACATCGATCCAAATTAAACGTTAGGTCGTTAATCCAAATGGAGCAAGTGAAGACTCGAGGTGTAAGAACTATTCTTTGTCAATATAACTCTGTGGGTGATTCCGTAATGAGTTGGACGGAGATGGTACTTATAGGTTCGAGATGAAGATTCAGAGTGCAAGGGCTATGGTCGTTAACTCTGAGGGTGATTCCAAAACGAGTGTAACGAGATAGTGTCTTCGGTTTCGTTCGAACCCGGAACGAACTTGTATGGATTGAATGCTTTCAGAACATCGTCAGGAGGGCGATGAGCATTCTAAGATAGATGTGTTCTTTTAAAGGTAATCGTAACCTCAAGCCTCATCAACCGGGAATGGCTAAAACAGGGGAGGTGCAGCAAGGCTTCGTGGGTAGCGCCCACTGAGAGCAAGATATATCCATGTCTAGAGGTCCCTTCTTTTATTTCGGCTTAGTGGGTAGTTGATTCGCGACAACTACTGGGGTTGTCTTGTTCGGGACTATCCAGTAAGGGATGGTTCCGGCTTTGTGTTGCAGGGGAGCGGGCGTACTCCTCGGTACGGTGATCTAGGCCACGTACTGTGACGGGCGGTACCCCAGTAGCCCTGCCATTGATGGAAATCCATTCTTCCTACGAGACCCTACGGACTTGATTGTATACCTATGTATGCTGGAATTTAATGAATGTAACAATTTCGGCTATTTCATATTTATTTGAAAACCCTAGACCCTATTATAATAAAACTGAATTTCCTATCAATGTTTTGGTTAGCGTAAGGTAAAAACTTTTCCGTGTTTATGTGCGGGAAGTCTTACGTGATACCTTTTGTTTTTCAAAAGGGTTTTGAAGTTAAACAACTTTAACCCGTTTACTCACACCAGACCCATGTCTGACCCAAGTGTTTATTTTCTGTTTTATTAAACTCTTGGGTACTCAATATTGTATTGAGTAGTCGAGGGATTCAGGTTAGTCTTGACGAATACTGGAGGAGCTGTGGAGCAGGAGGCTTCAGCGTGTAGATATATAGAGTTTCCGCTGTGTATGATGTATTGTATTGATATAGTTGTGTTGTATAATAGACAGAAGTTTATAACTGTCTATATCGTGATGTATAAGTTATGTACTCTGATGTATATGATACTATGTAATATCTTATGTGATATAATATATTTCTCGTTCCGCTGTGAGATTTCTGATGTGTTGTTGTTCTTTCTTTCTCTTCTTTCTTCTTCTATCCCTTTCTTTCTTCATGATGATACGACTTTTTGTGGTTGAAAAGCCGGGTCGTCACAAGCCACATCACTTTCTTTTTTATATATAATTATTATGTCTAGTCACATCACTTTCTTATATATATATATAATTATTATGTCTAATCACCTCACTTTCTTTTATATATATATAATTATTATGTTTAGTCACATCACTTTCTTTTATATATATATATACATATATATATAATTATTATGTCTAGTCATATCACTTTATTTTATATATGTATAATTATTGGTTAACTAAGATGTGACAAGAGATAATTATGGTTAATGATTACAAATCTAAGATGTGACAATACTTAATATATATATTTATATAAAATGTTTATTATTTCTAAAACTATGCCTTGTCACATCACTTACTAATCCAAATTAATATAATATAATTTGTTTCTAAGTGTATTGTTATCTAGTTAATTAACTCTTATATATATATATGTATATATAGTGTACAAAGACGAACAACGTTCCCGACAACTTTCTAGTGTCGAAAGGTCGAAATTTCGGAAAACGTTCTTCGGTCACATTTTTTATTTTTCTATGAACTATTTAATTCGGTAAACAAATTTGACAACAATTTCACCATCATTATTAATTAATCAAATGAATTTATTTTCATTATAAAATTTATATATTGAATATTTAAAATTAATTAAATATTTACTAAACAAATTAGTGAAATTTCGGGTTATTACATTCTTCCCGTCTTAAAAGAATTTCATCCCTGAAATTACACCAAAAAAGAACCCAAAGGTATTTGGCCAAAATATTTATTTTTAAACTTACATTCTTATGATGTATATAGATCATCCGTATGCAATATCTAATTCGATCTACTATTCAAGTCCACAACTTTACTTCCAAACTAGTATTGATCTCCTGATCCTCTAGTGCGGACTATGATCAGGCTTTACAATTAGAACTTTCAGTTTTCCTTACATAGCTCTCAACTATGATAGAAAATGTAAGTATCCAAATAACAAACCCTCATCAACGTTCATCGTCAAGAATTGAGTGAAAAATTCTTTTTCGGACCGTTGTAAACACCTCAAAGTTCCCTACTCGAATCATAGATCAGAATTGTGTGACGAAATAATCTACTTACAACTTATTTAAAATTTTCAAATCTTCATAAATCTTTTATTTTTATCATTTAAATCCCTTTATAAACCCTTTCTTTAAAATATTTATTACCAAAAATATTTCTATCTCGTTTCCCAAAGGAAATCGATAATCCTTTATTTGGAATAATACCATTATAATTCTTATTTCAAACTTCCTTTGAAATTTCTTTGTTAACAAATTTAATCCCAAACTTATTTTATATTGCATAACTTTATTTTTTATAATTTTCCAAAACATTAGGATATGAATTCTCAGATCCAACTTTCTCAAACATCATTTTATCTTTGCAAACTAACTTTATTATATAAAATATATTCTTAAATAATTTCTTAATTTAAACACTTTTTATAAAGATACTTCTTTATAATAAAACAAATTCTTTATATATAATCACTCTAAATATTTATTTTCAAATATTTTTCTTAAAGGAAAACATTTCATCCTAAAGGAATCATTTCAATTTAGAAGATAATTTACCTTTTATTTTCCAAAATTACAATTAACTCCTTTCATTATAATGTATTCCTTTTTTTAAGACCACTTTTGATAATAACCTATCAAATAATAATTCAAAATTATCCTTTTAACTTGAGGAAAATTATATACGAGTAACTCCAAAATAATACAAGGAACTAGGTACTACCAATAGTATCTTATATCCACTTAACAAGAAGGGTAATACTTAAGAGAAGTGTTTACCATCCGAACATATCTCTTGCCCATTTTTAGTTCGAGCCACTCAAACTATTTATCATTTGAGACGTTCTTACTTTAAAATCTTCTTATTTGAAATTTCTTTTCAAAAACTCTATTAGAGATTATTTTGTTTATAAAATCCATTTTACAAATCCTTTCATAAAATCATCTTATGTTAACTTACTCCTTTTAGAATTTTTATAATTCCTCTCCAAAATACTCAAAATTTAGTCTCTTAAAATTTATATAACATATCTTTTATATCCATATTTTTAGAAAAATAATTTTATAGAAAACAATTTTTATACTACAAAATTTATTATAATTCATTAACCTTAACCCAATATTATTATCAAACATCTTATAGTTAAATCGTGAAACTTAATTCACAGGATTTTCATTCAATCAACAAATGTAATAACTAAATATTATCATTTCCTTAACCATAAACTAACCCACATAAATATTTATACCTTTCAAAAGATATTCCTTTATATGTAAAATATAATCCTTTTAAAACAGTGTGTTGGTTTACCTTGTTTAAGTATTTAGAAATCCCTATCGATAACGGTGATCAGGTGCATCGACCAGAATCTATAAACCACTCAACAGATAAATCAAAACAAAACATTTTTATATTAAATAACAAATACGCGCTCATATAGATAATACTCTCAAAACTCATTCTAGGGTTTTACTAACCCTATCTCTAATGTGATTCTCATTCTAGGATATTGCTAACCCTATCTAGAATGAGTTTTACCCCACCAAAGCCTAGGTGTTCGCTCAACCTAAGCTCTAATACCAAATGTAACGATCGGGATTTCCGACCCTCGAAAATCGACACTAATACATCCTCGGTATTACCTAACGCAAATCCAAGTGTCGGAAACCACGATTGTTAGGGAAAAAGAAAATAAAAATAGAACAGAATCTCACATGAATGGAATAACATATATTATTTCAATATAAAATCTTACAGTCAAAAATTTTGAATACAATATTAAAGTCTAACCTAGATTCGGCCTGGATAGTTATAAATCCATGTCCTTTCAAATGCAGAAAAATAATAACAAATGCAATAGATGTAGCGGATAATAGAATAAGTCCATATGAAGACCAAGATCTCCAACTCTCAAATGGAAACTCCAAGCGTCTTCAACTAAACCTGAAACTTCTCGGATCTGACCTGAGTATTAAAAATACCCGAATCAGGCTTGATAAACCAGCGTGAGATACTCGAAATTTAAATGTGGATGTAAGTCAAAACCTTTGAAAAGAAGGGTATCTCATAAGACCACGCCCATACATAAATATATACGGGTTTTTATCTTATGGTAACCAAATTACTATACTGAAAAACACTTTGATATTATTATTAATGACATTCTTTTGAAAACACTTTTCAAGTAATATATGTAACGACCCGATTTTTCGACTTCCGAAAGTCGACATCAATATGCCCACTGTATCAAATGCCGAACCATCGAATGCCGGAAAATCAAACCGTTAGGGTTAAAGAAGAAAGAGGTAGAAGAAGAAAGAAGAAACAGAAACAATAACAGAATCTCACATTCGCAGCGGAACAATATATAATAGATAAATGAATAATCTTTAAACAAAAGAATTATACCAGTTCATACAATACATCATCAGAGTTTACAACAACAACACACAACACTGGTAGTTATAATAACCTGCCCATATGCTTGAATACACAGTGGAATGATAATAATATATGGAAGTACGTTTCGCCATCCAACTCGTCTCTTGAGCTCCACAACAATCTATCCAGATCCTGCTGATAACCTGACTCTAGGCTGCCCGTGTGGAAAATTATAGGCACCTAGAGTTTAGAAAGGGAACAATAAACTCCAAGTCAGTCATGGGACTAGTGTGCGATCTTAAAACAGTTATTTGCACAAAGGAATAAAAAGAAATCTGCTATGCTTTTGGAAAATGAAACTACCATAAGTAAATGGCAGGTTATACAACTAAAACCGTACAGGGCGCGTATTGTTTCTTTAGATTTCCAACAAATGGTCAGGCTAAGGAACTTCCTACACCACATGGGTACGCCTCTAAAGGGACTCCCCGAGAACCTAACCGGATCTCTACCAACACAAGGCCAAGTTACCTCACACTTCTGGTGCAATGAAGCTGTAACTAGATAACTCCACACATGAGTATGCCATCCCTGGTCGTTACCGACCTTTATCCGAGGATCCTCAACACCAACATCCACAAAGTAATAAATTTGCAGCAACCACATAAGTTAAATATCTGGGCTCCATACCATGATACCACCTTTTTCCAAAAGGAAATGGACATACCCTGAGGGCGCTACCCCCAAAACAACCTTGCCGCATCCTTCCTGTTTCGACCATTCCGGGTTGTAAGGTCTGACGAAGTCTCGTCCACAAAACTACGCTTTTCACAAAAGCCATGCTTCGATCAACAAATGATCAACAACACTTAGCATGCCACATTACCAAATTGGGAATGTATCACTAGTAACCATCAACTACATAACCTCTAAGCTCATACGTCTCAGAGAAGGGTGTTAAGCTAAGAGAATAAATTCTCCGCCACCAAAAAAAATGTATTTGATAGAAACCAGCTTTACATCTCAAAGTGTAACGTCAGACATACATCCATACAAGTCCGTTCCGGGTTCGAACGGAACCGAAGGCACTTCAAAGAAGCCCTTGCAATCCGGATATTCACTAATCACGTCCGGACTGCCCCTCACAATGGGTGATAAAATCTCTATACCAGAGCAACTCGGGCAGAGACATTCGACAGGTAATCCTTTTGTTTTCAAAAATACCCGGTCTTCAACACCATCTTCAAATGCAATCCCATTCGTATCATTATTCGGAATGGGTTTTATGACATAAAGTCCTTTCCCGGCTTAACCGAATAATGAGTGCTTGTTTTGAAAACAAATTCAAGTGCCGTTTTAAATGCCAATATTGATAGTCGGTTATTTAACTATCAAACAATATTCACAACAATTATCAAATTTAAATAATTTTTCCCCAATTATTTATTTTCAAAATATCTTCGCAAAATATATTTTAACACTTCAACACTTTGAAAACCAATTTCAAATCACTTTTCTTTTGCGGAATAAATTTCCAAATGTTATTTATTTCCACTGAAGATTCACCGAGTCTGAATAATTTTAAAACACTTATCCAAAAGTATATGTATATTTGGAAACACTTGAGATAAAAACTATTTTTAAACACTTTATCTAAAATATTAGTTATGAAAATATTATACTAATATCTCATATAAACTTCAAGCCCAAACTAATTTTAAAAATGAAATTTTTAGATAGAGTATAATTATTTAAATATCCATTTTCTAAATCAAATCTCAATTTGATCTTTAAAATAATCACTTCTATAATTAACCAAATAAATCTTTACTTTAAAGATTTAAAAACAACTTAAGAAAATAATTTCTCCAAAGTATCCTTTTTAAAACCATCCTTAAAACTTTCAATTTATATTTATCAGCTATTTTGAAAACATATTCGGCTTTCCAGTGAAAATACACTTTCCATTTCAAAATGATCCATTTAAATCAATTAATAAATCCTTCTTGACTTATTTCAATTTACATTCCAAATCCGTAATTTCTTTCCACACTTTTTAAAATAAACCAATATTTATTTTTAAAACAAATCTCCCTTTTCTTTATAAATTCCCATTGTGAATTTAAATTTCCAAATATCCACTGATATACGATTTCCAAATTTATTTCCAAATTTATTTCAAACACCAAATCAAATTCCAAATTGATTTCCAAATTGATTTCCAAAAATTTATTACCTTTTAAAATAAATCTTTACTTTAATTTTGAAAAATCCAATTATATATCCTGGTATTTTAAAATACAAGAATATATTTGGCCAAACCATAGCCTTCAATAAATTTCAATCACCAATATAATCATTCACAAATTATCAATAATCACATCACAACATATGAAATAAATTCAACAATTTGAGGAATCCAGTTGGATCCCTCCAACCTATTTCCCTGCATCCACAGATGTTAGCACAATAATTAAATACCAATTCCACTTCGAGGTGGAATATCGCGGTATATGGGATTATATAATATCATCCACTATTATGCGGCGCATAGTGTAACGATCTAGGATTTTATAAATATTTAAATCGATAATTAATTGAATTTTTGAATTAAAATTGTATTATTAATTGTAAATTGAAGCGAATTTCCCCAAATTCAAATAAAATATGTATTGAATTATTCGAATTTAAAACTTGTATATATATATATGTGAATATATATGTATATGTGCATATACGAGTGGATTTGAATTTTAATTTAAAATAGATGGTTATAAAATCATCTATGAAAAATATAAAGCAAACATTAGCTAAAATTTTAACGTAATAAAAATACAAACAAAGTATACTAAAAAATAATAAAACAAAATGAATAAAATAAATACACATAGTTAAAATTCAAATAACATGTTAAATAGAAGTTCATTTTATTTTCTAAAGTGATAAGCCCAAAGCAAAGACAAAAGAAAAGATAAAAGTATGTTCAATTATAAGTATATAGGCTTGAAAACAAAATATATATGCGTACTTGCAAAGCATAAGAAGACAGAAAAATATACTTAACCAAGAAGAAGAAAAAAATATCAATAAAACAAAGAAGTACATACAAATAGGATAGGCTGTAACTAGGAAAGGAAGCACATGCATTTAATGCTTGAATCTTTAGCACATCATAATGTATATATCAGCCACCAAAGCAAGAAATATCTCTGATCCTATTGTACAAAACGATATAATCACTTGTACAAGAGTATAATTTCACCTGTACAAAATAATATCAACTTGTAGCTTCTTTCCATACTTCAAACAATTTCATTTCAGCTCGTTCACTTACAAAAAAAAAACCGAGTAAAACTGAAATGAGCAACAACTTGAACAAATAAAACAAAAATTCAACTCAAACAATACATAATATTCAGACAAGCCAGAGATCAAGAAGAGAGTTCAGCTTGCATTTTTATAACCTGTTTCAACATAGAAAGTGTAACGACCCGCCACTCATTCCACAGAATGACGCATCATTAATAAGAAAGAAAGAGGTAGAAGATAGAAAAGAAGAGAAGAAAGAAAGAAACAACAACAACGATCTCACAGCGGAACGAATAAATTATATTAATAACATAAACTATTACATAGTATACAACACTTATCAGAGTTTACACAACTATACAACACATACTAGACAGTTATAAACATCTGTCTAGATATTACAACTCAAATACAATACAAGACTCTAACAAAGATATCAACACAGCGGAATATTATATCTACGAACGCCGAAGCCTCCTGCTCCATTGCTCCTCCACAATTCGTCAAAGCTAAACCTGAATCCCTTGGCTACTCGTAAAAATTTGAGTACCCAAGAGTTTATAAAACAGAAATAAACAACTTGGGTCAGACATGGGTCTGGTGTGAGTAACAGGTTAAACTTGTTTAACTTCAAAACCTTTTGAAAGAAAAGGTATCACGTAAGACTTCCCACAAATAAACATGGGTAAGTTTTTACCTTACGCTAACCAAAACATTTGATAGGAAATTCGATTGTATTATAATAGGGTCTAGGGTTTTTAAATAAATATGAAATAGCCGAAATTGTTACATTATTAAATTCCAGCATACATAAGTATACAATCAAATCCGTTATCACTTATTGGAATTTGGATTTCCATACAATGGCAGAGCTACCGGGGTACCGCTCATCACAGTACGGGGCCTAGATCACCGTACCGAGGATCACTCCCAATCCCCTGCAACACAAAGCCGGAACCATCCCTTACTGGATAATTCCGAATAAAATCACCCCACAGATGGCCGTCGCCAACTGCACCACTAAGCCGAAATAAAAGAAGGAACTTCTCTAGACAGGGATGACCTTACTCTCAGTGGGTGCTACCCACGAAGCCTTGCTGCACCTCCCCTGTTTTATCCATTCCCAGTTGATGAGGCTTGAGGTCACGATTTACCTTTAAATCAGAACACATCACTTAGAATGCTCATCGTCCACCTGATAATGTTCTGAAAGCATTCAATCCATACAAGTTCGTTCCGGGTTCGAACGAAACCGAAGGCATTATCTCGTTACACTCGTATTGGAATCACCCTCAGAGTTAACGACCATAACCCTTGCACTTTGAATCTTCATCTTCACTTGAGATTCACGACCTATCGTTAATTTGGATTGATGCGGTATTCGGGTCTCCAGACCTGGAATCCCGGTATACGGAAACCCGATCCCGGTCTCATCGAAATCCAAAACGTATCTTTTAAGGGCCAAGTTGTTTTAAGGTTAAAACAATTCAATTCTTTATCTATATACAAAAAGATAGATAATTTAATAGATAATTTACATTATCACCCAAACAGATAATTCATATTATCATTTCAATCCAACCAAACATCTATATTATAGATCAGTACATCTCTTATCAGAGATATCAACAATGCAAAGCATTCCATATTATTCAACCATCCCTAAGTAATGATTTATATCATCTCTAATTAATTTAAAGTAAATTAAATTAATTACTTCATTTTATAAATCCTTCTTACTTAATTATTAATTAAACCAATTAATTAATCATACTCTAAGTATCATCTTAACTAATCAATCCTGATTAATTATACTTTAATTACTTTAAGTAATTAATACTTAATTAATTTCACAAATTAATTATCTTAAACCATTTAGTAATTAATCTTTAATTACTATATTTAATTACATTCATCATTAATTAATTACAATTAATTAATTACTTTAATCACTTATTATTTATTAATTAATCTTAATTAATCAATCCTTAATTACAATCATTAATTATATTAATTAATGATCCTTAATTACTCTTAATTAATTATCTTATTTAAATTAATTACATCTAATAATTAATTAGTCACATTTATTAATCACATTTGATTAATCTCATTTAGTAATTTACTACTCTTAATTACTCTTCCATAAATTAATTATTCATTAATTAATTATCTTTTAATTAATCCCTTGATTAATTATGCAAAGTAATTAAACTCAAATTACTTTTACTAAATCATCTTCAGTTAATTATATTCACTAATTAACTCTAATTACTTTCCTAAGTAATTACACTTTCACTAATTACATTTAAGTAATTATACTTATCACATAATCAAGTGATTATCTTAAATTAATTCAATTAATAAATTTAACTAAATCAAATTTATTAAATTAATTACCTTAAGTAATTAATTACCTTAATTAAGTAATTATACTTAACCAATTTCATAATGATTAATAAATCTAATTGATTATCAAAATCAATCATATTAATTAATTATTTAAATTTCCTTAATTTATGATCCCTCATTAATTATAAATCATTATTTAATTACTTCTTTAAGTAATTAAACTTTAAATCAACTATTATTAATTACAAATTAATTCTTCATTATCAATTAATAAATCTCTAATTATTTAATTAATTAACATTAAACCATAAATTAATTAAATTACCAAATTACTCCTTAATTACCTTATAAATTTAATGACTCCTATATTATTAAATCTCCAAATTAAAGTATTAACATTTTAATTATCATTTACAAAAGGTTTTGAAATCCTTTACTTTAAATCTTCCTTTTTCTCTTATTTCAAATTAAAGATTTAAATTAAATTTCAAATTCAACTTTAACCAAATTTAAATCAAATTTATAAAATCTTCTTAAATTCAAATGTTAAGAAACACTTAACTTTTAAAGATTTTTAAACTCAAACCTTATAAAATTTTACTTTTAACATTTTTAATTTGTTGAACATTATAAAGTTAATAAAAACTTATTTATTTAAATTAAGATACAAATTAACTTGAATCCATACTTTATATTTGATTTAAAACTAGATTTAAATCTTGCTTTCAATTTTTAAATAAGTTTAAAGTTTTTAAATCAAACAGATTAAAAAGAAAACTGCAACAGGTAAATGACCCGAAACCATCAATATTTTCCCCGTGCCAAAATCTGAAAACCCCGAGATAACTTCGAGTTTCCCTTCCCTTTTCTTTTTAACTTTGCTAAGTTTTAAAATTTAAAACTGTGATAACTACACGAGCCTCTCCTTCGAGCCCAGTCCCCAATTCCTCGAGCACGCCTTCGAGTAAATCATCATCCACTTCGAGTACATCATCTTCTTCCTTTAACTCACACCAGACATGTCTGCTACCTAGTGCACGTGCACACCACCAATGTTCGACTTCGATCAACTACGCGATGCCGAGCAGATCGACCATGTCCACCACTCAAGATTTTGATCGCCCAAACCCTCAAACAAGCTCCACGATCGAATTCGAGTGTTAATCCAACCCGGAACCAAACTGAACCCATACCTCTCATGCCTGAAACCACTTCGTCCTCACATCTCCGGCCATCAGAGGCTTTGAAACTCCATCTAACCCTTCTTCCACGTCCAAGCTATGGCCTCCGTGAATACTATAGGACTCGATCCTCAGAGGTTCCATGTCGATCAAAATTTAGAGCACACCCCAAAACTAGGTTTTGAAACTCAATCGACCAACACCCAATGCCACGGTCATCTATACGGCCATCTACTATTTTTCGCTTAATCACTGATAGCTCCTCTTCCCCCAGGATGAACCACGACGTCTCCAGGCGACGAGATTGTCTACGGCAGCTCGAAAAAGCGAAAATGATCACGCTAAAACTGCTCTTCAACCCCAGTTTTAAAAATTGTAATTCTAGTCTTAAAAATCCTATTTTGGTATGTAATTCCAACTTATACTCCTGATTCCCATAAACATGAAGTTTGATTTTTAACTTATTTGAAGTTGTACCTGCTTCTTGATCTCCAGAGAAAAATATAAGTTGCTTCAATCTTAAATAAGTTTTTAACACTTAGATTTTAGATAAACGAACAACTATTGTTTATGATTTACATTCATATAATTGCTAGATCAAGTAATAAAGGTTGGTTTTCATGTTTACCAAAAACATGAAAACAGATAACATGTATCACAGATAACAGAGGCATATAGATTTTGCACAGTCATATATATATATATCAGATGCATATCATCACAGAGAAGGAAAAAGAAAAACATGCCATATTGTCTCAAGTTATAAGTTTAAAACAAAGTGTTACTCACTTGATAAATGACAGGGAATAGGTTTTCATATGTACACAGACAGGCTCACACACATATTCCTACCAATTCATATAAATTCAAATTAGAAACTTCAATTCCAGCCAATATCATCACATGCAAACATATATCATATCCTTAAGTTTTGGAAAATGTAAGTTACTCACCATTTTAAAATGAAGAACAGAGCCCTCTTTGAAACTGCTTTAAATTCTAAAACTGAAGTGCTTTTGAAACTTTTAAAACTCGATTTAAAAACTTGAATGCTGGCTTTAGTTTGGAAGGATTGCAGTTGCATGCAGAGATGCCTTGTTTGACATGCCTCCAGATTTGAAAAGAATTTGTAGTCTTTTATTTCCAGTTTGAAAATGCATTACAGGTCTGGTTTTGAAAGTGATTTGCATGTTTGATGAAGAAGCATTTTAGAGGATATTGATTACAGATTGTTTTGATTCCAGATTTGAAGAAAATGCAACCTTTTTGTTTTCAGATTGAAGAGAGGTTACAGGTTTTAAAGAAATGCAGGTTGAAGGCTTGATTTTGGAAAATGAGTTACAGGTTATTTGAGATTATGGTTTGAGGATTACTGATTTTATTTGAGAAGATTTCGGTTGAGAATTTGTTTGAGAATTTTGTTTTTGTTGAGAGAAATCTTGTTTCAGATTTTGTTTTCAAATTTGGTTCAGCTGAAAGATTTCTTTTTCTTAACTTTGAAAAAAAATGAACATTAGAAAGAGTAGATTTTGAAGAAAACATGCTTATATAAGTATAAATGATTTATTAAAAATAAAAATCAAAAATTAAAAGGACACTTGTCTAAAAACATAACATTTGTCAAATTGAGTAGATTAATTGTTTACATTTGTCTCATTAGTTACTTAAGATATTAACACTTGTTATATACATATTTTTATTTAATATTAAAGTAAATACAACTCTTTCTTTATTTATTAAATGCTTATATATATATATATGAATTACTTTCATATGTAAATGTATATGTGCATTCCTTTTTAAAGAAAATGAAATAAAACAATACATATAAAAATGAAAGCTTACTTACATAATTTAAATATGTTTATTCATTTGAATTCAAAATAAATACAAATTCAAATTCTATTTATATTTGAAAATCCAATTTTTAAAACTAATTTATATCAACATATTTTAATTTTAAAATAATAATATTGTCTTTTTAAAATCTATCTATATTTATACATTTATTACTATTGTTTGAAAAAAACATTTTATCAATATTAAAATAATTTGTAAAAGAGATTATTAATTTACTACTATTACCAATTTAATTAACATATCATATGTAAATTGTATTCTAAACTTTATATATATATATACTTCTTAAATTATATTTATTATCAATATTAAAAAAAAAATTAACCTTACTATTAATCTTTATTTAAAACCATATTTATTTGTTTAAATAGCTTTGAAAAGCTAATATTAAATAAATCATAATTTCCAATTATCAAAATATATATTAGAAATTTAAAATAAGACTTTACTCATTTATTAAATTTCAACCCAAAGCCAAATCTATTTACAATATATACATTATAAATAGAAATCATTTTATTAACTTATAAAAGATAAATTTCACTAATTAAATATTTATTAAATTAGATTATTAAACCAAATTCAAATTTTATTATCAATGATTATCAAATCAATTTAATTATTTAAACAGATTATTAAATTGATATTGCTCCATATTTTCGGGATATTACATTCCTTCCCCCTTAAAATAATTTCATCCCCGAAATTTAAAACAAAGGTAATTTAATAATCTTTTAAAATCATAAGGATGTATTATCATCCATATGCTAACAACTATAGCAATCAATCATCCAAACAAACAATTCTAACTTTCCAGCGAAAATATTTCTGAATAGAATTTCCTCGAGTTTCCCCAAGTATATATATATTTATATATATATATATATATATATATATATATATATATACCGGGATACTCGCTCTACAAACAATCTAAACTACATCAATACATAGATTCATACTGTATATCAAAATATATATTATATTTAGTACCAGTCAAAATATTTTTACAAGTGCTATCATTCCCATACAAGCATGCCTACATATACAGATACATATATCACCTTGCTAACATTTAACACCTATCATCCATGACGTCCAAGGGTCATAGACACATACAAAAAGACACATACTAAAAAGAAAACACCCTAATCAACTATGGACTCTTGCTACTGGAGTCCTCCCCCTCAGGTCCCGACAACACCCTGTCCTCCCAATCACTATCTGGTTCTGAAACATCCTCTGGATCACCTACCCAAGGAATGAAACTCACACCATTAGCCGGTCTTTCTATTCCATTATCTAAATTCCAAATAATGGCATCATCATTTCTGATTCGGAGTCTTCCTCTTCTTCGAATTCTTCTTCGTCCTCAATTTCTTCTTCTTCCTCAAATTCTTCTTCTTCCTCAAATTCTTCTTCTGGAGGTTGAGGCTGCTTATTAGGCTCTTCTTCATATACGGACGGTTGTCTAAGTTCTGCTAAAATTCTTCTAACTTTTTCAACATCACCATCTCTTCTTGCCTTAGCCAAGACTCCACGGCAAACGCTACGGTTTCTCTAAAATCAATACCAAAATCCAAAGGTGAGATCTAAGGTTTAGACTTATATAGACTAAGAGTATATCAAGATCAATACTTCAAAATTTATTCCCTTTTAGATTCTTATTACCCAAGATTTTCATAAAATCATCATTCCAAAATAATTTAAGATATTTTTGAAAAGTGATTATAGGTAGAGAAAATACACACATATATATAGTAAGTTTATAAACCCATTATTCCTTAAATTCATAAATCCATATTTATATATATATAGATTATAAATAAATTGTTATAAGGTTTTTAAATTTTTAAACATCTCTTTTTAGAAACC
Organism: Allium fistulosum; assembly: GCA_030737815.1. Classification (NCBI taxonomy): domain Eukaryota; kingdom Viridiplantae; phylum Streptophyta; class Magnoliopsida; order Asparagales; family Amaryllidaceae; genus Allium; species Allium fistulosum. Next base: position 860,135,697 of record CM060907.1, read on the forward strand.
CATTATTCTAAAATTATCCTTTAAAGGATGGAAAATTTCTTAAAAATTTATTAGTTAAAAAGTTTCCAAATTTCTCTAGTAAATAAACTCAGTAAAATTTACTTTCCAGGATTCGAATCCTAAAGGGTTCAGCTTTCTAAGGAATTTAGGGTATACTTAAGTAAAAAGGCAACCAGTAAAATACACAAGGTTGACAACTAAGACCACTAAATCTTAGATGATAAATTATTATCATCTCAACCAATCATCACAAATACCATATACTCTTAAAATGATACTTTTTATATATAGAAAATATATCTGGGTAAAATTATTTCACCTTCCCTTTTAAAACAATATTGTGTCCGTTGGCCTGGTCCAAGTGTTTAGAGATCCCTATCAATAACGGTAGCTACTCGTATTGACCAGAATCTATATACCACCCAACCGATCAATTAACACAATATAAAGCCATTTTATATAACTAACAAATATGCACTCTCGTATATATATACACACTCGGACTCAAACAGGTTGCTACAGATCCTATCTCTAATGAACAATCCTTCCGAACCTAGGTATTCACTCAACCTAGTGTTCTGATATTTACTTAACCAAAAGCTTAGGCATTCGCTCAACCTATGCTCTGATACCAACTGTAACGACCCGCCACTCATTCCACAGAATGACGCATCATTAATAAGAAAGAAAGAGGTAGAAGATAGAAAAGAAGAGAAGAAAGAAAGAAACAACAACAACGATCTCACAGCGGAACGAATAAATTATATTAATAACATAAACTATTACATAGTATACAACACTTATCAGAGTTTACACAACTATACAAAACATAATAGACAGTTATAAACATCTGTCTAGATATTACAACTCAAATACAATACAAGACTCTAACACAGATATCAACACAGCGGAATATTATATCTACGAACGCCGAAGCCTCCTGCTCCATTGCTCCTCCACAATTCATCAAAGCTAAACCTGAATCCCTTGGCTACTCGTAAAAATTTGAGTACCCAAGAGTTTATAAAACAGAAATAAACAACTTGGGTCAGACATGGGTCTGATGTGAGTAACAGGTTAAACTTGTTTAACTTCAAAACCTTTTGAAAGAAAAGGTATCACGTAAGACTTCCCACAAATAAACATGGGTAAGTTTTTACCTTACGCTAACCAAAACATTTGATAGGAAATTCGATTGTATTATAATAGGGTCTAGGGTTTTTAAATAAATATGAAATAGCCGAAATTGTTACATTATTAAATTCCAGCATACATAAGTATACAATCAAATCCGTTATCACTTATTGGAATTTGGATTTCCATACAATGGCAGAGCTACCGGGGTACCGCTCATCACAGTACGGGGCCTAGATCACCGTACCGAGGATCACTCCCAATCCCCTGCAACAAAAAGCCGGAACCATCCCTTACTGGATAATTCCGAATAAAATCACCCCATAGATGGCCGTCGCCAACTGCACCACTAAGCCGAAATAAAAGAAGGAACTTCTCTAGACAGGGATGACCTTACTCTCAGTGGGTGCTACCCACGAAGCCTTGCTGCACCTCCCCTGTTTTAGCCATTCCCGGTTGATGAGGCTTGAGGTCACGATTTACCTTTAAATCAGAACACATCACTTAGAATGCTCATCGTCCACCTGACGATGTTCTGAAAGCATTCAATCCATACAAGTTCGTTCCGGGTTTGAACGAAACCGAAGGCATTATCTCGTTACACTCGTATTGGAATCACCCTCAGAGTTAACGACCATAACCCTTGCACTTTGAATCTTCATCTTCACTTGAGATTCATGACCTATCGTTAATTTGGATCGATGCGGTATTCGGGTCTCCAGACCTGGAATCCCGGTATACGGAAACCCGATTCCGGTCTCATCGAAATCCAAAACGTATCTTTTAAGGGCCAAGTTGTTTTAAGGTTAAAACAATTCAATTCTTTATCTATATACACAAAGATAGATAATTTAATAGATAATTTACATTATCACCCAAACAGATAATTCATATTATCATTTCAATCCAACCAAACATCTATATTATAGATCAGTACATCTCTTATCAGAGATATCAACAATGCAAAGCATTCCATATTATTCAACCATCCCTAAGTAATGATTTATATCATCTCTAATTAATTTAAAGTAAATTAAATTAATTACTTCATTTTATAAATCCTTCTTACTTAATTATTAATTAAACCAATTAATTAATCATACTCTAAGTATCATCTTAACTAATCAATCCTGATTAATTATACTTTAATTACTTTAAGTAATTAATACTTAATTAATTTCACAAATTAATTATCTTAAACCATTTAGTAATTAATCTTTTGGCAAGGCTTAAATTTTTTTGGCAAGGCATTTAGTAATTAATCTTTAATTACTATATTTAATTACATTCATCATTAATTAATTATAATTAATTAATTACTTTAATCACTTATTATTTATTAATTAATCTTAATTAATCAATCCTTAATTACAATCATTAATTAATGATCCTTAATTACTCTTAATTAATTATCTTATTTAAATTAATTACATCTAATAATTAATTAGTCACATTTATTAATCACATTTGATTAATCTCATTTAGTAATTTACTACTCTTAATTACTCTTCCATAAATTAATTATTCATTAATTAATTATCTTTTAATTAATCCCTTGATTAATTATGCAAAGTAATTAAACTCAAATTACTTTTACTAAATCATCTTCAGTTAATTATATTCACTAATTAACTCTAATTACTTTCCTAAGTAATTACACTTTCACTAATTACATTTAAGTAATTATACTTATCACATAATCAAGTGATTATCTTAAATTAATTCAATTAATAAATTTAACTAAATCAAATTTATTAAATTAATTACCTTAAGTAATTAATTACCTTAATTAAGTAATTATACTTAACCAGTTTCATAATGATTAATAAATCGAATTGATTATCAAAATCAATCATATTAATTAATTATTTAAATTTCCTTAATTTATGATCCCTCATTAATTATAAATCATTATTTAATTACTTCTTTAAGTAATTAAACTTTAAATCAACTATTATTAATTACAAATTAATTCTTCATTATCAATTAATAAATCTCTAATTATTTAATTAATTAACATTAAACCATAAATTAATTAAATTACCAAATTACTCCTTAATTACCTTATAAATTTAATGACTCCTATATTATTAAATCTCCAAATTAAAGTATTAACATTTTAATTATCATTTACAAAAGGTTTTGAAATCCTTTACTTTAAATCTTCCTTTTTCTCTTATTTCAAATTAAAGATTTAAATTAAATTTCAAATTCAACTTTAACCAAATTTAAATCAAATTTATAAAATCTTCTTAAATTCAAATGTTAAGAAACACTTAACTTTTAAAGATTTTTAAACTCAAACCTTATAAAATTTTACTTTTAACATTTTTAATTTGTTGAACATTATAAAGTTAATAAAAACTTATTTATTTAAATTAAGATACAAATTAACTTGAATCCATACTTTATATTTGATTTAAAACTAGATTTAAATCTTGCTTTCAATTTTTAAATAAGTTTAAAGTTTTTAAATCAAACAGATTAAAAAGAAAACTGCAACAGGTAAATGACCCGAAACCATCAATATTTTCCCCGTGCCAAAATCTGAAAACCCCGAGATAACTTCGAGTTTCCCTTCCCTTTTCTTTTTAACTTTGCTAAGTTTTAAAATTTAAAACTGTGATAACTACACGAGCCTCTCCTTCGAGCCCAGTCCCCAATTCCTCGAGCACGCCTTCGAGTAAATCATCATCCACTTCGAGTACATCATCTTCTTCCTTTAACTCACACCAGACATGTCTGCTACCTTGTAACATACCGAAATTTTCGACTTTCGAAAATTCAACATCGATACTCACTTTATCGACTGCTGAGAAATCGAACGCCGGAAACCCGAAAAGTTATGGTTTTAAGAAAGAAGAAAAAGGTAGAAGAAGAAGATAGAAGAAAAAGAAAGAAGAACAACAACAGAACAAGAGAACAGCAACAGAAACAAAACAATATCAGAATCTTACACATCGCAGCGGAACAATATATAATAGATAAATCAGTAATCTTTAAAACAAAGAACTATATCATTTTATACATACATCAGTCATCAGAGTCAATATACAACAATGGACAGTTATATAACTTGTCCTCATACAGAATACACAGCGGAATAAATACTATCAGATACAAATACTACGTCTCGTCATCCAGCTTGCTTCCAAAGCTCCAGAATATCCAGATAACCTGATAATCTAACTCTAGACTGCCCGTGTGGAAATTTGTGGGCACCCAGAGTTTAGAAGGGAACAATAAACTCCGAGTCAGTCATGGTGACTGGTGTGAGATCGTAAAACAGTTATTCTTTAAAATAAACAACAGGAAGATTTTAAAGACAATTCGCAATGCTTTTGGAAAATGAAACTACCATAAGACCTCCCACCACACACACAATGCAAACGCAGAATTGGAGGAGATTTCTTCTTATGATAGTCAAAGATGCTTACTACGAAAAATCAAATTCTTTTTGATATTATTATTAGTGCATAGTGTAGAAATCATTTCGAAAGTATAATATTAATCTTAGCCAACATACGACCAGTATCGTATGCCTACTATAGCTACCATCCAAACAGTGGGGCGCCACCATAAGTGAATGGCAGGTTCTACAACTAATACCGTACAAGTCACGTATTGTTTCTTTGGATTTCCAACAAATGGTCAGGCAAAGGAACTTCCTATCCACGATGGGTACGTCCCTGGAATAGACGACCCGAGAAATAACCTAACATTACGGTTAGATCTCTGCCAACACAAGGCCGGGTTACCTCTGCAAAAATAGGTAACTACTGACACGCGTATGCCATCCCCCGATCGTCACCGATCTTCCCGAGGATCCCCGATTTCCAACAAACCACATAGATAATAAAAATGCAGTAACCACAGAGGTTAAGTATCTGGGCTCCATACCATGATACCACCTTTATCCAGAAGGAATGACATACACTAAGGGGCGCTACTCCCTAGAACCTTGCTGCATCCTTCCTGTTTCGACCATTTCCGGGGTGTGAGGCTCGACGAAGTCTCGTCCACAAAGCTACGCTTTCTCAAAAAGCCCTGCTTCGGGTCAAACAAAATGATCAACCTATGATCACAAAGATATAAGATCAAACAAATGATCATATCACAAATGATCAAACACTGATCATTTCACAGCAACACTCAGTATGCCACGTTACCAAATTGGGATATATTGCTGATAAATTTCAACTACATAACCTCTGAGCTCGTACGTCTCAGAGAAGGGTGTTAAGCTAAGAGAATAAATTCTTCGCCACCAACAGAAATGTATTTGAAAGAAATCAGCTCAATATCTCAAATTGTAACGTCAGACACACAATCCATATAAGTCTGTTCCGGGATCGAACAGAACCGAAGGCACTTCTCACGAAGCCCTTGCATTTCCGGATAATTTTCAATCACGTCAGGACTTCCCGTCACTAAGGGTGATAAAACCTCTAAATCGAAGATCAGTCGATGTAGAGTAACTCGACGGTAATCCTTCCGTTTTCAAAAATATCCGGTCTTCAACACCGGTCTTCAAATGCGATTTATAACGACGTATCACATATTCGGAATGGGTTATACGACCCCATGGTCCTTTCCCGGCTAACCCGAATAGTGAGCGATTATTTAAAAACAAGGGTGGCATTCAAATTCATCCAATTCACAACAAATACCTATCTAAAGGTAATTATTGATAGTCGGTTATTTAACTATCAATAAAGATGCGCAACATCATCAGATTCCAAATAATTTTCCCAAATTATTTATTTTCAAAAATATCTTTACTAGATATAAAATTTCCACACTTTAAAAATAAATCAACGTTTATTTTTTTAAACAACTTCCCTTTCTTTTATAAATTCCATAGTGAATTTATATTTTCAAAATATCTACAGATATATGATTTTCAGATCGGTTTCAATATTCAATCTCGATTTATCTTTAAGAAGATAAAATCTCAAAACGTTCATTTCATATTGGAAAAGCAATTCCATACTTATTTAATAATAAGTACTTCACAAATCATTTATTTTCAACATTTGAAAATATTCGATATACTTAAATCAATATTAAGTATACATTTATTCTTTAAGGAAATCATGAATTTTACATCTATTTGAGTCAAAACGAATGTTGCGTAAAACATCGTTACGACGACTCAAAATCACTAGTATAGGGATTCGGATTTAGATAGATATATAAATCCCAATACTACTTCAAAACATTTCCTTTCGGAAATCATTTACTATAACAACAGTGTTATAGTCCACCATTTCCTTAAATTTCTCGAAAACGTCTATTTCAACAAGAACTGCGGAAATCTCTGCTTTCGATTTATAATACATTTTAAAACATCTTTAAAATGTTTAACTTCATTTTTCAATATCACTTTCCCAAAACAGTATCCATTTTACTTAACAATATATTCACTGTCCAAAATCGTGAATATACTTCACTAACCTCATTTCAATATTTTCTACCCATTTTTATTTCAATAAATATCCACTATCCAAAATCGCGGACATATCTCCTTTATTAAACTTCTATGTTTAACCTATCAATTTCAATTGGTTTTGGATTTATAAAACAATGTTTATAAATTTCACCTTTTATATTTTATAACAACTTCGATTTGTACATCTCCTTTATTAACAAATTCGATCAATATTTCTTTTGTAGGCAAAAATCCAATTTATAAGTTAATTCCTTATAAATCTTTTATTCTACAATTTTATTCATTTTAACTTCACAATCTATACATCTATAAATTTCATATCTTCACAATTTTAAAATTCTATAAGATTCACATCTTCACTTATAAAAACTCGTTTTTAAAATTTCCAAAAATTTTAATTGATAAATACATCAATTTTTTTCTGTACATCTTTTATAATACTTTAAAAATCTCAATTTAACCCATTTTACAATTAAATCAACTTTCATTTAAAAAAATCACACTTTGGTTATATTTCACCAAAAATCTTAACTCTTATAACTTTAAAATTCTAGACGTTTATTTTTCTGAAATAAATCAATTCAAAAATTCGATAAACGTCTATTTTTCAAAAAATCACTTAAAAATCTTTTTTTAAATAAAAGTCGTTGTTTTTAAACTTCACAACTGAATTCAATGATGTCACAACACCAATCAGTCCATCACAACAGTCAAATATCATATATCATCATATGATAACAGAATATATCACAATATCTGAAAATAAATAACTACTGGTGAGGAATCCAGTTGGATTCCTCCAACCTGTTTCCCTGCATCCAAAGACGTTAGCACAATACCAATTCCGCTCCAGTACGGAATTATCGCGGTATATGGGTTTTTTATAAATCCGCTTACTAACGGCGCAATAGGGTCTCATCCGCTATACGAGGCGGGAAATCAATCAATCCAATATATACATATGCCAATATGTATATATTGCTATATATAGATATATATCCTACTATATCTAATATCACATCCAAACAGTCAATCATCAATCAATAACTGTAAATAATTCCACATTCAATTGAGTGAGAAGATCTCACCGTGATTTTAATTCTGATTTCAGCGTTTGATTTCGAATAAAATTAAACGCGCGTTTAATTTTACCCGAAATTCAAACTAGCTCCAAACGACTCCAAATCAGTTGCATCTCGTAGTATTCGAGAAAACGAAGCCAACGCCGCTCGTTTCGTAATTTTCTGATCACGCAGCAAAAAGATATGCATTTTTAAACATTCACGAATTTAAAATATAGCAATTTACAATTTCTATTTTATATTTTTAACCTACATACATCTGGACCGTTGATTTCAAAGCCCCACATCCCTGCCCTTGAACGCGTCTTCTCCCTCCCAGGTTATTGTTCGCGTACGAGAACCCATCGCCATTCGCGATTTCAAACTGCCGCACCCCCTTCTCATCCACGAAACTCCATCAACCCACCTCCATTCGAAAGCCACCCACCCTAGCTACCCACGGCCGGAGTCGTGCTCCACTCGGTCGTGCCTAGGCCGAGATTTTGCCCTCCAAACGCGCAACCTTCCAGCTGCAATTGCCGCTCATCCGCCAAACGAAATCAAATCATAACCGTTGGATATGTGGCTCGCTCTATGCTCTACGTTTTCTTAGTTAGGAATTTCTTGAATAAATGTAGGGATTTGAAGATAATCGAAGAAGAAGACTGGCACATTTCGGCCATTGATGTTTTTGAAAGTGGCGGCTGGAAGATAACCCTAGGGTTTGTTTGCAAATGTGAATTATGGAGGTCTTTTATAGAAAAATCAACGAATTACTATTCATCCGGAATTTCCAAACTCCGATTCGAGCGTGCCGGCTGACGTTCGTAAGGTTTACCCCGCGTTCCGAACGCAATGGAATAGGTTTCGGAAGCTAATTCGATCGTCTGTGCGAGATACAGAGAAAAACGATCAATTTAAATTAAACCGATTTAAATCGATTTCAAGGCGTTTTAATTCATACCGGACAAACGATACATCCAAAAATTACGAAATTTGAAATCTTACAATAATATCACATTACGGATCCGATGAAACTGGTTTCGTCGAAATCCGAGACCGTTCGAAAAATGACTATTTTAACTCGACGAATTAAAATTAAAAAGATATCGATGCGTTTCGAGTTGCCACGGTCAAACGATAACTTCGATTGATACGAAAATTGAAATCCGATAATAACTAACTATTACGGATCCAATGGAACTGGTCTCGTTCAATTCTGAGACTGTTCGAAAATTGGCTATTTTTACAGTCGATAATTAAATATTAAAATATTCAATTTTCACAATTTAACTCTAAATTCAATTCTGAAAGTTCTATAACCTTTCTATAACTCCAGTATGATTAAATAAAATTTTACAAATCATTTTCAATCATTTTAAACCCATATTTCAATTATTTCTGGAATTTCAATCATTAATATATCGATTTAATTATCAAATTAAATCCAATATTCGAATAATAAATTATTCGACTTCTTAATTCCACTTATTAATATTTAAAATAAATTAAATATCCGAATTTTAATTATCAAAAATTCTGGGTCGTTACAAACTTCCCCCCTTAAAAGAATTTCGTCCTCGAAATTACAAGTTAGGGAAAAATGGTCCTTAACTCGTCTACTATCTTTCAACATCTAATAGTTTTATCACTTTTCAAACGGATCTTCTTACTAAAGATTCGTTATCATCTCAACTAACTTTCCAACTTAAATTTTAAGTTTCAAACAACATTGTTTAACTTCAAAATTCAAATTCGAGTTTAAATTCAAATTTTAAACTTTCAAAATTTCTCAAAATTTTTCTAACGCTCTAAATTTCCGAAAAATTTCGCCAGCGTCTCCTTTGCGCGGCTAATACGGCACGACTACAAAACGTCCCTACGGACTCTCAGACTTCAAAAAGAAAAAGAAAAAGCCAAGCGGCTAGAGAAATAAGTCATCAAATCTCATATTCAAATTTAAATACATACCTTTTTCGAGCAATTCAAATTTATCTTTGAAGATCAAATCCAGTTTATAACACCTGTATGTCCTACTAGCCATAATATCTAGTTGCATATATTCAAACCATTTTGTACATTCAATTACAAAATTTTCGATACTTACTTCCATATCATCTTTAATTCACTATTGAAGTTATATATTCAATTTCGTTCAATCTTTACATTTCAATTCCATTTGAATTCAATTTTATCGTCTATTCTGAATATTGAATTCCTATCGATCATCTTTCATTTACTAATTCATATCACTCTTTATATTAGTTTCATTCGCTAATTCATTTTAAATTTCAATATTCAGCTTGAATTACATTTACTAACAACTTCAGAACAAAGTTTCACATTCATCTTCAATTTCAGTTTTACTTAACTTACGAATCCAGATTTATTTATACACTCTGAACTCATTCACTAATTCTTTCATTTCCAATTTGAACTTTCATTTCAATCAGATTCCCAATATTCCATAAGTTATCAACTTATTAATATTTCATAAGTATTTTTAAATAGGATTCCAGAGTCGTTTCCACTTTTTCAAAACCATTTGAAAACAATTCAAATTATCCTTTGAATTTCAAAACAAAATCCAAATTTTCAAACAACTCCTATTTAAAACAATTTGGCAGCAATTCCTCTTTTGGAAACCCGAAAATGAACACCGGTGATGTCGCGATCATCATCGGAATTATTTTCCAGCGACCGAAAAGAGTTTAGAGCTTTCATCTCTCTAAAATACTTTTCAAAAGCTTTGCAATCCATTTTCAAATCAAAAAGATTTTAAACTTTCCAAATCTCCAAAATTTTCAAATTCTTTTCAAAACATTTCCAAATACTTCTCTGAAATTCCATTTTAAATTACAAATCACTTTTATAATTTACATTCTTTAATTCCATTTGTATATGGATTTTATTTCTTAACTTTGGAGTTACCATTTCAATTTCTTATTCAATTTCAATGATGATAATTCACTATTATTACTTCCTAACATCCATGCAACCATATACTGTAGTACTTTACAGAAAAACATTTATTTTCTATACAAAAATAGTTTTGGGCAAAATTATCTCATTTACCCTATTTAAAACAATACTGTGCCGAATTGTTCTATACAAGTGTTTAGAGATCCCTATTGATAGAGTTGTACGGACAATACCGACCAGAATCCATATACCACTCAACAAACCAATCATCACAATATAAAATAATTTTATATTCAAATAACAAATACGCGCTCATATCTATTATTACACTCAACTCATTCTAGAGTACTGCTGACTCTATCTCTAATGAGTAACACCCAACAGAGCAGGGTTGTCGCTTAACCATATGCTCTGATACCACTTGTAACATACCGAAATTTTCGACTTTCGAAAATTCAACATCGATACTCACTTTATCGACTGCTGAGAAATCGAACGCCGGAAACCCGAAAAGTTATGGTTTTAAGAAAGAAGAAAAAGGTAGAAGAAGAAGATAGAAGAAAAAGAAAGAAGAACAACAACAGAACAAGAGAACAGCAACAGAAACAGAACAATATCAGAATCTTACACATCGCAGCGGAACAATATATAATAGATAAATCAGTAATCTTTAAAACAAAGAACTATATCATTTTATACATACATCAGTCATCAGAGTCAATATACAACAATGGACAGTTATATAACTTGTCCTCATACAGAATACACAGCGGAATAAATACTATCAGATACAAATACTACGTCTCGTCATCCAGCTTGCTTCCAAAGCTCCAGAATATCCAGATAACCTGATAATCTAACTCTAGACTGCCCGTGTGGAAATTTGTGGGCACCCAGAGTTTAGAAGGGAACAATAAACTCCGAGTCAGTCATGGTGACTGGTGTGAGATCGTAAAACAGTTATTCTTTAAAATAAACAACAGGAAGATTTTAAAGACAATTCGCAATGCTTTTGGAAAATGAAACTACCATAAGACCTCCCACCACACACACAATGCAAACGCAGAATTGGAGGAGATTTCTTCTTATGATAGTCAAAGATGCTTACTACGAAAAATCAAATTCTTTTTGATATTATTATTAGTGCATAGTGTAGAAATCATTTCGAAAGTATAATATTAATCTTAGCCAACATACGACCAGTATCGTATGCCTACTATAGCTACCATCCAAACAGTGGGGCGCCACCATAAGTGAATGGCAGGTTCTACAACTAATACCGTACAAGTCACGTATTGTTTCTTTGGATTTCCAACAAATGGTCAGGCAAAGGAACTTCCTATCCACGATGGGTACGTCCCTGGAATAGACGACCCGAGAAATAACCTAACATTACGGTTAGATCTCTGCCAACACAAGGCCGGGTTACCTCTGCAAAAATAGGTAACTACTGACACGCGTATGCCATCCCCCGATCGTCACCGATCTTCCCGAGGATCCCCGATTTCCAACAAACCACATAGATAATAAAAATGCAGTAACCACAGAGGTTAAGTATCTGGGCTCCATACCATGATACCACCTTTATCCAGAAGGAATGACATACACTAAGGGGCGCTACTCCCTAGAACCTTGCTGCATCCTTCCTGTTTCGACCATTTCCGGGGTGTGAGGCTCGACGAAGTCTCGTCCACAAAGCTACGCTTTCTCAAAAAGCCCTGCTTCGGGTCAAACAAAATGATCAACCTATGATCACAAAGATATAAGATCAAACAAATGATCATATCACAAATGATCAAACACTGATCATTTCACAGCAACACTCAGTATGCCACGTTACCAAATTGGGATATATTGATGATAAATTTCAACTACATAACCTCTGAGCTCGTACGTCTCAGAGAAGGGTGTTAAGCTAAGAGAATAAATTCTCCGCCACCAACAGAAATGTATTTGAAAGAAATCAGCTCAATATCTCAAATTGTAACGTCAGACACACAATCCATATAAGTCTGTTCCGGGATCGAACAGAACCGAAGGCACTTCTCACGAAGCCCTTGCATTTCCGGATAATTTTCAATCACGTCAGGACTTCCCGTCACTAAGGGTGATAAAACCTCTAAATCGAAGATCAGTCGTGTAACAACCCGCATATCTATCGATTCTATATTTAAATATTTTATTTAAATATTTTATCGTTAGTCGGATGTTAGTCCGAAAAGCTACTTTTTGCATACGGTCAAATTAGGACTCGAGACCACCCCCATTGAGTTCAAAATGACGTTTGCGATCTTTTTGAGTGTAAACTTCGATATGTTTGGAGATAGTGAAATTTTCAACACTTTTTCCCGCCTTTGACTTTGGTTTGGACTGCACCCCTTTAGTTCAGCCCAACCATCTTCCTCACTCTATCAAGACACTTGAAGCTTTCTCAAAAATGGTGGTGGGAAGTGGAAATTAAAACTCCAAACACAAATTCCATTGCAAATCCGAGATTCAACATCAAATTCACGTGAAGACCATTGATTCAAGCTTGTTGGTGTTCTTGCTTTGCTCTCAAATCTCCATCTTCATCAAATTCCGTGAAAAGGTGAGATTTTTGATCTCACATCTTGCCTATAATCGTCATTGGACTGTTGGGAATGATCCCCTATTGTATTTGCATCAACACTTGCATTTGGTTTGGATTGGATTGGCGAAAAACTTCAATTTTCAGCGTTTTGGTGATTTTTCTGGCCTTAAGTCGTTCTGGCCTTCGCTGAGTCGTCCACGAGTTAAGCCTAAGTCGTGAGTCGTTCACGAGTTAAGGGCTTAAGTCGCGCGCGTGCATTTCTGTTCGCCTGGCTTGAGTCGTTCGCGAGTTAACTCCTTGAGTCGTTCGCGAGTTAACTCCTTGAGTCGTTCGCGAGTTAACTCCTTGAGTCGTTCGCGAGTTAACTCCTTGAGTCGTTCACGAGTTAAAGGTCTGAGTCGTTCTGGGTGTTCTGCCTTCGCTAGGTCTTTCGTGAGTTAAGTGATAAGTCGTAGCTCGTATGATCTTAAGTCCGAGGTCGTTGGCTTTTAAACTGTTAAGTCGTATGACCTTAAGTCGTAGGTCGTCCCCGAGTTAAGACTTAAGTCGTTGCTTTCTGCTATCTCGTCCTGGCTTAGGTCGTACTGAGATAAGTCGTTAGGTCGTATAGACCTTAGCTCGTAGCTCGTATTTGAGCTTAAGTCGTTAAGTCGTATTGACTTTAAGTCGTTCGCGAGATAAGTAAGTACTAAGTCGTTCGCGATTTAAAACCTTAAGTCGTAGGTCGTCCCCGACCTTGTCCTTAGCCTTGTTAGGTCGCGTGAACTCATCGGTCGTATGAACTACTTTTTCTTAGGTCGTTGGACCTTCTTAACTCGTTAGGTCGAAGACCCTTAAACACTTAGGTCGCAGAACCCTCTTAAGTCGTAACTCGTTCGCGAGTTAGCACTTGGTCGTTTTGACCTGTTTTTCCCTAGGTCGTTCGACCTGTTCTTCTGCTGAGTCGCGTGGCATTCTCCACTTAGGTCGTATGACCTTATCCCTTAAGTCGTAAGTCGCTTGCCTCCCTTAAGTCGTAAGTCGTTCGCGAGTTAGTACTTGGTCGTTTGACCTATTTTCCCCTAGGTCGTTCGCGAGTTAGTACTTGGTCATTTGACCGGTTTGGCTTCTCGAGACCGCTTGCCTTCACTAGGTCGTACCGTGACGGGGCGCTGCCCCGCACCCCGCCGTGGGCGCTGCCCCCTGGACCCCCGCGACCTGACCGGGCAGGTCGAACCCCGTATTACTCTGCGTAGGCAATCTTATCTGACAAAGCATTTATCAGAATTTCTACTTTGATGGTTTTGGGATTGACTTCATTGGACTTTACTCACGTCTTCGAACGTGAATTGATTTGTTTCTACAATCGTTTCATGACTTGTCACTTTAAAGATATATGAAGGTTTCAGTACTAATAGTAAATATCAAAACTCTTTCATCAAAGCGATTTCAACACTATTTTAAATATCAAAAGCTCGTTTTCTCAAACCGATTTTCAATCTACTAGTATATACAAGCCTTTACTTCACTCGAACGAGAAATCGACTTAAACGACTTAGTAAAACGAGTGGTATGAAACGCTTGCGTTCACTTCGTCGGTTAGCTCTTGGACTTGTTCGATTGAACCCTTTTCGTGACAATTTCCTAGTGAAGATTTACAGCTTGTTCGTAAATATTTAAGTTAAGCAAGTGGTTATGGGACATGAAGCTAAACTCATATATTTACTAGCTTGGTGTGATTGACACTTCTCGCTGATCATGATGATCATTTTATGATTTAGACTAGCAATTGTGCGATGTCTCTTTGTTTGCAAGGTAAGACTAGACCGCAATAGTGTGATTCCGACTCACACACATCTCTTTGTCCGCAAGGTTAGTCTAGGCCGCAGTAGTGTGATTCCGACTCACACATATCTTTATGTTTGCGAGGTTAGGCTAGACACCACTTGTGTGATTCCATTCACACATACCTTTCTGCTTTTTGGTTAGCCTAGGCCTCAATCAGTGTGATTCCGACTCACACATATGGGGTAGCTCCCCATGGTCTTCGGACCATCATGTGATAGGCCTCTTTCTCTTTTTATGATTTCTGGATTTCTTGTTTTGATTTCTGGATTTTTATGTCATTGACTTGTTATGAGTACAAGTTTAGGGTATGATGCCCTCTTTGGATCTTTGAGAAGATTCTTGTGATATTGATCATTTCTCATCGGTTGATCTCCTGTTGATCATCATTTTCATACTTATAGTAGTATGTCAGTATGGATATTATATGTTTATGCCATATCTTTTATTCTGTATCATGTCATCTGATATTTATAGTTAGACTGATCCGTTTATTATTTTCTTAAATAATACTCGGGTCAGACCGAGATGTTACAGGTGCTTCTGCTTGACTTCCTTCCGGGATTTGCTGCTCTGACTTTTGGCTGACTATTTAGTTTAGCAGTTTTTGTTGTATACACTTGAGATATGGACTCATAGTTGTATTCTTTTTGTATAGCACAGGTTGCTATTCTTTTGTATTATTGTGGAACTTTTTGACCACTACTCTGATGTACACTTTCATGTGTTAGTTATATATTCATATCTTCTTCCGCCTTTGTGATATGGATGTCTGTGACTGCTTTGTGTTATGTTTATTTCTATGTTTGTTTCCGAAGATTATTTTATAGCCACCGTGTGATAATCAATTACATGGATGGTCGCTCCTCAACAGCCTTATTCTCCGTGCTAGTTGACAGCACTACATCGTAGTGTCCTTGGCTAGCGTGGGTATTGAGGTGGGGCGTCACAGCTTGGTATCAGAGCCAAACTTCGGAACAACGTAGAATAACTTAACAAGGATCATCGTCCTAAGTCCACCTTAGGAGTTGTGTTTCAGGATTTAGCTCGAGTCTTCGAACCGACTTATCCTATTTTCTTTATGATTCCTTGTTTCATCATTCAAGATTGTTTGATGTTCATTGGTGAATAACCTTCTTCTTTCTCTTCTTTCTTTCTAAAGGAAGAGGATGTCAAGACCAGGCCGTCCCAGAGCTGGAACATCTGCTGCTGCTCCTCGAGATGGAGTTTTTATGACAACTCAACAGCTTCTTGAATTAGTGACGAATGCACAAGCAGCTGGAACTAACCCGGAACCTACTCACCCAAAGTCGGGATTTGCACGGTTGTGCAGCGATTACACCAATTTGGGTGGGAAGTCCTTCAAAGGTTCCGAGCCTATTATCGAGGTTCAAGCTTGGTTAAAATCATGTGATCGAATCTTCTCTCGCATGAACCTTGTCGATCTGCACCGAGTTCAAGTGGCTTCAAGTATGCTCCAAGAGAGAGCATTGGATTGGTATGAACTCCTTACATCCGAAATTAATGAAGCGGACCTCTCCTGGGAGCACTTCCGGGAACGCTTCGAATCGAAATTCGTACCCGAGGCTGAAAAGGTAACTTTGGCTCGGCGATTTATTGACCTTGTTCAAGGTCAGGCTTCTGTGGCGGACTACGTCGCATCATTCGAATCCCTTTCCAAATATGGGGTCGAATATATAAATACTCCACTAAAGAAGAACCAGAGGTTCGTTTACGGCTTAAACAAAAGCCTCAAGAAGCCACTACTTTTGAAGTTAGAAGTTTCTTTCGACCAAATTGTAGATATCGCTCTTCGCCTTGAAGAGGCTGATAAAGAAAGTGATGTTGAAGTAGTAGCTTCCAAACCCAGCTTTAACAACAAAAAGAGGCCCAACAAATTTAAAGGCCCTTACCCCAACAAAAAGGGTAAGCAAGCGATTCCTTCTGCAAAGGCTCCTTCTCCTAATAACGCGAGATGTTTCAACTGTGGATCTGGGGATCATTATGCGAACAAGTGTTCAAAGCCCAAATCTTGTCGCTATTGTAAAAGCCCAGATCATTTTATACATCAATGCCTCAAACGTGAAGGCAAGAAGGAGGGAAAGTTGAATGTGGCTAAAGCCCCTGGCAACACATCTCGTGGCCAAGGTATTTCTCATTCTGTTCTTGATGGCATTATATTATTTCATGATCAACCTATTAGAGTTCTCTTTGATACGGGTGCATCCCATTCTTTTATATCAAAGGAACTTGTCGATACTTTTTCTTTAATTGTTACTGCTTTAATGACTTCATTAAGAATTGCGAATCCGGTTGGTGGATCCGCAACTCTTAGTTTACTTTGTAAAGACGTAGAGATTATTTTATGTGATTTTTCTTTCCTAGCCGATTTGCATGTCATGCGTTACTTAGGCTTTGGAATGATTTTGGGTATGGATTGGCTTACTCGTTATGAAGCCCATATCCTATGTCCTGAGCGGACTATTTATCTCCGTCATCCGCAATCTGTTAATCAGATTTCTATCATTCTTAAAGATTCGGATTCCGCTTTAGTTGCATCATTATATTCTTTAAATCCTCGTGATGATGACAATGATGATGAGGAGGATGTCATTTCTCGTATTCGCATCGTTCGTGAATTTTCCGACATCTTTGAGCCCGTTTTAGGACTTCCACCTAAGCGAGCAATTGAGTTCAAAATTAATCTTATATCTGGAGCTCAGCCTGTTACCCGTCCTCCTTATCGCATGTCCAATAAGGAGAACGAAGAGATGCGCAAACAACTATCCGAGTTGGAGACGAAGCAACTTATTCGCTCTAGTTCCTCGCCTTGGGGAGCTTCAGCTATTTTCGTAAGTAAGTCCGATGGTACACTTAGGCTTTGCGTTGACTACCGCAAGCTTAATGATCTTACTATTAAGAATAGATATCCATTGCCTCGGATTGATGATCTGTTTGATCAACTTAGTGGGGCTAGAGTCTTTTCACAACTGGACTTGGCTACCGGTTTCCATCAGCTTCGTATTGCAGAGGATAGTATTCCTTTGACTTCGTTCCGTACGCGTTATGGATCTTATGAATGGCTAGTTATGCCATTCGGTTTAACGAATGCTCCGGCTTATTTCGTTGACCTTATGAATAGAGTTTTCAAAGGTTTTCTCGATCGGTTTGTTCTCATCTTTATTGATGATATTCTTGTGTATTCTAAAACCGAGGAGGAACACGAAAAGCACCTTCGAATTGTATTGGAAACTCTTAGGAGCAATCAACTAAAAGCAAAATTTTCCAAATGCCATTTTTGGCAATCTAGTGTGAAATTTCTCGGTCATATCATTTCCGAATCCGGAATATCCGTGGATCCTTCAAAGATTGAAGCGATTCAAAATTGGAAGAGACCGGAGAGCGTGACTGAAATCCGTAGCTTTCTCGGATTGGCAGGTTATTACCGCCGTTTTATAAAAGACTTTTCTAAGATTGCCGTACCTCTTACTGGCTTAACAAAGAAAGGTGTTAAATACATTTGGTCAGACAAATGTGAATCTTCTTTTCAGAAATTAAAAGAACTCCTTTCTGATGCTCCTATTCTTATTATTCCCGAAGGGAATCAAGACTTTGTCGTTTACACCGATGCTAGTCGCGTTGGTTTGGGTGCCGTTCTTATGCAAAAAGAACGTGTTATTGCTTATGCTTCCAGGCAATTGAAGCCGGCTGAGACTAGATATGCCACACATGATTTAGAACTCGCGGCTATCGTTTTCGCCCTTCGAATTTGGCGACATTATCTTTTGGGAGAAAAGTTTATACTTTATACTGATCATAAGTCTTTGAAATATTTATTTTCTCAAAAGGAACTTAATTTGCGTCAACAGCGTTGGCTCGAATTTCTTGCCTCTTATGATCTTGACATTCTTTATACTCCCGGAAAGGGGAATCGTGTTGCCGACGCACTTAGTCGAAAACAACAAGCGGTTGTTTCCATGATGATATCTGAATGGAACGATCTCGAACTTTTATCCACTTGTGAAATTCGAGATCGCGTTTCCGATTTGTGTTCATCTCTTGTTTTATGTAGCCTTGAGGCTCGTCCTTCTTTATTAGACCGCATTCTTGAAGCTCAACAGCTAGATCCTGAATTGGCTTTGCTTGGCCAAAATCTTAAGGATAAAACCGATATTGAAGGTTTGAAAGACTTTGATATCGACTCTCGTGGCGGCATTCGAAAATTTGGTAGACTTATCGTACCAAATATTAGTGATCTTCGTAGAGACGTTCTAGAAGATTCTCATCGTTCCAAGTATTCCATTCATCCCGGTAGCAGTAAAATGTACGCTGATATGAAGCGACTTTATTATTGGGAGGGAATGAAATCTGATATCGCTAACTTTGTTAAGTGTTGCATGACTTGCCAACTTGTTAAGGCTGAACATCAAAGGCCCGGTGGGTTATTGCAACCATTGGAGATTCCAGTATGGAAGTGGGATCAAATTTCCATGGATTTTATAGATGGCCTTCCCCGTTCTCGTTCGGGTCATAATAGCTTATGGGTAATTGTTGATAGACTTACTAAATCCGCCCATTTTATTCCTGTTCGGTCAAACCGAACCGTTCCTCTTCTGGCCAAACTCTTTGTCAAAGAAATTGTTAAACTGCATGGAGTTCCTTCTTCCATTGTTAGTGATCGGGATCCATTGTTTACTAGTGGATTCTGGAAGAGTCTTCAAAAAGCTTTGGGAACGAAGCTTAATTTTAGCACCGCTTATCACCCCCAGTCCGATGGACAAACTGAGCGTGTGAATCAAACACTTGAAGATCTTCTTCGTGCTTGTGTTCTTGACTTTGGTGGAAGTTGGGAAGATCATATTTCACTTGTTGAATTTTCCTACAATAACAGCTTCCAATCTAGTATTGGTATGGCTCCTTTCGAGGCACTTTATGGAAGGCCATGCCGATCTCCTTCTTGTTGGCTTGAGGCCGGTGAGAAACTGGTTTTAGGACCAGACTTTATTCGAGATTCCACAGAAAAGATTGAACTTATTCGACATAGGATGAAAGAAGCCCAGAGTAGACAAAAATCCTATGCCGACAACCGAAGAAGGAAATTAGAATTTTCTGTTGGTGATCTTGTATTTATTCGTGTTTCACCAATGCAGGGTGTTGTACGTTTCAGTCGATCGGGAAAGTTAGCGCCTCGATATATTGGGCCATTTCCTATCACCGAGCGTATTGGTTCCATGGCTTACCGCCTTTCTTTACCGGCTCAGTTCTCTGCTATGCATGACGTGTTTCACGTTTCTCAATTACGGAAGTGCCTTCGGGATTCCGATTCTACTCTTGAGCCCGGTGTTGTGGAAGAGATTGAAGTTTCACCTAATTTAACTTATGAGCAGCATCCTGTTCGAATTATTGCTTCGGAGATTAAACGGCTTCGAAATAAAGATGTTCCGCTTGTTAAAGTTCAATGGTCCTCAAATCCTAAGGATTGCTCTTGGGAAACTAGAGAATTCATCGAGCGTACACATCCGGAATTACTTTCTCATGCTCTTTGAGGTAAACTTTTTAATTCCAATTTCTTTTGTGTTAATATGCTTTTATGGTTGTTACTTTTTATTTCCACCATATATATTGCGAGGACGCAATTTCTTTAAGGAGGGGAGTCTGTAACAACCCGCATATCTATCGATTCTATATTTAAATATTTTATTTAAATATTTTATCGTTAGTCGGATGTTAGTCCGAAAAGCTACTTTTTGCATACGGTCAAATTAGGACTCGAGACCACCCCCATTGAGTTCAAAATGACGTTTGCGATCTTTTTGAGTGTAAACTTCGATATGTTTGGAGATAGTGAAATTTTCAACACTTTTTCCCGCCTTTGACTTTGGTTTGGACTGCACCCCTTTAGTTCAGCCCAACCATCTTCCTCACTCTATCAAGACACTTGAAGCTTTCTCAAAAATGGTGGTGGGAAGTGGAAATTAAAACTCCAAACACAAATTCCATTGCAAATCCGAGATTCAACATCAAATTCACGTGAAGACCATTGATTCAAGCTTGTTGGTGTTCTTGCTTTGCTCTCAAATCTCCATCTTCATCAAATTCCGTGAAAAGGTGAGATTTTTGATCTCACATCTTGCCTATAATCGTCATTGGACTGTTGGGAATGATCCCCTATTGTATTTGCATCAACACTTGCATTTGGTTTGGATTGGATTGGCGAAAAACTTCAATTTTCAGCGTTTTGGTGATTTTTCTGGCCTTAAGTCGTTCTGGCCTTCGCTGAGTCGTCCACGAGTTAAGCCTAAGTCGTGAGTCGTTCACGAGTTAAGGGCTTAAGTCGCGCGCGTGCATTTCTGTTCGCCTGGCTTGAGTCGTTCGCGAGTTAACTCCTTGAGTCGTTCGCGAGTTAACTCCTTGAGTCGTTCGCGAGTTAACTCCTTGAGTCGTTCGCGAGTTAACTCCTTGAGTCGTTCACGAGTTAAAGGTCTGAGTCGTTCTGGGTGTTCTGCCTTCGCTAGGTCTTTCGTGAGTTAAGTGATAAGTCGTAGCTCGTATGATCTTAAGTCCGAGGTCGTTGGCTTTTAAACTGTTAAGTCGTATGACCTTAAGTCGTAGGTCGTCCCCGAGTTAAGACTTAAGTCGTTGCTTTCTGCTATCTCGTCCTGGCTTAGGTCGTACTGAGATAAGTCGTTAGGTCGTATAGACCTTAGCTCGTAGCTCGTATTTGAGCTTAAGTCGTTAAGTCGTATTGACTTTAAGTCGTTCGCGAGATAAGTAAGTACTAAGTCGTTCGCGATTTAAAACCTTAAGTCGTAGGTCGTCCCCGACCTTGTCCTTAGCCTTGTTAGGTCGCGTGAACTCATCGGTCGTATGAACTACTTTTTCTTAGGTCGTTGGACCTTCTTAACTCGTTAGGTCGAAGACCCTTAAACACTTAGGTCGCAGAACCCTCTTAAGTCGTAACTCGTTCGCGAGTTAGCACTTGGTCGTTTTGACCTGTTTTTCCCTAGGTCGTTCGACCTGTTCTTCTGCTGAGTCGCGTGGCATTCTCCACTTAGGTCGTATGACCTTATCCCTTAAGTCGTAAGTCGCTTGCCTCCCTTAAGTCGTAAGTCGTTCGCGAGTTAGTACTTGGTCGTTTGACCTATTTTCCCCTAGGTCGTTCGCGAGTTAGTACTTGGTCATTTGACCGGTTTGGCTTCTCGAGACCGCTTGCCTTCACTAGGTCGTACCGTGACGGGGCGCTGCCCCGCACCCCGCCGTGGGCGCTGCCCCCTGGACCCCCGCGACCTGACCTTATTACTCTGTATTACTCTGCGTAGGCAATCTTATCTGACAAAGCATTTATCAGAATTTCTACTTTGATGGTTTTGGGATTGACTTCATTGGACTTTACTCACGTCTTCGAACGTGAATTGATTTGTTTCTACAATCGTTTCATGACTTGTCACTTTAAAGATATATGAAGGTTTCAGTACTAATAGTAAATATCAAAACTCTTTCATCAAAGCGATTTCAACACTATTTTAAATATCAAAAGCTCGTTTTCTCAAACCGATTTTCAATCTACTAGTATATACAAGCCTTTACTTCACTCGAACGAGAAATCGACTTAAACGACTTAGTAAAACGAGTGGTATGAAACGCTTGCGTTCACTTCGTCGGTTAGCTCTTGGACTTGTTCGATTGAACCCTTTTCGTGACAATTTCCTAGTGAAGATTTACAGCTTGTTCGTAAATATTTAAGTTAAGCAAGTGGTTATGGGACATGAAGCTAAACTCATATATTTACTAGCTTGGTGTGATTGACACTTCTCGCTGATCATGATGATCATTTTATGATTTAGACTAGCAATTGTGCGATGTCTCTTTGTTTGCAAGGTAAGACTAGACCGCAATAGTGTGATTCCGACTCACACACATCTCTTTGTCCGCAAGGTTAGTCTAGGCCGCAGTAGTGTGATTCCGACTCACACATATCTTTATGTTTGCGAGGTTAGGCTAGACACCACTTGTGTGATTCCATTCACACATACCTTTCTGCTTTTTGGTTAGCCTAGGCCTCAATCAGTGTGATTCCGACTCACACATATGGGGTAGCTCCCCATGGTCTTCGGACCATCATGTGATAGGCCTCTTTCTCTTTTTATGATTTCTGGATTTCTTGTTTTGATTTCTGGATTTTTATGTCATTGACTTGTTATGAGTACAAGTTTAGGGTATGATGCCCTCTTTGGATCTTTGAGAAGATTCTTGTGATATTGATCATTTCTCATCGGTTGATCTCCTGTTGATCATCATTTTCATACTTATAGTAGTATGTCAGTATGGATATTATATGTTTATGCCATATCTTTTATTCTGTATCATGTCATCTGATATTTATAGTTAGACTGATCCGTTTATTATTTTCTTAAATAATACTCGGGTCAGACCGAGATGTTACAGGTGCTTCTGCTTGACTTCCTTCCGGGATTTGCTGCTCTGACTTTTGGCTGACTATTTAGTTTAGCAGTTTTTGTTGTATACACTTGAGATATGGACTCATAGTTGTATTCTTTTTGTATAGCACAGGTTGCTATTCTTTTGTATTATTGTGGAACTTTTTGACCACTACTCTGATGTACACTTTCATGTGTTAGTTATATATTCATATCTTCTTCCGCCTTTGTGATATGGATGTCTGTGACTGCTTTGTGTTATGTTTATTTCTATGTTTGTTTCCGAAGATTATTTTATAGCCACCGTGTGATAATCAATTACATGGATGGTCGCTCCTCAACAGCCTTATTCTCCGTGCTAGTTGACAGCACTACATCGTAGTGTCCTTGGCTAGCGTGGGTATTGAGGTGGGGCGTCACAAGTCGATGTAGAGTAACTCGACGGTAATCCTTCCGTTTTCAAAAATATCCGGTCTTCAACACCGGTCTTCAAATGCGATTTATAACGACGTATCACATATTCGGAATGGGTTATACGACCCCATGGTCCTTTCCCGGCTAACCCGAATAGTGAGCGATTATTTAAAAACAAGGGTGGCATTCAAATTCATCCAATTCACAACAAATACCTATCTAAAGGTAATTATTGATAGTCGGTTATTTAACTATCAATAAAGATGCGCAACATCATCAGATTCCAAATAATTTTCCCAAATTATTTATTTTCAAAAATATCTTTACTAGATATAAAATTTCCACACTTTAAAAATAAATCAACGTTTATTTTTTTAAACAACTTCCCTTTCTTTTATAAATTCCATAGTGAATTTATATTTTCAAAATATCTACAGATATATGATTTTCAGATCGGTTTCAATATTCAATCTCGATTTATCTTTAAGAAGATAAAATCTCAAAACGTTCATTTCATATTGGAAAAGCAATTCCATACTTATTTAATAATAAGTACTTCACAAATCATTTATTTTCAACATTTGAAAATATTCGATATACTTAAATCAATATTAAGTATACATTTATTCTTTAAGGAAATCATGAATTTTACATCTATTTGAGTCAAAACGAATGTTGCGTAAAACATCGTTACGACGACTCAAAATCACTAGTATAGGGATTCGGATTTAGATAGATATATAAATCCCAATACTACTTCAAAACATTTCCTTTCGGAAATCATTTACTATAACAACAGTGTTATAGTCCACCATTTCCTTAAATTTCTCGAAAACGTCTATTTCAACAAGAACTGCGGAAATCTCTGCTTTCGATTTATAATACATTTTAAAACATCTTTAAAATGTTTAACTTCATTTTTCAATATCACTTTCCCAAAACAGTATCCATTTTACTTAACAATATATTCACTGTCCAAAATCGTGAATATACTTCACTAACCTCATTTCAATATTTTCTACCCATTTTTATTTCAATAAATATCCACTATCCAAAATCGCGGACATATCTCCTTTATTAAACTTCTATGTTTAACCTATCAATTTCAATTGGTTTTGGATTTATAAAACAATGTTTATAAATTTCACCTTTTATATTTTATAACAACTTCGATTTGTACATCTCCTTTATTAACAAATTCGATCAATATTTCTTTTGTAGGCAAAAATCCAATTTATAAGTTAATTCCTTATAAATCTTTTATTCTACAATTTTATTCATTTTAACTTCACAATCTATACATCTATAAATTTCATATCTTCACAATTTTAAAATTCTATAAGATTCACATCTTCACTTATAAAAACTCGTTTTTAAAATTTCCAAAAATTTTAATTGATAAATACATCAATTTTTTTCTGTACATCTTTTATAATACTTTAAAAATCTCAATTTAACCCATTTTACAATTAAATCAACTTTCATTTAAAAAAATCACACTTTGGTTATATTTCACCAAAAATCTTAACTCTTATAACTTTAAAATTCTAGACGTTTATTTTTCTGAAATAAATCAATTCAAAAATTCGATAAACGTCTATTTTTCAAAAAATCACTTAAAAATCTTTTTTTAAATAAAAGTCGTTGTTTTTAAACTTCACAACTGAATTCAATGATGTCACAACACCAATCAGTCCATCACAACAGTCAAATATCATATATCATCATATGATAACAGAATATATCACAATATCTGAAAATAAATAACTACTGGTGAGGAATCCAGTTGGATTCCTCCAACCTGTTTCCCTGCATCCAAAGACGTTAGCACAATACCAATTCCGCTCCAGTACGGAATTATCGCGGTATATGGGTTTTTTATAAATCCGCTTACTAACGGCGCAATAGGGTCTCATCCGCTATACGAGGCGGGAAATCAATCAATCCAATATATACATATGCCAATATGTATATATTGCTATATATAGATATATATCCTACTATATCTAATATCACATCCAAACAGTCAATCATCAATCAATAACTGTAAATAATTCCACATTCAATTGAGTGAGAAGATCTCACCGTGATTTTAATTCTGATTTCAGCGTTTGATTTCGAATAAAATTAAACGCGCGTTTAATTTTACCCGAAATTCAAACTAGCTCCAAACGACTCCAAATCAGTTGCATCTCGTAGTATTCGAGAAAACGAAGCCAACGCCGCTCGTTTCGTAATTTTCTGATCACGCAGCAAAAAGATATGCATTTTTAAACATTCATGAATTTAAAATATAGCAATTTACAATTTCTATTTTATATTTTTAACCTACATACATCTGGACCATTGATTTCAAAGCCCCACATCCCTGCCCTTGAACGCGTCTTCTCCCTCCCAGGTTATTGTTCGCGTACGAGAACCCATCGCCATTCGCGATTTCAAACTGCCGCACCCCCTTCTCATCCACGAAACTCCATCAACCCACCTCCATTCGAAAGCCACCCACCCTAGCTACCCACGGCCGGAGTCGTGCTCCACTCGGTCGTGCCTAGGCCGAGATTTTGCCCTCCAAACGCGCAACCTTCCAGCTGCAATTGCCGCTCATCCGCCAAACGAAATCAAATCATAACCGTTGGATATGTGGCTCGCTCTATGCTCTACGTTTTCTTAGTTAGGAATTTCTTGAATAAATGTAGGGATTTGAAGATAATCGAAGAAGAAGACTGGCACATTTCGGCCATTGATGTTTTTGAAAGTGGCGGCTGGAAGATAACCCTAGGGTTTGTTTGCAAATGTGAATTATGGAGGTCTTTTATAGAAAAATCAACGAATTACTATTCATCCGGAATTTCCAAACTCCGATTCGAGCGTGCCGGCTGACGTTCGTAAGGTTTACCCCGCGTTCCGAACGCAATGGAACAGGTTTCGGAAGCTAATTCGATCGTCTGTGCGAGATACAGAGAAAAACGATCAATTTAAATTAAACCGATTTAAATCGATTTCAAGGCGTTTTAATTCGTACCGGACAAACGATACATCCAAAAATTACGAAATTTGAAATCTTACAATAATATCACATTACGGATCCGATGAAACTGGTTTCGTCGAAATCCGAGACCGTTCGAAAAATGACTATTTTAACTCGACGAATTAAAATTAAAAAGATATCGATGCGTTTCGAGTTGCCACGGTCAAACGATAACTTCGATTGATACGAAAATTGAAATCCGATAATAACTAACTATTACGGATCCAATGGAACTGGTCTCGTTCAATTCTGAGACTGTTCGAAAATTGGCTATTTTTACAGTCGATAATTAAATATTAAAATATTCAATTTTCACAATTTAACTCTAAATTCAATTCTGAAAGTTCTATAACCTTTCTATAACTCCAGTATGATTAAATAAAATTTTACAAATCATTTTCAATCATTTTAAACCCATATTTCAATTATTTCTGGAATTTCAATCATTAATATATCGATTTAATTATCAAATTAAATCCAATATTCGAATAATAAATTATTCGACTTCTTAATTCCACTTATTAATATTTAAAATAAATTAAATATCCGAATTTTAATTATCAAAAATTCTGGGTCGTTACATACCTGGTGCACGTGCACACCACCAATGTTCGACTTCGATCAACTACGCGATGCCGAGCAGATCGACCACGTCCACCACTCATGATTTTGATCGCCCAAACCCTCAAACAAGCTCCACGATCGAATTCGAGTGTTAATCCAACCCGGAACCAAACTGAACCCATACCTCTCATGCCTGAAACCACTTCGTCCTCACATCTCCGACCATCAGAGGCTTTGAAACTCCATCTAACCCTTCTTCCACGTCCAAGCTATGGCCTCCGTGAATACTATAGGACTTGATCACTCAGAGGTTCCATGTCGATCAAAATTTAGAGCACACCCCAAAACTAGGTTTTGAAACTCAATCGACCAACACCCAATGCCACGGTCATCTATACGGCCATCTACTATTTTTCTCTTAATCACTGATAGCTCCTCTTCCCCCAGGATGAACCACGACGTCTCCAGGCGACGAGATTGTCTACGGCAGCTCGAAAAAGCGAAAATGATCACGCTAAAACTGCTCTTCAACCCCAGTTTTAAAAATTGTAATTCTAGTCTTAAAAATCCTATTTTGGTATGTAATTCCAACTTATACTCCTGATTCCCATAAACATGAAGTTTGATTTTTAACTTATTTGAAGTTGTACCTGCTTCTTGATCCCCAGAGAAAAATATAAGTTGCTTCAATCTTAAATAAGTTTTTAACACTTAGATTTTAGATAAACGAACAACTATTGTTTATGATTTACATTCATATAATTGCTAGATCAAGTAATAAAGGTTGGTTTTCATGTTTACCAAAAACATGAAAACAGATAACATGTATCACAGATAACAGAGGCATATAGATTTTGCACAGTCATATATATATATATATCAGATGCATATCATCACAGAGAAGGAAAAAGAAAAACATGCCATATTGTCTCAAGTTATAAGTTTAAAACAAAGTGTTACTCACTTGATAAATGACAGGGAATAGGTTTTCATATGTACACAGACAGGCTCACACACATATTCCTACCAATTCATATAAATTCAAATTAGAAACTTCAATTCCAGCCAATATCATCACATGCAAACATATATCATATCCTTAAGTTTTGGAAAATGTAAGTTACTCACCATTTTAAAATGAAGAACAGAGCCCTCTTTGAAACTGCTTTAAATTCTAAAACTGAAGTGCTTTTGAAACTTTTAAAACTCGATTTAAAAACTTGAATGCTGGCTTTAGTTTGGAAGGATTGCAGTTGCATGCAGAGATGCCTTGTTTGACATGCCTCCAGATTTGAAAAGAATTTGTAGTCTTTTATTTCCAGATTGAAAATGCATTACAGGTCTGGTTTTGAAAGTGATTTGCATGTTTGATGAAGAAGCATTTTAGAGGATATTGATTACAGATTGTGTAACGACCCCAGATTTTAATTTAATTTAAATTAATAATTTATTGAATTTTTGAATTAAATTGAGTAATTAAATAAAATTTTGGATAAAAATTTGTAAAATTTATTTTAAATGGAAGCGAGTTTCCCCTACTGTCTTAGAATCTATATTAAGTCATATGAATTTAAACGATTTATATATATATATTGATTATTGAATTTGAATCTTAATATAAATGGTTTAAAGATAAAATTAAAAATAAATTGATAATAAATATTTAAACTAAAAAAAATAGAAGTAAAATAACATTTGAGTTATAAATAAATATGAATACATGAAGACAAATTCAAAATTAATACAAATAACTAAAACAACATTTTAATAAGCAAGAATAAGAACAAAGCAAAGAAAATAAAAATATCTTTGTACAATAAACAAAAGAAATAGGAATAAAACAAAGTAAAAATATAAACATCTTTTATTCAAATGTGTAGGCAAGACAAAATATAAACATGCAGGTATGAAACAATCTAATGAAGTACAAACAAAACATCTCTAAACTACATACATCATCTTCAGCTGAGATGATAGCTTCATTTCAGTAAACAAAATAAAGTATATCTATACAACATATATGCAAGTTTTAATGTATAAATGCAAAGACAAGTTCACTTTTTCAAAAGAAAAATAGTGTCAGGCCTTATTATATATAAGTATGAATTAACTTGTAAAAAGAAACAAGAAATATATGTATAGCCGAAATGAAAAGATTTTACAAATCTATATGTGCACAAATGAAAAGAAAGGAAATAATAAGATAAGTGTATCAGTACAACACCATTAATGCACGCACAAACACTTCTTATCAGCCTCCAATTTGAGATAAAAAATCTCTGGCATGGGGTACAAACCCACATTATCCTCTTGTACAAGCTAATAAAAATAGCATAACCTGTAAACTTCTTTTATCTATCAACTTTTTCATTTTTTTCTTGTTCATTCCATTTCAAAACTGAGAAAAACAAAAGCAACATCTTTAAAACTACAACTTTAAACAACAATCCAGATCATTATCAAACCCGAGATAAAATTGAAGATTTCAAGTGGAAAATTCAAACCCTGTTTCAAGAAGATATGCCCTGTTCATTTTCTGGAAACAAGGTGAGCAACTCTTCTTATTTACCTGTGAGGAATCCTTCATTTTCTTTTATCAGATACATATATAGAAGTCTGCTTGTTAATTGCTTCTCTGTTTTTGTTCCAGTTCTTCAGTTTAGCTTAAATTTCTTTTCTCTAGAACTAGTTGCTGTTAGGACTTACATTACAAACTAAGGATGTTTGATTTAACATAGATTAAGGTTAAAATTTGAATTAAGTCAAACAAAAGCTTGGTTGCCTCTGTAAACCAAAAACTAGAAACAGAGTCATCTCTATTTATTTATTTTTATTTTTTTCAAACCAGAAAAATAAAAGCAAGTTCAGAAATTTAACTTAAGGATTTCAAACATCAAAATTTAAGACTTCAGCTTCATATTTAGAGCTTCTGGAATAAATGTTCAAGGTGAGAACCCTTATCTCGAAAACTGGATGGTTATTACTCTGTTAAACAAAGAATGTTTATGTTCTTTGCTGTTTCAAAATGTCCTATCTTTAATTCTAGTTTAAATATGATGATTTTGTGAACTACGTAAATATTCAATTACCAGTATAGTTTAAGTTAAAAGTAGTTCGTGAACTCAGTTTGCTGTGTAGTTAATAAATGATGGGTTTTACAGTAAATACCATATATTAGTGAAAATTTAATGTTCTTAGTACAAGGATTCGAGCATGCGGTTTTGATCCTTGCGTGAAAATATGAATTTTAGTGATAAAATTGTAATTTTTAGTGGGCTATATTTTGGGAAATAAGTAGATGAACGGATTTCGTTCAAAAATATATTTCAGTCGACCTTGTCGACGAGAGACGATGTGGCTTGCTCTGTAAGGTGCTGGTGGTCATCAGGGAGAGATCGACCGAGGCGGAATTTTCAATTTGGCCTTTGGTTGTGCGTGCGAGCTGCTTTTAGGGTTTAAGGGTTGCTCAGCTTGGGTGAAGTCGCGAAGGTCTAGCGATACGGAGGCGAGACCGGAAGAGGTGATTTTTGGCAGAGAGGTAGGGTGGCGGAAGGGCTTCCGATCGGTGAAGGCGGCGAGGGAATCAACGGTTTATGGTGGGTGCAGTTCATCGGCGGAAGGTGGTAGGTGAATTTCCGGGTTTCTGTAGGTCTAGGGAATGGGTCGATCTCGTTTAGAAGCGTGGTAGGCTTCGGCAAGGTGGCAATTGAATCAAGGGACTAAGTGTGACTCGTTGGTGATGCCGCGGCGGTGAGATGGTCGCTGGTGGTGGTGTGTACGTGCACAGTGTGCACGGGCGTGTGCGTGGAATTACTGGGCTGGGTGGAGTAAATAAGGCAATCGGGTTTGGCTCTGGCTCGCGCCGTGTTTGAGAAGCAGGTGATGATCGATTAACTGTTGTTGAGTGATCGGAGATGATCTCCGGTGAGGCGTCAAAATTTTGGTATTTTGGGAGGGATGCTATTGTCTGGAAGTTCAAGAGAGTAGAAGAAGAAGTATACGGGAAGAAAGAGAGGGGAAGACTCGAGTGATACTCGAGTAAACGAGGATTATTTCTCGGGTTTTCATTTTAAGTGACAGCCTATTAAAAGTTGGGAGTTAATCATCTTAATCAATTTTCTTAGTATTGATGATTTAAATAAAGGCTTAATAAATTAAGCTAAGATATTATGACAAGTGTAATTAATCAAGTAAATGCTTAACAAAGTTTAAAAATCTTAATTAATATTTTAATTAAGTAGTTAATATAAGGTAAGTTTTAAATTTAATTAAAATTAAAGTTTTCAAGTGGAAATAATTTAATTTTCAAAGTTTAAGGGAGACTTTAAAAATGTTAATTAAAATAAATAATTTTTATTAATTAGTTGCTTTGAAAAGTGATGAAGAATGATAATTTGTAATTAAATTATGATAATTAACCCGGATTAATAAATTGATACATCTGATTTAAATTAATCAGTTGATAAATAAATTCACTTGTGAGTGTTTAGATTCTATTGAATGTTAAATTGTTTGATATCCCTGATATATGATGCTTTGTGATATACCCTGATTTATGTTGTGATCTGTAATTTCTTTATCTGTGATATTTATACATCTGTGATCTGTGAATGAAACGATAAGCGTTATAGTTTATATCGCTTATCAACTATATTCTGTATTTTGATCTGTGATGATTGATGTTGCACTATTGTGTGTAAAACCCCTGGACTACACCATACACACACAAATATGGATTTCACGTGGAAATCGGTTAAGTCACAGATATTTTAAATTTGATGATTTTGAAATTTTAATTTCAATTGATTTTGAAATTAGAAATTTGGGTTTAATATAAAAAGCTTTTGAAATGGAATTTCAAAGATAAAAGTTATTTTGAATAACTTAATAGAGTTTTGGAAGTTTAAATAATTTGATTTAAACCTAAATTCAAGATTTGAAATTGAATTCTATGATTTGAAACTAGGAATTAAAGATGTTACACCAGTTATATATGGGTTAAACTATTTGAAAAGTATTGATTTTGAAATGTGAATATAATTCAAGGGCTTTAACTCGTTCAAAATAAAATGGAATTTTTCTAAAACAAAAACTACTTGTTTTCAAATAATAAAGCTTTCATATAAGAAGGGAATTTCCAATTTGTGTTGAAATGTTTCAAATTTAAAATGAAATTGAAATGTTTTGAAAAGCTATGAATGAAATGTTTTGAAAGCTATGAATTGAATCTGTTTATTTATAACAGATTTAAAAATAGTGATTTGTTTAAACCCTTCAAAATGAAATTGTTTTGAAAACTATAAGTTGAATCTTTGTTTTAAAGATTTAACGAGTTAATCCAATTAAATTGGAAATTGTTTTGAAATCCATGAATGTATCTTTGTGAATGGGGTTAACTTTGGGAAATAAATCTTTTTGTTTAAAAGATTTGAAATGGTAATTTGTTAAACCATTTGAAGAAAGAAGTTGAATTATTAAGTTGTGACTTAATTGAAATCCCAATATCCATATGTTTTTGAAGATTGCGCTCGTTATTCGGGTTAGCCGGGAAAAGACATTTGTGTCATATAACCCATTCCGAATAATGATACGTCGTATATGGATGGCATTTGAAGACCGGTGTTGAAGACCGGATATTTACGAAAACGAAAGGACAACTCGTCGAATGTCTCTGCACCGACTGGTCCCCGGTATAGAGATTTTATCACCCTTTGTGATGAGAAGTCCGGACGGGATTGTGAATACCCGGAATTGCAAGGGCTTCGTAAGAAGTGCCTTCGGTTCTGTTCGAACCCGGAACAGACTTGTATGGATACATGTCTGACATTACACTTTGAGATATAAAGCCGATTTCTTTCAAATACATTTCTGTTGGTGGCGGAGAATTTATTCTCTTAGCTTAACACCCTTCTCTGAGACGTACGAGCTCAGAGGTTATGTAGTTGAAATTTATCAGCGATATATCCCAATTTGGTAATGTGGCATGCTGAGTGTTGCTGTGTGATGATCAGTGTTTGATCATTTGTGATATGATCATTTATTTGATTTTATATCTTTATGATCATAGGTTGATCATTTGTTTGACCCGAAGCATGGCTTTGTGAACAAAGCGTAGCTTTGTGGACGAGACTTCGTCGAACCTCACACCCCGGAAATGGTCAAAACAGGAAGGATGCAGCAAGGTTCTAGGGAGTAGCGCCCCTTAGTGTATGTCATTTCTTTCTGGATAGAGGTGGTATCATGGTATGGAGCCCAGATACTTAACCTATGTGGTTACTGCATTATTATTCTGATGTGGTTGTTGGAAATCGAGGATCCTCGGGAAGATCGGTTATGATCGGGGGATGGCATACGCGTGTCAGTAGTTACCTATTTTTGCAGAGGTAACCCGGCCTTGTGTTGGCAGAGATCCGGTTAGGTTCTCGGGACGTCATTCCAGAGGCGTTTCCATGTGGCAATGGGAAGTTCCTTGGCCTGACCATTTGTTGGAAATCCAAGCTCCAATACGAACTGTGTACGGTATTAGTTGTAGAACCTGCCATCTAATATGGTAGCTATAGTAGGCATACTATAATGGTACGTATGCTGGCTAAGATTTATATTCTACTTTCGAAAATATTTTCCACTATGCACTAGTAATAATATCAAAAATGATTTGATTTTGCGTAGTAAGCATCTTTGACTATCATAAGAAGAAATCTCCTCCAATTCTGCGTTTGCATTGTGTGTGTGGTGGGAGGTCTTATGGTAGTTTCATTTTCTAAAAGCATTGCGAATTGACTTCAAAATTCTTTGTTGTTTGTTTTTAAAGATAAACTGTTTTTTGCTCACACCAGTCCCATGACTGATCCGGAGTTTATTGTTTATTTCCTAAACTCTGGATGCTCAAAATTTTTCGACACGAGCAGTCTAGAGTTTGGTTTTTCAGATAGTCAGGTTCAGTCGATTTTCTGGAGCTAGTTCAGTCTTTGGATCGGACTGCACTTGCTTATCTTGGTGTATCGTTATTGGGAGGTCGAGCTACTGCTGGAATTCTCTCTTGAAGACTATCTTAGAGTTATTTGTTCCGCTGCTGATGTTATCTATTTTTCTTTTCCGCTGCTATTTGTTGTATCATATCTCTGATGTATATAGATATTCATCGTATCATCATTGTATCTGGATATTGTATCAGATGTTGTATATCTATATTCTTTTTATTCCGCTGTGTTATTTACTTAACTGTGTTATAAGCTCCGGAGAACCAGATTTGGCATTTGAATCTACGGCATTTTGAGTACAAGTGAAGTACGGGTGCCGATTTTCGAAGGCCAACTTTTGGGTCTTTACATTTGGTATCAGAGCTAAGGTTGAACTTTAGCTCAGGAGTATAACACGTTAAGTAGCTCATTAGAGATAGAGTGAAGTAAACTCTAGAATGAGTAATTCCTAAGATATCCGTTTGAACGTCTCAGTAAATTCTCTTACTATCCACTGATAGTGAGTATGAGTGCAAAAAGAAGACGAGATAGGGGACAAGGGAATGCGACTATAAATGGTCAATACCCTGCAAC
The DNA here is from genome assembly GCA_030737815.1 of Allium fistulosum. NCBI lineage: Eukaryota > Viridiplantae > Streptophyta > Magnoliopsida > Asparagales > Amaryllidaceae > Allium > Allium fistulosum. Next base: position 860,170,659 of record CM060907.1, read on the forward strand.
AGTGGAAACAAACTTTCTTATCAATTTCTTTGATTCGTTTCCAAATTCTTTTGATTTCTTCGTATATGCTACAAGAAGAAGTTCGATATGATGATGGCTCTACGAATCGTTGTAGAAAATCCTTACTAAGTATCTTCATCGATTTCTTATCAGTTTTTGATTTTAAACCTTAATGAATTTGAAATTGGAAATTTTTAATTAAGTTAAATTGATTAATAGAATATGAGGATAAAATTGAATTAAATCAATAAAAACGATATCGTTTGAAACCAAAATTTGAAATTCTATAGTAATTTCTTTTGAAGACTGAAGTCCGAAGAGGGGCAAATTGGTATATATTTTGAGATATTCCGACTTGAATTCGGAATCCGTACCTTGTATTTGAGCAATTATAGGAGATCGAATCTATCTATTTCTGTTGTTTTCGTGCCTGCGAATTTCGAGGACGAAATTCTTTTAAGGGGGGAAGTTTGTAACGACCCCAGATTTTAATTTAATTTAAATTAATAATTTATTGAATTTTTGAATTAAATTGAGTAATTAAATAAAATTTTGGATAAAAATTTGTAAAATTTATTTTAAATGGAAGCGAGTTTCCCCTACTGCCTTAGAATCTATATTAAGTCATATGAATTTAAACGATTTATATATATATATTGATTATTGAATTTGAATCTTAATATAAATGGTTTAAAGATAAAATTAAAAATAAATTGATAATAAATATTTAAACTAAAAAAAATAGAAGTAAAATAACATTTGAGTTATAAATAAATATGAATAAATGAAGACAAATTCAAAATTAATACAAATAACTAAAACAACATTTTAATAAGCAAGAATAAGAACAAAGCAAAGAAAATAAAAATATCTTTGTACAATAAACAAAAGAAATAGGAATAAAACAAAGTAAAAATATAAACATCTTTTATTCAAATGTGTAGGCAAGACAAAATATAAACATGCAGGTATGAAACAATCTAATGAAGTACAAACAAAACATCTCTAAACTACATACATCATCTTCAGCTGAGATGATAGCTTCATTTCAGTAAACAAAATAAAGTATATCTATACAACATATATGCAAGTTTTAATGTATAAATGCAAAGACAAGTTCACTTTTTCAAAAGAAAAATAGTGTCAGGCCTTATTATATATAAGTATGAATTAACTTGTAAAAAGAAACAAGAAATATATGTATAGCCGAAATGAAAAGATTTTACAAATCTATATGTGCACAAATGAAAAGAAAGGAAATAATAAGATAAGTGTATTAGTACAACACCATTAATGCACGCACAAACACTTCTTATCAGCCTCTAATTTGAGATAAAAAATCTCTGGCATGGGGTACAAACCCACATTATCCTCTTGTACAAGCTAATAAAAATAGCATAACCTGTAAACTTCTTTTATCTATCAACTTTTTCATTTTTTTCTTGTTCATTCCATTTCAAAACTGAGAAAAACAAAAGCAACATCTTTAAAACTACAACTTTAAACAACAATCCAGATCATTATCAAACCCGAGATAAAATTGAAGATTTCAAGTGGAAAATTCAAACCCTGTTTCAAGAAGATATGCCCTGTTCATTTTCTGGAAACAAGGTGAGCAACTCTTCTTATTTACCTGTGAGGAATCCTTCATTTTCTTTTATCAGATACATATATAGAAGTCTGCTTGTTAATTGCTTCTCTGTTTTTGTTCCAGTTCTTCAGTTTAGCTTAAATTTCTTTTCTCTAGAACTAGTTGCTGTTAGGACTTACATTACAAACTAAGGATGTTTGATTTAACATAGATTAAGGTTAAAATTTGAATTAAGTCAAACAAAAGCTTGGTTGCCTCTGTAAACCAAAAACTAGAAACAGAGTCATCTCTATTTATTTATTTTTATTTTTTTCAAACCAGAAAAATAAAAGCAAGTTTAGAAATTTAACTTAAGGATTTCAAACATCAAAATTTAAGACTTCAGCTTCATATTTAGAGCTTCTGGAATAAATGTTCAAGGTGAGAACCCTTATCTCGAAAACTGGATGGTTATTACTCTGTTAAACAAAGAATGTTTATGTTCTTTGCTGTTTCAAAATGTCCTATCTTTAATTCTAGTTTAAATATGATGATTTTGTGAACTACGTAAATATTCAATTACCAGTATAGTTTAAGTTAAAAGTAGTTCGTGAACTCAGTTTGCTGTGTAGTTAATAAATGATGGGTTTTACAGTAAATACCATATATTAGTGAAAATTTAATGTTCTTAGTACAAGGATTCGAGCATGCGGTTTTGATCCTTGCGTGAAAATATGAATTTTAGTGATAAAATTGTAATTTTTAGTGGGCTATATTTTGGGAAATAAGTAGATGAACGGATTTCGTTCAAAAATATATTTCAGTCGACCTTGTCGACGAGAGACGATGTGGCTTGCTCTGTAAGGTGCTGGTGGTCATCAGGGAGAGATCGACCGAGGCGGAATTTTCAATTTGGCCTTTGGTTGTGCGTGCGAGCTGCTTTTAGGGTTTAAGGGTTGCTCAGCTTGGGTGAAGTCGCGAAGGTCTAGCGATACGGAGGCGAGACCGGAAGAGGTGATTTTTGGCAGAGAGGTAGGGTGGCGGAAGGGCTTCCGATCGGTGAAGGCGGCGAGGGAATCAACGGTTTATGGTGGGTGCAGTTCATCGGCGGAAGGTGGTAGGTGAATTTCCGGGTTTCTGTAGGTCTAGGGAATGGGTCGATCTCGTTTAGAAGTGTGGTAGGCTTCGGCAAGGTGGCAATTGAATCAAGGGACTAAGTGTGACTCGTTGGTGATGCCGCGGCGGTGAGATGGTCGCTGGTGGTGGTGTGTACGTGCACAGTGTGCACGGGCGTGTGCGTGGAATTACTGGGCTGGGTGGAGTAAATAAGGCAATCGGGTTTGGCTCTGGCTCGCGCCGTGTTTGAGAAGCAGATGATGATCGATTAACTGTTGTTGAGTGATCGGAGATGATCTCCGGTGAGGCGTCAAAATTTTGGTATTTTGGGAGGGATGCTATTGTCTGGAAGTTCAAGAGAGTAGAAGAAGAAGTATACGGGAAGAAAGAGAGGGGAAGACTCGAGTGATACTCGAGTAAACGAGGATTATTTCTCGGGTTTTCATTTTAAGTGACAGCCTATTAAAAGTTGGGAGTTAATCATCTTAATCAATTTTCTTAGTATTGATGATTTAAATAAAGGCTTAATAAATTAAGCTAAGATATTATGACAAGTGTAATTAATCAAGTAAATGCTTAACAAAGTTTAAAAATCTTAATTAATATTTTAATTAAGTAGTTAATATAAGGTAAGTTTTAAATTTAATTAAAATTAAAGTTTTCAAGTGGAAATAATTTAATTTTCAAAGTTTAAGGGAGACTTTAAAAATGTTAATTAAAATAAATAATTTTTATTAATTAGTTGCTTTGAAAAGTGATGAAGAATGATAATTTGTAATTAAATTATGATAATTAACCCGGATTAATAAATTGATACATCTGATTTAAATTAATCAGTTGATAAATAAATTCACTTGTGAGTGTTTAGATTCTATTGAATGTTAAATTGTTTGATATCCCTGATATATGATGCTTTGTGATATACCCTGATTTATGTTGTGATCTGTAATTTCTTTATCTGTGATATTTATACATCTGTGATCTGTGAATGAAACGATAAGCGTTATAGTTTATATCGCTTATCAACTATATTCTGTATTTTGATCTGTGATGATTGATGTTGCACTATTGTGTGTAAAACCCCTGGACTACACCATACACACACAAATATGGATTTCACGTGGAAATCGGTTAAGTCACAGATATTTTAAATTTGATGATTTTGAAATTTTAATTTCAATTGATTTTGAAATTAGAAATTTGGGTTTAATATAAAAAGCTTTTGAAATGGAATTTCAAAGATAAAAGTTATTTTGAATAACTTAATAGAGTTTTGGAAGTTTAAATAATTTGATTTAAACCTAAATTCAAGATTTGAAATTGAATTCTATGATTTGAAACTAGGAATTAAAGATGTTACACCAGTTATATATGGGTTAAACTATTTGAAAAGTATTGATTTTGAAATGTGAATATAATTCAAGGGCTTTAACTCGTTCAAAATAAAATGGAATTTTTCTAAAACAAAAACTACTTGTTTTCAAATAATAAAGCTTTCATATAAGAAGGGAATTTCCAATTTGTGTTGAAATGTTTCAAATTTAAAATGAAATTGAAATGTTTTGAAAAGCTATGAATGAAATGTTTTGAAAGCTATGAATTGAATCTGTTTATTTATAACAGATTTAAAAATAGTGATTTGTTTAAACCCTTCAAAATGAAATTGTTTTGAAAACTATAAGTTGAATCTTTGTTTTAAAGATTTAACGAGTTAATCCAATTAAATTGGAAATTGTTTTGAAATCCATGAATGTATCTTTGTGAATGGGGTTAACTTTGGGAAATAAATCTTTTTGTTTAAAAGATTTGAAATGGTAATTTGTTAAACCATTTGAAGAAAGAAGTTGAATTATTAAGTTGTGACTTAATTGAAATCCCAATATCCATATGTTTTTGAAGATTGCGCTCGTTATTCGGGTTAGCCGGGAAAAGACATTTGTGTCATATAACCCATTCCGAATAATGATACGTCGTATATGGATGGCATTTGAAGACCGGTGTTGAAGACCGGATATTTACGAAAACGAAAGGACAACTCGTCGAATGTCTCTGCACCGACTGGTCCCCGGTATAGAGATTTTATCACCCTTTGTGATGAGAAGTCCGGACGGGATTGTGAATACCCGGAATTGCAAGGGCTTCGTAAGAAGTGCCTTCGGTTCTGTTCGAACCCGGAACAGACTTGTATGGATACATGTCTGACATTACACTTTGAGATATAAAGCCGATTTCTTTCAAATACATTTCTGTTGGTGGCGGAGAATTTATTCTCTTAGCTTAACACCCTTCTCTGAGACGTACGAGCTCAGAGGTTATGTAGTTGAAATTTATCAGCGATATATCCCAATTTGGTAATGTGGCATGCTGAGTGTTGCTGTGTGATGATCAGTGTTTGATCATTTGTGATATGATCATTTATTTGATTTTATATCTTTGTGATCATAGGTTGATCATTTGTTTGACCCGAAGCATGGCTTTGTGAACAAAGCGTAGCTTTGTGGACGAGACTTCGTCGAACCTCACACCCCGGAAATGGTCAAAACAGGAAGGATGCAGCAAGGTTCTAGTGAGTAGCACCCCTTAGTGTATGTCATTTCTTTCTGGATAGAGGTGGTATCATGGTATGGAGCCCAGATACTTAACCTATGTGGTTACTGCATTATTATTCTGATGTGGTTGTTGGAAATCGAGGATCCTCGGGAAGATCGGTTACGATCGGGGGATGGCATACGCGTGTCAGTAGTTACCTATTTTTGCAGAGGTAACCCGGCCTTGTGTTGGCAGAGATCCGGTTAGGTTCTCGGGACGTCATTCCAGAGGCGTTTCCATGTGGCAATGGGAAGTTCCTTGGCCTGACCATTTGTTGGAAATCCAAGCTCCAATACGAACTGTGTACGGTATTAGTTGTAGAACCTGCCATCTAATATGGTAGCTATAGTAGGCATACTATAATGGTACGTATGCTGGCTAAGATTTATATTCTACTTTCGAAAATGTTTTCCACTATGCACTAGTAATAATATCAAAAATGATTTGATTTTGCGTAGTAAGCATCTTTGACTATCATAAGAAGAAATCTCCTCCAATTCTGCGTTTGCATTGTGTGTGTGGTGGGAGGTCTTATGGTAGTTTCATTTTCTAAAAGCATTGCGAATTGACTTCAAAATTCTTTGTTGTTTGTTTTTAAAGATAAACTGTTTTGTTGCTCACACCAGTCCCATGACTGATCCGGAGTTTATTATTTATTTCCTAAACTCTGGATGCTCAAAATTTTTCGACACGAGCAGTCTAGAGTTTGGTTTTTCAGATAGTCAGGTTCAGTCGATTTTCTGGAGCTAGTTCAGTCTTTGGATCGGACTGCACTTGCTTATCTTGGTGTATCGTTATTGGGAGGTCGAGCTACTGCTGGAATTCTCTCTTGAAGACTATCTTAGAGTTATTTGTTCCGCTGCTGATGTTATCTATTTTTCTTTTCCGCTGCTATTTGTTGTATCATATCTCTGATGTATATAGATATTCATCGTATCATCATTGTATCTGGATATTGTATCAGATGTTGTATATCTATATTCTTTTTATTCCGCTGTGTTATTTACTTAACTGTGTTATAAGCTCCGGAGAACCAGATTTGGCATTTGAATCTACGACATTTTGAGTACAAGTGAAGTACGGGTGCCGATTTTCGAAGGCCAACTTTTGGGTCTTTACAGATTGTTTTGATTCCAGATTTGAAGAAAATGCAACCTTTTTGTTTTCAGATTGAAGAGAGGTTACAGGTTTTAAAGAAATGCAGGTTGAAGGCTTGATTTTGGAAAATGAGTTACAGGTTATTTGAGATTATGGTTTGAGGATTACTGATTTTATTTGAGAAGATTTCGGTTGAGAATTTGTTTGAGAATTTTGTTTTTGTTGAGAGAAATCTTGTTTCAGATTTTGTTTTCAAATTTGGTTCAGCTGAAAGATTTCTTTTTCTTAACTTTGAAAAAAAATGAACATTAGAAAGAGTAGATTTTGAAGAAAACATGCTTATATAAGTATAAATGATTTATTAAAAATAAAAATCAAAAATTAAAAGGACACTTGTCTAAAAACATAACATTTGTCAAATTGAGTAGATTAATTGTTTACATTTGTCTCATTAGTTACTTAAGATATTAACACTTGTTATATACATATTTTTATTTAATATTAAAGTAAATACAACTCTTTCTTTATTTATTAAATGCTTATATATATATATATATGAATTACTTTCATATGTAAATGTATATGTGCATTCCTTTTTAAAGAAAATGAAATAAAACAATACATCTAAAAATGAAAGCTTACTTACATAATTTAAATATGTTTATTTATTTGAATTCAAAATAAATACAAATTCAAATTCTATTTATATTTGAAAATCCAATTTTTAAAACTAATTTATATCAACATATTTTAATTTTAAAATAATAATATTGTCTTTTTAAAATCTATCTATATTTATACATTTATTACTATTGTTTGAAAAAAACATTTTATCAATATTAAAATAATTTATAAAAGAGATTATTAATTTACTACTATTACCAATTTAATTAACATATCATATGTAAATTGTATTCTAAACTTTATATATATATATATACTTCTTAAATCATATTTATTATCAATATTAAAAAAAAAATTAACCTTACTATTAATCTTTATTTAAAACCATATTTATTTGTTTAAATAGCTTTGAAAAGCTAATATTAAATAAATCATAATTTCCAATTATCAAAATATATATTAGAAATTTAAAATAAGACTTTACTCATTTATTAAATTTCAACCCAAAGCCAAATCTATTTACAATATATACATTATAAATAGAAATCATTTTATTAACTTATAAAAGATAAATTTCACTAATTAAATATTTATTAAATTAGATTATTAAACCAAATTCAAATTTTATTATCAAAGATTATCAAATCAATTTAATTATTTAAACAGATTATTAAATTGATATTGCTCCATATTTCCGGGATATTACGGAAAGCTCCGTTCACTTCTGAAAACCACTGTGGGTTAACTAACACCCTCAAATCTTGAATCTGTTTTATATCTGATAATTATGATGAATATTTGAATGATGTTGTGGAAAGTAATTGTATATGCTTGCATGTGATATATACATATGTGTAAATAGGGTGTGCATGTCTGGAAAATAGGCAAAATTTGCCTCTGTGCATACATTCCAGATTTTAAAACCTGTTAGAAAATTTTAAATCACCCCAACCCATACAATTTTAGGCTTTGATTGCTGAATGAAAAGTGTTTACATAAGTGCAACATCATGTTTAAAAATAAATTCAAGTGTATTCATTAAGTATTTATTTATAAAATGATAAATCTCAGTAAATATCAAACTATGTCAAAGATGAAGGGTCGGGAATTCTTGTTTTGATTGTACAATCAGATTCAAACTTCAAAATGATGAATTTTAATATTAATATCAAGATTTTTAGATTTGGGGATGTTGAGTATTTGTAAGTTGACCGTAAAGTACATTTTTTCCCAATTCCATTGATCGGCGAAGAGTTGATCAACGTAATTGTTGCTGGAGGTAGAGGGGAGATTGAGGATCATTGGAAAAATAATCGATGGATTTTTAGCTGACCATGATGATGATACGAAGTTAAATTAGGGTTTAAGTCCAGTTTTTGTTAAGGTCGAAAAGAGGGTTGCTGTATCGCCGTGGGTTGATCGGAGTTGTCCGGACCTAGGGGGATAGAAGCTCGGGGGTGTGACGTTGCTTTGGACGGAGTCGCAAGGATTCAGGCGACGTGACGTGGGGGCGTGAAGCATTTTTGGTTGGTCTGGGTTGTTCCAGGTTGCAAGCTTGATCTCGAATTCGATCTCGAGGCGACGACAGGGCTTTGATGGTCGGGAATGGGTATACAGGTGATTGTCAAATTGCTCGACGATACAGCTCTGCCTGGAGTTGGTCGCCGACGTTGTGCATGTATACGTGCATGAATTTCTGTTTTCTGGTGAAGACTGGAAACAGAGAAGTGGCACTCAGGTTTGTCGCGAGTAATTCGAGTGATTTACTCGAAGATTTCTAATGTTTGACTCGAAGTAAAATGGACAGGGCTCGGGTAGAATTTGTTTTAGGTTTTAAACCTGTTTCTATTTTGGAAATTTAAAACACAATTTTAACTTATAAATCAAGGTTTTAAAACTGAGTTTAAATTAAAATGTAAATATAGATTCTAGTTGAATTGAAATTTAGTTTGAAGATAAATAAAGTTTTAAATTCAATTTGTTTCATTAATATAAAAGCAATTAAATGTATGGGAGAATTTGAATTTAAAATGAATGTGAAATTGTAAATGAAAATTTAAAATAAGTTGAAATTTAAAAGTTAAACCTGGGATTAAATTTAAAATCTGATTTCAAGATTTTGAAATTAATTAAGTTTTATAACAGTAGTGTTTAAAATAAGTTAAATAAATTAAAAAGAAAAGGAAATTAATTTTAAACTCTTTAAGATTTCCTTTATGACCAATTGTTATTTAACATGTAAATTTAAAGTGTTAAGAAAATTTGCTTTAAACTTTATTAAAAGTAAATAAGGATTTATTTCAAACTTTAAATCTAAATTGGAATTTAAAAAGGAAATTTGAAACAATGTTTTCTACTATATGGTAAACAACAATTAAATCATAAATACGAATGAGTTTACTTTAATTAATGAAGATTAATGAGTTCTTAATGGTTAATCAAATTATAATCAATAATGATTAATATAAGAAATTTCTTTAGAAAAATGATTAAAGAAATTTTAATGAAGGTCATTAACTAAGATTATTTAAATAATTAATTAATGTGATTAATTGGATTGAATTAATTAATGATGATCATTTATGAAATTGTTTAAGTATAATTACTTAATGGAAGTAATTAAGGAATTAATTATTCAGTGTAATTAATTGAGTTAATTGAATTTGTCAAGTTAATTACTTAAGTTAATTAATTCAGAATAATCACTTGAAAATTTTGGAAATATGATTACTTAGGAAAGTAATTAATAGATAATTACTGGATGTAATAAATAGAATGATAATTTGAAGTTTGAGTATAATTATTTGTTAATTATTAAAGGATTAATTAATAAATGGTGATTAATTAAGATTTATTAATAATTACAGATTAATTGATTCGTTAATTAAGATTGATTTGTTAATAATTAAAGGTTAACCAATGAATTTGAAAGGGAAATTTCTTTCAAATAATTTGTAATTAACTATAATGGTTAACCCAGATTAATGATTCATTCCTAAACATACATCTGATTTAAATTAATCAGTTAATTAATAGGTTTACTTGTGAATGTTTGGACCTGACTGAATGATTGAATTGTTGATATTCCCTGATCTGTGATGCTGTGCGATATATTCTGATTTGTGGGTGATCTGTACTGTAGTTTATTTATCTGGGATGAATGTAAATTATTATATGTGACTTATATATCTATGAATGAAAGATAAGCGTTATAGTTATACCGCTTATCAACTATATTTCTGTATTTTGATATGTGATGATTTATTGATGTTGCACTACTGTGTGAAACCCCTGGTATACACCATACACACACAAATATGGATTTCACGAGGAAATCGGTTAAGTTACAGATGATTTAAATTTAATATTTTTGAAATTGAAATTTTAATTTCAATTGATTTTGGAAATGAATTTGGGTTAAATGTTAAAGCTTTCGAAATGAAGTTTTAAAGAGAAAAGTTATTTTGAATAACTTGGTAAAGTTTTCCAATTTAAATAATTTGATTTGAATTCAAAATTTGGAAATTGAATTCCATGTTTGGAAATTATGGTTAAGATGTCATAAATGTGTTTATATGAATTTAAACCATTTTAAAAGTATGGTTTTGAGAATCTGAATTTAACCCAAGGACTTTAACTCGTATAAACGAATCAGATTTTCCAAAATGAAAACTATTTGTTTTCACATGATAAAAGCTTTCATATAAGAAATGAAATTCCAATTTAAATTAAAGGAATTTCATGTTTGAATTGAAAATGGTTTCCCAAGCTATGAATGGATCTTTGTGAAACTGGGTGAACTTTGTGAGATAAATCTTTTTTTGTAAAAGATATAAATGGTAATGTGTTTAAACCTTTAAAGAGTAGTTTTGTGTAATAAGTTGTGACTTAACTGAAATCCCATTATCCATATGTTTTAAAATATTGCGCTCACTATTCGGTAGCCGGGAGAGGACCTTTGTGTCATATAACCCATTCCGAATAGTGATACGACGTATACGGATTACATTTGAAGACCGGTGGTGAAGACCGGGTATTTGTGAAAACGATAGGATGACCTATCGATTGTCTCTGCACCGAGTGGCCCCGGTATAGAGATTCCCTAAGTGATGGGAAGTCCGATCGGGATTGTGAATACCCGGATTGCAAGGGCTTCTTTGGAAGTGCCTTCGGTTCTGTTCGAACCCGGGACAGACTTGTATGGATGTATGTCTGACACTACACTTTGAGATATAAAGCTGATTTCTTTCAAATACATTTCTGTTTGGTGGCGGAGAATTTATTCTCTTAGCTTAACACCCTTCTCTGAGACGTACGAGCTCAGAGGTTATGTAGTTGAAGGTTATCAGTGATATGCTCCCAATTTGGTAGTGTGGCATGCTGAGTGCTGCTGTGTGCTGATCATTTGTTGATCAAAGCATGGCTTTGTGAAAAAGCGTAGCTTTGTGGACGAGACTGCATCAGGACCTCACAAACCGAAAATGGTCGAAACAGGAAAGATGCGGCAAGGTTATGAGGGTCGCTCCCTTTAGGGTATGTCATTTCCTTCTGGAAAAAGGTGATATTATGGTATGGAGCCCAGATATTTACCCGTGTGGTTGCTCCAATCTCATTTACTGTGTGATTGTTGCTGTGCGATCGAGGGCCCTCGGATAAAGGTCCCAAAGGACCGGGGGGTGGCATATTCGTGTAGTAGTTACCTAGTGTAAGAGGTAAATCGGCCTTGTGTTGGCAGAGAGCTAGTTAGTTCTCGGGACGTCCATCCAGAGGCGTACCCATGTGGCAGTAGGAAGTTCCTTAGCCCGACCATTTGTTGGAAATCCAATTTCCAATACGAACCCTGTACGGTTTTAGTTGTAGAACTTGCCATTTACTTATGGTGGTCACCACTGTTTAGATGGTAGCTATAGTAGGCATAGCTTGAAATGTCTATGCTGGCTAAGATTAATATTATACTTTCGAAATGTTTTCCACTATGCACTAATAATAATAATCCAATGATTTTGCGTAGTAAGCATGTTTGACTATCATAAGAAGAAATCTCCTCCAATTCTGCATTTGCATTGTGTGTGTGGTGGGAGGTCTTATGGTAGTTTCATTTTTCAAAAGCATATCGGATTTCTCTTTTGAACTGTTTTATTTCAAACAACTGTTTTGTTTACTCATACCAGTCCCATGTCTGACTCGGAGTTTATTGTTCCCTTCCTAAACTATGGGTGCCCACAATTTTCCACACGGGCAGTCTAGAGTTGGGTTTTTCAGATAGTCAGGTTTAGTAGATTATCTCGAGCTAGTTCAGTTTTGGAGTTCACGCATGACTGACGTTGCTTATATTGGTGCAACGTGAAGGTGGTTCGAGCTGATGTTGGAGTTATTGGTCTCATTCTCTTTGTCGGATCATTTGGAGTTATCACTTCTGTTTTCCGCTGTATCATTATTTACCTCTGATATTCTTGTATCATATTGATATCATTGTTGTATATCATTCTGGATATTGTATTCATTGGAGTTGTATATGATATCATCTATTTCTTTATTCCGCTATGTTGTTATACTTGTTGTGTTATAAGCTCCAAGGAGCCAGATTCAGCGTTTGAATCTACGGCATTCGAGTACAAGTGAGGTACGGGTGTCGATTTTCGAAGGCCGAGTTCAGGAACCTTACACATAGGGTCTCATCCGCTATATAATGCGTTTGCGACTTTGGCCACCGAATTGCCGAAGCGCGATTTTCTTGAAAACTTTATTTGCTCATATTTCAAAATATATTAAATGAAATCTCGATCATTTTCTTTTATTTGAAAACTATAGTCATAAGAGTTCGGAAAATTCTTATTGCAAAGAAATCCGACTCTGATTTCATCCTATAGAAGGATTTAGCTTTTACGGCGCGAAATTGCGAATTACCGTTATGCGACGCACTTATTTTTGACTCCAAACTCAATATTTGTCAAAACTTCTCCAAATTTAATTTTAATTTTTATAAAACAATTATCAACCATTTTCAAAATTTTAAACTAATATTTTCCATATTAAATCTCCTTTTCACTTTTAAATATTATTTTTCAATATTTTAACTTATATAATATTATACTAGTATAATATTATATTTGACTTCATAGATGATCATAAAATCATATTAAATTCCATTTTCACTTTTCAGAACATTCTCTAACATAGAAAGTTATTTATTATCTATCTTTCAATTATTTAATTTATATATCCATATAAATTAAATATTATTATAAAAATGTTATCATTCCTTTTCTAAATGAAACCTTTTCATTTTTAAATCATTTCAAACCATTCCTCTTTTGTGATTTCAAAACATTTCGAGGCTTAACTTTCCACATATACAAACATTTATTCCTTCATGAATTAATTATAGTTAACACATTAACTGTGACCATAAATTTCACATTATTAATTCATTCTTCTTTTTCGTTCATCCAAGTGAACATCCAATGTTAACAATCAAATATACATCCATATAAACATCCAAACAAACATGCTAATTCATGTATAATTATGTCAATAACTTTTATATACTTTTAAATAATAATCTTAAATTGTTTCTACTTGCAAATCGTTTTAATCATAAACTAGAAAGAAAAGGGTTTCTTGAGATCTCACCTTCTTAGCTCCCTCCTTTCTCGTAGCTTCTCCGAGTGATTTCGCCATAGTTTTCGCTCCTCGACAATCTTCCAAACTTCACTATATGGTTCGTCCATGGCCTTAACTAAGGCGAATCTTGACCTTTTGCTCACTAATTTGCTTCCAAACTTCCCTAGAGCTTCATGCCTTCACACCAGCATAGCCGACCTCTCATTTTCCTCCACCGAAGCCTCCAAACTCCAATCCTTTCCTCCAGAAGTTTTGACCATGGGATAGAAATAGTGGTGGCCGAACTTTGTGGTGATGGAAGAGGTGCTAGAGACTTTAGATGAGTAAGAGAAAGAGAATGGGTGGTTAGATCTTTGTTTTTATGCATTTTTCTCTCTAATTTCCCTCAAATCTTCTATGAAAGAAGCCATTAATGAATTTGGAGAAGAAAAGAGAGAAATGAAGAAGAAGAAATGAAAATAAGGAGAGAAAGTGGAGAGGTAGGATGTATATATAGGTGCAAAAAGAATTAAATAATATAACTTGTCATAATTATATCTAGTCACATCACAAATCTTTTATAATATATATATATAATTATGTTTAGTCACATCACTCTCTTTTATATATATAATTATTATGTCTGGTTACATCACCTTTTTATACATATATAATTATTATGTTTAGGCACATCACTTTCTTATATATATATATAATTATTATGTCCAGTCACATCACTTTCTTTTATATATATAAATATTATATCTAATCACATCACTTTCTTTTATATATATAATTATTATGTCTATCCACATTACTTTCTTTTATATATATATATATAATTATTATGTCTAGTCTCATCACTTTCTTATATATATAATTATTATGTTTAGCCACATCACTTTCTTTTATATATATTTATATAATTATTATGTCTAGTCACATCACTTTCTTGTATGTATATATATATATATAATTATTAATTAACTAAGATGTGACAAGAGATAATTATGGTTAATGATTAAAAATCTAAGATTTGACAATACTTAACATATATATATATTTATGTAAAATGTTTATTATTTTTAAAACCATGTCTTGTCACGTTACTTACTAATCCAAATTAATATAAGATAATTTATTTCTAAGTGTATTGTTATCTAGTTAATTAACTCTTATATACGTATATATAGTGTACAAAGACGAACAACGTTTCCAACAACTTTCTGTGTTCGAAAAGTCGAAATTTCAGAAAATGTTCTTCGGTCACATTTTCTATTTTTATATGAACTATTTAATTTGGTAAACAAATTTTGAAAACAATTTCACCATCATCATTAATTAATTAAATGAGTTTATTTTCATTATAAACCTTATATATTGAATATATAAAATTACTTAAATATTTACTAAACGAAGTAGTGAAATTCCGGGTTGTTACATATTAAGTGTTGTCTTTTAGTGTAAGAAAACCAGATCGTTAACACCTCATTTAAGCATGTTTCAATAAGGAATCGTGGATCGTAATATAAATCTGATTCATAATACAAATCTTCAATATAGAAAATTTTCATTTTTCTTCGATGGTAAACCTTAGATAATATATGGTAGAGCAGTTTACGAGTGGTAGTGTATTGCAATCAAAAATTTGTTCATTGTTTGTTAGGTAGTATATTATACTTTATACATTAGTTATACTATGCTAGAAGCTCTTTAAACGTGGACATCAAAATTCAGATATATATTGAAAATTTGAAAATGGTGAAACTTTTAAGGAGTCAATGCATGCTTATTAAACTTCAAGGTGGTAAGTACGTTGAATTTTGATATTGCATGCTAATACTAACATTTTCCATATATACCTAAATTGGTTATTTTACGTATGATGTTCATGATATTAAGGTTGTTTATTTGTTAGTTTTTGATGGAATTGTAAAATATATCGAGCATAATGTTCCCATATGCTAAAAGAGATAAAACCATGATTTAAAAGATATATGCGTAGTTGAAAAATATATCTGGCTTAGATGTCACTATCTTAACTTATTATTACATACATGAATTTGAGAAATCCATGATGGAAATAATAATTCACTAAATGATTTGTTGATGCTGAAGTATTGAATAGATCAACAATAAATAACTATCTGTTGAAACAACTATGATAGGGGATGGTAGTAAAGATGGGTCATTTGAGTAAATTTAAAAAAAATGCGATTATTGTGTTGACAAACATTATCACTCATTACAATTCTTTTAAAAAATGGAAGTTCACAAGTTATATGCATATGTACTGACGTGTGGTTGTATTTATGATGGAATAATTCTTTGCAACTACTTATTACAATAATAGAAGTTTGGTTACACCTAATTCTTAGTAAAAATAATGCGTAAAAAGTGAACACGATGTACTCTAGCCAAAGCTATAGACAAAAATACTTGCATATGTGAGTACTATTTCACATTAAAACGAAGTTAACTCATATAATTATTTGAGTCAAGTACTATCTATGCATATGACAATTATTTTAAAAAGGTTTACAAATAACTATAAATTATTATTTATATTCAAAATTAGACATGTATACATATATATTATAAAAAAATCTTATTTTTGAACATATATATATATATATATATACATATGAACTTAAACTAATAAATTAATTTATATATTTATATATATTTTATGCAAAAAATATGTATTTTAATTTTAAAAATTATTTAAAATCATTTTTATTTATGAATTTTTTATGAAACAACCAAAATATTTTATACATATATATATAAAGTTTTTTAAGTCAATTTGATGTGTGTGTAGGTAAAATCCAACAGCATATGTAGAAATTAGTACTAATAAATACATGCATACTAATGTAGATGAACATATGCATAAATAAAAAGAGTTCAGAATTTACCAATATATGAAGCCTAGGGTTAGCACCTTAAATGTTGAATTGAATTACTTTTAGATTTGATCTCTACTCCTTCAGAAAGTCCAGCTGGCTAGAAGAGAATACCACCAACTAGAAATAAATTTATTTAACATGAACTTAATTTGGAAATGAACGGAGATAGTCCTATAATTTTTGGCCAAGACAGGTAGGGGTGGAGGCTGAGTATAAACTAGAAAAGAGAGAGGATGCATGGTTTATACCGGCAATAGAAAATAGAAATAGGTACAGATAAAGATCTCCTTGTTTACTTAAATCCATTTTAAATATTTGTTGATTTTGTATACCTATACGTACATACATAACTTTTATATATGCATTTTATTAAATAATAATTCAAATAAATCAAATAAATTTAATAATATTTCATAAAAATTAATTGATCTTTAGTTATAATATATATATTTTAATTGAATCATGTGGTATTTCAAAGTATTCAACCTTGGGTTGTGCGATTCAAAGGTGTAAATTCAATCAACGATTGATATCAAACAAGTCGAATATTAGTGTTCACACATCAACTTAGCTACTGGTGTGATAGTTTAATCGAATTTATGACTTGCACATTTTTCAATAAAATCCAATTTCACTATCAGTACCTGGTAGTACTGATTATTTACACCAATTCTCTTCATGAAAACTATATCAATTTAGGACTTATGAAATTTGGCTTTGTTAAAAATTTCAATATTGTCCACGTTTAACTTGTTTAATCCAAGCACAAAGTCCTTGGTTTAATTATAACAATTATTGTTAACCAAATTACTTTGGCCAGAGATTTTGAGTTGACTATTATTGACCATGATACTAACTAGCTATAACCGAAGAGATAATTCTCTATTATGTAGTGTTTTACTTCAACCATTTCAACTTAGACTCGATTATAGTCATTCAATAGATGCCTTATCATGATTTAACAACATTTAAAGTAAAGTGTCCACATTGAAGTTTAACGACATTTTCAAGTCGAGAAAACAATGTAATATCATCACTTCGTGATTCTTATTTGACCCTAGTTAGATAAACCAAAAGAAAACCCATGATTGAGTTATTCCATACTTATCTAATAACTATCAGTATGAAAACTTTTAGTACCCCCAACATCCATGAGAAGTTTGGAGAGCATTACATGCTCTAGTTTTAATGGATGTATCAATATCTATCTCAAACATCTTGATTAGGAATATTTAAAATAGTATGTTATCGTTACATTTAATGTATTAAATTTCTCATGATTACAACATATTGTAATTATTACCACATAGCCCATCACTAAAGTATTTTTTATTAAATATATTATAAATTAATAAATAATTAACCAAGCATGATATGACAAGTATATAATAGAAAGAAATGCATCTTTTATTTTGAGTGGGATTTTACCACAAGGCTAGTAATTTATAATAAATTATAGAATTACCTATAAGGCATACCCCTATCTCTATCAATCTACCACTTGCATATGGGGACAAATATGGAATCTCAATCTCGTCCCTTTGGTCAATTTACCGAGAATTGGCCAAGTTAGACTCTCCGTGGATGGATCATCTATATCGTCCTTTGAATCTACTGTTATGATTATGACTTATCTCTTCTCAATAAGTTCACTGATGAGATGGAACTTCTAAAGAACATGTCATAATTTCTTATATGCTCTAGGTCCATTGCAATCTGCATTGCAGCGTTGTTGTCATAAAACAGTGTCACTGGATCCTTCATGTTGGGAATCGTCTTTAGTTCGCTCATAAATTAATTGTTTGACTTTCATTATATTTTCGCTCCATGAAATTTCGAGGATGAAATTCTTTGGAAGGGGGGTAAAATGTAATGAACCGTAATTTTTAAGTCTTTGAATTTGAATATTTAATTATTTAAATTCGAATTTAAATATAATAAAATCTGTGTTTCAAATAACTACTTAATTTTTAATGATGCACTTTTAGTTTAATTTATAGGGTTTGTCCTAATTTTTAATTTGGAAAATAATTGAACCTTCATTTGATGCATTTTATGACAAATGTCGGTATTTTTGAAACTTTATAGAAGAAGTTAACTAGTGTATTTTATTATTATTTTAGATCGTCACACATTGTTTATTACGATCGTATTATTACTTTTGTCGATCACAGCTCACACGTAAACATGATATTATATGGTATCATACCGTAAAACTTCTTCAAATATTAATACATATATATTCATTTCTCCACCAAACATGCTCCTTTTTTTGGGGCATGAAAAGTGGATCTTGGTTTGTTGCATAATCATTTTGTTTTTGTAAATTTGGTTATATATATATGCACATTCATGCTTGGAGAGAAAAACACATGCATGGATCTTTTTTCTTTTTCTCATATATATGCATAGACAAAATTCCCATTCTTCTCTGCAAATGGAATCAACACCATTTCCATTTTTTTAACTAATCAAGTAACTTTCTCTACACTAAGTACTAGCCAAAATCACCAACATCAAAGTTGTTGAGAACGAAGCAAGCTACACTTTCCGTTCACGTTGTACTGAGATGGTGGTGTATGATGATCATGGCGACAAGGAGTTGCTGACGAGAAAGATGCAGTTCTGGGCTTCATAGGGGATGCTAGGCTTGGGATTGTGGTGTCCATCGTGTAGAGGACGTTGGGTGGAGTTCATTGGTGCGAACAACGTGTGTTTTCATTCAGAGATAAAAGAGAGAAAGGGGAGAGAAGGATCGGCTGTGTATTGAGTGTGTGCGTGACAATGAACGTGTATAGGCTATTCAAAGTGGAAAGTTTCAGGTTTAGGCTTTTGGTTACTGGGCCATGGGCCTTGAAGTTCAGGGTGAGAAGTATTTAAGTATCTAGTTGTTTAATTTATAAATTAAATATGCTAACTTTGAGAAATCATATCTCATTCATTTTAAATCTGTTTGACCCGTGGATTGTTTCATTAGACTCGTATTGATAAGTATAAGATTTTGGTATAAATATTTAATAGTTTTAATGAAATATAAACTTGTAATAAAATTATAGCGGTTTAATTTAAATACATTTAACGTAGTTAAATAATTATATTTCATTAGTGACATTCAATTAGAAAAATAAATCCTCATTCTGCTATAATTAAATTGAATAGATTATTTTAGGCATATATTTAGCAAATCAATCCTCGTTCTGCTATTATATAAAATTTGACATTTATTTATATGCTAGTCAATTTTGAGGATGTATCATTATTCATTTTGTTGATTGTTAATTATGGATAATAATGTTTTTCTATTATCGTTTATGTGGTTGCTTGAATTGTGCTCGGCTTAGTTTATGAGCTTTGATTAGTGTATATTGATTTTTGATTCTGCTCAACCAGTTTATGAGCAATACCTTTTTTATCTATGCATGGGTAGGGTGGAAACAATTATAGGCTATATACCTTCTGATTTTTTTCACAATTAGACTATAAGCTGTTTAACGATAATATTGGTTTGTTAAATTAATATAATTAGTTATAATAATTTAATATTTAAATTTTTAACTTCAATTTAAAAGAAGTTGTTTTGGGAATGGCTTTCATAAAAGAATATGAAGTTGTTTTGAAGATGTTTTTCATAAAAGTATATGTTAAAAAATGTTTATGAAAAGAAATCGCCAGAAAAGATACTTATCTTTTACAATGAAAATTTTCTTTTAGATAAATAGAAATATCTAGAAATAAATGTTTTGGAAGGGATTTTATATAAAAGTGATATATATAAAGATATTTATAAAAATGTGTTTTTATAAATAAAAAGAATTTCGGGGACTAAAACATCGGTGGATTAAAATAGCTTTCCAAAGATTTTAAGGAAATAAACAATACTATATTTTAAATATATTTTGTGAATATTAATGCAAAATGATTTGTCACTTCGAGAAACAAAATGATTTGTTATGTTACCGATGATTCGGTTAACCCATAACTAAATAGTGGGCCGAGGGTTTAGGTAAACCTTAGTATAGTCAGCTCTTGGATAGAGAGATATACTTATTTATTTATTTGGGTAAGACTGGGACCTATTTGCCTTGTTTATGGGGAAAACCTCCCAATCTGGCTGCATATATTTGTTGTGATTTTATAATAGAGTTTTTGGGATAAATATATCAAGTAAAATATTGTATTATTATATAGAGTATTTGACACCATTTTCAAAAGGTGATTTGGTTTAAATCCTGAAGAAAAATATGATTTGATACAAAAGATATATATATATATATTATTACTTCAAATGGATAATGAAACCAGAAATTTTTTTGAAGAGGATATTTTCAAAAAGGATTATATTTTGAAAATAATAAAGTTAATTAGATTTCAGAAATTTAAATGTGAAGATTAAGCCTAAATGGGTAGTTCCAGAATTTCATCTTTGTTTATGCATCGTAAGCTCTTTGAATCCTATATGTGGTAGGAGAACTACGTTTACTTGATCCTGTATCTAATTTGGTATTCAATTAGATAGGGGTACATAGGCTGTCATAAGTGGTAGTGATGCAGTCCCAATAATAACATAACATTTTCCTGTTTATTGTTTGCTATCTATCATGTATCGGTGTATCTTTCTTGCTTACCATTTTACTCCGCATCGACAAGTTTGTTGAGTTTGTAGGAATGACTATTGCTGTCTCTCACATCAGAGTTCTATAGTGGTAGATTTATAGTATTTGAGTTTGGTATGTATTAAAGCACACCATGTAGAATAAATGATTACTCAAATAAATTGTATTATTGAAATTGTATCCTATGCATTTAATAGTGTTATGTATATATCAGATTACGATATGTCTTTTGGTAGTTTTCATTTATTTGTTGTAGAATAGACGGGTTTTTGGCTATTTTGACTGGTTCAAAAATCCAGGTCGTTACAGTATGTAACGACCTGTAATTTTTAGAGTCTTCGAATTTGAAAATTTAATTTGTTTAAATATTCAAATTTGGATTTAAATATAATAAAATTTATGTTTCAAATGACTGGCCGAGTTTTGATAATGTATTTTTATTTTAATTTATCGGATTTTCCATAATTTTTTATTTGGAAAATAATTAAATATTCGTTTGACGTTTTGTGGCAAACGTCGGTATTTTTGAAACTTTATAGAATTAGTTAACCTGTGTATTTTATTATTGTGATCGTGTCAAATTATTGTATGCGTATATTTATTTCTATTGTTCTTAGCTCATACACGAATGTGATATTTTGTGACGGTCTACCGCGAAACAGAAATTTTCAAAAACAAAAATATATACATGCAACACTCATTCATACCTTTTTATTTTCCTTGCATTTGACTTTGGTTACTTAGCTATGAAGCAATTTTTATTGATATATATTTCCATAAGCACAACAAAACAATGGAGAGGTACACACGCATGAAACAAAATGGACACGTTTTCTTTTTTCTGTAACGACCCAGAATTTTGAACAAATTAAATTGGAAATATTTAATTAATTTTAAATATTTGAACGATGATTTAATTTGAATCCCCAAAATATACTTTGAATTTGGCGATTAATTTATAAAATTTAATCTATTGAATGTTGAATAGAAATATGAATCTTCGATTTTAAGCTAAAGAAAAATATTTCAAAAGCTTTTAAAATTCATATTGATAAAACTGAAGATAATCGAAACTTCAGAATAGAATTTGAAACCGTTTTGTTCGGTTTTGAATTTAATCGTTTGAACCGATATTTTTAAAAATAGCGTTCCGGGGCACAGTCTCGGAATTCGACGAAACCAGTTCCATTGGGTCCGTAGTATTGAATTTTTACCGGATTTCAAATTTCATAGCATTTGGAGTTGTTATGTGAGAATACGACACGTAAACGCATTGAAAGTGGTATCGAAACAAATTGAGTTTAAATTTAATTTAAAAATTTAAAACAAACAAACGACAGCCTCCCTACAATTATTCCTAAAATTACGGCAAGGATCACGGTGAAGCATGTTCGTTCATTTTAAAATTCTCCT
This sequence comes from Allium fistulosum, assembly GCA_030737815.1. Classification (NCBI taxonomy): domain Eukaryota; kingdom Viridiplantae; phylum Streptophyta; class Magnoliopsida; order Asparagales; family Amaryllidaceae; genus Allium; species Allium fistulosum. The sequence continues at coordinate 860,193,194 of CM060907.1, forward strand.
GTCTTCCCCCCCTTTTCTTTTTAAATATTCACAGCCGAGGTTTAAACCAAAAAAAAATGGTGGAGATAAAATCGAGAAGTCGCGCACGGAGATAGGCAAGTGGGAAGCGACGACTTCAGGGCTGTGGATCGCATTCATTTGGGATCGGCACGCGAGGCTCGCGAGTCGCGATTTCGAAGGCGGCGGCGATGTTTGGAAAGTCGCGCACTCGGGGTGTCGCGATGGCGCATGCGGCTATGAGCCAGGAAGGATGGCGACGAATTTGGGGGAAACACGAGGGCAGTAGGGGGTCGTTCGCGAGTTTGTTTGGTGGCAATTTTGTGTCGCCTGAGCAGTGGAGGGCGGCGTTCAGGCGCGTGGTTGATGGCAATCACGAGTCGCGATTTCATGGCGGCGCACGCGTACGAGCTCACGTGCGATGGGAGAGGCGATTCGCGATGGTTTTGCTCGAAGAGCCGGCAAAGCAGGGGAAGACGAAGTCTTCTCGTTCGATTTTTTTGGGTTCGGCAATTCGATCTAGGGTTCGTCGAGGTGATTCGACTACTTGGTGAGGATGGCGATGCTCGACGTTGGGTAGTTCGCTGGCGATTAAGGGAATAGTAAGGTATATTTTTATTTTTCCGATTTATTTATGTAGATAAACATTTAAAAGAAAGAAATTTATTTTAAAAATTAAAAAAAAAAATTGAGGAGTTCGATTTAATTCGAATATTAATAAATTGTACAATATTTATACAAGGTCAAAAGATCGTGAAAACCAAATTGGAATCGAAGTGGGATTGGAAAATAAAAAGCAAAGGTGAGATTTTTCTCACTCAAATTGAAAATTTAATTTGTAGTTATTGATTGATTTGATTGCTATTGGATGTGATATTAGATATAGTAGGATATATCTATATATAGCAATATATATATATATATATTGGCATATGTATATATTGCAGTATGATTTCCCGCATTGTATAGCGGATGAGACCCTATTGCGCCGTTAGTAAGCGGATGATATTTTTATAAATCCCATATACCACGATATTCCACCTCGAAGTGGAATGGGTATTGTGCTAACATCTGTGGATGCAGGAAAACAGGTTGGAGGGATCCAACTGGACCCCTCATATTGATTAAATTTGTTTATGTGTGATATGATAATCTGTGAATGATTATATTGATGTTATTGATCATATTGATGTCTGGAAATTGTTTGAAAGCTAAAATTTAGCTGAATGGATTTTTGATATCATTGGATTCCAAAAAAATAAATGAAATTGAATTTTTGAAATTCAAGTAGAAATTTTAAGTGAATTGATTTTTAGAAATTGAATAAATTTTGAAGAAAAGAATTTAAAAGTATAAAAGCTGATTTTTATAATATTATCGAATTAATTCCAGAATGAAATGAAAAGGATTAAATAAATGGATTTCGTATAATAGTGATTTTAAATTGAGGAATTTAATAAAACTTGGATTTTTAATAGATTGAAAGAAACAATTGAAATTTATTTTCTTTAAAAGGAATTTATTTAAAAGGAGATAAGTTGGAAATCCAATTAGAAATTTAATTGGTAAATTGAAATAATTTGGGAAATCAATGTAAAATGATTTCAATTTGGAGAATTCATTTAAAAACAAAATATTGAACAATTTGGAAAGAATAAGGAATTTATTTAGAAATCATAAAATTTTGGAAATAAATTTGTAATTGATGTAGTATTTGGAAATGAATTTTTGAGGAAACGATATGGAAATTTATTTGAAGTTGAAAATAAATTTAGAAATCAAATTGTAATTGATTTGGTATTGAAATAAAATTAGAAATCGATTTGGGATTTGATTTTGGGGTTAAAAGTGGATATTTGGGAATGTAGATTTAAAAATGGAAATGATGTTAAAATGGGTTTATGGAAAGGATAAAATTTACAGTGTGTAAAGTTTAAAAGAATGATATTGTGTAAATAAATGAATTATAAGTATTTAACTTATAATATGGATTGGGGTATGAAATCTAGTTATGAATTGAATTAGTAAATAAAGAAGATTTATAAATTGAAGTCCTTATAAATAGAATTAGAATTTATAAACGTTGTTTTATAAATTCGAAATCAATTGAATTTGATAAATTAAATATAGAAGGTTATTAAAGAAGATATATTCGCGATTTTGGATAGCGAATTTTTATTGTAAATAAAATGTGTAGAGATGATTGAAATTTGGTTAAGTGAATTATATTCACGATTTTGGACAGTGAATATATTATTGAATAAAATGGATATGTTTTGGGAAAATGATGTTCTAAAACAAAGTTAACTGTTTTAAAAGACATTTTAAAATGTATTATGAATCGAAAGCATAGATTTCAACGTTCATTGTTGAAATAGGCGTTTTCGAAAAATAAGGAAATGGTAGACTATAACACTGTTGTTATAGTAAATGGTTTCCAAAAGGAAACATTTTTATCTAGTATTGGGATTTATATATCTATCTTAATTCTGAATCCCTATACTAGTGATTTTGAGTCGTCGTAACGATGTTTTACGTAACATTCGTTTTGACTCAAATAGATGTTGTTATAGTAAATGATTTCCTTAAAGAATGAACTATATACTTAAACTTTGATTTAAGTATATCGAATATTTTCAAATGTTGAAAATAAATAGATTTGTGAATTACTTATTATTAAATAAGTAGGGAGTTGCTTTTCCAAGAATGAAATGAAATGTTTTGAGAATTTATCTTCTTAAAGATAAATTGAAGGTGAATATTAAAATCGATTTGAAAATCGTATATCAGTAGATATTTTGAAAATATAAATTCACTATGGAATTTATAAAAGAAATGGGAATTCGTTTTAAAAATAAATATTGATTTATTTTTGAAGTGTGGAAATTATATATCTAGTAAAGATATTTTAGGAAATAAATAATTTGGAAAATTATTTGGAATCTGATGATGTTGCACATCTGCATTGATAGTTAAATAACCGACTATCAATAATTACCTTGAATGGTATTTGTTGTGAATTGGATGAATTTGAATGCCACACTTATTTTTGAATGAACGCTCACTATTCGGGTTAGCCAGGAAAGGACCATGGGGTCGTATAACCCACTCCGAATATGTGATACGTCGTTATGAATCGCATTTGATGACCGGTGTTGAAGACCGGATGAAAACGAAAGGATTACCATCGAGTTACTCTACATCGGCTGATCTCTGATTTAGAGGTTTTATCACCCTTAGTGACGGGAAGTCTGGACGTGATTAGAAAATTATCCGGATGTGCAAGGGCTTCGTGAGAAGTGCCTTCGGTTCTGTTCGATCCCGGAACAGACTTGTATGGTTGTGTGTCTGACGTTACAAATTGAGATATAAAGCCGATTTCTTTCAAATACATTTCTGTTGGTGGCGGAGAATTTATTCTCTTAGCTTAACACCCTTCTCTGAGACGTACGAGCTCAGAGGTTATGTAGTTGAAATTTATCAGCGATATACTCCCAATTTGGTAACGTGGCATGCCGAGTGTTGCTGTGAAATGATCGTTGTTTGATCATTTATGATATGATCATTTGTTTGATCATTTATCTTTGTGATCATTTCTATGATCATTTGTTTGACCAAAAGCATGGCTTTATGAAAGCGTAGCTTTGTGGACGAGACTTTGTCGAGCCTCACACCCCGGAAATGGTCAAAACAGGAAGGATGCAGCAAGGTTCTAGGGAGTAGCGCCCCTTAGTGTATCTCATTCCTTTTGGATAGAGGTGGTATCATGGTATGGAGCCCAGATATTTAACCTATGTTGTTACTGCATTATTATTACTCTTATGTGGTTGTTGGAAATCTAGGATCCTCGGGAAGATCGGTTACGATCGGGGGATGCCATACGCGCGTCAGTAGTTACCTATTTTTGCAGAGGTAACCTGGCCTTGTGTTGGCAGAGATCTGGTTAGGTTCTCGAGTCGTCTTTCCAGAGGCTTACCTATGTGGCAATGGGAAGTTCCTTGGCCTGACCATTTGTTGGAAATCCAAAGAAACAATACGAGATTTGTACAGTTTTAGTTGTAGAATCTGCTGTTTAAGATGGCAGTTATAGCAGGCATAATATATGGGTACCTATGCTGGCTAAGATTTATATTCTACTTTCGAAAAATGTTTTCCACTATGCACTAATGATAATATCAAAAATGATTTGATTTTGCGTAGTAAGCATCTTTGACTATCATAAGAAGGAAATCTCCTCCAAGTCTGCGTTTGCATTGTGTGTGTGGTGGGAGGTCTTATGGTAGTTACATTTTCAAAAGCATTGCGAATTGACTTCAAATTATCCTGTTCTTTGTTTTAAATAAATGTAAACTGTTTTAAGTTCGCACACCAGTCACATGACTGACCTGGAGTTTATTGTTCCCTTTCTAAACTCTGGGTGCCCACCAATTTCCACACGGGCAGCCTAGAGTTATGTTATCATGATATTCTGGATATTCTGGTGCTTTGGAAGCAAGTTGGATGGCGAGACGTATATCCGTACTTGTTTATTTATTCTGCTGTGTATTCTGTATGAGGACAAGTTATATAACTGTCCATTATTGTATTGAGTTGTATATTGACTCTGATTGATGTATGTAAAAACTGATATATTTCTTTGTTTATAAAAGACTAGTGATTATTTATTATATATTGTTCCGCTGCGATATATGAGATTCTGATATTGTTTCAGTTGTCCTTTCTGATGTTCTAATGTTGTTTCTGTTGTTCTTCTCTTCTTTCTTCTTCTGCTTTCTTCTTCTTCTACCTTTTTCTTCTTTAAAAAAAAAACCCTCATGCTTCGTATTTCCGTGCATCTTGAGTTAATCAATGGAGATTAGTGTTTAATCAAGGAGTACGGATTTGCGGGTCGTGACAGCTGGTATCAGAGCATATGGTTAAGCGACAATCCTGCTCTGTTGGGTGTTACTCATTAGAGATAGAGTCAGTAGTACTCTAGAATGAGTTGAGTGTAATAATAGATATGAGCGCGTATTTGTTATTGAATAAAAAATATAATAATAATTGTTTTGTATTGTGTTGACTTATCGGTTGATTGTTTATAGATTCTGGTCTGTGCAGGGTGGCCAACTGTAATCGATAGGGGTTTCTAAACTCTTAAACAAGATAAACTAACACAGTATTGTTTTAAAATAGGGTGAATGAAATAATTTTACCCAAAACTATTTTTGTATAGAAAAGTAACGATTTTCTATCAATTATCATAGTAAATGGATGTTTGGTTGTTAGGAAGTGATGATGTTAATTATCATCATTAATATATATGTGGAAATTATATATGAAATTGAAATTAAAACAAAGTTAAAGTAATGACCAAAGATTTGAAGATAAAACCATTTAACAAATGATTTATAAATATGAATTGAAACATAAGGAAATAAATTCATATATGAATGAAGATTGTGAATATAAATTGTAAATGTGAGTGTATAAATGATTTGATAAATCAAAATGTAAGTAAGTCGAAGACTTATAAAATATTTGAAATTTGATTGGAAATGAGATTCAAATTGGAAATGAAAGAATTAGTGAATGAGTTTGAGAATGAATAAATAAATTTGCAATTGTAAGTGCAAGAAAATGAAGTTAAATGTTAAAATTCATTTTGAATTTGTAAGTAAACAAAACTGAAATTAAAACTGAATGTTGAAAACAAATTTGAATCTGTAAGTGAACTAGAATTTGTAATGAATTAGTAACTGGAACTAATTTAAATAGTGCAGTTGAATGAAAGATAATTGATAAACTCAATATTCGGAAGATAAACTGAATCCAAATTAGATTGAAATTGAATTCAAATGAAATTTGAAATGTAAAATTGAATGATATAACTTCAATAGTGAATTATAAATGTATAAGAAGTATATATTGGAAATTTTGTAATAGAATTTGCAAAATGGTTTGAATATTGTAACTGGATGTTATGCTAGTAGGATATACAGGTGTTATAAAGGAATTTGAATCTTGATTTTGAAGATAAATTTGAATTGCTCGATAAAAGGTATGTATTTTAAATTTCAATATGAAATTTGATCTTTTCTTGTCTAGCCGCTTGGCTTTTTCTATTCTTTTTGAAATCTGAGAGTCCGTAGGGACGTTTTGTAGTCATACCATATTAGCCGCGCAAAGGAGACGCTGGCGAAATTTTTCGGAAATTTCGAGTGTTAGAAAATTTTTGAGAAAATTTTGAAAGTTTAGAATTTGAATTTAAATTTAAATTTGAATTTTAAAGTAAACAATGTTGTTTGAACTTATAATTGAAGTTGGAAAGTTAGTTGAATTAATAATGAATCTTTAGTAAAAAGATTGTTTTGAAAAATTGATGAAACTATTGAATTGTGAAAATTAGTAGACGAGTTAAGGACCTTTTTTCCTAACTTGTAATTTCGGGACGAAATTCTTTTAAGGAGGGAAGTTTGTAACGACCCAGAATTTTGAACAAATTAAATTAGAAATATTTAATTAATTTTAAATATTTGAATGATGATTTAATTTGAATCCCCAAAATTAAACAGCAGATTCTACAACTGCCATCTTAAACAGCAGATTCTACAACTAAAACCGTACAAGTCACGTATTGTTTCTTTGGATTTCCAATAAATGGTCAGGCCAAGGAACTTCCTATTCCACGAACAGAACGCCTCTGGAATGACGTTCCGAGAAATAACCTAACATAATGGTTAGATCTCTGCCAACACAAGGCCGGGTTACCTCTGCAAAAGTAGGTAACTACTGACACGCGTATGCCATCCCCCGATCGTAACCGATCTTCCCGAGGATCCCCGATTCGCAACAAACCACATAATAAGCAGTATCTACATAGGTTAAGTATCTAGGCTCCATACCATGATACCACCTCTATCCAGAAGGAATGACATACACTAAGGGGCGCTACTCCCTAGAACCTTGCCGCATCCTTCCTGTTTTGACCATTTCCGGGGTGCGAGGCTCGACGAAGTCTCGTCCACAAAGCCACGCTTTATACAAAAGCTGTGCTTCGGGTCAAACAAATGATCAACCTATGATCATAAAGATATAAGATCAAACAAATGATCATATCGCAAATGATCAAACACTGATCATCACACAGCAACACTCAGTATGCCACGTTACCAAATTGGGAGTATATCGCTGATAAATTTCAACTACATAACCTCTGAGCTCGTACGTCTCAGAGAAGGGTGTTAAGCTAAAAGAATAAATTCTCCGCCACCAACAGGAATGTATTTGAAAGAAATCAGCTTTATATCTCAAATTGTAACGTCAGACACACAATCCATACAAGTCTGTTCCGGGATCGAACAGAACCGAAGGCACTTCTCACGAAGCCCTTGCATATCCGGATAATTTTCTAATCACGTCCAGACTTCCCGTCACTAAGGGTGATAAAAACCTCTAAATCGGAGATCAGCCGATGTAGAGTAACTCGACGGCAATCCTTCCGTTTTCAAAAATATCCGGTCTTCAACACCGGTCATCAAATGCAATTCATAACGACGTATCACATATTCGGAATGGGTTATACGACCCCATGGTCCTTTCCCGGCTAACCCGAATAGTGAGCGCTTATTCAAAAAATAAGTGTGGCATTCACATTCAAGCAAATCACAACAAATACCCATTCAAGGGTAAATATTGATAGTCGGTTATTTAACTATCAATAAAGATGCGCAACATCATCAGATTCCAAATAATTTTCCAAATTATTAAATTTCCAAAAATATCTTTACAAGATATATAATTTCACACTTCAACTATTTGAAAACAATTTCAAATCAATTTCCACATTTCAATTTATCTTTAAAGATAAAATCCTAGAACAGTTCTTTTCATATTGGAAAAGCATTTCCATACTTATTTGAAAATAAGTAGTTCACAAATCATTTATTTTCAACACTTGGAAAATATTCGATATACTAAATCAAAATTTAGTATATATTTCATTCTTTAAGGAAATCATTCTTTAAACACATTTTATTTGAGTCAAAACGAATGTTACGTAAAACATCGTTACGACGACTCAAATCACTAGTATAGGGATTCGGAATTTAGATAGATATATGAATCCCAACACTATACAAAAATATTTCCTTTCGGAAACCATTTACTATAACAACAGTGTTATAGTCCATCATTTCCTTAAATTCCTCGAAAACGTCTATTTCAACAATGAATGTTGAAATCTATGTATTCGATACTTAATACGTTTTAAAAACATCTTTTAAAACAACTACTTCATTTGATAATATTCTCTTTCCCAAAATATATCGATTTTTATTTCATAATATATTCGCTGTCCAAAATCTCGAATATACTTCCTTTAATAATTTTCTATATTCAATTTATCAAATTCCATTGATTTCGAATTTATAAACAATGTCTATAAATTCTTTCCCTATTTATAAACTTCGATTTATAAAAATCTCTGAATTAACAAATTTAATTCATAACTCGATTTCATGTCAAAAATCTAGTTTATAAGTCAATTACTTATAAACTTTTATTTTACAAAATCTATTTATTTTATAACTTCACAATTCATACATTTATAAATTTCAATCTGCTTAAAAAAGTCCATTTTTCTTGTTTTAATTATAACACTTATAAAAGCTTGTTTTATAATTCCAATGTTTTTAATTTATAAATATCAATTTTATAAATCTTTTAATATAAACCGTTTATAATACTTCAAAAATTCCAATTTAAACTATTTCATAATTTAAACAATTACTTATTTCAAAATTCACTTTTCGCTTATTATTTCATCAAAATCATAATTTTACAACATTTAAATTTTAACATTTATTTATTTAGAATGCATCGATTCCTAAATTCAATAAAACGTATATTTTTACAAATCACTTTAAAATTCTTCTAAAATCCAAAATCATTATTTTTAACTTCAAGAATGAATCCGATGATGCAACAACACCAAACAATCAATCACAACATCAAACATCATATATGAACATATGATAACAGAATATATCACAATATCTGGAAATAAATCAGTACAGTTGAGGAATCCAGTTGGATCCCTCCAACCTGTCCCCCTGCATCCACAGATGTTAGCACAATACCAATTCCGCTCCAGTACGGAATTATCGCGGTATATGGGTTTAATAAATATTATCCGCTTACTAATGGCGCAATAGGGTCTCATCCACTATCAAATGTGGGAAATCAACAACTGCAATATATACATATGCCAATATATATATATATATATTACTATACATAAATAATACCAATTCCATATCAATATGAAATTATCGCGATATATGTTTTTATAATTAACCTCCGCTTACTAATGGCGTATAATGTCTATTTCAATCAACAACAGATAATAATATATCATCCAGGCATACAATCATCAATTTTAAATCTATCTATTTAAAATTAACATCGAAACTGTTCGATTGAGTGAGAAGTTCTCACCTTGATTCCAAATTCCGTTTCAGCGTTTATTTCGAATAAAATTAAACGGGCGTTTAATTTTACCCGAAATTTTCACTGACTCCGATCGCTTCCAATCCAGTTCCAGCGCGTAGTATTCGACGATATGAACGCAACGCAATTTGTTTCGTTCCATTCCGACCTCGCAGCAAAAAGATATGATTTTTCAAAGTTATACGAATTATTATACACCTCAATTTCAATTTAAATTTAAATTTTAACCCTAGCTTTAATCAGGCCCGTTCATCCTTGCTGTGGCAAATCTGGGCCGTGTTTCCTATCTCCCCATCGTTCGAACCTTCTTCCCTCCTTCCAGTTTTATATGAACGAAACCCACTTGAGCCGCCTATTAGCCCTAATTCACGCCACCAAATCCATCACCTCCTAGTCGATCAACTAGTACCATCACGTGCGCCTCCCCGCCATACGCCTCCGCCCCCAAAGGCTTGAAGCTCGGCCTCTTCTTGCTTTCTAGATTCACGTGCGAACGGCAGCACTTCTAGCTTCGATTACCATCCATCCACAACTCCGTTTTTAATCATAGCCGTTCAGATTGTAGACCTCACTCCCCTCTCCAACTTTCATTTAGAAATCTAGGTTTGAAAGTGAATGAATCAAGAGAAAAAGGAAGGGGAATTATCGAGTTTTCTGGCCATTGAAATTGTGAATGGCGGCTGGAATGAAAATTAGGGTTAGGTTTTCATTTGGTTGCAAAAGTGAAGATAGGAAGGGCTTTTATAGAAAACGTCTCAAAACACTATTCACCCCGGATTTTCCGAACTCCAAATCGAGCGTGCCGGCTGACTTTCTAGGGTTTACCCCGCATTCCGAACACAATGGAATGTGTTTTGGAAGCTAATTCGATCATCTGTGCGAGATATGAAATTAAACGATCAATTTAAATTAAACCGATTTAAATCGATTTCGAGGCGTTTTGGCTTGCCCCGGACAAACGGTACATCCAAAAATTACAAAATTTGAAACCATGCAATAATGTCACATTACGGATCCGATGAAACTTGTTTCGTCGAAATCCGAGACTGTTTGAAAAATGACTATATTTAACTTGACGATTTAATATTAAAACGATATCGATGCGTTTCGAGCTACCACGGTCAAACGACAACTCCGATTGATACGAAAATTGAAATCCGGTAATAACTAACTATTACGGATCCAATGGAACTAGTTTCGTCCAATTCTGAGACTATTCGAAAATTGGCTATTATTCAGTCGATAATTAAATATTAAAATATTCGATTTTCACAAATTAACTCTAAATTCAGTTTTAAAAGTTCTATAACATTTCTATAACTCCAGTATAATTAAATAAAATTTTACAAATCATTTTCAATCATTTTAAACTCGATTTCAATTATTTCTGGAATTTCAACTATTTAATTTATCGATTTAATTGTCAAATTAAATCCAATATTCGAAAAATAAATTATTCGACTTCTTAATTCCACTTATTAATATTTAAGATTAATTAAATATTCGAATTCTAATTATCAAAAATTCTGGGTCGTTACAAACTTCCCCCCTTAAAAGAATTTCGTCCTCGAAATTACCAAGTAAGAAAGTGTTACAGAATTCATTAACTTTTCAAAAACGATTCATCCAAACTAGATTTTACAATCCATTTAAGTGTTTAACTTTTCCAAAATTCATAGTTAAACATCTTACAATACTTTACTAAGTTTTCAAATCATACCTAGTTTTCACAATTTTCAAATTTTCTCAAAAATATTCTAACGCCTTAAATTTTCAGAAAATTTCGCCAGCGTCTCCTTTGCGCGGCTCGATCCGAAAAAAAAATGACAGTGTATATATATCACAAATATACATCTCATCAAGTGATGAGGCATCCCGTAGGGAAAAAAGTGTAAAAGTACGATATTTAATCCGAGATATGTACCTTATTTATTATTAGCGAGCGTATACGGCTATTATAGCGCGAAAGCGAGCTCCAAATGCAAAGCAAACGCCATCCGCACCTACTAAACACTCAATCAAACAAATGAGAACATGTATATAGAAAATAGTATCAATATACAGCATATACTACATACGTCAACATAGCAAATGCAACAAAAGCAATAAATGCAGCCATCAAACAATCATCCAACTATCATCCAACAAATTCATAACCAAATCAGTTTACTTTCATTTTTCATTAATATTTATTGATTTGGTTTCCAATTTAATTCATGTTGAATTCATTAACGTTGGAAAGTTTACCAACATTCATTCCTTTTCAATTCAAATCGAATTCAATTTTGTTTAAATTTACTTCACTTCCAATTTGAATTTAATTACATAGCTTTCCAATTTTGCTAATTCAATTTCATTAATACTTAATGAATTTATACCCAATCAACTAACAATCGAATAAAAACCAATGTACATCCATTACAACCAAATTTATTCAATTTACATTCAATTTGGTTCAACACTTTTAATTCAATTGGTTGATATTAAATTGACTTCCGTTCAATTTATGTAATTAACTTCAATGAATTAACACTTAAATCCATTATTCCATATCAATTCATTTACATTCAATTGATTTACATCTTTCAATTAGCTTTAATGAATTAACACTTTCATTCATCACTACATATCAATTTACTTATATTCGATTGATTAACATTAGTTCAATTCAATTGCTAATTCATTTAACAAATAAAGTTGAATTTCATTTATACAACTCAAGTTCACATTTATTTAATAAATTCACTTTATTAATTAACTTTGATATCAAAATCAACTTTGTTCAACATCACTTAAGTTATCTTCCATTTCAAACATCATTTGTTCAAATTAACAAAAGTTTCCACTTATAAATCCAATTCAATTTATTTAACTTTCCTTTAGTTAAATTCCAAATCATATTATAAGTATAAAACTCATTTCACTTATATTTATCAATTTCAACTTGGATTTTAAATCAAATCTGTTTATCACAACAAAACTTCAATTTTTTTTTCAATTATGGTAGCAAATCAATCACACAGAAACTCGAAAATGATACCGATGATGCTGTAGTCATCACCGTACTATTTCCCAGCAACAATAGTGAATTCAGTGCTTTAAATTCTTTTCAAAAATTTCCTTGATTTATAAATCTCATTACAAATCTTTTACTTATAAAATTTCACTTCTCATATATAAGATTATTTCTCAATTGCAAATCATTTCAATTATAATTTCATACATTATAATTCATTTTCTTATACAATTATTCTTTTACAATTGTTGTTTCAATTCACTTATTCAAACAACTTTTAATTAACTTATATATATTTACATTTTCAACAACCAAACAATCAATTATATACTCTTTAATAATTCTGAAAAATTATTTCCTTTATATACAAAATATAATCAAGGTAAAATTATTTCGTTTACCCAATTTAAAACAATATTAAGCCGAATTGTTCTGTATAAGTGTTTAGAGATCCCTATCGATAAAGTTGTACGGACAATACCGACCAGAATCCATATACCACTCAACAAACCAATCATCACAATATAAAACAACTTTATATTAACTAACAAATACGCTCTCATATCTATTATTACACTCAACTCATTCTAGAGTACTGCTGACTCTATCTCTAATGAGTAACACCCAACAGAGCAGGGTTGTCGCTTAACCATATGCTTTGATACCAGCTGTCAAGACCCGCAAATCCGTACCCTTGATTAAACACTAATCTCCATTGATTAACTCAAGAGGCATGGAAATACGAACCCTGAGGGGTTTTAAGAACAAGAAAAAGGTAGAAGAAGAAGAAAGAAGAAAAAGAAAAGAAGAGAAGAACAGAGGAACAACACAAAACAACAGAAGTAGAAATAATATCAGAATCTCACATTCGCAGCGGAACAACATATAATAGATAAATGAATAATCTTTAAATCAAAGAACTATATCATTTATTACATTACATCATCATCAGAGTTTACAACAACAATACATCAATGGACAGTTATATAAACTTGTCCTCATACAGAATACACAGCGGAATAAATAATATCATATACAAGTGGTACGTCTCGCCATCCAGCTCGCCACTAAGCTCCATAGCACTCCAGTATCCAGAATAACCTGATAACCTAACTCCAAACTGCCCGTGTGAAAATTTGTGGGCACCCAGAGTTTAGGAAGGAAACAATAAACTCCAGGTCAGTCATGGTGACTGGTGTGAGAACTTAAAACAGTTTTATCTTTAAAACAAACAACAGAAAGATTTTTAAAGTCAATTCGCAGTGCTTTTGGAAAATGAAACTACCATAAGACCTCCCACCACACACACAATGCAAACACAGACTTGGAGGAGATTTCCTTCTTATGATAGTCAAAGATGCTTACTACGCAAAATCAAATCATTTTTGATATTATCATTAGTGCATAGTGGAAAACATTTTTCGAAAGTAGAATATAAATCTTAGCCAGCATAGGTACCCATATATTATGCCTGCTATAACTGCCATCTTAAACAGCAGATTCTACAACTAAAACCGTACAAGTCACGTATTGTTTCTTTGGATTTCCAACAAATGGTCAGGCCAAGGAACTTCCTATTCCACGAACAGAACGCCTCTGGAATGACGTTCCGAGAAATAACCTAACATTACAGTTAGATCTCTGCCAACACAAGGCCGGGTTACCTCTGCAAAAGTAGGTAACTACTGACATGCGTATGCCATCCCCCGATCGTAACCGATCTTTCCAAGGATCCCCGATTCGCAACAAACCACATAATAAGCAGTATCAACATAGGTTAAGTATCTGGGCTCCATACCATGATACCACCTCTATCCAGAAGGAATGACATACACTAAGGGGCGCTACTCCCTAGAACCTTGCCGCATCCTTCCTGTTTTGACCATTTCCGGGGTGTGAGGCTCGACGAAGTCTCGTCCACAAAGCCACGCTTTATACAAAAGCTGTGCTTCGGGTCAAACAAATGATCAACCTATGATCACAAAGATATAAGATCAAACATATGATCATATCGCAAATGATCAAACACTGATCATCACACAGCAACACTCAGTATGCCACGTTACCAAATTGGGAGTATATCGCTGATAAATTTCAACTACATAACCTCTGAGCTCGTACGTCTCAGAGAAGGGTGTTAAGCTAAAAGAATAAATTCTCCGCCACCAACAGGAATGTATTTGAAAGAAATCAGCTTTATATCTCAAATTGTAATGTCAGACACACAATCCATACAAGTCTGTTCCGGGATCGAACAGAACCGAAGGCACTTCTCACGAAGCCCTTGCATATCCGGATAATTTTCTAATCACGTCCAGACTTCCCGTCACTAAGGGTGATAAAAACCTCTAAATCGGAGATCAGCCGATGTAGAGTAACTCGACGGTAATGCTTCCGTTTTCAAAAATATCCGGTCTTCAACACCGGTCATCAAATGCAATTCATAACAACGTATCACATATTCGGAATGGGTTATACGACCCCATGGTCCTTTCCCGGCTAACCCGAATAGTGAGCACTTATTCAAAAAATAAGTGTGGCATTCACATTCAAGCAAATCACAACAAATACCCATTCAAGGGTAAATATTGATAGTCGGTTATTTAACTATCAATAAAGATGCGCAACATCATCAGATTCCAAATAATTTTCCAAATTATTAAATTTCCAAAAATATCTTAACAAGATATATAATTTCACACTTCAACTATTTGAAAACAATTTCAAATCAATTTCCACATTTCAATTTATCTTTAAAGATAAAATCCCAAAACAGTTCTTTTCATATTGGAAAAGCATTTCCATACTTATTTGAAAATAAGTAGTTCACAAATCATTTATTTTCAACACTTGGAAAATATTCGATATACTAAATCAAAATTTAGTATATATTTCATTCTTTAAGGAAATCATTCTTTAAACACATTTTATTTGAGTCAAAACGAATGTTACGTAAAACATCGTTACGACGACTCAAAATCACTAGTATAGGGATTCGGAATTTAGATAGATATATGAATCCCAACACTATACAAAATTATTTCCTTTCGGAAACCATTTACTATAACAACAGTGTTATAGTCCATCATTTCCTTAAATTCCTCGAAAACGTCTATTTCAACAATGAATGTTGAAATCTATGTATTCGATACTTAATACGTTTTAAAAACATCTTTTAAAACAACTACTTCATTTGATAATATTCTCTTTCCCAAAATATATCGATTTTTATTTCATAATATATTCGCTGTCCAAAATCTCGAATATACTTCCTTTAATAATTTTCTATATTCAATTTATCAAATTCCATTGATTTCGAATTTATAAACAATGTCTATAAATTCTTTCCCTATTTATAAACTTCGATTTATAAAAATCTCTGAATTAACAAATTTAATTCATAACTCGATTTCATATCAAAAATCTAGTTTATAAGTCAATTACTTATAAACTTTTATTTTACAAAATCTATTTATTTTATAACTTCACAATTCATACATTTATAAATTTCAATCTGCTTAAAAAAGTCCATTTTTCTTATTTTAATTATAACACTTATAAAAGCTTGTTTTATAATTCCAATGTTTTTAATTTATAAATATCAATTTTATAAATCTTTTAATATAAACCGTTTATAATACTTCAAAAATTCCAATTTAAACTATTTCATAATTTAAACAATTACTTATTTCAAAATTCACTTTTCGCTTATTATTTCATCAAAATCATAATTTTACAACATTTAAATTTTAACATTTATTTATTTAGAATGCATCGATTCCTAAATTCAATAAAACGTATATTTTTACAAATCACTTTAAAATTCTTCTAAAATCCAAAATCATTATTTTTAACTTCAAAAATGAATCCGATGATGCAACAGCACCAAACAATCAATCACAGCATCAAACATCATATATCAACATATGATAACAGAATATATCACAATATTTGGAAATAAATCAGTACAGTTGAGGAATCCAGTTGGATCCCTCCAACCTGTCCCCCTGCATCCACAGATGTTAGCACAATACCAATTCCGCTCCAGTACGGAATTATCGTGGTATATGGGTTTAATAAATATTATCCGCTTACTAACGGCACAGTAGGGTCTCATCCACTATCAAATGTGGGAAATCAACAACTGCAATATATACATATGCCAATATATATATATATTGCTATACATAAATAATACCAATTCCATATCAATATGAAATTATCGCGATATATGTTTTTATAATTAACCTCCGCTTACTAACGGCGTATAATGTCTATTTCAATCAACAACAGATAATAATATATCATCCAGGCATACAATCATCAATTTTAAATCTAACTATTTAAAATTAACATCGAAACTGTTCGATTGAGTGAGAAGTTCTCACCTTGATTCCAAATTCCATTTCAGCGTTTATTTCGAATAAAATTAAACGGGCGTTTAATTTTACCTGAAATTTTCACTGACTCCGATCGCTTCCAATCCAGTTCCAGCGCGTAGTATTCGACGATACGAACGCAACGCAATTTGTTTCGTTCCATTCCGACCTCGCAGCAAAAAGATATGATTTTTCAAAGTTATACGAATTATTATACACCTCAATTTCAATTTAAATTTAAATTTTAACCCTAGCTTTAATCAGGCCCGTTCATCCTTGCTGTGGCAAATCTGGGCCGTGTTTCCTATCTCCCCATCGTTCGAACCTTCTTCCCTCCTTCCAGTTTTATACGAACGAAACCCACTTGAGCCGCCTATTAGCCCTAATTCATGCCACCAAATCCATCACCTCCTAGTCGATCAACTAGTACCATCACGTGCGCCTCCCCGCCATACGCCTCAGCCCCCAAAGGCTTGAAGCTCGGCCTCTTCTTGCTTTCTAGATTCGCGTGCGAACGGCAGCACTTCTAGCTTCGATTACCATCCATCCATAACTCTGTTTTTAATCATAGTCGTTCAGATTGTAGACCTCACTCCCCTCTCCAACTTTCATTTAGAAATCTAGGTTTGAAAGTGAATTAATCAAGAGAAAAAGGAAGGGGAATGATCGAGTTTTCTGGCCATTGAAATTGTGAATGGCGGCTGGAACGAAAATTAGGGTTAGGTTTTCATTTGGTTGCAAAAGTGAAGATAGGAAGGGCTTTTATAGAAAACGTCTCAAAACACTATTCACCCCGGATTTTCCGAACTCCAAATCGAGCGTGTCGGCTGACATTTCTAGGGTTTACCCCGCGTTCCGAACACAATGGAACGTGTTTTGGAAGCTAATTCGATCATCTGTGGAGATATGAAATTAAACGATCAATTTAAATTAAACCGATTTAAATCGATTTCGAGGCGTTTTGGCTTGCCCCGGACAAACGGTACATCCAAAAATTACGAAATTTGAAACCATGCAATAATGTCACATTACGGATCCGATGAAACTGGTTTCGTCGAAATCCGAGACTGTTTGAAAAATGACTATTTTTAACTCGACGATTTAATATTAAAACGATATCGATGCGTTTCGAGCTGCCACGGTCAAACGACAACTCCGATTGATATGAAAATTGAAATCCGGTAATAACTAACTATTACGGATCCAATGGAACTAGTTTCGTCCAATTCTGAGACTGTTCGAAAATTGGCTATTATTCAGTCGATAATTCAATATTAAAATATTCGATTTTCACAAATTAACTCTAAATTCAGTTTTAAAAGTTCTATAACATTTCTATAACTCCAGTATAATTAAATAAAATTTTACAAATCATTTTCAATCATTTTAAACTCGATTTCAATTATTTCTGGAATTTCAACTATTTAATTTATCGATTTAATTATCAAATTAAATCCAATATTCGAAAAATAAATTATTCGACTTCTTAATTCCACTTATTAATATTTAAGATTAATTAAATATTCGAATTTTAATTATCAAAAATTCTGGGTCGTTACAGACAGCCTCCCTACAATTATTCCTAAAATCACGGCAAGGATCACAAGGTGAGCATGTTCGTTCATTTTAAAATTCTCCTGTCTTCCCCCCTCCCCTTTTCTTTTTAAATATTCACAACCGAGGTTTAAACTAAAAAAAATGGTGGAGATAAAATCGAGAAGTCGCGCTCGGAGATAGGCAAGTGGGAAGCGACGACTTCAGGGCTGTGGATCGCATTCATTTGGGATCGGCACGCGAGGCTCGCGAGTCGCGATTTCGAAGGCGACGGCGATGTCTGGAAAGTCGCGCACTCGGGGTGTCGCGATGGCACGTGCGGCTATGAGCCAGGAAGGATGGCGGCAAATTTGGGGGAAACACGAGGGAAGTAGGGGATCGTTCGCGAGTTTGTTTGGTGGCAATTTTGTGTCGCCTGAGCAGTGGAGGGCGGCGTTCAGGCACGTGGTTGATGGCAATCACGAGTCGCGATTTCATGGCGGCGCACGCGTACGAGCTCACGTGCGATGGGAGAGGCGATTCGCGATGGTTTTGCTCGAAGAGCCGGCAAAGTAGGGGAAGACGAAGTCTTCTCGTTCGATTTTTTTGGGTTCGGCAATTCGATCTAGGGTTCATCGAGGTGATTCGACTACTTGGTGAGGATGGCGATGCTCGACGTTGGGCAGTTCGCTGGCGATTAAGGGAACAGTAAGGTATATTTTTATCTTTCCGATTTATTTATGTAGATAAACATTTAAAAGAAAGAAATTTATTTTAAAAATTAAAAAAAAATTGAGTTGTTCGATTTAATTCGAATATTAATAAATTGTACAATATTTATACAAGGTCAAAAGATCGTGAAAACCAAATTGGAATCGAAGTGGGATTGCAAAATAAAAAGCAAAGGTGAGATTTTTCTCACTCAAATTGAAAATTTAATTTGCAGTTATTGATTTATTTGATTGCTATTGGATGTGATATTAGATATAGTAGGATATATCTATATATAGCAATATATATATATATATATTGGCATATGTATATATTGCAGTATGATTTCCCACATTGTATAGCGGATGAGACCCTATTGAGCCGTTAGTAAGCGGATGATATTTTTATAAATCCCATATACCGCAATATTCCACCTCGAAGTGGAATGGGTATTGTGCTAACGTCTGTGGATGCAGGAAAACAGGTTGGAGGGATCCAACTGGACCACTCATATTGATTAAATTTGTTTATGTGTGATATGATAATCTGTGAATGATTATATTGATGTTATTGATCATATTGATGTCTGGAAATTGTTTGAAAGCTAAAATTTAGCTGAATGGATTTTTGATATCATTGGATTCCAAAAAAATAAATGAAATTGAATTTTTGAAATTCAAGTAGAAATTTTAAGTAAATTGATTTTTAGAAATTGAATAAATTTTGAAGAAAAGAATTTAAAAGTATAAAAGCTGAATTTTATAGTATTATCGAATTAATTCCAGAATGAAATGAAAAGGATTAAATAAATGGATTTCGTATAATAGTGATTTTAAATTGAGGAATTTAATAAAAAATTGGATTTTTAATAGATTGAAAGAAACAATTGAAATTTATTTTCTTTAAAAGGAATTTATTTAAAAGGAGATAAGTTGGAAATCCAATTAGAAATTTAATTGGTAAATTGAAATAATTTGGGAAATCAATGTAAAATGATTTCAATTTGGAGAATTCATTTAAAAACAAAATATTGAACAATTTGGAAAGAATAAGGAATTTATTTAGAAATCATAAAATTTTGGAAATCAATTTGTAATTGATGTAGTATTTGGAAATGAATTTTTGAGGAAACGATATGGAAATTTATTTGAAGTTGAAAATAAATTTAGAAATCAAATTGTAATTGATTTGGTATTGAAATAAAATTAGAAATCGATTTGGGATTTGATTTTGGGGTTAAAAGTGGATATTTGGGAATGTGGATTTAAAAATGGAAATGATGTTAAAATGGGTTTATGGAAAGGATAAAATTTACAGTGTGTAAAGTTTAAAAGAATGATTTTGTGTAAATAAATGAATTATAAGTATTTAACTTATAATATGGATTGGGGTATGAAATCTAGTTATGAATTGAATTGGTAAATAAAGAAGATTTATAAATTGAAGTCCTTATAAATAGAATTAGAATTTATAAACGTTGTTTTATAAATTCAAAATCAATTGAATTTGATAAATTAAATATAGAAGGTTATTAAAGAAGATATATTCGCGATTTTGGATAGCGAATTTTTATTGTAAATAAAATGTGTAGAGATGATTGAAATTTGGTTAAGTGAATTATATTCACGATTTTGGACAGTGAATATATTATTGAATAAAATGGATATGTTTTAAGAAAATGATGTTCTAAAACAAAGTTAACTGTTTTAAAAAGACATTTTAAAATGTATTATGAATCGAAAGCATAGATTTCAACGTTCATTGTTGAAATAGGCGTTTTCGAAAAATAAGGAAATGGTAGACTATAACACTGTTGTTATAGTAAATGATTTCCGAAAGGAAACATTTTTATCTAGTATTGGGATTTATATATCTATCTTAATTCCGAATCCCTATACTAGTGATTTTGAGTCGTCGTAACGATGTTTTACGTAACATTCATTTTGACTCAAACAGATGTTGTTATAGTAAATGATTTCCTTAAAGAATGAACTATATACTTAAACTTTGATTTAAGTATATCGAATATTTTCAAATGTTGAAAATAAATAGATTTGTGAATTACTTATTATTAAATAAGTAGGGAGTTGCTTTTCCAAGAATGAAATGAAATGTTTTGAGAATTTATCTTCTTAAAGATAAATTGAAGGTGAATATTAAAATCGATTTGAAAATCGTATATCAGTAGATATTTTGAAAATATAAATTCACTATGGAATTTATAAAAGAAATGGGAATTCGTTTTAAAAATAAATATTGATTTATTTTTGAAGTGTGGAAATTATATATCTAGTAAAGATATTTTTGGAAATAAATAATTTGGAAAATTATTTGGAATCTGATGATGTTGCGCATCTGCATTGATAGTTAAATAACCGACTATCAATAATTACCTTGAATGGTATTTGTTGTGAATTGGATGAATTTGAATGCCACACTTATTTTTGAATAAACGCTCACTATTCGGGTTAGCTGGGAAAGGACCATGGGGTCGTATAACCCACTCTGAATATGTGATACGTCGTTATGAATCGCATTTGATGACCGGTGTTGAAGACCGAATATTTTTGAAAACGGAAGGATTACCGTCGAGTTACTCTACATCGGCTGATCTCCGATTTAGAGGTTTTATCACCCTTAGTGACGGGAAGTCTGGATGTGATTAGAAAATTATCCGGATGTGCAAGGGCTTCGTGAGAAGTGCCTTCGGTTCTGTTCGATCCCGGAACAGACTTGTATGGTTGTGTGTCTGACGTTACAAATTGAGATATAAAGCTGATTTCTTTCAAATACATTTCTGTTGGTGGCGGAGAATTTATTCTCTTAGCTTAACACCCTTCTCTGAGACGTACGAGCTCAGAGGTTATGTAGTTGAGATTTATCAGCGATATACTCAAAATTTGGTAACGTGGCATGCCGAGTGTTGCTGTGAAATGATCGTTGTTTGATCATTTATGATATGATCGTTTGTTTGATCATTTATCTTTATGATCATTTCTATGATCATTTGTTTGACTCGAAGCATGGCTTTATGAAAGCGTAGCTTTGTGGATGAGACTTCGTCAAGCCTCACACCCCGGAAATGGTCAAAACAGGAAGGATGCAGCAAGGTTCTAGGGAGTAGCGCCCCTTAGTGTATGTCATTCCTTCTGGATAGAGGTGGTATCATGGTATGGAGCCCAGATATTTAACCTATGTTGTTACTGCATTATTATTACTCTTATGTGGTTGTTGGAAATCGAGGATCGTCGGGAAGATCGGTTACGATTGGGGGATGGCATACACGCGTCAGTAGTTACCTATTTTTGAAGAGGTAACCCGGCCTTGTGTTGGCAGAGATCCGGTTAGGTTCTCGGGTCGTCTTTCCAGAGGCGTACCTATGTGGTAATGGGAAGTTCCTTGGCCTGACCATTTGTTGGAAATCCAAATAAACAATACGAGATTTGTACGGTTTTAGTTGTAGAATCTGCTGTTTAAGATGGCAGTTATAGCAGGCATAATATATGGGTACCTATGCTGGCTAAGATTTATATTCTACTTTCGAAAAATGTTTTCCACTATGCACTAATGATAATATCAAAAATGATTTGATTTTGCGTAGTAAGCATCTTTGACTATCATAAGAAGGAAATCTCCTCCAAGTCTGCGTTTGCATTGTGTGTGTGGTGGGAGGTCTTATGGTAGTTACATTTTCAAAAGCATTGCGAATTGACTTCAAATTATCCTGTTCTTTGTTTTAAATAAAGATAAACTGTTTTAAGTTCTCACACCAGTCACATGACAGACCTGGAGTTTATTGTTCCCTTTCTAAACTCTGGGTGCCCACCAATTTCCACACGGGCAGCCTAGAGTTATGTTACCAGGATATTCTGGATATTCTGGAGCTTTGGAAGCAAGATGGATGGCGAGACGTATATCCGTACTTGTTTATTTATTCCGCTGTGTATTCTGTATGAGGACAAGTTATATAACTGTCCATTGTTGTATTGAGTTGTATATTGACTCTGATTGATGTATGTAAAAACTGATATAGTTCTTTGTTTATAAAAGACTAGTGATTATTTATTATATATTGTTCCGCTGCGATATGTGAGATTCTGATATTGTTTCAGTTGTCCTTTCTGATGTTCTAATGTTTTTTCTGTTGTTCTTCTCTTCTTTCTTCTTCTGCTTTCTTCTTCTTCTACCTTTTTCTTCTTTAAAAAAAAACCCTCATGCTTCGTATTTCCGTGCATCTTGAGTTAATCAATGGAGATTAGTGTTTAATCAAGGAGTACATATTTGCGGGTTGTGACATTTTCTCCGCAAAATTGAAACACGACAATACCTATTTTCCATTTTTATTTAATTATTCCAATAACTTTCTCTATACCAAAAGTTAGCCAAATTCACTAACATTAAAGTTATAGAGGGCGAAGCAAGCTACACTTTTCATTCTTGTTGTCCTGAAGATGGTGGCGTGTGGAGGTTGCAACGGCCAGAGGTTGTGGGAAGGAGGAGTATGTTAGATTGGGTCAAAGGTAGACTTGAGCTTGGGTTAGTTTGGTGCATCGCGAAGATGTCGCGTAGAGGAGTTCGTAGCATTTGACAATTTGTGTCATTGTCAAGCAGAGAGGGAGATATGGGAGAGAGAAGGATGGATACATGCATGACCTTGAGTGGAAATGTGTGTAGGTGTTCATGGAAAATATAGAAAAAGGCGGTAATTATAGATAAGTTCTCTAATGAGATGGAACTTCCGAAAAATATATCATGATTTCTTGTATGTTCTAGGTTCCATTTTAATCTACATCGTAGCGTTATTGTCACAAAACAATGTCACTAGATCCTGCATGTCGGGAATCCCCTTTAGTTTGCTCATAAATTTATACATCCAGACTACTTATTAGTTACTTCATTGAAGGCGATATACTCTGCCTCCATCTTGGAATCACCTACTATTTCTTCTTTCGAGCTTTTCTAACAGATAGCCTCACCATTTAAAGTACACACATAACCAAATACAGACTTACTATCATCAATATAACTTTGAAAGTTGGAGTCTATATACACCTTCATAAGGAGGTCTCCATTCCCATATAAAAAAAATAAGTCCATAATATTTCTTAATACTTAAGTGCACATTTTGCAACAGCTCAATGTTTTTCACCAGGACTAGACTAGTATTGTAACAACCTATAAAAATTAATTAATTAATAATAAGGCTAAAAATGAAAAATAGGCTAACGTTATATAAATTTTTGTGATCAGAGCTCAAACGGAGAAGTTATTAACGTTTGAAGTTTTAGAATTTAAATAATTCGAATGAATTTAAATTCATAAAAACTAAATGATAATAACATTGAAATTTAAAAGGTAATAAATATTTTAACGTTGAAGGGAAGCTCTGGGTTTAAGCAAACGATAAATAAACATCGAAGTTATTAATAAAATGAGAAATAAATAAAAACAAATAGCGAAGAGAAATTCATAGCCAAATTAATAGGTCCGTCGACCAACTACACTGGGCCGATCGACCAGTTTGCTTTGGTCGGCTAGGGTTTGCCTTGGCCAAGTAATTGGATTTTATTTTATTAAATCTACCTTAATCCTATGGTATAGACGCATTCTAACCACTATAAATAAGATCCTAGCCTCCTCACTTTTATTCACAAGAAAATTTGCAATGATAACGAAACTTTGTCAGTTCTCTTCCTCGATCCATTGTTATATTCAAGATTTCACCTTTAGGGAAGGAATCAATCGATAAGTTTTAGATATAGGTGTATATATGTTTACTATTTCTATTCATCCCTAATGTATGAATTCTGAACCTAATCTATATAGAATTGAATTGTTGTATATTCTGAAAAGAAGAAAGTTGAAGGAGGAATTAGGCAAAGGCCTGGAGTCGAATCCAAAGAGAATCAAGAAAAACTATCTTTATCTGAAAGTCTATTTTTTCACATTTAATATTTGTATAGTAGAAGTTTGGATTTGTTTTATGCCATGAGAAATTTTGTATGTGAAAACCCCATTCGAAAATCCCCAAATTTCCCAACAAATGACAGTTCTCGAATTAGTTTGAATATCAGTTGTTCTATATAAATATAGTAGAATCTAATTTATTGTTGTAATTTGAATAATTTATGTTCTATTCAACTTCCATTTTTTTCTATTATTGTGATGAAGGGTTTTAAAAGAAAAATAAAATTATGAGACGGTGTGCGAAGTATGGATTCTTCTATTTATAGTTTGCACTACCTAATTCCACAATTTAGACAAATATGAGTCTCGTTTTCACTTCAAGTTTGTATATGTTAAAGTTGAGTAGAATACAAAAAGCGTTTAATTGTAAAGTTTGTTTCCTTGAAATAGAGACGTTGATTTTATTATATTAATGTAATATAAGTTTGGTAATATATTTCCTTTTTTTATATGCAACTCTGCTATGTGTAGCAAAGGACATAAGCTATTTTATAAATTGTATGGAATTGTAGCTTGTATGAATATGAAAGTTTTACATTTTAAATGATTGGATAAAGAAAGGAAACCATAGATAGGAATACTTTTATGCATACTTAGGAATATTTTGTTAACCTAAAATTTACATAACTATAAATATATTAGTAACGTGTAGTTAATAATGTATAAATCATGTCATATAAAAAAGGGTTAGTAAATAGCATTGAACCCTAAAGGAAGGACTTTAAGGATAATTATGAAAATTAATCCATAATTAAAGGCAAAATAAGTAGTTTTTCTTATATGGCCTTAATGCGTAAATGTGGGTAAGGATATATTATAGCTATATATATATATATATATATATATATATGGTAGTAATATTAGGAGGGTGGAAATATGATTAATTATTGGGATGCGTGGTCAGTTAAAAGCAAACCAAAGTATGCCCAGCTAATCTGGCTACCAACAGTATGGCTTTAACACAATGTGAGACATTGCCTATAATAAGTAACCATGGTGGACACAAAATTTATCTCAATTCTATAGGGTACATCTTCCTAACTATTTTGGCTACCTGTACCTACGAACAGTGGAGCTAATGTGAGACTTCACAATTTGGGTTATGGGTCATAAAATGGACATTCTGGTACGAACCTACTTCTGGGTTGAAGTATTAAGTGGTTGTTATAGGTATGCCTCCTTTCCAATTAATAATTATTAAATGGTAGAGATTATCTTTTTGCTGCGGAAGCGGTAAATCTTGAAAGAGGTACGCTTCGGGGATGAGGTATTAAATAGGGGTAGTAGGGTCCGTCTATTTCGCACTAAAGAAGTATTAAGTCGCTTATATAATTTCTCACGATGTCAGCTAGCGATGATTGGCCTAGGATATAGGTATAAAATCAGACTCTGCCTAGTTCCCACAAAAGAGGTTTTAAATGGCTCAGGTTCTTTCTCTCACATCGCTAGGGCATGATTGACAGAGATGAATCATTGGTTGCATTGTACGTGCGTTATAGTTATGGAGTTGGACAGGAAAAATCCCTTGGCCTATAGTTAAAAGTATGTTATGGAGCTGGATTGGAAGAGCCTTTGGCTTAAAGTTGGAGGTATACTTAATAGGATATAGTACATGATGAGTAAGACATATTACTTATCTAAATAATGTTATCCAAATACCATTATTGTAAGACTTGAGATTTTCATACAAAAAATATTGTTGTTCTGACTCCCTCCTCATTACAACCCACTGCTGAATGGAGAACGATATCAGTAAAGAAGATGAAGGCGGCGGTGAAGATTTGTGGTAGTTTGTTTATTTATGTTTTTAATGTATTCAATTTTACCCAGATTTCAGACATAATGATGTCTGATGTTGTATCATGAATATTTTGGGATAATGTACTTTTTGAGATTTGGATTTTATGAAATGGGTACTTCTATTATTATATTTTATCCCTTGCGTTGCGATATTCTAGAAGAATAGATGGATAGCTATGTATGTTGTTTATTGTATCAATTTTGCCAACCAACAACCAGCTTTGGAATGAATCTAAGGTTCAACGAATCTATATTGGGTCAAAAATTAGGCATGTTATGGAGTGGGTTGTTAAATTTGGTATCAGAGCTTAGGTTACTCTATCAGCAAGAATAAATATACGTGAGAGTACGTATTTGTTATTTTTGAAAGTATTTTTCAAAAACCTACTATATATATATAAATATTTGAACATATGCATACTATGAAAATTTCTATTTTAGCAAATAATACTATCTTAGGAGGTTGTAACCAAAAAGCTCAAACCTACAGATAGTCGACTACGATAAAAATAACTACTTAGAAGCCGAGTACCCCATCACCAAAAAGATACCCACCATACATGGTATTTCAGAATGGTTTAAGCAATACTTAAGGCATGTGGGGGCAAGTTTCCCTTCCTCAACAAGCTGCACCAGAGGCATCTATTGCTCCGCCTGCTGAACTGGTACCCTGTCCACTAGACTTCCTTAAGATGCATAAAGACTTTCTAAACATAGGAGTGTAGACATAAACGGTGGCTAAAAATTTTGTAGGGACAAAGGCTTGGACTATTGGATTAATGACCGTCAACGTTTATTTTGTGAACTGGTATGGGAAAACTGGAACAAGAAGAGGATGGCCATGTAGCATTTAAAAAGGGAGACGTTAAATTGGTGGACCATAGTAGTTGAAGAGAATGCTAAAGAAGGAATTACATAGGATGAATTTAGAGCTCCCTTCGAGTCGCAATTCATGTTTAAAGCTAAATTAAGTCCGCAATTAGAGAAGTTAATTCAATTGAAGCAGGGAGAGTCCATGGTGAAAAAATATATTAATTAATTTATATAATTGGCTACGTTTGGAATGAGTCTGATTAACACCCTAATGAAGAAGGCTACGAAGTTTGTTAAAAGCCAAAATTCTCCACTTGGGGAGCTACTTTTGATACAAGTTCCCGTAGAGGACACTTATGTGATGATAGTTGAAATGACATTTCTTCGGATAGTTGGTATCGATGAAATGTAGAAGGTAGGAAAGGCGCAAAATCAAGGTGGATCGAAGAAATGAGGACTTTGGGCTGACAAGAAAGGCAAAGGGAAGATCAGGGAAGGAGGCATGATATGTCATAGATGTCCAAAAAAGGGATATGTGGCTAGGGACTGCAAAGTGAGCTTGATGAGGGAAGAATTCAAAGGGAGATACTGTCATTGCCAAATGGAGGGACACTGCAAGAATCGATGCCTAAAGATAGTGAAGGAGGGACAAGGTGGGCAATAGTGGTTATTTGTAGCATGAAGTTCAAACTATGATTGTAACACTCCATAACTTGAAGGGTCCATAATACACGAAATTATATTTGATCAAATATGAGAAATTATTAAAAAATGAATAAAATAATTTAATCGGAAGAATTACGAAAGGGGGTTTGGTTAATTAAGTATGGGACACTTTAAAAGCTTAATTGAAGTGATCAGATGTAATTAGAGCAATTAAGGTTGGCCTTGTAAATACCCTAAATTAAGGTCGGCCACCGTGAATTAACTAGTGTGTAAAAGTGCATTGTGTTAAAAAATATTTTTTCTATTTTAATTATTGCTAAAATATATTTTTATTATGCAATATATGATGAATTTATTGTGATATATTAATCATAAACTAAAATGACATGCAACGCTCATATATAAGGTTGAGGGTTCAATACTTGCTAATTATACATCTTTGTAAAAAATTAATGTCCTAATTCAAAAAAATTATAAGTTAAAATTGTTAGTACTATATATTTAAATAATTTATTTTATGTAATATTATATATATGTATGTATGTATGCATGCATGTATGTATATATGAGCGAATATGTGACCTCACCATTTTTTTAATATGATTGTCATATTAACAAAATGGTGAAGTTACGTATTCACTCATATATATATATATATTGAATTATCATCTTTCTTAAAGGATTTATAAATGGATTAATGAACATTAAATAATTGAATTTATTTGAATAATTTGAATTAATGATCGACATAACTAATTAAACATAAAGAGTTAAATGTAAAAAAAGTTAAAATTGAGAAGAGCATAGATCTTTTGGTTAGCTTATCTGCATGTGAACTTTGTTTTTAATCAGACATGAACTTTTATTATTTTTAAACAATTTTATGCTTGTAGTTAACCATAGATTTCATGCTCTTGTAGAAAAGTCATGCTTACAACTTTGATAGTTGCAAAATAACGTTATGTAGTATATAGTTGAGTTACGAGTTCGGTATGGTTTGATAGCATGTTGAAAGTGAGAATGTTTGTATAATCTAATTTTTATCGGTTTAATCTGTGTATTCACGTCGTAATGTTGTAAAATATAAATTTATCTTTTAAAGATTGTTAAGAGTAAAATTATGTTATGTAATGTATGAGATATTTTTTGAGATAAATGAATTAGTAATTAAAAAATTTATTGTTATTATGTATACAATTTATATTATGTGATTTAAATATCTTCATATATTTCCGAATAAAGGAGAAATAATTCTATTATTGTTCTTATATACATGAATATTGTATATATTGGAATCCTCTTATTTTTAAGGTTTATTAGACGGATTAACAAATATTAGCTAAACATATTTATTTCAATTCTTTAAATTTTAGATTACACTATTAATTAAATATACAGAATTGAATTTAAAATATTAAAAGATAATCAAGAAGGGATTCTAAGCGATTGTAAAAAATTTAAATTTTTAGGTATTTGAAGCTAATAGAATTTTATAGTGCAATGTACGATAAATTCATTTAGTAAATAAATTTGTTAATGTCATTAATGTATATAATTTATGTTATGTGATTTATATATATTTGCATTTAAATGAATTTATTTACCAATTTGTTGATGCACCTCTAATACTCATATTGAAAATTTAATCTTTTAGGATTTATTAATAAATATTAGTTGATTAAGTTTATTGATTAATTTAAATTTTGGATTATGTAACTAATTTAAATGTGTGGACTATAATGTAAAATTTTGAAATAGAACCGTGGAATATTTGTAAGTAATTGTAGATTCTTTTAATAATAGGTATTCGAATGTAAAATAGTGTGAAAAGTTAAGTAGGATAATAGTAAAGTGGTAAATCATATGATTTTGAAAATAAAATATCCACTGGAAGAGAATTAAGGAGAACATAGCTAACTCCTAGAATTAATGAGAGGACTTCAAATTCTTCTACTTTACTATTATTTAATATATTGGTTAAGGAAAGAAGTAATTAATTAATGATAATTAATTATAAATTGAAGATGTAATTATTTCATTTCTAAAAAGCAAACCGTAAAGAAGAAGATTAGCCAATGAGAATCGACACCAAATTGGATTTTATGTAAAGTTACTACTTAATTAAGTAATGTGTTAGCTTTTAATCTAATTACGAAAATGACATTTTAACTCATGAAACCACTTATATCTACGTGTCAACTCATGAAGACCCTTTGGAGCTTTATACATGATGGCTTTAGGAAGGCTATGACACGATGGCTCTTCGAGCTTAACCCTTAAAAGTTATCAACCTAAGATGACTGGTTGAAATCAACAAGCGATCGCTAAAGAGGGGATAACGTATGATGGCTTTAAAGGAGATAATACACGATGGCTATAAGGGAAATAATACACGATGGCTATAGGGGAGTTACCATGCGATGACTATAGAGGAAATAACATACGATGGCTACTTGGAGTTTATAGGCGATGACTCAAGGGAGTTAGTATACGATGAATTAAGGGAGTTACCACATGATGAATCAAGGGAAATAAAATACGATAGCTAAGGAGATAAACTAATAATGGCATATGGAGGATTGACTCACCACGACAATGAGATAGCTAATACACGACGACTAGGCTCAACATTCGACAGCTGTGGGAAAGCTAGCACGCGACAATTAATGTTAACTCATGATAGCTTGGGAAGCCATATTTTTTTAAGTAAAATAAGAAATGCTTAGGGAACTTTGGAAAAGTTTCCAAGTACAAATGAACTATTTCATAGGATGAAACAAAGGAAGGATTTTATAGGTTAAAATTGCGCTAACTTATTTTTAAAATGAAGAAAAGCTTAGAGAAGCTAATAAATAATAGGATAACATTTAAATTGAAAGATAAAAATGTTTCATCTAAAGAAAGTGTAGGTACACTATAAATGAATGAAAGAAAGGGGTTGAATTATGATTGTAAAGATATATCAGCACATGGAGTAATTGGATGACAGGGTGCCTTGACTATTAGTCTAAAGTCCAATGATATATGGTAGGGTGACACAATGGGGTCCAATCCTAAAAGACTATTGAACTCTAAAAGGGAGTTATGGTAGGGTTCCAAAACATCGGGGCTGTGTAATAACTAAAATAAATAAATCGACAACGTGAATGATAGCGGTTCAGGGAACAAGGGGGGCTATATGTTTAGTAAGGATGCTTACTAGAATGTATTCGAAGCACTTATATTCAACCTCTTAGGAGAGTAATAATGGCTCTAGTCAGGGTGGCTCCCATCGGTGGAATGAGTGGTCATTTTATCAAGTAACTTTGATAAGAGATAAATTAGTGATGGACATGCCTAGCGAGGTAACCACTAAATAAGTCAATGATAACTTTACGATGAAATTCTAAAATAAGAGATTAGGTGATATTTGAATGGATGATGAATGCTTTTATGACATGGTTCATATTGGATGATAAGTATATGGTATACTTAATTTGAATTGATATATGACATGGTTCATAATTGGATGATAAGTATAGGATATACTTAATTTGACTTGATATATTTTATGGTTCATAACTGGATGGTAGGGATGGCAATTGTTATCCCTCCTTTTGGCAAGGTCGTGACACCAAGGAATTGGCTGGAAACCAAAGACGCTCCATCTCGAAGATCGGTTATACGCAGGTTCGCTATGGATACTGACAAATTTTTTTCGAGTCCGGATCGAGCTACAATTGATATGGCATGACAAGCAAAGCTATGAAAGCCAACGTTCCAAATTTCAAGTCAATCGGAGTTCGTATGCTCAAGATATGATCGATGCAAGTTTGAATTTGTTGAAGGGTGTCAAATTTGCATCGCTTCTGTTCGCATCGCTTCACTATTCACATTGATGGATACGAACTGTAGTTGTTTTCCTTAACTTGAATCGATTATAACTCAAGATCTACATGTCCAAACACTACCAAATTTTCACAGGAGCTTGCCTACAAGGTCAAGAATGTACCAGATAAATTTCAGCCAAAAAGGTTCAATTCTTGATCGATACGAATACCATTCGTAACGCTCCTAGATCGAGTCGAACCACCGAAACTCGATCCTATCGGCCCACCCACGTGAGAGAAGAAGTCCTCCGAGATCTCGGCGAGATATTTGCTGCTTACGCCTATAAATAGTGACCCTGGACCTATAGAAACTGGACTTTTTGGGAAACTTCTATGCCCATACTTTGCCGAAATCATTATTAATCTTCAGTTGTATTGTTGTAAACTCTTGTAAATAGCGAGTGAAATTCAATAAACATAAGTCATTTCATAGTGGATGTAGGCAATACGCCGAACCACTCTAAATTCGTGTGTTTCTGTGCATTTTCTTATCTGTTGATTAGTGTGTTTGTTAGAACTGCCTCATTTTACATTTACTTTCTTCATTTTATCTCTTCAAATACATCCGAAGATTGTTGTGTCCAATTTTGGTACAAACACTTTGGTGCTTTCACTGAGAAAACCCTGCTTTTCTTCTGCTCTATGGATCTACTACCGTCGTTAGATTGCAAAAATCTAAGGAGAAGATCCAGGCCTGTTGTTCAGTGGTTCGTTCTATTCTATTCCGATTTCTCCACATCTAAGAGGAACTACATTCAACATGATTTTCGTATCCATATTTATGTATCTAAAAAAATGGTGATTTTCGTATCCATATTTTCGTATCTAGAAAATATGATGATTTTTGTATCCATATTTTTGTATCCATGAAAATATGGTGATTTTCGTATCCAAAAAATATGGTGATTTTTGTATCCAAGAAAATATGAAGATTTTCATATCTATATTTTCGTATCCATGAAAATATAGTGATTTTCGTATCCATATTTTCATATCCATAAAAATATGAAGATTTTCGTATCCATGTTTTCGTATCCAGAAAATATGGTGATTTTTGTATCCATATTTTCGTATCCATGAAAATATGAATATTTTCGTATCCATGTTTTCGTATCTAGAAAATATGAAGATTTTCATATCCATGTTTTCGCATCCAGAAAATATGACAACATTCGTATCGATCAGTTTTCGTATCGATCGAATTTCGTATCAATCAACTTTTGTATTAATCGAATTTCGTATCGATCAGTTTTCGTATCGGTCGAATTTCATATCGATCAACTTTCGTATCGATCACTTTTTGTATCGATCAGTTTTCGTATCGATCGAATTTTGTATCGATCAACTTTCGTATCGATTCAACTGCATCCAATTCGTATCGATCCTCATATACACTTCGTATCAATCCTGCTGTGTCCAATTCGTATCGATACTCAATTTCACTTCATATCGATCCAGCTGCATCCAATTCGTATCGATACTCAAATGCACTTCGTATCGATCCAGTTGCGTCCAATTCATATCGATCATCAGATACCACTTCATATCGATCCAAGTACCCACTTTTCGGATCGTTCAATTTCACCAAATTTGTATCGTTCAAACATTATTGTGAACCCTAGCCGCAGCGCAGAGCACCCGCATAGTGAATTCAAAACTCAACTTAATAAAGGAACATCTTGATCATTCCATGACTGGATAGGACACAGGGGATTATAGCAGCAATTGCTGAATTGCATTCAAGGAATGGGTAAAGAAATACTACTCAACCGGTGCTCCCAGAGGATGGAGAACCTAGCTAATATGCCAAGAACTAGAGTTGGTTAATATATCATGCTTCTAAGGTGGACTGCAACTTCCTCAATTGACCAGCTTTTAAACTCCTGAGTTGACAACTATGGTATGATGGCTGATATAACGACTGCCCTACATTGTCTACTCTGCCAATTCAAAGCATAGCTGGTCACCACTGAACCATCTTCAAATGCCCGCATCTTAATCATACCGTGTCCATATGACTAGAAGCATGGCATACAACCTTAAGAGAACTTCCTTAATACCCTATATAGGTATCCTGCTTGGATGAAAGTTTGGGACAATCACCAATCTATGAGCCCATCTTAACCAGCTCACCATCGAATCGGCATTACCAACCACCCAAATGTTGGGCAATCGTGCATACATCATTCACCAGTGTTATAAGACCCCGCAGCCATAAAATGGACCTGACAACGACGATTGGAGAATCTTTCCAAGTCGAGACCTATTCATTGAAAAAATCCTACATGTAGAATTTCCAGTGAAAATTCAACATGTTGACTATGTCAGTGTACTATGGAAATACAACCCCCGAAACTACCTCATGAAGTGAGAATGACGAATGGATTCCGCCAAGAGTGATGAATGCCATCAAACGCAGATGTCTTCCCTCATTCCTCAAAGAAGATCATTAATCATGGTTAGACATACCAGTTCTATTTCTCGTATTGCTGAAGGGAATAAAGAAGCTGACCGCCAACAAATTGATCAAAATCCACAGCCAATTGCTGCCTACACACATAAATGGATTCATCACAAGAGTTTATTTCTAGAATTTGATAAGAGAACTAGCGGATAGCCACCAACAAGAACACCAACATATCGTATCCAATATTGAGTTGATGAACTAGATGAAGGATCAACATGGAGAGATAAGGAGGGAACCTACTCCATACTCAAGATCGAGAAGCTCCTCTTCCTTAGATGGCTACCATGGACGCCAGTGCCATAAGGTTGCTCCAGAAAGGAAAGCTTTGACAATATGAGCAAGCCCCATAAAACGATGGCAGGGAACCCCCAACCCCTATCGATCAAGAACTTTGATTAAATTGAACCACTTGCGTTAGAATTCCAACTAAGAAGGGCTGGACCAAAGTGCAATAACGAGCATACGATGCTGCTTCACTTATTAATGAGATTTGATATGATCTCTTTTGAACTATTTCTATTTCAATTTCATTTATGTTGCAAAGTATGACCGACTTGAATTAAACTACTTGCAAATGGTGCAGGTAACCGAGTACTCAAGGTTCAGTGCCAGACAACCTCCGCAGATTATGATCAAGTCATTGAGGTATCATTATGACGAGCATCACTCAACCACTAATCGACTACTATATGCTCCTGACTTGGGGGTAGGGCATCAAAGCAGAAGAGGCCGACAAAGTCAGGACTCCGGTACAAAGTGGATGCAACCGACCATCCACTCATCCGCCTGTGCAATTTAATTAAAAGATATGAGAAAGACTTGGAGTTATATGTCCCAACAATGCACTCTCCATCTCATACTTGAAGCTCGCCAAAATACTTATGCTTCTTCTAATGCCTAGTAAAATCGACATCACACCAAAGGTGGACGTGACGTGACCGTCCATGCATCCAATCCTACAATAACACTTGGGGTTATTTGAGAACACATGTTTAAAGTTGATATGATTTGACCATTCACTCTCCAGTTTGCGTCTGTGATTCGGCAAAATAGTCATGCCTTAAGCCGACTTCATCAGGAGGCAACCCTTAATTTATAGTTATCCACAATTGATTGCCTACTCGCTAACCATCATGAGCCTTCATTTCAACTCTCTTCCTCAGATCAATCGAAAAAATGCAAAGTATAAAGTGGACATGAATCGACTGTCTACTCTCCAATTCTTGCACCTGACTTAAGGGAAAATACACAACTCCAGGTAGATGTAGTTCGACCATCCTCTCCTTTGCTCGAGCTCAAAGCTTGCCAAAACACTAATGTTACTCCTTAGGATTGGCAGAAGCAGAATCCAAATTAGCATCGATGTGAGCCAACCATCCATAAACTAAATCTCATCCTTCGTTGATGGCAGATAAGTGGAAATTAATCGGCATCCCACCGGTCACTCGCTAAGTGAAACCCTGAGCTTAGAGACAAGCTATCACACTGAAGCCAAAAGGGATTGATACATGACAATCCTCTAACTAACTCCGGCTCCCAGAGTGCGAGCTGGAGCATAAACTTACGAATGTGGGCTCGAGGAGGGTGGATCCGTCCACCTAACGACTTCGCCCATGTTCAACCTAAGCCCGAGGAGGATGGATCCGTCCATCTAACGACCTCGCCTTTCATATTTACAAGCTCAAGGAGGGTGGATCCGTCCATCTAACGACTTCGCTTATCTACTCAGGGTGGATGTGATACGACCGTCCACGTACCTGATCAACTTCTTGTTCCTAGAGTGTGAACGAAATCCCAAGTCCTAAACAGATGTGACAAACTATCTGTGGGCCAACTCCAGATTCCCAGAGTGCGAACTAGAGTATAAACATCAACTAACTCCAGATTCCCAGAGTGTGAACTGGGGTATAAACATCAACTAACTCCAGATATCCAGAGTGCGAACTGGGGTATAAACATCAACTAACTCCAGATTCCCAGAGTGCGAACTGGAGTGTAAACATCAACTAACTCCAGATTCCTAGAGTTCGAACTGGAGTATAAACATCAACTAACTCCAGATTCCTAGAGTGCGAACTGGAGTATAAACATCAACTAACTCTAGATTCCCAGTGTGCGAACTGGAGTATAAACATCAACTAACTCCAGATTCCTAGAGTGTGAACTAGAGTATAAACATCAACTAACTTTGGTCCCGAGAGCACAGACTGGAGCATAAAGACTAAATGGGTGTGACTGACCACCCATCAACTAATTCTGGTCCCGAGAGCGCAGACTGGAGTATAAAGACCAAGTGGGTGTGATAGACCACCCATCAACCAACTCCAGTCCTCAAAGCTAGGATTGGAATATAAATACTAGAAGGGATGCGATTCGACCGTCCATCTATCAACTCTGATTCCTCAGCAAGATCTGTAGTACAAAAAGCGGATGTGGTTCGACTGTCTACTTTCCAACTCTTCCCCTTACATAGGGCCACACTTATCACAAAAAATCGGATGTGATCCGACCATTTAGCACTAAGCAGGCATGACACGACCATCCGTGCATCAACTCTTATCCCTGGCACGAGACTCATAACATAATTTTATAGGAATGCACTCCAACCCTACAAGAAAAAATTTCTTCCTTGAATCGATAGGGAGATGCAGATTTGCAAAACGAACCTAGCTGAATGTCCTATTCTAAATGGATGTGACTACGCATCCTACCGCAAATGAACATGACATGACCGTTCATTCGCTAACTCTTACCTATGATCTAATGGGTTGTGCATGCAACATGGTACAGTTCAGTGGGAGAAGCATCAAATTGAAGTTGTTGTAATGTGACCGACCACACTTCGACTTTTTCCCTTGACTAGTGCCAAAGAAATTAATCGAGGAAAATGCGGTCCGACCATTTTCTGATAAAACTCTTAGTCCTCAGAATGCAAGCAGGGATATAAACATCAAATAGGTGTGATTAGTGGCCCTTCAGCTGACTCTGATCCTAGAGTGCGACAACGAGCATAGACAGACGAATGAATGTGATTCGACCATCCATTCGCCAAACTCTGACCTAAAATCGATAGAAGGAGTATAAACTCACTACAGATGCAATTAAACCGTCCACAAACTCATTTTGCTAACCCAAGACTGGGGGCAGAAGTACAAATCACCGAAAGAAGAGAAAGGTGACTCGCTACATCTCCAGCTTAGCGTCCTTTACAACTTAAGGCAATGACTACAAGGAGGCCTTAATGCCAACCAATCAGAATGACGCACAAAGTTACGGGTGACCAATTATATCATACCGCTGGATCGATGCGCAATATCGATCTGCACCTTTCATATCATACCCTTGGATTGATAGGAAATGAGGTCCGAGCATTCTACATCGTGTCGTTAAATCGACAGTCAATATTGATCCTCTTCGACTATAATCGTTGTGACCCGACCGTCCATCGAATACCTTTGACCAACAGCACATGGATAGAAGAACAAACCACGAATGAGTGTGACTTGACCATTCATCCTCCATCGTCTTCCTTCGATCCATTCGAAAAAGCGTGACATCGGCATGGCCTGACTGCATTTGAGGTGACATTATCCCTAGTTCCGATGGAAGAATGTAAACCGAAATGGATGTAGTTATTTGCCTAACTCCAAAAGAATGTAATGTGACCATTCATTCTTTGACTTTTACCATGATTCGATTAAAAGAGCAATTCAAAACAAGTGCAACCTAAACATCTGCACACCAATTCTTGCCCTAGATTCGGCAAGGGAAGCATCAGTCCCACATTGGATCTGACCGGACGATTCACTCTTCAGTTTCTGCCCAGAGTACGACGACATAAGCAGTGAAGTGAATGTCATTGACCGTCCAGAACTTAGCTCATGTTTGAATATGGGCGAGGCAATGAAGTATTCTGCCCAGAGGAAAGAACTAGGACAGAATGTGGGATAAGGCACAACTTAGCCTTCCATCGGTTAACTCGATCCCATGGTTCAACGGGATAGAATGCGAAATTGAAGCAGACATTATCCACCTTGCCACTTATCGAGATATTCCCCAGACTTAGGGGCACACGCGAGAAATAAGATGAATGTAATTTGATCGTTCATCAAACAACTCTGGCCCTTACAACTATGACTACAGTATAAACATAGTAGAAGCTAGGCTCGATCATTCGCATAATACGTCCATCAACCCAAGACTGGGGGCACGAGTTTGATCATCCACGAGCTGGATATGACTACTCAGTCCTATAACTCGTGCCTAGTATTTATAACAACTTGAAGTTACGACTGAGAGGATGGTTAGAGATAGAATCATTAGATCGACGCCCGGACTTATGGGTAACTGATCATCATTCTGACCCTTCCGATGAGCAATGGATCGCGGGTACATTGAATGGAAAGCGCATTGCTTGGAAACACAAGTAGATTCAAACTCATAGCTGGAGCCAATTATGCTACAGCACGCGATACAAGGCTAAACTCTACTAAGCCTTTGATTCAACGTCCCTACGATCCTGATCATTTACCATTGCAAATAAGCACATAAAGCGCCTACAACCCATCACGAGTATTAAAGATTAGATCACAACTCAGCGCAATGATGAAGAAAGAGTAAACTGCGTTGCTCTGGCTGAATCTTGATGTGTTCGCTTGGACTCAACCTCATAGTGCTATGTTGCAACCCTCAGATTCAAACTTGAGAACGCTTATGCTACTTACCAAAGGACGATTAACAGATCCTTCAAAAATTAGATCGGCCGATCGATGAAAGTAAATGTGGTTAATATGCTCGTGAGATCACGACTATCAAACGACCACATCGATGACTTGGCAGAGATATTCAGTGCTCTCCAAAAAATGCAGGATGAAACTCGATCCTTTGAAATGCTCTTTCACCATTACATCAGAAAGATTCTTTGTTTTCATCATCAATTCTCGTGGAATCAAGGCTAATTTCTAGAAAATTCTGACAATTAGAAACACCCATGTACCGAGGACAACAAAGCAGGTACGGAGCCCAAGTCAGAAGATTACTGTCCTAAGTTAATTCAACTCTAGGACCATCTACAAGTGAATTCTCTTCTTCAAACCTAACCAAGAGAGGGAAGAGAAATTTTTAATGAAATAACAACTGCATTGATGCAATTCCAGCTCTAATAGATCGCTTAAAGAGACCTCCCATTTTACCCAAACCTTTGGATCGTGAAGATTTATACATCAATTGGGCCATGTCAACACACGCTATAAGCATCGCAATGCTATGTGAAGAGAAACGAATCCAAGACCAGTATATGATGAAGGCTGGCTATTGACAAGCTCACCCCTTTAACGTCTATATCGACCAGCCGTTACGATAGGTCCAATAGCAACCTTAGATGTCTGAAATGTTACTCAAATGGAGTATCGAGCTAAGCCAATTTGATATCACTTATCTCCCTCGGAGAGCTCTCTATGGTAAAACATTAGCATACTTCATATTTGAATTCACCACATCAGACGATTATCCGAAGAACAGTGAAGGACCGTCCAACCGATGGAGAACGTACATAGATGGAACTTCCAATAATCAGCTTTCTAATATCGAAGTTGCGTTAATGAATCCTGAGGAACGATCGATCTGCTACGCCCTGAAACTCAACTTCCCTGCAACAAATAATGAAGCTAAGTATGAAGCCTTGGTCGCCACGCTCAAACTTGCAAGAAAACTAGGAGTGGAAACTTTACATGTCTTATGTGATTACTGGTTAGTAGTACGCCAAGTCAGGGAAGATTATCTGACTAGGGGGCAACGTCGCTCCTTATCTCAACCGGGTCCAAAAGCTACTAGCCGACTTCGACTATTACACCACTACACAAATCCTCAGAGAACAAAACGAAAATGCCGAATCACTGGCCAAGCTAACCAGTTAAGGGGATGCGCGACAAATAGACTTTATCCCAATTGAAATACTTATTATTCCAAGCATTGATAAATGAAGATCAACTGGATCTTAGAGATGGATCCAGGAAAGGGGTCATGGATGACTCCTATCAAAGACTATCTATTATGGGGAATTCTTCTTGAGTAGAGGAATAAGAGATGGCATATCCTCCGTGAAGCATCACTGCATAATTATGTTTGGTTCGTTCGACTCCATCGATACAAAACATTACTTTTGTATCCATCGATCCGAGACCCAATATTACATATCCATCAACACGAAGCACACCTTATGTAAGCTCATCTCGTATCGATAACCATCGATACAAAGTCTAACTTAGTGCATCCCATATCGATCTAGGAGAGGATCGATACAAAGAAATGGATCAAAAACGACCATCGACCATTGTTGCAACTCAAATTTCACATCAACCTAAGAGAGGATGGATATGAAGCTCGATCAAAAGAACTTGATAATGACCCGCAAATGTGCAAACATGAACAGGAGTCAGGTTAACATATGTGCATGTATGCCAAACTGTCATTCAATTTTCGAAGTTAACAGGAATTGAATTCTTACCTAGTGACGATCAGAACAATGAACAACAAATCGCTAGCGCTCAACACTCAATTACAAAAAACACCGCATGATCATTGACAATCAACAGTTCGACATCTACATTACTGAAGATCAATCAAAGGTTACATCTTTTGACAAAAAGATAGCAACTACTCAGCGATTCGGATAGAACTTTTCAGAATGAAGGTGGCATCTTTTCAAAGCACGTCATGTTTAGACAAGACGTACTTTAGGGGGCAAATGTTATCCCAACTTTTGGCAAGGTCGTGACACTATTGGTTGGAAACCAAAGATGGTCCGTCTCGAAGATCAGTTATACGCAGGTTCGCTGTGGATACTGACAAATTTTGTCCGAGTCCGAATCGAGCTACAATTGATATGGCATGACAAGCAAAGCTATGAAAGCCAACGTTCCAAATTTCAAGTCAATCGGAGTTCGTATGCTCAAGATATGATCG
The DNA here is from genome assembly GCA_030737815.1 of Allium fistulosum. Lineage (NCBI taxonomy): Eukaryota > Viridiplantae > Streptophyta > Magnoliopsida > Asparagales > Amaryllidaceae > Allium > Allium fistulosum. Next base: position 860,234,864 of record CM060907.1, read on the forward strand.
ATGCAAGTTTGAATTTGTTGAAGGCTGTCAAATTCGCATCGCTTCTGTTCGCATCGCTTCACTATTCACATTGATGGATACGAACTGTAGTTGTTTTCCTTAACTTGCATCGATCATAACTCAAAATCTACATGTCCAAACGCTATCAAATTTTCACAGGAGCTTGCCTAAACGTCAAGAATGTACCAGATAAATTTCAGCTAAAAAGGATTAATTCTTGATCGATACGAATTCCATTCGTATCGCTCCCAGATCGAGTCGAAACCACCTGAAATCGATCCCGTGGGCCCACCCACGTGAGAGAAGAAGTCCTCCGAGATCTAGGCGAGATATTTGCTGCCTACGCCTATAAATAGTGACCCTGGACCTACAGAAAATGGACTTTTTGGGAAGCTTCTACGCTAATACTCTACCAAAATCATTATTAATCTTCAGTTGTACTGTTGCAATCTCCTATAAACAGCGAGTGAAATTCAATAAACATAAGTCATTTCATAGTGGACGTAGGCAATACGCCGAACCACTCTAACTTCGTGTGTTTCTATGCATTTTCTTATCAGTTGATTAGTGTGTTTGTTAGATCTGCCTCATTTTGCATCTACTTTCTTCATTTTATCTCTTCAAACACATCCGAAGAGTGTTGTGTCCAATTTTGGTACAAACAGCAATGCAATGGTTCTAGGGTTTAAACCGGTAGATCCGCCCCTATTTTGACCCGCCAAGACTAGTTCCATTGAGTCGACATGATAGGTAGACACATGACCCATTCTTAAGAGCTTTGAGTCTAGGGTTGAGGTTTGGCTGACCCGCCCCAACCCGACCCGTACTATTGAGATCTCATAAAATTGCTTTACTACTATAACAATGATTTGTTAATTCTTTTATACATAAGTGGTTATAACATAAATATTCTAATGTTCCATTCAAGATATTATATGATTTTTATAATATTAAGTTGCATCACTAATAATTATATAATAATTTATACATTATTTCTTGAACCATTATCATACACCTCATTTTTATTACCTTACCTATCATTGTAAACACATTGATATCCATATTTATCGTATAATTTAGTGACAATCCCTCATACAACTGAAATAATTATATGTACATTAATACATAATTTTTAATGAAAATGTAAAGTCTTACCGGGTCAAGGAGCAGGGCGGGTCTACCCTGATCCATATGGGTTTCGGGTACGGGGTGAAAGTCCAAACCCACACCGGGGTCTACGGGGCGGATTTGGTGCAGAGTTTAAAAAACCCGAGGTGGGTCTTGGGCACAGAATACCCGCCCTATTGCCATCCCTACTAGATGATAAGTGTAGGGTACACTTATTGATTGAATATATGCACATGATTAATTTTGTGTAATATTGCTTATGTATATGATGTATTTTTGAGGATGACAAAGTGAAAGAAAAACTCGTTTCATGTTAGGGTGTGGTCTCACTATTGATGACCAGGGTAAAGATTTTACTCATACCAGAGTTTATGTCTGATCCATGTTTTTATTATTTCTCATAAACTATTGAGTACTCATTCAAGTATGCAGAGATTATTGATTGGATAAACATCTTTGGAAGGCCGAATAACAATTTCAAAGACAAAGTAGGAGGTTTATCTAGAGAATAAAACTGTTTAAATTTTTTCGCTTTGTGAATCAGAAAGTATAACTGGTTATGTGTTGTGTTGGCATCTCCATATGTCGGATACAATACCACTCTTATTTTCTTATTGCATTTAACGCTGCACGGAAATGGTTTGCATTAAAGTGTTGTAGTGAATTATGTACAATACACCATATTGTCCATTTTGTCACATCCCAATGCGGAAAATTTGACATGGTCTTGAACCATGGTAAAATCTTTTAATAAATGGCACTAGTGTAAGGCCGTAGCAATTTTGCAACGGTTCAGACACCCTTACCTCCCCTGTATCTCAAATACACTATGCCCCTTTTCACTGCATTACTCTTCAAACTACACTCGTTCCATACAACCCACCCTAATTCCATTCAATACAATTCTCAATCGCTCCACCCCATTCAACATCGCTCCGCCCCGTTCAATTTCTGTCGGTCGCAATCTTTCCACTCCGTTTAACTTCTGTCAAGCAATCGCTCCGCCCGGTCAACATCTATCGCTTGTGCTCCGCCCTGTTTACGTTATGTCGCTCGCAATCACTCTGCCTAGCCAGGATTCCCCGTGTTAACCGAAATCGACAGGGTAGCAACTATTTTGTGGCATGATTGTTAACCAACGTCACCACTTTTTCATCATTTCTCAGGTGTTTTCAAAAATAAATTTGGCTCTCATGAAGAATCAAACATCACCATCTAACTAAGAATGTGAATCGAAGGTTTCTAATAAAACCCCTAACGTTTGATTTCATGTCATGTAAATGCTATTTAAAGTATACTATTACTTACAAATTGCTTTTACTTGATTTAGTTTTGTGAAATTAGGGAATTTTCATTCTTGACCGGACATTTAACTACAAGGTTTAATTTTGTAAAAGTGAAGAGTGTTGAATTGCTTAATTTCCCAAATATGGTCATGGTTGATCTTATTAGTTGTGCTGATTTTGCTATTGATTTTTAGTTTGGCTTGTTCATAAAAAGTATTCTTTCTTTTCTAAAGAATGAAGAATGTTTACTGAATCATAATTTTATAACTGTCCTAATTATGGTAGTTCACATATTAAAAATTGTTCCTAAATTTTAATTTCCTAATTTTGACCCGTAACTTCTATAACTGTAGTACTGTTTGTTGAATATATTACCTTGCATTTGTTTGAGAGATTTAATATATGATTTGGGAAAAAGAGACTGTTTATCGACTGAAAACCTTTATAACAATAATCGTTATGGTAGTTTACAATATTTACAGTCATAAAACAGAGCTTACTTATTTTTATTGCATATTTTATATTCTAACATTATCTTAAATATTTGCAACCTATTACCTTTCACAGGGACGGATCTATTTAGTATTTGGGGCGGGCGACTGCCCACCCAAAAAAAACAACGTAAAAAAAAGGAAAAAAAGGACGCGTCCTGTTCTTCTCCCATCACTCAAGCTCCTCCAGATTCGACGATCGCTCGCAGTCGCTCCCCCTTCTGGCCTTATCCAGCGGCAGCCAGCGACTCTGGCTCCAGTTTTAGCCTCCAGTCCTCCTTCTCCAGTCTCCAGGAAAACCTAGTAATATTGCCACACTCTCGGAGTTAAATATGGAGTTAGTTAAAACAAAAAAGGTTGAAAGATATCCCCTAGTTCATATATTGATTTGCCTTGTTTTAACTCTTCCAGTATCGACTACAACTACCGAAAGAGCATTTTCAGCTATGAAGTTAATCAAACACCATTGCGCAATAAGATGGGTGACAATCTGCTTGGAAATCACATAATAATATACATTGAAAGTGAAATTGCTAAAAACATTAATGTTGAGACGATTGTAGATGAATTTGATTTTCGTGAAGTTCGTAGAGCATGACTTAAGTAGGATATTTGGTAATTTAAGTTTTTTTGTTTAAGGATTTTTGTGAAAATTCTCTATGTTAATGGAACCAATCGAACTTAATTATTTTTATTATCATGAATGCGATGAAATTAATTATATTAAAACAGTTTAGTTTTATTATTATTTAATTTTCTTTTATTATTCGCCCACCGCAAAATAAATTCCTGGTTATGTCCCTGACCTTTCACATTTTTCTCCACTGGAATTATAAGCTCACCCTCATTTGATTTTTCATCAGTTTGCACTCCGTCTCTTCCCACAGCTCTTTCTTCTTCATTAAAGTTTTATCGGTTAATTTATTATTGATTGCCAACTTCGACACCAATCAGCATCAGTTATGCTATTTATTGGATGGTGATTTAACAAACTATTGTCTGAACTTTCAAACCAAGTAACAATTCTTTCCAACCATGTAAAACAACTCCTCTTTGTTGATGAATTTGTTCATATTTCTAATTTATAAGAAAGATCCATACATCAACTATTTTTTTTAATAATTCTTCTATCTAAGGTTCTCGATATGATAAGATTAAGGATTTACCAATTTGTCCTTTAATCGTTTCCGACTCTCCATTGATATTTTGTTGCTGTAATTCACCATCTCCCTCTGCTTCCAAATATTTTGTATGTCCAAATGTTCCTTTATATGTAATGTGTATAACATGGATGGTAGAATATATGGTTTTTTCAATGTTTGAATGAGGCTTCATATTAGGATTAGGAAAAAAAATACAATTAAACAGTGCAAGTTGTTTGTCAAATGAAAGTTCTTTGATTTTTTTATAATGAATAACCTTTTTTACTGGCTGCAGTTCTTATGATTTAACATGCCAACTATATATGAGCATTGATTTCTCCACCTAGCCGATCAGTTACTAAATGATTGCATATATCTAATTCCTACAATATATGCTTTTCTTAATACTTGTTTAATTTTAAATTAAATCATTCTAATTTTCAACTGCTTTGTTAATATAAAATCCACATGGAAGATCTTTATTAAACAGACGATTTAGTTTCTAAATTATTGAGAAAAGTGAGAAATATACAATAAATATGCACAAGAGTGGCTAAATGTAGTTTATTTTAAATGAATTTTTTTTTCAGTATAATTTTATTAGCAAGCGGTTGCTAACGGTTATATCTGTTATTCTCATGGTTAGTACAAACTCACAATGTCATCATTCTTTTGAATAAAAAGAATTAAAACAGTCTAATCAACCGACTTTAGATCATTTTGCAGCTACAACCAAATATTTTGGCTTCTTTGATTCTTATATTAGCTAGTCTCCTAACTATTTCATTAATTCCGACTTATCCTTGAAAATCAAAGAGCATTAAATATTGACGACTGATATTTCCTATTTGATTGAACCATATATGCATACCCGATCTATATTCCATATTTATTTTTTTTGTGTTCATGGTTGCCACTATAAATAAAATTTTTATGTATAATAATTTATAAGTAAAAGCAACATTAAGGAGTACAATTTTTTGTAGTAGTTAAAGCTCTTCAATTTTTTATATTATGATGGTTCCAATTTCATGCGCAATATGTTTAGCATCTGGAATTGTGCTACATTCATGAAAAGTTGGTTACATTGCATAATAAAGTCAAGTTCCCATCAATCTTATCTTCTTTTTATGTGAAAAAGGTACGCGTTAGGCTGAAAATAAATATATCTATGTATCATGTACCCATATATAATTGCAGGCAAACATCAGGGACAGATCTATTTAGTATTTGGGGCGGGCGGCTGCCCACCCCAAAAAAAAAACAACGTAAAAAAAAGGAAAAAAAGGACGTGTTCTGTTCTTCTCCCATCACTCAGGCTTCTCCAAATTCGACGATCTCTCGCAGCCGCTCCTCCTTCTGGCCTTATCCAGCGGCAACCAGCGACTCTGGCTCTAGTTTTAGCCTCCAGTCCTCCTTCTCCAGTCTCCAGGAAAACCTAGTAATATTGCCACACTCTCAGAGTTAAATATGGAGTTAGTTAAAACAAAAAAGGCTGAAAGATATCCCCTAGTTCATATATTGATTTGCCTTGTTTTAACTCTTCCAGTATCGACTACAACTACCGAAAGATCATTTTCAGCTATGAAGTTAATCAAAACACCATTGCGCAATAAGATGGGTGACAATCTGCTTGGAAATCACATAATAATATACATTGAAAGTGAAATTGCTAAAAACATTGATGTTGAGACGATTGTAAATGAATTTGATTTTCGTGAAGTTCGTAGAGCATGACTTAAGTAGGATATTTGGTAATTTAAGTTTTTTTTGTTTAAGGATTTTTGTGAAAATTCTCTATGTTAATGGAATCAATCGAACTTAATTATTTTATTATCATGAATGCGATGGAATTAATTATATTAAAACAGTTTAGTTTTATTATTATTTAATTTTCTTCTATTATTCGCCCACCGCAAAATAAATTCCTGGTTACGTCCCTAGCAAACATACATACATACATACCATATAATTGCACACAAACATACATAGATACACATACATACATACATATATTTATATTTATATTCATACACATAGAAACGAAAGCTAGATGCTTATTATATATTTGAGTACTTTGAGTACCATGATATTTTTGGTTTTGGGAAAACACATTTGATTTATATTCTTTGCTGATAACAACATCCTTACAAAGATCTTCCATTTTTTCATGAATTACTTATTTTGATGGTTACAGCTTTTAAGTATTCATGACATGACTATTAAATTTAAAGCATTGTACCTTGTATGGTTGTTAGCTATACAACCAGAATTCTCCATCTTCACCTATTTGAAATGCAAGAGGTGCGATTCGATGTTTTATCGATTTGGTTGTACTAATTTGTTTATAAGAAAATTGGCTTATAATTTTGGTACTTTGCCATAGCCACTATGTGTGTAGCTTATCAAATACACTGCTTTTTCATATTTCTTTGAAGAAACAACAAATTATGCAGGTATACACTCCGCTGATCCATAAAATTCCAGAAAAGGTTATGCAATTTCGATAAACCATGTTATACCTATAGTTATTTTTCATGTTTCTTTTTACCATTATTATATACTAATCAAGATCCTATAAAATATTATTTCTTATGTGATTTAACATGCCAACTATATTTGAATATTAATTAGTTTAGGTTGCTACTTCGGTACTAAATGGTTATATGTATTTACTTCTTATAATAGGTAGTTTTCATATTGTTTAATTGATTTTGAGTTGATCCTTGAGAATAACAGTGCAACGTACAAATAAGTGGAAGAATTTGGTTATTAATTTCCTTACTTATAAATAATATTAAAAGTATGTTTTCTTCTTTAATATCAACTCAAATATTTTCATAGCTGAATTTCTTAACTTTTCCAAATGCAAAATGACGTACATTTGCTCATTTTTATTTATGTGAAAGGAGAGAAGAGGAATAGATAAGTAAATGAAGCAAAATGTAATGCTTTATTATGGTACAATATTCACTTCGATATGTTTTATAATTTTACTATTGTTCTTCCAAATACTTTGAGATTGAGAAAAAACATTGATGAATTATTATACATTATCTACAACAACAACTAAGTCATTATTCCGAAACAAGTTAGGGTCGGTTGGAGATAGAACCCAAAACTAAATGACAAGGCCAATTTAAAAGTCATAACAACAACAACAACAATAACCATGATAATAATAATGAAATAAAGTCAAATAAGTAAACAAATAATAATAATAACAAAGTAAAATAAAAATAAAGATTAAAAAACAAAAAAAACCATGATGATAAAAACAGTAGTAGTAATAATGCTACTAGTAGTAATATTGATCGAAGACCAAAACTACGTCTTAGGCTTCTATTCACTAGTCCTATAATCTAAAACTTATAACACTACCCCTAAACTAACCCTAAGCAAAAAACTTCTAGCTCATGGTTCTGGTACGTGGATCGCTAACTTCCACACGCTCCTGTACGACACCAGCCCTTCGAATATATTTCAATCCTTCAAGTCTCTTTTTACAACTTCCTCCCATGTTAATCTTGGTCGACCTCTATCTCTCTTTGAGCATTCGACGCAGTCCATAATTCCAACATGCATAGGTGTCTCGAAAGGCCTCCGTTGGAGATGTCCAAACCATCTTAAGCGGTGTTGGACTAGCTTCTTCTCAATTGATGCTACTCCAAGTTTGTCACGTATATCGGCATTTCTAATTCGGTCTCTCTTTGTATGACCGTGGCTCCATCGTAGCATATGCATCTCTGTTACACTTATCTTCTGGATGTGTTGGCTTTTAGTAGGCCAACATTCTGCACCATACAACATCGCAAGCTTGATCGTCGTCATGTAGAACTTTCCTTTAAGCTTCTATGGGATTTTCCTGTCACAGAGAATGCCAGACGCATGTCGCCATTTCACTCATCCCGCTCGAATTCTAAAACTAACATATTCATCAATCTCATCATCATACTGCAACATTGATCCTAAATATCAAAAGGATTCCTTCTTGGGCATTACTTGCCTGGCTAGAGTGACATCTCCATCCTTTGATCTAACACCGCTAAACTTGCACTTCATATACTCTGTTTTAGTTCTGTAAGCCTTAAACCCCTTGATTCTAAAGTCTGCCTCCACAGCTCCAATTGTCTATCAACCTCAATCTTACTTTCGTCAATTAGCATAACATCATCAGCAAAGGTCAATGTTCGTTAATTGATCCGCACCGGGTCTACACTGACCCATATAGGTTTTGGGTACGTGATCATACTGCAACATTGATCCTAAATATCAAAAGGATTCCTTCTTGGCATTACATATCCAACCAGAGTGACATCTCCATCCTCTGATTTGACACCGCTGAACTTGCACTTCATATACTCTGTTTTAATTCTGCTAAGCCTAAAACCCCTCGATTCTAAAGTCTGCCTCCACAGCTCTAATTGTATACCCTTCGTAATCTCATCCATCATTAGGACAAAAATGTAGGGGCTCAAGTCTGACCCTTGGTGTAATCCTATGTAAATAGAAAAGTCTCGCATACTCTGACACTAGTCACAACATCATCGTACATGTCCTTTATAAGGGTAATGTACTTTGTTGGGACTCTTTTCTTTTCCAGAGCCCCTCAATTAACCTTTCTCGGTACTTTGTCATTGAAAGGGAGTGCAGATTAAGGATCTTAAGGCTAATTTAACACTAGAGGGTGGGTGAATAGTGTTTAATGGATTCTAAGACTTATATGGACTAAATTAAAATTATGACACAAACAAATGCAGAACTTAATCACAGAATAATCACAGAATCAAACACAGATGCATAAAGTAAATAAAATGTAGTAAAAGGAAAGAACACACCGGATTTTATACTGGTTCGGAGTTACCCTACGTCCAGTCCTGTACCAAGGCAGGATACCTCATACAGATTTTTATTATACCAAAGTCGATATTACAATCCTCAATTTCTAAAGGCCTTGAGGTACCCTCCTGACTCACGAGTCCGGGGCAAACTCTCTTGATTTACGGGCCACAAGATTACCCAATTGATTTCCAAGAACAACCACACCTTATAGAGAGACTCGATAAACTTTTGATTACAAATTGATCCTATAACTATGAATAGCACTTTGATCTTTGAGAGAGGGCAGCGAATCAAACAAGAATGAGATTCTAATTTGATTCACTTGAGAATTCGGCAGAATTTCGGCACGATCTTAAAAATATGAAAATTTTAGAATATGGATTTGTGGAGAAGGAGTGAACAAAATAAGAAAATAGTTAGTTAAAAAATTCATTTGTGAAGGCTATTTATAGACCAGTAACGGTCATAACCATTCCTGAAGAGATTTAAACAAATAGACACTTCTTTTGAAAATCGAAACTTTTGAACTCAACGGCCACCATGTTCACATGGGGTATCTTATGATGTCGACATCCCTTTGTTAAAAATAGTGTAAAATTTGTTTTGAAAATGGTATTGAAAGGCAAACAAGATGAAATGATTCTGGAGTAAAATAAACTAATTTTCCTATGTTTTAAAATAAAGAAAAGTAGAAAAATATATTTTTAGAATGTATATATAAATTTGATTTTAAATCTCAAGTGTATATATAGATATATTATCAAAGATCAGAAGATAGTTTTAAAACAAACGAAGTTTAAAACAAGAGTTTATTAAAAATCAAAACAAAGAATATTTTAAGGCTAAAACATCTTTTTGAAAATCATTTGAAAAGGTAATTTTTAAGGCTAAAACATTTTGAAAAGAAGTTTTGAAAATCATTTTGAAAAATCATTTACCATTTTGAAGTAGTTTTGCAAGCTTCTTCCTGCAGAATATCTCATCACATCAGGACTCGAGAACTTGTACAAAACCAGGATGTTCGTGGGTTTGTAAGCCACTTGTCGTAGGTTTGTAAGCTACTTATCGTGGGTTTGTAAGCCACTAAGAAGGTAGAAATGGATTCCATCCCAAATGAAATTTGGAATGAAGATTTCTGTGCTATTATGAAGTTTTAACAATAAACTAGACACATATCTTGAAATCTTGATCTTGATACTCACGAGTCTTCAAACTTGATTTCTTCATTCTTGATCTTTATACTGTACAGTCTTCAATAATCAGTACCTGCCTTATATATATCCTGCATAATAACATTCATATATATCTAGACAATAGTGTTAGTATATAAGTTATAACAAAATAAGTTACAAAGGTTGTTGTTATCAAAACCACTATCTCCAATTCCTAACAATCTCCCCCCTTTTGATGATGACAACCTTATAAAATATACTTCGATCATACCATTACTCCCCCTTACACCAACAACTTCCCCTTACTCCAAGCCTACTATTTTATATAACTTCTCCCCCTTTGTCATCAACAAAAAAATAACCTATAAACCTTGAACTTAACAGAAAATGAGATAAACAAACATATAACATAAGAATAATAACTATGTATGAGTGAAATATAGCATCCTAAGTTAAATGGAATTCAAGATTTTATACACCAAAGATTGTTTTTAGAAGAACATTAGTTTTATTAAGATAACATTTATATACAAATTAACAAACCAATATATAATCAAGAAAGAGAAAAATGAAAAACGCTTAATGAGTACCCTTAACTATTGGTGGTTTATGGACCGAACAATTTGGATAGTGGAGACAAAAGTTTCCACGTTGTTCGACCAAGTTCCCATTAGCGTCAAAAAGGACCTCTCCAACGTAAATCACGCCATCGTCTTTGTCCATATGAATATCCGGATTCGACAGAGGATGTTCTTCTTCTTGATCCTCTTGTGGTTCTTCTAAAGGCTCTTCTTCTTCAGAATCCATGGTTTGTGATGATTCTTCGATGACAATGGGATTGGCATGGTTATCCATAAGGAATTTCTGTAAATTCCTAAGAATTTTTCCTTGCCTATCTTGTTCTCTAGCCATTCGCAGTTGACTTACTTGAATTTCCACCATCACTTGAAGCAAATCTTTCATCTTCCCTTGTAATTTGATGACTCGTACGTGTGTGGAATGTTGGAAAGACCAGAATGAGGAGAAGTGGGTGAAGAAGGTTCGTTATTAGTAGAGGAAGCCATTAATTTACTGTTTTAGAAGTTTATTACAGTGAATAGAACAAAGAAAAGGAGTAAAAGTTGAAATATATAAATATATACCAAATAACTAATTTTAGAGGGAAATTTAAATTTGAAAATCTCGGCATGTATGTCGACATAGGGGGATGGGTCATGTCGACATGCTCGGTTCAATTTTTGAGAAATTTTTATTTATATTAATTATTAACTATACTTGTATTATTTATAATTTATATTTCAGTTAATGAACATATACCTAATTCTCTTCTAAATTTAGTAAAGTTTTTGTTCATTTAATGGTTTGGTTAATATATCAGCAATTTGTTTTTCAGTATTAATATATTCAAGAATTATGACTTCTTTACTTATATTATCTTTAAGAAAATGATGTTTAATATCAATATGTTTTGTTCTAGCATGATGAGTTGGATTTTTAGATAGGTTTATTACACTAGTATTATCACAATAAATTGGTGATTTAGTAATAGTTAATCCAAAATCTTTTAAAGTTTGTTGCATATATATAACTTGAGAACAAGCCAAAGCAGCAGATATATATTCTGCTTCAGTTGTTTACAAGGATACAGTGTTTTGTCTTTTACTAAACCAGAACACCAGAGAATGTTCTAGAAAGTGACAAGTTCCACTTGTACTTTTTTGGTCTGATTTACAACCAGCATAATCAGCATCACAATATGAAATTAAATCAAATACATCATTTTTAGGGTAAAATAAACCATAATCTAAAGTATGTTTTACATATCTTAAAATTATTTTAACAGCTTTTAAGTGAGTTTCTTTAGGTTGATATTGGTATCTTGCACAAAGACAGACACTATGCATGATGTCAGGACGACTTGTTGTTATATAAAGCAGCGAACCAATCATTCCCCTATATAATTTTTGATCAACATCTTTTGATTTATCTTCTTTACTTAAAGCTACATTAGTTGTCATTGGAGTTGGTTTCCGACTAGAAGTGGTCAATCCAAATTTATTAATTAAATCCTTAGCATATTTTTCTTGACTAATGAAAATTCCTTTATCTATTTGTTTGATTTGAAGTCCTAAGAAGAAACTTAGTTCTTCCATATGACTCATTTCAAATTCTTTAGTCATATATCTGAAAATTCTTTATTCATTATGTTATTAGTTGATCCAAATATTATATCATCTACATATATTTGTACTAATTGAATATCATTTGTGTTTCTTTTAATAAAAAGAGTTGTATCTATTTTACCAATTTCAAAACTAGATTGTAGTAAATAAGATCTTAGTCTTTCATACCAGGCTCTAGAAGATTGTTTCAGACCATATAAAGCTTTCTTTAATTTATATACATGATTTGGAAATTTATTATCTTCAAAAAGTAGAGGTTGTTCAAAATAAACATCTTCTTTTACAAAACCGTTTAGAAAAGCACTTTTAACATCCATTTGATATAACTTGAAATTATTGAAGTTTGCGAAAGCAAGTAGAATCCTTATAGCTTCTAGTCTTGCTACGGGTGCAAAGGTTTCGTCATAATCAATTCCTTCTTCTTGACAATAACCTTGTGCAACTAAACGAGCTTTATTTCTCACGACCTCACCAAGTTCATTCATTTTATTTTTATAAACCCATTTTGTTCCAATTATACTTTTATCCTCAGGTCTAGGAACAAGTTCCCAAACATCATTTCTGGTGAAATGATTCAATTCTTCTTGCATAGCAAGGATCCATGAATCATCAGATGATGCTTCCTTTGGATTTAAGTTCAATAGTTGATATAAAGCTACATTACTCATACTATTTAGTTGATTTCTTGTTTTAACTATAGATTCAATATGTCATAGTATATTTTCTACAGGATGATCTTTTAATAGTCTAATTCTTTTATTAGGTTGAATAATTTCACAATTAGTTTCATTAGGTTCATTATTTAAAGTTACAAAATCTTCTTCATCTTCTATTTGTACAGTATCTTTAAAATTTTCATCAAAAGTTACATGCATTGTTTCTTCAATAGTGTTAGTTCTTAAATTATAAACTCTAAATGCTTTACTTCTATTAGAATATCTGATAAAGATACCTTTGTCGGATTTAGGTTCAAATTTATCTAAATTATCTTTTGTATTAAGAATAAAACACTTACTACCAAAAACTTTAAAATAAGCTACTATGGGTTTCTTATTGTAAGTAATTCATATGGTGTTTTAGTTAATGGTCTAATTAAAATCCTATTTAATATATAACAAGCTATAGCGACTGCTTCAGCCCAAAAGTTTTTAGGTAAGTTACTATCAGAAAGCATTGTTCTAGCACACTCTTGAATCGTTCTATTCTTACGTTCTACCACTCCGTTTTGTTGTGGAGTTCTTGGAAAAGAGAAATTATGAGTAATTCTTTTTTGATTACAGAAATTCCCAAAATTTTCATTTTCAAATTCTCCACCGTGATCACTACAAATAGTGTTTATTTTTAAAGAAAATTGATTTTGAATTCTTTTAGCAAAATTCTTAAATAATTCAAAAGCATCACTTTTAAGTTTAAGAAAAATTGTCCAAGTACATCTAGAATAATCATCTATAATTACAAAAACATATTTATTGTGATTAATTGATTGAACTTGAGATGGACCAAATAAATCTAAATGAAGTAATTCTAATGGTTTAGAAGTAGAAATCATATCTTTTAATTTAAATGAACTTTTCTTAAGTTTTCCTAATTGGCAAGCATCACATATACTATCTACTTTAAAGTTTAACTTGGGAAGACCTTTAACTAAGTCAAGTTTTGATAACTTAGATAACAGTTTGAAATTTAAATGACCAAATCTTTTATGCCAAATCCAAGGGTCACTTGTATTAGCCAAAAGACATAAGTTATCATTTGAAACTTTCATACTAAGGATGTAAATGTTTTTCTTCCTAATTCCTTCAAAGATAATATTTGACTTATTATCTTCGATGTGACACTTACCTTTTCCAAATTTAATTTTAAATCCTTTATCACATAGTTGACTTATACTATGCAGATTACGTTTTAAATTCCTAACTAGCAAAATATCAAAAATAAGAGGAGTTGTAGAATTACCGACATTGCCGATGCCAATCACATATCCTTTTGAGTTGTCTCCAAAGTTGACCAATCCACCATCTTGATATATAATGTCATTGAGTATCTCGGGATTTCCAGTCATATGCCTTGAACAGCCACTATCAAGTATCCATTTATCTGTAACGACCCGACTTTCCAGACCCGGAAAATCGAACCATTTGAGTTAAGAAGAAGAGGTAGAAGAAGAAGAAAAATAGGAAACAACAACAGAATCTCACATACGCAGCGGAATAAACTATAATAGGTAATAACAGATCTTTACACAAAAAGAAATCTATATCTGTTTATATATACATCATCCAAATACATCATCAGAGTACATCACATCCATAACATACAACTGAATACACAGCGGAAAAATAATAGCAAGTACGAGAGTACGTATCGTCATCCAGCTCGTCTCCTGAGCTCCACAACATCATATCCTGTAACCTATAATACTCGGTCTGACCCGAGCATCATATAAAACAATACCCGAGTCAGTCTGGAATACCAGCGTGAGAAAATCACACTCAATTGATTATTAAAGTTTCAAACCCTTTGAAAACAAAAGCATCTCGTAAGACCACGCCACAAATAAACATGTCGGGTTTTTACCTTACGATAGCTAAAACACTTTTTATCAAATTCCTCTGATATTATAATAGTGTCTATATACAAATACTTATTAAAATAGCTGAAATTGTTACATTATTAAATTCCAGCATACTAACCACAAAAGTGGGTAATACAAACAAATACCGTACAAGGCACGTAGGAAGAATGGATTTCCAACGAATGACTAGGCACTAGGGTACCACCTGTCACAGTACGTGGCCTAGATCACAGTACCGAGGAGTACGCCCGCTCCCCTGCAACACAAGAACGAAATCACCTATGGGCAATTCCAAATATGATCACCCCACGGTTGGGATCAGCAACCGCACCACTAAGCCGAAATAAAAGGAACCTCTAGACAGGGATGACCATACTCTCCAGTGGGCGCTACCCACGAAGCCTTGCTGCATAACCCCTGATTTTCAGTCATTCCCGGTTGATGAGGCTTGAGGCTAAACGATACCTTTATAGAACGTTTCACTTAGAATGCCCATCGTCCACCTGACGATGTTTCGCAAGCATTCATCCATACAAGTCCGTCCCGGGTTTGAACGGAACCGAAGGCACTATTCCTACTACATCCATTTTGGAAATATCCTAAGGATTAGTAGCGACTAGCCCTTGCACTTCACAGCTCCATCTTCGACTCCGAACATGTTACACGAAACGTAAATAATCGGATCGAAGTGGTATTCGAGTCTCCAGACCTAGAATCCCGGTATACGGAAACCCGATCCCGGTCTCTTCGAAACGATCAACGCATTTGGCCAATATTGATAGTCGGTTATTTAACTATCAATTAACATCCACAAGCAACCATCACACAATAAATAATTGTCCCAAATTATTTATTTATTTCAAATATCTTTGCAAGATATATTTCCAAATTTTCAAAGCTCATTTGAAAACAATTTCAAAACAGTTTCCGCTTACGGAATACATTTCTCAAATATTTATTTTCTCTGAAACACCAAGTACAAAATACTTTAGATTTAAAAATAATTTAAAAGCACTTTATTATGAATATATTTTATAACATTGAAATCAAACTACTTTAATACTTTATTAAAAATATATACTTTAAAATAAACCACTTTATAAATATAAACTAAATTTCTCCCTTTAAAACATAATAGCAAATCACTTTTTATATAATTACTACAATAATAGATTTTTGAAAATACTTACTTAGGAAATTAACATTTTAGAAATAATCAATTTTTTAAAATATGCTTTTTAAAACATACTAGAACTTTTAACTTATATTTAAAATTGCTTTGAAAAACGTACTTTACAATCCAAGAAAATACACTTCTCTTCACATCTTTTAATAATAAATCAACATTTATTTTTAAACCAATTCATATTCCTTTTATAAATTCCCACCTTGAATTTATATTTCAAATATCCTTTGATATTCCATTTCACTTTATAAACCCAGTTTATATCTCCAAAATCTCATTTCTCTTTACATTCCAAATCCCAAAATATTTAAATCAATTTACAACTGATTTTCCAATT
Source organism: Allium fistulosum (assembly GCA_030737815.1). Taxonomy (NCBI): domain Eukaryota; kingdom Viridiplantae; phylum Streptophyta; class Magnoliopsida; order Asparagales; family Amaryllidaceae; genus Allium; species Allium fistulosum. Next base: position 860,251,206 of record CM060907.1, read on the forward strand.
TATTTTACTTTGAAATAAATTTCCTTACTTAATCCATTTATTTCCAAATTCATTAACTTCCAGATTTTATTTCTCATTATGATTTAAAATCTTTAAACTGAAACACAAGTTTCAGATTTCCCAAATTCCTTCTTTATTTTTAATTACATTAAAACATTGAATTAAAATAAATTTTTATCTCTTTAAATAACATCACATAAGTTTTCTTTAAATTCACCATTTCTCTGTTTATTCTAAATTCCTCTTTTCCATATTTAATTTATTCGAATTCACTAGAATTACTTAACTTAATTTTACTCTTTTATTTCTTCCCAAAAATCCAATTCAATTGCCTTTGATAACTCATTATACTGGGAAATTCAATCCAACCAGATTTATCCAATATAAATCATCACAGGGTATCAACAATCATATCACAGAATATTTAAACAAAATTAAATATTTTGAGGAATCCAGTTGGATCCCTCCAACCTGTTTTCATGCATCCACAGATGTTAGCACAATACCAATTCCACTTCGAGGTGGAATATCGCGGTATATGGGTTTAAATATAAAATCACCCGCTATTATGCGGCGCATAGGGTCTCATCCGCTATATGATGTGGGAATATCAACAACTCCAATATATACATATGCCAATATGTATATATTGCTATATACTACTATATATATAGTATCACATCAAACCAAATCAATCATTCAATCAATTATTTAAATTTAACCATTTAAATTAAAATTAAAATTCAACCGAGTGAGATTAACTCACCTTTGCCGTTAAATTTGCAATCCACTTCATTCTCGACTTGGTTTATCCAGTTTTGACCTTGAATAAATATTAGATTCACTAACTCTCAAATTAATCAAACAAATTTATTTATTTTTTCGGAGCCTCATTTATACTTGTAAAAATAATCTATATAGATTAAAAATCAGATTTTTACATAAACTCTACAAACATTTGGGATTTCTAATTTCCAAAATCTTATCTATATATATCTCTGTTTATCTATACATTTTCTTTCTCTGTTAATAACCTTATATACATTTTTCTCTTCAAATAGCAGATTTACTGAGTATGTTTATTTATTTTATTTATTTATTTTTAAAAGCAAGTTTATCGAAAATCGAAAGAAGGAAAGGAACGAATACCTCACCGATGACCAGAACACCGAGCCTTCCACTAAAGCTTCAACCTCGGCTACCCACTCTCTCGTGCTCAGTCGAGTCACGACCCCAATTCCCAAAACTTCACGAGCGAACTCAACCGCAAACCAAATTCAAACGTCGCGACCTCCTCTGGCACTGACGCCGCCTCGCCGAACCCAAAACTCGACCACCAGATCCTTGCACGCGTGTACTCCCCAGGGAAACCCTGACCCAAAACGACGTAGCGCCCACCCTAGCTCGATCGAACTTCTCGATCTCGAGCTTGAACTGGCGGTAGAAGAAATAAGTCGCGACCACCATATTCACGATCTCGACCTGGAATTTAACTGGAGATGGGGACGATTTTCTTCCTGGTGATTTCGAATTTATTTGGCTGCTTCGAATTGATTTTGCGACACTGAAGTTTTTTTTCTCAGAGGAAGACGAATTTGTTTCGATTTGAATAGGAAGTGTGCGACCATCTGATTTTTGATATTTAGAGGAGACGCGTGTTTATTAGGTAGGACACGTGTTATACCAAGAGAACATGTGTTTGAGAGAAGAGAAGGTTGCTGAGAAAACTTTTGTCAAAACAATTTTGAATATAAATAATATTTAAATCTAAACCGTCTCTAACCACGCAAACTCAAAATCTCGACCTCCTATCGATGCGTGTCGCTAGGCGTTTATAAGGTTAAACCCCTATTCTGAACGAAATGGAAAAGGTTTCGAGTCCTAACTCGGTCGTATGGAGAAGATAGCTTTTTAAACCAGTTATTATATTGGATTTCCGATATAAATTTCAACACGTTTATATACCGTATGCTTACATAACCACTCCAAACGCTCCGAAATTTAAAATCCGATAATAATACAATATTACGGATCCAATGGAACTGGTTTCGTCGAATTCCGAGACTGTGCCTCAGAAGGCTATTTTCAAATTCAATTTAAACGATATATTTTTAAAACTGAACAAAACACTTTTAAATTCAATTTTAAAAGTTCAATTGTTCTCGGTATTATTAATATAAATTTTACAAGCCTTCAAATAAATTTTTAACAGGCTTAGAAATCAAGATTCAGTAATTTACCCAATTTTTTATTGTTTAATTCAATAATCTATCATCCAATAAATACTGTATATTTGAAAATAAAGTTAAAATTTAACCTTCGAATATTTAAAATAAATTAAATATTCCCATTTCAAATATACAAAAATTCCGGGTCGTCACATTCCTCCCCCCTTAAAAGAATTTCGTCCCCGAAATTACTAGTTAGGAAGAATGTCCCATATCCCATTAGCTATTTCCCAAATTCAAACAGTTTTAACAATACCCAAACAATCTTTTATTAATGATACACTAAGCATATTCTTAACTTTTCAAATTAGCTATAAGTTTCCCAAACAATATCACTTACTTATCAATTCAAATTTTAAATTGTCAAAAAATTTTCTAACTCTCTAAATTTCCGAAAATTTTTGCCAGCGTCTACTTTACGCGGCTAGCTCGGTACTACTACAAAATGGCTCTACGGCCTCCCAATCTCAAAAAGAAAACAAAAAGCCAAGTGGCAGATCCAAAACCCAATCAAATTTCATATAGAAATTCAAATACATACCTTTTGTCGGGCCATTAAATTTTATCTTCTAAAATCAAAAATCCTAATTTATCCATTGCTTTTATACACCTGTATATCCTACTAAGCAATAATATACAATCACAATTACAAAGTCATTTTATACTTTCCTTTACAAATTTTCAATATTTGTTTTACTTAAGCCCGTACGATGCACATATATCATCTGTACGCAATATCACATTCGATCGCTCAATCGATCACACAATTTCACTTCCGAACTAGTATCGTCCACCCGACTTCCTAGTGCGGACTCAGATCTGGTTTCTTGATCAGAAACCGTCATTCTCCTTGCATAGCCACCAACTATGATAGAGAATATCCAGAATCAATCAACAATCCATATCCGGGCTCGCCATTGAAAATCGAGTGAAAAATCCTGATTCGGATCGATAAAACTATCTCGAAATTCTATGTTCGACATCTGGACCAAATAGCTATGCGAATAAATAATATACGTACACCTTACGTAATTAGCCCAATTGATTATCAATTTCATCAATTCTCTTTTATTCACATTCCTTTGATTGTTATCCACTTATTCACAACTCTTCCATTTCACGACTTCAGTTTTAGTCTTCATTCAACTATTCACTTAGTATATTTCCAATACCAATTACTAAGTATATTTCCAATACCAATTTTCTTAAGAATTTCATTCTTCAATTCTTAAGTTCAATATAAATTTTCTTATATTTATTTACTACTTCATTTCCAATTTTTTTTTTCTTAAATTCAATTCATCTCCAACTTCCAAAATTTGAATTTTATTTAGCTCGAAAACAATCCAAGTTAATTCATTCAATAACTATTTCTCACTTATTTAAACCACTCCTCTGTTTGAGTTCAGTTTCCATTCAACATTTACTTAAGTCAATATTTAAGTTTGTTTCTATTTATCCAACCCTTTAAAGTTTTATTTCCATCTTTCATTTGATTTTTATTTAATCAAATTCCATCCATTTATTTATTTAATATAATTGGTTTATTCACTCAATCATTATGAATTTTAATTTCCATACTCAATTCATCTGGAATTATTTTATTAATAACCAGGTCATTTCCAATTTATTTCCTTATTTGGATTTCATTCGCAATTCAAACCATCACTATGTTAATCCAATTTCATTAACTCACAATTCAATTTCATTAACTAATTTATTATCTAATTAGTTCCTCTGCTGGTTAAAATTAAATACTTGTTTTTTTAATTCCAAATATCACTTCACTTAATTTTCTTAAGTTCAATTTATTTTATAATTCAAGTTTGGATTTATTTAAAAATTAAGATTGCTCATCTTAGTCGTTTCCATTTGATAATTACAATTTCAAATTATAACTCTTAATGGTTCAAAGAAATGAATTCCCATTTATGACTTACAATTTCATTTCTATTCATAAGTTTTAATTTATTTACTTAAGATCTAGGACTATTTATTTAAGTCCATTTCCATCTTTATAATCAAATTTCAAATTATTATACTTAAGAATATGAATTTCTTTATACAATTATAAGCATTTTACATTACCTTTATATCCAATTCAATTCGAATTCAACTTATTTACATTTAATTCAATTCCAATTCTCAATTTTTATTTAACTTATCTTAAGTTAAATTCAAATATATTTTATTCACCTTCATATACTCGAATTAAATCTTAATTCTAGGATACAAATTTTATACAAGTTTTACAATTCATTCACCTTCAAGTTCTCTAACTCTTTAATCTACCAACTTATATTACTCATTGAGTTATTTTCATCTCATAATTATAATCCCAGAATTAAACTTTCATTCCCTTCTTATTTCAATCAACTTCATTCTATACTTTATATTGTTGATTCATTTAAATTTCCACATTTATATTTTAAATAGAATTCCCAGAATTCAATTGCCCGGTTTTATTTCAAAACCAACCCAGTTCACAATCATTTCCAATTTAAAATAGTTTGGTAGCAATTTCTCTTTGGAAACTCGAAAATAGACATCGATGATGCTGCAGTCATCACCGAAATTATTTTCCAGCGACCGAAAGAGAATTTAATGCTTTTATCACTTTAAAACATTTTAAACATTTTTAAAATCCCAAATTCCACCAGATTTCTATTCAATTTCAAAAATATTCATGAAATAATGTCACCATTATTTCCCTAAAACCTTTAAAAACTATTTTTAAATCCAAAGGAATTTAAACCTTTCCCAAAACTTCAAATTCAAAATCCATTCAATTTTATATCCAAACATTACTCTGGAATTCTATCACATTTTATTTCAAGTTATAAATCACATTTACAATTTACATTTACAAATTTCATTTGTTTATGAATTTATCTCATTTGATTATAAATCACATTTGAAATTCACATTTGTATATAAAGTTTATCTCAATTTATAAATTTCATTTAGTCTATATTTCAAATTCCATTTTGTTATATAAATTTATTCTTCAACTTAGGTTATAAGTTTTCAATTTCTACTCAATAATGAGACTAACTCATTATTGTCACTTCTAACAACCAAGCAACCAAACATATAACTATAATAAATTTTCGAATAATTATTTCTTTTATATACAAAATAATTTGGGCAAAATTATTTCATTCACCCTATTTAAAACAATACTGTGTCGAACTGTTCTATTCAAGTGTTTAGAAACCCCTTCGATACAGTTGTCCAGACTGTGCCGACGAAGGTTCATATGCCACTCAATAAATCAACCAACACAATATAAAACCATTTTATATTCACTAACAAATACGCGCTCATATCTATTAATACTCTCAAAATTCCCACCAGAGCTAAGGTTATCGCCAACCTTCGCTCTGATACCACTGTAACGACCCGACTTTCCAGACCCGGAAAATCGAACCATTTGAGTTAAGAAGAAGAGGTAGAAGAAGAAGAAAAATAGAAAACAACAACAGAATCTCACATACGCAACGGAATAAACTATAATAGGTAATAACAGATCTTTACACAAAAAGAAATCTATATCTGTTTATATATACATCATCCAAATACATCATCAGAGTACATCACATCCATAACATACAACTGAATACACAGTGGAAAAATAATAGCAAGTACGAGAGTACGTATCGTCATCCAGCTCGTCTCCTGAGCTCCACAGCATCATATCCTGTAACCTATAATACTCGGTCTGACCCGAGCATCATATAAAACAATACCCGAGTCAGTCTGGAATACCAGCGTGAGAAAATCACACTCAATTGATTATTAAAGTTTCAAACCCTTTGAAAACAAAAGCATCTCGTAAGACCACGCCACAAATAAACATGTCGGGTTTTTACCTTACGATAGCTAAAACACTTTTTATCAAATTCCTCTAATATTATAATAGTGTCTATATACAAATACTTATTAAAATAGCTGAAATTGTTACATTATTAAATTCCAGCATACTAACCACAAAAGTGGGTAATACAAACAAATACCGTACAAGGCACGTAGGAAAAATGGATTTCCAACGAATGACTAGGCACTGGGGTACCACCTGTCACAGTACGTGGCCTAGATCACAGTACCGAGGAGTACGCCCGCTCCCCTGCAACACAAGACCGGAATCACCTATGGGCAATTCCGAATATGATCACCCCACGGTTGGGATCAGCAACCGCACCACTAAGCCGAAATAAAAAGAAACCTCTAGACAGGGATGACCATACTCTCCAGTGGGCGCTACCCACGAAGCCTTGCTGCATAACCCCTGATTTTCAGTCATTCTCGGTTGATGAGGGTTGAGGCTAAACAATACCTTTATAGAACGTTTCACTTAGAATGCCCATCGTCCACCTGACGATGTTTCGCAAGCATTCGTCCATACAAGTCCGTCCCGGGTTTGAACGGAACCGAAGGCACTATTCCTACTACATCCATTTTGGAAATATCCTCAGGATTAGTAGCGACTAGCCCTTGCACTTCACAGCTCCATCTTCGACTCCGAACACGTTACACGAAACGTACAAAATCGGATCGAAGTGGTATTCGAGTCTCCAGACCTAGAATCCCGGTATACGGAAACCCGATCCCGGTGTCTTCGAAACGATCAGCGCATTTGGCCAATATTGATAGTCGGTTATTTAACTATCAATTAACATCCACAAGAAACCATCACACAATAAATAATTGTCCCAAATTATTTATTTATTTCAAATATCTTTGCAAGATATATTTCCAAATTTTCAAAGCTCATTTGAAAACAATTTCAAAACAGTTTCCGCTTACGGAATACATTTCTCAAATATTTATTTTCTCTGAAACACCAAGTACAAAATACTTTAGATTTAAAAATAATTTAAAAGCACTTTATTATGAATATATTTTATAACATTGAAATCAAACTACTTTAATACTTTATTAAAAATATATACTTTAAAATAAACCACTTTATAAATATAAACTAAATTTCTCCCTTTAAAACATAATAGCAAATCACTTTTTATATAATTACTACAATAATAGATTTTTGAAAATACTTACTTAGGAAATTAACATTTTAGAAATAATCAATTTTCTAAAATATGCTTTTTAAAACATACTAGAACTTTTAACTTATATTTAAAATTGCTTTGAAAAACGTACTTTACAATCCAAGAAAATACACTTCTCTTCACATCTTTTAATAATAAATCAACATTTATTTTTAAACCAATTCATATTCCTTTTATAAATTCCCACCTTGAATTTATATTTCAAATATCCTCTGATATTCCATTTCACTTTATAAACCCAGTTTATATCTCCAAAATCTCATTTCTCTTTACATTCCAAATCCCAAAATATTTAAATCAATTTACAACTGATTTTCCAATTTATTTTACTTTGAAATAAATTTCCTTACTTAATCCATTTATTTCCAAATTCATTAACTTCCAGATTTTATTTCTCATTATGATTTAAAATCTTTAAACTGAAACACAAGTTTCAGATTTCCCAAATTCCTTCTTTATTTTTAATTACATTAAAACATTGAATTAAAATAAATTTTTATCTCTTTAAATAACATCACATAAGTTTTCTTTAAATTCAACATTTCTCTGTTTATTCTAAATTCCTCTTTTCCATATTTAATTTATTCGAATTCACTAGAATTACTTAACTTAATTTTACTCTTTTATTTCTTCCCAAAAATCCAATTCAATTGCCTTTGATAACTCATTATACTGGGAAATTCAATCCAACCAGATTTATCCAATATAAATCATCACAGGGTATCAACAATCATATCACAGAATATTTAAACAAAATTAAATATTTTGAGGAATCCAGTTGGATCCCTCCAACCTGTTTTCCTGCATCCACAGATGTTAGCACAATACCAATTCCACTTCGAGGTGGAATATCGCAGTATATGGGTTTAAATATAAAATCACCCGCTATTATGCGGCGCATAGGGTCTCATCCGCTATATAATGCGGGAATATCAACAGCTCCAATATATACATATGCCAATATGTATATATTGCCATATACTACTATATATATAGTATCACATCAAACCAAATCAATCATTCAATCAATTATTTAAATTTAACCATTTAAATTAAAATTAAAATTCAACCGAGTGAGATTAACTCACCTTTGCCGTTAAATTTGCAATCCACTTCATTCTCGACTTGGTTTATCCAGTTTTGACCTTGAATAAATATTAGATTCATTAACTCTCAAATTAATCGAACAAATTTATTTATTTTTTCGGAGCCTCATTTATACTTGTAAAAATAATCTATATAGATTAAAAATCAGATTTTTACATAAACTCTACAAACATTTGGGATTTCTATTTTCCAAAATCTTATCTATATATATCTCTGTTTATCTATACATTTTCTTTCTCTGTTAATAACCTTGTATACATTTTTCTCTTCAAACAGCAGATTTACTGAGTATGTTTATTTATTTATTTATTTATTTTTAAAAGCAAGTTTATCGAAAGTCGAAAGAAGGAAAGGAACGAATACCTCACCGATGACCAGAACACCGAGCCTTCCACCACAGCTTCGACCTCGGCTACCCACTCTCTCGTGCTCAGTCGAGTCACGACCCCAATTCCCAAAACTTCACGAGCGAACTCAACCGCAAACCCAATTCAAACGTCGCGACCTCCTCTGGCACTGACGCCGCCTTGCCGAACCCAAAACTCGACCACCAAATCCTTGCACGCGTGTACTCCCCAGGGAAACCCTGACCCAAAACGACGTAGCACCCACCCTAGCTCGATCGAACTTCTCGATCTCGAGCTTGAACTGGCGGTAGAAGAAATAAGTCGCGACCACCATATTCACGATCTCGACCTGGAATTTAACTGGAGATGGGGACGATTTTCTTCCTGGCGATTTTGAATTTATTTGGCTGCTTCGAATTGATTTTGCGACACTGAAGTTTTTTTTTCTCAGAGGAAGACGAATTTGTTTCGATTTGAATAGGAAGTGTGCGACCATTTGATTTTTGATATTTAGAGGAGACGCGTGTTTATTAGGTAGGACATATGTTATACCAAGAGAACATGTGTTTGAGAGAAGAGAAGGTTGCTGAGAAAACTTTTGTCAAAACAATTTTGAATATAAATAATATTTAAATCTAAACCGTCTCTAACCACGCAAACTCAAAATCTCGACCTCCTATCGATGCGTGTCGCTAGGCGTTTATAAGGTTAAACCCCTATTCTGAACGAAATGGAAAAGGTTTCGAGTCCTAACTCGGTCGTATGGAGAAGATAGCTTTTTAAACCAGTTATTATATTGGATTTCCGATATAAATTTCAACACGTTTATATACCGTATGCTTACATAACAACTCCAAACGCTTCGAAATTTAAAATCCGATAATAATACAATATTACGGATCCAATGGAACTTGCTTCGTCGAATTCCGAGACTGTGCCTCGGAAGGCTATTTTCAAATTCAATTTAAACGATATATTTTTAAAACTGAACAAAACACTTTTAAATTCAATTTTAAAAGTTCTATTGTTCTCGGTATTATTAATATAAATTTTACAAGCCTTCAAATAAATTTTTAACAGGCTTAGAAATCAAGATTCAGTAATTTACCCAATTTTTTATTGTTTAATTCAATAATCTATCATCCAATAAATACTGTATATTTGAAAATAAAGTTAAAATTTAACCTTCGAATATTTAAAATAAATTAAATATTCCCATTTCAAATATACAAAAATTCCGGGTCGTCACATTATCTTTCTCAATTTTCACAGTTTGTCCATTGGTTGTTGATTCTTCAAAAACCATGTAACATGTCTGTTCCTGCATAACAAACCAATTTGGTAGATAACTTGATTTTTCATAAAAACTATATGCAGACTTATGATACTTTGATGAAATGCATAAATTCAAACTAGTGTTAACAAAATTTTCTACAAATGCCATTTTTAACTTTTCAAGTTTCAGATTATTAAAACTATGAAAACCTGGCTCTGATACCAATTGAAAAGGAGTGCGGATTAAGGATCTTAAGGCTAATTTAACACTAGAAGGGGGTGAATAGTGTTTAATGGATTCTAAGACTTATATGGACTAAATTAAAATTATGACACAAACAAATGCAGAACTTAATCATAGAACAATCAAAGAATCAATCACATATGCAGAAAGTAAATAAAAAGCAGTAAAAGGAAAGAACACACCAGATTTTATACTGGTTCGGAGTTACCCTATGTCCAGTCCTGTACCATGGCAGAACCCTCATACAGATTTTTATTATACCAAAGTCGAGATTACAATCCTCAATTTCTAACGGCCTTGAGGTACCCTCCTCTCACGAATCCGGGGCAAACTCTCTTGATTTACGGGCCACAAGATTACCCAATTGATTTCTATGCACAACCACACCTTATAGAGAGACTCGATAAACTTTTGATTATAAATTGATCCTATAACTCTGAATAGCACTTTGATCTTCGAGAGAGGGCAGAGAACCAAACAACAATGAGATTCTAATTTGATTCACTTGAGAATTCGGCAAAATTTCAGCACGATCTTAAAAATATGAAAATTTTAGAATATGGATTTGTGGAGAAGGAGTGAAGAAAATAAGAAAATAGTTAGTTAAAAAATTCGTTTGTGAAAGCTATTTATAGACCAGTAACGGTCATAACCATTCGTGAAGAGATTTAAACGAACATACACTTCTTTTGAAAATTGAAACTTTTGAACTCAACGGCCACTATGTCAACATGGGGTATCCCATGATGTTGACATCCATTTGTTAAAAATAGTGTAAAATTTGTTTTGAAATTGGTATTGAAAGGAAAACAAGATGAAATGATTCTGGAGTAAAATAAACTAATTTTCCTATGTTTTAAAATAAAGAAAAGTAGAAAAATATATTTTTAGAATGTGTATATAAATTTGATTTTAAATCTCAAGTATATATATATATATATATTATAAAAGATCAGAAGATAGTTTTAAAAACAAACGAAGTTTAAAACAAGAGTTTATTAAAAACAAAAACAAAGAATATTTTAAGGCTAAAACATCTTTTTGAAAATCATTTGAAAAGATAATTTTTAAGGCTAAAACATTTTGAAAAGCAGTTTTGAAAATCATTTTGAAAAACCATTTTGAAGTAATTTTGCAAGCTTCTTCCTGCAGAATATCTCATCACATCAGGACTCGAGAACTTGTACAAAACCAGGTTGTTCGTGGGTTTGTAAGCCACTTGTCGTAGGTTTGTAAGCTACCTGTCGTGGGTTTGTAAGCCACTAAGAAGGTAGAAATGGGTTCCATCCCAAATGAAATTTGGAATGAAGATTTCCGTGCTATTATGAAGTTTTAACAATAAACTAGACACATATCTTGAAATCTTAATCTTGATACTCATGAGTCTTCAAACTTGATTTCTTCATTCTTGATCTTTATACTATACAGTCTTCAATAATTAGTACATGCCTTATATATATCCTGCATAATAACATTCATATATATCTAGACAATAGTGTTAGTATATAAGTTATAGTAAAATAAGTTACAAAGGTTGTTATCATCAAAACCACTATCTCCAGTTCCTAACTGTCATAAGCTTTCTCCAAATTGATAAATACCGTGTGTAGATCCTTCTTTTGCTCCCTAAAGCTCTTCATAAGTTGTCTTATCAAGAAAATCGCCTCTATGGTCGACCTTCCAGGCATGAAACCAAATTGGTTTTTTGAAACACTTGTCATCCTTCTTAATCGATGTTCAATGACTCTCTCGCAAAGCTTCATTATATGACTCATAAGCTAAATTTCTCTGTAATTTGTGAAACTTTGAATATTTCCTTTATTCTTAAAAATTTGAACTAATATGCTTCTTCTCCACTCATTTAGCATATCTGGCATCTGAAAGGTAACTTATCTTTTATAAGTTTCCTGAATTTTCTACGGTATTCATATATGAACTACATATACTCATAATAAAAAGATTTATTATATAGATAAACAATTGGTCCACACTGCACATTATTTATTTACAGTATTCCATTGACATTGCATCTGAATATGAGTTTGAGCATTCAAATTATATTTTAAGGTATATATCATAGCACCACATAAATGAAATAAATTTGGAAACATGAGTAATGGAATAGGTATAATAAACTTGAGCAGGTTTACCTTTTCTTTGGTTCCTCACTTTAATTTTTAGGGTGGTAATTTAAGTTTCCAAATTGGAGAACCTATCATGTCTAGTATGTTACAATTTTGTGTTAGAATAGAGGTGAGAGCAATGATTAACAACTGCAATTGACTTAGCATACTATTTTATATGGTAAAGTCGGTATATTATGCATAGTTATTTTTCTTAATCAACTTTGAAATTATATCTTTTACTTAACTACAAGGTTGATTCTGTTAAACCTCCATGAATTTTGTAATGCCACCATCACCTCACATTTACAGTTATCATCCTAATTTTGTTGTAATTTTATAATTACTTCTATACTTTATTCAGTAAAAAAGTTTACTTCTATACTTTATTCAGTAAAAAGTTTACACTATTTTTTCTAAATCCATATTAAACCGTTAAAATGAAATCGAAAGGAGATTGAAAACCAGCATTTGCTCTTAGTTTGAAATTAAAAATTAAACCTAACTGACATGTTCTAACACAAAATTCAATACATTTTCTATATGTTTCAACAGGTTGACGTTAATAATGTTTTAAATTAGGTATATTTAATTTTATTTTTGTTTGATAATAAAAACTATTAAATTAAAGACCAACAAAAAGAATCCCTAGGATGTATATTGGTTTCATAATATATATCTGAATAATTAGCAAGAGTTGTGTTTTATGCGGTTACACTAGTTTGGACTCACTTTTCCATATACGGGTCGGTGCTTAACCACTAGCCGTCACTTGGGAACATTAAAATTATTGCATTAATTCATAATATTTCAGCTGAACTTAAAGCCAATAAGAAAGTTATTCAGGTATACTAAATAATGACACACATGGAATTAAATTTTCTACACCCATGAATCAATTGTTAATGCAATTTCTAATTTTAAATTAAATTATAATTGATGAAGTCGACTTGATAATAAGTAATATATAAACTAAGTTGTAAAAATCAGCCACACAATTTCTCATTTGCAACCCTTGAGAACACCTCATTGAATCAACTTGAGCTCTTTAGACTCGAATTTGAACCCTCCGCTATTAGTTTAGAAAAGATATTTATTGGTCTTCTCATTTCACTAAATTTATTGGTTAATTGGGATGCAGTTCTTAATGCACAGCTCTTGGAACAGTTGAATGTTATTTGACTAATATTTAACTAATATGAAGGGTTAAAAAACAATGGAATTTATGGTTTAAATGTACAACCACGTTCTGCATCTCAAGCTTGTTGTATCTTTGGAACTTGCTGCATCCAGTCAATGAGTTTTGTATAAGATAATTACCTATAAATAGAGCTTATATACTAGTATAAGTTAGCAAAACCAACTAAAGGTATGAAGGACATATATAAATCTTATCCATTATTGTATTTCATTTTTATGTATTGTCATTTCATGGATCTTAATGCTCAAGTCTCGCCCAATTTATTTTTAACATCAAACTAAATCATCAACAATTTAACACCAGCATGATTTATCAAATATTTGCAATGATATTTTCACATATTATTTATATAGATATGGTTAATTAGCATAGATTTCACTTGGTGATGCTAGATTGAAACAGTTACTTGAATATGTTTGACTAGGTGCTACTCAAAATTCAACAGAGGTGCTGTGAAGTATTGTAACGTCAAATTACCATTTGAATAGAAGAATATATTTGATGTATTAAAAGTACAGTCTAGAGTTCAAAGTATATTGCAGTGCTGTAGTGTTGCTACTTGTTGTTGAACTTTGTATTGTATGTATTGTTGTTGTATTGATATTTTTTTGTTGAATATTATACTGCTCCATCGTTGTAATATTTTATTGCTGAACTTTGTATTGTTCAATTGTTGTACTGATATTACATAATCCTCTCTATTGAATGATGTAATATTGTTGAATGCTGTTGGGTTTATATATATAATTATTTTTTAAATGCAAATTAGCAATGGTTAATAGCTGTTGTGAAGAAATGTTTAGCCATGGCTCTAAGTCGTAGATAAATATATAGTAGCCACGGCTTAGAGCCGTGGTTAAAATATTAGCCACTGTCCGTTTCGCCATGGCCCAGAGCCATGACAAAAATGACTTTTATGTTGTGGTGGTAAACTAAATTGATGCAATGAAAAAGTTATTTAGTCATTCTGTTTACTTATGTTGTGCAAAATAATACTAAACCTACTTTGTCGCTTGAAAATAATCTTGATGACGACTACATGATCATCGATGTCTAATTTTGGGTGTCGAAGTAAGGTATGTTACAACGTGGTATCAGAGCTTAGGTTAGGAGAACACTTGATTAAAACAGAGCTAAGTAGAAACTTATTAACAGAAATTAACACCTTAGAGAGGGTATACGCTATATATAACATACTTGTATTTTTACACGCACAAGCGCGCGCGCACACACACAGATATACATACATACATACATACATACATATATATATATATATATATAAAGGAGAATATATCCCCCCTCTACGATTGATCTCACCTTCTTTACTTCCATTGCTTATGAACCCTTGCTTATGCAGAAGGTGAGAATTAACCTAAATAACCGATGTTTGACTATTGGAAGTGCAAGAGTAAACCTTAGTAGAGGGGATGACAATATGCAAACTGTGACGACCACCCACGACCCCCGCACTGAACCTAGATATAGTGCGCTGTAAAGTGTGCCAGGCGACCATGGACGATTGTCAAGGTTAAGTTAAAACAGCAGAATCTATCGTATTACTCACAGCGCATGGACAAAATACAATAGAATATATATATAGTGAAGCTTCACAGAATAGAATCTCATCAATAGAACTTCATAATAGTTGAATACAAAACATCTGAATAGTCAATACATCAAGCCTCACTACATATCACTCAGAGAATATACAAGCAGTGGAACATCCAGTACATATAGTAAGAAAACAATGTGCAATACTCCAGCTCGTCTTCGTCATCAGCATCGTGGAAAGTTAGAACAGCACCTGTCACCTGCTACCTAGTCTGCCCGTCCCAAAATGGACGAACAGCCCAAGGCAATAAGAGTTAAAACATAAAGCCTTGAGTCAGACAACAGTCTTAGTGAGCAGTAAATTAACTAACAACATACCAAAAGAGCATAAAGGAAAAAGGAATAGGAATCCAACCCTCCCACTCCACCTCTTTCTACAGTGATAGCCCCCAGACACACACTAAGCAGAAGCAAACATAGCAAAGCATACAATTTAAAGTAAAGCAATTATCACTCGAGTCAAGGGCGATGCTTTCCAAGTACAAACCCCCAAGGCCTAAACCAAGATCAGATAAGCACCCAGAAAATACCGCTCTTGAGTCCGAATGACGATACAACCAAACATCCATGACTCTGGCTATCACTGTTATCGTTGCTTCGATATCATCGTTAATTGAATGACCGGCTCATTCTTTCATCCGTCCGTCAAGGGCTAATGGAAACCCCGGTTCTAGACATAACTCCGCACGTCATCGTGACCCATGCCTAGGACTATCGAATCTGCCCAGAGTACTCGACCACCAATCAGTAGCCTTCAGGGACTATCGAATCTGCCCAACGTACTCTTGCTTTGAGCATGCTAGAACCTTCAACAACGATGAGATCTCAGCCTTCTAGTCATCCTCCTCGACGACTATTTCCATACTAGCTCAAGCGCCTCTCGAGCAAACCATTATCCTCAAACTCGAACCATTTCACCGAGTTGTCAACATGCTTGGAATGATCCCGTCTGGATTAGACCAAGGCTATCTCATATCATGCTTCGCCTCATCATCATCATAGCAAAGCCTCATCTCAACATCATCATCAAATCTATCCATATGAGCTTTCTCATCCGCTACATATGCCACGAGCAGCTTTTCCAATTCAAGAGCCTTTCCCTTAGCTTTTGAATCATCTTCCGTCTAAATCAAATCATCAATCATCTAATTCATAGCAATCAATCAAGTCAAACATTAATCCAAGTAATCAAGCATTCAAATATGATCTAAATAGACAATTATAACAACAATGGAAATTTCGTAATTAAAGAGTCCAAAGTCTAACAAGCATGAAAACATGAGTAATATCTCTACAACTTGATGAATGAACTTGCATAAGTTAATCATGTAGTAAATTGGTTATCAAATCATCATGAACAATGGATCTATACTTAAGTTTACAAAAATGCATGAAAATCACTACTTTACACAAAATCAAGCCAACGATCCGATATACTCCTTTGGATCCATGTGAGAGATAATCACCACTCACCAAATCACCTAAACAACCCAAAAGCAACACACTTCAGATCTAGAAAGCGAAGGATCTAACTCGATCTATCACGAATCTGCTTCAAACGATGAAATCACTCTTCGAAGAATGGAGATCTTCAATTTTAGCTCTTGGATCTTCAATTTGGATGGAAGGAATCACAAGACTAGAGTGGAGAAAAGAAGTGAAGAAGTGTAGAAGTCGAGCTCTCAAAATGGCAGCACTTCGTCGCTTCAAAATCCGGATCCCAAAAATGAAGAAAAACCCTCCTATTTATAGGCTGATTTTACCTTAGGTCGTCCACTCGGAGTTAGGTCATTCACGACCTAAGAACCCTAACGACCTAAAACCCCACGACCTAAAATCTTCGACCAAACAGCCCCAAGCCTCTACGACCTACGACCTAACATATGCGCACTCCCATGACCTAACCAGATGCACTTCTACGACCTAACGACTTAACGCATCAGCGCACCCAAGCGACCTATGACCTAACCCAGATGCGCTTTCTCGCGACCTAACGAATGCGCATCCATACGACCTAACAGATCCAACGACCTACGCGTATTCGCGACTTACGACCTAACAAACCTGCGACCTAACACACACACGCGACCTAACTAACTTAGCCAGGATATGACCTAACTCCTTAGGTCGTCTAACGACCTAACTATGCTAACCCGCTAACTACAAGGTCGCTAACCCTTTAAGCCGCGTCATTTCTTAACTCGCTAACTCCTATAGGTCGCTGCCTCCTATAGCTCGCTAACTCTTAGGTCGGAAATCCTTAGGTCGGTCAAATCCTATAGGTCGTTACAAACTAACATACGACCTAAACCTCTACCTCGTCCAGTCTACTAGGTCGCTCCTCCGACCTAATCCTACCCCACGACCTAAGCCACCATACGACTTATCTCCTATACGACTTAACCTAACTGCTTAGGTCGTTCCAATCCTTAAGTCGCTCCACTTCTTAGGTCGCCAACTTCCTATAGGTCGCTCCACTTCCTTAGGTCGTCTAGTACGACCTAACCACTATACGACCTAACTTCCATACGACCTAAGACTTAGACTATGGATGACTTATCAACAATGCGACCAAATGACCACTGTTTTACGATGTTTCGATCCGTAAAAATACGGCTCGTTACATTCTCTCCCCCTTAGGAATTTCGCCCCCGAAATTCCAAACAAACAAAGCAATCAAAGACTATTCTGCATGCCTACCATCCATAGCAATCAACAAACCATGCATCCAATTCTAGCTTAGCATGCAGAATTCTAAAACTAGAACAAGTTACAATATCGTGAGATGACACGACGCCTTAGGGCCATACCTTGAAGAGTTCAGGATGAGCTGCCTTCATCCTCTCTTCCACCTCCCACGTACAGTCGTTATCATCATCACTCCATTGTATCTTGAGCAACTTAACTACCTTCCTCCTAAGCTGTTTCGTGTCGGTTTCCACAACACGAAGCGGCCTACGAGGTCTCTTATCGATTGGATCAACTTCGAAATCTTCACAGCTATCAGCAGAAACCATTGTATTCGAGTCGTGCACATACTTCTGTAGATACGATACGTGAAAAACATTGTGCACACCCGACATCTTTTCTGGTAACTCCAATCTGTAGGCAAGCTTTTCAATTCGCTCGATGATCGGGAATGGTCCAACAAATCTTGGAGTCAATTTTCCTTTCTTCCTGAATCGAATAACATTCTTTAGTGGAGAAATCTTCACAAAAACCATATCACCTACGTCGAACTCCAAATCCTTACGACGCTTATCGGCATAACTTTTCTGACGGTCTTGGGCTACCTTCATTCGTTGCCGAATGATCTCTATGCAATCCGAAGTCTGTCGAATCATCTCTGGCCCAAGCATCAGTTTTTCTCTGGTCTCTAACCAACATGTCGGAGAGTTACACGGTCTCCCATACAATGCCTCATACGGTGCCATACCAATGCTTAACTGGTAACTGTTATTATACGAAAATTCCACCAAATGAAGATGATCTTCCCATGATCCTCCGAAATCTAAAACACAAGCTCTAAGAAGATCTTCCAAAACTCGGTTGACTCTCTCAGTTTGACCATCTGTTTGGGGATGATAAGCTGTACTCAAACATAACTCAGTTCCCAAAACTTCCTGGAAGCTCTTCCAAAATCCACTAGTGAACAATGGGTCTCGATCACTCACTATACTTTTCGGAATACCATGGAATCGAACTATCCACTTAATATACAACTCAGCCAACTTTGATGCAGTCCTAGTCGATCGAACAGGAATGAATCTTGCACTCTTAGTCAGACGATCTACGATGACCCAAATCCCTTCATTTCTCGTTCTTGTTCTAGGTAACCCATCGATAAAATCCATCGACACTTGCTCCCACTTCCATGTAGGAACTTCTAATGGCTGAAGCAATCCACTGGGCTTCTTCTGCTCAGCTTTCACCAACTGGCAGTTCATGCACTTGGAAATGAAATTTCCAACATCCTTCTTCATTCCCTCCTAGTAATAGGTTCTCTTCATATCCCGATACATCTTATTTCCACCTGGATGAATTGTCAACTTTGAGTGATGACTTTCCTTCAAAACTTCAACTCTCAATCCATCTATATCGGGAACAACTAGTCGTCCTTGCTTCCAAAGCCAACCCTCTCGATCGACCTCGAATCCTTTATCCTTCTCTGGGTCCAATCCAGATTCCAAATCACGGATAATCTTGACAAGCTTATCGTCACGCTTTTGGCTCTCGCCAATCCTTTCCACAAGAGTCGGTCTTATCGATAAGTTTGTCAACATCTCAGGTTCCAATTCACATCTAGGCCTGAAGTCAAATCCAGCTAAATACTCGAGATTCTTCCATTCTGAAAACATGGCTCCCAATCCTGCATGTCTTCGACTTAACGTATCTGCCACTACGTTACCCTTTCCCAGAGTATAAGCTATACTAAAATCATATGATGCCAAAAACTCTAGCCATCGTTGCTGCCGAAGATTCAAATCCTTTTGGGAGAAAAGATACTTCAACGACTTATGATCTGTAAACAACTCGAATCGAACTCCCAATAGATAATGTCTCCACATCTTCAGAGCAAAAACAATTGCCGCTAACTCCAAATCATGAGTCGGGTAATTCCTTTCATGCGGCTTCAGTTGTCGGCTTGCATACGCGACAACTTTATCCCTCTGCATCAGCACTGCTCCAAGTCCAGTACCACATGCGTCGGTGTAAACCACCATCTCATCATTCCCACTTGGAATAGTCAAAACAGGAGCACTTGTCAGTCGCTCTTTCAGGATTCTGAAAGCTTGCTCACACTTATCTTCCCATTTGAACACTTGGTTCTTTTTCGTCAATCCTGTTAATGGTGCAGCCACCTTGGAGAAGTCTTTGATAAATCGACGATAATATCCTGCTAATCCAAGAAAACTCCTCACATCAGATGCATTCTTAGGTCTACCCCAATCCTGGATTGCTTCCACCTTGGTGGGATCAACCGCTATTCCATTTCCAGAGACAACATGGCCTAAGAACCTCACTTCACTCTTCCAGAAGTGACACTTCGAAAACTTAGCCTTCATCTGATGTTTCCGCAAGATTTCCAAAACAATACGCAAGTGCGTCTTGTGCTCTTCTTCAGTTCTGGAGTAAATCAGAATATCATCCACGAACACTAGCACGAACTTGTTCAACTGATCTCTGAACACTCTATTCATAAGATCCACAAAATATGCTGGCGCATTAGTCAATCCAAACGGCATTACCAGCCACTCAAAGAAACCGGATGGTGTCCTGAAAGCAGTCTTCGGCACACTATCCTTAGCCACTCTTAACTGGTGAAATCCCGTTGCCAAATCCATCTGAGAGAACACCTTAGCTTCGTGAAGCTGATCAAACAAGTCATCTATTCTCGGCAATGGATACTTGTTCTTCTTAGTTACTTTATTCAGCTCACGATAATCCACACACAACCTCAGCGATCCATCCGCTTTGGTAACAAACACAACTGGTGCACCCCATTCGGACACACTACGCCGAATGAATCCTTTCTGTAAAAGATCATCAACTTGCACCCTCAACTCCTGCTGTTCCCTAGGCGCCATCCGCCTAAGAGGCATCACAACAGGTCTGGCTCCTTCAACTAGATCTATACGAAACTCGATCTCTCTATGCAGCGGTAACCCTTTGACCTCGTCAAAGACATCCTCAAATCCATTAGCGATTGGCACAGATGACAGTCCATCCCGTGGAACAACCAGCGAATACATGAAGCTCATGAAGACGCCTTCTTCATGCTTACATCGTATCACAATCCTTCACCGCTCCACATTCTCGACTGTCACCTCCAACCTTTCACAATCAACCTTTGCCGCATACTTCCTAAGCCAGTCCATACCCAAAATAATTCCGAACCCCGCAAAGTTCAGAACAAAACAATCACAAACAAAAGAGCAATCATGACTCGATACAATCAGACCACGGCAAAGCATACACAAACAAGACGAACCCCCAACTGGGTTAGTCACAACCAATGGCCTATCAACGATATCCGATTCTAAACCCAACCGTCCTACAAGTTCATTACAAACAAAAGAATGCGACGCCCCAGTATCAAATAACACTCTAACTGGAACACCACAAATGGAGAGAGTACCCTGAACCACCACACTCTTTCCTTTCTCTTCAGCGGTAGGAGCTTTCGAAGACGATGGAATAGCTCCCAAAGCATAAGCTTGCACAATCTACTTGTCCCTCCGCGGTTCTGGACAATTCTTCCTAACATGCCCCAGCTTGTCACAGTTGTGGCACTTCACCGGCACCTTCGGATTCTTACAATCTCTAGAGAAATGGCCCTTCTGTTGACAATTGTAGCAGGTCACTTCGCCCTTCGGCTTCTTTTGGCCATCCTTACCCTTTTGCTGCTGCTGCTTCCTCTTCTTGTTTCACCCTGCTGTGGTTTAGACTCCTCCTTGGTCACAGCAACAACAGATCCTTCCTTAGGAAACAGATTCTCATGCTTGAGAGCTTTCTCCACAAGCTTCTCAAATGGATCATCCAAATGATCCACCAACTGCCTCCCAAGATAACTGTCCAAGCCTGTCACAAACTTCTCATTCTTCTGATATAAAGATTCAATATACGACCGGGCGTACTTGGACAAAGCTTCAAACTCCGAAACATACTCAAGAACTGGTCTTCCATCTTGCTTGAGCTCCACAAACTTCTTGAACAGAACAGACTTCTGAGCTGTAGAAATGAACTTAGCTTCAAATCTGGCTTGGAATTGCTCCCAAGTAATCTCTTCCTCCGGAGTATCAATAGTGATAGAGTTCCACCAATCAGAAGCTCTTCCTTGAAGCTGTCTTGATGTAAGCTTCCTTTTAGTTGCATCATCAATTCCCAAATCACCAAAGATCCTTCTACAAGCATCTATCCATCTCTGAACTTCAATAGTCGACTCTGTTCCCAAGAAAACCTTTCCTCCAAGAGCAGTATAGTCCTTACACAACTTAGCAAAATCCACCGGTTTTGGAGTTTGAACTTGAACTCCAACATCCACCAATGGCCCCGGAGCTGGCATCCTTCTCATGATCGAAGTCATCATAGCTTCGAACATAGCTGCATAATCAGCAGCCCCTTCAGTAGCACGGCCTTCCCTAGCAGCTGGTCTCCCTCTTCGACTCATTCTCAATATCTATAAAAAGGAATGATTAGCACACCTAGAGAAACAACTGTATAAAGGACTCAAACTCTACTAAGCTACTATATTATATATAGTAATCATCCATCAAAATACAATTACGTCTCTCATATGTAGTTACGTCAGCAAGCGTTGGGTAAAATCGATTAACCAAAGCTCTGATACCAAATGTGACGACCACCCACGACCCCCGCACTGAACCTAGATATAGTGCGCTGTAAAGTGTGCCAGGCGACCATGGACGATTGTCAAGGTTAAGTTAAAACAGCAGAATCTATCGTATTACTCACAACACATGGACAAAATACAATAGAATATATATATAGTGAAGCTTCACTGAATAGAATCTCATCAATAGAACTTCATAATAGTTGAATACAAAACATCTGAATAGTCAATACATCAAGCCTCACTACATATCACTCGGAGAATATACAAGCAGCGAAACATCCAGTACATATAGTAAGAAAACAATATGCAATACTCCAGCTCGTCTTCGTCATCAGCATCGTGGAAAGTTAGAACAGCACCTGTCACCTGCTACCTAGTCTGCCCGTCCCAAAATGGACGAACAGCCCAAGGCAATAAGAGTTAAAACATAAAGCCTTGAGTTAGACAACAGTCTTAGTGAGTAGTAAATTAACTAACAACATACCAAAAGAGCATAAAGGAAAAAGGAATAGGAATCCAACCCTCCCACTCCACCTCTTTCTACAGTGATAGCCCCCAGACACACACTAAGCAGAAGCAAACATAGCAAAGCATACAATTTAAAGTAAAGCAATTATCACTCGAGTCAAGGGCGATGCTTTCCAAGTACAAACCCCCAAGGCCTAAACCAAGATCAGATAAGCACCCAGAAAATACCGCTCTTGAGTCCGAATGACGATACAACCAAACATCCATGACTCTAGCTATCACTGTTATCGTTGCTTCGATATCATCGTTAATTGAATGACCGGCTCATTCTTTCATCCGTCCGTCAAGGGCTAATGGAAACTGTAACGACCCGGAGATTTCGAACCCGAAATTTCCAGATAGTTAGAAGAAAAAGAAAGAGATAGAAGAAAGAAACAGAAGAAGAAGAAAAATCAGAAACATCAACATCTCACATTCGCAGCGGATAAAATATAATAATAAATGATAACAGTTTTACAAAACAATATTATATCTGTCGATTACATTTTAATACATCAGAGTTACATATTTATACAGACACTGGATATACATAATTATCAAGCCTCAGATATACAATAATATAACACAGTAGAAACACTCCATACGTTCCTGCCATCCAGCTCGTCTCCTGAACTCCCAAACGTCCTTACCTGAAAATCTGTAATACTCGGTCTGACCCGAGCATTACATCAAAGTAACACCCGGGTCAGGCTGGAAACCAGCGTGAGTAAACCCATAATATGAAATACCAAGCTATAACTTAAGTGAATTACTAGGGTAACTCGTACTTTTCTACGAGTTCTAATCTTATTTAAGTAAATCATTTATCTCAAAACAATATCCAAGAATCATTATCCAATTTTAAATATCCATGATACTTAACTTATTTCATTCCAGCCTGTTTGCTTCCAAACTCACATTTATAAAGAATCGAAGTGGTTTCGGGTATTTACTGATACCCGACCCCGGTCTCTTCGAATTCAATGTCATCTCTAATCCAAGTTGTTAAGTTTTAAATAATACATTTCAAATCCAGGATATCATACAACAATTCAACTCAGATAGGTAACCTACATTATCACAGTTTAACTCATTCATATCACAGCACATCTCAATCGCCCATCAGAGATAAAATCAATCCAAGTCATCCAATATCATTCAACCATCCATAACAAGATTTATTAGATATATAATTCCTAATTAATTTAATTAATCTCTAATTAAATTAATTACCGACTTTAATCATTTAGATTACCTTAATCCTGCATAATCAAACATTTATTAATTTCAACCCAATTAATAAATCGTTCTTTAATCATCTATCTTAATTAATCATCCTTGATTAATTTTTCTTTAATTACATTAAGTAATTAACCTTTAATTACCCCATAGATTAATTAGCCTTAACCATCCACATTTACTTTTAATTAATCTCCTTAATTAATTAATCATTAATTAATTGATTCTCTAATTACTTAATTAAAGTAATTACTTAAGATTTTATCACTTAAACCTGTTTAATCAATCATTAATTAACTACAAACCATTTAATTAATTAGTCATTCCTTGATTACCTTACAAATCAATTAATTAATCTTTAATTACCTAATTAATTACTCCTTAATTATTAATTAATAAACCTTAATTTTTAATTAATAAAACTTAATTACAAATTAACTAATTCTTAATTACAAGTTAATCAATCCTTAATTACCAATTGATTAACCTCTAATTACTTAATTAAATAATGCTTAATCACAATTTAATTATTTATTTAATTAATCTCTAATTATCTAATTAACAACCCTTGATTACAAATTAAATTAATCTTTAATTAATTAACTTAATAAAACTATTCAAATCAAACAAATCAAATTTCAAAACATTTGAACTTATAAATTTAAATTGAAACTTGTTTGAAAACTTGATTTATATTTTACCTTTAAATCTTGCATTTGCTTAATGCCTTTAAACTTGTTATTACTTCTATCTTAAAATTCTGTTAATCTTATACAAAAGAATCCCGAGCCGATCTATATTTTCTCGAGCCAGACCGGAGCAATCTCCCATTACTTCCTTCACGATAAACTTCGAGTACGATCCCAATCAAAACCTTATTTTTCTCGAAGCTCTCTTCTTCTTCCCTCTCTTCTCTTACAATTCTACAGCAACACCAGATACCCTGACACGCAAGCTTCCTGTGCACATGCACATGGCAACGGAGCCACTTCGACCAACAACGACAGCTCCACCCAGTCACCTGCGATCATCTCGACTCATTCGACCCACCAGAACCCACGGCGACCACATGAATCGAAATCGAGCCAGTCGAGTCACAAAGAAACAAAACCCACCGCCAACATTCACCTCGCACCTCCTCTTCCGACCATTAGAGACTTCGCCGACAAACCCAGACCTTCGCCATAGATCAATGCTCCTCTTCCCCCTACTCCTATCAAGCCCGATGCTTCGACGTTGCCGTAATGTCCTCGAAGTCAATCCCGACCCTGACTAGTATTTAAACCCTAGTTTGCCTCATTCCAACCACCACGGACTATAATAAAATACATCCTCATTTTTCTCATGATCGTCAACCCTCCAGGCAACTTCGACTCCGACCCCGAGGACATCCATCGCGCCGATCGCCAGAAATTGGCGATAAACCCAAATTCATTCAAATTCCACTATCTCATCAGAACCCAAACTAAAAATCTCAATTTATACACCTAAATTCATGATTTAGCTTCACGAACCAGAATTTACGATTAAAGATTTAAATTAACAAGTTCGATTTTAACCCATTACTTTGATATCTACTGTAATTTATATATTTTGAGATAAACACTTGATACATATCCTTGAATCTATTTTTAAAATTCATACTACTCTGTAATGATCATTTTTCATTCAAGAATCATGGTTTAAATTTGATCATAGAAAGATATATGAATTTTTCAAATGAAACTGAAGCCTGTAAATCAACAGAGCAGTGTATTTATATATACTCACATGGATATTCAAATTGATATACATAGCAGCTCAGACATAATCAAAAAAACAGTCATGCAGACATAAATTCAATATTCCATATAGGTTTGTCACATGAGATTAATTAAAACTAGTTTTAAAGAGAAAAATTTACTCACCTTATTTTAATGCTTGAACAGAGCCTGTAAACTTGCTTGATGATCTGAAACTTACTTGAGTTGCTGAAATGATCTTGAGTTTTAAATTTGAAAGCTAGAACTTGTTTTGATTTTGTTGAGTTGCTTCCAGGTTTTAGAAATTGAAAGAGAAGTTGCTATTTGATTTGAATCTTGACTTGATTTTAATTCCTTTCCTGGTTTTACTTTTGTTTTAATCTTCATCTTTGGGTTGAATTTCAGTTTTCCAGGTTTGTAATTTTGGTTTCTCAGATTGGTATATTTTAGTTTCTGGTTTGAGAAAAGTTGAACTAAAAAATGAAGAAAACGGGTTTCTCACTAAACATACATTATATAAATTAAATCTTAAATGAAAAATATTGTGCCACTTGTTATTTTTAATTTAGACAAGTGTAACTTGCAAATTCATTTAGCTTACACATGTTAAAATAAAGCAATATTATGTTTATATCCTTATCTTACTAAGTATTTATGCTTTGTTAATCATGTAAATATGTATATATATTGTGATTTGAAGCTTTGTTTTAAATTTAATATTTTTCAAAAGCTAATTATAAAGAAAATAAATATAAAACTAATTATATTCTAATAAAAATCATATATATATTAATTTTAAATCCAATATATTTTAAGGTGTTTATCTTTTGAATTTCCAATTCAAATTTAAATTTCAATTTAAACTCAACCTAAATATATATAGATATAAATATCTATTATCAGATCTATTTGTTCAATCTATAAATCAGTATCTCAATAGTAAAAATCAATTAATTAACCAATTATCAGAAAAAAAAAATCCGGGTTATCACATTCCTCCCCCCTTTAAATCTTTTCGTCCTCGAAAAGAAACGAAGCCAGAATTTTTTCAATTCTTAAAATCTGATAAAATTTTCTTTTATCAATTTTAAAACACTTTTAAAATCTTAATAATATTATAAAATAGTTTTTATAAAAATAATTTTTATAACTCGATGTTTCAACAAATCCATCCTTGTTCTCATAGAAATTCGGTCATACGTTGATCAGGCGTACGACTGAAAATCTATAAGTACTCGGTAAACCTGTTTTCAACACCTAGTGAAAATATTTGAAAAATAATTTTATTGAAAATATCGAAAACGTTTTTGAAAATAGAGGAAATATCTTTGGTGAGAATGCTTTGGAAATCATCACCCCCATCCAAGGTCACAGTTACATCACGGGTTACGTTGCCATCGCAGCAAAAGTCCATGTAACTGATTACACTATGGAACCCACAACAGATCGCAGTTACATCCAGGGTTACGTTGCCATCACAGCAAAAGTCCATGTAACTGTTGGCTCTCAGCGGCACACACGATTTCGCTGTCAAAATGAAACTTCTCCCACATAGGTCGCAGTCTACCGATATAAAATCAAACGCAGACTGTTGGCTCTCAGCGGCACAAACGACTTTCGCTATGTTACCATAGTGTCGCAGTCTACCGATATAAAATCAAACATAGACTGTTGGCTCTCAGCGGCTCACACGACTTTCGCTATGGTCTGCAGTAGATCGCAGTGACATTGAGTTAAACTGTCGTCACAGCATAACTCAAATGCCCCTGTGGGCACCAGCCCCTCGACTTTCGCTACACAAATAATCCTCAGGAACTAGTTTATTCCGGACTCCTCACAGGATTAACTTTAGAAACCCCCCCTTGGGGTTCAAGGCAGTACCACCCCGTGGTACTCCTGAGAAGTTCATTTCAAGGAAGCGCCTTTTTCCCCAGAGCTATTCTCAAAACACTTTATACTATATACTTATAGTATCTTCAAATCATACCCTTTATGATTTATCAAAATCTCCTTTACACAAAATCGATTACCAAAATCGATAATTCTCAAACTAGGCTTTTCAAAATCCAAAATTGATTTTCCCAAAAATCAAAAGCCTTTCCCAAATTCATAGGTTCCCAAAACCTTTTCCAAAATCATTCTCATAAGATCCTTTATATATATATATATAGATATATATAACTTCGAAAATCTTTGGATCATTTCAAACTTGTATAAAATCTCTTTTATACTTCAAATATTTCAAAACCCTTTTTATTCTGGCTAGATTCAATAAGGGAAGTTTATCATATTACAAAATATAACTTTATTTATTGTCAAATCAAATATTCAAGTTTGATTTCTTTATAAAGTTATTTACCATTTACATACCTCCATAAAGTAAATTTCAACCAAAGAAATACCCAATTCCATTATATTTCACATAATATACCTTTCATTTTCGAAAACCATTTCAAATTTCTTATCCTCAAATTTTAAATGCCAATTTCATTCAAACCCGTACGATGTACACATATCATCCGTACGCTATATCAATTTGATCGCTCAATCGATCACACAATTTCACTTCCGAACTAGTATTTTCCACCCGGCTTCCTAGTGCGGACTCAGATCTGGTTTCCTGATCAGAAACCGTCATTCTCCTTGCATAGTCACAACTATGATAGAGAATATCCAGAACCAATCAACAATCCATATCCAGGTTCGCCGTCGAAAATCGAGCGAAAAATCCTAACTCGGATCGATAATACTATCTCAAAATTCTGTGTTCGAATCTGGATCAAATCACTATGCGAATAGAATAATATACGTATATCCTACGTATTTATCTTTATTGGTTATTAGACAAATCAATTCTCTTTTCTATTCACATTTCCTTTAATTCTATTCTCTTATTCTCAATTGCTTCCATTTACAATTGAGTTAATACTTCAATTATAAACAGTTTGAACTCTGACCCATTTAAATTTAAAAATAGCTTGAAAAAGTTTTAAAATAGATAAGTAGTTGAAAAATAGTTATTAGTTTATAAAATAGCTGTAAAATAGTTAAGTATGTATAAAATAGTTAGATAATTACAAAATAGTTTTTAAAATAGTGATTAGATATAAATAACTGAAAAAAAATAGTAATTAGTTTATAAGACAGTTTCAAAATAGTTAAATAATTCTAAAATAATTGTAAAATAAGTATAGATAGTTTGGGGTTTAAGAAGAAAGATTGTATAGTAAATAGTTTGGAAAAATATATTTGTATTAAAACAATTTATTTTGAAAATAATCCAGAGCCAAACTGTTTAATTTCCCAATCTCCATTTCCAATTAATTTCCCATCAATTCAATTTAAATTTCCTCTTCCATTTAAATTGACTCAATACTTCAATATCCATTGAAATTGATTTAATCCCAATTCAAGTTGAATTATCCTTAATTCCTTTCCAAATTCAAATCAAATTCCATTTGATATTTAAACTTATTCAACTTTAATCACGATTCCAAATTATTTCAAATCAAATCCAATTTGAACTAATTAAATTTAAATCTCAATTTTAAACTATCTCGAATTATATAAATTCGAGTTAAAATTTTTAAATATTGATTTAATTCCTTAAATTCCTTCACTTTTAAATTAATTCAACCTTTATTTTAACAAATTAAATCTTTAAACCTTTTAATTCTAAATTCAAATTTCAAAATTCCATTTTAAAATTATCTTTACTTAACTTATTACAAAGTTCAAATAAGAATTCAAAAACAATTTAATCTTCAGATTCTAATTTATTATCCATTTTCAATTTTCAGATCTCAAACCCATTTTGAGATCACTCATAACTTCCATTTAAATTAACCATTTAACTACCCAAGTTAAATTTAAATTTCATCATGAAATTTCCAATTCAAGTTATTTATTCAAACTTATTTAACTTCCTCCAAGTTAAATTTACTTAATCCGGTCAACTTTTCACAATTTGAATTCCCATTCAAATTTTAAACTTCAGATTAATAGTCTTTCCCCTTTTAAGTTTAAAAACTTACTTTACTTTGGGTTTTACATCACATTCCAATTTAAAACTCAACACTAAGTGTTTATTTCAAATCATCATTGGTATTATATATATTCCTCATATATACATTTTCTTTACACACCAAGTTATACTTTAAATTTTTAAACCACCTTTGGTTTTAATTCAAAACAACTTCTTTAAAACAATTTCAAGTTTTCTGGATTTAGATTTGAAATTTCACAATTTCAAATTATCTTCAATTCCAATTTATAAGTCATATTCACCTAAAAGTTTACTTCCCTATAACATTTCATTTTACTTAATTATTTACAACATTTCATTATTAAATACAACAACCATTTATGATAATAACCAAGATTATCATATCTGGAAACCAATTCATTTTTATCTTTATTCCTACAAATTCAAGATTTTAATTTCAGTTTGGATTTATTTCAAACTTATCTTCATTCAATTTTAATTTGGTTGTATTTCTATTACCACTTAATTTAATTCCAATATTTTAACAACCAATTACCTTAATATTTATTAGAAAGATATATCAAAATATATTCTTATATAAAATCATTTAAAATCCTTATATAAGAAAATAACAATTACGCTCTTATATATATATATATACACACTCAACTCGTCTTAGGGTACCATTGACCCTATCCTTAACGAGTAATCCCAAAAAAGCCAAGGTTCTCGCTTAACCTTTGCTCTGATACCAACTGTAACGACCCGGAGATTTCGAACCCGAAATTTCCAGATAGTTAGAAGAAAAAGAAAGAGATAGAAGAAAGAAACAGAAGAAGAAGAAAAATCAGAAACATCAACATCTCACATTCGCAGCGGATAAAATATAATAATAAATGATAACAGTTTTACAAAACAATATTATATCTGTCGATTACATTTTAATACATCAGAGTTACATATTTATACAGACACTGGATATACATAATTATCAAGCCTCAGATATACAATAATATAACACAGTAGAAACACTCCATACGTTCCTGCCATCCAGCTCGTCTCCTGAACTCCCAAACGTCCTTACCTGAAAATCTGTAATACTCGGTCTGACCCGAGCATTACATCAAAGTAACACCCGGGTCAGGCTGGAAACCAGCGTGAGTAAACCCATAATATGAAATACCAAGCTATAACTTAAGTGAATTACTAGGGTAACTCGTACTTTTCTACGAGTTCTAATCTTATTTAAGTAAATCATTTATCTCAAAACAATATCCAAGAATCATTATCCAATTTTAAATATCCATGATACTTAACTTATTTCATTCCAGCCTGTTTGCTTCCAAACTCACATTTATAAAGAATCGAAGTGGTTTCGGGTATTTACTGATACCCGACCCCGGTCTCTTCGAATTCAATGTCATCTCTAATCCAAGTTGTTAAGTTTTAAATAATACATTTCAAATCCAGGATATCATACAACAATTCAACTCAGATAGGTAACCTACATTATCACAGTTTAACTCATTCATATCACAGCACATCTCAATCGCCCATCAGAGATAAAATCAATCCAAGTCATCCAATATCATTCAACCATCCATAACAAGATTTATTAGATATATAATTCCTAATTAATTTAATTAATCTCTAATTAAATTAATTACCGACTTTAATCATTTAGATTACCTTAATCCTGCATAATCAAACATTTATTAATTTCAACCCAATTAATAAATCGTTCTTTAATCATCTATCTTAATTAATCATCCTTGATTAATTTTTCTTTAATTACATTAAGTAATTAACCTTTAATTACCCCATAGATTAATTAGCCTTAACCATCCACATTTACTTTTAATTAATCTCCTTAATTAATTAATCATTAATTAATTGATTCTCTAATTACTTAATTAAAGTAATTACTTAAGATTTTATCACTTAAACCTGTTTAATCAATCATTAATTAACTACAAACCATTTAATTAATTAGTCATTCCTTGATTACCTTACAAATCAATTAATTAATCTTTAATTACCTAATTAATTACTCCTTAATTATTAATTAATAAACCTTAATTTTTAATTAATAAAACTTAATTACAAATTAACTAATTCTTAATTACAAGTTAATCAATCCTTAATTACCAATTGATTAACCTCTAATTACTTAATTAAATAATGCTTAATCACAATTTAATTATTTATTTAATTAATCTCTAATTATCTAATTAACAACCCTTGATTACAAATTAAATTAATCTTTAATTAATTAACTTAATAAAACTATTCAAATCAAACAAATCAAATTTCAAAACATTTGAACTTATAAATTTAAATTGAAACTTGTTTGAAAACTTGATTTATATTTTACCTTTAAATCTTGCATTTGCTTAATGCCTTTAAACTTGTTATTACTTCTATCTTAAAATTCTGTTAATCTTATACAAAAGAATCCCGAGCCGATCTATATTTTCTCGAGCCAGACCGGAGCAATCTCCCATTACTTCCTTCACGATAAACTTCGAGTACGATCCCAATCAAAACCTTATTTTTCTCGAAGCTCTCTTCTTCTTCCCTCTCTTCTCTTACAATTCTACAGCAACACCAGATACCCTGACACGCAAGCTTCCTGTGCACATGCACATGGCAACGGAGCCACTTCGACCAACAACGACAGCTCCACCCAGTCACCTGCGATCATCTCGACTCATTCGACCCACCAGAACCCACGGCGACCACATGAATCGAAATCGAGCCAGTCGAGTCACAAAGAAACAAAACCCACCGCCAACATTCACCTCGCACCTCCTCTTCCGACCATTAGAGACTTCGCCGACAAACCCAGACCTTCGCCATAGATCAATGCTCCTCTTCCCCCTACTCCTATCAAGCCCGATGCTTCGACGTTGCCGTAATGTCCTCGAAGTCAATCCCGACCCTGACTAGTATTTAAACCCTAGTTTGCCTCATTCCAACCACCACGGACTATAATAAAATACATCCTCATTTTTCTCATGATCGTCAACCCTCCAGGCAACTTCGACTCCGACCCCGAGGACATCCATCGCGCCGATCGCCAGAAATTGGCGATAAACCCAAATTCATTCAAATTCCACTATCTCATCAGAACCCAAACTAAAAATCTCAATTTATACACCTAAATTCATGATTTAGCTTCACGAACCAGAATTTACGATTAAAGATTTAAATTAACAAGTTCGATTTTAACCCATTACTTTGATATCTACTGTAATTTATATATTTTGAGATAAACACTTGATACATATCCTTGAATCTATTTTTAAAATTCATACTACTCTGTAATGATCATTTTTCATTCAAGAATCATGGTTTAAATTTGATCATAGAAAGATATATGAATTTTTCAAATGAAACTGAAGCCTGTAAATAAACAGAGCAGTGTATTTATATATATTCACATGGATATTCAAATTGATATACATAGCAGCTCAGACATAATCAAAAAAACAGTCATGCAGACATAAATTCAATATTCCATATAGGTTTGTCACATGAGATCAAGGTTTTAAATCTCCCCGAGATCAGCCGAGATGAAAATCCGAGATATTAGCCAAAATCCGAGATTTGGCAGCTTGGTTAGTTATAAGTCTTTTAAATATCGCCCGAGACAGCCGAGATATTTGCCCGAGATATTGGCCAAAATCCGAGATTTGAAACCTTGCATGAGATTAATTAAAACTAGTTTTAAAGAGAAAAATTTACTCACCTTATTTTAATGCTTGAACAGAGCCTGTAAACTTGCTTGATGATCTGAAACTTACTTGAGTTGCTGAAATGATCTTGAGTTTTAAATTTGAAAGCTAGAACTTGTTTTGATTTTGTTGAGTTGCTTCCAGGTTTTAGAAATTGAAAGAGAAGTTGCTATTTGATTTGAATCTTGACTTGATTTTAATTCCTTTCCTGGTTTTACTTTTGTTTTAATCTTCATCTTTGGGTTGAATTTCAGTTTTCCAGGTTTGTAATTTTGGTTTCTCAGATTGGTATATTTTAGTTTCTGGTTTGAGAAAAGTTGAACTAAAAAATGAAGAAAACGGGTTTCTCACTAAACATACATTATATAAATTAAATCTTAAATGAAAAATATTGTGCCACTTGTTATTTTTAATTTAGACAAGTGTAACTTGCAAATTCATTTAGCTTACACATGTTAAAATAAAGCAATATTATGTTTATATCCTTATCTTACTAAGTATTTATGCTTTGTTAATCATGTAAATATGTATATATATTGTGATTTGAAGCTTTGTTTTAAATTTAATATTTTTCAAAAGCTAATTATAAAGAAAATAAATATAAAACTAATTATATTCTAATAAAAATCATATATATATTAATTTTAAATCCAATATATTTTAAGGTGTTTATCTTTTGAATTTCCAATTCAAATTTAAATTTCAATTTAAACTCAACCTAAATATATATAGATATAAATATCTATTATCAGATCTATTTGTTCAATCTATAAATCAGTATCTCAATAGTAAAAATCAATTAATTAACCAATTATCAGAAGAAAAAAAATCCGGGTTATCACAGAAACCCCGGTTCTAGACATAACTCCGCACGTCATCGTGACCCATGCCTAGGACTATCGAATCTGCCCAGAGTACTCGACTACCAATCAGTAGCCTTCAGGGACTATCGAATCTGCCCAACGTACTCTTGCTTTGAGCATGCTAGAACCTTCAACAACGATGAGATCTCAGCCTTCTAGTCATCCTCCTCGACGACTATTTCCATACTAGCTCAAGCGCCTCTCGAGCAAACCATTATCCTCAAACTCGAACCATTTCACCGAGTTGTCAACATGCTTGGAATGATCCCGTCTGGATTAGACCAAGGCTATCTCATATCATGCTTCGCCTCATCATCATCATAGCAAAACCTCATCTCAACGTCATCATCAAATCTATCCATATGAGCTTTCTCATCCGCTACATATGCCACGAGCAGCTTTTCCAATTCAAGAGCCTTTCCCTTAGCTTTTGAATCATCTTCCGTCTAAATCAAATCATCAATCATCTAATTCATAGCAATCAATCAAGTCAAACATTAATCCAAGTAATCAAGCATTCAAATATGATCTAAATAGACAATTATAACAACAATGGAAATTTCGTAATTAAAGAGTCCAAAGTCTAACAAGCATGAAAACATGAGTAATATCTCTACAACTTGATGAATGAACTTGCATAGGTTAATTATGTAGTAAAATGGTTATCAAATCATCATGAACAATGGATCTATACTTAAGTTTACAAAAATCCATGAAAATCACTACTTTACACAAAATCAAGCCAACGATCCGATATAATCCTTTGGATCCGTGTGAGAGATAATCACCACTCACCAAATCACCTAAACAACCCAAAAGCAACACACTTCAGATCTGGACAGCGAAGGATCTAACTCGATCTATCACGAATCCGCTTCAAACGATGAAATCACTCTTCGAAGAATGGAGATCTTCAATTTTAGCTCTTGGATCTTCAATTTGGATGGAAGGAATCACAAGATTAGAGTGGAGAAAAGAAGTGAAGAAGTGTAGAAGTCGAGCTCTCAAAATGGCAACACTTCATCGCTTCAAAATCCGGATCCCAAAAATGAAGAAAAACCCTCCTATTTATAGGCTGATTTTACCTTAGGTCGTCCACTCGGAGTTAGGTCGTTCACGACCTAAGAACCCTAACGACCTAAAACCCCACGACCTAAAATCTTCGACCTAACAGCCCCAAGCCTCTACGACCTACGACCTAACATATGTGCACTCCTACGGCCTAACCAGATGCGCTTCTACGACCTAACGACTTAGCGCATCAGCGCAACCAAGCGACCTACGACCTAACCCAGATGCGCTTTCTCGCGACCTAACGAATGCGCATCCATACGACCTAACAGATCCAACGACCTACGCGCATTCGCGACTTACGACCTAACAAACCTGCGACCTAACACACACACGCGACCTAACTAACTTTGCCAGGATACGACCTAACTCCTTAGGTCGTCTAACGACCTAACTATGCTAACCCGCTAACTACAAGGTCGTTAACCCCTTAAGCCGCGTCATTTCTTAACTCGCTAACTCCTATAGGTCGCTGCCTCCTATAGCTCGCTAACTCATAGGTCGGAAATCCTTAGGTCGGTCAAATCCTATAGGTCACTACAAACTAACATACGACCTAAACCTCTACCTCGTCCAGTCTACTAGGTCGCTCCTCCGACCTAATCCTACCCCATGACTTAAGCCACCATACGACTTATCTCCTATACGACCTAACCTAACTGCTTAGGTCGTTCCAATCCTTAAGTCGCTCCACTTCTTAGGTCGCCAACTTCCTATAGGTCGCTCCACTTCCTTAGGTCGTCTACTACGACCTAACCACTATACGACCTAACTTCCATACGACCTAAGACTTAGACTATGGATGACTTATCAATAATGCGACCAAATGACCACTGTTTTACGATGTTTCGATCCGTAAAAATACGGGTTGTTACACAAACCAACAGCCATGGAGTGGCAGTAGACCCGGAAGTTCATATTGAAGTCGATACCCTAGTGCCTAGCTCGGCTGAAGGAGGCATGTATGTGAATGCATTGTTTCACCAATTTATGATGGAAATGATAAAGCGAAGCTAGTGGGAGTTGTTAAGCCAAGACAATAGTTATCAAGGGAAGCAAACTTTTCTATGATGAATAATGATTTTAAGAGCTGAGGAGGAAAGGAATTCACATGAAGTGAGTCTACTTGGAGGTGTTGAATTGGTTGAAAGTATGTGAACGTATCTTCGGAGACTTGGAATATAATAATGCTAAGAATACGAGGTTGGCTTCTCATCAGCTTTAGGATGATGCATTGGACTAGTGGGAGGCCGTAATTATTGAAGTCCTAAAGGAGGAGATAAATTGGGAACTGTTTAAGGAGTGATTCGAGGCTCAGTTTATCTTCAAATCTCAGAAGAGTGCTTTGTGTAGGGAGTTCCTTGAATTGAAGCAAGGAGAGCAGACTTTGGTAGAGTACATTCAGTGCTTTAATGCTTTATCGAAGTATGGACATATCAACACTTCGTTGAAAAGGAATGAAAAATTTATCGAAGGCTTGGGGAAGGGGCTGAATTATTAGGTCATGGCTCACCTATTTGATCCAACTGATATAGTGGTGGAGATGACGAGATGATATGATCGCTTGTTTTAGGAAGGTAAGAAAGCTGATGTCAGACCCAAGGGTGGGTAGAAAAAAGATTCAGTCCATATCAGAAAGGCGAAAAGAGTTAGAAGGGAGGAAAGACTTATAAAGGAAGGACTCAAAAACCGAACATAGTTGACGTAACTTGTTTTAACTAGGCCAAGTGCTTTATTTGTAACAGGTCTGGCAATAAGAAGAAGGATTGCCTGGAAGCAAGGCAGGCTAAAGTTTATGATTTGGAAGGACCTTCATCTGGATCGATTGTAGAGGAGAAGGCAAAGGGTATGTCTGGATGTAGGATTTCAATATTTAGTATATCAATTAGAGTTCTATTTGACAATAATGCTACTTACTTTTTTATTTCGAGAGATTTGGTTAATATGGTAGAATTAGACGTTGCCTATTTAATTACTTCCTTGCGTGTGGTTAATCTAAAAGGTGGGTATGCCACTCTCGCATTAAGGTGCACTGACTATGAGTTTAATTTGTGTGGATATTTGTTTGTTTGCGACCCATGTGTTTGACTTCATAGGGTATGGAGTGATTTTGGTTATGAACTGATTGACGCTAGGATTTATTGTGCGGATAAGATTATCGCCATAAGGAACCTAAGAAGAGGAGAAAGAATTATGGTAGCATTAGATGTAATGATGGTGAAGTCAAAATTGATGTGATGTGCTATGGAACATCCAAAAGATGAGATTAGTAGAGTGTGTTGTTTAAGAATTTGCAAATGTTTTACAACCTATAACGGGATCACCATTAAAAAGCACGATCAAATTCTAAATAGAATTGATGCCATGAATGCAACCTGTTAGTAGACCACTTAGAAA
Source organism: Allium fistulosum (assembly GCA_030737815.1). Classification (NCBI taxonomy): domain Eukaryota; kingdom Viridiplantae; phylum Streptophyta; class Magnoliopsida; order Asparagales; family Amaryllidaceae; genus Allium; species Allium fistulosum. The sequence continues at coordinate 860,289,315 of CM060907.1, forward strand.
AATGCTGCCCAACGAGATGGAGGAACTAAAAAACAGTCGAAGGAACTTAGGATGAAATTTTTACTAAGCCAAGTAGTTTGCTACGGGGAGCATCATGGTATTCATAATGAAGTCTGATGGATCTTTATGAATGTGTATTGATTATAGAAAGCCGAATGAGTTGACGGTGAAGCATCGTTATCATTTCCCCAGGATAGATGACTGTTTGATCATTTGAGTAGAGCTTGGGTGTTCTCAACTAACAGTAGTAGAAGATAGTACTCCATCGACGGTTTTTCGAACAATGTGCGGTTCATATGAGTGGTTATTTATTACGTTTGGATTAATCGATGCTCATGCGTTCTTCGTTTATCTTATGAACTGAATATTTTAGGAGTAGGGAATAGGTTTGCGTTGGTCTTCATTGATGATATTTTAACTCTAATGATGAAAGAGACCATGAAGACCATCTTAGATTGGTGTTGGAGACGCTGTGACAACACAAGTTAAAAGAGAAGTTTTCAAAATGTCATTTTTGGAAACAAGAACTTAAATTCTCGGATATGTTGTTTCAAAGAATGGATTAACAGTAGATACATCAAAAATAGAGACTATTAATGGTTGGAAGAGACAAGAAATGGTTACAGAGATATGAAGTTTTAGGATTAGGTAGCTATTACCGCAGATTCATTAAATATTTCTTGCGTACAGCATCACCTTTGACTAAGCTAACTGGGAAGAACGAGAAGTTCGAGTGGATGGATAAATGTGAAGGGTCGTTTGAGGAGTTTAAGAAGTTATTGATGAGCGATCATGTGTTGATTGTGCCTAAAAGGAACCATGGTCTATTAGTGTATACTAATGCATGTGGAACAGGTTTTGGGGAAGTGCTGATGCAAAGGGGCAAGTGATAGCATATACATCAAAGCAGTTGAGATCGCACGAAGTTAGACATCCGACCCATGACTTGGAGTTGGTAGCGGGGGTGTTTGCGTTGGAAATTTGGAGATGCTTGCTACAACAAAAAGAGCCATCAGTACAAAAACCGCTATAAATGATAAATTATAGCGGTTCAATAAATGTTGTATATCGACATGTCATTAAGAACAATGGCTTATTTATAGCAATAAAAACCGCTATGAAAAATCATCTTTTCCAGCGCTTTTTATCAGCTTTATAAGTATTTTACTGCAGTTTAATAAACGATGTATATCGACATGTTATAGTAGATACTGAACTATTAATAACAGAAAAAAGCACAATAATTTTTATTCTTTATTATCGCTTTTATTGTAAGCTTAATATAGCGTTTTCTAAGTGCTATGGTTTATTTTTTTGCACTTTTAAAATCTGTCTCATCCCTTAAATCATAATAGTCAATACATTTCAAAATCTTGGATTAAGAATATTTCTAAAACATAAATCCATTTAAATAATGAAAAATCATATAAAATATTAGGCATAAAGATATACACATTGTATTAAACATAACCAAATATTCACATATATAATATCCCACAATATTAGTCGTATAATATTCTGTTATACATGTAAGCACAAACCACAAAGTAGTAGTTAATGTTACACCAAAAACAAGTAGCTAGTTGTTTGCATAAAAAAAAGAAATACACCAAATCTTTCTTTCTCTCACCTGCAAATGAAATGAATATCTACATTAGAAATGAATATAATTATGGATATGAATAAAATTGAAAAATGAAATATCTACATTAGAAAATACATATTCCTAAAGATTTCTTATCAAATATATTCTTAGTGTCTCTAAAATTTGAGAAAATTTGCTAGAGTTTCCTTTGCGTGGTTAGCATCAAGAAATATCCCAAAAAATAGATGCACATAATCAAAACATGATCAGAATTAGAATATATCAATCATAAACACCCACACGGGTAATATATCCAACTATTTACTTATATATATATATATATATATATATATATATCTTATAAAGTGTATATGTCACATAGCATACACATTTGTTAAGCATTAAAACATACATTTTAGCAATATTAGCGAGTTTGCTAACATTTCCAAAGAAATACGAGCATAAAAAGAAGCAAAAGCGAGTCAAGAGCTATCAAATATCTACATTTAACTCAAACAAGTATATGAGCGTATATATTTATATGGGACAGGTTGGCACATGTCCCTAATCAGTTTCAAAATACACAAAACCCTAGTAAAAAGGTATGTAAATTAGGTCCCTAGAATTAGGTTACTGAATAACGGCATACACTTATGCAATTGTTCAGTGAACAATTGTAGACATTTATGCAATTATATCCAAAAATTGTAGACACTTCCACAATTATTCACTGAAAAATTATGGAAATTTCTGCCTTCTTTTCAAAATATTGCTAAAAATTCCGTAATTATTCACCAAAAAATTACGAAAATTTCCACAATTTTTTCAAAAAATTGTAGAAAATTCCACCATTATTCACCAAAAAAATTTCGGAAAATTCCTTAATTATTCGCCAAAAAAGTTGCGATAATTTTCGCAATTATTCACCAAAAAAATTATGGAAATTTATGCAATTTTGGATATAACTACATAAATTTCTGACATTATTCGCTGAATAATTGCGTAACTGTATGCAATTACTTAGTAACTTAATTCTAGGCACCTAATTTACATACTTTTTTTACTAGGGTTTTTGTGTATTTTAAATCTTATTAGGGACCTGAGCCTAATATTCACTATTTATATAGCTAAACCCCTAAAAGAAAGACTACGACTTTTAAACAACACTAATTTTGTAGGGAAAGAACAAAAATTCTAAATAGGAGCTAGTTCTCTTATAAAAGCAGTGAATTACAATGGTAGTGTGCATTATATCTACTAGGACAAGGCTTGAGACATTATTATTTCTATTATTAACTTAGTTTGTTTATTGTTGTTATTATCATCGTCGTCATTATTGTTAGTGTAATTATTATAAAGCTAACTAATTTTTATAAACTTAGTTAATTATTATTATGAACTTAATTAATTTTTATGAACTTATTTACTTATTATCATTACTGCTACTATTATTACATAAACTTAATTTTTTCTGTACAACTTAGTAATTATTATAAAACTCGCTGATCTTCATCTATAAACTTAGTTATTTTTTTATAAAAGTTAAAAATTTATAAAATGAATTAGATGTAAAGATGTTGAATACTTTGTAATCTATTGTTGTTGTTGCTGCTGTTACCATTATAAACTTAGGGTTTTTTTTGCAAGGCCAGTCGGCATTTATAGTGGGCTGTCCACATGTATAAATGAATATAGAACAGGTGTTCTGGTACATGCACCAAAATAGCTAAAGCACTAAACCGCTAACAAACTGAGACCTAGTCTCCCTCCTCAGAGGAAGATCCACTACCCTCATTTGAAGAATCGAGTCCAATAACATGTTAATACCCTGAGAAGAGTGTATCTAAAGTAGGAGTAAAATCCACAGAATCAGAGCTATAATGGTATTTCCTATCCCAAGATGAATCAGAGACAACATAGCAATTTAGATCCCCAAACTGACCTCTAAATGAGAGAGCAAGGCCCTCTCCTACAACATGATAAAATAATCTCCTTTCTTCACCATCACCACCAACATACTTTAGAAACTACCATCCATAGGGTCAAACCTCATTTCAGAAGGTTCATGAATCCAAGCCCGATCAGACGAGCCCCAAATAAAATCTTCCAAAACGGAAGACAAATCTAGAAGGCATGCCGAGATGACCTCAACATTAATAGAATGCACATTAATGAAAGAAGAGATGATCACATGAGGCAATATCAAAGTCATCGGTAGAAGGAACATCAACAACCACGATAAGGGGAACATCAATGACAACAAGCAGAATGTCAGAAGACTAAAGCACAAGTGCAAGATAGACCTTTGGAACCCACTTCATGATAGAATGAGGAAGAGGGATCCGAAGAGAAAGAGGGATAGACAAATCACCGAATTCAAAAAGCTATTATCATAATGAACTTGTAGCCTTCCCGATATATTCCAACGTTGATGACAATGATCATGAACATCTTGATATGGCGGATTTGAGTTTACAAAAAACCCCACAAGATACTCTGACCAAAAAGAAGCCCTAGCTTCCATGACCTCTATCGGGGGAACCATTGCACCATCCACCACCTCAATATCAAAAACACCTCGATATCAGGTATTTATCTGGAAATTATGATCTTGCCCTTTTATTTAATTTAAATTGAATTTTTAATCTTCTAACTTCAATATTTTGTGCATATGAGCTCAGATTCATGCGTGATTTTCTCCATTGCAATCGTATCGAAATTTCGAACATTATGTGATGGGTTTGGCTGAATTCTAAGACTGTTGGAATTTTGGGCTTTATTTAGATTTTAAATCGTCGATAAATCAAAGGTGAGTGATTTAGCCCACTCACAAATACAAAATCATCTTATGTTGGTTAAATTGAATTTATGATGTGATTAGAAATTCATTGATTGCTGTTTTGTATTTTAAATTGTCATTTAAATTTAATTTGAGTTTATTTGTATTGAATTACCTTTTAAATTAATATTGAATTTACTTGCCAGTTAAATACCTGATAATGATAATCAGTTTATTTGTTGTGATTTATTGGTTGATTGAATGACGGTTGTGATGGATGTTTAATTGTTGATATTTTGGATGATTTGATGTTATATTTATTTTATATATTGTTGTTCACACTATAGGTTCCCTTAGTTATTGTTAGAAAAATCACTATGGATTGAAATGATACATACCCAAATGGTCTTATAGATTAGGGAAAAATCGTTATGGGTAGAAATGATAAACTAGATCGATTTTATGGATTTTTGAATTTTTCTCGGGATTGCGAGTTGAAATGATATATACCCGTAAACTTAAACTTATTGCGGGTAGAAATGATATATATCCATCTCACTTGACCATAAGGTAGAAAATTATATACGGACTGTGGATTGGTTAAATTAAATGATTTTAAATCCTTAAATTCTGAATCTAGTTAAATGATATTTTGAAATAAAATTTGATTTATATGAACTGAATTATTTTCAAAATCCAAGCTTTAAAATGTTGAAATTGAAATTTGTTTAAATGGATTGTGTAAAGAATTTAAATTGAAATCTTAAAGTTGAATTTTGAAACATAAATGAAATTTAACAAAATTGAGTTATTGTAAACATTTGAATATTTAAACTTTCAAACCTATTGAATTTGAAGTGGTTTAAATTTGTAGCTCAAACATGGATTTTGAAATCGATATAAATTGAAATGGTTTTGAATGAGAATTTGAATTGAAAACTTTAGCCTTTTGAATGGAAATTGTTGAACTGAGATTGATCTAAATTGAATTTTTGGAAATAAAGTTGATTTGAATTGATTTGTGAAATTGGAAGAAACAATGCTAATTTGAAACTACTTTCGATATAAACTCTTTTAACATATAAACTATTTTCTCATATAAACCATTTTAACATATTAATAATTTTTAATACATTAACTACCTTTAATATATAAACTATTTTAATCTATAACCTATTTTTAAATTATAAACTTTTTTAATATATATTATTTTAAATTTATAAATAGCTTTTAATATATATTTTAATATATAACTTATTTTAATATATATACTATTTCTAATATATAAACTATTTTAATCTATAACCTACTTTTCAAATATAAACTATTTTTAATGTATAACTATTCCAATATATATAAACTACTTTCTTCAAACTGTGTAAAGTTGGAACTATTATGATTTAGATTTAATTAATTTAAATGCGAATATTTTGATATGATGGTTTAACCTATTTTGTGGTTATGATTGTGAAAATGAATATGATTTAAAGTGAATAATGATTTTGAAGTAAATATGATTACGAAAGTGATATGATTTTGAGATGAATATGATTTCGAAAGTGATATGATTTTGAACTGAATATGATATTTTGATATCAATTATGAATCATTTTTGGAAATGTAAAAGAACCAACCAGTGTGAAATAAGCGTTTGGTTGTTAAAGTGATTGGGATCGGATATTGTCATATTCTCTACCAATATCGAAAACCACTTTATCAACTGTGCATGTGGTGGAGAATCCAGAATGAAGTAGGATGGTTTGGCGAATGCGACTAGAATGAAGTAAAAGAACGATGATGGATAGCCTTGACTTTCGGGTCATAATTAAATGACTAAAACATGAGCTATACCGAGCCAAATAGGGTCGCTCCCCCTACCGGACACATTTCTTCGATACCATATTTATTACTTTGTGATTGATTTGGTGGCCACCCCTTGATTTGATTTTGGGAGTGTGTTCCAAGATGGGCGGTAGTTGTTGTTATGCGTTACCACCGGTCCGGGAGTGCAAAACGGTAGTATCCTACTCTGGGCATTACCTCACGTGCCTTGTCATATTTATCCTGATCGCGTCCACTACGAGTTTGGTTTGTGTCGTACCTATGGAGTTCTCCCTGATAGCCTACCAGTTTACGGTGGAGTTTACAATACTGTATAGACTATGGCATTTATATAAAATGTGTTAAGGGGGTTATGGGTAACACCTTAATGCTATTTTAATATTTTACTTTACTATAGACATATTATAATAGCGTATTGTACTATGTATGTAGATAGTTTAACGGATCCTTACAAGATGGAATCCCGAACATTTCTTAAGTAATTGCACACACGTTAGACACTGGATAGAAGATGGAATCCCACGAACATTTCTTAAGTAATTGCACGCACGTTAGACACTGGATAGGAGATGCAAACCCCGTAAACATCTCTGAAGCCGTTACACTCATATTTACTTATTTTGATTTAACTTACATAAGATCCTATAGTTCTGACTCTAGTGTTTTATCTTTTCATTACGCTCGGGTCAGCCTGAGCTTTTTGGTATTGAAGACTATCCTTCTGGAGGACGAAGACGAATGTAACGACCCAGAATTTTGAACAAATTAAATTGAAAATATGTAATTAATTTTAAATATTTGAACGATGATTTAATTTGAATCCCCAATATAACTTTGAATTTGGCGATTAAATTATAAAATTTAATCTATTAATTGTTGAATAAAGATTTGAATCTTCAATATTAAGTTGAAGAAAAATATTTCGAAAGCTTTTAAAATTTATATTTATGATACTGAAGACAATAGAAGCTTCAGAATCGAATTCGAAACTGCTTTGATCAGTTTTGAAAATCATATAGTTTGAATCGATATTTAAAAATAGCATTCCGAGGCACAGTCTCGGAATTCGACGAAACCAGTTCCATTGGGTCCGTAATATTGAGTTATTATCGGATTTTGTAACAACCCGGGATTTTTCGAACTCGAAAATTCCAGATAGTTAGAAGAAAGAGAAAGAGATAGAAGAAAGAAACAGAAAGAAGAAAGAAGAACAGAGAACACAACATCTCACATTCGCAGCGGATTAAATATAATAACAAATAATAATATCAGTTATACAAAGAAAACTGTATTTGTTAATTACATTTTAATACATCAGAGTTACAACATTCACAAATGTACTAGACAGTTAAAGTTAACATGTCTCAGACAACTATAATATCACAACGGAATATACTCCATACGTTCCTGACATCCAGCTCGCCTCCTGAGCTCCAGAACGTCCTTACCTGAAATCTGTAATACTCGGTCTGACCCGAGCATTACAACAAAGTAACACCCGGGTCAGGCTGGAAACCAGCGTGAGTAACTCATCTAACATGAAATTTCAATGTATAGAACTTATTTAAACCCGGGTAACTCATACTTTACTATAAGTAAACTACTTATATCGTCAACACTTATTTTCACAAACAATATCTAAGTATCCAACTTAGTTTAATTGGTCCATATTATCCCAAAAACCGGCCTATTGATTTCACATATTAATCTATAAAGAATTATAGAAGATTCAAATCGAAGTGGTTTCGGGTATTTACTGATACCCGACCCCTGTCTCTTCGAAACCAATGTCATCTTAAATCCAAGTTGTTTAAGTGAAAACAAATCAATTTATTCAGAGTAACATATTTACACTAGCGATTCCATTACAGATAGATAATCCATATTATCACAGTTCCACCCGAACATATTATATCACATAGCATCACAATTACCCATCAGAGATAAAATCAATCCAAGTAACCCAATATTATTCAACCATCCATAACAAGTTGATTTATTCTTAATTAATTTAATCTCAAATTAATTTAATTTCTAACCTATAATTACTTGGATTACCTTAATCCATCTTACTTAACATTAATTAATTTCAAATTAATTAATTACTTACTCTCTAGGTCTTAATTAATCTTTCTTGATTAATTACTTTTTAAATTTCATTAAGTAATTAAACCTTGATTATAGATTAATTATCCTTAACCATTCAATAATTATCTATAATTACTTCCATTAATTAATTAATGATCTTCTAATTACTTCATTAATTAGTTACTCTTTTAATTTATTACCTCAACAAGTAATTAATCACATTATTAATTAACCAACAATTAATTATATTAACTAACCCTTTAATTAATTATACTAAGGGATTAATCCTTAATTAATTCCATACATTATTTCCCTTTTTACTTAATTACATTAAGTAATTATTCATTAATTACTTCTCTAAGTAATTATACTTAATAAATTTATAAATGATTATTTTAAATTAATTAGACAAATTAATTAACTTAAAATCAATAAATCATTTAATCTCTAGTTAATGATTCATCTTCTAGTTCATTAACTATCTACTAACTACCCATTAGGTAATTATTCTTAATTACAATAGTAATTAACCTTTAGTTATCTCATTAATTACTTTAGTTAATTACCTTTGAAATCAACAACTTTAAACATTTTAAATTTGGAAATATATCCAATTAAATACTCTTGAAACTTGATTTACATTTATTTAGGAAAGAACTTGCCTTTAAATTGGAAATCTTGATTCTTCTTTACAAAATTTAAACCTGTACAATCCAAAGCAAATCAAACCCGAGCAAAAACTTTAAAAACCCGAAGACCCCACCGAGTCATTCACAATCTCCAGCTACTTCGAGGCAACCCCTTATCTACTTCGAGTTTTACTCGATATAAATCTTTCTTCCCCAAATACCACGAACAACCCAGACAACAACATACACGAGTGCACGTGCACACGCGATCAGGCCAACTCCGTCCAATGCTCCGACCATCCACAAGCCAGCGATCTTCCCCTGAATCGTCACGAACTTCCAGATCATCGATCGACTCGGCAAATCGAAAACGAACAACTGCGAGTGCCTGGAACCCAAACTCGATCGATGAAACCACTCCGCGCCGCCGCCTACGACTACCAGATCATCATGAACTCCGGCCACATCCTCGATAGCCTTCACACTATCATCTCCCAAGTTCTGGTGAAGCTCGATCACTCCGAGACACCACGGTGACCACGTTTCTGACCTCGCCTTAAAACCCACTCGAAACCCTTCTAGGATCCACTGCCAACGCAATGATGATCAATCAATACTTCCACCATTTTTCCTCAATTCTACATCCTTCCAGCTATCTTTGCCCAGAGGCACGATCCTCAATTCGTCGACGTTCGTCAGGATTTGATGAACAACCCAACAACGATCATCTCAAGATATCTCGAAATTCACAATGTTAAAAATTATGATTTCTATATCTAAATTCATATTTTCGCAAAACTAATCAGATCGTATAATTAAAACACACAACTATGAACATCAAATTTTTGATTATTTTTGAATTTATACTGTAAATCCCAATTTCCAGACAACTGCTTAATAATTCTGCTTGTTTTTATTTTTTTAATTTGTATTACATAGTTCTCATAACTTTTCATTTAGAGATTGAAGCCTAAATCGTTTTATATTTTGAGGTATGATTTTCTTTCTATGAATGATACTTGTCTGAAGAACAACAGAGGTGCATATACATAACACAAACATGCATACCTCAATTCATACATAGAAGCACATAAAATCTTGCAGATATATAAACATTCATACAATATTTCAAATTATTATCATCACAGGCATAAAAATCAAGAAAATATGGTTTAAAAGATAAAGTTTGCTCACCATTTTATTATGAAACAGAGACCAGGTTTTCCCAGGCTTGTTTGATCTTTAACTTGCTATTCTTCTGCTTTTGTTGAATTTAAAATCTGAAATTTATCTCCCTTATCTGATTGCATTTGAAGATTTTGAAACTGATGTTGAATTTGCTTTCATTTCCTCAGATTTCCAGTTTTTCTTCTTTGATTTGATTTCCAGATTTTATCTTCTTTCATTTTTGATCTTTGTTTCTTTCAGATTTGTATTCAATTCTTCTGATCTTTGGTTTGTATTACATTTTTTTGTTTGAAAATGAAGAAAGAAATTTGCTGAAAATTAAAACTCTTGTTCTTATTTTACAATTAAATTTTAAATTCAACTTTTCAAGAGAATGACACTTGTTCCCTTAAGTTCTAATTATCTTACACATATACACTCTTGTTTACAATTGTCATTAACATATATTAATAAGTTTACAAGTGTTTTTAATGTTTAATTAATAATTTACAAATGTTACTTTCTTATTTATTTAAGTTATGAATAAGTAATTATGTAATATTCACATGAATATAATGTGTATTTATTTTATATAAATATGCTTTAGATTTTTGAAAATATACATGTGAATTTATATAAACATTTATTTATACATAACTTATGTTTTTGATCAAATCAATATAACATATATTTAAGATATACTTCCTTTCTTTTTTTTTTTTTTTTAGATTTCAAATTCAAATTAAATCCTTTAAATTCCATTAAAAATCCAATTCAAGATCTATTCTAAATAAATACATATATAAACAATTTTGTCTAATTTAAATAAGTTTCTTATATAAACAATCATCATTACTTATTTTTAAAAGAATACTTTGTCGATTTTTAAGTGATTATATTAAGATATGATCAAATAAATATTTATCAAAACATAAATATTTACGATTAGATTCAGTTGTTAAATTTATAATTCAGTATTTTTATTAATTAATCCAATTATTATCAATTAACAGATGTTTTCAAAAATCCGGGTTATTACATTCCTCCCCCCTTTAAATCTTTTCGTCCTCGAAAAGGAACGAAGCCAAAATTTATTCAATATTGATTATCAGTTAAATTATTCCTTAGACATCTTAACTCTTAAAAAAAATTTTTTTTTCAAAACATTTTAAAATTTTACATAATATTATCAAAATAGTTTTTATAAAAATATTTTTTTATAACTCGATGTCTCAAACAGTCCATCCTTGTTCTCACAGAAATTCGGTCATACGTTGATCAAGCGTAAGACTGAAAATCTATCAGTACTTGGTAAATCCGTTTTCAACACCCAGTGAAAATAATTGGAAAATAATTTATGAAAATATAGAAACAGTTTGAAAATAGAGGAAATATCCTTGGTGAGAATGCTCTGGAAATCATCACCCCCATCCATGGTCACAGTTATATCACGGGTTACGTTGCCATCGCAGCAAAAGTCCATGTAACTGATAACAGCATGGAACCCACAACAGATCGCAGTTACATCCAGGGTTACGTTGCCGTCGCAGCAAAAGTCCATGTAACTGTTGGCTCTCAGCGGCACACACGATTTCGCTGTCAAAATGAAACTTCTCCCACATAGGTCGCAGTCTACCGATATAAAATCAAACGCAGACTGTTGGCTCTCAGCGGCACAAACGACTTTCGCTATGTTACCATAGTGTCACAGTCTACCGATATAAAATCAAACGTAGACAGTTGGCTCTCAGCGGCACACGTGACTTTCGCTATGGTCTGCAGTAGATCGCAGTGACATTGAGTTAAATTGTTGTCACAGCATAACTCAAATGCCACTGTGGGCACCAGCCCCTCGACTTTCGCTACACAAATAATCCTCAGGAACTAGTTTTGTCCGGACTCCTCACAGGATCAACTTTAGAAACCCCCCCTTGGGCTCAAGGCAGTACCACCCAGTGGTACTCCTGAGAAGTTCATTTCAAGGAAGCGCCTTTTTTCCCAGAGCTATTCTCAAAACACTTTATACTATATACTTATAGTATTTTCAAATCATACCCTTTATGATTTATCAAAATCTCCTTTACACAAAATCGATTACCAAAATCGATAATTCTCAAACTAGGCTTTCCAAAATCCAAAATTGATTTCTCAAAAATCAAAAGCCCTTTCCAAAATCCATAGGTTCCAAAAACCTTTTCCAAAATCATTCCCATAAAATCCTTTATATATATAGATATATATATAACTTTAAAAATCTTTGGATTATTTCAAACTTGTATAAAACTCTTTTATACTTCAAATACTTCCAAAACCCTTTTCTTCTGGCAATAGATTCAACAAGGGAAGATTTACCTTATATAACAAGGATATATAACTTTATTTTATTCTAAATCAAATATTCACATTTGATAAATTTTTTTATAAAGTTATTAACCATATTTCTTTTCAAAAACCATTTTACAGTTCTTATCCACAAATCTTCAATATCAATTTCATTCAAATCCGTACGATGTACACATATCATCCGTACACAATATCAATCTGATCGCCCAATCGATCACACAATTTCACTTCCGAACTAGTATCGTCCACCCGACTTCCTAGTGCGGACTCAGATCTGGTTTCCTGATCAGAAACCGTCATTCTCCTTGCATAGTCACAACTATGATAGAGAATATCCAGAACCAATCAACAATCCATATCCAGGTTCGCCGTCGAAAATCGAACGAAAAATCCCAACTCGGATCGATAATACTATCTCGAAATTCTGTGTTCGAATCTGGATCAAATCACTATGCGAATAGAATAATATACGTATATCCTACGTATTTATCTTATTGGTTATTAGCCAAATCAATTCTCTTTTCTATTCACATTTTCTTTAATTCCATTTACTTATTCTCAATTGCTTCCATTTCCAATTGAGTTATTACTTTAATTACAAACAGTTTGAACTCTGACCAATTAAAAAAAAAATAGCTTGAAAAAGTTTTAAAATAGATAAGTAGTTGAAAAAAAAATAGTTATTAGTTTGTAAAATAGCTGTAAAATAGTTAAGTAGGTATAAAATAGTTAGATAATTGCAAAATAGTTAGTGATTAGATATAAGTAACTGAAAAATAGTAATTAGTTTATAAACAGTTTCAAAATAGTTAAATAGTTCCAAATAATTGTAAAATAAGTATAAGATAGTTTGTAGTTTAAAAAGAAAGATTGTATAGTAAATAATTTGGAAAAATATATTTGTATTAAAACAATTTGAAAATAATCCAGAGCCAAACTGTTTAGTTTCCCAATCTCCATTTCCAATTAATTTCCCATTAATTCAATTTAAATTTCCACTTCCATTTAAATTGACTCAATACTTCAATTTTTATTGAAATTGATTTAATCCCAATTCAAGTTGAATTAATCTTAATTCCTTTCCAAATTTCAAATCAAATTCCATTTGATTTTTAATCTTATTCAACTTTAATCACAATTCTAATTAATTCAAATCAAATTCCATTTGAACTAATTCTATTCAAATCTCAAATTAAAACCATCTCGAATTATATAAATTCGAGTTAAAAAATTTAAATGTTGATTTAACCCCTTAAATCAAATTAACCTTTATTTTTAAATTAATAATCCAACCCTTTATTTTTAATTTAACAACTTAAATCTTTAAACCATTTTATTTTGAATCCAAATTCCAAAATTTCATTTTAAAATTATCTTTACTTAACTTATTATAAAGTTCAAATAAGAATTCAAAAACAATTAAATTTCAAACTCTAATTTATTATCCATTTTCAATTCCAGATCTCAAACCCATTTTGAGATTACTCATAACTCCCATTTAAATTAACCATTTAACTACCCAAGTTAAATTTAAATTTCATCTTGAAATTTCCAATTCAAGTTATTTATTCAAACTTATTTAACTTCCTCCAAGTTAAATTTATTTAATCCGGTCAACTTTACATAATTTGAATTCCCATTCAAATTTTAAACTTCAGATTAATAGTCTTTCCCCTTTTAAGTTTAAAAACTTACTTTACTTTGGGTTTTCATATCACATTCCTAGGAAAAATTTAAAACTCAACACTTAGAGTTATTTCAAAGCATCTTTGATATTATGTATATCCTCATTTATACATATTTATTTCCTTTACACACCCAGTTATACCTTAAATTTTTAAACCACCTTTGGTTTTAATTCAAACAAATTTCTTTAAAACAATTTCAAGTTTTCTAGATTTAGATTTAAAATTTCACAATTTTTAAATTATCTCCAATTCAATTTTTATAATTCATACTCACCTAAATGTTTACTTCCCTAAACATTTCATTTTTAAATACAACAATCATATATGATAATAACTAAGATTATCATATCTAGAAACCAATTCGCTATTATCTTTATTCTGAAAATACTTTTATAAACTCAAGATTTTTATTTCAGTTTGGATCCATTTCAAACTTATCTTCATTTAATTTCAATTTGGTTGTATTACCACTTAATTCTTATTATTTTATTTAGTTCCAATGATTCAACAACCAATTTCTTTAATATATTTTAATATATTTAATAATTAGAAAATTATTTCTTTATATATATCAAAAGATAAACTTATATAAAAATAATTTATTTTTAAAACCATTTTAAAACCTTTATATAAGAAAATAACAAGTACGCTCTCATACATATATATATATACACTCAACTCATCTTAGGGTACTATTGACCCTATCCTTAATGAGTGATCCCACCAGAGCCAAGGTTCTCACTTAACCTCGCTCTGATACCAACTGTAACAACCCGGGATTTTTCGAACTCGAAAATTCCAGATAGTTAGAAGAAAGAGAAAGAGATAGAAGAAAGAAACAGAAAGAAGAAAGAAGAACAGAGAACACAACATCTCACATTCGCAGCGGATTAAATATAATAACAAATAATAATATCAGTTATACAAAGAAAACTGTATTTGTTAATTACATTTTAATACATCAGAGTTACAACATTCACAAATGTACTAGACAGTTAAAGTTAACATGTCTCAGACAACTATAATATCACAACGGAATATACTCCATACGTTCCTGACATCCAGCTCGCCTCCTGAGCTCCAGAACGTCCTTACCTGAAATCTGTAATACTCGGTCTGACCCGAGCATTACAACAAAGTAACACCCGGGTCAGGCTGGAAACCAGCGTGAGTAACTCATCTAACATGAAATTTCAATGTATAGAACTTATTTAAACCCGGGTAACTCATACTTTACTATAAGTAAACTACTTATATCGTCAACACTTATTTTCACAAACAATATCTAAGTATCCAACTTAGTTTAATTGGTCCATATTATCCCAAAAACCGGCCTATTGATTTCACATATTAATCTATAAAGAATTATAGAAGATTCAAATCGAAGTGGTTTCGGGTATTTACTGATACCCGACCCCTGTCTCTTCGAAACCAATGTCATCTTAAATCCAAGTTGTTTAAGTGAAAACAAATCAATTTATTCAGAGTAACATATTTACACTAGCGATTCCATTACAGATAGATAATCCATATTATCACAGTTCCACCCGAACATATTATATCACATAGCATCACAATTACCCATCAGAGATAAAATCAATCCAAGTAACCCAATATTATTCAACCATCCATAACAAGTTGATTTATTCTTAATTAATTTAATCTCAAATTAATTTAATTTCTAACCTATAATTACTTGGATTACCTTAATCCATCTTACTTAACATTAATTAATTTCAAATTAATTAATTACTTACTCTCTAGGTCTTAATTAATCTTTCTTGATTAATTACTTTTTAAATTTCATTAAGTAATTAAACCTTGATTATAGATTAATTATCCTTAACCATTCAATAATTATCTATAATTACTTCCATTAATTAATTAATGATCTTCTAATTACTTCATTAATTAGTTACTCTTTTAATTTATTACCTCAACAAGTAATTAATCACATTATTAATTAACCAACAATTAATTATATTAACTAACCCTTTAATTAATTATACTAAGGGATTAATCCTTAATTAATTCCATACATTATTTCCCTTTTTACTTAATTACATTAAGTAATTATTCATTAATTACTTCTCTAAGTAATTATACTTAATAAATTTATAAATGATTATTTTAAATTAATTAGACAAATTAATTAACTTAAAATCAATAAATCATTTAATCTCTAGTTAATGATTCATCTTCTAGTTCATTAACTATCTACTAACTACCCATTAGGTAATTATTCTTAATTACAATAGTAATTAACCTTTAGTTATCTCATTAATTACTTTAGTTAATTACCTTTGAAATCAACAACTTTAAACATTTTAAATTTGGAAATATATCCAATTAAATACTCTTGAAACTTGATTTACATTTATTTAGGAAAGAACTTGCCTTTAAATTGGAAATCTTGATTCTTCTTTACAAAATTTAAACCTGTACAATCCAAAGCAAATCAAACCCGAGCAAAAACTTTAAAAACCCGAAGACCCCACCGAGTCATTCACAATCTCCAGCTACTTCGAGGCAACCCCTTATCTACTTCGAGTTTTACTCGATATAAATCTTTCTTCCCCAAATACCACGAACAACCCAGACAACAACATACACGAGTGCACGTGCACACGCGATCAGGCCAACTCCGTCCAATGCTCCGACCATCCACAAGCCAGCGATCTTCCCCTGAATCGTCACGAACTTCCAGATCATCGATCGACTCGGCAAATCGAAAACGAACAACTGCGAGTGCCTGGAACCCAAACTCGATCGATGAAACCACTCCGCGCCGCCGCCTACGACTACCAGATCATCATGAACTCCGGCCACATCCTCGATAGCCTTCACACTATCATCTCCCAAGTTCTGGTGAAGCTCGATCACTCCGAGACACCACGGTGACCACGTTTCTGACCTCGCCTTAAAACCCACTCGAAACCCTTCTAGGATCCACTGCCAACGCAATGATGATCAATCAATACTTCCACCATTTTTCCTCAATTCTACATCCTTCCAGCTATCTTTGCCCAGAGGCACGATCCTCAATTCGTCGACGTTCGTCAGGATTTGATGAACAACCCAACAACGATCATCTCAAGATATCTCGAAATTCACAATGTTAAAAATTATGATTTCTATATCTAAATTCATATTTTCGCAAAACTAATCAGATCGTATAATTAAAACACACAACTATGAACATCAAATTTTTGATTATTTTTGAATTTATACTGTAAATCCCAATTTCCAGACAACTGCTTAATAATTCTGCTTGTTTTTATTTTTTTAATTTGTATTACATAGTTCTCATAACTTTTCATTTAGAGATTGAAGCCTAAATCGTTTTATATTTTGAGGTATGATTTTCTTTCTATGAATGATACTTGTCTGAAGAACAACAGAGGTGCATATACATAACACAAACATGCATACCTCAATTCATACATAGAAGCACATAAAATCTTGCAGATATATAAACATTCATACAATATTTCAAATTATTATCATCACAGGCATAAAAATCAAGAAAATATGGTTTAAAAGATAAAGTTTGCTCACCATTTTATTATGAAACAGAGACCAGGTTTTCCCAGGCTTGTTTGATTTTTAACTTGCTATTCTTCTGCTTTTGTTGAATTTAAAATCTGAAATTTATCTCCCTTATCTGATTGCATTTGAAGATTTTGAAACTGATGTTGAATTTGCTTTCATTTCCTCAGATTTCCAGTTTTTCTTCTTTGATTTGATTTCCAGATTTTATCTTCTTTCATTTTTGATCTTTGTTTCTTTCAGATTTGTATTCAATTCTTCTGATCTTTGGTTTGTATTACATTTTTTTGTTTGAAAATGAAGAAAGAAATTTGCTGAAAATTAAAACTCTTGTTCTTATTTTACAATTAAATTTTAAATTCAACTTTTCAAGAGAATGACACTTGTTCCCTTAAGTTCTAATTATCTTACACATATACACTCTTGTTTACAATTGTCATTAACATATATTAATAAGTTTACAAGTGTTTTTAATGTTTAATTAATAATTTACAAATGTTACTTTCTTATTTATTTAAGTTATGAATAAGTAATTATGTAATATTCACATGAATATAATGTGTATTTATTTTATATAAATATGCTTTAGATTTTTGAAAATATACATGTGAATTTATATAAACATTTATTTATACATAACTTATGTTTTTGATCAAATCAATATAACATATATTTAAGATATACTTCCTTTCTTTTTTTTTTTTTTTAGATTTCAAATTCAAATTAAATCCTTTAAATTCCATTAAAAATCCAATTCAAGATCTATTCTAAATAAATACATATATAAACAATTTTGTCTAATTTAAATAAGTTTCTTATATAAACAATCATCATTACTTATTTTTAAAAGAATACTTTGTCGATTTTTAAGTGATTATATTAAGATATGATCAAATAAATATTTATCAAAACATAAATATTTACGATTAGATTCAGTTGTTAAATTTATAATTCAGTATTTTTATTAATTAATCCAATTATTATCAATTAACAGATGTTTTCAAAAATCCGGGTTATTACAGATTTCAAATCTCGTATCGTTTGGAGTTGTTATGTGAGCACACGATAAGTAAACGCTTTGAAATTAAATCAAGTTCAATTTGAATTTAAACTTTTAATTAGTCAATATCAATACATGTTTTCTTCCCTTTGTTTCAGCCTAAAATCATGGGAGAAAATCGTGCAAAACCCTGCTTTATCCTATTTTAAATATTCACGTCCTTATTCCTTCTTCTCCTCAGAATCAAATCGAAGAAAAAAATATATACGAGTCTTCTTTTATAAAATCTCGTATCTGCTCTGCTCAAAACCTTCTCATTCCCAATTCGATTTTTTTTATCAATGGCCGGCAACCAAAACTTTTCCCCAGATTCAAAATCGCGACTCCCTCTCAAATCGACAATGGCGGCAGCTCCTCTGTGGGTTCGCGACTAGGGTTCGCGTGTGAGTTGTTTGTGGAGATTGGAATTGTGGGCACGACTCGCCTGAGCGTGCGTGGATGGAGGCGCGTTTGTGGCAACCCGGAATCGCGATGGCGAACAGTGAAGTCGACTATGGCAGATGACACTCGAATGGTTTTGTAGCGTGCTCGAGCTAGGGCATGCGAGTTCGAGGACCTGGAAGTGGGAAGTTCGTGATCGCTTAAGGAGGAGGCGGCGATGGTCTCGGCAGGCAGGTGGTGAGGGCGTGCGATTTGGGTGCTCGCGATTGTTTCGATACAGTAAGGCATTTTTTTCTTTTGTCTTGAATTTCAAAATATATATACACATACAGGAAAAAAAATACTAAGATAAACAGAAATATATATGTGTGGTTCAAACAAGAAGCATATAGATACATATAGGATTTTGAAAAATATATATACATACTGTTCGATTTTAAGATATGAAAAATGGTAAATTTATTTTGAGCATTTTAAATTGATAGTACACTCAAGTTGTAACGACCCGCTATTTTGGACCATTCAAATCGACAATAAATCCACACATGTCTGACTTGAATAATTCAAAATACCGAATTGTTAATTTAAATTTGGCAAAACTCAGCATATGCAGTAAAAAATCAATCACAGAGTCACAGACACAGAGTAATACAATAATACGCAGCGGAATAGATAAAATAGTAGTTCATGAAGCTACTATATAAACATCAGAGTTAAATAAAAATACAACAGAATATCTCAAATGTAATGAAGTCTCCAGTACAACAGATGACTTCTCTGAACGAATCAACTAGAAGAGCTGAAAGCTGAGGCGATAGTTGGATCTCCAAAGGAAGCTCCAAACTCCAAGGGTGAGTCTCAAATGCTGTATCACTCGGTCTGACCCGAGCGTAAAGCAAAACACAAAACACTCGAGTCAGGATTAACATTCTTCTATCAATAAATCCAACTCAAGTGAAATATCAACTGAAATACAAGTAACTTAAAGGATGTTTGGGATAACCATCCTCTAAGGATCTGTAGAACTATCTCCAAGGTGAGAATATACACTATGACACCGTGGCCATTTTTAAATTTATTTACTTCAAAACCCAAATATCATTTCATTTCAAATATATCTATTTTCCAAAATAGTATATATATATATTAAATGATTTAAAAGTAAAGTATTTAATTTCCTCAAGTCTAGCAAATCGATTCAAGTCAACTTCAAATTCCAAATTCAAATTTATTCAAAGTTCAATTCATCAATTTAATTCATTTCTAAACAGATCATTAAATTTCCAATATATTTCAAAGCTTTAATATTCAACATTTTCAAAGTTAAAATTAACGGTTTCCTATAGCTCTTGGTTCAACTTTATTATTATTTAATCAGGGAATATTCACTTAATAAATTCAATATCATTTAACTATCCTTAAATTTCATTCTTACTAAATATTTCCTTAAATTTATTTAAGCAAGAATTATTCATTAAATTATTTAAATAAAACCCAAGTCATAAATCATATCTTAAATCTCAATTTCAATAAGTTTCAAATTGGTTTAATTAAATAAATTTCTTTCCAACCTTAACTTATTCAAATTATTACCAAAATCTATTTTGAAATATAATTTTTATACTTAAACATATCATATGTATTAAATCCATCCTAATTTAAATTAAATAATTTAAGGCTCAACATTTATTAAAACCATATATTTCTTTCTGAAACCATAGAATTCATTTTTTTCAAAATATTTATATATATGGACCGACGGTGTCTGTATATATACATCATATGGTTAAGTGATACGGATATTTATCATTTCAATCCGAAATTTAAATATATACGGGTAGATATCATTTCGACCCGTAATCCCAATTTCAATTCAATTGAAATCGCTTGGGTTTATCATTTCAACCCATAACGATTTTCTCCTATTCTAAAGTCCGTTCGGGTATGTATCATTCCAACCCATAGTGAATCCTATACTAACAGGGAACTTGCAGAGTGATAACAGATACTAAAATATATAACAGCAGGCATATATCATCAGTATAAATAACAGATACGGGTGTCAGATGTCACGGGTGAACAGATACAAATAATAGTAATAACAGGCATATAATACTAGATACTGGTGTCAGATGTCACAAGTGAACAGTTATAGATAATAGTAATAACAGGCATATAATACTAGATACTGGTGTCAGGTGTCACAGGTGAACAGTTATAGATAATAGCATATATAACAATGTAAATAACTACACAGCATATTTCAATTGCTATTTCAATTGAACACAAATTTAAATAATAAAAGAACGTTAATCGTGAGTGATTGCTCACCTTTTGAGGCTAGAGAAAAGAACAGAATGGGATGAGTTATGGATCCAGACACGAACTTCAAAACAAAGCTAGATCGGCACGAATTTGATGAACTTGGCTGGTAAATAGAAATTGATAAAACGAATCAGAACCAACTTGATAAATATAGAAAAGAAAAAATATAAATTTTTTTTTCCAAAAATCAATTTCAATACATATTTCAAATTGGTAATTTTAACTTTAACACCCGTATATGAAAATAAATATGCAGACATTTGAAATCCAAAAATCATGTGAACTAAAATATATACATTTTAAAATAGTATACTCATACCATACTCCACACGTATGAATATTATAACTTCTTTATAATAAAATTTACATATGAAACATTTACACGCATGCTATAAATTAAAAGATTTTAAAGTCAATATTTAGTAAAACCAAGATATTTGCTATCATATAGTCTATAACCTACCTATATATACCCATATATGTAAAAGTCGTATACAATATAACACTTAAGCATAATTTAATTACTCCTTTCTAGTGACATGAAGTTCTATATGCTGAAACTAGCTGCTACAGTACTATAAGTATACTGATCTTCAACAATAGATAATATATACTATATATGCAAACACTGATGAAACTATGAACAAAATGCACATAAGTCTAATTAACGCATACCAATACGACATATATATATATATAGAAACTATTATCCAAAACTATATATACATATTATATATGTTCATTTTAAACCAACTTGATAACTTTAAAAATATTTACAAGTAAAATATGTGAACAAACTAAATAAGTAAATATATGCAGACATGTATGCTTAAACCATCCTATGTAGACAACTCTCTAATGCAATCCTTTTAAACATATTTACTTTATATACTGTTATAATATATATAACTGTAAGTTTCTATAAAAATATATATATTAGCAAAACAGTGCTTATAAACAAATAACAACAATATATAACTACCATATAAATGCATAGTCAAACCAGCATATAAATTCTTCTATATATATACGTACAAGATGGAGACGAGTAGCCGGAAGCTTTGATTGGTTTGCGGAGGAGCACAAGCCTGGGTTGGAACCACGAAGGCGGCTGATGGGTAAAGATGGCGATGGGTGGTGACCGGGAAGGGTCTCGGGTTGGGTGACGAAGAGAACTAGATCTGACGAAGTTAAAGGTGGCGGTGGAGATGAGGTGCAGAGGCTTGCAGCCTAGGGAGTTTGAGAGGGATGAGGTGGCTGCTTGGGGTACTAGACGGAGGAGCACTATCGGTTGCTGGCCAAGAGGAAGGTGGCTGGAGGTATGGCGCGGAACGATGGGCTGCGGGCTGCGCTTGGTCAGGGTCGATGTGGGATGGCAGAAGACTGGTGGAAGGGAAGGGGTATAGGGCGGAGGTGGTTGCAGCTGCTTTGGAGTGGAGGAGCGCGGAGCTGGCTGGTCAGCCAAGGCTGTCAGGGGAGAGGTGGAATGGAGGAGGGGTCGCGGTGGAGGAGAATTTTCAGAGAGGGAAGGCGAAGGACACGTGAGTAGCAAGGACGTAGGGAAGCAGCCATAAGAAAACAAGGGGAGGTGAAAAGCTAGGCTTGGTTGGACACACGTTATAAGCAAAAGGAAGTGAAAGAACGAAGTTAGAAAGGCAAATTTGAAAACAAGGTGAACCGTTCCAAATAAAATAAATGCAAACGTACACACATTTATACGATTTTCGAAACGGCTGGAAGGCAACGGCTAAAATTTGATTAAAAATAAAAATAAATGAAAGTTAGTGACCGTTTTATTTCAGCCACTTAAATTTTGAAAGGACATCAAAAGTGGTACCGATACGGAATCGTTTTCACGGATTCCGCTGTGTACCAAACTTCAACATACAGAATTGAATATACCGCTGAGATCAGCATGACGTGACGATCAAACAGTATATAGATATTAGTGGTACGATCATCCGATCAAAAGTCGATATCGGTATGAAAAATGCTGCTACTTTGCCAGAATTAAGATAAACGGAGCAGTAGAAGTCCAAATTTGGAAAAACGAATTTTGCAGTCTGATTCAGAATGATCTGACTAAATTTTCTTCTGTTGACATATTTTGGTTTCGGAAAACTTTTAAATTCACTGTTATTAACCGGTTTGATTTGAAATGAAATTTCACAGGAAAATAAACTTCAATATTACCAGATGAAAATTTACCAGTTGCTATATTAAAATAGACGTATTTCAAATAATAAATTTTTTTATTTCAAATTTTATTGTTTAAAATTTCACAATTTCCAGTTAAATATACTTTTAAAACCATTAAATTTTACGGGTCGTTACACTCTCCCCCACTCAAAACTTTTCGTCCCCGAAAAGGAAGGAGGTAGGAGAATAGAACAACCAGAAATAAAAGTAGATTGAAAGTCAAAATTAAACAATTAATTTGAACTATATAAATTTTACTTAAATTTTAAAACTTCATTTGCAATTCAATTGTCTTATATACTTTAAAACTTTTTCAAGATCCATTTGCAAAATTTCTTGCTTCCTTACAATTATCATTTATATGCTTAAATAACAACTTTATAAATATATGAAAACTATTTGAAAACAGTTATTTACATTATTACTTATATTTACAAAGAAGCTATTTGAAAACATTAAATCCATAGTTCATAATTTATATAAAAAAAAATTATCTCAAGATACTTTTCAAATATTATTAATAATCAATAATCATTTACTTTAAATCTGTTTTATTTAATTATTAACCTCAAAAATATTTATAACACTAAAATTTCTATTAAACCATGAAGTCTATAATTAAACAATGTTTTAAAGAATATAGTCAACAAGGAAAGAAGGAGGATTTGGGAAAAGCAGAATATAGGTGAATAAATAAAGCTGAGCAGATCAGGTAGATTCAAGGAATAGTATCGGGCACGAATAATTAATTTAGAACCATGAGAATTTCAATTTCAAATATTAGTATAGAATTTCTTTGTTGAAAATACTTTTATAATAAAATACCTTTATAACGAAACAAATTTCATTTCGAAAATACTTTTATAACTCGATGTTTCGACAAGTTTATCCTTGTTCCTGTAGACTCTGGTAGTGCGTTGATCAGGCGCAAAACTAGAATTCTCCAGGTACTTAGTAGACTTGTTTTAACACCCAGTGAAAATACTGGAAAAACTTTTAAAAACAGATATGGAAAGTACAATCCAATCAAAAACGAATCAAATCATGGATCGCAGATACACAATGGTTACGCCTGGGTCCCCCAGGAAACATCCGTACCTTTTAAGCATTCACTGCCTTGCGAATTTCGCCATGCAACAAAACGGTGGACCGCAGGATACATAAAAATGGTTACGCCTGGATCCCCCAGGAAACATCCATACCCCGTAAGCAATCTCTGCCTTGCGGATTACGCCACTAACACGACCATAGATCGCAGATACACAATGGTTACGCCTGGATCCCCCAGGAAACATCCGTACCTTTTAAGCAATCACTGCCTTACGAATTACGCTATGCAGTCGAGTTCGTAAGACCATGGGTAACGCCATGGAATTCGAAGGACACTCGAGTATCATATCCGGAAAACCAAAATCAGAGAGAATAATATCGATAGAATGAATCCAAGATGTGGCCACAAATCGGATATCAAGCAGAAGGCACTTTCCATATCTTTACTTCGAAAATATGTATCATATAGTACCTTTTCAAATCACTTTCAAATATCGTACTTATATAAAATCCATTATATATAAGATTTAATTCTCAAATCAAATACTTTCCAAAATAGTATATCAAATCATACTTATATAGACTTTAATTATATAAGATTTCACTTTTCAAATTGAGTACCCTTTTTCCAATCCATAGTTTTCGAATCAATTTCATACTCATACAAATCAATTCTATATAAGTTCGACAACTCCCAAATCAAGTATTTAGTAACATAAGGTTCTCAAATTTCAATTTGTTTCAATATCAGTTAAATTTCAAAATCATATACAATTTCACCCAATTATTTCTTCTCAATTTAAACTTCTTTAGTTTCAAAGTTTCCAACATAATAAATTCAGAAAATAATCCAAGTTTCTAAATCAAAATAATTAAGTCAAACAATTCATTTCCAAAATCAATGGTTTTCAAAATCATCTTATATTTACATAAGGTCCATCTTATATCAGGATCAAAATTTCAAAAATAAATTTCGCTGTATGAAGAGCCATATGGGATTGAATATCTTTGCTTTTGTGGGTTATATATCTTTGTAATTTAAATTGGAATTTTCTTTTAGTAAGCAAAGATATTCTAACTCGACAGCTTTCAATTTCAGCGTCAAAATATATCAATGATATTAGGATATAAGATGTACATACGTCATCGTTTCGCAAAATTATATTTGATCGCTCGCTCGATCACACAAGTTCGCTTTCGAACTAGTATTGTTCATTCGACTTCCCTAATGCGGATTTCGATATAGTTTCTCGACTAGAGCCATCAGTCTCCTTGCATAGCCATATACTATGATAGAGAATTCTGGAATCGAGCCCAAAATCCATATCAAATATTCGCCATCAAGAATCGAATGAAAAATCCTAACACGAAATGGTGTAATTCACCTCGAACTTGTGTACTCAAACTTGGATCAAATTAATTATGCGAATAAAACGGCATACGTACAACTTATATATTTATTCCAACTTGTTAAATATATAGTTTCATAAAATGTTACTAAGTTAAAACATTTAACTAAGCTTTATTCAAAATATTTTGAAGACCAAATTCTTTTCAAAACATTTCAAATCTAAATTTCATATTAAGAAAAATTCAAAATAGCCTTATTCATTTACTTAACAAAACAGTTTCAACTTATTTAAATCATATTACTTCATACTTAAATGTTCGAAACCAATTTATATACTTTTTCAAATAATTCATACTTTTCAAAATTTCTTAGCTTTGAAAAGTTAACCTTGATTTGGAAGTACTCGAACCTTCAAAATAGTTGAAGAAATCATTTTCAAATTCAAGAGCTGGAAATCAGTAACAAATCAGTAAATCAATTTTTTATAGATAGGGTTATATCAAATCCGAAACTCGAGGACTGAACACCGACTTTCTTTAAATCATTTCAAATATATATATACATATATCTTTCGAATATCAAATCTTACTTCGGAATTTGAAAATCAAAACTGGTTTCACAAAATCACTCGCGTAGCAATGCTACTAAAGTGGCCTCTCCCCCACTATGAAACTCGAAAATCAACGTCGATGATGCGTGCACTCATCACCGAAATTATTTTCCAGCGACATAAGTGAGTTCTGGACTTTTATTTTTCTCAAACTTCTTTTGAAATTTCTTCGAAACTCATTAAAATCATTGAAACATTTCTTATTCGGAAAATATTTTTAAATCATACTATTATTATATATTTCAAAATCTTAAAACCAATTTCAAAATACCGGAGTTCAATTCTCGAATTTCAAATTTCAAATCCTTTAGTTATAAATCATTTTTATATAAATCAATTTCTTATATAATTTCAAATCCTTTCAAAAATTCAAATTCTTATTTTTTAAAAGGTATATAATCTTTATTGAGAACATTTCACTTTTATATATAGAATATAGTCATACTTATCAAAATTTCGATATATAAACAATTTCCAAAATACGAATAAACCCGATTTTTCAAAAGGATGATTCAAGAATGGATTTCAAAACAAAGATAGAAATTCAACTTAGAGGGACTCTAATCAAATAGGATTCTGATTCGAAGATAAGTTCAACGAAAATGAGACAATTAACTTACAAAATAGGAGATGGATATACTTATACAAGTCGCGGGCGACCTTAACCGGGTCAACCGTGACTTCAGGAACAAGATCGATGCAGAATTCCAAGAAAAACCAACATTCGATCGCAAGAGATAGCAGTATATAAACCAAAGATATATAAATCTCCGGTGAATCAATGCCAATTGTAGAGGAGTTCCACCCCTTTACAAATCATTCAAAGATTAGCGGGATCGCCTATTCTTATAGAGATCATTCGAAGTGGAGTTATGGGATACTCCAGAATCAAAAGAATACAAATAGGGAGAGACAAGAATGAATTTTGGAATCGCAAGGAACGTTCCAAAGTTCAAAGGAAATCGAGTCAAAAGGAAGAAATTCAAACTCGAACGAAAGTGATTCTGTAAATAAATTTACTATATATGCTAGGTTTGCCTAGAGCCAAAGCTCTGATACCAACTGTAACGACCACGTCAGTGGGGTAACGCCCACCGTAGCATACAGCTGTACCTGTGTTCTGCCTTTACAGCCAGCCTCTCGACTGCACCAACCCCGTAGGGACATGTAGGAGTAAGAGTCATCCGCTCGCTACCAAACCAAATGCGAGAACCCCCTATCATGCTGCACCCTCCAAGTGCATAGGCAGACACACATGTCTGACTTGAATAATTCAAAATACCGAATTGTTAATTTAAATTTGGCAAAACTCAGCATATGCAGTAAAAAATCAATCACAGAGTCACAGACACAGAGTAATACAATAATACGCAGCGGAATAGATAAAATAGTAGTTCATGAAGCTACTATATAAACATCAGAGTTAAATAAAAATACAACAGAATATCTCAAATGTAATGAAGTCTCCAGTACAACAGATGACTTCTCTGAACGAATCAACTAGAAGAGCTGAAAGCTGAGGCGATAGTTGGATCTCCAAAGGAAGCTCCAAACTCCAAGGGTGAGTCTCAAATGCTGTATCACTCGGTCTGACCCGAGCGTAAAGCAAAACACAAAACACTCGAGTCAGGATTAACATTCTTCTATCAATAAATCCAACTCAAGTGAAATATCAACTGAAATACAAGTAACTTAAAGGATGTTTGGGATAACCATCCTCTAAGGATCTGTAGAACTATCTCCAAGGTGAGAATATACACTATGACACCGTGGCCATTTTTAAATTTATTTACTTCAAAACCCAAATATCATTTCATTTCAAATATATCTATTTTCCAAAATAGTATATATATATATTAAATGATTTAAAAGTAAAGTATTTAATTTCCTCAAGTCTAGCAAATCGATTCAAGTCAACTTCAAATTCCAAATTCAAATTTATTCAAAGTTCAATTCATCAATTTAATTCATTTCTAAACAGATCATTAAATTTCCAATATATTTCAAAGCTTTAATATTCAACATTTTCAAAGTTAAAATTAACGGTTTCCTATAGCTCTTGGTTCAACTTTATTATTATTTAATCAGGGAATATTCACTTAATAAATTCAATATCATTTAACTATCCTTAAATTTCATTCTTACTAAATATTTCCTTAAATTTATTTAAGCAAGAATTATTCATTAAATTATTTAAATAAAACCCAAGTCATAAATCATATCTTAAATCTCAATTTCAATAAGTTTCAAATTGGTTTAATTAAATAAATTTCTTTCCAACCTTAACTTATTCAAATTATTACCAAAATCTATTTTGAAATATAATTTTTATACTTAAACATATCATATGTATTAAATCCATCCTAATTTAAATTAAATAATTTAAGGCTCAACATTTATTAAAACCATATATTTCTTTCTGAAACCATAGAATTCATTTTTTTCAAAATATTTATATATATGGACCGACGGTGTCTGTATATATACATCATATGGTTAAGTGATACGGATATTTATCATTTCAATCCGAAATTTAAATATATACGGGTAGATATCATTTCGACCCGTAATCCCAATTTCAATTCAATTGAAATCGCTTGGGTTTATCATTTCAACCCATAACGATTTTCTCCTATTCTAAAGTCCGTTCGGGTATGTATCATTCCAACCCATAGTGAATCCTATACTAACAGGGAACTTGCAGAGTGATAACAGATACTAAAATATATAACAGCAGGCATATATCATCAGTATAAATAACAGATACGGGTGTCAGATGTCACGGGTGAACAGATACAAATAATAGTAATAACAGGCATATAATACTAGATACTGGTGTCAGATGTCACAAGTGAACAGTTATAGATAATAGTAATAACAGGCATATAATACTAGATACTGGTGTCAGGTGTCACAGGTGAACAGTTATAGATAATAGCATATATAACAATGTAAATAACTACACAGCATATTTCAATTGCTATTTCAATTGAAAACAAATTTAAATAATAAAAGAACGTTAATCGTGAGTGATTGCTCACCTTTTGAGGCTAGAGAAAAGAACAGAATGGGATGAGTTATGGATCCAGACACGAACTTCAAAACAAAGCTAGATCGGCACGAATTTGATGAACTTGGCTGGTAAATAGAAATTGATAAAACGAATCAGAACCAACTTGATAAATATAGAAAAGAAAAAATATAAATTTTTTTTTCCAAAAATCAATTTCAATACATATTTCAAATTGGTAATTTTAACTTTAACACCCGTATATGAAAATAAATATGCAGACATTTGAAATCCAAAAATCATGTGAACTAAAATATATACATTTTAAAATAGTATACTCATACCATACTCCACACGTATGAATATTATAACTTCTTTATAATAAAATTTACATATGAAACATTTACACGCATGCTATAAATTAAAAGATTTTAAAGTCAATATTTAGTAAAACCAAGATATTTGCTATCATATAGTCTATAACCTACCTATATATACCCATATATGTAAAAGTCGTATACAATATAACACTTAAGCATAATTTAATTACTCCTTTCTAGTGACATGAAGTTCTATATGCTGAAACTAGCTGCTACAGTACTATAAGTATACTGATCTTCAACAATAGATAATATATACTATATATGCAAACACTGATGAAACTATGAACAAAATGCACATAAGTCTAATTAACGCATACCAATACGACATATATATATATATAGAAACTATTATCCAAAACTATATATACATATTATATATGTTCATTTTAAACCAACTTGATAACTTTAAAAATATTTACAAGTAAAATATGTGAACAAACTAAATAAGTAAATATATGCAGACATGTATGCTTAAACCATCCTATGTAGACAACTCTCTAATGCAATCCTTTTAAACATATTTACTTTATATACTGTTATAATATATATAACTGTAAGTTTCTATAAAAATATATATATTAGCAAAACAGTGCTTATAAACAAATAACAACAATATATAACTACCATATAAATGCATAGTCAAACCAGCATATAAATTCTTCTATATATATACGTACAAGATGGAGACGAGTAGCCGGAAGCTTTGATTGGTTTGCGGAGGAGCACAAGCCTGGGTTGGAACCACGAAGGCGGCTGATGGGTAAAGATGGCGATGGGTGGTGACCGGGAAGGGTCTCGGGTTGGGTGACGAAGAGAACTAGATCTGACGAAGTTAAAGGTGGCGGTGGAGATGAGGTGCAGAGGCTTGCAGCCTAGGGAGTTTGAGAGGGATGAGGTGGCTGCTTGGGGTACTAGACGGAGGAGCACTATCGGTTGCTGGCCAAGAGGAAGGTGGCTGGAGGTATGGCGCGGAACGATGGGCTGCGGGCTGCGCTTGGTCAGGGTCGATGTGGGATGGCAGAAGACTGGTGGAAGGGAAGGGGTATAGGGCGGAGGTGGTTGCAGCTGCTTTGGAGTGGAGGAGCGCGGAGCTGGCTGGTCAGCCAAGGCTGTCAGGGGAGAGGTGGAATGGAGGAGGGGTCGCGGTGGAGGAGAATTTTCAGAGAGGGAAGGCGAAGGACACGTGAGTAGCAAGGACGTAGGGAAGCAGCCATAAGAAAACAAGGGGAGGTGAAAAGCTAGGCTTGGTTGGACACACGTTATAAGCAAAAGGAAGTGAAAGAACGAAGTTAGAAAGGCAAATTTGAAAACAAGGTGAACCGTTCCAAATAAAATAAATGCAAACGTACACACATTTATACGATTTTCGAAACGGCTGGAAGGCAACGGCTAAAATTTGATTAAAAATAAAAATAAATGAAAGTTAGTGACCGTTTTATTTCAGCCACTTAAATTTTGAAAGGACATCAAAAGTGGTACCGATACGGAATCGTTTTCACGGATTCCGCTGTGTACCAAACTTCAACATACAGAATTGAATATACCGCTGAGATCAGCATGACGTGACGATCAAACAGTATATAGATATTAGTGGTACGATCATCCGATCAAAAGTCGATATCGGTATGAAAAATGCTGCTACTTTGCCAGAATTAAGATAAACGGAGCAGTAGAAGTCCAAATTTGGAAAAACGAATTTTGCAGTCTGATTCAGAATGATCTGACTAAATTTTCTTCTGTTGACATATTTTGGTTTCGGAAAACTTTTAAATTCACTGTTATTAACCGGTTTGATTTGAAATGAAATTTCACAGGAAAATAAACTTCAATATTACCAGATGAAAATTTACCAGTTGCTATATTAAAATAGACGTATTTCAAA
The DNA here is from genome assembly GCA_030737815.1 of Allium fistulosum. Lineage (NCBI taxonomy): Eukaryota > Viridiplantae > Streptophyta > Magnoliopsida > Asparagales > Amaryllidaceae > Allium > Allium fistulosum. The sequence continues at coordinate 860,321,236 of CM060907.1, forward strand.
TAATAAATTTTTTTATTTCAAATTTTATTGTTTAAAATTTCACAATTTCCAGTTAAATATACTTTTAAAACCATTAAATTTTACGGGTCGTTACACAAGTCCAAAATCCGAGTCTAATATGGGAGGGAAATTTTATAGTTTGATTTAAGAAAGGGATTTACCATTTTATAAATATATACAGTAAAGCAGGAAATTTTATATAGATAAGATTTTTGGTAAAGTAGGAATTTTGAAAAATGTTTAAACCGGTATAGATTATTTTATGTGGAGTATGAAAATGAAAATAAAATATATATATATATACATATTTTAAATTGCTAGTTTTTTTAAATAATGGGTTTGGTGAAGAAAAATGGTTTAACTAACTTATTTAATTATCTTAATTACTAAAAGATATTTTTAAAGGGGAAATTGGTTTAAACCAAATTTTTTGATAATTAAATCTACTAAATGAAAATTAATTGGTTCGAATATTAATTTAATTGTATAATATTTTGGAAGTTAATTAGGAATTTTAAAATGTTAAGTAGTTATTTATAAATCAAAACCAATATAATTTATTAAATGAAATATTTATTTAAAGGAAGAATAGTTTTGATTTAAATTTTTGTTAGATAAATTTATTAAAAGAAACTAGGTTAAAATAAAATCATTGAATGATTAAAATTATTTAAACGGAAATTTGTTTGAAATTAAATTGATTAGATAAAATAAAATTTTACTAAATGGAAATGAATGGTTCGATTTAATTTAAATATTGATGAATTGTATAATTATTTATACAAGGTTAAAAATCATGAAGAAATGGTCAAAATGGAAATGGATGGCAAATTAAATGCTAAGGTGAGATCTTCTCACTCAAAATGAATTGCAGTTTTGACTGATTGATTGTTGTTTGTATGTGATATAGTATATATAGTATATATATAGCAATATATACATATTGGCATATGTATATATTGGATTGATTGATTTCCCGCACTGTATAGCGGATGAGACCCTATGCGCCGTTAGTAAGCAGATGATTTTTATAAATCCCATATACCGCGATATTCCACCTCGAAGTGGAATTGGTATTGTGCTAACATTTTTGGATGCAGGGAAACAGGTTGGAGGGATCCAACTGGACCCCTCATATTGATTGAATTTATTATATTATGATATGATAAAATTTGTGAATGACTATATTGATATGATCTATAATATTGATGTTTGGAAATTGTTTGAAGTTATAGACTTAGCTGAATGGATTTTTGATATCATTGGATTCCAAAAATAAACGAAATTGAATTTTTGAAATTCAAGTAGAAACCTTTAAGTGAATAAATTTGTGAGAAATTAAATAAAATTGGAAGAAAAGAATTTAAAAGTATAGAAAGTTGATTTTGTAAATCTTATCGAATTAATTTCCAAAAATTGAGTGAAATGTTAAATAAATGGATTTTTGTAAAATATTGATTACAAATTAAAGAATTCATTTAGATTTGGATTTTTAAAAAAGATTTAAGGAGACAAAGGAATTTATTTTCTTTAAGAGGAATTTATTTAAAAAGAAATAAGTTGGAAGTCCAATTATAAATTTAATTGGCAAATTGAGACGAATTTGGAAAGTCAATATAAAATGATTTGGAGTTGAAAATAAATTTAGAAATGAATATTGAAATTGATTTGGTATTGAAATAAAATTTGAAATCAATTTGGGATTTGTTTTTTTGGGTTAAAAGTGGATATATAGGAATGTGGATTTAAAAATGGAAATGATGTTAAAATGGGTTTATAAAAGGATAGAATTTCCAGTTTGTAAAGTTTTAAAAGAATGATCTTTATAAATAAATGAAATTATAAGTATTTAACTTATAATATGGATTGTTGGTATAAAAAAAATTGAATTGTGAATTGAATTAGTTAACAAAGGAGATTTATAAATTGAAGTTTTTATTAATAGAATTGAAATTTATAAATGTTGTTTATAAATCTAAAATCACTTATTTTGATAAGTAAAATATAGAAGTTAATTAAAAGAAGATTTATAAATCAAAGTTGTTATTAAAATAGAAATAGAATTTATAAACGTTGTTTTATAAATTCGAAATCAATTAAATTTGATAAATTAAATATAGAAGGTTATTAAAGAAGATATATTCGCGATTTTGGATAGCGAATTTTTATTGAAATAAAATGTGTAGAAATGATTGAAATTGGGTTAAGTGAATTATATTCACGATTTTGAACAGTGAATATATTATTGAATAAAATGGATTTATTTTTGAAGAAGTGATATTGAAAAAATGAAGTTAAACATTTTAAAGATGTTTTAAAATGTATTATGAATCGAAAGCATAGATTTCAACGTTCATTGTTGAAATAGGCGTTTTCGAAAATATAAGGAAATGGTGGACTATAACACTGTTGTTATAGTAAATGATTTCCGAAAGGAAATATTTTTATCTAGTATTGGGATTTATATATCTATCTTAATTCCAAATCCCTATACTAGTGATTTTGAGTCGTCGTAACGATGTTTTACGTAACATTCGTTTTGACTCAAATAGATGTTGTTATAGTAAATGATTTCCTTAAAGAATGAATATATACTTAATTTTGATTTAAGTATATCGAATATTTTCAAATGTTGAAAATAAATAGATTTGTGAATTACTTATTATTAAATAAGTATGGAAATGTTGTCCCAAAATGAAATGAAACGTTTTTTTTGAGAATTTATCTTTGTAAAGATAAATTGAAATTGAATATTTGAAATCGATTTGTGAATCGAATATCAGTAGATATTTTGAAATATAAATTCACTATGGAATTTATAAAAGAAATGATAATTCGTTTTAAAAATAAATATCGATTTATTTTTGAAGTGTGGAAATTTTATATCTAGTAAAGATATTTTGGAAGATAAAATAATTTGGAAAATTATTTGGAATCTGATGATGTTGCTTATCTTTATTGATGGTTAAATAACCGACTATCAATAATTACCTTGAATGGGTATTTGTTGTGAATTGAATGAATTTGAATGCCACACTTATTTTTTAATAAAGCGCTCACTATTCGGGTTAGCCGGGAAAGGATCATGGGGTCGTATAACCCATTCCGAATATGTGATACGTCGTTATGAATTGAATTTGATGACCGGTGTTGAAGACCGGATATTTTTGAAAATGGAAGGATTACTGTCGAGTTACTCTACATCGGCTGATCTCCGATTTTGAGGTTTTATCACCCTTAGTGACGGGAAGTCTGGCCGTGATTAGAAAATTATCCGGATTTGCAAGGGCTTCGTGAGAAGTGCCTTCGGTTCTATTCGATCCCGGAACAGACTTGTATGGATTGTATGTCTGACGTTACAAATTGAGATATAAAGCTGATTTCTTTCAAATACATTTCTGTTGGTGGCGGAGAATTTATTCTCTTAGCTTAACACCCTTCTTTGAGACGTACGAGCTCAGAGGTTATGTAGTTGAAATTTATCAGCGATATATTCCCAATTTGGTAACGTGGCATACAGAGTGTTGCTGTGAAATGATTGTTGTTTGATCATTTGCGATATGATCATTGGTTTGATCATTTATCTTTGTGATCATTTCTTTGATCATTTGATTGACCCGAAGCATGGCTTTGTAGAAAGCGTAGCTTTATGGACGAGACTTCGTCGAGCCTCACACCCCGGAAATGGTCAAAACAGGAAGGATGCATCAAGGTTCTAGGGAGTAGCGCCCCTTAGTGTATGTCATTCCTTCTGGATAGAGGTGGTATCATGGTATGGAGCCCAGATACTTAACCTATGTTGATACTGCTTATTATGTGGTTTGTTGCGAATCGGGGATCCTCGGGAAGATCGGTTACGATCGGGGGATGACATATGCGTGTCAGTAGTTGCCTATTTTTGCAGAGGTAACTCGGCCTTGTGTGGCAGAGATCCGGTTAGGTTCTCGGGTCGTCTTTCTAGAGACGTACCTATGTGGCAATGGGAAGTTCCTTGGCCTGACCATTTGTTGGAAATCTAAAGAAACAATACGAGCCTTGTACGGTTTTAATTGTAGAACCTGCCATCTAATATGGCAGCTATAGCAGGAATACTATAATGGTACCTATGCTGGCTAAGATTTATATTGTATTTTCGAAATGGTTTCTACACTATGCACTAATAATAATATCAAAAAAATGATTTGATTTTTGCGTAGTAAGCATCTTTGACTATCATAAGAGGAAATCTTCCCCAATTCTGCGTTTGCATTGTGTGTGTGGCGGGAGGTCTTATGGTAGTTTCATTTTCCAAAAGCATTTCGAATTGACTTTAAAAATTATTTTGTTGTCTTTTAAAGATAAACTGTTTTACGATCTCACACCAATCACCATGACTGACTCGGAGTTTATTGTTTCCCTTCTAAACTCTGGGTGCCCACCAATTTCCACACGGGCAGCCTAGAGTTAAGTTATCAGGATATTTTGGATATACTGGAGCTTTGGAAGCAAGATGGATGGCGTAACGTATCATCCGTAATTGTTTATTTATTCCGCTGTGTATTCTGTATAAGGACAAGTTATATAACTGTCCATTGTTGTATGGAGTTGTATATTGACTCTGATTGATGTATGTATAAACTGATATAGTTCTTTTGTTTAAAGACTAGTGTTTTTCTATTATATATTGTTCCGCTGCGATTTGTGAGATTCTGATATTGTTTCTGTTTCTGATGTTGTTCTGTTGTTCTTCTTCTCTTATTCTTCTATTTTCTTCTTCTTCTACTTTTTTTCTTCTTTTTAAAACCCGCATGCTTTGTATTTCCGTGCATCTTGAGTTAATCAATGGAGATTAGTGTTTAATCAAGGAGTACGGATTTGCGGGCCGTGACAACTGGTATCAGAGCATATGGTTAAGCGACAACCCTGCTCTGTTGGGTGTTACTCATTAGAGATAGAGTCAGTAGTACTCTAGAATGAGTTGAGTGTAATAATAGATATGAGCGCGTATTTGTTATTGAATATAAAATTGTTTTGTAATGTGTTGACTTATCGGTTGACTGTTTATAGATTCTGGTCGGTGCAGGGTGGCCAACTGTAATCGATAGGAATTTCTAAACTCTTAAACAAGATAAACTGACACAGTATTGTTTAAATAGGGTAAATGAAATAATTTTGCCCAAAACTATTTTTGTATAGAAAAGAAATGTTTTCTATGAATTATCATAGTATATGGATGTTTGGTTGTTAGGAAATAATAATGTTGAATTATTATCATTGTTATATTGAAATTGAATAAGAAATTAAAAAAAACCAAAGATTTGAAGATAAATTCATTTAACGAATGAAAGTTATAAATGTGAATTGAAAGAATATAAGGAAATAAATTCATATATGAATAAAATTATGAATATAAATTGTGAATGTGATTTATAAATGAAAATGAAATTCCAAGAAGATAATTGAAATTAAAATTCATTAAGGGAATGAAATTGTAAATGTGAATGTATAAATGATTTTATAAATCGAAATGTAAATAAGTTGATAACTTATAAAATATTTGAAATTTGATAGAAATGAGATTCAATTGAAAAAGAATGAATTTGTGAATGAATAAATAAATTTGCAATTGCAAGTGCAAGGAAATGAAATTAGATGTTAAAATTCATTTTGAATTTGTAAGTAAATAAAACTGGAATTGAATTTAATTTGTGAAGTGTTAAACTAAAAATTAGTAAGTGAAGCTAATTGAATATTGACCAAATGAATAAGGTATGGAACGAATTAAATTCAATGATTATAAATGAAAGGTAAAATTGAATTCCAATGGAATTTGAAATGTAAAATTAATTGGATATGAATGTGTAACTTCAATAGTAAGCTAAAAATGTATAAGAAGTATATATTGAAAATTTTGTAATAGAATGTGCAAAATGGTTTGAATGTTGTAATTAGATACTATGGCTAGTAGGATATACAGGTATATAAAGGAATTGGAAATTTTGATTTTCAAAGATAGATTTGAATTGCTCGACAAAAGGTATGTATTTTAAATTATAATACGAAATTTGCTGATTTCTTGTCTAGCCGCTTGGCTTTTTCCTTTTCTTTTTGAAATTTGAGAGTCCGTAGGGACGTTTTGTAGTCGTACCGTATTAGCCGCGCAAAGGAGACGCTGGCGAAATTTTTTGGAAATTTCGAGTGTTAGAAAATATTTGAGAAATTTTGAAAGTTAAAATTTGAATTTAAATTTAAATTTGAATTTTGAAGTAAACAATGTTGTTTGAAACTTATAATTGAAGTTGGAAGTTTAATTGAAATAATAACGAATCTTTAATAGAAAGATTTGTTTTGATGAATTGATAAAACTATTGGATGTTGAAAAATAGTAGACGAGCTAAGGACTTTTTCTTCCTGACTTGTAATTTCGGGACGAAATTCTTTTAAGGAGGGAAGTTTGTAACGACCCAGAATTTTGAACAAATTAAATTGAAAATATTTAATTAATTTTAAATATTTGAACGATGATTTAATTTGAATCCCTAATATAACTTTGAATTTGGCGATTAAATTATAAAATTTAATCTATTAATTGTTGAATAAAGATTTGAATCTTCAATATTAAGCTGAAGAAAAATATTCCGAAAGCTTTTAAAATTTATATTTATGATACTGAAGACAATAGAAGCTTCAGAATCGAATTCGAAACTGCTTTGATAGGTTTTGAAAATCATATAGTTTGAATCGATATTTAAAAATAGCGTTCCGAGGCATAGTCTCGAAATTCGACAAAACCAGTTCCATTGGGTCCGTAATATTGAGTTATTATCGGATTTCAAATTTCGTATCGTTTGGACTTGTTATGTGAGCACACGATAAGTAAACGCTTTGAAATTAAATCAAGTTCAATTTGAATTTAAAATTTTAATTAGTCAATATCAATACACGTTTTCTTCCCTTTGTTTCAGCCTAAAATCACGGGAGAAAATCGTGCAAAACCCTGCTTTATCCTATTTTAAATATTCACGTCCTTATTCCTTCTTCTCCTCAAAATCAAATCGAAGAAAAAAAAATATACGAGTCTTCTTTTATAAAATCTCGTATCTGCTCTACTCAAAACCTTCTCATTCCCAATTCGATTTTTTTTATCAATGGCCGGCAACCAAAACTTTTCCCCAGATTCAAAATCGCGACTCCCTCTCAAATCGACAATGGCGGCAGCTCCTCTGTGGGTTCACGACTAGGGTTCGCGTGCGAGTTGTTTGTGGAGATTGGAATTGTGGGCACGACTCGCGTGAGCGCGCGTGGATGGAGGCGCGTTTGTGGCAACCCGGAATCGCGATGGCGAACAGTGAAGTCGACTATGGCAGATGACACTCGGATGGTTTTGTAGCGTGCTCGAGCTAGGGCATGCGAGTTCGAGGACCTGGAAGTGGGAAGTTCGCAATCGCTTAAGGAGGAGGCGGCGATGGTCTCGACAGGCAGGTGGCAAGGGCGTGCGATCTGGGTGCTCGCGATTGTTTCGATACAGTAAGGCATTTTTTTTCTTTTGTCTTGAATTTCAAAATATATATACACATACAGGAAAAAAAATAATAAGATAAACAGAAATATATATGTGTGGTTCAAACAGGAAGCATATAGATACATATAGGATTTTGAAAAATATATATACATACTGTTCGATTTTAAGATATGAAAAATGGTAAATTTATTTTGAGCATTTTAAATTGATAGTACACTCAAGTCTAAAATCCGAGTCTAATATGGGAGGGAAATTTTACAGTTTGATTTAAGAAAGGGATTTACCATTTTATAAATATATACAGTAAAGCAGGAAATTTTATATAGATAAGATTTTGGGTAAAGTAGGAATTTTTAAAAATGTTTAAACCGGTATAGATTATTTTATGTGCAGTATGAAAATGAAAATAAAATATATATATATATACATATTTTAAATTGCTAGTTTATTTTAAATAATGGGTTTGGTGAAGAAAAATGGTTTAACTAACTTATTTAATTATCTTAATTACTAAAAGATATTTTTAAAGGGGAAATTGGTTTAAACCAAATTTTTTGATAATTAAATCTGCTAAATGAAAATTAATTGGTTCGAATGTTAATTTAATTGTATAATATTTTGGAAGTTAATTAGGAATTTTAAAATGTTAAGTAGTTATTTATAAATCAAAACTAATATAATTTATTAAGTGAAATATTTATTTAAAGGAAGAATAGTTTTGATTTAAATTTTTGTTAGATAAATTTATTAAAAGAAACTGGGTTAAAATGAAATCATTGAATGATTAAAATTATTTAAACGGAAATTTGTTTGAAATTAAATTGATTAGATAAAATAAAATTTTACTAAATGGAAATGAATGGTTCGATTTAATTTAAATATTGATAAATTGTATAATTATTTATACAAGGTTAAAAATCATGAAGAAATGGTCAAAATGGAAATAGATGGCAAATTAAAAGCTAAGATGAGATCTTCTCACTCAAAATGAATTGCAGTTTTGATTGATTGATTGTTGTTTGTATGCGATATAGTATATATAGTATATATATAGCAATATATACATATTGGCATATGTATATATTGGATTGATTGATTTCCCGCACTGTATAGCGGATAAGACCCTATGCGCCGTTAGTAAGCGGATGATTTTTATAAATCCCAAATACCACGATATTCCACCTCGAAGTGGAATTGGTATTGTGCTAACATTTTTGGATGTAGGGAAACAGGTTGGAGGGATCCAACTGGACCCCTCATATTGATTGAATTTATTATATTATGATATGATAAAATCTGTGAATGACTATATTGATATGATCAATAATATTGATGTTTGGAAATTGTTTGAAGTTATAGACTTAGCTGAATGGATTTTTGATATCATTGGATTCCAAAAATAAACGAAATTGAATTTTTGAAATTCAAGTAGAAACCTTTAAGTGAATAAATTTGTGAGAAATTAAATAAAATTGGAAGAAAAGAATTTAAAAGTATAGAAAGTTGATTTTGTAAATCTTATCGAATTAATTTCCAAAAATTGAGTGAAATGTTAAATAAATGGATTTTTGTAAAATATTGATTACAAATTAAAGAATTCATTTAGATTTGGATTTTTAAAAAAGATTTAAGGAGACAAAGGAATTTATTTTCTTTAAGAGGAATTTATTTAAAAAGAAATAAGTTGGAAGTCCAATTATAAATTTAATTGGCAAATTGAGACGAATTTGGAAAGTCAATATAAAATGATTTAGAGTTGAAAATAAATTTAGAAATGAATATTGAAATTGATTTGGTATTGAAATAAAATTTGAAATCAATTTGGGATTTGTTTTTTGGGTTAAAAGTGGATATTTAGGAATGTGGATTTAAAAATGGAAATAATGTTAAAATGGGTTTATAAAAGGATAGAATTTCCAGTTTGTAAAGTTTTAAAAGAATGATCTTTGTAAATAAATGAAATTATAAGTATTTAACTTATAATATGGATTGTTGGTATAAAAAAAATTGAATTGTGAATTGAATTAGTTAACAAAGGAGATTTATAAATTGAAGTTTTTATAAATAGAATTGAAATTTATAAATGTTGTTTATAAATCCGAAATCACTTATTTTGATAAGTAAAATATAGAAGTTAATTAAAAGAAGATTTATAAATCAAAGTTGTTATTAAAATAGAAATAGAATTTATAAACGTTGTTTTATAAATTCGAAATCAATTAAATTTGATAAATTAAATATAGAAGATTATTAAAGAAGATATATTCGCGATTTTGGATAGCGAATTTTTATTGAAATAAAATGTGTAGAAATGATTGAAATTGGGTTAAGTGAATTATATTCACGATATTGGACAGTGAATATATTATTGAATAAAATAGATTTATTTTTGAAGAAGTGATATTAAAAAAATGAAGTTAAACATTTTAAAGATGTTTTAAAATGTATTATGAATCGAAAGCATAGATTTCAACGTTCATTGTTGAAATAGGCGTTTTCGAAAATATAAGGAAATGGTGGACTATAACACTGTTGTTATAGTAAATGATTTCCGAAAGGAAATATTTTTATCTAGTATTGGGATTTATATATCTATCTTAATTCCAAATCCCTATACTAGTGATTTTGAGTCGTCGTAACGATGTTTTACGTAACATTCGTTTTGACTCAAATAGATGTTGTTATAGTAAATGATTTCCTTAAAGAATGAATATATACTTAATTTTGATTTAAGTATATCGAATATTTTCAAATGTTGAAAATAAATAGATTTGTGAATTACTTATTATTAAATAAGTATGGAAATGTTGTCCCAAAATGAAATGAAACGTTTTTTTTGAGAATTTATCTTTGTAAAGATAAATTGAAATTGAATATTTGAAATCGATTTGTGAATCGAATATCAGTAGATATTTTGAAATATAAATTCACTATGGAATTTATAAAAGAAATGATAATTCATTTTAAAAATAAATATCGATTTATTTTTGAAGTGTGGAAATTTTATATCTAGTAAAGATATTTTGGAAGATAAAATTATTTGGAAAATTATTTGGAATCTGGTGATGTTGCTTATCTTTATTGATGGTTAAATAACCGACTATCAATAATTACCTTGAATGGGTATTTGTTGTGAATTGAATGAATTTGAATGCCACACTTATTTTTGAATAAAGCGCTCACTAATCGGGTTAGCCGGGAAAGGACCATAGGGTCGTATAACCCATTCCGAATATGTGATACGTCGTTATGAATTGCATTTGATGACCGGTGTTGAAGACCGGATATTTTTGAAAACGGAAGGATTACCGTCGAGTTACTCTACATCCGCTGATCTCCGATTTAGAGGTTTTATCACCCTTAGTGACGGGAAGTCTGGACGTGATTAGAAAATTATCCGGATTTGCAAGGGCTTCGTGAGAAGTGCCTTCGGTTCTGTTCGATCCCGGAACAGACTTGTATGGATTGTATGTCTGACGTTACAGATTGAGATATAAAGCTGATTTCTTTCAAATACATTTCTGTTGGTGGCGGAGAATTTATTCTCTTAGCTTAACACCCTTCTTTGAGACGTACGAGCTCAGAGGTTATGTAGTTGAACTTTATCAGCGATATATTCCCAATTTGGTAACGTGGCATATAGAGTGTTGCTGTGAAATGATCGTTGTTTGATCATTTGCGATATGATCATTGGTTTGATCTTTTATCTTTGTGATCATTGCTTTGATCATTTGATTGACCCGAAGCATGGCTTTGTAGAAAGCGTAGCTTTATGGACGAGACTTCGTCGAGCCTCACACCCCGGAAATGGTCAAAACAGGAAGGATGCAGCAAGGTTCTAGGGAGTAGCGCCCCTTAGTGTATGTCATTCCTTCTGGATAGAGGTGGTATCATGGTATGGAGCCCAAATACTTAACCTATGTTGATACTGCTTATTATGTGGTTTGTTGCGAATTGGGGATCCTCGGGAAGATCGGTTACGATCGGGTGATGACATATGCGTGTCAGTAGTTGCCTATTTTTGCAGAGGTAACCCGACCTTGTGTTGGCAGAGATCCGGTTAGGTTCTCGGGTTGTCTTTCTAGAGACGTACCTATGTGGCAATGGGAAGTTCCTTGGCCTGACCATTTGTTGGAAATCCAAAGAAACAATACGAGCCTTGTACGGTTTTAATTGTAGAACCTGCCATCTAATATGACAGCTATAGCAGGCATACTATAATGGTACCTATGTTGGCTAAGATTTATATTGTATTTTCGAAATGGTTTCTACACTATGCACTAATAATAATATCAAAAAAAAATGATTTGATTTTTGCGTAGTAAGCATCTTTGACTATCATAAGAGGAAATCTTCCCCAATTCTGCGTTTGCATTGTGTGTGTGGCGGGAGGTCTTATGGTAGTTTCATTTTCCAAAAGCATTTTGAATTGACTTTAAAAATTATTTTGTTGTCTTTTAAAGATAAACTGTTTTACGATCTCACACCAGTCACCATGACTGACTCGAAGTTTATTGTTTCCCTTCTAAACTCTAGGTGCCCACCAATTTCCACACGGGCAGCCTAGAGTTATGTTATCTGGATATTCTGGAGCTTTGGAAGCAAGCTGGATGGCGTAACGTATCATCCGTAATTGTTTATTTATTCTGCTGTGTATTCTGTATAAGGACAAGTTATATAACTGTCCATTGTTGTATTGAGTTGTATATTGACTCTGATTGATGTATGTATAAACTGATATAGTTCTTTTGTTTAAAGACTAGTGTTTATCTATTATATATTGTTCCGCTGCGATATGTGAGATTCTGATATTGTTTCTGTTTCTGATGTTGTTCTGTTGTTCTTCTTCTCTTATTCTTCTATTTTCTTCTTTTACTTTTTTTTCTTCTTTTTAAAACCCTCATGCTTCGTATTTCCGTGCATCTTGAGTTAATCAATGGAGATTAGTGTTTAATCAAGGAGTACAGATTTGCGAGCCGTGACAACGAAGATTTAGTATATTATTACTATTTATTATATTTATTCCACTGCATCATGTTGTTCCATTGCATTATTTATTTATTTCTGTTGTATGTATAAGTCTGATTTGTATTGTAAAAGTGTAACCAAATGTTATTTGTAAAACAGCTTCATGAACTGTTTTTTTATTATTATATTTTGTCATTCCACTATGAGATTCTATGTTTTGTTTTTACTTCTTTTCTATTATCTTCTTATTTACCCCGTTCACAATCCTCCCTTTTGAATGGTTTGAGTTGACATATGTGGTTTATTGTTGATTTAACAGTCCAAAAAGGCAGGTCGTTACAGTTAGTATCGGAGGTTTGGCTTAGCGATAACCTTAGTTTTGTGGGGTTTGACTCGTTAGAGATAGGGTAGTAATACTCTAGAATGAGTTTGTCTGAGTGTATATATATGAGAGAGCGTACTTTTTAGTTTTATATAAATTGTTTTTATACCGTGTTAATTTTTTTTGTTTAGTATCTATAAATTCTGGTATGTACATAGGACGCTATGGCATCGATAGGGATTTCTAAATACTTAATAGGGCAGACCGACACAATATTGTTTTCAAAAATCGGTAAATGAAATAATTTTACCTAGTATTATATTTTTTATATAAAAGAATAATTTTTATAAACAGCGTATGTGATATGTTTGCTTGTTAGGAAGTGAAATTTTATAAATATTGGTCGCAAAATAGGATTTATAAATAAAATTAATTCAATTGGAAATTTGAGAACTTAAGTTTCGGTGTTTTGAAATTTGTTTTCAAATGATTTTGGAATATAATATTAGTTTTATTTGGAAGTATTTTCAGATAAATATTCTCAATGTGATTTGAAAGAAATGTTTTAAAGGAATTTTGGAAAGGAAATAAGTTCTGTACTCCCCTCTTTTTTCGTTGGAAAATAATTTCGGTGATGACGGTCGCATCATCGACATTCATTTTTGAGTTTCAAAGTAGGAAGGCCACTGTAGTAGCTTTACTTCACATTTTTTTTGATAAACAAATCTTAATTTTAATTTCTAAATATGATTGGATATATAAAAGCTATGAGTGTGTTTGTGTGTATTATTTCAAAATGATTTGAAATGCACCCGGCGTTTAGTTCTTAAGTTTCTATAAATTAGGGATTTCAATTATTATAATGAAATGAAATCTTAACTATTTTAATAATTAGGAACTTCTAAAATGAAAAATAAGAAATTAGATGCTAAGTGATTAATGCAAATTTATAAGAAATTGGAAATTTGTAACTTGTAAATCAAAAGATATGAAAATTTAGAACATATAATTATTGAACATTTTTTTAACTAAAATGAATAAGATAAACTTGTGTAACATTCAGTTACATTCTAAAAACATATATGTAACTTACCTGAAATGTTTAAAGTTGAAATGTCAATATGGATATGTAATAGAATCTTATACAAGCAAAATCTTAATAATAAAAATGCTTCAAAATGAACAAATGTTTATAAATCAAAATTAAGATGTACAGGATATGTTATAAACATGAGTTAATGTTTTGAAATGCCTAACAAATTAAATTGAATAGATAAATGTGAATACTATTTAAGTAGATAATTTTAAACTTAAAAAGATGTTGAAATAATTCATTAATAGATTTAATATTTATATTTTCATAAGTAGATGTAACATTAACTAATACTGTCTGAGAAGAAATAAATGTAATTTAAAAAGTTAAGAAGCTTAAGTTGAAATGATCCATGAATGATATTAATATTAAACTGAAATCAAGCTGTATAAACAATAAATGTTACATAAACTGCAATGGAATGTATGTAATACTTCAATAATGAATTCATTGATGATTTTAAATAGTGAATGGAAAATTTTATGTAAGTAAATGAATGTAAATTAATGGAAAAATGACATTGTATGAATGAATGAAAATAAATAAAAATAAATAAAAGAGTAAAAAGGGGAAACCAATAGGACAAACTTATATAACATTTAAAATTCATTGTTGTTTGGCTTATGAGATGTTTGGGAATGATACTTCAAATTTGTTTAAGGATGTACGAATATTCTATTAAGTAATTATCTAAGGCTGTTGAGCGTAAGGTATACTTATTAGTTTATTTATCACCCTTGTACGATTAAAAGTTTCTAAACCTGAATGAACCATTAGTTTGATTGCTATAAGTGTATGATGGATACTTTGATTGCATATAATGGTTATACTGTTTTGTTTTCATATGTTTTGTGTTGATTTTCTTTTGTTACTAATTGAAATAACTGAATATTTCTTTTGTACATAATTCTCACTATTTTGAATTATCTAAGTGGAATACTAGTTTATGGAAACAATAACTACTGCTTTTGGTTCCATAAATAAAGTTGTTTGCCCGACAAATAGGTACGTTTTTGGATTACGGTTTTATAGCGATATTTTATTGTTTTTCTGTGGTTTGGGATGTTTATTTTTGAAATATTATATATATATATATATATATATTGTAATTATTGATATTATTATTTTTCCGGACCTATCCGTACAAAGGAGACTGCCGAAATTTTACGTGAATTTAAGACTTAGAATTTTTTTGTGAAAGTGAAATATTTTCAAACTTTTATGAGACTTGAATATGAAAGATTTAATTGTTTATAGATTAATATATTTTATTTAAAATACTTGATTATGTAAGTTTAAAGTGTTACAAATTGATTATTTGAAGAAAAAAAATATTAGTTTCTTAATTCCTCTTTTTCCCTTTTCGAGGAAGAAAGGTTTTGAGTGGAGGAGAGTGTAACGACCCATAATTTTCGATAATTAAAAATATTAAATAATTAAGATTTTGCCATTTAATATTGTGAGAATTAAAAATTTTATGATTTATTAGTGAGAAAATAACTTGAATATGATTTAATAATGTTGTTTGAATGTTATTGACAATTATTTTAATGTAATTTCAATCAATTGAAATTATTGTAAAGTTAATTTGGTTATAATTAAAAATAAGGAATTAAAATAGGTAATTAATGGAATTAAGGAAGTTGAAATATTATAATTAATATGGTAAAATGATAACTGTAAAATATGAATGTAATAAAATGTAAACTAATGTTAATTATATTCATAAGGTAATAATTGATTAAATAATAAGAGTGAAATCCAAATAAAACAATTTATTGGAATTAAATAATAATAAAATAGGTTTTATTCCTATTGTAATTTAACGTTAAAAATTTATTTAATATTTAAATATTGGATTTAACATGGAAACTGTATTATAAAAGATTATTAATTTCTATGTAATCAGAAATGATCAAAATTATTAACTATTAAAATTGAATTTAAAAATGATTAAATTAATTTAATAATTATTTATTTAACGTGAAAATAGCCATTTTGGCCATTGTCTCAGATTTCGACGAAACAAGTTTCATCAGATCCGTAACATGAATTATTGTACGATTTCAAGTTTCGTAGCGATCGGACTTATTATTTGATCGTGCGGGCTCGGAACGCGTAGAAATCAATTAAAAGGATTTAAATGAATATAACCTGATTTTGAAAGCTAACTTTTGTATACAATGGAATTAGGGTTTAAAACTAGTTCCATTAAGTTTAAAAATATCGAAAACATCTATTTTGATATATGGGATGACCTAATTTCGTTTCGAAAATGAAACGGGTTTTTCGGGTCATCATTATCATTTCGACCCAATTCGATTTATCCATTCATTCATATCTAGCTTTGTCCATATAAATAGATTTATTTTCTAAAACCCTGGCAGCCTTTTCTTATTTCTGTACGTATATTTCCATCTGCTCTTCCTTCCTTCCCAGTGGCAGAAACCCTATTCAATTTCAATTTCAAAATCAAATTCAGAATTCAAAATTCAAACTCTCCGAACCCTATCATAGTATATGTCGTTGGAAAGCTCTCGACGAGCACAATCTACTGTTGTAATTCATTTTTGAAATTAAATCATGGTTTGACTAGAAATTGGTGATCTTTCTCAGCCGTCCATTTCTAGGGTTTTCGATCCAACGTTTGATCGTCGACTATACGACGATCGGAAGGCGTTGGCTTGTAGAGGAGGTTGACAAGGTCTTAATGGTGGTCGTCGTTAGTTGTAGCTCGGTCAGAATTCGCCACGATTGGCGAGTATAAGGAGGCAGTGGCGGAATGGGTTGGGACAACCAAAGATGGAGGTGATTGGGAGGAGGGTGCGGCCTGGCTCGAGCGTCACGATGGTGTCTCCTGATCGTGGTGGAAGCACTCCTAGCAGTGGCGGTGGTTAGTTGAAGGATGGCGGTCGTGGTTCATTTGTGCTTTAGGCGATGGGTAGGGTTTGCTTAGGTCTGGAAATTACGATCTTGCCCTTTATTTAATTTAATTTAAATTGAATTATCAATCTTCAAACTTCAATAATTTGTGCATATGAGCTTGGATTCACACGCAGTTTTCTCCATTGCGATCGTATCGAAATTCTTTACATTATGGGACTTGGTTGGCTGAATTCTGAGATTGTTATAATTTCAGGCTTTATTTGGATTTTAAATCATCGATAAATTAAAGGTCAGTGATTTAACCCACTCACAAATACAAAATCATCTTATGTTGGTTAAATTGAATTTATGATGTGATTAGAAATTTATTGATTGTTGTTTGGTATTTTGAATTGTCATTTAAAATTAATTTGAGTTTATTTGTATTGATTTCCCATTTAAATTAATATTGAATTTAATTTCCAGTTAAATACCTGATAATGATAACTATTTTATTTGTTGTGATTTATTGGTTGATTTGAATTATGGTTGTGATGGATGTTTAATTGTTGACATTTTGGATGATTTGATGTTATATTTATTTTATATATTGTTATCACACTTCAAGTTCCCTTAGTTAGTGTTAGGAAAATCACTATGGGTTGAAATGATACATACCCGAATGGTATTATAGATTAGGGATAAATCGTTATGGGTTGAAATGATAAACTCGAGCGATTTTATGGATGTTTGAATTTTTCTCGAGATTGCGGGTTGAAATGATATATACCTGTAAACTTAAACTTATTGCGGGATGAAATGATATACATACATACATACATACATACATATATATATATATATATATATATATATATATATCACTTGACCATAGGGTAGAAAATTATATACGGATACGGGATTGGTTAAATTAAATGATTTTAAATCCTTAAATTTTGAATCCAGTTGAATGATATTTTGAAATAAAATTTGAGTTATATGAACTGAATTATTTTCGAAATCCAAGCTTTAAAATGTTGAAATTGAAATTACTTTAAATGGATTTTTTAAAGAATTTAAATTGAAACCTTGAAGTTGAAATTTGAAATATAAATGAAATTTATCAAAATTGAGTTATTGTAAACATTTAAATATTTAAACTTTGAAACCTATTGAATATGAAGTGGTTTAAATTTGTAGCTCAAACATGGATTTTGAAATCGATATAAATTTGAATGGTTTTTAATGAGAATTTGAGTTGGCACTTTTAGCCTTTCTAATGGAAATCGTTGAGCTGAGATTGATTGAAATTGAATTTTTGGAACTAAAGTTGATTTGAATTAATTTGTGAAATTGGAAGAAACAATTCTAATTTGAAACTATTTTCGATATAAACTATTTTAATACACAAATTCTTTTAACATATAAACTATTTTCTCATATAAACCATTTTAATATATTAATAATTTTTAATACATTAACTACATTTAATATACAAACTATTTCAATCAATGACCTATTTTTAAATTATAAACTATTTTAATATATATTATTTTAAATTTATAAACAACTTTTAATATATATTTTAATATATAACCTGTTTTAATATATAAACTATTTCTAATATATAAACTATTTTAATCTATAACCTAGTTTTAAAATATAAACTATTTTTAATGTATAACTATTCCAGTATATATAAACTACTTTAAATATTCAAACCGTGTAAAGTTGGAACTGTTATGATTTAGATTTAATTGATTTAAATGTGAATATTTTGATATGATGGTTTAACCTATTTTGTAATTATGATTGTGAAAATGAATACGATTTAAAGTGAATAATGATTTTGAAGTGAATATGATTTCAAAAGTGATATGATTTTGAAGTGAATATGATTTCGAAAGTGATATGATTTTGAAGCGAATATGATATTTTGATATCAATTATGAATCGGTTTTGGAAACGTAAAAGAACCAACCGGTATGAAATAATCGTTTGGTTGTTAAAGATACCGGAATCGGATATTGTCATACTCTCTTCCAATACCGTAAACCACTTTAACAACTTTGCACGTGGTGGAGAATCCAGAATGAAGTAGGATGGTTTGGTGAACGCTACTGGAATGAAGTAAGAGAACGATGATGGGTAGCCTTGACTTTTGGGTCATTATTTAAATGACTAAAACATGAGCTATACCGGGCCAACTGGGGTCGCTCCATCTATTGGGTATATTTCTTTGATACCATATTTACTACTTTGTGATTGATTTGGTGACCACCCCTTGATTTGATTTTGGAAGTGTGTTCCGAGGTGGGCGGTAGTAGCTGCTATGCGTTACCACTAGTCCGGGAGTGCAAAAGGGTAGTATCCTACCTTGGGCATTGCCTCGAGTGCCTTGTCATATTTATCTTGATCGCACCCACTACGATTTTGGTTTGTGTCATACCTATGGAGTGCTCCCTGATAGCCCACCATTTTACGGTGGAGTTTACAGTACTGTATAGACTATGGCATTTATATTAAATATGTTAAGGGGGATATGGGTAACGTCTTAACACTATTTTAATACTTTACTTTACTATAGACATATTATAATAGCATATTGTACTATGTATGTAGATAGTTTAATGGATCCTTAAGAGATGGAATCTCGAACGTCTCTTAAGTTATTGCATGCACGTTAGACACTGGATAGGAGATGTAAAATACCGTAAACATCTATCAAGCCGTTACATTCATATTTACTTATTTTGATTTAACTTACATAAGATCCTTTAGTTCTGACTCGAGTGTTTTGTCTTTTCATTATGCTCGGGTCAGCCTGAGCTTTTCCGTATTGAAGACTATCTTTCTGGAGGACGAAGACAAAGATTTAGTATATTATTACTATTTATTATATTTATTCCACTGCATCATGTTGTTCCGCTGTATTATTTATTTATTCCTGTTGTATGTATAACTCTGATTTGTATTGTAAAATTGTAATCAAATGTTATTTGTGAAACGACTTCATGAACTGTTTATTTGATTATTATATTATGTAATGGCCCGCTTTTTCGTACTCTTTGAGCCGACAATAAACCCCACATGTCCAACTCAAATTGCATGAATAAGCGGATCATTAAGGGTAGAAAAAGAAAAATAGATATAGAACAGAATCTCACACGAATGGAATAATATATAATTTGAAAAAATATCTTTACAGCGGAAAACTTTTAAATACATATATCAAAGTCTAACCTAATTTCAGCTTGGATAGTTATAAACATCTGTCCTTACAAATGCTGTCAAACATCAAACAACTGCAGCAGATAATAGATTACATCCATACGTAGATGAATATCTCCAGCTCTCCTCTGGAAACTCCAACCGTCTTCACTAAACTTGAAACTACTCGGATCTGACCCGAGTATTGAAAATACCCGGATCAGGCTTGATAAACCAACTTGAGAAACTCAAATATAAATGACAGTGTCATATATCAGACTTGGAAATAAAATCCTTTGAAAAGAAAGAGTATCTCATAAGACCACGCCCACCCATAAACACGGATGGGTTTTTCCTTTATGATAACTAAAACATTTTTTTACCAAATCATTTGATATTATTTCTAATGACATTCTTTGAAAACATTTTGCAAATAAACTTATTAACCTTAGCCGAAATTGTTACATTATTAAATTTTAGCATACTAGGTTCTATAATCAAATCTGAAGGCACTTATTGGAGAATGGATTCCATACAAATGACAAGGTAAGGGACTACCTTCCGACGGTACACCTCTAGAGGGATGCACCTAGGGTCCAAATACTGGGCGCCTAAACTAACATAGAACCGGCCCACCCCATCGCTGGATAGTACTGAATATGTCATCATCTCGGTCGTTACCGATCTTTAACGGGTACCCGAGTCATACATTCACCACATACTTAGACATTTGTAGAGTAAATCTAGAAGGATGATGACATCTCCTAATAGGAGCGACCCACTTAGCTCTGCTGCTTCTACCCTGTTTCTATCATTTTCGGGTGTTGAGGCCTAAGGTAAACAATTACCTTTTCCCATAGCCCATCTTCTTCACTTTGAATGCCACATTGCCATTCCTTTGATAACACTATTGACTTTCACGAACATATAACCTCTGAGCTTGTACATCTCAGAGAAGGGTGTTAAGCTAAGAGAAGTTTCCTTCTCCACCACCAAGCAGATGTACGTTTGTAAAAGTCAACGTTATGATCTTAGAAATGCAATGTCAGACATTCGTCCATAAAAGTTGTCCAGGAATAGGACAAATCGAAGGCACTCTCCTACTCCATTAGTAGCAAGAAGTCCTTACATCAGAGATTTTCATAACAGAGCACTACTGCCACCGTATGATATGGTAATTTTCACCTCAAGGGACTAGTGGAAACAACCCTACATCATGAAGATCCCCATCTTCAAAATCACTTGTCTTTAAACACGTTTTACTTCGAACGTAGATTGGTTCGAAGTGTTTTTCGGATAGAAATCATCCAAATCTGAACTCGGTTCCTTCGAATCCAATCATTGATTAAAAAAATGTTAAGTTCATATATGATTATCAATCATCAATTAATTACTTTATTTTTCCATTTAATCAAATATCTTTCTTAAATATGTTCTTTTCAATTTATTTCATTTTCTTTTCATGAGTATATGGAATCATTAAGCCTCATTTATTAAATTATTTGGTTTATTTACCTTTCTTTTTATCTTAGAATAGTTTCAAATCAATTCATATTTTACTTAGGAAAACATTCCCAAATCATTCATTAAATCTTAATCAAAGATTTCTTTCTTAACTTCAAATCTTATTCTTGCAAATCGAAGATTTTCATAACAGAGCACTACTGCCACCTTAAATAAGGTAAATTTCACCTCCAGAGACTAGTGGAAAGTAGTCCTACATCATTAAGATCTTTTCTTTATCTTGGAAAAAAATTTAAATGATCTTTTAAAGCATCCGGGCTTTCCTTTCGATCTGTTCCACCCCTCGTCTAAAAGATAAAGTAAAGGCCAGGTAAGTTCAGGGCATTGGTTGCTCCATTCCTAACCTTAGTTACACACTTTGTTTTACCATTTAGCTCTCACAAGCATGACAAATGTACTAGTCGTTTCTGCATACTCAATTTGTTATTATATTCAATATTCTTCAATTATTGTTTAAGTGTTATAAACAATTCCTCTTAACCATTTATTCAAACTCTTATTAAAACTTCCAAATCATCTTTAAATGACTTAATTATTCTTTTAAAATCATTCACAGTAGATTTAGAAAAGAATTGTTAAGTTTAAAACTACGTTTCAAAAGTTATTAAAAACTGCTGCGAAAAGCGTTGCGAAAAACGTTACAAATAGTGTTTTAAAAGCTATATTCTTCAAAACGACATTTATATCATTTACAAATCCATCTTTTCAACTTAAATCTCTTTTAAAATATTTTAAAATATTTTTAGAATTTGTTTCATAAATATTTAAAAATACCATTTTAAAAGAAATCCCTTTCTGGATTTCGAATTGCAAAACCGCGATGTTTTTAGAAATATTGTTTTGGACATATTTTAAAATATACAAGGTGAAATCTCGATTTTCTTTCTTTATTTCTTTAAACATATTTAAATGTTTATAAAACATTTCTATCTCATTTTAAAACTATTTCCAAAAGGTTTAAGCATTCCATATACACCATTTCATTTTCAAAAGGAAAGTTATTTCCTTTGTGCTTATCGACGTGTATTAACGTGACTTGGTAAAACAATTTAACAATCATATCAAACAATCAATACTTGATGATCAAAGAATATATAAGCATCCATAGCAATCATAACACATCATCAAACATGTATATATATAAATATAGATGTTAAATAGAGTTTCTCACCATAAACCAAAGCGAAACTTCCTACCAACATTTTAATCAACCAACACTTCACTAACTATTTCCTATTCCATTAAACACTAGAAAAAAAACCCTCTTCCTTCCAATACCTTGGTCGAGGCTTGAGATGATGGTTGGCCGAAAGTATAGAGAAGAAGTCTTGGAGCTTTGACTTGAATTCTTAAAATTAGATCCAAAAATTAGGTTATCTTGTATCTAATTTTAGGCCCTCTATATATCTCCAAATTTGGAAAAATTATTAACTGGAATGTTATTGAAAAAATGTTTCTCTTAAATTTGAAAAAAAGAATCATTTGAATCCAAGTTTTTTTGAGGGAGATATGATAGAACGAAGAAGAGGTATTGTCTGACTGACAAAAATGAAGCCCGATAATGCACTTCAAAGAATCAAGTTTCAGGTATATCAAACCTCAAAACTGGAAAAAGTGATCAACATAAAAGTTGTATCTACTGGAATGTCATATGATTTGAAGAAATAATTTCTTATTTTAGGACAGTTATGATGTAACAACCCGAGATTTTGTAAATGTTAGATATCGTCGTTAGACGATTATAATTGCCAACAGATTGATATTGGAAATTTAATCGATTTGGAATTCTTTTAAACAATTAGTTAAATGATAGAAGTGGGCTTTATATTTGGAATCTAGCCCACATTTGCATTGATCAGAGGCTAGTTGATTCAAGTACCAATCCCCCTTCTCATTTTGATTGATTCATAACCCTAGTCCAAAAGAAATCAAACGAAAAGAAAAATGGTGGCATCTTTTTTCCTTTCTTCATTCGGTCCTCCTTGCGCATCAAAAGAAATAGCAACTGGGTTTCGATTTCGATGTCGCTCAATTCTTAGTGGCCTCGGCTTCGACTCTGGTTGTGGATCTTTTATGCTCGTCAAATCAAAGTGAGTAAATTGATTTACTCACATCTAATTCATGCTTAGTTTGATGCTCGGTAGTTTAATTTGGTTTTGTTGTTGATGATTTCTTTGATGTTCGTCCGTATATATGTATATGCTTGAATTTGTCTTCGGGCTTTTGATTATTTTTACGAGAGTGAGTTATCTGACTTCTTAAATTCGTATACTTTCTTCATTTGATTTTTTTGGCCATTCGACTATGATGGAGGTTGACGTTTTCTGGCTTTGGTTTTAAATCTGCAAACTTTAGTTTGTGAAAATAATTTAGACGAGAATTCAATTCTGTCTTTGCATTTGCTTTAAGTACCTGACTTCGGCCTCCATGGTGGAACGTGTTTCTGACTTGTTCCAAATTGTGTATGCTGGACTACTTGATTTCATGACATTGATTTTGAACTTTAAATGTTAAAGTAATGACAGTTCTTGTGAAGTTGTGGAAATTGTTACTCTGGCTTGCTCTTTTAACTTGACATAATTGCCTATGATTTAAAGCACTTGTGCTTACTTACTGAGTTCATACTGATTTCATACTGATTTTATGTTGCCTCTATTCCATATGGGCCTATTTTATGTGAACCTGGCATTACTTGTATGGGTTGAGCCTTGCATAGTTGTCTTGTCTTTGTTGTATAAGCATACTGCTGATCATTTTGAAGTCCGGTCTAGTGTACAATAGTTGTTCATGTGTCCTTTGTGATTTGCTTTGGACTTGTAGTTTGAGTTGCAGACTTCATGTTGCCTTGATTTAGATTGTTGCAATTATGCAACTGTGTTCACTGTAGTATGTTTTCAACTGTGCCTTAGCCTTTGAGACATATCATGTTTTAATTATAGTTGTACCTAATATTTGTTGGCTTGTAGTTTCCTGTTACATAGTCCAATTTTCCTGACTTCTTATCTTCACTATTTCTGTTGCATTGCTTCTGGACTTGATTCTTTTGTGACTCTGGTCACTGTCATTGCTTCGAGCTATTATATATATATATATATATATATGTAGTTTGAAGCAATAGCCTTTTTGGGTTGTATTCACTAGTCTCTCTGGTACACGTTGTTGTACCTGTTTGTAACTATATTTTCAATGGGGTATTCGACCTACTCGTGTATTGATCATCACAGTATTGTTTTCTGGTGAACTGCGTTGATTTATCTGGCCAAGTGTTTATTGCTTTGTATTCTTTGCCACTTGACTTGGTCACTGCTATTCTGTTCTCTGCTATGAATTGCTCTGCTTTTCTGGGAATTATTCTTATTGTTTCATTTTGAACTGGTCGAGTTCATTGCTATTGTTTTCACTTGATTTGGAACTGCATTTGTTAGTTCCTAACTTCACTCTCTGATTTCATGAGTTTCCGCTAGCTTTGGCCTTAACACTGATAGTGTTTATTTCATTCATTTTGATTAGAAGCTGGTGATTTGTTGAATGGATATATATAGTCCCTCGTTGCACTTTTGTTCATTTTGTTTTGTTCCTGGGAGTTGTATTTCGTTTGTTACTATGTGCCTTAGTTTGGGTACACATGCTTATTTCACTTTTTAGTGGCATTAGAGATGTAGCCGTGAACTTGTTTCACTTGTTGCCTCTGATCTTGTTTAGTATTATTTTGAGTTGTTTGTAGTAGCGAGGCAGTACACGCATGCGTGTACTGCAGCCCTAGCAGGATTGACAGATTTAGTTGATATTTCGATTGTTAAATTATTTCGTTGGCAATTAAATATTTTGAAGTTGTATTTTGAAATAGTCATTTTGATTTGAGTTGGATCCGTTGGCTTTTGGATTCATTGATCTTCTGAGTATTTCATAGACCGTATTGGCGAGGTAGTACACGTTAGCGTGTACTACAGCCAATCAGCATTGATGTTTTCTTATTTGAAATTTCAATTGTTTTAAATTGATTTGGATTTCTGAATTGTTGTTTAACACTGTTTAGTGTTATATCTACCGTTATCCGATTCTTTTATCGAGGAGTCGGATATACGAGATTTCTGTGACAATCGTCTATTTGATATTGATTATTATTGCTTCTATGCATTAATAACTGAGTTTGAATTAGACTGACCCGTGTATTTTTTTCTTTTGAATTTAATACTCGGGTCAGACCCGAGTTATTTCAGATGTAGACTTCCTGCTTTGAGTTGCCGTTGAGCTATGAAGACTTTTTATATCATTTGAAGTGGTTTTCGTCTTGTTGTAGTAGTCAGTGTGTCTGTTTTAAGATGATATGTATTCATGTATATTAGTCGATAATGTACTTGTATATATAACTTCTTGAGTCGACAGTGGTAGTTGTATCATATGTATCGTGTCAACTATATTGTAACTGACATCAGTTATATATATATGAGACTTTTGTTTTATCTATGTTCCGCACTTATATTATCTGTGTTATTATTATATCTAATGTCCTAAACTATTATAAACCATCGTAGTTTGTTTTATACTGATAATTGGGTATGTCAATGGGAGTAAATAAATAAGATGAAAAATGAAAAGTATATACCACTCCTATCGAAGTAACCAATATTAGCGTAAGACCAACTACGGATGGTCGCTCCTATCCAGCCTTATTCTTCGTAATAATAGACAGTATTTCTTTTAATACTTTTTGTTATTATGAGCATAGAGGTGGGGCGTCACAGTTGGTATCAGAGCTTGGGGTTTATGGACATAATATAAACATATCTCGGATGGAACATGTGTTACAACTATTGGTCGATGTTTTATTTGTGCTTTGAGTCAAAACTAAAGTTTTGAAATTTTGATGAAATTTTTAAATATTTTTATTTAAAAATAATAGTGAAACTGTGTTTTGTTGGTTGACTGATTTGTGACTGTTTATTAGAGTGCGCAGCGGAAACAGTGAAACTGTCTTCGCTGAGTACAACTGATAATCATTATGATTTAAAAAGAAAAATATGGAATTGAAATAAATTTCATTTGTTGTTTACAAAGCTGTATTTATTTTGTTTCTTTGAGAATTTCGAATCCGAATTGAGGATTCGAAATGATTGTAGTTATGTGATTCTTGTTGAGATTTTTGCTGATTTTCTTTTATGCTAATCACATGTTGATTAGATTTTTGCTGTTTTAAATTATCTTCATTGAAGGTAATAGAGTAATTTCTTTGTTTATATTGTAGTGTGCGTGCAAATATGAATTGCATGTTACTGCATTTATTTTACGTTGAACCGATGCTTGGTTATGAAACGTATTTAGTTGCCGTTATTTTTATAACGGGATTTTTACACCATAGCTATATTTTTGAAGCACGGTGTTTTGTGGCATTTTGATGAATGAAAATTCACTGATATTACATTTTGAGTAAATTGTTTTGATGTGATTTCGACATTTTAAAATTACTATCGCTTTGACTTCAGTAACAGTCAAATTTTTAAAAGTGGGTTTTCAAGTGGGTATTCCGCAACGCTGATTTTGAGATTCGTTTTACGATGTTTTGAGAAGTGCAATTTTCTTTTCGAAATTGCTACTGATGTTGTTGCTTTAATCACGTGGTTGGAAAATCGTTTTAAAATGAAAATTGTTTTATAAATGTTTAACAGTTTGCATTTTCAAAAGAATGAGGAAGCGACTTAAACGATTCAGTAAAATTTAGGACTATGACCCCTTTCATTTACTGATTCGCTTAACTCCGGACTTGTTCAGTTGAGAGTGTGAATTGTTATTTTTATAAAATAAATAAAAAAATTGTTTTCAGGAATTTTACAGTTTGCGCTTTCAAAAGAATGAGGAAGCGATTTAAACGTTTCAGCAAAATCGAGGACTATGACCCCTTTCTTTTACTAATTCGCTTAATTCCAGACTTGTCCGTTTGAGAATGTGAAATGTATTTTTACAAAATACACAATTTTGCACTTTCAAGGAAACGATGAAGAGAATCAAACGATTTAGTAAAACACGTGGTATGGGACATGTGCGTTTGCTATTTTGGTTAATTCCGTACTCGTTAATTGAAATATCTACTGGTTTGATGATTTTGATGAATTTTGCACCTTCAAGGAAACGATGAAGAGAATCAAACGATTTAGTAAAACACGTGGTATGGGACATGTGCGTTTGCTATTTCGGTTAATTCCGGACTCGTAAATTGAAACTTCTGCTGTTTTGATGATTTTGATGCTTTTGTGTGCTTTCGAGCCACTATGTTGGACCTTCGGGTCATTTGTTAGACCTTCGGGTCATTTGTTGGGCTTTTGGGCCACTTTGCGGACCTTCGGGTCAAATACCAGTACTAGACCTTCGGGTCACTCTACGGACCTTCGGGTCAATCTGATGGGCGCCAAAATTATGTTGAGTACTTGGTAGGCTTCGGCCACTCTGAGATGCACGTGCGGCGAATTAAAAACTCGTCGTCTGATGGGATCGATCCAAGCTTTTATGTTGATTTTCTAGTCTTCTTAATTGATTTCTAGATATTTGTTGTTTCCAATTATCTGCAGGTAATTGGATATTTGTTGATATGAGTTCTGATTATCGTTTTTGATAATCGGATATTTGTTGTTTCTAATTATCGCTTGAGATAATTAAATATTTGTTGATTTGAGATTTAATTATCGATTGAGATAATTAAATATTTGTTGATTTGAGATTTAATTATCGCTTTAGATAATTAAATAATTGTTGATTTGAAATTTAATTATCGCTTGAGATAATAAAATATTTGTTGATTTGAGATTTAATTATCGCTTTAGATAATTAAATAATTGTTGAAATTTAATTATCGCTAGAGATAATTAAATATTTGTTGATTTGAAATTTGATTATCGTTTTTGATAATCGAATATTTGTTGATTTGATTATCGTCTTTGATAATTGAATATTTGTTGATTTGAAATTTGATTATCGTTTTTGATAATCGAATATTTGTTGATTTTTGAGATTTGATTATCGTGTTTGGTAATCGAATATTTGTCGATTTGAAATTTTTGAGATTTGATTATCGTGTTTGATAATCGGATATTTGTTGTTTCTAATTATCGCTTGTAATAATTAGATATTTGTTGATTCGGATTATCGTTTGTGATAATCGAATATTTGTTGATTTGAGATTTGATTATCGCTTGTGATAATCGAATATTTGTTGATTTGAGATTTGATTATCGTTTGTGATAATCGAATATTTGTTGATTTGAGATTTGATTATCGTTTTTGGTAATCGAATATTTGTTGATTTGAGATTTGATTATCGCTTTTGATAATTGAATATTTGTTGATTTGAAATTTTAATTACCGTTTGTGGTAATTAGATATGTGCTGATTTGTTTTCTGATTTTCGTTTTTGATAATTAGATATTTGATGTTTCCGATTATCGTTTTTGATAATTTGATAATTGTTGATTTGTTTCTGACTATCATTTGGATAATTGGATGCTTGCTGATTTTATGGATAAGAGATTTTCTAGTCTCTAATTGAGTTCAGGTTATGTTGATTGCATTGAATTGCTGTTTTCTATCTAACTCTGCTGATAGTTATAGTTTGCTGCTTATGAAGTTCGTATTTTCTAGTTATTTGTTGGACAACTAGATACTGGCAGCTTTGCGAATTGTGATTGGTGCTTTCTAATCATCTTTGTTGATAATTAGATTTTGTTGTTTTCTAATTATCGTATTGATAATTAGATATTGCTGTTTTATGATTTTTGTATTTTAATTATCTTGTTGATAATTGAATATTGCTGATAAATTGTGTTTATCCAGTTTCGCTGCTTTCTAACTATCTATTGATAGTTAGATTTTGTTGAAAATTTGTGAATCTCTTCTATTAGAATTAAAAGATTACTTTGGCATTTGAATTCTTGACTTTTATTTTTCTAGCTTAACCAGTTTATGTTAGAAGAATAATAGTGGTTGACGACCTTAATTATTAAAATTGCGGGGACGCAATTTTTATAAGGAGGGGAGTTTGTAACAAACCGAGATTTTGTAAATGTTAGATATCATCGTTAGACGATTATAATTGCCAACAGATTGATATTGGAAATTTAATCGATTTGGAATTCTTTTAAACAATTAGTTAAATGATAGAAGTGGGCTTTATATTTGGAATCTAGCCCACATTTGCATTGATCAGAGGCCGTTCTCTTTAGTTGATTCAAGTACCAATCCCCCTTCTCATTTTGATTGATTCATAACCCTAGTCCAAAAGAAATCAAACGAAAAGAAAAATGGTTGCAGCTCTTTTCCTTTCTTCATTCGGTCCTCCTTGCGCATCAAAAGAAATAGCAGCTGGGTTTCGATTTCGATGTCGCTCAATTCTTAGTGGCCTCGGCTTCGACTCTGGTTGTCGATCGTTTATGCTCGTCAAATCAAAGTGAGTAAATTGATTTACTCACATCTAATTCGTGCTTAGTTTGATGCTCGGTAGTTTAATTTGGTTTTGTTGTTGATGATTTCTTTGATGTTCGTCCGTATATATGTATATGCTTGAATTTGTCTTCGGGCTTTTGATTATTTTACGAGAGTGAGTTATCTGACTTCTTAAATTCGTATACTTTCATCATTTGATTTTTTTGGCAATTCGGCTATGATGGAGGTTGACGTTTTCTGGCTTTGGTTTTAAATCTGCAAACTTTAGTTTGTGAAAATAATTTAGACGAGAATTCAATTCTGTCTTTGCATTTGCTTTAAGTACCTGACTTCGGCCTCCATGGTGGAATGTGTTTCTGACTTGTTCCAAATTGTGTATGCTGGACTACTTGATTTCATGACATTGATTTTGAACTGCAAATGTTAAAGTAATGACAGTTCTTGTGAAGTTGTGGAAATTGTTACTCTGGCTTGCTCTTTTAACTTGACATAATTGCCTATGAGTTAAAGCACTTATGCTTACTTACTGAGTTCATACTGATTTTATGTTGCCTCTATTCCATATGGGCCTATTTTATGTGAACCTGGCGTTACTTGTATGGGTTGAGCCTTGCATAGTGGTCTTGTCTTTGTTGTATAAGCATACTGTTGATCATTTTGAAGTCCGGTCTAGTGTACAATAGGTGTTCCTGTGTCCTTTGTGATTTGCTTTGGACTTGTAGTTTGAGTTGCAGACTTCATGTTGCCTTGATTTAGATTGTTGCAATTATGCAACTGTGTTCACTGTAGTATGTTTTCAACTGTGCCTTAGCCTTTGAGACATATCATGTTTTAATTATAGTTGTACCTAATATTTGTTGGCTTGTAGTTTCCTGTTACATAGTCCAATTTGCCTGACTTCTTATCTTCACTATTTCTGTTGCATTGCTTCTGGACTTGATTCTTTTGTGACTCTGGTCACTGTCATTGCTTCGAGCTATTATATATATATATATATATGTAGTTTGAAGCAATAGCCTTTTTGGGTTGTATTCACTAGTCTCTCTGGTACACGTTGTTGTACCTGTTTGTAACTATATTTTCAATGGGGTATTCGACCTACTCGTGTATTGATCATCACAGTATTGTTTTCTGGTGAACTGCGTTGATTTATCTGGCCAAGTGTTTATTGCTTTGTATTCTTTGCCACTTGACTTGGTCACTGCTATTCTGTTCTCTGCTATGAATTGCTCTGCTTTTCTGGGAATTATTCTTATTGTTT
Source organism: Allium fistulosum (assembly GCA_030737815.1). Classification (NCBI taxonomy): domain Eukaryota; kingdom Viridiplantae; phylum Streptophyta; class Magnoliopsida; order Asparagales; family Amaryllidaceae; genus Allium; species Allium fistulosum. The sequence continues at coordinate 860,352,410 of CM060907.1, forward strand.
CATTTTGAACTGGTCGAGTTCATTGCTATTGTTTTCACTTGATTTGGAACTGCATTTGTTAGTTCCTGACTTCACTCTCTAATTTCATGAGTTTCCGCTAGCTTTGGCCTTAACACTGATAGTGTTTATTTCAGTCATTTTGATTAGAAGCTGGTGATTTGTTGAATGGATATATATAGTCCCTCGTTGCACTTTTTTTCATTTTGTTTTGTTCCTGGGAGTTGTATTTCGTTTGTTACTATGTGCCTTAGTTTGGGTACGCATGCTTATTTCAATTTTTAGTGGCATTAGAGATGCAGCCGTGAACTTGTTTCACTTGTTGCCTCTGATCTTGTTTAGTATTATTTTGAGTTGTTTGTAGTGGCGAGGCAGTACACGCGTGCGTGTACTGCAGCCCTAGAAGGATTGATAGATTTAGTTGATATTTCGATTGTTAAATTATTTCGTTGGCAATTAAATATTTTGAAGTTGTATTTTGAAATAGTTCATTTTGATTTAAGTTGGATCCATTGGCTTTTGGATTCATTGATCTTCTGAGTATTTCATAGACCGTATTGGCGAGGCAGTACACGTTAGCGTGTACTACAGCCAATCAGCATTGATGTTTTCTTATTTGACATTTCAATTGTTTTAAATTGATTTGGATTTCTGAATTGTTGTTTAACACTGTTTAGTGTTATATCTGCTGTTATCCGATTCTTTTATCAAGGAGTCGGATATACGAGATTTCTGTGACTGTCGTCTATTTGATATTGATTATTATTGCTTCTATGCATTAATAATTGAGTTTGAATTAGACTGACCCGTGTATTTTTTCTTTTGAATTTAATACTCGGGTCAGACCCGAGTTATTTCAGGTGTAGACTTCCTGCTTTGAGTTGCTGTTGAGCTATGAAGACTTTTTATATCATTTGAAGTTTTCTTCGTCTTGTTGTAGTAGTCATTGTGTCTGTTTTAAGATGATATGTATTCATGTATATTAGTCGATAATGTACTTGTATATATAACTTCTTGAGTCAACAGTGGTAGTTGTATCATATGTATCGTGTCAACTATATTGTAACTGACATCAGTTATATATATATGAGACTTTTGTTTTATCTGTGTTCCGCACTTATATTATCTGTGTTATTATTATATCTAATGTCCTAAACTATTATAAACCATCGTAGTTTGTTTTATACTGATAATTGGGTATGTCAATGGGAGTAAATAAATAAGATGAAAAATGAAAAGTATATACCACTCCTATCGAGGTAACCAATATTAGCGTAAGACCAACTACGGATGGCCGCTCCTATCCAGCCTTATTCTTCTTAATAATAGACAGTATTTCTTTTAATACTCTTTGTTATTATGAGCATAGAGGTGGGGCGTCACAGTTGATCAAAACAAAATGGGCTATTCTCTGTCTTAAAATCTAGACAAGAGAATGCACTGGAAAGAAGTGGATCTTTGACATGGTTACTTTTAGAACGAGACAAAGTGATCAACATGAAAGTTGTAGCCACTAAAAAAATAAATGATTTGAAAAAACGAATTTTGCATTTTGGTTCGTTTTGAAGAAGTTATGGCCGAGAGAAGAAGAGGTAAAATATGAAAAAAAGATGAGTTTGATTTGAAGAGAATGAACATTGATTTCTTTTAAATATTTTGCAAATATTTTGTCGTTATTTATTTCTAATTTTTTCCTATGGCTCGAAAGACATTAAATAGGAGAGGAAGAAGGTAAAGAAGCTTGAGAAAAGAAGAAGAATAAGTGTGAATGAAAGTGAAGAAGGAGGTGGGTATTTATAGAAAAAGAAAGAAGTGGTAGATTTACCAAAATAACCTCTAACCAAATTACCAACTAACCTTATTTCAATATAAAGCAACCTCCATTTTTTCAACACTTAACATCATCTTTCACATTCTTACTTTATGTCTTAGTCACTTAAAGATTAATTAAAGAATATCATAATTATGTGTGCTTTGAATTGATGTGATTTGATATTTACTTTTTCTTACTTTTGTTAATCCTTACTTACTTTTTCATAATGGCATTCTAGAATTTCCTAATCTTATTTAGTAAAAGTAAACATGTTTAGTTATTAAAATGTGTAATATATGTTAAAACATGTTAACAAAGGTGCGACAACGTTGCGGCAACTTATTTTGAACAAAACGTTGATTTTCGACAAAACGCTTTCCGGTCACATTTGACGTTTTTGTTAAACTATTTATTCATGTAAACCAAACTTCAAAATAAATTTCTTATTATCTCTAAATAATTAAAACAAACATATTTGACTTATAAAATAATATAAAACAATATCCAAATCTTTTTGTAAAAACACGACATCGATTTATCGGTATGCGACAAAATTTGTCAACTTTATAAAACAAGTTTTATATATTTATCGAACCATTATAAATTAATTACTATTATTGTCAAATGAGTTTGATATGGATTATATATTTTTAAAAATAATTATTTATCCTTTAAAACCAATTTCTCAAATATTTATCCTGCTTTATCGGAATCCGACTTTTGTCAATTTTACAATGGAAATCCAAAATCTTTATTCAATATCAAAAACAAGTTTACCATTCTTATTTATAATATAAAACATGATTGTTTAAGTTTAAAAGTTCTACATTTGAATATTTAAATAAATTAAATATTCCATTTTCAAAGTGAAAAAATTACGGGTCGTTACATATTTTGTCATTCCGTTGTGAGATTCTGTATTTTGTTTTTCCTTCTTTTATATTATCTTCTTATTTACTCCATTAACAATCCTTCCTTTTAAATGGTTTGAGTTGACATGTGTGGTTTATTGTCGATTTAAACAGTCCAAAAGGGTGGGTCGTTACATTATTATTATTGTCATTATTATAAACTTAGTTAGTTTAGTAATATTTGTAAACCTTAGGTAACCTGATTAATATTTTATAATTTATTAATATTAGAATTATTATTATACACATAGTTAATTATTATGAAACTTAGTTAATTATTATAAATTTAGTTTTCCAGGTGATTTCTATTATGATTTTTGTTGTTGTTATTGTTATTAGTTGTAGTATTATTATAAACTTAGTTAATTTTCATAAACATTAGTTAAATTGTTATTATTAACCAACTAAGTTGATTTTTATAAACTTATTTAATTTTTATGAAACTTAATCAACGAAATTAATTTGTATAATTTTAGTTAATTTATTATTATTATCTATGTTATCATAATAAACATATTTAATATTTTTAAAATTGATTAATGAAATTAATTTTTATAATTTTAGTTAATTTTTTATTATTAGTATAGTATTATAAACTTAGTTAATTTTTATAAAATTTATAGTTAAATTATTATTATTATATGAACTTAATTATCTTGGTTAATATTATAAATTTCTGTTATGTTTGTTATTAGTTAACTTAGTTAATTCTCAAAACATATCATTTATTAGGACTAGAGTGAATTAATTTCGCAGTTTCAACAAGCAAAGTGTTCAATGGAATTATATATAGTTAAGGTGCTATAGCAAAAGCCTTATTACTACTAACATTACTCTTGAGAACATGTGACAAGTGATATGCTTATGGCACTAGTAATCAACATTGGGAATATGAAGATGGATTAGCATCTAAGGAATTCGATGGCATGCTTCATTGATAAAGGGACGTAAATAACGTTAACCAAGTTAATACAATAAGAAATCGACGTCGCATTACACCAGTGCTGCATCTCTTTAAGGAAATGGTGTCAAATGCGATCAATACAGTAAGCCATCAATGAATGTTAACATAACCAACGTCACGTCTCATTGATGCCGCACCTAATCAATGTCGTCATCCATTTGATAAGTGATGATGTCAACCAATTTTGTCTAAAGAAGTTTATGGCCGATGCTGCTCTAATTCTGCTCGAAGTTAATAACGTCGTCATTGATGTCGCAACTATTCCATACCGCTATTCATCTATGATGTCACATTTCCATGATGTTGATTCAATTCCAACGTCACCACTCCTTAGAGTCGTCATCCAGAAAGAATCAACAAATTTTAAGGTCGCTAAAGATTAATGCCACCATTCTACAATGCTGACAGTGAACGTCATCAATGACTACAAAGGCTACACATGTGATGTTGACTGTGAATGCCTTCAATGTCTGAAGAAGCCATTAGTGCCATAAATCCTTAGTCGCACATCATCTTTTATACATCACACTTGAAGGACGTCGCATACTTATATATGCAATATTTATGGTGAATGTCGTCAATGTGCATAGAAGCTACCGATGTCGTTTGATGTTGCTTCATACTCATCGATATCTTCATTTATTAATGCCACATTAAAGCAAGGCCATGCTTCAACAACGGTTAAAGGACACCGCTCCATGATGATGCCGAAGGTTATTAACATTGACACTATACTAGAGGAAGCCGCTATTTCTCAATACCGCTTCATATCAATGCCGCTCCTCATCAATGCTTAACACTACCTCATACTGATGCCACCAACAATCAATCAAGAGTGCTTAGTGCATAAGATCATCAACGCCGAAGACCATTGCTACTAAAGTGGCATTGAAGTTTTGTTATTGTCATCATCAAACGAAGACCAGCATATAGCAACATTGAGGTTGCCAAAACTGTATCCCGAATCACGTCGAAGTAATGCGGCACCCACACCTATAAATACATACCTTGGGGTTATGGAGAAAGGGATCATTCTTATCTCTCTTCTAACATTTTAAACTTTGTAGGCCCTAAATTGATTTAGGAATTTTACCGATTGTAGCACTTAAACTTTACACACATAAGGGATTGAATATTGAACTATGACATAACATATTTGATGTAATTTGTGACTTGCATATTGACTTGGCTTTGATTTGTGATTTAAATATCGACTTGATTCTTGCATGACTTACGACATGATCATAATACATATTGACTTGGTTCTTGCATGACCTACGACATGATCACAACCTTGTAATCTAATGCACAATTGAATTATTATGCACTTGACATTGAACATACTTCATCCAAGCTGCTTAGCCTAACATTGCTTTTACCATACCTTAACCAAGGCAACTTTCCTTACACTTTTGGGGTTAACGAAGAAATTTGTTAACAAGCCTTATCCGATTCAAGTATATGATGCACACAAATAATAAATAAACAAAAATAATGAATACTACATGCTCCGTTCACTATGAAAATCCAATAACTACCTTAATCAAATGCATATAAGTATGTTGTACAAAATTCATAAGAAATACTATGAGTTTTATGGGTTATTTATGAAAACAACATGGGACAATTTATACAATCATAATATATGTGCAAAGAAAATAACACTATTTAGGTATAATTATACCATGTTCTTTAATTTGAAACCACTAACATTGTTGTGTAATTAATTTATGCAAATGCCTAAACATTGTGGAATAGTTAGGCTTATGCGTGAAAGCAACCAAAGAATTTAGCTTGTTGATTAATTATCAACCGCTAATTCAATGAACAATAGTCATGAAACAAAGAGAAATAAAAGAGTGGAGAACATAAAGATTTAATGTGGTTCAGCCAAATTGCCTACATCCATGGAGCCAATAACTGTTCTTTATTTTATTGGTTCTTCATTTCAAATCTTTTCTTCTTTTTTCCGCATATTGCAAAATCAATGAATTCAAAAATAGACTTCTTTCCTTATTTATAAATCCATTGCTTAATTAATTGATTTAGTAATCAATTTGTTTCCTCCTAATAAAATATCCTCTTGTATCTTTCTATTTTCTTTCTTCTTGGACAAATATTTGAATCTCACAAATTTAACATTCCACCTTAATTCAAATATTAAAATCTCTCTTCATCACCGCATCTCAGTAAATTGTTGGGTCTCGCCACATGGCGTCAAAATCAAGATGAACAAATTTGGGCATTGTTGTCCAAATACAACATCCAAATCTTTAACAAGTATAAGAAAGATAATAACGTACATCAACATACAACATGCACATGGGAAAATACCAAAATTATTCAATATATCATACGTAGCATACGAACTTTAAATACTAAACATCGAGTGACCAATGGAAACATGATAGTGGCTTCAACTTCTCCATTCCATATTGAGCGAGGACATACTCAATATTGTCAATGCCAATCTCCTTCATAAGAATTTTGCTAGACTTTCCTAATTCAACACCAACACTCACCAACAAGCTCCACATCATTCAAAGCATAGGATAAAGAATCATCATTATAAACATGCCCTTAAATAAGGCCAACTGAGCCAAAAGGCTTTGCCTACAACCGAGCTTCACCAAGATTCTGAACCTCTACAATCTTCTCATTAACCATGTTATCATTGAGAATACCAATATCTCTCTGAATATGGAAATAATATGATGACTCTAAATATGTTTGAAAATTTTGCATTCTTCTAACGTCATCACTTGATTGAGGCTTCACCTTCAACAAAGACCTCTCATTAGTTATCACACGCCTTCTAGTCACGGTTCTCTTAGTTGTTTTACACCACAAGCTATACCTCTTCACTACTTCTCTATAGCCTAATAAAATGTGCTTTTTCTGCCTAGGCTTTAACTTATCATGTCTTTCATCATCTAAATAAGCTGAATAACCAAACACTTTAAGGTAATCAACATGCTCTATTTTCCATACATCTTCTAGAATCTTCATATCTATAGCAATAAAAAGTGTGTGGTTGATGAGAAATACTACCACAGATTTCGCTTCTGCCAAAAATCCTTGTTCTAAACCAGCAGTCATTCTCAAGCTTATAGCTCTCTGCTATAGTATGCGACACATGCTCTCTGCCACTCCATAACAATATGACTTGATAGAAATGGAAAATTCTCTAACTATATGCTTGGACCTACAATAGTTAGTCAATTCTTGTGATAGAAATTTACTACTATTTCAAACTTTGACAGAAATTTACTACTATTTCCAACTTTGAGAACTTTTAAACACTTCTTTGACTTCTTCTCCACTGAGGTCTTCCTCTTTAAAAGGATATATGGTATTTTGCAGACTTACATGGAGTGAGATGAAATCATCTGTTTCATGGTTAAACAAGCAAATTTAATTTAAAAGGTTGACATGATTAATCTTAGGTTGACATGATTAATCTCATTTAAAAGGATATATGGCATTTTTCATACTTATATGGAGTGAGATGAAATCATATGTTACACGGTTAAACAAGAACATTTAATTGAAAAAAGTTTGGCTATATTTTAACAGTACTATATACGATGATATAGTTTAATCGTTGATGTAACGGTCTGTAACAACCCGGAATCTTGTACCGATTTATCAATCGCCTTTTGACGATTTCTTTTCCTTGCGATGTGTTATAAACGTTGACGGGTGCAACCTCATTCCCTATTTTTGTTCAGTTAAAAAGAAAACCCGTTTCCCCCCATTCTTCACTTTTTAAAACCCTAAATCAAACATCAAACAAAAGAGGAATAATTATGGCGACGACTTCCTCTTCGTTTTTTTTTCTCTCGATCAGATTAGGGCTTGGCCTCGTTCGTTCTTTCGATGCTTATTAGGGCTTCGATTCGTTCCCTCTGAGAGATGATGGCTGCTCATACCTCCTTTCATTCGTTCCTCGAAAACTAGGGCATTCACGAAGGAAAATTGAAGACGCCAACTCTACTTTGATTGATCGCTTCCTCGTCGCTCCCTTCGGCTGCTCAATCTCGTGGACTTCGAAAATGGTGAGTGATTTATTCACCACATCTAATTTAAACCCTGCTTGGTTCGATTCGATTATATAGAGCTTCGGCCATTTGATTTTGTTTCGATGCCTGTGATGATTTTCGTTTTGATGCTTGAGATATTCTTTGCATATGTATTTGATAACGTGGATTTCACGGCATTGATTTGAACTCATTTGATACTTGTTCTTCACGGCTTTGAATCTGGACTTGAAATTGTGAACTTCGGCTTTGCTGTGAATTTGATTTCGGTCATCTCTGTCTTGAGATTTTCTTTTTGGTTTGCACTGCTTCATCTTTACACTGTCCAGTCCATTTTGTTGTTACTGGTGATACTTGTACTTGTGATCATTGATTCCTGTTGCCTTTATTGCTGTTGTTCATTTGAGTGTGCATTCAGCTTGACCTTTTGTATTTGTGCACTCACCATTCACTGGTGCATTATATAACCTGAGCCTGGTTTGTCATAGTCTGCATACCTAAGCTCGACACTGTCCACATTTTTAAGGTGCTCGGCCCTTGTTTGTACTACCCCATAGGAATTGATTCATTGCCCATTTAAGATGCTGTCTGTATTATCATATCTTGTAGTCTTGCATCCAGGATTTCAACTATAGCTTGTTTATGGGTTTCGAACTACTGTCTTGCAATCACTCCATGTTTGCATTGTTTTGGTCTGGCACATTCATGTGTATTAGTTCAGATTTTTTTACTGAACTTGTTTTGTGTCTCACTTACATTTTTCATCTGCGAATATTGTCGAGGCTCATTGTTTAGTAGGTGTTCATGTGCCTTGTGATCTTCTTGTATGAGTCTGTTGCATTTGCACTTGATACCATTCATGTATGGCCTTTGAGCAATCTGGTATCACTTGTGACTTGAGATCATTGGACCTTTAAATATTGTGTGCTGTGGTGCCATATCTATGGTGCTCTCACCATCATACTGCTCAGTTCGTTACAGTCTCATTTTCATGTGTTCGTGTCCCTTATTCATGTGGCTGTTGGTCTTCACTGCACTTGAATGTGTAGTCTTGTTAAATGGTCGAGTTCAATTGAGTCTTGTTGCAGTTCGTGTCTGCACACTTTTATTGATAGTTGGTTGGTTTGTTAGTTTCACTTTTGGTTCCACTGAATTGAGTGGCACCAGTCTTTGTTCATGTATTTGCCTCTGAGCATTCCACTGTGGCTATGGTTCTTCTTCGGTCATGACTGTCTGAAATTGCAGTTTTACATCGACTTGTAGCATTCTTTGAGATAGTTGGCATTACTTTGTATTCGAGTCAGATGTTTTTGGAGCCGTGTACTGACCTGTTTCATTTAGTTGTCTTCTCATGTGCACTTACTCTTCCACTATTCACTTCGAGTATGTGTGGCTCTGTCCAGCTTTATGCATTCATGCTGTTGCCCCATGGTTTCACTGCCTCGACTTGTTTGTCCTGTGATTGCCACGGTCACTTGATCTTGCTGTGACATTGCGACTTGGTTCACTTTGTCACTGCATATCTATATATGCTCGACCCATTTCTATTTTAGTTGTACTTGGGTATACACTGCATATCCATGTGTCATTTTCACTTGCATCTGTTCATCCCTGAGCACTTGCTGACCTGCTGCATTTTCGTAGCAGTTTTACCCTCGTCCCTTGTGGTGACTTTATATTCTGTTGTGGCGAGGCAGTGCACGCGTGCGTGCACTGCAGCCACACCGAATTGACAGATTTTAATCGATATCTCTTTTATTCTTAATTCATCGTCCTGTTGCGTAATTCGTAGGCTGTATTGGCGAGGCCGTACACGTTAGCGTGTACTGCAGCCAATTAGCATTGATATTTTTAAATTGACATTTCAATTGCTTAAACTGCTTTGAATTTCTGTTTTGTGGATTAACACTGTTTAGTGTTATATCTGCCGTTATCCAATTCTCGTATCGAGAGTTGGATATACGAAATTTCTGTGACTGTCATCTATATTGAGATTGATTATTATTGCTTCTATGCTCTAATAACCGGTTTTGAATTAGACTGATCCGAGTATTATTTTCTTTTGAATGTAATACTCGGGTCAGACCGAGTATTTACAGGTTGTAGATTTTTAGCTTTGGGTTGCTGCTAGAGCTATGAAGACTTTTTATATCATTTGAAGTGGTCTTCGTCTTGTTGTAGTAGCCAGTGTGTCTGTTTTAAGATGATAATGTATTCATGTATATTAGTCGATAATGTACTTGTATATATAACTTCTTGAGTCGACAATTGTAGTTGTATCATTTGTATTGTGTCAAATGTATTGTAACTGATATCAGTTATTGTATATATGAGACTTTTCGTTCCATCTTTATTCCGCATTTATGTTATCTGTGTTATTTTTATATCTATTGTCCTAAACTATTATAGCCACTGTGTAGTAGCTTTGAGTTTGTATCGGTATGTCGGGTATCCTCTAAAAAATGAAATGCAATGTTTTATTATCTGACATATCGGTGCTCGCACAAGGCAATTACATAGATGGTCGCTCCTCAACAGCCTTATTCTCCGTGCTAGTTGACAGCACTACACCGTAGTGTTCTTGGCTAGCGTGGGTATAGAGGTGGGGCGTCACAGCTTGGTATCAGAGCCTGAGGTTTAGGACAATTATAAAACATAACTTAGATGGAGCATGTGTTACAACTATTTGTTGACGTTTTATCTCTCATCTTTACATATGATTATTTTTGACTGTTAGGTATGAATTACTAACGCTTATTCATGTGTTTTCGGCTTTGAATTGATTTAGCCGATGTTGATTTTGTTTTAATTTGGCAAATTAAAGCCATTTTGACTTTTGGACTTTGTTCCACTTTTGTTCTATGCTATGAGTGTCATTGTGTACCTGTTACACTGTGATGAAAAAATAGCTGGACCAGTTGCAAAATTGAGTAATTTTGATTTCTCATTCACATCTAGTTTGAATCCCAGCGATTTTGAACTTGATATTTTGTGTTTTCCTCATCTTGAATTCCATTCGACTTCGGTCACTTTGTTTTTGAGAAATTGCTAATTTCTTGATTTTCAAGACTCTGATTTTGTTTGCCGTTGGTTTCTTTGATAATGATGATTGATTCATTTTGTACTCGACTGCGGCTATTAATTGTTGACTTCGACATTGACTTGATTCTTACTTTTGTTGAAGTCATTTATGCATTTCTGCTCGATTTGCTTTGTTTTTTCCAATTGATAATCGATTCTTCTTTTCTAATTAGTTGTTATCACCTTTGTCGATTTTGATAACTTCTATTTCTGGAATTTTTGGGTATTCCTACTTTGATGAATTTGGAATCGAATTCTTTGGATTTTATTCACGTCTTCGAACGTGAAATTTTAGTGAACTGACTTGGTTTCCTAATTTGATCGATTCTTGATCATTTCCCCGATTTGTTGCTATCATTTATTAGCAACTTTGATGACATTTTCTTCGGGATTTTTGTGAACATACTTTCTGATGGATTCAGTATCGATTTCTCTGGATTCCATTCACATCTTCGTATGTGAATTCTTGTGATTGATTGTTTCTACAATCATTTTTGTGATTTGTCACTTTAAAAATATAAAGGTTTTCTATACTAGTAGTAAAAATTAAAATCTCTTTTTTTTCAAACGATTTCAAAACTATTTTACTACAAAGTTCTTTTTCTTGAACCGTTTTCCAATCTATTAGTATATACAAGCCTTTATTTCACTCGTATGAGAAATTGAATTAAACGGCCTAGTAAAACAAGTGGTATGAAACGCTTGCGTTTACTTCGTCGGTTAACTCCTGGACTTGTTCGATTGAACCTTTTGTGACAATTTTCTAGTGAAGGTTTACAGTTTGTTCGTAAATATTTAAGTTAAGTAAGTGGTTATGGGACATGAAGCTAAACTTTTATATTTACTAGCTTAGTGTAATTGACACTTCTCGTTGATCATGACGATCATTTTATGATTTAGACTAGCAATTGCGCGATGTCTTTTTGTTTGCGAGGTTAGACTAGACACCACTTGTGTGATTCCATTCACACATACCTTTTTGCTTTTTGGTTAGTCTAGACCTTAATTTGTGTGATTCCGACTCACACATATCTTTTTGTTTGCAAAACTAGACTAGACACCACTTGTGTGATTCCATTCACACATACCTTTTTGCTTTTTGGTTAGTCTAGACCTTAATTTGTGTGATTCCGACTCACACATATCTTTTTGTTTGCAAAACTAGACTAGACACCACTTGTGTGATTCCCTTCACACATACCTTTTTGCTTTTTGGTTAGTCTAGACCCTAATTGTGTGATTCCACTCACACATATCTTTTTCTCTGCGAGGTTAGCCTAGACCTCAATCTGTGTGATTCCGACTCACACGCGTGGGATAGCGACCCACGGTCTTCGGACCATTCCTGTGTGAAAATTTAATGGATGGCTTCCATGAGATAGCGTCTCATCTTGTGATACCGGTATTTTGGAGTTTTCATGCTCCCATTTTGTGATAGGCATTTCCCTTTTCCTTTTTATGGTTTAGACTAGCAAATGTGCGATGTCTCTTTCTCTGCGAGGTTAGCCTAGACCTCAATCTGTGTGATTCCGACTCACACGCGTGGGATAGCGACCCACGGTCTTCGGACCATTCCTGTGTGAAACTTTAATGGTTAGCCACCATGAGATAGCGTCTCGTCTTGTGAAACCGGTGTTTTGGAGTTTTCATACTCCCGTTTTCTGATAGGCTCTTTTTCCCCCTTTTTATGATTTCTGGATTTCATATGATGATTTCTAGAATTTGTGCTTCACCAATCTTCGTGATTTCTATTGACAAGTTTTATCAATTTTTGTGTATTGGTGAATTCATGTGTTATTAACTTGTTATGAATACAAGTTTAGGGTATGATATCCCTTTCTATCTTTGAGAAGATTCTTGTGACATTTTTGATGAATGAAAATTCATTTGGTATTATATTTTGATGCCAGTTATTTTGATGAGATTTTGACGTGTTGACTTCAGTAACCGTCAATTTTGAAATGGATTTACAAGCGGATCTCCCGCAATACTGATATTGCTAATTTAATCACGTATTTACAAAATTCTTTATTTTTAAAAGTTGTTTCAAAAATATAAATTAAAATTGTTTTCAAAATTTTTACGGCTTACATTTTCAAAAGAACGAGGAAGCGATTTAAACATTTCAGAAAAATCGAGGACTATGACCCCTTTCTTTTACTGATTCGCTTAATTCCGGACTTGTCCATTTGAGAATGTGAAATGTTATTTTTAAAACACACGATTCTGCACTTTCAAGAAAACGATAAAGAGATTTAAACGATTTAGCAAAAGTAAGGAGTATGGAACCATACTTTTACTACTTCGGTTAATTCCGGACTCGTTAATTGAATATTTATGACTTCTGATTATCGTTTTTGATAATTAGATGTTTGTGTTTCTGATTATCGTTATTGATAATCAGATATTTGTGAAATTTGATTATCATTTGTGATAATTAAATATTTTCCAATTTAATTATCGTCTGAGATAATTAAATATTTTTCGATTTGATTAATCGAATATTTGTGTTTCTGATTATCGTTCTTGATAATCAGATATTTGTGAAATTTGATTATCATTTGTGATAATTAAATATTTTCCAATTTAATTATCGTCTGAGATAATTAAATATTTTTCGATTTGATTAATCGAATGTTTGTGTTTCTGATTATCGTTTTTGATAATCAGATATTTGTGAAATTTAATTATCGTCTGAGATAATTAAATATTTTTCGATTTGATTAATCGAATGTTTATGTTTCTGATTATCGTTTTTGATAATTAGATATTCGTGAGATTCGATTATCATTTTTGATGATTGAATATTTGCGATTTTGAGATTTGAGCTTCGTCTTTTTCTCTGACGATTCAGGTGAGTAATTTGATTTACTCACATTCAATTCGTGCAGTACGTGATTTCTGCTCTGATTCCTTTTCTTTCAATTGCTAGAACTCGATTGATTCTTGCTTTTTGATAGTCGTCTGATTTTGATTCCTTGATCCCCACGATGTTGATCCTTTTGACTTGAAGCAGTCGAACCTTTTTGATTCTATATCTGATACTTCCATAATTCTAATGCTTCCCTGTTGGCATTTTCTTTGCTTATGCAGTCGACATTGTTATGTTCTTATGGTTGTTACCTCTTTCCCACTTATCCCTTAGGATTGCGAGGACGCAATTTCTTTAAGGAGTGAAGTCTGTAACAACCCGGAATCTTGTACCGATTTATCAATCGCCTTTTGACGATTTCTTTTCCTTGCGATGTGTTATAAACGTTGACGGGTGCAACCTCATTCCCTATTTTTGTTCAGTTAAAAAGAAAACCCGTTTCCCCCCATTCTTCACTTTTTAAAACCCTAAATCAAACATCAAACAAAAGAGGAATAATTATGGCGACGACTTCCTCTTCGTTTTTTTTTCTCTCGATCAGATTAGGGCTTGGCCTCGTTCGTTCTTTCGATGCTTATTAGGGCTTCGATTCGTTCCCTCTGAGAGATGATGGCTGCTCATACCTCCTTTCATTCGTTCCTCGAAAACTAGGGCATTCACGAAGGAAAATTGAAGACGCCAACTCTACTTTGATCGATCGCTTCCTCGTCGCTCCCTTCGGCTGCTCAATCTCGTGGACTTCGAAAATGGTGAGTGATTTATTCACCACATCTAATTTAAACCCTGCTTGGTTCGATTCGATTATATAGAGCTTCGGCCATTTGATTTTGTTTCGATGCCTGTGATGATTTTCGTTTTGATGCTTGAGATATTCTTTGCATATGTATTTGATAACGTGGATTTCACGGCATTGATTTGAACTCATTTGATACTTGTTCTTCACGGCTTTGAATCTGGACTTGAAATTGTGAACTTCGGCTTTGCTGTGAATTTGATTTCGGTCATCTCTGTCTTGAGATTTTCTTTTTGGTTTGCACTGCTTCATCTTTACACTGTCCAGTCCATTTTGTTGTTACTGGTGATACTTGTACTTGTGATCATTGATTCCTGTTGCCTTTATTGCTGTTGTTCATTTGAGTGTGCATTCAGCTTGACCTTTTGTATTTGTGCACTCACCATTCACTGGTGCATTATATAACCTGAGCCTGGTTTGTCATAGTCTGCATACCTAAGCTCGACACTGTCCACATTTTTAAGGTGCTCGGCCCTTGTTTGTACTACCCCATAGGAATTGATTCATTGCCCATTTAAGATGCTGTCTGTATTATCATATCTTGTAGTCTTGCATCCAGGATTTCAACTATAGCTTGTTTATGGGTTTCGAACTACTGTCTTGCAATCACTCCATGTTTGCATTGTTTTGGTCTGGCACATTCATGTGTATTAGTTCAGATTTTTTTACTGAACTTGTTTTGTGTCTCACTTACATTTTTCATCTGCGAATATTGTCGAGGCTCATTGTTTAGTAGGTGTTCATGTGCCTTGTGATCTTCTTGTATGAGTCTGTTGCATTTGCACTTGATACCATTCATGTATGGCCTTTGAGCAATCTGGTATCACTTGTGACTTGAGATCATTGGACCTTTAAATATTGTGTGCTGTGGTGCCATATCTATGGTGCTCTCACCATCATACTGCTCAGTTCGTTACAGTCTCATTTTCATGTGTTCGTGTCCCTTATTCATGTGGCTGTTGGTCTTCACTGCACTTGAATGTGTAGTCTTGTTAAATGGTCGAGTTCAATTGAGTCTTGTTGCAGTTCGTGTCTGCACACTTTTATTGATAGTTGGTTGGTTTGTTAGTTTCACTTTTGGTTCCACTGAATTGAGTGGCACCAGTCTTTGTTCATGTATTTGCCTCTGAGCATTCCACTGTGGCTATGGTTCTTCTTCGGTCATGACTGTCTGAAATTGCAGTTTTACATCGACTTGTAGCATTCTTTGAGATAGTTGGCATTACTTTGTATTCGAGTCAGATGTTTTTGGAGCCGTGTACTGACCTGTTTCATTTAGTTGTCTTCTCATGTGCACTTACTCTTCCACTATTCACTTCGAGTATGTGTGGCTCTGTCCAGCTTTATGCATTCATGCTGTTGCCCCATGGTTTCACTGCCTCGACTTGTTTGTCCTGTGATTGCCACGGTCACTTGATCTTGCTATGACATTGCGACTTGGTTCACTTTGTCACTGCATATCTATATATGCTCGACCCATTTCTATTTTAGTTGTACTTGGGTATACACTGCATATCCATGTGTCATTTTCACTTGCATCTGTTCATCCCTGAGCACCTGCTGACCTGCTGCATTTTCGTAGCAGTTTTACCCTCGTCCCTTGTGGTGACTTTATATTCTGTTGTGGCGAGGCAGTGCACGCGTGCGTGCACTGCAGCCACACCGAATTGACAGATTTTAATCGATATCTCTTTTATTCTTAATTCATCGTCCTGTTGCGTAATTCGTAGGCTGTATTGGCGAGGCCGTACACGTTAGCGTGTACTGCAGCCAATTAGCATTGATATTTTTAAATTGACATTTCAATTGCTTAAACTGCTTTGAATTTCTGTTTTGTGGATTAACACTGTTTAGTGTTATATCTGCCGTTATCCAATTCTCGTATCGAGAGTTGGATATACGAAATTTCTGTGACTGTCATCTATATTGAGATTGATTATTATTGCTTCTATGCTCTAATAACTGGTTTTGAATTAGACTGATCCGAGTATTATTTTCTTTTGAATGTAATACTCGGGTCAGACCGAGTATTTACAGGTTGTAGATTTTTAGCTTTGGGTTGCTGCTAGAGCTATGAAGACTTTTTATATCATTTGAAGTGGTCTTCGTCTTGTTGTAGTAGCCAGTGTGTCTGTTTTAAGATGATAATGTATTCATGTATATTAGTCGATAATGTACTTGTATATATAACTTCTTGAGTCGACAATTGTAGTTGTATCATTTGTATTGTGTCAAATGTATTGTAACTGATATCAGTTATTGTATATATGAGACTTTTCGTTCCATCTTTATTCCGCATTTATGTTATCTGTGTTATTTTTATATCTATTGTCCTAAACTATTATAGCCACTGTGTAGTAGCTTTGAGTTTGTATCGGTATGTCGGGTATCCTCTAAAAAATGAAATGCAATGTTTTATTATCTGACATATCGGTGCTCGCACAAGGCAATTACATAGATGGTCGCTCCTCAACAGCCTTATTCTCCGTGCTAGTTGACAGCACTACACCGTAGTGTTCTTGGCTAGCGTGGGTATAGAGGTGGGGCGTCACACGGTCCACCATTTCGACCCCCGAATTTGGACACTAATACATCCATGGTGTTCATGCACCGAACACCCAAGTGTCGAAAGACAAAACGTTAAGGTAAAAAGAAAAGGAAGAAAATAAAACCGTACAAGAAAGAAGAACACAGTATCAGAATCTCACATGCGGAACGATAATATATAATATCTCAAAAGGTCTTCATCAAAAGACAATTTTGATATACATAAATCGGAGTAAACTAACCAACCATCATCCTAGATAGTTATAACAGTCTATCCTCATAAATGCTGGCAAATACAAACTAATGCAGTGAAAATAAATTACGTTAGGACATCATCTAGCTCCTCTTCAAGGTGTAACGACCCGTATTTTTAACACTTTAAAAATACGAATTAAAATGAAAATTTTGGATAAAAACCCGAAGAAAATAAAATTTTGTGTCGTTAAATGTGAATTACAAGTTAAAATACAAAACTGAATTCTGAAATAACTTATTTGTAAATTAGATAAAGATGTTAACTTGTAATTGAACGTAAGTAAAGATTTAAATTTGAATGTAACAAGTAATTGAATTGAATTGAATTTGATTGTAAACAACGAAATAAATAAAATTTTACATTTAATATTGAAGTTATAATATGGAAATCAACGTAAATGAATGTAATTTAATATTACTGTGAATTTAAATAAGATGATAGTTGAAGAAAATGAAAGTAAATGAATTATAAACTATTGATAATAATGTATAAGTAAATGGTTGATTCAATAATGAAAGTGTAAATCAAAATAAAAGAATTCATTTGGAATTAAGTAACTTGAATTTGAATTACAATATAATTGAACGCTGAATCTAATATAATCTTTTATATTGGATTTATAATGGAAAACTGCATTGTAGAAGATTATTAATTACCGTGAAATAAAAAATGAAATTTGTGAACAATTGAAATTTGATTTAAAAGTTAATAATTTAAAATTGGGAATTTTATATTGAAATTAAACAGTCGAATAATTTATTTTTCGAATATTGGATTTAATTAGACAATTAAATCGATAATTTAATAAGTTAAATTTCAGAAATAATTGAAAATCGAGTTGAATATGATTGAAAATGATTTGTAAAATTTTATCTTATCATATTGGAGTTATAGTAATGTTATAGAACTTTTAAAATTGAATTTAAAGTTAATTTGTGAAAATTGAATATTTTAATATTTAATTATCGACTGGAAAATAGCCATTTTTCGAACAGACTCAGAATTGAACGAAACCAGTTCCATTAAATCCGTAATAGTTTGTTATTCTCGGATTTCAATTTTCGTACCAATCGGAGTTATCGTTTGACCGTGGCAGCTCGAAACGCATCGAATTGTTTTAATATTAATTCGGCGAGAGAAAATAGTCATTTTTCAAAAAGTCTCGGATTTCGACGAAACTAGTTTCATCGGATCCGTAATGTGATATTATTGTATGGTTTCGAATTTCCTGTCAATTGGATTTACCGTTTGTCCGGGGCAAGCCAAAACGCATCGAAATCGGTTTAAATCGATTTAATTTAAAACTGATCGTTTTTCTCCGTAACTCGCACGGATGACCGAATTAGCCTCCGAAATATATTCCATTGCGTTCGGAACGTGGGGTAAACCTTAGAAACGCCAGCCGGCACGCTTCGTTTGGAGTTCGGAAAATTTCGGATGAATAGTGTCGCGTATTTTTCTATAAAAGCCCCTCACTTATTTCATTTTGTAAAAGAACTAGGGTTTCTCTTTGTAGCCGCCACATTTACAGCCAATGGCCAGAATTTCATCTTCTTTCTTCCCTTAATCTCTCTCAATCCGTAAGGAATTAGAGGAAGTTGTCAACTACAAACTTGTAGAGCATTGCGAGAGCTTCAAATCCATACGGAGATGATCGAAAACGGAGCAACGGATCAACGGGAAATCGAGCTCGAAGCTGCTGCGTTTTTCACACATTTCGAGGCCAAAGGGGCAGCCGAGCTTCAAGCTATTCCAGGCGTTGGTGGCTCGTGTGGTGGCGCGCGTGGTGGTGGTCCCTGATCGTCTTCAAGCTGCTCGGTGTGGTCGTGAAAATTGCTTGAAGATGGCGGCTAATGAGTTTTGGTGAACGTGTTTTCACGTTGAAGAAGATGATGGGAAGGTGCAGCCCAGATCTGAAGATGCAGAAACGAACGGCCAGATCTGAAGCTAGGGTTTGAAATTTAAATTAAAAGCTGAAATTGTTTATTTAAATTCGTGTAAACTTTAAAATAGCATAACTTTTTCATACGAGGTCCGATTGGAACGAAACTTTTTGCGTTGCGATCGTAATGACGAGAGCTTCGAAATGAAACTGGTTTGGAAGGATTTGGAGATAGTGGAAATTTGGGCTAAAGTTGGGCGTCGTCCAGTTTTAGTTCCAAACCGGAACGTCTCGGCGACAACAGAAAATCAAGGTTAGTGTTTATACGCTCACAATTGACTAAAATAATTTATGGTAGTTAAATATGATATTATGAAGTGATATGAATTTGATTTGTCGTTGTTTGATAAAATTTAATTGTCATATAGATTGTCATCGAATTTAATGTTAGAAATTAAAAATTGACAGTCAAATTGAAATTAAAATTTAATTGCGATTAAATTACCTGATATTGATAACTATGAAATTGCTGTGAATTGTATTGTCTATTGGATGATTTATTTCGATGGATGCTATTGGTTGATATTTAATTGTTTGGATGTTTATTTGCTTATATATATCCTGTTATACATACATATGACACTGTTAATGGTTTAAGTAATATATATTCATCCTTGACATTTAATTGAAATAACTAACCACTTGGCCATAGGTTAGAAAATTATATACGGACACCGGGTTGGCTAAATTAAATGATTTTAAAAAGTTGTTTTGAAATTATTTAAATGAATTGATTTTAAGAATAAAATCTAATTTATGGAAATTGAATTATTTTGAATTGAAGCTCGAGATGTTGGAATTTAAACTTGGTAAATGAAATTGTTTAATTATTCGAAGTTTAGATTTTTTTTTAAGAAAAATCGAAATACGATGTAAATTTTCGAAAATTGATTTGTTTTAAAAGATTGGACTTTTAATCGAACTTTGAATATTCCTAAGAAAATTTATATGAAATGATATTTCAAGTCGAGTTTGGAATTGAAAATTTATTTGCAATTGGGATTTAATTAATTTGGAATTTTATTGAAATTCAAAGAAATTTGTGGATTGGAGTAAATCGAAACTATTGAATTAAATTTGAAGACAAAATTGATTTGAATAGGATTTGAACTGAAATTGATTTGGAATGTAATACTTAAATGAATTCTTGAAATCCGAATGTTAATCTAAGTTTATTGAATTGGAATTGTTCCAAAAATTAAGTAAACTACTTAATACAGATGTTTAATTTGAAGTATATTCTAATTTGAATACGAAATGGTTTTAAAGCGAATCTTATATTTTTATATAAATATATGAGCTGTTTTGAAATGTGAAATATTTAAAGTTTCGAAATATATTGGAAGTGAAACGGCTTATTTTGTGGTTCAAATATGTATTTGAAATCGAAATGAGATTTTGAGGCGAAAATTGATTTTGAAATCGAAATGAGATATTGAGGCGAAAATGATTTTGAAATGAAATCGTATACTTTGAGTAGATATGATGATTTTGAAAAGGCTTTTATTTTTGAAGCGAATATGATATTTTTGATAATCAATTATGAATTGATTTTGAAAATGTAAAAGAGCCATCGGTTTAATAATACGTAGTTATTAAAGAGACCGGGATCGGATATGGACATACTCTCTGTCGATACCGAAAACCACTTTAATAACTAGTATACGCGGAGTGTTGATCCAGAACAAAGTGGATGGTTTAGGTGAACGTGTTGATCTGAAGAAAGAGAACGATATTGGATGACCCTTGACATGACTAAAACAGGAGCCGCGCCGAGCCATTGAGGATCGCCATCTCTAGCGGACACACTCCTTCGTTACCATGTCTATTACTTTTGTGATTCGATTTGGGTGCACCCCTCGATTTTGGGAGTGTTGTTTCGCGGTGTTGGGGTAGTAGCTGCTATGCCCAACATCAGTCCGGATCAGGCAACTACTAGTATCCTAGTTGGTATCGCCTCATGTACCTTGTCATACTGATTATCCTATTCGCGACCACTACGTTTTGGTTTGTACCTTTAGTATATGGATTGCCCTCTGGTGACTTCCGGTTTTGGGGAAACTACGGTCTTGTATATGCTCTTGGGAATAAAAATGTGTTAAGGGTGGAATGGGCCATGACTTAACGCTAGTTTGATATTTTACTTTATGATAGACATTATTGTATATAGCGTATTCTATTACATAGTAGATAGTTTAACGGATCCTTAGGAGATGGAAATCCCGAACATCTCTTAAGTTAATGCACGCACGTTAAATACTGGATAGGAGGTGTCTAAAACCCGTAAACATCTCCGACGTCGTCACACTCATATTTACTTTTACGATTTAACTTACATGAGATATTTTAGTCCTGACTCGAGTGTTTTGTCTTTTCATTACGCTCGGGTCAGCCTGAGCATTTCAGATAAGGTTGAAGATCTTCTCTGGAGGACGAAGACGGAGTTTAGTATTACATCATTTGTATTCTACTACTGTATTATTTTTCCGCTGCATTGTTGTATTATCTCTGATATGTATGTAACTATGATTTATGATGTATAATAATAATCAAATTTATTTATTTAACAGCTTCATGAACTGTTATTTTATTATTATATCTTGTTCCTTCCGCTGCGAGATTCTGAGTTTGTTTATGTTCTTTCTTTTCTTTTCTTATTTAACCCCAATAACCATCTGCCTTTTTGAACGGTTTGAGTTGGACATGTGTGGATTATTGTCGACTTGAACAGTCAAAAATGGCGGGTCGTTTCAGTTGGTATCAGAGCTTTGGTTTAGCGATAAACCTTGGCTCTAGTGGGGAATAACTCATTGAAATAGAGGTAAACTATATGAATGAGTTGAGTGTATATGAGAGAGTGTGTTTGTAATTTTGATATAAAAATGATTTTATATTGTGTTAATTTGTTCCGTTGAGTATTTATGAATTCTGGTTGGTACTTGGGATGCCAAGGCATCGATAGGAATTTCTAAACACTCGAATAGGACAGATTGACATAATATTGTTTTGGATTATATTTTATATATAAAAGACTTATCTTGAAAATTTATAAATTTTGATTGTATTGCTTGTTAGGAGATGATAATATTAGATTATCATCGTTTATTGTTGATTAGTCAATATTTCTAACTATTGACTATTGGATGATTTTAAGAAATGAAACTTGTAAATATGATCGACAATGAATATAAATGGTAAATAAAATGAAATAAAAATGAATTTAAATTAAGATGGAGAATTTAAATTCCGGTGTTTTGAAAATTAATTAACAAAAAATTGAAATGTATAATATAAGTATTATATGGTAGTATATTCGATTAGAAATTGTTTTCAAAGGATTTCAAATGAAGTAAGTATTATACTCCCCTCTTGACACTAGAGAAGGATTTCAGTGATGAGTGCACGCATCATCGACGTTTATTTTCGAGAGTCTAAGTGGGGGAGATCACTTAATAGCTTTTTCTAAACCCTGTTTTGATTAAAATTGAATTTTATTTTGTATTCTCTATAGTATAACTTGATACACATTAATATAAGTATATATTATTTCAAACTTGATTTGAAATGAAACCGGAGATGAAATTCTTAAGTTCTTTAATATTTAATGACTTTAAACTATTGAGATAAACAAATACTTAAATCATTACGGAACTTCTAAATTATGAAATGAGAAATGAACCTAAGAGCTAAGTGAAAATATCAATTGAAGTAGAAATCCTTAGAATTAGGAAATTATGAATTTAAAATAAAATTGAAACTGTAAAACTCGCATAGTATTAAATTTCATTCTATAGCATAAATATAACTTACCAAAATATTTAAGAAGTTCAAAAATGTTATATGAATTGTTAATTGGATAATATACAAGTTTAGGTTTGAATAATGAAATATGCATTTAATTAATGGTTTGTAAATATAAATAAAATTGTTAGTAAATAATTGGAATTTAAATTAACATTTAAGGGTGATTCACAATTATGTTAATATAAAATGGAAATACTATATGTGAATGTAAATGTGAAATTAAATTATAGTGAAATTTAAGTAATGACTTAAGAATTAATTAATTGAAAATTCAACTTTGAATGAAAAGAGGTTGTATATTGTTTAACTACATTCTATTTGCATAACTATAACTTACCAAATACTTAAAAAGTTTAAAATGCTAATAAGGATAAGTAGAGGAATAATATACCGGTGTGAGAGTGAATAATAAAATGTGAAGATCTATTGATAGTTGTAAATATAAAAGAAATTTAAGCTGTAAAATGAATGATATATACAAGTGAATGAATAAAATTTTAAATTAATGAAATATAAAATTAGTAAATGGAAACTAATTAAATTTGAATAAACCTAAATGTCAATAAACTTGGAAGTGTATGTAATTAAAATTTTGACTTGGAAATGTATAATTGATTTAGTGTAGATTTTGGATGGATATTAATGTTTGATATGCATTGGTCGTTAGATGGATGGTAATTGATTAAATAGAATTCATTAGTGTAAATGGAATTGAATAAACGGAATAAAATTTTAAATAATTAAATTCAAATTGAAGCAAAGTGAAATTAAATATAATTGAATTCAAATTAAATTGAAGCAAATTGACTTGAATTTAAATTATGAATGAAACAAACTTGAATAAATCGAAAATAAATCGAATGTAAACTTATTTCATGGATAAATAAGAAAATAAACGACTTTGTGTTTATGATTGTTTCTTTAGAAAATTGAAGTTTGATGGTTTGTACTTGAAATAATAAAAGCAAATTTTTGGAAAAAAATCCAAAATTGTCCAATATATGCCGAAACGAAAATTACCATAACTTTTAAATGGCTAGACGAAATTAGACGATCTTAGACTTTTCGAAAAGCTTAAAAACTGTGGCACGAATTTTGTTTAGACTGTCTTGAGAAGTTCCTTCATTTACTATGTTAAACTTGAATGTTCCCGCTGGC
The DNA here is from genome assembly GCA_030737815.1 of Allium fistulosum. Classification (NCBI taxonomy): domain Eukaryota; kingdom Viridiplantae; phylum Streptophyta; class Magnoliopsida; order Asparagales; family Amaryllidaceae; genus Allium; species Allium fistulosum. The sequence continues at coordinate 860,376,588 of CM060907.1, forward strand.
CTATGTAAAAAGGAAAAAAAAAAATTTCTGAAGCACATACCCTTAGTATTTTTGCCATAACTTTTTACTGGTGTATCGGATTTTGATGATCTTGCACTTTCTGGAAAGCACAGAACTTAAGCTAAAACTTTTGTTTTAAGCATTTGGTGTTTTTCTGTCGTTTAGAAGGTCAAAAACGTGAACAAACGTCGCTGACCTGCGCAATTCATTGCCAGGCTGAGGTGTATCTATTTAGTAAAACGGTCGTAACTTTTGAACGGAAGGTCCGAATTCAATGATATTGGACATTCTGGAAAGCCTGAAACGAATGCAACAACTTTTGTTTAGATTCCATTGTTAAATTTTATCGTTTAGGTGACCAAAAACTGAGATTCGTTTGCTGTCCTGGAATTGGAATTTTAGTTTTGAAGCTAAACATGTTATATGTGTGTTGTTTATGATAAGTATATCGATCTATCTTTATATGTATGGTTCTAACTTGGTTATTGAGCATTTTAGTAGGTAGCAAAGGGGTTGCGCTTCGCTTGTGGAGCTCGCTTCTGCGCTTAATGCAAAATGTAAGTTAAAATGCTAATAAACGCTAAATAAAAGGTATGTTCTCGGATAACAGTTTATGTTGTGGTATATTATTGTGTTCCCCATGTTTTGGGATGCCTCATTCTTGTAATGAGATGTATATCATGCAATTATTACCACTGTGAAATTTTTCGGTCCTAGCCGCGCAAAGGAGGTGCTGCCGAAATTTTTCAAAAATCCGGGAGTTAGAAAATTTTGTGAAAAAAAATCCTATAACTAAATTTTGCAAATAAGTAGAATATTTTGAATGAATTATATATAAATGATGGTTCCCCTTCTCCGTTCCTTTTCGAGGATGAAAAGTTTTAAGTGGGGGAGAATGTAACGACCCGTATTTTTAACACTTTAAAGATACGAATTAAAATGAAAATTTTGGATAGAAACCCGAAGAAAATAAAATTTTGTGTCGTTAAATGTGAATTACAAGTTAAAATACAAAACTGAATTCTGAAATAACTTATTTTTAAATTAGATAAAGATGTTAACTTGTAATTGAACGTAAGTAAAGATTTAAATTTGAATGTAACAAGTAATTGAATTGAATTGAATTTGATTGTAAACAACGAAATAAATAAAATTTTACATTTAATATTGAAGTTATAATATGGAAATCAACGTAAATGAATGTAATTTAATATTACTGTGAACTTAAATAAGATGATAGTTGAAGAAAATGAAAGTAAATGAATTATAAACTATTGATAATAATGTATAAGTAAATGGTTGATTCAATAATGAAAGTGTAAATCAAAATAAAAGAATTCATTTGGAATTAAGTAACTTGAATTTGAATTACAATATAATTGAACGCTGAATCTAATATAATCTTTTATATTGGATTTATAATGGAAAACTGCATTGTAGAAGATTGTTAATTACTGTGAAATAAAAAATGAAATTTGTGAACAATTGAAATTTGATTTAAAAGTTAATAATTTAAAATTGGGAATTTTATATTGAAATTAAACAGTCGAATAATTTATTTTTCGAATATTGGATTTAATTAGACAATTAAATCGATAATTTAATAAGTTAATTTCAGAAATAATTGAAAATCGAGTTGAATATGATTGAAAATGATTTGTAAAATTTTATCTTATCATATTGGAGTTATAGTAATGTTATAGAACTTTTAAAATTGAATTTAAAGTTAATTTGTCAAAATTGAATATTTTAATATTTAATTATCGACTGGAAAATAGCCATTTTTCGAACAGTCTCAGAATTGAACGAAACCAGTTCCATTGGATCCGTAATAGTTTGTTATTATCGGATTTCAATTTTCGTACCAATCGGAGTTATCGTTTTACCGTGGCAGCTCGAAACGCATCGAATTGTTTTAATATTAATTCGGCGAGAGAAAATAGTCATTTTTCAAAAAGTCTTGGATTTCGACGAAACTAGTTTCATCGGATCCATAATGTGATATTATTGTATGGTTTCGAATTTCGTGTCAATTGGATTTACCGTTTGTCCGGGGCAAGCCAAAACGCATCGAAATCGGTTTAAATCGGTTTAATTTAAAACTGATCGTTTTTCTCCGTAACTCGCACGGATGACCGAATTAGCCTCCGAAACATATTCCATTGCGTTCGGAACATGGGGTAAACCTTAGAAATGCCAGCCGGCACGCTTCGTTTGGAGTTCGGAAAATTTCGGACGAATAGTGTCGCGTATTTTTCTATAAAAGCCCCCCACTTATTTCATTTTGTAAAAGAACTAGGGTTTCTCTTTGTAGCCGCCACATTTACAGCCAATGGCCAGAATTTCATCTTCTTTCTTCCCTTAATCTCTCTCAATCCGTAAGGAATTAGAGGAAGTTTTCAACTACAAACTTGTAGAGCATTGCGAGAGCTTCAAATCCATACGGAGATGATCGAAAACGGAGCAACGGATCAACGGGAAATCGAGCTCGAAGCTGCTGCGTTTTTCACACATTTCGAGGCCAAAGGGGCAGCCGAGCTTCAAGCTATTCCAGGCGTTGGTGGCTCGTGTGGTGGCGCGCGTGGTGGTGGTCCCTGATCGTCTTTAAGCTGCTCGGTGTGGTCGTGAAAATTGCTTGAAGATGGCGGCTAATGGGTTTTGGTGAACGTGTTTTCACGTTGAAGAAGATGATGGGAAGGTGCGGCCCAGATCTGAAGATGCAGAAACGAACGGCCAGATCTGAAGCTAGGGTTTGAAATTTAAATTAAAAGATGAAATTGTTTATTTAAATTCGTGTAAACTTTAAAATAGCATAACTTTTTCATACGAGGTCCGATTGGAACGAAACTTTTTGCGTTGCGATCGTAATGACGAGAGCTTCGAAATGAAACAGGTTTGGTTGGATTTGGAGACAGTGGAAATTTGGGCTAAAGTTGGGCGTCGTCCAGTTTTAGTTCCAAACCGGAACGTCTCGGCGACAACAGAAAATCAAGGTGAGTGTTTATACGCTCACAATTGACTAAAATAATTTATGGTAGTTAAATATGATATTATGACGTGATATGAATTTGATTTGTCGTTGTTTGATAAAATTTAATTGTCATATAGATTGTCATCGAATTTAATGTTAGAAATTAAAAATTGACAGTCAAATTGAAATTAAAATTTAATTGCGATTAAATTACCTGATATTGATAACTATGAAATTGCTGTGAATTGTATTGTCTATTGGATGATTTATTTCGATGGATGCTATTGGTTGATATTTAATTGTTTGGATGTTTATTTGCTTATATGTATCCTGTTATACATACATATGACACTGTGAATGGTTTAAGTAATATATATTCATCCTTGACATTTAATTGAAATAACTAACCACTTGGCCATAGGTTAGAAAATTATATACGGACACCGGGTTGGCTAAATTAAATGATTTTAAAAAGTTGTTTTGAAATTATTTAAATGAATTGATTTTAAGAATAAAATCTAATTTATGGAAATTGAATTATTTTGAATTGAAGCTCGAGATGTTGGAATTTAAACTTGGTAAATGAAATTGTTTAATTATTCGAAGTTTAGATTTTTTTTTAAGAAAAATCGAAATACGATGTAAATTTTCGAAAATTGATTTGTTTTAAAAGATTGGACTTTTAATCGAACTCTGAATATTTCTAAGAAAATTTATATGAAATGATATTTCAAGTCGAGTATGGAATTGAAAATTTATTTGAAATTGGGATTTAATTAATTTGGAATTTTATTGAAATTCAAAGAAATTTGTGGATTGGAGTAAATCGAAACTATTGAATTAAATTTGAAGACAAAATTGATTTGAATAGGATTTGAACTGAAATTGATTTGGAATGTAATACTTAAATGAATTCTTGAAATCCGAATGTTAATCTAAGTTTATTGAATTGGAATTGTTCCAAAAATTAAGTAAACTACTTAATACGGATGTTTAATTTGAAGTATATTCTAATTTGAATACGAAATGGTTTTAAAGCGAATCTTATATTTTTATATAAATATATGAGCTGTTTTGAAATGTGAAATATTTAAAGTTTCGAAATATATTGGAAGTGAAACGGCTTATTTTGTGGTTCAAATATGTATTTGAAATTGAAATGAGATTTTGAGGCGAAAATTGATTTTGAAATCGAAATGAGATATTGAGGCGAAAATGATTTTGAAATGAAATCGTATACTTTGAGTAGATATGATGATTTTGAAAAGGCTTTTATTTTTGAAGCGAATATGATATTTTTGATAATCAATTATGAATTGATTTTGAAAATGTAAAAGAGCCATCGGTGTAATAATACGTAGTTATTAAAGAGACCGGGATCGGATATGGACATACTCTCTGTCGATACCGAAAACCACTTTAATAACTAGTATACGTGGAGTGTTGATCCAGAACGAAGTGGATGGTTTTGGTGAACGTGTTGATCTGAAGAAAGAGAACGATATTGGATGACCCCTGACATGACTAAAACAGGAGCCGCGCCGGACTATTGAGGATCGCCATCTCTAGCGGACACACTCCTTCGTTACCATGTCTATTACTTTTGTGATTCGATTTGGGTGCACCCCTCGATTTTGGGAGTGTTGTTTCGCGGTGTTGGGGTAGTAGCTGCTATGCCCAACATCAGTCCGGATCAGGCAACTACTAGTATCCTAGTTGGTATCGCCTCATGTACCTTGTCATACTGATTATCCTATTCGCGACCACTACGTTTTGGTTTGTACCTTTAGTATATGGATTGCCCTCTGGTGACTTCCGGTTTTGGGGAAACTACGGTCTTGTATATGCTCTTGGGAATAAAAATGTGTTAAGGGTGGAATGGGCCATGACTTAACGCTAGTTTGATATTTTACTTTATGATAGACATTATTGTATATAGCGTATTCTATTACATGGTAGATAGTTTAACGGATCCTTAGGAGATGGAAATCCCGAACATCTCTTAAGTTAATGAACGCACGTTAAATACTGGATAGGAGGTGTCTAAAACCCGTAAACATCTCCGATGCCGTCACACTCATATTTACTTTTACGATTTAACTTACATGAGATATTTTAGTCCTGACTCGAGTGTTTTGTCTTTTCATTACGCTCGGGTCAGCCTGAGCATTTCAGATAAGGTTGAAGATCTACTCTGGAGGACGAAGACAGAGTTTAGTATTACATCATTTGTATTCTACTACTGTATTATTTTTCCACTGCATTGTTGTATTATCTCTGATATGTATGTAACTCTGATTTATGATGTATAATAATAATCAAATTTATTTATTTAACAGCTTCATGAACTGTTATTTTATTATTATATCTTGTTCCTTCCGCTGCGAGATTCTGAGTTTGTTTATGTTCTTTCTTTTCTTTTCTTATTTAACCCCAATAACCATCTGCCTTTTTGAACGATTTGAGTTGGACATGTGTGGATTATTGTCGACTTGAATAGTCAAAAATGGCGGGTCGTTTCACAAGGGCTCCAATGAACCATAGTTAAATCCGGAAATATACTTGAGCTGACCCGATCATTATAAGAAAATAACATTCGGGTTAGTAAGGTAAACCAATGTGAGAAACTCAAATCATATGAATTATTATATTTGCAAAACCCTTCAAAATAAGGTATCCCGTAAGACTGCGCCGCAAATAAACACAGATGGGCTTTTACCTTATGATAACCAAACCATTTCTATTATAAAATCCAATGATAATATAATAATGTCTAAGGTGTGAAGTATACATAATCACATAGTTATTATGCATGTGAGTGTACGTCACAACAATAATAGATATACAACCACAACCGCTACGGCACATTCGCTAATTGTCTAGGATTCCACGGAGGTGCACTCAATATTTCAAGAATGGTCCCTTGAACAAGGATCAGAGATATTCTTCCGAGCATCGTATATCTCTAGATAAAATATACAATAGGAAAGACATAGATGGTCCACACCCAAACACATGGCATTGGGTCACATCACTCCCGCATGGATATCCGTAAGTGTCACTAGAATAGGGTGCATGCACCATTTAAGTTAGCTAAACCCCATAGGCTATGTCTCCTATCTCTGGTTTAAAACTTGTTAGATAACGATGGAAGTTTCTACCAATTAGAAAACTGTTATTAAAAAAACATTATTAGCAACTGCAAGCGCACGACGTATAATCGTAGTATGTATGCGAGTACAAGTCAATCCATAGGGAAAGAATTAAATTCTAATAATACTAAATCAAATAAACCCAAAGTTTTGAAGGGTTTTAAACTAAGAAAATTTTAGAAAATAAGCTAGAGGAAAAGTGAATAAAACTACGATATTAAGGAGCAATTTAGAGGCAAATCCACTTCCAATCATTCATATAAATCAACACAAAATTCACTTATAATCACTCGTTAAAATATTAAGTAGAAATGATAGATGTGCTTATTATAAGTATGATTTATTTGTGCTATTAATTAGCACTACTTAAATCATCAAACTCTAACACCCCATTCAAACCCACTTATCAACACACATGAAAATGACATGAAAATTAAAAATAAAATCTATTTAAGTATGATTTATTTACCATCAGTTAGTAATATAGACCATCAAATTTTGATTTTTGTTTCACATTCCTTATCCAAATCACTTAGGCAAATGATCAAATAGTTTATGTTTTAAATAGAGTTAAGCATAGCCTATTTGAGATGTCAACATAGGACATCAAAATTCAGTAAAAAAGAAACAAAATCCACCACCATCATATTTTTGATCATAAATAAAATAATTATGTTAATTTAATATGTTTCATGAGAGCTTCATTATCCCTAAATTGAAAGGGTTTAGCTACTCATATTTGAAAATATGTTAACATAAATGATTTCAACATAAAATAAAAGGAAAATGAGAGCTAGTTACAAGAAAAGAGAACTAACTACTTGCATAAAATAAATCCAAACTAATTGCATATTAAAAGAGAGCATAAGATAATAAAAGAGCATAAAAGAAAGTTGAATAAAAGAAATGAGCATGTGAATAAAAGCTAATAAGAAGAGGGATGAGAAGCCATTAAAAAGACATTTTATTTATCATTGATTTTTTTGCTACAACTTGCATGAATAGAAGAAGATAGTTAAATGAAATATAAGGGATATTTATATATGCTTAAAACCCTAATTCATATTTAGGGAACTTCCTAAAATGCCCTTGAGAAAGTGTAACCTCTAAGTAATCATTAGGGAAATAATCAATTTCCACTAACATGCCTTTAAGCCTCCATTAACATGTGCATGTGCTTTTAATTATGGATCATATGGTAGTGGGTATGTAGGATCCTCCATGTTGCACGAATTCATTTATTTCCATTCTCCATTTGCGTTCAACATATGTGCATGCATTTATCCATGAAACCTCTTCATATTTGCACTCCGTTTCCTATAAATAAAAATGTGCGAATAAATTTTCTCAAATTAAATCACACACAAAATTAACATTTTACTCCCCAAATGAAGATGAATAAATGATGATTTGAAAAAAAACTAAATTTTGGTTTGAACATGTAAAATACCCTAATATGCTCATTTATTTAACTAAAAGAAGATTAAATATGGAAGTAAAAATATGCACTTTTACGTGCACATCAAATACTCCCATACTTATCTTTTTATTCATCCTCAAATAAACTAAACTAGGGTATCCTTTTTCGTAGAAAACACGATTGCATTGAGCGTATGCAACATGCCGTTAAACTTCTAGGTGTCCCTAGTAGGACGAGTCTTGTCTTGTAAGGGTTCTCAACGGATACTACCCACAAAATCCAAATGCAATATTTAGATTCTAATGCGACTACATGATGCTAGTTTCCAAAATATTTACAAATGCAAATTTACTTTTAAATTGACACAAGTAAGTTAAATATAATTTTTGGTCATTATCAAGAAATTCTTGTCCTTTTACTCATCAAAACTTCCAATAAAAATTAAGTTAACATCACAATTAGACTCTAGTTTGGCTAGTTGTTTCGGTTGGAAACATAGTGCAACTATGAAATGAATCCTTTAGTTGATAATTAAAGTTATGCAAAGTGATGTTTTTATTTCTTTTGATTAACAAGTCGAATCAAATAAGTGAAAATAGTCCTTGGATTTTAATTGCTTGCTCTCTCTATTTTGAAAATTATTAACATTAATATTATTTATACATCTAACTCGGATAAACTGAGACCAAATATATTGATCATGCACTGCCTTTCGGGCTTATGTGAGAAGAGTACAGAGCGTGGAGAGTGTACACACTTGCATGTGAACACATGTCTCTAGGTGGTTATTATTATTATTTTAAAATTTATTTACACACAATTAACTCAGATAAACTGAGGCCAGATATACCGACCATGCACTGCCTTCGCTTACGTGAGAAGGGTACAGAGCATGGCGAGTGTACACAATTACGTGTGAACACCTAACTCTAGGTGTTTGTTTTTTTATAAAAACTTTTTTTTCTTTTTTACTATTTTATTTTTTTAAGAGAGAGTTATGCAAAATCATCTTAGCACCACTTAACTTAAAAGATCAAAAATGTTATCGCCTTTACTTTAAATCAACCACTCTTTTAAAGAAAGATCACAATAGTACATATTTCATGGTTATCACCTATGAACCTTCCTAGATACTAGTTAAACCATTGTTACTTATAATCAAACTTTTATTTTTATTTTTGTTGAGATAAGTAATTTTTCAAAAATTTCAATTTAATAATAAAAACATATACTTATCGTATAGTGTTTCTTCAAAAGTAAATCAATATGCTAAAAAAGGAAAATTTGTTTTGGGATTTTTTTAAGTTTGAGTTTTGGAAAGAAGATGGAAAAAGTAAACCATGAAAAATCAAAATAAACATGAGACTCCCCCCTCCCACACTTGATTTTGACTGTGTCCCCATAGTCAATGCATGATACAATGAGTGTAACAGAGGAAAATATGTACATATTTACAAAAGATGGTTAACATTTCTTACTAGATGTAGTATGGCTCATGAAGAGTGATGAGCTCCTCCTCTCGATCACTTGGCAATTCCAAGTAAGGTTTAAACGAAGACCATTGACTTTAAAAAGGGATCCATCCATAGAGTTTTCTATTTCTATGGCACCATGTAGAAAAATAGTACGTACAATGTATGATCCTATCCACCTTGATTTTAATTTCCCATGGAATAAACGAAGTCGAGAGTCGTATAAAAGAACTTTTTTGTTTGGCGAAAATGTTTTCTTATGATCGACTTGTCAAGAAATTTTTTTGTTCTTTCTTTATAGATTTTCTTGTTTTCATACGTGCTACTCCTAATCTCCTCTAATTCATTGATTTGCAATTTTCTATTTTCGCCTGCTTTTTCAAGATCAAAGTTTATGTTCTTAGTTGCTCACAAAGCTTTATGTTCAAATTCAATGGGAAAATGGCACGCTTTACCATATACAAACCTAAAGGAGATGTAACGACCCGATATTTTCAACCATTCGCATCCATTATAAGTGTATAGGTTGACACTCATGCCGGAGTTGAATTGCTCAAAATACCGCGTTGTAATTAAAATTTGGCAAATCTCAGAATATACAGTAAATAAATATAATCACAGATCACAGACACAGAGTAAAATAATGCAGCGGAAGTAAAAGAAATAGTAGTTCATGAAGCTACTATCTAAATATGTCAGAGTTACATAAGATACAACAGAAGAAATAGAGTACAACAAAAGTCTCAATAAAATAACCAAGTACAAGCTGAGTAGAACAACGGAACTGAAATAGATAGGACAAGACAAGCAGATAATCTCCAGCGATTCAAATCTCCAAGCGAGTGGAAATCCAAATCTGTGAATAACTCAGGCTAACCCGAGCGTAAAGCAAAACACAAAATACTCGAGTCATGACAATATATACTTATATAATGTAAACCAACTCAAGCGAACTGTAATAAGGGTACAAGTAACTTAGAAGATGCTTGGGACCGCCAATCCTCTAAGGATCCGTTAAAATATCTACTATGTAGTAATATTCGCTATTATAATAGTGTCTAAATAAGTAAAGTATAATCATATCGGAAAATAGCGTTAAGGGGATGGAGAACCTTAACGCGGTCGGATCTTAAAATCATAATTGTAGTAAAGCTCGATATGGTAGGTGACACGGCACAACTAGGCAATGCCAGGGTAGATATACCAGTTATGCACACGAACTGATGGATACGCATAGCAGCCACTACCGTTCCACCTTGAACAACACTCCCAAATCGGAGGATGGCCATCTAATCTATCACAAGTAAGAGTATAATATCGAAGAAATGTGTCCGAGAAGAGGTGCTACCTCACTGGTCCGAGATCGCTCCTGTTTTAGCCACCTTATGCCAACTCACGGGAGTTGGGTCCACGTAACATACCTTAAGAACGTCGCCACCATCCTACTTCATTCTGGAATCTCCACCGCGTACACGGTTGTCAAAGTGGTTTTCGGTATCGACAGAGAGTATGTCCATATCCGATCCCGGTCTCTTTGCCAACCAATCGTTATTATAACCCATGGTTATAACTTAAAAAAACAATACTTTACATCAAAATAAAATATCATTTCGAACCATATCTTTATCAAAATAAAGATTAAATCAATTCCAAACCATTTCCATATATTTAAATTTTCATATCATTTCAAAACTTCATTTCATATCATTTTAATATAATAAATATCATATCCTTACAAAACTTCATTTCAAATCATTTAATAAAATAAAATATCATATCCTTACAAAACTTCATTTCAAATCATTTTAATAAAATAAAATATCCTATCAGTTCAAATCCAAATATTCAACTTTAAATACCTTTTAAATTCAAAGATATCGTTCATTTACTATCATTTCAAATCACCTTTAAATAGTTTATATTCCAATCAAAATAATTCATTTAAACCTTTGAAAAGTGTAATTATTATATTTTCAAATCAAGTATTCAATTTCCAAAGTTTCAAACCATTCTGAGTTCGTTTACTAAGTCAAAAACCATAATTATTAAAATTTCAGCCTTTCACAGCATTTAAAAACAACTGCTATAAGTTATATTTGAAAACATTTTTAATTCAGCAAAGACAGCACTTAAAACTGCTGTTAAAACTCAGTTTTAGTTGAATTATAGTTCAAAACAGAAAAAGACAGCATTTCAGAAGTGCTGCGGTAGTTCAGATTTCAAAACAAGGGTTAAATTTGATTTCAACATAGACTGCAGACCATTATAGCATTTCCAGAGAATGCTATAATAGGCCTGAGCTCAATATTAGCCTCTAAGTTTAACTACAGCAACTACAGCATTTCAGAAATGCTGTAATAGCTCTTTTTACACAATTTTAGTTCAAAACAGAATCTATAGCATTTCTGAATGCTAAAAGTAGATTTCTAGTGTTAGTGTATTTCCAGCAATTAAATAACTTCAATTTAAAACACATAAACATTTTAAAAATCATACTTTAATGTCTAAAATGTTCATTTACATATCATTTAACATATATCTTTTTCACAATAAATTTCTTATAATTAAATCCAATTTTCAACAATTTACTTAATAAATTTAAGTGTAAAAGTTTCCAATTCTTCTCATTGCAACAAATAACTTAACACTTCAAATTTAAATTACCATTTCACAAATTTAACTAAATTTCCAATTTTATTTAATTAACTTAAACCTTTAATTAAAACCAATTTCACATTTCCAAGTCAAGTTATATTTTTAAAAGATCACTTTTAAACATTCATTTATTTAACCGCTTAAATTCATAGAAAAATCAATAATACTTTAATAAATCACTTAAATTAAAATTTAAATCAAATTATCATATTTACCATTTTCCAAATATAATTAAATTTCCATTTTTATTCATATAACTTAAATATCATTTTAACCAAATTCCAAATTTCCAACTTAAGTTATATTTCAAAAATCCAGTTAAACCATTCATTAATTACATTTTTAACACATAGAAAAATCACAATTTCTTTATTTTAAAACATTTCAAAATCTACTTAAATCAAATTTCATAAATTTATAATTTTTAAAATACTTAAAAATATCCAAAACACTTTATAAAATAACCACGGGCCTGTATATAATTTTCTAACTTAGGTCAAGTGATACGGATATGTATCATTTCAATCCGCAGTTAAAAAAAGAAAAATCCGGGTTCTATCATTTCAAAACCGCAATCCCAAGTTAAAATAAATTAAATAAAAATCGTTCAGGCCTATTATTTCAGCCCATAACAATTTTTCCCTATTCTAAAGTCCGTTCGGGTATGTATCATTTCTACTCATAGTGATTCTAATCTACAGGGAACTTGAAATGGTGATAACAGATATAAATAACAGAATAACATTAAATAACAGTAACATATGATATAACAGGTGTAATAACAGGTGTGAACATCATATGATAATAATATAAGCATATATAACATGATAATATATTTCTACAGATTCGCAGGGTGTTAATTTACTAGTTATATAGGTACATATTGTCTGGTGAGAATAACTCACCTATTTGTGCTGGAGATATCAAAACCAATGACACAATGGAACAAAAGCACGATGACAAGACTACGGACTCGAGTGGAGAGCAAGATCTAAAGCTACAACTCTTGTATTACAACCCAAAACATACATCAAAACAAACACAATTTCAACGCACTTGAAATGGAATAACTTTTAAACGAAAAGATATTTGAATGTCAAATCTTTTGCCTTGCTTCCTCTATTTTTTTTGCATGGTCAAGGGTTGGTTTTGGCTCTGGTTTGAACAGGGAATGGCTTAGGTATGGGCATAAGAATGCATGGCCAAAGTGGTGAAGCATGGAGAAGAAGTTGCAAATCATGAAGGTGAAGGGGCTTATGCAACATAGCATGGTTTTGGTTCACCAAAAGGGCTCGGCCATAGGAGTTTGGGCTTGGCCATTCAAGTCCAGATCTAGAGAGAGGTTGGAGTGGTGTGTAAGGGTCTGGTCAGAGATAGTGGTGGTGGCCAAAGGTGGTGGTGGTGGTGGAAAATGAAGTGGTGAAGCAAATAGTGGTCAACAACATTGCTTTTAAGGCTGAGGTTGCATTTTTTGTGGAGTTTGGTTACCATGGTGGGTTCGGCCATGTCAATTTCAGATCTATACAGAGGCTAAGATGATGTATAGTGGTGGTAGCAAGGTGGTGGTGGTGGCTAGAGGTGGTGGCCGTGGTGTATAATGAAGGGGAGGAGGTGATAAGGTGATGGCTTGCATAGTTAAGGGTTTTCAAGGCATGTTGCATAGTTTTTATAGAGTTGTTCATCATGGAGTTGTGTGGCCTGGTCAAATCAGAGGGGTAGGTGGGTGATGGTGACAAGGAGGAGGTAGTGGAGGTGGTGGCCATGGGCCATGGCGAGCAAGTGGTGGTCGAGCAAACAAGCTAGAGAATCAAGGCAAAACCATAGGAAAACAATGGAAAAAGAAGAGAAAAAAAAAGAAAAAGAAGGAGAGGCCATTACCTATTTTTGGATGAAGCCATGAGAAATGAGGAGCTGATTTGTTTTCACGTGAAAAGATGAGAAACAAAAAGTGGCGGCTACACTAGGGTTTTAGATGGCTAGGGCAAAATTTGAGGAGTTAAAGAAAATGAAGGGTTTGGACAAAAAAAGGCTTAAGTTTCAAAGTGTTTTACAACCTTTCATATTTCTTTTCTTTTTAATCTTTATATAAACAAAAATATTCAGAAAAATACTTTAAAAACCGAAATCAATTATAAATATGAGAAAACAAATAATAAATTTTGGAAAAATATAAAAAGAATGAAGAAAATTACTTAAAAATACCAAACAGTGTTCAAAAATTATAAATAAATCATTGTCAGTCTTAAAAAATTATACACTTCATTATAAAAATATTATGAAGTGAAAATTTGAATTAAAATAATTTATTTATCATTTTCAAAATAAAATAGATAATTAAATTGGAGAAAATAGAAAAAGGATTAAAGAAAATGTTTAAAATTTACAAACATGGCATGGAAATTTGCAAGAAAAATACTACTAACTCTGGAAAAATTCCTACCTTACTTTAAAAATATTTAAAAGCCAAAATATATTTTATATAACATAAATATACAAATTAGAATAAAATATATCAAATAAAAATGTCATTTATATAATTTTAAAATAAAGAATATTGCTGAATAACTCAATATACACACAATATTGAAAACAGCATAACTTTTGCAATTTAAATCCGTTTTCAACGAAACGAAAATCAGTATTCAAGTTATTAAATCTATTTTTATAATAAAAGATAAAATTCATAAATTTCAAACTTTTAAATTTTAAGTTAAAAGTCGAAGTTTGACTATTTGTCCAAAATTCTCATTTTCTGGAAATATTAAATTTAGTCATATTTGGAATTCAAATCCACATACAAAATCAAAGTTTGTATATTTACAATAATAAAATTTATTCTGTTCATAAATAAAGCTTTTAAATCTGGAAAAATCAATTTAAAATTAATTGTAAAATACAGGGTTGTTACAGGAGATATCCCAAGATTGGTTTAATATGTAGTTCTGTAAGCCCAAAGCGCATCTGTCAATTTTTATAACCAATCATTTTGATTTACATTCATAGTTTTCTCCAAAATTTGTTTGATTTGACGATTTGAAACTTCAACTTGGCCACAAGTTTGAGGATGATATGGAGTGGATAACTTGTGAGTTATCGAGTATTTCTTCATTAGAGTTTCAAATGATCTATTACAGAACTGGGTTCCATTGTCACTTATTATTGTGTGAGGTGTTCCAAACCTCGAAAAAATGTTTTCTTTTATGAATTTCACAACAACTTTGTGGTTATTTTTTTTACAAGGAATGGCTTCAACCCATTTAGAGACGTAATCAATAGTAAAAAGAATGTATAGATTCCAAAAGAATTGGGAAACGGTCCCATAAAGTCTTAGCATCCTTTTTTGTCTTTGATTGTAAGGTCACTATGTTGGCAAAAATGAAGGAGTTTCGAACAAAATGAAGAAACTTATATTTACCTTAACTTGGGAACTGTGATTGTAAGGTCACTATGTCGGCAAATTGTGATTGTAAGGTCCCATAAAGAATTGGGAAACTTGATTTGGGAAAGAAATTTATATTTATCTTGTTTCGACCAAAATGAAGGAGTTTCCTTCATAAATAAATAGTTCACTATGTTGGCATACCGTGGATCGATAGAAACAGAAAGGAGTTGTTCATCAGAAAAGTTACCATTGATCGGTAAAGAAGATGGTGCGTTTGGAAGACGTGATAAATGATCAACGATGACATTGTCAGATCCTTTTTTGCCTTTGATCGTAAGGTCAAATTCCTAAAGTAGAAGGATTTAACGGATCAAACGAGACTTAGCATCCTTTTTAACAAAAATGTACCTAAGAGCGGAGTGGTTAGTGTAAACAGTAATGTGTGAGCCAATCAAATAAGGTCAGAACTTTTTGAGTGCAAAGGCTACCGCTAGAAGCTCTTTCTCAGTGAACGTGTAACTGAGTTGAGCATCGTTTAAAGTCATACTAGCGTAATAGATGACATGAAGAATTTTGTTGATGTGTCATCCTAAGACAGCACCAACCGCAAAGTTAGAAGCATCAAACATTATTTCTAAGAGAAGATCCCAATTGAGTGAGCAAATGATGGGATCGGAAATGAGTTCATTTTCGAGACATTCGAAAGCAGAAACATAGTTAGAATTAAATTCAAATGGAATGTCTTTTCAAGAAGAGTCATTAGAGGTCGAGCAATTTTACTAAAGTCCTTCACAAAGCGTCGATAAAAACCATCGTGCCCAACAAATGAATGATGTCTTTAATAGATTTGGAAAAGGGTAGATTTGCAATTACATCAACTTTCACTTTATCTGCCTCAATGCCTTTGTTTGAAATGACATGTCCAAGGAAAATTCCACATTTGACCATGAAATGACATTTTTCCCAGTTTAATGTTAAGTGTTTGTCCTTACATCGATTTAGAACCAACTCAAGATGGTGTAAGCAGTCGGAAAGAATTTCCAAAGTTGGAAAAATCATTTGTAAGCACTTCAAGAAAGCGTTTGATCGTATCCGAAAAGATACCGACCATGCATCTTTGAAATGTAGCAGGAGCATTGCAAAGGCCAAAAGGCAGACGTAGATATGCAAAGGTGCCAAAAGGACACGTGAAAGTCATTTTCTCTTGATCTTCGGGAGCGATTGGAATTTGGTTATGACCGGAATAACCATCAAGAAAGCAATAGACTTCCTGGCTGCTTAACCATTCAAGCATTTGGTCGATGAAAGGAAAATGAAAGTGATCCTTATGTGTTGCAGCATTTAATTTTCGGTAATTAATGCAAACATGCCAACTCGTTTGAGTATGAATTAGAATGAGTTCATTAGCGTCGTTCTTGATAATGGTAAGTCCAGACTTTTTAGGCACGACATGAAATGGGCTAACCCATGAACTATCAGAAATGGGGTATATGATTCTGTTATCGAGGAGTTTAAGAATTTCATCTCAAATTGCATCTTTCTTTTTTGGGTTAATCCTTCGTTTGCGCATCATGGACAGGCTTGGCAACTTCAACTAAATGGATACAATGTTGTACGAGAGCAAGACTAATTCTCTTTATATCAGTAATTGACCATCCAAATGCCTCTCTATTTTTCGACAGAATTGAAAGAAGGGAAGCTTCTTGGACAAGAGAGAGAGTTGCAGATATTATGAAGGAAACGTTTCGTTGTCACCTAAGTATGCGTATTTAAGGTGTTCAGGAAGAGGTTTGAGGTCCAACCTCGGGGGTTGCTCTATCAAAGAATTTTTTTAAAGTTTTGGCTCAATAGTAAGTGGTTCAAATGGAAGTGCATTTTCAATTTCATTAGGCTCGTCTTGAAACAGTTGTTCGTATTCATTCTTGCGTTCATGGATGAGGTCAACTGTTTCATTGTCGAAATTTTCTTGAATGGCGCTAACTTCCAACGTTTGGTCATATGGTTCGTTCGGTTGATATTCGAGATTGGAAATGCTAAGATCCAAAGTCATGTTTCCAAAAGAATTTTTCGTCAAACCATTTCGACAATTGATTAGAGCACTTGACATAGCCAAGAAAGGTCGGCCTAAAATCAATGGAATTTGACTCATTGTATTGTTTAGGGGTTGTGTCTCTAAAACAATAAAATCGACAGGGAATATAAACTGACCATTTCTGATGAGTACGTCCTCGATTTCTCCCGTAGGTTTCTTTATCGAATGATCGACAAATTGAAGAGTTACTTTCGTGGATTTAAGTTCACCCAAGCCACGTTTTTAGTAAATTGAATAAGGAATCAAAATGACACTCGCACCTAAATCTAGTAAGCACTTGTTAATCATTTTGTCTCCTATCGTGCATGAGATCGTCAAACATCCAGGATCTTTGTATTCTACAAGAATTGATTGGGACAAAACATCGCTAAGTCCTGCAGCTAAGAAAACTTTCTTGGGTACATGAGTTTTTCATATTTGAGTACACAAGTCCTTGAGAAACTTAGCATAAGTTGTGCCCTTATTATTTCAAGATTGTCCCCATGCATGAGGACCAGAGATATCCTTCCGATCATCGTATATATCTAGGTAAAATATACTATAGAAAAGATACAGTTGGTCCATGTCCGAACATGTGGCACTAAGTCACATCACTCCCATATGGATATTCATAAGTATCACTAGAATAGAGTGCATGCACCCTTTAAGTTAGTTAAACTTCATAGGCTATGTCTCATATCTCTAGTTTCAGTTGTTACCGGTGATGAAGTCACGTTCAGCATCCTAACACACGAGTCACAACTCAAATATATCTCGACACACGAGTCCCTGATTTGAATAGATCTCGGAATCACACATGGATTCCCATATCTCAACAGATCTTGGAATCACATGTGGATTCCTCAACATATCTCAAAATCATACATGGTTTCCCATATCTCAATAGAGCTTGGAATCACACATGGATCCCCTCATCTTGAATAGATCACGAACAACAAGATGTGTTCGAGCATCTCAAATCAATCTCAAATCTCCACTTAGATTCCATCATATTGAACCAATCATGAACCTCTATTAAAGAATAGAACACGTATATAGTTTGGAGTGGTTACGGTTTCAATTTATGTCATATAAGTACACTCCCCCTCTTACCGGGTGCTCCAAAAGCCAATCAACGGATTTCTAGTAAACTCAACTCTGGTTTTGTTGGAAATAAATAGATAATACATAAGAGCAGAGATCACCTCCTAACCGTTTACGCAGACACATTTCCTTATCATTTTTCTTTATACGGAAAGTATAGCATTACCAAGGATAACTATACCATATAACTGATGTTTTTCTTCTAGATACTTCCAGAGTTATATTTCGTCAAATCCAATAACAATGAGAATAATCGCATATCGGAAACTAAGTAGCATATACAGTCCATAAGTAAGTAACACACAAAGCTTGATGAAACACACAAGCATGATCAAGTCATATGAATGACTTTAATCCCATTTTTAATTAATCTTCATTTATTAATTAAAACCCTCTTTTATTAGTAAAAATCCTTTTTTACACAATAAACTTCTTTATAAATTAAACTCCATTTTATTAATTAAACTTCACTATTTAATTAAAACTTTCATATTCATTTCTACATATTCTAATACTCTCTAAAGTATTCAAACACTTATCTCAACCATGTAAGTATATTCACAAATACATTTCAAAGGGCTTAAGACAAATGTACTCAGACATCGTCACTACAAACGCAAAATCATTTCACTTATGATTATCTTTAAAACATTCTATTCAAAGATCTATTTATATTCATGAGTATAATCAAAACATGTTAAAGACGAATGTTATTAACACGTTGTCACAAGAAATCCAAAACCAATTCATACTTGTTATTCTCTTTAAAATCCCATCATTAAAGATCTAAGTATTTTCCAAAATCATTTAACAATACTTTATCACTTTAAAATATTATTTAAGGATTTAAAAACAAAAGTTACTAAAACATTGTTTAGAACAAACCCAAAAACCACTTCACTTGATAGTTATCTTTAAAACTCCCTTTGTAAAGATCCAATTACTTTCCAAAAGTATAGTTAAATGGGTTAAAACAAATATTGCCCAAACATCATTACTATAAACCCAAAATCACATTTAAAACCTGCCATTAACTTTGACATATCCCTTTAAAGCTCTAAGTACATCTTCACTTATTAAACAAGCTTATATACCTTTTTAGTCAATGTTACAAAATAATCCATTATAACATAAGTGTTATAATCTCAAAAATCCTTTATATTCTTTTGCAAATACTAAATTTCCCCTCCAAACTGTAAATATACCAAAATACCTTTTAAATATATATACACACAGAGACCAATTTATTTATAAAACTAAGATATTTAAAAAAATAATATAAACCATTGGTATGATATTATAATATAAAAGCCTTTCTTAATTAAAATCTTTAAACAATTTTTAAAACCATATATATACTAAAAATATTCTTTTAAAGTATTTATACTACATTTTAAAACATTTATTCAAAAACCATAAAAACCTGTTTTATAATTTAAAACCATCCCTTTATAAATCAACAAATGATTATCAGCGATAAATTTAAACCTTGATATTTTCTGATAATAAGTACGCTTACAATACTTATTAAAAATACAAAGAAGCCCTAGGATGTATTCCAAAGTTAACTTTAAAATCGCCGAACACAGCGATTTCAAAGTGCATCCATCGCGACCTTTTCGCTTCTAACATTTACAACTTCCATTTCCAATTTCTACAAATGTCTAAACTAATTCCTCTATGTCCAACACACCAAAATTTATATAGCCAAATATATACATATATATTCACAATTTATCCAATTTAACATATGTCAAACATCGAGAATTTCAAAGCACGTTTAATACGTCTATATTGATTCAAACATTTATAACGCGCTATTAATCATGTAAAAAGTAGTCTGAGCCATGACACATGTTATAGATGATCAAAAGAGAGATACTCCCTAATAATGTTGTCACTTGCTTTAGAAAATAAGGCGAGGTCCAAAAGTAATAACTTGCATTGTGTAATGGGCCGCAGATCCGTACCCCTTAAGTTGACACTAATTGTGACGCTCCACCTCTATGCTCACAATAACAAAGGTTATTATAAAGAATAACGTCAGCTATTGCGAAGAATAAGGCTTGTTAGGAGTGACCATCCGTAAGTTATGCCTTAGACGAGTATTGATTACATCGATAGGAGTTGTGAAATTTACTCCCAAAGATATAAATTCAATCCAAATCTAAAACGAAACTACAGTGGCTAAAGAAAAATCCAGAACAACTCATAATAACAATAACACTGATAGTATAATCACATCAGAATGGAAATATCAGATATATATATAGCAGAAGACAAGTCTGGAATACATGCTACAACAACCGATAGTTCACATGAACTAAATGTACATAAACATATACATCAACATACATAAGACGAGAATCAAATAACCAAAAGAACTCCTCGAAGGCTAGACAAAAGATAAGGCGAAATCCCAAAAGCTGAAGCTGCTACAGAATCAGAGATAGCGACTATCCTGAAATAACTCGGTCTGACCCGAGTATTATTTAAAAGAAAATAATAAACCGATCAGTCTAATTTATTCTCAGAAATAAGTGAATGATAAACAACACTTAAACAAATAATTATAGTCTCGAATGAGACTATACAACATAAATAATCAGCATAGTTTAAATGAAGAAATCCCAATTTAAACTCCATCCAAATCAGTTTTCAAAATTCACAATTGAATTTAAAACAGCAATATGCAAATTTATAATCTCAGATGAGATTATACATAAACTCAACTTCCAAATTCATAATTGAATTCAAAGCAGCAATTCACAAAATCTAGAAATCAAAATAGATAACTAGAAAATCAGCAGTCGCAAAATCTAGAAATCAAAATAAGATAACTAGAAAATCAGCATAAAAGTGGATCGATCCCATCATATGGCGAGTCTAAGCTACGTCGCACGTGCATCAACATATGGCCGAAGCCTACCAAGTACTGTCATCATAATTTTTTGGCGCCCAACAAATGACCCGAAGGTCCAACATATGACCCGAAGGTCTAGTACTGGTATTTGACCCGAAGGTCCATTATATGGCCCGAAGGTCCAGCATAGTGGCTCGAAAGCCCAACAAAATCATCAAAATCATCAAACAGCAAATATTTCAATTAACGAGTCCGGAATTAACCGAAATGGTAAAAGTGTGGTTCCATACTCCGCACTTTTGCTAAATCGTTTAAATCTCTTCATCATTTCCTTGAAAGTGCAAAATTGTGTATTTTATAAATATAACATTTTACGTTCTCAAAAGGACAGGTCCGAAATTAACCGAATTAGTAAGAGTAAGGGTTCATAGTCCTCAATTTTGCTGAAACATTTAAATCGATTCCTCATTCTTTTGAAAGCGTAAACTGTAAAAATTTTGGAAACATTTTTAATTTAAAACGATTTACGAAAACACGTGATTAAAACAGCAACATCTATAGCAATTTCGACAAAGAAATCGCGCTTCACAAAACGCCGTAAAAACGGGTATCAAATCAGCGTTGCGGGATAACTGCTTAAAAAATCCACTTTAAATTTGACGGTTACTTAAGTCAAAACAACAGTAACCTTTATTCGTCAAAAATATCACCAAAACAATACGCCTCAAAAATATAATACCGACGTACAAAGTCCGTTATAAAAATAACGGCAACAAAAATTACGTTTCAAAATGAAACGCTGGTTCAACGTAAATTAATAACCAGTGGTTCACACTATTTATATATTCATCAAAAATAAATTTGCACTGCCAGGGAATAATCTACATGCACACAAATTCTAGATACCAAACATGCCTATAAAAATGAGTTACAAATTAAAGTAACTGGGACTTAGATTTATCCATGCATGCATTCTTGTACAAAAAGAAACTCACAGTGACGTGTACATTACCTTTGTATGCATGTAATAAAGTAATAACTTGACTTTGGTGATGAGAGTGGGACACGTAACTAAAACATCAAGGTAACGAAAACTTAACTTCATGAAATGATAAAACGCATGCAACACCTGGGCATATACTACACAATGCAAAAATGGTCCACAATGCAAAAGTGGACATGAACCATATATTTTTTTATACACTACAACTTCATGTACGTATGAAATGAATAAGATAATTCAACGCTAATATAAAGTAAAAATGATAATTGCCTGGAACGTTATTCACGCACGCATTTAATACAAGTTTGTAAAGTGACTTGAGTAATATGAATAATACCTATACACGTAACACACGCAGGTAACCCACTTATATGTAACACATACGCATCACGTTTTGCACTTACAGTTGGATTTATATGCATGCTATTTTTGAAGTTATCACGCAATGACTTGACAACTACAACAACACCTGCACTATGATGTTTCGCCTAAGCTTAAAAAAAATAAAACTTTTTAAGTAACCTGACACTAAGGTTTGGTTCACACAACAATACACTGGAGTTAATCTATGTACAAAGAAATTTCACGCACGAAAAAATATATATAAACTGATAGAAATAATTAACTCAGTTAGAATAGATGTGAGTTTGCACTCACTATTATTTGTTTCAAAGCCAATGATCGAGATCTGAAAGAAAGAGAACCACAGTTTCTGCCATTAATTCTTCCTCTGAGTAGCTGAAAATGAGCAAAAAAAAGAATGTTGCCAAGATTTACTTTTCTCTTCAATGATGAAAACAGTCAAAAGTGAGGAGTGTTGAAAAAGTGTTTTGTACCATTTCACTAAATGCAAACGTGCATTTGCAATTATGGTATACGGCTATACTTGATGGCTAGAGACAGTATTTTAAATTCTCTGATGGTTGGCCTATATGTTCTCAGGACCTTGTATAGAAATCAACTACTACTGTACATGCCCAACACGACAGAACCAAATGCACGCAATATGCATTAAGGGATGACATGTGCAATGCTTCATGCACGAAAACAAAACAAGTTATTATAATACGTATAATATTTGCATGGTCCAGGTTGGCATGAACTTGTTTTTTTTTCTTCTCAGATTTTAATTTTTAAAATTTTATATTTTAAATATTTACTCCGACAGTATTTCAAAACTCACGGTCGTTACAGACTCCTACCCTTATAAAAATTGCGTCCCCGCAATTTTCATACTAGAAGCAGTCAATTTTCCAAATAATTCATCCTAACAAAGATTCAAAATAGAAAAGATGAATAAGAATGCTCACCCCCACCCGAAGAGGAGAGAAAGCCGGGATAAGAATGCTCGATGAATTCTCTGGTCTCCTAAGTGCAATCCTTGGGGTTTGCGGACCATTGAATTTTCACAAGCGGGACTTCTTTGTTCCGAAGGCGTTTAACCTCCGTAGCTAGCACACGAATAGGATTTTGCTCTATAGACAAGTCGGGTGAGATCTCAAGATATTGCAACATAGGAGGATCAATAATAGAATCTGAATCTCGAAGGCATCGACGAAGCTGGGACACATGAAATACGTCATGAATTCCCGAAAACTGGATAGGTAGCGACACACGATAAGCAACTGGGCCAATGGTTCCGTAATAGGAAACGGTCCAATATAACAAGGAGCCAATTTCTCGGAGCTACTAAAACGCACCACACCCTTCATCGGAGAAACACGAATGAATACAAGATCGCCAACAAAAAATTCCAAAGGCTTCCTACGATGATCGGCATAATATTTCTGCCTATTTTGAGCCTCCTTCATTCTCTGTCTAATAATATCAATCCTCTCCGAAGAATCACGAATATAATCGAGGCTGAGAACCAACTTTTCCCTCGATTCCAACCAACAAAATGGTGATCGACACGGCCATCCGTAAAGAGCTTCGAAAGGAGCCATACCGATACTGGATTGAAAACTGTTGTTATAAGAAAATTCAACAAGAGATAAGTGGTCTTCCAAACTACCACCAAAATCAAGAATACAAGCTCGAAGAAGATCCTCTAAGACTTGATTCAACCTTTCAGTCTGACCGTCAGACTGTGGATGATAAGCTGTACAGAGATTGAGCTTAGTGCCCAAAGCTTTCTGAAGGCTTTGCCAGAAACCACTAGTAAAAAGCTTATCCAACAAAGAAGCAATCCGATTGGACTTGATAGGAATAAAATGGGCTGATTTAGTCAATCTGTCAACAATCACCCAAATACTAGTATGGCCCGACCTCGAACAAGGTAGACCATCAATGAAGTCCATAGAAATATGATCCCATTTCCATAATGGAATCTCAAGAGGCTGCAAAAGACCACTAGGACGCTGGTGTTCTGCTTTAACAAGTCGACAAGTCATGCAACGACTTACATAACTTGCAACATCACGCTTCATACCTTCCCAATAGTATAAGCGTTACATATCAGCATACATCTTGCTACTGCCTGGATGGATAGTATACTTAGAACAATGACAGTCCTCAAGAATGTCATTTCTAAGATTAGAAATATCAGGCACGATCAATCTACCCTTCTTCCGAATACAACCATGAACATCAATATCGAAATCCTTCAGATCATCACTTTGAGATTCCGATCTACAACTCTAAATAAGAAAAGCAATATGTGGATCATGTTTCTGGGCATCGGCAACACGATCCAACAAACTAGGACGAGCTTCCATGCTAAATAAAAGCACGAGAGAATCAGAAACTGAAGGACGGTCTCTAATATCACAAAGAGATAAAGCTTCCAAAATATTCCACTCTGCTAGCATCATGGAAACAACAACCTGCTGCTTGCGACTAAGTGCATCAGCAACTCGATTACCCTTACCAGGGGTATACTGAATATCAAAATCATATGAAGCAAGAAATTCGAGCCAACGTTGTTGCCTCATATTAAGTTCTTTCTGAGTGAAGAGATATTTCATAGATTTGTGATCAGTGAAGAGAATAAAATGCTCGCCCAACAAATAATGTCGCCAAATCTTTAGAGCAAAGACTATAGCGGCTAACTCCAAATTATGGGTAGCATAACGAATCTCGTTAGGCTTTAGTTGTCTAAAAGCATAGGCAACTACTCTATCCTTTTGCATGAGAACAGCACCGAGTCCATAACCACTGGCATCAGTATAAACAACAAGATCATGATTCCCTTCGGGAACCACTAAGATAGGAGCATGAGTAAGGAGATCTTTTAACTTCAAGAAAGAATTCTAACACTTATCCAACCAAATAAAAGGAACAGCTTTTCTTGTGAGAGTGGTGAGCGGTAAAGCAATACGAGAAAAGTCCTTAATGAACCGGCGATAATAACCCGCCAATCCAAGAAAACTACGGATCTCAGTAACGGTCTCGGGCCTCTTCCAATTCTGAATAGATTCGATCTTAGAAGGATCGACAGAAATACCATCGGCAGAAACAATGTGACCGAGAAATTTCACCTTATTTTCCCAGAAGTGACACTTAGAGAATTTGGCATAAAGCTGATGCTGACGAAGAGTGCCCAAAACAATCTCCAAATGCTGAATATGATTGGCTTCAAATTTGGAATAAATAAGAATATCATCAATGAAAACCAAGACGAACTTATCGAGGTATTCGCGGAATATCCGATTCATAAGATCTACAAAATATGCCGGAGCGTTCATCAAACCGAACGGCATAACAAGCCATTCGTAAGAACCATAACGAGTACGGCATGCGGTAAGAGGAATGCTATCTTCCGCCACTCGTAACTAATGAAAACCGGTAGCAAGATCGAGTTGGGAGAAGACCTTGGCACCACTTAACTGATCGAACATGTCGTCGATCCTAGGTAGTGGATACCTATTTTTGATAGTAAGCTCGTTAAGCTTGCGATAATCAATGTAAAGCCTAAGAGTACCATCTGGCTTCTTAACAAAGACAATGGCAGCGCCCCAAGGAGATGAGCTAGATCGAATAAAATGCTTGGCTTCCAATTCAGATAATTGTTGCTTGAGTTCCTCATTTTCCTTAGCAGACATCCTCGTAAGAGGATGATTGACAGGATGAGTACCGGAGATAAGATCAATACGGAACTCAACTGCCCTCTTCGGCGGCATCTCGAAATAGGCTCGAAAACATCAGCAAAATTACAAACAACCGGAATATTAGCAATGACATCCTCCGACTCGAGGGAAGAAATAAGAGCATTCGAAGTATGATCCATGCTCTGAAATACAATAGATAATTGCTCGTTAGCATCGGGATGCTTGAGATATAAAGTTCTTTCAGGACATAGAATTTGAACTTCATAACAGACGAGCCAATCCATACCCAAAATCATACCAAAACCAAGATGATCCATAACATGCAGATTCACATGAAAAGAGAAACCACATAAAATAATACCAACATCAACACATAACAACCCAAGAGTAGCGGATCCACCAATAGGATTCACAATCCTCAAAGGGTCGCATAGAGTAATAACATCTAAATGAATAATATCAACAAGCTCCTTCGACATGAATGAATGCGATGCACCCATATCAAAAAGAACTCTAATAGAACGGCCATGAAATAAAATAAAACCTTCCAAAACAGAAGGAGTAATACCTTTGGGCTGAGAAGAAACACCAGAAGCTTTAGCAACATTAAGCTTCCCAGATTTGAAACCCTTAGAAGCAGTTGGACAATCAGAAATCCAATGACCCTCTTTCTTGCAATAGCGGCAAATACGAGGCTTAGGACAATTACGAAGAAGATGATCCAGAGAACCACAATTATAGGACGCCCTCTGAATAGAAGGTGCACTACTAGGCTGAGAACTAGAGGTAGCTTGCTTCTTCTTCTTGTTAGAAGAATTAGGCTTATGAAATGGAAACCTCTTCTTGTTGGGGTTCTTAGAAACCTCAACCTCATCACCACTATCCCGTTCCTTTTCAACAGCTTCAAGATAAAGAGCCGAATCAACAAGCTCCTCAAAAGAGAGCTTAAGCTGAAGCAAAAGAACCTTCTTCAAATACTTCTTCAAACCATCAACAAAACGAAGATTCTTCTTACGCGGAGTATTAATGAACTCAACTCTGTATTTGGATAAGGCCTCGAAAGATGCACCATAATCAGAAACAGAGGACTTTCCTTGCTTCAACTTAAGGAAACTACGAGCAAGATTAGCCTTTTCCGATTCAGGAACGAACTTAAGTTCGAATCGTTCCTTAAACTAAACCCAAGAGAGAGAGGACTCATCAACTTCCGAGAAAAGAGCTCATACCAGTCAAGCGCACGCTCTTGCAACATACTAGATGCCATGAGAAAGCGATGATGATCCGAAAGATCCATCCAAGAAAATATGTGCTCACAAGTGCGCAACCAAGTCTGAACCTCCATAACACTTTCCGATCCCTTGAAAGGCTGGCCTCCAAGGTGGGAATAGTCACTACACATGCGGGCGAAGGTAGACTTGTGATTAGGAGCCGCAGAAGTAGCAACAGGAGGTTGAGCAGCACGAAATAGCTCCATAAACTGATCAGCTGACATATAGACTTCGTCCGGATGAGCACCACTAGATAGGCCTGTAGAAGAACGCTTCCCTCTACCTCTTCCAGCCATAGGCTGAGAGAACAAGAGAAGATAAGGATTAGTTAAAACAATACACAATTGATAAGAAATTTAACAAATGGAAACTACGGAATATGAGATTCATTCCTACACATATTCCTACATGTTAAAGAGGAAAGAATAGATTAGAAAGGCACAAATAAAACCGTCAAATAGTTGTAACACATGTTCCATTCTGTTTCTGTTTTGTGTTTCATAATAATTTGTTCTGAATTTCAGCTTTGATACCAACTGTGATGCCCCACCTCTATGCTCACAATAACAAAGGTTATAATAAAGAATAACGTATGCTATTGCAAAGAATACGGCTTGTTAGGAGTGACCATCCGTAAGTTATGCCTTAGACGAGTATTGATTACATCGATAGGAGTATTGATTCAATCCAAATCTAAAACGAAACTACAGTGGCCAAAGAAAAATCCAGAACAACTCATAATAACAATAACACTGATCGTATAATCACATCAGAACGGAGATATATATAGCGGAAGACAAGTCTGGAATACATGCTACAACAACCGATAGTTCACATGAACTAAATGTACATAAACATATACATCAACATACATAAGACGAGAATCAAATAACCAAAAGAACTCCTCGAAGGCTAGACAAAAGATGAGGCGAAATCCCAAAAGCTGAAGCTGCTACAGAATCAGAGATAGCGACTATCTTGAAATAACTCGGTCTGACCAGAGTATTATTTAAAAGAAAATAATAAATGGATCAGTCTAATTTATTCTCAGAAATAAGTGAATGATAAACAACACTTAAACAAATAATTATAGTCTCGAATGAGACTATACAGCATAAATAATCAGCATAGTTTAAATGAAGAAATCCCAATTTAAACTCCATCCAAATCAGTTTTCAAAATTCACAATTGAATTTAAAACAGCAATATGCAAATTTATAATCTCAGATGAGATTATACACAAACTCAACTTCCAAATTCATAATTGAATTCAAAGCAACAATTCACAAAATCTAGAAATCAAAATAGATAACTAGAAAATCTACAGTCGCAAAATCTAGAAATCAAAATAAGATAACTAGAAAATCAGCATAAAAGTGGATCGATCCCATCATATGGCGAGTCTAAGCTACACCGCACGTGCATCAACATATGGCCGAAGCCTACTAAGTACTGTCATCATAATTTTTGGCGCCCAACAAATGACCTGAAGGTCCAACATATGACCCGAAGGTCTAGTACTGGTATTTGACCCGAAGGTCCATCATATTACCCGAAGGTCCAGCATAGTGGCTCGAAAGCCCAACAAAATCATCAAAATCATCAAACAGCAAATATTTCAATTAACGAGTCCAGAATTAACCGAAATGGTAAAAGTGTGGTTCCATACTCCGCATTTTTGCTAAATCGTTTAAATCTCTTCATCATTTCCTTAAAAGTGCAAAATTGTGTATTTTATAAATATAACATTTTACGTTCTCAAACGGACAAGTTCGGAAGTAACCGAATTAGTAAGAGTAAGGGTTCATAGTCCTCAATTTTGCTGAAACGTTTAAATCGGTTCCTCATTCTTTTGAAAGCGTAAACTGTAAAAAATTTGGAAACATTTTTAATTTAAAACGATTTATGAAAACACGTGATTAAAACAGCAACATCTATAGCAATTTCGATAAAGAAATCGCGCTTCACAAAACGCCATAAAAACGGGTATCAAATCAGCTGTAACGACCCAGAATTTTGAACGATTTAAATTGAAAATATTTAATTAATTTTAAATATTTGAATGATGGTTTGACTTGAATTTCAAATTATTAGAATAAATTGGCGATTAAATTTTAAATTTTAATCTATTGTAAGTTGAATAAAAATTTGAATCTTCAATTTTAAGCTGAAGAAAAATATTTCAAAAGCTTTTAAAATTCGTAATGATGAACACTAAAGATAATAGAAGCTTCAGAATTTAAATTTCAAACTGTTTGGTTCAATTTTGAATTTCATCGTTCGAATCGATATTTGAAAATAGCCTTCCGAGGCGTAGTCTCGGAATTTGACGAAACCAGCTCCATTGTGTCCGTAATATTGAATTATTACCGGGTTTCAAATTTCGTATTTTTTTGGACTTGCCGTGTGAGCATACGCTAATAAAACGCGTTGAAGTTTAAATTGAATTCGATTTGAATTTAAACTTTTAAAATTTTGTCAACATCAGCATGTTCTTCCTTTTTTCACGCCTAAAAACACGCCCCTTTGTTTCAGCCTGGAATCACGCTACCCACCTTAACTCGCGCCTCACTCTTTCTCATTCAAAAACAAACGAAATAAATATAATGGCCGAACTCGTCTCCCCTCTTTTATTCATTTTAAACGACGAAACTCTCCCCCCTTTCTCTCGGCATGTTCACGAAATCAAGCTTGTTTGTTCAAATCGGAGACTCGTGAATCAAGTCGCGGCCTTTACTAAAACGAAATCAAGTCGTTCGATTTCAATTCCCTGCTCATTCCCAAACCCACTCCTCTCTTCAGATTTGGGTTCGAGACTGGGCGTGCGAAAGGAGCTTGTGATTTTCTATTCGTTTCTCCAGTTTATTCCCTCGCGAAACTCGTTCCAATCGTTAGTGCAGGTGGTCGGAGTCGAGACTGTGGTCGTTCGCGACCAAGGCCAAGGCAGTGGGAATCGATTTCGATTCAAAATCATGGGGCCATGGAGGTAACGCGATCGACATCTGGAATCTTAGAGGAACAGCGCGGCGAGCACGCGAGGTGGTTGTGTGGATTGAAGTTCACGGTAGCGAATTTATTTGATTACTGATATTATGATATTTGTTGAGTTTCATATCGATATATGATGTTTATTTTCGTGATTGACTAATTGGTGCGTTGCATCATCGGATCTAATTTTGAAAGTTTAAAAACAACGATGTTGATTTTAAAAGAGATTTTTAAAGTGATTTTTGAAAGTATACGTTTTATTAAAATTTTGAATTTATTTATCTTAAATAAATAAATGTTATAAATTTAAAGTTATGAAAATTATAGTTTTTGTGAAATATAACCGAAAGGTGATTTTTGAAATAAATAGTTAAGTAATTTATAAAAAAGTTTAAATTTGGATTTTTGAATTATTTAAAACGATGTATATAAAAGATGTACAAAATTGATATTTATCAAT
Source organism: Allium fistulosum (assembly GCA_030737815.1). NCBI lineage: Eukaryota > Viridiplantae > Streptophyta > Magnoliopsida > Asparagales > Amaryllidaceae > Allium > Allium fistulosum. The sequence goes on from CM060907.1 coordinate 860,407,446, forward strand.
TAAAATTATTGGAATTTTAAAACGAGTTTTTATAAGTGTTAAAAATGAAATAATTATAAATTGTGAAGATATGAAATTTATAGATTTATAAATTGTGAAGTTATAAAATGAATGAAATTATAGAATAAAAGATTTATAAGAAATTTACTTATAAATTGGATTTTTGTCTTTAAATGGAATATTGATCGAATTGTTAATAAAGAAGATTTATAAATCAAAGTTGTTATAAAATAGAAATAGAATTTATAAACGTTGTTTTATAAATTCGAAATCAATTGAATTTGATAAATTAAATATAGAAGATTATTAAAGAAGATATATTCGCGATTTTGGATAGCGAATTTTTATTGAAATAAAATGTGTAGAGATGATTGAAATTTGGTTAAGTGAATTATATTCACGATTTTGGACAGTGAATATATTATTGAATAAAATGGATATGTTTTGGGAAAATGAATATTTTAAAATGAAGTTAATTGTTTTAACGATGTATAAAAATGTATTAAGTATTGAATACATAGATTTCAACATTCATTGTTGAAATAGACGTTTTCGAGAAATAAGGAAATGGTGGACTATAACACTGTTGTTATAGTAAATGATTTCCGAAAGGAAATGTTTTATGTAGTATTGGGATTTATATATCTATCTTAAAATCTGAATCCCTATACTAGTGATTTTGAGTCATCGTAACGATGTTTTACGTAACATTCGTTTTGACTCAAATAGATTTCCTTAAAAATGAAATATATACTTAATTTTGATTTAAGTATATCGAATATTTTCAAATGTTGAAAATAAATAGATTTATGAATTACTTATTTTTAAATAAGTATGGAAATGCTTTTCCAAAATAAAATGAAACGTTTTTGAGAATTTATCTTCGTAAAGATAAATTGAAAGTGAATAATTGAAATAAATTGAAAATCGTATATCAGTAGATATTTAAAAATATAAATTCACTATGGAATTTATAAAAGAAATGGAAATTCGTTTTAAAAATAAACGTCGATTTATTTTTGAAGTGTGGAAATTATATATCTAGTAAAGATATTTTTGGAAAATAAATAATTTGGAAAATTATTTGGAATCTGATGATGTTGCGCATCTTTATTGATAGTTAAATAACCGACTATCAATAATTAACTTTGAATGGGTATTTGTTGTGAATTGGATGAATTTGAATGCCACACTTATTTTTGAATAAGCGCTCACAATTCGGGTTAGCTGGGAAAGGACCATGGGGTCGTATAACCCATTCCGAATATGTGATACGTCGTTATGAATTGCATTTGATGACCGGTGTTGAAGACCGGATATTTTTGAAAATGGAAGGATTACCGTCGAGTTACTCTACATCGGCTGATCTCCGATTTAGAGGTTTTATCACCCTTAGTGACGGGAAGTCCGGACGTGATTAGAAAATTATCCGGATTTGCAAGGGCTTCGTGAGAAGTGCCTTCGGTTCTGTTCGATCCCGGAACAGACTTGTATGGTTGTATGTCTGACGTTACAAATTGAGATATAAAGCTGATTTCTTTCAAATACATTTCTGTTGGTGGTGGAGAATTTATTCTCTTAGCTTAACAACCTTCTCTGAGACGTACGAGCTCAGAGGTTATGTAGTTGAAATTTATCAGCAATATACTCCCAATTTCGTAACGTGGCATGTTGAGTGTTGCTGTGAAATGATCATTGTTTGATCATTTGTGATATGATCATTTGTTTGATCATTTATCTTTGTGATCATTACTTTGATCATTTGTTTGACCCAAACCATGGCTTTGTGGAAAGCGTAGCTTTATGGACGAGACTTCGTCGGACCTCACACCCCGGAAATGGTCAAAACAGGAAGGATGCAGCAAGGTTCTAGGGAGTAGCGCCCCTTAGTGTATGTCATTCCTTCTGGGTAGAGGTGGTATCATGGTATGGAGCCCAGATATTTAACCTATGTTGTTACTGCATTATTATTACTCTTATGTGGTTGTTGGAAATCGAGGATCCTCGGGAAGATCGGTTACGATCGGGGGATGGCATACGCGTGTCAGTAGTTACATATTTTTGCAGAGGTAACCCGGCCTTGTGTTGGCAGAGATCCAGTTAGGTTCTCGGGTTGTCTTTCCAGAGGCGTACCTATGTGGCAATGGGAAGTTCCTTGGCCTGACCATTTGTTGAAAATCCATCTTCCAATACGAACTTTATACAGTATTAGTTGTAGAACCTGCCATTTACGTACGGTGGTCACCACTGTTTAGATGGTAGCTATAGTAGGCATACGATACTGGTCGTATGTTGGCTAAGATTTATATTATACTTTCAAAATGTTTTCTACACTATGCACTAATAATAATATCAAAAAGGATTTGATTTTTGCGTAGTAAGCATCTTTGACTATCATAAGGAGAAATCTCCTCCGATTCTACGTTTGCATTGTGTGTGTGTGCGGGAGGCCTTATGGTTGTCTCATTTTCCAAAAAAAAAGCATTGCGAATCTATTTTAAAGTATTCTTTTGTTGTCTTTTAAAGATAAACTATTTTACGATCTCACACCAGTCACCATGACTGACTCGGAGTTTATTGTTTCCCTTCTAAACTCTGGGTGCCCACCAATTTCCATACGGGCAGCCTAGAGTTATGTTATTAGGATATTCTGGAGCTTTGGAAGCAAGCTGGATGGCGAAACGTACATCCGTAATTATTTATTTATTCCGCTGTGTATTCTGTATGAGGACAAGTTATATAACTGTCCATTGATGTGTTGTGTTGTATTGAGTTGTATATTGACTCTGATTGATGTATGTATAAACTGGTATAGTTCTTTGTTTATAAAAGACTAGTGATTATTTATTATATATTGTTCCGCTGCGATATGTGAGATTCTGATATTGTCTCTGTTCTGTTTTTTCTGTTGTTGTTCTTCTTCTCTTTTTCTTCTATCTTTTCTTCTACCTCTTCTTTTAAACATTAAAGTTCGCGTTTCCGCCATCCGATTGTTCGACAGTTGCTACAGTGGACGTATCAGTGTCGGGTTTTCGGAAGACGGATTTGCGGGTCTTTACAGGTGGTATTAGAGCATATGGTTAAGCGACAACCCTGCTCTGTTGGGTGTTACTCATTAGAGATAGAGTCAGTAGTACTCTAGAATGAGTTGATTGTAATAATAGATACGAGTGCATATTTGTTAGTGAATATGAAATTGTTTTGTATTGCGTTGACTTATCGGTTGATTGTTTATGAATTCTGGTCAGTGCAGTCTAGCTAACTGAAATCGATAGGGGTTTCTAAACTCTAAACAAGATAAACCAACACAGTATTGATTTTAAAACAGGTAAATGAGATAATTTTACCTAAAACTATTTTTGTATAGAAAAGAAATAATTTTCTGTGAATTATTATGATATATGGATGCATGGTTGTTAGGAAATGATGATGTTAATTATCATCATTTATATATATGTGGAAATTATATATGAAATTGAAATTAAAACAAAGAATTAAGAAATAAAATCCATATAGAAATAGAATTTGTGAATATGAAATATTAATGTGATTTTTAATCCGAAATAGAGTTTCAGAAGAATATTTGCAATAAAAATTCATTAATGGAATGGAATTAGTAATATGAATGTATAAATGATTTTATAAATCAAGATGTAAATAAGTCGAAGACTTATAACATATCTGAAATCTGATTGGAATTAAATTAAATTGTGTTTGTAAATGAACAAATGAGATAACATTTGTAAATGAATGAATTGAAATTGAAAAATGAAATGAGATTTGAATCAATTGGAATAAAATCCAAACCTGAGAAAAATGAAATGGATCGAATTCAAATAAGCTACTTTGATAATTTATTAATTCACGAAATACAGAAATGGAAGTTGAATTAGATAAATTGAAACTTGAATTGTGAGCTAAATGAAAAGAGATGGTTCGAATTTAAATATAAATTCAAGTAAGTAGAAATAAATTTTCAAATGAATGGAATTTACAATTGTAAGTGAATAAAATTAAAACTGAATGTTAAACTTTGTTTTAAATTTGTTAGTAAACGAAATTCGAGATGAATTGAATAGGGAAATTGAAATTTAAAATGAATAAGTGAATGTACTAATTGAATTAAATTAGTGGATGGAATAGATTTGAAATGGTTTGATTGAAATTTGTTTGGTTAATAAAATAAACCGAATGAAAGTATGAAATGCAAATTAAATTGAATGGAATCAATTGCAAATGAAGTAGAATTAAAATAAATTGAATTGGTATCAATTTGAATTAGTTATAAACTAGAATGGATATGAATTCGTTTTGTTTAAAAATGAATATGTAACTTCAATAGTAAGCTAAAAATGTATAAGCGGTTTATATTGAAAATTTTGTAATAAAATGTGCAAAATAGTTTGAATATTGTAACTAGATATTATGGCTAGTAGGATATACAGGTGTTATAAAGGAATTGGGATTTTAATTTTGAAGATAAATTTGAATTGCTCGACAAAAGGTAAGTATTTGAATTTCAATATGAGATTTGCTGATTTTCTTGTCTAGCCACTTGGCTTTTTCTTTTCTTTTTGAATTTGAGAGTCCGTAGGGACGTTTTGTAGTCGTACCATGTTAGCCGCGCAAAGGAGACGCTGGCGAAATTTTTTGAAAATTTCGAGTGTTAGAAATTTTTTTTGAGAAATTTTGAAAGTTTAAAATTTGAATTTAAATTTAAATTTGAAGTTTGAAGTAAATAATGTTGTTTGAAACCTATAATTAAAGTGGGAAAGTTAGTTGAATTAATAACGAATCTTTAGTAGAAAGATTTGTTTTGATGAATTGATAAAACTATTGGATGTGAAAAATAGTAGCCGAGTTAAGGACTTTTTTCCTAACTTGTAATTTCGGGACGAAATTCTTTTAAGGGGGGAAGATTGTAACGACCCTGAATTTTGAACAATTTAAATTGAAAATATTTAATTAATTTTAAATATTTGAATGATGGTTTGACTTGAATTTCAAATTATTAGAATAAATTGGCGATTAAATTTTAAAATTTAATCTATTGTAAGTTGAATAAAAATTTGAATCTTCAATTTTAAGCTGAAGAAAAATATTTCAAAAGCTTTTAAAATTCGTAATGATGAACACTGAAGATAATAGAAGCTTCAAAATTTAAATTTCAAACTGTTTGGTTCAATTTTGAATTTTATCGTTCGAATCGATATTTGAAAATAGCCTTCCGAGGCGCAGTCTCGGAATTCGACGAAACCAGCTCCATTGTGTCCGTAATATTGAATTATTACCGGGTTTCAAATTTCGTATTTTTTGGACTTGCCGTGTGAGCGTACGTTAATAAAACACGTTGAAGTTTAAATTGAATTCGATTTGAATTTAAACTTTTAAAATTTTGTCAACATTAGCACGTTCTTCCTTTTTTCACGCCTAAAAACACGCCCCTTTGTTTCAGCCTGGAATCACGCTACCCACCTTAACTCGCGCCTCACTCTTTCTCGTTCAAAAACAAACGAAATAAATATAATGGCCGAACTCGTCTCCCCTCTTTTATTCATTTTAAACGACGAAACTCTCCCCCTTTCTCTCGGCATGTTCACGAAATCAAGCTTGTTTGTTCAAATCGGAGACTCGCGAATCAAGTCGCGGCCTTCACTAAAATGAAATCAAGTCGTTCGATTTCAATTCGCTGCTCATTCCCAAACCCCCTCCTCTCTTCAGATTTGGGTTCGAGACTGGGCATGCGAAAGGAGCTTGTGATTTTCGATTCGTTTCTCTAGTTTATTCCCTAGCGAAACTCGTTCCAATGGTTAGTGCAGGTGGTCGGAGTCGAGACTGTGGTCGTTCGCGACCAAGGCCAAGGCAGTGGGAATCGATTTCAATTGAAAATCGTGGGGGCCTTGGAGGTAACATGATCGACATCTGGAATCTCAGAGGAACAGCGCGGCGAGCACACGAGGTGGTTGTGTGGATTGAAGTTCACGGTAGCGAATGTCGAAGTCGGCACAGTAAATGGCGTGTTGTCTCGAGATGGGGTTTCATTCGAGATGCAGTAAGGTATAAATCTGCATTTAAATTTTTTCAATTTATTACTGTAAAAATAGAATTTAAGATATGTTGTTTACTGGAAAGAAAATACTAATTATCTTGTTTATATGAAAAGATTTTTTTTCAGTTAATTGAATTACTGTTGTATTCAAAATGTTATATACAGGAAAATATATTGAATAGAAATAACTATATAGTTATTTTTGAAAAAAAATAGATATATATAAATTTTAAAAAAATATTTGGAAGTTTATAATAATAGATTTTTGGAAATCCATAACTTATTTTCAAATTGGAAAATATAAAATAAATATACGTATTTAATTTACTTGTTATTTTAAATAATGGATTTGGTAAATAAATTGTTAAGTTAACCTATTTAATTTATTCTAGTTACTAAAAAGATATTTTAAAAAGGACAATTGGTTTAAACTAAATTGTTAGTTGATTAAATTATTATAAAGGAAATTTATTGTTTGATTAGTTCAATATTAATTAAATCATCAAATGTTTATACAAGGTCTAAAAGATGGTGAAGAAAACAAACTGGATTGGAAATGGATTGCAAATTTAAAAGCTACGGTGAGATTTTCTCACTCGAATGAAAATTGGATTTTACAGTTATTGATTTGATTGATTGACTGTTTGGATGTGATATTAGATATAATAGGATATATATATATATATAGCAATATATACATATTGGCATATGTATATATTGGATTGATTGATTTCCCGCATTGTATAGCGGATGAGACCCTATTGCGCCGTTAGTAAGCGGATGATATTTTTATAAATCCTATATACCGCGATATTCCACCTCGAAGTGGAATTGGTATTGTGCTAACATCTGTGGATGCAGGGAAACAGGTTGGAGGGATCCAACTGGATTCCTCACCAGTATTTATTTGATTACAGATATTGTGATATTTGTTGAGTTTCATATCGATATATGATGTTTATTGTCGTGATTGTCTAATTGGTGCGTTGCATCATCGGATCCAATTTTGAAAGTTGAAAAACAACGATGTTGATTTTAAAAGAGATTTTTAAAGTGATTTTTGAAAGTATACGTTTTATTAAATTTTTGAATTTATTTATCTTAAATAAATAAATGTTATAAATTTAAAGTTATGAAAATTATAATTTTTGTGAAATATAACCAAAAGGTGATTTTTGAAATAAATAGTTAAGTAATTTATAAAAAATTTAAATTTGGATTTTTGAATTATTAAAAACGATGTATATAATAGATGTACAAAATTGATATTTATCAATTAAAATTATTGGAATTTTAAAACGAGTTTTTATAAGTGTTAAAAATGAAATAATTATAAATTGTGAAGATATGAAATTTATAGATTTATAAATTGTGAAGTTATAAAATGAATGAAATTATAGAATAAAAGATTTATAAGAAATTTACTTATAAATTGGATTTTTGCCTTTAAATGGAATATTGATCGAATTGTTAATAAAGAAGATTTATAAATCAAAGTTGTTATAAAATAGAAATAGAATTTATAAACGTTGTTTTATAAATTCAAAATCAATTAAATTTGATAAATTAAATATAGAAGATTATTAAAGAAGATAAATTCGCGATTTTGGATAGCGAATTTTTATTGAAATAAAATGTGTAGAGATGATTAAAATTTGGTTAAGTGAATTATATTCACGATTTTGGACAGTGAATATATTATTGAATAAAATGGATATGTTTTGGGAAAATGAATATTTTAAAATGAAGTTAATTGTTTTAACGATGTATAAAAATGTATTAAGTATTGAATACATAGATTTCAACATTCATTGTTGAAATAGACGTTTTTGAGAAATAAGGAAATGGTGGACTATAACACTGTTGTTATAGTAAATGATTTCCGAAAGGAAATATTTTATGTAGTATTGGGATTTATATATCTATCTTAAAATCTGAATCCCTATACTAGTGATTTTGAGTCGTCGTAACGATGTTTTACGTAACATTCGTTTTGACTCAAATAGATTTCCTTAAAAAATGAAATATATACTTAATTTTGATTTAAGTATATCGAATATTTTCAAATGTTGAAAGTGAATAGATTTGTGAATTACTTATTTTTAAATAAGTATGGAAATGCTTTTCCAAAATAAAATGAAACGTTTTTGAGAATTTATCTTCGTAAAGATAAATTGAAAGTGAATAATTGAAATCAATTGAAAATTGTATATCAGTAGATATTTAAAAATATAAATTCACTATGGAATTTATAAAAGAAATGGAAATTCGTTTTAAAAATAAACGTCGGTTTATTTTTGAAGTGTGGAAATTATATATCTAGTAAAGATATTTTTGGAAAATAAATAATTTGGAAAATTATTTGGAATCTGATGATGTTGCGCATCTTTATTGATAGTTAAATAACCGACTATCAATAATTACCTTTGAATGGGTATTTGTTGTGAATTGGATGAATTTGAATGCCACACTTATTTTTGAATAAGCGCTCACTATTCGGGTTAGCCGGGAAAGGACCATGGGGTCGTATAACCCATTCCGAATATGTGATACATCGTTATGAATTGCATTTGATGACCGGTGTTGAAGACCGGATATTTTTGAAAATGGAAGGATTACCGTCAAGTTACTCTACATCGGCTGATCTCCGATTTAGTGGTTTTATCACCCTTAGTGACGGGAAGTCCGGACGTGATTAGAAAATTATCCGGATTTGCAAGGGCTTCGTGAGAAGTGCCTTCGGTTCTGTTCGATCCCGGAACAGACTTGTATGGTTGTATGTCTGACGTTACAAATTGAGATATAAAGCTGATTTCTTTCAAATACATTTCTGTTGGTGGCGGAGAATTTATTCTCTTAGCTTAACACCCTTCTCTGAGACGTACGAGCTCAAAGGTTATGTAGTTGAAATTTATCAGCAATATACTCCTAATTGGGTAACGTGGCATGCTGAGTGTTGCTGTGAAATGATCATTGTTTGATCATTTGTGATATGATCATTTGTTTGATCATTTATCTTTGCGATCATTACTTTGATCATTTGTTTGACCCAAAGCATGGCTTTGTGGAAAGCGTAGCTTTGTGGACGAGACTTCGTCGTACCTCACACCCCGGAAATGGTCAAAACAGGAAGGATGCAACAAGGTTCTAGGGAGTAGCGCCCCTTAGTGTATGTCATTCCTTCTGGGTAGAGGTGGTATCATGGTATGGAGCCCAGATATTTAACCTATGTTGTTACTGCATTATTATTACTCTTATGTTGTTGTTGGAAATCGAGGATCCTCGGAAAGATCGGTTACGATCAGGGGATGGCATACGCGTGTCAGTAGTTACCTATTTTTGCAGAGGTAACCCGGCCTTGTGTTGGCAGAGATCCGGTTAGGTTCTCGGGTCGTCTTTCCAGAGGCGTACCTATGTGACAATGGGAAGTTCCTTGGCCTGACCATTTGTTGGAAATCCATCTTCCAATACGAACTTTGTTCGGTATTAGTTGTAGAACCTGCCATTTACGTACGGTGGTCACCACTGTTTAGATGGTAGCTATAGTAGGCATACGATACTGGTCGTATGTTGGCTAAGATTTATATTATACTTTCGAAATGTTTTCTACACTATGCACTAATAATAATATCAAAAAGGATTTGATTTTTGCGTAGTAAGCATCTTTGACTATCATAAGGAGAAATCTCCTCCGATTCTGCGTTTGCATTGTGTGTGTGTGCGGGAGGCCTTATGGTAGTCTCATTTTCCAAAAAAAAAGCATTACGAATCTATTTTAAAGTATTCTTTTGTTGTCTTTTAAAGATAAACTGTTTTACGATCTCACACCAGTCACCATGACTGACTCGGAGTTTATTGTTTCCCTTCTAAACTCTGGGTGCCCACCAATTTCCACACGGGCAGCCTAGAGTTATGTTATCAGGATATTCTGGATATTCTGGAGCTTTGGAAGCAAGCTGGATGGCGAAACGTACATCCGTAATTATTTATTTATTCCGCTGTGTATTCTGTATGAGGACAAGTTATATAACTGTCCATTGATGTGCTATGTTTTATTGAGTTGTATATTGACTCTGATTGATGTATGTATAAACTGATATAGTTCTTTGTTTATAGAAGACTAGTGATTATTTATTATATATTGTTCCACTGCGATATGTGAGATTCTGATATTGTCTCTGTTCTGTGTTTTCTGTTGTTGTTCTTCTTCTCTTTTTCTTCTATCTTTTCTTCTACCTCTTCTTTTAAACATTAAAGTTCTCGTTTCCGCCATCCGATTGTTCGACAGTTGCTATAGTGGACGTATCAGTGTCGGGTTTTCGGAAGACGGATTTGCGGGTCTTTACATCTGCATTGCGGGATAACTGCTTAAATAAATCACGAACCTAAGCAAGATTTGGATCGGCGAAACCATCGAGTACCCCAAGTCACGCTCGCGAGTTCCCTTGCCACAATCGAATCGTACGCATCTGACCTCCTTCCGATCGATTGAACGGCTCCCTTATTCCTAAAGTTGATTCGCCAAACTCCTCGTGCCCTCTTCCTTTCGAACAGAGATGAACACGTCTTGAAAACGACGAAGACAGGCCCGATTTCCCCTCTTTTCCACGAATTGATTCTAAGATAGCGAGGTGAAAGCGTTATTTCAAAATCTGGGTTAGATTTAATTCTTGCGTGAGGGAGGCTTCGGCCATATGATTTAAAATGAATGAAGACTAGTCTGTTTGGTTTTGGTTTTAAAGGAAAGAAAGTGTGTTAGAGAAGATACGTATAGGATTGGCTTATATTTTTTTTCTTTTTTACGAGATTAAAAAGTTTGTACGAAGATATTTCTTTGCGTACAAAATATGCTTGACTACAGTAATCTGAGTTGAGGCCAAAAAGTGCTGATGTGAGATGTATTTGACTAGTTGAAATATTATATTTAAATTCTGAATCGGCTATTATCAATTAAATTTTCAACGCGTTTATCTATCGTACGCTCACACAGAAACTCCAAACACTACGAAAATTGAAATCCGATAATAATACAATATTACGGATCCAATGGAACTAGTTTCGTCGAATTCCGAGACTGTGCCTCGGAAGGCTTTTTTTGAATTCAATTTAAACGATATATTTTTAAAACTGAACAAACCACTTTTAAATTCAGTTCTAAAAGTTCTATTATCTTCAGCATCATTAATATGAATTTTCTAAGCCTTCAAATTATTTTTAACAGGCCAAAAACTCCAGAGTCAACATTTTACCCAATTTTTAATTGTTTAATTCAATAATCAAATTACTCAATAAATAGTGATATTTGAAATTCAAGTTAAAATTACCCTTTTGAATATTTAAAATCAATTTAATATTCCCATTTCAAATGTCCAAAATTCCGGGTCGTCACACATTGTTTGTTATACAATTTATATTTTAATACAACAATGATTTTATATACAACAATATACACATTACTGGTGAGTAAACTCACCCAAGCTCAAAATCAATCCCAAATGTAGATAATCCCGCTACGAGCACAACGACGAAGACGGTGCCTCGATCGGATCTCGTATGAACAAGATATGATTTTATAAGATTTGGATTTAGTTAAATAATTAGCTAAGCTAATTATAATTAACCTTTACCTTAATTAACTCCTTCCCTCTCTAACCCTTTCCTCATCCCATCTTCACCCGCATGCACACTGTTATAGTGTAACCCAAAGATGCTATGCAAAATTCTAGTGATACAGCGCTCCACTTGATTAAATCCAAAACCGTCGATTCCATTGATCTCTCTACGCACTCGACACGTCAACCCCCACCATGACATGTTTGCACCTCCCTAACGAAATCCGCCTATAGCCCTAATTTCCATTGCCCAGGTGTCGCATTATGCCTCAAACAACCTAAGCGCCTCTCGGCTATGCAAAACGCCATCTCTCACAACCTTGAGTCTAACGCCATCTACGATTGCATCTCCGCCTCCCCCCTTTAACTTCCGACCTGAAGCCTCTACACGATGAACGAATTGTTGCATGGCCCAATACCTCACCGCACGTCTCCATATGGTCACCGCCGACCTACCTTCACACACAAAACCCAACGCCACAAACCCCTTTGCTGATCACTGCCCCGATCACTCTCAAACTCAAGCCCTAGCTTCGATTGTTCCAAGTCAAGCATACCCGAACACTGTCGCACACCAATTGACACACACTGGGATGAAGCACTCATCCACACAAAGCCAATGAATCCAATGACACTCGATTTCGTTAACTAAAACTCTATAAACAACTGGATGAAGAAATGAAAGAGGGGCACTTATTTTATCTCACATGAGAAAATTAACTGAAGAGAAGAGAGAAGTAAAATTAGGTTTTAGGTTAAGGTTTATTTGTAGAAAAGCTAATAATATATTTTATTTTCTTAATTAAAAGACTATGCGTTTCGAGCACACATGACCACAAACACGTTAGATTGTCACGAAACTCTTTAGCGTACAACAATTCAATATTCCAGATCCAATGGCACTAATTTCGTCAAAATTCGAGACAGTGTCCTAGAATGAAAATTTCACATGTTAATTAAAAGGAATTATTATTAAAAAAAAATTAATCACTTTAATTATAAATTAAAGTTTTCGATAACCATTTATTATTTAAAAAGAATTTAAATAAATGCTCAAAGTCATTTTTATTCACATTAAATCCAAGATTCACTTATTTATGATACTTAAATATGAACATTCGAAAATCCGGGCCATTACAGTTGGAGTTATCTTTAGAAACACAACATGGCTAATTAACAGTCAAAACTTGAAATCATGAAATTAGTTTATGTGAATACTTGATCGCAGTTATTTATTTAGCCTTAGTTAGCACTAAAGATGTAAATACTTAAGCTTGAAACATAGTTTTAGGTTTATTCACATTTTGACTATTAAGCTATGTGGTTCTACTACAATAAAAAATGGGAAAAAGTTACAAATTAAGTCTTATGTTCCCCTTGCCTTTAATCAAATTATGTTAATTTTTTAGTTTTTCAAAGCATTTTGTTAAATTATGTTTTTAAAGTCCTTATGGATGAAGATGGATCTTCTTATCTTTTGAGAAAAAACCGTAAACCCTTTGCCTTTTTACCTTTCTAAATACACTTGAATTTAATTTTGCATAGCTACAAATAAAATGGTATTGAAACAACTATTGGAATACAAAGAAAATATAGGAATATTCAACCCATACATTGTCATAAACAATGCAGATAAAACTTATACTTGCATTTAAACAGGTTAAAAATAAATAAAAACATAAGTCATTGTCATAATAATACAAGAAATGTTCACTAAACGAATATAGTATTATCTCTATTTTCTTGATTACATTCGACTTAACTTTTATTTGCCTATAGTTTGTCATCTCAATTCATCATGTAAATACGATCTTGGTTCCACATCGCCATTCAAAAAATTATATTGAATATATTAGTTCCACATCGCCATTCAAAAAATTATATTGAATATATTGGTTCCACATCATATAAATTATACTGAATATGTTGCCTATTGTAATTCAAATTAATTCTAGCACTGGTTAAAGAATGGTTAATACAAATTAATTTTGCAGAGCAATTATTTTACTTTAGGCATTCTTATCACAAGGCAAAAACTTTTAGGTAACTAGATTTGGTAATTTAAAAGAAATCAATACCTCAATATGCTCATTATTCCAAGTTGCCAAGAGATTCCAGGTTACGTTCATCACTATCAAAATCGCCAAGAGATACCAATAGTTTGTAGTTACTTGAATGACAAGCATTTTCTAATTATGCATAACTGCTAGGACTTTTAAATGAGGTTAAAAGCTACTTGAATATTTATCCCTCTCTTGTATAAGTGTTTCATTCATGCATATTTATGAGGACTTTTAATTGAGAATAGAAGTACGTATCTGGAGATTAAAGTTATTCACCCATACATAACCGTGAGTACTTTTAAATGAGAGTGAATACTTTGGGATAGAATTATATAAGTTACCTAAAATATAATTCCCCGTTTTAAAAATACCAACTTCTACTCACCATATTAAATTTTGGTGTATGGATTATAAGAAGGATGATAGCAATAGAAATGATCGTGGAATATGTACTAATTAAAAAAGACTATAAAAAATGTTCAATTTTCAAGAAATTTTAAAATATCATTCCTCTAGTTATGAAGTATAATTTAACTACTATCCATCACTTTCTCACTTACTATTAATAATTTTTGTTAGATTTCAAAAAAGTTCAAGTGGTCAAGCATCATCTTTTCCAGAGTAAATTTCTTACTGAAGTAAATAAGAGTACTTTATTAAAGAAAATCGAAGTCAAAATCTATGTTATTTGTAAAATTCATAATCTAAACGAAGTTGTGAACATCTATTTTCTAGAAGGGGTTTTGTAAAACAATGTCTAATGATTTTAAAATCAATTGAAATATCAATAAAATGAAGAAAAAAAATCTTGAATGAAGTGATGTCTGATATCACTTATACTCTAGCTGCCCATAGTGACATACAATGGTATATTATTAAACAATAAGACTGTGTACTCCACAATATCACTCAAATTGGTCTAAAAGATGCAAAAAGTTTTAGCAAATCCATTTACATCAAACAAAGGCAAAGTCATTTATATCGAACAAAGGCACACACAACTAAAAATTCTCCAGCCAATAATTAGTTGGTCGTCATTAAAGGTAATGAAAGTTTTCATCATATATAGATAATTGACCATTGGTGTTTTGTAAAATCCACTATTTAGAAACTTTAAGTTCTTAATTTGATTTATCATTTAACCTGAAAGATTTAGATATTCAATATTTCTAATTACTAAAATTGGTTTCAAGTCAATACTATGAATCGATCAAAGGTTAGAAATACTACAACTTGTTTGCATAAATCAGAAATACTTTTCAAGTAATGCACTAACATGATTTTTGTTTTTCAAGCTTTTACAAAATGGGTCAGCAAAATTCAAAACAGTAAAGTTGTAATGGTATTAGCTAGCTTTCCACAACTTTTAGAGTTTCAAAATTCAGAGTAAAAATGTTCAAATTATGATCGAATTACTAAAGCAGTGTTAAGAAGTTCTAAAACAATTTAACAATATACCGATGATTTTCAATGGCTTAAATTCAAATTCTGGAATAGAAAAAAATATAAAACTTATAGAATTTATGTCTATTTTCCAGAACATCTTGAATTATGCAAATCGGAGTTAAAGAGTTCAAGATATGACAATAATACTATAGCAGTGCCAATAAAAATATAATTAACAACAAGAAAAGAAAATAGAGTTTAAAGATCATACCTTTGTTTTCCTTTGATGTTGTATTCTTGTTCGTCATTTGTTATCCAAAGTATGTAATCTCCACCTTATTTTTGTAGGCTAAGGATATATAAAACAACTCGAGGTCCACCTCTATCGTGGTTGTTCATTAGCCCGTTTCTGTACGTAGATGTTAGAAGAAGTGAGTGGCCTAATAAAAGATGTAGGACCACTCTTATTTTGTTTTAACCTTTGGTGCCCAAATTTATTTATATAGAAAATTGTTAGTAGTTACGATTGTACCTTTGGAAAACCAAATTTATTTAGATTTAAGAAAATTTATATTTGTTCCTTTTGAAACCCAAATTTATTTAATGAATTTGTGTTTGTTCCTATTCTAATATTTATTGTGTTTGTCCCTAATTTTTTCAGAATGTAAATACTTTGAAAATTCTTTGTGGAACTTGATATTGTTACAATTCTTTCTCTCCATTTGTTCAACTCTATCACATCTGAGTCCTTTTCTATTTTTAGTGATAGTCTGACTTCCTACAACATATTCAGTGATTTTTCTTCTTTAGAAATTTTTTTATTGTCAATTCGAGTTGTTGAACCTTAGATCTAGGAGCATTGTCTTCATTCAAAATTGAGGTGTACCTTATAATGGAATTTCCTCTTTTTGTCTCACCTTTGTTTTTTAGAGTCAAAATTTCATTTTCAACGATTTAAATTTTAGTTTTAGACCTATTTATTTCTTCCTCTGAAGATTGACACTTTTCACATTCTGAGTTAAATTTTATAATATTTTGAATCATTAGCTCTAACGCATTACTTAACTCAAGTAGATTATATTTCTCAGAATTTAGTTTATTATATCATTGTTGAAGTATATCAATGTTGAGTTTAACTTGTGATATACCAAGAGTAAATCATCACGGGATAAGTGAGCTACCTCATTCAACTCATCATCGCTGTCACCTTATTCTACCGTCAGGTACAAATTTGCTTCTTCTTTCTCACTATCAGTATTCTCCTCCTCTTCTTCTTCACTCTCTTCTCCAGTGGTTGCGAAACTTCTCCTCTTCTTCCTCCTTATTTTATCGAGTTAATTCAGTGGTCGTTTGGGTTCGATGTAACTCAAATTCTTACATCTATGACATCTGATTTTTCCTTGGAGTCATCTAGAATTTTGACAATATTATTTTTGATTCATTGGTTTATTTATAGATTTCCATGTTTTTGAGTCCATATTTTGAATCGCTTCATCAATATGCTTTCTCAACTCCAGTGTCATCTTCTTCTACATTATCGGTTGTACTTTTTAAGGAAATAGCTTTCTTTTCTAAAACGCCGCTTTCATGTTCCTCCCAGACTTTTAAGTTCATCTCATAGGTGATGAGATTTCCTACCAGTTCATCCAATTTAAGTTGTTTCTAGTCTTTTTGTAATGACCCATTTTTCTGTACCCTTTAAGTTGACAATAAGCCATACATGTCTAACTCAAATTGAACGAAAAGGCAGATCCTTAAAGGTAATAAAGAAAATAAAGACAGAACAAAATCTCACATGAATGGAATAACATATATATTATTCCAACACAGTCTTTACAGCGGAAATCAAAATACATTTATCATAGTTAAACATGGGCAGTTATAAATTTCTATCCTTACAAATGTGGAATACAATATCACACTAGTGTGGTGGAAACAGATAACAATCTTTAGAAGAATCTTCTAACTCCATGCTTCGAGCTCCATCCAAATTTCTTTTAACTAAGCCTGATTACTAGGCTGCCTGGGAAAATTAGGGCACCCAGAGTTAAAGGGAAAGGAAAATAAACTCCGGGTCAGTCATGTGACTGGTGTGAGAACTCAAAAATACGCATTTTGAAAAAAAAGGTATCTCATAAAAACATGTCGTACATAAACACGAAACGGGTTTTACCTTATGATAACCAAATCTTTATTACGTAAAAATAAGGGATATTATTTTTAATGACATTTCTTTGAAAACATTTGCAAGTAAACTTATTAATCTTAGCCGAAATTGTTACATTGATTAAATTCCAGCATACTATCCACAAACACGGGTTCTACATACAAAATGGCAGGCACTTATTGGAGAATGTATTTCCATACAAATAACCAGGTCAAGGGACTGCCTTCTGGTAGTGCATCTCTAGAGGATTGTACCGAGGCCCAATTGATGGTCCTCTACCAACACAAGACTGGCCTACCTCTTCCTAGATAGTACCAAATATGTCATCATCCCTGTCGTTACTGACCTATCTGAGAGCTCTCTTCGCATACACCACATTAATTTAATACCTGACGTCAGAGTAGAAATAATTGTATCTGGAAGGGTAAGGTTATACCCAAATGGTTGCAAACCACATAGCCTCGCTGCATCTACCCTGTTTCGGCCATTTCCGGGTGTGAGGCTTGGTACACATAGCACATTATCTTTCCTCTTTGAATGCCACATTACCATTCCATAATCATACAACTGATTTCTATAAATGTATAACTCTTGAGCTCGTACGTTTCAGGAAAGGGTGTTAAGCTAAGAAAATTTGCCTTCTCCGCCACCAAACAGATAATAGTTCATAGAGATCAATTTATGTAACTAGAATTGCAACGTCAAACATTCGTCCATACAATTTGTCTAGGAACAGTAAGGCACTATTCTACCACATCCTATCGGGAGTTACCCATAGGATTAGCAGCGATTAGTCCTTGCATTGGATATTTCATAACGAAGAGACTACTGCTACTATATGTATATTGAGAGTTTATACCCAAATGATCAACAAGCAGTCTGTAACGACCCGCCTTCCTATGCCCAGGAAAACGCATCGTTATGAAGAAAGAAAGGGATAGAAGAAGAAAAGAAAAGAAGAAAGAACAACAACACATCACAATCTCACAGCGGAACGAGAAATATATTATATCACAAAAGATATTACATAGTATCATATACATCAGAGTACACAATTTATACATCACAGAATAGACAGTTATAAACTTCTGTCTATTATACAACACAAGTACATCAGTACAATACATCATACACAGCGGAAACTCTATATATCTACACGCTGAAGCCTCCTGCTCCACAGCTCCTCCAGTATTCGTCAAGACTAACCTTAATCTCTCGACTACTCAATACAATACTGAGTACCCAAGAGTTTAATAAAACAGAAAATAAACACTTGGGTCAGACAGGGGTCTGGTGTGAGTAAACGGTTAAGATTGTTTAACTTTGAAAACCTTTTGAAAACAAAAGTATCACGTAAGACTTCCCACACATAAACATGGGTAAGTTTTTACCTTACGCTAACTAAAACATTTGATAGGAAATCCGATTGTATTATAATAGGGTCTAGGGTTTTCAAGTAAAATACAGAAATAGCTGAAATGCTTACATCTCACATTCCAACATAGTTGGGCACAACTAATACGTACGTCACTTATTGGAGTTTGGATGCCATACAATGGCAGGGCTACTGGGTACCACCCGTCATAGTACGTGGCCTAGATCACCGTACCGAGGAGTACGCCCGCTCCCCTGCAACACAAAGCCGGAACCATCCCTTACTGGATAATCCCGAACAAGACAACCCCGTAGTTGGCTGCAGTTCCAACTACCCACTAAGCCGAAAATATAGAAAGGGACCTCTAGACAGGGATCTATCTTGCTCTCAGTGGGCGCTACCCACGAAGCCTTGCTGCACCTCCCCTGTTTTAGCCATTCCCGGTTGATGAGGCTTGAGGTTACGATTACCTTTAATCAGAACATATCACTTAGAATGCTCATCGTCCGCCTGACGATGTGCTGAAAGCATTCAATCCATACAAGTTCGTTCCGGGTTCGAACGAAACCGAAGACATTATCTCGTTACACTCGTTTTGGAATCACCCTCAGAGTTAACGACAATAACCCTTGCACTCTGAATCTTCATCTTCACTTGAGATTCACGACCTATCGTTAATTTGGATCGATGTGGTATTCGGGTCTCCAGACCTGGAATACCGGTATACGGAAACCCGATCCTGGTCTCATCGAAATCCAAAACGTATCTTTTAAGGCCAAGTTGTTTAAAGGTTTAAACAATTTAACTTATCTATACAGATAGATAATTCACAAATCACAATTGATAATCACATTATCATTTAAACAGATGATTCATAACCAAATAGGTAATCCATATCAACATCACAATAGTTAATCTATATTACCATCATAATGCAACCAAGCATTCATACCACACAACATTACTTATCTCATTTCTGAGATTACATCCATTCAAGACAATAAATGTCGTTCATTCTTATATAAGAAATGATTTACTTAATCACAACATAATTAATTTAAAATGAATTAAATTAACTATCTCTATCTTTAATTAATTTAAAGTGAATTTAAATTAATTACTTCATCTCTTAATTAATTTAAAGTAAATTAAATTAATTACTTATCATAAATCTTACTTATATAATCATTAATTAATTACAAATAAATTAATTAATCATTCTCTAATTATCCATTTAATTAATCACCTTGATTAATTATACTTTAATTACATTTAAGTAATTATCTTTAATAAATTTCACAAATTAATTATTCTTAATCAAATCCAGCAATTAACCTTTAATTACTTCATTAATCAATTAATTATAATCAATTACTTTAATCCTTAATTAATTATAATTAATCACTTATCATTTGATTAATTAATCTTAATTAATCAACTCTTAATTACATCATTAATTATAAACTAATGATCCTTAATTATATCTTTAATTATTTTATTAATTACATTAAGTAATTAATCTTAATTAAACCATAATTTATTAATCACCTTTGATTAATCTAATCCAGTAATTAACTTCCCTTAATCACTTTTATTAATTAATTACCTTTTTAATTAACCTTTATCCTTTAATTTAACTTTATTAACTAAATTATTTAATTAATAACACTAAGTCATTAACTTTAATTACTTTCATTTAATTACCTTCATAAAATAATTATTCTCTAATTACTTTATTAAATAACTTCCCTTTATTTAATTACATCCAGTAATCATTCCTTAATTACTTTAATCAAGTAATTATACTTAATTAATTTATAAGTGATTATCTTAAATTAATCACTAATTAATTACTTAGTTAATTATTTAACTAATTATTTAAATTTAATTAAATAATTTCTTAATCCTTATATTTAAAAGATCTTAATTAAGAAAATCTTTATCTTAATTAAATAAATTAAATTGACCAAAAATTTAATTATCTTCACATATTTATTTTCTTTGATTAATTAAACTCTTAGTTACTTAAAATAATTTCTTATTATAATTGATTACCAATTCTTAATCTTTAAACTTTATTTAAAATAGAATACTTTAGAAATTAATTATAACTAAACAATTTTAAACATTCTAATTTAACCTTTAAAGTCTTAAATAAACTTCCCTAAGTTATTTAATAAATTTTTAAACAAACCTCATTTATTAATACCCACTTATTCAATCTTTTTAAAACTTATCTATTTAATATAAAAATTTATTTAAACTTATACTCTTAAAAAAAACTATTTAGTTTTTCAGAAAAACTTGTTTTACTTTGTTTTAAAACTCAGGAACCATTACAAAAACAAGTTTCTTTTGTTTAAAACTTAAAACATTTTCTGGATTAATTTCTTAAAATCTGTTTCCACTAAAAACCCGGGTAAAAGCTTAGAAAACTCGAAGTAAACGCGAGACAACTCCCCTTCTTCCCTGCTTCGAGTCGAACTCGACTATTCCCCGAAGAAAACCCGTGGCATCCACTTTCTTCCCCAAACCAAATTCTCAGATGCACGCTAACGTAGCCGTGCACGTGCACACCCACGATGATCAACGGCGATCACTAATTCGACCTCCGGCAAGTCATCTACAACCACGACATCACGATCGAGCATCAAAACTTTCACGATATGAACGAAATCGAAACCGAGTATTTTGAACCCATCAGCTCGAACGCCATTGCCAGCAACTTCCATCACCACGGCAACCCCCAGCCTCGAGAAAACCCACCACCTTCACCGTAGCTTCGCCTCACTTCACTCTACCTCCAGCGCCCTACGCGATCGCCTCCGGTCATCTCTCGATGTCACGAGACCCATTTGAAGTATCCACAACAAACCCAGACAAGAAACCCTATCTCGTCGAATTCCAGCTAATCCCTTCAATAATAAATTCCCATTTGATTTTTCCCATGATCTCCATTACTCCCTCCACCTTCGAGCTCAGCCACGACCACCAGTTCACCGCCGATTGTCGTGAATCGACCAGAAAGCCCCAAAACATTAAACCTAAAATCCCCTTCAATTTCTAATCTAAAAATCTTGATATATATACTAAAATTCATGATTTCCTATAGTGAATTCAATCATGCAATCAATTCTTAAAATTGATTCAATTAATTTTTGACCATAATAAGATTTTTACTGTAAATTTGAAAAAAAAGAGCTAATCATTTAATTTAAAATCCTATAACTATTTTTAACTGATAGGTTACTTGATTATAAACAACTTCTATTTACACTACGTAGTCTAATTCGAATTCAAGAACAAGCATTTGAATTTATTAGAAAATTTTGAACTGTTATGAGCACACAGTAATAACAAATTATCAATACAGTATTCAAGCACAAATGTTCAGACATGCATCCAAATTAAATTCAAACAATTCATTAACATCATGATATCCAACACAACAGATTTTTAAAACTGTTTTTAAGTTTAAGGTTTACTCACTGTTATTTAAAACAGAGACATATGTAAACTACAGACATTCAAAAAATGTATAATTCAAGCATGCATCCAATTTAACTCAAGTATTCAGATAACATGAAGATGTTCATTCACAAGAACAAGTAGAAATCCAAGATTAAAACTATTTTTAAAAATCCATTTACTCACCAAGGAACAGAGAGCAGAAAACACTACAGGTTGATGGTTTCCAGACTTGTTCCAGATTTTAAACTTGATTTTGAACTTCCTTTCTTTAGTTGAATTTAAATCCTGATGTTGATCTTTAAATTTAGTTGCTTGTTGATTGATTTGGAACTGCTACTGAATTGCCTTCTTATCTTTCTTATCTGATTGTATTTGAAGATCTGAAGATGCTATTGAATTTGCCTTTGATCTCCTTTAAGTTTGCATTAGAATTTCCAGTTTTTACATTTCTTCTTTGCAATTTGATTTCAGGTCTTTCACTTTTCTTTGAATTTGGTTTCCAGTTTGCATGTTGATTTACTCCTTTTGTTGATTTCATTTGAGTTTCCAGGTTTTTACCTTTTCTTTTGATTCGAATTGTTTTTAGTAGAGAAAGAAGAAGTGAAGATAATTTAGATTCGAATTTGGTTTTTTAGTTGAGAAATGAAGAAAAGATAATTTTAAAACTGAAAAGTGAAAACAGATTTTTCTTCTTACATACTAATTTTATTTATTTTAAAACTTTAATTAAAATATAGCCACTTGTCTTTTAAGTATTAATTTGCTTACACCTATGCTTACAAATTTACAAATGTCACTAAACCACTCTAATATGCTAACAAGTGTTATTCTTGTTTTTAATAAATTTATTTAAGACATATATATGTTTTTATGAAATATTTATAAGTATATAATGTATTTATCTCTTTTTATAAATAAGCTTTAAGATTTTCTATATAAATATACAAATGTGAAAAACTATTATTTAAGTAACTTATACTTTAATCAAATATTTATAACATATTTTTATATGCTTGAGAAACTTATTTTAACTATATATATATTTACAAATCAATTTATCTTATGTTTGAAATTTAAAATGAAAGAATATTAAAACAAATGAACTTCTTATTTAAATCTTATTTAAACTTAAGTTTACATATATATTTATAATAAATAAGAAATTATACTTGTTATTTAAATCTCAAATATTATTTTCAAAAGTATTAAGTCAAATTACAAATTTCCAAATTACAAATTATATAAATATTAAAGTTTGAAAATACTTTATTAAATTCAAATCCAATATTCTTTCCATTCCAATATATACAAATATATATATTCTAAATGGAAAATATTTTTAACATTAATTTTGATAATCATCATATTGAATTTTAATACATAACTTCAAATAACAATATATATATACATATATATTATAATTTGAAAACTTATCCTTTTATTAAATTAAAGACTCCTTATTTATAATATATATACCTATATATATACATTATAAATATAAACACTTATATTAGTTTTAGAAAGATAAATCTTCCCACTTTAAAATTGTTAGAAAAGATATTAATAAATATTTCCAATATTAAAATGTTATTAGTCTTCAAAAGAAATAAATTTGCCAATTTAAAATATTATTAGCCTTTTAAAATGAATTAAACTTGTCAATTTATAAATATAAATCAACAAATCAATTTAATTATTAATAAAGATTATTAAATTGATATTGCCAAATTTCCGGGATATCACATTCCTCCCCCCTTAAAATAATTTCATCGCCGAAATTTAAAAGCAAAGATAATTTAATAACCCAACAAAAAAATTTTAATTTTAAACAGCAATCACACAATCAATCATATTCTAACAACCATAGCAAACAATTTAATCAAACAAATTTAACTATCCAGTTAAAATTCTGGATAGAATTTCCTCGAGTTTCCCCAAGTATATATATATACCGGGATACTCGTTCTACAGGATCTTAACTAACTATCTACAAAAATCTAGAACTCCTTCCTTTCTAGATTACAAATCTGAACAAGATATCAGACTAAACTCAAAACCAACTCAACTTCCAAATCCTTCTGAACTGCTGATTCCATCCCTCGATGAATCATACACATATTCCTCAGAGATATGTGAAATAAAATGAATTCCAGTTATCCGAACTGGCAACTCAATCCTGGGGATCTAATTTCCAGAGAACACAGAAAAACTCAAAATACTTCCGGAACTAGCTCTTTAGTTTTTCCACACCTTATATCTCCTTTGATCGGAGAATCTTAAATAATATTCAAATTTCAACTTCAAATTCCAAATTCCATCAATTCTTAACTGCATAACTTTCCTAACGATCCTGAGTCACTTCATCCTTCCTGATCAGCTTAGCTCTTGCTGATGCCTCTTGAAATAATCTAGACCAACATCAAACCAATTTCTGGATCCTACTCAACAAATGGTTCTCCAAAAATCACCGAAATCCAGAACATAACTCTACTCCACAATTATTAGAGAACTTCGAACTACTTCTCCTATTTGGAATAGCCAAACAGTTGCACTTGACAACCTTACCTCCAAATCCCGAAAATTTCTTCTCACTTAGAGATACACTTGAATTTCCTATAGAAATCCTCTACTCCAAGAAAATTACAACTCTCGGTTGCTTCCATTCTAGAATAGCTACTATCTTGCTTCTGCTGCACAACTCTGATCTGGAATAGATGAGAATGCCATCGGAGATACTCGAGCACATACTTAATCATCCACAGTTCATTATACCCATAAAATCTTAGTGAACCATTCCACTTGGTCAAAACACCCCAACAGAATCCCTTCCAGAAAACTAGGTGTGATCAATCCTTCTCCAAACAATCCTGAGCTGCTTCACCAAATTCTTCTCTAGGAGACATCCTCCTATAAAGCTGAACCACCGGTAACTTCATGAATCAAGTCGATCCGGAACCTCAATCTCCAATAATCCCAAGAGAATACTCGAACAATCGCAAGTCTCTTTTGCGATCAACCCGACCTAATTCCCAAAGATAACTGTTCTCTCTTCACAAATCAGAACAGCTTATACTTAACTATCCAATTCATCGAAGAAAAGGATCTACTTTGCTGCTTCCAAATCTAAAAGACTGCTCAGCCAAAAACTTCCTGCTAACACAGAACACTCCGAGCCGCAAAGCTGCCATAAACCAAAGACTTCTTATCCGAAACTCCTCGAGAAACTCGGACTTCAAAGCAAACAGAAACACCCCGCTGGACTCAGCCACAACACCGGAACAGACTCACTTCTTCAAACATGTTCCAGAAGAAACATCTTCAGAAACGTCCATAGTCACTGCGTCTCACCACACAGCTACTACTTCTAGAAGTTGCCAAGATACCATCACTCGCTTCTGCTCTCCGACATATTTAACTCTATTCATCCAACTTCAAAGATAAACTCCGAACTTAAACAGTTTCCTTCGGAGATCGATGAAATCCTTCACCACAGCAAAACTCACTCGAGACAGTATTGGGTCTACAGTCTCAACATATACACTTCCAATCTCAACACTCAAACTTTAACTATTGGTAATTGTGTTACACACACTACCACCTTATCTACCTTTATAACTCATATTGGAAAACCCGAACAAGTAACCCAACAAATAGGTAGAATATATATATATATATATATAGTTATATAAAAATTACAAATACGCTCTCTCAAGATAGATACCACTCCAGAGCTTAGGTATTCACTCAACCTACTGCTCTGATACCAACTGTAACGACCCGCCTTCCTATGCCCAGGAAAACGCATCGTTATGAAGAAAGAAAGGGATAGAAGAAGAAAAGAAAAGAAGAAAGAACAACAACACATCACAATCTCACAGCGGAACGAGAAATATATTATATCACATAAGATATTACATAGTATCATATACATCAGAGTACACAATTTATACATCACATAATAGACAGTTATAAACTTCTGTCTATTATACAACACAAGTACATCAGTACAATACATCATACACAGCGGAAACTCTATATATCTACACGCTGAAGCCTCCTGCTCCACAGCTCCTCCAGTATTCGTCAAGACTAACCTGAATCTCTCGACTACTCAATACAATACTGAGTACCCAAGAGTTTAATAAAACAGAAAATAAACACTTGGGTCAGACAGGGGTCTGGTGTGAGTAAATGGTTAAGATTGTTTAACTTTGAAAACCTTTTGAAAACAAAAGTATCACGTAAGACTTCCCACACATAAACATGGGTAAGTTTTTACCTTACGCTAACTAAAACATTTGATAGGAAATCCGATTGTATTATAATAGGGTCTAGGGTTTTCAAGTAAAATACAGAAATAGCTGAAATGCTTACATCTCACATTCCAACATAGTTGGGCACAACTAATACGTACGGCACTTATTGGAGTTTGGATTCCATACAATGGCAGGGCTACTGGGGTACCGCCCGTCACAGTACGTGGCCTAGATCACCGTACCGAGGAGTACGCCCGCTCCCCTGCAACACAAAGCCGGAACCATCCCTTACTGGATAATCCCGAACAAGACAACCCCGTAGTTGGCTGCAGTTCCAACTACCCACTAAGCCGAAAATATAGAAAGGGACCTCTAGACAGGGATCTATCTTGCTCTCAGTGGGCGCTACCCACGAAGACTTGCTGCACCTCCCCTGTTTTAGCCATTCCCGGTTGATGAGGCTTGAGGTTACGATTACCTTTAATCAGAACATATCACTTAGAATGCTCATCGTCCGCCTGACGATGTGCTGAAAGCATTCAATCCATACAAGTTCGTTCCGGGTTCGAACGAAACCGAAGGCATTATCTCGTTACACTCGTTTTGGAATCACCCTCAGAGTTAACGACAATAACCCTTGCACTCTGAATCTTCATCTTCACTTGAGATTCACGACCTATCGTTAATTTGGATCGATGTGGTATTCGGGTCTCCAGACCTGGAATACCGGTATACGGAAACCCGATCCCGGTCTCATCGAAATCCAAAACGTATCTTTTAAGGCCAAGTTGTTTAAAGGTTTAAACAATTTAACTTATCTATACAGATAGATAATTCACAAATCACAATTGATAATCACATTATCATTTAAACAGATGATTCATAACCAAATAGGTAATCCATATCAACATCACAATAGTTAATCTATATTACCATCATAATGCAACCAAGCATTCATACCACACAACATTACTTATCTCATTTCTGAGATTACATCCATTCATGACAATCAATGTCGTTCATTCTTATATAAGAAATGATTTACTTAATCACAACATAATTAATTTAAAATGAATTAAATTAACTATCTCTATCTTTAATTAATTTAAAGTGAATTTAAATTAATTACTTCATCTCTTAATTAATTTAAAGTAAATTAAATTAATTACTTATCATAAATCTTACTTATATAATCATTAATTAATTACAAATAAATTAATTAATCATTCTCTAATTATCCATTTAATTAATCACCTTGATTAATTATACTTTAATTACATTTAAGTAATTATCTTTAATAAATTTCACAAATTAATTATTCTTAATCAAATCCAGTAATTAACCTTTAATTACTTCATTAATCAATTAATTATAATCAATTACTTTAATCCTTAATTAATTATGATTAATCACTTATCATTTGATTAATTAATCTTAATTAATCAACTCTTAATTACATCATTAATTATAAACTAATGATCCTTAATTATATCTTTAATTATTTTATTAATTACATTAAGTAATTAATCTTAATTAAACCATAATTTATTAATCACCTTTGATTGATCTAATCCAGTAATTAACTTCCCTTAATCACTTTTATTAATTAATTACCTTTTTAATTAACCTTTATCCTTTAATTTAACTTTATTAACTAAATTATTTAATTAATAACACTAAGTCATTAACTTTAATTACTTTCATTTAATTACCTTCATAAAATAATTATTCTCTAATTACTTTATTAAATAACTTCCCTTTATTTAATTACATCCAGTAATCATTCCTTAATTACTTTAATCAAGTAATTATACTTAATTAATTTATAAGTGATTATCTTAAATTAATCACTAATTAATTACTTAGTTAATTATTTAACTAATTATTTAAATTTAATTAAATAATTTCGTAATCCTTATATTTAAAAGATCTTAATTAAGAAAATCTTTATCTTAATTAAATAAATTAAATTGACCAAAAATTTAATTATCTTCACATATTTATTTTCTTTGATTAATTAAACTCTTAGTTACTTAAAATAATTTCTTATTATAATTGATTACCAATTCTTAATCTTTAAACTTTATTTAAAATAGAATACTTTAGAAATTAATTATAACTAAACAATTTTAAACATTCTAATTTAACCTTTAAAGTCTTAAATAAACTTCCCTAAGTTATTTAATAAATTTTTAAACAAACCTCATTTATTAATACCCACTTATTCAATCTTTTTAAAACTTATCTATTTAATATAAAAATTTATTTAAACTTATACTCTTAAAAAAAACTATTTAGTTTTTCAGAAAAACTTGTTTTACTTTGTTTTAAAACTCAGGAACCATTACAAAAACAAGTTTCTTTTGTTTAAAACTTAAAACATTTTCTGGATTAATTTCTTAAAATCTGTTTCCACTAAAAACCCGGGTAAAAGCTTAGAAAACTCGAAGTAAACGCGAGACAACTCCCCTTCTTCCCTGCTTCGAGTCGAACTCGACTATTCCCCGAAGAAAACCCGTGGCATCCACTTTCTTCCCCAAACCAAATTCTCAGATGCACGCTAACGTAGCCGTGCATGTGCACACCCACGATGATCAACGGAGATCACTAATTCGACCTCCGGCAAGTCATCTACAACCACGACATCACGATCGAGCATCAAAACTTTCACGATATGAACGAAATCGAAACCGAGTATTTTGAACCCATCAGCTCGAACGCCATTGCCAGCAACTTCCATCACCACGGCAACCCCCAGCCTCGAGAAAACCCACCACCTTCACCTAGCTTTGCCTCACTTCACTCTACCTCCAGCGCCCTATGCGATCGCCTCCGGTCATCTCTCGATGTCACGAGACCCATTTGAAGTATCCACAACAAACCCAGACAAGAAACCCTATCTCGTCGAATTCCAGCTAATCCCTTCAATAATAAATTCCCATTTGATTTTTCCCATGATCTCCATTACTCCCTCCACCTTCGAGCTCAGCCACGACCACCAGTTCGCCGCCGATTGCCGTGAATCGACCAGAAAGCCCCAAACCATTAAACCCAAAATCCCCTTCAATTTCTAATCTAAAAATCTTGATATATATACTAAAATTCATGATTTCCTATAGTGAATTCAATCATGCAATCAATTCTTAAAATTGATTCAATTAATTTTTGACCATAATAAGATTTTTACTGTAAATTTGAAAAAAAAGAGCTAATCATTTAATTTAAAATCCTATAACTATTTTTAACTGATAGGTTACTTGATTATAAACAACTTCTATTTACACTACGTAGTCTAATTCGAATTCAAGAACAAGCATTTGAATTTATTAGAAAATTTTGAACTGTTATGAGCACACAGTAATAACAAATTATCAATATAGTATTCAAGCACAAATGTTCAGACATGCATCCAAATTAAATTCAAACAATTCATTAACATCATGATATCCAACACAACAGATTTTTAAAACTGTTTTTAAGTTTAAGGTTTACTCACTGTTATTTAAAGAGACATATGTAAACTACAGACATTCAAAAAATGTATAATTCAAGCATGCATCCAATTTAACTCAAGTATTCAGATAACATGAAGATGTTCATTCACAAGAACAAGTAGAAATCCAAGATTAAAACTGTTTTTAAAAATCCATTTACTCACCAAGGAATAGAGAGCAGAAAACAACAGGCTGATGGTTTCTAGACTTGTTCCAGATTTTAAACTTGATTTTGAACTTCCTTTCTT
Source organism: Allium fistulosum (assembly GCA_030737815.1). NCBI lineage: Eukaryota > Viridiplantae > Streptophyta > Magnoliopsida > Asparagales > Amaryllidaceae > Allium > Allium fistulosum. Next base: position 860,437,567 of record CM060907.1, read on the forward strand.
TAGTTGAATTTAAATCCTGATGTTGATCTTTAAATTTAGTTGCTTGTTGATTGATTTGGAACTGCTACTGAATTGCCTTCTTATCTTTCTTATCTGATTGTATTTGAAGATCTGAAGATGCTATTGAATTTGCCTTTGATCTCCTTTAAGTTTGCATTAGAATTTCCAGTTTTTACATTTCTTCTTTGCAATTTGATTTCAGGTCTTTCACTTTTCTTTGAATTTGGTTTCCAGTTTGCATGTTGATTTACTCCTTTTGTTGATTTCATTTGAGTTTCCAGGTTTTTACCTTTTCTTTTGATTCGAATTGTTTTTAGTAGAGAAAGAAGAAGTGAAGATAATTTAGATTCGAATTTGGTTTTTTAGTTGAGAAATGAAGAAAAGATAATTTTAAAACTGAAAAGTGAAAACAGATTTTTCTTCTTACATACTAATTTTATTTATTTTAAAACTTTAATTAAAATATAGCCACTTGTCTTTTAAGTATTAATTTGCTTACACCTATGCTTACAAATTTACAAATGTCACTAAACCACTCTAATATGCTAACAAGTTTTATTCTTGTTTTTAATAAATTTATTTAAGACATATATATGTTTTTATGAAATATTTATAAGTATATAATGTATTTATCTCTTTTTATAAATAAGCTTTAAGATTTTCTATATAAATATACAAATGTGAAAAACTATTATTTAAGTAACTTATACTTTAATCAAATATTTATAACATATTTTTATATGCTTGAGAAACTTATTTTAACTATATATATTTACAAATCAATTTATCTTATGTTTGAAATTTAAAATGAAAGAATATTAAAAAAAATGAACTTCTTATTTAAATCTTATTTAAACTTAAGTTTACATATATATTTATAATAAATAAGAAATTATACTTGTTACTTAAATCTCAAATATTATTTTCAAAAGTATTAAGTCAAATTACAAATTTCCAAATTACAAATTATATAAATATTAAAGTTTGAAAATACTTTATTAAATTCAAATCCAATATTCTTTCCATTCGAATATATACAAATATATATATTCTAAATGGAAAATATTTTTAACATTAATTTTGATAATCATCATATTGAATTTTAATACATAACTTCAAATAACAATATATATATACATATATATTATAATTTGAAAACTTATCCTTTTATTAAATTAAAGACTCCTTATTTATAATATATATACCTATATATATACATTATAAATATAAACACTTATATTAGTTTTAGAAAGATAATCTTCCCACTTTAAAATTGTTAGAGAAGATATTAATAAATATTTCCAATATTAAAATGTTATTAGTCTTCAAAAGAAATAAATTTGCCAATTTAAAATATTATTAGCCTTTTAAAATGAATTAAACTTGTCAATTTATAAAATAAATCAACAAATCAATTTAATTATTAATAAAGATTATTAAATTGATATTGCCAAATTTCCGGGATATCACACAGTCCTTCATTACGAGAATCCCAAATATCATATCCATGTCTTCACTTCGAATAAGTAAATTATTTTGAAGTGGTCTTTGGATAGGAATTACCCAAATCCAACCCCGGTTCCTTCAATCCTATCATCGATAAAAAAGACGTTATGTGAATAGGATTTCATTCTTAAATTGATTAAGTTCCTTTTTATCATAATATCTTTTCGAGATATATATTTATAAAACATTCTTTCCAATAAATACAGAATCATTAAACCTCCCTTGTCAAATCCTTGGATTACTTTAAACTCCTTTTGAACTGGGAATAAATTCGAAATCATTTCATTTTTCCCTTAGGAAAACATTTCCTTATTATTTCATTTAAATCTTAAGAAAGATTTCTTAATCCAAAACTCATAATTTTATTTACATGAAACCATGTTATATAGTATGTTAATCCAAAACTAGTAAATATTAAGTGAGCAGAATCTATAGAAATCTAATTCTACTCAATATCGATTCTCGTATTCAACAAATACTATATGCGGAATAACGGCTAAATCACTTTTTAAATTCTATGAATAGTACAAGTTCCCTCTTTGAGCTTTAACACCAAGTATAAGAAGATCATCTTTATACAATTTAGGTCGTGTTTAATAATTTGGAAAATTTAAATCTTTTCATACTTAACTCGTTTCCTACATTTTGACCTTATCTATCCCTCGCCCAGGGAAGAGGCCAGGTAAGCCAGAGCATCGATTGATCCTGAACATCTCCTTAGTTTAAGCACCGTACATTCGAATCTCACGAATAGAAAAATCCAGTCTACTCGTTGACTTTTAGAGCCAAGATTAAATTACTTTATTCGTAATAGTTTTTTTTAATTATTTATTTAAAATCTTTTAAATAAGCTTATAAAACCCTAAATCATTATTAAAACACTAAATTATCCATTTGAAAACATTTATAAAAGATTTGGAAAAGAATCGTTAAGTTTAAAACTAAAATTTAGAAGTTAAAGAAAAGTGCTGCGAAAAAGTGCTACGGAAAGTGCTTTTTAAGCTATATTGATCAAAACGACTTCTATAATTCGAAAATACAATTTTATAACTCAAATCACTTCTAAAACATTTCAAAGTTTTTTAAATTTTATTTCATATTTTTAAACAATTTAAAATTATCATATTTAAAGAAATCCTTTTATGGATTTCGAAATGCAAATCCACGATTTTTTCCAAAAACCTGTTTTACTCATACTTCAAAATCTACTTGTTGAAATTTCAATTTTCTTTTTTAGTTGGAAAACTATGGATCTAATAGTTCGAAAAATTCTTATCTCGAAGAATTCCGAACAAAATTCCATTTTATATATTCGTTTGACTTTTGTTGCGCGAAATCGCGAACTACCGTTGTGCGACGCGCTTATTTTTGAATAAATTTTCAATTTCCTTTCAAACTTCGCCAGAAAACTTTCATATATTTATAAAGCATTTCAAACTCATTTTTATAATTTTTTAAAGAGGTTTAACTATCCATATACACCAATTAATTAAAGTAGAGGAAAGTGATTTGCTTTATGTTTATCGACGTGTATTTCCGTGACTTGCATATATATTCAACAACAACATTAAATAACCAAACTTGATGATACAAGCATATTAAACATCCATTGCAAACATCATATCATCATCCAAGAATATAATATAAGTAAGAGTTTCTCACCTTAGATTTGAATGATCTAACTTTAAATCGGCTATAGCTCCACTACTGTCGCACCAGAGCTTATGGAATCGATCTTAAGACCCCTAGATCAGCATGGCAAAGCTTTAAAATGATGGAATGACTAAACCATGGTAGTGATGGTTGATGGCCATGGTCTTTTAAGGTGGAGAGGAGGAGATTTGTCTTCATTTGAAGTGGATTTGATAACATATACATGTGCATATAAATTTACTAACACTTTGCCATAACTTTTACTTATTATTTTATTTAGAGGATGAGGCCACTAAAGAGGCAATTAGAACATGAAAATAAGAGGAAGAAGAAGATGGAAAGTTGTATGAAAATGTGAATAAATATATACATCTATTTATAGCCAAAATTTTGCAAAATATCCTACTTCACCTTCCTTCTATCACCCATGTGCATCACTTCACCTCTATCATTTCCCATCATATTCTACACGTTTCCCCCTTCCTCCATGTGTTATGATGATGGTCTGTCCTTGTGTTGAATTATACTTACTTAAAGATGAAGTTTGATTAGATGTTTGTCACATATATGTATGTAAGTATGTTGTATGTATATATATGTTATATATGTCACCATTCTAATCATGTAGCCACCACCCTACCTCCCTCCTACACCTCCTAGGATGGCCTAAGGTCACTTAATGCATAGACAAGGCCATGTTCCATGTACTTGATAGACTTATGTATGCTTAAATGAGAAGAAAATGGAATATCTTACATATTTTTAACTTTATACATATATAATGTATAAATGTGTTTGTATACATATATGTATATTTAAGGGTGTGTAATTATGTGTTATATATGTGTACATGACATATAAACAATGTTGCATTAACTCCGAACAACTTTCGTTTGATAAACAGTTGTCAATCGGAGAACCGATTCCCGGTAACATTCACTTATACATTAAATAACATATATATAAATAAAATTTAAAAATAAATTTCTAATCATTTTAATTAAATAAAATGATCATATTTGAATTATAAACCATATAAATTAATATTAACAATTATTTACAATAATTGCTATTATACCGATAAAGCGATACCGATTTTTCTTATCTTTTCAAATCAAGTACATATCTTCGTAAATTATTACAAATGATTTATTATCACTTTATAACTATTAAAAATGAATTATCATCATTTAAAATAATTATTTTAATAATTAAAATAATTATTTTAATAATTAAAATAATTATTAAATCATTAAATCTCAATTTAAATTCATAAATCTATATTTAAATATGATGCCATTATTGGTGATGACATAAATACATTTAATTTTCAAAAATAAAATAATTAATTTTATTTCATATTCTTGTTCAATTATAAAAATTAAGTGTATGTACCCAGCTCCATGCACGAGTTTTACGGTTATAGAGCTGGTTGTCGATAAAACAGTTTTTGGCCATTTTATCGATTTAAATCCTAAGGAAAATATTTTTGTAAATAATTATTCAAAATAAGATTACTATTATTTATTATCACTCAAAAAATATAATTTGTACTATTAAACTTTTATTTGAATAAATTAAAAAATAAATATAATTTATCAAAGTGATAAATTTGATGGGTCGTTACAAACTTCCCCCTTAAAAGAATTCCGTTCCCAAAATTACTCAAAACAAAAACCCAAAGGTTTTGCCCAAAATATTTATTTTTAAACTTACACTCGTACGATGTACATTTTGATTATGAGTACACAATATCTGATTCGATCTTTTCTTCGAATTCACTACTTTACTTCCGAACTAGCATTGATCCCCCGATCCTTTAGTGCGGACTTTGACCAGGCTTTTCGGTCAGAATTATAGTTTTTCTTGCATAGATCTCAACTATGATAGAAACTCAAGTATCCAACCCGAAACTCTCATCAATTTTCGTTATCAAGAATCGAGTGATATATCATTTTTCATATAAGTGTCAAACACGTCAAAGTTCTACACTCAAATCTTAGACTAAATCGTGCAATGAAATAATCCACATACTTCATATGAATTTAATAATCTTTCAAAAAATTTAATGAAAACATTTCATAAAACTTTCATTCTTTATTCAAACTTTTATAAAGATACTTCTTTATACATAACCATTTTAAATTTTAATTTCCAAATATTTCTACTTTAAAACATAATTCTTTTCAAAAGATAAATATCTTTTTATTATAACACATCTCTAAACATGTAACGACCTGCCAATTTATCACTCTGATAAATTATATTTATTTTTTGGTAAAAGGTCGACAATAAAAATAATATTCTTTTAGTGATAATAAGTAATAGTAATTTTATTTTGAATAATATTTACAAAAATATTTTCCTCGAAATCTAAATCAATAAAATGGCTGAGAACTGTTTTATCAATAACCAGCTCTATAATCATGAACGTCGCGCATGGAGCTGGATATATACACTTATTTCTATAATTGAACAATAATATGAAATAAAATTTATTTATTTATTTTTGGAAATTAAAAGTGTGTATGACATCCTTAACGATGCCCTTATATTTAATATATTGATTTATGATCTTAAATAGAGATTTAATGATTTAATAATTATTTTAAAATGATAATAATTCATTTTTAATAGTTATAAAGTGATAATCAATAATTTATAATAATTTTATAAAGAAATATATAATCAGTTTGAAGATATAACAAAATTGACATGCTTTATCAGTATAATAGCGATTTTGTAAATAATTTTTAATATGGATTTATATGGTTTTATAATTCAAATATGATCATTTTAATTCACCTAAAATGATAAGAAATGTTTTTCAATTTTTTTTATAAATATATGTACGTTAAAGTATAAATGAAAATGTAACTGGGAATCGGTTCTCCGATTGGCAACGGTTTATTAAACGAAAGTTGTTTGGAATCAATGCAACGTTGTTTCTATGTCATGTACACATATATACCACATAAATGCACACCCTAACATACAAATAAACATATACATGTATACATTTACACTTAAACATATATATATATATATGTATATATATATATTATAAAATATATAATATATTTTAAGAAAGCTTCCTCCTTAAGCTTAAATAAGTCAACATATGCATACATGAGTGGATGGAAGTGATGTGCACATGGGGGAGGGGCTTTGGCCGTGTATTTTAAAGGAGAGGTGTGTTGGAGAAGTGTAACGGCCCGACTTTTTCTCCACAAAAAGTCGTATCATCATGAAGAAAGAAAGGGATAGAAGAAGAAAAGATAAGAAAAGAAGAAAGAACAACACAAAAGAATCTCACAGCGGAACGAATGAAATATAATATATCACATAAAATATTACATAGTATCATATTACATCAGAGTTACACTACTTATACAACACATATTAGACAGTTATAAACATCTGTCTAATTCATACAACTCAAGTATCACAGATACAGACACAACATATACACAGCGGAATCATCATATATCTACACGGTGAAGCCTTCTGCTCCAAATCTCCTCCAGAATTCGTCAAAGCTAACCTGAATCCCTCGACTACTCAATACAATATTGAGTACCCAAGAGTTTAATAAAACAGAAAATAAACAATTGGGTCAGACATGGGTCTGGTGTGAGTAAACGGGTTAAAGTTGTTTAACTTTGAAAAACCTTTGAAAGAAAAGGTATCTCGTAAGACTTCCCGCACATAAACACGGAAAAGTTTTTACCTTACGCTAACCAAAACATTTGATAGGAAATCCAGTTATATTATAATAGGGTCTAGGGTTTTCAAGTAAAATACAGAAATAGCTGAAATGCTTACATCTCACATTCCAACATAGTTGGGCACAACTAATACGTACGGCACTTATTGGATTTTGGATTCCATACAATGGCAGGGCTACTGGGGTACCGCCCGTCACAGTACGTGGCCTAGATCACCGTACCGAGGATTACGCCCGCTCCCCTGCAACACAAAGCCGGAACCATCCCTTACTGGATAATCCCGAACAAGATAACCCCGTAGTTGGCGCGACCAACCACACACTAAGCCGAAAAGAAAAGGGACCTCTAGACAGGGATCTATCTTGCTCTCAGTGGGTGCTACCCACGAAGCCTTGCTGCACCTCCCCTGTTTTAGCCATTCCCGGTTGATGAGGCTTGAGGTTACGATTACCTTTAATCAGAACATATCACTTAGAATGCTCATCGTCCGCCTGACGATGTGCTGAAAGCATTCAATCCATACAAGTTCGTTCCGGGTTCGAACGAAACCGAAGGCATTATCTCGTTACACTCGTTTTGGAATCACCCTCAGAGTTAACGACAATAACCCTTGCACTCTGAATTTTCATCTTCACTTGAGATTCACGACCTATCGTTAATTTGGATCGATGTGGTATTCGGGTCTCCAGACCTGGAATACCGGTATACGGAAACCCGATCCCGGTCTCATCGAAATCCAAAACGTATCTTTTAAGGCCAAGTTGTTTAAAGGTTTAAACATTTAAACTTATATTCTGAATGATATAAACAGATAGATGAATCACATTATCACAATAGATAATTCATATCAAACATTCATCTCACAAAGCAGCATATATCAGAGATATCCAAATCATCCAATATCAACCAATCACCCAATATCAATCAATCATCCATAAGCAGGTTTTGATTATCTCCAAATCAATTTAATCAATCTTTAAATAAATTAATTACTATTCTTTAATCACTTGGATTATCTTAATCCTGCTTACTATCATTAATTAATTTCAAATTAATTAATTAATTAATCATCTCTTAATGATCTTTCTTAATTAATCTCCTTTGATTAATTATACTTTAATTACCTTTTAGTAATTATCCTTAATCATATTCAGTAATTAACTTTTAATTATATCATTAATTACAATAATTAATGAACCTTTATCAATTAACTAAAATTAATTAATTAATCCTCAAATTGCTTTATTAATTAATTACCTTCTAGTTAATTAAATAATTAATCTTTAATTAACTACATTCATTAATTAACCTTAATTAATCATAGTAATTAACGATCTTGTAATTACTTATCTTAATTAATTACTTCTTAATTAATTATATTAACCTTGATTAATTAATCTAATTAATTAATCTTTAATTGCTTCATTAAGTAATTATTAATCAAATTAACAATTCATCCTTAATTAATTACTTTATTGATTAATTACTTTTTAATTAATTACACTTAGTAATTAATCTTAAATTAAACACCTTTAATTAATCACATTAATTAATTAACTAAAATAATTAAGTAATTAACTCTTAATTACTTACCTAAGTAATTATCTTCTAATTACTTCATTTAAATGATCTCGATTACTTTCTTAATTAATTACTTAACAAATAATTAATTCCATCATTAAATAATTCTTAATTAATTTCTTCATAATTAATTAACTCAAAAACAATTATATTAATTAATTCCTTAACTGATAACATTAAGTGATTACCCGTTAACCACCTCAGCTAATTACTCCCATGAGTAATTTTCCATTAATTACTTCCATAAGTAATTACATCTAATAATTAACCATTAATTACTTCATTAAGTAATTATACTTAATTAATCCATAATTAAGTGATTATTTAAAATTAAATAAACAATTAACTAATTATTTAAAATTAATTAAATAATTAATTGATTAACTTCTTATACTTCAAAATCCTTAATTAATTAATTTAGAAAATCATTTATCTTAAATAATCTTTACTTATTAACAAATCATAAAATCAAGTATTCTTAAGTTCATATCCAAATAATTTAACCTTAATCATCACAATTTAATTATTTGAATTAATCAAATCTTTAAAGACAAATTATTCTATTTAGTTCTCAAAATTTTAACATTAACCTTATTTGAAAATAATGCATTTAGAAATCAATTAAAATTTAAAACACTTTAAATTTTCTAATTTTTAACCTATTTATTTCAAATAGAATTTTAAAATTTTGTTTTACTTAAGAACAAAAACAATTTAAAACTTGAACTTGTTTTCTCCTTTAAAATTAAAAATCTGGTTGCTTATCAAAAACAAACTCCACAAATCTCGAGCAAGAACCCGAGACAAACGCTAATTTCCTTGAGCCTAACTCGTCTCACTCGCAACCAAGGCTGCTTCGAGTCGACTGCAAAACAACACGACACTATCTCGAGTTGCTTCATCTTCCCCAAAGCCCTCACGTCCCAGATATGCTCAAACGTGCACACGTGCACGTGCACGCCCTCGTCTCCGACCATCTCACCGCCGCGACATCACCACTTAGTCGATAATCATCTCGTCAATTCATCCTACCTTCCAGTTCCACGAATTCGCCAGAAAATCGAAAACGAGCAATTGAGGCCATAGGAACCCAAAACTTGATCAACAAAATCGCCTCGTCCCAACGCTACCGACCACTGGAACCCATGCCGACATGACCGAAGCTTCGCCTCATCCTCCTGCACTGATCCCTCCCATCGCGATCCACTCCAGTTCACCCACGATCACACAAAAGTCTCGACTACCCCAATGACCAAAACAGGTAATTTAACCCTAGTTTGTCATCGTTTCGCCACCTCGATCATTGATAAATCCAATTAGGATTTTTTCGATGATCACAAGACCCCCGACCACCTCCAGCATCAATCTCGACCCACTGATTGTCTTCGTTCACCAGATATTGACAGAAATATGTTTTCTGTTCAACTCGAAAAATCTTGACCAACCAAATCTTAAAAATCATGATTATACCACCTAAATTCACGATTCTCTGCCACGAATACGACTATGCAATCCAAATCTAAAAATAAATAAATTAAATTTTGACATATATGTGCATTTCACTGTTATATTCATTTTAAAAATTATCTATCGAATTTACAACCCTGGAACTATTTTTATAAGCTTTATTATACTTCAACAAACATCTTTCATTTATACCTCAAAGTCAAATATAGATTCTATTGTGAGATTTTGAATTTATAATATCAAATCATAGCCTGTAACAAAAGCAGAGAAGAAGATATAACATTTCACCAGTATAACAATTTATTCACATACATTCATTCCAATCATTCATGTAAACAATGCATACCATATCACTACACCATTAATCTCACATAACAAACATAGAAATAAATTTTACTGTTTTTAAAATAGTGTTTACTCACCTTTAATTTCAGAGAACAGAGCAGTTTTGTTATATTTCCTGGAATTGCATTTTTGATCTGAAGTTTAATTGTTGATGCTTGATCTTCTTGTTGTTTGCATTTGTAATTCCTGCATGCCTTATTTATGTTGAATCTGTAACTTGAATTGTTGCAGGTTGATTTTGTTGTAGATTGAATCATCATTTTTTTTTTGAATGTAGGTTGAAGTTACATAAATGCTTGCAGATTAAAATTCCAAGCTTGATTCAGTTGCTTGATCTCAGATTGAAGATGAAATCAGGCTCTTGACTTTGATTTTTGGTTTTTAGTTTTCTTTGATTACAGTTTGAAGATGAAAGAAAATAGATTTGAGAAAGTTTGAACTGAAGAGAAAAATAACCAGATTTCTTCTTTTACACCATTTTATTAATTTAATTAAATTTTAGAGAAAATAAAATTTTGCCACTTGTTTATAAATTAGACAAATGTCACAACAATACCTTCTCATCCTTACAAGTGTTAAAATCAATGCCTAATTATGTTTAAATCCTTGTCTTAAAAGTATTTATGTTTTCTTAATTATGTAATATGAATATGTATTGATATTTATGTATTTATGTAAATGTGAATTAGTACTAAATTTATTTATGTTTATATATATAAACCATTTAAATTAAAGAGATATTAAAAAGAAAGCTTATTTAAAACTATATATATTTATAACTATTTTATGCTAAGCACTTTAAAGAAAACAAAACTTTATTTAAACTATCATATTTTTAAAATAAATAACTATCTTATATTTTGAAAACAATTGAATAAATCTTAAAGTAACTTTTGAAAAATATTAATTTTAAAACAAAGCTTCAAATCACAATATATACATATATAATTTATCAATAGATTAGATTAAATTCAAAACAATCCAAATTATAACATATACCTACATATATATTACAATTTGAAAATTCATCTTTAAAACAAAACAAAAGATATTTCCATTCACAATATATATCAAATATATATATTATGAATAGAATAAAATTTATTAGCTTTGAAAATAAATCTTATCAATTTTAAATCAATATTGCCAGATTATAATTTATTAACCTTTAAAATATTAAATTAACCAATTTAAATTAAAATTATATAGGAAAATTATCGAACCAATTAAATTATCGATACTGATTAATAAATCTATATTGCCCAAAAACCCGGGATATCACATTCCTCCCCCCTTAAAATAATTTCGTCCCCGAAATTAAAAGCAAAGTTAATTTAATAATCCAGCAAAGATTTTAATTTCAAACACAAACCTATCATTCAATTCCTATCAATCAAAGCAACCAATCAAACAAACAAACCTAACTAACTATTCTGATACAAATCAGAATAGACTTCATAATACTATCTCGAGTTTCCCCGAGTATAAATCACCGGGAGACTCGCTCTACAGAAACTAAACAAACAACACCACTATAATCCAGAGCTTCTCACTTCTCTAGATCCACCAATTTGAACAGAACATCATACTATACTCAAGTCTAGCTCAACTTCCAAATGCAACCGAACTGCAGATTCAACAACCAATGATGAATCATACACGTATTCCCTCAAAGATACGTGAAATACAATGAATTCCAGCTATCTAAACTGGCAACTCAATCTTATCCAAACTGTTCTCTTAACCAGAGAAATCTTAACAACAATGAAGTTTCCAACTTCAAATTCCAAACTACTTATCTCATATCTACATAACTCAATAGATAAACCTGGTTTGCCCATCATCTTGATCAGCTCAACCTACGCTGATGCTTTCAGAAACAACTGGACCAAACAAACCAGTTTCTGGATCCTATCCAACAGAAAAGTCATCCAAAATCCGTCGAAATCTAGAACACAAGCTCTACTTCCCAAGCAATAGCAAACTGAACTCGCTTCCTTCCTTGTACAGCTGATACCTCGCTTCCGCTGCACAACTCTGATTCTGAAATAGATGAGAATACTGCTGATGATAACGGGTATAAACTTATCCAATAAATTCAGGAAACTTTGTTCATCAAATCCATAAAATCTTAATGACTCATCTGACTCTGTCACACATCCTTATAACAGAATCTAATTCAAAATTTAGAACTGACCAATCCAAATTTCAAAAATTTCTAAGCTAATACACCAACTCTGCTTCTCCAAGAATCATCCTACTACCAGACTAACTACCCAAAATTGCTTCTGGAACCAATACAATATGGAACTCAACTCCAGATGCAGACAAACTTCTGATTACTTCAGTAGCTCCTACTTCCACATGAGAATCCTCAGTCTCAAACAAAATATTACCTAAGATGAATTCCCAAACTAATCGCAAGTCACTTTTGCGATTCTTCCTAGTTCGGATTCCAAAGAAACTGTTTTCTCTTTACCAATTAAAACAGCCTTAAGCTTTTACAAACAAGGTAAACCATTCAAGAAAGACTTCACCATCTGCCCGGACTACTGTTAGAAGAACCACATAGATTCCGGAACCATCGAAGAAACGGACCATACTGCTGCATCCAAACTCTATCTCGACAGCACACCGAACACTCCGAGCTGCACTGCTACCACAGCTAACCAAGAACTTCTAATCCAAAGACTTCTCAAAACTAAAACCATCAACAAACCTCACAACGAACCTCCGAGATGGAAGACATCCCAAAAGAAACTCGGCTCCAAACCAAACGCCAATAACTTACTCTTCTTAAGGGAACAATGAGACCATGTCCGAAGAAACAATTAATCGACCTTAGTCCCATACTTTAAAATAGACAGAACTCTCTTACTCGATATTAGAGAATTCCTATACAGCCGAGTCTTTCCTGCGGTAGACATCAACTGTTCCTCCAATACCTTTTTAATCTTGCTCCAAAAAGAACACCTCCTTCGGGAACATCCATAGATACTGTGTCTTATCACACAGCTTCTCCTTCCTGAAGTCGCCAAGCTACCATCACTTACTTCTGCACAACTGATAGATCCAACTCTAGAAAATTTGCTCACCCGAGCTCAACCAATTTTACATTCCAATAATGGATTCCGAATCTTGAAAAGGATTTTCTTCAGAGATCCGAGACATCCTTACTCCATACTGCCAACTTACTCGAGACGATATTGGGTTTACAGTCTCGATATATACTTCCAACTTCAAACATTCAAACTCCAACTATTGGTAATTGTGTTACACACACTACCACCTTATCTACCTTTATAGCTTATATTGGAAAACCCGAACAGGTAACCCAATAAATAGGTAGAAATACATAAATATATATATTTAAAATGATAATTTTTTTTTTATAGAATTTATTTCTGGGTAAAATTATTTCATTTACCTTTTTAAAACAATATTGTGTCCGTTGGCCTGGTTCAAGTGTTTAGAGATCCCTATCAATAACGTTAGCTACTCGTATTGACCAGAATCCATATACCACTCAACCGATCAATTAACACAATATAAAACCATTTTTATATAACTAACAATTACGCGCTCTCAAGATAGACACCACTTCAGAGCCTAGGTATTCACTCAACCTACAGCTCTGATACCAACTGTAACGGCCCGAGGCAGTGGCGACCGGTAGGCTTTGCAACCATCCCAGACCCACCGTGGCACACAGTGATACCTCGAATTTGCTTTTACGGCCAGCCTCTCGACTCGCAACCAACCCTCACAAGGCCTTTACCTCTCAGGGACATGTAGGGGTAAGAGTCTCCCGTTCGCCACCAAACTGCGAAGCGAGAACCCCCTATCACGCTGTAATGTAGCAAACCCGATCCCGGTCTCATCGAAATCCAAAACGTATCTTTTAAGGCCAAGTTGTTTAAAGGTTTAAACATTTAAACTTATATTCTGAATGATATAAACAGATAGATGAATCACATTATCACAATAGATAATTCATATCAAACATTCATCTCACAAAGCAGCATATATCAGAGATATCCAAATCATCCAATATCAACCAATCACCCAATATCAATCAATCATCCATAAGCAGGTTTTGATTATCTCCAAATCAATTTAATCAATCTTTAAATAAATTAATTACTATTCTTTAATCACTTGGATTATCTTAATCCTGCTTACTATCATTAATTAATTTCAAATTAATTAATTAATTAATCATCTCTTAATGATCTTTCTTAATTAATCTCCTTTGATTAATTATACTTTAATTACCTTTTAGTAATTATCCTTAATCATATTCAGTAATTAACTTTTAATTATATCATTAATTACAATAATTAATGAACCTTTATCAATTAACTAAAATTAATTAATTAATCCTCAAATTGCTTTATTAATTAATTACCTTCTAGTTAATTAAATAATTAATCTTTAATTAACTACATTCATTAATTAACCTTAATTAATCATAGTAATTAACGATCTTGTAATTACTTATCTTAATTAATTACTTCTTAATTAATTATATTAACCTTGATTAATTAATCTAATTAATTAATCTTTAATTGCTTCATTAAGTAATTATTAATCAAATTAACAATTCATCCTTAATTAATTACTTTATTGATTAATTACTTTTTAATTAATTACACTTAGTAATTAATCTTAAATTAAACACCTTTAATTAATCACATTAATTAATTAACTAAAATAATTAAGTAATTAACTCTTAATTACTTACCTAAGTAATTATCTTCTAATTACTTCATTTAAATGATCTCGATTACTTTCTTAATTAATTACTTAACAAATAATTAATTCCATCATTAAATAATTCTTAATTAATTTCTTCATAATTAATTAACTCAAAAACAATTATATTAATTAATTCCTTAACTGATAACATTAAGTGATTACCCGTTAACCACCTCAGCTAATTACTCCCATGAGTAATTTTCCATTAATTACTTCCATAAGTAATTACATCTAATAATTAACCATTAATTACTTCATTAAGTAATTATACTTAATTAATCCATAATTAAGTGATTATTTAAAATTAAATAAACAATTAACTAATTATTTAAAATTAATTAAATAATTAATTGATTAACTTCTTATACTTCAAAATCCTTAATTAATTAATTTAGAAAATCATTTATCTTAAATAATCTTTACTTATTAACAAATCATAAAATCAAGTATTCTTAAGTTCATATCCAAATAATTTAACCTTAATCATCACAATTTAATTATTTGAATTAATCAAATCTTTAAAGACAAATTATTCTATTTAGTTCTCAAAATTTTAACATTAACCTTATTTGAAAATAATGCATTTAGAAATCAATTAAAATTTAAAACACTTTAAATTTTCTAATTTTTAACCTATTTATTTCAAATAGAATTTTAAAATTTTGTTTTACTTAAGAACAAAAACAATTTAAAACTTGAACTTGTTTTCTCCTTTAAAATTAAAAATCTGGTTGCTTATCAAAAACAAACTCCACAAATCTCGAGCAAGAACCCGAGACAAACGCTAATTTCCTCGAGCCTAACTCGTCTCACTCGCAACCAAGGCTGCTTCGAGTCGACTGCAAAACAACACGACACTATCTCGAGTTGCTTCATCTTCCCCAAAGCCCTCACGCCCCAGATATGCTCAAACGTGCACACGTGCACGTGCACGCCCTCGTCTCCGACCATCTCACCGCCGCGACATCACCACTTAGTCGATAATCATCTCGTCAATTCATCCTACCTTCCAGTTCCACGAATTCGCCAGAAAATCGAAAACGAGCAATTGAGGCCATAGGAACCCAAAACTTGATCAACAAAATCGCCTCGTCCCAACGCTACCGACCACTGGAACCCATGCCGACATGACCGAAGCTTCGCCTCATCCTCCTGCACTGATCCCTCCCATCGCGATCCACTCCAGTTCACCCACGATCACACAAAAGTCTCGACTACCCCAATGACCAAAACAGGTAATTTAACCCTAGTTTGTCATCGTTTCGCCACCTCGATCATTGATAAATCCAATTAGGATTTTTTCGATGATCACAAGACCCCCGACCACCTCCAGCATCAATCTCGACCCACTGATTGTCTTCGTTCACCAGATATTGACAGAAATATGTTTTCTGTTCAACTCGAAAAATCTTGACCAACCAAATCTTAAAAATCATGATTATACCACCTAAATTCACGATTCTCTGCCACGAATACGACTATGCAATCCAAATCTAAAAATAAATAAATTAAATTTTGACATATATGTGCATTTCACTGTTATATTCATTTTAAAAATTATCTATCGAATTTACAACCCTGGAACTATTTTTATAAGCTTTATTATACTTCAACAAACATCTTTCATTTATACCTCAAAGTCAAATATAGATTCTATTGTGAGATTTTGAATTTATAATATCAAATCATAGCCTGTAACAAAAGCAGAGAAGAAGATATAACATTTCACCAGTATAACAATTTATTCACATACATTCATTCCAATCATTCATGTAAACAATGCATACCATATCACTACACCATTAATCTCACATAACAAACATAGAAATAAATTTTACTGTTTTTAAAATAGTGTTTACTCACCTTTAATTTCAGAGAACAGAGCAGTTTTGTTATATTTCCTGGAATTGCATTTTTGATCTGAAGTTTAATTGTTGATGCTTGATCTTCTTGTTGTTTGCATTTGTAATTCCTGCATGCCTTATTTATGTTGAATCTGTAACTTGAATTGTTGCAGGTTGATTTTGTTGTAGATTGAATCATCATTTTTTTTTTTGAATGTAGGTTGAAGTTACATAAATGCTTGCAGATTAAAATTCCAAGCTTGATTCAGTTGCTTGATCTCAGATTGAAGATGAAATCAGGCTCTTGACTTTGATTTTTGGTTTTTAGTTTTCTTTGATTACAGTTTGAAGATGAAAGAAAATAGATTTGAGAAAGTTTGAACTGAAGAGAAAAATAACCAGATTTCTTCTTTTACACCATTTTATTAATTTAATTAAATTTTAGAGAAAATAAAATTTTGCCACTTGTTTATAAATTAGACAAATGTCACAACAATACCTTCTCATCCTTACAAGTGTTAAAATCAATGCCTAATTATGTTTAAATCCTTGTCTTAAAAGTATTTATGTTTTCTTAATTATGTAATATGAATATGTATTGATATTTATGTATTTATGTAAATGTGAATTAGTACTAAATTTATTTATGTTTATATATATAAACCATTTAAATTAAAGAGATATTAAAAAGAAAGCTTATTTAAAACTATATATATTTATAACTATTTTATGCTAAGCACTTTAAAGAAAACAAAACTTTATTTAAACTATCATATTTTTAAAATAAATAACTATCTTATATTTTGAAAACAATTGAATAAATCTTAAAGTAACTTTTGAAAAATATTAATTTTAAAACAAAGCTTCAAATCACAATATATACATATATAATTTATCAATAGATTAGATTAAATTCAAAACAATCCAAATTATAACATATACCTACATATATATTACAATTTGAAAATTCATCTTTAAAACAAAACAAAAGATATTTCCATTCACAATATATATCAAATATATATATTATGAATAGAATAAAATTTATTAGCTTTGAAAATAAATCTTATCAATTTTAAATCAATATTGCCAGATTATAATTTATTAACCTTTAAAATATTAAATTAACCAATTTAAATTAAAATTATATAGGAAAATTATCGAACCAATTAAATTATCGATACTGATTAATAAATCTATATTGCCCAAAAACCCGGGATATCACAAGAAGCTTGGAAAAAGTGGTGTATGCATACCTTCCTTTACACTCTTCTTTTTTCTATAAATACCCACCCATATCCTTCTTCATTCTTCACAAATTCATTCTTCTTCTTCACCATTCTTGAGCTTCTTAATGCTCTCTAATGGCTTCTCCTCTTTAAGAGAGGAAGGAGGGTTAAAAATAGTGGAGTGCTTAAGCACCAATCCGTTAATTACTCTCTAGCCTCTTCTTAACCTGCTTCTTTCTCTTCTCTTCGTTAATGGAACTTGGACATGAGTGATGGTGTTTGGGTGGTGGAGGCCTAGTGTTTTGGAGGTGATGGGAGCATGGGCCGTGACCAAGAAGGAGGTAGAATTGGTGGCCAAGCACTTTGATAGTGGTTGAGTTGTTTAGTGATGTATTGGTGAAGTTTAGTAATGATTTAGATAAAGTGTTGTGGTGACTTGAATGTTGGTAGGAAGTTTGGTTTGATTATGGTGAGTACTTATTATTTATTAAATAGTAAATAATATCTATAACTATTTTTATGTATGATAATATGACCATTTAATCTCTTAATGATTTTATATGAATGGTTGATAACTGAATGATTATATGGTTAATTATATAGATGTTGATATAGTTGATAACTTTGTTGTGATAAATTATGAGAAATCATAATAAAACAGTTAATTAATAGAAATGAATGCATATAATATGTGCATGGAGTTTATTTAGCCTCTTAATGGTTTTGAAAATATAAAGGTTGAAAATGAATATTATAATAATATAATATTATGAAATGTTTTAAAGTGAAAAAGAGATTTAACATGGAAAAATATTGGTTTAAATGTTTGAAAATGATTTATAAATATTTTATAAACATATGAAAGTGTTTTGGTGAAGTTTGAAAGGTAAATGAAAATTTAGTCAAAAACAGGCGCGTCGCGCAATAGCAGTTCGCGATTTCGCGCAATAAAAGTCATAGAAGTGTATAGAATGAAATTTAGCTCGGAATTCCTCGAGATAAGAATTTTCGAACTATTATATTTATAGTTTTCCAAAAAGGAAAGTAAATCGAGATTTCGATAAGTAGATTTTGAAATATGAGTAAAACAAGTTTTTGGAAAAATCACGGTTTTGCAGTTCGAAATCCATAAAAGGATTTCTTTGAAAATGATATTTTAAAATTGTTTAAAAATGTGGAATAAAGCTTATAAATCGTTTAAAATATTTTAAAGTGATTTGAGTAATAAAAATGGATTTCCAAATAATAAAAAGTTGTTGTGATCAATATAGCTTAAAAATCACTTTCGTAGCACTTTTCCGTAGTACTTTTCTATAACTTTTGAAATATAGTTTTAAACTTAACGATTCTTTTTCAAATCTTTTGAAAATGTTTTCAAATGATTAATAAAGTATTTTAAAGGTAATTTGAAGGATTTATGAAATGATTAAAAGGTAAATGAATTAGAGTCGATCGAATAACTTGACCGCCTTTTGGGTGTCAGAGAGATAGTGTCTAGGCTTGGTTTTGGAAAACCAGTTTCCTACTCTCTCTCTCTCTTTGGCTATCCAGGCTGGCCTGATCGATGGGATAGTAAGTTTGGTTTACTCAGATCAAAATTTCCCAAAGTATGAAGATAAAATTTTCCAAATTTAAATAAGTTGGTTTGCATAGAAATGATTTGGAAATGTTTTCTTAAATAAAAGGTGAAATGATTTGGAAATGTTTTCCTAAATAAAAGGTGAAATGACTTGGAAATTCTTTCCTAAATAAAAGGTAGAAGGATTTGGAATTCTTTCAAGGTAAAAATGGTTTTATTAACCAAATCATCTAATAAATGAGGCTTAATGATTCCATATACTTTGAAAAAGAGGAAGAAATAATTTAATGAATATATCTATGAGAGATATATATGAATGAATAAAAAGATGAATTAAATTGATTGATGATTGATAATCACATATGAACTTAACATCTTTAATCTATGATTGGTTTGGAGGAACCAGGGTTAGATCCGAGTACTTTCAGGTTTAGTTGAAGACACTTGGAGTTTCCAGAGGAGAGCTGGAGATCTTCATCTACATATGGACGTATTCTATTATCCGCTGCATATACTGCATTTGTTCTGTTTGGTTGTCAGTATTTGTAAGGACAGGGGCTTATAACTATCCAGGCTGAATCTAGGTTAGACTCTGGTATTGTATTAAAAATTTATATGTTGAAATAACATATGTTATTCCATTCGTGTGAAATTCCGTTCTATCTTTATTTTCTTTTTCCTCTAACAATCGGACTTACCAGCACTTGGATTTGCGGCACATTAACACCGAGGGTGTATTATTGTCGATTTTTTAGGGTCAAAAATCTCGATCGTTACAAAACACATCTTAATAGTTTCTAAAAGGAGGAATTAATTTAAAGGACAAAAATTTGTATATTTTTAGCCTCAAGGACACGACCTCAATATTTTAACCACAAGGACAACATTCTCCTAAAAATTAATCATAAGGACAAACATTCTTTCAAAATTATTCATAAGGACAAACATTATTTCAAAACTACTACCGAACTAAAAACTGATACCTAAAAACTGCTACCGATAACTACAAACTGATACCTAAAAACTGTTATCAATAACTAAAAACTAATACTTAAAGAAAGTTGTCCTTTAGGCAAAAATACTGAAGGTCTGTCCTTGAGGTTAAAATGCTGAGAAATTTTGTCCTTGATAATAATTTCCTGTTTCTAAAAAAATCATTTTCAGAATAATTCATTAAATTGATAAATCACCATAAACTTTCTTTAACCAATATCAAATGTGAAAACTTTCTTTATTAGTTAAACCTTTCTTTATCAATTAACACTCATTTATTAATTAAAACTTCCTTTAAATATATGTGTATACTTATATATATATATATATATATATATATATATATTCTGTTTACTTATACCAGTTTTAATATTTAAAAAGTATTTATATACTTATTCAAATGTTATGTATATTTAACAAAAAAATTACTACCTTTAAAATATAATCAAAGAGATTAAAACAGTTACTACCAAAACATTATTATAATGAACTTCTCTTTTTATAACATGTTAATTATAATATTTTCTATCTTTTTTATAAAAGGCTCTAATACTTATTATTATCTTTAAAATCTCATTATTAAAGATCTAAATATACCCATAAGATTTCTTTCAAAGTGTCATTCAAGGGTTTAAAAACAAATGTTGCTAAAACATCATTTACTACAAACCTAAAACCATTTCATTAATAACTTTAAATATTTATTTTAAAGATCAAAGCATACTCATGCTCATCAATTAAGATAATACACTTTGATAAAAACTGAAAACCATTAATTAATTTATCAACTAATGATTCACATTATCCTTTTAAACTTTAGAAAATTATATCTGTCGAGTAATTAAAAAATTATACCAAGGAACTGGGTACCACCAATAATATAGCATATTTTCTTAACAAGAAGGGAAATACTTAAGAGAAGCATTTACCATCTGAACACATCTCCTGCCCATTTTTAGTTACTTTCAAGCCACTCGAATCAATTCATCATAAGATAGTTTTTCTTTTTCAAATCCCATTTTAGAAATAATATTATTATTACTCCTTTTCAAAAATCATTCCTTTCAAAAATACTGGAATTTAAATTCTCTAAAATTCCTTTATAAAGCATGTTTTATAAATCCATTTTATAAAATCACTTATATAAAACATATTCATAAGATTTATTTTTCTTAAATAAATTCCTTTAATCTTAAACCAACATTCTTATTTATCGAATATCCCATAGTCAAATTGTGAAACTAAATTCATGAGGTGTTCGTACTTAAACTTTTAAATTAAACAACCCATCACTTAGTGATAATAACCGAGTATTATCCTTTCCTTAATCAAGTAATCTATAATATTTGGAAAATATTCTTCATATTCAAAATATAATCATACGTAAAATTATTTCGTTTAAAAATTTTCAAAACCAAAATCATTTATATATATCATTAACAAATGCGTGCTTATATATAATACTCTCAAACTCATTCTCGAGTGTTACTAACCCTGTCTCTAATGGATTACTTATCCTATGGTATTACTCAACCTATCTCTGATGAGACTACCCCACCAAAACCAAGATTCTCACTTAACCTTGCACTCTAATACCCATTTTCCTACCCTTTGAGTTGACAATAAACCGCACATGGCTAACTCAAATTAAATGAAAAGGCGGACAGTTAAGGGTAAGAAAGAAAATAAAGACATAATAGAATCTCACACGAATGGAATAACATATATATTATTTCAACATAACCTTTACAACGGAAATTAAAATACATTTATCAGAGTTAAACATGGACAATTATAACATTCTGTCCTTACAAATTGGGAAAACAATATTACACGAGTGTGGTGAAAACAGATAACAATCTTTAAAAGAATCTTCTAACTCCATGCTTCGAGCTCCATCCATATTTCTTTTATCTAAACCTTACTACTAGGCTTCCCGGGAAAATTAGGGCACCCAGAGTTTAAGGGAAAGGAAAATAAATCCGGGCCAGCCATGGGACTGGTGTGAGAACTCAAAAATATGCATTTTGAAAACAAAAAGGTAACTTATAAGTCCATGCTACACATAAACACGGAACAGGTTTTACCTTATGATAACTAAATATTTATTGCATAAAAATATGGGATATTATTTTTAATGACATTTCTTTGAAAAAATTTGCAAGTAAACTTATGAATCTTAGCCGAAATTGTTACACTGATTAGATTTCAACATACTAGCCACAAACGCAGTTTCTACAAACAAAATGGCATGCACTTATTGGAGAATGTATTTCCATACAAATGACCAGGTCAAGGGACTGCCTTCCGGTAGTACATCTCTAGAGGAATGTACCGAGGCCCATCTTATGGTCCTCTACCAACACAAGACCGACCAACCTCTTCCTAGATAGTACCGAATATGTCATCACCTCGGTCGTTATCGACCTATCCGAGAGCTCTCCTCGCATACACCTCATTAATTTAGTACTTGACGTCATAGCAGGAATACATATATCTAGAAGGGGATGATCATACCATAATGGTTGCGAACCATTGCATCTACCATGTTTCGGCCATTTTCGGGTGTGAGGCTTGAGGTGATGATTACCTTTCACATAGCAAATCATCTTTCCTCTTTGAATGCCACATTGTCATTCCATAATCACACAACTGATTTTTATAAACGTAAAACTCCTTAGCTCGTACGTCTCAGGAAAGGGTGTTAAGCTAAGAGAAGTTGCCTTCTCCGCCACCAAATAGATAATGCGTTTATTAAGATCATTTTATGTAATTAGAAATGCAACATCATACATTCATCTATACAATTTGTCCTGGAACATGAAAAACTGAAGGTACTCTCCTACCACATCTTGTTGAGAGTTACCCATAGGATTAGTCACGATTAGTCCTTGCAATGGATATTTCATAACGAATAGACTAATGCTACTATATGTATATTGGGAGTTTATCACCAAATGATCAACAAACAGTCCTTCATTTTGAAAATCCAAATATCATATCCATGTCTTCAATTCGAATACGTAAATTGGTTTGAAGTGGTATTCGGATAAAAATTGCCCAAATCCGACCTCGATTCTTACGATCCAATCATCGATAAAAAAGATGTTTCGTGAATAGGAAATCATTCTTAAATTGATTAAGTTCTTTTTATCATAATATCTTTTGGAGATATATATTTCTAAAACATTCTTTCCAATATATACAGAATCATTAAACCTCTCTTATCAAATCGTTTGATTACTTTAAACCCCATTTGAACTGGGAATAAATTAGAAATCATTTCAATTTTCCCTTAGGAAAACATTTTCAAATTATTTCATTTGAATTTTAACAAAGGTTTCTTAATTCAAAACTCATAATTTTGTTTGCTTAAAACCATGTTATCTAGGATGTTAATCCAAAACCCGTAAATATTAAGTGAGCAGAATCTATAGGAATCATCTAATTCTACTCAATATCAATTCCCGTATTCAACAAATACTATAGGCGGAATAACGACGAGATCACCTTTTAAATTCCATGAATAGTACAAGTTACCTCTTCGGGCTTTAACACCAAGTATAAGAAGATCATCTCTATACAATCAAAGTTGTGTTTAATTTAAATTTGGAATTTTTAATCTTTTTGTACTTAACTCATTACCGACATTTTGACCTTATATTTCCCTTGTCCAGGGAAGAGGTCAGGTGAGCCAGGGCACTGGTTACTCCTGGACATATTCTTTGTTTAAGCACTTTACATCTGGATCTCATGAATAGAAAAATCCAGTCTACTCGTCGGCTTTAGAGCCAAGATAAAATCACTTTGTTCGTAATGGCTTTTCTTTAAATCGTTAATTTAACCTCTTTTAAATAAGCTTATAAAAACCCTAAATCATTATTAAAACACTCAATTATCCATTTGAAAACATTTATAAAATATGTGGAAAAGAATCGTTAAGTTAAAACTAAAATTTAAAAGTTACAGAAAAGTGCTGTGGAAAAGTGTTGCGGAAAGTGCTTTTTAAGCTATATTGATCAAAATGACTTTTATCATTTGAAAATTCATTTTTATAACTAAAATCACTTTTAAAACATTTATAAATATTTTCAGAATTTATTTCTTATTTTTTTTTAAAAAAATATCATTTTCAAAGAAATTATTTTATGGATTCCGAACTACAAAACCGCGATTCTATCCAAAAAATTGTTTTACTCATACTTCAAAATCTACTAGTCGAAATCTTGATTTTCTTTCTCCGTTGGAAAACTATGGATATAATAGTTCGGAAAATTCTTATTTCGAAGATTTCGGAGCTAAATTCTATTTTATATACTCGTTTGACTTTTATGGCATGAAATCACGAATTGCCGTTACGCGACGCGCTTATATTTGACTAAATTTTCAGTTACTTTTCAAACTTCACCAAAACACTTTAATATGTTTATAAAATATTTAAAACTCATTTTTAAACCTTTTTAAAGAGGTTTAACTTCCCATATATATCAATTTATTAAAATAGAGGAAAGTGATTTCCTTTGTGCTTATCGACATGTATTTCCGTGACTTGCATATATATTCAAAAACAACATTAAACAACCACACTTGATGATTAAAGCATATTAAACATCCATTGCAAACATCATATCATCATCCAAGAATATAATATAAGTAAGAGTTTCTCGCCTTAGATTCGAACAATCCAACTTTAAATCAGCTATAACTCCGCTACCGTTTCACTGGAGCTTATGGAATCAATCCTAAGATCCCTAGATATTCACGGCCAAGCTTGGAAGGGGTGGAAGGGCTCGACATGGTGGTGATGGTTGATGGTCGTGGTCTTTTAAGGTGCAGAGGATGAGATTTGTCTTCGTTTGAAGTGGATTTGATAACATATACATGTGCATATAAATTTACTAATATTTTTCCATAACTTTTGCTTATTATTTTATTTAGAGGAGGAGGCCATTAAAGAGCCCATTAGAGCTTGAAAAAAAGATGAAGAAGATGGAAAGTTTTGTGAAAATGTGAATGAATGTATGCATGTATTTATAGTCAAAATTTTGCAAAATATCCTACATCACTTCACCTTCCTCCATCACCCATATGCCTTACTTCACCTCCATCATTTCCTATCATATTCTACACGTTGCCCCTTCCTCCATGTGTTGTGATGATGGTTTGTCCTTATGTTGACTTATACTTGCTTAAAGATGAAGTTTACTTAGATGTTTGTCACATATATGTAAGTATGTTGTATGTATATATATTATACATATCTTATATATATATATATATATATTCATTCTCATCATGTTGCCACCGCCCTACCTCCCTCCTCCACCTCCTAACACGGTTCAAGGTCACTTTATGCATAGACAAGGCCATGTGTCATGTACTTGGTTGACTTATGTATGCTTTAATGAGAAGAAAATGGAACATCTTATATATTTTTAACTTTATATACATAATATATGTGTTATGTATACATATATAGATATATGTATATGTTAAGGTGTGTATTTATGTGTTATATATGTGTACATGACACGTAAACAATGTTGCATTGACTCCGAACAACTTCCGTTCGATCACCCGCTGCCAATCGAAGAACCGATTTCCAGTCACATTTTCACTTATACATTAAATTACGTATATGTATGTATGTATGTAAATAAAATTTGAAAATAAATTTCTAATCATTTTATATTAATTAAAATGATCGTATTTGAATTATAAAACCATATAAATTAATATTAACAATTATTTACAATAATTGTTATTATATCGATAAAGCGATACCGATTTTTCTGATCTTTTCAAATCAAATACATATCTTCGTAAATTATTACAAATGATTTATTATCACTTTATAACTATTCAAACTGAATTGTCGTCATTTAAAATAATTATATGAATAATTAAAATAATTATTAAATCATTAAATCTCTAATTCATAAATCTATATTTAAATACGATACCATTATTGGTGATGACATAAATACATTTAATTATAAAAAATAAAATAATTAATTTTATTTCATATTCTTATTCAACTATAAAAATAAGTGTATGTATCCAGCTTCGTGTGCGACGTTTTACGGTTATAGAGCTGGTTATGATAAAATAGTTCGGACGTTTTATCGATTTAAATCCTGAGGAAAATATTTTTGTAAATATCTATTCAAAATAAGATTACTATTATTTATTATCACTCAAATCAATATATTTGTACTATCTTCCTTTTATTTGGATATTTTGAAAAATAAATATAATTTTTCAAAGTGATAAATTTGTGGGTCGTTACACTTTAAGTTCATGTGTTGCTGTCACCTTTGCTTCAAAACATCCCGGGAGGTTTCTCAGAATTTTTCGAACCATCTCCAACTATGTGTATGCTTTTTCTAAAGTTTTGGATTTGAATACTATATTTTAAAACCATTTGTAACGACCCGTATTTTTACGGATCAAAACATTCTAAAATGGTTGACCTTTGGTTGTATTGTTGTTAAGTCATTTCAGGTGTTGGCAGAATTTTTCTTAAGTCTTAAGTCGTAGCCGACTTAGGAAGTTTGGACGAGTTAAGAAATAGGTCTGGACGGGTTAATGACTAAGTGGTAGGTCGGCGACGACCTAAGGAAGATAGGGGAGTGGTTTAAGTCGGTTGATAGTTTAGGACGACCTAAGGGATTAACCGGGTTAAGGAAGTTAAGTCATAGGGTGGCTTAGGTCGAGTGACCGACTTAAGGGAGTAGCCTATCTAAGAAGTTGACCGACTTATAGTATTAACCGACTTAAGTATAGTAGTGAGATTTTGAGTCGGCAGTTGTTTAAGTCGTATAGCAGTTAAGTCGTAGACGACCTAAGGAGACTTGTATTTTGGAGCGACCTAGTAGTTAGCATGTCTGACAAGTTATTTGTTAAGTCGTTGCCGAGTTAAGGAAGTGGGGTTGACCGACTTAAGAGGTTAGGGCGACCTAAGGAAGAATAGTAGGCAGCCTAAGTATTCTGGAGTAGAGTTAGGTCGGCGACGACCTAAGGACATGTTGTGAGCGACCTAAGTGTTTGGGTGTTAAGTGTTAGGTCGGTAGTGTGTGTTGAGTTATGAGTCGATAGGTCGTCTCCTGTGTTAAGTTGTTGAGTCGTCAACCGACTTAGGACTTGGGTTTTGCGGCAGTATGATGAGTCTGCTTCGTTGGGTCGGTCTTATGGTTAAGTCGTTAGGTCGTATAGGCTGGTTAACTCGGCATAGCAGTAAGTCGTAAGTCGTCTAACTAGATAAGGCGCGTGCGCATTAAGTCGTAGTCAGGGTTCGTATATGCGCATGTGTTGAGTCGGAGGTTGCTAGGTCGGCAGAGGCTTAAGTGTTAAGTCGGCGCCGACTTAAGGAGATGGCCGAGTTACGACTCAGGCAGTTTTCAGCTATAAATAGGAGGGGTTGCTCTCACTTTTTGGGATCCGGATTTTGAAGCGACGAAGTGCTGCCATTTTGAGAGCTCGACTTCTACACTTCTTCACTTCTTTTCTCCACTCTAATCTAGTGCTTCCATCCATCCAAATCGAAGACCAAGATTGAAGATTCAAGAGCTTAGATTGAAGATCTTCATCTTTTCAAGAGAGATTTCTTCATTTGAAGCGGATTTGTGATAGATCAAGCTTGATCCTTCGCTGTCCAGATCTGAAGCGTGTTGATTTGGGTTTGTTTAGGTGATTTGGTGAGTGGTGATTATCTCTCACACGGATCCAAAGGAGTATATCGGATTGTTGGCTCGATTTGGTGTTAAAATAGTGATTTCCATGCATTTTCTTCATTTTATGTATAGATCCATATAGATCCATTGTTCATGATGATGTTACATCCATTTTATCATATGTTAACCTATGCAAGTTCATTCATCAAGTTTGTAGAGATATGATCCATGTTTCATACTATTTGGACTTTCAACTCTTTAATTACGAAAATGCCATTATTGTTATAATTGTCTACTTAGATCATTTTAGAATACTTGATTGCTTGGATTGATGTTTGATTTGATTGATTGCTATGAACTAGATGATTGATGATTAGATTAGATCGAAGATGATTCAAAAGCTAAGGGAAAGGCTCTTGAATTGGAAAAGCTGCTTGTGGCATATGTAGCGGGATGATGAAGCTCTTATGCCTAGATTTGATGATGTGATGATGAGACGAGGCTTTGCGAGGATGTAATGAAGCGAGGCAATCATATGATGAAGACTTGGTCTAATCCAGACGGGATCATTCCAAGCATGTTGATAACTCGGTGATATGATTCGAGTTGAGGATAATGAATGGATATGAGAATAGTCATCGAGGAGGATGACTAGGAGGCTTGGATAGCATCGTTGTTGAAGGTTCTAGCATGCTCTAAGCAAGAGTACGTTTGGGCAGATTCGATAGTCCCAACGGCCAACTGTTGATGGTCGAGTACTCTGGGCAGATTCGATAGTCCTAGGCACGGGCTGCGACGACGTGCGGGAGTTATGTCTAGAACCGGGGTTTTCATTAGCCCTTGACGGACGGCTGAAAGAATGTGCCGGTCATTCAATTAACGGTGATATCGAAGCAACGATAACAGTGATAGCCAGAGTCATGGATGATTGGTTGTATCGTCATTCGGACTCAAGAGCGGTATTTTCTGGGTGCTTATCTGATTTAGGCCTTGGTACTTGGAAAACATCGCCCTTGACTCGAGTGATAGTAGTTTTACTTTAAATTGTATGCTCTGCTATGGTTGCTTCTGCTTAGTGTGCGTCTGGGGGCTATCACTGTAGAATGAGGTTGGAGTGGGAGGGTTGTATTCCTATTCCTTTTCCTTTATGCTCTTTTGGTATGTTGTTAGTTAATTTATTGCTCACTAAGACTGTTGTCTGACTCAAGGCTTTATGTTTTAATTCTTATTGCCTTGGGCTGTTCGTCCATTTTGGGACGGGCAGACTAGGTAGCAGGTGACAGGTGCTGTTCTCTTCTCACGATGCTGATATCGAAGACGAGCTGGAGGGTGGCATATTATCTTCTTATTATATGTACTGGATATTCCGCTGTTTTGTATTCTCTGAGAGATTTGTAGTGAGGCTTGATGTATTGACTATGTGGATGCTTGTATTCAACTATTATGGAGTTTTTATATGATGTCATTTTGTTCTGTAAAGCTTCACTATACATATGTTCTATTGTATTTTGTCCATGCGCTGTGAGTAATACGATAGATTTTGTCGTTTTGATATTACCTTGACAATCGCCCACGGTCGCCTGGCACACTTTACAGCGCTCTATCCTTAGATTTGGTGCAGGGGTCATGGGCGGTCGTCACATTTGGTATCAGAGCATTGGTTAATCGATTTTACCCAACGCTCGCCGTCGTAACTACGTATGAGAGACGTAATTGTATTTTGATGGATGATTACTATATATAATATAGTAGCTTAGCAGTAAGTTAGTCCTTTATGCAGTTGTTTCTCTAGATGTTCTAATCATTCCTTTTTATAGATATTGAGAATGAGTCGAAGAGGGAGACCAGCTGCTAGGGAAGGCCGCGCTACTGAAGAGACTGCTGATTATGCAGCCATGTTCGAAGCTATGATGACTTCGATCATGAGAAGGATACCAGTTCCGGGGGCAGCAGTTGATGTTGGAGTTCAAGTCCAAACTCCGAAACCAGTGGATTTTGCTAAGTTGTGCAAGGATTATACTGCTCTTGGAGGGAAGGTTTTCTTGGGAACAGAATCAACTATCGAAGTCCAGAGATGGATAGATGCTTGTAGAAGGATCTTTGGTGATTTTGGAATTGATGATGCAACTAAGAGGAAGTTGGCATCAAGACAGCTTCAAGGGAGAGCTTCTGATTGGTGGAACTCTATTACCATCACTACTCCAGAAGAAGAGATTACTTGGGAGCAATTCCAAGTCAGATTTGAAGCTAAGTTCATTTCTACAACTCAGAAGTCTGTTCTGTTCAAGAAGTTCGTGGAGCTCAAGCAGGGTGGGAGATCTGTTCTTGAGTATGTTTCTGAGTTCGAAGCTTTGTCCAAATATGCCCGGTCATATATTGAGTCTGCTTATCAGAAGAATGAGAAGTTTGTGACTGGCTTGGATAGTTATCTTGGGAGACAGTTGGTGGATCATTTGGACGATTCATTTGAGAAGCTTGTGGAGAAAGCTCTTAGGCATGAGAGTCTGTTTCCTAAGGAAGGACCTGTTGTTGCTGTTACCAAGGGAGAATCTAAACCACAGCAGGGTGGAAACCAGAAGAGGAAGCAGCAGCAGCAGAAGGGTAAGGATGGCCAGAAGAAGCCGAAGGGCGAGGTGACTTGCTACAATTGTCAGCAGAAGGGCCATTTCTCTAAGGATTGTAAGAATCCGAAGGCACCAATGAAGTGTCACAACTGTGACAAGCCGGGGCATTTCAGGAAGAATTGTCCAGAACCGAGGAAGGACAGGCAGATTGTGCAAGCCTATGCTTTGGGGGCTGTTCCGTCGTCTTCGAAAGCTCCTACTGCTGAAGAGAAGGGAAAGAGTGTGGTTGTTCAAGGTACTCTTTTCCTATGTGGTATTCCAGTTAGAGTTTTGTTTGATACTGGAGCATCGCATTCGTTTGTTTGTAATGAACTAGTAGGCCGGTTAGATTTGAAGCCGGATATTGTTGATAGGCCATTGGTTGTGACTAATCCAGTTGGGGGTTCGTCTTGTTTGTGTATGTTATGCCGTGGTCTAGTTGTGTCGAGTCATGGTTGCTCTTTTGTTTGTGATTGTTTTGTTCTGAACTTTGCGGGGTTCGGAATTATTTTGGGTATGGACTGGCTTAGGAAGTATGCGGCTAAGGTTGATTGTGAAAGGCTGGAGGTGACAGTCGAGAATGTGGAAGGGCGAAAGATTGTGATACGATGTAAGCATGAGGAAGGCGTCTTCATGAGCTTCATGTATTCGCTAGTTGTTCCACGGGATGGACTGTCTTTAGTGCCAATCGCAAATGGATTCGAGGATGTCTTTGACGAAGTCAAAGGGTTGCCGCCGCATAGAGAGATCGAGTTTCGTATAGATCTAGTTGAAGGAGCCAGACCTGTTGTGATGCCTCTTAGGCGGATGGCGCCTAAGGAACAGCAGGAGTTGAGGGTGCAAGTTGATGATCTTTTGCAGAAAGGATTCATTCGGCGTAGTGTGTCCGAGTGGGGTGCACCAGTTGTGTTTGCAACCAAGGCAGATGGATCGTTGAGATTGTGCGTCGATTATCGTGAGCTGAATAAGGTGACCAAGAAGAACAAGTATCCATTGCCGAGAATAGATGACTTGTTTGATCAGCTTCACGAAGCAAAGGTGTTTTCTCAGATGGATTTGGCAACGGGATTTCACCAGTTGAGAGTAGCTAAGGATAGTGTGCCGAAGACTGCTTTTAGGACACCATCCGGTTTCTTTGAGTGGCTGGTAATGCCGTTTGGATTGACTAACGCGCCAGCATATTTTGTGGATCTTATGAATAGAGTGTTCAGAGATCAGTTGAACAAGTTCGTACTTGTGTTCGTGGATGATATTCTGATTTATTCCAGAACCGAAGAAGAGCACAAGACGCACTTGCGTATTGTTTTGGAGGTCTTACGGAAACATCAGCTGAAGGCTAAGTTTTCGAAGTGCCACTTCTGGAAGAGTGAAGTGAGGTTCTTAGGCCATGTGATTTCTGGAAGTGGAATAGCGGTTGATCCCGCTAAGGTGGCAGCAATCCAGGATTGGGTTAGACCTAAGAATGCATCTGATGTGAGAAGTTTTCTTGGATTAGCAGGATATTATCGACGGTTTATCAAAGACTTCTCTAAGATAGCTGCACCATTAACAGGATTGACGAAGAAGAACCAAGTGTTCAGTTGGAATGCTAAGTGTGAGCAAGCTTTCGCAATCCTGAAAGAGAGATTGACGAGTGCTCCTGTTTTGACTATTCCTAGTGGGAATGATGAGATGGTGGTTTACACCGACGCATGTGGTACTGGACTTGGAGCAGTGCTGATGCAGAAGGATAAAGTTGTTGCGTATGCCAGTCGACAACTGAAGCCGCATGAAAGGAATTACCCAACTCATGATTTGGAGTTAGCGGCGATTGTTTTTGCTCTGAAGATGTGGAGACACTATCTATTGGGAGTTCGATTCGAGTTGTTTACGGATCATAAGTCGTTGAAGTATCTTTTCTCCCAAAAGGATTTGAATCTTCGGCAGCAACGTTGGCTAGAGTTTTTAGCATCATATGACTTTGGTATAGCTTATACTCCGGGAAAAGGTAACGCAGTGGCAGATGCGTTAAGTCGAAGACATGTAGGATTGGGAGCCATGTTTTCAGAATGGAAGAGTCTCGAGTATTTAGCTGGATTTGACTTCAGGCCTAGATGTGAATTGAAACCTGAGATGTTGGCAAACTTATCAATAAGACCGACTCTTGTGGAAAGGATTGGCGAGAGTCAAAAGCGAGATGATAAGCTTGTCAAGATTATCCATGATTTGGAATCTGGATTGGATCCAGAAAAGGATAAAGGATTCGAGGTCGATAGAGAAGGTTGGCTTCGAAAGCAAGGACGACTAGTTGTTCCCGATATAGATGAATTGAGGAGTGAAGTTCTGAAGGAAAGTCATCACTCGAAGTTGACAATTCATCCAGGTGGAAACAAGATGTATCGGGATATGAAGAGGACCTACTATTGGGAAGGTATGAAGAAGGATGTTGGAAATTTTATTTCCAAGTGTATGAACTGCCAGTTGGTTAAAGCTGAACAGAAAAAGCCAAGTGGATTGCTTCAGCCATTAGGAGTTCCTACATGGAAGTGGGAACAAGTGTCGATGGATTTCATTGATGGATTGCCTAGAACCAGAACGGGAAATGAAGGGATTTGGGTCATTGTGGATCGTCTGACTAAGAGTGCACGATTCATTCCTGTTCGATCGACTAGGACTGCATCAAAGTTGGCTGAGTTGTATGTTAAGTGGATAGTTCGATTCCATGGTATTCCGAAGAGTATAGTGAGCGATCGAGACCCGTTGTTCACTAGTGGATTTTGGAAGAGCTTCCAGGAAGTTTTGGGAACCGGGTTGTGTTTGAGTACAGCTTATCACCCTCAAACAGATGGTCAGACCGAGAGAGTCAACCGAGTTTTGGAAGATCTTCTTAGAGCATGTGTTTTGGACTTCGGAGGATCATGGGAAGATCACCTTCATTTGGTGGAGTTTGCATACAACAACAGTTACCAGTCAAGTATTGGTATGGCACCATATGAGGCATTGTATGGAAGACCGTGTAACTCTCCGACATGTTGGTTGGAAACTGGGGAAAAGTTGATGCTTGGGCCAGAGATGATTCGTCAGACTTCAGACTGTATAGAGATCATTCGGCAACGAATGAAGGCAGCCCAAGATCGTCAGAAGAGTTATGCTGATAAGCGTCGAAAGGATTTGGAATTCGACGTTGGTGATATGGTTTTTGTGAAGATTTCTCCTCTGAAGAATGTTATTCGATTCGGGAAGAAAGGAAAATTGACTCCGAGATTTGTTGGACCATTCCCGATTATTGAGCGAATTGGAAAGCTCGCTTACAGATTGGAGTTGCCAGAGAAGATGTCGGGTGTGCACAATGTTTTTCATGTATCTTATCTACGGAAGTATGTGCACGACTCGAATACCGTGGTTTCTGCTGATAGCTGTGAAGATTTCGAAGTTGATCCAGTTGATAGAAGACCTCGTAAGCCGCTTCGTGTTGTTGAAACTGACACGAAACAGCTCAGGAGGAAGGTAGTTAAGTTGCTCAAGATACAATGGAGTGATGATGATAACGACTGTACGTGGGAGGTGGAAGAGAGGATGAAAGCAGCTCATCCTGAACTCTTCAAGGTATGGCCCTAAGGTGTCGTGTCATCTAACGAAATTGTAACTTGTTCTAAGTCTTAGAATTCTGTACGCTAAGCTAGAATTGGATGCATGGTTTATTGATTGTCATGGATGATAGGCGTACAGAATAACTTTGATTGCCTTGTTTGTTTGGAATTTCGGGGGCGAAATTCCTAAGGGGGAGAGAATGTAACGACCCGTATTTTTACGGATCAAAACATTCTAAAATGGTTGACCTTTGGTTGTATTGTTGTTAAGTCATTTCAGGTGTTGGCAGAATTTTTCTTAAGTCTTAAGTCGTAGCCGACTTAGGAAGTTTGGACGAGTTAAGAAATAGGTCTGGACGGGTTAATGACTAAGTGGTAGGTCGGCGACGACCTAAGGAAGATAGGGGAGTGGTTTAAGTCGGTTGATAGTTTAGGACGACCTAAGGGATTAACCGGGTTAAGGAAGTTAAGTCATAGGGTGGCTTAGGTCGAGTGACCGACTTAAGGGAGTAGCCTATCTAAGAAGTTGACCGACTTATAGTATTAACCGACTTAAGTATAGTAGTGAGATTTTGAGTCGGCAGTTGTTTAAGTCGTATAGCAGTTAAGTCGTAGACGACCTAAGGAGACTTGTATTTTGGAGCGACCTAGTAGTTAGCATGTCTGACAAGTTATTTGTTAAGTCGTTGCCGAGTTAAGGAAGTGGGGTTGACCGACTTAAGAGGTTAGGGCGACCTAAGGAAGAATAGTAGGCAGCCTAAGTATTCTGGAGTAGAGTTAGGTCGGCGACGACCTAAGGACATGTTGTGAGCGACCTAAGTGTTTGGGTGTTAAGTGTTAGGTCGGTAGTGTGTGTTGAGTTATGAGTCGATAGGTCGTCTCCTGTGTTAAGTTGTTGAGTCGTCAACCGACTTAGGACTTGGGTTTTGCGGCAGTATGATGAGTCTGCTTCGTTGGGTCGGTCTTATGGTTAAGTCGTTAGGTCGTATAGGCTGGTTAACTCGGCATAGCAGTAAGTCGTAAGTCGTCTAACTAGATAAGGCGCGTGCGCATTAAGTCGTAGTCAGGGTTCGTATATGCGCATGTGTTGAGTCGGAGGTTGCTAGGTCGGCAGAGGCTTAAGTGTTAAGTCGGCGCCGACTTAAGGAGATGGCCGAGTTACGACTCAGGCAGTTTTCAGCTATAAATAGGAGGGGTTGCTCTCACTTTTTGGGATCCGGATTTTGAAGCGACGAAGTGCTGCCATTTTGAGAGCTCGACTTCTACACTTCTTCACTTCTTTTCTCCACTCTAATCTAGTGCTTCCATCCATCCAAATCGAAGACCAAGATTGAAGATTCAAGAGCTTAGATTGAAGATCTTCATCTTTTCAAGAGAGATTTCTTCATTTGAAGCGGATTTGTGATAGATCAAGCTTGATCCTTCGCTGTCCAGATCTGAAGCGTGTTGATTTGGGTTTGTTTAGGTGATTTGGTGAGTGGTGATTATCTCTCACACGGATCCAAAGGAGTATATCGGATTGTTGGCTCGATTTGGTGTTAAAATAGTGATTTCCATGCATTTTCTTCATTCTATGTATAGATCCATATAGATCCATTGTTCATGATGATGTTACATCCATTTTATCATATGTTAACCTATGCAAGTTCATTCATCAAGTTTGTAGAGATATGATCCATGTTTCATGCTATTTGGACTTTCAACTCTTTAATTACGAAAATGCCATTATTGTTATAATTGTCTACTTAGATCATTTTAGAATACTTGATTGCTTGGATTGATGTTTGATTTGATTGATTGCTATGAACTAGATGATTGATGATTAGATTAGATCGAAGATGATTCAAAAGCTAAGGGAAAGGCTCTTGAATTGGAAAAGCTGCTTGTGGCATATGTAGCGGGATGATGAAGCTCTTATGCCTAGATTTGATGATGTGATGATGAGACGAGGCTTTGCGAGGATGTAATGAAGCGAGGCAATCATATGATGAAGACTTGGTCTAATCCAGACGGGATCATTCCAAGCATGTTGATAACTCGGTGATATGATTCGAGTTGAGGATAATGAATGGATATGAGAATAGTCGTCGAGGAGGATGACTAGGAGGCTTGGATAGCATCGTTGTTGAAGGTTCTAGCATGCTCTAAGCAAGAGTACGTTTGGGCAGATTCGATAGTCCCAACGGCCAACTGTTGATGGTCGAGTACTCTGGGCAGATTCGATAGTCCTAGGCACGGGCTGCGACGACGTGCGGGAGTTATGTCTAGAACCGGGGTTTTCATTAGCCCTTGACGGACGGCTGAAAGAATGTGCCGGTCATTCAATTAACGGTGATATCGAAGCAACGATAACAGTGATAGCCAGAGTCATGGATGATTGGTTGTATCGTCATTCGGACTCAAGAGCGGTATTTTCTGGGTGCTTATCTGATTTAGGCCTTGGTACTTGGAAAACATCGCCCTTGACTCGAGTGATAGTAGTTTTACTTTAAATTGTATGCTCTGCTATGGTTGCTTCTGCTTAGTGTGCGTCTGGGGGCTATCACTGTAGAATGAGGTTGGAGTGGGAGGGTTGTATTCCTATTCCTTTTCCTTTATGCTCTTTTGGTATGTTGTTAGTTAATTTATTGCTCACTAAGACTGTTGTCTGACTCAAGGCTTTATGTTTTAATTCTTATTGCCTTGGGCTGTTCGTCCATTTTGGGACGGGCAGACTAGGTAGCAGGTGACAGGTGCTGTTCTCTTCTCACGATGCTGATATCGAAGACGAGCTGGAGGGTGGCATATTATCTTCTTATTATATGTACTGGATATTCCGCTGTTTTGTATTCTCTGAGAGATTTGTAGTGAGGCTTGATGTATTGACTATGTGGATGCTTGTATTCAACTATTATGGAGTTTTTATATGATGTCATTTTGTTCTGTAAAGCTTCACTATACATATGTTCTATTGTATTTTGTCCATGCGCTGTGAGTAATACGATAGATTTTGTCGTTTTGATATTACCTTGACAATCGCCCACGGTCGCCTGGCACACTTTACAGCGCTCTATCCTTAGATTTGGTGCAGGGGTCATGGGCGGTCGTCACACCATTCATACAACTCCTTTATATTTTCATCTTTCACCGTTACGAAATTCTTGTATTTATTGTTATATATAGCTAGATGAGATTCCTTGACTTGCGATGTACCTCAATGAGTCATCTCAAGCGTATGGCAAATTCATACGTAGTCACACAATGAGAAACACGCTTGTATTCAATTTTATCCAAGGCACGGGTAATAGAATTCATAGCTTTAGCATTTGACCGATATAGACTAAATTCATTTGCATCCCACTCATCATTTGCTTAGGAACTTCATGACCATCTATATTTACTGTAGTCAGACTATAACCAGTTTCAACTATATCTCATGCATCTATAGTATCTAGAAAAAAATTCATCATAGTTTTAATCTTAAGCCTAGAACCCGGCCTCAGCTCTATCCTCGAGTTGAGAATTTTCCGAACTGCACACTATAGCTCAATCTTAAACTAGAGTTTTGTAATTAAAAAGTAATTACAATATAAAAAAGCGAAACCTTAAATTATAATATAGCTATTTAATAACAAAGAGGTCGTCCCAATTTAAACAAAGCGGTCTTCAAATAAGTTATCTCGTTTTCCTTCTTCGTTCCAAAAGTTTATCCCTTTTTTTAGGGCTTCATCCTGGAAGCCTTCAATTTTGTCCTCGATTAATGAACGTTCGCCTTTATCTTCTTGTCGATTGAATTCTTCAATGCCCTGGTGATTCACGACTTTGGTTGCTCAGTGGTTCGGTGCATCTCTGATTTTAATTTGGTATGACTTTAGCTTTTCTGATTTTTGATATCGAAATCGACTTCAAGATAAATTGCCAATGGTTCCATATATTTTGAATTTTTGTTTGAATATTTCGCCTTCGATTTTGACTTTAATCGTGGCTGTTGATTTTTTTTCGATCGATTCCTTTTGGCTTATGGTATTGAGATCATTGACTTGTTCATCCCTGGTATGTATATATATGTTGACTTCGGCTTGAATTGTTCAACTTGCGGAAAAAAATATTTGTTGTTGCAAACCTATTTGGGCATGCACCTCCAACCGTGTTAATTTCTAAAATCTTTTCCTGACTGATTTTGAGGAATGAAGCATATATGTGTATGTATATATGTATATGTATATGTATATGTTTGAAAAAATGCTTTGGATGATGTATATTTTCTAGTCTGTTTTGTTTGTGCACTTGAAGCTTGTTGAATTTTCTGTCCTTTTGTGTTTGGTTGTGCACTTGCATGTTTTCACCTATAGGATTGTGCATGAACTTGCTGCCTGTATGTGTATGTGCCTACTTCTTGTGTATGCTTTGAACTCTGGTGAGCTTGCCTTTTGCTATTTTTGACTGTACCTTTTTTACGTGTATGTCTTATGCATATGCATTGTCGTTGTGCACCATGTTGCATCTTCACATATTTGCATTTACCTTGACCATTTGTATCTGTTTTGATGCTTGTTGTTCCTCGCTGTATGTGCATTGGTATATGTTCTGATGTTGCACATGTTTGTGTTTCCCCTTGTGTACTCTTCTACTTGCATCAGTTTGCATGACTTTACCTTGTATTTGCTTTGTGTGCTGATGTTTGGTGCACTTGCCTTGTGCTTGCTGTCTCTTTGTGCATGCTGTGCGTATTCACTTCTTATTAGTGCAGATGTGTGCTTTGCCTTTGTTTTGTAATTGTATGTTCAACTTTTCTAATTTGATGCACATTGCCAGAACTATGTACTTGAATTTGTGCACTTGTATTTTGGCCTGTCTTTGTGGATTCTGAACTGTTTCCAACCTTTGATTGTTTTTGCCCTGATCTTGACTTCTTGTGCACTTTTGATGTGTCTGTCCTGAGCACTGTGTTGAGCCTAAAGTACAACTTGGGCTTGACCTTATTGTTCTCCGTTGTAGGCTGCTTGTCTGTGTGTGCGCATGTTCAAATATGACGTGATGCACCTTGACTTTGATATTATATAGTTTGATTTGTTTTTGTGCATGTGTAAAATGTGCACACCTATTTAGTTTTGTATGTGTGCAAGTGTAATATGTGCACAAGTGTATGCATAGCCTTTTTAATGTGTTTGCTTATTTTAATTTCTCGGCCTTAAGACACGTATAGTGATACGTTGTGCATGTTGTAGGCTATTTGTGCATATTATTGACTTGATTTTAAATTTTGGTTCCACATGAACATATTGTACTGGTCCTTGAATATACCTTTTGTACTGATCCATGTTCGTATTTTTTGTACCTATTTAAAATATGAAAAGAATAAAACCAATAAACCGAGGCAATATCAAGTTCAAATATATTTTTATTTTTATTTTTGTAGTTTTAGTTTGTTTGTTTTTTATTTTTGTTGCGTTGTTATTTGACAAAGTAGATCATTGAAGAAAAACAACTACAATAAGAAGATAAAAACCGTATTGTATATGAACAGCGTAAAAACAAATTATTGTATATGAAAAGTGTATTGTTGTAATTATTTATACTAATAAAATATTTGTTGAAATAAAATTTCATTTGTTAACTTCTATCTGAGATGATGTAATAGTACTTCAAAAAACACTCTCATCTTTCAAAGATTTTACACGCACACACTCTCTTCAAATAAATTATAAAAATATTTCGAAAGCAATTCAACACAATTTCCACTTTTAATCAATTTCGAATTCGTTGTTCGGTCAATATCAAAGCAAGGCAAGGACATATATATAATGTTTTTAATAAGAAGTTCTGAATCCTAAGAACTCACACTACACCATCACCACAACTGTATCACAAAATAAATAAAAAATTCCACAACGGGAACAAAATTCAGGCAGTACCATCGTCAAGACAGCGCTGAACGTCTCAAACCAAAGCACAAACTGCATAGATTTCTCAAGCCAAATTTCTTGGGAAGAAGCCCTTTTGACTGACAAAAAGACTCCCCAGGATGATCGAATTGGTAATGTTGGTCTTAACACCATCCTAGAGTCTTTTCAATTCAAAAAAAGTTCCAACAACGAAGATTCGAATCTCAGCAAAATTTCACCAACCAAAGTAGCAACAATTCATCAATCGTCAATAAAACACAGTATCCGATCATCGCCAAACAGCTCCCAAACATAATCCATGCAACTTTGATTCACGCGGCGGCAAGTAAAGTCGTATGAAAAAAGGAAACCAGTGACTACATAACAAGGCTGATAAGTAATGTTAACGCGCGCGCGCACATATATATATATATATATATATATATATATATATATATATATGTGTATATATATGTATATGTATATATATGTATATATGTATATATATGTATATATGTATATATGTATATATATATATATATGTATATATATATATATATGGTAATTTACTGATTGAAAGGCTATAGCAGCATTGGATTAAAGGAATACTCTATTATTGATGAAAGCTGCTAGAAGCATTAATTAATAAGATAATGATAATTCAAATATTTGGAGGCTGAAGCCAAACGGGTGGTGGCCACTTTAACAATGAATTTTGAGGCATGACAAGCTCAATGCTTCGATCATCAAAGCAGTAGATGCCAATGTCTCTTCGAAACGTTCTCATCCTATGCGAGCTGTCCATGGGAGGGCTATCGTCCGAAAAGTAGACAGAATTGGGTTTGAGATTTGGATTATCCTTGCAAGATACGCAAAGGGGCACATTGCCTCCCACGAAAAGAGCATACTCTCCTATACTCTTAACGTGTATCAGTTTTTTCTTTGCAAAATCAACTTTGTATACCCAAATCTTTCTAGTGAGATAATTGCCTTTTGGGTAGCATCCTTTTCTCCTTCTCCGTACATGCCATATGTCACCCCATGGTGTCTGTACAAGGTAAAATGCGTACTCGCAGGTATTTGAGGCGAACTTTCGATCTTGAGGAACGTATATTACAGGTGCTGGCACAACATGGTTTTTTCTACTAAAGTCCCAGCATTCGACCACTCCCGACCAAATAATAGTGTACACTTTAGCCTCATTGAGGTCGCCTGAAATTGCTTCTCTGGACTGTTCATAGTCAGTAAGAGTAGTCCACTTCTTGTCCCCACATCTTGCGTATGCTATGCAATAAAGGCTAGGAAGCATGACCACTACAGTGTAATCATCCTCTACTTTTCCACCATCTCCACAACATACCAATGTTGCTTTTCCATACGAAGAATATCGAAGTTCTTCTGCAGTGAAAACTTTGTCATACACTTCATCCTCGTTATCTTTACAACGGTACTGTGTGACTTCACCGTTGGCATCGTGTGCGATTGGAAGGAAGTTGCCGAATGTCGTAACCGGAGGAAGATCAATTTGTATCCTTGTGAATGGATTTACAAGTGAAAGTTCTGATTTTTCATCGGCTGTAATCAACCAACCATGCGCTGATCCTAAAAACATCCTCTTGTGCAAAGAACGGCCAGGTTGACTTCCAATCTTTAACTCCTTTTTATGGGACATGTTGTAGAAAACAGCAGTATTTGGTTCCTGTTCTCCTCCAGAATACATTAACCATGGAGCTTCATCACCGCGATTATGCTTGGCGACTGTGTATGCATGACGCCAAGAGCGACAAACTGAAGAAAATATTATTAAATCATCAAGTGCCAATCCCTTTGAAATTAATATGAGCATGTCCAAAGGAAGTTCCGACCACATGTTTATCTATATGCTTCAAACTTCCTGTTTAAGTATCAAACAGGAAATCAATTAAAACCAATACGCAAATCATGTCTAATGCAGCACATGGAAGTGGAAGGAGGTTTCATAACACGGAGGTTGGCAAAATATAGGAATAAGGTTGGCCTACCAATTAATTTTACATTGACAGGCAACCAACATGCACTTCACTGGAACTTCACTATATGCATGGGACTTCATTCTAAACCACACGCTTCATATTATACGTCCAACTGACCTAAGATACAACACACTTCATATTAACATCCAACTGATCAATATGCTAGACGTTCTCTCCAACAACTATTTTATTCTGTATGCACTTAATTTATTGTGTAATTACTGTCATAGAGTGAGGTACATGACAAGGATATTGCTCTTGTTCGGACAGTTTATTACCATTACCTGTATGTGATGTATAGCTTGCATAATTTTTTCAACCTTCAATTGATGATTATACAGTAATTAGATTGATATATCTCTCGAAACGAGGAGCAAA
This sequence comes from Allium fistulosum, assembly GCA_030737815.1. NCBI lineage: Eukaryota > Viridiplantae > Streptophyta > Magnoliopsida > Asparagales > Amaryllidaceae > Allium > Allium fistulosum. Next base: position 860,480,349 of record CM060907.1, read on the forward strand.
TACAATAGTACAGACATTTCATTAAGTTCTAAAAACATAAACCTTAATTTCTAAATGGTAAAATGTACCAGGTCCTACAATATTTGCATACTGTCTATAGATTCCATATTCCTCAAATATGAAACATGGGATCTAGGAAGTTATTTGGTTGACAAATGGATTTTTTTTGGTGCCTGGTCGTAGGTTGACAAAATCAGTTCATGCCCGTGTATTCTACTTAAAAATAATAATTTTTTTGTAGTTGCAGGCTGACAAACTCAACCTTTTGTGTATCTTTATCTTATGTATGAAGATTGGTTGATGTAGATGGCAGCGTAGTGTCCGTTGAGAAAACGGTGTGAGGGAAACCTCGTAAAAATGGAGATTAAGGAGGAATCGGTAAAAGTTTGAGCTAATCAAGCGCCGCTATTACAAAAGCAAATAAATAAATTAGAAGATGCGGTGGTGTTTTTATCTCGAAGAAATGGCGTGAGCTGGATTAAATAGGGGTTGTGGGCTGGACTTTAGTTTCGGCGGGCGGGCTGTTTTTTTATTTGTTTTTGATTTGGGGGTGTAGCTTGTACAAATTTTGTAAATACCCTCTCTTTATCTTATACTCTATGTATATATGATATCCCTGGATATTTTTCCTGCGTTATCATAATTTAAGAATTAAAATACTCCACTCTCTTTGATTCACTCAGTTCTTAAGCATCCTTCATTTGATTAACTTTCCATCCAAATTCAAATCTCGCTTATCATATTTATCTAATATATTTTAGAATTACTCAACTCTCACTGGTTCTCTCTGTCAAGAAAGACCCATGAAATCACACTATTTCTATTTTATTCTTACATACTAAAATCACGAAGTTCAATAATATGGTTTTACTTTTTTTCCTTTCGGGTATCTTTTCTTTTTTCTTTCTATTTTCTATCTTCTTTTATGAAAGAGTGGTCACTCAACTTTATTAAACATTAAACAAAATCCATACAAAAGTTTGTTGGGAATTAACTATTATAGATATGCGAGATTATCACTATGATGGTCGACAAAATGAGCAAGGTATAAATATACATGAGAATATGTTTACAGTAATTTGTATAGGCAGAACCAGCTAGTGGGTGATATTACATTAAAATATAGAATATGCGGATGCCATAGATGTTGCATAACATGTCAATTGAGCGATGTGCTAGGGGCTGGCTGGTGTAATTTAGTCAAGGAGTGGAGGTATGTGTGGTAATGTGATTGGGACGAGACTTGTATCTTGAAAGGATGATGTTGTTGCATGTCAGGATCATGTGACTGGGAAGATACTTGTATCTTGACTGGGACAAGTATAATGTAGATAAGGAACGAAGAGGTATTGCATATGTTGCATACATCGAGCAAGGATTCACTTCAGCCATGAAGCTATCCATCGGTAGCTAATGAAAAGAGGCTGAACATGGATGGGCACTACAGTCCATAAATAACTGAAGCTGCAGTATCAATGGAGAGAGCCGATCAGTTATAATTGCAAGATGAAGTGTATAGAGTAATTACGCAGCAATGAACATAGGTTGAGCGTGCACTGAATATGCATGTTGATGCATGTTGAGATGCAGAAGATAGAATGAGGTGCGCTGAAGTGACTCTAACGTGGCTGTTGATAGGCACTCTTGAGAAGATGATATGCTGCAATGGAGTGTGTAGATTGAAAGAGATCACTGCTATGGGTATATTGGGTTTGCGATAGTTTAGATGATATGATAATCTATACTACAGTAAGTACTGATCTATTGAATTTATTCTTATAGGTAACTGTCTTTTAAGCTTAAAAACTAAATGCTCTTTGTTATCTATGTTTAACTGAAGATATATGTTTATACACACATAGAAGTATATAAATTGATATTGATTAAAGCTTTATATAAACTAGGGATAAATCAGAACCTAGATGTTAGTTAAGGCTACGTATGAGTTGGTGAGGATACATGTACACCCTCCCCTTATATATGTGAGTGTGTGTAATTATATATATGTTAGCAAAATGTTTTTTTTATTAAATTCAAAATAATGTAGTTATTTACCAATCAATGCATTAACTTGCACTCCTGAGTAAAACACCAATCGTGTATACAGATTGATTTTTCTACCATAATGGATCAAACTCAAATCTTATACACACACACACACACATACATACATACTTCTACATATACCAATACATATTTTTTTAAGACAATACATGCATGCATGCATGTGTGTATGTATGTCTACATGTAATCAAAATTGTCTCCTGAATATAGAAACCAAGGAAAATTACCTTTGCGCATTTGCAGTTCTTATAGCAAATAACTTTTCTAGAATGAAGATAGGGGTTATAGTAGAAGATGGATATAGTGAAGGTCACATTTGCACTATTGCTACGATACAGAGATAAATGTTTAAATGCTTATACATTTGCACATTTGCTACCCTATCTGCATTTAGATCAGTTCTTAGAACGTGTAATTGTGCAAATAGATCATTTTAATTTGCTCATAGCTTAATACAAAATAGCCTAAATATGATCCTTAATACCATTTTCTACAATAGACAAATAGGGTTCATACTACTAGGGTGCCCTAATATTTTTAATTGTATAAAGTAGTTAAGATACAAATATGTATTTAATAGTGATTGATCTGGAAAATAATTTTTAATCGAGGTTGACCAATGTAGTTACATTAACAGTTAATTGAATATACATATACATATACATACACATAGGCATATGCATATGCATATGCGTATACATATGTGTGTGTGTGTATTCAATTATTTCTAACTACAAGTAGGTTATATGTAGTTAATTTTTTTTTAAAAAAGGGCTAAGGCACTTAATGATCACTATAAGGTGAACATTTTATATATCGATAAAATGAGACTAAATAAGAAATGAAGATATTTCGGAAAAGGCGGATCAGTTGGAAGTTTGGGACATTATAAGCCGAGGCGTGGTAGTATCAAGATAATCGATCAAATCGATACAAGTTCGTCGGTTTGTGCGTCTTCGTGTTGAGTTTGTCCAAAGATAAATGTATCAGGCAATGGAATAAACCATAGAAATGGAGTTATTATAAATATTGTTAAAAATACGTTGGTTACGTTCAATTCATAAGCTCTAGCTTGTGATTAAATAGATTGAGTCCAAAGTTTTCCTGGTCGGTAGGATAAAGTTTAATCTAAATTTATTCCAGTAAACATAAGGAGGTGGTACAATATTCGCAATATTTATATTGTAGCCTCTAAAATCTTATCGATGATATATTAGGAGTGTTAACTGAGTTTTTAACCAGAGAGAATTCAATGGGAACTAGAACACCAACATCAAGTCAAAACAGCTCAAGAATCAACCAAAAGGACCAAAAGAAGAAGCTAAGAGAGACCCAAGAGGAAAGATGCAAAAATAGGCTAAGGGGATCCATAAGGACTGTTCATGGATCCTCCAAACTTCTTGTATCATGAACCAATATCTTTTCTAAGGATATCTACTAAGTTTTATGATATTCCAAGCAAGCTAGTTCGAGAAGTGAGCATTCATCTGATTCCAGTCATAGTTCAATGCAACATGTATGTGAATTATCATTAAAACAAGCCAACTCGTTATGAAATTACATGGGGAGCATTTACATAAGGCAATAAGCAAGATCCAAGTGAAATGATCAAAAAATACTTTAGCTACATGGATCGCTAGCAATCCATGCCTTATGGATCGCTAGCAATCCATCAAGTTAGACTGGTTCAATGCAAACTTTTTATAGCACCTTCGTACCATCAAGTATAAGCTTCTGGTAAAGCGGCCTAGCCCAATAGCTCTCCAAGCCCTATAAATACTCACATATCTACAACATAAAGAGGGTCTTGGGACTAGCTGTTGGAACTCTGCTGAAATTAGTGTTCACTCTTCTCCTCCCACACAGCAGTCATTTAAAGGTTTACTGTAATTCCCCAGTGAACCCTTGCACTTGTGACTTGATCTAACTTAGGAGATTCAATCACATTGTAATCTAATTCCGCTTGTAATAGCAGTCAGGATCAGGCTTCATTAATAGTCGAACCACTATAAAAATCTTCTTGTTTCTTTACTTTTTCTGAGATCTACAATTGATTTTTCTATTTTATTTTCCTTAATGAACAGAGCTGGTGCTTTCACACTCAATCCAAGACGTTGATCTATTTTTGGGTTAACATTTTGGTGCTTTCACTGAGAACCCAACTTAGGCTCAGATCTAGCTATCTACTTTGGATCCGATAGGTCTAGAAGTTAGTTCTTCAACCTCTGCTTAGAAGATTTTCCGCGAAGAGTTAATGGCACCGAGAAGAAAGAGAACTGCTTTTGGAAGATCCATAGGAGCTGTAATAGCTGGAGAAGAAACTAACCCCGAGCAAGTTGAAATCAACGGTGTCAATAATCCATTAACTAGAGCAAATTTTGGAGCCAACATAGGAGATCGGGTACCGGGATCTTCTATCCAGCATGAAGTTGTAACTAAAGATGAACTAAATAAGATAGTTGATGAAATTAATCAAAAGGCCAAAAAGCTCTTATGGAAAAATTAAATGCCCTCCTGACCTTGCAATCACTTGCTGCTCCGAGAACCATGCCAGAGCCCACATCTGCCACGGAGCAGGAAAACTCTTCTGGTTCTAGCCTAAACATGAGAAACGGAAAGCGGCAGCAAAAAGGAGTAGTAGATGGAGCTATAGGAATCATCATGGAAGGAACCACCAAATGCAAAGCAGCCCCCCATGAACTTGAATCTGTGGATGAAAACCACATGGGAAACTATAGCATGGATCTCTCTGACTCTGAAGATGGTGAACAACTTGATGACAACAAGTTGAAAGAAAATAATAACGCACTCAATACTGGCAGAGAGGCCCAAACTTCCCCTACTCGACCAACCGCAAGCCAACAGAACTTTGATGGAGTGACTCTCCCGAAGACAAGAGAGTCCAGGCTTCAACCCACTTAGCAATATCATTTGCAAGATCAAACCCTTGGTGTGGTCACTAAAAGCCAACCTGCGGACTACTGGACATCAGAAGCATATGTCGCGGACATGATCAAGTGCCTAATGGATGAAAGTAAGAATAGGAGAGATGATGAATGGTGATCCGCTCTAAGTGGACTCTCTTCACTAATGACATTTTCAATGAACAATATCCTAAAAAGTTCATTATGTCGACTATTCCATCCTAAGATGGAACTAGAGACCCAAAACCTCACTTGTACAAGTACAGTTGGTACATGGATGGAGTGAATGCTTCAAATGCTATTCGATGTAGTTGTTTTCCAATCTTTTTGGAGGGAATTGCTTCCATGTGGTTCGCTGGGCTCTCACCTAAATCCATCTCCACTTACGGTGAATTAGCAACAAGGTTCCTTGATCAGTTTAGGCTTCACACGACATAACCAAAAGACGCGATGTCCTTATCGAGCCTGTTCTAGGGACGAAATAAATCTTTGAAATCCTTCATGAGTCGGTTTAACACCATGGTCACTGAAGTAAGTAACCCTAATGAAGATATGGTCTTCATGGCCCTGGTCTGCGCCATCCATCCCGACAATGAATTCGAAAAATGGATTAAAATGAAATAACCTACCACCGAGAAGGAATTTAATCGAAAGGCAAGCTAGCACTTGAGATTGGAAGAGGCAGAGGAGCTGGAAGAAAAACCCGCTAATCTACAACTAACCAACATTATGCACAATGGTATGGCGGTGGACCAATACACAAATACCTCCAGGACCGCTGCAGCAAACGCGGGAAAGGATGGGAATCAGAAAAGGAAGACTTAGAGTTCCAACAAGCAAAACGGAAGTAACAAGCGACTTAAAGGTTTGAGGCCCGAAGACTACACCCTGCTCAATGATACTCCAGAGAACATCTACCTTGTGACACAAGGGCGCCTAAAAAGGAAGTGATTGAACAGCAAAAGTGTTCCAGAAAGTACTACTGCTTCCATGAAACACATGGTCACAACACGAACGAGTGTCGTCACTTGAAGAACTTGATTGAAGAACTGATTCAGGAAAACAAGCTTCGGTAGTATGTGAGGAAACCACAAAATTCTTACCAGCCTATAGCACCCCAAGCTCCTAGAGACTGGGAAAAATGGTGAAGAGGGATCTAGACGAATCGACCAGAGACTCATCATCGAAATAATATCTGGGGGACCTCATCCTGCATAAAGGAGTTGGGAAGAAATGGAGCGATATGTAAGCTCACTAAGATACGCTCCGAAAGGTTTGTGCTTCGTGATCAAAGATGGAACTCCTAGCAAGCAGCAGAGAACCCTAAACGATGACATAGTATTTCGAAATTGAGACTCTGAAGGAATAGAAGCTCCAACCCATGACCCCATGGTCGTGCCAGTAGGAATCAGACCAACCGTGGTCCGACGAGTATTGGTGTCAGTGCTGATTCTATGAATATCCTTTTCAAACACATGTTTGATCAGATGAAGATCAGTATAAAAGACGTATCCGCTTGCCGAACAAAGATCCAAGGATTCACCAGCAAACCTAAGCAACCCGTCGAAATAATTGATTTACTCGGAGAAGGTGACCGAAGAGTCATCCTCACTTAAACCTTTGTGATTGTAGATGAAATATCCGCCTACAATGCTTTCTTGGCTCGGCCCGCTTTGGCAGATTTCAGGATTGCTTTAGCGTAGTGGTGTCTAACCATGAAATTTCTGACAGAGAATGGAGTTTGGGTGATCAAAGGAGACCCAAGTGCCGCTAGAGAATGCTACATTGCAGAACTATGCGAGTTTAGAAGAAAAGAAAAAGGGAAGAATGTGGGGAGAACTCTCCACATTCGTGAATGTAACAAGTAGCGACTACAGAGCCACCCCTGGCTTGGGGACAATAGCCGATTCGATAAGGCTTTAGACCCATGAAAGAAGGGTTCAGGGGAGGAATGGGTAGCACCAACTGAATTGACAGTATCTGTCCCAATTCATATGGATGACCCAACACGGGTCCTGAAAATTGGATCACATCTTGGAAACAAGATGCGATTGGAACTCATCAAATTTCTTCATGCCAACTTGGACATATTCGCTTGGACATATTCTGATATGTGTGGGGTTTCACCGGAGACTGCATGCCACACACTTAATATTGATCCCAAGTATATACCAATGAAGCAGAAGATACGCAGCCTAGGACAGAACGGTCCAAAGCACCGAGAGAAGAAGTGGATAAGCTAATGGTGAATGGTTTTATCCGTGATGCAACCTACCCCGAATAGTATCCAACCTGGTCTTAGTTAAGGAGTCCAATGAAAAATGGCGAACTTGTATCGACCGCTGGACAACTTTCCTCTTCCTAGAATCGACCAACTTGTGGATGGGACATCTAGACATGAACTACTATTATTTATGGATGCATATTCATGGTACAACCAGATCATGATGCATGAACTTGACCAAGAAAATACCGGTTTTATTACTGATCTAGAATTATACTGCTATAAAGTGATGTCATTCGGCTTAAAAAATGCTGGGGCAACCTACCAATGACTAGTCAATGCCATGTTCAAACATCATATATAGAAGTTTGTGTAGATGATATGTTGATTAAATCATGCACAGCTGCAAATCACTTGGAAAACCTCGTCGAAGTGTTTGAAATACTCCATAAATATGGAATGAAACTCAATCCACTTAAATGCCACTTCGGGGTAACCTCTGCAAAGTTCTTAGGATTCATTATAAGTGATAGAGGCATCAAAGAAAATTCCGAACAAATTACCGCTTTACGGGAAGTTGAGGCCCCAAGGAATAAGGAGTTACAAAGCTTGAATGGAAAAGTTGCACCACTAAGTAGTTCATCTAAAAAGCAACTGATAAATGTATACCGTTATTTGACGTGCTAAAGAAGAGAAAGAAGAACTTCGAATGGATTCAAGCTTGTCAAACTGCATTCGAAGAGGTGCTGCGATATATGGAAACCCTGCCGATCCTGCCCAAGCCGGTAGACGGAGAAGACTTGTTTATCTACTTAGCAGTCTCGTCCTATGGAATAAGTGTCGTGCTCCTACGTGAAGAAGTTAAGATGTAGTGACTCGTATATTACATCAGTAAACGATTTATTGAAGCCGAGAAGAACTATCCTAAACTGAATAAACTAGCACATTGCATCTTGATCACATCCATAAAATTACGACCGTACTTTCAAGCACACCTAAACAAAGTGCAAACTAATCAACTCTTGAAGCAAGTGTTATACTGCCCCGAGACCTCTAGACGGCTTATCAAATGGAACATCGAATTAAGTCGGTATGAAATCACATACCATTCTCGAAGGGCGATTAATGGGCAGGCGCTTGCAAACTTCATTGCCGAGTTTATGACATGAGATAATGAAGAAGATATTACTCTAGAAGTGGAGACACGTTGGAATTTGTTCGTCGATGGTGCATCTAACAACATCTGCTCGGGGGCAGGAGTAGTGCTCGAAACTCCCGAAGGACGATCTGTTTGTTATGCCTTATACTTGGAATTCCCTACAACAAATAACAAAGCAGAATACAAAGCATTGATAGCCAGATTGAAAGTTGTGAAGGAACTCAGGATAAAATCCGTACACATCTATAGCAACTCTCAACTAGTCATCTTCCAAGTGAAAGGAGAATACCAAGCTCGGGAAGAGAACCTTGCCCTGTATCTATCTAAAGTGCAGGGACTACTGAGTGACATCAAACATTACACTATAACTCATATCCCGAGGGAACAAAACATGAAGGCAGACTATCTAGCCAAACTGACCAGTTCCAGAGAAGCTCAATTCTTGGGGGTAGTCCCAGTCGAAACTCTGACCGATACAGGCATAAGTGAGATGAATATCGACTGGATTTTTGAAACAGCCGAAGAACCAAAAACATGGATGACACCGATCAAGAATTACCTGCTCAGAGGAATAGTCCCTGTAGATAAGAATCAACAAAAAAGCTCCTTCGGAAAGTACCACGGTTTGTAGTACAAGATGGGATGCTCTACCGAAGGGGATTCTCTACCCCCTTGCTCAGGTGTGTGAGCAATGATAAAGCCCAAAGAATCCTCAGGGAAGTTCATGAAGGCGATTGCGGAGATCACACTGGGGGGCCAAACCCTCGCAAAGAAATTTCTCTGATATGGGAATTTTAGCCAACAGTAAACTACAATGCAATAGATTATGCCAGATGGTGCGACCAATGCTAAAGATTCGGCAAGATCAAAAGAACTCCTTCAACAGAGCAGACATAGATGGTCAGCCCATAGCCATTTGCAATCTGGGGAATCGATCTGATTGGTGTATTATCAATGGCTAAAGGAATAGCCAAATATGTTATCGTTGCTACTGACTATTTCACCAAATAGGCCGAAGCGGAACCGGTGGCCACTATTAACACAAAGAAAGTTATTAATTTTGTCGCTAGAAACATTATTTGCAGCTTTGGAGTGCTAAAAAAAATCATCACGTATAACGGGACTCAATTTGAAAGCACTGAGTTCAAATACTTTTGCAAACGCTTCCAAATCGAGAAAAGCTTTTCCGTTGTTGCACATCCGCAAGCAAGCAGACAAGTGGAAGCAGTGAACCGATCATCAAGTCCACCATAAAAAAGCGGCTAACTAAAGCTAACGGAAATTGGGTTGATGAACTTCCAGTTACGCTATGAGCTTACAGGACAACACACAAATCTACAATCGGACGCTCCCTTCCTTCGCATATGGTTTAGAAACAATGATCCAGTCGAGCTAGAAGTCCCCTCCCATCGATAGAAAAACTTCAATCAAAGGCAAAATGAGCAGCTCCTACTCGAGTCACTCGGTATGGCCGATGAGAAGAGGGAAGAAGCCGAGTTAAGGATGGGTGCTCACCAGAAAAGGGTCGCACGATATTTCAATTACAAAGTCTGTAACCGCACTTTCAAAGTAGGAGACCTTGTCCTCAAATAGGTCTACCTTATACCAAGAATGTGATGACCCGCCTTTTTGGTCAATTCAAGTTGACATTAAACCACATATGTCTGACCCGAATCGTTTAAAAAGACGAATTATCAAGGGGTTTTTTACAAGAAAAGAAAAGAAGAAGAGGAAAGAACAATATATAGAATCTCACAGCGGAAGGATAAAATATAGTAATAACATAATTACAAAGTTGTTTATCAATATACATTTGACTCCATTTCAATATTATCAAAGTTGTACATTTAACTGAACATACCAATATAATGCAACGCAATAATAGTAGTGAGTACGGTCTTCCAATCTCTGTCTTCCTCTTCAAGTATAACGTCTTCGAGAACTGAAACAATTCGGGCTGACCCGAGCATAATGAAAAGACAATACACTAGAGTCGGGACTATATATTCTTATGTAAGTAAATTCAAATCAGGAATAAAGACTCAGTAAATAAGTGATATTACAGGATGAAATCTAACTCCTCTATTATTTCCAACTTATAGCCCTTTTTGAAAATAATATCATTGAAACAAATTCCTAGTTTTATATCAAAAACTATAAAACAATATTATATACATTTTCAAAAAGAATAATAGTGTTGCTATTCCCCAAAATCTTTTAAAATCATTTCCAAACACCAGGTTTTAGTCCTCGAAATTCTGTTCGTTTTATAAAACATTTTTATAAACCGTTATACAAATCACTTTTATATAATATAACTTCAAAATATTCATTTTCAAATATTTCTATTTATTTAAACATTTCATAAATTTTACTTTATGAAAACCAACTTTAAAAACAATTCCATTGACGTCAAATTATTATAACTAAAATAACAATTTAAATGAACCGATATTATCGCTAAACACCTTTTAGTCAAATCGTAAAATAAACCACAAGATGTTAGCCTATAATTATTTTCTACCCAGCCCATGCATATGAATGATTAATTGCTCATAAACTAGTCGAGCAAAGTCAATAATCAATAAATAATAATCAGTGCTCATAAACTGGCCGAGCGTAATCCAAACAATCAATCAACAATAATAATAAATTTTGAACACATCTATAACCAATGATAAATTTATCTATTCAATTTATAATAGTAGAATGGGTTTTGTTCTGCTATAAATTTATCTATTCAATTTATAATAGACTGAATTTCGAACATATTTTGACATAAAATAAATTGCATTGGCCTTATTTCAATGGACGCATTTCAAATATCTAGTTTTTTTGCCAAAAATTTATTTTAAAAAATAATTTTTATTTCAAACTCTTCGTTAAAATCCTTATTTTAAATCGTTGAAAAATTCAGGTTGTTACAATCTTCCCCACTCAAAACTTTTTATCCTCGAAAAGAGCGGAATAAGAGAGCATAAAGGTAAACAGAAAGATAAAAAAATTCTTTTATAACAAAATACCTTTATATCGAAATAATTTTATATGGAAAATACTTTTGATAACTCGATGTTTCAACAAGTTTATCCTCTTTCTTACAAAATCTGGCAATATGTTGATCAGACGTAAGGCTAGAAATCTCTAAGTACTTAGCAAACTCATTTTAACACCCAGTGAAAATACTTGGAAACCTTTAAAACAGATATGGAAAGTACAATCCAATCACCGAAATCAAACGAACTGGATCGTCGTGGAACATAGTTCCGAAGGTCGTTCTCTCGCTAAGTCGAGAGGACAAAGCGATGCGGCCTCAGGCGACATTAGCTAGTCACTGCCCCACGACTTACGCCATGACGTCCAAAACAACCATAGATCGCAGATACACAATGGTTTCGTCTGGTTCCCCCAGGAAACATCCGTACCTATGAGCAATCACTGCTCTATGAATTATGCTATGCAATACACTCGCATGGATAGTAGTCTACTTAATAGTAATACTGGTGGTTATGTCGCTATCGCCCACAGACTCAAGGCAATCATCTTCCCCCTCGAATTACGCCATGTGGACCATAGATACACAATGAATTCGCCTGGTTCCCCTAGGAAATATCCGTACCTCAGGACAATCGCTCTACCCAGGCGAATTATGCCTAAAAAGACCATATATCGCAGTTACACAATGGTTTCACCTAGGTCCCCCAGGTAACATCCGTAACTGTAAGCCTTCACAGCTCTGCGAATTTCACTATGTAGCCGAGTCAAAGGAAACTCATGAGTATTATGTCTGAACAACCTATATCGATTAGGACCCATTTCTGGATCCACCCAAGTCCATCTAGGATCAAATCAAAGAATCAATATAATGTATCCCCAATGTGGCCACAAAGTAGATAGTCAATAGATGGTACTTCCCATATCTTCAATTTCAAAATGTATATCATACTACACATAATACCTTTTCAAATCATCAATTTCGAATATATCATTCTTATATAATTCCATTATATATAAGATCATCGCTTTTCAGATCGAGTACCTTTCAAAATCAATAGTTTTTGAATTAACTTCATGCTTATAAAGTTCATTTTATATTAGTTCGAACACTTCCAAATTAATTTTTTTTTCTTTTATTTTAGAATCAAAGGTTCTCGAAATCAGTCAATTTCCAATATCGGTCCAATTTTAGTTTCAATTTCACCAATGATTTCAACAATCATTTTTCAAATTGAATATTATTCAATATTCATATATTTTAAAATTCAAATCATCATTTTTCAGAATTTACTTCAGTTTCATATTTTACATAAAGTCATATCTATATAAAATCAACTTCCTTTCTAAAATCACTTCGTAAGTAACTATGTTTTAAAATCACAATTTCTTTCTAAAATCAAATACTTTACAAAAATCCTTTATACATAAATAACCTTATAATTTATTATTATTATTATTATTATTATTATTTTAGTTCATAAACATTTCTCAGACAATTTCATTATAAAACTTTTCAAAATTAGATTTCATATTTGTACATAATTAAAATTTGCCTTCAAAATCATTTTGCAACTAATAAGGTTTTATAAGTATTTATGAAGTCTAAAGCATTTCTTAAAACATAATTTCATTTAAAGCGGTTCAACCAATTTCCTCTTTATATAATACAAAATAATCTTATTTATTTTACTTATCAAAATATTAACATTTTAAAACTTGTCTAACTTCTATTTACCTTTATTTTAAAATTTTAAAAACTAAACTCCCCTATAACTTTCCAAAATACTTTTATACTCTTCGAAAATGGTTAGCTTTAAAAATTAATTCTCACTTTGGAAGAGTTCAACTATTCAAAATTGTCGAAAAAGTCAAATTCCAAATAGAAATTGGAAATCAGTAATTAATTATCTCAACGAGATGCATAATCAATCCATCAATCAATCCTAATGCATAGGGTATAAGTGTTCATAATATCATCCCATCCGAAAACTCGTGAATTGAACACCGGGTTCATTTCAAATAGATATATACATATATTTTTCGAATATCAAATCATACTTCAGGGATTTGAACCAAAATCAATCGTGTAGCAGTGCTACTAAAGTGACCTTTCTCCCACTTGTGAAACTCGAAAATGAACGTCAATGATGCGGCCGTCCTTATCGAAATTATTCTCTAGCAATAGAAGTGAGTTCTAGACTTTTATTTCCTTTGAAATCATTTTGAAAATCATTTTTAAAACATTTCTTATTCAGAAAAATACTTTTCAAATAGTATAATATATTTTTCAAAATCTGAAATTAATTTCAAGAATCCGGAATTCAGATTCTCAAATTTTCAGTTTGAATTTTTGTTCAGTCTTAAATCATATTTATATAAATCATTCCTCATATAGAATCATTTCACAGTTGTATATGTTTTCTTAAATTGAATATACAACTTTTAATCAACTGAATTTTCCATATTATTACCAATGTTTTACTAATAATTGGTATTTATTCAACAAATTTATTATAGATATATTGTTTACAATATTTTCCCAAGGGATTTTAAAACATATTAAACTTCATCCCTTTTCAATTTCTTTTTCCCTTATGTATAATCTCAAGCTTCTTATCATATGAAAAAACATTAAAAGCTTAATTATACATATCATTAGTTCTGACGCATCGACAAACACTAGAACTAGGATACAATAGGATTTTATTTTATATAACATAGCTACTACTATGGATACCACACACATTTCTACTAGTCCTCACTTCTGCAAGGAAAATGCTTCGGTATTTATCCTTCCAGGTGGTGCTTCAACTGGCCCGGTGCACTCTACATCAACGTGGGCCCGACTATTGCATTTCTTACAAAAGTACACCGTACTTCCACCTTCCCTTATGATCTTGAGGTATGTAGCTCGGTCTAGGTGCAATAGAGCTTGCCTTCCTCGTTGTCTCTCAAAACAATCTCTGGCTATGTGTCCAATCTTCCTACAGTGGAAGCAAATGGTTGATTGGTCAACTGAAATTGTGAGTGCGGGTTTCTTTTTCTTCAACTTCAGGCAGCGACTTGGAAAATGTCCCTTCTCATGATATTTAAGACAGAAAATCTCGGATCGATAACGCTTGCCTTCCTTTTTCTTTCCCTTATCTCTCTTCCCGCACATGGCTGCAAAATGTCCTTTTTCCTGACACCTATAACAAATGATGTTATCATAAGGTCCTGGTTTTCCCCTTTCCCTATACAACCTCTCTCATTCCTCTATCGCTTCTTCTCGTTCCTTATGGGTCTTCGCGTTCCTTATGGGAAAGTGCTCTTCTTACTCGATGTGGTGCTTTCTGCTCTTCAGATTTTGCCATCCTACAAGTGGATGAGGTATTCTAATAGGATATTCCATCAAATCCGATGGTTCCTTATTTTAATAGGTCAGACTTATAATATACTCAACTCTTCTATAATTTCTCTTTTTTTTCTTTAATCTAAGAGTTTTAAGTTATAATAAGTTTACAAAATACTAGTATATATATAAAATACAAATATGTTCTCTCGACTCTTAACTCATTCTAGGGTACTACTGACCCTATCTATAATGAGTTGATCCTAACAAAGCTAAGGTTCTCGCTTAACCTTCAGCTCTGATACCAAGTGTGACGACCCGCCTTTTTGATTAATTCAAGTCGACATTAAACCACATATGTCCGACCCGAACCGTTTAAAAAGACGAATTATCAAGGGTTTTTTTACAAGAAAAGAAAAGAAGATGAGGAAAAAACAATATAGAGAATCTCACAGCAGAAGGATAAAATATAATAATAACATAATTATAAAGTTGTTTATCAATATACATTTGATTCCATTTCAATATTACCAGAGTTGTACATTTAACTGAACATACAAATATAATGCAGCAGAATAATAGTAGTAAGTACGGTCTTCCAATCTCCTTCTTTGTATTCAAGTACTAATGACTTCGAGAATTGAAACAACTCGGGCTGACTCGAGCGTAATGTAAAGACAATACAGTCGAGTCAGGACTATATATTCTTATGTAAGTAAATTCAAATCAGGGATAAAGGCTTAGTAAATAAGTGATATTGCAGGATGAAATCTAACTCCTCTATTATTTCCAACTTACAGCCCTTTTTGAAAATAATATCTTTGAAACAAATTCCTCGTTTTATATCAAAATCTATAAAACAATATTATATACATTTTCAAAAAGAATAATAGTGTTGCTATTATCGAAAATCTTTTAAAATCATTTCCAAACACCAAGTTTTAGTCCTCGAAATTCTATTCGTTTTATAAAACATTTTTACAAACCATTATACAAATCAGTTTTATATAATATAACTTCAAAATATTCATTTTCAAATATTACTATTTATTTAAAAATTTCATAAACTTCACTTTATGAAAACCAACTTTAAAAACAATTCAATTGACGTCAAATTATTATAACTAAATATAATAATTTAAATGAACCAATATTATCGCTAAACACCTTTTAGTCAAATCGTGAAATAAATCACAAGGTGTTAGCCTATAATTATTTTCTACCCAGTCCATGCATATGAATGATTAATTGCTCATAAATTGGTTGAGCAAAGTCAATAATCAATAAATAATAAGCAGTGCTTATAAACTGGCCGAGCGCAATCCAAACAACCAAACAATCAATCAACAAGAATAATAAATTATGAACACATCTATAACTAATAATAAATTTATCTATTCAATTTATAATAGTAGAATGACGTTTGTTCTGCTAACAGATGTCGTTAACGAAATATAATTTAACTACGTTAATTGTAATTAAATTCAACCACTAATAATTTATCACTAAATTATACTTCGTTAAATGTGCCAATAAACTATACTAGCATGTTCTATTCGTTAACATGAATCGAACATCGAAGACCGCGGGTTAAACGGACTTCGTATAGAGAAACTATTCATTTCTAAAGTTAAGCTAATTAATAAAAAAATAGTTAACTAAAATGAAATAACTTATTATCTAACCATTACTTCAACGAACTCAACTCAGAAACACATAGCCAAACCCACTTCCACTACTAACCAAAGAGAAACCAAGCATGTGCAATTGTCCACATTTAAGTGGACTTAAATGCAAATTCTTTTGCTTTCAACAGTGCCCATTCACCTTTCTTATTTTCTCAACCTGCTATTCTTCCATTCCTCCTTTCTCTTTCATGAATCCCCATCTTCTCCTTATTTCTCTTGCCGCCTGCTACACTTCTTCACATCCATGCAAACATTCTTCACCATGCACACATTAAATCCTTCATCCAACCTCACCAAACAAGCCACATATCCTCTAAATGCAAGCATGCATACACACACATGAACAGACCATACAGAAAACAATTTCTTTTCCATATTTTTTTCATACAGACATGTCTATATTTTTTTTATTTCTTGCATGTGTGTTTTCCTTTTCATTTCTTCCATGCTCTCTCCATGCTTGTGCCTTTGGATTGCTTTGTTGCTTTTGTTTTGTACAGAGAGTGAAAATGTACATGCGTGCACATACTTTTTTTCATATTTGCAAAGAAAAAAAGAAGGGAAAAGAAAGAAAATAGTCGTTGTCTATAAATTTGCAGAGAAGAAGTATAATAGAAATTATGTTCAGATCCTCCAAAATCACACATATTAGGCATGCATTTCCTTTCAACTAACAGCCATACACACTTATACTAGAAAACTAAACAAACTATTTAAAATCAACCAAATTTATGTAAACTAAACTAATTTATAACTTAACAAATTTAAACTAAAATAATTTGACTTGCATAAAAAAATATGTCGTGAGTTATACACTCACCTTTGCATGCGACAGAGAATTTGTGCGATATGATTAAAGCGTTATGAATGACAGACACGAAACGGACACGACGTCATACGACCGTAAAACGCGGATGCTCCAATAAGGCTATGGCTTGACCTGTCCGACCAACTTCAGATTCTTACTCCGGACTTGGTTGCTGTGGACAGCGAACTGGAGCTTTGGCGGCTGCAGGTCGTAGGCGAGTTGCCGGTGCGGGTCATGGGGAATGCGGACAGAGCTAGGTTCGAGCAGGTAGTGGCCAAGGGGGTGATGCGGGCGGCGGAGGTGAGGTGGCTGGGGGTTGATTGAGGGCGGAGGTTGGGTGGCCAAGGGGATGTAGGCGGCGGAGGTGAGGGGCGGAGTAGGATGCAGCCGAAGTGGCTGATGGAAAGGAGAAGGAAAATAAAAGTGGGGAAGAGAGGGTTACATGAGAGTTCAATAAATAATATATATATATGCTTGTAATATTTTTCTCACGCAATGTTCAGAGCCAAGAAAAATGAGAAGGGGCAGAAGAAAGAGCACGAGTATAAATTGATAAAAGATGATGCACGGAGGTCATTTAATGCGAGCAATTAATTCTTGAGGCCGCGCACACAAAAGTTAGTCGACAAGAAAAGGAATTGAAAAGAAATGAAAAGCAAAGATTATACTTAAATATCCATCAAGGCACGGTCATGGACCGCTATTTCGTCCATTTAGCGTTTTACAACGGAAGCCAAAATATGAAAACGAATATATCGTAGAGATCAGCACAGCGAGACGAATCCAACGATATACTAAAATTTGTATCACGACATTCGTAACAAAATTCCATCTGTCGCCAGTTTTACCGCTTCGAATTCGAACGACAACGGTAATTTCTGATAAACAGAGCTACAAAGGTAGGAATTGGACGGAACGAACTTTGACGTTTTAATCAGGAACTTTTTTTGATCATTTCTATGCAAAAATATTTATACTTCAAAATTTGATAATTCATACCGAAAAATATGCCGACCGAGTTTCGAACAAATTTTGACGTAAAATAAATTTTGTTGGACTCATTTCAATGGATGCATTTCAAATATCTAGTTTTTGTTGCCAAAATTTTATTTTTAAAAATAAGTTTTATTTCAAACTCTTCGTTAAAATCCTTATTTTAAATCGTTGAAAAATTCAGGTTATTACAAAGAACATTCAGACCAAAAAGGGAAGGGCCCTATGTGATCAGCCAGAAGCTAGGGGATGACACATTCGAGCTAACGACCGTTGATGGAACCCATATTCCCCGAGCTTGGAACAACGAATCGCTGCGTCGTTACTTTATCTAAGACTATCTTATATATTTCCTATTTCCCGCAAATAAGTCATCCCGGAATACCGAAGGCATTGTAAATAGGCAAAACTTGCTCATTTTTATTAATAAAACTGCTTTGCTTTCTGAACCAATAAAACTATGTTCATAAGATTAACCATATGAGTCGATGGGGTCAAATCGACTCAAAACCATCCAATTACTGCTTGAGATAGTGGAACCATGCTCAAGTACTCTCCACTTACCCACTGAGTCGATGGAAGCAAATCGACTCAAATCGTTGGATCGATAGAACTCGATCCCTGCTTTCTAAGAACCGGCGTCACTCCAGCAAAACCAGGAAGACCCATATCAAAGCCTCGCACCTCTTTTTGGGTTGTGGAATCACACCTAAGAAAATATAATTATTTAAGTCATGCCTTTCGTAAGCTGCACACTCTCAAAAAGTGGCGCATTTCGTAACCCGCGCACGCTCTTTAAAGCCGTGCATTTCATAAGTCGCACTTTTAAAAGCCGTGCATTTCATAAGCCACGCACTTTTAAAAGCCATGCATTCTATGCAAGCACTACTTGATGTTGCTTCGGCACCATCAGCAAATAAATAAGATCTTATGAGTGTCGGTATTGTCCTGACAATACTGGGAAACTCGTCTATTGTAGGACAAACAAGAATCCACTGCCACTATCAAAAGTAATTGACATGAATCTAGCAATGTTGCACAACTAGAAATCGATAAAGAATTCTGATCGTTGCCTGAAAAAATATCTGGAATCAAGACGCTTGAGTCACAAGTTCCCAACGATAGGAACTGCAAAAAGTAGATTCGTTTATAGACATCCAAGGAATTGCTCGGATCAACCGGTCATTTGTCAAGTGTTCAAAGAAAACAACCCTTTAAAGTAGGGGCACATGCATACCAATATTTAGTTGAAAAGAAAACTACTCCACGGGCTTGTTTCTCCAAATAAAGTATTTTGCCAATCATAACGTATCTAGTTATAAAGTTAAAAATGCATATATCATGCATGAGATCATGGAAATAAAGGCATCGTATACCACAAAACACGGCACGGCAATGCGAAGTATAGAAATTGCTGAACAAGCATGTGTGCCACATGCACGAATAAGTAGTATGAAAGCAAGCTAAGTACTGATAAATAAGGAAGAACATATAAGAGATGATAGTAGAAACATTAACCTTTTCATTTCTTATAACATTTTTTGTACAAATTCAAAATGTTAGGGCCATACCCACACAATATCGACCAACAAAAAGAAAAGTACAAATGTTACAACAACAAAAGTAATAAGTGCAGACTCTGCACTTATACAAAATACATGTTAAACAAATCAGAATGTTCCAATATCCGGCTCCATTGTCACTCGAGCCTATCAGTGTTTCTTGCTACCACATTCCTTCTCGCTTTTAGTTAGAAGTTTCTTCTTCCTCTCGGCATCCCCACTAGGAGTTGTATAGCTACCAAAGATATAAATTATCGCCTCCGTGCCCATGTCTCCTCGTTCTTTGACCCCCTTTGGAAGACTCCCCATTAGTCTTGCACTTCCAAGACTTGTAGGAGCTCCTCAAGGACTTTCTTTCCGCTATCATTTCCCTCTTGGCTGCCACCATATGTTGTTCAGTTTTACTTAGCTAGCTAGCTTGGTTTGTTTGCTCTCGAGTGTCAGCTATTACTAAATCACCCTTTACAGATGCAGAAGAATCGTCCAGGCCATGCAACGCAACAATCTTCTAGGATTCTGGCCTTGGTTATGAGCCAGACATAGGCATGGTGATCAAAGAAACTATAGAAACAAGCATTAAAGTAGTCAAAATAGCAGCAGGCCCTAGGACTGAAGAAACTGGAAGTTTGATAGGCAAAGAAGACAGACCTATAAGATCAAAAATGAAAGCATTCAATTCATCTTGTTCTTGGGGCATGAGCTGAAAATTCTCAAACTTAGGAGAAACAAGATGGTTACTTGGATCAAAAGTGTGACCAAGAATTCCAACCTCATATCGCCCACCGTCTCCTTCTTTGGATGGCTGCACAATCTTTGGTGAAGTTCCAGGACTACCCAAGGCTTCGGAGACAGCTGCCGAAGGGGCGGACATCAAAGCAATATCGGTTGAACTAGGAATAATTCATGACTGATCAAGAGGCTGCTTTGATGATTTGCCAGGCCCGAAATTGAAAGGCTCTGATAGTGCTTTAGCAGTTGCAGTTGCAATAGCATAGGCGGCCTACCGCTCCCTCTCAATCCGAATAATTTCTCACCCCTCTACCAAAGCCCTCTTTGACTCTTCCTTGAGATATGCATCCTCCAACTCTTGCTCGGTGTATGAATCCTTGTTTTCTCAAAAACAGACCAGAACTTCTTCCCAACCCATAGCAAGAGTATGTGGGACTTGGGGCCCAGATAGCTGAGGCTGTCGTGATGCAGCATGGCGTTGATGCAGAAATTCAAGATGGTGTCATCTATCTTCTCCATCTACCTTTCAAAGGTATCTTGCAGCTCGAAGTAGTCTGTCATCACAACAACCTTCTCAACTTCAATTTAGGTCTTTTCAACATTATGCTACGCAACTCTCTCTAAAGCGAAGCAATCATTTGAGCCTGGTCAGAAATGGTCTTGCATGGGGTTCCACCACTCCCGCATATTCAGAAATTTTCTTTTTATGAGCTTCGATGGCTTCGTCATGACCAGCAATAGTTCTCTTCTGAGCTTCAGTGATCTCATCTCGAATTTCAAGCTTCCTTTTTAGCTTAACCTCTTCAGCAAGGGCTTTCTTAATTTCATCTCTGAACATGATCTCAATCTTTGTATGGGCCTCTTTTAGTTCCTTCATCAAACTAGCGTTGCTAGTACTCTCTCGAATGGCAGCATCCCTCTTCTTTGTCACTATATCAATTTTGGCGTCATATTCCGTCAACACCCTTTCATAATCATCCTTTTCTGACTTGAAGGAAAGGATATCTTAGTAGTTGTTTTGGTTTGTGTCTTCCAGTTGCTTACATAATTTCTACCATCCTTTAGCTTGATCCAAATCGCTCTAAATCGCCTAGAGATGGGGCATATAAGAATCCTTAGAGAATGGACGTAGGTCACAATGAAACTTAACTCCCTTCAGAAACTATCCACGAAGTACAGCTTCAAGCTTAGAGGGACTAGATGGGAGAATATAAGTTGGAATCCTACGGGGGCGCGAAGAACCAGAAGTAGGAACTACATGAGTTGATGGAGTTTGGGTTGATGAAGAGACTTGAACAGTAGAAGTCAAAACTTCAATTCCAACAGAGATTGGAGCCGGGGAAAATGCTTGGTGCTTGGAAGGATGAGAACCATGATCTACGTTTGATTTCTTGGATGCCTCTTCCCAATCATTAGGAGTTTTCCTATTTTCATAACCACTGCTATAAACTCCGCTTTGGTCCTTGTTAGCCCGACGATGAACTTCGGCTTCCCAATCTTCCTTCCTTCTCCATTCTCCCTTAGTTTCTTAGGGCTGCTGGCAGCTTGAAGTCCATCTCGGCTTGCGTTGTGCATCTATAAATTGTTTAAGGTCCTCATAAAGTTCACGACCTCCCATGGTACCTGATAAAAAAATAAAGATCTTTAGAAATAGAAAATAAACTCAAATAATGCATATGTAAGTGAACGTGATCCAAAAGCAGTGTATAATCTATCGTAGGTAGCCTAAAAGGACTTCACAAACCGGATCGGCAAGCTACTACAGTGGGAGTTAGGATAACTCTAAACACAACATGACTGAGGTGAGAAGGCAATCCGTCGGACTCTAAATCAACTCCCATGAGTTCATCGATGTTTAATAAACGTTTCTCAAGTCTCCAAAGTTGATACTCGTTTTCTTAGATGGAAAACCATGAAGTTGTTCGGCTGCTAGGGGGTATCTTTATCAATCTCTTGGGGAGGCAAATCCGGGAGAATATGACTCATTCCTAGAGTTTCGTTGCACGATTCGAAGTTTCCTTCGCTGGAACTTGCATCAAATTCTTCATCATTGGAGGAGTAATCATAGTTGCTATTGTTCTCAATTTCACCCTCCTCCTTTTCCGTGATCACCGCAGCCTTGCCCTTAGCTACTTAAACTCCTCTTCCCCTTCATTTGGGATTGAGGGCATCCTAATTGGCAACTGGCACCGGTCGATGTCTTTTCCTTCATTGATTTCTTTAGTTGATCCACCGAATGGACCTTCTACTTCTGATAGATCTCCCTCTTCGGAGTCGTGCGATGAAGAGGTGGAGCATGTTTGAATCCCAGAACAGGAAGGAGATGGAACTTCAATAGTGATGGCAGATCTCTCGGGATGCAACAACCCATACCGAAGCAAATTCTCATCCGTTGGCAAAGGCTTGATCGATCTCTCTCTAGCGTCAATGGCCTTCAGAGTAAAGAAGATGGTATCAAGTGATGGATCTTTTTTTGGCCTTGGAATAACTACAAGGAATATTTAGTCTATTAAAAATCATGCACCATCGTATTAAATCTCAATGAGTAAAAGAGAAGACTTACCCTCCGTTGTCCAAAGGCAATTAAATCCTTTAAAGCACTTATTGAAAAAATATTGGGTGTTGAACTGGGGCAAATTACTTTGAAGCCACAGCATAATTTTGCAATTTCTTTGGGCCTCGATGATCACAAGAGGTAGACATTCTTCTCTCTTCTTGAATGAGTGGAAATATCTCAGCTTATCAAACCTTGGGGCACGATTGAATATCCATATAAACAAAACGTGAAGTCAAGTCAAAATCGCGTATCTGTTGGGGTGAAGCTAAAATAGGGCAAAAATTCAAAATAGTCTCTCTCAAGAAATGATTGAAGGGGCACTGCTCTATTCAAACACATGCACCGATCACAGGCGGTGTATCCCCAAGGTGGCATGTATGCAAACTCGTTTTTCAATGGAAGGCATACATCATCATTTAGAATGCCATGCTGTAAATAAATGTTGTGCGGGACTTTAGCAGAAATTATGGTGGAAGCTCTCTCCTGAGGTTTGAATAAAACTCTAAATCTTGGAGGAGTTCAATCTACAACCGGACTAAGTGGAACCAATTGACCATAGTCAACTAGTGGTGCCGAAGAAGTGGACGCTACTGAAACCGTTTGTGAAGGCATAACTGATGTCGATTCAGCTTTTGAGAGTGTTGGACTTCCTCCACTAGATTTACGACGGATGACGGGTGCTTTATTCTATACAACAAAACTTGTATCTAACTTCGCCAGTAATTCTATTTATAACTGGAAGTCCCCCTACGCTCAACACTTGAATTCCAATAAACTATTCACTTATGCCAACTCATAAGATGAAATGCTCCTCCTATTCCAGATACATCAACCGTGCAATGACATAACCAATCCAAAGTGAGCAACTATAGATCAATGGGTCCAAATCAAGTAGATAATTCTCAACATAAGTCGATTTCAGTTCTCTGGAAAGTGATAACAGCATGAATTGGATACAAGACGCTACCCTAAGCTATTATCACCTCCCAGAAAAACTAAAAGCAATCCATAAGACGCCATGCTAGGATCAATAGTGTAACTTGGTGCAAAGTTAATTCCGACTCTGTGGATAAACATAGCAAAACATGTTAAGCACCGTGGAAAAACCCTAGCTTCGTTCCGTGAAGAATTCAAGATTCGATTTACTATCTTCTTCTACATTGTCACAATCAACTCGAATTTTCCACTACATATTTCATCAATATAACTTCATCACCAATCGCTAACACTATGCCATAATTCACATCATCAACCTTAAGTTAGAAGCCAAATGTGATCAATTTCAAGTTATTGGCAATCCAAAAAGGGCAAGCTCGGCAGCGATTCAGGGGGGTGCCCTTTCAGGCATTAGGGGTTGGCTCAAGGTGATGGCAAAGTCGAGTGAGGTGGTAGTAGGAAGCTTTGGAGGTGGAGATCGACGATGGTGATGGTGTGAGAGAGCTTAGGGTTTGGTCACATTTGGCTCGGGGTCGTAGAGAGATTAGCTCGGTTCGCAAGGGAAAGCATGAAATAATGAAAGGTCGGCCCCAACAAAACTAAGTAGGAGATTGAATGGAAAAAATTTGCTAAGTCCTCAGATCGCTAGTGATCCATGTACTATGGATTGCTAGCAATCCATTGAGTTACAATCGATTTTCTCCAAACTCGCCAAGTATGATCTAAGTGTTGTTGCGAGCATTTAGAAAGTTGTGGGATGGAAATTGATTTATCGTTAAGAGCAACGATGGTTCACATTGAAGACTCAACATACGACTGAATATCCAAAGCCAAATTCACATGATAGCCTCAACACAATCAATTAAACTTCACGAAATTGGAACTTAAAAGCAGTTACTTCCATAGCACACCTTATTTCCAATGAAGGCATACTCTGGGAGGCAAATATTAATAGGGTTTTAACCCGATTGAATTCAATGGAAGCTAAAACACCTACATCAAGTCAAAATAGCTCAAGAATCAACCAAAAGGACCAGAAGAAGAAACTAAGAGAAACCCAAGAGGAAAGGTGCGAAAATAGGCTAACAGGATGGATCGCTAGCGATCCATCACCCATGGATCGCTGGCGATCTATAAGGATTGTTCATGGATCCTCCAAACTTCTTGCATCATGAAACAATATCTTTCTAAATATATCTACCAAGTTTCATGATATTCTAAAAAGTTAGTTCGAGAAGTGAGCAGTCATCTGATTCCATTCATAGTTCAATGCATCCTATACGTGAATCACTATCAAAATAAGCCAACTCATTATAAAATTACAAGGAGAGCATTTACAAAAGGCAACAAGCGATCCAAGTGAAACGATCTAAAAATACGTTAACTACATGGATTGCTAGCGACCCATGCCCTATGAACCGCTAGCGATCGATCAGGTTAGATTGGTTCGCTATGAACTTTTTGGAATGCCTTCGTACCATCAAGTATAGGCTTCTAGTAACGTGGCATGATCCAATAGCTCTCCAATCCCGATAAATACTCACCTGTCTGCATCATAAAGAAGGTCTTGGGGGTTGGCTGCTGGAACTCTGCAGAAATTATTCTTCACTCTTCTCCTCCCACAAAATAATCATCTCAGGGTTCACTATGATTCTTTAGTGAACTCTTGCACTTGCGACTTGATCTAAATTAGGAGATTTAATCACATTGTAATTTGATTCCACTTGTAATAGCAGTCAGTTAATAGAAACTTATAAAGTGGATGTAGGCTTCAATAACAATCGAACCACTATAAAAATCTTCTTGTTCTTTGCTTTTCTGCAATCTATAATTGCTTTTTCTATTTTATTTGCCTTGATAAATAGGGCTGGTGCTTTCACACTCAATCCAGGGTATTGATCCATTTTTTGGATTAATAGGGAGAATTGCAGTCAAAAAACATGAGAAATAGTCTTAGGCATTAGATTACAAAAGAAACATGGATGCAGATTCTTATTGGAGTTAATTATCGAATTGAGCTTAGTTATTGCATTTAATTTGTCTTGAAGAACAATCCACATGTGGAGTTTTACTTTGAGAGGAGCCCTGATTCTCCAAAAGGGTTTGGAATGACTATATTCTTTTGTTCCTGAGAATGTTAAATATTTGTACATCAATTTAAGGGTATAACTTCTTTTTTTATCCCAGCACCATACTAGACGAAAAGGATTTCCATTGGTATTATAGTTTTCAATCTTATTAATTAATTTTAGGTATTCCGTAAGTAGGTTCCCTATTGAATTTTGATTAAAAGAGATGTCCTATTAAAAAGGCGACTGATTCTATAAAATTCTTTAATAAGGTTGTATTGTTATTAGAGACCAGAAATAAATCATGAAGCTCATGTTTCAATGCAATGGAAGATATCTAAGGCTCGTTCTAGAAAGAGGTCTTGTCTCTAGAATTAACCATGTATTTAGTTCCAATTTTAAATAAGTGATATAAATTGGAAATGTTTTCCCAGAAGGAAGAGCATTTTTTATTATTGTATACGTTTAGTTTTTTTAAGCCAATGTGATAATAGTTACTAATGATTTCTTTCCATGAATAAGTCTCATCCCCCATAAACTTTCAAATCTATTTACAAAGCTGGGAGGAGTTTAAGGCCTTTAAGTTAACGATGCCCGGTCCTCCTTGAGTATTGGTTTTGCAAACAAGGGTCCAAATAATGAGACTGCACATATTAGGCTCATCTGGTTCTCCATTCCATAAGAAATTTCTTCTAATGATATCTATTTTATTAATTACCCAGTTAGGAAATTTATATTACATATAGTAAACCAGTATAGTAGGTAGTACCAAGTTAATTAGTACCAACCTGCCAGCTCTGGATAGACAGTTAGCTTTCAAAGAAAGTAGTTTACTATTAATTTTGTACTGATAATGTGTTAGTCTTTTTTTCGGTTTCGTGTATCTAATTGTTATACCTAAGTAGTTAAAAGGAAAGCTCATGGTTTTGCAGTTCAGTGTATTGGCCACTTCAGCCGTGCTATTTGATGTGTCGTTAAGGACAAGGGCTAAACTTTTATGGAAGTTGATTTTTAAGGCCTAATAGGAGTTTAGAATTATATAAAATAAGCTTAAGCAAAGCAATAGGATAAGGGAGGTGAGAGCATACTAAAAGGGTGTCATCCGCATATTGTAGAGTGGATACCCCTTCTACAGTAATTTTGTTCCCCATACTAGGAAAGATGTTGTTGCTAATAACAAGGGAGAGAATTATAAAGATAACATCAGCACAAGGTTAAATTGAAGGGGTGACATAGGATTACCCTATCAAAGACATCTTTTCGACTGAATTTTGTTTCCTTTGATATCATTCACTAGGAGGCAAATGCGCTAGACTTCAGGATAAGGCTAATCCAAGAGATCCATTTATTTGTGAATCCTCTAGCTTTTAGAACTTCAAGAAGGAAGCTCTAATCTATAAAGCCAAAGACCTTGCCGAAGTCTAATTTTAGAAAAGCACAATTAATGTTTTCATTATGACAGTAGTTGATGAATTCTTAGACCGTGACGATCTCGTCCATAATGTATCTACCATGAATGAATGTTGTTTGTATTTTGTCAATTAATTTACCCATTTTGTGTCTTAGTCTATTAGTTAACACCTTGGTGATTATTTAAATAGAGCAGTTAATCAAAGAGAGGGTCTGAAGTCCGAAGGATCTTTACGATTCTCCATTTTATAGATTAAGATAACATCTGCCTGGTTAAATCAATCTAATTGAACAATACCACTGTGAAGTTCTTCGAAGAGCTGCATAATATCTATTTAATAAGTGACCAAAATTTTGGATAGAAAAATATAGGGAAACTGTTAGGTCCTGGAGCTTTGTCGCTCGCGACCCGCTTAATAGCTGACCAAACCTCGTCCTCTAAAAATGGAGAGTCTAACTCAATTAGGGAGCTGTCCGGATAAAGGGTTGGCCAATCTGCCTGAATTCTATGGCTACATCTATTCCTATGTATCCCCATAAAATAGTTAGTAAACATATTATTTAAATCCCTTTTCTCTTTATTTTCAGTTTCATCGACCTTAATAGTTTTTATGGTATTCTGATGTCATCTACCATAACAATTTGGTGAAAGAATTTGGAATTTCTATTACCCTCTTAATCCAATGGAAACAGGAGGGTTGTTTCCATATAATTTCTTCTTGGTCCATTAGTTTATTTAGTTTTCTTTTTAATGTATGTAATATGTGATTTTCATCTCTAGTTAGATTTCTCTATTCGACAGTTTATCTAAGTCTAGGGTCTTAGTAAGTGTATTTGTTTTTTGATATTCATATTTCCAAAACATTTATGTTTCAGTTCTTTGGGTGTGATCTCAACATTCTCAAATTATAAACAAGATTTTTAGTGGCATTGTTCAAGCATTTGTTATTTAAGGAATTCTATTTCATAACTATAAGGCTTTCAAAGTTCTCTTCTTTTAGCCATATTTTTTCAAATCTAAATGGTCTATGTGTAGGAAGTTGACCATTAGTGTTGAGGAAGATGGGACAGTGGTCAGAGAGGATGTTAGCTAGACTGACTGCCTTGGAGAGAGGGAAGGAGTCTTCCAAATCCTCACTTATGAAATATCTATGTAGTAAAGCCATGGAAGGGGTCTCACTAGTATTAGACCAAGTGGTTCTTCCAAAACGTGTCATTCCAATAAGGTTATTTTAGTTAATGAAATTATTAAATTCTTCCATGTCTATAGAGCTCCCTTCTCTAGGAGATCCCTCACCAATATATATGGTTACATTATAATCTCTCCTTACATGCCAAGGACCGTAGGAGAGACTATGGAAGTTTGTACATTCAACCCAAAGTTTTTGTCTGGGGATTCTATTGTTAGGTGCGTAAACATTGGTGACGTTAATAATTTGATTATTTTGAAAGCCTTGTATAATAATATGAAGTGAGTGATAATTAGATATTGCTTGTAAAAGCCTCATGCCATATTGATATAATTCCTCTTAGCTACCGTGTGCTAGAATAAACACCCATTTATTAAGGCATTTGCCTCCAATTTACTTTAAGAAGTTAAAGGTGGGTGTCTTAGTTTTAGATTCTTTAATTCGAGCTATGACTACCTTATTATCTATTAAGACTCTTAATTTTAGCACTTTTCCGAAGCGAGCCTAGGCCTCTCACCCAAGCGAGTCTAGGCCTCTCGTGCTTCAACTCAGAACTTTCATCTAAAGGTGTTGCCAGCTCTCTTGTTCTAAGTTTTTTATATAATCTACATCAATATCAGCATGGTTATAGGTAAATCCGATATTCTTAGCTATATAATATGTCTGGCTAGGGCTTAATGAGTTTAATATTATGGGTATAACGCCCTGCGTTTTTACGTTAATTGAATAAAAAGAATCTATTCTATTATATAAGAAAGCCAACATAGTGTTGACTTTTTTCTTGCACCATGTTTGTTCTCCGCTCAAATCCTTCACTCTCCTCCATTCAGATGAAATTTTACCATTATCCCATTGAAAATATAAATTTCTTGCCGACCATTCCTTAAATATTAAATTATAGTTAATGCCGCCTAATCTCTATTCTCCGTTTCAACCATTCACTTTGTATCCAAACCCTTATGTCTTTCCAAATTCTTACATTTCCCCCTAATTTATTTAATTGCAACAGAAACCGTCACCAAAAATCTAATGGTGGAATTGAATATGGAAGGTCACCTACAGTTGAAACTGTCCAAATCGATCTCCTTATATATTCCTGCTCCTTACATCACCTCTCTTTTCCAACTCCTTCTTCATAAATAAATCGACATCAAGTATTAAGTCTTGGTTGATTTTGATTCATTTTTATTCCAACTTCTAAATCACCGTGACACTTGCTTTCTCATTCGTTGTTTAGTTGTCGTGCCTTTATTTCCTCTACTCGATTGTTATCTCAGATCATCCAGAACTTCTTTTGCTTAGGTATAAAATTTCCATTATCGATATTTTGCTTTGATTACTTTGATTTTGCTGCTAATCTCCTTTGTCTATCCTTTTTCAATCTATCACCTGTTACCACTGTTTTTCTTTCATTACTTTGATTCTGCTAGGTACTATATCACCTTTAAGAATTTCATTTAGTTACTTCGATTACTATCGTTACGATGTTCTGATTAAATGCTTATCACGGTCAAATAATCTATCCCATTAGCTATAGTTGGTAAGAGATCGATTATTTACAGTTATGAGTTACTGATTTTTTTTTGAGTTCATGTTTATATGATTCATTGATTTTGCATCTCTACTTTTAAGGTTTTAACATCTCTATTTACACTTGTTAGTTATTCTCACTACGTACTGTGGTTTCGTGGTGTTTTCAAAAACAGACTATTGATTTATCCCTTTCCATAGTTATATTTAGTGCATGTTGGACAAAAAGCTTCACATCATTCTTTATTCTTTGCTTCTCCTTTTAATCTCCGTCTCTCCAAATCATCTTCAGGGACACCTCCCACTCCTATGCTTAAGCTTATGTATTTTTTTATTTTCCCCAATACTTTGTAGGGTTCTAAAACTTCTATGGATACTCCCCTAATTATTTCTCTTAGTTTGTTGGTTGCCTTTTTGGAAGAGAGCGATGTGTTATACTATGAATGGAAATCGAAAAATTATAGAATCCAAGTACGTAAAAGGCACATGTATTAAATTTACTGTCATATTTTTGAAACTTACTAGCCTTGTATATTATAACTTCTTTCTACGCAATATTTTAGTAGGAATACGGGGAATTTTATGTCAATGAAGTTGTAGTTCATGTCTATTGAGAAAGGTAGTCAATAGCGACTAGCGCAAAATAGTGCAAGGCTTACGCTCTGAATTATTTTGCGCTATATGTTATAGCGCGTGCTATTTTGTTTACTTTTGTTGAAGTCGATTTGTGAGAAAAAAGAAGTTTTACTGTAGATTTGAAGCTTCAAACTAGGTAGCGTAAGCTACAACAGTAGGAGTTAGAAAATAAACGGACTTGCTACATAATTATCTTACTCCAAATGAGTCGGTTCCAGGGTTTTCTTCAATGTACATAACTAAAATAAAAAAATAAAAAAATAGCACACAATTTTGGGCTATTCAATATTGCACTTTAACGAAGTAGCGCGCTATTTTGCGCTATAGATGACATGTGCACTATTATAGGTTAAATAGCCACATCCTACGCTGTAGACAATTTTGTGCTATAGCACACGCTATGATAACTCTGATGTTGATGAAAATAATTTACATTGTCATGTTTTCCACTTAACTTAGGGGAAAAAATAACTAAAAACTCTAAAATATTTATTTACAATATACATTTTCTTAGTAGTAGAAAAATCTGTTGGAGTTTTATTATTATTAGTTCAGTTCATCTCAATCTCTGAATGATATACAAAACTAATTATACGTATTTCAAATATAACACTCTTGATTTTGTCTCGTAACCATGTTTCTAATCAAATATTTTATTTTCTTGAATTGTTATTTTATCAAATGGTTATTTCACTAGGCTTGAGAAGTGTCAAAACCCAATAATCTATTCCCATTGGTTGCATCATTGCCTTAGCAGTATTTAATTTCAACAAGTGGCAAATACATAAATTATATATAATTTTAATAAGATTTTTATAAATTTTAATGTAACGACCCGCCATCCTACGACTAGGAAGATGCATCGTTTTGAAGAAAAGAAAGAGGTGAGAAAGTAGAAAAGAAAAGAGAAGAAGAAAAACAACAACAGAATCTCAACAGCGGAACGAATAAATTATATTAATAACAAAAGTATTACATCATATACAATGACTATCAGAGTTATACAGATTATACAACACATTCTAGACAGTTATAAACATCTGTCTAGTTATTACAACTCAATACAATACAAAACTCTATTACAGAGATTAACACAGCGGAACTATTATCTATATCTACAACGCCGAAGCCTCCTGCTCCATTGCTCCTCTAGATAACTCGTCAAAGCTAACCTGAATCCCTTGGCTACTCGTAAAAATTTGAGTACCCAAGAGTTTATAAAACAGAAATAAACACTTGGGTCAGACATGGGTCTGGTGTGAGTAACAGGTTAAACTTGTTTAACTTCAAAACCTTTTGAAAGAAAAAGGTATCACGTAAGACTCCCCACAAATAAACATGGGTAAGTTTTTACCTTACGCTGACCAAAACATTTGATAGGAAATTCGATTGTATTATAATAGGTCTAGGGTTTTCAAATAAATATGAAATAGCTGAAATTGTTACATTCATTAAATTCCAGCATACATAGGTATACAATCAAGTCCGTTGTCACTTATTGGAAGTTGGGTTTCCATACAAATGGCAGGGCTACCGGGGTACCGCCCGTCACAGTACGTGGCCTAGATCACCGTACCGAGGATCACTCCCAATCCCCTGCAACACAAGGCCGGAACATCCCTTACTGGATAATTCCCGCACAAGATATCCCAGCAGTTGTTGCAATTCAACTGCCCACTCAATCGAATAATAAGAAGGGACCTCTAGACAAGGATAATCTTGTCCTACTTGGGTGCTACCCACTAACCTTGCTGCACCTCCCCTGTTTTAGCCATTCCCGGTTTGATGAGGCTTGAGGTTACGATTACCTTTAAATCAGGACATCACTTAGAATGCTCATCGTCCACCTGACGATGTTCTGAAAGCATTCAATCCATACAAGTTCGTTCCGGGTTCGAACAAAACCGAAGGCATTATCTCGTTACACTCGTATTGGAATCACCCTCAGAGTTAACGATCATAACCCTTGCACTCTGAATCTTCATCTCGAATCTGAAAGTACTATCTCCGTCAACTCATTACGGAATCACCCTCAGAGTTATATTGACAAAGAATAGTTCTTACACCTCGAGTCTTCACTTGCTCCATTTTGATTTCACGACCTAACGTAAATTCGGATCGATGTGGTATTCGGGTTTCCAGACCTGGAATCCCGGTATACGGAAACCCGATCCCGGTCTCATCGAAATCCAAAACGTATCTTTTAAGGCCAAGTTGTTTTAAAGTTAAAACAATTCAATTCTATTATCTATATACACTCAGATAGATAATTCAAAATATCAAATAGATAATCTACATTATCATTATAAACAGATAATTCATATTATTATCACTATGCAACCAAGCATCCAAATCATACGGTATCAATTATCTCATCTCTGAGAAACCGTTCAAGGTAAATCAGTATCATTCAATATCCTTAAGCCATGATTTATTAATTACCATCTATAATTAATTTAAAATGAATTAAATTAATTACTTCCATCATTAACAATCTTACTTAATTCACTATTAATTATCAATTAATTAATCATTCACCATCCAATTATTCATTTTAATTAATCATCCTTGATTAATTACATTTAATTACATTCAAGTAATTAAATTAATTCACAAATTAATTATTCTTAATTAATTATGGTAATTAACCTTTAATTACTTTATTAATTAATTAACTAAAATTAATTACATTAATCCTTAATTAATTACATTAATTAATCACTTAGTTATTAATTATTCCTTAATTAATCAATTCTTAATTACATCATTAATTATATTAATTAATGATCCTTAATTACATTTTATCATTACTTAATTACATTAGGTAATTAATCTTTAATTAAACCATAATTTATTAATCACTATTGATTAATCACATTCAGTAATTAACTACCCTTAATTACTTCTTAAAATAAATTAATTATTCCTTAATTAATTTCTTAATTAATCCCTTGATTAATTCCCATTAAGTAATTAACTACCCTTAATTACTTTATTAATTACATCAGTAATTATCCATTAATTACTTTCCTAAGTAATTATACCTCCTTAAATTACATTAAGTAATTATACAAATCATTAAATGATTATCTTAAATTAATTAAACTTAATTAACTTAACTAATCAATTTAAACTCAATTAATTACAATGAGTAATTAATTTCTTAATTACTTCCATCAAGTAATTATATTTAATTAAACAATTTCACAAATGATTAACCTTAATTAATTAATCTATTTAATTATCAAAACTAATCACATTAATTAATTACTTATTTAACCCAAATTAATGATCTACATTAACTATTAATTATTCTTTAAATATTTTTCTTAAATAATTAAACTTTAATTAACCATTATTAATTTCAAATTAATTAATTCTAATCACCAATAAATTAATCTTTAATTAATTAAGTACCTAACAATAACTTAATTCATCCTTAATTACTTGATTAATTTTTCCTAACCATTAATTAATAATCTTAGCTTATTCTAATTAATGATCCTTAATTCAAATTAATTAACCTTTAATTAATTTAATTAAATCTTAGTTAATCAATTTAAACCCTTAATTATTAAATTTATTAATCCAAATCATAATTTAATTAAATTGATTAATTATCTTTCAATTACCTTAATAATTTATTTTATTCCACCTCATTAAATCTTAATTATCTTTAAGATAACACTCTATTCTTATTAATGATTAAAATATCATTAATAAAGTATTTAACCCAAATTACCTTTAATTAATTTACATTTAAATTTCATTTTAATTTTAAGATTTAAAATGAAGACAAGTTTAACTTTAACAAAGTTTTAAAACTATTTAAATCCTTTTAAATTACATGTTAAAGAAATATTTATTTAATTAAAAGAAATTTAAAACTAAATTCATTTTAAATTCAAATCAATTTAAAATATACTTCAACATCCAAAGTTGTTTCAAACCATTTTAATTCAAAACTTTATTTTAAAAATTCTAACTACTTAACCCTTTTAAAATATTTAAATCCATTCAAAATTTAAATACCTCGTCTTATTTAAAAACTGAGAATTTAACTTAAACTCCAGATTTAAACTAGATTTAAACTTATTTAAACTTTACTTTTATTTTAAACTTACCTTTTGAATTTATTTTAAAGTCTGGAAACTGGAAAAACCTTTCTCTGTTTAAAACCTGGAATACAACATTACCCGAGACACAACTAAATTACTTCGAGTCAAACTCCTATCTAACCCGAACAAAAACTTAAATGACTCGAGAACCCCGAGTACCCAAATTCCCAAACCCAACTTTACTAGAAAATGTGTGCACGTGCACAGAGACGCTGATCGTCTCCGATCACCAGCGTTGATCTCTTCCCATCGGCGATCACCTGAGAAACCAATCTCGACCACCAAAACCATCAATACGAACTTGAAACGAATTCGAGCATTCAAGACTAAACCTGGAACAAAAGTTACGAACCACCACGAAGCCTGGACACGCCTCGACAACACATCTCCGGCCACCAGAATGCTAGATCCTCCGGCCACGACATCGACAACACTCCAGCTTCCAATCTCCAAAACCTGGTGGAACTCGATCCACTAGAGAGTTCGTGATGCCTGCATTTCTAACCACTAGAAAAACTAGGTTTACAGAACTAAACATCCACCTGCCACCGCCACAGTGCCCTAAACACCTTACTGCCATTTTTCCCATACTCTCCGTTCATCACTCTCCCTCCAGAAGGAATCCTGACCCCTCCGAGCACATAGATCATCGGAGACAACCAAAAATGCACTTTTTGATCAACCCAGAACTACTCCAATATCCCATTACTAAAATTTGTGATTTGAATCTTAAAAATCGTGTTTTAGTTTAAGGATTTCATTTATAACCCTGAATCAATAAATTAAGATGTTTAATTTTTAACAAGATTCCAACTTGTACTGATCTACTTGATTTTTACAGAGTAATTTCTAATTTAATTTACTTGAATAAGGTTTAAACTTTAATCTATGCTTAAACAAACAAATTTTATTTAAATCCTAAGACTAATAGAGATTGGTTAAAGGAATAATGGATTTTTTTACCAAAATCTTAGTTTTAAAACTAAGAACAGAGAAGTTCAGACATTTCACCAACATACACATATTTATCACCCAAATGTTCATAGAAAAATTAATACATATACAAACATTCTTGCTTCAAAGATCTACATATACCTATTTATACTTAAGCATTTTAGAAAGATGCCACTTCCCTAAAATAATGATGACAGAGCACTTATAAACAACATGCACACAAATAAGAATTCTCATCAGACATCCACTTATGCAATACACACATTTAAATTCAACCATACTAGCATGCAATCAAATTTTATTTAAATTTTAAAGTTACTCACCAGATTTTAAGACAGAGCCCCTTTGATTTTTGAAAACAGCCTTGAAATCTTTAAAAATTGAGTTGCTGGAATTTTCTTTTGAAAACTTTAAACTTGAATGCCCTTTGAAAACTTTATTGCTTGAAAAATACTTGATTTGCTTGCTTCCAAACAGAATTAAAGAATGCATGCAGGCTTTTATTACTGGCTTCAGGTTGCATTTTTGATCTTTGCAAACTAAGATATTCAGGCTTTTGATTTCTTGAGTTGCTTTGATTTAATCTCAGATTTGAAAAATGTAGGCTTGGTTCCAAGTTTGAAAGAATTTAGTTCAGGCTTATGTACTTTTGAAAATGAGTCTGCAGCCTTGAAACAGAACAGGCTTTTGATTTCTTGTTTTGAGGAGGATGATCACTAATTTTGATTTGTGAAATGGTTTAAGAAGAGTGAATTTCAGATTTGTTTTGAGGATTTTGTATAGGGTTTTGAGAAAACGTTTTCAGGTTTGGAATTTTGTTTTTAGAAAAAGGTTTTGCAGATTTTGTACTTAGCTTTAAATTTAGAAAAATAGAAAAAGAATGGAAGGAAACATGGATATATATATAGGCTGAAATTTAACTTTAAATAAAAATAAAAGAAAACCAAATTGAATGACACTTGTCCTATATCATATTTAGCTAACTAACACTTGTAGAAATGAGGCTTAAGGAAAATAACATGTGTTTTTTTATTAATGAGTATATATTTGAAATGTTAATAAAGATTTTTATACCTTATTTAAATGTATACATATTGAATTTCTTTTAAAGAAATTGTTATAACAAAATATATATAAATGAAAACTTATCAAATATTTTAAAATTGTTTATCTCTTGAATTTCAAAATTTAATTCAAATTCAAATTAAATTTAAAAATCCAATTTTAAAATCAAGTTATATATATGCATATATAACTACCATTTAAAATAACAATTCTATCTTATCAAAGTCTATTTATATTTATAAAAACAAAGTATTATAATTATTATTTGAAAATACCAAATTTGACTATTTTAAATAATTTATAAAGGAGATTATAAATTACTTCTATTTTTAAATCATATATATCAAGTAATATTTAAAAAAGAAATAAACAAACCTTTTATTTAAATTTGAACTTTAAGCTAAAATCCATTTTTAAACAATTAAACATTTATATTATGTATTTTAAAACTATATAGTTATTTATTAAAAAGCTTAATATTAAATTAAATCATGATTTCCAAATTACCCAAAATATATTAGAATTTGAGAACATAATTTCATTTGTTAAATTCAAACCAACTCATCTATTTACAATATATACAATTATACATATATATTATAAATAGAAAATATTCTATTAAACTTTTAAAAGATAAATCACTAATTAAATATTTATTTAATTAGATAATTAAATTTATTAACAAAGATCAACAAATCAATTTAATTTTTAAATATAGATTATTAAATTGATATTGTCCAAATTCCCGGGATATCACATTCCTTCCCCCTTAAAATAATTTCGTCCCCGAAATTTAAACAAAGGAAATTTAATAATCTATTCAAGATTTAACAAGCATATATTATCAACCATATGATAACAACCATAGCAAACAATCATCCAATCAAACAATTCTAATTATCCAGACAAAAATTCTGGATAAAATTTCCCGAGTTTCCCCAAGTATATATATATATACTGGGACACTCGCTCTACAAACAATCTAAACTACGAAGCTACAGAACTCCTACTCATCTAGATTTACAAACTAGACAGAATATTAGACTACAGACGAGTCTGACTCAACTACCAAATCCTCCAGAACTGCTGGTTCAAAACCAATGATAGATCGAACACGTACTCCCTCAGAGATACGTAAAACACAACGAATTTCAGTTGTCCAAACTGACAATTGAATCCGGAAGACCAAATACTTATTCAAATCAAAACAAGGAAGAGATCCACAACTTTACTCCTCAAACATAATAAGACTGAACTTACTTCTCCTATCCAAAAATGAGACAGATGCACTTCCAAACTGCTTCTGCTGCACAACTCTGATCTGAAATAGATAAGAATGCCGATGAAGAACACAACACAGACTGGATAACCCATCCTAGAAATAAGGTTCAACAGATTCATAAAGAAAACTCAGATACTCCAAAAAAAACTGAGCTGCTTCACCAAACTCTATCTCTAAGAATCATCCTTCAACTAGGCTGAACCACCGGTACCACTCCTGGAATCCCGTCGATAAGAAAACTCATCTCCAGATGCGGACAACTTCTGACTTCATGAAAACATCCAGAAAAATCTTCAATAACTCAAAGATCACTCAAACTATCGCAGGTCACTTTTGCGATCAACCCAGTCCAGTATCCAAAGATACTATTCTCTCTTAACAAATCAGAATAGCTTACACTTATCTATCCAATTCATCGAAGAAATGGATTCCACTTTACTGCTTCTAAACTCCATTTCAGAAAAACTGCTCAGCCCGAAAACTTCCTGCCAACACACAGAACACTCCGAGCTGCACTGCTGCCACAGATGCCAAGGACTTCCTAATCCAAAGTTCTTTTGAGAAATTTGAACCTCAAACAGAAACACTATGCTGAACTCAGCCACAACACCGAAGTATACATTCTCCTTAAACTTGTTCCAAAGAAAACATCTTCGGCAACATCCATGGTCATTGTATCTCATCATACAACTACTTCTTCCAGAAGTTACCAAGATACCATCACTCGCTTCTACTTAACTGGTAGATCCAAACTCTACTTATCCAACTGCACTTCAAAGATTGAATCTGAACCTTAACAGTTTCTTTCGGAGATCAATGAAATACTTCACCACAGCAAAGCTTACTTGAGACGGTATTTGGTCTACAGTCTCATCAAATACACTTCCAACTCCAAACATTCAAACTCCAATCAATGGTAGTCGTGTTACACACAACCTACCTCATCTACCCTTATAACTTAATTTGGAAAACCCGAACAGGTAACCCAAATAGGTAGAAATAAATATATATATATATATATATATATATATATAGTTATATAAAAATTTCAAATACGCTCTCTCAAGATAGACACCACTCCAGAGCCTAGGTATTCACTCAACCTAATGCTCTGATACCACTGTAACGACTCGCCATCCTACGACTAGGAAGACGCATCGTTTTGAAGAAAAGAAAGAGGTGAGAAAGTAGAAAAGAAAAGAGAAGAAGAAAAACAACAACAGAATCTCAACAGCGGAACGAATAAATTATATTAATAACAAAAGTATTACATCATATACAATGACTATCAGAGTTATACAGATTATACAACACATTCTAGACAGTTATAAACATCTGTCTAGTTATTACAACTCAATACAATACAAAACTCAATTACAGAGATTAACACAGTGGAACTATTATCTATATCTACAACGCCGAAGCCTCCTG
The DNA here is from genome assembly GCA_030737815.1 of Allium fistulosum. NCBI lineage: Eukaryota > Viridiplantae > Streptophyta > Magnoliopsida > Asparagales > Amaryllidaceae > Allium > Allium fistulosum. The sequence goes on from CM060907.1 coordinate 860,520,003, forward strand.
CTCCATTACTCCTCCAGATAACTCGTCAAAGCTAACCTGAATCCCTTGGCTACTCGTAAAAATTTGAGTACCCAAGAGTTTATAAAACAGAAATAAACACTTGGGTTAGACATGGGTCTGGTGTGAGTAACAGGTTAAACTTGTTTAACTTCAAAACCTTTTGAAAGAAAAAGGTATCACGTAAGACTCCCCACAAATAAACATGGGTAAGTTTTTACCTTACGCTGACCAAAACATTTGATAGGAAATTCGATTGTATTATAATAGGTCTAGGGTTTTCAAATAAATATGAAATAGCTGAAATTGTTACATTCATTAAATTCCAGCATACATAGGTATACAATCAAGTCCGTTGTCACTTATTGGAAGTTGGGTTTCCATACAATGGCAGGGCTACCGGGGTACCGCCCGTCACAGTACGTGGCCTAGATCACCGTACTGAGGATCACTCCCAATCCCCTGCAACACAAGGCCGGAACATCCCTTACTGGATAATTCCCGCACAAGATATCCCAGCAGTTGTTGCAATTCAACTGCCCACTCAATCGAATAATAAGAAGGGACCTCTAGACAGGGATAATCTTGTCCTACTTGGGTGCTACCCACTAACCTTGCTGCACCTCCCCTGTTTTAGCCATTCCCGGTTTGATGAGGCTTGAGGTTACGATTACCTTTAAATCAGGACATCACTTAGAATGCTCATCGTCCACCTGACGATGTTCTGAAAGCATTCAATCCATACAAGTTCGTTCCGGGTTCGAACAAAACCGAAGGCATTATCTCGTTACACTCGTATTGGAATCACCCTCAGAGTTAACGATCATAACCCTTGCACTCTGAATCTTCATCTCGAATCTGAAAGTACTATCTCCGTCAACTCATTACGGAATCACCCTTAGAGTTATATTGACAAAGAATAGTTCTTACACCTCGAGTCTTCACTTGCTCCATTTTGATTTCACGACCTAACGTAAATTTGGATCGATGTGGTATTCGGGTCTCCAGACCTGGAATCCCGGTATACGGAAACCCGATCCCGGTCTCATCGAAATCCAAAACGTATCTTTTAAGGCCAAGTTGTTTTAAAGTTAAAACAATTCAATTCTATTATCTATAAACACTCAGATAGATAATTCAAAATATCAAATAGATAATCTACATTATCATTATAAACAGATAATTCATATTATTATCACTATGCAACCAAGCATCCAAATCATACGGTATCAATTATCTCATCTCTGAGAAACCATTCAAGGTAAATCAGTATCATTCAATATCCTTAAGCCATGATTTATTAATTACCATCTATAATTAATTTAAAATGAATTAAATTAATTACTTCCATCATTAACAATCTTACTTAAGTCACTATTAATTATCAATTAATTAATCATTCACCATCCAATTATTCATTTTAATTAATCATCCTTGATTAATTACATTTAATTACATTCAAGTAATTAAATTAATTCACAAATTAATTATTCTTAATTAATTATAGTAATTAACCTTTAATTACTTTATTAATTAATTAACTAAAATTAATTACATTAATCCTTAATTAATTACATTAATTAATCACTTAGTTATTAATTATTCCTTAATTAATCAATTCTTAATTACATCATTTATTATATTAATTAATGATCCTTAATTACATTTTATCATTACTTAATTACATTAGGTAATTAATCTTTAATTAAACCATAATTTATTAATCACTATTGATTAATCACATTCAGTAATTAACTACCCTTAATTACTTCTTAAAATAAATTAATTATTCCTTAATTAATTTCTTAATTAATCCCTTGATTAATTCCCATTAAGTAATTAACTATCCTTAATTACTTTATTAATTACATCAGTAATTATCCATTAATTACTTTCCTAAGTAATTATACCTCCTTAAATTACATTAAGTAATTATACAAATCATTAAATGATTATCTTAAATTAATTAAACTTAATTAACTTAACTAATCAATTTAAACTCAATTAATTACAATGAGTAATTAATTTCTTAATTACTTCCATCAAGTAATTATATTTAATTAAACAATTTCACAAATGATTAACCTTAATTAATTAATCTATTTAATTATCAAAACTAATCACATTAATTAATTACTTATTTAACCCAAATTAATGATCTACATTAACTATTAATTATTCTTTAATTATTTTTCTTAAATAATTAAACTTTATTAACCATTATTAATTTCAAATTAATTAATTCTAATCACCAATAAATTAATCTTTAATTAATTAAGTACCTAACAATAACTTAATTCATCCTTAATTACTTGATTAATTTATTCCTAACCATTAATTAATAATCTTAGCTTATTCTAATTAATGATCCTTAATTCAAATTAATTAACCTTTAATTAATTTAATTAAATCTTAGTTAATCAATTTAAACCCTTAATTATTAAATTTATTAATCCAAATCATAATTTAATTAAATTGATTAATTATCTTTCAATTACCTTAATAATTTATTTTATTCCACCTCATTAAATCTTAATTATCTTTAAGATAACACTCTATTCTTATTAATGATTAAAATATCATTAATAAAGTATTTAACCCAAATTACCTTTAATTAATTTACATTTAAATTTCATTTTAATTTTAAGATTTAAAATGAAGACAAGTTTAACTTTAACAAAGTTTTAAAACTATTTAAATCCTTTTAAATTACATGTTAAAGAAATATTTATTTAATTAAAAGAAATTTAAAACTAAATTCATTTTAAATTCAAATCAATTTAAAATATACTTCAACATCCAAAGTTGTTTCAAACCATTTTAATTCAAAACTTTATTTTAAAAATTCTAACTACTTAACCCTTTTAAAATATTTAAATCCATTCAAAATTTAAATACCTCGTCTTATTTAAAAACTGAGAATTTAACTTAAACTCCAGATTTAAACTAGATTTTAACTTATTTAAACTTTACTTTTATTTTAAACTTACCTTTTGAATTTATTTTAAAGTCTGGAAACTGGAAAAACCTTTCTCTATTTAAAACCTGGAATACAACATTACCCGAGACACAACTAAATTACTTCGAGTCAAACTCCTATCTAACCCGAACAAAAACTTAAATGACTCGAGAACCCCGAGTACCCAAATTCCCAAACCCAACTTTACCAGAAAATGTGTGCACGTGCACAGAGACGCTGATCGTCTCCGATCACCAGCGTTGATCTCTTCCCATCGGCGATCACCTGAGAAACCAATCTCGACCACCAAAACCATCAATACGAACTTGAAACGAATTCGAGCATTCAAGACTAAACCTGGAACAAAAGTTACGAACCACCACGAAGCCTGGAAACGCCTCGACAACACATCTCCGGCCACCAGAATGCTAGATCCTCCGGCCACGACATCGACAACACTCCAGCTTCCAATCTCCAAAACCTGGTGGAACTCGATCCACTAGAGAGTTCGTGATGCCTGCATTTCTAACCACTAGAAAAACTAGGTTTACAGAACTAAACATCCACCTGCCACCGCCACAGTGCCCTAAACACCTTACTGCCATTTTTCCCATACTCTCCGTTCATCACTCTCCCTCCAGAAGGAATCCTGACCCCTCCGAGCACATAGATCATCGGAGACAACCAAAAATGCACTTTTTGATCAACCCAGAACTACTCCAATATCCCATTACTAAAATTTGTGATTTGAATCTTAAAAATCGTGTTTTAGTTTAAGGATTTCATTTATAACCCTGAATCAATAAATTAAGATGTTTAATTTTTAACAAGATTCCAACTTGTACTGATCTACTTGATTTTTACAGAGTAATTTCTAATTTAATTTACTTGAATAAGGTTTAAACTTTAATCTATGCTTAAACAAACAAATTTTATTTAAATCCTAAGACTAATAGAGATTGGTTAAAGGAATAATGGATTTTTTTACCAAAATCTTAGTTTTAAAACTAAGAACAGAGAAGTTCAGACATTTCACCAACATACACATATTTATCACCCAAATGTTCATAGAAAAATTAATACATATACAAACATTCTTGCTTCAAAGATCTACATATACCTATTTATACTTAAGCATTTTAGAAAGATGCCACTTCCCTAAAATAATGATGACAGAGCACTTATAAACAGCATGCACACAAATAAGAATTCTCATCAGACATCCAATTATGCAATACACACATTTAAATTCAACCATACTAGCATGCAATCAAATTTTATTTTAAATTTTAAAGTTACTCACCAGATTTTAAGACAGAGCCCCTTTGATTTTTGAAAACAGCCTTGAAATCTTTAAAAATTGAGTTGCTGGAATTTTCTTTTGAAAACTTTAAACTTGAATGCCCTTTGAAAACTTTATTGCTTGAAAAATACTTGATTTGCTTGCTTCCAAACAGAATTGAAGAATGCATGCAGGCTTTTATTACTGGCTTCAGGTTGCATTTTTGATCTTTGCAAACTAAGATATTCAGGCTTTTGATTTCTTGAGTTGCTTTGATTTAATCTCAGATTTGAAAAATGTAGGCTTGGTTCCAAGTTTGAAAGAATTTAGTTCAGGCTTATGTACTTTTGAAAATGAGTCTGCAGCCTTGAAACAGAACAGGCTTTTGATTTCTTGTTTTGAGGAGGATGATCACTAATTTTGATTTGTGAAATGGTTTAAGAAGAGTGAATTTCATATTTGTTTTGAGGATTTTGTATAGGGTTTTGAGAAAACGTTTTCAGGTTTGGAATTTTGTTTTTAGAAAAAGGTTTTGCAGATTTTGTACTTAGCTTTAAATTTAGAAAAATAGAAAAAGAATGGAAGGAAACATGGATATATATATAGGCTGAAATTTAACCTTAAATAAAAATAAAAGAAAACCAAATTGAATGACACTTGTCCTATATCATATTTAGCTAACTAACACTTGTAGAAATGAGGCTTAAGGAAAATAACATGTGTTTTTTTTATTAATGAGTATATATTTGAAATGTTAATAAAGATTTTTATACCTTATTTAAATGTATACATTTTGAATTTCTTTTAAAGAAATTGTTATAACAAAATATATATAAATGAAAACTTATCCAAATATTTTAAAATTGTTTATCTCTTGAATTTCAAAATTTAATTCAAATTCAAATTAAATTTAAAAATCCAATTTTAAAATCAAGTTATATATATGCATATATAACTACCATTTAAAATAACAATTCTATCTTATCAAAGTCTATTTATATTTATAAAAACAAAGTATTATAATTATTATTTGAAAATATCAAATTTGACTATTTTAAATAATTTATAAAGGAGATTATAAATTACTTCTATTTTTAAATCATATATATCAAGTAATATTTAAAAAAGAAATAAACAAACCTTTTATTTAAATTTGAACTTTAAGCTAAAATCCATTTTTAAACAATTAAACATTTATATTATGTATTTTAAAACTATATAGTTATTTATTAAAAAGCTTAATATTAAATTAAATCATGATTTCCAAATTACCCAAAATATATTAGAATTTGAAAACATAATTTCATTTGTTAAATTCAAACCAACTCATCTATTTACAATATATACAATTATACATATATATTATAAATAGAAAATATTCTATTAAACTTTTAAAAGATAAATCACTAATTAAATATTTATTTAATTAGATAATTAAATTTATTCAAATTTATTAACAAAGATCAACAAATTAATTTAATTTTTAAATATAGATTATTAAATTGATATTGTCCAAATTCCTGGGATATCGCATTTAATATTTGAAATTTTGTTTCTTTCCCAATCCAGATCGATTTTTGCTTTAGAAATTCTTAAATTTTGTTTTTTTTCCGACTTCAAAATTTTAAAATATTTTAAATTTCAAAATTCTCATGTATTAACTATTTCTAGGTACAAATGTTAGTGCTAGATACTTTCTAATATTTTCCTACATTTAAATATTAAACATTTTGACCATTGAAAATATTAAACTCAATATTTTAGTGTTTTAAAAACAATGAATTTATTTAGATTACAAAATTTAAATTTTTTATATTTTGTTGTTCAAGAAAGTTTTAATTGGATGCAACGGTTTTGTATTATAGTGAAAGATTTATAGCTTCTAACGGTGTTGGCTTAAAGAAATGTAAGAAAAATATAATTTCAAATGCTAACTCCCCTTGATATTATATTGGAATATTCGACAATAGGTGAGATTTTAAAATCCCAAAAGATTTCATCAATAAGAGAACTTCTTTATAAAAGAATATAAATGAGGTTATTTTACTTCTTTCCAAAAAACTTCTTATCACATACTTATTCTTAGTATTACTAATGTGTGTGTATGTATGTGTATGTGTTTGTGTGTGTCTATGCGATGTACAATCATAGAAAACCGTATGCATCCCTGGATTAAAGTTGGGAAAGTAGTTCAATATTAATATAACTAGAGAGCAGTTCACATTGCAAACTCCTAAAGAAAATATGAACCCAGGCCTTAGGGTATTTAATCCCTTGGTTAAAGAATTAAATCAAAAAAATCTACTTGGTGACTATGCTAAATCAAGACAGGTAAGAGAAAGGGTATGCCCAATAAAGAATTTAGATGATTAAAATAAGTAACTATATAAATGGTATATTCATTTTCATGAAATCAATCTGGCTTAATGATTTGTAATCAATGATATTATTTATACTTAAATTGGTCTACATTAATGTTGAAGTGATTGAAAGGTTTGTAAGGATGATAGATCCAAACTGCAAACATTCACTATAACAAATCAAGGCCTGCACCAAAAAAGAAAATGAAGAATTGTATCTTCATTTGAATCTTCGTAAAAAATAAAATAACAAAAACATATGACAAAACAAATAAGATGCTAAGTTAAAACATACTTGAAGGAAAATACAATTCATGTTATTGTCCAAGCAAGATGGAAAAACACAAGGTTGATCAAAAAGTAATAGAAAAAAACTAATATAAAGGGGAAATGGTGAAGGAAAAAGTTTATGAATTATATATTGATGCAAATAAGAATTGTAAGAAAAGGTAGAGTATGAGGGTATTTGGGTTGAGGAATTGCAAAGAGAAGAAAAACAAACATAAGAATCATGTTTGATATGGTTGCCCCATTTAATTAAAGTTGGTAGAAGTTTGTGTTACTAGGATAAGAAATACTAGGAAAGTTAAAGTTGTTAAGTTTATTTTTTCTGTCTACCGTATGTAACCATTAAACAAAGCTGTAACACTAGGATAAGATATGAAGATATATAATATTATCCTTGCAAAGGTATGTTTGCATTGAATTTCTTTGTGACTTTTATTTTTTACGAGTTATAAAATCTAAGTAGAATTTATTAGATGCTTGGGGAAAATTTGTTCCGAATTACGGTTAAAAGAAAATTATAGATCAATGAATATACTTTTCCCTAAAAATCTACCACATTGTGAAATTTCAGTAATTATAATACAATGTCAAAAAGAAATTTGTGTTTGTACAATAATGTCCTCGATTATTTTTGCTTCCAAAATGGTAAATTTTGGATTTCGTATGTGTTCCTTTTTTGCTACAATGAATACTTATTAATTGACAAAGGGAAATTAAGATGTAGTTCACATTTACACAAGCTTGACATTTAATATATCTTCAAAACTATCTATGCTCTAATAGTACACTCATAAATAAAATTATAATGGTTTCAGAAGTACTACTTCTTGAAAAGCTAACTCCGATATAATATAATTGGTACATTTTATTTATGAAGTATGAATATAGGTTTACATTTCATTCTTGGAAAGTTGTTTTATATTTTAGTCACGAAATATCATCATTGTGTTTTAATTATTGTGTTGTTCACTAATGAACATATGTACAATAGTACGTATAATATTACTCTGTAGTACCATACAAATAACATAAGATTAATAAAATTAATTTTGTACTTTCCATGCTTAATAATTAAACTTTGTTTTCTATTAATTTTTATAGATCGATTTATGTAGAGATATATGTAAAATAAAGTGAGATTATAGTTGTTCTCTCCTTTTCTAGAAGTCAACCATACTCTATCTTTTCATTTAATTTAATTTTTTTTGAGACCCTGGATGGAAACAAATTCCCAGCCTATAAATACCCATTATACCAATAGAGTTTAGATCACATTACACTTCAAGATATTACATCAAATTACATCCAAAATATCTATTCTACATCCGAAACCCAGCCAAAATATTACATATCATAAAGCACATACTCAGCCATACAACTTCTTATACCATACAAAATGACTACCATAGGACTTACAAACCATAAAATAGACACCCAACATTTATACAAAGCAGACTTGAGAAACAAAAGAACAGACCAGTAAATAAAACATCTCCATCACCCCTCTTCCTTTTAGCTACTCTTTTGTTAATAGAATCCATGCTCTCTCTAACCCTTCTTTGCAGCTCCAGGAGTATAATTTCCATTCATGCCCATTAGGATATGCTCCGCCTAACCAATTAGAAATAGATTTTCTAAATAAAGCACTAAAAGTGCTAGCTTTTTGCTTAAAACATCTATTGTTTCTTTCACTCCATATTATCTAAGCAACACCTGTGTTAACCAGATCTACTAGATTTCTATTAACCATGCATGTAAGAAATTTCCTATCTTCTTCCCAATACCAAAATTGATCAAAGAAATGGGGTATAGGGTTGATTTGAAGACCTTGCAAACAACTAATCTACAACATATATGAATAAGGACATTAAAAAGATAAGTGATTAGTATCTTCCTCTTTACAAGTAAATAACATAAGGCTCCATCTTTAGTCCTTTATGGATTAAAAGAGTTTTAGTATTTAATCTATTATTAATTGCCAACCATATATCCATCTTTACTTTCGATGGTACATGAATCTTCCAAAGAGCTTTGTAATATTTCACATTAATGCCCCCAAAGTTCGTTAATATGTATACATAATTTACCCTGCATTTACCATCTTTACTTAGCCCATTCTACATTACCCACCCTTTATTTAATGTCTACATTGTCAAGTAGACTAATTAACTTGTAAATTTAAAGTAGAACTTCTCCCATGAGCATTCTACCAAATGTAAGGTTCCACTTTAAATCATCTATGTCACTTTGATAAACTTCATTCACTCTAGAATTTTGATAGAATGAAATATTATATAATCTTTGAAAATAGTTTTTCAAAAGTATATTTGTAATCCAAACATTATGCCAGAATAAGATTCTTTCACCATTTCCAATACTTCATCTCATACCTACATTAAAAACATGCTCCAACTTAATGATAACTTTCCAGTACTTAGAGAACTGAATTGAATTTGAGATGCCAACTGTAAATTTTCCATCATAGTATTTATTCTTCATCCATCTTCCCCACAAAGAATTATTGCTAACTGAAATCCTCTAAAGTCATTTACATAGAAGAGCACAATTTAAATCTTGCAAAGAAATCACTCCTAAACCCCTTTGCACCTTAGATTTATAAACATTTTCCCATGACATCAGATTTTTTTCATAGAGCTTCCTTCTCTATTTCCTTTCCACAAAAAAATACTTCCTTATCACATCAATTTTCCTAATCACCCATTTAGGAAATCTATAAAGTGACATTCAATACATTGGTAGTGTTATGATACCGAATTCATCAAAACCAATCTCCTAGCTCTAGAAAGGGTATGATTCTTCCTTCTTGCTAGGCTCGATCCAATCTTATCTACCAAAGGCAGCCATTCACCATGTGTTAATGCATTCAGTCTAATTATCATTCCCAAGTACGGCAAAGGACAAACTTTACAATCCAGTGTTAAAGCAACTTCATCTAAATTATTATCCTAGACCACCACTGCCATGACCAAACTCTTATTAAAATTAATTTTTAACCTCAACATATTCTCAAAATCATTAAGAATTATTTGAGAGCTATAATGTATTGAAGTGAAGGAGAGCTGAATATTATAATATCGTCTGCATACTGAAGAGATGAAATAGCACCACATATTACAGAATTTCATATAGATTCAACCACCTCTCTTCTTATAGCCACTCTGATCAATCTAGCAAAAATATCCACATCTATATTAAAAAGTAGGTGAAAGAGGGTCTCTTTGCCTTAGCCCTCTTCTTGAACTAATTTTCCCACCCCTCCTGAGCATTCATTAGGACAGTAGACACTCCACTACTTAACATCCCTTTTATCCAACCGCATCATTTACACTCAAAACCCTGTCCTGTAAGACTTCTAATAAAAATAATCCCAATTCAAAGAATCAAAAGATTTTGAGAAATCCAACTTTTGAATTATTGATGAAAAATTCTCTTTCACATAGTGATTTACTACCTCTTGTACTACAATCACATTTTGTATTATATTTCTGTTTTTAATAAAAGCTGGCTGGCTATTAAGAATTAATGATTCCATCAGCCTTCAGAGTTTGTTTGCTTACACTTTGGAAATGATTTTAAAAATGCAATTTAATAAACTAATAGATATGAAATCTTTGACATCAACTGCACCTTCTTTTTTAGCCAACATCAAAATAAAAGCATAATTCGTACATTTAAAATCTAACCTTCCTTCATGCAGATCATTGAATAATGCTATAATATTATTTAAATTGGTCAAAGAAAATGTCCAGATAGTGAAAATAAATGAATCCTTTATAGTCCAATCTTTAGTTGATTCTTCATTACTTGACTCATAGACATTCAATCAACCTAGGACATGACTGGCCTATAGTTGAAATTAAAGTATGCGATTGTTAATGCTCTAGAAAGTAAATTTTAACTAGCCCTCCATAAAACACATAAGCATCCATATTGATAGTTGTAATATATTCGGAGTAAACCTTTTGATGTGACTGCAAGATTCCTAAAACTCAATTTTGTCTATAGTTAAAAGAGGACTAATTTTAATTTTAAGCCTTAGAAAAAAAAACTTATTTCAAGTTTAGGCCTCGTTTAAAACTTAGTACAAAAATATGCCACTTTTCCATACTTCAGCGTTTTTTACATGTGTTTTTCATAACTGAGCATATATAACTATTATTTTACAAATATAGTTATGCACTTCGAATTTACACGGGTATAAATTAAAATTATGTACAGGCTCATTTATGGAATGCGCTTGTACAAAAATGCTGAATTCAAAAAAGAGACATGTTTTCATAATAAGTTACAAACGGGATCTAATCATGAAATACGTTTTTTCTGAAGGCCTATAAAAGAAAATCTATCCTTAAAAAAATTCTTATAGTATATGACAAGATGTTAACATCATTGTCATAGATTATTTTGTCAAGAAATTTTAACTCCAAGAAAAAACTATGGAATTTCTTTTTTTTTCTGTCTTTTTGCTTACTTATATTTTTAGCACATTTTCTAAAATATTCCATTATCAGAAATTTTCAAAAATGTTGCCTCCAACAATAAATAAGTTGTAAGTTATAACCGATTGATCCAAAGTCCAGCAATTGATTGAAATATTTTGGAGATCCGTACTTGACACTTGTGAAAGGACTGGAAAAGGTTCAAAACCAAGTGATAAGCTAAGCTCATTTGTAAGGCATGCTCTTGGCAAGTCAAATCTTTAATAAAATCACTCTGATATCACTATAGCGTAGGAGTATGTGTTCTGACTCGAATGAAAATTCTTCCAATGCGAGTCTACTCTCGAAAACGTTAAAATTCTAAGCAGGAACAAGTCATGGATTATGCGATCTTTGCTAAGAGTGCAACAAATCGCAGTAATCAAATCACTCAAAATTTGCACACTTTTAGGAAAGCCATTGCCATTTAAAATCCATCAAGCCCATGCCATCCAAACTTTGGTCCTAAATAACTCAACTCAACCCTTTAAATACTTCAATTGATCTCAGTGCATACAAGATGAGAGATATCACTTTGGCATTAAGATCTTTTTACCATTCAAAGTTAAATTCTTCGCTTCTCAATATCTCTCTTCATTAGGTACTTTATATCCTTGTGTTACAACTTCCTATCCATATATTTCAATATACCATGCATATGGATGTTACTCTAGTTAAAAGACTTAATGATATAATGTTATGTGTACGGCTGATATATGCATGTGAATTATGTATCTGGGTTGTTACTTTGTGACTGTGTTGATTTTAAGAGTATAAGAAGAATGTACAGCCATCGGATATCGGTGATGTGCACATGCACATGATATTTATAAATATTATGTATAAGCTTCACTTGTTTTTAGTGAAAATCATTCCTTCACTATCAACCCCCAATATGCATTTTCCACTAATAATAAAAAGTTGGAATTCTTAACTTGGTATCAGAGGAACTTGCCAAACGACATCATCTTTGAAGATCCAAGAATCATTAAACAACATATGATCAAGGTTCACCAGATTAATTACCAATCTCAGATTCATTATCAATTTAACCCCTCACTCTCAAATCTTCATTAATATCCATTAATGCCTTAAAATTTAGTTCATAATTCAATCAAGATTCACCTCAATTCTCACATCTTCACCAACTCATATTGGCACCATGTCTAAAGATGATAATCCTCAATGAAGAACATATTCATCTCTTCAAGGTAATGAAAGCATCAGCACTTCCGAGAAAACAATATAAGATTTCTTGAAAACAATCATTAATCCACAAACCCAACTCATTACCCATTCTCTTAATGAGAACAACTAACTGTTGTTGAAATTTAAGTTGAGACTATAATAAGAGGTTATGGACTACAAGGTTTTATTGATAATACAATAGCATTGCCACCAAACCTATAGCTGATTGAAAAGGAAAACCGATTAATAATCCAGCATTTGTGATACATCAAAGACAAGACAGTTTGTTATGCTCATGACTTCTTTCCTAAATAAGTACCAGTCTACTTTCTCAAGTTATTGGATGCAAGTCATCATATGAGGTATGGATCACAATTCAATAGAATTTCAGCTCCCAATCTACAACAAAAATCATGCACCACAAAAGACAGTTGCAAAGAATCAAGAAGCAGAATATAACAATTAGTGAATATTTAAGCAAGATTAAAACAATTTGTGATCTTCTTGATTCATCATGACAAAAAATAGAAACATAGCATGTACTCACCATCTTAAACGGTCTTGATAGTAACTATGAAGCAGTTGTAGTGGTCATCTCCTCCAAGGAAACCTCACCTACCCTATAATATGCAACATCAATACTTCTTGCTCATGAAGGTAGAATAGAGCAAAGGACTACCTCCAGTCAAGAATTCTCCATCAACTATGCATCAAACTCAAGAAACAATAATTTCAATTAAAATCAAACATTGAAAGAGGCTCACAAAAAATCGGGAATGATTAGATCTACAACAGAGGAGGCAATTATGGAAGGGCAAGAGGAAGAGGAAGGAACACCAATAATAGACCAAGAAGCCGAATATGCGAAAAGTATGGTCATACTGCCATGAGATGCTGTTTCAGATTTGATTCAAACTTCTCTAACATACAATCAAATTCAGCAAATCAAAGTAGCTAGATATATTATTTACCCAATGCGAACTTGAGTCTGCTAAATCAAGAAATAAAAAACAACCCAAAAAGCCTTATTGTATTTCATAGTAATCCAACAGAATTGGCAAGATATGAAGATATTCAAGGTAAAGAATGGTACGTAGATTCATGTGCAAACAATCATGTCACAAGAAATCCATAGAGTTTGAATTTTGGATGAACTATGCCACAAGCAATCCACACCATTAAATAGAACTCATGTAGGGAATGCTAGCTTTAATTCAAGCAGAAGTGACAGATGATTACCATTGAGAAATCTTTTAAGAGTATCCAAAATGAAGAAAAATCTCATTAGTGTGTCTCAATTTGCTCGAGATAATGAAGTTTCTTTAGTTTCATCCAGAAATCTGTTTAATCAAAGATAATGTGACTAAAGAAGTGTTACTGTAGGGAGAACTACGTGATGGATTATCCAAATTCAATTTGGTAACTCAATCAACTTTTGAAGATAATGCAAAATATTGTAATCTATCTACACACAATTCTGAAGAAATATTTGATCATTGGCATAAAAAATATGGGCATCCAAATGTAACTATAATGAAAAACGTCCTGAATAAAATTGATGTTTCTTTCAAAGATGTGATGCTACCTTATGATGGTGCTCAAGGGTAAAAGTCACAGGCAACCCTTTACTATATCTAAAACAATATATAATTATCTTCTGAATTAGTTAAGTTGGATTTTTGGGGCCCGGCACCAAGAAACTTAGACTATAGGTTCAAATAGTATATTACTTTTGTAGATAAGCCTGTACCAGGTATACATGGATATTTTTTTGAAGCAAAAGTCGATACACATTAAGCGGTGAAGCAGTTCATCAATCAAGTTGAAAGGCGAATTGGAGTAAAAATTGAAGTATTACAGATAGATAGGGAAGAAAAATATAAATTTCCAAAAGATTATTTTTACACAAAAGGAATACTACATAGATATACTTGCCCATATACATCACAGCAGAATGGAATTGTTGAAAGGAAGCATAGGCTTAATATAGAATCAGGACTAACATTGCTTGCACAAGGATCCCTACCTCTTAAATTTTTGCCAGAATCCTTCTCTACAGTAGCATACCTTATTAACTTATTGCCTTCAAAGGTGCTGAAAAACAAGAGCCCAGCAGAGACGCTGTACTGGAAAAGCCAGATTACAAGAGATTGAACGTATTTGGATGTCTATGTTTCCCTTCACTAAGACCATAAAATGCAAATAAACATAGCTTCAGATCATCATTTTGTACCTTTGATGGCTATGGAACCAATCAGAAGGGATATAAGTGTTTAAATAGTAGTGGCAAGATCATGATATCTCGACATGTGGTCTTTAATGAAAATGTTTTTCTCTTTTCCAGTAGTGAAATGAGAACCATAAGCAAGGTTTACAATCCTTTGAAACCTTTACCTACCATATCGATATGTGTAAAGAAGAATGTTCAATAGAATATAACACCCAGGAATTACAATAATGAAACATCTAGAAGTAGCACAACATTCAGTAGCACAGGAGCTGATGATATAGATAATTTTGAGGAAAATTAAGTCACCCCAACTATCTTACCAACACCAGGTGAACATCCACCAACCACAACGAATGATATTCCACCCATAGAGCCGCAAGTCAGAGCACAAGGACATCAAATGGTGACAAGAGCAAAGAAAGGGATATTCAAGCCAAAGATATATTTGATAAAGCATGTAATAGAAGGACCCGAGACCTTTAAGCAAGCCATACAACACACTGAATGGAAAAGAGCCATGGAGGAAGAATATCAAGCCTTAATAAGAAATAATACATGGTGTCTTGTTCCTATGCCTAAGGATAAACCAATAAGGAATGTAGATGGACATATAAGTTGAGGAAAAATGCAGATGGAATAGTAGGGAAGTATAAGGCTAAGTTTGTGGCTAAGGGTACACTCAGTAGTATGGAGTTGATTTTTGTGAAACCTTTGCACCTATTTTAAAGCCCATATTAATAAGAGTCATGTTAACGATTACCTTACGTAAAGGATGACAGATCGGATAATTAGACGTTCACAATGCATTTTGAATGGAGATTTGCAAGAAGAGGTATATATGGAGCTGGCTAATGTGTTTGAAACTAATTAATAGTGAACTGCAACTAGTATGTAAACTAAATAAGGCCATATATGAAATAAAGTAGGCACTTAGGGTTTGGTTTGAAAAATTAAAGGGAGCATTGACAAGATTAAGCTATCAAGCAACACGATCAGATAATTCATTATTCATCAAAATTACAGATAGTTCAACGACTTATGTACTAGTGTATGGATGATTTTATCATCATTGGAAGTAACAATGCTGAAATTGGAAGGCTATCTCAATATTTATACAATCAGTTCAAACTAAAAGACCTTGGAGATATGAATTATTTCTTGGGAATTGAAGTTAAGCATTCAGGAAATGGTGACTTATATCTTAGCCAGAATAATTATATATAAACTTTTTTGAAGAGATCCCATATGGATAAAGCCAAATTACTAACAACTCTAATGATTAGCAACCCTCCACTTGTTAAAGAATAAAGAAGATCCCACTGAAGATCCACATCATTATAGGAGCATAGTAGGAGCTGTGTAGCATGATACCATCAACAGATCAGAAATATCATTTAGCATGAATAAAGTATGTCAGTTTATGCAAAGTACACTAACTGATAACTGGAGAGCAGTAAAAGAGATATTGAGATAATTGGCAGGGAAATTAGATTATGGTTTGAAATTACATGAACATAAATCTCTGCATATTATTGCATATGCTGATGCTAATTGGGCATTAGATGTAGATGATAAGCGATCTACTAGTGGATACTGTGTGTTTCTTATACGTAAGATGATAGGCGATCTACTAGTGGATATTGTATGTTTCTTATTTGTAAGATGATATTATTTGTAAAATGATAGACGATCTACTAATTGTAGGAGTTGTGTAGAAATGTGAAGAAGCGTTTATAATTCCTATAAACTTTAAAGTTTAAAATCTTTTTTCTTATCTACGCATGTATAAGAATAGATAAAAACTTCACAAAGGCATGTTTCAAATGAGAATCATGAAGATTAATTTTATGAGTTAAAGCTAATACTAATCGTGAACAAGCTATCAGTAGACATATATGTTGGCAAAACAACTAAAATTTCTAACTTGTATAAAGTAAAAAGGCCCAATGCAAAATGAAAAAACAAGATAGTTCTATTATTACTATTTAAAAGTTGTGCTTTTCCGATACATATAATATATTCTTTAATGGTACAATACATATATATAAAAAAAATTGCTTACAGGTCCAAAAAAACTATTTTAACTTTAGGCCTTGTACAAAACTTATTACAAAAACAAGTCAAATTTTGCATAATCCAAATTTACAAAAGCGTATTTTAAAAAACATTGTGCTTGTGCAAATTTGGATTGCACAATTGTAATTTAAGAAAATAAATCATGCTTATGCAAACTTGGATTGCGTGAGTGTAATTTTTATTAAATTTTTTTATGCTTATGCAAATTTGTATTATGCAAGTATAAAATGCTGGTGTACGAAAAAAGAGGTCTATTTTTGTAATAAGTTTTGGACGAGACCTCAAGTTGAAATAATTTTGTTTTCACGGACCAACAAGAAAAATTCATCCACATATATATTTGTGTGTGTGTGTTGAAAAATCCAAAAAGACATAAAAACTTTTTTTATGGGAAACTACTAAAGCTAAACAAAAGCATGAAGTAAAGTTCGATTGTTCCTTACCTTAGAGATTGAGAAGCCTTGGCTGAAGCCCATTGCTCTTCCGCCTTCTTTTTTTGGCCTTTAATTAGTTGGGAAGCACTTGATTCAACTGGTAACATTGCTACTAGAAAGACGAGTTCGACCACACTTGATGTGACATAGGTTCTGTGGTACACTGAGGTACTGACTAAATTTATCTTTGGCACGAGTCTACCGCAGACTCCATTCATCAACAATGATGAGAGTCAATTTATATTCTTTGTTTATTGCTTATACTTATATTGCGTGTTATATTAGTTGTTTGATAATATTGTCATGTATTCTAGGATATGTTTGTATCATGATATCTGCATTGTCTCTGCATTTGTGTGCTGACTTTATCATGATATATCATTACGTTTCGGTCACGTTATATTAGTTATGATGACTCGTTGATTACAAGAGAAGAACAAGTTATGGTATGATTTTCTATCTCTTAGATAGGTTTACTTTACTTGTTTATGGACACTTCAGGTTACCCCTAAGCCACAATTGTGGAATGGACTGGTTATGCCTTAGTAGTTCTTGTTATTTGTATACAGTTTTATATACGATATTTTGAGATAGTAACCCTCACACTAGACTTTATGTCTGACCCGCGTTTTGTCTTTTCCTGTTTATGTCATGACTACTCTTGGGTACTCGATTAATTAATTTGCGAGTCAAGTGCTTCTGGGGATACACTTTCAGGATAATTGGAGCACTTTATGGAGGTAATGTTGACACTTTGTATATATACTTAATATTGTAGTAGTACATGATAGATATGTATTTATACATGAGACTTGTTGTACCAGGTATTATATTTAAAAGTCCATCTTTATGGAGTTTGATATATTCTGGCTTTTTGTATTGATATTTATTTATCAATTATTTCCACTAGTGCAGCCTATTATATATCACTATAATAAAAATGGTCATCAATAGAGGCCTAAAACCACTATAAATCATAAATATGGAGGTTCAGTAAACGTTGTATATCGACATCTTATAAAAAAATAATGGCTTATTTAGAGAACAAAAGGCCGCTATAATAAATCATCTTTTATAGTGTTTTTGACCACTATCGTAAGTTTTTTATAGCAGTTTAATAAACGTTGTATATCGACATATTATAATATATACTAAACTATCATGTCACAAAAAGCGTTATAATTTTTTTTACTTTCGATAACGCTTTTCTTGTAAGCTTTCTATAATGATTTTTAAATGTTATGTTTTATTTTTTGCATTTTTGAAATCTACTGCATCCCTATAAATCATGATAGTCAACACATATCAAAATGCTGCATTAAGAATATTTTTAAAACATAAATCCTTTTGGATAATGAATAGTCATAGAAAATGTTTAACATAAAGATATAACACATTGTATTAAGCAGAACTAAATATTCACACACATAAGATCTCACAGTTTTAACGGCATAATATTCAATTGTATAAGTACACCAAAAACAAGTAGCAAGTTATTTGCACTAAAAAGAAGAAATGTTCTAAATGTTTCATTCTCTCACATGCAAATGAAATGAATATCTCCATTAGAAATAAATATAAGTATGAATATGAATAAATTGAAAAATGAAGTATCTACATTAGAAAAACTTTTTTATAAATATTTCTTATTAAAAACATTCCAAATTTATAAATTTTTGAATTTTTTTGCCAGATTCTCCTTTTCGCTGCTAGCATCAGGAAAATCCCATATGCAAGAAATAGATATATTGATCGGAATTACAATATATTGATCACAAACATCTTCAAAGGTAAACTATTCAAATATTTACTTATATATATCTTATAAAGTGTGTATGTCACATATCATACCCTCCTGTTAAGCATTAAAACATACATTTTAGCAACATTAGTGTTAACTCTTTTATTTCAGCGACTTAAAACATTGCGACCTAAGGATTTTGCGACCTGAGAAAGCTGCGACCTAAGGGAGTCTACGACCTAACTACATAGCGACCTAACAGCTAAAGGAAGTTTACGACCTAACTACATAGCGACCTAACAGCTAAAGGAAGTTTACGACCTAACTACATAGCGACCTAACAGCTAAGGGAGTCTACGACCTAACTACATAGCGACCTAACTGCTAAAGGAAGTTCGCGACCTAACTATATAGCGACCTAACTGCTAAAGGAAGTTCGCGACCTAACTATGTAGCGACCTAACTGCTAGAGAAAGTCCACGACATAACTTCTCCATGACCTAAGTTGTCTGCGACCTAAGAAGAGTCACAACTTAACAACTTAAGAGGCTCTGCGACCTAAAGATGTTGCGACTTAAAGGAGCTTGCGACCTAAAGGAGCTTGCAACCTAAAGCCTGAAGTAATCTAGCGACTTAACAACCTAACGAGCTAAGACTTCAATGACTTAAAGTTCCCACAGCTATTCCTTAACTCGCCTGCGACCTATCACTTGTTCAAATAAAGCCAAGTACAACTTTACCAGCTAATTTCTTAAGTCGCAGGGAGACTACAACCTAGCTTAGGTCGCTCGCGACCTACGATCTAACTAAGGTCGTACGCGACCTAAGACTTGGGCAAATATTCTGCTCAGAAATCAGCTCCTATAAATAGGGCTCGAACTCCAACGAGAAGGGGACTTTTTGGCAATTTATTTCTTCAAGCGTCCATACTCTGCTGCACTCAAAACTCATTCAACAAGTAAAGATCTTCCAACACTCAAGGCACTACAACAAGCTTCGTGAAGGACTTCATTCATCCGACACGGATTTAGCAAGATTCATCACCGAAGTTTGAGCTAGTAGTCTAGATTGTTGTGTGATCAAGTTGTATTGTATTTGACAAGTGATTTGTATTGATTTGTAATCGAATTCAACAATAGAGAGATTCAAAGTGGATGTAGGCTAAATCTCAAGCCGAACCACTATAAATTGCTATCTTTTACTGCATTTCTGCTATTTTCCTGCTTGATTTCTATTCCCGTTACACGGGTGGTGCTTTCACGATTCTGCTACACACACCGAGTGTTGACGTTCCACATTTAACGTTGACATTTTGGTGCTTTCACTGAGAATTGAACTCAGGCGAAAATTCACCATTGCTTCACGGGAGTTTGCTGAAAGAATTTCCTCAAAAATCAGAAGCCTATCAGATATAATGGCTCCTGGAAGAAAAAGAAAGTCTGTCAGGACTGACGATGACCACGAGAATACTGCCACATCTCTCTCTCCAAATCGGGCGGCTCCAAGCGCCGGGGTAACGCGAGAGGAGCTAGATGCTACTGTGTCTGGATTGTACCAGCAGATTGAGAATCAGAACAATCTAATGATGGAAAAATTGAATGCTCTGCTCGGGGCTAATCAGAGACCAGTGAGTAATGAAGGAAACTTTGCTAATGCTGCTCCCAATTCCGAAGGGTGAAATATTCCTCAAGGAGGGTCAGGTGCTGATGGAGGGGCACCCCTCCAGGCTGAAGGATCCAGACCGTCACCGGTTCTCCGTGAGCATTTACCGAGGCAAACCCCCGAGAAAGTGGCCGAAGTTTATTCTGCGAAGTCTCTGAATAATGAAGAATACCTCTCTAGCATGGTTCGACAAATAATGAGGGAAAGCATGCAGAGAAGTGAGGATGAAAATGATTGGGGATTCGCACCGAGCAGGACTCCGTTTACCGAGAAGATGCTGAAGGCTGAATTTCCTAAAAAATTCGTGCCCCCCACTATTCCTGCTTATCGGGGGACGAGTGATCCAAATCAATTCTTGTATAAATATGACTGGCACATGACCGGCGCGAGGGCCACTGATGAGATTAAGTGCCGATATTTCCCAGTATATCTGGAAGGGGAGGCACTTCTCTGGTTTACCAAGCTTCCAGTCCGATCTGTAGATCAGTTTTCCGATCTGACCCGAAAGTTCAAAGAGCAATTCAGGTTGTATGCTTCAAAAGCAAAGGACATAATGTCTTTGTCTAGCCTTGAACAGAATCCGGGAGAGCCTATTAGGTCATTCCTGAATCGCTTCAATGTAGCTCTGGCGGAAGTTGACAACGTAGAGCCACGAATGGTCTTGACCTACTTGATGCGTGCTATCGACAAATCGAGCGAATTTGGAAAATGGCTAAAGATGAAGGAGCCAAATTCTCTCGAGAAATTCTACAAGAAAGCTGATGAATTCATACGCTTGGAAAATCTTCCGCCTCCAACAAAGGTGGAGAATAATATTGCTACTTCGGTGAAGAAAGATTCTGGAGGTCAGAAAAGGGAAAGTCATGATGGGAAGAAACAAAAGGATGCAAAGAAGCCTTGCTTCTTCAAACCCTCATATTTCACTCCATTGACTGACACTCCGGAAAATATCTTCTTTGCCACCAAAGATGATGTGAATTATCCCAAACCAGCTGAGATAAAACCGAGAAAAGGTGCTATGCGAAATGGAAAATTTTGTCGCTTTCACAATCAACCCGGACATGATACTAATGAATGTCGTCACTTGAAGAGCTTAATTGAAGAATTGTTGAGGGAAAACAAGCTGCCATAGTATGTCAAGAAAAACAGGAATGATCCAACTTCATCCACTCAGGGGCAACAACCCCCTACTCAACCATCTGGCTCGGGTAAAGGCAACACGACACATGAATCCGAAAGGCCCGTTATCAATGTAATTACAGGAGGCCCACACCCAGCGGGCAGAAGCTGGGGAGAAATGGAACGATATGCTCATGCTTTGAAGTACATCCCGGTAGAAGAAGATGTTTTTGCTATAGAAGATGCTGCACCTCTGAAGCAACAGAGGACTTCTAATGATGATATCATGTTCAAGGCTAGAGATTCTATGGGTATCGAAGCCCCAACCATAGATCCATTGGTTATCTCTGCAGGAATTGGGCCAGCTATTGTAAGACGAGTACTCATTGATTGTGGTGCTTCTTGCAATATACTCTTTAAGAAAACATTTGACCAGATGAAAATTCCAATGACCGATGTTCAAGCTTCACCATAAAATATTGTCGGTTTCACTGGGGAACCACAACAACCAATCGGAACTGTCGACTTGTTCGTAGAACTTGGAGAAGGGCAAAAAAGGGTAGTTCGGAGACAAACCTTTGTAATTGTTAATGGATTTTCTACTTACAATGCTTTTCTAGGCAGACCAGCTCTAGCTGCGTTTAGAGCCATTTTGGCCCCGTGGTGCCTAACTATGAAATTTCCTACAGAGAATGGTGTTGGTGTCATCAAGGGAGATCAAAATGCTGGGCGCGAATGTTATCTGATATAACTTCGAGAGGCCAGAAAGAGGGAGATGGGAAAAGATGCGGCAGCTCCGCTCCGCATTAAAACCCCAACCTTGTAGCAGCTATGGGGTGGCCCCTGTACTGGCGAACACAGCAATGCGAGGAAGGAAATGGATCCCAGAAAGGCCAGTACAGGGGAGAATAGAGTGGTACCCGTGGAAGTTACGGTACCGATACCTGTTGACTCAAAAGACCCAAACAAAGTACTTAATGTGGGTTCGCAATTAAGTATAACAGTTCAAAACACACTGATATCATTTCTAAAAGCAAATCTGGACGTGTTCGCTTGGAGTCATGCTGATATGTGCGGGATCTCCCCGGAAATTGCTGTACATACCCTGAATATTGATCCGAAATTCACACCGGTAAAACAGAAAAGAAGAACTCAAGGTCCAGAAAGGTCAGCAGCGTTAAAGGAAGAAGTTGATCGGCTTATGGAGAATGGTTTCATCAGAGAGTCCATCTATCCAAATTGGGTTTCAAATCCAGTACTGGTCAAGAAGGCAAATGGAAAGTGGAGAGTATGCATTGATTTCTCAGATCTAAACAAAGCTTGCCCCAAAGACTGCTTCCCGTTGCCTAGAATTGATCAACTAGTAGATGGGACGGCTGGACATGAGTTGTTATCTTTTATGGATGCTTACTCCGGGTACAATCAGATTATGATGAATGAACCAGATCAGGAAGACACGAGCTTCATCACAGATGTGGGTCTTTACTGTTACAAAGTCATGCCTTTCGGATTAAAGAATGCAGGAGCCACTTACCAAAGACTTGTCAATGCTATGTTCAAACCTCAGATTGGCAAGACTATGGAAGTTTACGTCGATGATATGTTAGTGAAGTCAAAGAAAGCTGTAGACCACATGAGCCACTTGGAGGAAATGTTTACAATTCTTCGAAAATACGGGATGAAGCTCAATCCATTGAAATGTCATTCGGGGTAGAGTCCGAAAAGTTCTTGGGTTTCATTGTAAGTGCTAGGGGCATCGAGGCCAATCCTGCCCAAATCACAGCTCTAAGAGAAGTCAAAGCCCCTAAGACAAAGAGAGAACTGCAAAGTCTCAATGGAAAAGTTGCCGCTCTGAGTCGCTTCATTTCCAAAGCCACAGACAAATGCATTCCTTTCTTTGATGCTCTAAAGAAAGGAAAGAAATTTTTTGAATGGACTCCCGAATGCCAGGATGCTTTCGATCAACTGATTCATCATATGGAAACTCCTCCAGTTCTATCTAAGCCTAATGAGGGCGAAGACCTCTTCATCTATTTAGCAATCTCATCCCATGCTCTAAGCGCAGCACTCGTACGAGAAGATATGAAAATACAGCGCCCAGTCTATTACATCAGCAAACGATTCACTGGGGCAGAGATGAATTACTCAAAGATAGAAAAGCTTGTCTATTGTTTGTTAATCGCTTCCAGGAAATTGAGGCCATATTTTCAATCCCATCCTATCAAAGTCCTTACTGATCAACCTCTAAAGCAAGTCCTGTTTTGTCCTGAAACTTCGGGTCGTCTTTTGAAATGGAACATTGAACTTAGCCAGTATGACATCACTTACCACCCCCGAAGAGCAATCAACGGACAAGCTTTAGCAGATTTCATTACGGAGTCCACTGACAAAGGTGACAGTAAGGAAGAAGCAACTGACTGCATTCCGATACAGTGGAAATTGTATGTTGACGGCTCCAGGAATGATTATTGTTCTGGGGCAGGGGTTGTGCTTGAAACCCCCGAAGGACGATCATTGTGTTATGCATTGAGACTGGAATTTCCTTCAACAAACAATGAAGCGGAGTATGAAGCTCTTATTGCCGGTTTAAAAATCGCCAAGGAATTAAACATCAAAGTGTTGCGGATCTTCAGCGATTCTCAGCTCATTGTTTGCCAGGTGAAGAAAGAATTCCAAGCTAAAGGAGGAAACTTGCCTGCATACTTGTCAAAAACTTCCGAACTTCTCAATGACTTCGATCACTATTCAATAAGCCACATACCTCGAGAATAAAATATGAAGGCAGATTCTCTAGCAAAGTATTCAAGTTCCGGAGAAGCTCAATTACTGGGATTAGTTCCTGTAGAAGTTCTGTCAGCTCCAAGCATTGATGAAATGGATGTCGATTGGATTATGGCTGCATCTCAAGAGCATGAATCATGGATGACTCCGATCAAAGAATACCTACTCAATGGTTCCCTGCCAGAAAGTTCTAAGGAACGTCGAAAACTATTGAGGAAAGCGTCAAGGTATATGATTCAAGATGGCCGATTATACAGACGGGGATTTTCAATGCCTCTGCTCCGATGTGTAACTAAGGAAGAAGCCAAGACAATTCTAGCCGAGGTACACGGAGGAGAATGTGGAGATCATTCGGCTGGTCAAACTCTAGCCAAGAAAGTTCTCCGATATGGGTACTTCTGGCCTGATATTAACCGAGATGCTGCCATTTACTCTAGAAAGTGCGACAAATGTCAAAGATTTACGAAAATCCCAAAAGCACCTTCCACTTAACTCACACAAATAGTCAGCCCATGGCCATTCGCCGTTTGGGGGATAGATCTGATCGGACCGCTCCCGGTTGCCAAATCAGGAATCAAATATGCTATTGTTGCTGTTGATTATTTCACCAAATGGGCTGAAGCTGAACCTTTGGCCACCATTACTTCTAAAAAGATGATAAATTTTGTAACGAAAAATATCATTTGCAGATATGGTGTGCCACAGAAGATAATTACAGACAACGGCACTTAGTTCGAAAGTGAAGAATTCCAGGGTTTTTGCAAACGATTCAGAATTCGAAAAAGCTTCTTAGCAGTGGCTCATCCGCAGGCAAACAGGCAAGTGGAAGCAGTGAACAAAATTATCAAGTCAACCATCAAAAAGCAACTCGAAAAAGCAAAAAGTGGTTGGGTCGATAAGCTTCCATTAGCACTATGGGCGTACAGAACTACTCACAAAACTACGACTGGGCACACTCCATTTTCACTGGCATACGGATCGGAAGCGATGATTCCAGTGGAAGTTGAAGTTCCTTCACACAGGAGAATTTATTTCAATGAAGCTGAAAACGAAAAGCTGCAACTAGAAGCACTTGATTTTCTTGATGAAAAAAGGGAAGAAGCTAGGCTCAGAGTTTCAGCTTATCAGCAGAGGATTGCCAGGCATTTCAACTCTAAAGTTCGCCAACGCAGCTTTGAGATCGGAGATTTAGTCTTGAAAAGGATCATGACAGCAACTGGGGTGTTTGGGCCAAACTGGGAAGGGCCATATGTCATAGGCAGTAAACTTCTTGATGGCACTTTCAAACTCATAACTGCTGAAGGAGATCCAATTCCAAGAGCCTGGAACAGCAACCACTTACGTCCTTATTTTACTTAAAAAAGCTCTGCTCAAAATTGTAAAATGATGATGATTGTATCAGTTGTACTGTGAAACATTGTAAATCAGTACAAATGAATGAAAGCTATAAAGTGGACGTAGGCCCGATTCTTGGCCGAACCACTATAAATCTTGTGTTCTTTACTATTTCATAATGCCTGTTTTATTTCGATATGTAAATGCTTAAATGTATTGCTAAAATGTCGATTCAAAATTGCAGGATATTATAACAAGGCTTGCTCGTCACAAAGCCAAGCGACCTTTATAAATCAACTATTACGCAAATACCAAGCGACAAAAAAAAATTCCAAATTCAAATCCTATACAAGGAGAACTTCACATAAAAAGTTGGTGACTCCATTGTGGAAAACCTTTGTTCACTGGTTGAGATTGTCAATATGAACAGACATCCAACTAGATAACTCGCATTTGTCCCGTGAAGTCGTTCAACAGTGAAGTCCACTTCTTCGGATGAGGCAATTTATTTGTAAAAGGAAAGAAGATGCGCTTGGAGACGATGATAAAAGATCGCTGATGAGCAGATGATGAGAGAACATTGCCAAGCAAGCAAAGAAGCAGCCAAAAGGAGGTATGCCTCTCAATAAAAGGGCCGGTAAAAACCACCGAAGGGACACCTTCCCAAGCAGAAGGAACAGGGCCCTTGCTAACTGATCGTGATGCATCCGATCAGGCAGCTTGCGTCCGTCCCGTGGATCTACTCGCCCCTGAGACGCAACCTACCTGGCATATCAACCAACCAATGTTCCTTCCCAAAGGTCAACAAAGCCCTCTAACGAGGCATGCCAAAAAATGAAAGTACTTCTCTCAATCAAAAAAGATTGGTGGAACCACCGGAGGGGCACCTTCCCAAGCTGAAGGAACAGGGCCCTTGTTAATTGATTGCGATCGTTTGTGCAAACGAACATCCGATCAAACAACTTGCGTCCGCCCCGTGGATCCATCCAACCATGAGAAAGTAACTTCCAGGCAACCAAAAAGCCCTCTTCGGAGGCACAAGCCCTTTTCAGAGGCACAAGCCCTCTTCGGAGGCACATGACCTCTTCGGAGGCAAAAGCCCTTTCCCAAGGCACCACAAGCCCTCTCCGGAGGCACAAGACCTCTTCGGAGGCAAAAGCCCTTTCCCAAGGCACCACAAGCCCTCTTCGGAGGCACAAGCCCTTTTTGGAGGTACAAGCCCTTTTCGGAGGCACAAGACCTCTTCGGAGGCACAACTCTTTAAGAGGAGCCCTCTCCGGAGGCATGTCCCAAAACAGAATACTCGAACAAAAAAGCCTTCTCCGGAAGCATAGTTCAACTCTCAAAGGAAGGTTAACTTGTTCATCTCAAAAAAAAAAGTTCCTCCTAAAAAAGTTGAAATGCTACAAATTTTTTTCAGAAAAGTTCATTTCAATGAATAGGGAAATCTACTTTCTTCCCTTAAAAGTTGAAGTGTTCTTCAGAAAGAAAGAGAAAGTAAAAACTTCTCTGAAGACGAGATATACTCTATTAAAAGCAAAATGATTCTTCCCTTAAAAGTGGAGTAGTTATTCTCTGAAATAAGAGTATCAGTCTCAAAAAAGCTAGAAATGTTGCAATGCACTTGCGATATGGGGGCAACACTATACAATTCAGTTACATGAATAAAGTAATATGCAAGCAACACACCGCAAGTTCATTACGATATCATGGAAAATAAATGTGGAATAAATGCATCCTAAAAAACAGACAAAAAGTTTGTACAAGTAAAAGGAATCGTTTATTCTACACTAAAAAAAAAGAGAAACAAATGCATTCTCACATACACAAGAATTTGTATAAGTAAAATAGCTATTTCATTCAATACTATGAAAACTTTTTACATTATACAGATCACCAAAAGAAGCGGAGACCGGTACCCGCACAATCTCCGGTCGATACAGGCAAAAAGCAAAAATAAGAAGTAAAAATTCCAGCTTGTTATTCCTTCTTCTCGCCACCTTTGGAGCCTTTACCCGGCCTAATGATTAGTTTTTGAAGCCGTTGCGAACGGGTCGGGGTAGAAGGAGAAAGAGGCACGGCTGGATCAACTTCTGCTTCCTCTCTAGTAGAAATATTCTTCTTCTTCTTCCTTATGGCACGCTTCCCCTTCCTCTTTGAAGAAGATTCGCTCCCCGGAGTAGCCAGCATTGTAGAAAGCTTTGTGTCATCATCGAGAGACTGCTCCGGGGTCTTCTCGATGTCTTCAAGATCCTCCGCCTTCTGCTCATGTGAAGCAGCCGGATCATCCAGGCCTTGAAGGGCTTCGATTTTCTCTGCCTGTGATCCCGGTTGGGAAGCAGAAGGAGGAGTAATTTGTGAAGACGGAGGAACGGCAACTGAAGGAGTGAAAGCTTGTGCAGTATTTGGTACCTCCGCTATAGAAGAAAAGAAGTTAAAATCAACATCTCCCGAAAATAGAGAAGGTATCGGTTCACCAAAGTTTAAGTAACAAGTAAGAAGGTCATCGAATTCGGTTAAATCAAATGGCTGGTTCATTGGGCCCGGGACGACGCCAAAATTACCTGGAGGAGTTGACTTTGCAAGATCAATCTCAAATTTCTCGGCCTCAACATCGTCTGGTGCCTCATCCTCAGTAAGGGTGGTCGCAGTTTCTTGAGCAACTTTGGCTGGATGTGAAGAATGAGAGCTGGAATCCATAACATTAACATCGGCTGAAGTCGAAATATGAACAGGGGCAGTTAAAGGAGCTCCCTCTTTTGGAAGCTCTTCTCCCGTTGATTCAGCTCGTACTTTAGCAAGCTGCTCCTTCCCCTTAACAAGAGCGGCACGAGCCTCATCATCAAGATAGCGCTCCTCAAGTTCCGACTCATCATAGCCGGCCCCGCCAAGCATGTCCACTGCGACTTCCCACACCTCAGCCAGTGTAATTTCATAATCAGGACCCAGAAAAGAGAGGCTCCCGCGACCCAGAACGCTATGCAGATAAAAGTCAAATAAGGTAGAGCTGACATTGGCTTTTGTTTCCGCATGAGCTTGCTAGGCCGCTTCTTTTTCGGCAATGGCTACAACTTGACTGGAAACAGCCTCGTTGCGCTCCTTCTCAACTTGAAGAAGCCTAGTCTTTAGTATCTCAATCTCTGCGTTCTGGGAGTGAACTTTTTTCAGTAGTTCAGCATTTTCTGTGCAATATTTCTCAGTAATGTGTTGTTCAGCGGCAAGCTTCATTTCGACATCTCTTTGTGCAGCATGTGCATCCCGCACTTGCTTCTGAAAGACTTCTTCTTTTTGAGTATGTGATGCAGAAGAAGAGGCGAGATTTTCCTTAAGTTGCTTAACTTCAGATTCAAGCCTTGCGTTATCATTCGCAATGCTCGTCATCTCCGCGTCATGCTGCTTGCACCATTTATCCCACTCAGCTTTATCATTCTCCAGAGTTATCATGTTTTCAAG
This sequence comes from Allium fistulosum, assembly GCA_030737815.1. Classification (NCBI taxonomy): domain Eukaryota; kingdom Viridiplantae; phylum Streptophyta; class Magnoliopsida; order Asparagales; family Amaryllidaceae; genus Allium; species Allium fistulosum. The sequence continues at coordinate 860,549,407 of CM060907.1, forward strand.
AATCATGTGATTGACTCTCTGGAGTTCATCAACAAGCTTTTGCCACTGCGACATCCTATCAATGTCCAGCTTAACTGCATCAAGATTCTTAAGCATGGCTTGCTTATCAATCGGTACCAAATCCAGGTCAAAGCGCACTCCTCTTAAACACCAATTCGGAAATCGGCTCTGAAGCATTGGAGGGCCGTCTTTAACTAAGTATTGTGGCCTTGAAATGATTGCTTGAATGTCAGTTTGCTTTAAAGGAGGAGAGCCGGCCGGAATTTTAGGAGGGATAGGAGCGTCAGTTTTCTCAGAAATTACAGATGCGTCACTTGGCTTGGATCGTTTGCTTGATTCGTCAGTAATATGAGTCTTCCCCTTGTCATCATAAGACTTTCGCTTATGAGAATCGTAACTTCTGTAAGAAGAATCATATCGATCAGCGTCTCTTCTTCTCTGCCGCTGCTCATAGTCCTGTTTTTCTTGAGCCTTCCTTTGAGCCCTTTCCTCATCTGTCTCTCTCTGGTCGCCAGGATATCTCCTAAAGTCATAAGATCCACGACCACCATGGCGATGAAATGAGTCATAGTATGAGCCGGTACGTCCCATTGGAGAATCTGAAAAACGGAAAAGAAGTAAAGTTTAGAAATTTCCAGAAAGAAAGAGTAAATGCTTATAAGTGCAGAAAAATCCTAAGTGTGTGCGGCGTGCGAACTACGCGCATCAAACTACGAACCACTCTTTGGTTGAGGAATAATAGCAGGTTGGGAAACGGGAGTTGATTCTTGAGCTGGCAAAGTTTGCTGCAAGGTAGATGTTGCTTCGGTTACAGGGGAAGTGACTTTAGTTATGTCATCTTTAAAAAGCTCCCGGGAAGTTATCATTATATCACTTAAGCCATCGAAGGTGTCATCATCATGATGCCCAGCAGAGTTTTCTTTTCCAGCTTCCGCATCGGCTGACTTTTCAGTGATTTGAGGATTTTCTTCCTCTTCGATAATTGGGGCAAGTGCCAGTTTGCTGGATGGGCCCACAACATCGGTAAGTGTGGGACACTTTACCAGTGAAGTTTCAGTAGTAGTTTCTTTCGATGTGGGGTCTTCAACGGGAAGTGGGATATCTGCTGTCTTCGAAGGAGAGTCAGGAACTTCATGAGGCTGTGTAGAGCGAGAAGAGTGTAAAAGCCCATACTGGTGCAAAAATTCATCTTTCAGCAAAAATTTGGCACTTCTATCTTCCGCCGCCACAGCATTTAAAGTTTCAAGGATCGATTTGAGGCTCGGATTTCTGAGCGGAGGAGGAAGTGCTGGAAAACGAAAAAGAATGAAGATAAGCATTTGATGATTCGGATTCTGAAAAGTTTATAAGATGAACAGAGAAAGGCGAGCCTTACTCCCGATTCTCCAAACTGCGTAGAATCCCGGAGGACATCGAACAAAGAAGAACTGGTTTAAAAAACCATGAGCACTTTCAGGCAAATCCAAGATCAATTTCCGATTCCTGGCACCCCTTACGAGTACAATCGAAGGATGATCTTTATTCTTAGAGAAGGTGCATAGATAGCAAATCTCGTCAAAGCTCGGAAGACGGTCAAGCGTCCTCCTAAACAGAACACATAAACCCATCAGAACGGCGTAACCGTTGGGGTGTAGCTGAAAAGGTGAGATAGCTAGTCGAAGGAAAAGTTCCCGGAGAAATTCATTGAAGGGTGGAATAGCTCCGTTTAAGCACATATGGCGATTCACCGCGACAAAACCAAGGGGGGCCTGTCAGCTGTATCACTTGCTCCAGGGAATATAGCGTCTGAATCGGCAATACCAAATTGGATACACAGTTGTCTAAAAATTCTGTGACTCAAAGTTGTCGGAGTTCTCTCCGGAGGATCAATCAATGGATTGGCAATTGGAAAAGCTTCTCCAGCTATTTCCAAGTCTTCCTGTTGAGATGCCATTCTACACAAGGAACTGGACGATCAAATATTAAGGTACACGTTTCCTAAAAAAGAGTGAAGTGCTGTGCAAAACTAACGCAATAACAGACAAATATAAATAAAACTAAATTAATTAATACTTGTCGATTATAAAGTTTCAGGACTTGATATCTTAAGTCCAAGAACAGTGTTGTGTTGATGCAGATAAATCAGCTTTAGTTGATCATTTCAATTTTGCTTTAATACTTCACTTAGATTTGTTAGTTCACAGCATTTCATTCACGAAGTTCATTTAAGTTTGATATTCTTTGTCGACTAATCTGTCATTTGATGTGGGCAATCAATGGCAGCATATTCGTCCCATTTTTCTATAGATATTACTTCTAAGCAGGTTATCAGCATTAAAGTTAAGGCAATCTGAAAAGAAGTACAACAAAGTCCAAAACGATTCAAATTCAAAAATCAGTCAAATTCTGCTCAAAATTCTAAGTATTAGGGCGCTCACGACCTAACATAGGTTGCAGCATTCTTAAGTCATGTTGTCCAGATTAAAAGTTCAGGATTGTGAAAAATGTTAAAGTGCTAGGTCGCTCAGCGACCTATTATAGGTCAAGATGTCTGTAGGTCGCACGTTGCAACTGGATGGATTAAGACAATGCAGTTTTCTCTAAGTCCTAGGTCGTGCACGACTGGGCTTAGGTCGAAGACCCTTTATGTCGCAAGTGTTGTTAGATCGCAAAGACTTAAGTCGCTAAGCATTTCCACGCAACCTAACTCTCAGGTCATTCAAATCTGGTAGGACGCTGACTTCCTCTCCAAGCAACATTATATTGGATCCAATAACCCAATACCGCCATTTCAGAAGAAGTTGTCTTCCCCTCCATTCTACCTCAACATATCACCAAATAACGAGCAAATCGATTGCAAACCTTGCAGATCTGTAGTGAAAGCTTCTGTATGATCGCGAATCACCACAACAGGTCAGACGACAAACGATAGTCAATCGAAACCACTATTCAGAAAGCATGATGCATAAAATTAAGCTTAGGACAGGTAACAACGATTCATGATCAAGCAGTGACTATGGATGAATAGAGATTGGTCCACTTACGAATTATGTTGGTGAGGAAGAGTCAACAACTGAATGGGTAGAATTTTTCTTTGGAAGCTCGAGAAATCGTCAATGGCGATGGAGGCTCAAAACAGTAGAATGAGGAAGAAGGAGCGACCTAACCAATTTATATGAAACTGAGAAAGGGAGGTGAACAGACGCAAGTTTTAAGTCGTTCGCGACCTAGCAAAGTTGAATCGAAGCATACGACCTAAGGCATAGTCATATACTTCGAGGGGCAAATGTTAACTCTTTTATTTCAGCGACTTAAAACATTGCGACCTAAGTATTTTGCGACCTGAGAAAGCTGCGACCTAAGGGAGTCTACGACCTAACTACATAGCGACCTAACAGCTAAAGGAAGTTTACGACCTAACTACATAGCGACCTAACAGCTAAAGGAAGTTTACGACCTAACTACATAGCGACCTAACAGCTAAGGGAGTCTACGACCTAACTACATAGCGACCTAACTGCTAAAGGAAGTTCGCGACCTAACTATATAGCGACCTAACTGCTAAAGGAAGTTCGCAACCTAACTATGTAGCGACCTAACTGCTAGAGAAAGTCCACGACATAACTTCTCCACGACCTAAGTTGTCTGCGACCTAAGAAGAGTCACAACTTAACAACTTAAGAGGCTCTGCGACCTAAAGATGTTGCGACTTAAAGGAGCTTGCGACCTAAAGGAGCTTGCGACCTAAGGCCTGAAGTAATCTAGCGACTTAACAACCTAACGAGCTAAGACTTCAATGACTTAAAGTTCCCACAGCTATTCCTTAACTCGCCTGCGACCTATCACTTGTTCAAATAAAGCCAAGTACAACTTTACCAGCTAATTTCTTAAGTCGCAGGGAGACTGCAACCTAGCTTAGGTCGCTCGTGACCTACGACCTAACTAAGGTCGTACGCGACCTAAGACTTGGGCAAATATTCTGCTCAGAAATCAGCTCCTATAAATAGGGCTCGAACTCCAACGAGAAGGGGACTTTTTGGCAATTCATTTCTTCAAGCGTCCATACTCTGCTGCACTCAAAACTCATTCAACAAGTAAAGATCTTCCAACACTCAAGGCACTACAACAAGCTTCGTGAAGGACTTCATTCATCCGACACGGATTTAGCAAGATTCATCACCGAAGTTTGAGCTAGTAGTCTAGATTGTTGTGTGATCAAGTTGTATTGTATTTGACAAGTGATTTGTATCGATTTGTAACTGAATTCAACAATAGAGAGATTCAAAGTGGATGTAGGCTAAATCTCAAGCCGAACCACTATAAATTGCTGTCTTTTACTGCATTTCTGCTATTTTCCTGCTTGATTTCTATTCCCGTTACACGGGTGGTGCTTTCACGATTCTGCTACACACATCGAGTGTTGACGTTCCACATTTAACGTTAACAATTAGTAAGTTCGCTAACATTTCCAATGAAACATGAGCATAAAAAGAACCAAAAGCAAGTCAAGAGCCATCAATACTAGTGAGTACACTTATAAATGCACTAGATGTAAAGATGTTGAATACTTTATAATTTATTATTGTTGTTATTATCATTATAAACTTAGTTAATTTTATAAACTTCTTAAATTCTTATTAAAATTAATTAATGAAGTTAATTTTTGTAAACCACGTTAATTTATTGTTATTATTATTATATAAATTTAGTTAAATTTTATAAAACTTAGTTACATTGGTTAATACTTTGTCATTTATCATTATTATTGTTGTTATTTTAAACTTAGTTATTTTTATGAAATTTGGTTAATTTTACAATTTATTGTATTGGTATTATTATTATTAAAATAGTTAATTGTTGTGAAACTTAGAGTTAATTTATTCTTAATTATTATTGTTGCTTTTATTGTTATTATTATTGTTCTAAACTTAGTTAATTATTATGTTAATACTTATAAACTTAGTTTATTTATTGTTACTACAGCTACAGCCCTTGTGGTTATTATTATTAGTATTATTATTTTAAACTTAGCTAATTTTTATAAAGTTAGTTAATTTATTATTACTATTTTTTATTGGTAAGATCTTTCATCTTACGGTACTCAAACTGATAGTGAAGTAATTATTGTACCAATTAACTCAATGGCTTTGAACTAGCTGAATTAAATGGTATTAAAAATTTGCCAAATGTCGCTAGATGATTACACAATTAGGTAATTGCACTTTAACAATTGTTAAAATGTCAAATCCCTATAATATTTAATTTTAATACAAATAAAGTAAGATTTGTACTAAAAACTAGGTAGGTAAATAACAAAATGTAGGAAACAGTAAAGAACACAAGGAATTTATGTGGTTCGGATGTTAAGAAATCCTACGCCCATGAAGGAAATTTTGCTTTCTTCCTTTATATTTTCTGGAATATATTTCAATGGCAGAGAGTGCAATAATTTCTTTTTCTTAAACCTTAAAAGTATCGAAAAGTCGGGAAAAGGTCCCTCCCCTGCTTTAGTGCTTTTCTATTTATGGTATAGAGATGCACGCGAATTGCCACAATCCTTCTCTTATCATTGTGCTTCAGCCTTTGGATCTTGACAAGTGTTATTTATCTGCATTGTCTGTTTGATGCACCTGGATTGCTAACTTGTTTTGGCAAGAAGTTTGAGATGAAGGTGGGAACTCCTGAACTTGAAGCGGGAATATCTAAAATTGGAGCATGAAGTTTGTTCTGCTTTGAGCACCATTCGGATTTATGAAGTTGATACATGCTATCTGGAGCGTTTTACCTGTATGATACTAGGCTGAGATGGTTGTGGCTGAACTGCCTTCCCCGGTTTGTTGTGTTGATTTTTCCATTTGTGTTAAGGATGAGTTGTCTGGTTTGACCTGAAGTGCTAGTTAAATGTTGGCCTGCTTCTGCTTTGGCTCGCTCTGGCTTGCTCTTGGCATGAGGTTATGCAAGCTTTTGTGATCGGATGCCTACTTCTGTACTTTTCTCTAATCAGCGTAGATCTATGGTGGAGTGAAGTTTGGGTAACCTTATGAGCAACCCTTGGAATGCTTTTGGTTCCATGTGGTACTGCTTAAGGTGTTCCCCCACAAGGTAGATCTGTGCTTGAAAGACGTAGCAATGCATAAGTTCTTAAGATTTATTAATTAGACCTAGTGGGTGCTTTAGACACAGAGGAGTTTTCTTTTACTGACATTCTATTTTTACTCCTGTGTGTATTACATTCTGAGGGCGGAGCATTACGTTAGGGCAAACCTGATATATCTTTGGCCTAATTTTTGAGCCCAGTACTTCATCTAGTTGTAACTTCATGCTTTTTAGCTGTATTTCTTTTAATTGGAGAAAAGATTGCGACTATAGGCTAGCTCTCCTGTTCTGTGACTGTTCTTGGCGATAGTTTTAGGTCTTTTCTTGAATAACCGAGTGTAGTTTCTTATAGCTTGCTAGGATTTTTGACCCCACTAGTGTGGTACCAACCGAATCAGTTCAATTTTTTTCTCTTTTTATCTTAACTTTAATTGTGAGGGCCATTTCTATGGTTTTAGGCTTTATACTCGGTTCAGTTTTGGCACAACTTTAAAAATATAGGTGTAACACTTGCCCCCAAAGTATGCAATGATTGTAGGTTGATGTAGACTTGTCTTTAATCATTCCTCGTCTTCGCATCTTATGAGTTGTTTTATAGACGTTGCCTTTTATGTAAGTTTTGCCGTGTGCTTGGTATGGTCTGCCCCGCTATTTGGGTACAAGCCGTTCCCCCTTTTTTGTTCCCTTTTTTATATACTCCGACCTGCGCTTTGAACTTTTCACATTTTTCTATTGCAGTTTTTAATTTTCTTGGAGTAACATGCACTTCTTCATTCTTATTCAGATGGATTCTTTTGCTCTTTAGCTTCACATCCGTATATCTTGTTTAGCTTTATCATTCTTATTATCATTGTTGTCATATGCTATATGGTCAGTATAACTATTGATCGAGGGCCAATGAGCTGTGAGAAGTCATTTATTTTTAGTTTAGCGTTCATCATTCTCATTTCTGAGATTGTCATTGTCGTTCATATGTTGTGTTGTAGTACAACTATTGAACGATGGCGGTGATCTGTGAAAAGTCATTTGTTTGTGCGCTTGGCACAATCTTCCCCGCTATTTAGGGGGAGGACTGACATTTGACTGTTAAGTCAGGTCATTTATTTACGATGTTTTATATGATCTTTTGTACTGGTTTTGGCTATCGGGTTTCCATATACCCAGTGTGCTATGTTGGCAGAACTAACATAGAGGTGTTTTTATACTCCTTCAGGCCATCCAATATCCCTATGTCTAGTGAGCTAGCTGAAGAAACCGAGTTGCATTGTAAGCAGCTCTGTTTTGATAATTGGTTCGGACAGTCTAATATCCCTACATCCATAATGATTTTTTTGTTTATGTTGGAGAAAATTAACATAGAGATATTTTTATACTGGTTCGGACCGTCTAATATCCCTACGTCCAGCTCATTATATTATTACTTTTTTTTATAATAATTAAAATGTACATTGCATAAGCAATGTAGATCATACAAAGTAAGGTCCGAGGTGCTCTGAGTTCCAAGTCCTTAGAACTGTATTGTCATCAGGTCTCGATAGTCGATATGCATCTTTCGCTAAAGCTTCTGCTATGACTAATGGACTTTCCTAATTTGGACCCAATGTTGCATCTGGCAGATCCTTCATGTTGTCCATTACCCTTCGCATTACCAAGTTCCCTTTGTAGAAGTTTCTTCCCTTGAGCCTGGCATTATAATTTCTTGTCATCCTTTGTTGATATGCAGTCGATACCACTGCTACCTCATCCCTTATTTCCTGAATGAGATCTAAGGTAGTTTCCTTTAGTTTCTTATTCTTTTCTATTATATGTGATATTCTTATATGTAATGGGACCTCTACTTCGACTGGAAGCATGGCCTCATACCCATAGGTTACCAAAAAAGGAGTTTGGCTTGTTGCAGACCAGGTAAGTTCGATAAGACCATAGTACCAAAGATAATTCTTTCGCCCACTTTCCTTTTGCTTTATACAGCCTTTTCTTAAGCAGCTTCTTGATGGCTTCCTGTAACACCTCGAAAATTTAACAAAAATTTGGATGGAAATTTAATAAGAAAATCTAATTAAAGGAAACCAAGTTTTCATAAACATCTGAATTTGGCTCTGAAACTTGCATCATTATGCGTGCAACGATTTTTTGGATGAAATCCATATATAACGCTTCGTAATTCGAGTTAGTATGGAGGAGTTATGGAAGTTAGAAATAACTAAAATTTTAAAAAAAATTCACAGAAAAAATGTTTGAACCGGTCGACTCTTAGGGGCTCATGGTCAACCAGTAGTAGTCGACCAAGGGATGGAGTGGTCGACGGTGGCTCGAATAAAATCGAGCATTGTTTATTTTCCTGAGACGTGTTTGAGTGGCTTTGATCGATTGCTTGGGGATGAAGTGCTGGATGAGAGAACCGGATTTTATAAAATATTCACCTAAGATAATCCAATGGCCTAGAATCTAACCCTACCCCTATAAATTTATAACTACTGAAACCTAATTCTCTAATCAAACTTATAATAACCAAATTCTAGCAAATTTTTTCATGAAACCATAATTTCTAAAAGTTCAAAAATCAAATCTATTCGACCTAAGAGTATAGAGCAAGAAAATAAGGATGGTCAAGGCGATCTAAGGAGGAGTTATCAATTTAGGGCTCAAATTCTCAAGTCTAAGCGTTGTTAAGAGCTTAGGCTAAAGGTGAGTGGGCACAAATTTAACAAGTTAATTATTATAGTTAGTTTAAACTATTGTAGTTGATTAGGATGTTATCAAACCCCAAAATTGAATATGTTAACATGTTAAACCCTACATTTGAATCTAAAACCCTAGATTTAAATTGTCGGTTAATTGTTTATTGGAATTATGCATATATCCCTTTTCTCTTGAAATTGAAAACCTTGAATAAACAAAATCTAAAAACAATTGCAAATTGGTGATTATACTGTAACTAGGGTTCACAAATCACAAATAACAATCTAACTTAAATGCATAAAAAATAGACAATAGAAACTGGGAGAAACCCTAAAAATTGTATGTCAACAATCGACCTGGAAACCCTCACGGTCTACCGGTAGCGAGAAAATGTAGGGTACAAGCGGTCAACCATTCATATTGAAAATTGTTAGAATAAACCTCGACCTAAGGCCCAAATTTATTGTGAATGGTTGTGTACCTTTTTAAGGGTAGTTAGACGTATGTTAGGATTTATAAGGAAGCTAGTTCCCCAAGAGTAGACGCTAGGTTGTGCCAGTGTTGGGTGAATGTTGTTTACCCAATCTAGGATAGTAACCGATGTGCGACAATCTGCTTTCGTAATTGGCGCTCATAGAAAGTTCCAACGGTGGGCGTGCAATCTACACAGATGCTTGATGGCATACTGGGAGGTCCTAGTATTCACAAAAATTGATGTAAATTCGCTCCAAATATCGAGTACTTTAATTAAGGGTGGGAAAATCATGTTTTTCTATTTTGGTTTCTAATGAACATGGTACAATTAGAGAAGAGGACCTAGAGCATGCAATATGGGGCCAATGCTACGAGCCAATCATAGTGACGGGGAATGTTCCCAATAGCCTAGCGGTGGTAGTACCGAAAGTTTATGCCCACAGTAGCCTAGTGGCGGTGTCTTCCATTATTAGTAACCAAAGGGCATCGTCTTATATATGGAGTAGCTCTTGGAGCAGTGGCCTAGACTTGAAATTTGATCCTTAGTTCAATTCATCGTATTCGCCTATAATTTATAGTGTAGGAATGTAGTAAGCACGGACCATTAGGTTATAGACCATAGGAATTTACAGACACTTGTATCACACCTTGCATCTTTTAGAGTAGAATTATAGTAGTTGCATATGATCATCATATTAAACTTGTGCTCATTCACCAGACTTTATGTCTGACCTATTCTCTTTCATTATTTTTCCCCACCATAGAAGGATAGGGTAGAAGGTGATCGGCCCATTCTTGGTACTACGGATAGCAGGAAGGAACATTTCATGGAGTGTAGGGGAGATCTTCCAAAGGTTAAGTGCTATAACTGTGATCAATTCAGACATCTAAAGTAGGCTTACACAGCACCACCAAGAGCTTCTACTCAGGCTACTACTCAAGTGGTTTCGTCTTATGCACTAGAGGCAGTCCCTAGCTCGAGTGCACAACTAGTGGTATACATGGGTAATAAAGTGTTGATTGAAGGTTTGTTGAATCTTTCCAGTTTATCCATTCACACTTTATTTGATACAGGCGTTTCACATTCTTTCATTTCTATTAGACTTAGCGATGACTTACATTTACAATTAGTATAGTCACGGACCCTGTGGTGAGTCAAACCCTATATGAGGGTCAACCTATTTGCTTATGTTATATAGGGTTTTGAAGTTGTTTATTTTAGGGGCCGAGTTTGATTGTGATGCCTTTGTATTAGAGTTTTTTGGGTTTTGGATTGATATTAGGCGTGGATTGGAAGACCATGTATGAAGATAGGTAGGACATTACATTGAGCACATGTAATGGATGTAGCTTAAAGGTTTATTATGAACCCCGAGGATCTATTATGTTGAGCTATTTACATCCATTAGACCTATCACATGACAAGCTTAGTGCAATATCTATATTTAGAGATTTCCCAGATGTTTTCGTTGAACTTACCGATCTCCTGCCTCAGAGAGAGATTGAGTTTAGGATCTATCTTGTAGAGAATGCTAGCCTACCGCCTTCCCACTAAGGCATATGGCTCCAAGGAAAGACGCAAATTCAATAAGGAAGTGAACGAGTTGTCGGATAAGGGTTTTATCTGAAGGACTATCTCTAGCGGGGAGCACCAACCAGCTTTACCACCAAGGCGAATGGTTCTTTGAGACTCCATGTCAATTATAAGGAGCTGAATAAATTGACAGAGAAGAACCATTATCCGTAGCCTCGCATAGATAATCTTTTAATCAATCGGTTGGAGCTAAAGTATTATCACGGCTTTACTTGGCTATGGAATTCTATCAATTGCATGTAACCGATGGTGCCTAACAGAAGACAAAATTCTTTACGCTTGACAAACTTTATGAGTGGTTAGTCATGCCTTTCGGACTGACCAATTTACCCATCTACTTTGTTGATTTGGTGAGCCGAGTATTTAGGAGTTTGATTAACAAATTCATTATTGTATTTGTGAATGATATTCTTGTCTACTCGAGGAGTAAGGAGGAGCGTGTGTTGCATTTAAGAGGAGTGCACAATACACTCCGTGCACATAAGATGAAGGAGAAGTTTTATAAGTGCCACTTTTAAAGAGAGGAGGTAAGCTTTTTGGAACGCATCATCTCAGAAAGTGGCTTAGTATTTGAATCTAGTAAGGTGGCAGCAGTTGAGGATTGGCATGTTCTGCATAATGCTAGGGAGGTGAGAACTTTCCTTAGCTTGGCAGGCTACTATTGCAAGTTCATTAAGGACTTCGCAAAGGTCCCTACTCCACTAACCTGTCTCACCAAGAAGAATCTAGTTTTCTCGTAGGATGCGAAGTATGAAGATACTTTTTTCAAGTCGAAGGAGGCATTGACTAGTGTGCCAGTTTCGGTGCTACCGAATGGGACGAAGCCATTTATAGTTTATACCAACGTCCGTGGAAAGGGATTAGGCATGGTAGTGATGTAAGAAGGAAGAGTGGTAAGTTATGTGAGTAGGCAATTGAAGACTTACGAGAGGAACTACCTTAGACTGATCTTGAGTTAGCAGCCATTGTCTTTGCGCTCAAGTTATGGAGGCATTATCTTTTAAGGGAGCGTTTTGAGCTATTTACGGACCCCAAGTCCTTGAAGTACTTGTTCTCCCAAAAGGACTTGGATTTGAGACAGGTAAGGTGGATGGATTTTTTAGCATCGTATGACTTCGATATCTCTTATACCATGGGCAAGGGAGATGTAGTGGTAGACACTTTGAGTAGACAACATGCAGTGTTGTGTCCCTTGTTCTTGGAGTGGAGACACTTGGAGTGTATTTCTACATTTGATTTCCGACCATCATTAGATATTACCCTGGGACTACTAGCAGCTTTAGATGCTCAGCGTACATTAATGAGGCATATTAGATCTAGGCAGAATAAGCATAAGGAGCTACTAGATATTATTGAGAGGATTGGTAGAGGTATATCATTGAGTCACTTGAGGCATTATGCCGTTGACTCGAGAGGATGGTTACAAAAAGAGGATAGGCTTTGTGTTCCCCGTAGCATGGATTTGGTAGATGTGGTACTAATGGAGTCTCACCGTTCTAGGATGACCATTCATCCCAGTGGTGACAAGATGTATCACGACATGAAGCAAGTAGCGAAGTATGTAGCTAGATGTATGACTTACCAAAGGGTAAAGTTAGAGAAAAAGAATCTGAGAGGATTTTTACAGCCAGTAGATATTCCTCAATGGAAGTGGGAGAGTATTTCCATGGATTTTGTAGATGGTTTACCTAGGAGTTGAAGAGGAAATGAGAGCATTTGAGTCATAGTTGATTGGATGACTAAGTGCGCTCATTTCATACCAGTGAGGAGTACTAGGATGTCAACATCATTGGTGACTCTATACATGAGATAGGTCGTTAGTTTACATGAAGTTCCTATTAGCATAGCTAGTGATCGAGATCCACTTTTTACAGTGAGTTCTGGAGGACTCTACAAGAGTCTTTAGGGACCGAGTTGAGTTTAAGCATCGCATAACTTATGTAGACAGACGGACTGACGGAGAGTGAATCAAATTTTGGAGGATTTGCTATGAATATGAATTTTATACTTTGGTGATTCTTGGGAGAATCATTTACTATTAGTGGATTTTACCTAAAATAATGCTACCAAACTAGCATTCGGAGGGCAGCTATTGAGGCATTGTATGGTAGACCCTATATATCACCGTTGGCCGGTGTGACATGATGGATATGATTAGTTTTAGGTCAAATATGATGAAGGAGACATCAAAGAAGGTGGAATTGATCCGTATGGGGATTTAATTCTTCATCGATAGCTCTTTTCTGGTATGTTTTCGATCTAATTCTTATAACTATAAATTACTTATATGTAGGATTTAGGTGGTATACTCTTTAGGTAGAAACCATTAGATGTTAGGAATAATAGTAAACATGTCAATAGGACGTGTCATAATGATGGATGCTAATGGATGCATATGGATGTGTTATTTGCATTGTGCTCTTTTACATATAAAATAGTATATCCCCTAGGTACACATGCACACTATATATAGTTGCATGATATTTCTTTATTATTGTTGTGCTAATGGATGTTATACATATGGATATTGTTTACGAGTTGTATGATTGCACATACATATAGAATTGTAAGTAAATATTTACTTAGGATGTTGCATACAGTTGGATGCATGACATGAGCATTTGCATGATAGAAGGTCGACTGAATTAGTAGGCCTCCTACTTTTGCATTAGTATAGATTCATGTGCATTTCATATCGCATATACGTGTACACGTGGCATTAGAAAATTTCTAAGGATAGTGATTGCTTATAGATAATGGATGAGCAAATGAGTGTAGGTATTGATTGTTGTGTACTTATATTACATATTTCCATCCTTGGAGATTTTGGGGATGAAATCCATTTTAGGGAGAGAATGTAACACCCTTGAAATTTAACAGAAATTCAGACGAAAATTTAATAAGAAAATCTAATTAAGAAAACAAGGACTTAAAAGAAAATTTTCACAAACTTTCGAATTTCACTAAGAAACTCCCACCATTGCGTTGGTAGCGATTTTTTGGATGATTTTTGTAATGACCCGTATTTTTAACACTTTAAAAATACGAAATTAAATAAAATTTTAATTAAAAATCCGATAGAAATAAAATTTTACGATTTATTAAATGGAAATCTCTTTGTATATAAGTTATAAATCCAAAACCAAATTCGTTGACGACCAATTTCGATAAGACCGATAATGTAATACATATTAAAACGTAATGTAATAATATAAAATAGTTGGAACCAATAGCAGAAACCAAAATAATAATTTTAACGTAAGAAACGTGCGTTTTGCATTAAATGAAATTTTCGTTAATAAAAATAAACAATAAAATTTCGCAACAAAAATTCGATATTTTAAATGCGTCTATTTAAACATAGGAAATTGTAAAGTTTCGTCAGAAATTATGTAAGTAAATTTCAGTCACGTCATTTCGGTTTAAATCAGTTAAAATGTAATGAAAAAAAATGTTTTCGAAACCTTAGTATTTTTACATAGAAAAATTCTATATCATCTTCGGAGCAAGACGACATTTTTCGTTTTTCCAAATTCGGACTTCTTCAGCTCCGTCGATCTTAATCTTCTACGTTTTGCTGCATTTTCCATTGGTAGAAAATTCAAATTTTTATAATTCAATCAAACCACTGATATCTGTATACCGTTTTGATCGTCTCGTCGTGCTGATCTCCACAGTATATTAGTTTTTGTATTTTGAAGCTCGGTACGCAGCGGAAACCGCATAATGGTCCAATGCATCGGTATCTGTTTTAACTTTTGATTCGTGTGTCCGTTCAAATTTCCAACGGTTGGAACAATAAATTGGCACTGTTTTTTTTATTCCTAGCATTGTTTACCAACTGTGACTTTTCGCTTTTGGTTGGTTGATATTTATTTCATTCCTTTCATTTCTCTGCCAATTAAATATAGTAAAATATATATTACAGGAATTGATATAAAGCATCCATCTTCTCCGTCCTCTGTAGCCTACTTTTATCTCCTAAAAAAAATAAATCAACCCCTTCATAAACCTGGCTACTCGTTTATTTAATTATTTCTCCTCCTGGTCAAGCTCGTCCGAGCTTTCCTCTGCACCGACCACACCGCAACCTTAAGTGCCACCTTTCCATCGAAGCAACCTCGCCATTCCCTCCGGCTCCTCTCTGCCACACTGACTTCCACCGAAACCATGCATGCTTCTACGCGGTCTTTCATCCACTCATGCCATCTTCTTCATCTCACTACCGATAGACATTGCACCACCCTAGAACTCACCACCCGAGCCTCCAAGGCTCTCACCCAAGCCCAGTGCACCGAACCAAATCAGCCGCCCTTGGTCACCACTACCGCATCACCACCATCCGCCGCAGTCTCCCCTCCACACTCTCTCTTGATCCACCCGTGCTCGCCTCTCTGCCTCTTCTCATCTCCGCTTCCCGCTGCGCCGCGAAATAGCAGCAACTCATCACCTTTCCTAGTCTCCTCCGTCCCACTTCCTGTCACCGACCGCCGATCTTCCATCTCTACATGTATGTGTGAGTATATATGGGTTGGATGCTTAAACTGCTATATATAAAGTTTATTTAGTTAGAAACAAGTGTTCATATCTGTCGGTTAGTTTATTCTAAGTTGCATAGCAGTACTTATGTTTATGAAATGAATTAGAGTTTGTTTATATTTTTGTACAGTGGTTATTAAATGTGTTAGTATAGTTTGTTTATACTCTAAGCTATATTTTTCTGCTATATATATTGTAGATTTTTAAACTTGTCTATATTAATTTACATAAGTTGTGTGTTAATATATATAAGTCTGTATAGCTGTACATATAAAGTCTACACATTTTATATATATATTGATCTTAGCATAAATATACATTGTTTTGTATATATATGGTTTCATATGTTATGTCAGTCTTTAGACATATTAGTTTATATACAATCTGGGTGAGTTGTAATTAAAGAAGTTTATAAAAAATTTATATGTCAGTTGAAAATAAGTATTGTTTAAATACGTACATAAACATATAGGACTGTATTTTTTTTATACAGATAAGTATATATGAGTTGAGCTACACATATATATGTGCAAAAATGTTTATTTATGTTTACTGTTGTTTGTATATAGGTTATATAAACTTATACATATAATTGGTTGCAGACGTAATACTAAAACATGTGTTATTATATATATTAGTTTATATATATAGTTAATGTATATATGTTACATTTGTTTCATTTTTCATTGCAAACGTCATATAACTTTAGCAAAACTGGTTTAAAAAGACAATGTATATATGTTAGTAGATTTAAAAACCAAGTCTGCAGATCCGTTATACATATTGAGTGTTCGCATATACTTTTGCATGCATACATGATGTAGTGTCTGCATTTAAATATATATTGTTATTATATTTGGTCTGTTATATATTTGGAGTAGGCTGGTATATATGTGCATTTAGTGGATTGGATTTGGGTAACTAGTATATTGATTTAGGTATTGTTAAAAGAGAATTTACATAGATTTTTTTTACAATAATAATAATACATATATTTTCTGTCTCTATCAAAACTGATTAGATTTTTTTTATCAATTCATATTTATCAGCTTTGATCGTCGAACTCATATCCATCGTGCTTTGTTCCGAAATTCATGCTTGGATCCGTAACCCATCTCATTCTCGTTCATCTCTAGCCTTGAAAGGTGAGCAATCACTCACGATTAATGTTCTTTTATTTATTAAATTTGATTTCAACTGAAACGACAATTGAAATATGCTGCTGTTAGTTAATTACACTGTTATATATGCTATTACCTGTATCAGTTCACCTGTGACATCTGACACCATTATCTGTTATTTATACGATGATAATCCAGTTTGGTTGATAAATGATTGATTGTTTGATGTTGATATTGGACGTTAAGTTGTTAATGATGTATGTGATAAATAATTTGAAATTGAAATTGACGTTGGATATTTAGATTTGATATATGTGTTAAATTTGATTTAAATGACATTTGCATATGACCCTTTAAATGTTAAATAAATCGACGTGTAGAAATAGTGTTAACTACACCTTGAACCATATAATGTATAATTGGTGTAGTATAATTTGAATAATAGACTTCAAGTGAAAAACTATAATGAAATAATCTTTAGTCTTCATGAAATGATAGTGTAGATTCTACAAATAATTATATTAATTTACACAAACAACAATGTGAATTAATACGATTATTTCGAGATTATATGAATTGATTATTGGATTGATATTGATTGTTATTATTGCTTGTTTATTTACTTTGACACCATCCCAGTTATCACACTGCAAGTTCCCTTTGCTATGCTTTGATTTTGAATTGAATTGGAATCGGGTTGAAATGATAAATACCCAAATTGAACTTCGACTTAGGATAGAGAATTAAATAAAAACCGATTGGTCAATACTTTGATTTAAAAAGAAAATGAAGATTTTATTTGAATAAATAATATGGTTTGAAACAAAGTTGGAAATTGAATTTTAATGTAAGGAAATGTTAATATTTAATAATCTGAATCAAAATATTAACATTGTAGCTGATGAAAGAACGTTGTTTTAAAATTTGGAATTATTAATAATTAAGTTTGAAATTAGTTAATAATTAAAGTTTTGAAATTATTTAATAATTAAATAAGATTGAATTATTTAAAAATTAAATAAAATTGAATTATTTATTAAGTGAAATTGAACTTCTTGAATAAGTGAAATTAAGTTTCTTTATTAATTGAGTTTTGAAATTGTAACTAAGTAAATGAATAAGTGAAATTGAATTTCTCTAACAAGAAATAAAATGTGTTTTATTGAAATTAATGTAAGATTTGAAATGTAAAGAATTTGATTTGATGAATTAAATTTAATGCAATTTGTAAGTTTTGATACAATGGAGTTGAACTTAAATAATTGATTTAATAAATTGGAAGTTAAATAGAAATTGTTTTGAAGGATAAATTAACTTAACAAATATTGAATGAAATCGATTAATGAATTTAAATTGATTTGAATGTTAAATTAAATTAATTTAAATGATTTCGGGATGAAACTTATATACGAATTTAAACGAATACTTGAATTATCTTAAATCAAATATTTAATTTGAAATATAAGATTTTGAAATGGTAATTTGGAAGTTTTGAAACGTAAATTTTTAGAAATTGGTTTAGAAAGACAAATGAAATGTTGGTTTACAAATTCTAATTGAGATTGAAATTGATTTGGTTTTGAAATGTATAAACGACCAATCGGTGTAATAATTACGAAAGTTATTAAAGAGACCGGAATCGGTTAGGGACATACTCACTGTCTAAACCGAAAACCACTTTAATAACTATACGCGGAGTGTGATCCAGAATGAAGTGGTTGGAATGATGTACGTGATGACTGAAGAAAGAGAACGATAATGGATAGCCTTGACACTTGTGTCAAATTGGAAATGACTAAAATAGGAGCCGTGCCGGGCCAAATGGGGTTAGCTGCCTCGAGCGAACACACTTCTTCGAAAACTACTCATTACTTGTTATAGATTGGCGCACCCTCGAAATTGTGGGAGTGTTGTTTCGCGGTGTTGCGATCGCTGCGGCGATGCGTTCTCACCAGTCCGGATCAGGAAAACGGTAGTTTCACTATCTTGGGTATTGCCTCATGTGCCTTGTCATACTTGTATCCCTATATACGCGAACACTACGATTTGTTTTGTGTTATACCTATGGAGTACTCCCTGATATCCCACTAGTTTACGGTGGAGTTTACAGTGCTGTATAGACTATAACGGTTATATAAAATGTGTTAAGGGGGATCATGGTAACGCCTTAACACTATTTTGATACTTTATATTACTGATAGGCATTCCCTACTTAGCGTACACTACTACATAGTAGATAGTTTAACGGATCCTTAAAGGATGGTTATTCCAAACATCCTTAAAGTTACTTGTATTTCACTTACTATTTCACTTGAGTTGGATTTATTGATACGAGTACATATGCACGCCCAGGTGGGCCTGCATTTCACCACAATGTGCATGCATTTTTATTTGTACCTGTGGAAGTAGATTTGATAGTAGCATCCCCACATTTGAATGACGCCTAGGCAGAAACCGCTATTTTTTTATGTTCTGACTGCAATAACTTCTTCATACTAACTCGGAATCAGGCAAAACTTCAACCGATGAATTCCTACCTAAATTACAAACAATATGGTACACTCGGATACTTCATCTTGTGAACGCACACTGTAGTTCTCCAAGGGGACTGACAGTTTACTTAGAAAATAACATGGCACAACATCCTCATATTTGAACTCCGCCTAGTGCAGAAGCCGCTATTTTTTTTATTCAGACTGCTATATTTTCTTCATACAAACTTGGAATCCGCCGAGACTTCGACAGATTAACTCCCACCTAAATTACGGAGAATATGGAACACTCGGATACTTCATCTTCTGAACGCACACTGTAGTTCTCCATGGGCACTGACAGTTGTACTTAGTAAATAACATGCTAACACATCCCCATATTTCAACTCCGCCTAGTGCAGAAGCCGTTATTTTTTTTGTTCAGACTGCAATATTTTCTTCATACTAACTCGGAATCCGGCGAGACTTCGACCGATTAACTCCCACCTAAATTAAGGACAATATGAAACACACGGATACTTCATCTTGTGAACGTACACTGTAGCTCTCCATGGGGACGGACAGTTGTACTTAGAAAATAACAGGCTATCTTCCCATATTTGAATATTATTTCTCTATAAGATGTAAAAGGGTATATTTGGAATTTCAAAAAGACACTGAGTAAATCTATTCAATAAATTCTCTTTATTAGTAGTAAAGATAAAGATAGAGTGAACGATTTTCATTATTATAATGAGGGGTATTTCTGGTATTTCAAAAAGACATGGTTGAATTCCTATTCAAGGAATTCTCATTATTAGTAGTAAAGAAAGATGTGATGTTGACATAACAATCCATGGGGACTGACAGTTGTACTTAGAAAATAACAGGCTACCACATCCCCATATTTGAATTCCGCCTAGTGCAGAAGCCGCTATTTTTTTTGTTCAAACTGCAATAACTTCTTCATACTAATTCAGAATCCGGGGAGACTTCGACCAATTAACTCCCACCTAAATAACGAACAATATGGAACACTCGGATACTTCATCTTCTGAACGCACACTGTAGTTCTCCATGGGAACTGACTATTGTACTTCGAAAATAACAGGATACCACATCCCTATATTTGAACTCCGCCTAGTGCAGAAGCCGCTATTTTTTTTGTTCAAACTGCAATATTTTCTTCATACTAACTCGGAATCCGGCGAGACTTCGACCGATTAACTCCCACCTAAATTACGGACAATATGAAACACTCGGATACTTCATCTTGTGAACGCACACTGTAGCTCTCCATGGGGACTGACAGTTGTACTTAGAAAATAACAAAATACCACATCCCCATATTTGAACTCCGCCTAGTGCAAAAGCCGCTATTTTTTTTGTTCAAACTACAATAACTTCTTCATACTATTTCAGAATCCGGGGAGACTTCGACCAATTAACTCCCACCTAAATAACGGACAATATGGAACACTCAGATACTTCATCTTCTGAACGCACACTGTAGTTCTCCATGGGAACTGACAACTGTACTTAGAAAATAACAGGATACCACATCCCCATATTTGAACTCCGCCTAGTGCAGAAGCCGCTATTTTTTTTGTTCAGACTGCAATATTTTCTTCATACTAACTCGGAATCCGGCGAGACTTCGACCGATTAACTCCCACCTAAATTACGGACAATATGAAACACTCGGATACTTCATCTTGTGAACGCACACTGTAGCTCTCCATGGGGACTGACAGTTGTACTTAGAAAATAACAAAATACCACATCCATATATTTGAACTCCGCCTAGTGCAGAAGCCGCTATTTTTTTGTTCAGACTGCAATATTTACTTCATACTAACTCGGAATCCGGCGAGACTTCGACCGATTAACTCCCACCTAAAGTATGGACAATATGAAACACACGGATACTTCATCTTGTGAACGTACACTGTAGCTCTCCATGGGGACTGACAGTTGTACTTAGAAAATAACAGGCTATCTTCTCACATTTGAATACTATTTCTCTATAAGATGTAAAAGGGTATATTTGGAATTTCAAAAAGACACTGAGTAAATCTATTCAATGAATTCTCTTTATTAGTAATAAAGATAAAGATATAGATAGAGTGAACGATTTTCATTTTATAATGAGGGGTATTTCTGGTATTTCAAAAAGACACGGTTGAATTCCTATTCAAGGAATTCTCATTATTAGTAGTAAAGATAAAGATGTGATGTTGACATAACAATCCATGGGGACTGACAGTTGTACTTAGAAAATAACAGGCTACCACATCCCCATATTTGAACTCCGCCTAGTGCAGAAGCCGTTATTTTTTTGTTCGAACTACAATAACTTCTTCATACTAATTCAGAATCCGGTGAGACTTCGACCAATTAACTCCCACATAAATAACAGACAATATGGAACACTCGGATACTTCATCTTCTGAACGCACACTGTAGTTCTCCATGGGAACTGACAATTGTACTTAGAAAATAATAGGATACCACATCCCCATATTTGAACTCCTCCTAGTGCAGAAGCCGCTATTTTTTTGTTCAGACTGTAATATTTTCTTCATACTAACTCGAAATCCGGCGAGACTTCGACCGATTAACTCCCACCTAAATTAAGGACAATATGAAACACACGGATACTTCATCTTGTGAACGTACACTGTAGCTCTCCATGGGGACTGACAGTTGTACTTAGAAAATAACAGGCTATCTTCCCATATTTGAATACTATTTCTCTATAAGATGTAAAAGGGTATATTTGGAATTTCAAAAAGACACTGAGTAAATCTATTCAATGAATTCTCTTTATTAGTAGTAAAGATAAAGATAGAGTGAACGATTTTCATTATTATAATGAGGGGTATTTTTGGTATTTCAAAAAGACACGGTTGAATTCCTATTCAAGGAATTCTCATTATTAGTAGTAAAGATGTGATGTTGACATAACAATCCATGGGGACTGACAGTTGTACTTAGAAAATAACAGGCTACCACATCCCCATATTTGAACTCCGCCTAGTGCAGAAGCCGTTATTTTTTTGTTCAAACTGCAATAACTTCTTCATACTAATTCAGAATCCGGTGAGACTTCGACCAATTAACTCCCACCTAAATAACGGACAATATGGAACACTCGGATACTTCATCTTCCGAACGCACACTGTAGTTCTCCATGGGAACTGACAATTGTACTTAGAAAATAATAGGATACCACATCCCCATATTTGAACTCCTCCTAGTGCAGAAGCCGCTATTTTTTTTGTTCAGACTGTAATATTTTCTTCATAATAACTCGGAATCCGGCGAGACTTCGACCGATTAACTCCCACCTAAATTAAGGACAATATGAAACACACGGATATTTCATCTTGTGAACGTACACTGTAGCTCTCCATGGGGACTGACAGTTGTACTTAGAAAATAACAGGCTATCTTCCCATATTTGAATACTATTTCTTTATAAGATGTAAAAGGGTATATTTGGAATTTCAAAAAGACACTGAGTAAATCTATTCAATGAATTCTCTTTATTAGTAGTAAAGATAAAGATAGAGTGAACGATTTTCATTATTATAATGAGGGGTATTTCTGGTATTTCAAAAAGACACGGTTGAATTTCTATTCAAGGAATTCTCATTATTAGTAGTAAAGATAAGAATGTTAATCCCGACTCGAGTGTTTGGTGTTTTGCTTTACGCTCAGGTCAGACTGAGTGTACCAGTATTCGAGACTCACCTTTGGAGTTGGAGCTTCACTTGGAGATCCAGCTATCTATCCAGCTTTCAGATATTCAGTTGATTCCAGTGATGTATTCTGATATTGTATTTGACTATTGTATTCGAGACTCCTATTGTACCTTATTTTACTCTGATATGTATATAGTAGCTTCATGAACTACTATCTTTTATTTCCACTGCACTTATTACTATGAGTCTGTGATCTGTGATTATTTTATTTACTGTATATGTTCAGTTTTGTCAAATTTAAATTAACAATTCGGTAATTTGAATTATTCATGTCTGACATGTGCGGATGCAAATAGTCTAAAATAGCGGGTCGTTACAGTTGTTATCAGAGCTTTGGTAGCTCTAGGCAAAACTTAGCATATATGGTAAATGTATTTACAGAATCACTTTCATTCGAGTTTGAATCTCTTCCTTTTGATTCGATTCCTTTGAATTTTGGAACGTTCCCTGCGGTTCCAAAAATTCATTCGTGTCCCTCACTATTCATCTTCTTTCAATTCTGGAGCGTCACATAACTCCACTTCGAATGACCCTTATAATAAATCGGCGGTCTCGCCAAACTTCGAATGATTTGTAAAGGGGTGAAACTCCTTTACAATAAGCATTGATTTACCGGAGATTTCTGTATCCTCGGTTTACAATGCTATCTATCTTCTGCTATACCTGAATTATATTTTTTGAGATCAATGTAGATTTGCCTCGAAATTCTACATGGATCTTATTCTTGAAGTCACGGTCGACCCGGTTAAGGTTGCCCGTGAATTATATAAACTTATCCATCTTCATATTTTGTTATTTAATCATCTTATCCTTGTTTCGAACCTATCTTCGAATCAAAATTCTCTTTGATTTGGGTCCATCAAATTTGAATCTCTACCTTCGCTTTGAAATCTATTCTTGTATCGTCGAGCGAGGAAGTGTAGTTGTAAATTTATGTTAAAATGTTTTATATATTGTGTTGTTTGAGTTGTTGATGTTGATTTGGGTTTTCGATCGATTCGTCTGATCAACGCTATCGATAGGATTTCCAAAACACTTGAGCAGAGCAAGCTGACACAATATTGTTTTCAAATTTGGAAAATAAAATAAAGTTTGTATGATTTTACTATATATAAGTATGAATTTTCTTTAACTAAACTGTTAATAAATTGATTGTTGGAATGATAATATTTGACTATCATTTATTGTTTTGTAAACAATTGACAATTACAATATCAATAAATGAATTTATAAACTTGGCTATAATTTGATTTGAAATTTGAAATGTATTTAAATCAAGAATTTGAGAATTTAAATTTTTGATGATTTCAACTTGATTTTTAAGTTTTAAAAGGTATATTATTTTCGAATAGAAATCATTTCAAAGGAATTTTAAAGTTTTAAACCAGTGCTCTCTTGTTTTGTCGCTGGAAAATAATTTCGATGATGATGGCCGCATCATCGACAATCATTTTCGGGTTTCGAAGAGGAGAGACCATCAGTAACTTGCTATACTTTTGTTTTGAAATGAATTTGATTTGAATTTCTAAAGTATGACTCGATTTAAAAACATATATATAGTATTTGATTTAGATTTGACTTGGATATATTGTATGTTTATAATTGTCTCTAAATGGTTTGAAGTGAATCAGAAATCTAATTCTTGAATTTATGTAAAAGATGATTTCGATTATAAATGAACCAAAATTTTGAATAAATATGTAAGCTTGAGATAATTGAATTAGAAAATTTTATAATACTCAATTTCATTCTAATATAACTTACATAAACTATCCAGAAGTTATAAGTGTAATTGGGTAATATACAATTTAAAAATGATTTTATAAATTAATTTGAGTGCGTATAATAAATGTGATACACTTAATTTGATTATAAAATGATTAATAGAGATAAATAGAATACTAGATTAGTTGAGAAATAAATGGATCAATAAAATAAATTATTGTTTGAAATAAATTTCGTAACAAACAATGATAAATGGAAAATAAATCAAGTTAATAAAATTGCTTGAGTTTAAAGTCAATTATTGAATATAAATTAATTTAAATTGGAATTTATATGGTTTAAATTAATTATTTTATTTTGTAATTCAAGTCTATTTTCTTCTGGTTGTTCTATTCTCCTACCTCCTTCCTTTTCGGGGACGAAAAGTTTTGAGTGAGGGAGATTGTAATGACCCGTATTTTTAACACTTTAAAAATACTAAATTAAATAAAATTTTAATTAAAAATCCGATAGAAATAAAATTTTACGATTTATTAAATGGAAATCTCTTTGTATATAAGTTATAAATCCAAAACCAAATTCGTTGACGACCAATTTCGATAAGACCGATAATGTAATACATATTAAAATGTAATGTAATAATATAAAATAGTTGGAACCAATAGCAGAAACCAAAATAATAATTTAAACGTAAGAAACGTGCGTTTTGCGTTAAATGAAATTTTCGTTAAATAAAAATAAACAATAAAATTTCGCAACAAAAATTCGATATTTTAAATGCGTCTATTTAAACATAGGAAATAGTAAAGTTCCGTCAGAAATTATGTAAGTAAATTTCAGTCATGTCATTTCGGTTTAAATCAGTTAAAATGTAATGAAAATAAATGTTTTCGAAACCTTAATATTTTTACATAGAAAAATACTAAACCATCTTCTGAGCAAGTCGTCATTTTTCATTTTTCCAAATTCAGACTTCTTCAGCTCCGTCGATCTTAATCTTCTGCGTTTTTGCTGCATTTTCCGTTGGTAGAAAATTCAAATTTTATAATTCAATCAAACCACTGATATCTGTATACCGTTTTTATCGTCTCGTCGTGCAGATCTCCACAGTATATTCGTTTCTGTATTTTGAAGCCCGGTACGCAGCGGAAACCGCGTAATGGTCCAATGCATCGGTATCTGTTTTAACTTTTGATTCGTGTGTCCGTTCAAATTTCCAACGGTTGGAAATATAAATTGGCACTGTTTTTTTTATTCCTAGCATTGATTACCAACTGTGACTTTTCGCTTTTGGTTGGTTGATAGTTATTTCATTCCTTTCATTTCTCTGCCAGTTAAATATAGTAAAATATATATTAAAGGAATTGATATAAAGCATCCATCTTCTCCTCTCCTCCGTAGCCTACTTTTATCTCCTAGAAAAAAGTAATCAACCCCTTCATAAACCTGGCTACTCGTTTATTTATTTATTTCTCCTCCTGGTCAAGCTCGTCCGAGCTTTCCTCTGCACCGACCACACCGCAACCTTAAGTGCCACCTTTCCACCGAAGCAACCTCGCCATTCCCTCCGGCTCCTCTCTGCCGCACTGACTTCCACCGAAACCATGCATGCTTCTACGCGGTCTCTCAGCCACTCACGCTATAACGACCCAAAATATCTGACATTTAAAATTTGAATATTTAATTGATTTTAAATATTAATAAGTAGAATAAATAAGTCGAAAAATTTATTTTTTGAATATTGGATTTAATTTGATAATTAAATTGATAATTTAATAATTGAAATTACAGAAATAATTGAAAATTGGGTTTAAAATGATCAAAATTTATTTGTAAAATTTTAATAAATCATATTGAAGTTATAGTGATGTTATAGAACTTTTAAAATTGAATTTAGAGTTAATTTGTGAAACTTAAATATTTTAATATTTAATTATCGATTGAAAAATAGCTAATTTTTGAACAGTCTCAGAATTGGACGAAACTAGTTCCATTGGATCCGTAATAGTTTGTTATTATTGGATTTCAATTTTCGTAGCAATCGGAGTTGTCGGTTGACCGTGGCAGCTCGAAACGCATCGAAATCGGTTTGAATCGGTTTAATTTAAATTGACCGTTTAATTCCTTAACTCGCACAGATGATTGAATTAGCTTCAGAAACCTGTTCCATTGTGTCCGGAACGCGGGGTAAACCCTAGAAACGCCGGTTGCTGCGCGTAAATCAGAGTCCGGAAAATTGGATGAATAGTGAAATTGAAAAATATTTTCTATAGAAGCACCATCTTCTTCACTCTATTATCAAAACCCTAGCCCTAAGTGTCCAGCCGCCACCATCAAGATGAAAGGCCAGAAATCGTCCATCTTCCTCCCTTAATTTCTTCAAATCCTCTAATCAAATCGAGAATCTTTCAACTGGACAATTGTAGAGCACATCAGGACCTACCATTTCAACGGTTATGATCGGATATAACCTCACGGATCGATGTGAATTGGTGTTTTAAGGGGCCGACTTTGGGTCACGTTTTCTGGCCGGTGGCGGCGCTAGGGGGGTGCGGTCGAGCATGGGGAGTCGAGCTCGGCTAGGCGAACGGAGTGGTGGTGGAGTGATGGGGTTTTGGTCAACGTGGAGGGAGCGGCCGTTAGGGTTTGTGAATGATGATGGGTTCGGTCGTGATTTTCATTTCCTGGAGCAAAAACAGGCGCGTGAGGAAGAAGGGGGGGGGGTGCGGCCCTGATGCATGCAAGTGGAAAACGAACGGTAGTTATTAGATCTAGGGTTTTAAATTAAAATAAAATTTGTAAATTATTTATATTAAAATTCGTTCAATGTTTAAAATGCGATATCTCTCTCATGCGAGGTCGGAATTCGACGAAACTTTTTGTGTTGGCTTCGTATTGATGAGCTCTTCGCGATGCAATTGGAATGGAGTCGTTTGGAGCTAGTTTGAATTTCGGGTAAAATTAAATGTTCGTTTAATTTATTCGAAATAAAACGCTGAAACTGAATTGAAATCAAGGTGAGAACTTCTCACTCAATCGAATTGTTTCGATTTAAATTTTAAATAGTTAGATTTAAAATTGCTTGAATGATGATTGTTATCTATTGATTGTTAAAATAGATATTATACGCCGTTAGTAAGCGGAGGTTATTTATTGAAAACATATACCGCGAATATTTCACATTGAAGTGAAATTTGTATTATATATGTATATAGCAATATATATTGGAATATGTATATATTGGAGTTGATTTCCCGCATTGTATAGCGGATGAGACCCTATTGCGCCGCATAATAGCGGATAATATTTATTAAACCCATATACCGCGATATTCCGTACTGGAACGGAATTGGTATTGTGCTAACATCTGTAGATGCAGGGAAGCAGGTTGGAGGGATCCGACTGGATTCCTCACCGTATTGATCTATTTACAGATATTGTGATATATTCTGTTATCATATGATGATATATGATATTTGATTGTTGTGATTGATGATTGGTGCTGTTGCATCATCGGATCCATTTTTCAAGTTTAAAAATAACGATTTTGATTTTAAATTGGGATTTTTGAATTATTATGAACGATTTATATAAAAGATGTACAAAATTGATATTTTATAAATTAAGAATACTGGAATTATAAAACGAGTTTTTATAAGTGTTAAATGAAATAAAAATGGATTTCATAAGTGAACGAAATTTATAGACTTATAAATTGTGAAGTTATTAAATGAATAGATTTTGTAAAATAAAAGATTTATAAGTAATTATCTTATAAATCGGATTTTGGCATTTAAATGAGATATGAATGGAATTTGTTAATAATGAGATTTATAAAACGAAGTTTTTATAAATAGAAATGGGATTTATAAACATTGTTTTATAAATCCGAAACCAATTGAATTTGATAAATTAAACATAGAAGTTTAATAAAGGAGATATATTCGTGATTTTGGACAGCGAATTATCCTTTAAGTTAATAATAAGAGTTTGGTTGGGAATTTTATCCACGATTTTGGACAGTGGATAATCTTTTAAGTAAAATGTGTAGAAACGTTAAATTTGTTAACGAAGTATATTTACGATTTTTAACAGTGAATATATTATTAAATTAAATGGATATGTTTTGGGGAAGTGATATTATAAAACGAAGTTAATTGTTTTAAAGATGTTTTAAAATGTATTAACTATCGAAACCATAGATTTAAACATTCATTGTTGAAATAGACGTTTTCGAGAAATAAGGAAATGGTGGACTATAACACTGTTGTTATAGTAAATGGTTTTCGAAAGGAAATGTTTTATATAGTATTGGGATTTATATATCTATCTAAATTTCGAATCCCTATACTAGTGATTTTGAGTTGTCGTAACGATGTTTTACGTAACATTCGTTTTGACTCAAATAAAATTTGTGAAAGAGAATGATTTCCTTAAATAATGAAATATATACTTAATTTTGATTTGAGTATATCGAATATTTTCCAAGTGTTGAAAATAGATGATTTGTGAATTACTTATTATTAAATAAGTATGGGAATGTTTTCCAATATGAAATGAAAGGTTTGAAATTTTATCTTTTAAAGATAAATTGAAAAGTGAATATTTGAAATTTGTTTCAAATGGTTAAGTGTGGAAAAATTTATATCTTGTAAAGATATTTTTTTTGGAAAATAAATAATTTGGAAATTTATTTGGAATCTGATGATGTTGCGCATCTCTATTGATAGTTAAATAATCGACTATCAATATTTACCCCCGAATGGGTATTTGTTGTGATTTGCTTGAATTTGAATGCCACACTTATTTTTGAATAAGCGCTCACTATTCGGGTTAGCCGGGAAAGGACCATGGGGTCGTATAACCCATTCCGAATATGTGATACGTCGTTATGAATTGCATTTGATGACCGGTGTTGAAGACCGGATATTTTTGAAAACGGAAGGATTACCGTCGAGTTACTCTACATCGGCTGATCTCCGATTTAGAGGTTTTATCACCCTTAGTGACGGGAAGTCCGGACGTGATTAGAAAATTATCCAGATTTGCAAGGGCTTCGTGAGAAGTGCCTTCGGTTCTGTTCGATCCCGGAACAGACTTGTATGGTTGTATGTCTGACGTTACAAATTGAGATGTAAAGCTGGTTTCTTTCAAATACATATCTGTTGGTGGCGGAGAATTTATTCTCTTAGATTAACACCCTTCTCTGAGACATACGAGCTCAAAGGTTATGTAGTTGAAGGTTATCAACGATATACTCCCAATTTGGTAGCGTGGCATGCTGAGTGTTGCTGTGAAATGATCATTGTTTGATCATTTGTGATATGATCATTTGTTTGATCATTTATCTTTGTGATCATTACTTTGATCATTTGTTGACCCAAAGCACAACTTTTGTATAAAGCGTGGCTTTGTGGACGAGACTTCGTCGGACCTCACACCCCGGAAATGGTCAAAACAGGAAGGATGCGGCAAGGTTCTAGGGAGTAGCGCCCCTTAGTGTATGTCATTCCTTCTGGATAGAGGTGGTATCATGGTATGGAGCCCAGATATTTAACCTATGTTGTTGCTGCATTATTATTCTTATGTGGTTGTTGGAATCGAGAATCCTCGGGAAGATCGGTTACGATCGGGGGATGGCATACGCGTGTCAGTAGTTACCTATTTTTGCAGAGGTAACCCGGCTGTAACGACCCGTAAATTTCAACTGTTTTAATAACTTAATTAGTTGAAATTTTGCGAAATTTTAAACGATAAAATTTTGAAATATAAATTTGATATTTGGAATGCGTCTAGTTAAACATAGCAACTGGTAAATTTTCATCCGAAAATATGAAAGTTTATTTCGCGCGTAAATTCACTTCAATTTAATCAGTTAAAAAGCAATGAAAATAAAATGTTTCCGAAACCTAAATATTTTTACATAGAAAAATTCTAAACCATCTTCTGAGCAAGATGTCAGTTTGTCGTTTTTCCAAATTCGGACATCTTTGACTCCGTCGATCTTATTTTTCAGCATTTTTCTTGCATTTTCGATAGTAGAAAATTCGAATTTTTATAATTCAATCGTACCACCAATATCTGTATACCGTTTTGATCGCCTCGTCGTGCTGTTCGCCGTAGTATATTCGTTTGTTTATTTCGAAGTCCGAAAGACCACGAATTCTGCAAGACGACGGTCATATCGGTTCTGCATTTTGATCTTTTGGCTTTCCGTGCCCTTCTATATCCCACCGTATTAACCCAGCAGTCGCTTACTTTAAAATTTTAAATTCACCTTGTGACTTTTGTTTTTCCACTTTGTTAACTTGATACCGATTCCTTACCTTTTGTTCTTGTGACCATTGGTATTGAGAAACTGTATAGTTAATATTTCCAATATGCATTGATTCAACAGACTATCACTATTCCAATTTGGTATTACTTGTTCATCACGTGTTGATGGTGAATAGCCACCTTGCCTTTATTACTTTTCTTCTCTTCCCAATACAAATAAATGATCAAAGTGTATTATCAGAGAGCTCTGAACCCATCTCCACTTCTTCTTCCTTTCCCTCTCTCGCTTGCATCTCTCTGCCTCTTCGGCTAGAGCAACCACACGTCAGCTCCCCTCCACATCACCCTAGCTCGGCCAAACTACCCAACCGACCCACCTTCCTCCGCGCCCACCTTCATCTCCACCCTTTCTCCTTCACGTCATGACAACCCGCTGCCTCCACCATGACAACGACCTCAACGCTGACAACCAACCCTCCGTACTCCTGCACATCGGCTTCACCACACGGCGAACACCACTGCAGCAGCAAGCCCGCCTCATCGGCCTCCCTTCCACTTCGGCAACCGCCAACATACCCTGATCAAAACGTCCATCCCCGGGCCTTTTTCCCTTAACCCGCTAGCATCCCTTTGCTCGCCCACTCTCCTCTCTGTTCGCATGAGATAAAGTGTTGTTGGAATGTTTATCACGTGAGAGGTATATATATATATTGTAAGTTATGTTTGTTGTTGTGTATACTTATATATAAGTTATTAGATTTATATATAGTATGTAAATTGTTTACTTACACTATGCTGCATATTTGAACAGTTTTAGTAGTAATATATATAATGATTTTTGTATAGCTTTTAAATATATACTATGTATATTTTTCCTGAACTATATGTCAGCAGCTATATACATATATTGATACGTATAATATAATGTCAGTTTATATATGTAAGGTATACGCAAATATGTAGATTTTGATAAATATATATGTTTATTTGAAAACTTTCGTA
Organism: Allium fistulosum; assembly: GCA_030737815.1. NCBI lineage: Eukaryota > Viridiplantae > Streptophyta > Magnoliopsida > Asparagales > Amaryllidaceae > Allium > Allium fistulosum. The sequence continues at coordinate 860,581,133 of CM060907.1, forward strand.
TATTTCTAATATATACATAGGTGTGTTATGATGCGTTCATAATTATATATACCGACCTACTTATATATTTTGTTTAGATGAAGTTTGAGTGTATTGCTTGTGCACTGTTTGGCATATATATTAATACACTGTTAATGTCAACCTTTAAATAATATATTTTAAAGTTTATACTGTCTTCAATTTATAAAGTATATATAGTGTGTTTTTATGTACAATCGGTTGTTCATTTATGTATAAGATATATGACCTTGCGAAAGTTTTATACGTGTTGTGTTTAGATTTTTGGAATCTCACAGTAAAGTGTTTATACACTTTAGTAACAGCTTAATTTATATATGGGGTAGGCCACGTTTGTTTATATATGGTGATATGTGAATATACATGTTGACTGTATAAGCTAAGGCATTCATTCATGCATTGGGTTTGGTTAAAATTTATCGGAGTCTGTTTACTATTTATATAAAATATAGGTATGTAAATTTATACCTACGTTTATATATTTGTCTATATATATGTATTTACACGTCAATTTCAAATATCTATGGAAATTTTATTTTATGTATTTGAAATAATTTTTGATTTCAAATTTTTGTAAAAAAAAAAATTCTTGAAACAAATATATATATTTTCTATATATTTCGAGTCGATTCTGATGGTTCTCATCAATTTCCATTTATCAGCTTTGCTCGTCGATTCGTGCCGATCTGGTTTATTTCGGAAGTCGTGCTTGCAATTCGTAACTCAACTTCGTTGTCTATTCTCGCTCCCTAGCCTCGAAAGGTGAGCACTCACTCACGATTAACGTTCTTTTATTTATTAAATTTGATTTCAATTGAAACGACAATTGAAATATACTGCTGTTAGTTAATTACACTGTTATATATGCTATTGCCTGTATCAGTTCACCTGTGACACCTGACACCATTATCTGTTAATTGTTTATGCGATGATAATACAGTTTGGCTGATAATTTATTGATTGTTGATGTTTATATTGGACGTTAAAATTGTTAATATTAAAATGATAAATAGTATGCAATTGAACTTGATATTGGATAGTTAAATGTTAAATTTGATTAACTGACATTTGTATAATATGACCCCTTTAACTGTTAAATTTATTGACACGTAGGATTTGTTTAATTACACTTTGAACCACTGAATGTATGTTGTTAAATTGATGATATATGAAATTGTAATAGATGACAAGTGAAAACCGTAATGTAGTAAATCTTTAATCTACATGAAATGATAGTGTAGATTCTAGAAATAATTATATTAATTCGTACAAATAACAATACGAATTAATACGGTTATTTCGGGATTATTTGAATTGATTATTGGATTGTTATTGTTTGTTGTTATTGCTTGTTTATTTACTTGGACACCATCCCAGTTATCACACTGCAAGTTCCCTTTATATGCTTTGATTTTTGAATTGAATTGGAATCGGGTTGAAATGATAAATACCCAAAATTGAACTTTGACCTAGGACAGAAAATTAAATAAAACCCGATTGGTCAATAATATGATTTAAAAATAAACGAAGATTGTATTTGAATAAATAATATGGTTTTGAAATAAAGTTGAAATTTGAATTTTTAATGAAAGGAAAATGTTAATATTTAATAATCTGAAGCAAAATATTAACAAATGTAACTGATGAAAGAACGTTGTTAAATTTGAGAAATGATTGAATTAACTTTGAAATGACTTAATAATTAAGTTTGAATTATAATTAAGTTTGAAATTATTAAACTTTGAAATGATTTATTAATCAAGTTTGAAATTATAATTAAGTTTGCAATTATTAAACTTTGAAATTATTTAATAATTACGTTTTGAATTATTTAATAATTAAATAAGGTTGAATTATTTAATGATTAAATTGAATTGAATTCTTTAATAAGTAAAATTGGATTTTTGAATAAGTGAATTTACTTTGTAAACAATTGAAATTGAGTTTTCTTTATTAATTAAGTTTTGGAAAATTATTTAAGAAAGTAAATAAGTGAAATTGAATTTCTTTAACAAGAAATGAAAATGTGATATTTTTGGAATTAATATAAGACTTGTAATTGAAAGAATTGATTTGACGAATTTAATTTATTTCGATTTGAAGATTTGATTTAATGAAGTTGAACTTAAGAAATTGATTTAATGATTTGGAAATTTAATAGAAGTAGTTTTGAATGATAAATTTACTTTACGAATATTAAATGAAATCGATAATGAATGTAAATTGATTTGAATGTTAAATTAAGTTAATTGAAATGATTTCGAAATGAAACTTTTGTACGAACTTGAATCAATATTTGGATTGTTTTCAATATAAATATTGAAATTGAACTATAAGATTTGGAAACGGAAATTGGAAGTTTTGAAACATAAAGTATGGAAATTGGTTTTGAAAGACAAGTGAAATGTTGATTTACGAATTCTAATTGAATTGAATTTGATTTGGTTTTGAAATATATAAACGACCAATCGGTGAAATAATTACGGAAGTTATTAAAGAGACCGGAATTCGGTTATGGATATACTCTCTATCTAAACCGAAAACCACTTTAATAACTATGCGTGGAGTGATGATCCAAAATGAAGTGGTTGGAATGATGAACGTGTTGACTGAAGAAAGTGAACGATAATGGATAGCCTTGACACTTGTGTCAAATTGGAAATGACTAAAACAGGAGTTGTGCCGGGCCAATGGAGGATTAGCTACCTCAAGTGGACACACTTCTTCGAACTACTTATTACTTGTTGTCGATTGGTGCACCCTTGATTTTGGGAGTGTTGTTTCACGGTGTTGCGGGCGCTGCGGCGTTGCGTTCTCACCAGTCCGGATCAGGCGAACGGTAGTATCACTACCTTGGGTATTGCCTCATGTGCCTTGTCATACTTGTATTCCATTTATACGCGACCACTACGATTTTGATTTGTACCTTTAGTATATGGATTGCCCTCTGGTGACTTCCGGTTTTGGGGAAACTACGGTCTTGCATATGCTTTTGGGAATAAAAATGTGTTAAGGGTGGAATGGGCCATGACTTAACACTATTTTGATATCTTTATATTACTGATAGACATTATCTACTTATCGTACACTACTACCTAGTAGATAGTTTAACGGATCCTTAAAGGATGGTTATTCCAAACATCCTTTGAGTTACTTGTATTTCAATTGCTATTTCACTTGAGTTGGATTTATTAATATAAGAATGTTAATCCTGACTCGAGTGTCTTGTGTTTTTGCTTTACGCTCAGGTCAGACTGAGTGATCCAGTATTCGAGACTCACTTTTGGAGTTGGAGCTTTACTTGAAGATCCAGCCATCCATTCTGCTTCCAGTATTCGATGATTCCAGTGATGTATTTTGATTTATATCTGATGTATCGTGTTACTCTTCCGTTGTATCTGGTTTAACTCTGATGTATCGTATTACTCTTCTGTTGTAAACTCTGATGTATTTTATATATTCATATAGTAGCTTCATGAACTACTATCTCTTTTATTTCCGCTGCATTTATTACTCTGTGTCTGTGATCTGTGATTATTATTTACTGTATATGTTCAGTTTTGCCAAATTTAAATTAACAACGTGGTATTTTGAGCAATTCAACTCCGGAATGAGTGTCTACCTATACACTTATAATGGACGCGAATGGTCCAAAATAGTGGGTCGTTACACCGGCCTTGTGTTGGCAGAGATCTAACCGTAATGTTAGGTTATTTCTCGGGTCGTCTTTCCAGAGGCGTACCTATGTGGCAATGGGAAGTTCCTTGGCCTGACCATTTGTTGGAAATCCAAAGAAACAATACGTGACTTGTACGGTTTTAGTTGTATTACCTGCTATGGAATGTGGCGGTAACCTGCTATTGAACATAGTAGCTATAGTAGGCATAATGTGAAATGTCTATGCTGGCTAAGATTTATATTATACTTTCGAAATGTTTCCTACACTATGCACTAATAATAATATCAAAAATGATTTGATTTTGCGTATCAAGCATATTTGACTATCATAAGGAGAAATCTCCTCCGATTCTGCGTTTGCATTGTGTGTGTGTGCGGGAGGCCTTATGGTAGTCTCATTTCCCAAAAAGCATTACGAATCTATTTTAAAAATATTCCTCTGTTGTCCTTTAAAGATAAACTGTTTTAAGTTCTCACACCAGTCACCATGACTGACCTGGAGTTTATTGTTTCCTTCCTAAACTCTGGGTGCCCACCAATTTCCACACGGGCAGTCTAGAGTCAGGTTATCAGGTCATTCTGTATTCGGGATGCTATGGAGCTTAGTGGCGAGCTGGATGGCAAGACGTACCACTTGTATATGATATTATTCATTCCGCTATGCATTCTGTATGAGGACAAGTTTATATAACGGTCCAGTGTTGTATTGTTGTTGTAAACTCTGATGATGATGTAATGTATAAAATGATATAGTTCTTTGATTTAAAGATTATTCATTTATCTATTATATGTTGTTCCGCTGCGAATGTGAGATTCTGATATTGTTTCTGTTTCTGATGTTGTTCTGTTGTTCTTCTTTCTTTTTCTTCTATCTTTTCTTCTACCTCTTCTTTCTTAAAACCCTAAGAATTCGGTTTTCCGGCATTCGATGGCATGGCAGTCGATACAGTGGACGTATTGATGTCGATTTTTGAAAGTCGAAGAATCGGGTTCTTACACATGCCATCTTCTTCATCTCACTACCGATAGACATTGCACCACCCTAGACCTCACCACCCGAGCCTCCAAGGCTCTCACCCAAGCCCAGTGCACCAAACCAAATCAGCCGCCCTTGGTCACCACTACCGCAGCACCACCGTACGCCGCAGTCTCCCCTCCACACTCTCTCTTGATCCAACCGTGCTCGCCTCTCCGCCTCTTCTCATCTTCGCTTCCTGCTGCACCGCCAAACAACAGCAACTCATCACCTTTCCTAGTCTCCTCCGTCCCACTTCCTATCACCGACCGCCGATCTTCCATCTCTACATGTATGTGTGAGTATATATGGGTTGGATGCTTAAATTGCTATATATAAAGTTTATTTAGTTAGAAACCAGTGTTCATATCTGTCAGTTAGTTTATTCTAAGTTGCATAGCAGTACTTATGTTTATGAAATGAATTAGTGTTTGTTTATATTTTTGTATAGTGGTTATTAAATGTGTTAGTATAGTTTGTTTATATTCTAAGCTATACTTTTCTGCTATATATATTGTAGATTTTTAAACTTTGTCTATATTAGTTTACATAAGTTGTGTGTTAATATATATAAGTCTGTATAGCTGTACATATAAAGTCTACACGTTTTATATATATATTGATCTTAGCATAAATATACATTGTTTTGTATATATATGGTTTCATATGTTATGTCAGTCTTTAGATATATTAGTTTATATACAATCTGGGTGAGTTGTAATTAAAGAAGTTTATAAAAAATTTATATGTCAGTTGAAAATAAGTATTGTTTAAATACGTACATAAACATATAGGACTATATTTTTTTTATACAGATAAGTATATATGAGTTGAGCTACACATATATATGTGCAAAAATGTTTATTTATGTTTACTGTTGTTTGTATATAGGTTATATAAACTTATACATATAATTGGTTGCAGACGTAATACTAAAACATGTGTTATTATATATATTAGTTTATATATATAGTTAATGTATATATGTTACATTTGTTTCATTTTTCATTGCAGCCGTCATATAACTTTAGCAAAACTGGTTTAAAAAGACAATGTATATATGTTAGTAGATTTAAAAACCAAGTTTGTAGATCCGTTATACATATTGAGTGTTCGCATATACTTTTGCATGCATACATGATGTAGTGTCTGCATTTAAATATATATTGTTATTATATTTGGTCTGTTATATATTTGGAGTAGGCTGGTATATATGTGCATTTAGTGGATTGGATTTAGGTAACTAGTATATTGATTTAGGTATTGTTAAAAGAGAATTTACATAGTTTTTTATTTTTACAATAATAATAATACATATATTTTCTGTCTCTATCAAAACTGATTAGATTTGTTTTACCAATTCCTGTTTATCAGCTTTGATCTTCGAACTCATATCCATCGTGCTTTGTTCCGAAATTCGTGCTTGGATCCGTAACCCATCTCATTCTCGTTCATCTCTAGCCTCGAAAGGTGAGCAATCACTCACGATTAATGTTCTTTTATTTATTAAATTTGATTTCAATTGAAACGACAATTGAAATATGCTACTGTTAGTTAATTACACTGTTATATATGCTATTACCTGTATCAGTTCACCTGTGACATCTGACACCATTATCTGTTATTTATACGATGATAATCCAGTTTGGTTGATAAATGATTGATTGTTTGATGTTGATATTGGACGTTAGGTTGTTAATGATGTATGTGATAAATAATTTGAAATTGAAATTGACGTAGGATATTTAGATTTGATATATGTGTTAAATTTGATTTAAATGACATTTGCATAATATGACCCATTAAATGTTAAATAAATCGACGCGTAGAAATAGTGTTAACTACACCTTGAACCATTGAATGTATAATTAGTGTAGTATAATTTGATAGACTTCAAGTGCAAAACTGTAATGAAATAATCTTTAGTCTTCATGAAATGATAGTGTAGATTCTAGAAATAATTATATTAATTTACACAAACAACAATGTGAATTAATACGATTATTTCGAGATCATATGAATTGATTATTGGATTGATATTGATTATTGTTATTGCTTGTTTATTTACTTTGACACCATCCCAGTTATCACACTGCAAGTTCCCTTTGCTATGCTTTGATTTTGAATTGAATTGGAATCGGGTTGAAATGATAAATACCTAAATTGAACTTCGACTTAGGATAGAGAATTAAATAAAAACCGATTGGTCAATACTTTGATTTAAAAATAAAATGAAGATTTTATTTGAATAAATAATATGGTTTGAAACAAAGTTGGAAATTGAATTTTAGTGTAAGGAAATGTTAATATTTAATAATCTGAATCAAAATATTAACATAGTAGCTGATGAAAGAACGTTGTTTTAAAATTTGGAATTATTAATAATTAAGTTTGAAATTAGTTAATAATTAAAGTTCTGAAATTATTTAATAATTAAATAAGATTGAATTATTTAAAAATAAAATAAAATTGAATTATTTATTAAGTGAAATTGAACTTCTTGAATAAGTGAAATTAAGTTTCTTTATTAATTGAGTTTTGAAATTGTAACTAAGTAGATGAATAAGTGAAATTGAATTTCTCTAACAAGAAATAAAATGTGTTTTATTGAAATTAATGTAAGACTTGAAATGTAAAGAATTTGATTTGATGAATTAAATTTAATGCAATTTGTAAGTTTTGATACAATGGAGTTGAACTTAAATAATTGATTTAATAAATTGGAAGTTAAATAGAAATTGTTTTGAAGGATAAATTAACTTAACAAATATTGAATGAAATCGATTAATGAATTTAAATTGATTTGAATGTTAAATTAAATTAATTTAAATGATTTCGGGATGAAACTTATATACGAATTTAAACGAATACTTGAATTGTCTTAAATCAAATATTTAATTTGAAATATAAGATTTTGAAATGGTAATTTGGAAGTTTTGAAACGTAAATTTTTGGAAATTGGTTTAGAAAGACAAATGAAATGTTGGTTTACAAATTCTAATTGAGATTGAAATTGATTTGGTTTTGAAATGCATAAACGACCAATCGGTGTAATAATTACGAAAGTTATTAAAGAGACCGGAATCGGTTAGGGACATACTCACTGTCTAAACCGAAAACCACTTTAATAACTATACGCGAAGTGTGATCCAAAATGAAGTGGTTGGAATGATGTACGTGAGGTCTGAAGAAAGAGAACGATAATGGATAGCCTTGACACTTGTGTCAAATTGGAAATGACTAAAACAGGAGCCGTGCCGGGCCAAATGGGGTTAGTTGCCTCGAGCGAACACACTTCTTCAAAAACTACTCATTACTTGTTATCGATTGGTACACCCTCGAAATTGTGGGAGTGTTGTTTCGCAGTGTTGCGATCGCTGCGGCGATGCGTTCTCACCAGTCCGGATCAGGCAAACGGTAGTTTCATTACCTTGGGTATTGCCTCATGTGCCTTGTCATACTTGTATCCTTATATACGCGATACGATTTGTTTTGTGTTATACCTATGGAGTACTCCCTGATATCCCACTAGTTTACGGTGGAGTTTACAGTGCTGTATAGACTATAACGCTTATATAAAATGTGTTAAGGGGGATCATGGTAACGCCTTAACACTATTTTGATACTTTATATTACTGATAGGCATTACCTACTTAGCATACACTACTACATAGTAGATAGTTTAACGGATCCTTAGAGGATGGTTATTCCAAACATCCTTTAAGTTACTTGTATTTCAGTTGCTATTTCACTTGAGTTGGATTTATTGATATAAGAATGTTAATCCTGACTCGAGTGTTTTGTGTTTTGCTTTACTCTCGGGTCAGACTGAGTGTACCAGTATTCAAGACTCGCCTTTGGAGTTGGAGCTTCGCTTGGAGATCCAGCTATCTATCCAGCTTTCAGATATTCAGTTGATTCCAGTGATGTATTCTGATATTGTATTTGACTATTGTATTCGAGACTCCTATTGTACCTTATTTTACTCTGATATATATATAGTAGCTTCATGAACTACTATCTTTTATTTCCGCTGCACTTATTACTCTGTGTCTGTGATCTGTGATTATTTTATTTACTGTATATGTTTAGTTTTGCCAAATTTAAATTAACAATTAGGTATTTTGAATTATTCAAGTCCGACATGTGTGGATGCAAATAGTCCAAAATAGCGGGTCATTACAATTTTTATGTATAACACTTCATAATCTGAGTTAGTATGCAAGAGTTATGGGAGTTAGAATGAATTCAAAATTTAAAAACAAAAATTCACAAAAAAATTCACTAGAACGGTCAACCCTTAGGGTTTCATAGTTTACCGATAGTGGTCGACCAAGGCAAGGGAGTAGTCAACCATGGCTCAAATAAAATTGAGCTTTTTTATTTTTCTAAGACATGTTTAAGTGGTTCTTATCCTTTGCTTGGGTATGAACTATAGGATAAAAGAACCAGATTTTACCAAATATTCACCTAAGATAATCCAATGGCCTAAAATCTAACCCTACCCCTACAAATTACTAACTAATGAAACTCTAATTCTCTAATAAAACTTACAGCAACTAAACTCTGGCGAAATTATTCACAAAACCCTAATTTTTAACATTTTTAAAATCAAATCTATTCAACCTAAAAGATTATAGCAATCAAATAAGGGTGGATCAAGGCAATCTAAGGAGGAGCTACAGATTTTGGGGTCAAATTCTCAAGTGCAAGCGTTGTCAAGAGCTTATGCTAAAGGTGAATGGGAAAAAATTTGACAAGTTGATTATTGTAATTAGTTTAAACTATTCTAATTAATTAGGATGTTAGCAAACCCCAAAATTGAATATGTTAACTGAAATGACCCTCCTAATTCTACTCTAATTTCATAAGGAATTTTTTTTTTTTAGGTAAAGTGGATATATAAATATATAGATATATCATCCATTGCAATCATAATTCTCAGGGTCAATATCTTTTCTCCAATAACCAAATATATCCAGGATCACAATAATCAACCAATATAAATATATCAGTACATTCACAAAGATAAGCACATACATGTGAGGATGTATATGCCTCTCTTGTTTTGAATCAGAGTTCTGGAAAAACAAGAGGATTTTGGATTGCTAATTTATTTTATTTTTGACTAAACAATCCACTGGAAACATACACATTAGTCTGTTTATACTAACTAAGAAGTGATCAAGTAATAATCAATAGTAAACAAGCTTTTAATATAGATATTTGTGTTAAGTTCTGAATAGTGACAAATTCAGTATAAAAGAAAGTGGATCCTAAGGAAACACAAGCAACATCTAGGCGTAATGGAAACGCGCCTAACTTATACATGAAAGGTCACGAGTTCGAGTGCTATGCTGGTCGGTTCAAACACAATTTTTGGTTTTTCTCTTTTTTTTTTTCATTTTTCTTCTGTACAATTTGGAATCTGTTATTTGCCTATATCTGCACATACATGTCTTATTATTGCCTATATTTCAACATACTAAACAATAATCCTGGCTTAATTATTTTTGAAATCCATTCCTACATCCTAGAAGGCTTCAGGATTGATATGAATTAAGAGTCTGGTTCTTGGGTTTTGAGGATGATAGAAGTGTTTACCATTATTCAGGTTTGTATCTCTTCTTATAAGATCTGTCTGGCATTTTAAAACACATTTGGTTAAAGTCTGAGTGAACTTCAGATTCCTATTACAAGTGCAAAGGAAAAGGTGTGGTAAAATTTGCACTTAAACATGTTTATGTGCATATATATCTGCAACTATTTGAATCTGGCTTCCCTCTACCTTACTACAGATTCTTTCCTTATTTAAAAATAGGACATGAAACATTTGTATGGAACAAGTTAAATAAACCTTGCAGCCATATAAAAACATTCAACCTATGCCTATCTCTTTTGCATACATATGCCATAGTAGAAAATAAAACCATTTAATTTTCTGAGAATTCAACTATCCTGATTATCCAAAACTTAAATCCTTTTCAAAGACTCAAGATTGACTAATACATTTATAAAATGTAATCATTCAATCTTTAACATGGTGTTCTTGCTAAATCCACTTACAAGATTTGATCAAGATCCTTTTTAAACATAACAGATATTTAACTTAATTCATAGTTTCCAGATACAAATCAATCTCTTAACAAAATGCCTAACAAAATACCCATCCAATATTCAACACTTAATACAAGTAGCAATTTAAATTGTCAATACATGCAGATTTCAACATTTAGGCTCTTATCTAACTAAGTTTTAGCATGCTATATCTTCTTCTCAAGGCCTTGCTCCTACTCCTACTTAGTTGCTGCAATCCCTGAAAAAGCATTGGAAACTGCCTCATTTTAAATGAGACACCCCAGATGCCATTAGCACACTAGGGTCAGACACATGTCTGGTATGAGAAAATTCACAAAAGCAATTTGTTAATTAGGTTAAAATCAAGTTAAGTACAAATACATAAGGTTCTGTCCTTTGGAATCAGGTAAATACTTGTGTGCATGCTCTGTGTCATTGTGCATGTGCACACTTTAACTTTCTTTCCAGAGACTACACATATGAATATGGCACATACATTCAAGCATACAACTCAATCATAGACAAACAATCATTCATACCAAACGGGAAAATAACTAATATGAGTTAAATCACTTATTCAATTCTCATATCTCAAATCTGGGAAAAACTCTAGTTTTCTCATCTGCTCAAGTATTATTTCCTTGGTATATTTTTATCTATCCTTGGTCTCATCTGCAATATTTATGAATCAATGGACACACTGTAATGAACTAATTCACTCCATTACACAAAGATCTCAGGACTTAAACAAGCCATGTGTCAACTTATGTTACTCAAGCACACAAGTCATTCCTGCAGTGTTCTTGACCCCAATTTCCTAATCAGGTTTTAGTTAATAATAACCCCTTTTGATTGTTCATGACAAAACCATTCAGTGATCCATTAACTGAAAACATCTATATCATGGTATCTCATATTATTCATGACCATTCAGAGACAACAAGCAAACAACCATTGGTGACTACAAAATAAGGTTCTGTATATATGTACAGATATTCATCCTGGTATTTTTAAAAGGAGTTTAGGCAACTAACATTGGCTTATAGCTTCTGAGAGAGTTTTTCTTTTGCAAACATTTGTGCTTGAGTTAAACTCAGGATGACCTGGTTTCACTGAATCACAAAATTTTGTTTGCTATGCTTTTTATTGAATCAGGAGCATCAGCACATAGGCAACCCTATTGCACCCCTAATTCCTTTTTATTTCAAGCCTCAGCACTTATACATGAGTATATTGCAGCCCAACATTATTTTCATCTTTCTGGGTTGAGCCAAAACCAATACTACTTGCCTATTCTCAACATTTTATTTTCTGGGTATTTGTTTATATCCCTAAATATTAACATATCAGAGATCTGAGTGTATAAAACAGATATGTATACTAACAACACATAAGACTTTGTTATAATAAAACCAGGGATCAACCAAAGAAAATCAAAACATATTCAGGTTTAAATCCACAGATAAACATTCATATAGGAAAATACTCTTTTACTAAAAATACTTTTATCTGGCTGCCTACATTAGGACTTATTGCCTTAGATTTTTGAGTGAGTTTTCTCACCTAGCTCTCTCCTTTGTTTCCTTAATTAATTGATGAACTCCTGCTCTTATCCTCAAGCTCTCTTTCTTCCCTTGTCTTATGATTTCTGTGGTATTGTTTTTCTTCTTTTTTTTTCAAAATTCTTTTCTGAGGAGAAGAGGAGGCTGCTGCATATACATGTATATATACAGGGTCTCTCTTAGGGTTTTGGGTATTGGCTAAAGCCATTTTTGCCCACCAGAAAATCATGTTATCTGCATTTTAACCCAAAGTTTTACCCCCTTCCCGGCTTAATTTGGGTGAAGAGAAAAGTGGTTACATTTTTCTTTCAGAAATTTGCTTTTCAGAAAATACTTTTCCCCCTTGTCTACAATCATGCTAAAAATGTGACTTGGTTTTTGTTATTTATTAAATACTCTTTTCTAATTCTGCCTATACCAAGAACTTCTCTGTTTTATCTTATTTTCCTATTTTTAGCTTTCATGTAAATGGTATGTACTTCCTTCATTTATTTATAAGAGAATTATTCCTTTTTATATCTCCATTCTTTTTCATTTCTGCTTATATTAAAATGTGTCTGTATATTATATTTCACTAGTTTAAACTCTAGTATGTTATTAACACATATATATTTGTATATAAGTCTTTCTGAAATAATTAGTATTCCCACCTATATATATATTCATACATCATTCTATACTGACACACACACATGCACATGTACACTCAAAATACCCAGTAGCATTCATATATACATTTACTTATGCATACTACTTTTAAAAATTTTATCTACATATATATTTACATATATATATATTTATATATATTTCCATACACATCAATATGTATGTATTCTTGGAGTTCAGGGTTTTAGCTTATATTCATGTGCATTTCCTGTGCACTCATGTACACACACTGATACACTATCAAGCTACATCAATTCCTCCTTCAAAATTTATTTAAAAATTATTTTAAATTCATTTATATTTTTCAGGATAAATTCCTAAAATCTTGGGTCATTACATACACCCCTCCTTTTAGAAATTGTGTCCCACAATTTTCCTAAGCTTAAAAATAAATTTTAAACTTAATTCAGAGAGCAAGTATATTCTCTACTAAATAGATTCTTAGTTCTATACTAACTAAAAATATATTCATCCAAAATAAAGAAAACAACCAAAGATCAGAATTACCTTAATCTGAAAATAGCTTAGGATAATTCATCCAAACTTTGTCTTCTAATTCCCATGTGCAATCACTAGGATCTAGACTCCACTGTACCTTCACAAGTTTCAGAGATTTATTCCTCAACTTCTTCACATCTTTTGCCAAAATTCCCACCGGATCCTTTTCATAAATCAAATTAGGATTTATCTGCACTTGGGTTGGGGTTTCAAGAATTTCTGCCTTGTCATGGACCCACCTTCTCAATTGTGATACATGGAAAACATCATGTATGCCTTGCATGTTTTCTGGTAATTCCAACTTATATGCCAAGGGACCAATTCTCTCCAGAATTTTGTATGGTCCAATATATCTTGGGGTTAATTTGCCTTGTTTTCCAAACCTCAACACATTTTTCATGGGTGAGATTTTGATGAAAACAAAATTTCCCACTTCATATTCTACTTGTCTCCTTCTCATGTCTGCAAATTTCTTTTGCCTATCTTGAGCTGCTGTCATTCTTCTTCTTATCAACTCAATTTTCTCCTTGGTTTCTTGTATGTACTCAGGTCCTAAAATAGACCTTTCTCCTGCTTCTACCCAGCAAACAGGTGACAAACAGGGTTTTCCATATAAGGCTTCAAATGGAGCCATTCCTATGGTGCTTTGGTAGCTGTTGTTGTATGTGAATTCAACTAGATGAAGGTAATCTTCCCAGTTGCCCCCAAAATCCAGTATACATGCCCTCAACATGTCCTCCAGAACTTTGTTTACCACCTCAGTCTTCCCATCTGATTGAGGATGGTAGGCAGTACTTAAACATAGTTCACTTCCCATTGCTTCTTGAAAGCTTCTCCAGAATTTTGAAGTGAAGATGGTGTCCCTATCACTCACAATGGTTTTGGGAATGCCATGTAACCTTACCACTTCTTTTATAAAAATTTGAGCTAGTTTTGGTGCAGTTCTTTCTGACTTGACTGGGATGAAGTGTGCTACCTTGGTTAGCCTATCAACTATCACCCATATGCTTGTATTACCTCTCTTAGATCTAGGCAGTCCATCTATGAAGTCCATAGATATGTCTTCCCACTTCCACTGTGGTACACTAAGAGGTTGCATCAACCTTGATGGTCTTTGAGTTTCGGCCTTGACTTGTTGGCAAGTCATACATTTGGCAATGTACTTGGCTATATCAGATTTCATCCCCTTCCACCAGAAGTCTCTTTTCAAATTTTGGTACATTTTTGTATTACCTGGGTGTATGGAGTATTTACTTCTGTGATATTCATCCAATATCTCCCTTTTCAATTCTATGTCCTCTGGTACACACATCCTATTCTGGTATCTCACATAACCATCTTTATCAATGTGGTGTTTCATTACTTCCTCCCCTCTTGAGAGGAGCATTCTCTTCTCTAATAAGTGAGCATCTTGTTCTTGCCTTTTTCCTACTTTCAGAATTAAATCTGGTTGAAGTGTCATTAAGCTTAACTTCCCTTTACCTTCTTGTGCACCATGCATCTGCACACAACCATTCTCCTCGATCTCTAACTCAGTTAGCAAAGACAAATCTTTAAATTCAGCTATCATCATCATAGCCAATTTTGCATGCTGTCTACTTAGAGCATCTGCAACTTTGTTTGCTTTGCCTGGTGTATAGAGTATGTCAAAATCATAGGCAGCTAAGAACTCCACCCATCTATGTTGCCTCATGTTCAAATCTTTTTGTGAAAACAAATATTTTAGAGACTTGTGGTCAGTGTAGAGTTCAAACTTTGTGCCTAATAAATAATGTCTCCAAAGTTTTAAAGCATATATCACAGCTGCTAATTCGAGATCATGTGTGGCATACCTTACTTCATGGGGTTTAAGTTGTCTGGATGCATATGCAATGACTTGGCCTTGTTGCATCAACACTGCACCCAAGCCAAATCCACTAGCATCAGTGTATACCACTAATTCTTCATTTCCATGTGGTACCTTTAGAATTGGAGCATTTACCAATGCCTCCTTCAATTGTTCAAAAGACTTTTCACATTTTTCTGACCAAACAAAAGCTTGGTTCTTCCTAGTTAGGTTAGTGAGTGGTGTAGAAATTTTTGAAAAATCTTTTATAAACCTTCTATAATACCCTGCCATCCCCATAAATGACCTCACTTCACTCACAGTGTTTGGCCTCTTCCATGCTTGAATAGCCACTATTTTATTGGGGTTCACAGAAATTCCTTTGGCAGATATAACATGGCCAAGGAAATGTACTTCCTCCTTCCAAAACACACATTTTGAAAATTTTGCCTTTAAATCTTTTTCCCTTAGCCTAGACAAAACCAGGTGCAAATGATGCTTATGTTCCTCCACTGTCTTGGAATAAATCAAAATGTCATCTATAAAAATAAGCACAAACTTGTCTAAACAATCTCTAAAGGTTCTGTTCATTAAATCTACAAAGTAAGATGGTGCATTGGTCAAGCCAAATGGCATAACCAAAAATTCATACAACCCATACCTAGTGTTAAAGGCAGTGTACTTGATGCTTGATTCTTCCACCTTCATTTGATGAAAACCAGATGCTAAGTCTAGCCTAGAAAATACTTTTGCCCCTGCTAATTGATCAAAAAGATCATCTATTCTTGGCAATGGGTATTTATTTTTAATAGTTACTTTGTTTAATTCTCTATAATCTATGCAGAGTCTTAAAGAGCCATCTTGCTTCTTAACAAATACCACTGGTGCTCCCCAGCAAGAATTACTTGGTCTTATAAAACCCTTTTCTTCCAATTCTTCTAACTGTTTCTTTAATTCTTTTAGTTCATTTGGCCCCATTCTAGTTGGCTTTTTAATCACTGGGCTTGCTCCTGGAACTAGATTGATCTGGAATTCTACTGGTCTATGGTGTGGAATACCCTTGACCTCACCAAACACATCCAAATATTCATTGACTATGGGAATTTCTTCAATGGTTTGTTCACTGAAATCTTTTTCTGAGTCAACTAAATGATATAGTTTTCCTTCCTTAGCTACCTCACATAAAACTGTGATTCTCTGGCCTCTAGAATTTTGCAATGATATGGTGGATGAGTCTAAATTAATTATGGCTTTAAATTGCCTTAACCAGTCTACCCCCAATATAACACCTATATTTGGGTAATTCAAAACATATAAATTGGAAATAAAAATATTTCCTCCTATGTTTAATTCCACATCCACACAAATCATATTTAAAACACTAGAACTCCCCAATGGACTGTGTATATGCAATGGGGTTTCAACCAATATGCAATTCAGTTTTAGCATCCTAACCAATTCATAAGAAATTAAAGAGTGAGTTGCCCCAGTATCATACACTACTGTTATGGGTATGGTACAAATAAGTAATGTACCTTCCACTTGGCTATGGTTTACAGTGTTACTTTCCACTGTGGCTTTGCCTTTTCCTTCCAAATTTGCCAATTTGCCTTGCTGTTTATACTCAGGACAATTCCTCTTCATATGCCCCTCTTTCCCACATAGATAGCATTTGAAAGCTCCTCCTTTCAATTCTGGACATCTTGGTTTGATATGCCCTTCCTTTCCACACTGATGGCACACAATTTTCTTCTTGTCTTCCTTAGCTTTGACATCTCCAGTGCTTTTGTTATTAGCCTCTTCTTTCTTCTTATCATAAGGGTGATACCTCCCCTTACCTTTCTTGTTTTTATTGCTCTTAAAATTTCTGAACTTCTCCCTTTCCTTGTCATGCTGCTCCAACCTCAAAGCTAAGTCTATCACATGATCAAAAGTCTTGTCTGCATAGGGTAACATGGCTCTGCTAAGTCCTGGGTTCAGACCTTTTATGTACCTATCATTTTTAGATGCCTCATCTGCCACAAGCATTGCTCCATATGTGGAAAGCCCCTCAAACTTTTGAGTGTATTCTGTGACAGTCATGGTTCCTTGTCTAAGTCTAATGAATTCTTCTAGCAAGGTAGTCTTCGCTGATGCTGGTACAAACCTTGCTTCCAACATCTCTTTGAATTGATTCCAAGTGATTTCATTCTCATTCCTTCCTGCAATGATTACTTCCCACCAGCCTAAAGCTACTCCTTTTAGCTGTCTTGAAGCCACTTGCCTCTTTCTTTGATCATCAAGTTGCATGTCATTGAAAATTCTTTCCAATGTTCTCAACCATGTTTGAATTTCCATGATACTCTCTGTCCCTTCAAAGCTTTTGCCTCCTAAATGAGTATATGTTTTAAGTAATTTTGAGAGTTCTTCATAGGGATTTTCTTGCCTTTGTCCTGCCCCATCCCTAAATGCTCTCACCAAGTCTTGCAGATTGACCATTGGTGGTGCATGGGAAGACCCTGCTCCCTGATTTGGTGGTCTCCCTACCATAGTTTGCTAATAATAATTTACATAGCTGGTTAGTTTGATATTTAGTTCCTTTTAATTTTATTTCTATTTAAGAACTTGATCCTTACTTCCACTATGTTAAATAACATAGCTCTGATACCAACTGAAATGACCCTCCTAATTCTACTCTAATTTCATAAGGAATTTTTTTTTTTTAGGTAAAGTGGATATATAAATATATAGATATATCATCCATTGCAATCATAATTCTCAGGGTCAATATCTTTTCTCCAATAACCAAATATATCCAGGATCACAATAATCAACCAATATAAATATATCAGTACATTCACAAAGATAAGCACATACATGTGAGGATGTATATGCCTCTCTTGTTTTGAATCAGAGTTCTGGAAAAACAAGAGGATTTTGGATTGCTAATTTATTTTATTTTTGACTAAACAATCCACTGGAAACATACACATTAGTCTGTTTATACTAACTAAGAAGTGATCAAGTAATAATCAATAGTAAACAAGCTTTTAATATAGATATTTGTGTTAAGTTCTGAATAGTGACAAATTCAGTATAAAAGAAAGTGGATCCTAAGGAAACACAAGCAACATCTAGGCGTAATGGAAACGCGCCTAACTTATACATGAAAGGTCACGAGTTCGAGTGCTATGCTGGTCGGTTCAAATACAATTTTTGGTTTTTCTCTTTTTTTTTTCATTTTTCTTCTGTACAATTTGGAATCTGTTATTTGCCTATATCTGCACATACATGTCTTATTATTGCCTATATTTCAACATACTAAACAATAATCCTGGCTTAATTATTTTTGAAATCCATTCCTACATCCTAGAAGGCTTCAGGATTGATATGAATTAAGAGTCTGGTTCTTGGGTTTTGAGGATGATAGAAGTGTTTACCATTATTCAGGTTTGTATCTCTTCTTATAAGATCTGTCTGGCATTTTAAAACACATTTGGTTAAAGTCTGAGTGAACTTCAGATTCCTATTACAAGTGCAAAGGAAAAGGTGTGGTAAAATTTGCACTTAAACATGTTTATGTGCATATATATCTGCAACTATTTGAATCTGGCTTCCCTCTACCTTACTACAGATTCTTTCCTTATTTAAAAATAGGACATGAAACATTTGTATGGAACAAGTTAAATAAACCTTGCAGCCATATAAAAACATTCAACCTATGCCTATCTCTTTTGCATACATATGCCATAGTAGAAAATAAAACCATTTAATTTTCTGAGAATTCAACTATCCTGATTATCCAAAACTTAAATCCTTTTCAAAGACTCAAGATTGACTAATACATTTATAAAATGTAATCATTCAATCTTTAACATGGTGTTCTTGCTAAATCCACTTACAAGATTTGATCAAGATCCTTTTTAAACATAACAGATATTTAACTTAATTCATAGTTTCCAGATACAAATCAATCTCTTAACAAAATGCCTAACAAAATACCCATCCAATATTCAACACTTAATACAAGTAGCAATTTAAATTGTCAATACATGCAGATTTCAACATTTAGGCTCTTATCTAACTAAGTTTTAGCATGCTATATCTTCTTCTCAAGGCCTTGCTCCTACTCCTACTTAGTTGCTGCAATCCCTGAAAAAGCATTGGAAACTGCCTCATTTTAAATGAGACACCCCAGATGCCATTAGCACACTAGGGTCAGACACATGTCTGGTATGAGAAAATTCACAAAAGCAATTTGTTAATTAGGTTAAAATCAAGTTAAGTACAAATACATAAGGTTCTGTCCTTTGGAATCAGGTAAATACTTGTGTGCATGCTCTGTGTCATTGTGCATGTGCACACTTTAACTTTCTTTCCAGAGACTACACATATGAATATGGCACATACATTCAAGCATACAACTCAATCATAGACAAACAATCATTCATACCAAACGGGAAAATAACTAATATGAGTTAAATCACTTATTCAATTCTCATATCTCAAATCTGGGAAAAACTCTAGTTTTCTCATCTGCTCAAGTATTATTTCCTTGGTATATTTTTATCTATCCTTGGTCTCATCTGCAATATTTATGAATCAATGGACACACTGTAATGAACTAATTCACTCCATTACACAAAGATCTCAGGACTTAAACAAGCCATGTGTCAACTTATGTTACTCAAGCACACAAGTCATTCCTGCAGTGTTCTTGACCCCAATTTCCTAATCAGGTTTTAGTTAATAATAACCCCTTTTGATTGTTCATGACAAAACCATTCAGTGATCCATTAACTGAAAACATCTATATCATGGTATCTCATATTATTCATGACCATTCAGAGACAACAAGCAAACAACCATTGGTGACTACAAAATAAGGTTCTGTATATATGTACAGATATTCATCCTGGTATTTTTAAAAGGAGTTTAGGCAACTAACATTGGCTTATAGCTTCTGGGAGAGTTTTTCTTTTGCAAACATTTGTGCTTGAGTTAAACTCAGGATGACATGGTTTCACTGAATCACAAAATTTTGTTTGCTATGCTTTTTATTGAATTAGGAGCATCAGCACATAGGCAACCCTATTGCACCCCTAATTCCTTTTTATTTCAAGCCTCGGCACTTATACATGAGTATATTGCAGCCCAACATTATTTTCATCTTTCTGGGTTGAGCCAAAACCAATACTACTTGCCTATTCTCAACATTTTATTTTCTGGGTATTTGTTTATATCCCTAAATATTAACATATCAGAGATCTGAGTGTATAAAACAGATATGTATACTAACAACACATAAGACTTTGTTATAATAAAACCAGGGATCAACCAAAGAAAATCAAAACATATTCAGGTTTAAATCCACAGATAAACATTCATATAGGAAAATACTCTTTTACTAAAAATACTTTTATCTGGCTGCCTACATTAGGACTTATTGCCTTAGATTTTTGAGTGAGTTTTCTCACCTAGCTCTCTCCTTTGTTTCCTTAATTAATTGATGAACTCCTGCTCTTATCCTCAAGCTCTCTTTCTTCCCTTGTCTTATGATTTCTGTGGTATTGTTTTTCTTCTTTTTTTTTCAAAATTCTTTTCTGAGGAGAAGAGGAGGCTGCTGCATATACATGTATATATACAGGGTCTCTCTTAGGGTTTTGGGTATTGGCTAAAGCCATTTTTGCCCACCAGAAAATCATGTTATCTGCATTTTAACCCAAAGTTTTACCCCCTTCCCGGCTTAATTTGGGTGAAGAGAAAAGTGGTTACATTTTTCTTTCAGAAATTTGCTTTTCAGAAAATACTTTTCCCCCTTGTCTACAATCATGCTAAAAATGTGACTTGGTTTTTGTTATTTATTAAATACTCTTTTCTAATTCTGCCTATACCAAGAACTTCTCTGTTTTATCTTATTTTCCTATTTTTAGCTTTCATGTAAATGGTATGTACTTCCTTCATTTATTTACAAGAGAATTATTCCTTTTTATATCTCCATTCTTTTTCATTTCTGCTTATATTAAAATGTGTCTGTATATTATATTTCACTAGTTTAAACTCTAGTATGTTATTAACACATATATATTTGTATATAAGTCTTTCTGAAATAATTAGTATTCCCACCTATATATATATTCATACATCATTCTATACTGACACACACACATGCACATGTACACTCAAAATACCCAGTAGCATTCATATATACATTTACTTATGCATACTACTTTTAAAAAATTTATCTACATATATATTTACATATATATATATTTATATATATTTCCATACACATCAATATGTATGTATTCTTGGAGTTCAGGGTTTTAGCTTATATTCATGTGCATTTCCTGTGCACTCATGTACACACACTGATACACTATCAAGCTACATCAATTCCTCCTTCAAAATTTATTTAAAAATTATTTTAAATTCATTTATATTTTTCAGGATAAATTCCTAAAATCTTGGGTCATTACATTAACATGTTAAACCCCAAGTCTGAATCTAAAACTTTAGTTTTAAATTGTCAGTTAACTATTAATTGAAATTATGCATATACCCCTTTTCTTTTGAAATTGGAAACCTTGAATCCACAAACACTAAACACAATTGCAAGCTGTTGATTAGACTGCAATTAGGGTTCAAAAATCATGATTAACAACCTGACTTAAACACATAAACAATCGACAATAGAAACCGGAAGAATCTCGAAAAATTGTTTATCAATGGTCGACTTGGAAACTCTCATGATCGATCAGTAGCGGTCAACTGTAGGGTATAAGGGGTCAACCCTTTGTATTGAAAATTAGCAAATTAAACCTCGGCCTAAGGCCCAGATTTATTAATAAAAATTATATAAATCGTGAATGGTTATGTGCTTATATAAGGGCAATTAGAAGTATGTCTAGACTTGTAGGGAAGCTATTTCTCTAGGAGGGACTCTAGGTTATGGCGATAGTGGGTAAATGTTGTTTACCAATCTAGGATAATAACCGATCCATGGTGATATACTTTCACAATTAGTACTCATAGAAGGTTCTAACAGTGGGCGTGCAGCTGACACAGATGTTGATGGAGTGGGTCTAGCATAACAGAACATCCTAGTATTCACAAATTTTCGAAGCATGTGATGCAATTAGAGAGAAGGACCCGTAGCGTGCAATAAGAGGTCGATCCTACGATCTACTCTTAATAAGGTGGAACCTTCCTAGTAACCTAGTGGTAGTGAGAGTAGTGGAAGTTTATGTCCACGTTAGCCTAAGGGTAGTGTCTTTCATTGTTAGTAGCCAAGAGGACGGTGTCTTATATATTGAGTAGCTCTAGGAGCAATGGTCGATCGTTAGACATGAAATTCGATCCTTAATTAGATTCATTGAATTAGCATGCAAAATTTATAGCATAGGAATGTACTAAACAAGAAACCTTAGGTAACAGACCTTAGGAATTGACGGACACTTCACGCCTTACATCTTTTAGAGTAGTATTAAAGTAACTTCATATGATCATCATACTAAATTTGTACTTATTCATTAGACTTTATGTCTGACTCATTCTCTATCCTTCTTTTTCCCCACCACAGAAGAATATGATAGCATGTGATCGGCCCGTTCTTGATACTTGAAGAATCGAGCTTATCTTTGGAGACTGCTTTTTACTATATTTTCTCTCTATGTATTTATCAATATTACCAGTATAGTTTTTCTTTTTTGGAGACTTAGAGTGATATATTCTATGTACTATGTATTGTGTGACGCCCCACCTCTATACTCACACTAGCCAAGGACACTACGGGGTAATGCCATCGACTAGCATGAAGAATAAGGCTGTTGAGGAGCGACCATCTGTGTAATTGCTTTGTGCGAGTACCAATATGTCAAATAATATAACTTACATTTCATTTCAAGAGGAAATCCGACATATCAAATACAAACTCAAAGCTACCACACACTGGCTATGTGGACTTCGGAAACCAATATAGAAATAAACATAACACAAATCAGTCACAGATATTCATATCACAAAGGCGGAAACAAATATGAATATATCACATAGAAGTGTACATCAAAGTAGTGGTCATACAAGATCCACTACATCACAAAAGAATAGATACAAGTACTAGACAAAAGAATAAGTATACATCAATGAGTCTCTATCTCAAATGTATACAAACAAAAACTACTAAGCTAAAGTAGTTAGCCAAAAGTTAGGTGACGGACCCTGATAAGAAGTCAAGCAGAAGCACCTAAAATATCTCGGTCTGACCCGAGTAGTATTTAAGAAGAAAATAATAAACGGATCAGTCTAGCTATAAATATTAGATAAAATGAGATAGGATAAGAGATATGAAAAAAACGTATGATAACAATAATGCCATACTGCGAAAAGTATACATCAAATAACAACAAAAATCATACAATATCTCAAATATTCTCAAACACCAAAAAAGAATCACATTCTTTAAATTATTCACCAAAACACAAATATTGGCAAAACATATCAATGCCAATCCACGAAAATTGGTGAAACACAAATTCTAGAAATCATCAACTAGAAATCCAGAAATCACAAAGGGGGAAGGCCTATCACAAACGGGAGCATGAAAACTCACCAACACGTGTATCACAAACGGCTCGCTAATCCATGGTCGCTAACCATAGAGCCGGTATTACGACGTAGTACAGCGAATGCCCAAGGAACCTGAAACTCAAATAATCTAGAACATCAACGTAGTACAGTGTTACGCCCGATGAACTAAATCGGAACAACGATGTAGTACAGCGAACGCCCGATGAACCAAACTCAAATAATACGGAACAACGATGTAGTATAGCGAACGCCCGATGAACCAAACTCCAATAAACCCATAGATTGCTAGCCTATAAAACTGAGGCGAAGCTCCATAAATCGGGGTACAGTCCCCTACGTGGACAAAGAGACATCGCATATCGCTAGTCTAAACCACAAAATGATCATCATCGATCATCAAGAGGTGTCGATTACACTAAGCTAGTAAATATATGAGTTTAGCTTCATGTCCCATAACCACTGGCTTAACTTAAATATTTACGAACAAATTGTAGATTTCCACTCAAAACACAAAATGATCATCATTGATAAAAAAGAAGTGTCAATTACACTAAGCTAGTAAATATATGAGTTTAGCTTCATGTCCCATAACCACTGGCTTAACTTAAATATTTACGAATAGATTATAGATTTCCAATCGAAGATTGTCACGAGAGTTCAATCGAACAAGTCCAAGAATTAACCGACGAAGTAAACGCAAGCGTTTCATACCACTTGTTTTGCTAAGCCGTTTAATTAGATTTCTCATACGAATGAGGTAAAGGTTTATATGTACTAATAGATTAGAAAACGGTTTTAAAAATAAGCTTTGTATTGAAAGTAACGTTGAAATCGTTTTGATGAAAGAGTTTGAGTATTCACTACAACAAAAAGGACTTTTTATAGCGTGTAAAAACCGCTATAAAAACTTTCTATAGCGATTCTATAATCGCCATAGATCAACATGTTGTAAAAAGTCCGGTAGATACTATAGTGTGTCATACTTGCAATGGAAAACGTATTTTTCTTACCATCTAAAATAGGCCATATTGGTGCAACTGCTTTTCTATAGCATTATGAAACGTGCTATAGAACTTTTTATGATGCATTTTAGTTGCTATAAATATGTCGACATGCTATATTATTATAGCATTTGAACGCGCTATGGAATCATCGTGTCAACCTTTTCTGACACATTGAAATGATATAGAAAATTCATTACTATCTATTATAGCACCGTCTTATTGCTATGAAAACTATTTACTCTTTGCAAAATATTTTGTATAGCACTAACATGATGCTATAATATAACAAAGCTGAACAATTTTTCTTTTTATTGCATAGTTAGAACGCTATAAAAAAATTCTATTACATATTTTTTGCTGCCATAACATTCAAAGCTTACAATTTTCAATTCTACTTATATATTATAACTCAAAAAACCACATTCATCACATTAGCATAAGTACACAAATTGAGTCATAAGCCAAATCACAATATATATATATATATCCATAATATTTCATACATGAAGAATTAAACATAAATATTTGTGATAAAAATTAAACATAAGTACACAAATTGAGTGTAGCATACCAAAACGATACATACTAAAAATATTTTAATGACTGTCGATAAGCATGACCGATTTAAAGGAGAAAGAGTGCGACATCATGTATCAACCTCAAAAGCATCATACAACACCTGTGAAGAAGAAACACAAACATACATATGTTAGTCAATATATACAAGTATGTATAAGTACAAAAGATGCATCGCCAAAGACTAAGTTACTGAAACTAGCATAACCCCTAATGAACCTGTTATTGTGATCAATCATGCTTTAAAGAAGCACACTAAGGACAGTGGCACTGGCTTGCTAGGATTCTGGGTAAAGTTGTAATCAATACAATCTGAAATCTAAGTTTTATCCACTACTTCAGAACACAACAAGAACCAAATAATGTTTATATATATACATCCACATCTATACCCTAATATGGTACATAAAAATGAACTAAATAAGTCAATCATTTACACTCCACCTGTCAATGTCTTGCACTATCTATATATTGTATTGGCGATCAGAATATTTTACAGCCCTACCATGATAGAAACAAAAGAAGTAGATTCAATTATAGCTAAAATGTTAACTAGAAAATAACCAAAACCTAAGAAGTAGATTCAATTGTATTGTCATTTTTGAAGAGTAGATAACAAATCACCACATTTTTTAGACAACCAAAACCTAAAAGTAGATTCAATTATAGCTAAAATGTTAACTAGAAAATAAAATATAAGACTTCACAAGGAAGCATTCCTAAAGCAAAACCTGATGAATCATAACAACAAATTGTAGAAAGAGGTAAAGAATAAACCTGATGAATCCTGTTTGTCATCAACATCGGTGATGTATGACCATTCAGCCTTAGCTGCATCATCCTCATCTGCTTCATCTCCGAAGGCATCACCATATTCATGTCTATCATCTTCTGTTTCTGAGTTATAACCATTATCATCATCATCTACATCACTTGTGGTATCGTGAAGTAAAACTACACTATTCTGTGGTAAGCTAAATTTCAGGGGATGGTATAATATTTGCAAAAAGACATGCAACGGAAAATATCGGATTTCTAACTTTCAGGGGATGGTATAATTTAACTTAAGATAAGCCACAAAAGCAATCTAACTTTCAACAATCGGATTTCTTGTTCAAAATGAATGCAACCCAACCCTTTTGACCGCAAGTTCAACCAAAGTTGAAACTGAAGCATGAAGCACAAAAAAATGTGAATGAAAATAACTAACTTTTTGAATGATGTCAGCACCAAGTCGCTCACCGGCATCATCTAACTTCTCCTTGATAGCTGGAACATAGGCAGAAAGATGAACATAGGCATCACCGCCACCAGGTACGATGCCTTCCTCTATAGCAGCAAAAGTGCCATTTTTGGCATCCTCAATACGTAGCTTGCGGTCCTCGAGCTCTGTTTCTGTAGCAGCATCGACTTTAATGACTGCCACACCTCCTGAAAGCTTTGCAATTCTCTCGTTTAGCTTTTTAGAGTCATATACTGGGTCGTTCTCCGCAAGTCCTTTCTTGATTTGAGCAATTCTAGCTTGGATTTCATCCTTGGTTACAGCATCAGCGATCAATGTTGTTGAGCTCTGGGAGATGGTCACCTTTCTTGTTGTGCCAAGTTGTTCCACTGTCACGTTTTCTAGTAATAGACCTAGGTCCTTAGCTTGGAACTTGGTTCCTGCAATGAAACAAAAAAGAGAAAACACATATGTGTTAAAGGTCAGACCAACGTACCTTTAATCCAAATCTAACTTACCAAATTACTGTATCTCATTTACACTCACCAAACAATCATAAGCTGATATTTTTCTCTCTCTCAAACATGTTACACAAATGAGCCTCATTTTCAGGCTAGTATTTACACATTTTCAGATTTCTACAAGGCTTAGTTTTGTAAAATAAAATAATTCCAGGTGAGGCCTTATGTTGCAATAAGCTTTTTCAGGAGGCCTATTTCTAGAATGAGTACTCTAATTTAATGTGAAACAGCCTAAACCATCTTTGCAATACATGTTTCATCTTTAAAACTAAACTAACACAACTTTCCACTTGCAGATAAACCATATATTTTGACTGTCAAAACATCTTTTATTTAATTGAAGATATAGACATATAACAAATAACAAGATTAAGCATACCACAAATGATATAAAAAATTAGCTGTAATATGGTTTAGTTTATTCACAAATACCTGTAACAATAGCAATATCTTGGAGAAGAGCCTTTCGTCTCTCACCAAAGCCAGGTGCTTTGATTGCGGCAACATTAACGATACCCCTTAGTTTGTTGACAACAAGTGTGGCTAATGCCTCACCAGTCACATCTTCAGCAATGATTAGCAAGGGAGCTCGGAGGTTAGTGGTTTGCTCTAGTAAAGGAATAATTTCCTTTATCGATGAAATCTTCTGATCAGTCACTAAAACCTTGACGTTCTCAAACTCAACAATCAGCGTTTCAAGGTTGGTAACAAATTGGGGAGATATGTAGCCTCGATCAATCTGCAGTTGGGTTTCGAAAAATTATATATTATTTGTAGGCAAGAACAGTATAAACATTATTTACAGTTGAGACACAAACCTCCATTCCTTCCTCAACATCAACAGCTGTTTCAAATGACGATGAAGATTCAATTGAAAGAACACCATCTGGACCAACTTTATCGATTGCGTCATCAATCATCTCACCAACAAAATCATCATTTCCAGCTGAGATAGAAGCAATAGCTGCAAAAAGAGACACTGATGTAAATCATGATACTGTTGTATGAAGGCAATAGAAAATGATAATACCTTTGATGTCACCACGTCCTTTAACAGGTCTAGCTTTCCTCTCAAGCTCTTCAACTAATCCTTTAACAGTTTTATCAATACCCTTTTTGATACTAACTGGATTAGCACCTGAAGTAACATTAAGGAGACCCAACTTGATAATTTCTCGAGCAAGCACACATGCTGTGTTTGTACCATCACCAGCTGAATCATTTTTCTTATTGGCAACCTTATCATCATCGTCATATAAATAATAAGAATAAGCTATTAAATAAAGTGGATAATCTAAAAAGTTACACCGTAAATGAAAATTAACGACACCTCTCTAATCAAGGCAGCACCAGCATTTTCCATTGGATCAGCAAGCTCAATAGCCCGGGCAATTGTGACACCATCATTCACCACTTTAGGGTTACCATATTCGTCCAAAACAACGTTCCTACCTACATACAGAAACACATGTCAACATGCAATTAAATGAATAGTAGACACACAAAACCAGTGAATGAAAGTAAATTATTGATAAATCTGATTTCAATGGCAGAAATACTGCTTCACACACACATATACATATGCATGCTTGTGTGTGTGTGTAACTTCAACAGTTGTTTAAAATCATCAAAAAACTAACATGCTACAAAGATAAAGTATGTCCACACGAATGTGCTGATACAAATTATTCACACAATCAGTGATGCACTGTATTAAGACCTCTACAACAGCCTAATTTGTGCTAGACCACAATAGCATATAGATCGCTTATCAAGAAGAAATGGAAACTATAAACCAGAAATAATATTGCTGTATTACCAAAAACAGAACTGGAACTCCATATATAAATCATTAATTAGATAATACATAGAGTAGTTAACATTACTCACAAAACACATGCAGCATCAAATCTTCTACTACTGACTATTAAAAGGTAATCATCTAAAGTTTTGAAACTAAGTATATGTCATGCATATATCATACACATGCATAATTGGCAACAATGGCGGTCAACAAAAACAAGCATGCTACGCAAATATGATCATTATGTAACAAGTTTCGGGTAGTATGCGGTCGAAACCATAGACATTGATATCTTGGTTATCGCATTTATCTCAAAAGCAACAAGTGAACGGTTGAAGAACAATTCAACACAGATCCATCTTTAGTGTGGATACTACTGATGCTGGCTGTGAACAGTTGAAGAACACAAGTGAAACAAGATCCAGAACATTTCAACTTCAAAATAAACTTATAAGTTGTGCAAAGTTACTATAGGATGTGAGATTGACAATAAATCCAATTCCAATATAGAGAAATAATCTAAGTATTCAAATGAAGAAAACTCAACGCATACATTTTGAATAAAGGAATTCTAATATATGACATCAGGTGCTCTTTAAAAGCAAGTTAGATCAAACATAAACTATAAAATCTAAAAGTGCAAGGATCATTAAGGTGATTTAAGTATTTTAAGACCTATACATTCAATATAATATACAAAAGTATACAAGTTTATGCCAAACCTTACAATTTTGATTTACATTCTACAATAGCAGCAATGAAGGATACAAATCCTATGTAATCACAGACAACAGAGTAAATGAATTTAAATTATAAGCAAGTTTCCACATTTAAAGGCATCGTAATGAACCCATTCATAAAAATATGAATCTGTTTCTATTTTTCAATATATATGCAGTTTTAGTTGATATAAATAAAATTATAACTCTAGAGATGGATTCTAATATTTTTATATGTTAATCAAAAGTGCCCTCCTCAATTGCTACACCAAAAACAACAAGGGTCAGAAACATAAATGGAAAACAATACCACATATTGTTGTTGCTCTATTTCGGGCATCTATCTCCATTGTTTCACAATTAGAGGCCATCAATGAGCTTCATAAAAATTCGAACTGAATGGTGAAGAAGTCTCCTTTTAGTCAGCTACACAATACTTATTTAACACACATACTAGTTACAAACTCAAAAATACCTCTGCGAAATTGTAGGCATCATATTTCCAACACCAGGTTTCGACATGTAACTGTAGTAGCCGAACCACTGATAAGGCATCATGCAGTTTACAGATTGCATCCCAGCATTCATGACCTCTTGGGTTATTTTTCTCTTTTTTGACTTTTTTACTACCAACGTTTCTTTTATCAATTTTGCAGTGGTTTCAGGTATGTTAGTAGTCTTGGCTTCAATGTTTTCTTTATTCTATACATTTTGAGGTGAATGGGCTTTTGGCTTTGCATGTTGGTCGATAGAACCTTTGTAAGATAACAACATGAAGCACAAAAGAATTGACGAATACAAATATGTGCTTATGAAACCATAAATTAATCTATGATAATGTAGATAAAGTTACGTACCATTTGGAGAACTAGAATTGCCATTTGATAAACTGAGATAATGGGCTATGGTAGTTCGAACGGTTACATTTGGTATGAGGGCATCAACTTTACTTGGAGCACCACAAGCACACATGTCCCTATTAGTTGTGTAATCTCTTATACCTATGTAAAGTTCATAAATAACTTCAGTATACCGTAAACATAAAAGCAATGAAGTAAAAATTATAAGAAGTTTTGTAAACATACATTTGTCGCAATAGCTTTTAAAACAACATTTGCTTGTAAGTGCAGCATCATGCATTACTCGATTGCACAATGGGCAGTGTAGTTCCTTTGGAATATCCACGACATGTTTAGTAGATCAACAATCTACTATTTTTTCTCAAATTCAGCTCTACATTATTTTAAATTTAGAACATTATCTCTTACAGTTGTTGCATATTTTAAAAACCGTGGATAAAGAAAAATTCTTACTCTTTAGGCTGCAAAGCTGCAGCTTTCCTATTTGACATCGAATTAGAGATGCCAGTGGTAGGTTTCGTTCTTTTGAAATCATAGTCCGTGTCACCATTTGTAGTGCAGTGCTGTGTTAGATGACCTGGAGAAAGAGGAAAATATAATTCAAAACAGATACCAAGGACATTTTTAAGCACATTTAACAAAATAACTATACTGAACCAACTATAGAAGTTGAAGAGTGTTACCAGGCATTCTACACCTAAGACAAAGATAGCCAGCAGGCGGAGTTCTTGCTTTAGCCTAACTTTTATAGTCATGTTTCTTAGCCTGTGAAACTGTTGAGAATAGTCTTGAATATATCATGTATCAAACTTATGAGGAGCTTCTGAATTTTAATAACAAACATTAAACTCATAAACCTTCTAGCTATGCTACTGTAATTTGATCATAGGCTAATTCTATTTAGACACATGATATTGTTGAGTAGCCCCTTAAATTTAGAAAAAAATCTTGAGGCAAAATCGCCCTTATGACATTCATCCATCTTTTTCAGTTTTCACCACTCATCATATTTTCCATCTTCTATTTCTCCTATCTACCAAATCCTAAATTTAATTTTAGATAGATTCTCAAATCTTATGCTTGAATTGATGGATTATGATGAAGATAATAAAAATCTAATGAAATCAAAAGAGGCAAAACTTGA
This sequence comes from Allium fistulosum, assembly GCA_030737815.1. Classification (NCBI taxonomy): domain Eukaryota; kingdom Viridiplantae; phylum Streptophyta; class Magnoliopsida; order Asparagales; family Amaryllidaceae; genus Allium; species Allium fistulosum. Next base: position 860,612,891 of record CM060907.1, read on the forward strand.
ATTTCATGTTGTTTTGAATTTTTTGAAATTTAATAATCCACAGTTTGCAAAAGAGGTAAAATTTGAATTTTATGCTCTTGCTTGATTTTGGTGGGGTGATTTTTTCTATGGTGAATTTTTTACGGGTTTGATTTTTACTAAGGAAGGGTATAAAGAGAAAATTTAACAATGAGATGGGTATACTTAGCAAAAAATGGGTATAATGGTTTTTTCAATTTTGTAGGGGGCTACGCAACAAATTTTTAGGTTCAAATAGAATTAGCCTTGATCATAAGACCGATAAAGGTCTACTAAGGACAGGCTTAGAAGGCATAATCACACAACCAACATCCGATTGAATTACACTTAGATCGGATTCGGAATAAATCCCAGTTTTGCCTCAGTTTTGTTTGATTGTGAAAGAGGCTTTGAGTACCGTGTTCCTGGTTTTTAAGTGTTTGTTAGAAAAATAAATATGTAAACCAGGTTCTTGTTTCTAAAAACTAAAAAACTCAAACTAAATTGCATTTCCCAAAAAGTTTTTTAGAATTAAAAATTAATTTGCACTTATGTTTTTTCTTAAAACAACATAAAAAATCAAATAACTTCATTTTCTACTACTATCAAATTTTATAGAAATTTTGAGTGTTTTACAAATAGTGCAAGTTAGCTTCAAATTAGCACAAACTGGTTTTTTTTCTGTCTTTCAAATAAAACACTCATTTCCTAATTTGGGAATATTCTTAACAATGTAATAGCATAAAGGATTGACAGATATAATTTGTCAGCGGATTCAAACATCAGCAAATTAGCAGAGAATTTATTTATTTCACTTTACTTGTTGGAAAATTACCAGAAGTGTGATTTGTTTAGTATAACCCTCCCTTTTCCAACTATAACGGTTTCTGTTATCCCTGCAGTAAAAAAAACTTGTATGTATCTATTTTCAAATTATTTTTAAAATGTATGGAAACATATTAGAATAAGAAAAAAGTAACTACCTCACCTTACACCATAATCCAAGGCTGCTGCTTCTATCACTGCCTTAATCGCTAAATCCTCATCAATTATATTATTATCCATTGTATGCAAATGCTAAATAGAGTTTCTGTTTTTCAAAACACAATTAAAACGAGGAAAAATCGTCAACATCAATACAATATTCAATTCGGTGAGGCAAAAAAACAGTTTTTGTTCTCTTTTTTCAAACTATTAGTTATATATAACATAATTTTATAACATTTAGAAGATAATAACAGTTGTTTATCCAATCACGGCTTACAGTTATCCAATTATTATAATTATTATATAAGGTTATAATAACATTTGCTATGACTTGGTTTCCAATTTCTTGCAAGTTGTCTTCAATAAGAATGTTGCTATCCACCCTACTGTCCTTGTCTTTTGCATTAGCCTTGGATGTGATGATATATCGATTGCTTTTAGCCATTTTTGAGCAGCCCTCTTCCTTTTACTCATTTACTACATATAAAAGAAAAGGATTGGAACTATATGAGACCACATAACAAACTAACAAAAATGCACTACAATACCAAATAAGGTACTCAGGCTATATATAGCAGCAAAGCAAAATGCACATAGATATATAAACTTGAGTGCATACGTATGTTTAGATATTGAAGAGATTTTATTTTGAAAACACTAAATGTGGTAGCAGGGAAATAGAATTATTTGCAGGTATGTCCCATGTCCTACCCATGTTAATAAAGTTATAATCGACAAATAATAATACAAGTTTTAATTTTGGCAATGTCAGGTAAAGAAATTATCAAAAAGGATGTTGAAGTGCAAAAAAGGCATTTCATATTTATATGAACTGAAGTGGTGCTGTAAACACAAGTAATAAACTTGAGTATGTATCATTTGAGGGACTGATGTTCTTATTCAGTTGCTTCTGATTCCAAAAGAATATCTCAAGAGCTTGGACACAGAAAACTGATGAACAATAGTCCGGTGTATTGGATGTAGAGAGAAATAGAATCTTGATATGGTATAGTGGAAATTGTTTTGAATCTGAAAAAATAAAAAACCAAGACCATCCTTAATAGTTTTCATATTGACATGGTATACAGGCAGTACTAAAAGCTTTTATTCAACTTTATCAACATCAGTACCAACAAATAAAACCTATTGAAGGAAAATGTAGTTAGCAAAAAACTTTATCAAAATAAATACACTTGCAAAAATCTGCCTTGTCGCTTACCATTAAATATCGCTCAAATTTAATAGCTGATTTTGTTAGCGATATACCCCTGGGGATTTACTTTTTAAAAGATAAATTTAGGTCAACTTCCTTTAAGCTAGAAGATAAGTTGCTAACATAAATCACTGGTCCATGCAGCTAAAACTATCAATATAATGCCATATATTACCTAAATAACTTAAAAAAATTCAACGTATTTTTCAAGTTTTCGTTAAAGAGTGAGCTCCCACTTCTAACAGATTTTTAATTTCTTAACAGTCCAACATTTTATACACACTGATCATAATAATAGTTCGATGAGTATAATGTGTCCTTTTTTTAGTGTACGACTAAAATTAATTGTCCAAATTTATAGGTGAATCCTATTCTAGTAAACTAATAAAGTGAATGTCCAAGATGAATTTAGCATTTCAAGGTCTTTAAGCAAACCTCAAAATTTTCAAATATCTTTCTCAAATGTCTTTATCCAACACCGCTGTCCAACACCACTATCTCAAATGTCATCTTCCTAGTAACTTGTCAATAAAAACTTCAATAAAAACTGTATCTCCGTAGCTAGCTAGCTCTGAAACATTCATTTCTACTTAAACATTGGAGCAGTACAGCATTCTTAAAAACTGTATCTCCCAGCAAAAATACAATATTCACATTTACTTGGATTGTATCACAATACCAGTAAATTACAATCTCAACCATCAACCTACCAATTTCTTCCAGCCAAGTTAGTATGTCCAAAATTAAAGCAAAAAGGTTAAATCAAGCCACCGTATTACAATTACATGAAGAACAAAATAGAGCATAGATTGAGGAGCACGTGAAAATCTTGTGAAACTGAGAGTGAGAGGCCTATTTTTGCTGTATTATATTTTGTTTTACCTGTTGTTTGTCCTTCAGATTCTAATCTCTCATTACTATGTGCATGAACCAATGTACTACTGCTACTACGTTTGATGAAATTGACACTCAAATTAAATTCTAGTAACAAGGGACGGATAATGATCCTAGGATTGGAACTATAGAAGGCTCAGCAAGAAATGTTGTCTCAAATAATGATCAGAGCACAATATTTCATAACAAGGGACAAATTGAAAAATGTAAAAGTTGAAACAAATATACCTAAAATGGTCGAGTTCATGGCAGTTGAGGAATTGAACCACAGTATTGCTTGGCGAAGTTAAGGGATCGGAGCAACTACAAAGTTGAGGTATTGAAGGAGCACCAAGCAGCAAAGATAAGGAAGCGAAGTTGAACGGCGAAGTTGAGGAATCGGAGGAGCACCAAGCAGCGAAGATTAGGAAGCGAAGTTGGGAAACTCAAATTTAGGGATTTAAAAGTGAAGGATTGGTTTAGGCTTTTGGAAGTGAAGCGGGAAAAGATAATTCGCGGTGAACAATTGAATACGGGAGCGGGAGAGTGAAAATTTACCTCGCACCATTCTCTTTTAATCAACGGCGTGATTAGTGAGTCATAGTTCAACCTAAAGAAGCAATAAATATTTAACAATAGCAAGTCACGTTACAATGCAATCTCCTCTTGCTATTAATGTACCATTTTCTTGTAGTGATTACTACTAGTATAGAAACCTTTGCATTTTAAAGTGACAAACCATAGAAATGATTGTCGAAACAATCAATCACCAAAAATTCACATTCGAGGACGTGAATCAAATCCATAGAAATCGATACCAAATCCATCAAAATGGATATTCCCAAAAATCCAAAGATAGAAGTCATCAAAGTCGATAATAAGTGATAACAACTAACCGGATCAACAAAAATCGATTAAAATTGGAAATCCACTCAAAAACAGTCAAAATAGGCAAATTAAACAGTTCCAGATGTCTGGTAGGTGTTTCCAAACGTCTGGCCCTGGGTTCTAGAAGTATATGAGTTTTTCTCCTTTCTCTTTTTAATTCCAGATCCATTTCAGACGTCTGAAATTTTCAACCAGACGTCTGAATTTGGTTTCAGATGTCTGGATTTTGTTCCAGACGTCTGGATTTTGTCTGCCCTTTTTTTTTTAAATTCTGCGTGCATATAATTTTGCTCCAGGTCCAAACCAGACGTCTGGACTTGGTCACCAGACGTCTGGTCACCTGGTCTGGGCAACAATTTGCCTAGGCCAAAGTGGCCAAAACCTATCGGGAGCGATCAGACGAGCAACGACGACTAAGGATTTACGCCTAGCGACAACCCAACCTTAAAGGCTCTTCGATACACCCCAAATATCAATGTCCAAACATCCATAGTAGGATTTTCATAAAATTGGACCAAAACACCAAAATTTGGAAAATTCACCAAATCAATTCAAATCAAAAGCAAATGATCATGCACAAATGTTAGGAATTCATACCTAACAACAAAGAAAGTTATTGACGTAGATGTGAGTTAAAGAACTCACCTTTGAACTCAAAACACAAGTGAGAAGCTTTTAAACAAAGGAAAGATCAATTCCTCTTCAATACACCTCTAGAATCTTCAATCTATTATCAAAGGTGAAGTTTTTCCTAAGTTAGGTTATAGGAATTTCTGAAAATTGAAGAGAGATTGAGATGGAGAAGATGAAGAGGATGCTCACCTAAGCTTCTCCTTGATTTCTAGAGCAAGAACTTGAGTTTGCAAATCAAACTAGGGTTTGGAATTTCTATTTCCCATTCTTTTCCCCCATTTTCTCTTGAGCTTGAATGTTAGGAAACTGAGAATGAAATGAGAAGAGGAGCTGAGTTAGGGTATTAAGATGGGTTAGTGGGCTGAAACCCAAACCCAAAGCCCAAATAGAAAAATAGCAAAATTCTACTCAACTCCAAACATATCGATGTTTATACTCAAAAAAGTTGTAAACGTCATTTTGTACTCAATGGAAGTGGTCTCGAGTCCCAATTCGATTTTGGACTTTAATCCGATTAACGATGCTATATTTAAATAAAACATTTAAATATACAATCGTGAAATATGCGGGTTGTTACATATTTGATCAAGGACTGCTTTTCTAAAGCCGTGAATTAGGATATTTTATTAGATGGATATTTTCTATGTTATATGTTTTATTCCTCCAGCTGTGGGTTCTGAAAGTGTAGTATATCTTAGATTATATCTCGTTGTAATAGTCTCTACGATGTAAATTGTTATAAACCCGACGAACCACATTTCTCGGCATGCTATGAGTCCGAAAGTCACACTAAGCTTTGGATTGGCATGTTGGGAGGTGTGGGTTGTCACATTTTGTTTGCAGCTTCGACTTACCCACATACTTGTGGGTGAGTTACTGAAGGGAAACTTTTTTTATGCCATTCTTCTCATAAAGCTCCATAAGCTCTTTACTTTCAAACTGGGTGCCATTGTCAGAAATGATCTTGTGGAGGATCCTGTATCTAGTGATTATGTTCCTCGCTACGAAAGTGACTATCTTTTTCATAGTGATCGTAGCCAGGGGTTCTACATCTACCAACTTTGTGAAGTAGTCTACTGCTACTATAGCAAACTTAGCTCCTCTGTTTGATATAGGAAGTTGTCTTATCAGATCTATGTCCCATATATCGAACGACCATGGGCTTGATAGTGGGATGAACCCATGGGATGGCTATTTGGGATACTTGCAAATCGTTGACATTTGTTACACTTCCTTACAAATTCCTTTGCATCCTAAAGTGTCATAGGCCAATAGTAACCGTGCCTTAGGACTTTCTTTGCTAACTTATTTTCCCCTTGGGTGATCTCCGCATTGGCCCTCATGTATTCCTTCATAACCCGTTCCCCTCTTCTTTGGAAACGCACCTAAAATAAGGGGTTGAATACCCTCTCTTGTATAATGTGCCATCAAAGAAGTAGTAGTTCGGAGCTTGGCATTTAAATGCCGGGCTTCATTCCTGTTTGGGGATAAGGTACCATTTAGCAGAAATTTCTCGAAGGGAGTCATCTTGTTATTCTCCCCAGTTTACTGAGGCGAAGGTTTAACTGAGGATTGTTCTCGATTTTCCAGTCTTCTTATCCCGTGTTCCTTGAATTGTGGCATGCTGAGCTCAAGTCAGGACCATATCTAATTTGATTCCAGTATACTTGGCTCTGCTTGATGCCCAATCGGTCCTGCCTTCATTTCATTAGCCACTTTGGTACATGCAAATTTTGCTAAGGAATCGGTGGATGTGTTGTTCATGTGGAATTTATTCTATTCTAAACTCTTCAAACTGCTCTAGTAACTTCTTATATAGTTCCATATATTTGGTTCCTTCACACGATAATTGCCCCACACTTGGTTTACAACTAATTGGGAACCACTGTGAATTTTAGTGTGGGTTACCTCCATTACCTAGGCCAAACTTAAGCCTATAAGGAGAGCCACATATTCCATCACATTGTTGGTTACTTTGAAACCGAGCTGCACTACTCCATACAGTTTCTACCCATTTAGAGTGATCATTACATACCCAATTTCCACCCCTTGTTCATTCAATGCTTCATCTACGAATAGTTGCCGAACTATGGGTGTTTGTTCCTTCCTCTGATTGAGGTTCAGCTGGTAGGATGCACTCTGCGATTAAATCTGCAAGTGCCAGGCCTTTGATTGCCTTTATAGGACAATAGGCGATGTTGTACTGACTAAACTCCATCGTCCATTTTAATAAGTGGTCTAATGTCTCTGGCTCCTGCATCATCTGCTTGAGGGGTTTGTCTATGAGGACTTTGATGGGATGTGCCTAGAAAATGGACAGTAGCTTTCTTGCTATAAGGAGCTGGTTGTAGGCTAGTTTTTAAATGACCGAGTAGTTTAGTTTTGCTTCTGACAGCATACTTGTGAAGTATATGGGTCTTTTGGTCCCTTCTTCTTCTCGTACCACTACAGCACTAACAACTTTATCAGTAACTGCTAAATATATGTACAAGTCCTCAAATGTCACTGATTTTTATATTATAAGAGTATTGACCAGATGATCCTATAGGTTTTGAAATGTAGCTTTTCACTCCTTAGTCCATTCGAAGTTTTGCCCTTTCTTCACTTGGTTGAAGAATGGGATGGTCTGTCTATTACTTTGGATATAAATATGCTTAGTGCTGCTACCTTGCCATTTAGACTCATCAAATCCTTTGTATTCTGTGGGATTCTGTAACACCCCATATTTTCATAACATTATTTAGGATATTTAATTAGCTAAAATTAAATAAAATAACGTGGAGATTAATGGATTGAGGTTTGTTATAGCTAAGGGTAGCCGTGCCATGTTAGTGTGTTATTTAAAATAAGATAACCTAAACAAAGGTTTTATGAAATGACAAGGGCAAAATGGAAAATAGGAGGGGCTTATACCCTAAACCCTTAGGAAATGAAACTCGCGTTTATTTCATTTCATTCAAACTAAAATTTCCCAAGACCGACCGCAATTTTTATTCTCAAGAGAAGACTAAAGCTAGGATTCAAGAGAAGGAGGATAATCATCTAATTCAACAGTCAAATCTCACATCTATAATCTCAAAACTAAGGTGAGTAATTACTACATCCCATATTTTTTTGATTTTCGGTTTTAAGACTAAGATCCGAAATGTATTGCAAGTATTTGCCATGTTTTAATGATTAAAAGTATATGTATGTTTGTTGGTGAAATATGCATATTCAAACTTATTTTTATGATATATTTGATATGAAAACCCTAGTAGATGACGTCCAAACGCCTTGAAATTTAAATGTAGGCCAGAAATGATATATTAGAGGTGGGTTTCAATTTTCATAATTTTCTGAATTAAGATGGATTTTATATTAATTTTCTAGTGAAGGAAATTGTTTATTGGGTTATAAATTATTTACGGCTAAAATAATTATATTTTTGGATTGAAAATTTTCTATTTTAGGCAACATATTAAAATAGATTTTCTGGGATTTTTTTATATTTTTCCTAAGTGTTTTGATGAATATATAAAATTATCTAAGGTATAGGACTTAAATGTTTTATATATTTAATTAAGAAGAAGGGGCATTTTGTAAAATAAAATTATTATTTATTTATAAAATTAGTGGTAGCACTTTTCTAAAAAGAAATTGTTAACCAATAAGAACTTGATAAACAAAGGCAGGTTAGTTGAAAAAAATATCCTTTTTAAGTTAAAAACCAATAAATCATACTTTAGCATGTTTAAGCCTATTACGATAGTAAACCTTCCAACTAGGTCGAGAGGTTTATAGCTTTTGACAAGGTCAAAACAATGCATATGGTATCAAGTTACTTGGTACGTAATGAATTGGACAAAGTCGAAGGGTTCTTGGTCGAAAGGTTGATGGCCAAAGTGGTTAGGGTAAGTTTGTTTTATAAATCAAAAGCTTTCACCTGCTTTGCTTTCGAACTAGAGCTTTCGACTTGGTTGCTTTCGACCAGGTCAAAATGTTTAAAAGAAAGGTTTTAAACCTTTCGACACAGTCGAAAGGTTATTGCTGCTTTATTACTACTGTGTTTTGAACCTTCCAACAAAGTCGAATGGTTTATTTTGATTGATTTCGAAAGGTTTACTTATTTTAAAACTAGCCGCTTCTCCCATTGCTTTCGAAAGGAAGCTTTCGACTTAGGTGATTTATATTTTTGATAATTGAAGTATAACCCAAAGCTTTTGAAGGAGTAATTTAAAGGAAGAGGCCTATTGTTCAAATACTATGTTTTAAAGCTTTCGAAGCGAAGCTTTCGACTTAGTCGAAAGGTTGCTTCCGATGGAGTCGAAAGGCTTTAAAAAAGGTTTTACACTTGTTTTAAATTGAAGCCAAAAAGATTTTGAAAGGTTTTGTTTAAGAAGGGTTAATGATTCTGAAAAGATTTGTTTATTGAATGGTTTTAAAGGGGTCAAAAGCAAAGCTTTCAAAGGGGTCAAAAGCCAAAGCTTTCGATGGAGTCGAAATCGAAGGGGTCAAAAGGTAGCTTCCGACGAGGTCGAAAGGTTTTGTTTCTGAATGATTTTGAAAGGTTTTAAATGGAAGGGTTTCCAAAGGTTTGCTAAGGTAATATTTCAAGTTGTTTTAAAATAGGATGTCTAAGGTTTTATTGCTTTCGAAAGAGATGATTTCAATGGTTTCGAAAGGTTTGAGTTTCAATGGTATCAAAAGGTTTGAAGTTTAATGGCTTCGAAAGGTTTGATTTTCAAGGGTTTTGAGGGTACCAATTAACACTATAAATGAATATAACCTAAGTTAGAGACACTGATGGAAATAAGTTAATCATGGGGCTAACATGAGACAATTAAAATCATGGGGCTAACATGAGGCAACTAAAATCATGGGGCTAACATGAGACGATTAAAATCATGGGGCTAACGTGCGATAATTAGATTCATGGGGCTAGCATGAACCAAGTGGCAAAATGATGGGTTCATAGTCATCATGGAAAAACTATGAGATGTTTAATGGATAATCAACATCATGTTGGGGATGGATAGTCTCCATATAATTAAAAAAAGGGTTCATAATCATCCTGGGAAAACTATGTGATGAGAGACAGATAGTCTGCATCAACCTAAGCAAAATGAATGTGGAATAGGTAGTCCCTCTTTGATATAATTAAACTCTAATTGGGGATGGGGAAATCCTAATTGTTTTCAAGTATGCATATCACCATAATTTTTTATAAATATATGTTTTAACCATTATGGATGTAGGAGCACAACATATGGTTTTATGAAAGGTTTAGCAAAAGATATGTTTTAAAAGGATGTTAGTGAGGGAAAACCCGTTCCGCTAAGCAGCGTAGTCTCACTTAACATAATTATACCGGGATGTATAATATTATTTGCACTAGGCTTTATGTCTGACTCGAAGTTTATGTTTTCCCCTTAAACTCTCGGGTGCTCAAAATCAATTTGAGTAGGCTGAGGAGTTAAGGCCTTTTTCTGGTTTAAGAATGTTGATAAATAAGGCTACCGAAGGCATGCGGGAGGCAAACAGATAGCTACTTAGGATTTGCAATTCTTACTATGTTTTAATCGATTTTCCGCTTTGTTGTTTTGTATTAGGTCTATTGTGACCATATGACTCCGATCAACCAAGGGGGTAACTTCATATACCGCTCTTGGCATAATTTGTAATTATTATATTTGATCTATGCTTGGGAACAATTTAAGATTATGTGTAGTGAATGTGAAAAAATTTGATTTTGAAATGTAATGAAGTAAATGTGGGTTTGAATCTGTGTTTCGTTTCATAGTCAAATGCTTCTGATATTATTGATACCATTAGCATAGTCGTATTTAGTCGCTGGAAACTCATACTATAGATGGCTGCGACATATGTAGCGCTTAGTTTTGGGCCTTTAGATAGGGGATGTTACAGCTTGGTATCAGAGCATGGTTTATGAAATACTTTAACTAAAAATGATTTTTGAAAATATAATCCTTAGTAATTAGAGTTAAGATTGGGGTACAGGATAACGCTATAGTAACGTACTTGTATTTGTTATATATAAGTATATGCTATATCTCAAGACTGCTATCTTAGTTAGGCTATTCATCTGTATCTCACGAGAATTGGATACAAATATGGAAGGAAGAAGAGGCAGAGTTAATCTTGGAGGAGATAACACCACCACTAATGGAAATGCCCGACCAAATGCTAGAAGAGGCCCCGATCAGGCTCAAGCTGATACTGTTGGTGCTGGGGTTCCCCAAGTGGACATGGGAGCCTTGTATCAGTTGTTGGAAAACCTTTTACAAGCAGAAGGTGCTGGAAATGTTGGTGGATCAAATCCTGTAGTGCTAGTTGGATATAACTATGCTAAGCTGAGTATAGACTATATCAGTCTGGGGGGAAAGCCGTTTGCTAGAATGGAAGATGCCGTTGAAGTAGAGAATTGGCTGTTGAACTATGAAAGGATATTTACAGATCTAGGCTTGAATGATGGAGAGAAGAGAAGGCTAGCCTCGAGAAAGTTGCAAGGGTTAGCGCTTCATTGGTGGAACAGTGTGACGGTCGGAGTGCCAGAGGAAGAGTTGACTTGGGCTGACTTTAGGAGGAGGTTTGAGCAGAGGTTCTTATCTGGGGTGTCCAAGTCGGCGTTAATGGGGAAGTTTATGGATCTTGTCCAAGGACAGATGTCTGTGATCGAGTATGCTGCTAAGTTTGATGAGCTACCTCGATATGGTTATGCTTTGGTTGATATGGATGTCAGAAGGAATGAGAGATTCATCAGAGGATTGAGACCAGAGCTGGGGAGAATGACTATAGCCTATATCCGAGATCCTTCTAATGTGTAGTGGAAATGGCCATCCGCCATGAGGAAATGCTTACTGTTTCGGCTAGGGAGAAGCTTGTTGAATTCCATGGTCCTCAGGGGAAGAAGAGGAAGTTCTTCAAGAAGAAGGCAGCTCGGAGAGAAGGAGCCACCAAGAAAGGGAAAGCGGATATAGTTTGCTACAAGTGTGATAAGAAGGGTCACTATGCTAATGAGTGTCATTCGGGAGATGGAAAGTCGGTTGTGGGGAAGCAGAATGTCCAATCCTACAATTGCAACCAGATAGGGCATTACAAGAATAAATGTCCTAAAGCAGCCAATGCGGGAAAAGGAAAGGTCTTTGCTTTGGAGGCATCACCCTCCAAACCAACTGCTGCTGAGAAAGGAAAGTCTGTGATGGAAGGTACGCTTTTGATTCATAGCATACCAGTTAGGTTATTATTTGATAACGGAGCATCTTATTCTTTTATTTCTCGACGTTTGGTAGATAAGCTTAACCTAGAACCCTCATATTTAGTTGCTTCCTTAAAGGTTGAAAATACGATAGGAGGGTATGTAACACTTGGGATGAGGTGTGACCATTTAGAGTTTAATTTGCTAGGCCATACTTTTGATTGTTGTTTGCATGTGTTTGACTTTGTGGGATTTGGGATTATCCTTGGGATGGATTGGTTAAGTAAATATGCTGCTAGGATATTTTGCCATGATAGGAAGATATCATTTAGTCACCCAAATTGTAGTGATTGGATGGTTTATACCATAGAGAACCCTAGTTGTGAAGTGAATGCTTTGTTGGGTATTATGGAGTTGGAGGATGAGTTGCATCGAGTCTTTGTAGTTAGAGAATTTGCTGATGTATTTGAGCTGGTAGTTGGACTACCACCGGAACGAGCCATAGAGTTTCAGATTGATTTGGTGCCTGGAGCAGAACCGGTGAGTAGACCGCCAAGCAGAATGACACCTATAGAGATGAAAGAGCTGAAGGTGCAATTGGTGGATTTGGAAGGCAAGATTTTTATCCGACCAAGTAGTTCACCATGGGGAGCTTCCGTAGTGTTTGCTAAGAAGCCGGACGGATCGTTGAGATTATGTATCGATTATCATAAGTTGAATGAGAAAACGATAAAGAACCGATATCCATTGCCAAGAATTGATGATTTGTTCGATTAGTTAAGTGGAGCCAAGGTATTCTCTCAGCTGGATTTGGCGATGGGATTTCATCAGCTTAGAATAGCAGAGGATAGTATTCCTTTAATGGCGTTTAGGACAAGGTATGGATCGTACAAATGGTTAGTTATGCCGTTCGGACTAACCAATGCGCCGACATTCTTTATGGATTTAATGAACTGAATTTTCCGAGAGCAGTTAGATAGATTTGTGTTGGTCTTTATAGACGACATTCTGATATACTCTAAGGATGAGAAGGAGCATGAGGTTCATCTTAGAGTTGTGCTTGAGACGTTGAGGGAGCATCAGTTGAAGGCTAAGTTTTTGAAGTGTCATTTTTGGAAGAAGTGAAGTTTCTTGGTCATGTCGTCTCAGAGAAAGGGTTATCTGTAGATCCAACTAAGATAGAGGCAATGAATAATTGGAAGAGACCCGAGACGGTGACCAGATAAAGAGTTTTATTGGATTGGTAGGATATTATCGAAGATTTATAAAGGATTTTTCACAGATAGCTGCACCAATGACTAAGCTTACGTGAAAGGATGTAAAGTTTGTATGGACTGATAAGTATGAGGAAGCATTGTAGAGCTTGAAACATTTATTGACCCATGCACCGGTGTTGGTGGTTCCAGAGGGGAATCAAGATTTAGTGGTCTATACTGATGCTTGTGGAACTGGATTGGGAGATGTGTTGATGCAAAGAAGTAAAGTGATTGCTTATGCTTCTAGATAGCTTAGATCACATGAAATTAGGTATCCTACGCATGATCTGGAGTTAGCTGCCGTTATATTTGCTTTAATGGTATGGAGGCATTATCTTTTAGGAGAGCGATTTGAGCTTTATACTGGTCATAAGACGTTGAAGTACTTGTTCTCTCCGAAGGAGATGAACATGAGACAACAGAGGTGGTTGGAGTTTTTACTTCTTACGATTTTGGATACACACCTAGAAAAGGAAATAAGGTAGCGGATACACTCAGCTAGAAAAATTAGAATGCAGTATTGGCTAAACGACAATGATTGAGGGAAGGATTGAGAAGATAGCTTCTAAGCAAGAGGAGGATCAAATTTTGGCTAAATGGATTAGAAGGTTGAGGGAAGGAATGGAGAGCGATAACTTAAAGGATTTTAGTCTTGACCAAAATGGGTGGTTAAGGAAGAAAGGAATGTTGTGTGTTCCGAATGTAGGAAACATGAGAAAAGAAGTTTTGGATGAATACCATCGTTCGAAGTTCACTATCCATCCAAGAGGAACAAAGATGTATCAGGATATGAAGAGAAGTTTCTTCTGAGAAGGTATGAAATGGGACATTGGAGTATGTGTTAAGCAATGCTTGAATTGCCAACATGCAAAGGCTGAACACCAGAAGCCTAGTAGATTGCTTCAACCGTGAGAAGTTCCATTGTGGAAATGGGATTCTATCTCTATGGATTATATCGATGGGTTGCCAAGGTCTAGTAGAGGAAATGAAAGCATATGGGTCATAGTGGACAGACTAACTATGAGTGCCCATTTCATTCCGGTAAAGTCAACTAGGACGACGCCTATTTTAACAAAGTTATTTATGAAGAATGTAGTTAGATTGGACGGGATTCCTAGTAGTATTGTCAGCGACAGAGATTCTTTATTTACCAGTGAATTCTGGAAGAGCCTATAGGAAGCATTAGGAACCAAGCTCAACATGAGTACCACTTACCATCCACAGACTTATGGGAAAACGAAAAGAGTTAACAAAATCTTGGAGGATTTGTTAAGAGCTTGTGTATTGGATTTTGGGGGATTATGGGAGGACCATCTTCATCTAGTCGAGTTCTCATATAACAATAGTTATCAGACTAGTATTGGGATGGCTCCGTTTGAAGCTTTGTATGGAAAAACATGGAAATCTCCCATATGTTGGTTAGAGACCGTAGGATAGATTGGTTCTTGGTCCGGATTTGGTGAAGGAAGCTGCTGATAAGATTGAGTTGATCCAAGTTAGGATGAAGGAAACTCAATCTAGGCAGAAAAGTTATGCTGATATAAGAAGGAAAGATTTGGAATTTTTTGTCGGAGACTATGTGTTCATTGGGGTTTCACCGATGAAGGGTGTAATTAGATTTGGAGAGTCCGAAAAGTTAGCACCTAGATTCATTGGACCATTTCGCATTATTGAGAGGATCGGGAAACTCGCTTATAGAATAGAGTTACCGAGTAGTTTGATTGGAGTCCATAATGTTTTCCATATTTCTCATCTTAGGAAATGTGTTAAAGACCCTGAGACTACTACAGCAGTAGAAGATTTGTAGTAGAACCGGATTTGACCATAGTAAGAAAGCCGATTCAAACTGTGGCTAGAGATGAGAAGAAATTGAGGAACAAGGCAGTCAAGTTAGTAAACGTTCAGTGGAGTGACGATGCTAGAGACTGTACTTGGGAGAAGGAGAGCAGGATTAGAGACTCTTACCCTTGATTGTTTGATGGTAAGTTCCGCTAAGTGGCGTGGTCTTACTTAACATAATTAAACCGGAATGTATAATATTGTTCACACCAGACTTTATGTCTGGCTCGAAGTTTATGTTTTCCCCTTAAACTCTTGGGTGCTTAAAATCAATTTGAGTAGGCTAAGGGGTTAAGGTTTTTTTCAGGTTTTAGAATGTTGACGAGTAAGGCTACCAGATGCATGCAGGAGGCAAATAGATAGCTATTTAGGATTTTCATTTCTTATTATGTTTTGATGGACTTTCTGCCGTGTTGTTTTGTATTAGGTCTATTATGACCATATGACTCCGATCAACCAAGGGGGTATCTTCATATACAACTCTTGGCGTAATTTGTAATAATTATATTTGCTCTGTGCCTGGGAACGATTTGGGATTATGTGTAGTGAATGTGAAACAATTTAATTTTGAAATGTGATGAAGTAAATGTGGTTTTGAAATCTTAGTTTCGTTTCATATTCAAATGCTTCTGATATTATTGACACCAGTAACATAGCCGTATTTAGTCACCGGAAGCTAATACTATAGATGACTGCAGCATCTGTAGTGCTTAGTTTTGCGCCTCTTGATAGGGGATGTTATAGATTCCCATCCCTCTTATGGCCTTAATCTTCTTAGGATTTGCTTCAATGCCATATGCGCATAATATATACCCAAGGAACTTGCTTGGTTGGATGGCGAAGGTGCATTTCAGAGGGTTCAACTTCATATTGTATTTCCTTAGGAATTTGAATGCCTACTCTAATTTGATGTGGCTTGATGCTACCTTGGACTTTGCCTGCATGTCATTTACATATACCTCAACATTCTTTCCAAATTGTTCTGCAAACATCATATTAGCCACCTCTAGTAGGTTCTTCTGTTCTTGAGCTTGAATAGCATGACTTTGTACCAGTATAATCTTTTATCTATCATAAAACTAGTATGCTCCTAATCTAGCTCAAACATGGATATCGGATTTTACCATGAATATGCGTCCATGAACGAGAGCAGTTTGTGCCTACTGGTCATGTCCACTAACTGATCAATTCTACGAAAGGGAAAACTACCCTCCGGGCAAGCCTTGTTGAGGTTGGTGAAGCTATGCTAGTTCTCCATTTCTCGTTAGGTCTCCTTACAAATAAAGGGTTGGCAATCCACTTCGGGTAACGTACCTCCCTAACAAATTCATTCTCCTTCAACTTCTTGATTTCCTCACGCAGAGCATTGTGCCTTTCCTAATCTAGAGTTATGTGCTTTGTCTGACTGAATAGGCATCAATGTTGAGTGTATAACAGATAATGGCTGAATCTCTTCCTATCATGTCCGAGTGTTTCCAAGCAAATACATCTGCTAATTTTTTTCAAAAAGTCTATCATTTCAGTACAAGTATCTACATTGAGATTCTTCTGATTTTGAGAATCTTCCTATGATCTTTTGGGTCTACATGTATATCTTTAAGGTTGTCTACCAGCTTTTGTTCACTTCTTCTTTCCCTCAAGCTTGGCTCTATTTCACCCTCTTCCTCTTTTGGCTTGGAGGTGACTGAGAGTTCCTGTCTCTGGGCTTCCTTAGAGAAGTACTGTGCATAGACTGAATTATATTTCTTGGTAACTATCATGTGCATAAATGTTATTTTTTCCTTCTTTGTAGATTTCGGGGGTGTGGGATTACTTACTTCAGTGTAAGTTTGGGTATCCAGTACTGATGTAATTTTATGAACTGGTTTGTCTTCTTTTTTATTGTTATTATTAAAAATATTAAGAGACACCAGAATGATTTCGAACAATTTTATGATCTGTTTACGTTATATAACTCTCTAGCTAAAATTTGTTCGCCTCTTATTGACCCAATTCCTGCAAGAGTGTTGAACTTCATAAGCAAATCTTTCTAAGAAACGATTGCTCCCATGTCTACCAAAGCGGGCCTTCCCTTAAAGGTATTATACAATGAGGATTGGCCAATGATTAAGAAGCTTGCATAGAATGACTTATGCAGTAAGGAAATTATAGCGGTAACAAGTAAATGCACTGATCCTATTGGGATGGTAGCAATGTTGTTGAAGCCGAAGATCTCTACAAGACTAGGTTTTAGGATTTCTGGTGGAAAACTCATCTGATCATATGCGGACTTGAAGATAACATTGGTCAAGCTTTCAGAATCAACGAAAACATTCTTCATAGTGTAATTTAATATCTGCACTACGATAATATGTGGGTATTGGTGAGGGAAGACAACTCCCACCACCTCAGTTGCCGTAAACGTTATCTCTGGAGTGGGCTTTTGTTTGATGTGGAAAATTAACTTTTTCCGGGCTTTCACTCTTTCACGTCTCTTTCTTGTGCCTTTTTTCTCACACTTGTGGAGTATGGCCCCTTATCGACTGATGCTATTCTGTTAAAGGATTTCCCAGCTTGGTTCTCATTTAGGTCAGCAGTCATATTTCTCTTTCCGCCTTCACTGTTATTCTTCTGAAAGTTGCCTAGGTATTCTTTATGGATCAGCCTCTCTATTTCATTCTTCAGATGTTGGCAATTTTCAGTGTGATGGCTATTGGTTCGGTGGAAATGACAGTATGCCCCACCTCGTTTCTGTTCTGGTTTCTTCCCTTTGTTGGGCATGTTGTAAGCAAGTTTTGTCTTGGTCATCTCATATATCTAACTAGGAGTACGAGGAGGGGAGTTTTTGCTGCGAAATTAAGTTCCTGCTGTGTCTTTACTAGCAGGTGATATTCCTTTGCTTTCCTTTTCTTATCATAGATGGGGGTAGAAGATTTTTGAATTTTTGTAGTGGAATCAGCTTCTTCCATCCTAATATAGCCATTGGCACTTTCATAGAAAGCTTTCATGCTATGAAATGGCTTTCTGCTATTCTTTTTCCACATTGAGGTCCCCTTCTGACCTTGGTATGGGCCACCATCAGTGATGCTCCTTCATCGTTTACTCTAATCCTGACAGCCTCAAACTTGAAATGCTTAATAAAATTACATAGACTGACATTCTCGCCCTGCTTAATGCATGACATCATGTATACATCAGGGGAGGCTTCTCTTCCTGAATTGAACTGTCTCAGAAAATCGATAGATGACAGTTGCCAAGAATGGACCTACTTTGACCCAAATCTCCTAAACCATCTAGCTACAGCTCCCGCTAAGTAAACCAGGAAAAGTTACATCTAGCCGTCCTTTCCTACTTTTAAAATGTCCATATGGTATTCAAATGTATAGAGGTAATTGTTTGGATTTTTAGTCCCATCGAATTTGTCAATCAATGGGGCCTTGAAGTTGTCAAGGAAGTTTGCTTCGATGATAGTCTCATTGAATGGGGAAATCCTTCTTCCCTAATTTTCTCCATATTTCCTTGTTGGCAAAGTTTAGCCAATGGCTCTATATGAGCTTTTAGCCAACAAATTTCATCTTCTCTAGAGTCGAACTAAGATAATTCATCCTTGAATAGTAAGATGGCATTATCCTCTTCCAGAGCATATTGAATTTGTTTCCGAAGAAGTAAAGGGTTAATAGTGGCTGGTTTTGTCTTGATTTATGGATTTTCTTAGATCTTGCCTTTCAGCTTGGTATCCGTTTTTAGGCTAGTGTCACCATTCCCAACTTTAGGAGTGCCGTTATCATTCCCCAGCTGAATAGTCAGCGCAATAGGTGAACGAAGGCGGTACACTCTGGACCGAGGTGGAGAGGATGGTCTTGGCGTAGTATATTAGGCCACGAATTTCTCTAGCCCTTCTATAGTTGGTTAATTTAGCTTGTGAAGGCATAAAGAACAACAAGGATTGGATTCTGGAGAACTTCACTTAGAGTTTGCGCCTCAATTGGGTTATTTTGAGATCATGAAAGTATTTTTCAAGATCTTTGAAGCTAGATGTCATTTTTCTTGAACAGTTAGAGTGGATGAATCAGTGGGGTTCATAGTGTATAAGGAAATTCAAGTTTCTTGGAAATCAAAAAAGGGAAACGGAGGCTCGGGCTCTCCTTCTAGCGTCAAAAATGCTGTTAAGATTTTTCATCTTACATCATTGAAACTGATAATGAAGTAATTATCATACTAATTACCTTAATGGTTTTGAATTAGCAAAATTAAGTGGTATTAAATTTTCCGTTAAATAGTAATTATTTCGAAGGATGCTTACCTAATTTGATAGTTGCATTTTAATTGTTTGTTATATATTCCACTGATATTTAATTATAATACAAATAAGGTAAGATTCGGTACTAAAAACTAAGCAGGTAAATAAAAATTAAGGATGTAACGACCCAGGATTTCAATCATTGAATTTAGAATATTTAATTGATTTTACATATTGAAAGGTTGATTTTATAAGTTAAATAACTTGGATTTCAAATATAGCAATTTATTTGATAATTAGATTGTTAAATTTAATATTTAGAATTGTTTAAATTATTAAATCTTGAATTTAATATGAATGAGAATGATTTCCAAAGTTGATTTAAATTCCATTTGAATAGGAATAAAGATAGTAAACTTTTAATTTAGATGTAAAAGTGATTAATTTGGTTTTTATAATTATTCATTTTTAATTAACGTTTAAAAATAGCCTTCCAGGGCACTATCTCGGATTTTGATGAGACTAGTTCCATTAAACCCATAACAGTATATTATAATATGCCATCAAATTTCGTGACGATTGGATGTATCGTTTGGACGTGTGAGATCGAAACGTGTAGAAATTTATTTAAAGGAATCTAAATTAATATAACTCGATTTTGAAAAGTTAACTTCTGTGTATGATGGAATTGGCTCACGATATATATTACAATGTTAGGAATAAGAGTATAACATATGAATGGTAGGCAGCAAGCTTCGTTTGGAGTTTGAAATTTTCTCGGATGAATAGTGTCCCGAAATTTTCCATATAAGGACTTGAAAATTTTATTTTTGCAATCAAAAACCCTAGCTTTCTATCAGCCGCCTCGTTTAAAATTTTAATGGTCGAAACTTAACCAACCTCTTACATCGATTTCTCTCCATCCACGCACTTTTAACCTCCGACTACTACTAGAAATATGGAGAGATTGACGAGCTCTATGCAATCATTGGCTGGATCGTCTAAGAATGGAGGCATAAGGAGGCCGTGTTAGTGCGACCTAAGGTTGGACATGGCGAGTGATTTTGGCAACCGAGTACGCCGTCGTTGGGGGCATAGGCGTGGCTCGTGATGGCAAAGACTATCGCGGCGTTGGATCGAGCTCCAGTGAAGCGGAGGAGGCGCGACGTTCGAAGAAAATTCGACGATGATGGTTTTTTTTCACGGCTTAGAAAACATATACAAGGGAGAGAGAAGAGGGAAGTTAAGTAATTGAATTTTTAATTAATTAAGTTAATGATAATTCATAACCTTTTCGTACGAGGTCCAAATCGAACGCGACAAGTTGTATTGCGTCCGTATCGACAAATACTACGCTACGAAATTAGATTAGATGGATTCGAAGCTAGTGGGTTAAAATTGAACGTCTGCCCGTTTTAATTCAAAATGGAATGTTTTGACGACTATTAAATCAATGTAAGTTAATCTCACCTTTTTGGCTAACCAGTAATATTTATAGTTGATAAAAATTATTGAATAATTGTTTGGATGATTTACTATATTTATTAGTTGGTTTGGATATATTCCTACCCCTGGAGTGGATGTGACTCTATTACGTTCTCGTGTAAGAGCAGATGACCCATTATATACGCATCGCACCTCGAAGCGGTTGATTTATACTTTTATGATTATGTACTGTATGTGAAGCATGGGGACAGGTTGGGGGGATCCAATAGGATTCCTTATACTATTGATTTTTTTTCTCATATAATTTGATATATGATAAGTTGGATGCTATAATTGATGAGACAGACATGATTTTTCTTATTTAGTGCTTTAGTAGCACTTGGCCTGATATTTTGGTATTTTAGAATACCATTAAATAGTGATTGATTTTAAAAGGGGATTTCAAAGTAATTTTGGAAATTATATATGTTTTAAATATTTTTTCTTGAATTATTTGAAAAAGTAATTTATTTTAAAATCAAAGGTTTTAAAAAAACAAAATTGAAATATTTTGATATAAATATTTATTAACATTTTATATAAAGTGATATATATAGGCACATATATTATAATTTATTTATAAAGGTGAAATTTATAAATAAGATAATTTACAAAATTGATATTTTACAAAGAAAGTGAAGATTTGTAAAATCGTATTTTCGTTAGTATAAGTATGGATTTATAAATGGTATTTATAAATAAAAGGAAACTATTATCATTAGATAAACTAGGAGAAAAATAAATCAAATGGTGAATTTATCATATGATGTGGATTGATATTTTAGAAAATACTTGACTCTATTTTGGAAATTGAAAGTGAGGGTAAATTGGGACTGTTAAACGAAATTTTATAAATAGAAAGAAATTTATCAAAGAAAGTATACCTATAGGGGCAAGGTTAAAAATGCTTGAAATTATATTTTGAATGGGACTTTATGAATAAGTGAGATTTAGAAAGGAATGGAGATATAAATGGGGTTCATAAATAAAAGGATTTTATGAAAGGAAATTTCATAAGATAGAAGAGCTTTATAAATATGGAAACGATTATGTGGAAAGTTAAGTATGGATTTTTATCAAGGAATTATGATTACGTTTTAAAAGCTGTTTATTTATATTAATATTGTTTTAAAGTTGTTATAAATATTTTAATATTTGAAAGGTTAATTTATTAGAATATTAAAATGGTTGGAAATCAAGTATGAATATTTATCAACATAGTTTTGGAGATTAATTATTTTTATTTATAAAAATGTTGAAGATAAAGTCGTTACTGTTTATTAAAATGTTTTGAAATTTATCAATTACTATTTTTAAGATGTTTAAAGTTAATACTTATTTATTTATAATGTTTATTATTATGTAATAGTGTTTTAAAGTAAATGTTTCAGCCCTTAGATCCTACCGGTGCCATCTATCCACATTGTCTGTTTGATGCACCTAGATTGCTAACTTGTTTTTGGTAGGAAGTTTTAGATGAAGGCAGGATCTCCTGAAATTGGAGCATAAATATTTGAAACCGTGGAGGGAGACTTCAAATTTGAATTAGCTTTGCATATAAGTCCTTATGAGGGGAACTATTTGCACTGCTCTTTCTTTCCAGGGTAAGCTGTTTTTCCTTTATCATTTTGTTTTGATGAAGTAATGAGTTGTGCCTTTTTTATACTTTGAGCGACATTAGGATTTGTGAAGTTAGTCCATGCTGTCTGGAGCCTTTCACTTGTATGATACTTTGCCAGGATGGTTCTAGCTAAACTGCACTCCCACAATCTTCTGTGTTTATTTCGACATTTGTATTGAGGATGAGTTGCCTTGTATGAGTTATAGTGCTAGTTTAACATCGGACTACTCCTTCTCTGGCTTGCTCCGGCCTGCTCTTAGCATAAGGATATGCAAGCAATTGTGATCGGACGCCTGCATCTTTGCTTTTCTCTAACTAGCGTAGATCTGTGGCTGAGTGAACTTTAGGTAACCTTCTGTGTAGCCCTTGGAATGCTTTGGTTCCTTGTGGTACTACTCAATGAGTACTCCATGACTGCAGGGACGATCTGTGCTTGAAGGAGTTAACAATGCATAAGTTGTTAGATTTAGTAATCGGACCTAATGGGTCCTTTGGACGCAGAGCAGTTTTGGTAACAACCTGTACCTTCACAAGTCTAAATTTCAACAAAAATTGATATCCAAGTCCATCAACGCACAAATCATTGGTTTTGGTACCTACAAATAAGCATGGGCATTATCGGAGATTGATAGGAATCTAAACTCATACCAGAAACAATAATAGGATAAGAATACTGATTGTAACTACTACCTTGGAATTAATGGTATTCCTTAGATAGTAGATTTTCATATCAACATTGAGCATGAGAGAAAAGAAGACTACTCCAACAACTAAACATAACCAACTCCAGTAAACTGTTCCTCTAAATCTATAATTTGTGTTGTAATGAGGAGGAGGGTCAAAACAACGTTCTAGTGACCGGAAAATCTATCAATAGTCCATAACACAAATTTTGACCAGCTGGTTTCCATTTAATTGTTATGTCTATTAAGGTTAGCAATTCTAATCAAACCTTGCATTGTACGCACGATTACTAATCAACCCATTCCCAAGGTACAAAATACTAATGAAGCCTTATCAATCACCAAATACTTCCATATCCATTTGCCACTTAATAGTTCTAAATATGAAATGGGCTTCTAATATCACCATATAAAAGAGAAATAAGCAGAATCTGCCATTTAAGACCTCAATAGAGGTAGACCCCGTAATTTTTGACCTATTCAAGGTGGACTTCTAGCATCGTCATTATTGGTCTGTTGGACTTAGCTATAGAGACTTTGGACTTAGCTATAGAGAGTTAATACCTTATTAATAAGGACTAGGCATGCCTCTAACCATTTAACACTTATTTATAGGTAGGTCATTTCCATTTAATACCTAACCCCAAGGCGGACTCCTCATTGGTACTATCTAGCTGACATTTCTTGAAATCTCATTGGGCTACCTAGTACTTCTTTTATAGGAGAGAGGCAATTCCTAAATCAATCACTTAGTAACTTAAACCCGAACCAAACCCTTTCTGATATATCCATCATCACTCTTAATTATAAATATGGAATCTCATTAGGTTATTTCTTTCGGTAGGGAGGTGGGCATTGCAATAGCCGCTTAATACCTCAACACCAAAGTAAACTTTTTTGGAGGCATCCTTAATTATTTGGAATCTCACTAGGTAACTTAATACTCCCTTTTAGGAGAGAGGCGAACCAACAGCCACCTTAATACCTCAAACTAGAAGCGAACCCCTATGGAGATATCCCACAACCGCTCCTAATTTCAAATTTGGATCATTTAATACTTTCTAATTGGAAAAGAGGCGAGCCCTCAAACAACCACTAAATACCTCTAAACCCAAAGCAGGTCGTATCTCTCACAAAGTCATGGGTCCTTGGATTAGTGATATCTCACATCAGTAGTAAGTACACCCGACTGTTGGTAGCCTCAAAGTGAAGGGCAGTCTCCCGTCGAGTTACTCTACTGACCTTGCATCACTAACCTACTAAGTCAAATTAATTATCCTATGTCTTTACTTATACTATCTTAGGTTGATAATGAACTTAGCTTACTAATTCCCTTTTTATTTAAGGCAATAAGATTTACCTCAAATACTTCTCTACCCATAAATCCTCTTTAAATGCTTATAAATGTCAATTTGTCCATAAAATCCTAATGGACATTTCTTAATACATTTATGTGATCTAATTTCAAATTAGTAAGCTTTTTATATCTATTCCATTTTTATCCATCCTTTTTATCCATTTGTCCCTATTAATTGTAACTTCTAACTCATTTCCATTAATTGCTCATTAATTGGAGTTACAATCTTTAACTAACATATTGTAACCTCTAATCTAATCTAATCCTATCCATTATTTCCCATTAATTACCATTAATTTGGGTTACAATCTTTTATTCCCTATTAATTATTGGCAATTCCTAATTTATTGCCCATTAATAGGAATTACTACATTTCTCAATTCTACCAATTCGCCCTAAATATAATAATAACTAACGAACGTTACGCATAAATAGCATCACGAATAAATGCTATTCTTATTTATTAACACAATAAATGCGTATAAGCTACATATAAAACTATCTATTTTTATCTAAATATATTATAAATATATTATAGTCATAAATATTTACCTAGAATATGCTTTCCATATTTAATTAGCTGGAATTAGATTACTTAGGAAGATTTTCCGCTATGATTTCCATAGATTGGTTTTAACACAAAGGGGAAAGATTAACTCCGTTTGAAATTACAAGGAATGTATAATTTCTTTTTAATTGGAATAAATAGGGTAAACTATGGAGAATAAACCTATACTTTGCATATATCTTTCCTTTTTGTTTGTGGGTATTTCTTATTAAATCAAATGTCGCCCTTACGAATGGGAAAAGGTGAAACAATTTATAAAAGTCGAACCGATGTTCTTCCCACAAATTAAATTATGGAAAATCTACAACACAGCACAAATTGGATAATAATCCAAAAATCATATTTTACACCCAAGTAAAGATCTAGAATAAAAATATACTACATTCAAATTCTAAAATCTTTGTAACTGATTTCCAGATCTAGGTGTAAACATATTTCAAATTAGATCTAAGGCAAGAATATGTAGCAATAGTTTTTTACTCTTGTTTAAGCCTACAATTATTTAGGCACAAAAATCAAACATGTGCTAACAGAATAGATTTAAAATCCAAAACAATATATAAAATTTCTCACTTACCTTTTAAAAGCGATCGTAATCTCCAAATCTAAAGTAGAACCTTAAATTCAACTCCGAATTCTTTTTAATGCAAGAAATATGCATAAAAAGGGTATATACATACATTAGAATTATAAGAGGTTTGGGATTGGATGAGAAAATAGATACATACATATAAATTACATTAAATACGCGTATAGTTGATTCTCTTCTCTTCTCCTTTTTATAAGATTTTTCTTCTTCTCCAATTTATAAGAATATAGATATAAATATCTTATTTATATAATTTAGAAAGAAAGTGGAGAAGAAGAAATGGAAGAGCTTCATTTCTCTATTCAGCAAAATATGAGAAGAGAAGGAAGGGTTAGGCCTAAATTTATAGGCGTTAGAATCAGTCAGAACTATACGATTTAAATTATACAATCCGAGTCGTACATGGCCTAGGTTTACTAGAGCCATCCACATAAAGCGGTCGACCGCCCCCTTCCTAGGAGTCGACAGCCCCTGGTCGACCGCTATAATATGAAGGTTTATCTGTGTGCCACAGATAATTAATTTAAAACGTTAATTAATTCTAATCGAATAATTTTCATTTTGAATTCGTTTTTCGTTTGCAACTTCTTCATTTGGATTCCGATCGTAAAACTTCAAATATGAAAATAGCTGAGAATTTCGTCACGAAGGCAATTGTGCAAGTTTAATGGTTAAATTTCATTGTTTGCACAAATTCCATTTTTGAAGTTAAATTAGTTAACTAACTAATTAAATAACTAACGCCAAATTACAGGATGTTATATTCTTCCCCCCTTAAATGGAATTTCGTCCTCGAAATTTCATAATGACTAAATCGTGGTTTTGGCTCCAAATTATCCTAAACTACACAACCAATGAGTATACAACCAATTTTGCAACCAATGTGCATAAGTGCATAGTGTATGATTGTATCAAGATATATAAAATATGTATGCAAAATTATTCTAAATCGGATCCCCCTATATGAATGCATATCTTTTGAAAACATTTTTGGAAACATGATGCAAGCAACCTATATATATATATGTATGTATACACACTGGTAGTTCTATATGTATGCAGCTTTTTAAAATATCTTTTCAACCAAAATCCCCATACACCTATGAATAGAGGTATGAATCAACCAATTTTGTATCTAATTCCTACTATCCAAAAATCTATCGGGTCGAAAAATCGCTTTCTAAACTTTACTCCTATGCCGACAAAAGAAATTAGGTGGAGAATTTAACATTTTTACCACTCTATAATCTTCCTATCCCCGTCATGCATTGGAAATTTCCTCACTGTCCTGGTCTTACACCAAATTTTCCATGTACAAAAAGCACAATGAGGCTTATTTCAAGCTCTAAAATGGAATTAAGTCTAAAAATAGACACAAGCGCATCGTTGACAAGATATGGAAATAGAAATTCTAAAGTTAAAATAGCTTTTCCCTTATTATTGCTTGGATTTATCGCATCATCGATCCTAATGCACCGCAAAATCCGCCAATTCTAACTCTATATGTCTTCCTACGCTTAACATGTGGCTTTCAAAATCAAATATTTCACAAAAATCTTTCTCCTTTTTCAAATTTGTATGTAATCTGAAACATAAAATCCCAAAATATTTAGATGCACATTTACCCTTAAAATAAATTTTTGAACAAAAACTCTGAAAGTAATTTAAGAGTAAAAAATAACTAAAACACAAAACCTCTTCTTTTTTTTCAAAAGAGAAACTTTTCAAATCAAGAGAAACTTTTTGAACTATTTTCCTTCTCAAAAAATTTGATAAATGAAACCATAATTTCAGCGTAGTCAGAAGTCGGTTGTGAGCTAAATGCATAAACCAAATTCTAAAATCCCACAACTAACCTTAACCCATAAATTTAACATTTTACATAAAGAAAAATGTCAGCACATTTATTACTCAAAAATTTAGATTTTACGGAACATGAGCAATGACCCGTGGTACCAAAACAACTTTACCATATCCTTCGCTAAAATTTTCCTACTATACTAAACTTCCGGTCCTATATTGCATTTACTCTTAGTTAAATGACTTTATGAAATTGTCAGGTTTATACTGCTTCTTCACTATACATATATAAGAGTGGTTTGCATTTCCAGAATAAATAACACAGTACATAAATAGGAACTCATAATATTGTGTGTGCCTTTTACAAGAGACAATTAAAAGTTACAACCCAAAAAACCATAAAGAAAAAAATGCTGGAAGGGAAAAGACAACAGCACCATAAACCCTAAAATAATGCCTACAGACTACGATATGCCTTGCTCCGCAGCTAGAGCTGGATCCATTGTTGCGACCCTTAAATGATCATAGCATGGCAGCTATATACCTATTCTCATGACGTTGGCGCCGCTGGTGTTGCTGACGGCTTCAGAATTGTCATCTTCCTAATGAAGGATCCAATAATGGCAGAATGAACCTTTTACTAAACTTCCTCTACATGGAGGTTCACCCGTATTACTTAAAGACAAGAGTGGATAGGAAAATACAGAAAGTGACTATGGTGTGCTAATCTTTGATCAATAAATTAAATCATAATGTGTGGATCCAATTGACGGCGATGCCACCAATATTTGCATATGTGGTATTCCACGCTATAGGATAAATCTAATCGTAACTTCCAGTCTTAGGGATGACCTGTTGTCAAATGATTCACAGAATCAGAAGGGCAGTCAAACGTAGATTATCCATCTCTGAACCATCGACATCCTATGCTATGATCTGTTGTAAAATCTTTGAGTCGATCACTTCAAAATCATCCAAGTCCATGACCTTTGCAAAGGCCTCTAAAACCTTAGCGAGATCATCATTAGTCAGCTCAATCAAGACCCCCTTCACCTCCGAACGAATCAAAATTTTGCCTCCATCAAAATTATATGCCAACAGGACCTCGAAAAGCTAGATGCAACACGGGTAACATTCCCGCTCAAAGGTCTCGAAGTAGAGGATTGGTTCAAATCCTACCATGACAAATAGCTCTTCCAGCCCAAAAGCAGCAAAACCTTCTGCTCATTTCGATCCAGCCAAGTGGCCTCTTGAGGTTGAGACCATAATGATGCAAGGAAAAATCGATAGTGCGGAAAGGTATTTTGATCACTACAACAAAACAACCATATTACAACCTTACATTTACAACCAGCAAAAATTGACAGTTGTAATAGATATTTTTTAACAACTATTTTATTTCAGCTATTTTAATAGGTATTTTGTAACAACTGTCTTGTTTCAGCAGTTGTAATAAAGTCACTTTTAACAACTATATTTGTATAGCAGTTGTAATATATATTTATAACGATTGCTTTCAAATGTTGTAACAAATATTATATTTCATCAAATAGGGACTTTCCATTTCCCTCCTTTCGTTTCTTCGGCCGCCAAAACGTGAAAAAAAAACCTAAATCGCTCATGTTTTTGAAAACCTAAACGCAAAAAAAAATCCAAACCAACAAGCTGATTTGTTTTCCCTCTTTTGTAATAATTTAGTCACAGATCCAAAAAACCCTAGATCATCGTCGTTGTCGATCACAGGCCGCAACTATCGCTCCTAGATCGCTCGTGCTCGCAGCCTGTACTCGCCTGTGCTATCACTCAAAAGGTTTGATCTTTTTCATTCCTTTTTAATCTGTTGATTTTAATTTCGTTTTTCTGGGTTATTTTTATTGATTGCATTTGGTTGCCGGAGACTCTATTAGTATTTTTATTTCTCTTTGCAGTTGTACTAGTAGGAGAATCAATCGATTCATTTGGAGAATTCGATGGTCTTTAACTGTTGAATGTTTTACATCAGGTAGAATTCAACTTCTTTTCTTTTTTCTTCGTTTTGTGTTATGTGTAGGTGCGTAATCATGGTGTAGAATATGCATGCTAGTAAATAATGCCTTGGTGATAATTTAAATAGAGATTGCAACTCCACCATGATGGTTGTAAATATATTTTAATATAAGACTAAATGTTGTTATTGCTCACTTAGACCTTCTTGTTTTATTATTTTGCTGTGACCTATCATTGAATATCAACCAATTATTTGTCAACAATGTTGGCCATTTGCTTACTCAAATAAACAGAGAAGGAAAACACTAAAATACCATAACTTTTGTGGTAGATCTATACTAACAGAAAGAAAGGTTATGTGGAGACCATGGGGATCCATGTGTTTTGTTCGGAACTTGTTCTTTCTTTATGGTACTAAATCATGGTAAAAATTATGGTAAGTGTAGCAGAAGAAAAGCTGGGTTTTTTAATGCAAAACGTTGCATTTGATAGTCATGATTTTGGTATTTTTCCTTGTGAAATTTGACATATGCAACCTTCTTTTTGTGTTTGCTATCAGGAGTGTTATACAAGAATATGTATGTATTCATATAGCAAAAGGGTTCAAAATTAAGGTTTTCATAAAAGTTTAGATACTGAGATTAAGATTGCATATGGTGCAACTCAGCAAGATCATATTGTTTGTGGAAACATGTGAATATTTTATGTATACTTCCAAACATTCAGCTATTATTTATGTGTGTGTGTGTTTAAATAAGTTTTTATTTTAATTATAAAGTCTATAGTGGTATTTTCTAAATGGGTTGGTTTTCCTGCTAATATAAGTCAAACTGATATGCTTTCATCAATCTTAGTTTTGTAGAAACAACCACTTGGAATACCAATTTTCTTCAAGCTTATCCAGTCATGCGAATGAGATCCTCTCTCTCCCCATTTGATCTCCATTCTTTGTTTTTTTATTAAATCAAACAAATTAACAATATTTACATTTTATTTGTTGAAGAGATTGGATGAGACATTGGACACAATTTTTTTGTAGACATGAAATCCCATCTAAGTCTTATGCATTATACTTCATGGTATTTTTAAATATTACATTATAATAGTTTTTTGTTTTTTTGGAAATTATGTAGATGGTGACTGAACTAAGCTTTGTTTTATGAATTAGAACATTATAATAACAAAAAATCAGTATTACAAAGCAAAACATGAGAGGTGAAACATGTTGAGAAAGAATTGTAATGAACCAAATTGTTCTATATTCTCTAAATATTATGGATAATATTTTTATGATAAGTGCTTGGATGTTCTACTGCATGATTATGTCAATTCCCAAATTTTTATATATGTATCAATTTAATGCTTCTTGTCATTTCTTCCTATAAATCTTATATGGTAGAAGCTCAAATAGCTGCATGCTTTGAGGACCTCCTTTACTTTTACATTCCCAAATCACTGGTGAAAAACACTCTTTACTTACAACCATCAAACCAATTTTCTTCCTCTCTCTCCTTTCTTTGCTCCACCTTCAGTCCCTTTTCATTCACTAATTTCTTTATGTTCCTCATGTCGATTGTCAAGCCGCCGGTTGTTAATAATACGGTGGTCTCTCCACTCCATTCCATTTGTTATGACAATAACTTGGTAACATCTCAAGGCATCTTTCTAGGAGATGATCCCTTCACATTTTCACTTCCCACTCTTTTAATGGAGATGTCCATTATCTTCGTGAGCACCAGAGCCGTTCATAAGATCCTCTGTCGCATAGGCCAACCTCGTGTCGTTTCTCAAATCGTCATAAGTTTTCATGCGTTTATATATAAATTGTTTACACAAATCTTTGCATATGACATGTGAACATAGACCTATATATCAGATGAAAAATAAGCTGAAAAATAAACAAAAGTTCTTATGAATATCCATGAAAACCGAACGCTATCTGTAAACTGTTGACGTGATATCAGGACTCTATTACATTTATTTGACAGACATGGATCATTCTTGGCCCATCAGTCTTTGGCATAAGCGAAAAGTTCCACAATAACCTCTTCCCAATATGTGGTGTATTCATCCTCGACGTACTCTCCATCATAAGCCTTGTCCTTTTCTTCTTTTCCATTGGAATCATGACTGACCTCAGCCTCGTCAAAAAACATGGAAAACGCGCTGTTGTCAACGGCATTGTTAGTTCTCTAATTCCCTTCCTATGCAGCTCTGCCATATTTTTCTTCTCCCGTGATTCCTTCCAAAAGGATCTCCAATGCAAATATCTCATCCTTTATCTCGCTGCTCGCCTTTCCCTAACTTCTTTTGTAGTTACTATCGATGCCTTGGATGAGCTTGGATTACTTAACTCCAATTTGGGTAGTACAATGATTTCCGCTACTTTGATTGCAGATATAGGTACTATATCCTCTCAAGACTGTTTAATTACATATATATATTAAATATTTAGGGTATATGAGTCTACACTAACAGTCCCAACAACTCTATGTACATGGTACTTTTAAAGAATACCATCAGTTGAACTAGAGTTCAGGAATCTCTGTGAGGTACAGTTAAGAGAGTGATTGTGCAGTGCAGGCTCCTAATGCTGATATATTTATGTGTAGAAATAAAGTCAGGATTTACCACTGTCCCAGGCTATAAGAACTAACTAGTAATATGTAACCAAAATTATAAATTGGTAACCGATTTATAAGATATTTGATCTCAAAACATCTGCATCTACAGTACAAAGTTCTTGCCGTTTTACTAATGGTCTTACACATCTAAATTAGTACTTTTTACTACTTATAAGATTATTAGAATTTTCATTCAAACTATAATATACATAGCATTGCTTCTTGTTTATAATATGAATGATTTCTACATACATTGGATGTAGGTAGTTGGGTGCTGACTACAAGGATAACAATGTCAAGGCTAATTATAAAGGCAAAATCACCATCTATGGCATCACTGTCAGCACTATCATTAGCTGGTTTTATGATACTTATTGCATATGTGGCACGCCCCTTTATTTTAAAGTTGATAGCAAAGACTCCTACTAGAGATTTGGTTGGAGAAGGCTGCTACGTGACAGTGCTTATAGCAAGATAAGTGTCATCTTCCTTTCAGGTGAGTGTTTCTCATTCACCATAGTGTCTAAGTTCATTATTTCAGTTTTAAGTTAAGAGTTTGAATTAGTATATTTGCAGTTCTTTGTGTGAGAAAAGATCAAGAATATCAATTCTGTTTAATAAGCCTGCAAATGTTGAACAAGTTATATACCGTGATAAATGGTCATGGATACAGCCTTACAAATATCAATTCCCTCATGTTTCTGTTTAATCAGAGAGGAAACAACATCTTCCGTATGAGTTTGTCGGTGCACTGCTGTTAGAACGTGAGTTGTTAAAAGTTAGTTTATATATATATATATACACACACACAAAACTGTGTGCATGTAATTAAATGATGTGCATGTGTCCCTATAACTGTATTCAAGCATTAAAAGTTAGACACGTATTTTTAAGCTAGGCAGTATTGCATAAAAATAATTATATATGTGTGTGTGGGTTTTGTGTGTTCTATGTGCTAGTCGAGTAAGTAAATATACAGGTATATTATATATACGAAGGAAACTATTATTATGGTAGGATATTGAACATGACAGAACATAGTTGCTACTAGTCATGGATTTACCTGGAACTTTATTTGTTCTAATATATAACTTGAAAAATAATTTATACTTTTGTAGTATATATTTCTCAAGTCAGAGGCTTTTGCATGAAATTTGGTATTCAATATGTGATGCGAATGTGGCTGTCCAATGGAGATGTGTGGTAGGTGTTGTGAGTTAAAATGTATTTTGGTGTGTGTGATGTGTGTTAATTTCTAGTGTGCATGATGTGCTTTTAAGGTGTGTAGTGTGTTCTTTTGTGTTGAGGAGCAATAACATGGGTAGTCTGCGAAAGTTTCAGGTATAAATACATACGATTATGTATAATCAGAAACTACTCATTTTCTTTCTAATAGTAATGCTCCAGTCACGTTACACTTTTTCATTTTCCTTCTTCCTATTTTGTTACAATCTATTATCAGTCTCCTTTTGAATGTTGCTTGCTTTATTATTTCATTGCCTGAGAAATTTATTTGTTTACTTTTGTTATAGTTGTCAGGTTATAGTTGTCATACATGAACGTTATTTACTAAGGTTAATGAATAACTAAAGAAAGTTTAATTATGTTATTTATCGTTATTTAATACCAAATTATATTATATTATATTATATATTTTTGTTGATGATGATAGCATTACTAATAATTCTTTTTATCATTCTTTTTATTTTAGTCTTCCTAACTTAAAAGTTAGAGCACATCTACATTTTTTATATTTAAACTGGAACATAGACATCTTTTGATCAAATAGTCCAAACAATAGGATATGCCATCAAGGTTTGAGTTTAGAGAATGTCCAGTATCTACATGGTCTTCTGCTAATATATAAATAAAATAATATGCTTTATATTTTGTAAAGACTAAGGAAAATAATGATGTCTTAGCATATTGGCTATTAAATGCATCTACATTATTATTGCTTCTTCATCGTACTTTGAAACTCAATGATGCAACAGGCATGGCTCCACGGTGCAGACGTTCATCATCAGCCACTCTTTTAGGCAGAACGACTCAACTATAGGACACTGACTTTCTTGTTTTGGTTAATTAGCTATTTTTTCATAATGATATTTGCTCACTAGTTTAATTTGCACCTAGGGGAACTCCTCAAGGGGCGAGCCTTAACTTTGTGAATGAAAACTTGGCTGGTGGCGTGGATTCATTACCCCAAGTCAAAGCCAGGTATCTGCATTGCTTTTCAAGCAACAACTCACTGCATATGTAAAAAAGATATATGAAAAGATCCGCGTGAATTTGAAGAAAGAAATTTCCCCTTTCATGGGTTCTGTATTCAGGTATTCTAAATACGATACATAATTCCTTGAACGATGACTTTTTTTGATGATTTTAGTAATTTTAATTTCTTGATCTTCCTAGGCCCCGAGAAAATCAAGAGCAAGTTTGGTAAAAGGAACCCAGCAAACTTTAGCTTTCATTGCAGCACAGGTTGCACTCATTGCTCATTAGCAAGGGATTGTACAAAGCTTTGGAAATTTTTTGAGCACATTGAAAGCTAACCATGTCAGTGGATGTTCATTTTTCTTGCATTTTAATGAATTGTTAATTTTGACTAAAGCACAGTATAGTGAACGTCTGGAAGCACTAATATTTCTCTTGTAGAGTATTTTCTTAATCATTGTAAAAATGCATTTCATGTTTCTGTTCCGGGTGCCTTCCTTTTATGTCTGAAAAGTCTTCACTTGAATATTTTCCTTCATCATTGTTGAACTATTTAACTGGCATTGCTATATATATCCTTTGTTTTAAAGAATACTAATTTTACAATACAAACATTCACATTGGCATTTATAAATACTGACTAGTAGTGACAGCTTTCCATTACGAACACATTCTCCTATTAAGAATAGAATGTTGCTCCTTCGGTAATGGTGAATGTGTTGAGGCAGGATTAACTGAACTTGAACACTAATGCTATAAAGCAACAGACAAGGTAATCTCCTACTCCTGCACTCTTGCAACCTCTGATTAATAACATCTCTACCATATTCTAAATTCGATCACTTGTAACATTAGCTATACATAAAGTTTGTGATAAATCTTTTATTTTTATGCTATATCTTAAAACTATGAAGGTGGTATAAGTTTATTCATGTTTCTTATAAATGTGGATGTGCAGTATGCAGGTTCAGCTTAGGATAAACTGAAGCACATCAGATAGGCTTTGGTATAACAGCTTTCTTACCAGTCAATGTACAAAAATAATGTTTGTAACGACCCGGAAATTTCGATCCCGAAATTTCCAGATAGTTAGAGAAAAGAAGAAGAGATAGAAGAAAAAGAAGAAGCAGAAGCATCAAAACACAGAAACCTCACATTCGCAGCGGATAAAATATAATAACAAATAATAGCATTTATACAAAAAAAGCTGTAATTGTTAACTGTAACGACCCGAAATTTTCAATCCCGAAAATTCCAGATAGTTAGGAAAAGAAGAAAAAGATAGAAGAAGAAGAAACAGAAACACACCACAGATTCTCACATTCGCAGCGGATCAAAATATAATATCAAATAATAACAGTTTACAAAGAATACTATATCTGTCAGTTTACATTTATAATACATCAGAGTTACTCTCATACACAATACTGAGCATATACAAATCAAATATATCTCAGATAAACAGAAATAATAGTCACAGCGGAATACACTTATTATTTTATTTAATTCCAATGATTTAACAACCAATTTCATTAATATATTCACATTTGATGTAATGCTCGGGTCAGACCGAGTATTACAGATTTTCAGGTAAGGACGTTCTGGAGCTCAGGAGTCGAGCTGGACGGCAGGAACGTATGGAGTGTTTCTACTGTGTTATATTAGTGTATATCTGAGACTTGATAATTGTGTATATCCAGTGTCTGTATAAATGTGTAACTCTGATGTATAAAAATGTATTCGACAGATATAATATTGTTTTGTAAACTGTTATTATTTATTATTATATTTTATCCGCTGCGAATGTGAGATGTTGATGTTTCTGATCTTCTTCTTCTTCTTCTATCTCTTTCTTCTTTTTCATAACTATCTGGAATTTTCGGGTTCGAAAATTCCGGGTCGTTACACTTGCTCTCATTTTCCTATTTTTATAAATATTTGGATTCAAAATATTAACATATGTGTATGATTTTTATTAATAAATTAGTATTAAAACTTTTTCTTTTAAAGTTGTATAAATATAACAAAGGGATGTGATTATATAAATAGAAAATACAATTAAAATAATATACATAAATGTGTTTATAAGATAAGGAGTACAATATAAATAAATAATGTATAAACATTTTCTCATGCAAAGGAATTTACAAGTGTTAATATTTAACATATTCAACTTAACAAGTGTTAGATGATTAAGAAGGAAGAAAGACAAGTGTCATTTAGTTTTATCATAGAGGAAATATTTATAAAAATAGGAAAATGAGATATATAAACTATCAAATCCCCTCCTTCTCATTTCTTTTAATTCTACCAAGCTTTAAAAAAAAAATCGTAAACTTCCTAAAGCCAGAAAACAAAGAGACCTGAAGCCTGAATAAAATTCAAAACTGAATCTGAAAAGAATAAAACTGAAGTAATCAAGTTTTCAAAGCAACAAATTCAACATCAAAGTAAATCAAACATCAGATCATCATAAATCAAACTGATCCAGATAAACCAAGTTTCAGAAAACAAAAGCAAGCTTTCAGATCAGAACATTAAAACCAGGCCTCTGTTCTTCAGTGAGGTGAGTAAACTACTATTTCAGACTTGAATCTGTTATATATCTGAATGAATGTTTGAAGTTTGTTGTGGAAAATGTTGTATGAATGAAAGAAAATTGTCAGTATGTATACATACATAGGTAGATTGGCTATGCATGTCTGTATATACTTCTCTGTTATATTACAGGCTACAATTTCATCAAATAAAATTCGTATCTTCTTATTCTAACCAATTCAAGTTATGATTCCTGAAATGAAAATGTTCATAACAATATAAAGTCATTTTTAAAAAAAGTAATTGTAAGAGTTTATGTTGAATATTTATTTCAAAACAATAAATGTCAGTAATGATCTAAAATAACAGAAAATCAATGTTCAAAATTTTCTTATTTTAATTATATAACCTGATTCGATCTTGCAAGTGATGAATTTTAATAATAAAATTATGATTTTTAGTTTTGATTTGAGGTGGGATTTTGGGTTTGAACGGAAAAGACATTTTTGTCAAATTCTGTTGATCGGTAGAGGGATGAGTGGCGTGATCGTTGGTGAAGGAAGCTGAATGTCTGTGGATCACGGGAAAAATGCTCGAACGATTTCTCGATCACCAGAGTGATTGAACGACAAGGATTTAGGGTTTAGGAGCTCTGTGGGTTAACCAGATTTTGCAAGGCTGTATCGTCATCGACGTTGAATCGAGTCGCACCGGACCGGGGGAAAATGGTGTGTGGACAATCGACAGAGTTGGGGTCGGATTCGCGAGGTTCCTGGTGTCGTGACATGGCAGAGCGAGGCGCTTTTGGGTTGATCAGTGGTTCCAGTTTTGAGTCGAGTGACTCATTTCGATTTCCGGCGCGATGAGTCGGAGCTGGGTGGTCGTTTGGGTCGTAGTAGTTGTCGATGACTTGTTGGAGGTCGCCATGATGGTCGGAGATGACCAGATCAGTGTGCATCGTGCACACGTGCACGTCGTTCAGGATTTGTTCGAGGCTTCAGGGAAAGTTCAAGTTTTACTCGAGTCTTTTGCTCGATTGACTCGAAGTAGAGAGAAAGCTCGTGTGTTTTGTGATTTTGCTCGGGATTTTTATGTATTGTCTTGGGTTTGCTTTGGTATATTAACAAGTTTATAAAATGGACATGTTTTATAAAATAATAACCATGCTGCCAATTTCATTCAAACCCGTACGATGTACACATATCATCCGTACGCTATATCAATCTGATCGCTCAATCGATCACACAATTTCACTTCCGAACTAGTATTGTCCACCCGGCTTCCTAGTGCGGACTCAGATCTGGTTTCCTGATCAAAAACCGTAAATTAAAAACAATTAATTAATCTTAAATATATGGATTCAGGTTTAGTTTAAATCTTAGATTGGAAATAAATTAGTTTATGAATTTAAATGTTTAAATAGATTAAGTGTAGATATGTTTAAATCTTAAATCTAAGAAGAAATTTGATTTAAGTTCTTTTAAAAACTTCTTAGAAAATATAAGATTTTTAATAAGTAAAAGTTTTTAAATTGGTTAAAAACTTAGTTAAAAATAAATTGGTATTCATTTTAAATGTTGTATTTAAAATGAATACCAATTTATAAAAGCTAAGTCACCTGAAAATTTTAGATGGAATGATATGAAATGTTTTTCATGATTGTTAAGTATGATTGTGGATATATATGTTTATGCATGCATGCCTGTATAGATATATATATACGAATGTCTGTTCAGGAATAAATCTATCTCTGTCTCTGCTTTTAAATCTATGAGCAAACTGACCTGTTTTAATTTGAATTCGTGATATCTTTTGATGCTTGTGAAGTGGCCGTGGTGAAAAATAATGAATGAATTTATGTGATGCATGTGTATAAACATAGAACAAACTGATGCATGCCTGAGAGATGTATACATATACATCTCTGTTATTATACAGGTTCAAAAACAATCAAGAAAAATTCAAACCTCTTAATACAATCTGTTTTAAGTAATAATCATTACATGGAAAAGAATTGAAACATTGTAAAGTAATTTCTAAGAAAAATTTTAGGTGTTTATATTTAGTAATTATTCCAAAAACTAGAATTTACAGTAAAATTTAACTCAAGGCAGAAAATAAATTGTTGGGAATTCTTGATTTGATTTTATAAACTGATTCGTGTTGAAGAATGGTGATTTTTAATGTAAAAATCTTGATTTTTAAAGTTGGTATTAATGCAAATTCTCGGGTTGAACGGATTTGGGCAAGTCGGCAAATTCTGGTAGCAGGGTTGATTTGAAGGCGTGGCACTTGTCGTGGAGGAGGAGTAGGGTATGGGGATCACGAGAAAATTGTCGCTGGAATTTTTATATCATCGTGGAAGCAGGTCAATTGAATTGTAGGGTTTAAGAACCAGTTTGACTCGTCGAAGTTGGGTAGGAATTTTGGTGGTCGATGGTGAATTCAAGGCCATCGGACCTGGGGAATCAAGAGGAGGAGGTTCTGATTGAACTCCTGGACACGGCGGCGTGGTTGCAGGCTGTCGGAGAAGGTCTGGCGTGAGTTTTTGTTGTTGATCAGTAGTTTCCAGTTTTTTCAACTATTCTCGATTTCGATTGCATGGGCGTATCGTCGATCTGGGCGTTTTCCTGAAGTGAGAAGGTTAGTGGCAACTTTGGAGTGGTCGGCGACCTGGTCGGAGGTGTACAGTCTGGTCGTGCACGTGCACGCTGGTGGGTGTGTGTGTCAGTTGATTTTTGGAATTGGGTAGGAGTAAATCCTCGGGTTCAAGCACGAGAAAGCAAGCGTTTTACTCGAAGACAAGGAAGAGATGGGGGGAACTCGGAGTTGGGCTCGTGAGTATATCGGGATGGACCCGAAGTAAATTTAACACCTTTAAAATTTTAATAAAGCAAGTTTAAAAATCTAAAGAATGAACCTAGTTGAATCATTTCTTAAAGTCTATTCCTTATATAATAAATGGTATTAAAAAGTAAAGTTAAGGAAGTTATAATTTGTTAAGTTTAAACTTTAAGTTATTTTAAACTTAATTTAAAATGTACTTAAGTGTTAATTAAAGGATAAAATGTTTTACATTTATATGTTAATGATAATGAAGTAATTAATTAAGATAAATGGTTTATCTTAAAAAGTTAATTAAGGTCTGGGATAATTAATTAAATTAATGTAAGTAATTGGAATTACTTAATATAAGTAATTAAAGGACTAAATTGTTAAGGGTTAACTAATGGTTAAAGGATAATTAAATCATGTAATTAATTAGAGGATTTATTACTTAATGTAATGATTAATTAATCAATTAATTAAAGGATTAGTTAATTTATGAAAGTAATTAAAATTACTTAAGGTAAGTAATTAAATGATATTTAATTAAATTGATTAATTAAAGGTTAATTAAGTAATGTAAGTAATTAAGAGTTAAATTAATTAGTAAGTTAAATTAAATTAATTATTAATTATGAGAAATTAATCTTGCTTATGGATGATTAAATTATATTGAATACCTTTGATTGTTATTGACTCTGGCATGTACTTAGTAATGTTCTGTGATATAAAATGTTTTTGGTTGAACCATGATAAATATGAGTTATTTATCTATAATGGAATTGTTGTGGGAATATGACATTCGGAAGTTAAATCGAATTGTTGAAATTTAAAACAACTTGTCTTAGGAAGATGATATTGAATTCGAAGAGACCGGGGTCGGATATCAGTAATATCCGAAACCACTTCGATTAGTGATCTGTTAAATTCTTCGTAAATTTGATTATGGAATCAAATATGCCGGAATGGAATAAATTAGGTAACATGACTATTTTAACTAAGTAACGACACTTAGATATTGTTGTATGAAAATAAGTGATGATTATATAAGTTGTTTACTTATAGTAAAGAACGAGTTACCCCGGGTTTATATAAGTTCAATGAATTGAATTTCATGTTAAATGAGTTTACTCACGCTGGTTTCCAGCCTGACCCGGGTGTTACTTTGATGTAATGCTCGGGTCAGACCGAGTATTACAGATTTCAGGTAAGGACGTTTTGGAGCTCAGGAGGCGAGCTGGATGGCAGGAACGTATGGAGTATATTCCGCTGTGATATATTATAGTTGTCTGAGACATGTTAATTCTAACTGTCTAGTACATTTGTGAATGTTGTAACTCTGATGTATTAAAATGTAATTAACAAATACAGTTTTCCTTGTATAACTGATATTATTATTTGTTATTATATTTAATCCGCTGCGAATGTGAGATGTTGTGTTCTCTGTTCTTCTTTCTTCTTTCTGTTTCTTCCTTCTATCTCTTTCTTTTTCTTCTAACAATCTGGAATTTTCGGGTTCGAAAATTCCGGGTCGTTACAATGTTGGATAAGAAGGTTAGGTTGATTATATTGCCATTTCATAAGTTGTCGGATGGAGCAAGAGAAATGTTGAAGGCGACGTTGCAAAGTCTTAACAAGAATGTGCTTGATTTTGCACTGTGCTCCATTGCAATATTAGTGGATCGTGGAGGTATGCTACTCCCACTGATAACATTGTTAAATTATTTTAATACCTAGTTAATAAAAAAGTAGTCCGTAAATCTATAACTGTCATGAAACCTACACTCTCTTAAACAATTTGATTGTCATTTTTGAAATTCAATTTGGTTTGCGTCTTTTAGTGGAGTTTTAGTGCTTTAGCCAAATAAGCTTGCATTTAGGACTATAGCTGGATAATAGTTTTATAAAAAAATTGGTTAAAGAGGAGAAAATAAATATTGGCTTGATCATTCCAACCAAGAGTACTGAAGTTTATACAGGATTTCAATTGGCACATGCTTGCATCTAATTGTTGACTTCACATAACAATCGATCCATTCATTACCGGTAGATTCTATTCTTCCTTCACTTTCATCCTTTCAGCACCAACCCCAAATTCATTTGGATAATTTCGCAAGTTTTTTGTAGGTGAAGAAATGCAATAATTAGGCACTAATTAAGATTATACCATTTTATAGACTATGATCAATATCTGTACTAAAAAGCAGCAGCTTACCCTTATAACATGTTGTTGCTATGATTTATAACCAGTGATAACCTATTATGTTATAGCATCCGATAGCTCAATATATATGTTAGTAGCAATTGTTAAAATAACATGCGAAAGCTACATTCATAATATGCAATAACCTATTGGTGTATACCTTTTGCCTTATAACATTTGGTAGCTATGAGTTATAACCAGTGATGACTATGTATGAAGGGATGAAGTGGTTTGAATTTAGCCTACAAATAAGGATAAAAGACCTCGTTTTTCACTAACAATGTGTCTATAAGTAAAGCCATCTATAACGGACTAAAAAATCACTACTTAATTGCAATCGTGTATAATCCTTAAGAGTGAACCAGCTAGAGTTGGAGTTGATTCTATTTGCAGACCCTTTAATAATGAAAAATAAGAATAAAAAGACTGATGGAATTTTTTAACAATAGTGAATAACGTATTGAAATCTTAAGTAGTAACTCTAAAATAAGCCATCATATTGTTCTTCCTCCTTCGTAATCACATATACGTGAACTAGCATAATGCTTTATTTTTTTTAACCATAATGCTTTAATTTTGCTGTCTCATCGGAGTAGCAACAACGTCACAACTGGTGTTAATATACAATTTCAGCAGCAGCCTAGAAAGTGCAAATTATTGAGTTGGTAAAGGAATGTTGTTGAAGAAGCAACAATCGCACCTACCGACCATACTGTTTTAGTGCATCATGTACCACTAGGAGCATATACTTGGAAAGTTTGGGTCGATGCAGTGGTGGATCCTGAAGCTCTTATATTTAGGCCTACTTCAGTATCTATATGATTGGACAAGCGGTTGGGAAGCCTATTGCTTGGTATAAAGAATTTATCTCTTTTGATTAGTACGTATATTTACCTTCACTGATTTATGTTATGGATTTAGTTATGTTTTGAAACGGAGTTATGAGTTCACAAATGGTGTAAACTTGAATTGTTTTGTGAATGTGAATGGTTTGTGTTGTTTCAAGTATTTGAACGATTGTGGTTATTATTAACGAAATATTGGTTTTAATTATAATATCATGAAATTTATGGTTAATAACAATTGTGAAAAGATGAATTATAGTAGTTTGTAGCAGTTGTAAAAATATTTGTTGCAACTGTCATCACTAGTTGTAGTAGATCCTATTACAACTATTACAAACTGTTGTAAAATGTTAACGCAACAGGTGAAAACAGTTGTTAAAATATTTATTACAACTGTCGTAAACAGTTGTAAATAAGTCTTTAACAACTGCCGAAAGCACTTGTAAATAACTCTTTTACAACTGTTATTTGCAGTTGTAAAAAGACTTTTTAGAACTGCTTTTGCAACTGTACGTACCCATTGTAAAATAAACTCGATCTATTACAACTGCGGATATAAAGACTGGCGGGTGCTAGTTGTAATAGATCTATTACAACTGTTTTTGGCAGTTGTGAAAGGATTTTTTTATTGTAGTGGGTCTAAGAAGTTGTCGGAGGGAGGAAATATGGTTTAGATCTGGAGTGGTGGTGAGGCGAGATCTAGAGTGCGAAACTAGCATAGGGGGAAACAAGGCTGCTACTCAGGAAAATGGCATTGCCCAAGGGAGGAACGGAATAGAGAGGCTGATACATGGAAGAGGAGGAGGATGACGGAGATTAGGTTCGGCTGATTGAGAAAGGAGGAATGAAAGAATGAAATTGGGGAAAACTGGACGTGGCTTTTATAGTCACGTTCTAGTTGTGTCAAAACCCGTTAATTGGTAGACCACTCTAGATCTACCGCTACGTGGTCAACTTCTAGACGGGCTTTGGGCGTTAATTGAATTTTGATGCAATTAGGATCAGATTTAAATAATAACTGTTTCGCACTGTCTCCTTTGATTCGACATGATCTGGAAAATTCTTGTCTTTGTCATGGTGGTGTCAAGGCCTACCGCCAGTCCTGAACCATGCTCCAGCAATTCACAGTAGTCCCAACAAAAGTGCAGTGGAAATTTCCTCACTGTCCTGGTCTTACACCAAATTTTCCACGTACAAAAAGCACAATCAGGCTTATTACAAGCTCTAAAATGGAATTAAGTCTAAAAATAGACACATGCGCATCGTTGACAAGATATGGAAATAGAAATTCTAAAGTTAAAATAGCTTTTCCCTTATTATTGCTTGGATTTATCGCATCATCGATCCTAATGCACCGCAAAATCCACCAATTCTAACTCTATATGTCTTCCTACGCTTAACATGTGGCTTTCAAAATCAAATATTTCACAAAAATCTTTCTCCTTTTTCAAATTTGTATGTAATCTGAAACATAAAATCCCAAAATATTTAGACGCACATTTTCCCTTAAAATAAAATTTTGAACAAAAACTCTGAAAGTAATTTAAGAGTAAAAAATAACTAAAACACAAAACCTCTTCTTTTTTTCAAAAGAGAAACTTTTCAAATCAAGAGAAACTTTTTGAAATCTTTTCCTTCTCAAAAAATTTGATAAATGAAACCATAATTTCAGCGTAGTCAGAAGTCGGTTGTGAGCTAAACGCATAAATCAAATTCTAAAATCCCACAACTAACCTTAACCCATAAATTTAACATTTTACATAAAGAAAAATGTCAGCACATTTATTATTCAAAAATTTAGGGCGTTTGGTTTCATTTTGTATTTTGAGTTTTGTGTTTTCAACTAGCACTAAGAAACATGAAGAAATAAGAGGAGAAGTTTATAATTCTTAGCCGTTGCGACGACCAACGGACAACGAAGGAGTTGGATGGTTTCCCGTGCTTTTTTTATCTCTCGAAACACGAAAAACAAAATAAACTTGTTTTCTATTTTACATGTTAATTTCATTTTTCAAAATTGTTTGTTTTTTAACAATACCTACAACGGACGCGCTTTTCTATAGACGAAAACACAAAACTAAAAATGACAAGCCAAATGGGGCCTTAGCTTTTAAGGAACATGAGCAATGACCTGTGGTACCAAAACAACTTTACCATATCCTTCGCTAAAATTTTCCTACTATACTAAACTTTC
Organism: Allium fistulosum; assembly: GCA_030737815.1. Classification (NCBI taxonomy): domain Eukaryota; kingdom Viridiplantae; phylum Streptophyta; class Magnoliopsida; order Asparagales; family Amaryllidaceae; genus Allium; species Allium fistulosum. The sequence goes on from CM060907.1 coordinate 860,657,530, forward strand.
GGTCTTATATTGCATTTACTCTTAGTTAAATGAATTGATGAAATTGTCAGGTTTATACTGCTTCTTCACTATACATATATAAGAGTGGTTTGCATTTCCAGAAATAATAACACAGTACATAAATAGGAACTCATAATATTGTGTGTGCCTTTTACAAGAGACAATTAAAAGTTACAACCCAAAAAACCTTAAAGAAAAAAATGCTGGAAGGGAAAAGACAACAGCACCACAAACCCTAAAATAATGCCCACAAACTACGATATGCCTTGCTCCACAGCTAGAGCTGGATCCATTGTTGCGACCCTTAAATGATCATAGCATGGCGGCTATATACCTATTCTCATGACGTTGGCGTCGCTGGTGTTGCTGATGGCTTCGGAATTGTCATCTTCCTAATGAAGGATCCAATAATGGCAGAATGAACCTTTTACTAAACTACCACTCCATGGAGGTTCACCCGTATTACATAAAGACAAGAGTGGATAGAAAAATACAGAAAGTGACTATGGTGTGCTAATCCTTGATCAATAAATTACATCATAATGTGTGGATCTAATTGACGGTGATGCCACCAATATTTGCATATGTGGTATTCCACGCTATAGGATAAATCTAATCGTAACTTCCAATCTTAGGCTTGCCTGTTGTCAAATGATTCACATAATCAGAAGGGCAGTCAGACGTAGATTATCCATCTCTGAACCATCGACATCCTAGGAAATGATCTGTTGTAAAATCTTTGAGTCGGTCACATCAAAATCATCCAAGTCCATGACCTTCGCAAAGGCCTCTAAAACCTTAGCGAGATCATCATTAGTCAGCTCAATCAAGACCCCCTTCACCTCCGAACGAATCAAAATTTTGCCTCCATCAAAATTATGTGCCAACAGGACCTCGAAAAGCTAGATGCAACACGGGTAACATTCCCGCTCAAAGGTCTCGAAGTAGAGGATTGGTGCAAATCCTACCGTGACAAATAGCTCTTCCAGCCCAAAAGCGGCAAAACCTTCTGCTCATTTGGATCCAGCCAAGTGGCCTCTTGAGGTTGAGACCATAATGATGCAAGGAAAAATCGATAGTGTGGAAAGGTATTTTGGTCTAAGAAGTGGCCGGAGGGAGGAAATATGGTTTAGATCTGGAGTGGTGGTGAGGCGAGATCTAGCGTGCGAAACCAGCGCAGGGGGAAACAAGGCTGCTACTCAGGAAAATGGCATCGCCCAAGGGAGGAACGGAATAGAGAGGCTGATACTTGAAAGAGGAGGAGGATGATGGAGATTGGGTTCGGCTGATTGAGAAAGGAGGAATGAAAGAATGAAATTGGGGAAAACTGGACGTGGCTTTTTTAGTCACGTTCTAGTTGTGTCAAAACCCATTAATTGGTAGACCACTCTAGATCTACCGCTACGTGGTCAACTTCTAGACGGGCTTTGGGCGTTAATTGAATTTTGATGCAATTAGGATTAGATTTAAATAATAACCGTTTCGCACCGTCTCCTTTGATTCGACATGATCTGGAAAATTCTTGTCTTTGTCATGGTGGTGTCAAGGCCTACCGCCAGTCCTGAACCATGCTCCAGCAATTCACAGTAGTCCCAACAAAAGTGCTGGGACCCAAAACAATTCAATAAACATGAAAATATTCAAGTTGATCTATCCTTCCTGCTTTTCACGGAAGTATTTCTTCCAATAGCTGGTGGGTACAACAACACTTCAAACTACATACTCTAATAAAATTGAATGTCATTCATATCTTGTCCGTACCTTAAAGAGAGAAAATCTAAAAACCTCGATTATATAAATCGCGAAATCACCAAGCTAAATATATGCTCCTTTATACTTGTTTCTAAATAATAGAAACTATTTCATACCAAAACTTCCGTTAAAACATCAAACTTATATATATATTCAGAGTTTCCAAAAACCTTTTTTAAACATAAATTTCTCAAATTAAAAAACTATTTCCTTGCCAAGAATCAAAATCAAGTCCTTACTAATATATACATATAAATATTTAAGGATTTCAAAAATTAATCCTTTATAAACTAAAAATTTCTTAACACGACTAACTTAGTGGTATACATATTTCTTTTAAAATTAAAATTTCAAAACTTTCCCAAAACAAAATTTCAAAAATAAATCCTTAAGAATAGAAATTCTTTGAAAACCTTTTTTCCAAAATCTAAGGCATTTCTAAAATATACTTTATAAAAATTTTCTCCAAGGTTTCAGACTAATGAATTGATATTAAATCTCCAAATAAAAATCTGATTTTCCATCAAAGAGGTGATCGATGAATGCACCCTAGAATAGACTTGCCTTTCGACAATTGCAACATATAGACTTTACTTTCCCGCCTATCTGGAATAAATGTGTCTCTGATTGGAATGCATCATCAAAATCCAAAATCACAAGGTAGCTAGATCTCAACCACTAAGTTGAACAACTTCGGTCTCCGGGATCCTACCATATGTTGTACTCATGCTCTTCATCAACAGCGCCTTACAAATCGCCAACACTCCATGTGGAACTTCGGAGTCGACATGAAAATCTTAACTCTAAGATATTTCCAAACCATGGTTGCTTTGTCCATTCCTTTGGAGTGGAACTACAACTACTTCTATGGTCAGAATTTTTAGAATCTAACATAAAAAATATATAATATTAGACAGAAAAGTAGGAATTCTTCTCTTATTTATCCTAATTCTTCTAATCTACTAACCTAGACTCTAACAACAAATGAAACAACTCGTACCTTCACGAGCCTAAATTTCGATAAAAATAAAACCCAAGTCTATCAAGCATAGATCATTGGATTTGGTACCTGTAAATAAGTATGAGCATTATCAAAGATTGATAGAAGTCTAAAATCACAACAGAAACAATAATAGGATAAGAATTCTGATTATTACTACTACCTTGGAATTAATTATATTCCTTGGAAAATGGATTGTCACATCAGCATCAATCATGAGAAAAATAGAGACTACTCCAACAGCTAAACACATCCAGCTTTATTGACTTGTTCCTCTAAGTCTATCATGTGGGTTGTAATGAGGGGATCAGAACAACATTCTGGTGACCGGAAAATCTTTAAATTGTCTGTAACATAAATTTATACCTATTGCTTTTCATTTAATTGTTATGCCTATTATGGCTAGCAATTCTAATCTAACCTTGAATTGCACACACGATTAATTACCTACCCATTTCCAAGGTATAAAATATCAACGAAGCCTTATCAACCACTCAATACTTCCATACCCATTTTCCACTTAATACTTCTAAATATAAAGCGGGCTTCTACTATTACCACATAATACTTTTAAAAGAGAAATAGGCAGACTCTGCAATTTAAGGGCTCAATGGAGGTAGACCCCATCATTTAAGACCTATTACCAAGGTGGACTTCTAGCATTGTTATTATTGGTCTATTGGTTCTAGGTACAGAGACCTTTGATCACAATATATGGTCTTATAAATTATAATAGCCATATCACCAACGCATCTATCATTATTAAAGTCTTACAATATGAGAACCTGTACCCAAGCCACTTAATACCTTATTAACAAGGACTAGGAAGGTATCTAACCATTTAACACCTATTTGTAGGTAGGTTATTACCATTTAATACCTAACCCCAAGGCGGACTCCTCATTGGTACTATCTAGCTGACATTTCTTGGAAATCTGATTAGGCTACTTAGTAATTCTTTTATAGGAGAGAGACGAACTCTAAATCAGTCACTTAGTACCTTAAACCCGAAGCGAACCCTTTTCGAGATATCCATCATCCCTCTTAAATATAAAAAAAGAATGTCATTAGGTTACTTTTTTGGGTAGGGAGATGGGCCCTGCAATAGCCACTTGATACCTCAATACTGAAGTAAACCTTTTTAAAGACATCCTTATTTATTTGGAATCTCACTAGGCTACTTAACACTTCCTTTTAGGAGAGAGGCAGACCCTACAACCACTTAATACCTCAAACAAAAAGCGAACCCCTATGGAGATACCCCTCACCACTCTTAATTCCAAAATTGGACCATTTAATACTTTTTAATAGGGAAAGAGGCGGGCCCTTGAACAACCACTTAATACCTCTAACCCTAAAGCATATCCTATCTCTCAAAAGTCACGGGTCCTAGGATTAGTGAGATGGTACTAAGTGCACCCTACTGCTGGTAGCCTCAAAGTGAAGGGTGGTCTTCCATTGAGTGACTCTACTAACCTCGCATCACTAACCTATCAAATCCAATTAACTATCCTAAGTCTTTACTTATACTATCTTAGGTTGACATTGGACTTAGATTACTAATTCTCTTTTTATTTAAGGCAACTAGATTTACCTTAAATACTTCTCTACCCATAAATCCCCTTTAAATTCTTGTAAATTTCAATTTGTCCATAAATCCTAACAGGCATTTTCTAAGACATTTATATATGATTACTAATTTCAAATTACTAACCTTTTTATATCTATTTAATTTTTATTAGTCCCTTTTTACCCATTTGTCCGTATTAATTGTAACTCCTAACTCAATTGCATTAATTGCCCATTAGTTGGAGTTACAATCTTTAACTAACTAATTGTAACCCCTAATCTAATCATATCAATTAATTTTCATTAATCAGGGTTACAATCTTTTATTTCCTATTAATTACCGGTAATTTCTAATTTACCGCTCATTAATAGGAATTACAACATTTCCCAATTCTACATATTTGCTTCCCTAAATATAATAATAAATAAAGAATGCTACGCATAAATAGCGCATGAATAAATGCTGTTCTTATTTATTAATGCAATAAATATGTATAAACTGAATAATAAAATTATCTATTTTTATTCAAATATATTATAGTCATAAATATTTAGCTAGAATATGCATTCCATATTTAAGTTGTAGGAATTAGATTTCTTAGAAAGATTTTCCGCTATGATTTTCATAAATTGGTTTTAATACAAAAGAGAAAGATGGACCCTTTTGTTTGTGGGTATTCCTTTTTAAATCAACCGTCGCCCTTTTGAATGAAAAGCGGAAAAAGTAAACAATTTATGAAAGCCAAAGTAATATTCTTCCCACAAATTAAACTATGAAAAATCTACAATATAGCATAAATTGGCAAATAATCCAAAATTCTATTTTATAGCAAGTATAGATCTGGATTAAAAATATACAACATTCAAATTCTAAGATCTTTGGGACTGATGTCTAGATCTAGGTGTAAACATATTTCAAATTAGATCTACAACAAGAATATGTAGGCAATAGTTTCTAACTAGTTAAAGCTCACATTTCACAAATAAAATTGATTTAGGCATAATAATCAAATATATTCCCACAGAATAATGTCAATTATAAAGTATTCTGAAGAAATAACGTACGAAAAAAGAGGCAACAGAATTAATGAAGATTGGAAGGCACTAGGGTGGTCTATGTAACGATCCGTAATTTTACCACTTTGGAAATGAGATATTTAATTTATTTTGAATATTTAGATATATAATTTTCAAACTTACTAATTATGTTTTATGTCATAAATAAGAATGATAAACTTATTTTCAGAATTTGATTACAAAACCTAGAAGTTTTGATTTTCGTCGAAAATTGACAAAAGCCGATTTTCGATAAAATTGGATATATATCCAATTAATTATTGTAAATGGTAAATAACTCATTTTAATGGTTATATAATAATATGATAATAATATAAATTTGATTTGTAATGATTTTATAAATATATATATACTTGTTTTTTAATGATTAAAAATTTTGGCGCATTTTAGCAGATCGACGTTGTATTTTTATAATTGGATTTTAGTGTTTTTAAATATGGTTTTATAAGTCAAATACGCTTGTTTTAATTAATTAAATATGATAAGTAACATATTTTCAAGTTTTGTTTACATAAATAAATAGTTTAACAAAAACGTCAAAATGTGACCATAAAACATTCTCGAAAATCAACGTTTTGTTCAAAATAAGTTATCGCAACTTTGTTGCACCTTTGTAGCATATTTTAACATATAATACATAATTAAATAACTAAACAAGTTTAATTTTACTAATTATGATTAGAAAACTTTTAGAATATAATTAAGAAAATTAAGTAAGGAAAAAGTTAAAAAAAAGTAAACATCAAATCAAATCACATCAAAAATCTAAACAAATCTTATCTTTAATCCATTTTTTCATCCAAATACATTTACTTAAGCCTTAAGTAACTAAGATATAAAGTATGATGTGAAAGGTGATGGTAAGTGTTGAAAAAGTAAGTTTACTTTAAGTTGAATTAAGAGTATTTTTGTCATTTTACATAATAATATTTTATTCCAAACTTTTTTCTATAAATACCTACTACTTCTTTCACAAATTATCACTTTCCATTCTTCTTCTTCCTTTTCTAAACTTCATCTTCCTTAGATTTTTAGGGCTTCCATGCCTTTCTTAAATAATTCCAAAAGCGTAACAATGTTATGGTAAAAATAATCGATAAAAAAGTATACCACTTAAGTCAAGTTCAAGCTAGTAAGTTCCATCAATCTATCTAAGGCTATGCTCACCTAGAAGCCATCGCCACCTCTTTTCATCTCAACTTCTAGGATAGCGGAGCTATAGCCGGATTTCAAGAAGTTTCGGGAAATAGTAGCGAAGCTATAGTCAAATCTGTAGTGATAAAATTAGCAAAATTGATTGGAAGTATGGTTTAGATATGGAGTTCCTTGCCTTAAAGTTTTACGGAGTGGAATTCAAAGTGAGTTATTTCTTCCTTTAAGTTCATTAAAATCATCGTTAAGTCAAAGGAAATTTAAGTGTTAAGTGTTGTTTGAAAACCCTTGTTGAATGCTTGTTTACTTTGTTTGCTAAAACAATTATTTTATTTCCTTTTTTGACTATTTGGATGGTTAATTAAATATTTTAAAATTTAGAAGTTAAATGCTTAATGGGGTATGCGTAAATGACTAGTACATGTGTTTCGTCTATGAGATCCAAGGAAACTTGGGCAAGGGACGGAACATGTCAAAGGAAAAGCTTGGATGCTCTAAAATAAGTATCAAGCCGTTTTAACCCAAGATAAAATAAAAGGTATTGTAAATATTTGATAGAATGAAGCATTGATTTTCATTTATTGTTGTGTTTATTTTATTGATCGATTGTTTGAATTAGGCTTAGCCAGTTTATGAGCATTGATTATTATTTATTGATTATTGACTTTGCTCGGCCAATTTATGAGCAATTAGTTATCCATGTGCATGGGCTGGGTAGAAAATAATTGTAGGCTAACACCTTGTGATTTATTTCACGATTTGACTATAAGGTGTTAAGCGGTAATATTTGGTTCACTTCAATTTAATAAATTGTTTTGAAATTTGATTTTTAAGTTGAAATGTTATGAAATGTTTTCCTTTAAAAGAAAAAAATGAGATATTTTAGAATAAATATTTTGAAGTGATTTATATAAAGAATGGCTTTATAACAATGTTTTATAAAACAGAAAGAATTTCAAGGACTAAACTCGATGTTTTAAAGATGATTTTTGAAGGGATTTGGGAATGGAAATTATTATAGATTAGAAGTATTTGTAATTATTAGTGTAAATGTTTTTGCCACTTCGAGATATAAAGCATTTTGTTATGTTACCAAAGATTCAGGTAAACCATAATCTATGAAATGCATGAGCAATAGAGGTGCAGATGTTCTATAGCCTCGGTGTAGCCCGCTCTTGAAATAGAGGGATGCAGTAATCTATTATTTATTCGGAAGGCTCTACCGAAGGGCCTAGTTATGGCTAGAATCCTTCCGATAAGGTAGCATATAGTTTTGTATGCTTGTATATTGATATCATTTCAGAAAGGTGATTTGTTTTCAGATCTCGAAGTAAAGGACTAGTTTGAATATAAAAAATATATACATATATGTTTTCAAAAGTTTTGAAACAAGAATTCAGGGATAAAGTCCAAAGAGATAATTTCCCTAAAGGTAATTAGATGTGAAAAACAAAATTTGAAGATTATGCTTAAGTAAGTAGTTTCGAGAATTGCATATGTTTGTTGCATCATAGGCTCCATGAGTCTTATTTGCGGTAGGAGAACTACGTTGGCTTGATCTTGTATCTAATTGGGTACCCAATTAGATAGGGGTACATAGGCAGTCACTAGTGGTAGTGATGCAGCCCTAATAATAACATAAGATTTTTTTGTTTATTATTTTCCATATATCGTGTATTGATGTATTTTCCTGCTTATTATTTTATTCCGCATTTGATAAGTTTATTGAGTTTGCAGGAATGACTATTGTTCTCTTTCTTATTAGAGTTGTGCAGCCATAGATTTATTAGTATTTGTATTTTGTATGTATTAAAGCACACTAGTAGATTGAGTTGATTACTCTGATAATTTATACAATTAAAATTGTATCCTATATATTTAATAGTGTTGAATATTTATCAAATATTGTGTATTAAGTTGGTAGTTTTCATTTGTAGTTTTAGAACGGACGGGTTTTTCGGCGATTTTGACTGGTCCAAAAATCCAGGTCGTCACAGTCTATCTCAATATAAGATAAATCTTTCAACAAAAACATGATAATGCCATCAACACCTTTTAAAGAGACCAAAAGGATGCTTTGGCAATATTATGGATAAGAAAGAGCTTTCGACAAGGTCTAGAGCTACCTTCCGAAGGAAATAGATAGCATACTTTTGGCACATGTGCCAAACCATTCAAAATGATTGGTTTCGTCTTCATTTACAGCAAAAGAAGCCCTTTCGAAAGCATATATTAGCCTTTCTACTTGGTTAAAGCCATCCTCACCTATAAAGGAAAGATTATACATCCGCTAACACCAAAGAATATGGTTTCCCACCGGTCAAGGAGGATGCTTTTGAACGGAACCTTTTGTAGCAAAGCTTTTAAGGTGTTTCGACTCATTCGAAACCCTGAGAGAATACGTTTCGAAGGCATCTAAGGCCAACACCATTCCAACTTGCATGGCACACTAGCGTCTAAGTGAAGAGCGCATATATGCACCTTTCAATGGAGTCGAAAGTGATCAACCAATCTACCTTCCGATGAAGTTGAAAGACATCAAGAAAAACCTTTCGACAAAGTTAAGAGAAATGAAGCAACATACCTTTCGACGAAGTCGAAAGGAACAAAGAAAGACAGAAAGAAGCTCAATCTTCGATAGCAGCCGAAGGGCACTCAAACAACCCTTTTGACTATGCCAAAAGCTATGAATAAAGAGGGACGTGCGAAAGGAAGAAAACAAACCTTCCGACTATGGTGAAAGCATGGGGTCGAAAGGTGCCAACCCACACCAACAAAAAATACCCTAGGGGCCAGTTTGGGGGGAGGGGATTTCTTTCACTTCTCACTTGTATTCTTGAAGAATCTGTAAACCCTAATTCCTAAATCAAATTCGGGATTTGCTCAGTTTGTACAGTCTACTTCAATAAAATAGAGATATGATAATTTTGGATTATGCAACTATAAGAGATTACTATAACTTATGTTCTTGATCCTCTGATATCAATTTAGGTCGAATGAATACCTTTCGATCGAGTAGAAATCCCAAGCAAGCACATTTCCTCAAAGTTTTAGCTCAAATCCGCAAAATCACAAGTACAGACCACTTCGACCAAAACGATACCCTTTTTAGATCAACTAATTCCAGAAACCATAAGTTCCCCAACTTAAGTCACCTTGTCTGCGTCAAAAGGTTGTTCCGACAGAATCATAATCAGATCAATCCAAAAGGATTTTCTGAAAGAGGAGTCAGCCATTTGACTACGTCGAAAGGTACTAAAGATATGATTTTGATCATCCCTACCAACCTTAAAAGTGTTAGCAATCTTCATTTCTTCGACAGGAGGTTTCGATAACATCACTCATACTCCAAACTTCAGTTTGAGGTGTTGACAAGTTTTCTTGTCAACATTTTTGGCGCTAGAAGTAGGGCTCGAACCTCCGATCACCTGTAACTTTCTGTAGGATCGTTTTCACCCTGTAGGGGGGGGGGGTGAATAGGGTGATACTAGTAATAATAAAAATTAATGCGGAAATAAAAACAATAACAGAATGTAATGCAATAGAGATCACACACAAATTTAACCAGCTTCGGCAATAACCTACCTACGTGCTGCCCCCAAGGTTTCTACTAGAAATTAAGTAGCCAGGCGCTTACAAACACACGTAAACTCATGACACCTGCTAACTTGACTAACCTAACTCTAAGCTCAAAACCCTACCACAACTCAACGACTGAGTTGCGAATTCTCCGAACTATGCCATGTAGTTCGTACCTTTCTTGTAACCTAGTTACACAACTAGAAAGTTACTCAATTTAAAAGTAAAATTACAAATGTAAAATAAAACTAAAAATAATAAAACAAAACCCTATTCTTTATAACTCAAGCCCAAAAATAAAAAATGAAACTGGCCCACTAAATTAATAAAAGACAGTCTTCCCGTTATTCTTTCTATGGTAACTTCGGCCGCCTCTTTTATTTTTGTTCTTCTTCTCAAATTAGGGTTTTAATCATTTGAGCCGCCGGTTGAAAAATTGATGCTCGAAGCGTTTGCTGGTATGCTCTCAATTCACTTCGATGCTTCTTTGATCAGTTGAATTATTCATGGCTGCTTCAAATATGTCGAGCTCGAATGTTAAAGTGGTATGCGATTTTTTCCTTTTTCAATTTTCGATAATACTTGAATTTAATTCGAGTTATTTTTTTGTGATTTATTTCAAAGGCTTGCTCTGGTATTTGCTTGAACTCGAATGCGAATATGTCGATGATGAACTGGGTTTTTGTAGGGATTAAAGCGCTAAATTTTCATTCGTATATTTTTCATTTGAATTCTTCACATGATTTGCTCCACCATACGATTTTTGATTGAACGATGTGATTAATCTGACTTGTTCATCTTTTCATCATTTAAATTTTCTTTTCGTTCTTTACAGCTTTGACTTTAGCATCGTTCTTTTACGGCTCGATACTTGAATTTGAGATATTCTTGTGACTTCGTGAAGATTGACTTGTTCAATTTGCTGACTTGTTGACATTTGAGTTTGATGATATATTTCTGAAAGAATTTCACCATGATACCCTCTTGACCATATTTGAACTGCTACTTGTTCATCATGTTGTATTATGAAAAAATCTAACTGCTTCACTGACATTTCACTGAGTTGCCATGTTCTCTTGTGCATTTAATGTTGACTGAACTAAACTTGTGTTTTCCCTGACCATGTCTTGTGCACTTTGACTATGTCTTCCACCCGACCATAATTATTTTTTCAAACTGCACATGTTCACTTGCATGTGTGTCACCATGTGTATACATACATACGTATGTGTATGTATATGTGTTGTGATTTGCTCGTGTTTAATTTGTTCACTGCTGTGTTGAAATAGACTTTGATTATTGCTTAGTTGAGTGTATTTGTATCCTCTGGTCTCTGTTCTGGTTGGAGTTATTGTTTTGCTTCGAGTTGAATTTGATATTGAATCTGAGTGTAGCATGTCTGGTTCCATGTGATGCTTGAGTCTTCATGTTAACTCACCGGAGCATGTTTGAAGTGTTGTATGTTGTTTTGTGTGTACACACTGGTCTTGTGCACTTGTTACTGATTTGAGTTGTTTGTTGTGTCCACTGCTCTATTACTCGAGTGCTTGCTTCCATGTGTAATTCCCTTGCATTCATGTGAACCTTCATTTTGCCTTGATGTCTTCGTACATTTGCAATCTAGACTAGCTGGTTTGTTTTCATGTGTGGTCTGGTGGTAGCTGGATGTTTGCTTCGAGTTACCTATGCAGTTTCTTGATGTTGTACATTTCAAGTCTATTTGCAGCTTTCCTTGTGTATGTTCTGGTCTAGTTGCACTTGCTCATTGTAATGACCCATAAATTTTAATAATTTTTTATAACGATTTAATTGAATTTTTGTGAAATTTTAAATAATAAAATTTTGAATTGAATATTGAATATTTGAAATACGTCTACTTTAACATAACAAGTGGAGAAAATTTCATCTGATAATATGGAAGTTTTTTTGTGTAAATTCTATTTTAATTCAAATCAGTTAATAACTGATGATGATAAAATGTTTTCCAAAACTGAATATTTTTATATAATAAATTTGTAAATCATCTTCTGAGTGAGACGTCATCTTTCGTTTCTCCAAATTTAGACTGCTATTGCTCCATTTATCGTATTTTCAGCAAATTAGCAGCATTTTCGATACCGAATATCGACTTATGATATGATGATCGTACCACTGATATTTGTATACCGGTTTGATCGTCTCGTCGTGTTGATCTCTATGGTATATTCAATTATAAATTTCGAAGTCGAGAAGACAACGAAATCTATGGAATAGTTTCTGTACTAGTCCGTATTTTTGAAACTTTTGAATTCTTTGTTGATTCGTTATCCACTGGTAAACCAACAGTAAATAGCCATGTACCTTTAATATTCTATGAATGCTACTCTTGGCTTTTGGTTATCCAGTATTTCGATTTTCGTTCGGTGCCTTGAAAAAAAAGGAAAAAAATGAAAGAATTTTTATACAGTAGCTTACGTATGAGGAATATTGGTCACCTGAAGCTTACTTTCCTTCTTTCAAATTCCAACTCTATTGTTACCTGCTCTACATTCTGTCTCGACCCTCATTTTGCCACGCAGGCCAGCCTTACCGACCTCTTATCCTTCGCCTATACCCACCCATGGCCGCGGTCTACAACCGCCGAGCCAACGCTCCTCCCACCTCACAAAGCCAACACCCGATACTAATCTCTCTCTCTAGCCGTGCCTTCCCCTAGCTCTCCATCATTCACCCCACCGCATAGCAAACATCAACGCCGGCCAGCCGAACCCAGCCTCTCGCCACCTTCCTTCGCCCAGTGCAGCCGACTCCATCCTCCTCCACAACCCTGACCACTTCATCACCTTGCTCTGGCCATTGCAGCTCTTTTTTTTGGTATGTTTATATAGAGATATTATATAAGAAGTTATATATTGGTTATATAAGTCTACTTTTGATTTTGGGTCATACTAGCCGTTTGGGTTTTGCGAAAAGCAATGTATTTTGTTTGCTGTAGTCATATTTTATATATATAGAGATAGATATCTCATTTTTTGTATTAATTTATAAATACATATGGGTTATATAAGACATATATATTATCTGTTAGTTTACAATATATTAGTAATATAATTGGCTATATATATAAATATATGTTTTGATATATGTTTGTGTAGGTATGGTATGTTAGTTTATATAAATTTATACAGATAGTAGGTTCTAAATGTATATGAAATGTTATATATATAAAAATAGCAGGTTTGAATATAATCTATTATTATGTATGTAAGTTATATCATATTTAAAAAGAGATCGACTTTGAACATTTTTTTCAATATATATATGCAGTGGTTTCAAATGTTACTAGGTGTGTTTAAATCAAGTATTGGTTTTAAGATTTAAAGAATGTATTTTAAATATAACATATATTTGCATGCTGCTTTGTGTTTGTGTGACAAACCGGAATTTTGGATATTTGAAATGGGAATATTTAATTGATTTTAAATATTCAAAAGGGTAATTTTAACTTGAATTTCAAATATCACTATTTATTGGGTCATTTGATTATTGAATTAAACAATTAAAAATTGAGTAAATTGTTGAATCGGGAGTTTTAAGCCTTTTAAAAATAATTTGAAGGCTTGTAAAATCTATATTGATAGTTCTGACGGTAATAGAACTTTTAAAATTGAATTTAAAGGTGTTTTGTTCAATTTTAAAAATATATCGTTTATATCGATAATTAAAAATAGCCTTCCGAGGCATAGTCTCGGAATTCAGCAAAACCAGTTCCATTGGATTCGTAATATTGTATTATTATCGGGTTTCAATTTTCGTAGTGTTTGGAGTTGTTGTGTGAGCGTACGATAGGTAAACGCCCTGAAACTAAATCGAAAATTTAATATTATAAATGGTCCAAAAAGCTATCTTCTCCATATAATTGAATTTGGACTCGAAACCTTTTCCAGTGCGTTCAGAATAGGCGTATAACATTACAAATGCCTAGCGGCACGCCTTGATAGGAAGTCAAAAATTTTAGTTGACTTTATCGGAACAATTCGAATTTGAATTTAAATTGAATAATTTTACTAGTAAACTGCAGTAAAATTTATTTCACATCGACTTATCTTTTCCATCAGTTCAAACAGCTATTCAAGTACCCGATCTTATCTCTTTCTTTCTTCGTTCCCAAGCTAGATAACAATAGAAAAATATATCGTTCTAAAATCATCAAAATAAAAACAATGGCCGGGTGTTTTAAAATAGAATCGCGAGTCTCCTCTCCTCTTCCCGTTCGAAAACCAAACCCATCCTCTCCCTCAGTTCGAAGCGGCTTCCCCAAATTCTTTGAAATCGAGAAAGGAAAAAAAAGGGGTAAAGGGCGGCTACATAATCGCGTTTCCTCTTCCCTCCCATCGCTCTAATTCGTTAACGATTACACTCATGTTGTCTGGAAGGAGAGGTGTGCCGCGATTTTGAGGGGGGGGGGGAAAGCGAAAGTTTGGACGATGAGTGGAGGCACGCGATCGACGTGAGATGGAAGGGCAGTATTGAGTGGGAGCAAGCGCGACAGTGGGTCGAAGGCACGGTGACGTCGAACGATTTGAAGGCTGGAGATTGGTCGTGAGGCCGTAGTTCGAGCGACAGAGTGGTTCTAGGGTTTCGAGTTCGACAAGGCGATGGAGAAGAGGCTGGCGAGATCGAGGAGGAGGTGATTCCATCGGCAACAGGCTAGGGCTGGGGCTCTATGTTTTGGGGGCATCACGGTTTCGACCAAGGTGTGAGGTATTTCAGTTTCGACTTTTAATTTGATGAAATGTTACAGTAAAGTACAAACATTTCTGTTTAAATTTAATACGTATATAAAGGAATGTTCAAGTTCATGTAAAATTAGAATTTTTATATATAGTTTGAAATGGGAATAAATAAATATACACAGTAAACCCGTTGTTAAGATTTAAAAGAGAAATATTCGCGATGAAGTTTGAATAATGGCGGCATCTAATCCTCATCCTCCCCCGATCCCTCCTCCTCCTTCCCCGATCCCTCCTCCCCCGATCCCTCCTCTTTCTTCCCTGATTCTTCCTCCTCCTCCCCCGATCCCTCCTATTTCTTCCTCGATTTCTCCTCCTTCTTCCCCGATCCCTCCTCCTTCTTCCTCGATCCCTCCTCCTGCTTCCCTATTTTCTCCTCTTCCCCCTTCTTCTCTTCCTTCATCTGCTTTAAATTTTTCTCCCTCTATTCCTCCTCATGTCTCTACATCCCCGATCCATTTTCCTGTGTCTGATTTGAATTCGTGTCTGATTACTGATAATAAGCAGGATAGTCCATCTATTTCCTCTGGTACTGGTTTAAACTGGTCAGCTTTATTCAAAAAGAAGCCTAAAAATGCTGGATCATTTATGCCTAGACATTTTGATATCAAGAAAAATGGAGTTCCGAATGCTTTACCGGATGAAGTTAAAAATGAAGGTATTAAATTTTGGAGTGATCATTTGGTTGGCTTTTTCCTGGATGGTCCTCTATCTTATCTGACCGTTACAAGACATTTAAGAAGTATTTGGAGATTGAAAGGTGAAGTTGATATTAAATCTGATAATGAGAATTTCTTTTTTAACTTCTCGAATGATCAAGATAGGTTGAAAATCTTGCAATCTGATCCTATCTTCATTAAAGGTAAAATGTTCATCATTACTACTTGGGATCCTTCTTACGGTTATTTTCAAGAACGCATTAAAAAAGTGCCAGTGTGGGTTCATTTTTATAAGATTCCTTTGATTGCTTGGACCTTAACTGGTATTAAGCATGTCATGTTGGTAAACTGATTTATCTTGATGAAAGTACTGAAAGATTATCAAGATTTAAGTATGCTAAAGCTCTGATTGAAGTTTCTCCAGATCACGAGCTACCTAATTCTATTGCAATTGATGAGTTAGGTGACTACTGTCCTTATGTTAGAGTTGAATATGATTGGAGACCAAAAATCTGTAGTAAATGTAAAGTGTTTGGTCATGAAACCTTATATTGTACAGGAAATAGTAAGATGAAAGAATTTATTGTGCAGTCAGGTAGAGATAATGAGGATGTTGATATCAGGGAGTGCATGGAACAAGTTGGTGTTGGAGAAAAGATGCAAATGTCTAATATTACTGGAAATTTCAAAACAAAGTCTTTAAAAGTGTGGAAAAGGAAGGAAAAGGAACAAAATATTCTAACTGATAGCTATAAGGTGAACTTAAAATCTGGTGATCAACTATCTGATGTTGGAGTAATGAATTTCAATCATGATCTGAATAAGCAGAAGGATGTAGAGTCAAATGGTTTGAAAATGGTATCTGATATTAATACCGAGGATTTGGGACATAAGGAAAATATTATAACCTCAAATTCTATTATGGTTTTATCTGATATAGATGAAGAAGTAGTTAACAATGAGGCAACTATGGATATAGAAAACTCTCAATCTGGTAATATACAAATTAATAAGGATTCAACTGTGAACTGTAACACTGTTGGTGTTAATATGTGTGTTTCTGAAGTTCATCCAAGAATTTAGCTTGTAGTTCATATAATATTAAAGATGTTCATAAGGAAACACTGAGTGATGAGGTTACTGAACAAACCTCTCCTTATATCAATATATTACCTCCTAATCATCTGATTCTTCCTCCTCCATGTAAATCAAGAGATGATTATAAGGAAAAGGTTATATCAAATAAAAAAGGTAGAAAAGGTAAAAAGAAATTCTCATTCCATGAAAATTCAGAGGATCTAAACAATAGGAAAAATTATAAAATTGAAGAAGTCTTGCCAAGGAATAATAATGAGTGCATCATTCAAAGATACTTCTTCTCAATCTAGTGGCATTAGACATACAAGGAAACAACCATCTATTCTCATTTCTCCCAAATCGTTATGATGTTAAACAATAATATAGCTTATTGGAATATCAGAGGAGGACACCTTTCATCCAAACAAGCTGAAGTGAAGCATTTAATTAAAAATCAAAAGATACAATTGCTAGCCATTAGTGAAACAAAGTTGAATAAGGAAAAGTCTGTTTTGGCATGTAAAAATATTGCACCTGGTTGGGAATATAAAGATAATCTACTTAGTGCTCCATATGGAAGGTTATTGGTTTTATGGAATTCAGATATTTTCAAATTGACAAAGTTGCAGGAGGATGATCAATTTATACATTTCAATGCCACTTCTTTATCTTCAAATATTCCTTTTCTGATTACCTTTGTTTATGCTCATAATAACCTTAAAAAAAGACTTTCCTTTCTCTCTAATCTCTCTTTACTTTCTCACCCAAAATTGCCTTGGATAGTTCTTGGTGATTTCAATTGTATGTTTTCCTCTAATCAAAAAATTGGAGGAAATCCACTCTCTATGAAAGATATTGCACCTTTAAATCAAACTCTCATCAAATCTTCCCTTAGCCATATTCCATCTTTTGGAGCTATGTTTACATGGAATAATAAAAGTAATATTGGTCCTAGAACTTACTGTAAGCTTGATCATGCATTTCACAATATTCACTCTATTAATCAATGGCCAAATCTTTTTTGCAAATTCTTAGATCCTTCTATTTCTGATCACTCTCCATTCATCTTATCCTGGGGGGAGAATGCTATAAGTAGGAACCCATCTTTCAAATTTTACAAAACCTGGACTAATCATAAAAATTTTCTTAGCATTGTCATGCAGGTTTCGTAGGAGAATATTTATGGAAATCCCCTTCACATTCTTAAAACTAAGCTGCATAGATTGAAGAAATAGCTTAAAATTTGGGCAAAGGATAATTTTGGTGATGGATCAAAAATCTCTGATGGAATAAGAGAGAAATTAGCTATTATCCAACAACAGCTGTAGAATGATACTTTGAATTCATCCTTAGCTAAGCAAGAAGCAGACTTATCAAAAAATTTAATTGAAGCATTGGAATTTGAAGCTTTAATCAGAAAAGAAAAACTTCATGAGATTATTGACAGGCAAAGTGACAGGAACACAAAATATTATCATAACTTGATCAAGATCAAACAAAGCAAACAAAGAATTATGAGTATATCTGATATGAATGGAGTTATTCAAGATAATGATGATTCAATTTCCAAAGTTTTATTGATTATTTCTCATATGTTCTTGCCAATCCATCTCCTATGATTCCAAATCTTTTACCCTCATTTTCAATGCATCTGCCCTGTCTGTGTGATAAGCAAGCAAGTGATATGATAAGTGAAGTTTTACCTGAGGAAATTAAATCTGCAGTGTTTTCATTAAAATCTGATAGTAGTGGGGGTCCTGATGGTAATGCTTTCTTCTATCAGCATGCTTGGAAAATTATAAAGCATGATGTCAATAAAGCAGTACAATATTTCTTCTCCCATAATAAACTACCATCTGGTATCAATGCTACTAACATAGCCCTTGTCCCAAAAACTCCAAATGCTAGTAGTGTTTCTGATTTTAGACCTATTTCATGCTGCAATGTGATGTATAAAATCATATCCAATGTTATTGCTAATAGATTCCTGAATATCTTGCCCTCAATTATATCTGCTAATCAAGTTGCTTTTATGTCTAATAGGAATATTAGTGATAACATAATGCTCACGCAAGAACTTTTAAAAGGATATGGAACTGGGAATATTTCACCAAGATGTATGTTAGAACTTGATATACAGAAAGCCTTTGATTCTATCTCATAGAGTTCAATTATAGCAATCCTTTCAAGAATGAATTTCCCTAAACCTATGCTAGCCTGGTTATACACTTGTATTTCAACTCCACATTTTTCCATCCTTAGGAATGGATGTTCAAAAGATTTTTTCAAAGGATCTTAAGGGGTTCAGCAAGGTGATCCAATATCTGCATACTTATTCATAATTATAATGGAAGTTCTGAATATTTTGTTTCTTGAGCAAGTGAAATTAAAGAAGTTAGAGCTGCATCCAAAATGCAAGGATCCTTTGATTACTCATCTGCTTTTTGCTGATGATCTTGTCATCTTCACCAAACCTACTCTTTCAAATATTTCTGCTATTCTTGAGGTAATGAATCAATTCTTTGCTCTTACAGGATTAAAGATAAATTTCAACAAATCTCATATACTAGTTGCGGGGCTTAATGAGTTTTTGAAGGCTAAAATTATAAATTACTCTGGTCTTAAAGAGATGGAAAATAATACCAAGTACCTTGGTCTACCACTTATAAGTGCCAGAATTACCAAATCTGACTGTTTACCTCTGTATGAAAAAATTACAAGCAAACTATCCAAATGGCCAAATACAAAATTATCTCAGGCTGGAAGATTAGTTGTTATTCAAAGTATTGCATCTACCATGACAAACTATTGAATGAGACACTTTATTCTTCCATGCAAACTCATATCTATGATAAATAGTGCACTAAACAGATTCTTATGGCATGGTGATCCTTTCTCAAAAAAAATAATTCCAATATCCTTCATCAAAATACAATTGCCAAAGGAAAATGGGGGGCTGGGGATAGTTAATCTAAAAATATGGAATTCTGCAGCATTCTCAATCTACTTTAACAAGATTTTGTCAAAGAAAGAGGATTTATGGTCACAATGGATTTTAAAAAATCTTATAAAAGGAAAGGATTTCTGGCTAATGAAAGTTCCAAGTTTATGTAGCTGGAGTTGGCGAAATATACTAAAATTAAGAGCCTCTTTTTTACCAATCATTCAAAGCAATCCAACTAAAGATAATGAGCTTCTTTTCAGGTCTTCACCATGGGTTAAACCTGGTCTGATTTTACAAGATATCCTTCCATATTCTTTAATTATGCAGACTGGCATCCCTATCAAAGCCAAAGTACCATCATATATTTCTGATGGATCAATTGTTTTGCCTTACTGTAGTTCTATTCAAGTCCGGACTTTGTGGCAGCATATCTCATCTCTGTCTCTTCCCTCTTCTAACCTTAAAGTATTATGGTCAAATAAAGGGAAAGAGCATGAAGTTTCTTTAGTTTATAAAGCTCTATTAAATCAATCAGAGAAATTTCCATGGGCTACGAGAATCTGGATGGAAAAATCTCCTGCTAAGGAGAATTTTTTGTTATGGAAAGTCATGGCAAATGCTTTAAACACAGAGCAGAAATTAGCTAGTATGGGTATTATTAGCAATGACGATTGCGTATTCTATCAAAGGTGTCCTGAAACTAACATTCATATTTTTTTTGAATGCTATTATTCATTTGGAATCTGGTGTAGGCTTCTATCAAACAGTGATTTTCATAAACCGGTTAAAAGCTCGAGATTAGAATGGTTTAATATCTTCAAAGCTACAAGGTGGAAATCCCCGAAGACAGACATCATAATGATTATGTTAAAGGCATTCATATATGAAATATGGAAGGAAAGAAATAGAAGAATTTTTGACATGAGGATGGAGTCTACAGCAACTATTTATAGTATGATTGATAAAAAAATTCGTAAAAGGATAGGAAGGCTGAAGTGATATATAATCTTGTATTTGTGATATAATGTATTTTGATGTTTTTCTGATATGTAATTGATTATATGTGCATGTGATTGTCTGTATGTATCATGTATATGCATGTAATCATAACCAGTTATGCAATATATTGGGCAGGGCTCCCTTAGCCCATTGCTTTTCAAAAAAAAGAGAAATTTTAAAGTGATTAACTTATATAATTTATTTTAACTACTATAAATAATTTATTAAAGAGAAATTAGTTCAAACTAAATTTATTAGTTAAAATGGAATCATTAATTTATTAAATTTATAAATGGAAATTAATTGTTCGATTCTATTTCGAATATTAATAAAATCATATGATGTTATACAAGGTCTAAAATCGAGAAGAAAACATGCCAGATTGGATCAGATTGTAAAACAAAGGTCAAAGGTGAGTTAATCTCACTCATCTGGTTGCTATTTAAATTTAAATAGATACATTTAAATAATTGATTGAATGATTGAATTGGTTTGATGTGCTATATTATATATAGTAGTATATATAGTATATATTGGAGTTGATATTCCCGCATTTTATAGCGGATGAGACCCTATGCGCCGCATAATAGCGGATGATATTATTTAAACCCATATACCGCGATATTCCATCTTGAAGTGGAATTGGTATTGTGCTAACATCTGTGGATGCAGGGAAAACAAGTTGGAGGGATCCAACTGGATTCCTCAAAATTATTTAGATTGTTTTATATTCTGTGCTATGAATATTGATATCCTGTGATGATTTTATTGATGATTGGAATATTGGAAGATATAATTGGATTGAATATATCTACGTATAATGAGTTATTAAATTCTACAGAATTGGATTTTTGAATAGAAATAAAAGAGTAAATTTTAAGTAAAATAATTCAAGTGAATTGGAATAAATTAAATAATGAATTGAAAAGAAAATAAAAATAAAAGCGATTCAGAATTTTAACAAATATGGAATAAGGGATTTTGAATTAACAGGGAAAATATAAACTTTAAAACTAAAGTGATATTAAATTTAAAGAATAAATAATTTATTTTTGAATGTAAGGATTAAATTTAATTAAGGGATAAAGAAGGAATTTTGGAAGTGTAAAATTGGTATTTTCAGTTAAAAAGGGATTTTAACTCACAATAAAGAAATAAATCTAAAAGTTAATGTATTTTGAAATAAATGAAGTAGTGAAGAAAATTTATTTCAAAGTAAAGTAAATTGGAAATCAATTGGAAATTGATTTAGTTGTTTAAAAATTGGAATTTTAAAAGAGAACTGAGATTTTGGAATTTATAAACCAGGTTTATGAAAGTGAAGAAATATATCAGTGGATATTTGGAAGATTAAATTCACGGTGGGAATTTATTAAAGAAATGGGTAAATTTGATTAAAAATAAATAGTGATTTATTTTTAAAGATGTGAGAGAGAAGTGAATTTTCCTGAATAGCCAAGTACATTTCCAAAGTAAACTTTTAAGTATAAGCTAAAGGTTTAAAAGTTGATTTAAAGTATGTTTTGGAAAATCTATTGTTTTTAAATGTTTGAACTTTAAAGTAAGTATTTTTCAAATCTATTTTAATAGTAATTATTTAAAGATGGTTTGGTATTATGTTTTAAATGATAAAAGAATTTAGTTTTATATTTTATTAAGTAGTTTTAATTTAAATGTTTTAAAGTATATTTTATAATAAAGTGTTTCTAAATTATTTTAAAAATCTAATGTTTTGGTACTTGGTGATTTCAGTGGAAATAGGAATATTTGGAAAATTTATTCCAAGAGAGAAGGACGGTTTGAAATTGTTTTCAAAGGATTGAAAATGGAAATATATCTTGCGAAGATATTTTGAGGTTAATAAATAATTTGGGAAATTATTTATTGTTTGATGGATGTTTGTGAATGTTAATTGATGGTTAAATAACCGAATATCAATATTGGCCAAATGCGCTGATCGTTTCGAAGAGACCGAGATCGGGATTAATTTCTCGAAAACCACTTCGATCCGGTTTGTACGTTCCGTGGAAACGCGTTAGAGTCGAAGATGGTACAGTAAAGTGCAAGGGCTAGTCGCTACTAATCCAAAGGATGATTCCAAAATGGATGTAGTAGGAGTAGTGCCTTCGGTTCCGTTCGGACCCGGGACAAACTTGTATGGACGAATGCTTTCGGAACATCGTCAGGTGGACGATGGGCATTCTAAGGGATATGTTCTATAAAGGTAACGCTTAGCCTCAAGCCTCATCAATCGGGAATGACTGAAAATCAAGGGTTATGCAGCAAGGCTTCGTGGGTCGCACCCACTTGAGAGTAAGGTCATCCTTGTCTAGATGTCCCTATTTATTTTGGCTTAATGGTGCGGTTGCTGATTACAACCGTGGGGTGATTTTACTCGAGACTGTCCAGTAAGGGATGGTTCTGGCCTTGTGTTGCAGGGGACTTAGGGTGGGTCCTCGGTACTGTGATCTAGGCCACGTACTGTGACAGGTGGTACCCCAGTGCCTAGTCATTGATGGAAATCCATTCTTCCTACGTGCCTTGTACGAGTTTTGTTTGTATTACCCACATTGTGGCTAGTATGCTGGAATTTAATCATGTAACAATTTCAGCTATTTGAATAAGTATTTGTATATAGACACTATTATAATATCAGAGGATTTGATAAGAAAGTGTTTTGGCTATCGTAAGGTAAAAACCCGACATGTTTATTTGTGGCGTGGTCTTACGAGATGCTTTTGCTTTCAAAGGATTTGAAACTTTAATAATCAAATTGAGTGTGATTTTCTCACGCTGGTATTCCAGACTGACTCGGGTGTTATTAACTATAATGCTCGGGTCAGACCGAGTATTACAGATACATGATAGGATGGTGTGGAGCTCAGGAGACGAGCTGGATGGCGAGACGTATTACTCGTATTTGTTTTATTTATTCCGCTGTACTGTGTATTCTGTTGTAGGACATGTTACGATTACTGTCCTAAATTGTGATGTTGAATTGTTGTACTCTGATGAATCTAATGTATAAACAGATATATTTTTCTATTGGGTAAAGATCTGTATTTATATATTATAGTTTATTCCGCTGCGATGGTTAGATTCTGTTGTTGTTTTCTATTCTTCTTCTTCTACCTCTTTCTTCTTTTAACCCAAATGGTTCGTATTTCCGTTCTTCTTGAGTTGATTTGTTGGAGATTAATGTCAATTCAAGGGGTACGGGTTTGCGGGCTGTTACAGTGGTATTAGAGCTTAGGCTAGCGGTAACCTTGGCTCTGGTGGGAATTACTCATAAATAGAGTCGACAGTACTCTAGAATGAGTTTGAGTGTACTAATAGATATGAGCGCGTAGTTGTTAGTGAATATAAAATGGTTTTATATTGTGTTGATTGGTTTATTGGGTAGTTTATGGATTCTGGTCAATACGAGTAATTAACGTTATTGATAGGGATCTCTAAACACTTGAATAGAACAATTCGACACAATATTGTTTTTAAAGGGGTAAATGAAATAATTTTGCCCAAATTATTTTTGTATATAAAGGAAATAGTTTTTGTAAATTATTATAGTATTTGGTTGTTTGGTTGTTAGGAAATGATAATATTAAATTATTATCATTATTGTGTAGAAATTGAATAAGAAATTGAAAACTTATAACCAAAGTTAAGGAAATAAATTCATATAACAGAATGCAATTTGTAATGTGAATTATAAGTGTGATATATAATTGAAATGTGGAAAATTTCCAGAGTAACATTCGAATATAAATTGAAAGGATTTGGAATTTAAAATTTTGAGAAAATTTAATTCCTTTGAGTTTGAAAATGGTTTTCAAAAGGTTTTGAAGAAATAATAGTGATATTATTTTAGAAATATTTTGAATTGGATTGGAAATCTGGTGAGGTTTGGGATTTAAAAATATTTGAAATGCTTTTGATTGGGATAAAAGCACTAAACTCTCTGTGGTCGCTGAAAAATAATTTCGATGATGATCGCGACATCATCGGTGTTCATTTTCGAGTATCCAAGAGAGGAATTGCTACCTGTATGTTTTGGATTAGTGTTTGTTTGCAAAACTGGGTTTTGGTTTTGAAAATTTAAAGAAATAGTTGGTTATACCAACTAATTTTGGATATAATCGATGAAACGACCCGTAAATTTCAACTGTTTTAATAACGTAATTAGTTGAAATTTTGCGAAATTTTAAAACGATAAAATTTTGAAGTATAAATTTAATATTTGAAATGCGTCTAGTTAAACATAGCAACTGGTAAATTTTCCTCCGAAAATATGAAAGTTTATTTCGCGCGTAAATTCACTTCAATTTAATCAGTTAAAAAGCGATGAAAATAAAATGTTTCGGAACCTAAATATTTTTACATAGAAAAATTTTAAACCATGTTCTGAGCAAGATTTCAGTTTGTCGTTTTTCAAAATTCGGACATCTTTGGCTCCGTCGTTCTTATTTTTCTACGTTTTTCTTGCATTGTCCACCAGTAGAAAAGTTCGAATTTTTATAATTCAATCGAACCACTAATATCTGTATACTGTTTCAATCGTCTCGTCGTGCTGATCTCTGCGGTATATTTATTTCTGCGTTTTGAAGGCCGGTTCGCAGCGGAGTCCGTAAACGGTTAATCGTAACGGTCCGTCTTTTTAGCTCCTTGTGACCATTCATTTTTTCCACCGTTCAGAAGCCAATGGTCAGCAGCTTTAATTATTTCTTGGAATTCACGTACGACCTTTGGCTATTCCACTTATCAATATACTTTTTGGTTCCCTTCCATTCTCTCCCTGTCCATTTTATTTCCTTCTTTGCTATACCCATTCTTTTCTGTTGCTCATTCTCATACAAACTCCACCCACACATGCATCCATTCGTGCACGACCACCTTTACCAAATATTGCCAACCATCGTTCCCTACTGCACCTCCGCCTCCATGATTTTACCAGACAACGATGCCTCAAAATCCTCTCGCGTGACAGCACCGCAACCCCAAGCGCCAAACTCCACTAACAACCGACACTCACGGCCGCCCGCAACCACTCCGACCAAACACCAGCTTCGTTCCGCCCTCCTCCATGGCGGCAGCTCACGAAATTCCAACAAGTCGTGACCGAACCTACCCACCTTAGCACGCAATTCCTCTGCCTCGGCCACTGAAGCACCACCGCCGTCCAACTTCCACACGCAACCCTTCCAGATGATCACCGATGCCATCAACAACCCAGCCAAGCTTCGGCATCTCCCATGCGTGAACAGCAGCCTCACCGACCGAAGCCTCGGCCTCAATTCCTCCGACCACTGCTGACCCAACCGCCATCGCTTCCCCTTTTGCGCCTAGCCTCCCTCCACCATGTTTGCATGCTTATATTCAAAGGTATTGGATCTGTAAAGTATATATATTGTTTATATTAGTCAGTTATAAGAAAGGTTATATGTGTCATATTGAAAGGCAGTCTGCATTTTACATATATGTTTTGGATTGCCTACATATATATACATTTATTCTGAATATAAGTTTATACTATTTTTATAATATATTAGTATAATTTATATATGGTATCTGTAAACTTTTTATGATCTGTTCTGTGTAAAAGTATCTTTGTCTATATTTTATATAAGCGTGGACAGTAGAGCTAATTGTATATATGTTATATACTGTTGTATATTTCATTTGTATATGAAGTATAAGTTTGTTATGAATTATATTACATATATATTATGTATTTATAGGTAAGTTTATGTTTTAAGCATACATATATTTATTTGAGGTTATATATATATATCGCACATTTTAGTCTGCATTAGTTTATACATTAGAGCTGTTGTATATAAGTTATATAGTCGCATATATTTAGATGCTGGTTTCATATGCTATTGTTTTCATTTTGCTGCGGGTTCATAGAACCGTATGTATTACAGTTTACAAGATTTTTAAAAGAAGTATTATATGGGTAAAAGGTAGATGGGTATATAATATAAAGGTATATGAAATTATACAGTGGGTCTGCATATTTAGGGGTTTAAGTAACATGAGTATATATGCTTTGTTTTGCCTATAAGCAGTCTATATCCACACGCATGTATAGGAATCTATAGATGTACATCTAGTTGTGTATATGCGAATATAGGTGGTTCTACTTTAATTTATGATATACTAACATTTTGATTTTTGTATAACACGTTAAGGTATCATTAGATACGTCATATTATAAGTTTGCCTGATTTGATCTATTCATATATATTTCTAAATTTTATAATATAAAGTAAACTTGTATACATATATATGTTTGGGCTACTGTTTATATACATATATTTTGAAATGATGTATATTTCTATTTGTGCATGTATATACGTGCGTTTAAACAAGTATAATAGTATGTTTGGATTGTAGCATGTGTCACATTAAGGGCACGTATATATAAGTAGTATATGTTGATATGTAAGGTATGCATATGTTGAGTTTAATATATGTTTAAAATTTGAAATGCATTTAAAACTAGAATATGATTTTATCCATATATAGTTTATACGAGAAGTTTTGGGATGTCTTAATGATGAGTTTATATAAGTTTTAAAATATTGATTTTAAGATAATAATATTTATATTTATAAAATTTCTATCTCTATCAAACTGATTCCAAGTGCTTCATCGATTTTCGTATCTATCAGATTGTCCGTCGAATTCAGGCCCATCTAGCTTTGCTTTGAAATTCGTTCTTGGATTCGAAACTCATTCCACCCTGTTCATCTCTCTAGCCTCGAAAGGTGAGCAATCACTCACGATTAACGTTCTTTTATTTATTAAATTTTATTTCAATTGAAACGACAATTGAAATATGCTGCTATTAGTTAATTACACTGTTATATATGTTATTACCTGTATCAGTTCACCTGTGACATCTGACACCATTATCTGTTAATTATTTATGCGATGATAATACAGTTTGGCTGATAATTTATTGATTGTTGATGTTTATATTGGACGTTAAATTGTTAATGTTAAAATGATAATTAGTATGCAATTGAACTTGATATAGGATAGTTAAATTCTAAATTTGATTTAATGACATTGTATAATATGACCCCTTTAACTGTTGAATTTATTGACACGTAGGATTTGTTAAATTACAACTTGAACCACTGAATGTATGTTGTTAAATTGATGATGTATGAAATTGTAAATAGATGACAAGTGAAGAACTGTAATGTAATAATCTTTAATCTACATGAAATGATAGTGTAGATTCTAGAAATAATTATATTAATTCGTACAGATAACAATGCGAATTAACACGGTTATTTCGGGATTATTTGAATTGATTATTGGATTGTTATTGATTGTTGTTATTGCTTGTTTATTTACTTTGACACCATCCCAGTTATCACACTGCAAGTTCCCTTTGTTATGTTTTGATTTTTTTTTGAATTGAATTGGAATTGGGTTGAAATGATAAATACCCAAATTAAACTTTGACATAGGATAGGAAATTAAATAAAACCCGATTGGTCAATAATTTGATTTAAAAATAAACGAAGATTTTATTTGAATAAATAATATGGTTTTGAAATGAAGTTGAAATTTGAATTTTTATGAAAGGAAAATGTAATATTTAATAATCTGAAACAAAATATTAACAATGTAATTGATGAAAGAATGTTGTTTAATTTGAGAAATGATTGAATTAAGTTTGAAATGATTTAATGATTAAGTTGGAAATTATAATTAAGTTTGAAATTATTAAACTTTGAAATGATTTAATGATTAAGTTTGAAATTATAATTAAGTTTGAAATTATTAAACTTTGAAATTATTTAATAATTAAGTTTTAAATTATTTAATAATTAAATAAGATTGAATTATTTAATGATTAAATTAAATTGAATTTTTGAATAAGTGAATTTTTACTTCATAAATAATTGAAATTGAGTTTTCTTTATTAATTAAGTTTGGAAAATTATTTAAGTAAGTAAATAAGTGAAATTGAATTTCTTTGACAAGAAATAAAATGTGATTTATTGAAATTAATGTAAGACTTGAAAATTAAAGGATTTGATTTGATGAATTTAATTTAATTCAATTTGTAAGTTTTGATATAATGAAGTTGAACTTAAGAAATTGATTTAATGAATTGGAAATTAAATAGAATTGTTTTGAATGATAAATTTATTTAACGAATATTGAATGAAATCGATAAATGAAGTTAAATTGATTTGAATGTTAAATTAAATTAATTTAAATGATTTCGGAATGAAACTTATATACGAACTTGAATCAATTTTGAATTGTTTTTAAATAGAGATTGAAATTGAATTATAAGATTTTGAAATGATAATTTGGAAGTTTTGGAACGTAAATTTTGGAAATTGATTTAGAAAGACAAATGAAATGTTGATTTACAAATTCTATTTGAAATTGAAATTGATTTGGTTTTGAAATATATTAAACGACCAATCGGTGTAATAATTACGAAAGTTATTAAAGAGACCGGAATCGGTTATGGATATACTCTCTATCTAAACCGAAAACCACTTTAATAACTATACGCGGAGTGATGATCCAGAATTAAGTGGTTGGAATGATGTACGTGTTGGCTGAAGAAAGAGAACGATAATGGATAGCCTTGACACTTGTGTCAAATTGGAAATGACTAAAACAGGAGCCGTGCCAGGCCAATGGAGGATTAGCTACCTCAAGTGGACACACTTCTTCGAACTACTCATTACTTGTTGTCGATTGGTGCACCCTTGATTTTGGGAGTGTTGTTTCACGGTGTTGCGGGCGCTGCGGCGTTGCGTTCTCACCAGTCCGGATCAGGCAAACGGTAGTATCACTACCTTGGGTATTGCCTCATGTGCCTTGTCATACTTGTATCCCTATACGCGACCACTACGATTTGTTTTGTACCTTTAGTATATGGATTGCCCTCTGGTGACTTCCGGTTTTGGGGAAACTACGGTCTTGTATATGCTTTTGGGAATAAAAATGTGTTAAGGGTGGAATGGGCCATGACTTAACACTATTTTGATACCTTATATTACTGATAGACATTATCTACTTATCGTACACTATTACATAGTAGATAGTTTAACGAATCCTTAAAGGATGGTTATTCCAAACATCCTTTGAGTTACTTGTATTTCAATTGCTATTTCACTTGAGTTGGATTTATTGATATAAGAATGTTAATCCTAACTCGAGTGTTTTGTGTTTTTCTTTACGCTCGGGTCAGACTGAGTGTACCAGTATTAGAGACTCGCCTCTGGGAGTTGGAGCTTTGCTTGAAGATCCAGCCATCTATTCTACTTTCAGTATTCGATGATTCCAGTGATGTATTCTGATTGTATCTGATGTATCATATTACTCTTCCGTTGTATCTGGTTTAACTCTGATGTAACTTATACATTTATATAGTAGCTTCATGAACTACTATCTCTTTTATTTCCGCTGCACTTATTACTCTGTGTCTGTGATATGTGATTATTTATTTACTGTATATGTTCAGTTTTGCAAAATTTAAATTAACAACGCGGTATTTTGAGCAATTCAATTCCGGCATGAGTGTCTACCTATACACTTATAATGGATGCGAATGGTCCAAAATGTCGAGTCGTTACAGTTGGTATCAGAGCTTTGGTAGCTCTAGGCAAAACTCAACATATAGGGTAAATGTATTTACAGAATCACTCTCATCCGAGTTTCAATCTCTTCCTTTTGACTCGATTCCTTTGAATTTTGGAACGTTCCTTCGGTTTTGAAATTCATTCGTGTCCCTCATTATTCGTCTTCTTTCAATCCAGGAGCATCCCATAACTCCATTTTGAATGTTATCTATAATAGATCGGCGGTCTCGCCAATCTTCGAATGATTCGTAAAGGATTAAACTCCTTTGTAATGAGCATTGATTTACCGGAGATTTCTGTATCCTTGGTTTAAGATGCTATCTATTTCCTGCTATACCCGAATTCTATTTCTTGAGATCGAATATAGATTTGCCTCGAAATTCTGCAACGATCTTATTCTTGAAGTCACGGTTGATCCAGTAAAGGTTGCCCGCGATTTATATAAACTTATCAACCTTCCTACTTTGTTATTTCACCATCATATCTTTGTTTCGAACTTATCTTCGAATCAAAATTCTCTTTGATTTGTGTCTATCAAAAAAAATTTGAATCTCTGTCCTTGCTTTGAAAAGTCCATCCGTGTATCGTCGAGCGAGGAAGTTTATTTGTAAATAAATATAAAAATGTTTTATACATTATGTTGTTTGAGTTGTTGATGTTGATTTGGGTTTTCGATCGATTCGTTTGATCAACGCTATCGATAGAATTTCCAAAACGCTTGAACAGAGCAAACTGACACAATATTATTTTAAAATTTTGAATAATTATATTATATATATAAGTATGATTTTTCTAAATATTGATAGTTAATTGAATTGTTTGTTAATAAATAATATTGGATTTTAAATATGTCATCTAAACCTTTGGCTTTTGTCTCATACATAAATAATTGAAATAAAAACATGGTTTATAATTTATTTGAAATTTTAATGAATTTAAAACAAGAAACTGAGAATTTAAATTTTCGGTGATTTCAAATTTTGATTTGAAAGTTTTAAAGTGTATAGTATTTAAAATATTTTCAAATAGAAATCATTCCAAAGAAATTTTAGATGTTTAATAAGTGCCCTTCTCTTTGTCGCTGGAAAATAATTTCGGTGATGGCGGCCGCATCATCGACATTCATTTTCGAGTTTCGAAGCGGAGATACTATTCTGTAGCTTTGCTACGGTTTTGTTTTGAAAAATATTTTTATTTGAATTTCTTCAGTATAATTTGATTTATATATATATAAGTATCTTATTTTAAAATTTAATTTGATTGATATAAATATATTATATATAACTCTAAATTGTTTAAGTTAATCGGAAATCCAATTCTTAAATGTTGTTAAAGGATGATTTCAATTATAAATAAAGCTAAATTTGGAATAAATATTTAAACTTGAATAATTGAATTGGGAAATTTTATTTGTATATTGTTCAACTGCATTCTCATACAACTTACCTAAATCATTCAGAAGTTGAATATGTAATTGGATAATATATAAGATAAATTGAATTTGTAAATAAAATTTGAGCGGTTATAACAAATGTTATACACTTAAATTTTAATTAGAAAATGTTAATAGAGATAAATAGAATAATAAGAAAAATGAAAAATAAATTTGTTTTGAAAGAATTAATAAATTGAAATTTGATCAACATATGAAAATACCTTGAATTTAAAAGAAATTAATAGATGTAAATTAATTTAAATCGAAACTTTTATGTTTTAAATTAATTTATATGGGTTAAATATATGTGATTAGATATATTAAGTAGAATAAATTTAACAATAATTTGTAACAAAGAAGAATTTAAATTGCTGAAAAATATGATTATAATAAAAGACTATTCAAATCTATGGTTTTAGAAATTGTAAATTTGAGATAATTGGATAATAAGATAATGAATTTAGAAATAGTTGAGATTGATTTTAGTGAAATCAAATGGATTAAATCAATTATTGAATATCAATTAATTTAAATTTGAATTTATATGGTTTAAATTAATTGTTATTCTGTATTTCAAATCTGTTTTCTTTCTGGTTGTTTCTATTCTCCTACCTCGTTCCTTTTCGGGGACGAAAAGTTTTGAGTGAGGGAGAGTGTACGACCCGTAAATTTCAACTGTTTTAATAACGTAATTAGTTGAAATTTTGCGAAATTTTAAAACGATAAAATTTTGAAATATAAATTTAATATTTGAAATGTGTTTAGTTAAACATAGCAACTGGTAAATTTTCGTCCGAAAATATGAAAGTTTATTTCACGCGTAAATTCACTTCAATTTAATCAGTTAAAAAGCGATGAAAATAAAATGTTTCGGAACCTAAATATTTTTACATAGAAAAATTTTAAACCATGTTCTGAGCAAGATTTCAGTTTGTCGTTTTTCAAAATTCGGACATCTTTGGCTCCGTCGTTCTTATTTTTCTACGTTTTTCTTGCATTGTCCACCAGTAGAAAAGTTCGAATTTTTATAATTCAATCGAACCACTAATATCTGTATACTGTTTCAATCGTCTCGTCATGCTGATCTCTGCGGTATATTTATTTCTGCGTTTTGAAGGCCGGTTCGCAGCGGAGTCCGTAAACGGTTAATCGTAACGGTCCGTCTTTTTAGCTCCTTGTGACCATTCATTTTTTCCACCGTTCAGAAGCCAATGGTCAGCAGCTTTAATTATTTCTTGGAATTCACGTACGACCTTTGGCTATTCCACTTATCAATATACTTTTTGGTTCCCTTCCATTCTCTCCCTGTCCATTTTATTTCCTTCTTTGCTATACCCATTCTTTTCTGTTGCTCATTCTCATACAAACTCCACCCACACATGCATCCATTCGTGCACGACCACCCTTACCAAATATTGCCAACCATCGTTCCCAACTGCACCTCCGCCTCCATGATTTTACCAGACGCCGATGCCTCAAAATCCTCTCGCGTGATAGCACCGCAACCCCAAGCGCCAAACTCCACTGACAACCGACACTCATGGCCGCCCGCAACCACTCCGACCAAACACCAGCTTCGTTCCGCCCTCCTCCATGGCTGTAACGACCCGTATTTTACGGATCGAAAAGTTTGTCAAAATCTGGAATTTTTAGTGTTGTTGAGCCATTTCAGATTTTAGGCAAAATATTGTTTAAGTCCTAGGTCGACTTTTTAGGTCGACATTTTAGGTCGACTTTTTAGGTCGACATTTTAGGTCGACTTTTTAGGTCGACATTTTAGGTCGACTTTTTAGGTCGACATTTTAGGTCGACTTTTTAGGTCGACATTTTAGGTCGTGGACGACCTAAGGATTTCCAGCCTATAAATACATGGTTCTACTTCACTTTTTGGGATCGGGATTTTGAAGCGACGAAGTGCTGCCATTTTGAGAGCTCAACTTCTACACTTCTTCACTTCTTTTCTCCACTCTAATCTAGTGCTTCCATCCATCCAAGTTGAAGATCAAATTGAAGAATCAAGAGCTTAGATTGAAGATCTTCATCCTTTGAAGTGAGATTTCTTCGTTTGAAGCGGATTCGTGATAGATCAAGCTTGATCCTTCGCTGTCCAGATCTGAAGCGTGTTGATTTGAGGTTGTTTAGGTGATTTGGTGAGTGGTGATTATCTCTCACATGGATCCAAAGAAGTATATCGGATCGTTGGCTTGATTTGGTGTTAAAATAGTGATTTCCATGCATTTTCCTAATCCTAAGTATAGATCCATATAGATTCATTGTTCATGATGATTTGGCATCCATTTTATCACATGTTAACCTATGCAAGTTCATTCATCAAGTTTATAAAGATATTGTTCATGTTTTCATGCTTGTTGGACTTTCAACTCTTTAATTACGAAAATGCCATTATTGTTATAATTGTTTGCTTAGATCATATTTGAATGTTTGATTGCTTGGATTAATGTTTGATTTGATTGATTGTTATGAATTAGATGATTGATGATTTGATTTAGACCGAAGATGATTCAAAAGCTAAGAGAAAGGCTCTTGAATTGGGAAAGCTGCTCGTGGCATATGTAGTGGGATGATGAAGCTCTTATGCATAGATTTGATGTGATGTTGAGATGAGGCTTTGCGAGGATGTGATGAAGCGAGGCAATCATGTGATGAAGACTTGGTTTAATCCAGACGGGATCATTCCAAGCATGTTGATAACTCGGTGAAATGGTTCGGGTTGAGGATAATGGATGGATATGAGAATAGTCGTCGAGGAGGATGACTAGGAGGCTTGGGTCTCATCGTTGTTGAAGGTTCTAGCATGCTCCAAGCAAGAGTACATGGGGACGCCCAAAAGACTAACCGTTGATGGTCGAGTACTCTGGGCAGATTCGATAATCCTAGGCACGGGTCACGACGACGTGCGGGAGTTATGTCTAGAACCGGGGTTTCCATTAGCCCTTGACGGATGGCTGAAAGAATGTGCCGGTCATTCAATTAACGGTGAAATCGAAGTAATGATAACAGTGATAGCCAGAGTCATGGATGTTTGGTTGTATCGTCATTCGGTCTCAAGAGCGGTATTTCCTGGGTGCTTATCTGACCTTGGTTTAGACCTTGGGATTTGTACTTGGAAAACATCGCTCTTGACTCGAGTGATAATTGCTTTACTTTAAATTGTATGCTTTGCTCTGCTTGCTTCTGCTTAGTGTGTGTCTGGGGGCTATCACTGTAGAATGAGGTTGGAGTGGGAGGGTTGTATTCCTATTCCTTTTCCTTTATGCTCTTTTGGTATGTTGTTAGTTAATTTACTGCTCACTAAGACTGTTGTCTGACTCAAGGCTTTATGTTTTTAATTCTTATTGCCTTGGGCTGTTCGTCCATTTTTGGGATGGGCAGACTAGGTAGCAGGTGACAGGTGTTGTTCTTGCTTCTCACGATGCTGATATCGAAGACGAGCTAGAGGGTTGCATATTATCTTCTTACTATATGTACTGGGTGTTCCGCTGTCTGTATTTTCTCTGAGTGTTGTATTGAGGCTTGATGTATTTTGATGACTTGACTATTCAGATGCTTGTATTCAACTATTATGAAGTTTTATTGATGAGATTCTATTCTGTGAAGCTTCACTATATATATATGTTCTATTGTATTTTGTCCATGCGTTGTGAGTAATACGATAGATTCTGCTGTTTTAATTTACCTTGACAATCGTCCATGGTCGCCTGGCACACTTTACAGTGCATTATCTCTAGATTCTGTGCGGGGGTCATGGGCGGTCGTCACAATGGCGGCAGCTCACGAAATTCCAACAAGTCGTGATCGAACCTACCTACCTTAGCATGCAATTCCTCTGCCTCGGCCATTGAAGCACCACCGCCGTATAACTTCCACATGCAACCCTTCCAGACGATCACCGATGCCATCAACAACCCAGCCAAGCTTCGGCATCTCCCATGCGTGAACAGCAGCCTCACCGACCGAAGCCTCGGCCTCAATTCCTCCGACCACTGCTGACCCAACCGCCATCGCTTCCCCTTTTGCGCCTAGCCTCTGTAACGACCCGTAAATTTCAACTGTTTTAATAACGCAATTAGTTGAAATTTTGTGAAATTTTAAACGATAAAATTTTGAAATATAAAAAATTAATATTTGGAATACGTCTAGTTAAACATAGCAACTGGTAAATTTTCGTCCGAAAATGTGAAAGTTTATTTCGCGCGTAAATTCACTTCAATTTAATCAGTTAAAAAGCGATGAAAATAAAATGTTTCCGAAAGCTAAATATTTTTACATAGAAAAATTCTAAACCATCTTCTGAGCAAAATGTTAGTTTGTCGTTTTTCCAAATTCGGACATCTTTGGCTCCGTCGATCTTATTTTTCAGTGTTTTTCTTGCACTTTCCGCTAATAGAAAATTCGAATTTTCATAATTCAATCATACCACTGATATCCGTATGCCGTTTTGTTCGTCTCGTTGTGCTGTGCTCCGCGGTATATTCGTATGTGTATTTCGTCGACCGATGGACGGCGAAAGCTACGAAAACGATTCCGTATCGGTATCCGTATTTAGTGCGTTTTGTTTCTCCTGTCTTTTCGTGTGTCCATCCTTCCAGCCTGATGCCTTTATTAAATTTTGAAACCACAGCTGTCCATTCACATTCATTACTCGGTCCAATTGGAGATTATACATGCATATTAATAAATGTCTGTTCGTGAAACGTGCCTTGATTCCTCTTCCACTGTCACTTGCTTTTCCCCTGAATGTTTTCTTTTTCCTCTCCTTCTTATTTTCATTTTGGTTGCTGAGCCTTTAAACTCCTCCCAGATCCAAACTCCACCATGCAAACTCTATTTTCCCAAGCAAAACCCATTTCCTTTTGCTCACGATTCCAACTGCCTTTCTCCCTATAACACACGCAGCTACACTCCTAGCCGAGCCCAGTCACCGCGCCACCATTCGCTAACCCAACCAACAACATCTCCGGCCAACCAAGCTCCCACCATTCTCCTCCCATCACGTCACCGAGCCGAGACTTCTCTGCACACGTGGCCGAACCCACTCCTTCCTCTAGCCCGACCCGCTCCGCCCTTCCCGAAGCGACCCATCGTCTTTAGCCCAGCAAAACCACCTGAGAGCCACCACGCCACCTCCGCCTTCATCCCCAAGCATCCACCTCGACCTCCACCTTCCACGTGTCTTCATGCCCCAGCCCAGGCGTCGCCATCCCCACCGAACGCCCACCACAACCACCATGGCCGAGTCGCCCTTCTCCCAGCCGATAGCCACCAACTCCGGCCTCCGCCCATTCACCCTACAGCTCACGCAGCCTAGCTTGTTCTTCCATCCTCCTTCCGCAGGCGACCAGCTTTGCCTCGTCATTTGGCTATCTCAGATCCGTGAGCAGCCGCCGCGTATCAACATCCCGTTCTCTTCCTAGCGTGCAGTAGTCTCCTCTTTCCCGATTGATGTTTTAGCAAGGTGAATACTTGTTGAATATTGTTATATGTACAGCTTTCATATATACATATATAGTTTGCAAAGTATATTTGGGTAGCAGTATTTTGAAAAAAAAAGAAAAAAAAGGACGCATACACTTTATATTAACTAAAATATAATAGTTTATAAACTTTTACTTCTGCTATAATATAAGTTTGTCTGTTGGATTCTTCACAGATAAGATAAAGGTTTATTTTATGTTATATTAGCTTATATATGCTGAATCTGTTTGTTTATAGATATGTATAAGCTTTTATATATATGTCAGCTAATTTGTTTATATATGTATATACCGTATTAAAGAAGTTATATAAGTATAAATGATTCTATCAAGTTATAATAGTTTATGGTACAGGATGTTGTTTATATTTGTAAACATTGAAGGTTGTTTGTATATTATTTGTATTTTACATATATATTTGGCATCTGTTGTTGTTATATAGATAATGTTATAGTGTATATATATCAGCCATGACTTGTTGTAGCTTTGCCTAGTGCATTTGCAGTTGCTTTATGAGTACAGTAAAGTAAACTTTCATACGTATATATGTAATAGTCTTGTATGATGTTAGCTCATACAAATTTTAAAAAAAATTGTAAGTATATATATATTTCAAAGTTATTATAGGTCAGTTTGGAAAATCTGATTTCACTGTCTTATGCAGTTAGACTACATGTTCACGATATCATATTTCACTCATGTTTTATCGGAATGGATTGATTCTATTTTTAAAAAAGAGTCGAAGTTACCTAGTTTATGCCCGTCAAATTTCAGTAAAATCCGGCATCGTTTGATTAATGGTCGAGGATCTGGAAGTTAGACTCAGGCAGCTATTCTTTTGTACTTAGAAATTATTTTACACTACTGCAAAC
The DNA here is from genome assembly GCA_030737815.1 of Allium fistulosum. Classification (NCBI taxonomy): domain Eukaryota; kingdom Viridiplantae; phylum Streptophyta; class Magnoliopsida; order Asparagales; family Amaryllidaceae; genus Allium; species Allium fistulosum. Next base: position 860,695,538 of record CM060907.1, read on the forward strand.
ACGACCTGAGTTCATGTTTGACGCATTGTATCTCTTCTGTCTTACGTCGGAATGTGTTGATTTTATTTTTAAAAAGGAGTCAAAGTTACCTAGTTTATGCCTGTCAAATTTCATTAAAATCCGACATCGTTTGATTAGTGGTCGAGGATCTGGAAGTTAGACTCAGGCAGCTATTCTTTTGTACTTAGAAATTATTTTACACTGCTGCAAACATGGCCTGAGTTCATGTTTGACACATCGTATATCTTCTGTCTTACGTCGGAATGGGTTGATTTTATTTTTAAAAACGAGACAAAGTTACCTAGTTTATGCCTGTTAAATTTCAGTAAAATCCGACATCGTTCGATTAGTGGTCGAGGATCTGGAAGTTAGACTCAGGCAGCTATTTTTCTGTACTTAGAAATTATTTTACACTACTGCAAACACGACCTGAGTTCATGTTTGACGCATCGTATCTCTTCTGTCTTACGTCGGAATGGGTTGATTTTATATTTAAAAAGGAGTCAAAGTTACCTAGTTTATGCCTGTCAAATTTCAGCCAAATCCGACATCGTTTGATTAGTGGTCGAGGATCTGGAAGTTAGACCCAGACAGCTATTCTTTTGTACTTAGAAATTATTTTACACTGCTGCAAACATGGCCTGAGTCTATGTTCGTGACATCGTAACTTTTCTCGTCTCTCGTCCAAAACAAGTGAATTTTTTGCAGTTTAAAATACAAGTTTTGATCTTTATTCATACCAAATTTCAGACCATTTCGATCTCGGTAGCATATAGAATTATATTGTTAAACTTTGACGTAGGACATGTTTTATTTGTTGCTATGTTGAATTTTTGATTTGATTTCATCGATTTCTGTTATCAGCTTTGATCGTTGAATTCGTGCCGATTTGTTTTGCTTGGATTCATAACTCAATCTCTATGTCTGTATCAATGTGCGTATCCGTGTCATCTTCTCGTGCATCTCTAGCCTCGAAAGGTGAGCAATCACTCACGATTAATGTTCTTATATTTATTAAATTTGATTTCAATTGAAACGACAATTGAAATATGCTGCTGTTAGTTATTTGTATTGCTATATCTATGCCATCATCTGTATCTGTTCACCTGTGACATCTAACACCCTTATCTGTTATTTATACTGATGATATATGCCTGTTACCGTTGTTATATTATTATCATATCTGTTATCACTCTGCAAGTTCCCTATTAGTATAGAATCACTATGGGTTGAAATGATACATACCCGAACAGACTTTAGAATAGGAGAAAATCGTTATGGGTTGAAATGATAAACCCATGCGATCTTCAAATTAAATTGAATTTGGGATTTCGGGTTGAAAAGATATATACCCGAATATATTTTAAATTGCGGATTGAAATGATAAATATCCGTATCACTTGACCATAGGATAGAAAATTATATACAGACACCGTTGGTCTATATATAAATGTTTTGAAAACATTTCTACGGTTTTGAAAGAAATATATGGTTTTAATAAATAATGATTTTAAAGATTTATTAAAGTTGATTTAATAAAGTTGATTTGAATCAATATGAAATATGTTTAAGTATTTATTTATCTATATTTTCAAATATAGAGTTTATAATGATTTGAAATTATATTTATTTAAGAATTATACTTAAATAAAGTTTGATTTGAAATTTATTAAATTTGAAATTCTAAAGATATGTTTTAACTTGAATTTGATTAAAAGTGACTTTAATGAATATTTCAAATGATATAAATTTAAATGGGATATTTTGTTTATTTAAATTTGTGAATTGAAGTTGTATTAGATGTTATTGAAATGTTGAATATTTAAAGCTTTGAAATATATTGAAATTGAAATGGCTTATTTTATGGTTTAAATATGAATTTGAAATCGATAGATTGAAATGGTTATTTAGAAACTGAATCAATTTGAAATTGATGATTTGAGATTGGATTAAATTAAAATTTTGGAATTCGAGTTAATTTGAATCGATTTGTGAAATTTGAGGAAACTATTTTATTTTATAAAGTAATTTTAAATTATATTTAAACTATTGATATTTTACTTCATAAATTATTTTAATATAAACTATTTTAATATAAATCATTTTTAATATAAATCATTTTATATTTTATTATATATACTAATTTTAATATCTAAACTGTTTAAAAGAAAAGTGTTATGATTTCCAAAATGCTATGGTTTCAAAGCTGTGATTTCCAAAGTGTTATGATTTTAAAAGACTTATGATTTCGAAAGCAATATAACTTTGGAAAGTGATATGATTTTGAAATGGATTTATTTAAAGGAAAAGTGATATCGTTTTTATATGGTTTTGAAATGGCAATGATATGTCGGTTTTGAAATATAACTATTTTGAAAATTTATTAAAGGACCATCGGTGTAATAATACATAGTTATTAAAGAGACCGGGATCGGATATGGACATACTCTCTGTCGATACTGAAACCACTTTAATAACTAATATACGCGGAGTGTCGATCCAGAACGAAGTGGATGGTTTTGGTGAACGCGTTGACTGAAGAAAGAGAACGATTTTGGATGACCCCTGACATGACTAAAACAGGAGCGGCGTCGGGCCATTGAGGATCGCCATCTCTAGCGGACACACTTCTTCGTTACCATATCTATTACTTTTGTGATTCGATTTGGGTGCACCCCTCGATTATGGGAGTGTTGTTTCGCGGTGTTGGGGTAGTAGCTGCTATGCCCAACATCAGTCCGGATCACGCAACTACTAGTATCCTAGTTGGTATTGCCTCATGTACCTTGTCATACTGATTATCCTATTCGCGACCACTACGATTTTGGTTTGTACCTTTAGTATATGGATTGCCCTCTGGTGACTTCCGGTTTTGGGGAAACTACGGTCTTTTATATGCTTTTGGGAATAAAAATGTGTTAAGGGTGGAATGGGCCATGACTTAACGCTATTTTGATATCGTACTTTACTGATTTGACATTATCTACTTAGCGTATTCTACTGTATATATAGATAGTTTAACGGATCCTTAGAGGATGGTTATCCCAAACATCCTTTGAGTTACTTGTATTTCAGTTGTTATTTCACTTGAGTTGGATTTATTGATATAAGAATGTTAATCCTGACTCGAGTGTTTTGTGTTGCTTTACGCTCAGGTCAGACTGAGTGATACAGTATTCGAGACTCACCTTTGGAGTTGGAGCTTCGCTTGGAGATCCAGCTATCTATCCAGCTTTTAGATATTCAGTTGATTCCAGTGATGTATTCTGATATTATATTTGACTATTGTATTCGGGACTTCTGTTGTATCTTGTTTAACTCTGTTATATATATAGTAGCTTCATGAACTACTATTCTTTTGTTTTCGCTGCATTATTATTATATTACTCTGTGTCTGTGTCTGTGATCTGTGATTATTTTATTTACTGTATATGTTGAGTTTTGCCAATTTAAATTAACAATCTATTGTTTTGAATCATTCAAGTCCGACATGTGTGGATTTATTGTCGATTTGAATGATCCAAAATAGTGGGTCGTTACAGTTGGTATCAGAGATTTGGTAGCTCTAGGCAAAACTTAACATATAGGGTAAATGTATTTACAGAATCACTCTCATTCGAGTTTCAATCTCTTCCTTTTGACTCGATTCCGTTGAATTTTGGAATGTTTCCTATGGTTCCAAAAATTCATTCGTGTCCCTCACTATTCGTCTTCTTTCAATTATAGAGCACCCCATAACTCCATTTTGAATGATATTTATAATAGATCGGCGGTCTCGCCAATCTTCGAATGATTTGTAAAGGGGTGAAACTCCTTTACAATAGGCATTGATTTACCAGAGATTTCTGTATCCTCGGTTTACGATGCTATCTATCTCCTGCTATACCTGAATTTTATTTCTTGAGATCGAATGTCGATTTACCTTGGAATTCTACAACGATCTTATTCTTGAAGTCACGGTCGACCCGGTTAAGGTTGCCCGCGATTTATATAAACTTATCAATCTTCCTACTTTGCTATTAATCATCATATCTTGTTTCGAACTTATCTTCAAACCAAATTTCTCTTTGATTTGAGTCTATCAAATTTGAAACCCTATCCTTATTTTGGAAATTCATTCCTGTATCGTCGAGCAAAGAAATGTATTTGTAAACTAATATGTATAAATGTTTTAATATATGCTGTGTTGTTTGAGTTGTTGATGTTGATTTGGATTTCCGATCGATTCGTCTGATCAACGCTATCGGTAGGATTTCCAAAACACTTGAGCAGAGCAAGCTGACACAATGTTGTTTTCAAATTTGGAAAATAAAATAAAGTTTGTATGATTTTACTATATATATAAGTATGAAATTTTCTTTAACCAAACTGTAATAAATTAATTGTTGGAGTGATAATATTTGATTATCATTTATTATTTTGTAAACAATTGACTATTGCAATATAAATAATTGAAGTTATAAACTTGGCTATAATGCAAATTTGAGATCTGAAATGTATTTAAATCAAGAATTTGAGAATTTAAATTTTTGGGTGATTTCAATTTGGTTGTTAAGTTTTAAAGTGTATAGTATTTAAAATATTTCAAATAGAAATCGTTTTCAAAGAATTTTAAAATGTTGAAATCAGTGCTCTTCTCTTTGTCGCTGGAAAATAATTTCGGTGATGGCGGCCGCATCATCGATGTAACGTCCCAGATTTTCACGCTCGAAAATCGACATCCATACTTTACATCGTACTCGAATGTCGTAGATTCGACCGTTCAAATCCGAGTCGCCGGAGCTTATAACAACATTAAGTAAATAACACAGCGGAATAAATGAATAATACATTGATATACAATATCTGATACAACAGAGTGATACAATGAATATCAATATACATCAGAGATATGATACAACAAATAGCAGCGGAAAAGAAAACGATAACATCAGCAGCGGATAATCTTCATCTTCAAAGACAAATCCAGAAATAGCTCGAACTCCCAATAACGAGGCACAAAGGTAAGCAAGTGCAGTCCGATCCAAAGACTGAACTGGCTCCAGATAATCTACTAAACCTGAATATCTGAAAAAAAACCCAACTCTAGACTGCTCGTGTAGGAAATTATGAGCACCCAGAGTTTAGGAAAGGAACAATAAACTCCGGATCAGTCATGGGACTGGTGTGAGCAACAAAAACAGTTTATCTTTAAAACAAATAGCAGAGAATTTTAAAGTCAATTCGCAATGCTTTTTGGAAAATGAGACTACCATAAGACCTCCCGCCACACACACAATGCAAACGCAGAATTGGAGGAGATTTCTTCTTATGATAGTCAAAGATGCTTACTACGCAAAATCAAATCATTTGATATTATTACTAGTGCATAGTGCAGAAAACAATTTCGAAAGTAGAATATAAATCTTAGCCAGCATAGACATTTCGCACTTATGCCTACTATAGCTACCATGTTCAATAGCAGGTTACCACCACATTCCATGGCAGGTAATACAACTAAAACCGTACAAAGTTCGTATTTGGAAGATGGATTTCCAACAAATGGTCAGGCTAAGGAACTTCCTATTCCACGAAAGAAACGTTTCTGGCGGGACGCTCCGAGAACCACACCGTTCTCTGCCAAACAAGGCCGGCAACCCCTTTTCCCAAGGGATAAAAGAAACCTCAGATATGCCACCCCCGGTCCTTTGGGACCTTTAACCGAGGCGCCTCGAATCCAACATCACACGTCATAAATAAAGTGTGTCCACATGAGTAAGTATCTGGGCTCCATACCATGATACTACCCTTTTTCCAGAAGGAATGGTCATACCCTAGAGGAGCTACCCCTGAAAACCTTGCCGCACGATTCCTGTTTCGACCATTACCGGGTTGTGAGGATCGACGAAGTCTCGTCCACAAAGCTACGCTTTTTCAAAAAGCCACGCTTTGGGTCAACAGATGATCAACCTATGATCACAAAGATAAATGATCAAACAAATGATCATATCACAAATGATCAAACACTGATCATCACACAGCAACACTCAGCATGCCACATTACCAAATTGGGATATATCGCTGATAAATTTCAACTACATAACCTCTGAGCTCGTACGTCTCAGAGAAGGGTGTTAAGCTAAGAGAATAAATTCTCCGCCACCAACAGAAATGTATTTGAAAGAAATCGGCTTTATATCTCAAAGTGTAATGTCAGACATGTAACCATATAAGTCTGTTCCGGGTTCGAACAGAACCGAAGGCACTTCTCACGAAGCCCTTGCAAATCCGGATAATTTCCAATCACGTCCGGACTTCCCGTCACAAAAAGAGTGATATAAATCTCTATACCGGAGCAACTCAGTGCAGAGACATTCGACAGGTTGTCCTTTCATTTTCGAAAATATCCGGTCTTCATCACCGGTCTTCAAATGCCATCCATATACGACGTATCACTATTCGGAATGGGTTATACGACCCAAAGGTCCTTTCCCGGCTAACCCGAATAGTCAGCGCAATTATAAAAAAAACATATGGATATGGGATTTCAATTAAGTCACAGCTTATTACCCAAAATCTTGCTTCAAATGGTTTAAACAAATTACCATTTTAATCTTTAAACAAAAAGATTCATTTTAACAGCCTTCAACGGTTTTAAACAATTTCCAGATTTTTATCTTTTAAACAAAAGATTCATTCACAGATTTTTCCAAATCAATTTCCCTTTCAATTTAACTCGTTAAATCTTTAAATCAAAGATTTAACTTATAGCTTTCAAAACAATTTCATTTCGAATGGTTTAAATAAAACATCATTTTAAATCTGTTAAAAATAACAGATTAAGTTCATAGCTTTCAAAACAATTTCATTTATAACTTGAGAAAATCCATTTTTCAATTCAGTCTTGAAATTCCTTTAATTAAACTGGAATTTCATTTCTTATCTGAAAGCTTTTATTCCTTTAAAACAAACAGTTTCATTTCATAAAATCTGATTCATTCATATGAGTTAAAGTTCTTGGGTTAATTCAAATTCTTAAATCAATACTTTTTAAAATGGTTTAACCCACATATAACTTGTACAGCATTTTTAATCCCTAGTTTCGAATTATAGGATTCAATTTCAAACTTGAATTCAAATTTAAATCAAATTATTTAAATTTTCAAAACTCGATTTAAGTTATTCAAAATAACTTTTATCTTTGAAATTCCATTTCAAAAGCTTTTCATATAAAACCCCAAATTTCAATTTCAAAAACATCAAATTAAATTATCTGTGACTTAACTGATTTCCACGTGAAATCCATATTTGTGTGTGTAAAAGTGTAGTCCAGGGGTTTCACACAGTAGTGCAACATCATACAATCATCACAGATCAGAATACAGAAATAAAATTTGATAAGCGATATAAATTATAACGCTTATCGTTCATGCACATACCACAGATATATAAATATCACAGATAATAAATTACATCACAGATAATTTATCACAGATCACAACATAAATCAGGGTGTATCACAAAGCATCATATATCAGGGATATCAAACAATCAAATCATCCAATAGAATTCAAATATTCATAAGTGAGATCAATCAATATTTGATTTTTTTATTTAATTTATACTAGAATTATTACTTATGAATAAATTACTAATCCTGGTTAATTAATCATTAATTACAAATCCATTTGATTAATTACTCTCTAATCAGTTATTAATTTACCTTTACTTTATAATTAATGCTCTGATTTGTTATCCTTAATTAAATTCAATAAGTGATTATCCTAATCACTTATATTAATAAATCACAAATTAATTACTTTGAGTAATCATCCTTTAATTATTGTCATTAAATCAATTCTTTAAATTAATTATCTTAATTAATTAACTCTTAATTACTTATTCCTTAATTAATTACTTTAATTAATTCAAAACTGATTTATATTTATCTCGATTGCAGATTCAGTTTAAAACTACTTTAAATTTTCAAATTTTGAATTCAACAAAACTTGAATTCATATTTTAAATTTTTGTTTAAATTTTTGATCTGAAAAATCCAAATTTCTTTTTAAAACTTTAAGATTCAAAATTCCATTTGAATCTAACCTCACACTAGTTTAAATTTGGTTATAACTAGCTTACCATTTAAATTTATTTAAATTTGCTTTAAATTAAAAGCTACAGGCAGTTTTATATAAACCTGTAACCAAACCAGCTCAACCCGAGATCGAAGCAACGTGCTTCGAGTCGCACCCTTCCCTGCTTCGAGTAAACACTCGAATGACCCTAGCCTCCCCTTTTACTTCAAGAAAATAATCAAATCTCCCGTGCTTGGCTTCGAGCCTCCCCTTTCTTCCCCAAAACTGACACACGACATTCTTCTTCTCCTACAACCCCAACACCTCTAATCGCTGATACACGCGATGCCTTCGTGCACGTGCACACGAACCCCAGCCACCTCCGGTCGAGTCGCCACCCACCACCAAGTCGACGTTGGCCCACTCGATCACTCCCACTTTCCAGAAACCCAATACCACTTAAAAATCGAAATCGAACCCTTCAACACCAGCTGAAATTAAACCCGATCAACAACTCCTCTTGCCGCCGACGATCTCGACTACCTGGAAATACGCCGCTCTGGCCAGAAGTACACCGATCCACCACAAAACAATTGCCACAGGTGCGATCGCCCAAATCGCCATGGATATGACGTAATTCACTCGCGACTTTGACCTTCATAATACAGAGTTTAAACCCTATTTTGATTCCCGTCTCAAAAACAATGAATATAAAATTTTGCTTGCATTTTTCCCTCAACCCTTGATCGTACTTGCACCACCATGCTAAGTTCCAACCATCGAAAACCGGCCGATCACCAGAAAATCGCTATAACCCTTCCTCCGTTCAAACAGCCCATACGACCTCAAATCGTAATTAAAAAAATCTGATTTTCGTTTTAAAAATCTTAATTTTGAATAATGATTCAGTACATAAACATGAATCAATATAACTCAAAATTTTATTTATTTCATTATATAAGTTTTCACTACAAACTTCCTGACTACAGAAAAATTCTAAACTTATTTTGCTTAATCATATTTTCATAAGCTAGATGAATTTAAAACTTAACCAGTTTGTTTTAAATCCAAAGCTTCAAAGTTTTCATAAAAAAACTTAAATTTTGTTTATCTATAAAACTCTGTGATCAAGTATGAACAGAGAAACATAATTTCAAGAATGCAGATTCAATTTCATTCCTACTTCTAGATGCAGGCATCATCAAACAAGCTTCATTATCACAGAAATTATTTAAGCAACAAATTATTAACCTACTTAAAATTTTAAATCAGTTGTTTACTCACAAATATCAAGAAAACAAAACAGGTTAAGCACAAAAAAAAAAGATAAGAGTTGCTCACCTTGATGGGAAGAAAGAAGAACAGAGATCTGGAAATAATTTTCCTTTGCTCTGATTTGTTACATGGATTTGAAAGAAAAAAAACTGATCTGTACTTGCTTATTCTATTAGCTCTTGAATCTGATGCTTTGATTTTTTTTGAATTCCCATTTGTTTTTGTTTTGATCTCTTTCTTTTGCTTGATGTTCCTTTACTCCATTCCAGAGAAAACTACTCACTGGAAAAACTGAAGCTCCACTCTTTTTTCCTTTGTTGTTTTAAATTGAAGTTTGTTTCAGTATTTATTTTTTTTCTTAGCTTCGAATGAATAAGACTGAGTGAAAGGTTTGATATATATAAAATAAAGAGTACTAGTTGATGTATTTTATTTGTACAATAGCGTGATTATCAGTTTGCTTGTGCCAGCATTAAATGCTTTGCATTACGGCTAATAGTTACCTTGGGTATGGCTGAAGGTGCTTTCCATTAAATGCTTTGATATTTTGTTGACTAGCCTGTTTTCTTGGTGGCTGATATGATACTAGTGAGTACAAATGTTTCTAATTCAGTTTACATGAATCAAGATGAAATTAGTTAATATATTTTGTTTTCAAGTCTACATACTTATGGTTTTATATAGCTCTTCTTTGTGGCCGAGATAATACGAATTGGTGGCTGCTGCATAATTTTGTATTGGTTTATAGATATGTTTATTTGTTTTATTACTTTGCAATGTTATATATTGTTATGTTGTCTTCTTTTGTTTTGTGGTTTGCAATTCAGTTTGTATTTGTTCAAGTTGTATTTTCTTTTTACTTTGTTTTTATTCCTATTTTATTCTATACGTTGTTTGTTAGAATTTATATAAGTGTTACTTTTTATTTTTATAGTTCATCTTTTATATATATATATCTATCTATTTGAATTTGTCAAATTTATTTTCTATTCCTAGTTTAAATATTTATCGTTATCTTACTCATTTTTAAATTCTATTTATAACTTAATATTTATTATCTTATATTTAATTTGTAAATTCATTTTATTATTAATCATAAATTTTAATATTTAATATTATTATCAATCATTTATTTATAATTTAAACTCAAGTCAAATATATCTATATATTTATTATTTTCAAATTCACTTATTATTTGAATCGGGGAAACTCGAATCAATTTATCAATTGATTTTACAAATTTTTATTCAAAAATTTATTTAATTAATCAATTTAATTCAAAAATTCAATAAATTATAAATTTAAATAAATTTAAATTTCAGGGTCGTTACAAACTTCCCCCCTTAAAAGAATTTCGTCCTCGAAATTCGAAGGCACGAAAATATCGAAGAGATGGACAGATTCGATCTCCTATAATTCCTCAAACTTACGATATGAATTCCAAACTAAAGTCGGAATATCTCCCTTCGGGCTTCGATTTACCCAAGAAATTATAATAGAATTTCAAATTTGGTTTAAACGAGATCGTTTTATCGATTCAATTCAATTTAGCCTTCATATTCTATTAATCAATTTAACTTTAATTTAAAATTTCCAATTTCAAATTCATTAAGGTTTAAATTAAAAAGCTGATAAGAAATCGATGAAAATACGAAATAAGGATTTTCTACGACGATTCGTAGGGCCATCATCACACTGAAACTTCTTCTTGTAGCTGATACAAAGAAATCAAAAGAATTTGGAATCGAATCAAAGGAGCTTGATAAGAAAGTTATTTCCACTGTTGTAGGGTATTGACATTGGTAGTCGTATTCCCCTCCCCTATCTCGTCCTCTTCTTGTACTCATACTCACTATCAGTGGATAGTAAGAGAATTTACTGAGACGTTCGAACAGATATCTTAGGGATTACTCATTCTAGAGTTTACTTCACTCTATCTCTAATGAGCTACTTAACGTGTTACACTCCTGAGCTAAAGTTCAACCTTAGCTCTGATACCAAATGTAACGTCCCAGATTTTCACGCTCGAAAATCGACATCCATACTTTACATCGTACTCGAATGTCGTAGATTCGACCGTTCAAATCCGAGTCGCCGGAGCTTATAACAACATTAAGTAAATAACACAGCGGAATAAATGAATAATACATTGATATACAATATCTGATACAACAGAGTGATACAATGAATATCAATATACATCAGAGATATGATACAACAAATAGCAGCGGAAAAGAAAACGATAACATCAGCAGCGGATAATCTTCATCTTCAAAGACAAATCCAGAAATAGCTCGAACTCCCAATAACGAGGCACAAAGGTAAGCAAGTGCAGTCCGATCCAAAGACTGAACTGGCTCCAGATAATCTACTAAACCTGAATATCTGAAAAAAAACCCAACTCTAGACTACTCGTGTAGGAAATTATGAGCACCCAGAGTTTAGGAAAGGAACAATAAACTCCGGATCATTCATGGGACTGGTGTGAGCAACAAAAACAGTTTATCTTTAAAACAAATAGCAAAGAATTTTAAAGTCAATTCGCAATGCTTTTTGGAAAATGAGACTACCATAAGACCTCCCGCCACACACACAATGCGAACGCAGAATTGGAGGAGATTTCTTCTTATGATAGTCAAAGATGCTTACTACGCAAAATCAAATCATTTGATATTATTACTAGTGCATAGTGCAGAAAACAATTTCGAAAGTAGAATATAAATCTTAGCCAGCATAGACATTTCGCACTTATGCCTACTATAGCTACCATGTTCAATAGCAGGTTACCACCACATTCCATGGCAGGTAATACAACTAAAACCGTACAAAGTTCGTATTTGGAAGATGGATTTCCAACAAATGGTCAGGCTAAGGAACTTCCTATTCCACGAAAGAAACGCCTCTGGCGGGACGCTCCGAGAACCACACCGTTCTCTGCCAAACAAGGCCGGCAACCCCTTTTCCCAAGGGATAAAAGAAACCTCAAATATGCCACCCCCGGTCCTTTGGGACCTTTAACCGAGGCGCCTCGAATCCAACATCACACGTCATAAATAAAGTGTGTCCACATGAGTAAGTATCTGGGCTCCATACCATGATACTACCCTTTTCCAGAAGGAATGGTCATACCCTAGGGGAGCTACCCCTGAAAACCTTGCCGCACGATTCCTGTTTCGACCATTACCGGGTTGTGAGGATCGACGAAGTCTCGTCCACAAAGCTACGCTTTTTCAAAAAGCCACGCTTTGGGTCAACAGAAGATCAACCTATGATCACAAAGATAAATGATCAAACAAATGATCATATCACAAATGATCAAACACTGATCATCACACAGCAACACTCAGCATGCCACATTACCAAATTGGGATATATCGCTGATAAATTTCAACTACATAACCTCTGAGCTCGTACGTCTCAGAGAAGGGTGTTAAGCTAAGAGAATAAATTCTCCGCCACCAACAGAAATGTATTTGAAAGAAATCGGCTTTATATCTCAAAGTGTTATGTCAGACATGTAACCATATAAGTCTGTTCCGGGTTCGAACAGAACCGAAGGCACTTCTCACGAAGCCCTTGCAAATCCGGATAATTTCCAATCACGTCCGGACTTCCCGTCACAAAAAGAGTGATATAAATCTCTATACCGGAGCAACTCAGTGCAGAGACATTCGACAGGTTGTCCTTTCATTTTCGAAAATATCCGGTCTTCATCACCGGTCTTCAAATGCCATCCATATACGACGTATCACTATTCGGAATGGGTTATACGACCCAAAGGTCCTTTCCCGGCTAACCCGAATAGTCAGCGCAATTATAAAAAAACATATGGATATGGGATTTCAATTAAGTCACAGCTTATTACCCAAAATCTTGCTTCAAATGGTTTAAACAAATTACCATTTTAATCTTTAAACAAAAAGATTCATTTTAACAGCCTTCAACGGTTTTAAACAATTTCCAGATTTTTATCTTTTAAACAAAAGATTCATTCACAGATTTTTCCAAATCAATTTCCCTTTCAATTTAACTTGTTAAATCTTTAAATCAAAGATTTAACTTATAGCTTTCAAAACAATTTCATTTCGAATGGTTTAAATAAAACATCATTTTAAATCTGTTAAAAATAACAGATTAAGTTCATAGCTTTCAAAACAATTTCATTTATAACTTGGGAAAATCCATTTTTCAATTCAGTCTTGAAATTCCTTTAATTAAACTGGAATTTCATTTCTTATCTGAAAGCTTTTATTCCTTTAAAACAAACAGTTTCATTTCAGAAAATCTGATTCATTCATATGAGTTAAAGTTCTTGGGTTAATTCAAATTCTTAAATCAATACTTTTTAAAATGGTTTAACCCACATATAACTTGTACAGCATTTTTAATCCCTAGTTTCGAATTATAGGATTCAATTTCAAACTTGAATTCAAATTTAAATCAAATTATTTAAATTTTCAAAACTCGATTTAAGTTATTCAAAATAACTTTTATCTTTGAAATTCCATTTCAAAAGCTTTTCATATAAAACCCCAAATTTCAATTTCAAAATCAATTGAAATTAAAATTTTCAATTTCAAAAACATCAAATTAAATTATCTGTGACTTAACTGATTTCCACGTGAAATCCATATTTGTGTGTGTAAAAGTGTAGTCCAGGGGTTTCAGACAGTAGTGCAACATCATACAATCATCACAGATCAGAATACAGAAATAAAATTTGATAAGCGATATAAATTATAACGCTTATCGTTCATGCACATACCACAGATATATAAATATCACAGATAATAAATTACATCACAGATAATTTATCACAGATCACAACATAAATCAGGGTGTATCACAAAGCATCATATATCAGGGATATCAAACAATCAAATCATCCAATAGAATTCAAATATTCATAAGTGAGATCAATCAATATTTGATTTTTTTATTTAATTTATACTAGATTTATTACTTATGAATAAATTACTAATCCTGGTTAATTAATCATTAATTACAAATCCATTTGATTAATTACTCTCTAATCAGTTATTAATTTACCTTTACTTTATAATTAATGCTCTGATTTGTTATCCTTAATTAAATTCAATAAGTGATTATCCTAATCACTTATATTAATAAATCACAAATTAATTACTTTGAGTAATCATCCTTTAATTATTGTCATTAAATCAATTCTTTAAATTAATTATCTTAATTAATTAACTCTTAATTACTTATTCCTTAATTAATTACTTTAATTAATTCAAAACTGATTTATATTTATCTCGATTGCAGATTCAGTTTAAAACTACTTTAAATTTTCAAATTTTGAATTCAACAAAACTTGAATTCATATTTTAAATTTTTGTTTAAATTTTTGATCTGAAAAATCCAAATTTCTTTTTAAAACTTTAAGATTCAAAATTCCATTTGAATCTAACCTCACACTAGTTTAAATTTGGTTATAACTAGCTTACCATTTAAATTTATTTAAATTTGCTTTAAATTAAAAGCTACAGGCAGTTTTATATAAACCTGTAACCAAACCAGCTCAACCCGAGATCGAAGCAACGTGCTTCGAGTCGCACCCTTCCCTGCTTCGAGTAAACACTCGAATGACCCTAGCCTCCCCTTTTACTTCGAGAAAATAATCAAATCTCCCATGCTTGGCTTCGAGCCTCCCCTTTCTTCCCCAAAACTGACACACGACATTCTTCTTCTCCTACAACCCCAACACCTCCAATCGCTGATACACGCGATGCCTTCGTGCACGTGCACACGAACCCCAGCCACCTCCGGTCGAGTCGCCACCCACCACCAAGTCGACGTTGGCCCACTCGATCACTCCCACTTTCCAGAAACCCAATACCACTTAAAAATCGAAATCGAACCCTTCAACACCAGCTGAAATTAAACCCGATCAACAACTCCTCTTGCCGCCGACGATCTCGACTACCTGGAAACACGCCGCTCTGGCCAGAAGTACACCGATCCTGTAACGACCCAGAATTTTTGATAATTAAAATTCGAATATTTAATTAATTTTAAATACTGATAAGTAGAATTAAGAAGTCGAATAATTTATTATTCGAATATTGGATTTAATTTGGTCAATTTAATCGATAATTTAATGTTTGAAATTCCAGACTTACTTGAAATCTGGATTAAATGTGATTGAAAATGATTTGTAAGATTTTATTTGATCATAATGGAGTTATAGAAAGGTTTTAGAACTTTTAGAATTGAATTTGGAGTTAAATTGTGAAAATTGAATATTTTAATATTTAATTATCGACTGTAAAAATAGCCAATTTTTGGACAGTCTCAGAATTGAACGAGACCAGTTCCATTGGATCCGTAATAGTTAGTTATTATCGGATTTTAATTTTCGTAGCAATCGGAGTTGTCGATTGACCGTGGCAGCTCGAAACGCATCGATATCGTTTTAATTTTAAATCGTCGAGTTAAAATAGTCATTTTTCAAAAAGTCTCGGATTTCGACGAAACCAGTTTCATCGGATCCGTAATGTGATATTATTGTAAGATTTCAAATTTCAAGTCGATCGGGTTTATCGTTTGTCCGACGCAAGCCAAAACGTATCGAAATCGGTTTAAATCGATTTGATTTAAAGTTGACTGTTTATTTCCGTAACTCGCACAGATGACCGAATTAGCCTCCGAAACACCTTCCATTGTGTTCGGAATGCGGGGTAAACCTTACGAACGTCAGGCGGCACGTGTGATTTGGAGATCGTTTGGAAAAGTCGTTTTAAAATAAATTTAATATTATTATATATATACATATATATATACGTTGTTAAGCAAACCCTTGCCCTAATATCTTCAGCCGCCTCCCTCATTATCAATGGCCGAAAACGTCCCAACTTCTCCCTCAAATCCCGACTAATCCATCAACTATTACCGGAAATGTTTAACTAACAAATTGTGAATCTAAGTGAAGGCTTTAAATCTATACGGTCGAGATCTTGTATTTCGTGATGGATCGTCAGATTTTCCAGCTTGAAACCAGTCGTTCGCGTGCGTTTTTCTGGTGGTAGGTGCGACCGAGTCGCATGTGACTCTAGCTGAAGGGTGGTGGCGCGACGAGCTTTTGAATGGAGGTGGCCGATCGTAGTGAAGGTGAATGATGGTAGCGCGAGCATTAGGTTTAAGGGGCGGCCGTAGTTGGGTTTCGAACAACCTGGGTTGTCGCGTGGGGAAGAAGATAGGAAACTCGGTCCAGATCTGCCTTGATTAAAACGAACGGTGATGATCTGATGGGGTTTAAAATAATTAAAGAAATTGTAATTTAATTTTATTATAATTCATGAATGTTTAACATATCATATCTTGTTCATACGAGGTTGAAAAATTACGAAACAAGTTGCGTTGTCTTCGTTTTGTCGAGTACTACGCGATGCAACTGATTTGGAAGCGATTGGAGGCAGTGAAAATTTCGGGTAGAATTAAATGCGCGTTTAATTTTATTCGAAATAAAAAGCTGAAACAGAATTGAAATCAAGGTGAGATCTTCTCACTCAGATTTATAATTGAATTGCAGTTATTGATTGATTTGTTTGAATGTGCTATTAGATATGATAGGATATATCTATATATATATAGCAGTATATACATATTGGCATATGTATATATTGGATTGATGATTTCCCGCCTCGTATAGCGGATGAGACCCTATTGCGCCGTTAGTAAGCGGATTTATAAAAACCTATATACCGCGATAATTCCGTACTGGAGCGGAATTGGTATTGTGCTAACATCTGTGGATGCAGGGAAACAGGTTGGAGGGATCCGACTGGATTCCTCACCGTATTGATTATTTACAGATATTTTGATATATTCTGTTATCATATGATGATATATGATATTTGACTGTTGTGATGGACTGATTGGTGTTGTTGCATCATCGGATTCAGTTTTGAAATGTAAAAATAACGACTTTTATTTTAAAAAGATTTTAAAGTGATTTTTGAAAATACACGTTTTATGGGATTTTTGAAGTGATTTATTTTAAATAAATAAACGTTCAAATTTTAAAGTTACAAAAATTTATAGATTTGGGAAATATAACCGAAAAGTTATTTTTGGAATAAATAGTTGACTGATTTATGAAATGGTTTAAATTGAGATTTTTAAATTTCTGTAAACGGTTTATATAAAAGATTTATGAAATTGATATCCACAAAATTAAGAATGGTGAAATTATAAAATGAGTTTTTATAAGTGTTAAAAATGAAATATTATGGAATCCGTAAGTGAATGAAATTTATAGATTTATAAATTGTGAAGTTGAAAATGAATGATAAGTATTAACTTATAATATGGACTTGTGATATTTATATCGAGTATAACTCGAATTTGTTAATAAAGAAGATTTATAAATCGAAGTTGTTAGAAAATGGAAATCGAATTTATAAACGTTGTTTTATAAATTCAAAAATCAATTAAATTTGATTGATTTTAAATATAGAGATTATTAAGGGAATTTTATCCACGATTTTGGACAGTGGATAATTCTTGGAATAAATGTGTAGAAAATATTGGAATGGGGCTAGTGAAGTATATTCACGATTTTGGACAGTGAATATATTGTTAAGAAAAATGGTTATGTTTGGGAAAGCGATATTATGAAATGAAGTAATTGTTTTAAAAGATGTTTTAAAACGTGATAAGTATCGAATACATAGATTTCAACATTTATTGTTGAAATAGACGTTTTCGAGAAATAAGGAAATGATGGACTATAACACTGTTGTTATAGTAAATGATTTCCGAAAGGAAATGTTTTAATGTAGTATTGGGATTTATATATCTATCTAAATTCGAATCCCTATACTAGTGATTTTGAGTCGTCGTAACGATGTTTTACGTAACATTCGTTTTGACTCAAAAAAAAAATGTGTTTAAAGATAATGATTTCCTTAAAAAATGAATATATACTTAATTTTGATTTAAGTATATCGAATATTTTCAAATGTTGAAAATAAATGATTTGTGAAATACTTATTTTTAAATAAGTATGGAAATGCTTTTCCAATATGAAATGAACTGTTTTGAGATTTTATCTTCAAAGATAAAATGAAATGTGGAAATTGATTTGAAATTGTTTTCAAATGGTTAAGTGTGGAAATAATATATCTAGTAAAGATATTTTTGGAAATTAAATAATTTGGAAAATTATTTGGAATCTGATGATGTTGCGCATCTTTATTGATAGTTAAATAACCGACTATCAATAATTACCTTTAGATAGGTATTTGTTGTGAATTGGATGAATTTGAATGCCACACTTATTTTTGAATAAGCGCTCACTATTCGGGTTAACCAGGAAAGGACCATGGGGTCGTATAACCCATTCCGAATATGTGATACGTCGTTATGAATTGCATTCGAAGACCGGTGTTGAAGACCGGATATTTTTGAAAACGGAAGGATTACCGTCGAGTTACTCTACATCGGCTGATCTCCGGTTTAGAGGTTTTATCATCCTTAGTGACGGGAAGTCCTGACGTGATTGAAAATTATCCGGAATTGCAAGGGCTTCGTGAGAAGTGCCTTCGGTTCTGTTCGATCCCGGAACAGACTTGTATGGATTGTGTGTCTGACGTTACAATTTGAGATATAAAGCTGATTTCTTTCAAATACATATCTGTTGGTGGCGGAGAATTTATTCTCTTAGCTTAACACCCTTCTCTGAGACGTACGAGCTCAGAGGTTATGTAGTTGAAATTTATCAGCGATATATCCCAATTTGGTAACGTGGCATACTGAGTGTTGCTGTGAAATGATCAGTGTTTGATCATTTGTGATATGATCATTTGTTTGATCTTATATCTTTGTGATCATAGGTTGATCATTTTGTTTGACCCGAAGCAGGGCTTTTTGTAGAAAGCGTAGCTTTGTGGACGAGACTTCGTCGAGCCTCACACCCCGGAAATGGTCGAAACAGGAATGTTGCGGCAAGGTTATGAGGGTCGCGCCCTTTAGGGTATGTCATTTCCTTCTGGAAAGGGGTGGTATCATGGTATGGAGCCCAGATACTTACTCATGTGGATACACTTTCTTTATGATGTGTGATGTTGGATATCGAGCGCTCGGATAAAGGTCCCAAAGGACCGGGTGATGACATATTCGTGAGTTACCTGTTACAGGGGTAACCCGGCCTTGTTTGGCAGAGAGCAGTTTGTCTCTCGGGACGTCCAGCCAGAGGCGATCCTATTCGGCAGAAGGAAAGGAAGTTCCTTAGCCTGACCATTTGTTGGAAATCCATCTTCCAAATACGGAACTTGTACGGTTTTAGTTGTAGAACCTATCATTCACTTATGGTGGCGCCCCACTGTTTGGATGGTAGCTATAGTAGGCATAGTTCGAAATGTCTATGCTGGCTAAGATTAATATTATACTTTCGAATTGTTTTCCACTATGCACTAATAATAATAATTCAATGATTGGCGTAGTAAGCATCTTTGACTATCATAAGAAGAAATCTCCTCCAATTCTGCGTTTGCATTGTGTGTGTGGCGGGAGGTCTTATGGTAGTTTCATTTTCCAAAAGCATTGCGAAATTACTTTAAAGTTGTCCTGTTGTTTATTTTCTTTGTGAAAAATAACTGTTTTACGATCTCACACCAGTCACCATGACTGACTCGGAGTTTATTGTTCCCTTCTAAACTCTGGGTGCCCACCAATTTCCACACGGGCAGCCTAGAGTTAGGTTATCAGGATATTCTGGATATTCTGGAGCTTTGGAGATGAGCTGGATGGCGAGACGTAGTATTTGTATCTGATATATTTATTCCGCTGTGTATTCTGTATGAGGACAAGTTATATAACTGTCCATTGTTGTATATTGACTCTGATGATTGATGTATGTATAAACTGATATAGTCCTTTGTTTTAAAAGACTAGTAATTATCTATTGTATATTGTTCCGCTGCGACATGTGAGATTCTGATATTGTTTCTGTTCTGATGTTGTTCTTTTGTTTCTTCTTTCTCTTTTCTTCTATCTTTTCTTCTACCTCTTCTTTTAAAACCCTAATGGTTCGGTTTTTCGTTCACCTTGAGTAAATAGATGGAGATTAGTGTCTATTCAAGGGGTACGGAAAAGCGGGTTATTACATTTGGTATCAGAGCATATGGTTAAGCGACAACCCTGCTCTGTTGGGTGTTACTCATTAGAGATAGAGCCAGTAGTACTCTAGAATGAGTTGAGTGTAATAATAGATACGAGTGCGTATTTGTTAGTGAATATAAAATTGTTTTATATTGTGATGATTGGTTTGTTGAGTGGTATATGGATTCTGGTCGGTATTGTCCGTACAACTCTATCGATAGGGATCTCTAAACACTTATATAGAACAATTCGGCACGATATTGTTTTAAAATTGGGTAAATGAAATAATTTTACCATGATTATATTTTGTATATAAAGAAATAATTTTTCAGAATTATTAAAGTATATATATGGATTGGTTGTTTGGTTGTTAAAATGTATACATATACAAGTTAATTAAAATTGTTTGAATAAGTTGAATTAAAACAACAATTGTGAAAGAGAAAAATATATAAGAGAATGAATTATAAATATGGAGTTATAATTGATATGATTTACAATGATAAAATAATCTTATATATAAATAGTGAAATTACAAAAGTAAAATATTTGTAATGAGATTTATAAATCAAGGAAATTTTTGAAAGAATTTAAGCACTGATTTCACTATTGTTGCTGGGAAATAATAAGGGTGATGACTGCAGCATCATCAGTATCATTTTCGAGTTTCTGTGTGATTGATTTGCTACCATAGTAAATTGGAAATTGAGGTTTTGTTGTGATAAACAAATTTGAAAATTAAAGTCCAAATTTAAATATGGTAAATATAAGTGAAATAAGATTTATACTTATGATATGAGATAATAGATTTAACTTTGATAAAGTTAATGAATTTGAGTAGCATAATGAAATATGATGTGAAATTTAACTAAAAGAAAGTCAAATGTGATATAAATTGGGATGATTGATGAAATTTGACCTTGGTAAAAGTTAAATAGGATTAAAAATTTGAATTTGGATTTATAAGTGAAAACTTGAGTTAAGTTAAACAAATGATGTTTAATTGGAATATAACTTAAGTAATGTTGAAGTGAAGTTTATTTTGATATCAAAGAAATTAATAAAGTGAATTTATTAAATGAAGGTGAACTTGAGTTATATAAAATTCAATTTTATTTGTTAAAATGAATTAGCAATTGAATTAATAAATGGATTGAATGTCAATCAATTGAATATAAATAATTGATATGAAGCAATGAATATAAGTGTTAATTCATTAGAAGCTAAAGGAATTGAATAATTGAATGGAAATCAATTTAATATCAACAAATTGAAACTTAAAGTGTTGAACCAAATTGAATGTAAAGAAATGTAAATTGAATAAATTTGGTTATGATTGGTTATACATTGGTTGTTAGATTGATTGTTAGTTGATTTCGTGTAATTCATTAAGGGTTAATGAAATTGAATCGACAAATTGGAAGCAAAGTGATTAAATTCAAATTGATAATATGTAAATTTGAATGGAAATGAATTTGATTCAAATTGAAAATGAACCAACATGAATGTAAATTAGTGAATGTAAACTAATTGGAAACAAATGAATGAATGTTAGTTAAATCCAATATTAGCAAATCAAATGTGAGTAAATTGAAAACCAATTCATTGAATGTTAATGAGAAATAAAAGTAAACTGATTTGGTTATGAATTGGTTGGATGATTGTTGGATGTTTATTGGATGATGATGGTTTGATGGTTGCATTGTTGCTTCTGAATGCATTTGTTGTTTGTTGCATTTGCTATGTTGACATATGTAGTTATTATGTTGCTATATGATGTATATTGACTATATTTTCATATCTACATGTTCTCATATGGTTTGTTGAGTATTTAGTAGGTGCG
The DNA here is from genome assembly GCA_030737815.1 of Allium fistulosum. Classification (NCBI taxonomy): domain Eukaryota; kingdom Viridiplantae; phylum Streptophyta; class Magnoliopsida; order Asparagales; family Amaryllidaceae; genus Allium; species Allium fistulosum. The sequence continues at coordinate 860,717,837 of CM060907.1, forward strand.
GATGGCGTTGCTTCGCATTTGGAGCTCGCTTTCGCGCTATATTAGCCGTATACGCTCGCTAAATAAATAATAAGGTACATATCTCGGATTAAATATCGTACTTTTACATTTTTTCCCTACGGGATGCCTCATCACTTGATGGGATGTATATTTGTGATATATATACACTGTCATTTTTTTTTCGGATCGAGCCGCGCAAAGGAGACGCTGGCGAAATTTTTCGAAAATTTAAGGCGTTAGAATATTTTTGAGAAAATGAGAAAATTGGAAAATTTTGAAAACTTAGTAAAGTTTTTGTAAGAAGTTTAACTATTGGATTTCTGAAAAAGTTAAACATTTAAGAGATTTGTAAATCTAATTTGAACGGTTTGTTTTGGAAAGTTAATAGATTTTGTATCTTCTTCTTACTTGGTAATTTCGAGGACGAAATTCTTTTAAGGGGGGAAGTTTGTAACGACCCAGAATTTTTGATAATTAAAATTCGAATATTTAATTAATTTTAAATACTGATAAGTAGAATTAAGAAGTCGAATAATTTATTATTCGAATATTGGATTTAATTTGGTCAATTTAATCGATAATTTAATGTTTGAAATTCCAGACTTACTTGAAATCTGGATTAAATGTGATTGAAAATGATTTGTAAGATTTTATTTGATCATAATGGAGTTATAGAAAGGTTTTAGAACTTTTAGAATTGAATTTGGAGTTAAATTGTGAAAATTGAATATTTTAATATTTAATTATCGACTGTAAAAATAGCCAATTTTTGGACAGTCTCAGAATTGAACGAGACCAGTTCCATTGGATCCGTAATAGTTAGTTATTATCGGATTTTAATTTTCGTAGCAATCGGAGTTGTCGATTGACCGTGGCAGCTCGAAACGCATCGATATCGTTTTAATTTTAAATCGTCGAGTTAAAATAGTCATTTTTCAAAAAGTCTCGGATTTCGACGAAACCAGTTTCATCGGATCCGTAATGTGATATTATTGTAAGATTTCAAATTTCAAGTCGATCGGGTTTATCGTTTGTCCGACGCAAGCCAAAACGTATCGAAATCGGTTTAAATCGATTTGATTTAAAGTTGACTGTTTATTTCCGTAACTCGCACAGATGACCGAATTAGCCTCCGAAACACCTTCCATTGTGTTCGGAATGCGGGGTAAACCTTACGAACGTCAGGCGGCACGTGTGATTTGGAGATCGTTTGGAAAAGTCGTTTTAAAATAAATTTAATATTATTATATATATACATATATATATACGTTGTTAAGCAAACCCTTGCCCTAATATCTTCAGCCGCCTCCCTCATTATCAATGGCCGAAAACGTCCCAACTTCTCCCTCAAATCCCGACTAATCCATCAACTATTACCGGAAATGTTTAACTAACAAATTGTGAATCTAAGTGAAGGCTTTAAATCTATACGGTCGAGATCTTGTATTTCGTGATGGATCGTCAGATTTTCCAGCTTGAAACCAGTAGTTCGCGTGCGTTTTTCTGGTGGTAGGTGCGACCGAGTCGCATGTGACTCTAGCTGAAGGGTGGTGGCGCGACGAGCTTTTGAATGGAGGTGGCCGATCGTAGTGAAGGTGAATGATGGTAGCGCGAGCATTAGGTTTAAGGGGCGGCCGTAGTTGGGTTTCGAACAACCTGGGTTGTCGCGTGGGGAAGAAGATAGGAAACTCGGTCCAGATCTGCCTTGATTAAAACGAACGGTGATGATCTGATGGGGTTTAAAATAATTAAAGAAATTGTAATTTAATTTTATTATAATTCATGAATGTTTAACATATCATATCTTGTTCATACGAGGTTGAAAAATTACGAAACAAGTTGCGTTGTCTTCGTTTTGTCGAGTACTACGCGATGCAACTGATTTGGAAGCGATTGGAGGCAGTGAAAATTTCGGGTAGAATTAAATGCGCGTTTAATTTTATTCGAAATAAAAAGCTGAAACAGAATTGAAATCAAGGTGAGATCTTCTCACTCAGATTTATAATTGAATTGCAGTTATCGATTGATTTGTTTGAATGTGCTATTAGATATGATAGGATATATCTATATATATATAGCAGTATATACATATTGGCATATGTATATATTGGATTGATGATTTCCCGCCTCGTATAGCGGATGAGACCCTATTGCGCCGTTAGTAAGCGGATTTATAAAAACCTATATACCGCGATAATTCCGTACTGGAGCGGAATTGGTATTGTGCTAACATCTGTGGATGCAGGGAAACAGGTTGGAGGGATCCGACTGGATTCCTCACCGTATTGATTATTTACAGATATTTTGATATATTCTGTTATCATATGATGATATATGATATTTGACTGTTGTGATGGACTGATTGGTGTTGTTGCATCATCGGATTCAGTTTTGAAATGTAAAAATAACGACTTTTATTTTAAAAAGATTTTAAAGTGATTTTTGAAAATACACGTTTTATGGGATTTTTGAAGTGATTTATTTTAAATAAATAAACGTTCAAATTTTAAAGTTACAAAAATTTATAGATTTGGGAAATATAACCGAAAAGTTATTTTTGGAATAAATAGTTGACTGATTTATGAAATGGTTTAAATTGAGATTTTTAAATTTCTGTAAACGGTTTATATAAAAGATTTATGAAATTGATATCCACAAAATTAAGAATGGTGAAATTATAAAATGAGTTTTTATAAGTGTTAAAAATGAAATATTATGGAATCCGTAAGTGAATGAAATTTATAGATTTATAAATTGTGAAGTTGAAAATGAATGATAAGTATTAACTTATAATATGGACTTGTGATATTTATATCGAGTATAACTCGAATTTGTTAATAAAGAAGATTTATAAATCGAAGTTGTTAGAAAATGGAAATCGAATTTATAAACGTTGTTTTATAAATTCGAAAATCAATTAAATTTGATTGATTTTAAATATAGAGATTATTAAGGGAATTTTATCCACGATTTTGGACAGTGGATAATTCTTGGAATAAATGTGTAGAAAATATTGGAATGGGGCTAGTGAAGTATATTCACGATTTTGGACAGTGAATATATTGTTAAGAAAAATGGTTATGTTTGGGAAAGCGATATTATGAAATGAAGTAATTGTTTTAAAAGATGTTTTAAAACGTGATAAGTATCGAATACATAGATTTCAACATTTATTGTTGAAATAGACGTTTTCGAGAAATAAGGAAATGATGGACTATAACACTGTTGTTATAGTAAATGATTTCCGAAAGGAAATGTTTTAATGTAGTATTGGGATTTATATATCTATCTAAATTCGAATCCCTATACTAGTGATTTTGAGTCGTCGTAACGATGTTTTACGTAACATTCGTTTTGACTCAAAAAAAAAATGTGTTTAAAGATAATGATTTCCTTAAAAAATGAATATATACTTAATTTTGATTTAAGTATATCGAATATTTTCAAATGTTGAAAATAAATGATTTGTGAAATACTTATTTTTAAATAAGTATGGAAATGCTTTTCCAATATGAAATGAACTGTTTTGAGATTTTATCTTCAAAGATAAAATGAAATGTGGAAATTGATTTGAAATTGTTTTCAAATGGTTAAGTGTGGAAATAATATATCTAGTAAAGATATTTTTGGAAATTAAATAATTTGGAAAATTATTTGGAATCTGATGATGTTGCGCATCTTTATTGATAGTTAAATAACCGACTATCAATAATTACCTTTAGATAGGTATTTGTTGTGAATTGGATGAATTTGAATGCCACACTTATTTTTGAATAAGCGCTCACTATTCGGGTTAACCGGGAAAGGACCATGGGGTCGTATAACCCATTCCGAATATGTGATACGTCGTTATGAATTGCATTCGAAGACCGGTGTTGAAGACCGGATATTTTTGAAAACGGAAGGATTACCGTCGAGTTACTCTACATCGGCTGATCTCCGGTTTAGAGGTTTTATCATCCTTAGTGACGGGAAATCCTGACGTGATTGAAAATTATCCGGAATTGCAAGGGCTTCGTGAGAAGTGCCTTCGGTTCTGTTCGATCCCGGAACAGACTTGTATGGATTGTGTGTCTGACGTTACAATTTGAGATATAAAGCTGATTTCTTTCAAATACATATCTGTTGGTGGCGGAGAATTTATTCTCTTAGCTTAACACCCTTCTCTGAGACGTACGAGCTCAGAGGTTATGTAGTTGAAATTTATCAGCGATATATCCCAATTTGGTAACGTGGCATACTGAGTGTTGCTGTGAAATGATCAGTGTTTGATCATTTGTGATATGATCATTTGTTTGATCTTATATCTTTGTGATCATAGGTTGATCATTTTGTTTGACCCGAAGCAGGGCTTTTTGTAGAAAGCGTAGCTTTGTGGACGAGACTTCGTCGAGCCTCACACCCCGGAAATGGTCGAAACAGGAATGTTGCGGCAAGGTTATGAGGGTCGCGCCCTTTAGGGTATGTCATTTCCTTCTGGAAAGGGGTGGTATCATGGTATGGAGCCCAGATACTTACTCATGTGGATACACTTTCTTTATGATGTGTGATGTTGGATATCGAGCGCTCGGATAAAGGTCCCAAAGGACCGGGTGATGACATATTCGTGAGTTACCTGTTACAGGGGTAACCCGGCCTTGTTTGGCAGAGAGCAGTTTGTCTCTCGGGACGTCCAGCCAGAGGCGATCCTATTCGACAGAAGGAAAGGAAGTTCCTTAGCCTGACCATTTGTTGGAAATCCATCTTCCAAATACGGAACTTGTACGGTTTTAGTTGTAGAACCTATCATTCACTTATGGTGGCGCCCCACTGTTTGGATGGTAGCTATAGTAGGCATAGTTCGAAATGTCTATGCTGGCTAAGATTAATATTATACTTTCGAATTGTTTTCCACTATGCACTAATAATAATAATTCAATGATTGGCGTAGTAAGCATCTTTGACTATCATAAGAAGAAATCTCCTCCAATTCTGCGTTTGCATTGTGTGTGTGGCGGGAGGTCTTATGGTAGTTTCATTTTCCAAAAGCATTGCGAAATTACTTTAAAGTTGTCCTGTTGTTTATTTTCTTTGTGAAAAATAACTGTTTTACGATCTCACACCAGTCACCATGACTGACTCGGAGTTTATTGTTCCCTTCTAAACTCTGGGTGCCCACCAATTTCCACACGGGCAGCCTAGAGTTAGGTTATCAGGATATTCTGGATATTCTGGAGCTTTGGAGATGAGCTGGATGGCGAGACGTAGTATTTGTATCTGATATATTTATTCCGCTGTGTATTCTGTATGAGGACAAGTTATATAACTGTCCATTGTTGTATATTGACTCTGATGATTGATGTATGTATAAACTGATATAGTCCTTTGTTTTAAAAGACTAGTAATTATCTATTGTATATTGTTCCGCTGCGACATGTGAGATTCTGATATTGTTTCTGTTCTGATGTTGTTCTTTTGTTTCTTCTTTCTCTTTTCTTCTATCTTTTCTTCTACCTCTTCTTTTAAAACCCTAATGGTTCGGTTTTTCGTTCACCTTGAGTAAATAGATGGAGATTAGTGTCTATTCAAGGGGTACGGAAAAGCGGGTTATTACAGATCCACCACAAAACAATTGCCACAGGTGCGATCGCCCAAATCGCCATGGCTATGACGTAATTCACTCGCGACTTTGACCTTCATAATACAGAGTTTAAACCCTATTTTGATTCCCGTCTCAAAAACAATGAATATAAAATTTTGCTTGCATTTTTCCCTCAACCCTTGATCGTACTTGCACCACCATGCTAAGTTCCAACCATCGAAAACCAGCCGATCACCAGAAAATCGCTATAACCCTTCCTCCGTTCAAACAACCCATACGACCTCAAATCGTAATTAAAAAAATCTGATTTTCGTTTTAAAAATCTTAATTTTGAATAATGATTCAGTACATAAACATGAATCAATATAACTCAAAATTTTATTTATTTCATTATATAAGTTTTCACTACAAACTTCCTGACTACAGAAAAATTCTAAACTTATTTTGCTTAATCATATTTTCATAAGCTAGATGAATTTAAAACTTAACCAGTTTGTTTTAAATCCAAAGCTTCAAAGTTTTCATAAAAAAAACTTAAATTTTGTTTATCTATAAAACTCTGTGATCAAGTATGAACAGAGAAACATAATTTCAAGAATGCAGATTCAATTTCATTCCTACTTCTAGATGCAGGCATCATCAAACAAGCTTCATTATCACAGAAATTATTTAAGCAACAAATTATTAACCTACTTAAAATTTTAAATCAGTTGTTTACTCACAAATATCAAGAAAACAAAACAGGTTAAGCAAAAAAAAAAGATAAGAGTTGCTCACCTTGATGGGAAGAAAGAAGAACAGAGATCTGGAAATAATTTTCCTTTGCTCTAATTTGTTACATGGATTTGAAAGAAAAAAAACTGATCTGTACTTGCTTATTCTATTAGCTCTTGAATCTGATGCTTTGATTTTTTTTGAATTCCCATTTGTTTTTGTTTTGATCTCTTTGTTTTGCTTGATGTTCCTTTACTCCATTCTAGAGAAAACTACTCACTGGAAAAACTGAAGCTCCACTCTTTTTTCATTTGTTGTTTTAAATTGAAGTTTGTTTCAGTATTTATTTTTTTTCTTAGCTTCGAATGAATAAGACTGAGTGAAAGGTTTGATATATATAAAATAAAGAGTACTAGTTGATGTATTTTATTTGTACAATAGCGTGATTATCAGTTTGCTTGTGCCAGCATTAAATGCTTTGCATTACGGCTAATAGTTCCCTTGGGTATGGCTGAAGGTGCTTTCCATTAAATGCTTTGATATTTTGTTGACTAGCCTGTTTTCTTGGTGGCTGATATGATACTAGTGAGTATAAATGTTTCTATTTCAGTTTACATGAATCAAGATGAAATTAGTTAATATATTTTGTTTTCAAGTCTACATACTTATGGTTTTATATAGCTCTTCTTTGTGGCCGAGATAATACGAATTGGTGGCTGCTGCATAATTTTGTATTGGTTCATAGATATGTTTATTTGTTTTATTACTTTGCAATGTTATATATTGTTATGTTGTCTTCTTTTGTTTTGTGGTTTGCAATTCAGTTTGTATTTGTTCAAGTTGTATTTTCTTTTTACTTTGTTTTTATTCCTATTTTATTCTATACGTTGTTTGTTAGAATTTATATAAGTGTTACTTTTTATTTTTATAGTTCATCTTTTATATATATATATCTATCTATTTGAATTTGTCAAATTTATTTTCTATTCCTAGTTTAAATATTTATCGTTATCTTACTCATTTTTAAATTCTATTTATAACTTAATATTTATTATCTTATATTTAATTTGTAAATTCATTTTATTATTAATCATAAATTTTAATATTTAATATTATTATCAATCATTTATTTATAATTTAAACTCAAGTCAAATATATCTATATATTTATTATTTTCAAATTCACTTATTATTTGAATCGGGGAAACTCGAATCAATTTATCAATTGATTTTACAAATTTTTATTCAAAAATTTATTTAATTAATCAATTTAATTCAAAAATTCAATAAATTATAAATTTAAATAAATTTAAATTTCAGGGTCATTACAATCGACATCCATATTCGAGTTTCGAAGTGAGAAACCATTCTGTAGCTTTGCTACGGTTTTGTTTGGATTTCTTCAGTATATTTTGATTTACATATATATAGGTATCTTATTTTAAAATTTAATTTGATTTGATATAAATATATTATATATATCTCTAAATTGTTTAAAGTTAATCGGAAATCTAGTTCTTAAATTTTGTTAAAGGATGATTTTAATTATAAATAAAACCAAAATTTAGAATAAATATTTAAACTTGAATAATTGAATTGGGAAAATTTTATTTGTATATTGTTCAACTGCATTCTAATACAACTTACCTAAATCATACAGAAGTTGAATATGTAATTGGATAATATATAAGATAAATTGAATTTATAAATAAAATTTGAGTGTTTATAATAAATGTTATATACTAAATTTTGATTATAAAGATGTTAATAGAGTTAGATAGGATAATAAGTAAACTCAGTTAATAATGAAATAAATTTGTTTGAAAGAATTAATAAATTGAAATTTGATCAACATATGAAAATACCTTGAATTTAAAAGAAATTAATAGATGTAAATTAATTTAAATCGAAACTTTTATGTTTTAAATTAATTTATATGGGTTAAATATATATGAGTAGATATATTAAGTAGAATAATTTAGCAGTAAATTGGAATAAGGAAGAATTTAAAATTATTGAAGAAAATATGATTATAATAAAAGACTATTCAAATTTATGGTTTTAGAAATTGTAAATTGAAGAAAATGGGATAATAAGATAATGAATTTAGAAATAGTTGAGGTTTATTTTAGTGAAATCAAATGGATTAAATCAATTATTGAATATCAATTAATTTAAATTTGAATTTATATGGTTTAAATTAATGGTTATTTTGTATTTCAAATCGATTTTCATTCTGGTTGTTTCTATTCTCCTACCTCGTTCCTTTTCGGGGACGAAAAGTTTTGAGTGGGGGAGAGTGTAACGACCCGTAAATTTCAACTGTTTTAATAACGCAATTAGTTGAAATTTTGTGAAATTTTAAACGATAAAATTTTGAAATAAAAAAAATTAATATTTGGAATACTTCTAGTTAAACATAGCAACTGGTAAATTTTCGTCCGAAAATGTGAAAGTTTATATCGCGCGTAAATTCACTTCAATTTAGTCAGTTAAAAACCGATGAAAATAAAATGTTTCCGAAAGCTAAATATTTTTACATAGAAAAATTCTAAACCATCTTCTGAGCAAAATGTTAGTTTGTCGTTTTTCCAAATTCGGACATCTTTGGCTCCGTCGATCTTATTTTTCAGTGTTTTTCTTGCACTTTCCGCTAATAGAAAATTCGAATTTTCATAATTCAATCATACCACTGATATCTGTATGCCGTTTTGTTCGTCTCGTTGTGCTGTGCTCTGCGGTATATTCGTATGTGTATTTCGTCGACCGATGGACGGCGAAAGCTACGAAAACGATTCCGTATCGGTATCCGTATTTAGTGCGTTTTGTTTCTCCTGTCTTTTCGTGTGTCCATCCTTCCAGCCTGTTGCCTTTATTAAATTTTGAAACCACAGCTGTCCATTCACATTCATTACTCGGTCCAATTGGAGATTATACATGCATATTAATAAATCTCTGTTCGTGAAACGTGCCTTGATTCCTCTTCCACTGTCACTTGCTTTTCCCCTGAATGTTTTCATTTTCCTCTCCTTCTTGTTTTCATTTTGGTTGCTGAGCCTTTAAACTCCTCCCAGATCCAAACTCCACCATGCAAACTCTATTTTCCCAAGCAAAACCCATTTCCTTTTGCTCACGATTCCAACTGCCTTTCTCCCTATAACACATGCAGCTACACTCCTAGCCGAGCCCAGTCACCGCGCCACCATTCGCTAACCCAACCAACAACATCTCCGGCCAACCAAGCTCCCACCATTCTCCTCCCATCACGTCACCGAGCCGAGACTTCTCTGCACACGTGGCCGAACCCACTCCTTCCTCTAGCCCGACCCGCTCCGCCCTTCCCGAAGCGACCCATCGTCTTTAGCCCAGCAAAACCACCTGAGAGCCACCACGCCACCTCCGCCTTCATCCCCAAGCATCCACCTCGACCTCCACCTTCCACGTGTATTCATGCTCCAGCCCAGGCGTCGCCATCCCCGCCGAACGCCCACCACAACCACCATGGCCGAGTCGCCCTTCTCCCAGCCGATAGCCACCAACTCCGGCCTCCGCCCATTCACCCTACAGCTCACGTAGCCTAGCTCGTTCTTCCATCCTCCTACCGCAGGCGACCAGCTTTGCCTCGTCATTTGGCTATCTCAGATCCGTGAGCAGCCGCCGCGTATCAACATCCCGTTCTCTTCCTAGCGTGCAGTAGTCTCCTCTTTCCCGGTTGATGTTTTAGCAAGGTGAATACTTGTTGAATATTGTTATATGTACAGCTTTCATATATACATATATAGTTTGCAAAGTATATTTGGGTAGCAGTATTTTGAAAAAAAAAGAAAAAAAAAGGACGCATACACTTTATATTAACTAAAATATAATAGTTTATAAACTTTTACTTCTGCTATAATATAAGTTTGTCTGTTGGATTCTTCACAGATAAGATAAATGTTTATTTTATGTTATATTAGCTTATATATGCTGAATCTGTTTGTTTATAGATATGTGTAAGCTTTTATATATATGTCAGCTAATTTGTTTATATATGTATATACCGTATTAAAGAAGTTATATAAGTATAAATGATTCTATCAAGTTATAATAGTTTATGGTACAGGATGTTGTTTATATTTGTAAACATTGAAGGTTGTTTGTATATTATTTGTATTTTACATATATATTTGGCATCTGTTGTTGTTATATAGATAATGTTATAGTGTATATATATCAGCCATGACTTGTTGTAGCTTTGCCTAGTGCATTTGCAGTTGCTTTATGAGTACAGTAAAGTAAACTTTCATACGTATATATGTAATAGTCTTGTATGATGTTAGCTCATACAAATTTTAAAAAAAATTGTAAGTATATATATATTTCAAAGTTATTACAGGTCAGTTTGGAAAATCTGATTTCACTGTCTTATGCAGTTAGACTACATGTTCACGATATCATATTTCACTCATGTTTTATCGGAATGGATTGATTCTATTTTTAAAAAAGAGTCGAAGTTACCTAGTTTATGCCTGTCAAATATCAGTAAAATCCGACATCGTTTGATTAGTGGTCGAGGATCTGGAAGTTAGACTCAGGCAGCTATTCTTTTGTACTTGAAATTATTTTACACTGCTGCAAACACGACCTGAGTTCATGTTTGACGCATCGTATCTCTTCTGTTTTACGTCGGAATGGGTTGATTTTATTTTTAAAAAGGAGTCAAAGTTACCTAGTTTATGCCTGTCAAATTTCAGTAAAATCCGACATCGTTTGATTAGTGGTCGAGGATCTGGAAGTTAGACTCAGGCAGCTATTCTTTTGTACTTAGAAATTATTTTACACTGCTGCAAACACGACCTGAGTTCATGTTTGACGCATCGTATATCTTCTGTCTTACGTTGGAATGGGTTGATTTTATTTTTAAAAATGAGACAAAGTTACCTAGTTTATGCCTGTCAAATTTCAGTAAAATCCGACATCGCTCGATTAGTGGTCGAGGATTTGGAAGTTAGACTCAGGCAGCTATTCTTTTGTACTTAGAAATTATTTTACACTGCTGCAAACACGACCTGAGTTCATGTTTGACGCATCGTATCTCTTCTGTCTTACGTCGGAATGGGTTGATTTTATTTTTAAAAAGGAGTCAAAGTTACCTAGTTTATGCCTGTCAAATTTCAGCCAAATCCAACATCGTTTGATTAGTGGTCGAGGATCTGGAAGTTAGGCCCAGACAGCTGTTCTTTTGTACTTAAGAAATTATTTTACACTGCTGCAAACATGGCCTGAGTCTATGTTCGTGACATCGTAACTTTTCTCGTCTCTTGTTCAAAACAAGTGAATCTTTTGCAGTTTAAAATACAAGTTTTGATCTTTATTCATACCAAATTTCAGACCGTTTCGATCTCGGTAGCATATAGAATTATATTGTTAAACTTTGACGCAGGACATGTTTTATTTGTTGCTATGTTGAATGTTTTGATTTGATTTCATCGATTTCTGTTATCAGCTTTGATCGTTGAATTCGTGCCGATTTGTTTTGCTTGGATTCGTAACTCAATCTCTATGTCCGTATCAATGTGTGTATCCGTGTCATCTTCTCGTGCATCTCTAGCCTCGAAAGGTGAGCAATCACTCACGATTAATGTTCTTATATTTATTAAATTTGATTTCAATTGAAACGACAATTGAAATATGCTGCTGTTAGTTATTTATATTGTTATATCTATGCCATCATCTGTATCTGTTCACCTGTGACATCTGACACCCTTATCTGTTATTTATACTGATGATATATGCCTGTTACCGTTGTTATATTATTATCATATCTGTTATCACTCTGCAAGTTCCCTATTAGTATAGAATCACTATGGGTTGAAATGATACATACCCGAACGGACTTTAGAATAGGAGAAAATCGTTATGGGTTGAAATGATAAACCCATGCGATCTTCAAATTAAATTGAATTTGGGATTTCGGGTTGAAAAGATATATACCCGAATATATTTTAAATTGCGGATTGAAATGATAAATATCCGTATCACTTGACCATAGGATAGAAAATTATATACAGACACCGTTGGTCTATATATAAATGTTTTGAAAACATTTCTACGGTTTTGAAAGAAATATATGGTTTTAATAAATAATGATTTTAACGATTTATTAAAGTTGACTTAATAAAGTTGATTTGAATCAATATGAAATATGTTTAAGTATTTATTTATCTATATTTTCAAATATAGAGTTTATAATGATTTGAAATTAAATTTATTTAAGAATTATACTTAAATAAAGTTTGATTTGAAATTTATAAAATTTGAAATTCTAAAGATATGTTTTAACTTGAATTTGATTAAAAGTGACTTTAATGAATATTTCAAATGATATAAATTTAAATGGGATATTTTGTTTATTTAAATTTGTGAATTGAAGTTGTATTAGATGTTATTGAAATGTTGAATATTTAAAGCTTTGAAATATATTGAAATTGAAATGGCTTATTTTATGGTTTAAATATGAATTTGAAATCGATAGATTGAAATGGTTATTTAGAAACTGAATCAATTTGAAATTGATGATTTGAGATTGGATTAAATTAAAATTTTGGAATTCGAGTTAATTTGAATCGATTTGTGAAATTTGAGGAAACTATTTTATTTTATAAAGTAATTTTAAATTATATTTAAACTATTGATATTTTACTTCATAAATTATTTTAATATAAACTATTTTAATATAAATCATTTTTAATATAAATTATTTTATATTTTATTATATATACTAATTTTAATATCTAAACTGTTTAAAAGAAAAGTGTTATGATTTCCAAAATGCTATGGTTTCAAAGCTGTGATTTCCAAAGTGTTATGATTTTAAAAGACTTATGATTTCGAAAGCAATATAACTTTGGAAAGTGATATGATTTTGAAATGGATTTATTTAAAGGAAAAGTGATATCGTTTTTATATGGTTTTGAAATGGCAATGATATGTCGGTTTTGAAATATAACTATTTTGAAAATTTATTAAAGGACCATCGGTGTAATAATACATAGTTATTAAAGAGACCGGGATCGGATATGGACATACTCTCTGTCGATACCGAAACCACTTTAATAACTAATATACGCGGAGTGTCGATCCAGAACGAAGTGGATGGTTTTGGTGAACGCGTTGACTGAAGAAAGAGAACGATTTTGGATGACCCCTGACATGACTAAAACAGGAGCGGCGCCGGGCCATTGAGGATCGCCATCTCTAGCGGACACACTTCTTCGTTACCATATCTATTACTTTTGTGATTCGATTTGGGTGCACCCCTCGATTATGGGAGTGTTGTTTCGCGGTGTTGAGGTAGTAGCTGCTATGCCCAACATCAGTCCGGATCACGCAACTACTAGTATCCTAGTTGGTATTGCCTCATGTACCTTGTCATACTGATTATCCTATTCGCGACCACTACGATTTTGGTTTGTACCTTTAGTATATGGATTGCCCTCTGGTGATTTCCGGTTTTGGGGAAACTACGGTCTTGTATATGCTTTTGGGAATAAAAATGTGTTAAGGGTGTAATAGGCCATGACTTAACGCTATTTTGATATCGTACTTTACTGATTAGACATTATCTACTTAGCGTATTCTACTGTATATATAGTTTAACGGATCCTTAGAGGATGGTTATCCCAAACATCCTTTGAGTTACTTGTATTTCAGTTGTTATTTCACTTGAGTTGGATTTATTGATATAAGAATGTTAATCTTGACTCGAGTGTTTTGTGTTTCTTTACGCTCGGGTCAGACTGAGTGATACAGTATTCGAGACTCACCTTTGGAGTTGGAGCTTCGCTTGGAGATCCAGCTATCTATCCAGCTTTCAGATATTCAGTTGATTGCAGTGATGTATTCTGATATTGTATTTGACTATTGTATTCGGGACTTCTGTTGTATCTTGTTTAACTCTATTATATATATAGTAGCTTCATGAACTACTATTCTTTTGTTTCCGCTGCATTATTGTTATATTACTCTGTGTCTGTGTCTGTGATCTGTGACTATTTTATTTACTGTATATGTTGAGTTTTGCCAATTTAAATTAACAATCTATTGTTTTGAATCATTCAAGTCCGACATGTGTGGATTTATTGTCGATTTGAATGATCCAAAATAGTGGGTCGTTACAGCCTCCCTCCACCATGTTTGCATGCTTATATTCAAAGGTATTGGATCTGTAAAGTATATATATTGTTTATATGAGTCAGTTATAAGAAAGGTTGTATGTGTCATATTGAAAGGCAGTCTGCATTTTACATATATGTTTTGGATTGCCTGCATATATATACATTTATTCTAAATATAAGTTTATACTATTTTTATAATATATTAGTATAATTTATATATGGTATCTGTAAACTTTTTATGATCTGTTCTGTGTAAAAGTATCTTTGTCTATATTTTATATAAGCGTGGACAGTAGAGCTAATTGTATATATGCTATATACTGTTGTATATTTCATTTGTATATGAAGTATAAGTTTGTTATGAATTATATTACATATATGTTATGTATTTATAGGTAAGTTTATGTTTTAAGCATACATATATTTATTTGAGGTTATATATATATATATCGCACATTTTAGTCTGCATTAGTTTATACATTAGAGCTGTTGTATATAAGTTATATAGTCGCATATATTTAGATGCTGGTTTCATATGCTATTGTTTTCATTTTGCTGCGGGTTCATAGAACCGTATGTATTACAGTTTACAAGATTTTTAAAAGAAGTATTATATGGGTAAAAGGTAGATGGGTATATAATATAAAGGTATATGAAATTATACAGTGGGTCTGCATATTTAGGGGTTTAAGTAACATGAGTATATATGCTTTGTTTTGCCTATAAGCAGTCTATATCCACACGCATGTATAGGAATCTACAGATGTACATCTAGTTGTGTATATGCGAATATAGGTGGTTCTACTTTAATTTATGATATACTAACATTTTGATTTTTGTATAACACGTTAAGGTATCATTAGATACGTCATATTATAAGTTTGCCTGATTTGATCTATTCATATATATTTCTAAATTTTATAATATAAAGTAAACTTGTATACATATATATATATGTTTGGGCTACTGTTTATATACATATATTTTGAAATGATGTATATTTCTATTTGTGCATGTATATACGTGCGTTTAAACAAGTATAATAGTATGTTTGGATTGTAGCATGTTTCACATTAAGGGCACGTATATATAAGTAGTATATGTTGATATGTAAGGTATGCATATCTTGAGTTTAATATATGTTTAAAATTTGAAATGCATTTGAAACTAGAATATGATTTTATCCATATATAGTTTATACGAGAAGTTTTGGGATGTCTTAATGATGAGTTTATATAAGTTTTAAAATATTGATTTTAAGATAATAATATTTATATTTATAAAATTTTTATCTCTATCAAACTGATTCCAAGTGCTTCATCGATTTCCGTATCTATCAGATTGTCCGTCGAATTCAGGCCCATCTAGCTTTGCTTTGAAATTCGTTCTTGGATTCGAAATTCATTCCACCCTATTCATCTCTCTAGCCTCGAAAGGTGAGCAATCACTCACGATTAACGTTCTTTTATTTATTAAATTTGATTTCAATTGAAACGACAATTGAAATATGCTGCTATTAGTTAATTACACTGTTATATATGCTATTACCTGTATCAGTTCACCTGTGACATCTGACACCATTATCTGTTAATTATTTATGCGATGATAATACAGTTTGGCTGATAATTTATTGATTGTTGATGTTTATATTAGACGTCAAATTGTTAATGTTAAAATGATAAATAGTATGCAATTGAACTTGATATAGGATAGTTAAATGTTAAATTTGATTTAATGACATTGTATAATATGACCCCTTTAACTGTTGAATTTATTGACACGTAGGATTTGTTAAATTACAACTTGAACCACTGAATGTATGTTGTTAAATTGATGATGTATGAAATTGTAAATAGATGACAAGTGAAGAACTGTAATGTAATAATCTTTAATCTACATGAAATGATAGTGTAGATTCTAGAAATAATTATATTAATTCGTACAAATAACAATGCGAATTAACACGGTTATTTCGGGATTATTTGAATTGATTATTGGATTGTTATTGATTGTTGTTATTGCTTGTTTATTTACTTTGACACCATCCCAGTTATCACACTGCAAGTTCCCTTTGTTATGTTTTGATTTTTTTTGAATTGAATTGGAATTGGGTTGAAATAATAAATACCCAAATTGAACTTTGACCTAGGATAAGAAATTAAATAAAACCCGATTGGTCAATAATTTGATTTAAAAATAAACGAAGATTTTATTTGAATAAATAATATGGTTTTGAAATGAAGTTGAAATTTGAATTTTTATGAAAGGAAAATGTAATATTTAATAATCTGAAACAAAATATTAATAATGTAATTGATGAAAGAATGTTGTTTAATTTGAGAAATGATTGAATTAAGTTTGAAATGGTTTAATGATTAAGTTGGAAATTATAATTAAGTTTGAAATTATTAAACTTTGAAATGATTTAATGATTAAGTTTGAAAATATAATTAAGTTTGAAATTATTAAACTTTGAAATTATTTAATAATTAAGTTTTTACTTATTTAATAATTAAATAAGATTGAATTATTTAATGATTAAATTAAATTGAATTTTTAAATAAGTGAATTTTTACTTCGTAAATAATTGAAATTGAGTTTTCTTTATTAATTAAGTTTGGAAAATTATTTAAGTAAGTAAATAATTGAAATTGAATTTCTTTGACAAGAAATAAAATGTGATTTATTGAAATTAATGTAAGACTTGAAAATTAAAGGATTTGATTTGATGAATTTAATTTAATTCAATTTGTAAGTTTTGATATAATGAAGTTGAACTTAAGAAATTGATTTAATGAATTGGAAATTAAATAGAATTGTTTTGAATGATAAATTTATTTAACGAATATTGAATGAAATCGATAAATGAAGTTAAATTGATTTGAATGTTAAATTAAATTAATTTAAATGATTTCGGAATGAAACTTATATACGAACTTGAATCAATTTTGAATTGTTTTTAAATAGAGATTGAAATTGAATTATAAGATTTTGAAATGATAATTTGGAAGTTTTGGAACGTAAATATTGGAAATTGATTTAGAAAGACAAATGAAATGTTGATTTACAAATTCTATTTGAAATTGAAATTGATTTGGTTTTGAAATATATTAAATGACCAATCGGTGTAATAATTACGAAAGTTATTAAAGAGACCGGAATCGGTTATGGATATACTCTCTATCTAAACCGAAAACCACTTTAATAACTATACGCGGAGTGATGATCCAGAATTAAGTGGTTGGAATGATGTACGTGTTGGCTGAAGAAAGAGAATGTAACGACCCACTATTTTGGACCATTCAAATCGACAATAATCCACACATGTCAGACTTGAATAATGCAAAATAACAGATTGAAATAAAATTTGGAGCAAATAAAATCATTCACAGAATCACAGACACAGAAATATCAGAATAACTCGCAGCGGAATTTAAAAAAAAACCATAGTGGTTCATGAAGCCACTAAATACATAGTCTAAAATCAAATACAAAATACATAGTCTGAAACAAGTACAATAGAAATCCCAAATACACAAGTCTCTAAAACGAAAGCTGAAATAAGACAACTGAAACTGAAATAGGAAGATAACTAGATAAGCAGAATCTCCAGTGATTCCGAGCTCCAGAAAGGTGAATCCAAAGCTGTGAATACTCAGGCTGACCCGAGCGTAAAATAAAACATAACACTCGAGTCAGGATATACATACTTATACAATGTAAACCAACTCAAATGAACTGTAGTAAAGGTACAAGTAACTTAGAAGATGCTTGGGACCGCCCATCCTCTAAGGATCCGTTAAACTATCTACTATGTAGTAATATTCGCTATTATAATAGTGTCTACATAAGTAAAGTATAATCATATCGGAAAATAGCGTTAAGGGGATGGAGAACCTTAACGCGGTCGGATCTTAAAATCATAATCGTACTAAAGCTCGATATGGTAGGTGACACGGCACAACTAGGCAATGCCAGGGTAGATATACCAATTACGCACACGGACTGATGGATACGCATAGCAGCCACTACCGTTCCACCTCGAACAACATTCCCAAATCGGAGGATGGCCATCTAGTCAAAACAGTAAGAGTATAATATCGAAGAAATGTGTCCGAGAAGAGGTGCTACCTCACTGGTCCGAGATCGCTCCTGTTTTAGCCACCTTATGCCAACTCACGGGAGTTGGGTCCACGTAATACCTTAAGGACGTCGCCACCATCCTACTTCATTCTGGAATCTCCACCGCGTACACGGTTGTCAAAGTGGTTTTCGGTAAGACAGAGAGTATGTCCATATCCGATCCCGGTCTCTTTGCCAACCAATCGTTATTATAACCCGTGGTTATAGATTTAAAACAATTTATCAAAATATACTTCGAATTAACCATTTAAAACAAAGTCATTATTCTTTTAAAATCAAATATTAAATTCCCAAAGTTTAGCCTTTTCTGAGTTCATTTATTCACTTAAAACAATAGCGTTAAAATTCTCAGCTTTCACAACATAAAAAAAAATGTGGCGGTAAGTTATATTCGAAAACCTTTTTTTTTCAACAAAACAATATTTAAAATTGTTATATCAGTTCAGTTTTAAACAAAATCATATTTCAGTCTATTGCAGTCCTTAACAAGTGCTACAGTAGCTTTTCATTAGTTCAAGTTCAATTTTAGTTTCTGCTACAACAGCACTTACCAAGTACTGTCATAGCTTTAGTTCGTTTTAGTCTTTTGGTTCATTTATAAAACCACAACACTTAACAAGTGCTACAGATTCTACCTAGTTAAGACTTATAAAATCATACATTAAAAATGTTCATTTCAATCCTTTAACAAATTTTTATTTCAAAGAAATTTTACAAGTTAAAACCAAACTTACCAATTTGCTTATTACATTCATTTCAACACTTAAACTTAAACTTCATTTTTCCACAAATTTAAAACTAAATTTCAATTTCAATTAAATTAACTTAAGTTTCCATCTTTCTTTTTTTTCTTTTTCCAAAATTTAAAATTTTAAGTTTCGTTTTAAAATCAATATTCCTCCATTTATTTATATTTATCACATAGAAAAATCATTTCTATTTTTAAATAAATCATTTAAAAATTCTGTTTAAATCAAATTAAATATTATTACAATTTTTAAATTATCTAAAAATATTCAGAAAATACATAAAAATAACCACGGGTCTGTATAATATTTTCTAGCCTAATTCAAATGATACGGATACTATATCATTTCAATCCGTAATTTACAAAGAAAAATCCGGGTTTTATCATTTCAAACCCGCAATCCCAAGTAAATAAAATTAAATTGAAAATCGCTCAGGCCTATCATTTCAGCCCATAACGACCTTCCCTTATTCTAAAGTCCGTTCGGGTATGTATCATTTCAACCCATAGTGATTCTATTCTACAGGGAACTTGCAGTGTGATTTAACAGAATAGAATAACAGTAAAATAAGAACAAATATAACAGATGATACGATATGCAGTTTTAACAATTAACATCAACTATAAATAAATCACAGATAATTTTAACATCATTTATTTATTTATTTCTACACATTCAGTTGCGGTCGTTTCACAATTATATAAGTATGAATATTCGTGTGAGATTTACTCACCTCTACGGAGCTGGAGATTCGGAAAGAAAGAAGTACGATGTCAATCGAAAGCACGCGGATAACACGATCAGTCGTTAGCGGATGCGCCAACTATATTCAAACCAAAGGCACAATAAATAATCAAATCTAAGATTGCACGAATAACGAATTCTCAATGAAGCGAACAACGAAAACAAACAAGTTGAAAAATCAAAACAATTAGCACGCCTACTTTTGAAAATCGATTATAACTTTAAATTTTCAAAGTGACAAAACAACTTTTTTTTTCAAAACAAAGTTCAGTATATTTTAAAACTTCGAAATAAAGGCTCTGGAAACCAAATACAAAAATAGGTAGAGGAAACAACACGTGACCAACAATTTCAAACCAAACAAAAAATGACAAACAGCTTTTGAAGTGCAAAACAATTTTTCTCATTTCTCTTTTCCAAAGCCAGAGGTACGAATAAACAAAAATTAGTAAAAATAGGCTCGGCTACCAAAGACAAAGGAACAAAGCAATATCTTATCAATTCTCGGCATGGAGGTCAATGAACACGGTCTGGGGTGATCTCGCACGGAGGCGGTGGAGGAGGCAGGCTGGGTTCGATCGGTCTCGTGGTTGAACGCGTGGCGGTCGGGTTCGGTTTGGATTCAGGCGAAGGTGACGACTGTATATAACGTGGCAATGACGTGGTGGAGGTACGGGATGGGGTGGTCTCCGCCTTGGCATGGGGTTGTGGTGGTACCTGATGGCGAAAGGGGCTGGTCACGGTTTGTGGAGGAGGTAGATCTGGCGAAGGGTCGGTGGTGTCACGGTTTTGGTGGAGTGGGCTGGTCTCATGATTTTCGTGGCTAGCACCTTGGTGGCGAATGAGGTAAGGCGCAGAGGCAGTTTTGGGTCCGTGTAGGCATGGGTTGGACGGGGTTCGGCTGGTGACTGGTCGAGTATGACTGGTGGCGAATGGGTAGGCGTGGCCAGGCTTGGGTAGGAGTTCAGTGGACCGGAGTAGGCTCGGTCTCGTATGGATTTGGTGGTGGTAGGCTTAGCATGGAGGCAGGCAAAATATTAAGGTGAAAGGGATGAGCATGAAGTGGCAAAAGAGTGAGCAACCCAGGCACGTACAAGAACAACAAAAGTAAAATAAATAAATGATAAATTATGTGGCCATACCTTGGAAGATGGACACGCAAATTACAAGGAAAGCTGAAGGAAATTGCAGTCTGAAATAGTTGTGAACGAAAGAATGAAACAGCTGTCTAAAATTTTGTAGAGAGGAGGCAAAAGCAGGCTTTTGATCGGTTAGAGGAATTTAGGCAAAATAATTGCTGAACGAAACGTAAGGGAGATAAAGGGGTAAGTGGACCATTTCTCACGTGCAATCCAATGCAAGATTTGACATTTTCAAAATAATATATACAGCTGAAATTAAAGGACAATGGAACAACGCACGTACAGTGTAACGCCCAAAGTAACGTACAACCGTTACTTGTTCCTTTTATTAAATAAATTTATTTTTTGTTAACGGTTTCTTAAAATAAAACATATCTTTTTAAGCAAAATTTAAAATAGCTATTATCATCGTTAATAAAATTTTATTCTAATGTAAAGTTAAGAACGGACGAAACGTAACGAAAATGTAACGCTTTAAATTCGTTTAATACAAATTACTACACTTTATATTTAAATCAATATTCCGAAATGTTTTGTTTTTAATTAAAATTTCGCTTTAAAATATCGGGCTGTTACAGAGAACGATAATGGATAGCCTTGACACTTGTGTCAAATTGGAAATGACTAAAACAGGAGCCGTGCCGGGCCAATGGAGGATTAGCTACCTCAAGTGGACACACTTCTTCGAACTACTCATTACTTGTTGTCGATTGGTGCACCCTTGATTTTGGGAGTGTTGTTTCACGGTGTTGCGGGCGCTGCGGCGTTGCGTTCTCACCAGTTCGGATCAGGCAAACGGTAGTATCACTACCTTGGGTATTGCCTCATGTGCCTTGTCATACTTGTATCCCTATACGCGACCACTACGATTTGTTTTGTACCTTTAGTATATGGATTGCCCTCTGGTGACTTCCGGTTTTGGGGAAACTACGGTCTTGTATATGCTTTTAGGAATAAAAATGTGTTAAGGGTGGAATGGGCCATGACTTAACACTATTTTGATACCTTATATTACTGATAGACATTATCTACTTATCGTACACTATTACATAGTAGATAGTTTAACGGATCCTTAAAGGATGGTTATTCCAAACATCCTTTGAGTTACTTGTATTTCAATTGCTATTTCACTTGAGTTGGATTTATTGATATAAGAATGTTAATCCTGACTCGAGTGTTTTGTGTTTTGCTTTACGCTCAGGTCAGACTGAGTGTACCAGTATTAGAGACTCACCTCTGGGAGTTGGAGCTTTGCTTGAAGATCCAGCCATTTATTCTGCTTTCAGTATTCGATGATTCCAGTGATGTATTCTGATTGTATCTGATGTATCATATTACTCTTCCGTTGTATCTGGTTTATCTCTGATGTAACTTATACATTTATATAGTAGCTTCATGAACTACTATCTCTTTTATTTCCGCTGCACTTATTACTCTGTGTCTGTGATCTGTGATTATTTATTTACTGTATATGTTCAGTTTTGCAAAATTTAAATTAACAACGCGGTATTTTGAGCAATTCAATTCCTGCATGAGTGTCTACATATACACTTATAATGGATGCGAATGGTCCAAAATATCGAGTCGTTACAATCGATTTCAAAGGTGATTTTGAAGTGCTGAGAAATTACTTAAGACTCTGGAAGTTAATTAAAGGTGTCTATAGAATAATAAATAAGTTGTGGCTTATAAAAATTTAGAAGTGGGATAAATAAGCTTAAAAAAAATTATAGTTTTGTATTTTGGAAGATGAATAAAAATCCAAAACTTAAATTATAAAATAGATTGAAACCCAAGGAAAATAGTTAAACTGATTTTTGAGACAAAATTCAAATATTGGGTATAAAATTGGAAATTCTGTGGTGAATAATATTGATTGAAAGCATTTAAAATAAGTGTCGAAACATTTCATATGTGTTTATGGAAGTATATAACATGCTTTGTTTATAGAATCCATGTTTTAGCTATTGAAAGTAAGTGAAGTGTTAGTTAATAGCATATATTTGTCACTTACATATTTAAATTGAGTAAGTACAGGTTTTTGGAAGCCGTTGGAAGGATTTGATCGCGTAATTGCTAAAATTAATAACCGCTTTGCTTAAAAATGCTAAATAAGGCCTACGCAATAAAAATAGGAAATATAAATTGTTTTTGTTTTTCCGACCGTGCGGGTCGATGTATATATATTTATATCTCTTGTCAAATTGCAAAAGCTCCTCCGTACAAAGGAGACTCTGCCAAAATTTTCTAAAAATTTTGGGAGTTAGAAAATTTTTGGAAATTTTCGCTAACGACAAATGATTTAAAATTGTGTATGTAAAGTAAAGTGGATAAAAATTCAATATTCAGAATTTGCAGACAAATTGAAGTCAAGTAAAATTTAAAAATGAAAATCTGAATGAAAATTTAGAAATAAAGGTATTGAGATTTGGAATGAATTAGTAAATTGAAGCAAATTGAAATTCATATGGAATTGGAGTTCGATTTGAATGTAAACTTCAGTAGTGAAGTAGTGAAAATAAATATAGGAAATATTTATATCAGACTTAAGAAATGAAGAATAAAATTCTTAAGTAAATTGGTATTTGGAATATACTAAGTAATCTTGTAATGGAAGAATATACTAAGTGAATACTTGAATGAAGATTAAAATTGAAAGTTGTGAAATGGGATAATTATGGATAAGTGAATAGAAATCAAATGAAGGTGAATATAAGACAATTGATATAGCTGATAATCAATTGGAATTAATACGTAGGATGTACGTATATTATTCTATTCGCATAACGATTTGATCCAGATTCGAGCATAGAATTTCGAGATAGTTATATCGGTCCCAGTTGGGATTTTTCACTCGATTTTCGACGGCGAACCCTGGATATGGATTTTTGATTGATTCTAGAGATTCTCTATCATAGTACTGCTATGCAAGGAGAATGACGGTTTCTGATCAAGAAACCAGATCTGAGTCCGCACTAGGAAGTCGGGTGAACGATACTAGTTCGGAAGTGAATTTGTGTGATCGAGTGAACGATCGGATTTGATATTGCGTACGAATGATATGTGTACATCGTACGGACTTGAATGAATAGATATTGAAATTTTGTAAAGAAGTCAATAAAATGATTTTGAATGTTATGATTGGATATTATTGCTAAGTAGGATATACAGGTGTTTAAAAAGAAATTGGGATTTATGATTGCTCGACAAAAAGGTAAGTATTTAAATTTCAGTATGAAATTTGATTGGGATTTGGATGTAGCCACTTGGCGTTTTGTTTTCTTTTGAGATTTGGGAGCCGTAGAGGCAATTTTGTAGTAGTACCGATCTAGCCGCGCAAAGGAGACGCTGGCAAAAAATTACGGAAATTTAAAGAGTTAGAAAATTTTCGAGGAAATTTTGACAATTCAAAATTTGGTTTCAAATTTAAATTTGAATTGATAAGTAAGTAATATTGTTTGGAACTAATAGATAAGCTGGAAAGTAGGAAAAAGGTTAATGTGTCTTTGATAAAAAGATTTGTTTAGCAAGTTGTTGAAACTGGTTAGTTTTGAGAAATAGTTGACGGGTATTGGACCATTCTTCCTAACTAGTAATTTCGGGGACGAAATTCTTTTAAGGGGGGAGGAATGTGACGACCCGAAATTTTGGATATTTGAAATGGGAATATTTAATTGATTTTAAATATTCAAAAGGGTAATTTTAACTTGAATTTCAAATATCACTATTTATTGGGTTATTTGATTATTGAATTAAACAATTAAAAATTGAGTAAATTGTTGAATCGGGAGTTTTAAGCCTTTTAAAAATGGCTTGTAAAATCTATATTGATAGTTCTGAAGGTAATAGAACTTTTAAAATTGAATTTAAAGGTGTTTTGTTCAGTTTTAAAAATATATCGTTTATATCGATATGTAAAAATAGCCTTCCAAGGCACAGTCTCGGAATTCGGCGAAACTAGTTCCATTGGATCCGTAATATTGTATTATTATCGGATTTCAATTTTCGTAGTGTTTGGAGTTGTTGTGTGAGCGTACGATAGGTAAACGCGCTGAAATTAAATTGAAAATTTAATATTATAACTGGTCCAAAAAGCTATCTTCTCCATACAATTGAATTTGGACTCGAAACCTTTTCCAGTGCGTTCGGAATAGGCGTATAACATTACAAACGCCTAGCGGCATGCCTTGATAGGAAGTCAAAATTTTTAGTTGACTTTATCGGAACAACTCGAATTTGAATTTAAATTGAATAATTTTACTAGTCAACTGCAGTTAAATTTATTTCACATCGACTTATCTTTTCCATCAGTTCAAACAGCTATTCAAGTACTCGATCTTATCTCTTTCTTTCTTCGTTCCCAAGCCAGATAACAAAAGAAAAATATCTCGTTCTAAAATCATCAAAATAAAAACAATGGCCGGGTGTTTTAAAATAGAATCGCGAGTCTCCTCTCCTCTTCCCATTCGAAAACCAAACCCATCTCTCCCTCAGTTCGAAGTGCCTTCCCCAAATTCTTCGAAATCGATAAAGGAAAAAAAAGGGTAAAGGGCGGCTACATAATCGCATTTCCTCTTCCCTCCCATCGCTCAAATTCGTTAACGATTACACTCACGTTGTTTGGAAGGAGAGGTGTGCCGCGATTTTGAGGGGGGGGAAGCGAAAGTCTGGATGATGAGTGGAGGCACGCGATCGACGTGAGATGGAAGGGCAGTGTCGAGTGGGAGCAAGCGCGATAGTGGGTCGAAGGCACGGTGATGTCGAACGATTTGAAGGCTGGAGATTGGTCGTGAGGCCGTAGTTCAAGCGGCAGAGTGGTTCTAGGGTTTCGAGTTCGGCAAGGCGATGGAGAAGAGGCTGGCGAGATCGAGGAGGAGGTGATTCCATCGGCAACAGGCTAAGGCTAGGGCTCTATGTTTTGGGGGCATCACGGTTTCGACCAAGCTGTGAGGTATTTCAGTTTCGACTTTTAATTTGATGAAATGTTACAGTAAAGTACAAACATTTCTGTTTAAATTTAATACGTATATAAAGGAATGTTCAAGTTCATGTAAAATTAGAATTTTTATATATAGTTGGAAATGGGAATAAATAAATATACACAGTAAACCCGCTGTTAAGATTTAAAAGAGAAATATTAAAGTGATTAACTTATATAATTTATTTTAACTACTAGAAATAATTTATTAAAGAGAAATTACTTGAAACTAAATTTATTAGTTAAAATGGAATCATTAATTTATTAAATTTATAAATGGAAATTAATTGTTCTATTCTATTTCGAATATGAATAAAATCATATGATGTTATACAAGATCTAAAATCGTGAAGAAAACAGGTCAGATTGGATCAGATTGTAAAACAAAGGTCAAAGGTGAGTTAATCTCACTCATCTGGTTGCTATTTAAATTTAAATAGATAAATTTAAATAATTGATTGAATGATTGAATTGGTTTGACGTGCTATATTATATATAATAGTATATATAGTATATATTGGAGTTGATATTCTCGTATTTTATAGCGGATGAGACCCTATGCGCCGCATAATAGCGGATGATATTATTTAAACCCATATACCACGATATTCCACCTCGAAGTGGAATTGGTATTGTGCTAACATCTGTGGATGCAGGGAAAACAGGTTGGAGGGATCCAACTGGATTCCTCAAAATTATTTAGATTGTTTTATATTATGTGCTATGAATATTGATATCCAGTGATGATTTTATTGATGATTGGAATATTGGAAGATATTGTTGGATTGAAGATCTAAGTATAATGAGTTATTAAATTCTACAGAATTGGATTTTTGAAAAGAAATAAAAGAGTAAATTTTAAGTAAAATAATTCAAGTGAACTGGAATAAATTAAATAATGAATTGAAAAGAAAATAAAAATAAAAGCGATTCAGAATTTTAACAAATATGGAATAAGGGAATTTTGAATTAACAGGGAAAATATAAACTTTAAAACTAAAGTGATATTAAATTTAAAGAATAAAGAATTTATTTTTGAATGTAAGGATTAAATTTAATTAAGGGATAAAGAAGGAATTTTGGTAGTTTAAAATTGGTATTTTCAGTTAAAAAGGGATTTTAACTCACAATAAAGAAATAAATCTAAAAGTTAATGTATTTTGAAATAAATGAAGTAGTGAAGAAAATTTATTTCAAAGTAAAGTAAATTGGAAATCAATTGGAAATTGATTTAGTTGTTTAAAAATTGGAATTTTAAAAGAGAAGTGAGATTTTGGAATTTATAAACCGGGTTTATAAAAGTGAAGAAATATATCAGTGGATATTTGGAAGATTAAATTCACGGTGGGAATTTATTAAAGAAATGGGTAAATTTGATTAAAAATAAGTAGTGATTTATTTTTAAAGATGTGAGAGAGAAGTGAATTTTCCTGAATAGCCAAGTACATTTCCAAAGTAAACTTTTAAGTATAAGCTAAAGGTTTAAAAGTTGATTTAAAGTATGTTTTGGAAAATCTATTATTTTAAAATGTTTAAACTTTAAAGTAAGTATTTTTCAAATCTATTTTAGTAGTAATTATTTAAAGATGGTTTGGTATTATGTTTTAAATGATAAAAGAATCTAGTTTTATATTTTATTAAGTAGTTTTAATTTAAATGTTTTAAAGTATATTTTATAATAAAGTGTTTCTAAATTATTTTAAAAATCTAATGTTTTGGTACTTGGTGATTTCAGTTGAAATAGGAATATTTGGAAACTTTATTCCAAGAGAGAAGGACGGTTTGAAATTATTTTCAAAGGATTGAAAATGGAAATATATCTTACGAAGATATTTTGAGGTTAATATATAATTTGGGAAATTATTTATTGTTTGATGGATGTTTGTGAATGTGAATTGATAGTTAAATAACCGACTATCAATATTGGCCAAATGCGCTGATCGTTTCGAAGAGACCGGGATCGGGATTAATTTCTCGAAAACCAGTTCGATCCGGTTTGTACGTTTCGTGGAAACATGTTGGAGTCGAAGATGGTACAGTGAAGTGCAAGGGCTAGTCGCTACTAATCCTGAGGATGATTACAAAATGGATGTAGTAGGAGTAGTGCCTTCGGTTCCGTTCGGACCCGGGACGGACTTGTATGGACGAATGCTTTCGGAACATCGTCAGGTGGACGATGGGCATTCTAAGGGATATGTTCTATAAAGGTAAAGCATAGCCTCAAGCCTCATCAACCGGGAATGACTGAAAATCAGGGGTTATGCAGCAAGGCTTCGTGGGTCGCACCCACTTGAGAGTAAGGTCATCCCTGTCTAGATGTCCCTATTTATTTCGGCTTAGTGGTGGGTTTGCTGATCATAACCGTGGGGTGATTTTACTCGGGACTGTCCAGTAAGGGATGGTTCCGGCCTTGTGTTGCAGGGGACTTAGGGTGGGTCCATGGTACTGTGATCTAGGCCACGTACTGTGACAGGTGGTACCCCAGTGCCTAGTCATTGATGGAAATCCATTCTTCCTACGTGCCTTGTACGAGTTTTGTTTGTATTACCCACATTGTGGCAAGTATGCTGGAATTTAATCATGTAACAATTTCAGCTATTTGAATAAGTATTTGTTTATAGACACTATTATAATATCAGAGGATTTGATAAGAAAGTGTTTTGGCTATCGTAAGGTAAAAACCCGACATGTTTATTTGTGGCGTGGTCTTACGAGATGCTTTTGCTTTCAAAGGATTTGAAACTTTAATAATCAAATTGAGTGTGATTTTCTCACGCTGGTATTCCAGACTGACTCGGGTGTTATTAACTATAATGCTCGGGTCAGACCGAGTATTACAGATACAGGATAGGATGCTGTGGAGCTCAGGAGACGAGCTGGATGGCGAGACGTATTACTCGTATTTGTATTATTTATTCTGCTGTACTATGTATTCTGTTGTAGGACATGTTATGATTACTATGCTGAATTGTGATGTTGAATTGTTGTACTCTGATGAATGTAATGTATAAACAGATATATTTTTCTATTGGGTAAAGATCTGCATTTATATATTATAGTTTATTCCGCTGCGATGGTTAGATTCTGCTGTTGTTTTCTATTCTTCTTCTTCTACCTCTTTCTTCTTTTAACACAAATGGTTCGTATTTCCGTTCTTCTTGAGTTGATTTGTTGGAGATTAATGTCAATTCATGGGGTACGGGTTTGCGGGCTGTTACAGTTTGGTTGGTACACATTTTGGCTGAGAAGAAGCTGCTCTTCTCTATTTTATTTCATGTGTATGTTTTTTTGGAACTTTGAAAAGAAGTATTATTTTCTTTTGGTCGATGTCCATATATTAGTTACATATATAAAAGTACACATAGTTTTAGCATGTTTAATTGTTTTATAAAAGTGTAGATTTTATAATATATATATATATATATATATACTGTATGAAAGTATATACATATAACAATAAATCGTTCAGATTTATAGATGTTAGTATATGTATATAGTTTATATAAGCTTTGTTAAAGATTTCTTTTATAGTTAGTATATATACGTATGATCTGGTTTCAATGTATATGTGAATTTGGATTTGTATATATATATATATATTATTTTGATATTAAAGTTACATTTTTGATTTGAAAATAAATATGTATATCTTATTTTAGCATATGTTTGAATTTAAAATCTGATTCCTTTTTCATATATATAGTTATATAAATATATGAGTTCACTTATACCTTTGATCTTCACCGATCCAGTTGATTCGATTTCGTCAATTCCAAGCTATCACCTTTGTTCGTCAAATTCGTGCCAATCTTGCTTTGCTTTGGAATTCGTGCTTGGATTCGTAGCTCATCTCATTTTCGTTCATCTCTAGCCTCGAAAGGTGAGCAATCACTCACGATTAACGTTCTTATATTTATTAAATTTGATTTCAATTGAAACGACAATTGAAATATGATGTTGTTAGTTATTTACATTGCTATATATATGTATCTGTTCACCAGTGACATCTGACACCATTATCTGTTATTTATATTGATGTTATATGCATGTTATATTTTATCATATCCGTTATCACTCTGCAAGTTCCCTATTAGTATAGAATTCACCATGGATTGAAATGATACATACCCGAACGATCTATAGAATAGGAGAAAATCGTTATGGGTTGAAATGATAAACCCAAGCGATTTTCATTGAATTGAATTTGGGATTGCGGGTTGAAAAGATATATACCCGTATATATTTAAAATTTTGGATTGAAATGATAAATATCCATATCACTTGACCATAGGATAGAAAATTATATACAAACATCGTTGGTCTATATATAAATATTTTGAAAATGATTTCTATGGTTTTGGAAAGAAGTATATAGTTTATTAAATATTGATTTTTAAGATATTATATATAAATGTATTTTATAAAGTTTGAAATTTAGATTTTTTAAAATATACGTTTTGAAAATTGTATAGTTATAAGTTAATTTTGTAATTATAAATTTTAAGAATTTATTTATAATTTTTCTATTTTTAAAATATATAAATAGATTAATATTTAATATTGTTTAAGTACTTATTTAAATTTTATATTTTCAAATATAGAGTTTATAATGATTTTAATAAATTCGGGTTGGAAAGAGGAATAGAAATTGGGTTGAAATTATATTTATTTAAGAATTATACTTAAATAAGTTTGATTTGAAATTTATTAAAATTGAAATTTTAAGATATGATTTTATAACTTGGATTTGATTAAAAGTGACTTAACTGAATATTTCAAATTTATATAAATTTAAATGGGATATTTTGTTTATTTAAATTTGTAAATTGAAGTTGTATTTAGATGTTATTGAAATGATTAAGTAAATATTTCAAAATTAAATAATAGTAAAGTGAATTTGATATATATATGAAATTATCGAATTTAGTTTTGAAAATGTTGAATATTTAAAGCTTTGAAATATATTGAAATGGCTTATTTTATGGTTCGAATATGTATTTGAAATCGATAATTTGAAATGGTTTACTGAGAAACTGAATTGAGTTGAATTTGATGAATTGAGATGGAATAAAATTTGAATTTTTGAATTCAAGTTGATTTGGAATTAATTTGTGAAATTCGAGAAGGTTATTTTATTGTATAAGTATTTTTAAATTATATTTAAACCTATTTATATATTTTACTTTATAAATTATTTTTAATATAAGCTATTTTAATATAAACTATTTTAATATACTAATTATTTTAATTCAAACTATTCTAAATAAACTAATTTATTTTTGTAAACTATATTATTATAAATACTATTATTAATATCTAAACTGTTTAAAGGAAAATGCTATTATTTCAAAGTGTTATGATTTCCAAAGTGTTATAATTTCAAGTGTTTTGATTTCGAAAGTGTTGTAATTTTGAAAGTACTATGATTTTGGAAGTGAATATATTTGAAATGGAAACGATATCGTATTGATTTGATTTTTGAAAATGGCAATGATATTTTTGTTTTGAAGTATAACCTATTTTGAAATGACCGCGGTGTTATAATAACGATTGGTTGTTAAAGAGACCGGGATTGGATATTGTCATACTCTCTGCCAATACCGAAAACCACTTGTGTACGAGGTGGAGATTCCAGAAATGAAGTAGGATGGTTTGGCGACGATTCTATATGGTATGATGTGACCCTGACTCCTGTGAGTCAGCTTAGATGTGACTAAAATCAGGAGCTATACCGGGCCAAGTGAGGTCATTCCTCCGATCGGGCACATTCCTTCGATACTATATTCTGACTTTGTGATTGATTTGGTGGCCACCCTTGATTTTGATTTGGGAGTGTGTTCCGAGGTGGGCGGTAGTAGCTGTTATACGTTACCACCAGTCCGAGAGTGCCATTGGTATATCTACCTTGGCATCTCCTCGTGTGCCATGTTCACATGCCCTAGCGTGCCTTCTACGAGTTTGTTTGTACCATACCTATGGAGTGCCCTCTGACGATGCCCAGTACGGGGGGAGATTACGGTACTGTATAGACTATGGGAAAATAAAAATGTGTTAAGGGGGATATGGTAACGCCTTAACGCTATTTTAATAGTTTACTTTACTTTAGACATTATTATAATAGCGTATATTACTACATAGTAGATAGTTCCATGGATCCTTAGAGGATGGAAATCCCAACTATCCTTTAAGTTACTTGTATTTCAGTTGATATTTCACTTGAGTTGGATTTTTTGGTATAAGAATGTTAATCCTGACTCGAGTGTTTTGTGTTATTGCTTTACGCCCGGGTCAAACTGAGTGGCACAACATTTGAGACTCACCTTTGGAGTTGGAGCTTCGCTTGGAGATCCATCCATCTATCCAGCTTGCAGTTATTCAGTTGACTCCTGTGATATTCTGATCTTGTATTTGACTATTGTATTAAGACTTCTATTGTATTTCAGACTTATGTTGTATCTTGTTTTAACTCTGTTATATATCTATGGTAGCTTTATGAACTACTGATTCATTTGTTTCCGCTGCTTATTGTTATATTACTCTCTGTCTGTGATTCTGTGATTATTTTATTTACTGTATATGCTGAGATTTGCCAAATATAAATTAACAGTCTGATATTTTGAGCAATTCAAGTCCGACATGTGCGGATGCGAATGGTTGAAAATTTCAGGATGTTACATGTGGTATCAGAGCTCTAGTTTTAGGCAAAACTTGGCATATATAGTAAATTTAATTACATAATCACTTTCGTTCGATCTTGAATCTCTTCCTTTTTGACTCAGTTTCCTTTGAATTTTGGAACGTTCCCCTCGATTCCAAAATCCATTCTTGTCTCCCCCTATTCGTGTTTTCTTGATTTCGGAGCATCCCATAGCTCCACTGAATGATTTCTAAAAGAGTGAAACTCCTTTACAATAGGCATTAATTCACCGGAGATTTTTTGTATCCTCGGTTTACGATACTGCTATCTCTTGTTATGCCCAAATTCTCTCTCTTGTGATCTGATGCCGATTTGTCTTAGAATTCTGCATCGATCTTATTCCTGAAGTCACGGTTGACCCGGTTAAGGTTGCCGCAATTTATATAAGTCTATCCATCTTTTCTCTTTGCTATTTAAACATCTTATTCCTTTCGAAACCTATCTTCTTAGCTAGAATTCTTCTTGATTAGGGTCTCTCTAATTTGAATCTCTATCTTGCTTTGAAATCCATTCTTGTATCATCGAGTTTAGGAGTGTATTTGTATTAATGTTAAAATGATTCATAGTGTGTTGTTTGAGTTGTTGATGTTGATTTGGGTTTTCGATCGATTTGTCTGATCAACACTATCGATAGAAATTCCAAAACACTTGAACAGAGCAAACTGACACAATATTATTTTCAAATTTGGTAAATGAAATAAATTTGTATGATTATATTACAAATATATATAAGTAAAATTTTCTGGAATTTAATAAGTTAATTAAATTGGT
The DNA here is from genome assembly GCA_030737815.1 of Allium fistulosum. Lineage (NCBI taxonomy): Eukaryota > Viridiplantae > Streptophyta > Magnoliopsida > Asparagales > Amaryllidaceae > Allium > Allium fistulosum. The sequence continues at coordinate 860,751,511 of CM060907.1, forward strand.
TGTTTGAAATGATACTATTTGATTATCATTTATTGTTCTATAAATGAATTTATAAACATGGTTTATAAATTGATTTGGAATTTAAATGAATTTAAATCAGGAATTTGAGAATTTAATTTCTGGTGATTTCAAACTTTGGTTTTAAAGTGTATATTATTTAAAGTATTTTCAAATAGAAATCGTTTCAAAGAATTTTAAAATGTTGAAATTAGTGCTCTCCTCTTTTGTCGCTGGAAAATAATTTCGGTGATGGTGGCCGCATCATCGACATTCAATTTCGATTTTCAAAGTGGAGAGACCAATTCGTAGCTTTGCTACACTTTTGTTTTGAAAAATAAATTGATTTAAATTCTTGAGTATGACTTGATTTATTATAGGTATATATATGATTTTAAATTTGATTTGATATATAGGATATATATATACTTATCTCTAAATTGTTTGAAGATGATCGGAAATTTAATTCTTAAATTTATGATTAAAGGTGATTTTAATTATAAAATGAAGCCAAAATTTTGAATAAATATTAAATTTGAAATAATTTAGTTGGGAAAAGTTTACTTGTATAATACCCAACTTCATTCTAATATAACTTACCTAAATTATTCAGAAGTTGAATATGTAATTGGATAATACACAATATAAGATGATTTTATAAATAAAATTTGAATGGTTATAATAAATGTTATACACTTAATTTTTAATAATAAAAATGTTAATAGAGATAAATAGAATAATAGGTTAATTGAATAAAAGACGGGATAAATAAAATAAATTTTGTTTTGAAGGAATTAATAAATTTAATCAACTAAATGAAAATATCTTGAATTTAAATCAATTGTTGAATATTAATTAATTCAAAATTGAAATTTGTATGGTTTTAAATTAATTGTTTTATTTTGTTTTCCAATTTATTTTCCTTTCTGGTTGTTTCTATTTTCCTACCTCGTTCCTTTTCGGGGACGAAAAGTTTTGAGTGGGGGAGAGTGTAACAACCTGTAAATTTTAATAAATTTTTATAACGTATTTAGTTGAATTTTTGTGAAATTTTAAATAATAAAATTTTGAATTGAATATTTAATATTTGAAATACGTCTACTTTAACATAGCAAGTGGAAAAAAATTCATCTGATAATATGGAAGTTTTTTTTGTGTAAAGTCTATTTTAATTCAAATCAGTTAATAACTGATGATAATAAAATGTTTTCCAAACCTGAATATTTTTATATAATAAATTTGTGAATCATCTTCTGAGTGAGACGTCATCTTTCATTTCTCCAAATTTAGACTGCAATTGCTCCATTTATCTTATTTTCGACAAATTAGCAGCATTTTTGGTACCGAATATCGACTTTTGATAGGATGATCGTACCACTGATATTTGTATAACGTTTTGATCGTCTCGTCATGCTGATTTCTACGGTATATTCAATTATAAATTTCAAAGTCGGGAAGACAAGGAAATCTACGGAACGGTTTCTATACCGGTTCCATATTTTTGAACCTTTGGAATTCTTTGTTGATTCGTTATCCATTAGTAAACCAACAGTCAATAGCCACGTACCTTTAATATTCTCTGAATGCTACTCTAGGCTTTTGGTTATCCACTATTTCGATTTTCGTTCGGTGCCTTGAAAAGAAAAGGAAAAAATGAAAGAATTTTTATACAGTAGCTTACATATGAAAAGGAATGTTGGTCACCTGAAACTTACTTTCCTTCTTTCAAATTCCAACTCTATTATTACCTGCTCTACATTCTTTCTCGACCCTCATTTTGCCACGCAAGCCAGCCTTACCAGCCTCTTATCCTTCGCCTATACCAACCCATGGCCGCGGTCTACAACCGCTGAGCCAACGCTCCTCCTACCTCACAAAGCCAACACCCGATACTAATCTCTCTCTCCAGCCGTGCCTTCCCCTAGCTCTCCATCATTCACCCCACCACACACCAAACATCAACGCCGGCCAGCCAAGCCCAGCCTCTCGCCACCTTCCTCCGCCCAGTGCAACCGACTCCATCCTCCTCCACAACCCTGACCACTTCATCGCCTTGCTCTGGCCATTGCAGCTCTTTTTTTTGGGTATGTTTATATAGAGATATTATATAAGAACTTATATATTGGTTATATAAGTCTACTTTTGAATTTGGGTCATACTAGCTGTTTGGGTTTTGCGAAAAGCTATGTATTTTGTTTGCTGTAGTCATATTTTATATATATAGACATAGATATCTCGATTTTTGTATTAATGTATATATTCATATGGGTTATACAAGACATATATATTATCTGTTAGTTTATAATATATTAGTTTTATAATTGGCTATATATATATATATATATGTTTTGATATATGTTTGTGTAGGTATGGTATGTTAGTTTATATAAATTTATACATATAGTAGGTTCGAAATGTATATGAAATGTTATATATATAAAAATAGATAGGTTTGAATATAATCTATTATTATGTATGTAAGTTATATCATATTTAAAAAGAGATCGGCTTTGAACATTTTTTTAGTATATATATGCAGTTGTTTCAAATGTTACTAGGTGTGTTTAAATCAAGTATTGGTTTTAAGATTTAAAGAATGTATTTTAAATATAACATATATTTTCATGCTGCTTTGTGTTTGGTTGGTACACATTTTGGCTGAGAAGAAGCTGCTCTTCTCTATTTTATTTCATGTGTATGTTTTTTTTGGAACTTTGAAAAGAAGTGTCATTTTCTTTTGGTCGCTGTCCATATATTAGTTACATATATAAAAGTACACATAGTTTTAGCATGTTTAATTGTTTTATAAAAGTGTAGATTTTATAATATATATACTGTATGAAAGTATATACATATAAAAATAAATTGTTTAGATTTATAGATGTTAGTATATGTATATAGTTTATATAAGCTTTGTTGAAGATTTCTTTTTATAGTTAGTATATATACGTATGATCTGGTTTCAGTGTATATGTGAATTTGGATTTGTGTGTGTGTGTGTGTATTTATATATAGATTTTATTTTTGATAATAAAGTTACATTTTTGATTTGAAAATAAATATGTATATCTTATTTTAGCATATGTTTGAATTTAAAATATGATTCCTTTTTCATATATATAGTTATATATAGTTATATAAATATATGAGTTCACTTATACCTTTGATCTTCATTAATCTAGTTGATTCGATTTTGTCAATTCCAAGCTGTCAGCTTTGTTCGTCAAATTCATGCCAATCTTGCTTTGCTTTGGAATTCGTGCATGGATTCGTAACTCATCTCATTTTCGTTCATCTCTAGCCTCGAAAGGTGAGCAATCACTCACGATTAACGTTCTTATATTTATTAAATTTGATTTCAATTGAAACGACAATTGAAGTATGCTACAGGTAGTTATTTACGTTGCTATATATATGTATTTGTTCACCTGTGACATCTGACACCAATATCTGCTATTTATATTGATGATATATGCCTGTTATATTTTATCATATCCGTTATCACTCTGCATGTTCCCTGTTAGTATAGAATTCACCATGGGTTGAAATGATACATACCCGAACGATCTATAGAATAGGAGAAAATCGTTATTGTAACGACCCTGAAATTTAAATTTATTTAAATTAATAATTAAATGAATTTTTGAATTAAATGGGGTAATTAAATTAATTTTAGATAAAAATTTGTAAATTTAATTAGGAAAATGAGAGCGAGTTTCCCCGGATCAAATATATTCTGTATAAATCCTTTTAATTTAAAAATATTATAAATATTGCATATATGTGAATATATATGTATATATGATATATGAGTAGATTTGAAATTATATATATAAGTATATATATATAAATAAATGGTTTAATAATAGTATGATGAATAATAATAAAATCTGAATTAATGGTTAATAATGACTGGAGCTTATAAAATAATGTAAGACAATAAATATGAAGATAAAATAATAACTAAAAAAAATAAAGTATGAAAATAATAACAAGTAAAAGGAGTATTTAATAGTTTAGGTTTAAAAACAACAAGTTAAACAAAAAATTTAACAACAAATCAAAATAGAATTTTAAACGAAATATAAAGTTAAAAAGAAAGAAAACACATGCAAGTGTGAAAACAACATTATAACAAACAAAATAAATCCAAGCATAAGTAAGTAAACAAAATTAAATGAAAGTTAAAACAATTATCTATGCATATATAAGCTAGTAAGAAACACAAGTACCTACCCCATCTCCTCAGTACAATGTATAATCCTCTCAGCCGAAATGAGTTTTTGCATAGTTAACAAGTAGGTAAGTATGTGTAGTAGAATGCAAGACAAAGTCAAATGGAAAAAGAAAGAAAAGTGATATGCATAAACATATAAAACAAGGTAATATAAAACCAGATAAGAGAAATTTATACAAGTATCCTTAGTACCATTAAACTAGAAACAAAACTGCATATGCATTTGAAATAACATATTGGTACTTAAGTAAACATATGAAGTACGTATATATCTAAAATGAGTTGTGTATGCAAGAAGATAGATGAAACAAAGTAAATATTTGTATTGCAGGATAAATGAAACAAAGTTGTTATGTACTTATGTACATATAAGGAACAAGTAAACAAAGAAGTACAAAGCAAAATTGTACATACATAACAACACATAGTATAAGTTTGTAAACAAAATAGGACACAAGCATTTAATACCCAAGCACAAAACAATCTTCTCAACCGAAATGAAAAGTTTTTTTTTGTGTTGTACAAACAAATAAATGCAAGCATTTCTAGCCCATGCCTATATTGTACAAACAAAACAATATAGCCTGTACACATTTCTTTTTATATGTGTTTTTCTTCATCTCAGTTCGACCATCTAAAACTGAGTAACCTCTAAAATAGCATCTTTAAAACCTAAACAAAGAATGAATTTAAACAACACTTCAATTCAACAAAATAGAGGAAATACAAATGAAACCTGGAAATCAACTAGGAAGCAAAACACTTCAGTTCAAACATTTCAGTGCTCAAGTTCAAAAGCATTTTCCAGATTCAAGTATCAAATTCCAGGCTTAAAACAAAAAAAAATGAAAAGCTCCTCTGTTCCCTGTTCTTTGTCTCTGCTTCTTCCCATCAAGGTGAGCAAACTCTTTTGAAATTTCTAATATTGATCTGTGGTTTGAATTGATATGAATGAGTGCCGATATGTGTATAAATGCATATGTATTCACTGTGCATGTTTAGATGTTGTTCTTCTCTGGTTATTGATTTCAGGGTTGATCAATTGATTCAAACTTAAATTTGTTTTCATCAAATCATTGTTAAGGATTAAGGTCTTCAACCAAACAAGAAGTTTAGTCTTTAACCAAGATTTTAAACCTGTTTCAACATGTCAGAAGAAAATATACCACTGTCAGTTTGATTTATAAGTAAACAAGAATTTTTTTTTGATAAATTCAATCGTTATGAAAAGTTAATTCAAGTTCATAGCTCGAACCCTTATTGCAAGTTATGATTTTTAAACCATAAATGAAGATTTTTAATTTGGTATTTGGTGAGCAGTTTGTATTTGAATAGAAACTGCAATTTTTTGAATTTAGGATAACTCAGTCAATTTAAATTGTTGAAATTTAGATTTAAGCAAGAATAGATGTTAGTGATGTTGTAAAAATTACTAGATAATTTTTCTATGTTGTAAATTGAGGTGTCGAGTGGAGTTTAGGGTTTTAGGCTGTTCTTTTGTTCGTCTCGGCTATCTAGGAATGACGACGTGGAGAAGGGACCGGAGGCCATCGCGAGGCACGCCGTAGAAGCTGGGGATCGAGCGTGAGTTACGGTGAGGATGGCGAAGATTTTTAATGACGTGATCGTCGGCGTTTTGGATTTTTCGATGATGGCGAAGTTTTCAAATTTCGACCTGGAAGCTTATTTTGATTTTCCATTCGATTTTCATTTCTGAGTGGTTGAAAGGGTTATCGAGTTCAACGTTGATTTGTCTGGGGTCTCGGAGCTGATGGGGGTGGCGATGGGTGGTTGTATACGTGCACAAGGAAATGGGTGTGCATATCAGAGCAGACCTTGGAGGGAGAAGAAGAAATTGGGGAAGAAGGATGGTCTCGGGGAAGAACCCGTGAGATTTGGTGGGAAACTCGGGTATGGGTACGAGTAGAACGCGAGTGATAGTCGTATTCCCAGATTTCAACTTAAAAATTTAACTAAGTTTTAAAGAAATTAAAAGTAGAAGAAGAAGTAACGAATGAAAGGGGAGAAGAATGACCCGTGAGATCTGGTGGGAAACTCGAGAGGCTACTCGAGTAGATCTGGGGGGATTCTCGGGTTGTTGATGTTGGGTGAACTGTTTGCAAACTCCAGAATAAAAGAATTTAAGTTATATTCCCTTAAAACAATTTTCTATAATCATTATTGATTAACTATTTAAAAAGGAGTTATGAAGAAGGATTAACTAATTTATATTTATAATGAATTAAGTAATTAAAGATTTATAAGGTAATTAAAGAATGATTTATTTTTTTATTTATAAATTAATAAATTTAATTTATTAGAAATGATTAATAATAAACTATTTCTTAAGGAAGTGATTAAAGAAATGTTATTAGTTAATGAAGATAATTAACTAAGAATTACTAAGTAATTAATTAATGTGATAGATTGTTAATAATTAATTAGATTAACTAATTTAGATAATCAATTATAAATTGTTTAAATTGTTGATTAGTTCAAATTATGTAATTGGTTTAAAGGCTAATTTAATTTTATATGATTAATTAAGAAGATTAATTAAAGCGTTTGATAAATTAATTTATATCAAATGATTTGTAATCAATTAATCAGAATTTGATAATTAATTCATAAGTAATTAAATTACTTGGAAATAAATTGAATCAATTAGGATTAAATAATTAATTAATCCTGTTTATAAATTATTATTGAATGCTTGAATTGTTTCTGAATGTTTGCATTGTATGAATTGCCTTGAATTGATTGGCCTAGTTGATCTGTGATATCCTATTCTGTGAATTAAGCTGTGTGTAATTTATTTATTTATTTATTTGTGATACATATATCTGTGATCTGCCATCTGTAAATGGAAGATGAGCGTTATAGTTTATATCGCTTATCAATTATATCCTGTATTTTGATCCGTGATAATTCATTGTGTTGCACTATTGTGTTAAACCCCTGGACTACACTTTTACACACACAAATATGGGTTTCACGTGGAAATCGATTAAGTCACAGATAATTTAAAGTTAATATTTTTGAAATTGAAATTTTAATTTCAATTGATTTTGAAATCGGAAATTTGGGTTTAAAGTGAAAAGCTTTTGAAATGGAATTTCAAAGATAAGTCTTATTTTCGAATAACTTAATCGAGTTTTGAAAATTTAAATAATTAGATTTAAATTTGAATTCAAGTTTGAAATTAAATCTATGGTTTGGAAACTAGGGATAAAAGATGATATAAATGTGTATATATGAAATTTAAACCATTTTAAAAGTATAATTTTGAGAATTTGAGTTTGACCCAAAGACTTGAACTCGTATAAATGTACCAGTTTTTCCGAAATGAAAACTGTTTGTTTTCAAATGATAAAAGCTTTCATATATATATCAGGAATGAAATTCCAATTTAAAGGAATTTCAAATACGAATTGAAAAAAAATGGTTTTCCAAGTTATAAATGAATTCTTTTTGAAAGCTATGAGTTAAATCTGTTTATTATTAACAGATTTAAAATGATGTTTTGTTTAACCCATTCGAAATGAAATTGTTTGAAAGCTATTAGTTAAATCTTTGATTTAAAGATTTAACGAATTAATTTAACCGAAATGGAAATCGATTTGGAAAATCTGTGAATGAATCTTTGTGAAAACTGAGTGACTTTGTGAATTGAATCTTTTTTTTAATTTAAAAAGATTAAAATGGTAATTTGTTAAACCATTTGAAAAGAAAGTTTGGGTTTAAATTGTGACTTAATTGAATTCTCAATATCCATATATTTTTGAATATTACGCTCACTATTCGGGTTAGCCGGGAAAAGACAATTGTGTCATATAACTCATTCCGAATAGTGATACGTCGTATATGGGTCGCATTTGCTATATTACAGCATGATAGGGGGTTCTCGCTTCGCAGTTTGGTGGCGAACGGGGGACTCTTACCCCTACATGTCCCTGAGAGGGATGGGTTGGTTAGGCGAAGGCCGTGACAGTCGAGAGGCTGGCCGTAAAAGTAAATGCGAGGTGCCAATGTAAGCCACGGTGGGACTGGGATGGTTGCAAAGCCTACCGGTGGCCGTTGTCTTGGTATCGTTACATTTGGTATCAGAGCTAAGGTTGAACTTTAGCTCAGGAGTATAACACGTTAAGTAGCTCATTAGAGATAGAGTGAAGTAAACTCTAGAATGAGTAATCTCTCAGATATCCGTCTGAACGTCTCAGTAAATTCTCTTACTATCCACTGATAGTGAGTATGAGTGCAAGAAGAGGACGAGATAGGGGACAGGGAAGTACGACTATAAATGGTCAATACCCTGCGATAGTGGAAACAACTTTCTTATCAATATTCTTTGATTCGTTTCCAAATTCTTTTGATTGCTTCGTATCAGCTACAAGAAGAAGTTTCGATATGATGGTGGCTCTACGAATCATTGTAGAAAATCTTTATCTTTATCGATTTCTCATCAGTTTTTCGATTTAAACTCTAATGAATATGAATTTGAAGTTGAAAATTTTAAATAAATTGAAAATTTAAAATTGAGTTAAATTGATTAATAGAATATAAGGCTAAATTGAATTATATCGATAAAACGATTTCGTTTAAAATCGAATTTGAAATTCTGTTGTAATTTCTGTGAATACCAAAATCCGAAGAGGGACAAATTGGTATGTATTCTGAGATATTTCGATTTGAATTCGGAATTCGTATCTTAATTTTGAGGAGTTATAGGAGATCAAATTTATCTTTGATCTATCTGTCTTTGTTTTCGTGCCTGCGAATTTCGAGGACGAAATTCTTTTAAGGGGGGAAGTTTGTAACGACCCTGAAATTTAAATTTATTTAAATTAATAATTAAATGAATTTTTGAATTAAATGGGGTAATTAAATAAATTTTAGATAAAAATTTGTAAATTTAATTAGGAAAATGAGAGCGAGTTTCCCCGGATCAAATATATTCTGTATAAATCCTTTTAATTTAAAAATATTATAAATATTGCATATATGTGAATATATATGTATATATGATATATGAGTAGATTTGAAATTCTATATATAAGTATATATATATATAAAAATAAATGGTTTAATAATAATATGATGAATAATAATAAAATCTGAATTAATGGTTAATAATGACTGGAGCTTATAAAATAATGTAAGACAATAAATATGAAGATAAAATAATAACTAAAAAAAATAAAGTATGAAAATAATAACAAGTAAAAGGAGTATTTAATAGTTTAGGTTTAAAAACAACAAGTTAAACAAAAAATTTAACAACAAATCAAAATAGAATTTTAAACGAAATATAAAGTTAAAAAGAAAGAAAACACATGCAAGTGTGAAAACAACATTATAACAAACAAAATAAATCCAAGCATAAGTAAGTAAACAAAATTAAATGAAAGTTAAAACAATTATCTACGCATATATAAGCTAGTAAGAAACACAAGTACCTACCCCATCTCCTCAGTACAATGTATAATCCTCTCAGCCGAAATGAGTTTTTGCATAGTCAACAAGTAGGTAAGTATGTGTAGTAGAATGCAAGACAAAGTCAAATGGAAAAAGAAAGAAAAGTGATATGCATAAACATATAAAACAAGGTAATATAAAACCAGACAAGAGAAATTTATACAAGTATCCTTAATACCCTTAAACTAGAAACAAAACTGCATATGCATTTGAAATAACATATTGGTACTTAAGTAAACATATGAAGTACGTATATATCTAAAATGAGTTGTGTATGCAAGAAGATAGATGAAACAAAGTAAATATTTGTATTGCAGGATAAATGAAACAAAGTTGTTATGTACTTATGTACATATAAGGAACAAGTAAACAAAGAAGTACAAAGCAGAATTGTACATACATAACAACACATAGTATAAGTTTGTAAACAAAATAGGACACAAGCATTTAATACCCAAGCACAAAACAATCTTCTCGGCCGAAATGAAAAGTTTTTTTTTGTGTTGTACAAACAAATAAATGCAAGCATTTCTAGCCCATGCCTATATTGTACAAACAAAACAATATAGCCTGTACACATTTCTTTTTATACGTGTTTGTCTTCATCTCAGTTCGACCATCTAAAACTGAGTAACCTCTAAAATAGCATCTTTAAAACCTAAACAAAGAATGAATTTAAACAACACTTCAATTCAACAAAATAGAGGAAATACAAATGAAACCTGGAAATCAACTAGGAAGCAAAACACTTCAGTTCAAACATTTCAGTGCTCAAGTTCAAAAGCAATTTCCAGATTCAAGTATCAAATTCCAGGCTTAAAACAAAAAAAAATGAAAAGCTCCTCTGTTCCCTGTTCTTTGTCTCTGCTTCTTCCCATCAAGGTGAGCAAACTCTTTTGAAATTTCTAATATTGATCTGTGGTTTGAATTGATATGAATGAGTGCCGATATGTGTATAAATGCATATGTATTCACTGTGCATGTTTAGATGTTGTTCTTCTCTGGTTATTGATTTCAGGGTTGATCAATTGATTCAAACTTAAATTTGTTTTCATCAAATCATTGTTAAGGATTAAGGTCTTCAACCAAACAAGAAGTTTAGTCTTTAACCAAGATTTTAAACCTGTTTCAACATGTAAGAGGAAAATATACCACTGTCAGTTTGATTTATAAGTAAACAAGAATTTTTTTTTGATAAATTCAATCGTTACGAAAAGTTAATTCAAGTTCATAGCTCGAACCCTTATTGGAAGTTATGATTTTTAAACCATAAATGAAGATTTTTAATTTGGTATTTGGTGAGCAGTTTGTATTTGAATAGAAACTGCAATTTTACGAATTTAGGATAACTCAATCAATTTAAATTGTTGAAATTTAGATTTAAGCAAGAATAGATGTTAGTGATGTTGTAAAAATTACTAGATAATTTTTCTATGTTGTAAATTGAGGTGTCGAGTGGAGTTTAGGGTTTTAGGCTGTTCTTTTGTTCGTCTCGGCTATCTAGGAATGACGATGTGGAGAAGGGACCGGAGGCCATCGCGAGGCACGCCGTAGAAGCTGGGGATCGAGAGTGAGTTATGGTGAGGATGGCGAAGATTTTTAATGACGTGATCGTCGGCGTTTTGGATTTTTCGATGATGGCGAAGTTTTCAAATTTCGACCTGGAAGCTTATTTTTGATTTTCGATTCGATTTTCATTTCTAAGTGGTTGAAAGGGTTATCGAGTTCAACGTTGATTTGTCTGGGGTCTCGGAGCTGATGGGGGTGGCGATGGGTGGTTGTATACGTGCACAAGGAAATGGGTGTGCATATCAGAGCAGACCTTGGAGGGAGAAGAAGAAATTGGGGAAGAAGGATGGTCTCGGGGAAGAACCCATGAGATTTGGTGGGAAACTCGGGTATGGGTACGAGTAAAACGCGAGTGATAGTCGTATTCCCAGATTTCAACTTAAAAATTAAACTAAGTTTTAAAGAAATTAAAAGAAGAAGAAGTAACGAATGAAAGGGGAGAAGAATGACCCGTGAGATCTGGTGGGAAACTCGAGAGGCTACTCGAGTAGATCTCGGGGGATTCTCGGGTTGTTGATGTTGGGTGAACTGTTTGCAAACTCCAGAATAAAAGAATTTAAGTTATATTCCCTTAAAACAATTTTCTATAATCATTATTGATTAACTATTTAAAAAGGAGTTATGAAGAAGGATTAACTAATTTATATTTATAATGAATTAAGTAATTAAAGATTTATAAGGTAATTAAAGAATGATTTATTTTTTTATTTATAAATTAATAAATTTAATTTATTAGAAATGATTAATAATAAACTATTTCTTAAGGAAGTGATTAAAGAAATGTTATTAGTTAATGAAGATAATTAACTAAGAATTACTAAGTAATTAATTAATGTGATAGATTGTTAATAATTAATTAGATTAACTAATTTGGATAATCAATTATAAATTGTTTAAATTGTTGATTAGTTCAAATTATGTAATTGGTTTAAAGGCTAATTTAATTTTATATGATTAATTAAGAAGATTAATTAAAGCGTTTGATAAATTAATTTATATCAAATGATTTGTAATCAATTAATCAGAATTTGATAATTAATTCATAAGTAATTAAATTACTTGGAAATAAATTGAATCAATTAGGATTAAACAATTAATTAATCCTGTTTATAAATTATTATTGAATGCTTGAATTGTTTCTGAATGTTTGCATTGTATGAATTGCCTTGAATTGATTGGTCTAGTTGATCTGTGATATCCTATTCTGTGAATTAAGCTGTGTGTAATTTATTTATTTATTTATCTGTGATACATATATCTGTGATCTGCCATCTGTAAATGGAAGATGAGCGTTATAGTTTATATCGCTTATCAATTATATCCTGTATTTTGATCTGTGATAATTCATTGTGTTGCACTATTGTGTTAAACCCCTGGACTACACTTTTACACACACAAATATGGGTTTCACATGGAAATCGATTAAGTCACAGATAATTTAAAGTTAATATTTTTGAAATTGAAATTTTAATTTCAATTGATTTTGAAATCGGAAATTTGGGTTTAAAGTGAAAAGCTTTTGAAATGGAATTTCAAAGATAAGTCTTATTTTCGAATAACTTAATCGAGTTTTGAAAATTTAAATAATTAGATTTAAATTTGAATTCAAGTTTGAAATTAAATCTATGGTTTGGAAAATAGGGATAAAAGATGATATAAATGTGTATATATGAAATTTAAACCATTTTAAAAGTATAATTTTGAGAATTTGAGTTTGACCCAAAGACTTGAACTCGTATAAATGTACTAGATTTTCCGAAATGAAAACTGTTTGTTTTCAAATGATAAAAGCTTTCATATATATATCAGGAATGAAATTCCAATTTAAAGGAATTTCAAATACGAATTGAAAAAAAATGGTTTTCCAAGTTATAAATGAATTCTTTTCGAAAGCTATGAATTAAATCTGTTTATTTTTAACAGATTTAAAATGATGTTTTGTTTAACCCATTCGAAATGAAATTGTTTGAAAGCTATTAGTTAAATCTTTGATTTAAAGATTTAACGAATTAATTTAACTGAAATGGAAATCGATTTGGAAAATCTGTGAATGAATCTTTGTGAAAACTGAGTGAACTTTGTGAATTGAATCTTTTTTTTTATTTAAAAAGATTAAAATGGTAATTTGTTAAACCATTTGAAAATAAAGTTTGGGTTTAAATTGTGACTTAATTGAATTCTCAATATCCATATATTTTTGAATATTACGCTCACTATTCGGGTTAGCCGGGAAAAGACAATTGTGTCATATAACTCATTCCGAATAGTGATACATCGTATATGGATAGCATTTGAAGATCGGTGTTGAAGATCGGATATTTTTGAAAATGAAAGGACAACCTGTCGAATGTCTCTGCACTGGGTAGCTCCCGGTATAGAGATTTATATCACTCTTTTTGTGATGGGAAGTTTGGACGTGATTTGAAAATTATCCGGATTTGCAAGGGCTTCGTGAGAAGTGCCTTCGGTTCTGTTTGAACCCGGAACAGACTTGTATGGTTACGTGTCTGACATTACACTTTGAGATATAAAGCCGATTTCTTTCAAATACATATCTGTTTGGTGGCGGAGAATTATTTCTTTTAGCTTAACACCCTTCTCTGAGACGTACGAGCTTAGAGGTTATGTAGTTGAAATTTATCAGCGATATATCCCAATTTGGTAATGTGGCATGCTCAGTGTTGCTGTGTGATGATCAGTGTTTGATCATTTGCGATATGATCATTTGTTGATCTTATATCTTTGTGATCATAGGTTGATCATTTGTTTGACCCGAAGCATGGCTTTGTAGAAAGCGTAGCTTTGTGGACGAGACTTCGTCGAGCCTCACACCCTGGAAATGGTCAAAACAGGAAGGATGCAGCAAGGTTCTAGGGAGTAGCGCCCCTTAGTGTATGTCATTCCTTCTGGATAGAGGTGGTATCATGGTATGGAGCCCAGATACTTAACCTATGTTGATACCGCTTATTATGTGGTTTGTTGCGAATCGAGGATCCTCGGGAAGATCAGTTACGATCGGGGGATGGCATACGCGTGTCAGTAGTTACCTATTTTTGCAGAGGTAACCCGGCCTTGTGTTGGCAGAGATCTAACCGTAATGTTAGGTTATTTCTCGGGACGTCATTCCAGAGGCGTTCTGTTCGTGGCATAGGAAGTTCCTTAGCCTGACCATTTGTTGGAAATCCAAAGAAACAATACGAGCCTTTACAATTTCAATTGTATAACCTGTCTCCTCAGGAGGCAGCTATAGCAGGCATAATATAATGGTACCTATGCTGGCTAAGATTTATATTCTACTTTCGAAATGTTTTCTACACTATGCACTAATAATAATATCAAAAATGATTTGATTTTGCGTAGTAAGCATCTTTGACTAACATAAGAAGAAATCTCCTCCAAGTCTGCGTTTGCATTGTGTGTGGTGGGAGGTCTTATGGTAGTTTCATTTTCTAAAAGCATTGCGAATTGACTTTAAAATTTTCTACCATTTATTTTTAAAAGATAAACTGTTTTTGTTGCTCACACCAGTCCCATGACTGATCTGGAGTTTATTGTTTCTTTCCTAAACTCTGGATGCTCAAAATTTTTCTACACGAGCAGTGTAGAGTTGGGTTTTTTTCAGATATTCAGATTTAGTAGATTATCTGAAGTTAGTTCGGTCTTTGGATCGGATCGCATTTGCTTATCTATGTGCATCATTATTGGGAGTTCGAGCTATATCTGGATTGGTGCTTTGAAGATGAAGATTATCCGCTGCTGATATTATCGTTTTCTTTTCCGCTGCTATTTGTCGTATCATATCTCTGATGTATATTGATATTCATTGTATCACTCTGTTGTATCAGATGTTGTATCAGATATTGTATATCAATGTATTATTTAATTATTCCGCTGTGTTATTTACTTAATGTTGTTATAAGCTCCGACGACTCGGATTTGAACGGTCGAATCTACGGCATTCGAGTACGATGTAAAGTATGGATGTCGATTTTCGAGCGTGAAAATCCGTATCGTTACAGTTATGGGTTGAAATGATAAACCCAAGCGATTTTCATTGAATTGAATTTGGGGTTGCGGGTTGAAAAGATATATACCCGTATATATTTAAAATTTCGAATTGAAATGATAAATATCCGTATCACTTGACCATAGGATAGAAAATTATATACAGACACCGTTGGACTATATATAAATATTTTGAAAATGATTTCTATGGTTTTGGAAAGAAGTATATGGTTTATTAAATATTGATTTTTAAGATATTATATATAAAGGGGCATTTCACCAGAATGATAAACTTTACGGTCCAATTAGTTTTTAGGACACACACGAGGTTTTAAATCTCGCCCATCTCGGCCGAGATCTCGTTTTCAAGCCTAGGCAATTCGAAACAAGATATTTCGTTTGAATCTCGTCTGACCCAAATCTCGGACGATATTTCGATATCTCGTCCTGTATCTTGGAGGAGATTTAAAAGCGAGATATCGGTCGAATTTTTGAATTTTGGAAAAAATCAATTCTTTTTCCGTATTGGGCTGGCTCATCCTTTACCTTAATTTAAGCCTTCTTAATTGTACTTTTTTTAACCCTTATTTCTTATATAAATCTCATTTAACCTTCGTCTCTTATTTTATGGCAGTGACGAGTGTAAGAAGATGATAAAATCTACATCGATTATGGTAAGTATTTCACTTTATGATTTTCATTTAGGTTTCTGATCCAAATTATTTACATCCAATTTTATTTTTCTTTTTTCGACACTTTCTTGAGTTTTTTTCCTAACCCTATTTTTTTGCGGATATAAATTTTGGGCTTCACTTATTTAACTTTATGTTCCAAATGGATTCCAAATTTGATTTCATTTAGTCTTTGCTGCTACAATTTTTTCCTCAAGGCTTATTTTTAAGCAATAAAGGAATTCTCTTTCATCTATTAATTTCATTTGATGATTATATGTTCATTCGTACATCCTTTTTTTGCTTCTCTTATAATATTACTAAATGTTTGAAAATTGTTTGTACTATGTATGCTATTTTCTACGTTTGTTTGAAATATCTATGCTTTTAGTTGCTTAATGAAATTTTGTTTGCTAATAATTAAATACTATAATTAGTCATAGAATATCTTAATTCTACTTGTAGACTTTTGTATTTGAAGTTATAAAATTAAGATTTCCCTTACAGCACTATAAATCATAAAAGGTAGAAATGAGACATTATATTGTGTAGGAAAGTTAAGTGAATGATCAAACAAAGTAAAGGTGCATATGTTATGGTTTGTTTCTTGTCTACTTTATCTCATATGATATTATATTGAACATTATTCCTAAAATCTAGTTATTTGTTTAATTTACATGATACAAGTGATATTTTTCCATACAAAATTACTAATGATAAGCGTGTGATATATTCAAGGTAAGTGCATAGTGTTTTCCTTAAGGTAGTGACTGACTAGTATTAGAAATTTAGGTGTATGAAAACTAATTTTCGACATGACATATACTCCGAGATAACTCCGAAATGAATTTTAGAAACCGAGATGTAAATCCGAGATGGACGACCGAGATGCACTCATCTCGTTCGAGATCTCACCCGATACGAGATAAGCTATCTAAATTCTTCGAGACGAGACGTGACCAAAATTCGAGATTTAAAACCTTGGACACACATTCAAAGAAATTACTTTCAAGGCCAAAGTCAGCAGAATAATTACTTTCAAGGACAAAGTCAGCCGTCCAATTACTTTCAAGGACATAATTTCATAGGTTTTTAGGCCCTAGAAACTAATTATTTTGCGTTTTGTCCTTGAAAGTAATTATTTCAGTTGTGTGTCCTAGAAACTAATTCCACCTGCTAAAGAGGCCATTGTGGCTAATTTCCACATATATAAATGTATTTTATAAAGTTTAAAATTAAGATTTTCTAAAATATATGTTTTGAAAATTATATAGTTATAATTTAATTTTGTAATTATAAATTTTAAGGATTTATTTATAATTATTCTATTTTTAAAATATATAAATAGATTAATATTTAATATTGTTTAAGTACTTATTTAAATTTTATATTTTCAAATATTTTAATAAATTAAGGTTGGAAAGCGGAATAGAAATTGGGTTGAAATTAATTTATTTAAGAATTATACTTAAATAAGTTTGATTTGAAATTTATTAAAATTGAAATTTTAAGATATGATTTTATAACTTGGATTTGATTAAAAGCGACTTAAATGAATATTTCAAATTTATATAAATTTGAATGGGATATTTTTTTTATCTAAATTTGTAAATTGAAGTTGTATTTAGATGTTATTGAAATGATTTAGTAAATATTTCAAAACTAAATAATAGTAAAGTGAATTTGATATATATATGAAATTATCGAATTTAGTTTTGAAAATGTTGAATATTTAAAGCTTTGAAATATATTGAAATTAAAATGGCTTATTGAGAAACTGAATTGAGTTGAATTTGGTGAATTGAGATGGAATAAAATTTGAATTTTTGAATTCAAGTTGATCTGGAATCGATTTGTGAAATTTGAGAAGGCTATTTTATTATATAAGTATTTTAAATTATATTTAAACCTATTTATATATTTTACTTTATAAATTATTTTTAATATAAGCTACTTTAACATAAACATTTTTAATATACTAATTATTTTAATTTAAACTATTATAAATAAATTATTTTATTTTTATAAACTATATTATTATAAATACTATTATTAATATCTAAACTGTTTAAAGGAAAATGTTATGATTTCAAAGTGTTATTGTAACGACCCGTAAATTTTAACTATTTTAATAACGTAATTAGTTGTAATTTTGTGGAATTTTAAACAATAAATTTTGAAATATAAATTTAATATTTGGAATACGTCTGTTTAAACATAGCAACTGGTAAATTTTCATCAGATAATTTGGAAGTTTATTTTCTAGTGTAATTTTATTCCAATTTATATCAGTTAAAAATTGATGGTAATAAAATGTTTTCCAAACCTAAATATTTTTACATAGAAAATTTGTAAATCATCTTCTGAGTGAGACGTCATCTTTCGTTTCATCAAATTTGGACATCTATTGCTCCGTCGATCTTATTTTCGACAAATTAGCAGCATTTTCGATACCGATTATCGACTTTTGACCGGATGATCATACCACTAATATCTTTACACCGTTTTGATCGTCTCGCCGTGCTGATCTCCACAGTATATTCATCCGTTTGTTTCAGAGTTCGGAACACGACGAAATCGGTGAACCGATTAACCGTATCGGTATTGTTTTGACCCTTTTGAATTCTTTGACCATTCATTTTCTACTGTGTTAAACCAAACTGACATTTGCATTTAATAGTCCCAGAATTCAACCTGTGACTTTATCTTTTCCCTATGTCCCATTTTATACGTTGGTCCATCCATCTTCTTTGGTATCTTCATTTCTTACCGGTTCATATTTCATTGCATTGATAACTCTGTTTCCACGTTTGCAAAATCTTTCCTATTCTCCTGCAAACTCATTTTCTCCTGGCCCTCTCTTTTCCATGGCCTCTCGCGGCCTCCCTCTGCCAACCTCTCCGCCATTACTCCCTGTCATGAAACCCCTCCACCCAAAACCCAAGCCTGCTGCCGAGCTTCCCCTGGCCAGCAGCCAAGGCCACCACACCAAGCACCTTCGGCCACGTATTCCTCCACCACTCGTCTTCTTCAACCCATGCTCGCGACCCCATAGCCTATCACCTTCCTCATATTTCCGCCTCTCCCTTTTTCCGGGCCCACGTCACTACCACACCTCCGCAGCCTTCGGCTAAAGCCGAAGCCATGACACTCCTCACCAGCAGCCCGCCGCCATTCCAGCCTTGCCGAAACCCTCTTCCTCCTTCCCGACCTCAATCTTCCTTCAACCGATTCTTCTCTGGCCGAACTCAGGCTACCACCTCCTACATAGCCCCGTTCTTCCCATGCTTCTCCTTCTTTGTGCTTTTTATAGGTGAGAATATATATATATCTACATTAGTTTATATATAATGTTATATAGTAGATAAAGTATAAAAGTTTATTGTAACGTCCCGGATTTTCGACTTTCGAAAATTCAACATCGATACTCACTTTATCGACTGCCGAGAAATCGAATGCCGGAAACCCGAAATGTTATGGTTTAAGAAAGAAGAAAGAGGTAGAAGAAGAAGATAGAAGAAAAAGAAAAGAAAAGGGAACAACAGAACAACGTCAGAACAGAAAACAATATCAGAATCTTACACATCGCAGCGGAACAATATATAATAAATAAACTCTAGTCTTTTAAAACAAAGAACTATATCAGTTTATACATTCATCAATCATCAGAGTCAGTATACAACTCAATACAACACAGCACATCAATGGACAGTTACATAACTTGTCCTTATACAGAATACACAGCGGAATAAATAATTTCAGATACAAATACTACGTCTCGCCATCCATCTTGCTTCCAAAGCTCCAGAATATCCAAGAATATCCTGATAACATAACTCTAGGCTGCCTGTGTGGAAATTGGTGGGCACCCAGAGTTTAGAAGGGAACAATAAACTCCGAGTCAGTCATGGTGACTGGTGTGAGATCGTAAAACAGTTTATCTTTAAAATAAACAACAGAAAAATTTTAAAATAGATTCGCAATGCTTTTGGAAAATGAAACTACCATAAGGCCTCCTGCCACACACAATGCAAACGCAGAATTGGAGAAGATTTCTCCTTATGATAGTCAAAGATGCTTACTACGCAAAATCAAATTCTTTTTGATATTATTATTAGTGCATAGTGTAGAAAACATTTCGAAAGTAGAATATAAATCTTAGCCAACATAGGTACCATTATAGTATGCCTACTATAGCTACCATATTAAATGGCAGGTTCTACAACTAAAACCGTACAAGTCACGTATTGTTTTGTTTGGATTTCCAACAAATGGTCAGGCTAAGGAACTTCCTATTCCACGAACAGAATGCCTCTGGAATGACGTTCCGAGAACCTAACCGGATCTCTGCCAACACAAGGCCGGGTTACCTCTGCAAAAATAGGTAACTACTGACACGCGTATGCCATCCCCCAATCGTAACTGATCTTCCCGAGGATCCCCGATTCGCAACAAACCACATAATAAAAATGCAGCAACCACATAGGTTAAGTATCTGGGCTCCATACCATGATACCACCTCTATCCAGAAGGAATGACATACACTAAGGGGCGCTACTCCCTAGAACCTTGCTGCATCCTTCCTGTTTTAACCATTTCCGTGGTGTGAGGCTCGACGAAGTCTCGTCCACAAAGCTACGCTTCCTACAAAGCTATGCTTCGGGTCAAACAAATGATCAACCTATGATCACAAAGATATAAGATCAAACAAATGATCATATCGCAAATGATCAAACACTGATCATTTCACAGCAACACTCAGTATGCCACATTACCAAATTGGGAGTATATCGCTGATAAATTTCAACTACAGCAACACTCAGTCTCGTCCACAAAGCTACGCTTCCTACAAAGCTATGCTTCGGGTCAAACAAATGATCAACCTATGATCACAAAGATATAAGATCAAACAAATGATCATATCGCAAATGATCAAACACTGATCATTTCACAGCAACACTCAGTATGCCACGTTACCAAATTGGGAGTATATCGCTGATAAATTTCAACTACATAACCTCTGAGCTCGTACGTCTCAGAGAAGGGTGTTAAGCTAAGAGAATAAATTCTCCGCCACCAACAAATATGTATTTGAAAGAAATCAGCTTTATATCTCAAATTTGTAACGTCAGACACACAATCCATACAAGTCTGTTCCAGGATCGAACAGAACCGAAGGCACTTCTCACGAAGCCCTTGCAATTCCGGATAATTTTCAATCACGTCAGGACTTCCCGTCACTAAGGGTGATAAAAACCTCTAAATCGGAGATCAGCCGATGTAGAGTAACTCGACGGTAATCCTTCCGTTTTCAAAAATATCCGGTCTTCAACACCGGTCATCAAATGCAATTCATTTCGACGTATCACATATTCGGAGTGAGTTATACGACCCCATGGTCCTTTCCCGGCTAACCCGAATAGTGAGCGATTATTCAAAAATAAGTGTGGCATTCAAAATCATCCAATTCACAACAAATGTCATTCAGGGTAATTATTGATAGTCGGTTATTTAACTATCAATAAAGATGCGCAACAACATCATCAGATTCCAAATAATTTTCCAAATTATTTATTTTCCAAAATATCTTTACTAGATATATAATTTCCACACTTCAAAATTAAATCAACGTTTATTTTAAAACGAATTCCCATTTCTTTTATAAATTCCATAGTGAATTTATACTTTGCAAATATCTACTAATATTCGATTTTCAAATCGTTTTCAATATTCAATTTCAATTTATCTTTTCAAAGATAAATCTCAAAACGTTTCATTTCAATTTGGAAAAGCATTTCCATTTTTATTTGATGATAAGTAATTCACAATTTTATTTATTTTCAACCTTTGAAACTATTCAATATACTTAAATCAAATTAAGTATATATTCATTCTTTAAGGTAAACATTTATTATAACAACATTTATTTGAGTCAAAACGAATGTTACGTAAAACATCGTTACGACGACTCAAAATCATTAGTATAGGGATTCAAAATTAAGATAGATGTATAAATCCCGATACTAGATAAAAACATTTCCTTTTGGAAATCATCTACTATAACAACAGTGTTATAGTTCACCATTTCCTTATTTCTCGAAAACGTCTATTTCAACAAGAACTGTTGAAATCTATGCTTTTGATTTATAATACATTTTAAAACATCTTTAAAATGTTTACTTCATCTTTTTAATATCACTTCTTCAAAAATAAATCCATTTTTATCTCAATAGAGATTCGCTATCCAAAATAGTGAATATATCTTCTTTAAAAATCTTCTATATTTAATTTCTCAAATTCAATTGATTTTGAATTTATATACACGTTTATAAATTCTATTTCTATTTTAATAACACTTCGACTTATAAATTTTCTTTTATTTACTTCTATAATTTACTTATCAAAATAAGTGATTTCGGATTTATAAACAACGTTTATAAATCGCCTTCATACTTTATAACAATTTCAACTTATAAAAATCATTTCATTTAGCAATTTCTATTTATATCTCATCTAAGTGCAAAAGTCGAATTTATAAGTAAATTTCTTATAAATCCTTTATTCTACAATGTCTATTTACTTTATAACTCCACGTTATAAATCTATTAATTTCATTCACGTATGAAATCCTTTTATACTTCTTTTTAACACTTATAAAAAATTCGTTTTATAAGTCCAATATTTTGATTTATAAAATATCAATTTTATAAATCTTTTTATACAAATCGTTTATAGTTATTCAAAAATCCCAACTTAAACCATTTTATCTTCCAAAAATTTTAATTGATAAATATCAATTTTGTACATCTTTTACATACATCGTTTTTAATAATTCACAATCCAAATTTAAACTATTTTATAAATTACTTAACTGTTTATTTCAAAAATCACCTTTCGGTTATATTTCAATAAAAATCTTAACTTTTATAACTTTAATAATTTTAACGTTTTTAAATTATTTCAAAATTTTAATAAACATATACTTTCAAATAATCACTTTTAAAATCTCTTTTAAAGTTAAAATCGTTATTTTAAAACTTCAAAACTTGAATCCAATGATGCAACGCATCAATTAGTCCATCACAACCTCAAACATCATATATCAATATGATAACAGAATCTACATCAATATATCTGTAAATAAATAAATACTGGTGAGGAATCCAGTTGGATCCCTCCAACCTGTTTCCCTGCATCCAAAGACGTCAGCACAATACCAATTCCACTTCAAGGTGGAATATCGCGGTATATGGGTTTTATAAAAATATCCGCTTACTAACGGCGCAATAGGGTCTCATCCGCTATATGAGGCGGGAAATCAATCAATCCAATATATACATATGCCAATATGTATATATTGCTATATATATAGATATATCCTACTATATCTAATATCACATCAAATAGCAACAATCAGTCAATAAACAACTGTCATACAAATTTATTTTGAGTGAGAAAAAAATCTCACCTTAGCTTTTTAAATTTTGCAATCCAATCCAATCTCGATCCAATTATCTTGATTTATACCTTGTATAAATAATTATACAAATTTATTAATATTCGAACCAATTAAATAACCAATTTCCGTTTTTAATTGTTAAATTTTGATAGTTCGTTCTAAACCAATATTCTTTATATTTTATTTTAAGCTAACTTCCTTTTTAGAAATTATATAAGTATTTATAAAGACAACCCATATACTAAAATAAAATCTATGTGTATTTTAAAATAATCTATACGGATTTTTATAAATCTGGTTTTATACAAAAGTTTCTCAACTTTTAAAATTTCTATTTCTTTTAATTCTAACCATATTACCTTAAACCAATTTCCTTTTAATAAATTGATTTAATTAAAATTTAAATTTAAAACTAAATCCCATTTTAACCAAATATATTTTTTTTTTCTGTAAACCCCAAAATCAGAAATTTACTTTACTGGAAAAATAAAATACTGGGATTTCTATATCAATATATTTTTTTTCTCTATAGTATAAATTAAATTAAATTAAAAATGAACAAGACAAAATTTCTACCTAACAGCAGATCGAAATACCAGCCTTGCCGTTGAACACCCTCCAAATTCCAGTCGCGAAACCCTATGCCTCGACTTCGCGACTACACACGCTGCCATCTCGTGCTTGACTGCTACTAGCGAACCCCCTCGCCATCATTCCGACCTCCAACACCACTGCGCCTCCCCGACCTGCTCGAGCCCACCCACTTCGATCGCGAGCCATCGCCTTCGCCATGACCAATCGCGCCATCGCGAATCGCCTGCCCCATGCGAGCTTATACGAGTCGATCTCGATTTGAGTTGCCAGCCACGATTCGAACGACTTTGCCTGAGTGCCTCCATCGCGCACGCCGCCGCATTCGAACCCACCTCAGACTCGGGCTCGACCAAGCCTCCCACGTCGACGCTCTCCCCTCTATTACTCCCTTGCGACGAATCGCCTGATTCGCGACCCCAAGTGCGCGCCATTTTTTTTTGTTTGTTTTAATAGAACGAACGATTTGATTTTGAGAAGGGGTGGGTTTGATTTTTCTTTCGATTTGAATGAGAGTGAGCGGCCAATTTTTTTGTTTCGAATCTGGAAAGGGGAGAGGAGGGACGTTTTCTTTGTTTTGAACGAAAACGAAGTGAGGAGGTATAATTTAAAACAGAGGAAGCATGATGGGTTGCACGATTTCTGCATCGCGATTTCAGGCATGAGCAACGGGGCATGTTTCAAGGAACGAATAGTAATTGACGTGACCAATTAAAAATTTAAATTCAAATCAAATCCGTTTAAATTTTAATGCGTTTATCTATCGTACGCACACATAGTGATTCTGAAAAATACCAAATTGGAAATCTGGCAATAATACAATATTCCGGATCGAATGGAACTGGTTTCGTCGAATTCCGAGACTGTTTGGAAAAATGACTATTTTTAAATATCGATTCAAACAATTAAATTCAAAACTGAGCAAAACAGTTTAAATTTCAATTCTGAAGCTGTTGTTATCTTCAGTGTTATCAATAAAAATTTTACAAGCGTTTGAAATATTTTTCTTTAGCTTTAAATTGAAGATTCAGATTTTTATCCAGTTTCAATAGATTAAATTATAAAATTAATCGCCAAATTCCAAGTTATATTCGGGATTCAAATTAAATCATCGTTCAAATATTTAAATTTAATTAAATATTTTCAATTTAATTCGTTCAAAATTCTGGGTCGTTACAAACTTCCCTCCTTAAAAGAATTTCGTCCCGAAATTACAAGTCAGGAAAAATGGTCCTTAACTCGTCTATTATTTTTCAACATCTAATAGTTTTATCAAATTTATCAAAACAAATCTTTCTACTAAAGATTCGTTATTTATTTAATTAAATTTCCAACTTCAATTATAAGTTCTAAACAACATTGTTTTCATAACTATTCAAATTTAAATTCAAATTAAAATTTAAACTTTCAAATTTTCTCAAAAATTTTCTAACACTCGAAATTTTCGAAAAATTTCGCCAGCGTCTCCTTTGCGCGGCTAATACGGTACGACTACAAAATGTCCCTACGGACTCTCAAATTTCAAAAAGAAAAAGAAAAAGCCAAGCGGCTAGACAAGAAATCATCAAAAACTCATATTAAAACTCAAATACATACCTTTTGTCGAGCAATTCAAATTACCTTTGAAAATCAAATCCAATTCCTTAATAACACCTGTATCTTACTAGCCATAATATCTAGTTACAGCATTCAAACATTTTGCAAATTTTAATTACAAAGTTTTCAATATATATCGCTTATGTGACGCCCCACCTCTATACCCACGCTAGCCAAGAACACTACGGTGTAGTGCTATCAACTAGCACGGAGAATAAGGCTGTTGAGGAGCGACCATCTATGTAATTGCTTTGTGCGAGCACCGACATGTCAGATAATAAAACATTGCATTTCATCTTTAGAGGAAATCCGACATACCGATACAAACTCAAAGCTACTACACAGTGGCTATAATAGTTTAGGACAATAGATATAAAAATAACACAGATAACATAAATGCGGAATAAAGATGGAACGAAAAGTCTCATATATACAATAACTGATATCAGTTACAATACATTTGACACAATACAAATGATACAACTACAATTGTCGACTCGTGAAGTTATATATACAAGTACATTATCGACTAATATACATGAATACATTATCATCTTAAAACAGACACACTGACAACTACAACAAGACGAAGACCACTTCAAATGATATAAAAAGTCTTCATAGCTCTAGCAGCAACCCAAAGCTAAAAATCTACAACCTGTAAATACTCGGTCTGACCCGAGTATTACATTCAAAAGAAAATAATACTCGGATCAGTCTAATTCAAACTCAGTTATTAGCGCATAGAAGCAATAATAATCAATCTCAATATAGATGATAGTCACTGAAATCTCGTATATCCAACTCTCGATACGAGAATTGGATAACGGCAGAAATAACACTAAACAGTGTTAATCCACAAAACAGAAATCCAAAGCAGTTTAAGCAATTGAAATGTCAATTTAAAAATATCAATGCTAATTGGCTGCAGTACACGCTAACGTGTACTGCCTCGCCAATACAGCCTACGAATTACGCAACCGGTCGATGAATTAAGGATAAAAGAAATATCGATTAAAATCTGTCAATTCTGGGTGGCTGCAGTGCACGCACGCGTGCACTGCCTCGCCACCACCGAATATAAAGTCACCACCACAATGAAACTGCAGTGGCAAACAGGTATAAGGACGAAGGCAGGCTGCAACTAAACTGCAGAAAAGTCATCAACAGTTCAAGCATACACAGCAATAGAGACGAATTCGAGTACATCGTGAAGCAGAACCAAGTGCAGTTCAACAACATAAAGCTTCAACTAAGAGAATACGAAATATGTACACATGAACAATATGTGTCCAGGCTCAACAATTCAGAGAAGGTATGCAAAGGTCGGGACAACATGGTATGTTGAAGAATAAATGAAAACTGCAACTATGATCAAGCGCAAGTGCAGTTTGTAAATGGTCAAGACATAAAACTAAGTCTCGATCATAGTTCAAATCAACTAACAGAAAACAGAGACAGCAACATCTTTGACCAAACTATAAAATTTAATATCCAGTCAAATGCAAGCATGGATATAAATACAACATAGTAATGTACAGACTTCGAGATGGCACCTCGCGAATACAAGGCAAGACTGCAACAAGATTGCAGCCGACACATGAAGTATACAAGTTATAGTAACAAAAGCAAATTGGACAGCAGCTACTGTACAATTGCTACTGCAAAACAGGTACAACATCATGAAGGAACCAGACCTCAAAGAAAATCAAAGAGGTCAGGCACTTTAAATCCAAAGCAGTGCTCAGTGCATAAGAACAGTGGACAATGCAGCATGAACTACTACAGATGCAAAACAGTGTAAACTCAACCAAGCTACAAGGGCACAAAGCCAAAACTGTTTCAAGCAAATCAAAGTTTACAATGATGCAGTGTACTTAAAGCAAATTCAGGTCAAACAGAGACTAGTGAACACTTGTACAAGCAACTAAGTGAATGCAGGCAAACAGTGGAAGCATGAACAAGATCAGTAAAGAAAACAACAAGCAAAAGTTGAACAAAGTCAATATCACAAAAGTCGAGTTTGTAGTCGAAGACTAACTGGAGTTCAAAGGTTGCAGAAGTCATGGGTCAGGGATGCATATCAGACTTCAGTGAAACAACCACAAGTGTCATCAATGACTTCAAGCAATAATGCAGACCAAGCTACAACTAGAATGCAACAATGTTTCTGAATGGATCAAGCTATGGCAAATGAGACAGTGAATCAATTATAATGGGAAATGATGTAACAAGTTTTAAGGCAGGGTTTTTTTTTTCAAGCATCAATATTTCAGAAAATATGAGCAACGGTGAGGAACTGCAATTTCTAACTCAGGCCAAATTAGTTTTAAAACATTCTTTGCCAAACAGATTTCAGGCTTCACTTATTGCATGCAAAAATGGGACGCACGCCATTAAATGCAGAAAAGGTATAAATTAGAAAATGAGACAGTGAATCAACTAGAACCTGTGATGTGCTACGACGACAAATGCAATATGCCTCATGGACCCAGTGAACGCTTGTATAAATATACAAGCAACTCAAATGAAAACAAGTTCAAGTGACGAGTCACAGCAAGTCCAAACTCAAAAGTCGAACAACAATAACATCATAAAAACCAGCAGCCAAATTCGATCGAGCATTCAAAGCCTAGCGAATTGAAAGTCTCAGAAATCAACCTTATTCAAATGAAATTTAACAATCGAAGCTAACTAGAAACGAACGAAAACCAACAGGGTCGAGTGAATTAGATGTGAGAAAATCTCACCTTTAATCGGTCGCGATTCGAAGAATCATGAAGCCCTAGTTTCGAGCGACGATCGAAGTTAAACCAGGCAACATCAGAAACATCCAACAATCGATCGTAACCATCACGTGCTTCGACTTACAAAGCCCACAGATCAGAGCGCAAGAGGAACGAAAGCCCTAGCAAGCATCGAAAGAACGAACGAGGCCAAGCCCTAATCTGATCGAGAAAACGAAGAGGAAGTCGTCGCCATTATTATTCCTCTTTCGTTTGATGTTTGGTTTAGGGTTTTAAAAAGTGAAGAATGGGGGGACGTGTTTTCTTTTTAACTGAACAAATAGGGAATGAGGTTGTACCCTTCAACGTTTATAACACGTCGCAAGGAAAAGAGATCGTCAAAAGACGATTGTTAAATCGGTACAAAATTCCGGGTTGTTACAGACTTCCCTCCTTAAAGAAATTGCGTCCTCGCAATCCTAAGGGATAAGTGGGAAAGAGGTAACAACCATAAGAACATAACAATGTCGAATGCATAAGCAAAGAAAATGCCAACAGGGAAGCATTAGAATTATGGAAGTATCAGATATAGAATCAAAAAGGTTCGACTGCTTCAAGTCAAAAGGATCAACATCGTGGGGATCAAGGAATCAAAATCAGACGACTATCAAAAGCAAGAATCAATCGAGTTCCAGCAATTGAAAGAAAGGAATCAGAGCAGAAATCACGTACTGCACAAATTGAATGTGAGTAAATCAAATTACTCACCTGAATCGTCAGAGAAAAAGACGAAGCTCAAATCTCAAAATCGCAAATATTCAATCATCAAAAACGATAATTGAATTTTCAAAAATATCTGATTATCAAAAAACGATAATCAGAAATCATAAACATTCGATTAATCAAATCGAAAAATATTTAATTATCTCAAACGATAATCAAATTTCACAAATATCTGATTATCAAAAACGATAATCAGAAACACAAATATTCGATTAATCAAATCGAAAAATATTTAATTATCTCAGACGATAATTAAATTGGAAAATATTTAATTATCACAAATGATAATCAAATTTCACAAATATCTGATTATCAAAAACGATAATCAGAAACACAAATATTCGATTAATCAAATCGAAAAATATTTAATTATCTCAGACGATAATTAAATTGGAAAATGTTTAATTATCACAAATGATAATCAAATTTCACAAATATCTGATTATCAAAAACGATAATCAGAAACACAAATATTCGATTAATCAAATCGAAAAATATTTAATTATCTCAGACGATAATTAAATTGGAAAATATTTAATTATCACAAATGATAATCAAATTTCACAAATATCTGATTATCAAAAACGATAATCAGAAACACAAACCTCCGATTATCAAAAACGATAATCAGAAGTCGTAAATATTCAATTAACGAGTCCGGAATTAACCGAAGTAGTAAAAGTATGGTCCCATACTCCTTACTTTTGCTAAATCGTTTAAATCTCTTTATCGTTTCCTTGAAAGTGCAGAATTGTGTGTTTAAAAATAACATTTCACATTCTCAAACGGACAAGTCCGGAATTAAGCGAATCAGTAAAAGAAAGGGGTCATAGTCCTCGATTTTTCTAAAACGTTTAAATCGCTTCCTCGTTCCTTTGAAAATGTAAACTGTAAAAATTTTGAAAACAATTTTAATTTATATTTTTGAAACAACTTTTAAAAATAAAGAATTTTGAAAACACGTGATTAAATTAGCAATATCAGTGTTGCGGGAGAACCGCTTGTAAATCCATTTCAAAATTGACGGTTACCGAAGTTAACACGTCAAAGTCTCATCAAAATAACTGGCATCAAAATATAATTCCAAATGAATTTTCATTCATCAAAAATGTCACAAGAATCTTCTCAAAGATAAAAAGGGATGTCATACCCTAAACTTGTATTCATAACAAGTCAATAACACATGAATTCACCAATGCACAAAAATTGATAAACATATCAATAGAAATCACGAAAATAGGTGAAGCACAAAATTCCAGAAATCATCACAAGAAATCCAGAAAACACATTCTAGAAATCTACACACGAAATCCAGAAAACACAGATTCTAGAAATCTACACACGAAATCCAGAAAACACAAAGAAGGGGGAAGTCCGAACACACGGACGAGAAACTATCTCATGGAAGCTATCCATTTAATTTCCGGAACACACGGATGGGAAGCTATTTATTTAATTTTCCGAACACACGGATGGGAAGCTATCCATTTAATTTTCCGAACACACGGATGGAAAGCTATTTATTTAATTTTCCGAACACACGGATGGGAAGCTATCCATTTAATTTTCCGAACACACGGATGGAAAGCTATTTATTTAATTTTCCGAACACACGGATGGGAAGCTATCCATTTAATTTTCCGAACACATGGATGGAAATCTATTTATTTAATTTTCCGAACACACGGATGGGAAGCTATCCATTTAATTTTCCGAACACACGGATGGAAAGCTATTTATTTAATTTTCCGAACACACGGATGGGAAGCTATCCATTTAATTTTCCGAACACACGGATGGAAAGCTATTTATTTAATTTTCCGAACACACGGATGGGAAGGGCAAGTCCGAACACACGGACGAGAGACATCGCACATTGCTAGTCTAAATCATAAAAATGATCGTCATGGATCATAAAGAAGTGTCGATTACACTAAGCTAGTAAATATAAGAGTTTAGCTTCATGTCCCATAACCAGTTGCTTAACTCAAATATTTACGAACAGATTGTAGATCTGCACTAGGAAATTGTCACAAAAAGAGTTCAATCGAACAAGTCCAAGAGGTAACCGACGAAGTAAACGCAAGCGTTTCATACCACTTGTTTTACTAGGCCGTTTAATTCAATTTCTCATACGAGTGAAATAAAGGCTTGTATATACTAATAGATTGGAAAACGGTTTAAGAAAAAGAGCTTTATAGTAAAATAGTTTTGAAATCGTTTGGAGAAAAGGATTTTAATATTTACTACTAGTATAGAAAACCTTTATATTTTTAAAGTGACAAATCACAAAAATGATTGTAGAAACAATCAATCACAAGAATTCACATACGGAGATGTGAATGGAATCCAAAGAAATCAATATTGAATCCGTCAGAAAGTATGTTCACAAAAATCCCGAAGAAAATGTCATCAAAGTTGCTAATAAATGATAGCAACAAATCGGGGAAATGATCAAGAATCGATTAAATTAGGAAACCAAGTCAGTTCACTAAAATTTCACATTCGAAGACGTGAATAAAATCCAAAGAATTCGATTCCAAATTCATTAAAGTAGGAATACCCAAAAATTCCAGAAATAGAAGTTATCAAAATCGACAAAGGTGATAACAACTAATTAGAAAAGAAGAATCGATTATCAACTGGAAAAACAAAGCAAATCGAGCAGAAATGCATAAATGACTTCAACAAAAGTAAGAATCAAGTCAATGTCGAAGTCAACAATTAATAGCCGCAGTCGAGTACAAAATGAATCAATCATCATTATCAAAGAAACCAACGGCAACAAAATCAGAGTCTTAAAAATCAAGAAATTAGCAATTTCTCAAAAACAAAGTGACCGAAGTCGAATGGAATTCAAAATGAGGAAAACACAAAATATCAAGTTCAAACTCGCTGAGATTCAAACTAGATGTGAATGAGAAATCAAAATCACTCAATTTGCAACTGGTCCAGCTATTTTTCATCACAGTGTAACAGGTACACAATGACACTCATAGCATAGAACAAAAGTGGAACAAAGTCCAAAAGTCAAAATGGCTTTAATTCGCCAAATTAAAACAAAATCAACATCGGCTAAATCAATTCAAAGTCGATAACACAAGAATAAGCGTTAGGAATTCATACCTAACAGTCAAAAATAATCATATGTAAAGATGAGAGATAAACATCGACAAATAGTTGTAACACAAGCTCCATCTAAGTTATGTTTTATAATTGTCCTAAACCCCAGGCTCTGATACCAAGCTGTGACGCCCCACCTCTATACCCACGCTAGCCAAGAACACTACGGTGTAGTGCTGTCAACTAGCACGGAGAATAAGGCTGTTGAGGAGCGACCATCTATGTAATTGCTTTGTGCGAGCACCGACATGTCAGATAATAAAACATTGCATTTCATCTTTAGAGGAAATCCGACATACCGATACAAACTCAAAGCTACTACACAGTGGCTATAATAGTTTAGGACAATAGATATAAAAATAACACAGATAACATAAATGCGGAATAAAGATGGAACGAAAAGTCTCATATATACAATAACTGATATCAGTTACAATACATTTGACACAATACAAATGATACAACTACAATTGTCGACTCGTGAAGTTATATATACAAGTACATTATCGACTAATATACATGAATACATTATCATCTTAAAACAGACACACTGACAACTACAACAAGACGAAGACCACTTCAAATGATATAAAAAGTCTTCATAGCTCTAGCAGCAACCCAAAGCTAAAAATCTACAACCTGTAAATACTCGGTCTGACCCGAGTATTACATTCAAAAGAAAATAATACTCGGATCAGTCTAATTCAAACTCAGTTATTAGCGCATAGAAGCAATAATAATCAATCTCAATATAGATGACAGTCACTGAAATCTCGTATATCCAACTCTCGATACGAGAATTGGATAACGGCAGAAATAACACTAAACAGTGTTAATCCACAAAACAGAAATCCAAAGCAGTTTAAGCAATTGAAATGTCAATTTAAAAATATCAATGCTAATTGGCTGCAGTACACGCTAACGTGTACTGCCTCGCCAATACAGCCTACGAATTACGCAACCGGTCGATGAATTAAGGATAAAAGAAATATCGATTAAAATCTGTCAATTCTGGGTGGCTGCAGTGCACGCACGCGTGCACTGCCTCGCCACCACCGAATATAAAGTCACCACCACAATGAAACTGCAGTGGCAAACAGGTATAAGGACGAAGGCAGGCTGCAACTAAACTACAGAAAAGTCATCAACAGTTCAAGCATACACAGCAATAGAGACGAATTCGAGTACATCGTGAAGCAGAACCAAGTGCAGTTCAACAACATAAAGCTTCAACTAAGAGAATACGAAATATGTACACATGAACAATATGTGTCTAGGCTCAACAATTCAGAGAAGGTATGCAAAGGTCGGGACAACATGGTATGTTGAAGAATAAATGAAAACTGCAACTATGATCAAGCGCAAGTGCAGTTTGTAAATGGTCAAGACATAAAACTAAGTCTCGATCATAGTTCAAATCAACTAACAGAAAACAGAGACAGCAACATCTTTGACCAAACTATAAAATTTAATATCCAGTCAAATGCAAGCATGGATATAAATACAACATAGTAATGTACAGACTTCGAGATGGCACCTCGCGAATACAAGGCAAGACTGCAACAAGATTGCAGCCGACACATGAAGTATACAAGTTATAGTAACAAAAGCAAATTGGACAGCAGCTACTGCACAATTGCTACTGCAAAACAGGTACAACATCATGAAGGAACCAGACCTCAAAGAAAATCAAAGAGGTCAGGCACTTTAAATCCAAAGCAGTGCTCAGTGCATAAGAACAGTGGACAATGCAGCATGAACTACTATAGATGCAAAACAGTGTAAACTCAACCAAGCTACAAGGGCACAAAGCCAAAACTGTTTCAAGCAAATCAAAGTTTACAACGATGCAGTGTACTTAAAGCAAATTCAGGTCAAACAGAGACTAGTGAACACTTGTACAAGCAACTAAGTGAATGCAGGCAAACAGTGGAAGCATGAACAAGATCAGTAAAGAAAACAACAAGCAAAAGTTGAACAAAGTCAATATCACAAAAGTCGAGTTTGTAGTCGAAGACTAACTGGAGTTCAAAGGTTGCAGAAGTCATGGGTCAGGGATGCATATCAGACTTCAGTGAAACAACCACAAGTGTCATCAATGACTTCAAGCAATAATGCAGACCAAGCTACAACTAGAATGCAACAATGTTTCTGAATGGATCAAGCTATGGCAAATGAGACAGTGAATCAATTATAATGGGAAATGATGTAACAAGTTTTAAGGCAGGGTTTTTTTTTCAAGCATCAATATTTCAGAAAATATGAGCAACAGTGAGGAACTGCAATTTCTAACTCAGGCCAAATTAGTTTTAAAACATTCTTTGCCAAACAGATTTCAGGCTTCACTTATTGCATGCAAAAATGGGACGCACGCCATTAAATGCAGAAAAGGTATAAATTAGAAAATGAGACAGTGAATCAACTAGAACCTGTGATGTGCTACGACGACAAATGCAATATGCCTCATGGACCCAGTGAACGCTTGTATAAATATACAAGCAACTCAAATGAAAACAAGTTCAAGTGACGAGTCACAGCAAGTCCAAACTCAAAAGTCGAACAACAATAACATCATAAAAACCAGCAGCCAAATTCGATCGAGCATTCAAAGCCTAGCGAATTGAAAGTCTCAGAAATCAACCTTATTCAAATGAAATTAAACAGTCGAAGCTAACTAGAAACGAACGAAAACCAACAGGGTCGAGTGAATTAGATGTGAGAAAATCTCACCTTTAATCGGTCGCGATTCGAAGAATCATGAAGCCCTAGTTTCGAGCGACGATCGAAGTTAAACCAGGCAACATCAGAAACATCCAACAATCGATCGTAACCATCACGTGCTTTGACTTACAAAGCCCACAGATCAGAGCGCAAGAGGAACGAAAGCCCTAGCAAGCATCGAAAGAACGAACGAGGCCAAGCCCTAATCTGATCGAGAAAACGAAGAGGAAGTCGTCGCCATTATTATTCCTCTTTCGTTTGATGTTTGGTTTAGGGTTTTAAAAAGTGAAGAATGGGGGGACGTGTTTTCTTTTTAACTGAACAAATAGGGAATGAGGTTGTACCCTTCAACGTTTATAACACGTCGCAAGGAAAAGAGATCGTCAAAAGACGATTGTTAAATCGGTACAAAATTCTGGGTTGTTACAGCTTATACATTTTTATTTCACTATTGAAGTTGCGTATCTATTTTCATTCAATTTTACATTCAAATTTCATTTGAATTTAATTCATAATTTCAATTCAATTTGGATTCAGTTCAACTTCTGAATGTTGAATTTATCAATTAACTTTCATTCATAACTGCTCTTTTTAGATTAGTTTCATTTACTAATTTGTCACAGATTCTAATCATTTATTCCAATTTTGTTTTCAACATTCAGTTTCAATTTCATTTACTACCAAATCCAAAAGAAGTTTAACATTCAGTTTTAATCTTATTTACTTCATTCAAATTTGCCTTTCTTTTATAATTATTGAATTTAATTCGTTCCAACCTTTATTCATTTGGTCAATATTCAATTAGCTTTACTTGCTAATTTTAGTTTATATTCACTTACGAATTCAAAATGAATTTTAACATTTAATTTCATTTTCTTGCACTTACAATCGCAAATTTACTTATTCATTCACTAATTTTTTTTATTTCCAATTGAATCTCATTTCTATCAAATTTCAATTGTTTTATTAGTTATCAACTTATGTACATTTTGATTTTACACTCTTTTATACATTCATATTACTAATTCCATTCCATTAATGAATTTTATTTTCAATTACTTCCTGGAATTCCATTTTCAAATTATAAATTCATTTTACAATTTTATATTCATAATTTTTATTCATATATGAATTTATTTCCTTATATTTCCAATTCATAATTATAAATTTTTACTTGTCAAATGAATTTATCTTCAATTCTTTGGTTATTACTTTAATTCAATATAATGATGATAACATTTCAATGTTATTAT
This sequence comes from Allium fistulosum, assembly GCA_030737815.1. NCBI lineage: Eukaryota > Viridiplantae > Streptophyta > Magnoliopsida > Asparagales > Amaryllidaceae > Allium > Allium fistulosum. Next base: position 860,787,717 of record CM060907.1, read on the forward strand.
TTCTTAACAACCAAGCATCCATATACTATGGTACTTCATAGAAAAACATTTCTTTTCTATACAAAAATAGTTTTGGGCAAAATTATCTCATTCACCCTATTTAAAAACAATACTGTGTCGAATTGTTCTATTCAAATGTTTAGAAACCCCTTCAATCCAGTTTTGCAGACTGCCGACGAAGGTTCATATGCCACTCAATAAACCAATCATCACAAAACAATTTTATATAAACTAACAAATACGCACTCATATCTATTATTACACTCAACTCATTCTAGAGTACTACTGACTCTATCTCTAATGAGTAACACCCAACAGAGCAGGGTTGTCGCTTAACCATATGCTCTGATACCAAATGTAACGTCCCGGATTTTCGACTTTCGAAAATTCAACATCGATACTCACTTTATCGACTGCCGAGAAATCGAATGCCGGAAACCCGAAATGTTATGGTTTAAGAAAGAAGAAAGAGGTAGAAGAAGAAGATAGAAGAAAAAGAAAAGAAAAGGGAACAACAGAACAACGTCAGAACAGAAAACAATATCAGAATCTTACACATCGTAGCGGAACAATATATAATAAATAAACTCTAGTCTTTTAAAACAAAGAACTATATCAGTTTATACATTCATCAATCATCAGAGTCAGTATACAACTCAATACAACACAGCACATCAATGGACAGTTACATAACTTGTCCTTATACAGAACACACAGCGGAATAAATAATTTCAGATACAAATACTATGTCTCGCCATCCATCTTGCTTCCAAAGCTCCAGAATATCCAGAATATCCTGATAACATAACTCTAGGCTGCCCGTGTGGAAATTGGTGGGCACCCAGAGTTTAGAAGGGAACAATGAACTCCGAGTCAGTCATGGTGACTGGTGTGAGATCGTAAAATAGTTTATCTTTAAAATAAACAACAGAAAAATTTTAAAATAGATTCGCAATGCTTTTGGAAAATGAAACTACCATAAGGCCTCCTGCCACACACACAATGCAAACGCAGAATTGGAGAAGATTTCTCCTTATGATAGTCAAAGATGCTTACTATGCAAAATCAAATTCTTTTTGATATTATTATTAGTGCATAGTGTAGAAAACATTTCGAAAGTAGAATATAAATCTTAGCCGACATAGGTACCATTATAGTATGCCTACTATAGCTACCATATTAAATGGCAGGTTCTACAACTAAAACCGTACAAGTCACGTATTGTTTTGTTTGGATTTCCAACAAATGGTCAGGCTAAGGAACTTCCTATTCCACGAACAGAACGCCTCTGGAATGACGTTCCGAGAACCTAACCGGATCTCTGCCAACACAAGGCCGGGTTACCTCTGCAAAAATAGGTAACTACTGACACGCGTATGCCATCCCCCGATCGTAACCAATCTTCCCGAGGATCCCCGATTCGCAACAATCCACATAATAAAAATGCAGCAACCACATAGGTTAAGTATCTGGGCTCCATACCATGATACCACCTCTATCCAGAAGGAATGACATACACTAAGGGGCGCTACTCCCTAGAACCTTGCTGCATCCTTCCTGTTTTGACCATTTCCGGGGTGTGAGGCTCGACGAAGTCTCGTCCACAAAGCTACGCTTCCTACAAAGCTATGCTTCGGGTCAAACAAATGATCAACCTATGATCACAAAGATATAAGATCAAACAAATGATCATATCGCAAATGATCAAACACTGATCATTTCACAACAACACTCAGTATGCCACGTTACCAAATTGGGAGTATATCGCTGATAAATTTCAACTACATAACCTCTGAGCTCGTACGTCTCAGAGAAGGGTGTTAAGCTAAGAGAATAAATTCTCCGCCACCAACAGATATGTATTTGAAAGAAATCAGCTTTATATCTCAAATTTGTAACGTCAGACACACAATCCATACAAGTCTGTTCCGGGATCGAACATGTAATACCCCAAAATTTTGTGAAAAATCATTTTTGTAAAATGATTTAATTTTTGAAATATTTAGATTTAAATATGGTGAAATTTCTGGAATAAATAGTGTGCAAGTATATGTGTGCACGTGCACACTGAAATGGCACAAGGAAGAACTGCAGATTTCTTGGATTTAAAACAAGAATTAAAAAAAAAAAGCAATACAAACATGATTTTGCAACATGGATATTTGATTTCTGGAATTATATGGATCATCTTAGAAATTAAGGAAAGTAAGTTTTACTTTAATCAGTAAACAGATTTTATTTAAAACCCAGAAAAGAAAATTATATATATATATTATAAGGATTTGTAAACCTGTATACATATAGGTGCATATGTTTCTGAAATTAAAGAGGAATTAAATAAGCCTAGATAAGATATGTGTACAAATATACATTTTTAAGTACTGAAAAGTATATATATATATATATAAGCAAGTGAAACTATAACATTAAAATGAAATGAAATGTGATACAAGTCAATATGCTTGTGTAGGCAAAAATAGCAAAGGGGATTCTCAGAAATAATGGAAATATAAAATAGGATAGTCACACTTTTAACATGACTAGGTGAGTGGCCATTTTCTGAAAAGTAAAAGAAAGAAAATGCAGCCTTTAAATTGGTTAATATGGCCGGGGTATTATGAATGAAAAATGCATGATGCTAGCCAGGACAGAAATGGAATTCTGTTTTAACAAAACCCTAGTGGAAAAATGCATATAAATAGGCAGTTTGGCCAGTAGAATTATTTTACCCCGAGCTGCACAAAAAAATAAGAAAGGAAGAAAATATTGGAAGGAAGAAGAAAACACTCATACAAGGATTTTCTGGAAATATTTAGGTGAGTAACCTCACTGAGTTCATGGCATTAAGACCTGAGATGAGGCAGCCACTTTTTATATTACCATTTATATATTTCTGGTTTTGATGTATATGATTTCATCAATGTTTTTTTTGATGTCATATTTTAAATCTGATATGATTTAATATGGATGATTTTGATGATCTTTGATTGGTTGAGACAATTGTCTTTGGATGTGTATCATACTGTTTTATTTATACTCATAAATGTTAAAAGTCTAGGATCTTAAAATTATATAGAGAATACTCTCAACTGTTATAGATCTATGGCATGGAAATTTTACAAAAAATGTTGGGAGCTGCATTATACTTGGTATAAGTGCTGAGGCTTGAGCAGAAAAAATGTTAAGGGTGCAATAGAAATTTTCTAAGTGCTGAGCCCTTAATCAAATCAAAAAAAAAAAGAAGCCCACAAGCTAAAATTATGATTGAACCAGATCTTGAATCTGAATCAATCATAAAGGCTTGCAGATCAATATAACATGCCATGCCTCTTTTTACAGTTGAAAATATTCTTATATTTTACTAAGATCAAGACATATTGACCCCATTTAGGAAATAACTGTCTGTTTATTTCTAAGGAGAATTATGCTAGGAAAGATTATGGATGTTTCCATGTTTGCAGTGACATGTTCACTTAGCATATTTGATGATAGGATTTAAGACAATACACTAGTAAATAAACTAGGGAAGGGAAGGCCAAGAAAGCTGCTGGAATGCTTGTCATATTTGAAGTATGCAAGTTGGCACATGGTTTGTTTAAGCCCTGAGATCTTTGTGCAATGATGTGAATTAATTCATTGCAATGTGTCCCAGTGATTCCTTAATAGCAGATGAGGCAGGGATTTAAATTGAATTATACAACCTGAAAATGAAGAAATAGGAATATGGATATTTCTTAGGTTGAATGGTATGGAACCAAGATGGTTCCAGTGAATGCAATTGTTGCAAATAGATAATTATGTTAGCATGATTATGTATGCAAGTGTAAGAATGATAAATGAATATATCATACCTAAATCAACTTAATTATACTATGTTAAAGTAATTGATTGCAGAAATTTGCTTAAATAACAAGTTAGTACCCTTATATTCTCTATTGCTTAATATCATGAATGTATTGATGTTACTCATACCAGATCATAGATCTGACCCTTGTTTGCTCATGGCATATGGGGTGTCTCATTTTAAAATGAGGCAGCCACTCATGCTCTTTCAGGTAACCCAGGCACTAAGTAAGAATGAAGTTATGGCTATTATGGAGGAGTGAATGAACATGCTAGCTAGTTTCAATAAGAGCTTAAATTGATTATATCTGCATGCATTCAGGAAAAATGTTATGTTTCTAAGATTTCCAGTCATGTAATGAATTTTATTATGGTTAAATGGATTAGTTGTATCATGATTAAATATATTGTTATGCACTAAGGTTTAAAATTTAAAAGAAATATCTGAGTGGGAAACAAGGAAATGATCTTAAGTATTGATATGGATGCTTGGAAAAGAAATATGCATATGTAGGTGAGCTACTGTTTTGCATAATTTATATTATGTATTAGTTACATCTTGAGACATAACAGAGCACTGAGTTTTAGAATAAAATCTGGATTTAGCTAGAAGAAAACTTATAAGGATTTTAGTTTCCTTTTTACTGAAATGCTTTGTAAATAAGTTTGAATTCATTTCTGAATTGTATTGAGAAAAGTAAAATGTTTTTAAAAGCTTCAGACAGAATGTAATGAATGGTATCTCCATTGTTTTGAACTAGTGTGTAGCAGATACAGGATTCATGAGTTAACCAGCTTCAAATAAATGAAGTATTGGTTGATCATGATAGATTGTATTTTGAAAATAAAAATGCATTTCAAAAGCTTAGTACATTTAGCAATTGTTTCACCACAATCATCTTTAGAAGTTTAAGACAGATAAGCAATGAAAACTGGTTTGAACAAACAAAACCTGGCAACAATGCTAATAAAAGAATGGTCAGGTTAACCACATGGTTAGACCATAGGTCAGGCAAATTGTTCACTTCAAATCAATGAAGCAAGGAACCATTTGAACCCGGTTTTCTGGAAAATGAGCAAAGTTATTGACATGTACATGTATATCTGTGTACATGTTGATATTTGGGTAAAAATAAAACCTAAATTCCTAGAACAGTTGTAGGAATGGGTTTCAAAAATAATAAAGTAAGAATTATTGTTTGATATGTTAGATTATAGGCAAAAATTAAATATATATGTGTAGATATAGGTAGATATCAGATTTCAAACCATACAGGAGGAAAAAAAAAACAAAAATTGTGTTTGAACCGACCAGCATAGCACTCGAACTCGTGACCTCTCATGTATAAGTTAGGCGCGTTTCCATTACGCCTAGATGTTGCTTGTGTTCACTTAGGATCCACTTTCTTTTATACTGAATTTGATACTATCCAGACTTTAACACAATCATCCATATTAAAAGCTTGCTTTCCACTGATTATTACTTGATCATAGACTAAGTACATGTTTCCAGTGGATTCTATGGTCGAAAATCAATTAATCTGAATTGCTAAAAAAAAAGAATCTAAATCAAACAGAATGTTCTTGTACAACAAAAATAAAAATAAAAATAAAGTATATACTCTGAATTTAAACAAGAGGATCACATACATCTTCATATGTATGTGTATGTTATTAGATATACACTGATATATTTATATTGGTAAGTTATTTTGATCCTGGATATATTTTGTTTATTGGAGAAAGAAAATGACCCTGGGAAAATATATTTGTAATGAATGATATATCTATATATCATCTCTTAAAAAAAGAAAAAAATCCTTATGAAATTAGGGTGGAAATAGGAGGGTTATTTCAGTTGGTATCAGAGCACTTGGTTGCATTGATTGTTAAGTATTATAGAAATGTATTATGTCTGTTTGTTTTGGATGAAATAATTTAGATAAGAAAATAGAAATTATAGAAGTACTCATAATACACTAATACCATTTGCCCAGAATTTAGTTAGCAGACCATGGTAGGAAGAGGATCTCATCACAATGCAGGACCCAGTGCACCTCAAATGCTTGATATGCAAGAATTTGTGAGGGTTTTAAGAGATGGAATTGGGCATAGGCCTGAGAACCCACATGAAGAGCTTTCAAAACTACTGAAGACTTATTCCAATTTGGGAGGCAGGAGTTTTGAAGGAACTGAGAGTGTGATGGAAATTCAAGCATGGTTGAGAACACTTGATAGGATTTTCAATGACATGCAGTTGGATGACCAAAGGAAAAGGCAAGTAGCTTCTAGACAACTGAAAGGGGTAGCTTTAAGCTGGTGGGAGGTGATCATAGCTGGAAGAAATGAAAATGAAATCACTTGGAATCAGTTCAAGGAGATGTTGGAGGCAAGATTTGTACCAGCATCAGCCAAGACCATTTTGCTTGAAGAATTTATCAAACTTAGGCAGGGAACTTTGAATGTCACTGAATACACTCAAAAGTTTGAGGGGCTATCTAATTATGGAGCAATGCTAGTGGCAGATGAAGCATCCAAAAATGATAGGTATATAAAAGGACTGAACCCAGGACTTAGCAGAGCTATGCTACCATATGCAGATAGAACATTTGATCAAGTAATTGATCTGGCCTTGAAACTGGAACAACATGACAAAGAAAGAGAGAAATATAGGAATTTTAAGAGCAACAACAAGAAGGATAAGGGAAGATATCACCCTTATGATAAAAAGAAGGAGGAGGCAGACAACAGGAAGAGTAAAGATACAAAAGCCAATGATACTAAGAAGAAATTGGTTTGCCATCATTGTGGAAAAGAAGGACACATCAAACCAAGGTGCCCAGAGTTAAAAGGAGGAGCCTTCAAATGCTACCTATGTGGGAAAGAGGGGCATATGAAGAGGAACTGTCCTGAGAATAAACAGCAAGGGAAATTGGCAACTTTGGAAGGTAAAGGCAAATCTGCATTGAAAATTGATGCTGAAAATCATGGCCAAGTGGAAGGTACATTACTCATTTGTGCCATACCCATACCAGTAGTATATGATACTGGAGCAACACACTCTTTGATTTCCTATGAATTAGTTAAAGTGTTAAAATTAAACTGCATATTGGTTGAAACCCCATTGCTTGTACAAAGTCCCCTAGGGAGTTCTAGTGTTTTGAACATGAATTGTGTGGATGTGGAGTTAAACATAGGAGGAAATATTTTTATTTCCAATTTATATGTTTTAAATTACCCAAATATAGGAGTTATATTGGGGGTAGATTGGTTAAGGCAATTTAAAGCCATAATTAATTTAGACTCATCCACCATATCATTGCAAAATTCTAGAGGCCAGAGGATCACAGTTCTATGTGAAGTAGCTAAGGAAGGGAAATTGTATCATTTAGTTGACTTAGAAAAAGATCTGAGTGAACTAACCATTGAAGAAATTCCCATAGTTAATGAATACTTGGATGTGTTTGGGGAAGTTAAGGGTGTTCCACACCACAGACCAGTTGAGTTCCAAATTAATCTCATTCCAGGAGCAAGTCCAATAATCAAGAAACCTTATAGAATGGGGCCAAGTGAACTGAAAGAATTGAAAAATCAGTTGGAAGAATTAGAGGGCAAGGGATTTATAAGGCCAAGCAATTCCTGCTGGGGTTCTCCAGTAGTGTTTGTAAGAAAACATGATGGTACCTTGAGAATGTGCATAGATTACAGAGAACTAAATAAAGTAACCATCAAGAATAAATACCCATTGCCTAGAATAGATGATCTCTTTGACCAACTCAGTGAAGCTAAAATATTTTCTAGGCTAGACTTAGCATCAGGATTCCATCAAATGAAGGTTGAAGACTCAAGTGTTAAGTATACTGCATTTAACACTAGATATGGCTTATATGAATTTATGGTTATGCCATTTGGTTTGACAAATGCTCCTTCATATTTTGTTGATTTGATGAATAGAATATTTAGAGATTATTTAGACAAGTTTGTATTGATTTTTATTGATGACATTTTGATTTATTCTAAGACAGTGGAAGAGCATAAAAATCATTTGCATTTAGTTTTGTCAAGACTAAGGGAAAATGATTTAAAGGCAAAATTTTCAAAATGTGCATTTTGGAAAGAAGAAGTGCATTTTCTTGGGCATGTTATCTCTGCCAAAGGAATATCAGTAAACCCTAATAAGGTAGTGGCAATCCAAGCATGGAAAAGGCCTAGCACCATCAGTGAGATTAGATCATTTATGGGGATGGCAGGATATTATAGGAGATTTATAAAAGATTTCTCAAAAATATCATCACCACTTACCAATTTAACTAGAAAGAACCAAGCCTTTGTATGGACAGAAAAATGTGAGCAAGCTTTTATCAAAATAAAAGAAGCCCTGATTAATGCACCAGTATTGAGAGTGCCAGAAGGAAATGAAAATTTGGTTGTGTACACTGATGCAAGTGGCTCTGGGTTAGGGGCTGTGTTGATGCAGCAAGACCAGGTGGTAGCCTATGCATCTAGACAATTAAAGCCACATGAAACCAGATATGCAACCCATGATCTTGAACTAGCAGCAGTTGTGTATGCTTTGAAACTTTGGAGACATTATTTGTTAGGTGCCAAATTCATTTTGTACACTGATCATAAGGCACTGAAATATTTATTCTCACAAAAAGATTTGAATATGAGGCAACATAGATGGGTAGAGTTCCTAGCTGCCTATGATCTAGATATACTGTATACACCAGGCAAGGCAAATAAAGTTGCAGATGCCTTGAGTAGGCAACATGCCAAAGTAGCCATGTTGATGATGGAAGAATTTAAGGATTTGTCTATACTTACTGATTTGGAAATTGAGGAAGACAGTGGGGTACAAATGATGTCCATTGAAGAAGGTGAAGGTAAAGGGAACTTAAGTATGATATCTCTGCAATCAGATTTACTTCTTAAGATTGGGAAAATGCAGGAATAAGACCTAAACATGGTGGAAAGGAAAATGCTCATATCAAAAGGGGAGGAAGTAATAAATTATCAAATTGATAAAAATGGTTATTTAAGGAATAAAAATAGGATATGTGTTCCAGAAAATATAGAATTGAAGGAGGAAATATTAAATGAGTACCATAGGAGTAAGTACTCCATACACCCAGGTAGCACCAAGATGTATCAAAATTTGAAAAGAAATCTTTGGTGGAAGGGGATGAAGTCAGATGTGGCCAGATATGTTGCAAGGTGCATGACTTTCCAACAAGTCAAGGCAGAGACACAAAGGCCATCAGGATTATTGCAACCCCTTAGTATACCACAGTGGAAGTGGGAGGATATATCTATGGATTTCATAGATGGTCTGCCTAGATATAAGAAGGGAAACACAAGTATATGGGTAATAGTGGATAGGCTAACTAAGGTAGCACATTTTATCCCAGTTAAAACAGAAAGAAATGCTCCAAAATTGGCTCAAATATTCATGAAAGAGGTAGTAAGGTTGCATGGCATACCCAAAACCATTGTGAGTGATAGGGATACCATCTTCACCTCAAGGTTTTGGAAAAGTTTTCAAGAGGCCATGGGGAGTGAATTGTGCTTAAGCACTGCCTACCATCCACAATCAGATGGTCAAACTGAGGTGGTGAACAAAGTCTTAGAGGATTTGTTGAGAGCATGTACACTGGACTTTGGAGGCAACTGGGAAGACCACCTCCATCTAGCTGAATTCACATACAATAACAGTTACCAAAGCACCATAGGGATGGCACCATTTGAAGCCTTATATGGCAAGCCATGTTTATCACCTATATGCTGGGTAGAGACTGGAGAAAGGGCTGTTCTTGGACCTGAATATGTTAAAGAAACTACAGAGAAAATTGGGTTAATAAGAAAAAGAATAGCAGCAGCTCAAGATAGGCAAAAGAAATTTGCAGATAGGAAGAGAAAGCAAGTGGAATATGAAGTGGGAGACTTTGTTTTCATCAAGATTTCACCTATGAAGAAAGTCATGAGATTTGGCAAGCAAGGTAAGCTTACACCAAGGTATGTTGGACCCTATAAAATTCTGGAAAGAATTGGTTCATTGGCTTACAAATTAGAACTACCAGAGGAAATGAAAGCAATGCATAATGTTTTTCATGTGTCCCAACTTAGAAGATGGGTACATGATAAAGAAGACATTTTGGAAGAGCCTACCAAAATTCAAATAAATCCTGACTTGGTTTATGAAAAAGAACCAGTGGGGATTGTAGCCAAGGAAGAAAAGAAATTAAGGAGCAAAACCTTGAAACTAGTTAAAATCCAGTGGAGTAGTGATCCTAATGACTGCACATGGGAGTTAGAGGATAAGATTAGAATGGATTATCCTAAGCTTTTTGCAAATTAAAAGGTAATTTTTTTTTTCTGGAAAATTTTGTTATGCATGGTTGATATGGTTGAATTTGTTTGCTTATGCATATGTTTGATAAGTTTTCAGAAAAGAAAATAATGCTTGTTATAAATGTTAGAAAAATTGTGAGGACACAATTCCTAAAAGGAGGGGTGAATGTAATACCCCAAAATTTTGTGAAAAATCATTTTTGTAAAATGATTTAATTTTTGAAATATTTAGATTTAAATATGGTGAAATTTCTGGAATAAATAGTGTGCAAGTATATGTGTGCACGTGCACACTGAAATGGCACACGGAAGAACTCCAGATTTCTTGGATTTAAAACAAGAATTAAAAAAAAAGCAATACAAACATGATTTTGCAACATGGATATTTGATTTCTGGAATTATATGGATCATCTTAGAAATTAAGGAAAGTAAGTTTTACTTTAATCCGTAAACAGATTTTATTTAAAACCCAGAAAAGAAAATTATATATATATATTATAAGGATTTGTAAACCTGTATACATATAGGTGCATATGTTTCTGAAATTAAAGAGGAATTAAATAAGCCTAGATAAGATATGTGTACAAATATACATTTTTAAGTACTGAAAAGTATATATATATATATAAGCAAGTGAAACTATAACATTAAAATGACATGAAATGTGATACAAGTCAATATGCTTGTGTAGGCAAAAATAGCAAAGGGGATTCTCAGAAATAATTGAAATATAAAATAGGATAGTCACACTTATAACATGACTAGGTGAGTGGCCATTTTCTGAAAAGTAAAAGAAAGAAAATGCAGCCTTTAAATTGGTTAATATGGCCGGGGTATTATGAATGAAAAATGCATGATGCTAGCCAGGACAGAAATGGAATTCTGTTTTAACAAAACCCTAGTGGAAAAATGCATATAAATAGGCAGTTTGGCCAGTAGAATTATTTTACCCCGAGCTGCACAAAAAAATAAGAAAGGAAGAAAATATTGGAAGGAAGAAGAAAACACTCATACAAGGATTTTCTGGAAATATTTAGGTGAGTAACCTCACTGAGTTCATGGCATTAAGACCTGAGATGAGGCAGCCACTTTTTATATTACCATTTATATATTTCTGGTTTTGATGTATATGATTTCATCAATTTTTTTTTTTGATGTCTTATTTTAAATCTGATATGATTTAATATGGATGATTTTGATGATCTTTGATTGGTTGAGACAATTGTCTTTGGATGTGTATCATACTGTTTTATTTATACTCATAAATGTTAAAAGTCTAGGATCTTAAAATTATATAGAGAATACTCTCAACTGTTATAGATCTATGGCATGGAAATTTTACAAAAAATGTTGGGAGCTGCATTATACTTGGTATAAGTGCTGAGGCTTGAGCAGAAAAAATGTTAAGGGTGCAATAGAAATTTTCTAAGTGCTGAGCCCTTAATCAAATCAAAAAAAAAAGAAGCCCACAAGCTAAAATTATGATTGAACCAGATCTTGAATCTGAATCAATCATAAAGGCTTGCAGATCAATATAACATGCCATGCCTCTTTTTACAGTTGAAAATATTCTTATATTTTACTAAGATCAAGACATATTGACCCCATTTAGGAAATAACTGTCTGTTTATTTCTGAGGAGAATTATGCTAGGAAAGATTATGGATGTTTCCATGTTTGCAGTGACATGTTCACTTAGCATATTTGATGATAGGATTTAAGACAATACACTAGTAAATAAACTAGGGAAGGGAAGGCCAAGAAAGCTGCTGGAATGCTTGTCATATTTGAAGTATGCAAGTTGGCACATGGTTTGTTTAAGCCCTGAGATCTTTGTGCAATGATGTGAATTAATTCATTGCAATGTGTCCCAGTGATTCCTTAATAGCAGATGAGGCAGGGATTTAAATTGAATTATACAACCTGAAAATGAAGAAATAGGAATATGGATATTTCTTAGGTTGAATGGTATGGAACCAAGATGGTTCCAGTGAATGCAATTGTTGCAAATAGATAATTATGTTAGCATGATTATGTATGCAAGTGTAAGAATGATAAATGAATATATCATACCTAAATCAACTTAATTATACTATGTTAAAGTAATTGATTGCAGAAATTTGCTTAAATAACAAGTTAGTACCCTTATATTCTCTATTGCTTAATATCATGAATGTATTGATGTTACTCATACCAGATCATAGATCTGACCCTTGTTTGCTCATGGCATATGGGGTGTCTCATTTTAAAATGAGGCAGCCACTCATGCTCTTTCAGGTAACCCAGGCACTAAGTAAGAATGAAGTTATGGCTATTATGGAGGAGTGAATGAACATGCTAGCTAGTTTCAATAAGAGCTTAAATTGATTATATCTGCATGCATTCAGGAAAAATGTTATGTTTCTAAGATTTCCAGTCATGTAATGAATTTTATTATGGTTAGATGGATTAGTTGTATCATGATTAAATATATTGTTATGCACTAAGGTTTAAAATTTAAAAGAAATATCTGAGTGGGAAACAAGGAAATGATCTTAAGTATTGATATGGATGCTTGGAAAAGAAATATGCATATGTAGGTGAGCTACTGTTTTGCATAATTTATATTATGTATTAGTTACATCTTGAGACATAACAGAGCACTGAGTTTTAGAATAAAATCTGGATTTAGCTAGAAGAAAACTTATAAGGATTTTAGTTTCCTTTTTACTGAAATGCTTTGTAAATAAGTTTGAATTCATTTCTGAATTGTATTGAGAAAAGTAAAATGTTTTTAAAAGCTTCAGACAGAATGTAATGAATGGTATCTCCATTGTTTTGAACTAGTGTGTAGCAGATACAGGATTCATGAGTTAACCAGCTTCAAATAAATGAAGTATTGGTTGATCATGATAGATTGTATTTTGAAAATAAAAATGCATTTCAAAAGCTTAGTACATTTAGCAATTGTTTCACCACAATCATCTTTAGAAGTTTAAGACAGATAAGCAATGAAAACTGGTTTGAACAAACAAAACCTGGCAACAATGCTAATAAAAGAATGGTCAGGTTAACCACATGGTTAGACCATAGGTCAGGCAAATTGTTCACTTCAAATCAATGAAGCAAGGAACCATTTGAACCCGGTTTTCTGGAAAATGAGCAAAGTTATTGACATGTACATGTATATCTGTGTACATGTTGATATTTGGGTAAAAATAAAACCTAAATTCCTAGAACAGTTGTAGGAATGGGTTTCAAAAATAATAAAGTAAGAATTATTGTTTGATATGTTAGATTATAGGCAAAAATTAAATATATATGTGTAGATATAGGTAGATATCAGATTTCAAACCATACAGGAGGAAAAAAAAAACAAAAATTGTGTTTGAACCGACCAGCATAGCACTCGAACTCGTGACCTCTCATGTATAAGTTAGGCGCGTTTCCATTACGCCTAGATGTTGCTTGTGTTCACTTAGGATCCACTTTCTTTTATACTGAATTTGATACTATCCAGACTTTAACACAATCATCCATATTAAAAGCTTGCTTTCCACTGATTATTACTTGATCATAGACTAAGTACATGTTTCCAGTGGATTCTATGGTCGAAAATCAATTAATCTGAATTGCTAAAAAAAAAAGAATCTAAATCAAACAGAATGTTCTTGTACAACAAAAATAAAAATAAAAATAAAGTATATACTCTGAATTTAAACAAGAGGATCACATACATCTTCATATGTATGTGTATGTTATTAGATATACACTGATATATTTATATTGGTAAGTTATTTTGATCCTGGATATATTTTGTTTATTGGAGAAAGAAAATGACCCTGGGAAAATATATTTGTAATGAATGATATATCTATATATCATCTCTTAAAAAAAGAAAAAAATCCTTATGAAATTAGGGTGGAAATAGGAGGGTCATTTCAGTTGGTATCAGAGCACTTGGTTGCATTGATTGTTAAGTATTATAGAAATGTATTATGTCTGTTTGTTTTGGATGAAATAATTTAGATAAGAAAATAGAAATTATAGAAGTACTCATAATACACTAATACCATTTGCCCAGAATTTAGTTAGCAGACCATGGTAGGAAGAGGATCTCATCACAATGCAGGACCCAGTGCACCTCAAATGCTTGATATGCAAGAATTTGTGAGGGTTTTAAGAGATGGAATTGGGCATAGGCCTGAGAACCCACATGAAGAGCTTTCAAAACTACTAAAGACTTATTCCAATTTGGGAGGCAGGAGTTTTGAAGGAACTGAGAGTGTGATGGAAATTCAAGCATGGTTGAGAACACTTGATAGGATTTTCAATGACATGCAGTTGGATGACCAAAGGAAAAGGCAAGTAGCTTCTAGACAACTGAAAGGGGTAGCTTTAAGCTGGTGGGAGGTGATCATAGCTGGAAGAAATTAAAATGAAATCACTTGGAATCAGTTCAAGGAGATGTTGGAGGCAAGATTTGTACCAGCATCAGCCAAGACCATTTTGCTTGAAGAATTTATCAAACTTAGGCAGGGAACTTTGAATGTCACTGAATACACTCAAAAGTTTGAGGGGCTATCTAATTATGGAGCAATGCTAGTGGCAGATGAAGCATCCAAAAATGATAGGTATATAAAAGGACTGAACCCAGGACTTAGCAGAGCTATGCTACCATATGCAGATAGAACATTTGATCAAGTAATTGATCTGGCCTTGAAACTGGAACAACATGACAAAGAAAGAGAGAAATATAGGAATTTTAAGAGCAACAACAAGAAGGATAAGGGAAGATATCACCCTTATGATAAAAAGAAGGAGGAGGCAGACAACAGGAAGAGTAAAGATACAAAAGCCAATGATACTAAGAAGAAATTGGTTTGCCATCATTGTGGAAAAGAAGGACACATCAAACCAAGGTGCCCAGAGTTAAAAGGAGGAGCCTTCAAATGCTACCTATGTGGGAAAGAGGGGCATATGAAGAGGAACTGTCCTGAGAATAAACAGCAAGGGAAATTGGCAACTTTGGAAGGTAAAGGCAAATCTGCAGTGAAAATTGATGCTGAAAATCATGGCCAAGTGGAAGGTACATTACTCATTTGTGCCATACCCATACCAGTAGTATATGATACTGGAGCAACACACTCTTTGATTTCCTATGAATTAGTTAAAGTGTTAAAATTAAACTGCATATTGGTTGAAACCCCATTGCTTGTACAAAGTCCCCTAGGGAGTTCTAGTGTTTTGAACATGAATTGTGTGGATGTGGAGTTAAACATAGGAGGAAATATTTTTATTTCCAATTTATATGTTTTAAATTACCCAAATATAGGAGTTATATTGGGGGTAGATTGGTTAAGGCAATTTAAAGCCATAATTAATTTAGACTCATCCACCATATCATTGCAAAATTCTAGAGGCCAGAGGATCACAGTTCTATGTGAAGTAGCTAAGGAAGGGAAATTGTATCATTTAGTTGACTTAGAAAAAGATCTGAGTGAACTAACCATTGAAGAAATTCCCATAGTTAATGAATACTTGGATGTGTTTGGGGAAGTTAAGGGTGTTCCACACCACAGACCAGTTGAGTTCCAAATTAATCTCATTCCAGGAGCAAGTCCAATAATCAAGAAACCTTATAGAATGGGGCCAAGTGAACTGAAAGAATTGAAAAATCAGTTGGAAGAATTAGAGGGCAAGGGATTTATAAGGCCAAGCAATTCCTGCTGGGGTTCTCCAGTAGTGTTTGTAAGAAAACATGATGGTACCTTGAGAATGTGCATAGATTACAGAGAACTAAATAAAGTAACCATCAAGAATAAATACCCATTGCCTAGAATAGATGATCTCTTTGACCAACTCAGTGAAGCTAAAATATTTTCTAGGCTAGACTTAGCATCAGGATTCCATCAAATGAAGGTTGAAGACTCAAGTGTTAAGTATACTGCATTTAACACTAGATATGGCTTATATGAATTTATGGTTATGCCATTTGGTTTGACAAATGCTCCTTCATATTTTGTTGATTTGATGAATAGAATATTTAGAGATTATTTAGACAAGTTTGTATTGATTTTTATTGATGACATTTTGATTTATTCTAAGACAGTGGAAGAGCATAAAAATCATTTGCATTTAGTTTTGTCAAGACTAAGGGAAAATGATTTAAAGGCAAAATTTTCAAAATGTGCATTTTGGAAAGAAGAAGTGCATTTTCTTGGGCATGTTATCTCTGCCAAAGGAATATCAGTAAACCCTAATAAGGTAGTGGCAATCCAAGCATGGAAAAGGCCTAGCACCATCAGTGAGATTAGATCATTTATGGGGATGGCAGGATATTATAGGAGATTTATAAAAGATTTCTCAAAAATATCATCACCACTTACCAATTTAACTAGAAAGAACCAAGCCTTTGTATGGACAGAAAAATGTGAGCAAGCTTTTATCAAAATAAAAGAAGCCCTGATTAATGCACCAGTATTGAGAGTGCCAGAAGGAAATGAAAATTTGGTTGTGTACACTGATGCAAGTGGCTCTGGGTTAGGGGCTGTGTTGATGCAGCAAGACCAGGTGGTAGCCTATGCATCTAGACAATTAAAGCCACATGAAACCAGATATGCAACCCATGATCTTGAACTAGCAGCAGTTGTGTATGCTTTGAAACTTTGGAGACATTATTTGTTAGGTGCCAAATTCATTTTGTACACTGATCATAAGGCACTGAAATATTTATTCTCACAAAAAGATTTGAATATGAGGCAACATAGATGGGTAGAGTTCCTAGCTGCCTATGATCTAGATATACTGTATACACCAGGCAAGGCAAATAAAGTTGCAGATGCCTTGAGTAGGCAACATGCCAAAGTAGCCATGTTGATGATGGAAGAATTTAAGGATTTGTCTATACTTACTGATTTGGAAATTGAGGAAGACAGTGGGGTACAAATGATGTCCATTGAAGAAGGTGAAGGTAAAGGGAAATTAAGTATGATATCTCTGCAATCAGATTTACTTCTTAAGATTGGGAAAATGCAGGAATAAGACCTAAACATGGTGGAAAGGAAAATGCTCATATCAAAAGGGGAGGAAGTAATAAATTATCAAATTGATAAAAATGGTTATTTAAGGAATAAAAATAGGATATGTGTTCCAGAAAATATAGAATTGAAGGAGGAAATATTAAATGAGTACCATAGGAGTAAGTACTCCATACACCCAGGTAGCACCAAGATGTATCAAAATTTGAAAAGAAATCTTTGGTGGAAGGGGATGAAGTCAGATGTGGCCAGATATGTTGCAAGGTGCATGACTTGCCAACAAGTCAAGGCAGAGACACAAAGGCCATCAGGATTATTGCAACCCCTTAGTATACCACAGTGGAAGTGGGAGGATATATCTATGGATTTCATAGATGGTCTGCCTAGATATAAGAAGGGAAACACAAGTATATGGGTAATAGTGGATAGGCTAACTAAGGTAGCACATTTTATCCCAGTTAAAACAGAAAGAAATGCTCCAAAATTGGCTCAAATATTCATGAAAGAGGTAGTAAGGTTGCATGGCATACCCAAAACCATTGTGAGTGATAGGGATACCATCTTCACCTCAAGGTTTTGGAAAAGTTTTCAAGAGGCCATGGGGAGTGAATTGTGCTTAAGCACTGCCTACCATCCACAATCAGATGGTCAAACTGAGGTGGTGAACAAAGTCTTAGAGGATTTGTTGAGAGCATGTACACTGGACTTTGGAGGCAACTGGGAAGACCACCTCCATCTAGCTGAATTCACATACAATAACAGTTACCAAAGCACCATAGGGATGGCACCATTTGAAGCCTTATATGGCAAGCCATGTTTATCACCTATATGCTGGGTAGAGACTGGAGAAAGGGCTGTTCTTGGACCTGAATATGTTAAAGAAACTACAGAGAAAATTGGGTTAATAAGAAAAAGAATAGCAGCAGCTCAAGATAGGCAAAAGAAATTTGCAGATAGGAAGAGAAAGCAAGTGGAATATGAAGTGGGAGACTTTGTTTTCATCAAGATTTCACCTATGAAGAAAGTCATGAGATTTGGCAAGCAAGGTAAGCTTACACCAAGGTATGTTGGACCCTATAAAATTCTGGAAAGAATTGGTTCATTGGCTTACAAATTAGAACTACCAGAGGAAATGAAAGCAATGCATAATGTTTTTCATGTGTCCCAACTTAGAAGATGGGTACATGATAAAGAAGACATTTTGGAAGAGCCTACCAAAATTCAAATAAATCCTGACTTGGTTTATGAAAAAGAACCAGTGGGGATTGTAGCCAAGGAAGAAAAGAAATTAAGGAGCAAAACCTTGAAACTAGTTAAAATCCAGTGGAGTAGTGATCCTAATGACTGCACATGGGAGTTAGAGGATAAGATTAGAATGGATTATCCTAAGCTTTTTGCAAATTAAAAGGTAATTTTTTTTTTCTGGAAAATTTTGTTATGCATGGTTGATATGGTTGAATTTGTTTGCTTATGCATATGTTTGATAAGTTTTCAGAAAAGAAAATAATGCTTGTTATAAATGTTAGAAAAATTGTGAGGACACAATTCCTAAAAGGAGGGGTGAATGTAATACCCCAAAATTTTGTGAAAAATCATTTTTGTAAAATGATTTAATTTTTGAAATATTTAGATTTAAATATGGTGAAATTTCTGGAATAAATAGTGTGCAAGTATATGTGTGCACGTGCACACTGAAATGGCACACGGAAGAACTCCAGATTTCTTGGATTTAAAACAAGAATTAAAAAAAAAGCAATACAAACATGATTTTGCAACATGGATATTTGATTTCTGGAATTATATGGATCATCTTAGAAATTAAGGAAAGTAAGTTTTACTTTAATCCGTAAACAGATTTTATTTAAAACCCAGAAAAGAAAATTATATATATATATTATAAGGATTTGTAAACCTGTATACATATAGGTGCATATGTTTCTGAAATTAAAGAGGAATTAAATAAGCCTAGATAAGATATGTGTACAAATATACATTTTTAAGTACTGAAAAGTATATATATATATATATAAGCAAGTGAAACTATAACATTAAAATGACATGAAATGTGATACAAGTCAATATGCTTGTGTAGGCAAAAATAGCAAAGGGGATTCTCAGAAATAATTGAAATATAAAATAGGATAGTCACACTTATAACATGACTAGGTGAGTGGCCATTTTCTGAAAAGTAAAAGAAAGAAAATGCAGCCTTTAAATTGGTTAATATGGCCGGGGTATTATGAATGAAAAATGCATGATGCTAGCCAGGACAGAAATGGAATTCTGTTTTAACAAAACCCTAGTGGAAAAATGCATATAAATAGGCAGTTTGGCCAGTAGAATTATTTTACCCCGAGCTGCACAAAAAAATAAGAAAGGAAGAAAATATTGGAAGGAAGAAGAAAACACTCATACAAGGATTTTCTGGAAATATTTAGGTGAGTAACCTCACTGAGTTCATGGCATTAAGACCTGAGATGAGGCAGCCACTTTTTATATTACCATTTATATATTTCTGGTTTTGATGTATATGATTTCATCAATTTTTTTTTTGATGTCTTATTTTAAATCTGATATGATTTAATATGGATGATTTTGATGATCTTTGATTGGTTGAGACAATTGTCTTTGGATGTGTATCATACTGTTTTATTTATACTCATAAATGTTAAAAGTCTAGGATCTTAAAATTATATAGAGAATACTCTCAACTGTTATAGATCTATGGCATGGAAATTTTACAAAAAATGTTGGGAGCTGCATTATACTTGGTATAAGTGCTGAGGCTTGAGCAGAAAAAATGTTAAGGGTGCAATAGAAATTTTCTAAGTGCTGAGCCCTTAATCAAATCAAAAAAAAAAGAAGCCCACAAGCTAAAATTATGATTGAACCAGATCTTGAATCTGAATCAATCATAAAGGCTTGCAGATCAATATAACATGCCATGCCTCTTTTTACAGTTGAAAATATTCTTATATTTTACTAAGATCAAGACATATTGACCCCATTTAGGAAATAACTGTCTGTTTATTTCTGAGGAGAATTATGCTAGGAAAGATTATGGATGTTTCCATGTTTGCAGTGACATGTTCACTTAGCATATTTGATGATAGGATTTAAGACAATACACTAGTAAATAAACTAGGGAAGGGAAGGCCAAGAAAGCTGCTGGAATGCTTGTCATATTTGAAGTATGCAAGTTGGCACATGGTTTGTTTAAGCCCTGAGATCTTTGTGCAATGATGTGAATTAATTCATTGCAATGTGTCCCAGTGATTCCTTAATAGTAGATGAGGCAGGGATTTAAATTGAATTATACAACCTGAAAATGAAGAAATAGGAATATGGATATTTCTTAGGTTGAATGGTATGGAACCAAGATGGTTCCAGTGAATGCAATTGTTGCAAATAGATAATTATGTTAGCATGATTATGTATGCAAGTGTAAGAATGATAAATGAATATATCATACCTAAATCAACTTAATTATACTATGTTAAAGTAATTGATTGCAGAAATTTGCTTAAATAACAAGTTAGTACCCTTATATTCTCTATTGCTTAATATCATGAATGTATTGATGTTACTCATACCAGATCATAGATCTGACCCTTGTTTGCTCATGGCATATGGGGTGTCTCATTTTAAAATGAGGCAGCCACTCATGCTCTTTCAGGTAACCCAGGCACTAAGTAAGAATGAAGTTATGGCTATTATGGAGGAGTGAATGAACATGCTAGCTAGTTTCAATAAGAGCTTAAATTGATTATATCTGCATGCATTCAGGAAAAATGTTATGTTTCTAAGATTTCCAGTCATGTAATGAATTTTATTATGGTTAGATGGATTAGTTGTATCATGATTAAATATATTGTTATGCACTAAGGTTTAAAATTTAAAAGAAATATCTGAGTGGGAAACAAGGAAATGATCTTAAGTATTGATATGGATGCTTGGAAAAGAAATATGCATATGTAGGTGAGCTACTGTTTTGCATAATTTATATTATGTATTAGTTACATCTTGAGACATAACAGAGCACTGAGTTTTAGAATAAAATCTGGATTTAGCTAGAAGAAAACTTATAAGGATTTTAGTTTCCTTTTTACTGAAATGCTTTGTAAATAAGTTTGAATTCATTTCTGAATTGTATTGAGAAAAGTAAAATGTTTTTAAAAGCTTCAGACAGAATGTAATGAATGGTATCTCCATTGTTTTGAACTAGTGTGTAGCAGATACAAGATTCATGAGTTAACCAGCTTCAAATAAATGAAGTATTGGTTGATCATGATAGATTGTATTTTGAAAATAAAAATGCATTTCAAAAGCTTAGTACATTTAGCAATTGTTTCACCACAATCATCTTTAGAAGTTTAAGACAGATAAGCAATGAAAACTGGTTTGAACAAACAAAACCTGGCAACAATGCTAATAAAAGAATGGTCAGGTTAACCACATGGTTAGACCATAGGTCAGGCAAATTGTTCACTTCAAATCAATGAAGCAAGGAACCATTTGAACCCGGTTTTCTGGAAAATGAGCAAAGTTATTGACATGTACATGTATATCTGTGTACATGTTGATATTTGGGTAAAAATAAAACCTAAATTCCTAGAACAGTTGTAGGAATGGGTTTCAAAAATAATAAAGTAAGAATTATTGTTTGATATGTTAGATTATAGGCAAAAATTAAATATATATGTGTAGATATAGGTAGATATCAGATTTCAAACCATACAGGAGGAAAAAAAACAAAAATTGTGTTTGAACCGACCAGCATAGCACTCGAACTCGTGACCTCTCATGTATAAGTTAGGCGCGTTTCCATTACGCCTAGATGTTGCTTGTGTTCACTTAGGATCCACTTTCTTTTATACTGAATTTGATACTATCCAGACTTTAACACAATCATCCATATTAAAAGCTTGCTTTCCACTGATTATTACTTGATCATAGACTAAGTACATGTTTCCAGTGGATTCTATGGTCGAAAATCAATTAATCTGAATTGCTAAAAAAAAAAGAATCTAAATCAAACAGAATGTTCTTGTACAACAAAAATAAAAATAAAAATAAAGTATATACTCTGAATTTAAACAAGAGGATCACATACATCTTCATATGTATGTGTATGTTATTAGATATACACTGATATATTTATATTGGTAAGTTATTTTGATCCTGGATATATTTTGTTTATTGGAGAAAGAAAATGACCCTGGGAAAATATATTTGTAATGAATGATATATCTATATATCATCTCTTAAAAAAAGAAAAAAATCCTTATGAAATTAGGGTGGAAATAGGAGGGTCATTTCAGAACAGAACCGAAGGCACTTCTCACGAAGCTCTTGCAATTCCGGATAATTTTCAATCACGTCCGGACTTCCCTTCACTAAGGGTGATAAAAACCTCTAAATCGGAGATCAGCCGATGTAGAGTAACTCGACGGTAATCCTTCCGTTTTCAAAAATATCCGGTCTTCAACACCGGTCATCAAATGCAATTCATTTTGACATATCACATATTCGGAGTGAGTTATACGACCCCATGGTCCTTTCCCGGCTAACCCGAATAGTGAGCGATTATTCAAAAATAAGTGTGGCATTCAAAATCATCCAATTCACAACAAATGTCATTCAGGGTAATTATTGATAGTCGGTTATTTAACTATCAATAAAGATGTGCAACAACATCATCATATTCCAAATAATTTTCCAAATTATTTATTTTCCAAAATATCTTTACTAGATATATAATTTCCACACTTCAAAATTAAATCAACGTTTATTTTAAAACGAATTCCCATTTCTTTTATAAATTCCATAGTGAATTTATACTTTGCAAATATCTACTAATATTCGATTTTCAAATCGTTTTCAATATTCAATTTCAATTTATCTTTTCAAAGATAAATCTCAAAACGTTTCATTTCAATTTGGAAAAGCATTTCCATTTTTATTTGATGATAAGTAATTCACAATTTTATTTATTTTCAACCTTTGAAACTATTCAATATACTTAAATCAAATTAAGTATATATTCATTCTTTAAGGTAAACATTTATTATAACAACATTTATTTGAGTCAAAACGAATGTTACGTAAAACATCGTTACGACGACACAAAATCATTAGTATAGGGATTCAAAATTAAGATAGATGTATAAATCCCGATACTAGATAAAAACATTTCCTTTTGGAAATCATCTACTATAACAACAGTGTTATAGTCCACCATTTCCTTATTTCTCGAAAACGTCTATTTCAACAAGAACTGTTGAAATCTATGCTTTTGATTCATAATACATTTTAAAACATCTTTAAAATGTTTACTTCATCTTTTTAATATCACTTCTTCAAAAATAAATCCATTTTTATCTCAATAGAGATTCGCTATCCAAAATCGTGAATATATCTTCTTTAAAAATCTTCTATATTTAATTTCTCAAATTCAATTGATTTTGAATTTATAAACACGTTTATAAATTCTATTTCTATTTTAATAACACTTCGACTTATAAATTTTCTTTTATTTACTTCTATAATTTACTTATCAAAATAAGTGATTTCGGATTTATAAACAACATTTATAAATCGCCTTCATACTTTATAACAATTTCAACTTATAAAAATCATTTCATTTAGCAATTTCTATTTATATCTCATCTAAGTGCAAAAGTCAAATTTATAAGTAAATTTCTTATAAATCCTTTATTCTACAATGTCTATTTACTTTATAACTCCACGTTATAAATCTATTAATTTCATTCACGTATGAAATCCTTTTATACTTCTTTTTAACACTTATAAAAAATTCGTTTTATAAGTCCAATATTTTGATTTTTAAAATATCAATTTTATAAATCTTTTTATACAAATCGTTTATAGTTATTCAAAAATCCCAACTTAAACCGTTTTATCTTCCAAAAATTTTAATTGATAAATATCAATTTTGTACATCTTTTACATACATCGTTTTTAATAATTCACAATCAAAATTTAAACTATTTTATAAATTACTTAACTTTTTATTTCAAAAATCACCTTTCGGTTATATTTCACTAAAAATCTTAACTTTTATAACTTTAATAATTTTAACGTTTTTAAATTATTTCAAAATTTTAATAAACGTATACTTTCAAATAATCACTTTTAAAATCTCTTTTAAAGTTAAAATCATTATTTTAAAACTTCAAAACTTGAATCCAATGATGCAACGCATCAATTAGTCCATCACAACCTCAAACATCATATATCAATATGATAACAGAATCTACATCAATATATCTGTAAATAAATAAATACTGGTGAGGAATCCAGTTGGATCCCTCCAACCTGTTTCCCTGCATCCAAAGACGTCAGCACAATACCAATTCCACTTCAAGGTGGAATATCGCGGTATATGGGTTTTATAAAAATATCCGCTTACTAACGGCGCAATAGGGTCTCATCCGCTATACGAGGCGGGAAATCAATCAATCCAATATATACATATGCCAATATGTATATATTGCTATATATATAGATATATCCTACTATATCTAATATCACATCAAATAGCAACAATCAGTCAATAAACAACTGTCATACAAATTTATTTTGAGTGAGAAAAAAATCTCACCTTAGCTTTTTAAATTTTGCAATCCAATCCAATCTCGATCCAATTATCTTGATTTATACCTTGTATAAATAATTATACAAATTTATTAATATTCGAACCAATTAAATAACCAATTTCCGTTTTTAATTGTTAAATTTTGATAGTTCGTTCTAAACCAATATTCTTTATATTTTATTTTAAGCTAACTTCCTTTTTAGAAATTATATAAGTATTTATAAAGACAACCCATATACTAAAATAAAATCTATGTGTATTTTAAAATAATCTATACGGATTTTTATAAATCTGGTTTTATACAAAAGTTTCTCAACTTTTAAAATTTCTATTTCTTTTAATTCTAACCATATTACCTTAAACCAATTTCCTTTTAATAAATTGATTTAATTAAAAGTTAAATTTAAAACTAAATCCCATTTTAACCAAATATATTTTTTTTTTCTGTAAACCCCAAAATCAGAAATTTACTTTACTGGAAAAATTAAATACTGGGATTTCTATATCAATATTTTTTTTCTCTATAGTATAAATTAAATTAAATTAAAAATGAACAAGACAAAATTTCTACCTAACAGCAGATCGAAATACCAGCCTTGCCGTTGAACACCCTCCAAATTCCAGTCGCGAAACCCTATGCCTCGACTTCGCGACTACACACGCTGCCATCTCGTGCTTGACTGCTACTAGCGAACCCCCTCGCCATCATTTCCGACCTCCAACACCACTGCGCCTCCCCGACCTGCTCGAGCCCACCCACTTCGATCGCGAGCCATCGCCGTCGCCATGACCAATCGCGCCATCGCGAATCGCCTGCCCCACGCGAGCTTATACGAGTCGATCTCGATTTGAGTTGCCAGCCACGATTCGAACGACTTCGCCTGAGTGCCTCCATCGCGCACGTCGCCGCATTCGAACCCACCTCAGACTCGAGCTCGACCAAGCCTCCCACGTCGACGCTCTCCCCTCTATTACTCCCTTGCGAAGAATCGCCTGATTCGCGACCCCAAGTGCGCGCCATTTTTTTTTTGTTTGTTTT
The DNA here is from genome assembly GCA_030737815.1 of Allium fistulosum. Lineage (NCBI taxonomy): Eukaryota > Viridiplantae > Streptophyta > Magnoliopsida > Asparagales > Amaryllidaceae > Allium > Allium fistulosum. The sequence goes on from CM060907.1 coordinate 860,813,587, forward strand.
AATAGAACGAACGATTTGATTTTGAGAAAGGGTGGGTTTGATTTTTCTTTCGATTTGAATGAGAGTGAGCGGCCATTTTTTTTGTTTCGAATCTGGAAAGGGGAGAGGAGGGACGTTTTCTTTGTTTTGAACGAAAACGAAGTGAGGAGGTATAATTTAAAACAGAGGAAGCGTGATGGGTTGCACGATTTCTGCATCGCGATTTCAGGCGTGAGCAACGGGGCGTGTTTCAAGGAACGAATAGTAATTGATGTGACCAATTAAAAATTTAAATTCAAATCAAATCCGTTTAAATTTTAATGCGTTTATCTATCGTACGCACACATAATGATTCTGAAAAATACAAAATTGGAAATCCGGCAATAATACAATATTCCGGATCGAATGGAACTGGTTTCGTCGAATTCCGAGACTGTTTGAAAAATGACTATTTTTAAATATCGATTCAAACAATTAAATTCAAAACTGAGCAAAACAGTTTAAATTTCAATTCTAAAGCTGCTGTTATCTTCAGTGTTATCAATAAAAATTTTACAAGCGTTTGAAATATTTTTCTTTAGCTTTAAATTGAAGATTCAGATTTTTATCCAGTTTCAATAGATTAAATTATAAAATTTAATCGCCAAATTCCAAGTTATATTCGGGATTCAAATTAAATCATCGTTCAAATATTTAAATTTAATTAAATATTTTCAATTTAATTCGTTCAAAATTCTGGGTCGTTACATTTATACAGTTTTTTTTTGTGTTAGTTTTGGGTTTCGAAATATATGTTACTATATATTATCTGGTAAAAGAACTTTGAACAGGTTGTATAAATTATATTTTTTTTCTATGATGCACATAAGAGTTTATAAGCTATATTATCTGATGATTGCTTCAAAAGTATATATATGAAGTCACGAATATAATGCTTATTTTATCAGAAAATTTGTTTTTTTTGGTTTCCCGGCTCTCTATTACGTGTTATACGCATTTACCCTGATCTATCGTTATATAGAAGCACTTTTATAAGATTTTTCTATGTTGCTTATAAAGTTTATAAACCGTGTATGATCTGTATATATATATTAAGATGTGAAGTATATGTTATATAAATTTGTGTATAGCTAATATGTTTTACAATTTTATATATATGTATATATATGTATGTATGTTGTACGGTTTATAAAGTGATCAAGATACAAAAGTTGATACAGTTTATTCTATTGTTTGGTTTTGGCCCACTGTTATATATATATGGTAAGTGTTTGAATAAAAAAAGAGTATGAGTATAGATATAAAGTTTGTCTGTATATAAAATGATAGCTTATAATGGTATTATATATATTATACATTAGTATATATTAGTTTATATATATGTTAAACTGTTATCTTCATACACTACTACTTCATATTTTATATATATGTGTTACATGCTGCTTGTATATATTTTTTTTCGTGCTGTTGAGTATATAATTTTTTGTTGTTTCGTATTATATATATGGGTATGGGTATGTTTAAATAAGTAACGATGTTAACGTGTATATAAAGATTTGTTTATATGTGTTTTGTTCGTCTTATTTAATATTGTTTTTTGTATGTCTAAGATCTACGTGAGACATATATGGGCTGGGAAGTTGTACTGTTGGTTTTACGCGTGCATATATTTATATATTGTATATATGTATCGGTTTGAAGTATTTATTTTCCTCAGATGTTTTACTTGTAACAGTTATATGTGTACCAATAATACATTTACTTTTAAGTGGTTATGATCTATTTCATATATATATTAGTTATATATGTTGGATTTTATAAAGTATATTCATGTTAGTTTATAAATATTTATATAGTTAGTATGTATACATTTTGTTAATATAATATGTTTAAAATATATATTGTAGAGATTTTGGGTATGTGTTTTCTTCATTTAAAAAAAAAATTGGTTTGAGAAAAGTATATTCTTTGACGTGGATTTAAATGTTATATGTAAATATGTCAGTTTGAATATGTATTTAAAATTGAATATTTGTTTAAGTAAATTAATAATAATAAATAAATAAATAAATATATAAATAAATATATATATAATTGTTGTCTCTATCAAAATGATCCTAATTGTTTCATCGATTCCTTATCTATCAGCCCGTCCGTCAAATTCGTGTCAATCTAGCTTTGAGTTGGAATTCGTGGTTGGATCCGTAGCCCAATTCATTGTCTATCCTTTAACCTCGAAAGGTGAGCAATCACTCACGATTAATGTTCTTTTATTTATTAAATTTGATTTCAATTGAAACGACAATTGAAATATGCTGCTGATAGTTAATTACATTGTCATATATGCTATTACCTATATCAGTTCACCTGTGACATCTGACACCACTATCTGTTATTTATACAATAATAATTCAGTTTGGTTGATAATGATTGATTGTTTGATGTTGACATTGGACGTTAAATTGTTAATGTGTAAGTGATAAATAATTTGAAATTGAAATTGACATAGGATAGTTAGATTTGATATATGCTAAATTTGATTAGATGACATCTGCATAATATGAACTTATTTAAATGTTAGATTAATTGACACGTAGAAATTTGGTTATGTACACCTTGAACCATTGAATGTATGTTGTAAAATTGATGTAGTATGAAATTGGATAATAGATATCAATTGAAGAACCGTATAAATATTAGTGTAATAATCTTTAGTCTACATGAAATGATAGTGTAGATTCTAGAAATAATTATATTAATTTGCACAAACAATAATGTGAATTAATACGATTATTTCGGGATTATTTGAATGTACTATTGGATTGTTGTTGACGTTTGCTATTGCTTGTTTATTTACTTTGACGCCATCCCAGTTATCACACTGCAAGTTCTCTTTGCTATGCTTTGATTTGAATTGAAATGGAATCGGGTTGAAATGATAAATACCCAAATTTAACTTTGACTTAGGATCGAGAACTAAATAAAACCCGATTGGTCAATAAATTTGATTTAAAAATAAAATGAAGATTTTATTTGAATAAATAATATGGTTTTGAAACGAAGTTGGAAATTGAAATTTAATGAAAGGAAATGTTAATAATTAATAATCTGAATCAAATATTAACATAGTAGTTGATGAAAGAACGTTGTTTTAAAATTCGGAATTATTAATAATTAAGTTGAAATTAATTAATAATTGAGTTTTGAAATTATTAATAACTAAGTTTGAAATTATTTAATAATTAAGTTTTGAAATTATTTAATAATTAAATAAGATTGAATTATTCAATAATTAAATAAAATTGAATTCTTTATTAAGTGAAATTGAACTTCTTGAATAAGTGAAATTAAGTTTCTTTATTAATTGAGTTTTGAAATTGTAACTAAGTGAATAAATAAGTGAAATTGAATTTCTCTAACAAGAAATAAAATGTGTTTTATTGAAATTAATGTAAGACTTGAAATGTAAAGAATTGGATTTGATGAATTTAATTTAATGCAATTTGTAAGTTTTGATACAATGGAGTTGAACTTAAATAATTGATTTAATGAATTGGAAATTAAATAGAAATTGTTTAGGATGACAAATTTACTTAATGAATACTGGATAAAATCGATAAATGAATTTAAATCGATTTGAATGTTAAATTAAATTAATTTAAATGATTTCAGAATGAAACTTATATACGAACTTGAATCAATATTTGAATTGTTTTACATAAAAGTTGGAATTGAATTATAAGATTTTGAAATGGTAATTTGGAAGTTTTGAAATGTAAATTATGGAAATTGTTTAGAAAGACAAATGAAATGTTGGTTTTAAATATTTTAATTGAAATTGAAATTGATTTGGTTTTGAAATAAATAAACGACCAATCGGTGTAATAATTACGAAAGTTATTAAAGAGACCGGAATTGGTTAGGGACATACTCATTGTCTAAACCGAAAACCACTTTAATAACTACACGCGGAGTGTGATCCAGAATGAAGTGGTTGGAATGATGTACGTGATGATTGAAGAAAGAGAACAATAATGGATAACCTTGACACTTGTGTCAAATTGGAAATGACTAAAACAGGAGCCGTGCCGGGCCAAATAGGGTCAGCTACCTCGAGCGAACACACTTCTTCGAAAACTACTCATTACTTGTTATCGATTGGTGCACCCTCGAAATTTTGGGTGTGTTGTTTCGCGATGTTGCGATCGCTGCGGCGATGCATTCTCACCAGTCCGGATCAGGCAAACGGTAGTTTCACTACCTTGGGTATTGCCTCATGTGCCTTGTCATACTTGTATCCCTATATACGCGACCACTACGATTTGTTTTGTGTTATACCTATGGAGTACTCCCTGATATCCCACTAGTTTACGGTGGAGTTTACAGTGTTGTATAGACTATAACGCTTATATAAAATGTGTTAAGGGGGATAAATGGTAACGCCTTATCACTATTTTGATACTTTATATTACTGATAGGCATTATCTACTTATCGTACACTACTACATAGTAGATAGTTTAACAGATCCTTAAAGGATGGTTATTCAAACATCCTTTGAGTTACTTGTATTTCAGTTGCTATTTCACTTGAGTTGGATTTACTGATATAAGAATGTTAATTCTGACTCGAGTGTTTTGTGTTTTGCTTTACGCTCGGGTCAGACTGAGTGTACCAGTATTCGAGACTCACCTTTGGAGTTGGAGTTTCGCTTGGAGATCCAGCTATCTATCCAGTTTCATATATCCAGTTGATTCTAGTGATGTATTCTGATATTGTATTTGATTATTATATTCGAGACATCTGTTGTACCTTATTTAACTCTGATATGTATATAGTAGCTTCATGAACTACTATCTTTTGTTTCCGCTGCATTTATTACTCTGTGTCTGTGATTATTTTATTTACTGTATATGTTCAGTTTTGCCAAATTTAAATTAACAATTCGGTATTTTGAATTATTCAAGTCCGACATGTGCGGATGCGAATGGTCCAAAATAGCGGGTCGTTACAGTTGGTATCAGAGCTTTGGTAGCTCTAGGCAAAACTTAGCATATAGGGTAAATGTATTTACAGAATTACTTTCATTCGAGTTCAATCTCTTTCTTCTTACTCGATTCCTTTGAATTTTTGGAACGTTCCTTACGGTTCCAAAATCCATTCGTGTCCCTCATTATTCGTTTTCTAATTCCGGAGTATCGCATAACTCTACTTTGAATGATCCTTATAATGAATCGGCGGTCTTGCCAAACTTCGAATGATTTGTAAAGGGGTGAAACTCCTTTACAATAGGCATTGATTTACCGGAGATTTCTGTATCCTCCATTTATGATGCTATCTCTCCTGCTATACCTGAATTGTGACGACCGCCCATGACCCCTACACCGAATCTAGAGATAGTGCGCTGTAAAGTGTGCCAGGCGACCATGGACGATTGCCAGGGTAAATTAAAACAGCGGAATCTATCGTATTACTCACAGTGCATGGACAAAATACAATAGAATACATATATAGTGAAGCTTCACATAATAGAATCTGTAACGACCCGTTATTTTGGACCATTCAAATCGACAATAAATCCACACATGTCTGACTTGAATAATTCAAAATATCAGATTGTTAATTTAAATTTGGCAAAACTCAGCATATGTAATAAATAAATCAATCACAGAATCACAGACACAGAGTAATAAAATAATACGCAGCGGAATAGATAAAATAGTAGTTCATGAAGCTACTATATAAACATCAGAGTTAGAAATAAAATACAACAGAATATCTCAAATGCAGTGAAGTCTCCAGTACAACAGATGACTTCTCTGAACAAATCAACTAGAAGAGCTGAAAGCTGAGGCGATAGTTGGATCTCCAAAGGAAGCTCCAAACTCCAAGGGTGAGTCTCAAATGCTGTATCACTCGGTCTGACCCGAGCGTAAAGCAAAACACAAAACACTCGAGTCAGGATTAACATTCTTATATAAATAAATCCAACTCAAGTGAAACATCAACTGAAATACAAGTAACTTAAAGGATGTTTGGTGATGCAGCACAGGCCTTATTTGCCCAAGGCATGAGTCGTACCCGAGATAGCCTAAGTCGTACTATACGACTTAGTGATGATGCAGCACAGGGTATAAGTCGTCTACGACTTAAGGAGGCGGTGATGAGTCGTCCACGACTCATCTGGACAACCAAAGGGGAAGGCATAAGTCGTAACCGACTTAAGGAAGGAAGTATAAGTCGTGACCGACTTATGGAAGAAGCTATGAGTCATCTACGACTTAAGAAACGTGCAGGGTTACGACCTAAGACTACGGGAAGAACAGTTGGAAAATGCAAAGGTTTAAGCCGCTGCCGAGTTAACGACTTAGTTTTGACAAGTGTACGACTTAACAAAGCAGGGAATAAGTTGTTGCCGAGTTACGACTTAGTTAAGTCGCCTGAACTATCTACCGAGTTATGCAGAAAGAAAACAGAGCCAACTGGTGAAGTGTTAAGTCGGCACCGACTTAAGGAAGGTGATGAGTCGGCACCGAGTTACAAGGCACAAGTGTTAAGTCGGCACCGACTTAAGAAAAGTGATAGGTCGGCACCGAGTTACGACTTATTTAAGTCGGTCGAAATTTTAAGTCGCGAAAGCCCTGATGCCGTTGATTCCTCTGCCGAGTTAAGCTGGACCGTTGATTCCTTAAGTCGCTACTAAGTTGAGTCGCGTAGCATTTTTAAGTCGGCAACGACTTAAGTACTTGTATTTTCTTTGATGTTTTTGTCTGTTTGTTAAGTCGGAGTCTTTATAAGTCGTAGGTCGTCTGGGTTCATAAGTCGACTATTGTTAAGTCGGAACCGACCTAAGCACTTGTAATATTTTCAAAGTTTTCTGAACTGTGTTGTAAATAAGATACGACTTATGCTAAGTCGGAGGTGTTGTTAAGTCGGTTGCCGACTTAGGAGCTGTATGTTTCTTTTCTGGATTACATGTTGTAGCCTATAAATAGGCGAGATGTTTCATTTGTAAAGGTTGTTGATTTTTGAATAAAATTCTCTTTTGATTGCTTTGTGCTTTCATTCCAAATTGGTAGTTGAGTGTAATCTCCTATCTCCTCTTTCGGATAATCGAGTGCGCTCGATTCAACGATTGTAGAAGCCGATTCGCGGAATCAAGTGCGCTTGATCAACGCTTGAAGAATTGAAGATCTTTGAACCCGGTATCGTGCGCGATCAACGAGTTCGAGATAGCTAGAGTTCGGTATCTTCGGATCAACGAATTCGGGCAATTCAGCATTCATCAATCCATCGACTGCTACTTTCACCGATCTACATTGTTTTGAATTATCCGCTGCGTCAGTTTTTGGTATCAGAGCTTGTTCTAGCCAATCATAGCTAGATCGAGACTTGGAGCCTAATCATTTGAAGACTTTTGAAGTTTGAAGAGAAGCCGAGTGCTTGAAGTGTAAAGCCGTGGCCGAGAGGAAGAAGAGTTCATCTTGTTCGAAGTTGTTTGATCAAAATTTGCATTGGAGGCCGAAACTTTGTCCATCGTGTTCATCGCGATTTGCTACAAAGTGGAAGTTTTCGATCCGTTTCATTTTGGATCAAAATCCGGAAAGTGTTTGAATTTGAAGTGTTTGAGAATTTGTGAAGTTTTCAAGTATGCCGCCAAGAAGAGCTAATCGCCACCAAAACGTAGAAGCTTTATATCGAAGAGAAGAGGCTGATGAGATGGAGCAAAGAATCAATGAGAATTTTAGCGAGAAGCTTAATGAAGGAATTGGCCGATTAGAGAAGCTTATGACGGAGATGAATCAAAATCGGAGAAGGGTTTCACCAGAATCTAATCATGGAGGTAGTAGAGTCTCGCCACATTCCAATCGAGACCGAAGTATTGAAAATGATCAAGGGCGTGGGAGGAACGTGAATGATCGAGAACGGAGGAACGTTGATAGAAGGGATGATGGTGGAAGGCGTAATGGTAGTAGAGATGTTGGTGGTCAGAATCGACATCGTTATGCATCTGATTTTGAAGAAGAGTATGATGGTGGTAGTATTCAAGGAAGGGGTCAAGGAAGAAACTATTCTGAGTATGATCACAAATGGGAGTCGGGGATGAAGACAGAAATTCCTGAATTCAAGGGTGGTATGCAAGCGGAGGAGTTTCTAGATTGGGTGGCTAATGTTGAGGAGATTTTTGATTTCAAAGAAGTACCAGAACATCGTAGAGTGAAGTTGGTTGCTACGAGGCTGAGGGGTAGAGCTTTGGCATGGTGGCAGCAAACCAAGCTTACACGTGAACGAATGGGGAAGTCAAAGATTGAATCTTGGGAGAAGATGAAGAAATTGATGAAAGCAACGTTCTTACCATACAATTATCAATCTTTGATGTATCAACGTTTGCAGAACTTGAGGCAGGGCACGAAGACAGTTAATGAATATGCTGATGAATTTTATCAACTCATTGCAAGGAACGATATTATGGAAACAGAAGAGCAGCTGACATCTAGGTTCATTGGAGGATTGAGAATGCAGATTCAGGATATGGTGAATATGTTCGATCCAAGATCTGTAGCAGAAGCACATCAGAAAGCGTTGGCTTGGGAAAAACAAGGGAGACGAGGAAGTGGTGTGTTTTCTAATTCTAACAATCAAGCGAAGGGTGTTGGAGGAAGTTCTAATGTTTCTAAAACTATCAGTAGACCAGTGGTGAAAGAGGCTGAGAAGGCGAAAGTTAACAATGGTTTCAAATGTTACAATTGTCAAGAAATGGGTCATAAAAGCAGTGAGTGTCCAAAACCAAAGAAGAGAACCATGATTGCAGAAGTTGACGATGAGGATGTTGATGAAGATTGTTCTAATCCAGCTGAGGAGGATGAGCAGGATATTGCGTCAGGAGACGAAGGTTGTAACCTAATGCTGAGGAGATCGTGTTTAACACCGAAGCAGGAAGAAGCTAGTTGGTTGAGGAGTAATATCTTTCAGTCAACATGTACTATTCTGGGGAAGGTGTGTAAGTTTGTAATTGACGCAGGAAGCTGTGATAATATTATTTCAACCGAAGCTGTGACGAAGTTGAAATTAAAGACAGAGAAACATCCGAGTCCATACAAGTTAGCATGGTTGAGAAAAGGAGGAGAAGTGAAAGTGGATAGACGAGTTCGTGTACCATTCTCTATTGGGAAGAAATACAAAGATGAAATATGGTGTGATGTAGTAGAGATGGATGTTTGTCATTTATTATTGGGAAGACCATGGCAGTATGATCGAGCAGTACAACATGACGGTCGGACCAATAGCTACAGTTTTATGTTTAAAGGCACGAAGATTATTTTAGTTCCGAAGAAGAGATCACAAGAAGAAAGTAAGTCAGAAGAAATCGAAGAGTTGAAAACTTTATTATCTTTGAAAGAGTTTGTTAAAGAAGTTGAAGAAGAACCGGAAGTGTTCTTGTTGATTGGACGTGAGAGTAGTGAAGAAGTTGAAATTCCTGAAGAAGTTAAACCAATCTTGAAAGAATTTGACGATGTATTTCCAAAGGAGTTACCAACGGAGTTGCCACCGTTGAGGGATATACAACATCAGATAGATCTTGTTCCAGGTGCTGTATTGCCACACAGACCACATTATCGGATGAGTCCGAAGGAACATGAAGAGTTGCGAAGGCAAGTAGAGGAATTGCTTGAGCAGGGGCGTGTGCAGGAGAGTCTGAGTCCTTGTGCTGTACCAGCTTTATTGGTACCCAAGAAGGATGGGACGTGGAGGATGTGCACTGACAGTCGAGCATTGAATAAGATTACTGTGAGATATAGATTTCCGATGCCGAGGTTGGATGACTTGTTAGATCAAATAAGCGGAGCTATTATCTTTTCGAAGATTGATTTGAAGAGCGGATATCATCAAATTCGTATCAGACCAGGCGATGAGTGGAAGACTGCTTTTAAAACCAGGGAGGGTCTATACGAGTGGTTGGTCATGCCATTTGGTTTATCCAATGCACCAAGTACGTTCATGAGGGTGATGAATCAGATTTTTCGACCATTCATTGGTAAATTCGTGGTGGTGTATTTCGATGATATTCTAATTTACAGTGGGAGCCCAGAGGAGCATCTGAATCATCTTAGAGAAGTGCTGATGGTACTGAGACAAGAACAATTTTATGCTGCTACGAAGAAATGCGTGTTCATGACGCACAGTGTTTTATTTCTGGGGTATGTTGTTTCAGAGAAAGGAATACAGGTTGACCAAAGTAAAGTTGAGGCGATCAGAAATTGGCCGCAACCCAAGACGATAACGGAAGTTCGTAGTTTTCACGGGTTGGCTTCATTCTATCGAAGGTTTATACCACACTTTAGTAGTGTGATGGCACCTGTTACAGATTGTATGAAAGGCAAACAGTTTGCATGGACAGAGGAAGCAGGGAGTGCTTTTGGGAAGATCAAGGAATTGCTGACGTCTGCACCAATCCTAGTATTACCTGATTTCCAGTTAGTTTTTGAACTACATACTGATGCATCCAAGGTTGGGATTGGAGGGGTGTTGAGTCAGAAGGGACGTCCAATTGCCTATTTCAGTGAGAAGTTGTCAGGAGCGAAGATGCGATACAGTACGTATGATGTGGAGTTCTATGCTGTTGTACAATCTATTAAGCACTGGAGACACTATCTGTTTCAGAAAGAGTTTGTTCTTTACACTGATCATGAAGCATTGAAGCATTTGCAAGGGCAAGACAAGATTTCAGCGAGACATGCATCGTGGATTGCATATCTGCAACAGTTTACTTTTGTTGTGAAACACAAGTCAGGGGTGACAAATCGAGTGGCTGATGCTTTGAGTAGGAGGAGTCATTTGTTGACTACGCTGAAAGTTGAAGTGACGGGGTTTGAAATGTTGCCGGAATTATTTGTTGAAGATCCTTACTTCATGAAGTTTGTTGATAAAGTTAAGGAGGGAAAGACGGATGAATTCTTGATGGTAGATGGTTTTCTTTTTAAAGGAAGTCGATTGTGCATACCGGAGGGTAGTCTGAGAATGAAGATTATCAAGGAGTTACACGAAGAAGGGCATGTTGGAAGAGACCGTACCTTACAATTAATTTCACAATCCTACTTTTGGCCATCGATGAGGAAAGAAGTGGAGAGATTTGTTGAGAGATGCCATATCTGTCAAATTTCGAAAGGAACTGCGACTAATGCAGGTTTGTATATGCCGTTACCAGTACCAACTAAACCATGGGTTGATGTGAGTATGGACTTTGTGTTGGGGTTGCCGAGAACACAGCGTGGTAATGATTCCATTTATGTGGTGGTTGACAGATTTTCGAAAATGGCACATTTCATTGCTTGTAAGAAGACGGCGGATGCTGTTCATGTAGCCCAGTTGTTTTTCAGGGAGATCTATAGACTTCATGGATTGCCAGAATCGATTGTGTCGGACAGGGATACTCGTTTTTTGAGTCATTTTTGGCTAAGTTTGTGGAAAATGGTGGGAACGAAGCTGAAGTTTAGTAGTGCTTATCACCCACAAACGAATGGACAGACTGAGGTGGTTAACAGATCATTGGGAAACTTGTTGAGATGTCTTGTGCAAGATAATCTGAAGAGTTGGGACGTGAAGTTATGCCAGGCAGAGTTTGCCCATAATCATGCTGTGAATCGAAGTACTGGGTTCAGTCCATTCCAGATTGTTTATTCAAATTTACCGAAGGGACCGTTAGACTTAACGATGATACCACACTCGAAGGGGACAATTAAGAAAGCTGCTGATTTTGTTGAAGGGCTGACGGAGTGTCATAAAATCGTTCAAGAACGATTAGAGAAAGCAAATGAGAAATATAAACAAGCTGCAGATTTGAAACGACGAAAAGTTGAGTTTAATGAAGGAGATATGGTTTATGCAGTGTTAACAAAAGATCGTTTTCCAGTGGGCGCGTACAACAAGTTGAAAGCCAGGAAAATTGGTCCGGTGGAAGTTGTGAAACGAATCAATGAAAATGCTTATAAACTAAAGCTGCCGGATGATGTGTATACGTCTGACGTATTCAATGTTAAGCATCTCGTACCATATCATGGGGATGAGTTTGTTGGGGATGAAGAAAGTGCAAATTCGAGGTCGAATTTCTCTCAACATGGGGAGGATGATGCAGCACAGGCCTTATTTGCCCAAGGCATGAGTCGTACCCGAGATAGCCTAAGTCGTACTATACGACTTAGTGATGATGCAGCACAGGGTATAAGTCGTCTACGACTTAAGGAGGCGGTGATGAGTCGTCCACGACTCATCTGGACAACCAAAGGGGAAGGCATAAGTCGTAACCGACTTAAGGAAGGAAGTATAAGTCGTGACCGACTTATGGAAGAAGCTATGAGTCATCTACGACTTAAGAAACGTGCAGGGTTACGACCTAAGACTACGGGAAGAACAGTTGGAAAATGCAAAGGTTTAAGCCGCTGCCGAGTTAACGACTTAGTTTTGACAAGTGTACGACTTAACAAAGCAGGGAATAAGTTGTTGCCGAGTTACGACTTAGTTAAGTCGCCTGAACTATCTACCGAGTTATGCAGAAAGAAAACAGAGCCAACTGGTGAAGTGTTAAGTCGGCACCGACTTAAGGAAGGTGATGAGTCGGCACCGAGTTACAAGGCACAAGTGTTAAGTCGGCACCGACTTAAGAAAAGTGATAGGTCGGCACCGAGTTACGACTTATTTAAGTCGGTCGAAATTTTAAGTCGCGAAAGCCCTGATGCCGTTGATTCCTCTGCCGAGTTAAGCTGGACCGTTGATTCCTTAAGTCGCTACTAAGTTGAGTCGCGTAGCATTTTTAAGTCGGCAACGACTTAAGTACTTGTATTTTCTTTGATGTTTTTGTCTGTTTGTTAAGTCGGAGTCTTTATAAGTCGTAGGTCGTCTGGGTTCATAAGTCGACTATTGTTAAGTCGGAACCGACCTAAGCACTTGTAATATTTTCAAAGTTTTCTGAACTGTGTTGTAAATAAGATACGACTTATGCTAAGTCGGAGGTGTTGTTAAGTCGGTTGCCGACTTAGGAGCTGTATGTTTCTTTTCTGGATTACATGTTGTAGCCTATAAATAGGCGAGATGTTTCATTTGTAAAGGTTGTTGATTTTTGAATAAAATTCTCTTTTGATTGCTTTGTGCTTTCATTCCAAATTGGTAGTTGAGTGTAATCTCCTATCTCCTCTTTCGGATAATCGAGTGCGCTCGATTCAACGATTGTAGAAGCCGATTCGCGGAATCAAGTGCGCTTGATCAACGCTTGAAGAATTGAAGATCTTTGAACCCGGTATCGTGCGCGATCAACGAGTTCGAGATAGCTAGAGTTCGGTATCTTCGGATCAACGAATTCGGGCAATTCAGCATTCATCAATCCATCGACTGCTACTTTCACCGATCTACATTGTTTTGAATTATCCGCTGCGTCATTTGGGATAACCATCCTCTAAGGATCTTCAGAACTATCTACAAGGTGGAGATATACATTATAACACCGTGGTCATTTCAATTTAATTTATACTTCAAAACCCAAATATCATTTCATTTCAAATATAACCATTTTCCCAAAATAGTGTATATACATTAAATAATTTATAAAGTATAGTATTTATAATTTCCTCAAGTCTCCCAAATCGATTCATATTAACTCAAATTCCAAATTCAAATTTATTCAAAGCTCAATTCATCAATTCAATTCAGTTCTAAATATACCATTTAAATTTTTAATATATTTCAAAGCTTTAATATTCAACATTTCAAAGTTAAATTTAACAGTTTCATATAGCACTTGTTTTAACTTTATTAGTATTTAATCAGGGAATATTCACTTAATGAATTCAATATCATTTAACTAGCCTTAAATTACATTTTTTACTAAATATTTCCTTAAATTTATTTAAACAAGAAATATTCATTAAATTATTTAAATCAAACTCAAGTTATAAATCATATCTTAAATTCCAATTTCAATAAGCTTTTATTGGTTTAATTAAATAAAATTCTTTACTAAATTCAAATTATCATCCAATCTTAACTTATTCAAAATTTTTACCAAAATCTATTTTGAAGTATAAATTTTATATTTAACATATTATATGTATTAAATCCATCTTAATTAAATTAAATATCATTATTAAATCTATATATATCATTACCATTTATATATAAAATTTTAAGAATCAACATTTGTAAAAACCATATATTTCTTTCCAAAACCATAGAATTCAATTTCAAAATATTTATATATATATGGACCAACGGTGTTTGTATATATATTTATCATATGGTTAAGTGATACGGATATTTATCATTTCAATCCGAAATTTAAATATATACGGGTAGATATCATTTCGACCCGTAATCCCAATTTCAATTCAAATGAAAATCGCTTGGGTTTATCATTTCAACCCATAATGATTTTCTCCTATTCTAAAGTCCGTTCGGGTATGTATCATTTCAACCCATAGTGATTTCTATACTAACAGGGAACTTGCAGAGTGATAACAGATATAGAAATAATATAACATGCATAGATATATCATCAATAACAATATAATATAAACAGCAGGATATGGTGTCATATCGCACAGGTGAACAGTTACAGCTAATAGCATATATAACAATTTAAAACAACAGTATATTTCAATTGTCGTTTTAATTGAAATCAAATTTAATAAATACAAGAACGTTAATCGTGAGTGATTTCTTACCTTTCGAGGCTAGAGATGGACGAGAACAAGATGGGTTACGAACCCAAGCACGAATTTCAAAGTGGAACAAGATGGGCATGAATGTGACGGATAAAGCTGATAAATAGAAATGGATGAAATCAAATTAGAACTGGATTGATGATGATCAATAGTAAAAGTGAATTTATATAGATATATGTACACAAAAATCATATTCCAATTTCAATTATTCATTAATAATATATATACATCCATTTCAAACTCATTGTTTTAATTTGAAACACATAAAACAAAATCTCTATGTGTAAATTCAAAACTAACAAATGTATACTTCGAAATCAATATCCAGTTTCAACTTTACACAAAATTTCAAAATATCCAAATATATATAGTTTTAAATTTTAACACATATACGACCAACATTTTCCATTGGAAACTGGCATATAAACAAATATAGAGAAAAAAATATAAATATACATAATATATTTCGTAATAAGTAATTATGTAGATTTTCAAACATTTTACTTACACAACAGAACACTATATATGTATTGTGGCTAAGTAACCTATTACTGTAAATATATATGCTGTAAAACATACTTATTTTATAAAAATATAAATGTTTAACAGAGAACCAATATGAGCTTGTACTTTCATATCAGTATACTAATGTAAATATAAACCAAGAGTCCAGTGATATACACAAGTTTAAAATATATATACATATGGTCCTATATATACTAATACAGTATATACTATATATATGCAACTATATATTATAACACTTATATATACTATCATACGAATCAATGTATATTACAATATCATATATACACTTCCCTGTATATAAAATATAACTAACTTTTAAAATAATCTATACTCTGGTAGTTTTATGACTCATATAACAAATAAGTTATAGTCTTCAAATATATATACTTACCTATTTATACTGACATTCAAAAATATATACTGTAACTTATATATCATATACATAACTGTACCATTTATATACGTGAGCAACCGGATCCTATACCTAACTAATATATAAATATCTATACACAACTTTCAACGACTACTGATATAAACAACGGCATGTGTTTTACACTTAACAGATTATGTAACTCATATAAACCAACTTTATATAAACTGATATTTTATATTATAAGACTTACATATGCTTACAAATTAAATATTATGCAATATACAACATAAATACCTAACAGCCGATTTAATATATGTATATAAATTGAAATACCATGCTCACAACACATATGTATATTAATATATATATATATATAGCTTCATATACTATGACCTTTATATATATAACAACAACTTAAATAAATTTGTAAATATACAACAAAACATATACAAATTAGAGATATATATATAAAACATACAACCAGGCAAGAAAATACCATTATAAGTTTATACAGTAAAAGCAACTGGAAACTACAAAGGTATAAGCCATATATATGATTTATATAACATAAACAACTTATTTATGTATAGAAGAAAGACTGCCATTGCTTATATTATAAAGTAAACTATAAACATACTATATACATATATATATTAAAACTAATATTTCATAAGACAAAGATACTTTCTTACAAATATATGCATCGCTCGGCTTGATGGCATGGGGAAGAAGGAGGCCGTGGTCTGGAAAAGGTAGCGGAATGAGGTGAAGAGGGAGACGGCGGCGTGGGCTTTCGCAGTGGAGGCTTGGCTTGGTTAGCCGTCGAGTAGGTGAAGGCAGAAGGGAAGTGGGATTTTGGGTTCCGTGTGGAGTTTGGGCGAGCTTTGGGTGGTCGGAGCTGAAGATGGAAGGCTGAGGTGGAGTGGCGTCAGAGGCAGGTTGTGTCGGTGATGACATGGAGGTGGGCACGTGCGGGCTGGATCTGGAAAGTGAAGGGGCAGGCGGCGAGCAAGGGAAGCAGGCGAAGTGGTTAAGGCCGATGGGGTCTGGATCTGGAAAGTGCAGGGCAGGCGAAGGTGATGGGGAGGACAAAGTTGCGGCCAAGGGGAGCCTCGGCGAAGGGAAATGGAGAAGGCAGTGGTGGATCTGGTTGTGAGTTCGAGTGGAGATGGCATTTTTATTTTTTCTTTCGAATGAAGAATGGAACAGAAGAAGAAAAGGGAGGCCAGAGGATAAAATAAATATAAGTAAATGGGAATATGGCAAGTCAGAAAGGAATTCGATACAAAAACAAAGCTACAGTAAGAATATACGTTTTCTTTTTGTGAATGAACAGACAGAAAAAGTAGTGAAACGTACCACCATAAAGTAATTTGAATTGATGGGATGTAACGGCAATTAATTCTAGCTTTGATCACACGGTACAAAATTTTGAAAGAAATGGAATTAAAAGTCACGAATTTTGGTAACAGTACACTATATAGTTTGATTGTTCCCGTCGTGTACCGGGACTCAAAATACAAAAATACTATACCGTGGTGATCAGTGCGACGAGACGATCAAAACGGTATACAGATATCAGTGGGACGATCATCTGATCAAAGTCGATAATCGGTACCGAAAATGCTGCAATTTAGCCAGAATTAAGATAAACGGAGCAATAGAAGTCCAAATTTGGAAAAACGAATTTCGTAGTCTGATTCAGAATAATCTGAATAAATTTTCTCCTGTTGACATATTTTGGTTTCGGAAAACTTTTAAATTCACTGTTATTAACCGGTTTGATTTGAAATGAAATTTCACAGGAAAATAAACTTCAATATTATCAGATGAAAATTTACCAGTTGCTATATTAAAATAGACGTATTCCAAATAATAATTTTTTAATTTCAAATTTACTATTTAAAATTTCACAAATTTCCAGTTAAATATACTTTTAAAACCATTAAATTTTACGGGTCATTACACTCTCCCCCACTCAAAAATTTTCGTCCCCGACAAGGAAGAAAGTAGAAGAATATAAACAACCAGACAGAAAAGATAGATTGAAAGTCAAGATTAAACAATTAATTTAAACTATATAAATTTTACTTAAAATTTGAAAACTTCATTTGCAATTCAATTATCTTATATACTTTAAAACCTTTCAAAAATCCATTTTTGTAAAATTTCTTGCTTCCCTTATAAATACCATTTATATGTTTAAATAACACATTTATAAAGATATGAAAATTATTTGAAACAATTATTTACATTATTACTTATATTTATAAAGAAGCTATTCGAAAATATTAAATCCATAATTCATAAATTTATTAATTTCATTTCAAGATACCTTTCAAATATTATCAATAATCATTTACTTTAAATATGTTTTATTTAATTAAAACTCCTAAAATATTTATAACACTAAGAATTTTCTATTAAACCATGTAGTATATGATTAAACTAGATTTAAAAAAAGATATAGTCAACAAGGAAAGGAGGTGGATTTGGAAACAAATAAGTGAATAAATAAGCTGAGCAGATAAGATAGATTTAAAACAATAGTATCGGGCACGAACAGTTAATTAGAACCATAAGAATTTCAATTTCAAATATTAATACAAAATTTCTTTGTTGGAAATACTGTTATAATAAAATACCTTTATAGTCGAAACAAATTTCCTTTCGAAAATACTTTTATAACTCGATGTCTTAACAAGTTTATCCTCGTTCCTGTAGACTCTAGCAGTGCGTTGATCAGGCGCAAAGCTAGAATTCTCCAAGTACTTAGTAGACTTGTTTCAACATCCAGTGAAAATACTGAAAAAACTTTTAAAACAGATATGGAAAGTACAATCCAAACAAAAATGAGTCAAATCATGGATCGCAGATACACAATGGTTACGCCTGGGTCCCCCAGGAAACATCCGTACCTTTTAAGCATTCACTGCCTTGCGAATTTCGCCATGCAACAAAACTGTGGACCGCAGGATACATAACAATGGTTATGCCTGGATCCCCCAGGAAACATCCATACCCCTTAAGCAATCTCTGCCTTGCGGATTACGCCACTAACACGACCATAGATCGCAGATACACAATGGTTACGCCTGGATCCCCCAGGAAACATCCGTACCTTTTAAGCAATCACTGCCTTACGAATTACGCTATGCAGTCGAGTTCGTCAGACCATGGGTAACGCCATGTAATTCGAAGGACACTCGAGTATCATATCCGGAAAACCAAAAATCAGAGAGAATAATATCGATAGAATGAATTCAAGATGTGGCCACAAATCGGATATCAAGCAGAAGGCACTTTCCATATCTTTACTTCGGAAATATGTATCATATAGTACCTTTTCAAATAACTTTCAAATATCGTACTTATATAAAATCCATTATATATAAGATTAAATTTTCAAATCAAATACTTTTCCAAAATCAAAAGTATATCAAATCACACTTATATAGACTTTAATTATATAAGATTTCACTTTTCAAATTGAGTACCCTTTTCAAATCCATAGTTTTCGAATCAATTTCATACTCATACAAATCAATTTTATATAAGTTCGACAACTCCCAAATCAAGTATTTAGTAACACAAGGTTCTCAAATTTCAGTTTGTTTCAATATTAATGTATTTTTCAAAATCATATATGCTTCCACCAAATTATTCTTCCAAATCAAATATCTTCAGTTCCAAAGATTCCAAAATAATAAATTTAGGAAATAAATCCAAATTTCCAAATCAATATAATTTAAGTCAACCAATTCATTTCCAAAATCAAATGTTTTCAAAATCATCTTATACTTACGTAAGGTCCATCTTATATAAGGATCAAATTTTTCAAAAATATATTTCGCTGTATGAAGAGCCATATGAGATTGAATATCTTTGCTTTTATGGGTTATATATCTTTGTAATTTGGAAATTTTCTTTTAGTAAGCAAAGATATTCTAACCCGACAGCTTCAATTTCAGCGTCAAAATATATCCATGATATTAGAATATAAGATGTACATACATCATCATTTCGCAGAATCACATTTGATCGCTCGCTCGATCACACAAGTTCGCTTTCGAACTAGTATTGTCCATTCGACTTCCCTAATGCGGATTTCGATGTGGTTTCTCGACTAGAAGTCATCAGTCTCCTTGCATACCCATATACTACGATAGAGAATTCTAGAATCAAGCCCAAAATCCATATCAAATATTCGCCATCAAGAATCGAATGAAAAATCCTAACACGAAATGGTGTAATTCACCTCGAACTTGTGTACTCAAACCTGGATCAAATTAATTATGCGAATAAAACAGCATACGTACAACTTATATTTTTATTCCAACTTGTTACATATATAGTTTCATAAAGATGTTACTAAGTTAAAACATTTAACTAAACTTTATTCAAAATAATTTGAAGACCAAATTCTTTTCAAAACATTTCAAATCTAAATTTCATATTATAAAATTTTAAAATTGCTTTATTAATTTACTTAACAAAACAGTTTCCACTTATTTAAATCATATTACAACATACTTTAACATACATACCAAACCTATATACTTTATACTTTACAAAATTTCTTAGCTTTGAAAAGTTAACCTTGATTTGGAAGTGCTCGAACCTTCAAAATAGTTGAAGAAATCATTTTCAAATCCAAGAGTTGGAAATCAACAACAAATCAGTAAATCAATTTCAAAAGATAGGTTTCAAATCCGAAACTCAAGGACTGAACACCGGCTTACTTCAAATCATTTCAAATATATATACATATATCTTTCAAATATCAAATATTACTTCGGAATTTGAAAATCAAAACTGGTTTCACAAAATCACTCGCGTAGCAATGCTACTAAAGTGGCCTATCCCCCACTATGAAACTCGAAAATCAATGTCGATGATGCGTGCACTCATCACCGAAATTATTTTCCAGCGACATTAGTGAGTTCTGGACTTCTATTTTCTCAACTTCTTTTGAAATTTCTTTGAAATCATTCGAAACTTATTAAAATCATTTGGAACATTTCTTATTCGGAAAAATGCTTTTAAATCATATTATTATTATATGCTTCAAAATCTTAAACCCAATTTCAAAACACCGGGGTTCAATTCTCGAATTTCAAATTTAAAATCCTTCAGTTATAAATCATTTTTAGATAAATCAAATTTCTTATATATTTTTTTTTCAAAATTACAAATCCTTTCGAAACCTCAAATTCTTATTTTAAAAGGGTTTATAATCTTTATCGAAAACATTTCACTTTTATATATAGAATATAATAATTTCGATATATAAAACAATTTCTAAAATATAAACAAGCCTGATTTTTCAAAGGATGGTTCAAGAATGGATTTCAATACAAAGATAGAAATTCAAATTAGAGGGACTCTAATCAAATAGGATTCTGATTCGAAAATAAGTTCGAACGAAAAATGAGATAATTAATTACAAAATAGTAGATGGATATATTTTTATAAATCGTGGATGACCCTAGAATCAACCGTGACTTCAAAAATATAATTGATGTGGAAATCTAAGACAAATAGACATTCGATAATGAGATAGCGGCATCTAAACCAAAGATATAGAAATCTTCGGTGAATCAATGCCAATTGTAAAGGAGTTCCACCCTTTACAAATCATCCAAAGATTGGCGGGATCGCCTATTCTTATAGAGATCATTCGAAGTGGAGTTATGGGATACTCCAGAATCAAAAGAATACAAATAGGGAGAGACAAGAATGAATTTTGAAAACGCAAGGAACGTTCCAAAGTTCAAAGGAAATCGAGTCAAAAGGAAGAAATTCAAACTCGAACGAAAGTGATTCTGTAAATAAATTTACTATATATGCTAGGTTTTGCCTAGAGCCAAAGCTCTGATACCAACTGTAACGACCCGTTATTTTGGACCATTCAAATCGACAATAAATCCACACATGTCTGACTTGAATAATTCAAAATATCAGATTGTTAATTTAAATTTGGCAAAACTCAGCATATGCAGTAAATAAATCCATCACAGAATCACAGACACAGAGTAATAAAATAATACGCAGCGGAATAGATAAAATAGTAGTTCATGAAGCTACTATATAAACATCAGAGTTAGAAATAAAATACAACAGAATATCTCAAATGCAGTGAAGTCTCCAGTACAACAGATGACTTCTCTGAACAAATCAACTAGAAGAGCTGAAAGCTGAGGCGATAGTTGGATCTCCAAAGGAAGCTCCAAACTCCAAGGGTGAGTCTCAAATGCTGTATCACTCGGTCTGACCCGAGCGTAAAGCAAAACACAAAATACTCGAGTCAGGATTAACATTCTTATATAAATAAATCCAACTCAAGTGAAACATCAACTGAAATACAAGTAACTTAAAGGATGTTTGGGATAACCATCCTCTAAGGATCTTCAGAACTATCTACAAGGTGGAGATATACATTATAACACCGTGGTCATTTCAATTTAATTTATACTTCAAAACCCAAATATCATTTCATTTCAAATATAACCATTTTCCCAAAATAGTGTATATACATTAAATAATTTATAAAGTATAGTATTTATAATTTCCTCAAGTCTCCCAAATCGATTCATATTAACTCAAATTCCAAATTCAAATTTATTCAAAGCTCAATTCATCAATTCAATTCAGTTCTAAATATACCATTTAAATTTTTAATATATTTCAAAGCTTTAATATTCAACATTTCAAAGTTAAATTTAACAGTTTCATATAGCACTTGTTTTAACTTTATTAGTATTTAATCAGGGAATATTCACTTAATGAAGTCAATATCATTTAACTAGCCTTAAATTACATTTTTTACTAAATATTTCCTTAAATTTATTTAAACAAGAAATATTCATTAAATTATTTAAATCAAACTCAAGTTATAAATCATATCTTAAATTCCAATTTCAATAAGCTTTTATTGGTTTAATTAAATAAAATTCTTTACTAAATTCAAATTATCATCCAATCTTAACTTATTCAAAATTTTTACCAAAATCTATTTTGAAGTATAAATTTTATATTTAACATATTATATGTATTAAATCCATCTTAATTAAATTAAATATCATTATTAAATCTATATATATCATTACCATTTATATATAAAATTTTAAGAATCAACATTTGTTAAAACCATATATTTCTTTCCAAAACCATAGAATTCAATTTCAAAATATTTATATATATATGGACCAACGGTGTTTGTATATATATTTATCATATGGTTAAGTGATACGGATATTTATCATTTCAATCCGAAATTTAAATATATACGGGTAGATATCATTTCGACCCGTAATCCCAATTTCAATTCAAATGAAAATCGCTTGGATTTATCATTTCAACCCATAACGATTTTCTCCTATTCTAAAGTCCGTTCGGGTATGTATCATTTCAACCCATAGTGATTTCGTTACTAATAGGGAACTTGCAGAGTGATAACAGATATAGAAATAATATAACAGGCATAGATATATCATCAATAACAATATAATATAAACAGCAGGATATGGTGTCATATCCCACAGGTGAACAGTTACAGCTAATAGCATATATAACAATTTAAAACAACAGTATATTTCAATTGTCGTTTCAATTGAAATCAAATTTAATAAATACAAGAACGTTAATCGTGAGTGATTGCTCACCTTTCGAGGCTAGAGATGGACGAGAACAAGATGGGTTACGAACCCAAGCACGAATTTCAAAGTGGAACAAGATGGGCATGAATGTGACGGATAAAGCTGATAAATAGAAATGGATGAAATCAAATTAGAACTGGATTGATGATGATCAATAGTAAAAGTGAATTTATATAGATATATGTACACAAAAATCATATTCCAATTTCAATTATTCATTAATAATATATATACATCCATTTCAAACTCATTGTTTTAATTTGAAACACATAAAAACAAAATCTCTATGTGTAAATTCAAAACTAACAAATGTATACTTAGAAATCAATATCCAGTTTCAACTTTACACAAAATTTTGAAATATCCAAATATATATAGTTTTAAATTTAAACACATATATGACCAACATTTTCCATTGGAAACTGACATATAAACAAATATAGAGAAATAAAATATAAATATACATAATATATTTCGAAATAAGTAATTATGTAGATTTTCAAACATTTTACTTACACAACAGAACACTATATATGTATTGTGGCTAAGTAACCTATTACTGTAAATATATATACTGTAAAACATACTTATTTTATAAAAATATAAATGTTTAACAGAGAACCAATATGAGCTTGTACTTTCATATCAGTATACTAATGTAAATATAAACCAAGAGTCCAGTGATATACACAAGTTTAAAATATATATACATATGGTCCTATATATACTAATACAGTATATACTATATATATGCAACTATATATTATAACACTTATATATACTATCATACGAATCAATGTATATTACAATATCATATATACACTTCCCTGTATATAAAATATAACTAACTTTTAAAATAATCTATACTCTGGTAGTTTTATGACTCATATAACAAACAAGTTATAGTCTTCAAATATATATACTTACCTATTTATACTGACATTCAAAAATATATACTGTAACTTATAAATCATATACATAACTGTACCATTTATATACGTGAGCAACCGGATCCTATACCCAACTAATATATAAATATCTATACACAACTTTCAACGACTACTGATATAAACAACGGCATGTGTTTTACACTTAACAGATTATGTAACTCATATAAACCAACTTTATATAAACTGATATTTTATATTATAAGACTTACATATGCTTACAAATTAAATATTATGCGATATACAACATAAATACCTAACAGCCGATTTAATATATGTATATAAATTGAAATACCATGCTCACAACACATATGTATATTAATATATATATATAGCTTCATATACTGTGACCTTTATATATATAACAACAACTTAAATAAATTTGTAGATATACAACAAAACATATACAAATTAGAGATATATATATAAAACATACAACCAGGCAAGAAAATACCATTATAAGTTTATACAGTAAAAGCAACTGGAAACTACAAAGGTATAAGCCATATATATGATTTATATAACATAAACAACTTATTTATGTATAGAAGAAAGACTACCATTGCTTATATTATAAAGTAAACTATAAACAGACTATATACATATATATATTAAAACTAATATTTCATAAGACAAAGATACTTTCTTACAAATATATGCATCGCTCGGCTTGATGGCATGGGGAAGAAGGAGGCCGCGGTCTGGAAAAGGTAGCGGAATGAGGTGAAGAGGGAGACGGCGGCGTGGGCTTTCGGCAGTGGAGGCTTTGCTTGGTTAGCCGTCGAGTAGGTGAAGGCAGAAGGGAAGTGGGATTTTGGGTTTCGTGTGGAGTTTGGGCGAGCTTTGGGTGGTCGGAGCTGAAGATGGAAGGATGAGCTGGAGTGGCGTCAGAGGCAGGTTGTGTCGGTGATGACATGGAGGTGGGCACGTGCGGGCTGGATCTGGAAAGTGAAGGGGCAGGCGGCGAGCAAGGGAAGCAGGCGAAGTGGTTAAGGCCGATGGGGTCTGGATCTGGAAAGTGCAGGGCAGGCAAAGGTGATGGGGAGGACAAAGTTGCGGCCAAGGGGAGCCTCGGCGAAGGGAAATGGAGAAGGCAGTGGTGGATCTGGTTGTGAGTTCGAGTGGAGATGGCATTTTTATTTTTTCTTTCGAATGAAGAATGGAACAAAAGAAGAAAAGGGAGGCCAGAGGATAAAATAAATATAAGTAAATGGGAATATGGCAAGTCAGAAAGGAATTCGATACAAAAACAAAGCTACAGTAAGAATATACGTTTTCTTTTTGTGAATGAACAGACAGAAAAAGTAGTGAAACGTACCACCATAAAGTAATTTGAATTGATGGGATGTAACGGCAATTAATTCTAGCTTGGATCACACGGTACAAAATTTTGAAAGAAATGGAATTAAAAGTCACGAATTTTGGTAACAGTACACTATATAGTTTGATTGTTCCCGTCATGTACCGGGCCTCAAAATACAAAAATAATATACCGTGGTGATCAGTGCGACGAGACGATCAAAACGGTATACAGATATCAGTGGGACGATCATCCGATCAAAAGTCGATAATCGGTACCGAAAATGCTGCAATTTAGCCAGAATTAAGATAAACGGAGCAGTAGAAGTCCAAATTTGGAAAAACGAATTTCGTAGTCTGATTCAGAATAATCTGAATAAATTTTCTCCTGTTGACATATTTTGGTTTCGGAAAACTTTTAAATTCACTGTTATTAACCGGTTTGATTTGAAATGAAATTTCACAGGAAAATAAACTTCAATATTATCAGATGAAAATTTACCAGTTGCTATATTAAAATAGACGTATTCCAAATAATAATTTTTTAATTTCAAATTTACTGTTTAAAATTTCACAAATTTCCAGTTAAATATATTTTTAAAACCATTAAATTTTACGGGTCGTTACAGAATCTCATCAATAAAACTTCATAATATTTGAATACAAACATCTGAATAGTCAATACAACAAGCCTCACTACATAAAACTCAGAGAATACAAAGCAGCGGAACATCCAGTACATATAGTAAGAAAGAAACAATATGCAATACTCCAGCTCGTCTTCGATATCAGCACCGTGGAAAGCTAGAACAGCACCTGTCACCTGCTACCTAGTCTGCCCGTCCCAAAATGGACGAACAGCCCAAGGCAATAAGAATTAAAACATAAAGCCTTGAGTCAGACAACAGTCTTAGTGAGCAGTAAATTAACTAACAACATACCAAAAGAGCATAAAGGAAAAAGGAATAGGAATACAACCCTCCCACTCCACCTCTTTCTACAGTGATAGCCCCCAGACACACACTCAGTAGAAGCAAGCATAGCAAAGCATACAATTTAAAGTAAAGCAATTATCACTCGAGTCAAGAGCGATGCTTTCCAAGTACAAACCCCCAAGGCCTAAACCAAGATTAGATAAGCACCCAGAAACTACCGCTCTTGAGACCGAATGACGATACAACCAAACATCCATGACTCTGGCTATCACTGTTAACATTGCTTTGATATCATCGTTAATTGAATGACCGGCTCATTCTTTCATCCGTCCGTCAAGGGCTAATGGAAACCCCGGTTCTAGACATAACTCTGCACGTCATCGTGACCCGTGCCTAGGACTATCGAATCTGCCCAGAGTACTTGACTACCCAAATCAGTAGCCTTCAGGGACTATCGAATCTGCCCAACGTACTCTTGCTTTGAGCATGCTAGAACCTTCAACAACGATGATATCTCAGCCTTCTAGTCATCCTCCTTGACGACTATTTCCATACTAGCTCAAGCGCCTCTCGAGCAAACCATTATCCCCAAACTCGAACCATATCACCGAGTTATCAACATGCTTGGAAAGATCCCGTCTGGATTAGACCAAGACTACCTCATATCATACTTCGCCTCATTATCAACATAACAAAGTCTCATCTCAACATCATCATCAAATCTATCCATATGAGCTTCATCATTTGCTACATATGCCACGTGCAGCTTTTCCAATTCAAGAGCCTTTCCCTTAGCTTTTGAATCGTCTTCAGTCTAAATCAAATCATCAATCATCTAATTCATAGCAATCAATCAAATCAAACATTAATCCAAGTAATCAAGCATTCAAATATATTCTAACTAGACAATATTAACAATAATGGCAATTTCATAAATAAATAGTCGAAAGTCTAACAAGCATGAAAACATGAGAATTATCTCTACAACTTGATGAATGAACTTGCATAGGCTAATCAAGTAGTAAAATGGTTGTCAAATCATCATGAACAATGAATCTATATGGATCTATACTTAGGTTTACAAAAATGTATGGAAATCACGACTTTAACACCAAATCGAACCAACAATCCGATATACTCCTTTGGATCCGTGTGAGAGATAATCACCACTCACCAATTCACCTAAACAACCCAAAAGCAACACACTTCAGATCTGGACAGCGAAGGATCTAGCTCGATCTAACACGAATCCGCTTCAAACGATGAAATCTCTCTTCGATGGATGAAGATCTTCAATCTAAGCTCTTGAATCTTCAATTTGATCTTCGATATGGATGGAAGGAATCACTTGATTAGAGTGGAGAAAAGAAGTGAAGAAGCGAAGAAGTCGAGCTCTCAAAATGTCAGCACTTCGTCTCTTCGAAATCCGGATCCCAAAAAGTGAGAAATGGACGAGTATTTATAGCTGAAATTCCTTAACTCGTCTGCCTTCTTAGGTCGTCTCCGACTTAAGCCTCCCTCCGCCTTACGACCTACGACTCAACAACTAACTCCTAAGTCGGTAACGACTTAACACATAGCATATGCGTGCCTACGACTCAACTGAGACGCGACCTAACAACTTAACAGTGTTGCGACTTAAGCTTCTCCGACCTACGACTTAACATGCGCGCGACCTAATACAAGCGCGCGACTTAACTGTTGCCGACCTAACAGCTTAACTAGGTATACGACATAACAACAGGTGCGACCTAATTGTATATACTTCCTCGCGACCTAACCCCTCAACCGAGTTACGACCTAACTAAACATGTCCAAGCGACCCAACGACTCAATAACCATGCGACCTAGTAACAGCTCCAACCTAACACACCCACGCAACCTTACGACTTAACCAAGCTATGACTTAACTTCCTTAGGTCATCGCCGACCTACCCCTTAGGTCTTTAACTCGCCAAAACTCTTAAGTCGTTAGCTCTTATGCCGTTAACTCTTAGATCGGTCACTTACTTGAGTCGCCCAATTCCTTAAGTCGGCTACGACCTAAGCCTCAACATAGAATCTTACGACCTAACTCTTAGGTTGTCTACGACCTAACCACGCTAATTACTGGTTCTCCTTAGGTCGCTGCCGACCTATCCCTTAGGTCGCTCAAAACCTTAACTCGGTCAGTTCCTTAAGTCGTCTACTATCCTAAGTCGTCTCAATATCTTAAGTCGTATACTTCCTAAGTCGGTCACTCGACCTAAGCCACCCCATACGACCTAATTTCCCAACGACTTATTCAAATGCCTAGGTCGCTTCAAACCTTCCTTCGACCTAAGACTTAGACTCTAGATGACTTATCAACAATGCGATCAATTGTCAACTATTTTACGATGTTTCGATCCGTAAAAATACGGGTCGTTACATTCTCTCCTCCTTAGGAATTTCGCCCCCGAAATTCCAAACAAACAAAGCAATCAAAGACTATTCTGCACGCCTACCATCTGTAGCAATCAACAAACTATGCATCCAATTCTAGCTTAGCGTACAGAATTCTAACACCAGAACAAGTTACAATATCGTGAGATGACACGACACCTTAGGTCCATACCTTGAAGAGTTCAGGATGAGCTGCCTTCATCCTCTCTTCCACCTCCCACGTACAGTCGTTATCATCATCACTCCATTGTATCTTGAGCAACTTAACTATCTTCCTCCTAAGCTGTTTCGTGTCGGTTTCCACAACACGAAGCGGCTTACAAGGTCTCTTATCGACTGGATCAACTTCGAAATCTTCATAGCTATCTGCAGAAACTACTGTATTCGAGTCGTGCACGTACTTTCGTAGATACGATATGTGAAAAACATTGTGCACACTCGACATCTTTTCTGGTAACTTCAGTCTATAGGCGAGCTTTCCAATTCGCTCGATGATCGGGAATGGTCCAACAAATCTTGGAGTCAATTTCCCTTTCTTCCCGAATCGAATAACATTCTTCAGTGGAGAAATCTTCACAAAAACCATATCACCTACGTCGAATTCCAAATCCTTACGACGCATATCGGCATAACTTTTCTGACGGTCTTGGGCTGCCTTCATTCGTTGCCGAATGATCTCTATGAAATCCGAAATCTGTCGAATCATCTCTGGCCCAAGTATCAGCTTTTCTCCTGTCTCTATCCAACATGTCGGAGAGTTACACGGTCTCCCATACAATGCCTCATACAGTGCCATACCAATGCTCGACTGTTAACTGTTGTTATATGAAAATTCCACCAAATGAAGGTGATCTTCCCATGATCCTCCGAAATCCAAAACACAAGCTCTGAGAAGATCTTCCAAAACCCGGTTGACTCTCTCGGTCTGACCATCTGTTTGAGGGTGATAAGCTGTACTCAAACACAACTCGGTTCCCAAAACTTCCTGGAAGCTCTTCCAAAATGCACTAGTGAACAATGGATCTCGATCGCTCACTATACTTTTCGGAATACCATGGAATCGAATTATCCACTTAACATACAACTCAGCCAACTTTGATGCACTCCTAGTCGATCGAACAGGAATAAATCTTGCACTCTTAGTCAAACGATCTACGATGACCCAAATCCCTTCATTTCCCATCCTGGTTCTAGGTAATCCATCAATAAAATCCATCGACACTTGTTCCCACTTCCATGTAGGAACTTCTAATGGCTAAAGCAATCCACTTGGCTTCTTCTGTTCGGCTTTTACCAACTGGCAATTCATGCACCTGGAAATAAAATTTCCAACATCCTTCTTCATACCTTCCCAGTAATAGGTTCTCTTCATATCCCGATACATCTTATTTCCACCTGGATGAATTGTCAACTTCGAGTGATGACTTTCCTTCAGAACTTCATCTCTCAATCCATCTATATCGAGAACAACTAGTCGTTCTTGCTTTCGAAGCCAACCCTCTCGATCGACCTCGAATCTCTTATCCTTTTCTGGATCCAATCCAGATTCCAAATCACGGATAATCTTGACAATCTTATCATCTCGCTTTTGACTCTCGCCAATCCTTTCCACTAGAGTCGGTCTTATTGATAAGTTTGCCAACATCTCAGGTTCCAATTCACATCTGGGTCTGAAGTCAAATCCAGCTAAATACTCGAGACTCTTCCATTCTGAAAACATGGCTCCCAATCCTGCATGTCTTCGACTTAACGCATCTGCCACTGCATTACCTTTTCCCGGAGTATAAGCTATACTAAAATCATATGATGCTAAAAACTCTAGCCAACGTTGCTGCCGAAGATTCAAATCCTTTTGGGAGAAAAGATACTTCAACGACTTATGATCCGTAAACAACTCGAATCGAACTCCCAATAGATAATGTCTCCACATCTTCAGAGCAAAAACAATCGTCGCTAACTCCAAATCATGAGTCGGGTAATTCCTTTCATGCGGCTTCAGTTGTCGACTAGCATACGCAACAACTTTATCCCTCTGCATCAGCACTGCTCCAAGTCCAGTACCACATGCATCGGTGTAAACCACCATCTCGTCATTCCCACTTGGAATAGTCAAAACAGGAGCACTTGTCAATCGTTCTTTCAGGATTCTGAAAGCTTGCTCACACTTATCATCCAATCTAAAAACTAGGTTCTTTTTCGTCAATCCTGTTAACGGTGTAGCCACCTTGGAGAAGTCTTTGATAAACCGTCGATAATATCCTGCTAATCCAAGAAAACTTCTCACATCAGATGTATTCTTAGGTCTAACCCAATCCTGGATTGCTGCCACCTTAGCGGGATCAACCGCTATTCCATTTCCAGAGATAACATGGCCTAAGAACCTCACTTCACTCTTCCAGAAGTGACACTTCAAAAACTAAGCCTTCAGCTGATGTTTCCGCAAGATTTCCAAAACAATACACAAGTGCGTCTTGTGCTCTTCTCCGGTTCTGGAATAAATCAGAATATCATCCACGAACACTAGTACGAACTTGTTCAACTGATCTCTGAACACTCTATTCATAAGATCCACAAAATATGCTGGCGCGTTAGTCAATCCAAACGGCATTACCAGCCACTCAAAGAAACCGGATGGTGTCCTAAAAGCAGTCTTCGGCACACTATCCTTAGCCACTCTCAACTGGTGAAATCCCGTTGCCAAATCCATCTGAGAAAACACCTTAGCTTCGTGAAGCTGATCGAACAAGTCATCTATTCTCGGCAATGGATACTTGTTCTTCTTAGTCACCTTATTCAGCTCACGATAATCCACACACAACCCCAGCGATCCATCTGCTTTGGTAACAAACACAACTGGTGCACCCCATTCGGACACACTACGCCGAATGAATCCTTTCCGTAAAAGATCATCAACTTGCACCCTTAACTCCTGCTGTTCCCTAGGCGCCATCCGCCTAAGAGGCATCAGAACAGGTCTGGCTCCTTCAACTAGATCTATACGAAACTCGATCTCTCTATGCGGCGGTAACTCTTTGACCTCGTCAAAGACATCCTCGAATCCATTAACGATTGGCAACGATGACAGTCCATCCCGTGGAACAACCAGCGAATACATAAAGCTCATGAAGACGCCTTCTTCATGCTTACATCGTATTACAATCTTTCGCCCCTCCACATTCTCAACTGTCACCTCCAACCTCTCACAATCAACCTTTGCCGCATACTTCCTAAGCCAGTCCATACCCAAAATAATTCTGAACCCCGCAAAGTTCAGAACAAAACAGTCACAAACAAAAGAGCAATCATGACTCGATACAATCAGACCACGGCATAGCATACACAAACAAGACGAACCCCCAACTAGATTAGTCACAACCAATGGCCTATCAACAATATCCGGTTCTAAACCCAACCGGCCTACAAGTTCATTACAAACAAAAGAATGCGACGCCCCAGTATCAAATAACACTCTAACTGGAACACCACAAATGGAGAGAGTACCCTGAACCACCACACTCTTTCCTTTCTCTTCAGCAGTAGGAGCTTTCGAAGACGATGGAACAGCTCCCAAAGCATAAGCTTGCACAATCTGCTTGTCCTTCCTTGGTTCTGGACAATTCTTCCTTATATGTCCCGACTTGTCACAGTTATGACACTTCATTGGCACCTTCGGATTCTTACGATCCCTAGATAAATGGCCCTTCTGCTGACAATTGAAGCAGGTCACTTCGCCTTTCGGCTTCTTCTGACCATCCTTACCCTTTTGCTGTTGCTGCTTCCTCTTCTTATTTCCACCCTGCTGTGGTTTAGACTCCTCCTTGGTCACAGCAACAACATATCCTTCCTTAGGAAACAGACTCTCATGCCTGAGAGCTTTCTCCACAAGCTTCTCAAATGAATCGTCCAAATGATCCACCAACTGCCTCCCAAGATAACTATCCAAGCCTGTCACAAACTTCTCATTCTTCTGATAAGCAGATTCAATATACGACCGGGCATACTTGGACAAAGCTTCAAACTCAGAAACTTACTCAAGAACTGGTCTTCCTCCTTGCTTGAGCTCCACAAACTTCTTGAACAGAATAGACTTCTGAGCTGTAGAAATGAACTTAGCTTCAAATCTGGCTTGGAATTGCTCCCAAGTAATCTCTTCCTCCGAAGTGTTAATGGTGATAGAGTTCCACCAATCAGAAGCTCTTCCTTGAAGCTGCCTTGATGCCAACTTCCTCTTAGTTGCATCATCGATTCCCAAATCTCCAAAAATCCTTCTACAAGCATCTATCCATCTTTGGACCTCAATAGTTGATTCTATTCCCAAGAAAACCTTTCCTCCAAGAGCAGTATAGTCCTTACACAACTTAGCAAAATCCACCGGCTTTGGAGTTTGGACTTGAACTCCAACATCAACTGATGTCCCCGGAACTGGTATCCTTCTCATGATCGAAGTCATCATAGCTTCAAACATAGCAACATAATCAGCAGTCCCTTCTACGGCACGGCCTTCCCTAGCAGCTGGTCTCCCTCTTCGACTCATCCTTAATATCTATAAAAAGGAATGATTAGCACACCTAGAGAAACAACTGCATAAAGGATTCAAACTCTACTAAGCTACTATATTATATATAGTAGTCATCAATCAAAATTACAATTACGTCTCTCATACGTAGTTACGTCAGCGAGCGTTGGGTAAAATTGATTAACCAATGCTCTGATACCAAATGTGACGACCGCCCATGACCCCTGCACCGAATCTAGAGAGAGTTGCGCTGTAAAGTGTCCCAGGCGACCATGGACGATTGCCAGGGTAAATTAAAACAGCGGAATCTATCGTATTACTCACAGCGCATGGACAAAATACAATAGAATATATATATAGTGAAGCTTCACAGAATAGAATCTCATCAATAAAACTTCATAATATTTGAATACAAACATCTGAATAGTCAATACAACAAGCCTCACTAAATAACACTCAGAGAATACAAAGCAGCGGAACATCCAGTACATATAGTAAGAAAGAAACAATATGCAATACTCCAGCTTGTCTTCGATATCAGCACTGTGGAAAGCTAGAACAGCACCTGTCACCTGCTACCTAGTCTGCCCGTCCCAAAATGGACGAACAGCCCAAGGAAATAAGAATTAAAACATAAAGCCTTGAGTCAGACAACAGTCTTAGTGAGCAGTAAATTAACTAACAACATACCAAAAGAGCATAAAGGAAAAAGGAATAGGAATACAACCCTCCCACTCCACCTCTTTCTACAGTGATAGCCCCCAGACACACACTCAGTAGAAGCAAGCATAGCAAAGCATACAATTTAAAGTAAAGCAATTATCACTCGAGTCAAGAGCGATGCTTTCCAAGTACAAACCCCCAAGGCCTAAACCAAGATCAGATAAGCACCTAGAAACTACCGCTCTTGAGACCGAATGACGATACAACCAAACATCCATGACTCTGGCTATCACTGTTAACATTGCTTTGATATCATCGTTAATTGAATGACCGGCTCATTCTTTCATCCGTCCATCAAGGGCTAATGGAAACCCCAGTTCTAGACATAACTCTGCACATCATCGTGATCCGTGCCTAGGACTATCGAATCTGCCCAGAGTACTTGACTACCGAAATCAGTAGCCTTCAGGGACTATCGAATCTGCCTAACGTACTCTTGCTTTGAGCATGCTAGAACCTTCAACAACGATGATATCTCAGCCTTCTAGTCATCCTCCTTGACGACTATTTCCATACTAGCTCAAGCGCCTCTCGAGCAAACCATTATCCCCAAACTCGAACCATATCACCGAGTTATCAACATGCTTGGAATGATCCCGTCTGGATTAGACCAAGACTACCTCATATCATACTTCGCCTCATTATCAACATAGCAAAGTCTCATCTCAACATCATCATCAAATCTATCCATATGAGCTTCATCATCTGCTACATATGCCACGTGCAGCTTTTCCAATTGAAGAGCCTTTCCCTTAGCTTTTGAATCGTCTTCAGTCTAAATCAAATCATCAATCATCTAATTCATAGCAATCAATCAAATCAAACATTAATCCAAGTAATCAAGCATTCAAATATATTCTAACTAGACAATATTAACAATAATGGCAATTTCGTAAATAAATAGTCGAAAGTCTAACAAGCATGAAAACATGAGAATTATCTCTACAACTTGATGAATGAACTTGCATAGGCTAATCAAGTAGTAAAATGGTTGTCAAATCATCATGAACAATGAATCTATATGGATCTATACTTAGGTTTACAAAAATGTATGGAAATCACGACTTTAACACCAAATCGAACCAATAATCCGATATACTCCTTTGGATCCGTGTGAGAGATAATCACCACTCACCAATTCACCTAAACAACCCAAAAGCAACACACTTCAGATCTGGACAGCGAAGGATCTAGCTCGATCTAACACGAATCCGCTTCAAACGATGAAATATCTCTTCGATGGATGAAGATCTTCAATCTAAGCTCTTGAATCTTCAATTTGATCTTCGATATGGATGGAAGGAATCACTAGATTAGAGTGGAGAAAAGAAGTGAAGAAGCGTAGAAGTCGAGCTCTCAAAATGTCAGAACTTCATCGCTTCGAAATCCGGATCCCAAAAAGTGAGAAATGGACGAGTATTTATAGTTGAAATTCCTTAACTCGTCTGCCTTCTTAGGTCGTCTCTGACTTAAGCCTCCCTCCGCCTTACGACCTATGACTCAACAACTAACTCCTAAGTCGGTAACGACTTAACACATAGCATATGCGTGCCTACGACTCAACTGAGACGCGACCTAACAACTTAACAGTGTTGCGACTTAAGCTTCTCCGACCTACGACTTAACATGCGCGCGACCTAATACAAGCGCGCAACTTAACTGTTGCCGACCTAACAGCTTAATTGGGTATACGACATAACAACAGGTGCGACCTAATTGTATATACTTCCTCGTGACCTAACCACTCAACCGAGTTACGACCTAACTAAACATGTCCAAGCGACCCAACGACTCAATAACCATGCGACCTAGTAACAGCTCCGACCTAACACACCCACGCAACCTTACGACTTAACCAAGCTACGACTTAACTTCCTTAGGTCGTCGCCGATCTACCCCTTAGGTCTTTAACTCGCCAAAACTCTTAAGTCGTTAGCTCTTATGCCCTTAACTCTTAGATCGGTCACTTACTTGAGTCGCCCAATACCTTAAGTCGGCTACGACCTAAGCTTCAACATAGAATCTTACGACCTAACTCTTAGGTTGTCTACGACCTAACCACGCTAACTACTGGTTCTCCTTAGGTCGCTGCCGACCTATCCCTTAGGTCGCTCAAAACCTTAACTCGGTCAGTTCCTTAAGTCGTCTACTATCCTAAGTCGTCTCAATATCTTAAGTCGTATACTTCCTAAGTCGGTCACTCGACCTAAGCCACCCCATACGACCTAATTTCCCAACGACTTATTCCAATGCCTAGGTCGCTTCAAACCTTCCTTCGACCTAAGACTTAGACTCTAGATGACTTATCAACAATGCGATCAATTGTCAACTATTTTACGATGTTTCGATCCGTAAAAATACGGGTCGTTACATGAATTCTATTTCTTGAGATCAAATGTAGATTTGCCTTGAAATTCTGCATCGGTCTAATTCTTGAAGTCACGGTCGACCCGGTTAAGGTTTCCCATGATTTATATAAACTTATCAATCTTCCTACTTTGTTATTTAATCATCATATCTTTGTTTCGAGCTTATCTTCGAATCAAAATTCTCTTTGATTTGAGTCCATCAAATTTGAAAACCTATCCTTATTTTGAAAATTCATTCCTGTATCGTCGAGCAAAGAAATGTATTTGTAAACTAATATTAAAATGTTATATATATATTGTAACATTCCCCCTTTTGACCGCCTCCAGTCGGTAATTAAACCAACTCGAAACGTTCAAAAAGACGAATTGTTATTTAGTTTATAAGGTTTAAACAGAATCAGCCACAGAAACACATATAATAACAATCAATTAAAACAAATGAGAATTTATTTCATTACTATAAATCTTTTTATATACATCAGAGTTTATACAATTTTAATACTGATACAGCGGAATATCTTAAAATACAATTTTCTTCTGAAACTAAAAATGGTTCTTTACTCTCTCTCTAACTTCGCTGCTCGAAAATCTTCAAGCTGTAAAAATACTCGGTCTGACCCGAGTATTATATTCAAAAGAAAATAATACACAGGTCAGTCTAATTCAAACCAGTTTATTAGTGCATATAGGCAATAATAATTTAAATAGACGACAGTCACAATAATTCTCGTCTATCCGACTCTTTAAACAAAGAAACCGGATAACGAAAATTTTAACACTAAACAGTGTTAAACAATAAATCAACAGATTTAAATCATCAACAGAGATAAACAGTGTTATTGGCTGCCGTACACGCTCGCGTGTACAGCCTCGCCAAAACCACATACGAAATATGAAACAAATCAAACACAAGGTCAAACCCAAATATACAGACAGGTTCAACTCAGGTATTCAAAGTCACATTACTCAACACAAGGTCAAAGCCATCGGATTCAACTCAGGTGAAACAGTGGAGACATGAAATGTTGAGGTAAACAGGCTACAGCATCTATGCACATATATGAAGGCAGCAAATACAACAAATTCCAGTCAAACATGCTACAGAACTAACCAACATAACTCAAGATGGACATGAGGCACCAAACAGAGAACAGTGCAACAGCTCGATACAGTAGCAACCACAAGATGGCAACTACAAACAACTGACTATACAAGAACAGGAGTGCAGACTATACAATAGTCAAAAAAAATGAAACAGTGATGAAACTCAAAAATGCAGACGACCAAATATGCAAACCAAATGATAGCAATGACCGGATAGAATATCATAGGTGAAGTGTTATCAGGTTGAAGACATATTACAGTAACAATATGAATGCAGTAACAACCACAGGTATGAATGTAGCAACATGACCAGACAATGAACCAACAAGCTACACCAAAAATGGCAATGGTGAAGTCATGGCACAAAATTGAACCCAACATGACAGCACACAATGTTTAATTGAGTAAGGAACTATATATATAGGTCTACACGACCCTTAAAATTGACAGTTAACTTCTTCATGCTATGAAACAAAGTCACACTCACAAATTTTTTTTTTTTACAAGGTTGCCTAAACAATTAAAGAAAGTGTCAGGCTATAGATAAGTACAAGACAAGACTATTATTTCAAAAGTAAGCTATCAATATAAAAGTCAGGCTTTGAAACTAGAGCATGGAATTTTCGAAACTTATGTTGTATTGTTAAATAAAACTTACCATCAGAAGTTTTAAAACCAAATTCTATGTGAATTTCCAAGGCCTCAAAGCAATTCAAGAAGAAGTACATTGCCTGAAAGTAAGCAACACAACCTGACAGCCCAAGACTCAACTTTATCCATTCATCCATACAAAAGCAAGTAGAATAAGGCAGCATACCACACAACCATGCAAATGAAACCAAATAATAACGACCGTACAATGTAACAGTGCAACAGACATGCCTGCATATTAACACTCAAACAACTAACTTTAATATCATCAAGGTACCATAGCAGTTTTAGATTCAAAAAGGATAGTTTGCTCACAGTGTTCTTAAAACTTGGATCTTGCAAATTCAAACATAAATTGTTCAAACATCAAAACTTAAAGGAGGTTGAGGGGTGAGATTTCAATTTTTTTTTTTTTACTTATCCCATGTCTGTAAACAGCGATCAAGAGTATATACAGGCATGCCATTCGAAATTTTATTTTTTAAACAACATACAGAAGTTTCACAAAAAATGACCGAAGGCCAATATAATCAATTTCCAGGTATTTGAAACGAGTGAACCAGTCAATGATACCGCAACAACATAAGCAAGCAAATCATGGAACCGCAGTATCAATGTCAATATATAAGAAAACTGTAAGTGTAGACTCGCCGATACATGCATACACACATACAAATGTATATATGCACATATATAAAGTCATATCTAATTAGTCAAGCAGTTACAGATTAACAGTGCTTTATTTTAAGAAATCATCGTTCCAGTCAAAGAACGAAATCAAAAATCGAAATCGAACAAACAGTGATGACCAACGAAGTCGACTCCAGTCAAAGATCAAGTTTAAAGCCGAGTCCCACATTATCACAACAACAAAGTTAAACCCGAAGTCAACAAATAAAAATCAACATCAAGTTATGGCAGCAACTACTGGATCAAGGTGGAATAAAGACTACAAGGACAAGACATATATATATACATACAAGAATGTATGTATACACATGGTTTCAATGCCTATTCAAGTGCACATAAAAGTTCAAACATCCAAAAGCATTTAGCAGCAGTTTCGAAATAATCCAGACAACAAATACTTCAACTACATATACCACATATGTCGACTATGCAACAGATACATGATCGAGGATGCAGACTCAAGTACGTCCATCATGAACTTGAAGACATTATCAAGTTAATGCCATAGTTCAATAAAATCTCAAGCCAAAGCCGAAACAAACATTTTTCCAAAATAGTTTTCACGAAAATTAAATTCGAAGCCATGTGACAGAATGATAAACTGCAGTTTCAATTTAAAGAAGGCCGAGCAGTGAATTTGTTTAGAAATCAATGTCAAACAGTTCAAAGAAATTGATTTAAGTCAAAAACCATGGTGAACAAGGAATCACTAAGTCAAATTTCAAAACCCAGCATCTATACAAAATCATACGACCTAGATGAATAGGTCGACGACGGTTTCAACATATATTCACGAACGAAAAAAAAAAAACAGGGATTCAAACCCAAATGATAACAACTCGAATATCTATCCAAATCAATGGCCGACAAACAAGGGACGAATCCAACAATCAAATACGAACGAAAATGGTAGAATTCGAACCCTAATACACCTGAAGTAGGAATTAGATGTGAGTAGGGGGGCTACTCACCTTTGTTCGACGAGGTCGCGATTGGAGTTGATGCCGCGGCGGTGAAGAACGAGCGAGGAAGCGGTCGCCCTTGAATTGAACGAAGAATCGAGAAATCGCCGTAGCCCTAATTTTCGTTCGCCACCATTTTTTTTGTCTTCTCGTTTGATTTAATTTAGGGTTTGAATGAGGAGAGGGGATGGGGATGTCGTGGTTTTTAACAGAAGATAAGGGAAACGTGGGGGGTATGGGCTGGTATAGGGTATGGGCTTAGGGTATGGTGTTTTATATTATTGTTTTTATTATTTCTCTTTATTCAAAATTTGTTTTGTTTACCTTCTTTACTTTGTTTTGTTTTTAAATTATCATGTTAAAATTTAGCTATGTGTATTTATTCATTTTATACAAATAAAAATTTAAATAAAGAATTTCAATCGATTTACAATTTAAATAAAATTTAACAACCATTTTACATTGCCCATTGACGAAGATTTTATCGTTATAAAAATTCTCATGACAAACTGAAATTTAACTGTCAACATAGATCGTTTATTGACGATTAAAATTTGGGTAAAATCCCGGTTGTTACAGAAATTCAAATTGAATTCAATTAAATTTTATACGCGTTTAGCCGCCATATATTCACAAACAATTCCGATATATACGAAAATTGAAAATCCAGTAATAATTCAATATTACGGACCCAATGGAACTTGTTTCGTCAAATTCCGAGACTGTGCCTCGGAAGACTATTTTTAAATTCGATTTCAAACGATACAATTTCAAAACTGAACAAATCGTTTTCAAATTTAATTCTGAAGCTTCTATTACCTTCAGTATTATCAATATGAATTTTCTAAGCCTTTAAATTATTTTTAACCGGCTTAATATTGAAGATTCAAATTTTATTCAACTTTCAATAGATTAAATTCAAAAATTTAATCGCCAATTCATTCTGATAATTTGAAATTCAAGTCAAATCATCGTTCAAATATTTAAAATTAATTAAATATTCTCAAATTAAATTGTTCAAAATTCAGGGTCGTTACATATATATTGTGTTGTTTGAGTTGTTGATGTGATTTGGGTTTCCGATCGATTCGTTTGATCAGCGCTATCGATAGGATCTCCAAAACACTCGAGCAGAGCAAACTGACACAATATTGTTTCAAATTTGGTAAGTAAAATTGATTTATATGATTATCTTATATATAAGTATAAATTTTTCTAAAATTAAATTGATAATGAATTTGTTGTCATAAATAATAAATAAATGAATTTATAAACTTGGTTATAATTTGATTTGGAATTTGAAATGAATTTAAAATTAGAATTTGAGAATTTAATTTCTAGTGATTTCAAGCTTTGGTTTTTATAATTTTAAAATGTGTATTATTGAAGGTATTTTCAAATAGAAACCGTTTTCAAAGAATTTTAAAATGTGAAATCAGTGCTCTTCTCTTTGTCGCTGGAAAATAATTTCGGTGATGGCGGCCGCATCATCGACATTCATTTTCGAGTTTCGAAATGGAGAAACCATTCTGTAGCTGTGCTACGGTTTGGTTTGGAAAATATTTAATTTGAATTTCTTAAGTATGACTTGATTTATATATATATATATATATATGGTATATTATTTTAAATTTAATTTGATTTAATATATATAGTATATACATAATTATTTCTAAAGGGTTTGAAATTAAACGGAAATTTAATTCTTAAAATTATGTAAAAGGATGTTTTCAATTATAAACAAAGCAAAATTTTGGATAAATATTTAAACTTGAAATAATTGAATTTGAAAATTTGATTTGTATAGTACTAAATTGCATTTCAATATAACTTACCTAAATTGTTCAAAAGTTAAAATGTAATTGGATAATATACAATATAAAATGATTTTATAAATAAAATTTGAGTAAATGTTATACACTTAGATTTTAATTATAAAAAAATGCTAATAAAGATGATAATAATAATAAGTTAATTGAATGAGATGAATATAATAAATTTTGTTCTGAAAGAATTAACAAATTGAATTAGATCAACTTATGAAAATACCTTAAATTTAAAGCAATTATTGAATATAAATTAATTTAAATTGAGATTTATATGGTTTAAATTAATTTATATGGTTTAAATATATGTAATAAGATATATTAAGTGGAATAAACTTAATAATAATTTGGAATAAAAGAATTAAATTTGTTGAATAAAATATGAGTACAATAGATGATTATACAAATTTATGATTTAGAAATTGTTAATTGAGGATGACTAGATAATAAGATAATGAATTTAGAAATAGATAGATTGATTTAACTTAAGTGAACTCAAAGGGATTTAACCAGAATGTTGGATATTAATTAGTTTAATTTGAAATTTATGTGGTTTTAAAATCAGTTGTTTATTTTGTTTTCAAAGCCATTTTTCTTTCTGGTTGGTTCTATTCTCCTACCTCCTTCCTTTTCGAGGACGAAAAGTTTTGAGTGGGGGAGAGTGTAACGACCCGTAAATTATAACTGTTTTAATAACTTAATTAGTTGTAATTTTGTGGAATTTTAAACAATAAAATTTTGAAATATAAATTTAATTTTTGGAATACGTCTGTTTAAACATAGCAACTGGTAAATTTTCATTAAATAATTTGGAAGTTTATTTTCTAGTGTAATTATTCCAATTTATATCAGTTAAAAATTGATGGTAATAAAATGTTTTCCAAACCTAAATATTTTTACATAGAAAATTTGTAAATCATCTTCTGAGTGAGACGTCATCTTTCATTTCACCAAATTTGGACATCTATTGCTCCGTCGATCTTATTTTCGACAAATTAGCAGCATTTTCGATACCGATTATCGACTTTTGACCGGATGATCATACCACTAATATCTTTATACCGTTTTGATCGTCTCGTCGTGCTGATCTCCACAGTATATTCATCTATTTGTTTTGGAGTTCGGAACACGATGAAATCGGTGAACCGATTAACCGTATCGGTATTGTTTTGACCCTTTTGAATTCTTTGACCATTCATTTTCTACTGTGTTAAACCAAACTGACATTTGCATTTAATAGTCCCAGAATTCAACCTGTGACTTTATCTTTTCCCTATGTCCCATTTTATAGGTTGGTCCATCCATCTTCTTTGGTATCTTCATTTCTTACCGGTTCATATTTCATTTGCATTGATAACTCTGTTTCCACGTTTGCAAAATCTTTCCTATTCTCCTGCAAACTCATTTTCTCCTGGCCCTCTCTTTTCCATGGCCTCTCGCAGCCTCCCTCTGCCAACCTCTCCGCCATTACTCCCTGTCGTGAAACCCTACTACCCAAAACCCAAGCCTACCGCCGAGCTTCCCTTGGCCAGCAGCCAAGGCCACCACACCAAGCACCTTCGGCCACGTATTCCTCCACCATTCGTCTTCTTCAACCCATGCTCGCGACCCCACAGCCTATCACCTTCCTCATATTTCCGCCTCTCCCATTTTCCGGGCCCACGTCACTACCACACCTCCACAGCCTTCGGCTAAAGCCGAAGCCATGGCACTCCTCACCAGCAACCCGCCTCCATTCCAGCCTTGCCGAAACCCTCTTCCTCCTTCCCGACCTCAATCTTCCTTCCACCGATTCTTCTTTGGCCGAACTCAGGCTACCACCTCCGACATAGCCCCGTTCTTCCCATGCTTCTCCTCCTTTGTGCTTTTTATAGGTGAGAATATATATATATCTACATTAGTTTATATATAATGTTATATAGTAGATAAAGTATAAAAGTTTATACAGTTTTTTTTGTGTTAGTTTTGGGTTTCGAAATATATGTTACTATATATTATCTGGTAAAAGAACTTTGAACAGGTTGTATAAATTATTATTTTTTTCTATGATGCACATAAGAGTTTATAAACTATATTATCTGATGATTGCTTCAGAGGTATATATATGAAGTTACGAATATAATGCTTATTTTATCAGAAAATTTGTTTTTTTGGTTTCCAGGCTCTCTATTACGTGTTATACGCATTTACCCTGATCTATCGTTATATAGAAGCACTTTTATAAGATTTTTCTCTGTTGCTTATAAAGTTTATAAACCGTGTATGATCTGTATATATATATTAAGATGTGAAGTATATGTTATATAAATTTGTGTATAGCTAATATGTTTTACAATTTATATATATATGTATGTTGTATGGTTTATAAAGTGATCAAGGTACAAAAGTTGATACAGTTTATTCTATTGTTTGGTTTTGGCCCTCTGTTATATATATATGGTAAGTGTTTGAATAAAAAAAGAGTATGAGTATAGATATAAAGTTTGTCTATATATAAAATGATAGCTTATAATGGTATTATATATATATTATACATTAGTATATATTAGTTTATATATATGTTAAATTGTTATCTTCATACACTGCTACTTCATATTTTATATATATGTGTTACATGCTGCTTGTATATATTTTTTTTCGTGCTGTTGAGTATATAAATTTTGTTGTTTCGTATTATATATATGGGTATGGGTATGTTTAAAGAAGTAATGATGTTAACGTGTATATAAAGATTTGTTTATATGTGTTTTGTTCATCTTATTTAATATTGTTTTTTGTACGTCTAAGATCTGCGTGAGACCTATATGGGCTGGG
The DNA here is from genome assembly GCA_030737815.1 of Allium fistulosum. Classification (NCBI taxonomy): domain Eukaryota; kingdom Viridiplantae; phylum Streptophyta; class Magnoliopsida; order Asparagales; family Amaryllidaceae; genus Allium; species Allium fistulosum. The sequence goes on from CM060907.1 coordinate 860,858,094, forward strand.
AAGTTGTACTGTTGGTTTTACGCATGCATATATTTATATATTGTATAGATGTATCGGTTTGAAGTATTTATTTTCCTCAGATGTTTTACTTGTAACAGTTATATGTGTACCAATAATACATTTACTTTTAAGTGGTTATGATCTATTTCATATATATATTAGTTGTATATGTTGGATTTTATAAAGTATATTCATGTTAGTTTATAAATATTTATACAGTTAGTATGTATACATTTTATTAATATAATATGTTTAAAATATATATTGTAGAGATTTTGGGTATGTGTTTTCTTCATTTAAAAAAAAAATAGGTTTGAGAAAAGTATATTCTTTGACGTGAATTTAAATGTTATATGTAAATATGTCAGTTTGAATATGTATTTAAAATTGAATATTTGTTTAAGTAAATTAATAATATATATATATATATATATATAATTGTTGTCTTTATCAAAATGATCCTAATTGTTTCATCGATTCCTTATCTATCAGCCCGTCCGTCAAATTCGTGTCAATCTAGCTTTGAGTTGGAATTCGTGGTTGGATCCGTAGCTCAATTCATTGTCTATCCTTTAACCTCGAAAGGTGAGCAATCACTCACAATTAATGTTCTTTTATTTATTAAATTTGATTTCAATTGAAACGACAATTGAAATATGCTGCTGATAGTTAATTACATTGTTATATATGCTATTACCTATATCAGTTCACCTATGACATCTGACACCACTATCTGTTATTTATAAAATAATAATTTAGTTTGGTTGATAATGATTGATTGTTTGATGTTGACATTGGACGTTAAATTGTTAATGTGTAAGTGATAAATAATTTGAAATTGAAATTGACGTAGGATAGTTAGATTTGATATATGCTAAATTTGATTAGATGACATCTGCATAATATGACCTTATTTAAATGTTAGATTAATTGACACGTAGAAATTTGGTTATGTACACCTTGAACCATTGAATGTATGTTGTAAAATTGATGTAGTATGAAATTGGATAATAGATATCAATTGAAGAACCGTATAAATATTAGTGTAATAATCTTTAATCTACATGAAATGATAGTGTAGATTCTAGAAATAATTATATTAATTTGCACAAACAACAATGTGAATTAATACGATTATTTCGGGATTATTTGAATGTACTATTGGATTGTTGTCGACGTTTGCTATTGCTTGTTTATTTACTTTGACACCATCCCAGTTATCACACTGCAAGTTCCCTTTGCTATGCTTTGATTTTTGAATTGAAATGGAATCGGGTTGAATGATAAATACCCAAATTTAACTTTGACTTAGGATCGAGAACTAAATAAAACCCGATTGGTCAATAAATTTGATTTAAAAATAAAATGAAGATTTTATTTGAATAAATAATATGGTTTTGAAACGAAGTTGGAAATTGAAATTTAATGAAAGGAAATTTTAATAATTAATAATCTGAATCAAACATTAACATAGTAGTTGACGAAAGAACATTGTTTTAAAATTCGGAATTATTAATAATTATGTTGAAATTATTTAATAATTGAGTTTTGAAATTATTAATAACTAAGTTTGAAATTATTTAATAATTAAGTTTTGAAATTATTTAATAATTAAATAAGATTGAATTATTTAATAATTAAATAAAATTGAATTCTTTATTAAGTGAAATTGAACTTGTTGAATAAGTGAAATTAAGTTTCTTTATTAATTGAGTTTTGAAATTGTAACTAAGTGAATAAATAAGTGAAATTGAATTTCTCTAACAAGAAATAAAATGTGTTTTATTGAAATTATTGTAAGACTTGAAATGTAAAGAATTGTATTTGATGAATTTAATTTAATGCAATTTGTAAGTTTTGATACAATGGAGTTGAACTTAAATAATTGATTTAATGGATTGGAAATTAAATAGAAATTGTTTTGGATGAAAAATTTACTTAATGAATACTGAATAAAATCGATAAATGAATTTAAATCGATTTGAATGCTAAATTAAATTAATTTAAATGATTTCAGAATGAAACTTATATACGAACTTGAATCAATATTTGAATTGTTTTACATAAAAATTGGAATTGAATTATAAGATTTTGAAATGGTAATTTGGAAGTTTTGAAATGTAAATTATGGAAATTGTTTAGAAAGACAAATGAAATGTTGGTTTAAAAATTTTTAATTGAAATTGAAATTGATTTGGTTTTGAAATAAATAAACGACCAATCGGTGTAATAATTACGAAAGTTATTAAAGAGACCGGAATCGGTTAGGGACATACTCACTGTCTAAACCGAAAACCACTTTAATAAATACACGCGGAGTGTGATCCAGAATGAAGTGGTTGGAATGATGTACGTGATGATTGAAGAAAGAGAACGATAATGGATAACCTTGACACTTGTGTCAAATTGGAAATGACTAAAACAGGAGCCGTGCCGGGCCAAATGGGGTCAGCTACCTTGAGTGAACACACTTCTTCGAAAACTACTCATTACTTGTTATCGATTGGTGCACCCTCGAAATTTTGGGAGTGTTGTTTTGCGGTGTTGCGATCGCTGCGGTGATGCGTTCTCACCAGTCCGGATCAGGCAAACGGTAGTTTCACTACCATGGGTATTGCCTCATGTGCCTTGTCATACTTGTATCCCTATATACACGACCACTACGATTTGTTTTGTGTTATACCTATGGAGTACTCCCTAATATCCCACTAGTTTACGGTGGAGTTTACAGTGCTGTATAGACTTTAACACTTATATAAAATGTGTTAAGGGGGATAAATGGTAATGCCTTAACACTATTTTGATACTTTATATTACTGATAGGCATTATCTACTTATCGTACACTACTACATAGTAGATAGTTTAACGGATCCTTAAAGGGTGGTTATTCCAAACATCCTTTGAGTTACTTGTATTTCAGTTGCTATTTTACTTGAGTTGGATTTACTGATATAAGAATGTTAATCCTGACTCGAGTGTTTTGTGTTTTGCTTTACGCTCGGGTCAGACTGAGTGTACCAGTATTCGAGACTCACCTTTGGAGTTGGAGCTTCGCTTGGAGATCCAACTATCTATCCAGTTTCATATATCCAGTTGATTCTAGTGATGTATTCTGATATTGTATTTGATTATTATATTCGAGACATCTGTTGTACCTTATTTAACTCTGATATGTATATAGTAGCTTCATGAACTACTATCTTTTGTTTCCGCTGCATTTATTACTCTGTGTCTGTAATCTGTGATTATTTTATTTACTGTATATGTTCAGTTTTGCCAAATTTAAATTAATAATTCGGTATTTTGAATTATTCAAGTCCGACATGTGCGGATGCGAATGGTCCAAAATAGCGGGTCGTTACAGTTGGTATCAGAGCTTTGGTAGCTCTAGGCAAAACTTAGCATATAAGGTAAATGTATTTACAGAATCACTTTCATTCGAGTTCAATCTCTTTCTTTTTACTCGATTCCTTTGAATTTTTGGAACGTTCCCTACGGTTCCAAAATCCATTCGTGTCCCTCATTATTCGTCTTCTAATTCCGGAGTATCCCATAACTTTACTTTGAATGATCCTTATAATGAATCGGTGGTCTCGCCAAACATCGAATGATTTGTAAAGGGGTGAAACTCCTTTACAATAGGCAATGTAATAACCCGGATTTTTGAAAACATCTGTTAATTGATAATAATTGGATTAATTAATAAAAATACTGAATTATAAATTTAACAACTGAATCTAATCGTAAATATTTATGTTTTGATAAATATTTATTTGATCATATCTTAATATAATCACTTAAAAATCGACAAAGTATTCTTTTAAAAATAAGTAATGATGATTGTTTATATAAGAAACTTATTTAAATTAGACAAAATTGTTTATATATGTATTTATTTAGAATAGATCTTGAATTGGATTTTTAATGGAATTTAAAGGATTTAATTTGAATTTGAAATCTAAAAAAAAAAAGAAAGAAAGGAAGTATATCTTAAATATATGTTATATTGATTTGATCAAAAACATAAGTTATGTATAAATAAATGTTTATATAAATTCACATGTATATTTTCAAAAATCTAAAGCATATTTATATAAAATAAATACACATTATATTCATGTGAATATTACATAATTACTTATTCATAACTTAAATAAATAAGAAAGTAACATTTGTAAATTATTAATTAAACATTAAAAACACTTGTAAACTTATTAATATATGTTAATGACAATTGTAAACAAGAGTGTATATGTGTAAGATAATTAGAACTTAAGGGAACAAGTGTCATTCTCTTGAAAAGTTGAATTTAAAATTTAATTGTAAAATAAGAACAAGAGTTTTAATTTTTAGCAAATTTCTTTCTTCATTTTCAAACAAAAAAATGTAATACAAACCAAAGATCAGAAGAATTGAATACAAATCTGAAAGAAACAAAGATCAAAAATGAAAGAAGATAAAATCTGGAAATCAAATCAAAGAAGAAAAACTGGAAATCTGAGGAAATGAAAGCAAATTCAACATCAGTTTCAAAATCTTCAAATGCAATCAGATAAGGGAGATAAATTTCAGATTTTAAATTCAACAAAAGCAGAAGAATAGCAAGTTAAAAATCAAACAAGCCTGGGAAAACCTGGTCTCTGTTTCATAATAAAATGGTGAGCAAACTTTATCTTTTAAACCATATTTTCTTGATTTTTATGCCTGTGATGATAATAATTTGAAATATTGTATGAATGTTTATATATCTGCAAGATTTTATGTGCTTCTATGTATGAATTGAGGTATGCATGTTTGTGTTATGTATATGCACCTCTGTTGTTCTTCAGACAAGTATCATTCATAGAAAGAAAATCATACCTCAAAATATAAAACGATTTAGGCTTCAATCTCTAAATGAAAAGTTATGAGAACTATGTAATACAAATTAAAAAAATAAAAACAAGCAGAATTATTAAGCAGTTGTCTGGAAATTGGGATTTATAGTATAAATTCAAAAATAATCAAAAATTTGATGTTCATAGTTGTGTGTTTTAATTATACGATCTGATTAGTTTTGCGAAAATATGAATTTAGATATAGAAATCATAATTTTTAACATTGTGAATTTCGAGATATCTTGAGATGATCGTTGTTGGGTTGTTCATCAAATCCTGACGAACGTCGATGAATTGAGGATCGTGCCTCTGGGCAAAGATAGCTGGAAGGATGTAGAATTGAGGAAAAATGGTGGAAGTATTGATTGATCATCATTGCGTTGGCAGTGGATCCTAGAAGGGTTTCGAGTGGGTTTTAAGGCGAGGTCAGAAACGTGGTCACCGTGGTGTCTCGGAGGGATCGAGCTTCACCAGAACTTGGGAGATGATAGTGTGAAGGCTATCGAGGATGTGGCCGGAGTTCATGATGATCTGGTAGTCGTAGGCGGCGGCGCGGAGTGGTTTCATCGATCGAGTTTGGGTTCCAGGCACTCGCAGTTGTTCGTTTTCGATTTGCCGAGTCGATCGATGATCTGGAAGTTCGTGACGATTCAGGGGAAGATCGCTGGCTTGTGGATGGTCGAAGCATTGGACGGAGTTGGCCTGATCGCGTGTGCACGTGCACTCGTGTATGTTGTTGTCTGGGTTGTTCGTGGTATTTGGGGAAGAAAGATTTATATCGAGTAAAACTCGAAGTAGATAAGGGGTTGCCTCGAAGTAGCTGGAGATTGTGAATGACTCGGTGGGGTCTTCGGGTTTTTAAAGTTTTTGCTCGGGTTTGATTTGCTTTGGATTGTACAGGTTTAAATTTTGTAAAGAAGAATCAAGATTTCCAATTTAAAGGCAAGTTCTTTCCTAAATAAATGTAAATCAAGTTTCAAGAGTATTTAATTGGATATATTTCCAAATTTAAAATGTTTAAAGTTGTTGATTTCAAAGGTAATTAACTAAAGTAATTAATGAGATAACTAAAGGTTAATTACTATTGTAATTAAGAATAATTACCTAATGGGTAGTTAGTAGATAGTTAATGAACTAGAAGATGAATCATTAACTAGAGATTAAATGATTTATTGATTTTAAGTTAATTAATTTGTCTAATTAATTTAAAATAATCATTTATAAATTTATTAAGTATAATTACTTAGAGAAGTAATTAATGAATAATTACTTAATGTAATTAAGTAAAAAGGGAAATAATGTATGGAATTAATTAAGGATTAATCCCTTAGTATAATTAATTAAAGGGTTAGTTAATATAATTAATTGTTGGTTAATTAATAATGTGATTAATTACTTGTTGAGGTAATAAATTAAAAGAGTAACTAATTAATGAAGTAATTAGAAGATCATTAATTAATTAATGGAAGTAATTATAGATAATTATTGAATGGTTAAGGATAATTAATCTATAATCAAGGTTTAATTACTTAATGAAATTTAAAAAGTAATTAATCAAGAAAGATTAATTAAGACCTAGAGAGTAAGTAATTAATTAATTTGAAATTAATTAATGTTAAGTAAGATGGATTAAGGTAATCCAAGTAATTATAGGTTAGAAATTAAATTAATTTGAGATTAAATTAATTAAGAATAAATCAACTTGTTATGGATGGTTGAATAATATTGGGTTACTTGGATTGATTTTATCTCTGATGGGTAATTGTGATGCTATGTGATATAATATGTTCGGGTGGAACTGTGATAATATGGATTATCTATCTGTAATGGAATCGCTAGTGTAAATATGTTACTCTGAATAAATTGATTTGTTTTCACTTAAACAACTTGGATTTAAGATGACATTGGTTTCGAAGAGACAGGGGTCGGGTATCAGTAAATACCCGAAACCACTTCGATTTGAATCTTCTATAATTCTTTATAGATTAATATGTGAAATCAATAGGCCGGTTTTTGGGATAATATGGACCAATTAAACTAAGTTGGATACTTAGATATTGTTTGTGAAAATAAGTGTTGACGATATAAGTAGTTTACTTATAGTAAAGTATGAGTTACCCGGGTTTAAATAAGTTCTATACATTGAAATTTCATGTTAGATGAGTTACTCACGCTGGTTTCCAGCCTGACCCGGGTGTTACTTTGTTGTAATGCTCGGGTCAGACCGAGTATTACAGATTTCAGGTAAGGACGTTCTGGAGCTCAGGAGGCGAGCTGGATGTCAGGAACGTATGGAGTATATTCCGTTGTGATATTATAGTTGTCTGAGACATGTTAACTTTAACTGTCTAGTACATTTGTGAATGTTGTAACTCTGATGTATTAAAATGTAATTAACAAATACAGTTTTCTTTGTATAACTGATATTATTATTTGTTATTATATTTAATCCGCTGCGAATGTGAGATGTTGTGTTCTCTGTTCTTCTTTCTTCTTTCTGTTTCTTTCTTCTATCTCTTTCTCTTTCTTCTAACTATCTGGAATTTTCGAGTTCGAAAAATCCCGGGTTGTTACAGTTGGTATCAGAGCGAGGTTAAGTGAGAACCTTGGCTCTGGTGGGATCACTCATTAAGGATAGGGTCAATAGTACCCTAAGATGAGTTGAGTGTATATATATATATGTATGAGAGCGTACTTGTTATTTTCTTATATAAAGGTTTTAAAATGGTTTTAAAAATAAATTATTTTTATATAAGTTTATCTTTTGATATATATAAAGAAATAATTTTCTAATTATTAAATATATTAAAATATATTAAAGAAATTGGTTGTTGAATCATTGGAACTAAATAAAATAATAAGAATTAAGTGGTAATACAACCAAATTGAAATTAAATGAAGATAAGTTTGAAATGGATCCAAACTGAAATAAAAATCTTGAGTTTATAAAAGTATTTTCAGAATAAAGATAATAGCGAATTGGTTTCTAGATATGATAATCTTAGTTATTATCATATATGATTGTTGTATTTAAAAATGAAATGTTTAGGGAAGTAAACATTTAGGTGAGTATGAATTATAAAAATTGAATTGGAGATAATTTAAAAATTGTGAAATTTTAAATCTAAATCTAGAAAACTTGAAATTGTTTTAAAGAAATTTGTTTGAATTAAAACCAAAGGTGGTTTAAAAATTTAAGGTATAACTGGGTGTGTAAAGGAAATAAATATGTATAAATGAGGATATACATAATATCAAAGATGCTTTGAAATAACTCTAAGTGTTGAGTTTTAAATTTTTCCTAGGAATGTGATATGAAAACCCAAAGTAAAGTAAGTTTTTAAACTTAAAAGGGGAAAGACTATTAATCTGAAGTTTAAAATTTGAATGGGAATTCAAATTATGTAAAGTTGACCGGATTAAATAAATTTAACTTGGAGGAAGTTAAATAAGTTTGAATAAATAACTTGAATTGGAAATTTCAAGATGAAATTTAAATTTAACTTGGGTAGTTAAATGGTTAATTTAAATGGGAGTTATGAGTAATCTCAAAATGGGTTTGAGATCTGGAATTGAAAATGGATAATAAATTAGAATTTGAAATTTAATTGTTTTTGAATTCTTATTTGAACTTTATAATAAGTTAAGTAAAGATAATTTTAAAATGAAATTTTGGAATTTGGATTCAAAATAAAATGGTTTAAAGATTTAAGTTGTTAAATTAAAAATAAAGGGTTGGATTATTAATTTAAAAATAAAGGTTAATTTGATTTAAGGGGTTAAATCAACATTTAAATTTTTTAACTCGAATTTATATAATTCGAGATGGTTTTAATTTGAGATTTGAATAGAATTAGTTCAAATGGAATTTGATTTGAATTAATTAGAATTGTGATTAAAGTTGAATAAGATTAAAAATCAAATGGAATTTGATTTGAAATTTGGAAAGGAATTAAGATTAATTCAACTTGAATTGGGATTAAATCAATTTCAATAAAAATTGAAGTATTGAGTCAATTTAAATGGAAGTGGAAATTTAAATTGAATTAATGGGAAATTAATTGGAAATGGAGATTGGGAAACTAAACAGTTTGGCTCTGGATTATTTTCAAATTGTTTTAATACAAATATATTTTTCCAAATTATTTACTATACAATCTTTCTTTTTAAACTACAAACTATCTTATACTTATTTTACAATTATTTGGAACTATTTAACTATTTTGAAACTGTTTATAAACTAATTACTATTTTTCAGTTACTTATATCTAATCACTAACTATTTTGCAATTATCTAACTATTTTATACCTACTTAACTATTTTACAGCTATTTTACAAACTAATAACTTTTTTTTTTCAACTACTTATCTATTTTAAAACTTTTTCAAGCTATTTTTTTTTTAATTGGTCAGAGTTCAAACTGTTTGTAATTAAAGTAATAACTCAATTGGAAATGGAAGCAATTGAGAATAAGTAAATGGAATTAAAGAAAATGTGAATAGAAAAGAGAATTGATTTGGCTAATAACCAATAAGATAAATACGTAGGATATACGTATATTATTCTATTCGCATAGTGATTTGATCCAGATTCGAACACAGAATTTCGAGATAGTATTATCGATCCGAGTTGGGATTTTTCGTTCGATTTTCGACGGCGAACCTGGATATGGATTGTTGATTGGTTCTGGATATTCTCTATCATAGTTGTGACTATGCAAGGAGAATGACGGTTTCTGATCAGGAAACCAGATCTGAGTCCGCACTAGGAAGTCGGGTGGACGATACTAGTTCGGAAGTGAAATTGTGTGATCGATTGGGCGATCAGATTGATATTGTGTACGGATGATATGTGTACATCGTACGGATTTGAATGAAATTGATATTGAAGATTTGTGGATAAGAACTGTAAAATGGTTTTTGAAAAGAAATATGGTTAATAACTTTATAAAAAAATTTATCAAATGTGAATATTTGATTTAGAATAAAATAAAGTTATATATCCTTGTTATATAAGGTAAATCTTCCCTTGTTGAATCTATTGCCAGAAGAAAAGGGTTTTGGAAGTATTTGAAGTATAAAAGAGTTTTATACAAGTTTGAAATAATCCAAAGATTTTCAAAGTTATATATATATCTATATATATAAAGGATTTTATGGGAATGATTTTGGAAAAGGTTTTTGGAACCTATGGATTTTGGAAAGGGCTTTTGATTTTTGAGAAATCAATTTTGGATTTTGGAAAGCCTAGTTTGAGAATTATCGATTTTGGTAATCGATTTTGTGTAAAGGAGATTTTGATAAATCATAAAGGGTATGATTTGAAAATACTATAAGTATATAGTATAAAGTGTTTTGAGAATAGCTCTGGGAAAAAAGGCGCTTCCTTGAAATGAACTTCTCAGGAGTACCACTGGGTGGTACTGCCTTGAGCCCAAGGGGGGGTTTCTAAAGTTGATCCTGTGAGGAGTCCGGACAAAACTAGTTCCTGAGGATTATTTGTGTAGCGAAAGTCGAGGGGCTGGTGCCCACAGAGGCATTTGAGTTATGCTGTGACAACAATTTAACTCAATGTCACTGCGATCTACTGCAGACCATAGCGAAAGTCACGTGTGCCGCTGAGAGCCAACTGTCTACGTTTGATTTTATATCGGTAGACTGTGACACTATGGTAACATAGAGAAAGTCGTTTGTGCCGCTGAGAGCCAACAGTCTGCGTTTGATTTTATATCGGTAGACTGCGACCTATGTGGGAGAAGTTTCATTTTGACAGCGAAATCGTGTGTGCCGCTGAGAGCCAACAGTTACATGGACTTTTGCTGCGACGGCAACGTAACCCTGGATGTAACTGCGATCTGTTGTGGGTTCCATGCTGTTATCAGTTACATGGACTTTTGCTGCGATGGCAACGTAACCCGTGATATAACTGTGACCATGGATGGGGGTGATGATTTCCAGAGCATTCTCACCAAGGATATTTCCTCTATTTTCAAACTGTTTCTATATTTTCATAAATTATTTTCCAATTATTTTCACTGGGTGTTGAAAACGGATTTACCAAGTACTGATAGATTTTCAGTCTTACGCTTGATCAACGTATGACCGAATTTCTGTGAGAACAAGGATGGACTGTTTGAGACATCGAGTTATAAAAAAATATTTTTATAAAAACTATTTTGATAATATTATGTAAAATTTTAAAATGTTTTGAAAAAAAAATTTTTTTTAAGAGTTAAGATGTCTAAGGAATAATTTAACTGATAATCAATATTGAATAAATTTTGGCTTCGTTCCTTTTCGAGGACGAAAAGATTTAAAGGGGGGAGGAATGTAATAACCCGGATTTTTGAAAACATCTGTTAATTGATAATAATTGGATTAATTAATAAAAATACTGAATTATAAATTTAACAACTGAATCTAATCGTAAATATTTATGTTTTGATAAATATTTATTTGATCATATCTTAATATAATCACTTAAAAATCGACAAAGTATTCTTTTAAAAATAAGTAATGATGATTGTTTATATAAGAAACTTATTTAAATTAGACAAAATTGTTTATATATGTATTTATTTAGAATAGATCTTGAATTGGATTTTTAATGGAATTTAAAGGATTTAATTTGAATTTGAAATCTAAAAAAAAAAAAAAAGAAAGGAAGTATATCTTAAATATATGTTATATTGATTTGATCAAAAACATAAGTTATGTATAAATAAATGTTTATATAAATTCACATGTATATTTTCAAAAATCTAAAGCATATTTATATAAAATAAATACACATTATATTCATGTGAATATTACATAATTACTTATTCATAACTTAAATAAATAAGAAAGTAACATTTGTAAATTATTAATTAAACATTAAAAACACTTGTAAACTTATTAATATATGTTAATGACAATTGTAAACAAGAGTGTATATGTGTAAGATAATTAGAACTTAAGGGAACAAGTGTCATTCTCTTGAAAAGTTGAATTTAAAATTTAATTGTAAAATAAGAACAAGAGTTTTAATTTTCAGCAAATTTCTTTCTTCATTTTCAAACAAAAAAATGTAATACAAACCAAAGATCAGAAGAATTGAATACAAATCTGAAAGAAACAAAGATCAAAAATGAAAGAAGATAAAATCTGGAAATCAAATCAAAGAAGAAAAACTGGAAATCTGAGGAAATGAAAGCAAATTCAACATCAGTTTCAAAATCTTCAAATGCAATCAGATAAGGGAGATAAATTTCAGATTTTAAATTCAACAAAAGCAGAAGAATAGCAAGTTAAAAATCAAACAAGCCTGGGAAAACCTAGTCTCTGTTTCATAATAAAATGGTGAGCAAACTTTATCTTTTAAACCATATTTTCTTGATTTTTATGCCTGTGATGATAATAATTTGAAATATTGTATGAATGTTTATATATCTGCAAGATTTTATGTGCTTCTATGTATGAATTGAGGTATGCATGTTTGTGTTATGTATATGCACCTCTGTTGTTCTTCAGACAAGTATCATTCATAGAAAGAAAATCATACCTCAAAATATAAAACGATTTAGGCTTCAATCTCTAAATGAAAAGTTATGAGAACTATGTAATACAAATTAAAAAAATAAAAACAAGCAGAATTATTAAGCAGTTGTCTGGAAATTGGGATTTACAGTATAAATTCAAAAATAATCAAAAATTTGATGTTCATAGTTGTGTGTTTTAATTATACGATCTGATTAGTTTTGCGAAAATATGAATTTAGATATAGAAATCATAATTTTTAACATTGTGAATTTCGAGATATCTTGAGATGATCGTTGTTGGGTTGTTCATCAAATCCTGACGAACGTCGACGAATTGAGGATCGTGCCTCTGGGCAAAGATAGCTGGAAGGATGTAGAATTGAGGAAAAATGGTGGAAGTATTGATTGATCATCATTGCGTTGGCAGTGGATCCTAGAAGGGTTTCGAGTGGGTTTTAAGGCGAGGTCAGAAACGTGGTCACCGTGGTGTCTCGGAGGGATCGAGCTTCACCAGAACTTGGGAGATGATAGTGTGAAGGCTATCGAGGATGTGGCCGGAGTTCATGATGATCTGGTAGTCGTAGGCGGCGGCGCGGAGTGGTTTCATCGATCGAGTTTGGGTTCCAGGCACTCGCAGTTGTTCGTTTTCGATTTGCTGAGTCGATCGATGATCTGGAAGTTCGTGACGATTCAGGGGAAGATCGCTGGCTTGTGGATGGTCGGAGCATTGGACGGAGTTGGCCTGATCGCGTGTGCACATGCACTCGTGTATGTTGTTGTCTGGGTTGTTCGTGGTATTTGGGGAAGAAAGATTTATATCGAGTAAAACTCGAAGTAGATAAGGGGTTGCCTCGAAGTAGCTGGAGATTGTGAATGACTCGGTGGGGTCTTCGGGTTTTTAAAGTTTTTGCTCGGGTTTGATTTGCTTTGGATTGTACAGGTTTAAATTTTGTAAAGAAGAATCAAGATTTCCAATTTAAAGGCAAGTTCTTTCCTAAATAAATGTAAATCAAGTTTCAAGAGTATTTAATTGGATATATTTCCAAATTTAAAATGTTTAAAGTTGTTGATTTCAAAGGTAATTAACTAAAGTAATTAATGAGATAACTAAAGGTTAATTACTATTGTAATTAAGAATAATTACCTAATGGGTAGTTAGTAGATAGTTAATGAACTAGAAGATGAATCATTAACTAGAGATTAAATGATTTATTGATTTTAAGTTAATTAATTTGTCTAATTAATTTAAAATAATCATTTATAAATTTATTAAGTATAATTACTTAGAGAAGTAATTAATGAATAATTACTTAATGTAATTAAGTAAAAAGGGAAATAATGTATGGAATTAATTAAGGATTAATCCCTTAGTATAATTAATTAAAGGGTTAGTTAATATAATTAATTGTTGGTTAATTAATAATGTGATTAATTACTTGTTGAGGTAATAAATTAAAAGAGTAACTAATTAATGAAGTAATTAGAAGATCATTAATTAATTAATGGAAGTAATTATAGATAATTATTGAATGGTTAAGGATAATTAATCTATAATCAAGGTTTAATTACTTAATGAAATTTAAAAAGTAATTAATCAAGAAAGATTAATTAAGACCTAGAGAGTAAGTAATTAATTAATTTGAAATTAATTAATGTTAAGTAAGATGGATTAAGGTAATCCAAGTAATTATAGGTTAGAAATTAAATTAATTTGAGATTAAATTAATTAAGAATAAATCAACTTGTTATGGATGGTTGAATAATATTGGGTTACTTGGATTGATTTTATCTCTGATGGGTAATTGTGATGCTATGTGATATAATATGTTCGGGTGGAACTGTGATAATATGGATTATCTATCTGTAATGGAATCGCTAGTATAAATATGTTACTCTGAATAAATTGATTTGTTTTCACTTAAACAACTTGGATTTAAGATGACATTGGTTTCGAAGAGACAGGGGTCGGGTATCAGTAAATACCCGAAACCACTTCGATTTGAATCTTCTATAATTCTTTATAGATTAATATGTGAAATCAATAGGCCGGTTTTTGGGATAATATGGACCAATTAAACTAAGTTGGATACTTAGATATTGTTTGTGAAAATAAGTGTTGACGATATAAGTAGTTTACTTATAGTAAAGTATGAGTTACCCGGGTTTAAATAAGTTCTATACATTGAAATTTCATGTTAGATGAGTTACTCACGCTGGTTTCCAGCCTGACCCGGGTGTTACTTTGTTGTAATGCTCGGGTCAGACCGAGTATTACAGATTTCAGGTAAGGACGTTCTGGAGCTCAGGAGGCGAGCTGGATGTCAGGAACGTATGGAGTATATTCCGTTGTGATATTATAGTTGTCTGAGACATGTTAACTTTAACTGTCTAGTACATTTGTGAATGTTGTAACTCTGATGTATTAAAATGTAATTAACAAATACAGTTTTCTTTGTATAACTGATATTATTATTTGTTATTATATTTAATCCGCTGCGAATGTGAGATGTTGTGTTCTCTGTTCTTCTTTCTTCTTTCTGTTTCTTTCTTCTATCTCTTTCTCTTTCTTCTAACTATCTGGAATTTTCGAGTTCGAAAAATCCCGGGTTGTTACAATAGGCATTGATTTACCGGAGATTTCTGTATCCTCGGTTTACGATGCTATCTCTCCTGCTATGCCTGAATTCTATTTCTTGAGATCAAATGTAGATTTGCCTCGAAATTCTGCATTGGTCTAATTCTTGAAGTCACGGTCGACCCGGTTAAGGTTGCCCGCGATTTATATAAACTTATCAATCTTCCTACTTTGTTATTTAATCATCATATCTTTGTTTCGAGCTTATCTTCGAATCAAAATTCTCTTTGATTTGAGTCCATCAAATTTGAAAACCTATCCTTATTTTGAAAATTCATTCCTGTATCGTCGAGCAAAGAAATGTATTTGTAAACTAATATTAAAATGCTATATATATATATATTGTGTTGTTTGAGTTGTTGATGTGATTTGGGTTTCCGATCGATTCGTCTGATCAGCGCTATCAATAGGATCTCCAAAACACTCGAGCAGAGCAAACTGACACAATATTGTTTCAAATTTGGTAAGTAAAATAGATTTGTATGATTATCTTATATATAAGTACAAATTTTTCTAAAATTAAATTGATAATGAATTTGTTGTCGGAAATAATAAATAAATGAATTTATAAACTTGGTTATAATTTGATTTGGAATTTGAAATGAATTTAAAATTAGAATTTGAGAATTTAATTTCCAATGATTTCAAGCTTTGGTTTTTAAAATTTTAAAATGAATATTATTGAAGGTATTTTCAAATAGAAACCGTTTTCAAAGAATTTTAAAATGTTGAAATCAGTGCTCTTCTCTTTGTCGGTGGAAAATAATTTCGGTGATGGCGGCCGCATCATCGACATTCATTTTCGAGTTTCGAAGTGGAGAAACCATTCTGTAGCTGTGTTACGGTTTGGTTTGGAAAATATTTAATTTGAATTTCTTAAGTATGACTTGATTTTTATATATATATATATATGGTATATTATTTTAAATTTAATTTGATTTAATATATATAGTATATACATAATTATTTCTAAAGGGTTTGAAATTAAACGGAAATTTAATTCTTAAAATTATGTAAAAGGATGTTTTCAATTATAAACAAAGCAAAATTTTGGATAAATATTTAAACTTGAAATAATTGAATTTGAAAATTTTATTTGTATAGTACTAAATTGCATTTCAATATAACTTACCTAAATTGTTCAAAAGTTAAAATGTAATTGGATAATATACAATATAAAATGATTTTATAAATAAAATTTGAGTAAATGTTATACACTTAGATTTTAATTATAAAAAAATGCTAATAAAGATGATAATAATAATAAGTTAATTGAATGAGATGAATATAATAAATTTTGTTATGAAAGAATTAACAAATTGAATTAGATCAACTTATGAAAATACCTTAAATTTAAAGCAATTATTGAATATAAATTAATTTAAATTGAGATTTATATGGTTTAAATTAATTTATATGGTTTAAATATATGTAATAAGATATATTAAGTGGAATAAACTTAATAATAATTTGGAATAAAAGAATTAAATTTGTTGAATAAAAGATGAGTACAATAGATGATTATACAAATTGATGATTTAGAAATTGTTAATTGAGGATGACTAGATAATAAGATAATGAATTTAGAAATAGATAGATTGATTTAACTTAAGTGAACTCAAAGGGATTTAACGAGAATGTATGATATTAATTAGTTTAATTTGAAATTTATGTGGTTTTAAAATCAGTTGTTTATTTTGTTTTCAAAGCCATTTTTCTTTCTAGTTGGTTCTATTCTCCTACCTCCTTCCTTTTCGAGGACGAAAAGTTTTGAGTGGGGGAGAGTGTAACGACCCGTAAATTATAACTGTTTTAATAACCTAATTAGTTGTAATTTCGTGGAATTTTAAACAATAAAATTTTGAAATATAAATTTAATTTTTGGAATACGTCTGTTTAAACATAGCAACTAGTAAATTTTCATCAAATAATTTGGAAGTTTATTTTCTAGTGTAATTATTCCAATTTATATCAGTTAAAAATTGATGGTAAAAAAATGTTTTCCAAACCTAAATATTTTTACATAGAAAATTTGTAAATCATCTTCTGAGTGAGACGTCATCTTTCGTTTCATCAAATTTGGATATCTATTGCTCCGTCGATCTTATTTTCGACAAATTAGCAGCATTTTCGATACCGATTATCGACTTTTGACCGGATGATCATACCACTAATACCTTTATACCATTTTGATCGTCTCGTCATGCTGATCTCCACAGTATATTCATCTGTTTTTTTGGAGTTCGCAACACGACGAAATCGGTGAACCGATTAACCGTATCGGTATTGTTTTGACCCTTTTGAATTCTTTGACTATTCATTTTCTACTATGTTAAACCAAACTGACATTTGCATTTAATAGTCCCAGAATTCAACCTGTGACTTTATCTTTTCCCTATGTCCCATTTTATAGGTTGGTCCATCCATCTTCTTTGGTATCTTCATTTCTTACCGGTTCATATTTCATTTGCGTTGATAACTCTGTTTCCACGTTTGCAAAATCTTTCCTATTCTCCTGCAAACTCATTTTCTCCTAGCCCTCTCTTTTCCATGGCCTCTCGCAGCCTCCCTCTGCCAACCTCTCCGCCATTACTCCCTGTCGTGAAACCCCTCCACCCAATACCCAAGCCTGCTGCCGAGCTTCCCTTGGCCAGTAGCAGAGGCCACCACACCAAGCACCTTCGGCCACGTATTCTTCCACCACTCGTCTTCTTCAACCCATGCTCACGACCCCACAGCCTATCACCTTCCTCATATTTCCGCCTCTTCCATTTTCCGGGCCCACGTCACCACACCTCCGCAGCCTTCGGCTAAAGCCGAAGCCATGGCATTCCTCACCAGCAACCCGCCTCCATTCCAGCATTGCCGAAACCCTCTTCCTCCTTCCCGACCTCAATCTTCCTTCCACCGATTCTTCTCTGGCCGAACCCAGGCTACCACCTCCGACATAGCCCCGTTCTTCCCATGCTTCTCCTCCTTTGTGCTTTTTATAGGTGAGAATATATATATCTACATTAGTTTATATATAATGTTATATAGTAGATAAAGTATAAAAGTTTATACAGTTTTTTTGTGTGTTAGTTTTGGGTTTCGAAATATATGTTACTATATATTATCTGGTAAAAGAACTTTGAACAGGTTGTATAAATTATATATTTTTTCTATGATGCACATAAGAGTTTATAAGCTATATTATTTGATGATTACTTCAAAAGTATATATATGAAGTTACGAATATAATGCTTATTTTATCAGAAATATTTTTTTTGGTTTCCCGGCTCTCTATTACGTGTTATACGCATTTACCCTGATCTATCGTTATATAGAAGCACTTTTATAAGATTTTTCTCTGTTGCTTATAAAGTTTATAAACCGTGTATGATCTGTATATATATATTAAGATGTGAAGTATATGTTATATAAATTTGTGTATAGCTAATATGTTTTACAATTTATATATATATATATGTTGTACGGTTTATAAAGTGATCAAGATACAAAAGTTGATACAGTTTATTCTATTGTTTGGTTTTGGCCCTCTGTTATATATATATGGTAAGTGTTTGAATAAAAAAGAGTATGAGTATAGATATAAAGTTTGTCTGTATATAAAATGATAGCTTATAATGGTATTATATATATTATACATTAGTATATATTAGTTTATATATATGTTAAACTGTTATCTTCATACATTGCTACTTCATATTTTATATATATGTGTTACATGCTGCTTGTATATATTTTTTTTCGTGCTGTTGAGTATATAAATTTTGTTGTTTCGTATTATATATATATGGGTATGGGTATGTTTAAAGAAGTAACGATGTTAACGTGTATATAAAGATTTGTTTATATGTGTTTTGTTCGTCTTATTTTATATTGTTTTTTGTATGTCTAAGATCTGCGTGAGACATATATGGGCTGGGAAGTTGTACTGTTGGTTTTACGCATGCATATATTTATATATTGTATATATGTATCGGTTTGAAGTATTTATTTTCCTCAGATGTTTTACTTGTAACAGTTATATGTGTACCAATAATACATTTACTTTTAAGTGGTTATGATCTATTTCATATATATATTAGTTGTATATGTTGGATTTTATAAAGTATATTCATGTTAGTTTATAAATATTTATACAGTTAGTATGTATACATTTTGTTAATATAATATGTTTAAATATATATTGTAGAGATTTTGGGTATGTGTTTTCTTCATTTAAAAAAAAATTGGTTTGAGAAAAGTATATTCTTTGACGTGAATTTAAATGTTATATGTAAATATGTCAGTTTGAATATGTATTTAAAATTGAATATTTATTTTAAGTCAATTAATAATAATAAATATATATATATATATATAATTGTTGTCTTTATCAAAATGATCCTAATTGTTTCATCGATTCCTTATCTATCAGCCCGTCCGTCAAATTCGTGTCAATCTAGCTTTGAGTTGGAATTCGTGGTTGGATCCGTAGCTCAATTCATTGTCTATCCTTTAACCTCGAAAGGTGAGCAATCACTCACGATTAATGTTCTTTTATTTATTAAATTTGATTTCAATTGAAACGACAATTGAAATATGCTGCTGATAGTTAATTACATTGTTATATATGCTATTACCTATATCAGTTCACCTGTGACATCTGACACCACTATCTGTTATTTATACAATAATAATTCAGTTTGGTTGATAATGATTGATTGTTTGATGTTGACATTGGACGTTAAATTGTTAATGTGTAAGTGATAAATAATTTGAAATTGAAATTGACGTAGGATAGTTAGATTTGATATATGCTAAATTTGATTAGATGACATCTGCATAATATGACCTTATTTAAATGTTAGATTAATTGACACGTAGAAATTTGGTTATGTACACCTTGAACCATTGAATGTATGTTGTAAAATTGATGTAGTATGAAATTGGATAATAGATATCAATTGAAGAACCGTATAAATATTAGTGTAATAATCTTTAATCTACATGAAATGATAGTGTAGATTCTAGAAATAATTATATTAATTTGCACAAACAACAATGTGAATTAATACGATTATTTCGGGATTATTTGAATGTACTATTGGATTGTTGTCGACGTTTGCTATTGCTTGTTTATTTACTTTGACACCATCCCAGTTATCACACTGCAAGTTCCCTTTGCTATGCTTTGATTTTTGAATTGAAATGGAATCGGGTTGAATGATAAATACCCAAATTTAACTTTGACTTAGGATCGAGAACTAAATAAAACCCGATTGGTCAATAAATTTGATTTAAAAATAAAATGAAGATTTTATTTGAATAAATAATATGGTTTTGAAACGAAATTGGAAATTGAAATTTAATGAAAGGAAATGTTAATAATTAATAATCTGAATCAAATATTAACATAATAGTTGATGAAAGAACGTTGTTTTAAAATTCGGAATTATTAATAATTAAGTTGAAATTATTTAATAATTGAGTTTTGAAATTATTAATAACTAAGTTTGAAATTATTTAATAATTAAGTTTTGAAATTATTTAATAATTAAATAAGATTGAATTATTTAATAATTAAATAAAATTGAATTCTTTATTAAGTGAAATTGAACTTCTTGAATAAGTGAAATTAAGTTTCTTTATTAATTGAGTTTTGAAATTGTAACTAAGTGAATAAATAAGTGAAATTGAATTTCTCTAACAAGAAATAAAATGTGTTTTATTGAAATTATTGTAAGACTTGAAATGTAAAGAATTGGATTTGATGAATTTAATTTAATGCAATTTGTAAGTTTTGATACAATGGAGTTGAACTTAAATAATTGATTTAATGAATTGGAAATTAAATAGAAATTGTTTTGGATGACAAATTTACTTAATGAATACTGAATAAAATCGATAAATGAATTTAAATCGATTTGAATGCTAAATTAAATTAATTTAAATGATTTCAGAATGAAACTTATATACGAACTTGAATCAATATTTGAATTGTTTTACATAAAAATTGGAATTGAATTATAAGATTTTGAAATGGTAATTTGGAAGTTTTGAAACATAAATTATGGAAATTGTTTAGAAAGACAAATGAAATGTTGGTTTAAAATTTTTAATTGAAATTGAAATTGATTTGGTTTTGAAATAAATAAACGACCAATCGGTGTAATAATTACGAAAGTTATTAAAGAGACCGGAATCGGTTAGGGACATACTCACTGTCTAAACCGAAAACCACTTTAATAAATACACGCGGAGTGTGATCCAGAATGAAGTGGTTGGAATGATGTACGTGATGATTGAAGAAAGAGAACGATAATGGATAACCTTGACACTTGTGTCAAATTGGAAATGACTAAAACAGGAGCCGTGCCGGGCCAAATGGGGTCAACTACCTCGAGCGAACACACTTCTTCGAAAACTACTCATTACTTGTTATCGATTGGTGCACCCTCGAAATTTTTGGAGTGTTGTTTCGCGGTGTTGCGATCGCTGCGGCGATGCGTTCTCACCAGTCCGGATCAGGCAAACAGTAGTTTCACTACCTTGGGTATTGCCTCATGTGCCTTGTCATACTTGTATCCCTATATACGCGACCACTACGATTTGTTTTGTGTTATACCTATGGAGTACTCCCTGATATCCCACTAGTTTACGGTGGAGTTTACAGTGCTGTATAGACTATAACGCTTATATAAAATGTGTTAAGGGGGATAAATGGTAACGCCTTAACACTATTTGATACTTTATATTACTGATAGGCATTATCTACTTATTGTACACTACTACATAGTGGATAGTTTAACGGATCCTTAAAGGATGGTTATTCCAAACATCCTTTGAGTTACTTGTATTTAAGTTGCTATTTCACTTGAGTTGGATTTACTGATATAAGAATGTTAATCCTAACTCGAGTGTTTTGTGTTTTGCTTTATGCTCGGGTCAGACTGAGTGTACCGGTATTCGAGACTCACCTTTGGAGTTGGAGCTTCGCTTAGAGATCCAGCTATCTATCCAGTTTCAGATATCCAGTTGATTCTAGTGATGTATTCTGATATTGTATTTGATTATTATATTCGAGACATCTGTTGTACCTTATTTAACTCTAATATGTATATAGTTGCTTCATGAACTACTATCTTTTGTTTCTGCTGCATTTATTACTCTGTGTCTGTAATCTATGATTATTTTATTTACTGTATATGTTCAGTTTTGCCAAATTTAAATTAACAATTCGATATTTTGAATTATTCAAGTCCGACATGTGCGGATGCGAATGGTCCAAAATAGCGGGTCGTTACAGTTATGATTTCCAAAGTGTTATAATTTCAAGTGTTGTAATTTTAAAAGTACTATGATTTTGGAAGTGAATATATTTGAAATGGAAATGATATCGTATTGATTTGATTTTTGAAAATGGCAATGATATTTTGGTTTTGAAGTATAACCTATTTTGAAATGACTGCGGTGTTATAATAACGATTGGTTGTTAAAGAGACCAAGATCGGATATTGTCATACTCTCTGCCAATACCGAAAACCACTTTAACAACTGTGTATGAGGTGGAGATTCCAGAAATGAAGTAGGATGGTTTGGCGCCGATTCTATTTGGTATGACGTGACCTTGACTCCCGTGAGTCAGCTTAGATATGACTAAAATCAGGAGCTATACCGGGCCAAGTGAGGTCATTCCTCCGATCGGGCACATTCCTTCGATACTATATTCTGACTTTGTGATTGATTTGTTGGCCACCCTTGATTTTGATTTAGGAGTGTGTTCCGAGGTGGGCGGTTGTAGCTACTATGTGTTACCACTAGTCCAGGAGTGCAATTGGTATATCTACCCTGGCATCTCCTCGTGTGCCGTGTTCACATGCCCTAGCGCGCCTTCTACGAGTTTGTTTTGTACCATACCTATGGAGTGCCCTCTGACGATGCCCAGTACGGGGGAGATTACGGTACTATATAGACTATGGGAATATAAAAATATGTTAAGGGGGATATGGGTAACGCCTTAACGCTATTTTAATAGTTTATTTTACTTTAGACATTATTATAATAGCGTATATTACTACATAGTAGATAGTTCCACGGATCCTTGGAGGATGGAAATCCAAACTATCCCTTAAGTTACTTGTATTTCAGTTGATATTTCACTTGAGTTAGATTTATTGATATAAGAATGTTAATCCTGACTCGAGTGTTTTGTGTTTTTGCTTTACGCTCGGGTCAGACTGAGTGGCACAGCATTTGAGACTCACTTTTAGAGTTGGAGCTTCGCTTGGAGATCCATCCATTTATCCAGCTTGCAGTTATTCAGTTGACTCCTATGATATTCTGATCTTGTATTTGACTATTGTATTAAGACTTCTATTGTATTCGAGACTTCCGTTGTATCTTGTTTTAACTCTGTTATATATATATATATACGGTAGCTTCATGAACTACTATTCATTTGTTTCCACTGCTTATTGTTATATTACTCTGTGTCTATGATTCTATGATTATTTTATTTACTGTATATGCTTAGATTTGCCAAATATAAATTAACAGTCTGATATTTTGAGCAATTCAAGTCCGACATGTGCGGATGCGAATGGTTGAAAATTTCAGGATGTTACACTCATTGCATTGAAATTGTACATGTCTACACATCCATGTTGGTCTGTACATGTCTGAAACTTGTTGTTTCCTCTGTTTCATGTGCACTTAGAAGTTGAATCCGGTCAGGTCTGGGTAGTCTCTGAAACTGCATTTCTTGTGTGTTACTTATGTCTTGATCTTCATGTGGTTGCTGGTTCTTTGACTGATCTGGTTTGGTCTGAAATAATATATATGCATACATGTTTGGTTCAAGTGTGTACATCCCTTCATGTGGTTTTCATTTTAAAGTCACTTCTATTGCATGTGAACTTGTATTTGTTGAGGCGTCATGCCTTGACTCCATTGAAGTCAGGTTCCATTTTGTATGCATATCCATGTTCATGCTGAGTGACCATTGAACTTGTACTTAACCATTCTATTTTTGTTTTTGTATTGCACCTGTGTTGAATCCCGCCTAGGCTTGGGTTTGACCTTGTGCTCACATGTCCGCGCTATTTTAACAAGCAAGTGTCTATCGATGTGCACGACCCTATGGCATGTTTAGTGATACACTATGCATGTCACTAGTTTTTCGTGTAAGATGAATTAACAAAAAAGACGACGACCCAAATAACTGAGGCAAATAAAATTTTCAAAACACACACTTTATTGAACACTGCAAAATATTTTCTTTTTCAATTTTACTGCGTTAGTGTTTATTTTGCAGGTAGTTCAGATGCTGGATACAGGCTGGAACAAAGTTGAAGATCAAATACGAGTGAAGAGTGAATATGTAGTGAAGTGAAAATTGTGTTGTATAGTGAGACTTGTATTGTAATTGAAAATGTGAAGATGTAGTGAGAGCTTATTATGTATTGTTTGAATAAAATATTTATTTAAATATGAATTCTAAGTTATTTATTTTATTCAACAAATATTTGTTTAATTATATGGGAAAATAAAATAGTACAATAACAAATACTTTTAAACAACTATATATATGTTTATAATCATCAAACAAAAATCATAGGCTATTGTATTCTACACTTTCATCTTAGATTAATCGCATGAAGCCTGTCATTTAAAAGAAGGAAATGGTAAGAGCAAGAAATAGTAACAACAAACTAAGCGAAGAAGCTGCTTCACTATCAACTTTTGGAGAAAACATAGTCTTAAACTTTAACTTAGAGAATATGGAAATTTGGTGACCTTCAACCCTAACAAGATTGGAACACAATTTGATCAAAATCCAAAATCCACAACAACGAGTGATAGCAATGCAAGAATTCCTTGAAACAGCTACAACTCAAGAATCGTTAAGGATCATGGAAGTAGAGAATGAAGCGCAACCTCCAAATGAGGTAAATGATCAAGAGTTAAACCAAGAAAGCCAAGCGAAAAGTTCCCTCGAGCAATCAAATAGTCCAATCCGAAGAAACAGCAAAGGTTGCCACAGAAATGAAGCCGACGAAGAAGACATCCTATACCAAATAATGATAGATACGATTTAAAAAAAGGGAATATCTAACTCAGAGGAATATGTTATCCTGCAAAATACTCCCTTTTCAGAAGAAATAATGGCAGCTAGTCTCCCTCCTCACATCCAAATTCCTTCACTAAATATGATGGGACTACTAATCCAGAAGATCACCTTGTAGCTTTTGAAAACTGGATGAACTTATATAATGCTCCTAAGGCAGTCTGCTGCAAAAAATTCCATGTTACTTTTTAGGGAGCAGCTATCAAATGGTACATGGGATACCGAATGGAAACCATCTATTCTTCGGAACAATTTACTTGTGACTTCGTGACCTAATTTTTTATATATTTAGAGCAACAACTATGAATTTTAGCTTGTTGGCAACAATCAGATAAAAACCAGGAGAACTATTTGGAGAATACTAGAATAGATTCAGTGCAAAAGCATTAAAAGCAAAACGTATAACCGATAGAGAAAAGCTTATTGCAGTTCGATCAGGGTTAATAGACCAAACCACATTCTGGAAATACCTTTATGTTAATGGATGCAAAGATCTACAACATTTCTTTCTCCGAGCTGAAAAATTTATTCCAATGGATGAAAGGGATCATGCTATGAAAGAATTCTATCGAGAATGTAAAGAAGATAAATCCGACTCTAAGCATCACGACAAGAGACTAAGGAGAAAGGGAACCAGAGGGAGAAATGAAAAGAGATTTCCAAATCCAATTGTGTAGACCTGAACAAGCCCCTCTCCTATATATTCGCCATGGTGAAGGGCAACAAACATTTTCCTATTCCTTATAAGGTCTGTAACGCTCCAGAGCCAAATAGAGGAGGAAGTTACTACGATTATCATAAAGCAAATGGACATGAAACCGACAAATGCCACATCTTAGTAGAAACAATTCAAGGCATGATAAAGTAAGGATTCCTGCATTAGTTCGTTAAATAAACTAAAAAATTATCTTATTCAAGCTAAGAAGAAAGCAACTTAGCAATTTCAAAATACAGACCCCTACCAAATCATGAAGTCTTGCAGCATTTTTTCAACTATGAACTCTCTCTTTTCATATCTTTTTAACTCAATTTGTACCTTGATTTGTATTTAGATTTGTACTGAAATTGGCCATGCACTGATTCAAAATTCGAGTGACATTACAGGTAAAACAAAACCAGTCCATGGCATTCAACATAGTCTTGGAGCACAACAAATTTCTAGCTACCTGAAAAGGACAGCTCAAATGCCTGATACAAGATGACTATCAATATTTCAATCAATGCGATATAAAGGCTTGCACTCATGAGAATCAGATCGCTATCAGTCCATCATCCAATTATGAGTAAGACTATGTACACTAACTCTATTTTTGGCAAAAAAAATTAAAAGAAATTTCTCAAACATATCTTCATAGGAAAAATATTTTTAATTACCTTCATCCTAGGGAAGATAAATTTATATCTCTTTCAAAAGCTGATTTGTGCAATCCTTTTTAAGATATTATATAGCATTAATGAATGCACACAAAGGATTTACAACTAAGTAATCTCAATATTTCAAAGTCCCTGAAACCATTGGTAAGGAGGAATATTTATACCTTTTCAAGAAAAGTTTTTAGGTTATCAAAAGTTCATTGATAAAAACTCAGATTAGAGAATCCTATTCTCAAAAACACTATTGGTTCATGAATCATGACCTTTCAGTCTCCTATTTGAGATCCATGTCTCTATTGTGAGAATAGCAAGAGAACCCATACAAAAGGCAACATCGAGAAAAGATTCTTTTATCAGAAGGATTCATGTATCCAAACTCTTTTTCAAAAGAAAATCCCTTGATACAATAGAAGGGTTCAATTACAAAACCTCTTCCTCTCTAGAGAAACTCTATTTTAATTGGACAAAACATGGTTTTCATATAAAATGATTTTTGTATACAAATATATACAAGCCAACGACGCTATTCTGTACCACCTCCTAAAGGGAGGGACATAAGCCTACGATGCTATGCCATAGCACCTCCTAGAGGGAGGGACATAAGCCTACGACGATCTTACGTAGCACCTTCTAGATGGAGGGACAAAACCCCTAACTTCCATATCACCTCCTAGGGGGAGGGTCAAGATAAGCACCCATCAGCAACCTTCTGGAGGAAGGACAACCTAACATACTCTATATACTGAGAGCCAAGGGAAGCCCGAAAGTGGCACCAAACAGATGAAGAAGGACGAAGATGTCTACAACTCAAGTCAAAAGCCAAAGCCCAAAAGAGCAAAGGGTCGAAGAGAGAAATCTATCGACTATCTAAGACAAAGATGGAACCCAAAGGATGGGCACAAACAAAGGCAAAAGGATGAAGATGTCCACACCATAATCTGGGAAAGACAAAAAAATCCAAAATCACAAATAGAAAGAACCAAGTATGAGGTAGCAAATTTCAATACGTCCAAAACCTGGAAGGTAATTCTCACATCAAGAAGTTAAGAACTTGCATTCAGAAAGCAGACGCAAGACAAGAAAATGGATAATCCAGAGCATAAGATGGAAAGCAAAGATATATACAAGAGCTAAAGGAATGAAATAGAAAATAAATTTTTGCTACAAAGATAAAGGTGACTTCATTTAAAGAATTAATTGAGTAAACCACTCCTGAATCCTTAGGAATAAGGTGCCCCCTTAGGATAGAAGAGTCTATATATTATATGACCAAAAGTTATTTGGGCCATTGCACTACTAAATGGCCAAGCAATGATATGGAATCTACTATTCTGAATGATTGCATGGCTTTACAGAACTATTCGGCTCCAATATAACAATAATATTACTAACTTATAGGTCTAGGAATCTTTTGCTTAAGCTTACCAAATTTACTATCACTATACAAATTTCTGATTTTGTGCTTATACTGAATGAATTTCTGAATAGTATATTCATTAGATGGGATCTTGACAAAATTTTGGTTGAATATCGACTTCATGAACTTTCAGTTTCCTTATTTCTTTTCATGAAGATTTCATATTGGGTTTTGCGAATCCAAAATTTCCACATTGATGTTATGATATATGGGTTTTGTGTTCCTAATTTCCTTGTTGAATTTTCTTGTTGATTTCCTACCGAATTTTTGATTTTGTGAATTCTAAATTTCCTCATTGACTTTTCTATAGATTTGTGGATTTCATATATTTCATTCCCCACTGAATTTTCATAATGATTTCTTTTTTATTTCCAGTTTTTATGAATTCTTGATGGCATGACTTCTTTATTGAATTTCTGACTTTGTATAAGAGAAAGTTTCATGCGGTATATTTGGTAGGTAAAATTCTAACAAAGTTTTGATTACATTCATGAATTCATGAATTTTGGGTTTCTTTTCATCATGATTTTCTAATTTAGTGAATTCAAAATTTCCTCGTTGATTTTATATTGATTTGAGAATTTCATATTCTTGATTTGTTGATTGGATTATTGATGAAATCTCATTGAGTTATTGATTTAGTGAATTTTGAATTTCCTTGTTGATATTTTTTGTGATAATTTATGAGTTTGGTATTCATGGATTTTTATGATGGTCTCTTATCAGATTTCTATTTTTGTAAATTTTAAGTTTCCTTGTTAATTTTTATGGTGATTTATGGGTTTCACAATCTTGGATTCCTATATGGATTTTTGTGATGAACTCTTATTGGACCTTTAGTTTCGTGAATTCTAAATATTTTCATTAGCTTTTATGATGATTTGGTGTCATTGTTTGTTTTTCATAATGGTTTCTTGTTGAACTTCTAGTTTATGAATTTTTGATCCATTTATTAAATTTCCATGATGATTTGCAAACTTTTCGTTGAATATCCGAATTTGAATTCTATACAAGATTTTCTGAAAATCAGATGGGATTCCATCAAAGTGCGGGAGTGGAAAGGAATTATTGTAAAATAAAAAGGAGAGGCCATTTCAGGTGGAAAACTCAAACCTAAAGATTGAAGAAAAGATACGAAGCGTATAATAGATTCCTTCGAAGGTTCCTTTATTTGAACCGATTCCTGCTGATTAGGTGATATTGTTCCACACTTCTAATATTACTAAATAAAGAGGTTTGATTGTGTTTTAATCAAAATACTTTACCCAAAAAAATATTGCAAAATAACATCTTGAACATTGGTTTTACAAGTTTAAAATTACCCGTTAAGGTCTCATAGTAAGGTATGATCCTAATAGGAATTATTAACTTCTTTGTAGGAAATAAAGAAGGAAATTCTTTGGAGTTTTTGTCCTAACGAACAAAAGATTCTTTCATACTAGGGGGCTAAATGTTATCCATAATATATTCTCAAGAATAAAAGTATGAAAGAAGAGGCAAGAGAATTGACGAAGATCCGAAGGCATTAGGGTGGTCTATCTCAACATAAGATAAAGTTTTCAACAAGAACATGATAGCGCCAGCAAAACCTTTCGAAGAGACCAAAAGGACGCTTCAGCTGTGATATCCCGGAAATTTGGGGCAATATCAATTTAATAATCTGTTTAAATAATTAAATTGATTGATAATTTTTGATAATAAAATTTGAATTGGTTTAATAATCTGATTAAATAAATATTTAAACAGTGAATTTTATCCTTTAAAAATTAATAAAATGATTTCTATTTATAATATGTATATATATGTGTATAAATATTGTAAATAGATAAGCTTTGGGTTGAAAAATAATAAATAAATTCTTGTTTTAAATTTCTAATATGTATATATATATTGATAGTTTGGAGATTTGGATCTATTTAATATTAAGCTTTTCAAAGTTATTTAACAAATGACTATATGGTTTTAAGTAAGGTTAATAATAAGGTTTATTTAATATTGCTTAATAAATATGATTTAAGAATATATATAAGTTTAAACTAAAATTTTATTATGATATGTTGATTCATTTAATAATAGAAGTAATCTATAATCTCTTTTAAAAATTATTTTAATTTGACAAATTTGTTACTTCTAAAACAATAGTATTAATATATTGTTTTATATATAGATAAATAGATTTTAAAGAAATTGAATGTGTTGTTATAAATAGTTTTGGATTTTAAAATATATGTATAAACTTTTATTTATATATATAATTGGTTTTATTTCTTTATAGGTAATATATAAATAGATAAGTAATTAATAAATTATGAAAAGGCTTTTTATTTACATTTAAAATAAATACAAATTTCTTAAAAGACATGTGTAATTCTCTAAAGACTTGTTATAACAAGTGTAAACAAATTAAAATGGTTAATGACAAATGTCAAGTTTTGAATTTTTGTTTTTCTTTTATTTGATAAATCATTTTAACTTATATAAACATATGCCTCTCATTTCATTTCCTTTTCTATTTCTTTTCAAATTTAAAGAAAACTTCAGCCTGAAACAAGATTTCTCTCAACAAACAAAATCTGTAACTCAAAACAAAATCCTCATAACAAATCTGTAATTCAATTCTCCTCTCAAAAACAATCTAAAATCAACTTCTCAAATCAAAAACAAAAGTATGCAATACCTTTTCAATTTCTGGAACTCCAATCTGCATTTCTTTAAAACCTGGAATGAAAGCCTGTAACCTCTCCTCAATCAAAACAAAGCCTGTAATACATTCTTCAATCTGTAAATCAAACCCCTGTAACTCATTTTCCAAAATCTGAAATGCCTGTAAACATCTTCTTCAAAAGCCTGCATTTTCTTTAATCTAGAATCAAATTCTAGTCTGCATGCAAGATTCTGTAAACAAGCAACTCAAGTTTTAAATCAAAGAAGCAAGGCATCTCTACATGCAAATTTCTATAGCTAGCATTCCAATTTTCAAAGAAAATCAAAGCTTCAGCATTTCCAGATTCAATGATTTCAACATTTTCAAGTTGCTGTTGCAGTTTTCAAGTATAAACTATTTTCAAAACTTCTCTGCTAATCAAATGAGGTGAGTAAACACTTTAATTGAAAGTTAAGTATGTAATTACTTGATTGCATGTGAAATCTGTGATGACAACTATTCTATATGTATATATATAATTAAGCCTCTGTTATATATGATTTATGTTTATTTGTTGATTTAAATGCCTCTGTTCTAGTTTTCCAGTAAACCTCTACCTTAAAACCCTGGTCTTGATATCTGTGATTAATACTTGAGGTGAAGTAATAAAAAAAATGTTTGCATGGATGTGGATATGTTTGTATATGTGTATATAAACATGTTTGAAGTATGAATATCTATACATGTTTAAAAACATCTCTGTTATGACAGGCTCCAAATCCATAAATAAATTCATATCTTCTAAACAAATAAATTTTAGACCTTGATCTTAAAAGAGAAAATGATTATAACCATGTAAATTCATTTTTAAAAATCGTTTCGAGTATAAATAATTAGCAAAAATTCTGAAGAAAAAAAATTACAGTGAGAATTTAAAATGGGTCAGAAATCGATCATCTCTATATCAAGTTCAGATCATAGGGGCTGATTCGTGTTTGTAAATCTTGATTTTTGATAAACATTTCACAATTTTTAGGATTAGGATTATCAAGGATTCGTGAGTTGAACGTTTTTTGTATTTTCGTCAATCACTGGCGATGAGCGTGGTGATGTTTGTCGAGTTTGGGCCTGGAAGTGGCTGGAGTGTCGTAGATCATGGGAAAAATAGTGGAAGCATTTATCATTTGTTGTGGCATCGGAATTTGAATTAAGTAGGGTTTTGATGTTATGTTTTGTATGGGATGGTGTCAAGATGATCTCGACGACCATGGCGCATCGAGCTCGAACGCGAGGTGAGGGATCGCGAAGTTGAAGTGTTATGCTGCTCTGGGAGGAAGGCCGGGGTTTCCAGTCGACGTGATCATCGTCGATAGGCGAATTGGGTCGTTCGAGTTTAATTCTGATGAGTGCTGTGAGGCTCGATTTCGTTGCAATAGGAAATTCGCCGATCAGGGTGGTCGAGAGGATCAAGAGGGTCGGGGTCGTCATGTCGATGGCTGTGGTGGTGATCATCGATGATCGAAATCGATGTGCATGTGCACGGTGATCTTCGTGCATCTAGAAGACTTGTAGTGTGGGGAAGAAGAGACGGGTACGTGTTTGGCTCGAAGTTTCTTTGCGTTCGACTCGAAGGAATAGGGACGGGGGAAAACTCGAAGGGTACTCGGGATAATTGGGTTTTGACTCGGGGTTTAAGAGGGGAGACTCGGGTAGATTTGATAATAACAGTTTAAAAAAAAATCTGACAGTGTTTTTTTTAAAAATTTAAAATGAGTTTAAATATATAGAGCAGGATTTAAAACAAAGTTTTAAATCAAATTTTAAAGTATGGATTCAATTTAAATTTGTATCCTAGTTTGAAATATATAAGTTTATAAAATTTAGAAGTTTTAACAAATTTAAGATATTTAAAGAATAATTTTAAAATGGGTGAATTTAAATAAAGTGGTTTAAAAATCTTTAAAATGTTAAGTGTTCTTAACATTTGAATTTAAGAAGATTTTGTAAATTTGATTTCAAAATTTGTTAAAGTTAAATTGTAATTTATTTTAAATCTTTAATTTAAAATGAATTAAAAGAAAGATTTTAAAGTAAAATGTTTTAAAGTCTTTGTTAATAATAATTAAAGTAGTTAAAGGTTAATACTTTAATTTAAAGATTAATTAAGGTTTAATGATTTAGGAGTCATTAAATTAATAAGGTAATTAAAGAATAATTAATTAATAGGTTAGTGTTAATTAATTAAATAATTAAGATTATAAGTTAATTAATTAGAGGTTAAATAATTTGGGATTAATCATTTATTTAGATAAGTTTAGATTTTTAATAAATTTGATTAGTAATTAATCAATCAAGTGATTAAAGATTAATTAAGTAATTAATTAAGTAATTAGAGATAAATTAATTGGTAATTAAGAATTTATTTATTTGTAATTAATAATAGTTGATTAAAGATTAATTACTTAAAGAAAGTAATTAAAAGATTATTAATAATTAATGAGGGATCATTAATTAGAGATTATTAAATAATTAATTAATTAATATGACTAATTTTGATAATCAATTAGATTAATTAATTAACGATAATCATTTATAAATTGGTTAAGTATAATTTATTTAATGGAAGTAATTAAAGTAATTAATTACTTAAGGTAATTAATTAAATAAATTTGATAAGTTAAATTAATTAATTTAATTAATTTAAGATAATCACTTGGTGATTTGAATAAGTATAATTACTTAAATGTAATTAGTGAAAGTGTAATTACTTAGGAAAGTAATTAAAGTTAATTAGTGAATGTAATTAACTAAAGATGATTTAATAGTAAATGTAATTGGAGTTTAATTACTTTGAATAATTAATCAAGGGATTAATTAAAAGATAATTAATTAAGAAGTAATTAATTTATGGAAGAGTAATTAAGGGTAGTTAATTACTAAATGTTATTAATCAAAGGTGATTAATAAATGTGGTTTAATTAAGAATTAATTATTAAATATAATTAATTTAAATGATGTAATTAAGGATTGGTTAATTAAAATTAATTAATCAATAATAAAGGATTAAAGTAATTAATTAATTGTAATTAATTAAGGATTAATGTAATTAAGTATAATTAATTAATTATGAAGTAATTTAAGATTAATTACTGAAATGATTTAAGTTAATTAATTTGTGAAATTAATTAGGGATTAATTATTTAAAGTAATTAAAGTATAATTAATCAAGAATGATTAATTAAGATGATACTTAAAGTATGATTAATTAATTTGTTTAATTAATAATTAAGTAAGCAGGATTTATAAAATGAAATAATTAATTTAATTCACTTTAAATTGATTAGAGATGATATAAATCATTACTTATGATAGATGAGTAGTATTAAATGCTTTGCATTGTTTGATATCTCTGATGAGATATATGTTAATCTATGATATGGATGTTGGTTGAATTGAAATGATAATATGAATTATCTGTTTGTGATAATGTAGATTATCTGTTGTGAATTATCTATCTGTGTGTATATAGATAAAGAATTGAATTGTTTTAACTTTAAAACAACTTGGCCTTAAAAGATACGTTTTGGATTTCGATGAGACCAGGACCGGGTTTCCAGATTTGGATATCCGAATACCACATCGATCCAAATCAACGATAGGTCGTGAATCTCAAGTGAAGATGAAGATTCAAAGTGCAAGGGTTATTGTCGTTAACTCTGAGGGTGATTCCAAAACGAGTGTAACGAGATAATGCCTTCGGTTTCGTTCGAACCCGGAACGAACTTGTATGGATTGAATGCTTTCAGAACATCGTCAGGAGGACGATGAGCATTCTAAGTGATGTGTTTTTATTAAAGGTAATTGTAACCTCAAGCCTCATCAACCGAGAATGGCTAAAACAGGGGAGGTGCAGCAAGGCTTCGTGGGTAGCACCCATTGAGAGTAAGGTCATCCCTGTCTAGAGAGTTCCTTTATTTCGGCTTAGTGGTGCAGTTGGCGACGGCCATCTGTGGGGTGATTTTATTCGGAATTATCCAGTAAGGGATGGTTCCGGCTTTGTGTTGCAGGGGATTGGGCGTGATCCTCGGTACGGTGATCTAGGCCCCGTACTGTGACGAGCGGTACCCTGGTAGCTCTGCCATTGTATGGAATCCAATTTCCAATAAGTGCCGTACGTATTAGTTGTGCCCAACTATGTTGGAACGTGAGATGTAAGCATTCCAGCTATTTTTGTATTTTACTTGAAAACCCTAGACCCTATTGTAATATAACTGGATTTCCTATCAAATGTTTTGGTTAGCGTAAGGTAAAAACTTACCCATATTTATTTGTGGGGAGTCTTACGTGATACCTTTTGTTTTAAAAGGATTTTCAAAGTTAAGCAATTTTAACCTGTTACTCACACCAGACCCATGTCTGACCCAAGTGTTTATTTCTGTTTTATAAACTCATGGGTACTCGATTTTTTACGAGTAGCCAAGGGATTCAGGTTTAGCTTTGACGAGTTTTCTGGAGGAGCAATGGAGCATGAGGCTTCAGCGTTCGTAGATATATAGTATTCCGCTGTGTAGATCTCTGAGATAGTGTTTGTATTGTATTGAGTTGTAATAACTAGACAGGTGTTATAACTGTCTAGTATATGTGATGTATATCTGTGTAAACTCTGATAAGTGTTGTATACTATGTAATAGTTTATGTTATTAATATAATTTATTCGTTCCGTTGTGTGAGATTCTGATGTTGTTTCTTTCTCTCTTCTCTTCTTTTCTCTTTTCTATCCCTTTCTTTCTCATTGACGGTGCGTCCTTCTGTGGAGAGAAGGGCGGGTCGTCACAGGTGGTATCAGAGCATAGGTTGAGTGAATACCTAAGCTCTTGGTTGAGTGAATACCTTAGCTCTGGAGTGGTGTCTATCTTGAGAGAGCGTATTTGTAATTTTTATATAATTATATATATATATATATATATATATATATATTTCTACCTATTTGTTGGGTTACCTGTTCGGGTTTTCCAATATGAGTTGTAAAGGTAGATAGGGTGGTGGTGTGTGAAACACGACTACCAATAGTTGGAGTTTGAATATTGAAGTTGGAAGTGTATTTGTCGAGACTGTAGACCTAATACCGTCTCGAGTAAGCTTTGCAGTGGTGTAAGGATTTCACCAATCTCTGAAGGAAACCTGTTAAGGTTCGGAGTTCATCTTTGAAGTTGGATGAGTAGAGTTTGGATCTGTCGGTTGAACAGAAGCGAGTGATGGTATCTTGATACCTCAGGAAGAAGTAGCTGTGTGATGAGATACAGTGACTATGGATGTTCCCGAAGATGTTTTCTTTGGAACAAGTTAATGAAGTGTGTATGTTTCGGTGTTGTGGCTGAGTTCAGCATGGTGATTCTGTTTGAGGTTCGAGTTTCTCGAAGAGCTTTAGATTGAGAAGTCTTTGGCATTTGTGGCAACAGTGCAGCTCGGAGTGTTCTGTTTGTTGGCAGGAAGTTTTTTGGCTGAGTAGTTTTTCTGAAGAGGAGTTCAGAAGCAGCAGAGTATATCCATTTCTTCGATGGATTGGATAGTTAAGTATAAGCTGTTCTGATTGGTAAAAAGAGAACAGATTTCTTTGGAATTAGTTTGGGTTGATCGCAAAAGTGACTTGCGATAGTTTGAGTGTTCTTTTGAGTTATCTGAGATTTTCTGGGATATGTTGTCAATTCTGTGTTTGTGTTCTTCATCAGCATTTTCATTCTACTCCAGATCAGAGTGGTGCAGTGGAAGCAGTTTGACGAGTTCTCCTGTTTCTCTTTTCCAGATAGGAGAAGTTAGTTCGGTCTTCTGATGTTTGTGAGTAGAGTTGGTGTTCTTGGTCTTGGTTGATCTTGAAAGGATCATTTATGGAGTTATTTTTGGTCCTGTTTGTTTCAAGAAGCATCGGCGAAGGTTGAGTTGATCAGGAAGTGTAACGACCCAGAATTTTGAACGAATTAAATTGGAAATATTTAATTAAATTTAAATATTTGAATGATAATTTAATTTGAATCCCGAATTTAACTTTGAATTTGGCGATTAAATTATAAAATTTAATCTATTAAAACTGGATAAAGATTTGAATCTTCAATTTAAAGCTGATTAAAAATATTTCAAACACTTGTTAAATTTATATTGATAATACTGAAGATAATAGAAGCTTCAGAATCGAATTTGAAAACGATTTGTTCAGTTTTGAAAATAATCGTTCAAACCGATATTTAAAAATAGTCATTTTTCAAACAGTCTCGGAATTCGACGAAACCAGTTCCATTGGGTCCGTAACGTTGAATTATTACCGGATTTCAATTTTCGTAATTTTCGGAGTTGATATGTGAGTACACGACACAAAAACACATCGAAATCAAATTGAATTTAATTTAAATTTAAAATTTAAATTGGGTAACATTAGCACATTGTCTTCCCCAGGTCACGCCTTCAAACACGCCGAGAATCACGAAATAATCGTGCCAACCATCCCCTTCAGCTTCAAAAGCAAAATCAAACGAGGCTTCTTCCTTTATTTCCTTTATTCAAATTTAAAGACAATTCGAACAAAAATGGCCGAGCTAATCTCCTTTCCAGAAAAGAAAGAAAAATAATAAAATCGCGTGCCCAATTTCCCTCTACATTCGAACAAAAATAAATGGGGTCAGTCGAGTGCGAATGGGGGGCGGCGACAAGAGGGGAGCTCGAAGGGGGTCAACGAGGCAAGTCGCGACGGCGGCAGGTGAAATCGAGGCCGGTCAGCAAGCGCGCGTGCGCAGGCGTAAGGCAAGGGGGGTTGGGCGCGTCGTTGGTGAGGGGTAGGAGCTGCTGTGCGATACGTTCTAGGGTTCGAAGTCGCGAGTTCTTTGACTCGCGTGCGAAGAGGATAGAGTTCGTGATGTTCGTGGACGAGGTCAAGTCCATGGTCAGGGGAGCGCGATAGGCGACCGGAGGTGGAAACAGCAGGGAATGCCGATGGTGGCAGCTAGGGCTTCGAGATGTCAGTGGCAAGTCTGGAGGCTGGGAATCGCGTGTGACGATCTCGAGTGGACAGTCGGCTTTGGTGTTTTGGGTAACCTTTTAACTGAGTGTTTTATCTAATCGAATTTTAGAAAAATTAAATAGGAATTACAGTAAGGTTTATTACTTAAATTTTCCAGTGAAAAGAATTTTTTTGTTTTTGTTTTTCTTCTGTTGTTCATTTGCAGAGAAAAAAAAAGAAATTTAAGATAAAAGTTATGTATACATATGAAGATTTTTAATTTATACGTACAAAAGCAAATAAATTTGATAATCTCTGAAGTTAAAATTTTGAAACTGGGATTTAAAAAATAATAAGAATGTATGTATAAAGGTAAGATTTTTATAAACCTATATAGCCTATTTTTATGTATGCAGTTTGGAAAAAAATGGAAAATAGAGACAAAATAAAATTTACTAAATTATTTTAGTAATTAAATTGTTTAATTAACTTAGGTGATTATTTTAATTATTAAGAAGATTTGTTTAACTTATTTTGGCTACCAAATTAATTATCAAAGGAAATGGTGTTCAAATATAATAATTAGTTGAAATTTAATCTATTTGACGAAATTTAATTATTCGATTTAAATTCGAATATTAATTTATTTGTATAATGTTTATACAAGGTAAAAATCAAGAAAACAAAACTGCAATGGAAATGGATGGCAAATATAAAGCTAAGGTGAGATTATTTTCTCACTCAAAAATATATTTTGTATTGCAGTTATTTAATTAACTGATTGACTGCTATTGGATGTGGTATTAGATATAGTAGGATATATCTATTATATATAGCAATATATACATATTGGCATATGTATATATTGGATTGATGATTTCCCGCCTCGTATAGCGGATGAGACCCTATTGTGCCGTTAGTAAGCGGATTATTTTTATAAAACCCATATACCGCGATATTCCACCTCGAAGTGGAATTGGTATTGTGCTAACGTCTTTGGATGCAGGAAAACAGGTTGGAGGGATCCAACTGGATTCCTCAACTGTATTTTTTTTTTATTTACAGATATTGATGTATATTCTGTTATCATATTGATATATGATATTAAATGTTGTGATTGACTAATTGGTGCGTTGCATCATTGGATCCATCTTTGGAAAATTTAAAAATAACGATATTGATTTTAAAAGAAATTTTTGAAGTGATTTATTCCAAATAAATAAACGTTTAAAATGTTAAAGTTATAAAAAGTTAAGATTTTTGTGAAATATAACCAAAGTGTGATTTTTGAAATGAAAGTCGATTTAATTGTAAAATGGGTTAAATTGAGATTTTTAAAGTATTATAAAAGATGTACAGAAAAATTGATATATTTATAAATTAAAATTGTTGGAATTTTAAAACGAGTTTTTATAAGTGAAGATATGAATTTTATAGAATCATAAATTGTGAAGAATGAAATTTATAGATGTATAAATTGTAAAGTTAAATGAATGAAGTTTATAGATTTATAAAGTATGAAGTTGTAGAATGAATGAAATTGTAGAATAAAAGATTATAAGAAATTTACTTATAAATTAGATTTTTGCCTACAAATGAAATATTGATCGAATTGTTAATAAAGAAGATTTATAAATCAAAGTTGTTATAAAAGAGAAATAGAATTTATAAACGTGTTTATAAATTCGAAATCAATTAAATTTGATAAATCAAATATAGAAGGTTATTAAAGGAAATGTATTCGCAATTTTGGATAGCGAATTATCCTTAAAATAAATGTGTAGAAAAGATTGAAATTTGGTTAAGTGAATTATATTCATGATTTTGGACAGTGAATATATTGTTAAGTAAAATGGATTTATTTTTGTAGAAGTGATATTAAAAATGAAGTTAAACATTTTAAAGATGTTTTAAAATGTATTATAAATCGAAAGCATAGATTTCAACAGTTCTTGTTGAAATAGACGTTTTCGAGAAATAAGGAAATGGTAGACTATAACATTGTTGTTATAGTAAATGATTTCCGAAAGGAAATATTTTTATCTAGTATTGGGATTTATATATCTGTCTTAATTCAGAATCCCTATACTAGTGATTTTGAGTCGTCGTAACGATGTTTTACGTAACATTCGTTTTGACTCAAATAGATGTTGTTATAATAAATGTTTTCCTTAAAGAATGAATATAGACTTAATTTGATTTAAGTATATCGAATATTTTCAAATGTTGAAAATAAATAAATTTGTGAAATACTTATTATTAAATAAGTATGGAAATGCTTTTCCAAAATGAAATGAAACATTTGAGAATTTATCTTCTTAGAGATAAATTGAAAACGAATATTGAAATCGATTTGAAAATCGAATATTAGTAGATATTCGAAAATGTAAATTCAATATGGAATTTATAAGAGAAATGGAAATTCGTTTTAAAGAAAAATAAATATTGATTTATTTTTAAAGTGTGGAAATTTTATATCTAGTAAAGATATTTTGGAAGATAAAATAATTTGGAAAATTATTGGAATCTGATGATGTTGCGCATCTTTATTGATAGTTAAATAACCGATTATCAATAATTACCTTGAATAGGTATTTGTTTTGAATTGGATGAATTTGAATGCCACACTTGTTTTTAAATAAACGCTCACTATTCGGGTTAGCCGGGAAAGGACCATGGGGTCGTATAACCCATTCCGAATATGTGATACGTCGTTATGAATTGCATTTGATGACCGGTGTTGAAGACCGGATATTTTTGAAAACGGAAGGATCACCGTCGAGTTACTCTACATCGGCTGATCTTCGATTTAGAGGTTTTTATCACCCTTAGTGACGGGAAGTCCCGACGTGATTGAAAATTATGCGGAATTGCAAGGGCTTCGTGAGAAGTGCCTTCGGTTCTGTTCGATCCCGGAACAGACTTGTATGGATTGTATGTCTGACGTTACAAATTTGAGATATAAAGCTGATTTCTTTCAAATGCGTATCTGTTGGTGGCGGAGAATTTATTCTCTTAGCTTAACACCCTTCTCTGAGACGTACGAGCTCAGAGGTTATGTAGTTGAAATTTATCAGCGATATATTCCCAATTTGGTAACGTGGCATACTAAGTGTTGCTGTGAAATGATCAGTGTTTGATCATTTGCGATATGATCATTTGTTTGATCTTATATCTTTGTGATCATAGGTTGATCATTTTGTTTGACCGAAAGCATGGCTTTGTAGGAAGCGTAGCTTTGTGGACGAGACTTCGTCGAGCCTCACACCCCGGAAATGGTCAAAACAGGAAGGATGCGGCAAGGTTCTAGGGAGTAGCGCCCCTTAGTGTATGTCATTCCTTCTGGATAAAGGTGGTATCATGGTATGGAGCCTGGATACTTAACCTCTGTGGTTGCTGCAAATTTATTACTTTGTGGTTGTTGCGAATCGGGGATCCTCGGGAAGATCGGTGACGATCGGGGGATGGCATACGCGTGTCAGTAGTTACCTATTTTTGCAGAGGTAACCCGGCCTTGTGTTGGCAGAGATCTAACCGTAATGTTAGGTTATTTCTCGGGACGTCATTCCAGAGGCGTTCTATTCGTGGAATAGGAAGTTTCTTAGCCTGACCATTTGTTGGAAATCCAAACAAAACAATACGTGACTTGTACGGTTTTAGTTGTAGAACCTGCCATTTAATATGGTAGCTATAGTAGGCATACTATAATGGTACCTATGTCGGCTAAGATTAATATTCTACTTTCGAAATGTTTTCTACACTATGCACTAATAATAATATTAAAAATGATTTGATTTTTGCGTAGTAAGCATCTTTGGCTATCATAAGGAGAAATCTTCTCCAATTCTGCGTTTGCATTGTGTGTGTGGCAGGAGGCCTTATGGTAGTCTCATTTTCCAAAGAAACATTGCGAATTGACTTTAAAATCTTCCTGTTGTTTGTTTTAAAGAATAAACTGTTTTACGATCTCACACCAGTCTTGCTATATTACAGCATGATAGGGGATTCTCGCTTCACAGTTTGGTGGCGAACGGGAGACTCTTACCCCTACATGTCCCTGAGAGGGATGGGTTGGTTAGGCAGATGCCGTGACAGTCGAGAGGCTGGCCGTAAAAGCAAGTTTGGGATATCATTGTCAGCCACGGTGGGGCTGGGATGGTTGAATAGCCTACCGGTTGTGATCGCTTACTTCGGTATGTGACAAAGTGGTATCAGAGCATATGGTTAAGCGACAACCGTGCTCTGTTGGGTGTTACTCATTAGAGATAGAGTCAGTAGTACTCTAGAATGAGTTAAGTGTAATAATAGATATGAGCGCGTATTTGTTATTTGAATATAAAATTTGTTTTGTATTGTGTTGACTTATCGGTTGATTGTTTATAGATTCTGGTCGGTGCAGTCTAGCTAACTGTGTTGATAGGAGTTTCTAAACTCTAAACAAGATAAACTGACACAGTATTGTTTTAAAATAGGGTGAATGAAATAATTTTACCCAAAACTATTTCTGTATAAAAGAAATGTTATCTATGAATTATCATAGTATATGGATGTTTGGTTGTTAGGAAGTGATGATGTTAATTATCATCATTAATATATATTGAAATTAAATG
The DNA here is from genome assembly GCA_030737815.1 of Allium fistulosum. Lineage (NCBI taxonomy): Eukaryota > Viridiplantae > Streptophyta > Magnoliopsida > Asparagales > Amaryllidaceae > Allium > Allium fistulosum. The sequence continues at coordinate 860,900,274 of CM060907.1, forward strand.
AGAAATTAAAATGTATAACCAAAGATTTGAAGATGACTCCATTTAACGAATGAAATTTATAAATTTGAATTAAAGATAAAGAGATAAATTCATATATGAAAATAAAATGGTGAATATAAATTGTAAATGAATTTATAGATGAAAATAGAATTCCAGAAAAGATAATTGAACATAGAATTCATAATGAAATGGTAAAGTGAATTTATAAAAGAGTTAAACAAAATTGAAATGATTTTTGGAAACTCAAATTGGAATTGAATTTAACATTGGATTAAATTGAATAAAAGTAAATTTGAAGAATTTAATCTAGTGGGCTAAATAAATTGCAATAAAATTTATTGAGATGAAATTGTGAATGTATAAATGATTTGATAAAAATGGGATGGAAATAAGTTGATAACTTATAAAACATTTGAAAATTTGATAGAAATGAGATTCAATTGAAAACGAATGAATTAGTGAATGAACGAACAAATTGCAGTTGTAAGTGCAATGAAAGTGAAATTGAAGGTTAAAATTCATTTTTAATTTATAAGTGAATAAAGCTGGAATTGAATTTGATTTGTGAAGTTAAACTAAAATTAGTAAGTAAAGCTAATTGAAGATTTACCAAATGAATAAGGTATTGAACAAATTAAATTCAATGATTATAAAAGAAAAGTAAATTTAATTTGAATCGGGAATCCAGTTTAAGTGACAGTAGATTTAACCAAAATAGTGAATTGAAAACAAAATTTGGAAATGAACAAAAGTGAATAAAACTGGGATTGAAATTTAATGTTGAAAGCAAATCTGAATTTGTAAGTGAATTGGAATTTGTAATGAGTTAGTAATTGAAACTAATCTAAAATAAGCAGTTGTAAATGAAAGTTAATCGATGAAATTCAATATTCAGAAGTTGAATTGAATTCAAATGAAATTGAAATGTAAAAATTGAATGACAATGAATATTTGACTTCAATAGTAAACTAGAAGTGGTATAAGTAGTTTATATTGAAAACCTTTTAATTAAATTTGCAAAATAGTTTGAATGCTGTAACTAGATATTATGGCTAGTAGATATACAGGTATAAAGGAATTGGAATTTTGATTTCAAAGATAATTTGAATTGCTCGACAAAAGGTAAGTATTTGAATTATAATATGAGTTTTTGATGATTTCTGGTCTAGCCGCTTGGCTTTTTCTTTTTCTTTTTGAAATCTGAGAGTCCGTAGGGACGTTTTGTAGTCGTACCGTATTAGCCGCGCAAAGGAGACGCTGGCAAAATTTTTTGAAAATTTAGAGCGTTAGAAAATTTTTGAGAAATTTTGAAAGTTAAGATTTGAATTTTAAATTAAGTTTGAATTTTGAAGTAAACAATGTTGTTTTTGAAACTTATAACTGAAGTTGGAGAGTTAGATGAATTGATAACGAATCTTTATTAGAAAGATTTGATTTGATAAGTTTGATAAAACTATTGGAGTTGAAAATAGTAGACGAGTTAAGGACTTTTCTTCCTAACTTGTAATTTTGGGACGAAATTCTTTTAAGGAGGGAAGTTTGTAACGACCCAGAATTTTGAACGAATTAAATTGGAAATATTTAATTAAATTTAAATATTTGAATGATAATTTAATTTGAATCCCGAATTTAACTTTGAATTTGGCGATTAAATTATAAAATTTAATCTATTAAAACTGGATAAAGATTTGAATCTTCAATTTAAAGCTGATTAAAAATATTTCAAACACTTGTTAAATTTATATTGATAATACTGAAGATAACAGAAGCTTCAGAATCGAATTTGAAAACGATTTGTTCAGTTTTGAAAATAATTGTTCAAACCGATATTTAAAAATAGTCATTTTTCAAACAGTCTCGGAATTCGACGAAACCAGTTCCATTGGGTCCGTAACGTTGAATTATTGCCGGATTTCAATTTTCGTAATTTTCGGAGTTGATATGTGAGTACACGACACAAAAACGCGTCGAAATCAAATTGAATTTAATTTAAATTTAAAATTTAAATTGGGTAACATTAGCACATTGTCTTCCCCAGGTCACGCCTTCAAACACGCCGAGAATCACGAAATAATCGTGCCAACCATCCCCTTCAGCTTCAAAAGCAAAATCAAACGAGGCTTCTTCCTTTATTTCCTTTATTCAAATTTAAAGACTATTCGAACAAAAATGGCCGAGCTAATCTCCTTTCCAGAAAAGAAAGAAAAATAATAAAATCGCGTGCCCAATTTCCCTCTACATTCGAACGAAAATAAATGGGGTCAGTCGAGTGCGAATAGGGGGCGGCGACAAGAGGGGAGCTCGAAGGGGGTCAACGAGGCAAGTCGCGACGGCGGCAGGTGAAATCGAGGCCGGTCAGCAAGCGCGCGTGCGCAGGCGTAAGGCAAGGGGTGTTGGGCGCGTCGTTGGTGAGGGGTAGGAGCTGCTGTGCGACGCGTTCTAGGGTTCGAAGTCGCGAGTTCTTTGACTCGCGTGCGAAGAGGATAGAGTTCGTGATGTTCGTGGACGAGGTCGAGTCCATGGTCAGGGGAGCGCGATAGGCGACCGGAGGTGGAAACAGCAGGGAATGCCGATGGTGGCAGCTAGGGCTTCGAGATGTCAGTGGCAAGTATGGAGGCTGGGAATCGCGTGTGACGATCTCGAGTGGACAGTCGGCTTTGGTGTTTTGGGTAATCTTTTAACTGAGTGTTTTATCTAATCGAATTTTAGAAAAATTAAATAGGAATTACAGTAAGGTTTATTACTTAAATTTTCCAGTGAAAAGAATTTTTTTGTTTTTGTTTTTCTTCTGTTGTTCATTTGCAGAGAAAAAAAAAAGAAATTTAACATAAAAGTTATGTATACATATGAAGATTTTTAATTTATACGTACAGAAGCAAATAAATTTGATAATCTCTGAAGTTAAAATTTTGAAACTGGGATTTAAAAAATAATAAGAATGTATGTATAAAGGTAAGATTTTTATAAACCCATATAGCCTATTTTTATGTATGCAGTTTGGAAAAAAATGGAAAATAGAGACAAAATAAAATTTACTAAATTATTTTAGTAATTAAATTGTTTAATTAACTTAGGTGATTATTTTAATTATTAAGAAGATTTGTTTAACTTATTTTGGCTACCAAATTAATTATCAAAGGAAATGGTGTTCAAATATAATAATTAGTTGAAATTTAATCTATTTGACGAAATTTAATTATTCGATTTAAATTCGAATATTAATTTATTTGTATAATGTTTATACAAGGTAAAAATCAAGAAAACAAAACTGCAATGGAAATGGATGGCAAATATAAAGCTAAGGTGAGATTATTTTCTCACTCAAAAATATATTTTGTATTGCAGTTATTTAATTAACTGATTGACTGCTATTGGATGTGGTATTAGATATAGTAGGATATATCTATTATATATAGCAATATTGTGACGACCCGATTTTCCACTCCCGGAAAATCGCATCGACAGTAAGAAAGAAAGGGGTGAGAAATAGAAAAAAGAAGAAGAGAAAAGAAAACAACAACAGATACTCACAGCAGAAACGAAACGAAATATAATATATCACATAAATATTACATAGTATCATATACATCATCTATCAGAGTTACACAGATTACACATCACATACTAGACAGTTATAAACATCTGTCTAGTTATTACATCTCAACACAATACAGATCAATACAAAGATCAACACAGTGGAAAACTACTATCTATATCTACAACGCCGAAGCCTCCTGCTCCATTGCTCCTCCAGATTACTCGTCAAAGCTAAACCTGAATCCCTTGGCTACTCGTAAAAATTTGAGTACCCAAGAGTTTATAAAACAGAAATAAACAACTTAGGTCAGACATGGGTCTGGTGTGAGTAACAGGTTAAACTTGTTTAACTTCAAAACCTTTTGAAAGAAAAGGTATCACGTAAGACTCCCCACCTATAAATATGGGTAAGTTTTTACCTTACGCTAACCAAAACATTTGATAGGAAATTCGATTGTATTATAATAGGTCTAGGTTTTTCAAATAAATATGAAATAGCCGAAATTGTTACATTCATTAAATTCCAGCATACATAGGTATACAATCAAATCCGTTATCACTTATTGGAGTTTGGATTCCATACAATGGCAGGGCTACCGGGGTATTGCCCGTCACAGTACGTGGCCTAGATCACCGTACCGAGGATCACTCCCAATCCCCTGCAATACAAGGCCGGAACATCCCTTACTGGATAATTCCCGCACAAGATACCTCACGGTTGTCATGACCAACCGCACCACTAAGTCGAAAATAGAGAGGGACATCTAGACAGAGGTAATCTTGTCCTACTTGGGTGCTACCCACTAACCTTGCTGCACCTCCCCTGTTTTAGCCATTCCCGGTTTGTGAGGCTTGAGGTCACGATTACCTTTAAATAGAACACATCTATCTTAGAATGCTCATCGTCCACCTGACGATGTTCTGAAAGCATTCAATCCCTACAAGTTCGTTCCGGGTTCGAACGAAACTGAAGGCATTATCTCGTTACACTCGTATTGGAATCACCCTCAGAGTTAACGACAATAACCCTTGCACTCTAAATCTTTATCTCGAATCTGAAAGTACTATCTCCGTCAACTCATTACGGAATCACCCACAGAGTTATACTGACAAAGAATCGTTCTTACACCTCGAGTCTTCACTTGCTCCATTTGGATTTCACGACCTAACGTAAATTTGGATCGATGTGGTATTCGGGTCTCCAGACCTGGAAATCCGGTATACGGAAACCCGATCCCGGTCTCATCGAAATCCAAAACGTATCTTTTAAGGCCAAGTTGTTTTAAAGGTTAAAACAATTTATTTCAATTATCTTTATACACTTAGAAAGATAATTCACAATAGATAATCAACATTATCAATATCATCAGATAATCCATATTATCACAATTCAACTAAACATCCATATCACACAGCATATATCTCATAAGAGATATCAAACAAATGCAAAGCATTCAGTATTATCATCCATCTTTAAGTAATGATTTATATCATCTCTAATTAATTTAAAGTGAATTAAATTAATTACTTCATTTTATAAATCCTTCTTACTTAAACATTAATTAATTACAAATTAATTAATTATCTTCTAATTACCTTTTTCAATTAATCATCTTTGATTAATTATCTTTTAATTACCTTTAAGTAATTTATCCTTAATTAATTACTTAAATTAATTAACCTTAACCACTTATAGTAATTAACCTTTAATTACTTCATTAATTAATTAACTATAATTAATTAAATTAATCACTATAATTAATTATATTAAACCTTAATTAATTACATTAGTTAATCACTTCATTTATTAATTATACTTAATTAATCAATTTTAATTACATCATTAATTATATTAATTAGTGATCCTTAATTACCACTTAATTATTAATTACTTTAATTAAATTAATTACATTAAGTAATTAACTTTAAATTAAACAACATTTATTAATCACCTTGATTAATCTTCAATCAGTAATTAACTACCCTTAATTACTTTCATTAACTAAATTAATTACTTCCTTAATTAATTCCTTAATTAATCCCTTGATTAATTCATAAGTAATTAAACTTAAATTACTTTTTCTTAATACATAACCTATCAATTAATTACATCAAGTAATTATCTATTATTTACTTCCTAAATAATCATACCTTAATAATTACATTAAGTAATTTTCATCAAATCATTTCTTGATTATTCTAAATTAATTAAACTTAATTAATTAATTTAACTAAATCAAATTAACTTAATTAATTACAATAAGTAATTAATTCTTAATTACTTCCATTAAGTAATTCCATTTAAAACAAATTTTATAATTGATTATCTTTAAATTAATTAATCTAATTAATTATTAAAATTAATCCCACTAATTAATTATTTAATAATCCATAGTTAATGACTTCATTAACTATTAATAATTCTTTAATTACTTTCCTTAAGTAATTAACTTAGATTAATTATTCTTAATTCCAAATTAATAAATCTTAATAACCAATTAATTAATCTTTAATTATTTAATTAATTAAGTGTTATCCATAACTTAATTATTCTTTGATTACTTATTAATTAATTCCTAACCATTAATTAATATTTTAATTTATAATCCTCAATTATAAATTAACTATTCTAATTAATTTATCTTAATCATTAATTAAAAATCAAATCCTATTTAATAAATGAATCTTATTTATAAGTTAATTATTCTAAAAATAATTAATCTTAAACCTTTAAGATTAAACCTTTAATTACTTTTAAGTAATTATTCATTTTATTAATTTATTAGATAAATTAATTATCCATTTAATTTCTCTAGTAATTAAATGCATACAAATCATTAACTTATAATTTAACTTCAACAAGTTTTAAAATCAATTTAAAACCTTTAAGTGATAAATAATATTTTTCTTATAAAAGAAATTTTACAAGATTTTAACAAATCTCTTTTTAAATTCAAAACATTTAAATTTAACAAACATTCAAACTTATTAAGATATTTGAATTTATAAAACTTATTTATCTTAAATCTAAGATTCAAAACTAAACTTGAGTTTATATATTTAAACTTTGATTTGAAGCTTATAAAAACTGAGCTTGGAAAATACTTCGAGTCCTACCCGAGTTTACATGGAAACCACTTCGAGTCAACCTGCTTTCACTCATCTCTGCCTCTCGTCTTCCCTTCTTCTTCATTTCTTAACCAAGTATTAGAGTTAAACAAAACTGCAATTTAAAACTCTCGCGAACTCGAGTTCTACTCGAGCCAAACGATCTCCTACCCGAGTATAGCTTCGAGTTGTCTGACCTTCTTCCCAAATCTCACGCCACTGACACCCCACAACCACGTGCACGTGCACATGCGATTGGACCATCTCCGGCCATCATCGTGATCGCCTCCACGTCGAAGACAACCCCCTCGACTCACTCGAGTTCCTCAATCCCCTGGTCCCACTGTAAATCAAAATCGAGCTCTACGTCCCATACTTTTAACGAAACCAGGCCACCAATTCGTCTCGTCCCCACTCCTCTGACCACCGGAAGTGGAACAACTCCGGCTACGACACCACTAGCCTCCATGCAATCACTACCCAAATTCACTTGCAGCTCAATGCATCCAAGGATCCACAGCGACCAATTTTTCAAGCCTCGAAAAACAAAGGTTTAGAAACTAAATTTGCCTCCCGCCGTCGCTACGACGAACTGGAACACTCAACACCATTTTTCCTAACTTCGACATGCCTTCCTCCTCCTCCAATCGAAAACTCGACTTTCACAGTTTCACAAATCGCCGGAATTTGATAAAAATCCATTTCTTGATCAACTATGAACTGCTCTTAACTTACACAACTAAAAATCACCATTTTTGTTGTAAAAATCCTATTTTCTAACGACGATTCAAGTTATATAATTGAATTGATAATTCGTGACATTCAAGTTTTACATATATTTGAATTTTCTCCATGAAATCAAATTTCCAGATGCTATATTTCACTATCCTACTTAAAACCATTTTTAGATCTTGACTCATGTATAAACAAACTTGTTTTGTTTTAAACTTCAAGCCTAACAATGGTTGGATGAAGATGTATTTAAATTTTCTAGTTTATTTTCACTCTGTAACTTGAAACACAGAAGAACAGGTCATAACAAAAATATACAGTATAATCATATGGATATATACAGAGTTAAAACTTAAAATAAAATACATAAGCGTAACACAATATTATGCATGAATCATACACACAGATATAATCATACTTAAATCTTAAAATAATTTGTTTACTCACCTGTTCAAATGAAGAACAGAGCCTATTTTATTTTGAAAAAGCTTTTGAACTTTAAAACTTTGAGTTGCTGGAAAGATGCTTTTGTAAACATAAATATCTTTGCTTCTTTGTTTTGTAAACTGGAATGCTTGAGTTGCTTGTTATTGAAACATGCAGAGATGACTTGAAGCCTTGTTGAAGATGACTCCGATTCAAAACAGAGATGAAAATGCTTGAAGGTCTTTTGATTTCCATCTCAGGTTTGAAGAAGATGTTCTGGTTTTGATTGAAGAAATGATACAGGTTTTTGGGTTTTGATTTTGGTTTGAGGAGTGAATTGATTATTGAGAGTTGTTACTGATTTGTTTCACCTGAAAACAAATCTTCTTAATTTTGAAAAAATGAAGATTAGAAAAGAAGATAAAGGAGTGAAGTATGTGTTTATATAGGATAAAATGGTTTATTTATGAATTAAAAGAAAAATCAAAAATAAAAAGAACACTTGTCATAAACATTGATTACTTAAATTACACTTGTTAAAACAAGGCATTAGATAAAGACACATGTCTTTTAAGTATTTATCTTATTTTTATTTAGTTTAAAAGTAAATAAAAAAAAACCTTTTCTTAATTATTAAAATACTTATCTATATATATAAGTCATTTTAAAGAAACAAAACCAATTATATTTATAGATAAAAGTTTATACAAATATTCTAACATCCAAAACAATTTAAATATTTATTCCTTTGAATTTCAAAACTTAATTTCAAATTCAATTAAATTAAATCCTAAGATTCAATTTAAAAAGTCAAGTTATTTAAATACATATATAATTATTCATTCAATTAAATAAAAATTCCATATTCTTTAAAATCCATTCATATTAATAAAAATAATACATTATACTTATTATTTGAAATTAACATATTTGATATTTAAATAATTTATATAAGAGATTATATTATCAAGTGATATTTTAAAAAGAAACAAAACAAGCCTTTTTGTTAACTCTTATATAATTTTAAACTTAAGTAAAAATATATCTTAACCAATTTAAACATTTACCCAAAGTATATTTAAAACTATAAGGTTATTTATTTAAATATCTTTGAAAAGTCATATTAAATTAAATCTAAATTTCCAATTTACCAAAGCTTCTATTTACAATATATATAAATAAATATATATTCAAATAGAAAATATCTTATTAACTTTTTAAAAGATAAAATCACCAATTAAATACACATTTAATCAGATTATTAAATTAAATTCAAATATTAATATCAAAGATCATCAATATCAATTTAATTATTTAACAGATTATTAAATTGATATTGTTAAAATTTCCGGGATATTACAAATATATACATATTGGCATATGTATATATTAGATTGATGATTTCCCGCCTCGTATAGCGGATGAGACCCTATTGCGCCGTTAGTAAGCGGATTATTTTTATAAAACCCATATACCGTGATATTCCCCCTCGAAGTGGAATTGGTATTGTGCTAACGTCTTTGGATGCAGGAAAACAGGTTGCAGGGATCCAACTGGATTCCTCAACTGTATTTTTTTTTATTTACAGATATTGATGTATATTCTGTTATCATATTGATATATGATATTGAATGTTGTGATTGACTAATTGGTGCGTTGCATCATTGGATTCATCTTTGGAAAATTTAAAAATAACGATATTGATTTTAAAAGAAATTTTTGAAGTGATTTATTCCAAATAAATAAACGTTTAAAATGTTAAAGTTATAAAAAGTTAAGATTTTTGTGAAATATAACCAAAGTGTGATTTTTGAAATGAAAGTCGATTTAATTGTAAAATGGGTTAAATTGAGATTTTTAAAGTATTATAAAAGATGTACAGAAAAATTGATATATTTATAAATTAAAATTGTTGGAATTTTAAAACGAGTTTTTATAAGTGAAGATATGAATTTTATAGAATCATAAATTATGAAGAATGAAATTTATAGATGTATAAATTGTAAAGTTAAAATGAAGGGAATTTATAGATGTAAAAATTGTAAAGTTAAATGAATGAAGTTTATAGATTTATAAAGTATGAAGTTGTAGAATGAATGAAATTGTAGAATAAAAGATTATAAGAAATTTACTTATAAATTAGATTTTTGCCTACAAATGAAATATTGATCGAATTGTTAATAAAGAAGATTTATAAATCAAAGTTGTTATAAAAGAGAAATAGAATTTATAAACGTGTTTATAAATTCGAAATCAATTAAATTTGATAAATCAAATATAGAAGGTTATTAAAGGAAATGTATTCGCAATTTTGGATAGCGAATTATCCTTAAAATAAATGTGTAGAAAAGATTGAAATTTGGTTAAGTGAATTATATTCACGATTTTGGACAGTGAATATATTGTTAAGTAAAATGGATTTATTTTTGTAGAAGTGATATTAAAAATAAAGTTAAACATTTTAAAGATGTTTTAAAATGTATTATAAATCGAAAGCATAGATTTCAACAGTTCTTGTTGAAATAGACGTTTTCGAGAAATAAGGAAATGGTAGACTATAACATTGTTGTTATAGTAAATGATTTCCGAAAGGAAATATTTTTATCTAGTATTGGGATTTATATATCTATCTTAATTCAGAATCCCTATACTAGTGATTTTGAGTCGTCGTAACGATGTTTTACGTAACATTCGTTTTGACTCAAATAGATGTTGTTATAATAAATGTTTTCCTTAAAGAATGAATATAGACTTAATTTGATTTAAGTATATCGAATATTTTCAAATGTTGAAAATAAATAGATTTGTGAAATACTTATTATTAAATAAGTATGGAAATGCTTTTCCAAAATGAAATGAAACATTTGAGAATTTATCTTCTTAGAGATAAATTGAAAACGAATATTGAAATCGATTTGAAAATCGAATATTAGTAGATATTCGAAAATGTAAATTCAATATGGAATTTATAAGAGAAATGGAAATTCGTTTTAAAGAAAAATAAATATTGATTTATTTTTAAAGTGTGGAAATTTTATATCTAGTAAAGATATTTTGGAAGATAAAATAATTTGGAAAATTATTGGAATCTGATGATGTTGCGCATCTTTATTGATAGTTAAATAACCGACTATCAATAATTACCTTGAATAGGTATTTGTTTTGAATTGGATGAATTTGAATGCCACACTTGTTTTTAAATAAACGCTCACTATTCGGGTTAGCCGGGAAAGGACCATGGGGTCGTATAACCCATTCCGAATATGTGATACGTCGTTATGAATTGCATTTGATGACCGGTGTTGAAGACCGGATATTTTTGAAAACGGAAGGATCACCGTCGAGTTACTCTACATCGGCTGATCTCCGATTTAGAGGTTTTTATCACCCTTAGTGACGGGAAGTCCCGACGTGATTGAAAATTATCCGGAATTGCAAGGGCTTCGTGAGAAGTGCCTTCCAGTCTGTTCGATCCCGGAACAGACTTGTATGGATTGTATGTCTGACGTTACAAATTTGAGATATAAAGCTGATTTCTTTCAAATACGTATCTGTTGGTGGCGGAGAATTTATTCTCTTAGCTTAACACCCTTCTCTGAGACGTACGAGCTCAAAGGTTATGTAGTTGAAATTTATCAGCGATATATTCCCAATTTGGTAACGTGGCATACTAAGTGTTGCTGTGAAATGATCAGTGTTTGATCATTTGCGATATGATCATTTATTTGATCTTATATCTTTGTGATCATAGGTTGATCATTTTGTTTGACCCGAAGCATGGCTTTGTAGGAAGCGTAGCTTTGTGGACGAGACTTCGTCGAGCCTCACACCCCGGAAATGGTCAAAACAGGAAGGATGCGGCAAGGTTCTAGGGAGTAGCGCCCCTTAGTGTATGTCATTCCTTCTGGATAAAGGTGGTATCATGGTATGGAGCCCAGATACTTAACCTCTGTGGTTGCTGCAAATTTATTACTTTGTGCTTGTTGCGAATCGAGGATCCTCGGGAAGATCGGTGACGATCGGGGGATGGCATACGTGTGTCAGTAGTTACCTATTTTTGCAGAGGTAACCCGGCCTTGTGTTGGCAGAGATCTAACCGTAATGTTAGGTTATTTCTTGGGACGTCATTCCAGAGGCGTTCTATTCGTGGAATAGGAAGTTCCTTAGCCTGACCATTTGTTGGAAATCCAAACAAAACAATACGTGACTTGTACGGTTTTAGTTGCAGAACCTGCCATTTAATATGGTAGCTATAGTAGGCATACTATAATGGTACCTATGTCGGCTAAGATTAATATTCTACTTTCGAAATGTTTTCTACACTATGCACTAATAATAATATTAAAAATGATTTGATTTTTGCGTAGTAAGCATCTTTGGCTATCATAAGGAGAAATCTTCTCCAATTCTGCGTTTGCATTGTGTGTGTGGCAGGAGGCCTTATGGTAGTCTCATTTTCCAAAAAAACATTGCGAATTGACTTTAAAATCTTCCTGTTGTTTGTTTTAAAGAATAAACTGTTTTACGATCTCACACCAGTCACCATGACTGACTCGGAGTTTATTGTTTCCCTTCTAAACTCTGGGTGCCCACCAATTTCCACACGGGCAGCCTAGAGTTATATTATCAGGATATTCTGGATATTCTAGAGCTTGGAAAGCAAGCTGGATGGCGAGACGTAGTATTTGTATCTGAATTTATTTATTCCGCTGTGTATTCTGTATAAGGACAGGTTATATAAATGTCCATTGTTGTATATTGACTCTGATGATTGATGTATGTATAAACTGATATAGTTCTTTGTTTAAAAGAATAGTGTTTATTTATTATATATTGTTCCGCTGCGATGTGTAAGATTCTGATATTGTTTTCTATTCTGATGTTGTTCTGTTGTTCTCCTTCTTTCTTTTTCCTCTTTTCTTCTTCTCCTACCTTTTTCTTTCTTTCTAAAACCCCTCACTATTGGAGTTTCCGACACTCGATTGCTCGGCAGTCGATAAAGTGAGTATCGATGTCGAATTTTCGAAGGTCGAAAATCCCGTTCGTGACAGGAAGGATCTGTAGACAGCCCAGGATCGTCTGAAGTATTTTATGGATAAGAGACGGAGGAATTTGGAATTCGAAGTTGGAGACTTCGTTGTTGTTGAAGTTTCTCTGGTGAACGGGAGTTATCAGATTAGGTAAGTCTTGGAAGTCAGCTCCGAGGAATATTGGATCTTTTCTGTGTTCTGATATGGATAAATGCCTTGATCTACTAGATTGAATTGTCAGTTTGGATAACTGGAATTCGTTGTGTTTCATGTATCTTTGAGAGAGTACGTATTTGATCTATCTCTGGTTGTGGACCCAGCAATTCTGGAGGTTTGGTTGTTGAGTCAGACTCGTTTGTAGTCTGATATCTTGTTTAGTTTTGTAGATCTAGATGAGTAGGAGTTTTGTAGTTTAGTAGTATTGATTGTTTGGATTCTGTAGTGCGAGTATCCCGGTATATATATATACTTGGGGAAACTCGAGGAAATTCTATCCAGAATTTTTGTCTGGATAGTTAGAATTGTTTGATTGTGTGAATTGGTTGCTATGGTTGTTAGCATATGGATGATAATATATGATTATGATTTAAATAGATTATTAAATTACCTTTGTTTCAAATTTCGGAGACGAAATTATTTTAAGGGGGGAGGAATGTGATATCCCGGAAATTTGGGGCAATATCAATTTAATAATCTATTTAAATAATTAAATTGATTGATAATTTTTGATAATAAAATTTGAATTGGTTTAATAATATGATTAAATAAATATTTAATCAGTGAATTTTATCCTTTAAAAATTAATAAAATGATTTCTATTTATAATATGTATATATATATGTGTATATATATTGTAAATAGATAAGCTTTGGGTTGAAAAATAATAAATAAATTCTTGTTTTAAATTTCTAATATGTATATATATATATATATTGATAGTTTGGAGATTTGGATCTATTTAGTATTAAGCTTTTCAAAGTTATTTAACAAATGACTATATGGTTTTAAGTAAGGTTAATAATAAGGTTTATTTAATATTGCTTAATAAATATGATTTAAGAATATATATAAGTTTAAAATAAAATTTTATTATGATATGTTGATTCATTTAATAATAGAAGTAATCTATAATCTCTTTTAAAAATTATTTTAATTTGACAAATTTGTTACTTCTAAAACAATAGTATTAATATATTGTTTTATATATAGATAAATAGATTTTAAAGAAATTGAATGTGTTATTATAAATAGTTTTGGGTTTTAAAATATATGTATAAACTTTTATTTATATATATAATTGGTTTAATTTCTTTATAGGTAATATATAAATAGATAAGTAATTAATAAATTAAGAAAAGGCTTTTTATTTACATTTAAAATAAATACAAATTTCTTAAAAGACATGTGTAATTCTCTAAAGACTTGTTATAACAAGTGTAAACAAATTAACAATGGTTAATGACAAATGTCAAGTTTTGAATTTTTGTTTTTCTTTTATTTGATAAATCATTTTAAGTTATATAAACATATGCCTCTCATTTCATTTCCTTTTCTATTTCTTTTCAAATTTAAAGAAAACTTCAGCCTGAAACAAGATTTCTCTCAACAAACAAAATCTGTAACTCAAAACAAAATCCTCATAACAAATCTGTAATTCAATTCTCCTCTCAAAAACAATCTAAAATCAACTTCTCAAATCAAAAACAAAAGTATGCAATACCTTTTCAATTTCTGGAACTCCAATCTGCATTTCTTTAAAACCTGGAATGAAAGCCTGTAACCTCTCCTCAATCAAAACAAAGCCTGTAATACATTCTTCAATCTGTAAATCAAACCCCTGTAACTCAGTTTCCAAAATCTGAAATGCCTGTAAACATCTTCTTCAAAAGCCTGCATTTTCTTTAATCTGGAATCAAATTCCAGTCTGCATGCAAGATTCTGTGAACAAGCAACTCAAGTTTTAAATCAAAGAAGCAAGGCATCTCTACATGCAAATTTCTATAGCTAGCATTCCAATTTTCAAAGAAAATCAAAGCTTCAGCATTTCCAGATTCAATGATTTCAACATTTTCAAGTTGCTGTTGCAGTTTTCAAGTATAAACTGTTTTCAAAACTTCTCTGCTAATCAAATGAGGTGAGTAAACACTTTAATTGAAAGTTAAGTAGGTAATTACCTGATTGCATGTGAAATCTGTGATGATAACTATTCTATATGTATATATATAATTAAGCCTCTGTTATATATGATTTATGTTTATTTGTTGATTTAAATGCCTCTGTTCTAGTTTTCCAGTAAACCTCTACCTTAAAACCCTGGTCTTGATATCTGTGATTAATACTTGAGGTGAAGTAATAAAAAAAAATGTTTGCATGGATGTGGATATGTTTGTATATGTGTATATAAACATGTTTGAAGTATGAATATCTGTACATGTTTAAAAACATCTCTGTTATGACAGGCTCCAAATCCATAAATAAATTCATATCTTCTAAACAAATAAATTTTAGACCTTGATCTTAAAAGAGAAAATGATTGTAACCATGTAAATTCATTTTTAAAAATTGTTTCGAGTATAAATAATTAGCAAAAATTCTGAAGAAAAAAACTTACAGTGAGAATTTAAAATGGGTCAGAAATCGATCATCTCTATATCAAGTTCAGATCATAGGGGCTGATTCGTGTTTGTAAATCTTGATTTTTGATAAACATTTCACAATTTTTAGGATTAGGATTATCGAGGATTTGTGAGTTGAACGTTTTTCGTATTTTCGTCAATCACTAGCGATGAGCGTGGTGATGTTTGTCGAGTTTGGGCCTGGAAGTGGCTGGAGTGTCGTAGATCATGGGAAAAATAGTGGAAGCATTTATCATTTGTTGTGGCATCGGAATTTGAATTAAGTAGGGTTTTAATGTTATGTTTTGTCTGGGATGGTGTCAAGATGATCTCGACGACCATGGCGCATCGAGCTCGAACGCGAGGTGAGGGATCGTGAAGTTGAAGTGTTATGCTGCTCTGGGAGGAAGGCCGGGGTTTCCAGTCGACGTGATCGTCGTCGATAGGCGAATTGGGTCGTTCGAGTTTAATTCTGATGAGTGCTGTGAGGCTCGATTTCGTTGCAATAGGAAATTCGCCGATCAGGGTGGTCGAGAGGATCAAGAGGGTCGGGGTCGTCATGTCGATGGCTGTGGTGGTGATCATCGATGTGCATGTGCACGGTGATCTTCGTGCATCTGGAAGACTTGTAGTTTGGGGAAGAAGAGACGGGTACGTGTTTGGCTCGAAGTTTCTTTGCGTTCGACTCGAAGGAATAGGGACGGGGGAAAACTCGAAGGGTACTCGCGATAATTGGGTTTTGACTCGGGGTTTAAGAGGGGAGACTCGGGTAGATTTGATAATAACAGTTTTAAAAAAAAATCTGACAGTGTTTTTAAAAATTTAAAATGAGTTTAAATATATAGAGCAGGATTTAAAACAAAGTTTTAAATCAAATTTTAAAGTATGGATTCAATTTAAATTTGTATCCTAGTTTGAAATATATAAGTTTATAAAATTTAGAAGTTTTAACAAATTTAAGATATTTAAAGAATAATTTAAAAAGGGGTGAATTTAAATAAAGTGGTTTAAAAATCTTTAAAATGTTAAGTGTTCTTAACATTTGAATTTAAGAAGATTTTGTAAATTTGATTTCAAAATTTGTTAAATTTAAATTGTAATTTATTTTAAATCTTTAATTTAAAATGAATTAAAAGAAAGATTTTAAAGTAAAATGTTTTAAAGTCTTTG
Source organism: Allium fistulosum (assembly GCA_030737815.1). Classification (NCBI taxonomy): domain Eukaryota; kingdom Viridiplantae; phylum Streptophyta; class Magnoliopsida; order Asparagales; family Amaryllidaceae; genus Allium; species Allium fistulosum. The sequence goes on from CM060907.1 coordinate 860,916,892, forward strand.
TTAATAATAATTAAAGTAGTTAAAGGTTAATACTTTAATTTAAAGATTAATTAAGGTTTAATGATTTAGGAGTCATTAAATTAATAAGGTAATTAAAGAATAATTAATTAATAGGTTAGTGTTAATTAATTAAATAATTAAGATTATAAGTTAATTAATTAGAGGTTAAATAATTTGGGATTAATCATTTATTTAGATAAGTTTAGATTTTTAATAAATGATTAGTAATTAATTAATCAAGTGATTAAAGATTAATTAAGTAATTAATTAAGTAATTAGGGATAAATTAATTGGTAATTAAGAATTTATTTATTTGTAATTAATAATAGTTGATTAAAGATTAATTACTTAAAGAAAATAATTAAAAGATTATTAATAATTAATGAGGGATCATTAATTAGAGATTATTAAATAATTAATTAATTAATATGATTAATTTTGATAATCAATTAGATTAATTAATTAATGATAATCATTTATAAATTGGTTAAGTATAATTTATTTAATGGAAGTAATTAAAGTAATTAATTACTTAAGGTAATTAATTAAATAAATTTGATAAGTTAAATTAATTAATTTAATTAATTTAAGATAATCACTTGGTGATTTGAATAAGTATAATTACTTAAATGTAATTAGTGAAAGTGTAATTACTTAGGAAAGTAATTAAAGTTAATTAGTGAATGTAATTAACTAAAGATGATTTAATAGTAAATGTAATTGGAGTTTAATTACTTTGAATAATTAATCAAGGGATTAATTAAACGATAATTAATTAAGAAGTAATTAATTTATGGAAGAGTAATTAAGGGTAGTTAATTACTAAATGTTATTAATCAAAGGTGATTAATAAATGTGGTTTAATTAAGAATTAATTATTAAATATAATTAATTTAAATGATGTAATTAAGGATTGGTTAATTAAAATTAATTAATCAATAATAAAGGATTAAAGTAATTAATTAATTGTAATTAATTAATTGTAATTAATTAAGGATTAATGTAATTAAGTATAATTAATTAATTATGAAGTAATTTAAGATTAATTACTGAAATGATTTAAGTTAATTAATTTGTGAAATTAATTAGGGATTAATTATTTAAAGTAATTAAAGTATAATTAATCAAGAATGATTAATTAAGATGATACTTAAAGTATGATTAATTAATTTGTTTAATTAATAATTAAGTAAGCAGGATTTATAAAATGAAATAATTAATTTAATTCACTTTAAATTGATTAGAGATGATATAAATCATTACTTATGATGGATGAGTAGTATTAAATGCTTTGCATTGTTTGATATCTCTGATGAGATATATGTTAATCTATGATATGGATGTTGGTTGAATTGAAATGATAATACGAATTATCTGTTTGTGATAATGTAGATTATCTATTGTGAATTATCTATCTGTGTGTATATAGATAAAGAATTGAATTGTTTTAACTTTAAAACAACTTGGCCTTAAAAGATACGTTTTGGATTTCGATGAGACCGGGATCGGGTTTCTAGATTTGGATATCCGAATACCACATCGATCCAAATCAACGATAGGTCGTGAATCTCAAGTGAAGATGAAGATTCAAAGTGCAAGGGTTATTGTCGTTAACTCTGAGGGTGGTTCCAAAACGAGTGTAATGAGATAATGCCTTCGGTTTCGTTCGAACCCGGAACGAACTTGTATGGATTGAGTGCACCGCCTCGCCACAACAGAATATAAAGTCACCACCACAATGACACTGCAGTGGCAAACAGGTATAAAGACAAAGGTAGGATGCAACTAAACTGCAGAAAAGTCATCAACAGTTCAAGCATATACAGCAATAAAGACGAATTCGAGAACATCCTGAAGCAGAACCAAGTGCAGTTCAAGGGAAATGGACAACTCGAGGATAAACATGTACAAATGAACGAGTGATCAATATGGCAACACAGATGTGCAAATAAAGATCTGTGCATCAATGCATTGCAAAAATAGAGACTGCAATAGAACTACAGGCACCAAGTCAAGGGAACAATAGAGACATGCTTAACAAAGTCAAGTGGAGCTAACCAATGTACAAATCAGGTCAGCACAGCATGAGTCAAAAGAGAACCAAATCAGTGTGAATGCAGGTTACAATATTCAAGACTATCTGCCAGCAACAAAAGACTCAAGTATATGCAAAACTTCAACATGGATGCAGGCATGTCAAACTCCCAAAGATACAACAGTGAATGAAACTGCATCTCAAAAATGCAGAACCCAAACCAAAATTGCATGCACATAAGTCAGAATAGCATAAACACCATGTAGTGATATATGCAGGGACCAAGTGAAGAAACTGCAGTATCAAATATACATGAAACAAGACAGAAGTGACAGTGCAAGCATGGAGCTATAGTCCAACAAAACATTAATGTATATGAACACAGGAGACAACAAAACTGTGATTCAAAGGCCAAGTCGAAGTATAACAAGAATGACTCAAGTGAAGATACCAAGGTAAAGATTTCAAATGACCAGGAAAAACAGTGGACAGGCAAATATCAAAGGCTGGCAAGCAACAAATGCCACCAACCTAACAAATGAAACTGGAACCATCAGAGCCTCGACAAACATGCAGTGACACAAAAACAAATACAAAATCAACATAAATGCATGTGCAGACTACATGAACAGAGACTACAAACAGTGAACACTTGTATACATATACAAGCAACTCAAATGAAGTTACCAGAAGCAACAAATATAAATAACTATGAAACAATGTCCGGAATTTGGACAGTGATCAAAACCCTCAGTACAGTGGAGTACAACTCCAAACTCAACAAATTCAAGTGACCAGACACACAGGTAAAGAGAAGACCACAAGGCAAAGCCTCAGTATCATAACAGAAATGAGGCCACGTACAAGTCGATGGCAGCCTCACCCAGATGACCCAGTGAAAGTGAATGAATTGACACAAATCAATACCAACAATATGGACTCACTGTATGCAACCGTGAAACGGAGTGGGCAGTGCAAGCACAACCGAGTGAGGGCGAGAGCACCAAAAATATGGTACCACCGCACACACAATAGTAATGAGTCAAGTGGATGTAACATGAACTACAAGCTGGCCTATCAAACTTCAAATGGTATGCAAGTGGTGCAGAATAATAAACAGCAATGTAAATGCATATACTTGTGTATGTATATATGCAAGAAACAATACATGAGAACCCTGGTGGAAACGTATATAGGAACGACATTTGTAAAACTGAACAGTGCAATCAGGTTGAAAGCACATTACAGGACAAAGCATAATCGAAGTCTCCAACATATAAAACGATGAATCCCACAGATGCAAACTTTAAAAGGCAACTGACTAGAAACTGTTGCAACATGATACCATCAAAATTTGTATACAACATGAACAGCTAAGGTTTCAAAATATAGACCCAAATGAACAAGGCCGACAATGCTACCGGGGGCAGTGAAAAGTATGGTCAAAGTCGAACAACAAAGCACACTAGGGATTCTTATAACAACCTCGCTTATCATCATCGAACGAAAACCAATGGCCAAGATAAACAGAATTCAAATCAAAAGCCTCATTGCAGAAGTACCATAACCAGAATGAATTAGATGCGAGATTTTACTCACCTCGTTCGAAGCGGAGACGAACTCGAGAGAAGGAGTCGCAAGCACCAAATGAACGACGCCTTCGAATATTCGCAAATCCCTAATCTTCAGAGAGCAAAGAGTAAGACGATCGATCGGTAATTCAAACACACGATCATTCAAACTCGATCGATTACAGAGGGCCAAGAGCAACTCAGAGAAACGAGCTAACTGGAATCGATTGCAAGCAGCAACGACCAGAAATGGATCGACGATCAAGGCTGCGAAGCCCTAATTTTTGATCGAGAAAACGAAGAGGAAATCGTCGCCATTATCGTTCGTTTTAGGTCTAGGGTTGAGAATGAAAAATGAATGAGGGAGGGACGGGTCTAAAAATGGAAAATGAAACAAGAAAAAGGGGAATGGGTTGTCTTGGTTAATTATCACGGCAACCAAAAAGACTTAACCATTTTTCAAAAGAAAATTTCAAATTGATTTTAAATTTCAATAGCAAATTTTAATCATTTAATTTCGATAATCAAATGAAGCAAAATACTGGGTTGTTACAAAAAATCAAGTAGTGGGCACAAAATTCCAAGAAATAATAAAGGCAATGACTGTTCGAAGTTAGGCCGTTGGCTATTGAGTGTGCATAAGAAATTTAAAAGGACTCAAAACAATTCAAACGAGTACCGATATGGCTAACCCTTTTTTTTTGCGGTTTCATCGCATATCGGACTTCAAAATACAGAATTGAATATACCGTAGAGATCAGCACGACGAGACGATCAAAACGGTATACAGATATCAGCGGTACGATTGAATTATAAAAATTCGAATTTTCTACTAGCGGAAAATGCAGCAAAAACTCAGAAGAATAAGATCGACGGAGCTAAAGAAGTCCGAATTTGGAAAAAAGAAAAATGACGTTATGCTCAGAAGACGTTTTAGAATTTTTCTATGTAAAAATATTTAGGTTTCGAAAACATTTGATTTTCATTACATTTTAACTGATTTAAACCGAAATGACGTGAGTGAAATTTACTTTCATATTTTCTGATGAAACTTTACAATTTCCTATGTTTAAATAGACGCATTTTAAATATCGAATTTTCATTGCGAAATTTTATTGTTTATTTTTATTTAACAAAAATTTCATTTAACGCAAAATGCACGTTTCTTACGTTAAAATTATTATTTTGGTTTCTGTTATTGGTTACAACTATTTCATATTATTACATTACGTTTTTAATATGTATTACATTATCGGTCTTATCGAAATTGGTTTTGGATTTGTAACTTATATACAAAGAGATTTCCATTTAATAAATCGTAAAATTTTATTTCTATCGAATTTTTAATTAAATTTTATTTAATTTAGTATTTTTAAAGTGTTAATAATACGGGTCATTACACATAGATTTCCCTTCCCACTAGTAAAGGTCATTTGATCTCTCTAATGCGGACTTCGATCTTGTTCCTTGATTAGAAACCTTCATTTTTCTTACTTAGCCATATACTATGATAGAAAACTTAGAGATTGTATCACTATGATAGAAAACTTTGAGATCATATTCAGAATCTATATCAAGTATTCGCCATTAAGAATCGAGTAAAAAATCCTTGTTCAAACTGATGTGAACCACCTCGAAATCAAGTACTCAAATACTGGATCAAGAACAGCCATGCGAATAAAATGATCTATGTACAACTTACGTATTTATCCTATTGGTTTCTTAACTACACCAATATCTTTTTAATCATATTCATTTATCCAAATAGTATGTCATTAGTACTAAGACCATTTATGAATCATTTCATAAATCATAACTTCAAGTGTATAAACATTTTATAACTTAAGTTCAAACTTATACAATACTCCATTACTTCCTAAGAGTATATAAACCATCAAATTTTTTAATAAGTATGTTTAACAAAGTTTAAACATGTTTTAACTCATTATCTTCTTAATCTAAGTATTGTATAAACTCAATTTTATATTTTAAAAACACTTAACTATAAGTTCTATAACCATTCAGAGTTCCGGACTATCCAAAACCGTTGAAAATTCCGTTTTATTTTAACAAATGAAAAATGCCAAACAACATATAATATCATGATGCACTTTCATACTTTCCTAATGCATAAACTACATGTGTCCATGAAATAACTTAACAAGAAAACTTTAGAACTAAACACCAATTTTCATTTCAAATCATTTTGAAATAATATACACATAAAACTTTTGCATATCAAATCTTCCTCTGGGAATTAACCAGATTTTTTTACCAAAACAACTTTGTAGCATCCCACACTTAGAAATCCAAAAATGAATGCCGATGATATTGAAGTCATTACCATAATTATTTTCAAGCATGAGAGTGGGTTTAGCACATCCAATTTATGCCTTTCGGACTAAAACAAAATCACTTCAAAATGGTATCAAATACTTCATAAATGTTACTAAATGCCATGTTCTCAATTTCATAAACCAATTTTTCAAATACTTACTTTCAAATATATTATTATTATTTCCTCCAAAATTTTGAAAAACATTTTCAAAGATACCGGGATTTAAGTCCTCAAATTCTCTATTTAAATCAAATTCTCAAATTGATTCGAATGTTAAATTAAATCGATTTAAATGATTTCGAAATGAAATTTATTTACGAACTTGAATCAATATTTCAATTGTTTTAAAGGAAATTGAAATTGAATTATAAGATTTTGAAATTATGAATTTGGAAGTTTTGAAACGTAAATTATGGAAATTGTTTTGAAAGACAAATGAAATGTTGGTTGACAAATTCAAATTGAAATTGAAATTGACTTGGTTTTGAAATAAATAAACGACCAATCGGTGTAATAATCACGAAAGTTATTAAAGAGATCGGAATCAGTTAGGGTCATACTCACTGTCTAAACTGAAAACCACTTTAATAACTATACGCGGAGTGTGATCCAGAATGAAGTGGTTGGAATGATGTACGTTGATGACTGAAGAAAGAGAACGATAATGGATAGCCTTGACACTTGTGTAAAATTGGAAATAACTAAAACAGGAGCCGTGCCGGGCCAAATGGGGTCAGCTACCTCGAGCGAACACACTTCTTCAAAAACTACTCATTACTTGTTATCGATTGGTGCACCCATGAAATTTTGGGAGTGTTGTTTCGCGGCGTTGCGATCGCTGCGGCGATGCGTTCTCACCAGTCCAGATCAGGCAAACGGTAGTTTCACTACCTTGGGTATTGCCTCATGTGCCTTGTCATACTTGTATCCCTATATACGCGACCACTACGATTTGTTTTGTGGTATACCTATGGAGTACTCCCTGATATCCCACTAGTTTACGGTCGAGTTTACAGTGTTGTATAGTCTATAACGCTTATATAAAATGTGTTAAGGGGAATAATGGTAACGCCTTAACACTATTTTGATATTTTATATTACTGATAGGCATTATCTACTTATCGTACCCTACTACATAGTAGATAGTTTAACGGATCCTTAAAGGATGGTTATTCCAAACATCCTTTGAGTTACTTGTATTTTAGTTGCTATTTCACTTGAGTTGGATTTATTGATATAAGAATGTTAATCCTGACTCGAGTGTTTTGTGTTTTGCTTTACGCTCGGGTCAGACTGAGTGTACCAGTATTCGAGACTCACCTTTGGAGTTGGAGCTTCGCTTGGAGATCCAGCTTTTAGATATCCAGTTGATTCCACTGATTGTATTCTGATTCTTGTATTTGACTATTGTATTCGAGACATCTGTTGTACCTTATTTAACTCTGATATGTATATAGTAGCTTCATGAACTACTATCTTTTGTTTTCGCTGCATTTATTGCTCTGTGTATGTGATCTGTGATTATTTTATTTACTGTATATGCTCAGTGTTGCCAAATTTAAATTAACTATTCGGTATTTTGAATTATTCAAGTCCGACATGTGCGGATGCGAATAGTCTAAAATAGCGGGTCGTTACAGTTGGTATCAGAGCTTTGGTAGCTCTAGGCAAAACTTAGCATATAGGGTAAATGTATTTACAGAATCACTTTCATTCGAGTTGAATCTCTTCCTTTTGACTCGATTCCTTTGAATTTTGGAACATTCCCTGCTGTTCCGAAATTCATTCTTGTCCCTCACTATTCGTATTCTTCTGAATTCTGGCGTATCACATAACTCCACTTCGAATGATCTTTATAATGAGTTGGCGGTCCCGCCAATCTCAAATTGATTTGTAAAGGGGTAAAACTCTTTTACGATAGCATCGATTCACCGAAGATTTATATATCCTCGGTTTAGATGCTGACATCTTTGGTTATGCTGAATTCTATTTCTTGAGATCGAATGTAGATTTGCCTCGGAATTCTGCATCGATCTTATGCTATTAGTCACGGTTGATCCGGTTAAGGTTGCCCGCGATTTATATAAACTTATCCATCTTCCTATTTTGTTATTTAATCATCTTATCTTCGTTTCGAACCTATCTTCGAATCAGAATTCTTTTTGATTTGAGTGCATCAAATTTGAATCTACATCCTTGATTTGAAATTCATTTCTGTATCGTCAAGCGAAGAAGTGTATTTGTAAATTAATATTTAAATTTTTTTTAAATATATTGTGTTGTTTGAGTTGTTGATGTTGATTTGGGTTTTCGATCGATTCGTCTGATCAACGCTATCGATAGGATTTCCAAAACACTTGAGCAGAGCAAACTGATAAAATATCATTTTCAAATTTGGTAAACAAAATAAAGTTTTGTATGATTATATTATGAAACTAAATTGTTAATAATTTTGTTGTCAGAAATAATAATATTTGATTTTCATTTATTGTTTTGTAAACCATTGACTATTGCATAATATAAATAAATGAATTTATAAACTTGGTTATAAATTGATTGGAATTTGAAATGAATTTAAAATTAGAATTTGAGAATTTAATTTCCGATAATTTCGAACTATGGTTTTAAAGTTTTAAATTTATATTATTTAAAGTATTTTCGAATATAAATGATTTTCAAAGAATTTTAAATATTTAAATCGGTACTCTTCTCTTTTGTCGCTGGAAAATAATTTCGGTGATGACGGCCGCATCATCGACGTTCATTTTCGAGTTTCAAAGTGGAGAGACACTCAGTAGCTTTGCTACACTTTTGTTTTGGAAAATTTAATTTATTTGGATTTATAAAGTATGACTTGATTTATATATATTGATATATGACTATAGACTTGATTTGATTTATACATATATATTTGTATGTTTGTCTCCAATGGTTTGAAGTGAAATCGGAAATTTAATTCTTAAATTTATGTAAAAGGTGATTTTAATTTCAAAATGAAACCAAAATTTTGAATAAATGTTTAAATTTGAAATAATTTAGTAAGGAAATATTTTACTTGTATAATACTCAATTGCATTCCAAAATATATAACTTACCAAAATTATTCAGAAGTTAACCTTGTAATTGAATATTATACAATGTAAAATGATGTTAAAGGATTTTATAGATAAAATTTGAGTGGTTATAATAAATGTTATACACTTAAAGTTTTAATTATAAAAGATGTTAATAGAGATAAATAGAATAATTAGTTGAATGAATAGTAAATGAGACAAATTAAATAAAATTTTGTTTTGAAGGAATCTTTTGGTATCAAATATTAATAAATTGAAATTAAATCAACTTATGGAAATACCTTAAATTTAAACCAATTATTGAATATAAATTAATTTAAATTGAAATTTATATGGTTTAAATTAATTTATATGGTTTAAATATATGTAATAAGATATATTAAGTGGAAAAAACATAATAATAATTTGGAATAAAAGAATTAAATTTGTTGAATAAAATATGAGTACAATAAGTGATTATACAAATTGATGATTTAGAAATTGTTAATTGAGGATGACTAGATAATAAAATAATGAATTTAGAAATAGATAGATTGATTTAACTTAAGTGAACTCAAAGGGATTTAACCAAATTGTTAACTATTAATTAGTTTAAATTGAAATTTATATGGTTTAAATTAATTGTTTTACTTGTATTCCAATCTATTTTCTTTTGGTTGTTTCTATTCTCCTACCTCCTTCCTTTTCGAGGACGAAAAGTTTTGAGTGGGGGAGATTGTAATGACCCGTATTTTTAATGCTTTAAAAATACTAAATTAAATAAAATTTTAATTAAAAATCCGATAGAAATAAAATTTTACGATTTATTAAATGGAAATCTCTTTGTATATAAGTTACAAATCCAAAACCAGTTTCGATAAGACCGATAATGTAATACATATTAAAAACGTAATGTAATAATATGAAATAGTTGTAACCAATAACAGAAACCAAAATAATAATTTTAACGTAAGAAACGTGCGTTTTGCGTTAAATGAAATTTTCGTTAAATAAAAATAAACAATAAAATTTCGCAACGAAAATTCGATATTTAAAATGCGTCTATTTAAACATAGGAAATTGTAAAGTTTCGTTAGAAAATATGAAAGTAAATTTCACTCATGTCATTTCGGTGTAAATCAGTTAAAATGTAATGAAAATAAAATGTTTTCGAAACCTAAATATTTTTACATAGAAAAATTCTAAAACGCCTTCTGAACATCATGTCATTTTTCGTTCTTCCAAATTCGGACTTCTTTAGCTCCGTCGATCTTATTCTTCTGAGTTTTTGCTGCATTTTCCGCTAGTAGAAAATTCGAATTTTTATAATTCAATCGTACCGCTGATATTTGTATACCATTTTGATCGTCTCGTCGTGCTGATCTCTACGGTATATTCAATTCTGTATTTTGAAGTCCGATATGCGATGAAACCGCAAAAAAAAGGGTTAGCCATATCGGTACTCGTTTGAATTGTTTTGAGTCCTTTTAAATTTCTTGTGCTCACTCAATAGCCAACGGCCTAACTTCGAACAGTCATTGCCTTTATTATTTCCTGGAATTTTGTGCCCGCTACTTTATTTTTGGTCGGTACGATTTATTTTAGCATGCCTTTATTTTGGAAGCATAAACTTATTCTCTGTCTGTTGGATTCCCAATTCATACAAAAGAACATTTAGTTTAGAGGCTGCTCTTCTCAAATATAATTCATTTCCACCTCACTGCTTACCTTTTCTTCTTCCTGTCTAGTACTAGTTTCTCTCGGCCATTATAAAAAAAAATTGCTCAGCATCTACACCCGCGTCCACCCAAAACATGCCTCCACTTCGCTAAGCATCGCGCCCAGCCATAGCCTCCTTACCGCCTTCCACTACGACCTCCTATGCAACAGCCCGACCACCTCCGCCGACCTGAAACCATCGCCAACCCCAAGCTTGTAGCAGCCGAGACCCCACCTTCCCACACAGTCCACGTCTCCACATCACCACCAGGAACGACAGCCGCCTTAGGTGGTCGGGCTCCCCTTCAACCCGAAGACCCCACTTCCTCCTCCACTTCATTCCGAGCCGAGATCCCTCACGCGCTCCCACTTGACCCGCCAACTCGACAACCGAGCTTCCCTAGCACGCATCCCCATACTAGGCCGAACTAGCTTTCCACAACGCACCTCCTTCCCCACGAGCCTCAACAGCAGTTCTACAACCAATGGCCGAGCTTCCCTCCTCCTCACTAGATCTACGCCACTTCCCCTGGTCAATCCGAGCCTCTCCTCATCTCTTGTATTTATGAAGGTATATATGTATTTTTGTTGTCATATAGTATTAGTTTATATATATATATATATAGGAATATACATTAGTTTTGTTTCGAATATATTTTCGGCTGTCTAGTTTGTTGTGGTTTACATATATACTAGTTTGCATTTGTTTTTTTTTGTATTTTGTACGTTAGTTAAATATGGTATATATTTCAAAGTTTCATTTATACACTTGTTAAACTTAAGACTAATACATACGTAAGTTTATATGTTTGGTTAATACGTAAGTTTATAGCTTTTTAAAAATAGGTCATTTTATATATAAAAATCTGTTTTGTTATATATAAATAAACTGTTGATCACGTATATATGTAAATAAGTTATATATTTGATTTGCTGTAGCCATACTTTGTATATATATGTTTATATTAATATTTGAATGTATAGTTTGATTTAAATACATATAATTGTTGTAAGTTTATTTGAGTTATATTTACACCCAGCAGCTTTGGGGATGATATACCCCATATATATATATATTTTGTGTTAAGACTTGTATGTTATATAATAATATGATTGGCTGTATATATGTAGTACAATATTTATTTTATATAGTGTAGGCTAACATATATTAGTATATATTGATACGTAGTTTAAGTGTTATATTATACGTTTAAAATAAATATACAGTTATGAGTTATGTTGATAGTTGAAATGTATAAAAATATGATATCTGCTATATATTGTTTAGTTTATTTTGTTAGTCTCTAATTATTATGAAAAGGTTTTGTTGTTTATACGAAGTATCACATGACTATGTATATATATTTGTATTGATTATATATTAGATCTAGTTCTGTCTTTTTACTATTTTCCCTTTTTACTGTTTTGTACTTGAGTTCTGTTCATATGGTATGTATGTAATATATTATGTATATTGCCTACGTATGTCGGATTTTTAAAATATGTTTTGTATGGATTTAAATTTTGAAATGTATACATGGGTTTTATATTGGTTGCTTACTGGTTGCAGAAGTGTGTTCAGAGTTTTAAAGATTTTTCTTTTATTTATTTTAATTTTTTTTATATATGTAATATGATTTTGTGTAAAGTATGTAATAATAATTTAAGCTATGTATATACTATATATTAACTAAATATAGGTAGTTATATAATATATTGTACATAGATTTTTGATTTTGTTTTATTGATGTTAATGTTGAAATATTGATTTGATATATATCTTATTTTAAATATAGGTTTAAGAATTGGTTTTGGAGAAAATTTATAATATATACTTGTTCCGGTTATATCAAGATAGTTCTGATTCGTTTCCATCAATTCTGGTCTATCAGCTTTGTTCCTCAATTCGTGCCAATCTAGCTTGTTTTGGAAGCCGTGCTTGCATTTCGTAACCCAATTTCAGTGTCAAATCTCTAGCCTCGAAAGGTGAGCAATCACTCACGATTAATGTTCTTTTATTTATTAAATTTGATTTCAACTGAAACGACAATTGAAATATGCTGCTGTAGTTATTTACACTGTTATATAAGCTATTACCTGTATCAGTTCGCCTGTGACATCTGACACCATTATCTGTTATTTATGAAATGATAATCCAGTTTGGTTGATAAATGATTGATTGTTTGATGTTGACATTGGATGTTAAATTGTTAATGTTGTAAGTGATAAATAATTTGAAATTGAAATTGATGTAGAATAGTTAGATTTGATATATGTGTTAAATCTGTTTTGATGACATTTGCATAATATGACCCATTTAAAATGTTTAATTACTTGACACGTAATAATATGGTTAATTACACCTTGAATCATTTGAATGTATGTTGCATAAATTGATGTAGTATAAATTGAATAATAGATACCAAGTGAAGAACCGCATAAAATATTAGTGCAATAATCTTTAATCTACATGAAATGATAGTGTAGATTCTAGAAATAATTATATTAATTTGCACAAACAACAATGTAAATTGTCACGATTATTTCAGGATTATTTGAATTAATTATTTGATAGTTGTTATTGCTTGTTTATTTACTTTGACACCATCCCAGTTATCACACTGCAAGTTCCCTTTTGTTATGCTTTGATTTGTGAATTGAAATGGAATCGGGTTGAATAGATAAATACCCAAAATAAAAACTTTGACCTAGGATAGAGAATTAAATAAAAACCGATTGGTCAATAATTTGGTTTAAAAATAAAATAAAGATTTTATTTGAATAAATGATATGGTTTTGAAATGAAGTTGAAATTTGAATTTTAATGAAAGGAAAATGTTAATATTTAATAATCTGAAACAAAATTATTAACATAGTAGTTGATGAAAGAACGTTGTTTTGAATTTAATTAATAATTAAGTTTGGAATTATTTAATAATTGAGTTTGGAATTATTTAATAATTAAGTTCTGTATAAATTAAGTTTTGAAATTTGTAACCAAGTAAACGAATAAATGATAATTGAATTTTCTTTAACAAGGAATAAAAATGTGATTTATTGAAATTAATGTAAGACTTAAAATGTAAAGAATTTGATTCGACGAATCTAATTTAATTGAATTTGTAAGTTGATATAATGGAATTGAACTTAAGTAATTGATTTAATGAATTGGAAATTAAATAGAAATTATTTTGAATGACACATTTACTTAATAAATATTGAATAAAATCAATCAATGAATTTAAATTGATTCGAATGTTAAATTAAATCGATTTAAATGATTTCGGAATGAAATTTATTTACGAACTTGAATCAATATTTCAATTGTTTTAAAGGAAATTGAAATTGAATTATAAGATTTTGAAATTATGAATTTGGAAGTTTTGAAACGTAAATTATGGAAATTGTTTTAGAAAGACAAATGAAATGTTGGTTGACAAATTCAAATTGAAATTGAAATTGACTTGGTTTTGAAATAAATAAACGACCAATCGGTGTAATAATCACGAAAGTTATTAAAAAGACCGGAATCTGTTAGGGACATACTCACTGTCTAAACCGAAAACCACTTTAATAACTATACGCGGAGTGTGATCCAGAATGAAGTGGTTGGAATGATGTACATTGATGACTGAAGAAAGAGAACGATAATGGATAGCCTTGATACTTGTGTCAAATTGGAAATGACTAAAACAGGAGCCGTGCCGGGCCAAATGGGGTCAGCTACCTCGAGCGAACACACTTCTTCGAAAACTACTCATTACTTGTTATCAATTGGTGTACCCTCGAAATTTTGGGAGTGTTGTATCGCGGTGTTGCGATCGCTGCGGCGATGCGTTCTCTCCAGTCCGGATCAGGCAAACGGTAGTTTCACTACCTTGGGTATTGCCTCATGTGCCTTGACATACCTGTATCCCTATATATGCGACCACTACGATTTGTTTTGTGTTATACCTATGGAGTACTCCCTGATATCCCACTAGTTTACGGTGGAGTTTACAGTGTTGTATAGTCTATAACGCTTATATAAAATGTGTTAAGGGGAATAATGGTAACGCCTTAACACTATTTTGATATTTTATATTACTAATAGGCATTATCTACTTATCGTACACTACTACATAGTAGATAGTTTAACGGATCCTTAAAGGATGGTTATTCCAAACATCCTTTGAGTTACTTGTATTTTAGTTGCTATTTCACTTGAGTTGGATTTATTGATATAAGAATGTTAATCCTGACTCGAGTGTTTTGTGTTTTGCTTTACGCTCGGGTCAGACTGAGTGTACCAGTATTCGAGACTCACCTTTGGAGTTGGAGCTTCGCTTGGAGATCCAGCTTTCAAATATCCAGTTGATTCCAGTGATTGTATTCTGATTCTTGTATTTGACTATCTTTTGTTTCCGCTGCATTTATTACTCTATGTATGTGATCAGTGATTATTTTATTTACTGTATATGCTCAGTTTTGCCAAATTTAAATTAACTATTCGGTATTTTGAATTATTCAAGTCCGACATGTGCGGATGCGAATAGTCTAAAATAGCGGGTTGTTACACTATGTGATCGAGCAAGCGATTGGAATTGATATTGCATACGGATAGTCCATATACATTGTATAGACTTTAGTATATTAGTATACTATATTTGTTGGCTTAGGAAGAGTTTAAGGAATGACTCTTCGATTTGTTCTAAGACGGTATGAATAATCGTCCAAGTAATAAATTAGGGTTGTTGAGCAAAAGGTACGCTTAGTGGATTGATCGTCATCCTTATGCGATGAGAGGGTATGACTTGAGAAAACTGTAATGCCCCACTCTGAGACCCACTATAACAAAGAGTATTACGGGAGTAATACTGTCTGTTAAAGCGGAGAATAGAGTATAGTGGAAGCGACCATTTGTAATCAAGCTATAACTATCTACTGAATACGTCGAAAGGGTGGTATCTATTTTTTTTTCAAGTGGTTCGACATATTCAATAAATATTTATAACGAAATTACAATGGCTAAAGATCTATCAGAATAAGCATAGTAATAAAATGATAAAACATCACAGAACAGAATCACATAACAGATATAAAATCCCAGGACAATACATCGTCAATACAGATCCAAATATCATAAGTGGGTACAAAGCCACTGCTCACACATATAAGTCAAAAATATGTACATATCAAAGTATGAATAATAACAGAGTAGCGGAATAGCGGACAAATAAAAGCGCTATCTATCAGCATAGCAGATAATGTCCAAGCGGAAGCACAGAAGCTAAGTCCAGAGACCTAACCTGAAACAACTCAGTCTGACCCGAGCGAAAAACACTCGGGTCTGGCTAGCTAAACAATCAGTAATAACTGAGATATATAATAACGCGATACATAAATAAATCAATATTCCTAAGAGAAGAGTATTTTGGACCACATGAATATAATGACGATCCCTAATCATCAATCAACAGTAAAAATCTCCAAAGAGAATATCAGCACCAAAGTGTTGAATAAATAAAATCGCCTCATATCATCGGCGTAGCCAAAGCTATAAAAAGTTGCCCATAGGCAATAATCCCAAGAGTGACCAGAGTCTGTAATCAATGCCCAAGCAAAGATCAATGCTCCAAAGAGCAATGGGGATATACTGAAAAGTCAATGAAATCAAACACTGAAAAGCAGTGTCCAGAGACACTGTGAATCCACAAGGTAATCGCACTTACATCATATGGTTCCATAG
Organism: Allium fistulosum; assembly: GCA_030737815.1. Taxonomy (NCBI): domain Eukaryota; kingdom Viridiplantae; phylum Streptophyta; class Magnoliopsida; order Asparagales; family Amaryllidaceae; genus Allium; species Allium fistulosum. The sequence goes on from CM060907.1 coordinate 860,933,336, forward strand.
AACCAACACCGAATAGTGGTACTCGAATGGATATAAAAATCATCAGATAATACAAGTATAGCACGTGCACCGACCGGAGTCGTTATTGCCAAGTACTATAGAGTTGTGATCGATCACTCGCACAGATGCGGAACGCGCGAGACGACGAGATCCTTCCCAGAAGGATAAAGGCCCAGAGGCACATGCCGAAAAAGAAACTGCTCCATAGAGCAGGTGTCCAGAGACGGTTGCCCAAAGGCGTGGTGACCCAGAGGTCCAGTACTGGCTGCCCAGAGGCTAATGTGTCACAAACTTCTTGGAGAGGAACCCGTAAAGTGTTAACAATGAGTCCCATACCCCACGTTCGCACTAAACGGTTTACTAACCAATAGCAAGCTCACACTCCAAACAATAAAAAGTCCACCTCGTATCATCGGTAAACTAGACCCAAAGGTCAAAACGATCAATCGAATAGGTCGGGGATTAACCGGAAAGAAAATACACACGGTTCCATAGGCCGGAGATTTCCTAACCGTTTAAGCACCTTTCCACTTTGCTCGATGTGCTAAAAAGTGAGTGTGAGATTTTTATTATAGAAAATAATGGTTCGAAACGGATTTATAATTGATTTTGAGAACACTTTAAAACGGCTTTTGAAAACTCTCCTATTATGGAGTAAATAGTTTACTAATTAAAAATAATATTATATAATAATTTCGAAAGCCATTTCGGAGCGAAAAATCCTTTTAAAACCTTTTTATAAGGCCCGTGTACAAAATCCAGAGACAAATCTCAAAGAAATCGATAAAACTAGAAAATCACTGAAAATATTCTAAGTGTTGGAAAATAGTCCAAAATTGACGCGAACCCAAGTTCGGAAAATTATTCGGACCAGCAGACTAAATCTGAATGGAATGAAAATTGGTAGGAACGTAGTTCGACATTCCTACTTCAGAACGCAAAAAGAATTACTCGATTCCGACTTGAAACGAAGGCGTAGCGACGTTCCAAAGTCGGACACAGAAACATGAAATGCACTGTTTTGCACAGCGATCTGGGTTCAACTCCGACAGGAAATTCGAAGGGTCTAATTAACTCAGATGATGACCAAACTTTCTAGATATGGAGTTCATAACTCCATCTTTCCATTGAGACCAAAATCGTCAAATTCCGACTAGCGGCTCAAAAGTTATGACCAAAATAGTTTCAGTTTCATCCACAGAGCTAATATGTGTATCGCTCTCGGGAAGATTGTAGAAAAATCAATTTTCGACCTAGTTAGACTCAAAATTAGAGAAAACTCACTGAACAAAAATTGTAGCATAGTTTTTAAGCTTTTTAGAACATCCAAAATTATCTAATTCGGATAAAAAACGAGAGAGATACATGCAAAACAATATCAGATTGAAACTCAAGATAACTTGTTAAAGACAGAATTGGTCTTCTGTCTTTGAACAAATTTCAGGTCATCTAAATTGAAAAATTATAGAAAACTCACTGAACAAAAATTGTAGCATATGTTTTAACCTTTCCGTAACATCCAAAATTATCTAATTTGGATCAAAAACGAGAGAGATACATGCAAAACAATATTAGATTGAAACTCAAGATAACTTGTTAAAGACAGAATTGGTCTTCTGTCTTTGAATGCATTTCGAGTCATCTAAATGGCAAAATTGCAGAAAACTCACTGAACAAAAAGTGTTCCTTATTGAATCTAGTTTGCAGCAAAAAAAACCTGACCAAAAACGGATGAGAAATGAAGAAGTTATGCCTAATTTTGTTTCAGCTACAATTCCAAAACGAAAATTATAGAAGCATCAATTAAAAAAAGGATTTAGCTAGCGATTTTACCTTAACCAATATAGCAAGCAACTTGTGTGCACACCCAAAATGAAAGCAAAGAGGATCAAAGAGCTATGATTCGCATGTTACATAATAAAACATGTGTTACTAAATGATTACTGAAATCAAAAGATGATTAAACACATATTAGAAGAGGTTTTTAGCAATATACCTCTCACAAAAGCAACAAAGACTACTATAGCATCAACCCAAGTTAGCAAAAGATGATTAGGAGGCTATAAGATTAAAAAAACACATAAAACATGTGTTACCAATTAAATTTCAGAAATTAGAGAGATATAAAAATGGATTTGAGGTGGGTATTTGCATTACCTTTGCATAGAATGACGTGCATAAGCTAAAACTAGAAGGAGATGAAGATAGAGGCCATTTTTGTTATGAAAGCTTTAGGAAATGATTAGGGTTTTGATTAGGGATGAATGAATGAGGTTATGAGAGTTTGAGATAATTTATAGAGGAGGTTTAGGATGGGTTATTGGGTTAGGTTTAGTAACCCAATAAGAAGAGAGTTATTTACATGTTTCCAAAAATTAGTCTAAGTGTTCATATATGTTTATAAAACTCATTTTTTTCTTACCCAAACCCGTTTTAAAACTTCTCTTAAAATATTTAACTTTCCAAAAATAACATTTTATCCTCATTTTAAATCCCATATTTCCCATTTAATTAAAATAGCCTTTTTCAAATAAATTTTGTTATGCTTCATTAAAATAAATAAAAATCCTAACTTTTATTTATTAATTGGTAATGAAAATCCCGGGTTGTTACAGACTCCCCCCTTAAGAAAATTGCATCCCCGCAATTCCTTAAGATAGATGTCGTCTATAACGTCAAATCCACAAAAGAAGTGATAGAGATAAAATAGAGAATTCTCACCCGCAGAAGAAGATGGGAGAAAGCCAGGATAAGAGCGTTCGATAGATTCTCTGGTCTCCCAAGTGGAGTCCTTAGGATTCGGTGACCATTGAATCTTTATAAGCGGGACCTCTTTGTTGCGAAGGCGTCTAACCTCCGAATCAAGCACACGAAGGGGTTGCTGCTCCAAAGATAAATCAGGTAAGATCTCTAAATCAGGCACAGCACGCGACTCAATGATAGAATCAGGATCGCGGACACACATGCGAAGCTGGGAAACATGGAACACGTCATGTATTCCAAAGAAGTGAGCAGGTAGAGCTACACGATAAGCAACAGGGCCGATGCGTTCCGTAATAGGAAATGGTCCGACATAGCGAGGAGCCAACTTCCCTGTAGAGCTGAAAAGCACAACCCCCTTCATGGGAGATATTCGAATAAAGACATGATCGCCAATGGAGAACTCAAGAGGCTTCCTACGGTTGTCCGTGTAGGATTTCTGACGGTTCTGCACCTCTTTCATTCTTTGACGAATAAGAATAATCTTCTCAGAATATTCCCGAACTGAATCTGGACCAAGAAGGAGCTTCTCGCCAGATTCTAACCAACACGAAGGAGAACGACATGGCCTTCCGTAGAGAGCCTCGAAAGGTGCCATGCCAATACTAGACTGAAAGCTGTTGTTGTAGGAGAACTCTACAAGTGGTAAGTGATCCTCCCAACTACCTCCGAAATCCAGAATACAACAGCGCAAAAGATCCTCTAAAACACGATTCACCCTCTCCGTCTGACCGTCAGTCTGAGGATGATAAGCAGTCGAAAAATTCAGCTTTGAGCCCAAAGCTGACTGTAGGCACTTCCAGAAGTGACTAGTAAAGATAGTGTCTCGATCACAGATGATAGAGCTAGGAATGCCATGAAGTCGAACGACTTCCTTCATATATAGCTTGGCAAGCTGAGGAGCAGTCCGAGTGGACTTAATAGGAATGAAATGAGCTGATTTAGTCAAGCGATCGACGATGACCCAAATAGAAGTATGGCCTGACCTCGATCGAGGCAGACCGTCAATAAAATCCATGGATATCTGATCCCATTTCCATAATGGAATCTCTAGCGGCTGAAGAAGACCAGATGGACGCTGATGCTCAGCTTTGATCTGTTGACAAGTCATGCAACGGCTTACATAACTTGCAACATCACTCTTCATGCCCTCCCAATAAAATAGGCGACACATGTCGGCATACATCTTACTCGACCTGGGATGTATAGTGTACTTAGTGCGATGACACTCGTCCAGAATGTCACGCCTAAGTGATAAATCAGATGGTACCAAAATACGGTTCTTCCTGTGAAGACACCGATGAGAATCAATAGAATAATCCGACAATGTCTCATCACTGGATCCCGACTCAAGGAGATGAATATATCGCAACAAGTCTGGATCCTGCCACTGAGCATGGGCAATGCGATCCAATAGAATAGGTCGAGCTTCCAAGCTGAATAACAATATCTGAGGATCAGAAGACGGAGCTCGATTTCGAATATCACACATAGAAAGAGTCTCAAGAATATCCCACTCGGCTATCATCATAGAAACTACCGTCGAGTGTTTGCGACTGAGTGCAACAGCCACACGATTACCCTTGCCAGGGGTATACTGAATGTCTAAGTCATATGAGGCGAGAAACTCAAGCCATCGCTGCTGCCTCATATTGAGATCCTTCTGACTAAATAAATACTTCAGCGACTTGTGATCGGTGTAAAGAGTGAAGCGTTCGCCTAATAGAAAGTGACGCCACGTCTTCAAAGCAAAGACGATAGCTGCCAACTCAAGATCATGAGTCGGATAGCGAACCTCATTCGGACGTAGCTGCCTAGAAGCATAAGCAACTACCCGATCCTTCTGCATAAGCACATCACCGAGGCCGCTACCACAAGCGTCGGTGTAAATAACAAGATCCTGGTTACTCTCAAGAACCACAAGGATAGGAGCATGAGTGAGAAGTTCCTTCAATCGCTGGAAAGAAACTTCACACTTATCAGACCAAATAAAGCGAACCCCCTTACGAGTCAGAGTCGTGAGGGGAAGTGCAACACGAGAGAAATCCTTGATAAATCGATGGTAATAACCCGCCAGACCAAGGAAGCTGCGAATATCATGAACGTTCTCAGGTTGCTTCTAATTCTGAATAGCTTCGATCATTGCAGGATCGATAGAAATACCCTCAGATGATACAATATGGCCTAAGAACTTGACCTTGCTCTCCCAGAAATGGCACTTGGAGAGCTTGGCCTTAAGCTGATGCTGACGAACAGTATCCAAGACGATCCGCAAATGATGAGCATACTCTGCCTCGGATCTAGAATAAATAAGAATATCGTCGATGAAAACCAGAACGAATCTATCGATGTATTCCCGAAATACTCGATTCATAAGATCGACGAAGAAAGCCGGTGCGTTCGTCAAGCCGAACGGCATGACCAACCACTCAAAAGAACCATAACGAGTGCAAAATGCTGTAAGAGGAATGCTGTCTTCCGCGACTCATAACTGATGGAATCCGGTGGCAAGGTCAAGCTGAGAGAAGACCTTCGCACCGCTCAATTGGTCAAACATGTCGTCTATCCGAGGAAATGGGTAGCGATTTCTGATGGTCATCTCATTGAGCTTGCGATAGTCAATGCAAAGCCTAAGAGAGCCATCAGCCTTCTTAACGAAGACCACAGCAGCACCCCATGGAGAAGAACCGGAATGATTGAACTGCTTCGTTTCAAGCTCAACTAACTGCTTCCTGAGTTCCTCATTCTCTTTAGTAGACATTCTCGTAGGAGGACGCCCAACTGGATGAGAGCCTGGAATGAGATCGATGCGGAACTCAATAGCTCGCTTTGGCGGTAGTCCGGATACTGGCTCGAATACGTCGGGGAAATCCCGAACAACAGGAATACGAGATAAGTTCAAATCCTCATCTCGTGAATCGATAGAGAATAAAGTAACATCAGAAAGCCCAATATCTTGAAGAACAATAGCTAACGGAGAGGACGAGTCAGGGTGATGAATGAATAATATTCGCTCCGAACAAATAATTTTGGCGTCGTGCTGAACGAGCCAATCCAAGCCAAGAATCATATCAAAGCCCAAATACTCCATAACGTGCAGATTCGCATGGAAAGAAAATCCACAAAGATCAATATCTATATCCTCACAAAGCAAGCTAAGGGTCGTGGATCCGCCGATGGGATTCAAAATCCTTAGTGAAGAAACCAAACAAGTAACATCTAAGGATAATGCATCTACTAGCTCCTTTGATACGAATGAGTGAGAGGCACCCGTATCAAAAAGAACTCTAATAGATCTACCATGAAATAAAATAGAGCCTTCCAGAACCGAAGGATGTGTACCTTTAGGCTGAGCAGAAGTGGTAGGAGCCTTGGCAGCATTAAGCCTGCCAGGCTTGGCACTAGCTGGAGCAATAGGACAAGCGGAGATCCTGTGTCCCTCCTTCTTGCAGAAGGTGAAATAGAGAGGTTTGGGACACTCTCGAACATATGATTGGTAGATTTAGTTAAGCACGATTCAAAGATAGATAATTCATTAAGGAATATTACGGAATATAATAGATTCCTACACATATTCCTAACTTATTTATCTAAAGGTGGATATGTTCAATTTGGATCGTATTATAACGTATTGTACTACGTGGCTGTTCTGTGATTGTTATGCTTAATTCTGATCCTTGGCTCTGATACCAAGCTGTAATGCCCCACTCTGAGACCCACTGTAACAAAGAGTATTACGGGAGTAATACTGTCTGTTAAAGCGGAGAATAGAGTATAGTGGAAGCGACCATTTGTAATCAAGCTATAACTATCTACTGATTACGTCGAAAGGGTGGTATCTATTTTTTTTTCAAGTGGTTCGACATATTCAATAAATATTTATAACGAAATTACAATGGTTAAAGATCTATCAGAATAAGCATAGTAATAAAATGATAAAACATCACAGAACAGAATCACATAACAGATATAAAATCCCAGGACAATACATCGTCAATACAGATCCAAATATCATAAGTGGGTACAAAGCCACTGCTCACACATGTGAGTCAAAAATATGTACATATCAAAGTCTGAATAATAACAGAGTAGCAGAATAGCGGACAAATAAAAGCGCTATCTATCAGCATAGCAGATAATGTCCAAGCGGAAGCACAGAAGCTAAGTCCAGAGACCTAACCTGAAACAACTCGGTCTGACCCGAGCGAAAAACACTCGGGTCTGGCTAGCTAAACAATCAGTAATAACTGAGATATATAATAACGCGGTACATAAATTAAGCAGTACTTTTCCTAAGAGAAGAGTATTTTGGACCACATGAATATAATGACGGTCCCTAATCATCAATCAACAGTAAAAATCTTCAAAGAGAATATCAGCACCAAAGTGTTGAATAAATAAAATCACCTCATATCATCAGCGTAGCCAAAGCTATAAAAAGTTGCCCATAGGCAATAATCCCAAGAGTGACCAGAGTCTGTAATCAATGCCCAAGCAAAGATCGATGCTCCAAAGAGCAATGGGGATATACTGAAAAGTCAATGAAATCAAACACTGAAAAGCAGTGTCCAGGGACACTGTGAATCCACAAGGTAATCGCACTTACATCGTATGGTTCCATAGAACCAACACCGAATGGCGGTACTCGAATGGATATAAAAATCATCAGATAATACAAGTATAGCACGTGCAACGACCGGAGTCGTTATTGCCAAGTACTATAGAGTTGTGATCGATCACTCGCACATATGCGGAATGCGCGAGACGGCGAGATCCTTCCCAGAAGGATAAAGGCCCAAAGGCACATGCTGAAAAAGAAACTGCTCCATAGAGCAGGTGTCCAGAGACGGTTGCCCAGAGGCGTGGTGACCCAGAGGTCCAGTACTGGCTGCCCAGAGGCTAATGTGTCACAAACTTCTTGGAGAGGAACCCGTAAAGTGTTAACAATGAGTCCCATACCCCACGTTCGCCCTAAACGGTTTACTAACCAATAGCAAGCTCACACTCCAAACAATAAAAAGTCCACCTCGTATCATCGGTAAACTAGACCCAAAGGTCAAAACGATCAATCGAATAGGTCGGGGATTAACCAGAAAGAAAATACACGCGGTTCCATAGGCCGGAGATTTCCAAACCGTTTAAGCACCTTTCCACTTCACTTGACGTGCTAAAAAGTGAGTGTGAGATTTTTATTATAGAAAATAATGGTTCGAAATGGATTTATAATTGATTTTGAGAACACTTTAAAATGGATTTTGAAAACTCTCCTATTATGGAAAAAATAGTTTACTAATTAAAAATAATACGATATAATAATTTCGAAAGCCATTTCGGAGCGAAAAATCCTTTTAAAACCCTTTTATAAGGCCCGTGTACAAAATCCAAAGACAAATCTCAAAGAAATCGATAAAACCAGAAAATCACTGAAAATATTCTAAGTGTTGGAAAATAGTCCAAAACTGACGCGAACCCAAGTTCGGAAAATTATTCGGACCAGCAGACTGAATCCGAATGGCATGAAAATTAGTAGGAACGTAGTCCGACATTCCTACTTAAGAACGAAAAAAGAATTACTCGATTCCGACTTTAAACGAAGGCGTAGCGACGTTCCAAAGTCGGACATAGAAACATAAAATGCACTGTTTTGCACAGCGATCTGGGTTCAACTCTGACAGAAAATTCGAAGGGTCTAATGAACTCAGATGATGACCAAACTTTCCAGATATGGAGTTCATAAATCCATCTTTCCAACGAGACCAAAATCGTCAAATTCCGACTAGCGGCTCAAAAGTTATGACCAAAATAGTTTCAGTTTCATCCACAGAGCTAATATGTGTATCGCTCTCGGGAAGATAGTAGAAAAATCAATTTTTGACCTAGTTAGACTCAAAATTACAGAAAACTCACTGAACAAAAATTGTAGCATTGGTTTTAAGCTTTCCGGAACATTCAAAATTATCTAATTCGGATCAAAACCGAGAGAGATACATGCAAAACAATATCAGATTGAAACTCAAGATAACTTGTTAAAGACAGAATTGGTCTTCTGTCTTTGAACGCATTTCAGGTCATCTAAATGGTAAAATTACAGAAAACTCACTGAACAAAAATTGTAGCATATGTTTTAACCTTTCCTGAACATCTAAAATTATCTAATTCGGATCAAAAACGAGAGAGATAAATGCAAAACAATATCAGATTGAAACTCAAGATAACTTGTTAAAGACAGAATTGGTCTTCTGTCTTTGAATGCATTTCAGGTCATCTAAATGGCAAAATTACATAAAACACACTGAACAAAAAGTGTTCCATATTGAATCTAGTTTGCAGCAAAAAAAACTTGACCAAAAAGGGATGAGAAGTGAAGAAGTTATGCCTAATTTTGTTTCAGCTACAATTCCAAAACGAAAATTATAGAAGCATCAAGTAAAAAAAGGATTTATCTAGCAATTTTACCTTAACCAATATAGCAAGCAACTTGTGTGCACACCCAAAATGAAAGCAAAGAGGATCAAAGAGCTATGATTCACATGTTATATAATAAAACATGTGTTACTAAATGATTACTGAAATCAAAATATGATTAAACACATATTAGAAGAGGTTTTTAGCAATATACCTCTCACAAAAGCAACAAAGACTACTATAGCATCAAACCAAGTTAGCAAAAGATGATTAGGAGGCTATAAGATCAAAAAAACACATAAAACATGTGTTACCAATTAAATTTCAGAAATTAGAGAGATATAAAAATGGATTTGAGGTGGGTATTTGCATTACCTTTGCATAGAATGACTTGCATAAGCTAAAACTAGAAGGAGATGAAGATAGAGGCTTTTTGTTATGAAAGCTTTAGGAAATGATTAGGGTTTTGATTAGGGATGAATGAATGAGGTTATGAGAGTTTGAGATAATTTATAGAGGAGGTTTAGGGTGGGTTATTGGGTTAGGTTTAGTAACCCAATAAGAAGAGAGTTATTTACATGTTTCCAAAAATTAGTCTAAGTGTTCATATATGTTTATAAAACTCATTTTTTTCTTACCCAAACCCGTTTTAAAACTTCTCTTAAAATATTTAACTTTCCAAAAATAACATTTTATCCTCATTTTAAATCACATATTTCCAATTTAATTAAAATAGCCTTTTTCAAATAAATTTTGTTATTCCAAATCCTTTTATGCTTCATTAAAATAAATAAAATCCTAACTTTTATTTATTAATTGGTAATGCAAATCCCGGGTTGTTAAAAAAACCATGAGCTTTGTTTGATAAGGATTGCAATACCATTAATTATTAATGTATGGCTGCTTATTCGTTGCCCATGTTGGAATTTCGAGGACGAAATATTCTAAGTGGAGGAGAATGTAATGATCCGGAATTTCAGACACTTCGTATTTAAATGTATGAATTATTTAAATATTTGAATCTTAGATTAAATGTTATTAAAATGATTTAGTAAGCTCTTTAACCCCTTTTAAATCATTACTAATTATGGGAAATTTATTTTGGAAAAATGTTTAAAAAATATATTCTTCGAAGAGAAATCAATAATTTAACCGAAAATCGGTTTATCATAAATAGCTTTTCGATCGATATAAGTTGTTACAATTCTTTTGCTCTTAACTAATGATCAATTAAAACAATAGCAACTAATTAACATGCTCTCCTCTTTACAAATCTTGGAATGTTCTAGAAAGTACTAATAGGATAAGAGATATTAATATGGTTAGGATAAATTAGTAAAATGTATAAAGGAGAAGTGACATAAAGTTGTCATGAGAAGATGTAACTAATGTTATTAGGGTTGTGAGGGGGTTTTGGTCATTCTCCATTCACATGCCTAAGCCTATATAAAAAGGGGTAACCTGTAGGAATAAATCGCAAAAAACTACAAAGCTTGAGTTGTAACAATCAATGGATTTTCTTCTCTTCATCTCTTATGTTCTAAAAAGAAATAGTTGCAAATCATCGCCAAATCACTTCAAACTTTTCCAAAAGGCTTAGTATGATATTATAAAACCTTCTACCATGTTAGAAGTTGAAAAATTGGAGCCAAACTCCCGAAGGAGCCATAGGCCATGAGCACTCTATGAGGAATGGAGGAGATTGAACAAGGTGGAAGCAAGGAGGAGGAGGAATGGTGGTTACAAGGATGGGTCTTGGCTTGGGTTCTTGGGGTTGATTGTTTGAGTAGTTAAAGTTAAGTTAACACCTTACTTTAAATGCAAAATATAATGCATAAATGTTAGTATTTGACTGTGCTAATGTTGTTTGAATTGTTGTTTACTTATGTTGAAAACAATGGTTGTAACTTCTTCATTTAAAAGCAAGTGGCATATGTGATCCATGTACATGGGCTTAAAACAAACTTGGAATGAACATATATGACATGTGACTTGATCTTGAACAAAGCACATAGGTTATAGATAGACTTTGGTTTAGTTTTGACTCAGATTTAGAAGCGCATTTATAGCAATAGTCGTTATAGAAGCAGTTTGGATTTGCCTTGTTTTTGGCAATTGTTATGGAACTTTGTAGAGAGATCCTTAGGGGTTTCTCTCCATATTTATAATTTATATATATATATATATATATGATTTTTTCTATTAAAATATCGTATAGTGAAAAGTACAGTAACATCTCGAAAATAGCCAAAACATCACTAGTGCAAAAATGCCCCGTTTACACTTGATTTTTGGACTTCAAACGTTGAAAAGATATTTAGATTTAAGTATTTTGTTTCATTCTTTTTATAAAGGGTTAAAAACTAATTTTAGAGTATTTTAAAAATGGTTTGCGGTACTTGTGAATTTATAAAAATTAGTTGTGTATTTTCAAAGAAGAGGTATGCTTTTAACATGTCGTTTTTAAGTTTCAAATGATTTTTCAAATTTGATAGTTTCAATTGATATTTAATGGAATATTTTACAACATATTATAAGTATTTTGGAGTATAAATATCTCATATAACTATCTTGGAAAATATCCCATATAAATATCTTGGTTTAGATTATAAAACAAAAGGTTAGAAAGGGGTTAGTAATTGCTTAATAGTCAAATGGTTAAAAAAAAATTACTCATTAGAAAAGTAATTAACTATGTTTAAGACTAATAACCCGACGAAGTAATATTATCTATTTGTCAGAGTTAAGATTGAAGCTGAGTAGGGATGGAGTAATAAAACTCTAACCAACCGGTATTCCCTCTTAAATGAGGAATAGGTAAGTGGAATATGTCGGAAATGTGTTAATCATGTTGATTTCTTATTGTTTATGGAAATCATTAATACTTCACTCTTGGGTGAGAAATAGTGAAGTTGGAATGTCAGAAATAAGTTAAGCATACAAATTGTGATTTGTATAAGAAATTGTCTTTAGAACTTGATAATTAACTAGCCCTTGCTGAAATTGACTGAATACGAACTTAGATCTTTAAAACAAAAGTTTTTAAAGATAGTAACAAATCGAAAAATGGTTTGTTGTGGCAATGTGTTAATCACGTTCGTCTTGAACCCTTTTTGATTGTACGTAAGAATGTAAATAGATCTTTAAAAATGATTTAAATATAAGAAAAAGCAAAATGGTTTTGGGTTTACAGTGCTAATATTTAAGTAACATCCCTGTTAAACCTTTTGAATGGATTTATGAAAGCACTTAGATCCTTAAAATGGATATTTGTAGGAAATAATTAATGGAATCTTTTGGAAAAAAAGATAGAAAAGTAGAAGTTTATTAGATAAAGAAAGTTTATTAATAAAAGAGTTTTAATTAATAAAAAGGATGAACTAAATGGAAGCGATTAGGAGTTGCTTAAGTAACTTAATCATGCTTTGTGTAGCTTGATTGTGTTTTGGATGATGATAGTGTTCTGTATGTTTATTCCTTTATGGAAAGTAAACAAAACTTGGTTTCCATTTAGAAACATCAATCTTATACCAGATAGTCGATTAGTTGACTGTCGAATTGAAATAACATTGACTTAGGAAATTATAGAAATGCTTTACGATTTCATATCTATGAGAACCCCCAAGGAGGAGCATTAGTACGAAACGTCACTAGCTTTTGCTTACTTTTGAGAGAACCAAAATTGAGTTAACTAGAAAATTCATCGATTGGTTTTGAAGAGACTAAGATCGATAAGTGCTTTACTTATCGAATACCACTTCAAAACTAGTATACAAGTTCTATGTTTTGGAAGCGATTATGAAGTGGAATGTTGTAGAGTTAAATTATCAATCCTAAGGTTAAAGTCCAAGGGAGAGTTTACGTTAACATTTCCAACAATGCTATCGCGTAGGACTGTCTATCTTGAGGAGTACTCCAAGTAAGAGGATAGTGTTAGCATTCGTCAAATACTAATGCGAGGAACCTATGTCAGGCTCGAGATCTGTTCATGATGCTCAAATCCATGTAGCGATTCGTCATCTATTCGAGATGAAGGAATCCATTGAGAGATTTTGTTCTGTTCGACTGAGGAAGGCTCATGTAAAAGATGCCAAACGCGGACTCGACATCGAAAATGGCTAAAGATAGGATATGATGCAAATTTGGGGTTTGGCTAACCCATGATAGGGTATTACCAACTCCATATCTAGAGTACGCTTATCGATGTTGCTCGTAGGAGTTGATGGTATTTGGTTCTATGCGGTTCATGTAAATGTTTGGGCATGGGCCTTTGTGTTTACTTTATGGTATATATTTTATCTAGAGATATACGACCATCGGAAAATAATTTTTTATCCTTGTAAGGGTTCAAATTCGGCTTCCCCAAAGTGATCTTTGTGGAAAATCCATTAAGCGAACGTTCCTTATCGATTTTGGTTGTACCTCTATTATGATGGAATGTAATCAATGTAATCATTTCCGCTATGATTAATATTTATTTTATACCTTATACATTATTATAATATTACTGAATTCTCAATAAACGGTTTGGTTATCGTAAGGTGAAAGCATGTCCGTATTTATGTGTAGCATTTTCTTATGAGATACCTTTATTTTAAAAGGTTTACATAATTTTAAAAATTCATTTGATTTATGTTTCTCCCGTTGTTTACCAGACTTGTCACGACCCTGAAATTTAAATTTATTTAAATTAATAATTAAATGAATTTTTGAATTAAATTGAGTATTAAATAAATTTTTGAATAAAAATTGTGAAATTAAATTGATTAAATGGAGCGAGTTTCCCCGATATCTAAGTATATACTGTATAAATCATTTGAGATTAAAATGAATAATTGTGTGTGTATATATATATATATATAGTTTTATACAAATTAGATTTTAATTACATATCTAAGTAATCCATACAAAGTAAATTTTAAACAACAATTTTAAAATAGAAAATTTTTTATAAGGTAATAAAATAAAATACAAGTTAGAAGGAAAGTAAACCAAATAAGCATGTACACTTGATACAAAACAAAGTTGAAAACAATCAACACTTAAATACAAAACAAAATCATTTCAGCCTATAAAACTGGAAGCAAAACAAAGAAACAAAATATAAAACAAGACAAATGGAACAAATGTGAATTGGAAAACAAGCAAGCAAGCTAGGCAAAGTAAATAAAGTACACCCTAACATATTATCTCAGCCGAAATGCAGTTAAGAATCTAAGTGTATAAACAAAGAAAAAAATAAAACATCTATGTACAAAGAAGGAAAGTATGATACATAAGGTACATTAGCATTTAATGCTTTCCATCCTAGCACAAACCAAAGCCTGTTCGAAAATGCTTTCAGCCCCCAAAGCAAGAAAAAAAAAATCTCTGATTTCTTTTGTACAAAACATATTATAACCCTGTACAAAACAATATCATCACCTGTAACCAACATTTTCATATATACATCATCTTCCTTTTTCATTTCAGTTCGTCCATTCAAAAAAAGAAAAAAAAATATGAAGTAAACACCATTTCAAAAACTTAGACAAAATTTAAATTCAAATGACAATACAAATCAGAAAATCAAAAGGCCAAAAGGTTTCAGCTTGCAACCTGTTCAAAGAAGCCCTGTTTTCTTTCTCTGGAAAAAACAACTGTGAGTAACTTTTAAATTTAAAAACAGTTTTAAACAAAGTTTTGCTTGATGCTTGTGATAAATTTATATAGGATGTTATAGTATGATTGCATGAATGTTCTTTGCTCTGTAAAAATGAGTAAATGGTTCTGTGAATATGAAAATCTATGCCTGTATGTATATATTTGAACTCTGTGATGATCTCTGTCCAAACAGCAAAGCAAAACAAAAATTTAAATATCCTATTACACTCAAATTTAGGTCTTGATCTTTAAATAAAAAGTGATGATGGTAGTGTAATATAAATTTTAACAGTAGATTCAGGGATATGTATTAAGTAATTATCTCAAAATTTATGAAAAGACAGTGAACCTTTGAAATTGGAAAAAACCAAATGTCTTAAATTCATGAATTGAATCCATGATTAGAATTGTGATAGTAAATGTTGAATTTAGGTGAAGAAATCTCAATTTTTAATAAAGTTTTGGGTTAGAAATTCTGGGTTGACCAGAAAGTGATTTTCGAGCAACCTCCGGTGATCTAGGGGATCGGAGGTGTCGAGATTTTGTCTGGGGGTAGTGGAGCGACCGGCGATGCTAGGAAAAATACCCGGAGACGCTATCGATCATCGTGGAGGCGAAGGGGAGAGCTTGAAATTTCTAAACCTAGTTTTGTCGAACTAAAGAAATTTGATTCGTTCTTCGATTAGGAACGACCGAGTGCTACCAGATTTTAGGTGATGGAAGCTTGAACGTTGGCGAAGAGTTGACCGTAGTTTCGATTTTTCTGGTGGCGCGTTGCAGCGAGGAGGAGAGTTCTTCCGACGAACATTTTTTCCAGGGGACTGAGGATAGCTCGTTTTTTTGATTGCGTGGAAATTTTCGATATTTGATCGTTCGAATGGGTTCAGGTGATCGAAGTTGAGGTTCCGGTGTCCTTTACGTTGATCGGCAATGGCCATCGTGGCTGTGCACGTACACGTGCACTCGTGTGAATACCTGGGGATGTGGAGTTTGGGGAAGAAGAATGGTTCTCGGGTTGGATTGGAAAGAACTCGAAGTGAATAGGCAATAGGCTCGGGGAAAACGTAAATTGGCTCGAGTCGTTCGTGCATTTTTCTCAAAGCAGGGAGGGGTTTCACTCGAAGTAAAAATGTGAAGGTCTCGGGTAGTTTGGCTTTTAGAGTTTTTAACCTGTACACATTTAAATTTTAAATCTGATGATTTTAAAATGGAATCAAAATTTAACCGAATAGAAGTTTAACTCCCAGATTTTGAAATGAACTAAAGATCAATTAGTATCCATTTTATACTTGAGTTTTAAAATGAAATTTCAAAGGTAAAACTTGAAATAAATGTTTTCGAACATGTTCGAAAGTTAAAATTTAATTACTAATAAGAATAAATTTACTTTAAGAAATGAAGACTTAAGATTTATATTCATTAACCATTAAGGTAAATCGGAATAGATAATTGATAATTTATATCAATTAAATTAGTAATTATAAGTTTAAATGTATAAATTAAAGTTTAAATAATGAGTTAAGTAATTAATATGAAATTGAGAACCATAGATTAGACTTTAATTAATTAATGAATTTTAATGGTTAATCAAACTTATAACTAATAATGATTAAGGTAAGTTAATTTTTTTTTTTTGGGAGAATAATTAAATAAATATTAATAAAGGTCATTAACTTGATTATGATTATAATAAATTAAACGTGATTTATATCTAATAATTAATTAGATTAATTTATGTAATAATAATAAATAGTGAAGTTTAAATGAAATCACTTAATGAAAGTAATTGAGGATTAATCACTTATTGTAGTTGTTTTTGGATATTTTGATTTATTAGAGTTAATTTAATTTGTTTAATTAACTTAAGAAAATAATTGGATAAGTGAATTTACTTAGTGAAATTTATGGGGATAATTAATTATGGGATAATTAATTCAAAAATTTAGGGTTAATGAATAAATGAATAAAGAATAATAAATCAAAATGATTGTAATTAATTAATGTTAAATAAACCAGGATTTGTGACAAAATCTGATTTAATTTAAATCAGATAAATAAATTGACCTTACCTATGAATGTTGGACATGACTAGATGATTGAATTGTTCGATATCCCTGATATATGATGCTTTGTGATACACCCTGATTTATGTTGTGATCTGTAGTTTACTTACCTGTAATATATATCTGTGATCTGTGAATGAACGATAAGCGTTATAGTTTATATCGCTTATCAACTATATCATGTATTTTGTTATGTGATGATTGATGTTGCACTATTGTGTGTGAAAACCCCTAGACTACACCACACACACAAATATGGATTTCACGTGGAAATCGGTTAAGTCACAGATAATTTAATTTTGATGTTTTTGAAATTGAAATTTTAATTTCAATTGATTTTGAAAATTGGAAATTTGGGTTTAAAGATAAAAGCTTTTGAAATAGAATTTCGAAGATAAAAGTTATTTTGAATAACTTAATCGAGTTTGGAAAATTTAAATAATTTGATTTAAATTTGAATTCAAGTTTGAAATTAAATCTATGATTGAAACTAGGGACTAAAGATGATATAAAATGTGTTTGTATGAATTTAACCATTTTAAAAGTATAGTTTGAGAATTTGGATTTAACTCAAGAACTTTAACTCGTATAGATGAATCAGATTTCCAAATTGAAAACTGTTGTTTTCAAATGATAAAAGCTTTTAGATAAGAAATGAAATTTCAGTTAATTAAAGGAATTTCAAGTAAATTGAAAAATGGATTTTCCAAGTTATGAATTGTTTTGAAAGCTATGAATCAAATCTGTTTATTTTTAACAGATTTAAAATGATGTTTTGTTTAACCCATTCGAAATGAAATTGTTTTGAAAGCTATAAGTTAAATCTTTGATTTAAAGATTTAACGAGTTAAATTGAAATGGGAATTGATTTGGAAAATCTATGAATGAATCTTTTGTTTAAAAGATTAAAATGGTAATTTGTTAAACCATTTGAAAAGAAAATTTGGGTTTAAGTTGTGACTAAATTGAAATCCCAATATCCATATGTTTTTAAATATTTCGCTCACTATTCGGGTTAGCCGGGAAAGGACCTTTGGGTCGTATAACTCATTCCGAATAGTGATACGTCGTATATGGATAGCATTTGAAGACCGGTGTTGAAGACCGGATATTTTTCGAAAATGAAAGGACAACCTGTCGAATGTCTCTGCACTGAGTCGCACCGGTATAGAGATTTATATCACTCTTTTGTGACGGGAAGTCCGGACGTGATTGGAAATTATCCGGAATTGCAAGGGCTTCGTGAGAAGTGCCTTCGGTTCTGTTCGAACCCGGAACAGACTTGTATGGATACATGTCTGACATTACACTTTGAGATATAGAGCCGATTTCTTTCAAATACATATCTGTTGGTGGCGGAGAATTTATTCTCTTAGCTTAACACCCTTCTCTGAGACGTACGAACTCAGAGGTTATGTAGTTGAAATTTATCAGCGATATATCCCAATTTGGTAATGTGGCATGCTGAGTGCTGCTGTGTGATGATCAGTGTTTGATCATTTGTGATATGATCATTTATTTGATCTTATATCTTTGTGATCATAGGTTGATCATTTGTTTGACCCGAAGCATGGCTTTGTGAACAAAGCGTAGCTTTGTGGACGAGACTTCGTCGAGCCTCACACCCCGGAAATGGTCGAAACAGGAAGAATGCAGCAAGGTTCTAGGGAGTAGCGCCCCTTAGTGTATGTCATTCCTTCTGGATAAAGGTGGTATCATGGTATGGAGCCCAGATACTTAACCTCTGTGGTTGCTGCAAATTTATTACTTTGTGGTTTGTTGGAAATCGGGGATCCTCGGGAAGATCGGTGACGATCGGGGGATGGCATACGCGTGTCAGTAGTTACCTATTTTTGCAGAGGTAACCCGGCCTTGTGTTGGCAGAGATCTAACCGTAATGTTAGGTTATTTCTCGGGTCGTCTATTCCAGGGACGTACCCATCGTGGCATAGGAAGTTCCTTAGCCTGACCATTTGTTGGAAATCCAAAGAAACAATACGGGACTTGTACGGTATTAGTTGTAGAACCTGCCATTCACTTATGGTGGCGCCCCACTGTTTGGATGGTAGCTATAGTAGGCATACGATACTGGTCGTATGTTGGCTAAGATTAATATTATACTTTCGAAATGATTTCTACACTATGCACTAATAATAATATCAAAAATGATTTGATTTTTGCGTAGTAAGCATCTTTGACTATCATAAGAAGAAATCTCCTCCAATTCTGCGTTTGCATTGTGTGTGTGGTGGGAGGTCTTATGGTAGTGTAACATCCCGAAAATTCGTTAAATAATTTAACGAATAATTTTTAATTTATGAAATTTTAAGAGAAATAAAATCACATAGTATTAAGATAAACAACTAAAAAACAACTTTTATTTTATCAAGGTAATCAAATAAATTCAAGAAAATGTGTAAACAACAAAGTAACAAAGTAAAATAATAAGAACAAGTTGCAAGAAAAATTTATAAGCCAGTAAACAAAGGAAAACGAACAGCACACATATAGTATGAAAGCAAAGCAACACTTATGTAAGAAAGAATAAAACAAAATAGAAAACAAAGCAACAAAGTAAGAAACAAACATCATCACATAGGCTGAAAGTGAAACAAGAGGACATGCTTTCATTTAATGCAGCCGTGAATACATGCTTGCATTTAATGTTTTCAAGCCTACCCATCACTACAAAGTACAAGCCTATAACATTATACAATACAAGGATATCAGTACTTCACTCAAAACCTGCCCACCTTTTTACATACAAATGAGTTTTGTCTTGTTTATTTTCGTTCAAAAACAATTTAGCAAACTGAGAAAAGAACAAAGAATTTAAAGGAGAAAAGAACATCATTTTATTCAAAGTAGAAAAAGAAAAAAAAAGAAAGAAGATCAAAACTGTTCCTTTAACAAAACAGAAGCATCTCTGTTCCTATATTTTCAAGGTGAGTAAACATAAATTTTCAACGTTTTAAAGTTTAGGATAAATGGTATAAGTAATTCACTGTTAGTATGATTTGTATATGTTTTTATGTTTGAGTATGATGCTGTGTTGATATACTGGTTGTTCTAGGTACTATGCTTCTCTGTAAAATGGATACAGAGTGTATCTCTGCTTTCAAAACTAAAATTTCCCCCACCAGAAAAATTGTTAAGCTTTAAACTTTTTATCAAACAAGAGGTTTAAACCTAGATTAAGATATTTAAAAGTTGTTTGAACCTTTTTTGGAAAGAAAGGTACTACTGCAACACTGTTTTACAGGCAATCAAGGGAGAATGTGACAAACTCAAGTATTATAAAAGGCTAATTCAAGTTGATAGCATAAATCCTGACGGTAAACTATGATTTTTAGAAGTAATATGACGATTTTTACTAATGTGGTTTAAGAGCAGTTTTAATGCAAAGACAAATTGCATTTTTCTAAAATTCTGATTATCAAATGAACTATAAATGCTGAAAATTTTCACATAGCAAGTTTAATCCTTTGCAAATCCAAGAAAAATGCTGGAAGATTTTTCGAGTGTAAGGATTTTGAGTTCGAGGTCAATGTAGGGTTTTTGTGGGGTATTTTGAAGGTTGAAGTCGCGAGGGATATCGTCGTCAACACTGCGATTCAAACGATCGGACTGGGGGGGTTGGGTTCGTCGTCGATTGGCGAAGCTGTAGGCGTGTCGGCGTGGTTACCGGTGGTAGGGATAGGCGATGCGTGGAGATTCACTGATGATAGAACGTTATTCCAGTTTGGGTTGAGCAGTGAAATTTCGATTTTGAGTGTTTTCGATCGAACCGATGTTCGATTTGGCATGGGCGACCATTTCTCGACTTGCTGGTGATCGAGACGATCACCAGAGATGCAGCGAACCACCGTGCACGTGCACGGTGGTGATGAGGGTCAATGGATACCTGGAAATTTTGTTTCCAGGTTTCACTTGAAAAAAAAAAGGAAATAAAGAAAATGGGAGAAGGGGAAGATGCGGCAGGGAACTCGAGTCGAGCTCGAAAAGAATTCGTGATTTGCTCGGGATGAACTCACATACGCGTGTGGATCTGAGGTAGGTGAAACCCTGTTTCACTCGAGTGTGTTTAAAAAGGGTTGAGCCCAATTTAAAGTTTTAAATCACATAGTTAGGGTAATCTTTTCTTTTACAAAGTAAAACAGTGTAGATTTTGTTAAGATAAATTATTTAACAAATATTTTAAAAATTTATCAATAAGGAATTAGTTTAAGAAAATTTTTAAAATAAAGATTGAATTTACCCTTTTTAAATAAATGATTAAATTTAAAATAAGAATTTAAAGTTTAATTTACTTTAAAACTTTTAAGGTAACGGTAAACTGATTTAAAGTGGAAAGCAGATTTCCAAATAAGAATTAAGGTAAATAATTTACCTAAATTGACGAATTTGAAAAGAATTTAAGAATGATTTAAAAAAAAATATATATATATTAATTGATTAATAATCAATTAAGTATTCAAATTTATTTGTAAATTGAGCAATTGTTATTCAAACAGATTTGAAATTCGACAAGTAAGATTTAGCCATTAATTAAAGATAAAAATTATGAAAACTCTAGATCGAGTAAATTAAGATTTATTAATTTAAAATCAAATAAAATTTAAAACATTAATTTAACAATGACTAGTAAAGATATTTATGTGGTTTAACCAGTTTAAATCGCAATTGCTTAAATCAACGATGATCTACCATCATCAAATATTTTGTATTAGATTGATATTTCTGTTGTGATTACTGTGATTGTTTTATAGTGTATTGTGGTCTGTGATTTTGTTCTGCATTAATGTGAAAACCTTGTTGCCCGTAAAACGGCACTTAAACCTCGATGCGACAGGGTATCGGATGTCAGTAGTTGTCCGAAACCCACATCGAATCTATGAATTTTTGTGAACAACATATACACATGTTTTTGAAATTAACGCTCACTATTCGGGTTACCCATTCCAAATAGTGATACGTCGTATATGGATGGCATTTGAAGACCGGTGTTGAAGACCGGATATTTTCGAAAATGAAAGGACAACCTGTCGAATGTCTCTGCACCGAGTTGCTCCGGTATAGAGATTTATATCACTCTTTTGTGACGGGAAGTCCGGACGTGATTAGGAAATTATCCGGATTGCAAGGACTTCTTTGGAAGTGCCTTCGGTTCTGTTCGAACCCGGAACAGACTTGTATGGATACATGTCTGACATTACACTTTGAGATATAAAGCCGATTTCTTTCAAATACATTTCTGTTGGTGGCGGAGAATTTATTCTCTTAGCTTAACACCCTTCTCTGAGACGTACGAGCTCAGAGGTTATGTAATTGAAATTTATCAGCGATATATCCCAATTTGGTAATGTGACATGCTGAGTGTTGCTGTGTGATGATCAGTGTTTGATCATTTGTGATATGATCATTTGTTTGATCATTTATCTTTGTGATCATAGGTTGATCATCTGTTGACCCAAAGCATGGCTTTGTGACAAAGCGTAGCTTTGTGGACGAGACTTCGTCGAGCCTCACACCCCGGAATGGTCAAAACAGGAAAGATGCAGCAAGGTTATAGGGAGTAGCGCCCCTTAGTGTATGTTCATTTCCTTCTGGATAGAAGTGGTATCATGGTATGGAGCCCAGATACTTTACTTATGTGGATATCGCAGATATATATTTATTATCTTTGTGATTTGTTGCTCGGGGCCCCGGTTAAAGGTTGGTTACAACCGGGAGATGGCATACTCGTGTCAGTAGTTACCTATTTTTGCAGAGGTAACCCGGCCTTGTGTTGGCAGAGATCTAACCGTAATGTTAGGTTATTTCTCGGGACGTCCTTCCAGAGGCGTTTCCATGTGGCAATGGGAAGTTCCTTGGCCTGACCATTTGTTGGAAATCCAAAGAAACAATACGAGCCCTGTACGGTTTTAGTTGTAGAACCTGCCATTTACTTATGGTGGCGCCCCACTGTTTAGATGGTAGCTATAGTAGGCATACGATACTGGTCGTATGTTGGCTAAGATTTATATTCTACTTTCGAAATGTTTTCCCACACTATGCACTAATAATAATATCAAAAAGGATTTGATTTTGCGTAGTAAGCATCTTTGACTATCATAAGAAGAAATCTCCTCCAAGTCTGCGTTTGCATTGTGTGTGTGGCGGGAGGTCTTATGGTAGTTTCATTTTCCAAAAACATTGCGAATTTACTTTAAATTCTTTTGTTGTCCGTTTTTAAAAGATAAACTGTTTTGTTTACTCATACCAGTCCCATGACTGATCCGGAGTTTATTGTTTTCTTTCCTAAACTCTGGGTGCCCATTATTTCCACACGGGCAGCCTAGTAGCAGGTTTTCCGTATTTTGGAGATAGCTATATTTGGAGCTCTTATCTTGGAG
Source organism: Allium fistulosum (assembly GCA_030737815.1). NCBI lineage: Eukaryota > Viridiplantae > Streptophyta > Magnoliopsida > Asparagales > Amaryllidaceae > Allium > Allium fistulosum. The sequence continues at coordinate 860,956,602 of CM060907.1, forward strand.
ATATTCTTAGGAGCTTTTTGGAGATCTCAGGTGTTTAGCTTTAGAGAGTCCGTTATCACTTCTTTCATCTGGAGACTTTTGGATATATGATTACTGTTGTATTATCATGATGTTGTATTTGGAGTGGTAGTATCTGTATTTAATACTCTGATGTAGTATGGATTATATATATCGATGTTGTATCTGTGATGATATTTATGATATTGATTCTGTCCCGCTGTTTTATATTCATCTAATTGTTGTTATAAGCTCCATCCGAACTGAAATTTGACGTTTGGATTTTGGCAGTCGAATACAAGTTAAGTATTTGATGTCTATTTTCGAATGAAGAATTTTGGGTCGTGACAAATTGGTATCAGAGCTTTTGGTTGAGTAAGAACTTAAGCTACGGAGTATAACACATTAGATGGCTCATTAGAGATAGGGTGAAGTATACCCTAGAATGAGTATAACCAAGACTGTAACTCAAAAAAAAAATTTGTTAGTCTATTTCCTTTACTGCTGATATTCCTTAAGATATTCGTCCGTATATCTAAATCAATTTTCTTACTAATTTCAGATAAGTAAGAATGAGCGGACGCAGAGGAAGACCAAGGGGTCAAGTAAATGCCCCAGCACAAAACCAAGGTCCTCCAGCAGTAGTCGCAGCAATGGATATCCAGCAGCAGCCTGATCTGGCTGATTTGAATAAGAAATTCGAAAGGCTTGGTGGCAAACCGTTCACCGGCAAAGAGTCAATTATTGAGGCTCAAGCTTGGGTCAGATTATGTGAGAAAATTTTTAAAGGGCTTAAGCTGCAAGACGAGCAGAAGAGACTTATAGCTTCTTGGCAACTCCAAGAGGAAGCTTCAGCCTGGTGGGAAACAGTCATTGTTGATGAATCCGAGGAGGAGTTTTCTTGGGATCGTTTTAAGGAGGTGTTCGAAAAGCGTTATATGCCTTCGGCGGGAATTTCTAGAATGTATCAAGAATTTTTGGATTTAAAGCAAGGAAGCCTGACATTTGAAGAATACTTAAACAAGTTCAACGAACTATCCCGTTTTGGTCCAGAATTGTTAAGCACACCTCTTAAGAAGAATGAAAGGTTTATCCGGGGAATGAACCAGAAATATCACGAAAGAATGACAGCGCACGTCAAGGAATCTTTTTCAGATCTTATTGATATGGGATACAGATATGCTACATTGGATATGCAGGAGATTCCAAAGGAAGGAGGAAATTCAAATAATCAGAACTGGAAGAAAAGAAAGTTTGGGGGCAAGAAGCCACAGCAAGGCAATGAAAAAAAGAACCGTCAAGGAAACTCGACAAGCAATATAACTTGTTACAACTGCCAAGAGAAGGGCCATTATTCAAGCAGCTGCACAAAACCAAAGAAGCAAGTTAACAAAGAACAACCTGTGAAGAATGAGCAATATAAGCCCAGGAAATGTTATGCGTGTCAAGGAGAGGGACATGTTATTAACAACTGCCCAATGATGAAGCAAGCACAGGTGGCAAATGTTTACGCGATAAAGAAGGACCCTTCAACTTCGAAAGCTGATAAAGGAAAAGGTGTTCTGGAAGGTAACCTTACTATTAATGGTAGAACTGTTAAAGTTTTATTTGACTCGGGAGCTTCACATAGTTTTATCTCCCAACAAACCGTAAAAGAATTAGGACTTAAAGCTAGATTTTCTGCCGATCCTATTTGCGTGAAAAATCCGGTTGGAGGTCCCGCAAATCTTTGTTTATATTGCAAGAAAGTTCCTATTTCATATGATAGTTATCGATTTCCTATCAACCTTTATATCCTCGAATTTAATGAATTTGAAATCATACTCGGAATGAATTGGTTATCGAAATACGAAGCTATATTGGAGTGTAATGATCGGACCGCTTTGGTCAAAACGAACCTTGGAAATTTTATTGAAATCTCTTGTGAGAATCCGAATCCAAGAAGAGATGGATTGATGTATACTTTGGGATATCCTGAACCCACTTTGCAGTCTATATCTGTTGTTCGGGAATTTTCCGACGTATTTGAAGAAGTAAATTCCTTACCTCCGCACAGAGAAATAGCATTCCGAATTGACTTAATACCCAATGCTCGTCCTGTTGTTCACGCGAGTCGCAGGATGGCACCTAAGGAGAAAATTGAATTAGTCAATCAAACTCGAGATCTGCTGAAGAAAGGATTGATTCGCCCTAGTGTTTCCGAATGGGGTTCAGCCGTCGTATTTGTAGCTAAATCAGACGGATCTTTGAGATTGTGTGTAGATTACCGTGATCTTAATAAACAAACTCTCAAGAACAAATTCCCTTTACCTAGAATTGACGATCTATTTGATCAACTTCATGGCGCTCGATTCTTTTCTAAGATGGATCTAGCTCAGGGATTCCATCAACTGCGAATAGCTGAGGATTGTGTTCATTTTACTGCTTTTAGGGGTCCAGACATGTTCTACGAGTGGTTAGTTATGCCTTTCGGACTGACCAATGCTCCTGCGTACTTCGTGGATTTAATGACCCGAGTATTTCGAGAAGTGCTGAACAAATTTGTCCTTGTATTTATTGATGATATCTTAATTTTCTCCAAAACTGAAGAGGAGCATTCTGAACATCTCAGAATTGTTTTGGAGATATTGAGGACGAATGTCTTATTCGCTAAATTTTCTAAGTGTCACTTTTGGGTCAAAGAGGTCAAATTTCTCGGTCATATTATTAATGAAGAAGGGATTTCTGTTGATCCAAGCAAGATTTCTGCAATTATGGACTGGAAGCAACCCACTACTCCTAGAGAAGTTCGAAGTTTTCTCGGTTTAGCGGGATATTATAGGAAGTTTGTACAGGATTTTTCTAAGTTGGCTAGCCCATTGACTAAGCTGACAATGAAGAATGCTAAATTTGATTGGACTTCAAGATGTGATGAAGTTTTCCAGGAATTGAAAAAGAGATTGACTACTGCTCCTGTTCTCGTTATTATTAATGGGAACCAAGGCTTATCTGTCTATACTGATGCGTGTGGGGACGGGGTAGGTGCAGTATTAATGCAAAATGGAAAGGTAGTTGCCTACGCGAGTAGACAATTACGTCCGCATGAGAAGAATTACCCGACCCATGATTTGGAGCTTTTGGCTATTGTTTTCGCTTTAAAAATCTGGCGACACTATCTTCTGGGTAAGAATCTTTTCAGCTTCTTAACAATTTACGAAATTAACTAAATAAATATACTTAATAAACTCTTCTTGTTTTAGGTGAAAGATTCGAATTATTCACCGACCACAAATCTTTGAAATATCTTTTCACCCAGAAGGATCTGAATTTGCGACAACAACGTTGGTTGGAATTTCTGGCATCCTATGACTTGGATATTCTTTACACTCCGGGAAAAGCCAATGTAGTTGCAGATGCTTTGAGCAGAAGACATGCTGTTCTCGCATATCTTGTTATCACTCCTACTCTTTTTAAGGAGATTTCAAGACAACAGACTGAAGACAAGTTTCTTCGGGAAATTCGTAGAAAAATATGTCGAGGTGAAGATACTAGTTTTGAGTTAGATGATAGGGAAGTTATAAGATTGAAAGGCAGACTTTGTGTACCAGATATCCCAGAATTGAAACGTGAAGTATTGGACGAATGCCACAAGTCCAAATTCAGTATCCATCCAGGAATCAACAAAATGTATCGAGACATTAAAAGAACATTCTGGTGGAAGACGATGAAGAGAGACATATCGATATATGTGAGTCGCTGTGCTACTTGTCAGCAAATCAAAAGCGATCAAAGGAAAGTGGCCGGTTTACTTCAACCTTTGGAAGTACCAAAATGGAAGTGGGATCAGGTATCGATGGATTTCATCGACGGATTGCCACGAACCAAGAAGGGAAATGAAGCGATTTGGGTTATAGTGGATCGTTTAACCAAAACTGCTCACTTTATTCCAGTAAAATCCACTCGAACTGCAGAAAGCTTAGCAGGTATATACGTAAAAGAAATTGTTCGCCTCCATGGTATTCCCAGTAGTATAGTGAGTGATCGTGACCCGATCTTCACTAGTAGATTTTGGGAGGCATTTCAGGATGCTTTGGGAACGAAATTAAATTTCAGTACTGCTTATCACCCGCAAACAGATGGACAGACTGAAAGGGTCAACCGAATTCTAGAAGACTTATTACGTTCTTGTGTTCATGATTTTGGTGGTTCATGGGAGGACCATTTGCATCTGGTTGAATTCTCATATAATAACAGTTATCAGGCCAGTCTAGAAATGGCTCCTTTCGAAGTTTTATATGGTCGTCCGTGTCGATCACCTATATGCTGGATAGAATCAGGTGACAGACTTGTCTTAGGACCGGATATGATCAAAGAAGCCACTGAGAAGGTTGACTTTATTCGCAAGAAATTATTAACTGCCCAAAGCCGTCATAAGAGCTATTATGACCGCCGAAGAAGATTTTTGGAATTTCAAGTTGGAGATTCTGTATTTCTGAAAGTATCTCCGATGCGGGGTGTATTAAGATTCGGGAAAACTGGAAAGCTAGCACCGCGTTATATTGGTCCTTTTCCTATTCTGGAAAGGATTGGTCCTCTGGCATATCGAGTACAGCTACCCGACTGGTTGTCTGGCGTGCATAATGTGTTTCACATTTCTAATCTTCGGAAGTATGTGCACGACCCAGATGATATTATTGAAGAAGCTGCTCAGCAGGATCTGGAAATCACTCCTAATTTGGCAGTACAGAGGGAACCGATAAAAATTGTTGATCGTGAGGAGAAGCGATTGCGAAACAAAGTTGTGAAGCTAGTCAAAGTTCAATGGAGTGGCAATCCAAAGGACTGTACTTGGGAGACTGAAGATAATATGAAGAAATCATATCCCAACTGCAGAATTGACATCTCGACTTAAATTGTAAGTCATTTCCTTATTTCGAATTCGTATATTCTTCGTTTACGTTTCTTTTTCTTTCAATTTCGAGGACGAAATTTCCTTAAGTAGGGGATATTGTAACATCCCGAAAATTCGTTAAATAATTTAACGAATAATTTTTAATTTATGAAATTTTAAGAGAAATAAAATCACATAGTATTAAGATAAACAACTAAAAAACAACTTTTATTTTATCAAGGTAATCAAATAAATTCAAGAAAATGTGTAAACAACAAAGTAACAAAGTAAAATAATAAGAACAAGTTGCAAGAAAAATTTATAAGCCAGTAAACAAAGGAAAACGAACAGCACACATATAGTATGAAAGCAAAGCAACACTTATGTAAGAAAGAATAAAACAAAATAGAAAACAAAGCAACAAAGTAAGAAACAAACATCATCACATAGGCTGAAAGTGAAACAAGAGGACATGCTTTCATTTAATGCAGCCGTGAATACATGCTTGCATTTAATGTTTTCAAGCCTACCCATCACTACAAAGTACAAGCCTATAACATTATACAATACAAGGATATCAGTACTTCACTCAAAACCTGCCCACCTTTTTACATACAAATGAGTTTTGTCTTGTTTATTTTCGTTCAAAAACAATTTAGCAAACTGAGAAAAGAACAAAGAATTTAAAGGAGAAAAGAACATCATTTTATTCAAAGTAGAAAAAGAAAAAAAAAGAAAGAAGATCAAAACTGTTCCTTTAACAAAACAGAAGCATCTCTGTTCCTATATTTTCAAGGTGAGTAAACATAAATTTTCAACGTTTTAAAGTTTAGGATAAATGGTATAAGTAATTCACTGTTAGTATGATTTGTATATGTTTTTATGTTTGAGTATGATGCTGTGTTGATATACTGGTTGTTCTAGGTACTATGCTTCTCTGTAAAATGGATACAGAGTGTATCTCTGCTTTCAAAACTAAAATTTCCCCCACCAGAAAAATTGTTAAGCTTTAAACTTTTTATCAAACAAGAGGTTTAAACCTAGATTAAGATATTTAAAAGTTGTTTGAACCTTTTTTGGAAAGAAAGGTACTACTGCAACACTGTTTTACAGGCAATCAAGGGAGAATGTGACAAACTCAAGTATTATAAAAGGCTAATTCAAGTTGATAGCATAAATCCTGACGGTAAACTATGATTTTTAGAAGTAATATGACGATTTTTACTAATGTGGTTTAAGAGCAGTTTTAATGCAAAGACAAATTGCATTTTTCTAAAATTCTGATTATCAAATGAACTATAAATGCTGAAAATTTTCACATAGCAAGTTTAATCCTTTGCAAATCCAAGAAAAATGCTGGAAGATTTTTCGAGTGTAAGGATTTTGAGTTCGAGGTCAATGTAGGGTTTTTGTGGGGTATTTTGAAGGTTGAAGTCGCGAGGGATATCGTCGTCAACACTGCGATTCAAACGATCGGACTGGGGGGGTTGGGTTCGTCGTCGATTGGCGAAGCTGTAGGCGTGTCGGCGTGGTTACCGGTGGTAGGGATAGGCGATGCGTGGAGATTCGCTGATGATAGAACGTTATTCCAGTTTGGGTTGAGCAGTGAAATTTCGATTTTGAGTGTTTTCGATCGAACCGATGTTCGATTTGGCATGGGCGACCATTTCTCGACTTGCTGGTGATCGAGACGATCACCAGAGATGCAGCGAACCACCGTGCACGTGCACGGTGGTGATGAGGGTCAATGGATACCTGGAAATTTTGTTTCCAGGTTTCACTTGAAAAAAAAAAGGAAATAAAGAAAATGGGAGAAGGGGAAGATGCGGCAGGGAACTCGAGTCGAGCTCGAAAAGAATTCGTGATTTGCTCGGGATGAACTCACATACGCGTGTGGATCTGAGGTAGGTGAAACCCTGTTTCACTCGAGTGTGTTTAAAAAGGGTTGAGCCCAATTTAAAGTTTTAAATCACATAGTTAGGGTAATCTTTTCTTTTACAAAGTAAAACAGTGTAGATTTTGTTAAGATAAATTATTTAACAAATATTTTAAAAATTTATCAATAAGGAATTAGTTTAAGAAAATTTTTAAAATAAAGATTGAATTTACCCTTTTTAAATAAATGATTAAATTTAAAATAAGAATTTAAAGTTTAATTTACTTTAAAACTTTTAAGGTAACGGTAAACTGATTTAAAGTGGAAAGCAGATTTCCAAATAAGAATTAAGGTAAATAATTTACCTAAATTGACGAATTTGAAAAGAATTTAAGAATGATTTTAAAAAAAAATATATATATATTAATTGATTAATAATCAATTAAGTATTCAAATTTATTTGTAAATTGAGCAATTGTTATTCAAACAGATTTGAAATTCGACAAGTAAGATTTAGCCATTAATTAAAGATAAAAATTATGAAAACTCTAGATCGAGTAAATTAAGATTTATTAATTTAAAATCAAATAAAATTTAAAACATTAATTTAAAAATGACTAGTAAAGATATTTATGTGGTTTAACCAGTTTAAATCGCAATTGCTTAAATCAACGATGATCTACCATCATCAAATATTTTGTATTAGATTGATATTTCTGTTGTGATTACTGTGATTGTTTTATAGTGTATTGTGGTCTGTGATTTTGTTCTGCATTAATGTGAAAACCTTGTTGCCCGTAAAACGGCACTTAAACCTCGATGCGACAGGGTATCGGATGTCAGTAGTTGTCCGAAACCCACATCGAATCTATGAATTTTTGTGAACAACATATACACATGTTTTTGAAATTAACGCTCACTATTCGGGTTACCCATTCCAAATAGTGATACGTCGTATATGGATGGCATTTGAAGACCGGTGTTGAAGACCGGATATTTTCGAAAATGAAAGGACAACCTGTCGAATGTCTCTGCACCGAGTTGCTCCGGTATAGAGATTTATATCACTCTTTTGTGACGGGAAGTCCGGACGTGATTAGGAAATTATCCGGATTGCAAGGACTTCTTTGGAAGTGCCTTCGGTTCTGTTCGAACCCGGAACAGACTTGTATGGATACATGTCTGACATTACACTTTGAGATATAAAGCCGATTTCTTTCAAATACATTTCTGTTGGTGGCGGAGAATTTATTCTCTTAGCTTAACACCCTTCTCTGAGACGTACGAGCTCAGAGGTTATGTAATTGAAATTTATCAGCGATATATCCCAATTTGGTAATGTGACATGCTGAGTGTTGCTGTGTGATGATCAGTGTTTGATCATTTGTGATATGATCATTTGTTTGATCATTTATCTTTGTGATCATAGGTTGATCATCTGTTGACCCAAAGCATGGCTTTGTGACAAAGCGTAGCTTTGTGGACGAGACTTCGTCGAGCCTCACACCCCGGAATGGTCAAAACAGGAAAGATGCAGCAAGGTTATAGGGAGTAGCGCCCCTTAGTGTATGTTCATTTCCTTCTGGATAGAAGTGGTATCATGGTATGGAGCCCAGATACTTTACTTATGTGGATATCGCAGATATATATTTATTATCTTTGTGATTTGTTGCTCGGGGCCCCGGTTAAAGGTTGGTTACAACCGGGAGATGGCATACTCGTGTCAGTAGTTACCTATTTTTGCAGAGGTAACCCGGCCTTGTGTTGGCAGAGATCTAACCGTAATGTTAGGTTATTTCTCGGGACGTCCTTCCAGAGGCGTTTCCATGTGGCAATGGGAAGTTCCTTGGCCTGACCATTTGTTGGAAATCCAAAGAAACAATACGAGCCCTGTACGGTTTTAGTTGTAGAACCTGCCATTTACTTATGGTGGCGCCCCACTGTTTAGATGGTAGCTATAGTAGGCATACGATACTGGTCGTATGTTGGCTAAGATTTATATTCTACTTTCGAAATGTTTTCCCACACTATGCACTAATAATAATATCAAAAAGGATTTGATTTTGCGTAGTAAGCATCTTTGACTATCATAAGAAGAAATCTCCTCCAAGTCTGCGTTTGCATTGTGTGTGTGGCGGGAGGTCTTATGGTAGTTTCATTTTCCAAAAACATTGCGAATTTACTTTAAATTCTTTTGTTGTCCGTTTTTAAAAGATAAACTGTTTTGTTTACTCATACCAGTCCCATGACTGATCCGGAGTTTATTGTTTTCTTTCCTAAACTCTGGGTGCCCATTATTTCCACACGGGCAGCCTAGTAGCAGGTTTTCCGTATTTTGGAGATAGCTATATTTGGAGCTCTTATCTTGGAGATATTCTTAGGAGCTTTTTGGAGATCTCAGGTGTTTAGCTTTAGAGAGTCCGTTATCACTTCTTTCATCTGGAGACTTTTGGATATATGATTACTGTTGTATTATCATGATGTTGTATTTGGAGTGGTAGTATCTGTATTTAATACTCTGATGTAGTATGGATTATATATATCGATGTTGTATCTGTGATGATATTTATGATATTGATTCTGTCCCGCTGTTTTATATTCATCTAATTGTTGTTATAAGCTCCATCCGAACTGAAATTTGACGTTTGGATTTTGGCAGTCGAATACAAGTTAAGTATTTGATGTCTATTTTCGAATGAAGAATTTTGGGTCGTGACAGGTAGTTTCATTTTCCAAAAGCATTGCGAATTGACTTTAAATTCTCTGCTGTTTGTTTTTAAAGATAAACTGTTTTTGTTGCTCACACCAGTCCCATGACTGATCCGGAGTTTATTGTTCCTTTCCTAAACTCTGGGTGCTCATAATTTCCTACACGAGCAGTCTAGAGTTGGGTTTTTCAGATATTCAGGTTGAGTAGATTATCTGGAGCTAGTTCAGTTCTTGGAGTTCATGGACTGACGTTGCTTATCTTGGAGCATTCTATTGGAGACATTCTATTCCGCTGCTGTTGTTATCATTTTCTATTCCGCTGTTATTTGTTGTATCATATCTCTGATGTATATTGATATTCATTGTATCACTCTGTTGTATCAGATATTGTATATCAATGTATTATTCTTTTTATTCCGCTGTGTTATTTACTTAATGTTGTTATAAGCTCCCGAGAACCAGATTCGGCATTTGAATCTACGGCATTTTGAGTACAAGGGAAGTACGAGTGCCGATTTTCGAAGGTCGATTTTTGGGTCTTGACAAGTGGTATCAGAGCTAAGGTTGAACTTTAGCTCAGGAGTATAACACGTTAAGTAACTCATTAGAGATAGAGTGAAGTAAACTCTAGAATGAGTGTATCCTTAAGATATCCGTCTGAACGTCTCAGTAAATTCTCTTACTATCCACTGATAGTAAGTATGAGTGCAAGAAGAAGACGAGATAGGGGACGAGGAAATACGACTATAAATGGTCAATACCCTGCAACAGTGGAAACAACTTTCCTATCAATTTTCTTGGATTCGTTTCCAAATTCTTTTGATTGCTTCGTATCAGCTACAAGAAGAAGTTGTAGAAAATTCTTACTTCGTATCTTTATCGGTTTCTTATCAGCTTTTGGATTTAAACCTTAATGAATTTGAAATTGGAAATTTTAAATTGAGTTAAATTGATTAATAGAATATGAGAATAAAATTGAATAAGATCGATAAAACGATATCGTTTAAAACCGAATTTGAAATTCTATTGTAATTTCTTGTGAATACCAAAGTTCGAAGAGGGACAAATTGGTATGTATTCTGAGATATTCCGACTTGAGTTTGGAATTCATATCGTAAGTTTGAGGAATTATAGGAGATCGAATCTGTCTATCTCTGTTGTTTCGTGCCTGCGAATTTCGAGGACGAAATTCTTTTAAGGGGGGAAGTTTGTCACGACCCTGAAATTTAAATTTATTTAAATTAATAATTAAATGAATTTTTGAATTAAATTGAGTATTAAATAAATTTTTGAATAAAAATTGTGAAATTAAATTGATTAAATGGAGCGAGTTTCCCCGATATCTAAGTATATACTGTATAAATCATTTGAGATTAAAATGAATAATTGTGTGTGTATATATATATATATATATAGTTTTATACAAATTAGATTTTAATTACATATCTAAGTAATCCATACAAAGTAAATTTTAAACAACAATTTTAAAATAGAAAATTTTTTATAAGGTAATAAAATAAAATACAAGTTAGAAGGAAAGTAAACCAAATAAGCATGTACACTTGATACAAAACAAAGTTGAAAACAATCAACACTTAAATACAAAACAAAATCATTTCAGCCTATAAAACTGGAAGCAAAACAAAGAAACAAAATATAAAACAAGACAAATGGAACAAATGTGAATTGGAAAACAAGCAAGCAAGCTAGGCAAAGTAAATAAAGTACACCCTAACATATTATCTCAGCCGAAATGCAGTTAAGAATCTAAGTGTATAAACAAAGAAAAAAATAAAACATCTATGTACAAAGAAGGAAAGTATGATACATAAGGTACATTAGCATTTAATGCTTTCCATCCTAGCACAAACCAAAGCCTGTTCGAAAATGCTTTCAGCCCCCAAAGCAAGAAAAAAAAAATCTCTGATTTCTTTTGTACAAAACATATTATAACCCTGTACAAAACAATATCATCACCTGTAACCAACATTTTCATATATACATCATCTTCCTTTTTCATTTCAGTTCGTCCATTCAAAAAAAGAAAAAAAAAATCTGAAGTAAACACCATTTCAAAAACTTAGACAAAATTTAAATTCAAATGACAATACAAATCAGAAAATCAAAAGGCCAAAAGGTTTCAGCTTGCAACCTGTTCAAAGAAGCCCTGTTTTCTTTCTCTGGAAAAAACAACTGTGAGTAACTTTTAAATTTAAAAACAGTTTTAAACAAAGTTTTGCTTGATGCCTGTGATAAATTTATATAGGATGTTATAGTATGATTGCATGAATGTTCTTTGCTCTGTAAAAATGAGTAAATGGTTCTGTGAATATGAAAATCTATGCCTGTATGTATATATTTGAACTCTGTGATGATCTCTGTCCAAACAGCAAAGCAAAACAAAAATTTAAATATCCTATTACACTCAAATTTAGGTCTTGATCTTTAAATAAAAAGTGATGATGGTAGTGTAATATAAATTTTAACAGTAGATTCAGGGATATGTATTAAGTAATTATCTCAAAATTTATGAAAAGACAGTGAACCTTTGAAATTGGAAAAAACCAAATGTCTTAAATTCATGAATTGAATCCATGATTAGAATTGTGATAGTAAATGTTGAATTTAGGTGAAGAAATCTCAATTTTTAATAAAGTTTTGGGTTAGAAATTCTGGGTTGACCAGAAAGTGATTTTCGAGCAACCTCCGGTGATCTAGGGGATCGGAGGTGTCGAGATTTTGTCTGGGGGTAGTGGAGCGACCGGCGATGCTAGGAAAAATACCCGGAGACGCTATTGATCATCGTGGAGGCGAAGGGGAGAGCTTGAAATTTCTAAACCTAGTTTTGTCGAACTAAAGAAATTTGATTCGTTCTTCGATTAGGAACGACCGAGTGCTACCAGATTTTAGGTGATGGAAGCTTGAACGTTGGCGAAGAGTTGACCGTAGTTTCGATTTTTCTGGTGGCGCGTTGCAGCGAGGAGGAGAGTTCTTCCGACGAACATTTTTTCCAGGGGACTGAGGATAGCTCGTTTTTTTGATTGCGTGGAAATTTTCGATATTTGATCGTTCGAATGGGTTCAGGTGATCGAAGTTGAGGTTCCGGTGTCCTTTACGTTGATCGGCAATGGCCATCGTGGCTGTGCACGTACACGTGCACTCGTGTGAATACCTGGGGATGTGGAGTTTGGGGAAGAAGAATGGTTCTCGGGTTGGATTGGAAAGAACTCGAAGTGAATAGGCAATAGGCTCGGGGAAAACGTAAATTGGCTCGAGTCGTTCGTGCATTTTTCTCAAAGCAGGGAGGGGTTTCACTCGAAGTAAAAATGTGAAGGTCTCGGGTAGTTTGGCTTTTAGAGTTTTTAACCTGTACACATTTAAATTTTAAATCTGATGATTTTAAAATGGAATCAAAATTTAACCGAATAGAAGTTTAACTCCCAGATTTTGAAATGAACTAAAGATCAATTAGTATCCATTTTATACTTGAGTTTTAAAATGAAATTTCAAAGGTAAAACTTGAAATAAATGTTTTCGAACATGTTCGAAAGTTAAAATTTAATTACTAATAAGAATAAATTTACTTTAAGAAATGAAGACTTAAGATTTATATTCATTAACCATTAAGGTAAATCGGAATAGATAATTGATAATTTATATCAATTAAATTAGTAATTATAAGTTTAAATGTATAAATTAAAGTTTAAATAATGAGTTAAGTAATTAATATGAAATTGAGAACCATAGATTAGACTTTAATTAATTAATGAATTTTAATGGTTAATCAAACTTATAACTAATAATGATTAAGGTAAGTTAATTTTTTTTTTTGGGAGAATAATTAAATAAATATTAATAAAGGTCATTAACTTGATTATGATTATAATAAATTAAACGTGATTTATATCTAATAATTAATTAGATTAATTTATGTAATAATAATAAATAGTGAAGTTTAAATGAAATCACTTAATGAAAGTAATTGAGGATTAATCACTTATTGTAGTTGTTTTTGGATATTTTGATTTATTAGAGTTAATTTAATTTGTTTAATTAACTTAAGAAAATAATTGGATAAGTGAATTTACTTAGTGAAATTTATGGGGATAATTAATTATGGGATAATTAATTCAAAAATTTAGGGTTAATGAATAAATGAATAAAGAATAATAAATCAAAATGATTGTAATTAATTAATGTTAAATAAACCAGGATTTGTGACAAAATCTGATTTAATTTAAATCAGATAAATAAATTGACCTTACCTATGAATGTTGGACATGACTAGATGATTGAATTGTTCGATATCCCTGATATATGATGCTTTGTGATACACCCTGATTTATGTTGTGATCTGTAGTTTACTTACCTGTAATATATATCTGTGATCTGTGAATGAACGATAAGCGTTATAGTTTATATCGCTTATCAACTATATCATGTATTTTGTTATGTGATGATTGATGTTGCACTATTGTGTGTGAAAACCCCTAGACTACACCACACACACAAATATGGATTTCACGTGGAAATCGGTTAAGTCACAGATAATTTAATTTTGATGTTTTTGAAATTGAAATTTTAATTTCAATTGATTTTGAAAATTGGAAATTTGGGTTTAAAGATAAAAGCTTTTGAAATAGAATTTCGAAGATAAAAGTTATTTTGAATAACTTAATCGAGTTTGGAAAATTTAAATAATTTGATTTAAATTTGAATTCAAGTTTGAAATTAAATCTATGATTGAAACTAGGGACTAAAGATGATATAAAATGTGTTTGTATGAATTTAACCATTTTAAAAGTATAGTTTGAGAATTTGGATTTAACTCAAGAACTTTAACTCGTATAGATGAATCAGATTTCCAAATTGAAAACTGTTGTTTTCAAATGATAAAAGCTTTTAGATAAGAAATGAAATTTCAGTTAATTAAAGGAATTTCAAGTAAATTGAAAAATGGATTTTCCAAGTTATGAATTGTTTTGAAAGCTATGAATCAAATCTGTTTATTTTTAACAGATTTAAAATGATGTTTTGTTTAACCCATTCGAAATGAAATTGTTTTGAAAGCTATAAGTTAAATCTTTGATTTAAAGATTTAACGAGTTAAATTGAAATGGGAATTGATTTGGAAAATCTATGAATGAATCTTTTGTTTAAAAGATTAAAATGGTAATTTGTTAAACCATTTGAAAAGAAAATTTGGGTTTAAGTTGTGACTAAATTGAAATCCCAATATCCATATGTTTTTAAATATTTCGCTCACTATTCGGGTTAGCCGGGAAAGGACCTTTGGGTCGTATAACTCATTCCGAATAGTGATACGTCGTATATGGATAGCATTTGAAGACCGGTGTTGAAGACCGGATATTTTTCGAAAATGAAAGGACAACCTGTCGAATGTCTCTGCACTGAGTCGCGCCGGTATAGAGATTTATATCACTCTTTTGTGACGGGAAGTCCGGACGTGATTGGAAATTATCCGGAATTGCAAGGGCTTCGTGAGAAGTGCCTTCGGTTCTGTTCGAACCCGGAACAGACTTGTATGGATACATGTCTGACATTACACTTTGAGATATAGAGCCGATTTCTTTCAAATACATATCTGTTGGTGGCGGAGAATTTATTCTCTTAGCTTAACACCCTTCTCTGAGACGTACGAACTCAGAGGTTATGTAGTTGAAATTTATCAGCGATATATCCCAATTTGGTAATGTGGCATGCTGAGTGCTGCTGTGTGATGATCAGTGTTTGATCATTTGTGATATGATCATTTATTTGATCTTATATCTTTGTGATCATAGGTTGATCATTTGTTTGACCCGAAGCATGGCTTTGTGAACAAAGCGTAGCTTTGTGGACGAGACTTCGTCGAGCCTCACACCCCGGAAATGGTCGAAACAGGAAGAATGCAGCAAGGTTCTAGGGAGTAGCGCCCCTTAGTGTATGTCATTCCTTCTGGATAAAGGTGGTATCATGGTATGGAGCCCAGATACTTAACCTCTGTGGTTGCTGCAAATTTATTACTTTGTGGTTTGTTGGAAATCGGGGATCCTCGGGAAGATCGGTGACGATCGGGGGATGGCATACGCGTGTCAGTAGTTACCTATTTTTGCAGAGGTAACCCGGCCTTGTGTTGGCAGAGATCTAACCGTAATGTTAGGTTATTTCTCGGGTCGTCTATTCCAGGGACGTACCCATCGTGGCATAGGAAGTTCCTTAGCCTGACCATTTGTTGGAAATCCAAAGAAACAATACGAGACTTGTACGGTATTAGTTGTAGAACCTGCCATTCACTTATGGTGGCGCCCCACTGTTTGGATGGTAGCTATAGTAGGCATACGATACTGGTCGTATGTTGGCTAAGATTAATATTATACTTTCGAAATGATTTCTACACTATGCACTAATAATAATATCAAAAATGATTTGATTTTTGCGTAGTAAGCATCTTTGACTATCATAAGAAGAAATCTCCTCCAATTCTGCGTTTGCATTGTGTGTGTGGTGGGAGGTCTTATGGTAGTTTCATTTTCCAAAAGCATTGCGAATTGACTTTAAATTCTCTGCTGTTTGTTTTTAAAGATAAACTGTTTTTGTTGCTCACACCAGTCCCATGACTGATCCGGAGTTTATTGTTCCTTTCCTAAACTCTGGGTGCTCATAATTTCCTACACGAGCAGTCTAGAGTTGGGTTTTTCAGATATTCAGGTTGAGTAGATTATCTGGAGCTAGTTCAGTTCTTGGAGTTCATGGACTGACGTTGCTTATCTTGGAGCATTCTATTGGAGACATTCTATTCCGCTGCTGTTGTTATCATTTTCTATTCCGCTGTTATTTGTTGTATCATATCTCTGATGTATATTGATATTCATTGTATCACTCTGTTGTATCAGATATTGTATATCAATGTATTATTCTTTTTATTCCGCTGTGTTATTTACTTAATGTTGTTATAAGCTCCGGCGAATCGGATTTGAACGGTCGAATCTATGACATTCGAGTACGATGTAAAGTATGGATGTCGATTTTCGAACGCGAAAATCCGGATCGTTACAAGACTGATCCCGGTGTTATTTTCCTATAATACTCTGGTTAGCCCCATGTCTGTTTCTAGATTTAGCCATGGATGATTTGGTGCTTCTGGAGATAAGCTGGATGATTTCCTACCATGGTATTTATTTCAGCTACATTGTTTTGTGTGTGTATATTAGTATTTGTAAGCGCAGGTTTTTATAACTGTCAAGGTTGATCGTACCTTTGAAAAACTTTGCATCTTAGAATGACAGTTTATACCGTCTTTTAATATTATATATGATCGTTCCATTATGAGATTCTGATATTATGTTCTCTTCTTTCTTATTGTATTTATTTTTCTTTTTATTTTACCATAACAATTCGTCTTTCAGCACTTGAGTGCTCAGCATATGAATATCGTAGATGTGTTAGTATCGACATTCGAGGGTCGAAAAGACGAGTCGTTACATAGTACGTGATGAAAGTGATGGGTAGCTTTGTAAATAATAACCAAGATTCCACCCAAAAATATATGCGAGATAAAGATTGTTTGTGCATTGCCCAATTTTCTTTTTCAAATGATTCTCAACTAACTATAATAGTTAATCATGGATTTTGTAAACAATCTCCAAATCCATACTAAGATTGAAGAGAGACCGGTTCAATATATACATCATCTCTAACCAACACAAACTATGAGTGTAATTTGCATTTCACATGGAAAACCAGTTTAGGGTAGTAATTGTTGATCTTAGTAAAATGTTTATTGATATTGGATTCATATTAGGTGGTGTGTATAGAAGAAACTACAATATGTAATGGTTTCTTCATTGAACCAAAGCAAAGACACCCGTCAAATGCAACTGATATATAGACAATTATGGGTGAATATGTGAATAAGAGGTATAGACTTCATGCTTCATTTATTTTTTCTTTAGAAGCAATCGTTAACTGCCACAACCATACATCTAAATCGTAGGTTTGACGATGATTCCAACTTTTAAACCTATTATATTCCAACTTGCAAAAGTAAAACACTTTTCAAAATAGTTACAATTACTAATTGTATATGAAGAAACAAAGCAATTCCTTTTAATTCATAAAACCGATGTTTAATTTTCTTAGGAACGAATCAAACTAATACATATGCACAAAATAAAAATATTCACACTTGTTAGATTCAAAACCAAATAAAAATAGTTTTGAAAAACCTCTCATTATATCTGAAAAGAGTTTTATAGGTTCAAAAGGTAATAACATATTTTAATATGATCCTTTTTTAATTACGCTATGCCATGCAATTTAATTTATGCAACCGATATCGTCTTCTATCTCCAGATCCAACATTATTTTGGGTGACCATGGTGACTTGTATAGCAGTATTGATCTCCATCAACATGACAAGTTTAAGTTATTTAATCCTTGATTCATGGACAACACATGAAACATTCAGCATGACACATTTTGCATCAACCAGTATGTTTGCCGAATCTGATGTTTCTTTAACAAATGTTCTTCATATCTAGTGTTGCTTTAACTAATGTCTCCAATCAAGATTAATTTGCAACTAAAGAATAAGCTTAATTTTTGTAGTTTCACATAAGACCTTTTATTTTGTTCGCAACTGTGTGATACTTTTCGTATTAGAGAAAATGAGACGACCCACCTTTCTGATCCTAGGGAACGACACTTAATACATCCTCGGTATTCGTGTGCCATTGCCTAAGCATCTGAAAGATAAGTTGTCTTGGAGTAAAATAAAGAATAGAACCAGATAGAATAGATAAACCTCACAACGGAATGGTTACATATAATATAAAATGATACAGCACAAAAGGTTACTCTTTATAAGGAGTCAGCAGAGTTATAAAAAATACTACATTTAACAAATTTGCAGCTATACATTCTAACTTTACATTTTTAAGATACAAAATACACCTACATAATCATACAGCAAAAATAAATAACTAGATAACTAAGGATACACCTGCTTGATCACCATCTTTAAAGAGCTCCAAAGAAAACCTGATATTCTCGGACTACCCAAATATAATTGAGTACCTGAGAGTTTAGGGAAAATAAACAACTCATGTTAGACAAAATGTTGGGTATGAGTAAAACTATGAAACAATTGGGGTGTATTTAAACAATAATACGTGTGACCTCGCCGCTAACGTGGAACGGGTTTTCTCTTACATAAACAACAACCAAACATAACAAAAATGGAAATGAACAATAGGGAACAAATCAAATAATAGACGATGGGATCTTTCTCACTAGGAAAATATTTATAGAGCAATTATATTCCAATTCTATATTACATCGTTCACTATAGCTGCATGCTACAATGTTCAAGAAATATTTATTTTGAAAATGCGATCACTTATTGAAAATAAAAAGATTTATATCTTGGCATATGATATGTAATAAGTGTTCCAATTTTTACAACAAGTAAAACATTCAGACTTGGAAGAATGGAAAAAGTGTGAATGAAATTCCAAACTGGATAGAATATATAAAACAAGACAATAATCCAAACTCGATAGAATGGACTAAATAAGATAATTATCCGAACTCGATCAAATGGACAAAACCAATAATTGAACACCACGAAGAGTGGTTGACTCTTCTCATTGTAATTAAAGAAAACAAATTCAAAGGTTCGAGTCAAATAAGAAATGGAAATTTTCCAACAAATGACTAGGAGGGTGCTTCCCCCTTACCGAAGGTATACCTCTAGAAATATACTTGAGAACTCCGATGGCTCTCGAAAACGTCCAAGCCGGACCCCACCAACGGTTACTGAGAACCCGAGTATTTCATATCTCAATGCGCAAAAACCGATTCCAATCTAGAATGGATGTGAAAATTATGTGAAAATACCCACATAACTTGGCTTCCACTCGCTCTTTGAGTTTAGTCATTTCCAACAAAGGATAATAAAGCTCAAGTGAGCAACACATCATCTTAGAAGGACAAAATACAAAGAAGGCTGAGGTAACCAATTGTTGGAAAACCAACTATTGAGGATATAAAACGATCATATACGGAAATCAAGTCTTATGTACATGTCACCACTCATCGAATTTCAATTTGTACTATTTATTAGTTAACAATAATACCAAACAAGTCAAGATAGTGTTAACTCAAAGTCATGTCTCGCGATTATTATTAACTTCGAAATAGTGACGAGTCTACTTCTTCGACGTTTAGTGCTAAGTATACAAATAAATCGTTCCCATATAAGTGAATCGCTTGACGGGAATTAATTCATTTCCATAAATGAATCAAACCTTTTCTTTTAAAAACCTGAATTCGTGCTTGACCTCACATTACATGCATTAGCTTTAAAAAACTTTGTTTACAGAGTTTACTAACTTCAAAACGTTAACTTAAAAAGGATTTAATAACTTAAAACAACCTTATTACATTGATTAATAAACTTTAAACTTAATCACACATTTTATTTTTGAACTTCAAATGTCTTCAAATAATAAAAAGGGTAAAGCACATTTAAACCTTACTAATTCAATTAATTAGTAAAATATAATTTATTAAATTAATTAATTAATTAATTACCATTATCTAAATGAATAACAAAGTCAAAACATCCTTTTACTTTGATAAATTAACTTTGAAACTTCATAAATAAAGCTAATTAATTAACTCCAATAACCTTTAACTAGAAAGGGTAAATCACCTTTCAAACATCATTAATTCAATTAATTAATAAATTTAAATATAATTAATTAAATTAAATTAATAAATAATTAATTCTGCTTATTTAAAAATGATTTATTAATTATAAACATCAATAAAGGAAAGATTAATTAGAGTTAAAACAAATTGAT
The DNA here is from genome assembly GCA_030737815.1 of Allium fistulosum. NCBI lineage: Eukaryota > Viridiplantae > Streptophyta > Magnoliopsida > Asparagales > Amaryllidaceae > Allium > Allium fistulosum. The sequence continues at coordinate 860,976,922 of CM060907.1, forward strand.
AAATTTTAAAAATCATTTATTAAAAAGATTTATTAATTTAAAAGCATCGTTAGAAAATCGATTAATTAACTTTAATTCATCACTATTGAATGACTAGTTATCCTGAAACATCATTAAATAAAATGACTAAATTAAATTTAAACATCATTAAATAAAATGATTAATTAATTTAAACAATTATTAACCAGGTAATTAGTTAAATTTAAAACACATCGTTAACTAAGTAATTAGTTAACCTTAATCCTTATTAATTAAGTAATTAACTAAATTTAATAATCATTACTAACATGGTTGATTACTTTTGAAAACATTGTTAATCTAAATCTTACTTAACTTGTAAAACAATTCCAAGAACGAAGATGAAACCAAACGGTTTCGATAAAAAGTGATTTTCCGAAAGTGCCGATATAATGGCTTTCGCTATACGTGCAGTTCGACAAGCAAACTTATGACATTAGCCATACAACCAAACATGACATAGCAATAGTTTATGCACAACGCAAATTAAATAATGATGATACAACATGTAATAAGTATTTACTAATAATTATATTAACTTCTACCAACTTTTCATATAGCTAACCACATGCTACTAACTTTCAAATGCGACAACTTTTCAAAACATGAAACAAACAAATAACCAACCATCACTTCACATATACAACAAGCATTCATAGACTATTAACATGAACATTAACTAGTATAAACTTGGTTTAGGAAGGTGTATTTTTACTTACCGAAAGCTATCCAAACTCTCGCTAACTTAGGTATGACCTAGCACTTTCATTCCTAAGCAAAAGATGGAGTCTTGGACCCTTAATACACTAGGTAGGCTCGACTTAGAAAGAAGAAGGAAGTGAAACTTGTTTTGGTAAGGTGGAGTGACTTTGGATAATCATCAAACTCTCAAAAATGAACCCGAATATAGGTCATTTTACAACTGGCTTTTGGACCAATTACTCTTGGATTTTGGAAATGTGGTAAAAGTTAAAGTTTTAGAAAATTATTTTCTCTATAATTTAAAAAAATTACATAATTTGGATTAGTTTTGAAGAAGATATGGTCAAAATAAGAAGGACCGTTTACGGACTTGAAATTCTGGGTCCGAAAATGCCCTGTAAACAATTGATATTTTGACATGGATATATTCTAAATTTGAAGAAATGATCAAGATGAAAGTTGTAGCCACTGAAATTTTATATGGTTTGAAAAACTGAAATGATCCATTTGATTAATTTTTGAGAAAGAAACGGCAGAAGTAAAAGAGGTGAAATTGAAGACGTGAAAGGGGTATTTATATACAAGAGCACAAAAGGAATTACCTAAATGCCCTTATCCTTTACCCTCCACTACCCTCTTGCCACCTCACCTATCCTCCTTTATTTCATGTCCTTGAGCCATTTTCTTGTCCCCATTCCTTTATTCATGAGAAAACATGTTTAAATATGTTTGATACTTAGTTGCCAAAATGTCAAATCATGTCTCTTAAGGCATCTTTTAGTATATACATGTATATACTTAAGTATACATACTATGTATATACCAAAATATCCAAAATAATTTACATTATTAACCATTTAAACATTCTAAAAATATAAACAATACTCACAATATTTCAAACAACTTTTATATGATGAAACGTCGAAAATTTTGGAAACGGATTCCGGTCACATTTTCAATTTTTCTTCGAACTAGATATTTTTGTAAACTAATTTTGAAAACTATTTTATCTTCAATATTTATAATTTAAAATAGTTTTATTTTAATTATAAAACCCACTATTTGAATATTAAAATTAATTAAATATTCAGAAATCAACGTGGTGAAATTCTGAGTCGTTACACTCTCCCCCTTAAAAGAATTTTGTCCCCACAATCCTATCCCAGAAAATAGACTATCCAAGAAATACCTAACACATTAATCGGATGTAACTTATCCAGCAAAAACTAGTATGATATAAATCTATATGCAACCAAATTCAGAGAATACCCTGAAATAAAATACTACACATCCAATCATATTGAAAGGTAAATTTAGAACAAAATGCCTAGGCTCTTATATTCAAAAATTTATTTTAAAATTTCTTCAAAAAGAAATATATTAAAACCAAAACAAAAAATAACTAGGAGGGGATCCTCCTAGTGAAACATGTAAAACTCTAGAATCAAAACAATAAGGAGCATCCAGTGGTATTGTGGTTCCTCCCAATACAACAACTAGATTGAACAATTATTATCTCTTTTCCCAAAAAAAATTCCAAAATCACATTTTCAAAAACATCGGGATTTAAGTCCTAATAAACAATAATTCAAAAACCTTGGTTTATAAAAAAATTTAAACTTTACAAACTATGGTACATTAGACCACAGAATCAATCAATCAAATTCAATTAAATCAAACCAATCAAATTCCGTAAAGGAATATACTAACACTATGAATCACTCAAATTCCATAAGGAAAAAAATCTAATACTCAACATTATTTAAACTGTCAAAAGATTAACAACAAACTCCTAACTTAGATTCAAAACTTTCTTGATTTCCCAAAATATAGATAATTATCTAAGCGTACCATTCTCATTAGCCTTTGGTTATTGCTTAGAATAACTTATTCGGACAAAGTTGAAAGTTATACTCTAAAATTATTGGTTTATTGACTGCACCAATCTTTCTAAATCACATAAATTTGCATTTGATATTTTATTCAATACCAAAATTGTTTTTAAATTATTTCATAAAATTTCATCTATGTTTAAAATATTTTATAGTCATTTCTTTATAAAACGCCAAATAATAACTTGTTCCACTTTATTTACTTGTATAATACCCTTCTAAATCCTAAGAGTATATAGAAAACATAAAATTTATTTTGCTTTTCACAATTTAGGTGAAGATCAAATCAAATTTGGGTCTTTTAAAACCGAGTCAACCTCTCGACGTCTTTAACATAGAGTGTAAAGATGGACAACGTTTATGGGTTGACTCAAAATAACAAATAGTTTATACTACTTAGACACTTAAATAATATCTATCTTTTTGATAAAACAACGCTATCAAAACTTTCATATCTAATCCAACCCATTTAAATCAGTGTTAAATTACCTCGTAGATTATTTAAGGGTAAAATTGATTTATCAAAACAATATCTTATCTAAAATACATTTTATTTTGGAAATCAATTTCCTTTTAGGGAACTTAAAAATTGAACACCCAATTTTTATCTTCAAAACTCGTCTCTGAAAGTATACTCCTTACTTTTTCTTTATAAAATAACTTCAAACAACTTATTTATTAAAAATCACTTTGGGTTCATTCGCATTTGAATTCATTTCAATCACACAATGATAAAGAGAATAATTTACTAAGTACTCCACAACATTCGCCTAAGCAGCATCCAATCATCACTTAGAAGATTATTCAGATTACACAAAACTAACTGAAATGTTTTCCACCGAATTATTCAAAAAAAATCATTCTATTTATAATTTCTTTACCAAAATATTTGTACTTTAGAAATATTTCCAAATAATACCACTATTACTTTTCTCAAAATCTTTTGAAATTATTTTAAACAATTCCAGAATTTAAATTCTCCAAAAACTCTTTAAATGTTATTTGAAAAGTCAAATTTATAGTACTAAGTATATTAAAACAAAGGTCAAAAAAATGTCGTTTTAAACATCGTTTACTAAAATCCCAAAACAATTTACACTTAGCCTTATTTATAAACAATTATATTAAAAGTTCTTATTTAAAAACCATAATTTATTAATTTAAAATAATATTTATTATCTCAAAGGATAATAAAACAATTTAAATACCTATTATAAATTCCAAACAATGTTAATTGTCCCGAGGGATGATTTATAATATTCTTTTTAAAACATTAAAACCATATAATTTTTCCAAAGATAATAAATCTGATTTAAATTCTTTTATTAAATTTAAAATAACATTATTTATCCTATAAAAAAATCAGATTTATAATATCTTTTATAAATCTAAAACAATATTAACTATCCTAGAAGATAATTAATCAAATTTACAATTTCCTTTAATAGAAAAATCAATTATCTTTAATAAAATATTTAATTACTTCCAAAACACTTTAATCAAATCAATTAATTTATTTAAACTCATTTATTAAATTAATTAACCAACTTAAAAAATTATTTATCAAATGATTTATTAAATTCAAATAATCATTAACTAAAATTAATAACTACTTTTAACTATCATTAATTAAAATGATTATTAATTTTCAAATGTCATTAATTAAAGTAATTAATTAAATTCAAATATCATTACTTAAAGTTATTAATTAAATCCAAATCTCATTAATAAAAAAATAATTAATTTTAAACATCATTAGTTAAAATGATCAATTAATTTAAAATATCATTAATCGGATTAATGAATTTTAAACATCCACTTTAGGGAAAACACAAGCTAAAGTGTAAACACACACACAAGATTTTAGGGTTGATATTTAATAAATGATGATATAGTGGAAATTGCTACAACGACACATAAATAGTTTAAATGGAATATCCAGATTAATTTCAATTAATCAATCAAACAAATGTAACAATCATCCAGTAACGATCCCGTTTTTAAGCCAATTTTTAATTTAGTAATTAATATAAATTTTTGGGTTAAATTGTGAATTAATTTGAATTTTTCCAAATTAAATAAGATATTTGTTTGTTTATTTTTATATATATGTATATAAATTGATTTTTAATAGAATTTAAATTTGAAAATCTAAAAATATTTATTTTAAAATTTTATTGGATTTGAAATTTTAAATTAAACAACTTATCAATAAAATTTGGATTTGAAAACTATATAATTTTATACTAATAGAAATTTGTTTTCTAATTATAAGAGACATATGTAATATATATTTTGAAAGTTATATTTTGAATTTGATATAAATGATTTTCAAAAGATGTTTAAAGCTAAATTCTATATTTTATACATATGTGTGTTTATTTATTAAAGTATAATTAGATTTTAAAAAATCTATTTCTTTAAAGTTATAAATATATATATATAGGAAATGCATTTATTTAACTTGAAAATATAAATAGGAAAATATTTAAAACATTAGTATATGAATAAAGACATAAACATTATATGATACAATTTAACATTTGTAAACATTTTAACAAGCATTAAAACAAGTGTCGTCTTCTTTTTATTTTGAGAAAAAAAAATATAAGGGAATTCATGTATATATACATCTATATTCTCTTCTCAATTTTCTTTCTAGCATTCAAAAACCAAAACAAATCTACAAATCTGAAAATACAAACCAGATAAACCTAAACCAGTTAAACAAATTAAAAGCAATGAATCAGACTATCTCAAACAAAACCTGATGCAAATCAAAAGCAAAGCAAAGATCAATATCAACTCAAATCTGAAGCATGCAAATTGATTCAATTTTATCAAACAACAAACTACAACCTGATCTAAAGCAACTAATTCAACATCAAGCAAGATCAGAGTTTCAGATCTTTAAATCAAAGAATCCAGATCAAAGAATAATTATGCAAACTCCTCTGTTCTTCATAAACAGGTGAGTAAACCCTCTTTTCAATACTAAATCTGGGTATATACTTTGATGCATGTGATCATCTTCGCAATTATGATATGAAGTATGTTATGAAGAATGTTTGTATGGCTGTTAAATATGCATGTATGTTTGTATGCAAATATTGGTGTGTATGTCTGTGTATAGGCAAAAATGCCTCTGTTCTTGTTTACAGGTTTTTAAAACCCTGTTCAAAAATTCAAATCATCCCACCTAAACGAGTTTAGGCTTTGATCTTTGAATGAAAAGTGTGAGTGTAACATCATTTTAAAAAATGATTTCAAGAATTTATATTAAGAAATTATTTCAAAAATATGAATTTATAGTAAAAAAACAACTCAATGCTGAAAATCAATTATCTAGAAATCAGGTTTTGATTCTACAACCTGATTCGTATTTGAAATCGATGAATTTTGATCATAGTTTCATAATTTTTAAGTTTATATACATTGAGAATTTTTGAGTTGATCGGATAATGGGTTTTTGTCGATTCTCGACGATCGACGAAGGTATGGAGGCCGTGCTTGATGCTGGAGGTGGAGTGAAGGATGCAGATCAATGAAAATATCGTGGGGGATTTTTTAGATGACCGGAGTGACCTGGTGACGGCGAACTAGGGTTAAATTACTTGTTTTGATCGACGTTGTAATAAAGGAAATTGCGTGGTCGTGGATAAACCAGAGACGATCGCATATGGGGGAATCAATGCGTGGATGACCGATGAAGCTATGGTCGGAGTGGCGTGGGTTCAGATGGTCTGTGGCGGCGTATCGAGGTGGTTTTGGGTGTTCGAGGTTGTTCTAGTGGAGCTTCAGGAAGCTCAATGTCAATTTTGTGTTCGATTCAAAAGTCTAGTGGTCGAAATCAAGGGAGGTGGTCGAAGACGACTTGCCGGCAATGGCATCGGTGATCAAAACGGTGGCGTTCGTCTATGCATGTGTACGTGCATCTGTGTGTATCTGGGTTGAGGAAGAAGATGTTGTCTCGAAGTCATTCTCGAGGACACGTAAAGATGGCTCGGGTTGGACTCGGGGAAACTTTCATTTGTCTCGGGTTGGTTTAAAGTATTAACTAAGTTTTTAATTTTTAAATAAAACAAGTTTAAATAATTTTTTAATTATTTCTTTTAAAAAAAGGTATAATTGTTTATACAAGTTTGGGATTAGTGAAAGGTTTTTGAAATAAATTATTTTAAATTAATTAAGTTTAAAATGTTTTTAAATATATATAACCTTTATTTTTAAAAATTTATTATAAATAAACTAAATAATGTAATTGTAACAACCCGCATATTTATCGATTTCTTATTTAAATATTTTATTTAAATATTTCGTCGTTCGTCGGATTTTAGTCCGAAAAGCTACTTTTTGCAAACAGTCGAATTGGGACTCGAGACCACTTCCATTGAGTTCAAAATGCCGTTTGCGACCTTTTTGAGTATAAGCTTTGATATATTTGGAGTTAGTGGAAATTGGCCACTTTTTCACTTAGGGCTTTGGTTTGGGCTGAACCCATTAACCACTTACTAACTCAGTTCCAACCCCCTCTCCTCTTCATTACTTCACTTTCATTTCCTAAGTCTCAAGCTTCATCAAAAATGGTGGGAGAGATGGGAAATTAGAATTCCCAAGCCCTAGTTCCTCTTGCAAATCCAACTTCTAGCTCCAAAATCATAGACAACCCATTGGTAAGCATCTCCTTCTCCTTCTCCAACTCTTTCTCCTTCCAATTTCAGAAATTCCTAAACCTAACTTTGGGAATGTTCTTCTTTTTAAGCTTTGAATTCAAGGTTGTTGAGTTGGAATTGAAGAGTAGTTGCTCTTGCCATTGCTCCATAACATCTTCTTCATTCGTTTGGGTTCAAAGGTGAGATTTTTATCTCACATCTATGACTATAATCATCTTTGATGTTAGGTACGAATTCCTAACACTATTTCATGTTCAATTGCTTTTGGTTTGAATTTCTTTGGCGAGCATTTCAATTTTTGATGTTTTTAATTCAAACTTTGCATCTCCTTGCTTTGAATTGTGCACATGTTTTCGGTTGTGAATCGGAGAGCCTATAGGGCCGTATTACCGATTGACAAAAGCCCCGAACTCCATAGCTCGACCGGGTGCAAGTGTGGGAGAGAGTTTGCTCTCCCACTTGGCTGAAAAACAGCTTCAGCTCGACACCAGACGTCTGCAGGTAGGCTCAGACGTCTGGAGTCTGTTTCAGCCTGTTTCCGAAACTTGCTGCAGACGTCTGAGCTCCTACCCCAGACGTCTGGAGCCTGTGAACTTCTCTGTTTTGCCTGCTTTTGCCTATTTAGCTCGGGATTTCAATTTCTATCGGATCAAGGTTATCCAATTCGTCGTTATCATTTATTTCTTCATTGATGACTTCTTCTCGAGATTGCTATTTCCATCGAACCCCGTATTACTCTGCGTAGGCAATCTTATCTGAAAAACATTCATCAGAACTTCTTACTTTGATAGTTTTGGGAATTGATTTCTTTGGATTTTATTCACGTCTTCGAATGTGAACTTTTATGATTGATTGTTTTTACAATCACTTCTATGATTTGTCACTTTAAAATATAAAGGTTTTCTATACTAGTAGTAAATATCAAAACTTCTTCCTCAAAACGATTTCAACTCTATTTTCAATATCAAAGCTCGTTTCTTAAAACCGTTTTCCAATCTATTAGTATATACAAACCTTTACCTCATTCATATGAGAAAATATAATTAAACGGCTTAGCAAAACAAGTGGTATGAAACGCTTGCGTTTACTTCGTCGGTTAATTTTTGGACTTGTTCGATTGAAACTCTTGTGACAATTTTCTAGTGGAGATCTACAGTTTGTTCGTAAATATTTGAGTTAAGCAAGTGGTTATGGGACATGAAGCTAAACTCTTATATTTACTAGCTTAGTGTAATTGACACTTCCTCATGATCGATGATGATCATTTTATGATTTAGACTAGCGATTGAGCGATGTCTCTTTGTTTGCGAGGTCAGACTAGACACCATTTGTGTGATTTCGATTCACACATATCTCTTTATCTTCAAGGTTAGTCTATACCTCATTGGTGTGATTTCGATTCATACATATTGAAACTCTTGTGACAATTTCCTAGTGGAGATTTACAGCTTGTTCGTAAATATTTAAGTTAAGCAAGTGGTTATGGGACATGAAGCTAAACTCATATATTTACTAGCTTGGTGTGATTGACACTTCCTTATGATCATGACGATCATTCTTGTGATTTAGACTAGCAATGTGCAATGTCTCTTCATCCGTGTGTTCGGAAAATTCTCGTCCGTGTGTTCGGACTTGCCTTCGGGCTATCCGTGTGTTCGGAAAAATTAAATAGATAGCTTCCATGAGATAGCTTCTCGTCCGTGTGTTCGGACTTCCCCCTTTTTGTGATTTCTAGATTTCGTGTGTTGATTTCTGGGATTTATGTTTCACCAACTTTTACAATTGGCATTAATATGTACGTCATTATTGTGGATTGGTGAATTAAATAAAGAATATGACATTCTTTTAATCTTTGAGAAGATTCTTGTGATATTGATTAATCTCCTGTTGATTATCATTTTCATACTTGTAGTAGTATGCTTTTATGGTTATTATATGTTTATGCCATATCCCTTGTTCTATATCACTTTATCTGATATTTATAGCTAGACTGATCCGTTTATTATTTTCTTCTTAAATAATACTCGGGTCAGACTGAGATTTTACAGGTGCTTCTTCATGACTTCCTATCTGGAACCATCTTCTGACTTTTGGCTAATTACTCTAGCTTAGTAGTTTTTGGTTGTACACATTTGAGATGTAGACTCCATGTTGTATAACTAATCTTTTGTCTAGCACTTGTATCTATTCTTTTGTGTTATTGTGGATCTTTCTGACCACTACTCTGATGTACAGTTTCATGTGTTGTATATTTATTCATATCTATTTCCGCCTCTGTGATATGAATTGTTTGTGACTGATTTATGTTACGTTTATTTCTATGTTTGTTTCCGAAGATTATATATAGCCACCGTGTGATAGCTTTGTGTTTGTATCGGTATGTCGGATTTCCTCCTTAAAAGATATGCATTCTATTCTATCTGACATATCGGTGCTCGCACAAAGAAGTTACATGGATGGTCGCTCCTCAACAGCCTTATTCTCCGTGCTAATTGACAGCACTACATCGTAGTGTTCTTGGTTAGCGTGGGTATAGAGGTGGGGCGTCACAGTAATTAAGTGGTTAATTAAGATGATAAAATGTTTTTAAAGGATAATTAACTTAAAGGTTTTAAGTTAATAGGTTAATGATGAATTAACTCCAAAGGTTATTAAATAAGATCTAAATGGTAATTAAGTAATTAATTAAAATAAATGGTTTATTTTTAATTAGTAAGGGTCTTAATAATTAAGGATAATTACTTAAAGGTTAATTACTTAATGTAATTAATTAAAGGTTAATTAATAAATGATTAAAGGTGATTAATTAATGGATAATTACTTAATGTGATTAATTAAAGATTAATTAATTAATGTGATTTATTAAAGGGTTAATTTGTTAATGAAATTAATTAAGGGTTAATTAATTAATTAGTAATTAAAGATTAATTACTTAATAATTGAAAGTTAATTATTTAATAATTAAAGGATAATTAATTAATTAATTAAAGGTTAATTAATTAATGATTAAAGGTGAATTAATTAATGATTAAAGGTTAATTAATTTATGATTGAAAGATAATTACTTTTATTAAGGGTTAATTAATTATGTAAATAACTTAAATGTTAATTTATTTATGTGATCAATTAAAGGATAATTAATTAAAATGGTTTGTAATTAACTAATGTTAATTAACCAAGATTAGTAATTGAATTCATAAGTAACAAATCTGGTTTAAATAAATCAGATGATTAATTGATCTTACTTATAGATGTTTGGATTGTATTGAATGATTTAAATTGTTTAATATCCCTGATGTGTGATGATCTGTGATATGATTGAGCTGTGAACTGTGATTTATTTATTGTAATGAATTTATATTATTTATCTGTGAATCTGTGAATGAAGATAAGCGTTATATGATTATACCGCTTATCGATATTATTGTGCTTGAATCTGTGATGATTGATGATGTTGTATTGTTGTGTGTAAAACCCCTGGACTACACCACACACACACAAATATCAATTTCACAAGGAAATTGGTTAAGTCACAGATATTTTGTGTCAAGACCCGCAAATCCGTACTCCTTGATTAAACACTAATCTTCATTGATTAACTCAAGATGCACGGAAATACGAAGCATGAGGGTTTTAAAAAGAAGAAGGTAGAAGAAAAGATAGAAGAAAAAGAGAAGAAGAACAACAGAACAACATCAGAAACAGAAACAATTATAGAATCTCACATATCGCAGCGGAACAATATATAATAGATAAACACTAGTCTTTAAACAAAAGAACTATATCAGTTTATACATACATCAATCAGAGTCAATATACAACTCAATACAACAATGGACAGTTATATAAACTTGTCCTCATACAAAATACACAGCGGAATAAATAAATAAATACGGATGTACGTCTCGCCATCCAGCTTGCTTCCAAAGCTCCAGAATATCCAGAATATCCTGATAACATAACTCTAGGCTGCCCGTGTGGAAATTGGTGGGCACCCAGAGTTTAGAAGGGAACAATAAACTCTGAGTCAGTCATGGTGACTGGTGTGAGATCGTAAAACAGTTATTTATCTTTAAATCAAATAACAGGATATTTTTTAAAATCAATTCGCAATGCTTTCGAAAATGTAACTACCATAAGACCTCCCACCACACACACAATGCAAACGCAGACTTGGAGGAGATTTCCTTCTTATGATAGTCAAAGATGCTTACTACGCAAAATCAAATCATTTTTGATATTATCATTAGTGCATAGTGGAAAACATTTTTCGAAAGTAGAATTTAAATCTTAGCCAGCATAGGTACCCATATATTATGCCTGCTATAACTGCCATATTAAATAGCAGATTCTACAACTAAAACCGTACAAGTCTCGTATTGTTTCTTTGGATTTCCAACAAATGGTCAGGCCAAGGAACTTCCCATTGCCACATAGGTACGCCTCTGGAAAGACGACCCGAGAACCTAATCGGATCTCTGCCAACACAAGGCCGGGTTACCTCTGCAAAAATAGGTAACTACTGACACGCGTATGTCATCCCCCGATCGTAACCGATCTTCCCAAGGATCCTCGATTTCCAACAACCACATAAGAGAAATAATAATGCAGTAACAACATACGTTAAGTATTTGGGCTCCATACCATGATACCACCTCTATCCAGAAGGAATGACATACACTAAGGGGCGCTACTCCCTAGAACCTTGTCGCATCCTTCCTGTTTTGACCATTTCCGGGGTGTGAGGCTCGACGAAGTCTCGTCCACAAAGCTACGCTTTCTACAAAGCCATGCTTCGGGTCAAACAAATGATCATAGAAATGATCACAAAGATAAATGATCAAACAAACGATCATATCATAAATGATCAAATAATGATCATTTCACAGCAACACTCAGTATGCCACGTTACCAAATTGGGAATATATTGCTGATAAATTTCAACTACATAACCTCTGAGCTCGTACGTCTCAGAGAAGGGTGTTAAGCTAAGAGAATAAATTCTCCGCCACCAACAGAAATGTATTTGAAAGAAATCAGCTTTATATCTCAATTTGTAACGTCAGACACACAACCATACAAGTCTGTTCCGGGATCGAACAGAACCGAAGGCACTTCTCACGAAGCCCTTACACATCCAGATAATTTTCTAATCACGTCCAAACTTCCCGTCACTAAGGGTGATAAAACCTCTAAATCGGAGATCAGCCGATGTAGAGTAACTCGACGGTAATCCTTCTGTTTTCAAAAATATCCGGTCTTCAACACCGGTCATCAAATGCGATTCATAACGACGTATCACATATTCGGAATGGGTTATACGACCCCATGGTCCTTTCCCGGCTAACCCGGATAGTGAGCGCTTATTCAAAAATAAGTGTGGCATTCAAATTCATCCAATTCACAACAAATACCCATTCAAGGTAATTATTGATAGTCGGTTATTTAACTATCAATACAGATGTGCAACACCATCAGATTCCAAATAATTTTCCAAATTATTTATTTTCCAAAATATCTTTACTAGATATAAAATTTCCACACTTCAAAAATAAATCAATATTTATTTTTAAAACGAATTCCCATTTCTTTTTATAAATTCCATATTGAATTTATATTTTCAAATATTTACTGATATACGATTTTCAAATCGATTTCAAATATTCGTTTTCAATTTATCTTTACAAAGATAAATTCTCAAAATGTTCATTTCATATTGGAAAAGCAATTCCATACTTATTTAAAATAAGTATTTCACAAATCTATTTATTTTCAACGTTTGAAAATATTCGATATACTTAAATCAAAATTTAGTATATATTTCATTCTTTAAGGAAATCTATTTGAGTCAAAACGAATTGTAACGACCCGCCACTCATTCCACAGAATGACGCATCATTAATAAGAAAGAAAGAGGTGAGAAAGTAGAAAAGAAGAGAAGAAAGAAAGAACAACAACAGAATCTCAACAGCGGAACGAATAAATTATATTAATAACAAAAGTATTACATAATATACAACGACTATCAGAGTTACACAGATTATACAACACATACTAGACAGTTATAAACATCTGTCTAGTTATTACAACTCAACAAATAACTCTATTCAGAGATTAACACAGCGGAACTACTATCTATATCTACAACGCCGAAGGCTCCTGCTCCATTGCTCCTCCAGATAACTCGTCAAAGCTAACCTGAATCTCTTGGCTACTCGTAAAAATTTGAGTACCCAAGAGTTTATAAAACAGAAATAAACAACTTGGGTCAGACATGGGTCTGGTGTGAGTAACAGGTTAAACTTGTTTAACTTCAAAAACCATTTCGAAAGAAAAAGTATCACGTAAGACTCCCCATAAATAAACATGGGTAAGTTTTTACCTTACGCTAACCAAAACATTTGATAGGAAATTCGATTGTATTATAATAGGTCTAGGGTTTTCAAATAAATATGAAATAGCTGAAATTGTTACATTATTAAATTCCAGCATACATAGGTATACAATCAAGTCCGTTATCACTTATTGGAAGTTGGGTTTCCATACAATGGCAGGGCTACCGGGGTACCGCCCGTCACAGTACGTGGCCTAGATCACCGTACCGAGGATCACTCCCAATCCCCTGCAACACAAGGCCGGAACATCCCTTACTGGATAATTCCCGCACAAGATATCCCAGCAGTTGTTGCAATCAACTGCCCACTCAACCGAATAATAAGAAGGGACCTCTAGACAGGGATAATCTTGTCCTACTTGGGTGCTACCCACTAACCTTGCTGCACCTCCCCTGTTTTAGCCATTCCCGGTTTGATGAGGCTTGAGGCTACGATTACCTTTAATCAGGACATCACTTAGAATGCTCATCGTCCACCTGACGATGTTCTGAAAGCATTCAATCCATACAAGTTCGTTCCGGGTTCGAACGAAACCGAAGGCATTATCTCGTTACACTCGTATTGAAATCACCCTCAGAGTTAACGACAATAACCCTTGCACTCTGAATCTTCATCTCGAATCTGAAAGTACTATCTCCGTCAACTCATTACGGAATCACCCTTAGAGTTAAATTGACAAAGAATAGTTCTTACACCTCGAGTCTTCACTTGCTCCATTTGGATTTCACGACCTAACGTTAATTTGGATCGATGTGGTATTCGGGTCTCCAGACCTGGAATCCCGGTATACGGAAACCCGATCCCGGTCTCATCGAAATCCAAAACGTATCTTTTAAGGCCAAGTTGTTTTAAAGGTTAAAACAATTCAATTCTACTATCTATTTACACACAGATAGATAACTCAATAGATAATCTACATTATCATTAAAAGCAGATAATTCATATCATTATGCAACCAAAGCATCCAAATCACACAATATCTATTATCTCATATCTGAGATCTCAAACCATTCAAGGTAAATCAATATCATTCAGTATCCTTAAGCAATGATTTATTAATCACCATATATAGTTAATTTAAAATGAATTAAATTAAATACTTCATCTCTAATTAATTTAAAGTAAATTAAATTAATTACTTTCATTATTAACAATCTTGCTTAAGTTACTATTAATTAATTATCAATTAATTAATCAACCCTTATCCAATTATTCATTTTAATTAATCATCCTCGATTAATTACATTTAATTACATTCAAGTAATTAACATTAAATTAATTTCACAAATTAATTATTCTTAATTAATTATAGTAATAAAGCTTTAATTACTTTATTAATGAATTAACTATAATTAATTACATTAATCCTTAATTAATTATATTAATTAATCACTCAGTTATTAATTATTTCTTAATTAATCAATTCTTAATTACATCATTAATTATATTAATTAATGATCCTTAATTACATTTTATTATTAATTTCTTTATTTAAATTAATTACATTGAGTAATTAATCTTTAATTAAACCATAATTATTAATCACTATTGATTAATCACATTCAGTGATTAACTAACCTTAATTACTTCTTAAAATAAATTAATTATTCCTTAATTAACTTCTTAATTAATCCCTTGATTAATTTCTATTAAGTAATTAACTACCCTTAATTACTTTATTAATTACATCAGTAATTATCCATTAATTACTTTCCTAAGTAACTATACCTCCTTAAATTACATTAAGTAATTATACAAATCATTAAGTGATTAATTTAAATTAATTAAACTTAATTAATTACTTAACTAATCAAATTAAACTTAATTAATTACATTAAGTAATTAATTTCTTAATTACTTCCATTAAGTAATTATATTATCAATTTCACAAATGATTAATCTTAATTAACTAATCTATTTAATTATCAAAATTAATCACATTAATTGTTTATTAAATCCAAGTTAATGATCTATATTAACTATTAACTATTATTTAATTATCTTTCTTAATTAATTAAATATTAATTAACCATTAGTAATTTCAAATTAATTAATTCTAATTACTAATAAATTAATCCCTAATTACTTAATTAATTAAGTACCTAAAAATAACTTAATTAATCCTTAATTACCTACATTAATTTCCTAACCATTAATTTAAAATTTTAACTTATTTTAATTAATGATCCTTAATTCAAATTAATTAACCTTTAATTAATTTAATTAAATCTTAATTAATCAATAAAGTTTTAAACCCTTAATTACTAATTTATTAACCCAAGTCATAAATTAATTAAATTGATTAATTATTGTTAATTACCTTAATAATTTATTTTATCCCATATCATTAAATCTTAATTATCTTTAAGATAACACTTTATTCCTATTAATGATTAAAATATCATTAATAAAGCATTTAAACCAAATTACCTTTAAATTTACATTTAAATTTCATTTTAATTTAAGATTTAAAATGAAGACAAGTTTAACTTTAACAAAGTTATAAAACTATTTAAATCCTTTTTAATGTTGTTAAATCAATTCAAAATTCAAATACTTTATCTTATTTAAAAACTGAGATTTTAACTTAAACTCCAGATTTAAAAACTAAACTTATTTAAACTTTACTTTTAGATTTAAACATCAGTTTTAAATTTTATTTTAAAATTTAAAAACTGAAAAACAGGTCTCTGTTAAAACCTGTTACAAATAATTTCCCCGAGATACTCCTACAATTACTTCGAGTTCCCAACCCATAATCACGAGTATTGCTTCGAGACAAATATAATTTAACTCGAGTAACCCAAATCGACATCACCAGAGAAATTTGTGCACCGTGCACATGCACGTTGCCGCTAGTTGTCTCCGATCATCAGAGATGATCTTCTCACATCGGCGATCACACTCACGTCCAAAATCGATCAACACAAGAACCAATACGAATTTGAAAACGAAAACGAACCTTCAACCCAACCTGGAACACTGAATCCCTCTCGAACCCAAACCTGTCAACAGCTCGCCTCTGCTCCTCCGACCACCAGAGAGCCACCACAACCGGCCACGCCTTGGCCTACCATCCCTCTACGCATTCCCAAACCCCCATTGAACTCGATGCTTCGTGGCATTCGAACAGACCCAAAAACTCCACTCAGCCAAAACTAGGGTTACTTACTGAAATCGAAAACCACCATCGCCACAGTGATCGCGAGTGTCTCCGACCATTTTCATGGTTTCTCCGATCATCCATCTACCATCAGAGCGAATCTCAGCCTTCCCAATCACTGGGATCACCAGAAAATCTCAGATTTTCATTTCTAGTTCAAACTAGAACTGCAGCTTCAATTTTAAATTAAAAATTATGATTTTAGTTTTAAAAATCGTGTTTTAGGATAAGAATCCAGTTTACATTCCTGAATTTATAAATTTAGATGTTTGAATTTTTACTTAAATTAAGTTTACTCAGTTTTCTTGATTCCCAGAGATATTACAAATTTAATTTAACTTAAATAAATTATAAACTAAAATTTATGATGGAACAAACAAGTTTCATTTGAAACTTAAGTTTAAATAGAGACTAAGTCAAAAGAATTTGAACTTAAATCAAAACAGGGACTTAAATCTGGGAACAGAGAAATTCCAGATATTCAAATGTGCACATCATACATCAGGAATTCAACAATATACATACACCAACATACTTATAAATATACACAATGCAATATTTATCACAGCAATAACATGCAACCAAATACCTAAGTTTGAAAGTAAAAGTTACTCATCAATTTTAGAATGAAGACAGAGCTTCCAGATTTTTTGCAAACAGCACTTATAATAACAGCATGCACATCAAATATTCACTTATATATATATACATGCAAAACACATTTAAATTCAACCATACTAACATGCAACTAATTATGATTTAAATTTTTTAAAAGTTACTCATCTATTTTAAAAGAATCAGAGCCTCCAGATTTTTGAAACTGGAACAACAGGCTTTTGAATCTTTAAAACTTGAGTTGCTTTTGCTCCTTAAATTTAAAAACTTGCATTTTGATCTTTACAAACTGAGATATTCAGGCTTTTGATTTCTTGAGTTGCTTTAAACTTGAATCTTGCTTGTTCTCAAAACAGAATTGAAGGTAGGCTTGAAACAGAAACAGGTTTTGATATTGATTCCAGATTGAAGAAAAGTATTCAAGCTTTTTGATTTACTTCGAATTTGAGGAGGGTTAATTACAGATTTGTTTCAGATTGAAGAAAATGGTTTCCAGGTTTTGATTTTCATTTTTGTTTTGAGGAGTGTTTGAGAATAGGACTGAGTTTCAGATTTTTTTCTTAGCTTTTGAATTTGATAAAGAATAGAAGAAGAGAAGTATATGTGTTTATAGGCTGAAAATTATTTAGTAAAATAAAAGAAAAGAAAATTGGAAATTAAATGACACTTGTCATGTAGTTTTATTTATTAGTTAACACATGTTAATTTAGGGTGTTAATATAATGACATTTGTCTTATAAGTATTTAATACATAACTTTATTTATTTTTAAAATGTGAATAAAAGCTTTTTACACTAGTTTACTATTTATAAATACTTACCTAATATGTATATGTATATAAATTACTTTAAAAGAAAATGTAAATAACCAATATATATATAAATAAAATCTTATATCTATATTTTAAATCCAAAATATTTTAAAATATTTCTCTTTTGAATTTTTTATTATAAATCCAAATTCATATTCAATTTAAATTTAAAAAATCCAATTTAAAATCAAATTATATATACATATATAACTACCATTTAAAATAACAATTCTATTTTATCAAAGTCTATTTATATTTATAAAAACAAAGTATTGAAAATATCAAATTTTACTATTTTAAATAATTTATAAAAGAGATTGTAAATTACTTATATTATTCAATGAATTAATACCATATGTAAATTGTATTTTAAACTTCTATTTTTAATTCATATATATATCAAGTAATATTTAAAAAGAAATAAAACAAACCTTTTCATTTAAATTTGAACTTAAACTAAAAATCTATTTTAACAATTAAACATTTATAATATGTATTTTAAACTATATAGTTATTTATTAAATGTCTTTGGAAAGCTTAATATTAATTTAAATCATAATTTCCAAATTACCAAAATATTAGAAATTTGAAAACATAATTTCATTTGTTAAATTCAGATCAACTCATCTATTTACAATATATACAATTATATATATATATATATTATAAATAGAAAATATTCTATTAAACTTTTTTTTTTAAAAGATAAATCACTAATTAAATATTTATTTAATTAGATTATTAAATTACTTCAAATTTATTAACAAAGATCATCAAATCAATTTAATTTCCAATGCAGATTATTAAATTGATATTGTCCAAATTCCCGGGATATCACATTCCTTCCCCCTTAAAATAATTTCGTCCCCGAAATTTAAACAAAGGTAATTTAATAATCTACTCAAGATTTAACAAGCATATATTATCAATCATATGCTAACAACCATAGCAAACAATCATCCAATCAAACAATTTTAATTATTCAGACAAAAATTCTGGATAAAATTTTCCGAGTTTCCCCAAGTATATATATATACCGGGACACTCGCTCTACAAACAATCTAAACTACGAAGCTACAGAGTTCCTACTCATCTAGATCTACAGAACTAGACAGGATATCAGACTACAGATGAGTCTGACTCAACTACCAAACCTCTTGAACTGCTGGTTCCAAAACCAATGATAGATCAAATACGTACTCCCTCAGAGATACGTAAAACACAACGAATTTCAGTTGTCCAAACTGACAATTCAATCCGGAAGACCAAATACTTATCCAAATCAAAACAAGGAAGAGATCCACAACTTTACTCCTTAAACAATAGAAGACTGAACTTACTTCTCCTATCCAAAAACAAGACAGATGCACTTCCAAACTGCTTCTGCTTCACCACTTTGATCTGGAAAAATGATAGTGCTGATGAAGAACACAACCCAAACTGGGTAACCCATCCCAGAAATATGTTTCAACAGATCCAACAAGAAAACTCAGATACTCCATCAAATCCTGAGCTGCTTCACCACACTCTATCTCTAGGAACTATCCTTCAACTTGGCTGAACCACCGGTACCACTCCTGGAATCCTGTCGATAAGAAAACTAAATCTCCAGATGCAGACCAACTTCTGACTTCCCTAAAGACATCTAGAAAACTCCGATAACCCAAGAGAACACTCAGCAATCGCAAGTCACTTTTGCGATCAACCCAGCCTATTTCAAAAGAAACTGATCTCTCTTTACCAACCAGAACAGCTTACGCTTATTTATCCAATCCATTGAAGAAATGGATTCCACTTTACTGCTTCTGAACTCCATTTCAGAAAAACTGCTCAGCCAGAAAACTTCCTGCTAACACACAGAACACTCTAAACTGCACTGCTGCCACAGATGCCAAGGACTTCCTAATCCAAGGTTCTTCGAGAAACTCGAACCTCAAACCAAACAGAAACATCATGCTGAACTCAGCCACAGCACCGAAACATACACACTTCCTCAACTTGTTCCAAAGAAAACATCTTCGGAAACAATCCATAATTACTGCGTCTCATCACACAGCTACTACTTCCAGAAGTTACTAAGATACCATCACTCGCTTCTGCTTAACTGGTAGATCCAAACTCTACTCATCCAACTGCACTACAAAGATTGACTCCGAACCTTAACAGTTTCCTTCGGAGATTGATGAAATCCTTCACCACAGCAAAGCTCACTTGAGACAGTGTTAGGTCTACAGTCTCGATAGATATTCTTCCAACTCCAAACATTCAAACTCCAATCAATGGTAGTTGTGTTACACACAACCTACCTCATCTACCTTTATAACTTAATTTTGGAAAACCCGAGCAGGTAATCCAACAATAGGTAGAATAAATATATATATAGTTATATAAAAATTACAAATACGCTCTCTCAAAATAGACGCCACTCCAGAGCCTAGGTATTCACTCAACCTATCGCTCTGATACCACTGTAACGGGACGAGCCAGTGGCGACCGGTAGGCTTTGCAACCATCCCAGACCCACCGTGGCATACAGTGATACCTCGAATTTGCTTTTACGGCCAGCCTCTCGACTCGCAACCAACCCCTCAATGGGACATGTAGGGGTAAGAGTCTCCCGTTCGCCACCAAACCGCGAAGCGAGAACCCCCTATCATGCTGTAATGTAGCAAATCCGATCCCGGTCTCATCGAAATCCAAAACGTATCTTTTAAGGCCAAGTTGTTTTAAAGGTTAAAACAATTCAATTCTACTATCTATTTACACACAGATAGATAACTCAATAGATAATCTACATTATCATTAAAAGCAGATAATTCATATCATTATGCAACCAAAGCATCCAAATCACACAATATCTATTATCTCATATCTGAGATCTCAAACCATTCAAGGTAAATCAATATCATTCAGTATCCTTAAGCAATGATTTATTAATCACCATATATAGTTAATTTAAAATGAATTAAATTAAATACTTCATCTCTAATTAATTTAAAGTAAATTAAATTAATTACTTTCATTATTAACAATCTTGCTTAAGTTACTATTAATTAATTATCAATTAATTAATCAACCCTTATCCAATTATTCATTTTAATTAATCATCCTCGATTAATTACATTTAATTACATTCAAGTAATTAACATTAAATTAATTTCACAAATTAATTATTCTTAATTAATTATAGTAATAAAGCTTTAATTACTTTATTAATGAATTAACTATAATTAATTACATTAATCCTTAATTAATTATATTAATTAATCACTCAATTATTAATTATTTCTTAATTAATCAATTCTTAATTACATCATTAATTATATTAATTAATGATCCTTAATTACATTTTATTATTAATTTCTTTATTTAAATTAATTACATTGAGTAATTAATCTTTAATTAAACCATAATTATTAATCACTATTGATTAATCACATTCAGTGATTAACTAACCTTAATTACTTCTTAAAATAAATTAATTATTCCTTAATTAACTTCTTAATTAATCCCTTGATTAATTTCTATTAAGTAATTAACTACCCTTAATTACTTTATTAATTACATCAGTAATTATCCATTAATTACTTTCCTAAGTAACTATACCTCCTTAAATTACATTAAGTAATTATACAAATCATTAAGTGATTAATTTAAATTAATTAAACTTAATTAATTACTTAACTAATCAAATTAAACTTAATTAATTACATTAAGTAATTAATTTCTTAATTACTTCCATTAAGTAATTATATTATCAATTTCACAAATGATTAATCTTAATTAACTAATCTATTTAATTATCAAAATTAATCACATTAATTGTTTATTAAATCCAAGTTAATGATCTATATTAACTATTAACTATTATTTAATTATCTTTCTTAATTAATTAAATATTAATTAACCATTAGTAATTTCAAATTAATTAATTCTAATTACTAATAAATTAATCCCTAATTACTTAATTAATTAAGTACCTAAAAATAACTTAATTAATCCTTAATTACCTACATTAATTTCCTAACCATTAATTTAAAATTTTAACTTATTTTAATTAATGATCCTTAATTCAAATTAATTAACCTTTAATTAATTTAATTAAATCTTAATTAATCAATAAAGTTTTAAACCCTTAATTACTAATTTATTAACCCAAGTCATAAATTAATTAAATTGATTAATTATTGTTAATTACCTTAATAATTTATTTTATCCCATATCATTAAATCTTAATTATCTTTAAGATAACACTTTATTCCTATTAATGATTAAAATATCATTAATAAAGCATTTAAACCAAATTACCTTTAAATTTACATTTAAATTTCATTTTAATTTAAGATTTAAAATGAAGACAAGTTTAACTTTAACAAAGTTATAAAACTATTTAAATCCTTTTTAATGTTGTTAAATCAATTCAAAATTCAAATACTTTATCTTATTTAAAAACTGAGATTTTAACTTAAACTCCAGATTTAAAAACTAAACTTATTTAAACTTTACTTTTAGATTTAAACATCAGTTTTAAATTTTATTTTAAAATTTAAAAACTGAAAAACAGGTCTCTGTTAAAACCTGTTACAAATAATTTCCCCGAGATACTCCTACAATTACTTCGAGTTCCCAACCCATAATCACGAGTATTGCTTCGAGACAAATATAATTTAACTCGAGTAACCCAAATCGACATCACCAGAGAAATTTGTGCACCGTGCACATGCACGTTGCCGCTAGTTGTCTCCGATCATCAGAGATGATCTTCTCACATCGGCGATCACACTCACGTCCAAAATCGATCAACACAAGAACCAATACGAATTTGAAAACGAAAACGAACCTTCAACCCAACCTGGAACACTGAATCCCTCTCGAACCCAAACCTGTCAACAGCTCGCCTCTGCTCCTCCGACCACCAGAGAGCCACCACAACCGGCCACGCCTTGGCCTACCATCCCTCTACGCATTCCCAAACCCCCATTGAACTCGATGCTTCGTGGCATTCGAACAGACCCAAAAACTCCACTCAGCCAAAACTAGGGTTACTTACTGAAATCGAAAACCACCATCGCCACAGTGATCGCGAGTGTCTCCGACCATTTTCATGGTTTCTCCGATCATCCATCTACCATCAGAGCGAATCTCAGCCTTCCCAATCACTGGGATCACCAGAAAATCTCAGATTTTCATTTCTAGTTCAAACTAGAACTGCAGCTTCAATTTTAAATTAAAAATTATGATTTTAGTTTTAAAAATCGTGTTTTAGGATAAGAATCCAGTTTACATTCCTGAATTTATAAATTTAGATGTTTGAATTTTTACTTAAATTAAGTTTACTCAGTTTTCTTGATTCCCAGAGATATTACAAATTTAATTTAACTTAAATAAATTATAAACTAAAATTTATGATGGAACAAACAAGTTTCATTTGAAACTTAAGTTTAAATAGAGACTAAGTCAAAAGAATTTGAACTTAAATCAAAACAGGGACTTAAATCTGGGAACAGAGAAATTCCAGATATTCAAATGTGCACATCATACATCAGGAATTCAACAATATACATACACCAACATACTTATAAATATACACAATGCAATATTTATCACAGCAATAACATGCAACCAAATACCTAAGTTTGAAAGTAAAAGTTACTCATCAATTTTAGAATGAAGACAGAGCTTCCAGATTTTTTGCAAACAGCACTTATAATAACAGCATGCACATCAAATATTCACTTATATATATATATATACATGCAAAACACATTTAAATTCAACCATACTAACATGCAACTAATTATGATTTAAATTTTTTAAAAGTTACTCACCTATTTTAAAAGAATCAGAGCCTCCAGATTTTTGAAACTGGAACAACAGGCTTTTGAATCTTTAAAACTTGAGTTGCTTTTGCTCCTTAAATTTAAAAACTTGCATTTTGATCTTTACAAACTGAGATATTCAGGCTTTTGATTTCTTGAGTTGCTTTAAACTTGAATCTTGCTTGTTCTCAAAACAGAATTGAAGGTAGGCTTGAAACAGAAACAGGTTTTGATATTGATTCCAGATTGAAGAAAAGTATTCAAGCTTTTTGATTTACTTCGAATTTGAGGAGGGTTAATTACAGATTTGTTTCAGATTGAAGAAAATGGTTTCCAGGTTTTGATTTTCATTTTTGTTTTGAGGAGTGTTTGAGAATAGGACTGAGTTTCAGATTTTTTTCTTAGCTTTTGAATTTGATAAAGAATAGAAGAAGAGAAGTATATGTGTTTATAGGCTGAAAATTATTTAGTAAAATAAAAGAAAAGAAAATTGGAAATTAAATGACACTTGTCATGTAGTTTTATTTATTAGTTAACACATGTTAATTTAGGGTGTTAATATAATGACATTTGTCTTATAAGTATTTAATACATAACTTTATTTATTTTTAAAATGTGAATAAAAGCTTTTTACACTAGTTTACTATTTATAAATACTTACCTAATATGTATATGTATATAAATTACTTTAAAAGAAAATGTAAATAACCAATATATATATAAATAAAATCTTATATCTATATTTTAAATCCAAAATATTTTAAAATATTTCTCTTTTGAATTTTTTATTATAAATCCAAATTCATATTCAATTTAAATTTAAAAAATCCAATTTAAAATCAAATTATATATACATATATAACTACCATTTAAAATAACAATTCTATTTTATCAAAGTCTATTTATATTTATAAAAACAAAGTATTGAAAATATCAAATTTTACTATTTTAAATAATTTATAAAAGAGATTGTAAATTACTTATATTATTCAATGAATTAATACCATATGTAAATTGTATTTTAAACTTCTATTTTTAATTCATATATATATCAAGTAATATTTAAAAAGAAATAAAACAAACCTTTTCATTTAAATTTGAACTTAAACTAAAAATCTATTTTAACAATTAAACATTTATAATATGTATTTTAAACTATATAGTTATTTATTAAATGTCTTTGGAAAGCTTAATATTAATTTAAATCATAATTTCCAAATTACCAAAATATTAGAAATTTGAAAACATAATTTCATTTGTTAAATTCAGATCAACTCATCTATTTACAATATATACAATTATATATATATATATTATAAATAGAAAATATTCTATTAAACTTTTTTTTTTAAAAGATAAATCACTAATTAAATATTTATTTAATTAGATTATTAAATTACTTCAAATTTATTAACAAAGATCATCAAATCAATTTAATTTCCAATGCAGATTATTAAATTGATATTGTCCAAATTCCCGGGATATCACACGAATGTTATGTAAAACATCGTTACGACGACTCAAAATCACTAGTATAGGGATTCGGAATTAAGATAGATATATAAATCCCAATACTAGATAAAAATATTTCCTTTCGGAAATCATTTACTATAACAACAGTGTTATAGTCCACCATTTCCTTCTTCCTCGAAAACGTCTATTTCAATAAGAAATGTTGAAATCTATGCTTTCGATTCATAATACATTTTAAAACATCTTTAAAATGTTTAACTTCATTTTTAATATCACTTCTTCAAAAAAATTGAATCCATTTTATTTAATAATATATTCACTGTCTAAAATCGTGAATATAATTCACTTAACCCAATTTCAATCATTTCTACACATTTTTATTTCAATAGAAATTCGCTATCCAAAATCATGAATATATCTTCTTTAATAATCTTCTGTATTTAATTTATCAAATTCAATCGATTTCGAATTTATAAACACGTTTATAAATTCTATTTCTCTTTTATAACAACTTTGATTTATAAATTTCTTTTTATTAACTTCTATATTTTACTTATCAAAATAAGTGATTTCGGAATTATAAACAACATTTATAAATTTCAATTCTATTTATAAAAACTTCAATTTATAAATCTTCTTTATTAACTAATTCAATTTACAATTCAATTTTTTTTTATACCAACAATCCATATTATAAGTTAAATACTTATAATTTCATTTATTTACAAAGATCATTTTAAACTTTACAAACTGTATACTTTATCCTTTTCATAAACCCATTTTAATGTCATTTTCATTTTTAAATTCACATTCTCAAATATTCACTTTTAACCCCAAAATCAAATCCCAAATTGATTTCTAATTTTATTTCAATACCCAATCAATTTCAATATTTATTTCTAAATAAATTTCCAATCCCAAATCACTTTACATTGATTTTCCAAATTCGTTTCAATTTTCCAATTAAATTTATAGTTGGACTTCCAACTTATTTCCTTTTAAATAAATTCCTCTTAAAGAAAATAAATCTCTTTATCTTTTTCAAACTATTTAGAAAACCAAATTTTAATTAAATTCTTCAATTTAAAATCACTATTATACGAAATTTATTTATTTAACATTTTCACTTGATTCTGGAATTAATTCAATAAGATTATAAAAATCAGCCTTTATTCTTTTAAATTCTTTTCTTCAAATTTATTTAATTTCTAAAAATTAATTTACTTAAAAATTTCTATTTTGATTTCAAAAATTCAATTTCGTTTATTTTTGGAATCCAGTGATATCAAAAATCCATTCAGCTAACTTTTAGTTTTCAAGCAAATTCCAGACATCAATATGATCAAAAACATCAATATAATCATTCACAGATTATCACATCACAGTAGAAATAAATTCAATCAATATGAGGGGTCCAGTTGGATCCCTCCAACCTGTTTTCCTGCATCCAAAGACGTTAGCACAATACCAATTCCACTTCGAGGTGGAATATCACGGTATATAGGATTTAAAAAAAAATCATCCGCTTACTAACGGCGCAATAGGGTCTCATCCGCTATACAATGCGGGAAATAAATCAATCCAATATATACATATGCCAATATGTATATATTGCTATATATATAAATATATCCTACTATATCTAATATCCCATTCAAACAACAATCAAATCAATCAATAACTGCAGAATTTAAATTTTCCATTCGAGTGAGAAAATCTCACCTTTGCTTTTATTTTTAAATTGCAGTCCGTTTCCATTTTGACCATTTCTTCATTGTAATAAACCTTGTATAAACAATTTTATACAATCGATTAATATCCGAAATAAATCGAAAAATTAAATTACTTCAATTTTAAAATAGTGATTTAACTTTAAATAAATTCTCCTTTTTTAAATATAATTCTTTAGTAATAAAAATAAATTAATTTCCAGAAATACATTATCTTATCTGTATAAACTTTCCGTTTTACTGTTTAAATTAGTTTTTTTCCCAATATTTCAATTTACCAATTGAAAAACTAAATCTTTATTTAAAAAAACAAGTAAACTTCCCTAACTAATATTTTTCTTTACTGTTAAACTTTATATTTTCAATCTGTACACATATGTATATATTCAAATTTTCTTTTCTTTCTCTTTATTTTTTTTCATCTTAAAATAAACAGCCTCTATATATAGCTAAATGAATTTAAACAGAATTATTTCTACCCTGCTGTAAAATCAAAACCCTACCCATAGATTTCCCTAAAGTCTCTGTTTTAAGCTAAATATATTTTAAATCCGAATATATATATACTAGTTAAGTTAAAACGAGAAAGGCGAACGTTTGAATACCTCACAGGCCAGCTAGAACTCATCTGCCCTTCACTTCGAATCGACTACATCGGCCTCCAGTAGCAGCAGCCTCCATAGCGATGCCATCGAAGACGTGACTTCAACTCCATCACCTCATCTGATTGCCAAACCCTCCCAAATTATCAACATCGATCGTGAACCCTGGCGCCTTCCTCACCATCACCATCGGCCCTGCCACGACCTCCATCACATCGTCGCGAGCTTCCAGAGGTCGACGAAACCCAACATCACCGTCGCAATTCATACTGATGCACGCCTCATCGTTGTCGTGCTCCCATCTCAACGCGCTCACCAACAGCCATTGCCGCTACCTTGAGCCCTCCACGCGACTACGAGATGCATTCTCCCCTTCAGCCAAGTCGAAGTCATCGACTGCTTAACCCCAATCGCGTGCCATCCTGTATCGCGCGTTGCTCGAATCTTCTACGACGAAGTCGAGATCGATCCCCGGAGTCGCCATTCAATTTCATTCGATTGAAAGGGAAAGTGGAATAGGAATTTTCGGTTAAAAGTTTGAAGGCAGTGATTCTCTTTTTTTTCGAACTGATTTGAGTTAAAGGTGGTTTCTTTTAGAATAGGAAGAGGGAAGGAATCGAGATTTTTACTTTAACTCGCTCGCGATTTCGAAAAACTGGGGAGGAAGGGATTTATTATCGAAGTATCGGCCATTTAAAATTTTCTTTTCTTCGTTCGATTTGGAACTGAGGAATGAGGGAGAGGGGAAGAGGGAACAGATGTGATTTTAACAAAAGAAAGTAGCGTGATGGGTGGCATGATTTAAGCGCGTGAGTTATGGAAGCTATAGTAACTGATGTTGACCAAATTCAAATTTAAAAGTTAAATTGAATTCGATTAAATTTTTAACGCGTTTACCTATCGTATGTTCACACAACAACTCCGACGGATATGAAATTTTAAATCTGACAATAATTCAACATTACGGACCCAATGAAACTGGTTTCGTCGAATTCCGAGACTGTGTCTCGGACGGCTATTTTTAAATATCGATACAAACTATATGATTTTCAAAACTGATCAAAGCAGTTTCAAATTCGATTCTGAGGCTTCTATTATCTTCAGAATTATCAATACGAATTTTAAAAGCTTTCAAAATATTTTTCTTCAACTTAAAATTGGGGATTCAAATTTTTATTCAACTTTCAATAGATTAAATTTTATAATTTAATCGCCAAATTCAGAGTTATATCGGGGATTCAAATTAAATCATCGTTCAAATATTTAAAATTAATTAAATATTCTTAATTTAATTTGTTCAAAATTCTAGGTCGTTACAAACTTCCCTCCTTAAAAGAATTTCATCCCGAAATTACAAGTTAGGAAAAAAAGGTCCTTAACTCGTCTACTATTTTCACAATCCAATAATTTTATCGAATTTATCAAAACAAATCTTTCTACTAAAGATTCGTTATTATTCAACTAACTTTCTAAACATTTCCATAATTTTCAAACAACATTGTTTTACTTAACAATTCAAATTTAAATTTAAATTCAAATTTTAACTTTCAAAATTTTCTCAAAAATTTTCTAACACTCGAAATTTTCGAAAAATTTCGCCAGCGTCTCCTTTGCGCGGCTAACACGGAACGACTACAAAACGTCCCTACGGACACTCAGATTTCAAAAAGAAAAAGAAAAAGCCAAGCGGCTAGACAAGAAAATCGTCAAATCTCATATCGAAATTCAAATACTTACCTTTTGTCGAGCAAGTCAAATTTATCTTTTGAAGATCAAATCCAATTTATAACATCTGTATATCCTACTAGACATAACATCTAGTTATAACATTCAAACTATTTTGCAAATTTGATTACAAAATTTTCAAAATATACTTCTTATATCATCTCTAATTCACTATTGAAGTTACATCCATTCAATTTTACATTTCAAATCTCATTTGAATTCAATTCACAATTCCAATCTAATTTGGATTCAATTCAACTTCTGAATATTGAATTTCATCGATTAACTTTCATTTACAACTTCTTATTTTAGATTAGTTTCAATTACTAATTCATTTCAAATTCTAATCCACTTACAAATTCAAATTTGTTTTCAACATTCATTTTAATTCCAGTTTTACTTTTATTCATTCCCAAAATTTGTTTTCAATTCACTATTTTGGTTTATAACCACTTATATTAAACTGGATTTCCAATTTGAATTCAATTTACCTTCCTTTTATAATTATTGAATTTAATTTGTTTCAAACCTTATTCATTTGGTCAATATTCAATTAGCTTTTCTTACTAATTTTCAGTTTAATACTTCACAAATCAAATTCAATTCCAGTTTTATTCACTTACAAATTCAAAAGAAATTTTTAACATTCAATTTCACTCTCATTAGATCACAATTTTATACATATATGAATTTATTTCCTTATATTTCAATTCATATTTATAAATTCCATTTGTTAAATGGATTTATCTCCAAATCTTTGGTTATTATTTAATTTCTTATTCGATTTCAATATAATAATGATAATAATTCAACGTCATCACTTCCTAACAACCAAACATCCATATACTATGATAATTCATAGAAAACATTTCTTTTCTATACAAAAATAGTTTTGGGCAAAATTATTTCATTTACCCTATTCAAAACATACTGTGTCGAATTGTTCTATTCAAGTGTTTAGAAACCCCTTCGATCCAGTTGCGTAGACTGTGCCGACGAAGGTTCATATGCCACTCAATAAATCAATCATCACAATATAAAACAATTTTTTATATTAACTAACAAATACGCGCTCGTATCTATTATTACACTCAAACTCATTCTAGAGTACTATTGACTCTATCTCTAATGAGTAACACCCAACAGAGCCATGGTTGTCGCTTAACCATATGCTCTGATACCACGTTGTAAGGACCCGATTCTTCGACTTTCGAAAATCGACATCGATACGTCCACTATATCAACTACCGAGCAAACGAATGCCGGAAAACCGAATACTTAGGGTTTTAAAAAGAAGAAAAAAGGTAGAAGAAGAAGAAAGCAGAAAAAGAGAAGAAGAACAATAGAACAACATCAGAAACAGAAACAATTACAGAATCTCACATATCGCAGCGGAACAATATATAATAGATAAACACTAGTCTTTAAACAAAAGAACTATATCATTTTATACATACATCAATCAGAGTCAATATACAACTCAATAAAACAATGGACAGTTATATAAACTTGTCCTCATACAAAATACACAGCGGAATAAATAAATAAAATACGGATGTACGTCTCGCCATCCAGCTTGCTTCCAAAGCTCCAGAATATCCTGATAACATAACTCTAGGCTGCCCGTGTGGAAATTGGTGGGCACCCAGAGTTTAGAAGGGAACAATAAACTCCGAGTCAGTCATGGTGATTGGTGTGAGATCGTAAAACAGTTATTTATCTTTAAATCAAATAACAGGATATTTTTTAAAATCAATTCGCAATGCTTTTGAAAATGTAACTACCATAAGACCTCCCACCACACACACAATGCAAACGCAGACTTGAAGGAGATTTCCTTCTTATGATAGTCAAAGATGCTTACTATGCAAAATCAAATCATTTTTGATATTATCATTAGTGCATAGTGGAAAACATTTTTCGAAAGTAGAATTTAAATCTTAGCCAGCATAGGTACCCATATATTATGCCTGTTATAACTGCCATATTAAATAGCAGATTCTACAACTAAAACCGTACAAGTCTCGTATTGTTTCTTTGGATTTCCAACAAATGGTAAGGCCAAGGAACTTCCCATTGCCACATAGGTACGCCTCTGGAAAGACGAACCGAGAACCTAACCGGATCTCTGCTAACACAAGGCCGGGTTACCTCTGCAAAAATAGGTAACTACTGACACGCGTATGTCATCCCCCGATCGTAACCGATCTTCCCGAGGATCCTCGATTTCCAACAACCACATAAGAGAAATAATAATGCAGTAACAACATAGGTTAAGTATCTGGGCTCCATACCATGATAACACCTCTATCCAGAAGGAATGACATACACTAAGGGGCGCTACTCCCTAGAACCTTGCCGCATCCTTCCTGTTTTGACCATTTCCGAGGTGTGAGGCTCGACGAAGTCTCGTCCACAAAGCTACGCTTTCTACAAAGCCATGCTTTGGGTCAAACAAATGATCATAGAAATGATCACAAAAATAAATGATCAAACAAACGATCATATCATAAATGATCAAATAATGATCATTTCACAGCAACACTCAGTATGCCACGTTACCAAATTGGGAATATATTGCTGATAAATTTCAACTACATAACCTCTGAGCTCGTACGTCTCAGAGAAGGGTGTTAAGCTAAGAGAATAAATTCTTCGCCACCAACAGAAATGTATTTGAAAGAAATCAGCTTTATATCTCAATTTGTAATGTCAGACACACAACCATACAAGTCTGTTCCGGGATCGAACAGAACCGAAGGTACTTCTCACGAAGCCTTGCACATCCGGATAATTTTCTAATCACGTCCAGACTTCCCGTCACTAAGGGTGATAAAACCTCTGAATCGGAGATCAGCCGATGTAGAGTAACTCGACGGTAATCCTTCCGTTTTCAAAAATATCCGGTCTTCAACACCGGTCATCAAATGCGATTCATAACGACGTATCACATATTCTGAATGGGTTATACGACCCCATGGTCCTTTCCCGGCTAACCCGAATAGTGAGCGCTTATTCAAAAATAAGTGTGGCATTCAAATTCATCCAATTCACAACAAATACCCATTCAAGGTAATTATTGATAGTCGGTTATTTAACTATCAATACAGATGTGCAACACCATCAGATTCCAAATAATTTTCCAAATTATTTATTTTCCAAAATATCTTTACTAGATATAAAATTTCCACACTTCAAAAATAAATCAATATTTATTTTTAAAACGAATTCCCATTTCTTTTTATAAATTCCATATTGAATTTATATTTTCAAATATTTACTAATATACGATTTTCAAATCGAATTCAAATATTCGTTTTCAATTTATCTCTACAAAGATAAATTCTCAAAACGTTCATTTCATATTGGAAAAGTAATTCAATACTTATTTAAAATAAGTATTTCACAAATCTATTTATTTTAAACGTTTGAAAATATTCGATATACTTAAATCAAAATTTAGTATATATTTCATTCTATAAGGAAATCTATTTGAGTCAAAACGAATGTTGCGTAAAACATCGTTACGACGACTCAAAATCACTAGTATAGGGATTCGGAATTAAGATAGATATATAAATCCCAATACTAGATAAAAATATTTCCTTTCGGAAATCATTTACTATAACAACAGTGTTATAGTCCACCATTTCCTTCTTCCTCGAAAACGTCTATTTCAATAAGAAATGTTGAAATCTATGCTTTCGATTCATAATACATTTTAAAACATCTTTAATATGTTTAACTTCATTTTTAATATCACTTCTTCAAAAAAATGAATCCATTTTATTTAATAATATATTCACTGTCTAAAATTGTGAATATAATTCACTTAACCCAATTTCAATCATTTCTACACATTTTTATTTCAATAGAAATTCGCTATCCAAAATCGCGAATATATCTTCTTTAATAATCTTCTGTATTTAATTTATCAAATTCAATCAATTTCGAATTTATAAACACGTTTATAAATTCTATTTCTCTTTTATAACAACTTTGATTTATAAATTTCTTTTTATTAACTTCTATATTTTACTTATCAAAATAAGTGATTTCGGAATTATAAACAACATTTATAAATTTCAATTCTATTTATAAAAACTTCAATTAATAAATCTTCTTTATTAACTAATTCAATTTACAATTCAATTTTTTTTATACCAACAATCCATATTATAAGTTAAATACTTATAATTTCATTTATTTACAAAGATCATTTTAAACTTTACAAACTGAATACTTTATCCTTTTCATAAACCCATTTTAACGTCATTTTCATTTTTAAATTCACATTCTCAAATATTCACTTTTAACCCCAAAATCAAATCCCAAATTGATTTCTCATTTTATTTCAATAATCAATCAATTTCAATATTTATTTCTAAATAAATTTCCAATCCCAAATCACTTTACATTGATTTCCCATATTCGTTTTAATTTGCCAATTAAATTTATAGTTGGACTTCCAACTTATTTCCTTTTAAATAAATTCCTCTTAAAGAAAATAAATCTCTTTATCTTTTTCAAACTATTTAGAAAACCAAATTTTAATTAAATTCTTCAATTTAAAATCACTATTATACGAAATTTATTTATTTAACATTTTCACTTGATTCTGGAATTAATTCAATAAGATTATAAAAATCAGCCTTTATTCTTTTAAATTCTTTTCTTCAAATTTATTTAATTTCTAAAAATTAATTTACTTAAAAATTTCTATTTTGATTTTAAAAATTCAATTTCGTTTATTTTTGGAATCCAATGATATCAAAAATCCATTCAGCTAACTTTTAGTTTTCAAGCAAATTCTAGACATCAATATGATCAAAAACATCAATATAATCATTCATAGATTATCACATCACAGTAGAAATAAATTCAATCAATATGAGGGGTCCAGTTGGATCCCTCCAACCTGTTTTCCTGCATCCAAAGACATTAGCACAATACCAATTCCACTTCGAGGTGGAATATCGCGGTATATAGGATTTAAAAAAAATCATCCGCTTACTAACGGCGCAATAGGGTCTCATCCGCTATACAATGCGGGAAATAAATCAATCCAATATATACATATGCCAATATGTATATATTGCTATATATATAAATATATCCTACTATATCTAATATCCCATTCAAACAACAATCAAATCAATCAATAACTGCAGAATTTAAATTTTCCATTCGAGTGAGAAAATATCACCTTTGCTTTTATTTTTAATTTGCAGTCCGTTTCCATTTTGACCATTTCTTCATTGTATTAAACCTTGTATAAACAATTTTATACAATCGATTAATATCCGAAATAAATCGAAAAATTAAATTACTTCAATTTTAAACTAGTGATTTAACTTTAAATAAATTCTCCTTTTTTAAATAGAATTCTTTAGTAACAAAAATAAATTAATTTCCAGAAATACATTATCTTATCTGTATAAACTTTTCGTTTTACTGTTTAAATTAGTTTTTTTCCCAATATTTCAATTTACCAATTAAAAAACTAAATCTTTATTTAAACAAACAAGTAAACTTCCCTAACTAATATTTTTCTTTACTGTTAAACTTTATATTTTCAATCTGTACACATATGTATATATTCAAATTTTCTTTCTTTCTCTTTATTTTTTTTCATCTTAAAATAAACAGCCTCTATATATAGCTTAATGAATTTAAACAGAATTATTTCTACCCTGCTGTAAAATCAAAACCCTACCCATAGATTTCCCTAAAGTCTCTGTTTTAAGCTAAATATATTTTAAATCCGAATATATATATACTAGTTAAGTTAAAACGAGAAAGGCGAACTTTTGAATACCTCACAGGCCAGTTAGAACTCATCTGCCCTTCACTTCGACCCGACTACATTGGCCTCCAGTAGCAGCAGCCTCAATAGCGATGCCATCGAAGACGTGACTTCAACTCCATCACCTCATCTGATTGCCAAACCCTCCCAAATTATCAACATCGATCATGAACCCTAGCGCCTTCCTCACCATCACCATCGGCCCTGCCACGACCTCCACCACATCGTCGTGAGCTTCCAGAGGTCGACGTAACCCAACATCACCGTCGCAATTCATACTGATGCACGCCTCATCGTTGCCATGCTCCCATCTCAACACGCTCACCAACAGCCATTGCCGCTACCTTGAGCCCTCCACGCGACTACGAGATGCATTCTCCCCTTCAGCCAAGTCGAAGTCATCGACTGCTTAACCCCAATCGCGTGCCATCCTGTATCGCGCGTTGCTCGAATCTTCTACGACGAAGTCGAGATCGATCCCCGGAGTCGCCGTTCAATTTCATTCGATTAAAAGGGAAAGTGGAATAGGAATTTTCGGTTAAAAGTTTGAAGGCAGTGATTCTCTTTTTTTTTCGAACTGATTTGAGTTAAAGGTGGTTTCTTTTAGAATAGGAAGAGGGAAGGAATTGAGATTTTTACTTTAACACGCTCACGATTTTGAAAAACTGGGGAGGAAGGGATTTATTATCGAAGTATCGGCCATTTAAATTTTTCTTTTCTTCGTTCGATTTGGAACTGAGGAATGAGGGAGAGGGGAAGAGGGAACAGATGTGATTTTAACAAAAGAAAGTAGCGTGATGGGTGGCATGATTTAAGCGCGTGAGTTATGGAAGCTATAGTAACTGATGTTGACCAAATTCAAATTTAAAAGTTAAATTGAAGTCGATTAAATTTTTAACGCGTTTACCTATCGTATGTTCATACAACAACTCCGACAGATACGAAATTTTAAATCTGACAATAATTCAACATTACGGACCCAATGAAACTGGTTTCGTCGAATTCCGAGACTGTGTCTCAGACGGCTATTTTTAAATATCGATTCAAACTATATGATTTTCAAAACTGATCAAAGCAGTTTCAAATTCGATTCTAAGGCTTCTATTATCTTTAGAAATATCAATACGAATTTTAAAAGCTTTCAAAATATTTTTCTTCAACTTAAAATTAGAGATTCAAATTTTTATTCAACTTTCAATAGATTAAATTTTATAATTTAATCGCCAAATTCAGAGTTATATTGGGGATTCAAATTAAATCATCGTTCAAATATTTAAAATTAATTAAATATTCTCAATTTAATTTGTTCAAAATTCTGGGTCGTTACATTTTGAATTTAATATTATTTCATTCAAATGGTGAAAAGTTTAAAAGTTGAATTTTGAATCCAAATGGTTTTGGAAATGGAATTGGGTTGAATATGAAAAGCTTTTGAAAAGGAAATTTTGAAATTTGAAATTTAGTTTGAATATAATACGTCCTGTTTAAGTTTTGAAATTATTTTGGAAACTATGGTTTGAGAAGTAGTGATACAAGTTATATAATATATATATGGATTTTTAAACCATCTTTAAAGTATTTTGAAATGAATTATTTTGGGAATTTAAATTTAATTCAAATAGAACATGCCGAATACGGCAGTTCGTTGATTTTCCAATATATACTTTGAAAGGCTATAACTTGAGTTAATTTAATCGAATTTTCCCGAAACGAAAAGCATTTGTTTTCAAATGATAATAGCCATTATATAAAGGAAAGAATTTCCGGTTTTGTGAAAGGATTTCGAATTTGAAATGCAAATTGTTTTGAAAGCTATGAATGAATCTTTGTTAAAGATTGGTGAACCTTGTTTCAAATTGAATTGGATTTAAAAGGTGAATCTTTTGTTTAAAAGATTAAAAGGTGGATCTTTTGTTTAAAAGATTAAAGTGGAATTTTGTTTAAACCATTTAAAAGATAGGCTTTGGGCTTAAAGTTGTGACTTAACTAAGATCCCAATATATCCATATGGTTTTTAAAAATTAGCGCTCATTATTCGGTTTAGCCGGGAGAGGACTTTATGTCATAAAACTCATTCTGAATAATGATACGACGAAATGGGAGTGCATTTGAAGATGGTGGTGAAGACCGGGTATTTTCGAGAACGAAAGGATTACTTGTCGATTGTCTCTGCACTGAGTTGCTTCAGTATAGAGATCTCCATATGTGATGTGGAGTCCGATCGGGATTGTGAATACCCGGATTACAAGGACTTCTTTGAAGTGCCTTCGGTTTTGTTTGAAGCTGGAACAGACTTGTATGGATGTATGTCTGACGTTACACTTTGAGATGTAAAGCTGGTTTCTATCAAATACATTTCTGTTTTGGTGGGGAGAATTTATTCTCTTAGCTTAATACCCTTCTCTGAGACGTACAAGCTCATAGGTTATGTAGTTGATGGTCACTAGTGATATACTCCCAATTTGGTAATGTGGCATGTTGAGTGCTGCTGATCATTTGTTGATCGAAGCATGGCTTTTGTGAAAAGCGTAGCTTTGTGGATGAGACTTCGTCGAACCTCACAACTCGGAAATGTTCGAAACAGGAAGAATGCGGCAAGGTTATTGGGGGTAGCGCTCCTTAGGGTATGTGCATTTCCTTCTGGATAAAAAGTGATATCATGGTATGGAGCCCAGATATTTAACTTATGTGGTTGTTGGAATTTGTTGGTGTAGAGGTACCTCGGATAAAGGTTGGTTACGACCGGGAGATGGCATACTCGTGTAGTAGTTACTTAGTTACAGAGGTAACCCGGTCTTGTGTTGGCAGAGATCCGGTTAGGTTCTCAGGGCATCCCTCCATAGGCGTACCCATTGGGTAAGGAAGTTCCTTAGCCTGACCATTGTTGGAAATCCAAACAAAACAATACGAGCCTTTACAATTGCAGTTATATAACCTGCCACCTCAGGTGGTAGCTATAGCAGGCATAATATAACGGTACCTATGCTGGCTAAGATTAATATTATACTTTCAAAATGTTTTCTGCACTATGCAGTAATAATAATATAAAAAAGGATTTTGCATATCAAGCATGTTTGACTATCATAAGGAGAAATCTCCTCCAATTGTGCACTTGCATTGTGTGTGTGCGGGGAGGCCTTATGGTAGTTTCATTTTCCAAAAAGCATAGCGAATTTCTTTTTATTTCTTTTGTGAAAGATAAACTGTTTTTTTTTTGCTCATACCAGTCCCATGACTGACCTGGAGTTTCTTGTTCCCTTTCTAAACTCTGGGTGCCTACAGTTTTCCACACGGGCAGCCTAGAGTCAGGTTATCAATAGATAGTAGATATGGATCTAGAAGTCTTTGGATATGGAAGTCCTAGGTTTGGATCGCATTTGCTATAGTTCAGCATGATGGGTGGTTCGAGCTATCTTTGGTTTGGAGATTTGGAGATGGTGTTGCAGTATGTGGATTCTCTTGGAAGATCAAGTCAATGTTGGGGTTGAAGTATGGTGTTGGATCTTTTGGAAGCTTCTGTCAATGGTGCTATCGTTCCACTGCTGTTGTTATTATTCTTCCGTTGTTGTATATCTTTTGGCTCTGATGTTGATATTCATTTGTATCAGATTGTTGTATCATTGTTGTATCAATTGTTGTGTATCAATGATTTATTCATTTTCTGTTTCCGTTGTGTTGTTAACTTAATGTGTTATAAGCTCCATCCGAACTGAAGTTTGACGTTTGAATCTCCGATTG
This sequence comes from Allium fistulosum, assembly GCA_030737815.1. Classification (NCBI taxonomy): domain Eukaryota; kingdom Viridiplantae; phylum Streptophyta; class Magnoliopsida; order Asparagales; family Amaryllidaceae; genus Allium; species Allium fistulosum. Next base: position 861,016,084 of record CM060907.1, read on the forward strand.
TCAAATGCGAGTGAGGTATTTGATGTCAATTTTTGAACGCTAGATTTTGGGTCGTGACAAGTGGTATCAGAGCTTAAGGTTGAGTAACAACTATAGCTTTGGAGTATAACACATTAGGTAACTCATTAGAGATAGGGTGAAGTATACCCTAGAATGAGTATCCCTAAGATATCCGTCCGAATGCCTCAGTAAATTCTCTTACTATTCACTGATAGTAAGTATGAGTGCAAGAAGAGGATGAGGTAGGGGACAGGGGAGTACCACTACAAATGGTCGATACCCTGCAACAACAAGGAAATAATTTTTCCTATCAATCTCTTTGATCATCATACAATTTCAATTCTTTGATGGTTTCCTGGCAACTACAAGAAGAAGCTTCGGTATGGTGGTGGCCCTGCGAATCGTTGTAGAAAAGGTTCTAATTTCTATTTCGTATTCTCTTTATCAATCTTTTAGTTTTAACTCTAATGAATTTGAAATTGAAATAAATTGTTTAAAAAAATATGAAGTTAAAATTAATTTGTATCGATAAAACGATTTCAGTTAAAACCAAATTTGGAAACTGTGTATAGATTTTTGTGATCTTAATAAATTTAAGATAAATTTCTTTTATCCCGAATCGAGCACCATGCAATCGATTCTTTTCTATGATGGATCTAGCCAAGAATTCCATCAACTGGGAATTGTGAAAAATTGTATCCAGTTGTATGTTTTATTTGGTCTCGATACATTCTACGAATGGTTTGTTATCCCTTCGAACTAACCAATGCCCCTGCATATTTCGTAGAACTGATGACCCGAGTATTTCGTAAAGTGTTGAATGAGTTTGTTCTCGTATTTATTGATGATATTCTGATTTGGTAAGCCAAATATAAAATAAATATTTCAGCATGATCTAGTAAACCATTTCTCTATCGTTCATTTGTTCTTTGTTTGTCTCCCTGTTCTGCAAATTTCGAGGATGATATTTTCTTAAGGGGGGAATTTGTAACGATCCCGTATTTAAGCAATTTTTAATTTAGTAATTAATATAAATTTTTGGGTTAAATTGTAAATTAATTTGAATTTTTCCAAATTTAATAAGATATTTGTTTGTTTATTTTTATATATATGTATATAAATTGATTTTTAATAGAATTTAAATTTGAAAATCTAAAAAAAATTATTTTAAAATTTTATTGAATTTGAAATTTTAAATTAAATATCTTATAAATAAAATTTGGATTTGAAAACTATATAATTTTATACTAATAGAAATTTGTTTTCTAATAATAAGAGACATGTGTAATATATATTTTGAAAGTTATATTTTGAATTTGATATAAATGATTTTCAAAAGATGTTTAAAGCTAAATTCTATATTTTATACATATGTGTGTTTATTTTTTAAAGTATAATTAGATTTTAAAAAATCCATTTCTTTAAAGTTATAAATATATATATAGGAAATGCATTTATTTAACTTGAAAATATAAATAGGAAAATATTTAAAACATTAGTATATAAATAAAGACAAGTGTAAACATTATATGATACAATTTAACATTTGTAAACATTTTAACAAGCATTAAAACAAGTGTCGTCTTCTTTTTATTTTGAGAAAAAAATAAATATAAGGGAATTCAAGTATATGTATACATCTATATTCTCTTCTCAATTTTCTTTCTTGCATTCAAAAACCAAAACAAATCTACAAATCTGAAAATACAAACCAGAGAAACCTAAACCAGTTAAACAAATTAAAAGCAACGAATCAGACCATCTCAAACAAAACCTGATGCAAATCAAAAGTAGAGCAAAGACCAATATCAACTCAAATCTGAAGCATGCAAATTGATTCAATTTTATCAAACAACAAACTACAACCTGATCTAAAGCAACTAATTCAACATCAAGCAAGATCAGAGTTTCAGATCTTTAAATCAAAGAATCCAGATCAAAGAATAATTATGCAAACTCCTCTGTTCTTCATAAACAGGTGAGTAAACCCTCTTTTCAAAACTAAATCTGGGTATATACTTTGATGCATGTGATCATCTTCGCAATTATGATATGAAGTATGTTATGAAGAATGTTTGTATGGCTGTTAAATATGCATGTATGTTTGTATGCAAATATTGGTGTGTATGTCTGTGTATAGGCAAAAATGCCTCTGTTCTTGTTTACAGGTTTTTAAAACCCAGTTCAAAAAGTCAAATCATCCCACCTAAACAATTTTAGGCTTTGATCTCTGAATGAAAAGTGTTTGTATAAGTGTAACATCATTTTAAAAAATGATTTCAAGAATTTATATTAAGAAATTATTTCAAAAATATGAATTTACAATAAAAAAACAACTCAATGCAGAAAATCAATTATCTAGAAATCATGTTTTGATTCTACAACCTGATTCGTATTTGAAATCGATGAATTTTGATCATAGTTTCATAATTTTTAAGTTTATATACATCGAGAATTTTTGAGTTGATCGGATAATGGGTTTTTGTCGATTCTCGACGATCGGCGAAGGTATGGAGGCCGTGCTTGATGTTGGAGGTGGAGTGAAGGATGTAGATCAATGGAAAAATGGTGGGGGATTTTTTAGATGGCCGGAGTGACCTGGCGACGGCGAACTAAGGTTAAATTGCTTGTTTTGATCGACGTTGTAATAAAGGCAATTGCGTGGTCGTGGATAAACTAGAGACGATCGCATATAGGGAATCGATGCGTGGATGACCGATGAAGCTATGGTCGGAGTGGCGTGGCTTCAGATGGTCTATGGCGGTGTATCGAGGTGGTTTTGGGTGTTCGGGGTTGTTCCCGTGGACCTTCAGGAAGCTCAATGTCGATTTCGTGTTCGCTTCAAAAGTCTGGTGGTCGGAATCAAGGGAGGTGGTCGAAGATGACTTACCGGCGATGGCATCGGTGATCAGAACGGTGGTGTTCGTCTGTGCACGTGTACGTGCATCTGTGTGTATCTGGGTTGAGGAAGAAGATGTTGTCACGAAGTCGTTCTTGAGGAAACGTATAGATGGCTCGGGTTGGACTCGGGGAAACTTTCATTTGTCTCGGGTTGGTTTAAAGTATTAACTAAGTTTTTAATTTTTAAATAAAATAAGTTTAAATAATTTTTAATTATTTCTTTTAAATAAAAGGTATAATTGTTTATATAATTTTGGGATTAGTGAAAGGTTTTGGAAATAAATAACTTAAAATTAAATAAGTTTAAAATGTTTTTAAATATATATATATATAACCTTTATTTTTAAAAGTTTATTTTAAATAAACTTAATAATGTAATTAAGTGGTTAATTAAGATGATAAAATGTTTTTAAAGGATAATTAACTTAAAGGTTTTAAGTTAATAGGTTAATGATGAATTAACTCCAAAGGTTATTAAATAAGATCTAAATGGTAATTAAATAATTAATTAAAATAAATGGTTTATTTTTAATTAGTTAAGGTCTTAATAATTAAGGATAATTACTTAAAGGTTAATTTATTAATGTAATTAATTAAAGATTAATTAATAAATGATTAAAGGTGATTAATTAATGGATATTTACTTAATGTGATTAATTAAAGATTAATTAATTAATGTGATTAATTAAAGGGTTAATTTGTTAATGAAATTAATTAAGGGTTAATTAATTAATTAGTAATTAAAGATTAATTACTTAATAATTGAAAGTTAATTATTTAATAATTAGAGGATAATTAATTAATTAAAGGTTAATTAATTAATGATTAAAGGTTAATTAATTTATGATTGAAAGATAATTACTTTTATTAAGGGTTAATTAATTATGTAATTAACTTAAATGTTAATTTATTTATGTGATCAATTAAAGGATAATTAATTAAAATGGTTTGTAATTAATTAATGTTAATTAACCAAGATTAGTAATTGAATTCATAAGTAATTAATCTGGTTTAAATAAATCAGATGATTAATTGATCTTACTTATAGATGTTTGGATTGTATTGAATGATTTAAATTATTTAATATCCCTGATGTGTGATGATCTGTGATATGATTGAGCCGTGAACTGTGATTTATTTATCTGTGATGAATTTATATTATTTATCTGTGAATCTATGAATGAAGATAAGCGTTATATGATTATACCGCTTATCGATATTGTTGTGCTTGAATCTGTGATGATTGATGATGTTGTATTGTTGTGTGTAAAACCCCTGGACTACACCACACACACACAAATATCAATTTCACAAGGAAATTGGTTAAGTCACAGATATTTTGAATTTAATTTTATTTCATTCAAATGGTGAAAAGTTTAAAAGTTGAATTTTGAATCCAAATGGTTTTGGAAATGGAATTGGGTTGAATATGAAAAGCTTCTGAAAAGGAAATTTTGAAATTTGAAATTTAGTTTGAATATAATATGTCCTGTTTAAGTTTTGAAATTATTTTGGAAACTATGGTTTGAAAAGTAGTGATACAAGTTATATAATATATATATGGATTTTTAAACCATCTTTAAAGTATTTTGAAATGAATTATTTTGGAAATTTAAATTTAATTCAAATAGAACAAGCCGAATACGGCAGTTCATTGATTTTCCAATATATACTTTGAAAGGCTATAACTTGAGTTAATTTAATCGAATTTTCCCGAAACGAAAAGCATTTGTTTTCAAATGATAATAGCTATTATATAAAGGAAAGAATTTCCGGTTTTGTGAAAGGATTTCAAATTTGAAATGCAAATTGTTTTGAAAGCTATGAATTTGAAATGCAAATTTCCGGATTTTGGGTCGTGACACATCCAAGAAATCAACAATAGCTTATAGCATCACATATTTGATATAGTAAATTTGGGTGTAAGTTAATTCATATTTAAATAATTCTTATTTATTATACCTAAATTTTCTCATATATTTATCCTCTAAATGTATTATCCTACTATTCAGATTATATTAAACAACTTTTTATTTAAAGTTTATTTTTAGCTTAACATTATTGAAAGATGACTTTTAACTTAACCCTTTCGCCGAACACCTTATAGTCAATCTATGAAACTTAATTCACAAGGGTTTCATTCCAGGATTCCTTAATTCCTATCTACTCGACCTATATCTTACTAAGTAAAAGTCCTTATGAACTATTAAACAGTTAATGCTCAAACTGGACGAGCATAACTAATCAAATACTAAATGATAACAATAAAATAATATCATTTCTAAATAATCAACTCAACTATACAACTATATTAATTTTGAAAATCATCTTATATATATATAATATATTCCTAGGTTAAATTATTTCATTTATCATTTTAAAACAATACTGTATTGGTTTATATGTTCAAGCATTTAGGAATCCCTATCGGTAACGCTGATCAGATGCACCGACCAGAATTCATATACCACTCAATGGATCAAACAACACAATATAAAGCATTTTTATAGCACTAACAAATATGCACTCAATATATATTTATACTCTCAGATTTATCCTAGGATATTACTAATCCTATCCTTAGAGAGTTTACCCTACCAGGGCTTAGGGGTTTGCTAAACCTAAGCTCTGATACCATCTGAGACGACCCACCTTTCTGATCCATGGGAACGACACTTAATACATCATCGGTATTTGTGTGTCGTTGCCCAAGCATCCAAAAGATAAGTTGTCTTAGGGTAAAATAAAGAACTGAACAAGACAGAATAGATAAACCTCACAGTGGAATGATTACATGTATTTATTTTTACCTTCATACTTAGATTAAGATATTCTATTGGACATAGAATGCCAATCTTTAAAATGTAAAAAAAGGAGAAAAGGAGCATTAGAATGGTCTTAACTGAATATTCAGACAACAAAAAAAAGAAAAAGGAAGGAAAGGTAATGAATAAATCGGTTTCATTCAAACCCATATTATGACTAGCGTTTGCTGCTGCGGATAAACCAATTTTAAAATGGGATAAGATTAAAATGATAGTACAAAAGGTAACTCCTTATAATGAGTTATTGGAGTTATAAAAAAATACGACATCTAACAAATTTGCAGCTATGCATTTCAACATCACATTTATAAGATACAAAATACACCTACATAATCATACAGCGGAAATAAATAACTAGATAACTAAGGAGCCGCCTGCTCGATCACCGTCTTCAAAGAGCTCCAAAGAAAACCTACTATTCTCAAATTACCTAAATATAATTGAGTACTTGAGAGTTTAGGGAAAATAAACAATTTGGGTCAGACAAAATGTTTGGTATGAGTAAAATTATGAAACAAATGGGGTGTATTTAAACAATAATATGTGGGACCACATCACTAACGCGGAATGGAAATGAACAATAGGGAACAAATCCAAATATAGATGAAGGGTACAGTTAGTAAAACTTTTAGACTTGGAAGAATGGAAATAGTCTGAATAAAATTCCAAGCTGGACAGAATGGATGAAACAAGACAACAGTCCAAACTCGATAGAATGGACTAAATAAGATAAATATCCAAACACGATAGAATGGACAAAACTAATAATTGAACACCACGAAGAGTGTTTGACTCTTCCCATTGTAATTAAAGAAAACAGATTCAAAGGTTCGAGTCAAATAAGAAAAGGAAATTTTTCAACAAATGACTAGGTGGGTGCTCCCCCACCAAAAGTATACCTCTAGAAATATACTTGAGAACTTTGATGGTTCTCGGACACGTCCAAGCCGGACCCCGCCAACGTTACTGAGAATCCAAGTATTTCACATCTCAATGCACAATAACCAAATCCAATCTAGAGTGTACATGAAAATACCCTAATAGGAGCAACCCCACATAGCTTGGCTTCCACTTGCTCTTTGGGTTTAGTCATTTCCGACAAAGGATAACAAAGTTCAAGTGAGAAAAACATCGTCTTAGAATGACAAAATACAAAGAAGGTTGAGATAACCAATAGTAGGGTAACCAACTATCGAGGATATAAAACGATCATATATGGAAATTAAGTCTTGTATACTTATCACCACTCATCGAATTCCAACTTGTACTATTTCTTAGTTAACAATAATAATAGACAAGTCAAGATAGTGTTAACTCAAAGTCAAGTCTCATGATTATTCTTAACTTTCGAAATAGTGACGAGTCTACTTTTTCGACGTTTAGTGCTAAGTACATACAAATAAATCGTTCCCATATAAGTGAATCTCGTTACAGAAATTAATTCATTTCCACAAACGAATCAAACCTTTTCTTTTAAAAACTTGAATTTGCGCTTGGCCTCAAGCATTAGCTTTAAAACACTTTGTTTATAGAGTTTACTGACTTCAAAACAACAATTTAAAAAGGATTTAATAACTTAAAACATCCTTATTACATTGATTAATTAACTTTCAACTTCATCACACAATTTGATTTTTGAATTTCAAATATCTTTAGATAATAAAAGGGGTAAACCACATCAACACCTTATTAGTTCAATTAATTAGTAAATTATAATTAATTAAATTGATAATTAATTAATTATCATTATCTAAATGAATAACAAAGTCAAAACATCCTTGTTATTTTGATAAATTCACTTAGAAACTTTATAAATTAAGCTGATTAATTAACTCCAATAACCTTTAACTAGAAAGGGTAAATCACCTTTTAAACATCATTAATTCAATTAATTAATAATTTAAATATAATTAATTAAATTAAATAAATAATTAATCAATTCTGATTATTTAAAAATGATTTAGTAACTATAAACATCAATAAAGGAAAGACTAATTAGAGTTAAAACAAGTTGATAAATTTTAAAAATCATTTATTAAAAAGATTTATTAATTTAAAAGCGTCCTTAGCAAATTGATTAATTAACTTTAATACATCATTATTGAATGATTAATTATTCTTAAACATCATTAAATAAAATGATTAATTAAATTTAAAGATCATTAAATAAAATGATTAATTAATTTAAACAATCATTAACCAGGTAATTGGTTAAATTCAAAACACATCGTTAACTAAGTAATTAGTTAACCTTAATCCTTATTGATTAAGTAATTAATTAAATTAAATAATCATTATTAATGGTTAATTACTTTTAAAAACATTGTTAATCAAAATCTTACTTAACTTGTAAAATAATTCCAAGCACGAACGAAACCAAACGGTTTCGATAAAAAGTGATTTTCTGAAAGTGTCGATATAGCGATTATCGCTATACAGGCAATTCGGCAAATAAAGTTATGATTGCAACCAAACATCATATAGCAATGGTTTATGCACAACACAAGGTAAATAATGATGATACAACATGTAATAAGTATTTATTAACGATTTTATTAACTTTAACTACCAACTTTTCATATAGTTAACGACATGCTTACTAAGTTTCAAATGCGACAACTTTTCAAAACATGAAACAAACAAATAAACAAACTACACTTCACATATACAACAAGAATTCATAGGCTATTAACATGAACATTAACATAATATAAACTTGTTTTAAGAAGGTGTAGTTTTACTCACCAAAAGTTATCCAAACTCTCGCTAACTTAGAGTATGACCTAGCACTTCCATTCCTAAGCAAAAGATGGAGTCTTGGACCCTTAATACACTAAGTTGGCTCGGCCTTGAAAGAAGAAGGAAGTGAAACTTGTTTTGATAAGGTGGAGTGACCTTGGATAATCATCACACTCTCAAAAATGAACCCAAAAATAGGCCATTTTACAACTGGCTTTTGGACCAGTTACTCTTGGATTTTGGAAATGTAGTGGGGTAAAGTTTTATAAAATTCTTTTCTCTATAATTTTAAAAAGATTGCTCAATTTTAAAGTGTAACGACCCAGAATTTTTGATAATTAAAATTCGAATATTTAGTTGATTTTAAAATATTAATAAATGAATTTAAGAAGTCGAATAATTTATTATTCGAATATTGGATTTAATCTGATAATTAAATCGATATATTTATAATTGAAATTCCAGAAATAATTGAAGTATGGGTTTAATGGGCTGGAAATGATTTATAAGGTTATATTAAATCATACTGGAGTTATAGAAAGGTTATAGAACTTTTAAAAATTGAATTTGGAGTTAATCTGTGAAAATTGAATATTTTAATATTTAATTATCGACTGAAAAATAGCTAATTTTCGAACAGTCTCAGAATTGAACGAGACCAGTTCCATTGGATCCGTAATAGTTAGTTATTATCGGATTTCAATTTTCGTAGCAATCGGGATTGTCGATTGTTCCTGGCAACTCGAAACGCATCGATATCTTTTTAATTTTTAAATCGTCGAGTTAAAATAGTCATTTTTCAAACGGTCTCGGATTTCGACGAAACCAGTTTCATCGGATCCGTAATGTGATATTATTGTAAGATTTCAAATTTCGTAATTTTTGGATTTACCGTTTGTCCGGGGGAAGCCAAAACGCCTCGAAATCGATTTAAATCGGTTTAATTTAAATTTATCGTTTTTTCTCCGTATCTCGCACAGATGTCCGAATTAGCTTCCGAAACACATTCCATTGCGTTCGGAACGCGGGGTAAACCTTAGAAACGTCAGCCGGCACGCTCGAATCGGAGTTCGATAAAATTCGATGAATAGTAAATCGTGAAATTTTCTATAAAAGCACCCCATTATTCACAAATTGCAACAAACCCTAGTTATCTCGTTCCAGCCGCCAGTGATAACTATCAATGGCCGAAATGCTTCTTTCTTCTTCCTTATTTTTCTTGCAATCCACTAACTAATTCACAAAACTTTCTAAACGAAAGTTGTAGAGCACAGTACGAGCTAGACATCCAACGGCTATGATCGTTTCTAGTGTTTTGGATCGACGGCAATTTCAGTTTGAAGCACCGAAGTTCGCGCACGTTTCTCGAGCTAAAGGAGAGACCGAGCTCCACCATGTCGCAGCCGTGGGAGGCTCTCATGGAGGCGGTTCGTATGGCGGTGGAGTGATGGGCTCTCGACGTTTGTAGGTGGTCGCGTCATTAGGGTTTTAGAGGCGGCTAGTGGGTTGTTTCGAACGAACGTGACCTGGGAGTTTTGAACGTGAGAAAGGAGAAGAAGATGGGTGGTCCAGATCTGGAAGAAGCTAATCCAACGGCCTTGGTTTCTTTGGTATAAAAAAAAAAGAGAATTGATTTGTATATATATTTATTCGTTAAAACTTAGAAATACTATAACTTTTTCATACGTGATCAGAAATTGACGAAACGAAAAGCGTTGGCTTCATTTTGTCGAACACTATGCGATGCTACTAGATTGAAAGCAATCAGGGTCAGTGAAAATTTTGAGTGAAATTAAACGTCCGTTTAATTTCATTCGAAATAAACGCTGGAATCAGAATTAAAATCAAGGTGAGATTATTTTCTCACTCAAATTGAAAAGTGGAATTTTCAGTTATTATTTGATTGACTGTTTGAATGTGCTATTAGATATTATAGGATATATATCTATATATAGCAGTATATACATATTGGCATATGTATATATTGGATTGATTGATTTCCCGCCTCGTATAGCGGATGAGACCCTATTGCGCCGTTAGTAAGCGGATTTATAAAAACCTATATACCGCGATAATTCCGTACTGGAGCGGAATTGGTATTGTGCTAACATCTGTGGATGCAGGGAAACAGGTTGGAGGGATCCAACTGGATTCCTCACTAGTAGTTATTTATTTACAGATATTGTGATATATTCTGTTATCATATGATGGTATATGATATTGACTGTTGTGATGGACTGATTGGTGTTGTTGCATCATCGGATTCAGTTTTGAAATGTAAAAATAACGACTTTTAATTTAAAAGGATTTTAAAGTGATTTTTGAAAATATACGTTTTATGGAATTTTTGAATCGATTTATAAACGTAAAATTTTAAAGTTACAAAAATTTATAGATTTGTGAAATATAACTGAAAAGTGATTTTTGGAATAAATAGTTGACTGATTTATGAAATGGTTTAAATTGAGATTTTTAAATTTCTGTAAACGGTTTATATAAAAGATTTATGAAATTGATATCTGCAAAAAATTAAGAATGTTGAAATTATAAAACGAGTTTTTATAAGTGTTAAAAATGAAATATTATGGAATCCGTAAGTGAATGAAATTTATAGATTTATAAATTGTGAAGTTGAAAATGAATGATAAGTTATTAACTTATAATATGGACTTGTGATATTTATATCGAGTATAACTCGAATTTGTTAATAAAGAAGATTTATAAATCGAAGTTGTTAGAAAATAGAAATGGAATTTATGAACGTTGTTTTATAAATCCGAGAATCAATCAAATTTGATGAATTTAATATAGAAGGTTGTTAAGGGAATTTTATCCACGATTTTGGATAGTGGATAATTCTTGAAATAGAATGTGTAGAAAATATTGAAAATTGGGTTAGTGAAGTATATTCACGATTTTGGACAGTGAATATATATTATTAAGTAAAAATGAATCTGGTCTTGGGAAAGTGATACTGAAATAGAATGAAAACGATTTAACGATGTTTTCAAAAGTGTTTAATATCGAGATCATAGATTTCAACATTTATTGTTGAAATAGACGTTTTCGAGAAATAAGGAAATGGTGGACTATAACACTGTTGTTATAGTAAATGATTTCCGAAAGGAAATGTTTTATATAGTATTGGGATTTATATATCTATCTAAATTTCGAATCCCTATACTAGTGATGTTGAGTCGTCGTAACGATGTTTTACGTAACATTCGTTTTGACTCAAATAAATGTGTTTAAAGAGAATGATTTCCTTAAAGAATGAATATATACTTAATATTGATTTAAGTATATCGAATATTTTCAAATGTTGAAAATAAATGATTTGTGAAATACTTATTTTTAAATAAGTATGGAAATGCTTTTCCAATATGAAATGAACTGTTTTGAGATTTTATCTTCAAAGATAAAATGAAATGTGGAAATTGATTTGAAAGTGTTTTAAAATGGTTAAGTGTGGAAATAATATATCTAGTAAAGATATTTTTGGGAAATTAAATAATTTGGGAAAATTATTTGGAATCTGATGATGTTGCGCATCTTTATTGATAGTTAAATAACCGACTATCAATAATTACCTTTAGATAGGTATTTGTTGTGAATTGGATGAAATTGAATGCCACACTTATTTTTGAATAAGCGCTCACTATTCGGGTTAGCCGGGAAAGGACCATGGGGTCGTATAACCCATTCCGAATATGTGATACGTCGTTATGAATTGCATTCGAAGACCGGTGTTGAAGACCGGATATTTTTGAAAACGGAAGGATTACCGTCGAGTTACTCTACATCGGCTGATCTCCGGTTTAGAGGTTTTATCATCCTTAGTGACGGGAAGTCCCGACGTGATTGAAAATTATCCGGATGTGCAAGGGCTTCGTGAGAAGTGCCTTCGGTTCTGTTCGATCCCGGAACAGACTTGTATGGATTGTGTGTCTGACATTACAATTTGAGATATAAAGCTGATTTCTTTCAAATACATTTCTGTTGGTGGCGGAGAATTTATTCTCTTAGCTTAACACCCTTCTCTGAGACGTACGAGCTCAGAGGTTATGTAGTTGAAATTTATCAGCAATATATCCCAATTTGGTAACGTGGCATACTGAGTGTTGCTGTGAAATGATCAGTGTTTGATCATTTGCGATATGATCATTTGTTTGATCTTATATCTTTGTGATCATAGGTTGATCATTTTGTTTGACCCGAAGCAGGGCTTTTTGAGAAAGCGTAGCTTTGTGGACGAGACTTCGTCGAGCCTCACACCTCGGAAATGGTCGAAACAGGAATGTTGCGGCAAGGTTATGAGGGTCGCGCCCTTTAGGGTATGTCATTTCCTTCTGGAAAGGGGTGGTATCATGGTATGGAGCCCAGATACTTACTCATGTGGATACACTTTCTTTATGATGTGTGATGTTGGATATCGAGCGCTCGGATAAAGGTCCCAAAGGACCGGGTGATGACATATTCGTGAGTTACCTGTTACAGGGGTAACCCGGCCTTGTTTGGCAGAGAGCAGTTTGTCTCTCGGGACGTCCAGCCAGAGGCGATCCTATTCGGCAGAAGGAAAGGAAGTTCCTTAGCCTGACCATTTGTTGGAAATCCATCTTCCAAATACGGAACTTGTACGGTATTAGTTGTAGAACCTGCCATTTACTTATGGTGGCGCCCCACTGTTTAGATGGTAGCTATAGTAGGCATAGTTCGAAATGTCTATGCTGGCTAAGATTAATATTATACTTTCGAATTGTTTTCCACTATGCACTAATAATAATAATTCAATGATTTGCGTAGTAAGCATGTTTGACTATCATAAGAAGAAATCTCCTCCAATTCTGCGTTTGCATTGTGTGTGTGGCGGGAGGTCTTATGGTAGTTTCATTTTCCAAAAGCATTGCGAATCTGTTTTATTTTCTTTGTGAAAATAACTGTTTTACGATCTCACACCAGTCACCATGACTGACTCGGAGTTTATTGTTCCCTTCTAAACTCTGGGTGCCCACCAATTTCCACACGGGCAGCCTAGAGTTATATTATCAGGATATTCTGGATATTCTGGAGCTTTGGAAGCAAGCTGGATGGCGAGACGTAGTATTTGTATCTGATATATTTATTCCGCTGTGTATTCTGTATGAGGACAAGTTATATAACTGTCCATTGTTGTATATTGACTCTGATGATTAATGTATGTATAAACTGATATAGTTCTTTGTTTTAAAAGACTAGTAATTATCTATTGTATATTGTTCCGCTGCGATATGTGAGATTCTGATATTGTTTCTGTTTCTGATGTTGTTCTTTTGTTTCTTCTTTCTCTTTTCTTCTATCTTTTCTTCTACCTCTTCTTTTAAAACCCTAATGGTTCGGTTTTTCGTTCACCTTGAGTAAATAGATGGAGATTAGTGTCTATTCAAGGGGTACGGAAAAGCGGGTTATTACATTTGGTATCAGAGCATATGGTTAAGCGACAACCCTGCTCTGTTGGGTGTTACTCATTAGAGATAGAGTCAGTAGTACTCTAGAACGAGTTGAGTGTAATAATAGATACGAGTGTGTATTTGTTAGTGAATATAAAATTGTTTTATATTGTGATGATTGGTTTGTTGAGTGGTATATGGATTCTGGTCGGTATTGTCCGTACAACTCTATCGATAGGGATCTCTAAACACTTATATAGAACAATTCGGCACGATATTGTTTTAAAATTGGGTAAATGAAATAATTTTACCATGATTATATTTTGTATATAAAGAAATAATTTTTCAGAATTATTAAAGTATATATATGGATTGGTTGTTTGGTTGTTAAAATGTATACATATACAAGTTAATTAAAATTGTTTGAATAAGTTGAATTAAAACAACAATTGTGAAAGAGAAAAATATATAAGAGAATGAATTATAAATATGGAGTTATAATTGATATGATTTACAATGATAAAATAATCTTATATATAAATAGTGAAATTACAAAAGTAAAATATTTGTAATGAGATTTATAAATCAAGGAAATTTTTGAAAGAATTTAAGCACTGATTTCACTATTGTTGCTGGGAAATAATAAGGGTGATGACTGCAGCATCATCAGTATCATTTTCGAGTTTCTGTGTGATTGATTTGCTACCATAGTAAATTGGAAATTGAGGTTTTGTTGTGATAAACAAATTTGAAAATTAAAGTCCAAATTTAAATATGGTAAATATAAGTGAAATAAGATTTATACTTATGATATGAGATAATAAATTTAACTTTGGTAAAGTTAATGAATTTGAGTAGCATAATGAAATATGATGTGAAATTTAACTAAAAGAAAGTCAAATGTGATATAAATTGGGATGATTGATGAAATTTGACCTTGGTAAAAGTTAAATAGGATTAAAAATTTGAATTTGGATTTATAAGTGAAAACTTGAGTTAAGTTAAACAAATGATGTTTAATTGGAATATAACTTAAGTAATGTTGAAGTGAAGTTTATTTTGATATCAAAGAAATTAATAAAGTGAATTTATTAAATGAAGGTGAACTTGAGTTATATAAAATTCAATTTTATTTGTTAAAATGAATTAGCAATTGAATTAATAAATGGATTGAATGTCAATCAATTGAATATAAATAATTGATATGAAGCAATGAATATAAGTGTTAATTCATTAGAAGCTAAAGGAATTGAATAATTGAATGGAAATCAATTTAATATCAACAAATTGAAACTTAAAGTGTTGAACCAAATTGAATGTAAAGAAATGTAAATTGAATAAATTTGGTTATGATTGGTTATACATTGGTTGTTAGATTGATTGTTAGTTGATTTCGTGTAATTCATTAAGGGTTAATGAAATTGAATCGACAAATTGGAAGCAAAGTGATTAAATTCAAATTGATAATATGTAAATTTGAATGGAAATGAATTTGATTCAAATTGAAAATGAACCAACATGAATGTAAATTAGTGAATGTAAACTAATTGGAAACAAATGAATGAATGTTAGTTAAATCCAATATTAGCAAATCAAATGTGAGTAAATTGAAAACCAATTCATTGAATGTTAATGAGAAATAAAAGTAAACTGATTTGGTTATGAATTGGTTGGATGATTGTTGGATGTTTATTGGATGATGATGGTTTGATGGTTGCATTGTTGCTTCTGAATGCATTTGTTGTTTGTTGCATTTGCTATGTTGACATATGTAGTTATTATGTTGCTATATGATGTATATTGACTATATTTTCATATCTACATGTTCTCATATGGTTCGTTGAGTATTTAGTAGGTGCGGATGGCGTTGCTTCGCATTTGGAGCTCGCTTTCGCGCTATATTAGCCGTATACGCTCGCTAAATAAATAATAAGGTACATATCTCGGATTAAATATCGTACTTTTACATTTTTTCCCTACAGGATGCCTCATCACTTGATGGGATGTATATTTGTGATATATATACACTGTCATTTTTTTTTTCGGATCGAGCCGCGCAAAGGAGACGCTGGCGAAATTTTCTGAAAATTTAAGGCGTTAGAATATTTTAGAGAAATTTGGAAATTTTGAGAACTAAGTTATGATTTGAAAACTTAGTAAAGATTTTGTGAGAAGTTAACTATGAATTTTGGAGAAGTTAAACACTTAACAGATTTGAAAATCTAATTTGAACGGTTTGTTTTGGAAAGTTAACGGATTTTGTATCTTCTTCCTAACTTGTAATTTCGAGGACGAAATTCTTTTAAGGGGGGAAGTCTGTAACGACCCAGAATTTTTGATAATTAAAATTCGAATATTTAGTTGATTTTAAAATATTAATAAATGAATTTAAGAAGTCGAATAATTTATTATTCGAATATTGGATTTAATCTGATAATTAAATCGATATATTTATAATTGAAATTCCAGAAATAATTGAAGTATGGGTTTAATGGGCTGGAAATGATTTATAAGGTTATATTAAATCATACTGGAGTTATAGAAAGGTTATAGAACTTTTAAAAATTGAATTTGGAGTTAATCTGTGAAAATTGAATATTTTAATATTTAATTATCGACTGAAAAATAGCTAATTTTCGAACAGTCTCAGAATTGAACGAGACCAGTTCCATTGGATCCGTAATAGTTAGTTATTATCGGATTTCAATTTTCGTAGCAATCGGGATTGTCGATTGTTCCTGGAAACTCGAAACGCATCGATATCTTTTTAATTTTTAAATCGTCGAGTTAAAATAGTCATTTTTCAAACGGTCTCGGATTTCGACGAAACCAGTTTCATCGGATCCGTAATGTGATATTATTGTAAGATTTCAAATTTCGTAATTTTTGGATTTACCGTTTGTCCGGGGGAAGCCAAAACGCCTCGAAATCGATTTAAATCGGTTTAATTTAAATTTATCGTTTTTTCTCCGTATCTCGCACAGATGTCCGAATTAGCTTCCGAAACACATTCCATTGCGTTCGGAACGCGGGGTAAACCTTAGAAACGTCAGCCGGCACGCTCGAATCGGAGTTCGATAAAATTCGATGAATAGTAAATCGTGAAATTTTCTATAAAAGCACCCCATTATTCACAAATTGCAACAAACCCTAGTTATCTCGTTCCAGCCGCCAGTGATAACTATCAATGGCCGAAATGCTTCTTTCTTCTTCCTTATTTTTCTTGCAATCCACTAACTAATTCACAAAACTTTCTAAACGAAAGTTGTAGAGCACAGTACGAGCTAGACATCCAACGGCTATGATCGTTTCTAGTGTTTTGGATCGACGGCAATTTCAGTTTGAAGCACCGAAGTTCGCGCACGTTTCTCGAGCTAAAGGAGAGACCGAGCTCCACCATGTCGCAGCCGTGGGAGGCTCTCATGGAGGCGGTTCGTATGGCGGTGGAGTGATGGGCTCTCGACGTTTGTAGGTGGTCGCGTCATTAGGGTTTTAGAGGCGGCTAGTGGGTTGTTTCGAACGAACGTGACCTGGGAGTTTTGAACGTGAGAAAGGAGAAGAAGATGGGTGGTCCAGATCTGGAAGAAGCTAATCCAACGGCCTTGGTTTCTTTGGTATAAAAAAAAAAGAGAATTGATTTGTATATATATTTATTCGTTAAAACTTAGAAATACTATAACTTTTTCATACGTGATCAGAAATTGACGAAACGAAAAGCGTTGGCTTCATTTTGTCGAACACTATGCGATGCTACTGGATTGAAAGCAATCAGGGTCAGTGAAAATTTTGAGTGAAATTAAACGTCCGTTTAATTTCATTCGAAATAAACGCTGGAATCAGAATTAAAATCAAGGTGAGATTATTTTCTCACTCAAATTGAAAAGTGGAATTTTCAGTTATTATTTGATTGACTGTTTGAATGTGCTATTAGATATTATAGGATATATATCTATATATAGCAGTATATACATATTGGCATATGTATATATTGGATTGATTGATTTCCCGCCTCGTATAGCGGATGAGACCCTATTGCGCCGTTAGTAAGCGGATTTATAAAAACCTATATACCGCGATAATTCCGTACTGGAGCGGAATTGGTATTGTGCTAACATCTGTGGATGCAGGGAAACAGGTTGGAGGGATCCAACTGGATTCCTCACTAGTAGTTATTTATTTACAGATATTGTGATATATTCTGTTATCATATGATGGTATATGATATTGACTGTTGTGATGGACTGATTGGTGTTGTTGCATCATCGGATTCAGTTTTGAAATGTAAAAATAACGACTTTTAATTTAAAAGGATTTTAAAGTGATTTTTGAAAATATACGTTTTATGGAATTTTTGAATCGATTTATAAACGTAAAATTTTAAAGTTACAAAAATTTATAGATTTGTGAAATATAACTGAAAAGTGATTTTTGGAATAAATAGTTGACTGATTTATGAAATGGTTTAAATTGAGATTTTTAAATTTCTGTAAACGGTTTATATAAAAGATTTATGAAATTGATATCTGCAAAAAATTAAGAATGTTGAAATTATAAAACGAGTTTTTATAAGTGTTAAAAATGAAATATTATGGAATCCGTAAGTGAATGAAATTTATAGATTTATAAATTGTGAAGTTGAAAATGAATGATAAGTTATTAACTTATAATATGGACTTGTGATATTTATATCGAGTATAACTCGAATTTGTTAATAAAGAAGATTTATAAATCGAAGTTGTTAGAAAATAGAAATGGAATTTATGAACGTTGTTTTATAAATCCGAGAATCAATCAAATTTGATGAATTTAATATAGAAGGTTGTTAAGGGAATTTTATCCATGATTTTGGATAGTGGATAATTCTTGAAATAGAATGTGTAGAAAATATTGAAAATTGGGTTAGTGAAGTATATTCACGATTTTGGACAGTGAATATATATTATTAAGTAAAAATGAATCTGGTCTTGGGAAAGTGATACTGAAATAGAATGAAAACGATTTAACGATGTTTTCAAAAGTGTTTAATATCGAGATCATAGATTTCAACATTTATTGTTGAAATAGACGTTTTCGAGAAATAAGGAAATGGTGGACTATAACACTGTTGTTATAGTAAATGATTTCCGAAAGGAAATGTTTTATATAGTATTGGGATTTATATATCTATCTAAATTTCGAATCCCTATACTAGTGATGTTGAGTCGTCGTAACGATGTTTTACGTAACATTCGTTTTGACTCAAATAAATGTGTTTAAAGAGAATGATTTCCTTAAAGAATGAATATATACTTAATATTGATTTAAGTATATCGAATATTTTCAAATGTTGAAAATAAATGATTTGTGAAATACTTATTTTTAAATAAGTATGGAAATGCTTTTCCAATATGAAATGAACTGTTTTGAGATTTTATCTTCAAAGATAAAATGAAATGTGGAAATTGATTTGAAAGTGTTTTCAAATGGTTAAGTGTGGAAATAATATATCTAGTAAAGATATTTTTGGGAAATTAAATAATTTGGGAAAATTATTTGGAATCTGATGATGTTGCGCATCTTTATTGATAGTTAAATAACCGACTATCAATAATTACCTTTAGATAGGTATTTGTTGTGAATTGGATGAAATTGAATGCCACACTTATTTTTGAATAAGCGCTCACTATTCGGGTTAGCCGGGAAAGGACCATGGGGTCGTATAACCCATTCCGAATATGTGATACGTCGTTATGAATTGCATTCGAAGACCGGTGTTGAAGACCGGATATTTTTGAAAACGGAAGGATTACCGTCGAGTTACTCTACATCGGCTGATCTCCGGTTTAGAGGTTTTATCATCCTTAGTGATGAGAAGTCCCGACGTGATTGAAAATTATCCGGATGTGCAAGGGCTTCGTGAGAAGTGCCTTCGGTTCTGTTCGATCCCGGAACAGACTTGTATGGATTGTGTGTCTGACATTACAATTTGAGATATAAAGCTGATTTCTTTCAAATACATTTCTGTTGGTGGCGGAGAATTTATTCTCTTAGCTTAACACCCTTCTCTGAGACGTACGAGCTCAGAGGTTATGTAGTTGAAATTTATCAGCAATATATCCCAATTTGGTAACGTGGCATACTGAGTGTTGCTGTGAAATGATCAGTGTTTGATCATTTGCGATATGATCATTTGTTTGATCTTATATCTTTGTGATCATAGGTTGATCATTTTGTTTGACCCGAAGCAGGGCTTTTTGAGAAAGCGTAGCTTTGTGGACGAGACTTCGTCGAGCCTCACACCTCGGAAATGGTCGAAACAGGAATGTTGCGGCAAGGTTATGAGGGTCGCGCCCTTTAGGGTATGTCATTTCCTTCTGGAAAGGGGTGGTATCATGGTATGGAGCCCAGATACTTACTCATGTGGATACACTTTCTTTATGATGTGTGATGTTGGATATCGAGCGCTCGGATAAAGGTCCCAAAGGACCGGGTGATGACATATTCGTGAGTTACCTGTTACAGGGGTAACCCGGCCTTGTTTGGCAGAGAGCAGTTTGTCTCTCGGGACGTCCAGCCAGAGGCGATCCTATTCGGCAGAAGGAAAGGAAGTTCCTTAGCCTGACCATTTGTTGGAAATCCATCTTCCAAATACGGAACTTGTACGGTATTAGTTGTAGAACCTGCCATTTACTTATGGTGGCGCCCCACTGTTTAGATGGTAGCTATAGTAGGCATAGTTCGAAATGTCTATGCTGGCTAAGATTAATATTATACTTTCGAATTGTTTTCCACTATGCACTAATAATAATAATTCAATGATTTGCGTAGTAAGCATGTTTGACTATCATAAGAAGAAATCTCCTCCAATTCTGCGTTTGCATTGTGTGTGTGGCGGGAGGTCTTATGGTAGTTTCATTTTCCAAAAGCATTGCGAATCTGTTTTATTTTCTTTGTGAAAATAACTGTTTTACGATCTCACACCAGTCACCATGACTGACTCGGAGTTTATTGTTCCCTTCTAAACTCTGGGTGCCCACCAATTTCCACACGGGCAGCCTAGAGTTATATTATCAGGATATTCTGGATATTCTGGAGCTTTGGAAGCAAGCTGGATGGCGAGACGTAGTATTTGTATCTGATATATTTATTCCGCTGTGTATTCTGTATGAGGACAAGTTATATAACTGTCCATTGTTGTATATTGACTCTGATGATTAATGTATGTATAAACTGATATAGTTCTTTGTTTTAAAAGACTAGTAATTATCTATTGTATATTGTTCCGCTGCGATATGTGAGATTCTGATATTGTTTCTGTTTCTGATGTTGTTCTTTTGTTTCTTCTTTCTCTTTTCTTCTATCTTTTCTTCTACCTCTTCTTTTAAAACCCTAATGGTTCGGTTTTTCGTTCACCTTGAGTAAATAGATGGAGATTAGTGTCTATTCAAGGGGTACGGAAAAGCGGGTTATTACATAAAGAAGATATGGTCAAAAGAAAAGGAACCATTTTCGGACTTAAAATTTTAGGTCCAAAAATGCTCTATAAACAATTGATATTTTGACATAACTATGTTTGAAATTTGAAGAAGTGATCAAGATGAAAGTTGTTGCCACTGTAATTTTCTATGATTTGAAAAAATGAAATGCTCCATTTATTAAGTTTTGAGAAAGACACGGCGGAAGTAAAAGAGGTGAAATTGAAGAAGTGAAAGAGGTATTTATAAGCAAAAGAATAAAGGGAACTACCTAAATGCCCTTGTCCTTTACCCTCCACTACCCTCTTCCTACCTCACCTAGCCTCCTTGACCTTATTTTCTTGAGCCACCTTCTTGTCCCCCTCCCTTTATTTCATGAAAAAACATGTTTATGTTGGATCATAGGTTTTGAGTGCTGACAAGATACAATAATTCACGAATCTACGACCACGACAACATCTGGACTTACTGACCCAAAATATTGGTTCGTCATGTTATATATCTTAGCTAGAGTCAATAAGTATATATAGAGTTTAGTTTAGAGCTTTGTTAAATCTTTCCTCAAGGTTCATCATTCACAAATTCATAAAAACTTGCATTCGTTTTATATATTTCATATACATACACAAATAGTTTTATTGCACAGAAATAACAACACTCGGTCGACTGACCTACTATAAACAGTTGACCGAGTTTGTATAAATTTTGTTTAAACCACTGACCAGTCGACTAAACACACCAGGTCAGTCGACTGAGTCTGTGCAAATTTTTGTGCACGTTTTGAATTCAGTCGACTGGCCAAGCATGTCCAGTCGACTGAAAACTGCAACCGCCAACTTTTTGAATAGACGCTTCTTTTGTTCAAGAGTTATCTTCTTCCTGGATGGATGCATCTCTTAGCTATTAACATATGCCTATTACCAGAAGCCATAACTCTTTATACACTATATAAACACTCAAGAATCATTGATCAAATAACCTAATTTTCTAATCTCTCTTGATCTATAGTGCTTTGCAATCTTGAGTTCATTATTCACAAACTCTCATACGATCATTGCTTACCAATTCACTTCTATATGCTTCAAGCAATATTAATCTTCCTAATCTTCATACACACACAATTATACACATCAATCTTTAGGAAAAGATTATAGGAAGGGTGTACTACAAGTGACAAATCCGTATTATTCTGAACACACAAAGTCAAGTTAAATCGAGTCTGTAAGAAAGTCCTGTTCGGTTGCTAAGGCGGTCTAGTCCTGTTCTGTTGCTCAGGCGGTCAAGTCATGTTCGGTTGCTCAGGCGGTGTATTACTTATTCCTTCGGGTTAAGTGAGGATTTCTAGCTATAATTCCAGAATGAGTCTGGGACTGGACGTAGAACGGGAGTTCGAACCAGTATAAATATCTCTGGTGTCATTTTACTATTTACTTTTATTTTTATTCCGCACTAGTTATTTATTATATTCCATATTACTCGATCTTATAGCACAGTCACTTTCATTTGGTATCGGACCAAGACCATCAAATAACCGTAACATAGTTATCTGATTTTTTTTTAATATGGAAAACAACACCAGCACTGTAACTAATACTGCCTCTCTAGAAGGTCAATCTACTACACGACCGCCTCTATTTAATGGAATGAACTATAACTACTAGAATGAGAATCTATATACAAGCAAGTAGTTATGAAACCTGGAACATTATGCAATCTGAATATACTATTCCTACTACTGAATATTCAGCATGGTCTAACACACAAAAATTAGACGCTACTACAGATGCTAAAGCTATGAATATGTTATATTGTGCATTAGACAAAAATGAATTTAATATAATAAGCATGTGTAAAAATGCTCATTAAATTTGGCATACACTTAAAATTACACATGAAGGTACTAACATAGTAAAACAGAGTGGAATTTCTATGCTCAAAAATCAGTTCCAGAATTTTAAAATGAAGCAATATGAGACTATAAATGAAATGTACTCTAGATTTCAAGATATATATCATTCTTTGATAGCATTAGGAGAAACTTATATAGATTTTGATATTGTTTCAAAAATCCTCAACTCACTAACGGATGAGTGGGAATGAAAAGTCTTAGCAATCGAAGAAGCTAACGACATTTCGACCATTAAACTGGAGGAGTTGATTGGAAATCTAATGTCTTATGAAGTTAATCTCCAGGCAGAACGAGTACAAGCTCAAGAGAAGAATATAGCATTCCAGATAGAAAAGGATGAATCAGATTCAGATGAAGAAGATATGGCGTTCATTACTAAAAATTTCAAAAGATTGTTGAAATTTAGAAAGAGCAACAAATTCAGAAATAACGAGAACAATTTCAATAACAATAACAACACCAACAAACCATCATCATCTGCTCTAGAATGTTATGAATGTCATAAGAAAAGCCACATCAAGAAAGACTGTCCTGAGAAAAAGAAAGACAAACATAAGCACAAGAAAGACAGATTCAAGAAAAAAGCTTTCTCTATCACTTGGGACGATTCATAATCATCTTCATCATCAGATAGTGACTCAGACAATGATACAGAACAAGCCAATGTATGTTTTATGGCCACAAAAGATGAGGTGAGTGATCTAACTTTTGATGATCTATTAGAAATAAACTCAAATTTACTTGATATGCTAAAAGACATCAAAAGAAAATATAAAGAATCCCTTGAAAAACCGAATAGAACTAAAATTGAAGTAGATACGCTAAGAGATGAGAAACAAATCTTAGAAGAAGAACTTGAGGTTACTCAAGAATTTTGTTCTAATATAACATCTCAACTTTCTATGTTAAGTCAAGAGATAGAAACACAGAAAGAAAAGAATGACGCACTATTAATTGAAAATCATGATCTTAAAGAAAATTTCAAGATTTTAGAATTAGATAACTCTAGCCTTAAAACAAAGTTAGAAAATTTACTAAAAATGTCTCTAATTTTAATAAAGGAAGAGAAAATCTTTCAAAAATTATAGAAAATTCTCAAACTACTTCAAATAAAAAGGACTAGGATATAAGCAATCCTCTAAAATTATTCCAAAGAAAAATAATTCTTCATATAAAAGGAATAATAAAGTTGAGAAACCAAATTCAAAATTTTCAAATTTTACTAAATCAATTAAAATTTGGGTTTCTAAAACAAATAACTATATGATTAGAAATAAATATGTAAAATCTTTTATAAAAACTATTCATAAAAACAAAGATTTTATTTTCAAAAGGAATTCTGAACCCACTTGGGTTTGGCTTCCTAAGATCCAACTCTTAGGACCCAAAATAAAATGGTGGGTACCAATGTTATTTCTGTATTTTGCAGGTACCACCTAAAAAGAGAGGAAAATGGATACTAGACAATGGTTGCTCAAAACACATGACAGGAAACAAAGGGACGCTAACTAATATTATCTACTCAGATGAAGGTTCTGTCACATTTGGAGATAATTCCAAAGGATATTTCATCGGCAAAGGCGATGTGAGCAAATAGCAGTATATCTAATTTACCTCTTATTACAGATATTTTATTAGCTAAAAATTTGAAGCATAATTTACGTAGTATCAGCCAATTGTGTGACAAAGGATTCAATATTTCTTTTTCTGAAAATAAATGTAGCATTTTTATCGAAATAAAAATCTTATTTTTGAAGGTTTTAGAGATAAAAATATATATGTTTTAAATATAAATGTAAATTACAATACAAATATGTGTTTAATAGTCAAAGAAAATGATTCTTGGTTATGGCACAAAAGATTTTTTCATATTAATCTCAAAGCTATAAATAACTTATCTAAAAATGATTTAGTTAAAGGTTTACCAAAAATGAATTTTAAAGCAAACAATATTTGTGATGCTTGTCGATTAGGAAAATTATCAAAATCATCCTTCAAATCAAAGAAAAATATTTCTATTGTACAACCACTAGAACTATTGCATTTGGATCTCTTTGGTCCAACTCAAGTTCAATCTATAAACCATAGTAAATATGTGTTTGTTATAGTAAATGATTTTTCAAGATATACTTGGACTATTTTACTGAAAAAATTAAAGTGATACTTTTGAAAATTTCAAGAATTTTGCAAAGAGAATTCAAAATCTCAAAAATTGAAAAATTAAAAATATTAGAAGTGATCATGGAGGTGAATTTGGAAGTGAAACTTTTGAACATTTTTGTAATAAAAAGGGAATTTATCATAATTTTTCTTTTCCTAGAATACCACAACAAAATGGAGTGGTTGAAAGGAAAAATAGAACGTTACAAGAATGTGCAAGAACTTTATTAAATGGAAGCACATTACCAAAACATTTCTGGACAGAAGCTGTAGCAACTGATTGCTATGTTCTGAATCGTGTTTCCATCCGACCTTTAACAAAACACACTCCATATGAACTTTTTCGTCATAGAAAACCGAACATTTCTTATTTTAAAACTATTAGTTCAAAATGTTTTATTTTAAATACAAAATATTAGCTTGGAAAATTCGATCCAAAATCCGATGAAGGAATCTTCGTAGGATATTCAAAACGAAGCAAAGCTTATCGAATTTTTAATAAAAGAACAAAACAATCGAAGAAACACTTCATTTTTCATTCGATGATAATTTCAAATTTAATAAAATTTTTGAGGATGATGAAGTTGTACCTAAGATAGTCACAAATACGGTTACTCAAAATAATTTTGAAGAAGATGAAAACATTATTCATAATTTTGAAGAAGATGAAAACATTATTCATAATGAAAATGAATTAAGATCTCCTCCTAGGACTTTACGAGATCATCCAGTAGAAAATGTCATAGGAGAAATTGATTCACGTGTTAGAACAAGAAATCAACTTAATCAAATGGGCCATGTAGCATTTCTTTCTAATATTGAACCTAAAAATGCAAAAGAAGCCTCTACTAATGACTAGTGAATTATAGCTATGCAAGAAGAGCTAAACTAATTCGAACGAAACGAAGTTTGGGAACTAGTTCCTATACCGAGTGATCCAGTCATTGGTACTAAATGGATCTTCAAAAATAAAGCAGATGAACAAGGTAATATAACTAGGAATAAAGCTAGATTAGTTGCACAAGGATATAATCAAGAACAAGGAATTGACTATGAAGAAACATTTTCTCCAGTCGCACGACTTGAAGCAAAACGTATCTTACTGGCCTTTGCATGTTTTCATAATTTCAAACTTTATCAAATGGATGTTAAAAGTGCTTTTTAAAATAGTTATATAAAAGAAAATGTTTTTGTTGAACAACCTCCTTTATTCACACGTGAAAAATTTCCAGACCACGTCTATAAACTTAAGAAAGCCTTATACGGTCTAAAACAAGTACCCCGTGCTTGGTATGAACGTATTAAAAGCTATCTAATAGATTCTGGTTTTGAAATTGGGAAGGTTGATCAAACTCTTTTTATTAAAATAACTAAAAAGGATATTTTAGTTATTCAAATTTATGTAGAAGATATTATTTTTGGTTCTACAAATGAAAAGTTATGTCAGGAATTTTCTAAAATAATGACCAAAGAATTTGAAATGTCACATATGGGAGAATTATCTTATTTTCTTGGTTTACAGATTAAACAATTAGAAAATGGAATTTTTATTAATTAAGAAAAATATTTTAATAATCCGATTAAACGCTTTGGTATGGATAATACTTCTACCAAACCAACTCCAATGAGTACAACGATACATCTCTATAGAGATGAAGATGGCAAAAATGTCGACCAAAAATTATATCGAAGTATAATTAGATCATTACTTTATCTAACTACTAGTAGACTTGACATAATGATGAGTGTATGTTTATGTGCTTGATTTCAAGCAAATCCTAAAGAATCACATATGCGAGCAGTAAAACGAATATTGCGTTATCTAAGCAAAACCAAAGATTTTGGACTTTTCTATCAGAAAGAATGTCCTTTCGAGTTAGTTTCATATAGTGACACTGACTTTGGAGGATGTCAGACGGATCGAAAAAGTACTAGTGGGACTTGTCACTTCATTGGACAATCCTTAGTCTCTTGGTTTAGCAAGAAACAAGATTGTGTTTCACTTTCGACTTGTGAGGCAAAATACATTTCTGCTGCCTTAGCATGTGCTCAAGTCATCTACATGCAACAAACAATTCAAGATTTTGGTATAAATTTATCTAAATCTACTATTTTATGTGATAATACAAGTGTTATAAACTTATCTAAAAATCCTGTCAATCACTCACGAACTAAACATATTGACATACGTCACCATTTTCTTCGTGATAATATTGAAAAGGATTTAGTTAGGTTGGAATTTGTATCCTCTGAAAATCAACTGGATAATATATTTACAAAACCTTTGAATGAAAATATTTTTGTTAAACTAAGAAGAGAATCAGGAATTATTTCATTAAAAGATTTATAATAATTTTTTTTTATCAAAATTTTTTTTATGCAATTTGACACACTTGAATTTGTGATCTCTAGCATCAGCGGGTCCTTTCGACTCTCAAATTAGAGGATGGCTCCATAATGAAAAAGTGGCACAACGTTTCGACAAGATGAAAAACTCCCGCATTTTCGAAGGATCATTTATTAAGTTCCCCAATTCCACTCCTTATGCAATTCAAGAATTAGCTCGTCGAAGCGGAATAAAGTCTCCCATTGACTACGCTGCAAACAACAACAAGATCAATCATCTACTCGTCAAGCTCTTCTATGCCAACTTGAATCTCGACCACCACGTCATTTCAAACCCAAATGATGCAATTTGGACTGTGGTATAAAAAAATTCCTTCTTCTTCAACGTCTTGCTAGAATTCTTATTTGCCCGAATGAAGGAGAAGAGTTGAGCGAAATAGCCTTTAACTTAACATGGAAACTCGAGATCGTGTAGTGCTACGACCCAAAGCTCACATCATGCACCGTGCGCTTACCCACACCATCAACCCTAGGACCGGAAGTTATGAGAAGGTATATCGGAGAGATTTTCAATCCTTGTATGCTATTAGGGGAAGTCGACGAGTAAATTGGGTTAAAGTCATCTTGGATGAATTTCAAACATTCAACCATAGTCGGATGCGAACGATACACTATGGTGCATACATTATGCACATTCTCAAACATTTCGACGTTCATTTTGTCGACTCTGGATGCTCAACCATAGGCTCCTTAAACACAAAGATGCTTAGCCTAATGAATCTGCCAAAACAATACCTTGACCACTCCATCATCACTTACGAACATTGGCTTGAAAACCAAGCCTTCGGTCAAGCTCAACCCTCCACTCGTCAACAAACTCCTCATATTCAAGCCTCCTCATCATCCCAACCTCCTCTACCTAAACGGGAAGTCTATGAGATTCAAGAAGTGGATCCTCAAGCAAGGCCACAACAAGCCGTATCTATCATCTCTCGTAACCAAAGACTCCTTGATCAATGACTATCTCGGGTAGAAATCAAGTGTTTCTAGAGTTGATAAAAACGTCACCAGGGTCAACAAAAAGCTCAATCGTATTAAAAGTTTTCTCAACAATATTTGGGAAGCGATCACGTGCTCCCAACCTTCTTCAACCTCTGTTCATGTGCCTACCTCTCATGGGAAACGACTAGCGGAGCAGTTCACGTGGTCTACTTCGAATGAAGAACAAGAAGAGGAAGAAGGCGAAGAAGTTGGTGACGAATCCGGCGACAAGGAAACTGAAGGTGATGAAGAGAGCTCAAATGAAGGAAGCATCGATGATGAGTAAGGATTTTTTTTAAAATGCTCTTGTTATCTTCAACTTCTATGTTATTCTACTTTCAAACAATATCTGTTTGACGCCATGTTATATGTGGTATTTTTCTAATTTTGACTATGTAACTTTTCAACTCTATGCCCTATAATTATGTAGTTGTGTACTCTTGTTCTTGTGTAATATGTTTGATGTGTTTCTGTGTTATATATGCTATGTTTTTTATTATGTAGATGTGTTTCCGTGTTATATTGCTCGTATTTTAATATTCTCTACTTTGAGTGCTCTCCTTTTTGTCGACGACAAAGGAGGAGAAAATATAAATTATTGACATGAAATATAGCATAGATTCAGAGGGAGAATACTATATCAAAGTTGCAGGTATATATTCAGGGGGAGAGATAAATCAACAAAGCTTATAGAACATTCGCTCGTAGCAAATGGAGTTGTCATCATCAAAAAGGGAGAGAATGATGGATCATAGGTTTTGAGTGCTGACAAGATACAATAATTCACAAATCTACGACTAAGACAACATCTAGACTTATAGACTCAAAATATTGGTTCGTCTTGTTATATATCTTAGCTAGAGTCAATAAGTATATATAGAGTTTAGTTTAGAGCTTTGTTAAAATCTTTCCTCAAGGTTAATCACTCACAAATTCATATAAAACTTGCATTCGTTTTATATATTTCATACACACACAAATAGTTTTATTGCACACAAAAAACAGCACTCAGTCGACTGACCTACTGTAAACAGTCGACTGACCTACTGTAAACAGTCGACTGAGTCTGTATAAATTTTTTTTTAAAACCACTGACCAGTCGACTGAGTCTGTGCAAATTTTTGTGCATGTTTTGAATTCAGTCGACTGACCAAGCATGTCCAGTCGACTGAAAACTACAACTGCCAACTTTTTGAATAGACACTTCTTTTGATCAAGAGTTATCTTCTTCCTGGATGGATGCATCTCTTAGCTATTAACAGATACCTATTATCAGAAGTTATAACTCTTTATACACTATATAAACACTCAAGAATCATTGATCAAATTACCTAATTTTCTAATCTCTCTTGATCTATAGTGCTTTGCAATCTTAAGTTCATTATACACAAACTCTCATACGATCATTGCTTACCAATTCACTTCTATATTCTTCAAGCAATATTAATCTTCCTAATCTTCATACACACACAATAATACACATCAATCTTGAGGAAAGATTATAGGAAGGGTGTACTACAAGTGACAAATACGTGTTATTCAGAACACACAAAGTCAAGTTAAATCGAGTCTGTAAGAAAGTCTTGTTCGGTTTCTCAGGCGGTCAAGTCCTGTTCAGTTACTCAAGCGGTGTAATGCTTATTCCTCCGGGTTAAGTGAGGGTTGCTACCTATAATTCCAGAAGGAGTCTGGGACTAGACGTAGAACGAGAGTTCGAACCAGTATAAAAATCTCTGGTGTCATTTTACTATTTACTTTTATTTTTATTCCACACTAGTTATTTATTATATCCCATATTACTCGATCCTATAGCACGGTCACTTTCAATTTAAACATGTTTGGTACTTAGTTGCCAAAATGTCAAATCATGTCTCTTAAGACATCTTTTAGAATATACATGTATATACTTAAGTATACATACTATGTATATACCAATATATCCTAACTAATTTACATTATCAACAATTTAAATGTTGTTTCAAATATAAACAAGGATCACAACGTTTCAAACAACTTTTATACGATTAAACGTCGAAAATTCGGAAAACAGTTTCCAGTCACGTTTTCGAATTTTTTTTAACTAAATATTTTTATAAACTAATTTCAGAAACTATTTTATCTTCAATATTTATTATTTAAAAGATTTTTTATTTTAATTATAAATCTCATTATTTAAAAATTTAAAGTTAATTAAATATTCAGAAATTAATATGGTGGAATTCTGGGTCGTTACAGAAAATAATCTAGTCTTACTTGAAACAGAAAAAATAACTTGCATCAATCAAATATAAAAAACACATAAAATTAACCGTTGTTACTAATTTCAAATTCTACTTGTGGTTTATCCTTGCATTATTTTAACTAACATGTTAACCTCGCTCTATAAGCCATTAAATACGCTATTTTAATTATGCCTAAACAAACTATCTTTCAACCATTGTCCATTTGGTTACATAGTTTATTCTTCACTATCTTCATCCTAGAAAATTCCCACTTTACCGAATTGGTTCTACTATGCAAAATCAAACCTCTTTTGATACCATTATAGTCATTCTTATATGTATATGTGACTTATGTGCATGTGGTATGCACATAATAAAGAAAAACAAGTTAATACCATGACAATCGTACAAGTTACATGTATGGATCATGTGCTAGTATAATACTAAAATTCACATGCTCTACACTATTACAAGATCCTATCGTTGCAGCCATTCTCCTGCTGGTACAAAGAACAAGCTTCTAATATTTTTGACAAATAAAAGCATATACTAATCAACCTCTGTTAATATTCAATATGAATATCATTCTGAGCACTAAACACACAAATGTACTTCTACTTGTAAAACTATTTATATCCAAGATATTACAAGACCATTGAACCTTTGATTCTACATAAGCTATTCCTTGTGACAATATATCGAGTTTGAATTGGTCTCTTTATTCTTGAACAAATAATTACAAAGCAAATGTCGTAATAAGGGTCATTTTCAATTGTTTTCCATTCTAATGTGTTAATAAGGTTATTCATGTTTGATGCTTCCAGGGACGGAGCTAGGGTTTGGCATTATCTTAGGCTATTCTACCATTGGTACTTCACCAAAATATAGAAAAAAAATAGAAAATAATTGCTAAATTAGAAAATATTAAGTTTCATAATATCAAAAGGTGAGTATAAAATTGAAAAATCTAATAACAAAACATGAATACGAAAATAATATAATTGAATATATGAACGAGAAGCCAATTTAAATTTTAAGCACAAGGAAAACAAA
Source organism: Allium fistulosum (assembly GCA_030737815.1). Taxonomy (NCBI): domain Eukaryota; kingdom Viridiplantae; phylum Streptophyta; class Magnoliopsida; order Asparagales; family Amaryllidaceae; genus Allium; species Allium fistulosum. The sequence goes on from CM060907.1 coordinate 861,048,160, forward strand.
CGAATGGTAAAATGAGGACAAAATAATGATTAAATATTGTGCTATAATTTATGCATTTGCTCAGTTCGCACAACTTCAATTAATGTATTATTTATTGACTCATTATCAACATCAAAGTTATAATTTTACAGCACATTTTGGTTTATCCTTTAGTTAAAAGAACGAACAACTTTACTTTAGTGGTTAGAGTATCAATATGTAATCATATTGCATGCAAATTAATGACCCGGGCTATAGCTTAGGGTACAATAACATAGATCCATCCTAACATAGATTCATCTCTAGATGCTTCGGTAATGCTATATATATATATATATATATATATATATACCAGTACTAAAGGCACGTCCGTTGGACGTGTATAAAGAAAAATGTAAACTAACTTTTTTTTCCAAAGATTATGATAAATGCACACAAACTCCCACGTTAACTTTTTTCATCAATTTGGTCATTGTGTAAAATATTAAATGGAACATTTGAGGAGATGAATGTTTAACATGACTTAAAGAGATAAATCAATTGTAACTAATACAATAGTTAAATTACATAAGAAGACAATTGTCCTAAAACAAAGATTTCTGACATGTAAATCGTACAATTTGCATGTCGATCTGACATGTAAATCGTACAAGGCTACAAAGCAAAATTATCGGATATTCGAATGGCTGAAAAAGGAAAGTCTATTGGCATGCGTGAATATAAAGAGATGGGTAAATTGATGGTAGAATCTGACATATATGCATTTGGTTTACAACTTTTGGAGATTATTACTGCTAAAAAGGCGACTGGTAATGCTAGCAGTAGTTCAAACTGTGAGGAATGCGGATTACGGATCTTAAGGCTAGGAATAACACTAGAGGGGGGGTGAAAAGTGTTTATAAGAAATTACTAAATCTTTTTGAGTTTATGTTAATTTGAACACAAATGTATGTAATATTCAGACACATATATAATCACAGAAACAAACACAGATGCAGAAATAAAGTAAATGCAGTAAAGGAAAGAACACACCGGATTTTATACTGGTTCGGAGTTACCCTACATCCAGTCCTGCACAACTAAGTATAGATTTCCTTTCAAAAACAATTCAACAATTACAACCCTCGGTTTCAAGTCTATGAGGTACACCCTCCAGAATCACAATCCTCTGGGTAGAGATAATTGATTTCTGGGGCAACAAGTTCACCCAATTGATTTCCAAGGCTACAATCACACCTTTTCTCGCTTGATTGATTTCCAAGGCTACAATCACACCTTTTCTCGCTAGATATATTACAAAGAAGCCTATAACTCCGAATAGCACTGGGATCTTGTTGAGATAGTGATAGAGAACCAAACCAGAGATAATCTAGTTAGATTCAATGTTGATTTCGGCGGAGTGATGATAGGATTTTGAATAAGAAAATGTGGAAGAAGAAGAGAAGTGAAAAACCAGAAAATCTGATATCAAATTCGTTAAAACTAACCCCTATTTATAGAAAAACAACAACCATGTCCATTCGTGAAAGGTTATGGCGAATAGACACTTCTTTGAAATTCAAATTTTTGAATCTAACTGTCACTATGTCGACATGGGGTACTAGGGCATGTCGACATCCCAAAGCATTTTTTGATGATTTGATTTTCTTTGAAAATAACTTTTATCTTATATTAAAAACTATTTAAACTTTATAAATATACTTGACTATAGATAAAATACATAGATAAATATAGAGAATAATATATATAAAATTTTACTATAATTTTATATTTAAATCTAAGTATAAATATATTATAATTAAAAGATAGTTTAAAACAAACGAAGTCTAAAAACAAGAATTTAAGGCTAAAACATCTTTTTGAAAATCATTTGAAAAGATAATTTTTAAGGCTAAAACATTTTGAAAAGCAGTTTTGAAAATCATTCTGAAGTAATTTTGAAAATCATTTTGAAGTAGTTTTGCAAGCTTCTTCATGTAGAATATCTCATCATATCAGGACTCGAGAACTTGTACAAAACCAGAATGTTCGTGGGTTTGTAAGCCACTTGTCGTAGGTTTGTAAGCTACTTGTCGTGGGTTTATAAGCCACTAAAAAGGTAGAAATGGGTTACATCCCAAAAGAAAAATGGAGTGAAGATTTCAGTACTATTATGAAGTTTTAACATAATTCTAGACTCAATACTTACCTTGAAATCTTGAACTCTTGATAATCTTGATACTCATGAGTCTTCAATCTTGATATCTTGAATCTCTATACTGTACAGTCTTCATTCTTTGTACCTGCATGGTTAAATCCTGCATATACATATATATCTAAACTATAATGTTAGTATTTATATTTTATAATCTTATTCTAAGGTTGTTGTCATCAAAACCATCATCTCAAGGACTAACAATCTCCCCCTTTTTGATGATGACAACCTTTGTTTATAAAAATATTACTTCTATCCTAATAACTCCCCCTAAATCTAATAACTCCCCCTTTAATCTATGCCTAACTCTCCTATTTTATATTTCTCCCCCTTTGTCATCAACAAAAAAAAACAAACTCTAAACTATATAACTCTTAGTCTAATATCCTATATGATGATAGTGTTATCATCAATACTTACTTGTAAACCCAAAACTTAGTCCTAAACTACTAACATTCCTAACCAAGTACCTATATAATATATATAGGAATCATATATAAGAACACACAATATTTATATATATATATATATATATATGTTTATATTTACATTTTCGTAAAACGTGACAAATATACACATAACGATGAAAAAACGAAAAAGAGGTAACTACTGAGTATCTTTGATAATTGGAGATCTATGGATCGAACAATTTGGATAATGGAAACAAAAATTTCCACGTTGTTCAACCAAGTTTCCGTCCTTGTCAAAACATACTTCGCCAAATGCAAATGACTTTGTTTTACTATTTGATTTATTTTGATTTAATTTTTAATTATACTTTGTTATTTATATTTTATATTTCAGTTAATGAACAAATACCTAATTCTCTTCTTAATTTAGTAAATGTAGATTCATTTAAGGGTTTTGTTAAGATATCAGCAATTTGATTTTCAGAATTGATATAGTCGAGAGTAATTACTTCTCTACTTATATTATCTCTGAGAAAATGGTGTCTGATATCAATATGTTTAGTTCAAGCATGTTGAGTAGTATTTTTGGATAAATTTATTGCACTAGTATTATCACAATAAATTGGTGATTTTGAGATATTTAAACCAAAATCTTTTAAAGTTTGTTGCATATATATTACTTGAGAACAAGCCAAAGTAGCAGAAATATACTCTACTTCAGTTGTTGATAGAGAAACTGTGTTTTGCTTTTTACTAAACCAGGAAATCAGAGAATGCCCTAAAAAGTAACAAGTTCCACTTGTACTTTTTCGGTCTAATTTACAACCAGCATAATCAGCATCACAGTAAGATATTAAGTCAAACGAATCATTTTTAGGATAAAATAAGCCATAATCAAAGGTGTGTTTAACATATCTTATAATACGTTTTACAGCTTTTAAGTGAGTTTCTTTAGGTTGGAATTGATACCTTGCACAGAGACAGACACTATGCATGATATCAGGTCTACTCGCAGTGATATAGAGTAGTGATTCAATCATTCCTCTATATAATTTTTGATCTACATCTTTCGAGAGATCTTCTTTACTAAGGTACTCATTGGTTGCCATGGGAGTGGGTTTTCCACTCGCAATAGTCAAACCAAATTTACTAACTAGGTCTTTAGCATATTTTTATTGACTAATAAAGATACCATTATCTAATTGTTTTATTTGTAATCCTAAAAAGAAGTTTAATTCACCCATATGACTCATCTCAAACTCTTTTGTCATTATTTCAGAAAATTCTTTATTCATTTCAAAATTAGTTGATCCAAAAATGATGTCATCTACGTAGACTTGTACTAGTTGAATATCATTTTTATTTCTTTTAATAAAAAGAGTATTATCTACTTTACCTATTTCAAAATTTTATTGTAATAAGTAAGATCTTAGTCTATCATACCAGGCTCTAGGAGCTTGCTTTAGACCATATAGAGCTTTCTTAAGTTTGTAAACATGATTTGGAAATTTATCATTTTCAAAAAGTGGTGGTTTTTTAACAAATACTTCTTCTTTTACAAAACCATTTAAAAATGCACTTTTAACATCCATTTGAAATAATTTGAAATTATTATGATTTGCGAAAGCAAGTAGAATCCTAATAACTTCTAGTCTTGCTACAGGGGCAAAGGTTTCATCAAAATCTATTCCTTCTTCTTGACAATAACCTTGAGTGACTAACCGGGCTTTATTTCTAATAACCTATACTTGTTCATTCATTTTATTTTTATAAACCCATTTAGTTCCAATTATTGTTTTATTTTCAGGTCTAGGAACAAGTTCCCTGTTGGGTAAAATCTCACCACCGGTCCAAAGCTTCGCCGAACCAACTCACCTCCAAGCTTCTCCGTGCTTCGCCGAACCAGCTCACCTCCAAGCTCTACCGAACCATCTAGAACAACCTGCCGAACCATCCCCTATCACCGAACCACCGGACCAACCTACTCATCTCCTATCACCGAACCACCGGACCAACCTACTAATCTCCTTCCACCGAACCACCGGACCAACCTACTCACATCCTTCCACCGAACCACCGGACCAACCTACTCACATCCTTCCACCGAACCACCGGACCAACCTACTCACATCCTTCCCACCGAACCAAGCACACCCGTCCACCATGCTTCTACCACCGAACCAAAGTAAGCCAGACCCGCTCCACCAGACCAGATTACATCAGCCCAGGCCCGCCAGCTGCTGTATACCTCCAAGACCCCTACCCCTAGCCTCACTCTATAAATAGAGGGGTAGGGGTACAACAATGGAGGACAAGTTTGAGAGCTCAAGCACGGAGATAACTTTCAAACAACTTTCTTTTACTTGTATCAAAGCTTTGTACTTGTAATCAAAATAAAAGAAGAGAAATAACATATAAAGTGGACGTAGGCACATTCTGGCTGAACCACTATAAATCTGCATGTCTTTTTACAGTTTAGCCCTTGCTTTTCACATATTTGCATAAATCACCCAAATCACTAATAACAGCATAAGATCTACTAAATCATACGACTTTGAGGTGTTTGTCCATTTTTTGTGCAAACATTTTTGGTGCTTTCACTGAGAAATAAAAGCTCGAAGCTTCAGCTTCATCCACTTAACAGTTTTCCTAACAGCATCGTCCGCCACTTGGAAAACATGCCTCCCAAACAGAGAAAAGATGTTAACAAAGGAAAAAACATCGCATCCAGCAGTCTTCCAGATCCAGCTGTCACGGATCAAGTAAATCGTCCTCCTCCAGCAGCAGTAACAAATGAAGGACAGGCTAACCCAACCACTCCTGCCTCAGTACAGCCCGCAGCAATTACTAGGGCAGATCTAGACAGGGTTGTGGCTGAAGTAACTAACCGCTTCACGTCCCAGCAAGAAGCTTTGGTGGACCATCTCATGTCACGCTTAAGGGATGCTGAAGAATCCAATCATAACACTGAAACATGGGGCGAGTCCCAGTCTGGAGGATCTCAGAGACAACAAAGATCTTCCTTCTTCGAAGGAGCTAACGGTAGAAGTAGCCATGGTAGGAGCCAAGACCGAGCACAGCCCGAAGTTAGGCCTGAGGAAATGCTTGGTACCGAACCCAACGGGGGAGGTACCGGACGGAGGTCAACTGTAGCTGAGCCTGTCATACTGCCTAACCACGGAAACGCCGATGAACGGGGCCGAGCTAGAGTCCAGCCCGTAGTTGGAACCGAGGAAGTGCTTAGATCAGAACCCAGCAGGGGAAGATCAAGGCAAGGGCCAACTGTAGCTGACCCTAGCATGCTCCCAGAAGATCAAAGGCAGCCGCTGGAAAATATGAGGAACGATAGACGATACCATCCGTACAGGTCATCTGGACAGAATCAATCCCACAGAACAGAACCAAACTCATTTCTATCTGCTCCAAATTCTGATGAAAGGATGGCACGCTTATTCAGAGAGTGTGTCCAATGGGAGCAAAGAGATCGAGGGATAGGCGCTAGGGTAACCAGCCCTTTCGCCCGCAATATCAAAATTTCTATCACCCCTCGAGAATGGAAGATGCCAACAATGGAACCTTACAAAGGAACCTCCGATCCTGTCGTACACTTACAGAGCTACACGCAACATATGCTCATGAGTGGAGCAACGGAGGGAGTACTATGCAAATGATTTCCGCTCTTCTTAGCAGATCTCGCTACCTCCTGGTTCTGTCATCTACCCCAGGGATCCATTAGCTCGTGGGAAATGTTGAAAGAAAAGTTTATCAGTCAGTTCCGCATCCATGTGGAACAACCTAAGGACGCTTATTCCTTATCCAGCGTCAAACAGAAACCTGGAGAGAAACTGCAACAATACCTAACCCGATTCAATGCCGCAGCAGCCGCGGTCCAAGATGCCGATGAGAAGCTTATCCTAATGGCCCTCTGTATTGGTTTGCATCCGGACACTAAGTTTGCTAGAAGGTTGATGAAAGAAAAACCAGCTACTTTACCCGATTTCTTCCATGAGGCCGGGAAATATATGAGGCTTGAGGATGCTGCCGTTGAGGGGCAGTCAGGACAGCAAAATAAGGCAAATCACAGCAACGCCCCTGCTGCGGCAAGGGACATTCGAAGAAATGATTCCAGAGACAATGCTGGGGGCAAGAAGGGAGAAAAGCGCCTATATCGGCCAGGACCGAGATTCGACACTTACACTCCTTTGAACGAGACCGTTGAAAATATCTTCCTTGCCACCCAAGGCGAAGTTAGATACAAACGCCCACCATACAAGAAGGAATCAGATAACGCGCAGAAGTCTGGAAAGTTCTGCCGCTTCCACAAATCTCACGGGCATGATACCAATGAATGCCATCATCTCCGGGATCTGATTGAGGAACACATCAGAAGGAAGAAACTGGAACGTTATGTAAAAGGTCAGGACAGGACTCCAGCTCCTGCCAATGAAAACCCAAGGCTACCCTCATCGGAGACCGGCATAGGAAACTGCAACACTAGCGGCTCTAGTCAAGAGAAGATAGTGGTCCATACCATCTCAGGAGGACCGCACATCGCAGACAGAAGCTGGAAAGAGATGGAAAGATATGGGAAGTCGCTTAGAGACAATAAAGACTGTGTCAACTCGGTTATAGAAGAGCGCCACCCGAAGCGGAAAGAAAGTGATGACATCACGTTCGGTAAGCGTGACCTGGAAGGAAGGCAATACCCTCACATGGATCCCATGGTTATCTTTGCCCCGCTCGGTCCCGCCGAAGTTTACCGAACCCTAGTAGACACTGGAAGTTCAGTAAACATCCTATTCAAGCATGCATTCGACAAAATGAAGCTATCAATGAAGGATGTATCTCCCTGCGATAAACCACTGCACGGTTTCACTGGGGATGCAAAGATGCCCCTCGGGCAACTGGACCTCTTTGTTGAGATTGGAAGCCATCCCCGCTCCGTTGTACGGAAGCAGACGTTTGTACTAATAGAAAACCGTTCGGCTTACAATGCCTTCTTAGGAAGACCAGCCCTGTCTGACTTCCAAATTGTCCTAGCCCCATGGTGCCTAAAGATGAAATTTCCAACAGACAATGGAGTAGGGGAAGTGGAAGGAGACCAGGACGTTGCTCAAGACTGCTGTGTGACTGAACTTCGCAACAACCACAGGAAGGATAAAGGGAAGGGTGTAGAGATTGCCCTCTGCACAAAAAGTCTAGAAGCATAGCAACTAAAGAAAGCCCCTCCTCTCCGATATACCAGCGACCCTTTCAATGAATTAGACCCTAGGGACAAAGAGGAGGAGGCCACCGCCGAGCCTACAGAGGCTATGGAGTTTATATCTGTAGACAAGCACGACTCAAGTAGACTACTGAAAATTGGGTCCCAACTAAAAGCCGAATTGAATGAACAACTCATCGATTTTCTCCGCCACAACTTGGATGTATTCGCATGGTCACACGCTGACATGACTAGAATCTCCCCTGACATAGCATGCCACGTATTAAACATTGATCCTACCAAGGCGCCCGTAAAACAAAGAAAGAGAAGTATTGGGGCAGAACGATCAGCAGCCCTCGATGAAGAAGTAAAGAATCTACTCGCCAATGACTTCATACGAGAAGCTATCTACCCGGAATGGATCGCCAATCCGGTACTGGTAAAGAAGGCTAATGGGAAGTGGCGAACCTGCATTGACTTTTCCAACCTAAACGACGCCTGCCCAAAGGATTGCTTCCCGCTTCCCCGAATCGACCAACTTGTAGACAGCACAGCCGGGCACGAGCTCCTATCTTTTATGGACGCATACTCAGGATATAACCAAATTCCTATGCATGCTCCCGACCAAGACCACACTAGTTTCATCACCGACCGGGGTTTATACTGCTATAAGGTAATGCCTTTCAGACTTAAAAATGCAGGAGCCACCTACCAGCGCCTCGTCAACAAGATGTTTGCAGGGCTAATAGGACAAACTATGGAAGTATATGTGGATGACATGCTGGTAAAGTCAAGGAAAGCTGACGATCATGTAAGCCACCTAGGCGAGATGTTTCAAGTACTTCGCCAGTATGGCATGAAGTTGAATCCTCTAAAATGCTCCTTCGGAGTATCATCAGGAAAGTTCTTAGGATTCATCGTCCATGCCAGGGGGATTGAAGCAAACCCTGAACAAGTCCGAGCGCTAAGGGATATCAAGATACCTTCCACTCAGAAGGAAATGCAAAGCCTGAATGGAAAAGTGGCCGCCCTAAGTCGATTCATCTCCAAAGCTACGGACAAGTGTGTCCCCTTTTTCGAAGCTCTAAAGAAAGACAAAGGAAAGTTCGAATGGACCGACGAATGCCTGACCGCTTTCCTTAACTTAATCGAACACCTCCAGAAACCACCGGTACTCTCAACTCCAAGCGAAGGAGAAGAATTATACCTATACCTTACTGTGTCATCTCACGCCCTAAGCGCTACCTTGGTAAGGGAAGACAACTGCACGCAACGGCCAGTTTACTTCGTCAGCAAAAGGTTTACTGGGGCAGAAGTTAGATATCCTAAACTTGAGAAGTTAGCATACTGTTTACTAATCACATCACGGAAACTGCGTCACTACTTCCAGTCCCATTCCATCAAAGTTCTGACCGATCAACCACTGAGGCAGGTACTCCATCGTCCCGACACTTCCGGGCGACTACTTAAATGGTGCATTGAACTGAGTCAATATGATATCACCTATCACCCTCGCACCGCCATCAAGGGATAAGCCATGGCTGATTTCATTGCAGAATTCACTACCAACGAGGATAAGGAGCAATTGGAAATAACAGAAGATATCAAGTGGAATCTCTTTGTGGATGGTGCATCTAACGAACAAGGCTCGGGGGCAGGTGTGGTAATAATCACTCCCAGGGGAAACAAACTGCACTATGCTATAAGATTGGAGTTCGCTGCCACCAATAACGATGCAGAATATGAAGCAGTGATAGCCGGACTAGAAATTGCCATCGAAATCGGAGCCAATTCTTTGTGTCTTCATAGCGATTCTCAACTTATTGTTAGTCAAATACTAGGAGAATTCCAAGCTCGAGAAGAACGACTCATAGCATATCTAAAGAAGACCAAGTTACTTCTCAACCGATTGGACCACTACTTAGTCAAACACATCCCTCGGGAAGAGAACCAAGAGGCCGACGAATTGGTTAAGCAAGAAAGTGTGAGAGACATCACCATCTTCGGGGCAGTAACCATCTCAAAGCAACTGGCCCCAAGTTTTGAACAAGTGAATCTGGTAGCTGCAACCGAAGAAGCAACTTGGATGACTCCCATCCGAGACTACCTATAGAGTGGCACACTACCCAGCGGGCGTAACGAAGTCAAGAAAATCTTGAGGAAAGCATCCCGCTACACAATACAAGAAGACATCCTCTATCGGTGCGGATTCTCTAACCCGTTATTAAGGTGTGTCGCTGGGAGGGAAGCCAAGGAAATCTTATCCAACACCCATTAGGGAAGCTGCGGAGATCACACCGGAGGGCAAACGTTAGCAAAAAAGATACTCCGATACGGATATTTCTGGCCCACCTTAAGCAAGGACGCCTTGGATTTCGTCAAAAGGTGTGACAGATGCCAAAAGTTTGCTAAGATTCCACGGCTACCAACAACTGAGATTACTCAAATGACCAGCCCTTGGCCCTTCGCAATATGGGGAATTGACTTAATCGGCGAACTGCCAATGGGCCGAGGCGGGGCCAAATATGCTATAGTGGCAGTCGACTATTTCACCAAATGGGTGGAAGCAGAACCCCTGAATAAAGTATCTTCAGCCAAAGTTATTAACTTCTTGATCAAAAATGTTCTGTGCAGGTACGGAGTCCCACTCAAAATCATATCAGACAATGGACTTCAGTTTGACAGCGAGGAATTCGCCAACTGGTGCCGAGAGCACGGAATTCATAAAAGCTTCTCATCCGTAGCATATCCCCAGGCTAACGGACAGGTCGAAGCAGTCAACAAAATTCTGAAAACTCTGATCAAAAAGAAGCTCGAAAGGTCAAAGGGCGCTTGGGTGGATGAACTCCCTATGGCACTATGGGCCTACCGCACATCTTTTAGAACATCAACAGGGCACACTCCTTTCTCTTTGGCGTACGGATCGGAGGCTATGCTCCCAGTCGAAACCATTGTGCCTTCCCACCGTAGGATCCACTATAACCCAGAAGAGAATGAAGAACTCCTCTATATTTCTTTGGATCTAGTTGAGGAGAGAAGAAATGATGCAGTCCTTAAAGCAGCAGCCCACAAGCAGAAAGTGGCAGCACAGTACAACTCCAAAGTCAAGCATCGTACCTTACAAGAAGGGGATCTTGTCCTCAAGCGAATCTTCCCTTGCCCCGGAGCTCTAGACCCAATCTGGGATGGACCATATGTAATTCATAAAGATCTCCACAATGGAGCTTATATTTTGTCAACAGTGGACGGAGAGGTGTTCCAGAGGGCATGGAACATCCAGCACCTCCGTCGATACTTTTCTTAACTTGTACTGCCCATATGAAGTGAATTAACAAAGAGAATCAGTGGACGTAGGCCTTTTCATGCCGAACCACTTTAAAAAACCTTGTCTCTTTTTTAACTTGTTCCTTTATATCTTGGCTACTTGTTAACTTTATCCTTTTCTGTTGAACAAAAATCCTATGCGTATAGCATTTCCACTCAAAGCAGTCCACGGCGCAACTTCACCTGGGCAAAACCTAACAGGTACTATGCGAATCTATGCCCTCCCCAATGAGACACTTTTGCTCCAGCATCCCTCTGCTGCGGGTTAACTCATTGCTCGCGACGGCCCTTAAATCCAACTGTAATGAGCCGATTATAAGCCACCGAGAAGGCCGACTATAGCCGAGGCAGCTCATTACGGCGTTCGGCTCGCCGGCAACTGTGAACCGACTATAAGCCCCAACATAAGGTGTGGCCAGCCAGGGGCAGTTCACAGTTGACGATCGGCACCCACGCTAGCCGGCCACAGTAAATCGAATAATACCCACGATCACGGGCCATAATGGCCCGGGTAGTTACTGTGTGCGATCTCGGCTCCGATGTGTCTTAAGTGCGGCTGTGGTAAAAAAGAATTAACTCCCCACGGAGGCGTAAGATGGGTGACAAATGTCTCCAAGACCCATAGCTAGGGAAAGTGACTACAAAACCCGTTTGCCACGAACTTAAGCACATCGAAGGCCTTCCGTGATTGGAAGTTTTACTATTTCACATATTTCAATTTTACTTAAAAAGCTTTCCTCCTATCCTCTATAACAATCCCTAAAATACAGGATACAGAGTAGGAGATACTCGCCAATGGGTGTAGGGACTCACAATTGGATGGCAGGGCATTCAACTGTGTTCCATGCTCGGTCATACAAGATATTCAAAACTGCCATCTACGATTAGAACATGAAAGGCGGTATTTCCTTCTTTTGTGTACAAATACAATTTATTCACACCACACACTAACATTACAAGTCATGAAATTGTGTTTTAAACCAGAACCTGACATCAAACACAATTCAATTACAAGAACATACATAGCTATATTTCTCATACGACATGTCAAAATAGCAACAAACATTTAGAAGACGACAAAATCAGCTTAAGTTAAAGAATTACACGTCAAGAATAGAGCCATTTATTACAAGTAGCAAAATATTACAACCTAAAAGCTACTTTACTGTTTAAAGACTAACATCTACAACCCTGTCAAGTCCACAAAAAGAGTTTTTCCAGGTATAATTAAGGGGCCGGCTGCATTGGAGTTTTTTCCTTGTTCTGTTGCCCACCTGTCCAGACAGAGAAAGGATTCATTAGTGAGGAGCAACCAAGTTAATGGGGAAACTAAAAAGGAAGACTTACCAGCACCTGCTTCTGGGCCATCCTGGTCGTCATCCTCTAGTTGCACACCTGCCTCCTCAGCAGCAAGGCCCCGAGGTCGTCGCCACCTTCATCACCTTCCCGACCATCTCCGCCCTCACCTCTTTCCTCCTCCACGTCTTCCTCCCCCTGGGTAAGTGGACAATTGCTGGGGGAAGGACCGTCCGACTTCTTAAGTTTCTTACCTCCGACAGCTGGAGGTTTCGTGAAAGGTTTCCTCTTGCCACTCTCTACCGTGACACCTCCCTTAGCCTGAGCAGCCGCCCTCTCCTCCGCCGTCTCCCTCAGCTTGACTACTGACTGCTGTGGAAGGATCAAGTTATAATCCAGAAGGGTCGCATTTCTGATCAGGTAGGCAGCTGATCTATCTCTCCCGGGGATAGCTTCTATCTCGGCCGCCGTCTGAACCAGGCGATCAGTCTCCACAACCGCAAAGCCACCTGTCGCTAGCAAAAATGAAAACGTATGAGAAGAAGCATCGCAATCAGAATGGAAATTATAAATAAAGCATCAACTTACATCCAGAAGTAAAACGCCGAATAGAAATAGAGTCGTCCCTGACGAAGAACCACTCCTTCTTGAACATGCTGAATTTGGAATACAGATCCAATACCGGCTTGAAGGTTACAGCTGACTCCAAGCTGATGTATGGGGACCCCTTCTTATAGCCCCTCAGATTATATAAGTACCGGATCTCCCGGTTGGAAGGAGCATGACCATACTTCCTCTGGAAGATGACGAAGAGGCTCACCAGTATAGCATAGGAGTTGGGTTGAAGCTGGAATGGGGCCACCTTTAGATATGTGAGGAAGCTGGCTACCCAAGCGTTAAGAGGCGGAATGGCACCACACATGCAGTGGTATCTGCTGTAGGCAAAGTACCCTGGCATAACTTCTCTCCCTGGCAACAGCATTCGCGCCCTATCAATTCCGAAAGAACGAGAGATGACATCAAGCTGCTCTTCCTTAAGGGAGCTGGGAAAGCAATCGGGCAGGGAGTTCAGAAGCTCCTGAGGGCCGTACCCGTCCACTAGTGATCTCGGGGTAGATCCATGACGTTCCGGACCTGGCTGAACAGGGGGCACTGAGGAAGTTTCTCCTTCGCCCTGGGATTTCTTTTTATCCGATCGAGTTTCTGCTTTTCGAGACATTTATCTGCAAACACAAAGAAGAACGTCGTTAGAATAGAGGAAGTAAAGGAGCAAGTGTGTGCAGTCTGAAGTTTCAAGTGAAAAAATCAAGTGTATCAAGTCCATTCGGCATTCTCATTCTCAAAGGCCCATTCGGCACCTAGAGTAAAGTTCATTCGGCACCCAGAGTGAATGTTCATTCGGCACCCAGAGTAAAGTTCATTCGGCACCCAGAGTGAATGTTCATTCGGCACCCAGAGTAAAGTTCATTCGGCACCCAGAGTAGATATTCATTCGGCACTTAGAGTACATAAATTCATTCGGCAGTACCTGATTCGGTGTTCTGAAGCAATTCGTCAGAGAACTTGATTCGGCAGGAATGTTTGGTTCGGCTATCTTGGATTGGAAGGGAATAACGAGAGTATACAGCCCCTACTTATAGGCAAATATAGGATGCCGGACCAGTTGGATCGGCACTCAGCGATCGAATGAGAGGAAACAAAGTAGGCCATACGCCAGCATATACCCCACTTTGGGGGGCATATGTTGGGTAAAATCTCACCACCGGTCCAAAGCTTCGCCGAACCAACTCACCTCCAAGCTTCTCCGTGCTTCGCCGAACCAGCTCACCTCCAAGCTCTACCGAACCATCTAGAACAACCTGCCGAACCATCCCCTATCACCGAACCACCGGACCAACCTACTCATCTCCTATCACCGAACTACCGGACCAACCTACTCATCTCCTTCCACCGAACCAACGGACCAACCTACTCACATCCTTCCACCGAACCACCAGACCAACCTACTCACATCCTTCCACCGAACCACCGGACCAACCTACTCACATCCTTCCCACCGAACCAAGCACACCGGTCCACCATGCTTCTACCACCGAACCAAAGTAAGCCAGACCCGCTCCACCAGACCAGATTACATCAGCCCAGGCCCGCCAGCTGCTGTATACCTCCAAGACCCCTACCCCTAGCCTCACTCTATAAATAGAGGGGTAGGGGTACAACAATGGGGGGACAAGTTTGAGAGCTCAAGCACGGAGAGAACTTTCAAACAACTTTCTTTTACTTGTATCAAAGCTTTGTACTTGTAATCAAAATAAAAGAAGAGAAATAACATATAAAGTGGACGTAGGCACATTCTGGCTGAACCACTATAAATCTGCATGTCTTTTTACAGTTTAGCCCCTGCTTTTCACATATTTGCATAAATCACCCAAATCACTAATAACAACATAAGATCTACTAAATCATACGACTTTGAGGTGTTTGTCCATTTTTTGTGCAAACATTCCCAAACATCATTTCTAGTGAATTGATTTAATTCTTCTTGCATAGCCAAAATCCATGAATCATCAGTTGATGCTTCTTCTCGATTTTTGGGTTCAATGGTTGATATAAAAGCTACATTACTCATTTGACTTAGTTGGTTTCTAGTTTTAACAACAGATTGCATATCTCCAAGTATATTTTCTATAGGGTGATCTTTTAAAAGTTTAATCTTTTATTAGGATGATTTAATTCATTATTAGTTTCAGTTGACTCTTGGTTTTGAGTGATTAAATACACTTCATCATTTATTTCTTCAAAATTTTTGAAATTTTCATCAAATGAAACATGCATTATTTCTTCAATGGTATTAGTTCTTAAATTAAATACTCTGTATGCTTTACTTCTATTAGAGTATCCGATAAAGATACCTTTGTCGGATTTAGGATCATATTTATCTAAGTTATCTTTTGCATTTAAAATAAAACATTTACTTCCAAAAATTCTAAAATAAGATACCTTAGGTTTCTTTGAGTAAATAAGTTCATAAGATGTCTTATCAGTTAAATGTCTAATTAAAATTCTATTTAAAATATAACAGGCGGTAGCAACTGCTTCTGCCCAAAAGTACTTTGGTAAATTACTATCAGAAAGCATAGTTCTCGCACACTCTTGAATCGTCCTATTTTTACGTTCTACTACTCCGTTTTGTTGTGGAGTTCTTGGAAATGAAAAATTGTGAATTATTTCCTTTTTATTGCAGAATTCTTCAAACTTTTCATTTTCAAATTCACCACCGTGATCAATACGAATGGTTATAATTTTTTGAGAAAGTTGATTTTGAACCCTTTTTGAAAAATTCTTAAAATATTCAAAAGTATCACTTTTATGTTTAAAAAAATATTATCCATGTAAATCTAGAATAATCATCTACAATTACAAAAACATATTTACCATTATTTATTGATAGAATTTGAGATGGACCAAATAGATCAATATGAAGTAATTCAAGAGGTTTTGAAGTAGAAATTATATTTTTTAATTTAAAAGAGCTTTTTCTAAGTTTTCCTAGTTGACATGCATCACATAGACTATCTACTTTAAAATTCATTTTAGGGAGGCCTCTTACTAGATCATGTTTTGATGGTCTAGATAAGAGTTTGAAATTTAAATGCCCAAATCTCTTATGCCAAATCCAAGGGTCACTTGCATTTTCCAAAAGACACAAGTTATCATTTGAAATTTTCATACTAAGAATATAAATATTCTTTTTCCTAATTCCCTCAAATATTATAGTTGAATTATTATCTTCAATGTGACACTTATCTTTTTCAAATTTAATTTTATATCCTTTATCGCATAGTTGACTTATACTTAGCAGATCGTGTCTCAGATTCTTAACTAGCAAAACATTAGTAATAATAGGAGTTTCAGAGTTACCAACTTTGCCGATGCCGATCACATAACCTTTTGAATTGTCTCCAAAGTTAACCAGTCCTCCGTCTTTGAATATTATATCATTCAGCATATCTGGATTCCCAGTCATGTGTCTAGAACATCCACTATCGAGTATCCATTTGTTCTTTTTGTTCTGAACAGTTTGTTTGTTCTGGATTGATTCCTCAACTCCCATAAAGCATGATTCCTGCACATCAAATAGTCTTAGTAGACAACTTGTATTTGAATATTGATTATATGCAGACTCAAGAGTCAATGATGATCTGAATATTTCTAAACATGCATTAACAAATATCTTAAACATAGCCATTAAAAAAACTTTTTCAAAAATCAAATTATGAAACTTTTAAAAACCTTGCTCTGATACCAATTATGAGGAATGCGGATTATGGATCTTAAGGCTAGGAATAACACTAGAGGGGGGGTGAATAGTGTTTATAAGAAATTACTAAATCTTTTTTTAGTTTATGTTAATTTGAACACAAATGTATGTAATATTCAGACACAGATATAATCACAGAAACAAACACAGATGCAGAAATAAAGTAAATGCAGTAAAGGAAAGAACACACCAGATTTTATACTGGTTCGGAGTTACCCTACATCCAGTCCCGCACAACTAAGTACGGATTTCCTTTCAAAAGCAATTCAACAACTACAACCCTCGGTTTCAAGGCTACGAGGTACACCCTCCAGAATCACAATCCTCTAGGTAGAGATACTTGATTTCCGGGGCAACAAGTTCACCCAATTGATTTCCAAGGCTACAATCACACCTTTTCTCGCTTGATTGATTTCCAAGGCTACAATCACATCTTTTCTCTCTAGATAGATTACAAAGAAGCCTATAACTCCGAATAGCACTACGATCTTGTTGAGATAGTGATAGAGAATCAAACCTGAGATAATCAAGTTAGATTCAATGTTGATTTCGGTAGAGTGATGATAGGATTTTGAATAAGAAAATGTGGAAGAAGAAGAGAAGTGAAAAACCAGAAAATCTGATATCAAATTCATTGAAACTAACCCCTATTTATAGAAGAACAACAGCCATGTCCATTCGTGAAAGGTTATGGCGAATAGACACTTCTTTTGAAATTCAAATTTTTGAATCTAACTGTCACTATGTCGACATGGGGTACTAGGGCATGTCGACATCCCAAAGCATTTTTGATGATTTGATTTTATTTGAAAATAACCTTTATCTTATATTAAAACTAATTAAACTTTATAAATATACTTGACTATAGATAAAATACATAGATAAATATAGGGAATAATATATATAAAATTTTACTATTATTTTATATTTAAATCTAAGTATAAATATATTATAATTAAAAGATAGTTTAAAATAAACGAAGTTTAAAAACAAGAATTTTTAAGGCTAAAACATCTTTTTGAAAATCATTTGAAAAGATAATTTTTAAGGCTAAAACATTTTGAAAAGCAGTTTTGAAAATCATTTTGAAGTAGTTTTGAAAATCATTTTGAAGTAGTTTTGCAAGCTTCTTCCTGCAGAATATCTCATCATATCAGGACTCGAGAACTTGTACAAAACCAGGATGTTCGTGGGTTTGTAAGCCACTTATCGTAGGTTTGTAAGCTACTTGTCGTGGGTTTGTAAGCCACTAAAAAGGTAGAAATGGGTTCCATCCCAAAAGAAAATGGAGTGAATATTTCAATGCTATTATGAAGTTTTAACATAATTCTAGACTCAATACTTATCTTGAAATCTTGAACTCTTGATAATCTTGATACTCATGAGTCTTCAATCTTGATATCTTGAATCTCTATACTGTACAGTCTTCATTCTTTGTACCTACATGGTTAAATCCTGCATATACATATATATCTAAACTATAATGTTAGTATTTATATTTTATAATCTTATTCTAAGGTTGTTGTCATTAAAACCATCATCTCAAGGACTAACACAAACATGCAAAATCTTGTTGCTTGGGTAAGACTTGTCATCCGGTACATACATGTGCACGTGCACACTCAGTTAAGTTTTTAAACATATGAATTCTAAATTATATGTGTTCTATAATGCTGGCAGAACCATTCTTGAAGAATAAAGAAAGAGTGATGCAAATTGCAGATTTGTCGACGGGTGATTTAAAGGAATCTGAATTGCGTAAAGCTGCATATTTAGATGTAGAGTGTTTGCAAGAGGATGCAAGTAGAAGACCTCACATAGATGAAATTGTTATTACTCTTACTTATGCTTGCCCATGGGAAAAGCAATATGCTGATGAAATATCGGGTAGTGGATCTAGGAGGCCGAGTTCCGCTAAATTAATTTGACAACGGACATATGATGAAGTGTTTTAATATCTTACTGAGCAGCCGTGTACATTTTGAGGGTTCATTTCATTTTGTTATTAGTCGTAGAATCTTGTTGCTGATTTTTAAATTTTATTTGAATTAAATAAAGCTTAGTTACATTTTAGAGAATTGATCGAATAAAATTCATGACTTGTATATGCATAGTAGTAAATACTAAGCATGATCGGCTTTTTTTTTTGCACTGATGTTGTTTCCTATACGTTAAATGCTACGCCTCGGACATGCATCAGATCATGAGCTGTTGTGAGTATGTTTTGGAGCATCAGGCTTCTTTATTACTGTAAAAGCAGTGTATACTGGTTTTGGAACTGGGAACATGTTTGGTAGTGTTGACTTCTTGTGTATAAGACCAAGAATTTGGAAGCAGTGTATACTGGTTCTCTATAACTAAAATTTGGGAACATGCTTGTAACTAATATTCTATAACATTATTCTGATTGTAGTAAAAACTGGCTTGTGTACTTGAAACGAAATTACCTTTTTGTTGTGTATTAAATAAGCATATACTTATATATATTATTGTAATAGTTGAAATGATCATCAATATGTTCTAACAATCTCTAAAAGATCGCTATTATTTCATTTGCAGAATATAATGGTTGATGCAAGTCTATGTGTAGCTTTCGTTTTGGATCAATCCCAATCATGTGTAGCTGAAAAATAAAAGGCAACTCAATGTCCATTCGTGGTTATAGAAAAAATAGCTTACAGTCTTAAAATAAGCAGGTTATAACAACCATATGCATCTCCCATCCTCTATATGAAAAGCATGTGTTGTCGTCTCCATACAAATGGTATGTTTTATTTGCAAAGAAAAAAAGTGAAAGACAACATATTATTTTGATGCCATATTATAAGTCTCTCATTGTTTACAAACTATATGCATTATGAAATCTACTCACATTGCTCTTTTTATATAAATATTCAATTGAGTATGCTACTGAGTAATGGCACCTCAGCACAAACTGTGAATTATCAGCACATACGTAACTGTGACAGTAATCAAGGAATATCAATTAAAGCTAACAACAAATTACCTTGTCTTAAAAATGGCCCGAATCACATGCTAGTGTATCTTGAAATTTCCGAGACCTTTGCCTGAGTTTATTTGATGTCTAACAACCTATGATATTGCTCTGATGCACCTCCATGTCTGTCAATGACAGTTCCACATACAACTTATGGTGCTTCGCTGTTGTTGGCCTAATTTAGTTGATCTCCTCTGTTGATGAACCGCTTGAGTTGCTCACAACCTGATCCGTTCGAGTTTGATGTCTAATTTTGGAGGAAGGGGCTTCAGTTGAAAAGGAGATTAATTACAGGGTTTGAGTTGGAATTCGAGTTTGATATAACTGTTTAGGTTAGTGTAGAAGAACGTGGATCTCAAAAATGACCAAAAACCCATATCATGATTGAGAGGCTTAAAAGGTATTTTAGTAATTCCAAAAGCTTCAAAATGAGGTATTCCTATTATATATAGGTATATCAAAATTTATGAGTAGCGAATACATATATGACATAATGGTTTATACAGACTGATATTGTAAATCAATGTTAGCTTAAAGAATATAGTGGCAATAATTATTTTAAGTTTGGGCGTTAGTCCTAAATCATGTCAGTATAGAAAGCTTGCAAAATAAGGTCAATCTAAAATAAATGAAAAAAGGATGATCTGTGTATGGAAATTTTGAACATGAAAAAAAATGATATGCTGTCGTCTTTCATCAATTTTTTATCTATTAATGACCTTTGTGTGTGTGTTTTATATTAGTTTGAAGTATCAAATTTGTACTGTTTATTCAAACTATTCAACTTGTACAACGATGTTGGCTTAAAGAATATAAAACAACACTTTAGGCAATAGTTTTCTGCATATCATGTTCTGTAGAAAGCCGGCAAATCAATTCTCAAAACGTCAATATGTCAATTGTGATACCTGTATTCAGGGTCATGCTTCCAGCTCTAGGTGTTAATGCTAGAGATTTATCAAATGAAACTCCAACGCCTACTGTACAAAAGCATAAGTAATACAAGTGCAGAAAAGATGCATCATTTCAAAAATGAAATGTTACCATGACCTTAAGTAGAAGCAGAGTTATCTACAAAATGTGATGAAATTGATAAAGATTGGTTTCTTCTTCCTATGACCAAAGAAAATGATAGACAACCAAAATCATCACAAATGCTCCAGCCAAAATTATATCTGCTAATGCTCCTTTAGAAATTCCTGATCAATCTCCACCAAATCAGCAAAATGTATTCAATGATTTAAAAAATGAGAAAACAAGAAAAAAAGTTAAGAATGTTGCTTTTCCTCGAAATCAAAGTGCGATAATTCCATTATGATATTCAGTAGGAACGAAAACAAAGCTAGATCTAGCATTAAAATTAACACCAGGATTGTACGGTTGTAAAATCCCCATCTTGCCCGACAACCCAAAACCTGCAGCCAAAGCCTCCAAACTCTCACCACTTCTTAAAGAGTACGTTGTGAATAACCCATACCATCCGAAACCTCCTCGACCCTATGGGAATTGCAAACCAAACCCTAGTCCAAGTAAACCTTCAATGGTTTTATCATATTTATCAAAACCCACAACATGCCATATAGGATCCAATATTTAGGGTTTATGAAGGAGGATATAGATTTGAAGTAGTGATTTGGAGATTTGTAAGGGAGAGAATTAATCCGGGGAAATAACTGCAAGAGTGGGATAATTTCGAGGAAGATGCAACAACGAAAATAATTAGGGGTGCCCGCCTTTCCAAAGTGTTACATAACCGATCCTACTCCGAATAAAACAAGTTAGAAAAAATAATAACACTATAAAATAAAGTGTTATCTATTGACGTTATAAAAATCAACATTTCTTGTAATATATATATATTGTTATCATGTTCTGTTCATTTATATTCAGTATATTATATATTAACATTTCGTGCTCTCAACATGTGTTAGCGTAATGTCTATTTTAGTTTTCTTTCCCGACAACCTTCTTTTGTCATATTCGAAAGTCAAACGTTATCGTTTGGTGCTTATTTTTAAGTGTTACGAAGGGTGGGTTATTACACAAGTATATCGTCATTAGTTATTACTCAAAAAGATGTTAGTAAGGTTTTTAAATCACTTTTATCATATTTAGTCCAAGAATCAAATATATAATAATTCAGATATTTAAATATGCAGTGTTTGAAATTTTGATTGTTACATTCTGCCCCACCTAAAACATTTCATCCTTGAAATTCCAACACAAGCAAAAAAAGGAAACTATCACATATCAATTCTTAATAATATTCAAAATTACTAACAAACAAAACCCACGGTTTGCTGAAGTTCAAAAATCCATTTATCTCACGTGGACAATAAACAATCTACTAAGCGTACTTTATGCTCAACGGTTCAGGTCATTACTTAAATGATTGTTCATGTTACCTCATAACAAGTCGAAGATTCATCACCTAAGTTCTCCATAAGCTAGCAAAACATAGTATACATATACTAAAGCCCATATTATGTGCATGGTTCATCCGTATGCAATACCAAATCTAATCACTTGCTCGATCATATAAATTTCACTTTCCAACTAGTATAGATCACTTGACCTCTCTTGTCCGGACTCCGATCAGGTACCTCGATTAGAAAATTTTATTCTCCTTACATAGCCATATACTATGATAGAAAACCTTGAGATTGTATTAAGAATCCGAATCAAGTGTTCGCCATCAAGAATCGAGTGAAAAATCCTTGCTTGGACTGGTGCGAATCACCTCAAAATCATGCACTCGAATCCTAAATCAATAATAGTCATGCGAACAAAATGATCTACATACAACTTACATACTTTATTCCATTGGTTTCTTAACTATGCCAATTACTTTTTATTACATTTGTTTATCCAAATAGTATGTCACTCGGTACCAAAATTATTTATGAAACATTTCATAAAAACATAACTTCAAGTTTATAAACATTTTATAACCTTATCTATAAAACATTTCATAAAAACTTACTTCACTTTATTACTCATATAATACTCTACTAAATCCTAAGAGCATATACAAAACATCAAATTTGTTTTACTTAACAAGCATTTTCAACAAACTTAAACCTGTTTTAACTTACTACCTTCTCTATTCAAGAGTTACAAAAACTCAACTTTTATATTTTCACGATAACAATTAGCTTCAAATTTTATAACGAATCTAAAGCTCACAACTACCCAATATTGTAGAAAATTCCATTTCGTTTTAACAAATTAAAACTACTAAACAACATATCATAACATAATGCACATACCCTACTATTTTAATGCATATGATACATGTGTTCATAAAATAACTTAACAAAGTCTCACTTATTTATTTAAAACACTTTACAAAAAGGAGAAATGGAAATGGTTTCTTAATTATTTGGATTATACCAGTACCACTTGGGCATCCAACATAGCATGCATATAAAACATTTTCATATAGATAGTTTATTTAAAAATCTTATTAAACTACTCTATATTTTATATCATATTTCATTTACTGAAAATTTAAGAACCAAACACCGAGTTTTATTCAAATCATTTGAAATAAATATATATACATATACCTTTTGTATACCAAATCATACTTTCGAGATTTAACCAAAATCATTTTCTAAGTGGTATCAAATACTTCGTAAATATTACTAAGTATCATGACCTTAATTCATAAACCAATTTATTAAATATTTACTTTAACAATCGATATATATATATATATCATGTAATATAAAAACGATACCAATGGAAACGGGTCCTATGAAATCATATCATATATTCCCTCAATAAAAAGGGTAATATCAAAGAGAAGTGTTTACCAACCGAACACAACTCTTACCTATTTTTAGTCACTTTCAAGCCACTTGAACTAGATGACATAAAAATACTTTGTTCCCGAATCGATTCGTGGGTCCCGAGAGTAACCTCGACCTCAAATAAATCTAAAAACTCCTTTCAAAGTATTAGTATTCACAAAAACTTTCAAATAATAGTACTATTATTTTCCAAAATATCGAAAACTCTTTTTAGAAATAATGGGATTTAAGCTCTCAAATTATCATTTGAAATCCTTTTTGTTTATAAACCATATCTTATATATATAAAGCAAATACTTATTCAAACAGGTCAAAGTAAAGCCTTTTTTGAACTCTCCAAACTGTCCATATTCCAAGCTATATTGATAAGTGTGTGTTGAGGCCATTTTCGTACTTTTGATGCCCATATTAGGTAAAAAAATCAGTTAAGTGCACAACCTCTCTCAAAATTTCTTCTTCTTCGACGCTTCTCATTTCGTAGACTCAAGAAAACAATTCCAACATTTCGATATTGGATCTTTAGTTTGAAAGACAATCCACTTTGAACAAGCAAAGATAAGGATCTAAAATTGCAACAGGCCGTACTATCCTTATATTGGACTTTCCTCCCAATTCCCTCCACGTAAGTGAATTTTCTTTTTATCATTAAAAAATACAACTTTTTTTATCGACGAATTTTATTTGTTCTTTTTTCCAATGGTGGTAAGTATTTCAATTGACAATAGGTTAATGAAACCTAATCATGATTTATGTATCATGTTTCCATAACTAAGATTTATCTCATATTATAATTCCTTTAAGTTATTGCTACGCAATTGAATTTGTACTATTCTATGGATATGCCACCACAAAATTTCTTTCTTTTTATTAGGCTAAAGTTAGTTGCTTATACAACATAATCTGATGGGTAAACAGTGAGAACAAAATCAAACTGTTACATATTGAAATTTTATGACACCTAGCATTACTATTTGCAGTCCTTTAATTTATCTCTTTTCCTTTCTTAGTTCGAAAATTCAAATTAGGATGCATGGAGAGAAAAGGTCTTCTTTCTCGATTCGAAAAATAATTTCTATTTTGTTCTTAGTTTAATTGGAAGAAAATTTGGTTTTTCAAGTATGTGGTCTTCGTGAAATATTATTACTCAGGCTTACCAATTACTTATCTAAAGATAATATTAATATATAGCATTTCAAATGTTTTGGCCTATTTTAATAAATTTAACAAATAAATATAGATAACTCGCTAAATAATAAATAGTTTGAAATGTTATTGATTATATATTGAACGTACTAATGTATATAACCAGGCTTTATCTTATAAGTACTCTTATATGCTTTATTGAAGAAGAACTTCAAACGAAAGAAACATGCACCTTCAATATGTAGGTATAGAAGATGAATATCTTATCACTAATTCTCTACCACCCGAAGACAATAGCCTACTGCTAAGTGGATAAGAAAACCAAGAAAAATTAAAAATATGCTTTAAAATCCCTTGAAGCTCATGACATACAAGCACATGTACAGATTTCTTGAAAAATTAGATAATTGATTCCAAAATAAAGACACGAATGTAACACTACAGCATGTTCCTTGCCAAACCCAAAGTTTTAAGGAATAATATTGAAACCAATATACATGGAGTGAAAACATCAGCATAATCTCTATAGTTTGTGACAGATATTCCTTAATATACTTGGTGCATACACCATAATTAGTTCAAAAGGTTGCGCAAAAATGCTTACAATATTTATTTATTTTGTTACCAACACATGAATATACAAATTTAATGATTATGGACTTAGCACATCTCTACTACTAATAAAGAGAATTCTTTGTGCATGAATTACTCAGTGTCTTTTTGAACTTCCAAAAATACCCCAATCCATTCTCATTTTTGTTCGCTTTTCCATTCTCATCCTATTCGCTTCTTCTCACGCTCATTTTATGCCCTTTATTCATTTACCCTAATCGCCATAGCTATTCAAAAGCACCAGCGTTCCTATGCTAAAATATACCACCACCGCCTCGTAAAACCTACTTACCACCAAATCGATCGACACTAATAACCAAAACTGATCAATGCCCCCTCTCACAAATTGATTAAAGCGTGACCGCAATCCCCAAATCGATCTATGCCTCTTATTGCTGAATTAGCTGTCGCCGTTATTATCACTAAACTGAATGATGCTGCTTACGGTTGCTGTTGCCATTAAGCGAAACCCGTTGTCACCAACATATACCACATCGATTTTAGGTATGCTGGACTTAACTTTAATTTCATTTTGGTTGAACTAACCTTAGAATGTGAAGGTACAAGAGTCGATGCAGTTCAATTATTGATAACACTATCAGATTATGCTTTTGTCAATACGTACTTTAATTCTTATTTTATTTTTGCTAGAGGGATGCTAGAAAATGCTTTAGACATCAAATTGGATTTAGTTATTTAATTTATTTTCTTAGTTTGCTTGCTCGACTGTGGACTCTTAGAATTGTTTGATATAAAATGTATTAAATATCTAATCTACGATTTCAAGCAGTGTTAATGCCTAAAGTTGGCCAGGTTAAGTCAATCATCAAATACTATATTTGTTTGTTACCCTACTAACACAAGCAATTTTTATAACTATGTATTTATGAGCAGTTAGAAATCACTAAAATAGTCTATCTTATGATGAGCAATGATTGTGCTTTTACTATATATATCACTGCTTGCATATTCATATTTGTCCTCAACACAAGTAATATTATGTTACACATATCACATGTGCTTCTCTGTGCATGTATATTCATATTTGTGCTTGCTAATATATAGTTTAAAAATAGTTCCTGAAGATATTTTAGAATTCTGATAACCATATAACTTTATAGTTTATGCTTCTTTTCTAAGACTTAGTATTTTAGCAAGGAAATATTAAATGCACTATAAGAAAGCCTTTCAACACTTCACTCAAGTGTACTACTACTTTAAAGTATCAGTTTTATTTACATATAACATTCAATAGGTTGGTGAATCTTTTACTTAGATTTGACAATGCTAATTCTTTGAAGTTTTTAGTTGCAGATATAGTCATGTTTTATAGAAGTTTTGGAGCCTGTCAAGTCTAAAATTTTGACGATGAAGTTCATAAAAAATAAAAGTGTGTTAGCACTCGATCAGTTGGTGCAATTACAAATTTAAGTTCATGAACTCATACATAAACAAAAAAGGATGTTAATTGTATTGTAACCCATCTATTTCATGGTAGGGGCTTTCATGTTGGTGTAGGCTATGGTGGTAGTGATAAGTGGTTCGTTTTTCCTAAATAATGATAATGGATCATGCATTTATAGCATTCGTAGTACTATTAGTTAGCAAAATGGCACTGAAACTCCAAATCCAAGTTTATACCCTCATGGACAATATCATTCATCATGAATTAGAGTTGAATACATACACAAATACATATGTAGCTAAGATAACATCAAATATTTATTTAACCATGATTTAGACCATTAAGACATTAAATTAAAGAGAAAAGTAATTTAAATAAGCTTAAACAAACACGGTTGTATATGTTTGAAAATAAATATCAAGTACAAAAGTTGATGAGTTTAATACTATTGCCTCAATATGGTGTATACTTTCGGCTGCCACTATTTGATCAAGGTTAGATCCCTCCATCATTATTGAACGGCACTGCAGATTGCATGTATACTAAAGGGAGTTTTTAATTCTTATTTGTAATAATTATTATCAATACCATGTTAAGGTTGAGAATGAATTTACAGGAGTCTACGAATGCTTTCACTAATTCTTAGTGCTAAAATTACCGATGCATCAGAGGCTTCCATAGTTTCATCTTATGAGAATTTAGAGTTACTTGATTTGAGTGGGTACTATTGTTACTACTCATGATTATTTGTATGTTGCACTAAATTTTTGCTTTACTTAAATAATTTCTATTCTCATATTTTGCATTACTTTTAGGTCTAGCATCAACGGCAGTGGTATTGGAATGATATGCAATGTTTTCCCTCAGACTCTTACAAGACTTTTCCTTTCTGTTAGTCCATAGGATAGTGGTTTTGATGACAACAACTATAGAAGTGTTATAAAATATATATGTGCAGGAAATCTATATGCAGGTATCAACAAAAGAAGACTGTACAGTAAAGAAAACAAAATTGATGAAGACAAAGATCAAGAGTTCAAGATTGAAGACTCATGAGATTCAAGATATTCAAGAGTTCAAGACAAATAATATAGTTAGGTTAGATATTTGTTAAAACTCCTTGAAAGCACTATCATTCTTTTTTATCCAATTTACTCGTGGAATGGAATCCACTTCGTTCTTGTTAAAGGGATGGAACCCTAGTGAGATGGAACTCACGAAATATCTAGTGGAACGGATAGTAGCCCTATTTTGTTATCCACTAATTTTGATTCAAAATGATTTTCAAAATTATCTCTTGTTTTATAAAATGATTTTCAAATATTCCTTTTCAAAAGAAAAACCTTCGTTCACATTTCCAAAAATGTTTTAGCCTCAAAATCATATTTATCATTTTGTTATATTTTGATTTCAAAATTGTCCTTGATATTTTAGCCTCAAAATCTATTTTAATATTATATTTACTTTAGTTTATTTACTTTGATTTTAAATATATTTTAGTATATATACATATATATATTCATAAGTATTTTTACTTCTAAATACCTTCTATAAATACATAGAATCCATTTGAATAAAGTTGCATATGTTTTAAATCATCATTTTCAAAGTAAAGCAAATCATCACTTTTTACTAGACCATGTCGACATCCTATTTACCTGTCATGTCGACATGCTTCCCGTTACAGCAAAGGTTGTTTTCAAAAGAAGTGTCTATTCGTTTAAACCTCTTCGAATGGACACATCCATTCATTCTCTATAAATAGAGACTGTTATGGACGTTTTCCAGTAACTATTTTCTTTATTTTCTTTCCTCTTTACTCTCTTATCTTATTTTCTAATCATCCTATCCATATTCTGCCGAAATCTTAAGTGAATCAAACCAGAATATCTCTAGTTTGATTCTCTGCCACTCTCTCCAAAGAATCTCAGTGCTTATTAGAGTTATAGATACATTTGTACTCAAAGAAACTTGTGTGGGATTATAAAGGTGTGATCGTGTCCTTGGAAATCGATCGGGTGAACTTGTGTCCTGTGAATCAAGTGGTTCTACCCAGAGACCTGAGAATCTGGAGGGTGTACCTCGTTGCCTTGGAATCGAGGGATTGTAATCTAGATTATTGTTGAATAGAAAGCCGTACGGGTTGTGCGGGACTGGATGTAGGGTAACACCGAACCAGTATAAAATTCCTGGTGTGTTCTTTCCTTTACTTGCTTTTTATTTATATTTGCATTTGTTTGTGATTCTGTGATTTGATCTGTGATTGTGTATTTGCATTAAGTTAGTTAAATCAATTTAAATCATAGAAGTTTTAAAGAAATTCTTAAAACACTATTCACCCCCCCTCTAGTGTTAAATAGCCTTAAGATCATCTTCCGCATCCCTTTCATTTGGTATCAGAGCTTTGTTTTCAAAAGTTTCATAATCTGAATTTTGAAAAGTTTTAAAATGGCTATTTTTAGGATTTTATTAACACTATTTTCATATGAATATGTCACAGAATCATCATGGTATTGTTGTTTAAAATTATATTTAGTTATTTTGAAAAGTCACTTGATTGTTTAAAAAGTTATCTTGTTTTGCAGGAGAAGAATTATGTCTAATGATTGTTGGTTAAAAGATACCAGATAATCATTCATCTATCAAGAAGAACAAATGGATATATAATGGAAATCGACAAAGAAATGGGTACCGGATCAATTCAAAACTTTGGGTTTTCATCTACAACTTGATTTGATACTGTACTTCTCTCCATCTACTTCGCAATGTCACTGGTTTCGTGTGAATCCGTCAAGAAATGACCAAGTTATGGTCAAATGAAGTTTTGGTTAACAAAGAGAAAAAGAAGGCAAAACTGTCAAAGGTATTCTTCAAAATGCATACATAGATTTGAGTATTTTGTTCCCAATCCTTTTCAAGATTGTATTTCTTGTTCTCGCGGTTGTTTTGATGGGTGGATCATCAAAGTCCGATCAAAATTGAGTGAGATATGACAGTTTGAAGTTGGCTATTCAAAACTGAAAAACTGTGTACGGGATCTTCTACATTTCTTCTACTGTTCGGCCTGTTGCATCAAAATACCGTCCAAATTCGACACCAAACTACTACTAGATCGTATTCCTTGCCTTCCTCTTCGATTTGCCGCTGGTTTCATCTAATTCCGTTAAGAAACGAAGGAGATATGCCCTCTAGAAGTTTGATAATATATAGAAAAACGGGAAGAAGATGAAGAGAAGGAATTCTTATGGAAAGTGGTGACCGTTGGGCCTATTTATAGTGGTTGAAGTGTCCATTCATTCAAAATTCAAATTCCAAATTTTGGCGCCAAGTTGATCGATCTACTAAATCATCTGTATCTTTCTCATACGGTCTTCAAATTCAGCAAATGAATATACTACGATGATCAGAAAAACAAGCCCGTCGCAACAGAACAGATCTGGTCATCAAATTCGGAAAGATATAAATGTGTGGTTCACGACAATGAAGGAACAGCAAAGTTAGAAAGATGGAATGCAAAAATTGGTACGCTTTACTATTATTTCATCTTTATTGTTGCATTTAGAAATATATATCTATGCATTTAGTTAGGTATAGAAATTTATCACCTTTATAAGTTTTGATATTTTGGTCCATATATCGACACACCATAGTATAAATATCAATATACAAGTCTAATGTTTTAAAAGTCTTTTAAAATATGTTTTCTTTCGAATAAAATCTTACAATTAATTTATTACAACTATATTAAGAAAGAAAGCATACCTTCATTCGTAGTTTTAACTTATCTAATGTTGTTTTTATTTCTCATACTATAGTTCTTTTAAGATACTAATTTTATATTAGAAATTAATAGAAGGAATTTAGAATGTTAGAATAAGGCTTTATTTATAGATTTCTTCAATTAATAAGATTGCATCACATCACATGATACTTATCATATAAGTAGATAGTGACATACATTTTAATAAAAGCATTTTTCATGCATAATGCCAAGTATCTTTACACATGTATTCTCATTATTATTTTTATTTTATTTTTGTACTTTAATTATTTTAACTACTATAAAAATTGGGTCAAAAATCACCATTTTTGCCCAGAACTTTATATAGCATTTCTGAAATGCTGTCTTTGCTTTTGTTACGCTGCAAATACGTTTTTATAGCATTTCTGTGCTTTGAAACGCTGTAGTGTTTCTGAAACTTTCTCACGGCATTTGGTAAATACCGCAGTTTCTGTTTTATAATGCTTTGTATATATATTTTAATGCAAAAACTTTTTATAGCATTCTGTAAATGCTGTCTTTTCTACTTAAAACTTTAAATTAAAAAAAATGATATTTAAACTAAGTATTTTTCTCTATTCTTTTTAGACCTATTTTCTAACTTATATTAGAATATTTAAAAAAGTAATTTCATGTTTAAATATTTTTTAAATTTTTAAGAAGCCTTAATGTAACACATGTTTATTTTAGTTTTTCAATCTTTATTATTTTATTTAATATTTCATTATGATATTTTTTAAATGTAAAAGATGTTTAAACATGTTTCTAAATATTTAAATCAATAATAATTTAATATAAAGGTTTTAATTAGTAAGTTAAGTATTTTATAAACATGGATGTTTGGATTCTTAAAAAAAATCAACTAAGTTATAAAAATATTTTAAATAAATTAAATCATTAGGGTATTAATTTAAAAAAAACCATATTTGATCATATATGCAGTTTAAAGTCCATATTTCTTATCAATTTAATTTTGATATTGAGTTTGATTACTACGTTTCATGAATATGTTATAGTTTTAATACCATTTATTACCTTTAAACTCTTTCTTTACAACCCTTTCAGTCTCATTCATTAGTTTCCTTAACTTAAGTCTAGTAATTGCTGTGTTTTACCTTTGTTTGGTTGAAGTATAATAAATAGTTTGATATATGAATACATACATATATAGACACACACACACACAAATATATATATATATATATATGCTTGTCAATTAGATATTATTTATCACTCATGTTTACCTTATAGTCTGAATATCTCTTACCATAGTATATATGTCATCATATCATTCTGCAAATTATTTTACTTCATTATCATTTTATTACATATCATTATGCATCATATTTCATATCACATTTCATTGCATATTACATCATAAATTACAATGCATATCATATAATCATTTGCATCACAAGTCGCACTTCATTTCGCATATTATCTCATGCTACATTGCATATGTTATACACTTCATACTGCTTTACAAACTACATATTGCATACATGTATACATAACGAGTGTATCTTATTTAGGAGGAGTTTGTAGTATTGTCTTATAATATAGGATTATTAGTTTTTGGTTGATTTGATTGACTTGATTGACT
This sequence comes from Allium fistulosum, assembly GCA_030737815.1. Classification (NCBI taxonomy): domain Eukaryota; kingdom Viridiplantae; phylum Streptophyta; class Magnoliopsida; order Asparagales; family Amaryllidaceae; genus Allium; species Allium fistulosum. The sequence goes on from CM060907.1 coordinate 861,080,244, forward strand.
TGTTTGAATTGTTTGACTTGATTGACTTGTTTGATTTGATTGACTTGATTGACTTGTTTGACTTGTCTGACATGATTGGTTTTGATGTGTGTGTTGATTGTATTGTCTGAAATATATTTATACATATTTATTGAATAATTATAGTATAATTTAGTTAATATCTTTCACAATTCATTTACTATACTTTGTTTTAGTATTAGTTTAAGGGGGAGTTTTATAGTTAGTAGTTTAGGACTAAGTTTTAGTTTTAGATCTAAGTGTTGATTATTTATGATAACACTATCATTATAATCACATGTTATAGAGTACTACATTAAGGGGGAGTTATATAGTTTAGAGATAGTTTTTGTTGATGACAAAGGGGGAGAAATATAAAATAGGTTAGTTAGGCATAGATTAAGGGGGAGTTATTAGATTTAGGGGGAGTTATAAGGAGAATATAAATATTTTATAAACAAAGGTTGTCATCATCAAAAAGGGGGAGAATGTTAGTCCATAGGATAGTGGTTTTGATGACAACAACTATAGAAGTGTTATAAAATATATATGTGTAGGAAATCTATATGCAGGTATCAACAAAAGAAGACTGTATAGTAAAGAAAACAAAATTGATGAAGACAAAGATCAAGAGTTCAAGATTGAAGACTCATGAGATTCAAGATATTCAAGAGTTCAAGACAAATAATATAGTTAGGTTAGATATTTGTTAAAACTCCTTGAAAGCACTATCATTCTTTTTTATCCAATTTACTCGTGGAATGGAATCCACTTCGTTCTTGTTAAAGGGATGGAACCCTAGTGAGATGGAACTCACGAAATATCTAGTGGAACGGATAGTAGCCCTATTTTATTATCCACTAATTTTGATTCAAAATGATTTTCAAAATTATCTCTTGTTTTATAAAATGATTTTCAAATATTCCTTTTCAAAAGAAAAACCTTCGTTCACATTTCCAAAAATGTTTTAGCCTCAAAATCATATTTATCATTTTGTTATATTTTTATTTCAAAATTGTCCTTGATATTTTAGCCTCAAAATCTATTTTAATATTATATTTACTTTAGTTTATTTACTTTGATTTTAAATATATTTTAGTATATATACATATATATATTCATAAGTATTTTTACTTCTAAATACCTTCTACAAATACATAGAATCCATTTGAATAAAGTTGCATATGTTTTAAATCATCATTTTCAAAGTAAAGCAAATCATCACTTTTTACTAGACCATGTCGACATCCTATTTACCTGTCATGTCGACATGCTTCCCGTTACAGCAAAGGTTGTTTTCAAAAGAAGTGTCTATTCGTTTAAACCTCTTCGAATGGACACATCCATTCATTCTCCATAAATAGAGACTGTTATGGACGTTTTCCAGTAACTATTTTCTTTATTTTCTTTCCTCTTTACTCTCTTATCTTATTTTCTAATCATCCTATCCATATTCTGCCGAAATCTTAAGTGAATCAAACTAGAATATCTCTAGTTTGATTCTCTGCCACTCTCTCCAAAGAATCTCAGTGCTTATTAGAGTTATAGATACATTTGTACTCAAAGAAACTTGTGTGGGGTTATAAAGGTGTGATCGTGTCCTTGGAAATCGATCGGGTGAACTTGTGTCCTGTGAATCAAGTGGTTCTACCCAGAGACCTGAGAATCTGGAGGGTGTACCTCGTTGCCTTGGAATCGAGGGATTGTAATCTAGATTATTGTTGAATAGAAAGCCATACGGGTTGTGCGGGACTGGATGTAGGGTAACACCGAACCAGTATAAAATTCCTGGTGTGTTCTTTCCTTTACTTGCTTTTTATTTATATTTGCATTTGTTTGTGATTCTGTGATTTGATCTGTGATTGTGTATTTGCATTAAGTTAGTTAAATCAATTTAAATCAAAGAAGTTTTAAAGAAATTCTTAAAACACTATTCACCCCCCCTCTAGTGTTAAATAGCCTTAAGATCATCTTCCGCGTCCCTTTCACTTTCCCTTTGTCCTAATATTACTTCAAGTAATATTCCTTATTTCATATAATTATATACTTCACATACATATTTGTCAAAACTTCTATTAGTAGTTATTTGATAATATACATGTTTTTTTGCAGGTGGAATACAATTCGCTGCAGCACAATTGCCATTTCTTCAGTTATTTGATTGTGGGATGAGCATATGTGATGTTAGTCCTAAAAATAAAAGTTTTGATGATAATTTTAAAGAGTTACCAACTGCTTCTAAACAGATACCAGTTTATCAAAAACTGCTTATCAACTGTACCGTCTAAAGAAACTAAGTTTATGGGGTTGCTCGGGTTTAAATATAAGTTTAAGTATTAAAAATTGTTCCTTTTATACCACCTTCAGCTTTGTCTGATAACTGGTTCATTTTTGTGAAATTTGAGTGAAGATTTCAGTAGTCTCTAGCCATCCCTTCCTCTTACCATACTTCAATATTGTATAGAATTACAGTACAGAATTTTTGTTCTTTTGCACATAACGCTGCAGCAAAAATTCAAAGAACGCAAACCTCTCGAGCTTTGAGGAAAAAATGTTCACACACATAAAAACATATGAACTTCCATAATTAAGTGGCCATTTCTACAGCTTCATCAATAGCTAACATGCTCTGATCTTCTACCCATGTCTTTGTCTAGAACCATAGAAGCTTAAATTAAACCGGGCCTTCCCTTTCTACATTTGAAACTTCTGGTACATCCATAGATATCACCTGAAATAAAACTTAACCTGAATCTCATGGATCTTTCAGTAATATGTGATAATTACTTTAGTTCCTTAATGATATGAAAGGTGATATGTAATATATTTTTCTAACTTATACTACTCATACACTTCATTTCCAACATCACTCTTTTATGCATAAGCAGGAGAGACATGTGAATTCACTTACTTTTACTCCCACCAGCACAAAGCAGTTATGCATACCAGTTTATGACATCAGTTTCAAACTTAATATTTGTTCAATCTTATTGTTTATTTCAAATGAATTTCTATGAGAATTTATTATGTCATACATTGAAAAGAATATAACTATAAAAGTGAGTGAGATATTAAATATTACAATGTTTTCAGTTTAACTGCACACTAAATTACTAAAAAGGCGGCAATTTATGTACCTATATAAATAAAAAAATCATGGAATCTTTATCATTATTGATTGTACCTAAGTACAACTTATCCAACCCCTCAGTAGATAAGTGTCCTGCAAATTTTACTTACATACCTAAAATGAACCCGCTCATGTATGGGCCCACTAATCATTCGCTTGAACCTATTTGGACATCAAGTGATAACTAGCATAGTAGTCATCCATGTCATATGCATAAGTAATGATATTTTTCATTATGCCTAGGTAACATACTATTTCAACTTACTAATTGCATCGTTCTTACCCTACTGTGTAACCATTATCCAAACTTTGTAACAAGTGATAAAAAGTTTTTAATGATCTCAAGATTGTTTACATACACTTAAACTCATTGTTTCTAACGAATTCGAATGATATCATTAAGCCTGATATGTAACACCTTTTAGTTGTATGATTTCTTAGTTTATTGTTATCCTTTTTCTCTTTTCCTTTTTACCAAAAATAATTTTCAAGTTTGGTCTCTTACATGCCTTCTTTTTAAAAGGGTCTCTTATGTGGCTTCTTTTTAAAAGATACATATTTCAGTTTTCTTTAAATTTGAGCAATGGACTCAATATATCAAACAAGCGAACATTTTGAAGCCCATAACATTTTTGGTTGGTATGTGGATTTAATTTATTATGATATTTTGCTGATAATATATTTTTCTGTAGTGTTGAAGCAATTCTGTAAAGACAAATGCAGCAAAATTCCATTAATTTGGAAGGTTTTATTAAGGCAAAAGACTTACATGGGAATCTTGGTCTTTGATTAGAAAGGCCAATGAATGACTACACCAATCAAATTAAACTTACAATGCTTGGAGTAGGGAATAATGCAGTACCAATCTTTTCCTTCTATCAATCTTTCAATGTCAACATATGCTGTAGGAGAGCTAAAATGGATAAAAGCATTTTCAATTGATGGTGAAGTAAGGACATTTCATAGTCGACATTGAGAGAGAAGCTTTTTGTACTATTTTATTGTTGCTATTTATCACGACATTACGATATTCTCCTATTGGATATGATGTTATTGGTGTTAAAATAATTGTGCTGAAAAGATTTACATACACGTTTGTTTTGATGTGTGATGTTGGATTATTGTCATGTTAGATTACATATATTGTATTAATATCCATAGTTTATATGATATATACGTATCATTTTCATTACAAATTATTGGTTTCTCAAAATAGAAACCAAATGTTACCCACAGTGTTGCATGCATGATCTTTCTATTCAATTTTATGATAATTGCACATTATCTAAATCGGATGCAGAGCGATCGTTACAGCTTCAAACATTCAATTATGGCTGAACCGTATATATTTTGATTCTGATTGTATCATATATATTTTTGTGGTGTGTTTATATCTTTTGATTTTATTTCCTATATTTGTGACTCATCATTTTTAGGTAATGAATCTCACTTGGTACTTTATAGGCCCTACGACATGAATCAAGGAAATGCATACTACATCTATAAAAAAAAATTATACATGATTTGAACGTATTGTTGAACTAATGCATGCACATTATGATTAGATGTCGGCCTATCTAGACTGCATATATACATATGATTAGATGCACATTAAAGCAGTACCATTGATTTGCATGGTTAAAGAGGGTGTCAATGAGTATCCGAAAAATTCGAAATCCGTCTGTATCCGTATATGAAATATGAAAAATTATCCGATATCCGAAAAATTGATTCGGCCATATCCGCATCCGATAGTTACCTGACCGGTGTTTATCAACATTATAGTAATTTTTTTTATGTATTTTAGTACATAAAATGATCGTCGTTTATCATTTTATCTAGGTCAAAAATTAATATGTATATAAAAATCAATATTGGCTACTTAAAATTATATTTCTCAGTATATTTATTATTTTTTATATTTTTAGTACTGAAATTGATTTATAATGAATCAAATTTGCTATTAATTTGTTTAGATTTATGAGTTGTGAATTAGTAAAATCTACTTCAAGGGGTGCAACCATAAATGCATGCAGATTGCGATTAAATGCAGACCCACCTGGGCGTGCATATATACTCGTGTTCATAATGCAAATATGAAGGTGCCTATTACTTAAGTGTTGTTTTCATCTCATGAAACAACAATATTGGAGAGGTATACAATCAAAACCGCTAAGATATGCACGTATAATGGATTTTCCATGGAAATCTCTTCGTTCAAGCCGAATCCAAACTCTATGCATAAGGATTAGAAGTTACCTTCCGAGCATCGTATATCTCTAAATAAAATATACAATAAGGCAAACAAGATCGGCCTACGCACGAACATTGGTATAAATTACATAGAACCAAGTACCATAAACTCCCATGCGCAACATCAATAAGAATACTCTAGATATGGAGTTGATATACTCTATCGCAGGTTAGCTAAACCCCAGGTTGTGCATCATACTTTGTCTTTAGCCATTTTCGTTGTCAACGTCATGTTCGACGCCTCTCATATAAGTTTTCATCATTCAAATAGATCACGAGTCCCAAATGGATTCCGACAACTCGAATAGATCAAAAATCTCTATATGGATTCGAGCATCTCGAATAGATCTCGAATCTCCTTATAGATTCCAACATAAGTCCTCCAATCAATGCTAACACAGACCTCTCCCTTGGACTCAACCTTGATAGATACTTTAACTCTATAGCATTCCAATTCACAACCGGTTCCAAAACATTATACACGTATACTACTTTTGAAGTGGTATTTGATAAGTAAAACATTTACCGATCCCGGACTCTACAAAACTAAATCGAATTCCCAATAAACTTGATTTTGGTTCTTTTAGAAGTAAGAGAACAATATATAAAGAGGAGTCCTCCCTGGGGGATCTCGTATATACAAGTTCTTAAAGCTAGAAACGTTTCATATCAATGCTCCTCCCTTAGGGTTCTCAAATCATATGAAGCCGTGAAGCTTTTAGATACTTCCTAGGTTAATTTGGTCAAATTCTATAGTCAACTAATCAACTATCAAGTTCAAATAGACTATCATTTATGGAAACTAAGTCTAATATATTTATCGTGTTTTCGATTTTTTTTAACTTACACCATCCCTCAGTCAAGAGTGAAGCCGACAGATTAATACACTGTTGCTACTAAACATTACTCGAACATCGGTCTTAACTCTCACAGATAGACAAGCTTAGTTCATCGGCTTTTAGTGCTAAGTACACGACTAAATACTTTCCATAAACATGCAAACACATAAAGCACAATTAAGTCACATAAGCAACTTCTAAACCCCTTTTTATTTAATTAATTATTATTAAAACCTCTTTATAAATACTTGTATATATATATTTAAAATAGTGAATATTAGGCATACATCCCTAAAATCAAACTTAATCTGAAGCGAATCCTTGTCTATAAAATTATACTTTATATGTCCCTGTTTTTGTTTCCAGCATTTTTTCCCAAATTACCCATGCGCTTCAATGTCGAGCTGCAATTCTTCTTCTTCTTTAATTTCTTCATATCAAATTGAAAACCAATTGTAACGACCCAGAATTTCTGTCAATTTAAATTTTATTTATTTAATTGATTTTAAATATTAATAAATGAATTTGTAAGTCGAATAATTTAAAATTCGAATATTGGATTTAATTTGGATAATTAAATCAATAATTTAATATTTGAAATTCCAGAAATAAATGGAATCTGGATTTAGTGTGATTGAAAATGATTTATAAAGTTATATTAAATCATATTGAAGTTATAGTGATGTTATAGAACTTTTAAAATTGAATTTAAAGTTAAATTGTGAAAATTGAATATTTCAATCGTGAAAATAGCTAATTTTCAAATAGTCTTAGAATTGGACGAAACTTGTTCCATTGGATCCGTAATAGTTTGTTATTATCGGATTTCAATTTTCGTAGCAATCGGAGTTGTCGTTTGACCATGACAGCTCCAAACGCATCGAAATTGTTTTAATATTAATTTAACGACTAAAAATAGTCATTTTTCAAAATCTCGGATTTCGACGAAACCAGTTTCATCGGATCCATAATGTGAAATTATTGTATGGTTTCAAATTTCGTGTCAATTGGATGTACCGTTTGTCCGGGGCAAGCCAAAACGCATCGAAATCGGTTTAAATCGGTTTAATTTAAAATCGATCGTTTTTCTCCGTATCTCGCACAGATGTCCGAATTAGCTCTCGAAACACATTCCATTGTGTTCGGAACGCGGGGTAAACCTTAGAAACACAAGTCGGCATGCTTGATTTCGAGTTCGAAAATTTCCTGGATGAACAGTGTTTGGCAGCTTTCTATAAAAGCCCTCGATTTTGTTCATTTGCAAACAAACGACATTAGGGTTTCAGCTCAAACCCTGGCCGCCACTAATCTTTTTAATGGCCAGAAAACACTCAACTTCCTCCTCCATTATCTCTCCATCCATCAAACGATTCGCGAAATGATCAACATGAAAGTTGTAGAGCTAATCGAGCTCTAGAAGATCAACAGTGGAGATCGTCTGAAGCGGAGCCAATCAACGGCAAATGGGGCTTGAAGGCAGCAGCTCCTCTCATATTTTTACAGCAGTAGGTGGGGCCGAGCTTCACAAATCTCTGGCCGAGCGTAGAGGAGGCGATGAACTTTCCGATGGTGGTGGAGTGATGCAGTTTCGAGCTTTGTGGTAGCCGTAGTCTCAAACCCTAGTGGGCGGCTCATGGGTTCAAGGTTGTACGTGAACAACTTGGGAGCAAGAACGTGAGGGAAGAGAAGGAAAGGGGCACGGCCATATCTACAAAGGAGGAAATCAACGGCTCTGATTATTTTGGGTATAAAAAAATTAAAATAGAAATGTAAATTAATTCGTGTAATATTTAAAACGCGATATCTTCTTCATACGAGGTCTGTTTCGGACGAAATTTTTTGCGTTGCAATCGTATTGACGAGCACTACGCAATGGAGCTAGTTTGGAGTCAATTGGAGTCAGTGAAAATTTCAGGTAAAATTAAACGTCCGTTTAATTTTATTCGAAAGAAACGCCGAAACTGAATTGAAATCAAGGTGAGAACTTCTCACTCAATCGAAATTGTTCGATTTAAATTTTAAATAGTTAGATTTAAAATTGCTTTTATGTTTGAATGATGATTGTTATCTGTTGATTGAAATAGACATTATACGCCGTTATTAAGCGGAGGTTATTTATTAAAAACATATACCGTGATAATTTCACATTGAAGTGGAATTGGTATTATTTATGTATAGCAATATATATATATTGGAATATGTATATATTGGATTTGATTTCCCGCATTGTATAGCAGGTGAGACCCTATTGCGCCGCATAATAGCGGATAATATTTATTAAACCCATATACCACGATATTCCGTACTGGAACGGAATTGGTATTGTGCTAACATCTTTGGATGCAGGGGGACAGGTTGGAGGGATCCAACTGGATTCCTCAACTGTATTGATTTATTTACAGATATGGTTATATATTCTGTTATCATATTGATATATGATGTTTGGATGCCGTGATTGATTATTTGGTGATGTTGCATCATCGGATCTATTTTTGAAGTTTAAAAATAATGATTTTTATTTTAAAAGAGGTTTTTAAAGTAATTTTTGAAAATATATGTTTTAGTAAATTTTTGAATTGATTTGTTTTAAATGAATAAATGTTAAAATTTTAATGTTATCAAGAATTGTGATTTTTGTGACATATGACCGAAAAGTGATTTTTGAAATAAATAGTTGATTAATTTATTAAATGATTTAAATTGGGATTTTTGAAGTATTATAAACAATTTATATAAAAGATTTCTAATATTAATATTTATAATTAAAAATATAGGAATTGTGAAACAAGTTTTATTATGTGATAAAGTGAAGTATAAATGGATTTCACAAGTGAATAAAAATTTATAGATTTATAAATTGTGAAGTTATAAAATGAATAGACTTTGTAAAATAAAAGATTTATAAATAATTGACTTATAAATCAGATTTTGGTTATAAAGTTGAGTTATAAATTGAATTGATTTGTGAAAGGGATTTTTTAATTAAAGTTTTTGTAAATAAAAACAGAATTTATAAACGTTGTTTTATAAATTTGAAATCAATTGAATTTGATAAATTAAACATAGAAATTTATTAAAGAAGATATATTCGCGATTTTTGATAGCGAATTATAAATTTTGTGATATGTGTAGTAATGAAGAGTTCGGTTGGGAATTTTATCCACGATTTTGGACAGTGGATAATCTTTTAAGTAAATTGTGTAGAAACGTTAAATTTGGATAACGAAGTATATTCACGATTTTGGACAGTGAATATATTATTAAATAAAATGGACATGTTTTGGGAAAGTGATATTTTAAATAGAAATGAAGTAATTTTTTTAAAAGATGTTTTAAAACGTGTTAAGTATCGAATACATAGATTTCAACATTCATTGTTGAAATAGACGTTTCGAGAAATAAGGAAATGGTGGACTATAACACTGTTGTTATAGTAAATGATTTCCAAAAGGAAATATTTTGTGTAGTATTGGGATTTATATATCTATCTAAATTTCGAATCCCTATACTAGTGATTTTAGGTCGTCGTAACGATGTTTTACGTAACATTCGTTTTGGCTCAAATAAAAATTTGTGAAAGAGAATGATTTCCTTAAAGAATGAAATATATACTTAATTATGATTTAAGTATATTGAATATTTTCCAAGTGTTGAAAATAAATGATTTGTGAATTACTTATTTTTAAATAAGTATGGAAAGGCTTTTCCAATATGAAATGAACTGTTTTGAGATTTATCTTCAAAGATAAATTGAAATGTGGAAATTGATTTGAAATTGTTTTCAAATGGTTGAAGTGTGGAAATAATATATCTAGTAAAGATATTTTGGAAAATAAATAATTTGGAAAATTATTTGGAATCTGATGATGTTGTGCATCTTTATTGATAGTTAAATAACCGACTATCAATAATTACCTTGAATGGGTATTTGTTGTGAATTGGATGAATTTGAATGCCACACTTATTTTTGAACAAGCGCTCACTATTCGGGTTAGCCGGGAAAGGACCATGGGGTCGTATAACCCATTTCGAATATGTGATATGTCGTTATGAATCGCATTTGATGACCGGTGTTGAAGACCGGATATTTTTGAAAGCGAAAGGATTACCGTCGAGTTACTCTACATCGGCTGATCTCCGATATAGAGGTTTTATCACCCTTAGTGACGGGAAGTCCGGACGTGATTAGAAAATTATCCAGATTTGCAAGGGCTTCGTGAGAAGTGCCTTCGGTTCTGTTCGATCCCGGAACAAACTTGTATGGTTGTGTGCCTGACGTTACAAATTGAGATATAAAGCTGATTTCTTTCAAATACATTTCTGTTAGTGGCAGAGAATTTATTCTCTTAGCTTAACACCCTACTCTGAGACGTACGAGCTCAGAGGTTATGTAGTTGGAATTTATTAGCAATATACCCCCAATTTGGTAATGTGGCATGCTGAGTGTTGCTGTGAAATGATCGTTGTTTGATCATTTGCGATATGATCATTTGTTTGATCATTTATCTTTGTGATCATTACTTTGATCATTTGTTTGACCCGAAGCATGGCTTTGTGACAAAGCGTAGCTTTGTGGACGAGACTTCGTCGGACCTCACACCCCGAAATGGTCAAAACAGGAAGGATGCAGCAAGGTTCTAGGGAGTAGCGCCCCTTAGTGTATGTCATTCCTTCTGGATAGAGGTGGTATCATGGTATGGAGCCCAGATACTTAACCTATGTTGTTACTGCATTATTATTCTTATGTGGTTGTTGGAAATCGAGGATCCTCGGGAAGATCGGTTACGATCGGGGGATGACATATGCGTGTAAGTAGTTACCTATTTTTGCAGAAGTAACCCGGCCTTGTGTTGGCAGAGATCCGGTTAGGTTCTTGGGTCGTCTTTCCAGAGGCGTACCTATGTGGCAATGGGAAGTTCCTTGGCCTGACCATTTGTTGGAAATCCAAAGAAACAATACGCGACTTGTACGGTTTTAGTTGTATTACCTGCCATGGAATGTGGCGGTAACCTGCTATTGAACATGGTAGCTATAGTAGGCATAAGTGCGGAATGCCTATGCTGGCTAAGATTTATATTATACTTTCGAAATGTTTTCTACACTATACACTAATAATAATATCAAAAAGGATTTGATTTTTGCGTAGTAAGCATCTTTGACTATCATAAGGAGAAATCTCCTCCGATTCTGCGTTTGCATTGTGTGTGTGTGCGGGAGGCCTTATGGTAGTCTCATTTTCCAAAAGCATTGCGAAATTGACTTTAAAATCTTCCTGTTGTTTGTTTTTAAAGATAAACTGTTTTAAGTTCTCACACCAGTCACCATGACTGACCTGGAGTTTATTGTTTCCTTCCTAAACTCTGGGTGCCCACCAATTTCCACACGGGCAGTCTAGAGTCAGGTTATCAGGTCATTCTGGATTCGGGATGCTGTGGAGCTTAGTGGCGAGCTGGATGGCGAGACGTATCACCTATACTATGTATTATTTTGTTGTATTCTGTATGAGGACAAGTTTATATAACTGTCCATTGATGTATTGTTGTTGTAAACTCTGATGATGATGTAATGTGTAAAATGATATAGTTCTTTGTTTTAAAGATTATTCATTTATCTATTATATGTTGTTCCGCTGCGAATGTGAGATTCTGATATTGTTTCTGTTTCTGATGTTGTTCTGTTGTTCTTCTTTCTTTTTCTTCTATCTTTTCTCCTACCTCTTCTTTTAAACCCTAAGAATTCGGTTTTTGGCATTCGGTTGCTCGGCAGTTGATACAGTGGACGTATCGATGTCGATTTTCGAAAGTCGAAGAATCGGGTCCTTACAACGTGGTATCAGAGCATATGGTTAAGTGACAACCCTGCTCTATTGGGTGTTACTCATTAGAGATGGGGTCAGTAGTACTCTAGAATGAGTTGAGTGTAATAATAGATACGAGCGCATATTTGTTAGTGAATATAAAATTGTTTTATATTGTGATGATTGGTTTGTTGAGTGGTATATGTATTCTGGTCAGTATAGTCCGTACAACTTTATCGATAGGGATCTCTAAACACTTGTATAGAACAATTCGGCACAATATTGTTTTAAATTGGGTAAATGAAATAATTTTACCTTGATTATATTTTATAAATAAAGGGAATAATTTTTCAAAAATTATTAAAGTGTATATGATTGATTGTTTGGTTGTTAAAAAATGTAAATATATATATATATATAAGTTGATAAAAGTTGTTTGAATAAGTTAAATAAAACAACAATTGTAAAAGAATAAATTGTATAAGCAAATGAATTATAAAGGGTGAAGTTATAATTGATATGATTTACAATTGAGAAATAATCTTATATATAAATAGTGAAATTTTATAAGTAAAAGATTTGTAATGAGATTTAAAAATCAAGGAAAATTTTTGAAAGAATTTAAAGCACTGAATTCACTATTGTTGCTGGGAAATAATAAGGGTGATGACTGCAGCATCATCAGTATTATTTTTGGGTTTCTGTGTGATTGATTTGCTACCATAATAAATTGAAAATTGGAGTTTTGTTGCGATAACAAATTTAAATTAAAATCCAAGTTGTAATTGGTAATTATAAGTGAAATGAGTTTTATACTTATAATATGATTTGGAAGTTGAATATATAAGTTGTATAACTTATAAAATGAGAAAACGTAAGCAAAATAAATTTTGATTTTGATTAAGTAATGAATTTGACTTTAAGGAAAAGTTAAATGAAATTGAATTTAAAATAAATTAGAAATGGGCTTAAGTTGTATAGTGAAAGCAAATGTAAGTGGAAATTTGAAATGGAATATAACTTAAGTAATGGTGAATGAATTTGATTTTGGGTATCAAAATTAATTAATGAAATGAAGTGATGAATGTGAACTTGAGTTATATAAATGAAATTCAATTTTATTTGTAAATTGAATTAGCAATTGAATTAAGAAATGGATTGGATGTTAATCAATCTATTGAAAATAAATTGAGATGGAATAATGAATGTAAATGATTAATTCATTTAAGCTAATTAAAAGTGGTAAACCAAAATTGAAAGTAAAGTAAATTGAATAATTTGGTTATGTTGGTTATGATTTGATTGTTATATGGTTGTTAATTGATTGGATGAAATTCATTAAGTATTAATGAAGTTGAATTAATAAAATTGGAAGCTATATGATTGAATTCAAATTGAAAGTGATGTAAATTAGTGAATGTAAACTAATTGAATATGAATGAATGATTATGTTAGTAAAAATCCAATGTAAAAGAATCGAATATGATTTAAATTGAAAATCAATTCAATGAACATTAATGAGAAATGAATAAATATTAATGAGAATATTGATTTGTTGGATATTATTGGATGATAGTTGTTTGATAGTTGCATTTATTTCTTTTGGTGCATTGCTATATGTTGTATCGATATTATTTTCTATATACATGTTCTCATTTGTTTGATTGAGTGTTTAGTAGGTGCGGATGGCGTTTGCTTCGCATTTGGAGCTCGCTTTCGCGCTATATTAGCCGTATACGCTCGCTAATAATATATAAGGTACATATCTCGGATTAAATATCGTACTTTTACACTTTTTTTCCCTACGGGATGCCTCATCACTTGATGAGATGTATATTTGTGATATATATACACTGTCATTTTTTTTCGGATCGAGCCGCGCAAAGGAGGCTATGGCGAAATTTTTCGAAAATTTAAGGCGTTAGAATATTTTTGAAAAAATTGGAAAATTTTGAAAACTAAGTTTGGATTTGGAAACTTAGTAAGGATTTTGTAAGATGTTTAACTATTGAATTTTGGAAAGTTAAACACTTAAGGAATTTGTGAAATCTAATTTGAACGGTTTGTTTTGAGAAAGTTAATGGATTTTGTGAAATTTTCTTACTTGGTAATTTCGAGGACGAAATTCTTTTAAGGAGGGAAGTTTGTAACGACCCAGAATTTCTGTCAATTTAAATTTTATTTATTTAATTGATTTTAAATATTTTGTAAGTCGAATAATTTAAAATTCAAATATCGGATTTAATTTGGATAATTAAATCAATAATTTAATATTTGAAATTCCAGAAATAAATGGAATCTGGATTTAATGTGATTGAAAATGATTTATAAAGTTATATTAAATCATATTGAAGTTATAGTGATGTTATAGAACTTTTAAAATTGAATTTAAAGTTAAATTGTGAAAATTGAATATTTTAATCGCGAAAATAGCCAATTTTCAAACAGTCTCAGAATTGGACGAAACTTGTTCTATTGGATCTGTAATAGTTTGTTATTATCGGATTTCAATTTTCGTAGCAATCGGAGTTGTCGTTTGACCGTGGCAGCTCCAAACGCATCGAAATTGTTTTAATATTAATTTAACGACTAAAAACAGTCATTTTTCAAAAAGTCTCGGATTTCGACGAAACCAGTTTCATCGGATCCATAATGTGAAATTATTGTATGGTTTCAAATTTCGTGTCAATTGGATGTACCGTTTGTCCGAGGCAAGCCAAAACGCATCGAAATCGGTTTAATTTAAAATCAATCGTTTTTCTCTGTATCTCGCACAGATGTCCGACTTAGCTCCCGAAACACGTTCCATTGTGTTCGGAATGCGGCGTAAACCTTAGAAATGCAAGTCGGCATGCTTGATTTCGAGTTCGAAAATTTCCCGGATGAACAGTGTTTGGCAGTTTTCTATAAAAGCCCTCGATTTTGTTCATTTGCAAACAAACGACATTAGGGTTTCAGCTCAAACCCTGGCCGCCACTAATCTTTTTAATGGCCAGAAAACACTCAACTTCCTCCTCCATTATCTCTCCATCCATCAAACGATTCGCGAAATGATCAACATGAAAGTTGTAGAGCTAATCGAGCTCTAGAAGATCAACAGTGGAGATCGTCTGAAGCGGAGCCAATCAACGGCAAATGGGGCTTGAAGGCAGCAGCTCCTCTCATATTTTTACAGCAGTAGGTGGGGCCGAGCTTCACAAATCTCTGGCCGAGCGTAGAGGAGGCGATGAACTTTCCGATGGTGGTGGAGTGATGCAGTTTCGAGCTTTGTGGTAGCCGTAGTCTCAAACCCTAGTGGGCGGCTCATGGGTTCAAGGTTGTACGTGAACAACCTGGGAGCAAGAACATGGGGGAAGAGAAGGAAAGGGGCACGGCCAGATCTGCAAAGGAGGAAATCAACGGCTCTGATTATTTTGGGTATAAAAAATTTAAAATAGAAATGTAAATTAATTCGTGTAATATTTAAAACACGATATCTTCTTCATACGAGGTCCGTTTCAGACGAAATTTTTTGCGTTGGAATCATATTGACGAGCACTACGCAATGGAGCTAGTTTGGAGTCGATTGGAGTCAGTGAAAATTTTGGGTAAAATTAAACATCCGTTTAATTTTATTCGAAATAAACACCGAAACTGAATTGAAATCAATGTGAGAACTTCTCACTCAATCGAAATTGTTCGTTAAATTTTAAATAGTTAGATTTAAAATTGCTTGAATGTATGTTTGAATGATGATTGTTATCTGTTGATTGAAATAGACACTATACGCCGTTATTAAGCGGAGGTTATTTATTAAAAACATATACCGCGATAATTTCACATTGAAGTGGAATTGGTATTATTTATGTATAGATATATATATATATATTGGTATATGTAAATATTGGAGTTGATTTCCCGCATTGTATAGCGGATGAGACCCTATTGCGCCGCATAATAGCGGATAATATTTATTAAACCCATATACCGCGATATTCCGTACTGGAACGGAATTGGTATTGTGCTAACATCTTTGGATGCAGGGGGACAGGTTGGAGGGATCCAACTGGATTCCTCAACTGTTTTGATTTATTTACAGATATGGTTATATATTCTGTTATCATATTGATATATGATGTTTGGATGCTGTGATTGATTATTTGGTGCTGTTGCATCATCGGATCTATTTTTGAAGTTTTAAAATAATGATTTTTATTTTAAAAGAGGTTTTTAAAGTAATTTTTGAAAATATATGTTTTAGTAAATTTTTGAATTGATTTGTTTTAAATGAATAAATGTTAAAATTTTAATGTTATCAAGAATTGTGATTTTTGTGACATATGACCGAAAAGTGATTTTTGAAATAAATAG
Organism: Allium fistulosum; assembly: GCA_030737815.1. Classification (NCBI taxonomy): domain Eukaryota; kingdom Viridiplantae; phylum Streptophyta; class Magnoliopsida; order Asparagales; family Amaryllidaceae; genus Allium; species Allium fistulosum. Next base: position 861,096,610 of record CM060907.1, read on the forward strand.
TTGATTAATTTATTAAATGATTTAAATTGGGATTTTTGAAGTATTATAAACAATTTATATAAAAGATTTCTAATATTAATATTTATAAATTAAAAATATAGGAATCGTGAAACAAGTTTTATTATGTGATAAAGTGAAGTATAAATGGATTTCACAAGTGGATAAAAATTTATAGATTTATAAATTGTGAAGTTATAAAATGAATAGACTTTGTAAAATAAAAGATTTATAAATAATTGACTTATAAATAGATTTTGGTTATAAAGTTGAGTTATAAATTGAATTGATTTGTGAAAGGGATTTTTTAATTAAAGTTTTTGTAAATAAAAACAGAATTTATAAACGTTGTTTTATAAATTTGAAATCAATTGAATTTGATAAATTAAACATAGAAATTTATTAAAGAAGATATATTCGCGATTTTTGATAGCGAATTATAAATTTTGTGATATGTGTAGTAATGAAGAGTTCGGTTGGGAATTTTATCCACGATTTTAGACAGTGGATAATCTTTTAAGTAAATTGTGTAGAAACGTTAAATTTGGATAACGAAGTATATTCACGATTTTGGATAGTGAATATATTATTAAATAAAATGGACATGTTTTGGGAAAGTGATATTTTAAATAGAAATGAAGTAATTGTTTTAAAAGATGTTTTAAAACGTGTTAAGTATCAAATACATAGATTTCAACATTCATTGTTGAAATAGACGTTTCGAGAAATAAGGAAATGGTGGACTATAACACTGTTTTTATAGTAAATGATTTCCAAAAGGAAATATTTTGTGTAGTATTGGGATTTATATATCTATCTAAATTTCGAATCCCTATACTAGTGATTTTGGGTCGTCGTAATGATGTTTTACGTAACATTCGTTTTGACTCAAATAAAAATTTGTGAAAGAGAATGATTTCCTTAAAGAATGAAATATATACTTAATTATGATTTAAGTATATCAAATATTTTCCAAGTGTTGAAAATAAATGATTTGTGAATTACTTATTTTTAAATAAGTATGGAAAGGCTTTTCCAATATGAAATGAACTGTTTTGAGATTTATCTTCAAAGATAAATTGAAATGTGGAAATTGATTTGAAATTGTTTTCAAATGGTTGAAGTGTGGAAATAATATATCTGGTAAAGATATTTTGGAAAATAAATAATTTGGAAAATTATTTGGAATATTATGATGTTGCGCATCTTTATTGATAGTTAAATAAGCGACTATCAATAATTACCTTGAATGGGTATTTGTTGTGAATTGGATGAATTTGAATGCCACACTTATTTTTGAATAAGTGCTCACTATTCGGGTTAGCCGGGAAAGGACCATGGGGTCGTATAACCCATTCCGAATATGTGATACGTCGTTATGAATCGCATTTGATGACCTGTGTTGAAGACCGGATATTTTTGAAAGCGAAAGGATTACCGTCGAGTTACTCTACATCGGCTGATCTCCGATATAGAGGTTTTATCACCCTTAGTGACGGGAAGTCCGGACGTGATTAGAAAATTATCCGGATGTGCAAGGGCTTCGTGAGAAGTGCCTTCGGTTCTGTTCGATCCTGGAACATACTTGTATGGTTGTGTGCCTGACGTTACAAATTGAGATATAAAGCTGATTTCTTTCAAATATATTTCTATTGGTGGCGGAGAATTTATTCTCTTAGCTTAACACCCTTCTCTGGGACGTATGAGCTCAGAGGTTATGTAGTTGGAATTTATCAGCAATATACTCCCAATTTGGTAATGTGGCATGCTGAGTGTTGCTGTGAAATGATCGTTGTTTGATCATTTGCGATATGATCATTTGTTTGATCATTTATCTTTGTGATCATTACTTTGATCATTTGTTTGACCCGAAGCATGGCTTTGTGACAAAGCGTAGCTTTGTGGACGAGACTTCGTCGGACCTCACACCCCGAAATGGTCAAAACATGAAGGATGCAGCAAGGTTCTAGGGAGTAGCGCCCCTTCGTGTATGATGCTTTATTTTGTTATTTACAGTTATCAATGTCTTTTTTTTGGATTGAAATGATTTTATATGAATAATTGCCAATAAGAATGCAATTAATCAGAATAATTGCAGAAATAAATGCAATCATTGAGCATAATTGTTGATAACTATGCAATTATTATAAATAATTACAGAGAAAGATGAATTTTTCATTATTGAACTAAAATGCTTTATTCTATTTTTTACAGTTATATATGCCTTTTTTGAATTGAAATGATTTTATATGAATAGTTTCTTATGAGTAATGTAACGCCCCACCTCTATGCTCATAATAACAAAGAGTATTAAAAGAAATACTATCTATTATTACGAAGAATAAGGCTGGATAGGAGCGGTCATCCGTAGTTGGCCTTATGCTAATATTGGTTACCTCGATAGGAGTGGTATACACTTTTCATTTTTCATCTTATTTATTTACTCCCATCGACATACCCAATTATCAGTATAAAACAAACTACGATGGTTCATAATAGTTTAGGACATTAGATATAATAATAACACAGAGAATATAAATGTGGAACACAGATAAAACAAAAGTCTCATATATATATATATAAATGATGTCAGTTACAATATAGTTGACACAATACATATGATACAACTACAACTGTCGACTCAAGAAGTTATATATACAAGTACATTATCGACTAATATACATGAATACATATCATCTTAAAACAGACACACTGACTACTTCACAAGACGAAGACCACTTCAAATGATATAAAAAGTCTTCATAGCTCAACAGCAAATCAAAGCAAGAAATCTACAACCTGAAATAACTCGGGTCTGACCCGAGTATTAAATTCAAAAGAAAATAATACACGGGTCAGTCTAATTCAAACTCAGTTATTAATGCACAGAAGCAATAATAATCAAATATCAAATAGACGACAGTCATAGAAATCTCGTATATCCAACTCTTCGATAAGAGAGTCGGATAACGGCAGATATAACACTAACAGTGTTAAACAACAAATCAGCAGATTCCAATCATCAACAAAGATGAGTGAAAAGAATATCAATGAAGATATTTAGAAATCATCAGAATTGCCTAATTGACAATTAACAACAAAAATCCAATTATTAAATAAATAATCAGAAACTCATAATCTAATTATCAATAGATAATTAGACACAACAAAATGATCAATCGAAATGAATTAAATAAAATTTCCAAATATTGAATTGAACACAAAACAATTCAACCAATTGAAATATCAGTTAAAACGTTATATACAAAAGCTTAATAAAACAGAAACAGATGACATCAAATCAAACTAAATCCCGGTGTGGCTACAGTACATGCATGCGTGTACTGCCTCGCCACTACCGCGCGTCGAACCTACAATGGTCAAAATAAATGAACCAAAACAACCGGTACTAACTCAAATGAAAATGACGAATTACATACAAATGCACAACAAAAGTTTACATCGGAGTACAAGGTCAAACCCGAAATACGGGTTCAACTCAAGTGAAATTTCAAAATCAACCTGAATGGATGCAAAGACCAGTGATGCAAGCAATAACTAGATCAAAGAGCAAAAGTAACCTGAATCAAATGCCATCAGATCAGAGACCAAGTTCATGTGCACAGTGCAGACAAATGCACAATTCAAATGAATACTACAACAACCAAAGCCAAGACTACCAGTACAAGGCACAATGCACCACTAATGTAACGACCCGCTATTTTGGACCATTCGCATCCATTATAAGTGTATAGGTAGACACTCATGCCGTAGTTGAATTGCTCAAAATACCGCGTTGTTAATTTAAATTTGGCAAAACTGAACATATACAGTAAATAAGTAATCACAGAACACAGACACAGAGTAATAATTTGCAGCGGAAATAAAAGAGATAGTAGTTCATGAAGCTACTATATAAATATATAAGTTACATCAGAGTTTACAACAGAAGAGTAATACAATACATCATAGTTAAACCAGATACAAATCAGAATACATCACTGGAATCATCGAATACTGAAAGCAGAATAGATGGCTGGATCTTCAAGCAAAGCTCCAACTCCAAAGGTGAGTCTCGAATACTGGTACACTCAGTCTGACCCGAGCGTAAAGCAAAAACACAAGACACTCGAGTCAGGATTAACATTCTTATATTAATAAATCCAACTCAAGTGAAATAGCAATTGAAATACAAGTAACTCAAAGGATGTTGGAATAACCATCCTTTAAGGATCCATTAAACTATCTACTAGGTAGTAATGTACGCTAAGTAGATAATGTCTATCAGTAATAATAAGATATCAAAATAGTGTTAAGTCATGGCCCATTCCACCCTCAACACATTTTTATTCCCAAAAGCATATACAAGACCGTAGTTTCCCCAAAACCGGAAGTCACCAGAGGGCAATCCATATACTAAAGGTACAAAACAAATTCGTAGTGGTCGCGAATAAAGGGATACAAGTATTACAAGGCACATGAGGCAATACCCAAGGTAGTGATACTACCGTTTGCCTGATCCGGACTGGTGAGAACGCAACGCCGCAGCGCCCGCAACACCGTGAAACAACACTCCCAAAATCAAGGGTGCACCAATCGACAACAAGTAATGAATAGTTCGAAGAAGTGTGTTCACTTGAGGTAGCTGACCTCCATTGGCCCGGCACGGCTCCTGTTTTAGTCATTTCCAATTTGACACAAGTGTCAAGGCTATCCATCATCGTTCTCTTTCTTCAGTCATCATGTACATCATCCAACCACTTCATTCTGGATCATAACTCCGCGAATAGTTATTAAAGTGGTTTTCGGTTTAGATAGAGAGTATATCCATAACCGATTCCGATCTCTTTAATAACTTTGTAATTATTACACCGATTGGTTGTTTATATATTTCAAAAACAAAATCAAATTCAATTTCAATTTCAATTCGTAAACCAACATTTCATTTGTCTTTCTAAATCAATTTCCAATATTTACGTTTCAAAACTTCATAATTACCATTTCAAAATCTTATAATTCAATTTCAATCTTTATTTAAAACAATTCAAATATCAATTTAAATTCGTATATAAGTTTCATTCCGAAATCATTTAAATTAACCTAATTTTAACATTCAAATCAATTTGAATTCATTTATCGATTTCATTTAATATTCGTTAAGTAAATTTATCATTCAAACAATTTATTTAATTCCAATTCATTAAATCAATTATTTAAGTTCAACTTCCTTATTTCAAAACTTACAATTTGAATTAAATTAAATTCATCAAATCAAATTCTTTAAATTTCAAGTCTTACATTAATTTCAATAAATCGCAATTTATTTCTTGTTAAAGAAATTCAATTTCACTTATTTACTTACTTAAATAATTTTCCAAAACTAAATTAATAAAGAACTTAATTTATTTACGAAGTAAAAATTTACTTATTCAAAAGTTTAATTTTACTTATTAAAGAATTCAATTCAATTTAATCATTAAATAATTCAATCTTATTTAATTATTAAATAATTCAAAACTTGATTATTAAATAATTTCAAAGTTTAATATTTCAAACTTAATTATAATTTCAAACTTAATTCAATCATTTCAAAGTTTAATAACATTCTTTCATCAATTACATTGTTAATATTTTTTTCAGATTATTAACTATTAACATTTTCCTTTCATTAAAATTCAAATTCCAACTTCATTTCAAAACTATATTATTAATTCAAATGAAATCCTCATTTTATTTTTAAATCAAATTATTGACCAATCGGGTTTTATTTAATTTTCTATCCTAGGTCAAAGTTCAATTTGGGTATTTATCATTTCAACCCGATTCCAATTCAATTCAAAATCAAAGCATAACAAAGGGAACTTGCAGTGTGATAGCTAGGATGGTGTCAAAGTAAATAAACAAGCAATAACAACAAATATTAACAATCCAATAATCAATTCAAATAATCTCGAAATAACCGTATAAATTCACATTGTTATTTATGCGAATTAATAAAATTATTTCTAGAATCTACACTATCATTTCATGTAGGTTAAAGATTATTACATTACGGTTCTTCACTTGTCATCTATTTACAATTTCATACATCATCAATTTAACAACATACATTCAGTGGTTCAAAGTGTAATTAAACAAATCCTACGTGTCAATAAATTTAACAGTTAAAGGGGTCATATTATACAAATGTCAGTTAATCAAATTTAACAATTAATTATCCTATATCAAGTTCAATTTCATACTATTTATCATTTTAACATTAACAATTTAACGTCCAATATAAACATCAACAATCAATCAATTATCAGCCAAACTGTATGAACATCGCATAAATAATTAACAAATAATGGTGTCAGATGGCACAGGTGAACTGATACAGGCAATAGCATATATAACAGTGTAATTAACTAACAGCAGCATATTTCAATTGTCGTTTCAATTGAAATCAAATCTAATAAATAAAAGAATGTTAATCGTGAGTGAGTGCTCACCTTTCGAGGTTAGAGAAGTTTGATAACAGAACAAGCTACGAATTTGAATTCTGAACTAGACAATCGACCAATCCAAGTGACAGATTCTCAAAGCAAGTGAGGTGAACACAGACTCGACGAACAAGGCTGATAGTTTGAATTGATGAGAATGGATCAGAATCATCTAGAGAGAAACAGAATATATATTATTATTTTCCCATAAAATCAATATTTAATTTAAGGTGAATATTAAAAATTATATATATATCAAAATATTAACATATAATTAAAAATCATTGTTTACATTTAAAACACATATAACAAAGTATTAACATATAAAGTATAGTTTCAAATTTATTAAGAAAAAAAATGAAAACAACTTACCTACGACTCATTTAAAAAAAATGCAAAATACCTATATGTAATATGTATATTCATTTGAAAATATCAATTCATATATATATATCAAATTACCATCATAACCCAAATATATAAACATTTTATCTAGAACACATACACGCATATATATATCAACCAATCATATATCAACTATATAATATGTATAAACTAACAAAATATAAACTATTATATATATATATGTGTGTGTGAAATGTTCTTTACTATAAATACATGAAGTAACCGCAAATGCTCTAGACAAGTCCATGGTAAAACACTGCTCTTCCACAAACATTATGACATATTTTATATAACAAACAGCTATATACAACTTAATATATATATACAAGGGCCTGTACGCATATATACTTGTAACTGCTGTAAATCTATTCTCTACGTAAACAACATCTACACATAAACTGACAGATAATATATGCTAGTATACAAAACAACTTAAACATATATAAATCAAATGAAATATATTTCTACATATTATATAATATACATATCTATATTTATCATCAACTACTTCAACTGTACTACGTAACTTCAGTGTATAGATGAGTTACAGACGAGAATATACATCTAACTTACTAATATATCTTAGATAACTTTCCATACTATGAAATAGTTTGATATGAGTGAACTGTACGCTATTATACCTTGCAACTTTATAAACTACAACATGCTTTTAACAGTATAAATATATATAAACCATAAAATATAACTATAAGATGATAATTTAAAACTCAAATAAACAACCAAATTTAAATAGCACTTGTATAGTATAACATTTTAAAACAAACAAATATATATACGCCAGATTACACAAACATATCTAAACACTGTAACAATGCATATAACTTTTATAACTTAATATACCATGACAGGACAACTTACTATATATATAAGACTCATATATATATATATATATATATATATATATATATATATATATACACGCAAATACCTTAAAATCAGACCCCAATATACGCTTATTCATATATCTTTCAGAATATTATTATTTATATAAATTTATATAAACTAAGACCAAACTACCATTTAATATATATAACTGTAAATATATAGATAAACAACTACATGTAGATTTTATAAATACCTTGCGTGGATTGTAAAATGAAGAAAGTGGGTAGTCGAGTGGAAGGCTAGGGGTGGCGGTCAGAGGAAGATTGCCTGAAGGGGAGTAGAAAGCTGATACAAGCTTGGGTTTGGTGGCTATATGCGATGGCTCACGTAAGGGAGGAAGTTGTGGTGAAGTGTTTTGAATGAACGAGCATGCTCAGGAAGGTGCGGTTGTATGGTGAGCATGGGTGGATGGCCGTGGCTTGGAGGCGAGAGGAGCAGGTTGGTCGCGGGAACGTGGTCACGTCATGGTCGAAGGAGGGAGGTCGGTGTGGTGGAAGGCGTGGGGAAGTGGAGATGTAACAACCCGGTATTCCATACTGAATAATTATCGTCTTTGCACGATTTCTTTTCCTTAGCTTATTACAGTGGAGTTTTTAAATCCAGTAAATTTCGTTCGAAGTTTGTTTAAAGGTTAAATGGGCCGTGATAAAAACCCATTCCCCTTTTATCTTGTTTTATTTTCCATTTTTAGGCCCGCTTTAAACTTTTATATCGATCCCCTTTTTATTATTCTCGAGCCCGCTTCCTTTTTATCTCGTATTAGCCCGATCCCTTGAGAAAAATATGGCGACTCAATTAATTAGGGTTTTCGGCGATTCTCGTATGAATTGGAGCTTCGGCTTCTTCAACAATTGCTCGACTAATTTAGGGCTTTGCCCTTGTTCGTTCCACTGGCAAATTTAAGCTTCGTTGATGTTGTGATTTTCTGGCTAATTGAAGCTTATGCTTCGTCGACTTTTGTGGCTCCTTTGTGGTGACTCTGGCTTCGGCTTCGCTGTTGCTGGCGACTCTCTGTAACTCTGGAATTGCTGTTGCCTTGGGCGATTCTTATTCGAAGCTACGGCTTCGTTTAGTCTGGAATTGAAGCTTCTGTTTCAGTCGACTTTGCTGTGTTGATCGAATTCGATTTATAGCTTCGGTATGTGATTTCTGCTCCAATTGGACGAGAAAAAGGTGAGTGAACCACCACTCACATCTAATTCATACCTCTAGCGTATTAGTATTTGAATCCTGTGATTTTCGTTCGTTTCTGTTTCGTAGTTATCATGGTTTTGGTTTTTGCTGTTCGATTCTCTGACTTGTCCACTTTCGTATACTTGATTTTGTTCGATGAAAATGTTGTTCGAATATTTTGAAACTGCTATGGCTTCGACCTTAACTTGAAACGTCATTGACCTATTAGTGTCTGTGACTTTCTCTGGTAGACTTCGACTTTGCTTCTGGTTCATTTCTTGTGTCCACGACTTCACCATTGCCATTTTTGGCTCGACGTGATGCTGTAGTTGTTACTACATTCAGATTATTTCATTGTGGCACTTACTTGCACTGTCACTTGTTCATATTGCTGGTTCATTGTGGTATGCAGTTTAGTTGGCTGATGGGTTGGTTTCACTTCAGTCCGGTTCCATGCTTTGTGTACTTTGATAGTTACACTTTATGTCCCTTAGCTTGAGTCTTTGGCTTCACTGTGCATATATAGGCTTGTCTGCATTTTGGTCCATTGGCCTTTTTTTTCACTGGTGCATCCTTGTTCACTGGTACATTAGCTTTGTGTGCTTCGTCTCTTACCTGATGCCCTTGCAATGCTGTTGGGTTGCTTTGGGATTGACCTTGATTAGTTTGTGACTTTGGCATTTGTTGCTTGCCAGCCTTTGATATTTGCCTGTCCACTGTTTTTCCTGGTCATTTGAAATCTTTACTTTAGCATCTTCACTTGAGTCATTCTTGTTATACTTCGACTTGGCCTTTGATTCACAGTTTTGTTGTCTCCTGTGTTCATATACATTAATGTTTTGTTGGACTATAGCTCCATGCTTGCACTGTCACTTCTGTCTTGTTTCATGTATATTTGATACCGCAGTTTCTTCACTTGATCCCTGCATATATCACTACATGGTGTTTATGCTATTCTGACTTATGTGCATGCATTTTTGGGTTGGGTTCTGCACTTTTGAGATGCAGTTTCCTTCACTGATGTATCTTTGGGAGTTTGATATGTTTGCATCCATGTTGAAGCTTTGCATATACTTGAGTCTTTTGTTGCTGGCAGATAGTCTTGAATATTGTAACCTGCATTCACACTGATTTGGTTCTCTTTTGACTCATGCTGTGCTGACCTGATTTGTACATTGGTTAGCTCCACTTGACTTTGTTAAGCATGTCTCTATTGTTCCCTTGACTTGGTGCCTGTAGTTCTATTGCAGTCTCTATTTTTGCATTGCATTGATGCACAGATCTTTATTTGCACATCTGTGTTGCATATTGATCACTCGTTCATTTGTACATGTTTATCCTCGAGTTGTCCATCTCAGTTGAACTGCACTTGGTTCTGCTTCATGGTGTACTCGAATTCGTCTCTGTTGCTGTATATGCTTGAACTGTTGATGACTTATCTGCAGTTTAGATGCAGCCTGCCTTCGTCCTTATACCTGTTTGCCACTGCAGTTTCATCGTGGTGGTGACTTTATATTCGGTGGTGGCGAGGCAGTGCACGCGTGCGTGCACTGCAGCCACACCGAATTGACAGATTTTAATCGATATTTCTTTTGTTCTTGATTCATCGACCTGTTGCGTAATTCGTAGGCGGTATTGGCGAGGCAGTACACGTTAGCGTGTATTGCAGCCAATTAGCATTGATATTTTTAAATTGACATTTCAATTGCTTAAACTGCTTTGGATTTCTGTTTTGTGGATTAACACTGTTTAGTGTTATATCTACCGTTATCCAATTCTCGTATCAAGAGTTGGATATACGAGATTTCTGTGACTGTCATCTATATTGAGATTGATTATTATTGCTTCTATGCGCTAATAACTGAGTTTGAATTAGACTGATCCGGGTATTATTTTCTTTTGAATGTAATACTCGGGTCAGACCGAGTGTTTACAGGTTGTAGATTTTTAGCTTTGGGTTGCTGCTAGAGCTATGAAGACTTTTTATATCATTTGAAGTGGTCTTCGTGTTGTTGTAGTAGTCAGTGTGTCTGTTTTAAGATGATAATGTATTCATGTATATTAGTCGATAATGTACTTGTATATATAACTTCTGGAGTCGACAGTTGTAGTTGTATCATTTATATTGTGTCAAATGTATTGTAACTGATATCAGTTATTATATATATGAGACTTTTCACTCCATCTTTATTCCGCATTTATGTTATCTGTGTTATTTTTATATCTATTGTCCTAAACTATTATAGCCACTGTGTAGTAGCTTTGAGTTTGTATCGGTATGTCGGGTTTTCCTCTAAAAAAATGAAATGCAATGTTTTATTATCTGACATATTGGTGCTCGTACAAGGCAATTACATAGATGGTCGCTCCTCAACAGCCTTATTCTCCGTGCTAGTTGACAGCACTACACCGTAGTGTTCTTGGCTAGCGTGGGTATAGAGGTGGGGCGTCACAGGAGATGTAGGGAAGGCATGCGGGAAGAACGATGGTCTTGGGGTTTGATGCGACACTTGCTAAGCTCGGAGGTGGTTTGTTGGAGGCCTGGTGGTTGATGGCCGAGCAAGGTGGCGTGGAAATGTAGTCGAGTGAGGGGCGCGTGCTTTGGCGAATGGAGGCCGGAGGGAAGAGAGATTGGAGCTTTTGTGATGGATGAAGAAATAAGAAGAGGAGGAGGATTCAAATAAAAGAAAAGAAAATTGTAGTAACAGGAAGAAGAATAGGCTTAAATGCTTAATAATATACGAACAGTTATACTAAGCTATACAATTTCCCAAAAGCAAACTTGTTGAACCGTGGTTTAAAATTTTAAACAATGAACAGTTGGGAATAGTCAGCAGCAACATTGAATTCTGGGAGTAGTAATAATAACTAGTGGCTATTCAGCTATGACGATGGAAGATGAATGGTTACGGGTAGATAGAACGGTTTAAACGGTACCGGTATGCAATCGTTTTGTTCTGTTTTCGCCGTCCACCAGATGGCAAAACATAGAAATGTGTATACCTTAGAGATAAGCACAACGAGACGATCAAAATGGTATAAAAATATCAGTGGTACGATTGAATTTATAAAATTCGAATTTTCCTACTGGCGGAAAACGCAAGAAAAACGTAGAAAAAATAAGATCGACGGAGTCAAAAAAGTCCGAATTTGGAAAAACGAAAAATGGCATTTTCTCAGAAGATGGTTTAGAATTTTTCTATGTAAAAATATTTAGGTTCCGAAAACATTTTATTTTCATCGCTTTTTAACTGATTAATTTGAAGTAAATTTACGCGCGAAATAAATTTTCATATTTTCGGACGAAAATTTACCAGTTGCTATGTTTAATTAGACGTGTTCCAAATATCAAATTTATATTTCAAAATTTTATCGTTTAAAATTTCCTAAAATTTCAACTAATTACGTTATTAAAAACAGTTGAAATTTACGGGTCGTTACACTCTCCCCCTCTCAAAACTTTTCGTCCCCGAAAAGGAACGAGGTAGGAGAATAGAAATAACCAGAAAGAAAAACAAATTTGAAATACAAAATAACAATTAATTTAAACCATATAAATTCAAATTTAAATTAATTGATATTCAATAATTGATTTAATCCATTTGATTTCACTAAAATCAATCTCAACTATTCCTAAATTCATTATCTTATTATCCAATTATCTTAAATTTACAATTTCTAAAACCATAAATTTGAATAGTCTTTTATTATAATCATAATTTTTTCAGCAATTTAAATTCTTCTTTATTCCAAATTATTGTTAAATTTATTCTACTTAATATATCTTATCACATATATTTAACCCATATAGATTAATTTAAACCATAAAAGTTCGATTTAAATTAATTTATATTTACTAATTTCTTTTAAATTCAAGGTATTTTCATAAGTTGATCAAGTTTCAATTTTATTAATTCATTCAAAACAAATTTATTAATTCTTTCATAACAATTTATTTCATTATTAACTGAGTTTACTTATTATCCTATCTAACTCTATTAACATTTTTATAATCAAAATTTAGTGTATAACATTTATTATAAACACTCAAATTTTATTTATAAATTCAATATATCTTATATATTATCCAATTACATATTCAACTCCTGAATGATTTAGGTAAGTTGTATTAGAATGCAGTTGAACAATATACAAATAAAATTTTCCCAATTCAATTATTCAAGTTTAAATATTTATTCCAAATTTTGGTTTTATTTATAATTAAAATCATCCTTTAACAAAACTTAAGAATTAGATTTCCGATTAACTTTAAACAATTTAGAGATATATACAATATATTTATATCAAATCAAATTAAATTTTAAAATAAGATACTTATATATATATAAATCAAATTATACTGAAGAAATTCAAATCAAAAATATATTTTTCAAAACAAAATCGTAGCAAAGCTACAGAATAGTATCTCCACTTCGAAACTCGAAAATGAACGTCGATGATGCGGCCGCCATCACCGAAATTATTTTCCAACGACAAAGAGAAGAGCACTGACTTTAACATTTTAAAGTTATTTGGAAACGATTTCTATTCGAAAATACTTCCAATAATATATCCTTTAAAATTTTAAAAACCAAAGTTCGAAATCACTGGAAACTAAATTCTCAAATTTCTAAATTTAATTTTATTTCAAATTCTAAATCAGTTTATAAACCAAGTTTATAAATTCAGTTATCGAACAATAGATGAAAATCAAATATTATTATTTCAAACAACAAATCCATTCTCAATTTGATTTCAGAAAACTTATATTTATATAAAATATAATCATACAAAACTTTTCTTTTATTTATCAAATTTGAAAACGATATTGTGTCAGTTTGCTCTGCTCAAGTGTTTTGGAAATCCTATCGATAGCATTGATCAGACGAATCGATCGGAAACCCAAATCAACATCAACAACTCAAACATCACAGCATATATTAAAACATTCATATATTAGTTTACAAATACATTTCTTTGCTCGGCGATACAGAAATGAATTTTCAAAATAAGGATAGGGATTCAAATTTTTGTTGACTTAAATCAAAGAGAATTTTGATTCGAAAATAAGTTTGAAACAGAAGATAAGATAATTCAATTACCATAATCGGGAGATGGATGAGTTTATTTAATTCACGGGCAACCTTAACCGGGTCGTCCGTAACTTCAAGAATAAGATCGATGTGGAATTCCAAGGTAAATCAACACTCGATCTCAAGAGATGGAATTCAGGTATAGCAGGAGATAGATTGCATCGTAAACCAAGGATACAGAAATCTCCGGTAAATCAATGCCAATTGTAAAGGAGTTTCACCCCTTTATAAATCATTCGAAGTTTGGCGAGACCGACGATTCATTATAAAGATCATTCAAGGTGGAATTATGGGATACTCCGGAATTAAAAGAAGACGAATGGTGAGGGACACGAATGAAATTAGGAACCGTAGGGAACGTTCCAAAATTCAAAGGAATCGAGTCAACAGGAAGGGATTGAAACTCGAATGAGAGTGATTCTGTAAATACATTTACCATATATGTTAGGTTTTGCCTAGAGCTACCAAAGCTCTGATACCAACTGTAACGACCCGCTATTTTGGACCATTCGCATCCATTATAAGTGTATAGGTAGACACTCATGCCGGAGTTGAATTGCTCAAACTACCGCGTTGTTAATTTAAATTTGGCAAAACTGAACATATACAGTAAATAAGTAATCACAGAACACAGACACAGAGTAATAATTTGCAGCGGAAATAAAAGAGATAGTAGTTCATGAAGCTACTATATAAATATATAAGTTACATCAGAGTTTACAACAGAAGAGTAATACGATAGATCAGAGTTAAACCAGATACAAATCAGAATACATCACTGGAATCATCGAATACTGAAAGCAGAATAGATGGCTGGATCTTCAAGCAAAGCTCCAACTCCAAAGGTGAGTCTGGAATACTGGTACACTCAGTCTGACCCGAGCGTAAAGCAAAAACACAAGACACTCGAGTCAGGATTAACATTCTTATTTTAATAAATCCAACTCAAGTGAAATAGCAATTGAAATACAAGTAACTCAAAGGATGTTGGAATAACCATCCTTTAAGGATCCGTTAAACTATCTACTAGGTAGTAATGTACGCTAAGTAGATAATGTCTATCAGTAATAATAAGATATCAAAATAGTGTTAAGTCATGGCCCATTCCACCCTTAACACATTTTTTTCCCAAAAGCATATACAAGACCATAGTTTCCCCAAAACCGGAAGTCACCAGAGGGCAATCCATATACTAAAGGTACAAAACAAATTCGTAGTGGTCGCGAATAAAGGGATACAAGTATGACAAGGCACATGAGGCAATACCCAAGGTAGTGATACTACCGTTTGTCTGATCCGGGCTGGTGAGAACGCAACGCCGCAGCGCCCGCAACACCGTGAAACAACACTCCCAAAATCAAGGGTGCACCAATCGACAACAAGTAATGAATAGTTCGAAGAAGTGTGTTCACTTGAGGTAGCTGACCTCCATTGGCCCGGCACGGCTCCTGTTTTAGTCATTTCCAATTTGACACAAGTGTCAAGGCTATCCATCATCGTTCTCTTTCTTCAGTCATCACGTACATCATCCAACCACTTCATTCTGGATCATAACTCCGCGAATAGTTATTAAAGTGGTTTTCGGTTTAGATAGAGAGTATATCCATAACCAATTCCGGTCTCTTTAATAACTTTCGTAATTATCACATCGATTGGTTGTTTATATATTTCAAAAACAAAATCAAATTCAATTTCAATTTTAATTCGTAAACCAACATTTCATTTGTCTTTCTAAATCAATTTCCAATATTTACGTTTCAAAACTTCATAATTACCATTTCAAAATCTTATAATTCAATTTCAATCTTTATTTAAAACAATTCAAATATCAATTTAAATTCGTATATAAGTTTCATTCCAAAATCATTTAAATTAACCTAATTTTAACATTCAAATCAATTTGAATTCATTTATCGATTTAATTTAATATTCGTTAAGTAAATTTATCATTCAAACAATTTATTTAATTCCAATTCATTAAATCAATTATTTAAGTTCAACTTCCTTATTTCAAAACTTACAATTTGAATTAAATTAAATTCATCAAATCAAATTCTTTAAATTTCAAGTCTTACATTAATTTCAATAAATCGCAATTTATTTCTTGTTAAAGAAATTCAATTTCACTTATTTACTTACTTAAATAATTTTCCAAAACTAAATTAATAAAGAACTTAATTTATTTACGAAGTAAAAATTTACTTATTCAAAAGTTCAATTTTACTTATTAAAGAATTCAATTCAATTTAATCATTAAATAATTCAATCTTATTTAATTATTAAATAATTCAAAACTTGATTATTAAATAATTTCAAAGTTTAATAATTTCAAACTTAATTATAATTTCAAACTTAATTAAATCATTTCAAAGTTTAATAACATTCTTTCATCAATTACATTGTTAATATTTTTTTCAGATTATTAAATATTAACATTTTCCTTTCATTAAAATTCAAATTTCAACTTCATTTCAAAACTATATTATTAATTCAAATAAAATCTTCATTTTATTTCTAAATCAAATTATTGACCAATCGGGTTTTATTTAATTTTCTATCCTAGGTCAAAGTTCAATTTGGGTATTTATCATTTCAACCCGATTCCAATTCAATTCAAAATCAAAGCATAACAAAGGGAACTTGCAGGGTGATAGCTGGGATGGTGTCAAAGTAAATGAACAAGCAATAACAACAAATATTAACAATCCAATAATCAATTCAAATAATCCTGAAATAACCGTATTAATTCACATTATTATTTGTGCGAATTAATAAAATTATTTCTAGAATCTACACTATCATTTCACGTAGATTAAAGATTATTACATTACGGTTCTTCACTTGTCATCTATTTACAATTTCATACATCATAAATTTAACAACATACATTCAGTGGTTCAAAGTGTAATTAAACAAATCCTACGTGTCAATAAATTTAACAGTTAAAGGGGTCATATTATACAAATGTCAGTTAATCAAATTTAACAATTAATTATCCTATATCAAGTTCAATTTCATACTATTTATCATTTTAACATTAACAATTTAACGAATATAAACATCAACAATCAATCAATTATCAGCCAAACTGTATTATCATCGCATAAATAATTAACAGATAATGGTGTCAGATGTCACAGGTGAACTGATACAGGCAATAGCATATATAACAGTGTAATTAACTAACAGCAGCGTATTTCAATTGTCGTTTCAATTGAAATCAAATCTAAAAAATAAAAGAACGTTAATCGTGAGTGAGTGCTCACCTTTCGAGGTTAGAGAAGTTTGACAACAGAACAAGCTACGAATTTGAATTCTGAACTAGACAATCGACCAATCCAAGTGACAGATTCTCAAAGCAAGTAAGGTGAACACAGACTCGACGAACAAGGTTGATAGTTTGAATTGATGAGAATGGATCAGAATCATCTAGAGAGAAACAGAATATATATTATTATTTTCCCATAAAATCAATATTTAATTTAAGGTGAATATTAAAAATTATATATATATCAAAATATTAAC
Source organism: Allium fistulosum (assembly GCA_030737815.1). Lineage (NCBI taxonomy): Eukaryota > Viridiplantae > Streptophyta > Magnoliopsida > Asparagales > Amaryllidaceae > Allium > Allium fistulosum. Next base: position 861,114,191 of record CM060907.1, read on the forward strand.
ATATAATTAAAAATCATTGTTTACATTTAAAACACATATAACAAAGTATTAACATATAAAGTATAGTTTCAAATTTATTAAGAAAAAAAATGAAAACAACTTACCTACGACTCATTTAAAAAAAATGCAAAATACCTATATGTAATATGTATATTCATTTGAAAATATCAATTCATATATATATCACATTACCATCATAACCCAAATATATAAACATTTTATCTAGAACACATACACGCATATATATATCAACCAATCATATACCAACTATATAATATGTATAAACTAACAAAATATAAACTATTATATATATGTGTGTGTGAAATTTTCTTTGCTATAAATACATGAAGTAACCGCAAATGCTCTAGACAAGTCCACCGTAAAACACTGCTCTTCCACAAACATTATGACATATTTTATATAACAAACAGCTGTATACAACTTAATATATATATACAAGGGCCTGTACGCATATATACTTGTAACTGCTATAAATCTATTCTTTACGTAAACAACATTTACATATAAACTGACAGATAATATATGCTAGTATACAAAACAACTTAAACATATATAAATCAAACGAAATATATTTCTACATATTATATAATATACATATCTATATTTATCATCAACTACTTCAACTGTTGTCAAGACCCAAAAGTCGACCTTCGAAAATCGGCACCCGTACTTCACTTGTACTCAAAATGCCGTAGATTCAAATGTCGAATTTGGTTCTCGGGAGCTTATAACAACAGTTAAGTAAATAACACAGCGGAATAAAAAGAATAACAGATTGATATACAATATCTGATACAATGATGATACAATGAATATCAATATACATCAGAGATATGATACAACAAATAGCAGCGGAAAAGAAAAATAGATAACATCAGCAACGGATAGAATATCTCCAATAGAATGCTCCAATCCATAGCTAGCGAAAAGCAAGGTCAGTCGTCCAGGGACTGACTAGCTCCAGATAATCTACTAAACCTGAATATCTGAAAAAACCCAACTCTAGACTGCTCGTGTGGAAAATTATGAGCACCCAGAGTTTAGGAAGGGAACAATAAACTCCGGATCAGTCATGGGACTGGTGTGAGCAAACAAAAACAGTTTATCTTTAAAACAAATAGCAGAGAATTTTAAAGTCAATTCGCAATGCTTTTTGAAAATGAAACTACCATAAGACCTCCCACCACACACACAATGCAAACGCAGAATTGGAGGAGATTTCTTCTTATGATAGTCAAAGATGCTTACTACGCGAAAATCAAATCATTTTTGATATTATTATTAGTGCATAGTGTAGAAAACATTTTGAAAGTAGAATATAAATCTTAGCCAACATACGACCAGTATCGTATGCCTACTATAGCTACCATCTAAACAGTGGTGACCACCGTACGTAAATGGCAGGTTCTACAACTAATACCGTACAAAGTTCGTATTGGAAATTGGATTTCGAACAAATGGTCAGGCTAAGGAACTTCCTATGCCACGATGGGTACGTCCCTGGAATAGACGACCCGAGAACCTAGCCGGATCTCTGCCAACACAAGGCCGGGTTACCTCTGCAAAAATAGGTAACTACTGACACGCGTATGCCATCCCCCGATCGTCACCGATCTTCCCGAGGATCCCCGATTTCCAACAACCACAAAGTAATAAACTTGCAGCAACCACAGAGGTTAAGTATCTGGGCTCCATACCATGATACCACCTTTATCCAGAAGGAATGACATACACTAAGGGGCGCTACTCCCTAGAACCTTGCTGCATCCTTCCTGTTTCGACCATTTCCGGGGTGTGAGGCTCGACGAAGTCTCGTCCACAAAGCTACGCTTTCTACAAAGCCATGCTTCGGGTCAAACAAAATGATCAACCTATGATCACAAAGATATAAGATCAAACAAATGATCATATCACAAATGATCAAACACTGATCATTTCACAGCAACACTCAGCATGCCACATTACCAAATTGGGATATATCGCTGATAAATTTCAACTACATAACCTCTGAGCTCGTACGTCTCAGAGAAGGGTGTTAAGCTAAGAGAATAAATTCTCCACCACCAATAGAGATGTATTTGAAAGAAATCGGCTTTATATCTCAAAGTGTAATGTCAGACATGTATCCATACAAGTCTGTTCCGGGTTCGAACAGAACCGAAGGCACTTCTCACGAAGCCCTTGCAAATCCGGATAATTTCCAATCACGTTCGGACTTCCCGTCACTAAGGGTGATAAAACCTCTATATCGGGGATCAGCCGATGCAGAGTAACTCGACGGTAATCCTTCCGTTTTCAAAAATATCCGATCTTCAACACCGGTCTTCAAATGCCATCCATATACGACGTATCACATATTCGGAATGGGTTATACGACCCAAAGGTCCTTTCCCGGCTAACCCGAATAGTGAGCGCAATTTAAAATCATATGGATATGGGATTTCAATTAAGTCACAACTTAAACCCAACTTTCTTTTCAACTGATTTAAGACAAATTACCATTTTTAAATCTTTAAACAAAAAGATTCAACCTTTACAGTTTAAACAGTTTCCACACTTTAATCTTTTAAATAAAAGATTCATTCACAGATTTTCCCAATTAATCTCCATTTCAGTTTAACTCGTTAAATCTTTAAATCAAAGATTTAACTTATAGCTTTCAAAACAATTCCATTTCAAATGATTTAAACCAATCATTATTCTAAATCTGTTAAAAATAAACAGATTCAATTCATAGCTTTCAAAAAGAATTCATTTATAACTTGGAAAACCATTTTTCAATTCGTACTTGAAATTCCTTTAAATTGGAATTTCATTTCTTATATATGTGAAAGCTTTTACCATTTGAAAACAAACAGTTTTCATTTCGGAAAATCTGATTCATTCATACGAGTTTAAGTCTTTGGGTTAAATCCAAATTCTCAAAATTACATTTTTAAATGGTTTAAATTTAGATAAACACATTTATAACATTTTCAATCCCTAGTTTCAAATCATAGGATTCAATTTCAAACTTGAATTCAAATTTAAATCAAATTATTTAAATTTTCAAAACTCGATTAAGTTATTCAATATAACTTTTATCTTTGAAATTCTATTTCAAAAGCTTTTTATATAAAACCCCAAATTTCCAATTTCAAAATAAATTGAAATTAAAATTTCAATTTCAAAAACATCGATTTGAATTATCTGTGACTTAACCGATTTCCACGTGAAATCCATATTTGTGTGTGTAAAAGTGTAGTCCAGGGGTTTTAACACACAATAGTGCAACATGATGAATCATCACATATCAGAATACAGAAATATAATTCGATAAGCGGTATAAGAACAACGCTTATCGTTCATTCACAGATCATAGATATATAAAGGTCACAGATAAGTAAACTACAGATCACAACATAAATCAGGGTATATCACAAAACATCATATATCAGGGATATCAAACAATTCAAATCATCCAATATAATCCAAGCATTCATAAGTAAAGACAAGCATTCAATAGTCATTTATAAGTAGGATTAATTAATTATTTAATCCTAATTAATTCAATTTATTTCCAATTAAATTGATTTCTTTATGAATAAATTATCCACTCTTGATTTATTAATTACAAATCACTTGATATAAATTAATTAATCAATTGCCTTAATTTAATTAAATTATTCTTTAACTAATCGTATAAATTAATTTAACCTTTAAACCAATTACATAATAAATTAATCCCTTAATTAATTATTTTAAGAAATTTAATCTAATTAATTGTTAAATCAATCCTTAATTAATCTCTATTTGATTAATTATCCTTAATAAATCATCTTAAATAATTATCCCTAATTACTTAATTTGTCAGTTATTTATTCGTAATTAAATTACTTAATTACTTAACTACTAATCGTTAATAAATCAACTTTAAGTAGTTAATTTAAATTTATTAATCACTTTGATTAATTAGCCCTTGATTTATTATCTTTCCTTAATCACCTTCGTTAACTTATAATTCCTTAATTTATTATCTTAATTAATTAATCCTTAATTAAAAATCATCCCTTAATTACTTCTACCGATTTATTAACCATCAATTACTAATTTAATTAAGCTTTAATCAAAGATTTAATTAACTTTAAGTCATTCTTTAATCACGTAAATACTTTAAAGGATAAATAATTTATCTTAATTAAATCACTCGATTATCATTAAAACCTTAGATTTATAAGCTTCATAATTAATCATAATTAACACATAAGTTAGTTCCAAAGTTAAGATTAATTAAAACAACATTCCATTTTAATTAACTTTTTAATCACATTATACTTTAAGAATTAATTTATAGATGATGATCACAAAATTAAATTTTTAAACTTTTCTTTTATTTCTAAAATCTGGATTTAAATACATGAACTAAACTCAGTTTTACATTAATCACAAAATTAAACTTAGTGCTTAAAAACTGTAAAACAGTCACTGTTTTTAGCTGGAACATATGACTCGAGACCATCCTCATTTTCCCCGAGTAAAACCTCACGTTGCTTCGAGTAAATCATGACATCACCCGGGAAACTCGCGTCACTTCCCTGTTCTTCCTCCCTTCTCTTTTCCTTTTTAAAAATTGCTTTGCTTAAAATCTGGAAATGTTTTACTTGCATACGAACCCGATATTCACTCGAGCCATAACCCAGTTTCCACGAGATTCACTTCGACGAACTCCTTCTTCTTCCCCATTCATACGAACTGATACCAGACTCACCACCGTGCACGTGCACAGTTCCTCCACGCCGCCGCTACCTTCGGCGACCCTCCAGACACCTCAGCGAACCACCACCAGAATGAACCCGGCCCACGAAACTGCGCCACGAACCCTCATTCGAATTTGAGCGTTCTCGAACTCCACCTAATAAAGCAACTCTGACCAAACCTCCTCGTCCAGGTTACCCCCACCATCAGACGACTCGAAAACTTGTCCACACCTCGACGAACTTCCCCACCACCTTTCCTCAGCGTTTCGTCGCACTCGATCAACCAAGCCGATCGTGGCGATCAAATTTCCTCAACCCAGTAAAACTAGGTTTCCAGAAAGAAACTGATTACCGCACCTTCCCTGATGGACTTCATCACCATTCAGTATTTTTCTCAAGGGCTACGTTCACTCCTCCCTCGATAGGCCCAACCCCGACCACCATTACCTCTTAGATCACCAGAAATTCCTCCGCAACCCTTTTCTGATCGAACCCAAACTGCTCTCGAATTCAATCACTAAAAATTTAGATTTTTATGTTAAAAATCCTATTTTTGTATAAGCAATCGATTTATATACCTGAATATAAAAATTTTAATACTTGGATTTAACTTGTTTAAGTGTGCTCTGTATTTTCCTTTGTTTTCAGAGGCAACTCAAGGGTGTTTTAGCTTAAAACAGTTTGTAATCCAAGACCTATGATATAACAACAAATATGGTTCTAAACTAAGGTACAAGAGAAGATTGAATCATGGGTATTTGATTTATAAATGGGTTTAGAACCTGAAATTGAAAACAGTGAACATCCAGACCATAACACAAAGCATTTACATATAAATTCACAAAGCTTCAAACATATCCACAGGCATATTTATATTCAGGGATGATCAAGTAATACAACTATATACTTATATTTTAAAAACATTTGTTACTCACCACTTTGGAGAGGAAGGACAGAGACTTTATCTTTGAAATCTGTTTTGAACTTGAAAACTGGAATCAGGTTTCCATTTTGATCATTCTCCCAAATCATCTTGCTCTCTACCTCTGAGTTGTTTGATGATTATGGAATGTTGTTTAAGTTTTAATTAAGTTTTTACTTTAGTGTTTCTTTTTCAGCTTTGAGGAAACGAAATTGAAATGAGAAGAGACAGATGTATATAGGAAATGAAATGAACAGGGTATAAAATATTGGTTTGTACAACTTTACATTTTTTTTTCTCCCTTTACTTCGGCTGAAATGATATAGGATGGTGTACTTAGAGATGATGGCATTAATTGCCTTGCCATACTTATCCATTTATTTATATTTCGTGTGTACTTGTATGAAGATATTGTAGTATGTTAGCATTTATTATACTTGACATATTTGTTTCTTTTGTTTATTTTTACTTGCTTAGCCTGCTTTAGTAAGTTATATACATAACTATGTATTTTTATCTACTTGCTATTTCTTTCTTTTCCAGGCTTTGAACTGAAGCTTGACCTTGTATTTTATTTGCATTACTCTTTTATTCACATCAACTTGATTTGTTTACATACTTGTTTTTAAAGTATTACTTTATAAGATAAATGGATTTCTAATTTAGTTTGTTGTTAGATTTTATTTTAAGTGTTACTTTTATTTTTTATAGTTCATCTCTTATTTATTTATATCTCAAATGTTATTTTACTTCTATCTTTTTAGTTTAAATATTTATTATCAATTTATTTTTAAATTTATCTTTAAACCATTTATTTACAATTTAAACACAAATCAAATATATATTACATTATTTCAAATTTAGTCAGATATGTTAAAATACAGATATATATATTCTCATATATACACACGTATACAATATTTTAATTTCAAATGATTTATACAGAATATATTTGGATTCGGGGAAACTCGCGATCAATAAATCCATTTAAAAATTAATTTTACAAATTTTTATTCAAAAATTCATTTAATCATCAATTTAAATTAAATTAAAATCTAGGGTCGTTACAAACTTCCCCCCTTAAAAGAATTTCGTCCTCGAAATTCACAGGCACGAAAACTAAGACAGATGAAGAATGTTTCATCTAATCAAACTGAACATTTATTTTGCATTTGGCTTACCAAATCAGAATATTAAAATCAGATACACGAACGAATCTGTTTAACAATCAACAAAATACTCGGGTTATCCAGATCTACGAAGTATGCAGTGGCATCGGTTAGTTCGAAAGGATAATTAACCATTCGTAGAATATATTCGGATCCAAAGAATAGATAGATACATAGATACAATTTCCAAATCTTTTAGTTTAGAACTAAGGTATACCTATCAACCATAACAAACAAAACAACCAAGGCAACCAATACATCCAAACAAACAATTTTGGTCCAGTTGGAGTTTATGTCCCCATATTAATATATCGAATCTTCTTTTCTGGATCGACCAGAAATTATCGAAGAATAGAGAAGAGATGCTGAACAAAAGAGGTTGATAGAGAAATCTATTTCCACTGTTACAGAGTATTGACCATTTATAATCGTATTCCCCTGTCCCCTATCCAATCCTCTTCTTGCACTCATACTCACTATCTATGGATAGTAAGAGAATTTACTGAGATGTTCGAACGGATATCTGAGAATTACTCATTCTAGAGTTTACTTCACTCTATCTCTAATGAGTTACTTAACGTGTTATACTCCTAAGCTAAAGTTCAACCTTAGCTCTGATACCACTTGTCAAGACCCAAAAGTCGACCTTCGAAAATCGGCACCCGTACTTCACTTGTACTCAAAATGCCGTAGATTCAAATGTCGAATTTGGTTCTCGGGAGCTTATAACAACAGTTAAGTAAATAACACAGCGGAATAAAAAGAATAACAGATTGATATACAATATCTGATACAATGATGATACAATGAATATCAATATACATCAGAGATATGATACAACAAATAGCAGCGGAAAAGAAAAATAGATAACATCAGCAACGGATAGAATATCTCCAATAGAATGCTCCAATCCATAGCTAGCGAAAAGCAAGGTCAGTCGTCCAGGGACTGACTAGCTCCAGATAATCTACTAAACCTGAATATCTGAAAAAACCCAACTCTAGACTGCTCGTGTGGAAAATTATGAGCACCCAGAGTTTAGGAAGGGAACAATAAACTCCGGATCAGTCATGGGACTGGTGTGAGCAAACAAAAACAGTTTATCTTTAAAACAAATAGCAGAGAATTTTAAAGTCAATTCGCAATGCTTTTTGAAAATGAAACTACCATAAGACCTCCCACCACACACACAATGCAAACGCAGAATTGGAGGAGATTTCTTCTTATGATAGTCAAAGATGCTTACTACGCGAAAATCAAATCATTTTTGATATTATTATTAGTGCATAGTGTAGAAAACATTTCGAAAGTAGAATATAAATCTTAGCCAACATACGACCAGTATCGTATGCCTACTATAGCTACCATCTAAACAGTGGTGACCACCGTACGTAAATGGCAGGTTCTACAACTAATACCGTACAAAGTTCGTATTGGAAATTGGATTTCGAACAAATGGTCAGGCTAAGGAACTTCCTATGCCACGATGGGTACGTCCCTGGAATAGACGACCCGAGAACCTAACCGGATCTCTGCCAACACAAGGCCGGGTTACCTCTGCAAAAATAGGTAACTACTGACACGCGTATGCCATCCCCCGATCGTCACCGATCTTCCCGAGGATCCCCGATTTCCAACAACCACAAAGTAATAAACTTGCAGCAACCACAGAGGTTAAGTATCTGGGCTCCATACCATGATACCACCTTTATCCAGAAGGAATGACATACACTAAGGGGCGCTACTCCCTAGAACCTTGCTGCATCCTTCCTGTTTCGACCATTTCCGGGGTGTGAGGCTCGACGAAGTCTCGTCCACAAAGCTACGCTTTCTACAAAGCCATGCTTCGGGTCAAACAAAATGATCAACCTATGATCACAAAGATATAAGATCAAACAAATGATCATATCACAAATGATCAAACACTGATCATTTCACAACAACACTCAGCATGCCACATTACCAAATTGGGATATATCGCTGATAAATTTCAACTACATAACCTCTGAGCTCGTACGTCTCAGAGAAGGGTGTTAAGCTAAGAGAATAAATTCTCCGCCACCAATAGAGATGTATTTGAAAGAAATCGGCTTTATATCTCAAAGTGTAATGTCAGACATGTATCCATACAAGTCTGTTCCGGGTTCGAACAGAACCGAAGGCACTTCTCACGAAGCCCTTGCAAATCCGGATAATTTCCAATCACGTCCGGACTTCCCGTCACTAAGGGTGATAAAACCTCTATATCGGGGATCAGCCGATGCAGAGTAACTCGACGGTAATCCTTCTGTTTTCAAAAATATCCGATCTTCAACACCGGTCTTCAAATGCCATCCATATACGACGTATCACATATTCGGAATGGGTTATACGACCCAAAGGTCCTTTCCCGGCTAACCCGAATAGTGAGCGCAATTTAAAATCATATGGATATGGGATTTCAATTAAGTCACAACTTAAACCCAACTTTCTTTTCAACTGATTTAAGACAAATTACCATTTTTAAATCTTTAAACAAAAAGATTCAACCTTTACAGTTTAAACAGTTTCCACACTTTAATCTTTTAAATAAAAGATTCATTCACAGATTTTCCCAATTAATCTCCATTTCAGTTTAACTCATTAAATCTTTAAATCAAAGATTTAACTTATAGCTTTCAAAACAATTCCATTTCAAATGATTTAAACCAATCATTATTCTAAATCTGTTAAAAATAAACAGATTCAATTCATAGCTTTCAAAAAGAATTCATTTATAACTTGGAAAACCATTTTTCAATTCGTACTTGAAATTCCTTTAAATTGGAATTTCATTTCTTATATATGTGAAAGCTTTTACCATTTGAAAACAAACAGTTTTCATTTCGGAAAATCTGATTCATTCATACGAGTTTAAGTCTTTGGGTTAAATCCAAATTCTCAAAATTACATTTTTAAATGGTTTAAATTTAGATAAACACATTTATAACATTTTCAATCCCTAGTTTCAAATCATAGGATTCAATTTCAAACTTGAATTCAAATTTAAATCAAATTATTTAAATTTTCAAAACTCGATTAAGTTATTCAATATAACTTTTATCTTTGAAATTCTATTTCAAAAGCTTTTTATATAAAACCCCAAATTTCCAATTTCAAAATAAATTGAAATTAAAATTTCAATTTCAAAAACATCGATTTGAATTATCTGTGACTTAACCGATTTCCACGTGAAATCCATATTTGTGTGTGTAAAAGTGTAGTCCAGGGGTTTTAACACACAATAGTGCAACATGATGAATCATCACATATCAGAATACAGAAATATAATTCGATAAGCTGTATAAGAACAACGCTTATCGTTCATTCACAGATCATAGATATATAAAGGTCACAGATAAGTAAACTACAGATCACAACATAAATCAGGGTATATCACAAAACATCATATATCAGGGATATCAAACAATTCAAATCATCCAATATAATCCAAGCATTCATAAGTAAAGACAAGCATTCAATAGTCATTTATAAGTAGGATTAATTAATTATTTAATCCTAATTAATTCAATTTATTTCCAATTAAATTGATTTCTTTATGAATAAATTATCCACTCTTGATTTATTAATTACAAATCACTTGATATAAATTAATTAATCAATTGCCTTAATTTAATTAAATTATTCTTTAACTAATCGTATAAATTAATTTAACCTTTAAACCAATTACATAATAAATTAATCCCTTAATTAATTATTTTAAGAAATTTAATCTAATTAATTGTTAAATCAATCCTTAATTAATCTCTATTTGATTAATTATCCTTAATAAATCATCTTAAGTAATTATCCCTAATTACTTAATTTGTCAGTTATTTATTCGTAATTAAATTACTTAATTACTTAACTACTAATCGTTAATAAATCAACTTTAAGTAGTTAATTTAAATTTATTAATCACTTTGATTAATTAGCCCTTGATTTATTATCTTTCCTTAATCACCTTCGTTAACTTATAATTCCTTAATTTATTATCTTAATTAATTAATCCTTAATTAAAAATCATCCCTTAATTACTTCTACCGATTTATTAACCATCAATTACTAATTTAATTAAGCTTTAATCAAAGATTTAATTAACTTTAAGTCATTCTTTAATCACGTAAATACTTTAAAGGATAAATAATTTATCTTAATTAAATCACTCGATTATCATTAAAACCTTAGATTTATAAGCTTCATAATTAACACATAAGTTAGTTCCAAAGTTAAGATTAATTAAAACAACATTCCATTTTAATTAACTTTTTAATCACATTATACTTTAAGAATTAATTTATAGATGATGATCACAAAATTAAATTTTTAAACTTTTCTTTTATTTCTAAAATCTGGATTTAAATACATGAACTAAACTCAGTTTTACATTAATCACAAAATTAAACTTAGTGCTTAAAAACTGTAAAACAGTCACTGTTTTTAGCTGGAACATATGACTCGAGACCATCCTCATTTTCCCCGAGTAAAACCTCACGTTGCTTCGAGTAAATCATGACATCACCCGGGAAACTCGCGTCACTTCCCTGTTCTTCCTCCCTTCTCTTTTCCTTTTTAAAACTTGCTTTGCTTAAAATCTGGAAATGTTTTACTTGCATACGAACCCGATATTCACTCGAGCCATAACCTAGTTTCCACGAGATTCACTTCGACGAACTCCTTCTTCTTCCCCATTCATACGAACTGATACCAGACTCACCACCGTGCACGTGCACAGTTCCTCCACGCCGCCGCTACCTTCGGCGACCCTCCAGACACCTCAGCGAACCACCACCAGAATGAACCCGGCCCACGAAACTGCGCCACGAACCCTCATTCGAATTCGAGCGTTCTCGAACTCCACCTAATAAAGCAACTCTGACCAAACCTCCTCGTCCAGGTGACCCCCACCATCAGACGACTCGAAAACTTGTCCACACCTCGACGAACTTCCCCACCACCTTTCCTCAGCGTTTCGTCGCACTCGATCAACCAAGCCGATCGTGGCGATCAAATTTCCTCAACCCAGTAAAACTAGGTTTCCAGAAAGAAACTGATTACCGCACCTTCCCTGATGGACTTCATCACCATTCAGTATTTTTCTCAAGGGCTACGTTCACTCCTCCCTCGATAGGCCCAACCCCGACCACCATTACCTCTTAGATCACCAGAAATTCCTCCGCAACCCTTTTCTGATCGAACCCAAACTGCTCTCGAATTCAATCACTAAAAATTTAGATTTTTATGTTAAAAATCCTATTTTTGTATAAGCAATCGATTTATATACCTGAATATAAAAATTTTAATACTTGGATTTAACTTGTTTAAGTGTGCTCTGTATTTTCCTTTGTTTTCAGAGGCAACTCAAGGGTGTTTTAGCTTAAAACAGTTTGTAATCCAAGACCTATGATATAACAACAAATATGGTTCTAAACTAAGGTACAAGAGAAGATTGAATCATGGGTATTTGATTTATAAATGGGTTTAGAACCTGAAATTGAAAACAGTGAACATCCAGACCATAACACAAAGCATTTACATATAAATTCACAAAGCTTCAAACATATCCACAGGCATATTTATATTCAGGGATGATCAAGTAATACAACTATATACTTATATTTTAAAAACATTTGTTACTCACCACTTTGGAGAGGAAGGACAGAGACTTTATCTTTGAAATCTGTTTTGAACTTGAAAACTGGAATCAGGTTTCCATTTTGATCATTCTCCCAAATCATCTTGCTCTCTACCTCTGAGTTGTTTGATGATTATGGAATGTTGTTTAAGTTTTAATTAAGTTTTTACTTTAGTGTTTCTTTTTCAGCTTTGAGGAAACGAAATTGAAATGAGAAGAGACAGATGTATATAGGAAATGAAATGAACAGGGTATAAAATATTGGTTTGTACAACTTTACATTTTTTTTTTCTCCCTTTACTTCGGCTGAAATGATATAGGATGGTGTACTTAGAGATGATGGCATTAATTGCCTTGCCATACTTATCCATTTATTTATATTTCGTGTGTACTTGTATGAAGATATTGTAGTATGTTAGCATTTATTATACTTGACATATTTGTTTCTTTTGTTTATTTTTACTTGCTTAGCCTGCTTTAGTAAGTTATATACATAACTATGTATTTTTATCTACTTGCTATTTCTTTCTTTTCCAGGCTTTGAACTGAAGCTTGACCTTGTATTTTATTTGCATTACTCTTTTATTCACATCAACTTGATTTGTTTACATACTTGTTTTTAAAGTATTACTTTATAAGATAAATGGATTTCTAATTTAGTTTGTTGTTAGATTTTATTTTAAGTGTTACTTTTATTTTTTATAGTTCATCTCTTATTTATTTATATCTCAAATGTTATTTTACTTCTATCTTTTTAGTTTAAATATTTATTATCAATTTATTTTTAAATTTATCTTTAAACCATTTATTTACAATTTAAACACAAATCAAATATATATTACATTATTTCAAATTTAGTCAGATATGTTAAAATACAGATATATATATTCTCATATATACACACGTATATAATATTTTAATTTCAAATGATTTATACAGAATATATTTGGATTCGGGGAAACTCGCGATCAATAAATCCATTTAAAAATTAATTTTACAAATTTTTATTCAAAAATTCATTTAATCATCAATTTAAATTAAATTAAAATCTAGGGTCGTTACAACTGTACTACGTAACTTCAGTGTATAGATGAGTTACAAACGAGAATATACATCTAACTTACTAATATATCTTAGATAACTTTCCATACTATGAAATAGTTTGATATGAGTGAACTGTACGCTATTATACCTTGCAACTTTATAAACTACAACATGCTTTTAACAGTATAAATATATATAAACCATAAAATATAACTATAAGATGATAATTTAAAACTCAAATAAACAACCAAATTTAAATAGCACTTGTATAGTATAACATTTTAAAACAAACAAATATATATATGCCAGATTACACAAACATATCTAAACACTGTAACAATGCATATAACTTTTATAACTTAATATACCATGACAGGACAACTTACTATATATATAAGACTCATATATATATATATATATATATATATATATATATATATACGCAAATACCTTAAAATCAGACCCCAAATATATACGCTTATCCATATATCTTTCAGAATATTATTATTTATATAAATTTATATAAACTAAGACCAAACTACCATTTAATATATATAACTGTAAATATATAGATAAACAACTACATGTAGATTTTATAAATACCTTGCGTGGATTGTAAAATGAAGAAAGTGGGTAGTCGAGTGGAAGGCTAGGGGTGGCGGTCAGAGGAAGATTGCCTGAAGGGGAGTAGAAAGCTGATACAAGCTTGGGTTTGGTGGCTATATGTGATGGCTCTCGTGAGGGAGGAAGTTGTGGTGAAGTGTTTTGAATGAACGAGCATGCTCAGGAAGGTGCGGTTGTATGGTGAGCATGGGTGGATGGCCGTGGCTTGGAGGCGAGAGGAGCAGGTTGGTCGCGGGAACGTGGTCACGTCATGGTCGAAGGAGGGAGGTCGGTGTGGTGGAAGGCGTGGGGAAGTGGAGATGTAGGGAAGGCATGCGGGAAGAACGATGGTCTTGGGGTTTGATGCGACACTTGCTAAGCTCGGAGGTGGTTTGTTGGAGGCCTGGTGGTCGGTGGCCGAGCAAGGTGGCGTGGAAATGTAGTCGAGTGAGGGGCGCGTGCTCTGGTGAATGGAGGCCGGAGGGAAGAGGGATTGGAGCTTTTGTGATGGATGAAGAAATAAGAAGAGGAGGAGGATTCAAATAAAAGAAAAGAAAAATGTAGTAACAGGAAGAAGAATAGGCTTAAATGCTTAATAATATACGAACAGTTATACTAAGCTATACAATTTCCCAAAAGCAAACTTGTTGAACCATGGTTTAAAATTTTAAACAATGAACAGTTGGGAATAGTCAGCAGCAACATTGAATTCTGGGAGTAGTAATAATAACTAGTGGCTATTCAGCTATGACGATGGAAGATGAATGGTTACGGGTAGATAGAAAGATTTAAACGGTACCGGTATGCAATCGTTTTGTTCTGTTTTTGCCGTCCACCGGACGGCAAAACATAGAAATGTGTATACCTTAGAGATCAGCACAACGAGACAATCAAAATGGTATAAAAATATCAGTGGTACGATTGAATTTATAAAATTCGAATTTTCCTACTGGCGGAAAACGCAAGAAAAACGTAGAAAAAATAAGATCGACGGAGTCAAAAATGTCCGAATTTGGAAAAACGAAAAATGGCATTTGCTCAGAAGATGGTTTAGAATTTTTCTATGTAAAAATATTTAGGTTCCGAAAATATTTTATTTTCATCGCTTTTTAACTAATTAATTTGAAGTAAATTTACGCGCAAAATAAATTTTCATATTTTCGAACGAAAATTTACCAGTTGCTATGTTTTATTAGACGCGTTCCAAATATCAAATTTATATTTCAAAATTTTATCGTTTAAAATTTCCTAAAATTTCAACTAATTACATTATTAAAACAGTTGAAATTTACAGGTCGTTACAACTAACCATGAAGCAAAACCCAGTTCAGATAAATTCAAGAATTATAACATGCAGTGATGATAATGCAGACCTGAGTGAAATATCTCAAGATCACAATATCACAATATAATGCAATCATCATGAAGCACTTGCAACAGAGATTCAGGCAAGTGTCCAGACATCAACATGAATGCAATAACAAATTCAGTGAAGCCCAAGTATACAATATGACAATGCAAACATGAAGTGAATGCAACTACAGTGATCCAATAGACTGCAAGAAGTATGTAACTCGAAGTGAAGATTGCAGCAAAATCCAGTGTCAACATGAACAGAGACCAGTAGTGAAGCAAGCAAGTGCATGAAGACCAACAGACTACATGAAAATATCATAGGTGAAGACTACAAGGTGATGTCAGAAAACATACAACAGTGAAGCTATCACAATGAAACCATGATCAAGTGAACACATGTACATCAATCCAGAAATCAAGAACCAAGCATGTATAGGCAGTATGCATGTGAAACCATACTACATGAATGTACAGAGGCTACAAGTCAGAGAAACAAGTTCAAGTGACTAATGCACAAAAGACATAGCAATGAACTCAAGTCACAGGTGATACCAGACTACCCAAAAGGTACAGTTCAAATGACCAGATCAAAACAGTGATCATCACCAAACAATAGTCAGATAAGATCAAAGTAAAGTGATGACAGAAAGCATGTCAAAGTCAGGTGATGTTAAATGATCAAGTCGAAACAGTTTCAAAGTAATGATATACAGACAAGTTTAAAATGATCGAAGTCGTGAGTCGAACAAATCAAAACAAGAAATTCACGGAGCAGTAAATTCAAAGCCGCGGTCATCACGAAAACAAGTCGTGAGTCGAACAAATCAAAACAAGAAATTCACAAAGTAGTAAATTCAAAGCCGTAGTCATTACGAAAACAAGCAAAACCGTGTTAATCAAGCTACCAGAAAATATATATGATTATTGAACAAGTCAAGAAATTATTCAAAACTTGAGTTAGATGTGAGTAAATAAATTTACTCACCTAGTCGAAGAACACGAGTCATCATCTACCAAAAGTCGGCATCGCGAGGTTGATCGGAGAAAATGAGCGAAGCTCGACCCAACGCCGAAGCATCACATCGACGAGCAACCGATAGAGCAATTGATTGCGCGAAGCCCTAAATTGCCAGGACGAGACCGCCATTGTTTCGTTCGTATGTTTTTGATTAGGGTTTGAGTGAAAAATGGTAAAAGGGGGATCGGTTATCACACGAGATAGCACGGTACAAAAGAAAACCCCATGAGCCAATAAAATTTCTAAAGCCCACAATATTTAACAATTTTATCAAAAGAATTTCCACTCGATATAGAAACTCCAATCACCATTTTATAAAAGAATTTACAACGGATAAAAACACTTAACAATTTTTATAAACGAATTTCAACTCGAATGAAATTCTAATTGTAATTGTCTAACAAATGACGTAACAAATTAAATCGTCATTTGACGAAAATCAACTGTTATGAAACCCCGGGTTGTTACAGACTCCCCTCCATATAAAAATTGCGTCCCCGCAATTTTCATAATTAAAGGCGTCAATAACAATTATTTTTCTAACATAAATTGGTTAAGCTAGAAAAATAAGGTCAAGAACACAAACACCAAGAAATCTTTTAATCTCATAAAGGAAATTCGCAAATTCTCAACAAAGTCTAATTACCAATAGATAACCAGAAAACAGCAAAGCTGAATAAATGCAAACATCAGCAATATTCAATTACCAATAAATAATTAGAATACAGAAATCACAAAACAGCAATATCTAATTATCAATACGATAATTAGAAAACAACAAAATCTAATTATCAACAAAGATAATTATGAAACACAAACCACAAATCGCAAACTGCAAATATCTAGTTATCCAACAATTAACTAGAAAACACAAATTCCAAAATCAACAAACTCTAACTATTAACAGAAATAGATAGAAAACAGCGATTCAATAAAATCAGCATATTCTAGAATCAATTGGAGACTAGAAAATCTCATATCAATAAAATCGGCAAACATCCAATTATCAAAACGATAGTCAGAAAACAAATCAACAAATATTTAATTACCACAAACGGTAATCAAATTTCAAATCAATAAATATTCGATTATCAAAAACGATAATCAAATTTCAAATTAACAAATATTCGATTATCAAAAACGATAATCAAATCTCAAATCAACAAGTATTCGATTATCAAAAGCGATAATCAAATTTCAAATCAGCAAATATTTAATTATCAAAAGCAATAATTAAATCTCAAATCAGCAAATATTTAATTATCAAAAGCGATAATTAAATCTCAAATCAGCAAATATTTAATTATCAAAAGCGATAATTAAATCTCAAATCAGCAAATATTTAATTATCAAAAGCGATAATTAAATCTCAAATCAGCAAATATTTAATTATCAAAAGCGATAATTAAATCTCAAATCAGTAAATATTTAATTATCAAAAGCGATAATTAAATCTCAAATCAGCAAATATTTAATTATCAAAAGCGATAATTAAATCTCTAATCAGCAAATATTTAATTATCAAAAGCGATAATTAAAAGCAACAAATATCCGATTATCAAAAACGATAATCAAAACTCATATCAACAAATATCTAATTATCACAAGTGATAATTAGAAACAACAAATATCCGATTATCAAAAACGATAATCAGAACTCATATCAACAAATATCTAATTATCACAAGCGATAATTAGAAACAACAAATATCCGATTATCAAAAACGATAATCAGAACTCATATCAACAAATATCTAATTATCACAAGCGATAATTAGAAACAACAAATATCCGATTATCAAAAATGATAATCAGAACTCATATCAACAAATATCTAATTATCACAAGCGATAATTAGAAACAACAAATATCCGATTATCAAAAATGATAATCAGAACTCATATCAACAAATATCTAATTATCACAAGCGATAATTAGAAACAACAAATATCCGATTATCAAAAACGATAATCAGAACTCATATCAACAAATATCTAATTATCACAAGCGATAATTAGAAACAACAAATATCCGATTATCAAAAACGATAATCAGAACTCATATCAACAAATATCCAATTACCACAAGCGATAATTAGAAACAACAAATATCCGATTATCAAAAACGATAATCAGAACTCATATCAACAAATATCTAATTACCATAAGCGATAATTAGAAACAACAAATATCCGATTATCAAAAACGATAATCAGAACTCATATCAACAAATATCTAATTATCACAAGCGATAATTAGAAACAACAAATATCTGATTATCAAAAACGATAATCAGAACTCATATCAACAAATATCCAATTACCACAAGCGATAATTAGAAACAACAAATATCTGATTATCAAAAACGATAATCAGAACTCATATCAACAAATATCTAATTATCAAAGCAATAATTAGAAACAACAAATATCCAATTATCAAAAACGATAATCAGAACTCATATCAACAAATATCTAATTATCACAAGCGATAATTAGAAACAACAAATATCCGATTATCAAAAACGATAATCAGAACTCATATCAACAAATATCCAATTATCACAAGCGATAATTAGAAACAACAAATATCCGATTATCAAAAAAGATAATCAGAACTCATATCAACAAATATCTAATTATCACAAGCGATAATTAGAAACAACAAATATCCGATTATCAAAAACGATAATCAGAACTCATATCAACAAATATCCAATTACCTGCAGATAATTGGAAACAACAAATATCTAGAAATCAATTAAGAAGACTAGAAAATCAACATAAAAGCTTGGATCGATCCTATCAGATGGCGAGTTTTTAATTCGCCGCACGTGCATCAACAAATGGCCGAAGCCTACCAAGTACTCAACATAATTTTGGCGCCCATCAGATTGACCCGAAGGTCCGCAGAGTGACCCGAAGGTCTAGTACTGGTATTTGACCCGAAGGTCCATCAGAGTGGCCCGAAAGCCCAACAAATGACCCGAAGGTCCAACAAATGACCCGAAGGTCCTCATAGTGGCTCGAAAGCACACGAAATCATCAAATATTTCAATTAACGAGTCTGGAATTAACCGAAATAGCAAACGCACATGTCTCATACCACGTGTTTTACTAAATTGTTTGATTCACTTCATCGTTTCCTTGAAAGTGCAAAATTGTGTATTTTGTAAAAATACACTTTACATTCTCAAATGGACAAGTCCGGAATTAAGCGAATCGGTAAAAGAAAGGGGTCATAGTCCTCGATTTTGCTGAAACGTTTAAATCGCTTCCTCATTCTTTTGAAAGCGCAAACTGTAAAATTTCTGAAAACAATTTTATTTATTTTGTAAAATTAACAATTCATATTTTCAACTGGATAGGTCCGGAGTTAAGCGAAACAGTAAAAGAAAGGGGTCATAATCCTCGATTTTGCTGAATCGTTTAAGTCGCTTCCTCATTCTTTTGAAAACGCAAACTGTTAAAAATTTATAAAAAAAATTCATTTTAAAACGATTTTCCAATCACGTGATTAAAGCAACAACATCAGTAGCAATTTCGAAAAGAAAATTGCACTTCTCAAAACATCGTAAAACGAATCTCAAAATCAGCATTGCGGAATACCCGCTTGAAAATCCACTTTTAAAAATTTGACTGTTACTGAAGTCAAAGCGATAGTAATTTTAAAACGTCAAAAATCTCATTAAAATAATTCACATCAAAATTATTCACATCAAAATGTGACATCAGTGAATTTTCATTCATTAAAATTGTCAACAAAACACCGTGCTTCAAAAATATAGCACTGGTGTAAAAATCCCGTTATAAAAATAACGGCAACAAAATACGTTTCATAACCAAGCATCGGTTCAACGTAAAATTAACGCAGTAACGTGCAATTTATATTTGCACGCACATTACAATATAAACAAAGAAATCATTCGAATATATCTTCAATGAAGACAATTCAAAACAGAAAAATCTAATCAATAGATGATTGGTACAAAAGAAAGCCAGCGGAAATTTCAACAAAAATCACATAATTGTAATTTCTTCGAATCCTCAATTCGGATTCGAAATTCTCAAAGAAACAAAATAATTAAAGCTATATAAACAACCAATGTAATTTATTTCAATTTCATATTTCAATTTTTTTAAATCAAACAGATTATCAGTTGTACTCAGCGAAGACAATTTCACTGTTTCCGCTGCGCACTCTGATTAACAGAACACAATTTAATCAATCAATAAAATACGGTTTCACTTTTATTTTTAAATAAAGATATTTAAAAATTTCATCAAAATTTCAAAACTTTAGTTTTGACTCAAAGCACAAATAAAACATCGACTAATAGTTGTAACACATGTTCCATCCAAGTTATGTTTTATATTATGTCCATAAACCCCAAGCTCTGATACCAACTGTAACGCCCCACCTCTATGCTCATAATAAAAAAGAGTATTAAAAGAAATACTGTCTATTATTACGAAGAATAAGGCTAGATAGGAGCGGCCATCCGTAGTTCGCCTTACGCTAATATTGGTTACCTCGATAGGAGTGGTATATACTTTTCATTTTTCATCTTATTTATTTACTCCCATCGACATACCCAATTATCAGTATAAAACAAATTACGATGGTTCATAATAGTTTAGGACATTAGATATAATAATAACACAGAGAATATAAATGCGGAACACAGATAAAACAAAAGTCTCATATATATATATATAACTGATGTCAATTACAATATAGTTGACACAATACATATGATACAACTACAACTGTCGACTCAAGAAGTTATATATACAAGTACATTATCAACTAATATACATGAATACATATCATCTTAAAACAGACACACTGACTACTTCACAAGACGAAGACCACTTCAAATGATATAAAAAGTCTTCATAGCTCAACAGCAACTCAAAGCAGGAAATCTACAACCTGAAATAACTCGAGTCTGACCCGAGTATTAAATTCAAAAGAAAATAATACACGGGTCAGTCTAATTCAAACTCAGTTATTAATGCACGGAAGCAATAATAATCAAATATCAAATAGACGACAGTCATAGAAATCTTGTATATCCAACTCTTCGATAAGAGAGTCGGATAACGACAGATATAACACTAACAGTGTTAAATAACAAATCAGCAGATTCCAATCATCAACAAAGATGAGTGAAAAGAATATCAACGAAGATATTTAGAAATCATCAGAATTGCCTAATTGACAATTAACAACAAAAATCCAATTATTAAATAAATAATTAGAAACTCATAATCTAATTATCAATAGATAATTAGACACAACAAAATGATCAATCGAAATGAATCAAATAAAATTTCCAAATATTGAATTGAACACAAAACAATTCAACCAATTGAAATATCAGTTAAAACGTTATATACAAAAGCTTAATAAAACAGAAACAGATGACATCAAATAAAATTAAATCCCGGTGTGGCTGCAGTACACGCACGCGTGTACTGCCTTGCTACTACCGCGCGTCGAAACTGCAATGGTCAAAATAAATGAACCAAAACAACCGGTACTAACTCAAATCAAAATGACGAATTACATATGAATGCACAACAAAAGTTTACATCGGAGTACAAGGTCAAACCCGAAATACGGGTTCAACTCAAGTGAAATTTCAAAATCAACCTGAATGGATGCAAAGACCAGTGATGCAAGCAATAACCAGATCAAAGAGCAAAAGTAACCTGAATCAAATGCCATCAGATCAGAGACCAAGTTCATGTGCATAGTGCAGAGAAATGCACAATTCAAATGAATACTACAACAACCAAAGCCAAGACTACTAGTACAAGGCACAGTGCACCACTAACCATGAAGCAAAACCCAGTTCAGATAAAGTCAAGAATTATAACATGTAGTGATGATAACGCAGACCTGAGTGAAACATCTCAAGATCACAATATCACAATATAATGCAATCATCATGAAGCACTTGCAACAGAGATTCAGGCAAGTGTCCAGACATCAACATGAATGCAATAACAAATTCAGTGAAGCCCAAGTATACAATATGACAATGCAAACATGAAGTGAATGCAACTACAGTGATCCAATAGACTGCAAGAAGTATGTAACTCGAAGTGAAGATTGCAGCAAAATCCAGTGTCAACATGAACAGAGACCAGTAGTGAAGCAACCAAGTGCATGAAGACCAACAGACTACATGAAAATATCATAGGTGAAGACTACAAGGTGATGTCAGAAAACATACAACAGTGAAGCTATCACAATGAAACCATGATCAAGTGAACACATGTACATCAATCCAGAAATCAAGAACCAAGCATGTATAGGCAGTATGCATGTGAAACCATACTACATGAATGTACAGAGGCTACAAGTCAGAGAAACAAGTTCAAGTGACTAATGCACAAAAGACATAGCAATGAACTCAAGTCACAGGTGATACCAGACTACCCAAAAGCTACAGTTCAAATGACCAGATCAAAACAGTGATCATCACCAAACAATAGTCAGATAAGATCAAAGTAAAGTGATGACAGAAAGCATGTCAAAGTCAGGTGATGTTAAATGATCAAGTCGAAACAGTTTCAAAGTAATGATATACAGACAAGTTTAAAATGATCGAAGTCGTGAGTCGAACAAATCAAAACAAGAAATTCACGGAGCAGTAAATTCAAAGCCGCGGTCATCACGAAAACAAGTCGTGAGTCGAACAAATCAAAACAAGAAATTCACGAAGCAGTAAATTCAAAGCCGTGGTCATTACGAAAACAAGCAAAACCGTGTTAATCAAGCTACCAGAAAATATATACGATTATTGAACAAGTCAAGAAATTATTCAAAACTTGAGTTAGATGTGAGTAAATAAATTTACTCACCTAGTCGAAGAACACGAGTCATCATGTAACGACCCAGAATTTTGAACAAATTAAATTGAAAATATTTAATTTATTTTAAATATTTGAACGACGATTTAATTTGAATTCCCCGATATAACTTTGAAACTAACGATTAAATTATAAAATTTAGTCTATTGAAGTTGAATAAAATTTAAATCTTCAATTTTAAGCTGAAGAAAAATATTTCGAAAGCTTTTAAAATTCTTATTGATAATTCTGAAGGTAATAGAACTTTCAGAATTGAATTTGAAAACTATTCTGTTCAGTTTTGAATTTTATTGTTTGAATCGATATTTAAAAATAGTCATTTTTCAAACAGTCTCGGAATTCGACGAAACCAGTTACATTGGATCCGTAATATTGAATTGTTACCGGATTTCAATTTTCGTATTTTTCGGAGTTGTTCCGTGAGCACACGAAGCATAAACGCATTGAATTTTTATCGAATTCAATTTGAATTTAAATGTATATTTGGTCAAACACCACCACGTTTTCTTGTCCCCCACTCGTACACGCGACATACCCCTTCATCTCAGAGCACGGTCGCGTATCCTTTATCTCCGCAAAGAATCACGAATGCAAATCCTTCCTCAGATCAAAATAAACGGAAAAAAAAAACTCTCGTTCAAATTTAAAAATGGCCGAAGCCTCATTCCAATTTATTTTCCAAAATCAAAAGAAAACTTTTTTTTCTCTCGAATTAAATTCGCGACTTTGAGCCTGGGAGGGGGCAGCCGCGTGAAGCAGGGTCGGAATCGATGGATTCGTGGCGACTTCTCCTCTCGTACCTCAGCCTCGCGAGTGCGAAGTAGACGCGGGGAGGTTGGACTTGGATTTCGCTATGGGATTCGCAAACGCGCGCTCAAGTGGGAGCGGGTGGTCAGGCGTGGAGCTCGCGATTGGGGTTCGACGTCGACAAGTATGTCGATGACAGGCAGCGCCATGATCGATGATGGCGATGCGTAGATTTGTGGAGGTGCAGGCGACGTCGCGATTTAATTCGCGAGTTCGTGGTTGAGATGGCGGAAATGTCGATGGGGTTGGTCGCAAGTGTAGGAGGAGCATTCGAGAAGTTGAGATTTTGGGCATACTGGGTTTCGGTCTGAGTTCATCTCTCTACAGTAAGGTAGTTTCTTGTGTTGTTTATTTGGATTTATAGATTTATATATATACGAATTTACAGTAAAGTTAAATATATATGTAGTAAAATTCACAGTAAGGAATTTAGGACCATCTTGTTTTAATTTAATAAATAGGTGGAAGATGATTTTGGGTAATATAAGATTTTAAAATCATGTAGAGGTTATAAAGATTAGATTTTTGAGATGTATATAGTTTATTTAGGCAAAAGAAATTTGTTTTATATAAAAAAAAATATATAAAAATGGATTTGGTGAATAAATAGTTAGATTAACTTGCTAAATTCATTCTAGCTACTAACGAATTTTTATTTAGAAAGAAAAGTTTAAAAAGTTAATTTTTGGTTAATATTTTATTTCAAGAAATTAAAATATTAGGTTATATAAGCAGTTGTTTATATAAAAGGAAAAATCAGTTAAAAATATAATTTTTAGTGAAATCAATTATTAAAGAAGAATCTATTTAAAAAGGAAGTTTAATTGATTTATCTAAAGCTATTTAGATTACTAGAGAAAAATTTATATAAAGGGGATTTATTTTTAAATATAAAATTTTGGGTTAAATAAATTTATTAAAAGTAATTGGTTTAAAATAAAACCCTTGAGTAATTAAAATTACAAAACGGAAATTTGTTATTCGATTATTTCGAATATTAATAAAATTGTATAATTGTCTATACAAGGTTTAATACTGTGAAGACAAAATTGGATTGGAAATGGACTGCGAAATAAAAAGCTAAGGTGAGATTTTTCTCACTCAAAATTAATTGCAGTTATTGATTGTTTGATATGATTGCTATGTTGATTGTGATATTAGATATAGTAGGATATCTATATATATAGCAATATATACATATTGGCATATGTATATATTAGATTGATGATTTCCCGCCTCGTATAGCGGATGAGACCCTATTGCGCCGTTAGTAAGCGGATATTTTTATAAAACCCATATACCGCGATATTCCACCTCGAAGTGGAATTGGTATTGTGCTAACATCTTTGGATGCAGGGAAACAGGTTGGAGGGATCCAACTGGACCCCTCACATTGATTGAATTTATTTCTACTGTGATGTGTAAATCTGTGAATGATTATATTGATGTTATTAATCATATTGATATCTGGAAATCGTTTGAAAGCTAAAATTTAGCTGAATGGATGTTTGATATCATTGGATTCCAAAATAAACGAAATTGAATTTTTGAAATCAAAATAGAAATTTCTAAGTGAATCAATTTTAGAAATTGAATAAATTTTGAAGAAAGGAATTTTTTAAGTATAAAAAGTAAATTTTTATAATCTTATCGAATTAACTCCAGAATAAAGTGAAAATGCTAAATAAATGAATTTCATAAAATAGTGATTATAAATTGAAAAAATTAATTTAAAATTTGGATTTTTAAATAGATTGAAAGAAACGATTGAAATTTATTTTCTTAAAAAGGAATTTATTAAAAGAAGATAAGTTGGAAATCCAATTAGAAATTTAATTGGTAAATTGAAATAAATTGTGAAATCAATGTAAAATGATTTCAATTTGAAGAATCCATTTTAAAACAGAATATTGAATAATTTGAGAAAAATAAGGAATTTACTTAGTAGTGATAAATAAAATTAGAAATCAATCTGTAATTGATTTAATATTTGGAAATGAATTTTTTGGAGAAATCAGTATGGAAATTTTATTCAAAGTTGAAAATAAATTTTGAAATCAATATTGAAATTGATTTGGTATTGAAGTTTTTATAAATAGAATTGGAATTTATAAAAGTTGTTTATAAATCCGAAATCACTAAATTTGATAAGTAAAATATAGAAGTTAATGAGAAGAAGATTTATAAGTCGAGGTTGTTATTAAAACAGAAATAGAATTTATAAACGTGTTTATAAATTCGAAATAGATTGAATTTGATAAGTTAAATATAGGAGGTTATTAAAGTAGATATATTCACGATTTTGGACAGTGAATGTATTATTGAGTAAAATGGATTCATTTTTGAAGAAGTGATATTTTAAAATGAAGTTAAATTGTTTTTAACAATGTTTTAAAAAAATGTGTTAAATATTAAAAACATAGATTTCAACGTTTATTATTGAAATAGATGTTTTCGAGAAAAATAAGGAAATGTAGACTATAACACTGTTGTTATAGTAGATGATTTCCGAAAGGAAATGTTTTTATCTAGTATTGGGATTTATACATCTATCTTAATTCTGAATCCCTATACTAGTGTTTTTGAGTCGTCGTAACGATGTTTTACGTAACATTCGTTTTGACTCAAATAAATGTTGTTATAATAAGTGTTTACCTTAAAGAATTAAGATATACTTAATTTGATTTAAGTGTATTGAATATTTTCAAAGGTTGAAAATAAATAAATTTGTGAATTACTTATCATTAAATAAATATGGAATTGCATTTCCAAAAATGAAATGAAGTGTTTTCTTGAGAATTTATCTTTGAAAAGATAAATTGAAATTGAATATTGAAAACGATTTGAAAATCGAATATTAGTTGATATTTGCAAAATATAAATTCACTATGGAATTTATAAAAGAAAAGGGAATCTGTTTAAAAATAAACGTTGATTTATTTTTAAAGTGTGGAAATTTTATATCTAGTAAAGATAATTTGGAAAATAAATAATTTGGAAAATTATTTGGAATCTGATGATGTTGCACATCTTTATTGATAGTTAAATAACCGACTATCAATAATTACCTTAAATGGATATTTGTTGTGATTGGATGAATTTGATTGTCACACTTGTTTTTAAATAATCGCTCACTATTCGGGTTAGCCGGGAAAGGACCATGGGGTCGTATAACCCATTCCGAATATGTGATACGTCGAAATGAATTGCATTGATGACCGGTGTTGAAGACCGGATATTTTTGAAAACGGAAGGATTACCGTCGAGTTACTCTACATCGGCTGATCTCCGATTTAGAGGTTTTTATCACCCTTAGTGACGGGAAGTCCAAACGTGATTGAAAATTATCTGGAATTGCAAGGGCTTCGTGAGAAGTGCCTTCGGTTCTGTTCGATCCCGGAACAGACTTGTATGGATTGTGTGTCTGACGTTACAATTTGAGATATAAAGCTGATTCCTTTCAAATACATATCTGTTGGTGGCGGAGAATTTATTCTCTTAGCTTAACACCCTTCTCTGAGACGTACGAGCTCAAAGGTTATGTAGTTGAAATTTATCAGCGATATACCCCCAATTTGGTAACGTGGCATACTTAGTGTTGCTGTGAAATGATCAGTGTTTGATCATTTGCGATATGATCATTTGTTTGATCTTATATCTTTGTGATCATAGGTTGATCATTTGTTTGACCCGAAGCACGGCTTTGTAGAAAGCGTAGCTTTGTGGACGAGACTTCGTCGAGCCTCACACCCCGGAAATGGTCAAAACAGGAAGGATGCGGCAAGGTTCTAGGGAGTAGCGCCCCTTAGTGTATGTCATTCCTTCTGGATAGAGGTGGTATCATGGTATGGAGCCCATATACTTAACCTATGTGGTTGCTGCATTTTTATTATGTGGTTTGTTGCGAATCGGGGATCCTCGGGAAGATCGGTTACGATCGGGGGATGGCATACGCGTGTCAGTAGTTACCTATTTTTGCAAAGGTAACCCGGCCTTATGTTGGCAGAGATCCGGTTAGGTTCTCGGAACGTCATTCCAGAGGCGTTCTATTCGTGGAATAGGAAGTTCCTTAGCCTGACCATTTGTTGGAAATCCAAAGAAACAATACGTGACGTGTACGGTTTTAGTTGTATTACCTGTTATGGAATGTGGCGGTAACCTGCTATTAAACATAGTAGCTATAGTAGGCATACGATACTGGTCGTATGTTGGCTAAGATTAATATTATACTTTCGAAATGTTTTCTACACTAGACATTAATAATAATATCAAAATGATTTGATTTTGCGTATCAAGCATCTTTGACTATCATAAGGAGAAATCTCCTCCGATTCTGCGTTTGCATTGTGTGTGTGTGCGGGAGGCCTTATGGTAGTCTCATTTTCCAAAAAGCATTGCGAATTGACTTTAAAATTTTTCTGTTATTTATTTTAAAGATAAACTGTTTTACGATCTCACACCAGTCACCATAACTGACTCGGAGTTTATTGTTCCCTTCTAAACTCTGGGTGCCCACCAATTTCCACACGGGCAGCCTAGAGTTATGTTATCAGGATATTCTGGATATTCTGGAGCTTTGGAAGTAAGCTGGATGGCAAGGCGTAGTATTTGTATCTGATATATTTTTATTCCGCTGTGTATTCTGTATGAGGACAAGTTTATAAAACTGTCCATTGTTGTATATTGACTCTAATGATTGATGTATGTATAAACTGATATAGCTCTTTGTTTTAAAAGACTAGTATTTATTTATTATATATTGTTCCGCTGCGATGTGTAAGATTCTGATGTTGTTTTCTGTTCTAATATTGTTCTTGTTGTTTTTCTTCTTCTCTCTTCTTCTGCTTTCCTCTTCTTCTTTCTCTTTTTCTTCTATCTTTTCTTCTACCTCTTCTTTCTAAAACCCTCACTATTGGAGTTTCCGGCGTTCGATTGCTCGGCAGTCGATAAAGTGAGTATCGATGTCGATTTTCGAAGGTCGAAGAATCGGGTCTTGACAAAGTGGTATCAAAGCATATGGTTAAGCGACAACCCTGCTCTGTTGGGTGTTACTCATTAGAGATAGAGTCAGTAGTACTCTAGAATGAGTTTGAGTGTAATAATAGATATGAGCGCGTATTTGTTAGTTAATATAAAATTGTTTTATATTGTGATGATTGGTTTATTGAGTGGTATATGAACCTTCGTCGGCACAGTCTGCAAAACTGGATCGAAGGGGTTTCTAAACATTTAAATAGAACAATTCGGCACAGTATTGTTTTTAAATAGGGTAAATGAGATAATTTTGCCCAAAACTATTTTTGTATAGAAAAGAAACGATTTTCTATGAATTATCATAGTATATGGATGTTTGGTTGTTAGGAAGTAATAACATTGAATTATTATCATTGTTATATTGAAATTGAATTAAAGTAATAACCAAAAGAATTGAAGGTAAATTCATTTGACAAGTAAAAATTTATAAATATGAATTAAAAAGATAAGGAAATGAATTCATATACAAATAGAAATTGTTAATGTAAAAAGAATTGTAAAATAAATTTATAATTTGAAATAGAATTCCAAGAAGATAATTGAAAATAAAATTCCTTAATGAAATGGAATTGTGAATGTGAATGTATAAATGATTGTATAAATCAAGATGTGAATAAGTTGATAACTTATAGAATATTTGAAATTTGATAGGAATTCAAATTGAAAACGAATGAATTAGTGAATGAACGAATAAATTGCAATTGTAAGTAAAATGAAAGTGAAACTGAGTATTAAAATTCATTTTAAATTTATAAGTGAATAAAGCTGGAATTGAATTTGATTTGTGAAGTTAAACTAAAATTAGTAAGTAAAGCTAATTGAAGATTTACCAAATGAATAAGATATTGAACAAATTAAATTCAATAATTATAAAAGAAAAGTAAATTTAATTTGAATCGGGAATCCAGTTTAAATGACAGTAGATTTAACCGAAGGGTAAATTGAAAACAAATTTTGCAAATGAACAAAAGTGAATAAAACTGGAATTGAAATTTAATGTTGAAAGCAAATCTGAATTTGAGTAAGTGGATTAGAACTTATAATGAATTAGTAATTGAAACTAATCTAAAATAAGCAGTTGTAAATGAAAGCTAATCAATGAAAGTCAATATTCAGAAGTTGAATTGAATCCAAATTAGATTGAAATGGTAAATAGAATTCAAATGAAAATTGGAATGAAAAATTGAGTGTAAATTGAATATATAACTTCAATAGTAAACTAGAAGTGGTATAAGTAGTTTATATTGAAAATTTTGTAATTGAATTTGCAAAATAGTTTGAATATGTAACTAGATATAATGGCTAGTAGGATACAGGTGTTATAAAGGAATTGGAATTGAATTGTAAAGATAAGTTTGAATTGCTCGACAAAAGGTAAGTATTTGAATTATAATATGAGTTTTTGATGATTTCTTGTCTAGCCGCTTGGCTTTTTCTTTTTCTTTTTGAAATCTGAGAGTCCGTAGGGACGTTTTGTAGTCGTGCCGTATCAGCCGTGCAAAGGAGACGCTGGCGAAATTTTTCGAAAATTTCGGGTGTTAGAAAATTTTTGAAATTTTTTTTGAAAGTTTAAATTTGAATTTAAATTTGAATTGTTAAGTAAAACAATGTTGTTTGAAAACTATGAAAGTGTTTGGAAAGTTAGTTGAATTGATAACGAATCTTTAGTAGAAAGATTTGTTTTGATGAATTGATAAAACTATTAGATGTTGAAAATAGTAGACGAGTTAAGGACTTTTCTTCCTAACTTGTAATTTCGGGACGAAATTCTTTTAAGGAGGGAAGTTTGTAACGACCCAGAATTTTGAACAAATTAAATTGAAAATATTTAATTTATTTTAAATATTTGAACGACGATTTAATTTGAATTCCCTGATATAACTTTGAAACTGACGATTAAATTATAAAATTTAGTCTATTGAAGTTGAATAAAATTTAAATCTTCAATTTTAAGCTGAAGAAAAATATTTCGAAAGCTTTTAAAATTCGTATTGATAATTCTGAAGGTAATAGAACTTTCAGAATTGAATTTGAAAACTATTCTGTTCAGTTTTGAATTTTATTGTTTGAATCGATATTTAAAAATAGTCATTTTTCAAACAGTCTCGGAATTCGACGAAACCAGTTCCATTGGATCCGTAATATTGAATTGTTACCGGATTTCAATTTTCGTATTTTTCGGAGTTGTTCCATGAGCACACGAAGCATAAACGCATTGAATTTTTATCGAATTCAATTTGAATTTAAATATATATTTGGTCAAACACCACCACGTTTTCTTGTCCCCCACTCGTACACGCGACATACCCCTTCATCTCAGAGCACGGTCGCGTATCCTTTATCTCCGCAAAGAATCACGAATGCAAATCCTTCCTCAGATCAAAATAAACGAAAAAAAAAACTCTCGTTCAAATTTAAAAATGGCCGAAGCCTCATTCCAATTTATTTTCCAAAATCAAAAGAAAACTTTTTTTTCTCTCGAATTAAATTCGCGACTTCGAGCCTGGGAGGGGGTAGCCGCGTGAAGCAGGGTCGGAATCGATGGATTCGTGGCGACTTCTCCTCTCGTACCTCAGCCTCGCGAGTGCGAAGTAGACGCGGGGAGGTTGGACTTGGATTTCGCTATGGGATTCGCAAACGCGCGCTCAAGTGGGAGCGGGTGGTCAGGCGTGGAGCTCGCGATTGGGGTTCGACGTCGACAAGTATGTCGATGACAGGCAGCGGCATGATCGATGATGGCGATGCGTAGATTTGTGGAGGTGCAGGCGACGTCGCGATTTAATTCGCGAGTTCGTGGTTGAGATGGCGGAAATGTCGATGGGGTTGGTCGCAAGTGTAGGAGGAGCATTCGAGAAGTTGAGATTTTGGGCATACTGGGTTTCGGTCTGAGTTCGTCTCTCTACAGTAAGGTAGTTTCTTGTGTTGTTTATTTGGATTTATAGATTTATATATATACGAATTTACAGTAAAGTTAAATATATATGCAGTAAAATTCACAGTAAGGAATTTAGGACCATCTTGTTTTAATTTAATAAATAGGTGGAAGATGATTTTGGGTAATATAAGATTTTAAAATCTTGTAGAGGTTATAAAGATTAGATTTTTGAGATGTATATAGTTTATTTAGGCGAAAGAAATTTGTTTTATATAAAAAAAATATAAAAAAATGGATTTGGTGAATAAATAGTTAGATTAACTTGCTAAATTCATTCTAGCTACTAACGAATTTTTATTTAGAAAGAAAAGTTTAAAAAGTTAATTTTTGGTTAATATTTTATTTCAAGAAATTAAAATATTAGGTTATATAAGCAGTTGTTTATATAAAAGGAAAAATCAGTTAAAAATATAATTTTTAGTGAAATCAATTATTAAAGAAGAATCTATTTAAAAAGGAAGTTTAATTGATTTATCTAAAGCTATTTAGATTACTAGAGAAAAATTTATATAAAGGGGATTTATTTTTAAATATAAAATTTTGGGTTAAATAAATTTATTAAAAGTAATTGGTTTAAAATAAAACCCTTGAGTAATTAAAATTACAAAACGGAAATTTGTTATTCGATTATTTCGAATATTAATAAAATTGTATAATTGTCTATACAAGGTTTAATACTGTGAAGACAAAATTGGATTGGAAATGGACTGCGAAATAAAAAGCTAAGGTGAGATTTTTCTCACTCAAAATTAATTGCAGTTATTGATTGTTTGATATGATTGCTATGTTGATTGTGATATTAGATATAGTAGGATATCTATATATATAGCAATATATACATATTGGCATATGTATATATTGGATTGATGATTTCCCGCCTCGTATAGCGGATGAGACCCTATTGCGTCGTTAGTAAGCGGATATTTTTATAAAACCCATATACCGCGATATTCCACCTCGAAGTGGAATTGGTATTGTGCTAACGTCTTTGGATGCAGGGAAACAGGTTGGAGGGATCCAACTGGACCCCTCACATTGATTGAATTTATTTCTACTGTGATGTGTAAATCTGTGAATGATTATATTGATGTTATTAATCATATTGATATCTGGAAATCGTTTGAAAGCTAAAATTTAGCTGAATGGATGTTTGATATCATTGGATTCCAAAATAAACGAAATTGAATTTTTGAAATCAAAATAGAAATTTCTAAGTGAATCAATTTTAGAAATTGAATAAATTTTGAAGAAAGGAATTTTTTAAGTATAAAAAGTAAATTTTTATAATCTTATCGAATTAACTCCAGAATAAAGTGAAAATGCTAAATAAATGAATTTCATAAAATAGTGATTATAAATTGAAAATTTTAATTTAAAATTTGGATTTTTAAATAGATTGAAAGAAACGATTGAAATTTATTTTCTTAAAAAGGAATTTATTAAAAGAAGATAAGTTGGAAATCCAATTAGAAATTTAATTGGTAAATTGAAATAAATTGTGAAATCAATGTAAAATGATTTCAATTTGAAGAATCCATTTTAAAACAGAATATTGAATAATTTGAGAAAAATAAGGAATTTACTTAGTAGTGATAAATAAAATTAGAAATCAATCTGTAATTGATTTAATATTTGGAAATGAATTTTTTGGAGAAATCAGTATGGAAATTGTATTCAAAGTTGAAAATAAATTTTGAAATCAATATTGAAATTGATTTGGTATTGAAGTTTTTATAAATAGAATTGGAATTTATAAAAGTTGTTTATAAATCCAAAATCACTAAATTTGATAAGTAAAATATAGAAGTTAATGAGAAGAAGATTTATAAGTCGAGGTTGTTATTAAAACAGAAATAGAATTTATAAACGTGTTTATAAATTCGAAATAGATTGAATTTGATAAGTTAAATATAGGAGGTTATTAAAGTAGATATATTCACGATTTTGGACAGTGAATGTATTATTGAGTAAAATGGATTCATTTTTGAAGAAGTGATATTTTAAAATGAAGTTAAATTGTTTTTAACGATGTTTTAAAAAAATGTGTTAAATATTAAAAACATAGATTTCAATGTTTATTGTTGAAATAGATGTTTTCGAGAAAAATAAGGAA
This sequence comes from Allium fistulosum, assembly GCA_030737815.1. Lineage (NCBI taxonomy): Eukaryota > Viridiplantae > Streptophyta > Magnoliopsida > Asparagales > Amaryllidaceae > Allium > Allium fistulosum. The sequence continues at coordinate 861,148,485 of CM060907.1, forward strand.
ATGGTAGACTATAACACTGTTGTTATAGTAGATGATTTCCGAAAGGAAATGTTTTTATCTAGTATTGGGATTTATACATCTATCTTAATTCTGAATCCCTATACTAGTGTTTTTGAGTCGTCGTAACGATGTTTTACGTAACATTCGTTTTGACTCAAATAAATGTTGTTATAATAAGTGTTTACCTTAAAGAATGAAGATATACTTAATTTGATTTAAGTGTATTGAATATTTTCAAAGGTTGAAAATAAATAAATTTGTGAATTACTTATCATTAAATAAATATGGAATTTCTTTTCCAAAAATGAAATGAAGTGTTTTCTTGAGAATTTATCTTTGAAAAGATAAATTGAAATTGAATATTGAAAACGATTTGAAAATCGAATATTAGTAGATATTTGCAAAATATAAATTCACTATGGAATTTATAAAAGAAAAGGGAATCTGTTTAAAAATAAACGTTGATTTATTTTTAAAGTGTGGAAATTTTATATCTAGTAAAGATATTTTGGAAAATAAATAATTTGGAAAATTATTTGGAATCTGATGATGTTGCACATCTTTATTGATAGTTAAATAACCGACTATCAATAATTACCTTGAATGGATATTTGTTGTGATTGGATGAATTTGATTGTCACACTTGTTTTTAAATAATCGCTCACTATTCGGGTTAGCCGGGAAAGGACCATGGGGTCGTATAACCCATTCCGAATATGTGATACGTCGAAATGAATTGCATTGATGACCGGTGTTGAAGACCGGATATTTTTGAAAACGGAAGGATTACCGTCGAGTTACTCTACATCGGCTGATCTCCGATTTAGAGGTTTTTATCACCCTTAGTGATGGGAAGTCCAGACGTGATTGAAAATTATCTGGAATTGCAAGGGCTTCGTGAGAAGTGCCTTCGGTTTTGTTCGATCCCGGAACAGACTTGTATGGATTGTGTGTCTGACGTTACAAATTGAGATATAGAGCTGATTTCTTTCAAATACATTCATGTTGGTGGCGGAGAATTTATTCTCTTAGCTTAACACCCTTCTCTGAGACGTACGAGCTCAGAGGTTATGTAGTTGAAATTTATCAGCGATATACCCCAATTTGGTAACGTGGCATACTGAGTGTTGCTGTGAAATGATCAGTGTTTGATCATTTGCGATATGATCATTTGTTTGATCTTATATCTTTGTGATCATAGGTTGATCATTTGTTTGACCCGAAGCACGGCTTTGTCGAAAGCGTAGCTTTGTGGACGAGACTTCGTCGAGCCTCACACCCCGGAAATGGTCAAAACAGGAAGGATGCGGCAAGGTTCTAGGGAGTAGCGCCCCTTAGTGTATGTCATTCCTTCTGGATAGAGGTGGTATCATGGTATGGAGCCCAGATACTTAACATATGTGGTTGCTGCATTTTTATTATGTGGTTTGTTGCGAATCGGGGATCCTCGGGAAGATCGGTTACGATCGGGGGATGGCATACGCGTGTCAGTAGTTACCTATTTTTGCAGAGGTAACCCGGCCTTGTGTTGGCAGAGATCCGGTTAGGTTCTCGGAACGTCATTCCAGAGGCGTTCTATTCATGGAGTAGGAAGTTCCTTAGCCTGACCATTTGTTGGAAATCCAAAGAAACAATACGTGACGTGTACGGTTTTAGTTGTATTACCTGTTATGGAATGTGGCGGTAACCTGCTATTGAACATAGTAGCTATAGTAGGCATACGATACTGGTCGTATGTTGGCTAAGATTAATATTATACTTTCTAAATGTTTTCTACACTAGACATTAATAATAATATCAAAATGATTTGATTTTGCATATCAAGCATCTTTGACTATCATAAGGAGAAATCTCCTCCGATTCTGCGTTTGCATTGTGTGTGTGTGCGGGAGGCCTTATGGTAGTCTCATTTTCCAAAAAGCATTGCGAATTGACTTTAAAATTTTTCTGTTATTTATTTTAAAGATAAACTGTTTTACGATCTCACACCAGTCACCATGACTGACTCGGAGTTTATTGTTCCCTTCTAAACTCTGGGTGCCCACCAATTTCCACACGGGCAGCCTAGAGTTATGTTATCAGGATATTCTGGATATTCTGGAGCTTTGGAAGTAAGCTGGATGGCGAGGCGTAGTATTTGTATCTGATATATTTTTATTCCGCTGTGTATTCTGTATGAGGACAAGTTTATAAAACTGTCCATTGTTGTATATTGACTCTGATGATTGATGTATGTATAAACTGATATAGCTCTTTGTTTTAAAAGACTAGTATTTATTTATTATATATTGTTCCGCTGCGATGTGTAAGATTCTGATGTTGTTTTCTGTTCTGATATTGTTCTTGTTGTTTTTCTTCTTCTCTCTTCTTCTGCTTTCTTCTTCTTCTTTCTCTTTTTCTTCTATCTTTTCTTCTACCTCTTCTTTCTAAAACCCTCACTATTGGAGTTTCCGGCGTTCGATTGCTCGGCAGTCCATAAAGTGAGTATCAATGTCGAATTTTCGAAGGTCGAAATTCCGTTCGTGACACATCATCTACCAAAAGTCGGCATCGCAAGGTTGATCGGAGAAAATGAGCGAAGCTCGACCCAGTGCCGAAGCATCACAGCGACAAGCAACCGATCGAGCAATTGATTGCGCGAAGCCCTAAATCGCCAGGACGAGACCGCCATTGTTTCGTTCATATGTTTTTGATTAGGGTTTGAGTGAAAAATGGTAAAAGGGGGATCGGTTATCACACGAGATAGCACGGTACAAAAGAAAACCCCATGGGCCAATAAAATTTCTAAAGCACACAATATTTAACAATTTTATCAAAAGAATTTCCACTCGATATAGAAACTCCAATCACCATTTTATAAAAGAATTTACAACGGATAAAAACACTTAACAATTTTTATAAACGAATTTCAACTCGAATGAAATTCTAATTGTAATTGTCTAACAAATGACGTAACAAATTAAATCATCATTTGACGAAAATCAACTGTTATGAAACCCCGGGTTGTTATAAGTAAGCAATTAATCAAAATAATTGCAGATATTTATGCAATTATTATAAATAATTGCAGGGAATGATGAATTTAATCTTCATAATTGAACTAAAATGCTTTATTCTGTTATGTATAGTTATAAATGCCTTTTTTGGATTGAAATGATTTTATATGAATAGTTTCTGATGAGTAAGCAATTAATCATAATAATTGCAGACATACATGCAATTAGCGAGAATAATTGCAATTTAATCTTCATAATTGAAATGATTGAATTGCATATAAATCTGGGATTTTTTTTTAACTTTTGATGGACTTTAATCTAGTCGTAAGCGATGAAACACAATATGTTGTTTAACAATTTTGCTAAGGAATGATTCTTTTTCTTATATATATATATATATATTGTTTTTGCTATTTGATTTATTTATTCGAATTTGCTGTTTGAATTGAAATTAAAATACTGAAATTGAATTTGTTTATACTTATTTAAGTTGATTTGTTGGAAATAAGATTGTCGATTTGATGAACATGAATTTGTCATTGATTTGCTGTAAAAGTCGATGAAGGTTAGGAAGAAAACAATGCGGGAATCAATCTATTGTGGCTTAGGGTAGTTTGGGAAGAAAATCGTGCGGACTGAAAAACAGGGATATAATTTATATCTTTTTGGAGAGGATGTTTTGTCTATTTTGAAACTTAACAGAGACGTGAGCCAAACATTCGCTATAAATTATCTTGACAAAAGATATATACATGTATACTACTACTTCACTATTCATAAATAAGTATTAAAAATACATTTAAACTTCAAAATTATTTTAAAATACTGCAAAATATGTTAGAAATATCCCTAGAAAGGTTATGGTAAAATACCAAATTTAAATATCATTTTTGCAACCAGTTTCCACCACTTAAACTAATGATTTAAGACTTGAAATTTACACTTAGATTATTTAACCATGAAAAGAAACTCCTAAGGATATCTCTTAATTTATTTACAAAAACTCCTGAAATAAGATATATTTCGTGTTTTATTTATAACCACCTTTTTACTCTAAATTTGGCTACTTTGTTTGACCGGTTCTAAAATCTTTTAAACTTTGATTCTTTTTTCCTAGTAATAAATACACATGTATAATCATTAAAAATTCCAAGAAACTCCTAGGAATGTCTTTCAAATTAATTACAAAAATTTTCAAAAACAGGACATCTCAAAGTGCTTATACAACGGCCTTCTTCTCGCTATACCATTTTGCAATTTTGTTTCACAATTTAATAAATCAATTAAACTTCTATATTTTTCCAGTAATAAGTACACTGGTATTGCTTATTAAAAAAGAAAAGAAGCCCCTACGATGTATTTTAAAGTTGACTTTAAAAAAGCAAATAAACTCAAATTGCATCCATAGCGACCTTTTCACTTCTAACTTTCACAAATTTTATTCAGAATTCCTATAAATTTCCAAATCAATTCTTCGCTGCTCCATACACCGAAATATGTGCAGAGAACAACCAAAACAATACCTAGTTAGGATAATAAATTTTCCATTTACAAAATTTAAAGTTAAAGATATCAAAGTGCACTTATAGCGACTATGGCTATACAAACATTTTCAAAACACATTTCAATTCACCACACAAGCTAACAAGCCAAACAAACATGTAAACACAAAGTCTATGTAACGACCCAGAATTTTCGATCCTGAAAATTCCAGATAGTTAGGAAAAAGAAGAAAAGAGATAGAAGAAGAAACAGAAAAAAACAAGTCACAGAATCTCACATTCGCAGCGGATCAAAATATAATATCATATAATACCATTTATACAAGAAGCTGTATCAGTTAAATTACACTTTAAAACATCAGAGTTACAACATATACACAATCACTGGACATATATTGTAACGACCACGACTTTCTCTCCATAGAAAGTCGTATCGCTAATAAGAAAGAAAGGGATAGAAAGAGAAAAGAAGAGAAAGAAAGAACTAAACAATATCAGAATCTCACAGCGAAACGAAACAAAATATATTATATCACATAAATATTACATAGTATCATATACAACACTTATCAGAGTTACACAGATTCACATCATATACTAGACAGTTATAAACATCTGTCTAGTTATTACATCTCAATACAAACAAAGATCTAAACAAGATCAACACAGCGGAAACTACTATCTATATCTACAACGCTGAAGCCTCCTGCTCCATTGCTCCTCCACAATTCGTCAAGGCTAACCTGAATCCCTTGGCTACTCGTAAAAATTTGAGTACCCAAGAGTTTATAAAACAAAAATAAACAACTTGGGTCAGACATGGGTCTGGTGTGAGTAACAGGTTAAACTTGTTTAACTTCAAAACCTTTTGAAAGAAAAGGTATCACGTAAGACTTCCCACAAATAAACATGGGTAAGTTTTTACCTTACGCTAACCAAAACATTTGATAGGAAATTTGATTGTATTATAATAGGGTCTAGGGTTTTCAAGTAAAATACAGAAATAGCTGAAATGCTTACATCTCACATTTCAACATAGTTGGGCACAACTAATACGTACGGCACTTATTGGAGTTTGGATTCCATACAATGGCAGGGCTACTGGGGTACCGCCCGTCACAGTACGTGGCCTAGATCACCGTACCGAGGATCACTCCCAATCCCCTGCAACACAAGGCCGGAACATCCCTTACTGGATAATTCCCGCACAAGATACCTCACGGTTGGGATCAGCAACCGCACACACTAAGCCGAAATAAGAAGGGACTTCTAGACAGAGGTAATCTTGTCCTACTTGGGTGCTACCCACTAACCTTGCTGCACCTCCCCTGTTTTAGCCATTCCCGGTTTGTGAGGCTTGATGTCACGATTACCTTTAAAAAAGAACACATCACTTAGAATGCTCATCGTCCACCTGACGATGTGCTGAAAGCATTCAATCCATACAAGTTCGTTCCGGGTTCGAACGAAACCGAAGGCATTATCTCGTTACACTCGTTTTGGAATCACCCTCAGAGTTAACGACAATAACCCTTGCACTCTGAATCTTCATCTTCACTTGATTCACGACCTATCGTTAATTTGGATCGATGTGGTATTCGGGTCTCCAGACCTGGAAATCCGGTATACGGAAACCCGATCCCGGTCTCATCGAAATCCAAAACGTATCTTTTAAGGGCCAAGTTGTTTTAAGGTTAAAACAATTCAATTCTTATCTATATACACAAAGATAGATAATTCAATAGATAATCTACATTATCATCCCAAACAGATAATTCACATTATCATTATAATTCAACCAAACATCCATATCATATATAAATCATATCTCATCAGAGATATCAAACAATGAAATACATTCAATCTCATTCATCCATCCTTAAGCAATGATTTATATCATCTAATTAATTTAAAGTTAATTAAATTAATTACTTTTATTTTATAAATCCTTCTTACTTAACCATTAATTAATTACAATTTAATTAATTAATTATCTTCTAATATTTCATTTCAATTAATCATCTTTGATTAATTATCTTTTAATTACATCCAAGTAATTTATCCTTAATTAATTTCTCAAATTAATTATCCTTAACCATTATAGTAATTAACCTTTAATTACTTCATAAATTAATTAACTATAATTAATTAAATTAATCAACTATAATTAATTACATTAATTCTTAATTAATTACATTAATTAATTACTTTATTTATTAATTATTACTTAATTAACCAATCTTAATTACATCATTAATTATATTAATTAATGATCCTTAATTACAACTTAATTATTAATTACTTAATTAAATTAATTACATTAAGTAATTAACCTTTATTTAAACAACATTTATTAATCACTCTTGATTAATCTCATCTAGTAATTAACTCCCCTTAATTACTTTCATTAACTAAATTAATTACTTCCTTAATTAATTTCTTAATTAATCCCTTGATTAATTATTCAAAGTAATTAACTCAAATTACTTCTATTAATAAAATCATTATGCAACTAATTACTTCCAGTAATTATCTTATTATTTACTTCCCTAAATAATCTTATCTTAATAATTACATTAAGTAATTATTATCAAATCATCTCTTGATTATTCTAAATTAATTAAACTTAATTAATTAATTTAACTAAATCAAATTAACTTCAATTAATTACAATAAGTAATTAATTCTTAATTACTTCCAATAAGTAATTATATTTAAACAATTTCATAAATGATTATTCTTAAATTAATTCAACTAATTAATTATCAAAATTAATCCTATTAATTCATTATTTAATAACCCATAGTTAATGACCTCATTAACTATTATTTAATTACTTTCCTTAAGTAATTAACTTATATTAATTATTATTAATTCTAAATTAATAAATCTTAATAACCAATTTATTAATCTCTAATTATTAAATTAATTAAGTGTTAACAATAACTTAATTAATATTTAATTACTCTATTAATTAATTCCTAACCATTAATTACTACTCTAATTTATAATCCCTAACTACAAATTAATCATCCCTAATTAATTTATCTTAATCATAAATAAATTAGTTTAATCCTTTAATTACCTATTTAATTAACCCAAATGATTAATTAATCAAATAAATTAATTATCCATAAATTTCCTTATAATTTAATGAACACATATTTCTAATTACTTTAAGATAACTTTGATTTACTGATTAACTATTGCTTCAAAATTTAAATTAGATTTAAATTTCAAACTGACAGGTATAAAAACCTGGCAACACTAAAAGTACTCGAGTCCCACTAACCACTTCGAGTCGCAACCCTAAATTCCCCGAGCTAGCTTCGAGTCACTCGCCTACGTATCTACTTCGAGTCGAACACGATGAAAACGCGTTCCCAACTCGAGTGACCTCGTCTTCCCCAATGCTACCCACAGCACACTAGAACGAAACAACGTGCACGTGCACGTGCACCACCAACTTCAACCACCGGAGATCGTAGCGACGACTCTCGACAACCACTCCTACCCACTCCAATACTCACGTGAACCCAGATTTCAAAATCCAAACACGAATCGAAATTCGACCATTCTCGATCAAAACTGGAAGCACCAATGTCGGAAATTTCCCCCATCGTTGACGAACTCCGCCTCGAGAAGCCACGCCGTCCTCACAGAAGCTTCGCCTCGTCCTCCTGCAATGATCCCCCACATCGCGATCGTGTCCGGCTCCTTCATGGTCTGTAACAACCCGTGATTGCGGTTACCAAATAATAAATTAAAATTGGGATTTTAATTTAATTGGAGCTATTAATGAATTTTTAATGTGGCTAATTTGTTCAAAATTTAGTCATTTGAATAAATTAATATTTTGGGCTTAAGTGTAAAATGGAGCATTTCAAGGAAATTAATTAGGGAAATTTGTAATTTATATTATTGCAAAATTTTATATGTGTAAAATAGTGCAATATTTGATTTGGGAAATTAATTTGCAATTTATTTGCAAAATGGTGATTTTGGCTAATATTAACTATAAACGGTGTTTTGGAAAAATTAGGGGTTAAAATGTAAAATATTGTTGATATAGGATTTTATGAAATGGCTAAAAGTAATTGTTAACATATTTTCATAATTTTCTATGGTTTGAAATGTATTTAGTAATTTGTATGTAGAGTGTACTTAGAGAAAATTGCCTATATATGTATGCACATGAATAATACAAAGTCCTAATGGGTATTAGATCCAATAACCCTAACCATTAGCCTATAAAGTATCTTTTACTCTCCCATTTCAGCCAACACTTCATTTCATAACCACTAAAACCTAATTAGAAAGCTCCAAAACCTAGTCATGGCCTCCTAAGCAAGACTCCAATCTACACCAAATCAAAGAGAGTTAATCCAAACTACTAAAAGAGGTAATAGCAATCACAAAACCCACCTCTAATTCATTCTTTAATTTCTGAAATTATTTTGTAATCCTCTTTTTTTTTGTGCATTTAGATTGTGAAACTCTTTGATCTTCTTTTCATTGCTTGGAAAGAGGTAATATATACTAGCTGAAATTATAATTAGTTTATTGCTGTTAGTAAATTAGGCATATCTCATTCATCTTAAATCGGAATTAAGATTTTCTTGAAGTTCTGGAAAGCTTATTCTGTAGCCTATAACTTTCATGTTTTGAGCTTTGCCTAATTTTGTGGTTTCAATGGTCGAAATCACGTTTGTTTGTCGCTGACCTGACAACAAACTACAAGGTTGATAAAATAAAACCCTGAAATTGATTTGGCCATAAGTTACTCGTTTTTGATCCGAATTAGATAATTTTGGATGTTCCGGAAAGCTTAAAACATATGCTACAATTTTTGTTCAGTGAGTTTTCTGTAATATTGCCATTTAGATGACCTGAAATGCGTTCAAAGACAGAAGACCAATTCTGTCTTTAACAAGTTATCTTGAGTTTCAATCTGATATTGTTTTGCATGTATCTCTCTCGTTTCTTATCCAAATCTAATAATTTTGGATGTTCTGGAAAGCTTAGATTTAGAGCTAAAACTTTCATGTTTTGAGTTTCATGAAATTTTGAAGTTATTTTGGTCAAAATTGTACATTCTTACCACTGTCCCGAGAAAAAAAAAGAAAAAAAAATAATAAATATTTTTTTTTTAAACCCTGTTCCAGATTTTTTTTCTCCACTTCGCGATGCCGCCACGATCGCATCCGAAGTCGGAATTCGACGTTTTTGGCCTCGTTGGAAAGGTGGAGTTTCGAACTCCATCTCTGTAAAATTTAGGCATCATCGGCATTCTTTTGGTACTTCGAATTTCGTGTCGAAGTTGAACTCTTGTCGCTGTTTGTAAACAGTGTGAATCTTGTTCTGGGTCCAACTTTGAGACGTCGCTGCTACTTCGTCTCAACTCGGATTCCAGAAATTCTTTTTGCATCTTATAGTAGGGATGTTGGACTATATTCCTACCAGTTTTCATGTCATTTGGATTCAGTTTGCTGGTCCAAATAAATTGCCGAACTTGGGTTCGCAGCAGTTTTTGAATGGTCAAACACTTAGAATGAAAATCAAATATCCCTTCTGTTTCCAGCTTTTGAGCGTCACTCCGCGATGCCGCCACGTTCGCATCGGAAGTCGGAATTCGACGTTGTTGGTCTCGTTAGAAAGGTGGAGTTCCGAACTCCATCTCAGGAAAATTTGGACAACATTGGAGTTCGTTTGGTACTTCGAATTTCGTGTCGAATTTGAACTCTGGTCGCTGTTTGTAAACAGTGTTAATCTTGTTCTGGGTCCAACTTTGAGACGTCGCTGCCGCTTCGTCTCAACTCGAAATCCAGAAATTCTTTTTGCATCTTAAAGTAGGGATGTTGGACTACATGCCTGCAAATTTTCATGACATTTAGACACTGTTTGCTGGTCCAAATAAATTGCCGAACTTGGGTTCACAGCTGTTTTTGGAATGTTTACAAACACTTGGAATATTTTCAATGATTTTCTGGTTTTCATTGATTTCTTTGAGATTTGTCTCTAGATTTCGTACACGGGTTTTATGAATCATTTTCAAAAGATTTTTCACTCCTAAATGGCTTTTGAAAATTATTATATAATATTATTTTAATTATTAAATTAATTACTCCATAATAGGAGACCTTTCAAAAGACCGTTTTAAAAGTGATTTCGAAAATCAATTATAAATCCGTTTTACACCATTATTTTCTATAATAAAAATCTCACACTCACTTTTAGCACGTCGAGCGAAGTGGAAAGGTGCTTAAACGGTTAGGAAATCTCCAGCCTATGGAAACCGTGTGTATTTTCTTTCCGGTTAATCCCCGACCTATTCGATTGATCGTTTTGACCTTTGAGTCTAGTTTACCGATGATATGAGGTAGACTTTTTATTGTTTGGAGTGTGAGCTTGCTATTGGTTAGGAAACCGTTTAGTGCGAACGTGGGGTATGGGACTCATTGTTAACACTTTGCGGGTTCCTCTCCAAGAAGTTAGTGACACATTAGCCTCTGGGCGGCCAGTACTGGACCTCTGGGTCACCACGCCTCTGGGCAACCGTCTCTGGACACCTGCTCTATGGAGCAGTTTATTTTTCGGCGTGTGCCTCTGGGCCTTTATCCTTCTGGGAAGGATCTCGCCGTCTCGCGCGTTTCGCATCGGTGCGAGTGATCGATCACAACTCTACAGTACTTGGCAACAACGACTCTGGTCGGTGCACGTGCAATACTTGTATTATCTGATGATTTTTATATCCATTCGAGTACCGCCATTCGGCGTTGGTTCTATGGAACCATACGATGTAAGTGCGATTACCTTGTGGATTCACAGTGTCTCTGGACACTGCTTTTCAGTGTTTGATTTCATTGATTTTTCAGTATATCCCCATTGCTCTTTGGAGCATCGATCTTTGCTTGGGCATTGATTACAGACTCTGGTCACTCTTGGGATTATTGCCTATGGGCATCTTTTCATAGCTTTGGCTACGCCGATGATATAAGGCGATTTTATTTATTCTACACTTTGGTGTTGATTTCTCTTTGGAGATTTTTATCGTTTATTGATGATTAGGGATCATCATTTTATTCATGTGGTTCATAATATACTTCTCTTTGGATAAGTACTGTTTTATTTATGTACCGCATTATTATATATCTCAGTTATTACTGATTGTTTAGCTAGCCTGACCCGAGTGTTTTCGCTCGGGTCAGACCGAGTTGTTTCAGGTTAGGTCTCTGGACTTAGCTTCTGTGCTTCCGCTTGGACATTATCTGCTATGCTGTTAGATAGCGCTTTTATTTGTCCACCATTCCGCTACTCTCTTATTATTCAGACTTTGATATGTACATATTTTTGACTCACATGTGTGAGCAGTGGCTTTGTACCCACTTATGATATTTGGATCTGTATTGATGATGTATTGTTCTGGGATTTTATATCTGTTATGTGATTCTGTTCTGTGATGTTTTTATCATTTATTATTATGCTTTGTCCTGATAGATCTTTAGCCATTTGTAATTTCGTTATAAGTATTTACCGAATATGTCGAACCACCTGATTGAGAAAAATTTAAATAGATTCCACCTTTCGACGTATTCGGTAGATAGTTATAGCTTGATTATAGATGGTCGCTTCCACTATACTCTATTCTCCGCTTTAACAGACAGTATTACTCCCGTAATACTCTTTGTTACAGTGGGTCTCGGAGTGGGGCGTTACAGCTTGGTATCAGAGCCGGTTTCAGGAATAAGCATAATAAACACAGAACAGATACACTTAGTACAATACATTTTAAATTAGATCCGAATTAAATCAAATCCCTTCCTTATGTTTATTGATAGATAAGTTAGGAATATGTATAGGAATCCGTTATATTCCGTAGTATTCCTTAATTAATTATCTATCATTGAATCATGTCTAACTCCAATTCCCGTTACGACATGTTTGATCAATTGAGCGGTGCGAAGGTCTTCTCTCAGCTCGACCTCGCCACCGGATTCCATCATCTACGAGTCGCGGAAGATAGCATTCCTCTTACAGCATTTCGCACTCGTTATGGTTCTTTTGAGTGGTTGGTCATGTCGTTCGGCTTGACGAACGCTCCGGCTTTCTTCGTCGATCTCATGAATCGAGTATTCCGGGAATACATCAATAGATTCGTTTTGGTTTTCATCGACGATATTCTTGAGACTCGTTCTATGTGTGATATTCGAAATCGAGCTCCGTCTTCTGTATTCCTTTTGTGGATTAGATGTTATAGACGACTTCTATATTTAAGGAATTGCGGGGACGCAATTTTCTTAAGGGGAGGAGTCTGTAACAACCCGTGATTGCGGTTACCAAATAATAAATTAAAATTGGGATTTTAATTTAATTGGAGCTATTAATGAATTTTTAATGTGGCTAATTTGTTCAAAATTTAGTCATTTGAATAAATTAATATTTTGGGCTTAAGTGTAAAATGGAGCATTTCAAGGAAATTAATTAGGGAAATTTGTAATTTATATTATTGCAAAATTTTATATGTGTAAAATAGTGCAATATTTGATTTGGGAAATTAATTTGCAATTTATTTGCAAAATGGTGATTTTGGCTAATATTAACTATAAACGGTGTTTTGGAAAAATTAGGGGTTAAAATGTAAAATATTGTTGATATAGGATTTTATGAAATGGCTAAAAGTAATTATTAACATATTTTCATAATTTTCTATGGTTTGAAATGTATTTAGTAATTTGTATGTAGAGTGTACTTAGAGAAAATTGCCTATATATGTATGCACATGAATAATACAAAGTCCTAATGGGTATTAGATCCAATAACCCTAACCATTAGCCTATAATGTATCTTTTACTCTCCCATTTCAGCCAACACTTCATTTCATAACCACTAAAACCTAATTAGAAAGCTCCAAAACCTAGTCATGGCCTCCTAAGCAAGACTCCAATCTACACCAAATCAAAGAGAGTTAATCCAAACTACTAAAAGAGGTAATAGCAATCACAAAACCCACCTCTAATTCATTCTTTAATTTCTGAAATTATTTTGTAATCCTCTTTTTTTTTGTGCATTTAGATTGTGAAACTCTTTGATCTTCTTTTCATTGCTTGGAAAGAGGTAATATATGCTAGCTGAAATTATAATTAGTTTATTGCTGTTAGTAAATTAGGCATATCTCATTCATCTTAAATCGGAATTAAGATTTTCTTGAAGTTCTGGAAAGCTTATTCTGTAGCCTATAACTTTCATGTTTTGAGCTTTGCCTAATTTTGTGGTTTCAATGGTCGAAATCACGTTTGTTTGTCGCTGACCTGACAACAAACTACAAGGTTGATAAAATAAAACCCTGAAATTGATTTGGCCATAAGTTACTCGTTTTTGATCCGAATTAGATAATTTTGGATGTTCCGGAAAGCTTAAAACATATGCTACAATTTTTGTTCAGTGAGTTTTCTGTAATATTGCCATTTAGATGACCTGAAATGCGTTCAAAGACAGAAGACCAATTCTGTCTTTAACAAGTTATCTTGAGTTTCAATCTGATATTGTTTTGCATGTATCTCTCTCGTTTCTTATCCAAATCTAATAATTTTGGATGTTCTGGAAAGCTTAGATTTAGAGCTAAAACTTTCATGTTTTGAGTTTCATGAAATTTTGAAGTTATTTTGGTCAAAATTGTACATTCTTACCACTGTCCCGAGAAAAAAAAAGAAAAAAAAATAATAAATATTTTTTTTTTAAACCCTGTTCCAGATTTTTTTTCTCCACTTCGCGATGCCGCCACGATCGCATCCGAAGTCGGAATTCGACGTTTTTGGCCTCGTTGGAAAGGTGGAGTTTCGAACTCCATCTCTGTAAAATTTAGGCATCATCGGCATTCTTTTGGTACTTCGAATTTCGTGTCGAAGTTGAACTCTTGTCGCTGTTTGTAAACAGTGTGAATCTTGTTCTGGGTCCAACTTTGAGACGTCGCTGCTACTTCGTCTCAACTCGGATTCCAGAAATTCTTTTTGCATCTTATAGTAGGGATGTTGGACTATATTCCTACCAGTTTTCATGTCATTTGGATTCAGTTTGCTGGTCCAAATAAATTGCCGAACTTGGGTTCGCAGCAGTTTTTGAATGGTCAAACACTTAGAATGAAAATCAAATATCCCTTCTGTTTCCAGCTTTTGAGCGCCACTCCGCGATGCCGCCACGTTCGCATCGGAAGTCGGAATTCGACGTTGTTGGTCTCGTTAGAAAGGTGGAGTTCCGAACTCCATCTCAGGAAAATTTGGACAACATTGGAGTTCGTTTGGTACTTCGAATTTCGTGTCGAATTTGAACTCTGGTCGCTGTTTGTAAACAGTGTTAATCTTGTTCTGGGTCCAACTTTGAGACGTCGCTGCCGCTTCGTCTCAACTCGAAATCCAGAAATTCTTTTTGCATCTTAAAGTAGGGATGTTGGACTACATGCCTGCAAATTTTCATGACATTTAGACACTGTTTGCTGGTCCAAATAAATTGCCGAACTTGGGTTCACAGCTGTTTTTGGAATGTTTACAAACACTTGGAATATTTTCAATGATTTTCTGGTTTTCATTGATTTCTTTGAGATTTGTCTCTAGATTTCGTACACGGGTTTTATGAATCATTTTCAAAAGATTTTTCACTCCTAAATGGCTTTTGAAAATTATTATATAATATTATTTTAATTATTAAATTAATTACTCCATAATAGGAGACCTTTCAAAAGACCGTTTTAAAAGTGATTTCGAAAATCAATTATAAATCCGTTTTACACCATTATTTTCTATAATAAAAATCTCACACTCACTTTTAGCACGTCGAGCGAAGTGGAAAGGTGCTTAAACGGTTAGGAAATCTCCAGCCTATGGAAACCGTGTGTATTTTCTTTCCGGTTAATCCCCGACCTATTCGATTGATCGTTTTGACATTTGAGTCTAGTTTACCGATGATATGAGGTAGACTTTTTATTGTTTGGAGTGTGAGCTTGCTATTGGTTAGGAAACCGTTTAGTGCGAACGTGGGGTATGGGACTCATTGTTAACACTTTGCGGGTTCCTCTCCAAGAAGTTAGTGACACATTAGCCTCTGGGCGGCCAGTACTGGACCTCTGGGTCACCACGCCTCTGGGCAACCGTCTCTGGACACCTGCTCTATGGAGCAGTTTATTTTTCGGCGTGTGCCTCTGGGCCTTTATCCTTCTGGGAAGGATCTCGCCGTCTCGCGCGTTTCGCATCGGTGCGAGTGATCGATCATAACTCTACAGTACTTGGCAACAACGACTCTGGTCGGTGCACGTGCAATACTTGTATTATCTGATGATTTTTATATCCATTCGAGTACCGCCATTCGGCGTTGGTTCTATGGAACCATACGATGTAAGTGCGATTACCTTGTGGATTCACAGTGTCTCTGGACACTGCTTTTCAGTGTTTGATTTCATTGATTTTTCAGTATATCCCCATTGCTCTTTGGAGCATCGATCTTTGCTTGGGCATTGATTACAGACTCTGGTCACTCTTGGGATTATTGCCTATGGGCATCTTTTCATAGCTTTGGCTACGCCGATGATATGAGGCGATTTTATTTATTCTACACTTTGGTGTTGATTTCTCTTTGGAGATTTTTATCGTTTATTGATGATTAGGGATCATCATTTTATTCATGTGGTTCATAATATACTTCTCTTTGGATAAGTACTGTTTTATTTATGTACCGCATTATTATATATCTCAGTTATTACTGATTGTTTAGCTAGCTTGACCCAAGTGTTTTCGCTCGGGTCAGACCGAGTTGTTTCAGGTTAGGTCTCTGGACTTAGCTTCTGTGCTTCCGCTTGGACATTATCTGCTATGCTGTTAGATAGCGCTTTTATTTGTCCACCATTCCGCTACTCTCTTATTATTCAGACTTTGATATGTACATATTTTTGACTCACATGTGTGAGCAGTGGCTTTGTACCCACTTATGATATTTGGATCTGTATTGATGATGTATTGTTCTGGGATTTTATATCTGTTATGTGATTCTGTTCTGTGATGTTTTTATCATTTATTATTATGCTTTGTCCTGATAGATCTTTAGCCATTTGTAATTTCGTTATAAGTATTTACCGAATATGTCGAACCACCTGATTGAGAAAAATTTAAATAGATTCCACCTTTCGACGTATTCGGTAGATAGTTATAGCTTGATTATAGATGGTCGCTTCCACTATACTCTATTCTCCGCTTTAACAGACAGTATTACTCCCGTAATACTCTTTGTTACAGTGGGTCTCGGAGTGGGGCGTTACAGCGGCACAAATTCCTGGAGAAAATATCGACCCAAAACTGGGAAGAAAACCCTACAACCTCGTCGCTCCACTTCCACGATTATCTGAAATTCCTGCCATTATTTTTCCTGTGACCACCCGGCCTCCAACTACCTCCACTCGTGATTTCGAGATCCAAACATTTTCCGATCACCAGATTTTGACTAAATTACAAACCCCGTTCTACTCGCATTTTCTCATGATTTAACAATCTAAAAATTGTGATATGCATATTAAAATTCGTGATTTTCAATCACGAACACATTCATGCAATTCAAATCAAAAATTAAGTTGGTTGATTTTTTTATCATATATGTGAATTCCTCTGTTATTTCTATTTTAAAAATTATTTACTAAGTTTAATTCCCTGAAACCATTTTTATAACTAACATTACATTAAAACAAACAACTTTTATTTAAACATCAAAGATTAATATGAGATCGATTTGGAGATTTGAATTTTTGTTTGTTGTTTGGACAGAAATCATAACAGAGTCAGGCTATATTCATATAGACATAAACATTTATATTCATATGCACAATCATTCATATATATATACATGCATCCATATCATAAACATATACAACCATATTCTATAGCAATTCAATTATAGGGTCAGATTTAGAAACTGTTTTTAAAGTATGGTTTACTCACCAATTTATAGGCATAGAACAGAGAGCATATTCCAGGTTTGTTTTACTTCACAGGCATTCAAACACACATAATACAACATGCATTCAATTCAATTCAATAATCCAGGAAGACATCTTGATTTTCATACATATATCAAAGAGAAGAACAAGATTTAAGTTGTTTTTAAAATCTGTTTACTCACCAGTTTTAAAGATGAACAGAGCCTATTATTTTGAAAAGCTTTTGAAACTGAGAAACTTGAATGCCTCTTGCTTTTGCTTATTTGATTTAAAACTTGAATTTTCTGGGCTTAAAACTTGATTTAAACTACATGCATGTTGCTTCCAGGTTGAAGAAAGAATGCAGACTGACTTTTGAATTGATTCCAGAGATGAAAAGAATTGCAGCAGGCTTTTAAACTTGATTCCAGGTTTGCTTTTTGAAAATGAAAATGAATCACAGGCTTTGGTTTCAGATTGGAGAAAATGCAGTGGCTTTAGATTTCAGATTGCAACTTGGTTACAGGGATCTGATTTCTTTTGAATTTGAAGAAAGAGATTATAGGTTGTTGAATCTGGTTTTTGGTTGAGGAGTTTAGATTTTTGATTTTAGATTAGAGAAAGGTTTGAGAAGTGGTTACTGATTTCAGATTTTAGTTTTAGAGAAAGATTGGAGTTTATCTTGTTTTGAAAAGAAAATCGAAAGAATGAAATAAAGAAGTGCAAATGTTTATATATATGTAAATTTGTGATTTTATAAAAATAAAAGAAAAATGAAAATAATAAAGACACTTGTCATTACATTGATTACTTACATTACACATGTTAAAATGGAGCCTTAGAAAAATGACATATGTCTCTTAAGTAATTATTCATATTTTTATTTATTTTAAAAGTAAATAAATGCCTTTTTCTTATTTATTAAATACTTATCTATATATATATAATTACTTTTTAAAGAAAAACAAAAGCTGATTATATTTATAAATAAAAGTTTATACAAATATTTTAAAATCCAAAACAATTCTAAATATTTATTCTTTTGAATTTCAAAACTTAAATTTCAATTTCAATTTAAATTAAATCCTAAGATTCAATTTAAAAGTTAAGTTATATATACATATATAACTATTCATTCAATTAAATATAAATTCCCAATTTACCAAAGCTTCTATTTACAATATATATAAATAAATATATATATTCAAATAGAAATATCTTATTAACTTTTTAAAAGATAAAATTACCAATTAATACTAATTTAATCAGATTATTAAATTAAATTCAAATTTTATTATCAAAGATTATCCATATCAATTTAATTATTTAACAGATTATTAAATTGATATTGTCAAAATTTCCGGGATATTACATATATAATCAACATGTCCAAATATACAACAATATATCATAGTGGAAAACACTCTATACGTTCCTACCATCCAGCTCGTCTCCTGAGCTCCAGAACGTCCTTACTTGAAATCTGTAATACTCGGTCTGACACGAGCATTACCAAAAAGTAACACCCGGGTCAGGCTGGAAACCAGCGTGAGTAAACCCATCTAACATGGAATACAACAGCATAAAACTTATATAAAACCCGGGTAACTCGTCTCAATTTACAAATTCACAATTTGTTATAGACATCACTTATTCCACATATCAATTTCTAAGTACCAAAACTTAGATTAAATCGCCCAATTCACTTAAATCATTCCATTCAAGTGTATTGATTTCATATATCAATCTATAAAGAATCGAAGTGGTTTCGGGTATTAACTAATACTTGACTCCAGTCTCTTCGAGTCCAATGTCATCTTAACCCAAGTTATTCAAGTGAAATACAATTCAAACTTTAAATACAGGGTGTCACCTTTTACACAGTAATTCATCATCGATAGATACCCACATTATCACAGTTTAAACCAAACATATCATATCACAAAACATTTCATATCAGAGATATCAACCAATTCAAGTCATTGAACATCATTTGATCATTCATAAACAAGATGGATCATTTCTAAAATTAATTTAATTTATCTCTAATTAAATTAATTTCTAACTTTAATCACTTAGAATACCTTTACTAAAACATTAATTAATTACAAACCAATTAATTAATCATCCTTTAATTATCCATCTTAATTAATCACCTTTGACCAATTACCCTTAAATTACAATAAGTAATTAATTCTGAAGTAATTATACCAATTAATTAGCCTTTACCCATCACATTAAATAATCCTTTAATTACCCTTATAAAGTAATTAACAATGATTTATTACATTTATCCTTAATTAATTTCTCAAGTTAATTATCCTTTAATCACTTACATTGATTAATTATCCCTTAATTAATCACACTTCATTAATTAACTAATCCTTGATTAGTTTCCTTAACCTATCAATCCTTTAATTAATTACACTAATTAATTAATCCTTAATTACTTAATTAATCTCTAATTACCAATTCATTGATTTCTAATTACCAATTAATTAATTTCTATTAATTTATTAGTAATTCTAAACTACTGAAAAGTTAATCCCTTAACTACTTAAGTTACTTAAAAACACATCATCCTTTAAATTAACTACTTAATTATACCATTTAAATTTATTTTAAATAAATTTAAGAATAAATTTAAAATAATAGGTATGTAATAAAATACCTTAAATTTAATTAAATTAAAATAATTTATTTTAAACCTTTAACTAATTCCAAAACTAAAATAAAACATTAATTATTTAAAGAAATAGGTTAAAGATTTATTCAAACTTCTAAACTTGTAATCATACTTTCAGATTCCTGACCCGAGACAAATCTCGAGTCGCTTCTTTTTAAAATTTTGTTATGGTTTAAAATTTAAAAACTGGTTAACTAAAAGTAAAACAACCCGAGCCATATTCACAAATACTCGAGCCAAACTAAAAATTTCCCGAGCAAACTCACGCCTACACCTTACTTCGAGTCAAACTATCATCGAACTCGAGTCTAACCCAAGAAATCTCTCCTTCCCCGATCAACATAACAAATCCAGGCACAAATGTGCACGCGTGCACATGCAACACCGGTCAACGTTGCTCCGACCCACGTCACCACCTTCAGCAAGTCACCGGCCTTCCCCATAGTCGCCCCGAACACCCAAAATCAATCGATCACGCCGGAATCGAAAACGAGTACTCGAGCACCAGGAAGACCCAAAACAGATCTACGAAAAATGCCTCGCACCGCCGCCTACGTCCACCAGGGACCTCGTTATCGCACCCGAACCTCCACCGCAACCTTACGCTCCGATCCCTCCACCACCGGTCACCTCCGATGCACCCTCGACAATGCAGTGCTCACGAAAAAATGACGAACCCAACATGGTCAAAAACCCTAAATCCTCTTCAACCATCCATTCTGATCATCTATAAAATTCCCCACCATTTTTCTGCTGATTTCCACCACCTAAACTTCCTCCAGCACCAGACCCAAAGCCCGATTCTTCTTTGATCGTTGGGAATCAACGAATTTGCGTTTCCCGTTCAACTCACCATATCTTAATGATTACACCCTTAAAAATCATGACATGATTTCCTAAATTCATATTTTTGCAACAAGAATTAGTTTATATGATCGAAGACTGGAAACTAAACAATCAAATTTTTGACATGAATTGATTTTCTCTGATCATTTCATCTTCCAATGAGATTTATTGCCATATATACTTTAATAATATTTTTAAAAGTGGAATTAGGTAAAGACAAACAAATTCCTTTTTAAGATCATAACGTGAAACAGTTTGTATAATAAGATTTTGAATTTTGAACTTGATTTAAGAACCTGTAACTAAGAACAGAGTCATATATTCATATGTACAAACGTGCACACTCTAACATTTATATGTATATATATATATATAACCTATCTATATCCATGCAACCACTTTACTTCACGCATAAATCACAGATATCAAGTTATAGATCAGACTAAGTATTTTTAAAATAGTAGTTTACTCACCTACAAAATTTCTGAACAAAGAACACTTCTTCTTTTCTTTTGAAAACCTGTAGTTTGAAACTGCCTTGAGTGCTTACCTGTTTTTGGTTTGAATGATTTTGAGTTTATTTTTTTTCCTTTTCTCTGCTTTTGCTAAATTATTAATGAACGAACTAAAATGGAAAGATGTATACTTATAAGAGAAAACAGTTTATAATATGGGAAGGTAGTACTAGTTCAGTTGCTTTCTTTTGTTCTTTTTTTTATTATTCTTGATCAGATCTTATTTCTAAAATGTAAGATTTGTAACATATTTTGAATTGACAAAATACTGGCTGAGATGATGGCATTTAATGCCTTGGTTTCTTGTTATGTTTACATACTTATTATTATATTTTTGTTGTACATAGATATTTGTATAAATATATTCACTTGTTGGGGATATTTGGGTTTTGTGAATGAAGATATTCTGTTTTATTATTTTCTAGCTTGCTACCTTATAAATATTTTTGACTGGCTTCATCTTATACTTGTTCTCACAAATTTCCAGTTTACGTTGCAAGCATACCCTATCTACTTAATTCTTGCTTTCATACTTCTATTGATGATATATATTTATATTTATTTTATCATATATTTGTTTATACTTATGTTAATTTATTGATATGATATATTTTATTTTATATTTCACTTAACCATAATTTATTTGAGATATTATTTATTACTAATATACACTTATCCTTATTTCTTATAAAAGTTAACTACCCAATTTAATTCACTTATTTATTATTTAATATTCATGTTAATTTCATAGTTCCTGGTTTATATATATATATATATTATAACCATACTTTATTTTACACTTAGGTTACAAATCAATAAGATGTCTTATTTACATTAAAATACATACACAAATCTCTGTTTAAGCTTATATTTTAATTATTTAGATTAAATTCTAATTAAAATAATATTGCTAAATTTCCAGGATGTCACATTCCTTCCCTCTTAAAACTTTTCGTCCTCGGAAAGGTACGAAGCCAGAATTATTGAAAATGCTTAAAATCAGATAAATTTTCTTTGATCATTTTAAAACACTTTTTAATAACTA
The DNA here is from genome assembly GCA_030737815.1 of Allium fistulosum. Classification (NCBI taxonomy): domain Eukaryota; kingdom Viridiplantae; phylum Streptophyta; class Magnoliopsida; order Asparagales; family Amaryllidaceae; genus Allium; species Allium fistulosum. The sequence goes on from CM060907.1 coordinate 861,171,027, forward strand.
TATAATGTTATTCCCAGAATAGTTTTTATATAAATACTTTTATAACTCGATGTTTCAACAAGCCCATCCTCATTCTCATAGAGATTCGGTCATACGTTGATCAGGCGTAGGACTGAAAATCTATAAGTACTTGGTAAACTCATTTTCAACATCTAGTGAAAATACTTTGGAAAATAATTTTATTGAAAATATAGAAAACGATTTCGAAAATAGAGGAAATATCTTTGGTAAAAATGCTCTGGAAATCATCACCCCTATCCATGGTCGCAGTTAACCCGATGGTTACGTTGCCGTCCCGGCAAAATCCACAGATAACTGTAGGTCTCCGCGCTCCTCGATTACGCCATGGAACCCGCTACAGATCGCAGTTATACTCGGGCCTTACGTTGCTATCACAGCACAAACCCATATAACTATAGGCATCAGCGCCATCGAATTTCGCTGCCAAAAGAATTAAACTCCTCCACTTGACCATAGACCGCAGTCTACCGATGTTGCGTTGCCATCCTGGCAAAATCAAGTGTAGACTGTTGGCACTCATCCTCCACACGATTTTCGCTATGGTCCCCACAGTAGATCGCAGCGACATCGAATTACACTGTTGTCACAGTATAACCCAAATGCCCCTGTAGGCAACAGCGCCATCGACTTTCACTACCAAATAATCCTCAGGAACTAGTTTGTCCGGACTCCTCACAGGATCAACTTTAGAACCTCCCCTTTAGAGGCTCAAGGCAGTACCACTCAGTGGCACTCCTGAGAAGTTCATTCAAGGGAGCGCCTTTTTCCCCAAAGCCACTTTCAAAACACTTTATACTATACACATATAGTATATTCCAAATCATACACCAAGTATGAATCTCATATAAAGCTCCTTTACAAAATCGATTCCCAAAATCGATAATCCTCATATTAGGCTTCCCAAATTCAAATATTGATTTTTCCCAAAATCAAAAGCCTTTCCAAAATTCAAAGATTCCAAAAACCTTTCCTCAAAATCATTTTCACAAATCCTTTTTATAAATACATATATATAAAAGTTTTGAAAAATCTTTGAATCAATTTGTACTTGTATAAATTCATTTTTATACTTCAAACACTTTCAAAATCATTTTTCTTCTGGCAATAGATTCATTAAGGGGAGATTTATTTTATACAACAAGGATATATAACTTTGTTTATTCCAAATAAAATATTCAAATTAGATTACTTATAAAGTCATTTGCCTAATTATTTACTTGATAAAGTAAATTTTAACTATAAAGATCTTCCATTTTCACTTTTATTTATTGTATATTTCTCAAAGTATACTTTTTATTTCAAAAACCATTTTACAGTCCTTATGCAAAATTTCAATATTAATTTCATCCAAAACCGTACGATGTATACATATCATCCGTACGCTATATCAATCTGATCGCTCACTCGATCACACAATTTCACTTCCGAACTAGTATTGTCCACCCGACTTCCTAGTGCGGACTCAGATCTGGTTTCTTGATCAGAAACCATCATTCTCCTTGCATAGTCACATCTATGATAGAGAATATCCAGAACCAATCAAAAATCCATATCCAGGTTCGCCGTCGAAAATCGAGCGAAAAATCCCAACTCGGATCGATAATACTATCTCGAAATTCTGTGCTCGAATCTAGATCAAACCACTATGCGAATAGAATAATATACGTACATCCTACGTATTTATCTTCATTGATTATCAATTAAATCAATTTCCTTTCTATTCATCCTCACTTTGATTTTATTCACTTATTCACATTTGCCTTAATCCCCACTTGGATTACCACTTCACTTCTTATCTCAGTTCGGTATTTAATCAATAACAGTTTGAACTCCGACCAGTTTATATTTAGAAAATAGCTTGAATTTTTTTAAAAAAAATAGATAAGTAGTTGAAAAATAATTATTAACTTGTAAAAAGCTATAAAATAGTTAAGTAATTGTAAAATAATTGTGAAACAGTAATCCGTTATAAAATAGTAGAAAAATAGTAATTAGTTTATAAAACAGTTGTAAAATAGTTAAATAGTTCCAAAAGTAATTGTAAAACAAGTTTAAGATAGTTTTAGGTTTAAAAAGAAAAGTTGTGTAGTAAACAGTTTGGAAAAATAGATTTATATTAAAACAATTTATTTTGAAAATAGTCCAGAGTCAAACTGTACAACTTCCCAATCTCCATTTCCAATCAATTGCCAATTTCCAATTAACTTTCAATTTCATTTCACTTTAAACCATCTTGAACTCTACAAATTCGAGTTATTATTTCAAATGTTGATTTAATCCCATAAATCAATTTTACCTTTACTTTTAATTCAGCAGCCTAACCATGTTATTCTGAGTTCAAATTTCAAAATTCCATTTTAATTTACCTTTACTTCTACACAAACTTACTCCTAGGTTCAAATAATAATTCAAACCCCTTTTTAAACAATTTAATCTTTGAAATTCAATTTATTACCCAAATTAAGTCTTGGAACCCCTCCTTAACCATTTCAGTTTACATGTTCATTCTAAACATTCAAATCTTAATGTTCAAAGTGATCTCATTTTCACAAGTTCAATTTTTATCTTTAAAATCAAAATTACTTAAGTAATTTCAAATTAAAGTTTAATTCCATTTAATTCCAATAATGGAATAGATATTACCTCAATCTATCATCCAATTTATTTAAACATTCATCATCCACTACCCATTCCAGATCTCAAACCTATTTGACTTTCCTAAGTTAAATCTCAATTTCATCTTGAAATTTCCAATTCAGGTTGTTTGTTCCAAACTTATTTAACTTCCTTTAAGTTAAATTCAATTTAATCTCGTCAAACTTACTCAAATTTGAATTCCCACTTCAAATTTTAAACTTCACATTAGTAATCTTATAAGTTCAAAAACTTATCACCTTGGGTTTTCACATTTCATTCCAAATTTAAAACTCAACATTTAGAGTTTATTTCAACCCATTTTTGATACCATGTATATCCCTCATATATACATATTATTTCCTTTACATACCAAGTTATCCTTAAAATTTAAACCACTTTTGGTTTTTAATTCAAAACAAATTCCTTTAAATTTCCAAACAATTCCTGTTTGAATCAAGCCTTATCATTCAAATAATATTATTTATTATTTCTTTATCATTTTGAAACAAATTTTCAAATTCTGGGCTCAGATTTAAAATTTCACAATTTATATCATCTTTAGTTCCAATTTATAAGTCGTACTTGCCTAAATGTTTTACTTCCCTAAAACATTTCATCTTGCTTACTCATTAACAACACTTCATTATTAAACACAACAGCCATTTATGATAATAAGATTATCATATCTGGAAACCAACTCATTATTATCTTTATTTAGAAAACATTTCTACAAATTCAGGATTTTAATTTCAGTTTGAATCCATTTCAAATTTATCTTCATTCAATTTCAATTTGGTTGTATTACTATTACCACTTAATCCTCATTATTTTATTTAATTCCAATAATTTTAACAACCAATAACTTTAACATTTATTGGTTAAGGAATATTGCTTTATATATATCAAATATAACTTTATATAAAATCATTTACCTTTAAAACCATTTAAAATCTTTATATAGGAAAATAACAAGTACGTTCTCTCATATATATTACACTCAACTCATTCTAGGGTATTATTGACCCTATCTTTATGAGTACTCCCACCAGAGCCAAGGTTCTCGCTTAACCTTTCAGCTCTGATACCAACTGTAACGACCCGGAATTTTCGATCCCGAAAATTCCAGATAGTTAGGAAAAAGAAGAAAAGAGATAGAAGAAGAAACAGAAAAAAACAAGTCACAGAATCTCACATTCGCAGCAGATCAAAATATAATATCATATAATACCATTTATACAAGAAGCCGTGTCAGTAAAATTACACTTTAATACATCAGAGTTACAACATATACACAATCACTGGACATATATAATCAACATGTCCAAATATACAACAATATATCATAGCGGAAAACACTCCATACGTTCCTGCCATCCAGCTCGTTCCTGAGCTCCAGAACATCCTTACCTGAAATCTGTAATACTCGATCTGACCCGAGCATTACCAAAAAGTAACATCCGGGTCAGGCTGGAAACCAGCGTGAGTAAACCCATCTAACATGGAATACAACAGCATAAAACTTATATAAAACCCGGGGTAACTCGTCTCAATTTACAAATTCACAATTTGTTATAGACATCACTTATTCCACATATCAGTTTCTAAGTACCAAAACTTAGATTAAATGGCCCAATTCACTTAAATCATTCCATTCCAGTTTATTGATTTGATATATCAATCTATAAAGAATCGAAGTGGTTTCGGGTATTAACTAATACCCGACTCCAGTCTCTTCGAGTCTAATGTCATCTTAACCCAAGTTATTCAAGTGAAATACAATTCAAACTTTAAATACAGGGTGTCACCTTTTACACAGTAATTCATCATCGATAGATACCCACATTATCACAGTTTAAACCAAACATATCATATCACAAAACATTTCATATCAGAGATATCAACCAATTCAAGTCATTGAACATCATTTGATCATTCATAAACAAGATGGATCATTTCTAAAATTAATTTAATTTATCTCTAATTAAATTAATTTCTAACTTTAATCACTTAGAATACCTTTACTAAAACATTAATTAATTACAAACCAATTAATTAATCATCCTTTAATTATCCATCTTAATTAATCACCTTTGACCAATTACCCTTAAATTACAATAAGTAATTAATTCTGAAGTAATTATACCAATTAATTAGCCTTTACCCATCACATTAAATAATCCCTTAATTACCCTTATAAAGTAATTAACAATGATTTATTACATTTATCCTTAATTAATTTCTCAAGTTAATTATCCTTTAATCACTTACATTGATTAATTATCCCTTAATTAATCACACTTCATTAATTAACTAATCCTTGATTAGTTTCCTTAACCTATCAATCCTTTAATTAATTACACTAATTAATTAATCCTTAATTACTTCATTAATCTCTAATTACCAATTCATTGATTTCTAATTACCAATTAATTAATTTCTATTAATTTATTAGTAATTCTAAACTACTGACAAGTTAATCCCTTAACTACTTAAGTTACTTAAAAACACATCATCCTTTAAATTAACTACTTAATTATACCATTTAAATTTATTTTAAATAAATTTAAGAATAAATTTAAAATAATAGGTATGTAATAAAATACCTTAAATTTAATTAAATTAAAATAATTTATTTTAAACCTTTAACTAATTCCAAAACTAAAATAAAACATTAATTATTTAAAGAAATAGGTTAAAGATTTATTCAAACTTCTAAACTTGTAATTATACTTTCAGATTCCTGACCCGAGACAAATCTCGAGTCGCTTCTTTTTAAAATTTTGTTATGGTTTAAAATTTAAAAACTGGTTAACTAAAAGTAAAACAACCCGAGCCATATTCACAAATACTCGAGCCAAACTAAAAATTTCCCGAGCAAACTCACGCCTACACCTTACTTCGAGTCAAACTATCATCGAACTCGAGTCTAACCCGAGAAATCTCTCCTTCCCCGATCAACATAACAAATCCAGGCACAAATGTGCATGCGTGCACATGCAACACCGATCAACGTTGCTCCGACCCACGTCACCACCTTCAGCAAGTCGTCGGCCTTCCCCATAGTCGCCCCGAACACCCAGAAACAATCGATCACGCCGGAATCGAAAACGAGTACTCGAGCACCAGGAAAACCCAAAACAAATCTACGAAAAACGCCTCGCACCGTCGCCTACGTCCACCAGGGACCTCGTCATCGCACCCGAACCTCCACCGCAACCTTACGCTCCGATCCCTCCACCACCGGTCATCTCCGATGCACCCTCGACGATGCAGTGCTCATGAAAAAATGACGAACCCAACATGGTCAAAAACCCTAAATCCTCTTCAACCATCCATTCTGATCATCTATAAAATTCCCCACCATTTTTCTACTGATCTCCACCACCTGAACTTCCTCAAGCATCAGACCCAAAGCCCGATTCTTCTTTGATCATTGGGAATCAACGAATTTGCGTTTCCCGTTCAACTCGCCATATCTTAATGATTACACCCTTAAAAATCATGACATGATTTCCTAAATTCATATTTTGCAACAAGAATTAGTTTATATGATCGAAGACTGGAAACTAAACAATCAAATTTTTGACATGAATTTATTTTCTCTGATCATTTCATCTTCCAATAAGATTTATTGCCATATATACTTTAATAATATTTTTAAAGTGGAATTAGGTAAAGACAAACAAATTCCTTTTTAAGATCATAACGTGAAACAGTTTGTATAATAAGATTTTGAATTTTGAACTTGATTTAAGAACCTGTAACTAAGAACAGAGTCATATATTCATATGTACAAACGTGCACACTCTAACATTTATATGTATATATATATATATAACCTATCTATATCCATGCAACCACTTTACTTCACGCATAAATCACAGATATCAAGTTATAGATCAGACTAAGTATTTTTAAAATAGTAGTTTACTCACCTACAAAATTTCTGAACAAAGAACACTTCTTCTTTTCTTTTGAAAACCTGTAGTTTGAAACTGCCTTGAGTGCTTACCTATTTTTGGTTTGAATGATTTTGAGTTTATTATTTTTTTCCCTCTTCTCCGCTTTTGCTAAATTGTTAATGAACGAACTAAAATGGAAAGATGTATATTTATAAGAGAAAACAGTTTATAATACGGGAAGGTAGTACTGGTTCAGTTGCTTTCTTTTGTTCTTTTTTATTATTCTTGATCAGATCTTATTTCTGAAATGTAAGATTTGTAACATATTTTGAATTGACAAAATACTGGCTGAGATGGTGGCATTTAATGCCTTGGTTTCTTGTTATGTTTACATACTTATTATTATATTTTTGTTGTACATAGATATTTGTATAAAAATATTCACTTGTAGGGGATATTTGGGTTTTGTGAATGAAGATATTCTGTTTTATTATTTTCTAGCTTGCTACCTTATACATATTTTTGACTGGCTTCATCTTATACTTGTTCTCACAAATTTCCAGTTTACGTTGCAAGCATACCCCATCTACTTAATTCTTGCTTTCATACTTCTATTGATGATATATATTTATATTTATTTTATCATATATTTGTTTATACTTATGTTAATTTATTGATATGATATATTTTATTTTATATTTCACTTAACCATAATTTATTTGAGATATTATTTATTACTAATATACACTTATCCTTATTTCTTATAAAAGTTAACTACCCAATTTAATTCACTTATTTATTATTTAATATTCATGTTAATTTCATAGTTCCTGGTTTATATATATATATATATATTATTTTTTTTATAACCATACTTTATTTTACACTTAGGTTACAAATCAATAAGATGTCTTATTTACATTAAAATACATACACAAATCTCTGTTTAAGCTTATATTTTAATTATTTAGATTAAATTCTAATTAAAATAATATTGCTAAATTTCCAGGATGTCACAGTCTAAGCCACGGTACATGTTTAAGAGGGTAAGAAGTGACTACATACAATAATAAGTTGTTATTTGCTTTCAAAAGCAAGAGGAGTCCAAAGTTTATAGCTTTAATTAGTTAATGTCACTTTAATTTTATATTTGTACACATATACACACACATAATATATGCACATAAGAGGTGAGATAACTCATCCAAATCAAAGCCTACAATAAGCTCAACACACAAGAATAAAGAACCACTTTCTACCATCACCCAAAAGCCGAATGACACCATCTTTAGCTCACCTAAGCCAAGCCATGCCTCCTCCTCTTTATTGCTTATGGCCCAAATGAAGTGACCCATTTTTTTCATCTTTCTTCCACATTGACTTTAGATCCATGCTTCCTAAAGTGTTCTAAGGTGTTGGTGAAAGTCTGGAGGAAATTTGGATTAATCAGAGAAAGATTAATGAAGAATAAAGTGTGGATTAGTGCTAATCCACTTCCACCCTTTTTGATCTTTTTAATCTTTCTCACGCTTATGAAATTATGAAGTGTAAAAGGACCCTAAAGCCCCCTTTGGCCAGCCATAAAGAGCCCTCTCATCTTCTTTGCACATGCACAACCTCACACCTCACTTTCACATGGAAATATCTCTTCCTTCGCTTAGCAAATTACCATTTTACCCCTCCCCTTTCTAGAAGCTTCCTAAGAAATTTAGTGCAAATATTTTATTCCTTATCAATAATTTCCTAAGTGTTTAGTGTAACCGAGAAAAAAACTGTTTATAGATAAAACGATTTTCAATCGTGTTATCAATATTTCTTTGCACTATATATTTTTTAATTTTTTTTAAATAAGTTTACCATAATTAGTTATTACATAAAAGGGGTTTAACAAGGTTATTAAATCATTTTTATCATATTTAATTCGAGAATCAAATATTTAAATAATTCAGATATTTAAATACAAAGTGTTTGAAATTCCAGATCGTTACATTTTCCTCCACTTAAAACATTTCGTTCTCGAGATTCCAACATGAGTACCAGAAGGAAACAATCATATAAAAATACTTAACAGTATTTAAAATTACTAGCAAGTAGAGCCCACTGTTTGCTCAAGTCCAAAATCCTCTTATCTCACAAGGATGATAAATAATCTACTAAGCGTACCTTAAGCTCATCGGTCTTAGGTCATTACTTATACGATTGTTTATGCTACCGCATACCAAATCAAAGATTCATCACCTAAACTCATCATAAGCTAACAAAAATAGCATCTTGATTTAATAACGTTGTTAAACACTTCATAAGCTAATAAAACGATTTTCGATCATATTATCGATATTCCTTTAAATATATATTTTTGTAAAACAAGTTTATCATCGTTAATTATTACTTAAAAAGGTTAGCAGGGTTGTTAAATCACTTTAGCATATTTAATCCAAGTTTTAAAAATTTAAATAATTCAGATATTTAAATAAAAAATGTTCAAAAGTCCAGGTCGTTACAAAGAAGATGTTCGAATCTGATGAAATTCACTATAAGCCTTTTCCAATCAACACGCAATTCAAGATGCAAAAGAACTGAAGATTTAGAAACACACGAAATTCAGTGCGCAATAAATGTAAGCACGAAATTTCGAACGATATAAGGTATACAAATTGGAACGAGTGAAATAAAGGTGGACGAAATTAAAATAGCAGGGTTATTGATTTTAGAAGAAGAAGGTAAAAATGGGAACGACAATAGTTGTAGGAATTTGAAAAATAAAAATAGGGATCTAAAACATAATATAAAATTGACAGGAATATAATTTATAAAATAGTAAAAAATAAGGATGTGTTATAATTTCTATTTTCATTTAAAGCCAATTAACAAATCTACAATACAGAAACAAGTTCAAACATCGAGTGCTCAATATAAGTTAGAGCACTATTTTTCGTCATCAATTCCGTGGATAAAAAAATTATTGGTTTTTGTTAAATAATAGTAAACAATGTTTTTTCCTCTAAAAATGAAGCACGATGTGAAACTAGTAATAATTCTATTTTGACAATTAAATTTTGTTTTCAACATAGCCTTTTGCACCTCAAATTGGGAGTTGGCGTGGGTCGGTTTGGTGCGGTTTGAAGTCCAAACCGCTTCCGCACCGCGTCAAACGGTTAATTAAAAATACAAACCATTATACTAATCTTTTAAACAGTTCGGTTTGAATGTAACACCGTTCGGTTTCGGTCCGGTCTGGTTTGAACCCACATTAAATATGAAATAAGAGAATTACTTCAATCAACAATCAATTTATGAAGGCAACTGTGTGAAGCTTTTACACTTAAAAGTTAAAACACACAATGTTAGACTGAAATGAAAGATTGGTTCTTAATTGTATGAATATTTCAATTTGACATTTAGCTACAAGCGAGATCTTTTTGGTAGATTAACCAAACATCAACATTAATCAATGCATAATCATCAAGGAAAATGACTAGAATAAGATTTTAATTAGTATTTATCCAAAAAAAATGAGATGAAAAATATTATACCAAAACTATACCTTTTTCTTATGACAGCGAATATTATAAATATATTGACATACGCTAAAAATAGAATATAGATTGTTAGAATTTAAAATAAGATAGGAGTTGCTTATATTTTTATCATAAGATTACCGGTGTAAATATTCGGTTCGGTTTGGTTTAATATGGGTGGTTCAATCGTCCAAACCGCAACCGAACCGTATTGATGTGGCTTGGTTCGGTTTAAGATATTTGCTTTGCCTAGAAGATATTTGCTTTGATGTGGTCTACGCTAGGGCTGTCAATGGATACCCGAAAAATTCGAAATCCGTCCGCATCCGTATCCGAAAAGCGGATAATATCCGATATCCGGAAAAACGGATGCAGATGCGGATACGAAGACATCCGCTTCCGAAAATTATCCGTCCGGTCTTTGTCAAGATTATAGTATAAATTATGTGTATTTTAGTATAATGAAAGATATTTATTTATTGTTTTATTAAGTTAGTAGTTTATATTATATGCACTTAATGCTTATTAACTGCTCAAAACTATTTATTATCGCCATATTTGTTTATATTTAACACTTTTATAATCAATTGGATTGAAAAAAATGTATGTTAAACTTAAAATTTATATTTATATTTCTGAATTTATTGATCGTTATGTATCCGCGAATGTGAATTTCCGATATCCGAAAACCATTTCGGATGCGGATGCGGATATTCCGCATCTAAACGCGGATATACCGCATCCGAAAGCCCATTCTACGCCGACCACCTGCCTTAAATATCCGCTCACTAACAAAATCAGCCGAGAAAGATTGCTGTTGATTTATTATTTACAATTTAATTTAATTCATTTCAGCGCAGATTTCCAGGTTTCACAGGTTTTGATTTCTAATCTTGAATTACAAACTTATTACAAATTTGTTTCGAGAATTTCTTTTATATCGTTAGAATTTCAGATTTGCGCCTGCGCTATTGTTTTAATTTTATGTTATTTGATTGAGTAATGGTTACGAATGCAAATTTAATTTAATTCATTCCCTGCTCATTGCAGAATTCAGGTTTTAATATTTTAATCTATTTACAAATTTCCTTTCTCTTGTATTATCACGAATTTGTTAGTTCGAATTCTTTCTTTTTCAATTTAAAGATTTCTTTTATACCGTTGAAATTCCAGATTTGCACTTGCGCTAATTCTTTATATTTTATTGTTTATTCAATAATGGCTGATATTGCTTTCTTTTGTAGGCAAAGGTACGAATACAGATTACTAAAATGAACGAGGTAATATAAAAGCACTTGCATTTTATTTGACAAGAATTGTTTTGTTTAAGAATACTTCATAATATTATCTATTTTGCTGCAGGATATGACCGGGATTCTTCCGTCCGTGTGTGCATATATATATATATATATATATATATATATATATATATATATATATATATATATATATATATGTAAACTAGTAGGTATAACACTAATTTTTAGCAGGAATAGCAAAACGTTTATTCAAATGATGAATTTTATATTCTATGGTTGGGAACTGCTGTCAGTTTGACACATGGTTTAGCAGAAAAATATGTCCATCAAACTATGTGGTTCTTTAACTTTTGGCTCAGTATTGATTGTTAGTAAAATGATAGATGCTTTTTTTATTATATGCGTTGAGGATATAGATTATTCATCTGATTAGTTTTATCATTTAAAATTTAATTTAGTTATTTGAATCTGTGACATTAGCAAGCAATAGCATTAAAATTAAAATTAAGAAGTACCAAACAAAGAGGCAATGATTGGTTTTGTGTCAAACCTTTGGCCAACAAGTCAAGTGTCTTATCTGTTTATGTTGTATAGTTGAATTAGATTAGTTTTTTCATTTTTTGTTCATCTATGTATAGAAACTCCTGAATTCTTGGTAGAGTACGACGTTAACAGTTGGAAATTTGTTGTCATGTTTGATAAGTGTACGGCAACGATTCATTCTGTATTAGGTATGAATTGCTTAGCATTTGAAGTAGATTATTTGATTTATTCTATATTAGGTGCGAATTACTTCGCATTTGAAGTAGATTATTTGATACTTGCATCCCTTTCTTGATGGAAAGGCTAGAGCTTATGTCTCATTCTATTCCATTTGAATAGATGTATTTTGACTGCATTGCTTGGTTGAACCAATGTTTCAACCATACATGAATAACGCAGTTAAACCTATTCATGTGTATTAATTTTTTATTTTCATCTTTTAATGTTAAATTTCCAAAACCATGGAAAACAAAATAAGCCGCTCTTATAGCTCATGTTAGAGAAGAAAAAGCATGATGGTGATGACGGTAATAATGCACCATGCCAAAAACAAAATAAGTTTGCTGCAACCATTATTTTTGGTAATAAATAGGTATATATCTTCACTTTATTAGTATATATTATTACAATCTCGAAACAAAATTTAGCTATTTTATTGTTCTTACTGGTAATGCAGACTAAAAATTCGTACATGTCAGGCTGTCAAAGGCTTAGATATCAACCTCTTCTTATGTCGACCACATTCGAAACATGGTAGTAGAACTAATCTATGGATTATATGAAACTATACCAACTTGATCAGAATTTAACTAGAGTATAATTTGATTCAAAGAATGCATTCATACGAAGGTTTGAAACTGGTTAATGTTGTGTAATTACTATTGATGCAAATGGGATTTTAAATCAAGTAACTATGATACGAATGTATTTTCGATGAAAGTAGACTTATTATTTTATTTTCTGATTCCTTTGTACCCAAGACATTACAAAATAAAAAATAAGCATGGAAGGAAAGTCTGGTAGCACAAAATCAATCCCTATGTTTTAGGTAGCTATCAAGCATTGTGATTTCATACACAATGATTTTGCTACATATAAATCATTCAATTTCATTGTTGTATTGGATTTAAAAAAAATAAAAATATAGGTAACAAAATTTATTTTGTTGATTAAGGTTGCATGAAAATAACAAAAGAGAAATCTGAACGGTTTTTTTTAGCAAAGCTACTTGGTATGGTGCATTTGTCAATTGCCAAAGCTTCATAATACAACTTTTTATATGATTGTTTTCATTTTCATGTTAGATGACTTTATCGTTTGTTATCAAGCTCCTTTTTTATTTACTTATTTGGGTTGCAAATAAAGTAAATTATTCATAGTGAATATTCATCATGTTTTTCTTACATGTGAAGTACTTAAATATGTCCATGTTGATTATTAAGTATATCCATATTGTTAAGGCATTTTTGTGTGTGTATATTTTGGAATTCATGAATTTAATTGGTGATAATACTTTCAAATTTTAGTTTTTTATCATTAAGCATATCCATGTTTTTAAGGCTTTTTTTGTGTGTATGCTTTAGATTTATTGAATTTAATTGGTAATAATACTATCAGCATTTAATTTTTTGTGAACCTTTAAGCTTTTTAAATGATTAGTGAAATATATGTATACCTATAATGTGAACTGTAATATCTGGCTAGGTAATTCTCTTGGCCCCTCTCTACGACTCTACCCGTAGATTTAATAAATCTCTTTCTTTACTTATTTTTTTTTGTAAAAGGGGATTATTTTTAACATGCTTAGGCATTTTCCTACATAATCGAATAAGTGTTGCGTAACTTGCGATATGAAGGATAATATTTCTTTATGTGAAAAAAACATTTTGTAATATGTTGTGTCATGCTCTTTCCATGCCTTCTAATTTGTTTATGTCACTCTAAAACATCTAGCAAATCAAATACCGACTTACCTGCCCAATACGGTAAAGAGTTTTTCGTAATCAAATCAAAATCAACGAAATTTATCTCGATTGTAGCTTTTGCTTCCTAATAAATAAATTAATGATTTAGAAACATATATTTTGCAAATAAGTCCGATATTTGCTAACTCTACAAATTAATTAATAATATAGAAATAAGTTCAATAATTTTGTGAATAAAAGTTAAATAATGTATTTTCTTTAATAATAGATGCAACGTGATATCTCTTGTCTCATTTTTTTTTCTTGTAAAACAAATTCCCAAAACACATCTATGTTATATACATAGAAACCTATTTACATATGTAAATAAGGTTATAGGATAAAATCATGGACCCAACATATATTATATATGTTTGTTTTGTATGTTTTCAGTTTATTCATTTATAATCTTGATATCTTTAGGTACCTGTTTTAATTTATTTCTCACTTATTTAAATCGGTTAAAGGTTTATAAGTTTCTTGTTCTTTCAAAGCCCATTATCAAGTAGTTTAGTGTAGTACAACGCATTATTTACATTATTCTAATAATAATAGTATTCTTTGTTCAAACTCCATGTTCATGGTTCTTTACTTTGTGCAGGCCATCTTATGGCGACAATTCGTACACTGAATGATATGGATGCTAATGGATCAGTGCATGTTGCATACATACTGTGAGTTTTGTTAAAAATCCTTTGACTTATGTGTTACCTCATATGGGATATTTGTTCACATGGATATGGGATATATGTTTGTTGAAATAAGGCAATACACAAGTATGGAACCTTCATGCAACTATGTCAGGGAGATTTCATGTGAAATAAATATATAAAAGCGAAATGACATGGGAGCAGTGTGTTCAACATAATTCAATGGATAATATGCGGTATCACCCTTAACTGTTCGAACCTCAAAAATTAAAGTATCCATACCATTCTTCATCTGAATAGCAAGCAATTTATTTAGATGCACATAAGTGCCAACGATGTGATATTAAGTTATTTTCAGTGTACTCTGACTTTTTTAGTTGATGTTTATGCATTTTCTAAAATGAAACTTGGGGTTACTTTGGTCAGTGTTCGTTAATGTACACATTTTATATTGGTTATACATTATCATCTTAGCTCTTGTCATTGACTCTATCTTTGTAGTTTGGGATATTTTCATGTTCCTCGCTGTATTTTGGGATAAACTTACTGTCAGATTACGGATGACTGTATCAATCTATCTCAGGGGTAACATAGATATCATAACTCATTGGTACGTAGTTCAGCTCACTTACGCTTCAAATTATTCAAAAGGTTCTATGCATACCAGATTTGATGAATTTCATTAAAAGTTAGTAATGTATTTTTTGAGTCAACTATTATAAGTAACAGTGAACTATCTATGCACTAATAATACACGCATAAATAAATTTATAATGGTTTCAGAAGTACTGCTTCTTGAAACACTAGGTCCGATTTAAGGTGCGTTCGCAAGATTTTGAACGGGGTAAAAATTTAATTCGCATCCGACACGTTGGACGCCCCAACGGAGGTTGGCCTACATAAAGGCATGCTGCGCTGAATGCCGCTTTCTGCTGCGTTTGAGATTTTGAACGGAAGTTATTTGTTTTAATAATTATATTTAATTTAAATCTAAATTCTAAAAAACTTACAAAATTAATAAGTTGTGCAAATGAGATACTTTACATCCTTGTAACTTGCTGTCCATATATTTCAATATACCATGCGTATGGATATTACTCTTGCACCGTAGGGGATATAGTGTTGTTATTTTATAATGAGTCTATCAGAGATCGCAAGTGGTTAACTTTTGGCAAGATCCACTTTTGGTGTGAAATGGTTTGTGCAACTAATGTCGTGAAACCAAACGGTGCGATGTGTTTGACTGACATAAAACAATCAGAATGTGAGTACTTACAAAACTATACCAAGAGAATTAATGTTCTATCAATGATTTCTAAAAATGTACATGTCTAGACTGATCTTTTCAAATTCCAAACCCAGTTGGAATGCTCTGAACTTTAAGGATTTCCTTTGAACATAAAGATGCAGTGAAATCTAGTTATATCTTCTTTTTCCCATTTTGCTATCGCATGTAATAAAGTTCTGGAGCTGTTTAGTAAAGGTATAAACTTTAGAGTTCTTTCGATGATTATTTGTACAAATGATGATGCCATTGCCTAGAGTTGGATATTCAGTTTACAAAGAACGATTTTGGATCTACTACCGATGACCTTAAAAGGGGCATATGGGTGGCTAAGTTGGGAGTCGGTAAATTGCATTTATATAAGATTATTCACTTGCTAGTAATAATCCAACTAAGGATTGCGTACCAACGAACAGTAGTGGAATGATGAAAGCTCTACCTTGCATTTGCCGAGTAGGCGATGTGCACAAATCATCGCTTAGACATTGTACATCCAAAGAGTTAAGTGACGATGATCGCAGAACTTGACCACAAATCAAAATCCTTTGGTTTGATAAAGTGATAAAGGTATGGTTACCCAATCACTTGGGGGATCATGCAAAGGGGAGTAGGTTTAAAATCTATGAATAAAATACTCGTAAGAGCTAGTGTGCCAAGTTTATTTGTAAGAGATTAAAATTATAGGTGAACGAGCTTTCGCTTGACGAAACGATGAGTTGCATAGAAATGTGAAGAAGCGTTTATAATTCTTACCATCTTTAAAATCTCTTTTCTTATTTACCATGTACAAGAATTGATAAAAACTTCACAAAGGCATGATCCGGATGAGAATCATAATTGCGTGCGTGCATGCGTGTGTGTATTTATACGCGCGCGCGCACACCCACACACACGTGTATATATATATATATCTTTAATAATGGTTGTAATATCTTTGGTGTCACATTTTTTTCGTATCAGCTTGAACTACCAAAATGCCTCTCTACATATATTACCAAAATTTAAGATTGCTTAAACATAGGGTCCAACGTTAAACTCATTTACAAATTCAAAACGCACATCCATAAATGTTATCAACTTTTAATAGCACTTAAAAATAGGTTCTAACAAATGAACTTATTTTACAAATCTTTAATAATAGTTGTAATACCTTTGGTGTCACACTTATTTCGTATCAGCATGAACTACCAAAAATGCCCCTTACATATATTACCAAATTTTAATATTGCTCAAACATAGGGCCAATGTTAAACTCATTTACAAATTCAAAACATCTATCCATAAATGTTATCAACTCTTAATAGCACTTAAAAATATGATTTAACAAATAAACTTATTTTACAAATTTATTTATTATTTTAATTATAATTGTAATATCTTTGTTATCACACTTTTTTGGTAGCATTGTGAACTACCAAAATCGGAGCCTTGGCACAACGGTAAGGTCACCCGACTGGTGATCTGAGCGTCAAGGGTTCGAGTTCAGAAACAGCATCTTCGCAAAGCGAGAGAAAGGCTGCGTACAATCGACCTTTCTAGAGCCCGCTATCGCGCGGGAGCCTCGTGCACCGAGTTCCACCTTTGTGAACTACCAAAATCGCTTCTCTACAGATATTATCAAATTTTAATATTGCTTAAAAATAGGATCTAACATTAAACTTTTTTAAAATTCAAAGCGCTCCTCTATGAATATTATCAATTTTTAATATCACTTAAAAATAGGATTTAACAAATAATTTTTATTTTACAAATTCTTTTTCATTAATTAATAATATTAAAAAAATTCAAACTAACAAAAATAATTAGAAGCAGAAATTAAAATTAAAACTAACTATACATGATTTTAACGCAAAAATATGACTAAATATTTGTGCAAATCATTTTTATTTGAATGTGTTAAACATATACAATTTGTAGTTCACGTGCGAAGCGCGTGCCGTAATGCTCGTGTGTGTTTATTTGAATGTGTTAAACATAAACATAGACAGAAATGTGCATAAAAACTGAAACAGTAGATGTTACGGATTTGAGCACCGTGTGTAGAATTTGTTTACAACTGCATAACAAGTTAGTATCACTGGACTTCCATTTCCATTTCCATTTCCATTTCCGCGCCTTGTTTGGTTCCGTGTATATATGTACAATTGAATGCAACGTTGAGTAATATCTCTCATCACATATCCTTATGTCATGTCCATTTTTACTTAATTTCCATTAATGCGTCTGTCAGTCCATGTTTATTATGCGTCCTTTCTGCCTTCTGCATTTCTTTTCTTTGAATGTGTTAAACATAAACATAGACAGAAATGTGCATAAAAACTGAAACAGTAGATGTTACGGATTTGAGCACTGTGTGTAGAATTTGTTTACAACTGCATAACAAGTTAGTATTTATTCCAGGAAGTTCCGAACAACACTCTGATGTACCGGCTTACTAAATGCTTGGAAGCACAATGTAGACCATCCGAAACCCGTAATGGTATTTCTCTATTTAATAAAATTCTTTGTTGACAAAGGATGGTGAAAGTTTTCTACAGGTTGGAACATTGAATTGTCAAACACAGTTGGCTCCCAAGAAGAAAATCATTTGTGTAGTTAAAGATTAGATTATTTTGTTTTTATATTTCAAATACATGCTATGCTGTCTTATACAAATTGAGTTCAGTCTGATACAAGGCGACGGTTATTTGATGTACCGACTACGTTTTTATCATTGAGCATAAGAACATCACCCCCACTTCAATTGATAAAAATATATTTATTTTTATCAGGTTCATCATTCTAGGATAAAACAAGTCGGATGACATTACACAACATTACGCTAAACAAGCGGAGGCTCCCAGTCATATGTATTACAGGGTTATTTGTTTACAGGATGAAGAGTTTAAAGGCATACAAATCCTTATGTACTAATGTTACTTTGGCGTTTAAACACAGGAGGTAACTAATGTTCTATTTAAATACATAAAATTTGTCAGGTCATTATTTTTGCTAGAATGAAAAAGGTAATGCGATATTAAATTTTTAGATGGACAAAGACAACCCGGAACACGTTGAACTGCTGAAGAGTCTGCACAGAAAGGTGAAAGGAGAGGTTCCTTGCGATACATGCTTCTGGAGGACGGGGAGGCTTGCGACTCTGAAAATGAAGACACACGAGACGCACAGTAAGGTGCATGCTAAGCTCGACTTCAAGTGCACCGTTTGTCAGAATCGTTTCAAGAACAGCGCTTTATTGGCTGAGCATGATGGTTGGGTGCACCGGCAATAGAGTAGCCTTCTCTCTTGTTTTCAGTTTCATTTGTTTGAATAAGAATTCTTTTTAAGGATTTCATTTTATGTGAATTTGTATATGCTGTGAGCTACCTCCTGATTGGTATTCAGTCTACACCTTTATGAACGTTTTTTTGCCTCTCTGGATTTTGTTAGAATGAATTCTCACTGCTTTCAGACTTTTTGGTGTAAAACAGTGTGCAATTTTGAATTAAATTTTTACTAGTTTGATTGATTTCTAGTATGGTCCTTTTTTTGTCCAAGTTTGATATGATACGTATCCTTATGACAAGTTTGATATGATGCATGCTTTGTGCTAAGATCATTTTCTTTATCATCATTAAATTTGGTGGCATTGTATGGTTTCCAATATTGGAGGACGACTTTTTCATCTGTTTTCACAAAACTCTTTGAATTTTCGTTTGGGTTGAAATCACGCATGAAATTATCACTCTCGTTTCTGTGCTCTGCTTCCACTTGTTGTTTGAAATCATTCAGGCTGCACCATCCTTTTGCCCTTCTAGATGGCTCCCACATTACTGGTATCTAATCTAATCTATCCCGCTTTCATCTTTCCTTCTGTGATGTGATACTTGATGTTTATCTCAAACAAGGTACGCGACCAGTTTTAAGCTTGGCATATGTTGGGGAACGATGAACGAAATAATTAAATGATTTTTGATATGGTTTTAACAAATAAAATTATCTTCTCTATACCATGAGAATTTCAAATATGGAATGATTTAAAAGAAATATTTTACTTCCAATCAGTAAAATATACAATGAAAATATTGAGTTATATTCCATGGTTTGACATAAATATAGTTTGTTTTGAAGTTTATATATTTATTCAAAAATAATAATTGATTATAGAAAATTATTGGAATATTTTTTATAAAGGATATTTGATTTATAAAGTGATTTTGGATGCTTTGTATATGTATTTGAATTTTTTATTTAATTGTTTAAAGAAATATTTTATTGAACTTTATTATAATTTCATTTCTTAACTAAAGTGGGATTTTTATATATGCTAGGAGACCCATTGGGTAGGTGCCCCACATCATGAGGTTTTGCTTAGGTGACCCATAAGGTAGGTGCCTTATAGCCCCTTTTTTGCCGAATTGGATATGAATGAAAATGATTTCAAAAGCCGATTAAGTTAATATGCATGAAAATGATTTCAAAAGCCGATTTAAATTTTGATTAAATAAGAACTAAGATTGTAAATTTTTAAATTGGAATTAAAAGTGATTAAACTGATTTTAATAATAGTTGTTTAAATTTAAATGTGTGAAAATAGCTTTCGGGAACACTGTCTTGGATTTCAACGAAACCAATTTCATTGGATTCGTAATAGTGATTTATTATATGCCGTCCAATTTTATGGCAATTGGACATATCGTTTGGTCGTGCAAGCTTAAAACGTGTAGAAATTAACTGAAGGAATTTAAATTAATATAATTTGATTTTGAAATTTAACATCTGTACACTTTGGAATTGGGTCCCAATACTAGTTCCATTATATTTGGAATAAGGGTATTTCATATAGAATGCCAGTCGACATGCTTCGATTGGAGTTCCGAAATTTCCAACGTGAATAGTGTTTGGATATTTTCTATATAAGGACTTGAAATGCTCATTATTTGCAAACTAAAATCTTAAAAAGAAAACCAGAGCTGCAATTATCTCTTTCATCCAACGGCCCTCCTCGCTCGGCGTCACCACATCCACTTTTAGGCGAACTCTCCAACTAACAAAAAATATAGCACGACACCATGAGCAAGATCAATTGTGGGATCGACTTAGACAGCGACGAGGCAATGTCAAATCTCATTCACAGTGGCGGAGGGTTTGGGAGAAATTCCGGCGATTGACGTCGATGTAGAGGTGTGCGTGGGTGGCGTTGGCGAAGGAGGTCTGGTCATGCTTTGGTGGTGACGCAACAGTCAGAGTCAAGGCATAGACGACGCGGTGGAAGATCGAAGTCGCGCATTAAGTGAAAGCCTAAGAACGTAGTCATGATTTTAAAAATTAGAGGGAGGAATTAGGTTTCATTAGTGATGGTAATTCATTTGTTAAAGACTTGTAGTTAATTATATAAAAAAATCAAATGTTTATAAATGTATAACTTTTTCATACGAGGTCAGATTTGAATGCGAAGAGTTGTGTTGCAATCGTATCACCGAATACTATGTTATGGAGTTGGATTGGATGGATTCAGAATTTGTAGGAATTAGGGTTAAAATCAAACGCCTGTTTAATTTTAATTCAAACCGAAGCTCTTTGGCGATTTTTGGAATTTCTGTGAGTTAAACTCACCTCTCTGGCCCACTTGTCTTTTATATACGTGTGGATATTTTTATTGATATCTATATGTTGTTTGTTTGGATGATTTACTATTTTACCAGTTGGTTTGGATTTATTCCCACCATTGGGATCCAACAGGATTTCTCGTCACTATTGATTTTACTTTTCATTCATTGTGTTATATGATCTGTTGGAAACTATATTGTGAATCATTGAAGCGATTTAGTCGTTATAAACGTGCTTTGAATCGCTGAAATTAAACATGTGTTTAAACTGGATAAATTAGGATATATACATATAGGGTTGTTTACACATGTTTTGGCTTGTTTGACTTAAATGGATAACTTGGGAAGTTATTACCATTAGATAACAAGTTGTGATGGAAATATTTGGTTTAATAAAGTAAAAATGACTTTTACTTTATGTATATCCTTTCAAAATCTTTTTAAAATAATTCTGTAAATATTTGTTTAAAGAAATTAATTTAAGAAGTTTTGAAGTTCAAAAATGCTTTATAATTATTTCTGAATTTCAAATGTAAATGGATTTTCATATTGAATATGTTTTATGGATTTTAAATAAGCATTTTAAGAGATATTTAATATAAATGTTTTAAATAATAATATAATAGTTTTTAAAGTATTTATATAGTTTTTAGTTAGCAAGTTAAATATTTTATTTAATGTAAATAAAAGTTTTATATTATATTAACTTTTTAAATCTTTCATATATTAAATATTTTACCTTATAAATAAATCAGTATATATATATATATATTATTTTAAGTAGCGTTAACATATTAGTAAGTATTTTACAGAGTGTGTTTATATATATATATATATTCAAGTTTTAAGTATTAAATTAAATATTCCATCAATATAAGGATTTGGGTTCTAACACTTAAGTTAAATAAATGGTTTGGGAAATTTAACTAAAGGTTTATTATCTAAATTTATAAAATTGTAAATATGCTTGATCTTGAAATAAGTGTTTAAGATTTATGATAAGAAGAAGCATAGGTTCTGGGTTGTTGTAAACGGTGTTTTAGTAACACTTGTTTTTAACTCCTAATACTAATTATACTTGGAAATATAATCAGATATTTACAAATGAATATTTGGTAAATAAATACAAGTAAATGGTTTTGGGTTTGTTGTGATGATTGTTTTAAACAACACTTGTCTTCGACCCTTAAATGTATTTGAATTTTAAAATAGAGTTTTAAAGATATTGGTGAATGTGTAATGTTCTGGGTTGTTGTAAACAGTGTTTTTATTGACATTCGTTTTTAAACCCTAAATTATATTTTAAATAGAAAAAAGGCTATAAGTATAATTAGAGTTTTAATTAAGGAAATTTTAAAGAGAATAATAAGTATTGAAATCTTTTATAAAAAAGATAGAAAATGTTATACGATAAATTTATAAAAGAAAAGGATTTTATTATAACAACATTTTGGTAGAAATTATTTTAACCTCTTTTGTTATAGTTTAAAATAAGTAAAATTTGTTTAGTGATGGGTGAATACACTTATACTATTGAGATAAGTATATGAATGCTTTTTAAAGTATTAAAAAAGTACAAAGGAATGATCATATATATATATATATATATTCAAGTATATATCTTTTAAAAGAGAAGTTAAACATATTTATATATAAATATATCAAGAAGTTTCGTTAATAAAGGAATATTAATTTATAAAGGAAGCCTTGATTTATAAAAGCAGTTTCATTTGATAAAGAAATGTGTTTTACTAAATGAATGGGTTTTAAATCAATAAAGGATAAATTAATAAGGGATTAAAAGTTCGTTTATACGACTTGTTCATGCGTAGCTTAAAACGATAGTGCAACTATATTTACTTGGTATGGAAAGTATATGGGAATTAGTTCCCTTATGTGATCATTCACTGTATTGTTGAATATGACCAAATTCGTTGACCCAGTTTTGAGGAGAATAGGATTGGTAAGTGTTCTAATTATCGAAACCACTTCAAGTTTGAGATGCGGGTTCTATCTTTTGGACGTGGAATAATGGAATCCATGTGTGGTTCTGAAATCTATTGAGATAATGGAATTCATGTGGGATTCATTATGTGGTCGAATTTGTTTAAAAGTCATGTAAAGATGCCGGACGTGACCTCGACATCAGATATGGCTAAAAATAGAGTAGGACCATAGCCAATGGGGTTTAGCTAAGCTCAGAGGGTACTTATCAACTTTATTATCTAGAGTAAGTAGGACCATAGCCAATGGGGTTTAGCTAAGCTCAGAGGGTACTTATCAACTTTATTATCTAGAGTATGCTTATCGATTGTTGCTAGTGGGAGTTGATCGTATTCGGGACACGTTTTCTGCATGAACCGGTTATGACTTTCTTATTTTATATATTTTATCTAGGTATATACGGCACTCGGAAAGATACTTTCTGACCCTTGCCAGAAGACTTTCCTCGAGGTACTAAGGACCCTCCAATGGAAAATCCATATACGAACATTCCATGGCAGTTTTAGGAGAACTCAATTATGATGTAATATGAGGTGCAAGCATTTCAACTATGATTCATATCTATTTGAAACTCTAGACAGTATTACAATATAATATCTATTGAATTTTCGAATAGAAATAGTCTGGTTATCGTAAGGAGAAAATCCGTCCATGTTTATGGACGACATGGTCTTACGAGATACCTTTACTTCAAAAGGTTTTATAACATCAAATAATTCACATGACTTCGGTTTTCTCATGCTGGTTTACCAGACTGATCCAGATGTTATTTTCTTATAATGCTTGGGTCAGCCCCGTGTAAATTTCTAGGTTTCATTGATGATTATTAGAGCTCTTGGAGAGAGGAATTGGATGATTTCCTATCGTATATTTTATTTCCACCGCATTGTTTTGTTTATGTTTATTAGCAATTATAAGGACATGTAGTTATAACTATCCATGCTAATGATAAGTTAGTTTTTCTGTGATTGTTGTATGTATATTAAAATGTTTTTTTGTAAAAGTATCATTCTGATATTATATGTTGTCATTCCGCTGTGAGATTTTGATATTGTGTTCTCTTCTTTCTTGTCAATTTTATTTTCTTTCTTTTTATTTTACCCTAAAGTTCTGTCATTTCGGCACTTGGGTGCTTGGCACGTTAGTACCATGGATGTATTAGTGTCGATATTCGAGGGTTTGGCGATAATTACATTTTGGTATCAGAGCTTAGGTTATGCGATCACCTAGGCTTTGGTAGGGTACTCATTATAGATAGGGTTAGAAATACCTTAGAATGAGTTTGAGTGTGTGTGTGTGTATGAGCGGATATTTGTTAGCGATATAAAAATATTTTATATTGTGTTGATTTATTTGTTGAGTGGCTTATGGATTCTTGTCAACACGAGTAATTAATTTATTGATAGGGATCACTAAACACTTGAACATGGCAATTCGACATAGTATTATTTTAAAAATTTGGTAAATGAAATAATTTTACCTTGATTATATTTTTAGATAAAAGAATAATTCTACAAAAATTAGTATAGTCATATTTGGTGTATTTGGTTGTTAGAAAATGATAATATTTAATTATTAAAATTTAAGTTTAATAAAGCCGTTGATTTTAATCTAAACAAAGTTATACAACTGTAAAATGAGTTATATAAGAAAATGAACTTATAAATGTGAATTATAAAGTAATGATTATAATGAAAATGATCAACATTTGTGAAATGATTTTATCTATATGAGAGAAATTAGGCAAATATGATTTATAAATGTGATTTATAAATAAAAAGGAAATGAAATTGTATAAGTATGATTTATAAAGATGATTAATAAATAAAATCAATTTAAACTAAGAATTTGATAATTTAAATCCCTGTGGTTTTGAAAATGTTTTGCAAAGGTTGTGAAAAATAATAATAGTATTATTTTTGGAGTATTTTTAACTAAAAATATTTTAAAAGGATTTTTAAAAGGAGGTTAGAAAGCACTAAACTCACTTTGGTCACAAGAAAATAATTTTGTGACGACTGCCGCATCATCGGCGTTCCTTTTCGAGTTTCTAAGTGAGGGATTGCTGCCATAGTGATTTGTTATAAAAGCATTGTTTTGGCAAGATTGCTTTAGATTTCAAAAGTATGATTTAATATAAAAAGGAGTTATGTATATACACGATTTCAAAACAATTTGAAATAAGAACCGGGTGTTTAAATTCTGAAAACTTGTATCTAAATGTTTTGTGAAAACAAAAGAAAATAATTTTTTGTAACTTATACGTTGAAAAAAAATAGTACGTTAAAATAAATTTTAAATTTGTTAAATATTCTAGTTAAGTAAAGTAAATTGGAAATTTTATATACGCTTAAGATATAGAAAGGTATGAAATAAATATAAACTTAAGTTGTAAAGGAATTATATAACCATAGGTTGTAATTATAAAATGTGAATGAACTTAAGTAGGATTTATGAAATTGTAAGTGGAAAAGTTTGTATAACTTATAAATCAGAGAAAATAGAAAGTAAAACCAAATTTTAAAATAATAAATGGTTAAATATTTTTATTAAAAAAACAAAATTTGAAATTGAGCTATGAAATGAAAGTTAGCTTAAGTAAAATTAAATGAAATAAATTAATGAATATGAACTTAAGTTTTGATGTGATAATAAACATAAGTAGTGTTATATAAATGTTTTAATAAACTTAAGTAATGGTTTTATGAAATGGTTCGTAAGTGGTATTAGTATTAAAAGAAGTATACTAAGTAAAATGATTGTTAATCAAATAATCATATGAATGTTAATAAAAGGAATGAGAATAAATGAATATGAATAATGAATGTGAATAATGGATATGAATAAGGATGTGAGTAAAAAGAATTTGGTATAATTAAGAAATCAATGGAGAACAATACATAAGTTATACGTAGACCATTTTATTTGCATAATTGTTTGATCCAAATTCGAGTATATGATTTCAAGGCAATTTACATTGGTCCGAGTTAGTTTTTTTCACACGATTCTTGATGATGAATATTGGATATGGATTTTTGATTGATTCTGATATTCTCTATCATAGTACATGGCTATGCAAGGAGAATGACGGTTTCTAATCAAGGAACCAGATTTGAGTTCGCACTAGAGCGGTCGTGTGAACGATACTAGTTTGGAAGCGAAATTGTGTGATCGAGTGAGCGATCAGATTTGATATTGTGTACAGATGGTATATGTACATCGTAGAGGCTTTAATAAATTAAATGTTGACATTGGAAAAATGTAAATTGATATGGTTATGAATTATATGGTTTGATAGTATTGTAAGTAAGGATGGTTGATGGTTTCTTTTGTTGCATTGTTATTTTATTAGTTTATGCTATATGGTGATTTTGTTTTCCATATACATGTTCTCATTAGTTATTGAGTGTTTAGTAGATGCTAATGGTGTATGCTTCACATTTGGAGCTCGTTTCTGCATTATATTTATTGTATATGCTTGCTAATATTAATAAAAGGAACACATCTCAGATTACATATCGTGTTTCTATATTTTTCCCTACTGGATGCCTCATCATTGAGATGAGATGTATATTATGTGATTATATATGTTGTGAATTTTTTAAATCAAGATGCACAAAGGACATACAAGCGAAATTTTCCGTAAATTTAAGGCTTTAGAAATTTTTTGAGAATTTTGAAAAATTTTGATAGCTAGAATTTGATTTTAGTAATATAACATAGAACAGTATTAGTTGGTATTCATGAATGGATCTAAAAACTTAATGAGTTTTATAATCTATTTCAACTAATTTTTTTTGAAATGTTAATTGGATTGTGGCATTTTTTTACTTTGTAATTTCGAGGATGAAATTCTTTTAAGGAGAGAAGAATGCAATGACCAAGAATTTCAATCATTTGAATTTAAAATATTTAATTGATTTTAAATATTGAATAGTTAATTTTATAAGTAAAACAATTTAAATTTAAAATATAAGGGTTATTTGAATAATTGAATTGTTTAGATAATTAAATCTAGAATTTATTGTGAATGAAAATGATTTCAAAAGCTGATTTAAATTCCGATTAAATAATCATGAAGATGTAACGACCCAAATTTTAATCGTTTGAATTTGGAAGTTTTAATTGATTTTAAATATTTAAAAGTTAATTTTATAAGTTGAATAACTTGAATTTCAAATATAGAGATTTATTATTAAATTGTCGAATTTAATATTTCGAATTGTTTAAATAATTAAATCCTAAATATAACGTGAATAAAAATGATTTGGAGATCTTATTTGAATTCAGTATAAATAAGGATGGGATATTAAACTTCTAAAATTAAATTTGAAGTGATTTAATTGGTTTTAATAATAAATCGTTTTAAATAACGTGTAAAAATAGCCTTTCGAGATACTGTCTTAGAATTATACGAAACCGATTCCACTAGATCCTAATATAGAATTATAGTATGCCGTCAAATTTCATGGCGATCAGATGTATCGTTTGGTCGTACCGGTTTGAAACACATATAAACTAATTATAGAAATTAAATTTATATAATTGGGTTTGAAAATCTATCTTCTGTATAAGATCAAATTAGGTTTTGACACTAGTTCCATTATATTCGGAATGGAGGTATTACATATAAAATGCCAGACGACACGTCTCGATAGGAGTTTGGAATTTTTGGACAGTTAAAGCAAGATATTTTCTAGTTAAAATAATATATATATATATATATATATATATATATATGTGTGTGTGTGTGTGTGTCTGTGTGTGTGTGTGTGTGTGTGTGTGTACACACACTATTTTATATCCTCCCTTCAGCCCATACTAACCTAATACCTAGCATATACCATGTACTTTACATACCATACCTGTAACGACCACGACTTTCTCTCCATAGAAAGTCGTATCGCTAATAAGAAAGAAAGGGGTAGAAAATAGAAAAGAAGAGAAGAAAGAAAGAAACAACAACAACGATCTCACAGCGGAACGAATAAATTATATTAATAACATAAACTATTACATAGTATACAACACTTTACAGAGTTACACATCATATACATCACTTACTAGACAGTTATAAACATCTGTCTAGACATTACAACTCAATACACTACAGAGATACAGACACAGCGGAACTACTATATATATCTACAACGCTGAAGCCTCCTGCTCCATTGCTCCTCCACAATTCGTCAAAGCTAAACCTGAATCCCTTGGCTACTCGTAAAAATTTGAGTACCCAAGAGTTTATAAAACAGAAATAAACACTTGGGTCAGACATGGGTCTGGTGTGAGTAAACGGGTTAAAATTGTTTAACTTCAAAACCTTTTGAAAACAAAGGTATCACGTAAGACTTCCCACACATAAACATGGAAAAGTTTTTACCTTACGCTAACCAAAACATTTGATAGGAAATCCAGTTATATTATAATAGGGTCTAGGGTTTTCAAGTAAAATACAGAAATAGCTGAAATGCTTACATCTCACATTCCAACATAGTTGGGCACAACTAATACGTACGGCACTTATTGGAGTTTGGATTCCATACAATGGCAGGGCTACTGGGGTACCGCCCGTCACAGTACGTGGCCTAGATCACCGTACCGAGGATCACTCCCAATCCCCTGCAACACAAAGCCGGAACCATCCCTTACTGGATAATTCCGAACAAGACAATCCCGTAGTTGGCGCGACCAACCACACACTAAGCCGAATAAAAGAAAAGGGACCTCTAGACAGGGATCTATCTTGCTCTCAGTGGGTGCTACCCACGAAGCCTTGCTGCACCTCCCCTGTTTTAGCCATTCCCGGTTGATGAGGCTTGAGGTTACGATTACCTTTAATCAGAACATATCACTTAGAATGCTCATCGTCCGCCTGACGATGTGCTGAAAGCATTCAATCCATACAAGTTCATTCCGGGTTCGAACGAAACCGAAGGCATTATCTCGTTACACTCGTTTTGGAATCACCCTCAGAGTTAACGACAATAACCCTTGCACTCTGAATCTTCATCTTCACTTGAGATTCCCGATCTATCGTAAATTTGGATCGATGTGGTATTCGGGTCTCCAGACCTGGAATTCCGGTATACGGAAACCCGATCCCGGTCTCATCGAAATCCAAAACGTATCTTTTAAGGGCCAAGTTGTTTTAAGGTTAAAACAATTCAATTCTTATCTATATACACAAAGATAGATAATTCAATAGATAATCTACATTATCATCCCAAACAGATAATTCACATTATCATTATAATTCAACCAAACATCCATATTATATATCAATCATATCTCATCAGAGATATCAAACAATGAAATACATTCAATCTCATTCATCCATCCTTAAGCAATGATTTATATCATCTAATTAATTTAAAGTGAAATAAACTAATTACTTCATTCTATAAATCCTGCTTACTTAATTATTAATTAAACCAATTAATTAATCATTACTCTAAGTATCCATCTTAATTAATCAATTCTTAATTACATCATTAATTCATTATTAATTAATGATCCTTAATTACTCTTAATTAATTATCTTATTTAAATTAATTACATTTAATAATTAATTAGTCACATTTATTAATCACCTTTGATTAATCTCATTTAGTAATTAACTTCCCTTAATTACACCACTTCATAAATTAATTACTCGTTAATTAATTATCCTTTAATTAATCCCTTGATTAATTATTCAAAAGTAATTAACTCAAATTACTTTTATTATTAAATCATCTTCAGTTAATTACATTCAGTAATTACCTTTAATTACTTTCCTAAGTAATTATACTTTCACTAATTACATTTAAGTAATTATCAAATTTCCAAATCATTATCTTAAATTAATTTAACTAATTAATTTAAACTTATCAAATTTATTTAATTAATTACCTTAAGTAATTAATTTCTTTAATTACTTTCTTTAAGTAATTTATACTTAACCAATTTATATTAATTAATTAATCTAATTGATTATCAAAAATTAATCACATTAATTAATTATTTAATAATTCCTAATTAATGATCTCTCATTAATTATTAATAATCCTTTAATTACTTTCTTTAAGTGATTAATCTTTAATAAACTATTTATTAATCACCACTTAATAAATTCTTAATTATCAATTAATTAATTCCTAATTACTAAATTAATTGCTAAATAAACCTTTAATCACTTGATTAATTACTTTATCTAACATTTATTAAAAATCTATATTTAAATGTTTCTTAATCTCAAATTAATTAACACTTAATTAATTAACTTATAATCCTAATTATTTAATTATTTAACACTAAACCATTAATTAATTAAATTATTAAATTATTCTTTAATTACCTTATTAATTTAATGACTCCTATATCATTAAACCTTAATTACTTTCTAAATTAAAGTATTAACCTTTAACTACCTTAATTATTATTAACAAAGACTTTAAAAGATTTAACTTTAAAATCTTTCTTTTAATTCATTTTATATTAAAGATTTAAAATAAATTACAATTTAACTTTAACCAATTTTAAATCAAATTTACAAAATCTTCTTAAAACCAAATGTTAAAGAAACACTTAACATTTATAAAAGAAATTTATAAGATTTTAAACCCACTCATTTAAAATTCATATCTTCTTTAAACATTTTAAATTTGCTTAAACATTATAATTTAATAAACTTATTTATCTTAACTAGGATACAAATTTAAATTGAATCCATACTTTAAACTTTTATTTAAAACTTTGTTTTAAATTCTGCTTTACAATTTAAACTCATTTTAAATTTTAAAACTCTTCCAGGTTAAAACTGAAATCAACCAAACAGCTACCCGAGCCTCCCCTTTTTAAAACCCGAGTCAAAACCTAATTTTTCCGAGTCACTTACGCAAGAATCTCGAGTCGAACCCGAAACTACATCTTCCCCAAACAAACAAACAACCCAGACACCGTGATATCTCGTGCACGTGCACATCTGAAAACTTCGACGCCGACCATCGATATCATCACCGGCATATCGTCTACGACCACCCCTCACGATCGCGACCTCCAGAACTACGAACAACTCCAAAAATCGAATTCGAGCAATCTCGATCACAATCTAGAAACAGACCCCAAACCTGGAACAACATACGATCATCAGAAACTACCATCCCCAGGGCCACCAAGGCTTCGAAATCTCTCGCCATCGAAGCCGTAGCTTCGCTTCACTCCCCCGAGTCTCCAGCACCCTACGCGATTGTTTCCGATCGCCTATCGACATCACGAAACCCATTAGAACAACAACGTAAAAACAGCGTCTAAAACCCTACTCCAATGATCTCCGGCCATCACGATTAACGATAAATTATTCTACTATTTTTCCGAGGAACTCCATCATCCCCTCTACCTTCAAACTCAACCCCGACTTCCAGTTCGTCACGAATCGCCTCAGATTGGTCAATATGTCCAAAACAGTTTAACCCAAAACTCTCTTTAATTACCAAACTAGAAATCATGATTCATATCTCAAAATTCATGATTTAGCATTATGAATTCAATTGTGCAATTCAAACTTAAAATTAAATTGATAAAATTTAGACCCAATTTACATTTTACTGCTATTTATAAATTTCCAGACAATATAAGTTATAAAAATTTCCAGAACTTATTTTTATTAGTAATATTACATGATTCCACACATCTTTTATTTACGATTCATAAGTTATCAGAGATTAAATGATGAGATGTAGATATTTAAAAAGAAAATCAAACTCTGTAAACATACAGAGCCTATATTCAAACATAACTAGTTATTCATAGGCAACCATACTTGTATACATGCATGCATCCATTCAATTCAAATATTAAAGCTAACATATGAATTCTATTCATATAACAAAGTGAAAACAAGATTTAAAACTGTTTTTAAAACTTAAGTTTACTCACCAGGCAAAACAGAGACAGAGCCTTATAATTTGAAAAACTTGAGACTGTTTTGAACTTTAAACTTGAATGCTTCTTTAAATCTGATTCTAAACTTGAGTTGTTGAAGCTTTAAATTGATTTAACTACATGCATGCAACTACCAGTAGTTGAAAATTGAATGTAGACTGGTTGCTTTGAGATGATTCCAGGATTGCTTCCAGACTAAAGAAATGAATGCAGACAGCTACTAACTTGAATTGATTCCAAAATTTGACTTGAAAAAAGAATGTAGGCAAATGAATTTGATTCCAGATTTTGACTAGAAATCAGGATATCTTTTGATTTAGAAGAAGAATGTTACAAGTTGATTTGCAATTATGGTTTGAGGAGTGTTACAGATCTTTGATTTGGTTTGAGGCAACTGATTACTGATTTTAGATTAGAGGATTGTTTTGATATATGGTTACTGATTTTAATCTCAGATTTTTGTTTGAGAAAGGAGTTTATCTTGTTTTGAAAAGGAGAATAGAAAGAATCAAGTAAAGGGAATGCATATGTTTATATAAGTGAATTTGTGATTTTATAAAAATAAAAGAAAAAGGACATAATTAAGACACTTGTCATTTGAGTTCATCATTTAATTACACTTGTTAAAACAAATGCCTTAGGAAATAACACATGTCTTTTAAGTAATTTATCTTATTTTTATTTAGTTTAAAAGTATATAAAAGTCTTTTCTTATTTATTAAAATACTTATCTATATATATATAAATCACTTTTTAAAGAAACAAACTAATTTTATAAATAAAAGTTTATACAAATATTATAAAATCCAAAACAATTTAAATATATATATTCTTTTGAATTTCAAAACTTAAATTCAAATTTAAATAAAATTAAATCCTAAGATTCAATTTAAAATTAAGTTATATATATATATATATACATATATAACTACTTATTCAATTTAAAAATAGCAATTCCATAGCCTTTAAAAATCCATTCATAGAAATAATACATTATACTTATTATTTTGAAAATAACATATTTTATAATTTAAACAATTTATATAAGAGATTATATTATCAAGTAATATTTAAAAGAAATAAAACAAACCTTTTTGTTAAATCTTATTTATTTAAACTTAAGTTAAAAATATCTTAAACCAATTAAATATTTATCTAAAGTATATTTAAAACTAAAATGTTATTTATTTAAATAACTTTGAAAAGTCCAGATTAAATTAAATCTAAATTTCCAATTTACCAAAGCTTCTATTTACAATATATATAAATAAATATATATATTCAAATAGAAATATCTTATTAACTTTTAAAAGATAAAATCATCAATTAATACTAATTTAATCAGATTATTAAATTAAATTCAAATCTTATTATCAAAGATTATCCATATCAATTTAATTATTCAACAGATTATTAAATTGATATTGTTAAAATTTCCGGGATATTACAATACCCCCTTTTCCTTTAAGAACCACGTTTTAATAAAAAGGGTTTGAATTTAAAAAAAAATCAAATATAGCTAAATCTAATGGTCCATGTTCGTTGGCGCCACCAGAGGCCGCTTTAGGCGAAGGTTCCAACTAGGAAGATGTTCGGCATGGCATGTTGACTATGTTTAATGGTTGGATCGACTTGAATCGAAGCAAGACACTGTTGACCTGCATTTGAAGGTGATAGCGTTTTTGGATTCGTCGGTGAGTTATAGGCAAGGGTGGCGGCCGAGGTGAGTGGCGCTGAGAAGAGGATGGTAGGGGCTACCTATGGCCGAAGTGCGGCGGCGGCTAGTGCCTTGCGGTGGGGTAACGAGCGAAAGAAGGTAGGCGTCGAGTTGTTTTCACGCGTGAGACCTAGGTATTGAATGGGTAGGATTTTGGTTCTAAACGAGATTTTATTGGGTAATTAGTAATTAAGTGATGTAATTAGTGAATAGTTATATTATTTAATTTTAGAACCTTATAAATGCAATAACTTGTTCATACGAGGTCGGATTCGAGCGCGACGAGTTGTTTTGTACTTGTGTAACAACCCGGAAATTCGCAAATTTTAATTTTTCGATAAAATGACGATTTAATCTAGTTGACAATTGATATTGAGTTTTAAATCGTATTTAAAACTCTTTAATAAAATGGTTAATCATTGTTTGGGATTTTAAATCAAATTTGAAAGCCTTTTTAGTATTGGCAAAATTCTCTATTAATAAATTGATTTAAGAAAAATGGGTGAAATGTTATTGGGCTTTTGTAGGTGAATTTTGTTGATATTTTATTTTGTTACTAAGGCATATAACCGGATCCTTTATCATTTTCTCATCCTTCTAACCCTAATAACAAAATCAAACAAGAAAACGAAATAATGGCAGCCGCGAAACTAGGGCTTCTGCCGACATTGAAGCTCGATCGAAGGTTCGCTGCTCTGTGGTTCGTCTGTGCCTTCGCCGTGCTCGTCTTCGCTTCGACAAAGGTCGAGCTCGTCGCCGCTTCGAAGCAAGGTGAGTTGCTCACATCTAATTCACTCGAACTTGGTGATTTTCGTTCGTTTCTGTTAGTGGTTAGCTTGGCTTCGCCTTCACTGTTTGATTTTTTGTGTCTTGCTCACCCCAGTTCGATTTTCTGGTTTGACTTTGGCCACCTGTGTCGATTTCGTGAGGTCTGGTTGGTCGACATTTTGCTGTTGAATTCATTTGTTCTTCTTCCTTTTTAACGCCAGTCATTTGAGAATTTTATTGAGCTTTCGACTTGATCTTGTATTTGATTACCACAGAATTGACTTGGTTTTTTTAAAACTCGGCTTTGATCATTTATCGTCACCTGACTTCGGTTTTAAAATACTCAGTGTTGACAACGATATTGAACTCCCCTGTGACTTTATTTGATTCCGAACATCACCTGATTTTGCTCAACCATTTTGAACTGTGCATTGTTATTTACTTGACCAGTTTTGCTTTTGAACTTGTTTGAGGCCTGATTGCTTTGAACTTGATCAGGTTGGCATTGTTGAGTTTTGTATTGATGTGCATTGAGCATTGTCCTTGTATCACTTGAGTCGTTCGAGTCAGTTGGCTTCACCTGTGTACTTTGTTGACATTGTAACTTGTACCGGACTTTGACATACTTGATGCCCTGTTTGATTCATGTTGTTGTTTGGTCGCCTGCACCTCTGTAAGCCTGAGTTTGCATATTATTGTGGTTCATGCAGTTGACCTTTGACCTATGTCTATAGCATGAGCCATTAGTTTGCATTTTTGAACTGGTTAGTATTTTGGGTGGTCTGCACTTGTATACTGCCGATTATTGTTGCATTAGGGTCCACATCTTTGATCAGGTCATTGTATATGAAGTTGGGTTGACCTTGTTCTGCCCTTATTCATTGGGTTGCATTGTTCCTCATGTCACTGTTTACATGTGCACTGGTTCATGTATAGGTGTAGTCTTTTGGTAGGGATGCTGTCATGTGTGCATTACGTACGGTTGTGTCTTTGTATCGAGTGCATTTGTTAATTAAATCTGGCTATTGGTTCAGGGTCGAATCATTAAACTAGTTTGCAATACCTATATGTTGCCACTCTGTTGTGTTGAGCCCTGTCTTTGTTTCTTATTCATTTGATGGAAATTGGTCCAGATTTGTATTCCTGTGTACATGTTCACATGGGTTTGCTTTGTGTTGCATTGCATCCTGTCACTGCCCATTTATGTTGATATTCTTTGTAAGTCTGGTCTTGTTGATTCTTGATGACACTGTCCACTGTTTCGTTGTAGTGTACACTGTCCTGTTGCACTTGTAGTATCACTTTGACCAGCCTGTTTGTTTATCACATTTGCTTCATTACTGAGCCTGTTTCACTTACTTCACCATTACTTGGTGTTGTCTGCATTTCACTTGACCATTTGTATACATCCATTCATGTATGTATACAGATGTATGTTCACTTTTGCACATTCATGTGTTTGCTGTCTTATATGATGGCACTTGACTTATAGCCTATCTTGTTTTGGTGATGTTTTCATTTGTGCATCACTTGTGCCTCTTTTATTAGTTGCACTCCTCTGGTCTCTTCATTTTGACACTGCTTTGTCACTGATGTTGCCCTTGTACATGCTTCACTGCATCATCTCCTACCTGGTGCACTTGCAATGATGTTCTCCATTTCATGTTTGAATTCATACTTGTCTGCACTACATGTGTGCAGTTTTACTATTTTGGGTTCAGGCTGGCATTTGATGTTTGCATTACTGCACACTCTGGTCTTTATGCTGTTGAATCCTTTGTGTAGTTTGTTTGATCACTTCACTCTTGTGTATTTGAAGTCTGCATTCTTTGTTGGCTCCATTGTAGTTGTAAATGCACCATAGCTTGCTGTAGCTTTACTGAGAGGCATGTACGATCCTATAGGCTGTTTGCTTATATTTCTTTTGACCTGATGCTAAACTTTGACATTGTTTGGTTTTGTTCGAACTTGTTTGGTTGCCGTTGCTTGAGACAGCCAACCACTTCTAATTCATTTGAGTTGAACCCGATTTCGGGGTTTGACCTTGCGATCATTGTGACTTGGTTCACTTTGACACTGCAAATCTATATATGCTTGACCTGTTTCTATTTTAGTTGTACTTGGGTATACACTTCATATCCATGTGTCATTTTCACTTGCATCTGTTCATCCTTGAGCACTTGCTGACCTGCTGCATTTTCGTAGCAGTTTTACCCTTGTCCCGTGTGGTGACTTTATATTCCGTTGTGGCGAGGCAGTGCACGCGTGCGCGCACTGCAGCCACACCAAATTGACAGATTTTAATCGATATCTCTTTTATCCTTAATTCATCGACCTGTTGCGTAATTCGTAGGCTGTATTGGCGAGGCAGTACACGTTAGCGTGTACTGCAGCCAATTAGCATTGATATTTTTAATTTGACATTTCAATTGCTTAAACTGCTTTGGATTTCTGTTTTGTGGATTAACACTGTTTAGTGTTATTTCTGCCGTTATCCAATTCTCGTATCGAGAGTTGGATATACGAGATTTCTGTGACTGTCATCTATATTGAGATTGATTATTATTGCTTCTATGCGCTAATAACTGAGTTTGAATTAGACTGATCCGAGTATTATTTTCTTCTGAATGTAATACTCGGGTCAGACCGAGTATTTACAGGTTGTAGATTTTTAGCTTTGGGTTGCTGCTAGAGCTATGAAGACTTTTTATATCATTTGAAGTGGTCTTCGTCTTGTTGTAGTAGTCAGTGTGTCTGTTTTAAGATGATAATGTATTCATGTATATTAGTCGATAATGTACTTGTATATATAACTTCTTGAGTCGACAGTTGTAGTTGTATCATTTGTATTGTGTCAAATGTATTGTAACTGATATCAGTTATTGTATATATGAGACTTTTCGTTCCATCTGTATTCCGCATTTATGTTATCTGTGTTATTTTTATATCTATTGTCCTAAACTATTATAGCCACTGTGTAGTAGCTTTGAGTTTGTATCGGTATGTCGGGTTTCCTCTAAAA
The DNA here is from genome assembly GCA_030737815.1 of Allium fistulosum. Lineage (NCBI taxonomy): Eukaryota > Viridiplantae > Streptophyta > Magnoliopsida > Asparagales > Amaryllidaceae > Allium > Allium fistulosum. The sequence goes on from CM060907.1 coordinate 861,208,830, forward strand.
AATGAAATGCAATGTTTTATTATCTGACATATCGGTGCTCGCCCAAAGCAATTACATGGATGGTCGCTCCTCAACAGCCTTATTCTCCGTGCTAGTTGACAGCACTACACCGTAGTGTTCTTGGCTAGCGTGGGTATAGAGGTGGGGCGTCACAACTTGTATCGACGAATACGACGTCATAGAGTTAGATTGATTAGATTTGGAGCTAGTAAGAATTTGGGTAAAAATGGAATGCTTATTCATTTTTCATCCAACTAGGATGCCTCGATGACGATAGAAATTTCGATGAGCTAAACTCACATTTTTGGTTAATTAGAAATATTATATAATTGATAAAATTTATTAATTGGATGTTTGGATATTTATATGTTGGTTATTTGATTTTAATGAATTGTCGCTTTAGAAAGAATTAATATGTGAAATGAATTGCAAGGACAGGTTGGAGGGATGCAATAGGATTCCTTACCACCATTAAATTATATATATATATATATATATATATGCTTATATATATATATGAGTTATGATGCATGGATAGGTTGGGGGAACCCAATGGGATTCCTTGCCATGTTGATTTTAATTTCATTAATATTCTTGTTATATGAATTATTGGATATTAAACCTGATTGTTGACACTTTTGGTTATGACATTGTTACATGTTTGAAACTTAAAACCCTATATTGATTGAAAATCAATATAAATATTGGTTGAGCATTGGGTAGCTATTGGCCTTAAGTTAGTATTTTTAAATACTAAAAATCTCCATTTGGAGTTGGGATTGATTTCGAGACATGAAATGATTTAAATCTGGAATTGGGTTTTAGAAATATATTTTTTAAAGATTTAATTTCTATTTTACTCTAACTTTATTATCTGCCTTTCTAAGTCATTAGAAATGTTTTAAAGTTACTTATTTATATTTAATAATGTTTTTAAATATTATTTATTTATATTTAATATTGTTTTAAAGATTTTTATTTAATATTGTTTTAAAGATTGTTTATTTATATTTAATATCATTTAAAAGTTATTTATTTATATTTAATATTACTTTAAGGTTATTTATCAATATTTTAATATTTTTAAAAGTTATTTATTTTTATCATTAATATGGTTTGAAATTAATAATAATGATTTATTATCAATGTTTTGGAAATTAATTATCACTATTTATAATAATGGTAAAGGTTAATTATTATTGTGTATTTAATAATGTTATGAAATTATTAAATATTATTTGTTAAGATGTTTTGAATTTAATAATAATTATTTATTTATAATGTTTATTGTTAATAATAATTATTATATAATAGTGTTTTGAAGTAAATGATCTTAAATATTTCCAAGACCCATAAATAGAGTTTTATAAATGGACTTGGATTTTATAAGGAAAGTTTATAAGACGGTCTGAAGGCTTAAGGGAGATTATTTACAAGGTGAAAGAGTTTTATAAATGGTTTGATATTTATAAACGAAATTAAGAAATGGTTTTATGGATTTATAAAGGATATATAAATGAATATGTGCCAAAAGAATTCATAAGTGATCGAATTTATAAAAGAGATTATAAATGATTTTCATAGATTTATAAAATAGTAATTAATAGGTTTAGAAATTATATAGGAATTTTTAAATGATTTTAGAATTGTGTAGAGAGGAAATCTTTCTTAGTTTTGTGAATATACTTATAACATTAAGATAAGTATATGGATATTTTTCTATGTATTGAAATATAAGGATTTGTGGGTATATATCTTTGTAAAAAGATTTTGATACAAATATTTACAAAGTAAACTTAATTAATAAAAAGATTAAATAGGGGGCTAGTGGTGACTTATGTGTTTAACCAATATTGGTTTTTCTCTATGGAAATAAATCTCTGATTTGAATGTTTTTTATTTGATAATTAAATAATCAACTATCGATTTTGGACTCAAAACATAACTTTGAAATATGTTGGAGAAACATGTGAATTGTATGGCACAGTCATCTCGAATGATGCTATATTGTGCGTATAAATCTCGTTTTGTTCTCCTAGGACAATGATAAGGATACCATTCACTAACGGTTAGGATGTGATCTCCTCTCTTATCTTTTTTTAGCAAAGATAGCCGGCTTTATAATGGGCCGTGCCACTATGAATATAAATAAGGAACATGTATTCTACACATGCACACAACAGCTAAAATATGGTTTTATAGTGGCCAAACCACTTAGTACAAAAGCAAAAAGAAAAACAGGAACTAGACAAAGAGACTAGACTACTTGGAAGGGCACATGCCTCCCCGTCATTACTGATATCGACATCAATACCTGGGCCAATAACATGCTGAACAGTAGAAAAGTACGTAGTCGGTTTCGGATTATAAGACCTTGAGAAAGGAGAGTAGAGATATATCCGGTCCCATGAAGGATCTAAGAATTGCCACCAATTTCTTGCACCATCTGTCACGACCCAAAATTCATCATTCGAAAATAGACATCAAATACTTCACTTGTATTCGACTGCCAAAATTCAAACGTCAAATTTCAGTTCGGATGGAGCTTATAACAACAATTAGATGAATATAAAACAGCGGAACAGAATCAATATCATAAATATCATCACAGATACAACATCGTGATAAAATCCACACTTCATCAGAGTATTTAATACATATACTACAACTCCAAATACAACATCATGATAATACAACAATGATCATATATCCAAAAGTCTTCAGATGAAAGAAGTGATAACGGACTCCCAAAAGCTAAACACCTGAGATCTCCAAAAGCTCCTAAGAATATCTCCAAGATAAGAGCTCCAAAATACAGCTAACTCCAAAATACGGAAAACCTGCTACTAGTGTGATATCCTGGAAATTTTGAACAATATCAATTTAATAATCTATATTAAATATTAAATTGATATGATGATAATTGTTAATAAGATATGAATTGACTTGATAATTTTCTTTTAGATGAATATTTAACTGATAATTTTTCTTTTAAAAGCTAATAGATTGTTTTCTATTTATTTATATATATCTGTATATATTGTAAATAGTTAAAGTCTGTTTTAAATTTAATAAATAAGGATATGTTTTCAAACTCTAATCTTTTTGGTAATTTGGAAATTTGATTTAATTCAATATTTAATAAATAATCATATAGCTATAATATACTTAAGATTTAAGTTAAAATTGTTTAAATGATTTTAGCTTAGATTTAAATTAAACAAAGGATTGTTTTGTTTTTAGCTTGATAAAAATAAGTAATAAAGTAATAATTTCTTTTATGATATTTTTTTAATGTAATAATGAGCCTTATTTATAATCTAATGTCTATACAAGTAGATTTTTATTATAAATAAAATTTATATATATATATTTTTGAAAGAAATTATAGTTTTTAAATTTATGTAAATCTCTAAAACTCTAAAATAATATATATATATATATAATAAAATATAACTTATAAATATTTAAAGTAAGTATAGAGTAATAATAGGTCACCTATATATTTGATAGTTGAGTCTTAAAACAAAAATAAACACATTTATATTAGAAATTAATATGCAAGCTAACAACAACAATAACCATAACAAAACTTTAAATTAAAACTTAGGTAAATATACTTGCAGGCATTGAGATCTCACTAGTACTAAAATATAAAGTAAAAAAAAAACTTAAGTAAAATTTTATACTCTAACAAAATATATATGCAGGCTTGAAATTATACAAGTACTAAGATATGACGTAAAGCTTAAGCAAGAAATTATTATACCCTATAGCAAAAACATAAGTACCTGGTAATAAGGTAAGGCAGGAAACTCACTTCAGTATATACGAATATAAATGGGGAAGTATGCTAAGCTTCTAGTCAACAAATATAAACATATGTAAGATTTTAAGTACATACCAAATTGGATTGTAGGAGAAGCAAGTGAATAAAAATATCTATGTACAAAAGTACATTAGCATTTAATGCTTTTTATCCTAGCACCAAAACAAGGTCTGTTCGAAATGTTTTCAGCCCACAAAGAAAAATAAAAATCTCTGATTGTTCTGTACTTATAATAAATAATTCTCTTTACTTGGTTATTTATCAACCTACCTCATTCCATTTCGTATACAAAGCCAAGCAATTCCAGTTTCTTAAAGTTTAAACAAATACCAAACCTAAGGAAAGAAAGAATGGAAAAATATATACAAACTTGAAAACAACTAGAAGGCCAAATACTTCAGTTTCAAGATCCCAGCATTCTTGTTCAAATTCAAAGCCATTTCAAAGTTATCAGGAATCAAGTCAAACAAAAATATGCAAGTTTTCAGATGTCAGTTTTCAAGTTTCCTGTTTTCTAACAAAAAGATCAAGCCTTCTGTTTTAGAAACTGGTGAGTAAACTTTTAAACTAAAATTTAAATAAATATGGAAATCTCTGCGCTTATGATTGTTATATGTTTATATGTATGTGCAAGTTCTTTGTGAATCTATGATATGTGCATATCTGTTGTTTATAAATTTCTCTGATTTTGTTCAAGACTCTGTCTTTAACCTGTTAACATGAGATGCTTTCAGTTTGATGCAGATGACCTATGGTTGAAGTAACTTGTGAAGTATGTATGTTGAAATGTGTTGATATGATGATTTTTAAACTCTGGAAACAAGTGTGTATGTGTAACGATACGGATTTTGCCCGCTCGAAAATCGACATCCATACTTTACATCGTACTCGAATGCCGTAGATTCGACCGTTCAAATCCGAGTCGCCGGAGCTTATAACACAGTTAAGTATAACAACACAGCGGAATAAAAAGAATAATACATTGATATACAATATCTGATACAACAGAATGATACAATGAATATCAATATACATCAGAGATATGATACAACAAATAGCAGCGGAAAAGAAAACGATAACATCAGTAGCGGATAATCTCCAAGATAGTCTTCAAAAGAGAACTCCAGTAGTAGCTCGAACTCCCAATAACGAGGCACAAAGATAAGCAAGTGCAGTCCGATCCAAAGACTGAACTAGCTCCAGATAATCTACTAAATCTGAATATCTGAAAAACCAAACTCTAGACTGCTCGTGTAGAAAAATTATGAGCACCCAGAGTTTAGGAAATGAACAATAAACTCCGGATCAGTCATGGGACTGGTGTGAGCAACAAAAACAGTTTATCTTTAAACAACAGCAAAAGAATTTTAAACATTGAAATCCGCAATGCTTTTGGAAAATGAAACTACCATAAGACCTCCCACCACACACACAATGCAAACGCAGAATTGGAGGAGATTTCTTCTTATGATAGTCAAAGATGCTTACTACGCAAATCAAATCATTTGATATTATTATTAGTGCATAGTGTAGAAAACATTTCGAAAGTATAATATTAATCTTAGCCAACATACGACCAGTATCGTATGCCTACTATAGCTACCATCTAAACAGTGGTGACCACCGTACGTAAATGGCAGGTTCTACAACTAATACCGTACAAAGTTCGTATTGGAAGATGGATTTCCAACAAATGGTCAGGCTAAGGAACTTCCTATCCACGATGGGTACGTCCCTGGAATAGACGACCCGAGAACCTAACCGGATCTCTGCCAACACAAGGCCGGGTTACCTCTGCAAAAATAGGTAACTACTGACACGCGTATGCCATCCCCCGATCGTCACCGATCTTCCCGAGGATCCCCGATTTCCAACAAACCACATAGTAAAAATAATGCAGTAACCACAGAGGTTAAGTATCTGGGCTCCATACCATGATACCACCTTTATCCAGAAGGAATGACATACACTAAGGGGCGCTACTCCCTAGAACCTTGCTGCATCCTTCCTGTTTCGACCATTTCCGGGGTGTGAGGCTCGACGAAGTCTCGTCCACAAAGCTACGCTTTCTACAAAGCCATGCTTCGGGTCAAACAAATGATCAACCTATGATCACAAAGATATAAGATCAAATAAATGATCATATCACAAATGATCAAACACTGATCATTTCACAGCAACACTCAGCATGCCACATTACCAAATTGGGATATATCGCTGATAAATTTCAACTACATAACCTCTGAGCTCGTACGTCTCAGAGAAGGGTGTTAAGCTAAGAGAATAAATTCTCCGCCACCAAACAGAAATGTATTTGAAAGAAATCGGCTTTATATCTCAAAGTGTAATGTCAGACATGTATCCATATAAGTCTGTTCCGGGTTCGAACAGAACCGAAGGCACTTCTCACGAAGCCCTTGCAAATCTGGAAAATTTTCAAATCACGTCTAGACTTCCCGTCACAAAGGAGTGATATAAATCTCTATACCGGGAGCTACCCAGTGCAGAGACATTCGACAGGTTGTCCTTTCATTTTCGAAAATATCCGGTCTTCAACGCCGATCTTCAAGTGCGATCCATATACGACGTATCACTATTCGGAATGGGTTATACGACCCAAAGGTCCTTTCCCGGCTAACCCGAATAGTGAGCGAAATATTTTAAAGATATATGGATATTGGGATTTCAATTAAGTCACAACTTATTACCCAAACTTTCTTTTCAAATGGTTTAACAAATTACCATTTTAATCTTTTTAAACAAAAAGATTCAATTCACAAAGTTCAACTGAATTTCACAGATTCATTTACAGATTTTCCAAATCGATTTCCATTTCAATTTAATTAATTCATTAAATCTTTAAATCAAAGATTTAACAAATAGCTTTCAAAACAATTTCATTTCGAATGGTTTAACAAAACATCATTTTAAATCTATTAAAAATAAACAGATTTAATTCATAGTTTTCAAAAACAATTTCATTCAAAACTTGGAAAATCCATTTTTCAATTAAATCTTGAAATTCCTTTACCTAAATTGGAATTTCATTTCTTATCTGAAAGCTTTTATTCTTTGAAAACAACAGTTTTCATTTTGGAAATCTGATTTATTCATACGAGTTGAAATCCTTGGGTTAAATTCAAATTCCCAAAAATTTACTTTTAAATGGTTTAAATTCATATAAACACATTTATATCATCTTTACTCCCTAGTTTCAAATCATAGGTTACAATTTCAAAATTGAATTCAAATTTAAATCAAATTATTTAAATTTTCGAAACTCGGTTAAGTTATTCAAAATAACTTTTATCTTTGAAAATCCATTTCAAAAGCTTTTTACTTTAAACCCCGAATTTCCAATTTCAAAATCAATTGAAATTAAAATTTCAATTTCAAAAACATCAAATTTAAATTATCTGTGACTTAACCGATTTCCACGTGAAATCCATATTTGTGTGTGTATAAGTGTAGTCCAGGGGTTTCACACACAATAGTGCAACATCAATCATCACAGATATATCGATAAGCGATATAATCGATAACGCTTATCTTCATTCACAGATCACAGATATAATAAACTCATCGGTCACAAAGATTCACAATTACAATTCGATGTGGGTTTCGGATAACCAACTGGAATCCGACTCCCTGTCGCATCGAAATTCAAGTGTCGTTTTACGGGCAAAAAAGAGGTTTCATATTAATATAACAATATATCACAGAAACAGAAATCACAGATCATGACATAAATCAGGACGTATCACAAAGCATCATATATCAGGGATATCAACCAATTCAATAGAATTTAAACATTCATAGGTATGATCAATCTAATTATCTGATAAATTTAAATCAGATTAAAATTCCATGAATAATTCTTTTCACATTTATTATCAAATAAATTTCAAGTAAATGATCCTCATTAACTATTCATAATTATTTAATGACTATTCTTAAGTAATTAAACTCAATTTAATTAACCTTTAAATCATATATTTAATCACTAATTATTTAATTAATTCAAGTTTTTAACCGTAACTTAATTACCCCTTAATTTCTTGATTAACTAATATTTAACTATTAGTTTAAAAATCTAATTTATTCAAATTAATGATCTTAACTCCAATTTAATTATTTCTAATTAATTTACTTAAAACTTAATTAACGAGTTTAAAACTCATAATTACTTAATTAATCCAGTCATTAATTAAATTATCAATCTATTTAATTTACTTAATAATTTAATGAATCCAATCACTAAATTCCACTTACAGATTTTAAACTAAATTTCTTTTAAAATTTTCAAATTATTAAAGTATACTTTACTTTTAAACTTATTTACGTCATTTAAAATTATATACTAATTTATTTTCAAAACCTAAGATTCAAACTCAGTTTAAATTCAGATTTAAAATTCAAATCAAACTTGGTTTAAATTCTATTTCAAATTTTATCTTAAATTCAAAAATCCAGAACTGCCAGGCTTTATTTTTCTCAAAAGCCTGGAACCATCATACTCGAACGAACAAAACTGCTTCGAGACTTCTCCTACCCTTCTTCGAGTCATCACCATAAAAACTCGAGTAACCCAGGCGAAACTATTTCTTCCCCGAATCAAACTACTGACACCCCCATACACGCGTGCACATGCACCAGTGATGCCGCCACTTCCGATCGTCCACGACAACCTCCTCAGATCGGCGATCATCCACCTACACATCCTCGATCCTCAAAACATCCAAAACAGCTCAAAATCAAAATCGACCTTCCTGGCACAAAACTGGAACCACCATCGATCTGAAAACTCTCGCTGTTCTCCCAACCTCGACCACCAGACGTTCTGTCACTCCGACCTCGACTTCATCTACTACCCAACCATCGTTCCCCAAAATATCGTAACACTCGATCAACTCAGACGGCCGCGGCGATCAAATTTCCAAGCTTCGTTAAAACTAGGGTTCTAAGAAGAATCCTACTGCTGCAACTTCCACGATGAAATGCACCGCACCCCAATATTTTTCCTAGCATCTATGATCGCTCTTCCATCACCCAGAAGAGCCTCGACCTCTCCAGTTACACAGATCGTCAGAAATACCCCAAAAACCACTTTCCGTTCAACTTCGAACTGCACCCCACTCCTTCCACTAAAAATCACGAATCTCGTTTTAAAAATCATATTTTTCAATAGGAATTCAAGTTATATACCTGAATTCGTAAATCATGAAGTTCGAAATTTGGCTTATTTAAAGTTAACTCTAACTTCTTGATTTTCCAGAGAAGATTAAAAGTTGTTTTTAACTTATATAAATTTTAAAACTTAGCTTATATTTTAACAACCAAAGTTTGTTTAAACACTTAAGCCTAACAGAGATCAGAGAGAGAGAGAAGTCGAAATTCTTAAACTAAGTTTTAAGATCTGGAATGAATGAACAAAAGCAAGCTTTGTTCTGTTTCCAGACATGCAGAGGAAAATATTCATTTTTGTATAAATACAACCATATTTCACAGCTTCACTTCAACATAAATCACTACATCCATTTTATGGATCAGATCAAAGAAGTTGCTCACCTGTCATATGGAGAACAGAGCACCTTATTGTTGAAGTAGTTTGAATTTAGAAAACTGGAAAGTGTTTTTAACCTTGATCTTCAAATCATCTTGCTCCACTGTTATATTGACTTGTTTGATGATGTTGAATGCTTGTTTATATTTTAAATGAAAGCTTCATCTCAGTTTTACTTAACTTCGAATGAATGAGACTGAGATGAAAAGGCTTGATAAAAGAATAAGTTTACAAGTGATAAAGCTTGTACAGGTAATCATATTTTGGTTGTACAAAGTTTATATTTTCTTTTTCTTCAATTGGAGGCTGATGATAATTTGTTGTGTGTACTTGAGGATGCAAACATTAAATGCTAATGTACCTTTATACTTATTCTTGTACATGAATACACATCTCTTTGCTTTGTATTACTTTAACTCAGCTGTACATATATATTTTACTTTCGTCAATGTTATTTCACTTGCCTGCATTTCGGCTGAGATGATGTTTGTTCATACTTACCTTTTATTTGCTTGTACTTCTTGGTTTCTTATACAAGTTAATTCATACTTATCTACTTGTATTTGTATTTGAATGTATATGTTTGTTTTATTTCGTGAGGCTTGTACATATATTTTTATTAGTATGTCTAGTTTCTTAAATCCTATCACTTTGCAATATAAATGAATTAAATGTTGTTATATTTCTAACAATTGTATTTACTTATTTGAATGTAAGTTGTTTCCCTTTTGTTTTTCTCATTTTGATTACTTTTTAAAATACAAGTGAACTTCGAATTTTCATTAAATCTTTCTTTATTATTTTTATTTGTTTTATACTCACTTAATTAAATCATACTTAAATGTATTTTATTATAACATACATTTTAAAATTTTATTTTCTATTTAAAGTCTAATTATCAACATTCACCTAATATTTATTGTCATATATCTATTTTATAAACTCAAACCATTTTTTAACCATCAATTTAAAATATATATATTAAATTTGCTCGTATATACTTAAAGATATATATACATTAAATAGACATACACATATACTCACATATACACTATTTATAATATTTTAACCTCAAATGATTTATACAGAATATACTTGGATATCGGGGAAACTCGCTCCATTTAATCAATTTAATTTCACAATTTTTTATTCAAAAATTTATTTAATTGTCAATTTAATTCATAAATTCAATAAATTATTAATTTAAATAAATTTAAATTTCAGGGTCGTTACAAATTTCCCCCCTTAAAAGAATTTCGTCCTCGAAATTCGCAGGCACGAAAACAAAGACAGAGATAGACAGATTCGATCTCTTATAATTCCTCGAACACAAGATACGGTTTCCGAATACAAGTAGGAATATCTCAGAATACATACCAATTTGTCCCTCTTCGGACTTCGGTATTCAAAAGAAATTTCAATAGAATTTCAAATTTGATTTTAAACGAAATCGTTTTATCGATTAAATTCAAATTTTAGCTTCATATCCTATTAATCAATTTACCTCAAATTAAAATTTTCAATTTCAAATTCATTAAGGTTTAAATCAACAAGCTGATAAGGAAACGAGGAAGATACGAAGTAATTTCTTTCTACAACTTCGTCTTGTAGCTGGTACGAAAGAATCAAAAGAATTTGGAAACGAATCAAAGAAGATTGATAAGAAAGAGATTGTTTCCACTGTTGCAGGGTATTGACCATTTATAGTCGTATTTCCCTGTCCCCTATCTCGTCTTCTTCTTGCACTCATACTCACTATCGGTGGATAGCAAGAGAATTTACTGAGACGTTCAAACTGATATCTTAGGGATACACTCATTCTAGAGTTTACTCCACTCTATCTCTAACGAGCTACTTAACGTGTTATACTCCTGAGCTAAAGTTCAACCTTAGCTCTGATACCAAATGTAACGATACGGATTTTGCCCGCTCGAAAATCGACATCCATACTTTACATCGTACTCGAATGCCGTAGATTCGACCGTTCAAATCCGAGTCGCCGGAGCTTATAACACAGTTAAGTATAACAACACAGCGGAATAAAAAGAATAATACATTGATATACAATATCTGATACAACAGAATGATACAATGAATATCAATATACATCAGAGATATGATACAACAAATAGCAGCGGAAAAGAAAACGATAACATCAGTAGCGGATAATCTCCAAGATAGTCTTCAAAAGAGAACTCCAGTAGTAGCTCGAACTCCCAATAACGAGGCACAAAGATAAGCAAGTGCAGTCCGATCCAAAGACTGAACTAGCTCCAGATAATCTACTAAATCTGAATATCTGAAAAACCAAACTCTAGACTGCTCGTGTAGAAAAATTATGAGCACCCAGAGTTTAGGAAATGAACAATAAACTCCGGATCAGTCATGGGACTGGTGTGAGCAACAAAAACAGTTTATCTTTAAACAACAGCAAAAGAATTTTAAACATTGAAATCCGCAATGCTTTTGGAAAATGAAACTACCATAAGACCTCCCACCACACACACAATGCAAACGCAGAATTGGAGGAGATTTCTTCTTATGATAGTCAAAGATGCTTACTACGCAAATCAAATCATTTGATATTATTATTAGTGCATAGTGTAGAAAACATTTCGAAAGTATAATATTAATCTTAGCCAACATACGACCAGTATCGTATGCCTACTATAGCTACCATCTAAACAGTGGTGACCACCGTACGTAAATGGCAGGTTCTACAACTAATACCGTACAAAGTTCGTATTGGAAGATGGATTTCCAACAAATGGTCAGGCTAAGGAACTTCCTATCCACGATGGGTACGTCCCTGGAATAGACGACCCGAGAACCTAACCGGATCTCTGCCAACACAAGGCCGGGTTACCTCTGCAAAAATAGGTAACTACTGACACGCGTATGCCATCCCCCGATCGTCACCGATCTTCCCGAGGATCCCCGATTTCCAACAAACCACATAGTAAAAATAATGCAGTAACCACAGAGGTTAAGTATCTGGGCTCCATACCATGATACCACCTTTATCCAGAAGGAATGACATACACTAAGGGGCGCTACTCCCTAGAACCTTGCTGCATCCTTCCTGTTTCGACCATTTCCGGGGTGTGAGGCTCGACGAAGTCTCGTCCACAAAGCTACGCTTTCTACAAAGCCATGCTTCGGGTCAAACAAATGATCAACCTATGATCACAAAGATATAAGATCAAATAAATGATCATATCACAAATGATCAAACACTGATCATTTCACAGCAACACTCAGCATGCCACATTACCAAATTGGGATATATCGCTGATAAATTTCAACTACATAACCTCTGAGCTCGTACGTCTCAGAGAAGGGTGTTAAGCTAAGAGAATAAATTCTCCGCCACCAAACAGAAATGTATTTGAAAGAAATCGGCTTTATATCTCAAAGTGTAATGTCAGACATGTATCCATATAAGTCTGTTCCGGGTTCGAACAGAACCGAAGGCACTTCTCACGAAGCCCTTGCAAATCCGGATAATTTTCAAATCACGTCTAGACTTCCCGTCACAAAGGAGTGATATAAATCTCTATACCGGGAGCTACCCAGTGCAGAGACATTCGATAGGTTGTCCTTTCATTTTCGAAAATATCCGGTCTTCAACGCCGATCTTCAAGTGCGATCCATATACGACGTATCACTATTCGGAATGGGTTATACGACCCAAAGGTCCTTTCCCGGCTAACCCGAATAGTGAGCGAAATATTTTAAAGATATATGGATATTGGGATTTCAATTAAGTCACAACTTATTACCCAAACTTTCTTTTCAAATGGTTTAACAAATTACCATTTTAATCTTTTTAAACAAAAAGATTCAATTCACAAAGTTCAACTGAATTTCACAGATTCATTTACAGATTTTCCAAATCGATTTCCATTTCAATTTAATTAATTCATTAAATCTTTAAATCAAAGATTTAACAAATAGCTTTCAAAACAATTTCATTTCAAATGGTTTAACAAAACATCATTTTAAATCTATTAAAAATAAACAGATTTAATTCATAGTTTTCAAAAACAATTTCATTCAAAACTTGGAAAATCCATTTTTCAATTAAATCTTGAAATTCCTTTACCTAAATTGGAATTTCATTTCTTATCTGAAAGCTTTTATTCTTTGAAAACAACAGTTTTCATTTTGGAAATCTGATTTATTCATACGAGTTGAAATCCTTGGGTTAAATTCAAATTCCCAAAAATTTACTTTTAAATGGTTTAAATTCATATAAACACATTTATATCATCTTTACTCCCTAGTTTCAAATCATAGGTTACAATTTCAAAATTGAATTCAAATTTAAATCAAATTATTTAAATTTTCGAAACTCGGTTAAGTTATTCAAAATAACTTTTATCTTTGAAAATCCATTTCAAAAGCTTTTTACTTTAAACCCCGAATTTCCAATTTCAAAATCAATTGAAATTAAAATTTCAATTTCAAAAACATCAAATTTAAATTATCTGTGACTTAACCGATTTCCACGTGAAATCCATATTTGTGTGTGTATAAGTGTAGTCCAGGGGTTTCACACACAATAGTGCAACATCAATCATCACAGATATATCGATAAGCGATATAATCGATAACGCTTATCTTCATTCACAGATCACAGATATAATAAACTCATCGGTCACAAAGATTCACAATTACAATTCGATGTGGGTTTCGGATAACCAACTGGAATCCGACTCCCTGTCGCATCGAAATTCAAGTGTCGTTTTACGGGCAAAAAAGAGGTTTCATATTAATATAACAATATATCACAGAAACAGAAATCACAGATCATGACATAAATCAGGACGTATCACAAAGCATCATATATCAGGGATATCAACCAATTCAATAGAATTTAAACATTCATAGGTATGATCAATCTAATTATCTGATAAATTTAAATCAGATTAAAATTCCATGAATAATTCTTTTCACATTTATTATCAAATAAATTTCAAGTAAATGATCCTCATTAACTATTCATAATTATTTAATGACTATTCTTAAGTAATTAAACTCAATTTAATTAACCTTTAAATCATATATTTAATCACTAATTATTTAATTAATTCAAGTTTTTAACCGTAACTTAATTACCCCTTAATTTCTTGATTAACTAATATTTAACTATTAGTTTAAAAATCTAATTTATTCAAATTAATGATCTTAACTCCAATTTAATTATTTCTAATTAATTTACTTAAAACTTAATTAACGAGTTTAAAACTCATAATTACTTAATTAATCCAGTCATTAATTAAATTATCAATCTATTTAATTTACTTAATAATTTAATGAATCCAATCACTAAATTCCACTTACAGATTTTAAACTAAATTTCTTTTAAAATTTTCAAATTATTAAAGTATACTTTACTTTTAAACTTATTTACGTCATTTAAAATTATATACTAATTTATTTTCAAAACCTAAGATTCAAACTCAGTTTAAATTCAGATTTAAAATTCAAATCAAACTTGGTTTAAATTCTATTTCAAATTTTATCTTAAATTCAAAAATCCAGAACTGCCAAGCTTTATTTTTCTCAAAAGCCTGGAACCATCATACTCGAACGAACAAAACTGCTTCGAGACTTCTCCTACCCTTCTTCGAGTCATCACCATAAAAACTCGAGTAACCCAGGCGAAACTATTTCTTCCCCGAATCAAACTACTGACACCCCCATACATGCGTGCACATGCACCAGTGATGCCGCCACTTCCGATCGTCCACGACAACCTCCTCAGATCGGCGATCATCCACCTACACATCCTCGATCCTCAAAACATCCAAAACAGCTCAAAATCAAAATCGACCTTCCTGGCACAAAACTGGAACCACCATCGATCTGAAAACTCTCGCTGTTCTCCCAACCTCGACCACCAGACGTTCTGTCACTCCGACCTCGACTTCATCTACTACCCAACCATCGTTCCCCAAAATATCGTAACACTCGATCAACTCAGACGGCCGCGGCGATCAAATTTCCAAGCTTCGTTAAAACTAGGGTTCTAAGAAGAATCCTACTGCTGCAACTTCCACGATGAAATGCACCGCACCCCAATATTTTTCCTAGCATCTATGATCGCTCTTCCATCACCCAGAAGAGCCTCGACCTCTCCAGTTACACAGATCGTCAGAAATACCCCAAAAACCACTTTCCGTTCAACTTCAAACTGCACCCCACTCCTTCCACTAAAAATCACGAATCTCGTTTTAAAAATCATATTTTTCAATAGGAATTCAAGTTATATACCTGAATTCGTAAATCATGAAGTTCGAAATTTGGCTTATTTAAAGTTAACTCTAACTTCTTGATTTTCCAGAGAAGATTAAAAGTTGTTTTTAACTTATATAAATTTTAAAACTTAGCTTATATTTTAACAACCAAAGTTTGTTTAAACACTTAAGCCTAACAGAGATCAGAGAGAGAGAGAAGTCGAAATTCTTAAACTAAGTTTTAAGATCTGGAATGAATGAACAAAAGCAAGCTTTGTTCTGTTTCCAGACATGCAGAGGAAAATATTCATTTTTGTATAAATACAACCATATTTCACAGCTTCACTTCAACATAAATCACTACATCCATTTTATGGATCAGATCAAAGAAGTTGCTCACCTGTCATATGGAGAACAGAGCACCTTATTGTTGAAGTAGTTTGAATTTAGAAAACTGGAAAGTGTTTTTAACCTTGATCTTCAAATCATCTTGCTCCACTGTTATATTGACTTGTTTGATGATGTTGAATGCTTGTTTATATTTTAAATGAAAGCTTCATCTCAGTTTTACTTAACTTCGAATGAATGAGACTGAGATGAAAAGGCTTGATAAAAGAATAAGTTTACAAGTGATAAAGCTTGTACAGGTAATCATATTTTGGTTGTACAAAGTTTATATTTTCTTTTTCTTCAATTGGAGGCTGATGATAATTTGTTGTGTGTACTTGAGGATGCAAACATTAAATGCTAATGTACCTTTATACTTATTCTTGTACATGAATACACATCTCTTTGCTTTGTATTACTTTAACTCAGCTGTACATATATATTTTACTTTCGTCAATGTTATTTCACTTGCCTGCATTTCGGCTGAGATGATGTTTGTTCATACTTACCTTTTATTTGCTTGTACTTCTTGGTTTCTTATACAAGTTAATTCATACTTATCTACTTGTATTTGTATTTGAATGTATATGTTTGTTTTATTTCGTGAGGCTTGTACATATATTTTTATTAGTATGTCTAGTTTCTTAAATCCTATCACTTTGCAATATAAATGAATTAAATGTTGTTATATTTCTAACAATTGTATTTACTTATTTGAATGTAAGTTGTTTCCCTTTTGTTTTTCTCATTTTGATTACTTTTTAAAATACAAGTGAACTTCGAATTTTCATTAAATCTTTCTTTATTATTTTTATTTGTTTTATACTCACTTAATTAAATCATACTTAAATGTATTTTATTATAACATACATTTTAAAATTTTATTTTCTATTTAAAGTCTAATTATCAACATTCACCTAATATTTATTGTCATATATCTATTTTATAAACTCAAACCATTTTTTAACCATCAATTTAAAATATATATATTAAATTTGCTCGTATATACTTAAAGATATATATACATTAAATAGACATACACATATACTCACATATACACTATTTATAATATTTTAACCTCAAATGATTTATACAGAATATACTTGGATATCGGGGAAACTCGCTCCATTTAATCAATTTAATTTCACAATTTTTTATTCAAAAATTTATTTAATTGTCAATTTAATTCATAAATTCAATAAATTATTAATTTAAATAAATTTAAATTTCAGGGTCGTTACAGTATGAATAGTAAATTTCTGTAACCATCTCTGTTTCTAAATTCCAAAAATTTTAAAACTTAGTTCAAACTACAAATTTCTTCCTACTCTAATCTTCTTTAGGCTTAAGAAATTAAAAACAAAGTTGTTGTTTAAAACTTAACTAAACTTTTTAAAATAGTTGCGAGAATTTTAGCTAGAAAACATTATCTGGAAAATTTAAAAACACAGAGAACTTGAGAAAAAGTTAAAAACCAAACATTGAAATTTGGTGATACAAATATATATCTGGAATAGTAGATGGGAGATAGGATTTTTAAGATCAAGCTTAAATTATTTAATGAAGTAGTGAATGTGATACTTAGAGATGTTTGAAAAGTGGGTATTTGAGGTCCTCTGGTGATCTGGTGGGTCTAGGAAGTTGTCGTACTTTCTGGAGATGGTAGGACGAGCGGGGACTTCGACAAAATTGTCCGATGGTGATATATGTTAGAGGGGAGGTGGCGATTGTCATTCGAAGTTTTTAACCCTAGTTTCTAACGGGGATGGGTTTTTGTCTCGCGCGCATCCTCTGGTTGATCGAGTTCAACCGGGCTTAGGGGGATGGAAGGGGGTGAGCTGACGTAGGAGTGGCCGGAATTTCGTGACCACCGGTGGACGAGGTGGCGAGGACGAGGGGTTGTTCCAGGTTGGTCGTTTCCTTTTTTTTCATGTTCCAGGTTTGGGTTGAGTCTCGAATTTCGAATTCGAGATGAAATAGAGGGAGCTGGTGGTCGGGATGGAGTGCGGGGATGATCGTAGATGGGGAATGTCGTTGAACTTGATCGGAATCGATGGAGATTCGCTGTGCACGCGCACGATGATTTCCTAGTGGATGATGAGAAGTCTGGGTAGCAGGCAAATGGTACTCGAGTTTCTCGAGTAAATGGAAGAAATGGTCCGAGTTTTTACGTGTTTGACACGAAGCAGTATAGGGGAGGCTCGGGTTGTTTTGTGGTGTTGCCAGTTTAAGCCTGTAAGGTTTTAAGTTGTGAAATTTAAAGACAGGGTTTAAACTAAGTTTAAAACCAAAAAGAAGAGATAGGATTCAAATTTACTTTGTCTCCTAGTTTTTGATAAATATAAGTTTTATAAAAATAAAATGATTTAACAACTTTAAAAATGTTTAAGTATATTTTAAAGAGTGTTAAATTTTGCTAAGTTAAAATTTACAATTACTTTGAATCTAAAATTTTAAATGAGAATTTGATTATTAATAAGAAAATGCTTTACCTTTTAAATAAATGTAGATTTAAAGATTTGTAATTATTAAGTTAATTAAAATAAATAATTAACTAATTGGATTAATTAATGATGGGATTAATTAATTTAGTAATTAAAGTTAAATTAGTTAATTAAGGTTTGAGATAATTAATTGGTAATAAATGGATATTTAAGAATCATTAATGAAATAAGAGTTGAATTTTAATCTATGGTTATTAATTAATAAAGTAAGCAAGAATTAAATTAAGTTATATTGAATACTTAATTAATTAAATAATCAAGGATTTATTTATGAATTAGTAAGATAAAATTTAATTGTAATTAATAATAAATCTTAATTTAATTACTTTGGAAAAGTAATTTAAGAGGTGTTAATAATTAATGAAGGTGATTAACTAGAATGATTAAATAATGAATTAATATGATTAATCTTGATAATTAATTGGATTATTAATCAATTATGGATTAATTAAGTATAATTTACTTATGGAAGTAATTAAGAAATTTATTTCTCATTTTAATTAATTAAGTTTAATATAACTGGTTTAAGTTAATTAACTTGGTTTAATTAATTTAAATAACCATTCGATGATGTGATGAGTATAATTACTTAAGGAAGTAATTAATTGTGAATGATTTTAAATTGAAAGAAATTCGGGTATAATTACTTTGTATAAATTAATCAAGGGATTAATTAGAGAATAATTAATATGGAGTGATAAAACTATTTATTGAAGTAATTAAGGAAGTTAATTACTGAATGGAGTTAATCAAGGTGATTAACAATTTGTTTTAATTAAAGATAAATTGCTAAATGAAATAGTCGTAATTGGAGATCATTTAATTATTATAATTAATGATGTAATTTCGAATGATTTATTTTGAAATAATTAATAAAGGGAGGAATTCATTAATGTAATTAATTAATAAGTACTTTAATTGATTTTAGTAATTTAAAGGTTACTTTCTATATTTGGTATAAGATAATTAATTGGTAAAATAATAAAAGGATAATTACTTAAATGTAATTAAAAATAATTAATCAAGGATGATTAATTAAGATGGAAGTAGGAAATGAGTAATTAATTGACTTGTAATTAATAAATGGTTAAGTAAGCAAGGCTAATATTGATGAAGTAATTAATTTAATTTACTTTAAATTAATTAGAGATTTGTAATTAATTTAATTCATTTTAAATTAATTATAAATGGTGTGATTATTAATCCTTGTTTATATATGATGGATGACATTTATTTCCTTGATTGATTGTGATCTTAGATATGAGATGAGTGATATCTATTGTTATATGGATGCTTGTTTTAAAGTATGATAATATTGATTATCTGATGAGATATGGATTATCTGTTTATGATATTGGTGTGATTATCCATTGTTATATTGTGATTTATCTATCTGTGGTATATAGATAATTGAATTAAACTATTTTAACCTTAAAACAACTTGGCCTTAAAAGACACGTTTTGGATTTGATGAGACCGAGATCGGGTTTTCCATATTTGGAAGTCCGAAAACCACATCGATCCAAATTAACGATAGGTCGTGAATCTCAAGTGAAGATGAAGATTCAGAGTGCAAGGGTTATTGTCGTTAGCTCTAAGGGTGATTCCAAAATGAGTGTAACGAGATAATGCCTTCGGTTTCGTTCGAACCCGGAACGAACTTGTATGGATTGAATGCTTTCAGAACATCGTCAGGTGGACGATGAGCATTCTAAGAGATGTGTTCTCTAAAGGTAATCGTAGCCTCAAGCCTCATCAACCGGGAATGGCTAAAACAGGGGAGGTGCAGCAAGGTTAGTGGGTAGCACCCAAGTAGGACGAGATTACCCCTGTCTAGATGTCCCTTATTTTTGGCTTTGTGTGCGGTTGATCATGACAACCGTGGGGTGTCTTGTCCGGGAATTATCCAGTAATGGATGTTCTGGCCTTGTGTTGCAGGGGAGCAGGCGTACTCCTCGGTACGGTGATCTAGGCCACGTACTGTGACGAGCGGTACCCCAGTAGCCCAGCCATTGTATGGAATCCAATATCCAATAAGCGCCATACGTATTAGTTGTGCCCAACTATGTTGGAATGTGAGATGTAAGCATTTCAGCTATTTCTGTATTTTACTTGAAAACCCTAGACATTATTATAATATCACTGGATTTCCTATTGAACTGTTTTGGTTAGCGTAAGGTAAAAACTTTTCCATGTTTATGTGTGGGAAGTCTTACGTGATACCTTTTGTTTCAAATGATTTATAAAGTTAAGCAACTTTAACCGTTTACTCATACCAGACCCATGTCTGACCCGGAGTTTATTTCTGTTTTTCATAAACTCTCGGGTACCCAAATTTTTATGGGTAGCCAAGGGATTCAGGTTAGCTTTGACGAATTCTGGAGGAGCAATGGAGCAGGAGGCTTCAGCGTATAGATATATATATTGGTTCCGCTGTGTTAGTGTTTATTCTGTATTTCTGCTGTGTTGTATCTCTGTGATGTGTGAGTTGTATTAACTAGACATGTGTTATAACTGTGTAGTATGTGTTGTATTATCTGTGTGACTCTGATGTATATGATATTATGTATTGTTTTAGGTGATATATTATATTTTATTCGTTCCGCTGTTGAGATTCTGATGTTGTTTCTTCTTCTTCTCTATCTTTTCTACTTTCTCACCTCTTTCTTTCTTAAAAACGATACGATTTACTAGGCATAGGAAGTCGGGTCGTGACAGTTGGTATCAGAGCATTAGGTTGAGCGAATACCTAGGCTCTGGAGTGGCGTCTATCTTGAGAGAGCGTACTTGTAGTTTTTATCTATATATATATATATATCTATTTCTACCTATCTGTTGGGTTACCTGTTCGGGTTTTCCAATATTAGTTATAAAGGTAGATAGGGTAGTGGTGTGTATAACACGACTACCAATGGTTGGAGTTTGTTGAGATTGGAAGTGTATCTACCGAGACGGTATTGGGTCTACAGTCTTTCTCGAGTAAGCTTTGTTGATGTAAGGATTTCATTGATCCCTGAAAGTAACCTGTTAAGGTTTGGAGTTTATCTTTGAAGTGTAAGTTGGATGAGCTAGAGTTTGGATATGTTGGTTGGACAGAAGCTAGTGATGGTATCTTTATATCTCAGGGATTAGTAGCTGTGCGATGAGACATAGTGACTAGGGATGTTTCCGAAGATGTTTCTTTGGAACAAGTTTAAAGAAGTGTGTCTACTTCGGTGATGTGGCTGAGTGCAGCAGGATGTTTCTGTTTGGTTTGAAGTTCGAGATTCTCGAAGAGCTTTGGATTTGGAATTCCTTGGCATTGGTGTCAACAGTGTAGCTCGGAGTGTTCTGTGTGTTGGCAAGGAAGCTTTCTAGCTTAGCAGTGGAATTCAGAAGCAGCAGAGTGGTTCCGTTTCTTCGTTGGATTGGCTAGTTAAGTGTAAGCTGTTTTGTTTGGTAAAGAGAGAACAAGTTTTCTTTGGATATTAGATTGGGTTGATCGAAAAAGTGACATGCGATAGTCTGAGCATTCTCTTGGTTTGTCAGAGATTTTTCTGGATGTCTTCAGGAAGTCAGAGTTTTGTTAGCATCTGGAAATTGAATTTGGTATCGACGGGATTCCAGAAGTGGTACCGATGGTCCAACTTAGTAGTAGTATGGTTTTTGGAGGAAGAATTTAGTGAAGCAGCTCAGGTATTGGAGGAACTGCTAAGTTTTATTTTTGGATCTGTTGAACCATATTTTTGGAAAGTGTTTTTTTCCAGACTTTGCTTATGTTCGTCATCGGCATTTTCATCTGCTCAGTCAGAGTTGCGCAGTGGAAGCATGGTGGCAGCTGTTTTAGGGTGAAAGCAACTGGAAGTTGCAGTGTTTTGGATTAGAGAGTTTTTATAGGAAATTTTTCTGGATCTTAAGGTCAGTTTGAAGTGCATCTGTTTTATCTTTTCCAGATGTGAGGAGTGAGATCTGTTCTGATTCTGGAGTAGAATGGAGTTCTGAGTTTGGTTGATCTTGGAAAGATCAATTTGTTGGATTGTTTTGGTTCGTGTTGTTCTAAGGGCATCAGCGAAGGATGAGCTGATCAGTAAGGATGTAGGCGACCTAGGATCGTCCAAAGAATTTTGTGGATAAGAATCGGAGATTTGATTTTTGGATAAGTGTTTGATCTTCAGGATTGAATTATCAGTTTGGATAACGGGGATTCGATGTATTTCACGTATCTCTGAGGGAGTACGTGTATGAGTAATCTCTGGTTATAGAACCAGCAGTTCGGGAGTTTTGGATGTTGAGTCGTACTTGTTTATAGTCTGATATCCTATTTTGTTCGTAGATCTAGTTGGGTGTAGCTTAGTAGTATTGATTGTTTGGATTTTATAGAGCGAGTAACCCAGTATTTATACTCGGGGAAACTCGAGGAAATTCTATCCAGTATTTTGTCTGGATAGTTAGATTTGTTTGTTTGGATGTTTGATTGCTATGGTTGTTAGTATATATTGATGATTTATGTTTGTTTTAAAAAAAATTAAATCATTAATGGGATTATTAAATTACCTTTGTTTTAAATTTCGGGGACGAAATTCTTTTAAGGGGGGAGGAATGTGATGTCCCGGAAATTTTGAACAATATCAATTTAATAATCTATATTAAATATTAAATTGATATGATGATAATTGTTAATAAGAGATGAATTGACTTGATAATTTTCTATTAGATGAATATTTAACTGATAATTTATCTTTTAAAAGCTAATAGATTGTTTTCTATTTATTTATATATATCTGTATATATTGTAAATAGTTAAAGTCTGTTTTAAATTTAATAAATAAGGATATGTTTTCAAACTCTAATCTTTTTGGTAATTTGGAAATTTGATTTAATTCAATATTTTATAAATAATCATATATCTTTAATATACTTAAGATTTAAGTTAAAATTGTTTAAATGATTTTAGCTTAGATTTAAATTAAACAAAGGATTGTTTTGTTTTTAGCTTGATAAAAATAAGTAATAAAGTAATAATTTCTTTTATGATTTTTTTAATGTAATAATGAGCCTTATTTATAATCTAATGTCTATACAAGTAGATTTTTATTATAAATAAAATTTGTATATATATTTTTTTGAAAGAAATTATGGTTTTTAAATTTATGTAAATTTCTAAAATAATATATATATATATATAATAAAATATAACTTATAAATATTTAAAGTAAGTATAGAGTAATAATAGGTCACCTATATATTTGATAGTTGAGTCTTAAAACAAAAATAAACACATTTATATTAGAAATTAATATGCAAGCTAACAACAACAATAACCATAACAAAACTTTAAATTAAAACTTTGGTAAATATACTTGCAGGCATTGAGATCTCACTAGTACTAAAATATAAAGTAAAAAAAAAAACTTAAGTAAAATTTTATACTCTAACAAAATATATGTGCAGGCTTGAAATTATACAAGTACTAAGATAGGAAGTAAAGCTTAAGCAAGAAATTATTATACCCTATAGCAAAAACATAAGTACCTGGTAATAAGGTAAGGCAGGAAACTCACTTCAGTATATACAAATATAAATGGGGAAGTATGCTAAGCTTCTAGTCAACAAATATAAACATATGTAAGATTTTAAGTACATACCAAATTGGATTGTAGGAGAAGCAAGTGAATAAAAATATCTATGTACAAAAGTACATTAGCATTTAATGCTTTTTATCCTAGCACCAAAACAAGGTTTGTTCGAAATGTTTTCAGCCCACAAAGCAAAATAAAAATCTCTGATTGTTGTGTACTTGTAATAAATAATTCTCTTTACTTGGTTATTTATCAACCTACCTCATTCCATTTCGTATACAAAGCCAAGCAATTCCAGTTTCTTAAAGTTTAAACAAATACAAAATCTAAGGAAAGAAAGAATGGAAAAATTATACAAACCTGAAAACAACTAGAAGGCCAAATACTTCAGTTTCAAGATTTCCAGCATTCTTGTTCAAATTCAAAGCTATTTCAAAGTTATCAGGAATTAAGTCAAACAAAAGTATGCAAGTTTTCAGATGTCAGTTTTCAAGCTTTCCTATTTTCTAGCAAAAATATCAAGCCTTCTGTTTTAGAAACTGGTGAGTAAACTTTTAAACTAAAATTTAAATAAATATGGAAATCTCTGCGCTTATATTTGTTATATGTTTATATGTATGTGCAAGTTCTTTGTGAATCTATGATATGTGCATATCTGTTTTTATAAATTTCTCTGATTTTGTTCAAGACTCTGTCTTTAACCTTTTAACATGAGATGCCTTCAGTTTGATGCAGATGACCTATGGTTGAAGTAACTTGTGAAGTATGTATGTTGAAATGTGTTGATATGATGATTTTTAAACTCTGGAAACAAGTGTGTATGAATAGTAAATTTCTGTAACCATCTCTGTTTCTAAATTCCAGAAATTTTAAAACTTAGTTCAAACTACAAATTTCTTCCTACTCTAATCTTCTTTAGGCTTAAGAAATTAAAAACAAAGTTGTTGTTTAAAACTTAACTAAACTTTTAAAAATAGTTGCGAGAATTTTAGCTAGAAAACATTATCTGGAAAATTTAAAAACACAGAGAACTTGAGAAAAAGTTAAAAACCAAACATTGAAATTTGGTGATACAAATATATATCTGGAATAGTAGATGGGAGATAGGATTTTTAAGATCAAGCTTAAATTATTTAATGAAGTAGTGAATGTGATACTTAGAGATGTCTGAAAAGTGGGTATTTGAGGTCCTCTGGTGATCTGGTGGGTCTAGGAAGTTGTCGTACTTTCTGGAGATGGTAGGACGAGCGGGGACTTCGACAAAATTGTCCGATGGTGATATATGTTAGAGGGGAGGTGGCGATTGTCATTCGAAGTTTTTAACCCTAGTTTCTAACGGGGATGGGTTTTTGTCTCGCGCGCATCCTCTAGTTGATCGAGTTCAACCGGGCTTAGGGGGATGGAAGGGGGTGAGCTGACGTAGGAGTGGCCGGAATTTCGTGACCACCGGTGGACGAGGTGGCGAGGACGAGGGGTTGTTCTAGGTTGGTCGTTTCCTTTTTTTCTTGTTCCAGGTTTGGGCTGAGTCTCGAATTTCGAATTCGAGATGAAATAGAGGGAGCTGGTGGTCGGGATGGAGTGCGGGGATGA
Organism: Allium fistulosum; assembly: GCA_030737815.1. NCBI lineage: Eukaryota > Viridiplantae > Streptophyta > Magnoliopsida > Asparagales > Amaryllidaceae > Allium > Allium fistulosum. The sequence goes on from CM060907.1 coordinate 861,234,503, forward strand.
TCGTAGATGGGGAATGTCGTTGAACTCGATCGGAATCGATCGAGATTCGTTGTGCACGCGCACGGTGATTTCCTGGTGGATGATGAGAAGTCTGGGTAGCAGGCAAATGGTACTCGAGTTTCTCGAGTAAATGGAAGAAATGGTACGAGTTTTTACGTGTTTGACACGAAGCAGTATAGGGGAGGCTCGGGTTGTTTTATGGTGTTGCCAGTTTAAGCCTGTAAGGTTTTAAGTTGTGAAATTTAAAGACAGGGTTTAAACTAAGTTTAAAACCAAAAAGAAGAGATAGGATTCAAATTTACTTTGTCTCCTAGTTTTTGATAAATATAAGTTTTATAAAAATAAAATGATTTAACAACTTTAAAAATGTTTAAGTATATTTTAAAGAGTGTTAAATTTTGCTAAGTTAAAATTTACAATTACTTTGAATCTAAAATTTTAAATGAGAATTTGATTATTAATAAGAAAATGCTTTACCTTTTAAATAAATGTAGATTTAAAGATTTGTAATTATTAAGTTAATTAAAATAAATAATTAACTAATTGGATTAATTAATGATGGGATTAATTAATTTAGTAATTAAAGTTAAATTAGTTAATTAAGGTTTGAGATAATTAATTGGTAATAAATGGATATTTAAGAATCATTAATGAAATAAGAGTTGAATTTTAATCTATGGTTATTAATTAATAAAGTAAGCAAGAATTAAATTAAGTTATATTGAATACTTAATTAATTAAATAATCAAGGATTTATTTATGAATTAGTAAGATAAAATTTAATTGTAATTAATAATAAATCTTAATTTAATTACTTTGGAAAAGTAATTTAAGAGGTGTTAATAATTAATGAAGGTGATTAACTAGAATGATTAAATAATGAATTAATATGATTAATCTTGATAATTAATTGGATTATTAATCAATTATGGATTAATTAAGTATAATTTACTTATGGAAGTAATTAAGAAATTTATTTCTCATTTTAATTAATTAAGTTTAATATAACTGGTTTAAGTTAATTAACTTGGTTTAATTAATTTAAATAACCATTCGATGATGTGATGAGTATAATTACTTAAGGAAGTAATTAATTGTGAATGATTTTAAATTGAAAGAAATTTGGGTATAATTACTTTGTATAAATTAATCAAGGGATTAATTAGAGAATAATTAATATGGAGTGATAAAACTATTTATTGAAGTAATTAAGGAAGTTAATTACTGAATGGAGTTAATCAAGGTGATTAACAATTTGTTTTAATTAAAGATAAATTGCTAAATGAAATAGTTGTAATTGGAGATCATTTAATTATTATAATTAATGATGTAATTTCGAATGATTTATTTTGAAATAATTAATAAAGGGAGGAATTCATTAATGTAATTAATTAATAAGTACTGTAATTGATTTTAGTAATTTGAAGGTTACTTTCTATATTTGGTATAAGATAATTAATTGGTAAAATAATAAAAGGATAATTACTTAAATGTAATTAAAAATAATTACTCGAGGATGATTAATTAAGATGGAAGTAGGAAATGAGTAATTAATTGACTTGTAATTAATAAATGGTTAAGTAAGCAAGGTTAATATTGATGAAGTAATTAATTTGATTTACTTTAAATTAATTAGAGATTTGTAATTAATTTAATTCATTTTAAATTAATTATAAATGGTGTGATTATTAATCCTTGTTTATATATGATGGATGACATTTATTTCCTTGATTGATTGTGATCTCAGATATGAGATGAGTGATATCTATTGTTATATGGATGCTTGTTTTAAAGTATGATAATATTGATTATCTGATGAGATATGGATTATCTGTTTATGATATTGGTGTGATTATCCATTGTTATATTGTGATTTATCTATCTGTGGTATATAGAAAATTGAATTAAACTATTTTAACTTTAAAACAACTTGGCCTTAAAAGACACGTTTTGGATTTGATGAGATCGGGATCGGGTTTTCCATATTTGGAAGTCCGAAAACCACATCGATCCAAATTAACGATAGGTCATGAATCTCAAGTGAAGATGAAGATTCAGAGTGCAAGGGTTATTTTCGTTAACTCTGAGGGTGATTCCAAAATGAGTGTAACGAGATAATGCCTTCGGTTTCGTTCGAACCCGGAACGAACTTGTATGGATTGAATGCTTTCAGAACATCGTCAGGTGGACGATGAGCATTCTAAGAGATGTGTTCTCTAAAGGTAATCATAGCCTCAAGCCTCATCAACCGGGAATGGCTAAAACAGGGGAGGTGCAGCAAGGTTAGTGGGTAGAACCCAAGTAGGATGAGATTACCCCTGTCTAGATGTCCCTTATTTTCGGCTTTGTGTGCGGTTGATCATGACAACCGTGGGGTGTCTTATCCGGGAATTATCCAGTAAGGGATGTTCCGGCCTTGTGTTGCAGGGGAGCGGGCGTACTCCTCGGTACGGTGATCTAGGCCACGTACTGTGACGGGCGGTACCCCAGTAGCCCAGCCATTGTATGGAATCCAATCTCCAATAAGCGCCGTACGTATTAGTTGTGCCTAACTATGTTGGAATGTGAGATGTAAGCATTTAAGCTATTTCTGTATTTTACTTGAAAACCCTAGACATTATTATAATATCACTGGATTTCCTATTGAACTGTTTGGTTAGCGTAAGGTAAAAACTTTTCCATGTTTATGTGTGGGAAGTCTTACGTGATACCTTTTGTTTCAAATGATTTTTAAAGTTAAGCAACTTTAACCGTTTACTCATACCAGACCCATGTCTGACCCGAAGTTTATTTCTGTTTTTCATAAACTCTCGGGTACCCAAATTTTTATGGGTAGCTAAGGGATTCAGGTTAGCTTTGACGAATTCTAGAGGAGCAATGGAGCAGGAGGTTTCAGCGTATAGATATATATATTGGTTCCGCTGTGTTAGTGTTTATTCTGTATTTCCGCTGTGTTGTATCTCTGTGATGTGTGAGTTGTATTAACTAGACAGGTGTTATAACTATGTAGTATGTGTTGTATTATCTGTGTGACTCTGATGTATATGATATTATGTATTGTTTTAGGTGATATATTATATTTTATTCGTTCCGCTGTTGAGATTCTGATGTTGTTTCTTCTTCTTCTCTATCTTTTCTACTTTCTCACCTCTTTCTTTCTTAAAAACGATACGATTTCTTGGGCATAGGAAGTCGGGCGTGACAACTAGGCTGCCCGTGTAGAAATAATGGGCACCCAGAGTTTAGGAAAGAAAACAATAAACTCCGGATTAGTCATGGGACTGGTATGAGTAAACAAAAATAGTTGCATTTACAGAAACTAGATTTATAAAAGAATTTTCGGTATGCTTTTTTAAAAATGGAACTACCATAAGACCTCCCACCACACACACAATGCAAACGCAGAATTGGAGGAGATTTCTTCTTATGATAATTAAATATGCTTGGTACGAGAAATTTCTCTGATATTATTTCTAGTGCATAGTGTATAAAACCATTTTCGGAAGTATAATATCAATCCTAGCCAGCATAGGTACCATGATACTATGCCTACTTTAGCTACCACCTGAGGTGGTAGGTAATACAACTACAATCGTAAGGGGTTCGTATTGGTGAATGGATTTCCAACAATGGTCAAGCTAAGGAACTTCCTAGGCCACATGAGTACGCCTCTGGAAAGACGACCCGAGAACCTAATCGGATCTCTGCCAACACAAGGCCGGGTTACCCCTAAATGGGTAACTACTGACACGAGTATGCCATCTCCCGGTTGTAACCAACCTTTAACCAGGGCCCCAGCAACAAATCACAAAGTAAGATATATATATTTGCGACATCCACATAAGTTAAGTATCTAGGCTCCATACCATGATACCACTTCTATCCAGAAGGAAATAAACATACCCTAAGGGGCGCTACCCCCAATAACCTTGCCGCATCTTTCCTGTTTTGACCATTCCGGGGTGTGAGGTTCGACGAAGTCACGTCCACAAAGCTACGCTTTTCACAAAGCCATGCTTTGGGTCAACAGATGATCAAAGTAATTATCACAAAGATAAATGATCAAACAAATGATCATATCAAAAATGATCAAACAATGATCATCACACAACAACACTCAGCATGTCACATTACCAAATTGGGAGTATATCGTTGATAAATTTCAACTACATAAACTCTGAGCTCGTACGTCTCAGAGAAGGGTGTTAAGCTAAGAGAATAAATTCTCCGCCACCAAACAGAAATGTATTTGAAAGAAATCGGCTTTATATCTCAAAGTGTAATGTCAGACATGTAACCATACAAGTCTGTTCCAGGTTCGAACAGAACCGAAGGCACTTCCAAAGAAGTCCTTGCAATCGGGCGTCCAAAATCCCGATCGGATTCCCCATCACATATGGAGAACTCTATACCGGAGCAACTCAGTGCAGAGTCATTCGACAGGTTATCCTATCATTCTCGAAGACACCCGGTCTTCACCACCAGTCTTCAAATGCTATCCATTTCGACGTATCACTTATTCGGAATGGGTTATACGACACAAAGGTCCTCCCCCGGCTAAACCGAATAGTGAGAGTTAATTTCAAAAATAGGTGGATATGTTGTTCACAAAAATTCATAGATTCGATGTGGGTTTCAGATAACTAACTGAAATCCAAACCCCTGTCGCATCGAAGTTTAAATGCCGTTTTACGGCCAACAGGGTTTTCACATCAATATAGAACAAACACAAACACAGTGTAGTACATAGTAATCTACATTACATAGTACCACATACAGAACATAAATATGAATATAGTGCACATCAATCGTAAATCATTTTCCAATGCGGTTTAAATAAATTAACCACACAATTATTTTTATCTATTATTCCAAATCAATGATTTATTTTGATAAATTAATTCAAATTTTTATTAACTTGTTTTATTAATTATTTCTTAATTATTACTCACTAATCACTTAATTATTTATAAATTACCAAATAAATAAATCCTTAATCCTTAATTAATTACTTAATTATTTTATTTCAAATTGATTAAACACTAAATTCATAATATCTATCTTTAAATACAAATTTATTAAATCTTAAATTACTTTAGTTAATTACATTCTTAATTAACTTATACTTAAAATTAATTTTTAATTTTACATTTGCAAATCTCTTTTAATAAATTTTAAAACAAATCTTAACTTAAAACTTGTCAACGTTATTTACTTTATAAATACTGAACTTTGTTAACAAAATAACTTAAAGTAATTTAGGCTAGCCCCTAGAAAATGGACCCGAGGCAGATACCTGTTTGACTCGAAGACGTGAGTAAAGTCCAAGAAAGTCAATCCCAAAACCATCAAAGTAGAAATTCTGATAAATGTTTTTCAGATAAGATTGCCTACGCAGAGTAATACGGGGTTCGACCTACGACTTAGTGAAGGCAAGCTGGTCCAGTGGTAGCATGACCGAGCTAAGGAATGGTGCGACTCAACCAGATGAACGACTTAAGGAAGGCGAGCGACTTACGACTTAAGGGAGGCAAGAGACTTACGACTTAAGGGAGGCAAGAGACTTACGACTTAAGGGAGGCAAACGACTTACGACTTAAGGGAGGCAAGCGACTTACGACTTAAGTTTTAACTCGTGGACGACTCAACACTTTAACTCGTGAACGACTCAGCACTTTAACTCGTGCATGACTCATCGCTTTAACTCGTGAACGACTCATCACTTTAACTCGTGAATGACTCATCACTTTAACTCGTGAACGACTCATCACTTTAACTCGTGAACGACTCATCACTTTAACTCGTGAACGACTCAAGCCAGTAACTCGTGAACGACTCAAGCCTTTAACTCGTGAACGACACAAGCCTTTAACTCGTGAATGACTCAAGCCTTTAACTCGTGAACGACTCAAGCCTTGGAACGACTTATGCTCCGTGTGACTTTTCAATGCGAACGACTTACGACTTAGGCTTAACTCGTGGATGACTCAGCGTAGGCCAGAAACGACTTAAGGCCAGAAAAATCACCAAAACGCTGAAAATTGAAGTTTTTCGCCAATCCAATCCAAACCAAATGCAAACGTTGATGCAAATGCAATAGGGGATCATTCCCAACAGTCAAAGATAGATATAGGCAAGATGTGAGATCAAAAATCTCACCTTTTCCACGAAATTGATGTTGGAGAGCTTAAGAGCAAAGCAAGAATCAACCCCTAGCTCGAATCTATGTTCTTCACCTTGAATTCGGAGTTTGATGTTGAATTTACTAAAGATCTTGAGCTTGGAATTTTAATTTCTCTTTCCCTCCACCATTTTTAAAGAAGCTTGAAGTATTTGATGAAGTGATGAAGAGAAGAGGGGGTTGGGCTGAGTTAAGAAGGTGCAGTCCCAACCAAAGTCACAAGCGGGAAAAGTGACGAAAATTTCACTATCTCCAAACATATCGAAGTTTACACTCAAAAAGATCGCAAACGTCATTTTGAACTCAATGGGGGTGGTCTCGAGTCCTAATTTGACCGTATGCAAAAAGTAGCTTTTCGGACTAACATCCGACTAACGATAAAATATTTAAATAAAATATTTAAACATAAAATCGATAGATATGCGGGTTGTTACAAAAATGGACCCGAGGCAGATACCTGTTTGACTCGAGTAAAACTCTCATTCCTGTTCCCTGAGTCCCCCTTCTCTTCCTCGTACCTTACTTCTTCTTCTACTCTATCTTTCTCTTTTCTTTTTATTAGCTTAAGTTATAAACTGCAGTATAACGCACACTCACGAATGTACCCAGGTAATCGAAACATTTCCCCCCATCCTACTCGAGTTTCATTCGAGTCGAAACAACCTCCGATATCGCTGACACACCCACGCCACCGTGCACGTGCATGGTGGTTCATCGCGACTCCGATGATCACCACGATCATCGGCAAGTCAGAAATCCTATACCCACTCGAAATCAAACTTCGATTCGACCAAAAAAAAAATCGAAATCGAAAATTCACAGTTCGAACGAAATTGGCAAATATCCTTACTAACTCAAATCGCCTTGTCCACCATCGTACTGACCATCTGAGGCGCAAAAAATTCGTCCACACCTCGACAACACTCCCAGCAACCCTCCCCCAAAGCCTCGAACAACTCGATCCCGTTGTGAAGACGAACTCGACACATTGCAGTTATGAACAAAAACAGGAACTCAAACCCTAAATCCATCTCGTTCAACCCATTCTTGTTAATGAAAAATATTTCAACAATTTTTCCAACATCCCTAATGTTAAAGCATGCTTCAATATGAATTTCAATATTTATAAATGATTTGATCATCAGAAATTCATAAAAATACCATTTTTGTTCATATACAAATTTCTCTGAGAATACCACACTAAAAATCTAAATTTTTGTTTTAAAATTCATGCCTTGCAGTATCGATTCAATAAATATTCTCGAATTAATATTTTTTTTAACAATTTTTTTTATCAAAGATCAGTTGAATGCCTGTAAAACAAGGTTACAGTGAGAATAACTTACTATATGTTTAAATAACTTTGCAAAATCTTGTTTGAGAATTAAAAAAACTTGATTATTTGAAAAACCAAAGCTTGTCAGTGATTAACAGCAAATGGCCTTTAGTTTTGAAAACAAATATAATCCCTGTATAAATTTTTTTCAGAGAACACAGAGCATCACTACAATATTATCACACTGAAGCATGAACAAAGCAGTTTATAAATGAAGTTTTGAACTGGTTTAAATAGATTTAAAACTTTTTAAAGATATGTTTTACTCACTTGATTCCAGAAATAACAGAGCTGCTTTAAATTTTTGAAACAGAGAGCTTTAAATTAAGAGGCTGTAGTTTTGATCTTCAGAAATTTGTTTTCAAGCTTGAATAAAAAAAGTGATGTTGGCTTTTATTTCTTTTTTTTTCTGTTACTATCTTGGTTTTCTGATCTTTGATAATATTTGTTGAACGAATGAAATGAAGGCAATATTCCAGTATATAAAGAAAATGTGCAGAGGAAGGTATAGGTAAGTACAATATTACTTTTGCTCAACCCATGCTTTACTCGGCTGATGATGTTAATGTATGGGCTGAGGAGTAAATAGCATTTAATGCTTGCATTAATTGAAAGCATGTAACAACCATGCTGTTTGATACTTGCAGCCTATGCTGTTTGATTTTTTTTTCTTGTTTTAATTCCCTACACACTTATGTTTTAAATGTTCCTTCCTTATGCCTACATATTGAATGTATATTTCTTTCCACTTTATCTTATATATATGTATATTGACTAACTTCTAGTGTTGAACAATTTATAAACTTTGTTTGTATTATTTGGTAAGCGTATTTTGTTTTCTCTAAACAATTTCTTGCTTATTATATGTTCTTTTCTATAATAATAATTATTATTTATTTTTTTATTTAATTCCATATAACTGTGTAATATTAATATCAACAATCTTTTTTATTTCTTTTGGAATTCTCAAATTTAAATTCAAAAGTTTAAATAATTTACCAATTTTTTTTATATTCAAAATTTTTGGGATGTTACAATATCCTCTCCTTAAGAAAATTTCTTCCTCGAAATTGAAAGAGAGAGAAACGCAAACAAAGAATATACGAATTCAGAAAAAAGGAAATGACTTACAGTTTAAGCCGAGATGTCCATTCTGCAGTTGGGATATGATTTCTTCATATTATCTTCAGTCTCCCAAGTACAGTCCTTTGGATCGCCACTCCACTGAACTTTGACCAGTTTCACAACTTTATTTCTCTATCGCTTCTCATCACGATCAATAATTTTTATCGGTTCCCTTTTAACTGCCAAGTTAGGAGTGATTTCTAGATCCTACTGAGCAGCTTTTTCAATAATATCATCTGAATCGTGCACATACTTCCGAAGATTAGAAATATGAAACACATCATGCACGCCAGACAACCAGTTGGGTAGCTGTACTCGATAAGATAGAGAACCAATCCTTTCCAGAATAGGAAAAGGACCAATATAACGCGGTGCTAGCTTTCCAGTTTTCCCGAATCTCAATACACCCCGCATCGGAGATACTTTCAGAAATACAGAATCTCCAACTTGAAATTCCAAATTTCTTCTTCGGCGGTCATAATAACTCTTCTGACGACTTTGAGCAGTTATTAATTTCTTTCAAATAAAGTATACCTTCTCAGTAGCTTCTTTGATCATATCCGGTCCTAAGACGAGTCTGTCACCTGATTCAATCCAGCATGTGGGTGATCGACACGGACGACCATATAAAGCTTCGAAAGGAGCCATTTCTATACTGGCCTGATAGCTGTTATTATATGAGAATTCAACCAGATGTAAATGGTCCTCCCAAGAACCACCAAAATCATGAACGCAAGAACGTAATAGGTCTTCTAGAATTCGGTTGACCCTCTCAGTCTGTGCATCAGATTACGGGTGATAAGCAGTACTGAAATTTAATTTCGTTCCCAAAGCATCTTGGAATGCCTCCCAAAATATACTAGTGAAGATCGGGTCACGATCACTCACTATACTACTGGGAATCCCATGGAGACGAACGATTTCTTTTATGTATATACCTGCTAAGCTTGCTGCAGTCCAAGTGGATTTCACTGGAATAAAGTGAGCAGTTTTGGTTAAACGGTCCACTATAACCCAAATCGCCTCATTTCCCTTCTTAGTTCGTGGCAATCCGTCGATGAAATCCATCGATACCTGATCCCATTTCCATTTTGGTACTTCCAAAGGTTGAAGTAAACCGGCCACTTTCCTTTGATCGCTTTTGATTTGCTGACAAGTAGCACAGCGACTCACATATATCGAGATGTCTCTTTTCATTGTCTTCCACCAAAATGTTCTTTTGATATCTTGATACATTTTGTTAATTCCTGGGTGGATGCTGAATTTAGATTTGTGACATTCCTCTAGAACTTCATGTTTTAAATTCGGAATGTTAGGGACACAAATCCTGCCTTTCAGTCTTATAACTTTATTATCATCAACTTCAGAACTGGTCTCCCGGCCACCGCGTATTTTCTCATAAATTTCATGAAGAAACTTGTCCTCGTTTTGCATGCTAGCGACCTTTTCAAGGAGAGTAGGAGTAACAACAAGATGAGCAAGAATAGCGTGCTTTCTACTCAAAGCATCGGCAACTACATTGGCTTTTCCCAGCGTATACAGAATATCTAGGTCATAAGATGCCAGAAATTCCAACCAACGTTGTTGTCGCAGATTCAGATCCTTCTGGGTAAAGAGATATTTCAAGGATTTATGGTCGGTGAATAATTCAATTTTTTCACCTAAAACAATGAGAGTTTATTAAGTATATTTATTTAGTTAATTTCATAAATTGTTAAGAAAGCTGAAAAGATTCTTACCCAGAAGATAGTGTCGCCAGATTTTTAAAGCTAAAACAGCAGCCAAAAGCTCCAAATCATGTGTTGGGTAGTTTTTCTCGTGCGGACGTAATTGTCTACTCGCGTAGGCAACTACCTTCCCATTCTGCATTAATACTACACCTACCCCATCACCACACGCATCAGTATAGACAGATAAGCCTTGGTTCCCGTTAATAATAACGAGAACAAGAGCAGTAGTCAATCTCTTTTTCAATTCCTGGAAAGCTTCATCACATCTTGGAGTCCAAACGAATTTAGCATTCTTCATTGTTAGCTTAGTCAATAGGCTAGCCAACTTAGAAAAATCCTGTACAAACTTTCTATAATATCCCGCTAAACCCAGAAAACTTCGAACTTCTCTAGGAGTAGTGGGTTGCTTCCAGTCCAGAATTGCAGAAATCTTGCTTGGTTCAATAGAAATTCCTTCTTCATTAATAATATGACATTTATCCTTAATATCTCCAAAACAATTCTAAGATGTTCAGCATGCTCCTCTTCAGTTTTGGAGTAGATCAAGATATCACCAATTAATACAAGGACGTATTTGTTCAACACTTCTCGAAATACTCGGGTCATTAAATCCACGAAATACGCGAGAGCGTTGGTCAGTCCGAAGGGCATAACTAACCATTCGTAGAACATATCTGGACCTCTAAAAGCAGTTAAATGAACACAATCTTCAACTATTCGTAGCTGATGGAATCCCTGAGCTAAATCCATCTTAGAAAAGAATCGAGCGCCATGAAGTTGATCGAATAGATCGTCAATTCTAGGTAAAGGGAATTTGTTTTTGAGAGTTTGTTTATTGAGATCGCGGTAATCTACACACAATCTCAAAGATCCGTCCGATTTAGCTACAAATACAACGGCTGAACCCCATTCGGAAACACTAGAACGAATCAATCCTTTCTTTAGCAAATCTCGAGTTTGATTGACTAATTCAATTTTTTCCCTTGGTGCCATCCCGTGACTTGCGTGAACAACAGGACGAGCATTGGGTACTAAGTCAATTCGGAAATTTATTTCTCTGTGTGGAGGTAAGGAATTTACTTCTTCAAATACGTCAGAAAATTCCCGAACAACAAGTATAGACTGCAAACTGGGTTCAGGATATCCCAAAGTATACATCAATCTATCTCTCTTTGGACTCGGATCCTCACAAGAGATTTCAATAAAATTTCCAAAGTCCATTTTGACTAAAACTGTCCGATTATTACAATCCAATATAGCTTCGTATCTGGATAACCAGTTCATACCGAGTAAGATTTCAAATTCATTAAATTTGAGGATATAAAGGTTGATAGGAAATTGATAGTGAGCATATGAAATAGGAACTCTTACAATACAAACAAAGATTGGCAGGACCTCCAACCGGATTCTTCACGCAAATAGGATCGTCAACAAATTTAGTTTTAAGTCCCAATTCACTTACGGTTTGTTGGGAGATAAAGCTATGTGAAGCTCCCGTGTCAAATAAAACTCTAATAGTTCTATCATAAATAGTAAGGTTACCTTCCAGAACACCTTTTCCTTTATCTGCTTTCGAAGTTGAAGGGTCTTTCTTTATCGCGTAAACATTTGCCACCTGTGCTGCTTCATCATTGGGCAATCCTTAATAACATGTCCAGACTTGTGACAATTATAGCATTCTTTAACTTGCTTCTTCAGTTTTGTGCAATTGTTTGAATAATGGCCCTTCTCTTGGCAGTTATAACAAGTTATATTGCTTGCCGAATTTCCTTGATTGCTCTTCTTATCTTTGTTTTGTTGTGGCTTCTTGCCTCCAAACTTCCTTTTCTTCCAATTCTGATTATTTGAATTTCCTCCTTCCTTTGGAATCTCCTGCATATCCAGTGTAGCATACCTGTATTCCATATCAATAAGATCAGGAAAAGATTCTTTGACGTGTGCTGTCATCCTTTCGTGATACTTCTGGTTCATTCCACGGATAAACCTTTCATTTTTCTTAAGAGGCGTGTTTAACAACTCTGGACCAAAACGAGATAGTTCATTGAACTTGTTTAAGTACTCTTCAAATGTTAAGTTTTCTTGATTTAAATCCAAAAATTCTTGATACATTCTGGAAATTCCTGCCGACGGCATATAGCGCTTTACAAACACCTCCTTAAAACGATCCCAAGAAAACTCTTCCTCTGGTTCATCTATAATGACTGTTTCCCACCAGGCTGAGGCTTCTTCTTGGAGTTGCCAAGAAGCTATAAGTCTCTTCTGCTCGTCTTGCAGCTTAAGCCCTTTAAAAATTTTCTCACAAGATCTTACCCATGCTTGAGTCTCAACAATTGACTCCTTGCCGGTGAACGGTTTGCCACCAAGCTTTGCGAAATTTTTATACAAATCAGCCAGATTTGGCTGCTGCTGGATATCTATTTCTACTACTACCGCTGGAGGATCTTGATTAGGTGTTGCGGTATTCCCTTGAACCCTAGCTCTTCCTCTGCATCCGCTTATTCTTACTTATCTGAAATTAGTAAGAAAATTGATTTAGATATACGGACGAATATCTTAAGGAACATCAGAAGTAAAAAGAAATAGACTAAGGAAAATTTAGAGTTTTCAGTCTTGTCTACACTCATTCTAGGGTATACTTCACCCTATCTCTAATGAGCCATCTAATGTATTATACTCCGTAGCTAAAGTTCTTACTCAACCAGAAGCTCTGATACCAATTTGTCACGACCCAAAATTCATCATTCGAAAATAGACATCAAATACTTCACTTGTATTCGACTGCCAAAATTCAAACGTCAAATTTCAGTTCGGATGGAGCTTATAACAACAATTAGATGAATATAAAATAGTGGAACAAAATCAATATCATAAATATCATCACAGATACAACATCGTGATAAAATCCATACTTCATCAGAGTATTTAATACATATACTACAACTCCAAATACAACATCATGATAATACAACGATGATCATATATCCAAAAGTCTTCAGATGAAAGAAGTGATAACGGACTCCCAAAAGCTAAACACCTGAGATCTCCAAAAGCTCCTAAGAATATCTCCAAGATAAGAGCTCCCAAATACAGCTAACTCCAAAATACGGAAAACCTGCTACTAGGCTGCCCGTGTAGAAATAATGGGCACCCAGAGTTTAGGAAAGAAAACAATAAACTACGGATCAGTCATGGGACTGGTATGAGTAAACAAAAATAGTTGCATTTACAGAAACTAGATTTATAAAAGAATTTTCGGTATGCTTTTTAAAAATGGAACTACCATAAGACCTCCCACCACACACACAATGCAAACGCAGAATTGGAGGAGATTTCTTCTTATGATAGTTAAATATGCTTGGTACGAGAAATTTCTTTGATATTATTTCTAGTGCATAGTGTATAAAACCATTTTCGGAAGTATAATATCAATCCTAGCCAGCATAGGTACCATGATACTATGCCCACTATAGCTACCACCTGAGGTGGCAGGTAATACAACTGCAATCGTAAGGGGTTCGTATTGGTGAATGGATTTCCAACAATGGTCAGGCTAAGGAACTTCCTGGGCCACATGAGTACGCCTCTGGAAAGACGACCCAAGAACCTAACCGGATCTCTGCCAACACAAGGCCGGGTTACCCCTAACTGGGTAACTACTGACACGAGTATGCCATCTCCCGGTTGTAACCAACCTTTAACCGGGGCCCCAGCAACAAATCACAAAGTAAGATATATATATATATATATATATATATATATATATATATATTTGCGACATCCACATAAGTTAAGTATCTGGGCTCCATACCATGATACCACTTCTATCCAGAAGGAAATGAACATACCCTAAGGGGCGCTACCCCCAATAACCTTGCCGCATCTTTCCTGTTTTGACCATTCCGGGGTGTGAGGTTCGACGAAGTCTCGTCCACAAAGCTACGCTTTTCACAAAGCCATGCTTTGGGTCAACAGATGATCAAAGTAATGATCACAAAGATAAATGATCAAACAAATGATCATATCACAAATGATCAAACAATGATCATCACACAGCAACACTCAGCATGTCACAATACCAAATTGGGAGTATATCGCTGATAAATTTCAACTACATAACCTTTCAGCTCGTACGTCTCAAAGAAGGGTGTTAAGCTAAGAGAATAAATTCTTCGCCACCAAACAGAAATGTATTTGAAAGAAATCGGCTTTATATCTCAAAGTGTAATGTCAGACATGTAACCATACAAGTTTGTTCCGGGTTCGAACAGAACCGAAGGCACTTCCAAAGAAGTCCTTGCAATCCGGGCATCCACAATCCCGATCGGATTCCCCATCACATATGGAGAACTCTATACCGGAGCAACTCAGTGCAGAGTCATTCGACAGGTTATCCTATCGTTCTCGAAGACACCCGGTCTTCACCACCAGTCTTCAAATGCTATCCATTTCGACGTATCACTTATTCGGAATGGGTTATACGACACAAAGGTCCTCCCCCGGCTAAAACAAATAATGAGAGTTAATTTCAAAAACAGGTGGATATGTTGTTCACAAAAATTCATAGATTCGATGTGTGTTTCGGATAACTAACTGAAATCCGAACCCCTGTCGCATCGAAGTTTAAATGCCATTTTACGGCCAACAGGGTTTTCACATCAATGCAGAACAAACACAAACATAATGTAGTACATAGTAATCTACATTACATAGTACCACATACAGAACATACATATCAATATAGTGCACATCAATCGTAAATCATTTTCCAATGCGGTTTAAATAAATTAACCACACAATTATTTTTATCTATTATTCCAAATCAATGATTTATTTTGATAAATTAATTCAAATTTTTATTAACTTGTTTTATTAATTATTTCTTAATTATTACTCACTAATCACTTAATTATTTATAAATTACCAAATAAATAAATCCTTAATCCTTAATTAATTACTTAATTATTTTATTTCAAATTGATTAAACACTAAATTCATAATATCTATCTTTAAATACAAATTTATTAAATCTTAAATTACTTTAGTTAATTACATTCTTAATTAACTTATACTTAAAATTAATTTTTAATTTTACATTTGCAAATCTCTTTTAATAAATTTTAAAACAAATCTTAACTTAAAACTTGTCAACGTTATTTACTTTATAAATACTGAACTTTGTTAACAAAATAACTTAAAGTAATTTAGGCTAGCCCCTAGAAAATGGACCCGAGGCAGATACCTGTTTGACTCGAGTAAAACTCTCGTTCCTATTCCCGAGTCCCCCTTGTCTTCCTCGTACCTTACTTCTTCTTCTACTCTATCTTTCTCTTTTCTTTTTATTAGCTTAAGTTATAAACTGCAGTATAACGCACACTCACGAACGTACCTAGGTAATCGAAATATTTCCCACCATCCTACTCAAGTTTCATTCAAGTCGAAACAACCTCCGATATCGCTGACACACCCACGCCACCGTGCACGTGCACGGTGGTTCGTCGCGACTCCGATGATCACCATGATCATCGGCAAGTCAGAAATCCTATGCCCACTCGAAATCAAACTTCGATTCGACCAAAAAAAATCGAAATTGAAAATTCACAGTTCGAACGAAATTGGCAAATATCCTTACTAACTCAAATCACCTCGTCCACCATCGTACTGACCATCTGAGGCGCCAAAAATTCGTCCACACCTCGACAACACTCCCAGCAACCTTCCCCCAAAGCCTCGAACAACTCGATCCCGTTGTGAAGACGAACTCGACACATTACAGTTATGAACAAAACAGTAACTCAAACCCTAAATCCATCTCGTTCAACCCATTCTTGTTTTTGAAAAATATTTCAACATTTTTTCCAACATCCCTGATGTTAAAGCATGCTTCAGTATGAATTTCAATATTTATAAATGATTTGATCATCAGAAATTCATAAAAATACCATTTTTGTTCATATACAAATTTCTCTAAGAATACCACACTAAAAATCTAAATTTTTGTTTTAAAATTCATGCCTTGCAGTATCGATTTAATAAATATTCTCGAATTAATATTTTTTTTAACAATTTTTTTTTATCAAAGATCAGTTGAATGCCTGTAAAATAAGGTTACAGTGAGAATAACTTACTGTATGTTTAAATAACTTTGCAAAATCTTGTTTGTGAATTAAAACAACTTGATTATTTGAAAAACCAAAGCTTGTTAGTGATTAACAGCAAATGGCCTTTAGTTTTGAAAACAAATATAATCCCTGTATAAATTTGTTTCAAAGAACACAGAGCATCACTACAATATTATCATACTGAAGCATGAACAAAGCAGTTTATAAATGAAGTTTTGAACTGGTTTAAATAGATTTAAAACTTTTTAAAGATATGTTTTACTCACTTGATTCCAGAAATAACAGAGCTGCTTTAAAATTTTGAAACATAGAGCTTTAAATTAAGAGGCTGCAGTTTTGATCTTCAGAAATTTGTTTTCAAGCTTGAATAAAAAAAGTGATGTTGGCTTTTTTTTTTCTGTTACTATCTTGGTTTTCTGATCTTTGATAATATTTGTTGAACAAATGAAATGAAGGCAATATTCCAGTATATAAAGAAAATGTGCAGAGGAAGGTATAGGTAAGTACAATATTACTTTTGCTCAACCCATGCTTTACTCGGCTGATGATGTTAATGTATGGGCTGAGGAGTAAATAGCATTTAATGCTTGCATTAAATGAAAGCATGTAACAACCATGCTGGTTGATACTTGCAGCCTATGCTGTTTGATATATTTTTTTTCTTTAGTTTATTTTTTTTCTTGTTTAAATTCCCTACACACTTATGTTTTAAATGTTCCTTTCTTATGCCTACATATTGAATGTATATTTCTTTCCACTTTATCTTATATATGTATATTGACTAACTTCTAGTGTTGAACAATTTATAAACTTTGTTTGTATTATTAGGTAAGCGTATTTTGTTTGTATTATTATTCTACTTCGTATATTTATTTCTATTGCTTTAAATAATTTCTTGCTTATAATATGTTCTTTTCTATAATTATTATTATTATTATTTATTTTTTTATTTAATTCCATATAACTGTGTAATATTAATATCAACTATCTTTTTTATTTCTTTTGGAATTCTCAAATTTAAATTCAAAAGTTTAAATAATTTACCAATTTTTTTTATATTCAAAATTTTCGGGATGTTACACCATCAATACCAGTAGTCGTCAGCGAAAGACCCTCTCCCTCAACATGATACAATAGCCTCCTAGTCTCGTCATGACCGCCTAAGAACATATGATAACTATGCAACTGTGGGTCATATCTCATTGCTAATACCGTCGCTCGTAAGAGTTTATTATTCACTAGTGCATTGATTGAAATATCCCCAACTAATCAGCTCTTATCTTTGACTGTTTATTTCCTAAAGAACCGGGTTTTAAGTTTACCGAAAATTATCGAATGTTGTTTCGAAGAGACCGGGATCGGATTTATTATCCGAAAACCACTTCGATCCAACTCAAGCATTTTGAAGTGAAGACATCTTAAAGACCTCTCAAGCATTTCGTTCAGTTCCAAAACGAACTTGTATGGATGAATGCTGACATTCATTGTTGCATGGAGAGCAGTGTTAGCATTCCAAGTGGGATGTGTTATCTAAACGGTAAAACATAGCCTTAAGCCTCATCAACTGGGAATGACTAAAACATGGGAGATGCAGTAGGGTTAAGTGATTGGGTTGCTCCCAAGTAGGGTATGATCATCACTATCTAGAGTCGATATCATCTCTCAATTGTATGCTTAGGTGCCCATTAATGAGGGGTGTTCATATTCGATACTACCAATCAAGTGGTAGGCGGTGCTGTGTTGGTAGGGGAGGATCCCAGCAAGGTCCTTGGTGTTATTTTATCTAGAGATGCACCGTAATGGGTGGTCCCTCAATAGCCCAGTCATTGTATAGAATCCATTCTCCAGTAAGCACCGTATGGACTTGTTGTGCCCAACCACGCTTATGCGTGAGATGCAAGCATTTAAGCAATATTCATATTTTACCTTGGCCCCTAGACATTATTATAATATCAATGGATTTTCATATGAAATGGTTTGGTTATCGTAAGGTAAAAACCCATCCGTGTTTGTGTGCTGCATGGTCTTTTAGGATACCTTTATTTTCAAAAGGTTTTATAACTTTAAACTTTAACTGAGATATGTTTATATAGCGAAGGCACTCCTCCTACTATCATTAGTAGCGAGTAGTCCTTCCAATCCGAAGATTTCTAAACATGGTAGGACCACTGCTATAATAAATGTCTCTATATTAGGAGCGACCTAGAGAATTTCAATAAGAAGTCCTTCCGCTATGAAGATCTTCGGTCTTCAATATTCATAATCTTCAACATGTCTCCACTTTCGAACGTATACATTGGTTCGAAGTGGTTTTCGGATAGGACTTACCCAAATCCAACCCCGGTTCCTCCGAACCAATCATCGATTAAAAAGATGTCAAGTTCGTATATGATTATCAATCATTAATCAATTTAATTCATCTTTTTATTTATTCATAAATATCTCTTAGAAATATATTCATTTAATTATTCCTTTATCTCCTTAACAGTATATGGAATCATTAAGCCTCATTATCAAATCATTTGGTAAATTTAAACCATTTTAATCTTGGAATAATTCCAAATCAATTCACCTTTTACTTAGGAAAATATTCCCAATTCATTTATTAAATCTTAATCAAAGATTTCTTATTTCAAAACTCAAAACTTTGATTGAGTTAAAATCATGTTATCTAGGATATTAATCCAAAACCAGTAAATATTAAGCGAGTAGAGTCTACAGAAATCATCTAATTCTACTCAATATCAATTCCCGTATTCAACCAGTACTATAGGCGGAATAACGATGAAATCGCCTTTTAAATTCCACGAATAGTACGGGTTCCCTCTTCGGGCTTTAACACCGAATACAAGAAGATTATCTCCACAAAATCCAAGTTATTTATATTAGAAAATTATATCTTTATACTTTGGGAAATTTTGATCCAAGTAAACCAAATTTACCATCTGTCGGGCCAGTACGGATAGCTAGGGAGAGCAGGAAACTGGTTTTTTAAACTCAAGCCTAGACACTATCTCTCTAACACCCATAAGGCGGTCAAGTTATTTGATCGACTCTAAATCATTAATCATTTAACCATTCCATAAATTTCTCAAATTACCTTTAAAATACTTTATTAATCATTTGAAAACATTTACAAAATATTTGGAAAAGAATGGTTACGTTTAAAACTGTATTTCGAAAGTTATAGAAAAGTGCTTTTTAAGCTATATTGATCAAAATGACTTTCTATCACATGGAAATTTGTTTTTATTACTCAAATCACTTTTAAAACATTTTAAATGATTTATAAGATTTATTCCATATTTTTAAACATTTTAAAAATAGGTGTCTAAGACATTTGCGACTTTGGCCACCGAACTGCCAAAGCGTGATTTTCTTGAAAATTTATTTGCTCATATTTCAAAATCTATCAAATAAAATCTCGATCATTTCCTTTTGTTTGAAAACTTTAGTCATAAAAGTTCGGAAAATTCTTAATGCAAAGAAATCTGACTCTGATTCCATCCTATAGAAGGATTTAACTTTTACGGCGCGAAATCGCGAACTACCGTTACGCGACGCACTTATTTTTGACTCCAAGCTCAATGTTTATCAAAACCTTTCCAAACTTAATTTTAATGTTTATAAAACAGTTATAAACCATTTTCAAACATTTAAACAATATTTTCCATATTAAATCTCTTTTCCACTTTTAAATATTATTTTCCAATATTTTAACTTATATAATATTATACTATTATAATATTATATTTAACTTCATATTTGATCATAAAATCATATTAAACTCCATTTTCACTTTTTAAAACATTCTCTAACATAGAAAGTTATTTATTATCTGTTTTTCAACTATTTAATTTATATATCCCTATAAATTAAACATTATTATAAAAATGTTATATCTCCTTTTCTAAATGAAACTTTTTCATTTTTAAATCATTTCAAACCATTCCTCTTTTATGATTTCAAAACATTTCGAGGCATAACTTTCAACATATACCACTATTTATTCCTTCATGAATTAATTATAGTTAACACATTAACTATCATCATAAACTGCATAATTCATTCTTCTTTTCATTCATCCAAGTGAACACCCAATGTTAACAATTAAGTATATATCCATATAAACATCCAAACAAACATGCCAATTCATGTATAATCATGTCAATAACTTTTATATACTTGTAAATAATAATATTGACTTGCTTCTAACTTGCAAATCATTTTAATCATAAACTAGAAAGGAAAGGGTTTCTCGAGATCTCACCTTCTTAGCTCCATATTTTCCTATAACTTCTCCAGGTGATTTCGCCATAGCTTCCGCTCTTCGACAAGCTTCCATACTCCTCTCCGTCACTATATGGTTCAGCCATGGCCTTAACCAAGGTGGATCTTGATCTTTTGCTCACTAACTTGCTTCCAAACTTCCCCAGAGCTTCATGCCTTCACTTTGGCGTAGCCGACCTCTCATTTTCCTCCACCGAAGCCTCCAAACTTCACTCCTTTCCTCTAGAACATTCCGTTATGGGTTAGAAATGGTGGTGGCTGAACTTTGTGGTGATGGAAGAGGTGCTAGAGACTTTAGATGAGTAAGAGAAAGAGAATGGGTGCTTAGATCTTTATTTTTATGCATTTTTCTTTCTAGTTTCCCTCAAATCTTCTATGAAAGAAGCCATTAATGGAAGCTTGGAGAAGACAAGAGAGAAACAGAGAAGAAGAAATGAAAATAAGGAGAGAAAGTGGAGAGGTAGAGTGTATATATAGGCGCAAAAAGAATTAAACAATATAACTTGTCATAATTATATCTAGTCACATCACAAACCTTTTATAATGTGTGTGTGTATATATATAATTATGTTTAGTCACATTACTCTCTTATATATATATAATTATTATGTCTAGCCACATCACTTTCTTTTTTATATATAATTATTATGTCTAGTCACATCACTTTCTTATATATATATAATTATTATGTCTAATCACCTCACTTTCTTTTATATATATATATATAATTATTATGTTTAGTCACATCACTTTCTTTTATATATATACATATATATATATAATTATTATGTCTAGTCATATCACTTTATTTTATATATGTATAATTATTGGTTAACTAAGATGTGACAAGAGATAATTATGGTTAATGATTACAAATCTAAGATGTGACAATACTTAATATATATATTTATATAAAATGTTTATTATTTCTAAAACTATGCCTTGTCACATCACTTACTAATCTAAATTAATATAATATAATTTGTTTCTAAGTGTATTGTTATCTAGTTAATTAAGTCTTATATATATATATGTATATATAGTGTACAAAGACGAACAACGTTCCCGATAACTTTCTAGTGTCGAAAGGTCGAAATTTCGGAAAACGTTCTTCGGTCATATTTTTTATTTTTCTATGAACTATTTAATTCGGTAAACAAATTTGAAAACAATTTCACCATCATTATTAATTAATCAAATGAATTTATTTTCATTATAAAATTTATATATTGAATATTTAAAATTAATTAAATATTTACTAAACAAATTAGTGAAATTTCGGGTTATTACATTCTTCCCGTCTTAAAAGAATTTCATCCCTGAAATTACACCAAAAAAGAACCCAAAGGTATTTGGCCAAAATATTTATTTTTAAACTTACATTCTTATGATGTATATAGATCATCCGTATGCAATATCTAATTCGATCTACTATTCAAGTCCACAACTTTACTTCCAAACTAGTATTGATCTCCTGATCCTCTAGTGCGGACTATGATCAGGCTTTACAATTAGAACTTTCAGTTTTCCTTACATAGCTCTCAACTGTGATAGAAAATGTAAGTATCCCAATCACAAACACTCATCAACGTTCATCGTCAAGAATTGAGTGAAAAATTCTTTTTCAGACCGTTGTAAACACCTCAAAGTTCCCTACTCGAATCTTAGATCAGAATTGTGTGACGAAATAATCTACTTACAACTTATTTAAAATTTTCAAATCTTCATAAATCTTTTATTTTTATCATTTAAATACCTTTATAAACCCTTTCTTTAAAATATTTATTACCAAAAATATTTCTATCTCGTTTCCCAAAGGAAATCGATAATCCTTTATTTGGAATAATACCATTATAATTCTTATTTCAAACTTCCTTTGAAATTTCTTTGTTAATAAATTTAATCCCAAACTTATTTTATATTGCATAACTTTCTTTTTTATAATTTTCCAAAACATTAGGATATGAATTCTCAGATCCAACTTTCTCAAACATCATTTTATCTTTGCAAACTAACTTTATTATATAAAATATATTCTTAAATAATTTCTTAATTTAAACACTCTTTATAAAGATACTTCTTTATAATAAAACAAATTCTTTATATATAATCACTCTAAATATTTATTTTCAAATATTTTTCTTAAAGGAAAACATTTCATCCTAAAGGAATCATTTCAATTTAGAAGATAATTTACCTTTTATTTTCCAAAATTACAATTAACTCCTTTCATTATAATGTATTCCTTTTTTTAAAACCACTTTTGATAATAACCTATCAAATAATAATTCAAAATTATCCTTTTAACTTGAGGAAAATTATATACGAGTAACTCCAAAATAATACAAGGAACTAGGTACTACCAATAGTATCTTATATCCACTTAACAAGAAGGGTAATACTTAAGAGAAGTGTTTACCATCCGAACATATCTCTTGCCCATTTTTAGTTATTTTCGAGCCACTCAAACTATTTATCATTTGAGACGTTCTTACTTTAAAATCTTCTTATTTGAAATTTCTTTTCAAAAACTCTATTAGAGATTATTTTGTTTATAAAATCCATTTTACAAATCCTTTCATAAAATCATCTTATGTTAACTTACTCCTTTTAGAATTTTTATAATTCCTCTCCAAAATACTCAAAATTTAGTGTCTTAAAATTTATATAACATATCTTTTATATCCATATTTTTACAAAAATAATTTTATAGAAAATAATTTTTATACTACAAAATTTATTATAATTCATTAACCTTAACCCAATATTATTATCAAACATCTTATAGTTAAATCGTGAAACTTAATTCACAGGATTTTCAATCAATCAACAAATGTAATAAATAAATATTATCATTTCCTTAACCATAAACTAACCCACATAAATATTTATAACTTTCAAAAGATATTCCTTTATATGTAAAATATAATCCTTTTAAAACAATGTGTTGGTTTACCTTGTTTAAGTATTTAGAAATCCCTATCGATAACGGTGATCAGGTGCATCGACCAGAATCTATAAACCACTCAACAGATAAATCAAAACAAAACATTTTTATATTAAATAACAAATACGCGCTCATATAGATAATACTCTCAAAACTCATTCTAGGGTTTTACTAACCCTATCTCTAATGAGGTTCTCATTCTAGGATATTGCTAACCCTATCTAGAATGAGTTTTACCCCACCAAAGCCTAGGTGTTCGCTCAACCTAAGCTCTGATACCAAATGTAACGATCGGGATTTTCGACCCTCGAAAATCGACACTAATACATCCTCGGTATTACCTAACGCAAATCCAAGTGTCGGAAACCACGATTGTTAGGGAAAAAGAAAATAAAAATAGAACTGAATCTCACATGAATGGAATAACATATATTATTTCAATATAAAATCTTTACAGTCGAAAATTTTGAATACAATATTAAAGTCTAACCTAGATTCGGCCTGGATAGTTATAAATCCATGTCCTTTCAAATGTAGAAAAATAATAACAAATGCAATAGATGTAGCGGATAATAGAATAAGTCCATATGAAGACCAAGATCTCCAACTCTCAAATGGAAACTCCAAGCGTCTTTAACTAAACTAGAAACTTCTCGGATCTGACCTGAGTATTAAAAATACCCGAATCAGGCTTGATAAACCAGCGTGAGATACTCGAAATTTAAATGTGGATGTAAATCAAAACCTTTGAAAAGAAGGGTATCTCATAAGACCATGCCCATACATAAATATATACGTGTTTTTATCTTATGGTAACCAAATTACTATACTGAAAAACACTTTGATATTATTATTAATGACATTCTTTTGAAAACACTTTTCAAGTAATATATGTAACGACTCGATTTTTCGACTTCCGAAAGTCGACATCAATATGCCCACTATATTAAATGCCGAACCATCGAATGCCGGAAAATCAAACCGTTAGGGTTAAAGAAGAAAGAGGTAGAAGAAGAAAGAAGAAACAGAAACAATAACAGAATCTCACATTCACAGCGGAACAATATATAATAGATAAATGAATAACCTTTAAACAAAAGAATTATACCAGTTCATACAATACATCATCAGAGTTTACAACAACAACACACAACAGTGGTAGTTATAATAACCTGCCCATATGCTTGAATACACAGTGGAATGATAATAATATATAGAAGTACGTTTCGCCATCCCGCTTGTCTCTTGAGTTCCACAACAATCTATCCAGATCCTGCTGATAACCTGACTCTAGGCTGCCCGTGTGGAAAATTATGGGCATCCAGAGTTTAGAAAGGGAACAATAAACTCCAAGTCTGTCATGGGACTAGTGTGCGATCTTAAAACAGTTATTTGCACAAAGGAATAAAAAGAAATCTGCTATGCTTTTGGAAAATGAAACTACCATAAGTAAATGGTAGGTTATACAACTAAAACCGTACAGGGCGCGTATTGTTTCTTTAGATTTCCAACAAATGGTCAGGCTAAGAAACTTCCTACACCACATGGGTACGCCTCTGAAGGGACTCCCCGAGAACCTAACCGGATCTCTACCAACACAAGGCCAAGTTACCTCACACTTCTGGTGCAATGAAGCTGTAACTAGATAACTCCACACATGAGTATGCGATCCCTGGTCGTTACCGACCTTTATCCGAGGATCCTCAACACCAACAACCACAAAGTAATAAATTTGCAGCAACCACATAAGTTAAATATCTGGGCTCCATACCATGATACCACCTTTTTCCAAAAGGAAATGGACATACCCTGAGGGCGCTACCCCCAAAACAACCTTGCCGCATCCTTCCTGTTTCGACCATTCCGGGTTGTAAGGTCCGACGAAGTCTCGTCCACAAAACTACGCTTTTCACAAAAGTCATGCTTTGATCAACAAATGATCAACAACACTTAGCATGCCACATTACCAAATTGGGAATGTATCACTAGTAACCATCAACTACATAACCTCTAAGCTCATACGTCTCAGAGAAGGGTGTTAAGCTAAGAGAATAAATTCTCCGCCACCAAAAGAAATGTATTTGATAGAAACCAGCTTTACATCTCAAAGTGTAACGTCAAACATACATCCATACAAGTCCGTTCTGGGTTCGAACGGAACCGAAGGCACTTCAAAGAAGCCCTTGCAATCCGGATATTCACTAATCACGTCCAGACTCCCCCTCACAATGGGTGATAAAATCTCTATACCGGAGCAACTCGGGCAGAGACATTCGACAGGTAATCCTTTTGTTTTCAAAAATACCCGGTCTTCAACACCATCTTCAAATGCAATCCCATTCGTATCATTATTCGGAATGGGTTTTATGACATAAAGTCCTTTCCCGGCTTAACCGAATAATGAGCGCTTGTTTTGAAAACAAATTCAAGTGCCGTTTCAAATGCCAATATTGATAGTCGGTTATTTAACTATCAAACAATATTCACAACAATTATCAAATTTAAATAATTTTTCCCCAATTATTTATTTTCAAAATATCTTTGCAAAATATATTTTAACACTTCAACACTTTGAAAACCAATTTCAAATCACTTTTCTTTTGCGGAATAAATTTCCAAATGTTATTTATTTCCACTGAAGATTCGCCGAGTCTGAATAATTTTAAAACACTTATCCAAAAGTATATGTATATTTGGAAACACTTGAGATAAACACTATTTTTAAACACTTTATCTAAAATATTAGTTATGAAAATATTATACTAATATCTCATATAAACTTCAAGCCTAAACTAATTTTAAAAATGAAATTTTTAGATAGAGTATAATTATTTAAATATCCATTTTCTAAATCAAATCTCAATTTGATCTTTAAAATAATCACTTCTATAATTAACCAAATAAATCTTTACTTTAAAGATTTAAAAACAACTTAAGAAAATAATTTCTCCAAAGTATCCTTTTTAAAACCATCCTTAAAACTTTCAATTTATATTTATCAGCTATTTTGAAAACATATTCAGCTTTCCAGTGAAAATACACTTTCCATTTCAAAATGATCCATTTAAATCAATTAATAAATACTTCTTGACTTATTTCAATTTACATTCCAAATCCGTAATTTCTTTCCACACTTTTTAAAATAAACCAATATTTATTTTTAAAACAAATCTCCCTTTTCTTTATAAATTCCCATTGTGAATTTAAATTTCCAAATATCCACTGATATACGATTTCCAAATTTATTTCCAAATTTATTTCAAACACCAAATCAAATTCCAAATTGATTTCCAAATTGATTTCCAAAAATTTATTACCTTTTAAAATAAATCTTTACTTTAATTTTCAAAAATCCAATTATATATCCTGGTATTTTAAAATACCAGAATATATTTGGCCAAACCATAGCCTTCAATAAATTTCAATCACCAATATAATCATTCACAGATTATCAATAATCACATCACAACATATGAAATAAATTCAACAATTTGAGGAATCCAGTTGGATCCCTCCAACCTGTTTCCCTGCATCCACAGATGTTAGCACAATAATTAAGTACCAATTCCACTTCGAGGTGGAATATCGCGGTATATGGGATTATATAATATCATCCGCTATTATGCGGCGCATAGTGTAACGATCTAGGATTTTATAAATATTTAAATCGATAATTAATTGAATTTTTGAATTAAAATTGTATTATTAATTATAAATTGAAGCGAATTTCCCCAAATTCAAATAAAATATGTATTGAATTATTCGAATTTAAATCTTGTATATATATATATATGTGAATATATATGTATATGTGCATATATGAGTGGATTTGAATTTTAATTTAAAATAGATGGTTATAAAATCATCTATGAAAAATATAAAGCAAACATTAGCTAAAATTTTAACGTAATAAAAATACAAACAAAGTATACTACAAAATAATAAAACAAAATGAATAAAATAAATACACATAGTTAAAATTCAAATAACATGTTAAATAGAAGTTCATTTTATTTTCTAAAGTGATAAGCCCAAAGCAAAGACAAAAGAAAAGATAAAAGTATGTTCAATTATAAGTATATAGGCTTGAAAACGAAATATATATGCGTACTTGCAAAGCATAAGACGACAGAAAAATATACTTAACCAAGAAGAAGAAAAAAATATCAATAAAACAAAGAAGTACATACAAATAGGATAGGCTGTAACTAGGAAAGGAAGCACATGCATTTAATGCTTGAATCTTTAGCACATCATAATGTATATATCAGCCACCAAAGCAAGAAATATCTCTGATCCAATTGTACAAAATGATATAATCACTTGTACAAGAGTATAATTTCACCTGTACAAAATAATATCAACTTGTAGCTTCTTTCCATACTTCAAACAATTTCATTTCAGCTCGTTCACTTACAAAAAAAACCCGAGTAAAACTGAAATGAGCAACAACTTGAACAAATAAAACAAAAATTCAACTCAAACAATACATAATATTTAGACAAGCCAGAGATCAAGAAGAGAGTTCAGCTTGCATTTTTATAACCTGTTTCAACATAGAAAGCTCCGTTCACTTCTGAAAACCACTGTGGGTAAACTAACACCCTCAAATCTTGAATCTGTTTTATATCTGATAATTATGATGAATACTTGAATGATGTTGTGGAAAGTAATTGTATATGCTTGCATGTGATATATACATATGTGTAAATAGGGTGTGCATGTCTGGAAAATAGGCAAAATTTGCCTCTGTGCATACATTCCAGATTTTAAAACCTGTTAGAAAATTTTAAATCACCCCAACCCATACAATTTTAGGCTTTGATTGCTGAATGAAAAGTGTTTACATAAGTGCAACATCATGTTTAAAAATAAATTCAAGTGTATTCATTAAGTATTTATTTATAAAATGATAAATCTCAGTAAATATCAAAATATGTCAAAGATGAAGGGTCGGGAATTCTTGTTTTGATTGTACAATCAGATTCAAACTTCAAAATGATGAATTTTAATATTAATATCAAGATTTTTAGATTTGGGGATGTTGAGTATTTGTAAGTTGACCGTAAAGTACATTTTTTCCCAATTCCATTGATCGGCGAAGAGTTGATCAACGTAATTGTTGCTGGAGGTAGAGGGGAGATTGAGGATCATTGGAAAAATAATCGATGGATTTTTAGCTGACCATGATGATGATACGAAGTTAAATTAGGGTTTAAGTCCAGTTTTTGTTAAGGTCGAAAAGAGGGTTGCTGTATCGCCGTGGGTTGATCGGAGTTGTCCGGACCTAGGGGGATAGAAGCTCGGGGGTGTGACGTTGCTTTGGACGGAGTCCCAAGGATTCAGGCGACGTGACGTGGGGGCGTGAAGCATTTTTGGTTGGTCTGGGTTGTTCCAGGTTGCAAGCTTGATCTCGAATTCGATCTCGAGGCGACGACAGGGCTTTGATGGTCGGGAATGGGTATACAGGTGATCGTCGAATTGCTCGACGATAAAGCTCTGCCTGGAGTTGGTCGCCGACGTTGTGCATGTATACATGCATGAATTTCTGTTTTCTGGTGAAGTCTGGAAACAGAGAAGTGGCACTCAGGTTTGTTGCGAGTAATTCGAGTGATTTACTCGAAGATTTCTAATGTTTGACTCGAAGTAAAATGGACAGGGCTCGGGTAGAATTTGTTTCAGGTTTTAAACCTGTTTCTATTTTGGAAATTTAAAACACAATTTTAACTTATAAATCAAGGTTTTAAAACTGAGTTTAAATTAAAATGTAAATATAGATTCTAGTTGAATTGAAATTTAGTTTGAAGATAAATAAAGTTTTAAATTCAATTTGTTTCATTAATATAAAAGCAATTAAATGTATGGGAGAATTTGAATTTAAAATGAATGTGAAATTGTAAATGAAAATTTAAAATAAGTTGAAATTTAAAAGTTAAACCTGGGATTAAATTTAAAATCTGATTTCAAGATTTTGAAATTAATTAAGTTTTATAACTTTAGTGTTTAAAATAAGTTAAATAAATTAAAAAGAAAAGGAAATTAATTTTAAACTCTTTAAGATTTCCTTTATGACCAATTGTTATTTAACATGTAAATTTAAAGTGTTAAGAAAATTTGCTTTAAACTTTATTAAAAGTAAATAAGGATTTATTTCAAACTTTAAATCTAAATTGGAATTTAAAAAGGAAATTTGAAACAATGTTTTCAACTATATGGTAAACAACAATTAAATCATAAATACGAATGAGTTTACTTTAATTAATGAAGATTAATGAGTTCTTAATGGTTAATCAAATTATAATCAATAATGATTAATATAAGAAATTTCTTTAGAAAAATGATTAAAGAAATTTTAATGAAGGTCATTAACTAAGATTATTTAAATAATTAATTAATGTGATTAATTGGATTGAATTAATTAATGATGATCATTTATGAAATTGTTTAAGTATAATTACTTAATGGAAGTAATTAAGGAATTAATTATTCAGTGTAATTAATTGAGTTAATTGAATTTGTCAAGTTAATTACTTAAGTTAATTAATTCAGAATAATCACTTGAAAATTTTGGAAATATGATTACTTAGGAAAGTAATTAATAGATAATTACTGGATGTAATAAATAGAATGATAATTTGAAGTTTGAGTATAATTATTTGTTAATTATTAAAGGATTAATTAATAAATGGTGATTAATTAAGATTTATTTAATAATTACAGATTAATTGATTCGTTAATTAAGATTGATTTGTTAATAATTAAAGGTTAACCAATGAATTTGAAAGGGAAATTTCTTTCAAATAATTTGTAATTAACTATAATGGTTAACCCAGATTAATGATTCATTCCTAAACATACATCTGATTTAAATTAATCAGTTAATTAATAGGTTTACTTGTGAATGTTTGGACCTGACTGAATGATTGAATTGTTGATATTCCCTGATTTGTGATGCTGTGTGATATATTCTGATTTGTGGGTGATCTGTACTGTAGTTTATTTATCTGGGATGAATGTAAATTATTATATGTGACTTATATATCTGTGAATGAAAGATAAGCGTTATAGTTATACCGCTTATCAACTATATTTCTGTATTTTGATCTGTGATGATTTATTAATGTTGCACTACTGTGTGAAACCCCTGGTCTACACCATACACACACAAATATGGATTTCACGAGGAAATCGGTTAAGTCACAGATGATTTAATTTAATATTTTTGAAATTGAAATTTTAATTTCAATTGATTTTGGAAATGAATTTGGGTTAAATGTTAAAGCTTTCGAAAAGAAGTTTTAAAGAGAAAAGTTATTTTGAATAACTTGGTAAAGTTTTCCAATTTAAATAATTTGATTTGAATTCAAAATTTGGAAATTGAATTCCATGTTTGGAAATTGTGGTTAAGATGTCATAAATGTGTTTATATGAATTTAAACCATTTTAAAAGTATGGTTTTGAGAATCTGAATTTAACCCAAGGACTTTAACTCGTATAAACGAATCGGATTTTCCAAAATGAAAACTAATTGTTTTCAAATGATAAAAGCTTTCATATAAGAAATGAAATTCCAATTTAAATTAAAGGAATTTCAAGTTTGAATTGAAAATGGTTTCCCAAGCTATGAATGGATCTTTGTGAAACTGGGTGAACTTTGTGAGATAAATCTTTTTTTGTAAAAGATATAAATGGTAATGTGTTTAAACCTTTAAAGAGTAGTTTTGTGTAATAAGTTGTGACTTAACTGAAATCCCATTATCCATATGTTTTAAAATATTGCGCTCACTATTCGGTAGCCAGGAGAGGACCTTTGTGTCATATAACCCATTCCGAATAGTGATACGACGTATACGGATTGCATTTGAAGACCGGGTATTTGTGAAAACGATAGGATGACCTATCGATTGTCTCTGCACCGAGTGGCCCCGATATAGAGATTCCCTAAGTGAAGGGAAGTCCGATCGGGATTGTGAATACCCGGATTGCAAGGGCTTCTTTGGAAGTGCCTTCGGTTCTGTTCGAACCCGGGACAGACTTGTATGGTTGTATGTATGACACTACACTTTAAGATATAAAGCTGATTTCTTTCAAATACATTTCTGTTTGGTGGCGGAGAATTTATTCTCTTTGCTTAACACCCTTCTCTGAGACGTACGAGCTCAGAGGTTATGTAGTTGAAGGTTATCAGTGATATACTCCCAATTTGGTAGTGTGGCATGCTGAGTGCTGATCATTTGTTGATCAAAGCATGGCTTTGTGAAAAAGCGTAGCTTTATGGACGAGACTGCATCAGGACCTCACAAACCGAAAATGGTCGAAACAGGAAAGATGCGGCAAGGTTATGAGGGTCGCTCCCTTTAGGGTATGTCATTTCCTTCTAGAAAAAGGTGATATTATGGTATGGAGCCCAGATATTTACCCATGTGGTTGCTCCAATCTCATTTACTGTGTGATTGTTGCTGTGTGATCGAGGGCCCTCAGATAAAGGTCCCAAAGGACCGGGGGGTGGCATATTCGTGTAGTAGTTACCTAGTGTAAGAGGTAAATCGGCCTTGTGTTGGCAGAGAGCTAGTTAGTTCTCGGGACGTCCATCCAGAGGCGTACCCATGTGGCAGTAGGAAGTTCCTTAGCCCGACCATTTGTTGGAAATCCAATTTCCAATACGAACCCTGTACGGTTTTAGTTGTAGAACTTGCCATTTACTTATGGTGGTCACCACTGTTTAGATGGTAGCTATAGTAGGCATAGCTCGAAATGTCTATGCTGGCTAAGATTATTATTATACTTTCGAAATGTTTTCCACTATGCACTAATAATAATAATCCAATGATTTTGCGTAGTAAGCATGTTTGACTATCATAAGAAGAAATCTCCTCCAATTCTGCGTTTGCATTGTGTGTGTGGCGGGAGGTCTTATGGTAGTTTCATTTTTCAAAAGCATATCGGATTTCTCTTTTGAACTGTTTTATTTCAAACAACTGTTTTGTTTACTCATACCAGTACCATGTCTGACTCGGAGTTTATTGTTCCCTTCCTAAACTATGGGTGCCCACAATTTTCCACACGGGCAGTCTAGAGTTGGGTTTTTCAGATAGTCAGGTTTAGTAGATTATCTGGAGCTAGTTCAGTTTTGGAGTTCACGCATGACTGACGTTGCTTAACTTGGTGCAACGTGAAGGTGGTTCGAGCTGATGTTGGAGTTATTGGTCTCATTCTCTTTGTCGGATCATTTGGAGTTATCACTTCTGTTTTCCACTGTATCATTATTTACCTCTGATATTCTTGTATCATATTGATATCATTGTTGTATATCATTCTGGATATTGTATTCATTGGAGTTGTATATGATATCATCTATTTCTTTATTCCGCTATGTTGTTATACTTGTTGTGTTATAAGCTCCGGGGAGCCAAATTCAGCGTTTGAATCTACGGCATTCGAGTACAAGTGAGGTACGGGTGTCGATTTTCGAAGGTCGAGTTCAGGAACCTTACACATAGGGTCTCATCCGCTATATAATGCGGGAAATCAATCACTTCAAATATATATATATATATATATATATATATACTATCATATATACTTTCACAACCAAACAATCAATCAATAATTTAATTTCTATCAATTTCAATTGAGTGAGAAGATCTTACCTTTTCTCTTGTTTTGCAATCCATTCCCATTTCTACTTGTTTTGATGATTTTTAAACCTTAATCCCCTCCCTCACGAGATCGCTACTGCTCAAGCACCAATGCGACCCCAACATGCAAACCTACTGTTGCCACGACCTACTGGCCTCGCATTGACAATGCGATTCCCAATCCATGCCTTTCCTCGACTTCGGCCCAAACCATCGTGAACCCTAGCGTTGCGGTAGGCCAAGCGATCATGCCTGCAACTCGATCTACAAGATCGCACGTCCCAAATCAAAATCCAACCTCACGACACTCGAAAGCAACCACCACTCAGAGCCTCTCGCGAATCGACGCCGACCTCCACAAGAGCTTCCACCTTGCGACGAGGCACTCACGGCCACAATCACTCGAGAACATAGAAACCCACTAGCACACGATCGAGATGAACTCGCTGCTCTCAGATTACAATGAAAGTGGTTTTGGTTCGACAATTGAAAAGTTGGAACGAAAATCCCTTTTGAAATTTGATTCAAAGATCTTGTTTCACTACGCCATAGATTGCATACTGCAACACCAAAGAAGTGATGCAGGAAGTGCCAAAAAATGTTGCTATAGGCTAAAAAAGGGCAAAGGCAACACTTTCTCGGTGATGCATTTTGCCGCGTTGCCGCAGACCTCAAAGGCAACATTTTGACTATCTAAGGCAACATAAGAAATATTGTTGCAATAGAACCTTATTTGGGTCTATGGCAACATCCATAGGTGTCTGTACCAACATTCCAAAATGTTGCTATGGATATTAACTTTCTAAATTTGTGGGGCCCATAATGTAGAGCATATTTGATTTTTTAATAGAAATAAATATTTATTTAATAAAATGTTATTGCATAGAATTTGATATTCAAACAGTAATTTATTTAAATAAATATTTTATTTCAACATTTAAAATAGTATAAATTCCTGACTCCACTATTTTACAATTCAATGATAAATAACACTGATATTCACATATACTGATATTCCTCACTACATTACTCAGTTCACTCATTACATATGCAGTTTCAATTTATACAAACATCGACACTGACAAATATATGACGAGCCGAGCCGAAGGCGAGCCGAGTGCCGAGCCGAAGGCGAGCCGAGAAGCGGGTCCGGGCGCAGCGCCGGCGGGGGTCCGATTTTGGAAGATCGAGCCTTCTTTGAAATGACGTAAAATGATGCACAAATGAAGACTGAGCTTAATTCCTATCCTCCATCTCCTCGCCTAAATCTGCTTGAATCCCCTACGGCCAAACACCAAAACTCTACTGCAAACTGTTTTCAATTTCCAATCACCACATTAGCTTCTCTCCGTAACCAATACACAGCAGCACTCTACCATTGTCAAACTCCAAACTCCGTCTACATCTCTCTGCCAACATTCAGGCATCACACTGCCAACTGAAACTCCTCTGCATCACCAACTTCCACCATCACTTCCATAACTTACCAAACCAACCAACCAACCTTCAACCAATACAACTACATCCAGATTCAATGGTGAACCAACCAACCTTAATGCTTGGATAAGATCACTCTGCACTCAGTCCGAGTTATGAACTTGCGATGGAGGCACATGGCATCTAGAAGCAGTACATACCCAGCCAGATTCTGAAACATTAACAAGTTCCAAAGGAGCATTAGCACAAACATATGGGGGGCGTACTATCTTATTGAAATTACCAGTACCAAGTGAAGCAACCGCAATCATAGGGGAAAGTACGAAGAGATCAGCCTGGCATCTGCTCTGAACTTGAGATGGAAAGTACGAAGTGAACCAAAATCTCGAGGGCAGCAGTTCGGGTTTTGGGAGAAATTAAGGCACTAGAAGGGTTTTCAGGTGAAGTAGTCTAAAGGAGAAAGGTAGAGGGGTTGGTGGCGAGCAAGTCTTCTGTTGGAGGTGAGAGCTGATGGCGACGAAAGCGGTGGCAAAAGGGGTTTGAACGGAAAACTTTGTTTGGCTTCGGGTTTTGGTGTCGTGACGGGGCTTTGGTTGGAGCTAGATGGCCGCGATGGGTCAGGGGGTAGCTGGGGGTGAGGGTGACAATTTGGTGGCGGAGGCGAATGAGGAAGCAGAAGGAGAGGAGGGTGATAATTTGGTGGCGGAGGCGATTGGGAGGAGGCGAATGGGAGGAGGCGAATTGGAATGAAAACCAAAAGGGGATCTACTCTGAACTAGGCGGGAAAACGAAATTTTAGGGCAAATTGCAGTGGTGATCCATTTTAACAACTAGATTAAATGTAGACCGTTGGATCGTATTCACGCGGATTGCTAATTTTATTAATTTTTTAATTTGAATACATCTATAGCTACTACAACATCTTGTTGATACATATGCTAACACCTTGAAGCGAGTGTTGTAATAGACAAAAATCAGCATACCTATCATTACATTATAGCTAGCAACACCATGTAATTTCGTTGCAGTAGGCCATCTATGGCGTAGTGTTTGTTCGGCCATTTTAATTCTTGAAGTTACTGCATTTGCTTTTGAATGAAAAAGGATTTTCATTTCCCTTTTTTTTTCTTTTGATTTGTATAAATTTTTATAAAATACACGGCTAAGAAAATTAAAGGAAAAAGACGCGTGTGAAATTTTGACAGAGAAAGGTAAACACGTGCTCAACGATTTCCTTTACGTGTCAATGCCTGGTACAGTGGTAAAATTATATTATTTATATTCAAATTTAAATTCAAATTTAAATCGTCTCGAAATCTGCAACCCACAATCTCGATCTCCAATCGAGGCATGCCACCAGGCGTTTATAATGTTATACCCCTATTCCGAATGCAATGGAAAAGGTTTCGAGTCCAAATTCGATCGTATGGAGAAGATAGCTTTTTGGACCCAGATATTATATTAATTTTCGATATAAATTTCAGCGCGTTTGCTTACCGTATGATCACATGACAACTCCGAATGCTACGGAAATTGAAATCCGATAATAATACACTATTACGGATCCAATGGAACTAGTTTCGTTGAAATCTGAGACTGTGCCTCGGAATGCTTTTTTTAAATATCGATTTAAACGATATAAATTCAAAACTGAACAAAACAATTTCAAATTCAATCCTGAAGCTTTTATTATCTTCAGTATTATCATTATAGAATTTACAAGACTTCAAATTATTTTTAACAAGCTCAAAACTGAAGATTAAATATTTTACCCAACTTCAAAAATTAAATTTAATAATTTAAGTGCCAAATAAATCCTGGTATTTGAATTTCAAGTTAAACTAACTTCCAAATATTTAAAATCAATTAAATATTTCAATTTCAAATGTTCAGAAATTCAAGGTCGTTACAATATATCAAAATAAGTATCGATATCTGGACTAAGTCTATGGTAATATATCCGAACTAGGTCAACAGAATACACCGGACGGAATATATGATACCAAAGGTGTAGCTGAAATGTTTGCAAAGCATTATAGCCATTTTGGGAATATAATCAAAACCGTAAAGCTCGTATTGGGATTGGATTTCCAACATGATAGGGAACTAGTGGCCTTTTCCTTCAATCCACGCATAGAAAACATAGTTCCCACAGTGCCTTAATCGCTTTTCTCAAGCAAGTCACTTGGAGCTGCACTTGCTACACTACCAATATCCAATAGCCTTATCACTTTTCGCAAGCTATCTACTATATTCAAATAAATGGCTTAAGGATCCAGATTCCACCGGCTCCTCCATACACATAAAACCAATAGCCTGAAATATATACCCTGCAGACCACATAATTACCCGTATCATCTCTGGAATGTAAGGCCCATGAGGCTACGCTCATTTTAACAAAGCCATGCTTTGCTTTTCACAAAGCCACACTATATTTTTCCATAAAGCACACTCCACTTTGAATGCCACATTGCCATTCATTGATCACTATTGACTTCCACAAACATACAACCCCTGAGCTCGTACGTCTCAGAGAAGGGAGTTAAGCTAAGATAAGTTGCCTTCTCCGCCACCAAGCATATGTACGTTTGTAAAAGTCAATATTGTGATCGTAGAAATGCAATGTCAGACATTCGTCCATACAAGTTTGTTCTGGGACTGAACGAAACCGAAGGCAGACCTCCTACTAACATTAGTAGTGAGTAGTCCTTCGAATCCGAAGATTCCAAAACATGATAGGACCACTGCTATAATAAATGTCTCTATTGAGAGCGACCCAGAGAATGTCAACAAGTAGTCCTTCCGCTATGAAGATCTCCGGTTTTCAATAATCATCATCTTCAACATGTCTTCACTTTCGAACGTATACATTGGTTCGAAGTGGTTTTCGGATAGGAGTTATCCAATTCCGACCCCGATTCCTCCGAACCAATCATCGATTAAAAAGATGTTAAGTCCATATATGATTATCAATCATTAATCAATTTAATTCATCTTTTTATTCAACATAAATATCTCTTAGAGATATATTCATTTAATTATTCCTTTATCTTCTTAACAGTATATGGAATCATTATGCCTTATATATCAAATCATTTGGTAAATTTAAACCTTTTTAATCTTGAAATAATTCCAAATCAATTCACCTTTTACTTAGAAAAATATTCCCAAATCATTTATTAAATCTTAATCAAAGATTTCTTATTTCCAAAATCAAAACTTTGATGGAGTTAAAATCATGTTATCTAGGATGTTAATCTAAAACCAATAAATATTAGGTGAGCAGACTATAGAAATCATCTAATTCTACTCAATATCAATTCCCGTATTCAACCAACACTATGGGTGGAATAACGGTGAAATCACCTTTTAAATTCCACGTATAGTATGGGTTCCCTCTTCGGCTCTAACACCAAGTACAAAAAGATAATCTCCACAAAATCCAAGTTATTTATATTAGAAAATTATATCTTTATACTTTGGGAAATTATGATCCGAGTAAACCCAATTTGATACCCCATCTGTTGGGCCAGTCCGAGTAGCCACAGAGAGCAAGAAACTGGTTTTCCAAACTCAAGCCTAGACATTATCTCTTTGACATCCATAAGGCGGTTAAGTTATTTGATCGACTCTAAATCATTAATCATTTAATCATTCCAAAAATTTCTCAAATTACCTTTAGAATAATTGATTAATCATTTGAAAACATTTACAAAAGATTTGGAAAAGAACGGTTATGTTTAAAACTATATTTCGAAAGTTTTAGAAAAATGCTGCGAAAAAGTGCCATGGAAAAAAGCTTTTTAAGCTATAGTGATCAGATGACTTTCTATCACTTGGAATTTTTTTTATTACTCAAATCACTTTTTAAATATTTTAAATGATTTATAGGATTTGTTTCATATTTTTAAATATTTTAAAAATAGGTATCTAAGACATTTGCGACTTTGGCCACTGAATTGCCGAAGCGCGATTTTCTTGAAAACTTTATTTGCTCATATTTCAAAATATATTAAATGAAATCTCGATCATTTTCTTTTATTTGAAAACTATAGTCATAAGAGTTCAGAAAATTCTTATTGCAAAGAAATCCGACTCTGATTTCATCCTATAGAAGGATTTAGCTTTTACGGCGCGAAATTGCGAATTACCGTTATGCGACGCACTTATTTTTGACTCCAAACTCAATATTTGTCAAAACTTCTCCAAATTTAATTTTAATTTTTATAAAACAATTATCAACCATTTTCAAAATTTTAAACTAATATTTTCCATATTAAATCTCCTTTTCACTTTTAAATATTATTTTTCAATATTTTAACTTATATTATATTATACTATTATAATATTATATTTGACTTCATAGATGATCATAAAATCATATTAAATTCCATTTTCACTTTTCAGAACATTCTCTAACATAGAAAGTTATTTATTATCTATCTTTCAACTATTTAATTTATATATCCATATAAATTAAATATTATTATAAAAATGTTATCATTCCTTTTCTAAATGAAACCTTTTCATTTTTAAATCATTTCAAACCATTCCTCTTTTGTGATTTCAAAACATTTCGAGGCTTAACTTTCCACATATACAAACAATTATTCCTTCATGAATTAATTATAGTTAACACATTAACTGTCACCATAAATTTCACATTATTAATTCATTCTTCTTTTTCGTTCATCCAAGTGAACATCCAAAGTTAACAATCAAATATACATCCATATAAACATCCAAACAAACATGCTAATTCATGTATAATTATGTCAATAACTTTTATATACTTGTAAATAATAATCTTAACTTGTTTCTACTTGCAAATCGTTTTAATCATAAACTAGAAAGAAAAGGGTTTCTTGAGATCTCACCTTCTTAGCTCCCTCCTTTCTCGTAGCTTCTCCGAGTGATTTCGCCATAGTTTCCGCTCCTCGACAATCTTCCAAACTTCACTATATGGTTCGTCCATGGCCTTAACTAAGGCGAATCTTGACTTTTGCTCACTAGTTTGCTTCCAAACTTCCCTAGAGCTTCATGCCTTCACTCCAGCATAGCCGACCTCTCATTTTCCTCCACCGAAGCCTCCAAACTCCAATCCTTTCCTCTAGAAGTTTTGACCATGGGATAGAAATAGTGGTGGCCGAACTTTGTGGTGATGGAAGAGGTGCTAGAGACTTTAGATGAGTAAGAGAAAGAGAATGGGTGGTTAGATCTTTGTTTTTATGCATTTTTCTCTTTAATTTCCCTCAAATCTTCTATGAAAGAAGCCATTAATGAATTTGGAGAAGAAAAGAGAGAAATGAAGAAGAAGAAATGAAAATAAGGAGAGAAAGTGGAGAGGTAGGATGTATATATAGGTGCAAAAAGAATTAAATAATATAACTTGTCATAATTATATCTAGTCACATCACAAATCTTTTATAATATATATATATAATTATGTTTAGTCACATCACTCTCTTTTATATATATAATTATTATGTCTGGTCACATCACTTTTTTATACATATATAATTATTATGTTTAGGCACATCACTTTCTTATATATATATAAATAATTATTATGTCCAGTCACATCACTTTCTTTTATATATATAAATATTATATCTAATCACATCACTTTCTTTTATATATATAATTATTATGTCTATCCACATTACTTTCTTTTATATATATATATATATAATTATTATGTCTAGTCTCATCACTTTCTTATATATATAATTATTATGTTTAGCCACATCACTTTCTTTTATATATATTTATATAATTATTATGTCTAGTCACATCACTTTCTTGTATGTATATATATATAATTATTAATTAACTAAGATGTGACAAGAGATAATTATGGTTAATGATTAAAAATCTAAGATTTGACAATACTTAACATATATATATATATTTATGTAAAATGTTTATTATTTTTAAAACCATGTCTTGTCACGTTACTTACTAATCCAAATTAATATAAGATAATTTATTTCTAAGTGTATTGTTATCTAGTTAATTAACTCTTATATACGTATATATAGTGTACAAAGACGAACAACGTTTCCGACAACTTTCTGTGTTTGAAAAGTCGAAATTTCAGAAAATGTTCTTCGGTCACATTTTCTATTTTTATATGAACTATTTAATTTGGTAAACAAATTTTGAAAACAATTTCGCCATCATCATTAATTAATTAAATGAGTTTATTTTCATTATAAACCTTATATATTGAATATATAAAATTACTTAAATATTTACTAAACGAAGTAGTGAAATTCCGGGTTGTTACATATTAAGTGTTGTCTTTTAGTGTAAGAAAACCAGATCGTTAAAACCTCATTTAAGCATATTTCAATAAGGAATCGTGGATCATAATATAAATCTGATTCATAATACAAATCTTCAATATAGAAAATTTTCATTTTTCTTCGATGGTAAACCTTAGATAATATATGGTAGAGCAGTTTACGAGTGGTAGTGTATTGCAATCAAAAATTTGTTCATTGTTTGTTAGGTAGTATATTATACTTTATACATTAGTTATACTATGCTAGAAGCTCTTTAAACGTGAACATCAAAATTCAGATATATATTGAAAATTTGAAAATGGTGAAACTTTTAAGGAGTCAATGCATGCTTATTAGACTTCAAGGTGGTAAGTACGTTGAATTTTGATATTGCATGCTAATACTAACATTTTCCATATATACCTAAATTGGTTATTTTACGTATGATGTTCATGATATTAAGGTTGTTTATTTGTTAGTTTTTGATGGAATTGTAAAATATATCGAGCATAATGTTCCCATATGCTAAAAGAGATAAAACCATGATTTAAAAGATATATGCGTAGTTGAAAAATATATCTGGCTTAGATGTCACTATCTTAACTTATTATTACATACATGAATTTGAGAAATCCATGATGGAAATAATAATTCACTAAATGATTTGTTGATACTGAAGTATTGAATAGATCAATAATAAATAACTATCTGTTGAAACAAATATGATAGGGGATGGTAGTAAAGATGGGTCATTTGAGTAAATTAAAAAAAAATGCGATTATTGTGTTGACAAACATTATCACTCATTACAATTCTTTTAAAAAATGGAAGTTCACAAGTTATATGCATATGTACTGACGTGTGGTTGTATTTATGATGGAATAATTCTTTGCAACTGCTTATTACAATAATAGAAGTTTGGTTACACCTAATTCTTAGTAAAAATAATGTGTAAAAAGTGAACACGATGTACTCTAGCCAAAGCTAACAGACAAAAATACTTGCATATGTGAGTACTATTTCACATTAAAACGAAGTTAACTCATATAATTATTTGAGTCAAGTACTATCTATGCATATGACAATTATTTTAAAAAGGTTTACAAATAACTATAAATTATTATTTATATTCAAAATTAGACATGTATACATATATATTATAAAAAAAATCTTATTTTTGAACACACATATATATATATATACATATGAACTTAAACTAATAAATTAATTTATATATTTATATATATTTTATGCAAAAAATATGTATTTTAATTTTAAAAATTATTTAAAATCATTTTTATTTATGAATTTTTTATGAAACAACCAAAATATTTTATACATATATATATAAAGTTTTTTAAGTCAATTTGATGTGTGTGTAGGTAAAATCCAACGGCATATGTAGAAATTAGTACTAATAAATACATGCATACTAATGTAGATGAACATATGCATAAATAAAAAGAGTTCAGAATTTACCAATATATGAAGCCTAGGGTTAGCACCTTAAATGTTGAATTGAACTACTTTTAGATTTGATCTCTACTCCTTCAGAAAGTGCAGCTGGCTAGAAGAG
Organism: Allium fistulosum; assembly: GCA_030737815.1. Lineage (NCBI taxonomy): Eukaryota > Viridiplantae > Streptophyta > Magnoliopsida > Asparagales > Amaryllidaceae > Allium > Allium fistulosum. The sequence continues at coordinate 861,277,169 of CM060907.1, forward strand.
AATACCGCCAACTAGAAATAAATTTATTTAACATGAACTTAATTTGGAAATGAACGGAGATAGTCCTATAATTTTTGGCCAAGACAGGTAGGGGTGGAGGATGAGTATAAACTAAAAAAGAGAGAGGATGCATGGTTTATACCGGCAATAGAAAATAGAAATAGGTACAGATAAAGATCTCCTTGTTTACTTAAATCCATTTTAAATATTTGTTGATTTCGTATACCTATACGTACATACATAACTTTTATATATGCATTTTATTAAATAATAATTCAAATAAATCAAATAAATTTAATAATATTTCATAAAAATTAATTGATCTTTAGTTATAATATATATATATTTTAATTGAATCATGTGGTATTTCAAAGTATTCAACCTTGGGTTGTGCGATTCAAAGGTGTAAATTCAGTCAACGATTGATATCAAACAAGTCGAATATTAGTGTTCACACATCACCTTAGCTACTGGTGTGATAGTTTAATCGAATTTATCACTTGCACATTTTTCAATAAAATCCAATTTCACTATCAGTACCTGGTAGTACTGATTATTTACACCAATTCTCTTCATGAAAACTATATCAATTTAGGACTTATGAAATTTGGCTTTGTTAAAAATTTCAATATTGTCCACGTTTAACTTGTTTAATCCAAGCACAAAGTCCTTGGTTTAATTATAACAATTATAGTTAACCAAATTACTTTGGCCAGAGATTTTGAGTTGACTATTATTGACCATGATACTAACTAGCTATAACCAAAGAGATAATTCTCTATTAGGTAGTGTTTTACTTCAACCATTTCAACTTAGACTCGATTATAGTCATTCAATAGATGCCTTATCATGATTTAACAACATTTAAAGTAAATTGTCCACATTGAAGTTTAACGACATTTTCAAGTCGAGAAAACTATGTAATATCATCACTTCGTGATTCTTATTTGACCCTAGTTAGATAAACCAAAAGAAAACCCATGATTGAGTTATTCCATACTTATTTAATAACTATCAGTATGAAAACTTTTAGTACCCCCAACATCCATGAGAAGTTTGGAGAGCATTACATGCTCTAGTTTTAATGGATGTATCAATATCTATCTCAAACATCTTGATAAGGAATATTTAAAATAGTATGTTATCGTTACATTTAATGTATTAAATTTCTCATGATTACAACATATTGTAATTATTACCACATAGCCCATCACTAAAGTATTTTTTATTAAATATATTATAAATTAATAAATAATTAACCAAGCATGATATGACAAGTATATAATAGAAAGAAATGCATCTTTTATTTTGAGTGGGATTTTACCACAAGGCTAGTAATTTATAATAAATTATAGAATTACCTATAAGGCGTACCCCTATCTCTATCAATCTACCACTTGCATATGGGGACAAATATGGAATCTCACTCTCGTCCCTTTGGTCAATTTACCGAGAATTGGCCAAGTTAGACTCTCCGTGGATGGATCATCTATATCATCCTTTGAATCTACTGTTATGATTATGACTTATCTCTTCTCAATAAGTTAACTGATGAGATGGAACTTCTGAAGAACATGTCATAATTTCTTATATGCTTTAGGTCCATTGCAATCTGCATTGCAGCGTTGTTGTCATAAAACAGTGTCACTGGATCCTTCATGTTGGGAATCGTCTTTAGTTCGCTCATAAATTAATTGTTTGACTTTCATTATATTTTCGCTCCATGAAATTTCGAGGACGAAATTCTTTGGAAGGGGGGTAAAATGTAATGAACCGTAATTTTTAAGTTTTTGAATTTGAATATTTAATTATTTAAATTCAAATTTAAATATAATAAAATTTGTGTTTCAAATAACTACTTAATTTTTAATGACGTACTTTTAGTTTAATTTATAGGGTTTGTCCTAATTGTTAATTTGGAAAATAATTGAACCTTCATTTGATGCATTTTATGACAAATGTCGGTATTTTTGAAACTTTATAGAAGAAGTTAACCAGTGTATTTTATTATTATTTTAGATCGTCACACATTGTTTATTACGATCGTATTATTACTTTTGTCGATCACAGCTCACACGTAAACATGATATTATATGGTATCATACCGTAAAACTTCTTCAAATATTAATACATATATATTCATTTCTCCACCAAACATGCTCCTTTTTTTGGGGCATGAAAAGTGGATCTTGGTTTGTTGCATAATCATTTTGTTTTTGTAAATTTGGTTATATATATATGCACATTCATGCTTGGAGAGAAAAACACATGCATGGATCTTTTTTCTTTTTCTCATATATATGCATAGACAAAATTCCCATTCTTCTCTGCAAATGGAATCAACACCATTTCCATTTTTTTAACTAATCAAGTAACTTTCTCTACACTAAGTACTAGCCAAAATCACCAACATCAAAGTTGTTGAGAACGAAGCAAGCTACACTTTCCGTTCACGTTGTACTCGAGATGGTGGTGTATGATGATCATGGCGACAAGGAGTTGCTGATGAGAAAGATGCAGTTCTGGGATTCATAGGGGATGCCATGCTTGGGATTGTGGTGTCCATCGTGTAGAGGACGTTGGGTGGAGTTCATTGGTGCGAACAACGTGTGTTTTCATTCAGAGACAAAAGAGAGAAAGGGGAGAGAAGGATCGGTTGTGTATTGAGTGTGTGCGTGACAATGAACGTGTATAGGCTATTCAAAGTGGAAAGTTTCAGGTTTAGGCTTTTGGTTACTGGGCCATGGGCCTTGAAGTTCAGGGTGAGAAGTATTTAAGTATCTAGTTGTTTAATTTATAAATTAAATATGCTAACTTTGAGAAATCATATCTCATTCATTTTAAATCTGTTTGACCCGTGGATTGTTTCATTAGACTCGTATTGATAAGTATAAGATTTTGGTATAAATATTTAATACTTTTAATGAAATATAAACTTGTAATAAAATTATAGCGGTTTAATTTAAATACATTTAACGTAGTTAAATAATTATATTTCATTAGTGACATTCAATTAGAAAAATAAATCCTCATTCTGCTATAATTAAATTGAATAGAATATTTTAGGCATATATTTAGCAAATAAATCCTCGTTCTGCTATTATATAAAATTTGACATTTATTTATATGCTAGTTAATTTTGAGGATGTATCATTATTCATTTTGTTGATTGTTAATTATGGATAATAATGTTTTTCTATTATCGTTTATGTGGTTGTTTGAATTGTGCTCGTCTTAGTTTATGAGCTTTGATTAGTGTATATTGATTTTTGATTCTGCTCAACCAGTTTATGAGCAATACCTTTTTTATCTATGCATGGGTAGGGTGGAAACAATTATAGGCTATATACCTTCTATTTTTTTCACAATTAGACTATAAGCTGTTTAACGATAATATTGGTTTGTTAAATTAATATAATTAGTTATAATAATTTAATATTTAAATTTTTAACTTCAATTTAAAAGAAGTTGTTTTGAGACTGGCTTTCATAAAAGAATATGAAGTTGTTTTGAAGATGTTTTTCATAAAAGTATATGTTAAAAAATGTTTATGAAAAGAAATCGCCAGAAAAGATACTTATCTTTTACAATGAAAATTTTCTTTTAGATAAATAGAAATATTTAGAAATAAATGTTTTGGAAGGGATTTTATATAAAAGTGATATATATAAAGATATTTATAAAAATGTGTTTTTATAAATAAAATGAATTTCGGGGACTAAAACATCGGTGGATTAAAATAGCTTTCCAAAGATTTTAAGGAAATAAACAATACTATATTTTAAATATATTTTGTGAATATTAATGCAAAATGATTTGTCACTTCGAGAAACAAAATGATTTGTTATGTTACCGATGATTCGGTTAACCCATAACTAAATAGTGGCCTGAGGGTTTAGGTAAACCTTAGTATAGTCAGCTCTTGGATAGAGAGATATACTTATTTATTTATTTGGGTAAGACTGGGACCTATTTGCCTTGTTTATGGGGAAAACCTCCCAATTTGGCTGCATATATTTGTTGTGATTTTATAATAGAGTTTTTGGGATAAATATATCAAGTAAAATATTGTATTATTATATAGAGTATTTGACACCATTTTCAAAAGGTGATTTGGTTTAAATCCTGAAGAAAAATATGATTTGATACAAAAGATATATATATATATATATATATATATATATATATTATTACTTCAAATGGATAATGAAACCAGAATTTTTTTCGAAGAGGATATTTTCGAAAAGGATTATATTTTGAAAATAATAAAGTTAATTAGATTTCGGAAATTTAAATGTGAAGATTAAGCCTAAATGGGTAGTTCTGGAATTTCATCTTTGTTTATGCATCGTAAGCTCTTTGAATCCTATATGTGGTAGGAGAACTACGTTTGCTTGATCCTGTATCTAATTTGGTATTCAATTAGATAGGGGTACATAGGCTGTCATAAGTGGTAGTGATGTAGTCCCAATAATAACATAACATTTTCCTGTTTATTGTTTGCTATCTATCATGTATCGGTGTATCTTTCTTGCTTACCATTTTACTCCGCATCGACAAGTTTGTTGAGTTTGTAGGAATGACTATTGCTGTCTCTCACATCAGAGTTCTACAGTGGTAGATTTATAGTATTTGAGTTTGGTATGTATTAAAGCACACCATGTAGAATAAATGATTACTCAAATAAGCTGTATTATTGAAATTGTATCCTATGCATTTAATAGTGTTATGTATATATCAGATTACGATATGTCTTTTGGTAGTTTTCATTTAGGGGCATTTCACCAGAAGGAAAACTTTGCAGTCCAATTAGTTTCTAGGACACACATTCAAAGAAATTACTTTCAAGGCCAAAGTCAGCAGAATAATTACTTTCAAGGACAAAGTCAGCAGTCCAATTACTTTCAAGCCACTGTAACGACCCGCCACTCATTCCACAGAATGACGCATCGTTTTGAAGAAAAGAAAGAGGTGAGAAAGTAGAAAAGAAAAGAGAAGAAGAAAAACAACAACAGAATCTCAACAACGGAACGAATAAATTTTATTAATAACAAAAGTATCACATCATATACAATGACTATCAGAGTTATACAGATTATACAACACATTCTAGACAGTTATAAACATCTGTCTAGTTATTACAACTCAATACAATACAAAACTCTATTACAGAGATTAACACAGCGGAACTACTATCTATATCTACAACGCCGAAGCCTCCTGCTCCATTGCTCCTCCAGATAACTCGTCAAAGCTAACCTGAATCCCTTGGCTACTCGTAAAAATTTGAGTACCCAAGAGTTTATAAAACAGAAATAAACACTTGGGTTAGACATGGGTCTGGTGTGAGTAACAGGTTAAACTTGTTTAACTTCAAAACCTTTGGAAAGAAAAAGTATCATGTAAGACTCCCCACAAATAAACATGGGTAAGTTTTTACCTTACGCTAACCAAAACATTTGATAGGAAATTCGATTGTATTATAATAGGTCTAGGGTTTTCAAATAAATATGAAATAGCCGAAATTGTTACATTCATTAAATTCCAGCATACATAGGTATACAATCAAGTCCGTTATCACTTATTGGAAGTTGGGTTTCCATACAATGGCAGGGCTACCGGGGTACTGCCCGTCACAGTACGTGGCCTAGATCACCGTACCGAGGATTACTCCCAATCCCCTGCAACATAAGGCCAGAACATCCCTTACTGGATAATTCCCGCACAAGATATCCTAGCAGTTGTTGCAATCAACTGCCCACTCAATCGAATAATAAGAAGGGACCTCTAGACAGGGATAATCTTGTCCTACTTGGGTGCTACCCACTAACCTTGCTGCACCTCCCCTGTTTTAGCCATTCCCGGTTTGATGAGGCTTGAGGCTACGATTACCTTAAATCAGGACATCACTTAGAATGCTCATCGTCCACCTGACGATGTTCTGAAAGCATTCAATCCATACAAGTTCGTTCCGGGTTCGAACGAAACCGAAGGCATTATCTCGTTACACTGGTATTGGAATCACCCTCAGAGTTAACGACCATAACCCTTGCACTCTGAATCTTCATCTCGAATCTGAAAGTACTATCTCCGTCAACTCATTACGGAATCACCCTCAGAGTTATATTGACAAAGAATAGTTCTTACACCTCGAGTCTTCACTTGCTCCATTTTGATTTCACGACCTAACGTAAATTTGGATCGATGTGGTATTCGGGTCTCCAGACCTGGAATTCCAGTATACGAAAACCCGATCCCGGTCTCATCGAAATCCAAAACGTATCTTTTAAGGCCAAGTTGTTTTAAAGTTAAAACAATTCAATTCTATTATCTATTTACATACAGATAGATAATTCACAATAGATAATCGACATTATCATTAAAAGCAGTAGTAATGCAACCTTCCAATTTTAAAGACAATTCAAGTTTCAGAAATCAAAAGCTCTGTCTCTGTTTTAAATTAGGTGAGTAACTTTTTAAAATATAAAATAAATTTGGTTGCATGTTAGTAGGTTGAATACGAATGTGTATTGCATGTATATATAAGTGAATGTCTGATGTGAATATTTATATGTATGCACTACTGTTATGTCTGTGTTTTTCTATTCTTAGTTTCAAAGATAAGATGTTGATAAAAATTTATTATCTCCCAAACTAATCTCTGTTAGAACTAGGATTCCAAACAAAAGTTGTTTGATAAATCATGAAGTAATGTTTAAATTTTTAATCAAGTTAGAATAAACTTGAATGTCTCTGAAAATTTAAAAAAGAACAGAGCAAGCTAAATATAAGTGGAAATCCAAATATCCTAAATTATTGTTTCAGGCATATGATCTAAATTACAATCAAAAACCATGATTTTTGAAAGAGAAATCATAAATTTTAATTTAGTTTTGGGTATGCATTTCTGAGTTGAACAGAAATTGGGTTGTGGGTAATATCTGGTGATCTATGTGCTCGGAGGGGTCAGGATTCCTTCTGGAGGGAGAGTGATGAACGGAGAGTATAGGAAAAATGATAGTTGATGGGTTAAAGCTTTGAGGCAGTGGAAATATGGAATTGTAGTATGTAAACCTAGTTTTCTCTGTGTTGGAAGAAACGATCGCCGCGACCAAGTGGGTGGATCGAGTGTCTTCGGGTTTTGGGCGAGGGTAGCTAGGCAGTGGACGATGTCGTGACCGGAGTTTGAGATTTTCTAGTGGACGGGTTTGCGAAAACGGGGCGATGTCAGGTTTGGCTTGGGTTGAACTTTTCTGTTCCAGGATGGGTTGAATGCTCGATTCGATTTCGAGTTCGTAGTGATGCTGTTGGTGGTCGGGATATAGTTCTCAAGTGATCGCCGATGTGAAGAAGTCGTCGTGGTTGACCAGGATGGTCGGAGGATGGTGGTTGACTGTGCACGTGCACGGTTGCGAGTATTTGAAGTTGTTTTGGGGAAACGATGTACTCGGGGTTTTCTCGAGTAAATTTAGTTTTTGCTCGGAGTAAATAGGGTTTGGACTCGAAGTTTTTAAGTAAAGGCTCGAGTAAAATTTGATGTTGCCAGGTTTTTAAAAACTGTTTGTTTTTAAATTTTAAATGAATTTAAAATTTGAAAACAAGATTTTAAACCAAGTTTAAAATCACAATTTTAAATAGGGATTCAAAACTGAATCTGTGATCTAGTTTTAAAAATTAAATCAAATTTTATAAAATGAAAAGTTTTAACAACTTTAAAATGTTAAAGTATTTTATAAAATGGTTTTTAAAATCTTTGAATAAAAATTTAAACAGGATTTTAAATTTAAGTTTAAATCTGGATTCAAAATTGAATTTGAATCTTAGTTTGAAATAAAAGAAAGTTTTTAAATTTTAAAATTTTTTTAGAACAAATTTGAATGATAAGCATATTTAAAATCACAATTAGTATTTTCTTTATCATGTAATTTAAAAGGTTTTTGAATTGATTTTAAAACATTGTTAAAGTTTTAAATTATTTTCATTTTAAATTCTTAAATTTAAAATGAAATTGAAAGTAAATTTAAAACAAATTGTTGTTAAAATGTTTTGCTAATGATAATTTAATCATTAAGTAGATTAAGGTTTACCTTAAATTATTTAGGACTTAATGATTTATAATTCAATAAATTATTAATAATTTCATAGGTTTTTAGGCCCTAGAAACTAATTATTTTACGTTTTGTCCTTAAAAGTAATTATTTCAGTTGTGTGTCCTAGAAACTAATTCCATTTGCTAAAGAGGCCCTTGTGGCTAATTTCCACTTTCATTTATTTGTTGTAGAATAGACGGGTTTTTGGCTATTTTGACTGGTTCAAAAATCCAGGTCGTTACAGTATGTAACGACCTGTAATTTTTAGAGTCTTCGAATTTGAAAATTTAATTTGTTTAAATATTCAAATTTGGATTTAAATATAATAAAATTTATGTTTCAAATGACTGGCCGAGTTTTGATAATGTATTTTTATTTTAATTTATCGGATTTTCCATAATTTTTTATTTGGAAAATAATTAAATATTCGTTTGACGTTTTGTGGCAAACGTCGGTATTTTTGAAACTTTATAGAATTAGTTAACCATTGTATTTTATTATTGTGATCGTGTCAAATTATTGTATGCGTATATTTATTTCTATTGTTCTTAGCTCATACACGAATGTGATATTTTGTGACGGTCTACCGCGAAACAGAAATTTTCAAAAACAAATATATATACATGCAACACTCATTCATACCTTTTTATTTTCCTTGCATTTGACTTTGGTTACTTAGCTATGAAACAATTTTTATTGATATATATTTCCATAAGCACAACAAAACAATGGAGAGGTACACACGCATGAAACAAAATGGACACGTTTTCTTTTTTCTGTAACGACCCAGAATTTTGAACAAATTAAATTGGAAATATTTAATTAATTTTAAATATTTGAACGATGATTTAATTTGAATCCCCAAAATATACTTTGAATTTGGCGATTAAATTATAAAATTTAATCTATTGAGTGTTGAATAGAAATATAAATCTTCGATTTTAAGCTAAAGAAAAATATTTCAAAAGCTTTTAAAATTCATATTGATAAAACTGAAGATAATCGAAACTTCAGAATTGAATTTTAAACCGTTTTGTTCGGTTTTGAATTTAATCGTTTGAACCGATATTTAAAAATAGCGTTCCGGGGCACAGTCTCGGAATTCGACGAAACCAGTTCCATTGGGTCCGTAGTATTGAATTTTTACCGGATTTCAAATTTCGTAGCATTTGGAGTTGTTATGTGAGAATACGACACGTAAATGCATTGAAAGTGGTATCAAAACAAATTGAGTTTAAATTTAATTTAAAAATTTAAAACAAACAAACGACAGCCTCCCTACAATTATTCCTAAAATCACGGCAAGGATCACGGGGTGTGTAACAACCCTGTATTTTACAATTAATTTTAAATTTATTTTTCCAGATTTAAAAGCTTTATTTATGAAAAGAATAAATTTTGTTATTGTAAATATAAAAACTTTGATTTTGTATGTGGATTAGAATTCCAAATATGACTAAATTTAATATTTCCAGAAAATGTGAATTTTGGTCAAATAGTCAAACTTTGACTTTTAACTTAAAAATTTAAAAGTTTGAAATTTATGAATTTTATCTTTTATTATAAAAATAGATTTAATAACTTGCATACTGCTTTTTGTTTCGTTGAAAACGGATTTAAATTGCAAAAGTTATACTGTTTTCAATATTGTGTGTATATTGGGTTATTCAGCAATATTCTTTATTTTAAAATTATATAAATGACATTTTTATTTGATATATTTTATTCTAATTTGTATATTTATGTTATATAAAATATATTTTGGCTTTTAAATATTTTTAAGGTAAGGTAGGAATTTTTCCAGAGTTAGTAGTATTTTTCTTGCAAATTTCCATGACCTGTTTGTAAATATTAAACATTTTCTTTAATCCTTTTTCTATTTTCTCCAATTTAATTATCTATTTTATTTTGAAAATGATAAATAAATTATTTTAATTCAAATTTTAACTTCATAATATTTTTATAATGAAGTGTATAGTTTTTCAAGACTGACAGTGATTATTTATAATTTTTGAACACTGTTTGGTATTTTTAAGTAATTTTCTTCATTCTTTTTATATTTTTCCAAATTTTTTTTTCTCATATTTATAATTGATTTCGGTTTGTAAAGTATTTTTCTGAATATTTTTGTTTATATAAAGATTAAAAAGAAAAGAAATATGAAAGGTTGTAAAACACTTTGAAACTTAAGCCCTTTTTTGTCCAAACCCTTCATTTTCTTTAACTCCTAAAATTTTGCCCTAGCCATTTAAAACCCTAATGTAGCCGCCACTTTTTGTTTCCCATCTTTTCACGTGAAAACAAATCAGCTCCTCATTTCTCATGGCTTCATCCAAAAATAGGTAATGGCCTCTCCTTCTTTTTCTTTTTTTTCTCTTCTTTTTCCATTGTTTTCCTATGGTTTTGCCTTGATTCTCTAGCTTGTTTGCTCGGCCACCACTTGCTTGCCATGGCCACCACCTCCACTACCTCCTCCTTGTCACCATCACCCACCTACCCCTCTAATTTGACCAGGCCACACCACTCCATGATGAACAACTCTATAAAAACTATGCAACATGCCTTGAAAACCCTTAACTATGCAAGCCATCACCTTATCACCTCCTCCCCTTCATTATACACCACGGCCACCACCTCTAGCCACCACCACCACCTTGCTACTACAACTATACATCATCTTAGCCTCTGTACAGATCTGAAATTGACATGGTCGAACCCACCATGGTGACCAAACTCCACAAAAATGCAACCTGAGCCTTAAAAGCAATGTTGTTGACCACTATTTGCTACACCACTTCATTTTCCACCACCACCACCACCACCTTTGGCCACCACCACCATCTCTGACCAGACCCTTACACACCACTCCAACCTCTGTCCAGATCTTGACTTGAATGGCCAAGCCCAAACTCCTATGGCCGAGCCCTTTCGGTGAACCAAAACCATGCTATGTTGCATAAGCCCCTTCACCTTCATGCTTTGCAACTTCTTCTCCATGCTTCACCACTTTGGCCATGCATTCTTATGCCCATACCTAAGCCATTCCCTGTTCAAACCAGAGCCAAAACCAACCCTTGACAAAAAAAAATATAGAGGAAGCAAGGCAAAAGATTTGACATTCAAATCTCTTTTCGTTTAAAAGTTATTCCATTTCAAGTGCGTTGAAATTGTGTTTGTTTTGATGTATGTTTTGGGTTGTAATACAAGGGTTGTAGCTTTGGATCTTGCTCTCCACTCAAGTCCGTAGTCTTGTCATCGTGCTTTTGTTCCATTGTGTCATTGGTTTTGATATCTCCAGCACAAACAGGTGAGTTATTCTCACCAGACAATATGTACCTATATAACTAGTAAATTGACACCCTGCGAATCTGTAGAAATATATTATCATGTTATATGTGCTTATATTATTATCATATGATGTTCACACCTGTTATTACACCTATTATATCATATGTTACTGTTATTTAATGTTATTCTGTTATTTATATCTGTTATCACCATTGCAAGTTCCCTGTAGATTAGAATCACTATGGGTTGAAATGATACATACCCGAACGGACTTTAGAATAGGGAAAAATTGTCATGGGCTGAAATGATAGGCCTGAACGATTTTTATTTAATTTATTTTAACTTGGGATTGCGGGTTTGAAATGATAGAACCCGGATTTTTCTTTTTTTTTTAACTGCGGATTGAAATGATACATATCCGTATCACTAGACCTAGGTTAGAAAATTTTATACAGGCCCGTGGTTATTTTATAAAGTGTTTTGGATATTTTTAAGTATTTTAAAAAAATTATAAATTTATGAAATTTGATTTAAATAGATTTTGAAATGTTTTAAAATAAAGAAATTATGATTTTTTTCCATGTGTTAAAAATGTAATTAATGAATGGTTTAACTGGATTTTTGGAATATAACTTAAGTTGGAAATTTGGAATTTTGGTTAAAAATGATATTTAAGTTATATAAATAAAATGGATATTAAATTTTATTTGGAAATGGTAAATATGATAATTTGATTAAATTTGAATTTAAGTGATTTATTAAAGTATTATTGATTTTTCTATGAATTTAAGTGGTTAAATAAGTGAATGTTTAAAAGTGATCTTTTAAAATATAACTTGACTTGGAAATGTCAAATTTGGTTTTAATTAAAGGTTTAAGTTAATTAAATAAAATTTGAAATTTAGTTAAATTTGTGAAATGGTAATTTAAATTTGAAGTGTTAAGTTATTTGTTGAAATGTGAAGAATTGGAAACTTTTACACTTAAATTTATTAAGTAAATTGTTGAAAATTGGATTTAATTATAAGAAATTTATTGTGAAAAAGATATATGTTAAATGATATGAAAATGAACATTTTAAATGTTAAAATATGATTTTTAAAATGTTTATGTGTTTTAAATTGAAATTATTTAGTTGCTGGAAATACACTAAAATCTGGAATTAACTTTTAATAGCATTCAGAAATGCTATAGTTTCTGAATTGAACTAAAATTGTGTAAAAAGAGCTATTACAGCATTTCTGAAATGCTGTAGTTGCTGTAATTGAACTTATAGGCTAATATTGAACTCAGGTCTATTACAGCATTCTCTGGAAATGCTATAGTGGTCTGCAGTCTTTGCTGAAACCAAATTTAACCCTTATTTTGAAATCTGAACTACCGCAGCACTTCTGAAATGCTGTCTTTTCTGTTTTTGAACTATAATTCAACTTAAACTGAGTTTTAACAGCAGTTTTAAGTGCTGTCTTTGCTGAATTAAAATTGTTTTCAAATATAACCTATAGCAGTTGTTTTTTTAATGCTGTGAAATGCTGAAATTTTAATAATTAGGGTTTTTGACTTAGTAAACGAACTCAGAATGGTTTAAAACTTTGGAAATTGAATACTTGATTTGAATATATAATAATTACACTTTTAAAAGGTTTAAATGAATTATTTGATTGGAATATAAACTATTTAAAAGGTGACTTGAAATGATAATAAATGAAGTATACCTTTAAATTTAAAAGGTATTTAAAGTTGAATATTTAGATTTGAACTCAAATGATATTTGGAATATTAAAATGATTTGAAATGAAGTTTTGGAAAGATATGATATTTTGATATATTGAAATGATTTGAAATGAAGTTTTGAAATGATATGATATTTTAAATATATGGAAATGGTTTGGAATTGATTTAATCTTTATTTGATAAATATATGGTTTTGAAATGATATTTTATTTTGAAGTAAAGTATTGTTTTAAAAGTTATAACCACGAGTTATAATAACGATTGGTTGTTAAAGAGACCGAGATCGGATATGGACATACTCTCTGTCGATACCGAAAACCACTTTGACAACCGTGTACGTGGTGGAGATTCCAGAATGAAGTAGGATGGTGGCGACGATCCTAAGGTATATACGTGGACCCAACTCCCATGAGTTGGCATAAGGTGGCTAAAACAGGAGCGATTGACGGACCAAGGAGGTAGCTCCTCTTATCGGACACACTTCTTCGATACCATTCTATTACTTGTGATTGATTTGGTGGCCACCCTTGATTTGGGAGTGTTGTTCGAGGTGGGCGGTAGTGGCTGCTATGCGTCACCACTAGTCCGGATGCGTAATTGGTATATCTACCCTGGCATTGCCTAGTTGTGCCGTGTCACCTACCATATCGAGCTGTACTACGATTATGATTTTAAGATCCGACCGCGTTAAGGTTCTCCATCCCCTTAACGCTATTTTCTATATGATTATACTTTACTTATTAGACATTATTATAATAGCGAATATTACTACATAGTATATATTTTAACGGATCCTTAGAGGATGGGCGGTCCCAAGCATCTTCTAAGTTACTTGTACCTTTATTACAGTTCACTTGAGTTGGTTTACATTATATAAGTATATATTATCCTGACTCGAGTGTTTTGCTTTACGCTCGGGTCAGCCTGAGTTATTCACAGATTTGGATTTCCACTCTCTTGGAGATTTGAATCGCTGGAGATTATCTGCTTGTCATGTCCTATCTATTTCAATTCCGTTGTTCTACTCAGCTTGTACTTGGTTATTTTATTGAGACTTTTGTTGTACTCTATTTCTTCTGTTGTATCTTATGTAACTCTGATATATTTATATAGTAGCTTCATGAACTACTATTTCTTTTACTTCCGCTGCATTATTTTACTCTGTGTCTGTGATCTGTGATTATATTTATTTACTGTATATTCTGAGATTTGCCAAATTTTAATTACAACGCGGTATTTTGAGCAATTCAACTCCGGAATGAGTGTCTACTTATACACTTATAATGGATGCGAATGGTTGAAAATATCGGGTCGTTACAGTTGGTATCAGAGCTTTGGCTTTGAGGCAAAACTTAGAATGTATGGTAAATTTATTTACAGAATCACTTTCGTTCGAGTTTGAATCTCTTCCTTTTGATTCGATTTCCTTTGAATTTTGGAACGTCCCCTGCGGTTCCAAAATCCATTGTTGTTCCTCACTATTCATCTTCTTTTGATTCTGGAGTATCTCATAACTCCACTTCGAATGATCTTTGTAGTGAATTGGCGGTCTCGCCAATATTCTAATTTTCTTGTAAAGGGGTGAAACTCCTTTACAATAGCATCGATTCACCAAAGATTTTATATCCTCGGTTTAGATGCTAGTATCGCTTACTATCCCAAACTCTATCTCTTGAGGTCGAATGTAGATTTACCCTAGAAATCCACATCGATCTTATTCTTTAAGTCACGGTTGACCCGGTTAAGGTTTCCCGTGATTTATATAAGCTTATCCATCTTCCTATTCTGTTATTTAATCATCTCATCCTTGTTCCAAGTTATTTTCAAATCAGAATTTCATTTGATTTAAGTTAACCAAATTCGAATCTCTATCCTTCTTTGAAAATCAATTCCTGTATAGTGTATTTGTAAACTAATATTTAAAATTAAAATGTTTAAATATTGTGTTGTTTGAGTTGTTGATGTTGAATTGGGTTTCCGATCGATTCGTCTGATCAACGCTATCGATAGGATTTCTAAAACACTTTGACAGAACAAACTGACACAATATTATTTTAAAAATTTGGTTAATGAAATACATTTTGATATATAAGTAAATTTATGGAACTTATCATTTATAGTTCTATAAATGAATTTATAAATAGTTGTTTATAAATTTATTTGGGAACTGAAATGAATTTAAAAAAAGAAATTTAAGAATTTAATTTTCGATGGATTTCAAACCTTGTGTTTAAAGTTGTAAAAGGATATATTATTTAAAGTATTTCTAAGTAGAACTATGTTTCTAAAGGATTTTAAAGTTTAAAAATTTAGTGCTCTTCTCTTTGTCGTTGGAAAATAATTTCGGTGATGACTGCAGCATCATCGACATTCATTTTCGAGTTTTGAACTGAAGAGACCGTTCTGTAGTCTTACTACAGCTTTGTTTTGAAAGATTTAATTTAATTGAATTTCTAAATATGATTTGATTTATAATATATATAGATATATGATTTAAATTGATTTGACATATTATGTACATATATTTATTTATCTCTAACTGGTTTGAAGGAAACCGGAAAATTAATTATTAAATTTCATCTTAAAGAATAATTTCAGTTGTAAAAAGAAAAATTAATTTTTTTGAATAAATGATTCAAACTTGAGATAATTGAATTGGAAAGTTTTATTTGTATAACATACAATTTCATTCCAATATAACTTACCAAAATTACACAGAAGTTGAATATGAAATTGGATAATATACAATATAGAAAGGATTTTTATAAATAAAATTTGAGTGGTTATAATAAATGTTATACACTTAAATTTTAGTTATAAAAGATTAACAGAGGTAAATAGTGAAAAAGGGATTTAAAGAGATTTTATTTAAATAACTTAATAATCAAATTTGATTTACTATGGAACCTTAAGTCTAACCTAGGAATTTTAATAAAGGTTATTTCCTAAAATGAATATGTTGTATAATAAATAATTTATCTTTGATTAGATAAAATAAAATACATTTGAATTAGACATTTTGTAATAAAGTTTATTTAACTTGAATTCATAGTTTAATTGATGTCTAAATGAATAAATGTGTAAAGAAATTTGATTGTTATATTTGCTATATAAATATTTTATTTATGAAATAGATATGTCTTGAAAAATGAATGATCATAATTTAAATAGTTAAAATGTATTTTAACATCACTAAAAATTGATAATTGAGAATTTGGTTTTCAAATGGAATTTTAAGTGTAACTTATTAAAGGAATATCTATTTGTGAAATGGGTATTTTAAATAAAGTGTTAGGTTATGTGTTAAATTAAGAGCTAACTAAAATAGTGAACTTTTAACTTAATAAATGAAGTATAGTTTGATTTGAATATTCCATTCATAAAACTTTGTTTTAATAAGTCATAAGTTAAATGATATCCAAATGAATATTTCTGAAATTGAACTGATTTGAAATACTAATATATCTATTGTAGCATTTTATAAGTGCTACTATTTTGAAAATACAATGTCTTGGAAATTTTTATAATTGAATGAACTTAGAAATGTTACAACTTTAAAATGAATATTATTTTACCTTGAATTAAAATGGTTTAAATAAAGATTATTTTTAAAAGGTGTTATGATTTTCTAAGTATTATGTTTTTAGTAGTATGATTTCCAAATGATAAACATCCTTAAATTGTTATGATTTCAAAGCATTATTGTTTCAAATTTATTATCTTATTTTGTTTTTCAACCTATCTTTTGGTTGTCCTTATTTCTCTTATCTTGTTACAGACTGGTATAAGCAATAGCCTTCCCATTCTGTTACTCTTTGAAATCTTTGTTACTCATTTTGGAATCTGAACACTGTTTTCCATCCATGGACCGTCGCTCAAGTGAAAAGGGTGATTCAGACTCTAGAGAATCTTTTTCGTGTTTGTGTTCTTGATTTGATCACCTCCATCTTGTTAAACTTGCCTATAACAATAGTTATCAGGTTTAATTCCAATATTCTTATCATCTTGTCTTAATTCTATTCATTCTATCTTTTTAGGTGCTTTCCCGTACCTCGTTCCTTTTCGGGGACGAAAAGTTTTGAGTGGGGGAGAGTGTAACAACCCTGTATTTTACAATTAATTTTAAATTGATTTTTCCAGATTTAAAAGCTTTATTTATGAAAAGAATAAATTTTGTTATTGTAAATATAAAAACTTTGATTTTGTATGTGGATTAGAATTCCAAATATGACTAAATTTAATATTTCCAGAAAATGTGAATTTTGGTCAAATAGTCAAACTTTGACTTTTAACTTTAAAATTTAAAAGTTTGAAATTTATGAATTTTATCTTTTATTATAAAAATAGATTTAATAACTTGAATACTGCTTTTCGTTTCGTTGAAAACGGATTTAAATTGCAAAAGTTATACTGTTTTCAATATTGTGTATATATTGGGTTATTCAGCAATATTCTTTATTTTAAAATTATATAAATGACATTTTTATTTGATATATTTATTCTAATTTGTATATTTATGTTATATAAAATATATTTTGGCTTTTAAATATTTTTAAGGTAAGGTAGGAATTTTTCCAGAATTAGTAGTATTTTTCTTGCAAATTTCCATGCCGTGTTTGTAAATATTAAACATTTTCTTTAATCCTTTTTCTATTTTCTCCAAATTAATTATCTATTTTATTTTGAAAATGATAAATAAATTATTTTAATTCAAATTTTAACTTCATAATATTTTTATAATGAAGTGTATAGTTTTTCAAGACTGACAGTGATTATTTATAATTTTTGAACACTGTTTGGTATTTTTAAGTAATTTTCTTCATTCTTTTTATATTTTTCCAAAATTTATTATTTGTTTTCTCATATTTATAATTGATTTCGGTTTGTAAAGTATTTTTCTGAATATTTTTGTTTATATAAAGATTAAAAAGAAAAGAAATATGAAAGGTTGTAAAACACTTTGAAACTTAAGCCCTTTTTTATCCAAACCCTTCATTTTCTTTAACTCCTAAAATTTTGCCCTAGCCATCTAAAACCCTAATGTAGCCGCCACTTTTTGTTTCTCATCTTTTCACGTGAAAACAAATCAACTCCTCATTTCTCATGGCTTCATCCAAAAATAGGTAATGGCCTCTCCTTCTTTTTCTTTTTTTTCTCTTCTTTTTCCATTGTTTTCCTATGGTTTTGCCTTGATTCTCTAGCTTGTTTGCTCGGCCACCACTTGCTTGCCATGGCCACCACCTCCACTACCTCCTCCCTGTCACCATCATCCACCTACCCCTCTAATTTGACCAGGCCACACCACTCCATGATGAACAACTCTATAAAAACTATGCAACATGCCTTGAAAACCCTTAACTATGCAAGCCATCACCTTATCACCTCCTCCCCTTCATTATACACCACGGCCACCACCTCTAGCCACCACCACCACCTTGCTACTACCACTATACATCATCTTAGCCTCTGTACAGATCTGAAATTGACATGGTCGAATCCACCATGGTGACCAAACTCCACAAAAATGCAACCTAAGCCTTAAAAGCAATGTTGTTGACCACTATTTGCTACACCACTTCATTTTCCACCACCACCACTACCTTTGGCCACCACCACCATCTCTGACCAGACCCTTACACACCACTCCAACCTCTGTCCAGATCTTGACTTGAATGGCCAAGCCCAAACTCCTATGGCCGAGCCCTTTCGGTGAACCAAAACCATGCTATGTTGCATAAGCCCCTTCACCTTCATGCTTTGCAACTTCTTCTCCATGCTTCACCACTTTGGCCATGCATTCTTATGCCCATACCTAAGCCATTCCCTGTTCAAACCAGAGCCAAAACCAACCCTTGACAAAAAAAAAATAGAGGAAGCAAGGCAAAAGATTTGACATTCAAATCTCTTTTCGTTTAAAAGTTATTCCATTTCAAGTGCGTTGAAATTGTGTTTGATTTGATGTATGTTTTGGGTTGTAATACAAGAGTTGTAGCTTTGGATCTTGCTCTCCACTCAAGTCCGTAGTCTTGTCATCGTGCTTTTGTTCCATTGTGTCATTGGTTTTGATATCTCCAGCACAAACAGGTGAGTTATTCTCACCAGACAATATGTACCTATATAACTAGTAAATTGACACCCTACGAATCTGTAGAAATATATTATCATGTTATATATGCTTATATTATTATCATATGATGTTCACACCTGTTATTACACCTATTATATCATATGTTACTGTTTTTTAATGTTATTATGTTATTTATATCTGTTATCACCATTGCAAGTTCCCTGTAGATTAGAATCACTATGGGTTGAAATAATACATACCCGAACGGACTTTAGAATAGGGAAAAATTGTTATGGGCTGAAATGATAGGCCTGAACGATTTTTATTTAATTTATTTTAACTTGGGATTGCGGGTTTGAAATGATAGAACCCGGATTTTTCTTTTTTTTAACTGCGGATTGAAATGATACATATCTGTATCACTTGACCTAGGTTAGAAAATTTTATACAGGCCCGTGGTTATTTTATAAAGTATTTTGGATATTTTTAAGTATTTTAAAAAAATTATAAATTTATGAAATTTGATTTAAATAGATTTTGAAATGTTTTAAAATAAAGAAATTATGATTTTTTTCCATGTGTTAAAAATGTAATTAATGAATGGTTTAACTGGATTTTTGGAATATAACTTAAGTTGGAAATTTGGAATTTTGGTTAAAAATGATATTTAAGTTATATAAATAAAATGGATATTAAATTTTATTTGGAAATGGTAAATATGATAATTTGATTAAATTTGAATTTAAGTGATTTATTAAAGTATTATTGATTTTTCTATGAATTTAAGTGGTTAAATAAGCGAATGTTTAAAAGTGATCTTTTAAAATATAACTTGACTTGGAAATGTCAAATTTGGTTTTAATTAAAGGTTTAAGTTAATTAAATAAAATTGGAAATTTAGTTAAATTTGTGAAATGGTAATTTAAATTTGAAGTGTTAAGTTATTTGTTGAAATGTGAAGAATTGGAAACTTTTACACTTAAATTTATTAAGTAAATTGTTGAAAATTGGATTTAATTATAAGAAATTTATTGTGAAAAAGATATATGTTAAATGATTTGAAAATGAACATTTTAAATGTTAAAATATGATTTTTAAAATGTTTATGTGTTTTAAATTGAAATTATTTAGTTGCTGGAAATACACTAAAATCTGGAATTAACTTTTAATAGCATTCAGAAATGCTATAGTTTCTGAATTGAACTAAAATTGTGTAAAAAGAGCTATTACAGCATTTCTGAAATGCTGTAGTTGCTGTAATTGAACTTATAGGCTAATATTGAACTCAGGTCTATTATAGCATTCTCTGGAAATGCTATAGTGGTCTGCAGTCTTTGCTGAAACCAAATTTAACCCTTGTTTTGAAATCTGAACTACCGCAGCACTTCTAAAATGCCGTCTTTTCTGTTTTTGAACTATAATTCAACTTAAACTGAGTTTTAATAGCAGTTTTAAGTGCTCTCTTTGCTGAATTAAAAATGTTTTCAAATATAACCTATAGCAGTTGTTTTTTTAATGCTGTGAAATGCTGAAATTTTAATAATTAGCGTTTTTGACTTAGTAAACGAACTCAGAATGGTTTGAAACTTTGGAAATTGAATACTTGATTTGAAAATATAATAATTACACTTTTAAAAGGTTTAAATGAATTATTTGATTGGAATATAAACTATTTAAAAGGTGACTTGAAATGATAATAAATGAAGTATACCTTTAAATTTAAAAGGTATTTAAAGTTGAATATTTAGATTTGAACTCAAATGATATTTGGAATATTAAAATGATTTGAAATGAAGTTTTGGAAAGATACGATATTTTGATATATTGAAATGATTTGAAATGAAGTTTTGAAATGATATGATATTTTAAATATATGGAAATGGTTTGGAATTGATTTAATCTTTATTTTGATAAATATATGGTTTTGAAATGATATTTTATTTTGAAGTAAAGTATTGTTTTAAAAGTTATAACCACGGGTTATAATAACGATTGGTTGTTAAAGAGACCGGGATCGGATATGGACATACTCTCTGTCGATACCGAAAACCACTTTGACAACCGTGTACGCGGTGGAGATTCCAGAATGAAGTAGGATGGTGGCGACGATCCTAAGGTATATACGTGGACCCAACTCCCGTGAGTTGGCATAAGGTGGCTAAAACAAGAGCGATTGACGGACCAAGGAGGTAGCACCTCTTATCGGACACACTTCTTTGATACCATTCTATTACTTGTGATTGATTTGGTGGCCACCCTTGAGTTGGGAGTGTTGTTCGAGGTGGGCGGTAGTGGCTGCTATGCGTCACCACTAGTCCGGATGCGTAATTGGTATATCTACCCTGGCATTGCCTAGTTGTGCCGTGTCACCTACCATATCGAGCTGTACTACGATTATGATTTTAAGATCCGACCGCGTTAAGGTTCTCCATCCCCTTAACGCTATTTTCTATATGATTATACTTTACTATTAGACATTATTATAATAGCAAATATTACTACATAGTAGATATTTTAACGGATCCTTAGAGGATGGGCGGTCCCAAGCATCTTCTAAGTTACTTGTACCTTTATTACAGTTCACTTGAGTTGGTTTACATTATATAAGTATATATTGTCCTGACTCGAGTGTTTTGTGTTTTGCTTTACGCTCGGGTCAGCCTGAGTTATTCACAGATTTGGATTTCCACTCTCTTGGAGATTTGAATCGCTGGAGATTATCTGCTTGTCATGTCCTATCTATTTCAATTCCGTTGTTCTACTCAGCTTGTACTTGGTTATTTTATTGAGACTTTTGTTGTACTCTATTTCTTCTGTTGTATCTTATGTAACTCTGATATATTTATATAGTAGCTTCATGAACTACTATTTCTTTTACTTCCGCTGCATTATTTTACTCTGTGTCTGTGATTATATTTATTTACTGTATATTCTGAGATTTGCCAAATTTTAATTACAACGTGGTATTTTGAGCAATTCAACTCTGGCATGAATGTCTACTTATACACTTATAATGGATGCGAATGGTTGAAAATATCGGGTCGTTACAGGGTGAGCATGTTCGTTCATTTTAAAATTCTCCTGTCTTCCCCCCCTTTTCTTTTTAAATATTCACAGCCGAGGTTTAAACAAAAAAAAAATGGTGGAGATAAAATCGAGAAGTCGCGCGCGGAGATAGGCAAGTGGGAAGCGACGACTTCAGGGCTGTGGATCGCATTCATTTGGGATCGGCACGCGAGGCTCGCGAGTCGCGATTTCGAAGGCGGCGGCGATGTCTGGAAAGTCGCGCACTCGGGGTGTCACGATGGCGCGTGCAGCTATGAGCCAGGAAGGATGGCGGCGAATTTGGGGGAAACACGAGGGCAGTAGGGGGTCGTTCGCGAGTTTGTTTGGTGGCAATTTTGTGTCGCCTGAGCAGTGGAGGGCGGCGTTCAGGCGCATGGTTGATGGCAATCACGAGTCGCGATTTCATGGCGGCGCACGCGTACGAGCTCACGTGCGATGGGAGAGGCGATTCGCGATGGTTTTGCTCGAAGAGCCGGCAAAGCAGGGGAAGATGAAGTCTTCTCGTTCGATTTTTTTGGGTTCGACAATTCGATCTAGGGTTCGTCGAGGTGATTCGACTACTTGGTGAGGATGGCGATGCTCGACGTTGGGCAGTTCGCTGGCGATTAAGGGAACAGTAAGGTATATTTTTATTTTTCCGATTTATTTATGTAGATAAACATTTAAAAGAAAGAAATTTATTTTAAAAATTAAAAAAAAATTGAGTTGTTCGACTTAATTCGAGTATTAATAAATTGTACAATATTTATACAAGGTCAAAAGATCGTGAAAACCAAATTGGAATCGAAGTGGGATTGCAAAATAAAAAGCAAAGGTGAGATTTTTCTCACTCAAATTGAAATTTTAATTTGCAGTTATTGATTGATTTGATTGCTATTGGATGTGATATTAGATATAGTAGGATATATCTATATATAGCAATATATATATATATTGGCATATGTATATATTGCAGTATGATTTCCCGCATTGTATAGCGGATGAGACCCTATTGCGCCATTAGTAAGTGGATGACATTTTTATAAATCCCATATACCGCGATATTCCACCTCGAAGTGGAATGGGTATTGTGCTAACGTCTGTGGATGTAGGAAAACAGGTTGGAGGGATCCAACTGGACCACTCATATTGAATAAATTTGTTTATGTGTGATATGATAATCTGTGAATGATTATATTGATGTTATTGATCATATTGATGTCTGGAAATTGTTTGAAAGCTAAAATTTAGCTGAATGATTTTTGATATCATTGGATTCCAAAAAAATAAATGAAATTGAATTTTTGAAATTCAAGTAGAAATTTTAAGTGAATTGATTTTTAGAAATTGAATAAATTTTGAAGAAAAGAATTTAAAAGTATAAAAGCTGATTTTTATAATATTATCGAATTAATTCCAGAATGAAATGAAAAGGATTAAATAAATGGATTTCGTATAATAGTGATTTTAAATTGAGGAATTTAATAAAACTTGGATTTTTAAAAGATTGAAAGAAATAATTGAAATTTATTTTCTTTAAAAGGAATTTATTTAAAAGGAGATAAGTTGGAAATCCAATTAGAAATTTAATTGGTAAATTGAAATATTTTGGGAAATCAATGTAAAATGATTTCAATTTGGAGAATTCATTTAAAAACAAAATATTGAACAATTTGGAAAGAATAAGGAATTTATTTAGAAATCATAAAATTTTGGAAATCAATTTGTAATTGATGTAGTATTTGGAAATGAATTTTTGAGGAAACGATATGGAAATTTATTTGAAGTTGAAAATAAATTTAGAAATCAAATTGTAATTGATTTGGTATTGAAATAAAATTAGAAATTGATTTGGGATTTGATTTTGGGGTTAAAAGTGGATATTTGGGAATATGGATTTAAAAATGGAAATGATGTTAAAATGGGTTTATGGAAAGGATAAAATTTACAGTGTGTAAAGTTTAAAAGAATGATATTGTGTAAATAAATGAATTATAAGTATTTAACTTATAATATGGATTGGGGTATGAAATCTAGTTATGAATTGAATTGGTAAATAAAGAAGATTTATAAATTGAAGTCCTTATAAATAGAATTAGAATTTATAAAGGTTGTTTTATAAATTCGAAATCAATTGAATTTGATAAATTAAATATAGAAGGTTATTAAAGAAGATATATTCGCGATTTTGGATAGCGAATTTTTATTGTAAATAAAATGTGTAGAGATGATTGAAATTTGGTTAAGTGAATTATATTCACGATTTTGGACAGTGAATATATTATTGAATAAAATGGATATGTTTTGGGAAAATGATGTTCTAAAACAAAGTTAACTGTTTTAAAAAGACATTTTAAAATGTATTATGAATCGAAAGCATAGATTTCAACGTTCATTGTTGAAATAGGCGTTTTCGAAAAATAAGGAAATGGTAGACTATAACACTGTTGTTATAGTAAATGATTTCCGAAATGAAACATTTTTATCTAGTATTGGGATTTATATATCTATTTTAATTCTGAATCCCTATACTAGTGATTTTGAGTTGTCGTAACGATGTTTTACGTAACATTCGTTTTGACTCAAACAAATGTTGTTATAGTAAATGATTTCCTTAAAGAATGAACTATATACTTAAACTTTGATTTAAGTATATCGAATATTTTCAAATGTTGAAAATAAATAGATTTGTGAATTACTTATTATTAAATAAGTAGGGAGTTGCTTTTCCAAGAATGAAATGAAATGTTTTGAGAATTTATCTTCTTAAAGATAAACTGAAGGTGAATATTAAAATCGATTTGAAAATAGTATATCAGTAGATATTTTGAAAATATAAATTCACTATGGAATTTATAAAAGAAATGGGAATTCGTTTTAAAAATAAATATTGATTTATTTTTGAAGTGTGGAAATTATATATCTAGTAAAGATATTTTGGGAAATAAATAATTTGGAAAATTATTTGGAATCTGATGATGTTGCGCATCTGCATTGATAGTTAAATAACTGACTATCAATAATTACCTTGAATGGTATTTGTTGTGAATTGGATGAATTTGAATGCCACACTTATTTTTGAATAAACGCTCACTATTCGGGTTAGCCAGGAAAGGACCATGGGGTCGTATAACCCACTCCGAATATGTGATACGTCGTTATGAATCGCATTTGATGACCGGTGTTGAACCCCGGATGAAAACGGAAGGATTACCGTCGAGTTACTCTACATCGGCTGATCTCCGATTTAGAGGTTTTATCACCCTTAGTGACGGGAAGTCTGGACGTGATTAGAAAATTATCCGGATGTGCAAGGGCTTCGTGAGAAGTGCCTTCGGTTCTGTTCGATCCCGGAACAGACTTGTATGGTTGTGTGTCTGACGTTACAAATTGAGATATAAAGCTGATTTCTTTCAAATACATTTCTGTTGGTGGCGGAGAATTTATTCTCTTAGCTTAACACCCTTCTCTGAGACGTACGAGCTCAGAGGTTATGCAGTTGAAATTTATCAGCGATATACTCCCAATTTGGTAACGTGGCATGCCGAGTGTTGCTGTGAAATGATCGTTGTTTGATCATTTATGATATGATCGTTTGTTTGATCATTTATCTTTGTGATCATTTGTTTGACCCGAAGCATGGCTTTATGAAAGCGTAGCTTTGTGGACGAGACTTCGTCGAGCCTCACACCCCGGAAATGGTCAAAACAGGAAGGATGCAGCAAGGTTCTAGGGAGTAGCGCCCCTTAGTGTATGTCATTCCTTCTGGATAGAGGTGGTATCATGGTATGGAGCCCAGATATTTAACCTATGTTGTTACTGCATTATTATTACTCTTATGTGGTTGTTGGAAATCGAGGATCCTCGGGAAGATCGGTTACGATCGGGGGATGGCATACGCACGTCAGTAGTTACCTATTTTTGCAGAGGTAACCCGGCCTTGTGTTGGCAGAGATCCGGTTAGGTTCTCGGGTCATCTTTCCAGAGGTGTACCTATGTGGCAATGGGAAGTTCCTTGGCCTGACCATTTGTTGGAAATCCAAAGAAACAATACGAGATTTGTACGGTTTTAGTTGTAGAATCTGCTGTTTAAGATGGCAGTTATAGCAGGCATAATATATGGGTACCTATGCTGGCTAAGATTTATATTCTACTTTCGAAAAATGTTTTCCACTATGCACTAATGATAATATCAAAAATGATTTGATTTTGCGTAGTAAGCATCTTTGACTATCATAAGAAGGAAATCTCCTCCAAGTCTGCATTTGCATTGTGTATGGTGGGAGGTCTTATGGTAGTTACATTTTCAAAAGCATTGCGAATTGACTTCAAATTATCCTATTCTTTGTTTTAAATAAATGTAAACTGTTTTGAATTCTCACACCAGTCACATGACTGACCTGGAGTTTATTGTTCCCTTTCTAAACTCTGGGTGCCCACCAATTTCCACACGGGCAGCCTAGAGTTATGTTATCAGGATATTCTGGATATTCTGGTGCTTTGGAAGCAAGCTAGATGGCGAGACGTATATCCGTACTTGTTTATTTATTCTGCTGTGTATTCTGTATGAGGACAAGTTATATAACTGTCCATTTTTGTATTGAGTTGTATATTGACTCTGATTGATGTATGTAAAAACTGATATAGTTCTTTGTTTATAAAAGACTAGTGATTATTTATTATATATTGTTCCGCTGCGATATGTGAGATTCTAATATTGTTTCAGTTGTCCTTTCTGATGTTCTAATGTTGTTTCTGTTGTTCTTCTGTTCTTTCTTCTTCTGCTTTCTTCTTCTTCTACCTTTTTCTTCTTTTAAAAAAAACCCTCATGCTTCGTATTTCCGTGCATCTTGAGTTAATCAATGGAGATTAGTGTTTAATCAAGGAGTACGGATTTGCGGGTCGTGACAGCTGGTATCAGAGCATATGGTTAAGCGACAATCCTGCTCTGTTGGGTGTTACTCATTAGAGATAGAGTCAGTAGTACTCTAGAATGAGTTGAGTGTAATAATAGATATGAGCGCGTATTTGTTATTGAATAAAAAAAATAATAATAATTGTTTTGTATTGTGTTGACTTATCGGTTGATTGTTTATAGATTCTGGTCGGTGCAGGGTGGCCAACTGTAATCGATAGGGGTTTCTAAACTCTTAAACAAGATAAACTAACACAGTATTGTTTTAAAATAGGGTGAATGAAATAATTTTGCCCAAAACTATTTTTGTATAGAAAAGTAATGATTTTCTATCAATTATCATAGTAAATGGATGTTTGGTTGTTAGGAAGTGATGATGTTAATTATCATCATTAATATATATGTGGAAATTATATATGAAATTGAAATTAAAACAAAGTTAAAGTAATGACCAAAGATTTGAAGATAAAACCATTTAACAAATGAAATTTATAAATATGAATTGAAACATAAGGAAATAAATTCATATATGAATGAAGATTGTGAATATAAATTGTAAATGTGAGTGTATAAATGATTTGATAAATCGAAATGTAAGTAAGTCGAAGACTTATAAAATATTTGAAATTTGATTGGAAATGAGATTCAAATTGGAAATGAAAGAATTAGTGAATGAGTTTGAGAATGAATAAATAAATTTGCAATTGTAAGTGCAAGAAAATGAAGTTAAATGTTAAAATTCATTTTGAATTTGTAAGTAAACAAAAGTGAAATTAAAACTGAATGTTGAAAACAAATTTGAATCTGTAAGTGAACTAGAATTTGTAATGAATTAGTAATTGGAACTAATTTAAAATAGTGCAGTTGAATGAAAGATAATTGATAAATTCAATATTCGGAAGATAAACTAAATCCAAATTAGATTGAAATTGAATTCAAATGAAATTTGAAATGTAAAATTGAATGATATAACTTCAATAGTGAATTAGAAATGTATAAGAAGTATATATTGGAAATTTTGTAATAGAATTTGCAAAATGGTTTGAATATTGTAACTGGATGTTATGCTAGTAGGATATACAGGTGTTATAAAGGAATTTGAATCTTGATTTTGAAGATAAATTTGAATTGCTCGATAAAAGGTATGTATTTTAAATTTCAATATGAAATTTGATCTTTTCTTGTTTAGCCGCTTGGCTTTTTCTTTTCTTTTTGAAATCTGAGAGTCCGTAGGGACGTTTTGTAGTCGTACCACATTAGCCGCGCAAAGGAGACGCTGGCGAAATTTTTCGGAAATTTCGAGTGTGAGAAAATTTTGAAAGTTTAGAATTTAAATTTAAATTTAAATTTGAATTTTAAAGTAAACAATGTTGTTTGAACTTATAATTGAAGTTGGAAAGTTAGTTGAATTAATAACGAATCTTTAGTAAAATGATTGTTTTGAAAAATTGATGAAACTATTGAATTGTGAAAATTAGTAGACGAGTTAAGGACCTTTTTTCCTAACTTGTAATTTCGGGACGTAATTCTTTTAAGGAGGGAAGTTTGTAACGACCCAGAATTTTGAACAAATTAAATTGGAAATATTTAATTAATTTTAAATATTTGAACGATGATTTAATTTGAATCCCCAAAATATACTTTGAATTTGGCGATTAAATTATAAAATTTAATCTATTGAATGTTGAATAGAAATATGAATCTTCGATATTAAGCTAAAGAAAAATATTTCAAAAGCTTTTAAAATTCATATGGATAAAACTGAAGATAATCGAAACTTCAGAATTGAATTTGAAACTGTTTTGTTCGGTTTTGAATTTAATCGTTTGAACCGATATTTAAAAATAGCGTTCCGGGGCATAGTCTCGGAATTCGACGAAACCAGTTCCATTGGGTCCGTAGTATTGAATATTTACCGAATTTCAAATTTCGTAGCATTTGGAGTTGTTATGTGAGAATACGACACGTAAATGCATTGAAAGTGGTATCGAAACAAATTGAGTTTAAATTTAATTTAAAAATTTAAAACAAACAAACGACAGCCTCCATACAATTATTCCTAAAATCACGGCAAGGATCACAGGGTGAGCATGTTCGTTCATTTTAAAATTCTCCTGTCTTCCCCCCCTTTTCTTTTTAAATATTCACAACCGAGGTTTAAACTAAAAAAAAAATGGTGGAGATAAAATCGAGAAGTCGCGCGCGGAGATAGGCAAGTGGGAAGCGACGACTTCAGGGCTGTGGATCGCATTCATTTGGGATCGGCACGCGAGGCTCGCGAGTCGCGATTTCGAAGGCGGCGGCGATGTCTGGAAAGTCGCGCACTCGGGGTGTCGCGATGGCGCGTGCGGTTATGAGCCAGGAAGGATGGCGGCGAATTTGGGGGAAACATGAGGGCAGTAGGGGGTCGTTCGCGAGTTTGTTTGGTGGCAATTTTGTGTCGCCTGAGCAGTGGAGGGCGGAGTTCAAGCGCGTGGTTGATGGCAATCACGAGTCACGATTTCATGGCGGCGCACGCGTACGAGCTCACGTGCGATGGGAGAGGCGATTCGCGATGGTTTTGCTCGAAGAGCCGGCAAAGCAGGGGAAGACGAAGTCTTCTCGTTCGATTTTTTTGGGTTCGGCAATTCGATCTAGGGTTCATCGAGGTGATTCGACTACTTGTTGAGGATGGCGATGCTCGACGTTGGGTAGTTCGCTGGCGATTAAGGGAACAGTAAGGTATATTTTTATTTTTCCGATTTATTTATATAGATAAACATTTAAAAGAAAGAAATTTATTTTAAAAATTAAAAAACAAAAATTGAGTTGTTCGATTTAATTCGAATATTAATAAATTGTACAATATTTATACAAGGTCAAAAGATCGTGCAAACCAAATTGGAATCGAAGTGGGATTGCAAAATAAAAAGCAAAGGTGAGATTTTTCTCACTCAAATTGAAAATTTAATTTGCAGTTATTGATTGATTTGATTGCTATTGGACGTGATATTAGATATAGTAGGATATATCTATATATAGCAATATATATATATTGGCATATGTATATATTGCAGTATGATTTCTTGCATTGTATAGCGGATGAGACCCTATTGCACCGTTAGTAAGTGTGATAACCCGGATTTTCGAACATCTGTTAATTGATAATTAACTGATTTTAACTATTAAAACACTGGTTTATAAGTTGAACAAATAATATTCTGATAATTAAAATGTCTGGATGTATATATATGGATTTGAGCTATAATAAATGTTGAATTTTAAATATCTGGAAATGATAAATTTTATAGTAAATTAATAAATATATAAATAGACATGTGCAAACTTTATAATGTTGAAATTTTAAGTGTGTTCATATACAAGTATATAAAGGTAAATATATATATTTATTTGTTTTTGTAAATAGAAAGCATTGGTTTGAATTCAATGTATTTAATTTTCAAAGGGTATTTAAAGTAAAAAAAAAATTATATTTTCAAAACACTAAAGATTAATAAGTTTAAAATAAGATAAAGGGTTTAATACACTCTCTTTATATATAGATTTAATAAAAAAGGAATTATTAACAAAGGGTTTATTTTGCTTTCTTTTTAATTATACATGAACTAAGCATAGTTTGTAAATGTATAAAGGTTTAAAACATACATGTATAAACATGTTACATAAATTTAAGTAATTAATAAAACATAGGAAAATATATAATATTGGTTTATGACATTTGTAGCTTTATATAAACATTCAAATAACAAGTGTCTTACTTCATTTTCATTTTCTTTTAAATTGAAATAAATAAAATGTTATAAGAAGAAATCTGTATACAGTTCAACACTTTTCCATTTTATTTTCTTAACTCCATCCTTTTTCCTTTCATCTCCTAAAATAAAAACCAAAAGAAAATCAAACTGTTTCAAGTCTTCAACCTGAAGCAAGATTCAAATTCAACTCAAAACAAAAATGGATTCAAATCAACAAATCAAGTTCCAATTCAAAATCAACCATCTTTCTGTTTCAAAATCAAATCTGAAACCATTTTGCAAGTACTAGACTGTGACGCCCCACCTCTATACCCACGCTAGCCAAGAACACTACGGTGTAGTGCTGTCAACTAGCACGGAGAATAAGGCTGTTGAGGAGCAACCATCTATGTAATTGCTTTGTGCGAGCACTGATATGTCAGATAGAATAACATGCATTTTTATTACAGGAGGAAATCCGACATATCGATACAAACTCAAAACTACTACACAGTGGCTATAATAGTTTAGGACAATAGATATAAAAATAACATAGATAACATAAATGCGGAATACAGATGGAACGAAAAGTCTCATATATATAATAACTGATGTCAGTTACAATACATTTGACACAATACAAATGATACAACTACAACTGTCGACTCAAGAAGTTATATATACAAGTACATTATCGACTAATATACATGAATACATTATCATCTTAAAACAGACACACTAACTACTACAACAAGACGAAGAACACTTCTAATGATATAAAAAGTCTTCATAGCTCTAGCAGCAACCCAAAGCTAAAAATCTACAACCTGTAAATACTCGGTCTGACCCGAGTATTACATTCAAAAGAAAATAATACCCAGATCAGTCAAATTCAAACTCAGTTATTAGCGCATAGAAGCAATAATAATCAATCTCAATATAGATGACAGTCACAGAAATCTCGTATATCCAACTCTTGATACGAGAATTGGATAACGACAAATATAACACTAAATAGTGTTAATCAGCGAATCAGCAAATCCAAATCAGAATACAACTTCAAAACATTGAAATTAACCAACGAAACAATTCAACAAATCGAAACATCAATTTAAAACTGTCAAAACTGATAGGGCTGCAGTACACGCACGCGTGCACTGCCTCGCCACTATCGCATGAGATACACAAGAGCTCAGTGAAAGTCACAAATGATCACAAGGTCAAACCCCGAAGTACCAGATTCAACTCAAGTGTGATTTCATCAATCAACATGAAATAATCAAAAACCAACAAAATAGATCACAAGACAAAGTCCACAAGCTTCGAAGCCAGAACTAAAATCGAAGTGGGGCAGTATTCAAACTGTCCCAAGGAATGATGCCAGATTCAATGCAAACTACAAGTGAAACTGTACAAATCAAAGGCCATTAGAATGCAAATGAAACTGTCTAAGGCTCAGTACAACCGGGTGACTAAAGAGGTTCGGGTGCGACTAGTTACAAGTGCACCAGTTCGGACAAGGCAGAAAAATGCCAAAGTAGTCAAGAAAAGATGACAACAAACTGCAGTCGGAAAACCAGATACATCAATCAAACGAATGCAGCAGGGGGTACGGCTGCCCAGGGTAAATGGTATGCGAACCAATTGCCACCAAGTAAAAAGGAACACTCAGAAATGTACACGGGCCAATAAAGCAACAAAAGGAAATCAACATATATGATTGAAAGTATAGCAACATAAAGAAGAATAAGAGCACTGTGCACACCAAACATGAAGCATACAAGCTCAAATAATCAAACTGCACAGAATTTCTGAATGGAGGCGATGAAACAAAGACACAGTAGTGACAAGAGCAACAGGATGATCGGAGATATGCTACAAATTGGTCAACACAATAAACGTCGAACTCAATGTAACACAGTGAGGTACAATAAGGAAGGATACAACAGACAACAAGCAAATGTCACCAACATAACAAAGCAACCCAGTGACTACAAGAATGCTCAGTGCACTACAACACCAAGTGGAACAGGGTCAATGCTACAATTTCAAATCCATATGCAAATTGAAATAGGCAGTGACAACCGATGATATACAAGTGCAAAAATTCAAAACAATGCCCCAAAACCAGGTTAAAGTGAATCGAAAAAGAAACTGCAACATCAGGAAGTGCAGTCATGCCAATGACATTTAATATCAAAAATCAAAGTCAAGTGATATCAAGTGCGAGAGAAGTACACTATGCAGTGTTCAATACTGAAGCCACAAAATGCACATACAAATCGAAAACATTATGAAGCTAGAGCCAAGTTTGACAGTGTCAAACGTCGAAGTGAAGAGCTCATAACGCGAACCACCTCAAGTTCATAGGGGCATGATTACGACAGTGGCCAAGGCAATCAATCGAGACCGAGTACATCTGCAGTGGTAATACTCAAGTGTATACCAGAAGTCAAGTCCGATGTCTCAAAGGAATTAAAGTTCAGGTCAAAAACACTCGAAAATTTAAACAAAACACAACAACTACAAGATGCCAACTACAAAGTTTTAGAACCATGGTCATCAAAAATTCAAGTCAAACCGAGGTCACTGGAAACAAAATAATACTACAGGGATGGACGGAAATGGTCAAGCATACTGGAGTCAAAGCCGAGACCAAGACAAGGCAGTGAAAAATCAAATACACCTTAGATTTCAAACTGATAATTCAAAACCATTTCAAGTCGAAAATTTCCAAAACCAAGTCAAAGCCGAGTATATCATACAGCGGTGGCCAAGCAAAATCAGAAGAAATCAAATATACGCATATGGAAAAGTTCAGAATTCACCACAATCATCCAAACAATATCGAATAGCCAAAAACAAATTCAACATAGAATATACGAACGAGAAAACAGGGTTTCGAACCCATATAAATTCAAACCCAAAATCATTCACTGGAGAATTGAATTAGATGTGAGTACAAGATTACTCACCTATAATCGGTCGCGATTCGAAGAATCGTGAAGCCCTAGTTTCGAACGACGATGACGAGAACGAGCAGCATAAATTTTGGAACAATCATACGAACGGAATTCAAGGGTAACGAATCACGAAGCAGTTGTCGAACTCATCGAAGCAGCCAATCAAAGAATTCATCTCGAAATTGATCGAACCAGGCAACGTCAGAAACATCCAACAATCGATCGAAACAGTCACGTGCTTCGACCTACAAAGCCCACAGATCAGAGCGCAAGAGGAACGAAAGCCCTAGCAAGCATCGAAAGAACGAACATAGAAAAGAAATCGTGGACGCCATTTTTATTTCCCTCTCTCGATTTGATTTTAGGGTTCTGAAAAATGATAAAGGGGGGAACGGGTTCGAATGAATGCTAAGGAATGGTACTGGTATCATCTCTTCATCAAAACAAATGGGCCACTATAAAATAAAAAGGTATATTTATTTAAAGCCCAAATACTTTTAACCATGTTTATAAAAGAATTTCAAATTGATTTTTAATTTCAATAAAAATTTACGAACGATTTAATCACCTAATGGCGATAATTAATTGCTACGAATTTGCGGGTTGTTACAGACTCCCCTCCTTAAAGAAATTGCATCCTCGCAATCATAAGGAATAAATGGACAAAAGGTAACAACCATAAGAGCATGGCAATGTCGAATGCATAAGCAAAGCAAATGCCAACAGGGAAGCATTAGAATTATGGAAGTATCAGATATAAAATCAAAAGGTTCGACTAACAAAAGCAAGAACAATCGAGTTCCTGCATTTAAAAGAAAAGGAAAATAGAGTAGAAATCACATACTGAGCACGAATTGAATGTGAGTAAATCAGATTACTCACCTGAATTGCCAGGGAAAAAGACGAAGCTCAAATCTCAAAATCGCAAATATTCAATCATCACAAACGATAATCGAATTTTCAAATCGCAATAGGTTTAGCTATCAAAAATGATAATCAAATTTCACAAATATCTGATTATCAAAAACGATAATCAGAAACACAAACATTCGATTAATCAAATCAAAAAATATTTAATTATCTCAAACGATAATCAAATTTCACAAATATCTGATTATCAAAAACGATAATCAGAAACACAAACATTCAATTAATCAAATCGAAAAAATATTTAATTATCTCAAACGATAATAAAATTTCACAAATATCTGATTATCAAAAACGATAATCAGAAGACAAATCAAAGGTCTAATTATCTCAAACGACAATCAGAAAACAAATTAAATGTCTAATTATCAAAACGACAATTAGAATCTCACAAATATCTGATTATCAAAAACGATAATCAGAAACACAAATATTTAATTATCACAAAAGATAATCAAATCTCACAAATATCTGATTATCAAAAAACGATAATCAGAAATCAGAAATATCCGATTATCAAAAACGATAATCAGAAATCAGAAATATCCGATTATCAAAAATGATAATCAAAAATCAGAAATATTCAATTATCAAAAACGATAATCAGAAATCATAAATATTCAATTAACGAGTCTGGAATTAACCGAAGTAGTAAAAGTATGGTTCCATACTCCTTACTTTTGCTAAATCGTTTAAATCTCTTTATCATTTCCTTGAAAGTGCAGAATTGTGTGTTTTAAAAATAACATTTCACGTTCTCAAACGGACAAGTCCGGAATTAAGCGAATCAGTAAAAGAAAGGGGTCATAGTCCTCGATTTTCCTGAAACGTTTAAATCGCTTCCTCGTTCTTTTGAAAATTGTAAACTGTAAAAATTTTGAAAAAAAATTTAATTTATATTTTTGAAACAACTTTTTAAAATAAAGAATTTTGAAAACACGTGATTAAATTAGCAATATCAGTAGCAATTTTGATAAGGAAATTGCACTTCTCAGAGTACAGTAAAAACGGACAACAAAAATCAAAATTGCGGGATAACCGCTTGTAAATCCATTTCAAAATCGACGGTTACTGAAGTTAACATGTCAAAATCTCATCAAAATAACTGGCATCAAAATATAATACCAATGAATTTTCATTCATCAAAAATGTCATAAGAATCTTCTCAAAGATAGAAAGGGATATCATACCCTAAACTTGTATTCATAACAAGTCAATAACACATGAATTCACCAACGCACAAGAATTGATAAAACTTACCAATAAAAATCACGAAAGTTGGTGAAGCACAAAAATCTAGAAATCATCACAAGAAATCCAGAAATCACAAAGAGGGGGAAGTCCGAACACACGGACGGAAGTCTGAACACACGGATGGAAGTCCGAACACACGGACGGTCCGAAGACCATGGGGAGCTACCCCATATGTGTGAGTCGGAATCACACAGATTGAGGTCTAGGCTAACCAAAAAGCAAAAAGGTATGTGTGAGTGGAATCACACAAGTGGTGTCTAGCCTAACCTCGCAAACAAAAAGGTATGTGTGAGTGGAATCACACAAATGGTGTCTAGACAATCCTCAAAGCCCAAGAGATATGTGTGAGACGGAATCACACCGATGAGGTCTGGTCTAACCAAAAAGCAAAAAGGTATGTGTGAATGGAATCACACAAGTGGTGTCTAGACAATCCTCAAAGCCCAAGAGATATGTGTGAGACGGAATCACACCGATGAGGCCTAGTCTAACCAAAAAGCAAAAAGGTATGTGTGAATGGAATCACACAAGTGGTGTCTAGACAATCCTCAAAGCCCAAGAGATATGTGTGAGACGAAATCACACCGATGAGGTCTAGTCTAACCTTGCAAACAAAGAGACATCGCACAATGGCTAGTCTAAATCATAAAATGATCGTCATGATCAACAAGAAGTGTCAATTACACTAAGCTAGTAAATATAAAAGTTTAGCTTCATGTCCCATAACCACTTGCTTAACTTAAATATTTACGAACAAACTGTAAATCTACACTAGAAAATTGTCACAAAAGGTTCAATCGAACAAGTCCAGGAGTTAACCGACGAAGTAAACGCAAGCGTTTCATACCACTTGTTTTACTAGGCCGTTTAATTCAATTTCTCATACGAGTGAAATAAAGGCTTGTATATACTAATAGATTGGAAAACGGTTTAAGAAAAAGAGCTTTGTAGTATAATAGTTTTGAAATTGTTTGGAGAAAAAGATTTTGATATTTACTACTAGTATAGAAAACCTTTATATTTTTAAAGTGACAAATCACAAAAATGATTGTAGAAACAATCAATCGCAAGAATTCACATACGAAGATGTGAATAGAATCCAAAGAGATCAATACTGAATCCATCAAAAGGTATGTTCACAAAAATCCCGAAGAAAATGTCATCAAAGTTGCTAATAAATGATAGCAACAATTCGGGGAACTAATTAAGAATCGATTAAATTTGGAAACAAATCAATTCACTAAAATTCACATTCGAAGACATGAATAAAATCCAAAGATTCGATTCCAATTTCATCAAAGTAGAAATACCCAAAAATTTCAGAAATAGAAGTTATCAAAATCGACAAAGGTGATAACAACTGATTAGAAAAGAAGAATCGATTATCAATTGGAAAAACAAAGCAAAACGAGCAGAAATGCATAAATGACTTCAACAAAAGTAAGAATCAAGTCAATGTCGAAGTCAACAATTAATGGCCGCAGTCGAGTACAAAATGAATCAATCATCATCATCAAATAATCCAACGGCAAACAAAATCAGAGTCTTGAATATCAAGAAATTAGCAATTTCTCAAAAACAAAGTGACCGAAGTCGAATGGAAATCAAGATGAGGAGAACACAAAATATCAAGTTCAAAAATCACGGAGATTCAAACTAGATATGAATGAAAAATCAAAATCACTCAATTTGCAACTGGTCAAGCTATTTTTCATCACAGTGTAACAGGTACACAATGACACTCATCGCACAGCACAAAAGTGGAACAAAGTCCAAAAGTCCAAATGGCTTTAATTTGCCAAATTAAAACAAAATCAACATCGGCTAAATCGACTCAAAGCCGAAAACACAAGAACAAAATTTCTCATCATCAAAAATCCAACTTAAATTCGCAAAGCAAACGGAGGCAGAAGCCAAAATACTTTCACGAAATCAAAATCAGATACACATGAATAAGCATTAGGAATTCATACCTAACAGTCAAAAATAATCATATGTAAAGATGAGAGATAAAACATCGACAAATAGTTGTAACACATGCTCCATCTAAGTTATGTTTTATAATTGTCCTAAACCCCAGGCTCTGATACCAAGCTGTGACGCCCCACCTCTATACCCACGCTAGCCAAGAACACTACGGTGTAGTGCTGTCAACTAGCACGGAGAATAAGGCTGTTGAGGAGCGACCATCTATGTAATTGCTTTGTGCGAACACTGATATGTCAGATAGAATAACATGCATTTTTATTACAGGAGGAAATCCGACATATCGATACAAACTCAAAACTACTACACAGTGGCTATAATAGTTTAGGACAATAGATATAAAAATAACATAGATAACATAAATGTGGAATACAGATGGAACGAAAAGTCTCATATATATAATAACTGATGTCAGTTACAATACATTTGACACAATACAAATGATACAACTACAACTGTCGACTCAAGAAGTTATATATACAAGTACATTATCGACTAATATACATGAATACATTATCATCTTAAAACAGACACACTGACTACTACAACAAGACGAAGAACACTTCTAATGATATAAAAAGTCTTCATAGCTCTAGCAGCAACCCAAAGCTAAAAATCTACAACCTGTAAATACTCGGTCTGACCCGAGTATTACATTCAAAAGAAAATAATACCCGGATCAGTCTAATTCAAACTCAGTTATTAGCGCATAGAAGCAATAATAATCAATCTCAATATAGATGACAGTCACAGAAATCTCGTATATCCAACTCTCGATACGAGAATTGGATAACGACAAATATAACACTAAATAGTGTTAATCAGCGAATCAGCAAATCCAAATCAGAATACAACTTCAAAACATTGAAATTAACCAACGAAACAATTCAACAAATCGAAACATCAATTTAAAACTGTCAAAACTGATAGGGCTGCAGTACACGCACGCGTGCACTGCCTCGCCACTATCGCATGAGATACACAAGAGCTCAGTGAAAGTCACAAATGATCACAAGGTCAAACCCCAAAGTACCGGATTCAACTCAAGTGTGATTTCATCAATCAACATGAAATAATCAAAAACCAACAAAATAGATCACAAGACAAAGTACACAAGCTTCGAAGCCAGAACTAAAATCGAAGTGGGGCAGTATTCAAACTGTCCCAAGGAATGATGCCAGATTCAATGCAAACTACAAGTGAAACTGTACAAATCAAAGGCCATTAGAATGCAAATGAAACTGTCTAAGGCTCAGTACAACCGGGTGACTAAAGAGGTTCGGGTGCGACTAGTTACAAGTGCACCAGTTCGGACAAGGCAGAAAAATGCCAAAGTAGTCAAGAAAAGATGACAACAAACTGCAGCCGAAAAACCAGATACATCAATCAAACGAATGCAGCAGGGGTACGGCTGCCCAGGGTAAATGGTATGCGAACCAATTGCCACCAAGTAAAAAGGAACACTCAGAAATGTTCACGGGCCAATAAAGCAACAAAAGGAAATCAACATATATGATTTAAAGTATAGCAACATAAAGAAGAATAAGAGCACTGTGGACACCAAACATGAAGCATACAAGCTCAAATAATCAAACTGCACAGAATTTCTGAATGGAGGCAATGAAACAAAGACAAAGCAGTGACAAGAGCAACAGGATGATCGGAGATATGCTACAAATTGGTCAACACAATAAACGTCGAACTCAATGTAACACAGTGAGGTACAATAAGGAAGGATACAACAGACAACAAGCAAATGTCACCAACATAACAAAGCAACCCAGTGACTACAAGAATGCTCAGTGCACTACAACACCAAGTGGAACAGGGTCAATGCTACAATTTCAAATCCATATGCAAATTGAAATAGGCAGTGACAACCGATGATATACAAGTGCAAAAATTCAAAACAATGCCCCAAAACCAGGTTAAAGTGAATCGAAAAAGAAACTGCAACATCAGGAAGTGCAGTCATGCCAATGACATTTAATATCAAAAATCAAAGTCAAGTGATATCAAGTGCGAGAGAAGTACACTATGCAGTGTTCAATACTGAAGCCACAAAATGCACATACAAATCGAAAACATTATGAAGTCAGAGCCGATTTTTGACAGTGTCAAACGTCGAAGTGAAGAGCTCATAACGCGAACCACCTCAAGTTCATAGGGGCATGATTACGACAGTGGCCAAGGCAATCAATCAAGACCGAGTACATCTGCAGTGGTAATACTCAAGTGTATACCAGAAGTCAAGTCCGATGTCTCAAAGGAATTAAAGTTCAGGTCAAAAACACTCGAAAATTTAAACAAAACACAACAACTACAAGATGCCAACTACAAAGTTTTAGAACCATGGTCATCAAAAATTCAAGTCAAACCGAGGTCACTGGAAACAAAATAATACTACAGGGATGGACGGAAATGGTCAAGCATACTGGAGTCAAAGCCGAGACCAAGACAAGGCAGTGAAAAATCAAA
Source organism: Allium fistulosum (assembly GCA_030737815.1). Taxonomy (NCBI): domain Eukaryota; kingdom Viridiplantae; phylum Streptophyta; class Magnoliopsida; order Asparagales; family Amaryllidaceae; genus Allium; species Allium fistulosum. The sequence goes on from CM060907.1 coordinate 861,317,650, forward strand.
TACACCTTAGATTTCAAACTGATAATTCAAAACCATTTCAAGTCGAAAATTTCCAAAACCAAGTCAAAGCCGAGTATATCATACAGTGGTGGCCAAGCAAAATCAGAAGAAATCAAATATACGCATATGGAAAAGTTCAGAATTCACCACAATCATCCAAACAATATCGAACAGCCAAAAACGAATTCAACATAGAATATACGAACGAGAAAACAGGGTTTCGAACCCATATAAATTCAAACCTAAAATCATGCACTGGAGAATTGAATTAGATGTGAGTACAAGATTACTCACCTATAATCGGTCGCGATTCGAAGAATCGTGAAGCCCTAGTTTCGAACGACGATGACGAGAACGAGCAACATAAATTTTGGAACAATCATACGAACGGAATTCAAGGGTAACGAATCACGAAGCAGTTGTTGAACTCATCGAAGCAGCCAATCAAAGAATTCATCTCGAAATAGATCGAACCAGGCAACGTTAGAAACATCCAACAATCGATCGAAACAGTCATGTGCTTCGACCTACAAAGCCCACAAATCAGAGCGCAAGAGGAACGAAAGCCCTAGCAAGCATCGAAAGAACGAACGAAGAAAAGAAATCATGGACGCCATTTTTATTTCCCTCCCTCGATTTGATTTTAGGGTTCTGAAAAATGATAAAGGGGGGAACGGGTTCGAATGAATGCTAAGGAATGGTACTGGTATCATGTAACGACCCTGAATTTTGATCAAATTAAATTGAGAATATTTAATTTATTTTAAATATTTGAACGGTAATTTAATTTGAATCTCGAATATAATTCAGAATTTGGCGATTAAATTTTATAATTTAACCTATTGAAAACTGGATAAGAATTTAAATCTTCAATTTACAGCTGAAGAAAAATATTTCGAAAGCTTTTAAAATTCGTATTTATAATACTGAAGATAACAGAAGCTTCAGAATTGAATTATAAACTGTTTTGATCAGTTTGAAATTTATATCGTTCGTATCGATATTTAAAAATAGTCATTTTTCAAACAGTCTCGGAATTCGACGAAACCAGTTCCATTGGATCCGTAATATTGTTTTATTGTCGGATTTCAAATTTCGTAATTATCGGAGTTGTTTTGTGACTGTACGGTTACAAAATGCGTTGAAGTTATAGAACGAATTCAATTTTTAATTTAAAATTTTAAATAATTGGTCAACATCAGCCACCCTAGATATGCATTTAGCAGACCTATTCCCTGAAGCATCGCGTACCCTTGCCTCCTCATATCTCACGCGAATCATTTCAGGAGAGCAGAACGAAGAAAAAAATCAAGTATCTCGTTCGATTTTAAATATCTCTCCCACTCCCTATATCTGTTCGTTCTTCAAAAGTCAAGTGAAATAAAATGCCACATATCTTTCTTCTCGTTCAAAAATCGAAGTAATGGCCACCGCATCTACAACTCGCGACCACCTGGAGGCAGTGGATGAAATCGCGCTCGCGTGCTCGTGTATCTGGGGGGATTCGCGATTGGTCTCGGCGACGATTTGTTCGACTGGGCGCGTGGAGGAAAGAATCGAGGTGGCATCGCGTGTTGTCGCGAACTCGAGTTCCCAGTCGCCAAGGAGTGGCGATTCGCAAAACGCGAACGAGATTCGCAAGGAGGCGTGAGGTTGGAGGTCGCGACCACGGCAGTAGCTGGTTGGCGGTGTCGCGCGATTGGAAGGCGCGAGGCAGAAGGCGACGACGCGATTGATTTTGGTTGCGCACGCGGGGTTTCGTGAGATGGTGACCACGGCGGCGGCTGATAGGGCTGCGAGCACTTGTGCTCGAGTTGGGCACAGCAGTGAGGTATCCATATGCTATTTATTTATTTATTTATTGTATATATATATATATATATCTAAACATATATGTATATAAATAAAGAGTAAAATTCTATTTTTTTCTTCCAGGAAATTGTAACAGAAAGGTATAGATGCAGTTTTAATATACAAACCTATTTTGATTTAAACATCTCACTTTAAATATATGTAAATAAAAAAAAAAAAAAACCTTTTTGGAAAATAATATATATAGATATATAAATAAGGTTTTAAAATTTTAACAATAAAAGAAATACAGTTTTTCCAAATTTATAAGTAGTTACAAAAAAAAAAATATATAATAAGACTTTGGAGAAGTAATAATTTAAATTTCTAGTTAAGCAGATTTATTAAAAGAAATTGATTTAAAGATACTAATTTACTGTAAAATAAATTAGTTCAAATAAATTTATTAAAAGAGAAATTTGATTAATAGTTCAATAAATTTGTTAAAGACAAAATTGATTTAAAACTAAACAATTAGTTAATTTGATTTACCAAACGAAAAAAAATGGGTTATTCGATTTTTATTGAATATTAATGAATTGTATAAATATTTATACAAGGTATAAATCAAGATAATTGGGTCGAGATTGGAAATGGATGCTAATAAAGCTAAGGTGAGATTTTCTCACTCGAAGGAAAAATTTAATTTTACAGTTATTATTGACTGTTTGATTTTTTATTTGGATGTGCTATTAGATATGATAGGATATATCTATATATATAGCAATATATACATATTGGCATATGTATATATTGGATTGATGATTTCCCGCCTCGTATAGCGGATGAGACCCTATTGCGCCGTTAGTAAGCGGATTTATAAAAACCTATATACCGCGATAATTCCGTACTGGAGCGGAATTGGTATTGTGCTGACGTTTTTGGATGCAGGGAAACAGGTTGGAGGGATCCAACTGGACCCCTCAATATTGTTGTGAATTTATTATATTGTGATATGATAATTCTGTGAATGATTATATTGATACGATCGATGATATTGATGATTGGGAATTGTTTGAAAACGAAAATTGGCCGAATGGATGTTTGATATCATTGGATTCCAAAATATACGAGATTGGATTTTTGAAATCAAAAATAGGAATTTCTAAATGAATCAATTTTAGAAATTTAATAATTTTGAAGAAAGGAATTTTTAAAGTATAAAAAGTTAATTTTTATAATCTTATGGAATAAATTCCAAAATAAAGTGAAATTGCTAAATAAAAGAATTTCATAAAACAGTGATTATAAATTGAAGAATTTAATTTAAATTTGGATTTTTAAATAGATTGAAAGAGACAAAGAAATTTATTCTCTTCAAAAGGAATTTATTTAAAATGAAATAAGTTGGAAGTCCAATTAGAAATTAAATTTATGAATTGAAATAACTTGGGAAATCAATGTAAAAAATGATTTCAGATTGAAGAATTCTTTTAAAAATAGAATATTGAATAAATTGGAAAGAATAAGGAAAATTATTTAGAAATGATAAAATTTTGGAAATCAATCTGTAATTGATGTAGTATTTGGAAATGACGTTAAAATGGGTTTATAAAAGGGAAAATTTTACAGTTGTAAAGTTTTAAAAGAATGATCTTTGTAAATAAATGAAATTATAAGTATTTAACTTATAATATGGATTGTGGTATATAAATTGGATTGTGAATTGAATTGGTAAATAAAGAAGATTTATAAACTGAAGTTTTTATAAATAGAAATAGAATTTATAACCGTGTTTATAAATTCGAAATCGATTGAATTTGATAAATTGAATAAAGAAGATTATCAAAGAAGATATATTCGCGATTTTGGATAGCGAATTTTTATTGAAATAAAAATGTGTGGAAAAGATGGAAATTGAGTTAAGTAAATTATATTCACGATTTTGGACAGTGAATATATTGTTAAGTAAAATAGATATGGTTTTGGGAAAGTGATATTTGAAATGAAGTTAATTGTTTTAAACGATGTTTTAAATTATATTGAATATCGAAATCATAGATTTCAACATTTATTGTTGAAATAGACGTTTTCGAAAAATAAGGAAATGGTGGACTATAACACTGTTGTTATAGTAAATAATTTCCGAAAGGAAATATTTTATATAGTATTGGGATTTATATATCTACCTTAATTCCGAATCCCTATACTAGTGATTTCGAGTCGTCGTAACGATGTTTTACGCAACATTCGTTTTGACTCAAATAAATGTGATTTAAGAATGATTTCCTTAAAGAATGAGATATATACTTAATTTTGATTTTAAGTATATCGAATATTTTCCAAGTGTTGAAAATAAATAGATTTGTGAAATACTTATTTTTAAATAAGTATGGAAATGTTTTTCCAATATGAAATGAACTGTTTTGAGATTTTATCTTTTTAAAGATAAATCGAAAATGAATATTTGAAAACGATTGGAAATCGAATATTAGTAGGTATTCGAAAAATGTAAATTCAATATGGAATTTATAAAGGAAATGGAAACTGTTTTCAAATGATTGAAGTGTGGAAATTTTATATCTAGTAAAGATATTTTTGAAGAATAAATAATTTGGGAAAATTATTTGGAATCTGATGATGTTGCGCATCTTTATTGATAGTTAAATAACCGACTATCAATAATTACCTTGAGTAGGTATTTGTTGTGAATTGGATGAATTTGAATGCCACACTTGTTTTTTAAATAAACGCTCACTATTCGGGTTAACCGGGAAAGGACCATGGGGTCGTATAACCCATTCCGAATATGTGATACGTCGTTATGAATCGCATTTGAAGACCGGTGTTGAAGACCGGATATTTTTGAAAACGAAAGGATGACCGTCGAGTTACTCTACATCGGCTGATCTCCGATTTAGAGGTTTTTATCACCCTTAGTGACGGGAAGTCCTGACGTGATTAGAAATTTATCCGGAAATGCAAGGGCTTCGTGAGAAGTGCCTTCGGTTCTGTTCGATCCCGGAACAGACTTGTATGGATTGTGTGTGACGTTACAATTTGAGATATAAAGCTGATTTCTTTCAAATACATTTCTGTTGGTGGCGGAGAATTTATTCTCTTAGCTTAACACCCTTCTCTGAGACGTACGAGCTCAGAGGTTATGTAGTTGAAATTTATCAGCGATATATCCCAACTTGGTAACGTGGCATACTGAGTGTTGCTGTGAAATGATCAGTGTTTGATCATTTGCGATATGATCATTTGTTTGATCTTATATCTTTGTGATCATAGGTTGATCATTTTGTTTGACCCGAAGCAGGGCTTTGTAGAAAGCGTAGCTTTGTGGACGAGACTTCGTCGAGCCTCACACCCCGGAAATGGTCGAAACAGGACGAATGCAGCAAGGTTCTAGGGAGTAGCGCCCCTTAGTGTATGTCATTCCTTCTGGATAAAGGTGGTATCATGGTATGGAGCCCAGATACTTAACCTCTGTGGTTACTGCATTATTATTATCTATGTGGTTTGTTGGAAATCGGGGATCCTCGGGAAGATCGGTGACGATCGGGGGATGGCATACGCGTGTCAGTAGTTACATATTTTTGCAGAGGTAACCCGGCCTTGTGTTGGCAGAGATCCGGTTAGGTTCTCGGGTCGTCTATTCCAGGGACGTACCCATCGTGGATAGGAAGTTCCTTAGCCTGACCATTTGTTGGAAATCCAAAGAAACAATACGTGACTTGTACGGTTTTAGTTGTAGAACCTGCCATCTAATATGGCAGCTATAGCAAGCATACTATAATGGTACCTATGCTGGCTAAGATTTATATTCTACTTTCGAAATGTTTTCTACACTATGCACTAATAATAATATCAAAAAGAATTTGATTTTTGCGTAGTAAGCATCTTTGACTATCATAAGAAGAAATCTCCTCCAAGTCTGCGTTTGCATTGTGTGTGTGGCGGGAGGTCTTATGGTAGTTTCATTTTCCAAAAGCATTTCGAATTGACTTTAAAATTATCCTGTTGTTTATTTTAAAGAATAACTGTTTTACGATCTCACACCAGTCACCATGACTGACTCGGAGTTTATTGTTTCCCTTCTAAACTCTGGGTGCCCACAAATTTCCACACGGGCAGCCTAGAGTTATGTTATCAGGATATTCTGGATATTCTGGAGCTTGGAGATATTCTGGATGACGAGACGTAGTATTTGTATCTGATAGTATTTATTCCGCTGTGTATTCTGTATGAGGACAAGTTATAAAACTGTCCATTGTTGTATATTGACTCTGATTGATGTATGTATAAACTGATATAGTTCTTTGTTTTAAAAGACTAGTGTTTATCTATTATATATTGTTCCGCTGCGATATGTGAGATTCTGATATTGTTCTGTTTCTGTTGTTGTTCTGTTGTTCTTTCTTCTTCCTTCTTCTTCTGTTTTCTTCTTCTTCTACTTTTTCTTTTTCTTAAAACCATAACTTTTCGGGTTTCCGGCACTCGATTGCTCGACAGTCGATAAAGTGAGTATCGATGTTGAATTTTCGAAAGTCGAAAATTTCCGGGATGTTACAAGTGGTATCAGAGCATATGGTTAAGCGACAACCCTGCTCTGTTGGGTGTTACTCATTAGAGATAGAGTCAGCAGTACTCTAGAATGAGTTTGAGTGTAATAATAGATACGAGTGCGTATTTGTTAGTGAATATAAAAAATTGTTTTGTATTGTGATGATTGGTTTATTGAGTGGTATATGAACCTTCGTCGGCACAGTCTTGCAAAACTGTATCGAAGGGGTTTCTAAACACTTGAATAGAACAGTTCGGCACAGTATTGTTTTAAATAGGGTAAATGAAATAATTTTACCCAAAACTATTTTTGTATATAAAAGAATTGATTTTCTGTAAATTATTACAGTATATGGTTGCATGGATGTTAGGAAGTAATAATAGTGAATTATTATCACTGAAATTGAATAAGAAATTGGAATTATAACTCCAAAGTTAAGAAATAAATCCATATATAAATGAGATTTGAGAATGTAAATTATAAATGTGATTTGTAATTTGAAACGGGATTCCAGAGCAGTTTTTGAAAATGTTTTGAAAAGAATCTGAAAATTTTGGAGATTTGGAAAGTTTGAATTCTTTTTGGAGTTGGAAATGAATTTCAAAGGTTTGAAAAGTATTTTAGAGAGATGAAAGCTCTAAACTCTTTTCGGTCGCTGGAAAATAACTTCGGTAATGACTGCAGCATTACTGATGTTCATTTTCGGGTTTCCAGAAGAGGAAATTGCTGCCAAATTGTTTTAAATGGAACTTGTTTTGAAAAAATTTGGATTTTTGTTTTAGGAAATTCAAAGGATAATTTGAATTATTTTCAAAAATGGTTTTGAAAAGGTTGATTCTGGAATCCTATTTAAAATATTTATTGGATTACTAAATGAATTGATAACTTATACAAGTTGAGTTTTGATAGAATAAATTTAACTTAAAAGACGGAGTTAAATTAAAGTAAAGTACTAAAATAAAATTAGTGAGCAAAACTAATTAAAATAAATTGAATTGTTATAAATGAAAGGTGAATTAAAATCTATATCGAATTGGAAATCCAGTTAAATGTAATGTGTACATGGAATATTTATATTGAACCTAAGAAATGAAGTGTGAAATTCTTAAGTAAAATTTGATGATTGAACAAAAGAATAAAACTGGAGTTAAAACTGAATGTCGAAAACGAATTTGAATTGTGTGAAATAAAATGAAGTTTGAGATTAGTTTGAAGTGAACTAAAGTTAATTGATAAAAATTCAATGATTATAAATGAAGATAAATTGAATTCCAATAGAATTGAAAATGTGAATTACAAGTTCAAATGAATGTGAAATGAAGAATTGAATGAAATTGAATATGTAACTTCAATAGCGAATTTAAAAAGGATATAAGAAGTACATATTGAAAATTTGTAATCGAATTTGCAAAATGATTGAATGCTGTAACTAGATATAATGGCTAGTAGGATATACAGGTATAAACGAATTGGAATTTGATTTCACAGATAATTTGAATTGCTCGAAAAAGGTATGTATTTAAATTTCAATATGAGTTTTTGATGATTTCTGGTCTAGCCGCTTGGCTTTTTCTTTTTCTTTTTGAAATCTGAGAGTCCGTAGGGACGTTTTGTAGTCGTGCCGTATTAGCCGCGCAAAGGAGACGCTGGCGAAATTTTTCGAAAATTTAGGGTGTTAGAAAATTTTTGAGAAATTTTGAAAATTTAAATTTGAAATTTGAATTTAAATTTGAATTGAAGTAAAGCAGTGTTGTTTAAAACTTTAATTGGAGTTGAAAAACTAGTTGAAATGATAACGAATCTTTAGTAGAAAGATTTGATATGAAAATTTGATAAATTGATAAAACTAGTAGATGTTGAAAATAGTAGACGAGTTAAGGACATTTTTTTTCCTAACTTGTAATTTCGAGGACGAAATTCTTTTAAGGGGGAAGTCTGTAACGACCCTGAATTTTGATCAAATTAAATTGAGAATATTTAATTTATTTTAAATATTTGAACGGTAATTTAATTTGAATCTCGAATATAATTCAGAATTTGGCGATTAAATTTTATAATTTAACCTATTGAAAACTGGATAAGAATTTAAATCTTCAATTTACAGCTGAAGAAAAATATTTCGAAAGCTTTTAAAATTCGTATTTATAATACTGAAGATAACAGAAGCTTCAGAATTGAATTATAAACTGTTTTGATCAGTTTGAAATTTATATCGTTCGTATCGATATTTAAAAATAGTCATTTTTCAAACAGTCTCGGAATTCGACGAAACCAGTTCCATTGGATCCGTAATATTGTTTTATTGTCGGATTTCAAATTTCGTAATTATCGGAGTTGTTTTGTGACTGTACGGTTACAAAATGCGTTGAAGTTATAGAACGAATTCAATTTTTAATTTAAAATTTTAAATAATTGGTCAACATCAGCCACCCTAGATATGCATTTAGCAGACCTATTCCCTGAAGCATCGCGTACCCTTGCCTCCTCATATCTCACGCGAATCATTTCAGGAGAGCAGAACGAAGAAAAAAATCAAGTATCTCGTTCGATTTTAAATATCTCTCCCACTCCCTATATCTGTTCGTTCTTCAAAAGTCAAGTGAAAAAAAATGCCACATATCTTTCTTCTCGTTCAAAAATCGAAGTAATGGCCACCGCATCTACAACTCGCGACCACCTGGAGGCAGTGGATGAAATCGCGCTCGCGTGCTCGTGTATCTGGGGGGATTCGCGATTGGTCTCGGCGACGATTTGTTCGACTGGGCGCGTGGAGGAAAGAATCGAGGTGGCATCGCGTGTTGTCGCGAACTCGAGTTCCCAGTCGCCAAGGAGTGGCGATTCGCAAAACGCGAACGAGATTCGCAAGGAGGCGTGAGGTTGGAGGTCGCGACCACGGCAGTAGCTGGTTGGCGGTGTCGCGCGATTGGAAGGCGCGAGGCAGAAGGCGACGGCGCGATTGATTTTGGTTGCGCACGCGGGGTTTCGTGAGATGGTGACCACGGCGGCGGCTGATAGGGCTGCGAGCACTTGTGCTCGAGTTGGGCACAGCAGTGAGGTATCCATATGCTATTTATTTATTTATTTATTGTATATATATATATATATATCTAAACATATATGTATATAAATAAAGAGTAAAATTCTATTTTTTTCTTCCAGGAAATTGTAACAGAAAGGTATAGATGCAGTTTTAATATACAAACCTATTTTGATTTAAACATCTCACTTTAAATATATGTAAATAAAAAAAAAAAACCTTTTTGGAAAATAATATATATAGATATATAAATAAGGTTTTAAAATTTTAACAATAAAAGAAATACAGTTTTTCCAAATTTATAAGTAGTAAAAAAAAAAAAAAAATATAATAAGACTTTGGAGAAGTAATAATTTAAATTTCTAGTTAAGCAGATTTATTAAAAGAAATTGATTTAAAGATACTAATTTACAGTAAAATAAATTAGTTCAAATAAATTTATTAAAAGAGAAATTTGATTAATAGTTCAATAAATTTGTTAAAGACAAAATTGATTTAAAACTAAACAATTAGTTAATTTGATTTACCAAACGAAAAAAAATGGGTTATTCGATTTTTATTGAATATTAATGAATTGTATAAATATTTATACAAGGTATAAATCAAGATAATTGGGTCGAGATTGGAAATGGATGCTAATAAAGCTAAGGTGAGATTTTCTCACTCGAAGGAAAAATTTAATTTTACAGTTATTATTGACTGTTTGATTTTTTATTTGGATGTGCTATTAGATATGATAGGATATATCTATATATATAGCAATATATACATATTGGCATATGTATATATTGGATTGATGATTTCCCGCCTCGTATAGCGGATGAGACCCTATTGCGCCGTTAGTAAGCGGATTTATAAAAACCTATATACCGCGATAATTCCGTACTGGAGCGGAATTGGTATTGTGCTGACGTTTTTGGATGCAGGGAAACAGGTTGGAGGGATCCAACTGGACCCCTCAATATTGTTGTGAATTTATTATATTGTGATATGATAATTCTGTGAATGATTATATTGATACGATCGATGATATTGATGATTGGGAATTGTTTGAAAACGAAAATTGGCCGAATGGATGTTTGATATCATTGGATTCCAAAATATACGAGATTGGATTTTTGAAATCAAAAATAGGAATTTCTAAATGAATCAATTTTAGAAATTTAATAATTTTGAAGAAAGGAATTTTTAAAGTATAAAAAGTTAATTTTTATAATCTTATGGAATAAATTCCAAAATAAAGTGAAATTGCTAAATAAAAGAATTTCATAAAACAGTGATTATAAATTGAAGAATTTAATTTAAATTTGGATTTTTAAATAGATTGAAAGAGACAAAGAAATTTATTCTCTTCAAAAGGAATTTATTTAAAATGAAATAAGTTGGAAGTCCAATTAGAAATTAAATTTATGAATTGAAATAACTTGGGAAATCAATGTAAAAAATGATTTCAGATTGAAGAATTCTTTTAAAAATAGAATATTGAATAAATTGGAAAGAATAAGGAAAATTATTTAGAAATGATAAAATTTTGGAAATCAATCTGTAATTGATGTAGTATTTGGAAATGACGTTAAAATGGGTTTATAAAAGGGAAAATTTTACAGTTGTAAAGTTTTAAAAGAATGATCTTTGTAAATAAATGAAATTATAAGTATTTAACTTATAATATGGATTGTGGTATATAAATTGGATTGTGAATTGAATTGGTAAATAAAGAAGATTTATAAACTGAAGTTTTTATAAATAGAAATAGAATTTATAACCGTGTTTATAAATTCGAAATCGATTGAATTTGATAAATTGAATAAAGAAGATTATCAAAGAAGATATATTCGCGATTTTGGATAGCGAATTTTTATTGAAATAAAAATGTGTGGAAAAGATGGAAATTGAGTTAAGTAAATTATATTCACGATTTTGGACAGTGAATATATTGTTAAGTAAAATAGATATGGTTTTGGGAAAGTGATATTTGAAATGAAGTTAATTGTTTTAAACGATGTTTTAAATTATATTGAATATCGAAATCATAGATTTCAACATTTATTGTTGAAATAGACGTTTTCGAAAAATAAGGAAATGGTGGACTATAACACTGTTGTTATAGTAAATAATTTCCGAAAGGAAATATTTTATATAGTATTGGGATTTATATATCTACCTTAATTCTGAATCCCTATACTAGTGATTTCGAGTCGTCGTAACGATGTTTTACGCAACATTCGTTTTGACTCAAATAAATGTGATTTAAGAATGATTTCCTTAAAGAATGAGATATATACTTAATTTTGATTTTAAGTATATCGAATATTTTCCAAGTGTTGAAAATAAATAGATTTGTGAAATACTTATTTTTAAATAAGTATGGAAATGTTTTTCCAATATGAAATGAACTGTTTTGAGATTTTATCTTTTTAAAGATAAATCGAAAATGAATATTTGAAAACGATTGGAAATCGAATATTAGTAGGTATTCGAAAAATGTAAATTCAATATGGAATTTATAAAGGAAATGGAAACTGTTTTCAAATGATTGAAGTGTGGAAATTTTATATCTAGTAAAGATATTTTTGAAGAATAAATAATTTGGGAAAATTATTTGGAATCTGATGATGTTGCACATCTTTATTGATAGTTAAATAACCGACTATCAATAATTACCTTGAGTAGGTATTTGTTGTGAATTGGATGAATTTGAATGCCACACTTGTTTTTTAAATAAACGCTCACTATTCGGGTTAACCGGGAAAGGACCATGGGGTCGTATAACCCATTCCGAATATGTGATACGTCGTTATGAATCGCATTTGAAGACCGGTGTTGAAGACCGGATATTTTTGAAAACGAAAGGATGACCGTCGAGTTACTCTACATCGGCTGATCTCCGATTTAGAGGTTTTTATCACCCTTAGTGACGGGAAGTCCTGACGTGATTAGAAATTTATCCGGAAATGCAAGGGCTTCGTGAGAAGTGCCTTCGGTTCTGTTCGATCCCGGAACAGACTTGTATGGATTGTGTGTGACGTTACAATTTGAGATATAAAGCTGATTTCTTTCAAATACATTTCTGTTGGTGGCGGAGAATTTATTCTCTTAGCTTAACACCCTTCTCTGAGACGTACGAGCTCAGAGGTTATGTAGTTGAAATTTATCAGCGATATATCCCAACTTGGTAACGTGGCATACTGAGTGTTGCTGTGAAATGATCAGTGTTTGATCATTTGCGATATGATCATTTGTTTGATCTTATATCTTTGTGATCATAGGTTGATCATTTTGTTTGACCCGAAGCAGGGCTTTGTAGAAAGCGTAGCTTTGTGGACGAGACTTCGTCGAGCCTCACACCCCGGAAATGGTCGAAACAGGACGAATGCAGCAAGGTTCTAGGGAGTAGCGCCCCTTAGTGTATGTCATTCCTTCTGGATAAAGGTGGTATCATGGTATGGAGCCCAGATACTTAACCTCTGTGGTTACTGCATTATTATTATCTATGTGGTTTGTTGGAAATCGGGGATCCTCGGGAAGATCGGTGACGATCGGGGGATGGCATACGCGTGTCAGTAGTTACCTATTTTTGCAGAGGTAACCCGGCCTTGTGTTGGCAGAGATCCGGTTAGGTTCTCGGGTCGTCTATTCCAGGGACGTACCCATCGTGGATAGGAAGTTCCTTAGCCTGACCATTTGTTGGAAATCCAAAGAAACAATACGTGACTTGTACGGTTTTAGTTGTAGAACCTGCCATCTAATATGGCAGCTATAGCAAGCATACTATAATGGTACCTATGCTGGCTAAGATTTATATTCTACTTTCGAAATGTTTTCTACACTATGCACTAATAATAATATCAAAAAGAATTTGATTTTTGCGTAGTAAGCATCTTTGACTATCATAAGAAGAAATCTCCTCCAAGTCTGCGTTTGCATTGTGTGTGTGGCGGGAGGTCTTATGGTAGTTTCATTTTCCAAAAGCATTTCGAATTGACTTTAAAATTATCCTGTTGTTTATTTTAAAGAATAACTGTTTTACGATCTCACACCAGTCACCATGACTGACTCGGAGTTTATTGTTTCCCTTCTAAACTCTGGGTGCCCACAAATTTCCACACGGGCAGCCTAGAGTTATGTTATCAGGATATTCTGGATATTCTGGAGCTTGGAGATATTCTGGATGACGAGACGTAGTATTTGTATCTGATAGTATTTATTCCGCTGTGTATTCTGTATGAGGACAAGTTATAAAACTGTCCATTGTTGTATATTGACTCTGATTGATGTATGTATAAACTGATATAGTTCTTTGTTTTAAAAGACTAGTGTTTATCTATTATATATTGTTCCGCTGCGATATGTGAGATTCTGATATTGTTCTGTTTCTGTTGCTGTTCTGTTGTTCTTTCTTCTTCCTTCTTCTTCTGTTTTCTTCTTCTTCTACTTTTTCTTTTTCTTAAAACCATAACTTTTCGGGTTTCCGGCACTCGATTGCTCGACAGTCGATAAAGTGAGTATCGATGTTGAATTTTCGAAAGTCGAAAATTTCCGGGATGTTACATATCATCTCTTCATCAAAACAAATGGGCCACTATAAAATAAAAAGGTATATTTATTTAAAGCCCAAATACTTTTAACCATGTTTATAAAAGAATTTCAAATTGATTTTTAATTTCAATAAAAATTTACGAACGATTTAATCACCTAATGGCGATAATTAATTGCTTTTAACCTTAGACCAAAGCCTATAATCAATTTCAAGAATGCATGCAAGTGAATCTAAAGTAAGCCAAAGCAAGCAACTCAATTTCTAAACAAAAGCATTTCAGCATTCAAGTGCAAAATTTATAAAAGCCAGTTTTCAAAGCTGTTTCTCTGTTCTAGGCATATACAGGTGAGTAAACTACTATTTAAAATTTAATCTGTTTATATATGTGGTTGTATATATGTGATAATCTTTGGAAACTATGATGGGCAGTATGTTTACAGGTTTGTTTAGAGATGATTATATAGAAATGTATGTGTGCATGTCTGTGTATAGATAAGCATGTCTCTGTTTAGTTTTCAACAGATTAAACTTACTCAAAACTCAATTCCTCTTCATATAAACCATATTAGATTATGGTGTTTAAAGAACATATGCTTGGAATAACTTGATTTTATTTTTTTTTAAAATGTTTTTAAGGATAAACAGCAAGTAGTTTTACTGAAAGGTGAAAATTCAATAAAAATAGATTAAAGCCAGAATATAAATCATTTAAATTCAATATTTCGAATGCATAACTTGATTTGCATTTGAAAAGTATGATTTTTGATATAGATTTTGTAATTTTTAGTATTATGGTTGTCGAGAATTGGCGAGTTGATCGATAATGGGGATTTCGTCGATTCTAGTTGATCGGAGGGAAATTGGGCTTCGGAATTGGTGTGGAAGGAAGCTTGGGTGATGGAGAACGATGTAAAAATGGTATGAAATTTTCTAGATGATCAAATAGTCTTGGGTTCGAAGAAATAGGGTTTAGGGCACGGTTTTGCTCGTCGAAGTTTGGGGTAGAATTCGTCGTCGTGGGTGGTCTATCGGCGATCGGTCCAGGGGGAGAAGAAGCATAGGTCAGTGGAGCAGCTTTGGCTGAAGTCACGCGATTATCGGTGGACGATGGTGATCAGGCGAGGCGTTTTTCAATGATAATGGTTGGATACCAGTGGTTTCAAGAGATTCGATTTTGATACTCCGGCGATCTTGTCAATCTGGGTGGTCGGAATAGGTGGCGATGTCGACGATGACTAGTGGGGTGGATCGGCGATGGTCGGAAGATGTTCCGGCGACTGTGCACGTGCACCCTGTATCACTAATGTCTGTGTTGATTTAGGAATTTAAGAAGGATGAGATATTCTCGGGTTGGTTGCATGCATTTGAGTATTTGAATCGAAGTCAAGCGAGGGTGTGAGTTTTGCTCGGGGAAAATAGCATGTGGCTCGGGTCTGGGAATTTTAGATAAAAATAGTTTTTTTTAAACTTTAAACTAAAATCAAGTTTTATCCAAATAATTTGTTTAAAACATTTTTTCTTTTTAAATAATAAGTGTTGTTTATATTTAAGATTAATTAAAGGTTTTGAAATCAACATATTTTAAAATTAATTAAGTTTAAAATGTTTTAAGCATATATTTTTAAAAGTTTATTTTAAATAAAACCTAATAATGTAATTAAGTGGTAAAATTAAGAAGATTAAATGTTTTTAAGGTTAATTAACTTAAAGGAGTAAGTTAATTGGTTCATGATAATTTATTCCAAAAGTTATTAAATAAAGATTTAAATGATAATTAAGAGTTAATTACTTAATGACATAAATTAAGGTGATTAATTTAAAGTAATTGATTATGGTATAATTAATTAATGTGAGTAATTAAGAGTTTATTAATTAATAAGTTAATTAATTAAATTAATTATTAATTATGTAAAATAAATCTTGCTTATGGATGATTGAGTGTTATTAGGTGGCTTGGATTATGTGATAACTTTGAGATGGAGTTGTGATGTATTGTGAAATGCTTGATGGGTTAAACTGTGATATTGAGAATTGTCTATAGATAATTGATTTGCTGTATGAATATGATACCTGGAATTATAGTGGTTAGTAACCATTTAAACTGTGATTAGAGATGAAATTGAATTCGAAGAGACCGGAGTCGGGTATCAGTAAATACCCGAAACCACTTCGATTTGTAATCTATAATTCTTTATAGATTTGATTTGTAAATCGAATAGGCTGGAATGAAATTAATTAAGTAATCTGAACCATTGGAACTAAGTCAAGGTACTTAGATATTATTTTGTGAAATAATTGTTGACTATAATAAGTAAGAACTCGTAGAAGGTACGAGTTACCCGGGTTTAAATAAGTTCTATGGATTTAAATTTCATGTTAGATAAGTTTACTCACGCTGGTTTCCAGCCTGACCCGGGTGTTACTTTGATGTAATGCACGGGTCAGACCGAGTATTACAGATTTTCAGGTAAGGACGGTCAGGAGCTCAGGAGGCAAGCTGGATAGCAGAAACGTATGGAGTGATATCCGTTGTATATATTATTGTTGATTATCTGAGACATGTTTTCAAATTGTCTTGTGTTGTGTAATAGTGTAACTCTGATATATAAAATGTATAAGTGTATTGATATAGTTCTTTTTGTAAAACTGTTATTTATGTGATATTATATTTTGATCCGCTGCGAATGTGAGGTTTCTGTATTTTGGTGTTTCTATTTTCTTCTTCTTCTTCCTCTTTCTTCTTTTTCTCTAACTATCTGGAATTTTCGGGTTCGAAATTTCTGGGTCGTTACATTTGGTATCAGAGCTAAGGTTAAGCGAGAACCTTGGCTCTGTTGGGATTACTCGTTAAGGATAGGGTCAATGGTACCCTAGAACGAGTTGAGTGTATATATATATATATATATATATATATATATATATATATAAGAGCGTAATTTTCTTATATAAGGATTTTAAATGATTTTATATAAAATATATTTTGATATATAAAATGATATTTCTTTCTAATAAATATTAAGGAAATTGGTTGTTAAAATATTGGAATTAAATTAAGTGGTAATAGAAATACAACCAAATTAAAATTGAACAAAGATAAGTTTGAAATGGATCTAAACTGAAATTAAAATCTTGAATTTGTAGAAGTGTTATCAGAATAAAGATAATAATGAATTGGTTTCCAGATATGATAATCATGGTTATTATCATAAATGGTTGATAATGAAATGTTTAGGGAAGTAAACATTTAAGTGAGTATAACTTATAAATTGGAATTGAAGATAATTTAAAATTGTGAAATTTTAAATCTAAATTCAGAAAACTTGAAGTTGTTTTAAAGAAGTTGTTTTGAATTAAAACCAAAGGTGGTTTAAAAATTTAAAGTATATCTTGGTGTGTAAAGAAATTGTATATATGAGGAATATACATAATACCAATGATGATTTGAAATAAACACTTAGTGTTGAGTTTTAAATTGGAATGTGATGTAAAACCAAAAGTAAAGTAAGTTTTTAAACTTAAAAGGGGAAAGACTATTAATCTGAAGTTTAAAATTTGAATGGGAATTGAAATTGTGAAAAGTTGACCGGATTAAGTAAATTTAACTTGGAGGAAGTTAAATAAGTTTGAATAAATAACTTGAATTGGAAATTTCAAGATGAAATTTAAATTTAACTTGGGTAGTTAAATGGTTAATTTAAATGGGAGTTATGAGTGATCTCAAAATGGTTTTGAGATCTGGAAATTGTAAATGGTAAATTAGAATCTGAAGATTAAATTGTTTTTGAATTCTTATTTGAACTTTGTAATAAGTTAAGTAAAGATAATTTTAAAATGGAATTTTGAAATTTGAATTCAGAATTAAAAGGTTTAAAGATTTAATTTGTTAAAATTAAAAAAATAAAGGTTGAATTAATTTAAAAGTGAAGGAATTATGATTTAAGGAATTAAATCAATATTTAAAAATTTTAACTCGAATTTATGTAATTCGAGATAGTTTTAAATTGAAATTTGAATAGAAGTAGTTCAAATTGAATTTGATTTGAATTAATTAGAATTGTGATTAAAGATGGTTAAGCATAAGTTTAAATGGAAAATTTGAATTTATATAATTTAAAGTGAAATTGAAGATGTATAAGTTTAAAAATTCAAATGGTAAATTAGAATTGAAATGATTTGAAATTGAAGCTGGTTCAATTTGAAATTAATCCAAATTGAATTGAAATAAATTGGAATTGTAATTTAAGTTGAATAAGTTTAAAAATCAAATGGAATTTGATTTGAATTTGGAAAGGAATTAAGGTTAATTCAACTTGAATTGGGAAATTAAACAGTTTGACTTTGGATTGTTTTCAAAATAAATGGTTTTAATACAAATATATTTTTCCAAACTATTTACTATGCAATCTTTCTTCTTAAAACCCCAAACTATTTTATACTTATTTTACAATTATTTAGGAACTATTTAACTATTTTGAAACTGTTTTATAAACTAATTATTATTTTTCAGTTACTTATATCTAATCACTATTTTAAAAACTATTTTGCAATTATCTAACTATTTTATACCTACTTAACTATTTTACAGCTATTTTACAAACTAATAACTATTTTTCAACTACTTATCTATTTTAAACTTTTTCAAGCTATTTTTAAATTTAAATTGGTCAGAGTTCAAATTGTTTGTAATTGAAGTAATAACTCAATTGGAAATGGAAGCAATTGAGAATAAGTGAATGGAATTAAAGGAAATGTGAATAGAAAAGAGAATTGATTTGGCTAATAACCAATAAAGATAAATACGTAGGATATACGTATATTATTCTATTCGCATAATGATTTGATCCAGATTCAAACACATAATTTTGAGATAGTATTATCGATCCGAGTTGGGATTTTTCGCTCGATTTTCGACGGCGAACCTGGATATGGATTATTGATTGGTTCTGGATATTCTCTATCATAGTTGTGACTATGCAAGGAGAATGACGGTTTTTGATCAAGAAATCAGATCTGAGTCCGCACTAGGAAGTCGGGTGGACGATACTAGTTCGGAAGTGAAATTGTATGATCGATTGAGCGATCAAATTGATATAGCGTACGGATGATATGTGTACATCGTACGGGTTTGAATGAAATTGGCATTTAAAATTTGTGGATAAGAAATTTGAAATGGTTTTTGAAATGAAAGGTATATTATGTGAAATATAATGGAATTGGATATTTCTTTGGTTGAAATTTACTTTATGGAGGTAAGTAAATGGTAAATAACTTTATAAAGAAATCAAACTTGAATATTTGATTTGGCAATAAATAAAGTTATATTTTGTAATATGATAAACTTCCCTTATTGAATCTAGCCAGAATAAAAAGGGATTTTGAAAATATTTGAAGTATAAAAGAGGTTTTATACAGAGTTTGAAGTGATCTAAAGATTTTTAAAGATATATATATATATATATATATATATATAAAGGATCTTATGAGAATGATTTTGAAAAAGGTTTTGGGAACCTATGAATTTGGAAAAGGCTTTTGATTTTTGGGAAAATCAATTTTGGATTTTGGAAAGCCTAGTTTGAGAATTATCGATTTTGGATATCGATTTGTGTAACGGAGATTTTGATATAAATCATAAAGGGTATGATTTGAAGATACTATAAATATATAGTATAAAATGTTTTGAGTATAGCTCTGGGGAAAAAGGCGCTTCCTT
Organism: Allium fistulosum; assembly: GCA_030737815.1. Taxonomy (NCBI): domain Eukaryota; kingdom Viridiplantae; phylum Streptophyta; class Magnoliopsida; order Asparagales; family Amaryllidaceae; genus Allium; species Allium fistulosum. The sequence continues at coordinate 861,337,301 of CM060907.1, forward strand.
GAAATGAACTTCTCAGGAGTACCACTGGGTGGTACTGCCTTGAGCCCCAAGGGGGGTTTCTAAAGTTGATCCTGTGAGGAGTCCGGACAAAACTAGTTCCTGAGGATTATTTGTGTAGCGAAAGTCGAGGGGCTGATGCACACAGAGGCATTTGAGTTATGCTGTGACAACAATTTAACTCAATGTCACTGCGATCTACTACAGACCATAGCGAAAGTCATGTGTGCCGCTGAGAGCCAACTGTCTACGTTTGATTTTATATCGGTAGACTGTGACACTATGGTAACATAGCGAAAGTCGTTTGAGCCGCTGAGAGCCAACAGTCTGCGTTTGATTTTATATCGGTAGACTGCGACCTATGTGGAGGAGTTTCATTTTGACAGCGAAATCGTGTGTGCCGCTGAGAGCCAACAGTTACATGGACTTTTGCTGCGACGGCAACGTAACCCTGGATGTAACTGCGATCTGTTGTGGGTTCCATGGTGTAATCAGTTACATGGACTTTTGCTGCGATGGCAACGTAACCAGTGATGTAACTGTGACCATGGATGGGGGTGATGATTTCCAGAGCATTCTCACCAAAGATATTTCCTCTATTTTTGAAAATGTTTTCGATATTCCAATAAATTATTTTCCAAATATTTTCACTGGGTGTTGAAAACGGGTCTACCCAGTACTTATAGATTTTTAGTCCTACGCCTGATCAACATATGACCGAATTTCTATAAGAACAAGGATGGACTTGTCGAAACATCGAGTTAGAAAAGTATTTTTATAAAAACTATTTTAGTAATATTATATAGATTTTTAGAGAGTTTTTTTTAAATGATCAAAGAATGATTTATCTGATTTAAAGTATTGAATAAAATCTAGCTTCGTTCCTTTTCGAGGACGAAAAGATTCTAAGGGGGGAGGAATGTGATAACCCGGATTTTCGAACATCTGTTAATTGATAATTAACTGATTTTAACTATTAAAACACTGGTTTATAAGTTGAACAAATAATATTCTGATAATTAAAATGTCTGGATGTATATATATGGATTTGAGCTATAATAAATGTTGAATTTTAAATATCTGGAAATGATAAATTTTATAGTAAATTAATAAATATATAAATAGACATGTGCAAACTTTATAATGTTGAAATTTTAAGTGTGTTCATATACAAGTATATAAGGGTAAATATATATATTTATTCGTTTTTGTAAATAGAAAGCATTGGTTTGAATTCAATGTATTTAATTTTCAAAGGGTATTTAAAGTAAAAAAAAATTATATTTTCAAAACACTAAAGATTAATAAGTTTAAAATAAGATAAAGGGTTTAATACACTCTCTTTATATATAGATTTAATAAAAAAGGAATTATTAACAAAGGGTTTATTTTGCTTTCTTTTTAATTATACATGAACTAAGCATAGTTTGTAAATGTATAAAGGTTTAAAACATACATGTATAAACATGTTACATAAATTTAAGTAATTAATAAAACATAGGAAAATATATAATATTGGTTTATGACATTTGTAGCTTTGTATAAACATGCAAATAACAAGTGTCTTACTTCATTTTCATTTTCTTTTAAATTGAAATAAATAAAATGTTATAAGAAGAAATCTGTATACAGTTCAACACTTTTCCATTTTATTTTCTTAACACCATCCTTTTTCCTTTCATCTCCTAAAATAAAAACCAAAAGAAAATCAAACTGTTTCAAGTCTTCAACCTAAAGCAAGATTCAAATTCAACTCAAAACAAAAATGGATTCAAATCAACAAATCAAGTTCCAATTCAAAATCAACCATCTTTCTGTTTCAAAATCAAATCTGAAACCATTTTGCAAGTACTAGACCAAAGCCTGTAATCAATTTCAAGAATGCATACAAGTGAATCTAAAGTAAGCCAAAGCAAGCAACTCAATTTCTAAACAAAAGCATTTCAGCATTCAAGTGCAAAATTTATAAAAGCCAGTTTTCAAAGCTGTTTCTCTGTTCTAGGCATATACAGGTGAGTAAACTACTATTTAAAATTTAATCTGTTTATATATGTGGTTGTATATATGTGATAATCTATGGAAACTATGATGGGCAGTATGTTTACAGGTTTGTTTAGAGATGATTATATAGAAATGTATGTGTGCATGTCTGTGTATAGATAAGCATGTCTCTGTTTAGTTTTCAACAGACTAAACTTACTCAAAACTCAATTCCTCTTCATATAAACCATATTAGATTATGGTGTTTAAAGAACATATGCTTGGAATAACTTGATTTTATTTTAAAAAAAAATGTTTTTAAGGATAAACAGCAAGTAGTTTTACTGGAAGGTGAAAATTCAATAAAAATAGATTAAAGCCAGAATATAAATCATTTAAATTCCATATTTCGAATGCATAACTTGATTTGCATTTGAAAAGTATGATTTTTGATATAGATTTTATAATTTTTAGTATTATGGTTGTCAAGAATTGGCGAGTTGATCGATAATGGGGATTTCGTCGATTCCAGTTGATCGGAGGGAAATTGGGCTTCGGAATTGGTGTGGAAGGAAGCTTGGGTGATGGAGAACGATGTAAAAATGGTACGAAATTTTCTAGATGATCAAATAGTCTTGGGTTCGAAGAAATAGGGTTTAGGGCACGGTTTTGCTCATCGAAGTTTGGGGTAGAATTCGTCGTCGTGGGTGGTCTATCGGCGATCGGTCCAGGGGGAGAAGAAGCATAGGTCAGTGGAGCAGCTTTGGCTGAAGTCACGCGATTATCGGTGGACGATGATTATCAGGCGAGGCGTTTTTCAATGATAATGGTTGGATACCAGTGGTTTCAAGAGATTCGATTTTGATACTCCGGCGATCTTGTCAATCTGGGTGGTCGGAATAGGTGGCGATGTCGACGATGACTAGTGGGGGGGATCGGCGATGGTCGGAAGATGTTCCGGCGACTGTGCACGTGCACCCTGTATCACTAATGTCTGTGTTGATTTAGGAATTTAAGAAGGATGAGATATTCTCGGGTTGGTTGCATGCATTTGAGTATTTGAATCGAAGTCAAGCGAGGGTGTGAGTTTTGCTCGGGGAAAATAGCATGTGGCTCGGGTCTGCGAATTTTAGATAAAAATAGTTTTTTTTAAACTTTAAACTAAAATCAAGTTTTATCCAAATAATTTGTTTAAAACATTTTTTCTTTTTAAATAATAAGTGTAGTTTATATTTAAGATTAATTAAAGGTTTTGAAATCAACATATTTTAAAATTAATTAAGTTTAAAATGTTTTAAGCATATATTTTTAAAAGTTTATTTTAAATAAAACCTAATAATGTAATTAAGTGGTAAAATTAAGAAGATTAAATGTTTTTAAGGTTAATTAACTTAAAGGAGTAAGTTAATTGGTTCATGATAATTTATTCCAAAAGTTATTAAATAAAGATTTAAATGATAATTAAGAGTTAATTACTTAATGACATAAATTAAGGTGATTAATTTAAAGTAATTAATTATGGTATAATTAATTAATGTGAGTAATTAAGAGTTTATTAATTAATAAGTTAATTAATTAAATTAATTATTAATTATGTAAAATAAATCTTGCTTATGGATGATTGAGTGTTATTAGGTGGCTTGGATTATGTGATAACTTTGAGATGGAGTTGTGATGTATTGTGAAATGCTTGATGGGTTAAACTGTGATATTGAGAATTGTCTATAGATAATTGATTTGCTGTATGAATATGATACCTGGAATTATAGTGGTTAGTAACCATTTAAACTGTGATTAGAGATGAAATTGAATTCGAAGAGACCGGAGTCGGGTATCAGTAAATACCCGAAACCACTTCGATTTGTAATCTATAATTCTTTATAGATTTGATTTGTAAATCGAATAGGCTGGAATGAAATTAATTAAGTATCCGAACCATTGGAACTAAGTCAAGGTACTTAGATATTATTTTGTGAAATAATTGTTGACTATAATAAGTAAGAACTCGTAGAAGGTACGAGTTACCCGGGTTTAAATAAGTTCTATGGATTTAAATTTCATGTTAGATAAGTTTACTCACGCTGGTTTCCAGCCTGACCCGGGTGTTACTTTGATGTAATGCACGGGTCAGACCGAGTATTACAGATTTTCAGGTAAGGACGGTCAGGAGCTCAGGAGGCAAGCTGGATAGCAGAAACGTATGGAGTGATATCCGTTGTATATATTATTGTTGATTATCTGAGACATGTTTTCAAATTGTCTTGTGTTGTGTAATAGTGTAACTCTGATATATAAAATGTATAAGTGTATTGATACAGTTCTTTTTGTAAAACTGTTATTTATGTGATATTATATTTTGATCCGCTGCGAATGTGAGGTTTCTGTATTTTGGTGTTTCTATTTTCTTCTTCTTCCTCCTCTTTCTTCTTTTTCTCTAACTATCTGGAATTTTCGGGTTCGAAATTTCTGGGTCGTTACTGTAAGCGGATGATATTTTTATAAATCCCATATACCGCGATATTCCACCTCGAAGTGGAATGGGTATTGTGCTAACGTCTGTGGATGCAGGAAAACAGGTTGGAGGGATCCAACTAGACCACTCATATTGATTAAATTTGTTTATGTGTGATATGATAATCTGTGAATGATTATATTGATGTTATTGATCATATTGATGTCTGGAAATTGTTTGAAAGCTAAAATTTAGCTGAATGGATTTTTGATATCATTGGATTCCAAAAAAATAAATGAAATTGAATTTTTGAAATTCAAGTAGAAATTTTAAGTGAATTGATTTTTAGAAATTGAATAAATTTTGAAGAAAAGAATTTAAAAGTATAAAAGCTGATTTTTATAATATTATCGAATTAATTCCAGAATGAAATGAAAAGGATTAAATAAATGGATTTCGTATAATAGTGATTTTAAATTGAGGAATTTAATAAAAAATTGGATTTTTAATAGATTGAAAGAAACAATTGAAATTTATTTTCTTTAAAAGGAATTTATTTAAAAGGAGATAAGTTGGAAATCCAATTAGAAATTTAATTGGTAAATTGAAATAATTTGGGAAATCAATGTAAAATGATTTCAACATGGAGAATTCATTTAAAAACAAAATATTGAACAATTTGGAAAGAATAAGGAATTTATTTAGAAATCATAAAATTTTGGAAATCAATTTGTAATTGATGTAGTATTTGGAAATGAATTTTTGAGAAAACGATATGGAAATTTATTTGAAGTTGAAAATAAATTTAGAAATCAAATTGTAATTGATTTGGTATTGAAATAAAATTAGAAATCGATTTGGGATTTGATTTTGGGGTTAAAAGTGGATATTTGGGAATGTGGATTTAAAAATGGAAATGATGTTAAAATGGGTTTATGGAAAGGATAAAATCTACAGTGTGTAAAGTTTAAAAGAATGATTTTGTGTAAATAAATGAATTATAAGTATTTAACTTATAATATGGATTGGGGTATGAAATCTAGTTATGAATTGAATTGGTAAATAAAGAAGATTTATAAATTGAAGTCCTTATAAATAGAATTAGAATTTATAAATGTTGTTTTATAAATTCGAAATCAATTGAATTTGATAAATTAAATATAGAAGGTTATTAAAGAAGATATATTCGCGATTTTGGATAGCGAATTTTTATTGTAAATAAAATGTGTAGAGATGATTGAAATTTGGTTAAGTGAATTATATTCACGATTTTGGACAGTGAATATATTATTGAATAAAATGGATATGTTTTGAGAAAATGATGTTCTAAAACAAAGTTAACTGTTTTAAAAAGACATTTTAAAATGTATTATGAATCGAAAGCATAGATTTCAACGTTCATTGTTGAAATAGGCATTTTCGAAAAATAAGGAAACGGTAGACTATAACATTGTTGTTATAGTAAATGATTTCCGAAAGGAAACATTTTTATCTAGTATTGGGATTTATATATCTATCTTAATTTCGAATCCCTATACTAGTGATTTTGAGTCGTCGTAACGATGTTTTACGTAACATTCATTTTGACTCAAACAGATGTTGTTATAGTAAATGATTTCCTTAAAGAATGAACTATATACTTAAACTTTGATTTAAGTATATCGAATATTTTCAAATGTTGAAAATAAATAGATTTGTGAATTAATTATTATTAAATAAGTAGGGAGTTGCTTTTCCAAGAATGAAATGAAATGTTTTGAGAATTTATCTTCTTAATGATAAATTGAAGGTGAATATTAAAATCGATTTGAAAATCGTATATCAGTAGATATTTTGATAATATAAATTCACTATGGAATTTATAAAAGAAATGGGAATTCGTTTTAAAAATAAATATTGATTTATTTTTGAAGTGTGGAAATTATATATCTAGTAAAGATATTTTTGGAAATAAATAATTTAGAAAATTATTTGGAATCTGATGATGTTGCGCATCTGCATTGATAGTTAAATAACCGACTATCAATAATTACCTTGAATGGTATTTGTTGTGAATTGGATGAATTTGAATGCCACACTTATTTTTGAATAAACGCTCACTATTCGGGTTAGCCGGGAAAGGACCATGGGGTCGTATAACCCACTCCGAATATGTGATACGTCGTTATGAATCGCATTTGATGACCGGTGTTGAAGACCGGATATTTTTGAAAACGGAAGGATTACCGTTGAGTTACTCTACATCGGCTGATCTCTGATTTAGAGGTTTTATCACCCTTAGTGACGGGAAGTCTGGACGTGATTAGAAAATTATCCGGATGTGCAAGGGCTTCGTGAGAAGTGCCTTCGGTTCTGTTCGATCCCGGAACAGACTTGTATGGTTGTGTGTCTGACGTTACAAATTGAGATATAAAGCTGATTTCTTTCAAATACATTTCTGTTGGTGGCGGAGAATTTATTCTCTTAGCTTAACACCCTTCTCTTAGACGTACGAGCTCAGAAGTTATGTAGTTGAGATTTATCAGCGATATACTCCCAATTTGGTAACGTGGCATGCCGAGTGGCTGTGAAATGATCGTTGTTTGATCATTTATGATATGATCGTTTGTTTGATCATTTATCTTTGTGATCATTTCTATGATCATTTGTTTGACCCGAAGCATGGCTTTATGAAAGCGTAGCTTTGTGGACGAGACTTCGTCGAGCCTCACACCCTGGAAATGGTCAAAACAGGAAGGATGCAGCAAGGTTCTAGGGAGTAGCACCCCTTAGTGTATGTCATTCCTTCTGGATAGAGGTGGTATCATGGTATGGAGCCCAGATATTTAACCTATGTTGTTACTGCATTATTATTACTCTTATGTGGTTGTTGGAAATCGAGTTTCCTCGGGAAGATCGGTTACGATCGGGGGATGGCATACGCGCGTCAGTAGTTACCTTTTTTTACAGAGGTAACCCGGCCTTGTGTTGGCAGAGATCCGGTTAGGTTCTCGGGTCGTCTTTCCAGAGGCATACCTATGTGGTAATGGGAAGTTCCTTGGCCTGACCATTTGTTGGAAATCCAAAGAAACAATACGAGATTTGTACGGTTTTAGTTGTAGAATCTGCTGTTTAAGATGGCAGTTATAGCATGCATAATATATGGGTACCTATGCTGGCTAAGATTTATATTCTACTTTCGAAAAATGTTTTCCACTATGCACTAATGATAATATCAAAAATGATTTGATTTTGCGTAGTAAGCATCTTTGACTATCATAAGAAGGAAATCTCCTCCAAGTCTGCGTTTGCATTGTGTGTGTGGTGGGAGGTCTTATGGTAGTTACATTTTCAAAAGCATTGCGAATTGACTTCAAATTATCCTGTTCTTTGTTTTAAATAAAGATAAACTATTTTAAGTTCTCACACCAGTCACATGACTGACCTGGAGTTTATTGTTCCCTTTCTAAACTCTGGGTGCCCACCAATTTCCACACGGGCAGCCTAGAGTTATGTTACCAGGATATTCTGGATATTCTGGAGCTTTGGAAGCAAGCTGGATGGCGAGACGTATATCCATACTTGTTTCTTTATTCCGCTGTGTATTCTGTATGAGGACAAGTTATATAACTGTCCATTGTTGTATTGAGTTGTATATTGACTCTGATTGATGTATGTAAAAACTGATATAGTTCTTTGTTTATAAAAGACTAGTGATTATTTATGATATATTGTTCCGCTGCGATATGTGAGATTCTGATATTGTTTCAGTTGTCCTTTCTGATGTTCTAATGTTGTTTCTTTTGTTCTTCTCTTCTTTCTTCTTCTGCTTTCTTCTTCTTCTACCTTTTTCTTCTTTAAAAAAAACCCTCATGCTTCGTATTTCCGTGCATCTTGAGTTAATCAATGGAGATTAGTGTTTAATCAAGGAGTACATATTTGCGGGTCGTGACATTTTCTCCGCAAAATTGAAACACGACAATACCTATTTTCCATTTTTATTTAATTATTCCAATAACTTTCTCTATACCAAAAGTTAGCCAAATTCACTAACATTAAAGTTATAGAGGGCGAAGCAAGCTACACTTTTCATTCTTGTTGTCCTGAAGATGGTGGTGTGTGGAGGTTGCAATGGCCAGAGGTTGTGGGAAGGAGGAGTAGGTTAGATTGGGTCAAAGGTAGACTTGAGCTTGGGTTAGTTGGGTGCATCGCGAAGATGTCGCGTAGAGGAGTTCGTAGCATTCGACAATTTGTGTCATTGTCAAGCAAAGAGGGAGATATGGGAGAGAGAAGGATGGATACATGCATGACCTTGAGTGGAAATGTGTGTAGGTGTTCATGGAAAATATAGAAAAAGGCGGTAATTACAGATAAGTTCTCTAAGGAGATGGAACTTCCGAAAAATATATCATGATTTCTTGTATGTTCTAGGTTCCATTTTAATCTACATCGTAGCGTTATTGTCACAAAATAATGTCACTAGATCCTGCATGTCGGGAATCCCCTTTAGTTTGCTCATAAATTTATACATCCAGACTACTTATTAGTTACTTCATTGAAGGCGATATACTCTGCCTCCATCATGGAAACACCTACTATTTCTTCTTTCGACCTTTTCTAACAGATAGCCTCACCATTTAAAGTACACACATAACCAAATACAGACTTACTATCATCAATATAACTTTGAAAGTTGGAGTCTATATACACCTTCATAAGGAGGTCTCCATTCCCATATAAAAAAAATAAGTCCATAATATTTCTTAATACTTAAGTGCACATTTTGCAACAGCTCAATGTTTTTCACCAGGACTAGACTAGTATTGTAACAACCTATAAAAATTAATAAGAAATTAATTAATTAATAATAAGGCTAAAAATGAAAAATTGGCTAACGTTATATAAATTTTTGTGATCGGAGCTCAAACGGAGAAGTTATTAACGTTTGAAGTTTTAAAATTTAAATAATTCGAATGAATTTAAATTCATAAAAACTAAATGATAATAACATTGAAATTTAAAAGGTAATAAATATTTTAACGTTGAAGGGAAGCTCTGGGTTTAAGCAAACGATAAATAAACATCGAAGTTATTAATAAAATGAGAAAGAAATAAAAACAAATAGCGAAGAGAAATTCATAGCCAAATTAATAGGTCCGTCGACCATCTACACTGGGCCGATCGACCAGTTTGCTTTGGTCGGCTAGGGTTTGCCTTGGCCAAGTAATTGGATTTTATTTTATTAAATCTACCTTAATCCTATGGTATAGACGCATTCTAACCACTATAAATAAGATCCTAGCCTCCTCACTTTTATTCACAAGAAAATTTGCAATGATAACGAAACTTTGTCAGTTCTCTTCCTCGATCCATTGTTATATTCAAGATTTCACCTTTAGGGAAGGAATCAATCGATAAGTTTTAGATATAGGTGTATATATGTTTTCTATTTCTATTCATCCCTAATGTATGAATTCTGAACCTAATCTATATAGAATTGAATTGTTTTATATTCTGAAAAGAAGAAAGTTGAAGGAGGAATTAGGCAAAGGCATGGAGTCGAATCCAAAGAGAATCAAGAAAAACTATCTTTAACTGAAAGTCTATTTTTTCACATTTAATATTTGTATAGTAGAAGTTTGGATTTGTTTTATGCCATGGGAAATTTTGTATGTGAAAACCCCATTCGAAAATCCCCAAATTTCCCAACAAATGACAGTTCTCGAATTAGTTTGAATATCAGTTGTTCTATATAAATATAGTAGAATCTAATTTATTGTTGTAATTTGAATAATTTATGTTCTATTCAACTTCCATTTTTTTCTATTATTGTGATGAAGGGTTTTAAAAGAAAAATAAAATTATGAGACGGTGTGCGAAGTATGGATTCTTCTATTTATAGTTTGCACCACCTAATTCCACAATTTAGACAAATATGAGTCTCGTTTTCACTTCAAGTTTGTATATGTTAAAGTTGAGTAGAATACAAAAAGGGTTTAATTGTAAAGTTTGTTTCCTTGAAATAGAGACGTTGATTTTATTATATTAATGTAATATAAGTTTGGTAATATATTTCCTTTTTTTATATGCAACTCTGCTATGTGTAGCAAAGGACATAAGCTATTTTATAAATTGTATGGAATTGTAGCTTGTATGAATATGAAAGTTTTACATTTTAAATGATTGGATAAAGAAAGGAAACCATAGATAGGAATACTTTTATGCATACTTAGGAATATTTTGTTAACCTAAAATTTACATAACTATAAATATATTAGTAACGTGTAGTTAATAATGTATAAATCATGTCATATAAAAAAGGGTTAGTAAATAGCATTGAACCCTAAAGGAAGGACTTTAAGGATAATTATGAAAATTAATCCATAATTAAAGGCAAAATAAGTAGTTTTTCTTATATGGCCTTAATGCATAAATGTGGGTAAGGATATATTATAGCTATATATATATATATATATATGGTAGTATTATTAGGAGGGTGGAAATATGATTAATTATTGGGATGCGTGGTCAGTTAAAAGCAAACCAAAGTATGCCCAGCTAATCTGGCTACCAACAGTATGGCTTTAACACAATGTGAGACATTGCATATAATAAGTAACCATGGTGGACACAAAATTTATCTCAATTCTATAGGGTACATCTTCCTAACTATTTTGGCTACCTGTACCTACGAACAGTGGAGCTAATGTGAGACTTCACAATTTGGGTTATGGGTCATAAGATGGACATTCTGGTACGAACCTACTTCTGGGTTGAAGTATTAAGTGGTTGTTGTAGGTATGCCTCCTTTCCAATTAATAATTATTAAATGGTAGAGATTATCTTTTTGCTGCGGAAGTGGTAAATCTTGAAAGAGGTACGCTTCGGGGATGAGGTATTAAATAAGGGTAGTAGGGTCCGTCTATTTCGCACTAAAGAAGTATTAAGTCGCTTATATAATTTCTCACGATGTCAGCTAGCGATGATTGGCCTAGGATATAGGTATAAAATCAGACTCTGCCTAGTTCCCACAAAAGAGGTTTTAAATGGCTCAGGTTCTTTCTCTCACATCGCTAGGGCATGATTGACAGAGATGAATCATTGGTTGCATTGTACGTGCGTTATAGTTATGGAGTTGGACCGGAAAAATCCCTTGGCCTATAGTTAAAAGTATGTTATGGAGCTGGATTGGAAGAGCCTTTGGCTTAAAGTTGGAGGTATACTTAATAGGATATAGTACATGATGAGTAAGACATATTACTTATCTAAATAATGTTGTCCAAATACCATTATTGTAAGACTTAAGATTTTCATTCAAAAAATATTGTTGTTCTGACTCCCTCCTCATTACAACCCACTGCTGAATGGAGAACGATATCAGTAAAGAAGATGAAGGCGGCGGTGAAGATTTGTGGTAGTTTGTTTATTTATGTTTTTAATGTATTCAATTTTACCCAGATTTCAGACATAATGATGTCTGATGTTGTATCATGAATATTTTGGGATAATGTACTTTTTGAGATTTGGATTTTATGAAATGGGTACTTCTATTATTATATTTTATCCCTTGCATTGCGATATTCTAGAAGAATAGATGGATAGCTATGTATGTTGTTTATTGTATCAATTTTGCCAACCAACAACCAGCTTTGGAATGAATCTAAGGTTCAACGAATCTATATTGGGTCAAAAATTAGTCATGTTATGGAGTGGGTTGTTAAATTTGGTATCAGAGCTTAGGTTACTCTATCAGCAAGAATAAATATACGTGAGAGTACGTATTTGTTATTTTTGAAAGTATTTTTCAAAAACCTACTATATATATATATATACTTATTTGAACATATGCATACTATGAAAATTTCTATTTTAGCAAATAATACTATCTTAGGAGGTTGTAACCAAAAAGCTCAAACCTACAGATAGTCGACTACGATAAAAATAACTACTTAGAAGCCGAGTACCCCATCACCAAAAAGATACCCACCGTACATGGTATTTCAGAATGGTTTAAGCAATACTTAAGGCATGTGGGGGCAAGTTTCCCTTCCTCAACAAGCTGCACCAGAGGCATCTATTGCTCCGCCTGCTGAACTGGTACCCTATCCACTAGACTTCCTTAAGATGCATAAAGACTTTCTAAACGTAGGAGTGTAGACATAAATGGTGGCTAAAAATTTTGTAGGGACAAAGGCTTGGACTATTGGATTAATGACCGTCAACGTTTATTTTGTGAACTGGTATGGGAAAACTGGAACAAGAAGAGGATGGCCACGTAGCATTTAAAAGGGGAGACGTTAAATTGGTGGACCATAGTAGTTGAAGAGAATGCTAAAGAAGGAATTACATAGGATGAATTTAGAGCTCCCTTCGAGTCGCAATTCATGTCTAAAGCTAAATTAAGTCCGCAATTAGAGAAGTTAATTCAATTGAAGCAGGGAGAGTCCATGGTGAAAAAATATATTAATTAATTTATATAATTGGCTACGTTTGGAATGAGTCTGATTAACACCCTAATGAAGAAGGCTACGAAGTTTGTTAAAAGCCAAAATTCTCCACTTGGGGAGCTACTTTTGATACAAGTTCCCGTAGAGGACACTTATGTGATGATAGTTGAAATGACATTTCTTCGGACAGTTGGTATCGATGAAATGTAGAAGGTAGGAAAGGCGCAAAATCAAGGTGGATCGAAGAAATGAGGACTTTGGGCTGAAAAGAAAGGCAAAGGGAAGATTAGGAAAGGAGGCATGATATGTCATAGATGTCCAAAAAGGGATATGTGGCTAGGGACTGCAAAGTGAGCTTGATGAGGGAAGAATTCAAAGGGAGATGCTATCACTGCCAAATGGAGGGACACTACAAGAATCGATGCCTAAAGATAGTGAAGGAGGGACAAGGTGGGCAATAGTGGTTATTTGTAGCATGAAGTTCAAACTATGATTGTAACACTCCATAACTTGAAGGGTCCATAATACACGAAATTATATTTGATCAAATATGAGAAATTATTAAAAAATGAATAAAATAATTTAATTGGAAGAATTACGAAAGGGGGTTTGGTTAATTAAGTGTGGGACACTTTAAAAGCTTAATTGAAGTGATCAGATGTAATTAGAGCAATTAAGGTTGGCCTTGTAAATACCCCAAATTAAGGTCGGCCACCATGAATTAACTAGTGTGTAAAAGTGCATTGTGTTAAAAAATATTTTTTCTATTTTAATTATTGCTAAAATATATTTTTATTATGCCATATATGATGAATTTATTGTGATATATTAATCATAAACTAAAATGACATGCAACGCTCATATATAAGGTTGAGTATTCAATACTTACTAATTATACATCTTTGTAAAAAATTAATGTCCTAATTCAAAAAAATTATAAGTTAAAATTGTTAGTACTATATATTTAAATAATTTATTTTATGTAATATTATATATATGTATGTATGTATGCATGCATGTATGTATATATGAGCGAATATGTGACCTCACCATTTTTTTAATATGATTGTCATATTAACAAAATGGTGAAGTTACGTATTCACTCATATATATATATATATAAATATATATATATTGAATTATCATCTTTCTTAAAGGATTTATAACTGGATTAATGAACATTAAATAATTGAATTTATTTGAATAATTTGAATTAATGATCGACATAACTAATTAAACATAAAGAGTTAAATGTAAAAAAAGTTAAAATTGAGAAGAGCATAGATCTTTTGGTTAGCTTATCTGCATGTGAACTTTGTTTTTAATCAGACATGAACTTTTATTGTTTTTAAACAATTTTATGCTTGTAGTTAACCATAGATTTCATGCTCTTGTAGAAAAGTCGTGCTTACAACTTTCATAGTTGCAAAATAACGTTATGTAGTATATAGTTGAGTTACGAGTTCGGTATGGTTTGATAGCATGTTGAAAGTGAGAATGTTTGTATAATCTAATTTTTATCGGTTTAATCTGTGTATTCACGTCGTAATGTTGTAAAATATAAATTTATCTTTTAAAGATTGTTAAGAGTAAAATTATGTTATGTAATGTATGAGATATTTTTTGAGATAAATGAATTAGTAATTAAAAAAATTATTGTTATTATGTATACATTTTATATTATGTGATTTAAATATCTTTATATATTTCCGAATAAAGGAGAAATAATTCTATTATTGTTCTTATATACATGAATATTGTATATATTGGAATCCTCTTATTTTTAAGGTTTATTAGACGGATTAACAAATATTAGCTAAACATATTTATTTCAATTCTTTAAATTTTAGATTACACTATTAATTAAATATACATAATTGAATTTAAAATATTAAAAGATAATCAAGAAGGGATTCTAAGCGATTGTAAAAAATTTAAATTTTTAGGTATTTGAAGCTAATAGAATTTTATAGTGCAATGTACGATAAATTCATTTAGTAAATAAATTTGTTAATGTCATTAATGTATATAATTTATGTTATGTGATTTATATATATTTGCATTTAAATGAATTTTTTTACCAATTTGTTGATGCACCTCTAATACTCATATTGAAAATTTAATCTTTTAGGATTTATTAATAAATATTAGTTGATTAAGTTTATTGATTAATTTAAATTTTGGATTATGTAACTAATTTAAATGTGTGGACTATAATGTAAAATTTTGAAATAGAACCGTTGAATATTTGTAAGTAATTGTAGATTCTTTTAATAGTAGGTATTCGAATGTAAAATAGTGTGAAAAGTTAAGTAGGATAATAGTAAAGTGGTAAATCATATGATTTTGAAAATAAAATATCCACTGGAAGAGAATTAAGGAGAACATAGCTAACTCCTAGAATTAATGAGAGGACTTCAAATTCTTCTACTTTACTATTATTTAATATATTGGTTAAGGAAAGAAGTAATTAATTAATGATAATTAATTATAAATTGAAGATGTAATTATTTAATTTCTAAAAAACAAACCATAAAGAAGAAGATTAGCCAATGAGAATCGACACCAAATTGGATTTTATGTAAAGTTACTACTTAATTAAGTAATGTGTCAACTTTTAATCTAATTACGAAAATGACATTTTAACTCATGAAACCACTTATATCTACGTGTCAACTCATGAAGACCCTTTGGAGCTTTATACACGATGGCTTTAGGAAGGCTATGTCACGATGGCTCTTCGAGCTTAACCCTCAAAAGTTATCAACCTAAGATGACTGGTTGAAATCAACAAGCGATCGCTAAAGAGGGGATAACGTATGATGGCTTTAAAGGAGATAATACACGATGGCTATAAGGGAAATAATACATGATGGCTATAGGGGAGTTACCATGCGATGACTATAGAGGAAATAACATACGATGGCTACTTGGAGTTTATAGGCGATGACTCAAGGGAGTTAGTATACGATGAATTAAGGGAGTTACCACATGATGAATCAAGGGAAATAAAATACGATAGCTAAGGAGATAAACTAATAATGGCATATGGAGGATTGACTCACCACGACAATGAGATAGCTAATACACGACGACTAGGCTCAACATTCGACAGCTGTGGGAAAGCTAGCACGCGACAATTAATGTTAACTCATGATAGCTTGGGAAGCCATATTTTTTAAGTAAAATAAGAAATGCTTAGGGAACTTTGGAAAAGTTTCCAAGTACAAATGAACTATTTCATAGGATGAAACAAAGGAAGGATTTTATAGGTTAAAATTGCGCTAACTTATTTTTAAAATGAAGAAAAGCTTAGAGAAGCTAATAAATAATAGGATAACATTTAAATTGAAAGATAAAAATGTTTCATCTAAAGAAAGTGTAGGTACACTATAAATGAATGAAAGAAAGGGGTTGAATTATGATTGTAAAGATATATCAGCACATGGAGTAATTGGATGACAGGGTGCCTTGACTATTAATCTAAAGTCCAATGATATATGGTAGGGTGACACAATGGGGTCCAATCCTAAAAGACTATTGAACTCTAAAAGGGAGTTATGGTAGGGTGCCAGAACATCGGGGCTGTGTAATAACTAAAATAAATAAATCGGCAACGTGAATGATAGCGGTTCAGGGAACAAGGGGGGCTATATGTTTAGTAAGGATGCTTACTAGAATGTATTCGAAGCACTTATATTAAACCTCTTAGGAGAGTAATAATGGCTCTAGTCAGGGTGGCTCCCATCGGTGGAATGAGTGGTCATTTTATCAAGTAACTTTGATAAGAGATAAATTAGTGATGGACATGCCTAGCGAGGTAACCACTAAATAAGTCAATGATAATTTTACGATGAAATTATAAAATAAGAGATTAGGTGATATTTGAATGGATGATGAATGCTTTTATGACATGGTTCGTACTGGATGATAAGTATATGGTATACTTAATTTGAATTGATATATGACATGGTTCATAATTGGATGATAAGTATAGGATATACTTAATTTGACTTGATATATTTTATGGTTCATAACTGGATGGTAGGGATGGCAATTGTTATCCCTCCTTTTGGCAAGGCCGTGACACCAAGGAATTGGGTGGAAACCAAAGACGCTCCGTCTCGAAGATCGGTTATACGCAGGTTCTCTGTGGATACTGACAAATTTTGTTCGAGTCCGGATCGAGCTACAATTGATATGGCATGACAAGCAAAGCTATGAAAGCCAACGTTCCAAATTTCAAGTCAATCGGAGTTTGTATGCTCAAGATATGATCGATGCAAGTTTGAATTTGTTGAAGGGTGTCAAATTTGCATCGCTTCTGTTCGCATCGCTTCACTATTCACTTTGATGGATACGAACTGTAGTTGTTTTCCTTAACTTGAATCGATCATAACTCAAGGTCTATATGTCCAAACACTACCAAATTTTCACAGGAGCTTGCCTACAACGTCAAGAATGTACCAGATAAATTTCAACCAAAAAGGATCAATTCTTGATCGATACGAATTCCATTCGTATCGCTCCTAGATCGAGTCGAACCACCGAAACTCGATCCTATGGGCCCACCCACGTGAGAGAAGAAGTCCTCCGAGATTTCGGCGAGATATTTGCTGCCTACGCCTATAAATAGTGACCCTGGACCTATAGAAACTGGACTTTTTGGGAAACTTCTATGCCCATACTCTGCCAAATCATTATTAATCTTCAGTTGTATTGTTGTAATCTCTTGTAAATAGCAAGTGAAATTCAATAAACATAAGTCATTTCATAGTGGACGTAGGCAATACGCCGAACCACTCTAAATTCGTGTGTTTCTGTGCATTTTCTTATCTGTTGATTAGTGTGTTTGTTAGAACTGCCTCATTTTACATTTACTTTCTTCATTTTATCTCTTCAAATACATCCGAAGATTGTTGTACCCAATTTTGGTACAAACACTTTGGTGCTTTCACTGAGAAAACCCTGCTTTTCTTCTGCTCTATGGATCTACTACCGTCGTTGGATTGCAAAAATCTAAGGAGAAGATCCAGGCCTGTCGTTCAGTGGTTCCTTCTATTCTATTCTGATTGCTCCACATCTAAGAGGAACTACATTCAGCATGATTTTCGTATCCATATTTACGTATCTAAAAAAATGGTGACTTTCGTATCCATATTTTCGTATCTAGAAAATATGATGAATTTTGTATCCATATTTTTGTATCCATGAAAATATGGTGATTTTCGTATCCAAAAAATATGGTGATTTTCATATCCAAGAAAATATGAAGATTTTCGTATCTATATTTTCGTATCCGTGAAAATATGGTGATTTTCGTATCCATATTTTCATATCCATAAAAATATGAAGATTTTCGTATCCATGTTTTCGTATCCAGAAAATATGGTGATTTTTGTATCCATATTTTCATATCCATGAAAATATGAATATTTTCGTATCCATGTTTTCGTATCTAGAAAATATGAAGATTTTCATATCCATGTTTTCGCATCCAAAAAATATGACAACATTCGTATCGATCAGTTTTCGTATCGATCGAATTTCGTATCAATCAACTTTTGTATCAATCGAATTTCGTATCGATCAGTTTTCGTATCGGTCGAATTTCGTATCGATCACTTTTCGTATCGATCAGTTTTCGTATCGATCGAATTTTGTATCGATCAACTTTCGTATCGATTCAACTGCGTCCAATTCGTATCGATCCTCATATACACTTCGTATCAATCCTGCTGTGTCCAATTCGTATCGGTACTCAATTTCACTTCGTATCGATCCAGCTGCATCCAATTCGTATCGATACTCAAATGCACTTCGTATCGATCCAGTTGCGTCCAATTCATATCGATCATCAGATACCACTTCATATCGATCCAAGTACCCACTTTTCGGATCGTTCAATTTCACCAAATTTGTATCGTTCAAACATTATTGTGAACCCTAGCCGCAGCGCAGAGCACCCGCATAGTGAATTCAAAACTCAACTTAATAAAGGAACATCTTGACCATTCCATGACTGGATAGGACACATGGGATTATAGCAGCAATTGCTGAATTGCAATCAAGGAATGGGTAAAGAAATACTACTCAACCGGTGCTCCCAGAGGCTCGAGAACCTAGCTAATATGCTAAGAACTAGAGTTGGTTAATATATCATGCTTCTAAGGTGGACTGAAACTTCCTCAATTGACCAGCTTTTAAACTCCTGAGTTGACAACTATGGTATGATGGCTGATATAACGACTGCCCTACATTGTCTACTCTGCCAATTCAAAGCATAGCTGGTCACCACTGAACCATCTTCAAATGCCCGCATCTTAATCATACCGTGTCCATATGACTAGAAGCATGGCATACAACCTTAAGAGAACTTCCTTAATACCCTATATAGGTATCCTGCTTGGATGAAAGTTTGGGACAATCACTAATCTATGAGCCTATCTTAACCAGCTCACCATCGAATCGGCATTACCAACCACCCAAATGTTGGGCAATCGTGCATACATCATTCACTAGTATTATAAGATCCCACAGCCATAAAATGGACCTGACAACAACGATTGGAGAATATTTCCCAGTCGAGACCTATTCATTGAGAACATCCTACATGTAGAATTTCCAGTGAAAATTCAACATGTTGACTATGTCAGTGTACTATGGAAATACAACCCCCGAAACTACCTCATGAAGTGAGAATGACGCATGGATTCCGCCAAGAGTGATGAATGCCATCAAACGCAGATGTCTTCCCTCATTCCTCAAAGAAGATCATTAATCATGGTTAGACATACCAGTTCTATTTCTCGTATTGCTGAAGGGAATAAAGAAGCTGACCGCCAACAAATTGATCAAAATCCACAGCCAATTGCTGCCTACACACATAAATGGATTCATCACAAGAGTTTATTTCTAGAATTTGATAAGAGAACTAGCGGATAGCCACCAACAAGAACACCAACATATCGTATCCAATATTGAGTTGATGAACTAGATGAAGGATCAACATAGAGAGATAAGGAGGGAACCTACTCCATACTCAAGATCGAGAAGCTCCTCTTCCTTAGATGGCTACCATAGACGCCAGTGCCATAAGGTTGCTCCAGAAAGGAAAGCTTTGAAAATATGTGCAAGCCCCATAAAACGATGGCAGGGAACCCCCAACCCCTATCGATCAAGAACTTTGATTAAATTGAACCACTTGCGTTAGAATTCCAACTAAGAAGGGCTGGACCAAAGTGCAATAGCGAGCATACGATGCTGCTTCACTTATTAATGAGATTTGATATGATCTCTTTTGAACTATTTCTATTTCAATTTCATTTATGTTGCAAAGTATGACCGACTTGAATTAAACTACTTGCAAATGGTGCAGGTAACCGAGTACTCAAGGTTCAGTGCCAGACAATCTCCGCAGATTATGATCAAGTCATTGAGGTATCATTACGACGAGCATCACTCAACCACTGATCGACTACTATATGCTCCTGACTTGGGGGTAGGGCATCAAAGCAGAAGAGGCCGACAAAGTCAGGACTCCGGTACAAAGTGGATGCAACCGACCATCCACTCATCCGCCTGTGCAATTTAATTAAAAGATATGAGAAAGACTTAGAGTTATATGTCCCAACAATGCACTCTCCATCTCATACTTGAAGCTCGCCAAAATACTTATGCTTCTTCTGATGCCTAGTAAAATCGACATCACACCAAGGGTGGACGTGACGTGACCGTCCATGCATCCAATCCTACAATAACACTTGGGGTTATTTGAGAACACATGTTTAAAGTTGATATGATTTGACCATTCACTCTCCAGTTTGCGTCTGTGATTCGGCAAAACAGTCATGCCTTAAGCCGACTTCATCAGGAGGCAACCCTTAATTTATAGTTATCAACAATTGATTGCCTACTCGCTAACCATCATGAGCCTTCATTTCAACTCTCTTCCTCAGATCGATCGAAAAAATGCAAAGTATAAAGTGGACATGACTCGACTGTCTACTCTCCAATTCTTGCACCTGACTTAAGGGAAAATACACAACTCCAGGTAGATGTAGTTCGACCATCCTCTCCTTTGCTCGAGCTCAAAGCTTGCCAAAACACTAATGTTACTCCTTAGGCTTGGCAGAAGCGGAATCCAAATTAGCATCGATGTGATCCAACCATCCATAAACTAAATCTCATCCTTCGTTGATGGCAGATAAGTGGAAATTAATTGGCATCCCACCGGTCACTCGCTAAGTGAAACCCTGAGCTTAGAGACAAGCTATCACGTTGAAGCCAAAAGGGATTGATACACGACAATCCTCTAACTAACTCCGGCTCCCAGAGTGCAAGCTGGAGCATAAACTTACGAATGTGGGCTCGAGGAGGGTGGATCCGTCCACCTAACAACTTCTCCCATGTTCAACCTAAGCCCGAGGAGGATGGATCCGTCCATCTAACGACCTCGCCTTTCATATTTACAAGCTCAAGGAGGGTGGATCCGTCCATCTAACGACTTCGCTTATCTACTCAGGGTGGATGTGATACGACCGTCCACGTACCTGATCAACTTCTTGTTCCTAGAGTGTGAACGAAATCCCATGTCCTAAACAGATGTGACAGACTATCTATGGGCCAACTCCAGATTCCCAGAGTGCGAACTAGAGTATAAACATCAACTAACTCCAGATTCCCAGAGTGCGAACTTAGAGTATAAACATCAACTAACTCCAGATTCCCAGAGTGTGAACTGGGGTATAAACATCAACTAACTCCAGATATCCAGAGTGCGAACTGGGGTATAAACATCAACTAACTCCAGATTCCCAGAGTGCGAACTGGAGTGTAAACATCAACTAACTCCAGATTCCTAGAGTTCGAACTGGAGTATAAACATCAACTAACTCCAGATTCCTAGAGTGCAAACTGGAGTATAAACATCAACTAACTCTAGATTCCCAGTGTGCGAACTGGAGTATAAACATCAACTAACTCCAGATTCCTAGAGTGTGAACTAGAGTATAAACATCAACTAACTTTGGTCCCGAGAGCACAGACTGGAGCATAAAGACTAAATGGGTGTGACTAACCACCCATCAACTAATTCTGGTCCCGAGAGCGCAGACTGGAGTATAAAGACCAAGTGGGTGTGATAGACCACCCATCAACCAACTCCAGTCCTCAAAGCTAGGATTGGAATATAAATACTAGAAGGGATGCGATTCGACTGTCCATCTATCAACTCTGATTCCTCAGCAAGATTTGTAGTACAAAAAGCGGATGTGGTTCGACTGTCTACTTTCCAACTCTTCCCCTTACATATGGCCACACTAATCACAAAAATCGGATGCGATCCGACCATTTAGCACTAAGCAGGCATGACATGACCGTCCGTGCATCAACTCTTATCCCTGGCACGAGACTCATAACATATTTTTATAGGGATGCACTCCAACCCTACAAGACAAAATTTCTTCCTTGATTCGATAGGGAGATGCAGATTTGCAAAACGAACCTAGCTGAATGTCCTATTCTAAATGGATGTGACTACGCATCCTACCGCAAATGAACATGACATGACCGTTCATTCGCTAACTCTTACCTATGATCCAATGGGTTGTGCGTGCAACATGGATGGATGTGACCCAACCATCTTCCAATCAATTCCTTCCTACAGTTCAGTGGGAGAAGCATCAAATTAAAGTTGTTGTAATGTGACCTACCACACTTCGACTTTTTCCCTTGACTAGTGCCAGAGAAATTAATCGAGGAAAATGCGGTCCGACCATTTTCTGATAAAACTCTTAGTCCTCAGAATGTAAGCAGGGATATAAACATCAAATAGGTGTGATTAGTGGCCCTTCAGCTGACTCTGATCCTAGAGTGCGACAACGAGCATAGACAGACGAGTGAATGTGATTCGACCATCCATTCGCCAAACTCTGACCTAAACTCGATAGAAGGAGTATAAACTCACTACAGATGCAATTAAACCGTCCATAAACTCATTTTGCTAACCCAAGACTGGGGGCAGAAGTACAAATCACCGAAAGAAGAGAAAGGTGACTCGCTACATCTCCAGCTTAGCGTCCTTTACAACTTAAGGCAATGACTACAAGGAGGCCTTAATGCCAACCAATCAGAATGACGCACAAAGTTACGGGTGACCAATTATATCGTACCGCTGGATCGATGTGCAATATCGATCTGCACCTTTCATATCATACCCTTGGATTGATAGGAAATGAGGTCCGAGCATTCTACATCGTGTCATTGAATCGACAGTCAATATTGATCCTCTTCGACTATAATCGTTGTGACCCGACCGTCAATCGAATACCTTTGACCAACAGCGCATGGATAGAAGAACAAACCACGAATGAGTGTGACTTGTCCATTCATCCTCCATCGTCTTCCTTCGATCCATTCGAAAAAGCGTGACATCGGATGGGCATGGCCTGACTGCATTTGAGCTGACATTATCCCTAGTTCCGATGGAAGAATGTAAACCGAAATGGATGTAGTTAATTGCCTAACTCCAAAAGAATGTAATGTGACCATTCATTCTTTGACTTTTACCATGATTCGATTAAAAGAGCAATTCAAAACAAGTGCAACCTAAACATCTGCACACCAATTCTTGCCCTAGATTCGGCAAGGGAAGCATCAGTCCCGCATTGGATCTGACTGGACGATTCACTCTTCAGTTTCTGCCCAGAGTACGGCGACATAAGCAGTGAAGTGAATGTCATTGACCGTCCATAACTTAGCTCATGTTTGAATATGGGCGAGGCAATGAAGTATTCTGCCCAGAGGAAAGAACTAGGACAGAATGTGGGATAAGGCACAACTTAGCCTTCCATCGGTTAACTCGATCCCATGGTTCAACGGGATAGAATGCGAAATTGAAGCAGACATTATCCACCTTTCCACTTATCGAGATATTCCCCAGACTTAGGGGCACGCGCGAGAAATAAGATGAATGTAATTTGATCATTCATCAAACAACTCTGGCCCTTACAGCTGTGACTACAGTATAAACATAGCAGAAGCTAGGCTCGATCATTCGCATAATACGTCCATCAACCCAAGACTGGGCGCACGAGTTTGATCATCCACGAGCTGGATATGACTACTCAGTCCTATAACTCGTGCCTAGTATTTATAACAACTTGAAGTTACGACTGAGAGGATGGTTAGAGATAGAATCATTAGATCGACGCCCGGACTTATGGGCAACTGATCATCATTCTGACCCTTCCGATGAGCAATGGATCGCGGGTACATTGAATGGAAAGCGCATTGCTCGGAAACACAAGTAGATTCAAACTCATAGCTGGAGCTAGTTATGCTACAGCACGCGATACAAGGCTAAACTCTACTAAGCCTTTGATTCAACGTCCCTACGATCCTGATCATTTACCATTGCAAATAAGCACATAAAGCGCCTACAACCCATCACGGGTATTAAAGATTAGATCACAACTCAGCGCAATGATGAAGAAAGAGTAAACTGCGTTGCTTCGGCTGAATCTTGATGTGTTCGCTTGGACTCAACCTCATAGTGCTATGTTGCAACCCTCAGATTCAAACTTGAGAACGCTTATGCTACTTACCAAAGGACGATTAACAGATCCTTCAAAAATTAGATCGGCCGATCGATGAAAGTAAATGTGGTTAATATGCTCGTGAGATCACGACTATCAAACGACCACATCGATGACTTGGCAGAGATATTCAGTGCTCTCCAAAAAATGCAAGATGAAACTCGATCCTTTGAAATGCTCTTTCACCATTACATCAGAAAGATTCTTTGTTTTCATCATCAATTCTCGTGGAATCAAGGCTAATTTCCAGAAAATTCCAACAATTAGAGACACCCATGTACAGAGGACAATGAAGCAGGTACAGAGCCCAAGTCGGAAGATTACTGTCCTAAGTTAATTCAACTCTAGGACCATCTACAAGTGAATTCTCTTCTTCAACCTAACCAAGAGAGGGAAGAGAAATTTTGAATGAAATAACAACTGCATTGATGCAATTCCAGCTCTGATAGATCGCTTAAAGAGACCTCCCATTTTACCCAAACCTTTGGATCGTGAAGATTTATACATCAATTGGGCCATGTCAACACACGCCATAAGCATCGCAATGCTATGTGAAGAGAAACGAATCCAAGACCAGTATATGATGAAGGCTGGCTATTGACAAGCTCACCCCTTTAACGTCTATATCGACCAGCCGTTACGATAGGTCCAATAGCAACCTTAGATGTCTGAAAAGTTACTCAAATGGAGTATCGAGCTAAGCCAATTTGATATCACTTATCTCCCTCGGAGAGCTCTCTATGGTAAAACATTAGCATACTTCATATCTGAATTCACTACATCAGACGATTATCCGAAGAACAGTGAAGGACCGTCCAACCGATGGAGAACGTACATAGATGGAACTTCCAATAATTGGCTTTCTAATGTCGAAGTTGCGTTAATGACTCTTGAGGAACGATCGATCTGCTACGCCCCGAAACTCAACTTCCCTGCAACAAATAATGAAGCTAAGTATGAAGCCTTGGTCGCCACGCTCAAACTTGCAAGAAAACTAGGAGTGGAAACTTTACATGTCTTATGTGATTACTGGTTAGTAGTACGCCAAGTCAGGGAAGATTATCTAACTAGGGGGCAACGTCGCTCCTTATCTCAACCGGGTCCAAAAGCTACTAGCCGACTTCGACTATTACACCACTACACAAATCCTCAAAGAACAAAACGAAAATGCCGAATTATTGGCCAAGCTAACCAGTTAAGGGGATGCGCGACAAATAGACTTTATCCCAATTGAAATACTTATTATTCCAAGCATTGATAAATGAAGATCAACTGGATCTTAGAGATGGATCCAGGAAAGGGGTCATGGATGACTCCTATCAAAGACTATCTATTATGGGGAATTCTTCTTGAGTAGAGGAATAAGAGATGGCATATCCTCCGCGAAGCATCACTGCATAATTATGTTTGGATCGTTCGACTCCATCGATACAAAACATTACTTTTGTATCCATCGATCTGAGACCCAATATTACGTATCCATCAACACGAAGCACACCTTATGTAAGCTCATCTCGTATCGATAACCATCGATACAAAGTCTAACTTAGTGCATCCCAGATCGATCTAGGAGAGGATCGATACAAAGAAATGGATCAAAAATGACCATCGACCATTGTTGCAACTCGAATTTCACATCAACCTAAGAGAGGATGGATATGAAGCTCGATCAAAAGAACTTGATAATGACCCGCAAATGTGCAAACATGAACAGGAGTCAGGTTAACATATGTGCATGTATGCCAAACTAGCATTCAATTTTCGAAGTTAACAGGAATTGAATTCTTACCTGGTGACGATCAGAACAATGAACAACAAATCGCTAGCGCTCAACACTCAATTACAACAAAACACCGCATGATCATTGACAATCAACAGTTCGACATCTACATCACTGAAGATCAATCAAAGGTTACATCTTTTGACAAAAAGATAGCAACTACTCAGCGATTCGGATAGAACTTTTTAGAATGAAGGTGGCAGCTTTTCAAAGCACGTCATGTTCACACAAGACGTACTTTAGGGGGCAAATGTTATCCCACCTTTTGGCAAGGCCGTGACACTAAGGAATTGGTTGGAAACCAAAGATGGTCCGTCTCGAAGATCAGTTATACGCAGGTTCGCTGTGGATACTGACAAATTTTGTCCGAGTCCGAATCGAGCTACAATTGATATGGCATGACAAGCAAAGCTATGAAAGCCAACGTTCCAAATTTCAAGTCAATCGGAGTTCGTATGCTCAAGATATGATCGATGCAAATTTGAATTTGTTGAAGGCTGTCAAATTCGCATCGCTTCACTATTCACATTGATGGATACGAACTGTAGTTGTTTTCCTTAACTTGCATCGATCATAACTCAAAATGTACATGTCCAAACGCCACCAAATTTTCACAGGAGCTTGCCTAAACGTCAAGAATGTACCAGATAAATTTCATCCAAAAAGGATCAATTCTTGATCGATACGAATTCCATTCGTAACGCTCCCAGATCGAGTCAAAACCACCTGAAATCGATCCTGTGGGCCCACCCACGTGAGAGAAGAAGTCCTCCGAGATCTGGGCGAGATATTTGCTGCCTACGCCTATAAATAGTGACCCTGGACCTACAGAAAATGGACTTTTTGGGAAGCTTCTACGCTAATACTCTGCCAAAATCATTATTAATCTTCAGTTTTACTGTTGCAATCTCCTATAAACAGCGAGTGAAATTCAATAAACATAAGTCATTTCATAGTGGACGTAGGCAATACGCCGAACCACTCTAACTTCGTGTGTTTCTATGCATTTTCTTATCAGTTGATTAGTGTGTTTGTTAGATCTGCCTCATTTTGCATCTACTTTCTTCATTTTATCTCTTCAAACACATCCGAAGAGTGTTGTGTCCAATTTTGGTACAAACAGCAATGCAATGGTTCTAGGGTTTAAACCGGTAGATCCGCCCCTATTTTGACCCGCCAAGACTAGTTCCATTGAGTCGACATGATAGGTAGACACATGACCCGTTCTTAAGAGCTTTGAGTCTAGGGTCGGGGTTTGGCTGACCTGCCCCAACCCGACCCGTACTATTGAGATCTCATAAAATTGCTTTACTACTATAACAATGATTTGTTAATTCTTTTATACATAAGTGGTTATAACATAGATATTCTAATGTTCCATTCAAGATATTATATGATTTTTATAATATTAAGTTGCATCACTAATAATTTTATAATAATTTATACATTTTTTCTTGAACCATTATCATACACCTCATTTTTATTACCTTACCTATCATTGTAAACACATTGATATCCATATTTATCGTATAATTTAGTGACAATCCCACATACAACTGAAATAATTATATGTACATTAATACATAATTTTTAATGAAAATGTAAAGTCTTACTGGGTCAAGGAGCAGGGTGGGTCTACCCTGATCCATATGGGTTTCGGGTACGGGGTGAAAGTCCAAACCCACACCGGGTCTACGGGGCGGATTTGGTGCAGAGTTTAAAAAACCCGAGGTGGGTCTTGGGCACAGAATACCCGCCCTATTGCCATCCCTACTAGATGATAAGTGTAGGGTACACTTATTGATTGAATATATGCACATGATTAATTTTGTGTAATATTGCTTATGTATATGATGTATTTTTGAGGATGACAAAGTGAAAGAAAAACTCGTTTCATGTTAGCGGTGTGGTCTCACTATTGATGACCAGGGTAAAGATTTTACTCATACCAGAGTTTATGTCTGATCCATGTTTTTATTATTTCTCATAAACTATTGAGTACTCATTCAAGTATGCAGAGATTATTGATTGTATAAACATCTTTGGAAGGCCGAATAAAAATTTCAAAGACAAAGTAGGAGGTTTATCTAGAGAATAAAACTGTTTAAAAATTTTCGCTTTGTGAACCAGAAAGTATAACTGGTTATGTGTTGTGTTGGCATCTCCATATGTCGGATACAATACCACTCTTATTTTCTTATTGCATTTAACGCTGCACGGAAATGGTTTGCATTAAAGTGTTGTAGTGAATTATGTACAGTACACCATATTGTCCATTTTGTCACATCCCAATGCGGAAAATTTGACATGGTCTTGAACCATGGTAAAATCTTTTAATAAATGGCACTAGTGTAAGGCCGTAGCAATTTTGCAACGGTTCAGACACCCTTACCTCCCCTGTATCTCAAATACACTATGCCCCTTTTCACTGCATTACTCTTCAAACTACACTCGTTCCATACAACCCACCCTAATTCCATTCAATACAATTCTCAATCGCTCCACCCCATTCAACATCGCTCCACCCCGTTCAATTTCTGTCGGTCGCAATCTTTCCACTCCGTTCAACTTCTGTCGAGCAATCGCTCCGCCCGGTCAACATCTATCGCTTGTGCTCCGCCCTGTTTACATTATGTCGCTCACAATCACTCTGCCTAGCCAGGATTCCCCGTGTTAACCGAAATCGACAGGGTAGCAACTATTTTGTGGCATGATTGTTAACCAACGTCACCACTTTTTCATCATTTCTCAGGAATTTTCAGAAATAAATTTGGCTCTCATGAAGAATCAAACATCACCATCTAACTAAGAATGTGAATCGAAGGTTTCTAATAAAACCCCTAACGTTTGATTTCATGTCATGTAAATGCTATTTAAAGTATACTATTACTTACAAATTGCTTTTACTTGATTTAGTTTTGTGAAATTAGGGAATTTTCATTCTTGACTGGACATTTAACTACAAGGTTTAATTTTGTAAAAGTGAAGAGTGTTGAATTGCTTAATTTCCCAAATATGGTCATGGTTGATCTTATTAGTTGTGCTGATTTTGCTATTGATTTTTAGTTTGGCTTGTTCATAAAAAGTATTCTTTCTTTTCTAAAGAATGAAGAATGTTTACTGAATCATAATTTTATAACTGTCCTAATTATGGTAGTTCACATATTAAAAATTGTTCCTAAATTGTAATTTCCTAATTTTGACCCGTAACTTCTATAACTGTAGTACTGTTTGTTGAATATATTACCTTGCATTTGTTTGAGAGATTTAATATATGATTTGGGAAAAAGAGACTGTTTATCGACTTAAAACCTTTATAACAATAATCGTTATGGTAGTTTACAATATTTACAGTCATAAAACAGAGCTTACTTAATTTTATTGCATATTTTATATTCTAACATTATCTTAAATATTTGCAACCTATTACCTTTCACAGGGACGGATCTATTTAGTATTTGGGGCGGGCGACTGCCCACCCAAAAAAAACAACGTAAAAAAAGGAAAAAAAGGGTGCGTCCTGTTCTTCTCCCATCACTCAAGCTCCTCCAGATTCGACGATCGCTCGCAGCCGCCCCCCCTTCTAGCCTTATCCAGCGGCAGCCAGCGACTCTGGCTCCAGTTTTAGCCACCAGTCCTCCTTCTCCAGTCTCCAGGAAAACCTAGTAATATTGCCACACTCTCGGAGTTAAAATATGGAGTTAGTTAAAACAAAAAAGGCTGAAAGATATCCCCTAGTTCATATATTGATTTGCCTTGTTTTAACTCTTCCAGTATCGACTACAACTACCGAAAGAGCATTTTCAGCTATGAAGTTAATCAAACACCATTGCGCAATAAGATGGGTGACAATCTGCTTGGAAATCACATAATAATATACATTGAAAGTGAAATTGCTAAAAACATTGATGTTGAGACGATTGTAGATGAATTTGATTTTCGTGAAGTTCGTAGAGCATGACTTAAGTAGGATATTTGGTAATTTAAGTTTTTTTGTTTAAGGATTTTTGTGAAAATTCTCTATGTTAATGGAACCAATTGAACTTAAATATTTTTATTATCATGAATGCGATGAAATTAATTATATTAAAACAGTTTAGTTTTATTATTATTTAATTTTCTTCTATTATTCGCCCACCGCAAAATAAATTTCTGGTTATGTCCCTGACCTTTCACATTTTTCTCCACTGGAATTATAAGCTCATCCTCATTTGATTTTTCATCAGTTTGCACTCCGTCTCTTCCTACAGCTCTTTCTTCTTCATTAAAGTTTTATCGGTTAATTTATTATTGATTGCCAACTTCGACACCAATCAGCATCGGTTATGCTATTTATTGGATGGTGATTTAACAAACTGTTGTCTGAACTTTCAAACCAAGTAACAATTCTTTCCAACCATGTAAAACAACTCCTCTTTATTGATGAATTTGTTCATATTTCTAATTTATAAGAAAGATCCATACATCAACTATTTTTTTTAATAATTCTTCTATCTAAGGTTCTCGATATGATAAGATTAAGGATTTACCAATTTGTCCTTTAATCGTTTCCGACTCTCCATTGATATTTTGTCGCTGTAATTCACCATCTCCCTCTGCTTCCAAATATTTTGTATACCCAGATGTTCCTTCATATGTAATGTGTATAACATGGATGGTAGAATATATGGTTTTTTCAATGTTTGAATGAGGCTTCATATTAGGATTAGGTAAAAAAATACAATTAAACAGTGCAAGTTGTTTGTCAAATGAAAGTTCTTTGATTTTTTTATAATGAATAACCTTTTTTACTGGCTGTAGTTCTTATGATTTAACATGCCAACTATATATGAGCATTGATTTCTCCACCTAGCCGATCAGTTACTAAATGATTACATATATCTAATTCCTACAATATATGCTTTTCTTAATACTTGTTTAATTTTAAATTAAATCATTCTAATTTTCAACTGCTTTGTTAATATAAAATCCACGTGGAAGATCTTTATTAAACAGACGATTTAGTTTCTAAATTATTGAGAAAAGTGAGAAATATACAATAAATATGCACAAGAGTGGCTAAATGTAGTTTATTTTAAATGATTTTTTTTTTCAGTATAATTTTATTAGCAAGCGGTTGCTAACGGTTATATCTGTTATTCTCATGGTTAGTACAAACTCACAATGTCATCATTCTTTTGAATAAATAGAATTAAAACAGTCTAATCAACCGACTTTAGACCATTTTGCAGCTACAACCAAATATTTTGGCTTCTTTGATTCTTATATTAGCTAGCCTCCTAACTATTTCATTAATTCCGACTTATCCTTGAAAATCAAAGAGCATTAAATATTGACGACTGATATTTCCTATTTGATTGAACCATATATGCATACCCGATCTATATTCCATATTTATTTTTTGTGTGTTCATGGTTGCCACTGTAAATAAAAATTTTATGTATAATAATTTATAAGTAAAAACAACATTAAGGAGTACAATTTTTTGTAGTAGTTAAAGCTCTTCAATTTTTTATATTATGATGGTTCCAATTTCATGCGCAATATGTTTAGCATCTGGAATTGTGCTACATTCATGAAAAGTTGGTTACATTGCATAATAAAGTCAAGTTCCCATCAATCTTATCTTCTTTTTATATGAAAAAGGTACGCGTTAGGCTGAAAATAAATATATCTATGTATCATGTACCCATATATAATTGCAGGCAAACATCAGGGACGGATCTATTTAGTATTTGGGGCGGGCGACTGCCCACCCCAAAAAAACAACGTAAAAAAAAGGAAAAAAAGGACGTGTCCTGTTCTTCTCCCATCACTCAGGCTTCTCCAGATTCGACGATCTCTCACAGCCGCTCCTCCTTCTGGCCTTATCTAGCAGCAGCCAGCGACTCTGGCTCCAGTTTTAGCCTCCAGTCTTCCTTCTCCAGTCTCCAGGAAAACCTAGTAATATTGCCACACTCTCGGAGTTAAATATGGAGTTAGTTAAAACAAAAAAGGCTGAAAGATATCCCCTAGTTCATATATTGATTTGCCTTGTTTTAACTCTTCCAGTATCGACTACAACTACCGAAAGATCATTTTCAGCTATGAAGTTAATCAAAACACCATTGCGCAATAAGATGGGTGACAATCTGCTTGGAAATCACATAATAATATGCATTGAAAGTGAAATTGCTAAAAACATTGATGTTGAGACGATTGTAAATGAATTTGATTTTCGTGAAGTTCGTAAAGCATGACTTAAGTAGGATATTTGGTAATTTAAGTTTTTTTTGTTTAAGGATTTTTGTGAAAATTCTCTATGTTAATGGAATCAATCGAACTTAATTATTTTTATTATCATGAATGCGATGGAATTAATTATATTAAAACAGTTTAGTTTTATTATTATTTAATTTTCTTCTATTATTCGCCCACCGCAAAATAAATTCCTGGTTACGTCCCTGGCAAACATACATACATACATACCATATAATTGCACGCAAACATACATACATACACATACATACATACATATATTTATATTTATATTCATACACATAGAAACGAAAGCTAGATGCTTATTATATATTTGAGTACCTTGAGTACCATGATATTTTTGGTTTTGGGAAAACACATTTGATTTATATTCTTTGCTGATAACAACATCCTTACAAAGATCTTCCATTTTTTCATGAATTACTTATTTTGATGGTTACAGCTTTTAAGTATTCATGACATGACTATTAAATTTAAAGCGTTGTACCTTTTATGGTTGTTAGCTATACAACCAGAATTCTCCATCTTCACCTATTTGAAATGCAAGAGGTGCGATTCGATGTTTTACCGATTTGGTTGTACTTGTTGGTTTATAAGAAAATTGGCTTATAATTTTGGTACTTTGCCATAGCCACTATGTGTGTAGCTTATCAAATACACTGTTTTTTCATCTTTCTTTGAAGAAACAACAAATTATGTAGGTATACTCTCCGCTGATCCATAAAATTCCAGAAAAGGTTATGCAATTTCGATAAACCATGTTATACCTATAGTTATTTTTCATGTTTCTTTTTACCATTATTATATACTAATCAAGATCCTATAAAATATTATTTCTTATGTGATTTAACATGCCAACTATATTTGAATATTAATTAGTTTAGGTTGCTACTTCGGTACTAAATGGTTATATGTATTTACTTCTTATAATAGGTAGTTTTCATATTGCTTAATTGATTTTGAGTTGATCCTTGAGAATAACAGTGCAACGTACAAATAAGTGGAAGAATTTGGTTATTAATTTCCTTACTTATAAATAATATTAAAAGTATGTTTTCTTCTTTAATATCAACTCAAATATTTTCATAGCTGAATTTCTTAACTTTTCCAAATGCAAAATGATGTACATTTGCTCATTTTTATTTATGTGAAAGGAGAGAAGAGGAATAGATAAGTAAATGAAGCAAAATGTAATGCTTTATTATGGTACAATATTCACTTCGATATGTTTTATGATTTTACTATTGTTCTTCCAAATACTTTGAGATAGAGAAAAAACATTGATGAATTATTATACATTATCTACAACAACAACTAAGTCATTATTCCGAAACAAGTTAGGGTCGGTTGGAGATAGAACCCAAAACTAAATGACAAGGCCAATTTAAAAGTCATAACAACAACAACAATAACCATGATAATAATAATGAAATAAAGTCAAATAAGTAAACAAATAATAATAATAACAAAGTAAAATAAAAATAAAGATTAAAAAATAAAAACAACCATGATGATAAAAACAGTAGTAGTAATAATGCTACTAGTAGTAATATTGATCGAAGACCAAAACTACGTCTTAGGCTTCTATTCACTAGTCCTATAATCTAAAACTTATAACACTACCCCTAAACTAACCCTAAGCAAAAAACTTCTAGCTCATGATTCTAGTACGTGGATCGCTAACTTCCACACGCTCCTGTACGACACCAGCCCTTCGGATATATTTCAATCCTTCAAGTCTCTTTTTACAACTTCCTCCCATGTTAATCTTGGTCGACCTCTATCTCTCTTTGAGCATTCGACGCAGTCCATAATTCCAACATGCATAGGTGTCTCGGAAGGCCTCCGTTGGAGATGTCCAAACCATCTTAAGCGGTGTTGGACTAGCTTCTTCTCAATTGATGCTACTCCAAGTTTGTCACGTATATCGGCATTTCTAATTCGGTCTCTCTTTGTATGACCGTGGCTCCATCGTAGCATATGCATCTCTGTTACACTTATCTTTTGGATGTGTTGGCTTTTAGTAGGCCAACATTCTGCACCATACAACATCGCAAGCTTGATCGTCGTCATGTAGAACTTTCCTTTAAGCTTATATGGGATTTTCCTGTCACAGAGAATGCCAGACGCATGTTTCCATTTCACTCATCCCGCTAGAATTCTAAAACTAACATCTTCATCAATCTCATCATCATACTGCAACATTGATCCTAATTATCAAAAGGATTCCTTCTTGGGCATTACTTGTCTGGCTAGAGTGACATCTCCATCCTTTGATCTAACACCGCTAAACTTGCACTTCATATACTCTGTTTTAGTTCTGTAAGCCTTAAACCCCTTGATTCTAAAGTCTGCCTCCATAGCTCCAATTGTCTATCAACCTCAATCTTACTTTAGTCAATTAGCATAACATCATCAGCAAAGGTCAATGTTCGTTAATTGATCCGCACCGGGTCTACACTGACCCATATAGGTTTTGGGTACGTGATCATACTGCAACATTGATCCTAAATATCAAAAGGATTCCTTCTTGGCATTACATATCCAACCAGAGTGACATCTCCATCCTCTGATCTGACACCGCTGAACTTGCACTTCATATACTCTGTTTTAATTCTACTAAGCCTAAAACCCCTCGATTCTAAAGTCTGCCTCCACAGCTCTAATTGTATACCCTTCGTAATCTCATCCATCATTAGGACAAAAATGTAGGGGCTCAAGTCTGACCCTTGGTGTAATCCTATGTAAATAGAAAAGTCTCGCATACTCTGACACTAGTCACAACATCATCGTACATGTCCTTTATAAGGGTAATGTACTTTGTTGGGACTCTTTTCTTTTCCAGAGCCCCTCAATTAACCTTTCTCGGTACTTTGTCATTGAAAGGGAGTGCAGATTAAGGATCTTAAGGCTAATTTAACACTAGAGGGTGGGTGAATAGTGTTTAATGGATTCTAAGACTTATATGGACTAAATTAAAATTATGACACAAACAAATGCAGAACTTAATCACAGAACAATCACAGAATCAAACACAGATGCATAAAGTAAATAAAAAGTAGTAAAAGGAAAGAACACACCGAATTTTATACTGGTTCGGAGTTACCCTACGTCCAGTCCTGTACCAAGGCAGGATACCTCATACAGATTTTTATTATACCAAAGTCGATATTACAATCCTCAATTTCTAAAGGCCTTGAGGTACCCTCCTGACTCACGAGTCCGGGGCAAACTCTCTTGATTTACGGGCCACAAGATTACCCAATTGATTTCCAAGAACAACCACACCTTATAGAGAGACTCGATAAACTTTTGATTACAAATTGATCCTATAACTATGAATAGCACTTTGATCTTTGAGAGAGGGCAGCGAATTAAACAAGAATGAGATTCTAATTTGATTCACTTGAGAATTCGGCAGAATTTCGGCACGATCTTAAAAATATGAAAATTTTAGAATATGGATTTGTGGAGAAGAAGGAGTGAACAAAATAAGAAAATAGTTAGTTAAAAAATTCGTTTGTGAAGGCTATTTATAGACCAGTAACGGTCATAACCATTCCTGAAGAGATTTAAACGAATAGACACTTCTTTTGAAAATTGAAACTTTTGAACTCAATGGCCACCATGTTGACATGGGGTATCTTATGATGTCGACATCCCTTTGTTAAAAATAGTGTAAAATTTGTTTTGAAAATGGTATTGAAAGGCAAACAAGATGAAATGATTCTGGAGTAAAATAAACTAATTTTCCTATGTTTTAAAATAAATAAAAGTAGAAAAATATATTTTTAGAATGTATATATAAATTTGATTTTAAATCTCAAGTGTATATATAGATATATTATCAAAGATCAGAAGATAGTTTTAAAACAAATGAAGTTTAAAACAAGAGTTTATTAAAAACAAAAACAAAGAATATTTTAAGGCTAAAACATCTTTTTGAAAATCATTTGAAAAGGTAAATTTTAAGGCTAAAACATTTTGAAAAGAAGTTTTGAAAATCATTTTGAAAAATCATTTACCATTTTGAAGTAGTTTTGCAAGCTTCTTCCTGCAGAATATCTCATCACATCAGGACTCGAGAACTTGTACAAAACCAGGATGTTCATGGGTTTGTAAGCCACTTGTCGTAGGTTTGTAAGCTACTTGTCGTGCTTTTGTAAGCCACTAAGAAGGTAGAAATGGATTCCATCCCAAATGAAATTTGGAATGAAGATTTCTGTGCTATTATGAAGTTTTAACAATAAACTAGACACATATCTTGAAATCTTGATCTTGATACTCATGAGTCTTCAAACTTGATTTCTTCATTCTTGATCTTTATACTGTACAGTCTTCAATAATCAGTACCTGCCTTATATATATCCTGCATAATAACATTCATATATATCTAGAATAACATTCATATATATCTAGACAATAGTGTTAGTATATAAGTTATAATAAAATAAGTTACAAAGGTTGTTGTTATCAAAACCACTATCTCCAGTTCCTAACAATCTCCCCCTTTTTGATGATGACAACCTTATAAAATATACTTCGATCATACCATAACTCCCCCTTACACCAACAACTCCCCCTTACTCCAAGCCTACTATTTTAAATAACTTCTCCCCCTTTGTCATCAACAAAAAAATAACCTATAAACCTTGAACTTAACAGAAAATGAGATAAACAAACATATAACATAAGAATAATAACTATGTATGAGTGAAATATAGCATCCTAAGTTAAATGGAATTCAAGATTTTATACACCAAAGATTGTTTTTAGAAGAACATTAGTTTTATTAAGATAGCATTTTTATACAAATTAACAAACCAATATATAATCAAGAAAGAGAAAAATGAAAAACGCTTAATGAGTACCCTTAACTATTGGTGGTTTATGGACCGAACAATTTGGATAGTGGAGACAAAAGTTTCCACGTTGTTCGACCAAGTTCCCATTAGCGTCAAAAAGGACCTCTCCAACGTAAATCACGCCATCGTCTTTGTCCATATGAATATCCGGATTCGACAGAGGATGTTCTTCTTCTTGATCCTCTTGCGGTTCTTCTAGAGGCTCTTCTTCTTCAGAATCAATGGTTTGTGATGATTCTTCGATGACAATGAAATTGGCATGGTTATCCATAAGGAACTTTTGTAAATTCTAAGAATTTTGCCTTGCCTATCTTGTTCTCTAGCCATTCGCAGTTGACTTACTTGAATTTCCACCATCACTTGAAGCAAATCTTTCATCTTCCCTTGTAATTTGATGACTCGTACGTGTGTGGAACGTTGAAAAGACCAGAATGAGGAGAAGTGGGTGAAGAAGGTTCGTTATTAGTAGAGGAAGCCATTAATTTACTGTTTTAGAAGTTTATTACAGTGAATAGAACAAAGAAAAGGAGTAAAAGTCGAAATATATAAATATATACCAAATAACTAATTTTAGAGGGAAATTTAAATTTGAAAATCTCGGCCTGTATGTCGACATAGGGGGATGGGTCATGTCGAGATGCTCGGTTCAATTTTTGAGAAATTTTTATTTATATTAATTATTAACTATACTTGTATTATTTATAATTTATATTTCAGTTAATGAACATATACCTAATTCTCTTCTAAATTTAGTAAAGTTTTTGTTCATTTAATGGTTTGGTTAATATATCAGCAATTTGTTTTTCAGTATTAATATATTCAAGAATTATGACTTCTTTACTTATATTATCTCTAAGAAAATGATGTTTAATATCAATATGTTTTGTTCTAGCATGATGAGTTGGATTTTTAGATAGGTTTATTACACTAGTATTATCACAATAAATTGGTGATTTAGTAATAGTTAATCCAAAATCTTTTAAAGTTTGTTGCATATATATAACTTGAGAACAAGCCAAAGCAGCAGATATATATTCTGCTTCAGTTGTTTACAAGGATACAGTGTTTTGTCTTTTACTAAACCAGAACACCAGAGAATGTTCTAGAAAGTGAAAAGTTCCACTTGTACTTTTTCGGTCTGATTTACAACCAGCATAATCAGCATCACAATATGAAATTAAATCAAATACATCATTTTTAGGGTAAAATAAACCATAATCTAAAGTATGTTTTACATATCTTAAAATTATTTTAACAGCTTTTAAGTGAGTTTCTGTAGGTTGATATTGGTATCTTGCACAAAGACAGACACTATGCATGATGTCAGGACGACTTGTTGTTATATAAAGCAGCGAACCAATCATTCCCCTATATAATTTTTGATCAACATCTTTTGATTTATCTTCTTTACTTAAAGCTACATTAGTTGTCATTGGAGTTGGTTTTCGACTAGAAGTGGTCAATCCAAATTTATTAATTAAATCCTTATCATATTTTTCTTGACTAATGAAAATTCCTTTATCTAATTATTTGATTTGAAGTCCTAAGAAGAAACTTAGTTCTTCCATATGACTCATTTCAAATTCTTTAGTCATATATCTGAAAATTCTTTATTCATTATGTTATTAGTTGATCCAAATATTATATCATCTACATATATTTGTACTAATTGAATATCATTTTTGTTTCTTTTAATAAAAAGAGTTGTATCTATTTTACCAATTTCAAAACCAGATTGTAGTAAATAAGATCTTAGTCTTTCATACCAGGCTCTAGAAGATTGTTTCAGACCATATAAAGCTTTCTTTAATCTATATACATGATTTGGAAATTTATTATCTTCAAAAAGTAGAGGTTGTTCAAAATAAACATCTTCTTTTACAAAACCGTTTAGAAAAGCACTTTTAACATCCATTTGATATAACTTGAAATTATTGAAGTTTGCGAAAGCAAGTAGAATCCTTATAGCTTCTAGTCTTGCTACGGGTGCAAAGGTTTCGTCATAATCAATTCCTTCTTCTTGACAATAACCTTGTGCGACTAAACGAGCTTTATTTCTCACGACCTCACCAAGTTCATTCATTTTATTTTTATAAACCCATTTTGTTCAAATTATACTTTTATCCTCAGGTCTAGGAACAAGTTCCCAAACATCATTTCTGGTGAACTGATTCAATTCTTCTTGCCTAGCAAGAATCCATGAATCATCAGATGATGCTTCCTTTGGATTTAAGTTCAATAGTTGATATAAAAGCTACATTACTCATACTATTTAGTTGATTTCTTGTTTTAACTATAGATTCAATATTTCATAGTATATTTTCTACAGGATGATCTTTTAATAGTCTAATTCTTTTATTAGGTTGAATAATTTCACAATTAGTTTCATTAGGTTCATTATTTAAAGTTACAAAATCTTCTTCATCTTCTATTTGTACAGTATCTTTAAAATTTTCATCAAAAGATACATGCATTGTTTCTTCAATAGTGTTAGTTCTTAAATTATAAACTCTAAATGCTTTACTTCTATTAGAATATCCGATAAAGATACCTTTGTCGGATTTAGGTTCAAATTTATCTAAATTATCTTTTGTATTAAGAATAAAACACTTACTACCAAAAACTTTAAAATAAGCTACTATGGGTTTCTTATTGTAAGTAATTCATATGGTGTTTTAGTTAATGGTCTAATTAAAATCCTATTTAATATATAACAAGCTATAGCGACTGCTTCAGCCCAAAAGTTTTTAGGTAAGTTACTATCAGAAAGCATTGTTCTAGCACACTCTTGAATCGTTCTATTCTTACGTTCTACCACTCCGTTTTGTTGTGGAGTTCTTGGAAAAGAGAAATTATGAGTAATTCTTTTTTGATTACAGAAATTCCCAATATTTTCATTTTCAAATTCTCCACCGTGATCACTACAAATAGTGTTTATTTTTAAAGAAAATTGATTTTGAATTCTTCTAGCAAAATTCTTAAATAATTCAAAAGCATCACTTTTAAGTTTAAGAAAAATTGTCCAAGTACATCTAGAATAATCATCTACAATTACAAAAACATATTTATTGTGATTAATTGATTGAACTTAAGATGGACCAAATAAATCTAAATGAAGTAATTCTAATGGTTTAGAAGTAGAAATCATATCTTTTATTTAAACGAAGTTTTCTTAAGTTTTCCTAATTGGCAAGCATCACATATACTATCTACTTTAAAGTTTAACTTGGGAAGACCTTTAACT
This sequence comes from Allium fistulosum, assembly GCA_030737815.1. Classification (NCBI taxonomy): domain Eukaryota; kingdom Viridiplantae; phylum Streptophyta; class Magnoliopsida; order Asparagales; family Amaryllidaceae; genus Allium; species Allium fistulosum. The sequence goes on from CM060907.1 coordinate 861,377,900, forward strand.
AAGTCAAGTTTTGATAACTTAGATAACAGTTTGAAATTTAAATGACCAAATCTTTTATGCCAAATCCAAGGGTCACTTGTATTAGCCAAAAGACATAAGTTATCATTTGAAACTTTCATACTAAGGATGTAAATGTTTTTCTTCCTAATTCCTTCAAAGATAATATTTGACTTATTATCTTCGATGTGACACTTATCTTTTCCAAATTTAATTTTAAATCCTTTATCACATAGTTGACTTATACTACGCAGATTACGTTTTAAATTCCTAACTAGCAAAATATCAAAAATAAGAGGAGTTGTAGAATTACCGACATTGCCGATGCCAATCACATATCCTTTTGAGTTGTCTCCAAAGTTGACCAATCCACCATCTTGATATATAATGTCATTGAGTATCTCGGGATTTCCAGTCATATGCCTTGAACAGCCACTATCAAGTATCCATTTATCTTTCTCAATTTTCACAGTTTGTCCATTGGTTGTTGATTCTTCAAAAACCATGTAACATGTCTGTTCCTGCATAACAAACCAATTTGGTAGATAACTTGATTTTTCATAAAAACTATATGCAGACTTATGATACTTTGATGAAATGCATAAATTCAAACTAGTGTTAACAAAATTTTCTACAAATGCCATTTTTAACTTTTCAAGTTTCAGATTATTAAAACTATGAAAACCTGGCTCTGATACCAATTGAAAAGGAGTGCGGATTAAGGATCTTAAGGCTAATTTAACACTAGAAGGGGGTGAATAGTGTTTAATGGATTCTAAGACTTATATGGACTAAATTAAAATTATGACACAAACAAATACAGAACTTAATCATAGAACAATCAAAGAATCAAACACAGATGCAGAAAGTAAATAAAAAGCAGTAAAAGGAAAGAACACACCAGATTTTATACTGGTTCGGAGTTACCCTATGTCCAGTCCTGTACCAAGGCAGAACCCTCATATAGATTTTTATTATACCAAAGTCGAGATTACAATCCTCAATTTCTAACGGCCTTGAGGTACCCTCCTCTCACGAGTCCGGGGCAAACTCTCTTGATTTACGGGCCACAAGATTACCCAATTGATTTCTAGGCACAACCACACCTTATAGAGAGACTCGATAAACTTTTGATTATAAATTGATCCTATAACTCTGAATAGCACTTTGATCTTCGAGAGAGGGCAGAGAACCAAACAACAATGAGATTCTAATTTGATTCACTTGAGAATTCGGCAAAATTTCAGCACGATCTTAAAAATATGAAAATTTTAGAATATGGATTTGTGGTGAAGGAGTGAAGAAAATAGTTAGTTAAAAAATTCGTTTATGAAAGCTATTTATAGACCAGTAACGGTCATAACCATTCGTGAATAGATTTAAACGAACAGACACTTCTTTTGAAAATTGAAACTTTTGAACTCAACGGCCCCTATGTCAACATGGGGTATCCCATGATGTTGACATCCATTTGTTAAAAATAGTGTAAAATCTGTTTTGAAAATGGTATTGAAAGGAAAACAAGATGAAATGATTCTGGAGTAAAATAAACTAATTTTCCTATGTTTTAAAATAAAGAAAAGTAGAAAAATATATTTTTAGAATGTGTATATAAATTTGATTTTAAATCTTAAGTATATATATATATATATATATATATTATAAAAGATCAGAAGATAGTTTTAAAAACAAACGAAGTTTAAAACAAGAGTTTATTAAAAACAAAAACAAAGAATATTTTAAGGCTAAAACATCTTTTTGAAAATCATTTGAAAAGATAATTTTTAAGGCTAAAACATTTTGAAAAGTAGTTTTGAAAATCATTTGAAAAACCATTTTGAAGTAATTTTGCAAGCTTCTTCCTGCAGAATATCTCATCACATCAGGACTCGAGAACTTGTACAAAACCAGGTTGTTCGTGGGTTTGTAAGCCACTTGTCGTAGGTTTGTAAGCTACTTGTCGTGGGTTTGTAAGCCACTAAGAAGGTAGAAATGGGTTCCATCCCAAATGAAATTTGGAATGAAGATTTCCGTGCTATTATGAAGTTTTAACAATAAACTAGACACATATCTTGAAATCTTAATCTTGATACTCATGAGTCTTCAAACTTGATTTCTTCATTCTTGATCTTTATACTATACAGTCTTCAATAATTAGTACCTGCCTTATATATATCCTACATAATAACATTCATATATATCTAGACAATAGTGTTAGTATATAAGTTATAGTAAAATAAGTTACAAAGGTTGTTATCATCAAAACCACTATCTCCAGTTCCTAACAGTCATAAGCTTTCTCCAAATTGATAAATACCGTGTATAGATCCTTCTTTTGCTCCCTAAAGCTCTTCATAAGTTGTCTTATCAAGAAAATCGCCTCTGTGGTCGACCTTCCAGGCATGAAACCAAATTGGTTTTTTGAAACACTTGTCATCCTTCTTAATCGATGTTCAATGACTCTCTCGCAAAGCTTCATTATATGACTCATAAGCTAAATTTCTCTATAATTTGTGAAACTTTGAATATCTCCTTTATTCTTAAAAATTTGAACTGATATGCTTCTTCTCCACTCATTTAGCATATCTGGCATCTGAAAGGTAACTTATCTTTTATAAGTTTCCTGAATTTTCTACGGTATTCATATATGAACTACATATACTCATAATAAAAAGATTTATTATATAGATAAACAATTGGTCCACACTGCACATTATTTATTTACAGTATTCCATTGACATTGCATCTGAATTTGAGTTTGAGCATTCAAATTATATTTTAAGGTATATATCATAGCACCGCATAAATGAAATAAATTTGGAAACATGAGTAATGGAATAGGTATAATAAACTTGAGCAGGTTTACCTTTTCTTTGGTTCCTCACTTTAATTTTTAGGGTGGTAATTTAAGTTTCCAAATTGGAGAACCTATCATGTCCAATATGTTACAATTTTGTGTTAGAATAGAGGTGAGAGCAATGATTAACAACTGCAATTGACTTAGCATACTATTTTATATGGTAAAGTCGGTCTATTATGCATAGTTATTTTTCTTAATCAACTTTGAAATTATATCTTTTACTTAACTGCAAGGTTGATTCTGTTAAACCTCCTTGAATTTTTGTAATGCCACCATCACCTCACATTAACAGTTATCATCCTAATTTTGTTGTAATTTTATAATTACTTCTATACTTTATTCAGTAAAAAAGTTTACTTCTATACTTTATTCAGTAAAAAGTTTACACTATTTTTTCTAAATCCATATTAAACCGTTAAAATGAAATCGAAAGGAGATTGAAAACCAGCATTTGCTCTTAGTTTGAAATTAAAAATTAAACCTAACCGACAAGTTCTAACACAAAATTCAATACATTTTCTATATGTTTCAACAGGTTGACGTTAATAATGTTTAAAATTAGGTATATTTAATTTTATTTTTGTTTGATAATTAAAACTGTTAAATTAAAGACCAACAAAAAGAATCCCTAGGATGTATATTGGTTTCATAATATATATCTGAATAATTAGCAAGAGTTGTGTTTTATGCGGTTACACTAGTTTGGACTCACTTTTCCATATACGGGTCGGTGCTTAACCACTAGCCGTCACTTGGGAACATTAAAATTATTGCATTAATTCATAATATTTCAGCTGAACTTAAAGCAAATAAGAAAGTCATTCAGGTATACTAAATAATGACACACATGGAATTAAATTTTCTACACCCATGAATCAATTGTTAATGCAATTTCTAATTTTAAATTAAATTATAATTGATGAAGTCGACTTGATAATAAGTAATATATAAACTAAGTTGTAAAAATCAGCTAATCAATTTCTCATCTGCAACCCTTGAGAACACTTCATTGAATCAACTTGAGCTCTTTAGACTCGAATTTGAACCCTCCGCTATTAGTTTAGAAAAGATATTTATTGGTCTTCTCATTTCACTAAATTTATTGGTTAATTGGGATGCAGTTCTTAATGCACAGCTCTTGGAACAGTTGAATGTTATTTGACTAATATTTAACTAATAGGAAGGGTTAAAAAACAATGGAATTTATGGTTTAAATGTACAACCACGTTCTGCATCTCAAGCTTGTTGTATCTTTGGAACTTGCTGCATCCAGTCAATGAGTTTTGTATAAGATAATTACCTATAAATAGAGCTTATATACTAGTATAAGTTAGCAAAACCAACTAAAGGTATGAAGGACATATATAAATCTTATCCATTATTGTATTTCATTTTTATGTATTGTCATTTCATGGATCTTAATGCTCAAGTCTCGCCCAATTTATTTTTAACATCAAACTAAATCATCAACAATTTAACACCAGCATGATTTATCAAATATTTGCAATGATATTTTCACATATTATTTATATAGATATGGTTAATTAGCATAGATTTCACTTGGTGATGCTAGATTGAAACAGTTACTTGAATATGTTTGACTAGGTGCTACTCAAAATTCAATAGAGGTGCTGTGAAGTATTGTAACGTCAAATTACCATTTGAATAGAAGAATATATTTGATGTATTAAAAGTACAGTCTAGAGTTCAAAGTATATTGCAGTGCTGTAGTGTTGCTACTTGTTGTTGAACTTTGTATTGTATGTATTGTTGTTGTATTGATATTTTTTTGTTGAATATTATACTGCTCCGTCGTTGTAATATTTTATTGCTGAACTTTGTATTGTTCAATTATTGTACTGATATTACATAATCCTCTCTGTTGAATGATGTAATATTGTTGAATGTTGTTGGGTTTATATATATAATTATTTTTTAAATGCAAATTAGCAATGGTTAATAGCTGTTGTTAAGAAATGTTTAGCCATGGCTCTAAGTCGTAGATAAATATATAGTAGCCACGGCTTAGAGCCGTGGTTAAAATATTAGCCACTGTCCGTTTCGCCATGGCCCAGAGCCATGACAAAAATGACTTTTATGTTGTGGTGGTAAACTAAATTGATGCAATGAAAAAGTTATTTAGTCATTCTGTTTACTTATGTTGTGCAAAATAATACTAAACCTGCTTTGTCGCTTGAAAATAATCTTGATGACGACTACATGATCATCGATGTCTAATTTTGGGTGTCGAAGTAAGGTATGTTACAACGTGGTATCAGAGCTTAGGTTAGGAGAACACTTGATTAAAACAGAGCTAAGTAGAAACTTATTAACAGAAATTAACACCTTAGAGAGGGTATACGCTATATATAAAATACTTGTATTTTTACACGCACGCGCGCGCACGCACACACACAGATATACATACATATACATATATATATATATATATATATATATATAAAGGAGAATATATCCCCCCTCTACGATTGATCTCACCTTCTTTACTTCCATTGCTTATGAACCCTTGCTTATGCAGAAGGTGAGAATTAACCTACGTAACCGATGTTTGACTATTGGAAGTGCAAGAGTAAACCTTAGTAGAAGGGATGACAGTATGCAAACTGTGACGACCACCCACGACCCCCGCACTGAACCTAGATATAGTGCGCTGTAAAGTGTGCCAGGCGACCATGGACGATTGTCAAGGTTAAGTTAAAACAGCAGAATCTATCGTATTACTCACAGCGCATGGACAAAATACAATAGAATATATATATAGTGAAGCTTCACAGAATAGAATCTCATCAATAGAACTTCATAATAGTTGAATACAAAACATCTGAATAGTCAATACATCAAGCCTCACTACATATCACTCAGAGAATATACAAGCAGTGGAACATCCAGTACATATAGTAAGAAAACAATGTGCAATACTCCAGCTCGTCTTCGTCATCAGCATCGTGGAAAGTTAGAACAGCACATGTCACCTGCTACCTAGTCTGCCCGTCCCAAAATGGACGAACATCCCAAGGCAATAAGAGTTAAAACATAAAGCCTTGAGTCAGACAACAGTCTCAGTGAGCAGTAAATTAACTAACAACATACCAAAAGAGCATAAAGGAAAAAGGAATAGGAATCCAACCCTCCCACTCCACCTCTTTCTACAGTGATAGCCCCTAGACACACACTAAGCAGAAGCAAACATAGCAAAGCATACAATTTAAAGTAAAGCAATTATCACTCGAGTCAAGGGCGATGCTTTCAAAGTACAAACCCCCAAGGCCTAAACCAAGATCAGATAAGCACCCAGAAAATACCGCTCTTGAGTCCGAATGACGATACAACCAAACATCCATGACTCTGGCTATCACTGTTATCGTTGCTTCGATATCATCGTTAATTGAATGACCGGCTCATTCTTTCATCCGTCCGTCAAGGGCTAATGGAAACCCCGGTTCTAGACATAACTCCGCACGTCATCATGACCCGTGCCTAGGACTATCGAATCTGCCCAGAGTACTCGACTACCAATCAGTAGCCTTCAGGGACTATCGAATCTGCCCAACGTACTCTTGCTTTGAGCATGCTAGAACCTTCAACAACGATGAGATCTCAGCCTTCTAATCATCCTCCTCGACGACTATTTCCATACTAGCTCAAGCGCCTCTCGAGCAAACCATTATCCTAAAACTCGAACCATTTCACCGAGTTGTCAACATGCTTGGAATGATCCCGTCTGGATTAGACCAAGGCTATCTCATATCATGCTTCGCCTCATCATCATCATAGCAAAGCCTCATCTCAACATCATCATCAAATCTATCCATATGAGCTTTCTCATCCGCTACATATGCCACGAGAAGCTTTTCCAATTCAAGAGCCTTTCCCTTAGCTTTTGAATCATCTTCCATCTAAATCAAATCATCAATCATCTAATTCATAGCAATCAATCAAGTCAAACATTAATCCAAGTAATCAAGCATTCAAATATGATCTAAATAGACAATTATAACAACAATGGAAATTTCGTAATTAAAGAGTCCAAAGTCTAACAAGCATGAAAACATGAGTAATATCTCTACAACTTGATGAATGAACTTGCATAGGTTAATCATGTAGTAAATTGGTTAACAAATCATCATGAACAATGGATCTATACTTAAGTTTACAAAAATGCATGAAAATCACTACTTTACACAAAATCAAGCCAACGATCCGATATACTCCTTTGGATCCGTGTGAGAGATAATCACCACTCACCAAATCACATAAACAACCCAAAAGCAACACACTTCAGATCTGGACAGCGAAGGATCTAACTCGATCTATCACGAATCCACTTCAAACGATGAAATCACTCTTCGAAGAATGGAGATCTTCAATTTTAGCTCTTGGATCTTCAATTTGGATGGAAGGAATCACAAGATTAGAGTGGAGAAAAGAAGTGAAGAAGTGTAGAAGTCGAGCTCTCAAAATGGCAGCACTTCGTCGCTTCAAAATCCGGATACCAAAAATGAAGAAAAACCTTCCTATTTATAGGCTGATTTTACCTTACGTCGTCCACTCGGAGTTAGGTCGTTCACGACCTAAGAACCCTAACGACCTAAAACCCCACGACCTAAAATCTTCGACCTAACAGCCCCAAGCCTCTACGACCTACGACCTAACATATGCGCACTCCCATGAGCTAACCAGATGCGCTTCTATGACCTAACGACTTAGCGCATCAGCGCACCCAAGCGACCTACGACCTAACCCAGATGCGCTTCCTCGCGACCTAACGAATGCGCATCCATACGACCTAACAGATCCAACGACCTACGCGCATTCGCGACTTACGACCTAACAAATCTGCGACCTAACACACACACATGCGACCTAACTAACTTAGCCAGGATACGACCTAACTCCTTAGGTCGTCTAACGACCTAACTATGCTAACCCGCTAACTACAAGGTCGCTAACCCCTTAAGCCGCGTCATTTCTTAACTCGCTAACTCCTATAGGTCGCTGCCTCCTATAGCTCGCTAACTCTTAGGTCGGAAATCCTTAGGTCGGTCAAATCCTATAGGTCGCTACAAACTAACATACGACCTAAACCTCTACCTCGTCCAGTCTACTAGGTCGCTCCTCCGACCTAATCCTACCCCACGACCTAAGCCACCATACGACTTATCTCCTATACGACTTAACCTAACTGCTTAGGTCATTCCAATCCTTAAGTCGCTCCACTTCTTAGGTCGCCAACTTCATATAGGTCGCTCCACTTCCTTAGGTCGTCTACTACGACCTAACCACTATACGACCTAACTTCCATACGACCTAAGACTTAGACTATGGATGACTTATCAACAATGCGACCAAATGACCACTGTTTTACGATGTTTCGATCCGTAAAAATACGGGTCGTTACATTCTCTCCCCCTTAGGAATTTCGCCCCCGAAATTCCAAACAAACAAAGCAATCAAAGACTATTCTGCATGCCTACCATCCATAGCAATCAACAAACCATGCATCCAATTCTAGCTTAGCATGCAGAATTCTAAAACTAGAACAAGTTACAATATCGTGAGAGGACACGATGCCTTAGGGCCATACCTTGAAGAGTTCAGGATGAGCTGCCTTCATCCTCTCTTCCACCTCCCACGTACAGTCGTTATCATCATCACTCCATTGTATCTTGAGCAACTTAACTACCTTCCTCCTAAGCTGTTTCGTGTCGGTTTCCACAACACGAAGCGGCCTACGAGGTCTCTTATCGACTGGATCAACTTCGATATCTTCACAGCTATCAGCAGAAACCACTGTATTCGAGTCGTGCACATACTTCCGTAGATACGATACGTGAAAAACATTGTGCACACCCGACATCTTTTCTGGTAACTCCAATCTGTAGGCGAGCTTTCCAATTCGCTCGATGATCGGGAATGGTCCAACAAATCTCGGAGTCAATTTTTCTTTCTTCCCGAATCGAATAACATTCTTTAGTGGAGAAATCTTCACAAAAACCATATCACCTACGTCGAACTCCAAATCCTTACGACGCTTATCGGCATAACTTTTCTGACGGTCTTGGGCTGCCTTCATTCGTTGCCGAATGATCTCTATGCAATCCGAAGTCTGTCGAATCATCTCTGGCCCAAGCATCAGTTTTTCTCCGGTCTCTAACCAACATGTCGGAGAGTTACACGGTCTCCCATACAATGCCTCATACGGTGCCATACCAATGCTTGACTGGTAACTGTTATTATACGAAAATTCCACCAAATGAAGATGATCTTCCCATGATCCTCCGAAATCTAAAACACAAGCTCTAAGAAGATCTTCCAAAACTCGGTTGACTCTCTCAGTTTGACCATCTGTTTGGGGATGATAAGCTGTACTCAAACATAACTCAGTTCCCAAAACTTCCTGGAAGCTCTTCCAAAATCCATTAGTGAACAATGGGTCTCGATCACTCACTATACTTTTCGGAATACCATGGAATCGAACTATCCACTTAATATACAACTCAGCCAACTTTGATGCAGTCCTAGTCGATCGAACATGAATGAATCCTGCACTCTTAGTCAAAGGATCTATGATGACCCAAATCCCTTCATTTCCCGTTCTTGTTCTAGGTAACCCATCGATAAAATCCATCGACACTAGCTCCCACTTCCATGTAGGAACTTCTAATGGCTGAAGCAATCCACTGGGCTTCTTCTGCTCAGCTTTCACCAACTGGCAGTTCATGCACTTGGAAATGAAATTTCCAACATCCTTCTTCATTCCCTCCCAGTAATAGGTTCTCTTCATATCCCGATACATCTTATTTCCACCTGGATGAATTGTCAACTTTAAGTGATGACTTTCCTTTAAAACTTCATCTCTCAATCCATCTATATCGGGAACAACTAGTCGTCCTTGCTTCTGAAGCCAACCCTCTCGATCGACCTCGAATCCTTTATCCTTCTCTGGGTCCAATCCAGATTCCAAATCACGGATAATCTTGACAAGCTTATCGTCACGCTTTTGGCTCTCGCCAATCCTTTCCACAAGAGTCGGTCTTATCGATAAGTTTGCCAACATCTCAGGTTCCAATTCACATCTAGGCCTGAAGTCAAATCCAGCTAAATACTCGAGATTCTTCAATTCTGAAAACATGGCTCCCAATCCTACATGTCTTCGACTTAACGCATCTGCCACTGCGTTACCCTTTCCCAGAGTATAAGCTATACTAAAATCATATGATGCCAAAAACTCTAGCCATCGTTGCTGCCGAAGATTCAAATCCTTTTGGGAGAAAAGATACTTCAACGACTTATGATCTGTAAACAACTCGAATCGAACTCCCAATAGATAATGTGTCCACATCTTCAGAGCAAAAACAATTGCCGCTAACTCCAAATCATGAGTCGGGTAATTCCTTTCATGCGGCTTCAGTTGTCGGCTTGCATACACGACAACTTTATCCCTCTGCATCAGCACTGCTCCAAGTCCAGTACCACATGCGTCGGTGTAAACCATCATCTCATCATTCCCACTTGGAATAGTCAAAACAGGAGCACTTGTCAGTCGCTCTTTCAGGATTCTGAAAGCTTGCTCACACTTATCTTCCCATCTGAACACTTGGTTCTTTTTCGTCAATCCTGTTAATGGTGCAGCCACCTTGGAGAAGTCTTTGATAAATCGACGATAATATCCTGCTAATCCAAGAAAACTCCTCACATCAGATGCATTCTTAAGTCTACCCCAATCCTGGATTGCTGCCACCTTGGCGGGATCAACCGCTATTCCATTTCCAGAGACAACATGGCCTAAGAACCTCACTTCACTCTTCCAGAAGTGACACTTCGAAAACTTAGCCTTCATCTGATGTTTCCGCAAGATTTCCAAAACAATACGCAAGTGCGTCGTGTGCTCTTCTTCAGTTCTGGAGTAAATCAGAATATCATCCACGAACACTAGCACGAACTTGTTCAACTGATCTCTGAACACTCTATTCATAAGATCCACAAAATATGATGGCGCATTAGTCAATCCAAACGGCATTACCAGCCACTCAAAGAAACCGGATGGTGTCCTGAAAGCAGTCTTCGGCACACTATCCTTAGCCACTCTTAACTGGTGAAATCCCGTTGCCAAATCCATCTGAGAGAACACCTTAGCTTCGTGAAGCTGATCAAACAAGTCATCTATTCTCGGCAATGGATACTTGTTCTTCTTAGTTACTTTATTCAGCTCACGATAATCCACACACAACCTCAGCGATCCATCCGCTTTGGTAACAAACACAACTGGTGCACCCCATTCGGACACACTACGCCGAATAAATCCTTTCTGTAAAAGATCATCAACTTGCACCCTCAACTCCTGCTGATCCCTAGGCGCCATCCGCCTAAGAGGCATCACAATTGGTCTGGCTCCTTCAACTAGATCTATACGAAACTCGATCTCTCTATGCGGCGGTAACCCTTTGACCTCGTCAAAGACATCCTCAAATCCATTAGCGATTGGCACAGATGACAGTCCATCCCGTGGAACAACCAGCGAATACATGAAGCTCATGAAGACGCCTTCTTCATGCTTACATCGTATCACAATCCTTCACCGCTCCACATTCTTGTCTGTCACCTCCAACCTTTCACAATCAACCTTTGCCGCATACTTCCTAAGCCAGTCCATACCCAAAATAATTCCGAACCTCGCAAAGTTTAGAACAAAACAATCACAAACAAAAGAGCAATCATCACTCGATACAATCAGACCACGACAAAGCATACACAAACAAGACGAACCCCCAACTGGGTTAGTCACAACTAATGGTCATCAACGATATCCGATTCTAAACCCAACCGGCCTACAAGTTCATTACAAACAAAAGAATGCGACGCCCCAGTATCAAATAACACTCTAACTGGAACACCACAAATGGAGAGAGTACCCACCACACTCCTTCCTTTCTCTTCAGTGGTAGGAGCTTTCGAAGACGATGGAATAGCTCCCAAAGCATAAGCTTGCACAATTTGCTTGTCCCTCCGCGGTTCTGGACAATTCTTCCTAACATGCCCCAGCTTGTCACAGTTGTGGCACTTCACCGGCACCTTCGGATTCTTACAATCTCTAGAGAAATGGCCCTTCTGCTGACAATTGTAGCAGGTCACTTCGCCCTTCGGCTTCTTCTGGCCATCCTTACCCTTTTGCTGCTATTGCTCCCTCTTCTTGTTTCCACCCTGCTATGGTTTAGACTCCTCCTTGGTCACAGCAACAACAGATCCTTCCTTAGGAAACAGATTCTCATGCCTGAGAGCTTTCTCCACAAGCTTCTCAAATGGATCGTCCAAATGATCCACCAACTGCCTCCCAAGATAACTGTCCAAGCCTGTCACAAACTTCTCATTCTTCTGATATGAAGATTCAATATACGACCGGGCGTACTTGGACAAAGCTTCAAACTTCGAAACATACTCAAGAACTGGTCTTCCACCTTGCTTGAGCTCCACAAACTTCTTGAACAAAACAGACTTCTGAGCTGTAGAAATGAACTTAGCTTCAAATCTGGCTTGGAATTGCTCCCAAGTAATCTCTTCCTCCGGAGTATCAATAGTGATAGAGTTCCACCAATCAGAAGCTCTTCCTTGAAGCTGTCTTGATGCACGCTTCCTTTTAGTTGCATCATCGATTCCCAAATCTCCAAAGATCCTTCTACAAGCATCTATCCATCTCTGAACTTCAATAGTCGACTCTGTTCCCAAGAAAACCTTTCCTCCAAGAGCAGTATAGTCCTTACACAACTTAGCAAAATCCACTGGTTTTGGAGTTTGAACTTGAACTCCAACATCCATCGATGGCCCCGGAGCTGGCATCCTTCTCATGATCGAAGTCATCATAGCTTCGAACATAGCTGCATAATCAGCAGCCCCTTCAGTAGCACGGCCTTCCCTAGCGGCTTGTCTCCCTCTTCGACTCATTCTCAATATCTATAAAAAGGAATGATTAGCACACCTAGAGAAACAACTGCATAAAGGACTCAAACTCTACTAAGCTACTATATTATATATAGTAATCATCCATCAAAATACAATTACGTCTCTCATACGTAGTTACGTCAGCGAGCGTTGGGTAAAATCGATTAACCAAAGCTCTGATACCAAATGTGACGACCACCCACGACCCCCGCACTGAACCTAGATATAGTGCGCTGTAAAGTGTGCCAGGCGACCATGGATGATTGTCAAGGTTAAGTTAAAACAGCAGAATCTATCGTATTACTCACAGCGCATGGACAAAATACAATAGAATATATATATAGTGAAGCTTCACAGAATAGAATCTCATCAATAGAACTTCATAATAGTTGAATACAAAACATCTGAATAGTCAATACATCAAGCCTCACTACATATCACTCGGAGAGTATACAAGCAGCGGAACATCCAGTACATATAGTAAGAAAACAATATGCAATACTCCAGCTCGTCTTCGTCATCAGCATCGTGGAAAGTTAGAACAGCACCTGTCACCTACTACCTAGTCTGCCCGTCCCAAAATGGACGAACAGCCCAAGGCAATAAGAGTTAAAACATAAAGCCTTGAGTCAGACAACAGTCTTAGTGAGCAGTAAATTAACTAACAACATACCAAAAGAGCATAAAGGAAAAAGGAATAGGAATCCAACCCTCCCACTCCACCTCTTTCTACAGTGATAGCCCCCAGACACACACTAAGCAGAAGCAAACATAGCAAAGCATACAATTTAAAGTAAAGCAATTATCACTCGAGTCTAGGGCGATGCTTTCCAAGTACAAACCCCCAAGGCCTAAACCAAGATCAGATAAGCACCCAGAAAATACCGCTCTTGAGTCCGAATGACGATACAACCAAACATCCATGACTTTGGCTATCACTGTTATCGTTGCTTCGATATCATCGTTAATTGAATGACCGGCTCATTCTTTCATCCGTCCATCAAGGGCTAATGGAAACCCCGGTTCTAGACATAACTCCGCACGTCATCGTGACCCGTGCCTAGGACTATCGAATCTGCCCAGAGTACTCGACTACCAATCAGTAGCCTTCAGGGACTATCGAATCTGCCCAACGTACTCTTGCTTTGAGCATGCTAGAACCTTCAACAACGATGAGATCTCAGCCTTCTAGTCATCCTCCTCGACGACTATTTCCATACTAGCTCAAGCGCCTCTCGAGCAAACCATTATCCTCAAACTCGAACCATTTCACCGAGTTGTCAACATGCTTGGAATGATCTCGTCTGGATTAGACCAAGGCTATCTCATATCATGCTTCGCCTCATCATCATCATAGCAAAGCCTCATCTCAACATCATCATCAAATCTATCCATATGAGCTTTCTTATCCGCTACATATGCCACGAGCAGCTTTTCCAATTCAAGAGCCTTTCCCTTAGCTTTTGAATCATCTTCCATCTAAATCAAATCATCAATCATCTAATTCATAGCAATCAATCAAGTCAAACATTAATTCAAGTAATCAAGCATTCAAATATGATCTAAATAGACAATTATAACAACAATGGAAATTTCGTAATTAAAGAGTCCAAAGTCTAACAAGCATGAAAACATGAGTAATATCTCTACAACTTGATGAATAAACTTGCATAGGTTAATCATGTAGTAAAATGGTTATCAAATCATCATGAACAATGGATCTATACTTAAGTTTACAAAAATGCATGAAAATCACTACTTTACACAAAATCAAGCCAACGATCCGATATACTCCTTTGGATCCATGTGAGAGATAATCACCACTCACCAAATCACCTAAACAACCCAAAAGCAACACACTTCAGATCTGGACAGCGAAGGATCTAACTCGATCTATCACGAATCCGCTTCAAACGATGAAATCACTCTTCGAAGAATGGAGATCTTCAATTTTAGCTCTTGGATCTTCAATTTGGATGGAAGGAATCACAAGATTAGAGTGGAGAAAAGAAGTGAAGAAGTGTAGAAGTCGAGCTCTCAAAATGGCAGCACTTCATCGCTTCAAAATCCGGATCCCAAAAATGAAGAAAAACCCTCCTATTTATAGGCTGATTTTACCTTAGGTCGTCCACTCGGAGTTAGGTCGTTCACGACCTAAGAACCCTAACGACCTAAAACCCCACGACCTAAAATCTTCGACCTAACAGCCCCAAGCCTCTACGACCTACGACCTAACATATGCGCACTCCCACGACCTAACCAGATGCGCTTCTACGACCTAACGACTTAGCGCATCAACGCACCCAAGCGACCTACGACCTAACCCAGATGCGCTTCCTCACGACCTAACGAATGCGCATCCATACGACCTAACAGATCCAACGACCTACGCGCATTCGTGACTTACGACCTAACAAACCTGCGACCTAACACACACACGCGACCTAACTAACTTAGCCAGGATACGACCTAACTCCTTAGGTCGTCTAACGACCTAACTATGCTAACCCGCTAACTACAAGGTCGCTAACCCCTTAAGCCGCGTCATTTCTTAACTCGCTAACTCCTATAGGTCGCTGCCTCCTATAGCTCGCTAACTCTTAGGTCGGAAATCCTTAGGTCGGTCAAATCCTATAGGTCACTACAAATTAACATACGACCTAAACCTCTACCTCGTCCAGTCTACTAGGTCGCTCCTCCGACCTAATCCTACCCCACGACCTAAGCCACAATACGACTTATCTCCTATACGACTTAACCTAACTTCTTAGGTCGTTCCAATCCTTAAGTCGCTCCACTTCTTAGGTCGCCAACTTCCTATAGGTCGCTCCACTTCCTTAGGTCGTCTACTACGACCTAACCATTATACGACCTAACTTCCATACGACCTAAGACTTAGACTATAGATGACTTATCAACAATGCGACCAAATGACCACTGTTTTACGATGTTTCGATCCGTAAAAATACGGGTCGTTACACAATCCAACAGCCATGGAGTGGCAGTGGACCCGGAAGTTCATATTGAAGTCGATACCCTAGTGCCTAGCTCGGCTGAAGGAGGCATGTATGTGAATGCATTGTTCCACCAATTTATGATGGAAATGATAAAGCGAAGCTAGTGGGAGTTGTTAAGCCAAGACAATAGTTATCAAGGGAAGCAAACTTTTCTATGATGAATAATGATTTTAAGAGCTGAGGAGGAAAGGAATTCACAGGAAGTGAGTCTACTTGGAGGTGTTGAATTGGTTGAAAGTATGTGAACGTATCTTCGGAGACTTGGAATATAATAATGCTAAGAATACGAGGTTGGCTTCTCCTCAGCTTTAGGATGATGCATTGGACTAGTGGGAGGCCGTAATTATTGAAGTCCCGAAGGAGGAGATAAATTGGGAACTGTTTAAGGAGTGATTCGAGGCTCGGTTTATCTTCAAATCTCATAAGAGTGCTTTGTGTAGGGAGTTCCTTGAATTGAAGCAAGGAGAGCAGACTTTGGTAGAGTACATTCAGTGCTTTAATGCTTTATCGAAGTATGGACATATCAACACTTCGTTGAAAAGAAATGAAAAATTTATCGTAGGCTTGGGGAAGGGGCTGAATTATTAGGTCATGGCTCACTTATTTGATCCAACTGATATAGTGGTGGAGATGACGAGATGATATGATCGCTTGTTTTAGGAAGGTAAGAAAGCTGATGTCAGACCCAAGGGTGGGTAGAAAAAAGATTCAATCCATATCAGAAAGGCGAAAAGAGTTAGAAGGGGGGAAAGACTTATAGAGGAAGGACTCAGAAACCGAACATAGTTGACGTAACTTGTTTTAACTAGGCCAAGTGCTTTATTTGTAACAGGTCTGGCAATAAGAAGAAGGATTGCCTGGAAGCAAGGCAGGCTAAAGTTTATGCTTTGGAAGGACCTTCATTTGGATCGATTGTAGAGGAGAAGGGAAAGGGTATGTCTGGAGGTAGGATTTCAATATTTAGTATATCAATTAGAGTTCTATTTGACGATAATGCTACTTACTTTTTTATTTCGAGAGATTTGGTTGATATGCTAGAATTAGACGTTGCCTATTTAATTACTTCCTTGCGTGTGGTTAATCTAAAAGGTGGGTATGCCACTCTCGCATTAAGGTGCATTGACTATGAGTTTAATTTGTGTGGATATTTGTTTGTTTGCGACCCATGTGTTTGACTTCATAGGGTATGGAGTGATTTTGGTTATGAACTGATTGACGCTAGGATTTATTGTGCGGATAGGATTATCGCCATAAGGAACCTAAGAAGAGGAGAAAGAATTATGGTAGCATTAGATGTAATGATGGTGAAGTCAAAATTGATGTGATGTGCTATGGAAGATCCAAAAGATGAGATTAGTAGAGTGTGTTGTTTAAGAATTTGCAAATGTTTTACAACCTATAACGGGATCACCATTAAAAAGCACGATCAAATTCTGAATAGAATTGATGCCATGAATGCAACCTGTTAGTAGACCACTTAGCAAAATGCTGCCCAACGAGATGGAGGAACTAAAAAACAGTCGATGGAACTTAGGATGAAATTTTTACTAAGCCAAGTAGTTTGCTACGGGGAGCACCGTGGTATTCATAATGAAGTCTGATGGATCTTTATGAATGTGTATTGATTATAGAAAGCCGAATGAGTTGACGGTGAAGCATCGTTATCATTTGCCCAGGATAGATGACTGTTTGATCATTTGAGTAGAGCTTGGGTGTTCTCAACTAACAGTAGTAGAAGATAGTACTCCATCGACGGTTTTTCGAACAATGTGCGGTTCATATGAGTGGTTATTTATTACGTTTGGATTAATCGATGCTCATGCGTTCTTCGTTTATCTTATGAACTGAATATTTCAGGAGTAGGGAATAGGTTTGCGTTGGTCTTCATTGATGATATTTTAACTCTAATGATGAAAGAGACCATAAAGACCATCTTAGATTGGCGTTGGAGACGCTGTGACAACACAAGTTAAAAGAGAAGTTTTCAAAATGTCATTTTTGGAAACAAGAACTTAAATTCTCGGATATGTTGTTTCAAAGAATGGATTAACAGTAGATACATCAAAAATAGAGACTATTAATGGTTGGAAGAGACAAGAAATGGTTACAGAGATATGAAGTTTTAGGATTAGCTAGCTATTACCGTAGATTCATTAAAGATTTCTCGCGTACAGCATCACCTTTGACTAAGCTAACTGGGAAGAACGAGAAGTTCGAGTGGATGGATAAATGTGAAGGGTCGTTTGAGGAGTTTAAGAAGTTATTGATGAGCGATCATGTGTTGATTGTGCCTAAAAGGAACCATGGTCTATTAGTGTATACTAATGCATGTGGAACAGGTTTTGGGGAAGTGCCGATGCAAATGGGCAAGTGATAGCATATACATCAAAGCAGTTGAGATCGCACGAAGTTAGACATCCGACCCATGACTTGGAGTTGGTAACGGGGGTGTTTGCGTTGGAAATTTGGAGATGCTTGCTACAACAAAAAGAGCCATCAGTACAAAAACCGCTATAAATGATAACTTATAGCGGTTCAATAAATGTTGTATATCGACATGTCATTAAGAACAATGGCTTATTTATAGCAATAAAAACCACTATGAAAAATCATCTTTTCCAGCGCTTTTTATCAGCTTTATAAGTATTTTACTGCAGTTTAATAAACGATGTATATCGACATGTTATAGTAGATACTGAACTATTAATAACAGAAAAAAGCACCATAATTTTTTTTCTTTATTATCGCTTTTATTATAAGCTTAATATAGCGTTTTCTAAGTGCTATGGTTTATTTTTTTGCACTTTTAAAATCTGTCTCATCCCTTAAATCATAATAATCAATACATTTCAAAATCTTGGATTAAGAATATTTCTAAAACATAAATCCGTTTAAATAATGAAAAATCATATAAAATATTAGGCATAAAGATATACACATTGTATTAAACATAACAAAATATTCACATATATAATATCCCACAATATTAGTCGTATAATATTCTGCTATACATGTAAGCACAAACCACAAAGTAGTAGTTAATGTTACACCAAAAACAAGTAGCTAGTTGTTTGCATAAAAAAAAGAAATACACCAAATCTTTCTTTCTCTCACCTGCAAATGAAATGAATATCTACATTAGAAATGAATATAATTATGGATATGAATAAAATTGAAAAATGAAATATCTACATTAGAAAAAACATATTCCTAAAGATTTCTTATCAAATATATTCTTAGTGTGTCTAAAATTTGAGAAAATTTGCCAGAGCTTCCTTTGCGTGGTTAGCATCAAGAAATATCCTAAACAAAAAAATAGATACACATAATCAAAACATGATCAGAATTAGAATATATCAATCATAAATACCCACACGAGTAATATATCCAACTATTTACTTATATATATATATATATATATATCTTATAAAGTGTATATGTCACATAGCATACACATTTGTTAAGCATTAAAACATACATTTTAGCAATATTAGCGAGTTTGCTAACATTTCCAAAGAAATACGAGCATAAAAAGAAGCAAAAGCGAGTCAAGAGCTATCAAATATCTACATTTAACTCAAACAAGTATATGAGCGTATATATTTATATGGGACAGGTTGGCACATGTCCCTAATCAGTTTCAAAATACACAAAAACCCCAGTAAAAAGGTATGTAAATTAGGTCCCTAGAATTAGGTTACTGAATAACGGCATACACTTATGCAATTGTTCAGTGAACAATTGTAAACATTTATGCAATTATATCCAAAAATTGTAGACACTTCCGCAATTATTCACTAAAAAATTATGGAAATTTCTGCCTTCTTTTCAAAATATTGCTAAAAATTCCGTAATTATTCACCAAAAAATTACGAAAATTTCCACAATTTTTTCAAAAAATTGTAGAAAATTCCACCATTATTCACCAAAAAAATTACGGAAAATTCCACAATTATTCGCCAAAAAAGTTGCGGTAATTTTCGCAATTATTCACCAAAAAAATTACGGAAATTTATGCAATTTTGGATATAACTACATAAATTTCTGACATTATTCGCTGAATAATTGCGTAACTGTATGCAATTACTTAGTAACTTAATTCTAGGCACCTAATTTACATACTTTTTTTACTGGGGTTTTTGTGTATTTTAAATCTTATTAGGGACCTGAGCCTAATATTCACTAGTTATATAGCTAAACCCCTAAAAGAAAGACTACAACTTTTAAACAACACTAATTTTGTAGGGAAAGAACAAAAATTCAAAATAGTAGCTGGTTCTCTTATAAAAGCAGTGAATTAGAATGGTAGTGTGCATTATATCTACTAGGACAAGGCTTGAGACATTATTATTTCTATTATTAACTTAGTTTGTTTATTGTTGTTATTATCATCGTCGTCATTATTGTTAGTGTAGTTATTATAAAGCTAACTAATTTTTATAAACTTAGTTAATTATTATTATGTACTTAATTAATTTTTATGAACTTATTTACTTATTATCATTACTGCTACTATTATTACATAAACTTAATTTTTTCTGTACAACTTAGTAATTATTATAAAACTCGCTGATCTTCATCTATAAACTTAGTTATTTTTTTATAAAAGTTAAAAATTTATAAAATGAATTAGATGTAAAGATGTTGAATACTTTGTAATCTATTGTTGTTGTTGCTGCTGTTACCATTATAAACTTAGGGTTTTTTTTGCAAGGCCAGTCGACATTTATAGTGGGCTGTCCACATGTATAAATGAATATAGAACAGGTGTTCTGGTACATGCACCAAAATAGCTAAAGCACTAAACCGCTAACAAACTGAGACCTAGTCTCCCTCCTTGGAGGAAGATCCACTACCCTCATCTGAAGAATCGAGTCCAATAACATGTTAATACCCTAAGAAGAGTGTAGCTAAAGTAGGAGTAAAATCCACAGAATCAGAGCTATAATGGTATTTCCTATCCCAAGATGAATCAGAGACAACAGAGCGATTTAGATCCCCAAACTGACCTCTAAATGAGAGAGCAAGGCCCTCTCCTACAACATGATAAAATAATCTCCTTTCTTCACCATCACCACCAACATACTTTAGAAACTACCATCCATAGGGTCAAACCTCATTTCAGAAGGTTCATGAATCCAAGCCCGATCAGACGAGCCCCAAATAAAATCTTCCAAAGCGGAAGACAAATCTAGAAGGCATGCCGAGATGACCTCAACATTAATAGAATGCACATTAATGAAAGAAGAGATGATCACAGGAGGCAATATCAAAGTCATCGGTTGAAGGAACATCAACAACCACGGTAAGGGGAACATCAATGACAACAAGCGGAATGTCAGAAGACTAAAGCACAAGTGCAAGATAGACCTTTGGAACCCACTTCATGATAGAATGAGGAAGAGGGATCCGAAGAGAAAGAGGGATAGACAAATCATCGAATTCAAAAAGCTATTATCATAATGAACTTGTAGCCTTCCCGATATATTCCAATGTTGACGACAATGATCACGAACATCTTGATATGGCGGATTTGAGTTCACAAAAAACCCCACAAGATACTCTGACCAAAAAGAAGCCCTAGCTTCCATGACCTCTATCGGGGGAACCATTGCACCATCCACCACCTCAATATCAATAACACCTCGATATCAGGTATTTATCTGGAAATTATGATCTTGCCCTTTTATTTAATTTAAATTGAATTTTTAATCTTCTAACTTCAATATTTTGTGCATATGAGCTCAGATTCACGCGCGATTTTCTCCATTGCAATCGTATCGAAATTTCGAACATTATGTGATGGGTTTGGCTGAATTCTAAGAATGTTGGAATTTTGGGCTTTATTTAGATTTTAAATCGTCGATAAATCAAAGGTGAGTGATTTAGCCCACTCACAAATTCAAAATCATCTTATGTTGGTTAAATTGAATTTATGATGTGATTAGAAATTCATTGATTGCTGTTTTGTATTTTAAATTGTCATTTAAATTTAATTTGAGTTTATTTGTATTGAATTACCATTTAAATTAATATTGAATTTACTTGCCAGTTAAATACCTGATAATGATAATCAATTTATTTGTTGTGATTTATTGGTTGATTGAATGACGGTTGTGATGGATGTTTAATTGTTGATATTTTGGATGATTTGATGTTATATTTATTTTATATATTGTTGTTCACACTATAGGTTCCCTTAGTTATTGTTAGAAAAATCACTATGGATTGAAATGATACATACCCAATTGGTCTTATAGATTAGGGAAAAATCGTTATGGGTAGAAATGATAAACTAGATCGGTTTTATGGATTTTTGAATTTTTCTCGGGATTGCGAGTTGAAATGATATATACCCGTAAACTTAAACTTATTGCGGGTAGAAATGATATATATCCATCTCACTTGACCATAAGGTAGAAAATTATATACGGACTGCGGATTGGTTAAATTAAATGATTTTAAATCCTTAAATTCTAAATCCAGTTAAATGATATTTTGAAATAAAATTTGATTTATATGAACTGAATTATTTTCAAAATCCAAGCTTTAAAATGTTGAAATTGAAATTGGTTTAAATGGATTGTTTAAAGAATTTAAATTGAAATCTTAAAGTTGAATTTTGAAACATAAATGAAATTTAACAAAATTGAGTTATTGTAAACATTTGAATATTTAAACTTTCAAACCTATTGAATTTGAAGTGGTTTAAATTTGTAGCTCAAACATGGATTTTGAAATCGATATAAATTGAAATGGTTTTTTATTGAGAACCTGAATTGAAAACTTTAGCCTTTTGAATGGAAATCGTTGAACTGAGATTGATCTAAATTGAATTTTTGGAAATAAAGTTGATTTGAATTGATTTGTGAAATTGGAAGAAACAATGCTAATTTGAAACTACTTTCGATATAAACTCTTTTAACATATAAACTATTTTCTCATATAAACCATTTTAACATATTAATAATTTTTAATACATTAACTACCTTTAATATATAAACTATTTTAATCTATAACCTATTTTTAAAGTGACCGGGATCGGATATTGTCATATTCTCTACCAATATCGAAAACCACTTTAACAACTGCGCATGTGGTGGAGAATCCAGAATGAAGTAGGATGGTTTGGTGAATGCGACTAGAATGAAGTAAAAGAACGATGATGGATAGCCTTGACTTTCGGGTCATAATTAAATGACTAAAACATGAGCTATACCGAGCCAAATAGGGTCGCTCCCCCTACCGGACACATTTCTTCGATACCATATTTATTACTTTGTGATTGATTTAGTGGCCACCCCTTGATTTGATTTTGGGAGTGTGTTCCAAGATGGGCGGTAGTTGCTGTTATGCGTTACCACCGGTCCGGGAGTGCAAAACGGTAGTATCCTACTCTGGGCATTACCTCACGTGCCTTGTCATATTTATCCTGATCGCGTCCACTACGAGTTTGGTTTGTGTCGTACCTATGGAGTTCTCCCTGATAGCCTACCAGTTTACGGTGGAGTTTACAATACTGTATAGACTATGGCATTTATATAAAATGTGTTAAGGGGGTTATGGGTAACACCTTAATGCTATTTTAATATTTTACTTTACTATAGACATATTATAATAGCGTATTGTACTATGTATCTAGATAGTTTAATGGATCCTTACAAGATGGAATCCCGAACATTTCTTAAGTAATTGCATGCACGTTAGACACTGGATAGAAGATGGAATCCCGCGAACATTTTTAAGTAATTGCATGCACATTAGACACTGGATAGGAGATGCAAACCCCGTAAACATCTCTAAAGCCGTTACACTCATATTTACTTATTTTGATTTAACTTACATAAGATCCTATAGTTCTGACTCTAGTGTTTTATCTT
Organism: Allium fistulosum; assembly: GCA_030737815.1. Classification (NCBI taxonomy): domain Eukaryota; kingdom Viridiplantae; phylum Streptophyta; class Magnoliopsida; order Asparagales; family Amaryllidaceae; genus Allium; species Allium fistulosum. The sequence continues at coordinate 861,401,611 of CM060907.1, forward strand.
TTCATTACGCTTGGGTCAGCCTGAGCTTTTCGGTATTGAAGACTATCCTTCTGGAGGACGAAGATGAATGTAACGACCCAGAATTTTGAACAAATTAAATTGAAAATATTTAATTAATTTTAAATATTTGAACGATGATTTAATTTGAATCCCCAATATAACTTTGAATTTGGCGATTAAATTATAAAATTTAATCTATTAATTGTTGAATAAAGATTTGAATCTTCAATATTAAGCTGAAGAAAAATATTTCGAAAGCTTTTAAAATTTATATTTATGATACTGAAGACAATAGAAGCTTCAGAATCGAATTCGAAACTGCTTTGATCAGTTTTGAAAATCATATAGTTTGAATCGATATTTAAAAATAGCGTTCCGAGGCACAGTCTCGGAATTCAACGAAACCAGTTCCATTGGGTTGAATCATTCAAATAGAAGAAACTGTAACGACCCGCTATTTTGGACCAGTTCCATTGGGTTGAATCATTCAAATCGATATTTAAAATCATATAGAAGAAACTGTAACGACCCGCTATTTTGGACCATTCAAATCGACAATAATCCACACATGTCTGACTTGAATCATTCAAAATGTCAGATTGTTAATTTAAAATTTGGCAAAACTCAGAATATACAGTAAATAAATCAATCACAGAATCACAGACACAGAGTAATACAATAATACGCAGCGGAATAGATAAAATAGTAGTTCATGAAGCTACTATATAAACATCAGAGTTAGAAATAAAATACAACAGAATATCTCAATTGTAGTGAAGTCTCCAGTACAACGGATGACTTCTCTGGACCAGTCAACTAGAAGAGCTGAAAGCTGAGGCGATAGTTGGATCTCCAAAGGAAGCTCCAAACTCCAAGGGTGAGTCTCAAATGCTGTATCACTCGGTCTGACCCGAGCGTAAAGCAAAACACAAAACACTCGAGTCAGGATTAACATTCTTATACTAATAAATCCAACTCAAGTGAAATATCAATTGAAATACAAGTAACTTAAAGGATGTTCGGGATAACCATCCTCTAAGGATCTGTAGAACTATCTACAAGGTAGAAATATACACTATAACACCGTGGTCATTTCAAATTAATTTATTCTTCAAACCCAAATATCATTTCATTTCAAATATATCTATTTTCCAAAATAGTACATATATATAGGTCAAAACTTTAATATTCAACATTTTCAAAGTTAAATTTAACGGTTTCATATAGCTCTTGATTTAACTTTATTATTATTTAATCAGGGAATATTCACTTAATAAATTCAATATCATTTAACTAGCCTTAAATTTCATTTTTACTAAATATTTCCCCAAATTTATTTAAACAAGAAATATTCATTAAATTATTTAAATCAAACTCAAGTTATAAATCATATCTTAAATCCCAATTTCAATAAGTTTTAAATCGGTTTAATTAAATAAAATTCTTTACTAAATTCAAATTATCTCCCAACCTTAACTTATTCAAATTATTACTCAAATCTATTTTGAAACATAAATTTAAATACTCAACCATATTATATGTATTTAGTCAATCATTCCCATTTATATATAATAATTTAAGGCTCAACATTTAATAAAACCATATATTTCTTTCCAAAACCATAGAATTCATTTTCAAAATATTTATATATATGGACAAACGGTGTCTGTATATATATTTATTATATGGTTAAGTAATACGGATATTTATCATTTCAATCCTAAATTTTAAATATATACGGGTAGATATCATTTCGACCCGTAATCCCAATTTCAATTCAAATGAAAATCGCTTGGGTTTATCATCTCAACCCATAACGAAATTCTCCTATTCTAAAGTCCGTTCGGGTATGTATCATTTCAACCCATAGTGAATTTCTATACTAAAAGGGAACTTGCAGAGTGGTAACAGATACTAAAAATATAACAACAGGCATATATCATCAGTATAAATAACAGATACGGGTGTCAGATGTCACAGGTGAACAGATACAAATAATAGTAATAACAGGCATATAATACTAGATACTGGGTCAGATGTCACAGGTGAACAGATACAAATAATAGTAATAACAGGCATATAATACTAGATACTGGTGTCATATGTCACAGGTGAACAGATACAAATAATAGTAATAACATGCATATAATACTAGATACTGGTGTCATATGTCATAGGTGAACAGATACAGATAATAGCATATATACAACAATGAAAATAACTAACAGCAGTAATATTTCAATTGTCGTTTCAATTGAAATCAAATTTAATAAATAAAGGAATGTTAATCGTGAGTGATTGCTCACCTTTCGAGGCTGGAGAATACAGAAGGTGCCACGGATACGCACACTGATACTGACACTGAAATTGAATTGCGAATCCAAGCAAAGCAAAAATCGGCACGAATTCAACGATCAAAGCTGATTGGCACGAATTGATGAAACTGATCAGATCAGAACTGGACGATGAAGATAACGGTATAAGCGAACTTATATAACCATATATAACTATATCTATATAAAATTTGAAACCAAGCTCTCATATATACACATGTACACTACTATGCTTATACCCTTAATATGGAATACACGTGCACCTTTTTTCAATATAATGCTAAAAATATCAAATCTTTCATATTATAACATATAATTTTATACTAACCGGTTACATAATTCTTATACCTATATGGAAACAGACATCATACATATAATCAAACTAAAGTAACCTTGCAAGCAATTATCTAACTCAACCCGTGACCGAATGTATACCTGTATATATTACTATATTATAAATAGACTGACACCACATACTATAACCTGAATACAACTTATCACAAAATCTCATAACAAACAAAGTTTAAAATTTAAAGTATATATGTACACTTTAGCACTCAAAATAAAAGTAAAAGCTTCAGCTACTATATATAGGTTTACACATTATACAATATATACATAAAACTGAATATATAACAACCTATATAACTAATATAAATATACTAACCTTTTATATCCTAAGACCAAAACTCCTACTAACGTGTATATATATATATATATCTATAGAGTTTGTACATGAGAACCCACTTATATAAATAAATTCATATACAGCAAATAAAACTATGTGTACTGATATGTAACCACAACTATAAATGCAGACTATAACTTATAAACAATATTTATACACTAACATGCCAAAACAGCTTACAAGTAAATGAACAGCCGTATACTATGGTGCACGAAAGATATATGTGTAAATATGCTAGATATGCAAACAAACATATATATCATACACTGAAAACTATAACTGTAAAGCAATATATAATGTCTATAAATTCATATGTAAAACTAATATATATACTATTGTACGTATAACATTATATACAACTACCTGTTAATAAAATAAATAAGAATGGAGATAGGCAGGGGAAACGAGGAGACGCACGAAGGGGAGATGCTTGGAGAAAAGGAAGCGATCGGGTCAGAATGAGGTGGTGATAGGCTAGTTTGGTGCGGAGGAAGGGGAGAAGGCGGAGCTCCGGCGTGGCGCTGCTTGAGGCGAGGAGATGGCAGGATAGTCGGAATCGGCTGAGGGGAGAAGGCAGAGGAGGGCGGTGACGGGTTCGAGCTGCTGACGTGTGGGTGGGTCGGCACTTGGTGGAGGGGAGCACGGCGTTGGTGAGAGCCGGCAGAGGAAAAAGGAAAGGAGGAGCAGCTCGTGGTGGATCTCAGGCATGGGGAATGGAGTTGTTGTCACCGATCGGAGGCAGGCTGGGCGTGACGCGGTGGAGATGGCAGGGAGGCACGTGAGATGTTCAAGGCGGTTGGAGGTGCGGTCCACGTGGTGGGTTTCGGAAGTGCTGCACTCGGCTGCTATGTGGAGGTTTTGTAGCTCGGTGATGTGGTGGAGAAGTTAATGCCGAACTATGGACAAGGCAGTACCAAAACATAAGGAGGAAGAGGAGAAAGTTCTCCCTTTTTTTCTAGCTTATTGTGAGATCCTGCTTAGCAGCAGAAAGAAGTGAGGAGGCAGAAGAATAAGGAGGAGAAGGAGTGAAGTCCAGCTAAATAAAAGATAGAACGCAAAGAAAGGAAAAACATATATATAATTGTAACTTAAAATTTTAATTTGAAAGGACACGGTTAACGAAGAGAAAGGAAAAGGTTCAAGAAAAGGAATAAATATAATAATTTGAAGTAACGTATGAAGTAACGTATGAACAGAAGTGAAAACGAACCAAAAAAAGTAAAAGTGAATAAGGAAAAGTCAACGGTCTCCCTTGGATTGAGCTGCCTTATTAAAGCAATTGATTGAGAAGCTATTAAAGAAATTTATTATTTTGCTTGGAATTCACGTTTAAATTTGAAACCGCAAAGAAAAGCTAACGGTCCCAATTGATAATACCGATATGGCGCAACGTTTTATTGTTTCCGTCGCGCACCAGATCTTAAAATACAGAAATAAATATACTGTGGAAATCAGCACGACGAGAGGATCAAAACGGTATTGTAACGACCCGCCATTTTGGACCATTCGCGTCCATTATAAGTGAATAGGTAGACACTCATGCCGGAGTTGAATTGCTCAAAATACCGCGTTGTTAATTTAAATTTGGCAAAACTGAACATATACAGTAAATAGATATAATCTCAGATCACAGACACAGAGTAATAAATGCAGCGGAAATAAAAGAGATAGTAGTTCATGAAGCTACTATATGAATATATAAAAATACATCAGAGTTTACAACAGAAGAGTAATATGATACATCAGAGTTAAACCAGATACAACGGAAGAGTAACAGATACAAATCAGAATACATCACTGGGATCATCGAATATCTGAAAGCTGGATAAATAGCTGGATCTCCAAGCGAAGCTCCAACTCCAAAGGTGAGTCTCGAAAGCTGAACTACTCAGTCTGACCCGAGCGTAAAGCAAAACACAAAACACTCGAGTCAGGATTAACATTCTCATATTAATAAATCCAACTCAAGTGAAATATCAATTGAAATACAAGTAACTCAAAGGATGTTTGGAATAACCATCCTTTAAGGATCCGTTAAACTATCTACTATGTAGTAATGTACGATAAGTAGATAATGTCTATCAGTAATATAAAGATATCAAAGTAGGGTTAAGCAGGGCCCATACACCTCTTAACCTGTTTATTCCCAAAAGCATATACAAGACCGTAGTTTCCCCAAAACCGGAAGTCACCAGAGGGCAATCCATATACTAAAGGTACAAATCAAAATCGTAGTGGTCGCGAATAGGATAATCAGTATGACAAGGTACATGAGGCGATACCAACTAGGATACTAGTAGTTGCCTGATCCGGACTGATGTTGGGCATAGCAGCTACTACCCCAACACCGCGAAACAACACTCCCAAATCGAGGGGTGCACCCAAATCGAATCACAAAAGTAATAGATATGGTATCGAAGAAGTGTGTCCGCTAGAGATGGCGATCCTCAATGGCCCGGCGCGGCTCCTGTTTTAGTCATGTCAGGGGTCATCCAAAATCGTTCTCTTTCTTCAGTCAACACGTTCACCAAAACCATCCACTTCGTTCTGGATCAACACTCCGCGTATAGTTATTAAAGTGGTTTCGGTTCAGATAGAGAGTATATCCGTTACCGATCCCGGTCTCTTTAACAACTTTCGTAATTATTACATCGATTGGTCGTTTATATATTTCAAAAAACCAAATCAATTTCAATTAGAATTCGTAAATCAACATTTCATTTGTCTTTCTAAAACAATTTCCAAATTTTCGTTTCAAAACTTCCAATTTTCCGTTTCAAATCTTATAATTCAATTTCAATTTCTATTTAAAACAATTCGAATATCGATTAAAGTTCGTATATAAGTTTCATTCCGAAATCATTTAAATAAATTCTATTTAACATTCAAATCAATTTAAACTCATTTATCGATTTCATTCAATATTCGTTAAGTTACTTTATCATTCAAAACAATTTCTATTAAATTTCCAAATCATTAAATCAATTTCTTAAGTTCAACTTCGTTAAATCAAAACTTACAATTTTGAATTAAATTCAATTCATCAAATCAATTCTTTCAATTACAAGTCTTACATTAATTCCAAAAATATCACATTTTTATTTCTTGTTAAAGAAATTCAATTTCACTTATTTACTTTCTTAAATAATTTTCCAAAACTCACTTAATAAAGAAAACTCGATTTCAATTATTTACGAAATAAAATTCACTTATTCAAAGGTTCAATTTCTCTTATCAAGAATTCAATTCAATTCAATCATTTATTAATTCAATCTTATTTAATTATTAAATAATTCAAACTTAATTATTAAATAATTTCAAAGTTTAATAATTTCAAACTTAATTATAATTTCAAACTTAATTATTAAATCATTTCAAAGTTTAATAATTTCAAACTTAATTATAATTTCAAACTTAATTATTAAATCATTTCAAAGTTTAATAATTTCAAACTTAATTATAATTACAACTTAATTCAATAATTTCTCAAATTAAACAACATTCTTCCATCAATTACATTGTAAATATTTATTTCAGATTATTAAATATTACAATTTCCTTTCATTAAAATTCAGGTTTCAATCTTACTTCAAAACCATAATATTTATTCAAATAAAATCCTTATTTTATTTCAAAATCAAGTTATTGACCAATCGGGTTTATTTAATTTTCTATCCTAGGTCAAAATTCAATTTGGGTATTTATCATTTCAACCCGATTCCAATTCAATTCAAAATCAAAACATAACAAGGGAACTTGCAGTGTGATAACTGGGATGGTGTCAAAGTAAATAAACAAGCAAAATCAACAATTAATATCAATCCAATAATCAATTCAAATAATCCCGAAATAACCATATTAATTCGCATTGTTATTTGTACGAATTAATATAATTATTTCTAGAATCTACACTATCATTTCATGTAGATTAAAGATTATTACATTACAGTTTTTCACTTGTCATCTATTTACAATTTCATACATCATCAATTTAACAACATACATTCAGTGATTCAAAATGTAATTAAGCAAATCATACGTGTCAATGGATTTAACAGTTAAAGGGGTCATATTATACAAATGTCAGTTAATCAAATTTAACATTTAATTATCTTATATCAAGTTCAATTTCATACTATTTATCAATTTAACATTAACAATTTTAACGTCCAATATAAACATCAACCATCAATCAATTTTCAGCCAACTGTATTATCATCGCATAAATAATTAACAGATAATAGTGTCAGGTGTCACAGGTGAACTAATACAGGCAATAACATATATAACAGTGTATTTAACTAACAGCAGTATATTTCAATTGTCGTTTCAATTGAAATCAAATTTAATAAATAAAAGAACGTTAATCGTGAGTGAGTGCTCACCTTTCGAGGCTAGAGTACTGAAGATGACCCGGATACGCACACTGATACGGATACTGAAATTAAATTTCGAATCTAAGCACAGGTCCCAAAACAAAGCTGGATTGGCACGAATTTGACGAACAAGGCTGATAATAGAAATAAGCGAAATAAATCAGATTCCGTTTGATATAGACTAAAATAAATTACATATGATTTTCATATTATCCTCTTAAATCAATGTTAAAATAAAATGCATATGAAAAATACATATATTTTGAAATTGATACTGTATCTTTTTTTTTTAAACATGTATATATTTCTCTACATATATATGAATAATGTTTGGAACAAAAAATCAATATATAGTGATGTATGAAATCATTGGACAATATACATATACAGAGATATATTCAGATGCATGCCGACTCTCATATAAACAAACGTATACATATTAAAATATACTTACATACGTTGTATGTTCATTTAAAAACCTCACTCTATATATATACTTGCATTTAAAAATACTAACATACGTAACTAACACATAAACCTAATATAACTAACAATTGCATATATATGAACATATCTAATATATGAATACATACTCACTGACCAATATTTAACTGGCTTAAATGATACATGAAATATCAGTATAGTATAAAATAATATAATAAAATCCAAAGCAATTCAAAGAAACAAGACCAAAAGATGCATAACCCGACCGACTCTATATATATACAAATATATAGACATTAGTATATAAGTTAAAACTAGCCCATAAATAGTTGAAATGCAGCAGACCAAAATTCACGTATACACACATATATAAAATAACTAGCTAGCATACTTTATATTACAACATGCCAGCCACGCACACTATATATCTAGACCATATATATACCAATATAAAAGTTCAGACAATACCAATGTAGACAGGCCACACAGACCACACATTTTAAATACTTATTATATATACTCACACCTAGTTTAAGAGGTATAATACAATAATAAACAGAGCGAAGACTATAGCAGATATAATGCGATCTTTAAAACTTCATACTTACAATTAATATAAATATATACTTACATTTTAAAACCCATACTTAGAACACGTATAACTCACGCAAAACACGTATACACCTATGTAAACTCATATGCTTGTAAAACTGACGTACAACTGATATAAAAGTTAATACATAACAAATCTATATTGTTACCAGTTTACACTTATTATATATATAATACGAAATGTAACTTTTTCAATGTAGTATAATTGAAATATATATGTATATGAACACACTTTTCCATTACTAGTAATATTATAACTTATTTACTCTTATATACTAAAACGAACAGACTTATATCTATATATATCTTTCCATAGAATATACATAAGAAATATAGACTATACAAATAAAATCATATTACATTTCGAGAGCCATTATTTCTTAAAACATATATTTATAACTATGGACATATAATATATATAAAATAATTATATAAGATAACGGTAGAAAGATATATAAATGAATAGTTATGTACGGCAGAAGTAACAAAGCATTGCTCGAGCTACAGAAATATGTAAACTAATATATACCTTTCAAGCTATTAACAACCATAACATCTTTTATATAAATATTTATATATACACACGCTTTAAAAGAATACAGGTAAGTGTACCAAGATGAGGCTACGGTTCGAGCTTGAATGACTGAGCATAGAGAGGGAGCGGAGCTGTGGTCGGTCATAGTGACGGAGAGCAGTGAGTGGATCGGGTATGGGGTGGTTGCGGTTAAGGGAAGAGGAAGGCCGGGCGAGGCTGTTTGAGATGAGTTGGCTGTCGAGGTTAGGGTGGCGTGGGCTCGGACGGTGGTTGCTGTTGAGGTGGTGATGGTGGGGTCGGTCGGAGATGTTGTTGTGGGGTTTGGCAAGGAGGAGCTCGGTTGCTACTTGGTGGGATGGAGTGGATGGCCATGCGTGAGAACATCAACAGGGAAGCAAATTTTTGAGGAATGCAGGCTACAGGGAAAAGCATGCAAACCTGACCTTATTCTTTTTGTTTTTGAAAGCTTACATTTCGTAGTGTAAATTTTCAAGCAAATAACGTCAGGTGGAAGGTGAATAGGGAGAGCGTGGTTAGCACGAAGTACGAGCAGTTTAGCAAAAGGAAAAGCAAACGTCATATTATAAACTTTATTTACATAGATATCTTTGGTTTAACGTTCACCGCAAAACAACAAATAGAAGAACGAACCAAACATGAATACAGCGGGGATGGGAAAATCAAAAGGTTGAATTCAGTGAAAAATAAATGCTAATGACTATTGGAATTTATACGGTGGGTAAGTGAATGGACACAAGAAACAATAGGGCACAAAGCGGGTACCGGTACGGTAGGCGTTACGCAAAGTGCAACGTACAACGGAACTCCGAATTTGACAATCGAATATACCGTAGAGATCGGCATGACGAGACGATCAAAACGGTATATAGAAATCAGTGGTACGATCATCCGATAAAAATCGATATCGGTATCAGAATACTGCTATTTTGTAGAAAATAAGAACGACGGAGCCAAAGATGTCCGAATTTGGAAAAACGACAAACTGAAATCTTGCTCAGAAGATGGTTTAGAATTTTTCTATGTAAAAATATTTAAGTTTTGGAAACATTTTATTTTCACTGCTTTTTAACTGATTAAATTGAAGTGAATTTACGCGCGAAATAAATTTTCATATTTTCGGATGAAAATTTACCAGTCGCTATGTTTAACTAGACGTATTTCAAATATTAAATTTTTATTTCAAAATTTTATTGTTTAAAATTTCCCAAAATTTTAACTAATTACGTTATTAAAACAGTTGAAATTTACGGGTCGTTACAGGTATACAGATATTAGTGGTACGATCAACCGACCAAAAGTCGATAATCGGTACCGAAAATGCTGCTATTTCGTACGGGAAAATCCAAACGGAGCTAGAAACGTCCGGATTTCGCGAAACAAATTTCGCAGTCTGATTCAGAATGCTCTGAATAAATTTTCTCCTGTTGACATATTTTGGTATCGGAAAACCTTTAAATTCACTGTTATTAACCGGTTTAATTTGAAATAAAATTTCACAGGAAAATAAACTTCAATATTATCAGATGAAAATTTACCAGTTGCTATATTAAAATATACGTATTCCAAATAGTAAATTTTTAATTTCAAATTTTATTGTTTAAAATTTCACAAAATTTCAATTAATTTAACAAATAAAATCACTAAAAGTTTTGGGTCGTTACATATGTGGCAATGGGAAGTTCCTTGGCCTGACCATTTGTTGGAAATCCAAAGAAACAATACGAGCCTTGTACGGTTTTAATTATAGAACCTGCCATCTAATATGGCAGCTATAACAGGCATACTATAATGGTACCTGTGCTGGCTAAGATTTATATTGTATTTTCGAAATGGTTTCTACACTATGCACTAATAATAATATAAAAAAAATGATTTGATTTTTGCGTAGTAAGCATCTTTGACTATCATATGAGGAAATCTTCCCCAATTCTGCGTTTGCATTGTGTGTGTGGCGAGAGGTCTTATGGTAGTTTCATTTTCCAAAAGCATTTCGAATTGACTTTAAAAATTATTTTGTTGTCTTTTAAAGATAAACTGTTTTACGATCTCACACCAGTTACCATGACTGACTCGGAGTTTATTGTTTCCCTTCTAAACTCTGGGTGCCCACCAATTTCCACACGGGCAGCCTAGAGTTATGTTATCAGGATATTCTGGATATTCTGGAGCTTTGGAAGCAAGCTGGATGGCGTAACGTATCATCCGTAATTGTTTATTTATTCCGCTGTGTATTCTGTATAAGGACAAGTTATATAACTGTCCATTGTTGTATTGAGTTGTATATTGACTCTGATTGATGTATATATAAACTGATATAGTTCTTTTGTTTAAAGACTAGTGTTTATCTATTATATATTGTTCCGCTGCGATATGTGAGATTCTGATATTGTTTCTGTTTCTGATGTTGTTCTGTTGTTCTTCTTATCTTATTCTTCTATTTTCTTCTTCTTCTAATTTTTTTTCTTCTTTTTAAAACCCTCATGCTTCGTATTTCCGTGCATCTTGAGTTAATCAATGGAGATTAGTGTTTAATCAAGGAGTACGGATTTGCGGGCCGTGACAGTTGGTATCAGAGCATATGGTTAAGCGACAACCCTGCTCTGTTGGGTGTTACTCATTAGAGATAGAGTCAGTAGTACTCTAGAATGAGTTGAGTGTAATAATAGATATGAGCGCGTATTTGTTATTGAATATAAAATTGTTTTGTATTGTGTTGACTTATCGGTTGACTGTTTATAGATTCTGGTCGGTGCAGGGTGGCCAACTGTAATCGATAGGAATTTCTAAACTCTTAAACAAGATAAACTGACACAGTATTGTTTAAATAGGGTAAATGAAATAATTTTGCCCTAAACTATTTTTGTATAGAAAAGAAATGTTTTCTATGAATTATCATAGTATATGGATGTTTGGTTGTTAGGAAATAATAATGTTGAATTATTATCATTGTTATATTGAAATTGAATAAGAAATTAAAATAACAACCAAAGATTTGAAGATAAATTCATTTAACGAATGAAAGTTATAAATGTGAATTGAAAGAATATAAGGAAATAAATTCATATATGAATAAAATTGTGAATATAAATTGTGAATGTGATTTATAAATGAAAATGAAATTCCAAGAAGATAATTGAAATTAAAATTCATTAAGGGAATGAAATTGTAAATGTGAATGTATAAATGATTTTATAAATCGAAATGTAAATAAGTTGATAACTTATAAAATATTTGAAATTTGATAGAAATGAGATTCAATTGAAAAAGAATGAATTTGTGAATGAATAAATAAATTTGCAATTGCAAGTGCAAGGAAATGAAATTAGATGTTAAAATTCATTTTGAATTTGTAAGTAAATAAAACTGGAATTGAATTTAATTTGTGAAGTGTTAAACTAAAAATTAGTAAGTGAAGCTAATTGAATATTGACCAAATGAATAAGGTATGGAACGAATTAAATTCAATGATTATAAATGAAAGGTAAAATTGAATTCAAATGGAATTTGAAATGTAAAATTTAATGGATATGAATATGTAACTTCAATAGTAAGCTAAAAATGTATAAGAAGTATATATTGAAAATTTTGTAATAGAATGTGCAAAATGGTTTGAATGTTGTAATTAGATACTATGGCTAGTAGGATATACAGGTATATAAAGGAATTGGAAATTTTGATTTTCAAAGATAGATTTGAATTGCTCGACAAAAGGTATGTATTTTAAATTATAATATGAAATTTGCTGATTTCTTGTCTAGCCGCTTAGATTTTTCCTTTTCTTTTTGAAATTTGAGAGTCCGTAGGGACGTTTTGTAGTCGTACTGTATTAGCCGCGCAAAGGAGAGGCTGGCGAAATTTTTTGGAAATTTTGAGTGTTAGAAAATTTTTGAGAAATTTTGAAAGTTAAAATTTGAATTTAAATTTAAATTTGAATTTTGAAGTAAACAATGTTGTTTGAAACTTATAATTGAAGTTGGAAGTTTAATTGAAATAATAACGAATCTTTAATAGAAAGATTTGTTTTGATGAATTGATAAAACTATTGGATGTTGAAAAATAGTAGACAAGCTAAGGACTTTTTCTTCCTGACTTGTAATTTCGGGATGAAATTCTTTTAAGGAGGGAAGTTTGTAACGACCCAGAATTTTGAACAAATTAAATTGAAAATATTTAATTAATTTTAAATATTTGAACGATGATTTAATTTGAATCCCCAATATAACTTTGAATTTGGCGATTAAATTATAAAATTTAATCTATTAATTGTTGAATAAAGATTTGAATCTTCAATATTAAGCTGAAGAAAAATATTTCGAAAGCTTTTAAAATTTATATTTATGATACTGAAGACAATAGAAGCTTCAGAATCGAATTCGAAACTGCTTTGATCAGTTTTGAAAATCATATAGTTTGAATCGATATTTAAAAATAGCGTTTCGAGGAACAGTCTCGGAATTCGACGAAACTAGTTCCATTGGGTCCGTAATATTGAGTTATTATCGGATTTCAAATTTCGTATCGTTTGGACTTGTTATGTGAGCACACGATAAGTAAACGCTTTGAAATTAAATCAAGTTCAATTTGAATTTAAAATTTTAATTAGTCAATATCAATACACGTTTTTTTCCCTTTGTTTCAGCCTAAAATCACGGGAGAAAATCGTGCAAAACCCTGCTTTATCCTATTTTAAATATTCACGTCCTTATTCCTTCTTCTCCTCAGAATCAAATCGAAGAAAAAAATATATACGAGTCTTCTTTTATAAAATCTCGTATCTGCTCTAATCAAAACCTTCTCATTCCCAATTCGATTTTTTTTTATCAATGGCCGGCAACCAAAACTTTTCCCCAGATTCAAAATCGCGACTCCCTCTCAAATCGACAATGGCGGCAGCTCCTCTGTGGGTTCGCGACTAGGGTTCGCGTGCGAGTTGTTTGTGGAGATTGGAATTGTGGGCACGACTCGCCTGAGCGCGCGTGGATGGAGGCGCGTTTGTGGCAACCCGGAATCGCGATGGCGAACAGTGAAGTCGACTATGGCAGATGACACTCGGATGGTTTTGTAGCGTGCTCGAGCTAGGGCATGCGAGTTCGAGGACCTGGAAGTGGGAAGTTCGCGATCGCTTAAGGAGGAGGTGACGATGGTCTCGGTAGGCAGGTGGCGAGGGCGTGCGATCTGGGTGCTCGCGATTGTTTCGATACAGTAAGGCATTTTTTTTCTTTTGTCTTGAATTTCAAAATATATATACACATACAGGAAAAAAAATTACTAAGATAAACAGAAATATATATGTGTGGTACAAACAGGAAGCATATAGATACATATAGGATTTTGAAAAATATATATACATACTGTTCGATTTTAAGATATGAAAAATGGTAAATTTATTTTGAGCATTTTAAATTGATAGTACACTCAAGTCTAAAATCCGAGTCTAATATGGGAGGGAAATTTTACAGTTTGATTTAAGAAAGGGATTTACCATTTTATAAATATATATAGTAAAGTAGGAAATTTTATATATATAAGATTTTGGGTAAAGTAGGAATTTTTAAATATGTTTAAACCGGTATAGATTATTTTATGTGCAGTATGAAAATGAAAATAAAATATATATACATATTTTAAATTTCTAGTTTATTTTAAATAATGGGTTTGGTGAAGAAAAATGGTTTAACTAACTTATTTAATTATCTTAATTACTAAAAGATATTTTTAAAGGGGAAATTGGTTTAAACCAAATTTTTTGATAATTAAATCTGCTAAATGAAAATTAATTGGTTCGAATGTTAATTTAATTGTATAATATTTTGGAAGTTAATTAGGAATTTAAAAATGTTAAATAGTTATTTATAAATCAAAACCAATATAATTTATTAAGTGAAATATTTATTTAAAGGAAGAATAGTTTTGATTTAAATTTTTGTTAGATAAATTTATTAAAAGAAACTGGGTTAAAATAAAATCATTGAATGATTAAAATTATTTAAATGGAAATTTGTTTGAAATTAAATTGATTAGATAAAATAAAATTTTACTAAATGGAAATGAATGGTTCGATTTAATTTAAATATTGATAAATTGTATAATTATTTATACAAGGTTAAAAATCATGAAGAAATGGTCAAAATGGAAATGGATGGCAAATTAAAAGCTAAGGTGAGATCTTCTCACTCAAAATGAATTGCAGTTTTGACTGATTGATTGCTGTTTGTATGTGATATAGTATATATAGTATATATATATAGCAATATATAGATATTGACATATGTATATATTGGATTGATTGATTTCCCGCACTATATAGCGGATAAGACCCTATGCGCCGTTAGTAAGCGGATGATTTTTATAAATCCCATATACCGCGATATTCCACCTCGAAGTGGAATTGGTATTGTGCTAACATTTTTTGGATGCAGGGAAACAGGTTGGAGGGATCCAACTGGACCCCTCATATTGATTGAATTTATTATATTATGATATGATAAAATCTGTGAATGACTATATTGATATGATCGATAATATTGATGTTTGGAAATTGTTTGAAGTTATAGACTTAGCTGAATGGATTTTTGATATCATTGGATTCCAAAAATAAACGAAATTGAATTTTTGAAATTCAAGTAGAAACCTTTAAGTGAATAAATTTTTGAGAAATTAAATAAAAGTGGAAGAAAAGAATTTAAAAGTATAGAAAGTTGATTTTGTAAATCTTATCAAATTAATTTCCAAAAATTGAGTGAAATGTTAAATAAATGGATTTTTGTAAAATATTGATTACAAATTAAAGAATTCATTTAGATTTGGATTTTTAAAAAAGATTTAAGGAGACAAAGGAATTTATTTTCTTTAAGAGGAATTTATTTAAAAAGAAATAAGTTGGAAGTCCAATTATAAATTTAATTGGCAAATTGAGACGAATTTGGAAAGTCAATATAAAATGATTTGGAGTTGAAAATAAATTTAGAAATGAATATTGAAATTGATTTGGTATTGAAATAAAATTAGAAATCAATTTGGGATTTGTTTTTTTGGGTTAAAAGTGGATATTTAGGAATGTGGATTTAAAAATGGAAATGATGTTAAAATGGGTTTATAAAAGGATAGAATTTCCAGTTTGTAAAGTTTTAAAAGAATGATCTTTGTAAATAAATGAAATTATAAGTATTTAACTTATAATATGGATTGTTGGTATAAAAAAAATTGAATTGTGAATTGAATTAGTTAACAAAGGAGATTTATAAATTGAAGTTTTTATAAATAGAATTGAAATTTATAAATATTGTTTATAAATCCGAAATCACTTATTTTGATAAGTAAAATATAGAAGTTAATTAAAAGAAGATTTATAAATCAAAGTTGTTATTAAAATAGAAATAGAATTTATAAACGTTGTTTTATAAATTCGAAATCAATTAAATTTGATAAATTAAATATAGAAGGTTATTAAATAAGATATATTCGCGATTTTGGATAGCGAATTTTTATTGAAATAAAATGTGTAGAAATGATTGAAATTGGGTTAAGTGAATTATATTCACGATTTTGGACAGTGAATATATTATTGAATAAAATGGATTTATTCTTGAAGAAGTGATATTAAAAAAATGAAGTTAAACATTTTAAAGATGTTTTAAAATGTATTATGAATCGAAAGCATAGATTTCAACGTTCATTGTTGAAATAGGCGTTTTCGAAAATATAAGGAAATGGTGGACTATAACACTGTTGTTATAGTAAATGATTTCCGAAAGGAAATATTTTTATCTAGTATTGGGATTTATATATCTATCTTAATTCCAAATCCCTATACTAGTGATTTTGAGTCGTCGTAACGATGTTTTACGTAACATTCGTTTTGACTCAAATAGATGTTGTTATAGTAAATGATTTCCTTAAAGAATGAATATATACTTAATTTTGATTTAAGTATATCGAATATTTTCAAATGTTGAAAATAAATAGATTTGTGAATTACTTATTATTAAATAAGTATGGAAATGTTGTCCCAAAATGAAATGAAACGTTTTTTTTGAGAATTTATCTTTGTAAAGATAAATTGAAATTGAATATTTGAAATCGATTTGTGAATCGAATATCAGTAGATATTTTGAAATATAAATTCACTATGGAATTTATAAAAGAAATGATAATTCGTTTTAAAAATAAATATCGATTTATTTTTGAAGTGTGGAAATTTTATATCTAGTAAAGATATTTTGGAAGATAAAATTATTTGGAATATGATGATGTTGCTTATCTTTATTGATGGTTAAATAACCGACTATCAATAATTACCTTGAATGGGTATTTGTTGTGAATTGAATGAATTTGAATGCCACACTTATTTTTGAATAAAGCGCTCACTATTCGGGTTAGCCGGGAAAGGACCATGGGGTCGTATAACCCATTCCGAATATGTGATACGTCGTTATGAATTGCATTTGATGACCGGTGTTGAAGACCGGATATTTTTGAAAATGGAAGGATTACCGTCGAGTTACTCTACATCTGCTGATCTCCGATTTAGAGGTTTTATCACCCTTAGTGACGGGAAGTCTGGACGTGATTAGAAAATTATCCGGATTTGCAAGGGCTTCGTGAGAAGTGCCTTTGGTTCTGTTCGATCCCGGAACAGACTTGTATGGATTGTATGTCTAACGTTATAGATTGAGATATAAAGCTGATTTCTTTCAAATACATTTCTGTTGGTGGCGGAGAATTTATTCTCTTAGCTTAACACCCTTCTCTGAGACGTACGAGCTCAGAGGTTATGTAGTTGAAATTTATCAGCAATATATTCCCAATTTGGTAACGTGGCATACAGAGTGTTGCTGTGAAATGATCGTTGTTTGATCATTTGCGATATGATCATTTGTTTGATCATTTATCTTTGTGATCATTTCTTTGATCATTTGATTGACCCGGAGCATGGCTTTGTAGAAAGCGTAGCTTTGTGGACGAGACTTCGTTGAGCCTCACACCCCGGAAATGGTCAAAACAGGAAGGATGCAGCAAGGTTCTAGGGAGTAGCGCCCCTTAGTGTATGTCATTCCTTCTGGATAGAGGTGGTATCATGGTATGGAGCCCAGATACTTAACCTATGTTGATACTGCTTATTATGTGGTTTGTTGCGAATCGAGGATCCTCGGGAAGATCGGTTACGATCGGGGGATGACATATGCGTGTCAGTAGTTACCTATTTTTGCAGAGGTAACCCGGCCTTGTGTTGGCAGAGATCCGGTTAGGTTCTCGGGTCGTCTTTCCAGAGACGTACCTATGTGGCAATGGGAAGTTCCTTGGCCTGACCATTTGTTGGAAATCTAAAGAAACAATACGAGCCTTGTTTGGTTTTAATTGTAGAACCTGCCATCTAATATGACAGCTATAGCAGGCATACTATAATGGTACCTATGCTGGCTAAGATTTATATTGTATTTTCGAAATGGTTTCTACACTATGCACTAATAATAATATCAAAAAAAAATGATTTGATTTTTGCGTAGTAAGCATCTTTGACTATCATAAGAGGAAATCTTCCCCAATTCTGCGTTTGCATTGTGTGTGTGGCGGGAGGTCTTATGGTAGTTTCATTTTCCAAAAGCATTTCGAATTGACTTTAAAAAATATTTTGTTGTCTTTTAAAGATAAACTGTTTTACGATCTCACACCAGTCACCATGACTGACTCGGAGTTTATTGTTTCCCTTCTAAACTCTGGGTGCCCACCAATTTCCACATGGGCAGCCTAGAGTTATGTTATCAGGATATTCTGGATATTCTGGAGCTTTGGAAGCAAGCTGGATAGCATAACGTATCATCCGTAATTGTTTATTTATTCCGCTGTGTATTCTGTATAAGGACAAGTTATATAACTGTCCATTGTTGTATTGAGTTGTATATTGACTCTGATTGATGTATGTATAAACTGATATAGTTCTTTTGTTTAAAGACTAGTGTTTATCTATTATATATTGTTCCGCTGCGATATGTGAGATGCTGATATTGTTTCTGTTTCTGATGTTGTTCTGTTGTTCTTCTTCTCTTATTCTTCTATTTTCTTCTTCTACTTTTTTTTCTTCTTTTTAAAACCCTCATGCTTCGTATTTCCGTGCATCTTGAGTTAATCAATGGAGATTAGTGTTTAATCAAGGAGTACGGATTTGCGGGCCGTGACAACGAAGATTTAGTATATTATTACTATTTATTATATTTATTCCACTGCATCATGTTGTTCCGTTGCATTATTTATTTATTTCTGTTGTATGTATAACTCTGATTTGTACTATAAAAGTGTAATCAAATGTTATTTGTAAAACAGCTTCATGAACTGTTTTTTTATTATTATATTTTGTCATTCCACTGTGAGATTCTATGTTTTGTTTTTACTTCTTTTCTATTATTTTCTTATTTACCCCGTTCACTATCCTCCCTTTTGAATGGTTTGAGTTGACATATGTGGTTTATTGTTGATTTAACAGTCCAAAAAGGCGGGTCGTTACAGTTAGTATCGGAGCTTTGGCTTAGCGATAACCTTAGTTTTGTAGGGTTTGACTCGTTAGAGATAGGGTAGTAATACTCTAGAATGAGTTTGTCTGAGTGTATATATATGAGAGAGCGTACGTTTTAGTTTTATATAAAATGTTTTTATACCGTGTTAATTTTTTTTGTTTAGTATCTATAAATTCTGGTATGTACATAGGACGCTATGGCATCGATAGGGATTTCTAAATACTTAATAGGGCAGACCGACACAATATTGTTTTCAAAAATCGGTAAATGAAATAATTTTACCTAGTATTATATTTTTTATATAAAAGAATAATTTTTATAAACAGCGTATGTGATATGTTTGCTTGTTAGGAAGTGAAATTTTATAAATATTGGTCGCAAAATAGGATTTATAAATAAAATTAATTCAATTGGAAATTTGAGAACTTAAGTTTCGGTGTTTTGAAATTTGTTTTCAAATGATTTTGGAATATAATATTAGTTTTATTTGGAAGTATTTTCAGATAAATATTCTCAATGTGATTTGAAAGAAATGTTTTAAAGGAATTTTGGAAAGGAAATAAGTTCTGTACTCCCCTCTTTTTTCGCTGGAAAATAATTTCGGTGATGACGGCCGCATCATCGATATTCATTTTTGAGTTTCAAAGTAGGAAGGCCACTGTAGTAGCTTTACTTCACATTTGTTTTGATAAACAAATCTTAATTTTAATTTCTAAATATGATTGGATATATAAAAGCTATGAGTGTGTTTGTGTGTATTATTTCAAAATGATTTGAAATGCACCCGGCGTTTAGTTCTTAAGTTTCTATAAATTAGGGATTTCAATTATTATAATGAAATGAAATCTTAACTATTTTAATAATTAGGAACTTCTAAAATGAAAAATAAGAAATTAGATGCTAAGTGATTAATGAAATTTATAAGAAATTGGAAATTTGTAACTTGTAAATCAAAAGATATGAAAATTTAGAACATATAATTATTGAACATTTTGTTAACTAAAATGAATAAGATAAACTTGTGTAACATTCAATTACATTCTAAAAACATATATGTAACTTACCTGAAAAGTTTAAAGTTGAAATGTCAATATGGATATGTAATAGAATCTTATACAAGCAAAATCTTAATAATAAAAATGCTTCAAAATGAACAAATGTTTATAAATCAAAATTAAGATGTACAGGATATGTTATAAACATGAGTTAATGTTTTGAAATGCCTAACAAATTAAATTGAATAGATAAATGTGAATACTATTTAAGTAGATAATTTTAAACTTAAAAAGATGTTGAAATAATTCATTAATAGATTTAATATTTATATTTTCATAAGTAGATGTAACATTAACTAATACTGTCTGAGAAGAAATAAATGTAATTTAAAAAGTTAAGAAGCTTAAGTTGAAATGATCCATGAATGATATTAATATTAAACTGAAATCAAGCTGTATAAACAATAAATGTTACATAAACTGCAATGGAATGTATGTAATACTTCAATAATGAATTCATTGATGATTTTAAATAGTGAATGGAAAATTTTATGTAAGTAAATGAATGTAAATTAATGGAAAAATGACATTGTATGAATGAATGAAAATAAATAAAAATAAATAAAAGAGTAAAAAGGGGAAACCAATAGGACAAACTTATATAACATTTAAAATTCATTGTTGTTTGGCTTATGGGATGTTTGGGAATGATACTTCAAATTTGTTTAAGGATGTACGAATATTCTATTAAGTAATTATCTAAGGCTGTTGAGCGTAAGGTATACTTATTAGTTTATTTATCACCCTTGTACGATTAAAAGTTTCTAAACCTGAATGAACCATTAGTTTGTTTGCTATAAGTGTATGATGGATACTTTGATTGCATATAATGGTTATACTGTTTTGTTTTCATATGTTTTGTGTTGATTTTCTTTTGTTACTAATTGAAATAACTAAATATTTCTTTTGTACATAATTCTCACTATTTTGAATTATCTAAGTGGAATACTGGTTTATGGAAATAATAACTACTGCTTTTGGTTCCATAAATAAAGTTGTTTGCCCGACAAATAGGTACGTTTTTGGATTACGGTTTTATAGCGATATTTTATTGTTTTTCTGTGGTTTGGGATGTTTATTTTTGAAATATTATATATATATATATATTGTAATTATTGATATTATTATTTTTCCGGACCTATCCGTACAAAGGAGACTGCCGAAATTTTACATGAATTTAAGACATAGAATTTTTTTGTGAAAGTGAAATATTTTCGAACTTTTATGAGACTTGAATATGAAAGATTTAATTGTTTATAGATTAATATATTTTATTTAAAATACTTGATTATGTAAGTTTAAAGTGTTACAAATTGATTATTTGAAGAAAAAAATATTAGTTTCTTAATTCCTCTTTTTCCCTTTTCGAGGAAGAAAGGTTTTGAGTGGAGGAGAGTGTAACGACCCATAATTTTCGATAATTAAAAATATTAAATAATTAAGATTTTGCCATTTAATATTGTGAGAATTAAAAATTTTATGATTTATTAGTGAGAAAATAACTTGAATATGATTTAATAATGTTGTTTGAATGTTATTGACAATTATTTTAATGTAATTTCAATCAATTGAAATTATTGTAAAGTTAATTTGGTTATAATTAAAAATAAGGAATTAAAATAGGTAATTAATGGAATTAAGGAAGTTGAAATATTATAATTAATATGGTAAAATGATAACTGTAAAATATGAATGTAATAAAATGTAAACTAATGTTAATTATATTCATAAGGTAATAATTGATTAAATAATAAGAGTGAAATCCAAATAAAACAATTTATTGGAATTAAATTATAATAAAATAGGTTTTATTCCTATTGTAATTTAACGTTAAAAGTTTATTTAATATTTAAATATTGGATTTAACATGGAAACTGTATTATAAAAGATTATTAATTTCTATGTAATCAGAAATGATCAAAATTATTAACTATTAAAATTGAATTTAAAAATGATTAAATTAATTTAATAATTATTTATTTAATTAACGTGAAAATAGCCATTTTGGCCATTGTCTCAGATTTCGACGAAACAAGTTTCATCAGATCCGTAACATGAATTATTGTATGATTTCAAGTTTCATAGCGATCGGACTTATTATTTGATCGTCCGGGCTCGGAACGCGTAGAAATCAATTAAAAGGATTTAAATGAATATAACCTGATTTTGAAAGCTAACTTTTGTATACAATGGAATTAGGGTTTAAAACTAGTTCCATTAAGTTTAAAAATATCGAAAACATCTATTTTGATATATGGGATGACCTAATTTCGTTTCGAAAATGAAACGGGCTTTTCGGGTCATCATTATCATTTCGACCCAATTCGATTTATCCATTCATTCTTATCTAGCTTTGTCCATATAAATAGATTTATTTTCTAAAACCCTTGTAACGACCCAGAATTTTTGATAATGAAAATTTGAATATTTAATTAATTTTAAATATTAATAAATGAACTTAAGAAGTCGAATAATTTATTATTCGAATATTGGATTTAATTTGATGATTAAATCGATATATTAATGATTGAAATTCCAGAAATAATCGAAATATGGGTTTAATGTGCTGAAAATGATTTGGAAAATTTTATTTAATCATACTGGAGTTATAGAAAGGTTTTAGAACTTTCAGAATCGAATTTAGAATTAATTTGTGAAATTCGAATATTTTAATATTTAATTATTGACTGTAAAAATAGCCAATTTTCGAACAGTCTCAGAATTGAACGAGACCAGTTCCATTGGATCCGTAATAGTTA
Organism: Allium fistulosum; assembly: GCA_030737815.1. Taxonomy (NCBI): domain Eukaryota; kingdom Viridiplantae; phylum Streptophyta; class Magnoliopsida; order Asparagales; family Amaryllidaceae; genus Allium; species Allium fistulosum. The sequence continues at coordinate 861,424,945 of CM060907.1, forward strand.
GTTATTATCGGATTTCAATTTTCGTGTCAATCGGAGTTGTCGTTTGACCGTGGCAGTTCGAAACGCATCGATATCGTTTTAATTTAAATCGTCGAGTTAAAAATAGTCATTTTTCAAACGGTCTCGGATTTCGACGAAACCAGTTTCATCGGATCCGTAATGTGATATTATTGTAAGATTTCAAATTTCGTAATTTTTGGATTTACCGTTTGTCCGGGGCAAGCCAAAACGCCTCGAAATCGATTTAAATCGGTTTAATTTAAATTGATCGTTTTATTTCATATCTCACACAGACGATCGAATTAGCTTCCGAAACCTGTTCCATTGCGTTCGGAACGCAGGGTAAACCTTAGAAACGTCAGCCGGCACGCTCAATTTCGAGTTCGAAAAATCCGGATGAATAGTAAATTGGAAATTTTTCTATAAAAACCCCTACATCTTTTCATTTGCAAAAAGAAAACTAAACCCTAGGGTTTTCAGCAGCAGCCGCCACCCTCTATAATCAATGGCCAGAAGATCGCCTCCTTCTCTCTCAATTTTCTTCCAATTCGTAACTTGTTTCAAAAATCGTCCAACACGAGAAAGATATACCTTGGCGAGATCTCTACATCCATACGGATGTGATCGAATTCGGAGGCGTGGATCATTGGCCAGGTCCGTTCAAAGTTGCGTGTCTTGTGCTCGATTTTCGAGGACACGGCCTGACCGAGTGCCGCGTGGCTGGGCGTGGGGGTGCGCGGGGGCGAGGCCTTGGATACGGCGTCGCCTGATCTACGTGGAGATCGTCGAAGTGGAGGGCGGAATTAGGGTTTGGGGGGCGGCATGGGTTCTCGTTCGTGAATTCGAACCTGGTTTGAACGCGCGCGCGCGTGATTGGGGGAGAAGACATCAAGTGGCCCAGATTTTCTTCTGTTAAGACGAACGGCAGATGAGAGTTAGGGTTTAAAATTTTAATTAAAATGTTAATTAAGTGATATTTAAATTTGTATAAACTTTTGTAACGCGATATCTTTTTCATACGAGTTCAGAAAAATGCGAGATCAGTTGCGTTGGAATCGTATCGTCGAGCACTTCGCGATGCAATTGGTTTGGAGTCGTTTGGAGTCAATGAAAATTTCGGGTAAAATTAAACGCGCGTTTAATTTTATTCGAAATAAACGCTGGAATCAGAATTAAAATCTCGGTGAGATCTTCTCACTCAAATTTGAATGTCGAATTATTTACAGTTATTGATTGATGATTGACTGTTTGAATGTGCTATTAGATATGATAGGATATATCTATATATATAGCGATATATACATATTGGCATATGTATATATTGGATTGATTGATTTCCCGCCTCGTATAGCGGATGAGACCCTATTGCGCCGTTAGTAAGCGGATTTATAAAAACCTATATACCGCGATAATTCCGTACTGGAGCGGAATTGGTATTGTGCTAACGTTTTTGGATGCAGGGAAACAGGTTGGAGGGATCCAACTGGGTTCCTCACCGTATTGATTATTTACAGATATTGTGATATATTCTGTTATCATATTGATATATGATATTGACTGTTGTGATGGACTGATTGATGCTGTTGCGTCATTGGATTCAGTTTTGAAATGTAAAAATAACGACTTTTACTTTAAAAAGGGTTTTTAAAGTGATCTTTGAAATTATACGTTTTATCAAATTTCTGAAGTGATATATTTTAAATAAATAAACGTTCAAATTTTAAAGTACAAAAATTTATAGATTTGTGAAATATAACCGAAAAGTGATTTTTGGAATAAATGGTTGATTGATTTATAAAATGGTTTAAATTGAGATTTTTAAAATATTATAAACGGTTTACTTAAAAGGTTTATAAAGTGGACATTTATAAGTTAAAATGTTAGTGTTATAAAACGAGTTTCTATAAGGGTTAAAATGAAGTGTAAATGGGATTTCATAAGTTAATGAAATCTGAAAGTTTTAAATTTTGGAGAAGTTTAAAAGAACGATTTCTTTTAAGATAAATGAATTATAAGTTATATTAACTTATAAATTGAATGGGTTATTAAAGAAGAAGTATAAATCGAAGTTGTTATAAAATGGAAATGGAAATGGAACTTATAAACGTTGTTTTATAAATTCGAGATCAATTGAATTTGATAAATTAAATACAGAAGATTATCAAAGGAGATATATTCGCGATTTTGGATAGCGAATTATTATTGGAATAAAACGTGTAGAAAAGATTGAAATGTAATTATTGAAGTATATTCACGATTTTGGACAGTGAATATATTATTAAGTAAAATGGATATGGTTTTGGAAAAATGATATATGAAATGAAGTAATTGTTTTAAAAGATGTTTTAAACGTGTGAAATATCGAAATCATAGATTTCAACATTTATTGTTGAAATAGACGTTTTCGAGAAATAAGGAAATGGTGGACTATAACACTGTTGTTATAGTAAATGATTTCCGGAAGGAAATGTTTTTAATGTAGTATTGGGATTTATATATCTATCTAAATTTCGAATCCCTATACTAGTGATTTCGAGTCGTCGTAACGATGTTTTACGCAACATTCGTTTTGACTCAAATAGATGTTGAAATTTATGATTTCCTTAAAGAATGAATATATACTTAATTTTGATTTAAGTATATTGAATATTTTCAAATGTTGAAAATAAATGATTTGTGAATTACTTATTATTAAATAAGTATGGAAATGCTTTTCCAATATGAAATGAACTGTTTTGAGATTTTATCTTTTAAAGATAAATTGAAATGTGGAAATTGATTTGAAATTGTTTTCAAATGATTAAGTGTGGAAATTTTATATCTAGTAAAGATATTTTTGGAAGATGAAAAAAATTTGGAAAATTATTTGGAATCTGATGATGTCGCGCATCTTTATTGATAGTTAAAGAACCGACTATCGATAATTACCTTTAGATAGGTATTTGTTGTGAATTTGGATGAATTTGAATGCCACACTTATTTTTGAATAATCGCTCACTATTCGGGTTAACCGGGAAAGGACCATGGGGTCGTATAACCCATTCCGAATATGTGATACGTCGTTATGAATTGCATTTGAAGACCGGTGTTGAAGACCGGATATTTTTGAAAACGGAAGGATTACCGTCGAGTTACTCTACATCGACTGATCTTCGATTTAGAGGTTTTATCACCCTTAGTGACGGGAAGTCCTGACGTGATTGGAAATTATCCGGAATTGCAAGGGCTTCGTGAGAAGTGCCTTCGGTTCTGTTCGATCTCGGAACAGACTTGTATGGATTGTGTGTCTGACGTTACAATTTGAGATACAAAGCTGATTTCTTTCAAATACATTTCTGTTGGTGGCGGAGAATTTATTCTCTTAGCTTAACACCCTTCTCTGAGACGTACGAGCTCAGAGGTTATGTAGTTGAAATTTATCAGCGATATATCCCAATTTGGTAACGTGGCATACTGAGTGTTGCTGTGAAATGATCAGTGTTTGATCATTTGTGATATGATCATTTGTTTGATCTTATATCTTTGTGATCATAGGTTGATCATTTTTGTTGACCCGAAGCAGGGCTTTTTATAGAAAGCGTAGCTTTGTGGACGAGACTTCGTCGAGCCTCACACCCCGGAAATGGTCGAAACAGGAAGGATGCAGCAAGGTTCTAGGGAGTAGCGCCCCTTAGTGTATGTCATTCCTTCTGGATAAAGGTGGTATCATGGTATGGAGCCCAGATACTTAACCTCTGTGGTTACTGCATTATTTTTTTCTATGTGGTTTGTTGGAAATCGGGGATCCTCGGGAAGATCGGTGACGATCGGGGGATGGCATACGCGTGTCAGTAGTTACCTATTTTTGCAGAGGTAACCCGGCCTTGTGTTGGCAGAGATCTAACCGTAATGTTAGGTTATTTCTCGGGTCGTCTATTCCAGGGACGTACCCATCGTGGATAGGAAGTTCCTTTGCCTGACCATTTGTTGGAAATCCAAAGAAACAATACGAGCCTTGTACGGTATTAGTTGTAGAACCTGCCATTCACTTATGGTGGCGCCCCACTGTTTGGATGGTAGCTATAGTAGGCATACGATACTGGTCGTATGTTGGCTAAGATTAATATTATACTTTCGAAATGTTTTCTACACTATGCACTAATAATAATATCAAAAATGATTTGATTTTTCGTAGTAAGCATCTTTGACTATCATAAGAAGAAATCTCCTCCAATTCTGCGTTTGCATTGTGTGTGTGGTGGGAGGTCTTATGGTAGTTTCATTTTCCAAAAGCATTTCGAATTGACTTTAAAATTATCCTGTTGTTTATTTTAAAGAATAACTGTTTTACGATCTCACACCAGTCACCATGACTGACTCGGAGTTTATTGTTCCCTTCTAAACTCTGGGTGCCCACCAATTTCCACACGGGCAGTCTAGAGTTTGATTATCAGGATATTCTGGATATTCTGGAGCTTGGAGATAAGCTGGATGACGAGACGTAGTATTTGTATCTGATAGTATTTATTCCGCTGTGTATTCTGTATGAGGACAAGTTTATATAACTGTCCATTGATGTGATGTATTGTATTGAGTTGTATATTGACTCTGATGATATGATGTGATGTAATGTAATAACAGATATAATTCTTTTGTTTTAAATGATATTCATTTATCTATTATATATTGTTCCGCTGCGATGTGTAAGATTCTGATATTGTTCTGTTTCTGTTGCTGTTCTCTTGTTCTGTTGTTGTTCTTCTTTCTTTTTCTTCTATCTTCTTCTTCTACCTTTTTCTTCTTTCTTAAAACCATAACTTTTCGGGTTTCCGGCACTCGATTGTTCGGCAGTCGATAAAGTGAGTATCGATGTTGAATTTTCGAAAGTCGAAAATTTTCGGGATGTTACAAGTGGTATCAGAGCATATGGTTAAGCGACAACCCTGCTCTGTTGGGTGTTACTCATTAGAGATAGAGTCAGCAGTACTCTAGAATGAGTTGAGTGTAATAATAGATATGAGCGCGTATTTGTTAGTGAATATAAAATTGTTTTATATTGTGATGATTGGTTTGTTGAGTGGTATATGGATTCTGGTCGGTATTGTCCGTACAACTCTATCGATAGGGATCTCTAAACACTTGAATAGAACAATTCGGCACAGTATTGTTTAAATAGGGTAAATGAGATAATTTTGCCCAAAACTGTTTTTTGTATAGAAAAGAAATGTTCTTCTATAAAGTACTATAGTATATGGTTGCATGGTTGTTATATTGAAATTGAATTAAAGTAATAACCAAAGATTGAAGATAAATTCATTTAACAAGTGAAATTTATAATTGTGAATTGAAAGATAAGAAAATAAACCCATATACAAATGAAATTTAAGAATGTAAATTATAAATGTGATTTGTAATTTAAAACGGAATTCCAGAGAAGTTTTTGGAAATGTTTTGAAAAGAATTTGTAAATTTTGGAGATTTGGAAAGTTTAAATTTCTTTTTGATTTGGAAATGAATTTCAAAGGTTTTGAAAAATATTCTGAAGAGATGAAAGCTCTAAACTCTTTTCGGTCGCTGGAAAATAACTTCGGTAATGACTGCAGCATTACTGATGTTCATTTTCGGGTTTCCAAAAGAGAAACTGCTGTCCAATTATTTTAAAATGGAAGTTGTTTTGGAAATTTGGGTTTTGTTTTGGAAATTCAAATGGAATTTGAATTGTTTTCAAAATGGCTTTGAAATATTGGTAAGACTCTGGGATACCATATTTATGAAATATTATTAAGTTGATAACTTATACAATTTGAATTGATAGAATAAATTCAACTTAAAGGATGAAGTTAAATTTAAGTAAGTATAAGTGAATCAATTAAATCTAAGTTGAGATTGTGGAATATGAAATCTGGGTTTGATATGAATTTTGAATAAGTGAAGAAATTTGACCCTGGTAAAAGTTAGAAAAGTTTGAAATTTGAATTTTGGATTTATAAGTGGAAATGTAAGTTAAGTTAAACTAACGATGTTTAATGGGATATAACTTAAGTGTTGATTGGAATTGATTTTGGTGTCGAAGTAAATAATCAAAATGAATTAAATGAATATGAACTTGAGTTATATAAATAAACTTCAACATGAAATATGAAATGGATTAGCTATTGAACTAATGAATCAATTGAATGTAAATGTTAATTCATTGAAGAAACTGAATAAATTGAATGTAAGTCAATTGAAATTAAAGGTGTTGAACTAAATTGAATGGAAATCAAATAATAATGGTTATGTGGAATATGCATTGATTGTTTGATGATTGTTAGTTGATTGTATATAAATTCATTAAGTGTTAATGAAGTTGAATTGATAAAATTTGAAGAAAAGTAAATTGAATTCGAATTGGAAATCCAGTTTAAATGACAGTAGATTTAACCAAAGGGTAAATTGAAATCAAATTTTGGAAATGAACAAAAGTGAATGAAACTGGAATTGAAATTGAATGTTGGAAGAAAATCTGAATTTGTTAGTAGATTAGAATTTGAAATGAATTAGTAATTGAAACTAATTTAAAAATGATATAAGTAGTTATATTGAAAATTTTGTAATTGAATGTACAAAATGGTTTGAATATATGTAACTAGATATTATGGCTAGTAGGATATACAGGTGTAAATGAACTGGATTTGATTTCGAAGATAATTTGAATTGCTTGAAAAGGTATGTATTTAAATTTGAATATGAGATTTGATGACTTATTTCTCTAGCCGCTTGGCTTTTTCTTTTTCTTTTTGAAATCTGAGAGTCCGTAGGGACATTTTGTAGTCGTACCGTATTAGCCGCGCAAAGGAGACGCTGGCGAAATTTTTCGAAAATTTCGAGTGTTAGAAAATTTTTGAGAAATTTTTGAAAGTTTAAATTTGAATTTGAATTTGAATTTGAATTTTGAAGAAAAACAATGTTGTTTTGAAACTTATAACTGAAGTTGGAAAGTTAGATGCATTAATGACGAATCTTTAGTAGGAAGATTTGTTTTGATAAGTTGGTAAAACTATTTAGATGTTGAAAAATAGTAGACGAGTTAAGGACCTTTCTTCCTGACTTGTAATTTCGAGGACGAAATTCTTTTAAGGGGGGAAGTTTGTAACGACCCAGAATTTTTGATAATGAAAATTTGAATATTTAATTAATTTTAAATATTAATAAATGAACTTAAGAAGTCGAATAATTTATTATTCGAATATTGGATTTAATTTGATGATTAAATCGATATATTAATGATTGAAATTCCAGAAATAATCGAAATATGGGTTTAATGTGCTGAAAATGATTTGGAAAATTTTATTTAATCATACTGGAGTTATAGAAAGGTTTTAGAACTTTCAGAATCGAATTTAGAATTAATTTGTGAAATTCGAATATTTTAATATTTAATTATTGACTGTAAAAATAGCCAATTTTCGAACAGTCTCAGAATTGAACGAGACCAGTTCCATTGGATCCGTAATAGTTAGTTATTATCGGATTTCAATTTTCGTGTCAATCGGAGTTGTCGTTTGACCGTGGCAGTTCGAAACGCATCGATATCGTTTTAATTTAAATCGTCGAGTTAAAAATAGTCATTTTTCAAACGGTCTCGGATTTCGACGAAACCAGTTTCATCGGATCCGTAATGTGATATTATTGTAAGATTTCAAATTTCGTAATTTTTGGATTTACCGTTTGTCCGGGGCAAGCCAAAACGCCTCGAAATCGATTTAAATCGGTTTAATTTAAATTGATCATTTTATTTCATATCTCACACAGACGATCGAATTAGCTTCCGAAACCTGTTCCATTGCGTTCGGAACGCGGGGTAAACCTTAGAAACGTCAGCCGGCACGCTCAATTTCGAGTTCGAAAAATCCGGATGAATAGTAAATTGGAAATTTTTCTATAAAAACCCCTACATCTTTTCATTTGCAAAAAGAAAACTAAACCCTAGGGTTTTCAGCAGCAGCCGCCACCCTCTATAATCAATGGCCAGAAGATCGCCTCCTTCTCTCTCAATTTTCTTCCAATTCGTAACTTGTTTCAAAAATCGTCCAACACGAGAAAGATATACCTTGGCGAGATCTCTACATCCATACGGATGTGATCGAATTCGGAGGCGTGGATCATTGGCCAGGTCCGTTCAAAGTTGCGTGTCTTGTGCTCGATTTTCGAGGACACGGCCTGACCGAGTGCCGCGTGGCTGGGCGTGGGGGTGCGCGGGGGCGAGGCCTTGGATACGGCGTCGCCTGATCTACGTGGAGATCGTCGAAGTGGAGGGCGGAATTAGGGTTTGGGGGGCGGCATGGGTTCTCGTTCGTGAATTCGAACCTGGTTTGAACGCGCGCGCGCGTGATTGGGGGAGAAGACATCAAGTGGCCCAGATTTTCTTCTGTTAAGACGAACGGCAGATGAGAGTTAGGGTTTAAAATTTTAATTAAAATGTTAATTAAGTGATATTTAAATTTGTATAAACTTTTGTAACGCGATATCTTTTTCATACGAGTTCAGAAAAATGCGAGATCAGTTGCGTTGGAATCGTATCGTCGAGCACTTCGCGATGCAATTGGTTTGGAGTCGTTTGGAGTCAATGAAAATTTCGGGTAAAATTAAACGCGCGTTTAATTTTATTCGAAATAAACGCTGGAATCAGAATTAAAATCTCGGTGAGATCTTCTCACTCAAATTTGAATGTGGAATTATTTACAGTTATTGATTGATGATTGACTGTTTGAATGTGCTATTAGATATGATAGGATATATCTATATATATAGCGATATATACATATTGGCATATGTATATATTGGATTGATTGATTTCCCGCCTCGTATAGCGGATGAGACCCTATTGCGCCGTTAGTAAGCGGATTTATAAAAACCTATATACCGCGATAATTCCGTACTGGAGCGGAATTGGTATTGTGCTAACGTTTTTGGATGCAGGGAAACAGGTTGGAGGGATCCAACTGGGTTCCTCACCGTATTGATTATTTACAGATATTGTGATATATTCTGTTATCATATTGATATATGATATTGACTGTTGTGATGGACTGATTGATGCTGTTGCGTCATTGGATTCAGTTTTGAAATGTAAAAATAACGACTTTTACTTTAAAAAGGGTTTTTAAAGTGATCTTTGAAATTATACGTTTTATCAAATTTCTGAAGTGATATATTTTAAATAAATAAACGTTCAAATTTTAAAGTACAAAAATTTATAGATTTGTGAAATATAACCGAAAAGTGATTTTTGGAATAAATGGTTGATTGATTTATAAAATGGTTTAAATTGAGATTTTTAAAATATTATAAACGGTTTACTTAAAAGGTTTATAAAGTGGACATTTATAAGTTAAAATGTTAGTGTTATAAAACGAGTTTCTATAAGGGTTAAAATGAAGTGTAAATGGGATTTCATAAGTTAATGAAATCTGAAAGTTTTAAATTTTGGAGAAGTTTAAAAGAACGATTTCTTTTAAGATAAATGAATTATAAGTTATATTAACTTATAAATTGAATGGGTTATTAAAGAAGAAGTATAAATCGAAGTTGTTATAAAATGGAAATGGAAATGGAACTTATAAACGTTGTTTTATAAATTCGAGATCAATTGAATTTGATAAATTAAATACAGAAGATTATCAAAGGAGATATATTCGCGATTTTGGATAGCGAATTATTATTGGAATAAAACGTGTAGAAAAGATTGAAATGTAATTATTGAAGTATATTCACGATTTTGGACAGTGAATATATTATTAAGTAAAATGGATATGGTTTTGGAAAAATGATATATGAAATGAAGTAATTGTTTTAAAAGATGTTTTAAACGTGTGAAATATCGAAATCATAGATTTCAACATTTATTGTTGAAATAGACGTTTTCGAGAAATAAGGAAATGGTGGACTATAACACTGTTGTTATAGTAAATGATTTCCGGAAGGAAATGTTTTTAATGTAGTATTGGGATTTATATATCTATCTAAATTTCGAATCCCTATACTAGTGATTTCGAGTCGTCGTAACGATGTTTTACGCAACATTCGTTTTGACTCAAATAGATGTTGAAATTTATGATTTCCTTAAAGAATGAATATATACTTAATTTTGATTTAAGTATATTGAATATTTTCAAATGTTGAAAATAAATGATTTGTGAATTACTTATTATTAAATAAGTATGGAAATGCTTTTCCAATATGAAATGAACTGTTTTGAGATTTTATCTTTTAAAGATAAATTGAAATGTGGAAATTGATTTGAAATTGTTTTCAAATGATTAAGTGTGGAAATTTTATATCTAGTAAAGATATTTTTGGAAGATGAAAAAAATTTGGAAAATTATTTGGAATCTGATGATGTCGCGCATCTTTATTGATAGTTAAAGAACCGACTATCGATAATTACCTTTAGATAGGTATTTGTTGTGAATTTGGATGAATTTGAATGCCACACTTATTTTTGAATAATCGCTCACTATTCGGGTTAACCGGGAAAGGACCATGGGGTCGTATAACCCATTCCGAATATGTGATACGTCGTTATGAATTGCATTTGAAGACCGGTGTTGAAGACCGGATATTTTTGAAAACGGAAGGATTACCGTCGAGTTACTCTACATCGACTGATCTTCGATTTAGAGGTTTTATCACCCTTAGTGACGGGAAGTCCTGACGTGATTGGAAATTATCCGGAATTGCAAGGGCTTCGTGAGAAGTGCCTTCGGTTCTGTTCGATCCCGGAACAGACTTGTATGGATTGTGTGTCTGACGTTACAATTTGAGATACAAAGCTGATTTCTTTCAAATACATTTCTGTTGGTGGCGGAGAATTTATTCTCTTAGCTTAACACCCTTCTCTGAGACGTACGAGCTCAGAGGTTATGTAGTTGAAATTTATCAGCGATATATCCCAATTTGGTAACGTGGCATACTGAGTGTTGCTGTGAAATGATCAGTGTTTGATCATTTGTGATATGATCATTTGTTTGATCTTATATCTTTGTGATCATAGGTTGATCATTTTTGTTGACCCGAAGCAGGGCTTTTTATAGAAAGCGTAGCTTTGTGGACGAGACTTCGTCGAGCCTCACACCCCGGAAATGGTCGAAACAGGAAGGATGCAGCAAGGTTCTAGGGAGTAGCGCCCCTTAGTGTATGTCATTCCTTCTGGATAAAGGTGGTATCATGGTATGGAGCCCAGATACTTAACCTCTGTGGTTACTGCATTATTTTTTTCTATGTGGTTTGTTGGAAATCGGGGATCCTCGGGAAGATCGGTGACGATCGGGGGATGGCATACGCGTGTCAGTAGTTACCTATTTTTGCAGAGGTAACCCGGCCTTGTGTTGGCAGAGATCTAACCGTAATGTTAGGTTATTTCTCGGGTCGTCTATTCCAGGGACGTACCCATCGTGGATAGGAAGTTCCTTTGCCTGACCATTTGTTGGAAATCCAAAGAAACAATACGAGCCTTGTACGGTATTAGTTGTAGAACCTGCCATTCACTTATGGTGGCGCCCCACTGTTTGGATGGTAGCTATAGTAGGCATACGATACTGGTCGTATGTTGGCTAAGATTAATATTATACTTTCGAAATGTTTTCTACACTATGCACTAATAATAATATCAAAAATGATTTGATTTTTCGTAGTAAGCATCTTTGACTATCATAAGAAGAAATCTCCTCCAATTCTGCGTTTGCATTGTGTGTGTGGTGGGAGGTCTTATGGTAGTTTCATTTTCCAAAAGCATTTCGAATTGACTTTAAAATTATCCTGTTGTTTATTTTAAAGAATAACTGTTTTACGATCTCACACCAGTCACCATGACTGACTCGGAGTTTATTGTTCCCTTCTAAACTCTGGGTGCCCACCAATTTCCACACGGGCAGTCTAGAGTTTGATTATCAGGATATTCTGGATATTCTGGAGCTTGGAGATAAGCTGGATGACGAGACGTAGTATTTGTATCTGATAGTATTTATTCCGCTGTGTATTCTGTATGAGGACAAGTTTATATAACTGTCCATTGATGTGATGTATTGTATTGAGTTGTATATTGACTCTGATGATATGATGTGATGTAATGTAATAACAGATATAATTCTTTTGTTTTAAATGATATTCATTTATCTATTATATATTGTTCCGCTGCGATGTGTAAGATTCTGATATTGTTCTGTTTCTGTTGCTGTTCTCTTGTTCTGTTGTTGTTCTTCTTTCTTTTTCTTCTATCTTCTTCTTCTACCTTTTTCTTCTTTCTTAAAACCATAACTTTTCGGGTTTCCGGCACTCGATTGTTCGGCAGTCGATAAAGTGAGTATCGATGTTGAATTTTCGAAAGTCGAAAATTTTCGGGATGTTACAAGTGGTATCAGAGCATATGGTTAAGCGACAACCCTGCTCTGTTGGGTGTTACTCATTAGAGATAGAGTCAGCAGTACTCTAGAATGAGTTGAGTGTAATAATAGATATGAGCGCGTATTTGTTAGTGAATATAAAATTGTTTTATATTGTGATGATTGGTTTGTTGAGTGGTATATGGATTCTGGTCGGTATTGTCCGTACAACTCTATCGATAGGGATCTCTAAACACTTGAATAGAACAATTCGGCACAGTATTGTTTAAATAGGGTAAATGAGATAATTTTGCCCAAAACTGTTTTTTGTATAGAAAAGAAATGTTCTTCTATAAAGTACTATAGTATATGGTTGCATGGTTGTTATATTGAAATTGAATTAAAGTAATAACCAAAGATTGAAGATAAATTCATTTAACAAGTGAAATTTATAATTGTGAATTGAAAGATAAGAAAATAAACCCATATACAAATGAAATTTAAGAATGTAAATTATAAATGTGATTTGTAATTTAAAACGGAATTCCAGAGAAGTTTTTGGAAATGTTTTGAAAAGAATTTGTAAATTTTGGAGATTTGGAAAGTTTAAATTTCTTTTTGATTTGGAAATGAATTTCAAAGGTTTTGAAAAATATTCTGAAGAGATGAAAGCTCTAAACTCTTTTCGGTCGCTGGAAAATAACTTCGGTAATGACTGCAGCATTACTGATGTTCATTTTCGGGTTTCCAAAAGAGAAACTGCTGTCCAATTATTTTAAAATGGAAGTTGTTTTGGAAATTTGGGTTTTGTTTTGGAAATTCAAATGGAATTTGAATTGTTTTCAAAATGGCTTTGAAATATTGGTAAGACTCTGGGATACCATATTTATGAAATATTATTAAGTTGATAACTTATACAATTTGAATTGATAGAATAAATTCAACTTAAAGGATGAAGTTAAATTTAAGTAAGTATAAGTGAATCAATTAAATCTAAGTTGAGATTGTGGAATATGAAATCTGGGTTTGATATGAATTTTGAATAAGTGAAGAAATTTGACCCTGGTAAAAGTTAGAAAAGTTTGAAATTTGAATTTTGGATTTATAAGTGGAAATGTAAGTTAAGTTAAACTAACGATGTTTAATGGGATATAACTAGAAATTGGTGAAAGTGAAGAAATTTTGTTGTAATTCATTTTTGACCCTGGTAAAAGTGAAGAAATTTTGAATTTTGAATAAGTGAAGAAATCTACTGTTGTAATTCATTTTTGCAATTAAATCATGGTTTGACTAGAAATTGGTGATCTTTCTCAGCCGTCCATTTCTAGGGTTTTCGATCCAACGTTTGATCGTCGACTATACGACGATCGGAAGGCGTTGGATTGTAGAGGAGGTTGACAAGGTCTTAATGGTGGTCGTCGTTAGTTGTAGCTCGGTCAGAATTCGCCACGATTGGCGAGTATAAGGAGGCAGTGGTGGAATGGGTTGGGACAACCAAAGATGGAGGTGATTGGGAGGAGGGTGCGGCCTGGCTCGAGCGTCACGATGGTGTCTCCTGATCGTGGTGGAAGCACTCCTAGCAGTGGCAGTGGTTAGTTGAAGGATGGCGGTCGTGGTTCATTTGTGCTTTAGGCGATGGGTAGGGTTAGCTTAGGTCTGGAAATTACGATCTTGCCCTTTATTTAATTTAATTTAAATTGAATTTTCAATCTTCTAACTTCAATAATTTGTGCATATGAGCTTGGATTCACACGCGGTTTTCTCCATTGCGATCCTATTGAAATTCTTTACATTATGGGACTTGGTTGGCTGAATTCTAAGATTGTTATAATTTCAGGCTTTATTTGGATTTTAAATCATCGATAAATTAAAGGTAAGTGATTTAACCCACTCACAAATACAAAATCATCTTATGTTGGTTAAATTGAATTTATGATGTGATTAGAAATTTATTGATTGTTGTTTGGTATTTTGAATTATCATTTATATTTAATTTGAGTTTATTTGTATTGATTTCCCATTTAAATTAATATTGAATTTAATTTCCAGATAAATACCTGATAATGATAACTATTTTATTTGTTGTGATTTATTGGTTAATTTGAATTATGGTTGTGATGGATGTTTAATTGTTGACATTTTGGATGATTTGATGTTATATTTATTTTATATATTGTTATCACGCTTCAAGTTCCCTTAGTTAGTGTTAGGAAAATCACTATGGGTTGAAATGATACATACCCGAATGGTATTATAGATTAGGGATAAATCGTTATGGGTTGAAATGATAAACTCGAGCGATTTTATGGATGTTTGAATTTTTCTCGAGATTGCGGGTTGAAATGATATATACCTGTAAACTTAAACTTATTGCGGGATGAAATGATATACATACATACATACATACATACATATATATATATATATCACTTGACCATAGGTTAGAAAATTATATACGGATACGGGATTGGTTAAATTAAATGATTTTAAATCCTTAAATTTTGAATCCAGTTGAATGATATTTTGAAATAAAATTTGAGTTATATGAACTGAATTATTTTCGAAATCCAAGCTTTAAAATGTTGAAATTGAAATTACTTTAAATGGATTTTTTAAAGATTTTAAATTGAAACCTTGAAGTTGAAATTTGAAATATAAATGAAATTTATCAAAATTGAGTTATTGTAAACATTTAAATATTTAAACTTTGAAACCTATTGAATATGAAGTGGTTTAAATTTGTAGCTCAAACATGGATTTTGAAATCGATATAAATTTGAATGGTTTTTAATGAGAATTTGAGTTGGCACTTTTAGCCTTTCTAATGGAAATCGTTGAGCTGAGATTGATTTAAATTGAATTTTTGGAACTAAAGTTGATTTGAATTAATTTGTGAAATTGGAAGAAACAATTCTAATTTGAAACTATTTTCGATATAAACAATTTTAATACACAAATTCTTTTAACATATAAACTATTTTCTCATATAAACCATTTTAATATATTAATAATTTTTAATACATTAACTACATTTAATATACAAACTATTTCAATCAATAACCTATTTTTAAATTATAAACTATTTTAATATATATTATTTTAAATTTATAAACAACTTTTAATATATATTTTAATATATAACCTGTTTTAATATATAAACTATTTCTAATAAATAACTATTTTAATCTATAACCTAGTTTTAAAATATAAACTATTTTTAATGTATAACTATTCCACTATATATAAACTACTTTCAATATTCAAACCGTGTAAAGTTGGAACTGTTATGATTTAGATTTAAATGTGAATATTTTGATATGATGGTTTAACCTATTTTGTAATTATGATTGTGAAAATGAATACGATTTAAAGTGAATAATGATTTTGAAGTGAATATGATTTCAAAAGTGATATGATTTTGAAGTGAATATGATTTCGAAAGTGATATGATTTTGAAGCGAATATGATATTTTGATATCAATTATGAATCGGTTTTGGAAACGTAAAAGAACCAACCGGTATGAAATAATCGTTTGGTTGTTAAAGATACCGGAATCGGATATTGTCATACTCGCTGCCAATACCGTAAACCATTTTAACAACTTTGCACGTGGTGGAGAATCCAGAATGAAGTAGGATGGTTTGGTGAACGCTACTGGAATGAAGTAAGAGAACAATGATGGGTAGCCTTGACTTTTGGGTCATTATTTAAATGACTAAAACATGAGCTATACCGGGCCAACTGGGGTCGCTCCATCTATCGGGTATATTTCTTTGATACCATATTTACTACTTTGCGATTGATTTGGTGACCACCCCTTGATTCGATTTTGGAAGTGTGTTCCGAGGTGGGCGGTAGTAGCTGTTATGCGTTACCACTAGTCCGGGAGTGCAAAAGGGTAGTATCCTACCTTGGGCATTGCCTCGAGTGCCTTGTCATATTTATCCTGATCGCACCCACTACGATTTTGGTTTGTGTCGTACCTATGGAGTGCTCCCTGATAGCCCACCATTTTACGGTGGAGTTTACAGTACTGTATAGACTATGGCATTTATATTAAATATGTTAAGGGGGATATGGGTAACGTCTTAACACTATTTTAATACTTTACTTTACAATAGACATATTATAATAGCATATTGTACTATTTATGTAGATAGTTTAATGGATCCTTAAGAGATGGAATCTCGAACGTCTCTTAAGTTGTTGCATGCACGTTAGACACTGGATAGGAGATGTAAAATCCCATAAACATCTATCAAGCCGTTACATTCATATTTACTTATTTTGATTTAACTTACATAAGATCCTTTAGTTCTGACTCGAGTGTTTTGTCTTTTCATTATGCTCGGGTCAGCCTGAGCTTTTCTGTATTGAAGACTATCTTTCTGGAGGACGAAGACAAAGATTTAGTATATTATTACTATTTATTATATTTATTCCACTGCATCATGTTGTTCCGCTGCATTATTTATTTATTCCTGTTGTATGTATAACTCTGATTTGTATTGTAAAATTGTAATCAAATGTTATTTGTGAAACAACTTCATGAACTGTTTATTTGATTATTATATTATGTAATGGCCCACTTTTTCGTACTCTTTGAGCCGACAATAAACCCCACATGTCCAACTCAAATTGCACGAATAAGCGGATCATTAAGGGTAGAAAAAGAAAAATAGATATAGAACAGAATCTCACACGAATGGAATAATATATAATTTGAAAAAATATCTTTACAGCGGAAAACTTTTAAATACATATATCAAAGTCTAACCTAATTTCAGCTTGGATAGTTATAAACATCTGTCCTTACAAATGCTGTCAAACATCAAACAACTGCAGCATATAATAGATTACATCCATACGTAGATGAATATCTCTAGCTCTCCTCTGGAAACTCCAACCGTCTTTACTAAACTTGAAACTACTCGGATCTGACCCGAGTATTGAAAATACCCGGATCAGGCTTGATAAACCAGCTTGAGAAACTCAAATATAAATGACAGTGTCATATATCAGCCTTGGAAATAAAATCCTTTGAAACGAAAGAGTATCTCATAACACCACGCCCACCCATAAACACGGATGGGTTTTTCCTTATGATAACTAAAACATTTTTTTATCAAATCATTTGATATTATTTCTAATGACATTCTTTGAAAACATTTTGCAAATAAACTTATTAACCTTAGCCGAAATTGTTACATTATTAAATTTTAGCATACTAGGTTCTATAATCAAATCTGAAGGCACTTATTGGAGAATGGATTCCATACAAATGACAAGGTAAGGGACTACCTTCCGACGGTACACCTCTAGAGGGATGCACCTAGGGTCCAAATACTGGGCGCCTAAACTAACATAGAACCGGCCCACCCCATCGCTGGATAGTACTGAATATGTCATCATCTCGGTCGTTACCGATCTTTAACGGGTACCCGAGTCATACATTCACCACATACTTAGACATTTGTAGAGTAAATCTAGAAGGATGATGACATCTCCTAATAGGAGCGACCCACTTAGCTCTGCTGCTTCTACCCTGTTTCTATCATTTTTGGGTGTTGAGGCCTAAGGTAAACGATTACCTTTTCCCATAGCCCATCTTCTTCACTTTGAATGCCACATTGCCATTCCTTTGATAACAATATTGACTTTCACGAACATACAACCTCTGAGCTTGTACATCTCAGAGAAGGGTGTTAAGCTAAGAGAAGTTTCCTTCTCTACCACCAAGCAGATGTACGTTTGTAAAAGTCAACGTTATGATCTTAGAAATGCAATGTCAGACATTCGTCCATAAAAGTTGTCCAGGAATAGGACAAATCGAAGGTACTCTCCTACTCCATTAGTAGCGAGAAGTCCTTGCATCAGAGATTTTCATAACAGAGCACTACTGCCACCGTATGATATGGTAATTTTCACCTCAAGGGACTAGTGGAAACAACCCTACATCATGAAGATCCCCATCTTCAAAATCACTTGTCTTTAAACACGTTTTACTTCGAACGTAGATTGGTTCGAAGTGTTTTTTGGATAGAAATCATCCAAATCCGAACCCGGTTCCTTCGAATCCAATCATTGATTAAAAAAATGTTAAGTTCATATATGATTATCAATCATCAATTAATTACTTTATTTTTCCATTTAATCAAATATCTTTCTTAAATATGTTCTTTTCAATTTATTTCATTTTCTTTTCATGAGTATATGGAATCATTAAGCCTCATTTATTAAATTATTTGGTTTATTTACCTTTCTTTTTATCTTAGAATAGTTTCAAATTAATTCATATTTTACTTAGGAAAACATTCCCAAATCATTCATTAAATCTTAATCAAAGATTTCTTTCTTAACTTCAAATCATATTCTTGCAAATCGAAGATTTTCATAACAGAGCACTACTGCCACCTTAAATAAGGTAAATTTCACCTCCAGAGACTAGTGGAAAGTAGTCCTACATCATTAAGATCTTTTCTTTATCTTGGAAAAAAATTTAAATGATCTTTTAAAGCATCCGGGCTTTCCTTTCGATCTGTTCCACCCCTCGTCTAAAAGATAAAGCAAAGGCCAGGTAAGTTCAGGGCATTGTTGCTCCATTCCTAACCTTAGTTACACACTTTGTTTTACCATTTAGCTCTCACAAGCATGACAAATGTACTAGTCGTTTCTGCATACTCAATTTGTTATTATATTCAATATTCTTTAATTATTGTTTAAGTGTTATAAACAATTCCTCTTAACCATTTATTCAAACTCTTATTAAAACTTCCAAATAATCTTTAAATGACTTAATTATTCTTTTAAAATCATTCACAATAGATTTAGAAAAGAATTGTTAAGTTTAAAACTACGTTTCAAAAGTTATTAAAAACTGCTGCGAAAAGCGTTGCGAAAAACGTTACAAATAGTGTTTTAAAAGCTATATTCTTCAAAACGACATTTATATCATTTACAAATCCATATTTTCAACTTAAATCTCTTTTAAAATATTTTAAAATATTTTTAGAATTTGTTTCATAAATATTTAAAAATACCATTTTAAAAGAAATCCCTTTCTGGATTCCGAATTGCAAAATCGTGATGTTTTTAGAAATATTGTTTTGGACATATTTTAAAATATACAAGGTGAAATCTTGATTTTCTTTCTTTATTTCTTTAAACATATTTAAATGTTTATAAAACATTTCTATCTCATTTTAAAACTATTTCCAAAAGGTTTAAGCATTCCATATACACCATTTCATTTTCAAAAGGAAAGTTATTTCCTTTGTGCTTATCGACGTGTATTAACGTGACTTCGTAAAACAATTTAACAATCATATCAAACAATCAATACTTGATGATCAAACAATATATAAGTATCCATAGCAATCATAACACATCATCAAACATGTATATATATAAATATAGATGTTAAATAGAGTTTCTCACCATAAACCAAAGCGAAACTTCCTACCAACATTCTAATCAACCAACACTTCACTAACTATTTCCTATTCCATTAAATACTAGAAAAAAACCCTCTTCCTTCCAATACCTTGGCCGAGGCTTGAGATGATGGTTGGCCGAAAGTATAGAGAAGAAGTCTTGGAGCTTTGACTTGAATTCTTAAAATTAGATCCAAAAATTAGGTTATCTTGTATCTAATATTAGGCCCTCTATATCTCCAAATTTGGAAAAATTATTAACTGGAATGTTATTGAAAAAATATTTCTCTTAAATTTGAAAAAAAGAATCATTTGAATCCAAGTTTTTTTGAGGGAGATATGATAGAACGAAGAAGAGGTATTGTCTGACTGACAAAAATGAAGCCCGAAAATGCACTTCAAAGAATCAAGTTTCAGGTATATCAAACCTCAAAACTGGAAAAAGTGATCAACATAAAAGTTGTATCTACTGGAATTTCATATGATTTGAAGAAATAATTTCTTATTTTAGGACAGTTATGATGCAGCAACCCGAGATTTTGTAAATGTTAGATATTGTCGTTAGACGATTATAATTGCCAACAGATTGATATTGGAAATTTAATCGATTTGGAATTCTTTTAAATAATTAGTTAAATGATAGAAGTGGGCTTTATATTTGGAATCTAGCCCACATTTGCATTGATCAGAGGCCGTTCTCTTTAGTTGATTCAAGTACCAATCCCCCTTCTCATTTTGATTGATTCATAACCCTAGTCCAAAAGAAATCAAACGAAAAGAAAAATGGTGGCAGCTCTTTTCCTTTCTTCATTCGGTCCTCCTTGCGCATCAAAAGAAATAGCAGCTGGGTTTCGATTTCGATGTCGCTCAATTCTTAGTGGCCTCGGCTTCGACTCTGGCTGTCGATCGTTTATGCTCGTCAAATCAAAGTGAGTAAATTGATTTACTCACATCTAATTCGTGCTTAGTTTGATGCTCAGTAGTTTATTTTGGTTTTGTTGTTGATGATTTCTTTGATGTTCGTCCGTATATATGTATATGCTTGAATTTGTCTTCGGGCTTTTGATTATTTTTACGAGAGTGAGTTATCTGACTTCTTAAATTCGTATACTTTCATCATTTGATTTTTTTGGCCATTCGGCTATGATGGAGGTTGACGTTTACTGGCTTTGGTTTTAAATCTGCAAACTTTAGTTTGTGAAAATAATTTAGACGAGAATTCAATTCTGTCTTTGCATTTGCTTTAAGTACCTGACTTCGGCCTCCATGGTGGAACGTGTTTCTGACTTGTTCCAAATTGTGTATGCTGGACTACTTGATTTCATGACATTGATTTTGAACTGCAAATGTTAAAGTAATGACAGTTCTTGTGAAGTTGTGGAAATTGTTACTCTGGCTTGCTCTTTTAACTTGACATAATTGCCTATGAGTTAAAGCACTTGTGCTTACTTACTGAGTTCATACTGATTTCATACTGATTTTATGTTGCCTCTATTCCATATGGGCCTATTTTATGTGAACCTGGCATTACTTGTATGGGTTGAGCCTTGCATAGTGGTCTTGTCTTTGTTGTATAAGCATACTGCTGATCATTTTGAAGTCCGGTCTAGTGTACAATAGTTGTTCCTGTGTCCTTTGTGATTTGCTTTGTACTTGTAGTTTGAGTTGCAGACTTCATGTTGCCTTGATTTAGATTGTTGCAATTATGCAACTGTGTTCACTGTAGTATGTTTTCAACTGTGCCTTAGCCTTTGAGACATATCATGTTTTAATTATAGTTGTACCTAATATTTGTTGGCTTGTAGTTTCCTGTTATATTGTAATGACCCGCCACTCATTCCACAGAATGACGCATCATTAATAAGAAAGAAAGGGGTAGAAAATAGAAAAGAAGAGAAGAAAGAAAGAAACAACAACAACGATCTCACAGCGGAACGAATAAATTATATTAATAACATAAACTATTACAAAGTATACAACACTTATCAGAGTTTACACAACTATACAACACATACTAGACAGTTATAAACATCTGTCTAGATATTACAACTCAAATACAATACAAGACTCTAACACAGATATCAACACAGCGGAATACTATATCTACGAACGCCGAAGCCTCCTGCTCCATTGCTCCTCCAGAATATTCGTCAAAGCTAAACCTGAATCCCTTGGCTACTCGTAAAAATTTGAGTACCCAAGAGTTTATAAAACAGAAATAAACAACTTGGGTCAGACATGGGTCTGGTGTGAGTAACAGGTTAAACTTGTTTAACTTACAAACCTTTTGAAAGAAAAAGTATCACGTAAGACTTCCCACAAATAAACATGGGTAAGTTTTTACCTTACGCTAACCAAAACATTTGATAGGAAATTCGATTGTATTATAATAGGTCTAGGGTTTTCAAATAAATATGAAATAGCCGAAATTGTTACATTATTAAATTCCAGCATACTAGGTATACAATCAAGTCCGTTATCACTTATTGGAATTTGGATTTCCATACAATAGCAGAGCTACCGGGGTACCGCTCATCACAGTACGGGGCCTAGATCACCGTACCGAGGATCACTCCCAATCCCCTGCAACACAAAGCCGGAACCATCCCTTACTGGATAATTCCGAATAAAATCACCCCACAGATGGCCGTCGCCAACTGCACCACTAAGCCGAAATAAAAGAAGGAACTCTCTAGACAGGGATGACCTTACTCTCAGTGGGTGCTACCCACGAAGCCTTGCTGCACCTCCCCTGTTTTAGCCATTCCCGGTTGATGAGGCTTGAGGCTACGATTTACCTTTAAATCAGAACACATCACTTAGAATGCTCATCGCCCTCCTGACGATGTGTTGAAAGCATTCAATCCATACAAGTTCGTTCCGGGTTTGAACGAAACCGAAGGCATTATCTCGTTACACTCGTATTGGAATCACCCTCAGAGTTAACGACAATAACCCTTGCACTCTGAATCTTCATCTTCACTTGAGATTCACGACCTATCGTTAATTTGGATCGATGTGGTATTCGGGTCTCCAGACCTGGAATTCCGGTATACGGAAACCCGATCCCGGTCTCATCGAAATCCAAAACGTATCTTTTAAGGTCAAGTTGTTTTAAGGTTAAAACAATTCAATTCTTATCTATACTACACATAGATAGATAATTTACAATAGATAATCCATATTATCATCCAAATAGATAATTCATATTATCATTTCAATCCAACCAAACATCTATATCATAGATCAGCACATCTCTTATCAGAGATATCAACAATGCAAAGCATTCAATATCATTCATCCATTCTTAAGTAATGATTTATCATCTCTAATTAATTTAAAGTAAATTAAATTAATTACTTATTTTATAAATCCTTCTTACTTAATCATTAATTAAACTAATTAATTAATCATACTCTAGTATCAATCTTAATTAATCATTCCTGATTAATATCTTTTAATTACTTTAAGTAATTAATCCTTAATTAATTTCATAAATTAATTAACTTAAACCATTTTAGTAATTAATCTCTAATTACTTCATCTATTAATTAACTGTACTTAATTACATTAATCCTTAATTAACTACAATTAATTAATTACCTTAATCACATATTATTGATTAATTAGTCTTAATCAATCAATCCTTAATTACATTATTAATTATATTAATTAATGATCCTTAATTACTCTTAATTAATTATCTTATTTAAATTAATTACATTTAATAATTAATTAGTCACATTTATTAATCACCTTTGATTAATCTCATTTAGTAATTAACTATTCTTAATTACTCTACTTCATAATTAATTACTCCTTAATTAATTATCCTTTAATTAATCCCTTGATTAATTATTCAAAAGTAATTAAACTCAAATTACTTTTATTAAACCATCTTTAGTTAATTACATCCACTAATTAACTTTAATTACTTTTCTAAGTAATTTATATTTCCACTAATTACCTTTAAGTAATTATCAAATCACCCAGTGATTATCTTAAATTAATTAAACAAATTAATTTAAACTTATCAAATTTATTTAATTAATTACCTTAAGTAATTAATTTCTTTAATTACTTTCGTTAAGTAATTTATACTTAACCAATTTATATTAATTAATTAATCTAATTGATTATCAAAAATTAATCACATTAATTAATTATTTAATAATTCCTAATTAATGATTTCTCATTAATTATTAACAATTCTTTAATTACTATCTTTAAGAAATTTAGCTTTAATCAACTATTTATTAATTACAACTTAATAATTTCTTAATTACCAATTAATTTCTAATTACTAAATTAGTTGCTTAATTAATCTTTAAATTAAAATATTAACCTTTAACTACTTTAATTATTATTAACAAAGACTTTAAAACATTTTACTTTAAAAATCTTTCTTTTAATTTATTTTAAATTAAAGATTTAAAATAAATTACAATTTAACTTTAACCAATTTAAATTAAATTTACAATTCCCTTTTTAAATCCAAATGTTAAAGAACACTTAACATTTAAAAGATTTTTAAACCAATTTATTTAAATTCAAACCCTTTTTAAAAATATACTTTAAATGCTTTAAATTTGATAAAAACATTATAAATTTATAAACTTATTTATTTCCAACTAAGATACAAATTAACTTGAATCCATACTTTAAATTTGATTTTAAATTTTATTTAAAATCCTATTCCACATTTAAACTTATTTTAAATTTGAAAACAATGTCAGGTTTTTAAAACTGTTATCATCAAATCTACCCGATCCCAACATTAAAATACCCGAGTAAAACTGGAAACCCCCGAGACCCACTTCGAGTTTCCCTTCCCCTTTTTATTAAAACTTGACATATTAAAATTTAAAACTGCTATAACCCACACGAGTTTTCCCCAAACGAACCCGAGCCAAGTCCCTATTTTCTCGAGTATTACTTCGAATAAACCCCATCATCTACTCGAGTACAACTGCTTCTTCCTCAAACTCAAACAAAATCAAACTGATACCGTGTACATGTGCACAGGCGAAACGATCGCCTTCGATCATCGATACCATCTCTGGCACATCGTCCACGACCATCCTCCACGATCCCAATCACCAGAACCTCGAACAAACTTCACCATCGAAATCGAGCATCACGATCCTCACCTGGAACCAGAACTACGATCACAAATTCAACTCGCCTCTACGATCGAGACCACCTGAGCACCAGAACTTCTGGCCAAGTCTTCGTCATCCTTCAAGCTTCAGATCCTCAGAGTTCAGATGAACTCGATCCCCTCTGGAAGTCGTGACGAACCTATTTCCCAACCTCACTAAAACTAGGGTTATAAACTTTCCCGATCAACCCCCATCGCCACAGTGAAATTCAACATCATCAGACATTTTTCCCAAACTCTATGATCATTCTACTACCCCCAGAGAAGATTACGACCTTCCAGATTACATTGATCGCCCGAATTTGATCATTTTCCAGTTTTAGTTCATACAAGGATATCTCAACATTTAAAAATCTAAAAATCTTGATTTTTCTTCTAAAAATCATAACTAAGTTTAGAGATTCAGTTTATACTCCTGGATTTCTAATTTAACATATTTGAAATTTTTTTTTTTTATATAAAACCAAACTTCCCTGTTCCTTTTTATTTACAGAGTAAATTTCCTTTTTATTTTAACTAAATAAAATTCTAAACACTAACCCATGATTAAACAATCGAATGTTGTTAAATCCAAAGTTTTAACAGAGATTATATCAATAGGAATTTAAATTGTTGAACATGATTCTGGCTTCTAACAGTAAACAGGTAAGAACAGGTTCAACAACAACATACATCTATACATCCAAAAATATATGTACAGAAAAATTCAATCACACACATCCATTCAACACTCATTTTATTCCAGAATTCCACATGCAAACAAATACCTATGTACTTAAATTTCAAAATGAATGTTACTCACTAATTTTAAAGTGAAGAACAGGGCAAATAACAGACATGCACACCAACCTATTTATCTTCACACATGCACAGAGATTTTCTAAAGAAAACATACTCACAGACAAAACTTATTTCCAGAGATAAGCATGCAACCAGATTTCATCATTAAAGAAAAATATTGTTACTCACCAGACATGCAAATGAACAGAGGCAGATTTTAGCTTTTGAAAACTGTGGACTTGCATGTTTCTTGAATTTGATTTAAAACTTGAATTGCTGGTCTTTACTTATTGGATTTAGAGCTGCATGCATGTTGCTTCCAGAGATGAGAAGAATGCAGGCTGGCTTTAAAATGATTCCAGATTTGAAAAATGCAGACAGTTTTGAGATTTGAAAATGAGATTGTTGCAGGTTGATCTTTTGAGTTGTTTCCAGATTTTTGAATAGAATTACAGACTGATTTCTTTGATTTGGTTTGAAGAAGATTTACAGGGGTTTGATTTGGTTTGAGGTATTTAATTTCTAGTTTGAGCATTTGATTCTCTGATTTGAGTTTAGAGGATTATCTTGAAAAGTAATATTGATTTGTTTCAGATTTAGATTAGAGAAAAACTGAGTTTATCTTGTTTTGAAAAATGAGAATAGAAAGAATCAAGTAAAGAGAATGCATATGTTTATATAAGTGAATTTGAAATTTATAAAATAAAAGAAAATTAAAAATAATAAAGACACTTGTTAATATAGTTTATCTTTTATTTACACATGTTATAATGAAGCTTTAGGCTAAAGACACTTGTCTTATAAGTATTTATTCATAATTCTATTTATTTTAAAGTAATCAAAAAGCCTTTTTCTTTACTTATAAAATACTTATATATATATATATCTATTTAAAGAGAAACTAAAACTAATTATATTTTATAAATAAAAGTTTATACAAATATTATAATATCCAAACAATTAAATATTTATTCCTTTGAATTTCAAAATTTTAAATTCAAGTTCAAATTAAATCCTAAGATTCAATTTAAAAGTTAAGTTATATATATATATATATAACTATTTATTCAATTAAATAACAATTCCATATTCTTTTAAAATCCATTCATATTAATAAAAATAATACATTATACTTATTATTTGAAATTAACATATTTGATATTAAATAATTTATATAAGAGATTATATTGTCAAGTAATATTTTAAAAAGAAACAAAACAAGCCTTTTTGTTAACTCTTATATATTTTTAAACTTAAGTAAAAATATTTAAGCAATTAAAATATCTACCTAAAGTATATTTAAAACTATAAAGTTACTTATTTAAATATCTTTGAAAAGTCATATTAAATTAAATCTAAATTTCCAATTTGCCAAAGCTTCTATTTACAATATATATAAATAAATATATATATTCAAATAGAAAATATCTTATTAACTTTTTAAAAGATAAAATCACCAATTAATACTAATTTAATCAGATTATTAAATTAAATTCAAATTTTATTATCAAAGATCATCAATATCAATTTAATTATTTAACAGATTATTAAATTGATATTGTTAAAATTTCCGGGATATTACATTCCTTCCCCCTTAAAATAATTTCGTCCCCGAAATTTAAAACAAAGGTAATTTAATAATCTATTTAAATCACAAGCATATATTATCATTTATATGCTAACAACCATAGCAACCAATTTATCCAATCAAACAATTCTAATTATCCAGACAAAATTCTGGATATAATTTCCTCGAGTTTCCCCAAGTATATATATAAACCGGAATACTCGTTCTACAGAAATCAATACTACTAAGCTATAGAGCTTCTACTCATCTAGATCTACAGAACTAAACAAGATATCAGACTACAGACGAGTCTGACTCAACAACCAAATCCTCCAGAACTGCTGGTTCCACAACCAGAGATAGATCAAATACGTACTCTCTCAGAGATACGTAAAACACAATGAATTCCAGTTATCCAAACTGACAATTCAACCTTGTAGATCAAAGTACTTATCCAAATTAGATCACAGAAAAGATCCAAAATAACTCGGAGCTAACTTCTCAGACTTATCAAATCTTATAGTTCCCTTTAATCAGAGAAAAACTTCACAACCACGAAGTCTCCAACTTCGAATTTCAAATTCTATCGTCTCTTATCCACAAAATCTTCAGACGATCTTGGGCTGACTACAGATCTTTCCTGATCAACTCAACCTTCGCTGATGCTTCTAGCAATAACTGGACCAGAAATAACCCAATCAACAATGATCCTCTCAAGATCTACCAATAATCCAAAACACAACTCTACTTCACCATATCAGTAGACTGAACTAACTTCTCCTATCTGGAAAAGATAAACAGGAGCACTTGCCAAACTGCTCCCGCTGCACCACTCTGATCTGGAGTAGAAATGAAAATGCTGATGATGAACACAAGCACAGACTGGACAACACATTCCAGAAAATATCGGATAACTCAAAAGAATACTCTAACTATCGCAAGTCACTTTTGCGATCCACCCAGCCAAATAAAACTGTTCTCTCTTTACCAATCAGAACAGTTCACACTTGACTATCCAATCCATCGAAGAAATGGATTCTCTCTGCTGCTTCTGAACTTCACCTTCAGAAAAACTTCTGCCGAAAACAGAACACTCCGAGCTGCACTACTGCCACAGATGCCACAGACTTCTCAATCCAAAGCTCTTCGAGAAACTCGGACCTTAAACAAAACAAAAACATCTTGCTGAACTCAGCCACAACACCGAAACAAACACACTTCTTTATACTTATTCCAAAGAAAATATCTTCGGGAACATCCATAGTCACTGTATCTCATCACACAGCTACTATTACCTGAGGTATTAAGATACCATCACCCGCTTCTGTCTAACCGATAGATCCAAATTCTACTCATCCAACTTAGAAGATGGACTCCGAACCTTAACAGTTTCCTTCGGAGATTGATGAAATCCTTCATCACAGCAAAGTTCACTCGAGACGGTATTAGGTTTACAGTCTCGATAAATACACTTCCAACCTCAACACTCAGACTCTTAATCTTAGATGATAAATTATTATCATCTCAACCAATCATTACAAATACCATATACATTTAAAATGATACTTTTTATATATAGAAAATATATCTGGGTAAAATTATTTCACCTTCCCTTTTTAAAACAATATTGTGTCCGTTGGCCTGGTCCAAGTGTTTAGAGATCCCTATCAATAACGTTAGCTACTCGTATTGACCAGAATCCATATACCACTTAACCGATCAATTAACACAATATAAAATCATTTTTATATAACTAACAATTACGCGCTCTCAAGATAGACACCACTTCAGAGCCTAGGTATTCACTCAACCTACTGCTCTGATACCACTGTAATGACCCGCCACTCATTCCACAGAATGACGCATCATTAATAAGAAAGAAAGGGGTAGAAAATAGAAAAGAAGAGAAG
The DNA here is from genome assembly GCA_030737815.1 of Allium fistulosum. Lineage (NCBI taxonomy): Eukaryota > Viridiplantae > Streptophyta > Magnoliopsida > Asparagales > Amaryllidaceae > Allium > Allium fistulosum. The sequence continues at coordinate 861,454,138 of CM060907.1, forward strand.
AAAGAAAGAAACAACAACAACGATCTCACAGCGGAACGAATAAATTATATTAATAACATAAACTATTACAAAGTATACAACACTTATCAGAGTTTACACAACTATACAACACATACTAGACAGTTATAAACATCTGTCTAGATATTACAACTCAAATACAATACAAGACTCTAACACAGATATCAACACAGCGGAATAATATATCTACGAACGCCGAAGCCTCCTGCTCCATTGCTCCTCCAGAATATTCGTCAAAGCTAAACCTGAATCCCTTGGCTACTCGTAAAAATTTGAGTACCCAAGAGTTTATAAAACAGAAATAAACAACTTGGGTCAGACATGGGTCTGGTGTGAGTAACAGGTTAAACTTGTTTAACTTCAAAACCTTTTGAAAGAAAAAGTATCACGTAAGACTTCCCACAAATAAACATGGGTAAGTTTTTACCTTACGCTAACCAAAACATTTGATAGGAAATTCGATTGTATTATAATAGGTCTAGGGTTTTCAAATAAATATGAAATAGCCGAAATTGTTACATTATTAAATTCCAGCATACTAGGTATACAATCAAGTCCGTTATCACTTATTGGAATTTGGATTTCCATACAATAGCAGAGCTACCGGGGTACCGCTCATCACAGTACGGGGCCTAGATCACCGTACCGAGGATCACTCCCAATCCCCTGCAACACAAAGCCGGAACCATCCCTTACTGGATAATTCCGAATAAAATCACCCCACAGATGGCCGTCGCCAACTGCACCACTAAGCCGAAATAAAAGAAGGAACTCTCTAGACAGGGATGACCTTACTCTCAGTGGGTGCTACCCACGAAGCCTTGCTGCACCTCCCCTGTTTTAGCCATTCCCGGTTGATGAGGCTTGAGGCTACGATTTACCTTTAAATCAGAACACATCACTTAGAATGCTCATCGCCCTCCTGACGATGTGTTGAAAGCATTCAATCCATACAAGTTCGTTCCGGGTTTGAACGAAACCGAAGGCATTATCTCGTTACACTCGTATTGGAATCACCCTCAGAGTTAACGACAATAACCCTTGCACTCTGAATCTTCATCTTCACTTGAGATTCACGACCTATCGTTAATTTGGATCGATGTGGTATTCGGGTCTCCAGACCTGGAATTCCGGTATACGGAAACCCGATCCCGGTCTCATCGAAATCCAAAACGTATCTTTTAAGGTCAAGTTGTTTTAAGGTTAAAACAATTCAATTCTTATCTATACTACACATAGATAGATAATTTACAATAGATAATCCATATTATCATCCAAATAGATAATTCATATTATCATTTCAATCCAACCAAACATCTATATCATAGATCAGCACATCTCTTATCAGAGATATCAACAATGCAAAGCATTCAATATCATTCATCCATTCTTAAGTAATGATTTATCATCTCTAATTAATTTAAAGTAAATTAAATTAATTACTTATTTTATAAATCCTTCTTACTTAATCATTAATTAAACTAATTAATTAATCATACTCTAGTATCAATCTTAATTAATCATTCCTGATTAATATCTTTTAATTACTTTAAGTAATTAATCCTTAATTAATTTCATAAATTAATTAACTTAAACCATTTTAGTAATTAATCTCTAATTACTTCATCTATTAATTAACTGTACTTAATTAAATTAATCCTTAATTAACTACAATTAATTAATTACCTTAATCACATATTATTGATTAATTAGTCTTAATCAATCAATCCTTAATTACATTATTAATTATATTAATTAATGATCCTTAATTACTCTTAATTAATTATCTTATTTAAATTAATTACATTTAATAATTAATTAGTCACATTTATTAATCACCTTTGATTAATCTCATTTAGTAATTAACTATTCTTAATTACTCTACTTCATAATTAATTACTCCTTAATTAATTATCCTTTAATTAATCCCTTGATTAATTATTCAAAAGTAATTAAACTCAAATTACTTTTATTAAACCATCTTTAGTTAATTACATCCACTAATTAACTTTAATTACTTTTCTAAGTAATTTATATTTCCACTAATTACCTTTAAGTAATTATCAAATCACCCAGTGATTATCTTAAATTAATTAAACAAATTAATTTAAACTTATCAAATTTATTTAATTAATTACCTTAAGTAATTAATTTCTTTAATTACTTTCGTTAAGTAATTTATACTTAACCAATTTATATTAATTAATTAATCTAATTGATTATCAAAAATTAATCACATTAATTAATTATTTAATAATTCCTAATTAATGATTTCTCATTAATTATTAACAATTCTTTAATTACTATCTTTAAGAAATTTAGCTTTAATCAACTATTTATTAATTACAACTTAATAATTTCTTAATTACCAATTAATTTCTAATTACTAAATTAGTTGCTTAATTAATCTTTAAATTAAAATATTAACCTTTAACTACTTTAATTATTATTAACAAAGACTTTAAAACATTTTACTTTAAAAATCTTTCTTTTAATTTATTTTAAATTAAAGATTTAAAATAAATTACAATTTAACTTTAACCAATTTAAATTAAATTTACAATTCCCTTTTTAAATCCAAATGTTAAAGAACACTTAACATTTAAAAGATTTTTAAACCAATTTATTTAAATTCAAACCCTTTTTAAAAATATACTTTAAATGCTTTAAATTTGATAAAAACATTATAAATTTATAAACTTATTTATTTCCAACTAAGATACAAATTAACTTGAATCCATACTTTAAATTTGATTTTAAATTTTATTTAAAATCCTATTCCACATTTAAACTTATTTTAAATTTGAAAACAATGTCAGGTTTTTAAAACTGTTATCATCAAATCTACCCGATCCCAACATTAAAATACCCGAGTAAAACTGGAAACCCCCGAGACCCACTTCGAGTTTCCCTTCCCCTTTTTATTAAAACTTGACATATTAAAATTTAAAACTGCTATAACCCACACGAGTTTTCCCCAAACGAACCCGAGCCAAGTCCCTATTTTCTCGAGTATTACTTCGAATAAACCCCATCATCTACTCGAGTACAACTGCTTCTTCCTCAAACTCAAACAAAATCAAACTGATACCGTGTACATGTGCACAGGCGAAACGATCGCCTTCGATCATCGATACCATCTCTGGCACATCGTCCACGACCATCCTCCACGATCCCAATCACCAGAACCTCGAACAAACTTCACCATCGAAATCGAGCATCACGATCCTCACCTGGAACCAGAACTACGATCACAAATTCAACTCGCCTCTACGATCGAGACCACCTGAGCACCAGAACTTCTGGCCAAGTCTTCGTCATCCTTCAAGCTTCAGATCCTCAGAGTTCAGATGAACTCGATCCCCTCTGGAAGTCGTGACGAACCTATTTCCCAACCTCACTAAAACTAGGGTTATAAACTTTCCCGATCAACCCCCATCGCCACAGTGAAATTCAACATCATCAGACATTTTTCCCAAACTCTATGATCATTCTACTACCCCCAGAGAAGATTACGACCTTCCAGATTACATTGATCGCCCGAATTTGATCATTTTCCAGTTTTAGTTCATACAAGGATATCTCAACATTTAAAAATCTAAAAATCTTGATTTTTCTTCTAAAAATCATAACTAAGTTTAGAGATTCAGTTTATACTCCTGGATTTCTAATTTAACATATTTGAAATTTTTTTTTTTATATAAAACCAAACTTCCCTGTTCCTTTTTATTTACAGAGTAAATTTCCTTTTTATTTTAACTAAATAAAATTCTAAACACTAACCCATGATTAAACAATCGAATGTTGTTAAATCCAAAGTTTTAACAGAGATTATATCAATAGGAATTTAAATTGTTGAACATGATTCTGGCTTCTAACAGTAAACAGGTAAGAACAGGTTCAACAACAACATACATCTATACATCCAAAAATATATGTACAGAAAAATTCAATCACACACATCCATTCAACACTCATTTTATTCCAGAATTCCACATGCAAACAAATACCTATGTACTTAAATTTCAAAATGAATGTTACTCACTAATTTTAAAGTGAAGAACAGGGCAAATAACAGACATGCACACCAACCTATTTATCTTCACACATGCACAGAGATTTTCTAAAGAAAACATACTCACAGACAAAACTTATTTCCAGAGATAAGCATGCAACCAGATTTCATCATTAAAGAAAAATATTGTTACTCACCAGACATGCAAATGAACAGAGGCAGATTTTAGCTTTTGAAAACTGTGGACTTGCATGTTTCTTGAATTTGATTTAAAACTTGAATTGCTGGTCTTTACTTATTGGATTTAGAGCTGCATGCATGTTGCTTCCAGAGATGAGAAGAATGCAGGCTGGCTTTAAAATGATTCCAGATTTGAAAAATGCAGACAGTTTTGAGATTTGAAAATGAGATTGTTGCAGGTTGATCTTTTGAGTTGTTTCCAGATTTTTGAATAGAATTACAGACTGATTTCTTTGATTTGGTTTGAAGAAGATTTACAGGGGTTTGATTTGGTTTGAGGTATTTAATTTCTAGTTTGAGCATTTGATTCTCTGATTTGAGTTTAGAGGATTATCTTGAAAAGTAATATTGATTTGTTTCAGATTTAGATTAGAGAAAAACTGAGTTTATCTTGTTTTGAAAAATGAGAATAGAAAGAATCAAGTAAAGAGAATGCATATGTTTATATAAGTGAATTTGAAATTTATAAAATAAAAGAAAATTAAAAATAATAAAGACACTTGTTAATATAGTTTATCTTTTATTTACACATGTTATAATGAAGCTTTAGGCTAAAGACACTTGTCTTATAAGTATTTATTCATAATTCTATTTATTTTAAAGTAATCAAAAAGCCTTTTTCTTTACTTATAAAATACTTATATATATATATATCTATTTAAAGAGAAACTAAAACTAATTATATTTTATAAATAAAAGTTTATACAAATATTATAATATCCAAACAATTAAATATTTATTCCTTTGAATTTCAAAATTTTAAATTCAAGTTCAAATTAAATCCTAAGATTCAATTTAAAAGTTAACTTATATATATATATATATAACTATTTATTCAATTAAATAACAATTCCATATTCTTTTAAAATCCATTCATATTAATAAAAATAATACATTATACTTATTATTTGAAATTAACATATTTGATATTAAATAATTTATATAAGAGATTATATTGTCAAGTAATATTTTAAAAAGAAACAAAACAAGCCTTTTTGTTAACTCTTATATATTTTTAAACTTAAGTAAAAATATTTAAGCAATTAAAATATCTACCTAAAGTATATTTAAAACTATAAAGTTACTTATTTAAATATCTTTGAAAAGTCATATTAAATTAAATCTAAATTTCCAATTTGCCAAAGCATCTATTTACAATATATATAAATAAATATATATATTCAAATAGAAAATATCTTATTAACTTTTTAAAAGATAAAATCACCAATTAATACTAATTTAATCAGATTATTAAATTAAATTCAAATTTTATTATCAAAGATCATCAATATCAATTTAATTATTTAACAGATTATTAAATTGATATTGTTAAAATTTCCGGGATATTACATATATAGTCCAGTTTGCCTGACTTCTTATCTTCACTATTTATGTTGCATTGCTTCTGGACTTGATTCTTTTGTGACTCTGGTCACTGTCATTGCTTCGAGCTCTTATATATATATATATGTAGTTTGAAGCAATAGCCTTTTTGGGTTGTATTCACTGGTCTCTCTGGTACACGTTGTTATACCTGTTTGTAACTATATTTTCAATGGGGTATTCGACCTACTCGTGTATTGATCATCACAGTATTGTTTTCTGGTGAACTGCGTTGATTTATCTGGCCAAGTGTTTATTGCTTTGTATTCTTTGCCACTTGACTTGGTCACTGCTATTCTGTTCTCTGCTATGAATTTCTCTGCTTTTCTGGGAATTATTCTTATTGTTTCATTTTGAACTGGTCGAGTTCATTGCTATTGTTTTCACTTGATTTGGAACTGCATTTGTTAGTTCCTGACTTCACTCTCTGATTTCATGAGTTTCCGCTAGCTTTGGCCTTAACACTGATAGTGTTTATTTCAGTCATTTTGATTAGAAGCTGGTGATTTGTTGAATGGATATATATAGTCCCTCGTTGCACTTTTGTTCATTTTGTTTTGTTCCTGGGAGTTGTATTTCGTTTGTTACTATGTGCCTTAGTTTGGGTACGCATGCTTATTTCACTTTTTAGTGGCATTAGAGATGCAGCCGTGAACTTGTTTCACCTGTTGCCTCTGATCTTGTTTAGTATTATTTTGAGTTGTTTGTAGTGGCGAGGCAGTACACGCGTGCGTGTACTGCAGCCCTAGCAGGATTGACAGATTTAGTTGATATTTCGATTGTTAAATTATTTCGTTGGCAATTAAATATTTTGAAGTTGTATTTTGAAATAGTCATTTTGATTTGAGTTGGATCCGTTGGCTTTTGGATTCATTGATCTTCTGAGTATTTCATAGACCGTATTGGCGAGGCAGTACACGTTAGCGTGTACTACAGCCAATCAGCGTTGATGTTTTCTTATTTGACATTTCAATTGTTTTAAATTGATTTGGATTTCTGAATTGTTGTTTAACACTGTTTAGTGTTATATCTGCCGTTATCCGATTCTTTTATCGAGGAGTCGGATATACGAGATTTCTGTGACTATCATCTATTTGATATTGATTATTATTGCTTCTGTGCATTAATAACTGAGTTTGAATTAGACTGACCCATGTATTTTTTTTCTTTTGAATTTAATACTCGGGTCAGACCCGAGTTATTTCAGGTGTAGACTTCCTGCTTTGAGTTGCTGTTGAGCTATGAAGACTTTTTATATCATTTGAAGTGGTCTTCGTCTTGTTGTAGTAGTCAGTGTGTCTGTTTTAAGATGATATGTATTCATGTATATTAGTCGATAATGTACTTGTATATATCACTTCTTTAGTCGACAGTGGTAGTTGTATCATATGTATCGTGTCAACTATATTGTAACTGACATCAGTTATATATATATGAGACTTTTGTTTTATCTGTGTTCCGCACTTATATTATCTGTGTTATTATTATATCTAATGTCCTAAACTATTATAAACCATCGTAGTTTGTTTTATACTGATAATTGGGTATGTCAATGGGAGTAAATAAATAAGATGAAAAATGAAAAGTATATACCACTCCTATCGAGGTAACCAATATTAGCGTAAGACCAACTACGGATGGCCGCTCCTATCCAGCCTTATTATTCATAATAATAGACAGTATTTCTTTTAATACTCTTTGTTATTATGAGCATAGAGGTGGGGCGTCACAGTTGGTATCAGAGCTTGGGGTTTATGGACATAATATAAACATATCTCGGATGGAACATGTGTTACAACTATTGGTCGATGTTTTATTTGTGCTTTGAGTCAAAACTAATGTTTTGAAATTTTGATGAAATTTTTAAATATTTTTATTTAAAAATAATAGTGAAACTGTGTTTTGTTGGTTGACTGATTTGTGACTGTTTATCAGAGTGCGCAGCGGAAACAGTGAAACTGTCTTCGCTGAGTACAACTGATAATCTTTTTGATTTAAAAAGAAAAATATGGAATTGAAATAAATTTCATTTGTTGTTTACAAAGCTGTATTTATTTTGTTTCTTTGAGAATTTCGAATCCGAATTGAGGATTCGAAATGATTGCAGTTATGTGATTCTTATTGAGATTTTTGCTGATTTTCTTTTATGCTAATCACATGTTGATTAGATTTTTGCTGTTTTAAATTATCTTCATTGAAGGTAATAGAGTAATTTCTTTGTTTATATTGTAGTGTGCGTGCAAATATGAATTGCATGTTACTGCATTTATTTTACGTTGAAACGATGGTTGGTTATGAAACCTATTTAGTTGCCGTTATTTTTATTACGGGATTTTTACACCAATGCTATATTTTTGAAGCACGGTGTTTTGTGGAATTTTGATGAATGAAAATTCACTGATATTACATTTTGAGTAAATTGTTTTGATGTGATTTCGACGTTTTAAAATTACTATCGCTTTGACTTCAGTAACAGTCAAATTTTTAAAAGTGGGTTTTCAAGTGGGTATTCCGCAACGCTGATTTTGAGATTCGTTTTACGATGTTTTGAGAAGTGCAATTTTCTTTTCGAAATTGTTATTGATGTTGTTGCTTTAATCACGTGGTTGGAAAATCGTTTTAAAATGAAATTTTTTTTTATAAATTTTTAACAGTTTGCATTTTCAAAAGAATGAGGAAGCGACTTAAACGATTCAGCAAAATTGAGGACATGACCCCTTTCTTTTACTGATTCGCTTAACTCCGGACTTGTTCAGTTGAGAGTGTGAATTGTTATTTTTATAAAATAAAAAAAAATTATTTTCAGGAATTTTACAGTTTGCGCTTTCAAAAGAATGAGGAAGCGATTTAAACGTTTCAGCAAAATCGAGGACTATGACCCCTTTCTTTTACTAATTCGCTTAATTCCGGACTTGTCCATTTGAGAATGTGAAATGTATTTTTACAAAATACACAATTTTGCACTTTCAAGGAAACGATGAAGAGAATCAAACGATTTAGTAAAACACGTGGTATGGGACATGTGCGTTTGTTATTTTGGTTAATTCCGGACTCGTTAATTGAAATATCTGCTGTTTTGATGATTTTGATGAATTTTGCACCTTCAAGGAAACAATGAAGAGAATCAAACGATTTAGTAAAACACGAGGTATGGGACATGTGCGTTTGCTATTTCGGTTAATTCCGGACTCGTAAATTTAAACTTCTGTTGTTTTGATGATTTTGATGCTTTTGTGTGCTTTCGAGCCACTATGTTGGACCTTCGGGTCATTTGTTGGACCTTCGGGTCATTTGTTGGGCTTTTGGGCCACTTTGCGGACCTTCGGGTCAAATACCAGTGCTAGACCTTCGGGTTACTCTGCGGACCTTCGGGTCAATCTGATGGGCGCCAAAATTATGTTGAGTACTTGGTAGGCTTCGGCCACTCTGAGATGCATGTGCGGCGAATTAAAACTCGTCGTCTGATGGGATCGATCCAAGCTTTTATGTTGATTTTCTAGTCTTCTTAATTGATTTCTAGATATTTGTTGTTTCCAATTATCTGTAGGTAATTGGATATTTGTTGATATGAGTTCTGATTATCGTTTTTGATAATCGGATATTTGTTGTTTCTAATTATCGCTTGAGATAATTAAATATTTGTTGATTTGAGATTTAATTATCGATTGAGATAATTAAATATTTGTTGAATTGGGATTTAATTATCGCTTTAGATAATTAAATAATTGTTGATTTGAAATTTAATTATCGCTTGAGGTAATTAAATATTTGTTGAGATTTAATTATCGCTTTAGATAATTAAATAATTGTTGAAATTTAATTATCGCTACAGATAATTAAATATTTGTTGATTTGAAATTTGATTATCGTTTTTGATAATTGAATATTTGTTGATTTGATTATCGTCTTTGATAATCAAATATTTGTTGATTTGAAATTTGATTATCGTTTTTGATAATCGAATATTTGTTGATTTTTGAGATTTGATTATCGTGTTTGATAATCGAATATTTGTCGATTTGATATTTTTGAGATTTGATTATCGTGTGTTGTTAATCAGATATTTGTTGTTTCTAATTATCGCTTGTAATAATTAGATATTTATTGATTCGGATTATCGTTTGTGATAATCGAATATTTGTTGATTTTAGATTTGATTATCGCTTGTGATAATCGAATATTTGTTGATTTGAGATTTGATTATCGTTTGTGATAATCGAATATTTGTTGATTTGAGATTTGATTATTGTTTTTGGTAATCGAATATTTGTTGATTTGAGATTTGATTATCGCTTTTGATAATTGAATATTTGTTGATTTGAAATTTTAATTACCGTTTGTGGTAATTAGATATGTGCTGATTTGTTTTCTGATTTTCGTTTTTGATAATTAGATATTTGATGTTTCCGATTATCGTTTTTGATAATTTGATAATTGTTGATTTGTTTCTGACTATCGTTTGGATAATTGGATGCTTGCTGATTTTATGGATAAGAGATTTCTAGTCTCTAATTGAGTTCAGGTTATGTTGATTGCTGTGATGACTCAGATTTTTAACGATTGTTAATTAGAAATTAATGGAATTAAATCATTGAAATATTGATATTGATTAGTCAAACAAATAAATATATTGTTTTAAATACTTTAGATAAATGTTTTAAGTTGTTTTAAAAGCTTATTCTAACTTTGGTTTGGATTTTATAATTATTAATAAAAATATAATTTCTTTTATGAATCGTTTCAAATTTATAAATGTGTAATTTATTTTAAATGATATCATAACGAAAAATATAAAAGTATTCATATAGGAATACAATACGGTAATACGAGTAAAAGTTTACATAAGTGAATTTTATAGTTTGTAAATAATAAAACAAGTATACCAAATAATCAAACAATATATTAAAAACAACATTCATTTCATTCTATTATCAAATCAGTAACATATGTTGTAAAATACATAAGAAGATTCCCAGCTTCAAATATATACCTGTATAGCCAATTGAACAAAGAATCAAAGGCAAGTAAGAACTAAGTAAGCATGAAAACAAATAATGATTCGAATATGGGAAAGCATGCAGACCTAAGTATAATAAGATTTAAAAGCAAAATAAAATTTTATATGCATGAAGCTTGTAGATTAAGCCAGGCAAATAGAAAAGAAAATATAAGATATGTGTAAAATGAGACATAAAGTACAATAGCATTCAATGCTCTCATTTATTAGCAGCATACAAAGTCATTTCGAGTGTATAAAATGTGATTTTCAGCCTCCATATATATAAAAATCTCTGACCCAAAACAAGAAAATCTTGTACTAACCAAATTATCAACCTGGACTTTGTTCTGCATATATACAATCCTCTTACACTATTTTCGTGAATCCAAATTTAGCTTACCAGAGAAGAAAATAAATAAACATTAAGGCCTTACAACTGAAGTTAATCAACAACTCAAATTTATCAATCCAACTTAAGCAAAGCAGAAGATTAAAATGAGGATCAGGCATATACTTTCTTTCCAAAACCTGGAAATCTGCTCTCTGTTCAACAATTTGTTTACAGGTGAGTAATATCACAACTTTAAAAAAAAAAGTTTAAGTATATATTTAGTTGGATGTTCATCTCTGATTCATGTGATTGAAACCATGATATGAAATACATTGTGTGTATGTACATGGTTGCATGAATATCTGGGAAAGTGATATGCTCTGTTCTTAGTTCTACAGACTAAAATATGTTTAAGGGAAATCAAGTTCTTCTTCTCTGATAATTTTTAGCACATGGTGTTTAAAGAAAATCTGATGGTGATGGCGTAATATAAATTTTAAAAATGTTGACAAATAGTATTATCAAGAAATTATCTGGTAAAGTGAATATCACAGTAAAATGATAATATATCAGAAAAATTAGATGTGTCAATTACGAGTTTCACTTATATAATCTTATTCGTCTTGTAAAACTATGAATTTTGGAAATCATATCAAGATTTTTAAGTAAGTTTCTAGGTAGGAAATCCTAGTTGATCAGAATCTGGGTATTGGTCAATTGTCGATGATCAAAGGTGCTGGAAGTGTCGAGCTTGATGCTGAAGCGGGCTTATAGGTCGAGGAGCTTGGCAAAAATGGTAGTTCAAATTCTCTGACGTTGTGGTGGAGGGGTGGAAGAGATTTAGGGTTTGAGTGGTGGTTTGAGATGAGGTTGGGTTCGAGTCGATTTCTCCGACTATGGTGTATCGGGATTAGTAAGGGTGGGTGGAACAGCAGCGTGGGTCGACGACGAGTCTCTAGACAGGAGGTCGAGATTCCTGGTGATCGGTGGAGGCGTCGCGAGGCGGTTCTTGGTGATCGACCTTGTCCCTGATTTTGTTCGAACTGTTCGTTTTTGTGTGCCTTCGAATTTCTTTCTTCTGAGTGGTCAGATGTTTTGCGGTGGTCATGGGCGACTTGTCGGAGGCGAACGTGGAGGCCGGATCATCGTGGATGGTCGGTGCAGGTGTACGATATGTCAGTGTATCAGTTTGTCTTGTGAGTGATCTTCTCGGGTTTAAGCTCGAGTTAAATCTGGTTAGTCTCGAGTGATACTGCGAGTGTGTTTGCAGGGTAATCGTGTATCAGATTTAAGTTTTAACAGTTCGAATTTTTATTAAGTGATGAAGAAAAAAAACTGATGACGGGGAAAGGATGAGGAGACTCGAGTATTTGTTCGAGTAAATAGTAGATTGGCTCGAGTTCCTTGATATGTTAACAAATTTTTAAGCAAACTTGATCGAGTATAAACAAGTTATCAATCATTTCAATTTAAAATAATTAAGGGTTGGAATCTATTGAGGATGAGAATAGAATTACTATGAGTTTAAGAATTTCAATATTTATAACCCTTAAAAGGTTTATTTTAAATAAATGGGATAACGTAATTAAATAGGTTTAAGGAAAATTATTTAATTAAAGTATTGAAAAAAAAATTAGTGGAATTAATTAAAGGTAAATCACTTAATGCAGTCAATATAGTATAATTACTTTATAAAAGTAATTAATGAATAGTTAATGAGCATAAGTAATTTAAGGATCATTAACGAGTGATTTAAAGGAAATAAGTCCATGGAAACTAATTAAAGGAATTTAATTAGTTTAGTAAGTTTTAAAATGATCACTGGTGAAAATGATTAAGTACTTAATGAAATTAATTAAGTGGCTACTTAGTATAAGAAATTAATGGAAAATTACTTAATAAAGAGGATGATTAAGGATAATTAATTTCTGAAATTAATGAAAGGCTAATTGCTTAATGTAATTTACGAGTAATTAATCAAGGATGACTAATTGAGACGGATAATTAAGGGATCATTAATTAATTGGGTTGTAATTAACTAATGTTAAGGATTTTAAAGAAAACGAAGTAATTAACTTAATTCATTTGTGGTTAATTAAATTAATCAGAGACGGTATGGTTGAATAATCTTGCTTTGAATAATTGAATGATAAAGTATGCCTTAGATTTGATGATGTCTCTGGTATGCGATATGGAATGCTATGTGATATACTATGTTTGGGTTTTGACAGTGACACCCTGTATATAAAGTTTGAATTGTATCTCATTTGGATAACTTGGATTAAGATGACACTGGATTCGAAGAGACAGGAGTCGGGTATTAATTAATACCCGAAACCACTTCGATTCTATATAAATTGATATGTGGTGTCGATTGGTTGAAATGGGATAATCTGAACCTTTGAACTAAGTTAAAATACTTAGTATTTGAGTCGTGAAATAAGTGTTGAGCATAATAAGTAATGAACTCAGAGTGACGTACGAGTTACCCGGGTTTCCTTTTAAATTGGACTTAGTATTTTAAATTATATGGGTTTACTCATGCTGGTTTCCAGCCTGACCCGGGTGTTACTTTGATGTAATGCTCGGGTCAGACCGAGTATTACGGATTTTCAGGTAAGGACGTTCTGGAGCTCAGGGATGGCGAGCTGGATGGCAGGACGTATGGAGTGTTCCGCTGTGACTATTATTTCTGTTTATCTGAGATATATTTGATTTGTATATGCTCAGTGTTGTGTATGAGAGTAACTCTGATGTATTATAAATGTAAATTGACAGATATAGTATTCTTTGTAAACTGTTATTATTTGATATTATATTTTGATCCGCTGCGAATGTGAGAATCATTGGTGTGTTTCTGTTTCTTCTTCTTCTATCTTTTTCTTCTTTTCCTAACTATCTGGAATTTTCGGGATCGAAAATTCCGGGTCGTTACAGTTGGTATCAGAGCAAAGGTTAAGCGAGAACTTTGGCTCTGGTGGGTATACTCATATAGATAGGGTCAATAATACCCTAGAATGAGTTGAGTGTATATATATATGAGAGCGTACTTGTTATTTTCATATATAAAGATTTCAAATGATTTTTATATAAGATTATATTTGATATATAAAGCAATATTCCTTTTAATAAATATTAAGGTAATTGGTGTTAAATCATTGGAATCAAATAGAATAATGAGAATTAAGAGTTAATAGTAATACAACCAAATTGTAATCGAATAAAGATAAATATTGAAAAGGATCCAAACTGAAATTAAAATCCTGAATTTGTAAAAATGTTTTCAGAATAAAGATGATAATGAATTGGTTTCCTGATATGATAATCTTGGTTATTATCATAAATGGCTGTTGTATTTAATAATGGAATGTGATCTTATTTTAAAATAAGGAGTTGTTTGAAAACTTAAAAAGAGATCTGTCTTAAATTAAAAACCAAAGGTGGTTTAAATTTTTAAGTATAGCCTGGTGGGCTAAGAAATAAATATGTATACATAGTTACAAAGATTGTTTGAAATAAACTCTAAATGTTGAGTTTTAAATTTGGATGGGATGTGATACCCAAAGTGATAAGTTTTTGAACTTATAAAATTACTAATGTGAGATTTAAAGTTTGAAATGGGAATTCAAATTAGGTAAGGTTGTCTGGATTGAGTAAAATGGAATTTAACTTTAGGAAAGTTAAATAAGTTAATAAGCAACCTGAATTGAAATTTCAAGATGAAATTGGGAGTTTGAGTAATCTCAAAATGGGTTTGAGATCCGAAAATTTGGAATAGATGGATGATTTAAAATAAATTGGATGATATCATCCTATTGTTATTAATAATCTTTAAGTTGTGAATTGGTTTGTTTAATTGAATGAGAAATGAAGTGCGGTAATATATCCCTTATTGTGATAAATAGGGAAATTAAACTTTAATTTGAAATTAAAGATATGGAATTATTTTGAACTGGAAATTTGAATAATTGAATTTAAATTTGTTTAAAAACTGGTTTTAAACTGGGAAATAAAATTGGGTAATAAATTGAATTTTTAAGATAAAATTGTTTGAACTCTTATTTGAACATTGAAATAAGTTAAGTAAAGATAACTTAAAATGGAATTTTGAGAATTGGACTCAGAATTAAATTGTTTAAAGATTTAGATTAAAAATATAAAAATAAAGGTTAATTTGATTTAAGGGGTTAAATCAACTTTGGAAAATTTAACTCGAATTTATATAATTCAAGATGGTTTAAAATTTAGATTTAAATTAAATTAGTTCAAACTGAATTTGAATTGAATTAATGGGAATTGTGATTTATGATGGATAAGTATAAAATTCAAATGGGAAATTTGAATTGGATTAATTTGAAATAAAATTGAAGTTATTCAAATTTGGATTGAGTCAATTTAAATGAAAGTGGGAATTTAAGTTGAATTGATGGAAATGGAGATGGGGTATTAAACAGTTGACTCTGGACTATTTTCAAAATAAATTGTTTTAATATAAATCTGTTTTTCCCAACTATTTACTACAACTTTTCTTTTTAAACCTAAAGCTATCTTAAGCTTGTTTTACAATTACTTTTGGAACTATTTAACCATTTTACAACTGATTTATAAACTGATTACTGTTTTCAACTGTTTTATAAATAATTACTATTTTTCAACTATCTTACAACTACTTAACTATTTTACAATCTATTTTTCAGTTAGTAATTATTTTTCAACTACTTATCTATTTTAAAAAAAAAATTCAAGCTATATTTCTAAATTTAAGCTGGTCGGAGATCCAACTGTTATTGATTAAATACCCAACTGAGATAAGAATTGAAGTGATAATCCGAATGGGGATTAAGGCAAATGTGAATAAGTGAATAAAATCAAAGTGAATGTGAATAGAGAAAAATTGATTGGACTGATAACCAATGAAGATAAATACGTAGGATGTACGTATATTATTCTATTCGCATAGTGATTTGATCCAGATTCGAGCACAGAATTTCGAGATAGTAGTATCGATCCGAGTTGGGATTTTTCGCTCGATTTTCAACGGCGAACCTGGATATGGATTTTTGATTGGTTCTGGATATTCTCTATCATAGTTGTGACTATGCAAGGAGAATGGCGGTTTCTGATCAAGAAACCAGATCTGAGTCCGCACTAGGAAGTCGGGTGGACAATACTAGTTCGGAAGTGAAATTGTGTGATCGAGTGAGCGATCAGATTGGTAGAGCGTACAGATGGTATGTGTACATCGTACGGATTTGAGTGTTATTGATATCGGGAATTTTGAATAAGAAATGTGAAATGGTTCTTTTGAAAAGGTGGAAATTTGATTTTGAAGTTGTAGATAAAAGGTTATAAGATGATTTTTGAAATGGAAAATATATTTGTGAATATATGAGGAACTAAAATAAAATAAATTTAAAATCTATATTTCTATGGTAGAAATTAACTTTATGGAAATAAAGTGGAAATTGAATATTTTTCTGAGTTAAAGTTTACTTTATAATAAAAGTAAGAAATTTGGCAAGTGACTTTATAAAGTAATCAAATTCGAATATTTGATTAGGAATAAACAAAGTTACATATCTTTGTTATATATGATAAAACTCCCTTTATTGAATCCATTGCCAGAAGAAAAGGGTTTTTGAAAGTTTTGAAGTATACAAAGGAAACTTATATAAGTATAAAGTGATTTAAAGATTTCCCAAGAAAATTATATATATGGATATATATATATATATAAAAGATTTTATGGAAATGGTTTTGAGAAAAAGGTTTTGGGAACCTTTGGATTTGGAAAAGGCTTTTGATTTTTGGATAAAATCAATATTGGGATTTGGGAAAGCCTGATTTGTGAATTATCGATTTTGAGAATCGATTTTGTGTAAAAGCATTTATATGAGATTCATACTAGGTGTATGATTTGGAAAATACTATATGTGTATAGTATAAAGTGTTTTGAGATTTGCTTTGGGGAAAAAGGCGCTCCCTTGAAATGAGCTTCTCAGGAGTGCCACTGGGTGGTACTGCCTTGAGCCTCTAAGGGGGAGGTTCTAAAGTTGATCCTGTGAGGAGTCCGGACAAAACTAGTTCCTGAGGATTATGAGTAGTGTACCATAGCGAAAGTCGTGTGTGCCGCTGAGAGCCAGCAGTCTGCATTTGATTTTATATCGGTAGACTGTGACACTATGGTAACATAGCGAAAGTCGTGTGTGCCGCTGAGAGCCAACAGTCTATGTTTGATTTTACATCGGTAGACTGCGACCTATGTAGGAGTGGAGAAGTTTCATTTCGACAGCGTAATCGTGAGGCCGCTGAGAGCCTGCAGTTACATGGACTTTTGCTGCGACGGCAACGTAACCCTAGATGTAACTGCGATCTGTCGTGGGTTCTATGGTGTAATCAGTTACATGGACTTTTGCTGCGACGGCAACGTAACCCAGGATGTAACTGTGACCATGGATGGGTGTGATGATTTCCAGAGCATTCTCACCAAAGATATTTCCTCTATTTTCAAAACTGTTTCTATATTTTCAATAAAATTATTTTTCAAAGTATTTTCACTAGGTGTTGGAAACGAGTTTACCAAGTACTTATAGATTTTCAGTCCTACGCCTGATCAACGTATGACCGAATTTCTATGAGAACAAGGATGGACTTGTTGAAACATCGAGTTATAAAAGTATTTGCATAAATACTATTTTAGTAATATTATCTAGATTTTTATTAATTAGTTTAAAGATGATCAAAGAAAATTTATTTGATTTTAAGCATTTTAATAACTCTAGCTTCGTTTCTTTTCGAGGACGAAAAGTTCTAAAGGGGGGAAGAATGTGATGACCCAGATTTTTAGCGATTGTTAATTAGAAATTAATGGAATTAAATCATTGAAATATTGATATTGATTAGTCAAACAAATAAATATATTGTTTTAAATACTTTAGATAAATGTTTTAAGTTGTTTTAAAAGCTTATTCTAACTTTGGTTTGGATTTTATAATTATTAATAAAAATATAATTTCTTTTATGAATCGTTTCAAATTTATAAATGTGTAATTTATTTTAAATGATATCATAAGGAAAAATATAAAAGTATTCATATAGGAATACAATACGGTAATACGAGTAAAAGTTTACATAAGTGAATTTTATAGTTTGTAAATAATAAAACAAGTATACCAAATAATCAAACAATATATTAAAAACAACATTCATTTCATTCTATTATCAAATCAGTAACATATGTTGTAAAATACATAAGAAGATTCCCAGCTTCAAATATATACCTGTATAGCCAATTGAACAAAGAATCAAAGGCAAGTAAGAACTAAGTAAGCATGAAAACAAATAATGATTCGAATATGGGAAAGCATGCAGACCTAAGTATAATAAGATTTAAAAGCAAAATAAAATTTTATATGCATGAAGCTTGTAGATTAAGCCAGGCAAATAGAAAAGAAAATATAAGATATGTGTAAAATGAGACATAAAGTACAATAGCATTCAATGCTCTCATTTATTAGCAGCATACAAAGTCATTTCGAGTGTATAAAATGTGATTTTCAGCCTCCATATATATAAAAATCTCTGACCCAAAACAAGAAAATCTTGTACTAACCAAATTATCAACCTGGACTTTGTTCTGCATATATACAATCCTCTTACACTATTTTCGTGAATCCAAATTTAGCTTACCAGAGAAGAAAATAAATAAACATTAAGGCCTTACAACTGAAGTTAATCAACAACTCAAATTTATCAATCCAACTTAAGCAAAGCAGAAGATTAAAATGAGGATCAGGCATATACTTTCTTTCCAAAACCTAGAAATCTGCTCTCTGTTCAACAATTTGTTTACAGGTGAGTAATATCACAACTTTAAAAAAAAAAGTTTAAGTATATATTTAGTTGGATGTTCATCTCTGATTCATGTGATTGAAACCATGATAAGAAATACATTGTGTGTATGTAGATGGTTGCATGAATATCTGGGAAAGTGATATGCTCTGTTCTTAGTTCTACAGACTAAAATATGTTCAAGGGAAATCAAGTTCTTCTTCTCTGATAATTTTTAGCACATGGTGTTTAAAGAAAATCTGATGGTGATGGCGTAATATAAATTTTAAAAATGTTGACAAATAGTATTATCAAGAAATTATCTGGTAAAGTGAATATCACAGTAAAATGATAATATATCAGAAAAATTAGATGTGTCAATTACGAGTTTCACTTATATAATCTTATTCGTCTTGTAAAACTATGAATTTTGGAAATCATATCAAGATTTTTAAGTAAGTTTCTAGGTAGGAAATCCTAGTTGATCAGAATCTGGGTATTGGTCAATTGTCGATGATCAAAGGTGCTGGAAGTGTCGAGCTTGATGCTGAAGCGGGCTTATAGGTCGAGGAGCTTGGCAAAAATGGTAGTTCAAATTCTCTGACGTTGTGGTGGAGGGGCGGAAGAGATTTAGGGTTTGAGTGGTGGTTTGAGATGAGGTTGGGTTCGAGTCGATTTCTCCGACTATGGTGTATCGGGATTAGTAAGGGTGGGTGGAACAGCAGCGTGGGTCGACGACGAGTCTCTAGACAGGAGGTCGAGATTCCTGGTGATCGGTGGAGGCGTCGCGAGGCGGTTCTTAGTGATCGACCTTGTCCCTGATTTTGTTCGAACTGTTCGTTTTTGTGTGCCTTCGAATTTCTTTCTTCTTAGTGGTCAGATGTTTTGCGGTGGTCATGGGCGACTTGTCGGAGGCGAACGTGGAGGCCGGATCATCGTGGATGGTCGGTGCAGGTGTACGATATGTCAGTGTATCAGTTTGTCTTGTGAGTGATCTTCTCGGGTTTAAGCTCGAGTTAAATCTGGTTAGTCTCGAGTGATACTGCGAGTGTGTTTGCAGGGTGATCGTGTATCAGATTTAAGTTTTAACAGTTCGAATTTTTATTAAGTGATGAAGAAAAAAAACTGATGACGGGGAAAGGATGAGGAGACTCGAGTATTTGTTCGAGTAAATAGTAGATTGGCTCGAGTTCCTTGATATGTTAACAAATTTTTAAGCAAACTTGATCGAGTATAAACAAGTTATCAATCATTTCAATTTAAAATAATTAAGGGTTGGAATCTATTGAGGATGAGAATAGAATTACTATGAGTTTAAGAATTTCAATATTTATAACCCTTAAAAGGTTTATTTTAAATAAACGGGATAACGTAATTAAATAGGTTTAAGGAAAATTATTTAATTAAAGTATTAAAAAAAATTAGTGGAATTAATTAAAGGTAAATCACTTAATGCAGTCAATATAGTATAATTACTTTATAAAAGTAATTAATGAATATTTAATGAGCATAAGTAATTTAAGGATCATTAACGAGTGATTTAAAGGAAATAAGTCCATGGAAACTAATTAAAGGAATTTAATTAGTTTAGTAAGTATTAAAATGATCGCTGGTGAAAATGATTAAGTACTTAATGAAATTAATTAAGTGGCTACTTAGTATAAGAAATTAATGGAAAATTACTTAATAAAGAGGATGATTAAGGATAATTAATTTCTGAAATTAATGAAAGGCTAATTGCTTAATGTAATTTACGAGTAATTAATCAAGGATGACTAATTGAGACGGATAATTAAGGGATCATTAATTAATTGGGTTGTAATTAACTAATGTTAAGGATTTTAAAGAAAACGAAGTAATTAACTTAATTCATTTGTGGTTAATTAAATTAATCAGAGACGGTATGGTTGAATAATCTTGCTTTGAATAATTGAATGATAAAGTATGCCTTAGATTTGATGATGTCTCTGGTATGCGATATGGAATGCTATGTGATATACTATGTTTGGGTTTTGACAGTGACACCCTGTATTTAAAGTTTGAATTGTATCTCATTTGGATAACTTGGATTAAGATGACACTGGATTCGAAGAGACAGGAGTCGGGTATTAATTAATACCCGAAACCACTTCGATTCTATATAAATTGATATGTGGTGTCGATTGGTTGAAATGGGATAATCTGAACCTTTGAACTAAGTTAAAATACTTAGTATTTGAGTCGTGAAATAAGTGTTGAGCATAATAAGTAATGAACTCAGAGTGACGTACGAGTTACCCGGGTTTCCTTTTAAATTGGACTTAGTATTTTAAATTATATGGGTTTACTCACGCTGGTTTCCAGCCTGACCCGGGTGTTACTTTGATGTAATGCTCGGGTCAGACCGAGTATTACGGATTTTCAGGTAAGGACGTTCTGGAGCTCAGGGATGGCGAACTGGATGGCAGGACGTATGGAGTGTTCCGCTGTGACTATTATTTCTGTTTATCTGAGATATATTTGATTTGTATATGCTCAGTGTTGTGTATGAGAGTAACTCTGATGTATTATAAATGTAAATTGACAGATATAGTATTCTTTGTAAACTGTTATTATTTGATATTATATTTTGATCCGCTGCGAATGTGAGAATCATTGGTGTGTTTCTATTTCTTCTTCTTCTATCTTTTTCTTCTTTTCCTAACTATCTGGAATTTTCGGGATCGAAAATTCCGGGTCGTTACAATTGCATTGAATTGTTGTTTTCTATCTAACTCTGCTGATAGATATAGTTTGCTGCTTATGAAGTTCGTATTTTCTAGTTATTTGTTGGACAACTAGATATTGGCAGCTTTGCGAATTGTGATTTGTGCTTTCTAATCATCTTTGTTGATAATTAGATTTTGTTGTTTTCTAATTATCGTATTGATAATTAGATATTGTTGTTTTATGATTTTTGTATTTTAATTATCTTGTTGATAATTGAATATTGCTCATAAATTGTGTTTATCCAGTTTCGCTGCTTTCTGACTATCTATTGATAGTTAGATTTTGTTGAAAATTTGTGAATCTCTTCTATTAGAATTAAAAGATTACTTTGGCATTTGAATTCTTGACTTTTATTTTTCTAGCTTAACCAGTTTGTATTAGAAGAATAATAGTGGTTGACGACCTTAATTATTAAAATTGCGGGGACGCAATTTTTATAAGGAGGGGAGTCTGTAACAACCCGAGATTTTGTAAATGTTAGATATCGTCGTTAGACGATTATAATTGCCAATAGATTGATATTGGAAATTTAATCGATTTGGAATTCTTTTAAACAAATGATAGAAGTGGGCTTTATATTTGGAATCTAGCCCACATTTGCATTGATCAGAGGCCGTTCTCTTTAGTTGATTCAAGTACCAATCCCCCTTCTCATTTTGATTGATTCATAACCCTAGTCCAAAAGAAATCAAACGAAAAGAAAAATGGTGGCAGCTCTTTTCCTTTCTCAATTCGGTCCTTCTTGCGCATCAAAAGAAATAGCAGCTGGGTTTCGATTTCGACGTCGCTCAATTCTTAGTGGCCTCGGCTTCGACTCTGGCTGTCGATCGTTTATGCTCGTCAAATCAAAGTGAGTAAATTGATTTACTCACATCTAATTCGTGCTTAGCTTGATGCTCGGTAGTTTAATTTGGTTTTGTTGTTGATGATTTCTTTGATGTTTGTAACGACCACGACTTTCTCTCCACAGAAAGTCGTATCGCTAATAAGAAAGAAAGGGATAGAAAAGAGAAAGAAGAGAAAGAAAGAACTAAACAATATCAGAATCTCACAGCGGAACGAAACAAAATATAATATATCATATAACTATTACATAGTCTTTACATAATCAGAGTTACACAACTTATACAACAAAATAGACAGTTATAATTTCTGTCTATTATACAACTCAAGATACAATTCAAACAAAAGACTCAGATCAACCAACACAGCGGAATACTATCTATCTACGAATGCTGAAGCCTCCTGCTCCATATCTCCTCCATAGATTCGTCAAAGCTAACCTGAATCCCTTGGATACTCGTAAAAATTTGAGTACCCAAGAGTTTAATAAAACAGAAAATAAACACTTGGGTCAGACATGGGTCTGGTGTGAGTAAACGGGTTAAAGTTGCTTAACTTTAAAAACCTTTGAAACAAAAGGTATCACGTAAGACTTCCCGCACATAAACACGGAAAAGTTTTTACCTTACTCTAACCAAAACCTTTGATAGGAAATCCGGTTATATTATAATAGGGTCTAGGGTTTTCAAGTAAAATACAGAAATAGCTGGAATGCTTACATCTCACGTTCCAACATAGTTGGGCATAACTAAATCGTACGGCACTTATTGGAGTTTGGATTCCATACAATGGCAGGGCTACTGGGGTACCGCCCGTCACAGTACGTGGCCTAGATCACCGTACCGAGGAGTACGCCCGCTCCCCTCCAACACAAAGCCGGAACCATCCCTTACTGGATAATTCCGAATAAAATCACCCCACGGTCGTGATCATTCAACCGCACCACTAAGCCGAAAATAGAAAGGGACATCTAGACAGGGATGACCATACTCTCAGTGGGTGCTACCCACGAAGCCTTGCTGCACCTCCCCTGTTTTAGCCATTCCCGATTGATGAGGCTTGAGGCTACGATTACCTTTAATCAGAACACATCACTTAGAATGCTCATCGTCCACCTGACGATGTGCTGAAAGCATTCAATCCATACAAGTTCGTTCCGGGTTCGAACGAAACCGAAGGCATTATCTCGTTACACTCGTTTTGGAATCACCCTCAGAGTTAACGACAATAACCCTTGCACTCTGAATCTTCATCTTCACTTGAGATTCACGGCCTATCGTTAATTTGGATCGATGTGGTATTCGGATGTCCAAATCTGGAAACCCGATCCCGGTCTCATCGAAATCCAAAACGTATCTTTTAAGGCCAAGTTGTTTTAAGGTTAAAACAATTCAATTCTTATCTATATACACAGAGATAGATAATTAACAATATCACATTAGATAATTCATATTATCAACCAAACAGATAATTCACATTATCATTATACTTTAACCAAAGCAATTGATATTACACAACATCACTCATCTCATATCTGAGATCTCAACCATTCAAGGTAATTAATATCATCCATTCCTATATAAGCAATGATCTATACCATCTCTAATTAATTTAAAGTGAATTAAATTAACTACTTCATTTTTAATTAATTTAAAATAAATTAAATTAATTAATTCATCATTATAAATCTTACTTATATAATCATTAATTAATTACAAATAATTTAATTAATCATTCTCTAATTGTCTACTTTAATTAATCACCTTGATTAATCATTCTTTAATTACATTTAAGTAATTATCTTTAATTAATTCACAAATTAATTATTCTTAACCAAATATAGTAATTAACCTTTAATTACTTTATAAACCAATTAACTATAATTAATTACATTAATCCTTAATTAATTACATTAATCCTTAATTAATTACATTAATTAATTATTCTTTAATTACTTATTATTGATTAATTAATCTAAATTAATCAATCCTTAATTACATCATTAACTATATTTAATTAATGATTTCTTAATTACTTCTTTATTTAATTACTCCATTTAATTTAATTACTTTATTTAAATTAATTATGTTTACTAATCACTCTTGATTAACTACCCTTAGTAATTAACTACCTTTAATTACTTACATAAATTAATTACTTACCCTTAATTAATTATCTTTAATTAATCCCTTGATTAATTACAAAAAGTAATTAAACTCAAATTACTTCCATTCATAAATCATTTACCATTAATTACTTCCAGTAATTATCATTAATTACTTAACTAAGTAATTACAGTCCATTAATTAATCACATTAATTAATTAGTCTTAATTAATCTTATTTATTAATTAACTTTAATTAATCACATTAATTAATTAACTATTTAATTAACCCTTAATTACCTTTCCTTAATTTCTTTCATAAGTAATTATCTTAAAATAATTAAACCAATTAATTACCTTAATTAGTTATTCCTAATCACTAGTTAATGATCTCATCATTAACTACCCATTGACTTCCCATTAATTAATTACCATAAGTAATTTAATTAATCTCATCATTTATTTATTAAGTGATTAATCTTTTAATTAATCTTACTAATTAGTTACCCTTAATTAATCACAACTTAAATTAAATTTAAAGATAAATTCTTTATCTTTATTAAATTCTTAATTACATCATTAAATTTCCATTTGAAAATATTTTTGAAAATTTATTTTATAATTGAAAGATTTGAAAACATTTTATAAATCAATTATATAATTGAAATTATATAATTTTCTTTAACCCAAAACAATTTAAACATTAAATTTTAAAACTTAAATAAACATTCATTTAAAAACATTTTCACTTTAAATTTACTTTAAAATTTAGTTAAACATTTTCTTTACTAACAATGCTTGATTTTCTTTTAAAATTTAAACCTGGTAACTAAAATTCTCTTCACAACTTAAAATTAGTTAAATTTTAAAAATCCCGAGCCACCCAAACAAAAACCCCGAGCAGCACTCACAAAAACACCGAGCAGCCCACGAACATACTCAACTTTGAGAAAATCGCCTTCAACCCCGAGCCTGACCCGAGTATTTCCCTTCTTCCCCAAACTCCCCTAACAACCCCAAATATCACGTACACACGTGCACGTGCACGTTGAACTACTCAACTCCGACCATCTCTCCGATCATTGCCAAACTGCCCACGACCTCGACAATCAATACGTCCACCCATATAACTGAATTCGATAGCAAATCAAATTCGAACCAAACGAGAAACGCCTGGAACCCACCCTGATCGATAAAAACTCACGCCGACGACGATCTCGTCCACCGAAACTCTTGTCCTTCCGACCATAGCAACGCCTCGACTTCCAGCTTCGTTCCCGACTCACGCGATCACCTCCGATGCTCCATAGCCAACGCCATCACCTTGCAAACACTCTCGACTAAAACACACAACAAAACCCTAAATTGAACTCGCGTGGCCACCACCATCATCAGGAAATTTTTCCCTTATTTTTCCTGGAACCTCCAACATGCAAGCTTCCACCATAAACAATCACGACTTCTCCATCACCTCCGATCAACAGGAATTTACAAATAGCCCAAAATCGATCAACTTAGCATATCTCGAATTATACCAAACTAAAAATTATGTTTTGATTCCTAAAATTCATCTTATTGCAATATGAATCTGCTTATGTGATCAAATCATAAAATTAAAATGATTGATTTATTTGATCTTAAAAGTTTTCACAGTAAAAACTTATTTTTGGAATATTTACTGAATAATTCTACTTGAAACAAATTTTAAAAATAAAATTACATTCTTACTGACATTTTCTCTTTAATAATCATAGCCCGAAAAGAATTGGAATAAGTGATATTGATTTTTATTTGGATTTGTTAGTCTGTTACATCAAACAGAGACAAACACATTCATCTACTTCAACATGCACAGATATACATTTATATATATATATATATATATAGCACACCATCATCCATGCAAACATAATTATAACATTACTTCACTAATTCTTCTCATGAATCAAAGCATACAACCTGATTTAAGTTTTAAGCAAAATGTTTACTTACTAGAAAATGTTGAATAGAGGAACAACATATTCACATACATAGATATTTCCAGTCTCATCTTTATATAGATATGCATACATTCATATCCAATACATAAAACATTTTAAACTATATTACTGCTATATTTATCACTGATAACAATTATAAGATCAAGTTAAAAAAAACTGTTTTTAAAATAAAATTTACTCACCAGTTTACAGAGCTTCCAGACTATTTGAAAAGCTTTTAATTTTAAAACTGAAATGCCTCTGGATACTTTTAAACTGAGATGCCCTTGATCTTTAAAAACTTTAAACTTGAATTTGTTACAGAATCTTGCATGTATGCTTTAACTTGCTTCCAGACTTTGAAAAATGCAGGCTGGAGACTTGATTTTGGAATGAATTACAGGGATTGATTTGCTGGATTTTGAAGAATTTAGTTACAGGCTTTTGAATCTTTTAAATTTTGAAAATGAGTTACAGATCTTTGTTTTTGGTTTGAGGAGTTGATTTCTACTTTGTTTTGAGAATTTAGTTTGAGGAATTTGTTACAGGCTTTTGAAGAAGTGATTTGCAGGTTTGAAGAAGAAACATTTTAGAGGATATTGATTAAAGATTGGTTTTTGAAATGAAGATGATTACTGATTTATTTTGAACATGATTTCTGAATTTTGGTTTTGAAGAGTTGTTCTCAGATTTGTTTTTACGTAGCTTTTGATTTAGAAAAGAAAAAGAATGGAAGGGAAGAAGGAATTTGTTTATATAAGCTGAAGTGTTTTTAAAAATAAATAAAATAAAAAGAAAAAATTTAAATTAACAAATGCCATTTGTCCTATAATACAACATTTGTCATATTGACATGCTTATAAATTAACTCATGTCACTTAAAGTAATTATAATTTGTAATTAAATGTTAATATAAGATTAGTGTAAACTTAAGCTTAATTAATTAGTTAATATGTACTTGTTTATATGTAGATAAATTTTAAAATAAATAAACCAATTATATTTATAAATAAAAGTTTATACCAATATTTAAAAATCCAAAACAATTTAAATATCTATCTTTGAATTTCAAAACTTTAAATTTAAATTCAAATCAAATTCTAAAATTCAATTTAAAATCAAGTTATATACATACATATATAACTACCCAAGTTCAATTTGAAATAATAATTCTATTTCTAAAAAAATCTATTTGTAAAAACAATACATTGTTAATATTATTTGAAAATAACATATTTATCAATTTTAAATAATTATAATAGAAGTTATCCCTTAATATAAATTACTTATTTTACTTATCTTACCAAATGAATTAATGTTTCATTTGTAAAATTGTATTTAAAACTTATATATATTATTCAAATCATATTTAGCAAGCTATATTCAAAAATAAAATAAAACAAACCTTTTTGTTAATTCATTTCTATTTTAAACTTAAGCTAAAATAAATTTAAACAATTAACATTTATCTTGAGTATTTAAAAACCATATAATTTATTTATTATATAACTTTTGAAAAGCTTTATATTAAATTTAATCAAAATTCCCAAATTACCAAAATATATTAGAATTTGAAAATTATGTTTTTATTTGTTAAATTCAATCCAAAGCTTTCCTATTTACAATATATACAATTATATATATTCATTATAAATAGAAAACAATTTAATTAGATTTTAAAAGATAAATATTTACCAATCATATACTTATTAAAAGAAGTTTATTAAACCAATTTAAATCTTTATTAACAAAGATTATTAAATCAATTTGATTTTTAAACAGATTATCAAATTGATATTGCCCAAAATTTCCGGGATATCACATTCCTCCCCTCTTAAAATAATTTCGTCCCCGAAATTAAAAACAAAGGTAATTTAATAATCTCATTAAAGATTTAAAATTTTAAATCACAAGTATACTTTATCAACCATAGGCTAACAACCATAACAACCAATCATC
The DNA here is from genome assembly GCA_030737815.1 of Allium fistulosum. Taxonomy (NCBI): domain Eukaryota; kingdom Viridiplantae; phylum Streptophyta; class Magnoliopsida; order Asparagales; family Amaryllidaceae; genus Allium; species Allium fistulosum. The sequence goes on from CM060907.1 coordinate 861,482,587, forward strand.
CAAACAAACAATTCTAACTATCCAGACAAAATTCTGGATAGAATTTCCTCGAGTTTCCCCAAAAATATATATATATATATACCGGAATACTCGCTCTACAAACAATCTAAACTAGGAAGCTACAGAGCTCCTACTCATCTAGATCTATACAACTAAATAGAATATCAGACTACAGACGAGTCTGACTCACAACCACATCTCCCTGAACTGCTGGTTCCAAAGCCAGAGATAGATTAAACTCGTACTTTCTCATAGATATGGAAACACAATGAATCCAGTTATCCAAACTGACCATTCAACCCTGTAGATCAAGCTCTTATCCAAATCAGAACACAGAAGAGATCCAAAATACCTCAGAGCTGACTTCCTAGACTTACCCAAATCTTATAGCTCCTTTGATCGGAGAAAACTTATCCAAAATCAAATCTCCGTCTTCGAAATCCAAATTCCTTCGTCTCTTATCCACAAAATTCTTCAGACGATCTTGGGCTTCCTACAACCCTCTTGATCAGCTCAACCTTCGCTGATACCTCTAGAAACGAACTAGATCAAAAACAACCCAACAAAATGATCTCCTCAAGATCAACTAACAATCAAGAACAAACTCTACTCCTCAGACAACAGAAGATTAAACTTACTCCTTCAATCCAGAAAGGACAAACAAGAGCACTCGCCAAACTGCTTTCGCTGCACAACTCTGATCTGGAGCAGAAGAAATGCTGATGAAGAACACGAGCACAAACTGGATAACACATCCCGGAATATGATTCCACAGATCCAAAAAGAAAACTCAGATACGCCATCAAAACCGGAGCTGCTTCACCAAACTCCCTCTCAAGGAATCAATCTTCAACAAGCTGAACCACCCGTTCCACTCCTGGGATCCTAATCGATAAGAAAACTCAACTTCCAGCTGCGGACAAACTTCAAACTTCCCTGAAGACATTCAGAAAAATTCTGATAACCCAAGAGAACACTCAGCAATCGCAAGTCACTTTTGCGATCAACCCAACCTAATTCCAAACAGACTGTTCTCTCTTTTACCAATCAGAACAGCTTACACTTATCTATTCAATCCACCGAAGAAATGGATTCACTTTGCTACTTCTGAATTCCACCACAAGAGAAACTGCTCAGCCAGAAAAACTTCCTGCCAACGCACAATACTCCGAGCTGCACTGCTGCCACAGATGCCAAAGATTTCCTAACCAAAGCTCTTCGAGAAACTCGAACCTCAAACCAAACAGAAACATCCTGCTGAACTCAGCCACAACACCGAAGCAGACATACTTCCTTAACTCGCTCCAAAGGAAAACATTTTGGAGACATCCATAGTTACTGCGTCTCATCACACAGCTACAATCCTGAGATACCATCACACACACCTGCCTAACCGACAGATCCAATTCTACTCACCCAACTTCAAAGATGGACTCCGAACCTTTACAAGTTTCCTTCAGAGATTGATGAAATCCTTCATCACAGCAAAGCTTACTCGAGACGGTATTAGGTCTACAGTCTCGTCAGATACTTCCAACCTCAATACTCAAACTCCTATTATTGGTAGTTGTGTTTCACACACCACTACCCTATCTACCTTTAGAACTAATATTGGAAAACCCGAATAGGTAACCCAACAAATAGGTAGAATAAATATATATAGTTATATAAAAATTACAAATACGCTCTCTCAAGATAGACACCACTCCAGAGCCTAGGTATTCACTCAACCTATAGCTCTGATACCACTGTAACGACCACGACTTTCTCTACACAGAAAGTAGTATCGCTAATAAGAAAGAAAGGGATAGAAAAGAGAAAGAAGAGAAAGAAAGAACTAAACAATATCAGAATCTCACAGCGGAACGAAACAAAATATAATATATCACATAACTATTACATAGTCTTTACATAATCAGAGTTACACAACTTATACAACAAAATAGACAGTTATAATTTCTGTCTATTATACAACTCAAGATACAATTCAAACAAAAGACTCAGATCAACCAACACAGCGGAATACTATCTATCTACGAATGATGAAGCCTCCTGCTCCATATCTCCTCCATAGATTCGTCAAAGCTAACCTGAATCCCTTGGCTACTCGTAAAAATTTGAGTACCCAAGAGTTTAATAAAACAGAAAATAAACACTTGGGTCAGACATGGGTCTGGTGTGAGTAAATGGGTTAAGGTTGCTTAACTTTAAAAACCTTTGAAACAAAAGGTATCACGTAAGACTTCCCGCACATAAACACGGAAAAGTTTTTACCTTACGCTAACCAAAACCTTTGATAGGAAATCCGGTTATATTATAATAGGGTCTAGGGTTTTCAAGTAAAATACAGAAATAGCTGGAATGCTTACATCTCACGTTCCAACATAGTTGGGCACAACTAAATCGTACGGCACTTATTGGAGTTTGGATTCCATACAATGGCAGGGCTACTGGGGTACCGCCCATCACAGTACGTGGCCTAGATCTCCGTACCGAGGAGTACGCCCGCTCCCCTGCAACACAAAGCCGGAACCATCCCTTACTGGATAATTCCGAATAAAATCACCCCACGGTTGTGATCATTCAACCGCACCACTAAGCCGAAAATAGAAAGGGACATCTAGACAGGGATGACCTTACTCTCAGTGGGTGCTACCTACGAAGCCTTGCTGCACCTCCCCTGTTTTAGCCATTCCCGGTTGATGAGGCTTGAGGCTACGATTACCTTTAATCAGAACACATCACTTAGAATGCTCACCGTCCACCTGACGATGTGCTGAAAGCATTCAATCCATACAAGTTCGTTCCGGGTTCGAACGAAACCGAAGGCATTATCTCGTTACACTCGTTTTGGAATCACCCTCAGAGTTAACGACAATAACCCTTGCACTCTGAATCTTCATCTTCACTTGAGATTCACGACCTATCGTTAATTTGGATCGATGTGGTATTCGGATGTCCAAATCTGGAAACCCGATCCCGGTCTCATCGAAATCCAAAACGTATCTTTTAAGGCCAAGTTGTTTTAAGGTTAAAACAATTCAATTCTTATCTATATACACAGAGATAGATAATTAACAATATCACATTAGATAATTCATATTATCAACCAAACAGATAATTCACATTATCATTATACTTTAACCAAAGCAATTGATATTACACAACATCACTCATCTCATATCTGAGATCTCAACCATTCAGGGTAATTAATATCATCCATTCTTATATAAGCAATGATCTATACCATCTCTAATTAATTTAAAGTGAATTAAATTAACTACTTCATTTTTAATTAATTTAAAATAAATTAAATTAATTACTTCATCATTATAAATCTTACTTATATAATCATTAATTAATTATAAATAATTTAATTAATCATTCTCTAATTGTCTACTTTAATTAATCACCTTGATTAATCATTCTTTAATTACATTTAAGTAATTATCTTTAATTAATTCACAAATTAATTATTCTTAACCAAATATAGTAATTAACCTTTAATTACTTTATAAACCAATTAACTATAATTAATTACATTAATCCTTAATTAATTACATTAATTAATTATTCTTTAATTACTTATTATTGATTAATTAATCTAAATTAATCAATCCTTAATTACATCATTAACTATATTTAATTAATGATTTCTTAATTACTTCTTTATTTAATTACTCCATTTAATTTAATTACTTTATTTAAATTAATTATGTTTACTAATCACTCTTGATTAACTACCCTTAGTAATTAACTACATTTAATTACTTACATAAATTAATTACTTACCCTTAATTAATTATCTTTAATTAATCCCTTGATTAATTACAAAAAGTAATTAAACTCAAATTACTTCCATTCATAAATCATTTACCATTAATTACTTCCAGTAATTATCATTAATTACTTAACTAAGTAATTACAGTCCATTAATTAATCACATTAATTAATTAGTCTTAATTAATCTTATTTATTAATTAACTTTAATTAATCACATTAATTAATTAACTATTTAATTAACCCTTAATTACCTTTCCTTAATTTCTTCCATAAGTAATTATCTTAAAATAATTAAACCAATTAATTACCTTAATTAGTTATTCCTAATCACTAGTTAATGATCTCATCATTAACTACCCATTGACTTCCCATTAATTAATTACCATAAGTAATTTTAATTAATCTCATCATTTATTTATTAAGTGATTAATCTTTTAATTAATCTTACTAATTAGTTACCCTTAATTAATCATAACTTAAATTAAATTTAAAGATAAATTCTTTATCTTTATTAAATTCTTAATTACATCATTAAATTTCCATTTGAAAATATTTTTGAAAATTTATTTTATAATTGAAAGATTTGAAAACATTTTATAAATCAATTATATAATTGAAATTATATAATTTTCTTTAACCCAAAACAATTTAAACATTAAATTTTAAAACTTAAATAAACATTCATTTAAAAACATTTTCACTTTAAATTTACTTTAAAATTTAGTTAAACATTTTCTTTACTAACAATGCTTGATTTTCTTTTAAAATTTAAACCTGGTAACTAAAATTCTCTTCACAACTTAAAATTAGTTAAATTTCAAAAATCCCGAGCCACCCAAACAAAAACCCCGAGCAGCACTCACAAAAACACCGAGCAGCCCACGAACATACTCAACTTTGAGAAAATCGCCTTCAACCCCGAGCCTGACCCGAGTATTTCCCTTCTTCCCCAAACTCCCCTAACAACCCCAGATATCACGTACACACGTGCACGTGCACGTTGAACTACTCAACTCCGACCATCTCTTCGATCATTGCCAAACTACCCACGACCTCGACAATCAATACGTCCACCCATATAACTGAATTCGATAGCAAATCGAATTCGAACCAAATGAGAAATGCCTGGAACCCACCCTGATCGATAAAAACTCACGCCGACGACGATCTCGTCCACCGAAACTCTTGTCCTTCCGACCATAGCAACGCCTCGACTTCCAGCTTCGTTCCCCACTCACGCGATCACCTCCGATGCTCCATAGCCAACGCCATCACCTTGCAAACACTCTCGACTAAAACACACAACAAAACCCTAAATTGAACTCGCGTGGCCACCACCATCATCAGGAAATTTTTCCCTTATTTTTCCTGGAACCTCCAACATGCAAGCTTCCACCATAAACAATCACGACTTCTCCATCACCTCCGATCAACAGGAATTTACAAATAGCCCAAAATCGATCAACTTAGCATATCTCGAATTATACCAAACTAAAAATTATGTTTTGATTCCTAAAATTCATCTTATTGCAATATGAATCTGCTTATGTGATCAAATCAGAAAATTAAAATGATCGATTTATCTGATCTTAAAAGTTTTCACAGTAAAAACTTATTTTTGGAATATTTACTGAATAATTCTACTTGAAACAAATTTTAAAAATAAAATTACATTCTTACTGACATTTTCTCTTTAATAATCATAGCCCGAAAAGAATTGGAATAAGTGATATTGATTTTTATTTGGATTTGTTATTCTGTTACATCAAACAGAGACAAACACATTCATCTACTTCAACATGCACAGATATACATTTATATATATATATAGCACACCATCATCCATGCAAACATAATTATAACATTACTTCACTAATTCTTCTCATGAATCAAAGCATACAACCTGATTTAAGTTTTAAGCAAAATGTTTACTTACTAGAAAATGTTGAACAGAGGAACAACATATTCACATACATAGATATTTCCAGTCTCATCTTTATATAGACATGCATACATTCATATCCAATACATAAAACATTTTAAACTATATTACTGCTATATTTATCACTGATAACAATTATAAGATCAGGTTAAAAAAAACTGTTTTTAAAATAAAATTTACTCACCAGTTTACAGAGCTTCCAGACTATTTGAAAAGCTTTTAATTTTAAAACTGAAATGCCTCTGGATACTTTTAAACTGAGATGCCCTTGATCTTTAAAAACTTTAAACTTGAATTTGTTACAGAATCTTGCATGTATGCTTTAACTTGCTTCCAGACTTTGAAAAATGCAGGCTGGAGACTTGATTTTGGAATGAATTATAGGGATTGATTTTCTGGATTTTGAAGAATTTAGTTACAGGCTTTTGAATCTTTTAAATTTTGAAAATGAGTTACAGATCTTTGTTTTTGGTTTGAGGAGTTGATTTCTACTTTGTTTTGAGAATTTAGTTTGTGGAATTTGTTACAGGCTTTTGAAGAAGTGATTTGCAGTTTTGAAGAAGAAACATTTTAGAGGATATTGATTAAAGATTGGTTTTTGAAATGAAGATGATTACTGATTTATTTTGAACATGATTTCTGAATTTTGGTTTTGAAGAGTTGTTCTCAGATTTGTTTTTACTTAGCTTTTGATTTAGAAAAGAAAAAGAATGGAAGGGAAGAAGGAATTTGTTTATATAAGCTGAAGTGTTTTTAAAAAGAAATAAAATAAAAAGAAAAAAACTAAATTAATAAATGCCATTTGTCCTATAATACAACATTTGTCATATTGACATGCTTATAAATTAACACATGTCACTTAAAGTAATTATAATTTGTAGTTAAATGTTAATATAATGTTAACGATCAAATGTGAGCGCTAACACCCAGTGTGTGTAATAAGATCGTGAAAGCACCACCCGTTGGTACGGGAACAGAATATATGCTGAAAATAGCAGAAAACGGTAAATGAACAACAGATTTATAGTGGTTCGACCCATAATTGAGCCTACGTCCACTTTATAGCCTTTTATTGCTGATTCGGTTACAATTTGATACAATATCCTTCGAAATACAATACAATTCGATCATGAAAGCACTCTTGACTACTAGCTCAATCTTCGACGATGAAACTCCATGAATCCGTGTTAGGTGTAAGGAATTTCTCTTGAAGCTTGTTGTAGCGTCTTGAATGCTTGAAGATCTTAGTTTGCTGAAGGAGAGAAGACTTTGACAGAGTAGCGGCGCTTGAAGAAATGAATGGCCAAAAGTCCCCTCCAAGTTGGAAGTGGTGGGGTATTTATAGGAGCTGATTTGGACTCTGGAAATCTTCCTAAGTTCTAAGTCGTAGCCGACTTAGGGTAGGTCGGTGATGAGTTAAGGGATTTAGTTAGGTCGGTGTCGAGTTAAGGGATGGATTGTTCTGGGCTCATCCTGTGGCTGTCTTCGACAAGTGTTAAGTCGTAGCCGACTTATCAGACAGGTAGTATAGGCATGGGCTCTGGACTTTAACCTCGTAGGCTTTTAAATCGTAAGACCCTTAAGTCGTAAGTCCTTAACTCGTACGCCCCTTAAGTCGTAAGACTTTAACTCATAAGCCTCTTAAGTCGTAAGACTTTAACTCGTAAGCCTCTTAAGTCGTAAGACCTTAACTCGCTGAGTTGTTAAATCCATGAGTCGTAGGCTGTTAAGTCGTAAGTTTCTTAAGTCTTTAGGAACTGGAGCTATAAGTCGTGAACGACTTAAGCTAAGTAACTCATTAGGTCGGAACCTTCTTAAGTCGTAGCCTTTAGGTCGCGACATTGCTAGGTCGCAGTCTTTAGGTCGCGACATTGCTAGGTCGCGCAGTTACCTTCAGTAGTTAGGTCGTAGACCCTCTTAGGTCGTAGCTCCATAACTCAGTAGGTCGTAAGTCGCTTGAGCCATAGGTCCTCTCAGTAGCTAAGTTGTAAGTCGTTGAGTCCTCTTAGGTTTTAGGCTTTCTAACTCGTGGGCTTCTTATAAGTCGTGGCACCTGACTTGTTCATTTCTTAACTCGTAGGTCGTTGCTGAAAGGGAGTTAACATTTGCCCCTCGAAGTATACGCCTTAAGTCGTAAGTCGTGTGCTTCGATTTCCTTAGCTCGCTTCTTGATGAGTGCGCTAGATCGTGACCGACTTAAGATAAGTCGTAAGTCGCGAACGACTTAGTATAAGTCGTAAGTCAGATGTGTCGATTCACCTTTCACTGTCCAAGGGCATAAATAGCTTAGGTCGTTCTTTCTTCTCCTTCACCTGTTTCATTTCGTCATTTGCAAGCATTCAAGTTCTTCTCAGACAAACTCAATTACTCGATCGCCAGGCATCTTCGATTTTGCATTGCGTAAGTGGATTCGATTGCTGTTCATTCCTCAATTATCACTCAATTACGAATCCCATTTTCACCATCGACCCCCTTTTTTTTCATGCCATACTTATCTGCAATTCTTGTTTCAATTGATTACTGATGGGTTTGAGACGGCCTGTCCTGGCTTTGGATAGTCGGTCAGAACAAGACGAAGGACAGCAGTATTTCAGCTTGATTGATTCATGGTTTTTGATGGAACGACATTAGACCGGGTTTATGGTGATTTTGGGATGATTAAGTGCGCTGAGGGAACGAGAGTCTTGGTTGGGGAGAAGACGAACGACTTAAGGCTTTCGCGTTCTGAATAGAAATCTTGGGACCTAAGTCCGGAATCATATACGACCTAAAGTAGGTCGTAGGTCGTTAACGACCTAAGACTTGACAATTTTTCATTGCCTTGAGATCTTTCTTATGTAGCACTCCTTAATAGACTGATGGCTTAACTTAACTCGTAGCCTGCCCCTTAGGTCGTGGACGAGTTAGCAGATGCATTGTTTCAAACTGAAGCTTCATATCTCTAAGTGTTATGGTTGATGACTCAAAGAATTAGATAACCAACGACTTAACTCATAGGAAATCTCCCTTAGGTCGTTGCCGAGTTAGCACTTAGGATTTAACTTGCGAGCACATCTGAATGACTAGGTCGTGGATGAGATAGCCCTTAACTCGTAACTCGTGAACCATCTGAATGATTTAATAACTTGAACTCCATGACTTCGAATTCTTGGGCTTGAATGATCTGACTCAAGAGAACATGCCTTGAACATCTTGACTCGCACAATACAACCTAAAAGTTCTGACCGATGATAGGTCGTTTAACGACTTAAGACTTGGATGATTTTGCACAGAAGTTGGCTGAACTCTTGAATTTGAACTGTGTTGTGTTACCTCTCACACTATCTTGACTTTAATGCTAATAACCTGCTTAACACAACATTCACAGAATACTGGGACGAATATACTGCCACTGACTGCCCACATCGAATGACAGATTAGTTGATAAAGAGAAAATTAAATTAAATGAACTGAATGAGTAATATGCTATACAATAACCAATTCAAGTGACGTATTAAAGCAAAATCGTAATGGTAAACTAAAACTGATTTGTCTGCATTAACACTGCACTTGAGTATTAACGAGTTCTAAAATCTCGTAATCGACTGATTGTTAGTTAGTTTAATTCCGGTTATACTTGCTTTTTCTTATTTTCATTAGTTTTGCACAGCACTTCACACTTTTAGGAAACGTGCACCTTCACTTTTGAACATTCAGCTGATTGTGTAGAATGGCGTCTCAACAAGAAGACTTGGAATTAGCTGGAGAAACTTTTCCAATTGCTACTCCATTGAATGATCCCCCGGAAAGGACTCCTACCACTCTGAGTCATAAAGTCTTCCGTCAACTATGCGCCCAGTTTGGCATTGCTGAATCTGACGCTTTGCTCCCTGGAGTAAATGACACTGCTGATAGGCCGCCCCACGGCTTTGTCGCAGTGAACCGCCAAATGTGCTTGAGTGGAGCGATTCCCCCGTTTAATAACTGTCTTCGAGAACTGCTCCTCCGATTATCTATCTCCCCTTTTCAACTACACCCCAATGGCTATGCCATCCTGCTGGGACTGTGTGTGCTTTGTTGGAGAACGCTAGACCGTTTTCCCAGTTTCGGAGAAATTTGCTTCCTGTGCTCTTTTGCAAAGAACAAAGACCATCCCTCTATCACAGTTGTAAGGAGTGCCAGGAACCGTAAACTGATTATTGGTCTTCCCAAAAGCGTTCCTGGGTTTCTGAGCCAGTTTTTCTTTGTCCGTTGTCCCCCGGAATTTTACGCCATTTGGAGAGTGGGAAGTACGATTATCTATCTTTTCCCTGTGTTTTCTAAATTCTTCGAAGCCCAAATTGTCAAGTGTTAACCTCTTTTTCTATTGTTTCAGCGCTCCCTCCCCCCTCTAGGGAAGCTCGTTACAAAACCACCTTCGAGAGGCTTATGGCCGTGCCGGTTGAGGAGAGGAGTGTTCAATTTCTATTGAAAGATGAGTTCCTCCGTGAATTTGGACTCTTACATCCTTCCCGCTCTACTCAGCCACATGAAGTCCCTGATTCTCCATCTGAGGAGTCAGATGCCCCCGTTCCTGCTAAAGAATCTTTACCGAAAGCACTTACCGTTGAGACTTCATTGGTAAAGTGTTCTTCTCTTACCGACATTGCGGGGTCGTCCAGTAAGTTAGTACTTGCCCCGGTTATTGAAGAGGAGGAAAATCTTCACATTCTTGAAAAGACGGCTGAGGTGGAAGTTGAAAAAGATAATTCTCCCATACATCATGGCGATGATACTTTTGACAGTCTGAGCGACATCATGATAACCTCTCAGGAGCTCTTTAAAGATGACGCCTCTAAAGCAATCTCTTCTGTCATCGAAGCAACTTCTTCTTTGCAACAAACCGCAACGCCTTCTACACAAGTTACTGCCATTTCCACACCCAAAAGTGGTTTGTAGTCTGACGCGCGTAGTTCGCACATCACACACACTTAGGGTTTCAGCGCTTATATGCACTTAGCTTCTTTAATTTGAAAATTTCTAAGACTTGCCTTCCTTCTTCAATTTCAGGTTTTACAATGGGACGTACAGGTTCATATTATGACTCATTCAAGTACCATGGAGGCCGCGGATCCTATGACTTTAGGAAGTACCTTGACGATCAGAGAGAGACAGATGAGGAACGGGCCCAAAGGAAGGCTCAAGAAAAATGGGATTATGGGCAGCGGCAGAGAAGAAGAGATGCTGATCGATATGATTCTTCTTACAGAACTTACGATTCTCATAAGCGAAAGTCTTATGATGACAAAGGGAAGACTCATATTACTGATGAATCGAGCAAACGGTCTAAGCCAAGTGACGCGTCTGCTATTTCTGAGAAGACTAACGCTCCCACTTCTTCTGACATTCCGGCCGGCTCTCCTCCTCTAAAGGAATCTGATATTCAAACCATTATTAACAGGCCACAATATCAAGTTAAAGACGGCCCTCCAACGCTTCAGAGCCGATTTCCGAATTGGTGTCTAAGAGGAGTCCGTTTTGACTTAGATTTGGTTCCCATTGATAAGCAGGCAATGCTGAGAAATGTCGATGCTGTCAAGCTTGATATTGAAAGAATATCTGGATGGCAGAAGCTGGTTGATGAACTTCAAAGGGTCAATCACATGAATCTTGAGGCGATGATGACCATGGAAAATGATAAATCAGAATGGGACAAATGGCGCAAGCAGCATGATGCGGAGATGACGAGCATCGCAGACGACAACGCAAAGCTTGCGTCTGAAGTTAAGAAGCTTAAGGAAAATCTCGCTTCTTCTTCTGCATCATATACTCAAAAAGAAGAAGTCTTTCAGAAGCAAGTGCGGGATGCACATGCTGCACAAAGAGATGTTGAAATGAAGCTTGCCGCTGAACAACATATTACTGAGAAATACCGCACATAAAACATCGATCTGCGGGAAAAGGTCACCTCCCAGAACGTAGAGATTGAGTTATTAAAGTCTCGACTCGCTAAAGCTGAGGCAGAGCGTGATGCGGCTATTGCTGGTCGGGTTGCTGCCGTTGCCGAAAAGGAAGCGGCTGAGCAATCACATGAGGCGACGAAAGCAGACATCAGCTCTACCTTATTTGACTTTTATTTACACAGCGTTCTGGGTCGTGGGAGCCTTGCTTTTCTGGGTCCTGATTATGAAATCACTCAGGCCGAAGTATGGGAAGCCACACTTGATATGTTTAAAGGTGCCGGCTATGATGAGTCGGAACTTGAGGAGCGCTATCTTAATGATGAGGCTCGTGCCGCTCTTGTCAAGGGGAAGGAGCAGCTTGCTAAAGTACGGGCTGAATCAATGGGAGAAAAGCTTCTAAAAGAGGAAACTCCTTTAACTACCCCTGCTCATGCTTCCACTTCGGCCGATGCAAACATTATGGATTCCAGCTCTCATCCTTCACATCCAGTTGTGACCACTCCTACAGAAGAGGAGGCAATGAAGGACTTTCAGGCTCAGGAATTTGAGATTGATCTCGCCAAACTGACTTCTCCAGGTAACTTTGACGAGATGAATTCAGTGAATTGCTTATTACTTAAGCTTTGACGATCCACTGTCTTCTTTTTTCTCGGAGAATAATGATTTTGACTTCTTTTCTTCTGTAGCGGAAGCTCCTAGTGCTGCGCACATTTCTTCTTCTTCAACTGCTGTTCCTCTGCCTTCTCAAGTCACTCTTCCATCTGCTTCTCAACCGGGATCGCAAGAAGAGAAAATAGAGGCCCTTAAAGACTTGGACGATCCGGTTTTTTCGCAAGAGCAGAAGACTGGAGAGCTTGAAGAAGGTGAGAAGACCCCGGAGCCATCTTTTGATGACGATACAAAGCTTTCTGAATTCTTTACTCCGGGAAGTGAGTCTTCTTCCAAGAGGAAGGGGAAAAGCGCAGCGAAGAAGAAGAAGAAGAGCGTTTTGGTCGATGAAGAGAATGTTGAAGAAAATCTAGCTGCTCCTCTCTCTCCTTCCTCCCTAACTCATTCACAGCGGCCTAAGAAACTAATCATCAGGCCGGGCAAAAGCTCCAAAGGCGGGAAGAAGGAGAAGTGAGTTTGACTTTATTCTCTCCGTTTTGCTTTTTTGCTTGTATTGACCGGAGATTGTGCGGGCGCCGGTCCCCGCTCCTTTTTTGTAACCTGCACAATGTAAAAAGCTTCCATAGTATTGAATAAAATAGCTATTTTACTTGTACAAATTCTTGTGTATGTGAGAATGCATATGTTTCTCTTTTCTAGTGTAGAATAAATGATTCTTTTTTGTTTGTACAAACTTTTTGTCTGTTTTCTGAGAATGCATTTATTCCACATCTTTTCGCGTGATATTGTTATGTGCTTGTGGTATGTTGCTTGAATACTGCTTTTTATTGTTGTAGCTGTATCATATGATATTGCCCCTATACCACAAGTGCATTACAATATCTTTTTGCTTTTGGCGAGACCCGTACTCTTATTTTTCATAGAATAACTATTCCGTCTTTGAGGGAACGATTATTCCACTTAAATGGAGCGTGTCTCATTTTTGGAGAAGTTTTCACACTTCAACCTTCGGAGATGTTCACTTCATGTTTTCGAGAAGTGAGTTCTCCTAAGAGGCAAAGCGGACCTCAAAGAAGGATATTACTTAGCACTTCAATTTCTGGGGAAGAGTTTTTTCAAGATGAGCAAGTAGGTCTTCCTTAAGAACTGAAGTGTGCCTCTAAGGAGGGCTTTTTTTTTTACTTTCGAGGAGTAGCATGTGGACTCCGAAGAGTAGCATTATGCTTTGTGAAGTACTGTTGTTCCCCCGAAGAGGTCTTGTGCTTTCGAAGAAGTCTTGTGCTTCCGTAGAAGTCTTGTGCTTCCGAAGAAGTCTTGTGCCCCCGAAGAGGTCTTGTGCCTCTGAAGAGGTCTTGATTTTGGTCTCCGAAGAGAAGCAATTTTGGTCTCCGAAGAGAAGCAATTTTGGTCTCCGAAGAGAAGCAATTTTGGTATTTCTACTCTGGTGAAGTGGGTCTCCGAAGAGAAGCATTTTGCACTTCTACCCTAGTGAAATGTGCCTCCGAAGAGGGCTTTTTATTTTATGCTTCAAGCATGGTGAAGCGTGCTTCCGAAGATGGCTTGTGCCTCCGAGGAGGTCTTGTGCCTCCGAAAAGGGCTTGTGCCTCCGAAGAGGGCTTGTTGATTGCTTGGAAGTTACTTTCTCATGGTCGGATGGGTCTACGGGGCGGACGCGAGTTGCTTGATTGGATGTTCGTTTGCACAAACGATCGCAATTAATTAACAAGGTGCCCCTTTGGTAGTCGCACCGATCTTTTTGATTGAGGAAAGTACTCCATTTATTGGCGTGCCTCGTTAGAGGGCTTTGTTGGCCTTTGAGAAGGAGCATCGGTTGGTTGGTGTGCCTGGAAGGTTGCGTCTCAGGGGCGGGTAGGTCCACGGGACGGACACATGCTGCCTGATCGGATGCATCACGATCAGTTAGCAAGGGCCCTGTTCCTTCTGCTTGGGAAGGAATCCCTTTAGTGGTTCTACCGGCCCTTTTATTGAGTGGCATTCCTCCTTTTGGCTGCTTCTACGTTTGATGGCCCATGCTTCCTCATCATTTGCTAATCAGTGACCCTTTATTATTGCTTCCAAGCGTGTCTTCCTTTCTTTTGCAAGTACATTGCCTTATCCAAAGAAGTGGACTCCACTGTTGAACAACTTCACAGGACAAACGCGAGTTACTTAGTTAGATGTCAGTTTGTATTGACAGTCACAGCCACTTAACGTAGGTTTGCCACGGTGGAGTTGCCAACTTTTATGTGAAGTTCTTCTTATATAGGATTTGAATATGGAATTTTTGGTTGCTTGGTATTTGCTTTAATAAGTGATTTGTAGGGCTCGCTTAGCTTTGCGATGAGTGAACTTTGCTTTAATGACCTGCAATATTAGATCGACATTTTAGCAATACGTTTAAAGTATTTACACATCGAAATATAACAGGCATTTTGTAATAGAAAACACAGAATTCATAGTTTTTTATTATTCAGTCACACTGATTTCTCAGCGGTTTACAATGCAGAAGTCACATATCCATTATTGTTTTACAAAATTAAGCAATGCTGTCAAGTAAAGAATGGACGCTAGAATGTTGTCTCAGAATCTTCAGGTTGAAATTCTATTTGCAATAGCTTCATAGGTTCTGATTTATATGCCGGAGAAAGTGAAAGATGCCTTAGTCGTAGTTTTGTGGACAATTAGCAGTCGTCCCAATTTCTGCCTGCTGGATGTGGTCCTCCTGTGACAACATTAATGACAAGTTTTTCTGAATCCTGTTCTGCAGTGTTGTTGCGAGAATCGGATTGATGGGTAGGACGTTGTTGATCCCGAGTGGATGAGGTTGGAGCGACTACGCTTCTCTTAACGTATTGTTGGAGTTTACCCTGCTCCAACAATTCTTCAATCACATTCTTTAACTGGCGACATTGGTCAGTGTCATGGCCAGGTTGATTGTGAAATTGGAAGAATTTTCCATTACGCTTTGCACCTCTCGTCATCTCGAGTGGCTTAGGATACCTGACAACGTCCTTTGTTGCAAAAAAGATATTTCTTGGTGTATCAGTTAAAGGAGTATAATCCGAAGGATTAAAGCGGCGAGGTTTCTTTTCATTTCCCTGGTTCTTTCCTCCTCCATTCTCCCTTTTCTGACTTTCAGATTCTATTTTATTAGATGGGACATTGTTATTATTAGCTTGGGCAACAACTACTTTCGTTGTCGTAGAAAGGCTTTCAAGGCGGATGAACTCGTCGGCCTTTTTATAAAAATTTTCAAGCGAGTTCGGTTCCTTCATCTTTAGCCATATTCCAAATTCGCTTGATTTATCAATGGCTCGCATCAGATAAGTCAGGATCATGCGTGGCTCCTCATTTTCTACTTCAGCTAAAGCTATATTGAAACGGCTCAAGAAAGATTTGATTGATTCTCCGGGCGCTTGTTCAATGTTAGACAGTGACATTATATCCTTGGCTTTTGAAGCATACAATCTGAACTGTTCTTTGAACTTTTGTGTTAGGTCGGAGAACTTATCTACGGACCGAACTGGAAGCTTTGTGAACCAAAGTAAGGCCACACCTTCTAGGTATACTGGAAAGTACCGACATTTGATTTCGTCTGATGCTCTTGCACCGGTCATATGCCAATCGTATTTGTATAGGAAATGATTAGGGTCACTCGTTCCCCTATAGGCTTGGATAGTAGGAGGTGCAAATTTCCTTGGAAATTCCGCCCTTAAGATCCTTTCAGTAAACGGAGTTCTGCTTGGCGCGAATCCCCAGTCAGCCTCATCCTCTTCCCTTTGCATGCTCTCTTTCATGATGCGGCCAAACATCTCGGACAAGTATTCTTTATTGTTCAAAGACATTTCCGGGTAAGCATCAGTTCTTCCCTCGGGAGTTTGCCCGGGCATATGTTCATGACAGGTTGGTTGCGGCATAGAACCATCAGCTTGGAAAGGTGGCATTTCAGGAAGAGTAGTTCGGTGGTTTTCTGGTTGACGATTTGCCCCGAGCAGAGTAGTTAATCTATCCATCATCAAAGCGTTTTGAGTTTCAATTTGCTGGTATAATCCAGAAACTGCGTGGTCCAATTCAGCCCTGGTGACTCCAACGGTTGGAGTTGCTTGGT
This sequence comes from Allium fistulosum, assembly GCA_030737815.1. NCBI lineage: Eukaryota > Viridiplantae > Streptophyta > Magnoliopsida > Asparagales > Amaryllidaceae > Allium > Allium fistulosum. Next base: position 861,498,950 of record CM060907.1, read on the forward strand.
CTGTTATTGGGGAAGCGGAAGTTCCTTCGTGAGCATTTCCGGATCTGAAAGGTCTACCTCTTCTTCCAGGCGCCATTATTTCGGATCTGGTTTTTAAGAGAGGTTCTTTTTACGAATCTTTGCGAAGCAACGGTGGATGATCGCCTGAGTTGGGTTCTCAGTGAGAGCACCAAAATTTTAACGATCAAATGTGAGCGCTAACACCCGGTGTGTGTAATAAGATCGTGAAAGCACCACCCGTTGGTACGGGAACAGAATATATGCTGAAAATAGCAGAAAAACAGTAAATGAACAACAGATTTATAGTGGTTCGACCCGTAATTCAGCCTACGTCCACTTTATAGCCTTTTATTGCTGATTCGGTTACAATTTGATACAATATCCTTCGAAATACAATACAATTCGATCATGAAAGCACTCTTGACTACTAACTCAATCTTCGACGATGAAACTCCATGAATCCGTGTTAGATGTAAGGAATTTCTCTTGAAGCTTGTTGTAGCGTCTTGAATGCTTGAAGATCTTAGTTTGCTGAAGGAGAGAAGACTTTGACAGAGTAGCGGCGCTTGAAGAAATGAATGGCCAAAAGTCCCCTCCAAGTTGGAAGTGGTGGGGTATTTATAGGAGCTGATTTGGACTCTGGAAATCTTCCTAAGTTCTAAGTCGTAGCCGACTTAGGGTAGGTCGGTGACGAGTTAAGGGATTTAGTTAGGTCGGTGTCGAGTTAAGGGATGGGTTGTTCTGGGCTCATCCTATGGCTGTCTTCGACAAGTGTTAAGTCGTAGCCGACTTATCAGACAGGTAGTATAGGCATGGGCTCTGGACTTTAACCTCGTAGGCTTTTAAATCGTAAGACCCTTAAGTCGTAAGTCCTTAACTCGTACGCCCCTTAAGTCGTAAGACTTTAACTCGTAAGCCTCTTAAGTCGTAAGACTTTAACTCGTAAGCCTCTTAAGTCGTAAGACCTTAACTCGCTGAGTTGTTAAATCCATGAGTCGTAGGCTGTTAAGTCGTAAGTTTCTTAAGTCTTTAGGAACTAGAGCTATAAGTCGTGAACGACTTAAGCTAAGTAACTCATTTGGTCGGAACCTTCTTAAGTCGTAGCCTTTAGGTCGCGACATTGCTAGGTCGCAGTCTTTAGGTCGCGACATTGCTAGGTCGCGCAGTTACCTTCAGTAGTTAGGTCGTAGACCCTCTTAGGTCGTAGCTCCATAACTCAGTAGGTCGTAAGTCGCTTGAGCCATAGGTCCTCTCAGTAGCTAAGTCGTAAGTCGTTGAGTCCTCTTAGGTTTTAGGCTTTCTAACTCGTGGGCTTCTTATAAGTCGTGGCACCTGACTTGTTCATTTCTTAACTCGTAGGTCGTTGCTGAAAGGGAGTTAACATATAAGATTAGTGTAAACTTAAGCTTAATTAATTAGTTAATATGTACTTGTTTATATGTAGATAAATTTTAAAATAAATAAACCAATTATATTTATAAATAAAAGTTTATACCAATATTTAAAAATCCAAAACAATTTAAATATCTATCTTTGAATTTCAAAACTTTAAATTTAAATTCAAATCAAATTCTAAAATTCAATTTAAAATCAAGTTATATACATACATATATAACTACCCAAGTTCAATTTGAAATAATAATTCTATTTCTAAAAAAATCTATTTGTAAAAACAATACATTGTTAATATTATTTGAAAATAACATATTTATCAAATTTAAATAATTATAATAGAAGTTATCCCTTAATATAAATTACTTATTTTACTTATCTTACCAAATGAATTAATGTTTCATTTGTAAAATTGTATTTAAAACTTATATATATTATTCAAATCATATTTAGCAAGCTATATTCAAAAATAAAATAAAACAAACCTTTTTGTTAATTCATTTCTATTTTAAACTTAAGCTAAAATAAATTTAAACAATTAACATTTATCTTGAGTATTTAAAAACCATATAATTTATTTATTAGATAACTTTTGAAAAGCTTTATATTAAATTTAATCAAAATTCCCAAATTACCAAAATATATTAGAATTTGAAAATTATGTTTTTATTTGTTAAATTCAATCCAAAGCTTTCCTATTTACAATATATACAATTATATATTTTCATTATAAATAGAAAACAATTTAATTAGATTTTAAAAGATAAATATTTACCAATCATATATTTATTAAAAGAAGTTTATTAAACCAATTTAAATCTTTATTAACAAAGATTATTAAATCAATTTGATTTTTAAATAGATTATCAAATTGATATTGCCCAATATTTCCGGGATATCACAATGTTCGTCCGTATATATGTATATGCTTGAATTTGTCTTCGGGCTTTTGATTATTTTTACGAGAGTGAGTTATCTGACTTCTTAAATTAGTATACTTTCATCATTTGATTTTTTTGGCCATTCGGCTATGATGGAGGTTGACGTTTTCTGGCTTTGGTTTTAAATCTGCAAACTTTAGTTTGTGAAAATAATTTAGACGAGAATTCAATTTTGTCTTTGCATTTGCTTTAAGTACCTGACTTCGGCCTCCATGGTGGAACGTGTTTCTGACTTGTTCCAAATTGTGTACGCTGGACTACTTGATTTCATGACATTGATTTTGAACTGCAAATGTTAAAGTAATGACAGTTCTTGTGAAGTTGTGGAAATTGTTACTCTGGCTTGCTCTTTTAACTTGACATAATTGCCTATGAGTTAAAGCACTTGTGCTTACTTACTGAGTTCATACTGATTTCATACTGATTTTATGTTGCCTCTATTCCATATGGGCCTATTTTATGTGAACCTGGCGCTACTTGTATGGGTTGAGCCTTGCATAGTGATATTGTCTTTGTTGTATAAGCATACTGTTGATCATTTTGAAGTCCGGTCTAGTGTACAATAGGTGTTCCTGTGTCCTTTGTGATTTGCTTTGGACTTGTAGTTTGAGTTGCAGACTTCATGTTGCCTTAATTTAGATTGTTGCAATTATGCAACTGTGTTCACTGTAGTATGTTTTCAACTGTGCCTTAGCCTTTGAGACATATCATGTTTTAATTATAGTTGTACCTAATATTTGTTGGCTTGTAGTTTCCTGTTACATAGTCCAGTTTGTCTGACTTCTTATCTTCACTATTTCTGTTGCATTGCTTCTGGACTTGATTCTTTTGTGACTCTGGTCACTGTCATTGCTTCGAGCTCTTATATATGTATATATGTAGTTTGAAGCAATAGCCTTTTTGGGTTGTATTCACTGGTCTCTCTGGTACACGTTGTTGTACCTGTTTGTAACTATATTTTCAATGGGGTATTCGACCTACTCGTGTATTGATCATCACAGTATTGTTTTCTGGTGAACTGCGTTGATTTATCTGGCTAAGTGTTTATTGCTTTGTATTCTTTGCCACTTGACTTGGTCACTGCTATTCTGTTCTCTGCTATGAATTGCTCTGTTTTTCTGGGAATTATTCTTATTGTTTCATTTTGAACTGGTCGAGTTCATTGCTATTGTTTTCACTTGATTTGGAACTGCATTTGTTAGTTCCTGACTTCACTCTCTGATTTCATGAGTTTCCGCTAGCTTTGGCATTAACACTGATAGTGTTTATTTCAGTCATTTTGATTAGAAGCTGGTGATTTGTTGAATGGATATATATAGTCCCTCGTTGCACTTTTGTTCATTTTGTTTTGTTCCTGGGAGTTGTATTTCGTTTGTTACTATGTGCCTTAGTTTGGGTACGCATGCTTATTTCACTTTTTAGTGGCATTAGAGATGCAGCCGTGAACTTGTTTCACTTGTTGCCTTTGATCTTGTTTAGTATTATTTTGAGTTGTTTGTAGTGGCGAGGCAGTACACGCGTGCGTGTACTGCAGCCCTAGAAGGATTGATAGATTTAGTTGATATTTCGATTGTTAAATTATTTCGTTGGCAATTAAATATTTTGAAGTTGTATTTTGAAATAGGTCATTTTGATTTGAGTTGGATCCGTTGGCTTTTGGATTCATTGATCTTCTGAGTATTTCATAGACCGTATTGGCGAGGCAGTACACGTTAGCGTGTACTACAGCCAATCAGCATTGATGTTTTCTTATTTGACATTTCAATTGTTTTAAATTGATTTGGATTTCTGAATTGTTTTTTAACACTGTTTAGTGTTATATCTACTGTTATCCGATTCTTTTATCAAGGAGTCGGATATGCGAGATTTCTGTGACTGTCGTCTATTTGATATTGATTATTATTGCTTCTGTGCATTAATAACTGAGTTTGAATTAGACTGACCCGTGTATTTTTTTCTTTTGAATTTAATACTCGGGTCAGACCCGAGTTATTTCAGGTGTAGACTTCCTGCTTTGAGTTGTTGTTGAGCTATGAAGACTTTTTATATCATTTGAAGTGGTCTTCGTCTTGTTGTAGTAGTCAGTGTGTCTGTTTTAAGATGATATGTATTCATGTATATTAGTCGATAATGTACTTGTATATATCACTTCTTTAGTCGACAGTGGTAGTTGTATCATATGTATCGTGTCAACTATATTGTAACTGACATCAGTTATATATATATGAGACTTTTGTTTTATCTGTGTTCCGCACTTATATTATCTGTGTTATTATTATATCTAATGTCCTAAACTATTATAAACCATCGTAGTTTGTTTTATACTGATAATTGGGTATGTCAATGGGAGTAAATAAATAAGATGAAAAATGAAAAGTATATACCACTCCTATCGAGGTAACCAATATTAGCGTAAGACCAACTACGGATGGCCGCTCCTATCCAGCCTTATTCTTCGTAATATTAGACAGTATTTCTTTTTATACTCTTTGTTATTACGAGCATAGAGGTGGGGCGTCACAGTTGATCAAAACAAAATGGGCTATTCTCTGTCTTAAAATCTAGACAAGAGAATGCACTGGAAAGAAGTGGATCTTTGACATGGTTACTTTTAGAATGAGACAAAGTGATCAACATGAAAGTTGTAGCCACTAAAAAAATAAATGATTTGAAAAAACGAATTTTGCATTTTGGTTCGTTTTGAAGAAGTTATGGCCGAGAGAAGAAGAGGTAAAATATGAAAAAATATGAGTTTGATTTGAAGAGAATGAACATTGATTTCTTTTAAATATTTTGCAAATATTTTGTCGTTATTTATTTCTAATTTTTTCCTATGGCTCAAAAGCCATTAAATAGGAGAGGAAGAAGGTAAAGAAGCTTGAGAAAAGAAGAAGAATAAGTGGGAATGAAAGTGAAGAAGGAGGTGGGTATTTATAGAAAAAGAAAGAAGTGGTAAATTTACCAAAATAACCTCTAACCAAATTACCAACTAACCTTATTTCAATATAAAGCAACCTCCATTTTTTCAACACTTAACATCATCTTTCACATCCTTACTTTATGTCTTAGTCACTTAAAGATTAATTAAAGAATATCATAATTATGTGTGCTTTGAATTGATGTGATTTGATATTTACTTTTTCTTACTTTTGTTAATCCTTACTTACTTTTTCATAATGGCATTCTAGAATTTCCTAATCTTATTTAGTAAAAGTAAACATGTTTAGTTATTAAAATGTGTAATATATGTTAAAACATGTTAACAAAGGTGCGACAACGTTGCGGCAACTTATTTTGAACAAAACGTTGATTTTCGACAAAATGTTGTCCGGTCACATTTGATGTTTTTGTTAAACTATTTATTCATGTAAACCAAACTTCAAAATAAATTTCTTATTATCTTTAAATAATTAAAACAAACATATTTGACTTATAAAATAATATAAAACAATATCCAAATCTTTTTGTAAAAACACGACATCGATTTATCGGTATGCGACAAAATTTGTCAACTTTATAAAACAAGTTTTATATATTTATCGAACCATTATAAATTAATTACTATTATTGTCAAATGAGTTTGATATGGATTATATATTTTTAAAAAGAATTATTTATCCTTTAAAACCAATTTCTCAAATATTTATCCTGCTTTATCGGAATCCGACTTTTGTCAATTTTACAATGGAAATCCAAAATCATTATTCAATATCAAAAACAAGTTTACCATTCTTATTTATAATATAAAACATGATTGTTTAAGTTTAAAAGTTCTACATTTGAATATTTAAATTAAATATTCCATTTTCAAAGTGAAAAAATTACGGGTCGTTACATATTTTGTCATTCCGTTGTGAGATTCTGTGTTTTGTTTTTCCTTCTTTTATATTATCTTCTTATTTACCCCATTAACAATCCTTCCTTTTAAATGGTTTGAGTTGACATGTGTGGTTTATTGTCGATTTAAACAGTCCAAAAGGGTGGGTCGTTACATTATTATTATTGTCATTATTATAAACTTAGTTAGTTTAGTAATATTTGTAAATCTTAGGTAACCTGATTAATATTTTATAATTTATTAATATTAGAATTATTATTATACACATAGTTAATTATTATGAAACTTAGTTAATTATTATAAATTTAGTTTTCCAGGTGATTTCTATTATGATTTTTGTTGTTGTTATTGTTATTAGTTGTAGTATTATTATAAACTTAGTTAATTTTCATAAACATTAGTTAAATTGTTATTATTAACCAACTAAGTTGATTTTTATAAACTTATTTAATTTTTATGAAACTTAATCAACGAAATTAATTTGTATAATTTTAGTTAATTTATTATTATTATCTATGTTATTATAATAAACATATTTAATATTTTTAAAATTGATTAATGAAATTAATTTTTATAATTTTAGTTAATTTTTTATTATTAGTATAGTATTATAAACTTAGTTAATTTTTATAAAATTTATAGTTAAATTATTATTATTATATGAACTTAATTATCTTGGTTAATATTATAAATTTCTGTTATGTTTGTTATTAGTTAACTTAGTTAATTCTCAAAACATATCATTTATTAGGACTAGAGTGAATTAATTTCGCAGTTTTAACAAGCAAAGTGTTCAATGGAATTATATATAGTTAAGGTGCTATAGCAAAAGCCTTATTACTACTAACATTACTCTTGAGAACATGTGACAAGTGATATGCTTATGGCACCAGTAATCAACATTGGGAATATGAAGATGGATTAGCATCTAAGGAATTCGATGGCATGCTTCATTGATAAAGGGACGTAAATAACGTTAACCAAGTTAATACCATAAGAAATCGACGTCGCATTTCACCAGTGCTGCATCTCTTTAAGGAAATGGTGTCAAATGCGATCAATACAGTAAGCCATCAATGAATGATAACATAACCAACGTCACGTCTCATTGATGCCGCACCTAATCAATGTCGTCATCCATTTGATAAGTGATGACGTCAACCAATTTTGTCGAAAGAAGTTTATGGCCGATGCTGCTCCAATCTGCTCGAAGTTAATAACGTCGTCATTGATGTCGCAACTATTCCATACCGCTATTCATCTATGATGTCACATTTCCATGATGTTGATTCAATTCCAACGTCACCACTCCTTAGAGTCGTCATCCAGAAAGAATCAACAAATTTTAAGGTCGCTAAAGATTAAAGTCGCCATTCTACAATGCTGACAGTGAACGTCATCAATGACTACAGAGGCTACACATGTGATGTTGACTGTGAATGCCTTCAATGTCTGAAGAAGCCATTAGTGCCATAAATCCTTATTGTCGCACATCATCTTTTATACATCACACTTGAAGGACGTCGCATACTTATATATGCAATATTTATGGTGAATGTCGTCAATGTGCATAAAAGCTACCGATGTCGTTTGATGTTGCTTCATACTCATCGATATCTTCATTTATTAATGCCACATTAAAGCAAGGCCATGCTTCAACAACGGTTAAAGGACACCGCTCCATGATGATGCCGAAGGTTATTAACATTGACACTATACTGGAGGAAGCCGCTATTTCTCAATACCGCTTCATATCAATGCCGCTCCTCATCAATGCTTAACACTACCTCATACTGATGCCACCAACAATCAATCAAGAGCGCTTAGTGCATAAGATCATCAACGCCGAAGACCATTGCTACTAAAGTGGCATTGAAGTTTTGTTATTGTCATCATCAAATGAAGACCAGCATATAACAACATTGAGGTTGCCAAAACTGTTTCCCGAATCACGTCGAAGTAATGCGGCACCCACACCTATAAATACATACCTTGGGGTTACGGAGAAAGGGATCATTCTTATCTCTCTTCTAACATTTTAAACTTTGTAGGCTATGATAACCCGGATTTTTGGACATTTGTTAACCGATAATTAAATGAATTAATTAATAGAAATACTGAATTATAGATTTGACAAATAAATCTGGTAATGAATATTTATATTTGGATAAGTATTGCATGATAATATCTTAATATAATCACTTAGAATTTACATTTTTTTTTATTTTCTTTTAAATCAAATGATAATGTGTTGTTATAAGAATATATATATGAGTAGAAAATAAATTAGAATTTGAACTTGAATTAGGAATTCAAAGAATAAAATATCTTAAAAATAAATTGGGTTTAAAAATGTATATATGATTTGTTTTATAACGTTCTCTTTATAAGATTTTATAAAAGATATATTAAACCAGTATAATTATTTCTAAATGCATAATTGGAATTTTTATCTTTTTCTTTTAAATTATATATTGGCTAATAAAGAGATAGTGCAAATATTTATACACTTAAGATATTTTATAAAACTAAATTAAAATGTAATATTAATATAATATGAATATATATTAAAACCTCTTAATAAAATGAAATACAAGTGTTGAGATATTAGCATATAATTTAACAAATGTAAGTAAATTAGAATATGTAAATGACAAATGTTAGATAATTAACAAGTGGCCACATTTGTCTCTTTTAAAATTAATTTATAAATAATGTTGTATTAGAGAGAAGCCTGGTTTTTCCTTTCAATTCAAATTCTTTTTCCCCCTCAAATTCTTTCCTTCTTCTTATTCATAAAAACTGAAATCTAAATTCAAAAAGAAAATCAAAGCTACAAACAATTTCAGTTTTTCAAATCTTCAACATGTTGCAACCTGAATCAAAGCATGCAACAAGGTCAACATCAGTCTCAGTTTCAACATCTAAGAATTCAAATCAACATAAGAACAAACAGATTCAAACATCTACAACTCAAAGCCTGAAACAAGATCAGTTTTCAACCTGTAAACAACTCAAAGATCATCTCAATATAAAGCAAGCAAAGATTCAATTCAGTTTCAAATCAAGATCCAGTAGCAGATCAAAATTCAAGCAAATTTCCAAGCTTTTAAAACATCCTAGGCTTCTCTGTTCATATATATAAGGTGAGTAAACAAACCAATTACCTGTTTAATTGTTGCATGTGATGAATGTATTATATAATGATGTGAAATGGTTTGCATGAGTAAATATTAGGCTTGCATGTCTGTATATATTTATATTAATGTATGTATGCATATCTGAACCAGGAGATGTTCTCTGTTCTTGTTAAACATGTTTCCAAATTTTTTTTAAGAAAAAAAATTAAGATCTCATCTTCTAATTTCTTTAGACTTTGCTGTTTCAAATAGAAATTGTTTAAAATGGAAGATCTTTAATTTAAAAATAGTTATAAGTATGATATGGATCATATGTTATCTGAAATTCAAGAAGAACAGTGAAAACATAAAACATGTTGAAATTTAATCATCACAATTTATTTTGTTTATTATATAATCTGAATTTCCATCTGAAAACATGATTTTTAAAGGATAAATCACAAATTTTAGATTGGGATCAAGAGAGTAATTTGGGGTTGATCAAATTTTAATTTTTGGGCAATTTCCGATGATCGGCGGGGATTGGTGGCTCCGGTTTGTGGCCAAAGGAGGATGGTAGGCTGGAGAACTCGAGAAAAATACTGATTTAAATTCTAGATGACTGGGGTGACCAGATGACAGTAAACTAGGGTTCGACTGACAAGTTTGGGTGGCTGTTGAATTTGAGGCTGGATAGTCATCAACGTTGCATCGGAGTGGATGCGACCTAGGGAAATAGAAAGAGGGGAGTCTGACGAAGCTTGGATGTGGTTGGCAGGGGTTCTCGAGGTTAGGATCATCGTCGATTGGAAATTTTTCCGTTGATGCTTTGGGTTCTGTTATGCTCGAATTTGTGCGATTTCGTCACACAGCGAGTTCGACGAAGCTGGGTGGTCGGGACGTTGGCAAGGGTCGTTGGCGACTTATAGATATCGTCGGAGGTGATCGGAACGGAGACAGTTGGTTGTGCACGTGCACGAGACATTTTCTGATGTCTGGGTATGTTCGTTGGGGACGAAGCTTGTATCTCAGGGTTGGTGTTCGAGAATTTTCGTTTTGGACTCGAAGTTTTGTAGGTAGCGATGAATTCTGGTTTGAACTCGGAATCTTGTTCGAGTTTTTATGAATATGGCTCATGTTATCTGGTGTTCCAGATTTTATAATTTAAGTAAACGTTAACAGTTTTATAAATTAGGAAGTTGGTACAAGTTTAAAATAAAAAATCAATGAAAACAGGTTTTCAATTTTAAAATATGATTTAAGTCCTAAGCAAAGCATTTAAACAAGTTTAAAGATTTTAAAATAATTTTTTTTAGAGAAGAAGATTAATCAAGTTTTAAATAGGTTTAAATTTGAATAAGTTAAAAGGAGATAATAATTAAGTTTTCAAAAAGAAGTAAGAATTTACTTAAGTTATTAAATAAATTCGAATAAGTTTTCAAAAACTTTAAGTTACTTAATATAAGTAATGATTAATTAATTAAAGATGAGTAATTAAAGATGATTAATTAAGTATAATTAATTTAAGGGTAACCACTTATTGAGATTTATAAAGATTAATTTCTTGACGATAATAATGATAAGGTATAATTACTTAATATAAGAAATCAAAGAATAGTTAATGATTTTAATTAATTCAAGATTATTAACTAGTGATTATAAATTAATGTGATTAATTAGATTTATTAATTAAGGATACTCATTAGTGGAAGTTGGTTAAGTATAATTACTTAATGAAGTAATTAATGGATAATTACTAAATATAATTAATTAAAAGATAATTACTTTTTGGAAAGTAATCAAATGGAAGTAATTAAGGATTTATTTACTTAAGTGTAATTTATTTAAGGGTGGATTAATTAAGGTAATTAATTAAAGAATAATTAATTAATGGAAGAAATTAGAGGATCAATTTATTAATTAATAAATTAACTAATTAATTAATTAATAAGATTGATTAAAGGTTAATTATTGTAAATGGTTAAGATTAATTCATTTATATAATTAATTAAAGGCTAATTACTTAAGGTAATTAAAAAGTAATTAAATTAAGGATGATAAATTAAAAAGGGATAAGTAAAGAATAATTACTTATTGTAATTAAGGAATAATTAATCAAGGAAGATAAATTAAGATAAATAATTAAGAAATGATTAATTAATTTGTAATTAATTAATGATAAGTAAGATGGATTAAGGTAATCTAAGTGATTAAAGGTTAGTAATTAATTTAATTAGAGATTATTTAAATTAATTAAGAATGAATCAACTTGTTATGGATGAATGATATTGGATGATGTGGATTGATTTATCACTGATGGCGATTGAGATGTGCTGTGATATGAATGGGTTAAACTGTGATAATGTAAGTTACCTATCTGAGTTGAATTATTGCATGATATCCTGAATTTGAATTGTATGGTTTAAACTTAACAACTTGGATTAGAGATGACATTAAATTCGAAGAGACCGGGGTCGGGTATCAGTAAATACCCGAAACCACTTCGATTCTTTATATAATGTGAATTTGGAAGCAAATAGGCTGGAATGAAATAAGTTTAAGTATCATGGATATTTAAAACAGTATCATGATTCTTAGATATTGTTTTGAGATAAATGATTGACCTAAACAAGATTAGAACTCATAGAAAAGTACGAGTTACCCTGGTAATTCACCTTAGTTATAGCTTGGTATTTCATAATATGAGTTTACTCACGCTGGTTTCCAGCCTGACCCGGGTGTTACTTTGATGTAATGCTCGGGTCAGACCGAGTATTACAGACTTCCAAGTAAGGACGTTCTAGAACTCAGGTGGCGAGCTGGATGGCAGGAACGTATGGAGTGTTTCTACTGTGTTATATTATTGTATATCTGAGACTTGATAATTGTGTATATCCAGTGTCTGTATAAATATGTAACTCTGATGTATTAAAATGTAATCGATAGATATAATATTGATTTGTAAACTGTTATTATTTATTATTATATTTTATCCGCTGCGAATGTGAGATGTTGATGTTTTTGATCTTCTTCTTCTTCTTCTCCTTCTATCTCTTTCTTCTTTTTCATAACTATCTGGAAATTTCGGGTTTGAAATTTCCGGGCCGTTACAGTTGGTATCAGAGCTGAAGGTTAAGCAAGAACCTTGGCTCTGTTGGGATTACTCGTTAAGGATAGGGTCAATGGTACCCTAGAACGAGTTGAGTGTATATATATATATATGAGAGCGTAATTGTTATTTTCTTATATAAGGATTTTAAATGATTTTATATTAAAAAATATATTTTGATATATAAAATGATATTTCTTTCTAATAAATATTAAGGTAATTGGTTGTTAAAATATTGGAATTAAATTAAGTGGTAATAGAAATACAACCAAATTAAAATTGAATGAAGATAATTTTGAAATGGATCCAAACTGAAATCTTGAATTTGTAGAAATAAAGATAATAATAAATTGGTTTCCAGATATGATAATATTGGTTATTATCATAAATGGTTGTTGTGTTTAATAATGGAATATTGTAAATAATTATGTAAAATGAAATGTTTAGGGAAGTAAACTTTTAGGTGAATATGACTTATAAATTGAAATTAAAGATAATTTAAAATTGTGAAGTTTTAAATTTAAATCCAGAAAACTTGAAATTGTTTTAAAGGAATTTGTTTTGAAATTAAAACCAAGAATGATTTAAAAAAATTTAAGGTATAACTTGGTGTGTAAAGGAAATAAATATCTATATTTGGAAATAAACTCTAAGGTTGAGTTTTGTATTTTCCTTGGGATGTGATGTGAAACCCAAAGTAAAGTATGTTTTTAAACTTAAAAGGGGAAAGATTATTAATCTGAAGTTTAAAATTTGAATGGGAATTCAAATTTTGTAAAGTTGACCGGATTAAGTAAATTTAATTTAACTTGGAGGAAGTTAAATAAGTTTGAATGAATAACTTGAATTGGAAATTTCAAGACGAAATTTAAATTTAACTTGGGTAGTTAAATGGTTAATTTAAATGGGAGCTATGAGTAATCTCAAAATGGGTTTGAGATCTGAAAATTTAAAATGGATACTGTAAATTGGTGTTAGGATAAATTTGGATGTTTATTTATCCTGATATTATTCTATTGTTATAAATAATCAATGAAATTGAGAATTGATTTTGAAAATTTAAAATGGATAATAAATTGGAATCTAAAGATTAAATTGTTTTTGAATTCTTATTTGAATTTTGTAATAAGTTAAGTAAAGATATGTAACGACCCAGAATTTTGAACAAATTAAATTGAAAATATTTAATTAATTTTAAATATTTGAACGACGATTTAATTTGAATCCCCGATTCTAACTTTGAATTTGACGATTAAATTATAAAATTTAATCGATTAAAGTTGAATAAAAATTTGAACATTCAATTTTAAGTTGAAGAAAAATATTTCGAAAGCTTTTAAAATTCGTATTGATAATACTGAAGATAATTTAAAACTTCAGAATCGAATTTGAAATAAATTTGATCAGTTGAATTTATATCGTTCGTATCGATATTTTAAAATAGCCGTCCGAGGCACAGTCTCAGAATTCGACGAAACCAGTTCCATTGGATCCGGAATATTGTATTATTGCCGGATTTCCAATTTCGTATTTTTCAGAGTCGTTATGTGTGCACACGATAGATAAATGCATTAAAATTTAAACGGATTTGATTTGAATTTAAATTTCTAATTGGTCACGTCAATTTCTATTCGTTCCTTTAAACACGCTCCGTTGTTCACGCTGAAGGCCACGAAATTATCACGCAACCATCCCCTTTCATTTTCAAATACGTCCTCTTCATTCCTCAGTTCAAAACGAAGAAAATTTTCAAAGAAATGGCCGCCCTCTCTCCCTCAATCCAGTTCAATAAAAAAATCAAAGCCTATCTCTTTCGTTCAAAACAAATACGAATGGCCGAAGCCTGTTTGAATTTGAGCTTCCCTCTTTCAAATCGAATACCCAATAAATCTCGTTCAAACTAAAAATCGTGACCATTTCTTCTTCTATTCCAGTAAAACGAAAACAAAATACTCCTTTTCAAAAAAATCAGATAGCATCCCCCCTCTCTTCCATTTTTTAGTTCGATACCCAGAGGAATACTCGCAATTCCTACTACCGTGCAAATCGCGACTGAATCAATTCGTAAGCACCGTGGAGCGAGTCGATGTGGAGACGTGGGAGTTGAGACGAAGCTAGGGAAAGCGACTGCGATTGGGAGATGCGTGTGGACGAGGGGAAGTAGGGATCGTGGTTCTCGATGGCGCGTGGAGTGGTGGGTACAGCCACGAGGCGGTGGATTATCTGTTGGTGGTGAGCGCGAAGTCGAGTTTTGGAGGGACTGAAATGACCCTCCTAATTCTACTCTAATTTCATAAGGAATTTTTTTTTTTAAGTTAAAGAGGATATATATAAATATATAGAAATATCATCCATTGCAATCATGATTATCAGGGTCACTATCTTTTCTCCAATAACCAAATATATCCAGGATCACAATAATCAACCAATATAAATATATCAGTACATTTACAAAGATAAGCACATACATGTGAGGATGTATATGCCTCTCTTGTTTTGAATCAGAGTTCTGGAAAACAAGAGGATTTTGGATTGCTAATTTGTTTTATTTTTGACTAAACAATCCACTGGAACATACACATCAGTCTGTTTACACTAACTAAGAAGTGATCAAGCAATAATCAGTAGTAAACAAGCTTTTAATATAGATGTTTGTGTTAAGTTCTGAATAGTGTCAAAATCAGTATAAAAGAAAGTGGATCCTAAGGAAACACAAGCAACATCTAGGCGTAATGGAAACGCGCCTAACTTATACATACAAGGTCACGAGTTCGAGTGCTATGCTGGTCGGTTCAAACACAATTTTTGGTTTTTCTTTTTTTTCTTTTGTGCAGTCTGGAATCTGTTATCTACCTATCTGCACATATATATATTTTCATTTTTGCCTAAAAATCCATCATACAAAACAATAATCCTTGCTTAATCATTTTTGAAACTCATTCCTAAATCCTGGAAGGCTTCAGGATTGATATGAATTAAGAGTATGGTTCTTAGGTTTTGAAGATGATAGAAGTGTTTATCATCATTCAGACTTGTATTTCTTCTTATAAGATCTGTCTGGCATTTAAAATGCATTTGGTTAAAATCTGAGTGAAATCCAGATTTCTATTACAAGTGCAAAGAAAAAGATGTGGTAATGTTTGCACTAAACATATTTATGTGCATATATATCTGCAACTATTTGAATCTGGTTTCTATCTACCTTACTTCAGATTCTTTCTTTGTTTAAAAATAGGACATGAAACAATTGTATTGGACAAATTGAATCATGAAAACCTTGCAGACATATAAACATTCAACCTATGTCTATTTTCTTTTGTATACATATGCCATAGTAGAAAATAAAACCATTTAATTTTCTGAGAATCAACTGTCCTGATTTTCCAAAACTTAAATCCTTTTTCAAAGACTCAAGATTGACTAATACATTTATAAAATGTAATCATACAATTTTTAACATGGTGTTCTTGCTAAATCCACTTACAAGATTTGATCAAAACCCTTTTTTAACATAACAGAAATTTAACTAAGTTCATAGATTCCAGATACAAGTCAAATTCTTAACAAAATGCCTACAAATATCAATCCAATATTTAACACTTAATACAAGTAGCAATTTAAATTGTCAATACATGCAGATTTCAACATTTAGGCTCTTATCTAACTAAGTTTTTAGCATGCTATATCTTCTTCTCAAGGCCTTGCTCCTACTCTTATTTAGTTGCTGCAATCCCTGAAAAAGCATTGGAAACTGCCTCATTTTTAATGAGACACCCCAGATGCCATTAGCACACTAGGGTCAGACACATGTCTGGTATGAGAAAATTCACAAAAGCATCTTATTACTTAGATTAAGATCAAGTTAAATACATATACATATGGTTCTGTCCTTTTTGGAATCAGGTAAATACTTGTGTGCATGCTCTGTGTCATGTGCATGTGCACACTTTCATTTTCTTTCCAGAGATTACATATATAAATATGGCACATACATTCAAGCATACATCTCAATCATAGACAACCAATCATTCATACCAAACAGGAAAATAACCAATATGAGTTAAATCATTTATTCAATTCTCACATTTCAAATCTGGAAAAACTCTAGTTTCCTCATTATTTCAAGTATTATTTCCTGGGTATATTCATCTATCCTTAGTCTCATCTGCAATGTTTATGAATCAATGGACACACTGTAATGAACTAATTCACTCCATTACACAAAGATCTCAGGACTTAAACAAGCGATGTGTCAACTTATGTTACTCAAGCACACAAGTCATTCCTGCAGTGTTCTTGACCCCAATATCCTAATCAGGTTTAAGTTAATAGTAACTCTTTTTCATGGCAAAACCATTCAGTAATTCATTTCAATAGCCAAAACATCCATACATGGCATCACATATTATTCATAACCATACAGAGGTAAACAAGCAAACAACCAATGGTGATTACAAAATAAGGTTTCTGCATATACATATATCCATCTTGGTATTTTAAAAGGAGTTTAGGCAACTAACATTGGCTTATGATCTCTGAGAGAGTTTTTCTTTTGCAAACATTTGTGCTTGAGTTAAACTCAGAATAATCTGGTTTCACTGAATCACAAAATTTGGTTGCTATGCATTTTATTGAACCAGAGGCATCAGCACATAGGCAACCCTATTGCACCCCTAATTCCTTTCTATTTCGAGCCTCAGCACTTATACATGAGTATATTGCAGCTCATTATTATTTACATCTTTCTGGGTTGAGCCAAAACCAATACTACTTGCCTATTCTCAACATTTTATTTTCTGGGTATTTGTTTATATCCCTAAATATTAACATATCAGAGATCTGAGTGTATAAAACAGATATGTATGCTAACAACACATAAAACTTTGTTATAATAAAACAAGTAATCAACCAAAGAAAATCAAAACATATTCAGGTTTAAATTCACAGATAAACATTTATATATGAATATATTCTTTTAAGAAAATACTTTTAACTGGCTGCCTACATTAGGACTTATTGCCTTATATTTTTGAGTGAGTTTTCTCACCTAGCTCTCTCCTTTGTTTCCTTAATTAATTGATGAACTCCTGCTCTTATCCTCAAGCTCTCTTTCTTCCCTTTGTCTTATGATTTCAGTGGTATTGTTTTTCTTCTTCTTTTTTCAAAATTCTTTTCTGAGGAGAAGAGGAGGCTGCTGCATATACATGTATATATACAGGGTCTCTCTTAGGGTTTTGGGTTTTGGCTAAAGCCATTTTTGCCCACCAGAAAATCATGTCATCTGCATTTTAACCCAAAGTTTTACCCCCCTCCCGGCTTAATTTGGGTGAAGAGAAAAGTGGTTACATTTTTCTTTCAGAAATTGCTTTTCAGAAAATACTTTTCCCTTTGTCTACAATCATGCTAAAAATGTGACTTGGTTTTGTTATTTATTTAATACACTTCCTAATTCTGCCTATAGCAACATTTCTCTGTTTTCTCTTATTTTTTTTCTATTTTTAGCTTTCATGTAAATGACATGTACTTCCTTTATTTATTTATAAGAGGATTAGTTCTTTTTATATCTTCTTTCTTTTGATTTCTGCTTATATTAAAATTGTGTCTGTATATTTTATTTCACTAGTTTAAACTCTAGTATTTTATTAACACATATATATATTTGTATGTAAGTCTTACCGAAATAATTAGTACATCCCCCCATATATTTATGCATCATTCTATACTGACACACCCACATGCACATGTATACTTAAGAAAATATTCAGTAGCATACATATATTTATATTTACTTATGCATTCAGCTTTTTAAAGATTTAATATATATATATATATATATTCCCATACATATCAATATGTATTTGTTCTTAAAGATCAGAGATTTTTAGCTTTTGTTCATGTGTATACCCTGTGCACACATGTACACACATACTGATACACTATCAAGTCATAACAATCTCCTTCCAAAATTTATTTAAAAATTATTTTAAATTCATTCATATTTTTCAGGATAAATTCCTAAAATCTTGGGTCATTACATACACCCCTCCTTTTAGAAATTGTGTCCCACAATTTTCCTAAGCTTAAAATAAATTTTAAACTTAATTCAGAGAACAAGTATATTCTCTACCAAATAGATTCTTAGTTCTATACTAACTAAAAATATATTCATCCAAAATAAAGAAAACTATCAAAAATCAGAATTACCTTAATCTGAAAATAGCTTAGGATAATTCATCCTAACTTTGTCTTCTAATTCCCATGTGCAATCACTAGGATCTAGACTCCTCTGTACCTTCACAAGTTTCAGAGACTTATTCCTCAACTTCTTCACATCTTTTGCCAAAATTCCCACTGGATCCTTTTCATAAATCAAATTAGGATTTATCTGCACTTGGGTTGGGGTTTCAAGGATTTCTGCCTTGTCATGGACCCACCTTCTCAATTGTGATACATGAAAAACATCATGTATGCCTTGCATGTTTTCTGGTAATTCCAACCTATATGCCAAGGAACCAATTCTCTCCAGAATTTTGTATGGTCCAATATATCTTGGGGTTAATTTGCCTTGTTTTCCAAACCTCAACACATTTTTCATGGGTGAGATTTTGATGAAAACAAAATTTCCCACTTCATATTCTACCTGCCTCCTTCTCATGTCTGCAAATTTCTTTTGCCTATCTTGAGCTGCAGTCATTCTTCTTCTTATCAACTCAATTTTCTCCTTGGTTTCTTGTATGTACTCAGGTCCTAAAATAGACCTTTCTCCTGCTTCTACCCAGCAAACAGGTGACAAACAAGGTTTACCATATAAGGCCTCAAATGGAGCCATTCCTATGGTGCTTTGGTAGCTGTTGTTGTATGTAAATTCAACTAGATGAAGATAATCTTCCCAGTTGCCCCCAAAATCCAGTATACATGCCCTCAACATGTCCTCCAAAACTTTGTTTACCACCTCAGTCTGCCCATCTGATTGAGGATGGTAGGCAGTACTTAAACATAGTTCACTTCCCATTGCTTCTTGAAAGCTTCTCCAGAATTTTGAAGTGAAGATGGTATCCCTATCACTCACAATGGTTTTGGGAATGCCATGTAACCTTACCACTTCTTTTATAAAAATTTGAGCTAGTTTTGGTGCTGTTCTCTTTCTGACTTGACTGGGATGAAGTGTGCTACCTTGGTTAGCCTATCCACTATCACCCATATACTTGTATTACCTCTCTTAGATCTAGGCAGTCCATCTATGAAGTCCATAGATATGTCTTCCCACTTCCATTGTGGTACACTAAGAGGTTGCATCAACCCTGATGGTCTTTGAGTTTCAGCCTTGACTTGTTGGCAAGTCATACATTTGGCAATGTACCTGGCTATATCAGATTTCATCCCCTTCCACCAGAAGTCTCTTTTCAAGTTTTGGTACATTTTTGTATTACCTGGGTGTATGGAGTATTTACTTCTGTGATATTCATCCAATATCTCCCTTTTCAATTCTATGTCCTCTGGTACACACATCCTATTCTGGTATCTCACATAACCATCTTTATCAATGTGGTGATTCATTACTTCCTCCCCTCTTGAGAGGAGCATTCTCTTCTCTAATAAGTGAGCATCTTGTTCTTGCATTTTTCCTACCTTCAGAATTAAATCTGGTTGAAGTGTCATTAAGCTTAACTTCCCTTTATCTTCTTGTGCACCATGCATCTGCACACAACCATTCTCCTCAATCTCTAACTCAATTAGCAAAGACAAATCTTTAAATTCTGCTATCATCATCATAGCCAATTTAGCATGCTGTCTACTTAGAGCATCTGCAACTTTGTTTGCTTTGCCTGGTGTATAGAGTATGTCAAAATCATAGGCAGCTAAGAACTCCACCCATCTGTGTTGCCTAATGTTCAAATCTTTTTGTGAAAACAAATATTTTAGAGACTTGTGGTCAGAGTAAAGTTCAAACTTAGTGCCTAACAAATAATGTCTCCAAAGTTTTAAAGCATATATCACAGCTGCTAATTCGAGATCATGTGTGGCATACCTTACTTCATGGGGTTTAAGTTGTCTGGATGCATATGCAATGACTTGGCCTTGTTGCATCAACACTGCACCCAAGCCAAATCCACTAGCATCAGTGTATACCACTAATTCTTCATTTCCATGTGGTACCTTTAGAATTGGAGCATTCACCAATGCCTCCTTCAACTGTTCAAAAGACTTTTCACATTTTTCTGACCAAACAAAAGCTTGGTTCTTCCTGGTTAGGTTAGTGAGTGGTGTAGAAATTTTTGAAAAATCTTTTATAAACCTTCTATAATATCCTGCCATCCCCATAAATGACCTCACTTCACTCACAGTGCTTGGCCTCTTCCATGCTTGGATAGCCACTACTTTATTGGGGTTCACAGAAATTCCTTTGGCAGATATAACATGGCCAAGAAAATGTACTTCCTCCTTCCAAAACACACATTTTGAAAATTTTGCCTTTAAATCTTTTTCCCTTAGCCTAGACAGAACCAGGTGCAAATGATGCTTATGTTCTTCCACTGTCTTGGAATAAATCAAAATGTCATCTATGAAAATAAGCACAAACTTGTCTAAACAATCTCTAAAGGTTCTGTTCATTAAATCTACAAAGTAAGATGGTGCATTGGTCAAGCCAAATGGCATAACCAGAAATTCATACAACCCATACCTAGTGTTAAAGGCAGTGTACTTGATGCTTGATTCTTCCACCTTCATTTGATGAAAACCAGATGCTAAGTCTAGTCTAGAAAATACTTTTGCCCCTGCTAATTGATCAAAAAGATCATCTATTCTTGGCAATGGGTATTTATTTTTAATAGTTACTTTGTTTAATTCTCTATAATCTATGCAGAGTCTTAAAGAGCCATCTTGCTTCTTAACAAACACCACTGGTGCTCCCCAGCAAGAATTACTTGGTCTTATAAAACCCTTTTCTTCCAATTCTTCTAACTGTTTCTTCAATTCCTTTAGTTCATTTGGCCCCATTCTAGTTGGCTTTTTAATCACTGGGCTTGCTCCTGGAACTAGATTGATTTGGAATTCTACTGGTCTATGGTGTGGAATACCCTTGACCTCACCAAACACATCCAAATATTCATTGACTATGGGAATTTCTTCAATGGTTAGTTCACTGGAATCTTTTTCTGAGTCAACTAAATGATATAGTTTTCCTTCCTTAGCTACCTCACATAAAACTGTGATTCTCTGGCCTCTAGAATTTTGCAATGATATGGTGGATGAGTCTAAATTAATTATGGCTTTAAATTGCCTTAACCAGTCTACCCCCAATATAACACCTATATTTGGGTAATTCAAAACATATAAATTGGAAATAAAAATATTTCCTCCTATGTTTAATCCCACATCCACACAAATCATATTTAAAACACTAGAACTCCCCAATGGACTGTGTATATGCAATGGGGTTTCAACCAATATGCAATTCAGTTTTAGCATTCTAACCAGTTCATAAGAAATTAAGGAGTGAGTTGCCCCAGTATCATATACTACTGTTATGGGTATGGTACAAATAAGTAATGTACCTTCCACTTGGCTATGGTTTACAGTGCTACTCTCCACTGTGGCTTTGCCTTTTCCTTCCAAATTTGCCAATTTGCCTTGCTGTTTATACTCAGGACAATTCCTCTTCATATGCCCCTCCTTCCCACATAGATAGCATTTGAAAGCTCCTCCTTTCAATTCTGGACATTTTGGTTTGATATGCCCTTCCTTTCCACACTGATGGCACACAATTTTCTTCTTGTCTTCCTTAGCTTTGACATCTCCAGTGCTTTTGTTACTAGCCTCTTCTTTCTTCTTATCATAAGGGTGATATCTCCCCTTACCCTTCTTGTTATTATTGCTCTTAAAATTTCTGAACTTCTCCCTTTCCTTGTCATGCTGCTCCAACCTCAAAGCTAAGTCTATCACATGATCAAAAGTCTTGTCTGCATAGGGTAACATGGCTCTGCTAAGTCCTGGGTTCAGACCTTTTATGTACCTATCATTTTTAGATGCCTCATCTGCCACAAGCATTGCTCCATATGTGGAGAGCCCCTCAAACCTTTGAGTATATTCTGTGACAGTCATGGTTCCTTGTCTAAGTCTAATGAATTCTTCTAACAAGGTAGTCTTTGCTGATGCTGGTACAAACCTTGCTTCCAACATCTCTTTGAATTGATCCCAAGTGATTTCATTCTCATTCCTTCCTGCAATGATTACTTCCCACCAGCCTAAAGCTACTCCTTTCAGCTGTCTTGAAGCCACTTGCCTCTTTCTTTGATCATCAAGTTGCATGTCATTGAAAATTCTTTCCAATGTTCTCAACCATGTTTGAATTTCCATGATACTCTCTGTTCCTTCAAAGCTTTTGCCTCCTAAATGAGTATATGTCTTAAGTAATTTTGAGAGTTCTTCATAGGGATTTTCTTGCCTTTGTCCTGCCCCATCCCTAAATGCTCTTACTAAGTCTTGCAGATTGACCATTGGTGGTGCATGGGAAGATCCTGCCCCCTGATTTGGTGGTCTCCCTACCATAGTTTGCTAATAATAATTTACATAGCTGGTTAGTTTAATATTTAGTTCCTTTTTAAATTTTATTTCTATCTAAGGACTTGATCCTTATTTCTACTATTTTGAATAACATAGCTCTGATACCAACTGAAATGACCCTCCTAATTCTACTCTAATTTCATAAGGAATTTTTTTTTTAAGTTAAAGAGGATATATATAAATATATAGAAATATCATCCATTGCAATCATGATTATCAGGGTCACTATCTTTTCTCCAATAACCAAATATATCCAGGATCACAATAATCAACCAATATAAATATATCAGTACATTTACAAAGATAAGCACATACATGTGAGGATGTATATGCCTCTCTTGTTTTGAATCAGAGTTCTGGAAAACAAGAGGATTTTGGATTGCTAATTTGTTTTATTTTTGACTAAACAATCCACTGGAACATACACATTAGTCTGTTTACACTAACTAAGAAGTGATCAAGCAATAATCAGTAGTAAACAAGCTTTTAATATAGATGTTTGTGTTAAGTTCTGAATAGTGTCAAAATCAGTATAAAAGAAAGTGGATCCTAAGGAAACACAAGCAACATCTAGGCGTAATGGAAACGCGCCTAACTTATACATACAAGGTCACGAGTTCGAGTGCTATGCTGGTCGGTTCAAACACAATTTTTGGTTTTTCTTTTTTTTCTTTTGTGCAGTCTGGAATCTGTTATCTACCTATCTGCACATATATATATTTTCATTTTAGCCTAAAAATCCATCATACAAAACAATAATCCTTGCTTAATCATTTTTGAAACTCATTCCTAAATCCTGGAAGGCTTCAGGATTGATATGAATTAAGAGTATGGTTCTTAGGTTTTGAAGATGATAGAAGTGTTTATCATCATTCAGACTTGTATTTCTTCTTATAAGATCTGTCTGGCATTTAAAATGCATTTGGTTAAAATCTGAGTGAAATCCAGATTTCTATTACAAGTGCAAAGAAAAAGATGTGGTAATGTTTGCACTAAACATATTTATGTGCATATATATCTGCAACTATTTGAATCTGGTTTCTATCTACCTTACTTCAGATTCTTTCTTTGTTTAAAAATAGGACATGAAACAATTGTATTGGACAAATTGAATCATGAAAACCTTGCAGACATATAAACATTCAACCTATGTCTATTTTCTTTTGTATACATATGCCATAGTAGAAAATAAAACCATTTAATTTTCTGAGAATCAACTGTCCTGATTTTCCAAAACTTAAATCCTTTTTCAAAGACTCAAGATTGACTAATACATTTATAAAATGTAATCATACAATTTTTAACATGGTGTTCTTGCTAAATCCACTTACAAGATTTGATCAAAACCCTTTTTTAACATAACAGAAATTTAACTAAGTTCATAGATTCCAGATACAAGTCAAATTCTTAACAAAATGCCTACAAATATCAATCCAATATTTAACACTTAATACAAGTAGCAATTTAAATTGTCAATACATGCAGATTTCAACATTTAGGCTCTTATCTAACTAAGTTTTTAGCATGCTATATCTTCTTCTCAAGGCCTTGCTCCTACTCTTATTTAGTTGCTGCAATCCCTGAAAAAGCATTGGAAACTGCCTCATTTTTAATGAGACACCCCAGATGCCATTAGCACACTAGGGTCAGACACATGTCTGGTATGAGAAAATTCACAAAAGCATCTTATTACTTAGATTAAGATCAAGTTAAATACATATACATATGGTTCTGTCCTTTTTGGAATCAGGTAAATACTTGTGTGCATGCTCTGTGTCATGTGCATGTGCACACTTTCATTTTCTTTCCAGAGATTACATATATAAATATGGCACATACATTCAAGCATACATCTCAATCATAGACAACCAATCATTCATACCAAACAGGAAAATAACCAATATGAGTTAAATCATTTATTCAATTCTCACATTTCAAATCTGGAAAAACTCTAGTTTCCTCATTATTTCAAGTATTATTTCCTGGGTATATTCATCTATCCTTAGTCTCATCTGCAATGTTTATGAATCAATGGACACACTGTAATGAACTAATTCACTCCATTACACAAAGATCTCAGGACTTAAACAAGCGATGTGTCAACTTATGTTACTCAAGCACACAAGTCATTCCTGCAGTGTTCTTGACCCCAATATCCTAATCAGGTTTAAGTTAATAGTAACTCTTTTTCATGGCAAAACCATTCAGTAATTCATTTCAATAGCCAAAACATCCATACATGGCATCACATATTATTCATAACCATACAGAGGTAAACAAGCAAACAACCAATGGTGATTACAAAATAAGGTTTCTGCATATACATATATCCATCTTGGTATTTTAAAAGGAGTTTAGGCAACTAACATTGGCTTATGATCTCTGAGAGAGTTTTTCTTTTGCAAACATTTGTGCTTGAGTTAAACTCAGAATAATCTGGTTTCACTGAATCACAAAATTTGGTTGCTATGCATTTTATTGAACCAGAGGCATCAGCACATAGGCAACCCTATTGCACCCCTAATTCCTTTCTATTTCGAGCCTCAGCACTTATACATGAGTATATTGCAGCTCATTATTATTTACATCTTTCTGGGTTGAGCCAAAACCAATACTACTTGCCTATTCTCAACATTTTATTTTCTGGGTATTTGTTTATATCCCTAAATATTAACATATCAGAGATCTGAGTGTATAAAACAGATATGTATGCTAACAACACATAAAACTTTGTTATAATAAAACAAGTAATCAACCAAAGAAAATCAAAACATATTCAGGTTTAAATTCACAGATAAACATTTATATATGAATATATTCTTTTAAGAAAATACTTTTAACTGGCTGCCTACATTAGGACTTATTGCCTTATATTTTTGAGTGAGTTTTCTCACCTAGCTCTCTCCTTTGTTTCCTTAATTAATTGATGAACTCCTGCTCTTATCCTCAAGCTCTCTTTCTTCCCTTTGTCTTATGATTTCAGTGGTATTGTTTTTCTTCTTTTTTTTTCAAAATTCTTTTCTGAGGAGAAGAGGAGGCTGCTGCATATACATGTATATATACAGGGTCTCTCTTAGGGTTTTGGGTTTTGGCTAAAGCCATTTTTGCCCACCAGAAAATCATGTCATCTGCATTTTAACCCAAAGTTTTACCCCCCTCCCGGCTTAATTTGGGTGAAGAGAAAAGTGGTTACATTTTTCTTTCAGAAATTGCTTTTCAGAAAATACTTTTCCCTTTGTCTACAATCATGCTAAAAATGTGACTTGGTTTTGTTATTTATTTAATACACTTCCTAATTCTGCCTATAGCAACATTTCTCTGTTTTCTCTTATTTTTTTCTATTTTTAGCTTTCATGTAAATGGCATGTACTTCCTTTATTTATTTATAAGAGGATTAGTTCTTTTTATATCTTCTTTCTTTTGATTTCTGCTTATATTAAAATTGTGTCTGTATATTTTATTTCACTAGTTTAAACTCTAGTATTTTATTAACACATATATATATTTGTATGTAAGTCTTACCGAAATAATTAGTACATCCCCCCATATATTTATGCATCATTCTATACTGACACACCCACATGCACATGTATACTTAAGAAAATATTCAGTAGCATACATATATTTATATTTACTTATGCATTCAGCTTTTTAAAGATTTAATATATATATATATATATATATTCCCATACATATCAATATGTATTTGTTCTTAAAGATCAGAGATTTTTAGCTTTTGTTCATGTGTATACCCTCTGCACACATGTACACACATACTGATACACTATCAAGTCATAACAATCTCCTTCCAAAATTTATTTAAAAATTATTTTAAATTCATTCATATTTTTCAGGATAAATTCCTAAAATCTTGGGTCATTACAGCCGCGTTGATGGATTCACGCGTGAAGATGGTCGCGATGGCGATTGGATGATGGCGGCTCGCTGGCCTAAGGCGATGCATAGGGGAAGTCGCGACATGGTGATGCTCGCAGGTCGTGATGGCGAACGAGAGGGAGGCTCGTATCGAAGCAGCAAGGTATACGTTTCGATTTAATTTAATAACACTTATCTGAATATATTATAGAAAAAAAAAGAGAAAAGGAAAATATATTTAACTGAATGTTAATTTTAACAGTAATGTATACATATATATTACTAAATGATTTTCGAATTTAAATCTAGCTTAACATATATGTATATACAATTTGAATCTACTGTTTAAAAGAAAAAGAAGAAGATATATGTCTTAAGGTGATTTATTTGTTTACTTAACTTATTAGTTACTAAAAGATCTCTTAAAGGGAAATTGGTTTAAAATTGAATCATTGACGAATTGAATTTATTAAATGAGAAATTAATTTAAATTTAAATTTATTTCAATAGTAATGGATTTTTCGAGTTAGGTCAAATTAAAAGTGGTAATTTATGTAATCTATTAAAAAGGAAAACTTATTAATATATATATATATAATATTTGGGAAAAATAACAGGAATTTTTTTTAAGGTTTGAAATTGTATGAAACTTGATTTATTTTAGTTACTAAAAAAGAGTATATATAATTTCAAAAAGGAAATTTCTAGTTAAAATTGAATCATTGGCTAATTCAATTTATCAAATGAAAATTTATTATTCGATTTAATTCGAATATTAATAGATTGTGTAAATTATGTATACAAGGTTTAAAATCAAGAAACAGCCGAAATTGGAAAATGGACTGCAAATTAAAGCTAAGGTGAGATTATTTTCTCACTCAAAATGAATTACAGTTATTGATTTGACTGATATGATTTCTATTTGGATTGAGATATTAGATATAGTAGGATATATCTATATATATATAGCAATATATACATATTGGCATATGTATATATTGGATTGATTGATTTCCCGCCTCGTATAGCGGATGAGACCCTATTGCGCCGTTAGTAAGTGGATTATTTTTTTTATAAAACCCATATACCACGATATTCCACCTCGAAGTGGAATTGGTATTGTGCTGACGTCTTTGGATGCAGGGAAACAGGTTGGAGGGATCCAACTGGACCCCTCACATTGATTGAATTTATTCATACCGTGATATGAATCTGTGAATGATTATATTGATGTTATTAATCATATTGATATCTGGAAATTGTTTGAAAGCTAAAATTTAGCTGAATGGATGTTTGATATCATTGGATTCCAAAAAAAATAAACGAAATTGAATTTTGGAAATCAAAATAGAAATTTCTAAGTGAATCAGTTTTAGAAATGGAATAAATTTTGAAGAAAGAAATTTTAAAGTATAAAGAATTAATTTTTATAATCTTATCAAATTAATTGCAGGATAAAGTGAAAATATTAAATAATTGAATTTTGTATAATAGTGATTTTAAATTGAGGAATTTAATTTAAAAATTTGGATTTTTAAATAGATTGAAAGAAACGATTGAGATTTATTTTCTTAAAAAGGAATTTATTAAAAGAAGATAAGTTGGAAATCCAATTAGAAATTTAATTGGTAAATGGAAATAATATGGGAAATCAATGAAAAATGATTTCAATTTGAAGAATCCATTTAAAGACAGAATATTGAAAAATTTGAGGAAAATAAGGAATTTATTTGGTAGCGATAAATAAAATTAGAAATCAATCTGTAATTGATTTAATATTTGGAAATGAATTTTTTGAGAAATCAGTATGGAAATTTTATTTAAAGTTGAAAATAAATTTAGAAATCAATATTGAAATTGATTTGGTATTGAAGTTTTTATAAATAGAATTGGAATTTATAAAAGTTGTTTATAAATCCAAAATCACTTATTTTGATAAGTAAAATATAGAAGTTAATAAAAAGAAGATTTATAAGTCGAGGTTGTTATTAAAATAGAAATAGAATTTATAAACGTGTTTTATAAGTTCGAAATAGATTGAATTTGATAAATAAAATATAGAAGATTTTTAAAGAAGATATATTCACGATTTTGGATAGCGAATCCCTATTGAAATTTTAAATGGATTTATTTTTGAAGAAATGATATTAAAAATGAAGTTAAACATTTTAAAGATGTTTTAAAATGTATTATGAATCGAAAGCATAGATTTCAACAGTTCTTGTTGAAATAGACGTTTTCGAAAATAGAAGGAAATGATGGACTATAACACTGTTGTTATAGTAAATGATTTCCGAAAGGAAATGTTTTTATATAGTATTGGGATTTACATATCTATCTTAAAAATTCGAATCCCTGTACTAGTGATTTTGAGTCGTCGTAACGATGTTTTACGTAACATTCGTTTTGACTCAAATAAATGTGCTTAAGAGAATGTTTTCCTTAAAAGAATGAATATATACTTAATTTGATTTAAGTATATCGAATATTTTCAAACGTTGAAAATAAATGATTTGTGAAACACTTATTTTTAAATGAGTGTGGAAATGCTTTTCCAAATGAAACGAAACGTTTTGAGAATTTATCTTCTTAAAGATAAATTGAAATTGAATATTGAAAACGATTTGAAAAATCGAATATCAATTGATATTCGAAAATGTAAATTCAATATGGAATTTATAAAAGAAAAGGGAATCTGTTTAGAAAATAAACATTGATTTATTTTTGAAGTGTGGAAATTTTATATCTAGTAAAGATATTTTGGAGAATAAATAATTTGGAAAATTATTTGGAATCTGATGATGTTGCGCATCTTTATTGATAGTTAAATAACCGACTATCAATAATTACCTTGAATGGTATTTGATGTGAATTTGATGAATTTGAATGCCACACTTATTTTTAAATAAACGCTCACTATTCGGGTTAGCCGGGAAAGGACCATGGGGTCGTATAACCCATTCCGAATATGTGATACGTCGTTATGAATTGCATTTGATGACCGGTGTTGAAGACCGGACATTTTTGAAAATGGAAGGATTACCGTCGAGTTACTCTACATCGGCTGATCTCCGATTTAGAGGTTTTATCACCCTTAGTGACGGGAAGTCCGGACGTGATTGAAAATTATCCGGAATTGCAAGGGCTTCGTGAGAAGTGCCTTCGGTTCTGTTCGATCCCGGAACAGACTTGTATGGATTGTGTGTCTGACGTTACAAATTGAGATATAAAGCTGATTTCTTTCAAATACATATCTGTTGGTGGCGGAGAATTTATTCTTTTAGCTTAACACCCTTCTCTGAGACGTACGAGCTCAGAGGTTATGTAGTTGAAATTCATCAGCGATATATCCCAATTTGGTAACGTGGCATACTGAGTGTTGCTGTGTGATGATCAGTGTTTGATCATTTGCGATATGATCATTTGTTTGATCTTATATCTTTGTGATCATAGGTTGATCATTTGTTTGACCCGAAGCATGGCTTTGGTGACAAAGCGTAGCTTTGTGGACGAGACTTCGTCGAGCCTCACACCCCGGAAATGGTCAAAACAGGAAGGATGCGGCAAGGTTCTAGAGAGTAGCGCCCCTTAGTGTATGTCATTCCTTCTGGATAGAGGTGGTATCATGGTATGGAGCCCAGATACTTAACCTATGTGGTTGCTGCATTTTTACTATGTGGTTTGTTGCGAATCGGGGATCCTCGGGAAGATCGGTTACGATCGGGGGATGGCATACGCGTGTCAGTAGTTACCTATTTTTGCAGAGGTAACCCGGCCTTGTGTTGGCAGAGATCCGGTTAGGTTCTCGGGACGTCATTCCAGAG
This sequence comes from Allium fistulosum, assembly GCA_030737815.1. Taxonomy (NCBI): domain Eukaryota; kingdom Viridiplantae; phylum Streptophyta; class Magnoliopsida; order Asparagales; family Amaryllidaceae; genus Allium; species Allium fistulosum. Next base: position 861,529,615 of record CM060907.1, read on the forward strand.
GCGTTCTATTCGTGGAATAGGAAGTTCCTTAGCCTGACCATTTGTTGGAAATCCAAAGAAACAATACGTGACTTGTACGGTTTTAGTTGTAGAACCTGCCATCTAATATGGTAGCTATAGTAGGCATACTATAATGGTACCTATGTCGGCTAAGATTAATATTCTACTTTCGAAATGTTTCTACACTATGCACTAATAATAATATCAAAAAGAATTTGATTTTTTCGTAGTAAACATCTTTGACTATCATAAGGAGAAATCTTCTCCAATTCTGCGTTTGCATTGTGTGTGTGGCAGGAGGCCTTATGGTAGTTTCATTTTCCAAAAGCATTGCGAATTGACTTTAAAATTCTTCTGTTGTTTATTTTAAAGATAAACTATTTTACGATCTCACACCAGTCACCATGACTGACTCGGAGTTTGTTGTTTCCCTTCTAAACTCTGGGTGCCCACTAATTTCCACACGGGCAGCCTAGAGTCATGTTATCAGGATATTCTGGATATTCTGGAGCTTGGAAGCAAGCTGGATGGCGTAACGTATCATCCGTATTTGTATCTGATATTTTTATTCCGCTGTGTATCCTGTATGAGGACAAGTTATATAACTGTCCATTGTTGTATATTGACTCTGATGATTGATGTATGTATAAACTGATATAGTTCTTTTGTTTAAAGACTAGTGTTTATTTATTATATATTGTTCCGCTGCGATGTGTAAGATTCTGATATTGTTTTCTGTTCTGTTGTCGTTCTTTTTTTTTCTTCTTTCTTTTTTCTTCTTTCTTTTTTCTTCTTTCTTTTTTTTCCTCTTTTCTTCTTCTTCTACCTTTTCTTTCTTTCTAAAACCCTCACTATTGGAGTTTCCGGCGTTCGATTGCTCGGCAGTCGATAAAGTGAGTATCGATGTTGAATTCTCGAAGGTCGAAATTTCCATACGTGACAAGATAATTTTAAAATTAAATTTTGGAATTTGGGTTTAGAATTAAATGGTTTAAAGATTTAAGTTGTTAAATTAAAAATTAAGTTGATTTAATTTAAAAAGTAAAGGTTAATTTAATTTAAAGGATTAAATCAACATTTAAAATATTTAACTCGAATTTATATAATTCGAGATGGTTTTAAGTTGAAATTTGAATAGAAGTAGCTCAAATTGAATTTGATTTGAATTAATTAGAATTGTGATTAAAGATGGATAAGCATAAGTTTAAATGGAAAATTTGAATTTATATAATTTAAAGTGAAATTAAAGATGTATAAGTTTAAAAATTCAAATGGTGAATTAGAATTGAAATTATTTGAAATTGAAGCTGGTTCAATTTGAAATTAATCCAAATTGAATTGAAATAATATGGAATTGTGATTAAAATAGAATAAGTTTTAAAATCAAATGGAATTTGATTTGAATTTGGAAAGAAATTGAGGATTAATTCAATTTGAATTGAGGTTAAATCAATTTCAATGGAAATTGAAGTTATTTAAATTGCAATTGAGTTAATTTAAATGGAGGTGGAAATTTAAATTGAATTGATGAGAATTGAACAGTTTGGCTCTGGATTATTTTCAAAATAAATTGTTTCAATACAAATATATTTTTCCAAACTATTTACTATACAATTTTTCTTCTTAAACCCAAACTATCCTATACTTATTTTACAATTATTTTAGAACTATTTAACTATTTTGAAATTGTCTTATAAACTAATTACTATTTTTCAGTTATTTATATCTAATCACTATTTTAAAAACTATTTTACAATTATCTAACTATTTTATACCTACTTAACTATTTTACAGCTATTTTATAAACTAATAACTATTTTTCAACTACTTATCTATTTTAAACTTTTTCAAGCTATTTTTAAATTTAAATTGGTCAGAGTTCAAACTATTTGTAATTAAAGTAATAACTCAATTGGAAATGGAAGCAATTGAGAATAAGTGAATGGAATTAAAGGAAATGTGAATAGAAAAGAGAATTGATTTAGCTAATAACCAATAAAGATAAATACGTAGGATATACGTATATTATTCTATTCGTATAGTGATTTGATCCAGATTCGAACATAGAATTTCGAGATAATATTATCGATCCGAGTTGGGATTTTTCGCTCGATTTTCGACGGCGAACCTGGATATGGATTGTTGATTGGTTCTGGATATTCTCTATCATAGTTGTGACTATGCAAGGAGAATGACGGTTTCTGATCAAGAAACCAGATCTGAGTCCGCACTAGAAAGTCGGGTGGACGATACTAGTTCGAAAGTGAAATTATGTGATCGAGTGAGCGATCAAATTGATATAGCGTACGAATGATATGTGTACATCGTACGGGTTTGAATGAAATTGGCATTGAAAATTTGTGAATAAGGAATTTGAAATGGTTTTGAAATAAAAAGCATAATTGTGAAATATAATGGAATTGGATATTTCTTTGGTTGAAATTTACCTTATGGAAGTAAGTAAATGGTAAATAACTTTATAAAGAAATCAAACTTGAATATTTGATTTGGCAATAAATAAAGTTATATTTTGTAATATGATAAACTTCCCTTATTGAATCTAGCCAGAATAAAAAGGGTTTTTGGAAGTATTTGAAGTATAAAAGAGGTTTTATACAAGTTTGAAATAATCCAAAGATTTTCAAAGTTATATATATCTATATATATATAAAGGATTTTATGGGAATGATTTTGGAAAAGGTTTTGAGAACCTATGTAATTTGGAAAAGCATTTGATTTTTTTGGGAAAATCAATTTTGGATTTTGGAAAGCCAAGTTTGGAACTATCGATTTTGAGAATCGATTTTGTGTAAAGAAGATTTTGATATAAATCATAAAGGGTATGATTTGAAGATACTATAAGTGTATAGTATAAAGTGTTTTGAAAATAGCTCTGGGGAAAAAGGCGCTTCCTTGAAATGAACTTCTCAGGAGTGCCACTGGGTGGTACTGCCTTGAGCCCCAAGGGGGGTTTCTAAAGTTGATCCTGTGAGGAGTCCGGACAAAACTAGTTCCTGAGGATTATTTGTGTAGCGAAAGTCGAGGGGCTGGTGCCCACAGAGGCATTTGGGTTATGCTGTGACGACAGTGTAACTCAATGTCACTACGATCTACTACAGACCATAGCGAAAGTCATGTGTGCCGTTGAGAGCCAACAGTCTACGTTTGATTTTATATCGGTAGACTGTGACACTATGGTAACATAGCGAAAGTCGTTTGTGCCGCTGAGAGCCAACTGTCTACGTTTGATTTTATATCGGTAGACTGCGACCTATGTGGAGAAGTTTCATTTTGACAGCGAAATCGTGTGTGCCGCTGAGAGCCAACAGTTACATGGACTTTTGCTGCGACAGCAACGTAACCCTGGATGTAACTGCGATCTGTTGTGGGTTCCATGCTGTCATCAATTACATGGACTTTTGCTACGATGGCAACGTAACCCGTGATGTAACTGTGACCATGGATGGGGGTGATGATTTCCAGAGCATTCTCACCAAAGATATTTCCTCTATTTTCAAAAATGTTTTCTATATTTTCAATAAATTATTTTCCAAGTATTTTTACTGGGTGTTGAAAACGGGTCTGCTAAGTACTTATAGATTTTTCAGTCCTACGCCTGATCAACGTATGACCGAATTTCTGCGAGAACAAGGATAGACTTGTGGAAACATCGAGTTATAAAAAAGTATTTTGTAAAACTATTTTGGTAATATTATATATATTTTTTAGTATTTTAAGATTCTTAATAAAAGAGTTTATAGTTAAAAATGATTAAAGGGTAATTTAACTGAAATAATAAAATAATTAAAATTCTGGCTTCGTTCCTTTTCGAGGATGAAAAGATTTAAAGGGGAGAGGAATGTGATAACCCAGATTTTTGGACATTTGTTAACTGATAATTAAATGAATTAATTAATAGAAATACCGAATTATAGATTTGACAAATAAATCTGGTAATGAATATTTATATTTGGATAAGTATTGCATGATAATATCTTAATATAATCACTTAGAATTTACATTTTTTTTTATTTTCTTTTAAATCAAATGATAATGTGTTGTTATAAGAATATATATATGAGTAGAAAACAAATTAGAATTTGAACTTGAATTAGGAATTCAAAGAATAAAATATCTTAAAAATAAATTGGGTTTAAAAATGTATATATGATTTGTTTTATAACATTCTCTTTATAAGATTTTATAAAAGATATATTAAACCAGTATAATTATTTCTAAATGCATAATTGGAATTTTTATCTTTTTCTTTTAAATTATATATTGGTTAATAAAGAGATAGTTCAAATATTTATACACTTAAGATATTTTATAAAACTAAATTAAAATGTAATATTAATATAATATGAATATATATTAAAACCTCTTAATAAAATGAAATACAAGTGTTGAGATATTAGCATATAATTTAACAAATGTAAGTAAATTAGAATATGTAAATGACAAATGTTAGATAATTAACAAGTGGCCACATTTGTCTCTTTTAAAATTAATTTATAAATAATGTTGTATTAGAGAGAAGCCTGGTTTTTCCTTTCAGTTCAAATTCTTTTTCTCCCTCAAATTCTTTCCTTCTTCTTATTCATAAAAACTGAAATCTAAATTCAAAAAGAAAATCAAAGCTACAAACAATTTTAGTTTTTCAAATCTTCAACATGTTGCAACCTGAATCAAAGCATGCAACAAGGTCAACATCAGTCTCAGTTTCAACATCTAAGAATTCAAATCAACATAAGAACAAACAGATTCAAACATCTACAACTCAAAGCCTGAAACAAGATCAGTTTTCAACCTGTAAACAACTCAAAGATCATCTCAATATAAAGCAAGCAAAGATTCAATTCAGTTTCAAATCAAGATCCAGTAGCAGATCAAAATTCAAACAAATTTCCAAGCTTTTAAAACATCCCAGGCTTCTCTGTTCATATATATAAGGTGAGTAAACAAACCAATTACCTGTTTAATTGTTGCATGTGATGAATGTATTATATAACGATGTGAAATGGTTTGCATGAGTAAATATTAGGCTTGCATGTCTGTATATATTTATATTAATGTATGTATGCATATCTGAACCAGGAGATGTTCTCTGTTCTTGTTAAACATGTTTCCAAATTTTTTTTTAAGAAAAAAATTAAGATCTCATCTTCTAATTTCTTTAGACTTTGCTGTTTCAAACAGAAATTGTTTAAAATGGAAGATCTTTAATTTAAAAATAGTTATAAGTATGATATGGATCATATGTTATCTGAAATTCAAGAAGAACAGTGAAAACATAAAACATGTTGAAATTTAATCATCACAATTTATTTTTATTTATTATATAATCTGAATTTCCATCTGAAAACATGATTTTTAAAGGATAAATCACAAATTTTAGATTGGGATCAAGAGAGTAATTTGGGGTTGATCAGATTTTAATTTTTGGGCAATTTCCGATGATCGGTGGGGATTGGTGGCTCGGGTTTGTGGCCAAAGGAGGATGGTAGGCTGGCGAACTCGAGAAAAATACTGATTTAAATTCTAGATGACTGGGGTGACCAGATGACAGTAAACTAGGGTTCGACTGACAAGTTTGGGTGGATGTTGAATTCGAGGCTGGATAGTCATCAACGTTGCATCGGAGTGGATGCGACCTAGGGAAACAGAAAGAGGGGAGTCTGACGAAGCTTGGATGTGGTTGGCAGGGGTTCTCGAGGTTAGGATCGTCGTCGATTGGAAATTTTTTCGTTGATGCTTTGGGTTCTGTTATGCTCGAATTGGTGCGATTTCGTCACACAGCGAGTTCGACGAAGCTGGGTGGTCGGGACATTGGCAAGGGTCGTTGGCGACTTATAGATATCGTCGGAGGTGATCGGAACGGAGGCAGTTGGTTGTGCACGTGCACGAGACATTTTCTGATGTCTGGGTATGTTCGTTGGGGACGAAGCTTGTATCTCAGGGTTGGTGCTCGAGAATTTTCGTTTTGGACTCGAAGTTTTGTAGGTAGCGATGAATTCTGGTTTGAACTCGGAATCTTGTTCGAGTTTTTGTGAATATGGCTCGGGTTATCTAGTGTTCCAGATTTTATAATTTAAGTAAACCTTAACAGTTTTATAAATTAGGAAGTTGGTACAAGTTTAAAATAAAAAATCAATGAAAACAGGTTTTCAATTTTAAAATATGATTTAAGTCCTAAGCAAAGCATTTAAACAAGTTTAAAGATTTTAAAATAAATTTTTTTTAGAGAAGAAGGATTAATCAAGTTTTAAATAGGTTTAAATTTGAATAAGTTAAAAGGAGATAATAATTAAGTTTTCAAAAAGAAGTAAGAATTTACTTAAGTTATTAAATAAATTCGAATAAGTTTTCAAAAACTTTAAGTTACTTAATATAAGTAATGATTAATTAATTAAGATGAGTAATTAAAGATGATTAATTAAGTATAATTAATTTAAGGGTAACCACTTATTGAGATTTATAAAGATTAATTTCTTGACGATAATAATGATAAGGTATAATTACTTAATATAAGAAATCAAAGAATAGTTAATGATTTTAATTAATTCAAGATAATTAACTAGTGATTATAAATTAATGTGATTAATTAGATTTATTAATTAAGGATACTCATTAGTGGAAGTTGGTTAAGTATAATTACTTAATGAAGTAATTAATGGATAATTACTAAATATAATTAATTAAAAGATAATTACTTTTTGGAAAGTAATCAAATGGAAGTAATTAAGGATTTATTTACTTAAGTGTAATTTATTTAAGGGTGGATTAATTAAGGTAATTAATTAAAGAATAATTAATTAATGGAAGAAATTAGAGGATCAATGTATTAATTAATAAATTACCTAATTAATTAATTAATAAGATTGATTAAAGGTTAATTATTGTAAATGGTTAAGATTAATTCATTTATATAATTAATTAAAGGCTAATTACTTAAGGTAATTAAAAAGTGTAACGACCCCGGCTTTCTTTGCCCAGAAAGACGCATCGTTATGAAGAAAGAAAGGGATAGAAGAAGAAAAGAAAGAAGAAAGAACAACAACACATCAGAAATCTCACAGCGGAACGAGAAATATATTATCACATAAGATATTACATAGTATCATATACATCAGAGTACACAATTTATACATCATAGAATAGACAGTTATAAACTTCTGTCTATTATACAACACAAGTACACCAGCACAATACAGACTAATACAAACACAGCGGAAACTCTATATATCTACTCGCTGAAGCCTCCTGCTTCACAGCTCCTCCAGAATTCGTCAAGATTATCCTGAATCCCTTGACTACTCAATACAATATTGAGTACCCAAGAGTTTAATAAAACAGAAAATAAACACTTTGGTCAGACATGGGTCTGGTGTGAGTAAACGGTTAGATTGCTTAACTTTGAAAACCTTTGAAAACAAAAGTATCACGTAAGACTTCCCACAAATAAACATGGGTAAGTTTTTACCTTACGCTAACTAAAACATTTGATAGGAAATCCGATTGTATTATAATAGTGTCTAGGGTTTTCAAGTAAAATACAGAAATAGCTGAAATGCTTACATCTCACATTCCAACATAGTTGGGCACAACTAATACGTACGGCACTTATTGGAGTTTGGATTCCATACAATGGCAGGGCTACTGGGGTACCGCCCGTCACAGTACCTGGCCTAGATCACCGTACCGAGGAGTACGCCCGCTCCCCTGCAACACAAAGCCGGAACCATCCCTTACTGGATAATCCCGAACAAGACAATCCCGTAGTTGGCGCGACCAACCACACACTAAACCGAATGAAAAGAAAAGGGACCTCTAGACAGGGATCTATCTTGCTCTCAGTGGGTGCTACCCACGAAGCCTTGCTGCACCTCCCCTGTTTTAGCCATTCCCGGTTGATGAGGCTTGAGGTTACGATTACCTTTAATCAGAACATATCACTTAGAATGCTCATCGTCCGCCTGACGATGTGCTGAAAGCATTCAATCCATATAAGTTCGTTCCGGGTTCGAACGAAACCGAAGGCATTATCTCGTTACACTCGTTTTGGAATCACCCTCAGAGTTAACGACAATAACCCTTGCACTCTGAATCTTCATCTTCACTTGAGATTCACGACCTATCGTTAATTTGGATCGATGTGGTATTCGGGTCTCCAGACCTGGAATTCCGGTATACGGAAACCCGATCCCGGTCTCATCGAAATCCAAAACGTATCTTTTAAGGCCAAGTTGTTTAAAGGTTTAAACATTTAAACTTATATTCATGATGATATAAACAGATAGATAAATCATATTATCACAATAGATAATTCATATCAAACATTCATCTCACAAAGCAGCATATAGATATCATATCCAAATCATCCAGAATCAACCAATCACCCAATATCAATCATTCAATATTAACCAATCATCTAAAAGTAGAATTGATTAACTCCAAATTAATTTAATTAACCTTTAATTAAATTAATTACTATCCTTTAATTACTTGGATTACCTTAATCCTGCTTACTATCATTAATTAATTAATCATCACTTAATGATCTTCCTTAATTAATCTTCCTTGATTAATTACACTTTAATTACATTTAAGTAATTATCCTTTAACCATATACAGTAATTAACCTTTAATTACCATCATTAAATTACAATAATTAATGATCCTTCATTTACTTCCATTAATTAATTATCTATAATTAATTACTTTCATTAATCAACCTTGATTAATTTCATTACTTATATTAATTAATGATCCTCTAATTACTTCATTAATTAATTACCTTCTAGTTAATTTATCTTTAATTAACTACATTCATTAATTAACCTTAATTAATCATAAACAGTAATTAACTATTATGTTACCTACCTTAATTAATTAACTCCTTAATTAATTATATTAATTAATTACTCTTTAATTACTTATTATTGATTAATTAATCTTAATTAATCAACCCTTAATTACATCATTTATTACATAAATTAATGATCTTTAATTACTCCCTTAATTAATTACTCTCTTTTAATTAATTACCTTAACTAGTAATTAATCACATTTTTAATTAACCTTAATCCTTTAATTAATTAATTACTTTTTAATTAATTAATTTCAAATCAATTATATTAATTAATCCTCTAATTAATAACATCAAGGGATTAACTCTTAATCAATTCCATTTAATTACTTCCATAAGTAATTTCTCTTTCTTAATTACATTCAGTAATTATCCATTAATTACTTTACTAAGTAATTACAGTCCATTTAATTAATCACATTAATTAATCAGTCTTAATTAATCTTATTTATTAATTAACTTTAATTAATCACATTAATTAATTATCTATGTAATTAATCCCTAATTACCTTTCATTAATTACTTCCATAAAGTAATTATTCTTTTTTAATTAATTACATTTAGTAATTACAAATTTATTACTTACACTAAGTAATTTACTTAATTAATTATATTAAGTAATTAATCCAATTCAAAGTTTATCCTTGATTAATTAATCAATTAATTAAATTATCTTAATTTAATTAATTATCCTAATCACTAGTTAATGGTCCCATCATTAACTACCCATTAACATCCCATTTATTACTTACCCTAAGTAATTATCTTTAATTAATCTCATCACTAATTAATTATACCAATAAATTTTATTAGGTGATAATTCTTTTAATTAATCCACTAATTAATTATCACAACTTTAACCAACTTTAAAGATAAATTCTTTATCTTTATTAAATTCTTAATTACATCATTAAATTTCCATTTGAAAACATTTTGCAAATTTATTTTATAATTGAAAGATTTGAAAACATTTTATAATTCAATTATATAATTAAAATTATATAATTTCTTTGACCCAAAACAATTTAAACATTAAATTTTAAAAACTTAAATAAATATTCCTTTAAAAACATTTCACTTTATCTTATGTCTGCTCCTTCCCAAACCCGAGTAAAACTCGTAAAATCCACGAAGCAACTCTCGAGACCAACCCACGTTTACCTGCTTCGAGTAAAACTCGAAGATTCCCGAACGAAAACCCGAGCTCCTGCTTTCTTCCCCAAAACTCATTTCCAGATGCACACGAAATCGTGAACGTGCACGTGCACACACACGCTGGACGACGGCGAACTCCGTTCAGTGCTCCGGCAAGTCGTCTTCCACCACGAGACCACGATCGACCAACTCATCTTCCTCGATTCGAACGAGATTCGAAAACGAACATAGAACCCATCAGCTCGAAAACACCATCACCAGTAAAATCACCCTCCACGGCAATCAACGCTTCGAGATACCTCGCCACCTTCGCCGAAGCTACCCTACGTCGCCTCGAACCCACAGAACCACGTGCGATCGCCTCAGACTTCGTTTCTTTGACGCGAAACCCCTCTGAACATCAACGACATAACCAGAGCTTAAACCCTATTTCCTCAAATTCCGACCACCACGATAAATGATAAATTACCATAATATTTTTCCGATGATCCTCGTCTTCATCTCGACCTTCAAGCCCAACCCCGATGATCAACTTGCCGTTGATCGATGGAAATCGATCAAAACTACCCAAACGTCCATCTCGACAATACTCACCCATTTCAAAACTAAAAATTGTGATATTACCATTAAAATTCAAGGTTTTTCATCACGAATCCAACCATGAAATCCAAACTTAAAATTGAATTGATAAAATTTAGGCCCAATTTACATTTTACTGCTATTTATAAAATTTCCAGACAATGTAATTTATAAAAATTCCAAAACTTATTTTTTTAGTGATATTACATGATTTCACACATCTTTCATTTACAAATCAAGGGCTATTATAGATTAAATGATGATATAAGGGTTTTATCAAGAGACCAAGTCTATTATTACTACACAGAGGCTTAATCATATCTATACAGACATTCAAACATCCCTATTCAAACATGCATACATTTTCACCAACATTTCAGATAACAATACTACATAAATCATCACATATATCATAGATTTTAATCTGTTTTTAAAAATTTGTTTACTCACCTGTTATTTTAAACAGAGACAGTTTCCAGGCTTGTTCCAGATTTTAAACTTCTTGAATTTCTTTTGCTATTGAATATTATCTGAAATTGATCTTTGAATATAGTTGCTTGTTGATTTATTAAATCCTCTGATTGCATGCCTTTAGATTTAATTGAAGATTTGAAGCTGCTTATTGAATTGCCTCCATCCTCTTTTGATTTGCATTTGATTTCCAGATTTACTTCTTCTTTTGCTTTGAGTTTTAGATTTCAGGTTTTCATTTTTATTTTTAGATTCGAATTGTATTTTAGTGGAGAAAGAAGTGAAGGTAGATTAGAGCTGAAGAAATGAAAATGCCAGATCTCTTTTCCATAATTTAAAATTTTTAGACCTACATTATCAAAGAGAAACAAAAATGAAGCCACTTGTCCTCTTTAATTAGCTTACACATATGTTTACAATTTACAAATGTCTTCCAACTATCCTTATATGTTTACAAGTGTAAATTCCCTTTTATTTTGATTTATTTAAATCCTACATGTGTATTTATAAAATATCTATATGTATATAAAAATGTATTTATCCTTTTATAATTTATGCTTTAATCAAATATTTATAACATATTTATAAATGCTTGAGAAATTGAGTTTAACTCTATATATATATTTTTACAAACCTATTTTGACTTATATTTGAATTTTAAAAATGAAAGAATCTTAAAACCAATTAACTTCTTATTTTAAATCTTATTTAAAAATTAAACTAAAATATATCTTTATAATAAATAAGAAATTATCCTTGTTATTTAAATCTCAATTATCATTTCCAAAAGTATTAAGTCAAATTTCAAATTTCCAAATTACAAATTATATAAATATTAAAGTTTGAAAATACTTTATTAAATTCAAATTCAATATTCTTTTCATTCCAATATATGCAAATATATATATTCTAAATGAAAAGTACTTTTAACATTAGCTTGATAATTATCCTATTGAATTTAATACATAACTTCAAATAACAATATATATATATATACATATATATTATAATTTGAAAACTTATCCTTTTATTAAATTAAAGACTCCCTATTTATAATATATATACCTATATATATACATTATAAATATAAACACTTATATTAGTTTTAGAAAGATAAAACTTCCCAATTTAAAATTGTTAGAAAAGATATAAATAAATATTTCCAATATTAAAATTTTATTAACCTTTTAAAATAAATAAACTTGTCAATCTATAAAATAAATCAACAAATCAATTTAATTATTAATAAAGATTATTAAATTGATATTGCCAAAATTCCGGGATATCACATTCCTTCCCCCTTAAAATAATTTCGTCCTCGAAATTTAAAAGCAAAGATAATTTAATAATCCAGTAAAATTTTAATTTTAAACAGCAACCATACATATCAATCATATTCTAACAACCATAGCAACAATTTAATCAAACAAATTTAACTATCCAGACAAATTCTGGATAGAATTTACTCGAGTTTCCCCAAGTATATATATATATATACCGGGAGACTCGTTCTACAGGATCTAAACTAACTATCTACAATAATCTAGAAGTCCTTCCTTTCTAGATCACAAATCTGAACAAGATATCAGACTAACTCAAAACCATCCCAACTATCCTTCTGAACTGCTGATTCCATCACTCGATGAATCATACACATATTCCTCAGAGATATGAGAAATAAAATGAATTCCAGTTATCCGAACTGGCAACTCAATCCTGGGGATCAAAATCTAATCTCCAAAGAACACAGAAAAATCTCATAATACTTCCGGAGCTTACTCTCCAGTCTTACCAAATCTTATATCTCCTTTGATCGGAGAAAAACTTAAACAATATCCAATTTCAACATCAATTTCCAAATTCCATCAATTCTTAACTGCATAACTCTCCTGACAATCCTGAGTCACTTCATCCTTCCTGATCAGCTTAACTCTTGCTGATGCTTCCTGAAATAATCTAGACCAACATCAAACCAATTTCCGGATCCTTCTCAACAAAATGGTTTCCCAAAAATCACCGAAATCCAGAACACAACTCTACTCCACAACATTAGAGCATTTCGAACTACTTCTCCTATCTGGAATAGCCAAACAGTTGCACTTGACAACCTTACCTCCAAATCCTGAAAAATTCTTCATACTTAGAGATACACTTGAATTTCCTATAGAAATCCTCAACTCGAAGAAAATTACAACTCTCGGTTGCTTCCACTCTAGAATAGCTGCTATCTTGCTTTCGCTGCACAACTCTGATCTGGAACAGATGAGAATGCGATCGGAGAAACTCGAGCACAAACTTGATCATCCACAGTTCACCAAACCATAAAATCTTAGTGAACCCTTCCACTTGGTCAAAAACATCCCAGTAGAATTTCCTTCAGAAAATTAGGTGATCAATTCCTCTCCAAAGAATCCTGAGCCGCTTCACCAAATTCTTCTCTAGAAGACATCCTTCTACTAAGCTGAACTTCTGGTAACTCCACGAATCAAGTCGATACGGAATCTCAATCTCCAATAATCCCAAGAGAATACTTAAACAATCGCAAGTCACTTTTGCGATCAGCTCGGCCTAATTTCCAAAGATAACTGTTCTCTCTTCACTAATCAGAACAGCTTATATTTGACTAACCAATCCATCGAAGAAATGGATTCACTCTACTGCTTCTGAACTTCACCTTCAGAAAAACTCCTCAGCCAGAAACTTTCTGCCAACATAGAACACTCCGAGTCGCATTGCTGCCACAAACCAAAGCCTTCTTATCCGAAACTCCTCGAGAAACTCGGACCTCAAAGCAAATAGAAACACCCCACTGGACTCAGCCACAACACCGAAACAGACTCACTTCTTCAAACTTGTTCCAGAAGAAACATCTTCAGAAACGTCCATAGCCACCGTGTCTCATCACACAGCTACTACTTCCTGAGGTTACCAAAATACCATCACTCTCTTCAGCTCATCCAATAGATCTACTCTATTCATCCAACTTCAAAGATAAACTCCGAACTTAAACAGTTTCCTTCGGAGATTGATGAAATCTTTACATCACAACAAAGTTTACTCGAGACAGTATTAGGTCTACAGTCTCGACAGTTACACTTCCAACCTCAACACTCAAACTCTAACCATTGGTAATTGTGTTACACACACTACCACCCTATCTACCTTTATAACTCATATTGGAAAACCCGAACAGGTAACCCAACAAATAGGTAGAAATAAATATATATATATATTTAAAATGATACTTTTTATATAGAAATTATTTCTGGGTAAAATTATTTCATCTACCTCTTTTAAAACAATATTGTGTCCGTTGACCTGGTTCAAGTGTTTAGAGATCCCTATCAATAACGTTAGCTACTCGTATTGACCAGAATCCATATACCACTCAACCGATCAATTAACACAATATAAAATCATTTTTATATAACTAAAAATTACGCGCTCTCAAGATAGACACCACTTCAGAGCCTAGGTATTCACTCAACCTACTGCTCTGATACCAACTGTAACGACCCCGGCTTTCTTTGCCCAGAAAGACGCATCGTTATGAAGAAAGAAAGGGATATAAGAAGAAAAGAAAGAAGAAAGAACAACAACACATCAGAAATCTCACAGCGGAACGAGAAATATATTATCACATAAGATATTACATAGTATCATATACATCAGAGTACACAATTTATACATCATAGAATAGACAGTTATAAACTTCTGTCTATTATACAACACAAGTACACCAGCACAATACAGACTAATACAAACACAGCGGAAACTCTATATATCTACTCGCTGAAGCCTCCTGCTTCACAGCTCCTCCAGAATTCGTCAAGATTATCCTGAATCCCTTGACTACTCAATACAATATTGAGTACCCAAGAGTTTAATAAAACAGAAAATAAACACTTGGGTCAGACATGGGTCTGGTGTGAGTAAACGGTTAGATTGCTTAACTTTGAAAACCTTTGAAAACAAAAGTATCACGTAAGACTTCCCACAAATAAACATGGGTAAGTTTTTACCTTACGCTAACTAAAACATTTGATAGGAAATCCGATTGTATTATAATAGTGTCTAGGGTTTTCAAGTAAAATACAGAAATAGCTGAAATGCTTACATCTCACATTCCAACATAGTTGGGCACAACTAATACGTACGGCACTTATTGGAGTTTGGATTCCATACAATGGCAGGGCTACTAGGGTACCGCCCGTCACAGTACCTGGCCTAGATCACCGTACCGAGGAGTACGCCCGCTCCCCTGCAACACAAAGCCGGAACCATCCCTTACTGGATAATCCCGAACAAGACAATCCCGTAGTTGGCGCGACCAACCACACACTAAACCGAATGAAAAGAAAAGGGACCTCTAGACAGGGATCTATCTTGCTCTCAGTGGGTGCTACCCACGAAGCCTTGCTGCACCTCCCCTGTTTTAGCCATTCCCGGTTGATGAGGCTTGAGGTTACGATTACCTTTAATCAGAACATATCACTTAGAATGCTCATCGTCCGCCTGACGATGTGCTGAAAGCATTCAATCCATATAAGTTCGTTCTGGGTTCGAACGAAACCGAAGGCATTATCTCGTTACACTCGTTTTGGAATCACCCTCAGAGTTAACGACAATAACCCTTGCACTCTGAATCTTCATCTTCACTTGAGATTCACGACCTATCGTTAATTTGGATCGATGTGGTATTCGGGTCTCCAGACCTGGAATTCCGGTATACGGAAACCCGATCCCGGTCTCATCGAAATCCAAAACGTATCTTTTAAGGCCAAGTTGTTTAAAGGTTTAAACATTTAAACTTATATTCATGATGATATAAACAGATAGATAAATCATATTATCACAATAGATAATTCATATCAAACATTCATCTCACAAAGCAGCATATAGATATCATATCCAAATCATCCAGAATCAACCAATCACCCAATATCAATCATTCAATATTAACTAATCATCTAAAAGTAGAATTGATTAACTCCAAATTAATTTAATTAACCTTTAATTAAATTAATTACTATCCTTTAATTACTTGGATTACCTTAATCCTGCTTACTATCATTAATTAATTAATCATCTCTTAATGATCTTCCTTAATTAATCTTCCTTGATTAATTACACTTTAATTACATTTAAGTAATTATCCTTTAACCATATACAGTAATTAACCTTTAATTACCATCATTAAATTACAATAATTAATGATCCTTCATTTACTTCCATTAATTAATTATCTATAATTAATTACTTTCATTAATCAACCTTGATTAATTTCATTACTTATATTAATTAATGATCCTCTAATTACTTCATTAATTAATTACCTTCTAGTTAATTTATCTTTAATTAACTAGATTCATTAATTAACCTTAATTAATCATAAACAGTAATTAACTATTATGTTACCTACCTTAATTAATTAACTCCTTAATTAATTATATTAATTAATTACTCTTTAATTACTTATTATTGATTAATTAATCTTAATTAATCAACCCTTAATTACATCATTTATTACATAAATTAATGATCTTTAATTACTCCCTTAATTAATTACTCTCTTTTAATTAATTAACTTAACTAGTAATTAATCACATTTTTAATTAACCTTAATCCTTTAATTAATTAATTACTTTTTAATTAATTAATTTCAAATCAATTATATTAATTAATCCTCTAATTAATAACATCAAGGGATTAACTCTTAATCAATTCCATTTAATTACTTCCATAAGTAATTTCTCTTTCTTAATTACATTCAGTAATTATCCATTAATTACTTTACTAAGTAATTACAGTCCATTTAATTAATCACATTAATTAATCAGTCTTAATTAATCTTATTTATTAATTAACTTTAATTAATCACATTAATTAATTATCTATGTAATTAATCCCTAATTACTTTTCATTAATTACTTCCATAAAGTAATTATTCTTTTTTAATTAATTACATTTAGTAATTACAAATTTATTACTTACACTAAGTAATTTACTTAATTAATTATATTAAGTAATTAATCCAATTCAAAGTTTATCCTTGATTAATTAATCAATTAATTAAATTATCTTAATTTAATTAATTATCCTAATCACTAGTTAATGGTCCCATCATTAACTACCCATTAACATCCCATTTATTACTTACCCTAAGTAATTATCTTTAATTAATCTCATCACTAATTAATTATACCAATAAATTTTATTAGGTGATAATTCTTTTAATTAATCCACTAATTAATTATCACAACTTTAACCAACTTTAAAGATAAATTCTTTATCTTTATTAAATTCTTAATTACATCATTAAATTTCCATTTGAAAACATTTTGCAAATTTATTTTATAATTGAAAGATTTGAAAACATTTTATAATTCAATTATATAATTAAAATTATATAATTTCTTTGACCCAAAACAATTTAAACATTAAATTTTAAAAACTTAAATAAATATTCCTTTAAAAACATTTCACTTTAAAAATCTTATGTCTGCTCCTTCCCAAACCCGAGTAAAACTCGTAAAATCCCCGAAGCAACTCTCGAGACCAACCCACGTTTACCTGCTTCGAGTAAAACTCGAAGATTCCCGAACGAAAACCCGAGCTCCTGCTTTCTTCCCCAAAACTCATTTCCAGATGCACACGAAATCGTGAACGTGCACGTGCACACACACGCTGGACGACGGCGAACTCCGTTCAGTGCTCCGGCAAGTCGTCTTCCACCACGAGACCACGATCGACCAACTCATCTTCCTCGATTCGAACGAGATTCGAAAACGAACATAGAACCCATCAGCTCGAAAACACCATCTGTAACGACTCCGGTTTTGCCCGCTCGAAAATCAACATCCGTACTTCACATTGTACTAGAATGCCGCAGATTCGACCGTTCAAATCCGATTCGCCGGAGCTATAACAACATTAAGTAAATAACACAGCGGAATAAAAAGAATATAGATATACAACATCTGATACAATATCCAGATACAATGAGTATCTATATACATCAGAGATATGATACAACAAATAGCAGCGGAAAAGAAAATGATAACACCAGCAGCGGAACAAATAACTCTAAGATAGTCTTCAAGAGAGAACTCCAGCAGTAGCTCGAACTCCC
Source organism: Allium fistulosum (assembly GCA_030737815.1). Taxonomy (NCBI): domain Eukaryota; kingdom Viridiplantae; phylum Streptophyta; class Magnoliopsida; order Asparagales; family Amaryllidaceae; genus Allium; species Allium fistulosum. The sequence goes on from CM060907.1 coordinate 861,547,821, forward strand.
AATAACGATACACCAAGAATAAGCAAGTGCAGTCCGATCCAAAGACTAAACTAGCTCCAGGAAATCTACTGAACCTGACTATCTGAAAAACCCAACTCTAGACTACTCGTGTGGAAAATTATGAGCACCCAGAGTTTAGGAAGGGAACAATAAACTCCGGATCAGTCATGGGACTGGTGTGAGCAACAAAAACAGTTTATCTTTAAAACAAACAACAACAGAATTTTAAAGTCAATTCGCAATGCTTTTGGAAAATGAAACTACCATAAGACCTCCCGCCACACACACAATGCAAACGCAGAATTGGAGGAGATTTCTTCTTATGATAGTCAAAGATGCTTACTACGCAAAATCATTGGTTATTATTACTAGTGCATAGTGCAGAAAACATTTCGAAAGTATAATATAAATCTTAGCCAGCATAGGTACCATTATACTATGCCTACTATAGCTACCATATTAGATGGCAGGTTCTACAACTAAAACCGTACAAGTTCCATATTGGAGAAATGGATTTCCAACAAATGATCAGGCTAAGGAACTTCCTATTCCATGAAGGAAACGCCTCTGGCTGGACGCTCCGAGAGACAAACTGCTCTCTGCCAACAAGGCCGGGTTACCCCTGTAACAGGTAACTCACGAATATGCCATCACCCGGTCCTTTGGGACCTTTATCCGAGCTCGGTATCCAACATCACACATCATAAAGAAAGTGTATCCACATGAGTAAGTATCAGGGCTCCATACCATAATACCACCCCTTTCCAGAAGGAAATGACATACCCTAAAGGGCGCGACCCTCATAACCTTGCCGCAACGATCCTGTTTCGACCATTTCCGGGTTGTGAGGTCCTGACGAAGTCTCGTCCACAAAGCTACGCTTTGTCACAAAGCCATGCTTTGGGTCAACAGATGATCAACCTATGATCACAAAGATATAAGATCAAACAAATGATCATATCGCAAATGATCAAACACTGATCATCACACAGCAACACTCAGCATGCCACATTACCAAATTGGGATATATCGCTGATAAATTTCAATTACATAACCTCTGAGCTCGTACGTCTCAGAGAAGGGTGTTAAGCTAAGAGAATAAATTCTCCGCCACCAACAGAAATGTATTTGAAAGAAATCGGCTTTATATCTCAAAGTGTAATGTCAGACATGTATCCATACCAGTCTGTTCCGGGATCGAACAGAACCGAAGGCACTTCTCACGAAGCCCTTGCAATTCCGGATAATTCTCAATCACGTCCGGACTTCCTGTCACAAAAGAGTGATATAAATCTCTATACCGGCGCGACTCAGTGCAGAGACATTCGACAGGTTGTCCTTTCATTTTCGAAAAATATCCGGTCTTCAACACCGGTCTTCAAATGCTATCCATATCGTCGAATCACTTATTCGGAATGGGTTATGTGACACAAAGGTCCTCTCCCGGCTAAACCGAATAATGAGCGCAATATTTTAAAACATATGGATACTGGGATTTCAATTAGGTCACAACTTAAACCCAAACTTTCTTTTCAAATGGTTTAACAATGTACCATTTCAAATCTTTTAAACAAAAAGATTCATTTTAACAACCTTTAACGGTTTAAACAATTTTCCACATTTTAATCTTTTAAACAAAAGATTCATTCACAGATTTTCCAAATCAATTTCCATTTCAATTTGATTAACTCATTAAATCTTTAAATCAAGATTTAACCTATAGCTTTCAAAACAATTTCATTTCAAATGGTTTAAACAAATCATTATTTTATATCTGTTAAAAATAAACAGATTTAATTCATAGCTTTCGAAAAGAATTCATTCATAGTTTGGAAAATCCATTTTTCAATTCAATCTTGAAATTCCTCTAATTAAACTGAAATTTCTTCTTTTATCTGAAAGCTTTTATTCTTTTGGAAACAAACAGTTTCGCTTCGGAAAATCTGATCTCATTTATACAAGTTAAAGTCTTGGGTTAAATCCAAATTCTCAAAGTTTTACTTTTAAATGGTTTAACTTTATATAAACACATTTATATCATCTTTAATCCCTAATTTCAAATCATAGAATTCAATTTCAAACTTGAATTCAAATTTAAATCAAATTATTTAAATTTTCAAACTCGATTAAGTTATTTAAAATAACTTTTATCTTTGAAATTCCATTTCAAAAGTTCTTTCACTTTTAACCCCAAATTTCTAATTTCAAAATCAATTGAAATTAAAATTTCAATTTCAAAAACATTAAATTTAAATTATCTGTGACTTAACCGATTTCCACGTGAAATCCATATTTGTGTGTGTAAAAGTGTAGTCCAGGGTTTAACACAATAGTGCAACATCATACAATCATCACAGATATATTGATATCGATAAGCGGTACGCTTATCTTCATTCACAGTTTCACAGATAAAATAAATCGCAGATAAGTAAATTACAGATCACAACATAAATCAGGGTATATCACAAAGCATCATATATCAGGGATATCAAACAATCAAGTCATCCAATAGAATCCAAATATCCATAGGTAAGGTCAGTTAATTGTCTGATTATAATTAAATCAGATTTATTTATTATGAATAAATTACTAATCCTAGTTAATTAACATCGATAAATTATAAATGATTTTGATTAATTATTCTTTAATCATTTATTAATTAACCATTAATAATAAATTGATTAACCTTTAATTATAATTCATCGACTTTTAATTATGAAATAATTAACCTTTAATTATTTAATTCACCATTTAATTAATTATCTTTAATAAATAACTTAAATTAATTATTCCTCAATTAATTATCTTGATTATTTAATCACTTAATCTAATTTATCCTTAAATTTAATTATTGTTTAGTCTCTTGATTAATCAACCTTTAATTATCAATTAATCAAACTTTAATCATTAAATTATAATCTTTAATTATTTTCATTAAGTAAATAACCTTTTAAATTATCACATCAAGTAAACAACTGGTAATTAATTAAGGTCTTAATAAATTTAAGAGAAACCCCTTGTCTTACTTAATTTCTTGATTGTTATTCAAAAATTTAAATAAACCCTTAAAATGATTTATCACTAACATATGGATTAACTTAAAGTACTTAAGTTAATTAAAAACTATTATCTTTTAATTGCTTTATTATACCTTTTAAATATATTTTTTTTTTAAACTTAATTAAATTTATCATTTGAAACTAGTTTAGATTTTTAGAAATCAGAAATTGTTTTCAAGACAACCTGAGATGACTCCCAGAAAAACTCGAAGCCAACTTCGAGTAAACCCCCCAGATTACCCGATCCTTTCCCGAGCCATCCTCTCCTTCTCTCGTACACTTCTTCTTCCACTTTTTAATTTTTTTCCCCTGTAAGTTAAATTTTAATTTAAACTAAAAAAAAAATACCCACAGCCAACACTCAGCTATTCGAACGAAATTCCAGGCTCACCAAATTTTACTTCGAGCCAAGCTTCGAAATTCCCCAAGAACATCAAACAAACGCTTCGAGTAATCTTCTTCTTCCCTACTTTATAACCATCACCGATACAACTGACATCGCGTGTACGTGCACACTCCATCGGAGTCGCACCGACCATCGACGCTCCTTCCGGCAAGTCACTAACGACCTCTACCTTCGATTCGACCACCCAGCTCCGCCTGTCTCGACCCAAATCAAGATCGAGTACTTCGATCAAAACTGGAACATCATCGCCAAACCTGGAAATGCTTCGCCAACTCAATTTCGACCACCGTGACCCCTAGAACTCCGGCATTGACTTCAACTAGGGCCAAGCTTCCACTACCCAAAGATTTGAAACACTCGGTTCATTGAAGAAGACGTGATGATCGACTGCTTAAGCTTAACTAAAACTAGGGTTCTAAAAAGAATTTCACTGCCGCAACCTCTCTGATAAATTTTATCACCATTACCCATTTTTCTTAGCATCTACTCACACTCCTCTACCACCAGCCACGATCCCGGTCACCAAAACTTCGTAGATCATCAGAGATGGACGATAGAACGAATTTTAACCAAACTCGAATTGCTCTTAGCACCTAACTCTAAAAATTATGATTCAAGCTTTAAAAATCAAATTAAAGTATACGAATTCAGTTTATATGCCTGAAATGAAATTTAAGAAATTTAAATTTCGACTTATATAGAGCTTTGGTTTGTTCTTTAAATTTCCATAAACATTAACAAGTTATTCTAACTTGGGTGCATTTTTAAAACTTAACATATACTATAACTAACAATTTTTGTTTTGATCCCAAGTTCAAAAGGTCTCTAGATCAAGAGAAATTTATTTTTGAAGCAAACCTATGTTCAGAGTTTTTTTTTCTTTTAAACAGAGAACATTCATATGAACAGAAGCCTGCACACCCTCACTCATTAACCAATATACATAGGGAATTCATATTTGCATCCAAGCATACTCATCATACTATACTTGCAACAAATCCATATTTGTCAAATCTAAAACAAGTGTTACTCACTTGTATTTGTGAAAGAAGAACAGAGCCCTCATTTTATTTGAAACAGGTTTTGAAACTTGCTAACTGAAGTTTCTTGACTTCTCTGGTTCAAGTTGTTTAAAGTTGAATCTGTGTTTAACTTGAAGTTTTGTTTTAGTTTTAACCCTTGATTTTTAAAACCTGTGAATTCGAAAACAGAATTACATCTACATATACTGACTGGCAACCATTTCATATATATGTATATACATATATAAACACATTCACAACTATGCAGCTATCTTATTTTAGAAATCAACCCAGGCATTTTAGTTATAGATTTAAGGTTTTAAAATAGAAATTTGCTCACCGTAGTTTCCAGAGGAAAGAAAGCAGAGCTTTTCTTTTATGCTTGAAACAGGTTGTCATTTGCAAGTTGAAATTCTTCTTCTTGATTCTCTGATCGATCTGAGTTGTATGTTGTTTAAGTTTTAAGTGATATTTACTTCATATTTTCTCAACTTAGATGGACGAAAATGAATTTAAGAAGATATGTAAAATGAGTTTGCAGGGGATATATTTTGTTGTACAATATAGATAGGGTGATAAAAATGTGTCTGTACAAGTTGATATTCCATTTGATCAGAGATTTTTTATTTGGTTTGGAGGCTGCATTTATTAGCTTTGTACATATTATTTTCGGCTGAGAAGATGGCATTGCATGCTTATGTCCTTCATGTATCATACTTGTCCCCTTGTATATATTTTCTTTTTTATATGTACATAGTTGTTTACCTGTTCAACATGAAGATATGTATTCTTCTTCCTATGCAAACTTTTCATTCGTATATACTTTGTTTTCTTTTGCTTATACTTGATTTTACATTGTGTATACTTATATTCATTCTAAAATAAACACATTCATATATATACTTGCTACCTTGTTTTGCCAGCTAAAACATACTTAGTTTATTTTCAAGTCTACATACATATCTTTATACTTGTTTCTTCATATTCATTCACAACTTTGTTTCATTATCTTCTTTTGTCCTTTGTATTTTATTTATTTTCTTATTTGAATGAAAGCACTTGAATAATCTTATATTTTTCCTTTTGTCTTTGTAATAAATATGCCATTCTATAGTTAATATGTTATTATAATTTATTTTAATATGTTTACCTTGTTTAAATTTAGCTAATGTGTTTACTATATATATATTTTCATAAACTCAAATTATTATTAAACCATTTATTTACGATTTAAATTCAAATCCAATATATATACAATATTTTTAATTTAAATGATTTATCCAAAATTTATTCGAAGATCGGGGAAACTCGCATCATTTTAATCAATTAATTCCACAAATATTAATTCAAAAATAAGTAAATTATCATTTTAAATTTATATAAAATCCGGGGTCGTTACAGACTTCCCCCCTTAAAAGAATTTCGTCCTTGAAATTACCAAGAAGACACAAAGATAGATGAAGAATATTTCATCAACTCAAACTGAACATCTATTCTGCATTTGGTTTACCAAGTCAGAATATCGATAACAGATACAAGAACGAATCTGTTTGACACTTCATAAGATACTCGGGTTATCCAGATCTACGAAGTATACAATGGCATCGGTTAGTTCGAAAGGATAACTAACCATTCGTAGAATATATGGGGACCCAAAGAATAGATAGATATACAGATACGATTTCGAAACTTTCAGTTTAGAACTAAAGTATACCTATTAACCATAAAAAAACAATGCAACCAATTCATCCATACAAACAATTTTGGCTCATTTGGAGTTTATGTCCCATATTAATATATCGAATTTCTTCTTCCTGGATCTACCAGAAATTATCGAAAAATTGAGAAAAGATATTGAACAAAAGAGATCGATAGAGAAAAGATTTCTTCCTTGTTGTTACAGAGTATTGACCATTTCTAGTCGTATTTCTCTGTCCCCTATCTCGTCCTCTTCTTGCACTCATACTTACTATCAGTGGATAGTAAGAGAATTTACTAAGGCATTCGGACGGATATCTGAGAATTACTCATTCTAGAGTTTACTTCACTCTATCTCTAATGAGCTACTTAACGTGTTATACTCCTGAGCTAAAGTTCAACCTTAGCTCTGATACCAAATGTAACGTCCCAGAAGAAGCGGCCACCGGTAGGCTTTGCAACCATCCCAGTCCCACCGTGGCTTACATTGGCACCTCGCATTTACTTTTACGGCCAGCCTCTCGACTGTCACGGCATCTGCCTAACCAACCCATCCCTCTCAGGGACATGTAGGGGTAAGAGTCTCCCGTTCGCCACCAAACCGCGAAGCGAGAACCCCCTATCATGCTGTAATATAGCAAATGCGATCCATATCGTCGAATCACTTATTCGGAATGGGTTATGTGACACAAAGGTCCTCTCCCGGCTAAACCGAATAATGAGCGCAATATTTTAAAACATATGGATACTGGGATTTCAATTAGGTCACAACTTAAACCCAAACTTTCTTTTCAAATGGTTTAACAATGTACCATTTCAAATCTTTTAAACAAAAAGATTCATTTTAACAACCTTTAACGGTTTAAACAATTTTCCACATTTTAATCTTTTAAACAAAAGATTCATTCACAGATTTTCCAAATCAATTTCCATTTCAATTTGATTAACTCATTAAATCTTTAAATCAAGATTTAACCTATAGCTTTCAAAACAATTTCATTTCAAATGGTTTAAACAAATCATTATTTTATATCTGTTAAAAATAAACAGATTTAATTCATAGCTTTCGAAAAGAATTCATTCATAGTTTGGAAAATCCATTTTTCAATTCAATCTTCAAATTCCTCTAATTAAACTGAAATTTCTTCTTTTATCTGAAAGCTTTTATTCTTTTGGAAACAAACAGTTTCGCTTCGGAAAATCTGATCTCATTTATACAAGTTAAAGTCTTGGGTTAAATCCAAATTCTCAAAGTTTTACTTTTAAATGGTTTAACTTTATATAAACACATTTATATCATCTTTAATCCCTAATTTCAAATCATAGAATTCAATTTCAAACTTGAATTCAAATTTAAATCAAATTATTTAAATTTTCAAACTCGATTAAGTTATTTAAAATAACTTTTATCTTTGAAATTCCATTTCAAAAGTTCTTTCACTTTTAACCCCAAATTTCTAATTTCAAAATCAATTGAAATTAAAATTTCAATTTCAAAAACATTAAATTTAAATTATCTGTGACTTAACCGATTTCCACGTGAAATCCATATTTGTGTGTGTAAAAGTGTAGTCCAGGGTTTAACACAATAGTGCAACATCATACAATCATCACAGATATATTGATATCGATAAGCGGTACGCTTATCTTCATTCACAGTTTCACAGATAAAATAAATCGCAGATAAGTAAATTACAGATCACAACATAAATCAGGGTATATCACAAAGCATCATATATCAGGGATATCAAACAATCAAGTCATCCAATAGAATCCAAATATCCATAGGTAAGGTCAGTTAATTGTCTGATTATAATTAAATCAGATTTATTTATTATGAATAAATTACTAATCCTAGTTAATTAACATCGATAAATTATAAATGATTTTGATTAATTATTCTTTAATCATTTATTAATTAACCATTAATAATAAATTGATTAACCTTTAATTATAATTCATCGACTTTTAATTATGAAATAATTAACCTTTAATTATTTAATTCACCATTTAATTAATTATCTTTAATAAATAACTTAAATTAATTATTCCTCAATTAATTATCTTGATTATTTAATCACTTAATCTAATTTATCCTTAAATTTAATTATTGTTTAGTCTCTTGATTAATCAACCTTTAATTATCAATTAATCAAACTTTAATCATTAAATTATAATCTTTAATTATTTTCATTAAGTAAATAACCTTTTAAATTATCACATCAAGTAAACAACTGGTAATTAATTAAGGTCTTAATAAATTTAAGAGAAACCCCTTGTCTTACTTAATTTCTTGATTGTTATTCAAAAATTTAAATAAACCCTTAAAATGATTTATCACTAACATATGGATTAACTTAAAGTACTTAAGTTAATTAAAAACTATTATCTTTTAATTGCTTTATTATACCTTTTAAATATATTTTTTTTTTAAACTTAATTAAATTTATCATTTGAAACTAGTTTAGATTTTTAGAAATCAGAAATTGTTTTCAAGACAACCTGAGATGACTCCCAGAAAAACTCGAAGCCAACTTCGAGTAAACCCCCCAGATTACCCGATCCTTTCCCGAGCCATCCTCTCCTTCTCTCGTACACTTCTTCTTCCACTTTTTAATTTTTTTCCCCTGTAAGTTAAATTTTAATTTAAACTAAAAAAAAAATACCCACAGCCAACACTCAGCTATTCGAACGAAATTCCAGGCTCACCAAATTTTACTTCGAGCCAAGCTTCGAAATTCCCCAAGAACATCAAACAAACGCTTCGAGTAATCTTCTTCTTCCCTACTTTATAACCATCACCGATACAACTGACATCGCGTGTACGTGCACACTCCATCGGAGTCGCACCGACCATCGACGCTCCTTCCGGCAAGTCACTAACGACCTCTACCTTCGATTCGACCACCCAGCTCCGCCTGTCTCGACCCAAATCAAGATCGAGTACTTCGATCAAAACTGGAACATCATCGCCAAACCTGGAAATGCTTCGCCAACTCAATTTCGACCACCGTGACCCCTAGAACTCCGGCATTGACTTCAACTAGGGCCAAGCTTCCACTACCCAAAGATTTGAAACACTCGGTTCATTGAAGAAGACGTGATGATCGACTGCTTAAGCTTAACTAAAACTAGGGTTCTAAAAAGAATTTCACTGCCGCAACCTCTCTGATAAATTTTATCACCATTACCCATTTTTCTTAGCATCTACTCACACTCCTCTACCACCAGCCACGATCCCGGTCACCAGAACTTCGTAGATCATCAGAGATGGACGATAGAACGAATTTTAACCAAACTCGAATTGCTCTTAGCACCTAACTCTAAAAATTATGATTCAAGCTTTAAAAATCAAATTAAAGTATACGAATTCAGTTTATATGCCTGAAAATGAAATTTAAGAAATTTAAATTTCGACTTATATAGAGCTTTGGTTTGTTCTTTAAATTTCCATAAACATTAACAAGTTATTCTAACTTGGGTGCATTTTTAAAACTTAACATATACTATAACTAACAATTTTTGTTTTGATCCCAAGTTCAAAAGGTCTCTAGATCAAGAGAAATTTATTTTTGAAGCAAACCTATGTTCAGAGTTTTTTTTTCTTTTAAACAGAGAACATTCATATGAACAGAAGCCTGCACACCCTCACTCATTAACCAATATACATAGGGAATTCATATTTGCATCCAAGCATACTCATCATACTATACTTGCAACAAATCCATATTTGTCAAATCTAAAACAAGTGTTACTCACTTGTATTTGTGAAAGAAGAACAGAGCCCTCATTTTATTTGAAACAGGTTTTGAAACTTGCTAACTGAAGTTTCTTGACTTCTCTGGTTCAAGTTGTTTAAAGTTGAATCTGTGTTTAACTTGAAGTTTTGTTTTAGTTTTAACCCTTGATTTTTAAAACCTGTGAATTCGAAAACAGAATTACATCTACATATACTGACAGGCAACCATTTCATATATATGTATATACATATATAAACACATTCACAACTATGCAGCTATCTTATTTTAGAAATCAACCCAGGCATTTTAGTTATAGATTTAAGGTTTTAAAATAGAAATTTGCTCACCGTAGTTTCCAGAGGAAAGAAAGCAGAGCTTTTCTTTTATGCTTGAAACAGGTTGTCATTTGCAAGTTGAAATTCTTCTTCTTGATTCTCTGATCGATCTGAGTTGTATGTTGTTTAAGTTTTAAGTGATATTTACTTCATATTTTCTCAACTTAGATGGACGAAAATGAATTTAAGAAGATATGTAAAATGAGTTTGCAGGGGATATATTTTGTTGTACAATATAGATAGGGTGATAAAAATGTGTTTGTACAAGTTGATATTCCATTTGATCAGAGATTTTTTATTTGGTTTGGAGGCTGCATTTATTAGCTTTGTACATATTATTTTCGGCTGAGAAGATGGCATTGCATGCTTATGTCCTTCATATATCATACTTGTCCCCTTGTATATATTTTCTTTTTTATATGTACATAGTTGTTTACCTGTTCAACATGAAGATATGTATTCTTCTTCCTATGCAAACTTTTCATTCGTATATACTTTGTTTTCTTTTGCTTATACTTGATTTTACATTGTGTATACTTATATTCATTCTAAAATAAACACATTCATATATATACTTGCTACCTTGTTTTGCCAGCTAAAACATACTTAGTTTATTTTCAAGTCTACATACATATCTTTATACTTGTTTCTTCATATTCATTCACAACTTTGTTTCATTATCTTCTTTTGTCCTTTGTATTTTATTTATTTTCTTATTTGAATGAAAGCACTTGAATAATCTTATATTTTTCCTTTTGTCTATGTAATAAATATGCCATTCTATAGTTAATATGTTATTATAATTTATTTTAATATGTTTACCTTGTTTAAATTTAGCTAATGTGTTTACTATATATATATTTTCATAAACTCAAATTATTATTAAACCATTTATTTACGATTTAAATTCAAATCCAATATATATACAATATTTTTAATTTAAATGATTTATCCAAAATTTATTCGAAGATCGGGGAAACTCGCATCATTTTAATCAATTAATTCCACAAATATTAATTCAAAAATAAGTAAATTATCATTTTAAATTTATATAAAATCCGGGGTCGTTACAGACTTCCCCCCTTAAAAGAATTTCGTCCTCGAAATTACCAAGAAGACACAAAGATAGATGAAGAATATTTCATCAACTCAAACTGAACATCTATTCTGCATTTGGTTTACCAAGTCAGAATATCGATAACAGATACAAGAACGAATCTGTTTGACACTTCACAAGATACTCGGGTTATCCAGATCTACGAAGTATACAATGGCATCGGTTAGTTCGAAAGGATAACTAACCATTCGTAGAATATATGGGGACCCAAAGAATAGATAGATATACGGATATGATTTCGAAACTTTCAGTTTAGAACTAAAGTATACCTATTAACCATAAAAAAACAATGCAACCAATTCATCCATACAAACAATTTTGGCTCATTTGGAGTTTATGTCCCATATTAATATATCGAATTTCTTCTTCCTGGATCTACCAGAAATTATCGAAAAATTGAGAAAAGATATTGAACAAAAGAGATCGATAGAGAAAAGATTTCTTCCTTGTTGTTACAGAGTATTGACCATTTCTAGTCGTATTTCTCTGTCCCCTATCTCGTCCTCTTCTTGCACTCATACTTACTATCAGTGGATAGTAAGAGAATTTACTAAGGCATTCGGACGGATATCTGAGAATTACTCATTCTAGAGTTTACTTCACTCTATCTCTAATGAGCTACTTAACGTGTTATACTCCTGAGCTAAAGTTCAACCTTAGCTCTGATACCAAATGTAACGTCCCAGAAGAAGCGGCCACCGGTAGGCTTTGCAACCATCCCAGTCCCACCGTGGCTTACATTGGCACCTCGCATTTACTTTTACGGCCAGCCTCTCGACTGTCACGGCATCTGCCTAACCAACCCATCCCTCTCAGGGACATGTAGGGGTAAGAGTCTCCCGTTCGCCACCAAACCGCGAAGCGAGAACCCCCTATCATGCTGTAATATAGCAAATGCGATCCATATCGTCGAATCACTTATTCGGAATGGGTTATGTGACACAAAGGTCCTCTCCCGGCTAAACCGAATAATGAGCGCAATATTTTAAAACATATGGATACTGGGATTTCAATTAGGTCACAACTTAAACCCAAACTTTCTTTTCAAATGGTTTAACAATGTACCATTTCAAATCTTTTAAACAAAAAGATTCATTTTAACAACCTTTAACGGTTTAAACAATTTTCCACATTTTAATCTTTTAAACAAAAGATTCATTCACAGATTTTCCAAATCAATTTCCATTTCAATTTGATTAACTCATTAAATCTTTAAATCAAGATTTAACCTATAGCTTTCAAAACAATTTCATTTCAAATGGTTTAAACAAATCATTATTTTATATCTGTTAAAAATAAACAGATTTAATTCATAGCTTTCGAAAAGAATTCATTCATAGTTTGGAAAATCCATTTTTCAATTCAATCTTGAAATTCCTCTAATTAAACTGAAATTTCTTCTTTTATCTGAAAGCTTTTATTCTTTTGGAAACAAACAGTTTCGCTTCGGAAAATCTGATCTCATTTATACAAGTTAAAGTCTTGGGTTAAATCCAAATTCTCAAAGTTTTACTTTTAAATGGTTTAACTTTATATAAACACATTTATATCATCTTTAATCCCTAATTTCAAATCATAGAATTCAATTTCAAATTTGAATTCAAATTTAAATCAAATTATTTAAATTTTCAAACTCGATTAAGTTATTTAAAATAACTTTTATCTTTGAAATTCCATTTCAAAAGTTCTTTCACTTTTAACCCCAAATTTCTAATTTCAAAATCAATTGAAATTAAAATTTCAATTTCAAAAACATTAAATTTAAATTATCTGTGACTTAACCGATTTCCACGTGAAATCCATATTTGTGTGTGTAAAAGTGTAGTCCAGGGTTTAACACAATAGTGCAACATCATACAATCATCACAGATATATTGATATCGATAAGCGGTACGCTTATCTTCATTCACAGTTTCACAGATAAAATAAATCGCAGATAAGTAAATTACAGATCACAACATAAATCAGGGTATATCACAAAGCATCATATATCAGGGATATCAAACAATCAAGTCATCCAATAGAATCCAAATATCCATAGGTAAGGTCAGTTAATTGTCTGATTATAATTAAATCAGATTTATTTATTATGAATAAATTACTAATCCTAGTTAATTAACATCGATAAATTATAAATGATTTTGATTAATTATTCTTTAATCATTTATTAATTAACCATTAATAATAAATTGATTAACCTTTAATTATAATTCATCGACTTTTAATTATGAAATAATTAACCTTTAATTATTTAATTCACCATTTAATTAATTATCTTTAATAAATAACTTAAATTAATTATTCCTCAATTAATTATCTTGATTATTTAATCACTTAATCTAATTTATCCTTAAATTTAATTATTGTTTAGTCTCTTGATTAATCAACCTTTAATTATCAATTAATCAAACTTTAATCATTAAATTATAATCTTTAATTATTTTCATTAAGTAAATAACCTTTTAAATTATCACATCAAGTAAACAACTGGTAATTAATTAAGGTCTTAATAAATTTAAGAGAAACCCCTTGTCTTACTTAATTTCTTGATTGTTATTCAAAAATTTAAATAAACCCTTAAAATGATTTATCACTAACATATGGATTAACTTAAAGTACTTAAGTTAATTAAAAACTATTATCTTTTAATTGCTTTATTATACCTTTTAAATATATATTTTTTTTAAACTTAATTAAATTTATCATTTGAAACTAGTTTAGATTTTTAGAAATCAGAAATTGTTTTCAAGACAACCTGAGATGACTCCCAGAAAAACTCGAAGCCAACTTCGAGTAAACCCCCCAGATTACCCGATCCTTTCCCGAGCCATCCTCTCCTTCTCTCGTACACTTCTTCTTCCACTTTTTAATTTTTTTCCCCTGTAAGTTAAATTTTAATTTAAACTAAAAAAAAAATACCCACAGCCAACACTCAGCTATTCGAACGAAATTCCAGGCTCACCAAATTTTACTTCGAGCCAAGCTTCGAAATTCCCCAAGAACATCAAACAAACGCTTCGAGTAATCTTCTTCTTCCCTACTTTATAACCATCACCGATACAACTGACATCGCGTGTACGTGCACACTCCATCGGAGTCGCACCGACCATCGACGCTCCTTCCGGCAAGTCACTAACGACCTCTACCTTCGATTCGACCACCCAGCTCCGCCTGTCTCGACCCAAATCAAGATCGAGTACTTCGATCAAAACTGGAACATCATCGCCAAACCTGGAAATGCTTCGCCAACTCAATTTCGACCACCGTGACCCCTAGAACTCCGGCATTGACTTCAACTAGGGCCAAGCTTCCACTACCCAAAGATTTGAAACACTCGGTTCATTGAAGAAGACGTGATGATCGACTGCTTAAGCTTAACTAAAACTAGGGTTCTAAAAAGAATTTCACTGCCGCAACCTCTCTGATAAATTTTATCACCATTACCCATTTTTCTTAGCATCTACTCACACTCCTCTACCACCAGCCACGATCCCGGTCACCAGAACTTCGTAGATCATCAGAGATGGACGATAGAACGAATTTTAACCAAACTCGAATTGCTCTTAGCACCTAACTCTAAAAATTATGATTCAAGCTTTAAAAATCAAATTAAAGTATACGAATTCAGTTTATATGCCTGAAAATGAAATTTAAGAAATTTAAATTTCGACTTATATAGAGCTTTGGTTTGTTCTTTAAATTTCCATAAACATTAACAAGTTATTCTAACTTGGGTGCATTTTTAAAACTTAACATATACTATAACTAACAATTTTTGTTTTGATCCCAAGTTCAAAAGGTCTCTAGATCAAGAGAAATTTATTTTTGAAGCAAACCTATGTTCAGAGTTTTTTTTTCTTTTAAACAGAGAACATTCATATGAACAGAAGCCTGCACACCCTCACTCATTAACCAATATACATAGGGAATTCATATTTGCATCCAAGCATACTCATCATACTATACTTGCAACAAATCCATATTTGTCAAATCTAAAACAAGTGTTACTCACTTGTATTTGTGAAAGAAGAACAGAGCCCTCATTTTATTTGAAACAGGTTTTGAAACTTGCTAACTGAAGTTTCTTGACTTCTCTGGTTCAAGTTGTTTAAAGTTGAATCTGTGTTTAACTTGAAGTTTTGTTTTAGTTTTAACCCTTGATTTTTAAAACCTGTGAATTCGAAAACAGAATTACATCTACATATACTGACAGGCAACCATTTCATATATATGTATATACATATATAAACACATTCACAACTATGCAGCTATCTTATTTTAGAAATCAACCCAGGCATTTTAGATATAGATTTAAGGTTTTAAAATAGAAATTTGCTCACCGTAGTTTCCAGAGGAAAGAAAGCAGAGCTTTTCTTTTATGCTTGAAACAGGTTGTCATTTGCAAGTTGAAATTCTTCTTCTTGATTCTCTGATCGATCTGAGTTGTATGTTGTTTAAGTTTTAAGTGATATTTACTTCATATTTTCTCAACTTAGATGGACGAAAATGAATTTAAGAAGATATGTAAAATGAGTTTGCAGGGGATATATTTTGTTGTACAATATAGATAGGGTGATAAAAATGTGTTTGTACAAGTTGATATTCCATTTGATCAGAGATTTTTTATTTGGTTTGGAGGCTGCATTTATTAGCTTTGTACATATTATTTTCGGCTGAGAAGATGGCATTGCATGCTTATGTCCTTCATGTATCATACTTGTCCCCTTGTATATATTTTCTTTTTTATATGTACATAGTTGTTTACCTGTTCAACATGAAGATATGTATTCTTCTTCCTATGCAAACTTTTCATTCGTATATACTTTGTTTTCTTTTGCTTATACTTGATTTTACATTGTGTATACTTATATTCATTCTAAAATAAACACATTCATATATATACTTGCTACCTTGTTTTGCCAGCTAAAACATACTTAGTTTATTTTCAAGTCTACATACATATCTTTATACTTGTTTCTTCATATTCATTCACAACTTTGTTTCATTATCTTCTTTTGTCCTTTGTATTTTATTTATTTTCTTATTTGAATGAAAGCACTTGAATAATCTTATATTTTTCCTTTTGTCTTTGTAATAAATATGCCATTCTATAGTTAATATGTTATTATAATTTATTTTAATATGTTTACCTTGTTTAAATTTAGCTAATGTGTTTACTATATATATATTTTCATAAACTCAAATTATTATTAAACCATTTATTTACGATTTAAATTCAAATCCAATATATATACAATATTTTTAATTTAAATGATTTATCCAAAATTTATTCGAAGATCGGGGAAACTCGCATCATTTTAATCAATTAATTCCACAAATATTAATTCAAAAATAAGTAAATTATCATTTTAAATTTATATAAAATCCGGGGTCGTTACACCATCACCAGTAAAATCACCCTCCACGGCAATCAACGCTTCGAGATACCTCGCCACCTTCGCCGAAGCTACCCTACGTCGCCTCGAACCCACAGAACCACGTGCGATCGCCTCAGACTTCGTTTCTTTGACGCGAAACCCCTCTGAACATCAACGACATAACCAGAGCTTAAACCCTATTTCCTCAAATTCCGACCACCACGATAAATGATAAATTACCATAATATTTTTCCGATGATCCTCGTCTTCATCTCGACCTTCAAGCCCAACCCCGATGATCAACTTGCCGTTGATCGATGGAAATCGATCAAAACAACCCAAACGTTCATCTCGACAATACTCACCCATTTCAAAACTAAAAATTGTGATATTACCATTAAAATTCATGGTTTTTCATCACGAATCCAACCATGAAATCCAAACTTAAAATTGAATTGATAAAATTTAGGCCCAATTTACATTTTACTGCTATTTATAAAATTTCCAGACAATGTAATTTATAAAAATTCCAAAACTTATTTTTTTAGTGATATTACATGATTTCACACATCTTTCATTTACAAATCAAGGGCTATTATAGATTAAATGATGATATAAGGGTTTTATCAAGAGACCAAGTCTATTATTACTACACAGAGGCTTAATCATATCTATACAGACATTCAAACATCCCTATTCAAACATGCATACATTTTCACCAACATTTCAGATAACAATACTACATAAATCATCACATATATCATAGATTTTAATCTGTTTTTAAAAATTTGTTTACTCACCTGTTATTTTAAACAGAGACAGTTTCCAGGCTTGTTCCAGATTTTAAACTTCTTGAATTTCTTTTGCTATTGAATATTATCTGAAATTGATCTTTGAATATAGTTGCTTGTTGATTTATTAAATCCTCTGATTGCATGCCTTCAGATTCAATTGAAGATTTGAAGCTGCTTATTGAATTGCCTCCATCCTCTTTTGATTTGCATTTGATTTCCAGATTTACTTCTTCTTTTGCTTTGAGTTTTAGATTTCAGGTTTTCATTTTTATTTTTAGATTCGAATTGTATTTTAGTGGAGAAAGAAGTGAAGGTAGATTAGAGCTGAAGAAATGAAAATGCCAGATCTCTTTTCCATAATTTAAAATTTTTAGACCTACATTATCAAAGAGAAACAAAAATGAAGCCACTTGTCCTCTTTAATTAGCTTACACATATGTTTAAAATTTACAAATGTCTTCCAACTATCCTTATATGTTTACAAGTGTAAATTCCCTTTTATTTTGATTTATTTAAATCCTACATGTGTATTTATAAAATATCTATATGTATATAAAGATGTATTTATCCTTTTATAATTTATGCTTTAATCAAATATTTATAACATATTTATAAATGCTTGAGAAATTGAGTTTAACTCTATATATATATTTTTACAAACCTATTTTGACTTATATTTGAATTTTAAAAATGAAAGAATCTTAAAACCAATTAACTTCTTATTTTAAATCTTATTTAAAAATTAAACTAAAATATATCTTTATAATAAATAAGAAATTATCCTTGTTATTTAAATCTCAATTATCATTTCCAAAAGTATTAAGTCAAATTTCAAATTTCCAAATTACAAATTATATAAATATTAAAGTTTGAAAATACTTTATTAAATTCAAATTCAATATTCTTTTCATTCCAATATATGCAAATATATATATTCTAAATGAAAAGTACTTTTAACATTAGCTTGATAATTATCCTATTGAATTTAATACATAACTTCAAATAACAATATATATATATATACATATATATTATAATTTGAAAACTTATCCTTTTATTAAATTAAAGACTCCCTATTTATAATATATATACCTATATATATACATTATAAATATAAACACTTATATTAGTTTTAGAAAGATAAAACTTCCCAATTTAAAATTGTTAGAAAAGATATAAATAAATATTTCCAATATTAAAATTTTATTAGCCTTTTAAAATAAATAAACTTGTCAATCTATAAAATAAATCAACAAATCAATTTAATTATTAATAAAGATTATTAAATTGATATTGCCAAAATTCCGGGATATCACAAAAAGTAATTAAATTAAGGATGATAAATTATAAAGGGATAAGTAAAGAATAATTACTTATTGTAATTAAGGAATAATTAATCAAGGAAGATAAATTAAGATAAATAATTAAGAAATGATTAATTAATTTGTAATTAATTAATGATAAGTAAGATGGATTAAGGTAATCTAAGTGATTAAAGGTTAGTAATTAATTTAATTAGAGATTATTTAAATTAATTAAGAATGAATCAACTTGTTATGGATGAATGATATTGGATGATGTGGATTGATTTATCACTGATGGCGATTGAGATGTGCTGTGATATGAATGGGTTAAACTGTGATAATGTAAGTTACCTATCTGAGTTGAATTATTGCATGATATCCTGAATTTGAATTGTATGGTTTATACTTAACAACTTGGATTAGAGATGACATTAAATTCGAAGAGACCGGGGTCGGGTATCAGTAAATACCCGAAACCACTTCGATTCTTTATATAATGTGAATTTGGAAGCAAACAGGCTGGAATGAAATAAGTTTAAGTATCATGGATATTTAAAACAGTATCACGATTCTTAGATATTGTTTTGAGATAAATGATTGACCTAAACAAGATTAGAACTCGTAGAAAAGTACGAGTTACCCTGGTAATTCACCTTAGTTATAGCTTGGTATTTCATAATATGAGTTTACTTACGCTGGTTTCCAGCCTGACCCGGGTGTTACTTTGATGTAATGCTCGGGTCAGACCGAGTATTACAGATTTCCAGGTAAGGACGTTCTGGAACTCAGGTGGCGAGCTGGATGGCAGAAACGTATGGAGTGTTTCTACTGTGTTATATTATTGTATATCTGAGACTTGATAATTGTGTATATCCAGTGTCTGTATAAATATGTAACTCTGATGTATTAAAATGTAATCGACATATATAATATTGATTTGTAAACTGTTATTATTTATTATTATATTTTATCCGCTGCGAATGTGAGATGCTGATGTTTCTGATCTTCTTCTTCTTCTTCTCCTTCTATCTCTTTCTTCTTTTTCATAACTATCTGGAAATTTCGGGTTTGAAATTTCTGGGCCGTTACATAGGCCCTAAATTGATTTGGGGATTTTACCGATTGTAGCACTTAAACTTTACACACATAAGGGATTGAATATTGAACTATGACATAACATATTTGATGTAATTTGTGACTTGCATATTGACTTGGCTTTGATTTGTGATTTAAATATCGACTTGATTCTTTCATGACTTACGACATGATCATAATACATATTGACTTGGTTCTTGCATGACCTACGACATGATCACGACCTTGTAATCTAATGCACAATTGAATTATTATGCACTTGACATTGAACATACTTCATCCAAGCTACTTAGCCTAACATTGCTTTTACCATACCTTAACCAAGGCAACTTTCCTTACACTTTTGGGGTTAACGAAGAAATTTGTTAACAAGCCTTATCCGATTCAAGTATATGATGCACACAAATAATAAATAAACAAAAATAATGAATACTACATGCTCCGTTCACTATGAAAATCCAATAACTACCTTAATCAAATGCATATAAGTATGTTGTACAAAATTCATAAGAAATACTATGAGTTTTATGGGTTATTTATGAAAACAACATGGGACAATTTATACAATCATAATATATGTGCAAAGAAAATAACACTATTTAGGTATAATTATACCGTGTTCTTTAATTTGAAACCACTAACATTGTTGTGTAATTAATTTATGCTAATGCCTAAACATTGTGGAATAGTTAGGCTTATGCGTGAAAGCAACCAAAGAATTTAGCTTGTTGATTAATTATCAACCGCTAATTCAATGAACAATAGTTATGAAACAAAGAGAAATAAAAGAGTGGAGAACATAAAGATTTAATGTGGTTCAGCCAAATTGCCTACATCCATGGAGCCAATAACTGTTCTTTATTTTATTGGTTCTTCATGTCAAATCTTTTCTTCTTTTTTCCACATATTGCAAAATCAATGAATTCAAAAATAGACTTCTTTCCTTATTTATAAATCCATTGCTTAATTAATTGATTTAGTAATCAATTTGTTTCCTCCTAATAAAATATCCTCTTGTATCTTTCTATTTTCTTTCTTCTTGGACAAATATTTGAATCTCACAAATTTAACATTCCACCTTAATTCAAATATTAAAATCTCTCTTCATCACCGCATCTCAGTAAATTGTTGGGTCTCGCCACATGGTGTCAAAATCAAGATGAACAAATTTGGGCATTGTTGTCCAAATACAACATCCAAATCTTTAACAAGTATAAGAAAGATAATAACGTACATCAACATACAACATGCACATGAGAAAATACCAAAATTATTCAATATATCATACGTAGCATACGAACTTTAAATACTAAACATCGAGTGACCAATGGAAACATGATAGTGGCTTCAACTTCTCCATTCCATATTGAGCGAGGACATACTCAATATTGTCTATGCCAATCTCCTTCATAAGAATTTTGCTAGACTTTCCTAATTCGACACCAACAGACTCACCAACAAGCTCCACATCATTCAAAGCATAGGATAAAGAATCATCATTATAAACATGCCCTTAAATAAGGCCAACTGAGCCAAAAGGCTTTGCCTACAACCGAGCTTCACCTAGATTCTGAACCTCTGCAATCTTCTCATTAACCATGTTATCATTGAGAATACCAATATCTCTCTGAATATGGAAATAATATGATGACTCTAAATATGTTTGAAAATTTTGCATTCTTCTAACGTCATCACTTGATTGAGGCTTCACCTTCAACAAAGACCTCTCATCAGTTATCGCACGCCTTCTAGTCACGGTTCTCTTAGTTGTTTCACACCACAAGCTATACCTCTTCACTACTTCTCTATAGCCTAATAAAATGTGCTTTTTCTGCCTAGGCTTTAACTTATCATGTCTTTCATCATCTAAATAAGCTGAATAACCAAACACTTTAAGGTAATCAACATGCTCTATTTTCCATACATCTTCTAGAATCTTCATATCTATAGCAATAAAAAGTGTGTGGTTGATGAGAAATACTACCATAGATTTTGCTTCTGCCAAAAATCCTTGTTCTAAACCAGCAGTCATTCTCAAGCTTATAGCTCTCTGCTATAGTATGCGACACATGCTCTCTGCCACTCCATAACAATATGACTTGATAGAAATGGAAAATTCTCTAACTATATGCTTGGACCTACAATAGTTAGTCAATTCTTGTGATAGAAATTTACTACTATTTCAAACTTTGATAGAAATTTACTACTATTTCCAACTTTGAGAACTTTTAAACACTTCTTTGACTTCTTCTCCACTGAGGTCTTCCTCTTTAAAAGGATATATGGTATTTTGCAGACTTACATGGAGTGAGATGAAATCATCTGTTTCATGGTTAAACAACCAAATTTAATTTAAAAGGTTGACATGATTAATCTTAGGTTGGCATGATTAATCTCATTTAAAAGGATATATGGCATTTTTCATACTTATATGGAGTGAGATGAAATCATATGTTACACAGTTAAACTAGAACATTTAATTGAAAAAAGTTTGGCTATATTTTAACAGTACTATATACGATGATATAGTTTAATCGTTGATGTAACGGTCCACCATTTCGACCCCCGAATTTGGACACTAATACATCCATGGTGTTCATGTGCCGAACACCCAAGTGTCGAAAGACAAAACGTTAAGGGAAAAAGAAAAGGAAGAAAATAAAACCGTACAAGAAAGAAGAACACAGTATCAGAATCTCACATGCGGAACGATAATATATAATATCTCAAAAGGTCTTCATCAAAAGACAATTTTGATATACATAAATCGGAGTAAACTAACCAACCATCATCCTAGATAGTTATAACAGTCTATCCTCATAAATGCTGGCAAATACAAACTAATGCAGTGAAAATAAAATACGTTAGGACATCATCTAGCTCCTCTTCAAGGGCTCCAATGAACCATAGTTAAATCCGGAAATATACTTGAGCTGACCCGGTCATTATAAGAAAATAACATTCGGATTAGTATGGTAAACCAATGTGAGAAACTCAAATCATATGAATTATTATATTTGCAAAACCCTTCAAAATAAGGTATTCCGTAAGACTGCGCCGCAAATAAACACAGATGGGCTTTTACCTTATGATAACCAAACCATTTCTATTATAAAATCCAATGATAATATAATAATGTCTAAGGTGTGAAATATACATAATCACATAGTTATTATGCATGTGAGTGTACGTCACAACAATAATAGATATACAACCACAACCGCTACGGCGCATTCGCTAATTGTCTAGGATTCCACGGAGGTGCACTCAATATTTCAAGAATGGTCCCTTGAACAAGGATCAGAGATATTCTTCCGAGCATCGTATATCTCTAGATAAAATATACAATAGGAAAGACATAGATGGTCCACACCCAAACACATGGCATTGGGTCACATCACTCCCGCATGGACATCCATAAGTGTCACTAGAATAGGGTGCATGCACCATTTAAGTTAGCTAAACCCCATAGGCTATGTCTCCTATCTCTGGTTTAAAACTTGTTAGATAACGATGGAAGTTTCTACCAATTAGAAAACTGTTATTAAAAAAACATTATTAGAAACTACAAGCGCACGATGTATAATCGTAGTATGTATGCGAGTACAAGTCAATCCATAGGGAAAGAATTAAATTCTAATAATACTGAATCAAATAAACCCAAAGTTTTGAAGGGTTTTAAACTAAGAAAATTTTAGAAAATAAGCTAGAGGAAAAGTGAATAAAACTACGATATTAAGGAGCAATTTAGAGGCAAATCCACTTCCAATCATTCATATAAATCAACACAAAATTCACTTATAATCACTCATTAAAATATTAAGTAGAAATGATAGATGTGCTTATTATAAGTATGATTTATTTTTGCTATTAATTAGCACTACTTAAATCATCAAACTCTAACACCCCATTCAAACCCACTTATCAACACACATGAAAATGACATGAAAATTAAAAATAAAATCTATTTAAGTATGATTTATTTACCATTAGTTAGTAATATAGACCATCAAATTTTGATTTTTGTTTCACATTCCTTATCAAAATCACTTAGGCAAATGATCAAATAGTTTATGTTTTAAATAAAGTTAAGCATAGCCTATTTGAGATGTTAACATAGGACATCAAAATTCAGTAAAAAAGAAACAAAATCTACCACCATCATATTTTTGATCATAAATAAAATAATTATGTTAATTTAATATGTTTCATGAGAGCTTCATTATCCCTAAATTGAAAGGGTTTAGCTACTCATATTTGAAAATATGTTAACATAAATGATTTCAACATAAAATAAAAGGAAAATGAGAGCTAGTTACAAGAAAAGAGAACTAACTACTTGCATAAAATAAATCCAAACTAATTGCATATTAAAAGAGAGCATAAGATAATAAAAGAGCATAAAAGAAAGTTGAATAAAAGAAATGAGCATGTGAATAAAAGCTAATAAGAAGAGGGATGAGAAGCCATTAAAAAGACATTTTATTTATCATTGATTTTTTTGCTACAACTTGCATGAATAGAAGAAGATAGTTAAATGAAATATAAGGGATATTTATACATGCTTAAAACCCTAATTCATATTTTAGGGAACTTCCTAAAATGCCCTTGAGAAAGTGTAACCTCTAAGTAATCATTAGGGAAATAATCAATTTCCACTAACACGCCTTTAAGCCTCCATTAACATGTGCATGTGCTTTTAATTATGGATCATATGGTAGTGGGTATGTAGGATCCTCCATGTTGCACGAATTCATTTATTTCCATTCTCCATTTGCGTTCAACATATGTGCATGCATTTATCCATGAAACCTCTTCATATTTGCACTCCATTTCCTATAAATAAAAATATGTGAATAAATTTTCTCAAATTAAATCACATACAAAATTAACATTTTACTCCCCAAATGAAGATGAATAAATGATGATTTGAAAAAAAATTAAATTTTGGTTTGAACATGTAAAATACCCTAATATGCTCATTTATTTAACTAAAAGAAGATTAAATATGGAAGTAAAAATATGCACTTTTACGTGCACATCAAATACTCCCATACTTATCTTTTTATTCATCCTCAAATAAACTAAACTAGGGTATCCTTTTTCGTAGAAAACACGATTGCATTGAGCGTATGCAACATGCCGTTAAACTTCTAGGTGTCCCTAGTAGGACGAGTCTTGTCTTGTAAGGGTTCTCAGCGGATACTACCCACAAAATCCAAATGCAATATTTAGATTCTAATGCGACTACATGATGCTAGTTTCCAAAATATTTACAAATGCAAATTTACTTTTAAATTGACACAAGTAAGTTAAATATAATTTTTGGTCATTATCAAGAAATTCTTGTCCTTTTACTCATCAAAACTTCCAATAAAAATTAAGTTAACATCACAATTAGACTCTACTTTGGCTAGTTGTTTCGGTTGGAAACATAGTGCAACTATGAAATGAATCCTTTAGTTGATAATTAAAGTTATGCAAAGTGATGTTTTTATTTCTTTTGAATAACAAGTCGAATCAAATAAGTGAAAATAGTCCTTGGATTTTAATTGCTTGCTCTCTCTATTTTGAAAATTGTTAACATTAATATTATTTATACATCTAACTCGGATAAACTGAGACCAGATATATTGATCATGCACTGCCTTTCGGGCTTATGTGAGAAGAGTACAGAGCGTGGAGAGTGTACACACTTGCGTGTGAACACATGTCTCTAGGTGGTTATTATTATTATTTTAAAATTTATTTACACACAATTAACTTAGATAAACTGAGGCCAGATATACCGACCATGCACTGCCTTCGCTTACGTGAGAAGGGTACAGAGCATGGCGAGTGTACACAATTACGTGTGAACACCTAACTCTAGGTGTTTGTTTTTTATAAAAACTTTTTTTTCTTTTTTACTATTTTATTTTTTTAAGAGAGAGTTATGCAAAATCATCTTAGCACCACTTAACTTAAAAGATCAAAAATGTTATCGCCTTTACTTTAAATGACCCACTCTTTTAAAGAAAGATCACAATAGTACATATTTCATGGTTATCACCTACGAACCTTCCTAGATACTAGTTAAACCATTGTTACTTATAATCAAACTTTTATTTTTATTTTTTTTGAGATAAGTAATTTTTCAAAAATTTCAATTTAATAATAAAAACATATACTTATCCTATAGTGTTTCTTCAAAAGTAAATCAATATGCTAAAAAAGGAAATTTTGTTTTGGGATTTTTTTAAGTTTGAGTTTTGGAAAGAAGATGGAAAAAGTAAACCATGAAAAATCAAAATAAACATGAGACTCCCCCCTCCCCACACTTGATTTTGACTATGTCCCCATAGTCAATGCATGATACAATGAGTGTAACAGAGGAAAATATGTACATATTTACAAAAGAAGGTTAACATTTCTTACTAGATGTAGTATGGCTCATGAAGAGTGATGAGCTCCTCCTCTCGATCACTTGGCAATTCCAAGTAAGGTTTAAACGAAGACCATTGACTTTAAAAAGGGATCCATCCATAGAGTTTTCTATTTCTATAGCACCATGTAGAAAAATAGTATGTACAATGTATGATCCTATCCACCTTGATTTTAATTTCCCATGGAATAAACGAAGTCGAGAGTCGTATAAAAGAACTTTTTTGTTTGGCGAAAATGTTTTCTTATGATCGACTTGTCAAGAAATTTTTTTGTTCTTTCTTTATAGATTTTCTTGTTTTCATACGTGCTACTCCTAATCTCCTCTAATTCATTGATTTGCAATTTTCTGTTTTCGCCTGCTTTTTCAAGATCAAAGTTTATGTTCTTAGTTGC
The DNA here is from genome assembly GCA_030737815.1 of Allium fistulosum. Classification (NCBI taxonomy): domain Eukaryota; kingdom Viridiplantae; phylum Streptophyta; class Magnoliopsida; order Asparagales; family Amaryllidaceae; genus Allium; species Allium fistulosum. The sequence goes on from CM060907.1 coordinate 861,574,588, forward strand.
CCACAAAGCTTTATGTTCAAATTCAACGGGAAAATGGCACGCTTTACCATATACAAACCTAAAGGAGATATCCCAAGATTGGTTTAATATGTAGTTCTGTAAGCCCAAAGCACATCTGTCAATTTTTATAACCAATCATTTTGATTTATATTCATAGTTTTCTCCAAATTTTGTTTGATCTGACGATTTGAAACTTCAACTTGGCCACAAGTTTGAGGATGATATGGAGTGGATAACTTGTGAGTTATCGAGTATTTCTTCATTAGAGTTTCAAATGATCGATTACAGAACTGGGTTCCATTGTCACTTATTATTGTGTGAGGTGTTCCAAACCTCGAAAAAATGTTTTCTTTTATGAATTTCACAACAACTTTGTGGTTATTTGTTTTACAAGGAATGGCTTCAACCCATTTAGAGACGTAATCAATAGTAAATAGAATGTATAGATTTCCAAAAGAAATGGGAAACGGTCCCATAAAGTCTTAGCATCCTTTTTTGTCTTTGATTGTAAGGTCACTATGTTGGCAAAAATGAAGGAGTTTCGACCAAAATGAAGAAACTTATATTTACCTTAACTTGGGAACTGTGATTGTAAGGTCACTATGTCGGCAAATTGTGATTGTAAGGTCCCATAAAGAATTGGGAAACTTGATTTGGGAAAGAAATTTATATTTATCTTGTTTCGACCAAAATGAAGGAGTTTCCTTCATGAATAAATAGTTCACTATGTTGGCATACCGTGGATCGATAGAAACAGAAAGGAGTTGTTCATCAGAAAAGTTACCGTTGATCGGTAAAGAAGATGGTGCGTTTGGAAGACGTGATAAATGATCAACGATGACATTGTCAGATCCTTTTTTGCCTTTGATCGTAAGGTCAAATTCCTAAAGTAGAAGGATTTAACGGATCAAACGAGACTTAGCATCCTTTTTAACAAAAATGTACCTAAGAGCGGAGTGGTTAGTGTAAACAGTAATGTGTGAGCCAATCAAATAAGGTCAGAACTTTTTGAGTGCAAAGGCTACCGCTAGAAGCTCTTTCTCAGTGAACGTGTAACTGAGTTGAGCATCGTTTAAAGTCATACTAGCGTAGTAGATGACATGAAGAATTTTGTTGATGTGTCATCCTAAGACAGCACCAACCGCAAAGTTAGAAGCATCAAACATTATTTCTAAGAGAAGATCCCAATTGAGTGAGCAAATGATGGGATTGGAAATGAGTTCATTTTCGAGACATTCGAAAGCAGAAACATAGTTAGAATTAAATTCAAATGGAGTGTCTTTTCAAGAAGAGTCATTAGAGGTCGAGCAATTTTACTAAAGTCCTTCACAAAGCGTCGATAAAAACCATCATGCCCAACAAATGAATGATGTCTTTGATAGATTTGGGAATGGGTAGATTTGCAATTACATCAACTTTCACTTTATCTGCCTCAATGCCTTTGTTTGAAATGACATGTCCAAGGAAAATTCCACATTTGACCATGAAATGACATTTTTCCCAGTTTAATGTTAAGTGTTTGTCCTTACATCGATTTAGAACCAACTCAAGATGGTGTAAGCAGTCGGAAAGAATTTCCAAAGTTGGAAAAATCATTTGTAAATACTTCAAGAATGCGTTTGATCATATCCGAAAAGATACCGACCATGCATCTTTGAAATGTAACAGGAGCATTGCAAAGGCCAAAAGGCAGACGTAGATATGCAAAGGTGCCAAAAGGACACGTGAAAGTCATTTTCTCTTGATCTTCGGGAGCGATTGGAATTTGGTTATGACCGGAATAACCATCAAGAAAGCAATAGACTTCCTGGCTGCTTAACCATTCAAGCATTTGGTCGATGAAAGGAAAATGAAAGTGATCCTTATGTGTTGCAGCATTTAATTTTCGGTAATTAATGCAAACATGCCAACTCGTTTGAGTATGAATTAGAATGAGTTCATTAGCGTCGTTCTTGATAATGGTAAGTCCAGACTTTTTAGGCACGACATGAAATGGGCTAACCCATGAACTATCAGAAATGGGGTATATGATTCTATTATCGAGGAGTTTAAGAATTTCATCTCAAATCGCATCTTTCTTTTTTGGGTTAATCCTTCGTGTGTGCGTCATGAACAGGCTTGGCATCTTCAACTAAATGGATACAATGTTGTACGAGAGCAAGGCTAATTCTCTTTATATCAGTAATTGACCATCCAAATGCCTCTCTATTTTTCGACAGAATTGAAAGAAGGGAAGCTTCTTGGACAAGAGAGAGAGTTGCAGATATTATGAAGGAAACATTTCGTTGTCACCTAAGTATGCGTATTTAAGGTGATCAGGAAGAGGTTTGAGGTCCAACCTCGGGGGTTGCTCTATCAAAGAATTTTTTAAAAGTTTTGGCTCAATAGTAAGTGGTTCAAATGGAAGCGCATTTTCAATTTTATTAGGCTCGTCTTGAAATAGTTGTTCGTATTCATTCTTGCGTTCATGGATGAGGTCAACTGTTTCATTGTCGAAATTTTCTTGAATGGCGCTAACTTCCAACGTTTGGTCATATGGTTCGTTCGGTTGATATTCGAGATTGAAAATGCTAAGATCCAAAGTCATGTTTCCAAAAGAATTTTTCGTCGAACCATTTCGACAATTGATTAGAGCACTTGACATAGCCAAGAAAGGTCGGCCTAAAATCAATGGAATTTGACTCATTATATTGTTTAGGGGTTGTGTCTCTAAAACAATAAAATCGACAGGGAATATAAACTGACCATTTCTGATGAGTACGTCCTCGATTTCTCCTGTAGGTTTCTTTATCGAATGATCGACAAATTGAAGAGTTATTTTCGTGGTTTTAAGTTCACCCAAGCCACGTTTTTAGTAAATTGAATAAGGAATCAAAATGACACTCGCACCTAAATCTAGTAAGCACTTGTTAATCATTTTGTCTCCTATCGTGCACGAGATCGTCAGACATCCAGGATCTTTGTATTCTACAAGAATTGATTGGGACAAAACATCGCTAAGTCCTATAGCTAAGAAAACTTTCTTGGGTACATGAGTTTTTCATTTTTGAGTACACAAGTCCTTGAGAAACTTAGCATAAGTTTTGCCCTCATTATTTCAAGATTGTCCCCATGCACGAGGATCAGAGACATCCTTCAGAGCATCGTATATATCTAGGTAAAATATACTGTAGAAAAGATACAGTTGGTCCATGTCCGAACATGTGGCACTAAGTCACATCACTCCCATATGGATATTCATAAGTATCACTAGAATAGAGTGCCTGCACCCTTTAAGTTAGTTAAACTTCATAGGCTATGTCTCATATCTCTAGTTTTAGTTGTTACCGGTGATGAAGTCACGTTCAGCATCCTAACACATGAGTCACAACTCAAATATATCTCGACACACGAGTCCCTGATTTGAATAGATCTCGGAATCACACATGGATTCCCATATCTCAACAGATCTTGGAATCACATGTGGATTCCTCAACATATCTCAAAATGATACATGGTTTCCCATATCTCAATAGAGCTTGGAATCACACATGGATCCCCTCATCTTGAATAGATCACGAACAACAAGATGTGTTCGAGCATCTCAAATCAATCTCAAATCTCCACTTAGATTCCATCATATTGAACCAATCATGAACCTCTATTAAAGAATAGAACACGTATATAGTTTGGAGTGGTTACGGTTTCAATTTATGTCATATAAGTACACTCCCCCTCTTACCGGGTGCTCCAAAAGCCAATCAACGAATTTCTAGTAAACTCAACTCTGGTTTTGTTGGAAATAAATAGATAATACATAAGAGCAGAGATCACCTCCTAACCGTTTAAGCAGACACATTTCCTTATCATTTTTCTTTATACGTAAAGTATAGCATTACCAAGGATAACTATACCATATAACTGATGTTTTTCTTCTAGATACTTCCAGAGTTATATTTCGTCAAATCCAATAACAATGAGAATAATCGCATATCGGAAACTAAGTACCGTATACAGTCCATAAGTAAGTAACACACAAAGCTTGATGAAACACACAAGCATGATCAAGTCATATGAATGACTTTAATCCCATTTTTAATTAATCTTCATTTATTAATTAAAACCCTCTTTTATTAGTAAAACTCCTTTTTTACACAATAAACTTCTTTATAAATTAAACTCCATTTTATTAATTAAACTTCACTATTTAATTAAAACTTTCATATTCATTTCTACATATTCTAATACTCTCTAAAGTATTCAAACACTTATCTCAACCATGTAAGTATATTCACAAATACATTTCAAAGGGCTTAAGACAAATGTACTCAGACATTGTCACTACAAACGCAAAATCATTTCACTTATGATTATCTTTAAAACATTCTATTCAAAGATCTATTTATATTCATGAGTATAATCAAAACATGTTAAAGACGAATGTTATTAACACGTTGTCACAAGAAATCCAAAACCAATTCATACTTGTTATTCTCTTTAAAATTCCATCATTAAAGATCTAAGTATTTTCCAAAATCATTTAACAATACTTTATCACTTTAAAATATTATTTAAGGATTTAAAAACAAAAGTTACTAAAACATTGTTTAGAACAAACCCAAAAACCACTTCACTTGATAGTTATCTTTAAAACTCCCTTTGTAAAGATCCAATTACTTTCCAAAAGTATAGTTAAACGGGTTAAAACAAATATTGCCCAAACATCATTACTATAAACCCAAAATCACATTTAAACCTGCCATTAACTTTGACATATCCCTTTAAAGCTCTAAGTACATCTTCACTTATTAAACAAGCTTATATACCTTTTTAGTCAATGTTACAAAATAATCCATTATAACATAAGTGTTATAATCTCAAAAATCCTTTATATTCTTTTGCAAATACTAAATTTCCCCTCCAAACTGTAAATATACCAAAATACCTTTTAAATATATATACACACAGAGACCAATTTATTTATAAAACTAAGATATTTAATAAAATAATATAAACCATTGGTATGATATTATAATATAAAAGCCTTTCTTAAATAAAATCTTTAAGCAATTTTTAAAACCATATATATACTAAAAATATTCTTTTAAAGTACTTATACTACATTTTAAAACATTTATTCAAAAACAATAAAAACCCGTTTTATAATTTAAAACCATCCCTTTAAAAATCCACAAATGATTATCAGCGATAAATTTAAACCTTGATATTTTCTGATAATAAGTACGCTTACAATACTTATTAAAAATACAAAGAAGCCCTAGGATGTATTCCAAAGTTAACTTTAAAATCGCCGAACACAGCGATTTCAAAGTGCATCCATCGCGACCTTTTCGCTTCTAACATTTACAACTTCCATTTCCAATTTCTACAAATGTCTAAACTAATTCCTCTATGTCCAACACACCAAAATTTGTATAGCCAAATATGTACATATATATTCACAATATATCCAATTTAACATATGTCAAACATCGAGAATTTCAAAGCACGTTTAATACGTCTATATTGATTCAAACATTTATAACGCGCTATTAATCATGTAAAAAGTAGTCTGAGCCATGACACATGTTATAGATGATCAAAAGAGAGATACTCCATAATAACGTTGTCACTTGCTTTAGAAAATAAGGCGAGGTCCAAAAGTAATAACTTGCATTGTGTAACGGGCCGCAGATCCGTACCCCTTAAGTTGACACTAATTGTGACGCTCCACCTCTATGCTCACAATAACAAAGGTTATTATAAAGAATAACGTCAGCTATTGCGAAGAATAAGGCTTGTTAGGAGTGACCATCCGTAAGTTATGCCTTAGACGAGTATTGATTACATCGATAGGAGTTGTGAAATTTACTCCCAAAGATATAAATTCAAACCAAATCTAAAACGAAACTACAGTGGCTAAAGAAAAATCCAGAACAACTCATAATAACAATAACACTGATAGTATAATCACATCAGAATGGAAATATCAGATATATATAGCAGAAGACAAGTCTGGAATACATGCTACAACAACCGATAGTTCACATGAACTAAATGTACATAAACATATACATCAACATACATAAGACGAGAATCAAATAACCAAAAGAACTCCTCGAAGGCTAGACAAAAGATGAGGCGAAATCCCAAAAGCTAAAGCTGCTACAGAATCAGAGATAGCGACTATCCTGAAATAACTCGGTCTGACCCGAGTATTATTTAAAAGAAAATAATAAACCGATCAGTCTAATTTATTCTCAGAAATAAGTGAATGATAAACAACACTTAAACAAATAATTATAGTCTCGAATGAGACTATACAGCATAAATAATCAGCATAGTTTAAATGAAGAAATCCAAATTTAAACTCCATCCAAATCAGTTTTCAAAATTCACAATTGAATTTAAAACAGCAATATGCAAATTTATAATCTCAGATGAGATTATACATAAACTCAACTTCCAAATTCATAATTGAATTCAAAGCAGCAATTCAAAAAATCTAGAAATCAAAATAGATAACTAGAAAATCAGCAGTCGTAAAATCTAGAAATCAAAATAAGATAACTAGAAAATCAGCATAAAAGTGGATCGATCCCATCATATGGCGAGTCTAAGCTACGTCGCACGTGCATCAACATATGGCCGAAGCCTACCAAGTACTGTCATCATAATTTTTGGCGCCCAACAAATGACTCGAAGGTCCAACATATGACCCAAAGGTCTAGTACTGGTATTTGACCCGAAGGTCCATCATATGGCCCGAAGGTCCAGCATAGTGGCTCGAAAGCCCAACAAAATCATCAAAATCATCAAACAGCAAATATTTCAATTAACGAGTCTGGAATTAACCGAAATGGTAAAAGTGTGGTTCCATACTCCGCACTTTTGCTAAATCGTTTAAATCTCTTCATCATTTCCTTGAAAGTGCAAAATTGTGTATTTTATAAATATAACATTTTACGTTCTTAAAAGGACAAGTCCGGAATTAACCGAATTAGTAAGAGTAAGGGTTCATAGTCCTCAATTTTGCTGAAACGTTTAAATCGATTCCTCATTCTTTTGAAAGCGTAAACTGTGAAAATTTTGGAAACATTTTTAATTTAAAACGATTTATGAAAACACGTGATTAAAACAGCAACATCTATAGCAATTTCGACAAAGAAATCGCGCTTCACAAAACGCCGTAAAAACGGGTATCAAATCAGCGTTGCGGGATAACTGCTTAAAAAAATCCACTTTAAATTTGACGGTTACTGAATTCAAAACAATAGTAACCTTTATTCGTCAAAAATATCACCAAAACAATACGCCCCAAAAATATAATACCGACGTACAAAGTCCGTTATAAAAATAACGGCAACAAAAATTACGTTTCAAAATGAAACGCTGGTTCAACGTAAATTAATAACCAGTGGTTCACACTATTTATATATTCATCAAATAATCTACATGCACACAAATTCTAGATACCAAACATGCCTATAAAAATGAGTTACAAATTAAAGTAACTGGGACTTAGATTTATCCATGCATGCATTCTTGTACAAAAAGAAACTCACAGTGACGTGTACATACCTTTGTATGCATGTAATAAAGTAATAACTTGACTTTGGTGATGAGAGTGGGACACGTAACTAAAACATCAAGGTAACGAAAACTTAACTTCATGAAATGATAAAACGCATGCAAGACCTGGGCATATACTACACAATGCAAAAATGGTCCACAATGCAAAAGTGGACATGAACCATATATTTTCTTATACACTACAACTTCATGTACGTATGAAATGAATCAGATAATTCAACGCTAATATGAAGTAAAAATGATAATTGCCTGGAATGTTATTCACGCACACATTTAATACAAGTTTGTAAAGTGACTTAAGTAATATGAATAATACCTATACACGTAACACACGCAGGTAACCCACTTATATGTAACACATACGCATCACGTTTTGCACTCACAGTTGGATTTATATGCATGCTATTTTTGAAGTTATCACGCAATGACCTGACAACTACAACAACACCTGCACTATGATGTTTCGCCTGAGCTTAAAAAAAATTAAACTTTTTAAGTAACCTGACACTAAGGTTTGGTTCACACAACAATACACTGGAGTTAATCTATGTACAAAGAAATTTCACGCACGAAAAAATATATATAAACTGATAGAAATAATTAACTCAGTTAAAATAGATGTGAGTTTGCACTCACTATTATTTGTTTCAAAGCCAATGATCGAGATCTGAAAGAAAGAGAACCACAGTTTCTGCCATTAATTCTTCCTCTAAGTAGCTGAAAATGAGCAAAAAAAAGAATGTTGCCAAGATTTACTTTTCTCTTCAATGCTGAAAACAGTCAAAAGTGAGGAGTGTTGAAAAAGTGTTTTGTACCATTTCATTAAATGCAAACGTGCATTTGCAATTATGGTATACGGCTATACTTGATGGCTAGAGACAGTATTTTAAATTCTCTGATGGTTGGCCTATATGTTCTCAGGACCTTGTATATAAATCAACTACTACTGTACATGCCCAACACGGCAAAACCAAATGGACGCAATATGCATTAAGGGATGACGTGTGCAATGCTTCATGCACGAAAACAAAACAAGTTATTATAATACGTATAATATTTGCATGGTCCAGTATGGCATGAACTAGTTTTTTTTTCTTTTCAGATTTTAATTTTTAAAATTTTATATTTTAAATATTTACTCCAACAGTATTTCAAAAATCACGGTTGTTACAGACTCCTACCCTTATAAAAATTGCGTCCCCGCAATTTTCATACTAGAAGCAGTCAATTTTCCAAATAATTCATCCTAACAAAGATTCAAAATAGAAAAGATGAATAAGAATGCTCACCCCCACCCGAAGAGGAGAGAAAGCCGGGATAAGAATGCTCGATGAATTCTCTGGTCTCCCAAGTGCAATCCTTGGGGTTTGCGGACCATTGAATTTTCACAAGCGGGACTTCTTTGTTCCGAAGGCGTTTCACCTCCGTAGCTAGCACACGAATAGGATTTTGCTCTATAGACAAGTCGGGTGAGATCTCAAGATCTTGCAACATAGGAGGATCAATAATAGAATCTGAATCTCGAAGGCATCGACGAAGCTGGGACACATGAAATACGTCATAAATTCCCGAAAACTGGATAGGTAGCGACACACGATAAGCAACTGGGCCAATGGTTCGGTAATTGGAAACGGTCCAATATAACGAGGAGCCAATTTCCCGGAGCTACTAAAACGCACCACACCCTTCATCGAGGAAACACGAATGAATACAAGATCGCCAACAGAAAATTCCAAAGGCTTCCTACGATGATCGGCATAAGATTTCTGCCTATTTTGAGCCTCCTTCATTCTCTGTCTAATAATATCAATCCTCTCCGAAGAATCACGAATATAATCGAGGCCGAGAACCAACTTTTCCCCCGATTCCAACCAACAAAATGGTGATCGACACGGCCTTCCGTAAAGAGCTTCGAAAGGAGCCATACCGATACTGGATTGAAAACTGTTGTTATAAGAAAATTCAACAAGAGATAAGTGGTCTTCCAAACTACCACCAAAATCAAGAATACAAGCTCGAAGGAGATCCTCTAAGACTTGATTCAACCTTTCAGTCTGACCGTCAGACTGTGGATGATAAGCTGTACAGAGATTGAGCTTAGCGCCCAAAGCTTTCTGAAGGCTCTGCCAGAAACCACTAGTAAAAAGCAGATCTCTGTCACTAACAATAGAACTAGGCACACCATGAAGTCGAACGACTTCTTTAATAAACAGCTTATCCAACAAAGAAGCAATCCGATTGGACTTGATAGGAATAAAATGGGCTGATTTAGTCAATCTGTCAACAATCACCCAAATACTAGTATGGCCCGACCTCGAACAAGGTAGACCATCAATGAAGTCCATAGAAATATGATCCCATTTCCATAATGGAATCTCAAGAGGCTGCAAAAGACCACTAGGACGCTGGTGTTCTGCTTTAACAAGTCGACAAGTCATGCAACGACTTACATAACTTGCAACATCACGCTTCATACCTTCCCAATAGTATGAGCGTTACATATCAGCATACATCTTGCTACTACCTGGATGGATAGTATACTTAGAATAATGACAGTCCTCAAGAATGTCATTTCTAAGATTAGAAATATCAGGCACGATCAATCTACCCTTCTTCCGAATACAACCATGAACATCAATATCGAAATCCTTCAGATCATCACTTTGAGATTCCGATCTACAACTCTAAATAAGAAAAGCAATATGTGGATCATGTTTCTGGGCATCGGCAACACGATCCAACAAACTAGGACGAGCTTCCATGCTAAATAAAAGCACGGGAGAATCAGAAACTGAAGGACGGTCTCTAATATCACAAAGAGATAAAGCTTCCAAAATATTCCACTCTGCTAGCATCATGGAAACAACAACCTGGTCCTTGCGACTAAGTGCATCAGCAACTCGATTACCCTTACCAGGGTTATACTGAATATCAAAATCATATGAAGCAAGAAATTCGAGCCAACGCTGTTGCCTCATATTAAGTTCTTTCTGAGTGAAGAGATATTTCATAGATTTGTGATCAGTGAAGAGAATAAAATGCTCGCCCAACAAATAATGTCGCCAAATCTTTAGAGCAAAGACTATAGCGGCTAACTCCAAATCATGGGTAGCATAACGAATCTCGTTAGGCTTTAGTTGTCTAGAAGCATAGGCAACTACTCTATCCTTTTGCATGAGAACAGCACCGAGTCCATAACCACTGGCATCAGTATAAACAACAAGATCATGATTCCCTTCGGGAACCACTAAGATAGGAGCATGAGTAAGGAGATCTTTTAACTTCAAGTAAGAATTCTAACACTTATCCAACCAAATAAAAGGAACAGATTTTTTCGTGAGAGTGGTAAGCGGTAAAGCAATACGAGAAAAGTCCTTAATGAACCGGCGATAATAACCCACCAATCCAAGAAAACTACGGATCTCAGTAACGGTCTCGGGCCTCTTCCAATTCTGAATAGATTCGATCTTCAAAGGATCGACAGAAATACCATCGGCAGAAACAATGTGACCGAGAAATTTCACCTTATTTTCCCAGAAGTGACACTTGGAGAATTTGGCATAAAGCTGATGCTGACGAAGAGTGCCCAAAACAATCTCCAAATGCTGAATATGATTGGCTTCAGATTTGGAATAAATAAGAATATCATCAATGAAAACAAAGACGAACTTATCGAGATATTCGCAGAATATCCGATTCATAAGATCTACAAAATATGCCGGAGCGTTCGTCAAACCGAACGGCATAACAAGCCATTCGTAAGAACCATAACGAGTACGGCATGCGGTAAGAGGAATGCTATCTTCCGCCACTCGTAACTGATGAAAACCGGTAGCAAGATCGAGTTGGGAGAAGACCTTGGCACCACTTAACTGATCGAACATGTCGTCGATCCTAGGTAATGGATACCTATTTTTGATAGTAAGCTCGTTAAGCTTGCGATAATCAATGTAAAGCCTAAGAGTACCATCTGGCTTCTTAACAAAGACAACGGCAGCGCCCCAAGGAGATGAGCTAGATCGAATAAAATGCTTGGCTTCCAATTCAGATAATTGTTGCTTGAGTTCCTCATTTTCCTTAGCAGACATCCTCGTAGGAGGACGACTGACAGGATGAGTACCGGAGATAAGATCAATACGGAACTCAACTGCCCTCTTCGGCGGCATCTCGAAATAGGCTCGAAAACATCAGAAAAATCACAAACAACCGGAATATTAGCAATGACATCCTCTGACTCGAGGGAAGAAATAAGAGCATTCGAAGTATGATCCATGCTCTGAAATCGTTAGCATCGGGATGCTTGAGATATAAAGTTCTTTTAGGACATAGAATTTGAACTTCATAATAGACGAGCCAATCCATACCCAAAATCATACCAAAACCAAGATGATCCATAACATGTAGATTCGCATGAAAAGAGAAACCACATAAAATAATACCAACATCAACACATAACAACCCAAGAGTAGCGGATCCACCAATAGGATTCACAATCCTCAAAGGGTCGCACAGAGTAATAACATCTAAATGAATAATATCAACAAGCTCCTTCGACACGAATGAATGCGATGCACCCATATCAAAAAGAACTCTAATAGAACGGCCATGAAATAAAATAAAACCTTCCAAAAGAGAAGGAGTAATACCTTTGGGTTGAGAAGAAACACCAGAAGCTTTAGCAACATTAAGCTTCCCAGATTTGAAACCCTTAGAAGCAGTTGGACAATCAGAAATCCAATGACCCTCTTTCTTGCAATAGCGGCAAATACGAGGCTTAGGACAATTACGAAGAAGATGATCCAGAGAACCACAATTATAGCACGCCCTCTGAATAGAAGGTGCACTACTAGGCTGAGAACTAGAGGTAGCTTGCTTCTTCTTCTTGTTAGAAGAATTAGGCTTATGAAATGGAAACCTCTTCTTGTTGGGGTTCTTAGAAACCTCAACCTCATCACCACTATCCCGTTCCTTTTCAACAGCTTCAGGATAAAGAGCCGAATCAACAAGCTCCTCAAAAGAGAGCTTAAGCTGAAGCAAAAGAACCTTCTTCAAATACTTCTTCAAACCATCAACAAAACGAAGATTCTTCTTACGCGGAGTATTAATGAACTCAACTTCGTATTTGGATAAGGCCTCGAAAGATGCAACAAAATCAGAAACAGAGGACTTTCCTTGCTTCAACTCAAGGAAACTACGAGCAAGATTAGCCTTTTCCGATTCAGGAACGAACTTAAGTTCGAATCGTTCCTTAAACTAAACCCAAGAGAGAGAGGACTCATCAACTTCCGTAAAAAAGAGCTCATACCAGTCAAGCGCACGCTCTTGCAACATACTAGATGCCATGAGAAAGCGATGATGATCCGAAAGATCCATCCGAGAAAATATGTGCTCACAAGTGCGCAACCAAGTCTGAACCTCCATAACACTTTCCGATCCCTTGAAAGGCTGGCCTCTAAGGTGGGAATAGTCACTACACATGCGGGCGAAGGTAGACTTGTGATTAGGAGCCGCGGGAGTAGCAACAGGAGGCTGAGCACCCCGAAATAGCTCCATAAACTGATCAGCTGACATATAGACTCCGTCCGGATGAGCACCACTAGATAGGCATGTAGATTAACGCTTCCCTCTACCTCTTCCAGCCATAGGCTGAGAGAACAAGAGAAGATAAGGATTAGTTAAAACAATACACAATTGATAAGAAATTTAACAAATGGAATACTACGGAATATGAGATTCATTCCTACACATATTCCTACATGTTAAAGAAGAAAGAATAGATTAGAAAGGCACAAATAAAACCCTCAAATAGTTGTAACACATGTTCCATTATGTTTCTGTTTTGTGTTTCATAATAATTTGTTCTGAATTTCAGCTTTGATACCAACTGTGATGCCCCACCTCTATGCTCACAATAACAAAGGTTATTATAAAGAATAACGTCTGCTATTGCGAAGAATAAGGCTTGTTAGGAGCGACCATCCGTAAGTTATGCCTTAGACGAGTATTGATTACACCGATAGGAGTTGTGAAATTTACTCCCAAAGATATAAATTCAATCCAAATCTAAAACGAAACTACAGCGGCTAAAGAAAAATCCAGAACAACTCATAATAACAATAACACTGATAGTATAATCACATTAGAACGGAAATATCAGATATATATAGCGGAAGACAAGTCTGGAATACATGCTACAACAACCGATAGTTCACATGAACTAAATGTACATAAACATATACATCAACATACATAAGACGAGAATCAAATAACCAAAAGAACTCCTCGAAGGCTAGACAAAAGATAAGGCGAAATCCCAAAAGCTGAAGCTGCTACAGAATCAGAGATAGCGACTATCCTGAAATAACTCGCTCTGACCAGAGCATTATTTAAAAGAAAATAATAAATGGATCAGTCTAATTTATTCTCAGAAATAAGTGAATGATAAACAACACTTTAACAAATAATTATAGTCTCGAATGAGACTATACAGCATAAATAATCAGCATAGTTTAAATGAAGAAATCCCAATTTAAACTCCATCCAAATCAGTTTTCAAAATTCACAATTGAATTTAAAACAGCAATATGCAAATTTATAATCTCAGATGAGATTATACACAAACTCAACTTCCAAATTCATAATTGAATTCAAAGCAACAATTCACAAAATCTAGAAATCAAAATAGATAACTAGAAAATCTGCAGTCGCAAAATCTAGAAATCAAAATAAGATAACTAGAAAATCAGCATAAAAGTGGATCGATCCCATCATATGGCGAGTCTAAGCTACGCCACACGTGCATCAACATATGGCCAAAGCCTACTAAGTACTGTCATCATAATTTTTGGCACCCAACAAATGACCCGAAGGTCCAACATATGACCCGAAGGTCTAGTACTGGTATTTGACCCAAAGGTCCATCATATGACCCGAAGGTCCAGCATAGTGGCTCGAAAGCCCAACAAAATCATCAAATAGCAAATATTTCTATTAATGAGTCCGGAATTAACCGAAATGGTAAAAGTGTGGTTCCATACTCCGCATTTTTGCTAAATCGTTTAAATCTCTTCATCATTTCCTTAAAAGTGCAAAATTGTGTATTTTATAAATATAACATTTTACGTTCTCAAACGGACAAGTCCGGAATTAACCGAATTAGTAAGAGTAAGGGTTCATAGTCCTCAATTTTGCTGAAACGTTTAAATCGGTTCCTCATTCTTTTGAAAGCGTAAACTGTAAAAATTTTGGAAACATTTTTAATTTAAAACGATTTATGAAAACACGTGATTAAAACAGCAACATCTATAGCAATTTCGATAAAGAAATCGCGCTTCACAAAACGCCATAAAAACGGGTATCAAATCAGCTGTAACGACCCAGAATTTTGAACGATTTAAATTGAAAATATTTAATTAATTTTAAATATTTGAATGATGGTTTGACTTGAATTTCAAATTATTAGAATAAATTGGCGATTAAATTTTAAATTTTAATCTATTGTAAGTTGAATAAAAATTTGAATCTTCAATTTTAAGCTGAAGAAAAATATTTCAAAAGCTTTTAAAATTCGTAATGATGAACACTAAAGATAATAGAAGCTTCAGAATTTAAATTTCAAACTGTTTGGTTCAATTTTGAATTTCATCGTTCGAATCGATATTTGAAAATAGCCTTCCGAGGCGCAGTCTCGGAATTCGACGAAACCAGCTCCATTGTGTCCGTAATATTGAATTATTACCGGGTTTCAAATTTCGTATTTTTTTAGACTTGCCGTGTGAGCGTACGTTAATAAAACGCGTTGAAGTTTAAATTGAATTCGATTTGAATTTAAACTTTTAAAATTTTGTCAACATCAGCACGTTCTTCCTTTTTTCACGCCTAAAAACACGCCCCTTTGTTTCAGCCTGGAATCACGCTACCCACCTTAACTCGCGCCTCACTCTTTCTCGTTCAAAAACAAACGAAATAAATATAATGGCCGAACTCGTCTCCCCTCCTTTATTCATTTTAAACGACGAAACTCTCCCCCCTTTCTCTCGGCATGTTCACGAAATCAAGCTTGTTTGTTCAAATCGGAGACTCGCGAATCAAGTCGCGGCCTTCACTAAAATGAAATCAAGTCATTCGATTTCAATTCGCTGCTCATTCCCAAACCCCCTCCTCTCTTCAGATTTGGGTTCGAGACTGGGCGTGCGAAAGGAGCTTGTGATTTTCGATTCGTTTCTCCAGTTTATTCCCTTGCGAAACTCGTTCCAATCGTTAGTGCAGGTGGTCGGAGTCGAGACTGTGGTCGTTCGCGACCAAGGCCAAGGCAGTGGGAATCGATTTCGATTCAAAATCGTGGGGCCTTGGAGGTAACGCGATCGACATCTGGAATCTCAGAGGAACAGCGCGGCGAGCACGCGAGGTGGTTGTGTGGATTGAAGTTCACGGTAGCGAATTTATTTGATTACTGATATTATGATATTTGTTGAGTTTCATATCAATATATGATGTTTATTGTCGTGATTGACTAATTGGTGCGTTGCATCATCGGATCTAATTTTGAAAGTTTAAAAACAACGATGTTGATTTTAAAAGAGATTTTTAAAGTGATTTTTGAAAGTATACGTTTTATTAAAATTTTGAATTTATTTATCTTAAATAAATAAATGTTATAAATTTAAAGTTATGAAAATTATAGTTTTTGTGAAATATAACCGAAAGGTGATTTTTGAAATAAATAGTTAAGTAATTTATAAAAAAGTTTAAATTTGGATTTTTGAATTATTTAAAACGATGTATATAAAAGATGTACAAAATTGATATTTATCAATTAAAATTATTGGAATTTTAAAACGAGTTTTTATAAGTGTTAAAAATGAAATAATTATAAATTGTGAAGATATGAAATTTATAGATTTATAAATTGTGAAGTTATAAAATGAATGAAATTATAGAATAAAAGATTTATAAGAAATTTACTTATAAATTGGATTTTTGCCTTTAAATGGAATATTGATCGAATTGTTAATAAAGAAGATTTATAAATCAAAGTTGTTATAAAATAGAAATAGAATTTATAAACGTTGTTTTATAAATTCGAAATCAATTGAATTTGATAAATTAAATATAGAAGATTATTAAAGAAGATATATTCGCGATTTTGGATAGCGAATTTTTATTGAAATAAAATGTGTAGAGATGATTGAAATTTGGTTAAGTGAATTATATTCACGATTTTGGACAGTGAATATATTATTGAATAAAATGGATATGTTTTGGGAAAATGAATATTTTAAAATGAAGTTAATTGTTTTAACGATGTATAAAAATGTATTAAGTATTGAATACATAGATTTCAACATTCATTGTTGAAATAGACGTTTTCGAGAAATAAGGAAATGGTGGACTATAACACTGTTGTTATAGTAAATGATTTCCGAAAGGAAATGTTTTATGTAGTATTGGGAGTTATATATCTATCTTAAAATCCGAATCCCTATACTAGTGATTTTGAGTCGTCGTAACGATGTTTTACGTAATATTCGTTTTTACTCAAATAGATTTCCTTAAAAAATGAAATATATACTTAATTTTTATTTAAGTATATCGAATATTTTCAAATGTTGAAAATAAATAGATTTATGAATTACTTATTTTTAAATAAGTATGGAAATTCTTTTCCAAAATAAAATGAAACGTTTTTGAGAATTTATCTTCGTAAAGATAAATTGAAAGTGAATAATTGAAATCAATTGAAAATCGTATATCAGTAGATATTTAAAAATATAAATTCACTATGGAATTTATAAAAGAAATGGAAATTCGTTTTAAAAATAAACGTCGATTTATTTTTGAAGTGTGGAAATTATATATCCAGTAAAGATATTTTTGGAAAATAAATAATTTGGAAAATTATTTGGAATCTGATGATGTTGCGCATCTTTATTGATAGTTAAATAACCGACTATCAATAATTACCTTTGAATGGGTATTTGTTGTGAATTGGATGAATTTGAATGCCACACTTATTTTTGAATAAGCGCTCACTATTCGGGTTAGCCGGGAAAGGACCATGGGGTCGTATAACCCATTCCGAATATGTGATACGTCGTTATGAATTGCATTTGATGATCGGTGTTGAAGACCGGATATTTTTGAAAACGGAAGGATTACCGTCGAGTTACTCTACATCGGCTGATCTCCGATTTAAAGGTTTTATCACCCTTAGTGACGGGAAGTCCGGATGTGATTAGAAAATTATCCGGATTTGCAAGGGCTTCGTGAGAAGTGCCTTCGGTTCTGTTCGATCCCGGAACAGACTTGTATGGTTGTATGTCTGACGTTACAAATTGAGATATAAAGCTGATTTCTTTCAAATACATTTCTGTTGGTGGCGGAGAATTTATTCTCTTAGCTTAACACCCTTCTCTGAGACGTACGAGCTCAGAGGTTATGTAGTTGAAATTTATCAGCAATATACTCCCAATTTGGTAATGTGGCATGTTGAGTGTTGCTGTGAAATGATCATTGTTTGATCATTTGTGATATGATCATTTGTTTGATCATTTATCTTTGTGATCATTACTTTGATCATTTGTTTGACCCAAACCATGGCTTTGTGGAAAGCGTAGCTTTATGGACGAGACTTCGTCGGACTTCACACCCCGGAAATGGACAAAACAGAAAGGATGCAGCAAGGTTCTAGGGAGTAGCGCCCCTTAGTGTATGTCATTCCTTCTGGGTAGAGGTGGTATCATGGTATGGAGCCCAGATATTTAACCTATGTTGTTACTGCATTATTATTACTCTTATGTGGTTGTTGGAAATCGAGGATCCTCGGGAAGATCGGTTACGATCGGGGGATGGCATACGCGTGTCAGTAGTTACCTATTTTTGCAGAGGTAACCCGGCCTTGTGTTGGCAGAGATCCAGTTAGGTTCTCGGGTTGTCTTTCCAGAGGCGTACCTATGTGGCAATGGGAAGTTCCTTGGCCTGACCATTTGTTGGAAATCCATCTTCCAATACGAACTTTGTACGGTATTAGTTGTAGAACCTGCCATTTACGTATGGTGGTCACCACTGTTTAGATGGTAGCTATAGTAGGCATACGATACTGGTCGTATGTTGGCTAAGATTTTTATTATACTTTCACAATGTTTTCTACACTATGCACTAATAATAATATCAAAAAGGATTTGATTTTTGCGTAGTAAGCATCTTTGACTATCATAAGGAGAAATCTCCTCCGATTCTGCGTTTGCATTGTGTGTGTGTGTGCGGGAGGCCTTATGGTAGTCTCATTTTCCAAAAAAAATAGCATTGCGAATCTATTTTAAAGTATTCTTTTGTTGTCTTTTAAAGATAAACTGTTTTACGATCTCACACCAGTCACCATGACTGACTTGGAGTTTATTGTTTCCCTTCTAAACTCTGGGTGCCCACCAATTTCCATACGGGCAGCCTAGAGTTATGTTATCAGGATATTCTGGATATTCTGGAGCTTTGCAAGCAAGCTGGATGGCGAAACGTACATCCGTAATTATTTATTTATTCCGCTGTGTATTCTGTATGACGGCAAGTTATATAACTGTACATTGATGTGTTGTGTTGTATTGAGTTGTATATTGACTCTGATTGATGTATGTATAAACTGATATAGTTCTTTGTTTATAAAAGACTAGTGATTATTTATTATATATTGTTCCGCTGCGATATGTGAGATTCTGATATTGTCTCTGTTCTGTGTTTTCTGTTGTTGTTCTTCTTCTCTTTTTCTTCTATCTTTTCTTCTACCTCTTCTTTTAAACATTAAAGTTTGCGTTTCCGCCATCCGATTGTTCGACAGTTGCTACAGTGGACGTATCAGTGTCGGGTTTTCGGAAGACGTATTTGCGGGTCTTTACAGGTGGTATCAGAGCATATGGTTAAGCGACAACCCTGCTCTGTTGGGTGTTACTCATTAGAGATAGAGTCAGTAGTACTCTAGAATGAGTTGATTGTAATAATAGATACGAGTGCGTATTTGTTAGTGAATATGAAATTGTTTTGTATTGCGTTGACTTATCGGTTGATTGTTTATGGATTCTGGTCGGTGCAGTCTAGCTAACTGAAATCGATAGGGGTTTCTAAACTCTAAACAAGATAAACCAACACAGTATTAATTTTAAAATAGGTAAATGAGATAGTTTTACCTAAAACTATTTTTGTATAGAAAAGAAATAATTTTCTGTGAATTATTATGATATATGGATGCATGGTTGTTAGGAAATGATGATGTTAATTATCATCATTTATATATATGTGGAAATTATATATGAAATTGAAATTAAAACAAAGAATTAAGAAATAAAATCCATATACAAATAGAATTTGTGAATATGAAATATTAATGTGATTTTTAATCCGAAATAGAGTTTTAGAAGAATATTTGCAACAAAAATTCATTAATGGAATGGAATTAGTAATATGAATGTATAAATGATTTTATAAATCAAGATGTAAATAAGTCGAAGACTTATAACATATTTGAAATCTGATTGGAATTAAATTAAATTGTGTTTATAAATGAACAAATGAGATAACATTTGTAAATGAATGAATTGAAATTGAAAAATGAAATGAGATTTGAATCAAGTGGAATAAAATCCAAACCTGAGAAAAATGAAATGGATCGAATTCAAATAAGCTACTTTGATAATTTATTAATTCACGAAATACAGAAATGGAAGTTGAATTAGATAAATTGAAACTTGAATTGTGAGCTAAATGAAAAGAGATGGTTCGAATTTAAAGATAAATTCAAGTAAGTAGAAATAAATTTTCAAATGAATGGAATTTACAATTGTAAGTGAATAAAATTAAAACTGAATGTTAAACTTTGTTTTAAATTTGTTAGTGAACGAAATTCGAGATGAATTGAATAGGGAAATTGAAATTTAAAATGAATAAGTGAATGTACTAATTGAATTAAATTAGTGGATGGAATAGATTTGAAATGGTTTGATTGAAATTTGTTTGGTTAATAAAATAAACCGAATGAAAGTATGAAATGCGAATTAAATTGAATGGAATCAATTGCAAATGAAGTAGAATTAAAATAAATTGAATTGGTATCAATTTGAATTAGTTATAAACTAGAATGGATATGAATTCGTTTTGTTTAAAAATGAATATGTAACTTCAATAGTAAGCTAAAATTGTATAAGCGGTTTATATTGAAAATTTTGTAATAAAATGTGCAAAATAGTTTGAATATTGTAACTAGATATTATGGCTAGTAGGATATACAGGTGTTATAAAGGAATTATGATTTTAATTTTGAAGATAAATTTGAATTGCTCGACAAAAGGTAAGTATTTGAATTTCAATATGAGATTTGCTGATTTTCTTGTCTAGCCACTTAGCTTTTTCTTTTCTTTTTGAATTTGAGAGTCCGTAAGGACGTTTTGTAGTCGTACCATGTTAGCCGCGCAAAGGAGACGCTGGCGAAATTTTTAGAAAATTTCGAGTGTTAGAAAATTTTTTTGAGAAATTTTGAAAGTTTAAAATTTGAATTTAAATTTAAATTTGAAGTTTGAAGTAAACAGTGTTGTTTGAAACCTATAATTAAAGTGGGAAAGTTAGTTGAATTAATAACGAATCTTTAGTAGAAAGATTTGTTTTGATGAATTGATAAAACTATTGGATGTGAAAAATAGTAGCCGAGTTAAGGACTTTTTTCCTAACTTGTAATTTCGGGACGAAATTCTTTTAAGGGGGGAAGATTGTAACGACCCAGAATTTTGAACGATTTAAATTGAAAATATTTAATTAATTTTAAATATTTGAATGATGGTTTGACTTGAATTTCAAATTATTAGAATAAATTGGCGATTAAATTTTAAAATTTAATCTATTGTAAGTTGAATAAAAATTTGAATCTTCAATTTTAAGCTGAAGAAAAATATTTCAAAAGCTTTTAAAATTCGTAATGATGAACACTGAAGATAATAGAAGCTTCAGAATTTAAATTTCAAACTGTTTGGTTCAATTTTGAATTTTATCGTTCGAATCGATATTTGAAAATAGCCTTCCGAGGCGCAGTCTCGGAATTCGACGAAACCAGCTCCATTGTGTCCGTAATATTGAATTATTACCGGGTTTCAAATTTCGTATTTTTTTGGACTTGCCGTGTGAGCGTACGTTAATAAAACGCGTTGAAGTTTAAATTGAATTCGATTTGAATTTAAACTTTTAAAATTTTGTCAACATCAGCACGTTCTTCCTTTTTTCACGCCTAAAAACACGCCCCTTTGTTTCAGCCTGGAATCACGCTACCCACCTTAACTCGCGCCTCACTCTTTCTCGTTCAAAAACAAACGAAATAAATATAATGGCCGAACTCGTCTCCCCTCTTTTATTCATTTTAAACGACGAAACTCTCCCTCTTTCTCTCGGCATGTTCACGAAATCAAGCTTGTTTGTTCAAATCGGAGACTCGCGAATCAAGTCGCGGCCTTCACTAAAATGAAATCAAGTCGTTCGATTTCAATTCGCTGCTCATTCCCAAACCCCCTCCTCTCTTCATATTTGGGTTCGAGACTGGGCATGCGAAAGGAGCTTGTGATTTTCGATTCGTTTCTCCAGTTTATTCCCTCGCGAAACTCGTTCCAATCGTTAGTGCAGGTGGTCGGAGTCGAGACTGTGGTCGTTCGCGACCAAGGCCAAGGCAATGGGAATCGATTTCGATTCAAAATCGTGGGGGCCTTGGGGTAACATGATCGACATCTGGAATCTCAGAGGAACAGCGCGGCGAGCACGCGAGGTGGTTGTGTGGATTGAAGTTCACGGTAGCGAATGTCGAAGTCGGCACAGTAAATGGCGTGTTGTCTCGAGATGGGGTTTCGTTCGAGATGCAGTAAGGTATAAATCTGCATTTAAATTTTTCAATTTATTATTGTAAAAATAGAATTTAAGATATGTTGTTTACTGGAAAGAAAATACTAATTATGTTGTTTATATGAAAAGATTTTTTTTCAGTTAATTGAATTACTGTTGTATTCAAAATGTTATATACAGGAAATATATATTGAACAGAATTAACTATATAGTTAAGTTTGAAAAAAAATATAGATATATATAAATTAAAAAAAATATTTGGAAGTTTATAATAATAGATTTTTGGAAATCCATAACTTATTTTCAAAGTGGAAAATATAAAATAAATATACGTATTTAATTTACTTGTTATTTTAAATAATGGATTTGGTAAATAAATTGTTAAGTTAACCTATTTAATTTATTCTAGTTACTAAAAAGATATTTTAAAAAGGAAAATTGGTTTAAACTAAATTGTTAGTTGATTAAATTATTATAAAGGAAATTTATTGTTTGATTAGTTCAATATTAATTAAATCATCAAATGTTTATACAAGGTCTAAAAGATGGTGAAGAAAACAAACTGGATTGGAAATGGATTGCAAATTTAAAAGCTAAGGTGAGATTTTCTCACTCGAATGAAAATTGGATTTTACAGTTATTGATTTGATTGATTGACTGTTTGGATGTGATATTAGATATAATAGGATATATCTATATATATATATATATAGCAATATATACATATTGGCATATGTATATATTGGATTGATTGATTTCCCGCATTGTATAGCGGATGAGACCCTATAGCGCCGTTAGTAAGCGGATGATATTTTTATAAATCCTATATACCGCGATATTCCACCTCGAAGTGGAATTGGTATTGTGCTAACATCTGTGGATGCAGGGAAACAGGTTGGAGGAATCCAACTAGATTCCTCACCATATTTATTTGATTACAGATATTGTGATATTTGTTGAGTTTCATATCGATATATGATGTTTATTGTCGTGATTGTCTAATTGGTGCGTTGCATCATCGGATCCAATTTTGAAAGTTTAAAAACAACGATGTTGATTTTAAAAGAGATTTTTAAAGTGATTTTTGAAAGTATACGTTTTATTAAATTTTTGAATTTATTTATCTTAAATAAATAAATGTTATAAATTTAAAGTTATGAAAATTATAATTTTTGTGAAATATAACCGAAAGGTGATTTTTGAAATAAATAGTTAAGTAATTTATAAAAAATTTAAATTTGGATTTTTGAATTATTAAAAACGATGTATATAAAAGATGTACAAAATTGATATTTATCAATTAAAATTATTGGAATTTTAAAACGAGTTTTTATAAGTGTTAAAAATGAAATAATTATAAATTGTGAAGATATGAAATTTATAGATTTATAAATTGTGAAGTTATAAAATGAATGAAATTATAGAATAAAAGATTTATAAGAAATTTACTTATAAATTGGATTTTTGCCTTTAAATGGAATATTGATCGAATTGTTAATAAAGAAGATTTATAAATCAAAGTTGTTATAAAATAGAAATAGAATTTATAAACGTTGTTTTATAAATTCGAAATCAATTGAATTTGATAAATTAAATATAGAAGATTATTAAAGAAGATATATTCGCGATTTTGGATAGCGAATTTTTATTGAAATAAAATGTGTAGAGATGATTGAAATTTGGTTAAGTGAATTATATTCACGATTTTGGACAGTGAATATATTATTGAATAAAATGGATATGTTTTGGGAAAATGAATATTTTAAAATGAAGTTAATTGTTTTAACGATGTATAAAAATGTATTAAGTATTGAATACATAGATTTCAACATTCATTGTTGAAATAGACGTTTTCGAGAAATAAGGAAATGGTGGACTATAACACTGTTGTTATAGTAAATGATTTCCGAAAGGAAATGTTTTATGTAGTATTGGGAGTTATATATCTATCTTAAAATCCGAATCCCTATACTAGTGATTTTGAGTCGTCGTAACGATGTTTTACGTAACATTCGTTTTTACTCAAATAGATTTCCTTAAAAAATGAAATATATACTTAATTTTTATTTAAGTATATCGAATATTTTCAAATGTTGAAAATAAATAGATTTATGAATTACTTATTTTTAAATAAGTATGGAAATTCTTTTCCAAAATAAAATGAAACGTTTTTGAGAATTTATCTTCGTAAAGATAAATTGAAAGTGAATAATTGAAATCAATTGAAAATCGTATATCAGTAGATATTTAAAAATATAAATTCACTATGGAATTTATAAAAGAAATGGAAATTCGTTTTAAAAATAAACGTCGATTTATTTTTGAAGTGTGGAAATTATATATCCAGTAAAGATATTTTTGGAAAATAAATAATTTGGAAAATTATTTGGAATCTGATGATGTTGCGCATCTTTATTGATAGTTAAATAACCGACTATCAATAATTACCTTTGAATGGGTATTTGTTGTGAATTGGATGAATTTGAATGCCACACTTATTTTTGAATAAGCGCTCACTATTCGGGTTAGCCGGGAAAGGACCATGGGGTCGTATAACCCATTCCGAATATGTGATACGTCGTTATGAATTGCATTTGATGGTCGGTGTTGAAGACCGGATATTTTTGAAAACGGAAGGATTACCGTCGAGTTACTCTACATCGGCTGATCTCCGATTTAAAGGTTTTATCACCCTTAGTGACGGGAAGTCCGGATGTGATTAGAAAATTATCCGGATTTGCAAGGGCTTCATGAGAAGTGCCTTCGGTTCTGTTCGATCCCGGAACAGACTTGTATGGTTGTATGTCTGACGTTACAAATTGAGATATAAAGCTGATTTCTTTCAAATACATTTCTGTTGGTGGCGGAGAATTTATTCTCTTAGCTTAACACCCTTCTATGAGACGTACGAGCTCAAAGGTTATGTAGTTGAAATTTATCAGCAATATACTCCCACTTTGGTAACGTGGCATGCTTAGTGTTGCTGTGAAATGATCATTGTTTGATCATTTGTGATATGATCATTTGTTTGATCATTTATCTTTGTGATCATTACTTTGATCATTTGTTTGACCCAAAGCATGGCTTTGTGGAAAGCGTAGCTTTGTGGACGAGACTTCGTCGGACCTCACACCCCGGAAATGGTCAAAACAGGAAGGATGCAGCAAGGTTCTAGGGAGTAGCGCCCCTTAGTGTATGTCATTCCTTCTGGGTAGAGGTGGTATCATGGTATGGAGCCCAGATATTTAACCTATGTTGTTACTGCATTATTATTACTCTTATGTGGTTGTTGGAAATCGAGTATCCTCGGAAAGATCGGTTACGATCAGGGGATGGCATACGCATGTCAGTAGTTACCTATTTCTGCAAAGGTAACCCGGCCTTGTGTTGGCAGAGATCCGGTTAGGTTCTCGGGTCGTCTTTCCAAAGGCGTACCTATGTGACAATGGGAAGTTCCTTGGCCTGACCATTTGTTGGAAATCCATCTTCCAATACGAACTTTGTACGGTATTAGTTGTAGAACCTGCCATTTACGTACGGTGGTCACCACTGTTTAGATGGTAGCTATAGTAGGCATACGATACTGGTCGTATGTTGGCTAAGATTTATATTATACTTTCGAAATGTTTTCTACACTATGCACTAATAATAATATCAAAAAGGATTTGATTTTTGCGTAGTAAGCATCTTTGGCTATCATAAGGAGAAATCTCCTCCGATTCTGCGTTTGCATTGTGTGTGTGTGCGGGAGGCCTTATGGTAGTCTCATTTTCCAAAAAAAAAGCATTGCGAATCTATTTTAAAGTATTCTTTTGTTGTCTTTTAAAGATAAACTGTTTTACGATCTCACACCAGTCACCATGACTGACTCGGAGTTTATTGTTTCCCTTCTAAACTCTGGGTGCCCACCAATTTCCAAACGGTCAGCCTAGAGTTATGTTATCAGGATATTCTGGATATTCTGGAGCTTTGGAAGCAAGCTGGATGGCGAAACGTACATCCATAATTATTTATTTATTCCGCTTTGTATTCTGTATGAGGACAAGTTATATAACTTTCCATTGATGTGCTGTGTTGTATTGAGTTGTATATTGACTCTGATTGATGTATGTATAAACTGATATAGTTCTTTGTTTATAGAAGACTAGTGATTATTTATTATATATTGTTCCGCTGCAATATGTGAGATTCTGATATTGTCTCTGTTCTGTGTTTTCTGTTGTTGTTCTTCTTCTCTTTTTCTTCTATCTTTTCTTCTACCTCTTCTTTTAAACATTAAAGTTCGCGTTTCCGCCATCCGATTGTTCGACAGTTGCTACAGTGGACGTATCAGTGTCGGGTTTTCGGAAGACGGATTTGCGGGTCTTTACATCTGCGTTGCGGGATGTAACGCCCCACTTTGAGACCTACTGTAACAAAGAGTATTACGGGAGTAATACTGTCTGTTAAAGCTGAGAATAGAGTATAGTGGAAGCGACCATTTGTAATCAAGCTATAACTATCTACTGAATACGTCGAAAGGATGGTATCTATATATATTTGTCAAGTGGTTCGACATATTCGGTAAATACTTATAATGAAATTACAAATGGCTAAAGATCTATCAGGACAAAGCATAATAATAAATGATAAAACATCACAGAACAGAATCACATAACAGATACATCGTCAATACAGATCCAAATATCATAAGTGGGTACAAAGCCACTGCTCACACATGTGAGTCAAAAATATGTACATATCAGAGACTGAATAATAACATAAGCGGACACTAAGATAAGCTATCTCAAAAGCATAGCAGATAAGTCCAAAGCGGAAGCACAGAGCAGCTAAGTCCAGAGACCTAACCTGAAACAACTCGGTCTGACCCGAGCGAAAAACACTCGGGTCAGGCTAGCTAAACAATCAGTAATAACTGAGATATATAATAATGCGGTACATAAATAAAACAGTACTTATCCAAAGAGAAGTATATTATGAACCACATGAATATAATGACGATCCCTAATCATCAATAAACAATAAAAATCTCCAAAGAGAAATCAACACCAAAGTGTAGAATAAATAAAATCGCCTCATATCATCGGCGTAGACAAAGCTATAAAAAGATGCCCATAGGAAATAATCCCAAGAGTGACCAGAGTCTGTAATAAATGCCCAAGCAAAGATCGATGCTCCAAAGAGCAATGGGGATATACTGAAAAGTCAATGAAATCCAACACTGAAAAGCAGTGTCCAGAGATACTGTGAATCCACAAGGTAATCGCACTTACATTGTATGGTTCCATAGAACCAACACCGAATGGCGGTACTCGAATGGATATAAAAATCATCAAATAATACCAATATTGCACGTGCACCGACCAGAGTCGTTGTTGCCAAGTACTGTAGAGTTGTGATCGATCACTCGCACAGATGCGGAACGCGCGAGACGGCAAGATCCTTCCCAGAAGGATAAAGGCCCAGAGGCACATGCCGACAAATAAACTGCTCCATAGAGCAGGTGTCCAGAGACGGTTGCCCAGAGGCGTGGTGACCCAGAGGTCCAGTACTGGCCGCCCAAAGGCTAATGTGTCACTAACTTCTTGGAGAGGAACCCGTAAAGTGTTAACAATGAGTCCCATACCCCACGTTCGCACTAAACGGTTTACTAACCAATAGCAAGCTCACACTCCAAACCATAAAAAGTCCACCTCGTATCATCGGTAAACTAGACCCAAAGGTCAAAACGATCAATCGAATAGGTCGAGGATTAACCAGAAAGAAAATACACACGGTTCCATAGGCTGGAGATTTCCTAACCGTTTAAGCACCTTTCCACTTCGCTCAACGTGCTAAAAAGTGAGTGTGAGGTTTTTATTATAGAAAATAATGGTGCGAAACGAATTTATAATTGATTTTGAAATCACTTTAAAACGGCTTTAGAAAACTCTCCTATTATGGAGTAATTAATTTAATAATTAAAAATAATATTATATAATAATTTCGAAAGTCATTTAGGAGTGAAAATTCCTTTGAAAATAATTCATAAAACCCGTGTACGAAATCTAGAGACAAATCTAAAGAAATCAATAAAACCAGAAAATCACTGAAAATATTCTAAGTGTTGGAAAATAGTCCAAAAATGACACGAACCCAAGTTCGGAAAATTATTCGGACCAGCAAACTGAATCCGAATGGCATGAAAATTGGTAGGCATATAATCCAACATCCCTGCTCCAAACTGCAAAAAGAATCGGGAAATTCTGACTTGAAACGAAGAAACGGCGTCATCTCAAAGTCGGACAAAAATCATAAAACTTTACTATGTCAAAACAGTGTAAAGGTCCCAATTCGACGACATGGTCGAAGGGTCACATGAACTCAGATCTTGATGAAAATTTGTAGGAGCGTAGTAAAGTACTCCTACTCTAATATGCAACAAGAATCGTTCGGTTTCGACTTGAAACGAAGAAACGACAATGTTTCAAAGTTGGTCCGACGATAACTGAAAATGATCACTATTGTAAAACAGTTTCTGGGTGCTACTTCGGCAATAGAAACGAAGTATCTAATGCACCCAGATCTAAACCAAACTTTGCGTGGTTAAAGATCTAGATCTCATCTTTTTAACGAGACCAAAAACGATGAAATACGACAAAGGACGAGTCCGGGATGGCGTCGCAAAGTCGGGGTTCTACGCTAAAAACAACGGGAGAAAAGAGACTAAGGCCTATAGCTATGCACTAACTGGCCAGAGATGAAAAACCACAATTTTGGCATAGTAAGCTTCAAATTCTGGCAAAATGAATAAAACCAAAGTTGTAGCTTAGTTTCTAAGCTTTCCGGAATGACCAAGATCGTCAAATTCCGACCAGAGATGAAAATTCTATGACTAAAACAATTTTCAGATCTAAATTTTATATCACTGTCGTTGTGCTCTCGGGACAGTGGTAAGAATGCACAGTTTTGACTAAATTAGCTTCGAAATTTTATGAAACTCAAAACATGAAAGTTTTAGCTCTAAATCTAAGCTTTCCAGAACATCCAAAATTATTAGATTTGGATAAGAAACGAGTAACTTATGGCCAAATCAATTTCATGTTTTTATTTTATCAACCCTGTAGTTTGTTGTCAGGTCAGCGACAAACAAGCATGATTTCGACCATTCAAACCTCAAAATTAGGCAAAGCATAAAACATAAAAGTTATAGGGTACAGAATAAGCTTTCCAGAACTTCAAGAAAATCTTAATTCCGATTTAAGATGAATGAGATATGCCTAATTTACTAACAACAATAAACTAATTATAATTTCAGCTAGCATATATTACAAGTACCTTATGTGCACACCCCAAAATGAAAGCAAAGATGATCAAAGAGCTATGATTCACATGTTACATAATAAAACATGTGTTACTAACTGATTACCAAAATCAAAAGATGATTAAACACATATTAGAAGAGGTTTTTAGCAATATACCTCTCTTGAAAGCAACAAATACTATTATAGCATCAACCCAAATTAGCAAAAGGTGATTAGGAGGCTATAAGATCAAAAAAACACATAAAACATGTGTTACTAATCAAATTTCAGAAATTATGAAGATATAAAATATGGATTTGAGGTGGGTATTTGCATTACCTTTGCATAGAATGACTTGCATAAGCTAAAACTAGAAGGAGATGAAGATGGAGGCCATTTTTGTTATGAAAGCTTTAGGAAATGGTTAGGGTTTTGATTAGGGTTTTGGTGAATGAGGTTAGGAGAGTTTGAGATAATTTATAGAGGAAGTTTAGGGTGGGTTATTGGGTAAGGTTTAATAACCCAATATGAAGAGAGTTATTTCCATGTTTTCAAAAAAAAAATTCTAAGTGTTCATATATGTTTATAAAACTCACTTTTCTTATTCAAACCCATTTTAAATCCTCTCCTAAAATATTTAACTTTCCAAAAATAACATTTTATCCTCATTTTAAAATCCCATATTTCCCATTTAATTAAAATAGCCTTTTTCAAATAAATTTTGTTATTCCAAATCCTTTTATACATCACTAAAATAAATAAAATCCTAACTTTTATTTATTAATTGGTAATGCAAATCCCGGGTTGTTACAGACTCCCCCCCTTTAGAAAATTGCGTCCCCGCAATTCCTTAAATATAGAAGTCGTTTATAACATCTAATCCACAAAAGGAATACAGAAGATAAAATATAGATGCTCACCCATGCCAGAAGATGGAAGAAAACCAGGATAAGTACGCTCGATAAATTCTCTGGTCTCCCAAGTGCAGTCCTTAGGATTAGACGACCATTGAATCTTCACAAGCGGAACCTCTTTGTTTCGAAGACGTCTGATCTCCGAATCAAGCACACGAAGAGGTTGTTGCTCTATAGATAGATCGGGTGAGATCTCCAAATCGGCACGATATGAGGCTTGATAATAGAATCAGGATCGCGCACACACTTGCGAAGTTGAGAGACATGGAACACATCATGTATTCCAGAGAAATGAGCAGGTAGAGCCACACGATAAGCAACGGGGCCGATGCGTTCTGTAATAGGAAATGGTCCGACATAACGAGGAGCCAACTTCCCTGTAGAGCTGAAACGCACAACCCCCTTCATAGGAGATATCCGAATAAAGACATGATCACTAATGGAGAACTCAAGAGGCTTCCTACGGCTGTCCGCGTAGGATTTCTGGCGGTCCTGTGCCTCTTTCATTCTCTGACGGATAAGAATAATCTTCTCATAAGATTCCCGAACTGAATCTGGACCAAGAAGGTGCTTCTCACCAGATTCTAACCAACAAGCAGGAGAACGACATGGCCTTCCGTAAAGAGCCTCGAAAGGAGCCATGCCAATACTAGACTGAAAGCTGTTGTTGTAGGAGAACTCTACAAGCGGTAAGTGATCCTCCCAACTACCACCGAAATCCAGAATACAATAGCGCAAAAGATCCTCTAAAACATGATTCACCCTCTCCGTCTGACCGTCGGTCTGAGGATGATAAGCAGTCGAGAGATTCAGCTTTGAGCCCAAAGCTGACTGTAGGCACTTCCAGAAGTGACTAGTAAAGATAGTGTCTCGATCATTGACGATAGAGCTAGGAATGCCATGAAGTCGAACGACTTTCTTCACATATAACTTAGCAAGCTGAGGAGCAGTCCGAGTGGACTTAATAGGAATGAAATGAGCTGATTTGGTCAAGCGATCAACGATGACCCAAATAGAAGTATGGCCTGACCTCGATCGAGGCAGACCGTCAATGAAATCCATGGATATCTAATCTCATTTCCATAATGGAATCTCTAGTGGCTGTAGAAGACCAGATGGACGCTGATGCTCAGCTTTGATCTGTTGAAAAGTCATGCAACGGCTTACATAACTTGTAACATCGCTCTTTATGCCCTCCTAATAAAATAGACGACACATGTCGGCATACATCTTACTCGACCCAGGATGAATAGTGTACTTAGTGCGATGACACTCGTCTAGAATGTCACACCTAAGTGATAAATTAGATGGTACCAAAATACGGTTCTTCCTGCGAAGACACCGATGAGAATCAATAGACTAATCCAATAATGTCTCATCACTGGATCCCGACTCAAGGAGATGAATGTATCGCAACAAGTCTGGATCCTGCCGTTGAGCATGGGCAATGCGATCCAATAGAATAGGCCGAGCTTCCAAGCTGAATAACAAGATCTGAGGGTCAGAAGACGGAGCTCGATTTCGAATATCACACATAGAAAGAGTCTCAAGGATATCCCACTCGGCTATCATCATAGAAACTACTGTCGAGTGTTTGCGACTGAGTGCATCAGCCACACGATTACCCTTGCCAGGGGTATACTGAATGTCTAAGTCATATGAGGCAAGAAACTCAAGCCATCGCTGCTGCCTCATATTGAGATCCTTCTGACTGAATAAATACTTCAGCGACTTGTGATCGGTGTAGAGAATGAAACGTTCGCCCAATAGATAATGACGCCACGTCTTCAAAGCAAAGACGATAGCTGCTAACTCAAGATCATGAGTAGGATAGCGAATCTCAATCGGACGTAGCTGCCTAGAAGCATAAGCAACCACCCGATCCTTCTGCATAAGCACAGCACCGAGGCCGCTACCACAAGCGTCGGTGTAAACAACAAGATCCTGGTTACTCTTAGGAACCACAAGGATAGGAGCATGAGTGTGAAGTTCCTTCAGTCGCTGGAAAGAAGCTTCACACTTATCCGACCAAATAAAGTGAACACCCTTACGAGTCAGCGTCGTAAGGGGAAGTGCAACTCGAGAGAAATCCTTGATAAACCGACGGTAATAACCTGCCAGCCCAAGGAAGCTGCGAATATCATGAACGTTCTCGGGCTGTTTCCCATTCTGAATAGCTTCGATCTTGGCAGGATCGACAGAAATACCCTCAGATGATACAATATGGCCCAAGAACTTGACCTTGCTCTCCCAAAAATGACACTTGGAGAGCTTGGCCTTAAGCTGATGCTGACGAAGAGTATCCAAGACGATCCGCAAATGATGAGCATGCTCTGCCTTGGATCTAGAATAAATAAGAATATCGTCGATGAAAACCAGAACGAATCTATCGTATTCCTGGAATACTCGATTCATAAGGTCGACAAAGAAAGCCGGTGCGTTCGTCAAGCCGAACGGCATGACCAACCACTCAAAAGAACCATAACGAGTGCGAAATGCTGTAAGTGGAATGCTGTCTTCGGTGACTCGTAGCTGATGGAATCCGATGGCAAGGTCGAGCTGAGAGAAGACCTTCGCACCGCTCAACTGATCAAACATATCGTCTATCTGTGGCAATGGATAACGATTTCTGATGGTCAACTCATTAAGCTTGCGATAGTCAATGCAAAGCCTAAGAGAGCCATCGGGCTTCTTAACGAAGACCACAGTAGCACCCCATGGCGAAGAACTGGACCGAATGAACTGCTTCGCTGCAAGCTCAACTAACTGCTTCCTGAATTCCTCATTCTCCTTAGTAGACATCCTCGTGGGAGGACGCCCAACTGGGTGGGAGCCTGGAATGAGATCGATACGGAACTCAATAGCTCGCTTCGGTGGTAAACTATACTGGCTCGAAGATATCGGGGAAATCCCGAACAACTGGAATACGAGATATGTCTACCTCATCATCTCGTGAATCAAGAGAGAATAAAGTAACATCAGAAAGCCCAACATCTTGAAGAACAATAGCTAACGGAGCGGACGAGTCAGGATGACGAAGAAATAATATCTGCTCCGAACAAATGATTTTGGCGTCGTACTGAGCGAGCCAATCCGAACAAACGGGAATTAGAGTTAGACATGATTCAATGATAGATAATTAATTAAGGAATACTACGGAATATAACGGATTCCTATACATATTCCTAACTTATCTATCAATAAACATAAGGAAGGGATTTGAATTTAATTCGGATCTAATGAAAATGTATTATACTAAGTGTATCTGTTCTGTGTTTATTATGCTTATTCCTGAAACCTGGCTCTGATACCAAGTTGTAACGCCCCACTCTGAGACCCACTGTAACAAAGAGTATTACGGGAGTAATACTGTCTGTTAAAGCAGAGAATAGAGTATAGTGGAAGCGACCATTTATAATCAAGCTATAACTATCTACTGAATACGTCGAAAGGATGGTATCTATATATATTTGTCAAGTGGTTCGACATATTCGGTAAATACTTATAATGAAATTACAAATGGCTAAAGATCTATCAGGACAATAATAATAAATGATAAAACATCACAGAACAGAATCACATAACAGATACATCGTCAATACAGATCCAAATATCATAAGTGGGTACAAAGCCACTGCTCACACATGTGAGTCAAAAATATGTACATATCAGAGACTGAATAATAACATAAGCGGACACTAAGATAAGCTATCTCAAAAGCATAGCAGATAAGTCCAAAGCGGAAGCACAGAGCAGCTAAGTCCAAAGACCTAACCTGAAACAACTCGGTCTAACCCGAGCGAAAAACACTCGGGTCAGGCTAGCTAAACAATCAGTAATAACTGAGATATATAATAATGCGGTACATAAATAAAACAGTACTTATCCAAAGAGAATTATATTATGAACCACATGAATATAATGACGATCCCTAATCATCAATAAACAATAAAAATCTCCAAAGAGAAATCAACACCAAAGTGTAGAATAAATAAAATCGCCTCATATCATCGGCGTAGACAAAGCTATAAAAAGATGCCCATAGGAAATAATCCCAAGAGTGACCAGAGTCTGTAATAAATGCCCAAGCAAAGATCGATGCTCCAAAGAGCAATGGGGATATACTGAAAAGTCAATGAAATCCAACACTGAAAAGCAGTGTCCAGAGACACTGTGAATCCACAAGGTAATCGCACTTACATCGTATGGTTCCATAGAACCAACACCGAATGGCGGTACTCGAATGGATATAAAAATCATCAAATAATACCAATATTGCACGTGCACCGACCAGAGTCGTTGTTGCCAAGTACTGTAGAGTTGTGATCGATCACTCGCACAGATGCGGAACGCGCGAGACGGAAAGATCCTTCCCAGAAGGATAAAGGCCTAGAGGCACATGCCGACAAATAAACTGCTCCATAGAGCAGGTGTCCAGAGACGGTTGCCCAGAGGTGTGGTGACCCAGAGGTCCAGTACTGGCCGCCCAAAGGCTAATATGTCACTAACTTCTTGGAGAGGAACCCGTAAAGTGTTAACAATGAGTCCCATACCCCACGTTCGCACTAAACGGTTTACTAACCAATAGCAAGCTCACACTCCAAACCATAAAAAGTCCACCACATATCATCGGTAAACTAGACCCAAAGGTCAAAACGATCAATCGAATAGGTCGGGGATTAACCAGAAAGAAAATACACACGGTTCCATAGGCCGGAGATTTCCTAACCGTTTAAGCACCTTTCCACTTCGCTCGACGTGCTAAAAAGTGAGTGTGAGGTTTTTATTATAGAAAATAATGGTGCGAAACGGATTTATAATTGATTTTGAAATCACTTTAAAACGGCTTTTGAAAACTCTCCTATTATGGAGTAATTAATTTAATAATTAAAAATAATATTATATAATAATTTCAAAAGTCATTTAGGAGTGAAAAATCCTTTGAAAATAATTCATAAAACCCGTGTATGAAATCTAGAGACAAATCTCAAAGAAATCAATAAAACCAGAAAATCACTGAAAATATTCTAAGTGTTGGAAAATAGTCCAAAAATGACACGAACCCAAGTTCGGAAAATTATTCGGACTAGCAAACTGAATCCGAATGGCATGAAAATTAGTAGGCATATAATCCAACATCCCTGCTCCAAACTGCAAAAAGAATCGGGAAATTCTGACTTGAAACGAAGAAACGGCGTCATCTCAAAGTCGGACAAAAATCATAAAACTTTACTATGTCAAAACAGTGTAAAGGTCCCAATTCGACGACATGGTCGAAGGGTCACATGAACTCAGATCTTGATGAAAATTTGTAGGAGCGTAGTAAAGTACTCCTACTCTAATATGCAACAAGAATCGTTCGGTTTCGACTTGAAACGAAGAAACGACAATGTTTCAAAGTTGGTCCGACGATAACTGAAAATGATCACTATTGTAAAACAGTTTCTGGGTGCTACTTCGGCAATAGAAACGAAGTATCTAATGCACCCAGATCTAAACCAAACTTTGCGTGGTTAAAGATCTAGATCTCATCTTTTTAACGAGACCAAAAACGATGAAATACGACAAAGGACGAGTCCGGGATGGCGTCGCAAAGTCGGGGTTCTACGCTAAAAACAACGGGAGAAAAGAGACTAAGGCCTATAGCTATGCACTAACTGGCCAGAGATGAAAAACCATAATTTTGGCATAGTAAGCTTCAAATTCTGGCAAAATGAATAAAACCAAAGTTGTAGCTTAGTTTCTAAGCTTTCCGGAATGACCAAGATCGTCAAATTCCGACCAGAGATGAAAATTCTATGACTAAAACAATTTTCAGATCTAAATTTTATATCACTGTCGTTGTGCTCTCGGGACAGTGGTAAGAATGCACAGTTTTGACTAAATTAGCTTCGAAATTTTATGAAACTCAAAACATGAAAGTTTTAGCTCTAAATCTAAGCTTTCCAGAACATCCAAAATTATTAGATTTAGATAAGAAACGAGTAACTTATGGCCAAATCAATTTCATGTTTTTATTTTATCAACCCTGTAGTTTGTTGTCAGGTCAGCGACAAACAAGCATGATTTCGACCATTCAAACCTCAAAATTAAGCAAATCACAAAACATAAAAGTTATAGGGTACAGAATATGCTTTCCAGAACTTTAAGAAAATCTTAATTCCGATTTAAGATGAATGAGATAT
The DNA here is from genome assembly GCA_030737815.1 of Allium fistulosum. NCBI lineage: Eukaryota > Viridiplantae > Streptophyta > Magnoliopsida > Asparagales > Amaryllidaceae > Allium > Allium fistulosum. Next base: position 861,611,404 of record CM060907.1, read on the forward strand.
GTCTAATTTACTAACAGCAATAAACTAATTATAATTTCAGCTAGCATATATTACAAGTACCTTATGTGTACACCCCAAAATGAAAGCAAAGATGATCAAAGAGCTATGATTCACATGTTACATAATAAAACATGTGTTACTAACTGATTACCAAAATCAAAAGATGATTAAACACATATTAGAAGAGGTTTTTAGCAATATACCTCTCTTCAAAGCAACAAATACTATTATAGCATCAACCCAAATTAGCAAAAGGTGATTTGGAGGCTATAAGATCAAAAAAACACATAAAACATGTGTTACTAATCAAATTTCAGAAATTATGAAGATATAAAATATGGATTTGAGGTGGGTATTTGCATTACCTTTGCATAGAATGACTTGCATAAGCTAAAACTAGAAGGAGATGAAGATGGAGGCCATTTTTGTTATGAAAGCTTTAGGAAATGGTTAGGCTTTTGATTAGGGTTTTGATGAATGAGGTTAGGAGAGTTTGAGATAATTTATAGAGGAAGTTTAGGGTGGGTTATTGGGTAAGGTTTAATAACCCAATATGAAGAGAGTTATTTCCATGTTTTCAAAAAAAAAATTCTAAGTGTTCATATATGTTTATAAAACTCACTTTTCTTATTCAAACCCATTTTAAATCCTCTCCTAAAATATTTAACTTTCCAAAAATAACATTTTATCCTCATTTTAAAATCCCATATTTCCCATTTAATTAAAATAGCCTTTTTCAAATAAATTTTGTTATTCCAAATCCTTTTATACATCACTAAAATAAATAAAATCCTAACTTTTATTTATTAATTGGTAATGCAAATCCCGGGTTGTCACACGGGATAACTGCTTAAATAAATCACGAACCAAAGAAAGATTTGGATCGGCGAAACCATCGAGTACCCCAAGTCACGCTCGCGAGTTCCCTTGCCACAATCGAATCGTACGCATCTGACCTCCTTCCGATCGATTGAACGGCTCCCCTATTCCTAAAGTTGATTCGCCAAACTCCTCGTGCCCTCTTCCTTTCGAACAGAGATAAACACGTCTTGAAAACGATGAAGACAGGCCAAATTTCCCCTCTTTTCCACGAATTGATTCTAAGATAGCGAGGTGAAAGCGTTATTTCGAAATCTGGGTTAGATTTAATTCTTGCGTGAGGGAGGCTTCGGCCATACGATTTAAAATGAATGAAGACTAGTCTGTTTGGTTTTGGTTTTAAAGGAAAGAAAGTGTGTTAGAGAAGATACGTATAGGATTGGCTTATATTTTTTTTCTTTTTTACGAGATTGAAAAGTTTGTACGAAGATATTTCTTTGCGTACAAAATATGCTTGACTACAGTAATCTGAGTTGAGGCCAAAAAGTGCTGATGTGAGATGTATTTGACTAGTTGAAATATTATATTTAAATTCTGAATTGGCTATTATCAATTAAATTTTCAACTCGTTTATCTATCGTGCGCTCACACAGCAACTCCAAACACTACGAAAATTGAAATCCGATAATAATACAATATTACGGATCCAATAGAACTAGTTTCGTCGAATTCCGAGACTGTGCCTCGGAAGCCTTTTTTTGAATTCAATTTAAACGATATATTTTTAAAACTGAACAAACCACTTTTAAATTCAGTTCTAAAAGTTCTATTATCTTCAGCATCATTAATATGAATTTTCTAAGCCTTCAAATTATTTTTAACCGGCCTAAAACTCCAGAGTCAACATTTTACCCAATTTTTAATTGTTTAATTCAATAATCAAATTACTCAATAAATAGTGATATTTGAAATTCAAGTTAAAATTACCCTTTTGAATATTTAAAATCAATTAAATATTCCCATTTCAAATGTCCAAAATTCCGGGTCGTCACACATTGTTTGTTATACAATTTATATTTTAATACAACAACGATTTTATATTCAACAATATACACATTACTGGTGAGTAAACTCACCCAAGCTCAAAATCAATCCCAAATGTGGATAATCCCGCTACGAGCACAACGACGAAGACGGTGCCTCGATCGGATCTCGTATGAACAAGATATGATTTTATAAGATTTGGATTTAGTTAAATAATTAGCTAAGCTAATTATAATTAACCTTTACCTTAATTAACTCCTTCCCTCTCTAACCCTTTCCTCATCCCATCTTCACCCGCATGCACACTGTTATAGTGTAACCCAAAGATGCTATGCAAAATTCTAGTGATACAGAGCTCCACTTGATTAAATCCAAAACCGTCGATTCCATTGATCTCTCCACGCACTCGACACGTCAACCCCCACCATGACATGTCTGCACCTCCCTAACGAAATCCGCCTATAGCCCTAATTTCCATTGCCCAGGTGTCGCATTATGCCTCAAACAACCTAAGCGCCTCTCGGCTATGCAAAACGCCATCTCTCACAACCTTGAGTCTAATGCCATCTACGATTGCATCTCCGCCTCCCCCCTTTAACTTCCGACCTGAAGCCTCTACACGACGAACGAATTGTTGCACGGCCCAATACCTCACCGCACGTCTCCATCTGGTCACCGCCGACCTACCTTCACACACAAAACCCAACGCCACAAACCCCTTTGCCGATCACTGCCCCGATCACTCTCAAACTCAAGCCCTAGCTTCGATTGTTCCAAGTCAAGCATACCCGAACACTGTCGCACACCAATTGACACACACTGGGATGAAGCACTCATCCACACAAAGCCAATGAATCCAATGACACTCGATTTCGTTAACTAAAACTCTAAAAACAACTGGATGAAGAAATGAAAGAGGGGCAGTTATTTTATCTCACATGAGAAAATTAACTGAAGAGAAGAGAGAAGTAAAATTAGGTTTTAGGTTAAGGTTTATTTGTAGAAAAGCTAATAATATATTTTATTTTCTTAATTAAAAGACTATGCGTTTCGAGCACACATGACCACAAACACGTTAGATCGTCAGTAAACTCTTCAGCGTACAACAATTCAATATTCTAGATCCAATGGCACTAATTTCGTCAAAATTCGAGACAGTGTCCTAGAATGAAAATTTCACATGTTAATTAAAAGGAATTATTATTAAAACAAATTTAATCACTTTAATTATAAATTAAAGTTTTCGATAACCATTTATTATTTAAAAAGAATTTAAATAAATGCTCAAAGTCATTTTTATTCACATTAAATCCAAGATTCACTTATTTATGATACTTAAATATGAACATTCGAAAATCCGGGCCATTACAGTTGGAGTTATCTTTAGAAACACAACATGGCTAATTAACGGTCAAAACTTGAAATCATGAAATTAGTTTATGTGAATACTTGATCGCAGTTATTTATTTAGCCTTAGTTAGCACTAAAGATGTAAATACTTAAGCTTGAAACATAGTTTTACGTTTATTCACATTTTGACTATTAAGCTATGTGGTTCTACTACAATAAAAAATGGGAAAAAGATACAAATTAAGTCTTATGTTCCCCTTGCCTTTAATCAAATTATGTTAATTTTTTAGTTTTTCAAAGCATTTTGTTAAATTATGTTTTTAAAGTCCTTATGGATGAAGATGGATCTTCTTATCTTTTGAGAAAAAACCGTAAACCCTTTGTCTTTTTACCTTTCTAAATACACTTGAATTTAATTTTGCATAGCTACAAATAAAATGGTATTGAAACAACTATTGGAATACAAAGAAAATATAGGAATATTCAACCCATACATTGTCATAAACAATGCAGATAAAACTTATACTTGCATTTAAACAGGTTAAAAATAAATAAAAACATAAGTCATTGTCATAATAATACAAGAAATGTTCACTAAACGAATATAGTATTATCTCTATTTTCTTGATTACATTCGACTTAACTTTTATTTGCCTACAGTTTGTCATCTCAATTCATCATGTAAATACGATCTTGGTTCCACATCGCCATTCAAAAAATTATATTGAATATATTGGTTCCACATCGCCATTCAAAAAATTATATTGAATATATTGGTTCCACATCATATAAATTATACTGAATATGTTGCCTATTGTAATTCAAATTAATTCTAGCACTGGTTAAAGAATGGTTAATACAAATTAATTTTGCAGAGCAATTATTTTACTTTAGTCATTCTTATCACAAGGCAAAAACTTTTAGGTAACTAGATTTGGTAATTTAAAAGAAATCAATACCTCAATATGCTCATTATTCCAAGTTGCCACGAGATTCCAGGTTACGTTCATCACTATCAAAATCGCCAAGAGATACCAATAGTTTGTAGTTACTTGAATGACAAGCATTTTCTAATTATGCATAACTGCTAGGACTTTTAAATGAGGTTAAAAGCTACTTGAATATTTATCCCTCTCTTGTATAAGTGTTTCATTCATGCATATTCATGAGGACTTTTAATTAAGAATAGAAGTACGTATCTGGAGATTAAATTTATTCACCCATACATAACCGTGAGTACTTTTAAATGAGAGTGAATACTTTGGGATAGAATTATATAAGTTACCTAAAATATAATTCCCCGTTTTAAAAATACCAACTTCTACTCACCATATTAAATTTTGGTATATGGATTATAAGAAGGATGATAGCAATAGAAATGATCGTGGAATATGTACTAATTAAAAAAGACTATAAAAAATGTTCAATTTTCAAGAAATTTTAAAATATCATTCCTCTAGTTATGAAGTATAATTTAACTACTATCCATCACTTTCTCACTTACTATTAATAATTTTTGATAGATTTCAAAAAAGTTCAAGTGTTCAAGCATCATCTTTTCCAGAGTAAATTTCTTACTGAAGTAAATAAGAGTACTTTATTAAAGAAAATCGAAGTCAAAATCTATGTTATTTGTAAAATTCATAATCTAAACGAAGTTGTGAACATCTATTTTCTAGAAGGGGTTTTGTAAAACAATGTCTAATGATTTTAAAATCAATTGAAATATCAATAAAATGAAGAAAAAAAATCTTGAATGAAGTGATGTCTGATATCACTTATACTCTAGCTGCCCATAGTGACATACAATGGTATATTATTAAACAATAAGACTGTGTACTCCACAATATCACTCAAATTGGTCTAAAAGATGCAAAAAAATTTAGCAAATCCATTTACATCAAACAAAGGCAAAGTCATTTATATCGAACAAAGGCACACACAACTAAAAATTCTCCAGCCAATAATTAGTTGGTCGTCATTAAAGGTAATGAAAGTTTTCATCATATATAGATAATTGACCATTGGTGTTTTGTAAAATCCACTATTTGAAACTTTAAGTTCTTAATTTGATTTATCATTTAACCTGAAAGATTTAGATATTCAATATTTCTAATCACTAAAATTGGTTTCAAGTCAGTACTATGAATCGATCAAAGGTTAGAAATACTACAACTTGTTTGCACAAATCAGAAATACTTTTCAAGTAATGCACTGACATGATTTTTGTTTTTCAAGCTTTTACAAAATGGGTCAGCAAAATTCAAAACAGTAAAGTTGTAATGGTATTAGCTAGCTTTCCACAACTTTTAGAGTTTCAAAATTCAGAGTAAAAATGTTCAAATTATGATCGAATTACTACAGCAGTGTTAAGAAGTTCTAAAACAATTTAACAATATACTGATGATTTTCAATGGCTTAAATTCAAATTCTGGAATAGAAAAAAATAGAAAACTTATAGAATTTATGTCTATTTTCCAGAACATCTTGAATTATGCAAATTGGAGTTAAAGAGTTCAAGATACGACAATAATACTACAGCAGTGCCAACAAAAATATAATTAACAACAAGAAAAGAAAATAGAGTTTAAAGATCATACCTTTGTTTTCCTTTGATGTTGTATTCTTGTTCGTCATTTGTTATCCAAAGTATGTAAATCTCCACCTCATTTTTCTAGGCTAAGGATATATAAAACAACTCGAGGTCCACCTCTATCGTAGTTGTTCTTTAGCCCATTTCTGTACGTAGATGTTAGAAGAAGTGAGTGGCCTAATAAAAGATGTAGGACCACTCTTATTTTGTTTTAACCTTTGGTGCCCAAATTTATTTATATAGAAAATTGTTAGTAGTTACGATTGTACCTTTGGAAAACCAAATTTGTTTAGATTTAAGAAAATTTATATTTGTTCCTTTTGAAACCCAAATTTATTTAATGAATTTGTGTTTGTTGCTTTTCTAATATTTATTGTGTTTGTGCCTAATTTTTTCAGAATGTAAATACTTTGAAAATTCTTTGTGGAACTTGATATTGTTACAATTCTTTCTCTCCATTTGTTCAACTCTATCATATCTGAGTCCTTTTCTATTTTTAGTGATAGTCTGACTTCCTACAACATATTCAGTGATTTTTCTTCTTTAGAAATTTTTTTTATTGTCAATTCGAGTTGTTGAACCTTAGATCTAGGAGCATTGTCTTCATTCAAAATTGAGGTGTACCTTATAATGGAATTTCCTCTTTTTGTCTCACCTTTGTTTTTTAGAGTCAAAATTTCATTTTCAACGATTTAAATTTTAGTTTTAGACCTATTTATTTCTTCCTCTAAAGATTGACACTTTTCACATTCTGAGTTAAATTTTATAATATTTTGAATCATTAGCTCTAACGCATTACTTAACTCAAGTAGATTATTTTTCTCAGAATTTAGTTTATTATATCATTGTTGAAGTATATCAATGTTGAGTTTAACTTGTGATATACCAAGAGTAAATCATCACGGGATAAGTGAGCTACCTCATTCAGCTCATCATCGCTGTCACCTTATTCTACCGTCAGGTACAAATTTGCTTCTTCTTTCTCACTATCAGTATTCTCCTCCTCTTCTTCTTCACTCTCTTCTCTAGTGGTTGCGAAACTTCTCCTCTTCTTCCTCCTTGTTTTATCGAGTTAATTCAGTGGTCGTTTGGGTTCGATGTAACTCAAATTCTTACATCTATGACATCTGATTTCTTCCTTGGAGTCATCTAGAATTTTGACAATATTATTTTTGATTCGTTGGTTTATTTATAGATTTCCATGTTTTTGAGTCCATATTTTGAATCGCTTCATCAATATGCTTTCTCAACTCCAGTGTCATCTTCTTCTACATTATCGGTTGTACTTTTTAAGGAAATAGCTTTCTTTTCTAAAACACCGCTTTCATGTTCCTCCCAGACTTTTAAGTTCATCTCATAGCTGATGAGATTTCCTACCAGTTCATCCAATTTAAGTTGTTTCTAGTCTTTTTGTAATGACCCATTTTTCTGTACCCTTTAAGTTGACAATAAGCCATACATGTCTAACTCAAATTGAACGAAAAGGCAGATCCTTAAAGGTAATAAAGAAAATAAAGACAGAACAAAATCTCACATGAATGGAATAACATATATATTATTCCAACACAGTCTTTACAGCGGAAATCAAAATACATTTATCATAGTTAAACGTGGGCAGTTATAAATTTCTATCCTTATAAATGTGGAATACAATATCACACTAGTGTGGTGGAAACAGATAACAATCTTTAGAAGAATCTTCTAACTCCATGCTTCGAGCTCCATCCAAATTTCTTTTAACTAAGCCTGATTACTAGGCTACCTGGGAAAATTAGGGCACCCAGAGTTAAAGGGAAAGGAAAATAAACTCCGGGTCAGTCATGTGACTGGTGTGAGAACTCAAAAATACGCATTTTGAAAAAAAAGGTATCTCATAAAAACATATCGTACATAAACACGAAACGGGTTTTACCTTATGATAACCAAATCTTTATTACGTAAAAATAAGGGATATTATTTTTAATGACATTTCTTTGAAAACATTTGCAAGTAAACTTATTAATCTTAGCCGAAATTGTTACATTGATTAAATTCCAGCATACTATCCACAAACATGGGTTCTACATACAAAATGGCAGGCATTTATTGGAGAATGTATTTCCATACAAATAACCAGGTCAAGGGACTGCCTTCCGGTAGTGCATCTCTAGAGGATTGTACCGAGGCCCAATTGATGGTCCTCTACTAACACAAGACTGGCCTACCTCTTCCTAGATAGTACCAAATATGTCATCATCCCTGTCGTTACTGACCTATCTGAGAGCTCTCTTTGCATACACCACATTAATTTAATACCCGACGTCAGAGTAGAAATAATTGTATCTAGAAGGGTAAGGTTATACCCAAATGGTTGCAAACCACATAGCCTCGCTGCATCTACCCTGTTTCGGCCATTTCCGGGTGTGAGGCTTGGTACACATAGCACATTATCTTTCCTCTTTGAATGCCACATTGCCATTCCATAATCATACAACTGATTTCTATAAATGTATAACTCCTGAGCTCGTACATTTCAGGAAAGGGTGTTAAGCTAAGAAAATTTGCCTTCTCCGCCACCAAACAGATAATAGTTCATAGAGATCAATTTATGTAACTAGAATTGCAACGTCAAACATTCGTCCATACAATTTGTCTAGGAACAGTAAGGCACTATTCTACCACATCCTGTCGGGAGTTACCCGTAGGATTAGCAGCGATTAGTCCTTGCATTGGATATTTCATAACGAAGAGACTACTGCTACTATATGTATATTGAGAGTTTATACCCAAATGATCAACAAGCAGTCCTTCATTACGAGAATCCCAAATATCATATCCATGTCTTCACTTCGAATAAGTAAATTATTTTGAAGTGGTCTTCGGATAGGAATTACCCAAATCCAACCCCGGTTCCTTCAATCCTATCATCGATAAAAAAGACGTTCTGTGAATAGGATTTCATTCTTAAATTGATTAAGTTCCTTTTCATCATAATATCTTTTCAAGATATATATTTATAAAACATTCTTTCCAATAAATACAGAATCATTAAACCTCCCTTGTCAAATCCTTGGATTACTTTAAACTCCTTTTGAACTGGGAATAAATTCGAAATCATTTCATTTTTCCCTTAGGAAAACATTTCCTTATTATTTCATTTAAATCTTAAGAAAGATTTCTTAATCCAAAACTCATAATTTTATTTACATGAAACCATGTTATATAGTATGTTAATCCAAAACCAGTAAATATTAAGTGAGCAGAATCTATAGAAATCTAATTCTACTCAATATCGATTCTCGTATTCAACAAATACTATATGCGGAATAACGGCTAAATCACTTTTTAAGTTCTATGAATAGTACAAGTTCCCTCTTTGAGCTTTAACACCAAGTATAAGAAGATCATCTTTATACAATCCAGGTCGTGTTTAATAATTTGGAAAATTTAAATCTTTTCATACTTAACTCGTTTCCTACATTTTGACCTTATCTATCCCTCGCCCAGGGAAGAGGCCAGGTAAGCCAGAGCATCGATTGATCCTGAACATCTCCTTAGTTTAAGCACCATACATCCGAATCTCACGAATAGAAAAATCCAGTCTACTCGTTGACTTTTAGAGCCAAGATTAAATTACTTTATTCGTAATAGTTTTTTTAAAATTGTTTATTTAAAATCTTTTAAATAAGCTTATAAAACCCTAAATCATTATTAAAACACTAAATTATCCATTTGAAAACATTTATAAAAGATTTGGAAAAGAATCGTTAAGTTTAAAACTAAAATTTAGAAGTTAAAGAAAAGTGCTGCGGAAAAGTGCTACTGTGATATCCCGGAATTTCAGAGAATTTAAAATGTGATAATCTTTTAAATTAATAAACTAAAATTGGTAAAGTGTTATTTTCAAACAATTTAATATTGAGTTGTTTTTAAATATAAGTATAAATAGATTTTTAAATAGACTTATTTTCAAATTAAATATGTGTTGTTTAAAAATATATATATATGTGTATTTAAATTTATTTTAAATAGGATAATTATTGACAATTAATAATGTGATTATTTAAATCTAATATATATATTTATTTGAATTGATTTTTAATTTGGATTTTAAATTAACTTTAAATTTGAATTTAAAGATTTAATTTAAAGATATATATATATATATATCTTAAAATGAAATAATAATATAGTTTGAATTTAAAATATATGAATAAAAGTTTTATTTAAAAATAAGATTTTTTTTGTATTATTCTCTTTAAAGAAATATATTTATAGAAAGGGAAGAGTATTTATTTAATAGGAATAAAAACAAAAGCTTTTAAATTAGCATTTAAAAATGAGCTTAAAATATTTTATATGGTTTTTATTTAAATCATAATTGGTTTATATTCTATTTTCTTTAAACGTAGTATTTATGTAAAAATTTAGAAAGCATTTATTAAAGTACAAATGTATTTATTAATTAGGAAATAAATATAAAAGTTTTTAAATCTTTTAAAAATAAATAAAAATGATTAATGACAAGTGTTAGGATAATAGAGCTTGTAAGTATATGTGTTAAATGAATAAGTAGAGTATGAGACAAGTGTCATTCCTTTTATTTTTATTTTCTCTAATTTTAATTAATCATTATATAAACAAACATATACCTTCTTCTTTTCTTTTTATCTGCTCATTTTCAAAACTCAAGGAAACCAAACCTGGAAAACATCTCCTCAAACAACTTTCAAAACCCTGTAACCCCCTTTTCTCAAGCCTGTATTTTTTTCAAACCTGGAAACAATTTCTCAGAAACCAAATCAAAATAAAAACCTGTAATGCAATCTCCAGATCAAACTAAAACCCTGTAACCTTCTCAAACTAAAGCCTGTGATAAAGGGTTATTTCCAAATACAATCTGAAATCAAAAATTTAAAGCATTCAAGTTCTAGTAAAGCAAGAATCAAACTTCAGTTCAAATCAACTTCAGATTCGAATTCAAAGCATCATCATATCAGTTTTCAAATTCTAGTTTTAAAGAGATCAAAGTCTTAAATCATCTCTGCAATTCAAAGTTTTCAAGTTTCCAGTTTTTCAAGTTTCTGCTTCAAACTTCAAAGCTGATTAAAACAACATCAATTCAGTTTTCTGGAATCAAAAACAAATGCATGCAAATTCATTCATGTTTCAAAGGCTTCCCAGTTCCTTTTTAAACTCTCTGCCCTTTTCAAAGGTGAGTAAACCGAATTTTAAAAACAGTTTTAAAATCTGCTATGTTTTGATATGCCTGATAAATGTTATAATAACATGATATGCAATGATTACTTGAATGTTGGGTATGAATGGATTTTTACATAAGAGTTGTTATGCATATGAATGTTCATTATTCTCTGTTAATTTCCAGTAAGTAAACTATCAAAAGCTTTAGTATATAACTTGGTGTTTGTGATAAATATTTGAAGTATGCTGTGAATAATGTTTGTATATATGTAAATAGGCATGTATACATATATATATGTAAATGTTTACATGTGCATGTCTGTGTTTACCCAGATACATATCTCTGTTTTAGATCATAAGGGGAATAACAAGTTTAAAGATCAATTCTTTTCTCTCTAAACCTTTTTAGGCTATGATCTCTAAAGAGGAAATGATGGTAAAACTGTAACATCATTTTTAAAAATAATTTCAAGTGAAATTATTGAGTTAATATTTCGAAAATAGGAAATTATAGTATAATCTTTTCAAATCAGAAAATTCGATCATCTTAATTTCTAGTTTTGATTATAGAAACAAATTCGTATAAAAGAATGATGATTTTAGATAATGATTTCATGATTTTTAAGATTGGGATTATTGGGAATTTCTAAGTTGATCAGAATTCAAACTTCCCTCGTTTTCTTGGCGATCGGCGATGGAGGAGGGTTACGCTTGAGTCTGTAGGTAGTATGAAGGTCGGGGATTAAGGGAAAAATGGTCAGAATATTTCTCGATCACCGTGGTGATCTGGCATAGGCAATCTAGGGTTTATAGACTGTTTAATCGATGGTAATGTCGAGGCAAATTTCTTGGTCGTGGATGTATCGGACTCGACCAGTGGTGGGGGAAATGAAGCATTGGACAGTGGAGAAGGTCTGGGTTGGTCGGCGAGTTCTCTGGTGATCTAGGATGGTGGTGCGAGGAGATTTCATCGAGGTGGTTTGGTTCCAGTTTTGGACTTTGGGCTCGTTTTCGATTCGATGACGAAATTGTTGAACTGAGGCGACGAGGAGGATGGCGAAGTCATTGTCGACATGTTGGAGACCGGAAAGATGATCGGAGTCGCGTAAGTTCGCCGTGCACGTGCACGTGTACACCTTCGAGTGTCTGGGTTTGGTTGGTCTGGGTAGATGATGTTTTTCTCGGAGATGCTCTCGAGTAGTTTCGTGTGTGACTCGAAGAGGGAGGGGTTCGTGAGTGAATAAAAGTTTGCTCGGGTTTTTATCTGTTAGGCTCGGGTTTGATTTGATGATAACCAGGTTTTAAATTTTAGAAGACAAAGCATTTCCAGGTTTTAAAATTTTTAAGGAAATCATAAAAAAAACTTAAATAAACCAAGTTTTCAAAATATATTTAAAACAGATGAGTTTTAAAAGAATGGTAATTAAGTTTTCAAAGAATAAGAATTTGTTAAATTTATTAAACAGGTTTGAACAAGTTTCAAAGATTTTAAATGTTAAAATTAAATGTTTAAGTTGTTTTGTTTAAAGTAAATTATATATTTTTATATCATGTAATTTATTCCTCAATGTTTTTCAATGATATAAATAGGTAATTAATGAAGATAATGATTTTATCTTTAATTAAAAATGTGATTAATTAAAGTTACTTGTTAAATGTAATTAATTTAAAAAGTAATTAATTAATTTAGTAATTAGAGATTAATTTATGATTGGAGATTAATTAATTTAGTAAGTAGAGATTAAGTAATTAGGTAATTAGAGATAAATTATTAGTAATTAAAAAGTACTTAAATTATAATTGAGTTTGATAAATTAATAATTAGGTTTTTTTAATTAATAATTAGGTTTTATAAATTAATTAAGAGATAATTAATCTATAAAGATTAATTAAGAATTAATTAACTGATAATTAAAGATTAATTAATTTGTTATTAAGTTTTATTAATTAATAATTAAGGTTTATTAATAATTAAAAGAATAATTAGTCTGTAATTAAAGATTAATTAATTTGTTTAAAGGTAATTAAAGGAAGAATTACTCAAGTTTAATTAACAAATAAATGTGATTAATTTAAGTCAATTAATTTGTAAATTAATTAAAGATAATCACTTGATAAAGGATTAAGTATGAATTCTTAATAAGATTGATAAGTGTAATTACTTTGTAAAAGTAATTAATAAATGAATTACTGGATGTAATTAATTAAGGGAATTACTTAATGGGAAGTAATTAAAGTATAAACACTTTGTAAAAGTAATTAAGGATTAATTATTTGGTATAATTAATTAAAGGATTAATATAATTAATTAAGGAGTTAATTAATTAGAGTAAGTAATTATAGGATGATAATTACTGTTTATGATTAATTAAGGTAGATTAATAGAAATGATTAATTAAAGTTTAATTAATTAATGTAATTAATTAAGGGTCAATGTAATTAATTATAATTAATTAATTAATGGAAGTAATTAATTAAGGATCATTAATTAATGTAATTAATAAAAGTAATTAAAGGTTAATTACTGTTTATGAATAAGAATAATTAATTTGTAAAATTAATTAAAGGAATTACTTTATGTAATTAATGAATAATTAATCAAGGATGATTAATATTTAATGAGTAATTAATTAATTAAAGGTTGTAATTAATTAATGATGGATTAAGCAAGATTTGATAATTAATTCTTAAGTAATTAATTTAATTTAAGTTAATTAAATTAATTATATCATAGGGTTAATGATGGTTGCTTATGGATGATTGTTTGTGTAAAGTATCTGAATTGGATAATATCTATTAAATGATATGCTGTGATATTCTGTGATATGATATTTGATATATCTATGATAAATGTGTGATATTTATCTGCTAAATGTTGTGTGAATTCAAAGTATTGAATTGAATTAAATTGTTTAAACCTTTAAACAACTTGGACCTAAGAGATGGCGATTTGGATTCGATGAGACCGGGATCGGGTTTCCAGATTTGGACATCTGAATACCACATCGATCCAAATTAACGATAGGTCGTGAATCAAGTGAAGATGAAGATTCAGAGTGCAAGGGTTATTGTCGTTAACTCTGAGGGTGATTCCAAAATGAGTGTAACGAGATAATGCCTTCGGTTTCGTTCGAACCCGGAACGAACTTGTATGGATTGAATGCTTTCAGCACATCGTCAGGTGGACGATGAGCATTCTAAGTGATGTGTTCTGATTAAAGGTAATCGTAGCCTCAAGCCTCATCAACCGGGAATGGCTAAAACAGGGGAGGTGCAGCAAGGTTAGTGGGTAGCACCCAAGTAGTATAAGATTCCCCTGTCTAGAGTCCCTTTTTATTTCGGCTGTGTGGGTGGTTATTTGGCCGCAACCACGGGGTTTCTTATGCGGGAATTATCCAGTAAGGGATGGTTCCGGCCTTGTGTTGCAGAGGAGCGGGCGTACTCCTCGGTACGTTGATCTAGGCCACGTACTGTGACGGGCGGTACCCCGATAGCCCTGCCATTGTATGGAATCCACAATCCAATAAGTGCCGTACGTATTAGTTGTGCCCAACTATGTTGGAACGTGAGATGTAAGCATTCCAGCTATTTCTGTATTTTACTTGAAAACCCTAGACCCTATTATAATATAACTGGATTTCTTATCAAATGTTTTGGTTAGCGTAAGGTAAAAACTTACCCATGTTTATTTGTGGGGAGTCTTACGTGATACCTTTGTTTTCAAAAGGTTTTGAAGTTAAGCAATTTTAACCGTTTACTCACACTAGACCCATGTCTGACCCAAGTGTTTATTTCTGTTTTATAAACTCTTGGGTACTCAAATTTTTTACAAGTAGCCAAGGGATTCAGGTTTGCTTTGACGAATCTATGGAGGAGCAATGGAGCAGAAGGCTTCAGCGTTTAGATATCTGTATTTCCGCTGTGTTGATCTCTAAGTCATTGTTGAGATGTATTGTGAGTTGTAATAACTAGACAGGTGTTTATAACTGTCTAGTATGTGTTGTATAAGCTGTGTAACTCTGATAGTCATTGTATATGATACAATGTAATATCTTATTTGATTAATATAATTTATTCGTTCCGCTGTTTAGATTCTGATGTGTTTCTTTCTTTCTTCTCTATCTTTTCTCTTTTCTATCCCTTTCTTTCTTATTGACGATCGACTTTCTGGGCAATGGAAGTCGGGTTGTCACAGTTGGTATCAGAGCGATAGGTTGAGCGAATACCTAAGCTCTGGAGTAGTGTCTATCTTGAGAGAGCGTATTTGTAATTTTTATATAACTATATATATATATATTTTTCTACCTATTTGTTGGGTTACCTGTTCGGGTTTTCCCAATATAAGATATAAAGGTAGATAGGGTAGTGGTGTGTGTGTAACACGACGACTACCAATGGTTGGTGTTTGGAATGTTGAGGTTGGAAATGTATCTGTTGAGACTGTAGACCTAATACCGTCTCGAGTGAGCTTTGATGGTGTGAGGATTTCATTGATCTCCGAAGGAAACTATTAAGGTTCGGAATCCATCATTGAAGTGCAAGTTTGATCGCGCTCGTATGAGCAGATTTTTGAGAGTTTGGATCTGTCGAATGAGCAGAAGCAAGTGGTGATATCTTGGCAATCTCAGGAAGTAGTAGTTGCGTGATGAGACGCAGTGAGTGGATGTTTCTGAACATGTTTTCTTTTGGAGCAAGTCTAAGAAAGTGTGTCTGCTTCGGTGTTGTGGCTGAGTTCAGCAGGGTCTTTTCTGTTTGGTTTGGAGTCCGAGTTTCTCAAGAAGCTTTGGATAGAAAGTCTTTGGCATCTGTGGCAGCAGTGCAGCTCGGAGTGTTCTGTGTGTTGGGAGGAAGTTTTCTGGCTGAGCAGTTTTTCCTAGAGATAGAGTTGGTGGAGCAGCTAAGGATTTGATGGAACTTCTGAGTTTCCTCTTATGGATCTGTTGAACCATTTTCCAGGATGTGTTGTCTAGTTTGTGCTCGAGTTCATCGACGACATTCTCATCTTCTCCAGATCAGAGTGGCGCAGCGGAAGCACGATGGCAGCTGTTCTAGAGTAGAAGCAACTGGAAGTTGCAGTGTTTGGATTAAGAGTTTCTACAGGAAATTCTTCTGGATCTGAAGGTCAGAGTGGTGAGTGCATCTGTTTGTCTTTTCTGGATAGGAGAAGTAATTTGTAGTCTACTGATGATGGTGGAGTAGAGTTTGTGTTCTGGATTTTGGGTAGATCTTGAGAGGATCATTTTGTGGAGTTATTTTTGATCCAGTTTGTTTCTAGAAGCATCAGCGAAGGTTACGCTGATCAGGAAGGATGAAGGCAGCCCAGAATCGTCAGAAGTGTTCTGTGGATAAGAAATGGAAGAATTTGAAATTCGAAGTTGGAGACTTTGTTATTGTTGAGATTTTCTCCGGTCAAATGAGAAATAAGATTGGATAAGACTGTGAGGTTAACTCCAAGGTGTATTGGATTCTTCTGAGTTTTTGTAAGGAATAAGTGTTTGGTCTACAGGATTGAATTGCTAGTTTGAATAACTGGAATTCGGAGTATATCGCGTATCTTTGAGGAAGTACGTGTAGGATCCATCATTGGTTTTGGATCTAGCAGTTCTGAAGGATTTGGTAGTTGAGTTAGACTTATCTGTGGTCTGATATCCTGTTTAGTTTTGTAGATCTAGATGAGTAGGAGCTCTGTAGCTTAGTATTGATTGTTTGGATTCAGTAGAACGAGTATCCCGGTATCTGCACCTGGGAAACTCGGAAATTTTTAGGAAGCTTATCCAGATCTGAGTCCGAATAGCTAGAATTGTTTGTTTGATTGAATTATCTGTTTGGATGAAATTGGTTGTTTGTTTGTGTTGGCTGTTATGTATGCTAAAATTGTTTGAAAATTTTTGAAATAAAATAAAACTTTGGATTATCTTTTGTTTTAAATTTCGAGGACGAAATTCTTTTAAGGGGGAGGAATGTGATATCCCGGAATTTCAGAGAATTTAAAATGTGATAATCTTTTAAATTAATAAATTAAAATTGGTAAAGTGTTATTTTCAAACAATTTAATATTAAGTTGTTTTTAAATATAAGTATAAATAGATTTTTAAATAGACTTATTTTCAAATTAAATATGTGCTGTTTAAAAATATATATATGTGTATTTAAATTTATTTTAAATAGGATAATTATTGACAATTAATAATGTGATTATTTAAATCTAATATATATATTTATTTGAATTGATTTTTAATTTGGATTTTAAATTAACTTTGAATTTGAATTTAAAGATTTAATTTAAAGATATATATATATATATATATATATCTTAAAATGAAATAATAATATAGTTTGAATTTAAAATATATGAATAAAAGTTTTATTTAAAAATAAGATTTGTTTTGTATTATTCTCTTTAAAGAAATATATTTATAGAAAGGGAAGAGTATTTATTTAATAGGAATAAATACAAAAGCTTTTAAATTAGCATTTAAAAATGAGCTTAAAATATTTTATATGGTTTTTATTTAAATCATAATTGGTTTATATTCTATTTTCTTTAAACATAGTATTTATGTAAAAATTTAGAAAGCATTTATTAAAGTACAAATGTATTTATTAATTAGGAAATAAATATAAAAGTTTTTAAAATCTTTTAAAAATAAATAAAAATGCTTAATGACAAGTGTTAGGATAATAGAGCTTGTAAGTATATGTGTTAAATGAATAAGTAGAGTATGAGACAAGTGTCATTCCTTTTATTTTTATTTTCTCTAATTTTAATTAATCATTATATAAACAAACATATACCTTCTTCTTTTCTTTTTATCTGCTCATTTTCAAAACTCAAGGAAACCAAACCTGGAAAACATCTCCTCAAACAACTTTCAAAACCCTGTAACCCCCTTTTCTCAAGCCTGTATTTTTTTCAAACCTGGAAACAATTTCTCAGAAACCAAATCAAAATCAAAACCTGTAATGCAATCTCCAGATCAAACTAAAACCCTGTAACCTTCTCAAACTAAAGCCTGTGATAAAGGGTTATTTCCAAATACAATCTGAAATCAAAAATTTAAAGCATTCAAGTTCCAGTAAAGCAAGAATCAAACTTCAGTTCTAATCAACTTCAGATTCGAATTCAAAGCATCATCATATCAGTTTTCAAATTCTAGTTTTAAAGAGATCAAAGTCTTAAATCATCTCTGCAATTCAAAGTTTTCAAGTTTCCAATTTTTCAAGTTTCTGCTTCAAACTTCAAAGCTGATTAAAGCAACATCAATTCAGTTTTCTGGAATAAAAAACAAATGCATGCAAATTCATTCCTGTTTCAAAGGCTTCCCAGTTCCTTTTTAAACTCTCTACCGTTTTCAAAGGTGAGTAAACCTAATTTTAAAAACAGTTTTAAAATCTGCTATGTTTTGATATGCTTGATAAATGTTATAATAACATGATATGCAATGATTACTTGAATGTTGGGTATCAATGGATGTTTACATAAGAGTTGTTATGCATATGAATGTTCATTATTCTCTGTTAATTTCCAGTAAGTAAACTATCAAAAGCTTTAGTATATAACTTGGTGTTTGTGATAAATATTTGAAGTATGCTGTGCATAATGTTTGTATATATGTAAATAGGCATGTATACATATATATATGTAAATGTTTACATGTGCATGTCTGTGTTTACCCAGATACATATCTCTGTTTTAGATCATAAGGGGAATAACAAGTTTAAAGATCAATTCTTTTCTCTCTAAACCTTTTTAGGCTATGATCTCTAAAGAGGAAATGATGGTAAAACTGTAACATCGTTTTTAAAAATAATTTCAAGTGAAATTATTGAGTTAATATTTCGAAAATAGGAAATTATAGTATAATCTTTTCAAATCAGAAAATTCGATCATCTTAATTTCTAGTTTTGATTATAGAAACAAATTCGTATAAAAGAATGATGATTTTAGATAATGATTTCATGATTTTTAAGATTGGGATTATTGGGAATTTCTAAGTTGATCAGAATTCAAACTTCGCTCGTTTTCTTGGCGATCGGCGATGGAGGAGGGTTACGCTTGAGTCTGAAGGTAGTATGAATGTCGGGGATTAAGGGAAAAATGGTCAGAATATTTCTCGATCACCATGGTGATCTGGCATAGGCAATCTAGGGTTTATAGACTGTTTAATCGATGGTGATGTCGAGGCAAATTTCTTGGTCGTGGATGTATCGGACTCGACCAGTGGTGGGGGAAACGAAGCATTGGACAGTGGAGAAGGTCTGGGTTGGTCGGCGAGTTCTCTGGTGATCTAGGATGGTGGTGCGAGGAGATTTCATCGAGCTGGTTTGGTTCCAGTTTTGGACTTTGGGCTCGTTTTCGATTCGATGACGAAATTGTTGAACTGAGGCGACGAGGAGGATGGCGAAGTCATTGTCGACATGTTGGAGACCGGAAAGATGATCGGAGTCGCGTAAGTTCGTCGTGCGCGTGCACGTGTACACCTTCGAGTGTCTGGGTTTGGTTGGTCTGGGTAGATGATGTTTTTCTCGGAGACGCTCTCGAGTATTTTCGTGTGTGACTCGAAGAGGGAGGGGTTCGTGAGTGAATAAAAGTTTGCTCGGGTTTTTATATGTTAGGCTCGGGTTTGATTTGATGATAACCAGGTTTTAAATTTTAGACGACAAAGCATTTCCAGGTTTTAAAATTTTTAAGGAAATCATAAAACAAACTTAAATAAACCAAGTTTTCAAAATATATTTAAAACAGATGAGTTTTAAAAGAATGGTAATTAAGTTTTCAAAGAATAAGAATTTGTTAAATTTATTAAACAGGTTTGAACAAGTTTCAAAAATTTTAAATGTTAAAATTAAATGTTTAAGTTGTTTTGTTTAAAGTAAATTATATATTTTTATATCATGTAATTAATCCCTCAATGTTTTCCAATGATATAAATAGGTAATTAATGAGGATAATGATTTTATCTTTAATTAAAAATGTGATTAATTAAAGTTACTTGTTAAATGTAATTAATTTAAAAAGTAATTAATTAATTTAGTAATTAGAGATTAATTTATGATTGGAGATTAATTAATTTAGTAAGTAGAGATTAAGTAATTAAGTAATTAGAGATAAATTATTAGTAATTAAAAAGTACTTAAATTATAATTGAGTTTGATAAATTAATAATTAGGTTTTTTTTAATTAATAATTAGGTTTTATAAATTAATTAAGAGATAATTAATCTATAAAGATTAATTAAGAATTAATTAACTAATAATTAAAGATTAATTAATTTTTTATTAAGTTTTATTAATTAATAATTAAGGTTTATTAATAATTAAAAGAATAATTAATCTGTAATTAAAGATTAATTAATTTGTTTAAAGGTAATTAAAGGATGAATTACTCAAGTTTAATTAACAAATAAATGTGATTAATTTAAGTTAATTAATTTGTAAATTAATTAAAGATAATCACTTGATAAAGGATTAAGTATGAATTCTTAATAAGATTGATAAGTGTAATTACTTTGTAAAAGTAATTAATAAATGAATTACTGGATGTAATTAATTAAGGGAATTACTTAATGGGAAGTAATTAAAGTATAATTACTTTGTAAAAGTAATTAAGGTTTAATTATTTGGTATAATTAATTAAAGGATTAATATAATTAATTAAGGAGTTAATTAATTAGAGTAAGTAATTAATGGATGATAATTACTGTTTATGATTAATTAAGGTAGATTAATAGAAATGATTAATTAAAGTTTAATTAATTAATGTAATTAATTAAGGGTCAATGTAATTAATTATAATTAATTAATTAATGGAAGTAATTAATTAAGGATCATTAATTAATGTAATTAATAAAAGTAATTAAAGGTTAATTACTGTTTATGAATAAGAATAATTAATTTGTAAAATTAATTAAAGGAATTACTTTATGTAATTAATGAATAATTAATCAAGGATGATTAATATTTAATGAGTAATTAATTAATTAAAGGTTGTAATTAATTAATGATGGATTAAGCAAGATTTGATAATTAATTCTTAAGTAATTAATTTAATTTAAGTTAATTAAATTAATTATATCATAGGGTTAATGATGGTTGCTTATGGATGATTATTTGTGTAAAGTATCTGAATTGGATAATATCTATTAAATGATATGCTGTGATATTCTGTGATATGATATTTGATATATCTATGATAAATGTGTGATATTTATGTGCTAAATGCTGTGTGAATTCAAAGTATTGAATTGAATTAAATTGTTTAAACCTTTAAACAACTTGGACCTGAAAGATGGCGATTTGGATTCGATGAGACCGGGATCGGGTTTCCAGATTTGGACATCCGAATACCACATCGATCCAAATTAACGATAGGTCGAGAATCAAGTGAAGATGAAGATTCAGAGTGCAAGGGTTATTGTCGTTAACTCTGAGGGTGATTCCAAAATGAGTGTAACGAGATAATGCCTTCGGTTTCGTTCGAACCCGGAACGAACTTGTATGGATTGAATGCTTTCAGCACATCGTCAGGTGGACGATGAGCATTCTAAGTGATGTGTTCTGATTAAAGGTAATCATAGCCTCAAGCCTCATCAACCGGGAATGGCTAAAACAGGGGAGGTGCAGCAAGGTTAGTGGGTAGCACCCAAGTAGTATAAGATTCCCCTGTCTAGAGTCCCTTTTTATTTCGGCTGTGTGGGTGGTTGTTTGGCCGCAACCACAGGGTTTCTTATGCGGGAATTATCCAGTAAGGGATGGTTCCGGCCTTGTGTTGCAGGGGAGCGGGCGTACTCCTCGGTACGTTGATCTAGGCCACGTATTGTGACGGGCGGTACCCCGGTAGCCCTGCCATTGTATGGAATCCACAATCCAATAAGTGTCGTACGTATTAGTTGTGCCCAACTATGTTGGAACGTGAGATGTAAGCATTCCAGCTATTTCTGTATTTTACTTGAAAACCCTAGACCCTATTATAATATAACTGGATTTCTTATCAAATGTTTTGGTTAGCGTAAGGTAAAAACTTACCCATGTTTATTTGTGGGGAGTCTTACGTGATACCTTTGTTTTCAAAAGGTTTTGAAGTTAAGCAATTTTAACCGTTTACTCACACCAGACCCATGTCTGACCCAAGTGTTTATTTCTGTTTTATAAACTCTTAGGTACTCAAATTTTTTACAAGTAGCCAAGGGATTCAGGTTTGCTTTGACGAATCTATGGAGGAGCAATGGAGCAGAAGGCTTCAGCGTTTAGATATCTGTATTTCCGCTGTGTTGATCTCTAAGTCATTGTTGAAATCTATTGTGAGTTGTAATAACTAGACAGGTGTTTATAACTGTCTAGTATGTGTTGTATAAGCTGTGTAACTCTGATAGTCATTGCATATGATACAATGTAATATCTTATTTGATTAATATAATTTATTCGTTCCGCTGTTTAGATTCTGATGTGTTTCTTTCTTTCTTCTCTATCTTTTCTCAATTCTATCCCTTTCTTTCTTATTGACGATCGACTTTCTGGGCAATGGAGGTCGGGTCGTCATAGTTGGTATCAGAGCGATAGGTTGAGCGAATACCTAAGCTCTGGAGTAGTGTCTATCTTGAGAGAGCGTATTTGTAATTTTTATATAACTATATATATATATATATATATTTCTACCTATTTGTTGGGTTACCTGTTCGGGTTTTCCCAATATAAGATATAAAGGTAGATAGGGTAGTGGTGTGTGTGTAACACGACGACTACCAATGGTTGGTGTCTGGAATGTTGAGGTTGGAAATGTATCTGTTGAGACTGTAGACCTAATACCGTCTCGAGTGAGCTTTGATGGTGTGAGGATTTCATTGATCTCCGAAGGAAACTATTAAGGTTCGGAATCCATCATTGAAGTGCAAGTTTGATCGCGCTCGTATGAGCAGATTTTTGAGAGTTTGGATCTGTCGGATGAGCAGAAGCAAGTGGTGGTATCTTGGCAATCTCAGGAAGTAGTAGTTGCATGATGAGACGCAGTGAGTGGATGTTTCTGAACATGTTTTCTTTTGGAGCAAGTCTAAGAAAGTGTGTCTGCTTCGGTGTTGTGGCTGAGTTCAGCAGGGTCTTTTCTGTTTGGTTTGGAGTCCGAGTTTCTCAAGAAGCTTTGGATAGAAAGTCTTTGGCATCTGTGGCAGCAGTGCAGCTCGGAGTGTTCTGTGTGTTGGTAGGAAGTTTTCTGGCTGAGCAGTTTTTCCTAGAGATAGAGTTGGTGGAGCAGCTAAGGATTTGATGGAACTTCTGAGTTTCCTCTTATGGATCTGTTGAACCATTTTCCGGGATGTGTTGTCGAGTTTGTGCTCGAGTTCATCGACGGCATTCTCATCTTCTCCAGATCAGAGTGGCGCAGCGGAAGCAAGATGGCAGCTGTTCTAGAGTAGAAGCAACTGGAAGTTGCAGTGTTTGGATTAAGAGTTTCTACAGGAAATTCTTCTGGATCTGAAGGTCAGAGTGGTGAGTGCATCTGTTTGTCTTTTCTGGATAGGAGAAGTAAGTTGTAGTCTACTGATGATGGTGGAGTAGAGTTTGTGTTCTGGATTTTGAGTAGATCTTGAGAGGATCATTTTGTGGAGTTATTTTTGATCCAGTTTGTTTCTAGAAGCATCAGCGAAGGTTACGCTGATCAGGAAGGATGAAGGCAGCCCATAATCATCAGAAGTGTTCTGTGGATAAGAAACGGAAGAATTTGAAATTCGAAGTTGGAGACTTTTTTATTGTTGAGATTTTCTCTGGTCAAATGAGAAATAAGACTGGATAAGACTGTGAGGTTAACTCCAAGGTGTATTGGATTCTTCTGAGTTTTTGTAAGGAATAAGTGTTTGGTCTACAGGATTGAATTGCCAGTTTGAATAACTGGAATTCGGAGTATATCGCGTATCTTTGAGGAAGTACGTGTAGGATCCATCATTGGTTTTGGATCCAGCAGTTCTGAAGGATTTGGTAGTTGAGTTAGACTTATCTGTGGTCTGATATCCTGTTTAGTTTTGTAGATCTAGATGAGTAGGAGCTCTGTAGCTTAGTATTGATTGTTTGGATTCAGTAGAGCGAGTATCCCGGTATCTGCACCTGGGAAACTCGGAAATTTTTAGGAAGCTTATCCAGATCTGTGTCCGAATAGCTAGAATTGTTTGTTTGATTGAATTATCTGTTTGGATGAAATTGGTTGTTTATTTGTGTTGGCTGTTATGTATGCTAAAATTGTTTGAAAATTTTTGAAATAAAATAAAACTTTGGATTATCTTTTGTTTTAAATTTCGAGGACGAAATTCTTTTAAGGGGGAAGGAATGTGATATCCCGGAATTTCAGAGAATTTAAAATGTGATAATCTTTTAAATTAATAAATTAAAATTAGTAAAGTGTTATTTTCAAACAATTTAATATTGAGTTGTTTTTAAATATAAGTATAAATAGATTTTTAAATAGACTTATTTTCAAATTAAATATGTGTTGTTTAAAAATATATATATGTGTATTTAAATTTATTTTAAATAGGATAATTATTGACAATTAATAATGTGATTATTTAAATCTAATTTATATATTTATTTGAATTGATTTTTAATTTGGATTTTAAATTAACTTTGAATTTGAATTTAAAGATTTAATTTAAAGATATATATATATATATATATATCTTAAAATGAAATAATAATATAGTTTGAATTTAAAATATATGAATAAAAGTTTTATTTAAAAATAAGATTTGTTTTGTATTATTCTCTTTAAAGAAATATATTTATAGAAAGGGAAGAGTATTTATTTAATAGGAATAAATACAAAAGCTTTTAAATTAGCATTTAAAAATGAGCTTAAAATATTTTATATGGTTTTTATTTAAATCATAATTGGTTTATATTCTATTTTCTTTAAACATAGTATTTATATAAAAATTTAAAAAGCATTTATTAAATTACAAATGTATTTATTAATTAGGAAATAAATATAAAAGTTTTTAAAATATTTTAAAAATAAATAAAAATGCTTAATGATAAGTGTTAGGATAATAGAGCTTGTAAGTATATGTGTTAAATGAATAAGTAGAGTATGAGACAAGTGTCATTCCTTTTATTTTTATTTTCTCTAATTTTAATTAATCATTATATAAACAAAACATATACCTTCTTCTTTTCTTTTTATCTGCTCATTTTCAAAACTCAAGGAAACCAAACCTGGAAAACATCTCCTCAAACAACTTTCAAAACCCTGTAACCCCCTTTTCTCAGGCCTGTATTTTTTTCAAACCTGGAAACAATTTCTCAGAAACCAAATCAAAATCAAAACCTGTAATGCAATCTCCAGATCAAACTAAAACCCTGTAACCTTCTCAAACTAAAGCCTGTGATAAAGGGTTATTTCCAAATACAATCTGAATTCAAAAATTTAAAGCATTCAAGTTCCAGTAAAGCAAGAATCAAACTTCAGTTCTAATCAACTTCAGATTCGAATTCAAAGCATCAGCATATCAGTTTTCAAATTCTAGTTTTAAAGAGATCAAAGTGTTAAATCATCTCTGCAATTCAAAGTTTTCACGTTTCCAGTTTTTCAAGTTTCTGCTTCAAACTTCAAAACTGATTAAAGCAACATCAATTCAGTTTTCTGGAATCAAAAACAAATGCATGCAAATTCATTCCTGTTTCAAAGGCTTCCCAGTTCCTTTTTAAACTCTTTGCCCTTTTCAAAGGTGAGTAAACCTAATTTTAAAAACAGTTTTAAAATCTGCTATGTTTTGATATGCCTGATAAATGTTATAATAACATGATATGCAATGATTACTTGAATGTTGGGTATGATGGATGTTTACATAAGAGTTGTTATGCATATGAATGTTCATTATTCTCTGTTAATTTCCAGTAAGTAAACTATCAAAAGCTTTAGTATATAACTTGGTGTTTGTGATAAATATTTGAAGTATGCTGTGAATAATGTTTGTATATATGTAAATAGGCCTGTATACATATATATATGTAAATGTTTACATGTGCATGTCTGTGTTTACCAAGATACATATCTCTGTTTTAGATCATAAGGGGAATAACAAGTTTAAAGATCAATTCTTTTCTCTCTAAACCTTTTTAGGCTATGATCTCTAAAGAGGAAATGATGGTAAAACTGTAACATCATTTTTAAAAATAATTTCAAGTGAAATTATTGAGTTAATATTTCGAAAATAGGAAATTACAGTATAATCTTTTCAAATCAGAAAATTCGATCATCTTAATTTCTAGTTTTGATTATAGAAACAAATTCGTATAAAAGAATGATTATTTTAGATAATGATTTCATGATTTTTAAGATTGGGATTATTGGGAATTTCTAAGTTGATCAGAATTCAAACTTCTCTCGTTTTCTTGGCGATCGGCGATGGAGGAGGGTTACGCTTGAGTCTGAAGGTAGTATGAAGGTCGGGGATTAAGGGAAAAATGGTCAGAATATTTCTCGATCACCGTGGTGATCTGGCATAGGCAATCTAGGGTTTATAGACTGTTTAATCGATGGTGATGTCGAGGCAAATTTCTTGGTCGTGGATGTATCGGACTCGACCAGTGGTGGGGGAAACGAAGCATTGGACAGTGGAGAAGGTCTGGGTTGGTCGGCGAGTTCTTTGGTGATCTAGGATGGTGGTGCGAGGAGATTTCATCGAGGTGGTTTGGTTCCATTTTTGGACTTTGGGCTCGTTTTCGATTCGATGACAAAATTGTTGAACTGAGGCGACGAGGAGGATGGCGAAGTCATTGTCGACATGTTGGAGACCGGAAAGATGATCGGAGTCGCGTAAGTTCGCCGTGCACGTGCACGTGTACACCTTCGAGTGTCTGGGTTTGGTTGGTCTGGGTAGATGATGTTTTTCTCGGAGACGCTCTCGAGTAGTTCCGTGTGTGACTCGAAGAGGGAGGGGTTCGTGAGTGAATAAAAGTTTGCTCGGGTTTTTATCTATTAGGCTCGGGTTTGATTTGATGATAACCAGGTTTTAAATTTTAGAAGACAAAGCATTTCCAGGTTTTAAATTTTTTAAGGAAATCATAAAACAAACTTAAGTAAACCAAGTTTTCAAAATATATTTTAAAACAGATGAGTTTTAAAAGAATGGTAATTAAGTTTTCAAAGAATAAGAATTTGTTAAATTTATTAAACAGGTTTGAACAAGTTTCAAAGATTTTAAATGTTAAAATTAAATGTTTAAGTTGTTTTGTTTAAAGTAAATTATATATTTTTATATCATGTAATTAATCCCTCAATGTTTTCCAATGATATAAATAGGTAATTAATGAAGATAATGATTTT
Organism: Allium fistulosum; assembly: GCA_030737815.1. NCBI lineage: Eukaryota > Viridiplantae > Streptophyta > Magnoliopsida > Asparagales > Amaryllidaceae > Allium > Allium fistulosum. The sequence goes on from CM060907.1 coordinate 861,638,700, forward strand.
ATCTTTAATTAAAAATGTGATTAATTAAAGTTACTTGTTAAATGTAATTAATTTAAAAAGTAATTAATTAATTTAGTAATTAGAGATTAATTTATGATTGGAGATTAATTAATTTAGTAAGTAGAGATTAAGTAATTAGGTAATTAGAGATAAATTATTAGTAATTAAAAAGTACTTAAATTATAATTGAGTTTGATAAATTAATAATTAGGTTTTTTTTTAATTAATAATTAGGTTTTATAAATTAATTAAGAGATAATTAATCTATAAAGATTAATTAAGAATTAATTAACTGATAATTAAAGATTAATTAATTTGTTATTAAGTTTTATTAATTAATAATTAAGGTTTATTAATAATTAAAAGAATAATTAATCTGTAATTAAAGATTAATTAATTTGTTTAAAGGTAATTAAAGGATGAATTACTCAAGTTTAATTAACAAATAAATGTGATTAATTTAAGTTAATTAATTTGTAAATTAATTAAAGATAATCACTTGATAAAGGATTAAGTATGAATTCTTAATAAGATTGATAAGTGTAATTACTTTGTAAAAGTAATTAATAAATGAATTACTGGATGTAATTAATTAAGGGAATTACTTAATGGGAAGTAATTAAAGTATAATTACTTTGTAAAAGTAATTAAGGATTAATTATTTGGTATAATTAATTAAAGGATTAATATAATTAATTAAGGAGTTTATTAATTAGAGTAAGTAATTATAGGATGATAATTACTGTTTATGATTAATTAAGGTAAATTAATAGAAGGGGTTTTGGACCAAAGGTCCCTATTTTCAAAGCTTATGCACAAAAAGTCCCTGCTCATAAACACATGTAAATTAGGTTCCTAATTTGTTATTTTTTACCAAACTATCCTCTTTTAGAAAATCGACTTAGCATTCTTTTCAGTGGCAAAAGCGGTATAAATTAGCCAAAATCTAAAAATAGGGACCTAATTTTCATAACTTATTCGGGAGGGACTTTTCTTACATCATCTTTCAATTCCAGGGACTTGACAGCGATTCCTTGTTAATAGAAATGATTAATTAAAGTTTAATTAATTAAGGGTCAATGTAATTAATTATAATTAATTAATTAATGGAAGTAATTAATTAAGGATCATTAATTAATGTAATTAATAAAATTAGTTAAAGGTTAATTACTGTTTATGAATAAGAATAATTAATTTGTAAAATTAATTAAAGGAATTACTTTATGTAATTAATGAATAATTAATCAAGGATGATTAATATTTAATGAGTAATTAATTAATTAAAGGTTGTAATTAATTAATGATGGATTAAGCAAGATTTGATAATTAATTCTTAAGTAATTAATTTAATTTAAGTTGATTAAATTAATTATATCATAGGGTTAATGATGGTTGCTTATGGATGATTGTTTGTGTAAAGTATCTGAATTGGATAATATCTATTAAATGATATGCTGTGATATTCTGTGATATGATATTTGATATATCTATGATAAATGTGTGATATTTATCTGCTAAATGCTACGTGAATTCAAAGTATTGAATTGAATTAAATTGTTTAAACCTTTAAACAACTTGGACCTAAAAGATGGCGATTTGGATTCGATGACACCGGGATCGGGTTTCCAGATTTGGACATCCGAATACCACATCGATCCAAATTAACGATAGGTCGTGAATCAAGTGAAGATGAAGATTTAGAGTGCAAGGGTTATTGTCGTTAACTCTGAGGGTGATTCCAAAATGAGTGTAATGAGATAATGCCTTCGGTTTCGTTAACGAACTTGTATGGATTGAATGCTTTCAGCACATCATTAGGTGGACGATGAGCATTCTAATTGATGTGTTCTGATTAAAGGTAATCGTAGCCTCAAGCCTCATCAACCGGGAATGGCTAAAACAGGGGAGGTGCAGCAAGGTTAGTGGGTAGCACCCAAGTAGTATAAGATTCCCCTGTCTAGAGTCCCTTTTTATTTCGGCTGTGTGGGTGGTTGTTTGGCCGCAACCACGAGGTTTCTTATGTGGGAATTATCCAGTAAGGGATGGTTCCGGCCTTGTGTTGCAGGGGAGCGGGCGTACTCCTCGGTACGTTGATCTAGGCCACGTACTGTGACGGGCGGTACCCCGGTAGCCCTGCCATTGTATGGAATCCACAATCCAATAAGTGTCGTACGTATTAGTTGTGCCCAACTATGTTGGAACGTGAGATGTAAGTATTCCAGCTATTTCTGTATTTTACTTGAAAACCCTAGACCCTATTATAATATAACTGGATTTCTTATCAAATGTTTTGGTTAGCGTAAGGTAAAAATGTGATATCCCGGGTTTTTGGACAATTTAAATTTAATAATCGGTATTGATAATTTAATTGGATTGATAATTTTCTTTCTAATTTTAATTTAATTTGGTAATTTAATCCTTTATAGGCTAATAAATATTTAATTTGGTAATATTAGATCTTTTCTAATAATTTAAAATGGATAAAATTTATCTTTCAAAGCTAATAAAAAAATAGATTCTATTTATAATGTATATATTGATATATATATATTGTGAATAGAGAATCTTTTGTTTAAATAAAAGATGAATTTTCAAATTGTAATATATATGTATGTATATGTTATAATTTGGATTGTTTTGAATTTAATTTAATCTATTGATAATTTATATATGTATGAATTGTGATTTAAAGCTTTGTTTTAAAATTAATATTTTTCAAAGGTTAGTTTAGATTAATTCAATTGTTTTCAAAATATAAGATAATTGTTTATTTTAAAAATGATAGTTTAAATAAAGTTTTATTTTGTATTCTTTAAAGGGTTTAAATTTTAAATGGTTATATAAATGTTCTAGATTTTAAAATACATGTATAAGGAATTTATTTATATTTATAATTAGTTTTAGCATTTTTTCTTTTAAAGGTAAACTAATATTTATGAATTAAGTAACTTAAAAAGTAAGTTTATATTTACATTTAAATTAAATAAAATTTATATAAAAACACTTAAGTAATATGTGTAAACATATTAACATGATTAAAGACACTTGTAAGCTAAATGAATTTACATGGACATTTGTCCAATTTATAAAAATACAAGTGGCATCATTTTGTTTTTCTTTAAGAATTTAAAGTTACAAATATAATGTTGTAAAAGAAACCTGGTTGTTCAGTTTAAACTTCTCTATTCTCGTTTCTTCTTATAAAAACTAAAAAAATAATAATAATAAGCAAATCAAAACCTGTAAAGCAAAAGCAAATCTGCAAAGCAAATTCAACTTCAACAAACAAGAATTCAAATGCAAACTCAACAGCAAGTTCAACATCAGTTTCAAACATTTAAAATCAGAGATCAAGCATGCAAAGTATCACAACAACAATCAAGTTAAAGAATCAACTATTTACAAGCATGCAAGGATTTCAAGTTTACAGTTTCCAGAATTCAAAATTTAAAAGCCTGGAAATAAAATCTGCCCTCTGTTTCTTATTTTAAGGTGAGTAAATTCTTTTTTTAAAACCAGTTTTAAACCTGTTCTTATGATTGATACATGTGATGAATATGTTGTGATATGGTTGCATAAATGTTATATCTGGAATATGGATTAAACTGCTATATGTGTAGGATGATCTTCCTTTGATATTTGCATTTATAGACTACAGAAAAATGTTCTCTGTCCCCTGTTTTAAACTAGTAAACTAACTTTATTATTTATTTTAAAACCCGATCATTCTTAACTCTTATGCCTGTGCTGCTGATGGTTTGGAATTATGTTTATACAGATGAAAATGTATTGTATGTATATATAAAAAGAGATATAGGCATGCATGTTTAAATACAGGTACATATATATAACTCTGTTAAAAACATATAGTCTTTAAACAAATTCGAAATTAAATTTCTCTTCTTCAAATCTTTTATAGTATATGATCTCTGAATGAAATGTGTTAGCATTACCCAGAATTCACTTTTAAAAATAATTTCAAGTAATTATATTTAGCAATTAATTCTAAAAATAAGGTATCACAGTGATAACTAATATTGGTCAGAAATCAAATGATTTAAACTCACGTTTTGATTCTATAATCTGATTAGTGTTTGTAAGTGACGAATTTAGAAAAAGAAATCATGATTTTTAAGATGGGGATGATCGAGATTTTTCGAGTTGAACTGAAAACTTATTTCAGTCAATATCTGACGAACGAGGACGATCTATGGGTCGAGATTAATGCTGGAGATGGTCGGGGGTCTTGTGATCATCGGAAAAATACTAATTGGATTTATTAATGATCGAGGTGGCGAAACGATGATAAACTAGGGTTTATTTTGTAATTGAGTCGTCGTTGAGGACGAGGTGAATGGTGGCATCAGTGGCTCGATGTTCACGATCGCGATGGGGGGAAAATGTTCGTTGGTGATCGAGGCGATGTTTCAGTGAGGTCGGAGGGCTTCTCGAGGCGGAGTTCGTCGACGATGGGGGGAATTTCCGACATTGGTGCTTCCAGTTTTGATCGAGAATGGTCGAATTTCGATTCGTGATTGGATATTGAATCTGGGTTCACGTGAGTATTGGAGTGGGTAGGAGTGGTTGTCGAGAGTCGTCGCTACGATCTCCGGTGGTCGAAGTTGGTGGTGCACGTGCACGTGCACGTTGTTTAGTTCTGGTGTGCTGTGGGTAGCATTGGGGAAGACGAGGTCACTCGAGTTGGGAACGCGTTTTCATCGTGTTCGACTCGAAGTAGATACGTAGGCGAGTGACTCGAAGCTAGCTCGGGGAAGATTGTTGTTGGCTCAGGGTTTCATTCGTTTGGGCTCGGGTCGATTTTCTTGTTCCAGGATTTAGTTTTTTTAAAACATTTACAGGTTTTTAAATTTAAATAAAACAGAATCCAGATTTATATTAAGCATAGGAAATTAAAGTTTAAAAGTAGAGAAAATATTTAACAAGTTTTCAAAGATTTTAAATGTTAAATTTGAATGTTTAAATTGTTTTGTTTAGAGTAAATTTTATATTTTCAATTAAAATTGATTCCTAAATGTTTTTCTAATGAAGTTTAATGATAGAAATTAATATGTAATTTAGATGAAAAGTTTATCTTTAAAGATTGAATTTTATTAAGGAAATAAATAAATAAATGGAATTAAAGCTTAATTATTATTTGTAATTAAGGATAATTACTTAATGAAGTAATTAGTGGATGGATTAATTAAAGATTAAGTGATTAATTAATTAATGTAATTAATGTTAGGTTAATTAATTAGTCTAATTAATTAAAGATAAATCACTTATTGATTAATTGAATATAATTACTTAGTCAAGTAATTAATGGATAATTACTGAATATAATTAAGAAAAGAGAAATTACTTATGGAAGTAATTAAATGGAAGTGATTAAGAGTTAATCACTTGATGTTATTAATTAGAGGATAATTAATATAATTGAATTGAAGATAATTAATTAAAGAGTAAGTAATTAATTAAAGGATTAAGGTTAATTAATTAAGGTAATTAATTAAGGAAGTAATTAAGGATCATTAATTTATATAATAAATAATGTAATTAAGGATTGATTAATTAAGATTAATTAATCAATAATAACTGATTAAAGAGTAGTAAAATTAATATAATTAATTAAGGAGTTAATTAATTAAGGTAAGTAATTACAAGATGGTTAATTACTGTTTAAGATTAATTAAGGTTAATTAATGAATGTAGTTAATTAAAGATTAATTAATTAAAGGTTAATTAATTAATAAAGTTATTAGAGGATTATTAATATAATTAATGGAATTAATCAAGGTTGATTAATAAAAGTAATTAATTTAAATATGATTAATTAATTATAATTAATTGAGGATTAATATAATTAATTATAGTTAATAAATAAATGAAGGTTCATTAATTATTGTAATTAATGATAGTAATTAAAGGTTAATTACTGTATATGGTTAAGGATAATTACTTGATGTAATTAAAGATAATTAATCAAAGGAGATTAATTAAGGAAGATCATTTAGATGTTTAATTAATTAATTTTTAATTAACTAATGATAGTAGTAGGATTAAGATAATCCAAGTGATTAAGAATAGTAATTAATTTAATTAAAGGTTAATTAAATTGATTAAGAGTTAATCAATTCTGTTAAGGATGATTGGTTAATATTGATTAACTAACATTGGATGATTGATTAATATTGGGTGATTGGTTGATATTGGATGATTTGGATATCTCTGATATGTGATATGTGTCGCTTTGTGAGATGAATGTTGATATGAATTATCTATTGTGATAATGTTATTTATCTATCTGTTTATATCATTCAGAATATAAGTTTAAATGTTTAAACCTTTAAACAATTTGGCCTTAAAAGATACGTTTTGGATTTCGATGAGACCGGGATCGGGTTTGCTTCATTACAGCATGATAGGGGGTTCTCGCTTCGCGGTTTGGTGGCGAACGGGAGACTCTTACCCCTACATGTCCCTGAGAGGTAAAGGCCTTGTGAGGGTTGGTTGCGAGTCGAGAGGCTGGCCGTAAAAGCAAATTCGAGGTATCACTGTATGCCACGGTGGGTCTGGGATGGTTGCAAAGCCTACCGGTCGCCGCTGCCCCCGGGTCGTTACATTGGTATCAGAGCGAGGTTGAGTGAATACCTAGGCTCTGAAGTGGTGTCTATCTTGAGAGCGCGTAATTGTTAGTTATATAAAAATGATTTTATATTGTGTTAATTGATCGGTTGAGTGGTATATGGATTCTGGTCAATACGAGTAGCTAACGTTATTGATAGGGATCTCTAAACACTTGAACCAGGCCAACGGACACAATATTGTTTTAAAGAGGTAAATGAAATAATTTTACCCAAAAATAATTTCTATAAAAAAAAAATATCATTTTAAATATATATATTTATGTATTTCTACCTATCTATTGGGTTACCTGTTCGGGTTTTCCAATATAAGCTATAAAGGTAGATAAGGTGGTAGTGTGTGTAACACAATTACCAATAGTTGGAGTTTGAATGTTTGAGGTTGGAAGTATATATCGAGACTGTAAACCCAATATCGTCTCGAGTAAGCTGGCAGTATGGAGTAAGGATGTCTCGGATCTTTGAAGAAAATCCTTTTCAAGATTCGGAGTCCATTATTGGAATATAAGATTGGTTGAGCTCGGGTGAGCAGATTTTCTAGAGTTGAATCTATCAGTTGTGCAGAAGTAAGTGATGGTAGCTTGGCGACTTCAGGAAGGAGCAGTTGTGTGATAAGACGCAGTATCTATGGATGTTCCCGAAGGAGATTTTCTTTTTGGAACAAGATTAAGAAGGTATTGGAGGAACAGTTGATGTCTACCGCAGGAAAGACTCGACTGTATAGGAATTCTCTGATATCAAGTAAGAGAGTTTTGTCTATTTTGAAGTATGGGACTAAGGTCAATTAGTTGTTCTTCGGACATGGTCTCATTGTTCCCTTAAGAAGAGTAAGTTATTGGCGATTGGTTTGGAGTCCCAAGATTCTTTTGGGATGTCTGCCATCTTGGAGGTCCGTTGTGAGGTTTGTTGATGGTCTTAGTTTGAGAAGCCTTTGGATTAGAAGTTTTTGGTTAGCTGTGGTAGCAGTGCAACTCGAAGTGTTCGGTGTGCTGACGAGGAGGTCTTTGGCTTAGCAGTGTTCCAGAGATAGATTTCAGAAGCAGCAGTGTGAATCATTTCTCCGATGGTTCAGAAATCTTTGTGGTTCTTCTATCAGCAGTCCGGGTAGATGAAGAAAGCTTTCTTGAAGGGTTAAGCTTGTTTGGAAAAGCTTAAGACTCTTTTTAATTAGTAAGAGAGAACAGTTTCTTTGGAATCTGAACTAGGTAGGATCGCAAAAGTGACTTGCGATTAGTTTGGGAATTTATCTTGGGTAATCTTTTGTGTGAGATGGAGGTTTCTCATGTGGAAGTAGGAGCTACTGAAGTAGTCAGCGATTCTTCCGGATATTTTCGAGGAAGTAGAAGTTTGTCTGCATTTGGAGTTAGAGTTCCGTATCGACTTGATTCCAGAAGCGATACCGGTAGTTATTCTGGTAGTAGGATGGTTCCTAGAAAGAAGAGTTGGTGTAGCAGCTCAGAAATTTTTAAAATGGATTGGTCATATCTATTTTTCAAGTTTGGATTTCAGCAAATTTTGGAAGGATCATCTTGTTGATAGGATCTAGAGATCATTTTGTTCTTGGTCCAGAATTGTTTCAAGAAGCATCAGCGAAGGTTAAGCTAATCAGGAAGAGATGAGGTAGCCCAGGAATCGTCTAGTGAGTTATGCAGATATGAGACAAGGAGTTTGGAATTCGGAGTGGGAGATTGGAAATTGTTTAAGTTTTTCTCCAATTAAAGAGCTATAAGATTTAGTAAGTCTGAAAGTTAGCACTGAAGTATTTTGGATTTTCCTGTGTTCTCGAGAGAAGTAGTTCTTTGATCTACAGGATTGAATGGCCAGTTTGGATAGCTGGAATTCATTGTATTTCACGTATCTCTGAGGAAGTACGTGTATGATTCATCGCTGGTTATAGGATCTGCAGTTCAGATGGATTTGGAAGTTTGAGCTGGACTTGGGTATGATCTGATATTCTGTTCAGATTAGTGGATCTAGAGATAAGGGAAGCTCTGGATTATGGGGTGTAGTTTGTTTAGATTCTGTAGAGCGGGTCTCCCGGTGATTTATATCCGGGGAAACTCTAGATAGTGTTAGTAAGATCTATCCTGATTTGTATTAGGATAGTTAGTTAGGTTTGTTTGATTGTTTGATTGGTTGCTTTGGTTGTTAGGAATTGGATGATAGGTATGCTTTGCTGTTTTAAAATCTTGGCTGGATTATTAAATTAACTTTGCTTTTAATTTCGGGGACGAAATTATTTTAAGGGGGGAGGAATGTGATATCCCGGGTTTTTGGACAATTTAAATTTAATAATCGGTATTGATAATTTAATTGGATTGATAATTTTCTTTCTAATTTTAATTTAATTTGGTAATTTAATCCTTTATAGGCTAATAAATATTTAATTTGGTAATATTAGATCTTTTCTAATAATTTAAAATGGATAAAATTTATCTTTCAAAGCTAATAAAAAAATAGATTCTATTTATAATGTATATATTGATATATATATATTGTGAATAGAGAATCTTTTGTTTAAATAAAAGATGAATTTTCAAATTGTAATATATATGTATGTATATGTTATAATTTGGATTGTTTTGAATTTAATTTAATCTATTGATAATTTATATATGTATGAATTGTGATTTAAAGCTTTGTTTTAAAATTAATATTTTTCAAAGGTTAGTTTAGATTAATTCAATTGTTTTCAAAATATAAGATAATTGTTTATTTTAAAAATGATAGTTTAAATAAAGTTTTATTTTGTATTCTTTAAAGGGTTTAAATTTTAAATGGTTATATAAATGTTCTAGATTTTAAAATACATGTATAAGGAATTTATTTATATTTATAATTAGTTTTAGCATTTTTTCTTTTAAAGGTAAACTAATATTTATGAATTAAGTAACTTAAAAAGTAAGTTTATATTTACATTTAAATTAAATAAAATTTATATAAAAACACTTAAGTAATATGTGTAAACATATTAACATGATTAAAGACACTTGTAAGCTAAATGAATTTACATGGACATTTGTCCAATTTATAAAAATACAAGTGGCATCATTTTGTTTTTCTTTAAGAATTTAAAGTTACAAATATAATGTTGTAAAAGAAACCTGGTTGTTCAGTTTAAACTTCTCTATTCTCGTTTCTTCTTATAAAAACTAAAAAAATAATAATAATAAGCAAATCAAAACCTGTAAAGCAAAAGCAAATCTGCAAAGCAAATTCAACTTCAACAAACAAGAATTCAAATGCAAACTCAACAGCAAGTTCAACATCAGTTTCAAACATTTAAAATCAGAGATCAAGCATGCAAAGTATCACAACAACAATCAAGTTAAAGAATCAACTATTTACAAGCATGCAAGGATTTCAAGTTTACAGTTTCCAGAATTCAAAATTTAAAAGCCTGGAAATAAAATCTGCCCTCTGTTTCTTATTTTAAGGTGAGTAAATTCTTTTTTTAAAACCAGTTTTAAACCTGTTCTTATGATTGATACATGTGATGAATATGTTGTGATATGGTTGCATAAATGTTATATCTGGAATATGGATTAAACTGCTATATGTGTAGGATGATCTTCCTTTGATATTTGCATTTATAGACTACAGAAAAATGTTCTCTGTCCCCTGTTTTAAACTAGTAAACTAACTTTATTATTTATTTTAAAACCCGATCATTCTTAACTCTTATGCCTGTGCTGCTGATGGTTTGGAATTATGTTTATACAGATGAAAATGTATTGTATGTATATATAAAAAGAGATATAGGCATGCATGTTTAAATACAGGTACATATATATAACTCTGTTAAAAACATATAGTCTTTAAACAAATTCGAAATTAAATTTCTCTTCTTCAAATCTTTTATAGTATATGATCTCTGAATGAAATGTGTTAGCATTACCCAGAATTCACTTTTAAAAATAATTTCAAGTAATTATATTTAGCAATTAATTCTAAAAATAAGGTATCACAGTGATAACTAATATTGGTCAGAAATCAAATGATTTAAACTCACGTTTTGATTCTATAATCTGATTAGTGTTTGTAAGTGACGAATTTAGAAAAAGAAATCATGATTTTTAAGATGGGGATGATCGAGATTTTTCGAGTTGAACTGAAAACTTATTTCAGTCAATATCTGACGAACGAGGACGATCTATGGGTCGAGATTAATGCTGGAGATGGTCGGGGGTCTTGTGATCATCGGAAAAATACTAATTGGATTTATTAATGATCGAGGTGGCGAAACGATGATAAACTAGGGTTTATTTTGTAATTGAGTCGTCGTTGAGGACGAGGTGAATGGTGGCATCAGTGGCTCGATGTTCACGATCGCGATGGGGGGAAAATGTTCGTTGGTGATCGAGGCGATGTTTCAGTGAGGTCGGAGGGCTTCTCGAGGCGGAGTTCGTCGACGATGGGGGGAATTTCCGACATTGGTGCTTCCAGTTTTGATCGAGAATGGTCGAATTTCGATTCGTGATTGGATATTGAATCTGGGTTCACGTGAGTATTGGAGTGGGTAGGAGTGGTTGTCGAGAGTCGTCGCTACGATCTCCGGTGGTCGAAGTTGGTGGTGCACGTGCACGTGCACGTTGTTTAGTTCTGGTGTGCTGTGGGTAGCATTGGGGAAGACGAGGTCACTCGAGTTGGGAACGCGTTTTCATCGTGTTCGACTCGAAGTAGATACGTAGGCGAGTGACTCGAAGCTAGCTCGGGGAAGATTGTTGTTGGCTCAGGGTTTCATTCGTTTGGGCTCGGGTCGATTTTCTTGTTCCAGGATTTAGTTTTTTTAAAACATTTACAGGTTTTTAAATTTAAATAAAACAGAATCCAGATTTATATAAAGCATAGGAAATTAAAGTTTAAAAGTAGAGAAAATATTTAACAAGTTTTCAAAGATTTTAAATGTTAAATTTGAATGTTTAAATTGTTTTGTTTAGAGTAAATTTTATATTTTCAATTAAAATTGATTCCTAAATGTTTTTCTAATGAAGTTTAATGATAGAAATTAATATGTAATTTAGATGAAAAGTTTATCTTTAAAGATTGAATTTTATTAAGGAAATAAATAAATAAATGGAATTAAAGCTTAATTATTATTTGTAATTAAGGATAATTACTTAATGAAGTAATTAGTGGATGGATTAATTAAAGATTAAGTGATTAATTAATTAATGTAATTAATGTTAGGTTAATTAATTAGTCTAATTAATTAAAGATAAATCACTTATTGATTAATTGAATATAATTACTTAGTCAAGTAATTAATGGATAATTACTGAATATAATTAAGAAAAGAGAAATTACTTATGGAAGTAATTAAATGGAAGTGATTAAGAGTTAATCACTTGATGTTATTAATTAGAGGATAATTAATATAATTGAATTGAAGATAATTAATTAAAGAGTAAGTAATTAATTAAAGGATTAAGGTTAATTAATTAAGGTAATTAATTAAGGAAGTAATTAAGGATCATTAATTTATATAATAAATAATGTAATTAAGGATTGATTAATTAAGATTAATTAATCAATAATAACTGATTAAAGAGTAGTAAAATTAATATAATTAATTAAGGAGTTAATTAATTAAGGTAAGTAATTACAAGATGGTTAATTACTGTTTAAGATTAATTAAGGTTAATTAATGAATGTAGTTAATTAAAGATTAATTAATTAAAGGTTAATTAATTAATAAAGTTATTAGAGGATTATTAATATAATTAATGGAATTAATCAAGGTTGATTAATAAAAGTAATTAATTTAAATATGATTAATTAATTATAATTAATTGAGGATTAATATAATTAATTATAGTTAATAAATAAATGAAGGTTCATTAATTATTGTAATTAATGATAGTAATTAAAGGTTAATTACTGTATATGGTTAAGGATAATTACTTGATGTAATTAAAGATAATTAATCAAAGGAGATTAATTAAGGAAGATCATTTAGATGTTTAATTAATTAATTTTTAATTAACTAATGATAGTAGTAGGATTAAGATAATCCAAGTGATTAAGAATAGTAATTAATTTAATTAAAGGTTAATTAAATTGATTAAGAGTTAATCAATTCTGTTAAGGATGATTGGTTAATATTGATTAACTAACATTGGATGATTGATTAATATTGGGTGATTGGTTGATATTGGATGATTTGGATATCTCTGATATGTGATATGTGTCGCTTTGTGAGATGAATGTTGATATGAATTATCTATTGTGATAATGTTATTTATCTATCTGTTTATATCATTCAGAATATAAGTTTAAATGTTTAAACCTTTAAACAATTTGGCCTTAAAAGATACGTTTTGGATTTCGATGAGACCGGGATCGGGTTTCCGTATACCGGAATTCCAGGTCTGGAGACCCGAATACCACATCGATCCAAATTAACGATAGGTCGTGAATCTCAAGTGAAGATGAAGATTTAGAGTGCAAGGGTTATTGTCGTTAACTCTGAGGGTGATTCCAAAACGAGTGTAACGAGATAATGCCTTCGGTTTCGTTCGAACCCGGAACGAACTTGTATGGATTGAATGCTTTCAGCACATCGTCAGGCGGACGATGAGCATTCTAAGTGATATGTTCTGATTAAAGGTAATCGTAACCTCAAGCCTCATCAACCGGGAATGGCTAAAACAGGGGAGGTGCAGCAAGGCTTCGTGGGTAGCACCCACTGAGAGCAAGATAGATCCCTGTCTAGAGGTCCCTTTTCTTTTATTCGGCTTAGTGTGTGGTTGGTCGCGCCAACTACGGGATTGTCTTGTTCGGAATTATCCAGTAAGGAATGGTTCCGGCTTTGTGTTGCAGAGGAGCGGGCGTACTCCTCGGTACGGTGATCTAGGCCACGTACTGTGACGGGCGGAACCCCAGTAGCCCTGCCATTGTATGGAATCCAAACTCCAATAAGTGCCGTACGTATTAGTTGTGCCCAACTATGTTGGAATGTGAGATGTAAGCATTTCAGCTATTTCTGTAATTTACTTGAAAACCCTAGACCCTATTATAATAAAAGCAGATTTCCTATCAAATGTTTTGGTTAGCGTAAGGTAAAAACTTACCCATGTTTATTTGTGGGGAGTCTTACGTGATACCTTTTCTTTCTAAAGGTTTTGAAGTTAAGCAAGTTTAACCTGTTACTCACACCAGACCCATGTCTGACCCAAGTTGTTTATTTCTGTTTTATAAACTCTTGGGTACTCAAATTTTTACGAGTAGCCAAGGGATTCAGGTTTAGCTTTGACGAATATTCTGGAGGAGCAATGGAGCAGGAGGCTTCGGCGTTCGTAGATATAGTAGTTCCGCTGTGTCTGTATCTCTGTAGTGTATTGAGTTGTAATGTCTAGACAGATGTTTATAACTGTCTAGTATGTGTTGTATAGTTGTGTAAACTCTGATATGTGTTGTATACTATGTAATAGTTTGTGTTATTAATATAATTTATTCGTTCCGCTGTGTGAGATTCTGACGTTGTTTCTTTTCTCTTCTCTTCTTTTCTCTTTCTATCCCTTTCTTTCTTCATAATGATCCGACTTTCGGGGCATAGGAAGTCGGGTCGTCACAAAAAACTTACCCATGTTTATTTGTGGGGAGTCTTACGTGATACCTTTGTTTTCAAATGGTTTTGAAGTTAAGCAATTTTAACCGTTTACTCACACCAGACCCATGTCTGACCCAAGTGTTTATTTCTGTTTTATAAACTCTTGGGTACTCAAATTTTTTACAAGTAGCCAAGGGATTCAGGTTTGCTTTGACGAATCTATGGAGGAGCAATGGAGCAGAAGGCTTCAGCGTTTAGATATCTGTATTTCCGCTGTGTTGATCTCTAAGTCATTGTTGAGATGTATTGTGAGTTGTAATAACTAGACAGGTGTTTATAACTGTCTAGTATGTGTTGTATAAGCTGTGTAACTCTGATAGTCATTGTATATGATACAATGTAATATCTTATTTGATTAATATAATTTATTCGTTCCGCTGTTTAGATTCTGATGTGTTTCTTTCTTTCTTCTCTATCTTTTCTCTTTTCTATCTCTTTCTTTCTTCAAAACAATGCGACTTTCTGGGCTATGGAAGTCGGGTTGTTTCAGCTACGGAAAGTGCTTTTTAAGCTATATTGATCAAAACGACTTCTATAATTTGAAAATACAATTTTATAACTCAAATCACTTCTAAAACATTTCAAAAGTTTTTTAAATTTTATTTCATATTTTTAAACAATTTAAAATTATCATTTTTAAAGAAATCCTTTTATGGATTTCGAAATGCAAATCCACGATTTTTTCCAAAAACCTATTTTACTCATACTTCAAAATCTACTTGTTGAAATTTCAATTTTCTTTTTTAGTTGGAAAACTATGGATCTAATAGTTCGAAAAATTCTTATCTCGAAGAATTCCGAACAAAATTCCATTTTATATACTAGTTTGACTTTTGTTGCGCGAAATCGCGAACTACCGTTGCGCGACGCGCTTATTTTTGAATAAATTTTCAATTTCCTTTCAAACTTCGCCAGAAAACTTTCATATATTTATAAAGCATTTCAAACTCATTTTTATAATTTTTTAAAGAGGTTTAACTATCCATATACACCAATTAATTAAAGTAGAGGAAAGTGATTTGCTTTATGTTTATTGACGTGTATTTCCGTGACTTGCATATATATTCAACAACAACATTAAATAACCAAACTTGATGATACAAGCATATTAAACATCCATTGCAAACATCATATCATCATCCAAGAATATAATATAAGTAAGAGTTTCTCACCTTAGATTCGAATGATCTAACTTTAAATCGGCTATAGCTCCACTACTGTCGCACCAGAGCTTATGGAATCGATCTTAAGACCCCTAGATCATCATGGCAAAGCTTTAAAATGATGGAAGGACTAAACCATGGTAGTGATGGTTGATGGCCATGGTCTTTTAAGGTGGAGAGGAGGAGATTTGTCTTCATTTGAAGTGGATTTGATAACATATACATGTGCATATAAATTTACTAACACTTTGCCACAACTTTTACTTTTTATTTTATTTAGAGGATGAGGCCACTAAAGAGGCCATTAGAACATGAAAATAAGAGGAAGAAGAAGATGGAAAGTTGTATGAAAATGTGAATAAATATACACATCTATTTATAGCCAAAATTTTGCAAAATATCCTACTTCACCTTCCTTCCATCACCCATGTGTATCACTATACCTCAATCATTTCCCATCATATTCTACACGTTTCCCCCTTCCTCCATGTGTTATGATGATGGTATGTCCTTGTGTTGAATTATACTTACTTAAAGATGAAGTTTGATTAGATGTTTGTCACATATATGTATGTAAGTATGTTGCATGTATATATATGTTATATATGTCACCATTCTCATCATGTAGCCACCACCCTACCTCCCTCCTACACCTCCTAGGATGGCCTAAGGTCACTTAATGCATAGACAAGGCCATGTGCCATGTACTTGATAGACTTATGTATGCTTAAATGAGAAGAAAATGGAATATCTTACATATTTTTAACTTTATACATATATAATGTATAAATGTGTTTGTATACATATATGTATATTTAAGGGTGTGTAATTATGTGTTATATATGTGTACATGACATATAAACAATGTTGCATTAACTCCGAACAACTTTCGTTTGATAAACAGTTGTCAATCGGAGAACCGATTCCCGGTAACATTTTCACTTATACATTAAATAACATATATATAAATAAACTTTAAAAATAAATTTCTAATCATTTTAATTAAATAAAATGATCATATTTGAATTATAAACCATATAAATTAATATTAACAATTATTTACAATAATTGCTATTATATCGATAAAGCGATACCGATTTTTCTTATCTTTTCAAATCAAGTACATATCTTCGTAAATTATTACAAATGATTTATTATCACTTTATAACTATTAAAAATGAATTATCATCATTTAAAATAATTATTTAATAATTAAAATAATTATTAAATCATTAAATCTCAATTTAAATTCATAAATCTATATTTAAATATGATGCCATTATTGGTGATGACATAAATACATTTAATTTTCAAAAATAAAATAATTAATTTTATTTCATATTCTTGTTCAATTATAAAAATTAAGTGTATGTATCCAGCTCCATGCGCGAGTTTTACGGTTATAGAGCTGGTTGTCGATAAAACAGTTTTTGGCCATTTTATCGATCTAAATCCTAAGGAAAATATTTTTGTAAATAATTATTCAAAATAAGATTACTATTATTTATTATCACTCAAAAAATATAATTTGTACTATTAAACTTTTATTTGAATAAATTTAAAAATAAATATAATTTATCAAAGTGATAAATTTGATGGGTCGTTACAAACTTCCCCCTTAAAAGAATTCCATTCCCAAAATTACTCAAAATAAAAACCCAAAGGTTTTGCCCAAAATATTTATTTTTAAACTTACACTCGTACGATGTACATTTTGATTATGAGTACACAATATCTGATTCAATCTTTTATTCGAATTCACTACTTTACTTCCGAACTAGCATTGATCCCCCGATCCTTTAGTGCGGACTTTGACCAGGCTTTTCGGTCAGAATTTTAGTTTTTCTTGCATAGATCTCAACTATGATAGAAACTCAAGTATCCAACCCGAAACTCTCATTAATTTTCGTCATCAAGAATCGAGTGATATATCATTTTTCATATAAGTGTCAAACACGTCAAAGTTCTACACTCAAATCTTAGACTAAATCGTGCAATGAAATAATCCACATACTTCATATGAATTTAATAATCTTTCAAAAAATTTAATGAAAACATTTCATAAAACTTTCATTCTTTATTCAAACTTTTATAAAGATACTTCTTTATACATAACCATTTTAAATTTTAATTTCCAAATATTTCTACTTAAAAACATAATTCTTTTCAAAAGATAAATATCTTTTTATTATAACACATCTCTAAACATGTAACGACCTGCCAATTTATCACTCTGATAAATTATATTTATTTTTTGGTAAAAGGTCGACAATACAAATAATATTTTTTAGTGATAATAAGTAATAGTAATTTTATTTTGAATAATATTTACAAAAATATTTTCCTCGAAATCTAAATCAATAAAATGGCTGAGAACTGTTTTATCAATAACCAGCTCTATAATCATGAACGTCGCGCATGGAGCTGGATATATACACTTATTTCTATAATTGAACAATAATATGAAATAAAATTTATTTATTTATTTTTGGAAATTAAAAGTGTGTATGACATCCTTAACGATGCCCTTATATTTAATATATTGATTTATGATCTTAAATAGAGATTTAATGATTTAATAATTATTTTAAAATGATAGTAATTCATTTTTAATAGTTATAAAGTGATAATCAATAATTTATAATAATTTTATAAAGAAATATATAATCAGTTTGAAGATATAACAAAATTAACATGCTTTATCAGTATAATAGCGATTTTGTAAATAATTTTTAATATGGATTTATATGGTTTTATAATTCAAATATGATCATTTTAATTCACCTAAAATGATAAGAAATGTTTTTCAATTTTTTTAAAAATATATGTACGTTAAAGTATAAATGAAAATGTAACAGGGAATCGGTTCTCCGATTGGCAACGGTTTATTAAACGAAAGTTGTTTAGAATCAATGCAACGTTGTTTCTATGTCATGTACACATATATACCACATAAATGCACACCCTAACATACAAATAAACATATACATGTATACATTTACACTTATACACATATATATATATATATGTGTATATATATATATATTATAAAATATATAATATATTTTAAGAAAGCTTCCTCCTTAAGCTTAAATAAGTCAACATATGCATACATGAGTGGATGGAAGTGATGTGCACATGGGGGAGGGGCTTTGGCCGTATATTTTAAAGGAGAGGTGTGTTGGAGAAGCATGGAAAAAGTGGTGTATGCATACCTTCCTTTACACTCTTCTTTTTTCTATAAATACCCACCCATATCCTTCTTCATTCTTCACAAATTCATTCTTCTTCTTCACCATTCTTGAGCTTCTTAATGCTCTCTAATGGCTTCTCCTCTTTAAGAGAGGAAGGAGGGTTAAAAATAGTGGAGTGCTTAAGCACCAATCCGTTAATTACTCTCTAGCCTCTTCTTAACCTGCTTCTTTCTCTTCTCTTCTTTAATGGAACTTGGACATGAGTGATGGTGTTTGGGTGGTGGAGGCCTAGTGTTTTGGAGGTGATGGGAGCATGGGCCGTGACCAAGGAGGAGGTAGAATTGGTGGCCAAGCACTTTGAAAGTGGTTGAGTTGTTTAGTGGTGTATTGGTGAAGTTTAGTAATGATTTAGATAAAGTGTTGTGGTGACTTGAATGTTGGTAGGAAGTTTGGTTTGATTATGGTGAGTACTTATTATTTATTAAATAGTAAATAATATCTATAACTATTTTTATGTATGATAATATGACCATTTAATCTCTTAATGATTTTATATGAATGGTTGATAACTGAATGATTATATGGTTAATTATATAGATGTTGATATAGTTGATAACTTTGTTGTGATAAATTATGAGAAATCATAATAAAACAGTTAATTAATAGAAATGAATGCATATAATATGTGCATGGAGTTTATTTAGCCTCTTAATGGTTTTGAAAATATAAAGGTTGAAAATGAATATTATAATAATATAATATTATGAAATGATTTAAAGTGAAAAAGAGATTTAACATGGAAAAATATTGGTTTAAATGTTTGAAAATGATTTATAAATATTTTATAAACATATGAAAGTGTTTTGGTGAAGTTTGAAAGGTAAATGAAAATTTTGTCAAAAACAGGCGCGTCGCGCAATAGCAGTTCGCGATTTCACGCAATAAAAGTCATAGAAGTGTATAGAATGAAATTTAGCTCGGAATTCCTCGAGATAAGAATTTTTGAACTATTATATTTATAGTTTTCCAAAAAGGAAAGTAAATCGAGATTTTGATAAGTAGATTTTGAAATATGAGTAAAACAAGTTTTTGGTAAAATTGCGGTTTTGTAGTTCGAAATCCATAAAAGGATTTCTTTGAAAATGGTATTTTAAAACTGTTTAAAAATGTGGAATAAAGCTTATAAATCGTTTAAAATATTTTAAAGTGATTTGAGTAATAAAAATGGATTTCCAAATAATAAAAAGTTTTTGTGATCAATATAGCTTAAAAATCACTTTCGTAGCACTTTTCCGTAGTACTTTTCTATAACTTTTGAAATATAGTTTTAAACTTAACGATTCTTTTTCAAATCTTTTGAAAATGTTTTCAAATGATTAATAAAGTATTTTAAAGGTAATTTGAAGGATTTATGAAATGATTAAAAGGTAAATGAATTAGAGTCGATCAAATAACTTGACCGCCTTTTGGGTGTTAGAGAGATAGTGTCTAGGCTTGGTTTTGGAAAACAAGTTTCCTACTCTCTCTCTCTCTCTTTGGCTATCCGGGCTGGCCTGACCGATGGGATAGTAAGTTTGGTTTACTCAGATCAAAATTTCCCAAAGTATAAAGATAAAATTTTCCAAATTTAAATAACTTGGTTTGCATAGAAATGATTTGGAAATGTTTTCTTAAATAAAAGGTGAAATGATTTGGAAATGTTTTCCTAAATAAAAGGTGAAATGATTTGGAAATTCTTTCCTAAATAAAAGGTAGAAGGATTTGGAATTCTTTCAAGGTAAAAATGGTTTTATTAACCAAATCATCTAATAAATGAGGCTTAATGATTCCATATACTTTGAAAAAGAGGAAGAAATAATTTAATGAATATATCTATGAGAGATATATATGAATGAATAAAAAGATGAATTAAATTGATTGATGATTGATAATCACATATGAACTTAACATCTTTAATCGATGATTGGTTTGGAGGAACCAGGGTTAGATCCGAGTACTTTCAGGTTTAGTTGAAGACACTTGGAGTTTCCAAAGGAGAGCTGGAGATCTTCATCTACATATGGACGTATTCTATTATCCGCTGCATATACTGCATTTGTTCTGTTTGGTTGTCAGTATTTGTAAGGACAGGGGGTTATAACTATCCAGGCTGAATCTAGGTTAGACTCTGGTTTTGTATTAAAAATTTATATGTTGAAATACATATGTTATTCCATTCGTGTGAAATTCCGTTCTATCTTTATTTTCTTTTTCCTCTAACAATCGGACTTACCAGCACTTGGATTTGCGGCACATTAACACCGAGGGTGTATTATTGTCGATTTTTTAGGGTCAAAAATCTCGATCGTTACAAAACATATCTTAATAGTTTCTAAAAGGGGGAATTAATTTAAAGGACAAAAATTTGTATATCTTTAGCCTCAAGGACACGACCTCAATATTTTAACCACAAGGACAACATTCTCCTAAAAATTAATCATAAGGACAAACATTCTTTCAAAATTATTCATAAGGACAAACATTATTTCAAAACTGCTACCGAACTAAAAAATGATACCTAAAAACTGCTACCGATAACTACAAACTGATACCTAAAAACTGTTATTAATAACTAAAAACTAATACTTAAAGAAAGTTGTCCTTTAGGCAAAAATACTGAAGGTCTGTCCTTGAGGCTAAAATGCTGAGAAATTTTGTCCTTGACAATAATTTCCTGTTTCTAAAAAAATCATTTTCAGAATAATTCATTAAATTGATAAATCACCATAAACTTTCTTTAACCAATATCAAATGTGAAAACTTTCTTTATTAGTTAAACCTTTCTTTATCAATTAACACTCATTTATTAATTAAAACTTCCTTTAAATATATGTGTATACTTATATATATATATATATATATATATTCTGTTTACTTATACCAGTTTTAATATTTAAAAAGTATTTATATACTTATTCAAATGTTATGTATATTTTAACAAAAAAATTACTACCTTTAAAATATAATCAAAGAGATTAAAATAGTTACTACCAAAACATTATTATAATGAACTTCTCTTTTTATAACATGTTAATTATAATATTTTCTATCTTTTTTATAAAAGGCTCTAATACTTATTATTATCTTTAAAATCTCATTATTAAAGATCTAAATATACCCATAAGATTTCTTTCAAAGTGTCATTCAAGGGTTTAAAAACAAATGTTGCTAAAACATCATTTACTACAAACCTAAAACCATTTCATTAATAACTTTAAATATTTATTTTAAAGATCAAAGCATACTCATGCTCATCAATTAAGATAATACACTTTGATAAAAACTGACAACCATTAATTAATTTATCAACTAATGATTCACATTATCCTTTTAAACTTTAGAAAATTATATCTGTCGAGTAATTAAAAAATTATACCAAGGAACTGGGTACCACCAACAATATAGCATATTTTCTTAACAAGAAGGGAAATACTTAAGAGAAGCATTTACCATCTGAACACATCTCCTGCCCATTTTTAGTTACTTTCAAGCCACTCGAATCAATTCATCATAAGATAGTTTTTCTTTTTCAAATCCCATTTTAGAAATAATATTATTATTACTCCTTTTCAAAAATCATTCCTTTCAAAAATACCGGAATTTAAATTCTCAAAAATTCCTTTATAAAGCATGTTTTATAAATCCATTTTATAAAATCACTTATATAAAACATATTCATAAGATTTATTTTTCTTAAATAAATTCCTTTAATCTTAAACCAACATTCTTATTTATCGAATATCCCATAGTCAAATTGTGAAACTAAATTCACGAGGTGTTCGTACTTAAACTTTTAAATTAAACAACCCATCACTTAGTGATAATAACCGAGTATTATCCTTTCCTTAATCAAATAATCTATAATACTTGGAAAATATTCTTCATATTCAAAATATTATCATACGTAAAATTATTTCGTTTAAAAATTTTCAAAACCAAAATCATTTATATATATCATTAACAAATGCGCGC
Source organism: Allium fistulosum (assembly GCA_030737815.1). Taxonomy (NCBI): domain Eukaryota; kingdom Viridiplantae; phylum Streptophyta; class Magnoliopsida; order Asparagales; family Amaryllidaceae; genus Allium; species Allium fistulosum. Next base: position 861,661,324 of record CM060907.1, read on the forward strand.
TCATATATAATACTCTCAAACTCATTCTCGAGTGTTACTAACCCTGTCTCTAATGGATTACTTATCCTATGGTATTACTCAACCTATCTCTGATGAGACTACCCCACCAAAACCAAGATTATCACTTAACCTTGCACTCTAATACCCATTTTCCGTACCCTTTGAGTTGACAATAAACCGCACATGGCTAACTCAAATTAAATGAAAAGGCGGACAGTTAAGGGTAAGAAAGAAAATAAAGACATAATAGAATCTCACACGAATGGAATAACATATATATATTTCAACATAACCTTTACAACGGAAATTAAAATACATTTATCAGAGTTAAACATGGACAATTATAACATTCTGTCCTTACAAATGCGGAAAACAATATTACACGAGTGTGGTGAAAACATATAACAATCTTTAAAAGAATCTTCTAACTCCATGCTTCGAGCTCCATCCATATTTCTTTTATCTAAACCTTACTACTAGGCTTCCCAGGAAAATTAGGGCACCCAGAGTTTAAGGGAAAGGAAAATAAATCCGTGTCAGCCATGGGACTAGTGTGAGAACTCAAAAATATGCATTTTGAAAACAAAAAGGTAACTTATAAGTCCATGCTGCACATAAACACGGAACAGGTTTTACCTTATGATAACTAAATATTTATTACATAAAAATATGGGATATTATTTTTAATGACATTCTTTGAAAAAATTTGCAAGTAAACTTATGAATCTTAGCCGAAATTGTTACACTGATTAGATTTCAACATACTAGCCACAAACGTAGGTTCTACAAACAAAATGGCATGCACTTATTGGAGAATGTATTTCCATACAAATGACCAGGTCAAGGGACTGCCTTCCGGTAGTACATCTCTAGAGGAATGTACCGAGGCCCATCTTATGGTCCTCTACCAACACAAGACTGACCAACCTCTTCCTAGATAGTACCGAATATGTCATCACCTCGGTCGTTACCGACCTATCCGAGAGCTCTCCTCACATACACCACATTAATTTAGTACTTGACGTCATAGCAGGAATACATATATCTAGAAGGGGATGATCATACCCTAATGGTTGTGAACCATTGCATCTACCATGTTTCGGCCATTTTCGGGTGTGAGGCTTGAGGTAATGATTACCTTTCACATAGAAAATCATCTTTCCTCTTTGAATGCCACATTGTCATTCCATAATCACACAACTGATTTTTATAAACGTAAAACTCCTTAGCTCGTACGTCTCAGGAAAGGGTGTTAAGCTAAGAGAAGTTGCCTTCTCCGCCACCAAATAGATAATGCGTTTATTAAGATCATTTTATGTAATTAGAAATGCAACATCAGACATTCATCTATACAATTTGTCCTAGAACATGACAAACTGAAGGTACTCTCCTACCACATCTTGTTGAGAGTTACCCATAGGATTAGTCACGATTAGTCCTTGCAATGGATATTTCATAACGAATAGATTAATGCTACTATATGTATATTGGGAGTTTATCACCAAATGATCAACAAAAAGTCCTTCATTTTGAAAATCCATATCATATCCATGTCTTCAATTCGAATACGTAAATTGGTTTGAAGTGGTATTCGGATAAAAATTGCCCAAATCCGACCTCGATTCTTACGATCCAATCATCGATAAAAAAGATGTTTCGTGAATAGGAAATCATTCTTAAATTGATTAAGTTCTTTTTATCATAATATCTTTTGGAGATATATATTTCTAAAACACTCTTTCCAATATATACAGAATCATTAAACCTCTCTTATCAAATCGTTTGATTACTTTAAACCCCATTTGAACTGGGAATAAATTAGAAATCATTTCAATTTTCCCTTAGGAAAACATTTTCAAATTGTTAACGTTAAAATATGAACGCTAACACTCGGTGTGTAATAAAATTGTGAAAGCACCACCCGTGTGACGGGAATAGAGATCAAGCAGGAAAAATCGCAGAAATGCAGTAAAAGACAGCAATTTATAGTGGTTCGGCTTGAGATTAAGCCTACGTCCACTTTGAATCTCTTTATTACTGAATTCGGTTACAAATAGGTACAACTCTCTTATCAAAAGCAATACAATTCGATCAAAGGAAACAATCTTGACTACTAGCTCAATCTTCGTCGATGAAATTCGATGAATTCATGTTGAATGCAGGGAATAATCTCGTGAAGATTGTTGTAGTGTCTTGAATGCTTGAAGATCTTTGATTGCTGGTTGAATGGAGGCTTCGACGGAGTAATGACGCTTGGAGAAATGATTTGGCAAAAAGTCCTCGTGATGTTGGAAGTGGTGGGGTATTTATAGGAGCTGATTTGGATTCAGAAAATTCGCCTAAGTCTTAGGTCGCGTACGACCTTAGTTAAGTCGTAGGTCGCGAGCGACCTAAGCTAGGTCGCAGTCTTCTTGCGGCTTAAGAGATTAGCTGGTGAAGCAGTGCTTGGCTTTATTTGATTAAGTGGTAGGTCGCAGGCGAGTTAAGGAATGGCTGTGGGAGTTCTGAGTCGTTGAAGCCCTAGCTCGTTAGCTCCTTAGGTCGTAGGTCCCTTAGGTCGCAAATCTTTCCTGAGTCCTTAGGTCGCAAGGTCTTCTGACAGTTAGGTCGTAGACTCCCCTAGGTCGCAGAGCCTCCTTCAATATTTAGGTCGCTAAGTTTTCTGCTGTTAGGTCGCAAGCTCTTCTAGGTCGCTAATCCCTGTTAGGTCGCAAGCTCTTCTAGGTCGCTAATCCCTGTTAGGTCGCAAGCTCTTCTAGGTCGCTAATCCCTGTTAGGTCGCAAGCTCTTTAGGTCGTGCAGTTTTAGGTCGCTTGAAAATAAGAGTTAACATTTGCCCCTCGAAGTGCAGGCCTAGGTCATAGGTCGTGCGCTTCGACTCATCCTTGCTAGGTCGTGAACGACCTAAGACTTGCACTAACCCGTACACCCGTTCGCCTTCTTCTCCCAGCTTCATATAAATAGGTTAGGTCGTGCCTTTCTCCCCACCTTACTCTGAGATCCCATTGCCATTGACGAATTCTTAATTCTTCGGAGGTGAATTCATTCCAGCACAACATCAATCCATTCCTATCCGTGTATTACGTAAGTTGATCAATTTCTTCTCCTCCACAGTCGCTAATCGATCATGAATCCATATTTACCAACCCAAGTTCTAATTTCGTGTGTCGCGCTTCATTTTTTGGTTGTTTCGATCGGTTTTTCGATCGTTGTCTGATGTATTGCCTGATTCACGATCGCACGGAAGTTTTCACAATGGATCGGTGGGATTTCCAATCGATTTGCTGAATGACTCGGAGGTATATGGATGATTTCCAGTCGATTTGCTGGATGACTCGAAGATGAAATGAGGAAGATATCGAATTCTCTTATAATGGCGGTATTGGGTTATCGGATCCAATTTGGTGTTGCTTGGAGAGGAAGTCAGCGACCTACCAGATTTGGACGACCTAAGAGTTAGGTCGTGCTGGAATGCTTGGCGACCTAAACCTTTGCGATCCAAAAATATTCGCGACCTAAAGAGTCTTCGACCTAAGCCAAGTCGTGCGTGACCTAGGACTTTGAGAAAATTGCACCGCTTTGATTCATTCAGTTACACTGCGCGACCTAAAAATGCTACGACTTATGATAGGTCGCAGAACGACCTAGGACTTGAACCACCTTTGCACTGCCTTGAACATTTTGACTCAAACAGTATGACCTAAAAATGCTACGACTTATGATAGGTCGCAGAACGACCTAGGACTTAGAGAAATTTACACAGAAGTTGACTGAATTTTTTGAATTTGAACTGTGTTGCATTTTCTTTCAAACTGTCTTGACTTTAATGCCAGCAACCTGCCTAAATACAACACTTGCAGAAAAACGGGACAAATATACTGCTATTGATTGCCCACATCAAATAACAGATTAGTTGTCAAAGAAAATCAAACTTAAATGAACTTCGTGAGTGAAATGCTGTGAACTAACAAATCTCAGTGAAGCATTAAAGCAAAATTGAAGTGATCAACTAAAGCTGATTTATTTGCATTAACGCAACACTATTCCTGGACTTAAAATATTAAGCCCTGAAACTTTATAATTGACAAGTATTAATTAGTTCAGTTTCTTTTACATTTGCTCGTTATCGTATTAGTTTTGCACAACACTTCACTCTTTTTAGGAAACGTGCACCTTAATATTTGATCGTCCAGTTCCTTGTGTAGAATGGAATCTCAACAGGAAGACTTGGAAATAGCCGGAGAGGCTTTTCCAATTGCTACTCCACTAAACGATCCTCCGGAAAGGACTTCTACTACTCTAAGTCATAAAGTCTTCCGACAACTGTGCATCCAATTTGGCATTGCCGAAGCAGATGCTTTACTTCCTGGGCCAAGCGACACTGCTGACAGGCCGCCTCTTGGCTTCGTTGCTGTGAACCGGCAGATGTGTTCAAGTGGAGCCATTCCTCCATTTAACGATTGTCTTCGGGAACTCCTTCTTCGGCTAACTATTTCTCCCTTTCAACTACACCCTAACGGATACTCCATTCTGCTGGGATTGTGTGTGCTTTTTAGGAGAACGTTGAACCGTTTTCCCTCTTTTGATGAAATTCGCTTCTTGTGTACATTTGCAAAGAACAAGGACCATCCTTCTATCATACTTGTGAGGAGTGCTAGGAATCGCAAACTAATTCTGGACTTGCCTGAAAGTGCCCACGGATTTTTGACTCAATTCTTTTATGTTCGTTGCCCTCCGGGATTTTATGCTATTTGGAGAGTCGGGAGTGAGACTACCTCTTACCGATTCATTTTTCTAAATTTTTCACAATTCGAACCATCAAATGCTTAATTTCATTCTTTTTTCGTGCAGCACTTCCTTCTCTTCTTCGAGATACCAGCCGTAAATCGATTTTAGATACTCTGAGTGCCGTTGACGCTGAAGAGAGAAGCGCCAAATTCTTGCTGAAAGATGAATTTCTGCACCAGTTTGGCCTTTTACATCCTTCTAGATCGACTCAGATTCATGAAATTTCTAGTTCTGATGCGGAAACGTTAGCTGTTTCAGATTCCCAAGCAGAGGCCTCGAATGCCCCAGCCTCTGTAAAAGAAACTGCATCAGAAGCACCCGTCATGGAGGCTGCTTTGGTAAAATGTTCCGCATCCATTGATGTTGCAGGTTTAGTTAGCAAGTCGGCGCTTACTCCAATTACTGAGGAGGAAGAGAATACTCAAGTTCTCGAGAAATCCATTGATACAAAAGCTGAAAAAGAGAAGCCTGCTGAACTCCTGGGTGATGACACCTTTGATGGCTTGAGCGATATCATGATAACTTCTCAAGAGCTTTTTGGGGATAGCAATCAAAAAGCGTCTTCTCCTGTTTACGAGCGACGTGACTCTTCCCGCAGAAGCGACGATCCTTATAAAAGGAAATCTTACGATGATAAGGGGAAGAGTCACACTTCTGATGATTCCAGTAAACGTACCAGACTTGGTGAGAAAGACACATCTAACATCTCGGAAAAGACTACCGCTTCTGTTCCTCCTAATACATCTTCCGGTTCTCCTGCCCTTAAGGAATCTGACATCCAGACCATCATTAATAGGCCACAGTACCAAGCTGGAGATGGTCCTCCCACACTCCAGAGCCGATTTCCGAATTGGTGTCTGAAAGGAGTGCGTTTTGATTTGGACTTGGTCCCCATTGATAAGCAGGCGATGCTGAAAAATGTCGATGCCGTAAAGCTTGACATCGAAAGAATGTCTGGGTGGCAGAAGTTGGTTGACGAACTTCAAAGGGTCAACCATCTGAACCTTGAAGCGATGATGACCATGGAAAATGATAAATCTGAGTGGGACAAATGGCGTAAGCAGCATGACTCGGAGATGAAAAGCATTAGCGATGGTTATGTGAAGCTCGAAGCCGAAGTTGAAAGGCTTAAAAAAGAGCTTGCTACCTCTTCCACTTCTTATTCTCAGAAAGAGGAAATGCTTCGAAAACAAGTTTGAGACGCCCATGCTGCTCAGAGAGACATTGAGGTGAAACTTGAAGCAGAACAGCAGGTTACAAGAAAATATCGCGATGATGTCGTTCAACTTCGAGAGAAGGTCAGCTCTCAAGACTTAGAAATTGCTAGGCTACAATCCCAGTTACTGAAGGCTGAAAGAGAACGTGATGAAGTTCTCTCTGGTAAAGCCGCAGCCGAAGAATCCCACAAGGCGACCATAGCCACCGTTGACGCGACTCTGTTCGACTTTTATATGCATTGTGTCCTGGGGCGTGGGAGCCTTTCATTTTTGGGACCAGAGTATGAAGTCACCTTAGCGGAGGTATGGGAGGCAATCATTGACTTATTTGGTGGTGCTGGATATTCTAAAACAGATCTTCAAGCTACCTACTTAAGTGAGAGCGATCGCGATGCCCTTGCCAAAGGAAAAGAGCAGCTCGTCCGAGTGCGGGCCGAAGCGACGGGAGAGAAGCTTCCTGAGAAAGAAACACCCCCTATTGCTCCTGCTTATACTTCGGCTTTAGCTCATGCGGATATTGCTGGCTCTAGTTCTCATTCCACGCCTCTCTCTAAGGTTGACACAGAAACTGTAACCACCCCTACAGAGGAAGAGGCAATGAAAGACTTCCAAGCTCGGGAATTTGAGATTGATCTCGCTAAACCGGCTTCTCCAGGTAACTTTGACGATTCACAGTCTTCTTTTTTCTCGGAGAATACTGATTTTAATTTCTTTTATTATACAGCAGTCGTGCCGGAAACTGCACCAAATCTTCCTTCTTCAGCTGTTGTTCCTCCTCCTTCTCAAGTTATACCTCTTCCAGCTTCTCAACCAGGTTCACAGGAAGAACCAATAGCAGCCCTTCAGGGTTTAGACGAACCACTTGCTTCCGAAGAACAGAAGGCAGAAGGTCTGGAGGATAGCGAGAAGACCCCGGAGCAATCTTTTGATTATGACACAAAGCTTTCTACATTTCTTGCTCCGGGGAGTGAGTCTTCTTCCAAGAAGAAGGGGAAACGTGTGGTTTCGAAGAAAGGAAAAAAGAGTTCTTCTGCTGCTGGGGATGAGGCAGAGATTGATCCGGCTGAGTCTCTTTCTCCTTCTTCTCCGACACGGCCTACGAAGCTAATTACCAGACCGGGTAGAAACTCCAAGGGTGGGAAGAAGGGGAAATGAGTTTGATTTTTGCATTTTTTGCTTTTTGTATTGACCGGGAATTGTGCGGATACCGGTCTCCGCTTCTTTTTGTAACCTGTACAATGTAAAAATTTCTCATAGTGTTGAAATAAATAGATATTTTTCTTGTACAAATCCTTGTGTATGTAGGAATACATCTGTTTTTCATTTGAAGTATAGAGTAAACGATTCTTTTCACTTGTACAAATTTTTTGTCTGTGTTTCAAGAACGCATTTACTCCACATCTTTATTACGTGATATTGCAATGAACTTGTGGTATGTTGCTTGCATATTACTTTTATTAATGTAACTGAATTGTATAGTGTTGCCCCCATACCACAAGTATATTGTAATATTTCTTGATTTCACAAGACCGATACTCTTATTTTAGAGAATAACTTTCCACTTCTTCAGGGAAGAATTATTCTGCTTTTAATAGAGTATATCTTGTCTTTGGAGAAATCTTTATTTTCTTTTTCTTCCTGAAGAACACTTCGACTTCTGGGAATGATCACTTTTATTTGTTTGAAAGTGAATTTTCCTGCACAGTGAAATGAGCTTCTGAAGAAGGTTTTGATTTTTGTGTCCCAGTAAAGGGTTTATTTTTGGTACTTCAAGCAAGGTGAAGTACGCCTCTGAAGAGGTCTTTTGGTCTCCGAAGAGAAGCGATTTTGGTCCCCGAAGAGAAGCAGTTTTGGTCTCCGAAGAGAAGCAGTTTTGGTCTCCGAAGAGAAGCAGTTTTGGCATTTCATCTCTGGTGAAGTGGGTCTCCGAAGAGAAGCATTTTGCACTTCTACACGGGTGAAATGTGCCTCCGAAAAGGGCTTTTAGCATTTCATCACTGGCGAAGTGGGTCTCCGAAGAGAAGCATTTTGCACTTCTACACGGGTGAAATGTGCCTCCGAAAAGGGCTTTTGGCATTTCATCACTGGCGAAGTGGGTCTCCGAAGAGAAGCATTTTGCACTTCTACACGGGTGAAATGTGCCTCCGAAAAGGGCTTTTGCCTCCGAAGATGGCTTGTGCCTCCGAAGAGGGCTTGTGCCTCCGAAGAGGGCTTGTGCCTCCGAAGAGGGCTTGTGATTGCCTGGAAGTTACTTTCTCATGGTCGGAGGGGTCCATGGGACAAGCGTAAGTCGTTCGATTGGATGTTTGTTTGTACAAACGATCGCAATCGATTAACAAGGTGCCCCTTTTTTGGTAGTCCCACCGATCTTTTTGATTGAGGAAAGCTCTCCATTTATTGGCGTGCCTCGTTAGAGGGCTTTGTTGACCCTTGGGAAGGAGCATCAGTTGGTTGGTGTGCCAGGAAGGTTGCGTCTTAGGGGCAAGTAGATCCATGGGATGGACACAAGCTGCCTGATCGGATGCATCACAATCAGCCAGCGAGGGTCTTATTCCTTCTGCTTGGGAAGGTATCCCTTTAGTGGATCTACCTGCTTTCCTGTTGAGAGGCATACCTTCCTTTGGCTGCTTCCATGTTTGCCTGCTCATGTTGTATCATCATTCGCCAATCTGCGATCCTTTATCATCGTTTCCAAGCGCGTGTTCCTTTCTTTTGCAAGTAAATTGCTTTATCCGAAGAAGTAGACTTCACTGTTGAATGACTCCACAAAGTAAACGCAAGTTATTTGGTTGGATGCCTTTTTTTATATCAACGATCGCAACCAGTTAACGAGGGCTTGACCTAGTGGAGCCGTCAACTTTTTATGTGAAGTTCCTCTTGTATGGGATTCGAGTTTGAAATTTTTGTTGCTTGAAATTTGCTAAATGATTTGTAAGGCTCGCTTAGCTTTGCGATGGGTGAGCTTTGCTTTAATGACCTGCAGTATTAGATCGATATTTTAGCAATACATTTAGAGTATTTACACATTGAAATATAACAGGCATTTTATAACAGAAAACACAATGCATAGTTTTTCATTATTGAGTCACGCTGATTTCTCAGCGGTTTACAATGCAGAAGTTACACATCTATCATTATCTTTACAAATTCAAGCAATGCTGTTAAGTAAAAATGAATGCTAGTTATTGTTGTTTCAGAATCTCCAAGCTGGATTTCCATTTGTGCTTGATTCATAGCTTTTAGATTTTTATGTCAGAGAAAGTGAGAGGTGCCCCAGTCGCAGTTTTGTGGGTAATTAGTAGTCATCCCAACTTCTGCTTGCTGGGTATGGTCCCCCTGTGACAGCATTAATAACAAGCTTTTCTGAATCTTGCACTGCAGTGTTGTTGTGAGAATCGGATTGATGGGTAGGGTGTTGTTGATCCCGAGTGGAAGAGGTTGGATCGACTCCGTTCCTTTTAACGTATTGTTGGAGTTTACCCTGCTCTAGCAATTCTTCAATCACCTTCTTTAATTCGCGACATTGGTCAGTGTCATGGCCAGGTTGATTGTGAAATTGGCAGAATTTTCCATTACGCTTTGCCCCTCTCGTCATCTCAGGCGGCTTAGGATACCTGACAACGTCCTTTGTTGCAAAAAAGATATTTCTTGGTGTATCAGTTAAAGGAGTAAAGTCCGAAGGATTAAAGCGGCGAGGTTTCTTTTCATTTCCCTGGCTTTTTCCTCCTTCATTCTCCCTTTTCTGACTTTCAGATTCTCTTTTCTTAGGTGGGACATTGTCATCATTAGTCTGGGCAGTAACCACTTTCGATGTTGCAGAAAGGCTTTCAAGGCGAATGAACTCATCGGCCTTTTTATAAAATTTATCAAGTGAGTTTGGTTCTTTCATCTTTAACCATATCCCAAATTCACTCGATTTATCAATGGCTCTCATCAAATAAGTCAGGATCATGCGTGGTTCTGCATTTTCTACTTCGGCTAAAGCTATATTGAAACGGCTCAAGAAGGATTTGATTGATTCTCCGGGTGCTTGTTCAAGATTAGACAGTGACATTATATCCTTAGCTTTTGAAGCATACAATCTGAACTGTTCTTTAAACTTTTGCGTTAAGTCGGAGAATTTATCTACAGACCGAACTGGAAGCTTTGTGAACCAAAGTAAAGCCACACCTTCTAGGTATACCGGAAAGTATCGACACTTGATCTCGTTTGATGCCCTTGCACCAGTCATATGCCAATCGTACTTGTAGAGGAAATGATTAGGGTCACTGGTTCCCCTATAGGTTTGGATAGTAGGAGGTGCAAATTTCCTTGGAAACTCCGCTCTTAGGATCCTTTCAGTAAACGGAGTTCTGCTTGGCGCAAATCCCCAGTCAGCCTCATCCTCTTCCCTTTGCATGCTCTCTTTCATGATGCGGCCAACCATTTCAGACAGGTACTCCTTATTATTCAAAGACACCTCCGGGCAAGTATTAGTTCTTCCCTCGGAATTTTGCCCGGGCATCTGCTCATGACAAGTTGGTTGCGGCATAGAACCATCAGCTTGGAAAGGTGGCATTTCAGGAAGAGTAGTTCGACGGTTTTCTGGTTGACGATTTGCCCCGAGCAGAGCAGTTAATCTATCCATCATCAAAGCGTTTTGAGTTTCAATTTGTTGGTATAATCCAGAAACTGCGTCATCCAATTCAGCCCTGGTGACCCCAACGGTTGGAGTTGCTTGGTCTGTTATTGGGGAAGCGGAAGTTTCTCCGTGAGCGTTTCCGGATCTGATAGGTCTACCTCTTCTTCCAGGAGCCATTATTTCAGATCTGGTTTTTAAAGAGAGGTCCTTTTTATGAATCTTTGCGAAGCAACGGTGGATGATCGCCTGAGTTCAATTCTCAGTGAAAGCACCAAAATGTTAACGTTAAAATATGAACGCTAACACTCGGTGTGTAATAAAATTGTGAAAGCACCACCCGTGTGACGGGAATAGAGATCAAGCAGGAAAAATCGCAGAAATGCAGTAAAAGACAGCAATTTATAGTGGTTCGGCTTGAGATTAAGCCTACGTCCACTTTGAATCTCTTTATTACTGAATTCGGTTACAAATAGGTACAACTCTCTTATCAAAAGCAATACAATTCGATCAAAGGAAACAATCTTGACTACTAGCTCAATCTTCGTCGATGAAATTCGATGAATTCATGTTGAATGCAGGGAATAATCTCGTGAAGATTGTTGTAGTGTCTTGAATGCTTGAAGATCTTTGATTGCTGGTTGAATGGAGGCTTCGACGGAGTAATGACGCTTGGAGAAATGATTTGGCAAAAAGTCCTCGTGATATTGGAAGTGGTGGGGTATTTATAGGAGCTGATTTGGATTCAGAAAATTCGCCTAAGTCTTAGGTCGCGTACGACCTTAGTTAAGTCGTAGGTCGCGAGCGACCTAAGCTAGGTCGCAGTCTTCTTGCGGCTTAAGAGATTAGCTGGTGAAGCAGTGCTTGGCTTTATTTGATTAAGTGGTAGGTCGCAGGCGAGTTAAGGAATGGCTGTGGGAGTTCTGAGTCGTTGAAGCCCTAGCTCGTTAGCTCCTTAGGTCGTAGGTCCCTTAGGTCGCAAATCTTTCCTGAGTCCTTAGGTCGCAAGGTCTTCTGACAGTTAGGTCGTAGACTCCCCTAGGTCGCAGAGCCTCCTTCAATATTTAGGTCGCGACATTCTTTAGGTCGCTAAGTTTTCTGCTGTTAGGTCGCAAGCTCTTCTAGGTCGCTAATCCCTGTTAGGTCGCAAGCTCTTCTAGGTCGCTAATCCCTGTTAGGTCGCAAGCTCTTCTAGGTCGCTAATCCCTGTTAGGTCGCAAGCTCTTCTAGGTCGCTAATCCCTGTTAGGTCGCAAGCTCTTTAGGTCGTGCAGTTTTAGGTCGCTTGAAAATAAGAGTTAACACAAATTATTTCATTTGAATTTTAACAAAGGTTTCTTAATTCAAAACTCATAATTTTGTTTGCTTAAAACCATGTTATCTAGGATGTTAATCCAAAACCAGTAAATATTAAGTGAGCAGAATCTATAGGAATCATCTAATTCTACTCAATATCAATTCCCGTATTCAACAAATACTATAGGCGGAATAACGACGAGATCACCTTTTAAATTCCATGAATAGTACAAGTTACCTCTTCGGGCTTTAACACCAAGTATAAGAAGATCATCTCTATACAATCAAAGTTGTGTTTAATTTAAATTTGGAATTTTTAATCTTTTTGTACTTAACTCATTACCGACATTTTGACCTTATATTTCCCTTGTCCAGGGAAGAGGTCAGGTGAGCCAGGGCACTGGTTACTCCTGGACATATTCTTTGTTTAAGCACTTTACATCTGGATCTCACGAATAGAAAAATCCAGTCTACTCGTCGGCTTTAGAGCCAAGATAAAATCACTTTGTTCGTAATGGCTTTTCTTTAAATCGTTAATTTAACCTCTTTTAAATAAGCTTATAAAAACCCTAAATCATTATTAAAACACTCAATTATCCATTTGAAAACATTTATAAAATATGTGGAAAAGAATCGTTAAGTTAAAACTAAAATTTAAAAGTTACAAAAAAGTGCTATGGAAAAGTGTTGCGGAAAGTGCTTTTTAAGCTATATTGATCAAAACGACTTTTATCATTTGAAAATTCATTTTTATAACTCAAATCACTTTTAAAACATTTATAAATATTTTTAGAATTTATTTCTTATTTTTTTTAAAAAAAATATCATTTTCAAAGAAATCATTTTATGGATTCCGAACTACAAAACCGCGATTCTATCCAAAAAATTGTTTTACTCATACTTCAAAATCTACTAGTCGAAATCTTGATTTTCTTTCTCCGTTGGAAAACTATGGATATAATAGTTCGGAAAATTCTTATTTCAAAGATTTCGGAGCTAAATTCTATTTTATATACTCGTTTGACTTTTATGGCGTGAAATCACGAATTGTCATTACGCGACGCGCTTATATTTGACTAAATTTTCAGTTACTTTTCAAACTTCACCAAAACACTTTAATATGTTTATAAAATATTTAAAACTCGTTTTTAAACCTTTTTAAAGAGGTTTAACTTCCCATATATATCAATTTATTAAAATAGAGGAAAGTGATTTCCTTTGTGCTTATCGACATGTATTTCCGTGACTTGCATATATATTCAAAAACAACATTAAACAACCACACTTGATGATTAAAGCATATTAAACATCCATTGCAAACATCATATCATCATCCAAGAATATAATATAAGTAAGAGTTTCTCGCCTTAGCTTCGAACAATCCAACTTTAAATCAGCTATAACTCTGCTACCGTTTCACTGGAGCTTATGGAATCAATCCTAAGATCCCTAGATATTCACGGCCAAGCTTGGAAGGGGTGGAAGGGCTCGACATGGTGGTGATGGTTGATGGTCGTGGTCTTTTAAGGTGCAGAGGATGAGATTTGTCTTCGTTTGAAGTGGATTTGATAACATATACATGTGCATATAAATTTACTAATATTTTTCCATAACTTTTGCTTATTATTTTATTTAGAGGAGGAGGCCATTAAAGAGGCCATTAGAGCTTGAAAAAAAGATGAAGAAGATGGAAAGTTTTGTGAAAATGTGAATGAATGTATGCATGTATTTATAGTCAAAATTTTGCAAAATATCCTACATCACTTCACCTTCCTCCATCACCCATGTGCCTTACTTCACCTCCATCATTTCCTATCATATTCTACACATTGCCCCTTCCTCCATGTGTTGTGATGATGGTTTGTCCTTATGTTGACTTATACTTGCTTAAAGATGAAGTTTACTTAGATGTTTGTCACATATATGTAAGTATGTTGTATGTATATATATTATACATATCTTATATATATATATATATATATATATTCATTCTCATCATGTTGCCACCACCCTACCTCCCTCCTCCACCTCCTAACACGGTTCAAGGTCACTTTATGCATAGACAAGGCCATGTGTCATGTACTTGGTTGACTTATGTATGCTTTAATGAGAAGAAAATGGAACATCTTATATATTTTTAACTTTATATACATAATATATGTGTTATGTATACATATATAGATATATTTATATGTTAAGGTGTGTATTTATGTGTTATATATGTCTACATGACACGTAAACAATGTTGCATTGACTCCAAACAACTTCCGTTCGATCACCCGCTGCCAATCGAAGAACCGATTTCCGGTCACATTTTCACTTATACATTAAATTACGTATATGTATGTATGTATGTAAATAAAATTTGAAAATAAATTTCTAATCATTTTATATTAATTAAAATGATTGTATTTGAATTATAAAACCATATAAATTAATATTAACAATTATTTACAATAATTGTTATTATATCGATAAAGCGATACCGATTTTTCTGATCTTTTCAAATCAAATACATATCTTCGTAAATTATTACAAATGATTTATTATCACTTTATAACTATTCAAACTGAATTGTCGTCATTTAAAATAATTATATGAATAATTAAAATAATTATTAAATCATTAAATCTCTAATTCATAAATCTATATTTAAATACGATACCATTATTGGTGATGACATAAATACATTTAATTATAAAAAATAAAATAATTAATTTTATTTCATATTCTTATTCAACTATAAAAATAAGTGTATGTATCCAGCTTCGTGTGCGACGTTTTACGATTATAGAGCTGGTTATGATAAAATAGTTTGGACGTTTTATCGATTTAAATCCTGAGGAAAATATTTTTGTAAATATCTATTCAAAATAAGATTACTATTATTTATTATCACTCAAATCAATATATTTGTACTATCTTCCTTTTATTTGGATATTTTGAAAAATAAGTATAATTTTTCAAAGTGATAAATTTGCGGGTCGTTACACTTTGAGTTCATGTGTTGCTGTCACCTTTGCTTCAAAACATCCCGGGAGGTTTCTCAGAATTTTTCGAACCATCTCCAACTATGTGTATGCTTTTTCTAAAGTTTTGGATTTGAATACTATATTTTAAAACCATTCATACAACTCCTTTATATTTTCATCTTTCATCGTTACGAAATTCTTGTATTTATTGTTATATATAGCTAGATGAGATTCCTTGACTTGCGATGTACCTCAATGAGTCATCTCAAGCGTATGGCAAATTCCTACGTAGTCACACAATGAGAAACACGCTTGTATTCAATTTTATCCAAGGCACGGGTAATAGAATTCATAGCTTTAGCATTTGACCGATATAGACTAAATTCATTTGCATCCCACTCATCATTTGCTTAGGAACTTCATGGCCATCTATATTTACTGTAGTCAGACTATAACCAGTTTCAACTATATCTCATGCATCTATAGTATCTAGAAAAAAATTCATCATAGTTTTAATCTTAAGCCTAGAACCCGGCCTCAGCTCTATCCTCGAGTTGAGAATTTTCCGAACTGCACACTATAGCTCAATCTTAAACTAGAGTTTTGTAATTAAAAAGTAATTACAATATAAAAAAAGCGAAACCTTAAATTATAATATAGCTATTTAATAACAAAGAGGTCGTCCCAATTTAAACAAAGCGGTCTTCAAATAAGTTATCTCGTTTGCCTTCTTCGTTCCAAAAGTTTATCCCTTTTTTAGGGCTTCATCCTGGAAGCCTTCAATTTTGTCCTCGATTAATGAACGTTCGCCTTTATCTTCTTGTCGATTGAATTCTTCAATGCCCTGGTGATTCACGACTTTGGTTGCTCAGTGGTTCGGTGCATCTCTGATTTTAATTTGGTATGACTTTAGCTTTTCTGATTTTTGATATCGAAATCGACTTCAAGATAAATTGCCAATGGTTCCATATATTTTGAATTTTTGTTTGAATATTTCGCCTTCGATTTTGACTTTAATCGTGGCTGTTGATTTTTTTTCGATTGATTCCTTTTGGCTTATGGTATTGAGATCATTGACTTGTTCATCCCTCGTATGTATATATATGTTGACTTCGGCTTGAATTGTTCAACTTGCGGAAAAAAATATTTGTTGTTGCAAACCTATTTGGGCATGCACCTCCAACCGTGTTAATTTCTAAAATCTTTTACTGACTGATTTTGAGAAATGAAGCATATATGTATATGTATATATGTATATGTATATGTTTGAAAAAATGCTTTGGATGATGTATATTTTCTGGTCTGTTTTGTTTGTGCACTTGAAGCTTGTTGAATTTTCTGTCCTTTTGTGTTTGGTTGTGCACTTGCATGTTTTCACCTGTAGGATTGTGCATGAACTTGCTGCCTGTATGTGTATGTGCCTACTTCTTGTGTATGCTTTGAACTCTGGTGAGCTTGCCTTTTGCTATCTTTGACTGTACCTTTTTTACGTGTATGTCTTATGCATATGCATTGTCATTGTGCACCATGTTGCATCTTCACATATTTGCATTTACCTTGACCATTTGTATCTGTTTTGATGCTTGTTGTTCCTCGCTGTATGTGCATTGGTATATGTTCTGATGTTGCACATGTTTGTGTTTCCCCTTGTGTACTCTTCTACTTGCATCAGTTTGCATGACTTTACCTTGTATTTGCTTTGTGTGCTGATGTTTGGTGCACTTGCCTTGTGCTTGCTGTCTCTTTGTGCATGTTGTGCGTATTCACTTCTTATTAGTGCAGATGTGTGCTTTGCCTTTGTTTTGTAATTGTATGTGCAACTTTTCTAATTTGATGCACATCGCCAGAACTATGTACTTTAATTTGTGCACTTGTATTTTGGCCTGTCTTTGTGGATTCTGAACTGTTTCCAACCTTTGATTGTTTTTGCCCTGATCTTGACTTCTTGTGCACTTTTGATGTGTCTGTCCTGAGCACTGTGTTGAGCCTAAAGTACAACTTGGGCTTGACCTTATTGTTCTCCGTTGTAGGCTGCTTGTCTGTGTGTGTGCATGTTCAAATATGAAGTGATGCACCTTGACTTTGATATTATATAGTTTGATTTGTTTTTGTGCATGTGTAAAATGTGCACACCTATTTAGTTTTGTATGTGTGCAAGTGTAATATGTGCACAAGTGTATGCATAGCCTTTTTAATGTGTTTGCTTATTTTAATTTCTCGGCCTTAAGACACGTATAGTGATACGTTGTGCATGTTGTAGGCTATTTGTGCATATTATTGACTTGATTTTAAATTTTTGTTCCATATGAACATATTGTACTGGTCCTTGAATATACCTTTTGTACTGATCCATGTTCGTATTTTTTGTACCTATTTAAAATATGAAAAGAATAAAACCAATAAACCGAGGCAATATCAAGTTCAAATATATTTTTATTTTTATTTTTGTAGTTTTAGTTTGTTTGTTTTTTATTTTTGTTGCGTTGTTATTTGACAAAGTAGATGATTGAAGAAAAACAACTACAATAAGAAGATAAAAACCGTATTGTATATGAACAGCGTAAAAACAAATTATTGTATATGAAAAGTGTATTGTTGTAATTATTTATACTAATAAAATATTTGTTGAAATAAAATTTCATTTGTTAACTTCTATCTGAGATGATGTAATAGTACTTCAAAAAACACTCTCATCTTTCAAAGATTTTACACGCACACACTCTCTTCAAATAAATTATAAAAATATTTCGAAAGCAATTCAACACAATTTTCACTTTTAATCAATTTCGAATTCGCTGTTCGGTCAATATCAAAGCAAGGCAAGGACATATATATAATGTTTTTAATAAGAAGTTCTGAATCCTAAGAAATCACACTACACCATCAACCCAACTGTATCACAAAATAAATAAAAAATTCCACAACGGGAACAAAATTCAGGCAGTACCATCGTCAAGACAGCGCTGAACGTCTCAAACCAAAGCACAAACTGCATAGATTTCTCAAGCCAAATTTCTTGGAAAGAAGCCCTTTTGACTGACAAAAAGACTCCCAGGATGATCGAATTGGTAATGTTGGTCTTAACACCATCCTAGAGTCTTTTCAATTTAGAAAAAGTTCCAACAACGAAGATTCGAATCTCAGCAAAATTTCACCAACCAAAGTAGCAACAATTCATCAATCGTCAATAAAACACAGTATCCGATCATCGCCAAACAGCTCCCAAACATAATCCATGCAACTTTGATTCACGCGGCGGCAAGTAAAGTCGTATGAAAAAAGGAAACCAGTGACTACATAACAAGGCTGATAAGTAATGTTAACGCGCGCGCGCACATATATATATAGATATATATATATATGTATATATATGTATATATGTATATATATGTATATATGTATATATATGTATATATGTATATATATGTGTATATATATATATATGGTAATTTAATGATTGAAAGGCTATAGCAGCATTGGATTAAAGGAATACTCTATTATTGATGAAAGCTACTAGAAGCATTAATTAATAAGATAATGATAATTCAAATATTTGGAGGCTGAAGCCAAACGGGTGGTGGCCACTTTAACAATGAATTTTGAGGCATGACAAGCTCAATGCTTCGATCATCAAAGCAGTAGATGCCAATGTCTCTTCGAAACGTTCTCATCCTATGCGAGCTGTCCATGGGAGGGCTATCGTCCGAAAAGTAGACAGAATTGGGTTTGAGATTTGGATTATCCTTGCAAGATACGCAAAGGGGCACATTGCCTCCCACGAAAAGAGCATACTCTCCTATACTCTTAACGTGTATCAGTTTTTTCTTTGCAAAATCAACTTTGTATACCCAAATCTTTCTAGTGAGATAATTGCCTTTTGGGTAGCATCCTTTTCTCCTTCTCCGTACATGCCATATATCACCCCATGGTGTCTGTACAAGGTAAAATGCGTACTCGCAGGTATTTGAGGCGAACTTTCGATCTTGAGGAACGTATATTACAGGTGCTGGCACAACATGGTTTTTTCTACTAAAGTCCCAGCATTCGACCACTCCCGACCAAATAATAGTGTACACTTTAGCCTCATTGAGGTCGCCTGAAATTGCTTCTCTGGACTGTTCATAGTCAGTAAGAGTAGTCCACTTCTTGTCCCCACATCTTGCGTATGCTATGCAATAAAGGCTAGGAAGCATGACCACTACAGTGTAATCATCCTCTACTTTTCCACCATCTCCACAACATACCAATGTTGCTTTTCCATACGAAGAATATCGAAGTTCTTCTGCAGTGAAAACTTTGTCATACACTTCATCCTCGTTATCTTTACAACGGTACTGTGTGACTTCACCGTTGGCATCGTGTGCGATTGGAAGGAAGTTGCCGAATGTCGTAACCGGAGGAAGATCAATTTGTATCCTTGTGAATGGATTTACAAGTGAAAGTTCTGATTTTTCATCGGCTGTAATCAACCAACCATGCGCTGATCCTAAAAACATCCTCTTGTGCAAAGAACGGCCAGGTTGACTTCCAATCTTTAACTCCTTTTTATGGGACATGTTGTAGAAAACAGCAGTATTTGGTTCCTGTTCTCCTCCAGAATACATTAACCATGGAGCTTCATCACCGCGATTATGCTTGGCGACTGTGTATGCATGACGCCAAGAGCGACAAACTGAAGAAAATATTATTAAATCATCAAGTGCCAATCCCTTTGAAATTAATATGAGCATGTCCAAAGGAAGTTCCGACCACATGTTTATCTATATGCTTCAAACTTCCTGTTTAAGTATCAAACAGGAAATCAATTAAAACCAATACGCAAATCATGTCTAATGCAGCACATGGAAGTGGAAGGAGGTTTCATAACACGGAGGTTGGCAAAATATAGGAATAAGGTTGGCCTACCAATTAATTTTACATTGACAGGCAACCAACATGCACTTCACTGGAACTTCACTATATGCATGGGACTTCATTCTAAACCACACGCTTCATATTATACGTCCAACTGACCTAAGATACAACACACTTCATATTAACATCCAACTGATCAATATGCTAGACGTTCTCTCCAACAACTATTTTATTCTGTATGCACTTAATTTATTGTGTAATTACTGTCATAGAGTGAGGTACATGACAAGGATATTGCTCTTGTTCGGACAGTTTATTACCATTACCTGTATGTGATGTATAGCTTGCATAATTTTTTCAACCTTCAATTGATGATTATACAGTAATTAGATTGATATATCTCTCGAAACGAGGAGCAAATACAATAGTACAGACATTTCATTAAGTTCTAAAAACATAAACCTTAATTTCTAAATGGTAAAATGTACCAGGTCCTACAATATTTGCATACTGTCTATAGATTCCATATTCCTCAAATATGAAACATGGGATCTAGGAAGTTATTTGGTTGACAAGTGGAATTTTTTTTGCGCCTGGTCGTAGGTTGACAAAATCAGTTCATGCCCGTGTATTCTACTTAAAAATAATAATCTTTTTGTAGTTGCAGGCTGACAAACTCAACTTTTTGTGTATCTTTATCACACACACACTCGCACTTACTTATTAGGTTTGGACTTCGCAATCCTGTTTAAAAAGATATATGATTTGCTATGACGTTTCATACAATTTGAAGAATCGATATGGAACTTATCATGCACAGATTTAGCCATTATAACTATATATATAACTTACTGCATGAACAAAAACTGTAAGCCTTTGAAGAAAAAAAACTGTTTTTTTTTTTCAAATAAATAAAATCTAAATTGATCGTGCATAAAATTTAAAAACAGAAAATTAAAATATTTAAATTAATATCAACGATTATCTCAAATAATGGATAGATGATGCATTCTAATTAACATACGAAAAATAATAAACAAACACAACTTTAGTAAGTTCAATAACTAACTAAAATCAGACAATACCAATTTTTAAAGAGGCCGTCAACTTGTTCTGAAAAATCAATGGCAGTACTCCAGCGGAGAAGATTGCGTCAAACTTTGATGATCAAAGTGACATCTTATGTATGAAGATTGGTTGATGTAGATGGCAGCGTAGTGTCCGTTGAGAAAACGGTGTGAGGGAAACCTCGTAAAAATGGAGATTAAGGAGGAATCGGTAAAAGTTTGAGCTAATCAAGCGCCGCTATTACAAAAGCAAATAAATAAATTAGAAGATGCGGTGGTGTTTTTATCTCGAAGAAATGGCGTGAGCTGGATTAAATAGGGGTTGTGGGCTGGACTTTAGTTTCGGCGGGCGGGCTGTTTTTTTATTTGTTTTTGATTTGGGGGTGTAGCTTGTACAAATTTTGTAAATACCCTCTCTTTATCTTATACTCTATGTATATATGTTATCCCTCGATATTTTTCCTGCGTTATCATAATTTAAGAATTAAAATACTCGACTCTCTTTGATTCACTCAGTTCTTAAGCATCCTTCATTTGATTAACTTTCCATCCAAATTCAAATCTCGCTTACCATATTTATCTAATATATTTTAGAATTACTCAACTCTCACTGGTTCTCTCTGTCAAGAAAGACCCATGAAATCACACTATTTCTATTTTATTCTTACATACTAAAATCACGAAGTTCAATAATATGGTTTTACTTTTTTTCCTTTCGGGTATCTTTTCTTTTTTCTTTCTATTTTCTATCTTCTTTTATGAAAGAGTGGTCACTCAACTTTATTAAACATTAAACAAAATCCATACAAAAGTTTGTTGGGAATTAACTATTATAGATATGCGAGATTATCACTATGATGATCGACAAAATGAGCAAGGTATAAATATACATGAGAATATGTTTACAGTAATTTGTATAGGCAGAACCAGCTAGTGGGTGATATTACATTAAAATATAGAATATGCGGATGCCATAGATGTTGCATAACATGTCAATTGAGCGATGTGCTAGGGGCTGGCTGGTGTAATTTAGTCAAGGAGTGGAGGTATGTGTGGTAATGTGATTGGGACGAGACTTGTATCTTGAAAGGATGATGTTGTTGCATGTCAGGATCATGTGACTGGGAAGATACTTGTATCTTGACTGGGACAAGTATAATGTAGATAAGGAACGAAGAGGTATTGCATATGTTGCATACATCGAGCAAGGATTCACTTCAGCCATGAAGCTATCCATCGGTAGCCAATGAAAAGAGGCTGAACATGGATGGGCACTACAGGCCATAAATAACTGAAGCTGCAGTATCAATGGAGAGAGCCGATCAGTTGTAATTGCAAGATGAAGTGTAATGAGGAATTACGCAGCAATGAACATAGGTTGAGTGTGCACTGAATATGCATGTTGATGCATGTTGAGATGCTGAAGATAGAATGAGGTGCGCTGAAGTGACTCTAACGTGGCTGTTGATAGGCACTCTTGAGAAGATGATATGCTGCAATGGAGTGTGTAGATTGAAAGAGATCACTGCTATGGGTATATTGGGTTTGCGATAGTTTAGATGATATGATAATCTATACTACAGTAAGTACTGATCTATTGAATTTATTCTTATAGGTAACTGTCTTTTAAGCTTAAAAACTAAATGCTCTTTGTTATCTATATTTAACTGAAGATATATGTTTATACACACATAGAAGTATATAAATTGATATTGATTAAAGCTTTATATAAACTAGGGATAAATCAGAACCTAGATGTTAGTTAAGGCTACGTATGAGTTGGTGAGGATACATGTACACCCTCCCCTTATATATGTGAGTGTGTGTAATTATATATATGTTAGCAAAATGTTTTTTTTATTAAATTCAAAATAATGTAGTTATTTACCAATCAATGCATTAACTTGCACTCCTGAGTAAAACACCAATCTTGTATACAGATTGATTTTTCTACCATAATGGATCAAACTCAAATCTTATATACACACACGCACACACATACATACATACTTCTACATATACCAATACATATTTTTTTAAGACAATACATGCATGCATGCATGTGTGTATGTATGTCTACATGTAATCAAAATTGTCTCCTGAATATAGAAACCAAGGAAAATTACCTTTGCGCATTTGCAGGTCTTATAGAAAATAACTTTTCTAGAATGAAGATAGGGGTTATAGTAGAAGATGGATATAGTGAAGGTCACATTTGCACTATTGCTACGATACATAGATAAATGTTTAAATGCTTATACATTTGTACATTTGCTACCCTATCTGCATTTAGATCAGTTCTTAGAACGTGTAATTGTGCAAATAGATCATTTTAATTTGCTCATAGCTTAATACAAAATAGCCTAAATATGATCCTTAATACCATTTTCTACAATAGACAAATAGGGTTCATACTACTAGGGTGCCCTAATATTTTTAATTGTATAAAGTAGTTAAGATACAAATATGTATTTAATAGTGATTGATCTGGAAAATAATTTTTAATCGAGGTTGACCAATGTAGTTACATTAACAGTTAATTGAATATACATATACATATACATACACATAGGCATATGCATATGCATATGCGTATACATATGTGTGTGTGTGTGTGTATTCAATTATTTCTAACTACAAGTAGGTTATATGTAGTTAAAAAATTTTAAAAAAAGGGCTAAGGCACTTAATGATCACTATAAGGTGAACATTTTATATATCGATAAAATGAGACTAAATAAGAAATGAAGATATTTCGGAAAAGGCGGATCAGTTGGAAGTTTGGGACATTATAAGCCGAGGCGTGGTAGTATCAAGATAATCGATCAAATCAATACAAGTTCGTCGGTTTGTGCGTCTTCGTGTTGAGTTTGTCCAAAGATAAATGTATCAGGAAATGGAATAAACCATAGAAATGGAGTTATTATAAATATTGTTAAAAATACGTTGGTTACGTTCAATTCATAAGCTCCAGCTTGTGATTAAATAGATTGAGTCCAAAGTTTTCCTGGTCGGTAGGATAAAGTTTAATCTAAATTTATTCCAGTAAACATAAGGAGGTGGTACAATATTCGCAATATTTATATTGTAGCCTCTAAAATCTTATCGATGATATATTAGGAGTGTTAACTGAGTTTTTAATCAGAGAGAATTCAATGGGAGCTAGAACACCAACATCAAGTCAAAACAGCTCAAGAATCAACCAAAAGGACCAAAAGAAGAAGCTAAGAGAGACCCAAGAGGAAAGATGCAAAAATAGGCTAAGGGGATCCATAAGGACTGTTCATGGATCCTCCAAACTTCTTGTATCATGAACCAATATCTTTTCTAAGGATATCTGCTAAGTTTTATGATATTCCAAGCAAGCTAGTTCGAGATGTGAGCATTCATCTGATTCCAGTCATAGTTCAATGCAACATGTATGTGAATTATCATTAAAACAAGCCAACTCGTTATGAAATTACATAGGGAGCATTTACATAAGGCAATAAGCGAGATCCAAGTGAAATGATCAAAAAATACTTTTGCTACATGGATCGCTAGCAATCCATGCCTTATGGATCGCTAGCAATCCATCAGGTTAGACTGGTTCACTGTAAACTTTTTATAGCGCCTTCGTACCATCAATTATAAGCTTCTGGTAAAGCGGCCTAGCCCAATAGCTCTCCAAGCCCTATAAATACTCACATATCTACAACATAAAGAGGGTCTTGGGACTAGCTGCTGGAACTCTGCTGAAATTAGTGTTCACTCTTCTCCTCCCACACAGCAGTCATTTAAAGGTTTACTGTAATTCCCCAGTGAACCCTTGCACTTGTGACTTGATCTAACTTAGGAGTTTCAATCACATTGTAATCTGATTCCGCTTGTAATAGCAGTCAGGATCAGGCTTCATTAATAGTCGAACCACTATAAAAATCTTCTTGTTTCTTTACTTTTTCTGAGATCTACAATTGATTTTTCTATTTTATTTTCCTTAATGAACAGAGCTGGTGCTTTCACACTCAATCCAAGACGTTGATCTATTTTTGGGTTAACATTTTGGTGCTTTCACTGAGAACCCAACTTAGGCTCAGATCTAGCTATCTACTTTGGATCCGATAGGTCTAGAAGTTAGATCTTCAACCTCTGCTTTGAAGATTTTCCGCTAAGAGTTAATGGCACCGAGAAGAAAGAGAACTGCTTTTGGAAGATCCATAGGAGCTGTAATAGCTGGAGAAGAAACTAACCCCGAGCAAGTTGAAATCAACTGTGTCAATAATCCATTAACTAGAGCAAATTTTGGAGCCAACATAGGAGATCGGGTACCGGGATCTTCTATCCAGCATGAAGTTGTAACTAAAGATGAACTAAATAAGATAGTTGATGAAATTAATCAAAAGGCCAAAAAGCTCTTATGGAAAAATTAAATGCCCTCCTGACCTTGCAATCACTTGCTGCTCCAAGAACCATGCCAGAGCCCACGTCTACCACGGAGCAGGAAAACTCTTCTGGTTCTAGCCTAAACATGAGAAACGGAAAGCGGCAGCAAAAAGGAGTAGTAGATGGAGCTATAGGAATCATCATGGAAGGAACCACCAAATGCAAAGCAGCCCCCCATGAACTTGAATCTGTGGACGAAAACCACATGGGAAACTATAGCATGGATCTCTCTGACTCTAAAGATGGTGAACAACTTGATGGCAACAAGTTGAAAGAAAATAATAACGCACTCAATACTGGCAGAGAGGCCCAAACTTCCCCTACTCGACCAACCTCAAGCCAACAGAACTTTGATGGAGTGACTCTCCCGAAGACAAGAGAGTCTAGGCTTCAACCCACTTAGCAATATCATTTGCAAGATCAAACCCTTGGTGTAGCCACTAAAAGCCAACCTGCGGACTACTGGACATCAAAGGCATATGTCGCGGACATGATCAAGTGCCTAATGGATGAAAGTAAGAATAGGAGAGATGATGAATGGTGATCCACTCTATGTGGACTCTCTTCACTAATGACATTTTAAATGAACAATATCCTAAAAAGTTCATTATGCCGACTATTCCATCCTAAGATGGAACTAGAGACCCAAAACCTCACTTGTACAAGTACAGTTGGTACATGGATGGAGTGAATGCTTCAAATGCTATTCGATGTAGTTGTTTTCCATCTTTTTGGAGGGAATTGCTTCCATGTGGTTCGCTGGGCTCTCACCTAAATCCATCTCCACTTACGGTGAATTAGCAACAAGGTTCCTTGATCAGTTTAGGCTTCACACGACACAACTAAAAGACGCGATGTCCTTATCGAGCCTGTTCTAGGGACGAAATTAATCTTTGAAATCCTTCATGAGTCGGTTTAACACCATGGTCACTGAAGTAAGTAACCCTAATGAAGATATGGTCTTCATGGCCCTGGTCTGCGCCAACCATCCCGACAATGAATTCGAAAAATGGATTAAAATGAAATAACCTACCACCGAGAAGGAATTTAATCGAAAGGCAAGCTAGCACTTGAGATTGGAAGAGGCAGAGGAGCTGGAAGAAAACCCCGCTAATTTACAACTAACCAACATTATGCACAATGGTATGGCGGTGGACCAATACGCAAATACCTCCAGGACCGCTGCAGCAAACGCGGGAAAGGATGGGAATCAGAAAAGGAAGACTTAGAGTTCCAACAAGTGAAACGGAAGTAACAAGCGACTTAAAGGTTTGAGGCCCGAAGAGTACACCTTGCTCAATGATACTCTAGAGAACATCTACCTTGTGACACAAGGGCGCCTATAAAGGAAGTGATTGAACAGCAAAAGTGTTCCAGAATGTATTGCTGCTTCCATGAAACACATGGTCACAACACGAACGAGTGTCGTCACTTGAAGAACTTGATTGAAGAACTGATTCAGGAAAACTAGCTTCGGTAGTATGTGAGGAAACCACAAAATTCTTACCAGCCTATAGCACCCCAAGCTCCTAGAGACTGGGAAAAATGGTGAAGAGGGATCTAAACGAATCGACCAAAGACTCATCATCGAAATAATATCTGGGGGACCTCATCCTGCATAAAGGAGTTGGGAAGAAATGGAGCGATATGTAAGCTCACTAAGATACGCTCCGAAAGATTTGTGCTTCGTGATCAAAGATGGAACTCCTAGCAAGCAGTAGAGAACCCTAAACGATGACATAGTATTTCGAAATTGAGACTCTGAAGGAATAGAAGCTCCAACCCATGACCCCATGGTCGTGCCAGTAGGAATCAGACCAACCATGGTCCGACGAGTATTGGTGTCAGTGCTGATTCTATGAATATACTTTTCAAACACACGTTTGATCAGATGAAGATCAGTATAAAAGATGTATCCGCTTGCCGAACAAAGATCTAAGGATTCACCAGCAAACCTAAGCAACCCGTCGAAATAATTGATTTACTCGGAGTAGGTGACCGAAGAGTCATCCTCACTTAAACCTTTGTGATTGTAGATGAAATATCCGCCTACAATGCTTTCTTGGCTCGGCCTTCTTTGGCAGATTTCAGGATTGCTTTAGCTTAGTGGTGTCTAACCATGAAATTTCCGACAGAGAATGGAGTTTGGGTGATCGAAGGAGACCAAAGTGCCGCTAGAGAATGCTACATTGCAGAACTATGCGAGTTTAGAAGAAAAGAAAAAGGGAAGAATGTGGGGAGAACTCTCCACATTCGTGAACGTAACAAGTAGCGACTATAGAGCCACCCCTGGCTTGGGGACAATAGCCGATTCGATAAGGCTTTAGACCCATGAAAGAAGAGTTCAGGGGAGGAATGGGCAGCACCAACTGAATTGACAATATCTGTCCCAATTGATATGGATGACCCAACACGGGTCCTGAAAATTGGATCACATCTTGGAAACAAGATGCGATTGGAACTCATCAAATTTCTTCATGCCAACTTGGACATATTCGCTTAGACATATTCTAATATGTGTGGGGTTTCACCGGAGACTACATGCCACACACTTAATATTGATCCCAAGTATATACCAATGAAGCAGAAGATACGCAGCCTAGGACAGAACGGTCCAAAGCACCGAGAGAAGAAGTGGATAAGCTAATGGTGAATGGTTTTATCCGTGATGCAACCTACCCCGAATGGTATCCAACCTGGTCTTAGTTAAGGAGTCCAATGAAAAATGGCGAACTTGTATCGACCGCTGGACAACTTTCCTCTTCCTAGAATCGACCAACTTGTGGATGGGACATCTAGACATGAACTACTATTATTTATGGATGCATATTCATGGTACAACCAGATCATGATGCATGAACTTGACCAAGAAAATACCGGTTTTATTACTAATCTAGAATTATACTACTATAAAGTGATGTCATTCGGCTTAAAAAATGCTGGGGCAACCTACCAATGACTAGTCAATGCCATGTTCAAACATCATATATAGAAGTTTGTGTAGATGATATGTTGATTAAATCATGCACAGCTGCAAATCACTTGGAAAACCTCGTCGAAGTGTTTGAAATACTCCGTAAATATGGAATGAAACTCAATCCACTTAAATGCCACTTCGGGGTAACCTCTGCAAAGTTCATAGGATTCATTATAAGTGATAGAGGCATCAAAGAAAATTCCGAACAAATTACCGCTTTACGGGAAGTTGAGGCCCCAAGGAATAAGGAGTTACAAAGCTTGAATGGAAAAGTTGCAGCAATAAGTAGTTCATCTCAAAAGCAACTGATAAATGTATACCGTTATTTAACGTGCTAAAGAAGAGAAAGAAGAACTTCGAATGGATTCAAGCTTGTCAAACTGCATTCGAAGAGGTGCTGCGATGTATGGAAACCCTGTCGATCCTGCCCAAGTCGGTAGACGGAGAAGACTTGTTTATCTACTTAGCAGTCTCGTCCTATGGATTAAGTGTCGTGCTCCTACGTGAAGAAGTTAAGATGTAGTGACTCGTATATTACATCAGTAAACGATTTATTGAAGCCGAGAAGAACTATCCTAAACTGAATAAACTAGCACATTGCATCTTGATCACATCCATAAAATTACGACCGTACTTTCAAGAACACCTAAACAAAGTGCAAACTAATCAACTCTTGAAGCAAGTGTTATACCGCCCCGAGACCTCTAGATGGCTTATCAAATGGAACATCGAATTAAGTCGGTATGAAATCACATACCATTCTCGAAGGGCGATTAATGGGCAGGCGCTCGCAAACTTCGTTGTCGAGTTTATGACATGAGATAATGAAGAAGATATTACTCTAGAAGTGGAGACACGTTGGAATTTGTTCGTCGATGGTGCATCTAACAACATCTGCTCGGGGGCAGGAGTAGTGCTCGAAACTCCCGAAGGACGATCCATTTGTTATGCCTTATACTTGGAATTCCCTACAACAAATAACAAAGCGGAATACAAAGCATTGATAGCCAGATTGAAAGTTGTGAAGGAACTCAGGATAAAATCCGTACACATCTATAGCAACTCTCAACTAGTCATCTTCCAAGTGAAAGGAGAATACCAAGCTCGGGAAGAGAACCTTGCCCTGTATCTATCTAAAGTGCAGGGACTACTGAGTGACATCAAACATTACACTATAACTCATATCCCGAGGGAACAAAACATGAAGGCAGACTATCTAGCCAAACTGACCAGTTCCAGAGAAGCTCAATTCTTGGGGGTAGTCCCAGTCGAAACTCTGACCGATACAAGCATAAGTGAGATGAATATCGACTGGATTTTTGAAACAGCCGAAGAAACAAAAACATGGATGACACCGATCAAGAATTACCTGCTCAGAGGAATAGTCCCTGTAGATAAGAATCAACAAAAAAGCTCCTTCGGAAGGTACCACGGTTTGTAGTACAAGATGAGATGCTCTACCGAAGGGGATTCTCTACCCCCTTGCTCAGGTGTGTGAGCAATGATAAAGCCCAAAGAATCCTCAGGGAAGTTCATGAAGGCGATTGCGGAGATCACACTGGGGGGCCAAACCCTCGCAAAGAAATTTCTCTGATATGGGAATTTTAGCCAACAGTAAACTGCAATGAAATAGATTATGCCAGATGGTGCGACCAATGCTAAAGATTCGGCAAGATCAAAAGAACTCCTTCAACAGAGCAGACACAGATGGTCAGCCCATAGCCATTTGCAATCTGGGGAATCGATCTGATTGGTGTATTATCAATGGCTAAAGGAATAGCCAAATATGTTATCGTTGCTACTGACTATTTTACCAAATAGGCCGAAGCGGAACCGGTGGCCACTATTAACACAAAGAAAGTTATTAATTTTGTCGCTAAAAACATTATTTGAAGCTTTGGAGTGCTAAAAAAATCATCACGTATAACGGGACTCAATTTGAAAGCACTGAGTTCAAATACTTTTGCAAACGCTTCCAAATCGAGAAAAGCTTTTCCGTTGTTGCACATCCGCAAGCAAGCAGACAAGTGGAAGCAGTGAACCGATCATCAAGTCCACCATAAAAAAGCGGCTAACTAAAGCTAACGGAAATTGGGTTGATGAACTTCCAGTTACGCTATGAGCTTACAGGACAACACACAAATCTACAATCGGACGCTCCCCGCCTTCGCATATGGTTTAGAAACAATGATCCAGTCGAGCTAGAAGTCCCCTCCCATCGACAGAAAAACTTCAATCAAAGGCAAAATGAGCAGCTCCTACTCGAGTCACTCGGTATGGCCGATGAGTAGAGGGAAGAAGCCGAGTTAAGGATGGGTGCTCACCAGAAAAGGGTCGCATGATATTTCAATTACAAAGTCTGTAACGGCACTTTCAAAGTAGGAGACCTTGTCCTCAAATAGGTCTACCTTATACCAAGAATGTGATGACCCGCCTTTTTGGTCAATTCAAGTTGACATTAAACCACATATGTCCGACCCGAATCGTTTAAAGAGACGAATTATCAAGGGGTTTTTTACAAGAAAAGAAAAGAAGAAGAGGAAAGAACAATATATAGAATCTCACAGCGGAAGGATAAAATATAGTAATAACATTATTACAAAGTTGTTTATCAATATACATTTGACTCCATTTCAATATTATCAAAGTTGTACATTTAACTGAACATACCAATATAATGCAACGCAATAATAGTAGTGAGTACGGTCTTCCAATCTCTGTCTTCCTCTTCAAGTATAATGTCTTCGAGAACTGAAACAATTCGGGCTGACCCGAGCATAATGAAAAGACAATATACTAGAGTCGGGACTATATATTCTTATGTAAGTAAATTCAAATCAGGAATAAAGACTCAGTAAATAAGTGATATTACAGGATGAAATCTAACTCCTCTATTATTTCCAACTTATAGCCCTTTTTGAAAATACTATCATTGAAACAAATTCCAAGTTTTATATCAAAAACTATAAAACAATATTATATACATTTTCAAAAAGAATAATAGTGTTGCTATTCCCCAAAATCTTTTAAAATCGTTTCCAAACACCAGGTTTTAGTCCTCGAAATTCTGTTCGTTTTATAAAACATTTTTATAAACCGTTATACAAATCACTTTTATATAATATAACTTCAAAATATTCATTTTCAAATATTTCTATTTATTTAAACATTTCATAAATTTTACTTTATGAAAACCAACTTTAAAAACAATTCCATTGACGTCAAATTATTATAACTAAAATAACAATTTAAATGAACCAATATTATCGCTAAACACCTTTTAGTCAAATCGTAAAATAAACCACAAGATGTTAGCCTATAATTATTTTCTACCCAGCCCATGCATATGAATGATTAATTGCTCATAAACTAGTCGAGCAAAGTCAATAATCAATAAATAATAATCAGTGCTCATAAACTGGCCGAGCATAATCCAAACAATCAATCAACAATAATAATAAATTTTGAACACATCTATAACCAATGATAAATTTATCTATTCAATTTATAATAGTAGAATGGGTTTTGTTCTACTATAAATTTATCTATTCAATTTATAATAGACTGAATTTCGAACATATTTTGACATAAAATAAATTGCATTGGCCTTATTTCAATGGACGCATTTCAAATATCTAGTTTTTTTGCCAAAAATTTATTTTAAAAAATAATTTTTATTTCAAACTCTTCGTTAAAATCCTTATTTTAAATCGTTGAAAAATTCAGGTTGTTACAATTTCCCCACTCAAAACTTTTTATCCTCGAAAAGAGCGGAACAAGAGAGCATAAAGGTCAATAGAAAAATAAAAAAATTCTTTTATAACAAAATACTTTTATATCGAAATAATTTTATATGGAAAATACTTTTGATAACTCGATGTTTCAACAAGTTTATCCTCTTTCTTACAGAATCTGGCAATATGTTGATCAGACGTAAGGCTAGAAATCTCTAAGTACTTAGCAAACTCATTTTAACACCCAGTGAAAATACTTGGAAACCTTTAAAACAGATATGGAAAGTACAATCCAATCACCGAAATCAAATGAACTGGATCATCGTGGAACATAGTTCCGAAGGTCGTTCTCTCGCTAAGTCGAGAGGACAAAGCGATGCGGCCTCAGGTGTGACGCCCCACCTCTATACCCACGCTAACCAAGAACACTACGGTGTAGTGCTGTCAATTAGCACGGAGAATAAGGCTGTTGAGGAGCGACCATCCATGTAACTTCTTTGTGCGAGCACCGATATGTCAGATAGAATAGAATGCGTATCTTTAAGGAGGAAATCCGACATACCGACACAAACACAAAGCTATCACACGGTGGCTATATATATATAATCTTCGGAAACAAATATAGAAATAAACGTAACATAAATCAGTCACAGACAATTCATATCACAGAGGCGGAAATAGATATGAATAAATATACAACACATGAAAGTGTACATCAGAGTAGTGGTCAAATAAGATCCACAATAACACAAAATAAAAGATACAAGTGCAAGACAACAGAATATGTATACATCAAGGAGTCTCAATCTCAAATGTATACGACAAAAACTACAAAACTGGAGTAGTTAGCCAAAAAGTCGGATGATGGCTCCAGATAGGAAGTCATGAGGAAGCACCTGTAAAATCTCAGTCTGACCCGAGTATTATTTATAAGAAAATAATAAACGGATCAGTCTAGCTATAAATATCAGATAAAGTGATATAGAATAAGAGATATGACAAAAACGTATCATAACCTTAATAGCGTACTGTGATAAGTACGTAATTTGAAAATCAACAAGAGATTAATCAATACCACAAGAATCTTCTCAAAGATTAAAAATAATGTCATACTCTTTATTTAATTCACCAAGCCACAATAAATGACATACATATTAATGCCAATTGTAAAAGTTGGTGAAACATTAAATTCAGAAATCAACACACGAAATCTAGAAATCACAAAAAGGGGGAAGTCCGAGCACACGGACGAGAAGCTATCTCATGGAAGCTATCCATTTAATTTTCCGAACACACGGATGGCCCGAAGGCAAGTCCGAACACACGGACGAGAAAGGCAAGTCCGAACACACGGACGAGAAAGGCAAGTCCGAACACACGGACGAGAAAGGCAAGTCCGAACACACGGACGAGAAAGGCAAGTCCGAACACACGGACGAGAAAGGCAAGTCCGAACACACGGACGAGAAAGGCAAGTCCGAACACACGGACGAGAAAGACAAGTCCGAACACACGGACGAGAGACATCGCACATTGCTAGTCTAAATCATAAAAATGATCATCATGATCATAAGGAAGTGTCGATTACACTAAGCTAGTAAATATAAGAGTTTAGCTTCATGTCCCATAACCACTTGCTTAACTCAAATATTTACGAACAAATTGTAGATCTGCACTAGAAAATTGTCACAAGAGATTCAATCGAACAAGTCCATAAATTAACCGACGAAGTAAACGCAAGCGTTTCATACCACTTGTTTTGCTAAGCCGTTTAATTTCATTTTCTCATACGAATGAGGTAAAGGTTTGTATATACTAGTAGATTAGAAAACAGTTTTATAAACGAGTTTGATATTGAAAATAGAGTTGAAATCGTTTTAATGAAAGGGTTTTGATATTTAATACTAGTATAGAAAACCTTTATATTTTGAAATGACAAATCATAGAAGTGATTGTAGAAACAATCAATTATAAAAGTTCACGTTCGAAGACATGAATAAAATCCAAAGAAATCAATTCCCAAAACCATCAAAGTAGGAAGTTCTGATAAATGTTTTTCAGATAAGATTGCCTACGCAGAGTAATACGGGGTTCGACCTGCCCGGTCAGGTCGCGGGGGTCCAGGGGGCAGCGCCCACGGCGGGGTGCGGGGCAGCGCCCCGTCAAAACGGTACGACTTAGTGAAGACAAGCGACCTAAGTTATAAAAGGCGGGCGACTTAACAAAGTGGCCGATAATAAATGATAACAACTAAAAGGGAATCAACACGAATTGATTAGAGTTGGAAATTCAAGCACAATAGGGAAATAGGCAAAGGACTGCAGATTCAGACGTCTGGAATAATTGGTTCAGACGTCTGAATCTGGAAAATGAAATATTTTCCAGAACACAGATTCAGACGTCTGAACGAAATATTTCAGACGTCTAAAATAGGCAATTTAAGCCTATTTCCTTTCTGTTTGAAATCGAGCCAATTCAGACGTCTGGGGCAAAGATTCAGACGTCTGAATCTGGGAATAAAAATCTTCCCAATAAAGTATTCAGACGTCTGAATCTTACGTTCAGACGTCTGAAACTGGGGTTCAGGGCATTCCCTGAACCTAGACCAAAAATGGCCAATTGAATACCGGAAGCGATCGATCGAGCGACAACGACTAAGGATTTACGCCAAGCGGCAACCCAGCCTTAACGGCTCTTCGACACGCCTCAAATACCAATGTCCAAATATCCATAAAAGGATTTTCATAGATTTTGATTTCAAAACATCAAAAATTGGAATATACACAAAATCAATCCAAACCAAAATCAATTGCACAAGAATAAGTGTTAGGAATTCATACCTAACAATCGAAGATAATTATTGACTTAGATGTGAGATAAAAATCTCACCTTTTCACAAAAACAATGAAGAAGGAGCTTGAAAGCAAAGGGAGAATCAACCACTCTTCAACACAACCCAAATGAGCTTGAATCTATGCTCAAAAAGAAGAACATTCCTAAAGTTAGGTTTAGGATTTCTGAAATTGAAAGGAGAACGGGTTGGAGAAGATGAAGGAGATGCTTACCAATGGGTTCTCTTAGAATTTGGAGCTAGAACTTGATTTGAAGATGAAACTAGGGTTTGGGAGTTTTAATTTCCCATCTCTCCCACCATTTTTGCTTTAGAACTGAGCAAGAGGAGGAAGTGAGAGTGAATGGGGAGGGATGGTTCAGTTTGGGGTTTAAGTTGGCAAAGGGGCTGAACCAAAAACCCAAACCCAAAGTGAAAATGGTCAAATTTTGACTAGCTCCAAACATATCAAAGCTTACACTCAAAAAGATCGCAAACGACATTTTGAACTCAATGGAGGTGGTCTCGAGTCCCAATTCGACTGTTTGCAAAAAGTAGCTTTTCGGACCAAAATCCGACGAACGATGAAATATTTAAATAAAATATCTAAATATAAAATCGATAACAATTTAAATGAACCAATATTATCGCTAAACACCTTTTAGTCAAATCGTAAAATAAACCACAAGATGTTAGCCTATAATTATTTTCTACCCAGCCCATGCATATGAATGATTAATTGCTCATAAACTAGTCGAGCAAAGTCAATAATCAATAAATAATAATCAGTGCTCATAAAATGGCCGAGCATAATCCAAACAATCAATCAACAATAATAATAAATTTTGAACACATCTATAACCAATGATAAATTTATCTATTCAATTTATAATAGTAGAATGGGTTTTGTTCTACTATAAATTTATCTATTCAATTTATAATAGACTGAATTTCGAACATATTTTGACATAAAATAAATTGCATTGGCCTTATTTCAATGGACGCATTTCAAATATCTAGTTTTTTTGCCAAAAATTTATTTTAAAAAATAATTTTTATTTCAAACTCTTCGTTAAAATCCTTATTTTAAATCGTTGAAAAATTCAGGTTGTTACAATTTCCCCACTCAAAACTTTTTATCCTCGAAAAGAGCGGAATAAGAGAGCATAAAGGTCAATAGAAAATTAAAAAAATTCTTTTATAACAAAATACTTTTATATCGAAATAATTTTATATGGAAAATACTTTTGATAACTCGATGTTTCAACAAGTTTATCCTCTTTCTTACAGAATCTGGCAATATGTTGATCAGACGTAAGGCTAGAAATCTCTAAGTACTTAGCAAACTCATTTTAACACCCAGTGAAAATACTTGGAAACCTTTAAAACAGATATGGAAAGTACAATCCAATCACCGAAATCAAATGAACTGGATCATCGTGGAACATAGTTCCGAAGGTCGTTCTCTCGCTAAGTCGAGAGGACAAAGCGATGCGGCCTCAGGCGACATTAGCTAGTCACTGCCCCACGACTTACGCCATGACGTCCAAAACAACCATAGATCGCAAATACACAATGGTTTCGTCTGGTTCCCCCAGGAAACATCCGTACCTATGAGCAATCACTGCTCTATGAATTATGCTATGCAATACACTCGCATGGATCGTAGTCTACTTAATAGTAATACTGGTGGTTACATCGCTATCGCCCACAGACTCAAGGCAATCATCTTCCCCCTCGAATTACGCCATGTGGACCATAGATACACAATGAATTCGCCTGGTTCCCCTAGGAAATATCCGTACCTCAGGACAATCGCTCTACCCAGGCGAATTATGCCTAAAAAGACCATATTTCGCAGTTACACAATGGTTTCACCTAGGTCCCCCAGGTAACAATCGTAATTGTAAGCCTTCACAGCTCTGCGAATTTCACTATGTAGCCGAGTCAAAGGAAACTCATGAGTATTATGTCCGAACAACCTATATCGATTAGGACCCATTTCTGGATCCACCCAAGTCCATCTAGGATCAAATCAAAGAATCAATAGAATGTATCCCCAATGTGGCCACAAAGTAGATAGTCAATAGATGGTACTTCCCATATCTTCAATTTCAAAATGTATATCATACTACACGTAATACCTTTTCAAATCATCAGTTTCGAATATATCATTCTTATATAATTCCATTATATATAAGATCATCGCTTTTCAGATCGAGTACCTTTCAAAATCAATAGTTTTTGAATTAACTTCATGCTTATAAAGTTCATTTTATATAAGTTCGAAAACTTCCAAATTAATTTTTTTTCTTTTATTTTAGAATCAAAGGTTCTCGAAATCAGTCAATTCCAATATCGGTCCAATTTTAGTTTCAATTTCACCAATGATTTCAACAATCATTTTTCAAATTGAATATTATTCAATATTCATATATTTTAAAATTCAAATCATCATTTTTCAGAATTTACTTCAGTTTCATATTTTACATAAAGTCATATCTATATAAAATCAACTTCCTTTCTAAAATCACTTCGTAAGTAACTATGTTTTAAAATCACAATTTCTTTCTAAAATCAAATACTTTACAAAAATCCTTTATACATAAATAACCTTATAATTTATTATTATTATTATTATTATTATTATTATTATTATTTTAGTTCATAAACATTTCTCAAACAATTTCATTATAAAACTTTTCAAAATTAGATTTCATATTTGTACATAATTGAAATTTGCCTTTAAAATCATTTTGCAACTAATAAGGTTTTATAAGTATTTATGAAGTCTAAAGCATTTCTTAAAACATAATTTCATTTAAAGCGGTTCAACCAATTTCCTCTTTATATAATACAAAATAATCTTATTTATTTTACTTATCAAAATATTAACATTTTAAAACTTGTCTAACTTCTATTTACCTTTATTTTAAAATTTTCAAAACTAAACTCCCCTATAACTTTCCAAAATACTTTTATACTCTTCGAAAATGGTTAGCTTTAAAAATTAATTCTCACTTTGGAAGAGTTCAACTATTCAAAATTGTCGAAAAAGTCAAATTCCAAATAGAAATTGGAAATCAGTAACTAATTATCTCAACGAGATGCATAATCAATCCATCAATCAATCCTAATGCATAGGGTACAAGTGTTCATAATATCATCCCATCCGAAAACTCGTGAATTGAACACCGGGTTCATTTCAAATAGATATATACATATATTTTTCGAATATCAAATCATACTTCAGGGATTTGAACCAAAATCAATCGTGTAGCAGTGCTACTAAAGTGACCTTTCTCCCACTTGTGAAACTCGAAAATGAACGTCGATGATGCGGCCGTCCTTATCGAAATTATTCTCTAGCAATAGAAGTGAGTTCTAGACTTTTATTTCCTTTGAAATCATTTTGAAAATCATTTTTAAAACATTTCTTATTCAGAAAAATACTTTTCAAATAGTATAATATATTTTTCAAAATCTGAAATTAATTTCAAGAATCCGGAATTCAGATTCTCAAATTTTCAGTTTGAATTTTTGTTCAGTCTTAAATCATATTTATATAAATCATTCCTCATATAGAATCATTTCACAATTATATATGTTTTCTTAAATTGAATATACAACTTTTAATCAACTGAATTTTCCATATTGTTGCCAATGTTTTACTAATAATTGGTATTTATTCAACAAATTTATTATAGATATATTGTTTACAATATTTTCCCAAGGGATTTTAAAACATATTAAACTTCATCCCTTTTCAATTTCTTTTTCCCTTATGGATAATCTCAAGCTTCTTATCATATGAAAAAGCATTAAAAGCTTAATTATACATATCATTAGTTCTGACGCATCGACAAACACTAGAACTAGGATACAATAGGATTTTATTTTATATAACATAGCTACTACTATGGATACCACACACATTTCTACTAGTCCTCACTTCTACAAGGAAAATGCTTCGGTATTTATCCTTCCAGGTGGTGCTTCAACTGGCCCGGTGCACTCTACATCAACGTGGGCCCGACTATTGCATTTCTTACAAAAGTACACCGTACTTCCACCTTCCCTTATGATCTTGAGGTATGTAGCTCGGTCTAGGTGCAATAGAGCTTGCCTTCCTCATTGTCTCTCAAAACAATTTCTAGCTATGTGTCCAATCTTCCTACAGTGGAAGCAAATGGTTGATTGGTCAACTAAAATTGTGAGTGCGGGTTTCTTTTTCTTCACCTTCAGGCAGCGACTTGGAAAATGTCCCTTCTCATGATATTTAAGACAGAAAATCTCGGATCGATAACGCTTGCCTTCCTTTTTCTTTCCCTTATCTCTCTTCCCGCACATGGCTGCAAAATGTCCTTTTTCCTGACACCTATAACAAATGATGTTATCATAAGGTCCTGGTTTTCCCCTTTCCCTATACAACCTCTCTCATTCCTCTATCGCTTCTTCTCGTTCCTTATGGGTCTTCGCGTTCCTTATGGGAAAGTGCTCTTCTTACTCGATGTGGTGCTTTCTGCTCTTCAGATTTTACCATCCTACAAGTGGATGAGGTATTCTAATAGGATATTCCTTCAAATCCGATGGTTCCTTATTTTAATAGGTCATACTTATAATATACTCAACTCTTCTATAATTTCTCTTTTTTTTCTTTAATCCAAGAGTTTTAAGTTATAATAAGTTTACAAAATACTAGTATATATATAAAATACAAATATGTTCTCTCGACTCTTAACTCATTCTAGGGTACTACTGACCCTATCTATAATGAGTTGATCCTAACAAAGCTAAGGTTCTCGCTTAACCTTCATCTTTGATACCAAGTGTGACGACCCACCTTTTTGATTAATTCAAGTCGACATTAAACCACATATGTCCGACCCGAACCGTTTAAAAAGACGAATTATCAAGGGTTTTTTACAAGAAAAGAAAAGAAGATGAGGAAAAAACAATATAGAGAATCTCACAGCAGAAGGATAAAATATAATAATAACATAATTATAGAGTTGTTTATCAATATACATTTGATTCCATTTCAATATTATCAGAGTTGTACATTTAACTGAACATACAAATATAATGCAGCAGAATGATAGTAGTAAGTACGGTCTTCCAATCTCCTTCTTTGTATTCAAGTACTAATGTCTTCGAGAATTGAAACAACTCGGGCTGACTCGAGCGTAATGTAAAGACAATACAGTCGAGTCAGGACTATATATTCTTATGTAAGTAAATTCAAATCAGGGATAAAGGCTTAGTAAATAAGTGATATTACAGGATGAAATCTAACTCCTCTATTATTTCCAACTTACAGCCCTTTTTGAAAATAATATCTTTGAAACAAATTCCTCGTTTTATATCAAAATCTATAAAACAATATTATATACATTTTCAAAAAGAATAATAGTGTTGCTATTATCGAAAATCTTTTAAAATCATTTCCAAACACCAAGTTTTAGTCCTTGAAATTCTATTCGTTTTATAAAACATTTTTACAAACCATTATACAAATCACTTTTATATAATATAACTTCAAAATATTCATTTTCAAATATTGCTATTTATTTAAAAATTTCATAAACTTCACTTTATGAAAACCAACTTTAAAAACAATTCAATTGACGTCAAATTATTATAACTAAATATAACAATTTAAATGAACCAATATTATCGCTAAACACCTTTTAGTCAAATCGTGAAATAAATCACAAGGTGTTAGCCTATAATTATTTTCTACCCAGTCCATGCATATGAATGATTAATTGCTCATAAATTGGTTGAGCAAAGTCAATAATCAATAAATAATAAGCAGTGCTTATAAACCGGCCGAGCGCAATCCAAACAACCAAAACAATCAATCAACAAGAATAATAAATTGTGAACACATCTATAACCAATAATAAATTTATCTATTCAATTTATAATAGTAGAATGACTTGTTCTGCTAACAGATGTCGTTAACGAAATATAATTTAACTACGTTAATTGTAATTAAATTCAACCACTAATAATTTATCACTAAATTATACTTCGTTAAATGTGCCAATAAACTATACTAGCATGTTCTATTTGTTAACATGAATCGAACATCGAAGACCGCGGGTTAAACGGACTTCGTACAGAGAAACTATTCATTTCTAAAGTTAAGCTAATTAATAAAAAAATAGTTAACTAAAATGAAATAACTTATTATCTAACCATTACTTCAACGAACTCAACTCAGAAACACACAGCCAAACCCACTTCCACTGCTAACCAAAGAGAAACCAAGCATGTGCAATTGTCCACATTTAAGTGGACTTAAATGCAAATTCTTTTGCTTTCAACAGTGCCCATTCATCTTTCTTATTTTCTCAACCTGCTATTCTTCCATTCCTCCTTTCTCTTTCATGAATCCCCATCTTCTCCTTATTTCTCTTGCCGCCTGCTACACTACTTCACATCCATGAAAACATTCTTCACCATGCACACATTAAATCCTTCATCCAACCTCACCAAACAAGCCACATATCCTCTAAATGCAAGCATGCATACACACACATGAACAGACCATACAGAAAACAATTTCTTTTCCATATTTTTTTCATACAGACATGTCTATATTTTTTTTATTTCTTGCATGTGTGTTTTCCTTTTCATTTCTTCCATGCTCTCTCCATGCTTGTGCCTTTGGATTGCTTTGTTGCTTTTGTTTTGTACAGAGAGTGAAAATGTACATGCGTGCACATACTTTTTTTCATATTTGCAAAGAAAAAAAGAAGGGAAAAGAAATAAAATAGTCGTTGTCTATAAATTTGCAGAGAAGAAGTATAATAGAAATTATGTTCAGATCCTCCAAAATCACACATATTAGGCATGCATTTCCTTTCAACTAACAGCCATACACACTTATACTAGAAAACTAAACAAACTATTTAAAATCAACCAAATTTATGTAAACTAAACTAATTTATAACTTAACAAATTTAAACTAAAATAATTTGACTTGCATAAAAAAATATGTCGTGAGTTATACACTCACCTTTGCATGCGACAGAGAATTTATGCGATATGATTAAAGCGTTATGAATGACAGACACGAAACAGACACGACGTCGTACGACCGTAAAACGCGGATGCTCCAATAAGGCTATGGCTTGACCTGTCCGACCAACTTCAGATTCTTACTCCGGACTTGGTTGCTGTGGACAGCGAACTGGAGCTTTGGCGGCTGCAGGTCGTAGGCGAGTTGCTGGTGCGGGTCATGGGGAATGCGGACAGAGCTGGGTTCGAGCAGGTAGTGGCCATGGGGGTGATGCGGGCGGTGGAGGTGAGGTGGCTGGGGGTTGATTGAGGGCGGAGGTTGGGTGGCCAAGGGGATGTAGGCGGCGGAGGTGAGGGGTGGAGTAGGATGCAGCCGAAGTGGCTGATGGAAAGGAGAAGGAAAATGAAAGTGGGGAAGAGAGGGTTACATGAGAGTTCAATAAATAATATATATATGCTTGTAATATTTTTCTCACGCAATGTTCAGAGCCAAGAAAAATGAGAAGGGGCAGAAGAAAGAGCACGAGTATAAATTGAT
Organism: Allium fistulosum; assembly: GCA_030737815.1. NCBI lineage: Eukaryota > Viridiplantae > Streptophyta > Magnoliopsida > Asparagales > Amaryllidaceae > Allium > Allium fistulosum. Next base: position 861,703,665 of record CM060907.1, read on the forward strand.
AAAAGATGATGCACGGAGGTCATTTAATGCGAGCAATTAATTCTTGAGGCCGCGCATGCAAAAGTTAGTCGACAAGAAAAGGAATTGAAAAGAAATGAAAAGCAAAGATGATAGTTAAATATCCATCAGGGCACCGTCATGGACCGCTATTTCGTCCATTTAGCGTTTTACAACGGAAGCCAAAATATGAAAACGAATATATCGTAGAGATCAGCACAGCAAGACGAATCCAACGATATACTAAAATTTGTATCACGACATTCGTAACAAAATTCCATCTGTCGCCAGTTTTACCGCTTCGAATTCGAACGACAACGGCAATTTCTGATAAACAGAGCTACAAAGGTAGGAATTGGACGGAACGAACTTTGACGTTTTAATCAGGAACTTTTTTTGATCATTTCTATGCAAAAATATTTATACTTCAAAATTTGATAATTCATACCGAAAAATATGCCGACCGAGTTTCGAACAAATTTTGACGTAAAATAAATTTTGTTGGACTCATTTCAATGGATGCATTTCAAATATCTAGTTTTTGTTGCCAAAATTTTATTTTTAAAAATAAGTTTTATTTCAAACTCTTCGTTAAAATCCTTATTTTAAATCGTTGAAAAATTCAGGTTATTACAAAGAACATTCAGACCAAAAAGGGAAGGGCCCTATGTGATTAGCCAGAAGCTAGGGGATGGCACATTCGAGCTAACGACCGTTGATGGAACCCATATTCCCCGAGCTTGGAACAGCGAATCGCTGCGTCGTTACTTTATCTAAGACTATCTTATATATTTCCTATTTTCTGCAAATAACTCATCCCGGAATACCGAAGGCATTGTAAATAGGCAAAACTTGCCCATTTTTATTAATAAAACTGCTTTGCTTTCTGAACCAATAAACTATGTTCATAAGATTAACCATATGAGTCGATGGGGTCAAATCGACTCAAAACTATCCAATTACTTCCTGAGATAGTGGAACCATGCTCAAGTACTCTCCACTTACCCACTGAGTCGATGGAAGCAAATCGACTCAAATCGTTGGATCGATAGAACTCGATCCCTGCTTTCTAAGAACCGGCGTCACTCCAGCAAAACCAGGAAGACCCATATCAAAGCCGCGCACCTCTTTTTGGGTTGTGGAATCACACCTAAGAAAATATAATTATTTAAGTCATGCCTTTCGTAAGCCGCACACTCTCAAAAAGCGGCGCATTTCGTAACCCGCGCACGCTCTTTAAAGCCGTGCATTTCATAAGTCGCACTTTTAAAAGCCGTGCATTTCATAAGCCGCGCACTTTTAAAAGCCATGCATTCTATGCAAGCACTACTTGATGTTGCTTCGGCACCATCAGCAAATAAATAAGATCTTATAAGTGTCGATATTGTCTTGACAATACTGGGAAACTCGTCTATTGTAGGACAAACAAGAATCCACTGCCACTATCAAAAGTAATTGACATGAATCTAGCAATGTTGCACAACTAGAAATCGATAAAGAATTCTGATCGTTGCCTGAAAAATATATGGAATCAAGACGCTTGAGTCACAATTTCCCAACGATAGGAACCGCAAAAAGTAGATTCGTTTATAGACATCCAAGGAATTGCTCGGATCAACCGGTCATTTGTCAAGTGTTCAAAGAAAACAACCCTGTAAAGTAGGGACACATGCATACCAATATTTAGTTGAAAAGAAAACTACTCCACGGGCTTGTTTCTCCAAACAAAGTATTTTGCCAATCATAACGTATCTAGTTATAAAGTTAAAAATGCATATATAATGCGTGAGATCATGGAAATAAAGGCATCGTATATCGCAAAACACGGCACGGCAATGCGAAGTATAGAAATTGCAGAACAAGCATGTGTGCCACATGCACGAATAAGTAGTATGAAAGCAAGCTAAGTACTGATAAATAAGGAAGAACATATAAGAGATGATAGTAGAAACATTAACCTTTTCATTTCTTATAACATTTTCTGTACAAATTCAAAATGTTAGGGCCATACCCACACAATATCGGCCAACAAAAAGAAAAGTACAAATGTTACAACAACAAAAGTAATAAGTGCAGACTCTGCACTTGTACAAAATACATGTTAAACAAATCAGAATGTTCCAATATCCGACTCCATTGTCACTCGAGCCTATCAGTGTTTCTTGCTACCACATTCCTTCTCGCTTTTAGTTAGAAGTTTCTTCTTCCTCTCGGCATCCCCACTAGGAGTTGTATAGCTACCAAAGATATAAATTATCGCCTCCGTGCCCATGTCTCCTCGTTCTTTGACCCCCTTTGGAAGACAACCCATTAGTCTTGCACTTCCAAGACTTGTAGGAGCTCCTCAATGACTTTCTTTCCTCTATCATTTCCCTCTTGGCTGCCACCATATGTTGTTCAGTTTTACTTAGCTAGCTAGCTTGGTTTGTTTGCTCTCGATTGTCAGCTATTACTAAATCACCCTTTACAGATGCAGAAGAATCGTCCAGGCCATGCAACGCAATAATCTTCTAGGATTCTGGCCTTGGTTATGAGCCAGACATAGGCATGGTGATCAAAGCAACTATAGAAACAAGCATTAAAGTAGTCAAAATAGCAGCAGGCCCTAGGACTGAAGAAACTGGAAGTTTGATAGGCAAAGAAGACAGACCTATAAGATCAAAAATGAAAGCATTCAATTCATCTTGTTCTTGGGGCATGAGCTGAAAATTCTCAAACTCAGGAGAAACAAGATGGTTACCTGCATCAAAAGTGTGACCAAGAATTCCAACCTCATATCGCCCACCGTCTCCTTCTTTGGATGGCTGCACAATCTTTGGTGAAGTTCCAGGACTACCCAAGGCTTCGGAGACAGCTGCTGAAGGGGCGGACATCAAAGCAATATCGGTTGAACTAGGAATAATTCATGACTGATCACGAGGCTGCTTTGATGATTTGCCAGGCCCGAAATTGAAAGGCTCTGATAGCGCTTTAGCAGTTGCAGTTGCAATAGCATAGGCGGCCTACCGCTCCCTCTCAATTCGAATAATTTCTCACCCCTCTACCAAAGCCCTCTTTGACTCTTCCTTGAGATATGCATCCTCCAACTCTTGCTCGGTGTACGAATCCTTGTTTTCTCAAAAACAGACCAGAACTTCTTCCCAACCCATAGCAAGAGTATGTGGGACTTGGGGCCCAGATAGCTGAGGCTATCGTGATGCAGCATGGCATTGATGCAGAAATTCAAGATGGTGTCATCTATCTTCTCCATCTACCTTTCAAAGGTATCTTGCAGCTCGAAGTAGTCTGTCATCACAACAACCTTCTCAACTTCAATTTAGGTCTTTTCAACATTATGCTACGCAACTCTCTCTAAAGCGAAGCAATCATTTGAGCCTGGTCAGAAATGGTCTTGCATGGGGTTCCACCACTCCCGCATATTCAGAATTTTCTTTTTATGAGCTTCGATGGCTTCGTCATGACCAGCAATAGTTCTCTTCTGAGCTTCAGTGATCTCATCTCGAATTTCAAGCTTCCTTTTTAGCTTAACCTCTTCAGCAAGGGCTTTCTTAATTTCATCTCTGAACATGATCTCAATCTTTGTATGGGCCTCTTTCAGTTCCTTCATCAAACTAGCGTTGCTAGTACTCTCTCGAATGGCAGCATCCCTCTTCTTTGTCACTATATCAATTTTGGCGTCATATTCCGTCAACACCCTTTCATAATCATCCTTTTCTGACTTGAAGGAAAGGATATCTTAGTAGTTGTTTTGGTTTGTGTCTTCCAGTTGCTTACATAATTTCTACCATCCTTTAGCTTGATCCAAATCGCTCTAAATCGCCTAGAGATGGGGCATATATGAATCCTTAGAGAATGGACGTAGGTCACAATGAAACTTAACTCCCTTCAGAAACTATCCACGAAGTGCAGCTTCAAGCTTAGAGGGACTGGATGGGAGAATATAAGTTGGAATCCTACAGGGGCGCGAAGAACCAGAAGTAGGAACTACATGAGTTGATGGAGTTTGGGTTGATGAAGAGACTTGAACAGTAGAAGTCAAAACTTCAATTCCAACAGAGATTGGAGCCAGGGAAAATGCTTGGTGCTTGGAAGGATGAGAACCATGATCTACGTTTGATTTCTTGGATGCCTCTTCCCAATCATTAGGAGTTTTCCTATTTTCATAACCACTGCTATAAACTCCGCTTCGGTCCCTGTTAGCCCGACGATGAACTTCGGCTTCCCAATCTTCCTTCCTTCTCCATTCTCCCTCAGTTTCTTAGGGCTGATGGCAGCTTGAAGTCCATCTCGGCTTGCGTTGTGCATCTATAAATTGTTTAAGGTCCTCATAAAGTTCACGACCTCCCATGGTACCTGATAAAAAATAAAAGATCTTTAGAAATAGAAAATAAACTCAAATAATGCATATGTAAGTGAACGTGATCCAAAAGCAGTGTATAATCTATCGTAGGCAGCCTAAAAGGACTTCACAAACCGGATCGGCAAGCTACTATAGTGGGAGTTAGGATAACTCTAAACACAACATGACTGAGGTGAGAAGGCAATCCGTCGGACTCTAAATCATCTCCCATGAGTTCATCGATGTTTAATAAACGTTGCTCAAGTCTCCAAAGTTGATACTCATTTTCTTAGATGGAAAACCATGAAGTTGTTCGGCTGCTAGGGGGTATCTTTATCAATCTCTTAGGGAGGCAAATATGGGAGAATATGACTCATTCCTAGAGTTTCGTTGCACGATTCGAAGTTTCCTTCGCTGGAACTTGCATCAAATTCCTCATCATTGGAGGAGTAATCATAGCTGCTATTGTTCTCAATTTCACCCTCCTCCTTTTCCGTGATCACTGTAGCCTTGCCCTTACGCTACTTAAACTCCTCTTCCCCTTCCTCTGGGATTGAGGGCATCCTAATTGGCAACTGGCTCCGGTCGACGTCTTTTCCTTCATTGATTTCTTTAGTTGATCCACCGAATGGACCTTCTTCTTCTGATAGATCTCCCTCTTCGGAGTCGTGCGATGAAGAGGTGGAGCATGTTTGAATCCCAGAACAGGAAGGAGATGGAACTTCAATAGTGATGGCAGATCTATCGGGATGCAACAACCCATACCGAAGCAAATTCTCATCCGTTGGCAAAGGCTTGACCGATCTCTCTCTAGCGTCAATGGCCTTCAGAGTAAAGAAGATGGTATCAAGTGATGGATCTTTTTTTGGCCTTAGAATAACTACAAGGAATATTTAGTCTATTAAAAATCATGCACCATCGTATTAAATCTCAATGAGTAAAAGAGAAGACTTACCCTCCGTTGTCCAAAGGCAATTAAATCCTTTAAAGCACTTATTGAAAAAATATAGGGTGTTGAACTGGGGCAAATTACTTTGAAGCCACAGCATAATTTTGCGATTTCTTTGGGCCTCGATGATCACAAGAGGTAAACATTCTTCTCTCTTCCTGAATGAGTGGAAATATCTCAGCTTATCAAACCTTGGGGCACGATTGAATATCCATATAAACAAAACGTGAAGTCAAGTCAAAATCGCGTATCTGTTGGGGTGAAGCTGAAATAGGGCAAAAATTAAAAATAGTCTCTCTCAAGAAATGATTGAAGGGGCACTGCTCTATTCAAACACATGCACCGATCACAGGCGGTGTATCCCCAAGGTGGCATGTATGCAAACTCGTTTTTCAATGGAAGGCATACATCATCATTTAGAATGCCATGCTGTAAATAAATGTTGTGCGGGACTTTAGCAGAAATTATGGTGGAAGCTCTCTCCTGAGGTTTGAATAAAACTCTAAATCTTGGAGGAGTTCAATCTACAACCGGACTAAGTGGAACCAATTGACCATAGTCAACTGGTGGTGCCGAAGAAGTGGACGCTACTGAAACCATTTGTGAAGGCATAACTGATGTCGATTCAGCTTTTGAGAGTGTTGGACTTCCTCCACTGGATTTACGACGGATGACGGGTGCTTTATTCTATACAACAAAACTTGTATCTAACTTCGCCAGTAATTCTATTTATAACTGGAAGTCCCCCTACGCTCAACACTTGAATTCCAATAAACTATTCACTTATGCCAACTCATAAGATGAAATGCTCCTCCTATTCCAGATACATCAAACGTGCAATGACATAACCAATCCAAAGTGAGCAACTATAGATCAATGGGTCCAAATCAAGTAGATAATTCTCAACATAAGTCGATTTCAGTTCTCTGGAAAGTGATAACAGCATGAATTGGATACAAGACGCTACCCTAAGCTATTATCACCTCCCAGAAAAACCAAAAGCAATCCATAAGACGCCATGCTAGGATCAATAGTGTAACTTGGTGCAAAGTTAATTCCGACTCTGTGGATAAACATAGCAAAACATGTCAAGCACCGTGGAAAAACCCTAGCTTCGTTCCGTGAAGAATTCAAGATTCAATTTACTATCTTCTTCTACATTGTCACAATCAACTCGAATTTTCCACTACATATTTCATCAATATAACTTCATCACCAATCGCTAACACTATGCCATAATTCACATCATCAACCTCAAGTTAGAAGCCAAATGTGATCAATTTCAAGTTATTGGCAATCCAAAAAGGGCAAGCTCGGCAGCGATTCAGGCGGGTGCCCTTTCAGGCATTAGGGGTTGGCTCAAGGTGATGGCAAAGTCGAGTGAGGTGGTAGTAGGAAGCTTTGGAGGTGGAGATCGACGATGGTGATGGTGTGAGAGAGCTTAGGGTTTGGTCACATTTGGCTCGGGGTCGTAGAGAGATTAGCTTGGTTCGCAAGGGAAAGCATGAAATAATGAAAGGTCGGCCCCAGCAAAACTAAGTAGGAGATTGAATGGAAAAAATTTGCTAAGTCCTCAGATCGCTAGCGATCCATGTACTATGGATTGCTAGCAATCCATTGAGTTACAATCGATTTTCTCCAAACTCGCCAAGTATGATCTAAGTGTTGTTGCGAGCATTTAGAAAGTTGTGGGATGGAAATTGATTTATCGTTAAGAGCAACGATGGTTCACATTGAAGACTCAACATACGACTGAATAGCCAAAGCCAAATTCACATGATAGCCTCAACACGATCAATTAAACTTCACGAAATTGGAACTCAAAAGCAGTTACTTCCATAGCACACCTTATTTCCAATGAAGGCATACTCTGGGAGGCAAATATTAATATGGTTTTAACCCGATTGAATTCAATGGAAGCTAAAACACCTACATCAAGTCAAAATAGCTCAAGAATCAACCAAAAGGACCAGAAGAAGAAACTAAGAGAAACCCAAGAGGAAAGGTGCGAAAATAGGCTAACAGGATGGATCGCTAGCGATCCATCACCCATGGATCGCTGGCGATCTATAAGGATTGTTCATGGATCCTCCAAACTTCTTGCATCATGAAACAATATCTTTCTAAATATATCTACCAAGTTTCATGATATTCCAAGAAAGTTAGTTTGAGAAGTGAGCAGTCATCTGATTCTAGTCATAGTTCAATGCATCCTATACGTGAATCGCTATCAAAATAAGCCAACTCATTATAAAATTACAAGGAGAGAATTTACAAAAGGCAACAAGCGATCCAAGTGAAACGATCCAAAAATACGTTAACTACATGGATTGCTAGCGATCCATGCCCTATGAACCGGTAACGATCGATCAGGTTAGATTGGTTCGCTGTGAACTTTTTGGAATGCCTTCGTACCATCAAGTATAGGCTTCTAGTAACGTGGCATGATCCAATAGCTCTCCAATCCCGATGAATACTCACTTGTCTGCATCATAAAGAAGGTCTTGGGGGTTGGCTGCTGGAACTCTGCAGAAATTATTCTTCACTCTTCTCCTCCCACACAATAATCATCTAAGGGTTCACTATGATTCTTTAGTGAACTCTTGCACTTGTGACTTGATCTAAATTAGGAGATTTAATCACATTGTAATTTGATTCCACTTGTAATAGCAGTCAGTTAATAGAAACTTATAAAGTGGATGTAGGCTTCAATAACAATCGAACCACTATAGGGCTGGTGCTTTCACACTCAATCTAGGGTATTGATCCATTTTTTGGATTAATAGGGAGAATTGGCAGTCAAAAAACATGAGAAATAGTCTTAGGCATTAGATTACAAAAGAAACATGGATGCAGATTCTTATTGGAGTTAATTATCGAATTGAGCTTAGTTATTGCGTTTAATTTGTCATGAAGAACAATCCACATGTGGAGTTTTACTTTGAGAGGAGCCCTGATTCTCCAAAAGGGTTTGGAATGACTATATTCTTTTGTTCCTGAGAGTGTTAAATATTTGTACATCAATTTAAGGGTATAACTTCCTTTTTTATCCCAGCACCATACTAGACGAAAAGGATTTCCATTGGTATTATAGTTTTCAATCTTATTAATTAATTTTAGGTATTGCGTAAGTAGGTTCCCTATTGAATTTTGATTAAAAGAGATGTCCTATTAAAAAGGCGACTGATTCTATAAAATTCTTTAATAAGGTTGTTATTGTTATTAGAGACCAGAAATAAATCATGAAGCTCATGTTTCAATGCAATGGAAGATATCTAAGGCTCGTTCTAGAAAGAGGTCTTGTCTCTAGAATTAACCATGTATTTAGTTCCAATTTTAAATAAGTGATATAAATTGGAAATGTTTTCCCATAAGGAAGAGCATTTTTTATTATTGTATACGTTTAGTTTTTTTGAGCCAATGTGATAATAGTTACTAATGATTTCTTTCCATGAATAAGTCTCATCCCCCATAAACTTTCAAATCTATTTACAAAGCTGGGAGGAGTTTAAGGCCTTTAAGTTAACGATGCCCGGTCCTCCTTGAGTATTGGTTTTGCAAACAAGGGTCCAATTAATGAGACTACACATATTAGGCTCATCTGGTTCTCCATTCCATAAGAAATTTCTTCTGATGCTATCTATTTTATTAATTACCCAGTTAGGAAATTTATATTACATATAGTAAACCAGTATAGTAGGTAGTACCAAGTTAATTAGTACCAACCTGCCAGCTCTGGATAGACAGTTAACTTTCCAAGAAAGTAGTTTACTATTAATTTTGTACTGATAATGTGTTAGTCTTTTTTTCGGTTTCGTGTATCTAATTGTTATACCTAAGTAGTTAAAAGGAAAGCTCATGGTTTTGCAGTTCAGTGTATTGGCCACTTCAGCTGTGCTATTTGATGTGTTGTTAAGGACAAGGGCTAAACTTTTATGGAAGTTGATTTTAAGGCCTAATAGGAGTTTAGAATTATATAAAATAAGCTTAAGCAAAGCAATAGGATAAGGGAGGTGAGAGCATACTAAAAGGGTGTCATCCGCATATTGTAGAGTGGATACCCCTTCTACAGTAATTTTGTTCCCCATACTAGGAAAGATGGTGTTGCTAATAACAAGGGAGAGAATTATAAAGATAACATCAGCACAAGGTTAAATTGAAGGGGTGACATAGGATTACCCTATCGAAGACCTCTTTTCGACTGAATTTTGTTTCCTTTGATATCATTCACTAGGAGGCAAATGCGCTAGACTTCAGGATAAGGCTAATCCAAGAGATCCATTTATTTGTGAATCCTCTAGCTTTTAGAACTTCAAGAAGGAAGCTCTAATCTGTAAAGTCAAAGACCTTGCCGAAGTCTAATTTTAGAAAAGCATAATTAATGTTTTCATTATGACAGTAGTTGATGAATTCTTAGACCGTGACGATCTCTTCCATAATGTATCTACCATGAATGAACGTTGTTTGTATTTTGTCAATTAATTTACCCATTTTGTGTCTTAGTCTATTAGTTAACACCTTGGTGATTATTTAAATAGAGTAATTAATCAAAGAGAGGGTCTGAAGTCCGAAGGATCTTTACGATTCTCCATTTTACAGATTAAGATAACATCTGCCTGGTTAAATCAATCTAATTAAACAATACCACTGTGAAGTTCTTCGAAGAGCTGCATAATATCTATTTAATAAGTGACCAAAATTTTGGATAGAAAAATATAGGGAAACTGTCAAGTCCTAGAGCTTTGTCGCTCGCGACCCGCTTAATAGCTGACCAAACCTCGTCCTCTAAAAATGGAGAGTCTAACTCAATTAGGGAGCTGTCCGGATAAAGGGTTGGCCAATCTGCCTGAATTCTATGGCTACATCTATTCCTATGTATCCCCATAAAATAGTTAGTAAACATATTATTGAAATCCCTTTTCTCTTTATTTTCAGTTTCATCGACCTTAATAGTTTTTATGGTATTCTGATGTCATCTACCATAACAATTTGGTGAAAGAATTTGGAATTTCTATTACCCTCTTAATCCAATGGAAACAGGAGGGTTGTTTCCATATAATTTCTTCTTGGTCCATTAGTTTATTTAGTTTTCTTTTTAATGTATGTAATATGTGATTTTCATCTCTAGTTAGATTTCTCTATTCGACAGTTTATCTAAGTCTAGGATCTTAGTAAGTGTATTTGTTTTTTGATATTCATATTTCCAAAACATTTATGTTTCAGTTCTTTGGGTGTGATCTCAACATTCTCAAATTATAAACAAGATTTTTAGTGGCATTGTTCAAGCATTTGTTATTTAAAGAATTCTATTTCATAACTATAAGGCTTTCAAAGTTCTCTTCTTTTAGCCATATTTTTTCAAATCTAAATGGTCTCTGTGTAGGAAGTTGACCATTAGTGTTGAGGAAGATGGGACAGTGGTCAGAGAGGATGTTAGCTAGACTGACTGCCTTGGAGAGAGGGAAGGAGTTTTCCAAATCCTCACTTATGAAATATCTATGTAGTAAAGCCATGGAAGGGGTCTCACCAGTATTAGACCAAGTGGTTCTTCCAAAAAGTGTCATTCCAATAAGGTTATTTTAGTTAATGAAATTATTAAATTCTTCCATGTCTATAGAGCTCCCTTCTCTAGGAGATCCCTCACCAATATATATGGTTACATTATAATCTCTCCTTACATGCCAAGGACCGTAGGAGAGACTATGGAAGTTTGTACATTCAACCCAAAGTTTTTGTCTAGGGATTCTATTGTTAGGTGCGTAAACATTGGTGACGTTAATAATTTGATTATTTTGAAAGCCTTGTATAATAATATGAAGTGAGTGATAATTAGATATTGCTTGTAAAAGCCTCATGCCATATTGATATAATTCCTCTTAGCTACCGTGTGCTAGAATAAACACCCATTTATTAAGGCATTTGCCTCCAATTGACTTTAAGAAGTTAAAGTTGGGTGTCTTAGTTTTAGATTCTTTAATTCGAGCTATGACTACCTTATTATCTATTAAGACTCTTAATTTTAGCACTTTTCCGAAGCGAGCCTAGGCCTCTCACCCAAGCGAGTCTAGGCCTCTCGTGCTTCAACTCAGAACTTTCATCTAAAGGTGTTGCCAGCTCTCATGTTCTAAGTTCTTTATATAATCTACATCAATATCAGCATGGTTATAGGTAAATCCGATATTCTTAGCTATATAATATGTCTGGCTAGGGCTTAATGAGTTTAATATTATGGGTATAACGCCCTGCGTTTTTACGTTAATTGAATAAAAAGAATCTATTCTATTATATAAGAAAGCCAACATAGTGTTGACTTTTTTCTTGCACCATGTTTGTTCTCCGCTCAAATCCTTCACTCTCCTCCATTCAGATGAAATTTTACCATTATCCCATTGAAAATATAAATTTCTTGCCGACCATTCCTTAAATATTAAATTATAGTTAATGCCGCCTAATCTCTATTCTCCGTTTCAACCATTCACTTTGTATCCAAACCCTTATGTCTTTCCAAATTCTTACATTTCCCCCTAATTTATTTAATTGCAACAGAAACCGTCACCAAAAATCTAATGGTGGAATTGAATATGGAAGGTCACCTACAGTTGAAACTGTCCAAATCGATCTCCTTATATATTCATGCTCCTTACATCACCTCTCTTTTCCAACTCCTTCTTCATAAATAAATCGACATCAAGTATTAAGTCTTGGTTGATTTTGATTCATTTTTATTCCAACTTCTAAATCGCCGTGACACTTGCTTTCTCATTCGTTGTTTAGTTGTCGTGCCTTTATTTCCTCTACTCGATTGTTATCTCAGATCATCCAGAACTTCTATTGCTTAGGTATAAAATTTCCATTATCGATGTTTTGCTTTGATTACTTTGATTTTGCTGCTAATCTCCTTTGTCCATCCTTTATCAATCTATCACCTGTTACCACTGTTTTTCTTTCATTACTTTGATTCTACTAGGTACTATATCACCTTTAAGAATTTCATTTAGTTACTTCGATTACTATCGTTAAGATGTTCTGATTAAATGCTTATCACGGTCAAATAATCTATCCCATTAGCTATAGTTGGTAAGAGATCGATTATTTACAGTTATGAGTTACTGATTTTTTTTTGAGTTCATGTTTATATGATTCATTGATTTTGCATCTCTACTTTTAAGGTTTTAACATCTCTATTTACACTTGTTAGTTATTCTCACTACGTACTGTGGTTTCGTGGTGTTTTCAAAAACAGACTATTGATTTATCCCTTTCCATAGTTATATTTAGTGCATGTTGGACAAAAAGCTTCACATCATTCTTTATTCTTTGCTTCTCCTTTTAATCTCCGTCTCTCCAAATCATCTTCAGGGACACCTCCCACTCCTATGCTTAAACTTATGTATTTTGTTATTTTCCCCAATACTTTGTAGGGTTCTAAAACTTCTATGGATACTCCCCTAATTATTTCTCTTAGTTTGTTGGTTGCCTTTTTGGAAGAGAGCGATGTGTTATACTATGAATGGAAATCGAAAAATTATAGAATCCAAGTACGTAAAAGGCACATGTATTAAATTTACTGTCATATTTTTGAAACTTACTAGCCTTGTATATTATAACTTCTTTCTACGCAATATTTTAGTAGGAATACGGGGAATTTTATGTCAATGAAGTTGCAGTTCATGTCTATTGAGCAAGGTAGTCAATAGCGACTAGCGCAAAATAGCGCAAGGCTTACGCTATGAATTATTTTGCGCTATATGTTATAGCGCGTGCTATTTTGTTTACTTTTGTTGAAGTCGATTTGTGAGAAAAAAGAAGTTTTACTGTAGATTTGAAGCTTCAAACTAGGTAGCGTAAGCTACAACAGTAGGAGTTAGAAAATAAACGGACTTGCTACATAATTATCTTACTCCAAATGAGTCGGTTTTAGGGTTTTCTTCAATGTACATAACTAAAATAAAAAAATAAAAAAATAGCGCACAATTTTGGGCTATTCAATATTGCACTTTAACGAAGTAGCGCGCTATTTTGCGCTATAGATGACATGTGCACTATTATAGGTTAAATAGCCACATCCTACGCTGTAGACAATTTTGTGCTATAGCACACGCTATGGTAACTCTGATGTTGATGAAAATAATTTACATTGTCATGTTTTCCACTTAACTTAGGGGAAAAAATAACTAAAAACTCTAAAATATTTATTTACAATATACATTTTCTTATTAGTAGAAAAATCTGTTGGAGTTTTATTATTATTAGTTCAGTTCATCTCAATCTCTGAATGATATACAAAACTAATTATACGTATTTCAAATATAACACTCTTGATTTTGTCTCGTAACCATGTTTCTAATCAAATATTTTATTTTCTTGAATTGTTATTTTATCAAATGGTTATTTCACTAGGCTTGAGAAGTGTCAAAACCTAATAATCTATTCCCATCGGTTGCATCATTGCCTTAGCAGTATTTAATTTCAACAAGTGGCAAATACATAAATTATATATAATTTTAATAAGATTTTTATAAATTTTAATATTTGAAATTTTGTTTCTTTCCCAATCCAGATCGATTTTTGCCTTAGAAATTTTTAAATTTTGTTTTTTTTTCGACTTCAAAATTTTAAAATATTTTAAATTTCAAAATTCTCATGTATTAACTATTTCTAGGTACAAATGTTAGTGCTAGATACTTTCTAATATTTTCCTACATTTAAATATTAAACATTTTGACCATTGAAAATATTAAACTCAATATTTTAGTGTTTTAAAAATAATGAATTTATTTAGATTACAAAATTTAAATTTTTTATATTTTGTTGTTTAAGAAAGTTTTAATTGGATGCAACGGTTTTGTATTACAGTGAAAGATTTATAGCTTCTAACGGTGTTGGCTTAAAGAAATGTAAGAAAAATATAATTTCAAATGCTAACTCCCCTTGATATTATATTGGAATATTCGACAATAGGTGAGATTTTAAAATCCCAAAAGATTTCATCAATAAGAGAACTTCTTTATAAAAGAATATGAATGAGGTTATTTTACTTCTTTCCAAAAAACTTCTTATCACATACTTATTCTTAGTATTACTAATGTGTGTGTGTATGTATGTGTATTTGTTTGTGTGTGTCTATGCGATGTACAATCATAGAAAACCGTATGCATCCCTGGATTAAAGTTGGGAAAGTAGTTCAATATTAATATAACTAGAGAGCAGTTCACATTGCAAACTCCTAAAGAAAATATGAACCCAGGCCTTAGGGTATTTAATCCCTTGGTTAAAGAATTAAATCAAAAAATCTACTTGGTGACTATGCTAAATCAAGACAGGTAAGAGAAAGGGTATGCCCAATAAAGAATTTAGATGGTTAAAATAAGTAACTATATAAATGGTATATTCATTTTCATGAAATCAATCTGGCTTAATGATTTGTAATCAATGATATTATTTATACTTAAATTGGTCTACAATAATGTTGAAGTATTTGAAAGGTTTGTAAGGATGATAGATCCAAACTGCAAACATTCACTATAACAAATCAAGGCCTGCACCAAAAAAGAAAATGAAGAATTGTATCTTCATTTGAATCTTCGTAAAAAATAATATAACAAAAACATATGACAAAACAAATAAGATGCTAAGTTAAAACATACTTGAAGGAAAATACAATTCATGTTATTGTCCAAGCAAGATGGAAAAACACAAGATTGATCAAAAAGTAATAGAAAAAAACTAATATAAAGGGGAAATGTTGAAGGAAAAAGTTTATGAATTATATATTGATGCAAATAAGAATTGTAAGAAAAGGTAGAGTATGAGGGTATTTGGGTTGAGGAATTGCAAAGAGAAGAAAAACAAACATAAGAATCATGTTTGATATGGTTGCCCCATTTAATTAAAGTTGGTAGAAGTTTGTGTTACTAGGATAAGAAATACTAGGAAAGTTAAAGTTGTTAAGTTTATTTATTCTGTCTACCGTATGTAACCATTAAACAAAGCTGTAACACTAGGATAAGATATGAAGATATATAATATTATCCTTGCAAAGGTATGTTTGCATTGAATTTCTTTGTGACTTTTATTTTTTACGAGTTATAAAATCTAAGCAAAATTTATTAGATGCTTGGGGAAAATTTGTTCCGAATTACGGTTAAAAGAAAATTATAGATCAATGAATATACTTTTCCCTAAAAATCTACCACATTGTGAAATTTCAGTAATTATAATACAATGTCAAAAAGAAATTTGTGTTTGTACAATAATATCCTCGATTATTTTTGCTTCCAAAATGGTAAATTTTGGATTTCGTATGTGTTCCTTTTTTGCTACAATGAATACTTATTAATTGACAAAGGGAAATTAAAATGTAGTTCACATTTACACAAGCTTGACATTTAATATATCTTCAAAACTATCTATGCTCTAATAGTACACTCATAAATAAAATTATAATGGTTTCAGAAGTACTACTTCTTGAAAAGCTAACTCCGATTTAATATAATTGGTACATTTTATTTATGAAGTATGAATATAGGTTTACATTTCATTCTTGGAAAGTTGTTTTATATTTTACTCACGAAATATCATCGTTGTGTTTTAATTATTGTGTTGTTCACTAATGAACATATGTACAATAGTACGTATAATATTACTCTGTAGTACCATACTAATAACGTAAGATTAATAAAATTAATTTTGTACTTTCCATGCTTAATAATTAAACTTTGTTTTCTATTAATTTTTATAGATTGATTTATGTAGAGATATATGTAAAATAAAGTGAGATTATAGTTGTTCTCTCCATTTCTAGAAGTCAACCAGACTCTATCTTTTCATTTAATTTAATTTTTTTTGAGACCCTGGATGGAAACAAATTCCCAGCCTATAAATACCCATTAT
The DNA here is from genome assembly GCA_030737815.1 of Allium fistulosum. Lineage (NCBI taxonomy): Eukaryota > Viridiplantae > Streptophyta > Magnoliopsida > Asparagales > Amaryllidaceae > Allium > Allium fistulosum. The sequence continues at coordinate 861,719,843 of CM060907.1, forward strand.
ACCAATAGAGTTTAGATCACATTACACTTCAAGATATTACATCAAATTACATCCAAAATATCTATTCTAGACATCCGAAACCCAGCCAAAATATTACATATCATAAAGCACATACTCAGCCATACAACTTCTTATACCATACAAAATGACTACCATAGGACTTACAAACCATAAAATAGACACCCAACATTTATACAAAGCAGACTTGAGAAACAAAAGAACAGACCAGTAAATAAAACATCTCCATCACCCCTCTTCCTTTTAGCTACTCTTTTGTCAATAGAATCCATGCTCTCTCTAACCCTTCTTTGCAGCTCCAGGAGTATAATTTCCATTCATGCCCATTAGGATATGCTCCGCCTAACCAATTAGAAATAGATTTTCTAAATAAAGCACTAAAAGTGCTAGCTTTTTGCTTAAAACATCTATTGTTTCTTTCACTCCATATTACCTAAGTGTAACGACCCCCATTTTCGACCGTTCGAGTCGACAAAACATACACACATGTCGACTCAAACAATCCAAAATACAGATAGTTATTGGGGTTAAATAAGAAAAGAAAGGAAAGAAAAGAAAGGAAAGAAAAGAAAGGAAAGAACAGAAACAAACTCAAAATCTCACAGCGGAAGGAACAAGATATAATAATAAAATAACAGTTCATGAAGCTGTTAAATAAATAAATTTGATTATTATTATACATCATAAATCAGAGTTACATACATATCAGAGATAATACAACAATGCAGCGGAAAAATAATACAGTAGTAGAATACAAATGATGTAATACCAAACTCCGTCTTCGTCCTCCAGAATAGATCTTCAACCTTATCTGAAATGCTCAGGCTGACCCGAGCGTAATGAAAAGACAAAACACTTGAGTCAGGACTAAAATATCTCTTGTAAGTTAAATCGTAAAAGTAAATATGAGTGTGACGGCGTCGGAGATGTTTACGGGTTTTAGACACCTCCTATCCAGTATTTAACGTGCGTGCATTAACTTAAGAGATGTTCGGGATTTCCATCTCCTAAGGATCCGTTAAACTATCTACTATGTAATAGAATACACTATATATAATAATGTCTATCATAAAGTAAAATATCAAACTAGCGTTAAGTCATGGCCCATTCCACCCTTAACACATTTTTATTCCCAAGAGCATATACAAGACCGTAGTTTCCCCAAAACCGGAAGTCACCAGAGGGCAATCCATATACTAAAGGTACAAACCAAAACGTAGTGGTCCTGAATAGGATAATCAGTATGACAAGGTACATGAGGCGATACCAACTAGGATACTAGTAGTTGCCTGATCCGAACTGATGTTGGGCATAGCAGCTACTACCCCAACACCGCGAAACAACACTCCCAAAATCGAGGGGTGCACCCAAATCGAATCACAAAAGTAATAGACATGGTAACGAAGGAGTGTGTCCGCTAGAGATGGCGATCCTCAATGGCCCGGCGCGGCTCCTGTTTTAGTCATGTCAGAGGTCATCCAATATCATTCTCTTTCTTCAGATCAACACGTTCACCAAAACCATCCACTTCGTTCTGGATCAACACTCCGCGTATACTAGTTATTAAAGTGGTTTTCGGTATCGACGGAGAGTATGTCCATATCCGATCCCGGTCTCTTTAATAACTACGTATTATTACACCGATGGCTCTTTTACATTTCAAATCGATTCATAATTGATATCAAAATATCATATTCGCTTCAAAATAAAATCCATTTCAAAATCATCATATCTACTCAAAGTATACAATTTCATTTCAAAAATCATTTTCGCCTCAATATCTCATTTCGATTTCAAAATCATTTTCGCCTTAAAATCTGATTTCGATTTCAAATACATATTTGAACCACAAAATAAACAATTTCACTTCCAATATATTTCGAAACTTTAAATATTTCACATTTCAAAACAGTTCATATATTTATATAAGAATATAAGATTCGCTTTAAAATCATTTCGTATTCAAATTAGAATATTCTTCAAATTAAACATCTGTATTAAGTAGTTTACCTAATTTCTGAAACAATTCCAATTCAATAAACTTAGATTAATATTCGGATTTCAAGAATTCATTTAAGTATTACATTCCAAGTCAATTTCAGTTCAAATCCTATTCAAATCAATTTCATCTTCAAATTTAATTCAATAGTTTCAATTTAGTCCAATTCACAAATTTCTTTGAATTTCAATTAAATTCCAAATTAATTAAATCTCAATTTCAAATCAATTTTCAATTCCAAACTCAACTTGAAATATCATTTCATATAAATTTTCTTAGAAATATTCAGAGTTCGATTAAAAGTCCAATCTTTTAAAACAAATCAGCTTTCGAAAATTTACGCCGTATTTCATTTTTTTTTTCTTAAAAATCTAAGCTTCGAATAATTAAATAATTTCGTTTACCAAGTTTAAATTTCAACATCTCGAGCTTCAATTCAAAATAATTCAATTTCCATAAATTGGATTTTATTCATAACTTTTAAATCAAATCATTTAAATAAATTCCAAATCAACGATTTTAAAATTATTAATTTAACCAATCCGTTGTCCATATGTAATTTTCTATCCTATGGCCAAGTGATTATTTATTTCAATTACATGTCAGGGATGAATATATATTACTTAAACCAATCACAGTGTCATATGCATGTATAACAGGATATATATATATAAGCAAATAAACATCCAAACATTTAAATATCAACCAATAGCATCCATCGAAATACATCATCCAATAGACAATACAATTCACGACAATTTCATAGTTATCAATGTCAGGTAATTTAATCGCAATTCAATTTTTAATTTCAATTTGACTGTCAATTTAATTTTCAACGGTGAATTCAAATGACAATCTATATGACAATTAAATTTTATCAAACAACGACAAATAAAATTCATATCACTTCATAATGTCATATTTAACTACCATAAATTATTTTAGTCAATTGTGAGCATATAAACACTCACCTTGATTTTTTGTTGTCGCCGAGACGTTCCGGTTTGGAACTAAAACTGGACGACGCCCAACTTTAGCCCAAATTTCCACCGTCTCCAAATCCATCCAAACCAGTTTCATTTCGAATCTCTCGTCATTACGATTGCAATGCAAAAAGTTTCGTTCCAATCGGACCTCGTATAAAAAAGTTATGCTATTTTAAAGTTTACACGAATTTAAATAAAACAATTTCAGCTTTTATTTTTTTAAATTTTCAAACCCTAATCAACATTTGCCGTTGGATCAGCTTGCTTCAGATCTGGACCGCCCCTATGTGCTTCTTCTCCAACGTGAACATCACGTTCACAACCAACCCATAGCCGTCATTCTTCCATCAATTCTTGCCACCACCACCGACCACTACACGACGATCAGGCACCACCATTCCAAAGCCTTCGACGAAAGCTACCCACGCCTGGAACCCTAGCAAGCTCGGCCACCCCCTCTGCCTCGAAATGCGTGAAAAACGCACCAGCTTCCAGCACGATTTCCCGTTGATCCGTTGCTCCGTTTTTGATCATCTCCGTATGGATTTGAAGCTCTCATCGTCCTCTACAACTTTGTAGTTGACGACTTTTGCTAATTCTTTATGGATTGGAAGATATTAGAGGAGAAAGAAGATGCATTTCTGGCCATTGATAGGAAAGTGGCGGCTAAGGGCTGAAACCCTAGTTCTTTTGCACAATGAAATAAGTGAGGGGCTTTTATAGAAAAAATACGCGACACTATTCAGCCGAAATTTTCCGAACTCCAAACGAAGCGTACCGGCTGGCGTTTCTAAGCTTTACCCCATGTTCCGAACGCAATGGAACATGTTTCGGAGGCTAATTCGGTCATCTGTGCGAGTTACGAAGAAAAACGATCAGTTTTAAATTAAACCGATTTAAACCGATTTCGATGCGTTTTGGCTTGCCCCGGACAAACGGTAAATCCAATTGACACGAAATTTGAAACCATACAATAATATCACATTACGGATGTGATGAAACAGGTTTCGTCGAAATCCGAGACTTTTTGAAAAATGGCTATTTTCTCTCGCCGAAATTAATATTAAAACAATTCGATACGTTTCGAGCTGCCACGGTTAAATGATAACTCCGATTGCTACGAAAATTGAAATCCGACAATAACAAACTATTACGGATCCAATGGAACTAGTTTCGTTCAATTCTGAGACTGTTCGAAAAATGGCTATTTTTCAGTCGATAATTAAATATTAAAAATATTCAATTTCCACAAATTAACTTTAAATTCAATTTTAAAAGTTCTATAACATTACTATAACCCCAATATGATAAGATAAAATTTTACAAATCATTTTCAATCATATTCAACTCGATTTTCAATTATTTCTGAAATTTAACTTATTAAATTATCGATTTAATTGTCTAATTAAATCCAATATTCGAAAAATAAATTATTCGACTGTTTAATTTCAATATAAAATTCCCAATTTAAATTATTAACTTTTAAATCAAATTTCAATTGTTCACAAATCCCATTTTTAATTTCACAGTAATTAACAATCTTCTACAATGCAGTTTTCCATTATAAATCCAATATAAAAGATTATATTAGATTCAGCGTTCAATTTATTGTAATTCAAATTCAAGTTATTTAATTCCAAATGAATTCTTTTATTTCGATGTACACTTTCATTATTGAATCAACCATTTACTTATACATTATTATCAATAGTTTATAATTCATTTACTTTCATTTTCTTTAGCTATCATCTTATTTAAATTCACAGTAATATTAAATTACATTCATTTACGTTGATTTCAATATTATAACTTCAATATTAAATGTAACATTTTATTTATTTCGTTGTTTACAATCAAATTCAATTCGTTTCAATTACTTGTTACATTCAAATTTAAATCTTTACTTACGTTCAATTACAAGTTAACATCTTTATCGAATTACAGTTTCAGTTATTATTTGCTTTCAATCAACTGTAATATTAAGTTACATTTATTTATATTAGTTTCAATAACATAAACTTCCATTATTAAATCTACCATTTTATTTATTCTTTGTTTACAATCATAACCAATTTGGTTTACAATCAAATTCAATTCATTATTTACATTCACTACAAGTTAACATCCATATTTAATTTACAAATACGTGATTTCAGAATTCAGTTTTGTATTTTAACTTGTAATTCGCATTTAACAACACAAAATTTTATTTCCTTCGGATTTTTATCCAAAATTTTCATTTTCATTCGTATTTTTAAAGTGTTAAAAATACAGGTCGTTACATTCTCCCCCACTTAAAACTTTTCGTCCTCGAAAAGGAACGGAGAAGGGGAAACCATCATTTAGATATAATTCATTTAAAATATTCTACTTATTTGCAACATTTAGTTATAGGATTTTTTTTTTCACAAAATTTTCTAACTCCCGGATTTTTGAAAAATTTCGGCAGCACCTCCTTTACGCGGCTAGGACCGAAAAATTTCACAGTGGTAATAATTGCATGATATACATCTCATTACAAGAATGAGGCATCCCAAAACATGGGGAACACAATAATATACCACCCAAATACGATAAATAATCCGAATACGTACCTTTATTAGCGTTTACTAGCAAATTTTTTTCTTACATTTTGCGTTTAGCGCAGAACCGGGTTTCGGAAGTCGAGCGCAATCCTTTTCTACCTACTAAAATACTCAACAACCAAGTTAGAACCGTGCAAATGAATATATATCAATATACTTAGCATATACACACGTATATAACATCTTTAACTTCAAAACTGAAATATCAAAATTCTGGACAACGAGTAGAACATAGTTTTTTTAGCTAGCTGAACGACATAATTTTGCAAGGTAATCAAAATGAAAGTTGTGGCATTTGTTTCAGGGTTTCCGGAATGTCTAAAATCGTCTAATTCGGACTATCCGTTCAAAAGTTACGGTCGTTTTACTACGAGAATACGTTTCAGGTCCGTGCAGGTCAGTGACCTTCACGCACACTTTCGACCTTATAACTTCAGCAAAATGCAAGTCTTCTAAAACAAAAGTTGGAGCATAGGTTTTGAGGTTTCCAGAAAGTTCAAGATCATGAAAATCCGATAAACCAGTAAAAAGTTATGTCATAAATACTAAGGTCAAATGCTATTGGTTTTGCTTATTCTTACACAGGACAGCGATAAACATTTACATTTTTAACCTAGTAAACGAATGAATTTTCTGAAATATTCTAAACAAAAGTCGTGCTACAGATTCTAAGTTTTCCGAAAAGTCTAAGATCATCAAATTCCGATTATTCATTTAAAAGTTATGGTACTTTTAGTTTCAGCACATACCGGACAATTTTAGATTTCTACATTTGTTTGTTATTACAAATACAAACTATCCAATTTAAAGTTTCCGGAAAATCAAGCATTAACCCAAAGTTGTTAATTTCTTTTATATTTTTATGAAATAAGTTTACATTAAATTCGTTTTCCGGTTTATTCACTTTATTACCTCCACATTTTAACTCAAGACAATTTTGCTTCACATTAAATTGAATTCAATTATATTCAACATCACCTTACTACAAATTGAATTTAATTACTTAAATTTTTATTCCATTTATTCAATTCCATTACATTATGAATCGTATTTACTCACCTAATATCCATCTACAACCAAAGCACAACAACATTAACGTCCATACCAAATTTACCACCAAGTCAATCAATTTCTTTTATTTGTCTCAATTGGTTTATTCATTTCCAAACAAATCAAGTTTACTCAATTCATTTACTTTGTTTGAATTATATCAAATTCCATAATTCACTTTACTTGTTTTCCTCATTGATTTAATTCAATAATTTTGCTTGTTCAAATTAAATTTCATACCATCAACTAAGTATATATTATTCATTTTTCAATTTGAATTTCTTTTATATTTGCAACTATCAATTTGATCTTCACATTTTATTTACACTATCATACTTGTATTTTTTTTACTTACTTATCAAAATATGGATTTTAAACTTTTAAATATTAGGTAAGTTATGGTTATGCAAATTTAGTGCAGTTGATAATATACAACTTATTTTCATTAAATTCTAGTGTTGAGCTTATTTAACAAATCTTCAATTTATTATTTATCACATTAAGGTTTACTATTACAATTTAAATTTTCATTTTTACCTTTAAATTCTATTTCATATTTTAGAAAAATTTCAATTTCTAGTTTATTCGAAGAGTACAGAAAACATTTAGTGGTCTCCCCCACTTGGACTCTTGAAAAATAAACGTCGATAATGCATGCACACATTACCGAAACTTATTTTCCAAACGTCAAGTGGGGCATACATCACTTATTTCATTTCAAAGTCATTTAAAATCTTTCCTATTCGAGTTTCTTTCATATAATATGTATATTATTTTCAAACCATTTGCAACAAATTTCAAACATTGGAATTTATATTCTCAAATCCAAAATCATATTCATTTAATTCCATTTTCAATTATATTTCCCAAATTCATTTTTTTTTCATTTGTCAATAATTTAGAAATATTGACAAGTCAACCAATTGACGACGATAATCTAATATTATCATCTCCTACCAACCAATACAATCAAAATTTATATATTCATAATAATATTTATATAAAGTATAATTCAAAATGATATTATGTCAGTTTGTCCTATTCGAGTGTTTAGAAATCCCTATCGATGCCATGGCGTCCCATGTACCGACCGGAATTTATAAATACTCAACGGAACAAATCAACACAATATAAAACCATTTTATAGCAAATAACAAGTACGCTCTCTCATATACACTCAAACTCATTCATAGGTTTCAACCCTATTTCAACGAGTTATTCCCCACTAGAGCTCAGGTAATCTAAACCAAAGCTCTGATACCAACTGTAACGACCCCCATTTTCGACCGTTCGAGTCGACAAAACATACACACATGTCGACTCAAACAATCCAAAATACAGATAGTTATTGTGCTTAAATAAGAAAAGAAAGGAAAGAAAAGAAAGGAAAGAACAGAAACAAACTCAAAATCTCGCAGCGGAAGGAACAAGATATAATAATAAAATAACAGTTCATGAAGCTGTTAAATAAATAAATTTGATTATTATTATACATCATAAATCAGAGTTACATACATATCGGAGATAATACAACAATGCAGCGGAAAAATAATACAGTAGTAGAATACAAATGATGTAATACCAAACTCCGTCTTCGTCCTCCAGAATAGATCTTCAACCTTATCTGAAATGCTCAGGCTGACCCGAGCGTAATGAAAAGACAAAACACTCGAGTCAGGACTAAAATATCTCATGTAAGTTAAATCGTAAAAGTAAATATGAGTGTGACAGCGTCAAAGATGTTTACGGGTTTTAGACACCTCCTATCCAGTATTTAACGTGCGTGCATTAACTTAAGAGATGTTCGGGATTTCCATCTCCTAAGGATCCGTTAAACTATCTACTATGTAATAGAATACGCTATATACAATAGTGTCTATCATAAAGTAAAATATCAAACTAGCGTTAAGTCATGGCCCATTCCACCCTTAACACATTTTTATTCCCAAGAGCATATACAAGACCGTAGTTTCCCCAAAACCGGAAGTCACCAGAGGGCAATCCATATACTAAAGGTACAAACCAAAACGTAATGGTCGCGTATAGGATAATCAGTATGACAAGGTACATGAGGCGATACCAACTAGGATACTAGTAGTTGCCTGATCCGGACTGATGTTGGGCATAGCAGCTACTACCCCAACACTGCGAAACAACACTCCCAAAATCGAGGGGTGCACCCAAATCGAATCACAAAAGTAATAGATATGGTAACGAAGGAGTGTGTCCGCTAGAGATGGCGATCCTCAATGGCCCGGCGTGGCTCCTGTTTTAGTCATGTCAGGGGTCATCCAATATCATTCTCTTTCTTCAGATCAACACGTTCACCAAAACCATCCACTTCATTCTGGATCAACACTCAGCGTATACTAGTTATTAAAGTGGTTTTCGGTATCGACAGAGAGTATGTCCATATCCGATCCCGGTCTCTTTAATAACTATGTATTATTACACTGATGGCTCTTTTACATTTCAAATCGATTCATAATTGATATCAAAATATCATATTCGCTTCAAAATCAAATCCATTTCAAAATCATCATATCTACTCAAAGTATACAATTTCATTTCAAAAATCATTTTCGCCTCAATATCTCATTTCGATTTCAAAATCATTTTCGCCTCAAAATCTGATTTCGATTTCAAATACATATTTGAACCACAAAATAAACAATTTCACTTCCAATATATTTCGAAACTTTAAATATTTCACATTTCAAAGCAGTTCATATATTTATATAAGAATATAAGATTCGCTTTAAAATCATTTCGTATTCAAATTAGAATATTCTTCAAATTAAACATCTGTATTAAGTAGTTTACTTAATTTCTGAAACAATTCCAATTCAATAAACTTAGATTAATATTCGGATTTCAAGAATTCATTTAAGTATTACATTCCAAGTCAATTTCAGTTCAAATCCTATTCAAATCAATTTCATCTTCAAATTTAATTCAATAGTTTCAATTTAGTCCAATTCACAAATTTCTTTGAATTTCAATTAAATTCCAAATTAATTAAATCTCAATTTCAAATCAATTTTCAATTCCAAACTCAACTTGAAATATCATTTCATATAAATTTTCTTAGAAATATTCAGAGTTCGATTAAAAGTCCAATCTTTTAAAACAAATCAGCTTTCGAAAATTTACGCCGTATTTCATTTTTTTCTTCTTAAAAATCTATGCTTCGAATAATTAAATAATTTCGTTTACCAAGTTTAAATTTCAACATCTCGAGCTTCAATTCAAAATAATTCAATTTCCATAAATTGGATTTTATTTATAACTTTTAAATCAAATCATTTAAATAAATTCCAAATCAACGATTTTAAAATTATTAATTTAACCAATCCGGTGTCCATATGTAATTTTCTATCCTATGGCCAAGTGATTATTTATTTCAATTACATGTCAGGGATGAATATATATTACTTAAACCAATCACAGTGTCATATGCATGTATAACAGGATATATATATAAGCAAATAAACATCCAAACATTTAAATATCAACCAATAGCATCCATCGAAATACATCATCCAATAGACAATACAATTCACGGCAATTTCATAGTTATCAATGTCAGGTAATTTAATCGCAATTCAATTTTTAATTTCAATTTGACTGTCAATTTAATTTTCAACGGTGAATTCAAATGACAATCTATATGACAATTAAATTTTATCAAACAACGACAAATAAAATTCATATCACTTCATAATGTCATATTTAACTACCATAAATTATTTTAGTCAATTGTGAGCATATAAACACTCACCTTGATTTTCTGTTGTCGCCGAGACGTTCCGGTTTGGAACTAAAACTGGACGACACCCAACTTTAGCCCAAATTTCCACCGTCTCCAAATCCATCCAAACCAGTTTCATTTTGAAGCTCTCGTCATTACGATCGCAACGCAAAAAGTTTCGTTCCAATCGGACCTCGTATAAAAAAGTTATGCTATTTTAAAGTTTACACGAATTTAAATAAAACAATTTCAGCTTTTATTTTTTTAAATTTTCAAACCCTAATCCACATTTGCCGTTGGATCAGCTTGCTTCAGATCTGGACCGCCCCTATGTGCTTCTTCTCCAACGTGAACATCACGTTCACAACCAACCCATAGCCGTCATTCTTCCATCAATTCTTGCCACCACCACCGACCACTACACGACGATCAGGCACCACCATTCCAAAGCCTTCGACGAAAGCTACCCACGCCTGGAACCCTAGCAAGCTTGGCCACCCCCTCTGCCTTTAAATGCGTGAAAAACGCAGCAGCTTCCAGCACGATTTCCCGTTGATCCGTTGCTCCGTTTTTGATCATCTCCGTATGGATTTGAAGCTCTCATCGTCCTCTACAACTTTGTAGTTGACGACTTTTGCTAATTCTTTATGGATTGGAAGATATTAGAGGAGAAAGAAGATGCATTTCTGGCCATTGATAGGAAAGTGGCGGCTAAGGGCTGAAACCCTAGTTCTTTTGCACAATGAAATAAGTGAGGGGCTTTTATAGAAAAAATGCGCGACACTATTCACCCGAAAATTTCCGAACTCCAAACGAAGCGTGCCGGCTGGCGTTTCTAAGGTTTACCCCATGTTACGAATGCAATGGAACATGTTTCGGAGGCTAATTCGGTCTTCTGTGCGAGTTACGGAGAAAAACGATCAGTTTTAAATTAAACCGATTTAAACCGATTTCGATGCGTTTTGGCTTGCCCCGGACAAACGGTAAATCCAATTGACACGAAATTTGAAACCATACAATAATATCACATTACGGATCTGATGAAACTAGTTTCGTCAAAATCCGAGACTTTTTGAAAAATGGCTATTTTCTCTCGCCGAAATTAATATTAAAACAATTCGATGCGTTTCGAGCTGCCACGGTCAAATGATAACTCCGATTGCTACGAAAATTGAAATCCGATAATAACAAACTATTACGGATCCAATGGAACTAGTTTCGTTCAATTCTGAGACTGTTCGAAAAATGGCTATTTTTCAGTCGATAATTAAATATTAAAAATATTCAATTTCCACAAATTAACTTTAAATTCAATTTTAAAAGTTCTATAACATTACTATAACCCCAATATGATAAGATAAAATTTTACAAATCATTTTCAATCATATTCAACTCGATTTTCAATTATTTCTGAAATTTAACTTATTAAATTATCGATTTAATTGTCTAATTAAATCCAATATTCGAAAAATAAATTATTCGATTGTTTAATTTCAATATAAAATTCCCAATTTAAATTATTAACTTTTAAATCAAATTTCAATTGTTCACAAATCCCATTTTTAATTTCACAGTAATTAACAATCTTCTACAATGTAGTTTTCCATTATAAATCCAATATAAAAGATTATATTAGATTCAACGTTCAATTTTATTGTAATTCAAATTCAAGTTATTTAATTCCAAATGAATTCTTTTATTTCGATGTACACTTTCATTATTGAATCAACCATTTACTTATACATTATTATCAATAGTTTATAATTCATTTACTTTCATTTTCTTCAGCTATCATCTTATTTAAATTCACAGTAATATTAAATTACATTCATTTACGTTGATTTCAATATTATAACTTCAATATTAAATGTAACATTTTATTTATTTCGTTGTTTACAATCAAATTCAATTCGTTTCAATTACTTGTTACATTCAAATTTAAATCTTTACTTACGTTCAATTACAAGTTAACATCTTTATCGAATTACAGTTTCAGTTATTATCTGCTTTCAATCAACTGTAATATTAAGTTACATTTATTTATATTAGTTTCAATAACATAAACTTCCATTATTAAATCTACCATTTTATCTATTCTTTGTTTACAATTATAACCAATTTGGTTTACAATCAAATTCAATTCATTATTTACATTCACTACAAGTTAACATCCATATTTAATTTACGAATACGTGATTTCAGAATTCAGTTTTGTATTTTAACTTGTAATTCGCATTTAACAACACAAAATTTTATTTCCTTCGGATTTTTATCCAAAATTTTCATTTTCATTCGTATTTTTAAAGTGTTAAAAATACGGGTCGTTACACTAAGCAACACCTGTGTTAACCAGATCTACTAGATTTCTATTAACCATGCAGGTAAGAAATTTCCTATCTTCTTCCCAATACCAAAATTGATCAAAGAAATGGGGTATAGGGTTGATTTGAAGACCTTGCAAACAACTAATCTACAACATATATGAATAAGGACATTAAAAAGATAAGTGATTAGTATCTTCCTCTTTACAAGTAAATAACATAAGGCTCCATCTTTAGTCCTTTATGGATTAAAAGAGTTTTAGTATTTAATCTATTATTAATTGCAGCCATATATCCATCTTCACTTTGGATGGTACATTAATCTTCCAAAGAGCTTTGTAATATTTCACATTAATGCCCCCAAAGTTCGTTAATATGTATACATAATTTACCCTGCATTTACCATCTTTACTTAGCCCATTCTACATTACCCACCCTTTATTTAATGTCTACATTGTCAAGTAGACTAATTAACTTGTAAATTTAAAGTAGAACTTCTCCTATGAGCATTCTACCAAATGTAAGGTTCCACTTTAAATCATCTATGTCACTTTGATAAACTTCATTCACTCTAGAATTTTGATAGAATGAAATATTATATAATCTTTGAAAATAGTTTTTCAAAAGTATATTTGTAATCCAAACATTATGCCAGAATAAGATTCTTTCACCATTTCCAATACTTCATCTCATACCTACATTAAAAACATGCTCCAACTTAATGATAACTTTCCAGTACTTAGAGAACTGAATTGAATTTGAGATGCCAATGGTAAATTTTCCATCATAGTATTTATTCTTCATCCATCTTCTCCACAAAGAATTATTGCTAACTGAAATACTCTAAAGTCATTTACATAGAAGAGCACAATTTAAATCTTGCAAAGAAATCACTCCTAAACCCCTTTGCACCTTAGATTTACAAACATTTTCCCATGACATCAGATTTTTTTCATAGAGCTTCCTTCTCTATTTCCTTTCCACAAAAAATACTTCCTTATCACATCAATTTTCCTAATCACCCATTTAGGAAATCTATAAAGTGACATTCAATACATTGGTAGTGTTATGATACCGAATTCATCAAAACCAATCTCCTAGCTCTAGAAAGGTTATGACTCTTCCTTCTTGCTAGGCTCGATCCAATCTTATCTACCAAAGGCAGCCATTCACCATGTGTTAATGCATTCAGTCTAATTATCATTCCCAAGTACGGCAAAGGACAAACTTTACAATCCAGTGTTAAAGCAACTTCATCTAAATTATTATCCTAGACCACCACTGCCATGACCAAACTCTTATTAAAATTAATTTTTAACCTCAACATATTCTCAAAATCATTAAGAATTATTTGAGAGCTATAATGTATTGAAGTGAAGGAGAGCTGAATATTATAATATCATCTGCATACTGAAGAGATGAAATAACACCACATATTACAGAATTTCCTATAGATTCAACCACCTCTCTTCTTATAGCCACTCTGATCAATCTAGCAAAAATATCCACATCTATATTAAAAAGTAGGTGAAAGAGGGTCTCTTTGCCTTAGTCCTCTTCTTGAAGTAATTTTCCCACCCCTCCTGAGCATTCATTAGGACAGTAGACACTCCACTACTTAACATCCCTTTTATCCAACCGCATCATTTACACTCAAAACCCTGTCCTGTAAGACTTCTAATAAAAATAATCCCAATTCAAAGAATCAAAAGATTTTGAGAAATCCAACTTTTGAATTATTGATGAAAAATTCTCTTTCACATAGTGATTTACTACCTCTTGTACTACAATCACATTTTGTATTATATTTCTGTTTTTAATAAAAGCTGGCTGGCTATTAAGAATTAATGATTCCATCAGCCTTCAGAGTTTGTTTGCTTACACTTTGGAAATGATTTTAAAAATGAAATTTAATAAACTAATAGATATGAAATCTTTGACATCAACTGCACCTTCTTTTTTAGCCAACATCAAAATAAAAGCATAATTCGTACATTTAAAATCTAACCTTCCTTCATGCAGATCATTGAATAATGCTATAATATCATTTAAATTGGTCAAAGAAAATGTCCAGATAGTGAAAATAAATGAATCCTTTATAGTCCAATCTTTAGTTGATTCTTCATTACTTGACTCATAGACATTCAATCAACCTAGGACATGACTGGCCTATAGTTGAAATTAAAGTATGCGATTATTAATGCTCTAGAAAGTAAATTTTAACTAGCCCTCCATAAAACACATAAGCATCCATATTGATAGTTGTAATATATTCGGAGTAAACCTTTTGATGTGACTGCAAGATTCCTAAAACTCAATTTTGTCTATAGTTAAAAGAGGACTAATTTTAATTTTAAGCCTTAGAAAAAAAAACTTATTTCAAGTTTAGGCCTCGTTTAAAACTTAGTACAAAAATATGCCACTTTTCCATACTTCAGCGTTTTTTACATGTGTTTTTCATAACTGAGCATATATAACTATTATTTTACAAATATAGTTATGCACTTCGAATTTACACGGGTATAAATTAAAATTATGTACAGGCTCATTTATGGAATGCGCTTGTACAAAAATGCTGAATTCAAAAAAGAGACATGTTTTCATAATAAGTTACAAACGAGATCTAATCATGAAATACGTTTTTTCCGAAGGCCTATAAAAGAAAATCTATCCTTAAAAAAATTCTTATAGTACATGACAAGATGTTAACATCATTGTCATAGATTATTTTGTCAAGAAATTTTAACTCCAAGAACAAACTATGGAATTTCTTTTTTTTTTCTGTCTTTTTGCTTACTTATATTTTTAGCACATTTTCTAAAATATTCCATTATCGGAAATTTTCAAAAATGTTGCCTCCAACAATAAATAAGTTGTAAGTTATAACCGATCGATCCAAAGTCCAGCAATTGATTGAAATATTTTGGAGATCCGTACTTGACACTTGTGAAAGGACTGGAAAAGGTTCAAAACCAAGTGATAAGCTAAGCTCATTTGTAAGGCATGCTCTTGGAAAGTCAAATCTTTAATAAAATCACTCTGATATCACTATAGCGTAGGAGTATGTGTTCTGACTCGAATGAAAATTCTTCCAATGCGAGTCTACTCTCGAAAACGTTAAAATTCTAAGCAGGAACAAGTCATGGATTATGCGATCTTTGCTAAGAGTGCAACAAATCGCAGTAATCAAATCACTCAAAAATTTGCACACTTTTAGGAAAGCCATTGCCATTTAAAATCCATCAAGCCCATGCCATCCAAACTTTGGTCCTAAATAACTCAACTCAACCCTTTAAATACTTCAATTGATCTCAGTGCATACAAGATGAGAGATATCACTTTGGCATTAAGATCTTTTTACCATTCAAAGTTAAATTCTTCGCTTCTCAATATCTCTCTTCATTAGGTACTTTATATCCTTGTGTTACAACTTCCTATCCATATATTTCAATATACCATGCATATGGATGTTACTCTATTTAAAAGACTTAATGATATAATGTTATGTGTACGGCTGATATATGCATGTGAATTATGTATCTGGGTTGTTACTTTGTGACTGTGTTGATTTTAAGAGTATAAGAAGAATGTACAGCTATCAGATATCGGTGATGTGCACATGCACATGATATTTATAAATATTATGTATAAGCTTCACTTGTTTTTAGTGAAAATCATTCCTTCACTATCAACCCCCAATATGCATTTTCCACTAATAATAAAAAGTTGGAATTCTTAACTTGGTATCAGAGCAACTTGCCAAACGACATCATCTTTGAAGATCCAAGAATCATTAAACAACATTTGATCAAGGTTCACCAGATTAATTACCAATCTCAGATTCATTATCAATTTAACCCCTCACTCTCAAATCTTCATTAATATCCATTAATGCCTTAAAATTTAGTTCATAATTCAATCAAGATTCACCTTAATTCTCACATCTTCACCAACTCATATTGGCACCATGTCTAAAGATGATAATCCTCAATGAAGAACATATTATACAATCAAGAACATATGCAGTGGTGAGGGGTTTCTAAATTTTTTTTTCTCCTAGGGTTTCTAAAAATTTCAGCCGCCCTTCTTCATTTCTCCCCAGCCGCTCAACCTAACGCCTCAATCACTGACCTTCCGTGATTCTGATGTTTACCCCATTGCCGGCGGGTCCGCAGTCCAGTCGTCCTCCAGATCTGCCGTCGTCATCCATGGACCCTCCTCCTAGATTCGCTCCACTTCCAGCAACATACCAACCCCCTGCCGACAAAGATGGATTCACCACAGTAGTTCGAAGAAAATGGAAACGCGATTCAAATCACACGTATCGTCCAAAGACCGGCGTCTCGGAAAGTAGAATCCCTCTACGAAAATTTGAAAACCATCCTCGTCAATCCACAGTTCCAACTTTGAGTAAATGTTCTCTGACGGCAGACAATAACAATGAAGCCCATTCCTCACATAACGTAAACAAAACAAGTCCGAATAAGTGGAATTTTTCTACCACATCTAGTCGGGCGTGGAACGAAGTGGTTAAAGGCAACAACATCCCTGTTTCCATTCCACTGAAATTTTATCAGCCTCGTGAATTAAATTCCATTCATTGCGCCAAAATGTCCGAAGAAGTTGTACTAAAAGCGAAAAAGCAATGGGATAATGCAATAGTGGTGTATGTTGTTGGTCCTAAACCATACTATCCATATTTCAAAGACTACATTCTTAGAGTCTGGAAACCAGATGATGAATTCTCAATTTACTCCAAAGAAAACGGTTTCTATGTGATAAAGTTTAACAACAAACACGACTGTGATAAAATTCTAGAGGGAGGTCCATATTTCTATAATAAAAAATTGATGATGATGAAGAGATGGTCACTGGGAATGCAACTTAACAAGGAACTTCTACACACAATCCCGATTTGGATACGACTCCCTAACCTTCCCCTTGATTATTGGACAGAAGAAGGAATTAGTCGGATTGCCTCGATCCTCGGCTCTCCAATTAGACTGGATAAATTTACTGAAGGTATTATCAAAATTGCTTATGCGAGAGTGCTAATTGAGATAAGTAACTCTTTTAAATTTCCTAATAAAATTCCCATAATAACTGAAGATGAAAAAATCATCTGGCAAGAAGTGAATTATGAATGGAGACCATCGTTATGCTCAAACTGTTCAAGCTTTGGTCATTCTGAGTTGAATTGTAAATTTAATAAAGTGTGGCAACCTAAAACAAGCAAAGTAACATCTAATGGTGATAATTCTGAAATGATGATTGACACTAATGAAAACATAAAAGAACATGAGCTAAACAACAATTTTAGTTCTAACGTAGATTTGTCTGATTCTCCAATGATAGCAGAGGTTACACAAGTAGAAAACCCTACAGAAAATATCCCACAGCTCACTGATAACATGAATTCCCCACAACTCCACTCTGAGGAAATCCATAAAGTCCATTCAAACTCTGATCAGGTGAATAATATTACAAATTCAAATACAATAGACATAAATGTAGAGGTACAACCAATTTTACTTAGCCCTATCATTGACGAAGCCGTGTTACCCAATGACACTTCTGAAAGAAGCAAATCCCAGCTGGAAGTGCACAATAGACCCGAGTCCACAGAGCTATCTTTCACCTCTGTTCGAGTCCACAAAAACAGTAATACACGCAAAACCAGAACAGATGAAACACCATTTGAATTCAAAGCTACATCCAACCCAGATGTGGTAGACAATCCTGCGTGGCAATCTATTGTTAGTCAACTAAAAGGAAAGAACAAAAATTCAAAAAAAGCAAAGTTACTGGGGAATGCTGCTCCCCAAGAAAACAGTAGCAATTCAAACAGCCAAATATAGATGGAGTTCCTCTTTTGGAACATAAGGGGTATGAATGCCCCAGCCAAACAGTTGGAAATTAGTAATATTTTGAATAGCAACAAATTTTCTTTTATTAGCATTCTTGAAAATAAACTATCAGCAGATAATATTGATAGATTTATGATAAAAGTCCAATAAAACTGGAAGTTCTCGCATAACATTTTCGATGGTCAGAAAAGCCGTATTCTTACAATTTGGGATTCCAATCAGTGGTCTAATATTATCCTTCATTTGACTGATCAATACATGACTGGTATCTTACATAACTCTAGTGGCTTAAGTGTGTTATGTACATCTGTTTACGCTCACAATGATGAAATGAGGAGAAAAGAATTATGGAATTATATCATCGATCTATCTATGAATGTTAATCTTCCTTGGATTATAGCAGGAGATTTTAACGCTACTCTATCATCTACTGACAGAATGAATAATGGCATATGTAATGGCATTGGAGATCATGATTTTATGGACTGCATAACTAAATCGAATCTACTTGAACCACAATTTTCAGGAAATTTCTACACTTGGAGGGGAGGACCTCTATTCTCGATACATAGTAAAATTGATAGAGTTTTTGTAAATTACTTATGGACTGGTAAATTCAAACACTTTGGAATAAACTTTGGTAATCACTCCATTAGCGATCACACTCCTATTATGGTAAAGATTTCTAATCAGATAGTGAAGAGAAGAAGATTACCTTTCAAATACAACAACTCGTGGCATCTCCAAAGAGGATATCAGAGCATTCTTCAACAAGATTTGGAGCAGTCCTTTCCAGGCAACGCCCTTTACAATCTTCTCTGTAAATTAAAAGCAGCAAAGGTTAGTCTGAAACGTTGGAACTCAAACAGAACCAATATACACTCTGAACTAGACAAATTAAAGGAAGAAACAAATAATATTTATAAGCTTTTAGTTCAAGATCCTTTAAATAATAGCCTTATGGATGAATACAGTACGAAAAATGACCAGCTTCATGATATTATGAGGAACATCGCAATTGGGAATGAGCAAAGAATGAAAATAAAATGGTTGACTAAAGGTGATAAACCCACAGAATTCTTTTTCTCAAAAATCAACAAAATTAATCCGACTAGGGGGAACAATCTTATTCTAAATGACAATGGTTCTTGGTCTTCAGCATCAGATAATTTAGCTCGTTCTGCTACAAAATACTTTTCAGATTTGTTTTCGACGCCTACAGACACGCATCAATTTCTAGACATAGTTTGCAAGGAAATTTTATCCGAAAATGCAAAATTAAAGATATGCAAACCTTTTCTTATGGAAGAAATTAAAACAGCTATTTTTCAGATTGATGACAGTAGTTCCCCTGGCCCAGATGGAATGAATTCCAAATTTTACAAATTGCATTGGGAACAAATTAAATACGATATATGGAATGCTATGAATGATGTTCTACATTCTGGGAAATTTATCAGAGAAATTAATCACACGTTCATCTGTCTCATACCAAAAAAACCAAATGTAGTGGATATGTGTGATTTTCGACCAATTTCCTTGTGTAACGTATTGTATAAAATCCTAGCAAATCTTCTTTGTAACAGAATGAAGGAATTCATGAACGATCTCATCTCTTATAACCAGAATGCTTTCATACCTGGTAGAGTTATCACAGAAAACTCCCTTTTGGCTTATGAGATGATTAGAGGATTCAACGGGAAAACTTCTAACAACTTATGTCTGAAAATTGACCTGAACAAGGCGTATGACAAAATTAATAGAGCTTTTATTCTTCATATACTGATCTCTATGAATTTTCCTACCCCATTTGTGGAGATTATAAACGAATGCATCTCAACTCCCACATTTTCGGTCTTAATAGAAGGGTCACCTTATGGTTTCATCTCTAGTTCAAGAGGATTACGACAAGGTGACCCCCTCTCACCATATTTGTTTGCTATTGCTTTGGAATTCCTGACAATTAATCTGGATATGGAATTGATCAAAGGTAATATCAAACCCATATTCCAAACTGAACCTTTGATTACACATCTGATGTATGCAGATGACATTCTCATCTTAACCAAAGCTACTATTGAAAATGCAAAGTGTATCAAGCAAGTGCTCCAAGAACTGAATATCATAACAGGGATGGAACTAAATAACAATAAAACTACATTGTTTCTGAGCAAAGGAGTCACAAACAAACCTCAAATTGCTCAGATCCTTAATTACAGTATTGGCAATCTACCAATAGTCTATTTAGGCATTCCTTTATCAAATAAAAAACTAAGAGCAAGAGACTTTGGTGGGCTGATAGACAAAATAAACAAAAAGTTTAATCATTGGCACAGCAAAATGCTTAACATTAGTGGGAGAGCTGAATTAATTAAAACGGTTATTCACCCTATTTTACAGTTCTGGATGCAATTCTCACAGTTTCCACTGACAGTAACACAAAGAATAAACTCCTTGTGTGCTAATTTCCTATGGAAATCTAAAGCCCATCCTATGAAATGGGAAGATGTGTGCAGAACCAAAGCTGAAGGTGGATTTGGTATACGGAAAATTGAAGACATTTCTAAAGTTGTGGCTACAAACCTTCTATGGAAATTTATTAAGGGTGAATCATTATGGGCTAACTGGACTCGAAATAAATACTGTAAAAATGCAAATATCTGGACTGTCAACATAGACCCTACTGCTTCTTATACTTGGAATACACTACTCAGAGCTAGACAATGGGGTAAAGGTCTCATTAATAGAAATATTGTTAATGGGGACACCACAAATTTGTGGTTTGATCCCTGGCTCAACGGCTCATCCTTAATTGAAATAAGTGGTTGGAATGCCATGCATGTGGTGAGAGGATATGACAAAAAAGTTTCTGTGTTGATCTCTAACAATACTTGGAAACAACACTTAGAGCATGTCCCTATTCAATTCCATCAAATCATTCGCAATATCACCATCCAACAACAAACGGGGGACGACTACTGGACTTGGACCCCCAGTAACAATGGTAACTTCACCTTAAAATCAGCATGGAACCACCTTAGAAATAAGAACCCAGAACATTTTTGGACAAAAATCGTATGGGGAAAAGGGTGTGCACCAAAAATGTCAACTTGTGCTCTAATGGCCATTCAAGATAAATTGAAAACTAAAGACCGTGTTAGTAGATGGAATACATCTATTGACCAACGGTGTAACTTATGTACTAGTGACCTAGAAGACAGGGACCATCTCTTTTTCAACTGTCCATATTCTCGTAATCTATTAGACATTATCATGCAGCAAATCAACATAGATGTCAATCGAAATTACAACATCATGAATATATTGGACTGCATAAGTAAGAAAACGAGAGATCAAAATTTAGCTAAGCAAGTAGACAATATTGTTTTTACTTCCCTGATTTGGAATATATGGTGCGAACGTAATAATAGGATCTTCAGAGGGGTTGAAATGCCTGCGACCATCAGAAGCACCCTGATAATCCAAGAGATCAGATCGTTACTGCATCACTTAACCATTAATCATGAAATTAATATAGAGACTAAACGTATCTTGGAACAATGGAATCTCGCAGTGAGGTCTACTGTTCCCCATCATCCACCCTGATTTCCTTATCTCCCCCTTTTGGAATCGTAGTTGCTCTTGAGCTATTATGTAGAGAATATGGACACTTCGATTTCCTCAGATCTATTATGTAGAGAAAGGCGACTTTTTCTCTTTCCTGGATTCTGTCATTTCTTTGAACTGGAAGACACATTGAGTTCGTTGTAATCCTATGCTGCTCTCCACGTGATGCTTTGTCTTTACTATATGGTTTCTCGGTTGAATTTGCAGTTAAATAAGGCTTTGCTTTTTGGATCAAGTTGCTCCAACGGATGGTTTTGAGTGCGGTTCTCCTTTGTTTTACTCCTCCATCTGTTATACAATTTGATTTCTGTTTGTTCTATATTGTAATGTTAATATATGGAAGTGATATGTACTCTTTTTCCTTGTAAGGCACCCGTTTAGGTTAGGGGGATTGCAAGGTTTTAATGAGGCATATCATGAAAATATATGCTTTCTGTTAATAAAGTACCTTTTTCAAAAAAAAGAAGAAGAACATATTCATCTCTTCAAGGTAATGAAAGCATCAGCACTTCCGAGAAAACAATATAAGATTTCTTGAAAACAATCATTAATCCACAAACCCAACTCATTACCCATTCTCTTGATGAGAACAACTACCTGTTGTTGAAATTTAAGTTGAGACTATAATAAGAGGTTATGGACTACAATGTTTTATTGATAATGCAACAGCATTGCCACCAAACCTATAGCTGATTGAAAAGGAAAATCGATTAATAATCCAGCATTTGTGATACATCAAAGACAAGATAGTTTGTTATGCTCATGACTTCTTTCCTAAATAAGTACCAGTCAACTTTCTCAAGTTATTGGATGCAAGTCATCATATGAGGTATGGATCACAATTCAATAGAATTTCAGCTCCCAATCTACAGCAAAAATCATGCACCACAAAAGACAGTGGCAAAGAATCAAGAAGCAGAATATAACAATTAGTGAATATTTAAGCAAGATTAAAACAATTTGTGATCTTCTTGATTCATCATGACAAAAAATAGAAACATAGCATGTACTCACCATCTTAAACGGTCTTGATAGTAACTATGAAGTAGTTGTAGTGGTCATCTCCTCCAAGGAAACCTCACCTACCCTATAATATGCAACATCAATACTTCTTGCTCATGAAGGTAGAATAGAGCAAAGGACTACCTCCAGTCAAGAATTCTCCATCAACTATGCATCAAACTCAAGAAACAATAATTTCAATTAAAATCAAACATTGAAAGAGGCTCACAAAAAATCGGGAATGATTAGATCTACAGCAGAGGAGGCAATTATGGAAGGGCAAGAGGAAGAGGAAGGAACACCAATAATAGACCAAGAAGCCGAATATGCGAAAAGTATGGTCATACTGCCATGAGATGCTGTTTCAGATTTGATTCAAACTTCTCTAACATACAATCAAATTTAGCAAATCAAAGTAGCCAGATATATTATTTACCCAATGCGAACTTGAGTCTACTAAATCAAGAAATAAAAAACAACCCAAAAAGCCTTATTGTATTTCATAGTAATCCAACAGAATTGGCAAGATATGAAGATATTCAAGGTAAAGAATGGTACGTAGATTCATGTGCAAACAATCATGTCACAAGCAATCCATAGAGTTTGAATTTTGGATGAACTATGCCACAAGCAATCCACACCATTAAATAGAACTCATGTAGGGAATGCTAGCTTTAATTCAAGCAGAAGTGACAGATGATTACCATTGAGAAATCTTTTAAGAGTATCCAAAATGAAGAAAAATCTCATTAGTGTGTCTCAATTTGCTCGAGATAATGAAGTTTCTTTAGTTTCATCTAGAAATCTGTTTAATCAAAGATAATGTGACTAAAGAAGTGTTACTGTAGGGAGAACTACGTGATGGATTATCCAAATTCAATTTGGTAACTCAATCAACTTTTGAAGATAATGCAAAATATTGTAATCTATCTACACACAATTCTGAAGAAATATTTGATCATTGGCATAAAAAATCAGGGCATCCAAATGTAACTATAATGAAAAACATCCTGAATAAAATTGATGTTTCTTTCAAAGATGTGATGCTACCTTATGATTGTGCTCAAGGGTAAAAGTCACAAGCAACCCTTTACTATATCTAAAACAATATATAATTATCTTATGAATTAGTTAAGTTGGATTTTTGGGGCCCAGCACCAAGAAACTCAGACTATAGGTTCAAATAGTATATTACTTTTGTAGATAAGCCTGTACCAGGTATACATGGATATTTTTTTGAAGCAAAAGTCGATACACATTAAGCGGTGAAGCAGTTCATCAATCAAGTTGAAAGGCGAATTGGAGTAAAAATTGAAGTATTACAGACAGATAGGGAAGCAAAATATATATTTCCAAAAGATTATTTTTACACAAAAGGAATACTACATAGATATACTTGCCCATATACATCACAGCAGAATGGAATTGTTGAAAGGAAGCATAGACTTAATATAGAATCAGGACTAACATTGCTTGCACAGGGATCCCTACCTCTTAAATTTTTGCCAGAAGCCTTCTCTACAGTAGCATACCTTATTAACTTATTGCCTTCAAAGGTGCTGAAAAACAAGAGCCCAGCAGAGACGCTGTACTGGAAAAGCCAGATTACAAGAGATTGAACGTATTTGGATGTCTATGTTTCCCTTCACTAAGACCATAAAATGCAAATAAACATAGCTTCAAATCATCATTTTGTACCTTTGTTGGCTATGGAACCAATCAGAAGGGATATAAGTGTTTAAATAGTAGTGGCAAGATCATGATATCTCGACATGTGGTCTTTAATGAAAATGTATTTCTCTTTTCCAGTAGTGAAATGAGAACCATAAGCAAGGTTTACAATCCTTTGAAACCTTTACCTACCATACCGATATGTGTAAGGAAGAATGTTCAATAGAATATAACACCCAGGAATTACAATAATGAACCATCTAGAAGTAGCACAACATTCAGTAGCACAGGAGCTGATGATATAGATAATTTTGAGGAAAATTAAGTCACCCCAACTATCTTACCAACACCAGGTGAACATCCACCAACCACAACGAATGATATTCCACCCATAGAGCCGCAAGTCAGAGCACAAGGACATCAAATGGTGACAAGAGCAAAGAAAGGGATATTCAAGCCAAAGATATATTTGATAAAGCATGTAATAGAAGGACCCGAGACCTTTAAGCAAGCCATACAACACACTGAATGGAAAAGAGCCATGGAGGAAGAATATCAAGCCTTAATAAGAAATAATACATGGTGTCTTGTTCCTATGCCTAAGGATAAATCAATAAGGAATGTAGATGGACATATAAGTTGAGGAAAAATGCAGATGGAATAGTAGGGAAGTATAAGGCTAAGTTTGTGGCTAAGGGTACACTCAGTAGTATGGAGTTGATTTTTGTGAAACCTTTGCACCTATTTTAAAGCCCATATTAATAAGAGTCATGTTAACGATTACCTTACGTAAAGGATGACAGATCGGATAATTAGACGTTCACAATGCATTTTGAATGGAGATTTGCAAGAAGAGGTATATATGGAGCTGGCTAATGTGTTTGAAACTAATTAACAGTGAACTGCAACTAGTATGTAAACTAAATAAGGCCATATATGAAATAAAGTAGGCACTTAGGGTTTGGTTTGAAAAATTAAAGGGAGCATTGACAAGATTAAGCTATCAAGCAACACGATCAGATAATTCATTATTCATCAAAATTACAGATAGTTCAACGACTTATGTACTAGTGTATGGATGATTTTATCATCATTGGAAGTAACAATGCTGAAATTGGAAGGCTATCTCAATATTTATACAATCAGTTCAAACTAAAAGACCTTGGAGATATGAATTATTTCTTGGGAATTGAAGTTAAGCATTCAGGAAATGGTGACTTATATCTTAGCCAGAATAATTATATACAAACTGTTTTGAAGAGATCCCATATGGATAAAGCCAAATCACTAACAACTCTAATGATTAGCAACCCTCCACTTGTCAAAGAATAAAGAAGATCCCACTGAAGATCCACATCATTATAGGAGCATAGTAGGAGCTGTGTAGCATGATACCATCAACAGATCAGAAATATCATTTAGCATGAATAAAGTATGTCAGTTTATGCAAAGTACACTAACTGATAACTGGAGAGCAGTAAAAGTGATATTGAGATAATTGGCAGGGAAATTAGATTATGGTTTGAAATTACATGAAAATAAATCTCTGCATATTATTGCATATGCTGATGCTAATTGGGCATCAGATGTAGATGATAAGCGATCTACTAGTGGATACTGTGTGTTTCTTATACGTAAGATGATAGGCGATCTACTAATGGATATTGTATGTTTCTTATTTGTAAGATGATATTATTTGTAAAATGATAGATGATCTACTAATTGTAGGAGTTGTGTAGAAATGTGAAGAAGCGTTTATAATTCCTATAAACTTTAAAGTTTAAAATCTTTTTTCTTATCTATGCATGTATAAGAATAGATAAAAACTTCACAAAGGCATGTTTCAAATGAGAATCATGAAGATTAATTTTATGAGTTAAATCTAATACTAATCGTGAACAAGCTATCAGTTGACATATATGTTGGCAAAACAACTAAAATTTCTAACTTGTATAAAGTAAAAAGGCCCAATGCAAAATGAAAAAACAAGATAGTTCTATTATTACTATTTAAAAGTTGTGCTTTTCCAATACATATAATATATTCTTTAATGGTACAATACATATATATGGAAAAAAATTGCTTACAGGTCCAAAAAAACTATTTTAACTTTAGGCCTTGTACAAAACTTATCACAAAAACAAGTCAAATTTTGCATAATCCAAATTTACAAAAGCGTATTTTAAAAAACATTGTGCTTGTGCAAATTTGGATTGCACAATTGTAATTTAAGAAAATAAATCATGCTTATGCAAACTTGGATTGCGTGAGTGTAATTTTTATTAAATTTTTTTATGCTTATGCAAATTTGTATTAAAATGCTGGTGTACGAAAAAAGAGGTCTATTTTTGTAATAAGTTTTGGACGAGACCTCAAGTTGAAATAATTTTGTTTTCACGGACCAACAAGAAAAATTCATCCACATATATATTTGTGTGTGTGTGTTGAAAAATCCAAAAAGACATAAAAACTTTTTTTATGGGAAACTACTAAAGCTAAACAAAAGCATGAAGTAAAGTTCGATTGTTCCTTACCTTAGAGATTGAGAAGCTTTGGCTGAGGCCCATTGCTCTTCCGCCTTCTTTTTTTGGCCTTTAATTAGTTGGGAAGCACTTGATTCAACTGGTAACATTGCTACTAGAAAGACGAGTTCGACCACACTTGATGTGACATAGGTTCTATGGTACACTGAGGTACTGACTAAATTTATCTTTGGCACGAGTCTATCGCAGACACCATTCATCAACAAAGATGAGAGTCAATTTATATTCTTTGTTTATTGCTTATAGTTATATTGCGTGTTATATTAGTTGTTTGATAATATTGTCATGTATTCTAGGATATGTTTGTATCATGATATCTGCATTGTCTCTGCATTTGTGTGCTGACTTTATCATGATATATCATTACGTTTCGGTCACGTTATATTAGTTATGATGACTCGTTGATTACAGGAGAAGAATAAGTTATGGTATGATTTTCTATCTCTTAGATAGGTTTACTTTACTTGTTTATGGACACTTCAGGTTACCCCTAAGCCACAATTGTGGAATGGATTGGTTATGCCTTAGTAGTTCCTGTTATTTGTATACAGTTTTATATACGATATTTTGAGATAGTAACCCTCACACTAGACTTTATGTCTGACCCGTGTTTTGTCTTTTCCTGTTTATGTCATGACTACTCTTGGGTACTCGATTAATTAATTTGCGAGTCAAGTGCTTCTGGGGATACACTTTCAGGATAATTGGAGCACTTTATGGAGGTAATGTTGACACTTTGTATATATACTTAATATTGTAGTAGTACATGATAGATATGTATTTATACATGAGACTTGTTGTACCAGGTATTATATTCAAAAGTCCATCTTTATGGAGTTTGATATATTCTGGCTTTTTGTATTGATATTTATTTATCAATTATTTCCACTAGTGCAGCCTATTATATATCACTATAATAAAAATGGTCATCAATAGAGGCCTAAAACCACTATAAATCATAAATATGGAGGTTCAGTAAACGTTGTATATCGACATCTTATAAAAAAATAATGGCTTATTTAGAGAACAAAAGGCCGCTATAATAAATCATCTTTTATAGTGTTTTTGACCACTATCGTAAGTTTTTCATAGCAGTTTAATAAACGTTGTATATCGACATATTATAATATATACTGAACTATCATGTCACAAAAAGCGTTATAATTTTTTTTACTTTCGATAACGCTTTTCTTGTAAGCTTTCTATAATGATTTTTGAATGCTATGTTTTATTTTTTGCATTTTTGAAATCTATTACATCCCTATAAATCATGATAGTCAACACATATCAAAATGCTGCATTAAGAATATTTTTAAAACATAAATCCTTTTGGATAATGAATAGTCATAGAAAATGTTTAACATAAAGATATAATGCATTGTATTCAGCAGAACTAAATATTCACACACATAAGATCTCACAGTTTTAACTGCATAATATTCAATTGTATAAGTACACCAAAAACAAGTAGCAAGTTATTTGCACTAAAAAGAAGAAATGTTCTAAATGTTTCATTCTCTCACATGCAAATGAAATGAATATCTCCATTAGAAATAAATATAAGTATGAATATGAATAAATTGAAAAATGAAGTATCTACATTAGAAAAACTTTTTTATAAATATTTCTTATTAAAAACATTCCAAATTTATAAATTTTTGAATTTTTTTTGCCAGATTCTCCTTTTCGCTGCTAGCATCAGGAAAATCCCATATGCAAGAAATAGATATATTGATCGGAATCACAATATATTGATCACAAACATCTGCAAAGGTAAACTATTCAAATATTTACTTATATATATCTTATAAAGTGTGTATGTCACATATCATACCCTCCTGTTAAGCATTAAAACATACATTTTAGCAACATTAGTAAGTTCGCTAACATTTCCAATGAAACATGAGCATAAAAAGAACCAAAAGCAAGTCAAGAGCCATCAATACTAGCGAGTACACTTATAAATGCACAAGATGTAAAGATGTTGAATACTTTATAATTTATTATTGTTGTTGTTATCATTATAAACTTAGTTAATTTTATAAACTTCTTAAATTCTTATTAAAATTAATTAATGAAGTTAATTTTTATAAACTACGTTAATTTATTGTTATTATTATTATATAAATTTAGTTAAATTTTATAAAACTTAGTTACATTGGTTAATACTTTGTCATTTATCATTATTATTGTTGTTATTTTAAACTTAGTTATTTTTATGAAATTTGGTTAATTTTACAATTTATTGTATTGGTATTATTATTATTAAAATAGTTAATTGTTGTGAAACTTAGAGTTAATTTATTCTTAATTATTATTGTTGCTTTTATTGTTATTATTATTGTTCTAAACTTAGTTAATTATTATGTTAATACTTATAAACTTAGTTTATTTATTGTTACTACAGCTATAGCCCTTGTGGTTATTGTTATTAGTATTATTATTTTAAACTTAGCTAATTTTTATAAAGTTAGTTAATTTATTATTACTATTTTTTATTGGTAAGATCTTTCATCTTACGGTACTCAAACTGATAGTGAAGTAATTATTATACCAATTAACTCAATATCTTTGAACTAGCTGAATTAAATGGTATTAAAAATTTGCCAAATGTCGCTAGATGATTACACAATTAGGTAATTGCACTTTAACAATTGTTAAAATGTCAAATCCCTATAATATTTAATTTTAATACAAATAAAGTAAGATTTGTACTAAAAACTAGGTAGGTAAATAACAAAATGTAGGAAACAGTAAAGAACACAAGGAATTTATGTGGTTCGGATGTTAAGAAATCCTATGCCCATGAAGGAAATTTTGCTTTCTTCCTTTATATTTTCTGGTATATATTTCAATGGCAGAGAGTGCAATAATTTCTTTTTCTTAAACCTTAAAAGTATCGAAAAGTCGGGAAAAGGTCCCTCCCCTGCTTTAGTGCTTTTCTATTTATGGTATAGAGATGCACGCGAATTGCCACAATCCTTCTCTTATCATTGTGCTTCAGCCTTTGGATCTTGACAAGTGTTATTTATCTGCATTGTCTGTTTGATGCACATGGATTGCTAACTTGTTTTGGCAAGAAGTTTGAGATGAAGGTGGGAACTCCTGAACTTGAAGCGGGAATATCTAAAATTGGAGCATGAAGTTTGTTCTGCTTTGAGCACCATTCGGATTTATGAAGTTGATACATGCTATCTGGAGCATTTTACTTGTATGATACTAGGCTAAGATGGTTGTGGCTGAACTGCCTTCCCCGGTTTGTTGTGTTGATTTTTCCATTTGTGTTATGGATGAGTTGTCTGGTTTGACCTGAAGTGCTAGTTAAATGTTGGCCTGCTTCTGCTTTGGCTCGCTCTGGCTTGCTCTTGGCATGAGGGTATGCAAGCTTTTGTGATCGGATGCCTACTTATGTACTTTTCTCTAATCAGCGTAGATCTATGGTGGAGTGAAGTTTGGGTAACCTTATGTGCAACCCTTGGAATGCTTTTGGTTCCATGTGGTACTGCTTAAGGTGTTCCCCCACAAGGTAGATCTGTGCTTGAAAGACTTAGCAATGCATAAGTTCTTAAGATTTATTAATTAGACCTAGTGGGTGCTTTAGACACAGAGGAGTTTTCTTTTACTGACATTCTATTTTTACTCCTGTGTGTATTACATTTTGAGGGCGGAGCATTACGTTAGGGCAAACCTGATATATCTTTGGCCTAATTTTTGAGCCCAGTACTTCATCTAGTTGTAACTTCATGCTTTTTAGCTGTATTTCTTTTAATTGGAGAAAAGATTGCGACTATAGGCTAGCTCTCCTGTTCTGTGACTGTTCTTGGCGATAGTTTTAGGTCTTTTCTTGAATAACCGAGTGTAGTTTCTTATAGCTTGCTAGGATTTTTGACCCCACTAGTGTGGTACCAACTGAATCAGTTCAATTTTCTTCTCTTTTTATCTTAACTTTAATTGTGAGGGCCATTCCTATGGTTTTAGGCTTTATACTCGGTTCAGTTTTGGCACAACTTTAAAAATATAGGTGTAACACTTGCCCCCAAAGTATGCAATGATTGTAGGTTGATGTAGACTTGTCTTTAATCATTCCTCATCTTCGCATCTTATGAGTTATTTTTATAGACGTTGCCTTTTATGTAAGTTTTGCCGTGTGCTTGGTATGGTCTGCCCTGCTATTTGGGTACAAGCTGTTCCCCCTTTTTTGTTACCTTTTTTATATACTCCGACCTGCGCTTTGAACTTTTCACATTTTTCTGTTGCAATTTTTGATTTTCTTGGAGTAACATGCACTTCTTCATTCTTATTCAGATGGATTCTTTTGCTCTTTAGCTTCACATCCGTATATCTTGTTTAGCTTTATCATTCTTATTATCATTGTTGTTCATATGCTATATGGTCAGTATAACTATTGATCGAGGGCCAATGAGCTGTGAGAAGTCATTTATTTTTAGTTTAGCGTTCATCATTCTCATTTCTGAGATTGTCATTGTCGTTCATATGTTGTGTTGTAGTACAACTATTGAACGATGGCGGTGATCTGTGAAAAGTCATTTGTTTGTGCGCTTGGCACAATCTTCCCCGCTATTTGAGGGGAGGACTGACATTTGACTGTTAAGTCAGGTCATTTATTTACGATGTTTTATATGATCTTTTGTACTGGTTTTGGCTATCGGGTTTCCATATGCCCAGTGTGCTATGTTGGCAGAACTAACATAGAGATGTTTTTATACCCCTTCAGGCCATCCAATATCCCTATGTCTAGTGAGCTAGCTGAAGAAACCGAGTTGCATTGTAAGCAGCCCTATTTTGATAATTGGTTCGGACAGTCTAATATCCCTACATCCATAATGATTTTTTTGTTTATGTTGGAGAAAATTAACATAGAGATATTTTTATACTGGTTCGGACCGTCTAATATCCCTACGTCCAGCTCATTATATTATTACTTTTTTATAATAATTAAAATGTACATTGCATAAGCAATGTAGATCATACAAAGTAAGGTCCGAGGTGCTCTGAGTTCCAAGTCCTTAGAACTGTATTGTCATCAGGTCTCGATAGTCGATATGCATCTTTCGCTAAAGCTTCTGCTATGACTAATGGTCTTTCCTAATTTGGACCCAATGTTGCATCTGGCAGATCCTTCATGTTGTCCATTACCCTTCGCATTACCAAGTTCCCTTTGCAGAAGTTTCTTCCCTTGAGCCTGGCATTATAATTTCTTGTCATCCTTTGTTGATATGCAGTCGATACCACTGCTACCTCATCCCTTATTTCCTGAATGAGATCTAAGGTAGTTTCCTTTAGTTTCTTATTCTTTTCTATTATATGTGATATTCTTATATGTAATGGGACCTCTACTTCGACTGGAAGCATGGCCTCATACCCATAGGTTACCAAAAAAGGAGTTTGGCTTGTTGGAGACCAGGTAAGTTCGATAAGACCATAGTACCAAAGATAATTCTTTCGCCCACTTTCCTTTTGCTTTATACAGCCTTTTCTTAAGCAGCTTCTTGATGGCTTCCTGTAACACCTCGAAAATTTAACAGAAATTTGGATGGAAATTTAGTAAGAAAATCTAATTAAAGGAAAACAAGTTTTCATAAACATCCGAATTTGGCTGTGAAACTTGCATCATTATGTGTGCAACGATTTTTTGGATGAAATCCATATATAACGCTTCGTAATTCGAGTTAGTATGGAGGAGTTATGGAAGTTAGAAATAACTAAAAATTTTAAAAAAAATTCACAG
This sequence comes from Allium fistulosum, assembly GCA_030737815.1. Classification (NCBI taxonomy): domain Eukaryota; kingdom Viridiplantae; phylum Streptophyta; class Magnoliopsida; order Asparagales; family Amaryllidaceae; genus Allium; species Allium fistulosum. The sequence goes on from CM060907.1 coordinate 861,753,012, forward strand.
AAAAAATGTTTGAATCGGTCGACTCTTAGGGGCTCATGGTCAACCAGTAGTAGTCGACCAAGGGATGGAGTGGTCGACGGTGGCTCGAATAAAATCGAGCATTGTTTATTTTCCTGAGACGTGTTTGAGTGGCTCTGATCTATTGCTTGGGGATGAAGTGCTGGATGAGAGAACCGGATTTTATAAAATATTCACCTAAGATAAACCAATGGCCTAGAATCTAACCCTACCCCTATAAATTTATAACTACTGAAACCCTAATTCTCTAATCAAACTTACAATAACCAAATTCTAGCAAATTTTTTCATGAAACCATAATTTCTGAAAGTTCAAAAATCAAATCTATTCGACGTAAGAGTATCGAGCAAGAAAATAAGGATGGTCAAGGCGATCTAAGGAGGAGTTATCAATTTAGGGCTCAAATTCTCAAGTCTAAGCATTGTTAAGAGCTTAGGCTAAAGGTGAGTGGGCACAAATTTAACAAGTTAATTATTATAGTTAGTTTAAACTATTGTAGTTGATTAGGATGTTATCAAACCCCAAAATTGAATATGTTAACATGTTAAACCCTACATTTGAATCTAAAACCCTAGATTTAAATTGTCGGTTAATTTTTTATTGGAATTATGCATATATCCCTTTTCTCTTGAAATTGAAAACCTTGAATAAACAAAATCTAAAAACAATTGCAAATTGGTGATTATACTATAACTAGGGTTCACAAATCACAAATAACAATCTAACTTAAATGCATAAGCAATGGACAATAGAAACTGGGAGAAACCCTAAAAATTGTATGTCTACAATCGACCTGGAAACCCTCACGGTCTACCGGTAGCGAGCAAATGTAGGGTACAAGCGGTCAACCATTCATATTGAAAATTGTTAGAATAAACCTCGGCCTAAGGCCCAAATTTATTGTGAATGGTTGTGTACCTATTTAAGGGTAGTTAGACGTATGTTAGGATTTATAAGGAAGCTAGTTCCCCAAGAGCAGACACTAGGTTGTGCCAGTGTTGGGTGAATGTTGTTTACCCAATCTAGGATAGTAACCGATGTGCGACAATCTGCTTTCGTAATTGGCGCTCATAGAAAGTTCCAACGGTGGGCGTGCAATCTACACAGATGCTTGATGGCATACTGGGAGGTCCTAGTATTCACAAAAATTGATGTAAATTCGTTCCAAATATCGAGTACTTTAATTAAGGGTGGGAAAATCATGTTTTTCTATTTTGGTTTCTAATGCACATGGTACAATTAGAGAAGAGGACCTAGAGCATGCAATATGGGGCTAATGGTACGAGCCAATCATAGTGACGGGGAATGTTCCCAATAGCCTAGCGGTGATAGTACCGAAAGTTTATGCCCATAGTAGCCTAGTGGCGGTGTCTTCCATTATTAGTAACCAAAGGGCATCGTCTTATATATGGAGTAGCTCTTGGAGCAGTGGCCTAGACTTGAAATGTGATCCTTAGTTCAATTCATCGTATTCGCCTATAATTTATAGTGTAGGAATGTAGTAAGCACGGACCATTAGGTTATAGACCATAGGAATTTACAGACACTTGTATCACACCTTGCATCTTTTAGAGTAGAATTATAGTAGTTGCATATGATCATCATATTAAACTTGTGCTCATTCACCAGACTTTATGTCTGACCTATTCTCTTTCATTATTTTTTCCCACCATAGAAGGATAGGGTAGAAGGTGATCGGCCCATTCTTGGTACTACGGATAGCAGGAAGGAACATTTCATGGAGTGCAGGGGAGATCTTCCAAAGGTTAAGTGCTATAACTGTGATCAATTCGGACATCTAAAGTAGGCTTACATAGCACCACCAAGAGCTTCTACTCAGGCTACTACTCAAGTGGTTTCGTCTTATGCACTAGAGGCAGTCCCTAGCTCGAGTGCACAACTAGTGGTATACATGGGTAATAAAGTGGTGATTGAAGGTTTGTTGAATCTTTCCAGTTTATCCATTCACACTTTATTTGATACAGGGGTTTCACATTCTTTCATTTCTATTAGACTTAGTGATGACTTACATTTACAATTAGTATAGTCACGGACCCTGTGGTGAGTCAAACCCTATATGAGGGTCAACCTATTTACTTATGTTATATAGGGTTTTGAAGTTGTTTATTTTAGGGGCCGAGTTTGATTGTGATGCCTTTGTATTAGAGTTTTTTGGGTTTTGGATTGATATTAGGCGTGGATTGGAAGACCATGTATAAAGATAGGTAGGACATTACATTGAGCACATGTAATGGATGTAGCTTAGAGGTTTATTATGAACCCCGAGGATCTATTATGTTGAGCTATTTACATCCATTAGACCTATCACATGACAAGCTTAGTGCAATATCTATAATTAGAGATTTCCCAGATGTTTTCGTTGAACTTACCGATCTCCTGCCTCAGAGAGAGATTGAGTTTAGGATCTATCTTGTATAGAATGCTAGCCTACCGCCTTCCCACTAAGGCATATGGCTCTAAGGAAAGACGCAAATTGAATAAGGAAGTGAACGAGTTGTTGGATAAGGGTTTTATCTGAAGGACTATCTCTAGCGGGGAGCACCAACCAGCTTTACCACCAAGGCGAATGGTTCTTTGAGACTCCATGTCAATTATAAGGAGCTGAATAAATTGACAGAGAAGAACCATTATCCGTAGCCTCGCATAGATAATCTTTTAATCAATCGGTTGGAGCTAAAGTATTATCACGGCTTTACTTGGCTATGGAATTCTATCAATTGCATGTAACCGATGGTGCCTAATAGAAGACAAAATTCTTTACGCTTGACAAACTTTATGAGTGGTTAGTCATGCCTTTCGGACTGACCAATTTACCCATCTACTTTGTTGATTTGATGAGCCGAGTATTTAGGAGTTTTCTTAACAAATTCATTATTGTATTTGTGAATGATATTCTTGTCTACTCGAGGAGTAAGGAGGAGCATGTGTTGCATTTAAGAGGAGTGCACAGTACACTCCGTGCACATAAGATGAAGGAGAAGTTTTATAAGTGCCACTTTTAAAGAGAGGAGGTAAGCTTTTTGGAACGCATCATCTCAGAAAGTGGCTTAGTAGTTGAATCTAGTAAGGTGGCAGCAGTTGAGGATTGGCATGTTCTGCATAATGCTAGGGAGGTGAGAACTTTCCTTAGCTTGGCAGGATACTATTGCAAGTTCATTAAGGACTTCGCAAAGGTCCCTGCTCCACTAACCTGTCTCACCAAGAAGAATCTAGTTTCCTTGTAGGATGCGAAGTATGAAGATACTTTTTTCAAGTCGAAGGAGGCATTGACTAGTGTGCCAGTTTCGGTGCTACCAAATGGGACGAAGCCATTTATAGTTTATACCAACGTCCGTGGAACGGGATTAGGCATGGTAGTGATGTAAGAAGGAAGAGTGGTGAGTTATGTGAGTAGGCAATTGAAGACTTACGAGAGGAACTACCTTAGACTGATCTTGAGTTAGCAGCCATTGTCTTTGCGCTCAAGTTATGGAGGCATTATCTTTTAAGGGAGCGTTTTGAGCTATTTACGGGCCCCAAGTCCTTGAAGTACTTGTTCTCCCAAAAGGACTTGGATTTGAGACAGTTAAGGTGGATGGATTTTTTAGCATCGTATGACTTCGATATCTCTTATACCATGGGCAAGGGAGATGTAGTGGTAGACACTTTGAGTAGACAACATGCAGTGTTGTGTCCCTTGTTCTTGGAGTGGAGACACTTGGAGTGTATTTCTACATTTGATTTCCGACCATCATTAGATATTACCCTGGGACTACTAGCAGCTTTAGATGCTCAGCGTACATTCATGGGGCATATTAGATCTAGGTAGAATAAGCATAAGGAGCTACTAGATATTATTGAGAGGATTGGTAGAGGTATATCATTGAGTCACTTGAGGCATTATGCCATTGACTCGAGAGGATGGTTACAAAAAGAGGATAGGCTTTGTGTTCCCCGTAGCATGGATTTGGTAGATGTGGTACTAATGGAGTCTCACCGTTCTAGGATGACCATTCATCCCAGTGGTGACAAGATGTATCACGACATGAAGCAAGTAGCGAAGTATGTAGCTAGATGCATTATTTACCAAAGGGTAAAGTCAGAGAAAAAGAATCTGAGAGGATTGTTACAGCCAGTAGATATTCCTCAATGGAAGTGGGAGAGTATTTCCATGGATTTTGTAGATGGTTTACCTAGGAGTTGAAGAGGAAATGAGAGCATTTGAGTCATAGTTGATTGGATGACTAAGTGCGCTCATTTCATACCAGTGAGGAGTACTAGGATGTCAACATCATTGGTGACTCTATACATGAGATAGGTCGTTAGTTTACATGAAGTTCCTATTAGCATAGCTAGTGATCGAGATCCACTTTTTACAGTGAGTTCTGGAGGACTCTACAAGAGTCTTTAGGGACCGAGTTGAGTTTAAGCATCGCATATCATATGTAGATAGACGGACTGACCGAGAGTGAATCAAGTTTTGGAGGATTTGCTATGAATATGAATTTTATACTTTGGTGATTCTTGGGAGAATCATTTACTATTAGTGGATTTTACCTAAAATAATGCTACCAAACTAGCATTCGGAGGGCAGCTATTGAGGCATTGTATGGTAGACCCTATATATCACCGTTGGCCGGTGTGACATGATGGATATGATTAGTTTTAGGTCAAATATGATGAAGGAGACATCAAAGAAGGTGGAATTGATCCGTATGGGGATTTAATTCTTCACCGATAGCTCTTTTCTGGTATGTTTTCGATCTAATTCTTATAACTATAAATTACTTATATGTAGGATTTAGGTGGTATACTCTTTAGGTAGAAACCATTAGATGTTAGGAATAATAGTAAACATGTCAATAGGACGTGTCATAATGATGGATGCTAATGGATGCATATGGATGTGTTATTCGCATTGTGCTCTTTTACATATAGAATAGTATATCCCCTAGGTACACATGCACACTATATATAGTTGCATGATATTTCTTTATTATTGTTGTGCTAATGGATGTTATACATATGGATATTGTTTACGAGTTGTATGATTGCACATACATATAGAATTGTAAGTAAATATTTAGTTAGGATGTTGCATATAGTTGGATGCATGACATGAGCATTTGCATGATAGAAGGTTGACTGAATCAGTAGGCCTCCTACTTTTGCATTAGTATAGATTCACGTGCATTTCATATCGCATATACGTGTACACGTGGCATTAGAAAATTTCTAAGGATAGTGATTGCTTATAGATAATGGATGAGGAAATGAGTGTAGGTATTGATTGTTGTGTACTTATATTACATATTTCCATCCTTGGAGATTTTGGGGATGAAATCAATTTTAGGGAGAGAATGTAACACCCTTGAAATTTAACAGAAATTCAAACGAAAATTTAATAAGAAAATCTAATTAAGAAAACAAGGACTTAAAAGAAAATTTTCACAAACTTTCGAATTTCACTACGAAACTCCCACCATTGCGTTGGTAGCGATTTTTTGGATGATTTTTGTAATGACCCGTATTTTTAACACTTTAAAAATACTAAATTAAATAAAATTTTAATTAAAAATCCGATAGAAATAAAATTTTATGATTTATTAAATGCAAATCTCTTTGTATATAGGTTATAAATCCAAAACCAAATTCGTTGACGACCAATTTCGATAAGACCGATAATGTAATACATATTAAAACGTAATGTAATAATATAAAATAGTTGGAACCAATAGCAGAAACCAAAATAATAATTTTAACGTAAGAAACGTGTGTTTTGCGTTAAATGAAATTTTCGTTAAATAAAAATAAACAATAAAATTTCGCAACAAAAATTCGATATTTTAAATGCGTCTATTTAAACATAGGAAATTGTAAAGTTTCGTTAGAAATTATGTAAGTAAATTTCAGTCACGTCATTTCGGTTTAAATCAGTTAAAATGTAATGAAATTTTTTTTTCGAAACCTTAATATTTTTACATAGAAAAATTCTATATCATCTTCGGAGCAAGACGTCATTTTTTGTTTTTCCAAATTCGGACTTCTTCAGCTCCGTCGATCTTAATCTTCTGCATTTTACTGCATTTTCCGTTGGTAGAAAATTCAAATTTTTATAATTCAATCAAACCACTGATATCTGTATATCGTTTTGATCGTCTCATCATGCTGATCTCCATAGTATATTAGTTTCTGTATTTTGAAGCTCGGTACGCAGCCAAAACCGCATAATGGTCTAATGCATCAGTATCTGTTTTAACTTTTGATTCGTGTGTCCGTTCAAATTTCCAACGGTTGGAAATATAAATTGGCACTGTTTTTTTTATTCCTAGCATTGTTTACCAACTGTGACTTTTCGCTTTTGGTTGGTTGATATTTATTTCATTCCTTTCATTTCTCTGCCAGTTAAATATAGTAAAATATATATTACAGGAATTGATATAAAGCATCCATCTTCTCCTCTCCTCCGTAGCCTACTTTTATCTCCTAAAAAAAAGTAAATCAACCCCTTCATAAACTTGGCTACTCGTTTATTTAATTATTTCTCCTCCTGGTCAAGCTCGTCCGAGCTTTCCTCTGCACCGACCACACCGCAACCTTAAGTGCCACCTTTCCACCGAAGCAACCTCGCCATTCCCTCCGGCTCCTCTCTACCGCACTGACTTCCACCGAAACCATGCATGCTTCTACGCGGTCTCTCAGCCACTCATGCCATCTTCTTCATCTCACTACCGATAGACATTGCACCACCCTAGAACTCACCACCCGAGCCTCCAAGGCTCTCACCCAAGCCCAGTGCACCGAACCAAATCAGCCGCCCTTGGTCACCACTACCGCATCACCACCGTCCTCCACAGTCTCCCCTCCACACTCTCTCTTGATCCACCCGTGCTCGCCTCTCCGCCTCTTCTCATCTCCGCTTCCCGCTGCGCCGCCAAACAGCAGCAACTCATCACCTTTCCTAGTCTCCTCCGTCCCACTTCCTGTCACCGACCGCCGATCTTCCATCTCTACATGTATGTGTGAGTATATAAGGGTTGGATGCTTAAACTGCTATATATAAAGTTTATTTAGTTAGAAACAAGTGTTCATATCTGTCAGTTAGTTTATTCTAAGTTGCATAGCAGTACTTATGTTTATGAAATGAATTAGAGTTTGTTTATATTTTTGTACAGTGGTTATTAAATGTGTTAGTATAGTTTGTTTATATTCTAAGCTATATTTTTCTGCTATATATATTGTAGATTTTTAAACTTTGTCTATATTAGTTTACATAAGTTGTGTGTTAATATATATAAGTCTGTATAGCTGTACATATAAAGTCTACACATTTTATATATATATTGATCATAGCATAAATATACATTGTTTTGTATATATATGGTTTCATATGTTATGTCAGTCTTTAGATATATTAGTTTATATACAATCTGGGTGAGTTGTAATTAAAGAAGTTTATAAAAAATTTATATGTCAGTTGAAAATAAGTATTGTTTAAATACGTACATAAACATATAGGACTATAATTTTTTTTATACAGATAAGTATATATGAGTTGAGCTACACATATATATGTGCAAAAATGTTTATTTATGTTTACTGTTGTTTGCATATAGGTTATATAAACTTATACATATAATTGGTTGCAGACGTAATACTAAAACATGTGTTATTATATATATTAGTTTATATATATAGTTAATGTATATATGTTACATTTGTTTCATTTTTCATTGCAGCCGTCATATAACTTTAGCAAAACTGGTTTAAAAAGACAATGTATATATGTTAGTAGATTTAAAAACCAAGTCTGCAGATCCATTATACATATTGATTGTTCGCATATACTTTTGCATGCATACATGATGTAGTGTCTGCATTTAAGTATATATTGTTATTATATTTGGTCTGTTATATATTTGGAGTAGGCTGGTATATATGTGCATTTAGTGGATTGGATTTGGGTAACTAGTATATTGATTTAGGTATTGTTAAAAGAGAATTTACATAGATTTTTTTTTACAATAATAATAATACATATATTTTCTGTCTCTATCAAAACTGATTAGATTTGTTTTATCAATTCCTATTTATCAGCTTTGATCGTCGAACTCATATCCATCGTGCTTTGTTCCGAAATTCGTGCTTGGATCCGTAACCCATCTCATTCTCGTTCATCTCTAGCCTCGAAAGGTGAGCAATCACTCACGATTAATGTTCTTTTATTTATTAAATTTGATTTCAACTGAAACGACAATTGAAATATGCTGATGTTAGTTAATTACACTGTTATATATGCTATTACCTGTATCAGTTCACCTGTGACATCTGACACCATTATCTGTTATTTATACGATGATAATCCAGTTTGGTTGATAAATGATTGATTGTTTGATGTTGATATTGGACGTTAAGTTGTTAATGATGTATGTGATAAATAATTTGAAATTGAAATTGACGTAGGATATTTAGATTTGATATATGTGTTAAATTTGATTTAAATGACATTTGCATAATATGACCCATTAAATGTTAAATAAATCGACGCATAGAAATAGTGTTAACTACACCTTGAACCATTAAATGTATAATTGGTGTAGTATAATTTGATAGACTTCAAGTGCAAAACTGTAATGAAATAATCTTTAGTCTTCATGAAATGATAGTGTAGATTCTAGAAATAATTATATTAATTTACACGAACAACAATGTGAATTAATACGATTATTTCGGGATTATATGAATTGATTATTGGATTGATATTGATTGTTGTTATTGCTTGTTTATTTACTTTGACACCATCCCAGTTATCACACTGCAAGTTCCCTTTGCTATGCTTTGATTTTGAATTGAATTGGAATCGGGTTGAAATGATAAATACCCAAATTGAACTTCGACTTAGGATAGAGAATTAAATAAAAACCGATTGGTCAATACTTTGATTTAAAAAGAAAATGAAGATTTTATTTGAATAAATAATATGGTTTGAAACGAAGTTGGAAATTGAATTTTAATGTAAGGAAATGTTAATATTTAATAATCTAAATCAAAATATTAACATAGTAGCTGATGAAAGAACGTTGTTTTAAAATTTGGAATTATTAATAATTAAGTTTGAAATTAGTTAATAATTAAAGTTTTGAAATTATTTAATAATTAAATAAGATTGAATTATTTAAAAATTAAATAAAATTGAATTATTTATTAAGTGAAATTGAACTTCTTGAATAAGTGAAATTAAGTTTCTTTATTAATTGAGTTTTGAAATTGTAACTAAGTAAATGAATAAGTGAAATTGAATTTCTCTAACAAGAAATAAAATGCGTTTTATTGAAATTAATGTAAGACTTAAAATGTAAAGAATTTGATTTGATGAATTAAATTTAATGCAATTTGTAAGTTTTGATACAATGGAGTTGAACTTAAATAATTGATTTAATAAATTGGAAGTTAAATAGAAATTGTTTTGAAGGATAAATTAACTTAACAAATATAGAATGAAATCGATTAATGAATTTAAATTGATTTGAATGTTAAATTAAATTAATTTAAATGATTTCGGGATGAAACTTATATACGAATTTAAACGAATACTTGAATTATCTTAAATCAAATATTTAATTTGAAATATAAGATTTTGAAATGGTAATTTGGAAGTTTTGAAACGTAAATTTTTGGAAATTGGTTTAGAAAGACAAATGAAATGTTGGTTTACAAATTCTAATTGAGATTGAAATTGATTTGGTTTTGAAATGTATAAACGACCAATCGGTGTAATAATTACGAAAGTTATTAAAGAGACCGGAATCGGTTAGGGACATACTCACTGTCTAAACCGAAAACCACTTTAATAACTATACGCGGAGTGTGATCCAGAATGAAGTGGTTGGAATGATGTACGTGATGACTGAAGAAAGAGAACGATAATGGATAGCCTTGACACTTGTGTCAAATTGGAAATGACTAAAATAGGAGCCGTGCCGGGCCAAATGGGGTTAGCTGCCTCGAGCGAACACACTTCTTCGAAAACTACTCATTACTTGTTATCGATTGGTGCTCCCTCGAAATTTTGGGAGTGTTGTTTCGCGGTGTTGCGATCGCTGCGGCGATGCGTTCTCACCAGTCCGGATCAGGCAAACGGTAGTTTCACTATCTTGGGTATTGCCTCATGTGCCTTGTCATACTTGTATCCCTATATACGCGAACACTACGATTTGTTTTGTGTTATACCTATGGAGTACTCCCTGATATCCCACTAGTTTACGGTGGAGTTTACAGTGTTGTATAGACTATAATGCTTATATAAAATGTGTTAAGGGGGATCATGGTAATGCCTTAACACTATTTTGATACTTTATATTACTGATAGGCATTACCTACTTAGCGTACACTACTACATAGTAGATAGTTTAACGGATCCTTAGAGGATGGTTATTCCAAACATCCTTTAAGTTACTTGTATTTCAGTTGCTATTTCACTTGAGTTGGATTTATTGATACGAGTACATATGCACGCCCAGGTGGGCCTGCATTTCACCACAATGCGCATGCATTTTTATTTGTACCTGTGGAAGTAGATTTGATAGTAGCATCCCCACATTTGAATGCCGCCTAGGCAGAAACTGCTATTTTTTTATGTTCTGACTGCAATAACTTCTTCATACTAACTCGGAATCAGGCAAAACTTCAACCGATGAATTCCTACCTAAATTACAAACAATATGGTACACTCGGATACTTCATCTTGTGAACGCACACTGTAGTTCTCCAAGGAGACTGACAGTTTACTTAGAAAATAACATGGCACAACATCCTCATATTTGAACTCCGCCTAGTGCAGAAGCCGCTATTTTTTTTATTCAGACTGCTATATTTTCTTCATACAAACTTGGAATCCGCCGAGACTTCGACAGATTAACTCCCACCTAAATTACGGACAATATGGAACACTCGGATACTTCATCTTCTGAACGCACACTGTAGTTCTCCATGGGCACTGACAGTTGTACTTAGAAAATAACAGGCTAACACATCCCCATATTTCAACTCCGCCTAGTGCAGAAGCCATTATTTTTTTTGTTCAGACTGCAATATTTTCTTCATACTAACTCTGAATCCGGCGAGACTTCGACCGATTAACTCCCACCTAAATTAAGGACAATATGAAACACACAGATACTTCATCTTGTGAACGTACACTATAGCTCTCCATGGGGATGGACAGTTGTACTTAGAAAATAACAGGCTATCTTCCCATATTTGAATACTATTTCTCTATAAGATGTAAAAGGGTATATTTGGAATTTCAAAAAGACACTGAGTAAATCTCTTCAATAAATTCTCTTTATTAGTAGTAAAGATAAAGATAGAGTGAACGATTTTCATTATTATAATGAGGGGTATTTCTGGTATTTCAAAAAGACACGGTTGAATTCCTATTCAAGGAATTCTCATTATTAGTAGTAAAGAAAGATGTGATGTTGACATAACAATCCATGGGGACTGACAGTTGTACTTAGAAAATAACAGGCTACCACATCCCCATATTTGAATTCTGCCTAGTGTAGAAGCCGCTATTTTTTTTGTTCAAACTGCAATAACTTCTTCATACTAATTCAGAATCCGGGGAGACTTCGACCAATTAACTCCCACCTAAATAACGGACAATATGGAACACTCGGATACTTCATCTTCTGAACACAAACTGTAGTCCTCCATGAGAACTGAAAATTGTACTTAGAAAATAATAGGATACCACATCCCCATATTTGAACTCCGCCTAGTGCAGAAGCCGCTATTTTTTTTGTTCAAACTGCAATATTTTCTTCATACTAACTCGGAATCCGGCGAGACTTCGACCGATTAACTCCCACCTAAATTACGGACAATATGAAACACTCGGATACTTCATCTTGTGAACGCACACTGTAGCTCTCCATGGGGACTGACAGTTGTACTTAGAAAATAACAAAATACCACATCCCCATATTTGAACTCCGCCTAGTGGAGAAGCCGCTATTTTTTTTGTTCAAACTACAATAACTTCTTCATACTAATTCAGAATCCGGGGAGACTTCGACAAATTAACTCCCACCTAAATAACGGACAATATGGAACACTCGGATACTTCATCTTCTGAACGCACACTGTAGTTCTCCATGGGAACTGACAATTGTACTTAGAAAATAACAGGATACCACATCCCCATATTTGAACTCCGCCTAGTGCAGAAGCCGCTATTTTTTTTGTTCAGACTGCAATATTTTCTTCATACTAACTCGGAATCCGGCGAGACTTCGACCGATTAACTCCCACCTAAATTACGGACAATATGAAACACTTGGATACTTCATCTTGTGAACGCACATTGTAGCTCTCCATGGGGACTGACAGTTGTACTTAAAAAATAACAAAATACCACATCCACATATTTGAACTCCGCCTAGTGCAGAAGCCGCTATTTTTTTGTTCAGACTGCAATATTTTCTTCATACTAACTCGGAATCCGGCGAGACTTCGACCGATTAACTCCCACCTAAATTATGGACAATATGAAACACACGGATACTTCATCTTGTGAACGTACACTGTAGCTCTCCATGGGGACTGACAGTTGTACTTAGAAAATAACAGGCTATCTTCTCACATTTGAATACTATTTCTCTATAAGATGTAAAAGGGTATATTTGGAATTTCAAAAAGACACTGAGTAAATCTATTCAATGAATTCTCTTTATTAGTAGTAAAGATAAAGATAGAGTGAACGATTTTCATTATTATAATGAGGGGTATTTCTGGTATTTCAAAAAGACACGGTTGAATTCCTATTCAAGGAATTCTCATTATTAGTAGTAAAGATGTGATGTTGACATAACAATCCATGGGGACTGACAGTTGTACTTAGAAACTAACAGGCTACCACATCCCCATATTTGAACTCCGCCTAGTGCAGAAGTCGTTATTTTTTTTGTTCAAACTGCAATAACTTCTTCATACTAATTCAGAATCCGGTGAGACTTCGACCAAATAACTCCCACCTAAATAACAGACAATATGGAACACTCGGATACTTCATCTTCTGAACGCACACTGTAGTTCTCCATGGGAACTGACAATTGTACTTAGAAAATAATAGGATACCACATCCCCATATTTGAACTCCTCCTAGTGCAGAAGCCACTATTTTTTTTTGTTCAGACTGCAATATTTTCTTCATACTAACTCGGAATTCGGCGAGACTTCGACCGATTAACTCCCACCTAAATTAAGGGCAATATGAAACACATGGATACTTCATCTTGTGAACGTACACTGTAGCTCTCCATGGTGACTGACAGTTGTACTTAGAAAATAACAGGCTATCTTCTCACATTTGAATACTATTTCTCTATAAGATGTAAAAGGGTATATTTGGAATTTCAAAAAGACACTGAGTAAATCTATTCAATGAATTCTCTTTATTAGTAGTAAAGATAAAGATAGAGTGAACGATTTTCATTATTATAATGAGGGGTATTTCTGGTATTTCAAAAAGACACGGTTGAATTTCTATTCAAGGAATTCTCATTATTAGTAGTAAAGATAAGAATGTTAATCCTGACTCGAGTGTTTTGTGTTTTGCTTTACGCTCGGGTCAGACTGAGTGTACTAGTATTCGAGACTCACCTTTGGAGTTAGAGCTTCACTTGGAGATCCAGCTATCTATCCAGCTTTCAGATATTCAGTTGATTCTAGTGATGTATTCTGATATTGAATTTGACTATTGTATTCGAGGCTCCTATTGTACCTTATTTTACTCTGATATGTATATAGTAGCTTCATGAACTACTATCTTTTATTTCCGCTGCACTTATTACTATGTGTCTGTGATCTGTGATTATTTTATTTACTGTATATGTTCAGTTTTGTCAAATTTAAATTAACAATTCGGTATTTTGAATTATTCAAGTCTGACATGTGCGGATGCAAATAGTCCAAAATAGCGGGTCGTTACAGTTGTTATCAGAGCTTTGGTAGCTCTAGGCAAAACTTAGCATATATGGTAAATGTATTTACAGAATCACTTTCATTCGATTTTGAATCTCTTCCTTTTGATTCGATTCCTTTGAATTTTGGAACGTTCCTTGCGGTTCCAAAAATTCATTCGTGTCCCTCACTATTCATCTTCTTTCAATTCTGGAGCATCACATAACTCCACTTCGAATGACCCTTATAATAAATCGGTGGTCTCGCCAAACTTCGAATGATTTGTAAAGGGGTGAAACTCCTTTACAATAAGCATTGATTTACCGGAGATTTCTGTATCCTCGGTTTACGATGCTATCTATCTTCTGCTATACCTGAATTATATTTTTTGAGATCAAATGTAGATTTGCCTCGAAATTCTACATAGATCTTATTCTTGAAGTCACGGTCGACCCGGTTAAGGTTGCCCGTGAATTATATAAACTTATCCCTCTCCATATTTTGTTATTTAATCATCTTATCCTTGTTTCGAATCTATCTTCGAATCAAAATTCTCTTTGATTTGGGTCCATCAAATTTGAATCTCTACCTTCGCTTTGAAATCTATTCTTGTATCGTCGAGCGAGGAAGTGTAGTTGTAAATTTATGTTAAAATGTTTTATATATTGTGTTGTTTGAGTTGTTGATGTTGATTTGGGTTTTCGATCGATTCGTCTGATCAACGCTATCGATAGGATTTTCAAAACACTTGAGCAGAGCAAGCTGACACAATATTGTTTTCAAATTTGGAAAATAAAATAAAGTTTGTATGATTTTACTATATATAAGTATGAATTTTCTTTAACTAAACTGTTAATAAATTAATTGTTGGAATGATAATATTTGACTATCATTTATTGTTTTGTAAACAATTGACAATTACAATATCAATAAATGAATTTATAAACTTGGCTATAATTTGATTTGAAATTTGAAATGTATTTAAATCAAGAATTTGAGAATTTAAATTTTCGATGATTTCAACTTGATTTTTAAGTTTTAAAAGGTATATTATTTTCGAATAGAAATCATTTCAAAGGAATTTTAAAGTTTTAAACCAGTGCTCTCTTGTTTTGTCGCTGGAAAATAATTTCGATGATGATGGCCGCATCATCGACAATCATTTTCGGGTTTCGAAGAGGAGAGACCATCAGTAACTTGCTATACTTTTGTTTTGAAATGAATTTGATTTGAATTTCTAAAGTATGACTCGATTTAAAAACATATATATAGTATTTGATTTAGATTTGACTTGGATATATTTTATGTATATAATTGTCTCTAAATGGTTTGAAGTGAATCAGAAATCTAATTCTTGAATTTATGTAAAAGATGATTTCGATTATAAATGAACCAAAATTTTGAATAAATATGTAAGCTTGAGATAATTGAATTAGAAAATTTTATAATACTCAATTTCATTCTAATATAACTTACATAAACTATCCAGAAGTTATAAGTGTAATTAGGTAATATACAATTTAAAAATGATTTTATAAATTAATTTGAGTGCGTATAATAAATGTGATACACTTAATTTGATTATAAAATGATTAATAGAGATAAATAGAATACTAGATTAGTTGAGAAATAAATGGATCAATAAAATAAATTATTGTTTGAAATAAATTTCGTAACAAACAATGATAAATGGAAAATAAATCAAGTTAATAAAATTGCTTGAGTTTAAAGTCAATTGTTGAATATAAATTAATTTAAATTGAAATTTATATGGTTTAAATTAATTATTTTATTTTGTAATTCAAGTCTATTTTCTTCTGGTTGTTCTATTCTCCTACCTCCTTCCTATTCGGGGATGAAAAGTTTTGAGTGAGGGAGATTGTAATAACCCGTATTTTTAACACTTTAAAAATACTAAATTAAATAAAATTTTAATTAAAAATCCGATAGAAATAAAATTTTACGATTTATTAAATGGAAATATCTTTGTATATAAGTTATAAATCCAAAACCAAATTCGTTGACGACCAATTTCGATAAGACCGATAATGTAATACATATTAAAATGTAATGTAATAATATAAAATAGTTGGAACCAATAGCAGAAACCAAAATAATAATTTAAACGTAAGAAACGTGCGTTTTGCGTTAAATGAAATTTTCGTTAAATAAAAATAAACAATAAAATTTCGCAACAAAAATTCGATATTTTAAATGCGTCTATTTAAATATAGGAAATAGTAAAGTTTCGTCAGAAATTATGTAAGTAAATTTCAGTCATGTCATTTCTGTTTAAATCAGTTAAAATGTAATGAAAATAAATGTTTTCGAAACCTTAATATTTTTACATAGAAAAATACTAAACCATCTTCTGAGCAAGACGTCATTTTTCATTTTTCCAAATTCGGACTTCTTCAGCTCCGTCGATCTTAATCTTCTGCGTTTTTGCTGCATTTTCCATTGGTAGAAAATTCAAATTTTTATAATTCAATCAAACCACTGATATCTGTATACCGTTTTTATCGTCTCGTCGTGCTGATCTCCACAGTATATTCGTTTCTGTATTTTGAAGCCCGGTACGCAGCGGAAACCATGTAATGGTCCAATGCATCGGTATCTATTTTAACTTTTGATTCGTGTGTCCGTTCAAATTTCCAACGGTTGGAAATATAATTGGCACTGTTTTTTTTTATTCCTAGCATTGATTACCAACTGTGACTTTTCGCTTTTGGTTGGTTGATAGTTATTTCATTCCTTTCATTTCTCTGCCAGTTAAATATAGTAAAATATATATTAAAGGAATTGATATAAAGCATCCATCTTCTCCTCTCCTCCGTAGCCTACTTTTATCTCCTAAAAAAAGTAAATCAACCCCTTCATAAACCTGGCTACTCGTTTATTTAATTATTTCTCCTCCTGGTCAAGCTCGTCCGATCTTTCCTCTGCACCGACCACACCGCAACCTTAAGTGCCACGTTTCCACCGAAGCAACCTCGCCATTCCCTCCGGCTCCTCTTTGCCGCACTGACTTCCACCGAAACCATGCATGCTTCTACGCGGTCTCTCAGCCACTCACGCTGTAACGACCCAGAATTTCTGACATTTAAAATTTGAATATTTAATTGATTTTAAATATTAATAAGTAGAATAAATAAGTCGAATAATTTATTTTTCGAATATTGGATTTAATTTGATAATTAAATTGATAATTAAATTGATAATTTAATAATTGAAATTACAGAAATAATTGAAAATTGGGTTTAAAATGATTAAAATTTATTTGCAAAAGTTTAATAAATCATATTGAAGTTATAGTGATGTTATAGAACTTTTAAAATTGAATTTAGAGTTAATTTGTGAAAATAGCTAATTTTCGAACAGTCTCAGAATTGGACGAAACCAGTTCCATTGGATCCGTAATAGTTTGTTATTATTGGATTTCAATTTTCGTAGCAATCGGAGTTGTCGGTTGACCGTGGCAGCTCGAAACGCATCGAAATCGGTTTGAATCGGTTTAATTTAAATTGACTGTTTAATTCCATAACTCGCAGAGATGATCGAATTAGCTTCCGAAACCTATTCCATTGTGTCCGGAACGCGGGGTAAACCCTAGAAACACCAGTTACCGTGCGTAAATCGGAGTCCGCAAAATCGGATGAATAGTAAAATTGAAAAATATTTTCTATAGAAGCACCATCTTCTTCGCTCTATTATCAAAACCCTAGCCCTAAGTGTCCAGCCGCCACCATCAAGATGAAAGGCCAGAAATCATCCATCTTCCTCCCTCAATTTCTTCAAATCCTCTAATCAAATCGAGAATCTTTCAACTGGACAATTGTAGAGCACATCAGGATCTACCATTTCAACGGTTATGATCGGATATAACCTCACGGATCGATGTGAATTGGTGTTTTAAGGGGCCGGCTTTGGGTCACGTTTTCTGGCTGGTGGCGGCGCTAGGGGGGTGCGGTCGAGCATGGGGAGTCGAGCTCGGCTAGGCGAACGGAGTGGTGGTGGAGTGATGGGGTTTTGGTCAACGTGGAGGGAGCGACCGTTAAGGTTTGTGAATGATGATGGGTTCGGCCGTGATTTTCATTTCCTGGAGCAAAAATAGGCGCGTGAGGAAGAAGGGGGGGGGTGCGGCCCTGATGCATGCAAGTGGAAAACGAACGGTGGTGATTAGATCTAGGGTTTTAAATTAAAATAAAATTTGTAAATTATTTATATTAAAATTCATTCAATGTTTAAAATGCGATATCTCTCTCATGCGAGGTCGGAATTCGACGAAACTTTTTGCGTTGGCTTCGTATTGATGAGCTCTTCGCGATGCAATTGGATTGGAGTCGTTTGGAGCTAGTTTGAATTTCAGGTAAAATTAAACGTCCGTTTAATTTTATTCGAAATAAAACGCTGAAACTGAATTGAAATCAAGGTGAGAACTTCTCACTCAATCGAATTGTTTCGATTTAAATTTTAAATAGTTAGATTTAAAATTGCTTGAATGTATGCCTGAATAATGATTGTTATCTATTGATTGTTAAAATAGACATTATACGCCGTTAGTAAGCGGAGGTTATTTATTGAAAACATATACCGCGAATATTTCACATTGAAGTGAAATTGGTATTATATATGTATATAGCAATATATATATTGGAATATGTATATATTGGAGTTGATTTCCCGCATTGTATACCGGATGAGACCCTATTGCACCACATAATAGCGGATAATATTTATTAAACTCATATACCGCGATATTCCATACTGGAACGGAATTGGTATTGTGCTAACATCTGTAGATGCAGGGAAGCAGGTTGGAGGCATCCGACTGGATTCCTCACCGTATTGATCTATTTACAAATATTGTGATATATTCTGTTATCATATGATGATATATGATATTTGATTGTTGTGATTGATGATTGGTGCTGTTGCATCATCGGATCCATTTTTGAAGTTTAAAAATAACGATTTTGATTTTAAATTGGGATTTTTGAATTATTATGAACGATTTATATAAAAGATGTACAAAATTGATATTTTATAAATTAAGAATACTAGAATTATAAAACGAGTTTTTATAAGTGTTAAATGAAATAAAAATGGATTTCATAAGTGAACGAAATTTATAGACTTATAAATTGTGAAGTTATTAAATGAATAGATTTTGTAAAATAAAAGATTTATAAGTAATTATCTTATAAATCGGATTTTGGCATTTAAATGAGATATGAATGGAATTTGTTAATAATGAGATTTATAAAACGAAGTTTTTATAAATAGAAATGGGATTTATAAACATTGTTTTATAAATCCGAAACCAATTGAATTTGATAAATTAAACATAGAAGTTTAATAAAGGAGATATATTCGTGATTTTGGACAACGAATTATCCTTTAAGTTAAATGTTGTAATAATAAGAGTTTGGTTGGGAATTTTATCCACGATTTTGGACAGTGGATAATCTTTTAAGTAAAATGTGTAGAAACGTTAAATTTGTTAACGAAGTATATTTACGATTTTTAACAGTGAATATATTATTAAATTAAATGGATATGTTTTGGGGAAGTGATATTATAAAACGAAGTTAATTGTTTTAAAGATGTTTTAAAATGTATTAACTATTGAAACCATAGATTTCAACATTCATTGTTGAAATAGACGTTTTCGAGAAATAAGGAAATGGTGGACTATAACACTGTTGTTATAGTAAATGGTTTCCGAAAGGAAATGTTTTATATAGTATTGGGATTTATATATCTATCTAAATTTCGAATCCCTATACTAGTGATTTTGAGTTGTCGTAACGATGTTTTACGTAACATTCATTTTGACTCAAATAAAATTTGTGAAAGAGAATGATTTCCTTAAAGAATGAAATATATACTTAATTTTGATTTGAGTATATCGAAAATTTTCCAAGTGTTGAAAATAGATGATTTGTGAATTACTTATTATTAAATAAGTATGGGAATGTTTTCCAATATGAAATGAAAGGTTTGAAATTTTATCTTTTAAAGATAAATTGAAAAGTGAATATTTGAAATTTGTTTCAAATGGTTAAGTGTGGAAAATTTTATATCTTATAAAGATATTATTTTCGGAAAATAAATAATTTGGAAAATTATTTGGAATCTGATGATGTTGCGCATCTCTATTGATAGTTAAATAATCGACTATCAATATTTACCCCTGAATGGGTATTTGTTGTGATTTGCTTGAATTTGAATGCCACACTTATTTTTGAATAAGCGCTCACTATTCGGGTTAGCCGGGAAAAGGACCTTTGGGTCGTATAACCCATTTTGAATATGTGATACGTCGTAATGGATTGCATTTGATGATCGGTGTTGAAGACCGGATATTTTTGAAAACGGAAGGATTACCGTCGAGTTACTCTATGATATCCCGGAAATTTAAACAATATCAATTTAATAATCGGTTAAATAATTAAATTGATATTGATAATCTTTGATAATAAAATGTGAATTTAATTTAATAATCTAATTAGATAAGTATTTAATTGGTAAATTTATCTTTTAAAGCTAATTAAATTGTTTTCTATTTATAATGTATATATATAATTGTATATATTGTAAATAGAAAAGCTTTGGATTGAATTTAACAAATAAAACATAATTTTCAAGTTCTAATATATTTTTGGTAATTTGGGAATTTTGATTAAATTTAATTTAAAGATTTTCAAAGATTATTCAAATAGTTAACTATATAGTTTTTAAAATACATAAGGTAAATGTATAATGGTTTAAATTATATTATAACTTAAGTTTTAAATTTAAATAAGATTTACAAAAAAGGTTGTTTTATTTCTTTTAAATATTTCTTAATAAAGAGATAATTTCTTTTATAAATTATTTAAAATTGATAAATGTGTTATTTTCAAACAATATTAATAATGTATTGTTTTATATATAAAAATAAATAGATTTTAAAGGAAATAGAATTTGTTATTTTCAAAAATTTAATGTGTAGTTATATATGTATATATATAAGTTGATTGATTTTCTTTGATTTAAATTTGAATAAGTATATAGTTATTAGAAATTTGTTAATTAAAGCTTTATCCATTTATAAAATTCATTTTTGCATGTAAAATTATATGTGTAAATTAGTAAAACCATCTAAGCACATGTGTCAACATGTTAATATAGGAAGATGACAAATGTCATTTTGTATTTTATTTTTCTTTGATTTTTGATAATTCATAAATTAAGTTATATAAGCACACATCTTCATTTTTCTTTTTCTTTCTCTCATTTAATTTCTAAACAAAGAACATTCAGCTGAAAACTTATTTCTCAAAATCAAATCTGAAATCAATACTTCTCAAACAAAAACCAAATTCAATAACCTGAAAACATTTTCAAATTCAAGAAAAAATCCAAAGTCTGTTTCAAGCCTGTAATCATTTTTCCAAGTTTCAAATGCAATCTGGAAGTCATGCCTGCATGCAAACCTAAGAACTAAAGATATCCAAACCAGAAATCAAAATAGAATAAAATCTAATTCAATGACAACTTTAACCTGGCAAAGCTATACGAAGATTAAAGCTTCAGCAATGCAAGGATTTAATTCAAAGAACAAGCAAGATCAACTTCAGTTCAAATCAAAATCAAGCTTTAGGAAAACAGATCCTGGAAACATGAACAAGAAAAACTGTTCTCTGTTTTACAATGACAGGTGAGTAAATTTCTTTAAAAACAGATTTAAACCTAATCGTATGCTTGATGCTTGATGAAGTAATATAGTATATTATGTCTATATAAATGCATAGATGTGAAAGTATATGTATATAGTGCGATGCATGTGAAATATCTATATAGACATGATCTCTGTTTTATAACCTAGTGAGCAAACTACCATTTTAAAATTTAATCTGTCGTGAATCTCTGATGATGTATACTTGAAGTTATTATGGGATATAAGATGCCTGCATGTTTGTGTGTATATATCTATCTAATATAGAATGCATGTCTGTATATATATGTATATAGATTTGTTTTTGTTTAGTAACAGGCTAACAAGGATTCAAGAAAATAATTTATATCTCAAATTCTAAAAAGATTTAGCCAATGATTTTTAAACAAAAATTAGTTGCATTTATCTGATTTAGATTTTAAAATCATTTGGAAGCATCAAATGCAAATAACATTACTGGAAATCTGGAAATACAGTAAAAACTCAAAACATCCAAAAATTTGATTATCGTGTTTCCTCGATTTGATTATATAATTCGAATCGTATTCGAAAATGCTGAATTTTGATAATGAAATCAAAATTTTTAGGTTGATATTGAATATGAAATGGGTAATTGAACAGAAACCATATTATTGCCAAATTTCGTCGATCGGCAAGTTCATATACATCGTGATCATGATAGAAGGATGCTTGGGTGTTGATGATCTCGGGAAAAATGGTGGACAAATTTCTTGAACGCCATGGTGGCCGCGCGATGTCGAATTAGGGTTTAAGGACCAGTTACGGTCGTCGTTGTTCTCGAGGCAATCTTGTCTTTGTGGATGAACTTGAAGCGACCGGTATGGGGGGAATCGATGCGTAGGATAGTGATGAAGTTTCGGTCGGGATGGCGTGGATGATCGAGGCTGGGATCGTCGGTGAAGGGTGGTTTTGTCGACCCTATTTGATTTGAGGAAGATGCTCGAGTGTTCGATTTCTTGTTACAGGCGTTTTCGTTGATTCGAAGGGTCGAGGGGATTGGCGTAGTGGTCGTCGACGTGTAGGTGGTAGCGGCGTTGATCGATGATGATCGGAACGAAGGTGCACGTGCACGTGCACGTTTGTGAATCTGGGTTCGATCGTTGTTTGGGGAAGAAGAGTTGGCTCGGGAGTTTTCTCGTGTTGATAGCATAATGACTCGAAGCAAGAGTGAAATTGCGAGAGACTCGTGTGGAATTCGGGGAATGTCTCGAGTGTTGGAGTGTGGGGCTCGGGTGAGTTTGCGAATCTGGGTTCAAGTTTAAAAATATAACCAAGTTTTAAAAATGTTTAAAGGTTTTAGGTTATTTAAACAATTTGTTTTAAAAGGGAAATGTTTAAACAAGTTTAAATGTATATTGGAAATAATTTAGTTTAAAATAAATGATTAACTAAATTTTAAGGTGAATTTAAAGTGAGATGTTTTAAAGGAATGTTTATTTAAGTTTAAAATTTAATGTTTAAATTGTTTGGTTTAAAGAAAATTTATATTTTCAATTATATAATTTATTTACAAAATGGTTTCAATTCTTTTAAATATATAGTTAATTTGCAAAATGTTTCAAATGGTTGTTTAATGATGTAATTAAGAATTTAATAAAGATAAAGAATTTATCTTTAAATTTAATTAAAGTTGTGGTTAATTAAGGGTAATTAATTAGCAAATCAAGTAAAATATTTATCACTTCATAAAATTTATTGGTATAATTAATTAAAGATGAGATTAATTAAAGATATTACTTAGAGTAAGAAATTAGTGGTAGTTAATAATGGAACATTAACTAGTGATTAGAAATAATTAATTATTAATTAATTGATTAATTAATTAAGGATAAACTTTGAATTGGATTAAGTATTGATTAATTAATGTAATTAATTAAGTAAATTACTTAGTGTAAGTAATTAATTTGAAATTACTAAATGTAATTAATTAAAAAGGATAATTACTTTATGGAAGTAATTAATGAAAGGTAATTAAGGATTAATTACATAGATAATTAATTAATATGATTAATTAAAGTTAATTAATAAATAAGATTAATTAAGACTAATTAATTAATGTGATTAATTAATGGACTTAGTAAAGTATTTAATGTAATTACTGGATGTAATTAATGGAAGATGATTTAAAAAATGGAAGTAATTTGAGTTAATTACTTTTTGTAATTAATCAAGGGATTAATTAAGATAATTAATTAAGATGTAATTAATTTATTTAATAAAGTAATTAAGAGAAGTTAATTACTGGATGAGATTAATCAAAGGTGATTAATAATTATGGTTTAATTAAGATTAATTACTTAATGTAATTAATTTAAATAGGATAATTAATTAAGAATAATTAAGGGTCATTAGTAATAATTAATGATGTAATTAAGAGTTGATTAAGACTAATTAATCAATAATAAGTAATTAAAAAAGTAATTAATTAATGTAATTAATTAAGGATTAATGTAATTAATTATACTTAATTAGTTTATGAAGTAATTAAAGATTAATTACTGTAATGGTTTAAGATAATTAATTTGTGAAATTAATTAAGAATTAATTACTTAAAGTAATTAAAGATAATTAATCAGGATTGATTAATTAAGATTTGATATTTAAAGTATGATTAATTAATTGGTTTAATTAATGATTAAGTCAGAAGGATTTATAGAATGAAGTAATTAATTTAATTCATTTTAAATTAATTAGAGATGTTATAAATCATTACTTAGGAATGGATGAAAGATATTGAATTCTTTGCATTGTTTGATATCTCTGATGAGATATATACTGATTTATGATATGGATGTTGGTTGAATTGAAATGATAATATGAATTATCTGTTTGTGATAATGTAGATTATCTGTTGTGAATTATCTATCTATGTGTATATAGATAAATAAATTGAATTGTTTTAACCTTTAAACAACTTGGCCTTAAAAGATACGTTTTGGATTTCGATGAGACCGGGATCGGGTTTCCAGATTTGGATATCCGAATACCACATCGATCCAAATTAATGTTAGGTCGTGAATCTCAAGTGAAGATGAAGATTCAGAGTGCAAGGGTTATTATCGTTAACTCTGAGGGTGATTCCAAAAATGAGTGTAACGAGATAATGCCTTCGGTTTCGTTCGAACCCGGAACGAACTTGTATGGATTGAATGCTTTCAGAACATCGTCGGGCAGGCGATGAGCATTCTAAGTGATGTGTTCTGATTAAAGGTAATCGTAGCCTCAAGCCTCATCAACCGGGAATGGCTAAAATAGGGGAGGTGCAGCAAGGCTTCGTGGGTAGCTCCCACTAAGAGTAAAGTCATCCCTGTCTAGATGTCCCTTTTTATTTCGGCTTAGTGGTGCGGTTGCTGATCACAACCGTAGGGTGATTTTATTCGGAATTATCCAGTAAGGGATGGTTCCGGCTTTGTGTTGCAGGGGAGCAGGCGTACTCCTCGGTACGGTGATCTAGGCCACGTACTGTGACGGGCGGTACCCCAGTAGCCCTGCCATTGTATGGAATCCAATCTCCAATAAGTGATAACGGATTTGATTGTATAACCCACTTTGTTGGCTAGTATGCTGGAATTTAATAATGTAACAATTTCAGCTATTTCTTATTTACTTGAAAACCCTAGACCTATTATAATACAATCGGATTTCCTATCAAATGTTTTGGTTAGCGTAAGGTAAAAACTTACCCATGTTTATGTGTGGGAAGTCTTACGTGATACCTTTGTTTTCAAAAGGTTTTGAAGTTAAACAATTTTAACCCGTTTACTCACACCAGACCCATGTCTGACCCAAGTGTTTATTTTCTGTTTTATTAAACCTTGGGTACTCAATTTTTACGAGTAGCCAAGGGATTCAGGTTAGCTTTGACGAATCTATGGAGGAGATATGGAGCAGGAGGCTTCAGCATTCGTAGATATATAGTATTCCGCTGTGTTGGTTTCTCTGAGTCGTTTGTTTGAGTTGTATCTTGTGATTGTATAATAGACAGGTTTTATAACTGTCTATTTTGTGATGTATAAGTTGTGTACTCTGATTATGTAAAGACTATGTGATAGTTATGTGATATATTATATTTTGTTTCGTTCCGCTGTGAGATTCTGATGTGTTGTTATTCTTTCTTTCTCTTCTTTTCTCTTTTCTATCCCTTTCTTTCTTATTAGCGATACGACTTTCTGTGGAGAGAAAGTCGTGGTCGTTACATACTCTACATCGGCTGATCTCGATATAGAGGTTTTATCACCCTTAGTGACGGGAAGTCCGGACGTGATTAGAAAATTATCCGGATTTGCAAGGGCTTCGTGAGAAGTGCCTTCGGTTCTGTTCGATCTCGGAACAGACTTGTATGGTTGTATGTCTGACGTTACAAATTGAGATGTAAAGCTGGTTTCTTTCAAATACATATCTGTTGGTGGCAGAGAATTTATTCTCTTAGCTTAACACCCTTCTTTGAGACATACGAGCTCAAAGGTTATGTAGTTGAAGGTTATCAGTGATATACTCCCAATTTGGTAGCGTGGCATGCTGAGTGTTGCTGTGAAATGATCGTTGATCATTTGTGATATGATCATTTGTTTGATCATTTATCTTTGTGATCATTACTTTGATCATTTTATGACCCAAAGCACAGCTTTTGTATAAAGCGTGGCTTTGTGGACGAGACTTCGTCGGACCTCACACCCCGGAAATGGTCAAAACAGGAAGGATGCGGCAAGGTTCTAGGGAGTAGCGCCCCTTAGTGTATGTCATTCCTTCTGGATAGAGGTGGTATCATGGTATGGAGCCCAGATATTTAACCTATGTTGTTGCTGCATTATTATTCTTATGTGGTTGTTGGAATCGAGGATCCTCGGGAAGATCGGTTACGATCGGGGGATGGCATACGCGTGTCAGTAGTTAGCTATTTTTGCAGAGGTAACCCGGCCTTGTATTGGCAGAGATCTAACCGTAATGTTAGGTTATTTCTCGGCTCGTCTTTCCAGAGGCGTACCTATGTGGCAATGGGAAGTTCCTTGGCCTGACCATTTGTTGGAAATCCAAAGAAACAATACGTGACTTGTACGGTTTTAGTTGTATTACCTGCTATGGAATGTGGCGGTAACCTGCTATTGAACATAGTAGCTGTAGTAGGCATAACGTGAAATGTCTATGCTGGCTAAGATTTATATTATACTTTCGAAATGTTTCCTACACTATGCACTAATAATAATATCAAAAATGATTTGATTTTGCGTATCAAGCATCTTTGACTATCATAAGGAGAAATCTCCTCTGATTCTGCGTTTGCATTGTGTGTGTGTGCGGGAGGCCTTATGGTAGTCTCATTTCCCAAAAAGCATTACGAATCTATTTTAAAAATATTCCTCTGTTGTCCTTTAAAGATAAACTGTTTTAAGTTCTCACACCAGTCACCATGACTGACCTGGAGTTTATTGTTTCCTTCCTAAACTCTGGGTGCCCACCAATTTCCACACGGGCAGTCTAGAGTCAGGTTATCAGGTCATTCTAGATTCGGGATGCTGTGGAGCTTAGTGGCGAGCTGGATGGTGAGACGTACCACTTGTATATGATATTATTCATTCCGCTGTGTATTCTGTATGAGGACAAGTTTATATAACTGTCCAGTGTTGTATTGTTGTTGTAAACTCTGATGATGATGTAATGTATAAAATGATATAGTTCTTTGATTTAAAGATTATTCATTTATCTATTATATGTTGTTCCGCTACGAATGTGAGATTCTGATATTGTTTCTGTTTCTGATGTTGTTCTGTTGTTCTTCTTTCTTTTTCTTCTATCTTTTCTTCTACCTCTTCTTTCTTAAAACCCTAAGAATTCGGTTTTCCGGCATTCGATGGCATGGCAGTCGATACAGTGGACGTATTGATGTTGATTTTCGAAAGTCGAAGAATCGGGTTCTTACACACGCCATCTTCTTCATCTCACTACCGATAGACATTGCACCACCCTAGACCTCACCACCCGAGCCTCCAAGGCTCTCACCCAAGCCCAGTGCACTGAACCAAATCAGCCGCCCTTGGTCACCACTACCGCAGCACCACCGTCCGCCGCAGTCTCCCCTCCACACTCTCTCTTGATCCAACCGTGCTCGCCTCTCCGCCTCTTCTCATCTTCGCTTCCCGCTGCGCCGCCAAACAGCAGCAACTCATCACCTTTCCTAGTCTCCTCCATCCCACTTCCTGTCACCGACCGCCGATCTTCCATCTCTACATGTATGTGTGAGTATATATGGGTTGGATGCTTAAACTGCTATATATAAAGTTTATTTTGTTAGAAACCAGTGTTCATATCTGTCAGTTAGTTTATTCTAAGTTGCATAGCAGTACTTATGTTTATGAAATGAATTAGTGTTTGTTTATATTTTTGTACAGTGGTTATTAAATGTGTTAGTATAGTTTGTTTATATTCTAAGCTATATTTTTCTGCTATATATATTGTAGATTTTTAAACTTTGTCTATATTAGTTTACATAAGTTGTGTGTTAATATATATAAGTCTATATAGCTGTACATATAAAGTCTACACGTTATATATATATATATTGATCTTAGCATAAATATACATTGTTTTGTATATATATGGTTTCATATGTTATGTCAGTCTTTAGATATATTAGTTTATATACAATCTGGGTGAGTTGTAATTAAAGAAGTTTATAAAAATTTTATATGTCAGTTGAAAATAAGTATTGTTTAAATACGTACATAAACATATAGGACTATATTTTTTTTATACAGATAAGTATATATGAGTTGAGCTACACACATATATATGCAAAAATGTTTATTTATGTTTACTGTTGTTTGTATATAGGTTATATAAACTTATACATATAATTGGTTGCAGACGTAATACTAAAACATGTGTTATTATATATATTAGTTTATATATATAGTTAATGTATATATGTTACATTTGTTTCATTTTTCATTGCGGCCGTTATATAACTTTAGCAAAACTGGTTTAAAAAGACAATGTATATATGTTAGTAGATTTAAAAACCAAGTTTGCAGATCCGTTATACATATTGAGTGTTCGCATATACTTTTGCATGCATACATGATGTAGTGTCTGCATTTAAATATATATTGTTATTATATTTGGTCTGTTATATATTTGGAGTAGGCTGGTATATATGTGCATTTAGTGGATTGGATTTGGGTAACTAGTATATTGATTTAGGTATTGTTAAAAGAGAATTTACATAGTTTTTTATTTTTACAATAATAATAATACATATATTTTCTGTCTCTATCAAAACTGATTAGATTTGTTTTACCAATTCCTGTTTATCAGCTTTGATCTTCGAACTCATATCCATCGTGCTTTGTTCCGAAATTCGTGCTTGGATCCGTAACCCATCTCATTCTCATTCATCTCTAGCCTCGAAAGGTGAGCAATCACTCACGATTAATGTTCTTTTATTTATTAAATTTCATTTCAATTGAAACGACAATTGAAATATGCTGCTGTTAGTTAATTACACTATTATATATGCTATTACCTGTATCAGTTCACCTGTGACATCTGACACCATTATCTGTTATTTATACGATGATAATCCAGTTTGGTTGATAAATGATTGATTGTTTGATGTTGATATTGGACGTTAGGTTGTTAATGATGTATGTGATAAATAATTTGAAATTGAAATTGACGTAGGATATTTAGATTTGATATATGTGTTAAATTTGATTTAAATGACATTTGCATAATATGACCCATTAAATGTTAAATAAATCGACGCATAGAAATAGTGTTAACTACACCTTGAACCATTAAATGTATAATTGGTGTAGTATAATTTGATAGACTTCAAGTGCAAAACTGTAATGAAATAATCTTTAGTCTTCATGAAATGATAGTGTAGATTCTAGAAATAATTATATTAATTTACACGAACAACAATGTGAATTAATACGATTATTTCGGGATTATATGAATTGATTATTGGATTGATATTGATTGTTGTTATTGCTTGTTTATTTACTTTGACACCATCCCAGTTATCACACTGCAAGTTCCATTTGCTATGCTTTGATTTTGAATTGAATTGGAATCGGGTTGAAATGATAAATACCTAAATTGAACTTCGACTTAGGATAGAGAATTAAATAAAAACCGATTGGTCAATACTTTGATTTAAAAATAAAATGAAGATTTTATTTGAATAAATAATATGGTTTGAAACAAAGTTGGAAATTGAATTTTAGTGTAAGGAAATGTTAATATTTAATAATCTGAATCAAAATATTAACATAGTAGCTGATGAAAGAACGTTGTTTTAAAATTTGGAATTATTAATAATTAAGTTTGAAATTAGTTAATAATTAAAGTTCTGAAATTATTTAATAATTAAATAAGATTGAATTATTTAAAAATTAAATAAAATTGAATTATTTATTAAGTGAAATTGAACTTCTTGAATAAGTGAAATTAAGTTTCTTTATTAATTGAGTTTTGAAATTGTAACTAAGTAGATGAATAAGTGAAATTGAATTTCTCTAACAAGAAATAAAATGTGTTTTATTGAAATTAATGTAAGACTTAAAATGTAAAGAATTTGATTTGATGAATTAAATTTAATGCAATTTGTAAGTTTTGATACAATGGAGTTGAACTTAAATAATTGATTTAATAAATTGGAAGTTAAATAGAAATTGTTTTGAAGGATAAATTAACTTAACAAATATTGAATGAAATCGATTAATGAATTTAAATTGATTTGAATGTTAAATTAAATTAATTTAAATGATTTGGGATTAAACTTATATACGAATTTAAACGAATACTTGAATTGTCTTAAATCAAATATTTAATTTGAAATATAAGATTTTGAAATGGTAATTTGGAAGTTTTGAAACGTAAATTTTTGGAAATTGGTTTAGAAAGACAAATGAAATGTTGGTTTACAAATTCTAATTGAGATTGAAATTGATTTGGTTTTGAAATGCATAAACGACCAATCGGTGTAATAATTACGAAAGTTATTAAAGAGACCGGAATCGGTTAGGGACATACTCACTGTCTAAACCGAAAACCACTTTAATAACTATACGCGGAGTGTGATCCAGAATGAAGTGGTTGGAATGATGTACGTGATGTCTGAAGAAAGAGAACGATAATGGATAGCCTTGACACTTGTGTCAAATTGGAAATGACTAAAACAGAAGCCGGGCCAAATGGGGTTAGTTGCCTCGAGCGAGCACACTTCTTCGAAAACTACTCATTACTTGTTATCGATTGGTGCACCCTCGAAATTGTGGAAGTGTTGTTTCGCAGTGTTGCGATCGCTGCGGTGATGCGTTCTCACCAGTCCGGATCAGGCAAATGGTAGTTTCACTACCTTGGGTATTGCCTCATATGCCTTGTCATACTTGTATCCTTATATACGCGAACACTACGATTTGTTTTGTGTTATACCTATGGAATACTCCCTGATATCCCACTAGTTTACGGTGGAGTTTACAGTGCTGTATAGACTATAACGCTTATATAAAATGTGTTAAGGGGGATCATGGTAACGCCTAAACACTATTTTGATACTTTATATTACTGATAGGCATTACCTACATAGCATACACTACTACATAGTAGATAGTTTAACGGGTCCTTAGAGGATGGTTATTCCAAACATCCTTTAAGTTACTTGTATTTCAGTTGCTATTTCACTTGAGTTGGATTTATTGATATAAGAATGTTAATCCTGACTCGAGTGTTTTGTGTTTTGCTTTACGCTCGGGTCAGACTGAGTGTACCAGTATTCGAGACTCGCCTTTGGAGTTGGAGCTTCGCTTGGAGATCTAGCTATCTATCCAGCTTTCAGATATTCAGTTGATTCCAGTAATGTATTCTGATATTGTATTTGACTATTGTATTCGAGACTCCTATTGTACCTTATTTTACTCTGATATATATATAGTAGCTTCATGAACTACTATCTTTTATTTCCGCTGCACTTATTACTCTGTGTCTGTGATCTGTGATTATTTTATTTACTGTATATGTTCAGTTTTGCCAAATTTAAATTAACAATTCGGTATTTTGAATTATTCAAGACCGACATGTGCGGATGCAAATAGTCCAAAATAGCGGGTCGTTACAATTTTTATGTATAACACTTCATAATCTGAGTTAGTATGCAAGAGTTATGGGAGTTAGAATGAATTCAAAATTTAAAAACAAAAATTCACAAAAAAATACATTAGAACGGTCAACCCTTAGGGTTTCATAATTTACCGATAGTGGTCGACCAAGGCAAGGGAGTAGTCAACCATGGCTCAAATAAAATCGAGCTTTTTTATTTTTCTAAGACATGTTTAAGTGGTTCTTATCCTTTGCTTTGGTATGAACTATAGGATAAAAGAACCAGATTTTACCAAATATTCACCTAAGATAATCCAATGGCCTAAAATCTAACCCTACCCCTACAAATTACTAACTAATGAAACTCTAATTCTCTAATAAAACTTACAGCAACTAAACTCTGGCGAAATTATTCACAAAACCCTAATTTTTAAAAATTTTAAAATCAAATCTATTCAACCTAAAAGATTATAGCAATCAAATAAGGGTGGATCAAGGCAATCTAAGGAGGAGCTACAGATTTTGGGGTCAAATTCTCAAGTGCAAGCGTTGTCAAGAGCTTATGCTAAAGGTGAATGGGAAAAAATTTGACAAGTTGATTATTGTAATTAGTTTAAACTATTCTAATTAATTAGGATGTTAGCAAACCCCAAAATTGAATATGTTAACATGTTAAACCCCAAGTCTGAATCTAAAACTTTAGTTTTAAATTGTCAGTTAACTATAAATTGAAATTATGCATATACCCCTTTTCTTTTGAAATTGGAAACCTTGAATCCACAAACACTAAACACAATTGCAAGCTGTTGATTAGACTGCAATTAGGGTTCAAAAATCACGATTAACAACCTGACTTAAACACATAAACAATCGACAATAGAAACCGGAAGAATCTCGAAAAATTGTTTATTAATGGTCGACTTGGAAACTCTCATGATCGATCAGTAGTGGTCAACTGTAGGGTATAAGGGGTCAACCCTTTGTATTGAAAATTAGCAAATTAAACCTCGGCCTAAGGCCCAGATTTATTAATAAAAATTATATAAATCGTGAATGGTTATGTGCTTATTTAAGGGCAATTAGAAGTATGTCTGGACTTGTAAGGGAAGCTATTTCCCTAGGAGGGACTCTAGGTTATGGCGATAGTGGGTAAATGTTGTTTACCAATCTAGGATAATAACCGATCCATGGTGATATACTTTCACAATTAGTACTCATAGAAGGTTCTAACAGTGGACATGCAGCTGACACAGATGTTGATGGAGTGGGTCTAGCATAACAGAACGTCCTAGTATTCACAAATTTTCGAAGCATGTGATGCAATTAGAGAGAAGGACCCGTAGCGTGCAATAAGAGGTCGATCCTACGATCTACTCTTAATAACGTGGAACCTTCCTAGTAACCTAGTGGTAGTGAGAGTAGTTGAAGTTTATGTCCACGTTAGCCTAAGGGTAGTGTCTTTCATTGTTAGTAGCCAAGAGGACGGTGTCTTATATATTAAGTAGCTCTAGGAGCAATGGTCGATCGTTAGACATGAAATTCGATCCTTAATTAGATTCATTGAATTAGCATGCAAAATTTATAGCATAGGAATGTACTAAACAAGAAACCTTAGGTAACAGACCTTTGGAATTGACGGACACTTCACGCCTTACATCTTTTAGAGTAGTATTAAAGTAACTTCATATGATCATCATACTAAATTTGTACTTATTCATTGGACTTTATGTCTGACTCATTCTCTATCCTTCTTTTTCCCCACCACAGAAGAAAATGATAGCATGTGATCGGCCCGTTCTTGATACTTGAAGAATCGAGCTTATCTTTGGAGACTGCTTTTTACTATATTTTCTCTCTATGTATTTATCAATATTACCAGTATAGTTTTTCTTTTTTGGAGACTTAGAGTGATATATTCTATGTACTATGTATTGTGTGACGCCCACCTCTATACTCACATTAGCCAAGGACACTACGGAGTAATGCCATCGACTAGCATGAAGAATAAGGCTATTGAGGAGCGACCATCTGTGTAATTGCTTTGTGTGAGTACCAATATGTCAGATAATATAACTTACATTTCATTTCAAGAGGAAATCCGACATATCAAATACAAACTCAAAGCTACCACACAGTGGCTATGTGGACTTCGGAAACCAATATAGAAATAAACATAACACAAATCACTCACAGATATTCATATCACAAAGGTGGAAACAGATATGAATATATCACATAGAAGTGTACATCAAAGTAGTGGTCATACAAGATCCACTACATCACAAAAGAATAGATACAAGTACTAGACAAAAGAATAAGTATACATCAATGAGTCTCTATCTCAAATGTATACAAACAAAAACTACTAAGCTAAAGTAGTTAGCCAAAAGTCAGGTGACGGACCCTGATAAGAAGTCAAGCAGAAGCACCTAAAATATCTCGGTCTGACCCGAGTATTATTTAAGAAGAAAATAATAAACGGATCAGTCTAGCTATAAATATTAGATAAAATGAGATAGGATAAGAGATATGAAAAAAACGTATGATAACAATAATGCCATACTACGAAAAGTATACATCAAATAACAACAAAAATCATACAATATCTCAAATATTCTCAAACACCAAAAAAGAATCACATTCTTCAAATTATTCACCAAAACACAAATATTGGCAAAACATATCAATGCCAATCCACGAAAATTGGTGAAACACAAATTCTAGAAATCATCAACTAGAAATCCAAAAATCACAAAGGGGGAAGGCCTATCACAAACGGGAGCATGAAAACTCACCAACACGTCTATCACAAACGGCTCGCTAATCCATGGTCGCTAACCATAGAGCCGGTATCACGACGTAGTACAGCGAACGCCCAAGGAACCTGAAACTCAAATAATCTAGAACATCAACGTAGTACACTGTTACGCCCAATGAACTAAATTGGAACAACGATGTAGTACAGGGAACGCCCGATGAACCAAACTCAAATAATACGGAACAACGATGTAGTACAGCGAACGCCCGATGAACCAAACTCCAATAAACCCATAGATTGCTAGCCTATAAAACTAAGGCGAAGCTCCATAAATCGGGGTACAGTCCCCCACATGGACAAAGAGACATCGCATATCGCTAGTCTAAACCACAAAATGATCATCATCGATCATCAAGAGGTGTCGATTACACTAAGCTAGTAAATATATGAGTTTAGCTTCATGTCCCATAACCACTGGCTTAACTTAAATATTTACGAACAAATTGTAAATTTCCACTCAAAACACAAAATGATCATCATTGATAAAAAAGAAGTGTCAATTACACTAAGCTAGTAAATATATGAGTTTAGCTCCATGTCCCATAACCACTGGCTTAACTTAAATATTTACGAACAGATTGTAGATTTTCAATCGAAGATTGTCACGAGAGTTCAATCGAACAAGTCCAAGAATTAACCGACGAAGTAAACGCAAGCGTTTCATACCACTTGTTTTGCTAAGCCGTTTAATTAGATTTCTCATACGAATGAGGTAAAGGTTTATATGTACTAATAGATTAGAAAACGGTTTTAAAAACAAGCTTTGTATTAAAAGTAATGTTGAAATCGTTTTGATGAAAGAGTTTGAGTATTCACTACAACAAAAAGGACTTTTTATAGCGTGTAAAAACCGCTATAAAAACTTTCTATAGCGATTCTATAATCGCCATAGATCAACATGTTGTAAAAAGTCCGGTAGATACTATAGTGTGTCATACTTGCAATGGAAAACGTATTTTTCTTGCCATCTAAAATAGGCCATATTGGTGCAACTGCTTTTCTATAGCATTATGAAACGTGCTATAGAACTTTTTATGATGCATTTTAGTTGCTATAAATATGTCGACATGCTATATTATTATAGCATTTGAACGCGCTATGGAATCATCATGTCAACCTTTTCTGACACATTGAAATGATATAGAAAATTCATTACTATCTATTATAGCATCGTCTTATTGCTATGAAAACTATTTACTCTTTGCAAAATATTTTGTATAGCACTAACATGATGTTATAATATAACAAAGCTGAACAATTTTTCTTTTTATTGCATAGTTAGAATGCTATAAAAAATTTCTATTGCATATTTTTTGCTGCCATAACATTCAAAGCTTACAATTTTCAATTCTACTTATATATTATAACTCAAAAAACCACATTCATCACATTAGCATAAGTACACAAATTGAGTCATAAGCCAAATCACAAAATATATATATATCCATAATATTTCATACATGAAGAATTAAACATAAATATTTGTGATAAAAATTAAACATAAGTACACAAATTGAGTGTAGCATACCAAAACGATACATACTAAAAATATTTTAATGACCGTCGATAAGCATGACCGATTTAAAGGAGAAAGAGTGCGACATCATGTATCAACCTCAAAAGCATCATACAACACCTGTGAAGAAGAAACACAAACATACATATGTTAGTCAATATATACAAGTATGTATAAGTACAAAAGATGCATCGCCAAAGACTAAGTTACTGAAACTAGCATAACCCCTAATGAACCTGTTATTGTTATCAATCATGCTTTAAAGAAGCACACTAAGGATAGTGGCACTGGCTTGCTAGGATTCTGGGTAAAGTTGTAATCAATACAATCTGAAATCTAAGTTTTATCCACTACTTCAGAACACAACAAGAACCAAATAATGTTTATATATATACATCTACATCTATACCCTAATATGGTACATAAAAATGAACTAAATCAGTCAATCATTTACACTCCACCTGTCAATGTCTTGCACTATCTATATATTGTATTGGCGATCAGAATATTTTACAGCCCTACCATGATAGAAACAAAAGAAGTAGATTCAATTATAGCTAAAATGTTAACTAGAAAATAACCAAAACCTAAGAAGTAGATTCAATTGTATTGTCATTTTTGAAGAGTAGATAACAAATCACCACATTTTTTAGACAACCAAAACCTAAAAGTAGATTCAATTATAGCTAAAATGTTAACTAGAAAATAAAATATAAGACTTCACAAGGAAGCATTCCTGAAGCAAAACCTGATGAATCATAACAACAAATTGTAGAAAGAGGCAAAGAATAAACCTGATGAATCCTGTTTGTCATCAACATCGGTGATGTATGACCATTCAGCCTTAGCTGCATCATCCTCATCTGCTTCATCTTCGAAGGCATCACCATATTCATGTCTATCATCTTCTGTTTCTGAGTTATAACCATTATCATCATCATCTACATCACTTGTGGTATCGTGAAGTAAAACTACACTGTTCTGTGGTAAGCTAAATTTCAGGGGATGGTATAATATTTGCAAAAAGACATGCAACGGAAAATATCAGATTTCTAACTTTCAAGGGATGGTATAATTTAACTTAAGATAAGCCACAAAAGCAATCTAACTTTCAACAATCGGATTTCTTGTTCAAAATGAATGCAACCCAACCCTTTTGACCGCAAGTTCAACTAAAGTTGAAACTGAAGCATGAAGCACAAAAAAATGTAAATGAAAATAACTAACTTTTTGAATGATGTCATCACCAAGTCGCTCACCGGCATCATCTAACTTCTCCGTGATAGCTGGAACATAGGTAGAAAGATGAACATAGGCATCACCGCCACAAGGTACGATGCCTTCCTCTATAGCAGCAAAAGTGGCATTTTTGGCATCCTCAATACGTAGCTTGCGGTCCTCGAGCTCTGTTTCTGTAGCAGCACCGACTTTAATGACTGCCACACCTCCTGAAAGCGTTGCAATTCTCTCGTTTAGCTTTTCAGAGTCATATACTGGGTCGGTCTCCGCAAGCCCTTTCTTGATTTGAGCAATTCTAGCTTGGATTTCATCCTTGGTTACAGCATCAGCGATCAATGTTGTTGAGCTCTGGGAGATAGTCACCTTTCTTGCTGTGCCAAGTTGTTCCACTGTCACGTTTTCTAGTAATAGACCTAGGTCCTTAGCTTGGAACTCGGCTCCTGAAATGAAACAAAAGAGAGAAAACACATATGTGTTAAAGGTCAGACCAACGTACCTTTAATCCAAATCTAACTTACCAAATTACTGTATCTCATTTACACTCACCAAACAATCATAAGCTGATATTTTTCTCTATCTCAAACTTGTTACACAAATGAGCCTCATTTTCAGGCCAGTATTTACACATTTTCAGATTTCTACAAGGCTTAGTTTTGTAAAATAAAATAATTCCAGGTGAGGCCTTATGTTGCAATAAGCTTTTTCAGGAGGCCTATTTCTAGAATGAGTACTCTAATTTAATGTGAAACAGCCTAAACCATCTTTGCAATACATGTTTCATCTTTAAAACTAAACTAACACAACTTTCCACTTGCAGATAAACCATATATTTTGACTGTCAAAACAACTTTTATTTAATTGAAGATATAGACATATAACAAATAACAAGATTAAGCATACCACAAATGATATAAAAAATTAGCTGTAATATGGTTTAGTTTATTCACAAATACCTGTAACAATAGCAATATCTTGGAGAAGA
Organism: Allium fistulosum; assembly: GCA_030737815.1. Taxonomy (NCBI): domain Eukaryota; kingdom Viridiplantae; phylum Streptophyta; class Magnoliopsida; order Asparagales; family Amaryllidaceae; genus Allium; species Allium fistulosum. Next base: position 861,791,395 of record CM060907.1, read on the forward strand.
GCCTTTCGTCTCTCACCAAAGCCAGGTGCTTTGATTGCGGCAACATTAACGATACCCCTTAGTTTGTTGACAACAAGTGTGGCTAATGCCTCACCAGTCACATCTTCAGCAATGATTAGCAAGGGAGCTCGGAGGTTAGTGGTTTGCTCTAGTAAAGGAATAATTTCCTTTATCGATGAAATCTTCTGATTAGTCACTAAAACCTTGACGTTCTCAAACTCAACAATCAGCTTTTCAAGGTTGGTAACAAATTGGGGAGATATGTAGCCTCGATCAATCTGCAGTTGGGTTTCGAAAAATTATATATTATTTGTAGGCAAGAACAGTATAAACATTATTTACAGTTGAGACACAAACCTCCATTCCTTCCTCAACATCAACAGCTGTTTCAAATGACGATGAAGATTCAATTGAAAGAACACCATCTGGACCAACTTTATCGATTGCGTCAGCAATCATCTCACCAACAAAATCATCATTTCCAGCTGAGATAGAAGCAATAGCTGCAAAAAGAGACACTGATGTAAATCATGATACTGTTGTATGAAGGCAATAGAAAATGATAATACCTTTGATGTCACCACGTCCTTTAACAGGTCTAGCTTTCCTCTCAAGCTCTTCAACTAATCCTTGAACAGTTTTATCAATACCCTTTTTGATACTAACCGGATTAGCACCTGAAGTAACATTAAGGAGACCCAACTTGATAATTTCTCGAGCAAGCACACATGCTGTGTTTGTACCATCACCAGCTGAATCATTTGTCTTACTGGCAACCTTATCATCATCGTCATATAAATAATAAGAATAAGCTATTAAATAAAGTGGATAATCTAAAAAGTTACACCGTAAATGAAAATTAACGACACCTCTCTAATCAAGGCAGCACCAGCATTTTCCATCGGATCAGCAAGCTCAATAGCCCGGGCAATCGTGACACCATCATTCACCACTTTAGGGTTACCATATTTGTCCAAAACAACGTTCCTACCTACATACAGAAACACATGTCAACATGCAATTAAATGAATAGTAGACACACAAAACCAGTGAATGAAAGTAAATTATTGATAAATCTGATTTCAATGGCAGAAATACTGCTTCACACACACATATACATATGCATGCATGCATGCATGCTTGTGTGCGTGTGTAACTTCAACAGTTGTTTAAAATCATCAAAAAACTAACATGCTACAAAGATAAAGTATGTCCACACGAATGTGCTGATACAAATTATTCACACAATCAGTGATGCACTGTATTAAGACCTCTACAACAGCCTAATTTGTGCTAGACCACAATAGCATATAGATCGCTTATCAAGAAGAAATGGAAACTATAAACCAGAAATAATATTGCTGTATTACCAAAAACAGAACTGGAACTCCATATATAAATCATTAATTAGATAATACATAGAGTAGTTAACATTACTCACAAAACACATGCAGCATCAAATCTTCTACTACTGACTATTAAAAGGTAATCATCTAAAGTTTTGAAACTAAGTATATGTCATGCATATATCATACACATGCATAATTGGCAACAATGGCGGTCAACAAAAACAAGCATGCTACGCAAATATGATCATTATGTAACAAGTTTTGGGTAGTATGCGGTCGAAACCACAGACATTGATATCTTGGTTATCGCATTTATCTCAAAAGCAACAAGTGAACAGCTGAAGAACAATTCAACACAGATCCATCTTTAGTGTGGATACTACTGATGCTAGCTGTGAACAGTTGAAGAACACAAGTGAAACAAGATCCAAAACATTTCAACTTCAAAATAAACTTATAAGTTGTGCAAAGTTACTATAGGATGTGAGATTGACAATAAATCCAATTCCAATATAGAGAAATAATCTAAGTATTCAAATGAAGAAGACTCAACGCATACATTTTGAATAAAGGAATTCTAATATATGACATCAGCTGCTCTTTAAAAGCAAGTTAGATCAAACATAAACTGTAAAATCTAAAAGTGCAAGGATCATTAAGGTGATTTAAGTATTTTAATATACAAAAGTATACAAGTTTATGCCAAACCTTACAATTTTGATTTACATTCTACAATAGCAGCAATGAAGGATACAAATCCTATGTAATCACAGACAGCAGAGTAAATGAATTTAAATTATAAGCAAGTTTCCACATTTAAAGGCATGGTAATGAACCCATTCATAAAAATATGAAACTGTTTCTATTTTTCAATATATATGCAGTTTTAGTTGATATAAATAAAATTATAACTCTAGAGATGGATTCTAATCTTTTTATATGTTAATCAAAATTGCCCTCCTTAATTGTTACACCAAAAACAACAAGGGTCAGAAACATAAATGGAAAACAATACCACATATTGTTGTTGCTCTATTTCGGGCATCTATCTCCATTGTTTCACAATTAGAGGCCATCAATGAGCTGCATAAAAATTCGAACTGAATGGTGAAGAAGTCTCCTTTTAGTCAGCTACACAATACTTATTTAACACACATACTAGTTACAAACTCAAAATTACCTCTGTGAAATTGTAGGCATCATATTTCCAACACCAGGATTCGACATGTAACTGTAGTAGCCGAACCACTGATAAGGCATCATGTAGTTTACAGATTGCATCCCAGCATTCATGACCTCTTGGGTTATTTTTCTCTTTTTTGACTTTTTTACTACCAACGGTTCTTTTACCAATTTTGCAGTGGTTTCAGGTATGTTAGTAGTCTTGGCTTCAATGTTTTCTTTATTCTATACATTTTGAGGTGAATGGGCTTTTGGCTTTGCATGTTGGTCGATAGAACCTTTGTAAGATAACAACATGAAGCACAAAAGAATTGACGAATACAAATATGTGCTTATGAAACCATAAATTAATCTATGATAATGTAGATAAAGTTACGTACCATTTGGAGAACTAGAATTGCCATTTGATAAACTGAGATAATGGGCTACGGTAGTTCGAACGGTTACATTTGGTATGAGGGCATCAACTTTACTTGGAGCACCACAAGCACACATGTCCCTATTAGTTGTGTAATCTCTTATACCTATATAAAGTTCATAAATAACTTCAGTATACCATAAACATAAAAGCAATGAAGTAAAAATTATAAGAAGTTTTGTAAACATACATTTGTCGCAATAGCTTTTAAAACAACATTTGCTTGTAAGTGCAGCATCATGCATTACTCGATTGCACAATGGGCAGTGTAGTTCCTTTGGAATATCCACGACATGTTTAGTAGATCAACAATCTACTATTTTTTCTCAAATTCAGCTCTGCATTATTTTAAATTTAGAACATTATCTCTTACAGTTGTTGAATATTTTAAAACCCGTGGATAAAGAAAAATTCTTACTCTTTAGGCTGCAAAGCTGCAGCTTTCCTATTTGACATCGAATTAGAGATGCCAGTGGTAGGCTTCGTTCTTTTGAAATCATAGTCCGGGTCACCATTTGTAGTGCAGTGCTGTGTTAGATGACCCAGAGAAAGAGGAAAATATAATTCAAAACAGATACCAAGGACATTTTTAAGCACATTTAACAAAATAACTATACCGAACCAACTATAGAAGTTGAAGAGTGTTACCAGGCATTCTACACCTAAGACAAAGATAGCCAGCAGGCGGAGTTCTTGCTTTAGCCTAACTTTTATAGTCATGTTTCTTAGCCTGTGAAACTGTTGAGAATAGTCTTGAATATATCATGTATCAAACTTATGAGGAGCTTCTAAATTTTAATAACAAACATTAAACTCATAAACCTTCTAGCTATGATACTGTAATTTGATCATAGGCTAATTCTATTTAGACACATGATATTGTTGAGTAGCCCCTTAAATTTAGAAAAAAATCTTGAGGCAAAATCACCCTTATGACATTCATCCATCTTTTTCAGTTTTCACCACTCATCATATTTTCCATCTTCTATTTCTCCTATCTACCAAACCCTAAATTTAATTTTAGATAGATTCTCAAATCTTATGCTTGAATTGATGGATTATGATGAAGATAATAAAAATCTAATGAAATCAAAAGAGGCAAAACTTGAATTTCATGTTGTTTTGAATTTTTTGAAATTTAATAATCCACAGTTTGCAAAAGAGGTCAAATTTGAATTTTATGCTCTTGCTTGATTTTGGTGGGGTGATTTTTTCTATGGTGAATTTTTTACGGGTTGATTTTTACTAAGGAAGGGTATAAAGAGAAAATTTAACAATGAGATGGGTATACTTAGCAAAAAACGGGTATAATGGTTTTTTCAATTTTGTAGGGGGCTACGCAACAACTTTTTAGGTTCAAATAGAATTAGCCTTGATCATAAGACCGATAAAGGTCTACTAAGGACAGGCTTAGAAGGCATAATCACACAACCAACATCCGATTGAATTACACTTAGATCGGATTCGGAATAAATCTCAGTTTTGCCTCAGTTTTGTTTGATTGTGAAAGAGGCTTTGAGTACCGTGTTCCTGGTTTTTAAGCGTTTGTTAGAAAAATAAATATGTAAACCAGGTTCTTGTTTCTAAAAACTAAAAAACTCAAACTAAATTTCATTTCCCAAAAAGTTTTTTAGAATTAAAAATTAATTTGCACTTATGTTTTTTCTTAAAACAACATAAAAAATCAAATAACTTCATTTTCTACTACTATCAAATTTTATACAATTTTTGAGCGTTTTACAAATAGTGCAAGTTAGCTTCAAATTAGCACAAACTGGTTTTTTTTCTGTCTTTCAAATAAAACACTCATTTCCTAATTTGGGAATATTCTTAACAATGTAATAGCATAAAGGATTGACAGATATAATTTGTCAGCGGATTCAAACATCAGCAAATTAGCAGAGAATTTATTTATTTCACTTTACTTGTTGGAAAATTACCAGAAGTGTGATTTGTTTAGTATAACCCTCCTTTTCCAACTATAACGGTTTCTGTTATCCCTACAGTAAAAAAAACTTGTATGTATCTATTTTCAAATTATTTTTAAAATGTATGGAAACATATTAGAATAAGAAAAAAGTAACTACCTCACCTTACACCATAATCCAAGGCTGCTGCTTCTATCACTGCCTTAATCGCTAAATCCTCATCAATTATATTATTATCCATTGTATGCAAATGCTAAATAGAGTTTCTGTTTTTCAAAACACAATTAAAACGAGGAAAAATCGTCAACATCAATATAATATTCAATTCGGTGAGGCAAAAAAACAGTTTTTGTTCTCTTTTTTCAAACTATTAGTTAGATATAACATAATTTTATAACATTTAGAAGATAATAACAGTTGTTTATCCAATCACGGCTTACAGTTATCCAATTATTATAATTATTATATAAGGTTATAATAACATTTGCTATGACTTGGTTTCCAATTTCTTGCAAGTTGTCTTCAATAAGAATGTTGCTATCCACCCTACTGTCCTTGTCTTTTGCATTAGCCTTGGATGTGATGATATATCGATTGCTTTTAGCCATTTTTGAGCAGCCCTCTTCCTTTTACTCATTTACTACATATAAAAGAAAAGGTTTGGAACTATATGAGACCACATAACAAACTAACAAAAATGCACTACAATACCAAATAAGGTACTCAGGCTATATATAGCAGCAAAGCAAAATGCACATAGATATATAAACTTGAGTGCATACATATGTTTAGATATTGAAGAGATTTTATTTTGAAAACACTAAATGTGGTAGCAGGGAAATAGAAATATTTGCAGGTATGTCCCATGTCCTACCCATGTTAATAAAGTTATAATCGACAAATAATAATACAAGTTTTAATTTTGGCAATGTCAGGTAAAGAAATTATCAAAAAGGATGTTGAAGTGCAAAAAAGGCATTTCATATTTATATGAACTGAAGTGGTGCTGTAAACACAAGTAATAAACTTGAGTATGTATCATTTGAGGGACTGATGTTCTTATTTAGTTGCTTCTGATTCCAAAAGAATATCTCAAGAGCTTGGACACAGAAAACTGATGAACAATAGTCCGGTGTATTGGATGTAGAGAGAAATAGGATCTTGATATGGTACAGTGGAAATTGTTTTGAATCTGAAAAAATAAAAAACCAAGACCATCCTTAATAGTTTTCATATTGACATGGTATACAGGCAGTACTAAAAGCTTTTATTCAACTTTATCAACATCAGTACAAACAAATAAAACTTATTGAAGGAAAATGTAGTTAGCAAAAAACTTTATCAAAATAAATACACTTGCAAAAATCTGCCTTGTCGCTTACCATTAAATATCGCTCAAATTTAATAGCTGATTTTGTTAGCGATATACCCCTGGGGATTTACTTTTTAAAAGATAAATTTAGGTCAACTTCCTTTAAGCTAGAAGATAAGTTGCTAACATAAATCACTAGTCCATGTAGCTAAAACTATCAATATAATGCCATATATTACCTAAATAACTTAAAAAAATTCAACGTATTTTTCAAGTTTTCGTTAAAGAGTGAGCTCCCACTTCTAACAGATTTTTAATTTCTTAACAGTCCAACATTTTATACACACTGATCATAATAATAGTTCGATGAGTATAATGTGTCCTTTTTTTAGTGTACGACTAAAATTAATTGTCCAAATTTATAGGTGAATCCTATTCTAGTAAACTAATAAAGTGATGGTCCAAGATGAATTTAGCATTTCAAGGTCTTTAAGCAAACCTCAAAATTTTCAAATATCGTTCTCAAATGTCTATCCAACACCGCTGTCCAACACCACTATCTCAAATGTCATCTTCCTAGTAACTTGTCAATAAAAACTTCAATAAAAACTGTATCTCCGTAGCTAGCTAGCTCCGAAACATTCATTTCTACTTAAACATTGGAGCAGTACATCATTCTTAAAAACTGTATATCCCAGCAAAAATACAATATTCACATTTACTTGGATTGTATCACAATACCAGTAAATTACAATCTAAACCATCAACCTACCAATTTCTTCCAGCCAAGTTAGTATGTCCAAAATTAAAGCAAAAAGGTTAAATCAAGCCACCGTATTACAATTACATGAAGAACAAAATAGAGCATAGTTTGAGGAGCACGTGAAAATCTTATGAAACTGAGAGTGAGAGGCCTATTTTTGCTGTATTATATTTTGTTTTACCTGCTGTTTGTCCTTCAGATTCTCATCTCTCATTACTATGTGCATGGACCAATGTACTGCTGCTACTACGTTTGATGAAATTGACACTCAAATTAAATTCTAGTAACAAGGGACGGATAATGATCCTAGGATTGGAACTATAGAAGGCTCAGCAAGAAATGTTGTCTCAAATAATGATCAGAGCACAATATTTCATAACAAGGGACAAATTGAAAAATGTAAAAGTTGAAACAAATATACCTAAAATGGTCGAGTTCATGGAAGTTGAGGAATTGAACCACAGTATTGCTTGGCGAAGTTAAGGGATCGGAGCAACTACAAAGTTGAGGAATCGAAGGAGCACCAAGCAGCAAAGATAAGGAAGCGAAGTTGAACGGCGAAGTTGAGGAATCGGAGGAGCACCAAGCAACGAAGATTAGGAAGCGAAGTTGGGAAACTCAAATTTAGGGATTTAAAAGTGAAGGATTGGTTTAGGCTTTTGGAAGTGAAGCGTGAAAAGATAATTCGCGGTGAACAATTGAATACGGGAGCGGGAGAGTGAAAATTTACCGCGCACCATTCTCTATTAATCAACGGCGTGATTAGTGAGTCATAGTTCAACCTAAAGAAGCAATAAATATTTAACAATAGCAAGTCACGTTACAATGCAATCTCCTCTTGCTATTAATGTACCATTTTCTTGTAGTGATTACTACTAGTATAGAAACCTTTGCATTTTAAAGTGACAAACCATAGAAATGATTGTCGAAACAATCAATCACCAAAAATTCACATTCGAGGACGTGAATCAAATCCATAGAAATCGATACCAAATCCATCAAAATGGATATTCCCAAAAATCCAAAGATAGAAGTCATCAAAGTCGATAATAAGTGATAACAACTAACCGGATCAACAAAAATCGATTAAAATTGGAAATCCACTCAAAAATAGCCAAAATAGGCAAATTAAATAGTTCCAGATGTCTGGTAGGTGTTTCCAGACGTCTGGCCCTAGGTTCTAGAAGTATATGAGCATTTCTCCTTTCTCTTTTTAATTCCAGATCCATTTCAGACGTCTGAAATTTTCAACCAGACGTCTGAATTTGGTTTCAGACGTTTGGATTTTGTTCCAGATGTCTGGATTTTGTCTGCCCTTTTTTTTTAATTCTGCGTGCATATAACTTTGCTCCAGGTCCAAACCAGATGTCTGGACTTGGTCACCAAACGTCTGGTCACCTGGTTTGGGCAACAATTTGCCTAGGCCAAAGTGGCCAAAACCTATCGGGAGCGATCAGACGAGCAACGACGACTAAGGATTTATGCCTAGCGACAACCCAGCCTTAAAGGCTCTTCGATACACCCCAAATATCAATGTCCAAACATCCATAGTAGGATTTTCATAAAATTGGACCAAAACACCAAAATTTGGAAAATTCACCAAATCAATTCAAATCAAAAGCAAATGATCATGCACAAATGTTAGGAATTCATACCTAACAACAAAGAAAGTTATTGATGTAGATGTGAGTTAAAGAACTCACCTTTGAACTCAAAACACAAGTGAGAAGCTTTTAAACAAAGGAAAGATCAATTCCTCTTCAATACACCTCTAGAATCTTCAATCTATTATCAAAGGTGAAGTTTTTCCTAAGTTAGGTTATAGGAATTTCTGAAAATTGAAGAGAGATTGAGATGGAGAAGATGAAGAGGATGCTCACCTAAGCTTCTCCTTGATTTCTAGAGCAAGAACTTGAGTTTGCAAATCAAACTAGGGTTTGGAATTTCTATTTCCCATTCTTTTCCCCCATTTTCTCTTGATCTTGAATGTTAGGAAACTGAGAATGAAATGAGAAGAGGAGCTGAGTTAGGGTATTAAGATGGGTTAGTGGGCTGAAACCCAAACCCAAAGCCCAAATAGAAAAATAGCAAAATTCTACTCAACTCCAAACATATCGATGTTTATACTCAAAAAAGTTGTAAACGTCATTTTGTACTCAATGGAAGTGGTCTCGAGTCCCAATTCGATTTCGGACTTTAATCCGATTAACGATGCTATATTTAAATAAAACATTTAAATATACAATCGTGAAATATGCGGGTTGTTACATATTTGATCAAGGACTGCTTTTCTAAAGCCGTGAATTAGGATATTTTATGAGATGGATATTTTCTGTGTTATATGTTTTATTCCTCCAGCTGTGGGTTCTGAAAGTGTAGTATATCTTAGATTATATCTGGTTGTAATAGTCTCTACGATGTAAATTGTTATAAACCCGACGAACCACATTTCTCGGCATGCTATGAGTCCGAAAGTCACACTAAGCTTTGGATTGGCATGTTGGGAGGTGTGGGTTGTCACATTTTGTTTGCAGCTTCGACTTACCCACATACTTGTGGGTGAGTTACTGAAGGGAAACTTTTTTTATGCCATTCTTCTCATAAAGCTCCATAAGCTCTTTACTTTCAAACTGGGTGCCATTGTCAGAAATGATCTTGTGGAGGATCCTGTATCTAGTGATTATGTTCCTCGCTACGAAAGTGACTATCTTTTTCATAGTGATCGTGGCCAGGGGTTCTGCATCTACCAACTTTGTGAAGTAGTCTACTGCTACTATAGCAAACTTAGCTCCTCTGTTTGATATAGGAAGTAGTCTTATCAGATCTATGTCCCATATATCGAACGACCATGGGCTGATAGTGGGATGAACCCATGGGATGGCTATTTGGGATACTTGCAAATCGTTGTCATTTGTTACACTTCCTTACAAATTCCTTTGCATCTTAAAGTGTCATAGGCCAATAGTAACCGTGCCTTAGGACTTTCTTTGCTAACTTATTTCCCCCTTGGGTGATCTCCGCATTGGCCCTCATGTATTCCTTCATAACCCGTTCCCCTCTTCTTTGGAAACGCACCTAAAATAAGGGGTTGAATACCCTCTCTTGTATAATGTGCCATCAAAGAAGTAGTAGTTCGGAGCTTGGCATTTAAATGCCGGGCTTCATTCCTGTTTGGGGACAAGGTACCATTTAGCAAAAATTTCTCGAAGGGAGTCATCTTGTTATTCTCCCCAGTTTACTGAGGCGAAGGTTTAACTGAGGATTGTTCTCGATTTTCCAGTCTTCTTATCTCGTGTTCCCTGAATTGTGGCATGCTGAGCTCAAGTCAAGACCATATCTAATTTGATTCCAGTATACTTGGCTCTGCTTGATGCCCAATCGGTCCTGCCTTCATTTCATTAGCCACTTTGGTACATGCAAATTTTGCTAAGGAATTGGTGGATGTGTTGTTCATGTGGAATTTATTCTATTCTAAACTCTTCAAACTGCTCTAGTAACTTCTTATATAGTTCCATATATTTGGTTCCTTCACACGATAATTGCCCCACACTTGGTTTACAACTAATTGGGAACCACTGTGAATTTTAGTGTGAGTTACCTCCATTACCTAGGCCAAACTTAAGCCTATAAGGAGAGCCACATATTCCATCACATTGTTGGTTGCTTTGAAACCGAGCTGCACTACTCCATACAGTTTCTACCCATTTAGAGTGATCATTACATACCCAATTTCCACCCCTTGTTCATTCAACGCTTCATCTACGAATAGTTGCGTTTGCTCCTTCCTTTGATTGAGGTTCAGCTGGTAGGATGCACTCTGCGATTAAATCTGCAAGTGCCAGGCCTTTGATTGCCTTTCTAGGACAATAGGCGATGTTGTACCGACTAAACTCCATCGTCCATTTTAATAAGTGGTCTAATGTCTCTGGCTCCTGCATCATCTGCCTGAGGGGTTTGTCTATGAGGACTTTGATGGGATGTGCCTAGAAAATGGACAGTAGCTTTCTTGCTATAAGGAGCTGGTTGTAGGCTAGTTTTTAAATGACTGAGTAGTTTAGTTTTGCTTCTGACAACATACTTGTGAAGTATATGGGTCTTTTGGTCCCTTCTTCTTCTCGTACCACTACAGCACTAACAACTTTATCAGTAACTGCTAAATATATGTACAAGTCCTCAAATGTCACTGATTTTTATATTATAAGAGTATTGACCAGATGATCCTATAGGTTTTGAAATGTAGCTTTTCACTCCTTAGTCCATTCAAAGTTTTGCCCTTTCTTCACTTGGTTGAAGAATGGGATGCTCTGTCTATTACTTTGGATATAAATATGCTTAGTGCTGCTACCTTGCCATTTAGACTCATCAGATCCTTTGTATTCTGTGGGATTCTGTAACACCCCATATTTTCATAACATTATATAGGATATTTAATTAGCTAAAATTAAATAAAATAACGTGGAGATTAATGGATTGAGGTTTGTTATAGTTAAGGGTAGCCGTGCCATGTTAGTGTGTTATTTAAAATAAGATAACCTAAACAAAGGTTTTAGGAAATGACAAGGGCAAAATGGAAAATAGGAGGGGCTTATACCCTAAACCCTTAGGAAATGAAACTCGCATTTATTTCATTTCATTCAAACTAAAATTTCCCAAGACCGACCGCAAGTTTTATTCTCAAGAGAAGACTAAAGCTAGGATTCAAGAGAAGGAGGATAATCATCTAATTCAACAGTCAAATCTCACATCTATAATCTCAAAACTAAGGTGAATAATTACTACATCCCATATTCTTTTGATTTTCGGTTTTAAGACTAAGATTCGAAATGTTTTGCAAGTATTTGTCATGTTTTAATGATTAAAAGTATATGTATGTTTGTTGGTGAAATATGCATATTCAAACTTATTTTTATGATATGTTTGATATGAAAACCCTAGTAGATGACATCCAAACGCCTTGAAATTTAAATGTAGGCCAGAAATGATATATTAGAGGTGGGTTTCAATTTTCATAATTTTCTGAATTAAGATGGATTTTATATTAATTTTCTAGTGAAGGAAATTGTTTATTGGGTTATAAATTATTTACGGCTACAATAATTATATTTTTGGATTGAAATTTTTCTATTTTAGGCAACATATTAAAATATATTTTCTGGGATTTTTTTATATTTTTCCTAAGTGTTTTGATGAATATATAAAATTATCTAAGGTATAGGACTTAAATGTTTTATATATTTAATTAAGGAGAAGGGGCATTTTGTAAAATAAAATTATTATTTATTTCTAAAATTAGTGGCAGTACTTTTCTAAAAAGAAATTGTTAACCAATAAGAACTTGATAAACAAAGGCAGGTTAGTTGAAAAAAATATCCTTTTTAAGTTAAAAACCAATAAATCATACTTTAGCATGTTTCAGCCTGTTACCATAGTAAACCTTCCGACTAGGTCGAGAGGTTTATAGCTTTTGACAAGGTCAAAACAATGCATATGGTATCAAGTTACTTGGTACGTAATGAATTGGACAAAGTCGAAGGGTTCTTGGTCGAAAGGTTGATGGCCAAAGTGGTTAGGGTAAGTTTGTTTTATAATCAAAAGCTTTCACCTGCTTTGCTTTTGAACTAGAGCTTTCGACTTGGTTGCTTTCGACCAGGTCAAAATGTTTAAAAGAAAGGTTTTAAACCTTTCGACACAGTCGAAAGGTTATTGCTGCTTTATTACTACTGTGTTTTGAACCTTCCAACAAAGTCGAATGGTTTACTTTGATTGATTTCGAAAGGTTTACTTATTTTAAAACTAGCCGCTTCTCCCATTGCTTTAGAAAGGAAGCTTTCAACTTAGGTGATTTATATTTTTGATAATTGAAGTATAACCCAAAGCTTTTGAAGGAGTAATTTAAAGGAAGAGGCCTATTGTTCAAATACTATGTTTTAAAGCTTTCGAAGCGAAGCTTTCGACTTAGTCGAAAGGTTGCTTCCGATGGAGTCGAAAGGCTTTAAAAGAAGGTTTTACACTTGTTTTAAATTGAATCCAAAAAGATTTTGAAAGGTTTTGTTTAAGAAGGGTTAATGCTTCTGAAAAGATTTGTTTATTGAATGGTTTTAAAGGGGTCAAAAGCAAAGCTTTCAAAGGGGTCAAAAGCCAAAGCTTTTGATGGAGTCGAAATCGAAGGGGTCAAAAGGTAGCTTCCGACGAGGTCGAAAGGTTTTGTTTCTGAATGATTTCGAAAGGTTTTAAATGGAAGGGTTTCCAAAGGTTTGCTAAGGTAATATTTCAAGTTGTTTTAAAATAGGATGTCTAAGGTTTTATTGCTTTCGAAAGAGATGATTTCAATGGTTTCGAAAGGTTTGAGTTTCAATGGTATCAAAAGGTTTGAAGTTTAATGGCTTCGAAAGGTTTGATTTTCAAGGGTTTTGAGGGTACCAATTAACACTATAAATGAATATAACCTAAGTTAGAGACACTGATGGAAATAAGTTAATCATGGGGCTAACATGAGACAATTAAAATCATGGGGCTAACATGAGGCAACTAAAATCATGGGGCTAACATGAGACGATTAAAATCATGGGGCTAACGTGAGATAATTAGATTCATGGGGCTAGCATGAACCAAGTGGCAAAATGATGGGTTCATAGTCATCTTGGAAAAACTATGAGATGTTTAATGGATAATCAACATCATGTTGGGGATGGATAGTCTCCATATAATTAAAAAAAGGGTTCATAATCATCCTGGGAAAACTATGTGATGAGAGACAGATAGTCTGCATCAACCTAAGCAAAATGAATGTGGAATAGGTAGTCCCTCTTTGATATAATTAAACTCTAATTGGGGATGGGGAAATCCTAATTGTTTTCAAGTATGCATATCACCATAATGTTTTATAAATATATGTTTTAACCATTATGGATGCAGGAGCACAACATATGGTTTTATGAATGGTTTAGCAAAAGATATGTTTTAAAAGGATGTTAGTGAGGGAAAACCCATTCCGCTAAGCAGCGTAGTCTCACTTAACATAATTATACCGGGATGTATAATATTATTTGCACTAGGCTTTATGTCTGACTCGAAGTTTATGTTTTCCCCTTAAACTCTCGGGTGCTCAAAATCAATTTGAGTAGGCTGAGGAGTTAAGGCCTTTTTCTGGTTTAAGAATGTTGATAAATAAGGCTACCGAAGGCATGCAGGAGGCAAACAGATAGCTACTTAGGATTTGCAATTCTTACTATGTTTTAATCGATTTTCCGCTTTGTTGTTTTGTATTAGGTCTATTGTGACCATATGACTCCGATCAACCAAGGGGGTAACTTCATATACTGCTCTTGGCATAATTTGTAATAATTATATTTGATTTGTGCCTGGGAACAATTTAAGATTATGTGTAGTGAATGTGAAAAAATTTTATTTTGAAATGTAATGAAGTAAATGTGGGTTTGAATCTGTGTTTCGTTTCATAGTCAAATGCTTCTGATATTATTAATACCATTAACATAGTCGTATTTAGTCGCTGGAAACTCATACTATAGATGGCTGCAACATATGTAGCGCTTAGTTTTGGGCCTTTAGATAGGGGATGTTACAGCTTGGTATCAGAGCATGGTTTATGAAATACTTTAACTAAAAATGATTTTTGAAAATATAATCCTTAGTAATTAGAGTTAAGATTGGGGTACAGGATAACGCTATAGTAACGTACTTGTATTTGTTATATATAAGTATATGCTATATCTCAAGACTCCTATCTTAGTTAGGCTATTCATCTGTATCTCACGAGAATTGGATACAAATATGGAAGGGAGAAGAGGCAGAGTTAATCTTGGAGGAGATAACACCACCACTAATGGAAATGCCCGACCAAGTGCTAGAAGAGGCCCCGATCAGGCTCAAGCTGAAACTGTTGGTGCTGGGGTTCCCCAAGTGGACATGGGAGCCTTGTATCAGTTGTTGGAAAACCATTTACAAGCAGAAGGTGTTGGAAATATTGGTGGAGCAAATCCTGTAGTGCTAGTTGGATATAACTATGCTAAGCTGAGTATAGACTATATCAGTCTGGGGGGAAAGCCGTTTGCTAGAATGGAAGATGCCGTTGAAGTAGAGAATTGGCTGTTGAACTATGAAAGGATATTTACAGATCTAGGCTTGAATGATGGAGAGAAGAGAAGGCTAGCCTCGAGACAGTTGCAAGTGTTAGCGCTTCATTGGTGGAACAGTGTGACGGTCGGAGTGCCAGAGGAAGAGTTGACTTGGGCTGACTTTAGGAGGAGGTTTGAGCAGAGGTTCTTATCTGGGGTGTCCAAGTCGGCGTTAATGGGGATGTTTATGGATCTTGTCCAAGGACAGATGTCTATGATCGAGTATGCTGCTAAGTTTGATGAGCTACCTCGATATGGTTATGCTTTGGTTGATATGGATGTCAGAAGGAATGAGAGATTCATCAGAGGATTGAGACCAGAGCTGGGGAGAATGACTATAGCCTATATCCGAGATCCTTCTAATGTGTAGTGGAAATGGCCATCCGCCATGAGGAAATGCTTACTGTTTCGGCTAGGGAGAAGCTTGTTGAATTCCATGGTCCTTAGGGGAAGAAGAGGAAGTTCTTCAAGAAGAAGGCCGCTCGGAGAGAAGGAGCCACCAAGAAAGGGAAAGCGGATATAGTTTGCTACAAGTGTGATAAGAAGGGTCACTATGCTAATGAGTGTCATTCGGGAGATGGAAAGTCGGTTGTGGGGAAGCAGAATGTCCAATCCTACAATTGCAACCAGATAGGGCATTACAAGAATAAATGTCCTGAAGCCGCCAAGGCGGGAAAAGGAAAGGTCTTTGCTTTGGAGGCATCACCCTCCAAACCAACTGCTGCTGAGAAAGGAAAGTCTGTGATGGAAGGTACGCTTTTGATTCATAGCATACCAGTTAGGTTATTATTTGATAACGGAGCATCTCATTCTTTTATTTCTCGATGTTTGGTAGATAAGCTTAACCTAGAACCCTCATATTTAGTTGCTTCCTTAAAGGTTGAAAATACGATAGGAGGGTATGTAACACTTGAGATGAGGTATGACCATTTAGAGTTTAATTTGCTAGGCCACTTTTGATTGCTGTTTGCATGTGTTTGACTTTGTGGGATTTGGGATTATCCTTGGGATGGATTGGTTAAGTAAATATGCTGCTAGGATATTTTGCCATGATAGGAAGATATCATTTAGTCACCCAAATTGTAGTGATTGGATGGTTTATACCATAGAGAACCCTAGTTGTGAAGTGAATGCTTTGTTGGGTATTATGGAGTTGGAGGATGAGTTGCATCGAGTCTTTGTAGTTAGAGAATTTGCTGATGTATTTGAGCTGGTAGTTGGACTACCACCGCAACGAGCCATAGAGTTTCAGATTGATTTGGTGCCTGGAGCAGAACCGGTGAGTAGACCGCCAAGCAGAATGACACCTATAGAGATGAAAGAGCTGAAGGTGCAATTGGTGGATTTGGAAGGCAAGATTTTTATCCGACCAAGTAGTTCACCTTGGGGAGCTTCCGTAGTGTTTGCTAAGAAGCCGGACGGATCGTTGAGGTTATGTATCGATTATCATAAGTTGAATGAGAAAACGATAAAGAATCGATATCCATTGCCAAGAATTGATGATTTGTTCGATCAGTTAAGTGGAGCCAAGGTATTCTCTCAGCTGGATTTGGCGATGGGATTTCATCAGCTTAGAATAGCAGAGGATAGTATTCCTTTAATGGCGTTTAGGACAAGGTATGGATCGTACAAATGGTTAGTTATGCCATTCGGACTAACCAATGCGCCGGCATTCTTTATGGATTTAATGAACCGAATTTTCCGAGAGCAGTTAGATAGATTTGTGTTGGTCTTCATAGATGACATTCTGATATACTCTAAGGATGAGAAGGAGCATGAGGTTCATCTTAGAGTTGTGCTTGAGACGTTGAGGGAGCATCAGTTGAAGGCTAAGTTTTTGAAGTGTCATTTTTGGAAGAAGTGAAGTTTCTTGGTCATGTCGTCTCAAAGAAAGGGTTATCTGTAGATCCAACTAAGATAGAGGCAGTGAATAATTGGAAGAGACCCGAGACGGTGACCAGATAAAGAGTTTTATTGGATTGGTAGGATATTATCGAAGATTTATAAAGGATTTTTCACAGATAGCTGCACCAATGACTAAGCTTATGTGAAAGGATGTGAAGTTTGTATGGACTGATAAGTATGAGGAAGCATTGTAGAGCTTGAAACATTTATTGACTCATGCACCGGTGTTGGTGGTTCCAGAGGGGAATCAAGATTTAGTGGTATATACTGATGCTTGTGGAACTGGATTGGGAGATGTGTTGATGCAAAGAAGTAAAGTGATTGCTTATGCTTCTAGATAGCTTAGATCACATGAAATTAGGTATCCTATGCATGATCTGGAGTTAGCTGCCGTTATATTTGCTTTAATGGTATGGAGGCATTATCTTTTAGGAGAGCGATTTGAGATTTATACCGGTCATAAGACGTTGAAGTACTTGTTCTCTCCGAAGGAGATGAACATGAGACAACAGAGGTGGTTGGAGTTTTTACTTCTTACGAATTTGGATACACACCTAGAAAAGGAAATAAGGTAGCGGATACACTCAGCTAGAAAAATTAGAATGCAGTATTGGCTAAACGACAATGATTGAGGGAAGGATTGAGAAGATAGCTTCTAAGCAAGAGGAGGATCAAATTTTGGCTAAATGGATTAGAAGGTTGAGGGAAGGAATAGAGGGCGATAACTTAAAGGATTTTAGTCTTGACCAAAATGGGTGGTTAAGGAAGAAAGGAATGTTGTGTGTTCCGAATGTAGGAAACATGAGAAAAGAAGTTTTGGATGAATGCCATCGTTCGAAGTTCACTATCCATCCAGGAGGAACAAAGATGTATCAGGATATGAAGAGAAGTTTCTTCTGAGAAGGTATGAAATGGGACATTGGAGTATGTGTTAAGCAATGCTTGAATTGCCAACATGCAAAGGCTGAACACCAGAAGCCTAGTAGATTGCTTCAACCGTTAGAAGTTCCATTGTGGAAATGGGATTCTATCTCTATGGATTATATCGATGGGTTGCCAAGGTCTAGTAGAGGAAATGAAAGCATATGGGTCATAGTGGACAGACTAACTATGAGTGCCCATTTCATTCCGGTAAAGTCAACTAGGACGACGCCTATTTTAACAAAGTTATTTATGAAGAATGTAGTTAGATTGGACGGGATTCCTAGTAGTATTGTCAGCGACAGAGATTCTTTATTTACAAGTGAATTCTGGAAGAGCCTATAGGAAGCATTAGGAACCAAGCTCAACATGAGTACCGCTTACCATCCACAGACTTATGGGAAAACGAAAAGAGTTAACAAAATCTTGGAGGATTTGTTAAGAGCTTGTGTATTGGATTTTGGGGGATTGTGGGAGGACCATCTTCATCTAGTCGAGTTCTCGTATAACAATAGTTATCAGACTAGTATTGGGATGGCTCCGTTTGAAGCTTTGTATGGAAAAACATGGAAATCTCCCATATGTTGGTTAGAGACCGTAGGATAGATTGGTTCTTGGTCCGGATTTGGTGAAGGAAGCTGCTGATAAGATTGAGTTGATCCAAGTTAGGATGAAGGAAACTCAATCTAGGCAGAAAAGTTATGCTGATATAAGAAGGAAAGATTTGGAATTTTTTGTCGGAGACTATGTGTTCATTGGGGTTTCACCGATGAAGGGTGTAATTAGATTTGGAGAGTCCGAAAAGTTAGCACCTAGATTCATTGGACCATTTCGCATTATTGAGAGGATCGGGAAACTCGCTTATAGAATAGAGTTACCGAGTAGTTTGATTGGAGTCCATAATGTTTTCCATATTTCTCATCTTAGGAAATGTGTTAAAGACCCGGAGACTACTACAACAGTAGAAGATTTGTAGTAGAACCGGATTTGACCATAGTAAGAAAGCCGATTCAAACTGTGGCTAGAGATGAGAAGAAATTGAGGAACAAGGCAGTCAAGTTAGTAAACGTTCAGTGGAGTGACGATGCTAGAGACTGTACTTGGGAGAAGGAGAGCAGGATTAGAGACTCTTACCCTTGATTGTTTGATGGTAAGTTCCGCTAAGTGGCGTGGTCTCACTTAACATAATTAAACCGGAATGTATAATATTTTTCACACCAGACTTTATGTCTAGCTCGAAGTTTATGTTTTCCCCTTAAACTCTTGGGTGCTTAAAATCAATTTGAGTAGGCTAAGGGGTTAAGGTTTTTTTCAGGTTTTAGAATGTTGACGAGTAAGGCTACCAGAGGCATGCAGGAGGCAAACAGATAGCTATTTAGGATTTTCATTTCTTATTATGTTTTGATGGACTTTCCGCCGTGTTGTTTTGTATTAGGTCTATTATGACCATATGACTCTGATCAACCAAGGGGGTATCTTCATATACCACTCTTGGCGTAATTTGTAATAATTATATTTGCTCTGTGCCTGGGAACGATTTGGGATTATGTGTAGTGAATGTGAAACAATTTAATTTTGAAATGTGATGAAGTAAATGTGGTTTTGAAATCTGTGTTTCGTTTCATATTCAAATGCTTCTGATATTATTGACACCATTAACATAGCCGTATTTAGTCATCGGAAGCTAATACTATAGATGACTGCAGCATCTGTAGTGCTTAGTTTTGCGCCTCTTGATAGGGGATGTTATAGATTCCCATCCCTCTTATGGCCTTAATCTTCTTAGGATTTGCTTCAATGCCATATGCGCATAATATATACCCAAGGAACTTGCTTGGTTGGATGGCGAAGGTGCATTTCAGAGGGTTCAACTTCATATTGTATTTCCTTAGGACTTTGAATGCCTACTCTAATTTGATGTGGCTTGATGCAACCTTGGACTTTTCCTGCATGTCATTTACATATACCTCAACATTCTTTCCAAATTGTTCTGCAAACATCATATTAGCCACCTCTAGTAGGTTCTTCTGTTCTTGAGCTTGAATAGCATGACTTTGTACCAGTATAATCTTTTATCTATCATAAAACTAGTATGCTCCTAATCTAGCTCAAACATGGATATCGGATTTTACCATGAATATGCATCCATGAACGAGAGCAGTTTGTGCCTACTGGTCATGTCCACTAACTGATCAATTCTACGAAAGGGAAAACTACCCTCCGGGCAAGCCTTGTTGAGGTTGGTGAAGCTATGCTAGTTCTCCATTTCTCGTTAGGTCTCCTTACAAATAAAGGGTTGGCAATCCACTTCGGGTAACGTACCTCCCTAACAAATTCATTCTCCTTCAACTTCTTGATTTCCTCACGCAGAGCATTGTGCCTTTCCTAATCTAGAGTTATGTGCTTTGTCTGACTGAATAGGCATCAATGTTGAGTGTATAACAGATAATGGCTGAATCTCTTCCTATCATGTCCGAGTGTTTCCAAGCAAATACATCTGCTAATTTTTTTCAAAAAGTCTATCATTTCAGTACAAGTATCTACATTGAGATTCTTTTGATTTTGAGAATCTTCCTATGATCTTTCGGGTCTACATGTATATCTTTAAAGTTGTCTACCAGCTTTTGTTCACTTCTTCTTTCCCCCAAGCTTGGCTCTATTTCACCCTCTTCCTCTTTTGGCTTGGAGGTGACCGAGAGTTCCTGTCTCTGGGCTTCCTTAGAGAAGTACTGTGCATAGACTGAATTATATTTCTTGGTAACTATCATGTGCATAAATGTTATTTTTTCCTTCTTTGTAGATTTCGGGGGTGTGGGATTACTTACTTCAGTGTAAGTTTGGGTATCCAGTACTGATGTAATTTTATGAACTGGTTTGTCTTCTTTTTTATTGTTATTATTAAAAATATTAAGAGACACTAGAATGATTTCGAACAATTTTATGATATGTTTACGTTATATAACTCTCTAGCTAAAATTTGTTCGCCTCTTATTGACCCAATTCCTGCAAGAGTGTTGAACTTCATAAGCAAATATTTCTAAGAAACGATTGCTCCCATGTCTACCAAAGCGGGCCTTCCCTTAAAGGTATTATACAATGAGGATTGGCCAATGATTAAGAAGCTTGCATAGAATGACTTATGCAGTAAGGAAATTCTAGCGGTAACAAGTAAATGCACTGATCCTATTGGGATGGTAGCAATGTTGTTGAAGCCGAAGATCTCTACAAGACTAGGTTTTAGGATTTCTGGTGGAAAACTCATCTGATCATATGCGGACTTGAAGATAACATTGGTCAAGCTTTCAGAATCAACGAAAACATTCTTCATAGTGTAATTTAATATCTGCACCACGATAATGTGTGGGTATTGGTGAGGGAAGACAACTCCCACCACCTCAGTTGCCGTAAACGTTATCTCTGGAGTGGGCTTTTGTTTGACATGGAAAATTAACTTTTTCCGGGCTTTCACTCTTTCACGTCTCTTTCTTGTGCCTTTTTTCTCACACCTGTGGAGTATGGCCCCTTATAGACTGATGCTATTCTGTTAAAGGGTTTCCCAGCTTGGTTCTCATTTAGGTCAGCAATCATATTTCTTTTTCCGCCTTCACTGTTATTCTTCTGAAAGTTGCCTAGGTATTCTTTATGGATCAGCCTCTCTATTTCATTCTTCAGATGTTGGCAATTTTCAGTATGATGGCTATTGGTTCGGTGGAAATGACAGTATGTCCCACCTCGGTTCTGTTCTGGTTTCTTCCCTTTGTTGGGCATGTTGTAAGCAAGTTTTGTCTTGGTCATCTCATATATCTAACTACGAGTACGAGGAGGGGAGTTTTTGCTACGAAATTAAGTTCCTGCTGTGTCTTTACTAGCAGGTGATATTCCTTTGCTTTCCTTTTCTTATCATAGATGGGGGTAGAAGATTTTTGAATTTGTGTAGTGGAATCAGCTTCTTCCGTCCTAATATAGCCATTGGCACTTTCACAGAAAGCTTTCATGCTATGAAATGGCTTTCTGCTATTCTTTTTCCACATTGAGGTCCCCTTCTGACCTTGGTATGGGCCACCATCAGTGATGCTCCTTCATCGTTTACTCTAATCCTGACAGCCTCAAACTTGAAATGCTTAATAAAATTACATAGATTGACATTCTCCCCCTGCTTAATGCATGACATCATGTATACATCAGGGGAGGCTTCTCTTCCTGAATTGAACTGTCTCAGAAAATCGATAGATGATAGTTGCCAAGAATGGACCTACTTTGACCCAAATCTCCTAAACCATCTAGCTACAGCTCCCGCTAAGTAAACCAGGAAAAGTTACATCTAGCCATCCTTTCCTACTTTTAAAATGTCCATATGGTATTCAAATGTATAGAGGTAATTGTTTGGATTTTTAGTCCCATCGAATTTGTCAATCAATGGGGCCTTGAAGTTGTCAAGGAAGTTTGCTTCGATGATAGTCTCATTGAATGGGGAAATTCTTCTTCCCTAATTTTCTCCATATTTCCTTGTTGGCAAAGTTTAGCCAATGGCTCTATATGAGCTTTTAGCCAACAAATTTCATCTTCTCTAGAGTCGAACTGAGATAATTCATCCTTGAATAGTAAGTGGCATTATCCTCTTCCAGAGCATATTGAATTTGTTTCCGAAGAAGTAAAGGGTTAATAGTGGCTGGTTTTGTCTTGATTTATGGATTTTCTTAGATCTTGCCTTTCAGCTTAGTATCCGTTTTTAGGCCATTGTCACCATTCCCAACTTTAGGAGTGCCGTTATCATTCCCCAGCTGAATAGTCAGCACAATAGGTGAACGAAGGCGGTACACTCTGGACCGAGGTGGAGAGGATGGTCTTGGCGTAGTATATTAGGCCACGAATTTCTCTAGCCCTTCTATATGTTGGTTAATTTAGCTTGTGAAGGCATAAAGAACAACAAGGATTGGATTCTGGAGAACTTCACTTAGAGTTTGCGCCTCAATTGGGTTTTTTTGATATCATGAAAGTATTTTTCAAGATCTTTGAAGCTAGATGTCATTTTTCTTGAATAGTTAGAGTGGATGAATCAGTGGGGTTCATGGTGTATAAGGAAATTCAAGTTTCTTGGAAATCAAAAAAGGGAAACGGAGGCTCGGGCTCTCCTTCTAGCGTCAAAAATGCTGTTAAGATTTTTCATCTTACATCATTGAAACTGATAATGAAGTAATTATCGTACTAATTACCTTAATGGTTTTGAATTAGCAAAATTAAGTGGTATTAAATTTTCCGTTAAATAGTAATTATTTCGAAGGATGCTTACCTAATTAGATAGTTGCATTTTAATTGTTTGTTATATATTCCACTGATATTTAATTATAATACAAATAAGGTAAGATTCGGTACTAAAACTAAGCAGGTAAATAAAAAATTAAGGATGTAACGACCCAGGATTTCAATCATTGAATTTGGAATATTTAATTGATTTTACATATTGAAAGGTTGATTTTATAAGTTAAATAACTTGGATTTCAAATATAGCGATTTATTTGATAATTAGATTGTTAAATTTAATATTTAGAATTGTTTAAATTATTAAATCTTGAATTTAATATGAATGAGAATGATTTCCAAAGTTGATTTAAATTCCATTTGAATAGGAATAAAGATAGTAAACTTTTAATTTAGATGTAAAAGTGATTAATTTGGTTTTTATAATTATTCATTTTTAATTAACGTTTAAAAATAGCCTTCCAGGGTACTATCTCGGATTTTGATGAGACTAGTTCCATTAAACCCATAACAGTATATTATAATATGCCATCAAATTTCGTGACGATTGGATGTATCGTTTGGACGTGTGAGATCGAAACGTGTAGAAATTTATTTAAAGGAATCTAAATTAATATAACTCGATTTTGAAAAGTTAACTTCTGTGTATGATGGAATTGGCTCACGATATATATTACAATGTTAGGAATAAGAGTATAACATATGAATGCTAGGCAACAAGCTTCGTTTGGAGTTTGAAATTTTCTCGGATGAATAGTGTCGCGAAATTTTCCATATAAGGACTTGAAAATTTTATTTTTGCAATCAAAAACCCTAGCTTTCTATCAGCCGCCTCCTTTAAAATTTTAATGGTCAAAACTTAACCAACCTCTTCCATCGATTTCTCTCCATCCACGCACTTTTAACCTTCGACTACTACTAGAAAGATGGAGAGATCGACGAGCTCTATGCAATCATTGGCTGGATCGTCTAAGAATGGAGGCATAAGGAGGCCGTGTTAGTGCGACCTAAGGTTGGACATGGCGAGTGATTTTGGCAACCGAGTACGCCGTCGTTGGGGGCATAGGCGTGGCTCGTGATGGCAAAGACTATCGCGGCGTTGGATCGAGCTCCAGTGAAGCGGAGGAGGCGCGACGTTCGAAGAAAATTCGACGATGATGGTTTTTTTCACGGCTTAGAAAACATATACAAGGGAGAGAGAAGAGGGAAGTTAAGTAATTGAATTTTTAATTAATTAAGTTAATGATAATTCATAACCTTTTCGTACGAGGTCCAAATCGAACGCGACAAGTTGTATTGCATCCGTATCGACAAATACTACGCTACGAAATTAGATTAGATGGATTCGAAGCTAGTGGGTTAAAATTGAACGTCTGCCCGTTTTAATTCAAAATGGAATGTTTTGACGACTATTAAATCAATGTAAGTTAATCTCACCTTTTTGGCTAACCAGTAATATTTATAGTTGATAAAAATTATTGAATAATTGTTTGGATGATTTACTATATTTATTAGTTGATTTGGATATATTCCTACCCCTGGAGTGGATGTGACTCTATAACGTTCTCGTGTAAGAGCGGATGACCCATTATATACGCATCCCACCTCGAAGCGGTTGATTTATACTTTTATGATTATGTACTGTATGTGATGCATGGGGACAGGTTGGGGGATCCAATAGGATTCCTTATACTATTGATTTTTTTTCTCATATAATTTGATATATGATAAGCTGGATGCTATAATTGATGAGACAGACATGATTTTTCTTATTTAGTGCTTTAGTAGCACTTGGCCTGATATTTTGGTATTTTAGAATACCATTAAATAGTGATTGATTTTAAAAGGGGATTTCAAAGTAATTTTGGAAATTATATATGTTTTAAATATTTTTTCTTGAATTATTTGAAAAAGTAATTTATTTTAAAATCAAAGGTTTTAAAAAAACAAAATTGAAATATTTTGATATAAATATTTATTAACATTTTATATAAAGTGATATATATAGGCACATATATTATAATTTATTTATAAAGGTGAAATTTATAAATAAGATAATTTACAAAATTGATATTTTACAAAGAAAGTGAAGATTTGTAAAATCGTATTTTCGTTAGTATAAGTATGGATTTATAAATGGTATTTATAAATAAAAGGAAACTATTATCATTAGATAAACTAGGAGAAAAATAAATCAAATGGTGAATTTATCATATGATGTGGATTGATATTTTAGAAAATACTTGACTCTATTTTGGAAATTGAAAGTGAGGGTAAATTGGGACTGTTAAACGAAATTTTATAAATAGAAAGAAATTTATCAAAGAAAGTATACCTATAGGGGCAAGGTTAAAAATGCTTGAAATTATATTTTGAATGGGACTTTATGAATAAGTGAGATTTAGAAAGGAATGGAGATATAAATGGGGTTCATAAATAAAAGGATTTTATGAAAGGAAATTTCATAAGATAGAAGAGCTTTATAAATATGGAAACGATTATGTGGAAAGTTAAGTATGGATTTTTATCAAGGAATTATGATTACGTTTTAAAAGCTATTTATTTATATTAATATTGTTTTAAAGTTGTTATAAATATTTTAATATTTGAAAGGTTAATTTATTAGAATATTAAAATGGTTGGAAATCAAGTATGAATATTTATCAACATAGTTTTGGAGATTAATTATTTTTATTTATAAAAATGTTGAAGATAAAGTCGTTACTGTTTATTAAAATGTTTTGAAATTTATCAATTACTATTTTTAAGATGTTTAAAGTTAATACTTATTTATTTATAATGTTTATTATTATGTAATAGTGTTTTAAAGTAAATGTTTCAGCCCTTAGATCCTACCAGTGTCATCTATCCACATTGTCTGTTTGATGCACCTAGATTGCTAACTTGTTTTTGGCAGGAAGTTTTAGATGAAGGCAGGATCTCCTGAAATTGGAGCATAAATATTTGAAACCGTGGAGGGAGACTTCAAATTTGAATTAGCTTTGCATATAAGTCCTTATGAGGGGAACTATTTGCACTGCTCTTTATTTCCAGGGTAAGCTGTTTTTCCTTTATCATTTTGTTTTGATGAAGTAATGAGTTGTGCCTTTTTTATACTTTGAGTCAGACATTAGGATTTGTGAAGTTAGTCCATGCTGTCTGGAGCCTTTCACTTGTATGATACTTTGTCGAGATGGTTCTAGCTAAACTGCACTCCCACAATCTTCTATGTTTATTTCGACATTTGTATTGAGGATGAGTTGCCTTGTATGAGTTATAGTGCTAGTTTAACATCAGACTACTCCTGCTCTGGCTTGCTCCGGCCTGCTCTTAGCATAAGGATATGCAAGCAATTGTGATCGGACGCCTGCATCTTTGCTTTTCTCTAACTAGCGTAGATCTGTGGCAGAGTGAACTTTAGGTAACCTTCTGTGTAGCCCTTGGAATGCTTTGGTTCCTTGTGGTACTACTCAATGAGTACTCCATGACTGTAGGGACGATCTGTGCTTGAAGGAGTTAACAATGCATAAGTTGTTAGATTTAGTAATCGGACCTAATGGGTCCTTTGGACGCAGAGCAGTTTTGGTAACAACCTGTACCTTCACAAGTCTAAATTTCAACAAAAATTGATATCCAAGTCCATCAACGCACACATCATTGGTTTTGGTACCTACAAATAAGCATGGGCATTATCGGAGATTGATAGGAATCTAAACTCATACCAGAAACAATAATAGGATAAGAATACTGATTGTAACTACTACCTTGGAATTAATGGTATTCCTTAGATAGTAGATTTTCATATCAACATTGAGCATGAGAGAAAAGAAGACTACTCCAACAAATAAACATAACCAACTCCAGTGAACTGTTCCTCTAAATCTATAATTTGTGTTGTAATGAGGAGGAGGGTCAGAACAACGTTCTAGTGACTGGAAAATCTATCAACAGTCCATAACACAAATTTTGACCAGCTGGTTTCCATTTAATTGTTATGTCTATTAAGGTTAGCAATTCTAACCAAACCTTGCATTGTACGCACGATTACTAATCAACCCATTCCCAAGGTACAAAATACTAATGAAGCCTTATCAATCACCAAATACTTCCATATCCATTTGCCACTTAATAGTTCTAAATATGAAACGGGCTTCTAATATCACCATATAAAAGAGAAATAAGCAGAATCTGCCATTTAAGACCTCAATAGAGGTAGACCCCGTAATTTTTAACCTATTCAAGGTGGACTTCTAGCATCGTCATTTTTGGTCTGTTGGACTTAGCTATAGAGACTTTGGACTTAGCTATAGAGAGTTAATACCTTATTAATAAGGACTAGGCATGCCTCTAACCATTTAACACTTGTTTATAGGCAGGTCATTTCCATTTAATACCTAACCCCAAGGCGGACTCCTCATTGGTACTATCTAGCTGACATTTCTTGAAATCTCATTAGGCTACCTAGTACTTCTTTTATAGGAGAGAGGCAATTCCTAAATCAATCACTTAGTAACTTAAACCCGAACCAAACCCTTTCTGATATATCCATCATCACTCTTAATTATAAATATGGAATCTCATTAGGTTATTTCTTTCGGTAGGGAGGTGGGCATTGCAATAGCCGCTTAATACCTCAACACCAAAGTAAACTTTTTTGGAGGCATCCTTAATTATTTGGAATCTCACTAGGTAACTTAATACTCCCTTTTAGGAGAGAGGCGAACCAACAGCCACCTTAATACCTCAAACTAGAAGCGAACCCCTATGGAGATATCCCACAATCGCTCCTAATTTCAAATTTGGATCATTTAATACTTTCTAATTGGAAAAGAGGCGAGCCCTCAAACAACCACTAAATACCTCTAAACCCAAAGCAGGTCCTATCTCTCACAAAGTCATGGGTCCTTGGATTAGTGATATCTCACATCAGTAGTAAGTACACCCGACTGCTGGTAGCCTCAAAGTGAAGGGCAGTCTCCCGTCAAGTTACTCTACTGACCTTGCATCACTAACCTACTAAGTCAAATTAATTATCCTATGTCTTTACTTATACTATCTTAGGTTGATAATGAACTTAGCTTACTAATTCCCTTTTTATTTAAGGCAATAAGATTTACCTCAAATACTTCTCTACCCATAAATCCTCTTTAAATGCTTATAAATGTCAATTTGTCCATAAAATCCTAATGGACATTTCTTAATACATTTATGTGATCTAATTTCAAATTAGTAAGCTTTTTATATCTATTCCATTTTTATCCGTCCTTTTTATCCATTTGTCCCTATTAATTGTAACTTCTAACTCATTTCCATTAATTGCTCATTAATTGGAGTTACAATCTTTAACTAACATATTGTAACCTCTAATCTAATCTAATCCTATCCATTATTTCCCATTAATTACCATTAATTTGGGTTACAATCTTTTATTCCCTATTAATTATTGGCAATTCCTAATTTATTGCCCATTAATAGGAATTACTACATTTCTCAATTCTACCTATTCGCCCTAAATATAATAATAACTAACGAACGTTACGCATAAATAGCATCACGAATAAATGCTATTCTTATTTATTAACACAATAAATGCGTATAAGCTACATATAAAACTATCTATTTTTATCTAAATATATTATAAATATATTATAGTCATAAATATTTACCTAGAATATGCTTTCCATATTTAATTTGCTAGAATTAGATTACTTTGGAAGATTTTCCGCTATGATTTCCATAGATTGGTTTTAACACAAAGGGGAAAGATTGACTCCGTTTGAAATTACAAGGAATGTATAATTTCTTTTTAATTGGAATAAATAGTGTAAACTATGGAGAATAAACCTATACTTTGCATATATCTTTCCTTTTTGTTTGTGGGTATTTCTTATTAAATCAAATGTCGCCCTTACGAATGGGAAAAGGTGAAACAATTTATAAAAGTCGAACCGATGTTCTTCCCATAAATTAAATTATGGAAATTCTACAACACAGCACAAATTGGATAATAATCCAAAAATCATATTTTACACCCAAGTAAAGATCTAGAATAAAAATATACAACATTCAAATTCTAAAATCTTTATAACTGATTTCCAGATCTAGGTGTAAACATATTTCAAATTAGATCTAAGGCAAGAATATGTAGCAATAGTTTTTTACTCTTGTTTAAGCCTACAATTATTTAGGCACAAAAATCAAACATGTGCTAACAGAATAGATTTAAAATCCAAAACAATATATAAAATTTCTCACTTACCTTTTAAAAGCGATCCTAATCTCCAAATCTAAAGTAGAACCTTAAATTCAACTCCGAATTCTTTTTAATGCAAGAAATATGTATAAAAAAGGTATATACATACATTAGAATTATAAGAGGTTTGGGATTGGATGAGAAAATAGATACATACATATAAATTACATTAAATATGCGTATAGTTGATTCTCTTCTCTTCTCCTTTTTATAAGATTTCTCTTCTTCTCCAATTTATAAGAATATAGATATAAATATCTTATACTATTCAGCAAAATATGAGAAGAGAAGGAAGGGTTAGCCCTGAATTTATAGGCGTTAGAATCAGTCAGAACTATACGATTTAAATTATACAATCCGAGTCGTACATGGCCTAGGTTTACTAGAGCCATCCACATAAAACGGTCGACCGCCCCCTTCCTAGGAGTCGACAGCCCCTGGTCGACCGCTATAATATGAAGGTTTATCTGTGTGCCACAGATAATTAATTTAAAACGTTAATTAATTCTAATCGAATAATTTTCATTTTGAATTCGTTTTTCGTTTTCAACTTCTTCATTTGGATTCCGATCGTAAAACTTCAAATATGAAAATAGCTGAGAATTTCGTCACGAAGGCAATTGTGCAAGTTTCATGGTCAAATTTCATTGTTTGCACAAATTCCATTTTTGAAGTTAAATTAGTTAACTAACTAATTAAATAACTAACGCCAAATTACAGGATGTTATATTCTTCCCCCCTTAAATGGAATTTCGTCCTCGAAATTTCACAATGACTAAATCGTGGTTTTGGCTCCAAATTATCCTAAACTACAGAACCAATGAGTATACAACCAATTTTGCAACCAATGTGCATAAGTGCATAGTGTATGATTATATCAAGATATATAAAATATGTATGCAAAATTATTCTAAATCGGATCCCCCTATATGAATGCATATCTTTTGAAAACATTTTTGGAAACATGATGCAAGCAACCTATATATATATATATATGTATGTATGTATACACACTGGTAGTTCTATATGTATGCAGCTTTTTAAAATATCTTTTCAACCAAAATCCCCATACACCTATGAATAGAGGTATGAATCAACCAATTTTGTATCTAATTCCTACTATCCAAAAATCTATCGGGTCGAAAAATCGCTTTCTAAACTTTACTCCTATGCCGACAAAAGAAATTAGGTGGAGAATTTAACATTTTTACCACTCTATAATCTTCCTATCCCCGTCGTGCATTGGAAATTTCCTCACTGTCCTGGTCTTACACCAAATTTTCCACGTACAAAAAGCACAATGAGGCTTATTTCAAGCTCTAAAATGGAATTAAGTCTAAAAATAGACACATGCGCATCGTTGACAAGATATGGAAATAGAAATTCTAAAGTTAAAATAGCTTTTCCCTTATTATTGCTTGGATTTATCGCATCATCGATCCTAATGCACCGCAAAATCCGCCAATTCTAACTCTATATGTCTTCCTACGCTTAACATGTGGCTTTCAAAATCAAATATTTCACAAAAATCTTTCTCCTTTTTCAAATTTGTATGTAATCTGAAACATAAAATCCCAAAATATTTAGATGCACATTTACCCTTAAAATAAAATTTTGAACAAAAACTCTGAAAGTAATTTAAGAGTAAAAAATAACTAAAACACAAAACCTCTTCTTTTTTTTCAAAAGAGAAACTTTTCAAATCAAGAGAAACTTTTTGAACTATTTTCCTTCTCAAAAAATTTGATAAATGAAACCATAATTTCAACGTAGTCAGAAGTCGGTTGTGAGCTAAATGCATAAACCAAATTCTAAAATCCCACAACTAACCTTAACCCATAAATTTAACATTTTACATAAAGAAAAATGTCAGCACATTCATTACTCAAAAATTTAGATTTTAAGGAACATGAGCAATGACCCGTGGTACCAAAACAACTTTACCATATCCTTCGCTAAAATTTTCCTACTATACTAAACTTCCGGTCCTATATTGCATTTACTCTTAGTTAAATGACTTTATGAAATTGTCAGGTTTATACTGCTTCT
Organism: Allium fistulosum; assembly: GCA_030737815.1. Taxonomy (NCBI): domain Eukaryota; kingdom Viridiplantae; phylum Streptophyta; class Magnoliopsida; order Asparagales; family Amaryllidaceae; genus Allium; species Allium fistulosum. The sequence goes on from CM060907.1 coordinate 861,822,869, forward strand.
TCACTATACATATATAAGAGTGGTTTGCATTTCCAGAAACAATAACACAGTACATAAATAGGAACTCATAATATTATGTGTGCCTTTTACAAGAGACAATTAAAAGTTACAACCCAAAAAACCATAAAGAAAAAAATGCTGGAAGGGAAAAGACAACAGCACCATAAACCCTAAAATAATGCCTACAGACTACGATATGCCTTGCTCCGTAGCTTGAGCTGGATCCATTGTTGCGACCCTTAAATGATCATAGCATGGCAGCTATATACCTATTCTCATGACGTTGGCGCCGCTGGTGTTGCTGACGGCTTCAGAATTGTCATCTTCGTAATGAAGGATCCAATAATGGCAGAATGAACCTTTTACTAAACTTCCTCTACATGGAGGTTCACCCGTATTACATAAAGACAAGAGTGGATAGGAAATACAGAAAGTGACTATGGTGTACTAATCCTTGATCAATAAATTACATCATAATGTGTGGATCCAATTGACGGCGATGCCACCAATATTTGCATATGTGGTATTCCACGCTATAGGATAAATCTAATCGTAACTTCCAGTCTTAGGGATGACCTGTTGTCAAATGATTCACAGAATCAGAAGGGCAGTCAAACGTAGATTATCCATCTATGAACCATCGACATCCTAGGATATGATCTGTTGTAAAATCTTTGAGTCGATCACTTCAAAATCATCCAAGTCCATGACCTTTGCAAAGGCCTCTAAAATCTTAGCGAGATCATCATTAGTCAGCTCAATCAAGACCCCCTTCACCTCCGAACGAATCAAAATTTTGCCTCCATCAAAATTATATGCCAACAGGACCTCGAAAAGCTAGATGCAACACGGGTAACATTCCCGCTCAAAGGTCTCGAAGTAGAGGATTGGTGCAAATCCTACCATGACAAATAGCTCTTCCAGCCCAAAAGCGGCAAAACCTTCTGCTCATTTCGATCCAGCCAAGTGGCCTCTTGAGGTTGAGACCATAATGATGCAAGGAAAAATCGATAGTGCGGAAAGGTATTTTGGTCACTACAACAAAACAACCATATTACAACCTTACATTTACAACCAGCAAAAATTGACAGTTGTAATAGATATTTTTTAACAACTATTTTATTTCAGCTATTGTAATAGGTATTTTTTAACAACTGTCTTGTTTCAGCAGTTGTAATAAAGGCACTTTTAACAACTATATTTGTATAGCAGTTGTAATATATATTTATAACGACTGCTTTCAAATGTTGTAACAAATATTATATTTCATCAAATAGGGACTTTCCATTTCCCTCCTTTCGTTTCTTCGGCCGCCAAAACGTGAAAAAACAAACCTAAATCGCTCATGTTTTTGAAACCTAAACGCAAAAAAAAATCCAAACCAGCAAACTGATTTGTTTTCCCTCTTTGTAATAATTTAGTCACAGATCCAAAAAACCCTAGACCATCGTCGTTGTCGATCACAGGCCGCAACTATCGCTCCTAGATCGCTCGTGCTCGCAGCATGTACTCGCCTGTGCTATCACTCAAAAGGTTTGATCTTTTTCATTCTTTTTTAATCTATTGATTTTAATTTCATTTTTCTGGGTTATTTTTATTGATTGCATTTGGTTGCCGGAGACTCTATTAGTATTTTTATTTCTCTTTGCAGTTGTACTAGTAGGAGAATCAATCGATTCATTTGGAGAATTTGATGGTCTTTAACTGTTGAATGTTTTACATCAGGTAGAATTCAACTTCTTTTCTTTTTTCTTCGTTTTGTGTTATGTGTAGGTGCGTAATCATGGTGTAGAATATGCATGCTAGTAAATAATGCCTTGGTGATAATTTAAATAGAGATTGCAACTCCACCATGATGGTTGTAAATATATTTTAATATAAGACTAAATGTTGTTATTGCTCACTTAGACCTTCTTGTTTTATTATTTTGCTGTGACCTATCATTGAATATCAACCAATTGTTTGTCAACAATGTTGGCCATTTGCTTACTCAAATAAACAGAGAAGGAAAACACTAAAATTACCACAACTTTTGTGGTAGATCTATACTAACAGAAAGAAAGGTTATGTGGAGACCATGGGGATCCATGTGTTTTGTTCGGAACTTGTTCTTTCTTTGTGGTACTAAATCATGGTAAAAATTATGGTAAGTGTAGCAGAAGAAAAGCTGGGTTTTTAATGCAAAACGTTGCATTTGACAGTCATGATTTTGGTATTTTTCCTTGTGAAATTTGACATATGCAACCTTCTTTTTGTGTTTGCTATCAGGAGTGTTATACAGGAATATGTATGTATTCATATAGCAAAAGGGTTCAAAATTAAGGTTTTCATAAAAGTTTAGATACTGAGATTAAGATTGCATATGGTGCAACTCAGCAAGATCATATTGTTTGTGGAAACATGTGAATATTTTATGTATACTTCCAAACATTCAGTTATTATTTATGTGTGTGTGTGTGTTTAAATAAGTTTTTATTTTAATTATAAAGTCTATAGTGGTATTTTCTAAATGGGTTGGTTTTCCTGCTAATATAAGTCAAACTGATATGCTTTCATCAATCTTAGTTTTGTAGAAACAACCACTTGGAATACCAATTTTATTCAAGCTTATCCAGTCATGCGAATGAGATCCTCTCTCTCCCCATTTGATCTCCATTCTTTGTTTTTTATTAAATCAAACAAATTAACAATATTTACATTTTATTTGTTGAAGAGATTGGATGAGACATTGGACACAATTTTTTTGTAGACATGAAATCCCATCTAAGTCTTATGCATTATACTTCATGGTATTTTTAAATATTACATTATAATAGTTTTTTGTTTTTTTTGGAAATTATGTAGATGGTGACTGAACTAAGCTTTGTTTTATGAATTAGAACATTATAATAACAAAAAATCAGTATTACAAAGCAAAACATGAGAGGTGAAACATGTTGAGAAAAAATTGTAATGAACCAAATTGTTCTATATTCTCTAAATATTATGGATAATATTTTTATGATAAGTGCTTGGATGTTCTACTGCATGATTATGTCAATTCCCAAATTTTTATATATGTATCAATTTAATGCTTCTTGTCATTTCTTCCTATAAATCTTATATGGTAGAAGCTCAAATAGCTGCATGCTTTGAGGACCTCCTGATGCAGCTAAGCCCAGAGATGAAGTCCTAAGTCGTCCACGAGCTAAAACTAACACGGCAGATATAAGTCGTCTACGACTTAAGGGCAATGTTGTGAGTCGTCCACGAGTTAAAACTAACGAGGGAAATATAAGTCGTGACCGACTTAAGGAAACAGACATGAGTCGTATGAGACGTCTACGACTTAAGGAAGGTGAGGAGATAAGTCATCCACGACTCAAGGGAGAGGCTGGCATAAGTCGTCCAAGACTTAAGAAGAAGGATACAGGAGGAACAGCACAAGAGTTAAGTCGTCTACGACTTAAGAGAAGGGATGAGTCGCTGCCGAGTTACGACTTAAGATGAGTCGTCTGGTTTCCATAAGACGAGAATTGGGTTAAGTCGTTTGTTGTATAAGTCGTAACTCGTATCTGGGTAAATTGGCATATATGCTAAGTCGGAGGATATCTGAGTCAGAGCCGAGTTAAGGATTGTGTGTTGTAACGTGTTGTAGTGTTTCTTTGTTAATTGTTAAGTCGTCATCTGTTAACTCGTGTCAGTGATAAGTCGTTGTCTCATAAGTCGTATGTCGTCTGTATTCATAAGTCGTTCTGTTTGTTAAGTCGTTGAAGGCAAGTGTTGTAACTGTTGTGCCTTAAGTCGTCACCGAGTTAGGCTGAGTCGTAGGTCGTAAGTCGGTTGCCGACTTAGGAGTTAGTAAATTTTTGTTGTTTTTTTGTGTGAGTTGTAAAACGCCTATAAATAGGCTGGGTCTCTCATTTGTAAAAGGTTGTTGAATACTGAATAAAATTCTCTTTTGTTAGCTTTGTGCTTTCATTCAAATTGGTAGTTGAGTGTAATCTCCTATCTCCTCTTTCGGTTAATCGAGTGCGCTCGATTCAACGATTGTAGAAGCCGATTCGCGGAATCAAGTGCGCTTGATCAACGCTTGAAGAATTGAAGATCTTAGAACCCGGTATCATGCACGATCAACGAGTTCGAGATAGCTAGAGTTCGGTATCTTCGGATCAACGAATTCGGGCATTTCAGTATCCATTAATCCATCGACTGCTACTTTCATCGATTGAAGATTGTTTTGAATTATCCGCTGTGTCAGTTTTGGTATCGGAGCTTGTTCTAACCAATCATAGTTAGATCGAGACTTGGAGCCTAATCATTGTCGAAATTTGAAGTTATCAATCACGGCCGAGAGTTTGAAGAAGTGGGTCGTGCGTACTTTTAAAGTTTGAAGTTTGGATTTGTGATTTGGAGAAGTTGTGTTCATCATGTTCATCGTAAAGTTGCAACAAAGTGGAAGTTTTCGATCCGTTTCATTTTGGATCAAAGTTCGAAAAGTGTTTGAAATTTGAAGTGTTGAAAATTTGTGAAGATTTCAATCATGCCACCAAGGAGAGCCAATCGACATCAAAACGTAGAAGCTTTGTATCGAAGAGAAGAAGCTGATGAGATGGAGCAAAGAATCAATGAAAATTTTAGTGAAAAGCTTAACGAAGGGATTGGTCGATTAGAGAAGCTTATGATGGAGATGAATCAAAATCGGAGAAGGGTTTCACCTGAATCTAACCATGGGGGAAGTAGAGTCTCACCGCATTCTAATCGAGACAGAAGTGTTGAAAATGATCAAGGGCGTGGGAGGAACGTGAATGATCGTGAACGGAGGAATGTAGATAGAAGGGATGATGGTGGTCGACGTGAAGGGAGTAGAGATGTGGGTGGACGAGATAGACAACGATATACATCTGATTTTGAAGAGGAATATGATGGTGGTAGTGTTCGAGGACAAGGACGAGGACAAGTGAAATGACCCACTTAAAAATTTTTTTTTTTAAAACATTCAGTGGCCATTTAATCAAGAAAAATATTTAATTCAATTTTTCTTCTATCCAGGACCTTTCTGCCAATAAATATTGGTTTAATCATTTTGTCTTGAACTTATATATATGAAGATATATAAGTCATCTTCTACCTCAATCAGAGTATAGAAATTTTGAAGGTAGAAACCTGTTTGAGTATTGCTTAAAGAAATACTCTCTACATAGCAATGGTGTTCTTTTCAAAACTAGGTTTTTTTTTAATTACTTGGGTTAATGCATTACTATTAATTTTATATCTCAAGGCTCCTTATTTTACATAAATTCCTCTGATTTTCTTACTGGGTAACTGAGCTTTTACTAGTGCAGGTGTGTGTGCATGTTTCTGTGCATGTTTGTTCAAACTCAGGCTATAATAAAGTGGATCCTAAGTGAACACAAGCAACATCTAGGCGTAATGGAAACGCGCCTAACTTATACATGAGAGGTCACAAGTTCGAGTGTCATGCTGGTCAGTTCAACCCAATTTTTTTGTTTTTTTTTCTCTTTTTATTTTTTCTCCTGTGAGTAAAACTGTCTGAACCTACCCTATACTTGGCTATGAAACAGATCTAAAAACTTAATTAAACACACTTGGGTGCTGACTTAACCCAGGCTCAAGAAAATGGCTATGTTAGCCTTATTCTGGTTTGGCACTACTCTGATACAAAGTATCTGCTATATCATTTTCTTTTCAAAGCAACTCAAACCCTTTTATCAGATTTTTATTTTTGACTTGAACAAGGATTTTCATATGCCAGATCTTTTGATATATATACAAACCACAAATTCTTTCAATCTCAGATTTTCTACCATTTTAGTCTAACTGTTCTTAAAGCTTGAAATTCATTTTCTTAGCAAAGCATTCTAACACAACAAAGCACATAGTTCAACTGATATATGTAAGTTCAACACTACAAACAGTAAATAACAATACATTGGTTTTTCTAAGCAACTTAAACAAATATCTTAACATAGTTCAACATGAATATCTAATTTAGCTTCAGCAAGGTCTTTAAAAACATAGCATCCAAAATCTTAAGCAGTTTAACATCCAAAGCCTGATCAAAGCAATTCCTATTTCCCTGCAAAATCACCATGAACTGCCTCATATGAACATGAGACACCCAATGGTGCATAAACACAAAAGGGTCAGACTATTTGTCTGGTGTGAATAATCTAACTGAAAACTTGATTTATTTCAATTCTATTTATATTCCAGTACTTTGCAAGAATAGGAAATTCAATGTCTTCTGTGTGCATGTTTTTGTGAAGCATGTGCATTCATATTAGTGCCAAACAGATTATATATGATCACAATGATTTAGTTCATAGAAAACAACCACAAGATTCAACAATAAGCACCAAAACAACCAAATGCAAACATCAATTCAGTTATCATCTCCTTTTCAACTTTACTGGCCATCAGGGATTTTTGCCCAGACCTCTCCTGAATCTATTCCTAGAATTCATTATCAAATATAACAGGGTCTTTAGCTACTTTCTTCTTTTTAAACACACACTGCCTGGGACCTTTCTCTGTTAACCCAGCACACTCAGGCCCCTGGGTATAAATATACCATGTGTGAACTTGCAATATTCCCATTGCCAAGCTATACTTTGGTAGCCCTAAGATCCCAAGTCCTTAGTTAAATTACTAAGTGTTTTAATATTTTTCATAGCAGTGCTAATCCCTTCGGCATCTCACTTCTTAATCAGGGAAACATAAATGATGGAAGCAACATATATTCATCCAGAGTTTGGTAAGTTAAATTCTCAGAAGCAACCATTTTATCATAAAAGAGTGAGGTGACTTCTTAGCACATTATTTTGCCTATGGGTTTCACTGGATCAAGATGTAAGCATATGGTCCTGAGTAATTTGCCAGATATATATATATATATTCTTCCTTACCTCTGGTTCAATCAGATTCATGATCTGGCTAAACCACAAGTATATTTGATTTGGGCATTTTATAAAACATAGAAGCTCAGCACATGTACAACATTGCACTTCTACATTTTCTTTTGTTTTAATTAATATGAGACATAAGCAACAACCCAATGTCACAGCCCATATTTCTTTCTACCTTCAGACCATATACCCACTACTTGAATCCGGGGATTTTACAAACAACTTACAAAGAAAACTTATAAAAGAAAACACCCAATCTCAAAGTTAACCCATATCTCAGACAAACATTTTAGTTCATGAATCCATGACTCTTATTTTTCTGGGTAAATCAGATAGAGGTTTTACCCTTAAACAAATCATTAACAAGCCAAAGTCATCCAATCATAAAACATAACTTGTAAAAGAAAATTAGTTCAAACTGGCTGCCTCAATATTCAGGTCTTAATGCCTAAGTTTTCAGTGAGATTACTCACCCTTAATCCCTTTTTCTAAGCTTTTCCTTCCTTTGATCTTCTGCCTTCTTCCTACTCTAATGACTGGTGTTCCTCATTTTCTTTTCTAACTTTTGTTATATATTTTTGTATATTTTTCTTTTTAAGAGGTAGAGCAATCCTAAAACCTTACCACACCAGGTCTTCTTATATAAACTCTGGCTGCTACTAGGGTTTAAGGAAATTACCAAATGCCAATTTTACCCTACCAACTATGATCTGCCTCTTATTCTAACATTTTAGAGAAAATGGGTAAATAGTCTTGGTATATTTTCAGAAAATATACCTCATTGTCCCGGTCATGTTATTTGCATGATTTCTGTTTTTTTTTTAAAGTAAAAAGGAATTGCTAAAAATGGATAAAGTGTTTGTCCAAGAGCTCATACCATTTTCATGAAAATGTTAATTTTTTTTCTTTTTATTTCTGCAAGTATTATTTAGTGCACATGTATAATACATGTATGCCTACCCTGGCCTAAGTCTTTTTTTTTTCAAGGCTTGATGATTTCTGCCTACATGTATACATACTTGTAATTCATATATCCTATTATTTCTATTGATTGTTGCTTATTTTATCACACAGAAAACTGTGTGCATGTTTGTGCACTGCCTTGTGCACATGTACAAGTTCTATGCTTCTGCGATCAGTCTCCTATCCCTATCTTTTCAATGCAATTTCAACAATTACAAACTAAATTAAATCATGAAATTACTCACAAAAATCAGGGTTATCACATATACCCCTCCTTTTAGGAATTGTGTCCCACAATTCTTTCATACTTTAACTTAAGTATCATCTCTTCAAAAAAAATGAATTTTTCTGACTTCAAAACCATTTTTAAACCAATCACCTATTAAGCACTATGCCTATCAACACAGGATAAAAAAAAATCACAATGCACATCCAACCAACACATTCATTAGTATGTACATATATATATAGATTTACCTTTTCTTCAATCAAACAGCTGGGGATAATCATTTCTGATTTTATCCTCCACTTCCCATGTGCAATCATTTGGGTCTAGACTCCATTGTACTTTTACTAATTTAATTTCTTTGTTTCTCAATTTCTTAGTTTCTCTAGAAACTATGCCCACTGGTTCCTTTTCATAGATCATTCTAGGATCAATCTGCACATCTTTAGAGGATTCTAATATTGCTTCCTTATCATGAACCCATCTTCTTAGTTGAGACACATGAAAGACATCATGCATTGCTCTCATTTCTTCTGGCAATTCTAATTTATAGGCTACTGTCCCTATTCTTTCTAGAATTTTATATGGTCCTATATATCTAGGAGTCAACTTTCCTTGTTTTCCAAACCTTAGAACATTTTTCATGGGTGATATCTTGATGAACACATAATCCCCAACATCATATTGTACTGCTTTCCTCCTTTGATCTGCATATTTCTTTTGCCTATCTTGGGCAGAGGCAATTCTTTTTCTGATCAAGGCTATCTTTTCAGAAGTCTCCTTCACATTTTCTGGTCCTAAGACCACTTTTTCTCCAGACTCATGCCAACTTGAAGGTGATAAACATGGCCTTCCATAGAGAGCTTCAAAGGGGGCCATGCCTATACTACTGTGATGGGTGTTATTGTATGCAAACTCAGTTAGATATATGTAATCTTCCCAGCTTCCTCCCCAATCCAATACACATGCTCTCAACATGTCTTCAAGCAATTTGTTCACAATTTCTGTTTGACCATCAGATTGAGGATGGTATGCTGTACTCAAGCATAAGTCAGTTCCCATTGCCTTGTGAAAACTCTGCCAAAATTTTGAAGTGAAGATGGTATCTCTATCACTCACTATAGTCTTTGGTATACCATGCAGTCTGACTACTTCTTTAATAAACAACTGGGCTAGGGTATTAGCATTTCTTTCTGACCTTACTGGTATAAAGTGGGCTGACTTGGTTAACCTATCAACTATTACCCAAATACTATCATTTCCCCTCCTAGTTCTAGGCAAACCATCAATAAAATCCATTGATATGTCTTCCCATTTCCACTGTGGTATTTGTAAAGGTTGAAGCATTCCTGAGGGTTTTTGATACTCAGCCTTCACCTGCTGGCAAACCATACATTTTGATACATAGGTTGCCACTGCACTCTTCATACCACTCCACCAATAATCTCTCTTGAGGTTGTGATACATTCTTGTGCTTCCTGGGTGTATAGTATATTTACTTTTGTGGTAAGCATCCAAAATTTCTTGCTTCAACTCATCCATTGCTGGAACACATATCCTTTCTCCTTTCTTCAGATGGCCCTGATCATCCAACTGAAAACCTTCTACTGTCTCACCATTTAATATTTGTGTCTTCTTTCCAAATAAAAATGGATCTTGGTTTTGTAGCATTGCAACTTTATTTTTCAATTCTGATCCCAGAGTAATAAAACTTAATTTTCCCATTTCTACCTTCCCACTGCATAAGCTCATGTTTTCTATGTTATCACTTTTTATCTCTGAATCAATTAAAAATGATAAAGTGTTAAACTCTTCTATCATTAATCTAGCCACTTTAGCATGTTGTCTACTTAGGGCATCTGCTAACTTATTAGCCTTACCTGGTGTGTATAATATTTCAAAATCATATGAGGCTAAGAGTTCAATCCATCTTTGCTGCCTCATGTTTAATTCTTTTTGTGAAAACAAATATTTGAGGGATTTATGGTCTGTATATACTTCAAATTTTGCCCCTAACAAGTAGTGTCTCCATAGCTTAAGGGCATACACTATAGCAGCCAATTCAAGGTCATGAGTAGCATACCTTACTTCACTTGATTTCAACTGCCTAGAAGCATAAGCTATTACCTGATGTTGTTGCATCAATACTGCTCCAAGCCCTTGTCCACTTGCATCAGTATACACCACCAAGTTTTCATTTCCCTCAGGTACTTTAAGAATTGGAGCTTGTACCAGTGCCTCTTTTAATTTCCCAAAGGCATTTTCACATTCCTCAGTCCAATTGAACACTTGATTCTTCCTAGTCAATCTGGTTAATGGAATTGAGATTTTTGCAAAGTCTTTTATAAATCTTCTATAGTAACCAGCCATTCCCATGAATGATCTGACTTCAGTGACATTAGTAGGCCTTTTCCAAGCTTGCACTGCAATGACTTTATTGGAATCTACAGCTATTCCTTTTTCTGATATAACATGGCCTAGAAAGTTCACTTCATTCTGCCAAAAAGTGCATTTTGAAAACTTTGCTTTCAAGTCTTCCTGTCTCAATTTCTCAAATACCAAATGCAAATGGTTTTCATGCTCTCTAACTGACTTAGAATAAATTAGTATATCATCAATAAATATTAATACAAACTTATCCAAGTATTCTCTGAAAATCCTATTCATCAAATCAACAAAATAGGAAGGAGCATTTGTTAAGCCAAATGGCATCACCAAAAATTCATAAAGTCCATATCTAGTGTTAAAGGCTGTATATTTTACACTTTCCTCTTCTACTTTCATCTGATGAAAGCCTGAAGCTAAATCAAGTCTAGAAAATATTTTTGCACCACTCAATTGATCAAAGAGATCATCAATTCTTGGTAAGGGGTATTTATTTTTAATTGTGACTTTATTTAATTCTCTATAGTCAATACATAATCTCAGGGATCCATCATGTTTCTTAACAAAGACTACTGGTGCTCCCCATGATGAGCTACTGGGTCTAATAAAACCTTTTTCTTCTAGTTCAACTAATTGCTTTTTCAACTCTATCAATTCCTTAGGCCCCATTCTGGTTGGTCTTTTAACCACTGGGCTAGCTCCTGGAATTATTCTAATTGAAAATTCAACTGGCCTGTGATTAGGAACTCCTCTTACTTCCCCAAACACATCATCATATTGATTAACTATGGGAATCTCTTCTAATGCAGGCATGGGTTTTTCATTTGACAATGCAGAAAGGTTGGCTATACTTCTATTTTTGTTTGCCTCACAAAGAACAGTTATTCTTTGTCCATTAGAAGCCTTCAATGATATAGTGGATGTCTCCATATTTATGATAGCTTTATATCTACTCAATCAATCAACTCCTAAAATAATTCCTATGTCTAGATATTGCAACACATATAGGTTTGACTCAAACACATGTCCTCCTATATTTAATCCCAGTTGCATGCACATCATACCCATAACACATGAACTACCTATAGGGCTTCTAATTAGCAGTGGTTTATCAACAATCATACAATTCAATTTTAATTGTTGTGCAATATCATGAGAGATCAATGAGTGTGTAGCCCCAGTGTCATATACTACTGTTAAAGGTATTGAATGGATAAGCAAAGTACCTTCAACTTGACCATGCTTTTCAACATTTGATCCCTCAGCTGCCTTGCCTTTCCCTTCCAAAGCCCCTATTTTTCCTTGCTTAAAATCTGGGCAGTTCCTTTTTATGTGACCTTCCTTCCCACAATGGTGACAATTGAAGGATGCTGGTCTAGGATTGGTGCACCTATTTTTCATGTGCCCCTCTTGTCCACAGTTGTAACAAGTGATCCTCTTCTTAACTTCAGCAGTTCTAGCTTCTTCTGGTTTCTTGGTGGAAGTCATGTCTGTTTTCTTTTTATCATAAGGGTGGAATTTACCCTTTCCCTTCTTGTTCTGATTATTTTTGAATGCTCTGAAATTTTCTCTAGCTTTATCATGTTGTTCAATGCTCAGAGTCAAATCCAAAACTTGATCAAAAGTTTTATCCTTATATGGTAGCATGGCTCTACTAAGGCTAGAGTTCAACCCTTGGATATATCTGCCATTCTTAGCTTCCTCAGTAGTGATGAGCACTGCACCATACTTTGCCAATGATTCAAACTTCTGAGTGTACTCAGTGACACTCATAGTCCCTTGCCTCAATTTGATGAATTCCTCCAGTAAAGATTCCTTAGCTGATGCAGGGATAAATCTGCCTTCCAACATTGCTTTAAACTGATCCCATGTCACTTCTCCTTCAGGTCTTCCAGCTATGATAACTTCCCACCAATCCAAGGCTGCTCCTCTCAATTGCCTGGATGCAATTTGCCTCTTCCTTTGGTCTTCAACTTGCATGTCTGCAAAGATTCTTTCCAGAATTCTAAGCCAATTTTGAACCCCCATAACTCCTTCTGTGCCATCAAAGGTTTTGCCTCCAAGATTAGTAAAAGTCTTGAGTAGTTTGGAAAGTTCCTCATGTGGATTTTCCTGCCTGTTGCCTACTCCATCTCTTATGGCCCTCATGAATTCTTGCACATTCACCATGGGTGGTTCACTTGTTCCTACATTTTGATGTCTGGGTCCTACCATAGCTCTATGGATATAACACTTAGGTTAGTCTGTTTTGCCTAATGCTCTATAGATTAATTAATTTTAATTTATCACTTATTCTGTCATAATAGATATCAATAGTGTAAATATATATAAAAACAAAACATCTAAAGCAGTAAATACTTCTATACATCCAATGCAAACAAATTCATACAAAATTTTTTTGCTATGTTATTTAACAACCTCGCTCTGATACCAAATGAAATGACCCACTTAAATTTTTTTTTTTTTTAAAACATTCAGTGGCCATTTAATCAAGAAAAATATTTAATTCAATTTTTCTTCTATCCAGGACCTTTCTGCCAATAAATATTGGTTTAATCATTTTGTCTTGAACTTATATATATGAAGATATATAAGTCATCTTCTACCTCAATCAGAGTATAGAAATTTTGAAGGTAGAAACCTGTTTGAGTATTGCTTAAAGAAATACTCTCTACATAGCAATGGTGTTCTTTTCAAAACTAGGTTTTTTTTTAATTACTTGGGTTAATGCATTACTATTAATTTTATATCTCAAGGCTCCTTATTTTACATAAATTCCTCTGATTTTCTTACTGGGTAACTGAGCTTTTACTAGTGCAGGTGTGTGTGCATGTTTCTGTGCATGTTTGTTCAAACTCAGGCTATAATAAAGTGGATCCTAAGTGAACACAAGCAACATCTAGGCGTAATGGAAACGCGCCTAACTTATACATGAGAGGTCACAAGTTCGAGTGTCATGCTGGTCAGTTCAACCCAATTTTTTTGTTTTTTTTTCTCTTTTTATTTTTTCTCCTGTGAGTAAAACTGTCTGAACCTACCCTATACTTGGCTATGAAACAGATCTAAAAACTTAATTAAACACACTTGGGTGCTGACTTAACCCAGGCTCAAGAAAATGGCTATGTTAGCCTTATTCTGGTTTGGCACTACTCTGATACAAAGTATCTGCTATATCATTTTCTTTTCAAAGCAACTCAAACCCTTTTATCAGATTTTTATTTTTGACTTGAACAAGGATTTTCATATGCCAGATCTTTTGATATATATACAAACCACAAATTCTTTCAATCTCAGATTTTCTACCATTTTAGTCTAACTGTTCTTAAAGCTTGAAATTCATTTTCTTAGCAAAGCATTCTAACACAACAAAGCACATAGTTCAACTGATATATGTAAGTTCAACACTACAAACAGTAAATAACAATACATTGGTTTTTCTAAGCAACTTAAACAAATATCTTAACATAGTTCAACATGAATATCTAATTTAGCTTCAGCAAGGTCTTTAAAAACATAGCATCCAAAATCTTAAGCAGTTTAACATCCAAAGCCTGATCAAAGCAATTCCTATTTCCCTGCAAAATCACCATGAACTGCCTCATATGAACATGAGACACCCAATGGTGCATAAACACAAAAGGGTCAGACTATTTGTCTGGTGTGAATAATCTAACTGAAAACTTGATTTATTTCAATTCTATTTATATTCCAGTACTTTGCAAGAATAGGAAATTCAATGTCTTCTGTGTGCATGTTTTTGTGAAGCATGTGCATTCATATTAGTGCCAAACAGATTATATATGATCACAATGATTTAGTTCATAGAAAACAACCACAAGATTCACCAATAAGCACCAAAACAACCAAATGCAAACATCAATTCAGTTATCATCTCCTTTTCAACTTTACTGGCCATCAGGGATTTTTGCCCAGACCTCTCCTGAATCTATTCCTAGAATTCATTATCAAATATAACAGGGTCTTTAGCTACTTTCTTCTTTTTAAACACACACTGCCTGGGACCTTTCTCTGTTAACCCAGCACACTCAGGCCCCTGGGTATAAATATACCATGTGTGAACTTGCAATATTCCCATTGCCAAGCTATACTTTGGTAGCCCTAAGATCCCAAGTCCTTAGTTAAATTACTAAGTGTTTTAATATTTTTCATAGCAGTGCTAATCCCTTTTGCATCTCACTTCTTAATCAGGGAAACATAAATGATGGAAGCAACATATATTCATCCAGAGTTTGGTAAGTTAAATTCTCAGAAGCAACCATTTTATCATAAAAGAGTGAGGTGACTTCTTAGCACATTATTTTGCCTATGGGTTTCACTGGATCAAGATGTAAGCATATGGTCCTGAGTAATTTTCCAGATATATATATATATATTCTTCCTTACCTCTGGTTCAATCAGATTCATGATCTGGCTAAACCACAAGTATATTTGATTTGGGTATTTTATAAAACATAGAAGCTCAGCACATGTACAACATTGCACTTCTACATTTTCTTTTGTTTTAATTAATATGAGACATAAGCAACAACCCAATGTCACAGCCCATATTTCTTTCTACCTTCAGACCATATACCCACTACTTGAATCCGGGGATTTTACAAACAACTTACAAAGAAAACTTATAAAAGAAAACACCCAATCTCAAAGTTAACCCATATCTCAGACAAACATTTTAGTTCATGAATCCATGACTCTTATTTTTTTGGGTAAATCAGATAGAGGTTTTACCCTTAAACAAATCATTAACAAGCCAAAGTCATCCAATCATAAAACATAACTTGTAAAAGAAAATTAGTTCAAACTGGCTGCCTCAATATTCAGGTCTTAATGCCTAAGTTTTCAGTGAGATTACTCACCCTTAATCCCTTTTTCTAAGCTTTTCCTTCCTTTGATCTTCTGCCTTCTTCCTACTCTAATGACTGGTGTTCCTCATTTTCTTTTCTAACTTTTGTTATATATTTTTGTATATTTTTCTTTTTAAGAGGTAGAGCAATCCTAAAACCTTACCACACCAGGTCTTCTTATATAAACTCTGGCTGCTACTAGGGTTTAAGGAAATTACCAAATGCCAATTTTACCCTACCAACTATGATCTGCCTCTTATTCTAACATTTTAGAGAAAATGGGTAAATAGTCCTGGTATATTTTCAGAAAATATACCTCATTGTCCCGGTCATGTTATTTGCATGATTTCTGTTTTTTTTTAAAGTAAAAAGGAATTGCTAAAAATGGATAAAGTGTTTGTCCAAGAGCTCATACCATTTTCATGCAAATGTTAATTTTTTTTTCTTTTTATTTCTGCAAGTATTATTTAGTGCACATGTATAATACATGTATGCCTACCCTGGCCTAAGTCTTTTTTTTTCAAGGCTTGATGATTTCTGCCTACATGTATACATACTTGTAATTCATATATCCTATTATTTCTATTGATTGTTGCTTATTTTATCACACAGAAAACTGTGTGCATGTTTGTGCACTGCCTTGTGCACATGTACAAGTTCTATGCTTCTGCGATCAGTCTCCTATCCCTATCTTTTCAATGCAATTTCAACAATTACAAACTAAATTAAATCATGAAATTACTCACAAAAATCAGGGTTATCACAACAAGGGAGAAATTACTCTGAGTATGATCACAAGTGGGAGTCGGGGATGAAAACGGAAATTCCTGAATTCAAAGGTGGTATGCAAGCGGAGGAGTTTCTAGATTGGATGGCTAATGTAGAGGAGATTTTTGACTTCAAGGAAGTTCCAGAACATCGTCGGGTGAAGTTGGTTGCTACATGGTTGAGGGGTAGAGCTTTGGCGTGGTGGCAGCAAACCAAGCTTACACGTGAACGGATGGGAAAGTCAAAAGTTGAATCTTGGGAGAAGATGAAGAAATTGATGAAAGCAACGTTCTTACCTTACAATTATCAATCTTTGATGTATCAACGTTTGCAAAATTTGAGGCAGGACATGAACACTGTTAATGATTATGCGGACGAGTTTTATCAGCTTATTGCAAGGAATGATATTATGGAAATAGAAGAGCAACTGACATCTAGATTTATTGGGGGATTGAGAATGCAAATCCAGGATATGGTTAATATGTTCGATCCACGATCTGTAGCGGAAGCACATCAGAAAGCGTTGGCTTGGGAGAAGCAGGGTAGACGAGGAGGAGGTGTGTTTACAAATTCCAACAATCCAGTGAAGGGAGTTAGTGGGAGTTCTAATGTTTCAAAAGCTGTTGCGAAACCAGTTGTGAATGAGGTTGGGAAGGCGAAAGTCAATAATGGTTTCAAATGTTACAATTGCCAAGAATTGGGTCATAAAAGCAATGAGTGTCCGAAGCCGAAGAAACGAACTATGATTGCTGAAGTTGAGGATGAGGATGTTGATGGAAATTGTTCAAGTCCAGTTGAGGAGGATGAGCAGGATATTGCGTCAGGAGATGAAGGTTGTAATCTAATGTTGAGGAGATCATGTTTGACACCGAAGCAGGAGGAAGCTAGTTGGTTGAGGAGTAATATCTTTCAGTCGACATGTACTATTCTGGGGAAGGTGTGTAAATTCGTGATTGACGCAGGAAGCTGTGACAATATCGTTTCAACCGAGGCTGTGACAAAGTTGAAGTTAAAGACAGAGAAGCATCCTAATCCATACAAGTTAGCATGGTTGAGAAAAGGAGGAGAAGTGAAAGTGGATAGACGAGTTCAAGTTCCATTCTCTATTGGGAAGAAATACAAAGATGAAATCTGGTGCGATGTAGTAGAGATGGATGTATGCCACTTGCTTTTGGGAAGACCATGGCAGTATGATCGAACAGTACAACATGACGGTCGGACCAATAGCTACAGTTTTATGTTTAAAGGCACGAAAATTATCCTAGTTCCAAAGAAGAGATCACAAGGAGAAAGTAAGTCAGAAGAGATTGAAGAGCTAAAAACTTTATTATCTTTGAAGGAGTTTGTTAAGGAGGTTGAGAAAGAGCCTGAAGTATTCATGTTGATTGGACGAGAGAGTCAAGAAGTGGTGGAAGTACCTGAAGAAGTAAAACCAGTACTCGAAGAGTTTGACGATGTATTTCCAGAAGAGTTGCCAACGGAGTTACCACCGTTGAGGGACATTCAACATCAAATCGATCTTGTTCCAGGAGCTGTGTTACCTCACAGACCACACTACAGAATGAGTCCGAAGGAACATGAAGAGTTGCGGAGGCAGGTAGAGGAATTGCTTGAACAGGGGCGTGTGCAGGAGAGTCTGAGTCCTTGTGCTGTACCAGATTTATTGGTACCCAAAAAGGATGGGACATGGACGATGTGCACAGATAGTAGAGCATTGAATAAGATCACAGTCAGATACAGATTTCCTATGCCGAGACTTGATGATTTATTGGATCAAATCAGTGGGTCCGTAATCTTTTCTAAGATTGACTTGAAGAGCGGTTATCATCAGATCCGCATTAGACCAGGAGATGAATGGAAGACAGCATTCAAGACGAGGGAAGGATTGTATGAATGGCTGGTAATGCCGTTTGGTCTATCGAATGCACCAAGTACGTTCATGAGGGTGATGAATCAGATTTTCAGGCCATACATTGGGAAATTTGTTGTGGTTTACTTTGATGATATTCTGATCTACAGTGCTAGTACAGAAGAGCATGTTCAGCATTTGAAGAAAGTGTTAATTATTCTTCGTAAAGAACAATTCTATGCTGCTACAAAGAAGTGTGTCTTTATGGCAAGGAGTGTTTTATTTTTGGGTTATGTTGTGTCGGAAGAAGGAATACAGGTTGACCAAAGTGAAATCGAAGCTATCAGAGATTGGCCGCAGCCCAAGACGATAACGGAAGTTCGTAGTTTTCACGGGTTGGCTTCATTTTATCGAAGGTTTATTCCACACTTTAGTAGTGTGATGGCGCCTGTGACTGATTGTATGAAGGGTAAACAGTTTACATGGACGGAGGAAGCAGGAGTTGCTTTTGAACGAATCAAGGAGTTGTTGACGACAGCACCAATTCTAGCATTGCCTGATTTTCAATTGTTGTTTGAATTACATACTGATGCGTCGAAGGTTGGGATTGGAGGAGTGCTGAGTCAGAAGGGACGTCCAATTGCATACTTTAGCGAGAAGTTGTCAGGAGCAAAGATGCGATACAGTACATATGATGTGGAATTTTATGCTGTTGTGCAAGCTATCAAACACTGGAGACATTATCTATTTCAGAAAGAGTTTGTTCTGTATACAGATCATGAAGCATTGAAGCATTTGCAAGGGCAAGATAAAATTTCAGCAAGACATGCATCGAGGATTGCATATCTGCAACAATTTACTTTCGTTGTTAAACACAAGTCAGGGGTGATGAATCGAGTGGCTGATGCTTTAAGTAGGAGGAGTCATTTGTTGACGACAATGAAAGTTGAGGTGACGGGGTTTGAATTATTGCCGGAGCAGATTGCAGAAGACTCTTATTTTAAGAAATTTGTTGAAAGGGACAACGAAGGGAAGACTAATGAGTTTATGATGGTTGATGGTTTTGTTTTTAAAGGGAATCGACTGTGCATACCGGAGGGTAGTCTGAGAATGAAGATTATCAAGGAGTTACACGAAGAGGGACATGTTGGGAGAGACCGTACCTTACAGTTGATTTCACAGTCTTACTTTTGGCCAACGATGAGGAAAGAAGTAGAGAGGTTTGTGGAGCGTTGTCATATTTGTCAAGTTTCGAAAGGAACTGCGACTAATGCGGGTTTATATATGCCGTTACCCGTGCCTGTAAAACCATGGGTAGATATCAGTATGGATTTTGTTTTGGGTTTGCCTAGAACTCAAAAGGGGAATGATTCTATATTCATCGTGGTGGACAGATTTTCGAAAATGGCACATTTTATTGCTTGTAAGAAGACGGCGAATGCTGTTCATGTGGCTCAATTGTTTTTCAGGGAGATCTATCGACTTCATGGATTGCCAGAATCTATTGTGTCGGATAGAGATACTCGATTTCTGGGTCACTTTTGGTTGAGTTTGTGGAAAATGGTGGGGACGAAGCTGAAATTTAGTAGTGCTTATCATCCGCAAACGGACGGACAGACTGAGGTAGTTAACAGATCATTGGGAAACTTGTTGAGATGTCTTATGCAAGACAATCTGAAGAGTTGGGATATGAAATTATGCCAAGCAGAATTTGCTCATAATCATGCAGTGAATCGTAGTACAGGGTTCAGTCCATTCCAGATTGTTTATTCGAGCTTACTGAAGGGACCGTTGGATTTAACGGTAGTGCCACAACCAAAGAAGACAGTTAAGAAAGCTGCTGATTTTGTCGATGGATTGGCAGAATGTCATAAAATCGTTCAGGAACGATTGGAGAAAGCAAATGAGAAGTATAAGCGTTCTGCAGATTTGAAACGAAGGAATGTTGAATTTCATGAAGGTGATTTGGTTTATGCAGTGTTAACGAAAGATCGTTTTCCGGTGGGAACGTACAATAAATTGAAAGCACGAAAGATTGGTCCAGTGGAAATTTTAAAGAAAATCAATGAAAATGCTTATAAATTGAAGCTGTCAGATGATGTGTATACGTCTGACGTGTTCAATGTTAAGCATCTCGTGCCATATCATGAGGATGAGTTTGGTGTGGGAGATGAGAGTGCAAATTCGAGGACGAATTTCTCTCAACATGGGGAGGATGATGAAGCTAAGCCCAGAGATGAAGTCCTAAGTCGTCCACGAGCTAAAACTAACATGGCAGATATAAGTCGTCTACGACTTAAGGGCAATGTTGTGAGTCGTCCACGAGTTAAAACTAACGAGGGAAATATAAGTCATGGCCGACTTAAGGAAACAGACATGAGTCGTATGAGACGTCTACGACTTAAGGAAGGTGAGGAGATAAGTCATCCACGACTCAAGGGAGAGGCTGGCATAAGTCGTCCAAGACTTAAGAAGAAGGATACAGGAGGAACAGCACAAGAGTTAAGTCGTCTACGACTTAAGAGAAGGGATGAGTCGCTGCCGAGTTACGACTTAAGATGAGTCGTCTGGTTTCCATAAGACGAGAACTGGGTTAAGTCGTTTGTTGTATAAGTCGTAACTCGTATACTGGGTAAATTGGCATATATGCTAAGTCGGAGGATATCTGAGTCGGAGCCGAGTTAAGGATTGTGTGTTGTAACGTGTTGTAGTGTTTCTTTGTTAATTGTTAAGTCGTCATCTGTTAACTTGTGTCAGTGATAAGTCGTTGTCTCATAAGTCGTATGTCGTCTGTATTCATAAGTCGTTCTGTTTGTTAAGTCTTTGAAGGCAAGTGTTGTAACTGTTGTGCCTTAAGTCGTCACCGAGTTAGGCTGAGTCGTAGGTCGTAAGTCGGTTGCCGACTTAGGAGTTAGTAAATTTTTGTTGTTTTTTTGTATGAGTTGTAAAACGCCTATAAATAGGCCGGGTCTCTCATTTGTAAAAGGTTGTTGAATATTGAATAAAATTCTCTTTTGTTAGCTTTGTGCTTTCATTCAAATTGGTAGTTGAGTGTAATCTCCTATCTCCTCTTTCGGTTAATCGAGTGCGCTCGATTCAACGATTGTAGAAGCCGATTCGCGGAATCAAGTGCGCTTGATCAACGCTTGAAGAATTGAAGATCTTAGAACCCGGTATCGTGCGCGATCAACGAGTTCGAGATAGCTAGAGTTCGGTATCTTCGGATCAACGAATTCGGGCATTTCAGTATCCATTAATCCATCGACTGCTACTTTCATCGATTGAAGATTGTTTTGAATTATCTGCTGCGTCACCTCCTTTACTTTTACATTCCCAAATCACTGGTGAAAAACACTCTTTACTTACAACCATCAAACCAATTTTCTTCCTCTCTCTCCTTTCTTTGCTCCACCTTCAGTGTAACGACCCGATATTTTGGACCATTCGCATCCATTATAAGTGTATAGGTAGACACTCATGCCGGAGTTGAATTGCTCAAAATACCGTGTTGTTAATTTAAATTTGGCAAAACTGAACATATACAGCAAATCAAATAATCACAGAGCACAGACACAGAGTAATAATTTGCAGCGGAAATAAAAGAGATAGTAGTTCATGAAGCTACTATATGAATATATAAAATACATCAGAGTTTACAATAGAAGAGTAATACGATACATCAGATTTAAATCAGAATACATCAACGGAATCATCGAATACTGAAGCAGAATAGATGGCTGGATCTTCAAGCAAAGCTCCAACTTCAAAGGTGAGTCTCGAATACTGGTACACTCGGTCTGACCCGAGCGTAAAGCAAAATACAAAACACTCGAGTCAGGATTAACATTCTTAAATTAATAAATCCAACTCAAGTGAAATAGCAATTGAAATACAAGTAACTCAAAGGATGTTTGGAATAACCATCCTTTAAGGATCCGTTAAACTATCTACTAGGTAGTAATGTACGCTAAGTAGATAATGTCTATCAGTAATATAAGAAGATATCAAAATAGCGTTAAGTCATGGCCCATTCCACCCTTAACACATTTTTATTCCCAAAAGCATATACAAGACCGTAGTTTCCCCAAAACCGGAAGTCACCAGAGGGCAATCCATATACTAAAGGTACAAATCAAAATCGTAGTGGTCGCGCATAAATGGAATAAAAGTATGACAAGGCACATGAGGCAATACCCAAGGTAGTGATACTACCGTTCGCCTGATCCGGACTGGTGAGAACGCAACGCCGCAGCGCCCGCAACACCGTGAAACAACACTCCCAAAATCAAGGGTGCACCAATCGACAACAAGTATAAGTAGTTCGAAGAAGTGTGTCCACTTGAGGTAGCTAATCCTCCATTGGCCCGGCACAGCTCCTGTTTTAGTCATTTCCAATTTGACACAAGTGTCAAGGCTATCCATTATCGTTCTCTTTCTTCAATCATCACGTACACCATTCCAACCACTTCATTCTGGATCATCACTCCGCGCATAGTTATTAAAGTGGTTTCGGTTCAGATAGAGAGTATATCCATTACCGATCTCGGTCTCTTTAATAACTTTCGTAATTATTACACCGATTGGTCGTTTATATATTTCAAAAACCAAATCAATTTCAACTTCAATTTCAATTCGTAAATCGACAATTCGTTAGCCTTTCGAAATCAATTTCAAAAATTACGTTTCAAACTTTCCAATTTCAATTTCAACCTTTCTATATTTCAATTTCAAAGTTTCAATTAAGACAATTCAAATATTCATTTCATTTCGTATATAAGTTCCATTTCGAAATCATTTAAATTAATTTAATTTAACATACAAATCAATTTAAACTCATTTATCGATTTTATTCAATATTTGTTAAATAAATTTATCATTCAAATCAATTTCTATTAAATCTCCAATTCATTAAATCCATTATTTAAATTCAACTTCCTTATTTCAAAACTTACAATTCGAATTAAATTAAATTCATCAAATCAAATCCTTTAATTTTCAAGTCTTACATTAATTCCAAAAATATAACATTTTCATTTCTTGTTAAAGAAATTCCATTTCACTTATTTACTTTCTTAAATAATTTTCCAAAACTTAATTAATAATAAAGAAAACTCAATTTCAATTATTTACGAAATAAAATTCACTTATTCAAAAGTTCAATTTTTACTTATAAAAGAGTTCAATTCAATTTAATCATTAAATAATTCAATCTTATTTAATTATTAAATAATTCAAGACTTAATTATTAAATAATTTCAAAGTTTAATAATTTCAAACTTAATTATTAAATCATTTCAAAGTTTAATAATTTCAAACTTAATTATAATTTCAAACTTAATTATCAAATCATTTCAAACTTAATTCAATCGTTTCTCAAATTAAACAACATTCTTCCATCAATTTCATTGTTAACATTTTTGTTTCAGATTTTTAAATATTAACATTTTTCTTTCATTAAAATTCAAATTTCAACTTCATTTCAAACCCATATTATTTATTCAAATAAAATATTCAATTTTATTTTTATCAAATCATTGACCAATCGGGTTTTATTTAATTCTCTTTCCTAAGTCAAAGTTCAATTTTTGGGTATTTATCATTTCAACCCGATTCCAATTCAATTCAAAAATCAAAGAATAACAAAGGGAACTTGCAGTGTGATAACTGGGATGATGTCAAAGTAAATAAACAAGCAATATCAACAATCAATATCAATTCAATAATCAATTCAAATAATCCCGAAATAACCGTATTAATTCGCATTGTTATTTGTACGAATTAATATAATTATTTCTAGAATCTACACTATCATTTCATGTAGATTAAAGATTATTACATTACGGTTTTCACTTGTCATCTATTACAATTTCATACATCATCAATTTAACAACATACATTCAGTGGTTCAAAATGTAATTAAACAATCCTACGTGTCAATAAATTTAACAGTCAAGGGGGTCATATTATACAATTGTCAGTTAACCAAATTTAACATTTAACTATCCTATATCAAGTTCAAATTCACACTATTTATCAATTTAACATTAACAATTTAACGTCCAATATAAACATCAACAATCAATCAATTATCAGCCAAACTGTATTATCATCGCATAAATAATTAACAGATAATGGTGTCAGATGTCACAGGTGAACTGATACAGGCAATAGCATATATAACAGTGTAAATAACTAACTGTTGCATATTTCAATTGTCGTTTTAATTGAAATCAAATTTAATAAATAAAAGAACGTTAATCGTGAGTGAGTGCTCACCTTTCGAGGCTAGAGATGAACGAGAATGAGATGAGTTACAGATCCAAGCACGAATTCGATGACCAAAGCTGATAACAAGGGATGGATGAAATCAAATCAGAATTAGGTCGATGAAGATAGATAGTATAATTGAACTTATATAGATAGCTTTTACATAAAATCATATCATATACTCAAAACCTTATTTTTAAAATTTAAGTATATATATGCATTTTAAAATCCTTACTTAAATTAAACTCATATTTTAAAGTCAAATATATATATATATATATATACAATCATATCATTACTTATATAAAACTAATATATATATATATCAACTATATCTTAAAACCAATATGTACAGTACTTAAAATTATATGAAACATGCACTTGCAATTTTATGTATAGGCTTATACATATATACACAACAAATTATATATCCTATGCAATATAATATAGCTTATATATACTAGTACAAAAACTACCATCAACCGTACCTAGATATATAATATATATACAAACATATACATACCCCTACAAAAATTATTATACTATATATATAAAATCTTCAAAGCTTATATACAAACTGATCTTATAAAATTAATACTGTTATAACTTACATACATATTATCTTTCAGCATATTTTAAACTGAAAATAAGCTAACCTATAACAGGCATACTAATATACAATATAATTATATAAAGATTTGTATATATAAGAAATAAGCTGCATATACTCAAACTAACAAAATATACAACATATCCTATAAAACTATATACTGTAAAACAGATTTTTGAAGTCTTATATAACTTACCTGTACAATATACTATCATACCAAATCTATATATATACAAATATCATTATACTCTTTCATATACTGACAACACATGCAGCTCCTTAATAATGCAATATATATAGAACTATGTAGCTAATTTATAATACGCTATATATAGAAACATGTAGCTATAAAGTTTTTTTTTTTCAAATCTGACTTATATATACTTGCGAACAATATATACTAAGATATACCCGATAACATATATAAACGAGTTAAACAATATTATGCAAACCTGGAATATATATAACACTATGTACAAATCACTCATGCTAGCAGGTCGAGAAGGGCCGAAGGAAGAAAACTCGTGGAGGGCAGAGGTAGTGAGTTGGCTCGCAGGGGTTTAGGGTAGGCGCGGCAAGGCGGTAGGGGAGTAAGACGCTGACCGGTGAGGAGGAAGTGGAGGAGGGAGAGTGGGCGGAAGGTGGAGTTTCGGCTGTTAGCCAGGAAAGGAGATCCGAGGAGGAAGAGCATGGATCGGTTTGCTTCATGGTGACGTGGTGGGTCGACGAGGGGGTGTTGGGTCTTGGCGTTAGGGGATGGGATGGATTGGTTGTGAAGCACGGCTTGGGGAACGAAGCTTGCGTGCCTTGGTGATGGACTCGGCACTGAGGGGGAAAGCGGAACAACCTAAAAAAAAATGAAAGAAGAAAAGAAAAAAAAGTAGGAGAACATGGGGAGATGAGCCAATGAACTAGTTATAGGGAGACGAAGTTATAAGGCAAAAGTGAACTAGGTAGAGAAAGAGAGCCATAGAAAACGTAACGTACCATCCTAAAATCAAGCAACGAGAAAATTAAACGTCAAATCTGGGATTAAATAAATGTTTGTGGCCATTTATCACAGCCGTTTGCATTTCGAATGGGCACAAGAATATCAACAGTTCAAAACGGATTTCGATAGAGTTAACCGTTTTTCATGGATTTTACCTCGTACCGGACTCCAAAATTTAGAAATAAATATACTGTAGAGATCTGTACGATGAGACGATCAAAACGGTATACAGATACTAGTGGTACGATCATCCGATCAAAAGTCGATATCGGTACAAAAAATGCTGCTATTTTATCGAAAATAAGATCGACGGAGTAATAGAAGTCCAAATTTGGAAAAATGACAAACTGACATCTTGCTCAGAAGATGGTTTAGAATTTTTCTATGTAAAAATATTTAGGTTTCGGAAACAATTTAATTTCATCGCTTTTTAACTGATTAAATTGAAGTGAATTTACGCGCGAAATAAACTTTCATATTTTTGGACGAAAATTTCCAGTTGCTATGTTTAACTAGACGTATTCCAAATATTAAATTTTTATTTCAAAATTTTATCGTTTAAAATATCACAAATTTTCAACTAATTACGTTATTAAAACGGTTAAAATTTGCGGGTCGTTACACTCTCCCCCACTCAAAACTTTTCGTCCCCGAAAAGGAACGAGGTAGGAGAATAGAAACAACCAGAAAGAAAAACAGATTTGAAATACAAAATAACAATTAATTTAAACCATATAAATTTAAATTCAAATTAATTGATATTCAATAATTGATTTAATCCAATTGATTTCACTAAAATCAATCTCACCCATTTCTAAATTCATTATCTTATTATCCAATTATCCTGAATTTGCAATTTCTAAACCCATAAATTTGAATAGTCTTTTATTATAATCATATTTTTTTATAGCAATTTAAATTCTTCTTTATTCCAAATTATTGTTAAATTTATCCTACTTAATATATCTTATCACATATATTTAACCCATATAAATTAATTTAAAACATAAAAGTTTCGATTTAAATCAATTTACATCTATTAATTTCTTTTAAATTCAAGGTATTTTCATATGTTGATCAAATTTCAATTTATAAATTTTTTTCAAAACAAAATTATTAATTCTTTCAAAACAAATTTATTTCATTATTAACTAAGTTTACTTATTATCCTATCTAACTCTATTAACATCTTTATAATCAAAATTTAGTGTATAACATTTACTATAAACACTCAACTTTTATTTATAAATTCAATTTATCTTATATATTATCCAATTACATATTCAACTTCTGAATGATTTAGGTAAGTTGTATTAGAATGCAGTTGAACAATATACAAATAAAATTTTTCCCAATTCAATTATTCAAGTTTAAATATCTATTCCAAATTTTTGGTTTTATTTATAATTAAAATCATCCTTTAACAAAATTTAAGAATTTAGATTTTCCGATTAACTTTAAACAATTTAGAGATATATAACATATATTTATATCAATCAAACTTAAATTTTAAAATAAGATACTTATATATATATATATAAATCAAATTATACTGAAGAAATTCAAATCAAAATATTTTTCAAAACAAACCGTAGCAAAACTACAGAATAGTATCTCCACTTCGAAACTCGAAAATGAATGTCGATGATGCGGCCGCCATCACCGAAATTATTTTCCAGCGACAAAGAGAAGAGCACTTATTTAAACATTTAAAATTCTTTGAAAACGGTTTCTATTTGAAAATACTTTAAATAAAACCAAAGTTCGAAATCATCGGAAACTAATAAATTCTCAAATTTCTGAATTAAATTCATTTCAAATTCCAAATAAATTTATAACCAAGTTTATGAATTCATTTATTTATATTATGTAATAGTCAATGGTTTACAAAACAATAAATGAAAATCAAATATTATTATTTCAGACAACAAATTCATTAACAATTTAATTTCAGAAAACTTATATTTATATATAATATAATCATTCAAAACTATTTTGTTTATCAAATTTGAAAACAACATTTTAATATAAATTTAGAAATACATTTCTTTGCTCGACGATACAGGAATGGATTTTCAAAATAAGGATAGGGATTCAAATTTGATGGACTTAAATCAAAGAGAAATTTGATTCGAAGATAGGTTTGAAACCAAGACGAGATAATTAAATAACAAAATAAGGCGATGGATAAATTTATATAAGTCGCGGGCAACCTTAACCGGGTCAACCGTGACTTCAAGAATTAGATCGATGCAGAGTTTTGAGGTAAATCGACATTCGATCTCAAGAAATAGAATTCAGGTATAGCAGGAGATAGATAGCATCGTAAACCGAGGATACAGAAATCTCCGGTAAATCAATGCCAATTGTAAAGGAGTTTTGCTCCTTTACGAATTATTCGAAGATTGGCGAGACCGCCGATCTATTATAGATATCATTCAAAATGGAGTTATGGGGTGCTCCAGAATTGAAAGAAGACGAATAGTGAAGGACACGAATGAATTTCGGAACCGAGGGGAATGTTCCAAAATTCAAAGAAATTGAGTCAAGGGAAGAGATTGAAACTCGAATGAGAGTGATTCTGTAAATATATTTACCCTATATGTTGAGTTTTTCCTAGAGCTACCAAAGCTCTAATACCAACTATAACGACCCGATATTTTGGACCATTCGCATCCATTATAAGTGTATAGGTAGACACTCATGCCGGAGTTGAATTGCTCAAAATACCGTGTTGTTAATTTAAATTTGGCAAAACTGAACATATACAGCAAATCAAATAATCACAGAGCATAGACACAGAGTAATAATTTGCAGCGGAAATAAAAGAGATAGTAGTTCATGAAGCTACTATATGAATATATAAAATACATCAGAGTTTACAACAGAAGAGTAATACGATACATCAGATTTAAATCAGAATACATCAACGGAATCATCGAATACTGAAGCAGAATAGATGGCTGGATCTTCAAGCAAAGCTCCAACTTCAAAGGTGAGTCTCGAATACTGGTACACTCGGTCTGACCCGAGCGTAAAGCAAAATACAAAACACTCGAGTCAGGATTAACATTCTTATATTAATAAATCCAACTCAAGTGAAATAGCAATTGAAATACAAGTAACTCAAAGGATGTTTGGAATAACCATCCTTTAAGGATCCGTTAAACTATCTACTAGGTAGTAATGTACGCTAAGTAGACAATGTCTATCAGTAATATAAGAAGATATCAAAATAGCATTAAGTCATGGCCCATTCCACCCTTAACACATTTTTATTCCCAAAAGCATATACAAGACCGTAGTTTCCCCAAAACCGGAAGTCACCAGAGGGCAATCCATATACTAAAGGTACAAATCAAAATCGTAGTGGTCGCGCATAAATGGAATACAAGTATGACAAGGCACATGAGGCAATACCCAAGGTAGTGATACTACCGTTCGCCTGATCCGGACTGGTGAGAACGCAACGCCGCAGCGCCCGCAACACCGTGAAACAACACTCCCAAAATCAAGGGTGCACCAATCGACAACAAGTATAAGTAGTTCGAAGAAGTGTGTCCACTTGAGGTAGCTAATCCTCCATTGGCCCGGCACAGCTCCTGTTTTAGTCATTTCCAATTTGACACAAGTGTCAAGGCTATCCATTATCGTTCTCTTTCTTCAATCATCACGTACACCATTCCAACCACTTCATTCTGGATCATCACTCCGCGCATAGTTATTAAAGTGGTTTCGGTTCAGATAGAGAGTATATCCATTACCGATCCCGGTCTCTTTAATAACTTTCGTAATTATTACACCGATTGGTCGTTTATATATTTCAAAAACCAAATCAATTTCAATTTCAATTTCAATTCATAAATCGATAATTCGTTAGCCTTTCGAAATCAATTTCAAAAATTACGTTTCAAACTTTCCAATTTCAATTTCAACCTTTCTATATTTCAATTTCAAAGTTTCAATTAAGACAATTCAAATATTCATTTCATTTCGTATATAAGTTCCATTTCGAAATCATTTAAATTAATTTAATTTAACATACAAATCAATTTAAACTCATTTATCGATTTTATTCAATATTCGTTAAATAAATTTATCATTCAAATCAATTTCTATTAAATCTCCAATTCATTAAATCCATTATTTAAATTCAACTTCCTTATTTCAAAACTTACAATTCGAATTAAATTAAATTCATCAAATCAAATCCTTTAATTTTCAAGTCTTACATTAATTCCAAAAATATCACATTTTCATTTCTTGTTAAAGAAATTCCATTTCACTTATTTACTTTCTTAAATAATTTTCCAAAACTTAATTAATAATAAAGAAAACTCAATTTCAATTATTTACGAAATAAAATTCACTTATTCAAAAGTTCAATTTTTACTTATAAAAGAGTTCAATTCAATTTAATCATTAAATAATTCAATCTTATTTAATTATTAAATAATTCAAGACTTAATTATTAAATAATTTCAAAGTTTAATAATTTCAAACTTAATTATTAAATCATTTCAAAGTTTAATAATTTCAAACTTAATTATAATTTCAAACTTAATTATCAAATCATTTCAAACTTAATTCAATCGTTTCTCAAATTAAACAACATTCTTCCATCAATTTCATTGTTAACATTTTTGTTTCAGATTTTTAAATATTAACATTTTTCTTTCATTAAAATTCAAATTTCAACTTCATTTCAAACCCATATTGTTTATTCAAATAAAATATTCAATTTTATTTTTATCAAATCATTGACCAATCGGGTTTTATTTAATTCTCTTTCCTAAGTCAAAGTTCAATTTTTGGGTATTTATCATTTCAACCCGATTCCAATTCAATTCAAAAATCAAAGAATAACAAAGGGAACTTGCAGTGTGATAACTGGGATGGTGTCAAAGTAAATAAACAAGCAATATCAACAATCAATATCAATTCAATAATCAATTCAAATAATCCCGAAATAACCGTATTAATTCGCATTGTTATTTGTACGAATTAATATAATTATTTCTAGAATCTACACTATCATTTCATGTAGATTAAAGATTATTACATTACGGTTTTCACTTGTCATCTATTACAATTTCATACATCATCAATTTATCAACATACATTCAGTGGTTCAAAATGTAATTAAACAATCCTACGTGTCAATAAATTTAACAGTCAAAGGGGTCATATTATACAATTGTCAGTTAACCAAATTTAACATTTAACTATCCTATATCAAGTTCAAATTCACACTATTTATCAATTTAACATTAACAATTTAACGTCCAATATAAACATCAACAATCAATCAATTATCAGCCAAACTGTATTACCATCGCATAAATAATTAACAGATAATGGTGTCAGATGTCACAGGTGAACTGATACAGGCAATAGCATATATAACAGTGTAAATAACTAACTGTTGCATATTTCAATTGTCGTTTTAATTGAAATCAAATTTAATAAATAAAAGAACGTTAATCGTGAGTGAGTGCTCACCTTTCGAGGCTAGAGATGAACGAGAATGAGATGAGTTACAGATCCAAGCACGAATTCGATGACCAAAGCTGATAACAAGGGATGGATGAAATCAAATCAGAATTAGGTCGATGAAGATAGATAGTATAATTGAACTTATATAGATAACTTTTACATAAAATCATATCATATACTCAAAACCTTATTTTTAAAATTTAAGTATATATATGCGTTTTAAAATCCTTACTTAAATTAAACTCATATTTTAAAGTCAAATATATATATATATATATATATATATGCAGTCATATCATTACTTATATAAAACTAATATATATATATATATATCAACTATATCTTAAAACCAATATGTACAGTACTTAAAATTATATGAAACATGCACTTGCAATTTTATGTATAGGCTTATACATATATACACAACAAATTATATATCCTATGCAATATAATATAGCTTATATATACTAGTACAAAAACTACCATCAACCGTACCTAGATATATAATATATATACAAACATATACATACCCCTACAAAAATTATTATACTATATATATAAAATCTTCAAAGCTTATATACAAACTGATCTTATAAAATTAATACTGTTATAACTTACATACATATTATCTTTCAGCATATTTTAAACTGAAAATAAGCTAACCTATAACAGGCATACTAATATACAATATAATTATATAAAGATTTGTATATATAAGAAATAAGCTGCATATACTCAAACTAACAAAATATACAACATATCCTATAAAACTATATATTGTAAAACAGATTTTTGAAGTCTTATATAACTTACCTGTACAATATACTATCATACCAAATCTATATATATACAAATATCATTATACTCTTTCATATACTGACAACACATGCAGCTCCTTAATAATGCAATATATATAGAACTATGTAGCTAATTTATAATACGCTATATATAGAAACATGTAGCTATAAAGTTTTTTTTTTTCAAATCTGACTTATATATACTTGCGAACAATATATACTAAGATATACCCGATAACATATATAGACGAGTTAAACAATATTATGCAAACCTGGAATATATATAACACTATGTACAAATCACGCATGCTAGCAGGTCGAGAAGGGCCGAAGGAAGAAAACTCGTGGAGGGCAGAGGTAGTGAGTTGGCTCGCATGGGTTTGGGGTAGGCGCGGCAAGGCGGTAGGGGAGTAAGACGCTGACCGGTGAGGAGGAAGTGGAGGAGGGAGAGTGGGCGGAAGGTGGAGTTTCGGCTGTTAGCCAGGAAAGGAGATCCGAGGAGGAAGAGCATGGATCGGTTTGCTTCATGGCGACGTGGTGGGTCGACGAGGGGGTGTTGGGTCTTGGCGTCAGGGGATGGGATGGATTGGTTGTGAAGCACGGCTTGGGGAACGAAGCTTGCGTGCCTTGGTGATGGACTCGTCACTGAGGGGGAAAGCGGAACAACCTAAAAAACAATGAAAGAAGAAAAGAAAAAAAAGCAGGAGAACATGGGGAGATGAGCCAATGAACTAGTTACAGGGAGACGAAGTTATAAGGCAAAAGTGAACTAGGTAGAGAAAGAGAGCCATAGAAAACGTAACGTACCATCCTAAAATCAAGCAACGAGAAAATTGAACGTCAAATCTGGGATTAAATAAATGTTTGTGGCCATTTATCACAGCCGTTTGCATTTCGAATGGGCACAAGAATATCAACAGTTCAAAACGGATTCCGATAGAGTTAACCGTTATTCATGGATTTTACCTCGTACCGGACTCCAAAATTTAGAAATAAATATACTGCAGAGATCTATACGATGAGACGATCAAAACGGTATACAGATACTAGTGGTATGATCATCCGATCAAAAGTCGATATCGGTATGAAAAATGCTGCTATTTTATCGAAAATAAGATCGACGGAGTAATAGAAGTCCAAATTTGGAAAAATGACAAACTGACATCTTGCTCAGAAGATGGTTTAGAATTTTTCTATGTAAAAATATTTAGGTTTCGGAAACAATTTAATTTCATCGCTTTTTAACTGATTAAATTGAAGTGAATTTACGCGCGAAATAAACTTTCATATTTTTGGACGAAAATTTCCAGTTGCTATGTTTAACTAGACGTATTCCAAATATTAAATTTTTATTTCAAAATTTTATCGTTTAAAATTTCACAAATTTTCAACTAATTACGTTATTAAAACGGTTAAAATTTGCGGGTCGTTACATTCAGTCCCTTTTCATTCACTAATTTCTTTATGTTCCTTATGTCGATTGTCAAGCCGCCGGTTGTTAATAATACGGCGGTCTCTCCACTCCGTTCCGTTTGTTATGACAATAACTTGGTAACATCTCAAGGCATCTTTCTGTGAGATGATCCCTTTACATTTTCACTTCCCACTCTTTTAATGGAGATGTCCATTATCTTCGTGAGCACCAGAGCCGTTCATAAGATCCTTTGTCGCATAGGCCAACCTCGTGCCGTTTCTCAAATCGTCATAAGTTTTCATGCGTTTATATATAAATTATTTACACAAATCTTTGCATCTGACATGTGAACATAGACCTATATATCAGATGAAAAATAAGCTGAAAAATAAACAAAAGTTCTTATGAATATCCATGAAAACCGGACGCTATCTGTAAACTGTTGACGTGATATTAGGACTCTATTACATTTATTTGACAGACATGGATCATTCTTGGCCCATCAGTCTTTGGCATAAGCGAAAAGTTCCACAATAACCTCTTCCCAATATGTGGTGTATTCATCCTCGACGTACTCTCCATCATAAGCCTTGTCCTTTTCTTCTTTTCCATTGGAATCATGACTGACCTCAGCCTCGTCAAAAAACATGGAAAACGCGCTGTTGTCAACGGCATTGTTAGTTCTCTAATTCCCTTCCTATGCAGCTCTGCCATATTTTTCTTCTCCCGTGATTCCTTCCAAAAGGATCTCCAATGCAAATATCTCATCCTTTATCTCGCTGCTCGCCTTTCCCTAACTTCTTTTGTAGTTACTATCGATGCCTTGGATGAGCTTGGATTACTTAACTCCAATTTGGGTAGTACAATGATTTCCGCTACTTTGATTGCAGATATAGGTACTATATCCTCTGAAGACTGTTTAATTACATATATATATATTAAATATTTAGGGTATATGAGTCTACACTAACAGTCCCAACAACTCTATGTACATGGTACTTTTAAAGAATACCATCAGTTGAACTAGAGTTCAGGAATCACTGTGAGGTACAGTTAAGAGAGTGATTGTGCAGTGCAGGCTCCTAATGCTGATATATTTATGTGTAGAAATAAAGTCAGGATTTACCACTGTCCCAGGCTATAAGAACTAACTAGTAATATGTAACCAAAATTATAAATTGGTAACCGATTTATAAGATATTTGATCTCAAAACATCTGCATCTACAGTACAAAGTTCTTGCCGTTTTACTAATGGTCTTACACATCTAAATTAGTACTTTCTACTACTTATAAGATTATTAGAATTTTCATTCAAACTATAATATACATAGCATTGTTTCTTGTTTATAATATGAATGATTTCTACATACATTGGATGTAGGTAGTTGGGTGCTGACTACAGGGATAACAATGTCAAGGCTAATTATAAAGGCAAAATCACCATCTATGGCATCATTGTCAGCGCTATCATTAGCTGGTTTTATGATACTTATTGCATATATGGCACGCCCCTTTATTTTAAAGTTAATAGCAAAGACTCCTACTAGAGATTTGGTTGGAGAAGGCTGCTTCATGACAGTGCTTATAGCAAGATAAGTGTCATCTTCCTTTCAGGTGAGTGTTTCTCATTCACCATAGTGTCTAAGTTCATTATTTCAGTTGTAAGTTAAGAGTTTGAATTAGTATATTTGCAGTTCTTTGTGTGAGAAAAGATCAAGAATATCAGTTCTGTTTAATAAGCCTGCAAATGTTGAACAAGTTATATACCATGATAAATGGTCATGGATACAGCCTTACAAATATCAATTCCCTCATGTTTCTATTTAATCAGAGAGGAAACAACATCTTCCGTATGAGTTTGTCGGTGCACTGCTGTTAGAACGTGAGTTGTTAAAAGTTAGTTTATATATATATATACACACACACAAAACTGTGTGCATGTAATTAAATGATGTGCATGTGTCCCTATAACTGTATTCAATCATTAAAAGTTAGACAGGTATTTTTAAGCTAGGCAGTATTGCATAAAAATAATTATATATGTGTGTGTGGGTTTTGTGTGTTCTATGTGCTAGTCGAGTAAGTAAATATACAGGTATATTATATATACGAAGGAAACTATTATTATGGTAGGATATTGAACATGACAGAACATAGCTGCTACTAGTCATGGATTTACCTGGAACTTTATTTGTTCTAATATATAACTTGAAAAATAATTTATACTTTTGTAGTATATATTTCTCAAGTCAGAGGCTTTTGCATGAAATTTGGTATTCAATATGTGATGCGAATGTGGCTGTCCAATGGAGATGTGTGGTAGGTGTTGTGAGTTAAAATGTATTTTGGTGTGTGTGATGTGTGTTAATTTCTAGTGTGCATGATGTGCTTTTAAGGTGTGTAGTGTGTTCTTTTGTGTTGAGGAGCAATAACATGGGTAGTCTGCGAAAGTTTCAGGTATAAATACATACCATTATGTATAATCAGAAACTACTCATTTTCTTTCTAATAGTAATGCTCCAGTCACGTTACACTTTTTCATTTTCCTTCTTCCTATTTTGTTACAATCTATTATCAGTCTCCTTTTGAATGTTGCTTGCTTTATTATTTCATTGCCTGAGAAATTTATTTGTTTACTTTTGTTATAGTTGTCAGGTTATAGTTGTCATACATGCATTACAAAAATATATTTAATTAAAGACTGAATATTTAAAACCGAAAATTTTCAGTTTCTAATTACAGACTGATTAATAACTGAAAAAACCAGTCTTTAATAATATATGCTAAAGACTGAAAGACGGTCTTTGATTGGTATATATTATTCGAGACTGCCTAATGACTGATTTTCGGTCTTTAATTGATATTTAAATAACTAAATAAGCAATGGTTGAGATTTTTATAATTGTCTTAAATCCAATGGCTACAATTAATGATCCATGCAATAGTTGTTTGAGTTCTTGTCTCCGAATTAACAAATTTTAAAAAAAATAAAACGTGACCACTTGCTTCATTTAAGGGGCACGTCAGTAATACTTCTCCACTTCTTCTGTTTAACGTAAACTTCCACACTTTCCCATACACTGAAATAAATCCACCACTTTTCTCATCTTACTCTTCATCAGTATTATGCATATTCATTCAACCTGTTCATGAGACAACACTTCATTTCTAGAAAATATCGCCTTCGATTCAAACAGGTCCAAGCAAGGAGAATTAAATATACAGGCAAGTAATATCCTTCGGTTGCTCTCTGATGGGTTTATATTATTTTTGATGCTCTACATAACCTTATTTGGGGTAGTTTCTTTCTGTCATGTTGGAGTTTTATTAGGACTACTGATGGGTATTTGGCAGTGTACAATGCAGAAATAACTCAAAAAGGAGTTATCAAAAATACCAGATCCAAGAGACAAGGAATGGAGTGTAGGCTCAAACCCTTAGTTTGGATTGTGAAACTTTTAGAAAAGAAGAATCTGAAGGCCATGTTTAACAAGTCCATTACCATCGGTTAGATCCTACACGAAATCGCTTGCGTCAGCACCTGAAAGCCGTCCTCGCATCTTTCATCGTCGACACAAATAGATTGGGACGGTCCAAATTTCCATTGCAAATTGATTATGGTGGAAGCTTAATTTGTAGATCGAAAGGTGCGTGTTTGAGTCTGGAAGCTTCCAGAATAGCTCTATCATGGTGGCGACTGATGTGGACAAGCTTTAGTGAGAGATTAACTTCTAGTTGTACGTGCAAGTCATGGGATGCGTTTGGGCTTTCTTTAGAACAGAGAGTGAAGCATTTTCGTTGTAAAGTAACTTCATATTTTACTTTTCAGGAAAAAAAACTACGTATTTGAGTATGTAATGGATCTTGAACCATGTATTTGATTATTTAATGGAACCAGTTTGTATTACACTATTACTCAAAGATGTACTGTGCATTAGACTTTGATCCATGTACTTTTTTGTTTTTGAAAAGTAGTATATTTACATGTTTTCTTAAGAATATACAAACATATAAATACACACACGAACCATATATTTGTTAATAGATGTAAGTAACTAATATGTTTGTAATTTAAGACTGATTAAAAACTGTATCTCGGTCTCTAAAATTCCGTCTTTAAACAAATTTAAAACTAAAGTTTCGGTCTTTATGTTTTAAGACCGAAAATGCAGTCTTAAATATTTTTGAGACTTGAGAAACATTGACTGAAACTACTGGTCTTTAATCAGTTTTTAACGATTGTGTAGAGACCGAACTAAGGAATTAAAGACTGAAATTTTCAGTCTTTAATTTAGCATTTTTTAGTAGTGATGAACGTTATTTACTAAGGTTAATGAATAACTAAAGAAAGTTTAATTATGTTATTGATCGTTATTTAATACCAAATTATATTATATTATATTATATATTTTTGTTGATGATGATAGCATTTCTAATAATTCTTTTTATCATTCTATTTATTTTAGTCTTCCTAACTTAAAAGTTAGAGCACATCTACATTTTTTATATTTAAACTGGAACATAGACATCTTTTGATCAAATAGTCCAAACAATAGGATATGCCATCAAGGTTTGAGTTTAGAGAATGTCCAGTATCTACATGGTCTTCTGCTAATATATAAATAAAATAATATGCTTTATATTTTGTAAAGACTAAGGAAAATAATGATGTCTTAGCATATTGGCTATTAAATGAATCTACATTATTATTGCTTCTTCATCGTACTTTGAAACTCAATGATGCAACAGGCATGGCTCCACGGTGCAGACGTTCATCATCAGCCACTCTTTTAGGCAGAACGACTCAACTATAGGACACTGACTTTCTTGTTTTGGTTAATTAGCTATTTTTTCATAATGATATTTGCTCACTAGTTTAATTTGCACCTTTTAGAGCTTTAGGGGAACTCCTCAAGGGGCGAGCCTTAACTTTGTGAATGAAAACTTGGCTGGTGGCGTGGATTCATTAAGCCAAGTCAAAGCCAGGTATCTGCATTGCTTTTCAAGCAACAACTCACTACATATGTAAAAAAGATATATGAAAAGATCCGCGTGAATTTGAAGAAAGAAATTTCCCCTTTCATGGGTTCTGTATTTAGGTATTCTAAATACGATACATAATTCCTTGAACGATGACTTTTTTTGATGATTTTAGTAATTTTAATTTCTTGATCTTCCTAGGCCCCGAGAAAATCAAGAGCAAGTTTGGTAAAAGGAACCCAGCAAACTTTAGCTAACACTGCAGCACAGGTTGCACTCATTGCTCATTAGTAAGGGATTGTACAAAGCTTTGGAAATTTTTTGAGCACATTGAAAGCTAACCATGTCAGTGGATGTTCATTTTTCTTGCATTTTAATGAATTTTTAATTTTGACTAAAGCACGGTATGGTGAACATCTGGAAGCACTAATATTTCTCTTGTAGAGTATTTTCTTAATCATTGTAAAAATGCATTTCATGTTTCTGTTCCGGGTGCCTTCCTTTTATGTCTGAAAAGTCTTCACTTGAATATTTTCCGTCATCATTGTTGAACTTTTTAACTGGCATTGCTATATATATCCTTTGTTTTAAAGAATACTAATTTTACAATACAAACATTCACATTGGCATTTATAAATACTGACTAGTAGTGACAGCTTTCCATTACGAACACATTCTCCTATTAAGAATAGAATGTTGCTCCTTCGGTAATGGTGAATGTGTTGAGGCAGGATTAACTGAACTTGAACACTAATGCTATAAAGCAACAGACAAGGTAATCTCCTACTCCTGCACTCTTGCAACCTCTGATTAATAACATCTCTACCATATTCTAAATTCGATCACTTGTAACATTAGCTATACATAAAGTTTGTGATAAATCTTTTATTTTTATGCTATATCTTAAAACTATGAAGGTGGTATAAGTTTATTCATGTTTCTTATAAATGTGGATGTGCAGTATGCAGGTTCAGCTTAGGATAAACCGAAGCACATCAGATAGGCTTTGGTATAACAGCTTTCTTACCAGTCAATGTACAAAAATAATGTTGGATAAGAAGGTTAGGTTGATTATATTGCCATTTCATAAGTTGTCGGATGGAGCAAGAGAAATTTTGAAGGCGACGTTGCTAAGTCTTAACAAGAATGTGCTTGATTTTGCACTGTGCTCCATTGCAATATTAGTGGATCGTGGAGGTATGCTACTCCCACTGATAACATTGTTAAATTATTTTAATACCTAGTTAATAAAAAAGTAGTCCGTAAATCTATAACTGTCATGAAACCTACACTCTCTTAAACAATTTGATTGTCATTTTTGAAATTCAATTTGGTTTGCGTCTTTTAGTGGAGTTTTAGTGCTTTAGCCAAATAAGCTTGCATTTAGGACTATAGCTGGATAATAGTTTTATAAAAAAAATTGGTTAAAGAGGAGAAAATAAATATTGGCTTGATCATTCCAACCAAGAGTACTGAAGTTTATACAGGATTTCAATTGGCACATGCTTGCATCTAATTGTTGACTTCACATAACAATCGATCCATTCATTACCGGTAGATTCTATTCTTCCTTCACTTTCATCCTTTCAGCACCAACCCCAAATTCATTTGGATAATTTCGCAAGTTTTTTTGTAGGTAAAGAAATGCAATAATTAGGCACTAATTAAGATTATACCATTTTATAGACTATGATCAATATCTGTACTAAAAAGCAGCAGCTTACCCTTATAACATGTTGTTGCTATGAGTTATAACCAGTGATAACCTATTATGTTATAGCATCCGATAGCTCAATATATATGTTAGTAGCAATTGTTAAAATAACATGCGAAAGCTACATTCATAATATGCAATAACCTATTGGTGTATACCTTTTGCCTTATAACATTTGGTAGCTATGAGTTATAACCAGTGATGACTATGTATGAAGGGATGAAGTGGTTTGAATTTAGCATGCAAATAAGGATAAAAGACCTCGTTTTTCACTAACAATGTGTCTGTAAGTAAAGCCATCTATAACGGACTAAAAAATCACTACTTAATTGCAATCGTGTATAATCCTTAAGAGTGAACCAGCTAGAGTTGGAGTTGATTCTATTTGCAGTCCCTTTAATAATGAAAAATAAGAATAAAAAGACTGATGGAATTTTTTAACAGTAGTGAATAACGTATTGAAATCTTAAGTAGTAACTCTAAAATAAGCCATCATATTGTTCTTCCTCCTTCGTAATCACATATACGTGAACTAGCATAATGCTTTATTTTTTTAACCATAATGCTTTAATTTTGCTGTCTCATCGGAGTAGCAACAACGTCACAACTGGTGTTAATATACAATTTCAGCAGCAGCCTAGAAAGTGCAAATTATTGAGTTGGTAAAGGAATGTTGTTGAAGAAGCAACAATCGCACCTACCGACCATACTGTTTTAGTGCATCATGTACCACTAGGAACATATACTTGGAAAGTTGGGGTCGATGCAGTGGTGGATCCTGAAGATCTTATATTTAGGCCTACTTCAGTATCTATATGATTGGACAATCGGTTGGGAAGCCTATTGCTTGGTATAAAGAATTTATCTCTTTTGATTAGTACGTATATGTACCTTCACTGATTTATGTTATGGATTTAGTTATGTTTTGAAACGGAGTTATGAGTTCACAAATGGTGTAAACTTGAATTGGTTTGTGAATGTGAATGGTTTGTGTTGTTTAAAGTATTTGAATGATTGTGGTTATTATTAACGAAATATTGGTTTTAATTATAATATCATGAAATTTATGGTTAATAACAATTGTGAAAAGATGAATTATAGTAGTTTGTAGCAGTTGTAAAAATATTTGTTGCAACTATCATCACTAGTTGTAGTAGATCCTATTACAACTATTACAAACTGTTGTAAAATGTTAACGCAACAGGTGAAAACAGTTGTTAAAATATTTATTACAACTGTCGTAAACAGTTGTAAATAAGTCTTTAACAACTGCCGAAAGCACTTGTAAATAACTCTTTTACAACTGTTATTTGCAGTTGTAAAAAGACTTTTTAGAACTGCTTTTGCAACTGTACGTACCCGTTGTAAAATAAACTCGCTCTATTACAACTGCGGATATAAAGACTGGCGGGTGCCAGTTGTAATAGATCTATTACAACTGTTTTTGGCAGTTGTGAAAGGATATTTTTGTTGTAGTGGGTCTAAGAAGTGGTCGGAGGGAGGAAATATGGTTTAGATCTGGAGTGGTGGTGAGGCGAGATCTAGCGTGCGAAACCAGCATAGGGGGAAACAAGGCTGCTACTCAGGAAAATGGCATCGCCCAAGGGAGGAACGGAATAGAGAGGCTGATACTTGGAAGAGGAGGAGGATGACGGAGATTGGGTTCGGCTGATTGAGAAAGGAGGAATGAAAGAATGAAATTGGGGAAAACTGGACGTGGCTTTTATAGTCACGTTCTAGTTGTGTCAAAACCCGTTAATTTGTAGACCACTCTAGATCTACTGCTACGTGGTCAACTTCTAGACGGGCTTTGGGCGTTAATTGAATTTTGATGCAATTAGGATCAGATTTAAAT
Organism: Allium fistulosum; assembly: GCA_030737815.1. Classification (NCBI taxonomy): domain Eukaryota; kingdom Viridiplantae; phylum Streptophyta; class Magnoliopsida; order Asparagales; family Amaryllidaceae; genus Allium; species Allium fistulosum. Next base: position 861,864,958 of record CM060907.1, read on the forward strand.
AATAACTGTTTCGCACCGTCTCCTTTGATTCGACATGATCTGGAAAATTCTTGTCTTTGTCATGGTGGTGTCAAGGCCTACCGCTAGTCCTGAACCATGCTCCAGCAATTCACAGTAGTCCCAACAAAAGTGCAGTGGAAATTTCCTCACTATCCAGGTCTTACACCAAATTTTCCACGTACAAAAAGCACAATGAGGCTTATTTCAAGCTCTAAAATGGAATTAAGTCTAAAAATAGACACATGCGCATCGTTGACAAGATATGGAAATAGAAATTCTAAAGTTAAAATAGCTTTTCCCTTATTATTGCTTGGATTTATCGCATCATCAATCCTAATGCACCGCAAAATCCACCAATTCTAACTCTATATGTCTTCCTACGCTTAACATGTGGCTTTCAAAATCAAATATTTCACAAAAATCTTTCACCTTTTTCAAATTTGTATGTAATCTGAAACATAAAATCCCAAAATATTTAGACGCACATTTTCCCTTAAAATAAAATTTTGAACAAAAACTCTGAAAGTAATTTAAGAGTAAAAAATAACTAAAACACAAAACCTCTTCTTTTTTTCAAAAGAGAAACTTTTCAAATCAAGAGAAACTTTTTGAAATCTTTTCCTTCTCAAAAAATTTGATAAATGAAACCATAATTTCAGCGTAGTCAGAAGTCGGTTGTGAGCTAAACGCATAAACCAAATTCTAAAATCCCACAACTAACCTTAACCCATAAATTTAACATTTTACATAAAAAAAAATGTCAGCACATTTATTATTCAAAAATTTAGGGCCCGTTTGGTTTCATTTTGTATTTTGAGTTTTGTGTTTTCAACTAGCACTAAGAAACATGAAGAAATAAGAGGAGAAGTTTATAATTCTTAGCCGTTGCGACGACCAACGGACAACGAAGGAGTTGGATGGTTTCCCGTGCTTTTTTTATCTCTCGAAACACGAAAAACAAAATAAACTTGTTTTCTATTTTACATGTTAATTTCATTTTTCAAAATTGTTTGTTTTTTAACAATACCTACAACGGACGCGCTTTTGTATAGACGAAAACACAAAACTAAAAACGACAAGCCAAATGGGGCCTTAGCTTTTAAGGAACATGAGCAATGACCCGTGGTACCAAAACAACTTTACCATATCCTTCGCTAAAATTTTCCTACTATACTAAACTTTCGGTCTTATATTGAATTTACTCTTAGTTAAATGAATTTATGAAATTGTCAGGTTTATACTGCTTCTTCACTATACATATATAAGAGTGGTTTGCATTTCCAGAAACAATAACACAGTACATAAATAGGAACTCATAATATTGTGTGTGCCTTTTACAAGAGACAATTAAAAGTTACAACCCAAAAAACCTTAAAGAAAAAAATGCTGGAAGGGAAAAGACAACAGCACCACAAACCCTAAAATAATGCCCACAAACTACGATATGCCTTGCTCCACAGCTAGAGCTGGATCCATTGTTGCGACCCTTAAATGATCATGGCATGGCGGCTATATACCTATTCTCATGACGTTGGCGCCGCTGGTGTTGCTGACGGCTTCGGAATTGTCATCTTCCTAATGAAGGATCCAATAATGGCAGAATGAACCTTTTACTAAACTGCCTCTCCATGGAGGTTCACCCATATTACATAAAGACAAGAGTGGATAGAAAAATACAGAAAGTGACTATGGTGTGCTAATCCTCGATCAATAAATTACATCATAATGTGTGGATCTAATTGACGGCGATGCCACCAATATTTGCATATGTGGTGTTCCACGCTATAGGATAAATCTAATCGTAACTTCCAGTCTTAGGCATGACCTGTTGTCAAATGATTCACATAATCAAAAGGGCAGTCAGACGTAGATTATCCATCTCTGAACCATCGACATCCTAGGAAATGATCTGTTGTAAAATCTTTGAGTCGGTCACATCAAAATCATCCAAGTCCATGACCTTCGCAAAGGCCTCTAAAACCTTAGCGAGATCATCATTAGTCAGCTCAATCAAGACCCCCTTCACCTCCGAACGAATCAAAATTTTGCCTCCATCAAAATTATGTGCCAACAGGACCTCGAAAAGCTAGATGCAACACGGGTAACATTCCCGCTCAAAGGTCTCGAAGTAGAGGATTGGTGCAAATCCTACCATGACAAATAGCTCTTCCAGCCCAAAAGCGGCAAAACCTTCTGCACATTTGGATCCAGCCAAGTGGCCTCTTGAGGTTGAGACCATAATGATGCAAGGAAAAATAGATAGTGCGGAAAGGTATTTTGGTCTAAGAAGTGGCCGGAGGGAGGAAATATGGTTTAGATCTGGAGTGGTGGTGAGGCGAGATCTAGCGTGCGAAACCAGCGCAGGGGGAAACAAGGCTGCTACTCAGGAAAATGGCATCGCCCAAGGGAGGAACGGAATAGAGAGGCTGATACTTGAAAGAGGAGGAGGATGATGGAGATTGGGTTCGGCTGATTGAGAAAGGAGTGTAGGATCTAGATTAACCCTAGAGGGGGGGGTGAATAGGGTTATCGCAAATTTTCTCGAATTAAACGCGGAAGTAAACAGCAGATAAATAAATATGCAGTAAAGTAAATCACACACAGAATTTACCCAGCTTCGGCAACCCCTGCCTACTGCTGCATTCCCAGATTTCTATTAGAGTTAAACAGTATCCCGCTTACAAACACTCTGACAGACTCGCAGACACTCGCTCCCGCTCACAAACACTCCTACAGACTCGCACACCCTGCTCCGCCTATAGAGTTTCGTTTACTCGCAAACTCTGCTCCCGCCTATAGAGCTTTGCAAACTCGCAGCCTCCCTGCTCACTGAACTAACCCTAACTAGACAATCTGACAACACCTAAACCCTAGGTGGTGATTGACTCTAACTGGTCTTTGTGAAATACAAACTGAAAGACAAAATACAGATTAACCCTAGGGCAAAATTTAAATCGTCAATGTAAAAACACTTTTGCCCTAAATAAACTATGCCTAAAAAATAAATCAATTAAACCCGGCCCAAAATTAAAAACTAAATACAAATTAAAACTTTAAAACCCCTTTTAATGAACTAGGCTGGCCCGCTCCTTTATCTCGTTCGATCCCTTTTCTTTTCTTTAGTTCCGGCCCGATTCTTTGAGAAATAAGAATGGCGATTTTAGGGCTTTGGCGAATCTTCGATTCTCTGGCGAATACGTGCTCGATCTTCTTCAATGCTTGCACTTGAAATGTAGGGCTTTGCCTTGTTCTATTGAATTGAATCTGGAATTTGGGATGTTGCTCTGTTGACTTTTTACTGGCGAATTTAAGCTTTGGCTTCGCTGTTTCTTTTGGCGATTCTTATTTGAAACTACGGCTTTGTCTCTGAAATTGGTATGTGATATCTTCTTTTTGTTCTCTGATTTGAACTTGATTGCTTGAGTTTGATCGATGATTCGAGCAGATTTATTTCTGTTATCTGTTTTGCTTGAACTCGAATCACACCTTTTTGCCGATGATGATTTGTGGTTTTTATAGGGTTCGAATACCTAAATTCTCGTTCGTATATTATCATTTGAATTTGTCACCTGATATATCTTGACTGTTGATTTTCGTATGGATGTTGTTGATGAATTCTGACCTTTTCAATATGCGTATATTTCGTTTTTCTCTATTACGTGATAATCACGGTATTGATTCTTTGCTTGGTCAATTTGCTTGGTCATCACGGCATTGAATTGCATTGACGATGTTGATTTTGGTTCCGTGTTCTGACTTGTTCATTGCGGCTTTGAGTTTGACATTTAACTAGGCTTCGGCTATGTCTGTTCATCCCTGTAGCCACCTCTGTTTCATTTTTGTTCTTGTGTTTATCTCTGTATTCTCTGATGTAGTTGCATTGTTGCACTGTGTTCATCACTGTTACATTGTTGTATTGTCTTTAACTTGTGACGATCATCTGTTCATCACTGTAGTCTTTGTAGTTGCTCTCTGTATACTTGAACTGTCATTGTTTCACTTTGTCACTTCCAGTTATACTGCTATTTGTATCAGCTTGAATATGTTGCAGTCTTGATCATTTGAGTCGAACTTGTACTTCACCTGATGTATTTGACTTGAGTTGATGGTTTTGAGTTCCTTGTGTAGTAGTCTGATTATTTCACTTGCATGTGGTCTGGATTTGCTGCCTTGTACTGGTTCATTTCAGACTTGAAGTCTAGTTCCTTTGTTTGGTTGGTTCATGTCTGGTTACACTTCTGGTCTCACTTGATGATATTGTTACTGGTGCAGTTTTGGGTTTCCAGTTGTACTTGGTTCATGTCAGATTGGTTCATGTCTTGTTGTAGTTCCTTGGTCTGCCTGGTCTGGATTTTGATATTGTGCTAAGCGATGTGACTTTGTATATATTGCACCTGAGTTGAATCCGCTTTGGTTTTGACCTTGTGTTTGAACAATGTGACATCATTTTATTGTACTTGAGTTGAATCCTGCATTTGGGTTTGACCTGTGCTCACTTGTCCCTGTAAATATATCAAGTGTATATACATATATCGGTGTGCACGGCCTTGTGGCATGTACACTGTGCATGTCACAAGTTGTTCGTGTGTGATAAATTCAGAATCAAATGATGACGAACAACCCAAATAACTGAGGCAAATAATATTTTCAAAATCCATATTTTGTTTTATACTGCAAAAACATTTCCTTTTCAATTTTACTGCGTCAGTGAATATTTTTGCAGATTGCTCAGATGCTGGAATCAAACTGTAATGAAGTTGAAGATAAATACGAGTGTGAGTGATATGTAGTGAGGAAATGATGTAACAATGAAAAGTGTGATGTAATTGTATTGTGATCAAAAATGATGTATATAGTGAGAGCTTGAAATTGTACTATCAAAATTGTAATAAATATTTGTTTGAATAAAATATTCGTTTGAATTCAAATTCTGTGTTATTTATTTTATTCAGCAAATATCTATTTAATCTGTGTAAAATAAAATAGTACAATATCAAATACATTTAAATGAATGTATATATGTTTATTATCATCAAACAAAAGGCATATACATGCATATTCCACAATCTCCCCCTTTTGATGATAACAAACATATATTTAAGATTTTGACCATATTAAATGTATTTGATTATTCAGTTTGCTCCCCCTATTTGAATGCTCTCTTTCTACACAATACTCCCCCTACATATATGCATGAGAATAAAGAATTCAAATGAGCCTTAATGCAATTAGAAAATCTTTGACCTTTATCTTCAAAATCTTAACTTTTCTCTCCCCCTTTTGTTATCAGCAAAAGAATAATAGTAATAGAAAAGTAGAGATATAGTGGTAGACATTAATACAATATTAAAGCTCAATCGAGTATAAATATTAATTTCAATAAGAAAATCAAACAAAAATCATAAATACTTTAATTGATGCATATTCCACTTTAGAATGATATGAATGATTTCATCAAATAGAACCATATAGTTGTGTCTATTTGTGGTATATTTATTTCAGAAGATTTGAATATCTACTAACCATGCATAACCGTTAGGACTTTTAAATGAGATTAGTAGTATTCCAAATTTTTTTAAAAATAAATTCAAGTATCTTCTAATCACGCATAACCGTGAGGACTTTTAAATGGGATTAGAATCAACTTGTCTATTTAATCAATTAATTTTGATATGCGTTCCATACATGCATAACCGTGAGGACTTTTAAATGAGCATGGAAGCACAAAATCAAAAATCCAAGTAATTCACCCATGCATAACCGTGAGGACTTTTAAATGAGAGTGAATATTTTGGATTTTATTGTTAGAAATATAATAAAATTGAAGCACAAATGATTCCCTATTTAAACTACCACAAATTAACATACTATATTGATTTTTGATGAGTGATGGTTGATAGACGGATGATAGAAATAGAAATGATCATGGAATAGTTATCAACAAAAAGTTTTTATAACTCTTGTTTAAATTTCTAAAGAAATTTTCTAAATATACTTTCTCAAGTTATAATATATGATTAATATCAACACTCATCTTATTTTCAATCACTATTTATCTTTTTAGATAATTATTAGGGGGTCAGATCAGTTAATCAATTTCAATAAAATCAAGTTTTCTTAAATAACAAATCTGATACAAGGTCAAAAGAAATTATTTTCTAGAAGGGGTTTTTAAGAAAAATTCTGCTAAAATGAAAAATATTTCAAGTGAAAGATATGCAGATATTTTCTTTGAAAAATGATGCAGCAAATGAATGTCTCAAAATGTAATCACGTTCCACTAGTAATTTTTCTATCAACTACATTACCAGCGTAATCTGCATCTGACTCAATATCACTCGTTTGGATGTTATAGACTAGATTGTGAAATTTCAACAAATTATCTCAGAGTCATTTTCAACAAACTTGACTTTAAATTGAAGTCGTGTTAACCATCAAAAAAATCTCAGTGTCAGATTAAGAAACCATAGGATCAACATCATAATTTGACCAAAAAAGAGATTAAGTTCAATGAAAAATGGTTGGTCAACTTTTAAGCATAAATCAAAGTCATAGATAAGAACAAGTCATGTAAGATCATATCAAGTTAGTCAGAATCTGTCAACCATCATAATTACTTCAAGTAATTCTCTTTTAAAGATGATTGATTAAAAAAAATCAGAATTAACATCATCAATCATTTCACATAACTGGCTGATTTAATTCAGATTATGGTACAGATTTTCACATTTTATCTATCGTTTGAAAATAAATTCAATTACCTGTTTTACCTGAACGATAACCTTTCGTTGTTTGCCCATTGTGAATCTGTCACCTTTATACTAGGCTAAGGAACGTTGATTTGTCGCCCGTTGTGTATCTGGAACAGCCAGAATCCAAATAACACTAATGTTGTTCCTTAGCCTGCCACCACACCTACACAGTTAAAGATGTATGTGACCTATTTGTTTTTATAGGTCCATGATTGTTAGTGGCAGAATAACTATGAATAAATAATCCTTTTGGAACCCAAACTTGTTTTGTCTTTTCATTTTTGTTCCAATAGACATGAAATTTGTTTGTAGAATTCTTAGGAACCCAAACTTGTATAAATCTCGTGTTCTTGTTCCTATGACTACAATTTTCAATATGATGTCCAACCATTTCACATTCAGTAAAGATGCCCTTTCCTTTTGCACTATCGTCAACCTGTGATTTACCAAAACCTAGCCCTTTTCGGTTGTTAGCAAACAGTTGATTGCCTAATAACATATTGAATGATTTTTCTCCTCTAGAAAAGTTATTCAGTGATTTCTCAAGATCTAGGACTTTGGTTTTCAGTGTTGTGTTTTCAGTCACAAGTGAGGTGCATCTATTTATAAAATCCTTTCTCCTAGTGTCAATGGTTTCCTTAAGATTCAGGTTTTCTTTTTCAAGATCCTCGAAGCTATTTTTCAGTTTAGATAATTCTGAATCTAAAGCTTTACAGTTTTTACATTCTAAGTTCTGAATCTTTTCAAGTTCAGTTTCTAACCTAAAATTTTCACGGGCAAGTTCTCTCCTATCAGATTTCAGTTTATCAATTTTAGAATCAAGAGCATCAACTGTTTTAGTAAGATCGAGGTACAAATAAACAAGATCTTTATAAGAATAGTTTTTTACCTCATTATCCTTTGAGCTTGCTTCTGAATCTGATCTTGATTCCACTGAGCTTTCTTCTGAATCTGATCTTGCCGTAAGACACAAGTTACCCTCCTCTAAGCTATCATTCGAAACTTCCTCTCCTTCTTCATCATCCCAAGTTGCTGCAAAGACCTTCTTCTTCTTTTTCTTTCCTTTGTTGTTTTTGAGAAGTGGGCAGTTTGGTTTGATGTGGCCAGGCTTATTGCAGTTATAGCAGGTCAATTCATTATCGGAACTGTCAGAATCTTTTGACCTATTACCATTTGTTTTCTTCTTGCGTGACCCGAATCTTGACCATTTTCTAAAATTATTGACAACCATTGCAAGTTCTTCAATTGGATCTTCTGCTTCATCATCGCTCTCTTCTCTGCTCTTCAAGGCAATCGTCTTCTTCTTTGATTCGGAGTTGTTGCGTTCCTCCTTTGATTTTAGCTCAAGCTCATATGTCATCAAGTTGCCAATCAACTCCTCCATGCTTAGTTTACTCAGATCTTTCGATTCTTGTATTGCTGTGACTTTTGCCTCAAAGTTCATCGGTAAGACTCGTAGTATCTTCCTCACTAACTCTACCTCGGAGAATACCTTTCCAAGCGCTCTAGCATTGTATACCAAGGTTGAGAAGCGTCCAAACATGTCCTTTATGCTCTCGCCTTTGTCCATTACAAAGTTCTCGTATTCATTGCTGAACAGGGCTAGACGAGACTCCTTGACTTGAGAAGTTCCTTCGTGTGTCACCTCCAAAGTATGCCAGATTTCCTGCGCAGTTGTACAATGAGAAATTCTATTAAATTCATTCTTATCAAGAGCACAGATCAAAGCATTCATAGCTTTAGCATTAGTAGTTTTTAACTTCTTATCATTAGCGTCCCACCTATCCTTAGGTTTAAGAATCTCAGTATCACCAACAGTTATAGTGGGAGCTCTATAGCCAGTTTCAATAATATCCCAAACATCGTAATCAACAGAACTAAGATAGATACTCATCCTAACTTTCCAGTAAGCATAATCATTACCATTAAACATCGGTGGCCTAGCAATAGATTGCCCCTCAGAAAAAGCATTATTCGATGAATTCATGACTTTAGAGTTAAAGTAAAAATACCAGGCTCTGATACCACTTGTAGGATCTAGATTAACCCTAGAGGGGGGGGGTGAATAGGGTTATCGCAAATTTTCTCGAATTAAACGCGGAAGTAAATAGCAGATAAATAAATATGCAGTAAAGTAAATCACACACAGAATTTACCCAGCTTCGGCAACCCCTGCCTACTGCTGCATTCCCAGATTTCTATTAGAGTTAAACAGTATCCCGCTTACAAACACTCTGACAGACTCGCAGACACTCGCTCCCGCTCACAAACACTCCTACAGACTCGCACACCCTGCTCCGCCTATAGAGTTTCGTTTACTCGCAAACTCTGCTCCCGCCTATAGAGCTTTGCAAACTCGCAGCCTCCCTGCTCACTGAACTAACCCTAACTAGACAATCTGACAACACCTAAACCCTAGGTGGTGATTGACTCTAACTGGTCTTTGTGAAATACAAACTGAAAGACAAAATACAGATTAACCCTAGGGCAAAATTTAAATCGTCAATGTAAAAACACTTTTGCCCTAAATAAACTATGCCTAAAAAATAAATCAATTAAACCCGGCCCAAAATTAAAAACTAAATACAAATTAAAACTTTAAAACCCCTTTTAATGAACTAGGCTGGCCCGCTCCTTTATCTCGTTCGATCCCTTTTCTTTTCTTTAGTTCCGGCCCGATTCTTTGAGAAATAAGAATGGCGATTTTAGGGCTTTGGCGAATCTTCGATTCTCTGGCGAATACGTGCTCGATCTTCTTCAATGCTTGCACTTGAAATGTAGGGCTTTGCCTTGTTCTATTGAATTGAATCTGGAATTTGGGATGTTGCTCTGTTGACTTTTTACTGGCGAATTTAAGCTTTGGCTTCGCTGTTTCTTTTGGAGATTCTTATTTGAAACTACGGCTTTGTCTCTGAAATTGGTATGTGATATCTTCTTTTTGTTCTCTGATTTGAACTTGATTGCTTGAGTTTGATCGATGATTCGAGCAGATTTATTTCTGTTATCTGTTTTGCTTGAACTCGAATCACACCTTTTTGCCGATGATGATTTGTGGTTTTTATAGGGTTCGAATACCTAAATTCTCGTTCGTATATTATCATTTGAATTTGTCACCTGATATATCTTGACTGTTGATTTTCGTATGGATGTTGTTGATGAATTCTGACCTTTTCAATATGCGTATATTTCATTTTTCTCTATTACGTGATAATCACGGTATTGATTCTTTGCTTGGTCAATTTGCTTGGTCATCACGGCATTGAATTGCATTGACGATGTTGATTTTGGTTCCGTGTTCTGACTTGTTCATTGCGGCTTTGAGTTTGACATTTAACTAGGCTTCGGCTATGTCTGTTCATCCCTGTAGCCACCTCTGTTTCATTTTTGTTCTTGTGTTTATCTCTGTATTCTCTGATGTAGTTGCATTGTTGCACTGTGTTCATCACTGTTACATTGTTGTATTGTCTTTAACTTGTGACGATCATCTGTTCATCACTGTAGTCTTTGTAGTTGCTCTCTGTATACTTGAACTGTCATTGTTTCACTTTGTCACTTCCAGTTATACTGCTATTTGTATCAGCTTGAATATGTTGCAGTCTTGATCATTTGAGTCGAACTTGTACTTCACCTGATGTATTTGACTTGAGTTGATGGTTTTGAGTTCCTTGTGTAGTAGTCTGATTATTTCACTTGCATGTGGTCTGGATTTGCTGCCTTGTACTGGTTCATTTCAGACTTGAAGTCTAGTTCCTTTGTTTGGTTGGTTCATGTCTGGTTACACTTCTGGTCTCACTTGATGATATTGTTACTGGTGCAGTTTTGGGTTTCCAGTTGTACTTGGTTCATGTCAGATTGGTTCATGTCTTGTTGTAGTTCCTTGGTCTGCCTGGTCTGGATTTTGATATTGTGCTAAGCGATGTGACTTTGTATATATTGCACCTGAGTTGAATCCGCTTTGGTTTTGACCTTGTGTTTGAACAATGTGACATCATTTTATTGTACTTGAGTTGAATCCTGCATTTGGGTTTGACCTGTGCTCACTTGTCCCTGTAAATATATCAAGTGTATATACATATATCGGTGTGCACGGCCTTGTGGCATGTACACTGTGCATGTCACAAGTTGTTCGTGTGTGATAAATTCAGAATCAAATGATGACGAACAACCCAAATAACTGAGGCAAATAATATTTTCAAAATCCATATTTTGTTTTATACTGCAAAAACATTTCCTTTTCAATTTTACTGCGTCAGTGAATATTTTTGCAGATTGCTCAGATGCTGGAATCAAACTGTAATGAAGTTGAAGATAAATACGAGTGTGAGTGATATGTAGTGAGGAAATGATGTAACAATGAAAAGTGTGATGTAATTGTATTGTGATCAAAAATGATGTATATAGTGAGAGCTTGAAATTGTACTATCAAAATTGTAATAAATATTTGTTTGAATAAAATATTCGTTTGAATTCAAATTCTGTGTTATTTATTTTATTCAGCAAATATCTATTTAATCTGTGTAAAATAAAATAGTACAATATCAAATACATTTAAATGAATGTATATATGTTTATTATCATCAAACAAAAGGCATATACATGCATATTCCACAAGGAGGAATGAAAGAATGAAATTGGGGAAAACTGGACATGGCTTTTTTAGTCACGTTCTAGTTGTGTCAAAACCCGTTAATTGGTAGACCACTCTAGATCTATCGCTACGTGGTCAACTTCTAGACGGGCTTTGGGCGTTAATTGAATTTTGATGCAATTAGGATCAGATTTAAATATTAACCGTTTCGCACCGTCTCCTTTGATTCGACATGATCTGGAAAATTCTTGTATTTGTCATGGTGGTGTCAAGGCCTACCGCCAGTCCTAAACCATGCTCCAGCAATTCACAGTAGTCCCAACAAAAGTGCTGGGACCCAAAACAATTCAATAAACACGAAAATATTCAAGTTGATCTATCCTTCCTGCTTTTCACGGAAATATTTCTTCCAATAGCTGGTGGGTACAACAACACTTCAAACTACATACTCTAATAAAATTGAATGTCATTCATATCTTGTCCGTACCTTAAAGAGAGAAAATCTAAAAACCTCGATTATATAAATCGAGAAATCACCAAGCTAAATATATGCTCCTTTATACTTGTTTCTAAATAATAGAAACTATTTCATACCAAAACTTCCGTTAAAACATCAAACTTATATATATATTCAGAGTTTCCAAAAACCTTTTTTAAACATAAATTTCTCAAATTAAAAAACTATTTCCGTGCCAAGAATCAAAATCAAGTCCTTACTAATATATACATATAAATATTTAAGGATTTCAAAAATTAATCCTTTATAAACTAAAAATTTCTTAACACGACTAACTTAGTGGTATACATATTTCTTTTAAAATTAAAATTTCAAAACTTTCCCAAAACAAAATTTCAAAAATAAATCCTTAAGAATAGAAATTCTTTGAAATCCTTTTTTCCAAAATCTAAGGCATTTCTAAAATATACTTTATAAAATTTTCTCCAAGGTTTCAGACTAATGAATTGATATTAAATCTCCAAATAAAAATCTGATTTTCCATCAAAGAGGTGATCGATGAATGCACCCTAGAATAGACTTGCCTTTCGACAATTGCAACATAAAGACTTTACTTTCCCGCCTATCTGGAATAAATGTGTCTCTGATTGGAATGCATCATCAAAATCCAAAACCACAAGGTAGCTAGATCTCAACCACTAAGTTGAACAACTTCGGTCTTCGGGATCCTACCATATGTTGTACTCATGCTCTTCATCAACAGCGCCTTACAAATCGCCAACACTCCATGTGAAACTTCGGAGTCGACATGAAAATCTTAACCCTAAGATATTTCCAAACCATGGTTGCTTTGTCCATTCCTTTGGAGTGGAACTACAACTACTTCTATGGTCAGAATTTTTAGAATCTAACATAAAAAATATATAATATTAGACAGAAAAGTAGGAATTCTTCTCTTATTTATCCTAATTCTTCTAATCTACTAACCTAGACTATAACAACAAATGAAACAACTCGTACCTTCACGAGCCTAAATTTCGATAAAAATCAAAACCCAAGTCTATCAAGCATAGATCATTGGATTTGGTACCTGTAAATAAGTATGAGCATTATCAAAGATTGATAGAAGTCTAAAATCACAACAGAAACAATAATAGGATAAGAATTCTGATTATTACTACTACCTTGGAATTAATTATATTCCTTGGAAAATGGATTGTCACATCAGCATCAATCATGAGAAAAATAGAGACTACTCCAACAGCTAAACACATCCAGCTTTATTGACTTGTTCCTCTAAGTCTATCATGTGGGTTGTAATGAGGGGATCAGAACAACATTCTGGTGATTGGAAAATCTTTAAATTGTCTGTAACATAAATTTATACCTATTGCTTTTCATTTAATTGTTATGCCTATTATGGCTAGCAATTCTAATCTAACCTTGAATTGCACACACGATTAATTACCTACCCATTTCCAAGGTATAAAATATCAACGAAGCCTTATCAACCACTCAATACTTCCATACCCATTTGCCACTTAATACTTCTAAATATAAAGCGGGCTTCTACTATTACCACATAATACTTTTAAAAGAGAAATAGGCAGACTCTGCAATTTAAGGGCTCAATAGAGGTAGACCCCATCATTTAAGACCTATTACCAAGGTGGACTTCTAGCATTGTTATTATTGGTCTATTGGTTCTAGGTACAGAGACCTTTGATCACAATATATGGTCTTATAAATTATAATAGCCATATCACTAACGCATCTATCATTATTAAAGTCTTACAATATGAGAACTTGTACCTAAGCCACTTAATACCTTATTAACAAGGACTAGGAAGGTATCTAACCATTTAACACCTATTTGTAGGTAGGTTATTACCATTTAATACCTAACCCCAAGGCGGACTCCTCATTGGTACTATCTAGCTGACATTTCTTGGAAATCTGGTTAGGCTACTTAGTAATTCTTTTATAGGAGAGAGACGAACTCTAAATCAGTCACTTAGTACCTTAAACCTGAAGCGAACCCTTTTCGAGATATCCATCATCCCTCTTAAATATAAAAAAAGAATCTCATTAGGTTACTTTTTTAGGTAGGGAGATGGGCCCTGCAATAGCCACTTGATACCTCAATACTGAAGTAAACCTTTTTAAAGACATCCTTATTTATTTGGAATCTCACTAGGCTACTTAACACTTCCTTTTAGGAGAGAGGCAGACCCTACAGCCACTTAATACCTCAAACAAAAAGCGAACCCCTATGGAGATACCCCTCACCACTCTTAATTCCAAAATTGGACCATTTAATACTTTTTAATAGGGAAAGAGGCGGGCCCTTGAACAACAACTTAATACCTCTAACCCTAAAGCATATCCTATCTCTCAAAAGTCACGGGTCCTAGGATTAGTGAGATGGTACTAAGTGCACCCGACTGCTGGTAGCCTCAAAGTGAAGGGTGGTCTTCCATTGAGTGACTCTACTAACCTCGCATCACTAACCTATCAAATCCAATTAACTATCCTAAGTCTTTACTTATACTATCTTAGGTTGACATTGGACTTAGATTACTAATTCTATTTTTATTTAAGGCAACTAGATTTACCTTAAATACTTCTCTACCCATAAATCCCCTTTAAATTCTTGTAAATTTCAATTTGTCCATAAATCCTAACAGACATTTTCTAAGACATTTATATATGGTTACTAATTTCAAATTACTAACCTTTTTATATCTATTTAATTTTTATTAGTCCCTTTTTACCCATTTGTCCATATTAATTGTAACTCCTAACTCATTTGCATTAATTGCCCATTAGTTGGATTTACAATCTTTAACTAACCAATTGTAACCCCTAATCTAATCATATCAATTAATTTTCATTAATCAGGGTTACAATCTTTTATTTCCTATTAATTACCGGTAATTTCTAATTTACCGCTCATTAATAGGAATTACAACATTTCCCAATTCTACATATTCGCTTCCCTAAATATAATAATAAATAAAGAATGCTACGCATAAATAGCGCATGAATAAATGTTGTTCTTATTTATTAATGCAATAAATATGTATAAACTGAATAATAAAATTATCTATTTTTATTCAACTATATTATAGTCATAAATATTTAGCTAGAATATGCATTCCATATTTAATTTGTAGGAATTAGATTTCTTAGAAAGATTTTCCGCTATGATTTTCATAAATTGGTTTTAATACAAAAGAGAAAGATGGACCCTTTTGTTTGTGGGTATTCCTTTTTAAATCAACCGTCGCCCTTTTGAATGAAAAGCGAAAAAAGTAAACAATTTATGAAAGCCAAAGTAATATTCTTCCCACAAATTAAACTATGAAAAATCTACAATATAGCATAAATTGGCAAATAATCCAAAATTCTATTTTATAGCAAGTACAGATCTGGATTAAAAATATACAACATTCAAATTCTAAGATCTTTGGGACTGATGTCTAGATCTAGGTGTAAACATATTTCGAATTAGATCTACAACAAGAATATGTAGGCAATAGTTTCTAACTAGTTAAAGCTCACATTTCACAAATAAAATTGATTTAGGCATAATAATCAAATATATTCCCATGGAATAATGTTATTTATAAAGTATTCTGAAGAAATAACATATGAAAAAAGAGGCAACAAAATTAATGAAGATTGGAAGGCACTAGGGTGGTCTATGTAACGATCCGTAATTTTACCACTTTGGAAATGAGATATTTAATTTATTTTGAATATTTAGATATATAATTTTCAAACTTACTAATTATGTTTTATGTCATAAATAAGAATGATAAACTTATTTTCAGAATTTGATTACAAAACCTAGAAGTTTTGATTTTCGTCGAAAATTGACAAAAGCCGATTTTCGATAAAATTGGATATATATCCAATTAATTATTGTAAATGGTAAATAACTCGTTTTAATGGTTATATAATAATATGATAATAATATAAATTTGATTTATAATGATTTTATAAATATATATACTTGTTTTTTAATGATTAAAAATTTCGGCGCATGATGGCAGATCGACGTTGTATTTTTATAATTGGATTTTAGTGTTTTTAAATATGGTTTTATAAGTCAAATATACTTGTTTTAATTAATTAAAGATGATAAGTAACATATTTCCAAGTTTTGTTTACATAAATAAATAGTTTAACAAAAACGTCAAAATGTGACCATAAAACTTTCTCGAAAATCAACGTTTTGTTCAAAATAAGTTATCACAACTTTGTTGCACCTTTGTAGCATATTTTAACATATAATACATAATTAAATAACTAAACAAATTTAATTTTACTAATTATGATTAGAAAAATTTTAGAATATAATTAAGAAAAGTAAGTAAGGAAAAAGTTAAAAAAAAGTAAACATCAAATCAAATCACATCAAAAATCTAAACAAATCTGATCTTTAATCCATTTTTTCATCCAAATACATTTACTTAAGCCTTAAGTAACTAAGATATAAAGTATGATGTGAAAGGTGATGGTAAGTGTTGAAAAAGTAAGTTTACTTTAAGTTGAATTAAGAGTATTTTTGTCATTTTACATAATAATATTTTATTCCAAACTTTTTTCTATAAATACCTACTACTTCTTTCACAAATTATCACTTTCCATTCTTCTTCTTCCTTTTCTAAACTTCTTCTTCCTTAGATTTTTAGGGCTTCCATGCCTTTCTTAAATAATTCCAAAAGCGTAACAATGTTATGGTAAAAATAATCGATAAAAAAGTATACCACTTAAGTCAAGTTCAAGCTAGTAAGTTCCATCGATCTATCTAAGGCCATGCTCACCTAGAAGCCATCGCCACCTCTTTTCATCTCAACTTCTAGGATAGCGGAGCTATAGCCGGATTTCAAGAAGTTTCGGGAAATAGTAGCGAAGCTATAGTCAAATCTGTAGTGATAAAATTAGCAAAATTGATTGGAAGTATGGTTTAGATATGGAGTTCCTTGCCTTAAAGTTTTACGGAGTGGAATTCAAAGTGAGTTATTTCTTCCTTTAAGTTCATTAAAATCATCATTAAGTCAAAGGAAATTTAAGTGTTAAGTGTTGTTTGAAAACCCTTGTTGAATGCTTGTTTACTTTGTTTGCTAAAACAATTATTTTATTTCCTTTTTTGACTATTTGGATGGTTAATTATATATTTTAAAATTTAGAAGTTAAATGCTTAATGGGGTATGCGGAAATGACTAGTACATGTGTTTCGTCTATGAGATCCAAGGAAACTTGGGCAAGGGACGGAACATGTCAAAGGAAAAGCTTGGATGCTCTAAAATAAGTATCAAGCCATTTTAACCCAAGATAAAATAAAAGGTATTGTAAATATTTGATAGAATGAAGCATTGACTTTCATTTATTGTCGTGTTTATTTCATTGATCGGTTGTTTGAATTAGGCTCAGCCAGTTTATGAGCATTGATTATTATTTATTGATTATTGACTTTGCTCGGCCAATTTATGAGCAATTAGTTATCCATGTGCATGGGCTGGGTAGAAAATAATTGTAGGCTAACACCTTGTGATTTATTTCACGATTTGACTATAAGGTGTTAAGCGGTAATATTTGGTTCACTTCAATTTAATAAATTGTTTTGAAAATTGATTTTTAAGTTGAAATGTTATGAAATGTTTTCCTTTAAAAGAAAAAAATGAGATATTTTAGAATAAATATTTTGAAGTGATTTATATAAAGAATGGCTTTATAACAATGTTTTATAAAGCGGAAAGAATTTCGAGGACTAAACTCGATGTTTTAAAGATGATTTTTGAAGGGATTTGGGAATGGAAATTATTATAGATTAGAAGTATTTGTAATTATTAGTGTAAATGTTTTTGCCACTTCGAGATATAAAGCGATTTGTTATGTTACCAAAGATTCAGGTGAACCATAATCTATGAAATGCATGAGCAATAGAGGTGCAGATGTTCTATAGCCTCGGTGTAGCCCACTCTTGAAATAGAGGGATGCAGTAATCTATTATTTATTCGGAAGGCTCTACCGAAGGGCCTGGTTATGGCTAGAATCCTTCCGATAAGGTAGCATATAGTTTTGTATGCTTGTATATTGATATCATTTCAGAAAGGTGATTTGTTTTTAGATCTCGAAGTAAAGGACTAGTTTGAATATAAAAAATATATACATATATATTTTCAAAAGTTTTGAAACAAGAATTCAGGAATAAAGTCCAAAGAGATAATTTCCCTAAAGGTAATTAGATGTGAAAATCAAAATTTGAAGATTATGCTTAAGTAGGTAGTTTCGAGAATTGCATATGTTTGTTGCATCATAGGCTCCATGAGTCCTATTTGCGGTAGGAGAACTACGTTGGCTTGATCTTGTATCTAATTGGGTACCCAATTAGATAGGGGTACATAGGCAGTCACTAGTGGTAGTGATGCAGCCCTAATAATAACATAAGATTTTTTTGTTTATTATTTTCCATATATCGTGTATTGATGTATTTTCCTGCTTATTATTTTATTCCGCATTTGATAAGTTTATTGAGTTTGCAGGAATGACTATTGTTGTCTTTCTTATTAGAGTTGTGCAGCCATAGATTTATTAGTATTTGTATTTTGTATGTATTAAAGCACACTAGTAGATTGAGTTGATTACTCTGATAATTTATACAATTAAAATTGTATCCTATATATTTAATAGTGTTGAATATTTATCAAATATTGTGTATTAAGTTGGTAGTTTTCATTTGTAGTTTTAGAACGGACGGGTTTTTCGGCGATTTTGACTGGTCCAAAAATCCAGGTCGTCACAGTCTATCTCAATATAAGATAAATCTTTCAACAAAAACATGATAGTGCCATCAACACCTTTTAAAGAGACCAAAAGGAAGCTTCGGCAATATTATGGATAAGAAAGAGCTTTTGACAAGGTCTAGAGCTACCTTCCGAAGGCAATAGATTGCATACTTTTGGCACATGTGCCTAACCATTCAAAATGATTGGTTTCGTCTTCATTTACAGCAAAAGAAGCCCTTTCGAAAGCATATATTAGCCTTTCTAATTGGTTAGAGCCATCCTCACCTATATAGGAAAGATTATACATCCGCTAACACCAAAGAATATGGTTTCCCACCGGTCAAGGAGGATGCTTTTGAAGGGAACCTTTTGTAGCAAAGCTTTTAAGGTGTTTCGACTCATTCGAAACCCTAAGAGAATACGTTTCGAAGGCATCTAAGGCCAACACCATTCCAACTTGCATGGCACACTAGCGTCTAAGTGAAGAGCGCATATATGCATCTTTTAATGGAGTCGAAAGTGATCAACCAATCTACCTTCCGATGAAGTTGAAAGACATCAAGAAAAACCTTTCGACAAAGTTAAGAGAAATGAAGCAACATACCTTTCGACGAAGTCGAAAGGAACAAAGCAAGACAGAAAGAAGCTCAATCTTCGATAGCAGCCGAAGGGCACTCAAACAACCCTTTCGACTATGCCGAAAGCTATGAATAAAGAGGGATGTGCGAAAGGAAGAAAACAAACCTTCCGACTATGGTGAAAGCATGGGGTCGAAAGGTGCCAACCCACACCAACAAAAAATACCCTAGGGGCTAGTTTGGGGGGAGGGGATTTCTTTCACTTCTCACTTGTATTCTTGAAGAATCTGTAAACCCTAATTCCTAAATCAAATTCGGGATTTGGTCAGTTTGTACAGTCTACTTCAATAAAATAGAGATATGATAATTTTGGATTATGCAACTATAAGAGATTACTATAACTTATGTTCTTGATCCCCTGATATCAATTTAGGTCGAATGAATACCTTTCGATCGAGTAGAAATCCCAAGCAAGCACATTTCCTCAAAGTTTTAGCTCAAATCCGCAAAATCACAAGTACAGACCACTTCGACCAAAACGATACCCTTTTTAGATCAACTAATTCCAGAAACCATAAGTTCCCCAACTTAAGTCACCTTGTCTGCGTCAAAAGGTTGTTCCGACAGAATCATAATCAGATCAATCCAAAAGGATTTTCTGAAAGAGGAGTCAGCCATTCGACAACGTCGAAAGGTACTAAAGACATGATTTTGATCATCCCTACCAGCCTTAAAAGTGTTAGCAATCTTCATTTCTTCGACAGGAGGTTTCGATAATATCACTCATACTCCAAACTTCAGTTTGAGGTGTTGACAAGTTTTCTTGTCAACATTTTTGGCGCTAGAAGTAGGGCTCGAACCTCCGATCACCTGTAACTTTCTGTAGGATCGTTTTCACCCTGTAGGGGGGTGAATAGGGTGATACTAGTAATAATAAAAATTAATGCGGAAATAAAAACAATAACAGAATGTAATGCAATAGAGATCACACACAAATTTAACCAGCTTCGGCAATAACCTACCTACGTGCTGCCCCCAAGGTTTCTACTAGAAATTAAGTAGCCAGGCGCTTACAAACACACGTAAACTCATGACACCTGCTAACTTGACTAACCTAACTCTAAGCTCAAAACCCTACCACAACTCAACGACTGAGTTGCGAATTCTTCGAACTATGCCATGTAATACCTTTCTTGTAACCTAGTTACACAACTAGAAAGTTACTCAATTTAAAAGTAAAATTACAAATGTAAAATAAAACTAAAAATAATAAAACAAAACCCTATTCTTTATAACTCAAGCCCAAAAATAAAAAATGAAACTGGCCCACTAAATTAATAAAAGACAGTCTTCCCGTTATTCTTTCTGTGGTAACTTCGGCTGCCTCTTTTATTTTTGTTCTTCTTCTCAAATTAGGGTTTTAATCATTTGATCCACCGGTTGAAAAATTGATGCTCGAAGCGTTTGCCGGTATGCTCTCAATTCACTTCGATGCTTCCTTGATCAGTTGAATTATTCATGGCTGCTTCAAATATGTCAAGCTCGAATGTTAAAATGGTATGCGATTTTTTCCTTTTTCAATTTTCGATAATACTTGAATTTAATTCGAGTTATTTTTTTGTGATTTATTTCAAAGGCTTGCTCTGGTATTTGCTTGAACTCGAATGCAAATATGCCGATGATGAACTGGGTTTTTGTAGGGATTAAAGCGCTAAATTTTCATTCGTATATTTTTCATTTGAATTCTTCACATGATTTGCTCCACCATACGATTTTTGATTGAACGATGTGATTAATCTGACTTGTTCATCTTTTCATCATTTAAATTTTCTTTTCGTTCTTTACAGCTTTGACTTTAGCATCGTTCTTTTACGGCTCGATACTTGAATTTGAGATATTCTTGTGACTTCGTGAAGATTGACTTGTTCAATTTGCTGACTTGTTGACATTTGAGTTTGATGATATATTTCTGAAAGAATTTCACTATGATACCCTCTTGACCATATTTGAACTGCTACTTGTTCATCATGTTGTATTATGAAAAAATCTAACTGCTTCACTGACATTTCACTGAGTTGCCATGTTCTCTTGTGCATTTAATGTTGACTGGACTAAACTTGTGTTTTCCCTGACCATGTCTTGTGCACTTTGACTATGTCTTCCACCCGACCATAATTATTTTTTCAAACTGCACATGTTCACTTGCATGTGTGTCACCATATGTATACATACATACGTATGTGTATGTATATGTGTTGTGATTTGCTCGAGTTTAATTTGTTCACTGCTGTGTTGAAACAGACTTTGATTATTGCTTAGTTGAGTGTATTTGTATCCTCTGGTCTCTGTTCTGGTTGGAGTTATTGTTTTGCTTCGAGTTGAATTTGATATTGAATCTGAGTGTAGCATGTCTGGTTCCATGTGATGCTTGAGTCTTCATGTTAACTCACCGGAGCATGTTTGAAGTGTTGTATGTTGTTTTGTGTGTACACACTGGTCTTGTGCACTTGTTACTGATTTGAGTTGTTTGTTATGTCCACTGCTCTATTACTCGAGTGCTTGCTTCCATGTGTAATTCCCTTGCATTCATGTGAACCTTCATTTTGCCTTGATGTCTTCGTACATTTGCAATCTAGACTAGCTGGTTTGTTTTCATGTGTGGTCTGGTGGTAGCTACATGTTTTCTTCGAGTTACCTATGCAGTTTCTTGATGTTGTACATTTCAAGTCTATTTGCAGCTTTCCTTGTGTATGTTCTGGTCTAGTTGCACTTGCTCATTGTAATGACCCATAAATTTTAATAATTTTTTATAACGATTTAATTGAATTTTTGTGAAATTTTAAATAATAAAATTTTGAATTGAATTTTTAATATTTGAAATACGTCTACTTTAACATAGCAAGTGGAGAAAATTTCATTTGATAATATGGAAGTTTTTTGTGTAAATTCTATTTTAATTCAAATCAGTTAATAACTGATGATAATAAAATGTTTTACAAAACTGAATATTTTTATATAATAAATTTGTAAATCATCTTCTGAGTGAGACGTCATCTTTCGTTTCTCCAAATTTAGACTGCTATTGCTCCATTTATCGTATTTTCAGCAAATTAGCAGCATTTTCGATACCGAATATCGACTTTTGATATGATGATCGTACCACTGATATTTGTATACCGTTTTGATCGTCTCGTCGTGTTGATCTCTACGGTATATTCAATTATAAATTTCGAAGTCGGGAAGACAACGAAATCTATGGAATAGTTTCTGTACCAGTCCGTATTTTTGAAACTTTTGAATTCTTTGTTGATTTGTTATCCACTGGTAAACCAACAGTCAATAGCCATGTACCTTTAATATTCTATGAATGCTACTCTTGGCTTTTGGTTATCCAGTATTTCGATTTTCGTTTGGTGCCTTGAAAAAAAAGGAAAAAAATGAAAGAATTTTTATACAGTAGCTTACGTATGAGGAATGTTGGTCACCTGAAGCTTACTTTCCTTCTTTCAAATTCCAACTCTATTGTTACCTGCTCTACATTCTGTCTCGACCCTCATTTTGCCACGCAGGCCAGCCTTACCGGCCTCTTATCCTTCGCCTATACCCACCCATGGCCGCGGTCTACAACCGCCGAGTCAACGCTCCTCCCACCTCACAAAGCCAACACCCGATACTAATCTCTCTCTCTAGCCGTGCCTTCCCCTAGCTCTCCATCATTCACCCCATCGCATAGCAAACATCAACGCCGGCCAGCCGAACCCAGCCTCTCGCCACCTTCCTTCGCCCAGTGCAGCCGACTCCATCCTCCTCCACAACCCTGACCACTTCATCACCTTGCTCTGGCCATTGCAGCTCTTTTTTTTGGTATGTTTATATAGAGATATTATATAAGAAGTTATACATTGGTTATATAAGTCTACTTTTGATTTTGGGTCATACTAGCCATTTGGGTTTTGCGAAAAGCAATGTATTTTGTTTGCTGTAGTCATATTTTATATATATAGACATAGATATCTCGTTTTTTGTATTAATTTATAAATACATATGGGTTATATAAGACATATATATTATCTGTTAGTTTACAATATATTAGTAATATAATTGGCTATATATATAAATATATGTTTTGATATATGTTTGTGTAGGTATGGTATGTTAGTTTATATAAATTTATACAGATAGTAGGTTCTAAATGTATATGAAATGTTATATATATAAAAATAGCAGGTTTGAATATAATCTATTATTATGTATGTAAGTTATATCATATTTAAAAAGAGATCGGCTTTGAACATTTTTTTCAATATATATATGCAGTGGTTTCAAATGTTACTAGGTGTGTTTAAATCAAGTATTGGTTTTAAGATTTAAAGAATGTATTTTAAATATAACATATATTTGCATGCTGCTTTGTGTTTGTGTGACGAACCGGAATTTTGGATATTTGAAATGGGAATATTTAATTGATTTTAAATATTCAATGGGTAATTTTAACTTGAATTTCAAATATCACTATTTATTGGGTCATTTGATTATTGAATTAAACAATTAAAAATTGAGTAAATTGTTGTATCGGGAGTTTTAAGCCTTTTAAAAATAATTTGAAGGCTTGTAAAATCTATATTGATAGTTCTGACGGTAATAGAACTTTTAAAATTGAATTTAAAGGTGTTTTGTTCAGTTTTAAAAATATATCGTTTATATCGATAATTAAAAATAGCCTTCCAAGGCACAGTCTCGGAATTCAGCGAAACCAGTTCCATTGGATCCGTAATATTGTATTATTATCGGGTTTCAATTTTCGTAGTGTTTGGAGTTGTTGTGTGAGCGTACGATAGGTAAACGCCCTGAAACTAAATCGAATATTTAATATTATAAATGGTCCAAAAAGCTATCTTCTCCATACAATTGAATTTGGACTCGAAACCTTTTCCAGTGCATTCAGAATAGGCGTATAACATTACAAATGCCTAGCCGCACGCCTTGATAGGAAGTCAAAAATTTTAGTTGACTTTATCGGAACAATTCGAATTTGAATTTAAATTGAATAATTTTACTAGTCAACTGCAGTTAAATTTATTTCACATCGACTTATCTTTTCCATCAGTTCAAACAGCTATTCAAGTACCCGATCTTATCTCTTTCTTTCTTCGTTCCCAAGCCAGATAACAAAAGAAAAATATCTCGTTCTAAAATCATCAAAATAAAAATAATGGCCGGGTGTTTAAAAATAGAATCGCGAGTCTCCTCTCCTCTTCCCATTCGAAAACCAAACCCATCCTCTCCCTCAGTTCGAAGCGGCTTCCCCAAATTCTTTGAAATCGAGAAAGGAAAAAAAAGGGGTAAAGGGCGGCTACATAATCGCGTTTTCTCTTCCCTCCCATCGCTCTAATTCGTTAACGATTACACTCACGTTGTCTGGAAGGAGAGGTGTGCCGCGATTTTGAGGGGGGGGGAAAGCGAAAGTCTGGACGATGAGTGGAGGCACGCGATCGACGTGAGATGGAAGGGCAGTGTTGAGTGGGAGCAAGCGCGACAGTGGGTTGAAGGCACGGTGACGTCGAACGATTTGAAGGCTGGAGATTGGTCGTGAGGCCACAGTTCAAGCGACAGAGTGGTTCTAGGGTTTCGAGTTCGACAAGGCGATGGAGAAGAGGCTGGCGAGATCGAGGAGGAGGTGATTCCATCGGCAACAGGCTAGGGCTGGGGCTCTATGTTTTGGGGGCATCACGGTTTCGACCAAGGTGTGAGGTATTTCAGTTTCGTCTTTTAATTTGATGAAATGTTACAGTAAAGTACAAACATTTCTGTTTAAATTTAATACGTATATAAAGGAATGTTCAAGTTCATGTAAAATTAGAATTTTTATATATAGTTGGAAATGGGAATAAATAAATATACACAGTAAACCCGTTGTTAAGATTTAAAAGAGAAATATTCGCGATGAAGTTTGAATAATGGCGGCATCTAATCCTCATCCTCCCCCGATCCCTCCTCCTCCTTCCCCGATCCCTCCTCCCCCGATCCCTCCTCTTTCTTCCCTGATTCTTCCTCCTCCTCCCCCGATCCCTCCTCTTTCTTCCTCGATTCCTCCTCCTTCTTCCCCGATCCCTCCTCCTTCTTCCTCGATCCCTCCTCCTTCTTCCCTGTTTTCTCCTCTTCCCCCTTCTTCTCTTCCTTCATCTGCTTTAAATTTTTCTCCCTCTATTCCTCCTCATGTCTCTACATCCCCGATCCATTTTCCTGTGACTGATTTGAATTCATGTTTGATTACTGATAATAAGCAGGATAGTCCATCTATTTCCTCTGGTACTGGTTTAAACTGGTCAGCTTTATTCAAAAAGAAGCCTAAAAATGCTGGATCATTTGTGCCTAGACATTTTGATATCAAGAAAAATGGAGTTCCGAATGCTTTACTGGATGAAGTTAAAAATGAAGGTATTAAATTTTGGAGTGATCATTTGGTTGGCTTTTTCCTGGATGGTCCTCTATCTTATCTGACCGTTACAAGACATTTAAGAAGTATTTGGAGATTGAAAGGTGAAGTTGATATTAAATCTGATAATGAGAATTTCTTTTTTAACTTCTCGAATGATCAAGATAGGTTGAAAATCTTGAAATCTGATCCTATCTTCATTAAAGGTAAAATGTTCATCATTACTACTTGGGATCCTTCTTACGGTTATTTTCAAGAACGCATTAAAAAAGTGCCAGTGTGGGTTCATTTTTATAAGATTCCTTTGATTTCTTGGACCTTAATTGGTATTAACTGGTTAGCATGTCATGTTGGTAAACTAATTTATCTTGATGAAAGTACTGAAAGATTATCAAGATTTAAGTATTCTAAAGCTCTGATTGAAGTTTCTCCAGATCACGAGCTACCTAATTCTATTGCAATTGATGATTTAGGTGACTGCTGTCCTTATGTTAGAGTTGAATATGATTGGAGACCAAAAATCTGTAGTAAATGTAAAGTGTTTGGTCATGAAACCTTATATTGTACAGGAAATAGTAAGATGAAAGAATTTGTTGTGCAGTCAGGTAGAGATAATGAGGATGTTGATATCAGGGAGTGCATGGAACAAGTTGGTGTTGGAGAAAAGATGCAAATGTCTAATATTACTGGAAATTTCAAAACAAAGTCTTTAAAAGTGTGGAAAAGGAAGGAAAAGGAACAAAATATTCTAACTGATAGCTATAAGGTGAACTTAAAATCTGGTGATCAACTATCTGATGTTGGTGTAATGAATT
The DNA here is from genome assembly GCA_030737815.1 of Allium fistulosum. NCBI lineage: Eukaryota > Viridiplantae > Streptophyta > Magnoliopsida > Asparagales > Amaryllidaceae > Allium > Allium fistulosum. The sequence continues at coordinate 861,891,381 of CM060907.1, forward strand.
TCAATCATGATCTGAATAAGCAGAAGGATGTAGAGTCAAATGGTTTGAAAATGGTATCTGATATTAATACCGAGGATTTGGGATATAAGGAAAATATTATAACCTCAAATTCTTTTATGGTTTTATCTGATATAGATGAAGAAGTAGTTAACAATGAGGCAACTATGGATATAGAAAACTCTCAATCTGGTAATATACAAATTAATAAGGATTCAACTGTGAACTGTAACACTGTTGGTGTTAATATGTGTATTTCTGAAGTTCATCCAAGAATTTAGCTTGTAGTTCAGATAATATTAAAGATGTTCATAAGGAAACACTGAGTGATGAGGTTACTGAACAAACCTCTCCTTATATCAATATATTACCTCCTAATCATCTGATTCTTCCTCCTCCATGTAAATCAAGAGATGATTCTGAGGAAAAGGTTATATCAAATAAAAAAGGTAGAAAAGGTAAAAAGAAAGTCTCATTCCATGAAAATTCAGAGGATCTAAACAATGGGAAAAATTATAAAATTGAAGAAGTCTTGCCAAGGAATAATAATGAGTCTGCATCATTCAAAGATACTTCTTCTCAATCTAGTGGCATTAGACATACAAGGAAACACCCATCTATTCTCATTTCTCCCAAATCGTTATGATGTTAAACAATAATATAGCTTATTGGAATATCAGAGGAGGACACCTTTCATCCAAACAAGCTGAAGTGAAGCATTTAATTAAAAATCAAAAGATACAATTGCTAGCCATTAGTGAAACAAAGTTGAATAAGGAAAAGTCTGTTTTGGCATGTAAAAATATTGCACCTGGTTGGGAATATAAAGATAATCTACTTAGTGCTCCATATGGAAGGTTATTGGTTTTATGGAATTCAGATATTTTCAAATTGACAAAGTTGCAGGAGGATGATCAATTTATACATTTCAATGCCACTTCTTTATCTTCAAATATTCCTTTTCTGATTACCTTTGTTTATGCTCATAATAACCTTAAAAAAAGACTTTCCTTCCTCTCTAATCTCTCTTTACTTTCTCACCCAAAATTGCCTTGGATAGTTCTTGGTGATTTCAATTGTATGTTTTCCTCTAATCAAAAAATTGGAGGAAATCCACTCTCTATGAAAGATATTGCACCTTTAAATCAAACTCTCATCAAATCTTCCCTTAGCCATATTCCATCTTTTGGAGCTATGTTTACATGGAATAATAAAAGTAATATTGGTCCCAGAACTTACTGTAAGCTTGATCATGCATTTCACAATATTCACTCTATTAATCAATGGCCAAATCTTTTTTGCAAATTCTTAGATCCTTCTATTTCTGATCACTCTCCATTCATCTTATCCTGGGGGGAGAATGCTATAAGTAGGAACCCATCTTTCAAATTTTACAAAACCTGGACTAATCATAAAAATTTTCTTAGCATTGTTATGCAGGTTTGGCAGGAGAATATTTATGGAAATCCCCTTCACATTCTTAAAACTAAGCTGCATAGATTGAAGAAATAGCTTAAAATTTGGGCAAAGGATAATTTTGGTGATGGATCAAAAATCTCTGATGGAATAAGAGAGAAATTAGCTATTATCCAACAACAGCTGCAGAATGATACTTTGAATTCATCCTTAGCTAAGCAAGAAGCAGACTTATCAAAAAATTTAATTGAAGCATTGGAATTTGAAGCTTTAATGAGAAAAGAAAAACTTCATGAGATTATTGACAGGCAAAGTGACAGGAACACAAAATATTATCATAACTTTATCAAGATCAAACAAAGCAAACAAAGAATTATGAGTATATCTGATATGAATGGAGTTATTCAAGATAATGATGATTCAATTTCCAAAGCTTTTATTGATTATTTCTCATCTGTTCTTGCCAATCCATCTCCTATGATACCAAATCTTTCACCCTTATTTTCAATGCATCTGCCCTTTCTGTGTGATAAGCAAGCAAGTGATATGATAAGTGAAGTTTTACCTGAGGAAATTAAATCTGCAGTGTTTTCATTAAAATCTGATAGTAGTGGGGGTCCTGATGGTAATGCTTTCTTCTATCAGCACGCTTGGAAAATTATAAAGCATGATGTCAATAAAGCAGTACAATATTTCTTCTCCCATAATAAACTACCATCTGGTATCAATGCTACTAACATAGCCCTTGTCCCAAAAACTCCAAATGCTAGTAGTGTTTCTGATTTTAGACCTATTTCATGCTACAATGTGATGTATAAAATCATATCCAAAGTTATTGCTAATAGATTCCTGAATATCTTGCCCTCAATTATATCTGCTAATCAAGTTGCTTTTATGTCTAATAGGAATATTAGTGATAACATAATGCTCACGCAAGAACTTTTAAAAGGATATGGAACTGGGAATATTTCACCAAGATGTATGTTAGAACTTGATATACAGAAAGCCTTTGATTCTATCTCATAGAGTTCAATTATAGAAATCCTTTCAAGAATGAATTTCCCTAAACCTATGCTAGCCTGGTTATACACTTGTATTTCAACTCCACATTTTTCCATCCTTAGGAATGGATGTTCAAAAGGTTTTTTCAAAGGATCTTAAGGGGTTCAGCAAGGTGATCCAATATCTGCATATTTATTCATAATTATAATGGAAGTTCTGAATATTTTGTTTCTTGAGCAAGTGAAATTAAAGAAGTTAGAGCTGCATCCAAAATGCAAGGATCCTTTGATTACTCATCTGCTTTTTACTGATGATCTTGTCATCTTCACCAAACCTACTCTTTCAAATATTTCTGCTATTCTTGAGGTAATGAATCAATTCTTTGCTCTTACAGGATTGAAGATAAATGTCAACAAATCTCATATACTGGTTGCGGGGCTTAATGAGTTTTTGAAGGCTAAAATTATAAATTACTCTGGTCTTAAAGAGATGGAAAATAATACCAAGTACCTTGGTCTACCACTTATAAGTGCCAGAATTACCAAATCTGACTGTTTACCTCTGTATGAAAAAATTACAAGCAAACTATCCAAATGGCCAAATACAAAATTATCTCAGGCTGGAAGATTAGTTGTTATTCAAAGTATTGCATCTACTATGACAAACTATTGAATGAGACACTTTATTCTTCCATGCAAACTCATATCTATGATAAATAGTGCACTAAACAGATTCTTATGGCATGGTGATCCTTTCTCAAAAAAAATAATTCCAATATCCTTCATCAAAATATAATTGCCAAAGGAAAATGGGGGGCTGGGGATAGTTAATCTAAAAATATGGAATTCTATAGCTTTCTCAATCTACTTTAACAAGATTTTGTCAAAGAAAGAGGATTTATGGTCACAATGGATTTTAAAAAATCTTATAAAAGGAAAGGATATCTGGCTAATGAAAGTTCCAAGTTTATGTAGCTAGAGTTGGCGAAATATACTAAAATTAAGAGCCTCTTTTTTACCAATCATTCAAAGCAATCCAACTAAAGATAATGAGCTTCTTTTCTGGTCTTCACCATGGGTTAAACTTGGTCTGATTTTACAAGATATCCTTCCATATTCTTTAATTATGCAGACTGGCATCCCTATCAAAGCCAAAGTACCATCATATATTTCTGATGGATCAATTGTTTTGCCTTACTGTAGTTCTATTCAAGTCCGAACTTTATGGTAGCATATCTCATCTCTGTCTCTTCCCTCTTCTAAGCTTAAAGTATTATGGTCAAATAAAGGGAAAGAGCATGAAGTTTCTTTAGTTTATAAAGCTCTATTAAATCAATCAGAGAAATTTCCATAGGCTACGAGAATCTGGATGGAAAAATCTCCTGCTAAGGAGAATTTTTTGTTATGGAAAGTCATGGAAAATGCTTTAAACACAAAGCAGAAATTAGCTAGTATGGGTATTATTAGCAATGACGATTGCGTATTATATCAAAGGTGTCCTAAAACTAACATTCATATTTTTTTTGAATGCTATTATTCATTTGGAATCTGGTGTAGGCTTCTATCAAATGGTGATTTTCATAAACCGGTTAAAAGCTCGAGATTAGAATGGTTTAATATCTTCAAAGCTACAAGGTGGAAATCCCCGAAGACAGACATTATAATGATTATGTTAAAGGCATTCATATATGAAATATGGAAGGAAAGAAATAGAAGAATTTTTAACATGAGGATGGAGTCTGCAGCAACTGTTTATAGTATGATTGATAAAAAAATTCGTAAAAGGATAGGAAGGCTGAAGTGATATATAATCTTGTATTTGTGATATCATGTATTTTGATGTTTTTCTGATATGTAACTGATTATATGTGCATGTGATTGTCTGTATGTATCATGTATGCATGTAATCATAACCAGTTGTGCAATATATTGGGCAGGGCTCCCTTAGCCCATTGCTTTTCAAAAAAAAAGAGAAATATTAAAGTGATTAACTTATATAATTTATTTTAACTACTAGAAATAATTTATTAAAGAGAAATTAGTTCAAACTAAATTTATTAGTTAAAATGGAATCATTAATTTATTAAATTTATAAATGGAAATTAATTGTTCGATTCTATTTCGAATATTAATAAAATCATATGATGTTATACAAGGTCTAAAATCGAGAAGAAAACATGCCAGATTGGATCAGATTGTAAAACAAAGGTCAAAGGTGAGTTAATCTCACTCATCTGGTTGCTATTTAAATTTAAATAGATACATTTAAATAATTGATTGAATGATTGAATTGGTTTGATGTGCTATATTATATATAGTAGTATATATAATATATATTGGAGTTGATATTCCTGCATTTTATAGCAGATGAGACCCTATGCACCGCATAATAGCGGATGATATTATTTAAACCCATATACCGCGATATTCCATCTCGAAGTGGAATTGGTATTGTGCTAACATCTGTGGATGCAGGGAAAACAAGTTGGAGGGATCCAACTGGATTCCTCAAAATTATTTAGATTGTTTTATATTCTGTGCTATGAATATTGATATCCTGTGATGATTTTATTGATGATTGGAATATTGGAAGATATAATTGGATTGAATATATCTACGTATAATGAGTTATTAAATTCTACAGAATTGGATTTTTGAAAAGAAATAAAAGAGTAAATTTTAAGTAAAATAATTCTAGTGAATTGGAATAAATTAAATAATGAATTGAAAAGAAAATAAAAATAAAAGTGATTCAGAATTTTAACAAATATGGAATAAGGGAATTTTGAATTAACAGGGAAAATATAAACTTTAAAACTAAAGTGATATTAAATTTAAAGAATAAAGAATTTATTTTTGAATGTAAGGATTAAATTTAATTAAGGGATAAAGAAGGAATTTTGGAAGTTTAAAATTGGTATTTTCAGTTAAAAAGGGATTTTAACTCACAATAAAGAAATAAATCTAAAAGTTAATGTATTTTGAAATAAATGAAGTAGTGAAGAAAATTTATTTCAAAGTAAAGTAAATTGGAAATCAATTGGAAATTGATTTAGTTGTTTAAAAATTGGAATTTTAAAAGAGAAGTGAGATTTTGGAATTTATAAACCGGGTTTATTAAAGTGAAGAAATATATCAGTGGATATTTGGAAGATTAAATTCATGGTGGGAATTTATTAAAGAAATGGGTAAATTTGATTAAAAATAAATAGTGATTTATTTTTAAAGATGTGAGAGAGAAGTGAATTTTCCTGAATAGCCAAGTAAATTTCCAAAGTAAACTTTTAAGTATAAGCTAAAGGTTTAAAAGTTGATTTAAAGTATGTTTTGGAAAATCTATTGTTTTTAAATGTTTAAACTTTAAAGTAAGTATTTTTCAAATCTATTTTAATAGTAATTATTTAAAGATGGTTTGGTATTATGTTTTAAATGATAAAAGAATCTAGTTTTATATTTTATTAAGTAGTTTTAATTTAAATGTTTTAAAGTATATTTTATAATAAAGTGTTTCTAAATTATTTTAAAAATCTAATGTTTTGGTACTTGGTGATTTCAGTGGAAATAGGAATATTTGGAAAATTTATTTCAAGAGAGAAGGACGGTTTGAAATTGTTTTCAAAGGATTGAAAATGGAAATATATCTTGCGAAGATATTTTGAGGTTAATAAATAATTTGGGAAATTATTTATTGTTTGATGGATGTTTGTGAATGTTAATTGATGGTTAAATAACCGACTATCAATATTGGCGAAATGCGCTGATCATTTCGAAGAGACCGAGATCGGGATTAATTTCTCGAAAACCACTTCGATCCGGTTTGTACGTTTCGTGGAAACGCGTTGGAGTCGAAGATGGTACAGTAAAGTGCAAGGGCTAGTCGCTACTAATCCTAAGGATGATTCCAAAATGGATGTAGTAGGAGTAGTGCCTTCGGTTCCGTTCGGACCCGGGACGGACTTGTATGGACGAATGCTTTCGGAACATCGTCTGGTGGACGATGGGCATTCTAAGGGATATGTTCTATAAAGGTAACGCTTAGCCTCAAGCCTCATCAACCGGGAATGACTGAAAATCAGGGGTTATCAAGCAAGGCTTCGTGGGTCGCACCCACTTGAGAGTAAGGTCATCCCTGTCTAGATGTCCCTATTTATTTCGGCTTAGTGGTGCGGTTGCTGATTACAACCGTGGGGTGATTTTACACTGGAATGTCCAATAAGGGATGGTTCTGGCCTTGTGTTGCAGGGGACTTAGGGTGGGTCCTCGGTACTATGATCTAGGCCACGTACTGTGACAGGTGGTACCCCAGTGCCTAATCATTGATGGAAATCCATTCTTCCTACGTGCCTTGTACGAGTTTTGTTTGTATTACCCACATTGTGGCTAGTATGCTGGAATTTAATCATGTAACAATTTCAGCTATTTGAATAAGTATTTGTATATAGACACTATTATAATATCAGAGGATTTGATAAGAAAGTGTTTTGGCTATCGTAAGGTAAAAACCCAACATGTTTATTTGTGGCGTGGTCTTACGAGATGCTTTTGCTTTCAAAGGATTTGAAACTTTAATAATCAAATTGAGTGTGATTTTCTCATGCTGGTATTCCAAACTGACTCGGGTGTTATTATCTATAATGCTCAGGTCAGACCGAGTATTACAGATACAGGATATGATGGTGTGGAGCTCAGGAGACGAGCTGGATGGCGAGACGTATTACTCGTATTTGTTTTATTTATTCCGTTGTACTGTGTATTCTGTTGTAGGACATGTTATGATTACTGTCCTAAATTGTGATGTTGAATTGTTGTACTCTAATGAATGTAATGTATAAATAGATATATTTTTCTGTTGGGTAAAGATCTGTATTTATATATTATAGTTTATTCCGCTGCGATGGTTAGATTCTGTTGTTGTTTTCTATTCTTCTTATTCTACCTCTTTCTTCTTTTAACCCAAATGGTTCGTATTTCCGTTCTTCTTGAGTTGATTTGTTGGAGATTAATGTCAATTCAAGGGGTACGGGTTTGCGGGCTGTTACAGTGGTATCAGAGCTTAGGCTAGCGGTAACCTTGGCTCTGGTGGGAATTACACATAAATAGAGTCGACAGTACTCTAGAATGAGTTTGAGTGTACTAATAGATATGAGCGCGTAGTTGTTAGTGAATATAAAATGGTTTTATATTGTGTTGATTGGTTTATTCGGTAGTTTATGGATTCTGGTCAATACGAGTAATTAACGTTATTGATAGGGATCTCTAAACACTTGAATAGAACAATTCGACACAGTATTGTTTTTAAAGGGGTAAATGAAATAATTTTGCCCAAATTATTTTTGTATATAAAGGAAATAGTTTTTGTAAATTATTATAGTATTTGGTTGTTTGGTTGTTAGGAAATGATAATATTAAATTATTATCATTATTGTGTAGAAATTGAATAAGAAATTGAAAACTTATAACCAAAGTTAAGGAAATAAATTCATATAACAGAATGGAATTTGTAATGTGAATTATAAGTGTGATATATAATTGAAATGTGGAAAATTTCCAGAGTAACATTTGAATATAAATTGAAAGGATTTGGAATTTAAAATTTTGAGAAAATTTAATTCCTTTGAGTTTGAAAATGGTTTTCAAAAGGTTTTGAAGAAATAATAGTGATATTATTTTAGAAATATTTTGAATTGGATTGGAAATCTGGTGAGGTTTGGGATTTAAATATATTTTAAATGCTTTTGATTGGGATAAAAGCACTAAACTCTCTGCGGTCGCTGAAAAATAATTCCGATGATGATCGCGACATCATCGGTGTTCATTTTCGAGTATCCAAGAGAGGAATTGCTACCTGTATGTTTTGGATTAGTGTTTGTTTGCAAAACTGGGTTTTGGTTTTGAAAATTTAAAGAAATAGTTGGTTATACCAACTAATTTTGGATATAATCGATTTCAAAGGTGATTTTGAAGTGCTGAGAAATTACTTAAGACTTTGGAAGTTAATTAAAGGTGTCTATAGAATAATAAATAAGTTGTGGCTTATAAAAATTTAGAAGTGGGATAAATAAGCTTAAAAAAATTATAGTTTTGTATTTTGGAAGATGAATAAAAATCCAAAACTTAAATTATAAAATAGATTGAAACCCAAGGAAAATAGTTAAAGTTATTTTTGAGACAAAATTCAAATATTGGGTATAAAATTGGAAATTCTGTGGTGAATAATATTGATTGAAAGCATTTAAAATAAGTGTCGAAACATTTCATATGTGTTTATGGAAGTATATAACATGCTTTGTTTATAGAATCCATGTTTTAGCTATTGAAAGTAAGTGAAGTGTTAGTTAATAGCATATATTTGTCACTTACATATTTAAATTGAGTAAGTACAGGTTTTTGGAAGCCGTTGGCAGGATTTGATCGCGTAATTGCTAAAATTAATAACCGCTTTGCTTAAAAATGCTAAATAAGGCCTACGCAATAAAAATAGGAAATATGAATTGTTTTTGTTTTTCCGACCGTGTGGGTCGATGTATATATATTTATATCTCTTGTCAAATTGCAAAAGCTCCTCCGTACAAAGGAGACTCTGCCAAAATTTTCTAAAAATTTTGGGAGTTAGAAATTTTTTGGAAATTTTCGCTAACGACAAATGATTTAAAATTGTGTATGTAAAGTAAAGTGGATAAAAATTCAATATTCAGAATTTGCAGACAAATTGAAGTCAAGTAAAATTTAAAAATGAAAATCTGAATGAAAATTTAGAAATAAAGGTATTGAGATTTGGAATGAATTAGTAAATTGAAGCAAATTGAAATTCGTATGGAATTGGAGTTCGATTTGAATGTAAACTTCAGTAGTAAAGTAGTGAAAATAATTATAGGAAATATTTATATCAGACTTAAGAAATGAAGAATAAAATTCTTAAGTAAATTGGTATTTGGAATATACTAAGTAATCTTGTAATGGAAGAATATACTAAGTGAATACTTGAATGAAGATTAAAATTGAAAGTTGTGAAATGGGATAATTGTGGATAAGTGAATAGAAATCAAATGAAGGTGAATAAAAGAGAATTTATATAGCTGATATTCAATTGGAATTAATACGTAGGATGTACGTATATTATTTTATTCGCATAACGATTTGATCCAGATTCGAGCACAGAATTTCGAGATAGTTATATCGGTCCGAGTTGGGATTTTTCACTCGATTTTCGACGGCGAACCCTGGATATGGATTTTTGATTGGTTCTGGAGATTCTCTATCATAGTACTGCTATGCAAGGAGAATGACGGTTTCTGGTCAAGAAACCAGATCTGAGTCCGCACTAGGAAGTCGGGTGAACGATACTAGTTCGGAAGTGAATTTGTGTGATCGAGTGAACGATTGGATTTGATATTGCGTACGAATGATATGTGTACATCGTACGGACTTGAATGAATAGATATTGAAATTTTGTAAAGAAGTCAATAAAATGATTTTGAATGTTATGGTTGGATATTATTGCTAAGTAGGATATACAGGTGTTTAAAAAGAAATTGGGATTTTTGATTGCTCGACAAAAAGGTAAGTATTTAAATTTCAGTATGAAATTTGATTGGGATTTGGATGTAGCCACTTGGCGTTTTGTTTTCTTTTGAGATTTGGGAGCCGTAGAGGCAATTTTGTAGTAGTACCGATCTATCCGCGCAAAGGAGACGCTGGCAAAAAATTTCGGAAATTTAAAGAGTTAGAAAATTTTCAAGGAAATTTTGACAATTCAAAATTTGGTTTCAAATTTAAATTTGAATTGATAAGTAAGTAATATTGTTTGGAACTAATAGATAAGCTGGAAAGTAGGAAAAAGATTAATGTGTCTTTGATAAAAAGATTTGTTTAGCAAGTTGTTGAAACTGGTTAGTTTTGAGAAATAGTTGACGGGTATTGGACCATTCTTCCTAACTAGTAATTTCGGGGACGAAATTCTTTTAAGGGGGGAGGAATGTGACGAACCGGAATTTTGGATATTTGAAATGGGAATATTTAATTGATTTTAAATATTCAAAAGGGTAATTTTAACTTGAATTTCAAATATCACTATTTATTGGGTCATTTGATTATTGAATTAAACAATTAAAAATTGAGTAAATTGTTGAATCGGGAGTTTTAAGCCATTTAAAAATAATTTGAAGGCTTGTAAAATCTATATTGATAGTTCTGAAGGCAATAGAACTTTTAAAATTGAATTTAAAGGTGTTTTGTTCAGTTTTAAAAATATATCGTTTATATCGATATGTAAAAATAGCCTTCCGAGGCACAGTCTCGGAATTCGGTGAAACCAGTTCCATTGGATCCATAATATTGTATTATTATCGGATTTCAATTTTCGTAGTGTTTGGAGTTGTTGTGTGAGCGTACGATAGGTAAACGCGCTGAAATTAAATCGAAAATTTAATATTATAACTGGTCCAAAAAGCTATCTTCTCCATACAATTGAATTTGGACTCGAAACCTTTTCCAGTGCGTTCGGAATAGGCGTATAACATTACAAACGCCTAGCGGCATGCCTTGATAGGAAGTCAAAATTTTTAGTTGACTTTATCGGAACAATTCGAATTTGAATTTAAATTGAATAATTTTACTAGTCAACTGCTGTTAAATTTATTTCACATCGACTTATCTTTTCCATCAGTTCAAACAGCTATTCAAGTACTCGATCTTATCTCTTTCTTTCTTCGTTCCCAAGCCAGATAACAAAAGAAAAATATCTCGCTCTAAAATCATCAAAATAAAAACAATGGCCGGGTGTTTTAAAATAGAATCGCGAGTCTCCTCTCCTCTTCCCATTCGAAAACCAAACCCATCTCTCCCTTAGTTCGAAGTGGCTTCCCCAAATTCTTCGAAATCGATAAAGGAAAAAAAAGGGTAAAGGGCGGCTACATAATCGCGTTTCCTCTTCCCTCCCATCGCTCAAATTCGTTAACGATTACACTCACGTTGTTTGGAAGGAGAGGTGTGCCGCGATTTTGAGGGGGGGGGAAAGCGAAAGTCTGGATGATGAGTGGAGGCACGCGATCGACGTGAGATGGAAGGGCAGTGTCGAGTGGGAGCAAGCGCGACAGTGGGTCGAAGGCACGGTGATGTCGAACGATTTGAAGGCTGGAGATTGGTCGTGAGGCCGTAGTTCAAGCGACAGAGTGGTTCTAGGGTTTCGAGTTCAGCAAGGCGATGGAGAAGAGGCTGGCGAGATCGAGGAGGAGGTGATTCCATCGGCAACAGGCTAAGGCTGGGGCTCTATGTTTTGGGGGCATCACGGTTTCGACCAAGCTGTGAGGTATTTCAGTTTCGACTTTTAATTTGATGAAATGTTACAGTAAAGTACAAACATTTCTGTTTAAATTTAATACGTATATAAAGGAATGTTCAAGTTCATGTAAAATTAGAATTTTTATATATAGTTGGCAATGGGAATAAATAAATATACACAGTAAACCCGGTGTTAAGATTTAAAAGAGAAATATTAAAGTGATTAACTTATATAATTTATTTTAACTACTAGAAATAATTTATTAAAGAGAAATTACTTCAAACTAAATTTATTAGTTAAAATGGAATCATTAATTTATTAAATTTATAAATGGAAATTAATTGTTCGATTCTATTTCGAATATTAATAAAATCATATGATGTTATACAAGGTCTAAAATCGTGAAGAAAACAGGTCAGATTTGATCAGATTGTAAAACAAAGGTCAAAGGTGAGTTAATCTCACTCATCTGGTTGCTATTTAAATTTAAATAGATAAATTTAAATAATTGATTGAATGATTGAATTGGTTTGATGTGCTATATTATATATAGTAGTATATATAGTATATATTGGAGTTGATATTCTCGCATTTTATAGCGGATGAGACCCTATGCGCCGCATAATAGCGGATGATATTATTTAAACCCATATACCGCGATATTCCACCTCGAAGTGGAATTGGTATTGTGCTAACATCTGTGGATGCAGGGAAAACAGGTTGGAGGGATCCAACTGGATTCCTCAAAATTATTTAGATTGTTTTATATTCTGTGCTATGAATATTGATATCCAGTGATGATTTTATTGATGATTGGAATATTGGAAGATATAGTTGGATTGAATATCTAAGTATAATGAGTTATTAAATTCTACAGAATTGGATTTTTGAAAAGAAATAAAAGAGTAAATTTTAAGTAAAATAATTCAAGTGAACTGAAATAAATTAAATAATGAATTGAAAAGAAAATAAAAATAAAAGCGATTCAGAATTTTAACAAATATGGAATAAGGGAATTTTGAATTAACAGGGAAAATATAAACTTTAAAACTAAAGTGATATTAAATTTAAAGAATAAAGAATTTATTTTTGAATGTAAGGATTAAATTTAATTAAGGGATAAAGAAGGAATTTTGGAAGTTTAAAATTGGTATTTTCAGATAAAAAGGGATTTTAACTCACAATAAAGAAATAAATCTAAAAGTTAATGTATTTTGAAATAAATGAAGTAGTGAAGAAAATTTATTTCAAAGTAAAGTAAATTGGAAATCAATTGGAAATTGATTTAGTTGTTTAAAAATTGGAATTTTAAAAGAGAAGTGAGATTTTGGAATTTATAAACCGGGTTTATAAAAGTGAAGAAATATATCAGTGGATATTTGGAAGATTAAATTCACGGTGGGAATTTATTAAAGAAATGGGTAAATTTGATTAAAAATAAATAGTGATTTATTTTTAAAGATGTGAGAGAGAAGTGAATTTTCCTGAATAGCCAAGTACATTTCCAAAGTAAACTTTTAAGTATAAGCTAAAGGTTTAAAAGTTGATTTAAAGTATGTTTTGGAAAATCTATTATTTTTAAATGTTTAAACTTTAAAGTAAGTATTTTTCAAATCTATTTTAGTAGTAATTATTTAAAGATGGTTTGGTATTATGTTTTAAATGATAAAAGAATCTAGTTTTATATTTTTTTAAGTAGTTTTAATTTAAATGTTTTAAAGTATATTTTATAATAAAGTGTTTCTAAATTATTTTAAAAATCTAATGTTTTGGTACTTGGTGATTTCAGTTGAAATAGGAATATTTTGAAAATTTATTCCAAGAGAGAAGGACGGTTTGAAATTGTTTTCAAATGATTGAAAATGGAAATATATCTTGCGAAGATATTTTGAGGTTAATAAATAATTTGGGAAATTATTTATTGTTTGATGGATGTTTGTGAATGTTAATTGATAGTTAAATAACCGACTATCAATATTGGCCAAATGCGCTGAACGTTTCGAAGAGATCGGGATCGGGATTAATTTCTCGAAAATTAGTTCGATCCGGTTTGTACGTTTCGTGGAAACGTGTTGGATTCGAAGATGGTACAGTGAAGTGCAAGGGCTAGTTGCTACTAATCCTGAGGATGATTACAAAATGGATGTAGTATGAGTAGTGACTTCGGTTCCGTTCGGACCCGGGACGGACTTGTATGGACGAATGCTTTCGGAACATCGTCAGGTGGACGATGGGCATTCTAAGGGATATGTTCTATAAAGGTAAAGCTTAGCCTCAAGCCTCATCAATCGGGAATGACTGAAAATCAGGGGTTATGCAGCAAGGCTTCGTGGGTCGCACCCACTTGAGAGTAAGGTCATCCCTGTCTAGATGTCCCTATTTATTTCGGCTTAGTGGTGCGTTTGCTGATCACAACCGTGGGGTGATTTTACTCGGGACTGTCCAGTAAGGGATGGTTCCGGCCTTGTGTTGCAGGGGACTTAGGGTGGGTCCTAGGTACTGTGATCTAGGCCACGTACTGTGACAGGTGGTACCCCAGTGCCTAGTCATTTATGGAAATCCATTCTTCCTACGTGCCCTGTACGAGTTTTGTTTGTATTACCCACATTGTGGTTAGTATGCTGGAATTTAATCATGTAACAATTTTAGCTATTTGAATAAGTATTTGTTTATAGACACTATTATAATATCAGAGTATTTGATAAGAAAGTGTTTTGGCTATCGTAAGGTAAAAACCCGACATGTTTATTTGTGGCGTGGTCTTACGAGATGCTTTTGCTTTCAAAGGATTTGAAACTTTAATAATCAAATTGAGTGTGGTTTTCTCACGCTGGTATTCCAGACTGACTCGGGTGTTATTAACTATAATGCTCGGGTCAGACCGAGTATTACAGATACAGGATAGGATGCTGTGGAGCTTAGTAGACGAGCTGGATGGCGAGACGTATTACTCGTATTTGTTTTATTTATTCCGCTGTACTATGTTTTCTGTTGTAGGACATGTTATGATTACTATGCTGAATTGTGATGTTGAATTGTTGTACTCTGATGAATGTAATGTATAAACAGATATATTTTTCTATTGGGTAAAGATCTGCATTTATATATTATAGTTTATTCCACTGCGATGGTTAGATTCTGCTGTTGTTTTCTATTCTTCTTCTTCTACCTCTTTCTTCTTTTAACACAAATGGTTCGTATTTCCGTTCTTCTTGAGTTGATTTGTTGGAGATTAATGTCAATTCAAGGGGTACGGGTTTGCGGGCTGTTACAGTTTGGTTGGTACACATTTTGGCTGAGAAGAAGCTGCTCTTCTCTATTTTATTTCATGTGTATGTTTTTTTGGAACTTTGAAAAGAAGTATTATTTTCTTTTGGTCGATGTCCATATATTAGTTACATATATAAAAGTACACATAGTTTTAGCATGTTTAATTGTTTTATAAAAGTGTAGATTTTATAATATATATATACTGTATGAAAGTATATACATATAAGAATAAATTGTTCAGATTTATAGATGTTAGTATATGTATATAGTTTATATAAGCTTTGTTGAAGATTTCTTTTATAGTTAGTATATATACGTATGATCTGGTTCCAATGTATATGTGAATTTGGATTTGTATATATATATATATATATATATATATATATATATTATTTTGATATTAAAGTTACATTTTTGATTTGAAAATAAATACGTATATCTTATTTTAGCATATGTTTGACTTTAAAATCTGATTCCTTTTTCATATATATAGTTATATAAATATATGAGTTCATTTATACCTTTGATCTTCACCGATCCAGTTGATTCGATTTCGTCAATTCCAAGCTATCACCTTTGTTCGTCAAATTCGTGCCAATCTTGCTTTGTTTTGGAATTCGTGCTTGGATTCGTAACTCATCTCATTTTCATTCATCTCTAGCCTCGAAAGGTGAGCAATCACTCACGATTAACGTTCTTATATTTATTAAATTTGATTTCAATTGAAACGACAATTGAAATATGATGTTGTTAGTTATTTACATTGCTATATATATGTATCTGTTCACCTGTGACATCTGACACCATTATCTGTTATTTATATTGATGTTATATGCCTGTTATATTTTATCATATCCGTTATCACTCTACAAGTTCCCTGTTAGTATAGAATTCACCATGGATTGAAATGATATATACCCGAACGATCTATAGAATAGGAGAAAATCGTTATGGGTTGAAATGATAAACCCAAGCGATTTTCATTGAATTGAATTTGGGATTGCGGGTTGAAAAGATAATACCCGTATATATTTAAAATTTTGGATTGAAATGATAAATATCCATATCACTTGACCATAGGATAGAAAATTATATACAAACATCGTTGGTCTATATATAAATATTTTGAAAATGATTTCTATGGTTTTGGAAAGAAGTATATGGTTTATTAAATATTGATTTTTAAGATATTATATATAAATGTATTTTATAAAGTTTGAAATTTAGATTTTTTAAAATATATGTTTTGAAAATTGTATAGTTATAAGTTAAATTTGTAATTATAAATTTTAAGAATTTATTTATAATTTTTCTATTTTTAAAATATATAAATAGATTAATATTTAATATTGTTTAAGTACTTATTTAAATTTTATATTTTCAAATATAGAGTTTATAATGATTTTAATAAATTCGGGTTGGAAAGAGGAATAGAAATTGGGTTGAAATTATATTTATTTAAGAATTATACTTAAATAAGTTTGATTTGAAATTTATTAAAATTGAAATCTTAAGATATGATTTTATAACTTGGATTTGATTAAAAGTGACTTAACTGAATATTTCAAATTTATATAAATTTAAATGGGATATTTTGTTTATTAAATTTGTAAATTGAAGTTGTATTTAGATGTTATTGAAATGATTAAGTAAATATTTCAAAATTAAATAATAGTAAAGTGAATTTGATATATATATGAAATTATCGAATTTAGTTTTGAAAATGTTGAATATTTAAAGCTTTGAAATATATTGAAATGGCTTATTTTATGGTTCAAATATGTATTTGAAATCGATAATTTGAAATGGTTTACTGAGAAACTGAATTGAGTTGAATTTGATGAATTGAGATGGAATAAAATTTGAATTTTTGAATTCAAGTTGATTTGGAATTAATTTGTGAAATTCGAGAAGGTTATTTTATTGTATAAGTATTTTTAAATTATATTTAAACCTATTTATATATTTTACTTTATAAATTATTTTTAATATAAGCTATTTTAATATAAACTATTTTAATATACTAATTATTTTAATTTAAACTATTCTAAATAAACTAATTTATTTTTGTAAACTATATTATTATAAATACTATTATTAATATCTAAACTGTTTAAAGGAAAATGCTATTATTTCAAAGTGTTATGATTTCCAAAGTGTTATAATTTCAAGTGTTTTGATTTCGAAAGTGTTGTAATTTTGAAAGTACTATGATTTTGGAAGTGAATATATTTGAAATGGAAACGATATCGTATTGATTTGATTTTTGAAAATGGCAATGATATTTTTGTTTTGAAGTATAACCTATTTTGAAATGACCGCGGTGTTATAATAACGATTGGTTGTTAAAGAGACCGGGATTGGATATTGTCATACTCTCTGCCAATACCGAAAACCACTTTAACAACTGTGTACGAGGTGGAGATTCCAGAAATGAAGTAGGATGGTTTGGTGACGATTCTATATGGTATGACGTGACCCTGTGTAACGACCCAGAATTTATATTAATTTAAATTTGAATATTTAATTAATTTTAAATATTAATAAATGGAATTAAGAAGTCGAATGATTTATTTTTCGAATATTGGATTTAATTTGATAATTAAATCGATTAAATTAATAATTGAAATTCCCGAAATAATTGAAAATCAAGTTTCAAATGATTGAAATTGATTTGTAAAATTTTATTTAATCATACTGGAGTTATAAAAATGTTATAGAACTCTTAAAATTGAGTTTGAAGTTAAACTGTGAAAATTGAATATTTTAATATTTAATTATCGACTGAAAAATAGCCAATTTTCGGACAGTCTTAGAATTGAATGAAACAAGTTCCATTGGATCCGTAATAGTTAGTTATTATCGGATTTCAATTTTCGTAGCAATCGAAGTTATCGTTTGACCGTGACAGCTCGGAACGCATCGAAATTATTTTAATTTAATTTGGCGAGTTAAAATAGTCATTTTTCAGAAAGTCTCGGATTTCGACGAAACTAGTTTCATCGGATCCGTAACGTGATATTATTGTAAGATTTCAAATTTCATAATTTTTGGATTTATCGTTTGTCCGGGGCAAGCCAAAACGCCTCGAAATCGATTTAAATCAGTTTAATTTAAATTGATCGTTTTATTGCATATCTCACACATACGATCGAATTAGCTTCCGAAACCTGTTCCATTGCGTTCGGAACGCAGGATAAACCCTAGAAACGCTAGTCACCGCGCGTAAATCGGAGTTCGGAAATTTCGAAATGAATAGTGTTTTTGGTAGAATTTCTATAAAAGGGACCCTTGCCTTTCATTTCTCAAAACCCTAACATTCTGGCCCAGCCGCCACCATAGAATGCACGGCCAGAAAACTCCATTTTTCTTCCTCAATTTCTGATCAATCCGTTCATAGATTCAAGAAACGCTCAACTAGAAAAACGTAGATCTTGTCGAGACGAACTTATCCAACGGTTAAGATCGTTTTTAGAGTTACGGATTGGCGGCAATCGACGCTTGAAGGGGCCGGCTATGCACACGTTTTTCGAAGCCATCATGTAGCCGAGTTTGCCGTCGTTCACGGCGTGGGGGGAGTCAACGGTGGCGGTTCCAGGGGTGATGCCTGATCGAATGCTAGTACGTCGGGGAGGTTGCGTGTGCGCTAGGGTTGAGCGGCGGCTGAAAGATGTAAATCGCGTACGCGATTTTGAGCGAACGAGGGAGAAAGTTACGTGTGGCCCAGATCCTCCAGTGCAAAATGAATGGCAGTGATTGATATTAGGTTAAAGTAAAAATATTAACTGTAGATTTATTTAAATTTAAATCGTGTAATATTTAAAAATGTATATCTCTTTCATACGAGGTCCGATTCGGACGAAACTTTTTGCGTTGCGTTCGTATCGTCGAACACTACGCGATGCAATGGGATTGAAGTCGTTGGAAGCTAGCAAAAAAAAAATTTCGGGTAAAATTAAACGCACGTTTAATTTTATTCAAAATAAAACGCTACAAATTGCTATCGAAAATTCAAGGTGAGAACTTCTCACTCAATCGAACAGATTCGATTTATATTTTAAATAGTTAGATTTAAAATGGTTGATTATATGCCTGGATGATAATTTTGTCTGTTATTGATTGTTAAAATAGACATTATATGCCGTTAGTAAGCAGAGGTTAATTATAAAAACATATACCGCGATAATTTCATATTGATATGGAATTGGTATTATTTATATATAGCAATATATATATTGGCATATGTATATATTGCAGTTGTTGATTTCCCACATTTGATAGTGGATGAGACCCTATTGCGCCGTTAGTAAGCGGATAATATTTATTAAACCCATATACCGCGATAATTCCGTACTGGAGCGGAATTGGTATTGTGCTAACATCTTTGGATGCAGGGGGACAGGTTGGAGGGATCCAACAGGATTCCTCAACTGTATTGGTTGTTTACAAATATTTTGATATTTGCTGATTATCATATCGATATATGATATTTGATTTCCGAAATTGATTGTTTGATGCTGTTGCATCATCGAATTCATTTTCGAAGTTTAAAATAACGATTTTTGATTTAAAAGAGATTTTAAAAGTGATTTTTGAAAAATATACGTTTTATTGAATTTTTGAATTGATTGATTTTAAACAAATAAATGTTATAATTTTGATGTTATAAAATTATGATTTTTGTGAAAATATGACCAAATTGTTATTTTCAAAATAAATAGTTGATTTATTTATAAAATGAGTAAAATTGGAATTTTAAATTATTATAAACAATTTATATAAAAGATTTCTAAGATTGATATTTTATAAATTAAAAATATAGGTATTATTTAAACGAGTTTTTATAAATGATTAAAATGAAGTAACAATGGACTTTTAAGTGAACAAAATTTTATGGATATAAATTGTGAAGTTATAAAATAAATAGATTTTGTAAAATAAAAAGATATATAGGAAATTGACTTATAAATCAGATTTTTGATATGAAATCGAGTTAGGAATCAAATTTGTTAATTCAGGGATTATTTATAAATCGAAGTTATAAATAAGGATAGAATTTATAAACGTTGTTTTATAAATTCGAAATCAATGAAAATTCATGAATTGAATATAGAAAATTAATTCAAGGGAGTATAATTCGTGATTTTGGATAGCGAATTATTATTGAAATAAATTGTGTAGAAATTGTTGAAATTTGGTTAGTGAATATATTCACGATTTTGGACAGTGAATATATATTATTGAATGAATGGATATTTATGGGAAAGTGATGTTTTAAAACGAAGTAAATTGTTTTAAAAGACGTTTTAAAACGTATTAAGTGTCGAATACATAGATTTCAACATTGATTGTTGAAATAGACGTTTTCGAGAAATTTAAGGAAATGATGGACTATAACACACTGTTGTTATAGTAAATGGTTTCCGAAAGGAAATATTTTTGTATAGTATTGGGATTCACATATCTATCTAAAATTTTGAATCCCTATACTAGTGGTTTTGAGTCGTCGTAACGATGTTTTACGTAACATTCGTTTTGACTCAAATAAGATGCGTTTAAAAGAACGATTTCCTTAAAAGAGTGAAATATATACTTAACTCTGGTTTTAGTATATAGAATATTTTCCAAGTGTTGAAAATATTTGATTTGTGAAATACTTATTATTAAATAAGTATGAAAAATATTACCCAATATGAAATGAAGCTGTTTTTGAGAAATTTATCTTTTATAGATAAATTGAAAGGAGATTTGAAATTGTTTTCAAATAATTGAAGTGTAGAATATATATATATATATATATATCGTAAAGATATTTTTGGAAGATAAATAATTTAGAAAATTATTTGGAATCTGATGATGTTACGCATCTTTATTGATAGTTAAATAACCGACTATCAATATTTACCTTTAATAGTATCTGTTGTGAATTGGATGAATTTGGATGCCACACTTATTTTTGAATAATCGCTCACTACTCGGGTTAGCCGGGAAAGGACCATGGGGTCGTATAACCCATTCCGAATATGTGATACGTCGTTATGAATTGCATTTGATGACCGGTGTTGAAGACCGGATATTTTTGAAAACGAAGGATTACCGTCGAGTTACTCTACATCGGCTGATCTCCGATTTAGAGATTTTTATCACCCTTAGTGACGGGAAGTCCGGACGTGATTAGAAATTTATCCGGATATGCAAGGGCTTCGTGAGAAGTGCCTTCGGTTCTGTTCGATCCCGGAACAGACTTGTATGGATTGTATGTCTGACGTTACAAATTGAGATATAGAGCTGATTTCTTTCAAATACATTCATGTTGGTGGCGGAGAATTTATTCTCTTAGCTTAACACCCTTCTCTGAGACGTACGAGCTCAGAGGTTATGTAGTTGAAATTTATCAGCGATATACTTCCAATTTGGTAACGTGGCATACTGAGTGTTGTTGTGAAATGATCGTTGTTTGATCATTTGTGATATGATCATTTGTTTGATCTTATATCTTTGTGATCATTTCTATGATCATTTGTTTGACCCGAAGTATGGCTTTGTAGAAAGCGTAGCTTTGTGGACGAGACTTCGTCGAGCCTCACACCCCGGAAATGGTCAAAACAGGAAGGATGCAGCAAGGTTCTAGGGAGTAGCGCCCCTTAGTGTATGTCATTCCTTCTGGATAGAGGTGGTATCATGGTATGGAGCCCAGATACTTAACCTATGTGGTTGCTGCATTTTTACTATGTGGTTTGTTGCGAATCGGGGATCCTCGGGAAGATCGGTTACGATCGGGGGATGGCATACGCGTGTCAGTAGTTACCTATTTTTGCAGAGGTAACCCGGCCTTGTGTTGGCAGAGATCCGGTTAGGTTCTCGGGTCGTCTTTTCCAGGGGTGTACCCATCGTGGAATAGGAAGTTCCTTAGCCTGACCATTTGTTGGAAATCCAAAGAAACAATACGTGACATGTACGGTTTTAGTTGTATTACCTGCTATGGAATGTGGCGGTAACCTGCTATTGAACATAGTAGCTATAGTAGGCATACGATAATGGTCGTATGTTGGCTAAGATTAATATTATACTTTCGAAATGTTTTCTACACTAGACATTAATAATAATATCAAAAGGATTTGATTTTGCGTAGTAAGCATCTTTGACTATCATAAGGAGAAATCTCCTCCGATTCTGCGTTTGCATTGTGTGTGTGTGCGGGAGGCCTTATGGTAGTCTCATTTTTCAAAAAGCATTGCGAATTGACTTTAAGATTTTTCTGTTGTTTATTTTAAAGATAAACTGTTTTAAGTTCTCACACCAGTCACCATGACTGACCTGGAGTTTATTGTTTCCTTCCTAAACTCTGGGTGCCCACCAATTTCCACACGGGCAGTCTAGAGTTAGGTTATCAGGTTATTCTGGATACTGGAGTGCTATGGAGCTTAGTGGCGAGCTGGATGGCGAGACGTACCACTTGTATATGATATTATTTATTCCGCTGTGTATTCTGTATGAGGACAAGTTTATATAACTGTCCAGTGTTGTATTGTTGTTGTAAACTCTGATGATGATGTAATGTATAAAATGATATAGTTCTTTGATTTAAAAGATTATTCATTTATCTAATATATGTTGTTCCGCTGCGAATGTGAAATTTTGATATTGTTTCTGTTTCTGATGTTGCTTCTTCTATTGGTCTTCTCTTCTTTCTTTTTCTTCTATTTTCTTCTTCTTCTACTTTTTCTTGTTCTTAAAACCCCTCAGGGTTCGTATTTCCATGCCTCTTGAGTTAATCAATGGAGATTAGTGTTTAATCAAGGGTACGGATTTGCGGGTCTTGACAGCTGGTATCAAAGCATATGGTTAAGCGACAACCCTGCTTTGTTGGGTGTTACTCATTAGAGATAGAGTCAGTAGTACTCTAGAATGAGTTGAGTGTAATAATAGATATGAGCGCGTATTTGTTATTGAATATAAAGTTGTTTTATATTGTGATGATTGGTTTGTTGAGTGGTATATGGATTCTGGTCGGTATTGTCCGTACAACTCTATCGATAGGGATCTCTAAACACTTATATAGAACAATTCGGCACGATATTGTTTAAATTGGGTAAATGAATAATTTTGCCTCGATTATATTTTATATATAAAGGAATAATTTTTCAGAATTACTAAAGTGTATATGAATTGGTTGTTTGGTTGTTAAAATGTATATATACACAAGTTAATTAAAGTTGTTTGAATAAGTTAAATAAAACAACAATTGTGAAAGAGTAAATTGTATAAACCAATAAATTATAAAGATGAAGTTATAATTAATATGATTTACAATGGTAAAATAATCTTATATATAAGAAGTGAAGTCATATAAGTAAAAGATTTGTAATTGTGATTTATAAGCTGAAATAAAATTCCAGAGAGGTGTTTTGAAAGAATTTAAAGCACTGAATTCACTATTGTTGCTGGGAAATAATAAGGGTGATGACTGCAGCATCATCAGTATCATTTTCGAGTTTCTGTGTGATTGATTTGCTACCATTGTAATTTGAAATTGAAGTTTTGTTGTGATAAACAAACTTGATTTAATTTAAAAATCCAAATTGAAATTGATGAATATAAGCGAAACGGGTTTTATACTTATAATATGATTTGGAATTTAACTAAAGGAAGTTAAATAGATTAAATTTGATTTGGAAACTTGAATATATAAGTTGTATAACTTATTAAAAGTGAGAAAATGTAAGTAAAACAGATTGTTAAAAATGGTTAAACAATTTTGTTAAGCAAAATGAGATGTGAATTTGAATAAGCGATGAATTTGACTAAAGTAAAAGTTGAATAGAATTTATTTAGAATGAGAATCTAAATTTGATTTATAAGTGGAAACTTATGTTAATTTAAACAAATGATGTTTGAAATGGAAAGTAACTTAAGTAATGGTGAATGAATTTGATTTTGGGTATCGAAGTAAATTAATAAAGTGAATTTATTAGATGAATGTGAACTTGAGTCATATAAATGAAATTCAATTTTAATTGTAAAATGAATTAGAAATTGGATTAATGAACAAATGGGATGTTAATAAATTGAATGTAAATGATTGATATGGAAAAATGAATGTAAGTGTTAATTCATTAAAAGCTAATTGAATAAATTGAATAGAAGTCAATTTGATATAAACCAATTAGAATTAAAAGTGTTGAACCAAATTGAATGTAAAGAAATGTAAATTGAATAAATTTGGTTGTAATGGATGTACATTGGTTGTTATATGGATGTTAGTTGATTGTGTAAAATTCATTAAGAATTAATGAAATTGAATTGATCAGATTGGAAGCTAAAGCAATTGAATTCAAATTGGAAGTAAATGAATTTGAATAGAATTAATTGAAATCGATTCGAATTAAAACTGAATTAATGTGAATTTGAATTAGTGAATGTAAACTAATTTAAATTGAACGAATGAATGTTGATAAGAAAATTCCAACGTTAATGAATCAAATATGATTTAAATTGAAAACCAATTCAATGAATGTTAATGAGAATATTAATTTGGTTATGAACCTATTGAATGATAGTTGGATGATGGTTGATGGTTGCATTCATTATTTTGTTGCATTTGCTATGTTGGCACATGTAGTTGTAGTAATATATGTTGTATATTGATATTATTTTCATACCTACATGTTCTCATATTGTTTGATTGAGTGTTTAGTAGGTGCGGATGGCGTTTGCTTCGCATTTGAGCTCGCTTTCGCGCTATATTAGTCGTATACGCTCGCTAATAATATAATAAGGTACATATCTCGGATTAAATATCGTACTTTTACACTTTTTTCCCTACGGGATGCCTCATCACTTGATGAGATGTATATTTGTGATATATATACACTGTCATTTTTTTTCGGATTGAGCCGCGCAAAGGAGACTATGGCGAATTTTTCCGAAAATTTAAGGCGTTAGAATATTTTTGAGAAAATTAGAAAATTTGGAAATTTTGGAAAACTTAGTAAACATTTTGTAAGAAGTTTAACTATTGAATTTTGGAAAAGTTAAACACTTAAGAGATTTGGAAATCTAATTTAAACGGTTTGTTTTGGAAAGTTAACGGATTTTGTATCTTTCTCTTGCTTGGAAATTTCGAGGACGAAATTCTTTTAAGGGGGGAAGTTTGTAACGACCCAGAATTTATATTAATTTAAATTTGAATATTTAATTAATTTTAAATATTAATAAATGGAATTAAGAAGTTGAATGATTTATTTTTCGAATATTGGATTTAATTTGATAATTAAATCGATTAAATTAATAATTGAATTCCCGAAATAATTGAAAATCGAGTTTCAAATGATTGAAATTGATTTGTAAAATTTTATTTAATCATACTGGAGTTATAGAAATGTTATAGAACTCTTAAAATTGAATTTGAAGTTAAACTGTGAAAATTGAATATTTTAATATTTAATTATCGACTGAAAAATAGCCAATTTTCGGACAGTCTCAGAATTGAACGAAACCATTTCCATTGGATCCGTAATAGTTAGTTATTATCGGATTTCAATTTTCGTAGGAATCGAAGTTATCGTTTGACCGTGACAGCTCGGAACGCATCGAAATTATTTTAATTTAATTCGGCGAGTTAAAATAGTCATTTTTCAGAAAGTCTCGGATTTCGACGAAACCAGTTTCATCGGATCCGTAATGTGATATTATTGTAAGATTTCAAATTTCATAATTTTTGGATATATCGTTTGTCCAGGGCAATCCAAAACGCCTCGAAATCGATTTAAATCAGTTTAATTTAAATTGATCGTTTTATTGCATATCTCACACATACGATCGAATTAGCTTCCGAAACCTGTTCCATTGCGTTCGGAACGCGGGATAAACCCTAGAAACGCTAGTCACCGCGCGTAAATCGGAGTTCGGAAATTTCGAAATGAATAGTGTTTTTGGTAGAATTTCTATAAAAGGGACCCTTGCCTTTCATTTCTCAAAACCCTAACATTCTGGCCCAGCTGCCACCATAGAATGCACGGCCAGAAAACTCCATTTTTCTTCCTCAATTTCTGATCAATCCGTTCATAAATTCAAGAAACGCTCAACTAGAAAAACGTAGATCTTGTCGAGACGAACTTATCCAACGGTTAAGATCGTTTTTAGAGTTACGGATTGGCGGCAATCGACGCTTGAAGGGGCCGGCTATGCACACGTTTTTCGAAGCCATCATGTAGCCGAGTTTGCCGTCGTTCACGGCGTGGGGGGAGTCAACGGTGGCGGTTCCAGGGGTAATGCCTGATCGAATGCTAGTACGTCGGGGAGGTTGCGTGTGCGCTAGGGTTGAGCGGCGGCTGAAAGATGTAAATCGCGTACGCGATTTTGAGCGAACGAGGGAGAAAGGTTATGTGTGGCCCAGATCCTCCAGTGCAAAATGAATGGCAGTGATTGATATTAGGTTAAAGTAAAAATATTAACTGTAGATTTATTTAAATTTAAATCGTGTAATATTTAAAAATGTATATCTCTTTCATACGAGGTCCGATTCGGACGAAACTTTTTGCGTTGCGTTCGTATCGTCGAACACTACGCGATGCAATGGGATTGAAGTCGTTGGAAGCTAGCAAAAAAAAATTTCGGGTAAAATTAAACGCACGTTTAATTTTATTCGAAATAAAACGCTACAAATTGCTATCGAAAATTCAAGGTGAGAACTTCTCACTCAATCGAACAGATTCGATTTATATTTTAAATAGTTAGATTTAAAATGGTTGATTATATGCATGGATGATAATTTTGTCTGTTATTGATTGTTAAAATAGACATTATACGCCGTTAGTAAGCGGAGGTTAATTATAAAAACATATACCGCGATAATTTCATATTGATATGGAATTGGTATTATTTATATATAGCAATATATATATATATTGGCATATGTATATATTGCAGTTGTTGATTTCCCACATTTGATAGTGGATGAGACCCTATTGCGCCGTTATTAAGCGGATAATATTTATTAAACCCATATACCGCGATAATTCCGTACTGGAGCGGAATTGGTATTGTGCTAACATCTTTGGATGCAGGGGGACAGGTTAGAGGGATCCAACAGGATTCCTCAACTGTATTGGTTGTTTACAAATATTTTGATATTTGCTGATTATCATATCGATATATGATATTTGATTTCCGAAATTGATTGTTTGATGCTGTTGCATCATCGGATTCATTTTCGAAGTTTAAAATAACGATTTTTGATTTAAAAGAGATTTTAAAAGTGATTTTTGAAAAATATACGTTTTATTGAATTTTTGAATTGATTGATTTTAAACAAATAAATGTTATAATTTTGATGTTATAAAATTATGATTTTTGTGAAAATATGACCAAATTGTTATTTTCAAAATAAATAGTTGATTTATTTATAAAATGAGTAAAATTGGAATTTTAAATTATTATAAACAATTTATGTAAAAGATTTCTAAGATTGATATTTTATAAATTAAAAATATAGGTATTATTTAAACGAGTTTTTATAAATGATTAAAATGAAGTAACAATGGACTTTTAAGTGAACAAAATTTTATGGATATAAATTGTGAAGTTATAAAATAAATAGATTTTGTAAAATAAAAAGATTTATAGGAAATTGACTTATAAATCAGATTTTTGATATGAAATCGAATTAGGAATCAAATTTGTTAATTCAGGGATTATTTATAAATCGAAGTTATAAATAAGGATAGAATTTATAAACGTTGTTTTATAAATTCGAAATCAATGAAAATTCATGAATTGAATATAGAAAATTAATTCAAGGGAGTATAATTCGTGATTTTGGATAGCGAATTATTATTGAAATAAATTGTGTAGAAATTGTTGAAATTTGGTTAGTGAATATATTCATGATTTTGGACAGTGAATATATATTATTGAATGAATGGATATTTATGGGAAAGTGATGTTTTAAAACGAAGTAAATTGTTTTAAAAGACGTTTTAAAACGTATTAAGTGTCGAATACATAGATTTCAACATTGATTGTTGAAATAGACGTTTTCGAGAAATTTAAGGAAATGATGGACTATAACACACTGTTGTTATAGTAAATGGTTTCCGAAAGGAAATATTTTTGTATAGTATTGGGATTCACATATCTATCTAAAATTTCGAATCCCTATACTAGTGGTTTTGAGTCGTCAAAACGATGTTTTACGTAACATTCGTTTTGACTCAAATAAGATGCGTTTAAAAGAACGATTTCCTTAAAAGAGTGAAATATATACTTAACTCTGGTTTTAGTATATAGAATATTTTCCAAGTGTTGAAAATATTTGATTTGTGAAATACATATTATTAAATAAGTATGAAAAATATTACCCAATATGAAATGAAGCTGTTTTTGAGAAATTTATCTTTTATAGATAAATTGAAAGGAGATTTGAAATTGTTTTCAAATACTTGAAGTGTGGAATATATATATATATATATATCGTAAAGATATTTTTGGAAGATAAATAATTTGGAAAATTATTTGGAATCTGATGATGTTACGCATCTTTATTGATAGTTAAATAACCGACTATCAATATTTACCTTTAATGGTATCTGTTGTGAATTGGATGAATTTGGATGCCACACTTATTTTTGAATAATCGCTCACTACTCGGGTTAGCCAGGAAAGGACCATGGGGTCGTATAACCCATTCCGAATATGTGATACGTCGTTATGAATTGCATTTGATGACCGGTGTTGAAGACCGGATATTTTTGAAAACGAAGGATTACCGTCGAGTTACTCTACATCGGCTGATCTCCGATTTAGAGGTTTTTATCACCCTTAGTGACGGGAAGTCCGGACGTGATTAGAAATTTATCCGGATATGCAAGGGCTTCATGAGAAGTGCCTTCGGTTCTGTTCGATCCCGGAACAGACTTGTATGGATTGTATGTCTGACGTTACAAATTGAGATATAGAGCTGATTTCTTTCAAATACATTCCTGTTGGTGGCGGAGAATTTATTCTCTTAGCTTAACACCCTTCTCTGAGACGTACGAGCTCAGAGGTTATGTAGTTGAAATTTATCAGCGATATACTTCCAATTTGGTAACGTGGCATACTGAGTGTTGCTGTGAAATGATCGTTGTTTGATCATTTGTGATATGATCATTTGTTTGATCTTATATCTTTGTGATCATTTCTATGATCATTTGTTTGACCCGAAGTATGGCTTTGTAGAAAGCGTAGCTTTGTGGACGAGACTTCGTCGAGCCTCACACCCCGGAAATGGTCAAAACAGGAAGGATGCAGCAAGGTTCTAGGGAGTAGCGCCCCTTAGTGTATGTCATTCCTTCTGGATAGAGGTGGTATCATGGTATGGAGCCCAGATACTTAACCTATGTGGTTGCTACATTTTTACTATGTGGTTTGTTGCGAATCGGGGATCCTCGGGAAGATCGGTTACGATCGGGGGATGGCATACGCGTGTCAGTAGTTACCTATTTTTGCAGAGGTAACCCGGCCTTGTGTTGGCAGAGATCCGGTTAGGTTCTCGGGTCGTCTTTTCCAGGGGCGTATCCATCGTGGAATAGGAAGTTCCTTAGCCTGACCATTTGTTGGAAATCCAAAGAAACAATACGTGACATGTACGGTTTTAGTTGTCTTACCTGCTATGGAATGTGGCGGTAACCTGCTATTGAACATAGTAGCTATAGTAGGCATACGATAATGGTCGTATGTTGGCTAAGATTAATATTATACTTTCGAAATGTTTTCTACACTAGACATTAATAATAATATCAAAAGGATTTGATTTTGCGTAGTAAGCATCTTTGACTATCATAAGGAGAAATCTCCTCCGATTCTGCGTTTGCATTGTGTGTGTGTGCGGGAGGCCTTATGGTAGTCTCATTTTTCAAAAAGCATTGCGAATTGACTTTAAGATTTTTCTGTTGTTTATTTTAAAGATAAACTGTTTTAAGTTCTCACACCAGTCACCATGACTGACCTGGAGTTTATTGTTTCCTTCCTAAACTCTGGGTGCCCACCAATTTCCACACGGGCAGTCTAGAGTTAGGTTATCAGGTTATTCTGGATACTGGAGTGCTATGGAGCTTAGTGGCGAGCTGGATGGCGAGACGTACCACTTGTATATGATATTATTTATTCCGCTGTGTATTCTGTATGAGGACAAGTTTATATAACTGTCCAGTGTTGTATTGTTGTTGTAAACTCTGATGATGATGTAATGTACAAAATGATATAGTTCTTTGATTTAAAAGATTATTCATTTATCTAATATATGTTGTTCCGCTGCGAATGTGAAATTTTGATATTGTTTCTGTTTCTGATGTTGCTTCTTCTGTTGGTCTTCTCTTCTTTCTTTTTCTTCTATTTTCTTCTTCTTCTACTTTTTCTTGTTCTTAAAACCCCTTAGGGTTCGTATTTCCATGCCTCTTGAGTTAATCAATGGAGATTAGTGTTTAATCAAGGGTACGGATTTGCGGGTCTTGACACCCTGACTCCTGTGAGTCAGCTTAGATGTGACTAAAATCAGGAGCTATACCGGGCCAAGTGAGGTCATTCCTCCGATCGGGCACATTCCTTCGATACTATATTCTGACTTTGTGATTGATTTGGTGGCCACCCTTGATTTTGATTTGGAAGTGTGTTCCGAGGTGGGCGGTAGTAGCTGTTATACGTTACCACCAGTCCGGGAGTGCAATTGGTATATCTACCCTGCATCTCCTCGTGTGCCATGTTAACATGCCCTAGCGCGCCTTCTACGAGTTTGTTTTGTACCATACCTATGGAGTGCCCTCTGACGATGCCCAGTACGGGGGAGATTACGGTACTGTATAGACTATGGGAAAATAAAAATGTGTTAAGTGGGATATGGTAATGCCTTAACGCTATTTTAATAGTTTACTTTACTATAGACATTATTATAATAGCGTATATTACTACATAGTAGATAGTTCCACAGATCCTTAGAGGATGGAAATCCCAACTATCCTTTAAGTTACTTGTATTTCAGTTGATATTTCACTTGAGTTGGATTTATTGGTATAAGAATGTTAATCCTGACTCGAGTGTTTTGTGTTATTGCTTTACGCCCGAGTCAAACTGAGTGGTACAACATTTGAGACTCACCTTTGGAATTGGAGCTTCGCTTGGAGATCCATCCATCTATCCAGCTTGCAGTTATTCAGTTGACTCCTGTGATATTCTGATCTTGTATTTGACTATTGTATTAAGACTTCTATTGTATTTCAGACTTATGTTGTATCTTGTTTTAACTCTGTTATATATCTATGGTAGCTTTATGAACTACTATTCATTTGTTTCCGCTGCTTATTGTTATATTACTCTTTGTTTGTGATTCTGTGATTATTTTATTTACTTTATATGCTGAGATTTGCCAAATATAAATTAACAGTCTGATATTTTGAGCAATTCAAGTCCGACATGTGCGGATGCGAATGGTTGAAAATTTCAGGATGTTACATGTGGTATCAGAGCTCTAGTTTTAGGCAAAACTTGGCATATATAGTAAATTTAGTTACATAATCACTTTCGTTCGATCTTGAATCTCTTCCTTTTTGACTCGGTTTCCTTTGAATTTTGGAACGTTCCCCTCGATTCCAAAATCCATTCTTGTCTCCCCCTATTCGTGTTTTCTTGATTTCAGAGCATCCCATAGCTCCACTGAATGATTTCTAAAAGAGTGAAACTCCTTTACAATAGACATTAATTCACCGGAGATTTTTTGTATCCTCGGTTTACGATACCACTATCTCTTGTTATGCCCGAATTCTTTCTCTTGTGATCTGATGCCGATTTGTCTCAGAATTCTGCATCGATCTTATTCCTGAAGTCACGGTTGACCCGGTTAAGGTTGCCGCAATTTATATAAGTCTATCCATCTTTTCTCTTTGCTATTTAAACATCTTATTCCTTTCGAAACCTATCTTCTTAGATAGAATTCTTCTTGATTAGGGTCTCTCTAATTTGAATCTCTATCTTGCTTTGAAATCCATTCTTGTATCATCGAGTTTAGGAGTGTATTTGTATTAATATTAAAATGATTCATAGTGTGTTGTTTGAGTTGTTGATGTTGATTTGGGTTTTCGATCGATTCGTCTGATCAACACTATCGATAGAAATTCCAAAACACTTGAACAGAGCAAACTGACACAATATTATTTTCAAATTTGGTAAATGAAATAAATTTGTATGATTATATTACAAATATATATAAGTAAAATTTTCTGGAATTTAATAAGTTAATTAAATTGGTTGTTTGAAATGATACTATTTGATTATCATTTATTGTTCTATAAATGAATTTATAAACATGGTTTATAAATTGATTTGGAATTTAAATGAATTTAAATCAGGAATTTGAGAATTTAATTTCCGGTGATTTCAAACTTTGGTTTTAAAGTGTATATTATTTAAAGTATTTTCAAATAGAAATCGTTTCAAAGAATTTTAAAATGTTGAAATTAGTGCTCTCCTCTTTTGTCGCTGGAAAATAATTTCGGTGATGGTGGTCGCATCATCGACATTCAATTTCAATTTTCAAAGTGGAGAGACCAATTCGTAGCTTTGCTACACTTTTGTTTTGAAAAATAAATTGATTTAAATTCTTGAGTATGACTTGATTTATTATAGGTATATATATGATTTTAGATTTGATTTGATATATAGGATATATATATACTTATCTCTAAATCGTTTGAAGATGATCGGAAATTTAATTCTTAAATTTATGATGAAAGGTGATTTTAATTATAAAATGAAGCCAAAATTTTGAATAAATATTAAATTTGAAATAATTTAGTTGGGAAAAGTTTACTTGTATAATACCCAATTTCATTCTAATATAACTTACCTAAATTATTCAGAAGTTGAATATGTAATTGGATAATACACAATATAAGATGATTTTATAAATAAAATTTGAATGGTTATAATAAATGTTATACACCTAATTTTTAATAATAAAAATGTTAATAGAGATAAATAGAATAATAGGTTAATTGAATAAAAGATGGGATAAATAAAATAAATTTTGTTTTGAAGGAATGAATAAATTTAATCAACTAAATGAAAATATCTTGAATTTAAATCAATTGTTGAATATTAATTAATTTAAATTGAAATTTGTATGGTTTTAAATTAATTGTTTTATTTTGTTTTCCAATTTATTTTCCTTTCTGGTTGTTTCTATTTTCCTACCTCGTTCCTTTTCGGGGACGAAAAGTTTTGAGTGGGGGAGAGTGTAACGACCCGTAAATTTTAATAAATTTTTATAACGTATTTAGTTGAATTTTTGTGAAATTTTAAATAATAAAATTTTGAATTGAATATTTAATATTTGAAATACGTCTACTTTAACATAGCAAGTGGAAAAAATTTCATCTGATAATACGGAAGTTTTTTTTGTGTAAAGTCTATTTTAATTCAAATCAGTTAATAACTGATGATAATAAAATGTTTTCCAAACCTGAATATTTTTATATAATAAATTTGTAAATCATCTTCTGAGTGAGACGTCATCTTTCATTTCTCCAAATTTAGACTGCAATTGCTCCATTTATCTTATTTTCGACAAATTAGCAGCATTTTCGGTACCGAATATCGACTTTTGATAGGATGATCGTACCACTGATATTTGTATAACGTTTTGATCGTCTCGTCATGCTGATTTCTACAGTATATTCAATTATAAATTTCAAAGTCGGGAAGACAAGGAAATCTACGGAACGGTTTATATATCGGTTCCGTATTTTTGAACCTTTGGAATTCTTTGTTGATTCGTTATCCACTGGTAAACCAACAGTCAATAGCCACGTACCTTTAATATTCTCTAAATGCTACTCTAGGCTTTTGGTTATCCACTATTTCGATTTTTGTTTCGGTGCCTTGAAAAGAAAAGGAAAAAATGAAAGAATTTTTATACAGTAGCTTACGTATGAAAAGGAATGTTGGTCACCTGAAACTTACTTTCCTTCTTTCAAATTCCAACTCTATTATTACCTGCTCTACATTCTGTCTCGACCCTCATTTTGCCACTCAAGCCAGCCTTACCAGCCTCTTATCCTTCGCCTATACCCACCCATGGCCGCGGTCTACAACCGCCGAGCCAACGCTCCTCCTACCTCACAAAGCCAACACCCGATACTAATCTCTCTCTCCAGCCGTGCCTTCCCCTAGCTCTCCATCATTCACCCCACCACACACCAAACATCAACGTCGGCCAGCCAAGCCCAGCCTCTCGCCACCTTCCTCCGCCCAGTGCAGCCGACTCCATCCTCCTCCACAACCCTGACCACTTCATCGCCTTGCTCTGGCCATTGCAGCTCTATTTTTTGGGTATGTTTATATAGAGATATTATATAAGAACTTATATATTGGTTATATAAGTCTACTTTTGATTTTGGGTCATACTAGCCGTTTGGGTTTTGCGAAAAGCTATGTATTTTGTTTGCTGTAGTCATATTTTATATATATAGACATAGATATCTCGATTTTTGTATTAATGTATATATACATATGGGTTATACAAGACATATATATTATCTGTTAGTTTATAATATATTAGTTTTATAATTGGCTATATATATATATATATATATGTTTTGATATATGTTTGTGTAGGTATGGTATGTTAGTTTATATAAATTTATACAGATAGTAGGTTCGAAATGTATATGAAATGTTATATATATAAAAATAGACAGGTTTGAATATAATCTATTATTATGTATGTAAGTTATATCATATTTAACAAGAGATCGGTTTTGAACATTTTTTTAGTATATATATGCAGTTGTTTCAAATGTTACTAGGTGTGTTTAAATCAAGTATTGGTTTTAAGATTTAAAGAATGTATTTTAAATATAACATATATTTTCATGCTGCTTTGTGTTTGGTTGGTACACATTTTGGCTAAGAAGAAGCTGCTCTTCTCTATTTTATTTCATGTGTATGTTTTTTTTGGAACTTTGAAAAGAAGTGTCTTTTTCTTTTAGTCGCTGTCCATATATTAGGTACATATTTAAAAGTACACATAGTTTTAGCATGTTTAATTGTTTTATAAAAGTGTAGATTTTATAATATATATACTGTATGAAAGTATATACATATAAAAATAAATTGTTCAGATTTATACATGTTAGTATATGTATATAGTTTATATAAGCTTTGTTGAAGATTTCTTTTTATAGTTAGTATATATACGTATGATCTGGTTTCAGTGTATATGTGAATTTGGATTTGTGTGTGTGTGTGTATATATATATATAAATTAGTTTTGATAATAAAGTTACATTTTTGATTTGAAAATAAATATGTATATCTAATTTTAGCATATGTTTGAATTTAAAATATGATTCCTTTTTCATATATATAGTTATATATAGTTATATAAATATATGAGTTCACTTATACCTTTGATCTTCATTAATCCAGTTGATTCGATTTTGTCAATTCCAAGCTGTCAGCTTTGTTCGTCAAATTCATGCCAATCTTGCTTTGCTTTGGAATTCGTGCTTGGATTCGTAACTCATCTCATTTTCTTTCATCTCTAGCCTCGAAAGGTGAGCAATCACTCACGATTAACGTTCTTATATTTATTAAATTAGATTTCAATTGAAACGACAATTGAAGTATGCTACAGGTAGTTATTTACGTTGCTATATATATGTATTTGTTCACCTGTGACATCTGACACTATTATCTGCTATTTATATTGATGATATATGCCTGTTATATTTTATCATATCCGTTATCACTCTGCGTGTTCCCTGTTAGTATAGAATTCACCATGGGTTGAAATGATACATACCCGAACGATCTATAGAATAGGAGAAAATCGTTATGGGTTGAAATGATAAACCCAAGCGATTTTCATTGAATTGAATTTGGGGTTGCGGGTTGAAAAGATATATACCCGTATATATTTAAAATTTCGGATTGAAATGATAAATATCCGTATCACTTGACCATAGGATAGAAAATTATATACAGACACCGTTGGACTATATATAAATATTTTGAAAATGATTTCTATGGTTTTGGAAAGAAGTATATGGTTTATTAAATATTGATTTTTAAGGTATTATATATAAAGGGGCATTTCACCAGAATGATAAACTTTGCGGTCCAATTAGTTTTTAGGACACACACAAGGTTTTAAATCTCGCCCATCTCGGCCGAGATCTCGTTTTCAAGCCCAGGCGATTCGAAATAGGATATTTCGTTTGAATCTCGTCTGACCCAAATCTCGGACGATATTTCGATATCTCGTCATGTATCTCGGACGAGATTTAAAAGCGAGATATCGGCCGAATTTTTGAATTTTGGAAAAAATCAATTCTTTTTCCATATTGGGCTGGCTCATCCTTTACCTTAATTTAAGCCTTCTTAATTGTACTTTTTTAACCCTTATTTCTTATATAAATCTCATTTAACCTTCGTCTCTTATTTTATGGCAGTGACGAGTGTAAGAAGATGATAAAATCTACATCGATTATGGTAAGTATTTCACTTTATGCTTTTAATTTAGGTTTCTGATCCAAATTATTTACATCCAATTTTATTTTTCTTTTTTTGACACTTTCTTTAGTTTTTTTCCTAACCCTATTTTTTTGCGGCTATAAATTTTGGGCTTTACTTATTTAACTTTATGTTCCAAATGGATTCCCAATTTGATTTCATTTAGTCTTTGCTGCTACAATTTTTTCCTCAAGGCTTATTTTTAAGCAATAAAGGAATTCTCTTTCATCTATTAATTTCATTTGATGATTATATGTTCATTCGTACATCCTTTTTTTTCTT
This sequence comes from Allium fistulosum, assembly GCA_030737815.1. Taxonomy (NCBI): domain Eukaryota; kingdom Viridiplantae; phylum Streptophyta; class Magnoliopsida; order Asparagales; family Amaryllidaceae; genus Allium; species Allium fistulosum. The sequence continues at coordinate 861,928,173 of CM060907.1, forward strand.
TTCTTATAATATTACTAAATGTTTGAAAATTGTTTGTACTATGTATGCTATTTTCTACGTTTGTTTGAAATATCTATGCTTTTAGTTGCTTAATGAAATTTTGTTTGCTAATAATTAAATACTATAATTAGTCATAGAATATCTTAATTCTACTTGTAGACTTTTGTATTTGAAGTTATAAAATTAAGATTTCCCTTACAGCACTATAAATCATAAAAGGTAGAAATGAGACATTATATTGTGTAGGAAAGTTAAGTGAATGATCAAACAAAGTAAAGGTGCATATGTTATGGTTTGTTTCTTGTCTACTTTATCTCATATGATATTATATTGAACATTATTCATAAAATATAGTTATTTGTTTAATTTACATGATACAAGTGATATTTTTCCATACTAAATTACTAATGATAAGCGTGTGATATATTCAAGGTAAGTGCATAGTGTTTTCCTTAAGGTAGTGACTGACTAGTATTATAAATTTAGGTGTATGAAAACTAATTTTCGACATGACATATACTCCGAGATAACTCCGAAATGAATTTTAGAAACCGAGATGTAAATCCGAGATGGACGACCGAGATGCACTCATCTCGTTCGAGATCTCACCCGATACGAGATAAGCTATCTAAATTCTTCGAGACGAGACGTGACCGAAATCCGAGATTTAAAACCTTGGACACACATTCAAAGAAATTACTTTCAAGGCCAAAGTCAGCAGAATAATTACTTTCAAGGACAAAGTCAGCCGTCCAATTACTTTCAAGGACATAATTTCATAGGTTTTTAGGCCCTAAAAAACTAATTATTTTGCGTTTTGTCCTTGAAAGTAATTATTTCAGTTGTGTGTCCTAGAAACTAATTCCACCTGCTAAAGAGGCCCTTGTGGCTAATTTCCACATATATAAATGTATTTTATAAAGTCTAAAATTAAGATTTTCTAAAATATATGTTTTGAAAATTGTATAGTTATAAGTTAATTTTGTAATTATAAATTTTAAGGATTTATTTATAATTTTTCTTTTTTTAAAATATATAAATAGATTAATATTTAATATTGTTTAAGTACTTATTTAAATTTTATATTTTCAAATATTTTAATAAATTCAGGTTGGAAAGAGGAATAGAAATTGGGTTGAAATTAATTTATTTAAGAATTATACTTAAATAAGTTTGATTTGAAATTTATTAAAATTGAAATCTTAAGATATGATTTTATAACTTGGATTTGATTAAAAGCGACTTAAATGAATATTTCAAATTTATATAAATTTAAATGGGATATTTTTTTTATCTAAATTTGTAAATTGAAGTTGTATTTAGATGTTATTGAAATGATTTAGTAAATATTTCAAAACTAAATAATAGTAAAGTGAATTTGATATATATATGAAATTATCGAATTTAGTTTTGAAAATGTTGAATATTTAAAGCTTTGAAATATATTGAAATTAAAATGGCTTATTGAGAAACTGAATTGAGTTGAATTTGGTGAATTGAGATGGAATAAAATTTGAATTTTTGAATTCAAGTTGATTTGGAATCAATTTGTGAAATTTGAGAAGGCTATTTTATTATATAAGTATTTTAAATTATATTTAAACCTATTTATATATTTTACTTTATAAATTATTTTTAATATAAGCTATTTTAATATAAACAATTTTAATATACTAATTATTTTAATTTAAACTATTATAAATAAATTATTTTATTTTTATAAACTATATTATTATAAATACTATTATTAATATCTAAACTATTTAAAGGAAAATGTTATGATTTCAAAGTGTTATTGTTACGACCCGTAAATTTTAACTATTTTAATAACGTAATTAGTTGTAATTTTGTGGAATTTTAAACAATAAAATTTTGAAATATAAATTTAATATTTGGAATACGTCTGTTTAAACATAGCAACTGGTAAATTTTCATCAGATAATTTGGAAGTTTATTTTCTAGTGTAATTTTATTCCAATTTATATCAGTTAAAAATTGATGGTAATAAAATGTTTTCCAAACCTAAATATTTTTACATAGAAAATTTGTAAATCATCTTCTGAGTGAGGCGTCATCTTTCGTTTCATCAAATTTGGACATTGATTGCTCCGTCGATCTTATTTTCGACAAATTAGCAGCATTTTCGATATCGATTATCGACTTTTGACCGGATGATCATACCACTAATATCTTTACACCATTTTGATCGTCTCGCCATGCTGATCTCCACAGTATATTCATCCGTTTGTTTCGGAGTTCGGAACACGACGAAATCGGTGAACCGATTAACCGTATCGGTATTGTTTTGACCCTTTTGAATTCTTTGACCATTCATTTTCTACTCTGTTAAACCAAACTGACATTTGCATTTAATAGTCCCAAAATTCAACCTGTGACTTTATCTTTTCCCTATGTCCCATTTTATACGTTGGTCCATCCATCTTCTTTGGTATCTTCATTTCTTACCGGTTCATATTTCATTTGCGTTGATAACTCTATTTCCATGTTTGCAAAATCTTTCCTATTCTCCTGCAAACTCATTTTCTCCTGGCCCTCTCTTTTCCATGGCCTCTCGCAGCCTCCCTCTGCCAACCTCTCCGCCATTACTCCCTGTCATGAAACCCCTCCACCCAAAACCCAAGCATGCTGCCGTGCGTCCCTTGGCCAGCAGCCAAGGCCACCACACCAAGCACCTTCGGCCACGTATTCCTCCACCACTCGTCTTCTTCAACCCATGCTCGTGACCCCACAGCCTATCACCTTCCTCATATTTCCTCCTCTCCCATTTTCCGGGCCTACGTCACTACCACACCTCCGCAGCCTTCGGCTAAAGCCGAAGACATGACACTCCTCACCAGCAGCCCGCCTCCATTCCAGCCTTGCCGAAACCATCTTCCTCCTTCCCGACCTCAATCTTCTTTCCACCGATTCTTCTCTGGCCGAACTCAGGCTACCACCTCCCACATAGCCCCGTTCTTCCCATGCTTCTCCTCCTTTGTGCTTTTTATAGGTGAGAATATATATATATCTACATTAGTTTATATATAAGGTTATATAGTAGATAAAGTATAAAAGTTTATACAGTTTTTTTGTGTGTTAGTTTTGGGTTTCGAAATATATGTTACTATATATTATCTGGTAAAAGAACTTTGAACAGGTTGTATAAATTATATTTTTTTCTATGATGCACATAAGAGTTTATAAGCTATATTATCTGATGATTGCTTCAAAAGTATATATATGAAGTTACGAATATAATGCTTATTTTATCAGAAAATTTGTTTTTTTTTGGTTTCCCGGCTCTCTATTACGTGTTATACGCATTTACCCTGATCTATCGTTATATGGAAGCACTTTTATAAGATTTTTCTCTGTTGCTTATAAAGTTTATAAACCTTGTATGATCTATATATATATATATATATTAAGATGTGAAGTATATGTTATATAAATTTGTGTATAGCTAATATGTTTTACAATTTATATATATATATATATATATATATATATATATGTATGTATGTATGTTGTACGGTTTATAAAGTGATCAAGATACAAAAGTTGATACAGTTTATTCTATTGTTTGGTTTTGGCCCTCTGTTATATATATATGGTAAGTGTTTGAATAAAAAAAGAGTATGAGTATAGATATAAAGTTTGTCTGTATATAAAATGATAGCTTATAATGGTATTATATATATTATACATTAGTATATATTAGTTTATATATATGTTAAACTGTTATCTTCATACACTGGTACTTCATATTTTATATATATGTGTTACATGCTGCTTGTATATTATTTTTTTCGTGCTGTTGAGTATATAATTTTTGTTGTTTAGTATTATATATATGGGTATGGGTATGTTTAAAGAAGTAACGATGTTAATGTGTATATAAAGATTTGTTTATATGTGTTTTGTTCGTCTTATTTAATATTGTTTTTTGTATGTCTAAGATCTACGTGAGACATATATGGGCTGGGAAGTTGTACTGTTGGTTTTACGCGTGCATATATTTATATATTGTATATATGTATCGGTTTGAAGTATTTATTTTCCTCAGATGTTTTACTTGTAACAGTTATATGTGTACCAATAATACATTTACTTTTAAGTGGTTATGATCTATTTCATATATATATTAGTTATATATGTTGGATTTTATAAAGTATATTCATGTTAGTTTATAAATATTTATATAGTTAGTATGTATACATTTTGTTAATATAATATGTTTAAAATATATATTGTAGAGATTTTGGGTATGTGTTTTCTTCATTTAAAAAAAAATTGGTTTGAGAAAAGTATATTCTTTGACGTGAATTTAAATGTTATATGTAAATATGTCAGTTTGCATATGTATTTAAAATTGAATATTTGTTTAAGTAAATTAATAATAATAAATAAATAAATATATATATATATATAATTGTTGTCTCTATCAAAATGATCCTAATTGTTTCATCGATTCCTTATCTATCAGCCCGTCCGTCAAATTCGTGTCAATCTAGCTTTGAGTTGGAATTCGTGGTTGGATCCGTAGCTCAATTCATTGTCTATCCTTTAACCTCGAAAGGTGGGCAATCACTCACGATTAATGTTCTTTTATTTATTAAATTTGATTTCAATTGAAACGACAATTGAAATATGCTGCTGATAGTTAATTACATTGTTATATATGCTATTACCTATATCAGTTCACCTATGACATCTGACACCACTATCTGTTATTTATACAATAATAATTCAGTTTGGTTGATAATGATTGATTGTTTGATGTTGACATTGGACGTTAAATTGTTAATGTGTAAGTGATAAATAATTTGAAATTGAAATTGACGTAGGATAGTTAGATTTGATATGTGCTAAATTTGATTAGATGACATTTGCATAATATGACCTTATTTAAATGTTAGATTAATTGACATGTAGAAATTTGGTTATGTACACCTTGAACCATTGAATGTATGTTGTAAAATTGATGTAGTATGAAATTGGATAATAGATATCAATTGAAGAACCGTATAAATATTAGTGTAATAATCTTTAATCTACATGAAATGATAGTGTAGATTCTAGAAATAATTATATTAATTTGCACAAACAATAATGTGAATTAATACGATTATTTCGGGATTATTTGAATGTACTATTGGATTGTTGTTGACGTTTGCTATTGCTTGTTTATTTACTTTGACGCCATCCCAGTTATCACACTGCAAGTTCCCTTTGCTATGCTTTGATTTGAATTGAAATGGAATCGGGTTGAAATGATAAATACCCAAATTTAACTTTGACTTAGGATCGAGAACTAAATAAAACCCGATTGGTCAATAAATTTGATTTAAAAATAAAATGAAGATTTTATTTGAATAAATAATATGGTTTTGAAACGAAGTTGGAAATTGAAATTTAATGAAAGGAAATGTTAATAATTAATAATCTGAATCAAATATTAACATAGTAGTTGATGAAAGAACGTTGTTTTAAAATTCGAAATTATTAATAATTAAGTTGAAATTATTTAATAATTGAGTTTTGAAATTATTAATAACTAAGTTTGAAATTATTTAATAATTAAGTTTTGAAATTATTTAATAATTAAATAAGATTGAATTATTCAATAATTAAATAAAATTGAATTCTTTATTAAGTGAAATTGAACTTCTTGAATAAGTGAAATTAAGTTTCTTTATTAAATAAGTGAAATTAAGTGAAATTCTCGTGTCCCTCATTATTCGTCTTCTAATTCCGGAGTATCCCATAACTCTACTTTGAATGATCCTTATAATGAATCGGTGGTCTCGCCAAACTTCGAATGATTTGTAAAGGGGTGAAACTCCTTTACAATAGGCATTGATTTACCGGAGATTTCTGTATCCTCCGTTTACGATGCTATCTCTCCTGCTATGCCTGAATTGTGACGACCGCCCATGACCCCTGCACCGAATCTAGAGATAGTGCGCTGTAAAGTGTGCCAGGCGACCATGGACGATTGCCAGGGTAAATTAAAACAGCAGAATCTATCGTATTACTCACAGCACATGGACAAAATACAATAGAATATATATATAGTGAAGCTTCACAGAATAGAATCTCATCAATAAAACTTCATAATATTTGAATACAAACATCTGAATAGTCAATACAACAAGCCTCACTACATAACACTCAGAGAATACAAAGCAGCAGAACATCCAGTACATATAGTAAGAAAGAAACAATATGCAATACTCCAGCTCGTCTTCGATATCAGCACCGTGGAAAGCTAGAACAGCACCTGTCACCTGCTACCTAGTCTGCCCGTCCCAAAATGGACGAACATCCCAAGGCAATAAGAATTAAAACATAAAGCCTTGAGTCAGACAATAGTCTTAGTGAGCAGTAAATTAACTAACAACATACCAAAAGAGCATAAAGGAAAAAGGAATAGGAATACAACCCTCCCACTCCACCTCTTTCTACAGTGATAGCCCCCAGACACACACTCAGTAGAAGCAAGCATAGCAAAGCATACAATTTAAAGTAAAGTAATTATCACTCGAGTCAAGAGCGATGCTTTCCAAGTACAAACCCCCAAGGCCTAAACCAAGATCAGATAAGCACCCAGAAACTACCGCTCTTGAGACCGAATGACGATACAACCAAACATCCATGACTCTGGCTATCACTGTTAACATTGCTTTGATATCATAGTTAATTGAATGACCGGCTCATTCTTTCATCCGTCCGTCAAGGGCTAATGGAAACCCCGGTTCTAGACATAACTCTGCACGTCATCGTGACCCGTGCCTAGGACTACCGAATCTGCCCAGAGTACTTGACTACCCAAATCAGTAGCCTTCAGGGACTATCGAATCTGCCCAACGTACTCTTACTTTGAGCATTCTAGAACCTTCAACAACGATGATATCTCAGCCTTCTAGTCATCCTCCTTGACGACTATTTCCATACTAGCTCAAGCGCCTCTCGAGCAAACCATTATCCCTAAACTCGAACCATATCACCGAGTTATCAACATGCTTGGAATGATCCCGTCTGGATTAGACCAAGACTACCTCATATCATACTTCGCCTCATTATCAACATAGCAAAGTCTCATCTCAACATCATCATCAAATCTATCCATATGAGCTTCATCATCTGCTACATATGCCACGTGCAGCTTTTCCAATTCAAGAGCCTTTCCCTTAGCTTTTGAATCGTCTTCAGTCTAAATCAAATCATCCATCATCTAATTCATAGCAATCAATCAAATCAAACATTAATCCAAGTAATCAAGCATTCAAATATATTCTAACTAGACAATATTAACAATAATGGCAATTTCATAAATAAATAGTCGAAAGTCTAACAAGCATGAAAACATGAGAATTATCTCTACAACTTGATGAATGAACTTGCATAGGCTAATCAAGGAGTAAAATGGTTGTCAAATCATCATGAACAATGAATCTATATGGATCTATACTTAGGTTTACAAAAATGTATGGAAATCACGACTTTAACACCAAATCGAACCAACAATCCGATATACTCCTTTGGATCCGTGTGAGAGATAATCACCAATTCACCTAAACAACCCAAAATCAACACACTTCAGATCTGGACAGTAAAGGATCTAGCTCGATCTAACACGAATCCGCTTCAAACGATGAAATCTCTCTTCGATGGATGAAGATCTTCAATCTAAGCTCTTGAATCTTCAATTTGATCTTCGATATGGATGGAAGGAATCACTAGATTAGAGTGGAGAAAAGAAGTGAAGAAGCGTAGAAGTCGAGCTCTCAAAATGTCAGCACTTCGTCGCTTCGAAATACGGATACCAAAAAGTGAGAAATGGACGAGTATTTATAGCTGAAATTCCTTAACTCGTCTGCCTTCTTAGGTCGTCTCCGACTTAAGCCTCCCTCCGCCTTACGACCTACGACTCAACAACTAACTCCTAAGTCGGTAACGACTTAACACATAGCATATGCGCGCCTACGACTCAACTGAGACGCGACCTAACAACTTAACAGTGTTGCGACTTAAGCTTCTCCGACCTACGACTTAACATGCGCGCGACCTAATACAAGCGCGCGACTTAACTGTTGCCGACCTAACAGCTTAACTGGGTATACGACATAACAACAGGTGCGACCTAATTGTATATACTTCCTCGCGACCTAACCACTCAATCGAGTTACGACCTAACTAAACATGTCCAAGCGACCCAACGACTCAATAACCATGCGACCTAGTAACAGCTCCGACCTAACACACCCACGCAACCTTACGACTTAACCAAGCTATGACTTAACTTCCTTAGGTCGTCGCCGGCCTACCCCTTAGGTCTTTAACTCGCCAAAACTCTTAAGTCGTTAGCTCTTATGCCGTTAACTCTTAGATCTGTCACTTACTTGAGTCGCCCAATTCCTTAAGTCAGCTACGACCTAAGCCTCAACATTGAATCTTACGACCTAACTCTTAGGTTGTCTACGACCTAACCACGCTAACTACTGGTTCTCCTTAGGTCGCTGCCGACCTATCCCTTAGGTCGCTCAAAACCTTAACTCGGTCAGTTCCTTAAGTCGTCTACTATCCTAAGTCGTCTCAATATCTTAAGTCGTATACTTCCTAAGTCGGTCACTCGACCTAAGCCACCCCATACGACCTAATTTCCCAATGACTTATTCCAATGCCTAGGTCGCTTCAAACCTTCCTTCGACCTAAGACTTAGACTCTAGATGACTTATCAACAATGCGATCAATTGTCAACTATTTTACGATGTTTCGATCCGTAAAAATACGGGTCGTTACATTCCCTCCTCCTTAGGAATTTCGCCCCCGAAATTCCAAACAAACAAAGCAATCAAAGACTATTCTGCACGCCTACTATCCATAGCAATCAACAAACTATGCATCCAATTCTAGCTTAGCGTACAAAATTCTAACACGAGAACAATTTACAATATCGTGAGATGACACGACACCTTAGGTCCATACCTTGAAGAGTTCAGGATGAGCTGCCTTCATCCTCTCTTCCACCTCCCACGTACAATCGTTATCATCATCACTCCATTGTATCTTGAGAAACTTAACTATCTTCCTCTTAAGCTGTTTTGTGTCGGTTTCCACAACACGAAGCGGCTTACGAGGTCTCTTATCGACTGGATCAACTTCGAAATCTTCATAGCTATCTGCAGAAACTACTGTATTCGAGTCGTGCACATACTTCCGTAGATACGATATGTGAAAAACATTGTGCACACTCGACATCTTCTCTGGTAACTTCAGTCTATAGGCGAGCTTTCCAATTCGCTCGATGATCGGGAATGGTCCAACAAATCTTGGAGTCAATTTCCCTTTCTTCCCGAATCGAATAACATTCTTCAGTGGAGAAATCTTCACAAAAACCATATCACCTACGTCGAATTCCAAATCCTTACGACGCTTATCGGCATAACTTTTCTGACGGTCTTGGGCTGCCTTCATTCGCTGCCGAATGATCTCTATGAAATCCGAAGTCTGTCGAATCATCTTTGGCCCAAGTATCAGCTTTTCTCCTGTCTCTATCCAACATGTCGGAGAGTTACACGGTCTCCCATACAATGCCTCATACGGTGCCATACCAATGCTCGACTGGTAACTGTTGTTATATGAAAATTCCACCAAATGAAGGTGATCTTCCCATGATCCTCGGAAATCCAAAACACAAGCTCGGAGAAGATCTTCCAAAACCCGGTTGACTCTCTCGGTCTGACCATCTGTTTGAGGGTGATAAGCTGTACTCAAACACAACTCGGTTCCCAAAACTTCCTGGAAGCTCTTCCAAAATCCACTAGTGAACAATGGATCTCGATCGCTCACTATACTTTTCGGAATACCATGGAATCGAACTATCCACTTAACATACAACTCAGCCAACTTTGATGCAGTCCTAGTCGATCGAACAGGAATAAATCTTGCACTCTTAGTCAAACGATCTACGATGACCCAAATCCCTTCATTTCCCATCCTGGTTCTAGGTAATCCATCAATAAAATCCATCGACACTTGTTCCCACTTCCATGTAGGAACTTCTAATGGCTGAAGCAATCCACTTGGCTTCTTCTGTTCGGCTTTTACCAACTGGCAATTCATGCACTTGGAAATAAAATTTCCAACATCCTTCTTCATACCTTCCCAGTAATAGGTTCTCTTCATATCCCGATACATCTTATTTCCACCTGGATGAATTGTCAACTTCGAGTGATGACTTTCCTTCAGAACTTCATCTCTCAATCCATCTATATCGGGAACAACTAGTCGTCCTTGCTTTCGAAGCCAACCCTCTCGATCAACCTCGAATCTCTTATCCTTTTCTGGATCCAATCCAAATTCCAAATCATGGATAATCTTGATAATCTTATCATCTCGCTTTTGACTCTCGCCAATCCTTTCCACTAGAGTCGGTCTTATTGATAAGTTTGCCAACATCTCAGGTTCCAATTCACATCTGGGTCTGAAGTTAAATCCAGCTAAATACTCGAGACTCTTCCATTCTAAAAACATGGCTCCCAATCCTGCATGTCTTCGACTTAACGCATCTGCCACTGCGTTACCTTTTCCCGGAGTATAAGCTATACTAAAATCATATGATGCTAAAAACTCTAGCCAACGTTGCTGCCGAAGATTCAAATCCTTTTGGGAGAAAAGATACTTCAACGACTTATGATCCGTAAACAACTCGAATCGAACTCCCAATAGATAATGTCTCCACATCTTCAGGGCAAAAACAATCGCTGCTAACTCCAAATCATGAGTCGGGTAATTCCTTTCATGTGGCTTCAGTTGTCGACTAGCATACGCAACAACTTTATCCCTCTGCATCAGCACTGCTCCAAGTCCAGTACCACATGCATCGGTGTAAACCACCATCTCGTCATTCCCACTTGGAATAGTCAAAACAGGAGCACTTGTCAATCGTTCTTTCAGGATTCTGAAAGCTTGCTCACACTATCATCCCATCTAAACACTAGGTTCTTTTTCGTCAATCCTGTTAACGGTGCAGCCACCTTGGAGAAGTCTTTGATAAACCGTCGATAATATCCTACTAATCCAAGAAAACTTCTCACATCAGATGCATTCTTAGGTCTAACCCATTCCTGGATTGCTGCCACCTTAGCGGGATCAACCGCTATTCCATTTCCAGAGATAACATGGCCTAAGAACCTCACTTCACTCTTCCAGAAGTGACACTTCGAAAACTTAGCCTTCAGCTGATGTTTCTACAAGATTTCCAAAACAATACGCAAGTGCGTCTTGTGCTCTTCTTCGGTTCTGGAATAAATCAGAATATCATCCACGAACACTAGTACGAACTTGTTCAACTGATCTCTGAACACTCTACTCATAAGATAAACAAAATATGCCGGTGCGTTAGTCAATCCAAACGGCATTACCAGCCACTCAAAGAAACCGGATGGTGTCCTAAAAGCAGTCTTCGGCACACTATCCTTAGCCACTCTCAACTGGTGAAATCCCGTTGCCAAATCCACTTGAGAAAACACCTTAGCTTCGTGAAGCTTATCGAACAAGTCATCTATTCTCGGCAATGGATACTTGTTCTTCTTAGTCAGCTTATTCAGCTCACGATAATCCACACACAACCTCAGCGATCCATCTGCTTTGGTAACAAACAAAACTGGTGCACCCCATTCGGACACACTACGCCGAATGAATCCTTTCCGTAAAAGATCATCAACTTGCACCCTTAACTCCTACTGTTCCCTAGGCGCCATCCGCCTAAGAGGCATCATAACAGGTCTGGCTCCTTCAACTAGATCTATACGAAGCTCGATCTCTCTATGCGGCGGTAACCCTTTGACCTCGTCAAAGACATCCTCGAATCCATTAACGATTGAGAACGATGACAGTCCATCCCGTGGAACAACCAGCGAATACATGAAGCTCATGAAGACGCCTTCTTCATGCTTACATCATATTACAATATTTCGCCCCTCCACATTCTCGACTGTCACCTCCAACCTCTCACAATCAACCTTTGCCGCATACTTCCTAAGCCAGTCCATACCCAAAATAATTCTGAACCCCGCAAAGTTCAGAACAAAACAATCACAAACAAAAGAGCAATCATGACTCGATACAATCAGACCACGGCATAGCATACACAAACAAGACGAACCCCCAACTGGATTAGTCACAACCAATGGCCTATCAACAATATCCGGTTCTAAACCCAACCGGCCTACAAGTTCATTACAAACAAAAGAATGTGACGCCCCAGTATCAAATAACACTCTAACTGGAACACCACAAATGGAGAGAGTACCCTGAACCACCACACTCTTTCCTTTCTCTTCAGCAGTAGGAGCTTTCGAAGACGATGGAACAGCTCCCAAAGCATAAGCTTGCACAATCTGCTTGTCCTTCCTTGGTTCTGGACAATTCTTCCTGATATGCCCCGGCTTGTCACAGTTATGACACTTCATCGGCACCTTCGGATTCTTACAATCCCTAGAGAAATGGCCCTTCTGCTGACAATTGAAGCAGGTCACTTCGCCTTTCGGCTTCTTCTGGCCATCCTTACCCTTTTGCTGTTACTGCTTCCTCTTCTTATTTCCACCCTGCTGTGGTTTAGACTCCTCCTTGGTCACAGCAACAACAGATCCTTCCTTAGGAAACAAACTCTCATGCCTGAGAGCTTTCTCCACAAGTTTCTGAAATGAATCGTCCAAATGATCCACCAACTGCCTTCCAAGATAACTATCCAAGCCTGTCACAAACTTCTCATTCTTCTGATAAGCAGATTCAATATACGACCGGGCATACTTGGACAAAGCTTCAAACTCAGAAACATACTCAAGAACTGGTCTTCCTCCTTGCTTGAGCTCCACAAACTTCTTGAACAGAACAGACTTCTGAGCTGTAGAAATGAACTTAGCTTCAAATCTGGCTTGGAATTGCTCCCAAGTAATCTCTTCCTCCGAAGTGTTAATGGTGATAGAGTTCCACCAATCAGAAGCACTTCCTTGAAGCTGCCTTGATGCCAACTTCCTCTTAGTTGCATCATCGATTCCCAAATCTCCAAAAATCCTTCTACAAGCATCTATCCATCTTTGGACCTCAATAGTTGATTCTGTTCCCAAGAAAACCTTTCCTCCAAGAGCAGTATAGTCCTTACACAACTTAGCAAAATCCACCGGCTTTGGAGTTTGGACTTGAACTCCAACATCAACTGCTGTCCCCGGAACTGGTATCCTTCTCATGATCGAAGTCATCATAGCTTCAAACATAGCAGCATCATCAGCAGTCCCTTCTGCGGCACGGCCTTCCCTAGCAGTTGGTCTCCCTCTTCGACTCATCCTTAATATCTATAAAAAGGAATGATTAGCACACCTAGAGAAACAACTACATAAAGGATTCAAACTCTACTAAGCTACTATATTATATATAGTAGTCATCCATCAAAATTACAATTACGTCTCTCATACGTAGTTACGTCAGCGAGCGTTGGGTAAAATTGATTAACCAATGCTCTGATACCAAATGTGACGACCACCCACGACCCCTGCACCGAATCTAGAGATAGTGCGTTGTAAAGTGTGCCAGGCGACCATGGACGATTGCCAAGGTAAATTAAAACAGCGGAATCTATCGTATTACTCACAGCGCATGGACAAAATACAATAGAATATATATATAGTGAAGCTTCACAGAATAGAATCTCATCAATAAAACTTCATAATATTTGAATACAAACATCTGAATAGTCAATACAACAAGCCTCACTACATAACACTCAGAGAATACAAAGCAGCGGAACATCCAGTACATATAGTAAGAAAGAAACAATATGCAATACTCCAGCTCGTCTTCGATATCAGCACCGTGGAAAGCTAGAACAGCACATGTCACCTGCTACCTAGTCTGCCCGTCCCAAAATGGACGAGCAGCCCAAGGCAATAAGAATTAAAACATAAAGCCTTGAGTCAGACAACAGTCTTAGTGAGCAGTAAATTAACTAAAAACATACCAAAAGAGCATAAAGGAAAAAGGAATAGGAATACAACCCTCCCACTCCACCTCTTTCTACAGTGATAGCCCCCAGACACACACTCAGTAGAAGCAAGCATAGCAAAGCATACAATTTAAAGTAAAGCAATTATCACTCGAGTCAAGAGCGATGCTTTCCAAGTACAAACCCCCAAGGCCTAAACCAAGATCAGATAAGCACCCAGAAACTACCGCTCTTGAGACCGAATGACGATATAACCAAACATCCATGACTCTGGCTATCACTGTTAACATTGCTTTGATATCATCGTTAATTGAATGACCGGCTCATTCTTTCATCCGTCCGTCAAGGGCTAATGGAAACCCCGGTTCTAGACATAACTCTGCACGTCATCGTGACCCGTGCCTAGGACTATCGAATCTGCCCAGAGTACTTGACTACCCAAATCAGTAGCCTTCAGGGACTATCGAATCTGCCCAACGTACTCTTGCTTTGAGCATGCTAGAACTTTCAACAACGATGATATCTCAGCCTTCTAATCATCCTCCTTGATGACTATTTCCATACTAGCTCAAGCGCCTCTCGAGCAAACCATTATCCCCAAACTCGAACCATATCACCGAGTTATCAAGATGCTTGGAATGATCCCGTCTGGATTAGACCAAGACTACCTCATATCATACTTCGCCTCATTATCAACATAGCAAAGTTTCATCTCAACATCATCATCAAATCTATCCATATGAGCTTCATCATCTGCTACATATGCCACGTGCAGCTTTTCCAATTCAAGAGCCTTTCCCTTAGCTTTTGAATCGTCTTCAGTCTAAATCAAATCATCCATCATCTAATTCATAGCAATCAATCAAATCAAACATTAATCCAAGTAATCAAGCATTCAAATATATTCTAACTAGACAATATTAACAATAATGGCAATTTCGTAAATAAATAGTCGAAAGTCTAACAAGCATGAAAACATGAGAATTATCTCTACAACAAGATGAATGAACTTGCATAGGCTAATCAAGGAGTAAAATGGTTGTCAAATCATCATGAACAATGAATCTATATGGATCTATACTTAGGTTTACAAAAATGTATGGAAATCACGACTTTAACACCAAATCGAACCAACAATCCGATATACTCCTTTGGATCCGTGTGAGTGATATCACCACTCACCAATTCACCTAAACAACCCAAAATCAACACACTTCAGATCTGGACAGCGAAGGATCTAGCTCGATCTAACACGAATCCGCTTCAAATGATGAAATCTCTCTTCGATGGATGAAGATCTTCAATCTAAGCTCTTGAATCTTCAATTTGATCTTCGATATGGATGGAAGGAATCACTAGATTAGAGTGGAGAAAAGAAGTGAATAAGCGTAGAAGTCAAGCTCTCAAAATGTCAGCACTTCGTCGCTTCGAAATCCGGATCCCAAAAAGTGAGAAATGGACGAGTATTTATAGCTGAAATTCCTTAACTCGTTTGCCTTCTTAGGTCGTCTCCGACTTAAGCCTCCCTCCGCCTTACGACCTACGACTCAACAACTAACTCCTAAGTCAGTAACAACTTAACACATAGCATATGCGTGCCTACGACTCAACTGAGACGCGACCTAACAACTTAACAGTGTTGCGACTTAAGCTTCTCCGACCTACGACTTAACATGTGCGCGACCTAATACAAGTGCGTGACTTAACTGTTGCCGACCTAACAGCTTAACTGGGTATACGACATAACAACAGGTGCGACCTAATTGTATATACTTCCTCGCGACCTAACCACTCAACCGAGTTACGACCTAACTAAACATGTCCAAGCGACCCAACGACTCAATAACCATGCGACCTAGTAACAGCTCCGACCTAACACACCCACGCAACCTTACGACTTAACCAAGCTACGACTTAACTTCCTTAGGTCGTCGCCGACCTACCCCTTAGGTCTTTAACTCGCCAAAACTCTTAAGTCGTTAGCTCTTATGCCGTTAACTCTTAGATCGGTCACTTACTTGAGTCGCCCAATTCCTTAAGTCGGCTACGACCTAAGTCTCAACATAGAATCTTACGACCTAACTCTTAGGTTGTCTACGACCTAACCATGCTAACTACTGGTTCTCCTTAGGTCACTGCCGACCTATCCCTTAGGTCGCTCAAAACCTTAACTCGGCCAGTTCCTTAAGTCGTCTACTATCCTAAGTCGTCTCAATATCTTAAGTCGTATACTTCCTAAGTCGGTCACTCGACCTAAGCCACCCCGTACGACCTAATTTCCCAACAACTTATTCCAATGCCTAGGTCGCTTCAAACCTTCCTTCGACCTAAGACTTAGACTCTAGATGACTTATCAACAATGCGATCAATTGTCAACTATTTTACGATGTTTCGATCCGTAAAAATACGGGTCGTTACATGAATTCTATTTCTTGAGATCAAATGTAGATTTGCCTTGAAATTCTGCATCGGTCTAATTCTTGAAGTCACGGTCGATCCGGTTAAGGTTTCCCACGATTTATATAAACTTATCAATCTTCCTACTTTGTTATTTAATCATCATATCTTTGTTTCGAGCTTATCTTCGAATCAAAATTCTCTTTGATTTGAGTCCATCAAATTTGAAAACCTATCCTTATTTTGAAAATTCATTCCTGTATCGTCGAGCAAAGAAATGTATTTGTAAACTAATATTAAAATGTTATATATATATATTGTGTTGTTTGAGTTGTTGATGTGATTTGGGTTTCCGATCGATTCGTCTGATCAGCGCTATCGATAGGATCTCCAAAACACTCGAGCAGAGAAAACTGACACAATATTGTTTCAAATTTGGTAAGTAAAATAGATTTGTATGATTATCTTATATATAAGTATAAATTTTTCTAAAATTAAATTGATAATGAATTTGTTGTCAGAAATAATAAATAAATGAATTTATAAACTTGGTTATAATTTGATTTGGAATTTGAAATGAATTTAAAATTAGAATTTGAGAATTTAATTTCTGGTGATTTCAAGCTTTGGTTTTTAAAATTTTAAAATGTATATTATTGAAGGTATTTTCAAATAGAAACCGTTTTCAAAGAATTTTAAAATGTGAAATCAGTGCTCTTCTCTTTGTCGCTGGAAAATAATTTCGGTGATGGCGGCCGCATCATCGACATTCATTTTCGAGTTTCGAAATGGAGAAACCATTCTGTAGCTGTGCTACGGTTTGGTTTGGAAAATATTTAATTTGAATTTCTTAAGTATGACTTGATTTATATATATATATATATGGTATATTATTTTAAATTTAATTTGATTTTATATATATAGTCTATACATAATTATTTCTAAAGGGTTTGAAATTAAACGGAAATTTAATTCTTAAAATTATGTAAAAGGATGTTTTCAATTATAAACAAAGCAAAATTTTGGATAAATATTTAAACTTGAAATAATTGAATTTGAAAATTTTATTTGTATAGTACTAAATTGCATTTCAATATAACTTACCTAAATTGTTCAAAAGTTAAAATGTAATTGGATAATATACAATATAAAATGATTTTATAAATAAAATTTGAGTAAATGTTATACACATAGATTTTAATTATAAAAAAATGCTAATAAAGATGATAATAATAATAAGTTAATTGAATGAGATGAATATAATAAATTTTGTTCTGAAAGAATTAACAAATTGAATTAGATCAACTTATGAAAATACCTTAAATTTAAAGCAATTATTGAATATAAATTAATTTAAATTGATATTTATATGGTTTAAATTAATTTATATGGTTTAAATATATGTAATAAGATATATTAAGTGGAATAAACTTAATAATAATTTGGAATAAAAGAATTAAATTTGTTGAATAAAATATGAGTACAATAGATGATTATACAAATTGATGATTTAGAAATTGTTAATTGAGGATGACTAGATAATAAGATAATGAATTTAGAAATAGATAGATTGATTTAACTTAAGTGAACTCAAAGGGATTTAACCAGAATGTTGGATATTAATTAGTTTAATTTGAAATTTATGTGGTTTCAAAATCAGTTGTTTATTTTGTTTTCAAAGCCATTTTTCTTTCTGGTTGGTTCTATTCTCCTACCTCCTTCCTTTTCGAGGACGAAAAGTTTTGAGTGGGGGAGAGTGTAACGACCCGTAAATTATAACTGTTTTAATAACCTAATTAGTTGTAATTTTGTGGAATTTTAAACAATAAAATTTTGAAATATAAATTTAATTTTTGGAATACGTCTGTTTAAACATAGCAACTGGTAAATTTTCATCAAATAATTTGGAAGTTTATTTTCTAGTGTAATTATTCCAATTTATATCAGTTAAAAATTGATGGTAATAAAATGTTTTCCAAACCTAAATATTTTTACATAGAAAATTTGTAAATCATCTTCTGAGTGAGACGTCATCTTTCGTTTCATCAAATTTGGACATCTATTGCTCCGTCGATCTTATTTTCGACAAATTAGCAGCATTTTCGATACCGATTATCGACTTTTGACCGGATGATCATACCACTAATATCTTTATACCGTTTTGATCATCTCGTCATGCTGATCTCCACAGTATATTCATCTGTTTGGTTCGGAGTTCGGAACACGACGAAATCGGTGAACCGATTAACCGTATCGGTATTGTTTTGACCCTTTTGAATTCTTTGACCATTCATTTTCGACTATGTTAAACCAAACTGACATTTGCATTTAATAGTCCCAGAATTCAACCTGTGACTTTATCTTTTCCCTATGTCCCATTTTATACGTTGGTCCATCCATCTTCTTTGGTATCTTCATTTCTTACCGGTTCATATTTCATTTGCGTTGATAACTCTGTTTCCACGTTTGCAAAATCTTTCCTATTCTCCTGCAAACTCATTTTTCTCCTAGCCCTCTCTTTTCCATGGCCTCTCGCAGCCTCCCTCTGCCAACCTCTCTGCCATTACTCCCTGTCGTGAAACCATTCCACCCAAAACCCAAGCCTGCTGCCGAGCTTCCCTTGGCCAGCAGTAGAGGCCACCACACCAAGCACCTTCGGCCACGTATTCCTCCACCACTCGTCCTCTTCAACCCATGCTCACGACCCCACAGCCTATCACCTTCCTCATATTTCCGCCTCTCCCATTTTCCGGGCCCACGTCACCACACCTCCGCAGCCTTCGGCCAAAGCCGAAGCCATGGCACTCCTCACCAGCAACCCGCCTTCATTCCAGCATTGCCGAAACCCTCTTCCTCCTTCCCGACCTCAATCTTCCTTCCACCGATTCTTCTCTGGCCGAACCCAGGCTACCACCTCCGACATAGCCCCGTTCTTCCCATGCTTCTCCTCCTTTGTGCTTTTTATAGGTGAGAATATATATATATCTACATTAGTTTATATATAATGTTATATAGTAGATAAAGTATAAAAGTTTATAAAGTTTTTTTTTGTGTTAGTTTTGGGTTTCGAAATATATGTTACTATATATTATCTGGTAAAAGAACTTTGAACAGGTTGTATAAATTATATATATTTTTTATGATGCACATAAGAGTTTATAAGCTATATTATCTGATGATTGCTTCAAAAGTATATATATGAAGTTACGAATATAATGCTTATTTTATCTGAATTTTTTTTGGTTTCCCGGCTCTCTATTACGTGTTATACGCATTTACCCTGATCTATCGTTATATAGAAGCACTTTTATAAGATTTTTCTCTGTTGCTTATAAAGTTTATAAACCGTGTATGATCTGTATATATATATTAAGATGTGAAGTATATGTTATATAAATTTGTGTATAGCTAATATGTTTTACAATATATATATATATATATATATATGTATGTATGTATGTATGTATGTTGTACGGTTTATAAAGTGATCAAGATACAAAAGTTGATACAGTTTATTCTATTGTTTGGTTTTGGCCCTCTGTTATATATATATGGTAAGTGTTTGAATAAAAAAAGAGTATGAGTATAGATATAAAGTTTGTCTGTATATAAAATGATAGCTTATAATGGTATTATATATATTATACATTAGTATATATTAGTTTATATATATGTTAAACTGTTATCTTCATACACTACTACTTCATATTTTATATATATGTGTTACATGCTGCTTGTATATTTTTTTTTCGGGCTGTTGAGTATATAAATTTTGTTGTTTCGTATTATATATATGGGTATGGATATGTTTAAAGAAGTAACGATGATAACGTGTATATAAAGATTTGTTTATATGTGTTTTGTTCATCTTATTTTATATTGTTTTTTGTATGTCTAAGATCTGCGTGAGACATATATGGGCTAGGAAGTTGTACTGTTGGTTTTACGCATGCATATATTTATATATTGTATATATGTATCAGTTTGAAGTATTTATTTTCCTCAGATATTTTACTTGTAACAGTTATATGTGTACCAATAATACATTTACTTTTAAGTGGTTATGATCTATTTCATATATATATTAGTTGTATATGTTGGATTTTATAAAGTATATTCATGTTAGTTTATAAATATTTATACAGTTAGTATGTATACATTTTGTTAATATAATATGTTTAAAATATATATTGTAGAGATTTTGGGTATGTGTTTTCTTTATTTTAAAAAAAATTTGGTTTGAGAAAAGTATATTCTTTGACGTGAATTTAAATGTTATATGTAAATATGTCAGTTTGAATATGTATTTAAAATTAAATATTTGTTTAAGTAAATTAATAATAATAAATATATATATATATATATAATTGTTGTCTTTATCAAAATGATCCTAATTGTTTCATCGATTCCTTATCTATCAGCCCGTCCGTCAAATTCGTGTCAATCTAGCTTTTAGTTGGAATTCGTGGTTGGATCCGTAGCTCAATTCATTGTCTATCCTTTAACCTCGAAAGGTGAGCAATCACTCATGATTAATGTTCTTTTATTTATTAAATTTGATTTCAATTGAAACGACAATTGAAATATGCTGCTGATAGTTAATTACATTGTTATATATGCTATTACCTATATCAGTTCACCTATGACATCTGACATCACTATCTGTTATTTATACAATAATAATTCAGTTTGGTTGATAATAATTGATTGTTTGATGTTGACATTGGACGTTAAATTGTTAATGTGTAAGTGATAAATAATTTGAAATTGAAATTGACGTAGGATAGTTAGATTTGATATATGCTAAATTTGATTAGATGACATCTGCATAATATGACCTTATTTAAATGTTAGATTAATTGACACGTAGAAATTTGGTTATGTACACCTTGAACCATTGAATATATGTTGTAAAATTGATGTAGTATGAAATTGGATAATAGATATCAATTGAAGAACCGTATAAATATTAGTGTAATAATCTTTAATCTACATGAAATGATAGTGTAGATTCTAGAAATAATTATATTAATTTTCACAAACAACAATGTGAATTAATACGATTATTTTGGGATTATTTGAATGTACTATTGGATTGTTGTCGACGTTTGCTATTGCTTGTTTATTTACTTTGACACCATCCCAGTTATCACACTGCAAGTTCCCTTTGCTATGCTTTGATTTTTGAATTGAAATGGAATCGGGTTGAATGATAAATACCCAAATTTAACTTTGACTTAGGATCGAGAAATAAATAAAACCCGATTGGTCAATAAATTTGATTTAAAAATAAAATGAAGATTTTATTTGAATAAATAATATGGTTTTGAAACGAAATTGGAAATTGAAATTTAATGAAAGGAAATGTTAATAATTAATAATCTGAATCAAATATTAACATAATAGTTGATGAAAGAACGTTGTTTTAAAATTCGGAATTATTAATAATTAAGTTGAAATTATTTAATAATTGAGTTTTCAAATTATTAATAACTAAGTTTGAAATTATTTAATAATTAAGTTTTGAAATTATTTAATAATTAAATAAGATTGAATTATTTAATAATTAAATAAAATTGAATTCTTTATTAAGTGAAATTGAACTTCTTGAATAAGTGAAATTAAGTTTCTTTATTAATTGAGTTTTGAAATTGTAACTAAGTGAATAAATAAGTGAAATTGAATTTCTCTAACAAGAAATAAAATGTGTTTTATTGAAATTATTGTAAGACTTGAAATATAAAGAATTGGATTTGATGAATTTAATTTAATGCAATTTGTAAGTTTTGATACAATGGAGTTGAACTTAAATAATTGGTTTAATGAATTGGAAATTAAATAGAAATTGTTTTGGATGACAAATTTACTTAATGAATACTGAATAAAATCGATAAATGAATTTAAATCGATTTGAATGCTAAATTAAATTAATTTAAATGATTTCAGAATGAAACTTATATACGAACTTGAATCAATATTTGAATTGTTTTACATAAAAATTGGAATTGAATTATAAGATTTTTAAATGGTAATTTGGAAGTTTTGAAACGTAAATTATGGAAATTGTTTAGAAAGACAAATGAAATGTTGGTTTAAAAATTTTAATTGAAATTGAAATTGATTTGGTTTTGAAATAAATAAACGACCAATCGGTGTAATAATTACGAAAGTTATTAAAGAGACCGGAATCAGTTAGGGACATACTCACTGTCTAAACCGAAAACCACTTTAATAACTACATGCGGAGTGTGATCCAGAATGAAGTGGTTGGAATGATGTACGTGATGATTGAAGAAAGAGAACGATAATGGATAACCTTGACACTTGTGTCAAATTGGAAATGACTAAAACAGGAGCCGTGCCGGGCCAAATGGGGTCAGCTACCTCGAGCGAACACACTTCTTCGAAAACTACTCATTACTTGTTATCGATTGGTGCACCCTCGAAATTTTGGGAGTGTTGTTTCACGGTGTTGCGATCGCTGCGGCGATGCGTTCTCACCAGTCCAGATCAGGCAAACGGTAGTTTCACTACCTTGGGTATTGCCTCATGTGCCTTGTCATACTTGTATCCCTATATACGCGACCACTACGATTTGTTTTGTGTTATACCTATGGAGTACTCCCTGATATCCCACTAGTTTACGGTGGAGTTTACAGTGCTGTATAGACTATAACGCTTATATAAAATGTGTTAAGGGGGATAAATGGTAACGCCTTAACACTATTTGATACTTTATATTACTGATAGGCATTATCTACTTATCATACACTACTACATAGTGGATAGTTTAACGGATCCTTAAAGGATGGTTATTCCAAACATCCTTTGAGTTACTTGTATTTCAGTTGCTATTTCACTTGAGTTGGATTTACTGATATAAGAATGTTAATCCTCACTCGAGTGTTTTGTGTTTTGCTTTACGCTCGGGTCAGACTGAGTGTCCCGGTATTCGAGACTCACCTTTGGAGTTGGAGCTTCGCTTGGAGATCCAGCTATCTATCCAGTTTCATATATCAAGTTGATTCTAGTGATGTATTCTGATATTGTATTTGATTATTATATTCGAGACATCTATTGTACCTTATTTAACTCTGATATGTATATAGTTGCTTCATGAACTACTATCTTTTGTTTCTGCTGCATTTATTACTCTGTGTCTGTGATCTGTGATTATTTTATTTACTGTATATGTTCAGTTTTGCCAAATTTAAATTAACAATTCGATATTTTGAATTATTCAAGTCCGACATGTGCGGATGCGAATGGTCCAAAATAGCGGTTCGTTACAGTTATGATTTCCAAAGTGTTATAATTTCAAGTGTTTTGATTTTGAAAGTGTTGTAATTTTAAAAGTACTATGATTTTGGAAGTCAATATATTTGAAATGGAAATGATATCGTATTGATTTGATTTTTGAAAATGGCAATGATATTTTGGTTTTGAAGTATAACCTATTTTGAAATGACTGCGGTGTTATAATAACGATTGGTTGTTAAAGAGACCAAGATCGGATATTGTCATACTCTCTGCCAATACCGAAAACCACTTTAACAACTGTGTATGAGGTGGAGATTCCAGAAATGAAGTAGGATGGTTTGGCGCCGATTCTATTTGGTATGACGTGACCTTGACTCCTGTGAGTCAGCTTAGATGTGACTAAAATCAGGAGCTATACCGGGCCAAGTGAGGTCATTCCTCCGATCGGGCACATTCCTTCGATACTATATTCTGACTTTGTGATTGATTTGTTGGCCACCCTTGATTTTGATTTAGGACTGTGTTCCGAGGTGGGAGGTTGTAGCTATTATGCGTTACCACCAGTCCAGGAGTGCAATTGGTATATCTACCCTGGCATCTCCTCGTGTGCCGTGTTCACATGCCCTAGCGCGCCTTCTACGAGTTTGTTTTGTACCATACCTATGGAGTGCCCTCTGACGACGCCCAGTACGGGGGAGATTACGGTACTGTATAGACTATGGGAAAATAAAAATATGTTAAGGGGGATATGGGTAACGCCTTAACGCTATTTTAATAGTTTATTTTACTTTAGACATTATTATAATAGCGTATATTACTACATAGTAGATAGTTCCACGGATCCTTGGAGGATGGAAATCCAAACTATCCCTTAAGTTACTTGTATTTCAGTTGATATTTCACTTGAGTTAGATTTATTGATATAAGAATGTTAATCCTGACTCGAGTGTTTTGTGTTTTTGCTTTACGCTCGGGTCAGACTGAGTGGCACAGCATTTGAGACTCACTTTTAGAGTTGGAGCTTAGCTTGGAGATCCATCCATCTATCCAGCTTGCAGTTATTCAGTTGACTCCTATGATATTATGATCTTGTATTTGACTATTGTATTAAGACTTCTATTGTATTCGAGACTTCCATTGTATCTTGTTTTAACTCTGTTATATATATATATATATATACGGTAGCTTCATGAACTACTATTCATTTGTTTCCACTGCTTATTGTTATATTACTCTGTGTCTATGATTTATGATTATTTTATTTACTGTATATGCTGAGATTTGCCAAATATAAATTAACAGTCTGATATTTTGAGCAATTCAAGTCTGACATGTGCGGATGCGAATGGTTGAAAATTTCAGGATGTTACACTCATTGCATTGAAATTGTACATGTCTACACATCCATGTTGGTCTATACATGTCTGAAACTTGTTGTTTCCTCTGTTTCATGTGCACTTAGAAGTTGAATCCGGTCCGGTCTGGGTAGTCTCTGAAACTGCATTTCTTGTGTGTTACTTATGTCTTGATCTTCATGTGGTTGCTGGTTCTTTGACTGATCTGGTTTGGTCTAAACTAATATATATGCATACATGTTTGGTTCAAGTGTGTACATCCCTTCATGTGGTTTTCATTTTAAAGTCACTTCTATTGCATGTGAACTTGTATTTGTTGAGGCGTCATGCCTTGACTCCATTGAAGTCAGGTTCCATTTTGTATGCATATCCATGTTCATGCTGAGTGACCATTGAACTTGTACTTGACCATTCTATTTTTGTTTTTGTATTGCACCTGTGTTGAATCCCGCCTAGGCTTGGGTTTGACCTTGTGCTCACATATCCGCGCTATTTTAACAAGCAAGTGTCTATCGATGTGCATGACCCTATGGCATGTTTAGTGATACACTATGCATGTCACTAGTTTTTCGTGTAAGATGAATTAACAAAAAAGACGACGACCCAAATAACTGAGGCAAATAAAATTTTCAAAACACACACTTTATTGAACACTGCAAAATATTTTCTTTTTCAATTTTACTGCGTCGGTGTTTATTTTGCAGGTAGTTTAGATGTTGGATACAGGCTGGAACAAAGTTGAAGATCAAATACGAGTGAAGAGTGAATATGTAGTGAAGTGAAAATTGTGTTGTATAGTGAGACTTGTATTGTAATTGAAAATGTGTAGATGTAGTGAGAGCTTATTATGTACTGTTTGAGTAAAATATTTATTTAAATATGAATTCTGAGTTATTTATTTTATTCAACAAATATTTGTTTAATTATATGGGAAAATAAAATAGTACAATAACAAATACTTTTAAACAACTATATATATGTTTATAATCATCAAACAAAAATCATAGGCTATTGTACTCTACACTTTCATCTCAGATTAATCGCATGAAGCCCGTCATTTAAAAGAAGGAAATGGTAAGAGCAAGAAATAGTAACAACAAACTAAGCGAAGAAGCTGCTTCACTATCAACTTTTGGAGAAAACATAGTCCTAAACTTTAACTTAGAGAATATGGAAATTGGGTGACCTTCAACCCTAACAAGATTGGAACACAATTTGATCAAAATCCAAAATCCACAACAACGAGTGATAGCAATGCAAGAATTCCTTGAAACAGCTCCAACTCAAGAATCGTTAAGGATCATGGAAGTAGAGAATGAAGCGCAACCTCCAAATGAGGTAAATGATCAAGAGTTAAACCAAGAAAGCCAAGCGAAAAGTTCCCTCGAGCAATCAAATAGTCCAATCCAAAGAAACAGCAAAGGTTGGTACAGAAATGAAGCCGACCAAGAAGACATCCTATACCAAATAATGATAGATACGATTTAAAAAAAGGGAATATCTAACTCAGAGGAATATGTTATCCTGCAAAATACTCCCTTTTCAGAAGAAATAATGGCAGCTAGTCTCCCTCCTCACATCCAAATTCCTTCACTAAATATGATGGGACTACTAATCCAGAAGATCACCTTGTAGCTTTTGAAAACTGGATGAACTTATATAATGCTCCTAAGGCAGTCTGCTGCAAAAAATTCCATGTTACTTTTCAGGGAGCAGCTATCAAATGGTACATGGGATACCGAATGGAAACCATCTATTCTTCGGAACAATTTACTTGTGACTTCGTGACCTAATTTTTTATATATTTAGAGCAACAACTATGAATTTTAGCTTGTTGGCAACAATCAGATAAAAACCAGGAGAACTATTTGGTGAATACTAGAACAGATTCAGTGCAAAAGCATTAAAAGCAAAACGTATAACCGATAGAGAAAAGCTTATGGCAGTTCGATCAGGGTTAATAGACCAAACCACATTCTGGAAATACCTTTATGTTAATGGATGCAAAGATCTACAACATTTCTTTCTCCGAGCTGAAAAATTTATTCTAATGGATGAAAGGGATCATGCTATGAAAGAATTCTATCGAGAATGTAAAGAAGATAAATCTGACTCTAAGCATCACGACAAGAGACTAAGGAGAAAGGGAACCAGAGGGAGAAATGAAAAGAGATTTCCAAATCCAATTGTGTAGACCTGAACAAGCCCCTCTCCTATATATTCGCCATGGTGAAGGGCAACAAACATTTTCCTATTCCTTATAAGGTCTGTAACGCTCCAGAGCCAAATAGAGGAGGAAGTTACTACGATTATCATAAAGCAAATGGACATGAAACCGACAAATGCCACATCTTAGTAGAAACAATTCAAGGCATGATAAAGTAAGGATTCCTGCATTAGTTCGTTAAATAAACTAAAAAATTATCTTATTCAAGCTAAGAAGAAAGCAACTTAGCAATTTCAAAATACAGACCCCTACCAAATCATGAAGTCTTGCAGCATTATTTCAACTATGAACTCTCTCTTTTCATATCTTTTTAACTCAATTTGTACCTTGATTTGTATTTAGATTTGTACTGAAATTGGCCATCCACTGATTCAAAATTCGAGTGACATTACAGGTAAAACAAAACCAGTCCATGGCATTCAACATAGTCTTGGAGCACAACAAATTTCTAGCTACCTGAAAAGGACAGCTCAAATGCCTGATACAAGATGATTATCAGTATTTCAATCAATGCGATATAAAGGCTTGCACTCATGAGAATCAGATCGCTATCAGTCCATCATCAAATTATGAGTAAGACTATGTACACTAACTCTATTTTTGGCAAAAAAATTTAAAAGAAATTTCTCAAACATATCTTCACAGGAAAAATATTTTTAATTACCTTCATCCTGGGGAAGATAAATTTATATCTCTTTCAAAAGCTGATTTGTGCAATCCTTTTTAAGATATTATATAGCATTAATGAATGCACACAAAGGATTTACAACTAAGTAATCTCAATATTTCAAAGTCCCTGAAACCATTGGTAAGGAGGAATATTTATACCTTTTCAAGAAAAGTTTTTAAGTTATCAAAAGTTCATTGATAAAAACTCAGATTAGAGAATCCTATTCTCAAAAACACTATTGGTTCATGAATTATGACCTTTCAGTCTCCTA
This sequence comes from Allium fistulosum, assembly GCA_030737815.1. Classification (NCBI taxonomy): domain Eukaryota; kingdom Viridiplantae; phylum Streptophyta; class Magnoliopsida; order Asparagales; family Amaryllidaceae; genus Allium; species Allium fistulosum. Next base: position 861,956,361 of record CM060907.1, read on the forward strand.
TTTGAGATCCATGTCTCTATTGTGAGAATAGCAAGAGAACCCATACAAAAGGCAACATCGAGAAAAGATTCTTTTATCAGAAGGATTCATGTATCCAAACTCTTTTTCAAAAGAAAATCCCTTGATACAATAGAAGGGTTCAATTACAAAACCTCTTCCTCTCTAGAGAAACTCTATTTTAATTGGCCAAAACATGGTTTTCATATAAAATTATTTTTGTATACAAATATATACAAGCCAACGACGCTATTCTGTAGCACCTCCTAAAGGGAGGGACATAAGCCTACGATGCTATGCCATAGCACCTCCTAGAGGGAGGGACATAAGCCTACGACGATCTTACGTAGCACCTTCTAGATGGAGGGACAAAACCCCTAACTTCCATATCACCTCCTAGGGGGAGGGTCAAGATAAGCACCCATCAGCAACCTTCTGGAGGAAGGACAACCTAACATACTCTATATACTGAGAGCCAAGGGAAGCCCGAAAGTGGCACCAAACAGATGAAGAAGGACGAAGATGTCTACAACTCAAGTCAAAAGCCAAAGCCCAAAAGAGCAAAGGGTCGAAGAGAGAAATCTATCCACTATCTAAGACAAAGATGGAACCCAAAGGATGGGCACAAACAAAGGCAAAAGGATGAAGATGTCCACACCATAATCTGGGAAAGACAAAAAAATCCAAAATCACAAATAGAAAGAACCAAGTATGAGGTAGCAAATTTCAATACGTCCAAAACCTGGAAGGTAATTCTCACATCAAGAAGTTAAGAACTTGCATTCAGAAAGCAGACGCAAGACAAGAAAATGGATAATCCATAGCATAAGATGGAAAGCAAAGATATATACAAGAGCTAAAGGAATGAAATAGAAAATAATTTTTTGCTACAAAGATAAAGGTGACTTCATTTGAAGAATTAATTGAGTAAACCACTCCTGAATCCTTAGGAATAAGGTGCCCCCTTAGGATAGAAGAGTCTATATATTATATAACCAAAAGTTATTTGGGCCATTGCACTACTAAATGGCCAAGCAATGATATGGAATCTACTATTCTGAATGATTGCATGGCTTTACAGAACTATTCGGCTCCAATATAACAATTATATTACTAACTTATAGGTCTAGGAATCTTTTGCTTAAGCTTACCAAATTTACTATCACTATACAAATTTCTGATTTTGTGCTTATATTGAATGAATTTCTGAATAGTATATTCATTAGATGGGATCTTGACAAAATTTTGGTTGAATATCGACTTCATGAACTTTCAGTTTCCTTATTTCTTTTCATGAAGATTTCCTATTGGGTTTTGCGAATCCAAAATTTCCACATTGATGTTATGATTTATGGGTTTTGTGTTCCTAGTTTCCTTGTTGAATTTTCTTGCTGATTTCCTACCGAATTTTTGATTTTGTGAATTCTAAATTTCCTCATTGACTTTTCTACAGATTTGTGGATTTCATATATTTCATTCCCCATTGAATTTTCATAATGATTTCTTTTTTATTTCCAGTTTTTATGAATTCTTGATGGCATGACTTCTTTATTGAATTTCTGACTTTGTATAAGAGAAAGTTTCATGCGGTATATTTGGTAGGTAAAATTCTAACAAATTTTTGATTACATTCATGAATTCATGAATTTTGGGTTTCTTTTCATCATGATTTTCTAATTTAGTGAATTCAAAATTTCCTCGTTGATTTTATATTGATTTGAGAATTTCATATTCTTGATTTGTTGATTGGATTATTGATGAAATCTCATTGAGTTATTGATTTAGTGAATTTTGAATTTCCTTGTTGATATTTTTTGTGATAATTTATGAGTTTGGTATTCATGGATTTTTATGATGGTCTCTTATCAGATTTCTATTTTTGTAAATTTTAAGTTTCCTTGTTAATTTTTATGGTGATTTATGGGTTTCACAATCTTGGATTCCTATATGGATTTTTGTGATGAACTCTTATTGGACCTTTAGTTTCGTGAATTCTAAATATTTTCATTAGCTTTTATGATGATTTGGTGTCATTATTTGTTTTTCATAATGGTTTCTTGTTGAACTTCTAGTTTATAAATTTTTGATCCATTTATTAAATTTCCATGATGATTTGCAAACTTTTCGTTGAATATCCGAATTTGAATTCTATACAAGATTTTCTGAAAATCAGATGGGATTCCATCAAAGTGCGGGAGTGGAAAGGAATTATTGTAAAATAAAAAGGAGATGCCATTTCAGGTGGAAAACTCAAACCTAAAGATTGAAGAAAAGATACGAAGCGTATAATAGATTCCTTCGAAGGTTCCTTTATTTGAACCGATTCCTACTGATTAGGTGATATTGTTCCACGCTTCTAATATTACTAAAAAAAGAGGTTTGATTGTGTTTTAATCAAAATACTTTACCCAAAAAAATATTGCAAAATAACATCTTGAACATTGGTTTTACAAGTTTAAAATTACCCGTTAAGGTCTCATAGTAAGGTATGATCCTAATAGGAATTATTAACTTCTTTGTAGGAAATAAAGAAGGAAATTCTTTGGAGTTTTTGTCCTAACGAACAAAAGATTCTTTCATACTAGGTGGCTAAATGTTATCCATAATATATTCTCAAGTATAAAAGTATGAAAGAAGAGGCAAGAGAATTGACGAAGATCCGAAGGCATTAGGGTGGTCTATCTCAACATAAGATAAAGTTTTCAACAAGAACATGATAGCACCAGCAAAACCTTTAGAAGAGACCAAAAGGACGCTTCAGCAATATTTCAGATAAGCAAAGAGCTTTCAACAAGGTTGAGAGCTACCTTTCGAAGGCAATAGATAGCGTACTTTCGGCACATGCGCCAAACCATTCGAAATTATTGGTTTCGCCTACATTTACAGCAAAAGCAACCCTTTCGAAATTGCAGAGCGTCATTGCTCTATTGAGAAAAACATGAAAAGGGAGGGGAGGGTTAGACCTAAATTTATAGGCGCTAGAATCAATCAAAACCGCACGATTTAAAATATACAATCTGAGCCATACATGGCCAAGGTTTACTGGAGCCGCCACACATGAAGCAGTTGACCACCTCCATCCTAGGGGTCGACCGCCCCTGGTCGATCGCTTCAATATGTGGGTTGACTTATGGGCCCTAGATAATTAAATAAAACATTGATTGATTCTAATCGAATTATTTTTGCTCCGAATTCGGTTTTCATCTGTAACTTCTTCGTTTGGACTCTGATTGTAAAAAATTCAAATATGAAAGTTGCTCAGAATTTCGCCATGAATGCAATGGTACAGGTTTCTTGACCAAATTCCATTTTTACACAAATTCCATTTTTGGAGTTGAATTAATTAACTAACTAATTAAATAACTAACGCCGAATTATGGGCTGCCATAGTTTTCCTCTATTGCCATTCTCTTTTTACTCCTGCACGAATTATATTCTAAGGTCAAAGCATTAGGTTGGCATAGACCTATTATATCTCCAGTCTGATTTATAAGCGCAGTACTTTATCTCATTGTAACTTCATGCTTTTTTAGCTATAGTTCTTTTAGTTTAAGCAAAAATTGCAACTGCAGGCTAGCTCTCATGTTCTATTACTGTTCTTGGTGATAATATTAAGTCTTCTCTTGAATAACTGAGTGCATTTTATTGTAGCTTGCTGTGATTTCTTAACACTTCTGGTGTGGTGTCAACCGAATCGATTCAGCTTTCTTCTTTTTTGTCTCAACTTTAATTATGCGGATCCTTCCTACGGTTCTATGCTTTATTCGGTCCGGTTTTATCATAGCTTTAGAAATATGGGTGTTATATAAAATTAGTTGTTTTTTTATAAAACTTAGTATACTTGATTAATATTTTATAATTTATTACTTTATTATAGTTATTATAAACTTAGATAATTTTTGTAAACTTGCTTAATTTATTATTATTATTATAAATTTAATTAATTTTTTAAAACATAGTCAACAAAGTTAATTTTATGAAATAGTAAAGTAATTGTTATTATTATTATTAGAGCTAGGATCTACAGCCCCCTTATTTAGCACCATCACCAGGCCCTTTGATATCAGCCACATAATTATATTTAAATAATCAAACAATGTGATAGGAGAGGGAATGATTGATTATTTTAATATAATATATGGCTGATATTAGAGGGCTTATGGTGGTGCTAAATAAGGGAGATTGCGGATCCTAGCTCTTATTATTATTATATAAATTTAGTTATATTTTATAAAATTTAGATATGGTTAATATTTTATAATTACTATTAGTATATAAATTTAGTTACATTTTATAAAATTTAGATATGGTTAATATATTTGAACCTGGTAAGATTAAAATGAATGTTGCTAATTATAAAGGAATGAGTCGTGATTTTTTTTGTAGCGATCAAATGCACCTTGATCGATTATTAAATGCACCTTTATTGATTATCATAAAGAAGTGGTGCACATCAAGAAGCAGATTTACACATTAAAAAATTATGGATGTGATTCATACAAATAGGTTTTTGTTCTGAGTAGAAAGTGGCCAAGATTTGTAGTATGATTTCAAATGGGTTGATGTTGTAGAAAGTTTAGAAAAGTGACTTAAAATGATACCAATTTCACAAGCGCACACAAACACAAAAAGAAGAAGAATAAGAAGAATCTGTAATTACCTAATTCAATTTCTTAACCACCTGAGGAATTCCACAGCAATGAGACATGTCATGGTAAACCTATTAGTAGTAAGATACAATAAATAAATGTGCGATATAGTGCATAGTGTTCATATCAAAATTTTACAAAAATTTCATTTTATCTATATTAACCAAAAGGTACACATGGTTAATGATTGAATTGCACTTTATCTATATCATCACTATTATAAATTTAGATAATTTTTATAAGCTTATTTAATTTTTATAAAATTTATTGTTATTATATAAATTTAGTTAACTTTTATAAAACTTAGTTAAATTAGTTAATATTTTATATTTTATTATTAATATTATAATTATAAACTTAGATATTTTTTAAACTTATAGTTAATTTTATTATTATTATTATAAACTTATTTAATTTGTATAAAACTTATTTAACTTGGTTAATATTATTATTATCATGGTTAATTTGTTGTAACTTAGTTAATTTTTGTAAATCTTAGTTAACTTGGTTGGTATTTTTTAATAATAACAATCATAATAGTAATTATTATTATCATCAAACACTACCGGCTAAAAATAAATCGTATAGGATAAAGTAAAAGATGCATACCTTTTAGAAATCAACAAGAGCAATGCCAGGGATAGAACCAAAACGAAGAAGATGAAAACAACAGAACTGTTAATTCAGACTTCAATTCATTCCAGTTACCATCTTAGGCAAGCTTCAATCATGTTTTCATTACCTGCAAATATGCCTACAACTTGTGCTTACCTTTTGTTTAGGTGCATAAGCTCAACCAATGCCGGCAATTATTAGCATGTTTTGGAGCATATTTTAGGCTGCAAATTATCTTCTATTAATGACCAGCTTACCTTCTGCATAATTATGCCTTGAAGGTGAAGTTCTTTGACTCAAACAATGTTTCTCTGATCAACATGTTGGAATAAAATATACGTATAAATTAGTGCCACTTGAAATTGATGAAATTATTCTAAGAAGAAATTTATAAACGAGTACGTTACCGTTTTTTAATTAATATGTTCTGTTCAAAATCTAAATGTCCAAATTAACATTAAGGAAAGAAAGCCAGATAAAACAAAAGATTTTTCCACATTAATTAGACAAATATTATTATCTACCTTCTAAGATTAATATTTCAGTACCATAGAAAGTAATCCTATTAACTCTGCTAAATTGTTGAAAAGTCATCAAACCTACTCCGACGTGACAGTTTCTTCAAAATAGTATATTCATTGAATAGGTCCACGATCAATGTCAACTCAAGCAATCAGATACATTATAAATCCAAAAATCCAGTGCACGAGGCTCCCAAACGATAGCGGGTTTTAGGGAGGTCGATAATATACGCAGTCTTTCCCTTGCATTACGAAGAGGTTGTTTCCAAACTCGAACCTAGGTGCCCAAATCACCATGCGGGTTGTTTCCAGATACATTACAACATAAATAATTGCTATTTTTTTACACTAATATAGAATCATTTCTTAATGAAATTTGAATGTGTAAGAACGCTTACAGTAATAATAGGGTGATAGCGCCTTTGAAATAAATCCATAATTCTACCTTGTCATAGACTTTCAGAGCAGCTATAAACTTTCAATGCTGCTACAAACATTTAAATCTCCTCAAACTCTTCAAAGTCCTCATCATGGCCTGTCTTTACCCGTTTACAAATTCATTTTACTAACAACTACCTTGGAGATTCTGGGATGATAAAAAGGATGATAGGTTGTATTATAAATGAAGCATCAACTGATTTATGAATAAATGATTTTATTACACCCCCCTCTATAGGGTTCTGCTACACTCGTCTCCCTCATTATCCTTGAGATTTGTAATTTTCGAGTACCTTCAAAATGATGTGGTATTGTGCTCGATGGTTTTATGTAGGATCTGCGGTTGCTAGAGGAAGAGGTTATTGTCTGAATAAAGCAGGTTTTCTTTTAAATTATGCGCTGGTTAGCATTGGATTAGCACTTTTACACAGAAGAAACTCTGAAAATTTTCCAACCCCTCTTCTTCATGAGAAAAGAAAGCATGTCATGATGTGCTCGGCTATCTCAATTTTATGAGGAGCTATAGGTAAAATTCAGATTTGTATTAAAATTTAACCTTATATTTTTATGGAATTCCCATCTTTTCTTAGTAACATGAGTCTTTTGAAAGCTTCTAGTAGTTAATATATATTCATCTGAATACAAGAGTGATGGCGCAAATCCAAATGTTCTTTTTTTTTGCAATTTTGAATTGTTTGCAATTTTATTTATTTCTTTGGATAAATTAACAGTTTCTACTTGTACTAAAATCAAAAATAGTTGGCATCATTTTTTTGATGAAAGTAAAAAATGATCTTGTTGTAGGATTATTATTTCGTAATAACACATACTTAAATGAAATTAGTTTCGACCAGTAGAGAGTATATAAAACATTGTTAATTGTTAAGTGCGCTATGTTATCCAAAGTTTTTAATGAAATTAAGTCTAATGTGTATGCATTATGCACTTTTCATTCTGCATTCACTTGTTGGAAGAATATGAGGCAACAATACTTTTCCCCTTGTTTCCCATCAATGGATAATATGTAACGATTCGGAATTTTAGAAACTTCATATTTAAATATTGAATTATTCAAATATATGAATTTTAGATTAAATGTTATTAAAATGATTTATTAAGCTCTTTAACCCATTTTAAATCATAATTAATTATGGTAAACTTATTTTGAAAATATTTTTACAAAAATATATTCTTCAAAGAGAAATCAATAATGTGATCGAAAATCGGTTTATCGATATACAGCTTTTCGATTAATATAAGTTGTTAGAGCTCTTTTGCACTTAACTAATTATCAAATGAATTAGCAACTAATTAACACACTCTCCTTTTCATAAAGCTTGGAATGTTCTAGAAAGTTCTAATAGGATAAAAGACATTAACATGGTTAGGGTAAAAAGGTAAAATAAATAAAGAAGATGTGACATAAAATTTTCATGATAAGATGTAATTAATGTTATTAGGGTTTTGAGGAGTTTTGGTCTTTCCCCATTCACATTCCTAACCCTATATAAAAATGGGTACACCCTTAGGAATAAATCACAAAAAATTACAAAGCTTGAGTTGTAAAAAATCAATGGATTCTCTTCTTCTTCATCTCTTATTTTCTAAAAGATATAGTTGTGGATCAACTTTAAATCACTTCAAACCATGCTACAAGCTTAGTATAATATTATTAAACCTTCTACCATTTTATAAGTTGAAAAAAGTGGAGCCAAACTCTCAAAGGAGCCATAGGTCGTGAGCACTCTATGAGGAATCGAGGAAATTGAGCAAGGTGAAAGCAAGGAGGAGGAGGAATGGTGGTTGCAAGGATGGGTCTTGGCTTTGGTTCTTGGTCTTGGTTATTTGAGTGCTTAAACTTAGGTTAAGACCTCACTTTGAATGAAACTATAACACATAAATATTAGTATTTGATTGTGTTAATGTTGTTTGAACTGTTGTTAACTTATGTTAAAAACAATGGTTGTAACTTCTTATTTTAAAGGTAACTGACATATATGATCCATGTACATGGACTTGAACAAACTTGGAATACACTTGAATGTACTTATATGACATGTGACTTCACCTTGAACAAAGCACATAGATTATAGATGTACTTTGGTTTGGTTTTGACTTGGATTTAGAAGTGCAGTTATAGCGAAATTCGCTATAGAAAGCAGTTTGGAATTGCCTTGTTTTTGGCAATTGTTATGGAACTTTATAGAGAGATCCTCAAGTGGTTTTTGCTATATTTATATTGTTATATATATATTTTTGGTGCTATTAAAATACTAAAATACAAAAATTTAAGTAACATCTCGAAAGTGAACAAAACATCACTAGTGCAAAACTGCATCATTTAGACTTGATTTTTGGACATAAAAGGTTTGAAAAGATATTTGGATTTAAGTATTTTGTTTCATTATTTCTACAAGAGGTTACTAACTATTTTTAGAGTATTTTAAAAGTGATTGGAGGTATTTGTGAATTTATAAGAATTAGTAGTGAATTTTCAAAGAAGAGGTATTTTGTTAAAACATATCGTTTAAAGTTTCTAATGATTTTTCGAACTTATTAATTTCAAATGATATTTTAAAGGAATGTTTTAAAACATATTATAGGTATCTTGGAGTATAAATATCTTATATAAATACCTTGGAATATATCTTATGTAAATATCTTGTTTTAGATTATAGAACAAAAGGTTTAGAAAGGGGATAATAATTTCTTAACGGCCAAATGGTTAAATTGTTTAATTACTTATGTAAAAGTAATTAACTATGCTTAACACTAATAAGCCGACAAAGTAATCTTACTATTTGTGAGAGTTAAGATTGATGTCGAGTATGGATGGAGCAATAGAGCTCTAACCTATCGAGCTTCCCTCTTAACCAAGGAATAGTAAGTGGAAAATATCGAAACGTATTAGTCGTGTTGATTTCTTATTGTTGGTGAAAATTATTAATACTATACTTAACACTAAAAGCCAACGAGGTAGACCTATTAGATTGTGAGATATAAGACTAAAGTGTCTAGTTAAGGCTAAGAGCAACTAGTGTCCAAACTTACCTGGCTTCACTTTTGGGTGAGGAATAGTTAAGTTGGAATGTCAAAAACGAGTTAAGCATACAAACCATGATTTATATCAGCAATCGTCTTTAGAACTTGATAGTTAACTAGTCCATACTGAACTTGACCGAATATGAACTTAGATCTTTAAAACAAAGGGTTTTAAAGATGGTGACAAGTAGGAAAATGGTTTGGGTTAGTTATGGTGATGTGTTAATTGTTATCCCGCCTTTTGGCAAGGCCGTGACACCAAGAAACTGACTAGAGATCAATGACAATCCATCCTGAAAATTAGTTACACCACAAGAACACTATGGATATTGATGGATTTTGTCCGAGTTCGGATCGGGCTACAATTGATAAGACACATCAAGCAAGGTCAAGAAAAGCAACGTTCCAAGTTTCAAGTCAATCTGAGTTTGTACGCTCAAGATATCATCGATACAAGTTGGAGGAGGTGACTCTAAGTTCGAATCCATAGGCAGAGATTTTATTCGAATCCATCAGTACAGCCTTGGTTCGTATCCATCGGTTCGACTCTATATAGATCGCAACCATCAACAAGCATTCGTTCGAATCGAACCGGATAAGCCACTTCGAATACATAAAGCTGCTCCGCTTCGTATCCCTCAAATTGAAGCCCTTCGAATCCATGGAATCACTCCACTTCGTATCCATCCAAAACCCTGCTTCGAATCCATCTTGTTGACACGACTTCGTATCGATCAACCATTGTACATCGCGATCGATACGAACGAACTTCCCTTCGAATAGATATGTGGAGAAATCCCTCGAATCCACTAAGTCAGAATAGCGAAAATGATGGAGTCGACCCAGTCAACTCGAAGTAAAAGTCGGATCGATACGAAGGAAGCGCACCACGTCATCATGAAGGCACGTTGAAACATCGATTCGACCCTATCGATTCGATCAGAATCGATTCGAAGCGATCAACTCAAGTGAATCGATTCGAAGGAGCTTGTCAGCCGATAACATGATCTTGAATCGATCATAAATCAAGTTCTACAAGTCCAAATGCCATGAAATTTTCACAGAAGCTTAAGCACATGATGAAGAATGTTCACAATAAATTTTAGCTCGATTGGACTCTTTCTTGATCGATTCGAACCAAGGGTCGAATCGATCCCAAAGTGGGCCCGGATTCCCAGAATTCAGGCATGTGGGCCCCCTCACGTGCCAGAAGCGGTCTCCCTGAATTTTAGGTGAAATATCAGCCTCCTACACCTATAAATAGAGCCCCTGGTCATTCAAAAAAGGGGTCGGACAATTTGAAGAGCCAAAGAGCGCCCAGATTCTGCCAGATTTACTCCAAATCACCACTGCTACCTTAGATTCAGACTTATATCATAAAATCAGTTGTACTACATGATAAGAAATTGTAATCTTCAACGACCGAGCAATAAAATCATCAACTTCAGAGTGGACGTAGGCAAGGTCGCTGAACCACTATAAATCCTGTGTCATTTACTGCTATTCTTTTCAATTTTCTAAGTGTTCTTTATTTTTATTTCTCTACATATTTATTATCTGTGAACTGTGATTGCGTACTGGTGCTTTCAACAACTATTGGGTGTTTGTGACCAATTTTGACACAAACATTAATCATATTCGTCTTTAACCCTTTTTGATTGTACGTAAGAATATAAATAGATCTTTAAAAAATGATTTAAAGATAAGCAAAAGCGAAATGGTTTTGGGTTTGTAGTGACAATGTTTAATTAACATTCGTCTCAAACCTTTTGAATGGATTTGAAAACTTAAACCTTTTGAATGGATTTGTGGAAGCACTTAGATCCTTAAAATAGATATTTTGAAGGAAATAATAAGTAATAGAATATTTTGGAAAAAAGATAGAAAAGTAGAAGTTTATTAGATAAATGAAGTTTACTAATAAAAGAGTTTTAATTAATAAAAAGGATTAATTAATGAAAGGGATTAGGAGTTGCTTAAGTAACTTCATCATACTTTATGTAGCTTGATTGTGCTTTAGATGATAATAGTGTTTTGTGTGTTATTCATTTATGGAAAAAAGAAACTTGGTTTCCATTTAGAAACATCTATCTTGTACCAGATAGTCGATTAGTCGACTATCGAATTGACCTAATATTAACTTATGAAGTTATCAAAAGGCTTCATGATTTCATATCAATGAGAACCACTAGGGAGGAGCATTGGTATGAAATGTCTCTAGCTTTTGCTTACTTCTGAGAGAATCAAAATCGGGTTAACTGGAAAATTCATCGATTGGTTTTGAAGAGACCGTGAGTGGTAAGCATTTTACTTATGGAATACCACTTCAAGACTGGTATACGATTTCTTTGTTTTGGAAGCGGTTGTGAAGTGGAATGTTATAGAGTTAAACTGTTAATCCTAAGGTTAAAGTCCAAGCAAGTGGTCAGTGTTAACAATTGATGCTATTGTGTGGGACTTTCTATCTTGAGGAGTACTCCAAGGGAAAGGACAATGTTAACGTTCGTTAAAGGACTCATGCATGGAAACTATGTGGAAGTTTGAGTTCTATTCAAGATGCTCGAATCCATGTAGCGATTCATAATCTGTTCGAGAGGAAGGAATCCATTTGAGGATTTGTGTTTTGTTTGAGTGACGAAGACTCATGTGTAAGATGCCAACATGACCTCGACATCGAAAATGGCTAAAGACAGAGTAGAATGCACAATCTGGGGTTTGGCTAACCTACGATAGGGTGTTATCAACTCTATATCTGTACGCTTATCGATGTTTGGCACAGAAGTTGATGGCATTTGATTCTACATGGTTCATGTAAGTGTTAGGGCATAGGTCTTTATGTTTACCTTTTGGTTTATTTTATATAGAGATATACGCTTGGAAGGTAGTTTCTGATCCTTGTGCATGAAGTTTAGATTCGGCTTCCATGAAAAATCTCCACGGAAAATCGATTATGTGAATGTTCCTTATCAATTTTGGATGTAGCCATGTTATGCTGGAATGTAATCAATGTAACCATTTCAGCTATGATTAATAATTATCTTAGACCTATGACATTATTATAATATCACTGGATTCTCTATAAATGGTTTGGTTATTGTAAGGTAAAAGCTCGTCCGTATTTATATGCAGCATGGTCTTACGAGATACCTTTATCTTGAAATATTTTCATAATGTTAAAAATTCTTTTGATTTGTGTCTCTCACGCTAATTTACCAGACTGATCCGGTGTTGTTTTCTTATAATACTTGAGTAAACCCTGTGTATGTTTCCAAATTTAGCCATGGATGCTTTGGAGCTTTTGGAGATGAGCTGGATGATTTCCTATCATAGTATTTATTTCCGCTGCACTGCTCTGTGTGTATATATTTGTATTTGTTGGGATATGACGTAATAACTCTCAAGGTTGATCACTATACCACTAAAAACTTTATATCTTAGAATGACAATTTATACTGCCTTTTGATATTATATCTGATCGTTGTGTTGTGAGATTATGATATTGCATTCTCTTCTGTCTTGTTCAATTTTTTTTTCGTTTTCTTTTACACTAAAAATTCTTCTTTTGGCACTTGGGTGCTCCACACATGAATATCGTGGATGTATTAGTGTTGACATTCTAGGGTCAAAAGGGTGAGTAGTTACACTTGGTATTAGAGCTGAAGGTTAAGCGAGAACATTGGCTTTTGTGGGTATAACTCATTAAGAGATAGGTAATGGAATGGCCCAGCATGAGTTAAGAGTATTATACATATGAGAGCGTATTTGTTAGTACTATACAAATGTTCTACATTGTGTTAATTGGTCTGTTGAGTAGTTTATGATCTGGCTGATACGCCCGATCAACATTATCGATGGGGGTTTCTAAACACTTGAATGAGGCAAACCGACACAATATTATTTTGGAAATTGGTAAATGAAATAATTTTATCTAGGATTATATTTTATATACGAAAGAATTAAATTTTCATAAATTAATATAGTTATTTATGATATGGTTGTTTATTAGGAAATGATAATATTATATTATTATCATTTATTATTTGATTAGTTGTGCTAGGCCAGTTTATGAGCATTTACTATAGTTTGTTGATTTATATGAAATTTACCATCTTATGAAAAGGGTTGGGTTGATAGAAATTTATGGAAATATTAGATATGAATACGTTGTGAATTCAGTTTCATAGTTTGATTATATGGCGATCAATGATAATGTTAGTTAAAATTGAAGTTTAACAAGAGTTGTTTATTATAATCTAAACAAAGATATACATTTGTGAAATGATTTAGATAAGGAAGCAACTATATATAAGAATGTGATTATATAAGTATGGTTTATAAAACATGGTTTATATAAAAACATGATTTAAATAGAGAATTTGAGGACTTAAATCCCGGTATCTTTGAAAATGTTTTTCAAAATTTTGGAGGAAATAATAATAATATATTTGAAAGTAAGTATTTGAAAAATTGGTTTATGAAATTGAGAACATGGCATTTAGTAACATTTATGAAGTATTTGATACCATTTTGAAGTGATTTTGTTTTAGTCCGAAAGGCATAAATTGGATGTGCTAAACCCACTCTCATGCTTGAAAATAATTATGGTAATGACTTCAATATCATCGGCATTCATTTTTGGATTTCTAAGTGTGGGATGCTACAAAGTTGTTTTGGTAAAAAAATTTTGGTTAATTCCCAGAGGAAGATTTGATATGCAAAAGTTTTATGTGTATATTATTTCAAAATGATTTGAAATGAAAATTGGTGTTTAGTTCTAAAGTTTTCTTGTTAAGTTATTTCATGGACACATGTAGTTTATGCATTAGGGAAGTATGAAAGTGCATCATGATATAATAAGTTGTTTGGCATTTTTCATTTGTTAAAATAAAACGGAATTTTCAGCGGTTTTGGATAGTCCGGAACTCTGAATGGTTATAGAACTTATAGTTAAGTGTTTTTGAAAATATAAAATTGAGTTTATACAATACTTGGTCTAAACCGGAATCGGTTTTGAAATAATATACACATAAAACTTTTGCATATCAAATCTTCCTCTGGGAATTAACCAAATTTTTTACCAAAACAACTTTGTAGCATCCCACACTTAGAAATCCAAAAATGAATGCCGATGATATTGAAGTCATTACCATAATTATTTTCAAGCATGAGAGTGGGACACAAGTGTCAAGGCTATCCATTATCGTTCTCTTTCTTCAGTCATCAACGTACATCATTCCAACCACTTCATTCTGGATCACACTCCGCGTATAGTTATTAAAGTGGTTTTCGGTTTAGACAGTGAGTATGTCCCTAACCGATTCTGGTCTCTTTAATAACTTTCGTGATTATTACACCGATTGGTCGTTTATTTATTTCAAAACCAAGTCAATTTCAATTTCAATTTCAATTTGTCAACCAACATTTCATTTGTCTTTCTAAAACAATTTCCATAATTTACGTTTCAAAACTTCTAAATTCATAATTTCAAAATCTTATAATTCAATTTCAATTTCCTTTAAAACAATTGAAATATTGATTCAAGTTCGTAAATAAATTTCATTCCGAAATCATTTAAATTGATTTAATTTAACATTCGAATCAATTTAAATTCATTGATCGATTTTATTCAATATTTATTAAGTAAATTTTTCATTCAAAATAATTTCTATTTAATTTCCAATTCATTAAATCAATTACTTAAGTTCAATTCCATTATATCAACTTACAAATTCAGTTAAATTAGATTCGTCGAATCAAATTCTTTACATTTAAAGTCTTACATTAATTTTAATAAATCACATTTTTATTCCTTGTTAAAGAAAATTCAATTATCATTTATTCGTTTACTTGGTTACAAATTTCAAAACTTAATTTATACAGAACTTAATTATTAAATAATTCCAAACTCAATTATTAAATAATTCCAAACTTAATTATTAATTAAATTCAAAACAACGTTCTTTCATCAACTACTATGTTAATATTTTGTTTCAGATTATTAAATATTAACATTTTCCTTTCATTAAAATTCAAATTTCAACTTCATTTCAAAACCATATCATTTATTCAAATAAAATCTTTATTTTATTTTTAAACCAAATTATTGACCAATCGGTTTTTATTTAATTCTCTATCGTAGGTCAAAGTTTTCATTTTGGGTATTTATCATTTCAACCCGATTCCATTTCAATTCACAGATCAAAGCATAACAAAATGGAACTTGCAGTGTGATAACTGGGATGGTGTCAAAGTAAATAAACAAGCAATAACAACTATCAAATAATTAATTCAAATAATCCTGAAATAATCGTGACAATTTACATTGTTGTTTGTGCAAATTAATATAATTATTTCTAGAATCTACACTATCATTTCATGTAGATTAAAGATTATTACACTAATATTTTATGCGGTTCTTCACTTGGTATCTATTATTCAATTTATACTACATCAATTTATGCAACATACATTCAAATGGTTCAAGGTGTAATTAACCATATTATTACGTGTCAAGTAATTAAACATTTTAAATGGGTCATATTATGCAAATGTCATCAAAACAGATTTAACACATATATCAAATCTAACTATTCTACGTCAATTTCAATTTCAAATTATTTATCATTTACAACATTAAAAATTTAACATCCAATGTCAACATCAAACAATCAATCATTTATCAACCAAACTGGATTATCATTTCATAAATAACAGATAATGGTGTCAGATGTCACAGGCGAACTGATACAGGTAATATCTTATATAACAGTGTAAATAACTACAGCGGTATATTTCAATTGTCGTTTCAATTGAAATCAAATTTAATAAATAAAAGAACATTAATCGTGAGTGATTGCTCACCTTTCGAGGCTAGAGATTTGACACTGAAATTAGGTTACGAAATGCAAGGACGGCTTCCAAAACAAGCTAGATTGGCACGAATTGACGAACAAAGTTGATAGACCAGAATTGATGGAAACGAATCAGAACTATCTTGATATAATCGGAACAAGTATATATTATAAATTTTCTCCAAAACCAATTCTTAAACCTATATTTAAAATAAGATATATATCAAATCAATATTTCAACATTAACATCAATAAAACAAAATCAAAAATCTATGTACAATATATTATATAACTACCTATATTTAGTTAATATATAGTATATAAATAGCTTAAATTATTATTACATACTTTACACAAAATCGTGTTACATACATAAAAAAAATTAAAATAAATAAAAGAAAAATCTTTAAAACTCTGAACACTCTTCTCCAACCAGTAAGCAACCAATATAAAACCCATGTATACATTTCAAAATTTAAAATCCATACAAAACATATTTTAAAAATCTGACATACGTAGGCAATATACATAATATATTACATACATACCATATGAACAGAACTCAAGTACAAAACAATAAAAAGGGAAAATAGTAAAAAGATAGAACTAGATCTAATATATAATCAATACAAATATATATACACAGTCATGTGATACTTCGTATAAACAACAAAACCTTTTCATAATAATTGGAGACTAACAAAATAAACTAAACAATATATAGCAGATATCATATTTTTATACATTTCAACTATCAACATAACTCATAACTGTATATTTATTTTAAACGTATAATATAATACTTAAACTACGTATCAATATATACTAATATATATTAGCCTACACTATATAAAATAAATATTGTAATACATATATACAGCCAATCATATTATTATACAACATACAAGTCTTAACACAAAATATATATATAAATGGGGTATATCATCCTCAAAGCTGCTGGTTGTAAATATAACTCAAATAAACTTACAACAATTATATGTATTTAAATCAAACTATACATTCAAATATTAATATAAACATATATATACAAAGTATGGCTACAGCAAATCAAATATATAGCTTATATACATATATACGTGATCAACGGTTTATTTATATATAACAAAATAGATTTTTATATATAAAATGACCTATTTTTAAAAAGCTATAAACTTACGTATTAACCAAACATATAAACTTGCGTATGTATTAGTCTTAAGTTTAACAAGTGTATAAATGAAACTTTGAAATATATACCATATTTAACTAACGTACAAAATACTAAAAAAAACAAATGCAAACTAGTATATATGCAAAATATATTCGAAACAAAACCGATGTATATGCCTATATATATATATAAACTAATACTATATGAGAACAAAAATACATATATACCTTCATAAATACAAGAGATGAGGAGAGGCTCAGATTGACCAGGGGAAGTGGCGCAGATCTAGTGAGGAGGAGGGAAGCTCGGCCATTGGCTGTAGAACTGCTGTTGAGGCTCGTGGGGAAGGAGGTGCGTTGTGGAAAGCTAGTTCGACCTAGTATGGGGATGCGTGCTAGGGATGCCCGGTTGTCGAGTTGGCGGGTCGAGTGGTGCGCGTGAGGGATCTCGGCGCGAAATGAAGTGGAGGAGGAAGTGGGGTCTTCGGGTTGAAGGGGAGGGGTACGTGTCATGGAAGCTCTGCATGATGAGGCTAAGACGGTTGCCGTTTCTGGTGGTGATGTGGAGACGTGGACTATGTGGGAAGGTGGGGTCTCGGCTGCTACAAGCTTGGGGTTGGTGATGGTAGGTGGTCGGGCTGTTGCATAGGAGGTCGGAGTTGAAGGCGGTAAGGAGGCTATGGCTGGGCGCGATGCTTGGCGAAGTGGAGGCGAGTTTTGGGTGGACGCGGGTGTAGATGCTGAGCGAATTTTTTTTACAATGGCCGAGAAAAACTAGTACTAGACAGGAAGAAGAAAAGGTAAGCAGAGAGGTGGAAATGAATTATATTTGAGAAGAGCAGCCTCTAAACTAAATGTTCTTTTGTATGAATTGGGAATCCAACTGACAGAGAATAAGTTTATGTTTCCAAAATAAAGGCATGCTAAAATAAAACGTACCGACCAAAAATAAAGTAGTGGGCACAAAATTCCAAGAAATAATAAAGGCAATGACTGTTCGAAGTTAGGCCGTTGGCTATTGAGTGTGCACAAGAAATTTAAAAGGACTCAAAACAATTCAAACGAGTACCGATACGGCTATCCCTTTTTTTACGGTTTCGTCGCATATCGGACTTCAAAATACAAAATTGAATATACCGTAGAGATCATCACGACGAGACGATCAAAACGGTATACAGATATCAGCGGTACGATTGAATTATAAAAATTCGAATTTTCTACTAGCGGAAAATGCAGCAAAAACTCAGAAGAATAAGATCGACGAAGCTAAAGAAGTCCGAATTTGGAAAAAAGAAAAATGACGTCATGCTCAGAAGACGTTTTAGAATTTTTCTATGTAAAAATATTTAGGTTTCGAAAACATTTTATTTTCATTACATTTTAACTGATTTAAACCGAAATGACGTGAGTGAAATTTACTTTCATATTTTGTGACGAAACTTTACAATTTCCTATGTTTAAATAGACGCATTTTAAATATCGAATTTTCGTTGCGAAATTTTATTGTTTATTTTTATTTAACGAAAATTTCATTTAACGCAAAACGCACGTTTCTTACGTTAAAATTATTATTTTGGTTTCTGTTATTGGTTACAACTATTTCATATTATTACATTACGTTTTTAATATGTATTACATTATAGGTCTTATCGAAATTGGTTTTGGATTTGTAACTTATATACAAAGAGATTTCCATTTAATAAATCTTAAAATTTTATTTCTATCAAATTTTCAATTAAAATTTTATTTAATTTAGTATTTTTAAAGTGTTAAAAATACGGGTCATTACACATAGATTTCCCTTCCCAACTAGTAAAGGTCATTTGATCTCTCTAATGCGGACTTCGATCTTGTTCCTTGATTAGAAACCTTCATTTTTCTTACATAGCCATATACTAGGATAGAAAACTTTGAGATTGTATCACTATGATAGAAAACTTTGAGATCATATTCAGAATCTATATCAAGTGTTCGCCATTAAGAATCGAGTAAAAAATCCTTGTTCAAACTGATGTGAACCACCTCGAAATCAAGTACTCAAATACTGGATCAAGAACAGCCATGCGAATAAAATGATCTATGTACAACTTACGTATTTATCCTATTGGTTTCTTAACTACAACAATATCTTTTTAATCATATTCATTTATCCAAATAGTATGTCATTAGTACTAAGACCATTTATGAATCATTTCATAAATCATAACTTCAAGTGTATAAACATTTTATAACTTAAGTTCAAACTTATACAATACTCCATTACTTCCTAAGAGTATATAAAACCATCAAATTTTTTAATAAGTATGTTTAACAAAGTTTAAACATGTTTTAACTCATTATCTTCTTAATCCAAGTATTGTATAAACTCAATTTTATATTTTCAAAAACACTTAACTATAAGTTCTATAACCATTTAGAGTTCCGGACTATCCAAAATCGCTGAAAATTCCGTTTTATTTTAACAAATGAAAAATGCCAAATAACATATTATATCATGATGCACTTTCATACTTTCCTAATGCATAAACTACATGTGTCCATGAAATAACTTAACAAGAAAACTTTAGAACTAAACACCAATTTTCATTTCAAATCATTTTGAAATAATATACACATAAAACTTTTGCATATCAAATCTTCCTCTGGGAATTAACCAGATTTTTTTACCAAAACAACTTTGTAGCATCCCACACTTAGAAATCCAAAAATGAATGTCGATGATATTGAAGCCATTACCATAATTATTTTCAAGCATGAGAGTGGGTTTAGCACATCCAATTTATGCCTTTCGGACTAAAAAAAATCACTTCAAAATGGTATCAAATACTTCATAAATGTTACTAAATGCCATGTTCTCAATTTCATAAACCAATTTTTCAAATACTTACTTTCAAATATATTATTATTATTTCCTCCAAAATTTTGAAAAACTTTTTCAAAGATACCGGGATTTAAGTCCTCAAATTCTCTATTTAAATCAAATTCTCAAATTGATTCGAATGTTAAATTAAATCGATTTAAATGATTTCAAAATGAAATTTATTTACGAACTTGAATCAATATTTCAATTGTTTTAAAGGAAATTGAAATTGAATTATAAGATTTTGAAATTATGAATTTGGAAGTTTTGAAACGTAAATTATGGAAATTGTTTTGAAAGACAAATGAAATGTTGGTTGACAAATTCAAATTGAAATTGACTTGGTTTTGAAATAAATAAACGACCAATCGGTGTAATAATCACGAAAGTTATTAAAGAGATTGGAATCGGTTAGAGACATACTCACTGTCTAAACCGAAAACCACTTTAATAACTATACGCGGAGTGTGATCCAGAATGAAGTGGTTGGAATGATGTACGTTGATGACTGAAGAAAGAGAACGATAATGGATAGCCTTGACACTTGTGTCAAATTGGAAATGACTAAAACAGGAGCCGTGCCGGGCCAAATGGGGTCAGCTACCTCGAGCGAACACACTTCTTCAAAAACTACTCATTACTTGTTATCGATTGGTGCACCCTCGAAATTTTGGGAGTGTTGTTTCACGGCGTTGCGATCGTTGCGGCGATGCGTTCTCACCAGTCCGGATCAGGCAAACGGTAGTTTCACTACCTTGGGTATTGCCTCATGTGCCTTGTCATACTTGTATCCCTATATACGCGACCACTACGATTTGTTTTGTGGTATACCTATGGAGTACTCCCTGATATCCCACTAGTTTACGGTGGAGTTTACAGTGCTGTATAGTCTATAACGCTTATATAAAATGTGTTAAGGGGAATAATGGTAACGCCTTAACACTATTTTGATATTTTATATTACTGATAGGCATTATCTACTTATCATACCCTACTACATAGTAGATAGTTTAACGGATCCTTAAAGGTTGGTTATTCCAAACATCCTTTGAGTTACTTGTATTTCAGTTGCTATTTCACTTGAGTTGGATTTATTGATATAAGAATGTTAATCCTGACTTGAGTGTTTTGTGTTTTGCTTTACGCTTGGGTCAGACCGAGTGTACCAGTATTCGAGACTCACCTTTGGAGTTGGAGCTTCGCTTGGAGATCCAGCTATCTATCCAGCTTTCAGATATCCAGTTGATTCCAGTGATTGTATTCTGATTCTTGTATTTGACTATTGTATTCGAGACATCTGTTGTACCTTATTTAACTCTGATATGTATATAGTAGCTTCATGAACTACTATCTTTTGTTTCCGCTGCATTTATTTCTCTGTGTATGTGATCTGTGATTATTTTATTTACTGTATATGCTTAGTGTTGCCAAATTTAAATTAACTATTCGGTATTTTGAATTATTCAAGTCCGACATGTGCGGATGCGAATAGTCTAAAATAGCGGGTCGTTATAGTTGGTATCAGAGCTTTGGTAGCTCTAGGCAAAACTTAGCATATAGGGTAAATGTATTTACAGAATCACTTTCATTCGAGTTGAATCTCTTCCTTTTGACTCGATTCCTTTGAATTTTGGAACATTCTGTAACGACCCGGAAATTTCGAACCCGAAATTTCCAAATAGTTAGAAGAAAAAGAAAAGAGATAGAAGAAAGAACAGAACAAGGCACAGATTCTCACATTCGCAGCGGATCAAAATACAATATCAAATAATAATATCAGTTATACAAGAAAACTGTATCAGACAATTACATTTTAATATATATCAGAGTTACAACATCTCACAATCACTGGACAGTTAAAATAACTCGTCCCAATAAATACCAATATATCACTCTCTATACGTTCCTGCCATCCAGCTCGCCTCCTGAGCTCCAGAACGTCCTTACCTGGAAATCTGTAATACTCGGTCTGACCCGAGCATTACATCAAAGTAACACCCGGGTCAGGCTGGAAACCAGCGTGAGTAAACCCATAATATGAAATACCAAGCTATATAACTTAAGTGAATTACCAGGGTAACTCGTACTTTTCTACGAGTTCTAATCTTGTTTAAGTCAATTCATTTATCTCAAAACAATATCCAAGAATTGTTATACAGTTCAAATATCCATGATACTTAAACTTATTTCCTTCCAGCCTGTTTGCTTCCAAACTCACATTTATAAAGAATCGAAGTGGTTTCGGGTATTTACTGATACCCGACCCCGGTCTCTTCGAATTCAATGTTATCTCTAATCCAAGTTGTTAAGTTTAAACAATACAATTCATATCCAAGATATCATATCACATAACAATTCAACTTAGATAGGTAACTTACATTATCAGAGTTCAATCCATTCATATCACAGCACATATAAGAGATATCATCAATCCAAGTCATCCAATATCATTCGACCATCCATAACACGATTTATTAGATATATGATTCCTAATTAATTCAATTAATCTCCAATTAAATTAATTACCGACTTTAAATCACTTGGATTACCTTAATCCTGCATACTTAACATTTATTAATTACACCCCAAATAAATGAATCATTCTTTAATCATCCTTCTTAATTGATCATCCTTGATTGATTATCTTTAATTACATTAAGTAATTAACCTTTACTTATCCCATAGATTAATTAGCCTTAACCATTCACATTAATTTTTAATTAATCTCCTTAATTAATTAATCACATTAATTAATGATTCTCTAATTGCTTAATTAAAGTAATTACTTAAGAATTGATCACTTAACCCTGCTTAATCAATCATTAATTAACTACAAACCATTTAATTAATTAATCATTCCTTGATTACCTTACAAATATTAATCAATCTTTAATTACCCCTTAATTATTAATTAATAAACCTTAATTACAAATTAATTAATTTCTTAATTACAAATTGATCAATCCTTAATTACCAATTGATTAACCTCTAATTACTTAATTAAATAACGCTTAAGCACAATTATTTAATCTCTAATCAATTAATTAATAATTTCTAATTATCTTTTAATTAATAATCCTTAATTAATTATAATAATCATCATTAAAATCTTATTTTAAATAATCCTTGAAATTTAAACCATATAAATCTAACTTAAAATACTTAAGTTAATTAAAACCACCATCCTCTAAATTACTTAATTATACCGTTTAAATAACTTAAGAATTCTATTAAAATAAAGAGTCAAATTTAGAATTTGGAAAACTTGTTAAATATCAATTTCAAAAACTTGTCCTCAACACAAACCCGAGACGACTTGCCTATTTACTCGAACTAATTTCCGAGTCACTCACGTTTTTTTTTTTATATAAACTTTACCTGTTTAAATTTTTAAACAGTTACTATACTTGCAAACTACTCGTAGATGAACTCGAGCCACCACATCTTTTTCTCGAGTTCGACTTCAAGACATTCATCTTCTTTCCCCAGCTCAAACATTCCCAACACCCAAAACATTCAACATCGTACATACACGCGTGCACGTGTACAGGCGTTCCAATCATCTCTGGCCCTCACCGATCCCCTCAACAAGTCATCGACATCATCGTCGATCAACCCCAGCACCCAGATCGATCAATTCGACTAAAATTTAAAATCGAGCATCGCCTGGAACCCAAACCCATCAACGAAAACGCCTCACGTCATCGATTCCGATCACCAGAATTCACGCCGACCTTCCTCCAACCTCGTCTCGATCCTACGCTGTAAATCCCCTTGCTCTGGTCAAGCTCGATGCCACCACGTCACCAAAATCGACTTTCAAACATCATCGACCAAACCTGGTCATTAAACCCTACATCTCCATTTTCCGGCCACCACGACCTACGAGAAATTCAGCTACCATTTTTGCCAAGACCCATGACCTCCGAACTTCCTTCAGCAATGATCACAAAGACAAATATTCCGCCGATCATCGGAATTTGATAATAATAAGAATTCCGTTCAACTCAAGAATCCACACTATTTTCAAATCTATAAATCTTGATCTTATCATTAAAATTCCTCATTTTACAACTCGAATCAATTTATATAATTTAAACTTGAAATTAACATGATTGGGTTTTCTGATATTATACATTTTGACTGTGATTTCAGATTTTCCAGTAAACCTTTGACTAATTATACTTATAATTATTTTTAAAATTTAGTTTACACTCCTATCATCATCTTTTATTTAGAAATCAAAGCCTAAAACTGATCAGAGAAAGAACAAATGATTTTAGAATTATATTAGCATCCAGACATTCAAGATCAGAGTGAACACTGTTATACCCACAGAGATATCCATATACATGTACACATATAATCATTAAATCAACATGCAAACCATTATCACTAATTTAATACTTAAGTTTACTGCATGCATTAAGTGTTAAACAGATTTAAAACCTTTAAAATAACAGTTTGTTTACTCACCTTCCTGGAAGAACAGAGAAAGTTTGAAAATCTGTAAATGGTTTGATAACTGGAATTTGCTTCATTTCTTTAAAACTGAAAAGCTTTGAATTTGCAGAGATGATTTTTAAGACTCTGATTACTGGTTGCTTGCTTGAACCTAGATTTGCTGCTGGTTCTTGCTTGTTGATTTGAAATTGTTACAGGCTTGAAAATAGATGATTACAGATCTTGATTGTTTTACAGATCATTGATTTGGTCAGAAATATAGTTTCAGGTCTTTTGAACTTGAGTTTTAAGCTTCTGAAAATGATTTCAGGTTTGAGGATAATTGATTACAGAGTTGAAATGTTAGGGGAGATGTTTTCAGGTTTTGATTCTAGTTTTATAAATGAACTACAGGGTTTTGGTTTGAGAAGATTTCAGTTTGGTTTGTGAAGATTCTCTGGTTTGATAAATTTCCAGGTTTGGTTTTATTTTTGAAAACGTGAAAATGAACAAAGAAAATGGAAGGAGAGAAGGATATAGATTTATATAGATTTGTTTTAAAATTAAAGAAAATAGAAATAAACTATGACACTTGTCTTTAACCTTATTTATCTTGTTAACACATGTATTTAACATGCTTAAAAATTCAACACTTGTCATTTATTTATTTTCATTTGTTTTAAAATTATTAAAAAGCCTTTATAATGAATTTTCCTAATTAATTAATACATTTCTTAATTAGTAAATGCTTTCCTATATTATACATAAATGAAACCTTTAAAAGAAAATAAAATAAAAACCCATTTATATTCTAATAAAATCATATATAATATATTTAATTCATTTTTAAGTGTAAACATAAAACTTTTATATTTATTACTATTAAATAAATACTTCCCAATTTTATATAAAACAAAATCTTATGTTAAATAAAAACTTATCTATATATTTTATATCTAAAATATTTTAAAGATATATATATCCTTTAAATTCAAGTTTAAATCCAAATTCAAATGCAATTTAAAAATCCAATTTAAAATCAACTCAACATATATATATTTAAACACACATAAATTAAATTTGCAAACAATAATTCTATTAAAAATCTATTTATATTCATTTTTAAAAACATCATATTATTATTCTTGTTTGAAAACAACAAATTTACCAATTTTAAATAATTTATAAAGGAAATTATCACATTTTAAATTGCTTGAAGTTCCGGGATATCACATTCCTCCCCCCTTAGAATCTTTTCGTCCTCGAAAAGGAACGAAGCTAGAGTTTGTTTAAAATTCTTTATATCAGTTAAATTTTCTCTTTGAACACATTTTTAAAACACTTTAAAAATCTTTATAATATTACTAAATTAGTTTTTATAAAAAATACTTTTATAACTCGATGTTTCAATAAGTCCATCCTTGTTCTCACAGAAATTCAGTCATACGTTGATCAGGCGTAAGACTGAAAATCTATCAGAACTTGGTAAACCCATTTTCAACACCTAGTGAAAATATTAGGAAAATAATTTTATTGAAAATATGGAAAACATTTTTGAAATCGAGGAAATATCTTTGGTGAGAATGCTCTGGAAATCATCACCCCCATCCATGGTCACAGTTACATCACGGGTTACGTTGCCATCGCAGCAAAAGTCCATGTAACTGATGACAGCATGGAACCCACAACAGATCGCAGTTACATTCCAGGGTTACGTTGCCGTCGCAGCAAAAGTCCATGTAACTGTTGGCTCTCAGCGGCACACACGATTTCGCTGTCAAAATGAAACTCCTCCACATAGGTCGCAGTCTACCGATATAAAATCAAACGTAGACAGTTGGCTCTCAGCGGCTCAAACGACTTTCGCTATGTTACCATAGTGTCACAGTCTACCGATATAAAATCAAACGTAGACAGTTGGCTCTCAACGGCACACATGACTTCCGCTATGGTCTGCAGTAGATCGCAGTGACATTGAGTTAAATTGTTGTCACAGCATAACTCAAATGCCTCTGTGGGCACCAGCCCCTCGACTTTCGCTACACAAATAATCCTCAGGAACTAGTTTTGTCCGGACTCCTCACAGGATCAACTTTAGAAACCCCCCTTGGGGCTCAAGGCAGTACCACCCAGTGGCACTCCTGAGAAGTTCATTTTAAGGGAGCGCCTTTTTCCCTAGAGCTATTCTCAAAACACTTTATACTATATACTTATAGTATCTTCAAATCATACCCTTTATGATTTATCAAAATCTCCTTTACACAAAATCGATTACCAAAATCGATAATTCTCAAACTAGGCTTTCCAAAATCCAAAATTGATTTTCCCAAAAATCAAAAGCCTTTTCCAAATTCATAGGTTCCCAAAACCTTTTTCAAAATCATTCTCATAAGATCCTTTATATATATAGATATATATAACTTTAAAAATCTTTGGATCATTTCAAATTTGTATAAATCTCTTTTATACTTCAAATATTTCAAAACCCTTTTTATTCTGGCTAGATTCAATAAGGGAAGTTACTCATATTACAAAATATAACTATTTATTGCCAAATCAAATATTCAAGTTTGATTTTTTTTTTTTTTATAAACTTATTTACCATTTACTTATCTCCATAAAGTAAATTTCAACCAAAGAAATATCCAATTCCATTATATTTCACAAATATACTTTTCATTTCAAAGATCATTTTACAATCCTTATCCACAAACTTCAATATCAATTTCATTCAAACTCGTACGATGTACACATATCATCCGTACGCAATATCAGTCTGATCACTCAATCGATCACACAATTTCACTTCCGAACTAGTATCGTCCACCCGACTTCCTAGTGCGGACTCAGATCTGGTTTCTTGATCAGAAACCGACATTCTCCTTGCATAGTCACAACTATGATAGAGAATATCCAGAACCAATCAAAAATCCATATCCAGGTTCGCCGTCGAAAATCGAGTGAAAAATCCCAACTCGGATCGATAATACTATCTCGAAATTCTGTGTTCGAATCTGGATCAAATCACTATGCGAATAGAATAATATACGTATATCCTACGTATTTATCTTTGTTGGTTATTAGCCAAATCAATTCTCTTTTCTATTCACATTTCCTTTAATTCCATTCACTTATTCTCAATTGCTTCATTTCCAATTGGGTTATTACTTCAATTATAAACAGTTTGAACTCTGACCAATTTTTAAATTTAAAAATAGCTTGAAAAAGTTTTAAAATAGATAAGTTGTTGAAAAATAGTTATTAGTTTGTAAAATAGCTGTATAATAGTTAAGTAGGTATAAAATAGTTAGATAATTGCAAAATAGTTTTTAAAATAGTGATCAGATATAAGTAACTGAAAAATAGTAATTAGTTTATAAGACAGTTTCAAAATAGTTAAATAGTTCCAAAATAATTGTAAAATAAGTATAAGATAGTTTGGGGTTTAAGAAGAAAGATTGTATAGTAAATAGTTTGGAAAAATATATTTGTATTAAAACAATTTATTTTGAAAATAATCCAGAGCCAAACCGTTTAATTTCCCAATTTCCATTTCCAATTAATTTCCCATCAATTCAATTTAAATTCCACTTCCATTTAAATTGACTCAATTCCAATTTAAATAACTTCAATTTTCATTGAAATTGATTTAACCCCAATTCAAATTGAATAAACCTCAATTCCTTTTCAATTCAAATCAAATTCCATTTGATTTTTTTTTTTTTAAAACTTATTCAACTTTAATCACAATTCTAATTAGTTCAAATCAAATTCAATTTGAACTAATTCTATTAAAATCTTAACTTAAAACCATCTCCAATTATATAAATTCGAGTTAAAATTTAAAATGTTGATTTAATCCCTTAAATCAAATTAACCCTTATTTTTAAATCAAATCAACTTTTATTTTTAATTTAACTACTTAAATCTTTAAACCATTTAACTGCCCAAGTTAAATTTAAATTTCATCTTGAAATTTCCAATTCAAGTTATTTATTCAACTTATTTAACTTCCTCCAAGTTAAATTTAATTTACTTAATCCGGTCAACTTTACACAATTTGAATTCCCATTCAAATTTTAAACCTTATATTAATAATCTTCCCACTTAAAAATTCAAAAACTTATCAATTTGGGTTTTCATATCACATTCCAATTTAAAACTCAACACTAAGAGTTATTTCAAATCATCCTTAGTATTATGTATATCTTCATATATACATTTTCTTTACACATCAAGTTATACCTTAAATTTTTAAACCACCTTTGGTTTTAATTCAAAACAAACTTCTTTAAAACAATTTCAAGTTTTCTGGATTTAGATTTACAATTTCACAATTTTAAATTCTCTTCAATTCCAATTTATAAATTATACTCACTTAAATGTTTACTTCCCTAAACATTTCATTTTGCTAAATCATTAACAACATTCATTATTAAACACAATTACCATTTATGATAATAACCAAGATTATCATATCTGGAAACCAATTCATTATTACCTTTATTCTTGATAACACTCCTACAAATTCAAGATTTTAATTTCAGTTTGAATTCATTTCAAACTTATCTTCATTCAATTTTAATTCGGCTTTATTTCTATTACCACTTAATTTAATTCCAATATTTTAACAACCAATTACCTTAATATTTAAAAGAAATATCATTTTATATATCAAAATATATTCTTATATAAAATCATTTAAAATTCTTATATAAGAAAATAACAATTACGCTCTCATATATATATATATACACTCAACTCGTTCTAGGTTACCATTGACCCTATCCTTAACGAGTAATCCCAACAGAGCCAGGTTCTCGCTTAACCTTCTGCTCTGATACCAACTGTAACGACCCGGAAATTTCGAACCCGAAATTTCCAAATAGTTAGAAGAAAAAGAAAAGAGATAGAAGAAAGAACAGAACAAGGCACAGATTCTCACATTCGCAGCGGATCAAAATACAATATCAAATAATAATATCAGTTATACAAGAAAACTGTATCAGTCAATTACATTTTAATATATATCAGAGTTACAACATCTCACAATCACTGGACAGTTAAAATAACTCGTCCCAATAAATACCAATATATCACTCTCTATACGTTCCTGCCATCCAGCTCGCCTCCTGAGCTCCAGAACGTCCTTACCTGGAAATCTGTAATACTCGGTCTGACCCGAGCATTACATCAAAGTAACACCCGGGTCAGGCTAGAAACCAGCGTGAGTAAACCCATAATATGAAATACCAAGCTATATAACTTAAGTGAATTACCAGGGTAACTCGTACTTTTCTAC
This sequence comes from Allium fistulosum, assembly GCA_030737815.1. Classification (NCBI taxonomy): domain Eukaryota; kingdom Viridiplantae; phylum Streptophyta; class Magnoliopsida; order Asparagales; family Amaryllidaceae; genus Allium; species Allium fistulosum. Next base: position 861,986,249 of record CM060907.1, read on the forward strand.
GAGTTCTAATCTTGTTTAAGTCAATTCATTTATCTCAAAACAATATCCAAGAATTGTTATACAGTTCAAATATCCATGATACTTAAACTTATTTCCTTCCAACCTGTTTGCTTCCAAACTCACATTTATAAAGAATCGAAGTGGTTTCGGGTATTTACTGATACCCGACCCCGGTCTCTTCGAATTCAATGTTATCTCTAATCCAAGTTGTTAAGTTTAAACAATACAATTCATATCCAAGATATCATATCACATAACAATTCAACTTAGATAGGTAACTTACATTATCAGAGTTCAATCCATTCATATCACAGCACATATAAGAGATATCATCAATCCAAGTCATCCAATATCATTCGACCATCCATAACACGATTTATTAGATATATGATTCCTAATTAATTCAATTAATCTCCAATTAAATTAATTACCGACTTTAAATCACTTGGATTACCTTAATCCTGCATACTTAACATTTATTAATTACACCCCAAATAAATGAATCATTCTTTAATCATCCTTCTTAATTGATCATCCTTGATTGATTATCTTTAATTACATTAAGTAATTAACCTTTACTTATCCCATAGATTAATTAGCCTTAACCATTCACATTAATTTTTAATTAATCTCCTTAATTAATTAATCACATTAATTAATGATTCTCTAATTGCTTAATTAAAGTAATTACTTAAGAATTGATCACTTAACCCTGCTTAATCAATCATTAATTAACTACAAACCATTTAATTAATTAATCATTCCTTGATTACCTTACAAATATTAATCAATCTTTAATTACCTAATTAATTACCCCTTAATTATTAATTAATAAACCTTAATTACAAATTAATTAATTTCTTAATTACAAATTGATCAATCCTTAATTACCAATTGATTAACCTCTAATTACTTAATTAAATAACGCTTAAGCACAATTATTTAATCTCTAATCAATTAATTAATAATTTCTAATTATCTTTTAATTAATAATCCTTAATTAATTATAATAATCATCATTAAAATCTTATTTTAAATAATCCTTGAAATTTAAACCATATAAATCTAACTTAAAATACTTAAGTTAATTAAAACCACCATCCTCTAAATTACTTAATTATACCGTTTAAATAACTTAAGAATTCTATTAAAATAAAGAGTCAAATTTAGAATTTGGAAAACTTGTTAAATATCAATTTCAAAAACTTGTCCTCAACACAAACCCGAGACGACTTGCCTATTTACTCGAACTAATTTCCGAGTCACTCGCGTTTTTTTTTTTATAAACTTTACCTGTTTAAATTTTTAAACAGTTACTATACTTGCAAACTACTCGTAGATGAACTCGAGCCACCACATCTTTTTCTCGAGTTCGACTTCAAGACATTCATCTTCTTTCCCCAGCTCAAACATTACCAACACCCAAAACATTCAACATCGTACATACACGCGTGCACGTGTACAGGCGTTCCAATCATCTCTGGCCCTCACCGATCCCCTCAACAAGTCATCGACATCATCGTCGATCAACCCCAGCACCCAGATCGATCAATTCGACTAAAATTTAAAATCGAGCATCGCCTGGAACCCAAACCCATCAACGAAAACGCCTCACGTCATCGATTCCGATCACCAGAATTCACGCCGACCTTCCTCCAACCTCGTCTCGATCCTACGCTGTAAATCCCCTTGCTCTGGTCAAGCTCGATGCCACCACGTCACCAAAATCGACTTTCAAACATCATCGACCAAACCTGGTCATTAAACCCTACATCTCCATTTTCCAGCCACCACGACCTACGAGAAATTCAGCTACCATTTTTGCCAAGACCCATGACCTCCGAACTTCCTTCAGCAATGATCACAAAGACAAATATTCCGCCGATCATCGGAATTTGATAATAATAAGAATTCCGTTCAACTCAAGAATCCACACTATTTTCAAATCTATAAATCTTGATCTTATCATTAAAATTCCTCATTTTACAACTCGAATCAATTTATATAATTTAAACTTGAAATTAACATGATTGGGTTTTCTGATATTATACATTTTGACTGTGATTTCAGATTTTCCAGTAAACCTTTGACTAATTATACTTATAATTATTTTTAAAATTTAGTTTACACTCCTATCATCATCTTTTATTTAGAAATCAAAGCCTAAAACTGATCAGAGAAAGAACAAATGATTTTAGAATTATATTAGCATCCAGACATTCAAGATCAGAGTGAACATTGTTATACCCACAGAGATATCCATATACATGTACACATATAATCATTAAATCAACATGCAAACCATTATCACTAATTTAATACTTAAGTTTACTGCATGCATTAAGTGTTAAACAGATTTAAAACCTTTAAAATAACAGTTTGTTTACTCACCTTCCTGGAAGAACAGAGAAAGTTTGAAAATCTGTAAATGGTTTGATAACTGGAATTTGCTTCATTTCTTTAAAACTGAAAAGCTTTGAATTTGCAGAGATGATTTTTAAGACTCTGATTACTGGTTGCTTGCTTGAACCTAGATTTGCTGCTGGTTCTTGCTTGTTGATTTGAAATTGTTACAGGCTTGAAAATAGATGATTACAGATCTTGATTGTTTTACAGATCATTGATTTGGTCAGAAATATAGTTTCAGGTCTTTTGAACTTGAGTTTTAAGCTTCTGAAAATGATTTCAGGTTTGAGGATAATTGATTACAGAGTTGAAATGTTAGGGGAGATGTTTTCAGGTTTTGATTCTGGTTTTATAAATGAACTACAGGGTTTTGGTTTGAGAAGATTTCAGTTTGGTTTGTGAAGATTCTCTGGTTTGATAAATTTCCAGGTTTGGTTTTATTTTTGAAAACGTGAAAATGAACAAAGAAAATGGAAGGAGAGAAGGATATAGATTTATATAGATTTGTTTTAAAATTAAAGAAAATAGAAATAAACTATGACACTTGTCTTTAACCTTATTTATCTTGTTAACACATGTATTTAACATGCTTAAAAATTCAACACTTGTCATTTATTTATTTTCATTTGTTTTAAAATTATTAAAAAGCCTTTATAATGAATTTTCCTAATTAATTAATACATTTCTTAATTAGTAAATGCTTTCCTATATTATACATAAATGAAACCTTTAAAAGAAAATAAAATAAAAACCCATTTATATTCTAATAAAATCATATATAATATATTTAATTCATTTTTAAGTGTAAACATAAAACTTTTATATTTATTACTATTAAATAAATACTTCCCAATTTTATATAAAACAAAATCTTATGTTAAATAAAAACTTATCTATATATTTTATATCTAAAATATTTTAAAGATATATATATCCTTTAAATTCAAGTTTAAATCCAAATTCAAATGCAATTTAAAAATCCAATTTAAAATCAACTCAACATATATATATTTAAACACACATAAATTAAATTTGCAAACAATAATTCTATTAAAAATCTATTTATATTCATTTTTAAAAACATCATATTATTATTCTTGTTTGAAAACAACAAATTTACCAATTTTAAATAATTTATAAAGGAAATTATCACATTTTAAATTGCTTGAAGTTCCGGGATATCACACATTCCCTGCGGTTCCGAAATTCATTCTTGTCCCTCACTATTCATATTCTTCTGAATTCTGGCGTATCACATAACTCCACTTCGAATGATCTTTATAATGAGTTGGCAGTCCCGCCAATCTCAAATTGATTTGTAAAGGGGTAAAACTCTTTTACGATAGCATCGATTCACCGGAGATTTATATATCCTCGGTTTAGATGCTGACATCTTTGGTTATGCTGAATTCTATTTCTTGAGATCGAATGTAGATTTGCCTTGGAATTCTGTATCGATCTTATGCTGGTAGTCACGGTTGATCCGGTTAAGGTTTCCCGCGATTTATATAAACTTATCCATCTTCCTATTTTGTTATTTAATCATCTTATCTTCGTTTCGAACCTATCTTCGAATCAGAATTCTTTTTGATTTGAGTGCATCAAATTTGAATCTACATCCTTGATTTGAAATTCATTTCTGTATCGTCAAGCGAAGAAGTGTATTTGTAAATTAATATTTAAATTTTTTAAAAATATATTGTGTTGTTTGAGTTGTTGATGTTGATTTGGGTTTTCGATCGATTCGCCTGATCAACGCTATCGATAGGATTTCCAAAACACTTGAGCAGAGCAAACTGATAAAATATCGTTTTCAAATTTGGTAAACAAAATAAAGTTTTATATGATTATATTATGAAACTAAATTGTTAATAAATTTGTTGTCAGAAATAATAATATTTGATTTTCATTTATTGTTTTGTAAACCATTGACTATTGCATAATATAAATAAATGAATTTATAAACTTGGTTATAAATTGATTGGAATTTGAAATGAATTTAAAATTAGAATTTGAGAATTTAATTTCCGATAATTTCGAACTATGGTTTTAAAGTTTTAAATGTATATTATTTAAAGTATTTTCGAATATAAATGATTTTCAAAGAATTTTAAATATTTAAATCAGTACTCTTCTCTTTTGTCGCTGGAAAATAATTTCGATGATGACGGCCGCATCATCGACGTTCATTTTTCGAGTTTCAAAGTGGAGAGACACTCAGTAGCTTTGCTACACTTTTGTTTTGGAAAATTTAATTTATTTGGATTTATAAAGTATGACTTGATTTATATATATTGATATATGACTATAGACTTGATTTGATTTATACATATATATTTGTATGTTTGTCTCCAATGGTTTGAAGTGAAATCGGAAATTTAATTCTTAAATTTATGTAAAAGGTGATTTTAATTTCAAAATGAAACCAAAATTTTGAATAAATGTTTAAATTTGAAATAATTTAGTAAGGAAATATTTTACTTGTATAATACTCAATTGCATTCCAAAATATATAACTTACCAAAATTATTCAGAAGTTAACCTTGTAATTGAATATTATACAATGTAAAATGATGTTAAAGGATTTTATAGATAAAATTTGAGTGGTTATAATAAATGTTATACACTTAAAATTTTAATTATAAAAGATGTTAATAGAGATAAATAGAATAATTAGTTGAATGAATAGTAAATGAGACAAATTAAATAAAATTTTGTTTTGAAGGAATCTTTTGGTATCAAATATTAATAAATTGAAATTAAATCAACTTATGGAAATACCTTAAATTTAAACCAATTATTGAATATAAATTAATTTAAATTGAAATTTATATGGTTTAAATTAATTTATATGGTTTAAATATATGTAATAAGATATATTAAGTGGAAAAAACATAATAATAATTTGGAATAAAAGAATTAAATTTGTTGAATAAAATATGAGTACAATAAGTGATTATACAAATTGATGATTTAGAAATTGTTAATTGAGGATGACTAGATAATAAAATAATGAATTTAGAAATAGATAGATTGATTTAACTTAAGTGAACTCAAAGGGATTTAACCAAATTGTTAACTATTAATTAGTTTAAATTGAAATTTATATGGTTTAAATTAATTGTTTTACTTGTATTCAATCTATTTTCTTCTGGTTGTTTCTATTCTCCTACCTCCTTCCTTTTCGAGGACGAAAAGTTTTGAGTGAGGGAGATTGTAATGACCCATATTTTTAACGCTTTAAAAATACTAAATTAAATAAAATTTTAATTAAAAATCCGATAGAAATAAAATTTTAAGATTTATTAAATGGAAATCTCTTTGTATATAAGTTATAAATCGAAAACCAATTTCGATAAGACCGATAATGTAATACATATTAAAAACGTAATGTAATAATATGAAATAGTTGTAACCAATAACAGAAACCAAAATAATAATTTTAACGTAAGAAACGTGCGTTTTGCGTTAAATGAAATTTTCGTTAAATAAAAATAAACAATAAAATTTCGCAACGAAAATTCGATATTTAAAATGCGTCTATTTAAACATAGGAAATTGTAAAGTTTCGTCAGAAAATATGAAAGTAAATTTCACTCACGTCATTTCGGTTTAAATCAGTTAAAATGTAATGAAAATAAAATGTTTTCGAAACCTAAATATTTTTACATAGAAAAATTCTAAAACCCCTTCTGAGCATGACGCCATTTTTCGTTCTTCCAAATTCGGACTTCTTTAGCTCCGTTGATCTTATTCTTCTGAGTTTTTGCTGCATTTTCCCCTAGTAGAAAATTCAAATTTTTATAATTCAATCGTACCGCTGATATCTGTATACCATTTTGATCGTCTCGTCGTGCTGATCTCTACGGTATATTCAATTCTGTATTTTGAAGTCCGATATGCGACGAAACCGCAAAAAAAAGGTTAGCCATATCGGTACTCGTTTGAATTGTTTTGAGTCCTTTTAAATTTCTTGTGCTCACTCAATAGCCAATGGCCTAACTTCGAACGGTCATTGCCTTTATTATTTCCTGGAATTTTGTGGCCGCTACATTATTTTTGGTCGGTACGTTTTATTTTAGCATGCCTTTATTTTGGAAACATAAACTTATTCTCTGTCTGTTGGATTCCCAATTCATACAAAAGAACATTTAGTTTAGAGGCTGCTCTTCTCAAATATAATTCATTTCCACCTCACTGCTTACCTTTTCTTCTTCCTGTCTAGTACTAGTTTCTCTCGGCCATTATAAAAAAAATCGCTCAACATCTACACCCGCGTCCACCCAAAACACGCCGCCACTTCGCCAAGCATCGCGCCCAGCCATAGCCTCCTTACCGCCTTCCACTACGACCTCCTATGCAACAGCCCGACCACCTCCGCCGACCTGAAACCATCGCCAACCGCAAGCTTGTAGCAGCCGAGACCCCACCTTCCCATACAGTCCACGTCTCCACATCACCACCAGGAACGGCAGCCGCCTTAGGTGGTCGGGCTCCCCTTCAACCCGAAGACCCCACTTCCTCCTCCACTTCATTCCAAGCCGAGATCCCTCATGCGCTCCCACTTGACCCGCCAACTAGACAACCGGGCTTCCCTAGCACGCATCCCCATACTAGGCCGAACTAGCTTTCCACAACGCACCTCCTTCCCCACGAGCCTCAACAGCAGTTCTACAGCCAATGGCCGAGCTTCCCTCCTCCTCACTAGATCTACGCCACTTCCCCTGGTCAATCCGAGCCTCTCCTCATCTCTTGTATTTATGAAGGTATATATGTATTTTTGTTGTCATATAGTATTAGTTTATATATATAGGCATATACATCAGTTTTGTTTCGAATATATTTTCGGCTGTCTAGTTTGTTGTGGTTTACATATATACTAGTTTGCATTTGTTTTTTTTAGTATTTTGTACGTTAGTTAAATATGGTATATATTTCAAAGTTTCATTTATACACTTGTTAAACTTAAGACTAATACATACGTAAGTTTATATGTTTGGTTAATACGTAAGTTTATAGCTTTTTAAAAATAGGTCATTTTATATATAAAAATCTGTTTTGTTATATATAAATAAACTATTGATTACGTATATATGTAAATAAGTTATATTTGATTTGTTGTAGCCATACTTTGTATATATATGTTTATATTAATATTTGAATGTATAGTTTGATTTAAATACATATAATTGTTGTAAGTTTATTTGAGTTATATTTACACCCAGCAGCTTTGGGGATGATATACCCCATATATATATATATATATTTTGTGTTAAGACTTCTATATTATATAATAATATGACTGGTTGTATATATGTAGTACAGTATTTATTTTATATAGTGTAGGCTAACATATATTAGTATATATTGATACGTAGTTTAAGTGTTATATTATATGTTTAAAATAAATATACAGTTATGAGTTATGTTGATAGTTGAAATGTATAAAAATATGATATCTGCTATATATTGTTTAGTTTATGTTGTTAGTCTCCAATTATTATGAAAAGGTTTTGTTGTTTATACGAAGTATCACATGACTATGTATATATATTTGTATTGATTATATATTAGATCTAGTTCTATCATTTTACTATTTTCCCTTTTTACTGTTTTGTACTTGAGTTCTGTTCATATGGTATGTATGTAATATATTATGTATATTGCCTACGTATGTCAGATTTTTAAAATATGTTTTGTATGGATTTAAATTTTGAAATGTATACATGAGTTTTATATTGGTTGCTTACTGGTTGGAGAAGTGTGTTCAGAGTTTTAAAGATTTTTCTTTTATTTATTTTAATTTTTTTTATGTATGTAATATGATTTTGTGTAAAGTATGTAATAATAATTTAAGCTATGTATATACTATATATTAACTAAATATAGGTAGTTATATAATATATTGTACATAGATTTTTGATTTTGTTTTATTGATGTTAATGTTGAAATATTGATTTGATATATATCTTATTTTAAATATAGGTTTAAGAATTGGTTTTGGAGAAAATTTATAATATATACTTGTTCCGGTTATATCAAGATAGTTCTGATTCGTTTCCATCAATTCTGGTCTATCAGCTTTGTTCGTCAATTCGTGCCAATCTAGCTTGTTTTGGAAGCCGTGCTTGCATTTCGTAACCCAATTTCAGTGTCAAATCTCTAGCCTCGAAAGGTGAGTAATCACTTACGATTAATGTTCTTTTATTTATTAAATTTGATTTCAACTGAAACGACAATTGAAATATGCTGCTGTAGTTATTTACACTGTTATATAAGCTATTACCTATATCAGTTTGCCTGTGACATCTGACACCATTATCTGTTATTTATGAAATGATAATCCAGTTTGGTTGATAAATGATTGATTGTTTGATGTTGACATTGGATGTTAAATTGTTAATGTTGTAAGTGATAAATAATTTGAAATTGAAATTGATGTAGAATAGTTAGATTTGATATATGTGTTAAATCTGTTTTGATGACATTTGCATAATATGACCCATTTAAAATGTTTAATTACTTAACACGTAATAATATGGTTAATTACACCTTGAATCATTTGAATGTATGTTGCATAAATTGATGTAGTATAAATTGAATAATAGATACCAAGTGAAGAACCGCATAAAATATTAGTGCAATAATCTTTAATCTACATGAAATGATAGTGTAGATTCTAGAAATAATTATATTAATTTGCACAAACAACAATGTAAATTGTCACGATTATTTCAGGATTATTTGAATTAATTATTTGATAGTTGTTATTGCTTGTTTATTTACTTTGACACCATCCCAGTTATCACACTGCAAGTTCCATTTTGTTATGCTTTGATCTGTGAATTGAAATGGAATCGGGTTGAATAGATAAATACCCAAAATAAAAACTTTGACCTAGGATAGAGAATTAAATAAAAACCGATTGGTCAATAATTTGGTTTAAAAATAAAATAAAGATTTTATTTGAATAAATGATATGGTTTTGAAATGAAGTTGAAATTTGAATTTTAATGAAAGGAAAATGTTAATATTTAATAATCTGAAACAAAATATTAACATAGTAGTTGATGAAAGAACGTTGTTTTGAATTTAATTAATAATTAAGTTTGGAATTATTTAATAATTGAGTTTGGAATTATTTAATAATTAAGTTCTGTATAAATTAAGTTTTGAAATTTGTAACCACGTAAACGAATAAATGATAATTGAATTTTCTTTAACAAGGAATAAAAATGTGACTTATTGAAATTAATGTAAGACTTGAATTGTAAAGAATTTGATTCGACGAATCTAATTTAATTGAATTTGTAAGTTGATATAATGGAATTGAACTTAAGTAATTGATTTAATGAATTGGAAATTAAATAGAAATTATTTTGAATGACAAATTTACTTAATAAATATTGAATAAAATCGATCAATGAGTTTAAATTGATTCGAATGTAAAATTAAATCGATTTAAATGATTTCGGAATGAAATTTATTTACGAACTTGAATCAATATTTCAATTGTTTTAAAGGAAATTGAAATTGAATTATAAGATTTTGAAATTATGAATTTGGAAGTTTTGAAACGTAAATTATGGAAACTGTTTTAGAAAGACAAATGAAATGTTGGTTGACAAATTCAAATTGAAATTGAAATTGACTTGGTTTTGAAATAAATAAACGACCAATCGGTGTAATAATCACGAAAGTTATTAAAGAGACCGGAATCGGTTAGGGACATACTCACTGTCTAAACCGAAAACCACTTTAATAACTATACACGGAGTGTGATCCAGAATGAAGTGGTTGGAATGATGTACGTTGATGACTGAAGAAAGAGAACGATAATGGATAGCCTTGATACTTGTGTCAAATTGGAAATGACTAAAACAGGAGCCGTGCCGGGCCAAATGGGGTCAGCTACCTCGAGCGAACACACTTCTTCGAAAACTACTCATTACTTGTTATCGATTGGTGTACCCTCGAAATTTTGGGAGTGTTGTTTCGCGGTGTTGCGATCGCTGCGGCGATGCGTTCTCACCAGTCCGGATCAGGCAAACGGTAGTTTCACTACCTTGGGTATTGCCTCATGTGCCTTGTCATACCTGTATCCCTATATACGCGACCACTACGATTTGTTTTGTGTTATACCTATGGAGTACTCCCTGATATCCCACTAGTTTACGGTGGAGTTTACAGTGTTGTATAGTCTATAACGCTTATATAAAATGTGTTAAGGTGAATAATGGTAACGCCTTAACACTATTTTGATATTTTATATTACTGATAGGCATTATCTACTTATCGTACACTACTACATAGTAGATAGTTTAACGGATCCTTAAAGGATGGTTATTCCAAACATCCTTTGAGTTACTTGTATTTTAGTTTCTATTTCACTTGAGTTGGATTTATTGATATAAGAATGTTAATCCTGACTCGAGTGTTTTGTGTTTTCTTTACGCTCGGGTCAGACTGAGTGTACCAGTATTCGAGACTCACCTTTGGAGTTGGAGCTTCGCTTGGAGATCCAGCTTTCAGATATCCAGTTGATTCCAGTGATTGTATTCTGATTCTTGTATTTGACTATTATATTCGAGACATCTGTTGATATGTATATAGTAGCTTCATAAACTACTATCTTTTGTTTCCGCTGCATTTATTACTCTGTGTATGTGATCTGTGATTATTTTATTTACTGTATATTCTCAGTTTTGCCAAATTTAAATTAACTATTCGGTATTTTGAATTATTCAAGTCCGGCATGTGCGGATGCGAATAGTCTAAAATAGCGGGTTGTTACACTATGTGATCGAGCAAGCGATTGGAATTTATATTGCATACGGATAGTCCATATACATTGTATAGACTTTAATATATTAGTATACTATGTTTGTTGGCTTAGGAAGAGTTTAAGGAATGACTCTTCGATTTGTTCTAAGATGGTATGAATAATCGTCCAAGTAATAAATTAGGGTTGTTGAGCAAAAGGTACGCTTAGTGGATTGATCGTCATCCTTATGCGATAAGAGGGTATGACTTGAGAAAACTGTAACGCCCCACTCTGAGACCCACTGTAACAAAGAGTATTACGGGAGTAATACTGTCTGTTAAAGCGGAGAATAGAGTATAGTGGAAGCGACCATTTGTAATCAAGCTATAACTATCTACTGAATACGTCGAAAGGGTGGTATCTATTTTTTTTTCAAGTGGCTCGACATATTCAATAAATATTTATAACAAAATTACAATGTCTAAAGATCTATCAGAATAAGCATAGTAATAAAATGATAAAACATCACAGAACAGAATCACATAACAGATATAAAATCCCAGGACAATACATCGTCAATACAGATCCAAATATCATAAGTGGGTACAAAGCCACTGCTCACACATGTGAGTCAAAAATATGTACATATCAAAGTATGAATAATAATAGAGTAGCAGAATAGCGGATAAATAAAAGCGCTATCTATCAGCATAGCAGATAATGTCCAAGCGGAAGCACAGAAGCTAAGTCCAGAGACCTAACCTGAAACAACTCGGTCTGACCCGAGCGAAAAACACTCGGGTCTGGCTAGCTAAACAATCAGTAATAACTGAGATATATAATAACGCGGTACATAAATAAATCAATACTTTTCCTAAGAGAAGAGTATTTTGGACCACAGGAATATAATGACGAACCCTAATCATCAATCAACAGTAAAAATCTCCAAAGAGAATATCAGCACCAAAGTGTTGAATAAATAAAATCGCCTCATATCATCGGCGTAGCCAAACCTATAAAAAGTTGCCCATAGGCAATAATCCCAAGAGTGACCAGAGTCTGTAATCAATGCCCAAGCAAAGATCATGCTCCAAAGAGCAATGGGGATATACGGAAAAGTCAATGAAATCAAACACTGAAAAGCAGTGTCCAGAGACACTGTGAACCCACAAGGTAATCGCACTTACATCATATGGTTCCATAGAACCAACACCGAATAGCGGTACTCGAATGGATATAAAAATCATCAGATAATACAAGTATAGCACGTGCACCGACCGGAGTCGTTATTGCCAAGTACTGTATAGTTGTGATCGATCACTCGCATAGATGCGGAACGCGCGAGATGGCGAGATCCTTCCCAGAAGGATAAAGGCCCAGAGGCACATGCCTAAAAAGAAACTGCTCCATAGAGCAGGTGTCCAGAGACGGTTTCCCAAAGGCGTGGTGACCCAGAGGTCCAGTACTGGCTGCCCAGAGGCTAATGTGTCACAAACTTCTTGGAGAGGAACCCGTAAAGTGTTAACAATGAGTCCCATACCCCACATTCGCACTAAACGGTTTACTAACCAATAGCAAGCTCACACTCCAAACAATAAAAAGTCCACCTCGTATCATCGGTAAACTAGACCCAAAGGTCAAAACGATCAATCGAATAGGTCGGGGATTAACCGGAAAGAAAATACACACGGTTCCATAGGCCGGAGATTTCCTAACCGTTTAAGCACCTTTCCACTTCGCTCGACGTGCTAAAAAGTGAGTGTGATATTTTTATTATAGAAAATAATGGTTCGAAACGGATTTATAATTGATTTTGAGAACACTTTAAAACGGCTTTTGAAAATTCTCCTATTATGGAGTAAATAGTTTACTAATTAAAAATAATATTATATAATAATTTCGAAAGCCATTTCGGAGCGAAAAATCCTTTTAAAACCTTTTTATAAGGCCCGTGTACAAAATCCAGAGACAAATCTCAAAGAAATCGATAAAACTAGAAAATCACTGAAAATATTCTAAGTGTTGGAAAATAGTCCAAAATTGACGCGAACCATAGTTCGGAAAATTATTCGGACTAGCAGACTAAATCTAAATGGCATGAAAATTGGTAGGAACGTAGTTCGACATTCCTACTTCAGAACGCAAAAAGAATTACTCGATTCCGACTTGAATCGAAGGCGTAGCGACGTTCCAAAGTCGGACACAGAAACATGAAATGCACTGTTTTGCACAGCGATCTGGGTTCAACTCTGACAGGAAATTCGAAGGGTCTAATTAACTCAGATGATGACCAAACTTTCTAGATATGGAGTTCATAACTCCATCTTTCCAACGAGACCAAAATCGTCAAATTCCGACTAGCGGCTCAAAAGTTATGACCAAAATAGTTTCAGTTTCATCCACAGAGCTAATATGTGTATCGCTCTCGGGAAGATTGTAGAAAAATCAATTTTCGACCTAGTTAGACTCAAAATTAGAGAAAACTCACTGAACAAAAATTGTAGCATAGGTTTTAAGCTTTTTAGGACATCCAAAATTATCTAATTCGGATCAAAAATGAGAGATATACATGCAATACAATATCAGATTGAAACTCAAGATAACTTGTTAAAGACAGAATTGGTCTTATGTCTTTGAACGCATTTCTGGTCATCTAAATTGCAAAACTACAGAAAACTCACTGAACAAAAATTGTAGCATTTGTTTTAACCTTTCCGGAACATCCAAAATTATCTAATTTGGATCAAAAACGAGAGAGATACATGCAAAACAATATCAGATTGAAACTCAAGATAACTTGTTAAAGACAGAATTGGTCTTCTGTCTTTGAATGCATTTCAGGTCATCTAAATGGCAAAATTACAGATAACTCACTGAACAAAAAGTGTTCCTTATTGAATCTAGTTTGCAGCAAAAAAACCTGACAAAAAACGGATGATAAATGAAGAAGTTATGCCTAATTTTGTTTCAGCTATAATTCCAAAACGAAAATTATAGAAGCATCAATTAAAAAAAGGATTTAGCTAGCAATTTTACCTTAACCAATATAGCAAGCAACTTGTGTGCACACCCAAAATGAAAGCAAAGAGGATCAAAGAGCTATGATTCGCATGTTACATAATAAAACATGTGTTACTAAATGATTACTGAAATCAAAAGATGATTAAATACATATTAGAAGAGGTTTTTAGCAATATACCTCTCACAAAAGCAACAAAGACTACTATAGCATCAACCCAAGTTAGCAAAAGATGATTAGGAGGCTATAAGATTAAAAAAAACACATAAAACATGTGTTACCAATTAAATTTCAGAAATTAAAGAGATATAAAAATGGATTTGAGGTGGGTATTTGCATTACCTTTGCATAGAATGACTTGCATAAGCTAAAACTAGAAGGAGATGAAGATAGAGTCCATTTTTGTTATGAAAGCTTTAGAAAATAATTAGGGTTTTGATTAGGGATGAATGAATGAGGTTATGAGAGTTTGAGATAATTTATAGAGGAGGTTTAGGGTGGGTTATTGGGTTAGGTTTAGTAACCCAATAAGAAGAGAGTTATTTACATGTTTCCAAAAATTAGTCTAAGTGTTCATATATGTTTATAAAACTCATTTTTTTCTTACCCAACCCCGTTTTAAAACTTCTCTTAAAATATTTAACTTTCCAAAAATAACATTTTATCCTCATTTTAAATCCCATATTTCCCATTTAATTAAAATAGCCTTTTTCAAATAAATTTTGTTATGCTTCATTAAAATAAATAAAAATCCTAACTTTTATTTATTAATTGGTAATGAAAATCCCGGGTTGTTACAGACTCTCCCCTTAAGAAAATTGCGTCCCCGCAATTCCTTAAGATAGATGTCGTCTATAACGTCAAATCCACAAAAGAAGTGATAGAGATAAAATAGAGAATTCTCACCCGCAGAAGAAGATGGGAGAAAGCCAAGATAAGAGCGTTCGATAGATTCTCTGGTCTCCCAAGTGGAGTCCTTAGGATTCGGTGACCATTGAATCTTTACAAGCAGGTCCTTTTTGTTGCGAAGGCGTCTAACCTTCGAATCAAGCACACGAAGAGGTTACTGCTCCAAAGATAAATCAGGTAAGATCTCTAAATCAGGCACAGCACGCGACTCAATGATAGAATCAGGATCGTGGACACACATGCGAAGCTGGGAAACATGGAACACGTCGTGTATTCCAAAGAAGTGAGCAGGTAGAGCTACACGATAAGCAACAGGGCCGATGCGTTCCGTAATAGGAAATGGTTCGACATAGCGAGGAGCCAACTTCCCTGTAGAGGTGAAAAGCACAACCCGCTTTATGGGAGATATCCGAATAAAGACATGATCGCCAATGGAGAACTCAAGAGGCTTCCTATGGTTGTCCGTGTAGGATTTCTAACGGTTCTGCGCCTCTTTCATTCTTTGACGAATAAGAATAATCTTCTCAGAAGATTCCCGAACTGAATCTGGACCAAGAAGGAGCTTCTCGCCAGATTCTAACCAACACGAAGGAGAACGACATGGCCTTCCGTAGAGAGCCTCGAAAGGTGCCATGCCAATACAAGACTAAAAGCTGTTGTTGTAGGAGAACTCTACAAGCGGTAAGTGATCCTCCCAACTACCTCCGAAATCCAGAATACAACAGCGCAAAAGATCCTCTAAAACACGATTCACCCTCTCCGTCTGACCGTTAGTCTGAGGATGATAAGCAGTCGAGAAATTCAGCTTTGAGCCCAAAGCTGACTGTAGGCACTTCCAGAAGTGACTAGTAAAGATAGTGTCTCGATCACAGATGATAGAGCTAGGAATGCCATGAAGTCGAACGACTTCCTTCACATATAGCTTGGCAAGCTGAGGAGCAGTCCGAGTGGACTTAATAGGAATGAAATGAGCTGATTTGGTCGAGCAATCGACGATGACCCAAATAGAAGTATGGCCTGACCTCGATCGAGGCAGACCGTCAATAAAATCCATGGATATTTGATTCCATTTCCATAATGGAATCTCTAGCGGCTGAAGAAGACCAGATGGATGCTGATGCTCAGCTTTGATCTGTTGACAAGTCATGCAACGGCTTACATAACTTGCAACATCACTCTTCATACCCTCCCAATAAAATAGGCGACACATGTCGGCATACATCTTACTCGACCCGGGATGTATAGTGTACTTAGTGCGATGACACTCGTCCAGAATGTCACGCCTAAGTGATAAATCAGATGGTAACAAAATACGGTTCTTCCTGCGAAGACACCGATGAGAATCAATAGAATAATCCGACAATGTCTCATCACTGGATCCCGACTCAAGGAGATGAATATATCGCAACAAGTCTGGATCCTGCCGTTGAGCTTGGGCAATGCGATCCAATAGAATAGGTCGAGCTTCCAAGCTGAATAACAATATCTGAGGAACAGAAGACGGAGCTCGATTTCGAATATCACACATAGAAAGAGTCTCAAGAATATCCCACTCGGCTATCATCATAGAAACTACCGTCGAGTGTTTGCGACTGAGTGCAACAGCCACACGATTACCCTTGCCAGGGGTATACTGAATGTCTAAGTCATATGAGGAGAGAAACTCAAGCCATCGCTGCTGCCTCATATTGAGATCCTTCTGACTAAATAAATACTTCAGCGACTTGTGATCGGTGTAAAGAGTGAAGCGTTCGCCTAATAGAAAGTGACGCCACGTCTTCGAAGCAAAGACGATAGCTGCCAACTCAAGATCATTAGTCGGATAGCGAACCTCATTCGGACGTAGCTGCCTAGAAGCATAAGCAACTACCCGATCCTTCTGCATAAGCACATCACCGAGGCCGCTACCACAAGCGTCGGTGTAAACAACAAGATCCTGGTTACTCTCAGGAACCACAAGGATAGGAGCATGAGTGAGAAGTTCCTTCAATCGCTGGAAAGAAACTTCACACTTATCAGACCAAATAAAGCGAACCCCCTTACGAGTCAGAGTCGTGAGGGGAAGTGCAACACGAGAGAAATCCTTGATAAATCGACGGTAATAACCCGCCAGACCAAGGAAGCTGCGAATATCATGGACGTTCTCAGGTTGCTTCCAATTCTGAATAGCTTCGATCTTTGCAGGATCGATAGAAATACCCTCAGATGATACAATATGGCCCAAGAACTTGACCTTGCTCTCCCAGAAATGGCACTTGGAGAGCTTGGCCTTAAGCTGATGCTGACGAAGAGTATCCAAGACGATCCGCAAATGATGAGCATGTTCTGCCTCGGATCTAGAATAAATAAGAATATCGTCGATGAAAACCAGAACGAATCTATCGATGTATTCCCGAAATACTCGATTCATAAGATCGACGAAGAAAGCCGGTGCGTTCGTCAAGCCGAACGGCATGACCAACCACTCAAAAGAACCATAACGAGTGCGAAATGCTGTAAGAGGAATGCTGTCTTCCGCGACTCATAACTGATGGAATCCGGTGGCAAGGTCAAGCTGAGAGAAGACCTTCGCACCGCTCAATTGGTCAAACATGTCGTCTATCCGAGGAAGTGGGTAGCGATTTCTGATGGTCAGCTCATTGAGCTTGCGATAGTCAATGCAAAGCCTAAGAGAGCCATCAGCCTTCTTAACGAAGACCACAGCAGCACCCCATGGCGAAGAACCGGAACGATTGAACTGCTTCGCTTCAAGCTTAACTAACTGCTTCCTGAGTTCCTCATTCTCTTTAGTAGACATTCTTTTAGGAGGACGCCCAACTGGATGAGAGCCTGGAATGAGATCGATGCGGAACTCAGTAGCTCGCTTTGGCGGCAGTCCGGATACTGGCTCGAATACGTCGGGGAAATCCCGAACAATAGGAATACGAGATAAGTTCAAATCCTCATCTCGTGAATCAAGAGAGAATAAAGTAACATCAGAAAGCCCAATATCTTGAAGAACAATAGCTAATGGAGAGGATGAGTCAGGGTGATGAATGAATAATATCCGCTCCGAACAAATAGTTTTGGCGTCGTGCTGAACGAGCCAATCCAAGCCAAGAATCATATCAAAGCCCAAATACTCCATAACATGCAGATTCGCACGGAAAGAAAATCCACAAAGATCAATATCTATATCCTCACAAAGCAAGCTAAGGGTCGTGGATCCGCCGATGGAATTGACAATCCTTAGTGAAGAAACCAAACAGGTAACATCTAAGGATAATGCATCTACTAGCTCCTTTGATACGAATGAGTGAGAGGCACCCGTATCAAAAAGAACTCTAATAGATCTACCATGAAATAAAATAGAGCCTTCCAGAACCGAAGGATGTGTACCTTTAGGCTAAGCAGAAGTGGTAGGAGCCTTGGCAGCATTAAGCCTGCCAGGCTTGGCACTAGCTGGAGCAATAGGACAAGCGGAGATCCTGTGTCCCTCCTTCTTGCAGAAGGTGAAATAGAGAGGTTTGGGACACTCTCGAACATATGATCGGTAGATTTAGTTAAGCACGATTCAAAGATAGATAATTCATTAAGGAATATTACGGAATATAATAGATTCCTACACATATTCCTAACTTATTTATCTAAAGGTGGATATGTTCAATTTGGATCGTATTATAACGTATTGTACTACGTGTCTGTTCTGTGTTTGTTATGCTTAATTCTGATCCTTGGCTCTGATACCAAGCTGTAATGCCCCACTCTGAGACCCACTATAACAAAGAGTATTACGGGAGTAATACTGTCTGTTAAAGCGGAGAATAGAGTATAGTGGAAGCGACCATTTGTAATCAAGCTATAACTATCTACTGATTACGTCGAAAGGGTGGTATCTATTTTTTTTCAAGTGGTTCGACATATTCAATAAATATTTATAATGAAATTACAATGGCTAAAGATCTATCAGAATAAGCATAGTAATAAAATGATAAAACATCACAGAACAGAATCACATAACAGATATAAAATCCCAGGACAATACATCGTCAATACAGATCCAAATATCATAAGTGGGTACAAAGCCTGTGAAATCCCGAAAATTTGGGGCAATAACAATTTAATAATTTGTTTAAATAATTAAATTGATTGATAATTTTTGATAATAAAATTTGAATTGGTTTAATAATCTGATTAAATGAATATTTAATTAGTGAATTTTATCTTTTTAAAACTAATAAAATGATTTCTAGTTATAATATATACACACACCTGTGACGACCCGACTTCCATAGCCTAGAAAGTCGCATCGACAATAAGAAAGAAAGGGATAGAAAAGATAAAAGAAGAGAAGAGAAAAGAAACAACATCAGAATCTCACACAGCGGAACGAATAAATTATATTAATAACAAAAGTATTACATAATATACAACACTTATCAGAGTTACACAACATATACATCACATACTAGACAGTTATAAACATCTGTCTAGACATTACAACTCAAATACAATACAAGACTCTATCACAGAGATCAACACAGCGGAAAACTATATCTACGAACGCCGAAGCCTCCTGCTCCATTGCTCCTCCACAATTCGTCAAAGCTAAACCTGAATCCCTTGGCTACTCGTAAAAATTTGAGTACCCAAGAGTTTATCACTGCTCACACATGTGAGTCAAAAATATGTACATATCAAAGTCTGAATAATAACAGAGTAGCGGAATAGCGGACAAATAAAAGCGCTATCTATCAGCATAGCAGATAATGTCCAAGCGGAAGCATAGAAGCTAAGTCCAGAGACCTAACCTGAAACAACTCGGTCTGACCCGAGCGAAAAACACTCGGGTCTGGCTAGCTAAACAATCAGCAATAACTGAGATATATAATAACGCGGTACATAAATTAAGCAGTACTTTTCCTAAGAGAAGAGTATTTTGGACCACATGAATATAATGACGGTCCCTAATCATCAATCAACAGTAAAAATCTCCAAAGAGAATATCAGCACCAAAGTGTTGAATAAATAAAATCGCCTCATATCATCGGCGTAGCCAAAGCTATAAAAAGTTGCCCATAGGCAATAATCCCAAGAGTGACCAGAGTCTGTAATCAATGCCCAAGCAAAGATCGATGCTCCAAAGAGCAATGGGGATATACTGAAAAGTCAATGAAATCAAACACTGAAAAGCAGTGTCCAGAGACACTGTGAATCCACAAGGTAATCGCACTTACATCATATGTTTCCATAGAACCAACACCGAATGGCGGTACTCGAATGGATATAAAAATCATCAGATAATACAAGTATAGCATGTGCACCGACCGGAGTCGTTATTGCCAAGTACTGTAGAGTTGTGATCGACCACTCGCATAGATGCGGAACGCGCGAGACGGCGAGATCCTTCCCAGAAGGATAAAGGTCCAGAGGCACATGCTGAAAAAGGAACTGCTCCATAGAGCAGGTGTCCAGAGACGGTTGCCCAGAGGCGTGGTGACCCAGAGGTCCAGTACTGGCTGCCCAGAGGCTAATGTGTCACAAACTTCTTGGAGATGAACCCGTAAAGTGTTAACAATGAGTCCCATACCCCACGTTCGCACTAAACGGTTTACTAACCAATAGCAAGCTCGCACTCCAAACAATAAAAAGTCCACCTCATATCATCGGTAAACTAGACCCAAAGATCAAAACGATCAATCGAATAGGTCGGGGATTAACCGGAAAGAAAATACACACGGTTCCATAGGCCGGAGATTTCCTAACCGTTTAAGCACCTTTCCACTTCACTCGACGTGCTAAAAAGTGAGTGTGAGATTTTTATTATAGAAAATAATTGTTCGAAACGGATTTATAATTGATTTTGAGAACACTTTAAAACGGCTTTTGAAAACTCTCCTATTATGGAGTAAATAGTTTACTATTTAAAAATAATATGATATAAAAATTTCGAAAGCCATTTCGGAGCGAAAAATCCTTTTAAAACCTTTTTATAAGGCCCGTGTACAAAATCCAAAGACAAATCTCAAAGAAATCGATAAAACCAGAAAATCACTGAAAATATTCTAAGTGTTGGAAAATAGTCCAAACCTGACGCGAACCCAAGTTCGGAAAATTATTCGGACCAGCAGACTGAATCCGAATGGCATGAAAATAGGTAGGAACGTAGTCTGACATTCCTACTTCAGAACGCAAAAAGAATTACTCGATTCCGACTTGAAACGAAGGCGTAGCGACGTTCCAAAGTCGGACACAGAAACATAAAATGCACTGTTTTGCACAGCGATCTGGGTTCAACTCTGACAGGAAATTCGAAGGGTCTAATGAACTCAGATGATGACTAAGCTTTCCAGATATGGAGTTCATAACTCCATCTTTCCAACGAGACCAAAATCGTCAAATTCCGACTAGCGGCTCAAAAGTTATGACCAAAATAGTTTCAGTTTCATCCACATAGCTAATATGTGTATCGCTCTCGGGAAGATTGTAGAAAAATCAATTTTCGACCTAGTTAGACTCAAAAGTACAGAAAACTCACTGAACAAAAATTGTAGCATAGGTTTTAAGCTTTCTGGAACATCCAAAATTATCTAATTCGGATCAAAAACGAGAGAGATACATGCAAAACAATATCAGATTGAAACTCAAGATAACTTGTTAAAGACAGAATTGGTTATCTGTCTTTGAACGCATTTCAGGTCATCTAAATTGCAAAATTATAGAAAACTCACTGAACAAAAATTGTAGCATATGTTTTAACCTTTCCGGAACATCTAAAATTATCTAATTCGGATCAAAAATGAGAGAGATAAATGCAAAACAATATCAGATTGAAACTCAAGATAACTTGTTAAAGACAGAATTGGTCTTCTGTATTTGAATGCATTTCAGGTCATCTAAATGGAAAAATTACATAAAACTCACTGAACAAAATGTGTTCCTTATTGAATCTAGTTTGCAGCAAAAAAACTTGACCAAAAACGGATGAGAAGTGAAGAAGTTATGCCTAATTTTGTTTCAGCTACAATTCCAAAACGAAAATTATAGAAGCATCAAGTAAAAAAAGGATTTATTTAGCCATTTTACCTTAACCAATATAGCAAGCAACTTGTGTGCACACCCAAAATGAAAGCAAAGAGGATCAAAGAGCTATGATTCACATGTTATATAATAAAACATGTGTTACTAAATGATTACTGAAATCAAAATATGATTAAACACATATTAGAAGAGGTTTTTAGCAATATATCTCTCACAAAAGCAACAAAGACTACTATAGCATCAACCCAAGTTAGCAAAAGATGATTAGGAGGCTATAAGATCAAAAAAACACATAAAACATGTCTTATCAATTAAATTTCAGAAATTAGAGAGATATAAAAATGGATTTGAGGTGGGTATTTGCATTACCTTTGCATAGAATGACTTGCATAAGCTAAAACTAGAAGGAGATGAAGATAGAGGTCATTTTTGTTATGAAAGCTTTAGGAAATGATTAGGGTTTTGATTAGGGATGTATGAATGAGGTTATTTGAGTTTGAGATAATTTATAGAGGAGGTTTAGGGTGGGTTATTGGGTTAGGTTTAGTAACCCAATAAGAAGAGAGTTATTTACATGTTTCCAAAAATTAGTCTAAGTGTTCATATATGTTTATAAAACTCATTTTTTTCTTATCCAAACCCATTTTAAAACTTCTCTTAAAATATTTAACTTTCCAAAAATAACATTTTATCCTCATTTTAAATCACATATTTCCCATTTAATTAAAATATCCTTTTTCAAATAAATTTTGTTATTCCAAATCCTTTTATGCTTCATTAAAATAAATAAAAATCCTAACTTTTATTTATTAATTGGTAATGCAAATCCCGGGTTGTTACAAAAACCATGAGCTTTGTTTGATAAGGATTGCAATACCATTAATTATTAATGTATGGCTGCTTATTCGTTGCCCATGTTGGAATTTCGAGGACGAAATATTCTAAGTGGAGGAGAATGTAATGATCCGGAATTTCAAACACTTCGTATTTAAATGTCTGAATTATTAAATATTTGAATCTTAGATTAAATGTTATTAAAATGATTTAATAAGCTCTTTAACCCCTTTTAAATCATTACTAATTATGGGAAATTTATTTTGGAAAAATGTTTAAAAAATATATTCTTCGAAGAGAAATCAATAATTTAACCGAAAATCAGTTTATCGTAAATAGCTTTTCGATCGATATAAGTTGTTACAATTCTTTTGCTCTTAACTAATGATCAATTAAAACAATAGCAACTAATTAACATGCTCTCCTCTTTACAAATCTTGGAATGTTCTAGAAAGTACTAATAGGATAAGAGATATTAATATGGTTAGGATTAATTAGTAAAATGTATAAAGGAGAAGTGACATAAAGTTGTCATGAGAAGATGTAACTAATGTTATTAGGGTTGTGAGGGGGTTTTGGTCACTCTCCATTCACATGCCTAAGCCTATATAAAAAGGGGTAACCTGTAGGAATAAATCGCAAAAAACTACAAAGCTTGAGTTGTAACAATCAATGGATTTTCTTCTCTTCATCTCTTATGTTCTAAAAAGAAATAGTTGCAAATCATCGCCAAATCACTTCAAACTTTTCCAAAAGGCTTAGTATGATATTATAAAACCTTCTACCATGTTAGAAGTTGAAAATTTGGAGCCAAACTCTCGAAGGAGCCATAGGCCATGAGCACTCTATGAGGAATGGAGGAGATTGAACAAGGTGGAAGCAAGGAGGAGGAGGAATGGTGGTTACAAGGATGGGTCTTGGCTTGGGTTCTTGGGGTTTATTGTTTGAGTAGTTAAAGTTAAGTTAACACCTTACTTTAAATGCAAAATATAATGCATAAATGTTAGTATTTGACTGTGCTAATGTTGTTTGAATTGTTGTTTACTTATGTTGAAAACAATGGTTGTAACTTCTTCATTTAAAAGCAAGTGACATATGTGATCCATGTACATGGGCTTAAAACAAACTTGGAATGAACATATATGACATGTGACTTGATCTTGAACAAAGCACATAGGTTATAGATAGACTTTGGTTTAGTTTTGACTCAGATTTAGAAGCGCATTTATAGCAATAGTCGTTATAGAAGCAGTTTGGATTTGCCTTGTTTTTGGCAATTGTTATGGAACTTTGTAGAGAGATCCTTAGGGGTTTCTCTCCATATTTATAATTTTTATATATATGATTTTTTCTATTAAAATATCTTATAGTGAAAAGTACAGTAACATCTCGAAAATAGCCAAAACATCACTAGTGCAAAACTGCCCCGTTTACACTTGATTTTTGGACTTCAAACGTTGAAAAGATATTTAGATTTAAGTATTTTGTTTCATTCTTTTTATAAAGGGTTACAAACTAATTTTAGAGTATTTTAAAAATGGTTTGCGGTACTTGTGAATTTATAAAAATTAGTTGTGTATTTTCAAAGAAGAGGTATGTTTTTAACATGTCGTTTTTAAGTTTCAAATGATTTTTCAAATTTGATAGTTTCAAGTGATATTTAATGGAATATTTTACAACATATTTTAAGTATTTTGGATTATAAATATCTCATATAACTATCTTGGAAAATATCCCATATAAATATCTTGGTTTAGATTATAAAACAAAAGGTTAGAAAGGGGTTAGTAATTGCTTAATAGTCAAATGGTTAAAAAAATAATTACTCATTAGAAAAGTAATTAACTATGCTTAAGACTAATAATCCGACGAAGTAATATTATCTATTTGTGAGAGTTAAGATTGAAGCTGAGTAGGGATGGAGTAATAAAACTCTAACCAACCGGTCTTCCCTCTTAAATGAGGAATAAGTAAGTGGAATATGTCGGAAATGTGTTAATCATGTTGATTTCTTATTGTTTATGGAAATCATTAATACTTCACTCTTGGGTGAGAAATAGTGAAGTTGGAATGTCAGAAATAAGTTAAGCATACAAATTGTGATTTGTATAAGAAATTGTCTTCAAAACTTGATAATTAACTAGCCCTTGCTGAAATTGACTGAATACGAACTTAGATCTTTAAAACAAAAGTTTTTAAAGATAGTAACAAATTGAAAAATGGTTTGTTGTGGCGATGTGTTAATCACATTCGTCTTGAACCCTTTTTGATTGTACGTAAGAATGTAAATAGATCTTTAAAAAATGATTTAAATATAAGCAAATGCAAAATGGTTTTGGGTTTATAGTGCTAATATTTAGGTAACATCCCTGTTAAACCTTTTGAATGGATCTATGAAAGCACTTAGATCCTTAAAATGGATATTTGTAGGAAATAATTAATGGAATCTTTTGGAAAAAAAGATAGAAAAGTAGAAGTTTATTAGATAAAGAAAGTTTATTAGTAAAAGAGTTTTAATTAATAAAAAGGATGAACTAAATGGAAGCGATTAGGAGTTGCTTAAGTAACTTAATCATGCTTTGTGTAGCTTGATTGTGTTTTGGATGATGATAGTGTTCTATATGTTTATTCCTTTATGGAAAGTAAACAAAACTTGGTTTCCATTTAGAAACATCAAGCTTATACCAGATAGTCGATTAGTTGACTGTCGAATTGAAATAAAATTGACTTAGGGAATTATAGAAATGCTTTACGATTTCCTATCTATGAGAACCCCCAAGGAGGAGCATTAGTATGAAACGTCACTAGCTTTGCTTACTTTTGAGAGAACCAAAATTGAGTTAACTAGAAAATTCATCGATTGGTTTTGAAGAGACTAAGATCGATAAGTGCTTTACTTATCGAATACCACTTCAAAACTAGTATACAAGTTCTATGTTTTGGAAGCGATTATGAAGTGGAATGTTGTAGAGTTAAATTATCAATCCTAAGGTTAAAGTCCAAGGGAGAGTTTACGTTAACATTTCCAACAATGTTATCGCGTAGGACTGTCTATCTTGAGGAGTACTCCAAGAAAGAGGATAGCGTTAGCATTCGTCAAATACTAATGCGAGGAACCTATGTCAGGCTCGAGATCTGTTCATGATGCTCAAATCCATGTAGCGATTCGTCATCTATTCGAGATGAAGGAATCCATTGAGAGATTTTGTTCTGTTCGACTGAGGAAGACTCATGTAAAAGATGCCAAATGCGGACTCGACATCGAAAATGGCTAAAGATAGGATATGATGCAAATTTGGGGTTTGGCTAACCCATGACAGGGTATTACCAACTCCATATCTAGAGTACGCTTATCGATGTTGCTCGCGGGAGTTGATGGTATTTGGTTCTATGCGGTTCATGTAAATGTTTGGGGATGGGCCTTTGTGTTTACTTTATGGTATATATTTTATCTAGAGATATACGACCATCGGAAAATAATTTTTGATCCTTGTAAGGGTTCAAATTCGGCTTCCCCAAAGTGATCTTCGTGGAAAATCCATTATGCGAACGTTCCTTATCGATTTTGGTTGTACCTCTATTATGATGGAATGTAATCAATGTAATCGTTTCCGCTATGATTAATATTTATTTTATACCTTATACATTATTATAATATTACTGAATTCTCAATAAACGGTTTGGTTATCGTAAGGTGAAAGCATGTCTGTATTTATGTGTAGCATTTTCTTATGAGATACCTTTATTTTAAAAGGTTTACATAATTTTAAAAATTCATTTGATTTATGTTTCTCACGTTGTTTACCAGACTGATCCCGGTGTTATTTTCCTATAATACTCTGGTTAGCCCCATGTCTGTTTGTAGATTTAGCCATGGATGATTTCCTACCATGGTATTTATTTCAGCTACATTGTTTTGTGTGTGTATATTAGTATTTGTAAGCATAGGTTTTTATAACTGTCAAGGTTGATCGTACCTTTGAAAAACTTTGTATCTTAGAATGACAGTTTATACCGTCTTTTAATATTATATATGATCGTTCCATTATGAGATTCTGATATTATGTTCTCTTCTTTCTTATTATATTTATTTTTCTTTTTATTTTACCATAACAATTCGTCTTTCAGCACTTGAGTGCTCAGCATATGAATATCGTAGATGTATTAGTATCGACATTCGAGGGTCGAAAAGACGAGTCGTTACATAGTACGTGATGAAAGTGATGGGTAGCTTTGTAAATAATAACCAATATTCCACCTAAAAATATATGCGAGATAAAGATTGTTTGTGCATTGCCCAATTTTCTTTTTCAAATGATTCTCAACTAACTATAACAGTTAATCATGGATTTTGTAAACAATCTCCAAATCCATACTAAGATTGAAGAGAGACCGGTTCAATATATACATCATCTCTAACCAACACAAACTATGAGTGTAATTTGCATTTTACATGGAAAACCAGTTTAGGGTAGTAATTGTTGATCTTAGTAAAATGTTTATTGATATTGGATTCATATTAGGTGGTGTGTATAGAAGAAACTATAATATGTAATGGTTTCTTCATTGAACCAAAGCAAAGACACCCGTCATATGCAACTGATATAGTAGACAATTATGGGTGAATATGTGAATAAGAGGTATAGACTTCATGCTTCATTTATTTTTTCTTTAGAAGCAATCGTTATCTGCCACAACCATACATCTAAATCGTAGGTTTGACGATGATTCCAACTTTTAAACCTATTATATTCCAACTTGCAAAAGTAAAACACTTTTCAAAATAGTTACAATTACTGATTGTATATGAAGAAACAAAGCAATTCCTTTTAATTCGTAAAACCGATGTTTAATTTTCTTAGGAACGAATCAAACTAATACATATGCACAAAATAAAAATATTCACACTTGTTAGATTCAAAACCAAATAAAAATAGTTTTGAAAAACCTCTCATTATATCTGAAAAGAGTTTTATAGGTTCAAGAGGTAATAACATATTTTAATATGATCCTTTTTTAATTACGTTATGCCATGCAATTTAATTTATGCAACAGATATCGTCTTCTGTCTCCAGATCCAACATTATTTTGGGTGACCATGGTGACTTGTATAGCAGTATTGATCTCCATCAACATGACGAGTTTAAGTTATTTAATCCTTGATTCATGGACAACACATGAAACATTCAGCATGACACATTTTGCATCAACCAGTAAGTTTGTCGAATCTGATGTTTCTTTAACAAATGTTCTTCATATCTAGTGTTGCTTTAACTAATGTCTCCAATCAAGGTTAATTTGCAACTAAAGAATAAGCTTAATTTTTGTAGTTTCACATAAGACCTTTTATTTTGTTCGCAACTGTGTGATACTTTTCGTATTAGAGAAAATGAGACGACCCACCTTTCTGATCCCAGGGAACGACACTTGATACATCCTCGGTATTCGTGTGCCATTGCCTAAGCATCCGAAAGATAAGTTGGCTTGGAGTAAAATAAAGAACAGAACCAGACAGAATAGATAAACCTCACAACAGAATGGTTACATATAATATAAAATGATATAGCACAAAAGGTTACTCTTTATAAGGAGTCAACAGAGTTATAAAAAATACTACATTTAACAAATTTGCAGCTATACATTCTAACTTTACATTTTTAAGATACAAAATACACCTACATAATCATACAGCAAAAATAAATAACTAGATAACTAAGGAGACACCTGCTTGATCACCATCTTTAAAGAGCTCCAAAGAAAACCTGATATTCTCGGACTACCCAAATATAATTGAGTACCTGAGGGTTTAGGGAAAATAAACAACTCAGGTTAGACAAAATGTTGGGTATGAGTAAAACTATGAAACAATTGGGGTGTATTTAAACAATAATACGTGTGACCTCGCCGCTAACGTGGAACGGGTTTTCTCTTACATAAACAACAACCAAACATAACAAAAATGGAAATGAACAATAGGGAACAAATCAAATAATAGACGATGGGATCTTTCTCACTAGGAAAATATTTATAGAGCAATTATATTCCAATTCTATATTACATCGTTCACTATAGCTGCATGCTACAATGTTCAAGAAATATTTATTTTGAAAATGCGATCAGTTATTGAAAATAAAAAGATTTATATCTTGGCATATGATATGTAATAAGTGTTCCAATTTTTACAACAAGTAAAACATTCAGACTTGGAAGAATGGAAAAAGTGTGAATGAAATTCCAAACTGGATAGAATGGATAAAACCAGACAATAATCCAAACTCGATAGAATGGACTAAATAAGATAATTATCCGAACTCGATCAAATGGACAAAACCAATAATTGAACACCACGAAGAGTGGTTGACTCTTCTCATTGTAATTAAAGAAAACAAATTCAAAGGTTCGAGTCAAATAAGAAATGGAAATTTTCCAACAAATGACTAGGAGGGTGCTTCCCCCTTACCGAAGGTATACCTCTAGAAATATACTTGAGAACTCCGATGGCTCTCGAAAACGTCCAAGCCGGACCCCACCAACGGTTACTGAGAACCCGAGTATTTCATATCTCAATGCGCAAAAACCGATTCCAATCTAGAATGGATGTGAAAATTATGTGAAAATACCCACATAACTTGGCTTCCACTCGCTCTTTGAGTTTAGTCATTTCCAACAAAGGATAATAAAGCTCAAGTGAGCAACACATCATCTTAGAAGGACGAAATACAAAGAAGGCTGAGGTAACCAATTGTTGGAAAACCAACTATTGAGGATATAAAACGATCATATATGGAAATCAAGTCTTATGTACATGTCACCACTCATCGAATTTCAATTTGTACTATTTATTAGTTAACAATAATACCAAAAAAGTCAAAATAGTGTTAACTCAAAGTCATGTCTCGCGATTATTATTAACTTCGAAATAGTGACGAGTCTACTTCTTCGACGTTTAGTGCTAAGTATACAAATAAATCGTTCCCATATAAGTGAATCGCTTTACGGGAATTAATTCATTTCCATAAACGAATCAAACCTTTTCTTTTAAAAACCTGAATTCGTGCTTGACCTCACATTACATGCATTAGCTTTAAAAAACTTTGTTTACAGAGTTTACTAACTTCAAAACATTAACTTAAAAAGGATTTAATAACTTAAAACAACCTTATTACATTGATTAATAAACTTAATCACACATTTTATTTTTGAACTTCAAATGTCTTCAAATAATAAAAAGGGTAAACCACATTTAAACCTTACTAATTCAATTAATTAGTAAAATATAATTTATTAAATTAATTAATTAATTAATTACCATTATCTAAATGAATAACAAAGTCAAAACATCCTTTTACTTTGATAAATTAACTTTGAAACTTCATAAATAAAGCTAATTAATTAACTCCAATAACCTTTAACTAGAAAGGGTAAATCACCTTTCAAACATCATTAATTCAATTAATTAATAAATTTAAATATAATTAATTAAATTAAATTAATAAATAATTAATTCTGCTTATTTAAAAATGATTTATTAATTATAAACGTCAATAAAGGAAAGATTAATTAGAGTTAAAAGAAATTGATAAATTTTAAAAATCATTTATTAAAAAGATTTATTAATTTAAAAGCATCGTTAGAAAATCGATTAATTAACTTTAATTCATCACTATTGAATGACTAGTTATCCTGAAACATCATTAAATAAAATGACTAAATTAAATTTAAACATCATTAAATAAAATGATTAATTAATTTAAACAATTATTAACCAGGTAATTAGTTAAATTTAAAACACATCGTTAACTAAGTAATTAGTTAACCTTAATCCTTATTAATTAAGTAATTAACTAAATTTAATAATCATTACTAACATGGTTAATTACTTTTGAAAACATTGTTAATCTAAATCTTACTTAACTTGTAAAACAATTCCAAGAACGAAGATGAAACCAAACGGTTTCGATAAAAAGTGATTTTCCGAAAGTGCCGATATAATGGCTTTCGCTATACGGGCAGTTCGGCAAGCAAACTTATGACATTAGCCATACAACCAAACATGACATAGCAATAGTTTATGCACAACGCAAATTAAATAATGATGATACAACATGTAATAAGTATTTACTAATAATTATATTAACTTTAACTACCAACTTTTCATATAGCTAACCACATGCTACTAACTTTCAAATGCGACAGCTTTTCAAAACATGAAACAAACAAATAACCAACCATCACTTCACATATACAACAAGCATTCATAGACTATTAACATGAACATTAACATAGTATAAACTTGGTTTAGGAAGGTGTATTTTTACTTACCGAAAGCTATCCAAACTCTCGCTAACTTAGGTATGACCTAGCACTTTCATTCCTAAGCAAAAGATGGAGTCTTGGACCCTTAATACACTAGGTAGGCTCGACTTAGAAAGAAGAAGGAAGTGAAACTTGTTTTGGTAAGGTGGAGTGACTTTGGATAATCATCAAACTCTCAAAAATGAACCCGAATATAGGTCATTTTACAACTGGCTTTTGGACTAATTACTCTCGGATTTTGGAAATGTGGTAAAAGTTAAAGTTTTAGAAAATTATTTTCTCTATAATTTAAAAAAATTACATAATTTGGATTAGTTTTGAAGAAGATATGGTCAAAATAAGAAGGACCGTTTACGGACTTGAAATTCTGGGTCCGAAAATGCTCTGTAAACAATTGATATTTTGACATGGATATATTCTAAATTTGAAGAAATGATCAAGATGAAAGTTGTAGCTACTGAAATTTTATATGGTTTGAAAAACTGAAATGATCCATTTGATTAATTTTTGAGAAAGAAACGGCAGAAGTAAAAGAGGTGAAATTGAAGACGTGAAAGGGGTATTTATATGCAAGAGCACAAAAGGAATTACCTAAATGCCCTTATCCTTTACCCTCCACTACCCTCTTGCCACCTCACCTATCCTCCTTTATTTCATGTCCTTGAGCCATCTTCTTGTCCCCATTCCTTTATTTCATGAGAAAACATGTTTAAATATGTTTGATACTTAGTTGCCAAAATGTCAAATCATGTCCTTAAGGCATCTTTTAGTATATACATGTATATACTTAAGTATACATACTATGTATATACCAAAATATCCAAAATAATTTACATTATTAACCATTTAAACATTCTAAAAATATAAACAATACTCACAATATTTCAAACAACTTTTATATGATGAAACGTCGAAAATTTCGGAAACGGTTTCCGGTCACATTTTCAATTTTTCTTCGAACTAGATATTTTGTAAACTAATTTTGAAAACTATTTTATCTTCAATATTTATAATTTAAAATAGTTTTTATTTTAATTATAAAACCCACTATTTGAATATTAAAATTAATTAAATATTCAGAAATCAACGTGGTGAAATTCTGAGTCGTTACACTCTCCCCCCTTAAAAGAATTTTGTCCCCACAATCCTATCCAAGAAATACCTAACACATTAATCAAATGTAACTTATCCAGCAAAAACTAGTATGATATAAATCTATATGCAACCAAATTCAGAGAATACCCTGAAATAAAATACTACACATCCAATCATATTGAAAGGTAAATTTAGAACAAAATGCCTAGGCTCTTATATTCAAAAATTTATTTTAAAATTTCTTCGAAAAGAAATATATTAAAACCAAAACAAAAAATAACTAGGAGGGGATCCTCCTAGTGAAACATGTAAAACTCTAGAATCAAAACAATAAGGAGCATCCAGTGGTATTGTGGTTCCTCCCTGTAACGACCCGGAATTTTGGACCATTCGCATCCATTATAAGTGTATAGGAAGACACTCATGCCGGAGTTGAATTGCTCAAAATACCGCGTTGTTAATTTAAATTTGGAAAAACTGAACATATACAATAAATAAATAATCACAGATCACAGACACAGAGTAATAATTGCAGCGGAAATAAAAGAGATAGTAGTTCATGAAGCTACTATATGAATATATAAAATACATCAGAGTTTACAACAGAAGAGTAATACGATACATCAGAGTTAAACCAGATACAACGGAAGAGTACACGATACATCAGATACAAATCAGAATACATCACTGGAATCATTGAATACTGAAAGCAGAATAGATGGCTGGATCTTCAAGCAAAGCTCCAACTTCAAAGGTGAGTCTCGAATACTGATACACTCAGTCTGACCCGAGCGTAAAGAAAAATACAAAACACTCGAGTCAGGATTAACATTCTTATATTAATAAATCCAACTCAAGTGAAATAGCAATTGAAATACAAGTAACTCTAAGGATGTTTGGAATAACCATCCTTCAAGGATCCGTTAAACTATCTACTAGGTAGTAATGTACGCTAAGTAGATAATGTCTATCAGTAATGTGTAAAGATATCAAAATAGCGTTAAGTCATGGCCCATTCCACCCTTAACACATTTTTATTCCCAAAAGCATATACAAGACCGTAGTTTCCCCAAAACCGGAAGTCACCAGAGGGCAAATCATATACTCAAGGTACAAAACAAATTCGTAGTGGTCGCGCATAAATGGAATACAAGTATGACAAGGCACATGAGGCAATACCCAAGGTAGTGATACTACCGTTCGCCTGATCCGGACTGGTGAGAACGCAACGCCGCAGCGCCCGCAACACCGTGAAACACACTCCCAAAATCAAGGGTGCACCAATCGACAACAAGTATAAATAGTTCGAAGAAGTGTGTCCACTTGAGGTAGCTAATCCTCCATTGGCCCGGCACAGCTCCTGTTTTAGTCATTTCCAATTTGACACAAGTGTCAAGGCTATCCATTATCGTTCACTTTCTTCAGTCAACACGTACATCATTCCAACCACTTCATTCTGGATCAACACTCCGCGTGTAGTTATTAAAGTGGTTTCGATTCAGATAGAGAGTATATCCATTACCGATCCCGGTCTCTTTAATAACTTTCGTAATTTATTTCACCAATTGGTCGTTTGTTTATTTCAAAACCAAATCAATTCCAATTTCAATTCCAATTCGTAAATCAACATTTCATTTGTTTTTCGAAATCAATTTCCATAATTTACGTTTCGAAACTTCCAAATTACCATTTCAAAATCTTATAATACAATTTCAAATTTTATTTAAACGATTCCAATATTGATTCAAGTTTGTATATAAGTTTCATTCCAAATCATTTTATTATAACTTAATTCAAATCAATTTAACTTCATTTATCGATTCCATTTATCATTCAAAACAATTCTATTTAATTTCCAATTCATTAAATCAATTTCCTAAGTTCAACTTCATTAAATCAAAACTTACAATTTTGAATTAAATTAAATTCGTCAAACCAAATTCTTTCAATTACAAGTCTTATATTAATTCCAAAAATATCACATTTTCATTTCTTGTTAAAGAAATTCAATTTCACTTATTTACTTACTTAAATAATTTTCCAAAAACTTACTTAATAAAGAAATTCAATTTCAATTATTTACGAAACAAAATTCACTTATTCAAAAGTTCTATTTTTCTTATTAGAAATCCAATTCAATTTAATCATTAAAAATTTCAATCTTATTTAATTATTAAATAATTCAAAACTTAATTATTAAATAATTTCAAAGTTTAATAATTTCAAACTTAATTATAATTTCAAAACTTAATTATTAAATCATTTCAAAGTTTAATAATTTCAAACTTAATTCAATCATTTCTCAAATTAAACAACATTCTTTCATCAATTACATTGTTAATATCTTTTTAGATTTTTAAATATTAACATTGTCCTTTCATTAAAATTCAAATTTCAACTTCATTTCAAAACCATATTATTTATTCGAATAAAATCTTCATTTTATTTTTAAATCAAATTATTTGACCAATCGGGTTTTATTTAATTCTCTATATCCACGGTCAAAGTTCAATTTGGGTATTTATCATTTCAACCCGATTCCAATTCAATTCAAAATCAAAACATAGCAAAGGGGACTTGCAGTGTGATCACTGGGATGGTGTCAAAGTAAATAAACAAGCAATAACAACAACCAATAACAATACCAATAATCAATTCAAATAATCCCGAAATAACCGTATTAATTCGCATTGTTATTTGTACGAATTAATATAATTACTTCTAGAATCTACACTATCATTTCATGTAGATTAAAGATTATTACATTACGGTTTTCACTTGTCATTCAATTACAATTTCATCCATCATCAATTTAACAACATACATTCAGTGGTTCAAGATGTAATTAAACAAATCCTACGTGTCAATATGTCATTTAATCAAATTATACAAATGGGTCATATTATACAATGTCAATTAATCAAATTTAACATTTATCTATCCTATATCAAGTTCAATTGCATACTATTTATCATTTTAACATTAACAATTTTATGTCCAATATAAACATCAACAATCAACCAATTTCAGCCAAACTGTATTATTATTGCATAAATAATTAACAAATAATGGTGTCAGATGTCACAGGTGAACTGATACAGGCAATAGCATATATAACAGTGTAATTAACTAACAGCAGCATATTTCAATTGTCGTTTCAATTGAAATCAAATTTAATAAATAAAAGAACGTTAATCGTGAGTGAGTGCTCACCTTTCGAGGCTAGAGAAATTTTTGACGATGGAATGAGTTGAGTTGTGAATCCAAACATGAAATTCCAAATCAAAGCTAGATTGGCACAGATTTAGAAGAGCAAAGTTGATAAAAGGGATCGTTGAAAAATTAGAATCGGTTGACATAAATTTTACTAAGTATATATATTGTTTTCACTTTCAAATCAATATTAAATCCCGATACATAATATTCAATAAAAATAAACTTTCTCTATATAATTTTTTTTTTATATTTAGTATCACATTTTAACATCTAACAAAAGTAACCTCTATAGTATACGTAACTAGGCTCAAGTATACAAAACTAGTGTATAAACTTTTACACCCCATTGTATTCGAATCAATGTTTAAAACAAAATAAATGTAAAACACATACCCTAGTTTTATACATACCTAAACAAAAATAGCGAACAGTTTATATACAAAATAGTGATGGTCCAAATAGCGAACAATTTATATGCAACCTATTATACAAATTCAAGCTAACCTATATATATCACTGGTTCCACAAATACATACATAAACAAGATTATATTGCACTTTTAAACAAAACATATAGAATTAACATAACTTATATTTTAACTTAAAATAAAATAAAATAAGTAAATCCCTCAATACTTGCAACCGAAGCAGCACATTATAACCAAATAACAAATATATACCTTCAAATTTTAAAACCCATACTGTTATAACGTTTTGATAGTAGGTGATAGACTAAACTGACAAGCCTTTGTACTATATAAATATATACAAAATAATATATAAAATTGAGCAAACTAACAGACTGGAAAGTTTCGAAATATACACATTTTATATAACTTTCTTTATGAACACTGTAATATATACATAGCTTCACAGATATGCAGACCAACACTTACAAACACTTT
This sequence comes from Allium fistulosum, assembly GCA_030737815.1. Lineage (NCBI taxonomy): Eukaryota > Viridiplantae > Streptophyta > Magnoliopsida > Asparagales > Amaryllidaceae > Allium > Allium fistulosum. The sequence continues at coordinate 862,022,732 of CM060907.1, forward strand.
AGAGCAAAATATATTATTTAATGAGTTAACATATATGCAACAGATTGAAATTTATGTTTAACAACTTTACTTAATACCTAACCTATATTACAATATATATATATACATACTGTATAAAAATACCTCACATATAACACTTAAAATCAGACCTCAAATATACCCACGCTTATCCATATATAAATCCAACAACTCTTTATTGTAAACATACTATTATATATATACTAACCTATATGTAAACACATTTATAAAACAAAAGTGTATATACATATACCTTATATATAAAGTATACGGCAAGAGTGATGGGCAGAGGAGGCCTCAGAGACGTGGCAATGTTTGCATTTTTGGGTTGCCAGCCGAGCTTGGGTGTAGGTGGTGGATGTAGTGGCTGGTCGGTGGGGTGAAGACGGAGCAATGGCGAGCGGCGATGAACGGTTGTGAATCAAGAGACGGTGAAGGCTAGTGGGCGGAGCTTTGGTCGAGGAGAGTTTGGAGGGGAGGCAATGGAAAAATGGGCGAGCGGAGGTGGTTAGGTGGGAGGCGGTGGCTGCTGTTTAGTGGGACCAAGACGGTGGGTGCGTCTTTGCTGGGAAGGGTGAGTGGCGGAGGCTCTCGGCCAGGCAGGGACTGGCGGTGTCACATACCGAAATTTTCGACTTTCGAAAATTCGACATCGATACTCACTTTATCGACTGCCGAGCAATCGAGTGCCGGAAACTCCAATAGTGAGGGTTTTAAGAAAAAGAAAAAGTAGAAGAAGAAGAAGATAGAAGAAAAAGAGAAGAAAGAAAGAAGAACAACAGAACAGCAACAGAAAACAGAACAATATCAGAATCTCACATCGCAGCGGAACAATATAAAATAGATAAATCAGTAATCTTTAAAACAAAGAACTATATCATTTTATACATACATCAATCATCAGAGTCAATATACAACAATGGACAGTTATATAACTTGTCCTCATACAGAATACACAGCGGAATAAATACTATCAGATACAAATACTACGTTTCGTCATCCAGCTTATCTCCAAAGCTCCAGAATATCCTGATAACATAACTCTAGGCTGCCCGTGTGGAAATTGGTGGGCACCCAGAGTTTAGAAGGGAAACAATAAACTCCGAGTCAGTCATGGTGACTGGTGTGAGATCGTAAAACAGTTTAACTTTAAAAAATAAATAGCAGAGAATTTTAAAGTCAATTCGCAATGCTTTTGGAAAATGAAACTACCATAAGACCTCCCACCACACACACAATGCAAACGCAGACTTGGAGGAGATTACTTCTTATGATAGTCAAAAATGCTTACTACGCAAAAATCAAAATTCTTTTTGATATTATTATTAGTGCATAGTGGAAAACATTTCGAAAGTAGAATATAAATCTTAGCCAGCATAGGTACCATTATATTATGCCTGCTATAGCTGCCTCCTGAGGAGACAGGTTATACAATTGAAATCGTAAAGGCTCGTATTGTTTCTTTGGATTTCCAACAAATGGTCAGGCGAAGGAACTTCCTATCCACGATGGGTACGTCCCTGGAATAGACGACCCGAGAACCTAACCGGATCTCTGCCAACACAAGGCCGGGTTACCTCTGCAAAAATAGGTAACTACTGACACGCGTATGCCATCCCCCGATCGTCACCGATCTTCCCGAGGATCCCCGATTCGCAACAAACCACATAGATAATAATAATGCAGTAACCACAGAGGTTAAGTATCTGGGCTCCATACCATGATACCACCTTTATCCAGAAGGAATGACATACACTAAGGGGCGCTACTCCCTAGAACCTTGCCGCATTCGTCCTGTTTCGACCATTTCCGGGGTGTGAGGCTCGACGAAGTCTCGTCCACAAAGCTACGCTTTCTCAAAAAGCCCTGCTTCGGGTCAAACAAAATGATCAACCTATGATCACAAAGATATAAGATCAAACAAATGATCATATCACAAATGATCAAACACTGATCATTTCACAGCAACACTCAGTATGCCACGTTACCAAATTGGGATATATCGCTGATAAATTTCAACTACATAACCTCTGAGCTCGTACGTCTCAGAGAAGGGTGTTAAGCTAAGAGAATAAATTCTCCGCCACCAACAGAAATGTATTTGAAAGAAATCAGCTTTATATCTCAAATTGTAACGTCAGACACACAATCCATACAAGTCTGTTCCGGGATCGAACAGAACCGAAGGCACTTCTCACGAAGCCCTTGCATTTCCGGATAATTTTCTAATCACGTCAGGACTTCCCGTCACTAAGGGTGATAAAACCTCTAAATCGAAGATCAGTCGATGTAGAGTAACTCGACGGTAATCCTTCCGTTTTCAAAAATATCCGGTCTTCAACACCGGTCTTCAAATGCGATTCATAACGACGTATCACATATTCGGAATGGGTTATACGACCCCATGGTCCTTTCCCGGCTAACCCGAATAGTGAGCGTTTATTCAAAAATAAGTGTGGCATTCAAATTCATCCAATTCACAACAAATACCTATCTAAAGGTAAATATTGATAGTCGGTTATTTAACTATCAATAAAGATGCGCAACATCATCAGATTCCAAATAATTTTCCAAATTATTTCATCTTCAAAAATATCTTTACTAGATATAAAATTTCCACACTTCAAAATAAATCAATATTTATTTTTAAAACGAATCCCCGTTTCTTTTTATAAATTCCATAGTGAATTCATACTTATCGAATATCTACCGATATTCGATTTTTTTCAAATCGATTTCAATATTCAATTTTGATTTATCTTTAAGAAGATAAATTCTCAAAAACGTTTCATTTCGTTTTGGAAAACATTCCCATACTTATTTAAAAATAAGTCAGTAATTCACAAATCCATTTATTTTCAACATTTGAAAATATTCGATATACTTAAAATCAAATTAAGTATATATTCATTCTTTAAAGAAATCTATTTTCTACAACAACATCAATTTGAGTCAAAAACGAATGTTACGTAAAACATCGTTACGACGACTCAAAAATCACTAGTATAGGGATTCGAAATTAATATAGATATGTAAATCCCAATACTAGATAAAAACATTTCCTTTCGGAAATCATTTACTATAACAACAGTGTTATAGTCCACCATTTCCTTATTTCTCGAAAACGCCTACTTCAACAAGAACTGTTGAAATCTATGCTTTCGATTCACAATACATTTTAAAACATCTTTAAAATGTTTAACTTCATTTTTAATATCACTTCTTCAAAAACGTATCCATTTTACTTAACAATATATTCACTGTCCAAATCGTGAATATACTTCACTTAACCATATTTAAATCTTTTCTACACATTTATTTCGAGAATTTTCCACTATCCAAAATCGTGGATAAAATTCCCTTAATAACCTTCTATATTAAATTTATCAAATTCAATCGATTCCGAATTTATAAAACAACGTTTATAAATTCTATTTCTATTTTAATAACAACTTCAACTTATAAACCTTCTTTTATCAACTTCTATACTTAACTTATCAAAATAAGTGACTTTGGGTTCATAAACAACTTTTATAAATTTTAATTCCATTTATAAAAGCTTCACTACCAAATCAATTTCAATGTTGATTTCAAATTTTATTTTCAACGTTCGAATAAAATTTCCACATTGATTTCTCAAAAATTCATTTCTAAATATTAAATCAATTACAGATTGATTTCAATTTTTATTTAGCACTACTAAATAAATTCCTTATTGAATTCATTTTACATTGATTTCACAACTTATTTTAATTTACCAATTAAATTTCAAACTGAATTTCCAACTTATCTTCTTTTAAATAAATTCCTTTTTTAAGAAAATAAATTTCAATCATTTCTTTCAATTTATTTAGAAATCCAGATTTTAAATTAATTTCCTCAATTTAAAATCACTATTATACGCAATTCATTTATTTAACATTTTCACTTTATTCTGGAAATAAATTCGATAAGATTATAAAAATTAACTTTTTATACTTTAAAATTCCTTTCTTCGAATTTATTAAATTTCTAAAATCAAATTCATTTAGAAATTTCTATTTTGATTTCCAAAAATTCAATTTCGTTTATTTTTGGAATCCAATGATATCAAACATCCATTCAGCTAAATTTTAGCTTTCAACAATTTTCCAGACATCGATATGATCAATAACATCAATATAATCATTCACAGATTCATATCACAGTATAAATAAATTCAATCAAAGTGAGGGGTCCAGTTGGATCCCTCCAACCTATTTCCCTGCATCCAAAGATGTTAGCACAATACCAATTCCGCTCCAGTACGGAATTATCGCGGTATATAGGTTTTTATAAATCCGCTTACTAACGGCGCAATAGGGTCTCATCCGCTATACGAGGCGGGAAATCATCAATCCAATATATACATATGCCAATATGTATATACTGCTATATATATAGATATATCCTATCATATCTAATAGCACATTCAATAGAAATCAAACAGTCAATCAAATCAATAACTGAAAATTTCCACTTTTCAATGTGAGTGAGAAGATCTCACCTTAGCTTTAATTTGCAATCCCTTTTCCATTTCCGACTTGATTTCACAGTTTTGACCTTGTATAAGCAATTATACAATTTATCAATTTTCGAAAAATTCGAATTACCAATTATCGTTTAATAGATTTAAATTAACTAATCATTTAATTTAAATCTAAATTCCGTTAATAAATTATTTTCTAGTAATTAACGAATTTAAATAAACCTATCAAACGAATCAATTTCAAATCGATTCAAAACAAAGATAATTTATCGTAAAATAATTCTTGCTATATAATACATATACCTTACTGCAGATTTTAAACAACTTTTAAATTTCTAAAATTATTTGTATTATCTTTCTTAACTGTATATATATATATATTTATTCATTCATTTATAAACCCCTGTATTTATTCCAAGGTCTTACTTACATAAATATATATACTGTCTTACTGGAAAAATCAATTACATGTTATATATATTCTTCAAGATTTAAAACAAACGTGATTATACCTTACAGACATCGCAGCGACCCCCCACTATCATCACGTCATGACGGCAAGCAAAAGAAACCCTAAGTCGAGAACCTTATCACGAGACTCCCCTTCTCACCCTCGACTGCCACTGCCCTCGCGACTTCAGTCACTCGTCGAACCCCCATCTCGTCACAAGTTCCCTCGTGCCACCACAACCAGATTGAACGAGCCAGCATCATCACGAAATCGTACATCCCATCACCCAGACAGTTTCGCCTCCCCGCGAGATCGCGCCCCAATCCATCGCGATGCCAACCCCTTCCACGCGTACGCGTAAGCGCGCGCGAACCCCTAATTGCCTACCCTAGCTCGTCGCGACCCACACGTCGACGAACCCTAGCACCTCGAATCGCTGCCACCAGCAACGCGATACTTCATCACCATCTGTACGCCTCGCGATCGAACTCGAGTTCGATCCTCCAAAACCTTAGGCACTACGGCCGAGCACACGTCGTGCTTCGATTGAGAGACGAGAGGATTCGAGACTTTGAATACCAAAAAGAAACGAAGGCTTGCATTTCGAATTTGATTTGTTTTTAAACGAACTGGAGAGCTCGACCATTTTTCTTCCTCGTTCTATTTTATTTTTGTTTGAAATGTTTTTGAAAAGATAAAGGAAGAGGGGGACGAACACTTAACATTGAATACGGTAGGGTTTTCACGATCTTGCACCGCGATTTTAGGCGAGATCAACGGAGGAAAAAAAATAATAGCTGATGTGATTTGTACGTGTGTTTATAAAATTTTAAATTTGAATTTACGATTTATTTCCAACGCGTTTATACGCCCTACGCTCGCATAACAAGTCCGAAAAATACGATATTTGAAATCCGGTAATAATACAATATTACGGACTCAATGGAACTGATTTCGTCGAATTCCGAGACTGTGCTCCGGAACGCTGTATTTTAAATATCGATACGAACGATATAATTTCAAAACTGAACAAATCAATTTCAAATTCGATTCTGAAGCTTTTATTATCTTCAGTATTATCAATATAAAATTTTAAAAGCTTTTGAAAATATTTTTCTTCAACTGTAAATTGAAGATTTAAATTTCTATTCAACTTCCAATCGATTAGATTTTAAAGTTAAATCGCAAATTTCAAAGTTATATCGGGGATTCAAATCAAATCATCGTTCAAATATTTAAAATTAATTAAATATTTTCAATTTAATTTGTTCAAAATTCTGGGTCGTTACAGACTTCCCTCCTTAAAAGAATTTCGTCCCGAAATTACAAGTTAGGAAAAGTGGTCCTTAACTCGTCTACTATTTTTCATAATCCAATAGTTTTATTAAATTTTTCAAAACAAATCTTCCTACTAAAGATTCGTTATCATTCAACTAAATTTCCAACTTCAATTTTTAGTTTGAAACAACATTGTTTCCTTAACAATCCAAATTTAAATTTCAAATTCAAATTTAAACTTTCAAAATTTCTCAAAAATTTTCTAACGCCCTAAATTTTCGAAAAATTTCGCCAGCGTCTCCTTTGCGCGGCTAATATGGCACTACTACAAAACGTCCCTACGGACTCTCAGATTTCAAAAAGAAAAAGAAAAAGCCAAGCGGCTAGAGAGAAATCATCAAAAACTCATATTATAATTCAAATACGTACCTTTTCGAGCAAATTCGAATTCTCTTCCAAAATTAAAATCCCAATTCCTTTACACCTGTATATCCTACTAGCCATTATATCTAGTTACATATATTCAAACCATTTCGTACATTTAATTACAAAATTTTCAATATAACTGCTTATACCCTTTTTTAAATTCGCTATTGAAGTTACATATTCAATTTCATTCAATTCTTTACCTTTCACATTCATTTGAATTTAATTCACAATTTCAATTTTATTTAAATTCAATTTATCTTCATTTATAATCATTGAATTTAATTCGTTCAAATCTTATTCATTTGGTCAATAATCAATTAGCCTCACTTACTAACTTTAGTTTAATACTTCACTTCATTTTCCATAATCAATTTCAATTCTAGTTTTATTCACTTACGAATTCATGTTTACAATTTTATTCATATATGAATTCATTATCATTCAATTTCACAATAATAATTCTCATTTGTCAAACGAATTTATTTTCAAATCTTTGGTTATTATTTTATTTCTCATTTTATAAGTTATATAACTTATACTTACTCTGATTTAACTTCATTCTTTAAGTTAAAATTATTCTATCAAAAATCAAATTGTATAGGTTATCAACTTGATAATGTTTCATAAATATGGTATTCCAAAGTCTTACCAACATTTCAAAGCCATTTTGAAGACAATTCAAATTATCCTTGAACTTCCTAAAACAAAAATCCAAATTTCCAAACAACTTCCATTTAAAACAATTTGGCAGCAATTCTTCTTTTGGAAACCCGAAAATAAACACCGGTGATGCTGCAGTCATTACCGAAGTTATTTTCCAGCGACCGAAAAGAGTTTAGAGCTTTCATCTCTTCAAAACATTTTTCAAAATCCTTTGAAATTCATTTTCAACTCCAAAAAGATTTAAACTTCCCAAATCTCCAAAATTTTCAAACTTCTTTCAAAACATTTCCAAAAACTTCTCTGGAATTTCGTTTCAAATTATAAGTCACATTTATAATTTATATTCTCAAATTTCATTTGTATGTGAATTTATTTCTTAACTTTTTGGTTATTACTTTATTTCTTATTCAATTTCAATATAACAATGATAATGTTTCAATGTTATTATCTTATAACAATCAAACATCCATATACTATAGTACTTCATAGAAAAACATTTCTTTTCTATACAAAAATAGTTTTGGGTAAAATTATTTCATTTACCCGTTTTAAAATCAATACTGTGTCGGTTTATCTTGTTTAAGAGTTTAGAAACCCCTATCGACTACAGTTAGCTAGACTGCACCGACCAGAATCCATAAACAATCAACCGATAAGTCAACACAATACAAAACAATTTTATATTCAAATAACAAATACGCGCTCATATCTATTATTACACACAAACTCATTCTAGAGTACTACTGACTCTATCTCTAATGAGTAACACCCAACAGAGCAGGGTTGTCGCTTAACCATATGCTCTGATACCACTTGTCACATACCGAAATTTTCGACTTTCGAAAATTCGACATCGATACTCACTTTATCGACTGCCGAGCAATCGAGTGCCGGAAACTCCAATAGTGAGGGTTTTAAGAAAAAGAAAAAGTAGAAGAAGAAGAAGATAGAAGAAAAAGAGAAGAAAGAAAGAAGAACAACAGAACAGCAACAGAAAACAGAACAATATCAGAATCTCACATCGCAGCGGAACAATATAAAATAGATAAATCAGTAATCTTTAAAACAAAGAACTATATCATTTTATACATACATCAATCATCAGAGTCAATATACAACAATGGACAGTTATATAACTTGTCCTCATACAGAATACACAGCGGAATAAATACTATCAGATACAAATACTACGTCTCGTCATCCAGCTTATCTCCAAAGCTCCAGAATATCCTGATAACATAACTCTAGGCTGCCCGTGTGGAAATTGGTGGGCACCCAGAGTTTAGAAGGGAAACAATAAACTCCGAGTCAGTCATGGTGACTGGTGTGAGATCGTAAAACAGTTTAACTTTAAAAAATAAATAGCAGAGAATTTTAAAGTCAATTCGCAATGCTTTTGGAAAATGAAACTACCATAAGACCTCCCACCACACACACAATGCAAACGCAGACTTGGAGGAGATTACTTCTTATGATAGTCAAAAATGCTTACTACGCAAAAATCAAAATTCTTTTTGATATTATTATTAGTGCATAGTGGAAAACATTTCGAAAGTAGAATATAAATCTTAGCCAGCATAGGTACCATTATATTATGCCTGCTATAGCTGCCTCCTGAGGAGACAGGTTATACAATTGAAATCGTAAAGGCTCGTATTGTTTCTTTGGATTTCCAACAAATGGTCAGGCTAAGGAACTTCCTATCCACGATGGGTACGTCCCTGGAATAGACGACCCGAGAACCTAACCGGATCTCTGCCAACACAAGGCCGGGTTACCTCTGCAAAAATAGGTAACTACTGACACGCGTATGCCATCCCCCGATCGTCACCGATCTTCCCGAGGATCCCCGATTCGCAACAAACCACATAGATAATAATAATGCAGTAACCACAGAGGTTAAGTATCTGGGCTCCATACCATGATACCACCTTTATCCAGAAGGAATGACATACACTAAGGGGCGCTACTCCCTAGAACCTTGCCGCATTCGTCCTGTTTCGACCATTTCCGGGGTGTGAGGCTCGACGAAGTCTCGTCCACAAAGCTACGCTTTCTCAAAAAGCCCTGCTTCGGGTCAAACAAAATGATCAACCTATGATCACAAAGATATAAGATCAAACAAATGATCATATCACAAATGATCAAACACTGATCATTTCACAGCAACACTCAGTATGCCACGTTACAAATTGGGATATATCGCTGATAAATTTCAACTACATAACCTCTGAGCTCGTACGTCTCAGAGAAGGGTGTTAAGCTAAGAGAATAAATTCTCCGCCACCAACAGAAATGTATTTGAAAGAAATCAGCTTTATATCTCAAATTGTAACGTCAGACACACAATCCATACAAGTCTGTTCCGGGATCGAACAGAACCGAAGGCACTTCTCACGAAGCCCTTGCATTTCCGGATAATTTTCTAATCACGTCAGGACTTCCCGTCACTAAGGGTGATAAAACCTCTAAATCGAAGATCAGTCGATGTAGAGTAACTCGACGGTAATCCTTCCGTTTTCAAAAATATCCGGTCTTCAACACCGGTCTTCAAATGCGATTCATAACGACGTATCACATATTCGGAATGGGTTATACGACCCCATGGTCCTTTCCCGGCTAACCCGAATAGTGAGCGTTTATTCAAAAATAAGTGTGGCATTCAAATTCATCCAATTCACAACAAATACCTATCTAAAGGTAAATATTGATAGTCGGTTATTTAACTATCAATAAAGATGCGCAACATCATCAGATTCCAAATAATTTTCCAAATTATTTCATCTTCAAAAATATCTTTACTAGATATAAAATTTCCACACTTCAAAATAAATCAATATTTATTTTTAAAACGAATCCCCGTTTCTTTTTATAAATTCCATAGTGAATTCATACTTATCGAATATCTACCGATATTCGATTTTTTTCAAATCGATTTCAATATTCAATTTTGATTTATCTTTAAGAAGATAAATTCTCAAAAACGTTTCATTTCGTTTTGGAAAACATTCCCATACTTATTTAAAAATAAGTCAGTAATTCACAAATCCATTTATTTTCAACATTTGAAAATATTCGATATACTTAAAATCAAATTAAGTATATATTCATTCTTTAAAGAAATCTATTTTCTACAACAACATCAATTTGAGTCAAAAACGAATGTTACGTAAAACATCGTTACGACGACTCAAAAATCACTAGTATAGGGATTCGAAATTAATATAGATATGTAAATCCCAATACTAGATAAAAACATTTCCTTTCGGAAATCATTTACTATAACAACAGTGTTATAGTCTACCATTTCCTTATTTCTCGAAAACGCCTACTTCAACAAGAACTGTTGAAATCTATGCTTTCGATTCACAATACATTTTAAAACATCTTTAAAATGTTTAACTTCATTTTTAATATCACTTCTTCAAAAACGTATCCATTTTACTTAACAATATATTCACTGTCCAAATCGTGAATATACTTCACTTAACCATATTTAAATCTTTTCTACACATTTATTTCGAGAATTTTCCACTATCCAAAATCGTGGATAAAATTCCCTTAATAACCTTCTATATTAAATTTATCAAATTCAATCGATTCCGAATTTATAAAACAACGTTTATAAATTCTATTTCTATTTTAATAACAACTTCAACTTATAAACCTTCTTTTATCAACTTCTATACTTAACTTATCAAAATAAGTGACTTTGGGTTCATAAACAACTTTTATAAATTTTAATTCCATTTATAAAAGCTTCACTACCAAATCAATTTCAATGTTGATTTCAAATTTTATTTTCAACGTTCGAATAAAATTTCCACATTGATTTCTCAAAAATTCATTTCTAAATATTAAATCAATTACAGATTGATTTCAATTTTTATTTAGCACTACTAAATAAATTCCTTATTGAATTCATTTTACATTGATTTCACAACTTATTTTAATTTACCAATTAAATTTCAAACTGAATTTCCAACTTATCTTCTTTTAAATAAATTCCTTTTTTAAGAAAATAAATTTCAATCATTTCTTTCAATTTATTTAGAAATCCAGATTTTAAATTAATTTCCTCAATTTAAAATCACTATTATACGCAATTCATTTATTTAACATTTTCACTTTATTCTGGAAATAAATTCGATAAGATTATAAAAATTAACTTTTTATACTTTAAAATTCCTTTCTTCGAATTTATTAAATTTCTAAAATCAAATTCATTTAGAAATTTCTATTTTGATTTCCAAAAATTCAATTTCGTTTATTTTTGGAATCCAATGATATCAAACATCCATTCAGCTAAATTTTAGCTTTCAACAATTTTCCAGACATCGATATGATCAATAACATCAATATAATCATTCACAGATTCATATCACAGTATAAATAAATTCAATCAAAGTGAGGGGTCCAGTTGGATCCCTCCAACCTGTTTCCCTGCATCCAAAGATGTTAGCACAATACCAATTCCGCTCCAGTACGGAATTATCGCGGTATATAGGTTTTTATAAATCCGCTTACTAACGGCGCAATAGGGTCTCATCCGCTATACGAGGCGGGAAATCATCAATCCAATATATACATATGCCAATATGTATATACTGCTATATATATAGATATATCCTATCATATCTAATAGCACATTCAATAGAAATCAAACAGTCAATCAAATCAATAACTGAAAATTTCCACTTTTCAATGTGAGTGAGAAGATCTCACCTTAGCTTTAATTTGCAATCCCTTTTCCATTTCCGACTTGATTTCACAGTTTTGACCTTGTATAAGCAATTATACAATTTATCAATTTTCGAAAAATTCGAATTACCAATTATCGTTTAATAGATTTAAATTAACTAATCATTTAATTTAAATCTAAATTCCGTTAATAAATTATTTTCTAGTAATTAACGAATTTAAATAAACCTATCAAACGAATCAATTTCAAATCGATTCAAAACAAAGATAATTTATCGTAAAATAATTCTTGCTATATAATACATATACCTTACTGCAGATTTTAAACAACTTTTAAATTTCTTAAATTATTTGTATTATCTTTCTTAACTGTATATATATATATATTTATTCATTCATTTATAAACCCCTGTATTTATTCCAAGGTCTTACTTACATAAATATATATACTGTCTTACTGGAAAAATCAATTACATGTTATATATATTCTTCAAGATTTAAAACAAACGTGATTATACCTTACAGACATCGCAGCGACCCCCCACTATCATCACGTCACGACGGCAAGCAAAAGAAACCCTAAGTCGAGAACCTTATCACGAGACTCCCCTTCTCACCCTCGACTGCCACTGCCCTCGCGACTTCAGTCACTCGTCGAACCCCCATCTCGTCACAAGTTCCCTCGTGCCACCACAACCAGATTGAACGAGCCAGCATCATCACGAAATCGTACATCCCATCACCCAGACAGTTTCGCCTCCCCGCGAGATCGCGCCCCAATCCATCGCGATGCCAACCCCTTCCACGCGTACGCGTAAGCGCGCGCGAACCCCTAATTGCCTACCCTAGCTCGTCGCGACCCACACGTCGACGAACCCTAGCACCTCGAATCGCTGCCACCAGCAACGCGATACTTCATCACCATCTGTACGCCTCGCGATCGAACTCGAGTTCGATCCTCCAAAACCTTAGGCACTACGGCCGAGCACACGTCGTGCTTCGATTGAGAGACGAGAGGATTCGAGACTTTGAATACCAAAAAGAAACGAAGGCTTGCATTTCGAATTTGATTTGTTTTTAAACGAACTGGAGAGCTCGACCATTTTTCTTCCTCGTTCTATTTTATTTTTGTTTGAAATGTTTTTGAAAAGATAAAGGAAGAGGGGGACGAACACTTAACATTGAATACGGTAGGGTTTTCACGATCTTGCACCGCGATTTTAGGCGAGATCAACGGAGGAAAAAAAATAATAGCTGATGTGATTTGTACGTGTGTTTATAAAATTTTAAATTTGAATTTATGATTTATTTCCAACGCGTTTATACGCCCTACGCTCGCATAACAAGTCCGAAAAATACGATATTTGAAATCCGGTAATAATACAATATTACGGACTCAATGGAACTGATTTCGTCGAATTCCGAGACTGTGCTCCGGAACGCTGTATTTTAAATATCGATACGAACGATATAATTTCAAAACTGAACAAATCAATTTCAAATTCGATTCTGAAGCTTTTATTATCTTCAGTATTATCAATATAAAATTTTAAAAGCTTTTGAAAATATTTTTCTTCAACTGTAAATTTAAGATTTAAATTTCTATTCAACTTCCAATCGATTAGATTTTAAAGTTAAATCGCAAATTTCAAAGTTATATCGGGGATTCAAATCAAATCATCGTTCAAATATTTAAAATTAATTAAATATTTTCAATTTAATTTGTTCAAAATTCTGGGTCGTTACAGGCGGAGTTGTTGGTGGTGAGGAGGAAGGGCGAACGGTAGCTTGTCTCGACAATCAAAGAAATGAAAGTAGTGACTAATGTATAGCTTTGTGAACTACATACGTTTCCCTGAGAAGGAAAAAGAAAAGGGGAGAAAGTGGAAGAGTGACAGAGACAAAAGGTAGGGAAAATGAACAGGTAGAGGAAATAAAAGGAACCGGTAGAGGAAATAAAAGCCTCCGTAAAGTAACATTGGAAATAGTAAGAATGACGCCTTGATTCGGGGAATGTCATCAATGCAATTAATTGATGCTTGGATGACACGGCTGCAGTTTGAAATTCAAAAGAAAACTAAAGGTCTCGGATCCAATACCGATACGGCTACCGGTTTCGCGTTATTCGTCGTGTACGAACATCAAAATTGAAAATTGAATATACCATAGAGATCAACACGACGAGACGATCAAAACGGTATACAGATATCAGTGGTATGATTGAATTTTAAAAATTTGAAATTTTCTACTGCGGAAAATGCAAGAAAAACGCTGAAAAATAAGATCGATGGAGCCAAAGATGTCCGAATTTGGAAAAACGACAAACTGATATCTTGCTCAGAAGATGGTTTAGAATTTTTCTATGTAAAAATATTTTGGTTTTGAAAACGTTTTATTTTCAACGCTTTTTAACTGATTAAATTGAAGTGAAATTATGCGCGAAATAAATTTTCATATTTTCGGACGAAAATTTACCAGTTGCTATGTTTAACTAGACGTATTCCAAATATCAAATTTATATTTTAAAATTTTATCGTTTAAAATTTCACAAAATTTTAACTAATTACGTTATTAAAATAGTTGAAATTTACGGGTCGTTACATTCTCCCCCACTCAAAACTTTTCGTCGTCGAAAAGGAACGAGGTAGGAGAATAGAAACAACCAGAAAGAAAAACAGATTGGAAATACAAAATAACAATTAATTTAAACCATATAAATTCAAATTTAAATTAATTGATATTCAATAATTGATTTAATCCATTTGATTTTACTTAAGTTAAATCAAACTCAACTATTTCTAAATTCATTATTATTTTTTTATCTAATCATGCTAAATCATCAACTTCTAAATCATTAATTTGTATAATCATTTATCATACACATACTTTATTCAACAATTAAATTCTTTTATTCCAAATTATTATTAACTTTATTCTACTTAATATATCTTATTACATATATTTAAACCATATAAATTAATTTAAACTATATAAATTTCAATTTAAATTAATTTATATTCAATTATTGGTTTAAATTTAAGGTATTTCCATAAGTTGATCTAATTCAATTTGTAAATTTTTTCAAAACAAATTTATTAATTCTTTCAGAACAAATTTATTTCATTAGTAACTGAGTTTACTAATTATCCTATCTAACTCTATTAGCATCTTTATAATCAAAATTTAGTGTATAACATTTATTATAAACACTCAAATTTTATTTATAAATTCAATTTGTCTTATATATTATCCAATTACATATTCAACTTCTGAATGATTTAGGTAAGTTGTATTAGAATGCAGTTGAACAATATACAAATAAAATTTTCCCAATTCAATTATTCAAGTTTAAATATTTATTCCAAATTTTGGTTTTATTTATAATTAAAATCATCCTTTAACAAAATTTAAGAATTAGATTTCTGATTAACTTTAAACAATTTAGAGATATATATAATATATTTATATCAAATCAAATTAAAATTTTAGAATAAGATACCTATATATATGTAAATCAAAATATACTGAAGAAATTCAAATCAAAATAAATTTTTTTTTTCTCACAAAACAAAACCGTAGCAAAGCTACAGAATGGTTTCTCCACTTCGAAACTCGAAAATGAATGTCGATGATGCGGCCGCCATCACCGAAATTATTTTCCAGCGACAAAGAGAAGAGCACTGATTTCATCATTTTAAAATTCTTTGAAAACGATTTCTATTTGAAAATACGTTCAATAATATATATACTTTAAAAATTTTAAAACCAAAGTTCGAAATCATCGGAAACTAAATTCTCAAATTTCCGAATTAAATTCATTTTGAATTCCAATCAATTTATAACCAAGTTTATAAATTCATTTATATATATTTATGCAGTAGTCAATGGTTTACAAAACAATAAATGAAAATCAAACATTATTATTTTCAGACAACAAATTCATTAACAATTTTAATTTCAAAAAACTTATATTTATATATAATATAATCATTCAAAACTATTTTGTTTATCAAATTTGAAAACAACATTTTATATAAATTTAGAAATACATTTCTTTGCTCGACGATACAGGAATGGGTTTTCAAAATAAGGATAGGGATTCAGATGTTTGTTGACTCAAATCAAAGAAAATTTTGATTCGAAGATAGGTTCGAAACAAAGATATGATGATTAATAACAAAGTAGGAAGATTGATAAATTATATAAATCGCGGGCAACCTTAACCGGGTCAACCGTGACTTCAAGAATAAGATCAATGTAGAATTCAGAGGCAAATCGACATTCGATCTCAAGAAATAGAATTCAGGTATAGCGGGAGATAGATAGCATCGTAAACCGAGGATACAGAAATCTCCGGTAAATCAATGCCTATTGTAAAGGAGTTTCACCCCTTTACAAATCATTCAAAGATTGGCGAGACCGCCGATCTATTATAGATAACATTCAGAATGGAGTTATGGGGTGCTCCAGGATTGAAAGAAGACGAATAGTGAAGGACATGAATGAATTTCGGAACCGAGGGGAACGTTCCAAAATTCAAAGGAATTGAGTCCCAGGAAGAGATTGAAACTCGAATGAGAGTGATTCTGTAAATACATTTACCCTATATGTTAAGTTTTGCCTAGAGCTACCAAAGCTCTGATACCAACTGTAACGACCCGGAATTTTGGACCATTCGCATCCATTATAAGTGTATAGGAAGACACTCATGCCGGAGTTGAATTGCTCAAAATACCACGTTGTTAATTTAAATTTGGCAAAACTGAACATATACAGTAAATAAATAATCACAGATCACAGACACAGAGTAATAATTGCAGCGGAAATAAAAGAGATAGTAGTTCATGAAGCTACTATATGAATATATAAAATACATCAGAGTTTACAACAGAAGAGTAATACGATACATCAGAGTTAAACCAGATACAACGGAAGAGTACACGATACATCAGATACAAATCAGAATATATCACTGGAATCATTGAATACTGAAAGCAGAATAGATGGCTGGATCTTCAAGCAAAGCTCCAACTTCAAAGGTGAGTCTCGAATACTGATACACTCAGTCTGACCCGAGCGTAAAGCAAAATACAAAACACTCGAGTCAGGATTAACATTCTTATATTAATAAATCCAACTCAAGTGAAATAGCAATTGAAATACAAGTAACTCAAAGGATGTTTGGAATAACCATCCTTCAAGGATCCGTTAAACTATCTACTAGGTAGTAATGTACGCTAAGTAGATAATGTCTATCAGTAATGTGTAAAGATATCAAAATAGCGTTAAGTCATGGCCCATTCCACCCTTAACACATTTTTATTCCCAAAAGCATATACAAGACCGTAGTTTCCCCAAAACCGAAAGTCACCAGAGGGCAATCCATATACTCAAGGTACAAAACAAATTCGTAGTGGTCGTGCATAAATGGAATACAAGTATGACAAGGCACATGAGGCAATACCCAAGGTAGTGATACTACCGTTCGCCTGATCCGGACTGGTGAGAACGCAACGCCGCAGCGCCCGCAACACCGTGAAACACACTCCCAAAATCAAGGGTGCACCAATCGACAACAAGTATAAATAGTTCGAAGAAGTGTGTCCACATGAGGTAGCTAATCCTCCATTGGCCCGGCACAGCTCCTGTTTTAGTCATTTCCAATTTGACACAAGTGTCAAGGCTATCCATTATCGTTCACTTTCTTCAGTCAACACGTATATCATTCCAACCATTTCATTCTGGATCAACACTCAGCGTGTAGTTATTAAAGTGGTTTCGATTCAGATAGAGAGTATATCCATTACCGATCCCGGTCTCTTTAATAACTTTCGTAATTTATTTCACCAATTGGTCGTTTGTTTATTTCAAAACCAAATCAATTCCAATTTCAATTCCAATTCGTAAATCAACATTTCATTTGTTTTTCGAAATCAATTTCCATAATTTACGTTTCGAAACTTCCAAATTACCATTTCAAAATCTTATAATACAATTTCAAATTTTATTTAAACGATTCCAATATTGATTCAAGTTTGTATATAAGTTTCATTCCAAATCATTTTATTATAACTTAATTCAAATCAATTTAACTTCATTTATCGATTCCATTTATCATTCAAAACAATTCTATTTAATTTCCAATTCATTAAATCAATTTCCTAAGTTCAACTTCATTAAATCAAAACTTACAATTTTGAATTAAATTAAATTCGTCAAACCAAATTCTTTCAATTACAAGTCTTATATTAATTCCAAAAATATCACATTTTCATTTCTTGTTAAAGAAATTCAATTTCACTTATTTACTTACTTAAATAATTTTCCAAAAACTTACTTAATAAAGAAATTCAATTTCAATTATTTACGAAACAAAATTCACTTATTCAAAAGTTCTATTTTTCTTATTAGAAATTCAATTCAATTTAATCATTAAAAATTTCAATCTTATTTAATTATTAAATAATTCAAAACTTAATTATTAAATAATTTCAAAGTTTAATAATTTCAAACTTAATTATAATTTCAAAACTTAATTATTAAATCATTTCAAAGTTTAATAATTTCAAACTTAATTCAATCATTTCTCAAATTAAACAACATTCTTTCATCAATTACATTGTTAATATCTTTTCAGATTTTTAAATATTAACATTGTCCTTTCATTAAAATTCAAATTTCAACTTCATTTCAAAACCATATTATTTATTCGAATAAAATCTTCATTTTATTTTTAAATCAAATTATTTGACCAATCGGGTTTTATTTAATTCTCTATATCCAAGGTCAAAGTTCAATTTGGGTATTTATCATTTCAACCCGATTCCAATTCAATTCAAAATCAAAACATAGCAAAGGGGACTTGCAGTGTGATCACTGGGATGGTGTCAAAGTAAATAAACAAGCAATAACAACAACCAATAACAATACCAATAATCAATTCAAATAATCCCGAAATAACCGTATTAATTCGCATTGTTATTTGTACGAATTAATATAATTACTTATAGAATCTACACTATCATTTCATGTAGATTAAAGATTATTACATTACGGTTTTCACTTGTCATTCAATTACAATTTCATCCATCATCAATTTAACAACATACATTCAGTGGTTCAAGATGTAATTAAACAAATCCTACGTGTCAATATGTCATTTAATCAAATTATACAAATGGGTCATATTATACAATGTCAATTAATCAAATTTAACATTTATCTATCCTATATCAAGTTCAATTGCATACTATTTATCATTTTAACATTAACAATTTTACGTCCAATATAAACATCAACAATCAACCAATTTCAGCCAAACTGTATTATTATTGCATAAATAATTAACAAATAATGGTGTCAGATGTCACAGGTGAACTGATACAGGCAATAGCATATATAACAGTGTAATTAACTAACAGCGGCATATTTCAATTGTCGTTTCAATTGAAATCAAATTTAATAAATAAAAGAACGTTAATCGTGAGTGAGTGCTCACCTTTCGAGGCTAGAGAAATTTTTGACGATGGAATGAGTTGAGTTGTGAATCCAAACATGAAATTCCAAATCAAAGCTAGATTGGCACAGATTTAGAAGAGCAAAGCTGATAAAAGGGATCGTTGAAATATTAGAATCGGTTGACATAAATTTTACTAAGTATATATATTGTTTTCACTTTCAAATCAATATTAAATCCCGATACATAATATTCAATAAAAATAAACTTTCTCTATATAATTTTTTTATATATTTAGTATCACATTTTAACATCTAACAAAAGTAACCTCTATAGTATACGTAACTAGGCTCAAGTATACAAAACTAGTGTATAAACTTTTACACCCCATTATATTCGAATCAATGTTTAAAACAAAATAAATGTAAAACACATACCCTAGTTTTATACATACCTAAACAAAAATAGCGAACAGTTTATATACAAAATAGTGATGGTCCAAATAGCGAACAATTTATATGCAACCTATTATACAAATTCAAGCTAACCTATATATATCACTGGTTCCACAAATACATACATAAACAAGATTATATTGCACTTTTAAACAAAACATATAGAATTAACATAACTTATATTTTAACTTAAAATAAAATAAAATAAGTAAATCCCTCAATACTTGCAACCGAAGCAGCACATTATAACCAAATAACAAATATATACCTTCAAATTTTAAAACCCATACTGTTATAACGTTTTGATAGTAAGTGATAGACTAAACTGACAAGCCTTTGTACTATATAAATATATACAAAATAATATATAAAATTGAGCAAACTAACAAACTGGAAAGTTTCGAAATATACACATTTTATATAACTTTCTTTATAAAACACTGTAATATATACATAGCTTCACAGATATGCAGACCAACACTTACAAACACTTTAGAGCAAAATATATTATTTAACGAGTTAACATATATGCAACAGATTGAAATTTATGTTTAACAACTTTACTTAATACCTAACCTATATTACAATATATATATATATATACTGTATAAAAATACCACACATATAACACTTAAAATCAGACCTCAAATATACCCACGCTTATCCATATATAAATCCAACAACTCTTTATTGTAAACATACTATTATATATATACTAACCTATATGTAAACACATTTATAAAACAAAAGTGTATGTACATATACCTTATATATAATGTATACGGCAAGAGTGATGGGCAGAGGAGGCCTTAGAGACGTGGCAATGTTTGCATTTTTGGGTTGCCAGCCGAGCTTGGGTGTAGGTGGTGGATGTAGTGGCTGGTCGGTGGGGTGAAGACGGAGCAATGGCGAGCGGCGATGAACAGTTGTGAATCAAGAGACGGTGAAGGCTAGTGGGCGGAGCTTTGGTCGAGGAGAGTTTGGAGGGGAGGCAATGGAAAAATGGGCGAGCGGAGGTGGTTAGGTGGGAGGCGGTGGTTGCTGTTTAGTGGGACCAAGACGGTGGGTGCGTCTTTGCTGGGAAGGGTGAGTGGCGGAGGCTCTCGGCCAGGCAGGGACTGGCGGAGTTGTTGGTGGTGAGGAGGAAGGGCGAACGGTAGCTTGTCTCGGCAATCAAAGAAATGAAAGTAGTGACTAATGTATAGCTTTGTGAACTACATACGTTTCCCTGAGAAGGAAAAAGAAAAGGGGAGAAAGTGGAAGAGTGACAGAGACAAAAGGTAGGGAAAATAAACAGGTAGAGGAAATAAAAGGAACCGGTAGAGGAAATAAAAGCCTCCGTAAAGTAACATTGGAAATAGTAGGAATGACGCCTTGATTCGGGGAATGTCATCAATGCAATTAATTGATGCTTGGATGACACGGCTGCAGTTTGAAATTCAGAAGAAAACTAAAGGTCTCGGATCCAATACCGATACGGCTACCGGTTTCGCGTTATTCGTCGTGTACGAACATCAAAATTGAAAATTGAATATACCGTAGAGATCAACACGACGAGACGATCAAAACGGTATACAGATATCAGTGGTATGATTGAATTTTAAAAATTCGAAATTTTCTACTGCGGAAAATGCAAGAAAAACGCTGAAAAATAAGATCGACGGAGCCAAAGATGTCCGAATTTGGAAAAACGACAAACTAATATCTTGCTCAGAAGATGGTTTAGAATTTTTCTATGTAAAAATATTTTGGTTTTGAAAAAGTTTTATTTTCAACGCTTTTTAACTGATTAAATTGAAGTGAAATTATGCGCGAAATAAATTTTCATATTTTCGGACGAAAATTTACCAGTTGCTATGTTTAACTAGACATATTCCAAATATCAAATTTATATTTCAAAATTTTATCGTTTAAAATTTCACAAAATTTTAACTAATTACGTTATTAAAACAGTTGAAATTTACGGGTCGTTACACTCCCAATACAACAACTAGATTGAACAATTATTATCTCTTTTCCCAAAAAAAATTCCAAAATCACATTTTCAAAAACATCGGGATTTAAGTCATAATAAACAATAATTCAAAAACCTTGGTTTATAAAAAAATTTAAACTTTACAAACTATGGTACATTAGACCACAGAATCAATCAATCAAATTCAATTAAATCAAACCAATCAAATTCCATAAAGGAATATACTAACACTATCAATCACTCAAATTCCATAAGGAAAAAAATCTAATACTCAACATTATTTAAAATGTCAAAAGATTAACAACAAACTCCTAACTTAGATTCAAAACTTTCTTGATTGCCCAAAATATAGATAATTATCTAAGCGTACCATTCTCATTAGCCTTTGGTTATTGCTTAGAATAACTTATTCGGACAAAGTTGAAAGTTATACTCTAAAATTATTGGTTTATTGACTGCACCAATCTTTCTAAATCACATAAATTTGCATTTGATATTTTATTCAATACCAAAATTGTTTTTAAATTATTTCATAAAATTTCATCTATGTTTAAAATATTTTATAGTCATTTCTTTATAAAACGCCAAATAATAACTTGTTCCACTTTATTTACTTGTATAATACCATTCTAAATCCTAAGAGTATATAGAAAACATAAAATTTATTTTGCTTTTCACAATTTAGGTGAAGATCAAATCAAATTTGGGTCTTTTAAAACCGAGTCAACCTCTCGACGTCTTTAACATAGAGTGTAAAGATGGACAACGTTTATGGGTTGACTCAAAATAACAAATAGTTTATACTACTTAGACACTTAAATAATATCTATCTTTTTGATAAAACAACGTTATCAAAACTTTCATATCCAATCCAACCCATTTAAATCAGTGTTAAATTACCTCGTAGATTATTTAAGGGTAAAATTCATTTATCAAAACAATCTCTTATCTAAAATACATTTTATTTTGGAAATCAATTTCCTTTTAGGGAACTTAAAAATTGAACACCCAATTTTTTGCTTCAAAACTCGTCTCTGAAAGTATACTCCTTACTTTTTCTTTATAAATAACTTCAAACAACTTATTTATTAAAAATCACTTTGGGTTCATTCGCATTTGAATTCATTTCAATCACACAATGATAAAGAGAATAATTTACTAAGTACTCCACAACATTCGCCTAAGCAGCATCCAATCATCACTTAGAAGATTATTCAGATTACACAAAACTAACTGAAATGTTTTCCTCCGAATTATTCAAAAAAAATCATTCTATTTATAATTTCTTTACCAAAATATTTGTACTTTAGAAATATTTCCAAATAATACCACTATTACTTTTCTCAAAATCTTTTGAAATTATTTTAAACAATTCCAGAATTTAAATTCTCCAAAAACTCTTTAAATGTTATTTGAAAAGTCAAATTTATAGTACTAAGTGTATTAAAACAAAGGTCAAAAAAATGTCGTTTTAAACATCGTTTACTAAATCCCAAAACAATTTACACTTAGCCTTATTTATAAACAATTATATTAAAATTTCTTATTTAAAAACCATCATTTATTAATTTAAAATAATATTTATTATCTCAAAGGATAATAAAACAATTTAAATACCTATTATAAATTCCAAACAATGTTAATTGTCCCGAGGGATGATTTATAATATTGTTTTTAAAACATTAAAACCATATAATTTTTCCAAAGATAATAAATCTGATTTAAATTATTTTATTAAATTTAAAATAACATTATTTATCCTAAAAAAATCAGATTTATAATATCTTTTATAAATCTAAAACAATATTAACTATCCTAGAAGATAATTAATCAAATTTACAATTTCCTTTAATAGAAAAATCAATTATCTTTAATAAAATATTTAATTACTTCCAAAACACTTTAATCAAATCAATTAATTTATTTAAACTCATTTATTAAATCAATTAACCAACTTAAAAAATTATTTATCAAATGATTTATTATATTCAAATAATCATTAACTAAAATGAATAACTACTTTTAACTATCATTAATTTAAATGATTATTAATTTTCAAATGTCATTAATTAAAGTAATTAATTAAATTCAAATATCATTACTTAAAGTTATTAATTAAATCCAAATCTCATTAATAAAAAAATAATTAATTTTAAACATCATTAGTTAAAATGATCAATTAATTTAAAATATCATTAATCGGATTAATGAATTTTAAACATCCACTTTAGGGAAAACACAAGCTAAAGTTTAAACACACACACAAGATTTTGGGATTGATATTTAATAAATGATGATATAGTGGAAATTGCTACAACGACACATAAATAGTTTAAATGGAATATCCAGATTAATTTCAATTAATCAATCAAACAAATGTAACAATCATCCAGTAACGATCCCGTTTTTAAGCCAATTTTTAATTTAGTAATTAATATAAATTTTTGGGTTAAATTGTGAATTAATTTGAATTTTTCCAAATTAAATAAGATATTTGTTTGTTTATTTTTATATATATGTATATAAATTGATTTTTAATAGAATTTAAATTTGAAAATCTAAAAATATTTATTTTAAAATTTTATTGGATTTGAAATTTTAAATTAAACATCTTATCAATAAAATTTGGATTTGAAAACTATATAATTTTATACTAATAGAAATTTGTTTTCTAATTATAAGAGACATATGTAATATATATTTTGAAAGTTATATTTTGAGTTTGATATAAATGATTTTCAAAAGATGTTTAAAGCTAAATTCTATATTTTATACATATGTGTGTTTATTTATTAAAGTATAATTAGATTTTAAAAAATCTATTTCTTTAAAGTTATAAATATATATATATATATAGGAAATGCATTTATTTAACTTGAAAATATAAATAGGAAAATATTTAAAACATTAGTATATGAATAAAGACAAGTGTAAACATTATATGATACAATTTAACATTTGTAAACATTTTAACAAGCATTAAAACAAGTGTCGTCTTCTTTTTATTTTGAGAAGAAAAAAATATAAGGGAATTCATGTATATATACATCTATATTCTCTTCTCAATTTTCTTTCTTGCATTCAAAAACCAAAACAAATCTACAAATCTGAAAATACAAACCAGAGAAACCTAAACCAGTTAAACAAATTAAAAGCAATGAATCAGACTATCTCAAACAAAACCTGATGCAAATCAAAAGCAAAGCAAAGATCAATATCAACTCAAACCTGAAGCATGCAAATTGATTCAATTTTATCGAACAACAAACTACAACCTGATCTAAAGCAACTAATTCAATATCAAGCAAGATCAGAGTTTCAGATCTTTAAATCAAAGAATCCAGATCAAAGAATAATTATGCAAACTCCTCTGTTCTTCATAAACAGGTGAGTAAACCCTCTTTTCAATACTAAATCTGGGTATATACTTTGATGCATGTGACCATCTTCGCAATTATGATATGAAGTATGTTATGAAGAATGTTTGTATGGCTGTTAAATATGCATGTATGTTTGTATGCAAATATTGGTGTGTATGTCTGTGTATAGGCAAAAATGCCTCTGTTCTTGTTTACAGGTTTTTAAAACCCTGTTCAAAAATTCAAATCATCCCACCTAAACGAGTTTAGGCTTTGATCTCTGAATGAAAAGTGTGAGTGTAACATCATTTTAAAAAATGATTTCAAGAATTTATATTAAGAAATTATTTCAAAAATATGAATTTATAGTAAAAAACAACTCAATGCTGAAAATCAATTATCTAGAAATCATGTTTTGATTCTACAACCTGATTCGTATTTGAAATCGATGAATTTTGATCATAGTTTCATAATTTTTAAGTTTATATACATTGAGAATTTTTGAGTTGATCGGATAATGGGTTTTTGTCGATTCTCGACGATCGACGAAGGTATGGAGGCCGTGCTTGATGCTGGAGGTGGAGTGAAGGATGCAGATCAATGAAAAAATGGTGGGGGATTTTTTAGATGGCCGGAGTGACCTGGAGACGGCGAACTAGGGTTAAATTACTTGTTTTGATCGACGTTGTAATAAAGGAAATTGCGTGGTCGTGGATAAACCAGAGACGATTGCATATGGGGGAATCAATGCGTGGATGACCGATGAAGCTATGGTCGGAGTGGCGTGGGTTCAGATGGTCTGTGGCGGCGTATCGAGGTGGTTTTGGGTGTTCGGGGTTGTTCTAGTGGAGCTTCAGGAAGCTCAATGTCAATTTCGTGTTCGATTCAAAAGTCTAGTGGTCGAAATCAAGGGAGGTGGTCGAAGACGACTTGCCGGCAATGGCATCGGTGATCAGAACGGTGGCGTTCGTCTATGCATGTGTACGTGCATCTGTGTGTATCTAGGTTGAGGAAGAAGATGTTGACTCGAAGTCATTCTCGAGGACACGTAAAGATGGCTTGGGTTGGACTCGGGGAAACTTTCATTTGTCTCGGGTTGGTTTAAAGTATTAACTAAGTTTTTAATTTTTAAATAAAACAAGTTTAAATAATTTTTTAATTATTTCTTTTAAAAAAAGGTATAATTGTTTATACAAGTTTGGGATTAGTGAAAGGTTATGGAAATAAATTATTTTAAATTAATTAAGTTTAAAATGTTTTTAAATATATATAACCTTTATTTTTAAAAATTTATTATAAATAAACTTAATAATGTAATTAAGTGGTTAATTAAGATGATAAAATGTTTTTAAAGGATAATTAACTTAAAGGTTTTAAGTTAATAGGTTAATGATGAATTAACTCCAAAGGTTATTAAATAAGATTTAAATGGTAATTAAGTAATTAATTAAAATAAATGGTTTATTTTTAATTAGTAAAGGTCTTAAAAATTAAGGATAATTACTTAAAGGTTAATTACTTAATGTAATTAATTAAAGGTTAATTAATAAATGATTAAAGGTGATTAATTAATGGATAATTACTTAATGTGATTAATTAAAGATTAATTAATGTGATTTATTAAAGGGTTAATTTGTTAATGAAATTAATTAAGGGTTAATTAATTAATTAGTAATTAAAGATTAATTACTTAATAATTATAAGTTAATTATTTAATAATTAAAGGATAATTAATTAATTAAAGGTTAATTAATTAATGATTAAAGGTGAATTATTTAATGATTAAAGGTTAATTAATTTATGCTTAAAAGATAATTACTTTTATTAAGGGTTAATTAATTATGTAAATAACTTAAATGTTAATTTATTTATGTGATCAATTAAAGGATAATTAATTAAAATGGTTTGTAATTAACTAATGTTAATTAACCAAGATTAGTAATTGAATTCATAAGTAACAAATCTGGTTTAAATAAATCAGATGATTAATTGATCTTACTTATAGATGTTTGGATTGTATTGAATGATTTAAATTGTTTAATATCCCTGATGTGTGATGATCTGTGATATGATTGAGCTATGAACTGTGATTTATTTATCTGTAATGAATTTATATTATTTATCTGTGAATCTGTGAATGAAGATAAGCGTTATATGATTATACCGCTTATCGATATTGTTATTCTTAAATCTGTGATGATTGATGATGTTGTATTGTTGTGTGTAAAACCCCTGGACTACACCACACACACACAAATATCAATTTCACAAGGAAATTGGTTAAGTCACAGATATTTTGTGTCAAGACCCGCAAATCCGTACTCCTTGATTAAACACTAATCTCCATTGATTAACTCAAGATGCACGGAAATACGAAGCATGAGGGTTTTAAAAAGAAGAAGGTAGAAGAAAAGATAGAAGAAAAAGAGAAGAAGAACAACAGAATAACATCAGAAACAGAAACAATTACAGAATCTCACATATCGCAGCGGAACGATATATAATAGATAAACACTAGTCTTTAAACAAAAGAACTATATCAGTTTATACATACATCAATCAGAGTCAATATACAACTCAATAAAACAATGGACAGTTATATAAACTTGTCCTCATACAGAATACACAGCGGAATAAATAAATAAAATACGGATGTACGTCTCGCCATCCAGCTTGCTTCCAAAGCTCCAGAATATCCAGAATATCCTGATAACATAACTCTAGGCTGCCCGTGTGGAAATTGGTGGGCACCCAGAGTTTAGAAGGGAACAATAAACTCCGAGTCAGTCATGGTGACTGGTGTGAGATCGTAAAACAGTTATTTATCTTTAAATCAAATAACTGGATATTTTTTAAAATCAATTCGCAATGCTTTTGAAAATGTAACTACCATAAGACCTCCCACCACACACACAATGCAAACGCAGACTTGGAGGAGATTTCCTTCTTATGATAGTCAAAGATGCTTACTACGCAAAATCAAATCATTTTTTATATTATCATTAGTGCATAGTGGAAAACATTTTTCGAAAGTAGAATTTAAATCTTAGCCAGCATAGGTACCCATATATTATGCCTGCTATAACTGCCATATTAAATAGCAGATTCTACAACTAAAACCATACAAGTCTCGTATTGTTTCTTTGGATTTCCAACAAATTGTCAGGCCAAGGAACTTCCCATTGCCACATAGGTACGCCTCTGGAAAGACGACCCGAGAAATAACCTAACATTACGGTTAGATCTCTGCCAACACAAGGCCGGGTTACCTCTGCAAAAATAGGTAACTACTGACACGCGTATGTCATCCCCCGATCGTAACCGATCTTCCCGAGGATCCTCGATTTCCAACAACCACATAAGAGAAATAATAATGCAGTAACAACATAGGCTAAGTATCTGGGCTCCATACCATGATACCACCTCTATCCAGAAGGAATGACATACACTAAGGGGCGCTACTCCCTAGAACCTTGCCGCATCCTTCCTGTTTTGACCATTTCCGAGGTGTGAGGCTCGACGAAGTCTCGTCCACAAAGCTACGCTTTCTACAAAGCCATGCTTCGGGTCAAACAAATGATCATAGAAATGATCACAAAGATAAATGATCAAACAAACGATCATATCATAAATGATCAAATAATGATCATTTCACAGCAACACTCAGTATGCCACGTTACCAAATTGGGAATATATTGCTGATAAATTTCAACTACATAACCTCTGAGCTCGTACGTCTCAGAGAAGGGTGTTAAGCTAAGAGAATAAATTCTCCGCCAGCAACAGAAATGTATTCGAAAGAAATCAGCTTTATATCTCAATTTGTAACGTCAGACACACAACCATACAAGTCTGTTCCGGGATCGAACAGAACCGAAGGCACTTCTCACGAAGCCCTTGCACATCCGGATAATTTTCTAATCACGTCCAGACTTCCCGTCACTAAGGGTGATAAAACCTCTAAATCGGAGATCAGCCGATGTAGAGTAACTCGACGGTAATCCTTCCGTTTTCAAAAATATCCGGTCTTCAACACCGGTCATCAAATGCGATTCATAACGACGTATCACATATTCGGAATGGGTTATATGACCCCATGGTCCTTTCCCGGCTAACCCGAATAGTGAGCGCTTATTCAAAAATAAGTGTGGCATTCAAATTCATCCAATTCACAACAAATTCCCATTCAAGGTAATTATTGATAGTCGGTTATTTAACTATCAATACAAATGTGCAACACCATCAGATTCCAAATAATTTTCCAAATTATTTATTTTCCAAAATATCTTTACTAAATATAAAATTTCCACACTTCAAAAATAAATCAATATTTATTTTTAAAACGAATTCCCATTTCTTTTTATAAATTCCATATTGAATTTATATTTTCAAATATTTACTGATATACGATTTTCAAATCGATTTCAAATATTCGTTTTCAATTTATCTTTACAAAGATAAATTCTCAAAACGTTCATTTCATATTGGAAAAGCAATTCCATACTTATTTAAAATAAGTATTTCACAAATCTATTTATTTTCAACGTTTGAAAATATTCGATATACTTAAATCAAAATTTAGTATATATTTCATTCTTTAAGGAAATCTATTTGAGTCAAAATGAATGTTACGTAAAACATCGTTACGACGACTCAAAATCACTAGTATAGGGATTCGGAATTAAGATAGATATATAAATCCCAATACTAGATAAAAATATTTCCTTTCGGAAATCATTTACTATAACAACAGTGTTATAGTCCACCATTTCCTTCTTCCTCGAAAACGTCTATTTCAATAAGAAATGTTGAAATCTATGCTTTCGATTCATAATACATTTTAAAACATCTTTAAAATGTTTAACTTCATTTTTAATATCACTTCTTCAAAAAAAATGAATCCATTTTATTTAATAATATATTCACTGTCTAAAATCGTGAATATAATTCACTTAACCCAATTTCAATCATTTCTACACATTTTTATTTCAATAGAAATTCGCTATCCAAAATCGCGAATATATCTTCTTTAATAATCTTTTGTATTTAATTTATCAAATTCAATCGATTTCGAATTTATAAACACGTTTATAAATTCTATTTCTCTTTTATAACAACTTTGATTTATAAATTTCTTTTTATTAACTTCTATATTTTACTTATCAAAATAAGTGATTTCGGAATTATAAACAACATTTATAAATTTCAATTCTATTTATAAAAACTTCAATTTATAAATCTTCTTTATTAACTAATTCAATTTACAATTCAATTTTTTTTTATACCAACAATCCATATTATAAGTTAAATACTTATAATTTCATTTATTTACAAAGATCATTTTAAACTTTACAAACTGTATACTTTATCCTTTTCATAAACCCATTTTAACGTCATTTTCATTTTTAAATTCACATTCTCAAATATTCACTTTTAACCCCAAAATCAAATCCCAAATTGATTTCTAATTTTATTTCAATACCCAATCAATTTCAATATTTATTTCTAAATAAATTTCCAATCCCAAATCACTTTACATTGATTTTCCAAATTCGTTTCAATTTGCCAAGTAAATTTATAGTTGGACTTCCAACTTATTTCCTTTTAAATAAATTCCTCTTAAAGAAAATAAATCTCTTTATCTTTTTCAAACTATTTAGAAAACCAAATTTTAATTAAATTCTTCAATTTAAAATCACTAGTATACGAAATTTATTTATTTAACATTTTCACTTGATTCTGGAATTAATTCAATAAGATTATAAAAATCAGCCTTTATTCTTTTAAATTCTTTTCTTCAAATTTATTTAATTTCTAAAAATTAATTTACTTAAAAATTTCTATTTTGATTTCAAAAATTCAATTTCGTTTATTTTTGGAATCCAATGATATCAAAAATCCATTTAGCTAACTTTTAGTTTTCAAGCAAATTCCAGACATCAATATGATCAAAAACATCAATATAATCATTCACAGATTATCACATCACATAGAAATAAATTCAATCAATATGAGGTGTAACGACCCAGAATTTTGAACAAATTAAATTGATAATATTTAATTAATTTTAAATTTTTGAACGATGATTTAATTTGAATCCCCGATATAACTTTGAATTTGGCGATTAAATTTTAAAATTTAATCTATTTAAAGTGGAATAAAAATTTGAATCTTCAGTTTTAAGCTGAAGAAAAAATATTTCAAAAGCTTTTAAAATTTATATTGATGATACTAAAGATAATAGAAGTTTCAAAATCAAATTTGGGAGTGAATTGTTCAGTTTGAAAATTATATCGTTCGAGTCGATATTTTAAAATAGCTGTCCGAGGCGCAGTCTCGGAATTTGACGAAACCAGTTCCATTGGATCCGTAATATCGAATTATTACCGGATTTAAATTTTTGTATTTATCAGAGTTGTTATATGAGCATGCGACATATAAACGCATTAAAATTAAATCAAAATCAATTTGAATTTTAAATTTAAATTAAGTCAAATATCAACACGTTTAGTTCCCTATATTTACGCCTAAATCACGCTGGGAAATCACGATACGAGATCGTGCAAACCATTCCTCCCTCAATTTAAAATATCCCTCTTCAGATTCGAACGAAGGAAAAAAATCTCGTCCTCCTCAACCAAACACGAAATCTAATTCATCTTCGTACCACATCCTCTTTAAAATTGAATCACACTTTTTTCCCTTCCCTCATTTCTCAGTTCTTACCCAAAATCATATAATGGCCGCAAGAAAAAAAACATCTTAGGGTAATATAATCGACACTACCCTCTCTGTTCAACCGAGTTTCGATTCTCCCTCGTTCAAATTAGCCAGGGCTCATTGTCGAGCATCGCGAGTGGCTCGCGGGGATCGTGGCAGCAGGCGAGTTCGAAGGCGGAGAGGAAGCGTGCTCGCACACGCGTGGGTATCAAGCGAGGCGTTCGCGTGGGCGTTCACGTAACAACGGCGATGGAAGCTCTCAGACGAGGTGTTGCAAGGTAAAGTGGCACTCGTGAGGCTCGGCAGGGGGGGTTCGTACCCAAGTCGATGGCGCGGAGGAGGGTACTGTCGATTTGGGGTTAGAGGCGATTTAGGGTGGAGCTCGAATCCAGTCTCGATCGACGATCTGGTGAGGATATTGGTGAGTGTTGCTGTTTTTATTTTTGTTAATTTAAACGTATGCATATGTTTGTGAATTTGAAACAGATTGAAGAAAATAATTTTTTACAATCAAGAAAAAAAATTACTGTTTGTTTATATGCAGTTTTGAGATGAAAATAAATTAAAAACACACAGACACATTTTCTAAATCTACTAGTTATTATAAATAATGTATTTACGTGATTTATTTGATATAATTGTTGATTTTAAAATTTGTACATGGAGAATAATAATAAATTTTAAAAGTAAACTTTATAACTTTATTTACCCAATGGATTTAAATTTAAAATGAGAGTATTATGGGTGGTTTAAAATCATAGCAGATGTTATTAAATTCGGGAATTCCATTTAAAACGAAAAAAATAAGTCTATATATATATATATATATGATGATTGAAAAGAAAAAGATAGGGATTTTAAATGATCAAAGAGTTTATATAAATATTAAATTTTAAATTTTGAAATTTAAAAACATTGGTTAATTAAAATTATCCAATAGGAATTTAAATTATTCGATATGTTCGGATATTAATAGAATTGTATAATTATTTATACAAGGTTAAAAATCAAGAAGAAATGGTCAAAATGGAAATGGATGGCAAATAAAAAGCTAAGGTGAGATTTTTCTCACTAAAAAGGAAATTTAATTTGCAGTTATTGATTGATTTGATTGATTGCTATTGGATGTGATATTAGATATAGTAGGATATCTATATATATATAGCAATATATACATATTGGCATATGTATATATTGGATTGATTGTTTTCCCGCCTCGTATAGCGGATGAGACCCTATTGCGCCGTTAGTAAGCGGATGATTTTTATAAAACCCATATACCGCGATATTCCACCTCGAAGTGGAATTGGTATTGTGCTAACGTCTGTGGATGCAGGGAAACAGGTTGGAGGGATCCAACTGGATTCCTCAATTGTATTTATTTATTTACAGATATTGATATATATTCTGTTATCATATGATGATATATGATGTTTGATGTTGTGATGGACTAATTGGTGCGTTGCATCATTGGATTCAAACTTTTGAAGTTTAAAAATAACGATTTTTACTTTAAAAAGGATTTTGAAGTGATTTTTGGAAAGTATACGATTTATTAAATTTTTGAATTTATTTATCTTAAATAAATAAATGTTATAAATTTAAAGTTATGGAAATTATAATGTTTGTGAAATATAACCAAAAGATGATTTTTGAAATAAATAGTTAAGTAATTTATAAAATAGTTTAAATTTAGATTTTTGAATTATTAAAAACGATGTATGTAAAAGATGTACAAAATTGATATTTATCAATTAAAATTATTGGAATTGAAAACGAGTTTTTATAAGTGTTAGATAGAAAATTTATAGAATTATAAATTTTGAAAATATGAAGTTTATAGATTTATAAAGTATGAAGTTATAAAATGAATGAAATTGTATAATAAAGATTTATAAGAAATTCACTTAGAAATTGGATTTTTGCCTTTAAATGGAATATTTATCGAATTGATTTATAAAGGAGATTTATAAATCAAAGTTGTTATAAAAGAGAAATAGAATTTATAAACGTGTTTATAAATTCGGAATCGATTGAATTTGATAAATTAAATATAGAAGATTTTTAAAGAAGATATATTCGAAATTTTGGATAGCAAATTTTTATTGAAATAAAAATGTGTAGAAATGATTGAAATTGGGTTAAGTGAATTATATTCACGATTTTGGACAGTGAATATATTGTTAAGTAAAATGGATTTATTTTTGAAGAAGTGATATTAAAAATGAAGTTAAACATTTTAAAGATGTTTTAAAATGTATTATGAATCGAAAGCATAGATTTCAACACTTGTTATTGAAATAGACGTTTTCGAGAAATTTAAGGAAATGGTGGACTATAACACACTGTTGTTATAGTAAATGATTTCCGAAAGGAAATGTTTTATATAGTATTGGGATTTACATATCTATCTTAATTTTCGAATCCCTATACTAGTGATTTTGAGTCGTCGTAACGATGTTTTACATAACATTCGTTTTGACTCAAATAGATGTTGTTATAGTAAATGTTTTCCTTAAAGAATGAAATTATACTTAATATTGATTTAAGTAGATTGAATATTTTCAAATGTTGAAAATAAATAGATTTGTGAATTACTTATTTTTAAATAAGTATGGAATTGCTTTTCCAATATGAAATGAACGTTTTGAGAATTTATCTTTGTTAAGATAAATTGAAAATGAATATTGAAGTCGATTTGAAAATTGAATATTAGTAGATATTCGAAAAAGATATAAATTCATATCGAAATTTATAAAGGAAATGGAAATTGTGTAGAAAAATAAACGTTAATTTATTTTTGAAATGTGGAAATTTTATATCTAGTAAAGATATTTTGGAAAATAAATAATTTGGAAAATTATTTGGAATCTGATGATGTTGCGCATCTTTATTGATAGTTAATTAACCGACTATCAATAATTACCTTGAATAGGCATTTGTTGTGATTTGATGAATTTGAATGCCACACTTATTTTAAATAATCGCTCACTATTCGGGTTTGCCAGGAAAGGACCATGGGGTCGTATAACCCATTCCGAATATGTGATACGTCGTTATGAATCGCATTTGATGACCGGTGTTGAAGACCGGATATTTTTGAAAACGGAAGGATTACCGTCGAGTTACTCTACATCGGCCGATCTCCGATTTAGAGGTTTTATCACCCTTAGTGACGGGAAGTCTGGACGTGATTAGAAAATTATCCGGATGTGCAAGGGCTTCGTGAGAAGTGCCTTCGGTTCTGTTCGATCCCGGAACAGACTTGTATGGATTGTGTGTCTGACGTTACAATTTGAGATATAAAGCTGATTTCTTTCAAATACATATCTGTTGGTGGCGGAGAATTTATTCTCTTAGCTTAACACCCTTCTCTGAGACGTACGAGCTAAGAGGTTATGTAGTTGAAGTTTATCAGCAATATACTCAAAATTGGTAACGTGGCATGCTGAGTGTTGCTGTGAAATGATCAGTGTTTGATCATTTGCGATATGATCATTTGTTTGATCTTATATCTTTGTGATCATAGGTTGTCATTTGTTTGACCCGAAGCATGGCTTTATAGAAAGCGTAGCTGTAACGTCCCGAAAATTCTCGACTTTCGAAAATTCAACATCGATACTCACTTTATCGACTGTCGAGAAATCGAATGCCGGAAACCCGAAATGTTATGGTTTAAGAAAGAAGAAAAAGGTAGAAGAAGAAGATAGAACAAAAAGAAAAGAAAAGGAAAAAGAAAGGGAAGAACAAGAAAACAACAGAAGCAGAAACAATATCAGAATCTCACATTCGCAGCGGAACAACATATAATAGATAAATAAATATTCTTAAATCAAAAGAATTTTATCAGTTATACATTACATCATCATCAGAGTTTACAACAACAATAGAATACATCAATGGACAGTTATATAAACTTGTCCTCATACAGAATACACAACGGAATAATACATAGTATAGATCATACGTCTCGCCATCCAGCTCGCCACTAAGCTCCATAGCACTCCAGTATCCAGAATAACCTGATAACCTAACTTCGAACTGCCCGTGTTGAAAATAGTGGGCACCTGGAGTTTAGGGGTAAGAGTCTCCCGTTCGCCACCAAACTGCGAAGCGAGAATCCCCCATCATGATGTATTATAGCAAGACTGGTGTGAGAACTTAAAACAGTTTTATCTTTAAAACAAACAACAGGAAAGCTTTAATGTCAATTCGCAATGCTTTTGGAAAATGAAACTACCATAAGACCTCCCACCACACACACAATGCAAACGCAGACTTGGAGGAGATTTCTTCTTATGTTAGTCAAAGATGCTTACTACGCAAAATCAAATCATTTTGGATATTATTATTAGTGCATAGTGGAAAACATTTCGAAAGTAGAATATAAATCTTAGCCAGCATAGGTACCATTATATTATGCCTGCTATAGCTGCCTCCTGAGGAGACAGGTTATACAATTGAAATTGTAAAGGCTCGTATTGTTTCTTTGGATTTCCAACAAATGGTCAGGCTAAGGAACTTCCTATGCCACGGTGGGTACGCCCCTGGAATAGACGACCCGAGAACCTAACCGGATCTCTGCCAACACAAGGCCGGGTTACCTCTGCAAAAATAGGTAACTACTGACACGCGTATGCCATCCCCCGATCGTCACCGATCTTCCCGAGGATCCCCGATTCGCAACAACCATAAAGAAATAAATTTGCAGCAACCACAGAGGTTAAGTATCTGGGCTCCATACCATGATACCACCTTTATCCAGAAGGAATGACATACACTAAGGGGCGCTACTCCCTAAAACCTTGCCGCATCCTTCCTGTTTTGACCATTTCTGGGGTGTGAGGTCCGACGAAGTCTCGTCCATAATGCTACGCTTTCTACAAAGCCATGCTTCGGGTCAAACAAATGATCATAGAAATGATCACAAAGATATAAGATCAAACAAACGATCATATCATAAATGATCAAACAACGATCATTTCACAGCAACACTTAGTATGCCACGTTACCAAATTGGGAGTATATCGCTGATAAATTTCAACTACATAACCTCTGAGCTCGTACGTCTCAGAGAAGGGTGTTGAGCTAAGAGAATAAATTCTCCGCCACCAACAAAAATGTATTTGAAAGAAATCAGCTTTATATCTCAATTTGTAACGTCAGACACACAACCATACAAGTCTGTTCCAGGATCGAACAGAACCGAAGGCACTTCTCACGAAGCCCTTGCATATCCGGATAATTTTCTAATCACGTCCGGACTTCCCGTCACTAAGGGTGATAAAACCTCTAAATCGGAGATCAGCCGATGTAGAGTAACTCGACGGTAATCCTTCCGTTTTCAAAAATATCCGGTCTTCAACACCAGTCATCAAATGCGATTCATAACGACGTATCACATATTCGGAATGGGTTATACGACCCCATGGTCCTTTCCCGGCTAACCCGAATAGTGAGCGATTATTTAAAAATAAGTGTGGCATTCAAATTCATCTAATTCACAACAAATACCATTCAAGGTAAATATTGATAGTCGGTTATTTAACTATCAATAAAGATGCGCGACATCATCAGATTCCAAATAATTTTCCAAATTATTTAATTTCCAAAAATATCTTTATTAGATATATTATTTTCCACACTTAACCATTTGAAAACAAATTTCAAATATTCACTTTTCAATTTATCTTTAAAAGATAAAATCTCTAAACAGTTCATTACATATTGGAAAAGCATTTCCATACTTATTTAAAAATAAGTAATTCACAAATTCTTTTATTTTCAACACTTAGAAAATATTCGATATACTTAAATCAAAATTAAGTATATATCTCATTCTTTAAGGAAATCATTCTTTAAACACATTTATTTGAGTCAAAACGAATGTTACGTAAAACATCGTTACGACGACTCAAAATCACTAGTATAGGGATTCAGAATTTAGATAGATATATGAATCCCAATACTATACAAAAATATTTCCTTTCGGAAACCATTTACTATAACAACAGTGTTATAGTCCATCATTTCCTTAAATTCCTCGAAAATGTCTATTTCAACAATGAATGTTGAAATCTATGGTTTCGACACTCAACATGTTTTAAACATCTTTTAAAACAACTACTTCATTTGATAATATTCATTTTCCCAAAATATATTGATTTTATTCAATAATATATATTCACTATCCAAAATCGTGAATATAATCACTAATCCAATTTCAACAATTTCTACATAATTTATTTCAATAATAATTTGCTATCCGAAATCGCGAATATATTTCCTTAAATAAATTTCTATATTCAATTTATCAATTTCATTGATTTCGAATTTATAAACAATGTTTACAAATTCTTTCCCCATTCATAAACTTCGATTTATAAAATATCCCTGAATTAACAAATTTAATTCATAACTCGATTTCATATCGAAAATCAAATTTATAAGTCAATTACTTATAAAACTTTTATTTTACAAAATCTATTCATTTTGTAACTTCACAATTCATAAATTTATAAATTTCAATCTACTTATAAAAAAATACATTTTTCTATTTTATTTATAACACTTATAAATGCTTGTTTTATAATTCCAATGTTTTTAATTTATAATTATCAATTTTATAAATCTTTTAATATAAACCGTTTATAATACTTCAAAAATCCCAATTTAAACTATTTTATAAAAATCATTTACTCCATATTTCAAAAATCACATTACAACTATATTTTCTCAAAAATCAAAATTTTATAAATTATTTATTTCAAAAATAACACTTTGGTCATATTTCACAAAAATCACAATTTTCAATATATTAAATTTTAACTTTTATTTATTTAAAATAAATCGATTTCCAAAATTAAATAAAACGTATACTTTCAGAATCACTTTAAAATACTTCAAAAATCCAAAATCATTATTTTTAACTTCAAAAATGAATCCGATGATGCAACAGCACCAAACAATCAATCACAACAATCAAACATCATATGTCATCATATGATAACAGAATATATCACAATATCTGTAAATAAATCAGTACAGTTGAGGAATCCAGTTGGATCCCTCCAACCTGTCTCCCTGCATACAAAGATGTTAGCACAATACCAATTCCGCTCCAGTACGGAATTATCGCGGTATATGGGTTTTATAAATATTATCCGCTTACTAACGGCGCAATAGGGTCTCATCCACTATCAAATGTGGGAAATCAACAACTGCAATATATACATATGCCAATATATATATATTGCTATACATAAATAATACCAATTCCATATCAATATGAAATTATCGCGGTATATGTTTTTATAATTAACCTCCGCTTACTAACGGCGTATAATGTCTATTTCAAACGACAACAGATAAAATTATCATCCAGGCATACAATCATTAATTTTAAATCTAACTATTTAAAATAAACATCGAAACTGTTCGATTGAGTGAGAAGTTCTCACCGTGATTTCAGATTCAGTTTCCAGCGTTTATTTCGAATAAAATTAAACAGGCGTTTAATTCTACCCAAAATTTTCGCTAGTCCCAAACGACTCCAATCCAGTTGCATCGCGTAGTGTTCGACGATACGATTCCAACGCACTTCGTTTCATCATTTTCCGATCTCGCAGTAAAAAGTTATCGCATTCAGAAGTTTATACAAATTTTAATATAATTATTTACAAATTTCTTTTTATATTTTATACCCCTAAACAGATCAGAGCCGCACATTCCACTTGATGAGATCCAGGCCATGTATCATCTCTTCTCCCTCACGTATGCTCCCAGTAAAACAAACGAACGAGCCAAAACCCATTGCCGCCACTTAGGTTTAGATATCGCGACCACATCGAATGATTTGAAGATGATCAGGAACCACCATCGAACAGTTCGCCCCTCACTCCACCGCCGCCTGAACCCACGGCCAGCTCGGTGGACCCCACTCCTCTCGAAACGCGTGCGAACTGTAACGACCCAGAATTTTGAACAAATTAAATTGAGAATATTTAATTAATTTTAAATATTTGAACGACGATTTAATTTGAATCCCGAATATAACTTTAAATCGGCGATTAAATTATAGAATTTAATCTGTTAATAGTTGAATAAAAATTTAAATCTTCAATTTTAAGCTGAAGAAAAATATTTCAAAAGCTTTTAAAATTCGTATTGATAATACTGAAGATGATTGAAGCTTCAGAATTTAATTTCGAACTGTTTTGTTCAGTTTTGAAAATAATCACTCGAACCGATATTTAAAAATAGTCAATTTTCACTCAGTCTCGGAATTCGACGAAACCAGTTCCATTGGGTCCGTAATATTTAATTATTACCGGATTTCAAATTTCGTATTTATCGGAGCTGCTATGTGAACGTACGATACTTAAAGGCATTGAAATTTAAAATTGAATTCGAATTTTAATTTAAATTTAAATTTGGTCAACCTTGGTACATTTTTTTTCCTTGAACCACGTAGAAGATTACGGGAGAAATCGTGTCTTCTCCTTATTTTCAGCCGAGCTCTTCTCCTATTCAAACCCAATATACTCGAAAACTTCAAAGCAGAAATACAGAAGCAAAAATCGAATTCGAACAAAAAAATAATGGTCGAAGCCTTTATCTTCAAAATCAAGTAAAAAGAAAATCGACCTTGTTTCAACGAAAATCAAGCAAAGTCGAAATTAACTTCGCAGTGATACTGCGTCCACATTCTTTTGTTCGAGTAAAGGGGAGGCACTCGCGTTCTGGAATGGGTTCAGCGACTTTCGAGATCGCGATGGAGTTCGGCAATGGAGGCGGCGGCCAGAAATCAGGGTCGTAGTGGCCATCGAGCATCGCGTTCGAGTGAGGTTGGAGGGATCGTAATCGAGGCAGTCGCGACTTGGGTTTGTGGTTGTCTGAAGCTCGCAGTGAGGTGAAGTGTAGGCGTGGCGTTCGATTAGGGGCGGTCGACGATTGCTGTGACGATGGTGGGCAGCTAGGGGGTCTCGTGATTGTTTCGTGGGGTCGACTTCGATGTCGACAGAGAGGGAACTCGAGCAGTTGGATGGGCATCGTGTGTGTGGAGATCGCGAGGCATAGGGGGGGTTTGTCGATCTAGAGCTCGACATGAATGGGTGGTCGAACATCGAACGGCAAGGCGCAGCGGCATCGTGTCGAGGAGGGACGACTCCGTTCGATCTTGCTGGACTTGGCGACACTAAGAAGTGTCGATATTTCATCTTGTTCGATTTAGAGGTAAAAAAAAAATTGGTTTAAACATTTGTATTTATCAAGCTGTTAATTTCCTTTTCGTTTATCAAAGAATTTAAAATTTTAATTTGATAACAATTCGGTTCAATAAATTTTATATATATTTACAGTAAAGGAAATGGTGATTTAAATTTATATAAAAAGGGATTTGTTTGCAAATTACAATAAAGTTTTATATAGGTTAGAAATAGGATTTTAAATGTTTGAAGATTTAAAGATGTTTTAAAATGTGTTAAAAAGAATTACTATTTTAAGAAATGGAAATTTATAAGGGAATTTAGTTTGGAAAAATTAAATTTTTAGTTAAACAAATTTATTTAAAGATATTAATTTAAAGTAAAATGGTTAGTTAAATAAATTTGTTAAAAGAAGATATTTGTTAGTTACAACTATCATAACGAAGATTTGATTCGAATATTAATCAACTGTGTATAAATATTTATACTAGGTAAAAATCTGTAAAGAAATCAAGCCGGAATCGAAAATGGGATGGCAAATTAAAATCTAAGGTGAGATTTTCTCACTCGAAGGAAATTTGATTTTACAGTTATTATTGATTGATTTGTTTGAATGCGCTATTAGATATGATAGGATATATCTATATATATAGCAGTATATACATATTGGCATATGTATATATTGGATTGATTGATTTCCCGCCTCGTATAGCGGATGAGACCCTATTGCGCCGTTAGTAAGCGGATTTATAAAAACCTATATACCGCGATAATTCCGTACTGGAGCGGAATTGGTATTGTGCTAACATCTTTGGATGCAGGGAAACAGGTTGGAGGGATCCAACTGGATTCCTCAACTGTATTTATTTATTTACAGATGTTGATATATATTCTGTTGTCATATGTTGAGATATGATATTGACTGTTGTGATTGACTAATTGATGCGTTGCATCATCGGATTCAAATTTTGAAATTTAAAAATAACGATGTTGATTTTAAAAGTGAAATTTTAAAAGTGATCTTTGAAAATATACGTTTATTTAAATTGTTGAATTGATTTACTTTAAAAAAGATAAACGTTAAAACTTTTAAGTTATAAAAGTTGAGATTTTGTGAATTTTAACAAAGAAGTAATTTCTTTTGAAATACAGAGTTAAGAAATTTATGAAATGGTTTAAGTTGAGATTTTTGAATTCTTAAACCAATGTATATAAAAAGATGTATCAAATTGATATTTATCAATTAAAGTTATTGGAATTTTAAAATAAGTTTTATAAGAGATATGAAATTTATAATTATAAAATGTGAAGATATGAAATTTATAATTATAAAATGTGAAGTTATGGAATGTATAGAATTATAAATTGTAAAGATATGAAATTTATAGATTTATAAAGAATGAAGTTGTAGAATGAATGATTATAAGAAAATTCACTTATAAATTGGATTTCTGCTTTTAAATGGAATATTGATCGGATCGTTAATAAAGAAGATTTATAAATCAAAGTTGTTAAAAAAATATAGAAATAGGATTTATAAACGTTGTTTTATAAATTCAAAATTGATGGAGTTTGATAAATTAAATATAGAAGATTTTTAAAGAAGATATATTCGCGATTTTGGATAGTGAAGCTTTATTGAAATAAAACGTGTAGAGATGGCTGAAATTTAGTTAAGTGAATTATATTCACGATTTTGGACAGTGAATATACTCTTAAGGAAAATGGATATGTTCTGGAGAAACGATATTATAAAATGAAGTAATTGTTTTAAAAGATGTTTTTAAAACGTGTTAAATATCGAAATCATAGATTTCAACATTTGTTGAAATAGACGTTTTCGAGAAAATAAGGAGATGATGGACTATAACACTGTTGTTATAGTAAATGATTTCCGAAAGGAAATATTTTATATAGTATTGGGATTTATATATCTATCTTAATTCCGAATCCCTATACTAGTGATTTCGAGTCGTCGTAACGATGTTTTACGCAACATTCGTTTTGACTCAAATAAATGTGATTTAAGAATGATTTCCTTAAAGAATGAGATATATACTTAATTTTGATTTTAAGTATATCGAATATTTTCAAATGTTGAAAATAAATAGACTTGTGAAAATACTTATTTTTAAATAAGTATGGAAATGCTTTTCCAATGAAATGAACGTTTTGAGAATTTATCTTTGTAAAAGATAAATTGAAATTGAATATTGAAAATCGATTTGAAAATCGTATATCAGAAGATATTTTGAAATATAAATTCAATATGGAATTTATAAAGAAATGGGAATTCGTTTTAAAAATAAACGTTGATTTATTTTTGAAGTGTGGAAATTATTATATCTAGTAAAGATATTTTTGAAGATAAATAATTTGGAAATTATTTGGAATCTGATGATGTCGCGCATCTTTATTGATAGTTAAATAACCGACTATCAATAATTACCCTGAATGGATGTTTTGTTGTGAATTGGATGAATTTGAATGCCACACTTATTTTTGAATAAACGCTCACTATTCGGGTTAGCCGGGAAAGGACCATGGGGTCGTATAACCCATTCCGAATATGTGATACGTCGTTATGAATCGCATTTGAAGACCGGTGTTGAAGACCGGATATTTTTGAAAACGGAAGGATTACCGTCGAGTTACTCTACATCGACTGATCTTCGATTTAGAGGTTTTATCACCCTTAGTGACGGGAAATCCTGACGTGATTGAAACGTATCCGGAAATGCAAGGGCTTCGTGAGAAGTGCCTTCGGTTCTGTTCGATCCCGGAACAGACTTGTATGGATTGTGTGTCTGACGTTACAATTTGAGATATAAAGCTGATTTCTTTCAAATACATATCTGTTGGTGGCGGAGAATTTATTCTCTTAGCTTAACACCCTTCTCTGAGACGTACGAGCTCAGAGGTTATGTAGTTGAAATTTATCAGCGATATATCCCAACTTGGTAACGTGGCATACTGAGTGTTGCTGTGAAATGATCAGTGTTTGGTCATTTGCGATATGATCATTTGTTTGATCTTATATCTTTGTGATCATAGGTTGATCATTTTTGTTTGACCCGAAGCAGGGCTTTTTGAGAAAGCGTAGCTTTGTGGACGAGACTTCGTCGAGCCTCACACCCCGGAAATGGTCGAAACAGGACGAATGCGGCAAGGTTCTAGGGAGTAGCGCCCCTTAGTGTATGTCATTCCTTCTGGATAAAGGTGGTATCATGGTATGGAGCCCAGATACTTAACCTCTGTGGTTACTGCATTATTTTTCTATGTGGTTGTTGCGAATCGGGGATCCTCGGGAAGATCGGTGACGATCGGGGGATGGCATACGCGTGTCAGTAGTTACCTATTTTTGCAGAGGTAACCCGGCCTTGTGTTGGCAGAGATCCGGTTAGGTTCTCGGGTCGTCTATTCCAGGGACGTACCCACCGTGGATAGGAAGTTCCTTAGCCTGACCATTTGTTGGAAATCCAAAGAAACAATACGAGCCTTTACGATTTCAATTGTATAACCTGTCTCCTCAGGAGGCAGCTATAGCAGGCATAATATAATGGTACCTATG
This sequence comes from Allium fistulosum, assembly GCA_030737815.1. NCBI lineage: Eukaryota > Viridiplantae > Streptophyta > Magnoliopsida > Asparagales > Amaryllidaceae > Allium > Allium fistulosum. The sequence goes on from CM060907.1 coordinate 862,067,521, forward strand.
CTGGCTAAGATTTATATTCTACTTTCGAAATGTTTTCCACTATTCACTAATAATAATATTCAAAATGATTTGATTTTGCGTAGTAAGCATCTTTGACTATCATAAGAAGAAATCTCCTCCAAGTCTGCGTTTGCATTGTGTGTGTGGTGGGAGGTCTTATGGTAGTTTCATTTTCCAAAAGCATTGCGAATTGACATTAAAGTTTTCCTGTTGTTTATTTTAAAGATAAACTGTTTTACGATCTCACACCAGTCACCATGACTGACTCGGAGTTTATTGTTTCCCTTCTAAACTCTGGGTGCCCACAAATTTTCCACACGGGCAGCCTAGAGTTATATTATCAGGATATTCTGGATATTCTGGAGCTTTGGAGATAAGCTGGATGGCGAGACGTAGTAATTGTATCTGATAGTATTTATTCCGCTGTGTATTCTGTATGAGGACAAGTTATATAACTGTCCATTGTTGTATATTGACTCTAATTGATGTATGTATAAAATGATATAGTTCTTTGTTTAAAGATTATTCATTTATCTATCATATATTGTTCCGCTGCGATGTGTAAGATTCTGATATTGTTTCCTGTTCTGATGTTGTTCTTCCGTGATGTTATTCTTCTTCTTTCTTTTTCTTCTATCTTCTTCTTCTACCTTTTTCTTTTTCTTAAAACCATAACTTTTCGGGTTTCCGGCATTCGATGGCTCGGCAGTCGATAAAGTGAGTATCGATGTTGAATTTTCGAAAGTCGAAAATTTTCGGGATGTTACACGAACAGCAGGAGGACGCGATCGATTCACTCCTCCAAACGGCGACGATTTGCCAGATCTACCGTTGGATCTATAGTGCTAGACGAGTACTTCGACTTTCCAGTTGATGACTTTCGCTAACAATGTACAGATGTGAAGAAAAATGAGGAGGAAGTAGGGAGTGTATCGGCCATTGAATTCATATGAGGCGGCGGCTGGCTTAGAGAATTAGGGTTTCTCTTTTTATTTTTATTTTTGTGAATAAATGGCCTATTTATAGAAGTTTGAACGAACACTATTCATTCGGAATTTCCAAACTCCAATTTACGCGCGGTGACTGGCGTTTCTGGGGTTTATCCCGCATTCCAAACTCAATGGAACAGGTTTTGGAAGCTAATTCAATTGTCTGTGTGAGATATGGAGAAAAACGATCGATTTAAATTAAACCGATTTAAATCGATTTCGAGGCGTTTTGGCTTGCCCCGGACAAACGGTACATCCAAAAATTATGAAATTTGAAATCTTATAATAATATCACATTACAGATCCGATGAAACTGGTTTCGTCGAAATCCGAGACTTTTTGAAAATTGACTATTTTAACTCGACGATTTAAAATTAAAACGATATCGATGCGTTCCGAGCTGCCACGGTCAAACGATAACTTCGATTGCTACGAAAATTGAAATCCGATAATAACTAACTATTACGGATCCAATGGAACTAGTTTCGTTCAATTCTGAGACCGTTCGAAAATGGGCTATTTTTACAGTCGATAATTAAATATTAAAATATTCGATTTTCACAGATTAACTCCAAATTCAATTTTAAAAGTTCTATAACCTTTCTATAACTCCAGTATGATTAAGTAAAATTTTCCAAATAAATTTCAATCATTTTAAACTCGATTTTTAATTATGAAATTGGAATTTCACTATTTAATATATCGATTTAATTATCAAATTAAATCCAATATTCGAAAAATAAATCATTCGACTTCTTAATTCCACTTATTAATATTTAAAATTAATTAAATATTCGAATTTTAATTATCAAAAATTCTGGGTCGTTACAAACTTCCCCCCTTAAAAGAATTTCGTCCTCGAAATTACCAAGTAAGGAAAAGATACAAAATCCGTTAACTTTCCAAAACAATTCGTTCAAATTAGATTCTTCAAATCTCTCAAGTGTTTAACTTTTCCAAAATTCATTAGTTAAACTTCTTACAAAATGTTTACTAAGTTTTCCAAAATTTTCCTTAGTTTTCAAATTTTTTCAATTTTCTCAAAAATATTCTAACGCCTTAAATTTTCAGAAAAATTCGCCATAGTCTCCTTTGCGCGGCTCGATCCGAAAAAAAATGACAGTGTATATATATCACAAATATACATCTCATCAAGTGATGAGGCATCCCGTAGGGAAAAAATGTAAAAGTACGATATTTAATCCGAGATATGTACCTTATATATTTATTAGCGAGCGTATACGGCTATTATAGCGCGAAAGCGAGCTCAAATGCGAAGCAAACGCCATCCGCACCTACTAAACACTAAATCAAACATATGAGAACATGTAGATATGAAAATATAGTCAATATACATCATAAAGCAACATAACTACATATGTCAATATAGCAAATGCAACAAAACAACAAATGCAACCATCTACAATCATCCAACAATTTCAATATTCATTCATATTCTCATTAATATTCAATGAATTGGTTTCCAATTTTAAATCATATTTGATTCATTAACGTTGGATTTTATCAATATTCATTCATTCGAATTTAATTAGTTTACATTCACTAATTCACATTTGTTCACTTACAAATCAAATTCAATTTCTATTCAAATTTCCATATTATCAATTTGAATTCAATTACATAGCTTTCAATTTTTATCAATTCAACTTCATTAACACTTAATGAATTATATACAATCAACTAACAATCATATAACAACCAATGTACATTCAACGTAACCAAATTTATTCACTTTACATTCGATTTGGTTCAACACTTTAAATTTCAATTGGTTGATGTTAAATTGACTTCCATTCAATTTATTCAATTTCTCAACTTCATTAGCCTATAATGAATTAACACTTATATTCATTGTTTCATATCAATTATTTACATTGAATTGATTAACATTTATTCACATTAGATTGATTGACATTCAATCCATTTCTTAACTCAATTGCTAATTCATTTTAACAAATAAAATTGAATTCCATTTATATAACTCAAGTTCAAATTCATTTAATAAATTCATTTTATTAGTTTACTTTGATTTTGAAATCAACTTCGTTCAACATCACTTAAGTTATTTTCCATTTCAAATATCATTCGTTCAAATTAACTTAAGTTTCCACTTATAAATTAAATTTAGATTCCCATTCTAAATAAATTTTATTCAACTTTTACTTAAGTCAAATTTATTGCTTATTCAAATTCACATCTCATTTTGCCTAACAAAATTGTTTAACCATTTTTAACAATCTGTTTTACTTACATTTTCTCACTTTTAATAAGTTATACAACTTATATATTTAAACTTCCAAATCTGATTTAATCTATTTAACTTTCTTTTAGTTAAATTTCACATCATATTTCCTTATGCTACTCAAATTCATCAACTTTACCAAAGTTAAATCTATTATTTCATATCATAAGTATAAATCCTATTTCACTTATATTTATCACTTTACAACTTAGATTTTAAATCAAATTTGTTTATCACAACAAAACTTCAATTTCAATTTACTATGGTAGCAAATCAATCACACAGAAACTCGAAAATGATACCGATGATGCTGCAGACATCACCCTTATTATTTTCCAGCAACATAGTGAATTCAGTGCTTTAAATTCTTTTAAAACACTTCTCTGGAATTTTATCTTAGATTATAAATCACATTTATAAATCTTTTACTTATAAAATTTCACTTCTTATATATATAAGATTATTTTATCATTGTAAATCATTTAAATTATAATTTCATACGTTATAATTCATTTGCTTATACAATTATTCTTTTACAACTGTTGTTTTATTTAACTTATTCAAACAACTTTGATTACTTATATATATTTACATTTTCAAACAATCAAACAATCAATTATATACACTTCAATAATTTTCAAAAAATTATTTATTTATATATAAAATATAATCAAGGTAAATTATTTCATTTACCCAATTTAAAACAATATCATGCCGAATTGTTCTATACAAGTGTTTAGAGATCCCTATCGATAGAGTTGTACGGACAATACCGACCAGAATCCATATACCACTCAACAAATCAATCATCACAATATAAAACAATTTTATATTAACTAACAAATACGCTCTCATATCCATTATTACACTCAACTCATTCTAGAGCACTACTGACTTTATCTCTAATGAGTAACACCCAACAGAGCAGGGTTGTCGCTTAACCATATGCTCTGATACCAAATGTAACGTCTCGAAAATTCTCGACTTTCGAAAATTCAACATCGATACTCACTTTATCGACTGTCGAGAAATCGAATGCTGGAAACCCGAAATGTTATGGTTTAAGAAAGAAGAAAAAGGTAGAAGAAGAAGATAGAACAAAAAGAAAAGAAAAAGAAAAAGAAAAAGAAAGGGAAGAACAAGAAAACAACAGAAGCAGAAACAATATCAGAATCTCACATTCGCAGCGGAACAACATATAATAGATAAATGAATATTCTTAAATCAAAAGAATTTTATCAGTTTATACATTACATCATCATCAGAGTTTACAACAACAATAGAATACATCAATGGACAGTTATATAAACTTGTCCGCATACAGAATACACAGCGGAATAATACATAGTATAGATCATACGTCTCGCCATCCAGCTCGCCACTAAGCTCCATAGCACTCCAGTATCCAGAATAACCTGATAACCTAACTCCGAACTGCCCGTGTTGAAAATAGTGGGCACCTGGAGTTTAGGGGTAAGAGTCTCCCGTTCGCCACCAAACTGCGAAGCGAGAATCCCCCATCATGCTGTAATATAGCAAGACTGGTGTGAGAACTTAAAACAGTTTTATCTTTAAAACAAACAACAGGAAAGCTTTAATGTCAATTCGAAATGCTTTTGGAAAATGAAACTACCATAAGACCTCCCACCACACACACAATGCAAACGCAGACTTGGAGGAGATTTCTTCTTATGTTAGTCAAAGATGCTTACTATGCAAAATCAAATCATTTTGGATATTATTATTAGTGCATAGTGGAAAACATTTCGAAAGTAGAATATAAATCTTAGCCAGCATAGGTACCATTATATTATGCCTGCTATAGCTGCCTCCTGAGGAGACAGGTTATACAATTGAAATTGTAAAGGCTCGTATTGTTTCTTTGGATTTCCAACAAATGGTCAGGCTAAGGAACTTCCTATGCCACGGTGGGTACGCCCCTGGAATAGACGACCCGAGAACCTAACCGAATCTCTGCCAACTGTAATGACCCAAGATTTTAGGAATTTATCCTGAAAAATATAAATGAATTTAAAATAATTTTTAAATAAATTTTGAAGGAGGAATTGATGTAGCTTGATAGTGTATCAGTGTGTGTACATGAGTGCACAGGAAATGCACATGAATATAAGCTAAAACCCTGAACTCCAAGAATACATACATATTGATGTGTATGGAAATATATATAAATATATATATATGTAAATATATATGTAGATTAAATTTTTAAAAAGTAGTATGCATAAGTAAATGTATATATGAATGCTACTGGGTATTTTGAGTGTACATGTGCATGTGTGTGTGTCAGTATAGAATGATGTATGAATATATATAGGTGGGAATACTAATTATTTCAGAAAGACTTATATACAAATATATATGTGTTAATAACATACTAGAGTTTAAACTAGTGAAATATAATATACAGACACATTTTAATATAAGCAGAAATGAAAAGAATGGAGATATAAAAAGGAATAATTCTCTTATAAATAAATGAAGGAAGTACATACCATTTACATGAAAGCTAAAAATAGGAAAATAAGATAAAACAGAGAAGTTCTTGGTATAGGCAGAATTAGAAAAGAGTATTTAATAAATAACAAAAACCAAGTCACATTTTTAGCATGATTGTAGACAAGGGGGAAAAGTATTTTCTGAAAAGCAAATTTCTGAAAGAAAAATGTAACCACTTTTCTCTTCACCCAAATTAAGCCGGGAAGGGGGTAAAACTTTGGGTTAAAATGCAGATAACATGATTTTCTGGTGGGCAAAAATGGCTTTAGCCAATACCCAAAACCCTAAGAGAGACCCTGTATATATACATGTATATGCAGCAGCCTCCTCTTCTCCTCAGAAAAGAATTTTGAAAAAAAAAAGAAGAAAAACAATACCACAGAAATCATAAGACAAGGGAAGAAAGAGAGCTTGAGGATAAGAGCAGGAGTTCATCAATTAATTAAGGAAACAAAGGAGAGAGCTAGGTGAGAAAACTCACTCAAAAATCTAAGGCAATAAGTCCTAATGTAGGCAGCCAGATAAAAGTATTTTTAGTAAAAGAGTATTTTCCTATATGAATGTTTATCTGTGGATTTAAACATGAATATGTTTTGATTTTCTTTGGTTGATCCCTGGTTTTATTATAACAAAGTCTTATGTGTTGTTAGTATACATATCTGTTTTATACACTCAGATCTCTGATATGTTAATATTTAGGGATATAAACAAATACCCAGAAAATAAAATGTTGAGAATAGGCAAGTAGTATTGGTTTTGGCTCAACCCAGAAAGATGAAAATAATGTTGGGCTGCAATATACTCATGTATAAGTGCTGAGGCTTGAAATAAAAAGGAATTAGGGGTGCAATAGGGTTGCCTATGTGCTGATGCTCCTGATTCAATAAAAAGCATAGCAAACAAAATTTTGTGATTCAGTGAAACCAGGTCATCCTGAGTTTAACTCAAGCACAAATGTTTGCAAAAGAAAAACTCTCCCAGAAGCTATAAGCCAATGTTAGTTGCCTAAACTCCTTTTAAAAATACCAGGATGAATATCTGTACATATATACAGAACCTTATTTTGTAGTCACCAATGGTTGTTTGCTTGTTGTCTCTGTATGGTTATGAATAATATGAGATGCCATATTATGGATGTTTTAGCTAATAAAATGAATCACTGAATGGTTTTGGCATAAAGAATCAAAAGGGTTATTATTAACTAAAACCTGATTAGGAAATTGGGGTCAAGAACACTGCAGGAATGACTTGTGTGCTTGAGTAACATAAGTTGACACATGGCTTGTTTAAGTCCTGAGATCTTTGTGTAATGGAGTGAATTAGTTCATTACAGTGTGTCCATTGATTCATAAATATTGCAGATGAGACCAAGGATAGATAAAAATATACCAAGGAAATAATACTTGAGCAGATGAGAAAACTAGAGTTTTTCCCAGATTTGAGATATGAGAATTGAATAAGTGATTTAACTCATATTAGTTATTTTCCTGTTTGGTATGAATGATTGTTTGTCTATGATTGAGTTGTATGCTTGAATGTATGTGCCATATTCATATGTGTAGTCTCTGGAAAGAAAGTTAAAGTGTGCACATGCACAATGACACAGAGCATGCACACAAGTATTTACCTGATTCCAAAGGACAGAACCTTATGTATTTGTACTTAACTTGATTTTAACCTAATTAACAAATTGCTTTTGTGAATTTTCCCATACCAGACATGTGTCTGACCCTAGTGTGCTAATGGCATCTGGGGTGTCTCATTTAAAATGAGGCAGTTTCCAATGCTTTTTCAGGGATTGCAGCAACTAAGTAGGGGTAGGAGCAAGGCCTTGAGAAGAAGATATAGCATGCTAAAACTTAGTTAGATAAGAGCCTAAATGTTGAAATCTGCATGTATTGACAATTTAAATTGCTACTTGTATTAAGTGTTGAATATTGGATGGGTATTTTGTTAGGCATTTTGTTAAGAGATTGATTTGTATCTGGAAACTATGAATTAAGTTGAATATCTGTTATGTTTAAAAAGAATTCTAATCAAATTTTGTAAGTAGATTTAGCAAGAACACCATGTTAAAATTGAATGATTACATTTTATAAATGCATTAGTCAATCATGAATCTTTGAAAACAATTTAAGTTTTGGAAAATCAGGATAGTTGATTTTTCAGAAAATTAAATGGTTTTATTTTCTACTATGGCATATGTATACAAAAGAAATAGGCATAGGTTAAATGTTTTATATGGCTGCAAGGTTTCTATAGTTAAACTTGTTTCATACAAATGTCTTATGTACTATATTTTAAGAAAGGATTTGTAATAAGGGAAGAGTAAGACAGATCCAAATAGTTGCAGATAGGTATGCACATAAACATGTTTAAGTGCAAATTTTACCACACTTTTTCCCTTTGTATTTGTGATAAGAATCTGAACTTCACTCAGATTTTAACCAAATGCATTTCAAATGCCAGACAGATCTTATAAGAAGAAATACAAACCTGAATAATGATAAACACCTCTATCATCCTCAAAACCCAAGAACCAGACTCTTAACTCATATCAATCCTGAAGCCTTCCAGGTTATAGGGATGGGTTTCAAAAATAATTGAGCAAGAATTATTGATTTGTATGATGGAATATAGGCAAAAATAAAGTATTTATGCATATGTGCAGATATAGGTAGATAATAGATTGTAAACTGTTCAAAAAAAAAAGAGAAAAACCAAAAATTGTGTTTGAACCGACCAGCATAGCACTCGAACTCGTGACCTTTCATGTATAAGTTAGGCGCGTTTCCATTACGCCTAGATGTTGCTTGTGTTTCCTTAGGATCCACTTTCTTTTATACTGAATTTGTCACTATTCAGAACTTAACACAAACATCTATATAAAAAGCTTGTTTACTACTGATTATTACTTGATCACTTCTTAGTTAGTATAAACAGACTAATGTGTATGTTTCCAGTGGATTGTTTAGTCAAAAATAAAATAAATTAGCAATCCAAAATCCTCTTGTTTTTCCAGAACTCTGATTCAAAACAAGAGAGGCATATACATCCTCACATGTATGTGCTTATCTTTGTGAATGTACTGATATATTTATATTGGTTGATTATTGTGATCCTGGATATATTTGGTTATTGGAGAAAAGATATTGACCCTGAGAATTATGATTGCAATGGATGATATATCTATATATCCTCTTTACCTTAAAAAAAAAATTCCTTATGAAATTAGAATAGAATATAGGAGGGTCATTTCAGTTGGTATCAGAGCTATGTTATTTAACATAGTGGAAGTAAGGATCAAGTTCTTAAATAGAAATAAAATTAAAAGGAACTAAATATCAAACTAACCAGCTATGTAAATTATTATTAGCAAACTATGGTAGGGAGACCACCAAATCAGGGAGCAGGGTCTTCCCATGCACCACCAATGGTCAATCTGCAAGACTTGGTGAGAGCATTTAGGGATGGGGCAGGACAAAGGCAAGAAAATCCCTATGAAGAACTCTCAAAATTACTTAAAACATATACTCATTTAGGAGGCAAAAGCTTTGAAGGGACAGAGAGTGTCATGGAAATTCAAACATGGTTGAGAACATTGGAAAGAATTTTCAATGACATGCAACTTGATGATCAAAGAAAGAGGCAAGTGGCTTCAAGACAGCTAAAAGGAGTAGCTTTAGGCTGGTGGGAAGTAATCATTGCAGGAAGGAATGAGAATGAAATCACTTGGAATCAATTCAAAGAGATGTTGGAAGCAAGGTTTGTACCAGCATCAGCAAAGACTACCTTGCTAGAAGAATTCATTAGACTTAGACAAGGAACCATGACTGTCACAGAATATACTCAAAAGTTTGAGGGGCTTTCCATATACGGAGCAATGCTTGTGGCAGATGAGGCATCTAAAAATGATAGGTACATAAAAGGGCTGAACCCAGGACTTAGCAGAGCCATGTTACCCTATGCAGACAAGACTTTTGATCATGTGATAGACTTAGCTTTGAGGTTGGAACAGCATGACAAGGAAAGGGAGAAGTTCAGAAATTTTAAGAGCAATAATAACAAGAAAGGTAAGGGGAGGTATCACCCTTATGATAAGAAGAAAGAAGAGGCTAGTAACAAAAGCACTGGAGATGTCAAAGCTAAGGAAGACAAGAAGAAAATTGTGTGCCATCAGTGTGGAAAGGAAGGGCATATCAAACCAAGATGTCCAGAATTGAAAGGAGGAGCTTTCAAATGCTATCTATGTGGGAAAGAGGGGCATATGAAGAGGAATTGTCCTGAGTATAAGCAGCAAGGCAAATTGGCAAATTTGGAAGGAAAAGGCAAAGCCACAGTGGAAAGTAACACTGTAAACCATAGCCAAGTGGAAGGTACATTACTTATTTGTACCATACCCATAACAGTAGTGTATGATACTGGGGCAACTCACTCTTTAATTTCTTATGAACTGGTTAGAATGCTAAAACTGAATTGCATATTGGTTGAAACCCCATTGCATATACACAGTCCATTGGGGAGTTCTAGTGTTTTAAATATGATTTGTGTGGATGTGGAGTTAAACATAGGAGGAAATATTTTTATTTCCAATTTATATGTTTTGAATTACCCAAATATAGGTGTTATATTGGGGGTAGACTGGTTAAGGCAATTTAAAGCCATAATTAATTTAGACTCATCCACCATATCATTGCAAAATTTTAGAGGCCAGAGAATCACAGTTTTATGTGAGGTAGCTAAGGAAGGAAAACTATATCATTTAGTTGACTCAGAAAAAGATTTCAGTGAACAAACCATTGAAGAAATTCCCATAGTCAATGAATATTTGGATGTGTTTGGTGAGGTCAAGGGTATTCCACACCATAGACCAGTAGAATTCCAGATCAATTTAGTTCCAGGAGCAAGCCCAGTGATTAAAAAGCCAACTAGAATGGGGCCAAATGAACTAAAAGAATTAAAGAAACAGTTAGAAGAATTGGAAGAAAAGGGTTTTATAAGACCAAGTAATTCTTGCTGGGGAGCACCAGTGGTATTTGTTAAGAAGCAAGATGGCTCCTTAAGACTCTGCATAGATTATAGAGAATTAAACAAAGTAACTATTAAAAATAAATACCCATTGCCAAGAATAGATGATCTTTTTGATCAATTAGCAGGGGCAAAAGTATTTTCTAGGCTAGACTTAGCATCTGGTTTTCATCAAATGAAGGTGGAAGAATCAAGCATCAAGTACACTGCCTTTAACACTAGGTATGGGTTGTATGAATTTTTGGTTATGCCATTTGGCTTGACCAATGCACCATCTTACTTTGTAGATTTAATGAACAGAACCTTTAGAGATTGTTTAGACAAGTTTGTGCTTATTTTTATAGATGACATTTTGATTTATTCCAAGACAGTGGAGGAACATAAGCATCATTTGCACCTGGTTTTGTCTAGGCTAAGGGAAAAAGATTTAAAGGCAAAATTTTCAAAATGTGTGTTTTGGAAGGAGGAAGTACATTTCCTTGGCCATGTTATATCTGCCAAAGGAATTTCTGTGAACCCCAATAAAATAGTGGCTATTCAAGCATGGAAGAGGCCAAGCACTGTGAGTGAAGTGAGGTCATTTATGGGGATGGCAGGATATTATAGAAGGTTTATAAAAGATTTTTCAAAAATTTCTACACCACTCACTAACCTAACCAGGAAGAACCAAGCTTTTGTTTGGTCAGAAAAAGCAGACATGAGAAGGAGGCAGGTAGAATATGAGGTGGGAAATTTTGTTTTCATCAAAATCTCACCCATGAAAAATGTGCTGAGGTTTGGATAACAAGGCAAATTAACCCCAAGATATATTGGACCATACAAAATTCTGGAGAGAATTGGTCCCTTGGCATATAAGTTGGAATTACCAGAAAACATGCAAGGTATACATGATGTTTTTCATGTATCACAATTGAGAAGGTGGGTCCATGACAAGGCAGAAATTCTTGAAACCCCAACCCAAGTGCAGATAAATCCTAATTTGATTTATGAAAAGGATCCAGTGGGAATTTTGGCAAAAGATGTGAAGAAGTTGAGGAATAAATCTCTGAAACTTGTGAAGGTACAGTGGAGTCTAGATCCTAGTGATTGCACATGGGAATTAGAAGACAAGGTTAGGATGAATTATCCTAAGCTAATTTCAGATTAAGGTAATTCTGATCTTTGATTGTTTTCTTTATTTTGGATGAATATATTTTTAGTTAGTATAGAACTAAGAATCTATTTAGTAGAGAATATACTTGTTCTCTGAATTAAGTTTAAAATTTATTTTAAGCTTAGGAAAATTGTGGGACACAATTTCTAAAAGGAGGGGTGTATGTAATGACCCAAGATTTTAGGAATTTATCCTGAAAAATATAAATGAATTTAAAATAATTTTTAAATAAATTTTGAAGGAGGAATTGATGTAGCTTGATAGTGTATCAGTGTGTGTACATGAGTGCACAGGAAATGCACATGAATATAAGCTAAAACCCTGAACTCCAAGAATACATACATATTGATGTGTATGGAAATATATATAAATATATATATATATGTAAATATATATGTAGATTAAATTTTTAAAAAGTAGTATGCATAAGTAAATGTATATATGAATGCTACTGGGTATTTTGAGTGTACATGTGCATGTGTGTGTGTCAGTATAGAATGATGTATGAATATATATAGGTGGGAATACTAATTATTTCAGAAAGACTTATATACAAATATATATGTGTTAATAACATACTAGAGTTTAAACTAGTGAAATATAATATACAGACACATTTTAATATAAGCAGAAATGAAAAGAATGGAGATATAAAAAGGAATAATTCTCTTATAAATAAATGAAGGAAGTACATACCATTTACATGAAAGCTAAAAATAGGAAAATAAGATAAAACAGAGAAGTTCTTGGTATAGGCAGAATTAGAAAAGAGTATTTAATAAATAACAAAAACCAAGTCACATTTTTAGCATGATTGTAGACAAGGGGGAAAAGTATTTTCTGAAAAGCAAATTTCTGAAAGAAAAATGTAACCACTTTTCTCTTCACCCAAATTAAGCCGGGAAGGGGGTAAAACTTTGGGTTAAAATGCAGATAACATGATTTTCTGGTGGGCAAAAATGGCTTTAGCCAATACCCAAAACCCTAAGAGAGACCCTGTATATATACATGTATATGCAGCAGCCTCCTCTTCTCCTCAGAAAAGAATTTTGAAAAAAAAAAGAAGAAAAACAATACCACAGAAATCATAAGACAAGGGAAGAAAGAGAGCTTGAGGATAAGAGCAGGAGTTCATCAATTAATTAAGGAAACAAAGGAGAGAGCTAGGTGAGAAAACTCACTCAAAAATCTAAGGCAATAAGTCCTAATGTAGGCAGCCAGATAAAAGTATTTTTAGTAAAAGAGTATTTTCCTATATGAATGTTTATCTGTGGATTTAAACCTGAATATGTTTTGATTTTCTTTGGTTGATCCCTGGTTTTATTATAACAAAGTCTTATGTGTTGTTAGTATACATATCTGTTTTATACACTCAGATCTCTGATATGTTAATATTTAGGGATATAAACAAATACCCAGAAAATAAAATGTTGAGAATAGGCAAGTAGTATTGGTTTTGGCTCAACCCAGAAAGATGAAAATAATGTTGGGCTGCAATATACTCATGTATAAGTGCTGAGGCTTGAAATAAAAAGGAATTAGGGGTGCAATAGGGTTGCCTATGTGCTGATGCTCCTGATTCAATAAAAAGCATAGCAAACAAAATTTTGTGATTCAGTGAAACCAGGTCATCCTGAGTTTAACTCAAGCACAAATGTTTGCAAAAGAAAAACTCTCCCAGAAGCTATAAGCCAATGTTAGTTGCCTAAACTCCTTTTAAAAATACCAGGATGAATATCTGTACATATATACAGAACCTTATTTTGTAGTCACCAATGGTTGTTTGCTTGTTGTCTCTGTATGGTTATGAATAATATGAGATGCCATATTATGGATGTTTTAGCTAATAAAATGAATCACTGAATGGTTTTGGCATAAAGAATCAAAAGAGTTATTATTAACTAAAACCTGATTAGGAAATTGGGGTCAAGAACACTGCAGGAATGACTTGTGTGCTTGAGTAACATAAGTTGACACATGGCTTGTTTAAGTCCTGAGATCTTTGTGTAATGGAGTGAATTAGTTCATTACAGTGTGTCCATTGATTCATAAATATTGCAGATGAGACCAAGGATAGATAAAAATATACCAAGGAAATAATACTTGAGCAGATGAGAAAACTAGAGTTTTTCCCAGATTTGAGATATGAGAATTGAATAAGTGATTTAACTCATATTAGTTATTTTCCTGTTTGGTATGAATGATTGTTTGTCTATGATTGAGTTGTATGCTTGAATGTATGTGCCATATTCATATGTGTAGTCTTTGGAAAGAAAGTTAAAGTGTGCACATGCACAATGACACAGAGCATGCACACAAGTATTTACCTGATTCCAAAGGACAGAACCTTATGTATTTGTACTTAACTTGATTTTAACCTAATTAACAAATTGCTTTTGTGAATTTTCTCATACCAGACATGTGTCTGACCCTAGTGTGCTAATGGCATCTGGGGTGTCTCATTTAAAATGAGGCAGTTTCCAATGCTTTTTCAGGGATTGCAGCAACTAAGTAGGGGTAGGAGCAAGGCCTTGAGAAGAAGATATAGCATGCTAAAACTTAGTTAGATAAGAGCCTAAATGTTGAAATCTGCATGTATTGATAATTTAAATTGCTACTTGTATTAAGTGTTGAATATTGGATGGGTATTTTGTTAGGCATTTTGTTAAGAGATTGATTTGTATCTGGAAACTATGAATTAAGTTGAATATCTGTTATGTTTAAAAAGAATTCTAATCAAATTTTGTAAGTAGATTTAGCAAGAACACCATGTTAAAATTGAATGATTACATTTTATAAATGCATTAGTCAATCATGAATCTTTGAAAAGGATTTAAGTTTTGGAAAATCAGGATAGTTGATTTTTCAGAAAATTAAATGGTTTTATTTTCTACTATGGCATATGTATACAAAAGAAATAGGCATAGGTTAAATGTTTTATATGGCTGCAAGGTTTCTATAGTTAAACTTGTTTCATACAAATGTCTTATGTACTATATTTTAAGAAAGGATTTGTAATAAGGGAAGAGTAAGACAGATCCAAATAGTTGCAGATAGGTATGCACATAAACATGTTTAAGTGCAAATTTTACCACACTTTTTCCCTTTGTATTTGTGATAAGAATCTGAACTTCACTCAGATTTTAACCAAATGCATTTCAAATGCCAGACAGATCTTATAAGAAGAAATACAAACCTGAATAATGATAAACACCTCTATCATCCTCAAAACCCAAGAACCAGACTCTTAACTCATATCAATCCTGAAGCCTTCCAGGTTATAGGGATGGGTTTCAAAAATAATTGAGCAAGAATTATTGATTTGTATGATGGAATATAGGCAAAAATAAAGTATTTATGCATATGTGCAGATATAGGTAGATAATAGATTGTAAACTGTTCAAAAAAAAAAAGAGAAAAACCAAAAATTGTGTTTGAACCGACCAGCATAGCACTCGAACTCGTGACCTTTCATGTATAAGTTAGGCGCGTTTCCATTACGCCTAGATGTTGCTTGTGTTTCCTTAGGATCCACTTTCTTTTATACTGAATTTGTCACTATTCAGAACTTAACACAAACATCTATATAAAAAGCTTGTTTACTACTGATTATTACTTGATCACTTCTTAGTTAGTATAAACAGACTAATGTGTATGTTTCCAGTGGATTGTTTAGTCAAAAATAAAATAAATTAGCAATCCAAAATCCTCTTGTTTTTCCAGAACTCTGATTCAAAACAAGAGAGGCATATACATCCTCACATGTATGTGCTTATCTTTGTGAATGTACTGATATATTTATATTGGTTGATTATTGTGATCCTGGATATATTTGGTTATTGGAGAAAAGATATTGACCCTGAGAATTATGATTGCAATGGATGATATATCTATATATCCTCTTTACCTTAAAAAAAAATTCCTTATGAAATTAGAATAGAATATAGGAGGGTCATTTCACCAACACAAGGCCGGGTTACCTCTGCAAAAATAGGTAACTACTGACACGCGTATGCCATCCCCCGATCGTCACCGATCTTCCCGAGGATCCCCGATTCGCAACAACCACAAAGAAATAAATTTGCAGCAACCACAGAGGTTAAGTATCTGGGCTCCATACCATGATACCACCTTTATCCAGAAGGAATGACATACACTAAGGGGTGCTACTCCCTAAAACCTTGCCGCATCCTTCCTGTTTTGACCATTTCCGGGGTGTGAGGTCCGACGAAGTCTCGTCCACAAAGCTACGCTTTCTACAAAGCCATGCTTCGGGTCAAAAAAATGATCATAGAAATGATCACAAAGATATAAGATCAAACAAACGATCATATCATAAATGATCAAACAACGATCATTTCACAGCAACACTTAGTATGCCACGTTACCAAATTGGGAGTATATCGCTGATAAATTTCAACTACATAACCTCTGAGCTCGTACGTCTCAGAGAAGGGTGTTAAGCTAAGAGAATAAATTCTCCGCCACCAACAGAAATGTATTTGAAAGAAATCAGCTTTATATCTCAATTTGTAACGTCAGACACACAACCATACAAGTCTGTTCCGGGATCGAACAGAACCGAAGGCACTTCTCACGAAGCCCTTGCATATCCGGATAATTTTCTAATCACGTCCGGACTTCCCGTCACTAAGGGTGATAAAACCTCTAAATCGGAGATCAGCCGATGTAGAGTAACTCGACGGTAATCCTTCCGTTTTCAAAAATATCCGGTCTTCAACACCAGTCATCAAATGCGATTCATAACGACGTATCACATATTCGGAATGGGTTATACGACCCCATGGTCCTTTCCCGGCTAACCCGAATAGTGAGCGATTATTTAAAAATAAGTGTGGCATTCAAATTCATCTAATTCACAACAAATACCATTCAAGGTAAATATTGATAGTCGGTTATTTAACTATCAATAAAGATGCGCGACATCATCAGATTCCAAATAATTTTCCAAATTATTTAATTTCCAAAAATATCTTTATTAGATATATTATTTTCCACACTTAACCATTTGAAAACAAATTTCAAATATTCACTTTTCAATTTATATTTAAAAGATAAAATCTCTAAACAGTTCAATACATATTGGAAAAGCATTTCCATACTTATTTAAAAATAAGTAATTCACAAATTCTTTTATTTTCAACACATAGAAAATATTCGATATACTTAAATCAAAATTAAGTATATATCTCATTCTTTAAGGAAATCATTCTTTAAACACATTTATTTGAGTCAAAACCAATGTTACGTAAAACATCGTTACGACGACTCAAAATCACTAGTATAGGGATTCAGAATTTAGATAGATATATGAATCCCAATACTATACAAAAATATTTCCTTCCGGAAACCATTTACTATAACAACAGTGTTATAGTCCATCATTTCCTTAAATTCCTCGAAAACGTCTATTTCAACAATGAATGTTGAAATCTATGGTTTCGACACTCAACACGTTTTAAACATCTTTTAAAACAACTACTTCATTTGATAATATTCATTTTCCCAAAATATATTGATTTTATTCAATAATATATATTCACTATCCAAAATCGTGAATATAATCACTAATCCAATTTCAACAATTTCTACATAATTTATTTCAATAATAATTCGCTATCCGAAATCGCGAATATATTTCCTTAAATAAATTTCTATATTCAATTTATCAATTTCATTGATTTCGAATTTATAAACAATGTTTACAAATTCTTTCCCCATTCATAAACTTCGATTTATAAAAAATCCCTGAATTAACAAATTTAATTCATAACTCGATTTCATATCGAAAATCAAATTTATAAGTCAATTACTTATAAAACTTTCATTTTACAAAATCTATTCATTTTGTAACTTCAAATTCATAAATTTATAAATTTCAATCTACTTATAAAAAAATCCATTTTTCTATTTTATTTATAACACTTATAAATGCTTGTTTTATAATTCCAATGTTTTTAATTTATAATTATCAATTTTATAAATCTTTTAATATAAACCGTTTATAATACTTCAAAAATCCCAATTTAAACTATTTTATAAAAATCATTTACTCCATATTTCAAA
Organism: Allium fistulosum; assembly: GCA_030737815.1. Lineage (NCBI taxonomy): Eukaryota > Viridiplantae > Streptophyta > Magnoliopsida > Asparagales > Amaryllidaceae > Allium > Allium fistulosum. The sequence goes on from CM060907.1 coordinate 862,085,558, forward strand.
AATCACATTACAACTATATTTTCTCAAAAATCAAAATTTTATAAATTATTTATTTCAAAAATAACACTTTGGTCATATTTCACAAAAATCACAATTTTCAATATATTAAATTTTAACTTTTATTTATTTAAAATAAATCGATTTCCAAAATTAAATAAAACATATACTTTAATCACTTTAAAATTCTTCAAAAATCCAAAATCATTATTTTTAACTTCAAAAATGAATCCGATGATGCAACAGCACCAAACAATAAATCACAACAATCAAACATCATATATCATCATATGATAACAGAATATATCACAATATCTGTAAATAAATCAGTACAGTTGAGGAATCCAGTTGGATCCCTCCAACCTGTCTCCCTGCATCCAAAGATGTTAGCACAATACCAATTCCGCTCCAGTACGGAATTATCGCGGTATATGGGTTTTATAAATATTATCCGCTTACTAACGGCGCAATAGGGTCTCATCCACTATCAAATGTGGGAAATCAACAACTGCAATATATACATATGCCAATATATATATATATTGCTATACATAAATAATACCAATTCCATATCAATATGAAATTATCGCGGTATATGTTTTTATAATTAACCTCCGCTTACTAACGGCGTATAATGTCTATTTCAAACGACAACAGATAAAATTATCATCCAGGCATACAATCATTAATTTTAAATCTAACTATTTAAAATAAACATCGAAACTGTTCGATTGAGTGAGAAGTTCTCACCGTGATTTCAGATTCAGTTTCCAGCGTTTATTTCGAATAAAATTAAACAGGCGTTTAATTCTACCCGAAATTTTCGCTAGTCCCAAACGACTCACATCGCGTAGTGTTCGACGATACGATTCCAACGCACTTCGTTTCATCATTTTCCGATCTCGCAGTAAAAAGTTATCGCATTCAGAAGTTTATACAAATTTTAATATAATTATTTACAAATTTCTTTTTATATTTTATACCCCTAAACAGATCAGAGCCGCACATTCCACTTGATGAGATCCAGGCCATGTATCATCTCTTCTCCCTCACGTATGCTCCCAGTAAAACAAACGAACGAGCCAAAACCCATTGCCGCCACTTAGGTTTAGATATCGCGACCACATCGAATGATTTGAAGATGATCAAGAACCACCATCGAACAGCTCGCCCCTCACTCCACCGCCGCCTGAACCCACGGCCAGCTCGGTGGCCCCCACTCCTCTTGAAACGCGTGCGAACAGCAGGAGGACGCAATCGATTTACTCCTCCAAACGGCGACGATTCGCCAGATCTACCGTTGGATCTATAGTGCTCGACGAGTACTTCGACTTTCCAGTTGATGACTTTCGCTAACAATGTACAGATGTGAAGAAAAATGAGGAGGAAGGAGGGAGTGTATCGGCTATTGAATTCATATGAGGCGGCGGCTGGCTTAGAGAATTAGGGTTTCTCTTTTTATTTTTATTTTTGTGAATAAATGGCCTATTTATAGAAGTTTGAACGAACACTATTCATCCGGAATTTCCAAACTCCAATTTACGCGCGGTGACTGGCGTTTCTGGGGTTTATCCCGCATTCCAAACGCAATGGAACAGGTTTCGGAAGCTAATTCGATCGTCTGTGTGAGATATGGAGAAAAACGATCGATTTAAATTAAACCGATTTAAATCGATTTCGAGGCGTTTTGGCTTGCCCCGGACAAATGGTACATCCAAAAATTAAGAAATTTGAAATCCTACAATAATATCATATTACGGATCCGATGAAACTGGTTTCGTAGAAATCCGAGACTTTTTGAAAAATGACTATTTTAACTCGACGATTTAAAATTAAAACGATATCGATGCATTCCGAGCTGCCACGGTCAAACGATAACTTCGATTGCTACGAAAATTGAAATCCGATAATAACTAACTATTACGGATCCAATGGAACTGGTTTCGTTCAATTCTGAGACCGTTCGAAAATGGGCTATTTTTACAGTCGATAATTAAATATTAAAATATTCGATTTTCACAGATTAACTCCAAATTCAATTTTAAAAGTTCTATAACCTTTCTATAACTCCAGTATGATTAAGTAAAATTTTCCAAATAAATTTCAATCATTTTAAACTCGATTTTTAATTATCTCTGGAATTTCACTATTTAATATATCGATTTAATTATCAAATTAAATCCAATATTCGAAAAATAAATCATTCGACTTCTTAATTCCACTTATTAATATTTAAAATTAATTAAATATTCGAATTTTAATTATCAAAAATTCTGGGTCGTTACAGTAGCTTTGTGGACGAGACTTCGTCGAGCCTCACACCCCGGAAATGGTCAAAACAGGAAGGATGCGGCAAGGTTCTAGGGAGTAGCGCCCCTTAGTGTATGTCATTCCTTCTGGATAGAGGTGGTATCATGGTATGGAGCCCAGATACTTAACCTATGTGGATACTACTTATTATGTGGTTTGTTGCGAATCGGGGATCCTCGGGAAGATCGGTTACGATCGGGGGATGGCATACGCGTGTCAGTAGTTACCTATTTTTGCAGAGGTAACCCGGCCTTGTGTTGGCAGAGATCTAACCGTAATGTTAGGTTATTTCTCGGAACGTCATTCCAGAGGCGTTCTGTTCGTGGCATAGGAAGTTCCTTAGCCTGACCATTTGTTGGAAATCCAAACCCAAATACGCACCTTGTACGGTATTAGTTGTAGAACCTGCCATTTACGTACAGTGGTCACCACTGTTTAGATGGTAGCTATAGTAGGCATACGATATTGGTCGTATGTTGGCTAAGATTTATATTATACTTTCGAAATGTTTTCTATCAAAAATGATTTGATTTTGCGTATCAAGCATCTTTGACTATCATAAGGAGAAATCTCCTCCGATTCTGCGTTTGCATTGTGTGTGTGTGCGGGAGGCCTTATGGTAGTCTCATTCTCCAAAAAGCATTTCGAATTGACTTTAAAATTATTTTGTTGTTTTAAAGATAAACTATTTTACGATCTCACACCAGTCACCATGACTGACTCGGAGTTTATTGTTTCCCTTCTAAACTCTGGGTGCCCACCAATTTCCACACGGGCAGTCTAGAGTTAGGTTATCAGGATATTCTGGATATTTTGGAGCTTTGGAAGCAAGCTGAATGGCGAGACGTAGTATTTGTATCTGATATTATTTATTCCGCTGTGTATTCTGTATGAGGACAAGTTATATAACTGTCCATTGTCGTATTGAGTTGTATATTGACTCTGATGATTGATGTATGTATAAAATGATATAGTTCTTTGTTTAAAGATTATTCATTTATCTATTATATATTGTTCCGCTGCGATAATGTGAGATTCTGTAATTGTTTCTGTTTCTGATGTTGTTCTGTTGTTCTTCTTCTTTCTTCTTCTTCTTCTCTTTTTTCTTCTGTTTTCTTCTTTCTAAAACCCTAAGAATTCAGTTTTCCGGCATTCGTTGCTCGGCAGTTGATACAGTGGACGTATCGATGTCGGTTTTCGGAAGTCGAAGAATCGGGTCCTTACAACGTGGTATCAAAGCATATGGTTAAGCGACAACCCTGCTCTGTTGGGTGTTACTCATTAGAGATAGAGTCAGTAGTACTCTGGAATGAGTTGAGTGTAATAATAGATACGAGTGCGTATTTGTTAGTGAATGTGAAATTGTTTTGTATTGTGTTGACTTATCGGTTGATTGTTTATGAATTCTGGTCGGAACAGTCTAGCTAACTGTAATCGATAGGGGTTTCTAAACTCTAAACAAGATAAACTGACACGGTATTGTTTTAAAATAGGGTGAATGAAATAATTTTACCCAAAACTATTTTTGTATAGAAAAGAAATGATTTGTATCAATTATCATAAATGGATGTTTGGTTGTTAGGAAATAATAACATGGAATTATTATCATTGTTATAAGGAATCAAATGAGAAATGTAAAATATAACCAAAGATTTGGGGATAAATTTGTTTAACAAATAGAAATGGTTAATGTAAAATTGTAAATGTGATTGAAGTTAAAGTTCATTTACAAATGAAATCTATAAATGTGAATTGAAGTATAAGGAAACGAATTCATATATGAATAAAATGGTGAATATGAATTGTAAATGTGATTTATAATTTATAATTTAAAATAAAGTTTCAGAAAAATATTTGAAGTAAAATTCAATAATGGAATGAAATTGTGAATATGAATTTATAATTGAAAATAGAATTCTAATGGAATGAAATTAGTAAGGTGAATGTATAAATGATGTTATAAATCAAAATGTAAATAAGTTGATAACTTATAAATATTTGCAAGTTTGGTAGAAATGAGATTCAAATTGAAAATGAATGAATTTGTAAATAAATAAATTTGAAATTGCAAGTGCAAGAAAATGAAATTGAATTGTTAAAATTCATTTTGAATTTGTAAGTGGATAAAACTAGAATTGAATTTAATTTGTGAAGTATTAAACTAAAATTAGTAAGTGAAGCTAATTGAATATTGACCGAATGAATAAGTTTGAGACGAATTAAATTTAAAATGAATTGGAAATCCAGTTTAATGTAAGTAGATTTAACCGAATGGTAAATTGAAAACAAATTTTGGGAATGAACAAAAGGATAAAACTGGAATTGAAATTGAATATTGAAAACAAATTTGAGTAAAGAGAATTAGAATTTGTAATGAATTAGTAATTGGAACTAATTTAAAAATAAAGCTATGAATCAGTTGTGAATGAAAAAAAAATAGTTGATAAAATTCAATATTCAGAAGTTAAATTGAATCCAAATTAGATTGGAATAGTGAATTGAATTCAAATGAAATGTGAAATTTAAAATTGAATGAGAATAGATATATAACTTCAACAGTGAAGTAAAAAAAAATGTATAAGCGATTTATATTGGAAATTTTGTAATAGAATTTGCAAAATGGTTTGAATGTTGTAACTAGATATTATGGCTAGTAGATATACAGGTGTATAAAGGAATTGGAATTTTTTATTTTTCAAAAATAAATTTGAATTGCTCGACAAAAGGTACGTATTTGAATTTCAAATATGAGATTTGCTGATTTCTTGTCTAGCCGCTTGGCATTTTCTTTTTCTTTTTGAAATCTGAGAGTCCGTAGGGACATTTTGTAGTCGTGCCGTATTAGCCGCGCAAAGGAGACGCTGGCGAAATTTTTCAAAAATTTCGGGTGTTAGAAAATTTTTGAGAAAATTTTGAAAGTTAAAATTTGAATTTAAATTTAAATTTTAACTTTGAAGTAAAACAATATTGTTTTGAAACTTATAATTGAAGTTGGAAAATTTGTTGAATATATAATGAATCTTTAGTAGGAAGATTTGTTTTGATAAAATTTGATGAAACTATTGAATTGTGAAAAATAATAGACGAGTTAAGGACTTTTTTTTTCCTAACTTGTAATTTCGGGACGAAATTCTTTTAAGGAGGGAAGTTTGTAACGACCCAGAATTTTGAACAAATTAAATTGAAAATATTTAATTAATTTTAAATATTTGAACGATGATTTAATTTGAATCCCCGATATAACTTTGAATTTGGCGATTAAATTTTAAAATTTAATCTATTGAAAGTGGAATAAAAATTTGAATCTTCAGTTTTAAGCTGAAGAAAAAATATTTCAAAAGCTTTTAAAATTTATATTGATGATACTGAAGATAATAGAAGTTTCAGAATCAAATTTAGGAGTGAATTGTTCAGTTTTAAAATTATATCGTTCGAGCCGATATTTTAAAATAGCTGTCCGAGGCGTTGTCTCGGAATTCGACGAAACCAGTTCCATTGGATCCGTAATATCGAATTATTACCGGATTTAAATTTTCGTATTTATCAGAGTTATTATATGAGCGTGCGACATATAAACGCATTAAAATTAAATCAAAATCAATTTGAATTTTAAATTTAAATTAAGTCAAATATCAACACGTTTAGTTCCCTATATTTGCGCCTAAATCACGCTGGGAAATCACGATATGAGATCGTGCAAACCATTCCTCCCTCAATTTAAAATATCCCTCTTCAGATTCGAACGAAGGAAAAAAATCTCGTCCTCCTCAACCAAACACGAAATCTAATTCATCTTCGTACCACATCCTCTTTAAAATTGAATCACACTTTTTTCCCTTCCCTCATTTCTCAGTTCTTACCCAAAATCATATAATGGCCGCAAGAAAAAAAACATCTTAGGGTAATATAATCGACACTACCCTCTCTGTTCAACCGAGTTTCGATTCTCCCTCATTCAAATTAGCTAGGGCTCGTTGTCGAGCATCGCGAGTGGCTCGCGGGGATCGTGGCAGTTGGCGAGTTCGAAGGCGGAGAGGAAGCGTGCTCGCACACGCGTGAGTATCAAGCAAGGCATTCGCGTGGGCGTTCACGTAACAACGACGATGGAAGCTCTCAGACGAGGTGTTGCAAGGTAAAGTGGCACTCGTGAGGCTCGGCAGGGGGGGTTCATACCCAGGTCGATGGCGCGGAGGAGGGTACTGTCGATTTGGGGTTAGAGGCGATTTAGGGTGGAGCTCGAATCCAGTCTCGATCGACGATCTGGTGAGGATATTGGTGAGTGTTGCTGTTTTTATTTTTGTTAATTTAAACGTATGCATATATGTTTGTGAATTTGAAACAGATTGAAGAAAATAATTTTTTACAGTCAAGAAAAAAAATTACTATTTGTTTATATGCAGTTTTGAGATGAAAATAAATTAAAAACACATAGACACATTTTCTAAATCTACTAGTTATTATAAATAATGTATTTACGTGATTTATTTGATATAATTGTTGATTTTAAAATTTGTACATGGAGAATAATAATAAATTTTAAAAGTAAACTTTATAACTTTATTTACCCAATGGATTTAAATTTAAAATGAGAGTTAAAATCATAGCAGATGTTATTAAATTCGGGAATTCCATTTAAAACGAAAAAAATAAGTCTATATATATATATATATGATTGAAAAGAAAAAGATAGGGATTTTAAATGATCAAAGAGTTTATATAAAAATTAAATTTTAAATTTTGAAATTTAAAAACATTGGTTAATTAAAATTATCCAATAGGAATTTAAATTATTCGATATGTTCGGATATTAATAGAATTGTATAATTATTTATACAAGGTTAAAAATCAAGAAGAAATGGTCAAAATGGAAATGGATGGCAAATAAAAAGCTAAGGTGGGATTTTTCTCACTCAAAAGGAAATTTAATTTGCAGTTATTGATTGATTTGATTGATTGCTATTGGATGTGATATTAGATATAGTAGGATATCTATATATATATAGCAATATATACATATTGGCATATGTATATATTGGATTGATTGTTTTCCCGCCTCGTATAGCGGATGAGACCCTATTGCGCCGTTAGTAAGCGGATGATTTTTATAAAACCCATATACCGCGATATTCCACCTCGAAGTGGAATTGGTATTGTGCTAACGTCTGTGGATGCAGGGAAACAAGTTGGAGGGATCCAACTGGATTCCTCAACTGTATTTATTTATTTACAGATATTGATATATATTCTGTTATCATATGATGATATATGATGTTTGATGTTGTGATGGACTAATTGGTGCGTTGCATCATTGGATTCAAACTTTTGAAGTTTAACGGTTTTTACTTTAAAAAGGATTTTGAAGTGATTTTTGGAAAGTATACGATTTATTAAATTTTTGAATTTATTTATCTTAAATAAATAAATGTTATAAATTTAAAGTTATGGAAATTATAATGTTTGTGAAATATAAACAAAAGATGATTTTTGAAATAAATAGTTAAGTAATTTATAAAATAGTTTAAATTTGGATTTTTGAATTATTAAAAACGATGTATGTAAAAGATGTACAAAATTGATAATTATCAATTAAAATTATTGGAATTTAAAACGAGTTTTTATAAGTGTTAGATAGAAAATTTATAGAATTATAAATTTTGAAAATATGAAGTTTATAGATTTATAAAGTATGAAGTTATAAAATGAATGAAATTGTATAATAAAGATTTATAGGAAATTCACTTAGAAATTCGATTTTTGCCTTTAAATTGAATATTTATCGAATTGATTTATAAAGGAGATTTATAAATCAAAGTTGTTATAAAAGAGAAATAGAATTTATAAACGTGTTTATAAATTCGGAATCGATTGAATTTGATAAATTAAATATAGAAGATTTTTAAAGAAGATATATTCGAAATTTTGGATAGCAAATTTTTATTGAAATAAAAATGTGTAGAAATGATTGAAATTGGGTTAAGTGAATTATATTCACGATTTTGGACAGTGAATATATTGTTAAGTAAAATGGATTTATTTTTGAAGAAGTGATATTAAAAATGAAGTTAAACATTTTAAAGATGTTTTAAAATGTATTATGAATCGAAAGCATAGATTTCAACACTTGTTATTGAAATAGACGTTTTCGAGAAATTTAAGGAAATGGTGGACTATAACACACTATTGTTATAGTAAATGATTTCCGAAAGGAAATGTTTTATATAGTATTGGGATTTACATATCTATCTTAATTTTCGAATCCCTATACTAGTGATTTTGAGTCATCGTAACGATGTTTTACGTAACATTCGTTTTGACTCAAATAGATGTTGTTATAGTAAATGTTTTCCTTAAAGAATGAAATTATACTTAATATTGATTTAAGTAGATTGAATATTTTCAAATGTTGAAAATAAATAGATTTGTGAATTACTTATTTTTAAATAAGTATGGAATTGCTTTTCCAATATGAAATGAACGTTTTGAGAATTTATCTTTGTTAAGATAAATTGAAAATGAATATTGAAGTCGATTTGAAAATCGAATATTAGTAGATATTCGAAAAAGATAAATTCATATGGAATTTATAAAGGAAATGGAAATTGTGTAGAAAAATAAACGTTAATTTATTTTTGAAATGTGGAAATTTTATATCTAGTAAAGATATTTTGGAAAATAAATAATTTGGAAAATTATTTGTAATCTGATGATGTTGCGCATCTTTATTGATAGTTAAATAACCGACTATCAATAATTACCTTGAATAGGTATTTGTTGTGATTTGATGAATTTGAATGCCACACTTATTTTAAATAATCGCTCACTATTCGGGTTTGCCGGGAAAGGACCATGGGGTCGTATAACCCATTCCGAATATGTGATACGTCGTTATGAATTGCATTTGATGACCGGTGTTGAAGATCGGATATTTTTGAAAACGGAAGGATTACCGTCGAGTTACTCTACATCGGCTGATCTCCGATTTAGAGGTTTTATCACCCTTAGTGATGGGAAGTCTGGACGTGATTAGAAAATTATCCGGATGTGCAAGGGCTTCGTGAGAAGTGCCTTCGGTTCTGTTCGATCCCGGAACAGACTTGTATGGATTGTGTGTCTGACGTTACAATTTGAGATATAAAGCTGATTTCTTTCAAATACATATCTGCTGGTGGCGGAGAATTTATTCTCTTAGCTTAACACCCTTCTCTGAGACGTACGAGCTCAGAGGTTATGTAGTTGAAGTTTATCAGCAATATACTCCCAATTTGGTAACGTGGCATGCTGAGTGTTGCTGTGAAATGATCAGTGTTTGATCATTTGCGATATGATCATTTGTTTGATCTTATATCTTTGTGATCATAGGTTGATCATTTGTTTGACCCGAAGCATGGCTTTGTAGAAAGCGTAGCTTTGTGGACGAGACTTCGTCGAGCCTCACACCCCGGAAATGGTCAAAACAGGAAGGATGCGGCAAGGTTTTAGGGAGTAGCGCCCCTTAGTGTATGTCATTCCTTCTGGATAGAGGTGGTATCATGGTATGGAGCCCAGATACTTAACCTATGTGGATACTACTTATTATGTGGTTTGTTGCGAATCGGGGATCCTCGGGAAGATCGGTTACGATCGGGGGATGGCATACGCGTGTCAGTAGTCACCTATTTTTGCAGAGGTAACCCGGCCTTGTGTTGGCAGAGATCTAACCGTAATGTTAGGTTATTTCTCGGAACGTCATTCCAGAGGCATTTTGTTCGTGGCATAGGAAGTTCCTTAGCCTGACCATTTGTTGGAAATCCAAACCCCAATACGCACCTTGTACGGTATTAGTTGTAGAACCTGCCATTTACGTACGGTGGTCACCACTGTTTAGATGGTAGCTATAGTAGGCATACGATACTGGTCGTATGTTGGCTAAGATTTATATTATACTTTCGAAATTTTTTCTATCAAAAATGATTTGATTTTGCGTATCAAGCATCTTTGACTATCATAAGGAGAAATCTCCTCCGATTCTGCGTTTGCATTGTGTGTGTGTGCGGGAGGCCTTATGGTAGTCTCATTCTCCAAAAAGCATTTTGAATTGACTTTAAAATTATTTTGTTGTTTTAAAGATAAACTGTTTTACGATCTCACACCAGTCACCATGACTGACTCGGAGTTTATTGTTTCCCTTCTAAACTCTGGGTGCCCACCAATTTCCACACGGGCAGTCTAGAGTTAGGTTATCAGGATATTCTGGATATTCTGGAGCTTTGGAAGCAAGCTGAATGGCGAGACGTAGTATTTGTATCTGATATTATTTATTCCGCTGTGTATTCTTTATGAGGACAAGTTATATGTGACGCCCCACCTCTATGCTCATAATAACAAAGAGTATTAAAAGAAATACTGTCTATTATTACGAAGAATAAGGCTGGATAGGAGCGACCATCCGTAATTGGCCTTACACTAATATTGGTTGTCTCGGTAGGAGTGGTATATACTTTTTATTTTTCCTCTATTATTTATTTACTCCCATCGACATATCCAATTATCAGTATAAAACAAACTACGATAGTTCATAATAGTTTAGGACATTAGATATAACAATAACACAGATAATATAAATGCGGAACACAGATAAAAACAAAAGTCTCATATATATATAACTGATGTCAGTTGATACATAATTGACACAATACATATGATACAACTACAACTGTCGACTCTAGAAGTTATATATACAAGTACATTATCAACTAATATACATGAATACATATCGTTCTATATAATGACACGACTACTACAAAATGACACGGACCACTTCAGAAGATGTGAAAAGTCTTCATATCCTGAACAGCAACTCAAAGAAGAAAATCTACAACCTGAAATAACTCGGGTCTGACCCGAGTATTACATTCAAAAGAAAATAATACCCAGGTCAGTCTAATTCAAACCAGTTTATTAGTGCATATAGGCAGTAATAATTTAAATAGACGACAGTCACAATAATTCCCGTCTATCCGATTCTTTAAACAAATAAGCCGGATAACGGTCAATATAACGCTTAACAGTGTTTAACAAAAATCAGCAGGTTTAAATCATCAACAGAGATAAATAAACAAGTTATCAAATCGACTAAATCAATTTAAAGCCATTGAAATTGGCACTTTAAAACCATCAAAACTCGATTGGCTGCCGTACACGCACGCGTGTACGGCCTCGCCAATACAGCATAAAAGATCAATGTATCCCGACACAAAAGAAATATTAATTCGAAACTGTCGGGTTTGGGTGGCTGCAGTGCACGCACGCGTGCACTGCCTCGCCACCACAGCATATAAAGAGAAAGCAACAAGGCACCAGGCCAATGCTCAAGAATTCACAGTGCCAACAAATGCAATAGGCAAGTGACAGTAGTGGAAAGCTTCAACCAAGTGGATATGAAATATGTACACAAGTGATGGTACATAACCAACTGCATATAGCAAAATGAATCAGAGGTACAATGGTGAAACAGGACAGTAACAGGTTCCAGAAACATCAGGCTCGCATACCAAGTAAAGCAAGCCACGAAATGATCTGGGCACAACGAATGGCCAAGTGCACAAGAGCGGTGGTACACACCTGATGGCGCAGTAAAATGGGTTTATACAACCCGAACCAACAGAGCACGAAGACTCAATGACCAAATGCATATGGCACTGGTACAACATGAAGCAACAGAAAGATGCAATTCACACCAAACTGCAATGAACCAAAACTCACAAAACCAACGTCGACTAAGTTCAAAGGGTCAAGACAGCTTCAATTCAAACTGAAACTGCAATTACCAACTAGAACACAAAGGCGAAACTGCACAAAGGAAAGCGAGAAACAACTGCGCAATAAAGCTGCAGTTGAAATAAGCGACGTTCAGCATACATATGAATCGATTTCATATGTACACAAAACACCAAGGATAATTCAGCAAGGAAATGCAATAGCAATAAAAACAACACTGATACAAAAGATCAGACACTAGACTACAAGCAATTAGAAGTGACCAGTGCAACTAAAAATGGCAACAGGGGAATAAAGTAATATCAAGTGAATGACGCAAGTGAAGCTACGCTTCAGAACTAATATATGCACATATACAAGGGCTATAGAAACCTGAGCATTATGAACTATATGCCTGTACAAATTCAAATGCACGACAAAAATGAAGCAGTGCAATAGAGACTAGAAGATACATGAACTAAAACAGAAGTGACAGTGTAAGCCAATGATGAAGCACCATGGCAACTGACTCAAGTCCAAATGCACAAGTGATAGTGCACTCAATATGGCAACCCAGCTCACAAGTGAAGCATGTACACAGAAGTCATACAATGCAAGATTACAGCAAAATGCACAAAACAAACAACATGAAAACCATCAATACAAAAGTCAGCTATGACCACAAAGAAAAGATAGTGATCAATGAAGTAAAACAACATCAGGGATATACTGAACAACTCACGCAACTATACCAGTGAAGGTCATAAATTTACAAATGGCCAGAAGATGCCCAGAACCAGGATAGCGATGTCTTAAATCAATAGTGATCAAGGCAATGCCAGGATGAATCGCAAAACAACTCAATGCGGCAGTTGAATGGAAATGGTACAGCAACCTCGACATCAAGGAGGTATCCATATTACATAAACAAAGTGTGCAGTCTAGACAAACACACGGTCAGGGAAATGGGCTAAGCAGCCTCGCATCTAGACTAGATATAACATGCATCAGTAAATGCCTGTACACGACTGCAGGAGTATACAAATACTCAAAGCAAAAGCTACAGTTTAAACAAAGAATCAAACCATAACTTGTAAAAAACAGAGAAACAACAATGCAATCACCACATAAATATATACATATGTATATGCATATGTATACATCTATATAGGAAGCGCAAATTCAAGTTAACAGTTTTGATAAGGCCAAAGTCAGATGAAATCATCGTTCCAATCACAGAACAAATCAAATCGGAATCGATCACACCCTAATGCCCAACGAAATTGAACGGAGTTACAACCAAATTCGACTGCAGAAACCCAAAGTGGAAACATCAAAACGTACAAGTTTAAACCAGGTCATAAGAAGCTGATTCTAAGTCCAAAATTTCGAAATAAGCAAGCAGTGAGTTTCAAAATAGGGTCGAAGGCCAAATAAAGCCAAGTCGAATGCCAAAGAATTCAAAACAGTGGTTAAGCAAATCAAGCAGCGGAATTCACTAATTAAAAGAGGGTGAACAGATGTGAGTGAGGAATCACTCACCTTTTCGAAGCGAAGACGAGCACGGCGGTCACAAAATTTTCGAACGAGATACTCAAAATCGTCAGTCTCCAATTACGCGAAACCCAATTCGAAGTCGAAATCCATCAGTTCGAAGCAACCGAAGTGAGCAACAATCAATCAAGGCTACACGCGACTAATCACCGAATCGAAAGCCCTAAATTGGATCAAGGACGAAAGCCCTAATTTCGCAAAGAGGAACGAATCGAGAGAACAAAGCCGCCATCTTTTTTTTTTCGTTTCGTTATGTGGTTGCGATGAGAATGAATCCGGTGGAAAATGATTATGCCCTAGGTAATAATCACGGTGAAAACAAACAACCAAAATGGATCCATTTACATTTAAAGGCCCATACAATTCCTTCATCAAATTCTCAAAAATCACAACCCAATTTAAAATTTTCAATATGTATTTGATAACAATTCTAATCGACTAATGTCGATAACTGACTGGAGAAAAATCCCGGTTGTTACAGACTTCCCTCCTTATAAAAATTGCGTCCACGCAATCATAGGGAATAAATGGATAAAAGGTAACAACCAAAAGAGCATGGCAATGTCGAATGTATAAGCAAAGCAAGTGTCAGCGGGGAAGTATTAGATAAGAAATCAAAAGGTTCGACTGCTTCAATTCAAAAGAATCAACATCGAGGGAATCAGGGATCAAAATCAGACGACTATTCCAGCAACTAAAAGAGAAGGAAAAACAGAGCCGAAATCTCATACAGAGCACGAATTGAATGTGAGTAAATCAAATTACTCACCTGAATCGCCAGAGAGAAAGACGAAGCCCAATCTCAAAAATCGCAAATATTCACTTATCTCAAACGATAATCAGAAGACAAATATTCGATTATCAAAACGATACTCAAAATTCGAAACAGTAAATATTTAATTATCTCAAGCGATAATTAAATTTCAATCAACAAATATTTAATTATCTCAAGCGATAATTAAATTTCAATCAACAAATATTTAATTATCTAAAGCGATAATTAAATCTCAAATCAGCAAATATTTAATTATCTAAAGCGATAATTAAATCTCAAAGCAACAAATATCTAATTATCTAAAGCGATAATTAAATTTCAATCAACAAATATTTAATTATTTAACAGCGATAATTAAATTTTTTTTTTAAATCAACAATTATTTAATTATCTAACAGCGATAATTAAATCTCTTATCAATAAATATTTAATTATCTAACAGCGATAATTAAATTTCTTAAATCAACAATTATTTAATTATCTAACAGCGATAATTAAATCTCTCAAATCAACAAATATTTAATTATCTAAAGCGATAATTAAATTCCTTAAATCAACAATTATTTAATTATCTAATAGCGATAATTAAATCTCAAATCAATAAATATTTAATTATCTAACAGCGATAATTAAATTTTTTAAATCAACAATTATTTAATTATCTAACAGCGATAATTAAATCTCTTATCAATAAATATTTAATTATCTAACAGCGATAATTAAATTTCTTAAATCAACAATTATTTAATTATCTAACAGCGATAATTAAATCTCAAATCAATAAATATTTAATTATCTAACAGCGATAATTAAATTTTTTAAATCAACAATTATTTAATTATCTAACAGCGATAATTAAATCTAAAACCAACAAATATTTAATTATCTAACAGCGATAATTAAATCTAAAATCAACAAATATTTAATTATCAAAGACGATAATTAAATCTCAAATCAACAAATATTTAATTATCTAAAGCGATAATTAAATCTCAAATCAACAAATATTTAATTATCTAAAGCGATAATTAGATCTAAAATCAACAAATATTTAATTATCAAAGACGATAATTAAATCTCAAATCAACAAATATTTAATTATCTAAAGCGATAATTAAATCTCAAATCAACAAATATTTAATTATCTAAAGCGATAATTAAATCTCAAATCAACAAATATTTAATTATCTAAAGCGATAATTAAATCTCAAAGCAACAAATATTTAATTATTAAATAATTAAAAGCAACAAATATCCGATTATCAAAAACGATAATCAGAACTCATATCAACAAATATCCAATTACCACAAGCGATAATTAGAAACAACAAATATCTGATTATCAAAAGCGATAATCAGAACCCATATCAACAAATATCCAATTACCACAAGTGATAATTAGAAACAACAAATATCTGATTATCAAAAGCGATAATCAGAACCCATATCAACAAATATCCAATTACCTGCAGATAATTGGAAACAACAAATATCTAGAAGTCAATTAAGAAGACTAGAAAATCAACATAAAAGCTTGGATCGATCCCATCAGATGGCGAGTTTTTAATTCGCCGCACGTGCATCAACAAATGGCCGAAGCCTACCAAGTACTCAACATAATTTTTGGCGCCCAACAAATGACCCGAAGGTCCAACAAATGACCCGAAGGTCTAGTACTGGTATTTGACCCGAAGGTCCAACAAATGACCCGAAGGTCCAACAAAGTGGCTCGAAAGCACACGAAATCATCAAATATTTCAATTAACGAGTCCGAAATTAACCGAAATAGCAAACGCACATGTCCCATACCACGTGTTTTACTAAATCGTTTGATTCTCTTCATCGTTTCCTTGAAAGTGTAAAATTCATCAAAATCATCAAAACAGCAGATATTCAATTAACGAGTCCGGAATTAACCGAAATAGTAAAAGTGTGGTTCCATACTCCGCACTTTTGCTAAATCGTTTAAATCTCTTCATCGTTTCCTTGAAAGTGCAAAATTGTGTATTTTGTAAAAATACACTTTACATTCTCAAACGGACAAGTCCGGAATTAAGCGAATCAGTAAAAGAAAGGGGTCATAGTCCTCGATTTTGCTGAAACGTTTAAATCGCTTCCTCATTCTTTTGAAAGCGTAAACTGTTAAATTTCTGAAAACAATTTTATTTATTTTGTAAAAATAACAATTCACCTCCTCAACTGGACAAGTCCGGAGTTAAACGAAACAGTAAAAGAAAGGGGTCATAATCCTCGATTTTGCTGAAACGTTTAAATCGCTTCCTCATTCTTTTGAAAGCGTAAACTGTTAAATTTCTGAAAACAATTTTATTTATTTTGTAAAAATAACAATTCACCTCCTCAACTGGACAAGTCCGGAGTTAAACGAAACAGTAAAAGAAAGGGGTCATAATCCTCGATTTTTCTGAATCGTTTAAGTCGCTTTCTCATTCTTTTGAAAACGCAAACTGCTAAAATTTTATAAAACAATTTTCTAACCACGTGATTAAAACAGCAAATTAGTAACAATTTCGATAAGGAAATTGTACTTCTCAAAATACCGTAAAAACGGTCACAAATCAGTATTGCGGAATAACCGCTTGAAAACCCACTTTTTAAAAAATTGGCGGTTACTGAAGCCAAAGCGACAGTAGTTTTAAAGCATCAAAATCTCATCAAAATAATTCACACCAAAATGTGACATCAGTGAATCTTCATTCATTAAAATTGTCAACAAAACACCATGCTTCAAAAAAATCTAGCATTGGTGTAAAAATCCCGTTACAAAAATAACGGCAACAAAATACGTCTCATAACCAAGCATCGGTTCAACGTAAATAAATGCAGTAACGTGCAATTCAAATTTTTGCATGTACTACAGAATGAACAAAGAAATCATTCAAATGTATTTTCAATGAAGATAATTCAAAACAGCAAAAATCTAATCAACAGATGATTAATACAAAAGAAAGCCAGCGGAAATTTCAACAAAAATCACATATCTGCAATTTCTTCGAATCCTCAATTCGGATTCGAAATTCTCAAAGAAACAAAATAATTACAGCTATGTAAACAACAAATGAAATTCATATCAATTTCGTATTTTGATTTTCAAATCAAAAAATTTTGCAGTTGTACCCAGCGAAGACAGTTTCACTGTTTCCGCTGCGCACTCTGATAAACAGAACACAATTCAATCAAATCAACAAAACACAGTTTCACTTTTTATTTTTAAATAATGATATTTAAAAACTTGCATCAAAATTTCAAAACTTTAGTTTTGACTCAAATCACAGATAAAACATCGACTAATAGTTGTAACATATGTTCCATCCAAGTTATGTTTTATATTATGTCCATAAACCCCAAGCTCTGATACCAACTGTGACGCCCCACCTCTATGCTCATAATAACAAAGAGTATTAAAAGAAATACTGTCTATTATTACGAAGAATAAGGCTGGATAGGAGCGACCATCCGTAATTGGCCTTACACTAATATTGGTTGTCTCGGTAGGAGTGGTATATACTTTTTATTTTTCCTCTATTATTTATTTACTCCCATCGACATATCCAATTATCAGTATAAAACAAACTACGATAGTTCATAATAGTTTAGGACATTAGATATAACAATAACACAGATAATATAAATGCGGAACACAGATAAAAACAAAAGTCTCATATATATATATAACTGATGTCAGTTGATACATAATTGACACAATACATATGATACAACTACAACTGTCGACTCTAGAAGTTATATATACAAGTACATTATCAACTAATATACATGAATACATATCGTTCTATATAATGACACGACTACTACAAAATGACACGGACCACTTCAGAAGATGTGAAAAGTCTTCATATCCTGAACAGCAACTCAAAGAAGAAAATCTACAACCTGAAATAACTCGGGTCTGACCCGAGTATTACATTCAAAAGAAAATAATACCCAGGTCAGTCTAATTCAAACCAGTTTATTAGTGCATATAGGCAGTAATAATTTAAATAGACGACAGTCACAATAATTCCCGTCTATCCGATTCTTTAAACAAATAAGCCGGATAACGGTCAATATAACGCTTAACAGTGTTTAACAAAAATCAGCAGGTTTAAATCATCAACAGAGATAAATAAACAAGTTATCAAATCGACTAAATCAATTTAAAGCCATTGAAATTGGCACTTTAAAACCATCAAAACTCGATTGGCTGCCGTACACGCACGCGTGTACGGCCTCGCCAATACAGCATAAAAGATCAATGTATCCCGACACAAAAGAAATATTAATTCGAAACTGTCGGGTTTGGGTGGCTGCAGTGCACGCACGCGTGCACTGCCTCGCCACCACAGCATATAAAGAGAAAGCAACAAGGCACCAGGCCAATGCTCAAGAATTCACAGTGCCAACAAATGCAATAGGCAAGTGACAGTAGTGGAAAGCTTCAACCAAGTGGATATGAAATATGTACACAAGTGATGGTACATAACCAACTGCATATAGCAAAATGAATCAGAGGTACAATGGTGAAACAGGACAGTAACAGGTTCCAGAAACATCAGGCTCGCATACCAAGTAAAGCAAGCCACGAAATGATCTGGGCACAACGAATGGCCAAGTGCACAAGAGCGGTGGTACACACCTGATGGCGCAGTAAAATGGGTTTATACAACCCGAACCAACAGAGCACGAAGACTCAATGACCAAATGCATATGGCACTGGTACAACATGAAGCAACAGAAAGATGCAATTCACACCAAACTGCAATGAACCAAAACTCACAAAACCAACGTCGACTAAGTTCAAAGGGTCAAGACAGCTTCAATTCAAACTGAAACTGCAATTACCAACTAGAACACAAAGGCGAAACTGCACAAAGGAAAGCGAGAAACAACTGCGCAATAAAGCTGCAGTTGAAATAAGCGACGTTCAGCATACATATGAATCGATTTCATATGTACACAAAACACCAAGGATAATTCAGCAAGGAAATGCAATAGCAATAAAAACAACACTGATACAAAAGATCAGACACTAGACTACAAGCAATTAGAAGTGACCAGTGCAACTAAAAATGGCAACAGGGGAATAAAGTAATATCAAGTGAATGACGCAAGTGAAGCTACGCTTCAGAACTAATATATGCACATATACAAGGGCTATAGAAACCTGAGCATTATGAACTATATGCCTGTACAAATTCAAATGCACGACAAAAATGAAGCAGTGCAATAGAGACTAGAAGATACATGAACTAAAACAGAAGTGACAGTGTAAGCCAATGATGAAGCACCATGGCAACTGACTCAAGTCCAAATGCACAAGTGATAGTGCACTCAATATGGCAACCCAGCTCACAAGTGAAGCATGTACACAGAAGTCATACAATGCAAGATTACAGCAAAATGCACAAAACAAACAACATGAAAACCATCAATACAAAAGTCAGCTATGACCACAAAGAAAAGATAGTGATCAATGAAGTAAAACAACATCAGGGATATACTGAACAACTCACGCAACTATACCAGTGAAGGTCATAAATTTACAAATGGCCAGAAGATGCCCAGAACCAGGATAGCGATGTCTTAAATCAATAGTGATCAAGGCAATGCCAGGATGAATCGCAAAACAACTCAATGCGGCAGTTGAATGGAAATGGTACAGCAACCTCGACATCAAGGAGGTATCCATATTACATAAACAAAGTGTGCAGTCTAGACAAACACACGGTCAGGGAAATGGGCTAAGCAGCCTCGCATCTAGACTAGATATAACATGCATCAGTAAATGCCTGTACACGACTGCAGGAGTATACAAATACTCAAAGCAAAAGCTACAGTTTAAACAAAGAATCAAACCATAACTTGTAAAAAACAGAGAAACAACAATGCAATCACCACATAAATATATACATATGTATATGCATATGTATACATCTATATAGGAAGCGCAAATTCAAGTTAACAGTTTTGATAAGGCCAAAGTCAGATGAAATCATCGTTCCAATCACAGAACAAATCAAATCGGAATCGATCACACCCTAATGCCCAACGAAATTGAACGGAGTTACAACCAAATTTGACTGCAGAAACCCAAAGTGGAAACATCAAAACGTACAAGTTTAAACCAGGTCATAAGAAGCTGATTCTAAGTCCAAAATTTCGAAATAAGCAAGCAGTGAGTTTCAAAATAGGGTCGAAGGCCAAATAAAGCCAAGTCGAATGCCAAAGAATTCAAAACAGTGGTTAAGCAAATCAAGCAGCGGAATTCACTAATTAAAAGAGGGTGAACAGATGTGAGTGAGGAATCACTCACCTTTTCGAAGCGAAGACGAGCACGGCGGTCACAAAATTTTCGAACGAGATACTCAAAATCGTCAGTCTCCAATTACGCGAAACCCAATTCGAAGTCGAAATCCATCAGTTCGAAGCAGCCGAAGTGAGAAACAATCAATCAAGGCTACACGCGACTAATCACCGAATCGAAAGCCCTAAATTGGATCAAGGACGAAAGCCCTAATTTCGCAAAGAGGAACGAATCGAGAGAACAAAGCCGCCATCTTTTTTTTTCGTTTCGTTATGTGGTTGCGATGAGAATGAATCCAGTGGAAAATGATTATGCCCTAGGTAATAATCACGGTCAAAACAAACAACCAAAATGGATCCATTTACATCTAAAGGCCCATACAATTCCTTCATCAAATTCTCAAAAATCACAACCCAATTTAAAATTTTCAATATGTATTTGATAACAATTCTAATCGACTAATGTCGATAACTGACTGGAGAAAAATCCCGGTTGTTACAGACTTCCCTCCTTATAAAAATTGCGTCCACGCAATCATAGGGAATAAATGGATAAAAGGTAACAACCAAAAGAGCATGGCAATGTCGAATGTATAAGCAAAGCAAGTGTCAGCGGGGAAGTATTAGATAAGAAATCAAAAGGTTCGACTGCTTCAATTCAAAAGAATCAACATCGAGGGAATCAGGGATCAAAATCAGACGACTATTCCATCACCATCACCATCGGCCCTGCCACGACCTCCACCACATCGTCGCGAGCTTCCAGAGGTCGACGAAACCCAACATCACCGTCGCAATTCATACTGATGCGCGCCTCATCGTTGTCGTGCTCCCATCTCAACGCGCTCACCAACAGCCATTGCCGCTACCTTGAGCCCTCCACGCGACTACGAGATGCATTCTCCCCTTCAGCCAACTCGAAGTCATCGACTGCTTAACCCCAATCGCGTGCCATCCTGTATCGCGCGTTGCTCGAATCTTCTACGACGAAGTCGAGATCGATCCCCGGAGTCGCCATTCAATTTCATTCGATTGAAAGGGAATGTGGAATAGGAATTTTCGGTTAAAAGTTTGAAGGCAGTGATTCTCTTTTTTTTTCGAACTGATTTGAGTTAAAGGTGGTTTCTTTTAGAATAGGAAGAGGGAAGGAATCGAGATTTTTACTTTAACTCGCTCGCGATTTTGAAAAACTGGGGAGGAAGGGATTTATTATCGAAGTATCGGCCATTTAAATTTTTCTTTTCTTCGTTCGATTTGGAACTGAGGAATGAGGGAGAGGGGAAGAGGGAACAGATGTGATTTTAATAAAAGAAAGTAGCGTGATGGATGGCATGATTTAAGCACGTGAGTTATGGAAGCTATAGTAACTGATGTTGACCAAATTCAAATTTAAAAGTTAAATTGAATTCGATTAAATTTTTAACGCGTTTACCTATCGTATGTTCACACAACAACTCCGACAGATATGAAATTTTAAATCTGACAATAATTCAACATTACGGACCCAATGAAACTGGTTTCGTCGAATTCCGAGACTGTGTCTCGGACGGCTATTTTTAAATATCGATTTAAACTATATGATTTTGAAAACTGATCAAAGCAGTTTCAAATTCGATTATGAGGCTTCTATTATCTTCAGAATTATCAATACGAATTTTAAAAGCTTTCGAAATATTTTTCTTCAACTTAAAATTGGAGATTCAAATTTTTATTCAAATTTCAATAGATTAAATTTTATAATTTAATCGCCAAATTCAGAGTTATATCGGGGATTCAAATTAAATCATCGTTCAAATATTTAAAATTAATTAAATATTCTCAATTTAATTTGTTCAAAATTCTGGGTCGTTACAAACTTCCCTCCTTAAAAAAATTTCGTCCCGAAATTACAAGTTAGGAAAAAAGGTCCTTAACTCGTCTACTATTTTCACAATCCAATAATTTTATCGAATTTATCAAAACAAATCTTTCTACTAAAGATTCGTTATTATTCAACTAACTTTCTAAACATTTCCATAATTTTCAAACAACATTGTTTTACTTAACAATTCAAATTTAAATTTAAATTCAAATTTTAACTTTCAAAATTTTCTCAAAAATTTTCTAACACTCGAAATTTTTGAAAAATTTCGCCAGCGTCTCATTTGCGCGGCTAACACGGAACGACTACAAAACGTCCTTACGGACTCTCAGATTTCAAAAAGAAAAAGAAAAAGCCAAGCGGCTAGACAAGAAAATCGTCAAATCTCATATCGAAATTCAAATACTTACCTTTTGTCGAGCAATTCAAATTTATCTTTTGAAGATCAAATCCAATTTATAACATCTGTATATCCTACTAGACATAACATCTAGTTATAACATTCAAACTATTTTGCAAATTTGATTACAAAATTTTCAGAATATACTTCTTATATCATCTCTAATTCACTATTGAAGTTACATCCATTCAATTTTACATTTCAAATCTCATTTGAATTCAATTCACAATTCCAATCTAATTTGGATTCAATTCAACTTCTGAATATTGAATTTCATCGATTAACTTTCATTTACAACTGCTTATTTTAGATTAGTTTCAATTACTAATTCATTTCAAATTCTAATCCACTTACAAATTCAAATTTGTTTTCAACATTCAGTTTAATTCCAGTTTTATTCTTTTATTCATTCCCAAAATTTGTTTTCAATTCACTATTTTGGTTTATAACCACTTATATTAAACTGGATTTCCCATTTGAATTCAATTTACCTTCCTTTTATAATTATTGAATTTAATTTGTTTCAAACCTTATTCATTTGGTCAATATTCAATTAGCTTTTCTTACTAATTTTCAGTTTAATACTTCACAAATCAAATTCAATTCCAGTTTTATTCACTTACAAATTCAAAAGAAATTTTTAACATTCAATTTCACTCTCATTAGATCACAATTTTATACATATATTAATTTATTTCCTTATATTTCAATTCATATTTATAAATTCCATTTGTTAAATGGATTTATCTCCAAATCTTTGGTTATTATTTAATTTCTTATTCGATTTCAATATAATAATGATAATAATTCAACGTCATCACTTCCTAACAACCAAACATCCATATACTATGATAATTCATAGAAAACATTTCTTTTCTATACAAAAATAGTTTTGGGAAAATTTATTTCATTTACCCTATTCAAAACATACTGTGTCGAATTGTTCTATTCAAGTGTTTAGAAACCCCTTCGATCCAGTTGCGCAGACTGTACCGACGAAGGTTCATATGCCACTCAATAAATCAATCATCACAATATAAAACAATTTTTTATATTAACTAACAAATACGCGCTCGTATCTATTATTACACTCAAACTCATTCTAGAGTACTACTGACTCTATCTCTAATGAGTAACACCCAACAGAGCCATGGTTGTCGCTTAACCATATGCTCTGATACCACGTTGTAAGGACCCGATTCTTCGACTTTCAAAAATCGACATCGATACGTCCACTATATCAACTGCCGAGCAAACGAATGCCGGAAAACCGAATACTTAGGGTTTTGAAAAGAAGAAAAAAGGTAGAAGAAGAAGAAAGCAGAAAAAGAGAAGAAGAACAACAGAACAACATCAGAAACAGAAACAATTACAGAATCTCACATATCGCAGCGGAACAATATATAATAGATAAACACTAGTCTTTAAACAAAAGAACTATATCAGTTTATACATACATCAATCAGAGTCAATATACAACTCAATAAAACAATGGACAGTTATATAAACTTGTCATCATACAGAATACACAGCGGAATAAATAAATAAAATACGGATGTACGTCTCGCCATCCAGCTTGCTTCCAAAGCTCCAGAATATCCAAAATATCCTGATAACATAACTCTAGGCTGCCCGTGTGGAAATTGGTGGGCACCCAGAGTTTAGAAGGGAACAATAAACTCCGAGTCAGTCATGGTGACTGGTGTGAGATCGTAAAACAGTTATTTATCTTTAAATCAAATAACAGGATATTTTTTAAAATCAATTCGCAATGCTTTTGAAAATGTAACTACCATAAGACCTCCCACCACACACACAATGCAAACGCAGACTTGGAGGAGATTTCCTTCTTATGATAGTCAAAGATGCTTACTACGCAAAATCAAATCATTTTTGATATTATCATTAGTGCATAGTGGAAAACATTTTTCGAAAGTAGAATTTAAATCTTAGCCAGCATAGGTACCCATATATTATCCTGCTATAACTGCCATATTAAATAGCAGATTCTACAACTAAAACCGTACAAGTCTCGTATTGTTTCTTTGGATTTCCAACAAATGGTCAGGCCAAGGAACTTCCCATTGCCACATAGGTACGCCTCTGGAAAGACGACCCGAGAACCTAACCGGATCTCTGCCAACACAAGGCCGGGTTACCTCTGCAAAAATAAGTAACTACTGACACGCGTATGTCATCCCCCGATCGTAACCGATCTTCCCGAGGATCCTAGATTTCCAACAACCACATAAGAGAAATAATAATGCAGTAACAACATAGGTTAAGTATCTGGGCTCCATACCATGATACCACCTCTATCCAGAAGGAATGACATACACTAAGGGGCGCTACTCCCTAGAACCTTGCCGCATCCTTCCTGTTTTGACCATTTCCGGGATGTGAGGCTCGACGAAGTCTCGTCCACAAAGCTACGCTTTCTACAAAGCCATGCTTTGGGTCAAACAAATGATCATAGAAATGATCACAAAGATAGATGATCAAACAAACGATCATATCATAAATGATCAAATAATGATCATTTCACAGCAACACTCAGTATGCCAGGTTACCAAATTGGGAATATATTGCTGATAAATTTCAACTACATAACCTCTGAGCTCGTACGTCTCAGAGAAGGGTGTTAAGCTAAGAGAATAAATTCTCCGCTACCAACAGAAATGTATTTGAAAGAAATCAGCTTTATATCTCAATTTGTAACGTCAGACACACAACCATACAAGTCTGTTCCGAGATCGAACAGAACCGAAGGTACTTCTCACGAAGCCCTTGCACATACGAATAATTTTCTAATCACGTCCAGACTTCCCGTCACTAAGGGTGATAAAACCTCTAAATCGGAGATCAGCCGATGTAGAGTAACTCGACGGTAATCCTTCCGTTTTCAAAAATATCCGGTCTTCAACACCGGTCATCAAATGCGATTCATAACGACGTATCACATATTCGGAATGGGTTATACGACCCCATGGTCCTTTCCCGGCTAACCCGAATAGTGAGCGCTTATTCAAAAATAAGTGTGGCATTCAAATTCATCCAATTCACAACAAATGCCCATTCAAGGTAATTATTGATAGTCGGTTATTTAACTATCAATACAGATGTGCAACACCATCAGATTCCAAATAATTTTCCAAATTATTTATTTTCCAAAATATCTTTACTAGATATAAAATTTCCACACTTCAAAAATAAATCAATATTTATTTTTAAAACGAATTCCCATTTCTTTTTATAAATTCCATATTGAATTTATATTTTCAAATATTTACTAATATACGATTTTCAAATCGATTTCAAATATTCGTTTTCAATTTATCTCTACAAAGATAAATTCTCAAAATGTTCATTTCATATTGGAAAAGCAATTCCATACTTATTTAAAATAAGTATTTCACAAATCTATTTATTTTCAACATTTGAAAATATTCGATATACTTAAATCAAAATTTAGTATATATTTCATTCTTTAAGGAAATCTATTTGAGTCAAAACGAATGTTACGTAAAACATCGTTACGACGACTCAAAATCACTAGTATAGGGATTCGGAATTAAGATAGATATATAAATCCCAATACTAGATAAAAATATTTCCTTTCGGAAATCATTTACTATAACAACAGTGTTATAGTCCACCATTTCCTTCTTCCTCGAAAACGTCTATTTCAACAAGAAATGTTGAAATCTATGCTTTCGATTCATAATACATTTTAAAACATCTTTAAAATGTTTAACTTCATTTTTAATATCACTTCTTCAAAAAAAATGAATCCATTTTATTTAATAATATATTCACTGTCTAAAATCGTGAATATAATTCACTTAACCCAATTTCAATCATTTCTACACATTTTTATTTCAATAGAAATTCGCTATCCAAAATCGCGAATATATCTTCTTTAATAATCTTCTGTATTTAATTTATCAAATTCAATCGATTTCGAATTTATAAACACGTTTATAAATTCTATTTCTCTTTTATAACAACTTTGATTTATAAATTTCTTTTTATTAACTTCTATATTTTACTTATCAAAATAAGTGATTTCGGAATTATAAACAACATTTATAAATTTCAATTCTATTTATAAAAACTTCAATTTATAAATCTTCTTTATTAACTAATTCAATTTACAATTCAATTTTTTTTTATACCAACAATCCATATTATAAGTTAAATACTTATAATTTCATTTATTTATAAAGATCATTCTTTTAAACTTTACAAACTGTATACTTTATCCTTTTCATAAACCCATTTTAACGTCATTTTCATTTTTAAATTCACATTCTCAAATATTCACTTTTAACCCCAAAATCAAATCCCAAATTGATTTCTAATTTTATTTCAATACCCAATCAATTTCAATATTTATTTCTAATAAATTTCCAATCCCAAATCACTTTACATTGATTTTCCAAATTCGTTTCAATTTGCCAATTAAATTTATAGTTGGACTTCCAACTTATTTCCTTTTAAATAAATTCCTCTTAAAGAAAATAAATCTCTTTATCTTTTTCAAACTATTTAGAAAACCAAATTTTAATTAAATTCTTCAATTTAAAATCACTATTATACGAAATTTATTTATTTAACATTTTCACTTGATTCTGGAATTAATTCAATAAGATTATAAAAATCAGCCTTTATTCTTTTAAATTCTTTTCTTCAAATTTATTTAATTTCTAAAAATTAATTTACTTAAAAATTTCTATTTTGATTTCAAAAATTCAATTTCGTTTATTTTTGGAATCCAATGATATCAAAAATCCATTCAGCTAACTTTTAGTTTTCAAGCAAATTCCAGACATCAATATGATCAAAAACATCAATATAATCATTCACAGATTATCACATCACAGTAGAAATAAATTCAATCAATATGAGGGGTCCAGTTGGATCCCCCAACCTGTTTTCCTACATCCAAAGACGTTAGCACAATAACAATTCCACTTCGAGGTGGAATATCATGGTATATAGGATTTAAAAAAAAAATCATCCGCTTACTAACGGCGCAATAGGGTCTCATCCGCTATACAATGCGGGAAATAAATCAATCCAATATATACATATGCCAATATGTATATATTGCTATATATATAAATATATCCTACTATATCTAATATCCCATTCAAACAACAATCAAATCAATCAATAACTGCAGAATTTAAATTTTCCATTCGAGTGAGAAAATCTCACCTTTGCTTTTATTTTTAATTTGCAGTCCATTTCCATTTTGACCATTTCTTCATTGTATTAAACCTTGTATAAATAATTTTATACAATCGATTAATATCCGAAATAAATCGAAAAATTAAATTACTTCAATTTTAAACTAACTTTAAATAAATTCTCCTTTTTTAAATAGAATTCTTTAGTAACAAAAATAAATTAATTTCCAGAAATACATTATCTTATCTGTATAAACTTTCCGTTTTACTGTTTAAATTAGTTTTTTTTTCCAATATTTCAATTTACCAATTAAAAAACTAAATCTTTATTTAAACAAACAAGTAAACTTCCCTAACTAATATTTTTCTTTACTGTTAAACTTTATATTTTCAATCTGTACACATATGTATATATTCAAATTTTCTTTTCTTTCTCTTTATTTTTTTTCATCTTAAAATAAACAGCCTCTATATATAGCTTAATGAATTTAAACAGAATTATTTCTACCCTGCTGTAAAATCAAAACCCTACCCATAGATTTCCCTAAAGTCTCTGTTTTAAGCTAAATATATTTTAAATCCGAATATATATACTAGTTAAGTTAAAACGAGAAAGGCGAACGTTTGAATACCTCACAGGCCAGCTAGAACTCATCTGCCCTTCACTTCGACCCGACTACATTGGCCTCCAGTAGCAGCAGCCTCCATAGCGATGCCATCGAAGACGTGACTTCAACTCCATCACCTCATCTGATTGCCAAACCCTCCCAAATTATCAACATCGATCGTGAACTCTGGCGCCTTCCTCACCATCACCATCGGCCCTGCCACGACCTCCACCACATCGTCGTGAGCTTCCAGAGGTCGATGAAACCCAACATCACCGTCGCAATTCATACTGATGCGCGCCTCATCGTTGCCGTGCTCCCATCTCAACGCGCTCACCAACAGCCATTGCCGCTACCTTGAGCCCTCCACGCGACTACGAGATACATTCTCCCCTTCAGCCAAGTCGAATTCATCGACTGCTTAACCCCAATCGCGTGCCATCCTATATCGCGCGTTGCTCGAATCTTCTACGACGAAGTCGAGATCGATCCTCGGAGTCGCCGTTCAATTTCATTCGATTAAAAGGGAAAGTGGAATAGGAATTTTCGGTTAAAAGTTTGAAGGCAGTGATTCTCTTTTTTTTTCGAACTGATTTGAGTTAAAGGTGGTTTCTTTTAGAATAGGAATAGGGAAGGAATCGAGATTTTTACTTTATGTGACGCCCCACCTCTATACCCACGCTAGCCAAGAACACTACGGTGTAGTGCTGTCAACTAGCACGGAGAATAAGGCTGTTGAGGAGCGACCATCTATGTAATTGCCTTGTGCGAGCACCGATATGTCAGATAATAAAACATTGCATTTCATTTTTAGAGGAAAACCCGACATACCGATACAAACTCAAAGCTACTACACAGCGGCTATAATAGTTTAGGACAATAGATATAAAAATAACACAGATAACATAAATGCGGAATAAAGATGGAACGAAAAGTCTCATATATATAATAACTGATATCAGTTACAATACATTTGACACGGTACAAATGATACAACTACAACTGTCGACTCAAGAAGTTACATATACAAGTACATTATCGACTAATATACATGAATACATTATCATCTTAAAACAAACACACTGACTACTACAACAAGACGAAGACCACATCAAATGATATAAATAGTCTTCATAGCTCTAGCAGCAACCCAAGCTAAAAATCTACAACCTGAAAATACTCGGTCTGACCCGAGTATTACATTCAAAAGAAAATAATACCCGGATCAGTCTAATTCAAACCAGTTTATTAGTGCATATAGGCAGTAATAATTTAAATAGACGACAGTCACAATAATTCCCGTCTATCCGATTCTTTAACCAAAGAAACCGGATGACGGTCAATATAACACTTAACAGTGTTTAACAAAAATCAGCAGATTTAAATCATCAACAGAGATAAATAAACAATTTATCAAATTGACTAAATCAATTCAAAACTGTCAATTCTGGGAGGCTGCAGTGCACGCACGCGTGCACTGCCTCGCCACCACCGAATATAAAGTCACCACCACAATGAAACTGCAGTGGCAAACAAGTAGGAATTCAAATGTGAAATGGAGAACATCATTGCAAGTGCAACAGGTAGAAGATGATGCAGTGAAGCCAATATGGCAAATAATGATGAAGCATATAAGTGCAGGCAACGAAAATAAACAAAGATGAATGAAACTGATCAAGCAAGTGCAGCAGGTACAAAGGCCCGACGACCAAGTGCACAAAACAATTTCAAGTGAAGGCCAATGAAATCAAGTACACATGAACTACAAGTGAACATGTTAATCTTCGAATGGTCATACAATTATATACATACATGAATGTATGTATACAATGCAACAGTAAACCTGATAGCAGTTACACACAGGAAAGCAGTGAAATGGGCAAAAATATCAAGTCTGGAAAGCAAGAATGCCCAGGCTCAACAAAGATGTACACAGTGAAGTGTGGTACACATGAAGCAACATGACTGTACGAACTATATACAAAAGTGAATATGCTATGTAGTGAAGCAAAACAGGTCAAGGATGAACACACGAGAAGTCACAGGTCAGGGATGCATGAAGTCAGGGATCAAAGATCAAACATGCAACTACAACACAACTACACAATATAGGAATGAATAAAATCAAGTCCAGATACTCAAAGGCAACAGACTCAAGTGACCAGAGTAGCTCAAGTTCAAGTAAATACATATAACCACATCAAACTGCAGCAGTGACTAAGTGAACAAGATGAAGACAGAAACAACATGCACCATTTCAAATACATGAAGACCATATTCAAGTGCATAGGTAGATCGAATACCCCATTGAAAATATAGTCACTAGCAGGTACAACAAAGTGTACCAGAGAGACCAGTGAACAAGGCACAGTGCGGTTTCAATGCTGCAAGGCTCAAGTATACATGAATACACATATAAGGTGACACAACGGTATGTTGAAGCACCAGAGTTACAAAACTCGAAGTCAAGTGATCAAGTGCAACTACAAGGTGGATACAGGAAGGCCACAGTAATCAGGTTATATAAAGTGAAGTACAACCACTACATCGGAATATGAGATTTATCAAAGTGGAAGCCGAAGTCAAATAGATCGAACAACAAGTAACAGCAGTTACAGGTGACTCAGGCAAATGTGCAGAGGCATCAACATCTACAGGGGCAACATAATGAAACTGTGGACAGGGACAAGACTACAGCTCAAACCCCATGTGCAAATTGAAATAGGCAGCGACATGGTTGACAAAGGCAACTGGGTTGAAATGCAACCTTAAAAAGAATCACAAATATTGGCACAAAACAGAACTGGCAAGCAAAAGGAACAAGGGTAACCACTAACACACATATACACCCATAAATACATGGGTATATATGGCATATACAAGTGGACCAATTCAGTAGCCAGGACAATGTATTAATAACAGTGCAAGCTACAACTTCAAGTAAAGCCAATACACAACAACTACGAGATGCCAACTACAAAGTTTTAAAACCATGGTCATCAAAAATTCAAGTCAAACCGAGGTCACTGGAAACAAAATAATACTACAGGGATGGACGGAAATGGTCAAGCAAACTGGAGTCAAAGCCGAGACCAAGACAACTAAAACAAAGTCGACTCCTTGGCAAACAAATTAACAATGTCAGAGAGACCAATTAACCCAGGTACAAGAAATCGAGCCATACAAAAACAAGCCAGGAGTCATAAAGTCACAGTAACTAGGAAATGCAATGTATACGGGGCTGTAAATCGATGACCTCAGACCATCAAGTTCAACGGTCGAACGTCATCAACCTAGGGATCCCACGGTCAAAACAAAATGCCCAAAGACATAAAGCAGCAGTAAAACGAACAAAATCGAACAATGCCGCGATAAATTAAACCACCAATTCAAAACAGTGACAGGCAACAGAGAATCAAACCCAACCACTAACAATGTCAGTGTCGAAGACAACGAAAACAATAAGCAGACGAGCCTAATCATTTGAATTAGATGTGAGTGCCGGGAACACTCACCTTAGCCACGAATGAAAGACGAAGCTGTAGCGATGAGGAAGAGGAACGAAGTTACGCCGAAGCCCAATCGAGCACGAGCACGTCGAAGCAGCCACGAGCAAGTTGAAGGAGTCATTGACGTTGGTGCCTTCGAGTTCCAGAAGCGAACGATTGAAGAAGCCCTAGTTTCGTGAAAAGGAACGAAGACGAGCCACCATTTTTATTTTCTTTCGTTTGTTTTTTGTTTTAGGTTTCGAACGAATGGATGGATTACAAAGGGGGGACCGAGTTTGGTTTGATAATCACGGCAACAAAAGAAATGGGCCAAGACAAATTTTAAAGCCCGTACAACAATGATGAATATACGAAAGAATTTAAATCGATTAAAATCTCAATAACAATCAGCTATTGATATTATCATTAAATGACGATAATTAACTGCTACGAATTTGCGGGTTGTTACAGACTCCCCTCCTTAAAGAAATTGCGTCCACGCAATCATAGGGAATAAATGGATAAAAGGTAACAACCATAAGAGCATAACAATGTCGAATGCATAAGCAAAGCAAATGCCAGCAGGGAAAGTATTAGATATGAAATCAAAAGGTTCGACTGATTCAAATCAAAAGAATCAACATCATGGGGATCAAGAAATCAAAATCAGACGACTATCAAAAGCAAGAATCAATCGAGTTCCAGCATTTAAAAGAAAAGGAAAACAAAGCTGAAATCACATACAGAGCACGAATTGAATGTGAGTAAATCAGATTACTCACTTGAATTGCCAGAGAAAAAGACGAAGCTCAAATCTCTAAATCGCAAATATTCAATCATCAAAAACGATAATCGAATTTTACAAATATCTGATTATCAAAAACGATAATCAAAAATCATAAACATTCGATTAATCAAATCGAAAAATATTTAATTATCTCAAACGATAATCAAATTTCACAAATATCTGATTATCAAAAACGATAATCAGAAACACAAATATTCGATTAATCAAATCGAAAAATATTTAATTATCTCAGACGATAATTAAATTGGAAAATATTTAATTATCATAAATGATAATCAAATTTCACAAATATCCGATTATCAAAAACGATAATCAGAAACACAAATATTCGATTAATCAAATCGAAAAAAATATTTAATTATCTCGGACGATAATTAAATTGGAAAATATTTAATTATCACAAATGATAATCAAA
Organism: Allium fistulosum; assembly: GCA_030737815.1. NCBI lineage: Eukaryota > Viridiplantae > Streptophyta > Magnoliopsida > Asparagales > Amaryllidaceae > Allium > Allium fistulosum. Next base: position 862,119,019 of record CM060907.1, read on the forward strand.
TTTCACAAATATCTGATTATCAAAAACGATAATCAGAAATCGTAAATATTCAATTAACGAGTCCGGAATTAACCGAAGTAGTAAAAGTATGGTTCCATACTCCTTACTTTTGCTAAATCGTTTAAATCTCCTTATCGTTTCCTTTAAAGGGCAGAATTGTGTGTTTAAAAATAACATTTCACATTCTCAAACGGACAAGTCCGGAATTAAGCGAATCAGTAAAAGAAAGGGGTCATAGTCCTCGATTTTTCTGAAACGTTTAAATCGCTTCCTCGTTCCTTTGAAAATGTTACTGTAAAAATTTTGAAAACAATTTTAATTTATATTTTTGAAACAACTTTTAAAAATAAAGAATTTTGAAAACACGTGATTAAATTAGCAATATCAGTGTTGCGGGAGAACCGCTTGTAAATCCATTTCAAAATTGACGGTTACCGAAGTTAACACGTCAAAGTCTCATCAAAATAACTGGCATCAAAATATAATACCAAATGAATTTTCATTCATCAAAAATGTCACAAGAATCTTCTCAAAGATAAAAAGGGATGTCATACCCTAAACTTGTATTCATAACAAGTCAATAACACATGAATTCACCAATGCACAAAAATTGATAAACATATCAATAGAAATCACGAAAATTGGTGAAGCACAAAATTCCAGAAATCATCACAAGAAATCCAGAAAACACATATTCTAGAAATCTACACACGAAATCCAGAAAACACAGATTCTAGAAATCTACACACGAAATCCAGAAAACACAAAGAAGGGGGAAGTCCGAGCACACGGACGAGAAACTATCTCATGGAAGCTATCCATTTAATTTTCCGAACACACGGATGGGAAGCTATTTATTTAATTTTCCGAACACACGGATGGGAAGCTATCCATTTAATTTTCCGAACACACGGATGGAAAGCTATTTATTTAATTTTCCGAACACACGGATGGGAAGCTATCCATTTAATTTTCCGAACACACGGATGGAAAGCTATTTATTTAATTTTCCGAACACACGGATGGGAAGCTATCCATTTAATTTTCCGAACACACGGATGGAAAGCTATTTATTTAATTTTCCGAACACACGGATGGGAAGCTATCCATTTAATTTTCCGAACACACGGATGGAAAGCTATTTATTTAATTTTCCGAACACACGGATGGGAAAGGCAAGTCCGAACACACGGACGAGAGACATCGCACATTGCTAGTCTAAATCATAAAAATGATCGTCATGGATCATAAAGAAGTGTCGATTACACTAAGCTAGTAAATATAAGAGTTTAGCTTCATGTCCCATAACCACTTGCTTAACTCAAATATTTACGAACAGATTGTAGATCTGCACTAGGAAATTGTCACAAAAAGAGTTCAATCGAACAAGTCCAAGAGCTAACCGACGAAGTAAACGCAAGCGTTTCATACCACTTGTTTTACTAGGCCGTTTAATTCAATTTCTCATACGAGTGAAATAAAGGCTTGTATATACTAATAGATTGGAAAACGGTTTAAGAAAAAGAGCTTTATAGTAAAATAGTTTTGAAATCGTTTGGAGAAAAGGATTTTAATATTTACTACTAGTATAGAAAAACCTTTATATTTTTAAAGTGACAAATCACAAAAATGATTGTAGAAACAACCAATCATAAGAATTCACATACGGAGATGTGAATGGAATCCAAAGAAATCGATATTGAATCCATTAGAAAGTATGTTCACAAAAATCCCGAAGAAAATGTCATCAAAGTTGCTAATAAATGATAGCAACAAATCGGGGAAATGATCAAGAATCGATTAAATTAGGAAACCAAGTCAGTTCACTAAAATTTCACATTCGAAGACGTGAATAAAATCCAAAGAATTCGATTCCAAATTCATCAAAGTAGGAATACCCAAAAATTCCAGAAATAGAAGTTATCAAAATCGACACAGGTGATAACAACTAATTAGAAAAGAAGAATCGATTATCAACTGGAAAAACAAAGCAAATCGAGCAGAAATGCATAAATGACTTCAACAAAAGTAAGAATCAAGTCAACGTTGAAGTCAACAATTAATAGCCGCAGTCGAGTACAAAATGAATCAATCATCATTATCAAAGAAACCAACGGCAAACAAAATCAGAGTCTTGAGAATCAAGAAATTTGCAATTTCTCAAAAACAAAGTGACCGAAGTCAAAGGGAAATCCAGATGAGGAAAACACAAAATATCAAGTTCAAAATCGCTGAGATTCAAACTAGATGTGAATGAGAAATCAAAATCACTCAATTTGCAACTGGTCCAGCTATTTTTTTCATCACAGTGTAACAGGTACACAATGACACTCATAGCATAGAACAAAAGTGGAACAAAGTCCAAAAGTCAAAATGGCTTTAATTTGCCAAATTAAAACAATATCAACATCGGCTAAATCAATTCAAAGCCGAAAACACAAGAATAAGCGTTAGGAATTCATACCTAACAGTCAAAAATAATCATATGTAAAGATGAGAGATAAAACATCGACAAATAGTTGTAACACATGTTCCATCTAAGTTATGTTTTATAATTGTCCTAAACCCCAGGCTCTGATACCAAGCTGTGACGCCCCACCTCTATACCCACGCTAGCCAAGAACACTACGGTGTAGTGCTGTCAACTAGCACGGAGAATAAGGCTGTTGAGGAGCGACCATCTATGTAATTGCCTTGTGCGAGCACCGATATGTCAGATAATAAAACATTGCATTTCATTTTTAGAGGAAAACCCGACATACCGATACAAACTCAAAGCTACTACACAGCGGCTATAATAGTTTAGGACAATAGATATAAAAATAACACAGATAACATAAATGCGGAATAAAGATGGAACGAAAAGTCTCATATATATAATAACTGATATCAGTTACAATACATTTGACACGGTACAAATGATACAACTACAACTGTCGACTCAAGAAGTTACATATACAAGTACATTATCGACTAATATACATGAATACATTATCATCTTAAAACAAACACACTGACTACTACAACAAGACGAAGACCACATCAAATGATATAAATAGTCTTCATAGCTCTAGCAGCAACCCAAGCTAAAAATCTACAACCTGAAAATACTCGGTCTGACCCGAGTATTACATTCAAAAGAAAATAATACCCGGATCAGTCTAATTCAAACCAGTTTATTAGTGCATATAGGCAGTAATAATTTAAATAGACGACAGTCACAATAATTCCCGTCTATCCGATTCTTTAACCAAAGAAACCGGATGACGGTCAATATAACACTTAACAGTGTTTAACAAAAATCAGCAGATTTAAATCATCAACAGAGATAAATAAACAATTTATCAAATTGACTAAATCAATTCAAAACTGTCAATTCTGGGAGGCTGCAGTGCACGCACGCGTGCACTGCCTCGCCACCACCGAATATAAAGTCACCACCACAATGAAACTGCAGTGGCAAACAAGTAGGAATTCAAATGTGAAATGGAGAACATCATTGCAAGTGCAACAGGTAGAAGATGATGCAGTGAAGCCAATATGGCAAATAATGATGAAGCATATAAGTGCAGGCAACGAAAATAAACAAAGATGAATGAAACTGATCAAGCAAGTGCAGCAGGTACAAAGGCCCGACGACCAAGTGCACAAAACAATTTCAAGTGAAGGCCAATGAAATCAAGTACACATGAACTACAAGTGAACATGTTAATCTTCGAATGGTCATACAATTATATACATACATGAATGTATGTATACAATGCAACAGTAAACCTGATAGCAGTTACACACAGGAAAGCAGTGAAATGGGCAAAAATATCAAGTCTGGAAAGCAAGAATGCCCAGGCTCAACAAAGATGTACACAGTGAAGTGTGGTACACATGAAGCAACATGACTGTACGAACTATATACAAAAGTGAATATGCTATGTAGTGAAGCAAAACAGGTCAAGGATGAACACACGAGAAGTCACAGGTCAGGGATGCATGAAGTCAGGGATCAAAGATCAAACATGCAACTACAACACAACTACACAATATAGGAATGAATAAAATCAAGTCCAGATACTCAAAGGCAACAGACTCAAGTGACCAGAGTAGCTCAAGTTCAAGTAAATACATATAACCACATCAAACTGCAGCAGTGACTAAGTGAACAAGATGAAGACAGAAACAACATGCACCATTTCAAATACATGAAGACCATATTCAAGTGCATAGGTAGATCGAATACCCCATTGAAAATATAGTCACTAGCAGGTACAACAAAGTGTACCAGAGAGACCAGTGAACAAGGCACAGTGCGGTTTCAATGCTGCAAGGCTCAAGTATACATGAATACACATATAAGGTGACACAACGGTATGTTGAAGCACCAGAGTTACAAAACTCGAAGTCAAGTGATCAAGTGCAACTACAAGGTGGATACAGGAAGGCCACAGTAATCAGGTTATATAAAGTGAAGTACAACCACTACATCGGAATATGAGATTTATCAAAGTGGAAGCCGAAGTCAAATAGATCGAACAACAAGTAACAGCAGTTACAGGTGACTCAGGCAAATGTGCAGAGGCATCAACATCTACAGGGGCAACATAATGAAACTGTGGACAGGGACAAGACTACAGCTCAAACCCCATGTGCAAATTGAAATAGGCAGCGACATGGTTGACAAAGGCAATTGGGTTGAAATGCAACCTTAAAAAGAATCACAAATATTGGCACAAAACAGAACTGGCAAGCAAAAGGAACAAGGGTAACCACTAACACACATATACACCCATAAATACATGGGTATATATGGCATATACAAGTGGACCAATTCAGTAGCCAGGACAATGTATTAATAACAGTGCAAGCTACAACTTCAAGTAAAGCCAATACACAACAACTACGAGATGCCAACTACAAAGTTTTAAAACCATGGTCATCAAAAATTCAAGTCAAACCGAGGTCACTGGAAACAAAATAATACTACAGGGATGGACGGAAATGGTCAAGCAAACTGGAGTCAAAGCCGAGACCAAGACAACTAAAACAAAGTCGACTCCTTGGCAAACAAATTAACAATGTCAGAGAGACCAATTAACCCAGGTACAAGAAATCGAGCCATACAAAAACAAGCCAGGAGTCATAAAGTCACAGTAACTAGGAAATGCAATGTATACGGGGCTGTAAATCGATGACCTCAGACCATCAAGTTCAACGGTCGAACGTCATCAACCTAGGGATCCCACGGTCAAAACAAAATGCCCAAAGACATAAAGCAGCAGTAAAACGAACAAAATCGAACAATGCCGCGATAAATTAAACCACCAATTCAAAACAGTGACAGGCAACAGAGAATCAAACCCAACCACTAACAATGTAAGTGTCGAAGACAACGAAAACAATAAGCAGACGAGCCTAATCATTTGAATTAGATGTGAGTGCCGGGAACACTCACCTTAGCCACGAATGAAAGACGAAGCTGTAGTGATGAGGAAGAGGAACGAAGTTACGCCGAAGCCCAATCGAGCACGAGCACGTCGAAGCAGCCACGAGCAAGTTGAAGGAGTCATTGACGTTGGTGCCTTCGAGTTCCAGAAGCGAACGATTGAAGAAGCCCTAGTTTCGTGAAAAGGAACGAAGACGAGCCACCATTTTTATTTTCTTTCGTTTGTTTTTTGTTTTAGGTTTCGAACGAATGGATGGATTACAAAGGGGGGACCGAGTTTGGTTTGATAATCACGGCAACAAAAGAAATGGGCCAAGACAAATTTTAAAGCCCGTACAACAATGATGAATATACGAAAGAATTTAAATCGATTAAAATCTCAATAACAATCAGCTATTGATATTATCATTAAATGACGATAATTAACTGCTACGAATTTGCGGGTTGTTACACTTTAACTCGCTCGCGATTTCGAAAAACTGGGGAGGAAGGGATTTATTATCGAAGTATCGGCCATTTAAATTTTTCTTTTCTTCGTTCGATTTGGAACTGAGGAATGAGGGAGAGGGGAAGAGGGAACAGATGTGATTTTAACAAAAGAAAGTAGCATGATGGGTGGCATGATTTAAGCGCGTGAGTTATGGAAGCTATAGTAACTGATGTTGACCGAATTCAAATTTAAAAGTTAAATTGAAGTCGATTAAATTTTTAACGCGTTTACCTATCGTATGTTCACACAACAACTCCGACAGATACGAAATTTTAAATCTGACAATAATTCAACATTACGGACCCAATGAAACTGGTTTCGTCGAATTCCGAGACTGTGTCTTAGACGGCAATTTTTAAATATCGATTCAAACTATATGATTTTCAAAACTGATCAAAGCAGTTTCAAATTCGATTCTGAGGCTTCTATTATCTTCAGAAATATCAATACGAATTTTAAAAGCTTTCGAAATATTTTTCTTCAACTTAAAATTGGAGATTCAAATTTTTATTCAACTTTCAATAGATTAAATTTTATAATTTAATCGCCAAATTCAGAGTTATATCGGGGATTCAAATTAAATCATCGTTCAAATATTTAAAATTAATTAAATATTCTCAATTTAATTTGTTCAAAATTCTGGGTCGTTACATTTTGAATTTAATATTATTTCATTCAAATGGTGAAAAGTTTAAAAGTTGAATTTTGAATCCAAATGGTTTTGGAAATGTAATTGGGTTGAATATGAAAAGCTTTTGAAAAGGAAATTTTGAAATTTGAAATTTAGTTTGAATATAATACGTCCTGTTTAAGTTTTGAAATTATTTTGGAAACTATGGTTTGAAAAGTAGTGATACAAGTTATATAATATATATATGGATTTTTAAACCATCTTTAAAGTATTTTGAAATGAATTATTTTGGGAATTTAAATTTAATTCAAATAGAACTTGCTGAATACGGCAGTTCGTTGATTTTCCAATATTTACTTTGAAAGGCTATAACTTGAGTTAAATTAATCGAATTTTCCCGAAACGAAAAGCATTTGTTTTCAAATGATAATAGCCATTATATAAAGGAAAGAATTTCCGGTTTTGTGAAAGGATTTCAAATTTGAAATGCAAATTGTTTTGAAAGCTATGAATGAATCTTTGTTAAAGATTGGTGAACCTTGGTTCTAATTGAATTGGATTTAAAAGGTGAATCTTTTGTTTAAAAGATTAAAAGGTGGATCTTTTGTTTAAAAGATTAAAGTGGAATTTTGTTTAAACCATTTAAAAGATAGGCTTTGGGCTTAAAGTTATGACTTAACTAAGATCCCAATATATCCATATGGTTTTTAAAAATTAGCGCTCATTATTCGGTTTAGCCGGGAGAGGACTTTATGTCATAAAACCCATTCTGAATAATGATACAACGAAATGGGAGTGCATTTGAAGACGGTGGTGAAGACCGGGTATTTTCGAGAACGAAAGGATTACCTGTCGATTGTCTCTACACTGAGTTGCTTCGGTATAAAGATCTCCATATGTGATGGGGAGTCCGATCGGGATTGTGAATACCCGGATTACAAGGACTTCTTTGAAGTGCCTTCGGTTTTGTTCGAACCCGGAACAGACTTGTATGGATGTATGTCTGACGTTACACTTTGAGATGTAAAGTTGGTTTCTATCAAATACATTTCTGTTTTGGTGGGGAGAATTTATTCTCTTAGCTTAACACCCTTCTCTGAGACGTACAAGCTCAGAGGTTATGTAGTTGATGGTCACTAGTGATATACTCCCAATTTGGTAATGTGGCATGCTGAGTGCTGCTGATCATTTGTTGATCGAAGCATGGCTTTTGTGAAAAGCGTAGCTTTGTGGACGAGACTTCGTCGAACCTCACAACTCAGAAATGTTCGAAACAGGAAGAATGCGGCAAGGTTATTGGGGGTAGCGCTCCTTAGGGTATGTGCATTTCCTTCTGGATAAAAAGTGATATCATGGTATGGAGCCCAGATATTTAACTTATGTGGTTGTTGGAATTTGTTGGTGTAGAGGTACCTCGGATAAAGGTTGGTTACGACCGGGGGATGGCATACTCGTGTAGTAGTTACTTAGTTACAGAGGTAACCCGGTCTTGTGTTGGCAGAGATCCGGTTAGTTTCTCAGGGCATCCCTCCATAGGCGTACCCATTGGGTAAGGAAGTTCCTTAGCCTGACCATTGTTGGAAATCCAAACAAAACAATACGAGCCTTTACAATTGCAGTTGTATAACCTGCCACCTCAGGTGGTAGCTATAGCAGGCATAATATAATGGTACCTATGCTGGCTAAGATTAATATTATACTTTCGAAATGTTTTCTACACTATGCAGTAATAATAATATAAAAAAGGATTTTGCGTATCAAGCATGTTTGACTATCATAAGGAGAAATCTCCTCCAATTGTGCACTTGCATTGTGTGTGTGCGGGGAGGCCTTATGGTAGTTTCATTTTCCAAAAAGCATAGCGAATTTGTTTTTATTTCTTTTGTTAAAGATAAACTGTTTTTGTTTGCTCATGCCAGTCCCATGACTGACCTGGAGTTTCTTGTTCCCTTTCTAAACTCTGGGTGCCCACAGTTTTCCACACGGGCAGCCTAGAGTCAGGTTATCAATAGATAGTAGATATGGATCTAGAAGTCTTTGGATATGGAAGTCCTAGGTTTGGATCGCATTTGCTATAGTTCAGCATGATGGGTGGTTCGAGCTATCTTTGGTTTGGAGATTTGGAGATGGTGTTGCAGTATGTGGATTCTCTTGGAAGATCAAGTCAATGTTGGGGTTGAAGTATGGTGTTGGATCTTTTGGAAGCTTTTGTCAATGGTGCTATCTTTCCGCTGCTGTTGCTATTATTCTTCCGTTGTTGTATATCTTTTGGCTCTGATGTTGATATTCATTTGTATCAGATTGTTGTATCATTGTTGTATCAATTGTTGTGTATCAATGATTTATTCATTTTCTGTTTCTGCTGTGTTGTTAACTTAATGTGTTATAAGCTCCATCCGAACCGAAGTTTGACGTTTGAATCTCCGATTGTCAAATACGAGTGAGGTATTTGATGTCAATTTTTGAACGCCAGATTTTGGGTCGTGACAAGTGGTATCAGAGCTTAAGGTTGAGTAAGAACTATAGCTTTGGAGTATAACACATTAGGTAACTCATTAGAGATAGGGTGAAGTATACCCTAGAATGAGTATCCCTAAGATATCCGTCCGAATGCCTCAGTAAATTCTCTTACTATTCACTGATAGTAAGTATGAGTGCAAGAAGAGGATGAGGTAGGGGATAGGGGAGTACCACTACAAATGGTCGATACCCTGCAACAACAAGGAAATAATTTTTCCTATCAATCTCTTTGATCATCATACAATTTCAATTCTTTGATGGTTTCCTGGCAACTACAAGAAGAAGCTTCAGTATGGTGGTGGCCCTGCGAATCGTTGTAGAAAAGGTTCTAATTTCTATTTCGTATTCTCTTTATCAATCTTTTAGTTTTAACTCTAATGAATTTGAAATTGAAATAAATTGTTTAAAAAATATGAAGTTAAAATTAATTTGTATCGATAAAACGATTTCAGTTAAAACCAAACTGTGTATAGATTTTTGTGATCTTAATAAATTTAAGATAAATTTCTTTTATCCCGAATCGAGCACCATGCAATCGATTCTTTTCTATGATGGATCTAGCCAAGAATTCCATCAGTTGGGAATTGCGAAAAATTATATCCAGTTGTATGTTTTATTTGGTCTCGATACATTCTACGAATGGTTTGTTATCCCTTCGAACTAACCAATGCCCCTGCATATTTCGTAGAACTGATGACCCGAGTATTTCGTAAAGTGTTGAATGAGTTTGTTCTCGTATTTATTGATGATATTCTGATTTGATAAGCCAAATATAGAATAAATATTTCAGCTTGATCTAGTAAACCATTTCTCTATCGTTCATTTGTTCTTTGTTTGTCTCCCTGTTCTGCAAATTTCGAGGATGATATTTTCTTAAGGGGGGAATTTGTAACGATCCCGTATTTAAGCAATTTTTAATTTAGTAATTAATATAAATTTTTGGGTTAAATTGTAAATTAATTTGAATTTTTCCAAATTTAATAAGATAATTGTTTGTTTATTTTTATATATATGTATATAAATTGATTTTTAATAGAATTTAAATTTGAAAATCTAAAAAAAATTATTTTAAAATTTTATTGAATTTGAAATTTTAAATTAAATATCTTATAAATAAAATTTGGATTTGAAAACTATATAATTTTATACTAATAGAAATTTGTTTTCTAATTATAAGAGACATGTGTAATATATATTTTGAAAGTTATATTTTGAATTTGATATAAATGATTTTCAAAAGATGTTTAAAGCTAAATTCTATATTTTATACATATGTGTGTTTATTTATTAAAGTATAATTAGATTTTAAAAAATCCATTTCTTTAAAGTTATAAATATATATAGGAAATGCATTTATTTAACTTGAAAATATAAATAGGAAAATATTTAAAACATTAGTATATAAATAAAGACAAGTGTAAACATTATATGATACAATTTAACATTTGTAAACATTTTAACAAGCATTAAAACAAGTGTCGTCTTCTTTTTATTTTGAGAAAAAAATAAATATAAGGGAATTCAAGTATATGTATACATCTATATTCTCTTCTCAATTTTCTTTCTTGCATTCAAAAACCAAAACAAATCTACAAATCTGAAAATACAAACCAGAGAAACCTAAACTAGTTAAACAAATTAAAAGCAATGAATCGGACCATCTCAAACAAAACCTGATGCAAATCAAAAGTAGAGTAAAGACCAATATCAACTCAAATCTAAAGCATGCAAATTGATTCAATTTTATCAAACAACAAACTACAACCTGATCTAAAGCAACTAATTCAACATCAAGCAAGATCAGAGTTTCAGATCTTTAAATCAAAGAATCCAGATCAAAGAATAATTATGCAAACTCCTCTGTTCTTCATAAACAAGTGAGTAAACCCTCTTTTCAAAACTAAATCTGGGTATATACTTTGATGCATGTGATCATCTTCGCAATTATGATATGAAGTATGTTATGAAGAATGTTTGTATGGCTGTTAAATATGCATGTATGTTTGTATGCAAATATTGGTGTGTATGTTTGTGTATAGGCAAAAATGCCTCTGTTCTTGTTTATAGGTTTTTAAAACCCTGTTCAAAAAGTCAAATCATCCCACCTAAACAATTTTAGGCTTTGATCTCTGAATGAAAAGTGTTTGTATAAGTGTAAAATCATTTTAAAAAATGATTTCAAGAATTTATATTAAGAAATTATTTCAAAAATATGAATTTACAATAAAAAAACAACTCAATGCAGAAAATCAATTATCTAGAAATCATGTTTTGATTCTACAACCTAATTCGTATTTGAAATCGATGAATTTTGATCATAGTTTCATAATTTTTTAGTTTATATACATCGTGAATTTTTGAGTTGATCGGATAATGGGTTTTTGTCGATTCTCGACGATCGGTGAAGGTATGGAGGCTGTGCTTGATGTTGGAGGTGGAGTGAAGGATGTAGATCAATGGAAAAATGGTGGGGGATTTTTTAGATGGCCGGAGTGACCTGGCGACGACGAACTAGGGTTAAATTGCTTGTTTTGATCAACGTTGTAATAAAGGCAATTGCGTGGTCGTGGATAAACTAGAGACGATCGCATATAGGGAATCGATGCGTGGATGACCGATGAAGCTATGGTCGGAGTGGCGTGGGTTCAGATGGTCTATGGCGGTGTATCGAGGTGGTTTTGGGTGTTCGGGGTTGTTCCCGTGGAGCTTCAGGAAGCTCAATGTCGATTTCGTGTTCGATTCAAAAGTCTGGTGGTCGGAATCAAGAGAGGTGGTCGAAGATGACATACCGGCGATGGCATCGGTGATCAGAACGGTGGTGTTTGTCTGTGCACGTGTACGTGCATCTGTGTGTATCTGGGTTGAGGAGGAAGATGTTGTCACGAAGTCGTTCTTGAGGAAACGTATAGATGGCTCGGGTTGGACTCGGGGAAACTTTCATTTGTCTCGGGTTGGTTTAAAGTATTAACTAAGTTTTTAATTTTTAAATAAAACAAGTTTAAATAATTTTTAATTATTTCTTTTAAATAAAAGGTATAATTGTTTATATAATTTTGGGATTAGTGAAAGGTTTTGGAAATAAATAATTTAAAATTAAATAAGTTTAAAATGTTTTTAAATATATATATATATAACCTTTATTTTTAAAAGTTTATTTTAAATAAACTTAATAATGTAATTAAGTGGTTAATTAAGATGATAAAATGTTTTTAAAGGATAATTAACTTAAAGGTTTTAAGTTAATAGGTTAATGATGAATTAACTCCAAAGGTTATTAAATAAGATCTAAATGGTAATTAAATAATTAATTAAAATAAATGGTTTATTTTTAATTAGTTAAGGTCTTAATAATTAAGGATAATTCTTAAAGGTTAATTTCTTAATGTAATTAATTAAAGATTAACTAATAAATGATTAAAGGTGATTAATAAATGGATATTTACTTAATGTGATTAATTAAAGATTAATTAATTAATGTGATTAATTAAAGGGTTAATTTGTTAATGAAATTAATTAAGGGTTAATTAATTAATTAGTAATTAAAGATTAATTACTTAATAATTGAAAGTTAATTATTTAATAATTAGAGGATAATTAATTAATTAAAGGTTAATTAATTAATGATTAAAGGTTAATTAATTTATGATTGAAAGATAATTACTTTTATTAAGGGTTAATTAATTATGTAATTAACTTAAATGTTAATTTATTTATGTGATCAATTAAAGGATAATTAATTAAAATGGTTTGTAATTAATTAATGTTAATTAACCAAGATTAGTAATTGAATTCATAAGTAATTAATCTGGTTTAAATAAATCAGATGATTAATTGATCTTACTTATAGATGTTTGGATTGTATTGAATGATTTAAATTATTTAATATCCTTGATGTGTGATGATCTGTGATATGATTGAGTTGTGAACTGTGATTTATTTATCTGTGATGAATTTATATTATTTATCTGTGAATCTATGAATGAAGATAAGCGTTATATGATTATACCGCTTATCGATATTGTTGTGCTTGAATCTGTGATGATTGATGATGTTGTATTGTTGTGTGTAAAACCCCTGGACTACACCACACACACACAAATATCAATTTCACAAGGAAATTGGTTAAGTCACAGATATTTTGAATTTAATATTATTTCATTCAAATGGTGAAAAGTTTAAAAGTTGAATTTTGAATCCAAATGGTTTTGGAAATGGAATTGGGTTGAATATGAAAAGCTTTTGAAAAGGAAATTTTGAAATTTGAAATTTAATTTGAATATAATACGTCCTGTTTAAGTTTTGAAATTATTTTGGAAACTATGGTTTGAAAAGTAGTGATACAAGTTATATAATATATATATGGATTTTTAAACCATCTTTAAAGTATTTTGAAATGAATTATTTTGGAAATTTAAATTTAATTCAAATAGAACAAGCCGAATACGGCAGTTCGTTGATTTTCCAATATATACTTTGAAAGGCTATAACTTGAGTTAATTTAATCGAATTTTCCCGAAACGAAAAGCATTTGTTTTCAAATGATAATAGCTATTATATAAAGGAAAGAATTTCCGGTTTTGTGAAAGGATTTCAAATTTGAAATGCAAATTGTTTTGAAAGCTATGAATTTGAAATGCAAATTTGAAATGCAAATTTTCGGATTTCGGGTCGTGACACATCCAAGAAATCAACAATAGCTTATAGCATCACATATTTGATATAGTAAATTTGGGTGTAAGTTAATTCATATTTAAATAATTCTTCTTTATTATACCTAAATTTTCTCATATATTTATCCTCTAAATGTATTATCCTACTATTCAGATTATGTTAAACAACTTTTTATTTAAAGTTTATTTTTAGCTTAACATTATTGAAAGATGACTTTTAACTTAACCCTTTCGCCGAACACCTTATATTCAATCTATGAAACTTAATTCACAAGGGTTTCATTCCAGGATTCCTTAATTCCTATCTACTCGACCTATATCTTACTAAGTAAAATTCCTTATGAACTATTGAACAGTTAATGCTCAAACTGGACGAGCATAACTAATCAAATACTAAATGATAACAATAAAATAATATCATTTCTAAATAATCAACTCAACTATACAACTATATTAATTTTGAAAATCATCTTATATATATAATATATTCCTAGGTTAAATTATTTCATTTATCATTTTAAAACAATACTGTATTGGTTTATATGTTCAAGCATTTAGGAATCCCTATCGGTAACGCTGATCAGATGCACCAACCAGAATTCATATACCACTCAATGGATCAAACAACACAATATAAAGCATTTTTATAGCACTAACAAATATGCACTCAATATATATTTATACTCTCAGATTTATCCTAGGATATTACTAATCCTATCCTTAGAGAGTTTACCCTACCAGGGCTTAGGGGTTTGCTAAACCTAAGCTCTGATACCATCTGAGACGACCCACCTTTCTGATCCATGGGAACGACACTTAATACATCATCGGTATTTGTGTGTCGTTGCCCAAGCATCCAAAAGATAAGTTGTCTTAGGGTAAAATAAAGAACTGAACAAGACAGAATAGATAAACCTCACAGTGGAATGATTACATGTATTTATTTTTACCTTCATACTTAGATCAAGATATTCTATTGGACATAGAATGCCAATCTTTAAAATGTAAAAAAAGGAGAAAAGGAGCATTAGAATGGTCTTAACTGAATATTCAGACAACAAAAAAAAAGAAAAAGGAAGGAAAGGTAATGAATAAATCGGTTTCGTTCAAACCCATATTATGACTAGCGTTTGCTGCTGCGGATAAACCAATTTTAAAATGGGATAAGATTAAAATGATAGTACAAAAGGTTACTCCTTATAATGAGTTATTGGAGTTATAAAAAATACGACATCTAACAAATTTGCAGCTATGCATTTCAACATCACATTTTTAAGATACAAAATACACCTACATAATCATACAGCGGAAATAAATAACTAGATAACTAAGGAGCCGCCTGCTCGATCACCGTCTTCAAAGAGCTCCAAAGAAAACCTACTATTCTCAGATTACCTAAATATAATTGAGTACTTGAGAGTTTAGGGAAAATAAACAACTTGGGTCAAACAAAATGTTTGGTATGAGTAAAATTATGAAACAAATGGGGTGTATTTAAACAATAATATGTGGGACCACATCGCTAACGCGGAACGGAATTTCTCCTACATAAACAAACATAATAAAAATGGAAATGAACAATAGGGAACAAATCCAAATATAGATGAAGGGTACAGTTAGTAAAACTTTTAGACTTGGAAGAATGGAAATAGTCTGAATAAAATTCCAAGCTGGACAGAATGGATAAAACAAGACAACAGTCCAAACTCGATAGAATGGACTAAATAAGATAAATATCCAAACTCGATAGAATGGACAAAACTAATAATTGAACACCATGAAGAGTGTTTGACTCTTCCCATTGTAATTAAAGAAAACAGATTCAAAGGTTCGAGTAAATAAGAAAAGGAAATTTTTCAACAAATGACTAGGTGGGTGCTCCCCCACCAAAAGTATACCTCTAGAAATATACTTGAGAACTTTGATGGTTCTCGGACACGTCCAAGCCGGACCCCGCCAACGTTACTGAGAATCCGAGTATTTCACATCTCAATGCACAAAAACCAAATCCAGTATAGAGTGTACATGAAAATACCCTAATAGGAGCAACCCCACATAGCTTGGCTTCCACTTGCTCTTTGGGTTTAGTCATTTCCGACAAAGGATAACAAAGTTCAAGTGAGAAAAACATCGTCTTAGAATGACAAAATACAAAGAAGGTTGAGATAACCAATAGTAGGGTAACCAACTATTGAGGATATAAAACGATCATATATGGAAATTAAGTCTTGTGTACTTATCACCACTCATCGAATTCCAACTTGTACTATTTCTTAGTTAACAATAATAATAGACAAGTCAAGATAGTGTTAACTCAAAGTCAAGTCTCATGATTATTCTTAACTTTCGAAATAGTGACGAGTCTACTTTTTCGACCTTTAGTGCTAAGTACATACAAATAAATCGTTCCCATATAAGTGAATCTCGTGACATAAATTAATTCATTTCCATAAACGAATCAAACCTTTTCTTTTAAAAACTTGAATTTGTGCTTGGCCTCAAGCATTAGCTTTAAAACACTTTGTTTATAGAGTTTACTGACTTCAAAACAACAATTTAAAAAGGATTTAATAACTTAAAACATCCTTATTACATTGATTAATTAACTTTAAACTTCATCACACAATTTGATTTTTGAATTTCAAATATCTTTAGATAATAAAAAGGGTAAACCACATCAACACCTTATTAGTTCAATTAATTAGTAAATTATAATTAATTAAATTGATAATTAATTAATTATCATTATCTAAATGAATAACAAAGTCAAAACATCCTTGTTATTTTGATAAATTCACTTAGAAACTTTATAAATTAAGCTGATTAATTAACTCCAATAACCTTTAACTAGAAAGGGTAAATCACCTTTTAAACATCATTAATTCAATTAATTAATAATTTAAATATAATTAATTAAATTAAATAAATAATTAATCAATTATGATTATTTAAAAATGATTTAGTAACTATAAACATCAATAAAGGAAAGACTAATTAGAGTTAAAACAAGTTGATAAATTTTAAAAATCATTTATTAAAAAGATTTATTAATTTAAAAGCGTCCTTAGCAAATTGATTAATTAACTTTAATACATCATTATTGAATGATTAATTATTCTTAAACATCATTAAATAAAATGATTAATTAAATTTAAAGATCATTAAATAAAATGATTAATTAATTTAAACAATCATTAACCAGGTAATTGGTTAAATTCAAAACACATCGTTAACTAAGTAATTAGTTAACCTTAATCCTTATTGATTATGTAATTAATTAAATTAAATAATCATTATTAATGGTTAATTACTTTTAAAAACATTGTTAATCAAAATCTTACTTAACTTGTAAAATAATTCCAAGCACGAATGAAACCAAACGGTTTCGATAAAAAGTGATTTTCTGAAAGTGTCGATATAGCGATTATCGCTATACAGGCAGTTCGGCAAACAAAGTTATGACTGCAACCAAACATCATATAGCAATGGTTTATGCACAACACAAGGTAAATAATGATGATACAACATGTAATAAGTATTTATTAATGATTTTATTAACTTTAACTACCAACTTTTCATATAGTTAACGACATGCTTACTAAGTTTCAAATGCGACAACTTTTCAAAACATGAAACAAACAAATAACCAAACTACACTTCACATATACAACAATAATTCATAGGCTATTAACATGAACATTAACATAATATAAACTTGTTTTAAGAAGGTGTAGTTTTACTCACCAAAAGTTATCCAAACTCTCGCTAACTTAGATTATGACCTAGCACTTCCATTCCTAAGCAAAAGATGGAGTCTTGGACCCTTAATACACTAAGTTGGCTCGGCCTTGAAAGAAGAAGGAAGTGAAACTTGTTTTGGTAAGGTGGAGTGACCTTGGATAATCATCACACTCTCAAAAATGAACCCAAAAATAGGCCATTTTACAACTGGCTTTTGGACCAGTTACTCTTGGATTTTGGAAATGTAGTGGGGTAAAGTTTTATAAAATTCTTTTCTCTATAATTTTAAAAAGATTGCTCAATTTTGAAGAAGATATGGTCAAAAGAAACGGAACCATTTTCGGACTTAAAATTTTAGGTCCAAAAATGCTCTATAAACAATTGATATTTTGACATAGCTATGTTTGAAATTTGAAGAAGTGATCAAGATGAAAGTTGTAGCCACTGTAATTTTCTATGATTTGAAAAAATGAAATGCTCCATTTATTAAGTTTTGAGAAAGACACGGCGGAAGTAAAAGAGGTGAAATTGAAGAAGTGAAAGGGGTATTTATAAGCAAGAGAATAAAGGGAACTACCTAAATGCCCTTGTCCTTTACCCTCCACTACCCTCTTCCTACCTCACCTAGCCTCCTCGACCTCATTTTCTTGAGCCACCTTCTTGTCCCCCTCCCTTTATTTCATGAAAAAACATGTTTATGTTGGATCATAGGTTTTGAGTGCTGACAAGATACAATAATTCATGAATCTACGACCACGACAACATCTGGACTTACTGACCCAAAATATTGGTTCGTCATGTTATATATCTTAGCTAGAGTCAATAAGTATATATAGAGTTTAGTTTAGAGCTTTGTTAAATCTTTCCTCAAGGTTCATCATTCACAAATTCATAAAAACTTGCATTCGTTTTATATATTTCATATACATACACAAATAGTTTTATTGCACAGAAATAACAGCACTCGGTCGACTGACCTACTATAAACAGTTGACCGAGTTTGTATAAATTTTGTTTAAACCACTGACCAGTCGACTAAACACACCAGGTCAGTCGACTGAGTCTGTGCAAATTTTTTTGCACGTTTTGAATTCAGTCGACTGGCCAAGCATGTCCAGTCGACTGAAAAATGCAACCGCCAACTTTTTGAATAGATGCTTCTTTTGATCAAGAGTTATCTTCTTCCTGGATGGATGCATCTCTTAGCTATTAACATATGCCTATTACCAGAAGCCATAACTCTTTATACACTATATAAACACTCAAGAATCATTGATCAAATAACCTAATTTTCTAATCTCTCTTGATCTATAGTGCTTTGCAATCTTGAGTTCATTATTCACAAACTCTCATACGATCATTGCTTACCAATTCACTTCTATATGCTTCAAGCAATATTAATCTTCCTAATCTTCATACACACACAATTATACACATCAATCTTTAGGAAAAGATTATAGGAAGGGTGTACTACAAGTGACAAATCCGTATTATTCAGAACACACAAAGTCAAGTTAAATCGAGTCTGTAAGAAAGTCCTATTCGGTTGCTAAGGCGGTCTAGTCCTGTTCTGTTGCTCAGGCGGTCAAGTCATGTTCGGTTGCTCAGGCGGTGTAATACTTATTCCTTCGGGTTAAGTGAGGATTGCTAGCTATAATTCCAGAATGAGTCTGGGACTGGACGTAGAACGGGAGTTCGAACCAGTATAAATATCTCTGGTGTCATTTTACTATTTACTTTTATTTTTATTCCGCACTAGTTATTTATTATATTCCATATTACTCGATCTTATAGCACAGTCACTTTCATTTGATATCGGAGCAAGACCATCAAATAACCGTAACATAGTTATCTGATTTTTTTTTAATATGGAAAACAACACCAGCACTGTAACTAATACTGCCTTTCTAGAAGGTCAATCTACTACACGACCGCCTCTATTTAATGGAATGAACTAAAACTACTAGAATGAGAATCTATATACAAGCAAGTAGTTATGAAACCTGGAACATTATGCAATCTGAATATACTATTCCTACTACTGAATATTCAGCAAGGTCGAACACACAAAAATTAGACGCTACTGCAGATGCTAAAGCTATGAATATGTTATATTGTGCATTAGACAAAAATGAATTTAATAGAATAAGCATGTGTAAAAATGCTCATTAAATTTGGCATACACTTAAAATTACACATGAAGGTACTAACATAGTAAAACAGAGTGGAATTTCTATGCTCAAAAATCAGTTCCAGAATTTTAAAATGAAGCAATATGAGACTATAAATGAAATGTACTCTAGATTTCAAGATATATATCATTCTTTGATAGCATTAGGAGAAACTTATATAGATTTTGATATTGTTTCAAAAATCCTCAACTCACTAACGGATGAGTGGGAATGAAAAGTCTTAGCAATCGAAGAAGATAACGACATTTCGACCATTAAACTGGAGGAGTTGATTGGAAATCTAATGTCTTATGAAGTTAATCTCCAGGCAAAACGAGTACAAGCTCAAGAGAAGAATATAGCATTCCAGATAGAAAAGGATGAATCAGATTCAGATGAAGAAGATATGGCGTTCATTACTAAAAATTTCAAAAGATTGTTGAAATTTAGAAAGAGCAACAAATTCAGAAATAACGAGAACAATTTCAATAACAATAACAACACCAACAAACCATCATCATCTGCTCTAGAATGTTATGAATGTCATAAGAAAAGCCACATCAAGAAAGACTGTCCTGAGAAAAAGAAAGACAAACATAAGCACCAGAAAGACAGATTCAAGAAGAAAGCTTTCTCTATCACTTGGGACGATTCATAATCATCTTCATCATCAGATAGTGACTCAGACAGTGATACAGAACAAGCCAATGTATGTTTTATGGCCACAAAAGATGAGATGAGTGATCTAACTTTTGATGATCTATTAGAAATAAACTCAAATTTACTTGATATGCTAAAAGACATCAAAAGAAAATATAAAGAATCCCTTGAAAAACCGAATAGAACTAAAATTGAAGTAGATACACTAAGAGATGAGAAACAAATATTAGAAGAAGAACTTGAGGTTACTCAAGAATTTTGTTCTAATATGACATCTCAACTTTCTATGTTAAGTCAAGAGATAGAAACACGGAAAGAAAAGAATGATGCACTATTAATTGAAAATCATGATCTTAAAGAAAATTTCAAGATTTTAGAATTAGATAACTCTAGCCTTAAAACAAAGTTAGAAAATTTACTAAAAATGTCTCTAATTTTAATAAAGGAAGAGAAAATCTTTCAAAAATTATAGAAAATTCTCAAACTACTTCAAATAAAAAGGACTAGGATATAAGCAATACTCTAAAATTATTCCAAAAAAAAATAATTCTTCATATAAAAGGAATAATAAAGTTGAGAAACCAAATTCAAAATTTTCAAATTTTACTAAATCAATTAAAATTTGGGTTTCTAAAACAAATAACTATATGATTAGAAATAATTATATAAAATCTTTTATAAAAACTATTCATAAAAATAAAGATTTTATTTTCAAAAGGAATTCTGAACCCACTTGGGTTTGGCTTCCTAAGATCCAACTCTAAGGACCCAAAATAAAATGGTGGGTCCCAATGTTATTTCTGTATTTTGCAGGTACCACCTAAAAAGAGAGGAAATTGGATACTAGACAATGGTTGCTCAAAACACATGATAGGAAACAAAGGGACGCTAACTAATATTATCTACTCGGATGGAGGTTCTGTCACATTTGGAGATAATTCCAAAGGATATTTCATCGGCAAAGGCGATGTGAGCAAATAACAGTATATCTAATTTACCTCTTATTACAGATGTTTTATTAGCTAAAAATTTGAAGCATAATTTACTTAGTATCAGCCAATTGTGTGACAGAGGATTCAATATTTCTTTTTCTGAAAATAAATGTAGCATTTTTTATCAAAATAAAAATCTTATTTTTGAAGGTTTTAGAGATAAAAATATATATGTTTTAAATATAAATGTAAATTACAATACAAATATGTGTTTAATAGCCAAAGAAAATGATTCTTGGTTATGGCACAAAAGATTTTGTCATATTAATCTCAAAGCTATAAATAACTTATCTAAAAATGATTTAGTTAAAGGTTTACCAAAAATGAATTTTAAAGAAAACAATATTTGTGATGCTTGTCGATTAGGAAAATTATCAAAATCATCCTTCAAATCAAAGAAAAATATTTCTATTGTACAACCACTAGAACTATTGCATTTGGATCTCTTTGGTCCAACTCAAGTTCAATCTATAAACCATAGTAAATATGTGTTTGTTATAGTAAATGATTTTTCAAGATATACTTGGACTATTTTACTGAAAAAATTAAAGTGATACTTTTGAAAATTTCAAGAATTTTGCAAAGAGAATTCAAAATCTCAAAAATTGAAAAATTAAAAATATTAGAAGTGATCATGGAGGTGAATTTGGAAGTGAAACTTTTGAACATTTTTGTAATAAAAAGGGAGTTTATCATAATTTTTCTTTTCCTAGAATACCACAACAAAATGGAGTGGTTGAAAGGAAAAATAGAACGTTACAAGAATGTGAAAGAACTTTATTAAATGGAAGCACATTACCAAAACATTTCTGGACAGAAGCTGTAGCAACTGATTGCTATGTTCTGAATCGTGTTTCCATCCGACCTTTAACAAAACACACTCCATATGAACTTTTTCGTCATAGAAAACCGAACATTTCTTATTTTAAAACTATTAGTTCAAAATGTTTTATTTTAAACATAAAATATTAGCTTGGAAAATTCGATCCAAAATCCGATGAAGGAATCTTCGTAGGATATTCAAAACGAAGCAAATCTTATCGAATTTTTAATAAAAGAACAAAACAATCGAAGAAACACTTCATTTTTCATTCGATGATAATTTCAAATTTAATAAAATTTTTGAGGATGATGAAGTTGTACCTAAGATAGACACAAATACGGTTACTCAAAATAATTTTGAAGAAGATGAAAACATTATTCATAATTTTGAAGAAGATGAAAACATTATTCATAATGAAAATGAATTAAGATCTCCTCCTAGGATTTTACGAGATCACCCAGTAGAAAATGTCATAGGAGAAATTGATTCACATGTTAGAACAAGAAATCAACTTAATCAAATGGGCCATGTAGCATTTCTTTCTAATATTGAACCTAAAAATGCAAAAGAAGCCTCTACTAATGACTAGTGAATTATAGCTATGCAAGAAGAGCTAAACTAGTTCGAACGAAACGAAGTTTGGGAACTAGTTCCTATACCGAGTGATCCAGTCATTGGTACTAAATGGATCTTCAAAAATAAAGCAGATGAACAAGGTAATATAACTAGGAATAAAGCTAGATTAGTTGCACAAGGATATAATCAAGAAGAAGGAATTGACTACGAAGAAACGTTTTCTCCAGTCGCACGACTTGAAGCAAAACGTATCTTACTGGCCTTTGCATGTTTTCATAATTTCAAACTTTATCAAATGGATGTTAAAAGTGCTTTTTAAAATAGTTATATAAAAGAAAATGTTTTTGTTGAACAACCTCCTTTATTCACACGTGAAAAATTTCTAGACCACGTCTATAAACTTAAGAAAGCCTTATACGGTCTAAAACAAGTACCCCGTGCTTGGTATGAACGTATTAAAAGCTATCTAATAGATTCTGGTTTTAAAATTGGGAAGGTTGATCAAAGTCTTTTTATTAAAATAACTAAAAAGGATATTTTAATTATTCAAATTTATGTAGAAGATATTATTTTTGGTTCTACAAATGAAAAGTTATGTCAGGAATTTTCTAAAATAATGACCAAAGAATTTGAAATGTCACATATGGGAGAATTATCTTATTTTCTTGGTTTACAGATTAAACAATTAGAAAATGGAATTTTTATTAATTAAGCAAAATATTTTAATAATCCGATTAAACGCTTTGGTATGGATAATACTTCTACCAAACCAACTCCAATGAGTACAACGATACATCTCGATAGAGATGAAGATGGAAAAAATGTCGACCAAAAATTATATCGAAGTATAATTAGATCATTACTTTATCTAACTACTAGTAGACTTGACATAATGATGAGTGTATGTTTATGTGCTTGATTTCAAGCAAATCCTAAAGAATCACATATGCGAGCAGTAAAACGAATATTGCGTTATCTAAGCAAAACCAAAGATTTTGGACTTTTCTATCAGAAAGAATGTCCTTTCGAGTTCGTTTCATATAGTGACGCTGACTTTGGGGGATGTCAGACGGATCGAAAAAGTACTAGTGGGACTTGTCACTTCATTGGACAATCCTTAGTCTCTTGGTTTAGCAAGAAACAAGATTGTGTTTCACTTTCGACTTGTGAGGCAGAATACATTTCTGCTGGTTTAGCTTGTGCTCAAGTCATCTACATGCAACAAACAATTCAAGATTTTGGTATAAATTTATCTAAATCTACTATTTTATGTGATAATACAAGTGTTATAAACTTATCTAAAAATCCTGTCAATCACTCACGAACTAAACATATTGACATACGTCACCATTTTCTTCGTGATAATATTGAAAAGGATTTAGTTAGGTTGGAATTTGTATCCTTTGAAAATCAACTGGCTAATATATTTACAAAACCTTTGAATGAAAATATTTTTGTTAAACTAAGAAGAGAATCAGGAATTATTTCATTAAAAGATTTATAATAATTTTTTTTTATCAAAATTTTTTTTATGCAATTTGACACACTTGAATTTGTGATCTCTAGCATCAGCGGGTCCTTTCGACTCTCAAATTAGAGGATGGCTCCATAATGAAAAAGTGGCACAACGTTTCGACAAGATGAAAAACTCCCGCATTTTCGAAGGATCATTTGTTAAGTTCCCCAATTCCACTCCTTATGCAATTCAAGAATTAGCTCGTCGAAGCGGAATAAAGTCTCCCATTGACTACGCTGCAAACAACAACAAGATCAATCATCTACTCGTCAAGCTCTTCTATGCCAACTTGAATCTCGACCACCACGTCATTTCAAACCCAAATGATGCAATTTGGACTGTGGTATAAAAAATTTCCTTCTTCTTCAACGTCTTGCTAGAATTCTTATTTGCCCGAATAAAGGAGAAGAGTTGAGCGAAATAGCCTTTAACTTAACATGGAAACTCGAGATCGTGTAGTGCTACGACCCAAAGCTCACATCATGCACCGTGCGCTTACCCACACCATCAACCCTAGGACCGGAAGTTATGAGAAGGTATATCGGAGAGATTTTCAATCCTTGTATGCTATTAGGGGAAGTCGACGAGTAAATTGGGTTAAAGTCATCTTGGATGAATTTCAAACATTCAACCATAGTCGGATGCGAACGATACACTATGGTGCATACATTATGCACATTCTCAAACATTTCGACGTTCATTTTGTCGACTCTGGATGCTCAACCATAGGCTCCTTAAACACCAAGATGCTTAGCCTAATGAATCTGCCAAAACAATACCTTGACCACTCCATCATCACTTACGAACATTGGCTTGAAAACCAAGCCTTCGGTCAAGCTCAACCCTCCACTCGTCAACAAACTCCTTATATTCAAGCCTCCTCATCATCCCAACCTCCTCTACCTAAACGGGAAGTCTATGAGATTCAAGAAGTGGATCCTCAAGCAAGGCCACAACAAGCCGTATCTATCATCTCTCGAAACCAAAGACTCCTTGATCAATGACTATCTCGGGTAGAAATCAAGTGTTTCTAGAGTTGATAAAAACATCACCAGGGTCAACAAAAAGCTCAATCGTATTAAAAGTTTTCTCAACAATATTTGGGAAGCGATCGCGTGCTCCCAACCTTCTTCAACTTCTGTTCATGTGCCTACCTCTCATGGGAAACGACCAGCGGAGCAGTTCACGTGGCCTACTTCGAATGAAGAACAAGAAGAGGAAGAAGGCGAAGAAGTTGGTGACGAATCCGGCGACAAGGAAACTGAAGGTGATGAAGAGAGCTCAAATGAAGGAAGCATCGATGATGAGTAAGGATTTTTTTTAAAATGCTCTTGTTATCTTCAACTTCTATGTTATTCTACTTTCAAACAATATTTGTTTGACGCCATGTTATATGTGGTATTTTTCTAATTTTGACTATGTAACTTTTAAACTCTATGCCCTGTAATTATGTAGTTGTGTACTCTTGTTCTTGTGTAATATGTTTGATGTGTTTCTGTGTTATATATGCTATGTTTTTTATTATGTAGATGTGTTTCCGTGTTATATTGCTCGTTTTTAATATTCTCTACTTTGAGTGCTCTCCTTTTTGTCGACGACAAAGGGGGAGAAAATATAAATTATTGACATGAAATATAGCATAAATTCAGAGGGAGAATACTATATCAAAGTTGTAGGTATATATTCAGGGGGAGAGATAAATCAACAAAGCTTATAGAACATTCGCTCGTAGCAAATGGAGTTGTCATCATCAAAAAGGGAGAGAATGATGGATCATAGGTTTTGAGTGCTGACAAGATACAATAATTCACAAATCTACGACTAAGACAACATCTAGACTTATCGACTCAAAATATTGGTTCGTCTTGTTATATATCTTAGCTAGAGTCAATAAGTATATATAGAGTTTAGTTTAGAGCTTTGTTAAAATCTTTCCTCAAGGTTAATCACTCACAAATTCATATAAAACTTGCATTCGTTTTATATATTTCATACACACACAAATAGTTTTATTGCACACAAAAAACAGCACTCAGTCGACTGACCTACTGTAAACAGTCGACTGAGTCTGTATAAATTTTTTTTTAAACCACTGACCAGTCGACTGAGTCTGTGCAAATTTTTGTGCATGTTTTGAATTCAGTCGACTGACCAAGCATGTCCAGTCGACTGAAAACTACAACTGCCAACTTTTTGAATAGACACTTCTTTTGATCAAGAGTTATCTTCTTCCTGGATGGATGCATCTCTTAGCTATTAACAGATACCTATTATCAGAAGTCATAACTCTTTATACACTATATAAACACTCAAGAATCATTGATCAAATTACCTAATTTTCTAATCTCTCTTGATCTATAGTGCTTTGCAATCTTAAGCTCATTATACACAAACTCTCATACGATCATTGCTTACCAATTCACTTCTATATTCTTCAAGCAATATTAATCTTCCTAATCTTCATACACACACAATTATACACATCAATCTTGAGGAAAGATTGTAGGAAGGGTGTACTACAAGTGACAAATACGTGTTATTCAGAACACACAAAGTCAAGTTAAATCGAGTCTGTAAGAAAGTCCTGTTCGGTTGCTCAGGCGGTCAAGTCCTGTTCAGTTACTCAAGCGGTGTAATGCCTATTCCTCCGGGTTAAGTGAGGGTTGCTAGCTATAATTCCAGAAGGAGTCTGGGACTGGACGTAGAACGAGAGTTCGAACCAGTATAAAAATCTCTGGTGTCATTTTACTATTTACTTTTATTTTTATTCCACACTAGTTATTTATTATATCCCATATTACTCGATCCTATAGCACGGTCACTTTCAATTTAAACATGTTTGGTACTTAGTTGCCAAAATGTCAAATCATGTCTCTTAAGACATCTTTTAGAATATACATGTATATACTTAAGTATACA
Organism: Allium fistulosum; assembly: GCA_030737815.1. NCBI lineage: Eukaryota > Viridiplantae > Streptophyta > Magnoliopsida > Asparagales > Amaryllidaceae > Allium > Allium fistulosum. The sequence goes on from CM060907.1 coordinate 862,146,165, forward strand.
TACTATGTATATACCAATATATCCTAACTAATTTACATTATCAACAATTTAAATGTTGTTTCAAATATAAACAAGGATCACAACGTTTCAAACAACTTTTATACGATTAAATGTCGAAAATTCAGAAAACAGTTTCCTGTCACGTTTTCGATTTTTTTTTGAACTAAATATTTTTATAAACTAATTTCAGAAACTATTTTATCTTTAATATTTATTATTTAAAAGATTTTTTATTTTAATTATAAATCTCATTATTTAAACATTTAAAGTTAATTAAATATTCAGAAATTAATATGGTGAAATTCCGGGTCGTTACAGAAAATAATCTAGTCTTACTTGAAACAGAAAAAATAACTTGCATCAATCAAATATAAAAAACACATAAAATTAACCGTTGTTACTAATTTCAAATTCTACTTGTGGTTTATCCTTGCATTATTTTAACTAACATGTTAACCTCGCTCTATAAGCCATTAAATATGTTATTTTAATTGTGCCTAAACAAACTATCTTTCAACCATTGTCCATTTGGTTACGTAGTCTATTCTTCACTATCTTCATCCTAGAAAATTCCCACTTTACCGAATTGGTTCTACTAGGCAAAATCAAACCTCTTTTGATACCATTATAGTCATTCTTATATGTATATGTGACTTATGTGCATGTGGTATGCACATAATAAAGAAAAACAAGTTAATACCATGACAATCGTACAAGTTACATGTATGGATCATGTGCTAGTATAATACTAAAATTCACATGCTCTACACTATTTCAAGATCCTATCGTTGCAGCCATTCTCCTGTTGGTACAAAGAACAAGCTTCTAATATTTTTGACAAATAAAAGCATATACTAATCAACCTCTGTTAATATTCAATATGAATATCATTCTGAGCACTAAACACACAAATGTACTTCTACTTGTAAAACTATTTATATCCAAGATATTACAAGACCATTGAACCATTGATTCTACATAAGCTATTCCTTGTGACAATATATCGAGTTTGAATTGGTCTCTTTATTCTTGAACAAATAATTACAAAGCAAATGTCGTAATAAGGGTCATTTTCAATTGTTTTCCATTCTAATGTGTTAATAAGGTTATTCATGTTTGATGCTTCCAGGGACGGAGCTAGGGTTTGGCATTATCTTAGGCTATTCTACCATTGGTACTTCACCAAAATATAGAAAAAAAAAAGAAAATAATTGCTAAATTAGAAAATATTAAGTTTCATAATATCAAAAGGTGAGTATAAAATTGAAAAATCTAATAACAAAACATGAATACGAAAATAATATAATTGAATATATGAACGAGAAGCCAATTTAAATTTTAAGCACAAGGAAAACAAACGAATGGTAAAATAAGGACAAAATAATGATTAAATATTGTGCTATAATTTATGCATTTGCTCAGTTCGCACCACTTCAATTAATGTATTATTTATTGACTCATTATCAACATCAAAGTTATAATTTTACAGCACATTTTGGTTTATCCTTTAGTTAAAAGAACGAACAACTTTACTTTAGTGGTTAGAGTATCAATATGTAATCATATTGCATGCAAATTAATGACCCGGGCTATAGCTTAGGGTACAATAACATAGATCCATCCTAACATAGATTCATCTCTAGATGCTTCGGTAATGCTATATATATATATATATATACCAGTACTAAAGGCACGTCTGTTGGACGTGTATAAAGAAAAATGTAAACTAACTTTTTTTTCAAAGATTATGATAAATGCACACAAACTCCCACGTTAACTTTTTTCATCAATTTGGTCATTGTGTAAAATATTAAATGGAACATTTGAGGAGATGAATGTTTAACATGACTTAAAGAGATAAATCAATTGTAACTAATACAATAGTTAAATTACATAAGAAGACAATTGTCCTAAAACAAAGATTTCTGACATGTAAATCGTACAATTTGCATGTCGATCTGACATGTAAATCGTACAAGGCTACAAAGAAAAATTATCGGATATTCAAATGGCTAAAAAAGGAAAGTCTATTGGCATGCGTGAATATAAAGAGATGGGTAAATTGATGGTAGAATCTGACATATATGCATTTGGTTTACAACTTTTGGAGATTATTACTGCTAAAAAGGCGACTGGTAATGCTAGCAGTAGTTCAAACTATGAGGAATGCGGATTACGGATCTTAAGGCTAGGAATAACACTAGAGGGGGGGTGAATAGTGTTTATAAGAAATTACTAAATCTTTTTGAGTTTATGTTAATTTGAACACAAATGTATGTAATATTCAGACACATATATAATCACAGATGCAGAAATAAAGTAAATGCAGTAAAGGAAAGAACACACCGGATTTTATACTGGTTCGGAGTTACCCTACATCCAGTCCTGCACAACTAAGTACAGATTTCCTTTCAAAAGCAATTCAACAATTACAACCCTCGGTTTCAAGTCTATGAGGTACACCCTCCAGAATCACAATCCTCTGGGTAGAGATAATTGATTTCTCGGGTAACAAGTTCACCCAATTAATTTCCAAGGCTACAATCACACCTTTTCTCGCTTGATTGATTTCCAAGGCTACAATCACACCTTTTCTCGCTGGATAGATTACAAAGAAGCCTATAACTCCGAATAGCACTGGGATCTTGTTGAGATAGTGATAGAGAATCAAACCAGAGATAATCTAGTTAGATTCAATGTTGATTTCGGCGGAGTGATGATAGGATTTTGAATAAGAAAATGTGGAAGAAGAAGAGAAGTGAAAAACCAGAAAATCTGATATCAAATTCGTTAAAACTAACCCCTATTTATAGAAGAACAACAACCATGTCCATTCGTGAAAGGTTATGGCGAATAGACACTTCTTTGAAATTCAAATTTTTGAATCTAACTGTCACTATGTCGACATGGGGTACTAGGGCATGTCGACATCCCAAAGCATTTTTTGATGATTTGATTTTCTTTGAAAATAACTTTTATCTTATATTACACTTTATAAATATACTTGACTATAGATAAAATACATAGATGAATATAGAGAATAATATATATAAAATTTTACTATAATTTTATATTTAAATCTAAGTATAAATATATTATAATTAAAAGATAGTTTAAAACAAACGAAGTTTAAAAACAAGAATTTAAGGCTAAAACATCTTTTTGAAAATCATTTGAAAAGATAATTTTTAAGGCTAAAACATTTTGAAAAGCAGTTTTGAAAATCATTCTGAAGTAGTTTTGAAAATCATTTTGAAGTAGTTTTGCAAGCTTCTTCATGTAGAATATCTCATCATATCAGGACTCGAGAACTTGTACAAAACCAGAATGTTCGTGGGTTTGTAAGCCACTTGTCGTAGGTTTGTAAGCTACTTGTCGTGGGTTTGTAAGCCATTAAAAAGGTAGAAATGGGTTCCATCCCAAAAGAAAAATGGAGTGAAGATTTCAGTACTATTATGAAGTTTTAACATAATTCTAGACTCAATACTTACCTTGAAATCTTGAACTCTTGATACTCATGAGTCTTCAATCTTGATATCTTGAATCTCTATACTGTACAGTCTTCATTCTTTGTACCTGCATGGTTAAATCCTGCATATACATATATATCTAAACTATAATGTTAGTATTTATATTTTATAATCTTATTCTAAGGTTGTTGTCATCAAAACCATCATCTCAAGGACTAACAATCTCCCCCTTTTTGATGATGACAACCTTTGTTTATAAAATATTACTTCTATCCTAATAACTCCCCCTAAATCTAATAACTCCCCCTTAATCTATGCCTAACTCTCCTATTTTATATTTCTCCCCCTTTGTCATCAACAAAAAAAAACTAACTCTAAACTATATAACTCTTAGTCTAATATCCTATATGATGATAGTGTTATCATCAATACTTACTTGTAAACCCAAAACTTAGTCCTAAACTACTAACATTCCTAACCAAGTACCTATATAATATATATAGGAATCATATATAAGAACACACAATATTTATTTATATATATATATGTTTATATTTACATTTTCGTAAAACGTGACAAATATACACATAACGATGAAAAAACGAAAAAGAGGTAACTACTGAGTATCTTTGACAATTGGAGATCTATGGATCGAACAATTTGGATAATGGAAACAAAAATTTCCACGTTGTTCAACCAAGTTTCCGTCCTTGTCAAAACATACTTCGCCAAATGCAAATGACTTTGTTTTACTATTTGATTTATTTTGATTTAATTTTTAATTATACTTTGTTATTTATATTTTATATTTCAGTTAATGAACAAATACCTAATTCTCTTCTTAATTTAGTAAATGTAGATTCATTTAAGGGTTTTGTTAAGATATCAGCAATTTGATTTTCAGAATTGATATAGTCGAGAGTAATTACTTCTCTACTTATATTATCTCTGAGAAAATGGTGTCTGATATCAATATGTTTAGTTCGAGCATGTTGAGTAGTATTTTTGGATAAATTTATTGCACTAGTATCATCACAATAAATTGGTGATTTTGAGATATTTAAACCAAAATATTTTAAAGTTTGTTGCATATATATTACTTGAGAACAAGCCAAAGTAGCAGAAATATACTCTACTTCAGTTGTTGATAGAGAAACTGTGTTTTGCTTTTTACTAAACCAGGAAATCAGAGAATGCCCTAAAAAGTAACAAGTTCCACTTGTACTTTTTCGGTCTGATTTACAACCAGCATAATCAGCATCACACTAGGATATTAAGTCAAACGAATCATTTTTAGGATAAAATAAGCCATAATCAAAGGTGTGTTTAACATATCTTATAATACGTTTTACAGCTTTTAAGTGAGTTTCTTTAGGTTGGGATTGATACCTTGCACAGAGACAGACACTATGCATGATATCAGGTCTACTCGCACTGATATAGAGTAGTGATCCAATCATTCCTCTATATAATTTTTGATCTACATCTTTCGAGAGATCTTCTTTACTAAGGTACTCATTGGTTGCCATGGGAGTGGGTTTTCCACTTGCAGTAGTCAAACCAAATTTACTAACTAGGTCTTTAGCATATTTTTATTGACTAATAAAGATACTATTATCTAATTGTTTTATTTGTAATCCTAAAAAGAAGTTTAATTCACCCATATGACTCATCTCAAACTCTTTTGTCATTATTTCAGAAAATTCTTTATTCATTTCAAAATTAGTTGATCCAAAAATGATGTCATCTACGTAGACTTGTACTAGTTGAATATCATTTTTATTTCTTTTAATAAAAAGAGTATTATCTACTTTACCTATTTCAAAATTTGATTGTAACAAGTAAGATCTTAGTCTATCATACCAGGCTTTAGGAGCTTGCTTTAGACCATATAGAGCTTTCTTAAGTTTGTAAACATGATTTGGAAATTTATCATTTTCAAAAAGTGGTGGTTTTTTAACAAATACTTCTTCTTTTACAAAACCATTTAAAAATGCACTTTTAACATCCATTTGAAATAATTTGAAATTATTATGATTTGCGAAAGCAAGTAGAATCCTAATAACTTCTAGTCTTGCTACAGGGGCAAAGGTTTCATCAAAATCTATTCCTTCTTCTTGACAATAACCTTGAGCGACTAACCGGGCTTTATTTCTAATAACCTATACTTGTTCATTCATTTTATTTTTATAAACCCATTTAGTTCCAATTATTGTTTTATTTTCAGGTCTAGGAAGAAGTTCCCAAACATCATTTCTAGTGAATTGATTTAATTCTTCTTGCATAGCCAAAATCCATGAATCATCAGTTGATGCTTCTTCTCGATTTTTGGGTTCAATGGTTGATATAAAAGCTACATTACTCATTTGACTTAGTTGGTTTCTAGTTTTAACAACAGATTGCATATCTCCAAGTATATTTTCTATAGGGTGATCTTTTAAAAGTTTAATCTTTTATTAGGATGATTTAATTCATTATTAGTTTCAGTTGACTCTTGGTTTTGAGTGATTAAATACACTTCATCATTTATTTCTTCAAAATTTTTGAAATTTTCATCAAATGAAACATGCATTGTTTCTTCAATGGTATTAGTTCTTAAATTAAATACTCTGTATGCTTTACTTCTATTAGAGTATCCGATAAAGATACCTTTGTCGGATTTAGGATCAAATTTATCTAAGTTATCTTTTGTATTTAAAATAAAACATTTACTTCCAAAAATTCTAAAATAAGATACCTTAGGTTTCTTTGAGTAAATAAGTTCATAAGATGTCTTATCAGTTAAATGTCTAATTAAAATTCTATTTAAAATATAACAGGCGGTAGCAACTGCTTCTGCCCAAAAGTACTTTGGTAAATTACTATCAGAAAGCATAGTTCTCGCACACTCTTGAATCGTCCTATTTTTACGTTCTACTACTCCGTTTTGTTGTGGAGTTCTTGGAAATGAAAAATTGTGAATTATTTCTTTTTTATTGCAGAATTCTTCAAACTTTTCATTTTCAAATTCACCACCGTGATCAATACGAATGGTTATAATTTTTTGAGAAAGTTGATTTTGAACCCTTTTTGAAAAATTCTTAAAATATTCAAAAGTATCACTTTTATGTTTAAAAAAATATTGTCCATGTAAATCTAGAATAATCATCTACAATTACAAAAACATATTTACCATTATTTATTGATAGAATTTGAGATGGACCAAATAGATCAATATGAAGGAATTCAAGAGGTTTTGAAGTAGAAATTATATTTTTTAATTTAAAAGAGCTTTTTCTAAGTTTTCCTAGTTGACATGCATCACATAGACTATCTACTTTAAAATTCATTTTAGGGAGGCCTCTTACTAGATCATGTTTTGATAGTCTAGATAAGAGTTTGAAATTTAAATGCCCAAATCTCTTATGCCAAATCCAAGGGTCACTTGCATTTGCCAAAAGACACAAGTTATCATTTGAAATTTTCATACTAAGAATATAAATATTCTTTTTCCTAATTCCCTCAAATATTATAGTTGAATTATTATCTTCAATGTGACACTTATCTTTTTCAAATTTAATTTTATATCCTTTATCGCATAGTTGACTTATACTTAGCAGATTGTGTCTCAGATTCTTAACTAGCAAAACATTAGTAATAATAGGAGTTTCAGAGTTACCAACTTTGCCGATGCCGATCACATAACCTTTTGAATTGTCTCCAAAGTTAACCAGTCCTCCGTCTTTGAATATTATATCATTCAGCATATCTGGATTCCCAGTCATGTGTCTAGAACATCCACTATCGAGTATCCATTTGTTCTTTTTGTTCTGAACAGTTTGTTTGTTCTGGATTGATTCCTCAACTCCCATAAAGCATGATTCCTGCACATCAAATAGTCTTAGTAGACAACTTGTATTTGAATATTGATTATATGCAGACTCAAGAGACAATGATGATCTGAATATTTCTAAACATGCATTAACAAATTTCTTAAACATAGCCATTAAAAAAACTTTTTCAAAAATCAGATTATGAAACTTTTAAAAACCTTGCTCTGATACCAATTATGAGGAATGCGGATTATGGATCTTAAGGCTAGGAATAACACTAGAGGGGGGGTGAATAGTGTTTATAAGAAATTACTAAATCTTTTTTAGTTTATGTTAATTTGAACACAAATGTATGTAATATTCAGACACAGATATAATCACAGAAACAAACACAGATGCAGAAATAAAGTAAATGCAGTAAAGGAAAGAACACACCAGATTTTATACTGGTTCGGAGTTACCCTACATCCAGTCCCGCACAACTAAGTACGGATTTCCTTTCAAAAGCAATTCAACAATTACAACCCTCGGTTTCAAGGCTACGAGGTACACCCTCCAGAATCACAATCCTTTGGGTAGAGATACTTGATTTCCGGGGCAACAAGTTCACCCAATTGATTTCCAAGGCTACAATCACACCTTTTCTCGCTTGATTGATTTCCAAGGCTACAATCACACTTTTCTCGCTTGATTGATTTCCAAGGCTACAATCACATCTTTTCTCTCTAGATAGATTACAAAGAAGCCTATAACTCCGAATAGCACTACGATCTTGTTGAGATAGTGATAGAGAATCAAACCTGAGATAATCAAGTTAGATTCAATGTTGATTTCAGTAGAGTGATGATAGGATTTTGAATAAGAAAATGTGGAAGAAGAAGAGAAGTGAAAAACAAGAAAATCTAATATCAAATTCATTGAAACTAACCCCTATTTATAGAAGAACAACAGCCATCTCCATTCGTGTAAGGTTATGGCGAATAGACACTTCTTTTGAAATTCAAATTTTTGAATCTAACTGTCACTATGTCGACATGGGGTACTAGGGCATGTCGACATCCCAAAGCATTTTTGATGATTTGATTTTATTTGAAAATAACTTTTATCTTATATTAAAAACTATTTAAACTTTATAAATATACTTGACTATAGATAAAATACATAGATAAATATAGGGAATAATATATATATAATTTTACTATTATTTTATATTTAAATCTAAGTATAAATATATTATAATTAAAAGATAGTTTAAAATAGACGAAGTTTAAAAACAAGAATATTTTAAGGCTAAAACATCTTTTTGAAAATCATTTGAAAAGATAATTTTTAAGGCTAAAACATTTTGAAAAGCAGTTTTGAAAATCATTCTGAAGTAGTTTTGAAAATCATTTTGAAGTAGTTTTGCAAGCTTCTTCCTGCAGAATATCTCATCATATCAGGACTCGAGAACTTGTACAAAACCAGGATGTTCGTGGGTTTGTAAGCCACTTGTCGTAGGTTTGTAAGCTACTTTTCGTGGGTTTGTAAGCCACTAAAAAGGTAGAAATGGGTTCCATCCCAAAAGAAAATGGAGTGAATATTTCAATGCTATTATGAAGTTTTAACATAATTCTAGACTCCATACTTTTCTTGAAATCTTGAACTCTTGATAATCTTGATACTCATGAGTCTTCAATCTTGATATCTTGAATCTCTATACTGTACAGTCTTCATTCTTTGTACCTACATGGTTAAATCCTGCATATACATATATATCTAAACTATAATGTTAGTATTTATATTTTATAATCTTATTCTAAGGTTGTTGTCATTAAAACCATCATCTCAAGGACTAACACAAACATGCAAAATCTTGTTGCTTGGGTAAGACTTGTCATCCGGTACATACATGTGCACGTGCACACTCAGTTAAGTTTTTAAACATATGAATTCTAAATTATATGTGTTCTATAATGCTGGCAGAACCATTCTTGAAGAATAAAGAAAGAGTGATGCAAATTGCAGATTTGTCAACGGGTGATTTAAAGGAATCTGAATTGCGTAAAGCTGCATATTTAGCTGCAGAGTGTTTGCAAGAGGATGCAAGTAGAAGACCTCACATAGATGAAATTGTCATTACTCTTACTTATGCTTGCCCATGGGAAAAGCAATATGCTGATGAAATATCGGGTAATGGATCTAGGAGGCCGAGTTCCACTAAATTAATTTGACAACGGACATATGATGAAGTGTTTTAATATCTTACTGAGCAGCCGTGTACATTTTGAGGGTTCATTTCATTTTGTTATTAGTCGTAGAATCTTGTTGCTGATTTTTAAATTTTATTTGAATTAAATAAAGCTTAGTGACATTTTAGAGAATTGATCGAATAAAATTCATGACTTGTATATGCATAGTAGTAAATACTTAGCATGATCGGCTTTTTTTTGCACTGATGTTGTTTCCTATACGTTAAATGCTACGCCTCGGACATGCATCTGATCATGAGCTGTTGTGAGTATGTTTTGGAGCATCAGGCTTCTTTATTACTGTAAAAGCAGTGTATACTGGTTTTGGAACTGGGAACATGTTTGGTAGTGTTGACTTCTTGTGTATAAGACCAAGAATTTGGAAGCAGTGTATACTGGTTCTCTATGACTAAAATTTAGGAAAATGCTTGTAACTAATATTCTGTAACATTATTCTGATTGTAGTAAAAACTGGCTTGTGTACTTGAAACGAAATTACCTTTTTGTTGTGTATTAAATAAGCATATACTTATATATATTATTGTAATAGTTGAAATGATCATCAATATGTTCTAACAATCTCTAAAAGATCGCTATTATTTCATTTGCAGAATATAATGGTTGATGCAAGTCTATGTGTAGCTTTCGTTTTGGATCAATCCCAATCATGTGTAGCTGAAAAATAAAAGGCAACTCAATGTCCATTCGTGGTTATAGAAAAAATAGCTTACAGTCTTAAAATAAGCAGGTTATAACAACCATATGCATCTCCCATCCTCTATATGAAAAGCATGTGTTGTCGTCTCCATACAAATGGTATGTTTTATTTGCAAAGAAAAAAAGTGAAAGACAACATATTATTTTGATGCCATATTATAAGTCTCTCATTGTTTACAAACTATATGCATTATGAAATCTACTCACATTGCTCTTTTTATATAAATATTCAATTGAGTATGCTACTGAGTAATGGCACCTCAGCACACACTGTGAATTATCAGCACATACGTAACTGTGACAGTAATCAAGGAATATCAATTAAAGCTAACAACAAATTACCTTGTCTTAAAAATGGCCCGAATCACATGCTCGTGTATCTTGAAATTTCCGAGACCTTTGCCTGAGTTTATTTGATGTCTAACAACCTATGATATTGCTCTGATGCACCTCCATGTCTGTCAATGACAGTTCCACATACAACTTATGGTGCTTCGCTGTTGTTGGCCTAATTTAGTTGATCTCCTCTGTTGATGAACCGCTTGAGTTGCTCACAACCTGATCCGTTCGAGTTTGATGTCTTATTTTGGAGGAAGGGGCTTCAGTTGAAAAGGAGATTAATTACAGGGTTTGAGTTGGAATTCGAGTTTGATATAACTGTTTAGGTTAGTGCAGAAGAACGTGGATCTCAAGAATGACCAAAAACCCATATCATGATTGAGAGGCTTAAAAGGTATTTTAGTAATTCAAAAAGCTTCAAAATGAGGTATTCCTATTATATATAGATATATCAAAATTTATGAGTAGCGAATACATATATGACATAATGGTTTATACAGACTGATATTGTAAATCAATGTTAGCTTAAAGAATATAGTGGCAATAATTATTTTAAGTTTGGGCGTTAGTCCTAAATCATGTCAGTATAGAAAGCTTGCAAAATAAGGTCAATCTAAAATAAATGAAAAAAGGATGATCTGTGTATGGAAATTTTGAACATGAAAAAAAATGATATGCTGTCGTCTTTCATCAATTTTTTATCTATTAATGACCTTTGTGTGTGTGTTTTATATTAGTTTGAAGTATCAAATTTGTACTGTTTATTCAAACTATTCAACTTGTACAACGATGTTGGGTTAAAGAATATAAAACAACACTTTAGGCAATAGTTTTCTGCATATCATGTTCTGTAGAAAGCCGGCAAATCAATTCTCAAAACGTCAATATGTCAATTGTGATACCTGTATTCAGGGTCATGCTTCCAGCTCTAGGTGTTAATGCTGGAGATTTATCAAATGAAACTCCAACGCCTACTGTACAAAAGTATAAGTAATACAAGTGTAGAAAAGATGCATCATTTCAAAAATGAAATGTTACCATGACAGTAACGACCCAGAATTTTTGATAATTAAAATTCGAATATTTAATTGATTTTAAATATTAATAAGTAGAATTAATAAGTCGGATAATTTAAAATTCGAATATTGAGTTTAATTGGATAATTAAATCAATAATTTAATAGTGAAATTCCAGAATTTATTGAAATCTGGATTGAATATGATTGAAAATGATTTGGAAATTTTATTTAATGATACTGGAGTTATAGAAAGGTTATAGAACTTTTAAAATTGAATTTGGAGTTAAATTGTGAAAATCGAATATTTTAATATTTAATTATCGACTGTAAAAATAGCCAATTTTCGAACAGTCTCAGAATTGAACGAAACCAGTTCCATTGGATCCGTAATAGTTAGTTATTATCGGATTTCAATTTTCGTATCAATCGGAGTTATCGTTTGACCGTGGCAGCTCGAAACGCATCGATATCGTTTTAATTTTAAATCGTCGAGTTAAAATAGTCATTTTTCAGAAAGTCTCGGATTTCGACGAAACCAGTTTCATCGGATCCGTAATGTGATATTATTGTAAGATTTCAAATTTCGTAATTTTTGGATGTGCCGTTTGTCCGGGGCAAGCCAAAACGCCTCGAAATCGATTTAAATCGGTTTAATTTAAATTGATCGTTTTTCCCCGTATCTCGCACAGATGTCCGAATTAGCTCCCGAAACACGTTCCATTGCGTTCGGAACGCGGGTTAAACCCTAGAAACGTCAGCCGGCACGCTCGAATCGGAGTTCGGAAAAATTCGATGAATAGTAAATTGGGCAATTTTCTATAAAAGCACCTACATGTTTTCATTTGCAAAAGAAAACTAAAACCCTAATTCTCTAAACCAGCAGCCGCCACCTTCATTTCAAAGGCCAGAAATTTTCCATCTTCTTCCCCTCTGATCTCTCAATCTGCAAAGAATTAGCCTTCGAGTTCTAAAGCAAAAGTGTAGAGGATGAAGAGATCTTGCTATCCAACGGTGGAGATTGGGAATGGAGCAACGGATCGATGGGAATTTCACTTTGAAGTGGTGCTGTTCACTCTCGTTTTGCAGGCCAAGGAGGTGGCCGAGCTCCACCTTAACGCAGCTGAAGGTAGCTCTGGGCGATGGCGTTCGAATGGTGGTGGTATGATGGGTTTCAGGCGACCGGAGGAGGGGTCTTGGACGGTCAAAGCTTGGCAAATGATGGGTTCATGTACGTGTGTTGAACGTGATTTTTCACGGCCTGGGGAAGAAAGTTTGGAACGGCCAGATTTGATGATCAAGAAATCAACGGCTGAGATTGAGCTAGGGTTAGAAAAAAAAAATTTAAAAGCTGAAATTGTTTATATTAAATTGTTTAAACTTTGAAAAATCATAACTTCTTCATACGAGGTCCGTTTCGGACGAGATTTTTTGCGTTGGAACCGTTTCGACGAGCTCTTCGTTATGCAACTGATTTGGAGTCATTTGGAGCTAGTTGGAATTTCGGGTAAAATTAAACGCGTGTTTAATTTTATTCGAAATAAACGCTGAAATCGGAATTAAAATCTCGGTGAGATTATTTTCTCACTCAAATTGAATGTGGAATTTTTACAGTTATTTATTGATTGACTGTTTGGATGTGATATTAGATATTATAGGATATATATCTATATATAGCAATATATACATATTGGCATATGTATATATTGGATTGATTGATTTCCCGCCTCGTATAGCGGATGAGACCCTATTGCGCCGTTAGTAAGCGGATTTATAAAAACCTATATACCGCGATAATTCCGTACTGGAGCGGAATTGGTATTGTGCTAACGTCTTTGGATGCAGGGAAACAGGTTGGAGGGATCCAGCTGGATTCCTCACCATATTGATTACTTACAGATATTTTGATATATTCTGTTATCATATGATGATATATGATATTGACTGTTGTGATGGACTGATTGGTGTTGTTGCATCATCGGATTCAGTTTTGAAATGTAAAAATAACGACTTTCACTTTAAAAAGGTTTTTAAAGTGATTTTTTGAAAATATACGTTTTATGGGATTTTTGAATTGATTTATAAGCGTAAAATTTTAAAGTTATAAAAGTTATAATTTTTAGTGAAATATAACCGAAGTGTCGTTTTTGAAATAAAAGTCGATTTATTTATAAAATGGTTTAAGCTGGGATTTTTGAATAACTATAAACGATTTGTATAGGAAGATTTATAAAATGGATATTTTATTAATAAAAATATTGGACTTATAAAACGAATTTTTATAAGTGTTGAAAAGAAGTATAAAAGGATTTCATAAGTGAATGAAATTAATAGATTTATAACGTGAAGTTATAAAGTGAATAGATGTTGTAGAATAAACGATTTATAAGTAATTTACTTATAAATTAGATTTTTGCACTTAATTGGGATATAAATAGAAATTGCTAAATGAAATGATTTCATAAGTTGAAATTGTTATGAAGTATAAATGTGATTTATAAACGTTGTTTATAAATCTGGAATCACTTATTTTGATAAGTAATTTTAGAAGTTAATAAGAGGAGAATTTTATAAATCGAAGTTGTTAGAAAATATAAAGGTGAATTTATAAACGTTGTTTTATGAATTCAAAATCAATCAAATTTGATGAATGTAATATAGAAGTTATTAAGGGAATTTTATCCACGATTCTGGATAGTGGATAATTCTTGGAATAAAACGTGTAGAAAAGATTGAAATGTAATTATTGAAGTATATTCACGATTTTGGACAGTGAATATATTGTTAAGTAAAATGGATAGTTTTGGAAAAGCGATATTATGAAATGAAGTTAATTGTTTTAAAAGATGTTTTAAAACGTGTGAACTATCGAAATCATAGATTTCAACATTTATTGTTGAAATAGACGTTTTCGAGAAATAAGGAAATGGTGGACTATAACACTGTTGTTATAGTAAATGATTTCCGAAAGGAAATGTTTTTGATGTAGTATTGGGATTTATATATCTATCTAAATTTCGAATCCCTATACTAGTGATTTTGAGTCGTCGTAACGATGTTTTACGTAACATTCGTTTTGACTCAAATAGATGTTGTTAAATTTATTGATTTCCTTAAAGAATGAAATATATACTTAAGTTTTGATTTAAGTATATCGAATATTTTCAAATGTTGAAAATAAATGATTTGTGAAATACTTATTATTAAATAAGTATGGAATTGCTTTTCCAATATGAAATGAACTGTTTTGAGATTTTATCTTTTAAAGATAAATTGAAATGTGGAAATTGATTTGAAATTTTTTTTCAAATGGTTAAGTGTGGAAATTTTATATCTAGTAAAAGATATTTTGGAAGATGAAATAATTTGGAAAATTATTTGGAATCTGATGATGTTGCGCATCTTTATTGATAGTTAAATAACCGACTATCAATAATTACCTTGAATGATATTTGTTGTGAATTGGATGAATTTGAATGCCACACTTATTTTTGAATAATCGCTCACTATTCGGGTTAACCGGGAAAGGACCATGGGGTCGTATAACCCATTCCGAATATGTGATACGTCGTTATGAATTGCATTTGAAGACCGGTGTTGAAGACCGGATATTTTTGAAAACGGAAGGATTACCGTCGAGTTACTCTACATCGGCTGATCTCCGATTTAGAGGTTTTATCACCCTTAGTGACGGGAAGTCCGGACGTGATTAGAAATTTATCCGGATATGCAAGGGCTTCGTGAGAAGTGCCTTCGGTTCTGTTCGATCCCGGAACAGACTTGTATGGATTGTGTGTCTGACGTTACAATTTGAGATATAAAGCTGATTTCTTTCAAATACATTTCTGTTGGTGACGGAGAATTTATTCTCTTAGCTTAA
This sequence comes from Allium fistulosum, assembly GCA_030737815.1. Taxonomy (NCBI): domain Eukaryota; kingdom Viridiplantae; phylum Streptophyta; class Magnoliopsida; order Asparagales; family Amaryllidaceae; genus Allium; species Allium fistulosum. The sequence goes on from CM060907.1 coordinate 862,161,629, forward strand.
CACCCTTCTCTGAGACGTACGAGCTCAGAGGTTATGTAGTTGAAATTTATCAGCGATATATCCCAATTTGGTAACGTGGCATACTGAGTGTTGCTGTGAAATGATCAGTGTTTGATCATTTGTGATATGATCATTTGTTTGATCTTATATCTTTGTGATCATAGGTTGATCATTTTGTTTGACCCGAAGCAGGGCTTTTTGAGAAAGCGTAGCTTTGTGGACGAGACTTCGTCGAGCCTCACACCCCGGAAATGGTCGAAACAGGAAGAATGCAGCAAGGTTCTAGGGAGTAGCGCCCCTTAGTGTATGTCATTCCTTCTGGATAAAGGTGGTATCATGGTATGGAGCCCAGATACTTAACCTCTGTGGTTACTGCATTATTTTTATCTATGTGGTTTGTTGCGAATCGGGGATCCTCGGGAAGATCGGTGACGATCGGGGGATGGCATACGCGTGTCAGTAGTTACCTATTTTTGCAGAGGTAACCCGGCCTTGTGTTGGCAGAGATCCGGTTAGGTTCTCGGGTCGTCTATTCCAGGGACGTACCCATCGTGGAAAAGGAAGTTCCTTAGCCTGACCATTTGTTGGAAATCCAAAGAAACAATACGTGATGTGTACGGTTTTAGTTGTATTACCTGCTATGGAATGTGGCGGTAACCTGCTATTGAACATAGTAGCTATAGTAGGCATAAGTGCGGAATGCCTATGCTGGCTAAGATTAATATTATACTTTCGAAATGTTTTCTACACTATGCACTAATAATAATATCAAAATGATTTGATTTTGCGTAGTAAGCATCTTTGACTATCATAAGAAGAAATCTCCTCCAATTTTGCGTTTGCATTGTGTGTGTGGTGGGAGGTCTTATGGTAGTTTCATTTTCCAAAAGCATTTCGAAATTTACTTTAAATTCTGTTCTTTATTTTAAAGATAAATAACTGTTTTACGATCTCACACCAGTCACCATGACTGACTCGGAGTTTATTGTTCCCTTCTAAACTCTGGGTGCCCACCAATTTCCACACGGGCAGCCTAGAGTTATGTTATCAGGATATTCTGGATATTCTGGAGCTTTGGAAGCAAGCTGGATGACGAGACGTAGTATTTGTATTTGATAGTATTTATTCCGCTGTGTATTCTGTATGAGGACAAGTTATATAACTGTCCATTGTTGTATATTGACTCTGATGACTGATATATGTATAAACTGATAAAATTCTTTGTTTTAGAGATTATTCCTTTATCTATTATATATTGTTCCGCTGCGATATGTGAGATTCTGATATTGTCTCTGTATTCTGTTCTGTTGTTGTTCTGTTGTTCTTCTTTCTTTCTTCTCTTTTTCTTCTATCTTCTTCTTCTTCTACTTTTTCTTTTTCTTAAAACCATAACTTTTCGGGTTTCCGGCATTCGATTGCTCAGCAGTCGATAAAGTGAGTATCGATGTTGAATTTTCGAAAGTCGAAAATTTTCGGGATGTTACAGTTGGTATCAGAGCATATGGTTAAGCGACAACCCTGCTCTGTTGGGTGTTACTCATTAGAGATAGAGTCAGTAGTACTCTAGAATGAGTTGAGTGTAATAATAGATACGAGTGCGTATTTGTTAGTGAATATAAAATTGTTTTATATTGTGATGATTGGTTTGTTGAGTGGTATATGGATTCTGGTCGGTATTGTCCGTACAACTCTATCGATAGGGATCTCTAAACACTTATATAGAACAATTCGGCACAGTATTGTTTTAAATTGGGTAAATGAAATAATTTTACCTTGATTATATTTTGTATATAAGGAAATAATTTTTCAGAATTATTAAAGTGTATATGAATTGATTGTTAAGTTGTTTGAATAAGTTAAATAAAACAACAATTGTGAAAGAGTAAATTGTATAAACCAATGAATTATAAAAGATGAAGTTATAATTAATATGATTTACAATTGTGGAATAATCTTATATATATAAAGTGAAGCTATATAAGTAAAAGATTTGTAATTGTGATTAATAATAAATGAATTTCGAAGGTTTTGAAAAGTATTTTGGAGAGATGAAAAGCTCTAAACTCTTTTCGGTCGCTGGAAAATAATTCCGATGATGATCGCGACATCACCGGTGTTCATTTTCGGGTTTCCAAAAGAGAAATTGCTGCCAAATTGTTTTAAATGGAAGTTGTTTTGAAATTTTGGATTTTGTTTTAAAAAATTCAAAGGACAATTTGAATTGATTTCAAAAATGGTTTTGAAGATTGAAAAGACTCTGGAATCCTATTTAAATATTTATGGGAATGATAAATGAGTTTATAACTTATACAATTTGAATTCTGATAGAATAAATTTAACTTAAAGGATGAAGTTAAATTAAAGTAAGTATAAGTGAATAAATTAAATCTAAGTTGAGATTGTGGAATATGAAATCTGGATTTAATATGAATTTTGAATAAGTGAAGAAATTTGACCTTGGTAAAAGTTAAATAGGATTAAAAATTTGAATTTGAATTTATAAGTGGAAACTTAAGTTAAGTTAAACAAATGATGTTTAATTGGAATATAACTTAAGTAATGTTGAACGAAGTTGATTTTGATATCAAAGTAAATTAATAAAGGGAATTTATTAAATGAATGTGAACTTGAGTTATATAAATGAAATTCAACTTTATTTGTTAAATGAATTAGCAATTGAATTGAATAAATGGATTGGATGTTAATCAATCTAATGTGAAGTATTGATATGAAATAATGAATATAAGTGTTAATTCATTAAAAGCCAATGAAGTTGAGAAATTAAATAAATTGAATGGAAGTCAATTTAATTTAAAAGTGTTGAACCAAATCGAATGTAAAATTTATAATTTGGTTGTGTTGAATATACATTAGTTGTTATTTGATTGTTAGTTGATTGTGTATGAAAATTCATTAAGTATTAATGAAATTGAATTAGCAAATTGGAAAGATATGTGATTAAATTCAAATTGGAAGTGAACGAATGTGAATTAGTGAATCTAAACTAATTAAATTGAAAGAGAATGTTGATTAAATCCAATGTAAATGAATCGAATATGATTTAAAATTGAAAACCAATTCAATGAATGTTAATGAGGAGTGAATCTATATTGATTTGGTTATGAAGTTGTTGGATGATAGTTGGATGATTGTTTGATGGTTGCATTTGTTGTTTTGTTGCATTTGCTATATTGACATATGTAGTTATGTTGCTATATGATGTATATTGACTATATTTTCATATCTACATGTTCTCATATGGTTTGTTGAGTGTTTAGTAGGTGCGGATGGCGTTGCTTCGCGTTTGGAGCTCGCTTTCGCGCTATATTAGCCGTATACGCTCGCTAAATAAATAATAAGGTACATATCTCGGATTAAATATCGTACTTTTACACTTTTTTCCCTACGGGATGCCTCATCACTTGATGGGATGTATATTTGTGATATATATACACTGTCATTTTTTTTTCGGATCGAGCCGCGCAAAGGAGACGCTGGCGAAATTTTCTGAAAATTTAAGGCGTTAGAATATTTTTGAGAAATTCGAAAATTTTGAAAACTAAGTTATGGTTTGAAAACTTAGTAAAGATTTTGTGAGAAGTTAACTATGAATTTTGGAAAAGTTAAACACTTAACAGATTTGAAAATCTAATTTGAACGGTTTGTTTTGGAAAGTTAACGGATTTTGTATCTTCTTCCTAACTTGTAATTTCGAGGACGAAATTCTTTTAAGGGGGGAAGTCTGTAACGACCCAGAATTTTTGATAATTAAAATTCGAATATTTAATTGATTTTAAATATTAATAAGTAGAATTAATAAGTCGGATAATTTAAAATTCGAATATTGAGTTTAATTGGATAATTAAATCAATAATTTAATAGTGAAATTCCAGAATTTATTGAAATCTGGATTGAATATGATTGAAAATGATTTGGAAAATTTTATTTAATCATACTGGAGTTATAGAAAGGTTATAGAACTTTTAAAATTGAATTTGGAGTTAAATTGTGAAAATCGAATATTTTAATATTTAATTATCGATTGTAAAAATAGCCAATTTTCGAACAGTCTCAAAATTGAACGAAACCAGTTCCATTGGATCCGTAATAGTTAGTTATTATCGGATTTCAATTTTCGTATCAATCGGAGTTATCGTTTGACCGTGGCAGCTCGAAACGCATCGATATCGTTTTAATTTTAAATCGTCGAGTTAAAATAGTCATTTTTCAGAAAGTCTCGGATTTCGACGAAACCAGTTTCATCGGATCCGTAATGTGATATTATTGTAAGATTTCAAATTTCGTAATTTTTGGATGTGCCGTTTGTCCGGGGCAAGCCAAAACGCCTCGAAATCGATTTAAATCGGTTTAATTTAAATTGATCGTTTTTCCCCGTATCTCGCACAGATGTCCGAATTAGCTCCCGAAACATGTTCCATTGCGTTCGGAACGCGGGTTAAACCCTAGAAACGTCAGCCGGCACGCTCGAATCGGAGTTCGGAAAAATTCGATGAATAGTAAATTGGGCAATTTTCTATAAAAGCACCTACATGTTTTCATTTGCAAAAGAAAACTAAAACCCTAATTCTCTAAACCAGCAGCCGCCACCTTCATTTCAAAGGCCAGAAATTTTCCATCTTCTTCCCCTCTGATCTCTCAATCCGCAAAGAATTAGCCTTCGAGTTCTAAAGCAAAAGTGTAGAGGATGAAGAGATCTTGCTATCCAACGGTGGAGATTGGGAATGGAGCAACGGATCGATGGGAATTTCACTTTGAAGTGGTGCTGTTCACTCTCGTTTTGCAGGCCAAGGAGGTGGCCGAGCTCCACCTTATCGCAGCTGAAGGTAGCTCTGGGCGATGGCGTTCGAATGGTGGTGGTATGATGGGTTTCAGGCGACCGGAGGAGGGGTCTTGGACGGTCAAAGCTTGGCAAATGATGGGTTCATGTACGTGTGTTGAACGTGATTTTTCACGGCCTGGGGAAGAAAGTTTGGAACGGCCAGATTTGATGATCAAGAAATCAACGGCTGAGATTGAGCTAGGGTTAGAAAAAAAAAATTTAAAAGCTGAAATTGTTTATATTAAATTGTTTAAACTTTGAAAAATCATAACTTCTTCATACGAGGTCCGTTTCGGACGAGATTTTTTGCGTTGGAACCGTTTCGACGAGCTCTTCGTTATGCAACTGATTTGGAGTCATTTGGAGCTAGTTGGAATTTCGGGTAAAATTAAACGCGTGTTTAATTTTATTCGAAATAAACGCTGAAATCGGAATTAAAATCTCGGTGAGATTATTTTCTCACTCAAATTGAATGTGGAATTTTTACAGTTATTTATTGATTGACTGTTTGGATGTGATATTAGATATTATAGGATATATATCTATATATAGCAATATATACATATTGGCATATGTATATATTGGATTGATTGATTTCCCGCCTCGTATAGCGGATGAGACCCTATTGCGCCGTTAGTAAGCGGATTTATAAAAACCTATATACCGCGATAATTCCGTACTGGAGCGGAATTGGTATTGTGCTAACGTCTTTGGATGCAGGGAAACAGGTTGGAGGGATCCAGCTGGATTCCTCACCATATTGATTACTTACAGATATTTTGATATATTCTGTTATCATATGATGATATATGATATTGACTGTTGTGATGGACTGATTGGTGTTGTTGCATCATCGGATTCAGTTTTGAAATGTAAAAATAACGACTTTCACTTTAAAAAGGTTTTTAAAGTGATTTTTTGAAAATATACGTTTTATGGGATTTTTGAATTGATTTATAAGCGTAAAATTTTAAAGTTATAAAAGTTATAATTTTTAGTGAAATATAACCGAAGTGTCGTTTTTGAAATAAAAGTCGATTTATTTATAAAATGGTTTAAGCTGGGATTTTTGAATAACTATAAACGATTTGTATAGGAAGATTTATAAAATGGATATTTTATTAATAAAAATATTGAACTTATAAAACGAATTTTTATAAGTGTTGAAAAGAAGTATAAAAGGATTTCATAAGTGAATGAAATTAATAGATTTATAACGTGAAGTTATAAAGTGAATAGATGTTGTAGAATAAACGATTTATAAGTAATTTACTTATAAATTAGATTTTTGCACTTAATTGGGATATAAATAGAAATTGCTAAATGAAATGATTTCATAAGTTGAAATTGTTATGAAGTATAAATGTGATTTATAAACGTTGTTTATAAATCTGGAATCACTTATTTTGATAAGTAATTTTAGAAGTTAATAAGAGGAGAATTTTATAAATCGAAGTTGTTAGAAAATATAAAGGTGAATTTATAAACGTTGTTTTATGAATTCGAAATCAATCAAATTTGATGAATGTAATATAGAAGTTATTAAGGGAATTTTATCCACGATTCTGGATAGTGGATAATTCTTGGAATAAAACGTGTAGAAAAGATTGAAATGTAATTATTGAAGTATATTCACGATTTTGGACAGTGAATATATTGTTAAGTAAAATGGATAGTTTTGGAAAAGCGATATTATGAAATGAAGTTAATTGTTTTAAAAGATGTTTTAAAACGTGTGAACTATCGAAATCATAGATTTCAACATTTATTGTTGAAATAGACGTTTTCGAGAAATAAGGAAATGGTGGACTATAACACTGTTGTTATAGTAAATGATTTCCGAAAGGAAATGTTTTTGATGTAGTATTGGGATTTATATATCTATCTAAATTTCGAATCCCTATACTAGTGATTTTGAGTCGTCGTAACGATGTTTTACGTAACATTCGTTTTGACTCAAATAGATGTTGTTAAATTTATTGATTTCCTTAAAGAATGAAATATATACTTAAGTTTTGATTTAAGTATATCGAATATTTTCAAATGTTGAAAATAAATGATTTGTGAAATACTTATTATTAAATAAGTATGGAATTGCTTTTCCAATATGAAATGAACTGTTTTGAGATTTTATCTTTTAAAGATAAATTGAAATGTGGAAATTGATTTGAAATTTTTTTTCAAATGGTTAAGTGTGGAAATTTTATATCTAGTAAAAGATATTTTGGAAGATGAAATAATTTGGAAAATTATTTGGAATCTGATGATGTTGCGCATCTTTATTGATAGTTAAATAACCGACTATCAATAATTACCTTGAATGATATTTGTTGTGAATTGGATGAATTTGAATGCCACACTTATTTTTGAATAATCGCTCACTATTCGGGTTAACCGGGAAAGGACCATGGGGTCGTATAACCCATTCCGAATATGTGATACGTCGTTATGAATTGCATTTGAAGACCGGTGTTGAAGACCGGATATTTTTGAAAACGGAAGGATTACCGTCGAGTTACTCTACATCGGCTGATCTCCGATTTAGAGGTTTTATCACCCTTAGTGACGGGAAGTCCGGACGTGATTAGAAATTTATCCGGATATGCAAGGGCTTCGTGAGAAGTGCCTTCGGTTCTGTTCGATCCCGGAACAGACTTGTATGGATTGTGTGTCTGACGTTACAATTTGAGATATAAAGCTGATTTCTTTCAAATACATTTCTGTTGGTGGCGGAGAATTTATTCTCTTAGCTTAACACCCTTCTCTGAGACGTACGAGCTCAGAGGTTATGTAGTTGAAATTTATCAGCGATATATCCCAATTTGGTAACGTGGCATACTGAGTGTTGTTGTGAAATGATCAGTGTTTGATCATTTGTGATATGATCATTTGTTTGATCTTATATCTTTGTGATCATAGGTTGATCATTTTGTTTGACCCGAAGCAGGGCTTTTTGAGAAAGCGTAGCTTTGTGGACGAGACTTCGTCGAGCCTCACACCCCGGAAATGGTCGAAACAGGAAGAATGCAGCAAGGTTCTAGGGAGTAGCGCCCCTTAGTGTATGTCATTCCTTCTGGATAAAGGTGGTATCATGGTATGGAGCCCAGATACTTAACCTCTGTGGTTACTGCATTATTTTTATCTATGTGGTTTGTTGCGAATCGGGGATCCTCGGGAAGATCGGTGACGATCGGGGGATGGCATACGCGTGTCAGTAGTTACCTATTTTTGCAGAGGTAACCCGGCCTTGTGTTGGCAGAGATCCGGTTAGGTTCTCGGGTCGTCTATTCCAGGGACGTACCCATCGTGGAAAAGGAAGTTCCTTAGCCTGACCATTTGTTGGAAATCCAAAGAAACAATACGTGATGTGTACGGTTTTAGTTGTATTACCTGCTATGGAATGTGGCGGTAACCTGCTATTGAACATAGTAGCTATAGTAGGCATAAGTGCGGAATGCCTATGCTGGCTAAGATTAATATTATACTTTCGAAATGTTTTCTACACTATGCACTAATAATAATATCAAAATGATTTGATTTTGCGTAGTAAGCATCTTTGACTATCATAAGAAGAAATCTCCTCCAATTTTGCGTTTGCATTGTGTGTGTGGTGGGAGGTCTTATGGTAGTTTCATTTTCCAAAAGCATTTCGAAATTTACTTTAAATTCTGTTCTTTATTTTAAAGATAAATAACTGTTTTACGATCTCACACCAGTCACCATGACTGACTCGGAGTTTATTGTTCCCTTCTAAACTCTGGGTGCCCACCAATTTCCACACGGACAGCCTAGAGTTATGTTATCAGGATATTCTGGATATTCTGGAGCTTTGGAAGCAAGCTGGATGACGAGACGTAGTATTTGTATTTGATAGTATTTATTCCGCTGTGTATTCTGTATGAGGACAAGTTATATAACTGTCCATTGTTGTATATTGACTCTGATGACTGATGTATGTATAAACTGATAAAATTCTTTGTTTTAGAGATTATTCCTTTATCTATTATATATTGTTCCGCTGCGATATGTGAGATTCTGATATTGTCTCTGTATTCTGTTCTGTTGTTGTTCTGTTGTTCTTCTTTCTTTCTTCTCTTTTTCTTCTATCTTCTTCTTCTTCTACTTTTTCTTTTTCTTAAAACCATAACTTTTCGGGTTTCCGGCATTCGATTGCTCAGCAGTCGATAAAGTGAGTATCGATGTTGAATTTTCGAAAGTCGAAAATTTTCGGGATGTTACAATGACCTTAAGTAGAAGCAGAGTTATCTACAAAATGTGATGAAATTGATAAAGATTGGTTTCTTCTTCCTATGACCAAAGAAAATAATAGACAACCAAAATCATCACAAATGCTCTAGCCAAAATTATATCTGCTAATGCTCCTTTAGAAATTCCTGATCAATCTCCACCAAATCAGCAAAATGTATTCACTGATTTAATGAGAAAACACGAAAAAAAGTTAAGAATGTTACTTTTCCTCGAAATCAAAGTGCGATAATTCCATTATGATATTCAGTAGGAACGAAAACAAAGCTAGATCTAGCATTAAAATTAACACCAGGATTGTACGGTTGTAAAATCCCCATCTTGCCCGACAACCCAAAACCTGCAGCCAAAGCCTCCAAACTCTCACCACTTCTTAAAGAGTACGTTGTGAATAACCCATACCATTCGAAACCTCCTTGACCCTATGGGAACTGCAAACCAAACCCTAGTCCAAGTAAACATTCAATGGTTTTATCATATTTATCAAAACCCACAACATGCCATATAGGATCCAATATTTAGGGTTTATGAAGGAGGATATAGATTTGAAGGAGTGATTTGGAGATTTGTAAGGGAGAGAATTAATCCGGGGAAATAACTGCAAGAGTGGGAAAATTTCAAGGAAGATGCAACAACGAAAATAATTAGGGGTGCCCGCCTTTCCAAAGTGTTACATAACCGATCCTACTCCGAATAAAACAAGTTAGAAAAAATAATAACACTATAAAATAAAGTGTTATCTATTGACGTTATAAAAATCAACATTTCTTGTAATATATATATATATATATATATATATATATATATTGTTATCATGTTCTGTTCATTTGTATTCAGTATATTATATATTAACATTTCGTGCTCTCAACATGTGTTAGCGTAATGTCTATTTTAGTTTTCTTTCCCGACAACCTTCTTTTGTCATATTCGAAAGTCAAACGTTATCGTTTGGTGCTTATTTTTAAGTGTTACGAAGGGTGGGTTATTACACAAGTATATCGTCATTAGTTATTACTCAAAAAGATGTTAGTAAGGTTTTTAAATCACTTTTATCATATTTAGTCCAAGAATCAAATATATAATAATTCAAATATTTAAATATGCAGTGTTTGAAATTTTGATTGTTACATTCTGCCCCACCTAAAACATTTCATCCTCGAAATTCCAACACAAGCAAAAAAAGGAAACTATCACATATCAATTCTTAATAATATTCAAAATTACTAACAAACAAAACCCACGGTTTGCTGAAGTTCAAAAATCCATTTATCTCACGTGGACAATAAACAATCTACTAAGCGTACTTTATGCTCAACGGTTCAGGTCATTACTTAAATGATTGTTCATGTTACCTCATAACAAGTCGAAGATTCATCACCTAAGTTCTCCATAAGCTAGCAAAACATAGTATACATATACTAAAGCCCATATTATGTGCATGGATCATCCGTATGCAATACCAAATCTAATCACTTGCTCGATCATATAAATTTCACTTTCCAACTAGTATAGATCACTTGACCTCTCTTGTCCGGACTCCAATCAGGTACCTCGATTAGAAAATTTTATTCTCCTTACATAGCCATATACTATGATAGAAAACCTTGAGATTGTATTAAGAATCCGAATCAAGTGTTCGCCGTCAAGAATCGAGTGAAAAATCCTTGCTTGGACTGGTGCGAATCACCTTAAAATCATGCACTCGAATCCTAAATCAACAATAGTCATGCGAACAAAATGATCTACATACAACTTACATACTTTATTCCATTGGTTTCTTAACTATGCCAATTACTTTTTATTACATTTGTTTATCCAAATAGTATGTCACTGGGTACCAAAATCATTTATGAAACATTTCATAAAAACATAACTTCAAGTTTATAAACATTTTATAACCTTATCTATAAAACATTTCATAAAAACTTACTTCACTTTATTACTCATATAATACTCTACTAAATCCTAAGAGCATATACAAAACATCAAATTTGTTTTACTTAACAAGCATTTTCAACAAACTTAAACCTGTTTTAACTTACTACCTTCTCTATTCAAGAGTTACAAAAACTCAACTTTTATATTTTCACGATAACAATTAGCTTCAAATTTTATAACGAATCTAAAGCTCACAACTACCCAATATTGTAGAAAATTCCATTTCGTTTTAACAAATTAAAACTACTAAACAACATATCATAACATAATGCACATACCCTACTATTTTAATGCATATGATACATGTGTTCATAAAATAACTTAACAAAGTCTCACTTATTTATTTAAAACACTTTACAGAAAGGAGAAATGGAAATGGTTTCTTAATTATTTGGATTATACCAGTACCACTTGGGCATCCAACATAGCATGCATATAAAACATTTTCATATAGATAGTTTATTTAAAAATCTTATTAAACTACTCCATATTTTATATCATATTTCATTTACTGAAAATTTAAGAACCAAACACCGAGTTTTATTCAAATCATTTGAAATAAATATATATATACCTTTTGTATACCAAATCATACTTTCGAGATTTAACCAAAATCATTTTCTAAGTGGTATCAAATACTTCGTAAATATTACTAAGTATCATGACCTTAATTCATAAACCAATTTATTAAATATTTACTTTAACAATCGATATATATATATATATCGTGTAATATAAAAACGATACCAATGGAAACGAGTCCTATGAAATCATATCATATATTCTCTCAATAAAAAGGGTAATATCAAAGAGAAGTGTTTACCAACCGAACACAACTCTTACCTATTTTTAGTCACTTTCGAGCCACTTGAACTAGATGACATAAAAATACTTTGTTCCCGAATCGATTCGTGGGTCCCGAGAGTAACCTCGACCTCAAATAAATCTAAAAACTCCTTTCAAAGTATTAGTATTCACAAAAACTTTCAAATAATAGTACTATTATTTTCCAAAATATCGAAAACTCTTTTTAGAAATAATGGGATTTAAGCTCTCAAATTATCATTTGAAATCCTTTTTGTTTATAAACCATATCTTATATATATAAAGCAAATACTTATTCAAACAGGTCAAAGTAAAGCCTTTTTTGAACTCTCCAAACTGTCCATATTCCAAGCTATATTGATAAGTGTGTGTTGAGGCCATTTTCGTACTTTTGATGCCCACATTAGGTAAAAAATCAGTTAAGTGCACAACCTCTCTCAAAATTTCTTCTTCTTCGACGCTTCTCATTTCGTAGACTTAAGAAAACAATTCCAACATTTTGATATTGGATCTTTAGTTTGAAAGACAATCCACTTTGAACAAGCAAAGATAAGGATCTAAAATTGCAACAGGCCATACTATCCTCATATTGGACTTTCCTCCCAGTTCCCTCCATGTAAGTGAATTTTCTTTTTATCATTAAAAAATACAACTTTTTTTATCGACGAATTTTATTTGTTCTTTTTTCCAATGGTGGTAAGTATTTCAATTGACAATAGGTTAATGAAACCTAATCATGATTTATGTATCCTGTTTCCATAACTAAGATTTATCTCATATTATAATTCCTTTAAGTTATTGCTACGCAATTGAATTTGTACTATTCTATGGATATGCCACCACAAAATTTCTTTCTTTTTATTAGGCTAAAGTTAGTTGCTTATACAACATAATCTGATGAGTAAACAGTGAGAACAAAATCAAACTGTTACATATTGAAATTTTATGACACCTAGCATTACTATTTGCAGTCCTTTAATTTATCTCTTTTCCTTTCTTAGTTCGAAAATTCAAATCAGGATGCATGGAGAGAAAAGGTCTTCTTTCTCGATTTGAAAAATAATTTCTATTTTGTTCTTTGTTTAATTGGAAGAAAATTTTGTTTTTCAAGTATGTGGTCTTCGTGAAATATTATTACTCAGGCTTACCAATTACTTATCTAAAGATAATATTAATATATAGCATTTCAAATGTTTTGGCCTATTTTAATAAATTTAACAAATAAATATAGATAACTCGCTAAATAATAAAATAGTTTGAAATGTTATCGATTATATATTGAACGTACTGATGTATATAACCAGGCTTTATCTTATAAGTACTCTTATATGCTTTATTGAAGAAGAACTTCAAACGAAAGAAACATGCACCTTCAATATGTAGGTATAGAAGATGAATATCTTATCACTAATTCTCTACCACCCGAAGACAATAGCCTACTGCTAAGTGGATAAGAAAACCAAGAAAAATTAAAAATATGCTTTAAAATCCCTTGAAGCTCATGACATACAAGCACATGTACAGATTTCTTGAAAAATTAGATAATTGATTCCAAAATAAAGACACGAATGTAACACTATAGCATGTTCCTTGCCAAAGCCAAAGTTTTAAGGAATAATATTGAAACCAATATACATGGAGTGAAAACATCAACATAATCTCTATAGTGTGTGACAGATATTCCTTAATATACTTGGTACATACACCATAATTAGTTCAAAAGGTTGCGCAAAAATGCTTACAATATTTATTTATTTTGTTACCAACACATGAATATACAAATTTAATGATTATGGACTTAGCACATCTCTACTACTAATAAAGAGAGTTCTTTGTGCATGAATTACTCGGTGTCTTTTTGAACTTACAAAAATACCCCAATCCATTCTCACTTTTTTTGGCTTTTTCATTCTCATCCTATTCGCTTCTTCTCACGCTCATTTTATGCCCTTTATTCATTTACCCTAATCGCCACCTAATCGCCATGGCTATTCAAAAGCACCAGCGTTCCTATGCTAAAATATACCACCACCGCCTCGTAAAACCTACTTACCACCAAATCGATTGACACTAATAACCAAAACTGATCAATGCCCCCTCTCACAAATTGATTAAAGCGTGACCGCAATCCCCAAATCGATCTATGCCTCTTATTACTGAATTAGTTGTCGCCGTTATTATCACTAAACTGAATGATGCTGCTTACGGTTGCTGTTGCCATTAAGCGAAACCCGTTGTCACCAACATATACCACATCGATTTTAGGTATGCTGGACTTAACTTTAATTTCATTTTGGTTGAACTAACCTTAGAATGTGAAGGTACAAGAGTCGATGCAGTTCAGTTATTGATAACACTGTCAGATTATGCTTTTGTCAATACGTACTTTAGTTCTTATTTTATTTTTGCTAGAGGGATGCTAGAAAATGCTTTAGACATCAAATTGGATTTAGTTATTTAATTTATTTTCTTAGTTTGCTTGCTCGACTGTGGACTCTTAGAATTGTTTGATATAAAATGTATTAAATATCTAATCTACGATTTCAAGCAGTGTTAATGCCTAAAGTTGGCCAGGTTAAGTCAATCATCAAATACTATATTTGTTTGTTACCCTATTAACACAAGCAATTTTTATAACTATGTATTTATGAGCAGTTAGAAATCACTAAAATAGTCTATCTTATGACGAGCAATGATTGTGCTTTTACTATATATATCACTGCTTGCATATTCATATTTGTCCTCAACGAAAGTAATATTATGTTACACATATCACATGTGCTTCTCTGTGCATGTATATTCATATTTGTGCTTGCTAACATATAGTTTAAAAATAGTTCCTGAAGATATTTTAGAATTCTGATAACCATATAACTTTATAGTTTATGCTTCTTTTCTAAGACTTAGTATTTTAGCAAGGAAATATTAAATGCACTATAAGAAAGCCTTTCAGCACTTCACTCAAGTGTACTACTACTTTAAAGTATCAGTTTTATTTACATATAACATTCAATAGGTTGGTGAATCTTTTACTTAGATTTGACAATGCTAATTCTTTGAAGTTTTTAGTTGCAGATATAGTCATGTTTTATAGAAGTTTTGGAGCCTGTCAAGTCTAAAATTTTGACGATGAAGCACACCTTCATAAAAAATAAAAGCGTGTTAGCACTCGATCAGTTGGTGCAATTACAAATTTAAGTTCATGAACTCATACATAAACAAAAAAGGATGTTAATTGTATTGTAACCCATCTATTTCATGGTAGGGGCTTTCATGTTGGTGTAGGCTATGGTGGTAGTGATAAGTGGTTCGTTTTTCCTAAATAATGATAATGGATCATGCATTTATAGCATCCGTAGTACTATTAGTTAGCAAAATGGCACTGAAACTCCAAATCCAAGTTTATACCCTCATGGACAATATCATTCATCATGAATTAGAGTTGAATACATACACAAATACATATGTAGCTAAGATAACATCAAATATATATATTTAACCATGCTTTAGACCATTAAGACATTAAATTAAAGAGAAAAGTAATTTAAATAAGCTTAAACAAACATGGTTGTATATGTTTGAAAATAAATATCAAGTACAAAAGTTGATGAGTTTAATAATATTGCCTCAATATGGTGTATACTTTCGACTGCCACTATTTGATCAAGGTTAGATCCCTCCATCATTATTGAACGGCACTGCAGATTGCATGTATACTAAAGGGAGTTTTTAATCTTATTTGTAATAACTATTATCAATACCATGTTAAGGTTGAGAATGAATTTACAGGAGTCTACGAATGCTTTCACTAATTCTTAGTGCTAAAATTACTGATGCATCAGAGGCTTCCATAGTTTCATCTTATGAGAATTTAGAGTTACTTGATTTGAGTGGGTACTATTGTTACTACTCATGATTATTTGTATGTTGCACTAAATTTTTGCTTTACTTAAATAATTTCTATTCTCATATTTTGCATTACTTTTAGGTCTAGCATCAACGGCAGTGGTATTGGAATGATATGCAATGTTTTCCCTCAGACTCTTACAAGACTTTTCCTTTCCCTTTGTCCTAATATTACTTCAAGTAATATTCCTTATTTCATATAATTATATACTTCACATACATATTTGTCAAAACTTCTATTAGTAGTTATTTGATAATATACATGTTTTTTTGCAGGTGGAATACAATTCGCTGCAGCACAATTGCCATTTCTTCAGTTATTTGATTGTGGGATGAGCATATGTGATGTTAGTCCTAAAAATAAAAGTTTTGATGATAATTTTAAAGAGTTACCAACTGCTTCTAAACAGATACCAGTTTATCAAAAACTGCTTATCAACTGTACCGTCTAAAGAAACTAAGTTTATGGGGTTGCTCGGGTTTAAATATAAGTTTAAGTATTAAAAATTGTTCCTTTTATACCACCTTCAGCTTTGTCTGATAACTGGTTCATTTTTGTGAAATTTGAGTGAAGATTTCAGTAGTCTCTAGCCATCCCTTCCTCTTACCATACTTCAATACTGTATAGAATTACAGTACAAAAATTTTGTTCTTTTGCACATAACGCTGCAGCAAAAATTCAAAGAACGCAAACCTCTCGAGCTTTGAGGAAAAAATGTTCACACACATAAAAACATATGAACTTCCATAATTAAATGGCCATTTCTGCAGCTTCATCAATAGCTAACATGCTCTGATCTTCTACCCCTGTCTTTGTCTAGAACCATAGAAGCTTAAATTAAACCGGGCCTTTCCTTTCTACATTTGAAACTTCTGGTACATCCATAGATATCACCTGAAATAAAACTTAACCAGAATCTCATGGATCTTTCTGTAATATGTGATAATTACTTTAGTTCCTTAATGATATGAAAGGTGATATGTAATATATTTTTCTAACTTATACTACTCATACACTTCATTTCCAACATCACTCTTTTATGCATAAGCAGGAGAGACATGTGAATTCACTTACTTTTACTCCCACCAGCACAAAGCAGTTATGCATACCAGTTTATGACATCAGTTTCAAACTTAATATTTGTTCAATCTTATTGTTTATTTCAAATGAATTTCTATGAGAATTTATTATGTCATACATTGAAAAGAATATAACTATAAAAGTGAGTGAGATATTAAATATTACAATGTTTTCAGTTTAATTGCACACTAAATTACTAAAAAGGCGGCAATTTATGTACCTATATAAATAAAAAAATCATGGAATCTTTATCATTATTGATTGTACCTAAGTACAACTTATCCAACCCCTCAGTAGATAAGTGTCCTGCAAATTTTACTTACATACCTAAAATGAACCCGCTCATGTATAGGCCCACTAATCATTCGCTTGAACCTATTTGGACATCAAGTGATAACTAGCATAGTAGTCATCCATGTCATATGCATAAGTAATGATATTTTTCATTATGCCTAGGTAACATACTATTTCAACTTACTAATTGCATCGTTCTTACCCTACTGTGTAACCACTATCCAAACTTTGTAACAAGTGATAAAAAGTTTTTAATGATCTCAAGATTGTTTACATACACTTAAACTCATTGTTTCTAACGAATTCAAATGATATCATTAAGCCTGATATGTAACACCTTTTAGTTGTATGATTTCTTAGTTTATTGTTATCCTTTTTCTCTTTTCCTTTTTACCAAAAATAAGTTTCAAGTTTGGTCTCTTACATGCCTTCTTTTTAAAAGGGTCTCTTATGTGGCTTCTTTTTAAAAGATACATATTTCAGTTTTCTTTAAATTTGAGCAATGGACTCAATATATCAAACAAGCGAACATTTTGAAGCCCATAACATTTTTGGTTGGTATGTGGATTTAATTTATTATGATATTTTGCTGATAATATATTTTTCTGTAGTGTTGCAGCAATTCTGTAAAGACAAATGTAGCAAAATTCCATTAATTTGGAAGGTTTTATTAAGGCAAAAGACTTACATGGGAATCTTGGTCTTTGATTAGAAAGGCCAATGAATGACTACACCAATCAAATTAAACTTACAATGCTTGGAGTAGGGAATAATGTAGTACTAATCTTTTCCTTCTATCAATCTTTCAATGTCAACATATGCTGCAGGAGAGCTAAAATGGATAAAAGCATTTTCAATTGATGGTGAAGTAAGGACATTTCATAGTCGACATTGAGAGAGAAGCTTTTTGTACTATTTTATTGTTGCTATTTATCACGACATTACGATATTCTCCTATTGGATATGATGTTAATGGTGTTAAAATAATTGTGCTGAAAAGATTTACATACACGTTTGTTTTGATGTGTGATGTTGGATTATTGTCATGTTAGATTACATATATTGTATTAATATCCATAGTTTATATGATATATACGTATCATTTTCATTACAAATTATTGGTTTCTCAAAATAGAAACCAAATGTTACCCACGGTGTTGCATGCATGATCTTTCTATTCAATTTTATGATAATTGCACATTATCTAAATCGAATGCAGAGCGATCGTTACAGCTTCAAACATTCAATTATGGCTGAACCGTATATATTTTGATTCTGATTGTATCATATATATTTTTGTGGTGTGTTTATATCTTTTGATTTTATTTCCTATATTTGTGACTCATCATTTTTAGGTAATGAATCTCACTTGGTACTTTATAGGCACTACGACATGAATCAAGGAAATGCATACTACATCTATAAACAAAAAATTATACATGATTTGAACGTATTGTTGAACTAATGCATGCACATTATGATTAGATGTCGGCCTATCTAGACTGCATATATACATATGATTAGATGCACATTAAAGCAGTACCATTGATTTGCATGGTTAAAGAGGGTGTCAATGAGTATCCGAAAAATTCAAAATTCGTCTGTATCCGTATATGAAATATAAAAAATTATCCGATATCCGAAAAATTGATTCGGCCATATCTGCATCCGATAGTTACCTGACCGGTGTTTATCAACATTATAGTAATTTTTTTTATGTATTTTAGTACATAAAATGATCGTCGTTTATCATTTTATCTAGGTCAAAAATTAATATGTATATAAAAATCAATATTGGCTGCTTAAAATTATATTTCTCAGTATATTTATTATTTTTTATATTTTTAGTACTGAAATTGATTTATAATGAATCAAATTTGCTATTTATTTGTTTAGATTTATGAGTTGTGAATTAGTCAAATCTACTTCAAGGGGTGCAACCATAAATGCATGCAGATTGCGATTAAATGCAGACCCACCTGGGCGTGCATATATACTCATGTTCATAATGCAAATATGAAGGTGCCTATTACTTAAGTGTTGTTTTCATCTCATGAAACAACAATATTGGAGAGGTATACAATCAAAACCGTTAAGATATGCACGTATAATGGATTTTCCATGGAAATCTCTTCGTTCAAGCCGAATCCAACCTCTATGCATAAGGATTAGAAGTTACCTTCCGAGCGTCGTATATCTCTAAATAAAATATACAATAAGGCAAACAAGATCGGCCTACGCACGAACATTGGTATAAATTACATAGAACCAAGTACCATAAACTCCCACGCGCAACATCAATAAGAATACTCTAGATATGGAGTTGATATACTCTATCGCAGGTTAGCTAAACCCCAGGTTGTGCATCATACTTTGTCTTTAGCCATTTTCGATGTCAACGTCATGTTCGGCGCCTCTCATATAAGTTTTCATCATTCGAATAGATCACGAGTCCCAAATGGATTCCAACAACTCGAATAGATCAAAAATCTCTATATGGATTCGAGCATCTCGAATAGATCTCGAATCTCCTTATAGATTCCAACATAAGTCCTCCAATCAATGCTAACAAAGACCTCTCCCTTGGACTCAACCTTGATAGATACTTTAACTCTGTAGCATTCCAATTCACAACCGGTTCCAAAACATTATACACGTATACTACTTTTGAAGTGGTATTTGATAAGTAAAACATTTACCGATCCCGGACTCTACAAAACTAAATCGAATTCCCGATAAACTTGATTTTGGTTCTTTTAGAAGTAAGAGAACAATATATAAAGAGGAGTCCTCCCTGGGGGATCTCGTATATACAAGTTCTTAAAGCTAGAAACGTTTCATATCAATGCTCCTCCCTTAGGGTTCTCAAATCGTATGAACCCGTGAAGCTTTTAGATACTTCCTAGGTTAATTTTGTCAAATTCTATAGTCAACTAATCAACTATCAAGTTCAAATAGACTATCATTTATGGAAACTAAGTCTAATATATTTATCGTGTTTTTGATTTTTTTAACTTACACTATCCCTCAGTCAAAAGTGAAGCCGACAGATTAATACACTGTTGCTACTAAACATTACTCGAACATCGGTCTTAACTCTCACAGATAGACAAGCTTAGTTCATCGGCTTTTAGTGCTAAGTACACGACTAAATACTTTCCATAAACATGCAAACACATAAAGCACAATTAAGTCACATAAGCAACTTCTAAACCCCTTTTTATTTAATTAATTATTATTAAAACCTCTTTATAAATACTTGTATATATATATTTAAAATAGTGAATATTAGGCATACATCCCTAAAATCAAACTTAATCTGAAGCGAATCCCTGTCTATAAAATTATACTTTCTATGTCCCTGTTTTTGTTTCCAGCATTTTTTCCCAAATTACCCATGCGCTTCAATGTCGAGCTGCAATTCTTCTTCTTCTTCTTTAATTTCTTCATATCAAATTGAAAACCAATTGTAACGACCCAGAATTTCTGTCAATTTAAATTTTATTTATTTAATTGATTTTAAATATTAATAAATGAATTTGTAAGTCGAATAATTTAAAATTCGAATATTGGATTTAATTTGGATAATTAAATCAATAATTTAATATTTGAAATTCCAGAAATAAATGGAATCTGGATTTAATGTGATTGAAAATGATTTATAAAGTTATATTAAATCATATTGAAGTTATAGTGATGTTATAGAACTTTTAAAATTGAATTTAAAGTTAAATTGTGAAAATTGAATATTTTAATCGTGAAAATAGCCAATTTTCAAATAGTCTTAGAATTGGAAGAAACTTGTTCCATTGGATTCGTAATAGTTTGTTATTATCGGATTTCAATTTTCGTAGCAATCGGAGTTGTCGTTTGACCGTGGCAGCTCCAAACGCATCGAAATTGTTTTAATATTAATTTAACGACTAAAAATAGTCATTTTTCAAAATCTCAGATTTCGACGAAACTAGTTTCATCGGATCCATAATGTGAAATTATTGTATGGTTTCAAATTTCGTGTCAATTGGATGTACCGTTTGTCCGGGGCAAGCCAAAACGCATCGAAATCGGTTTAAATTGGTTTAATTTAAAATCGATCGTTTTTCTCCGTATCTCGCATAGATGTCCGAATTAGCTACCGAAACACGTTCCATTGTGTTCGTAACATGGGGTAAACCTTAGAAATGCAAGTCGGCACGCTTGATTTCGAGTTCGAAAATTTCCTGGATGAACAGTGTTTGGCAGCTTTCTATAAAAGCCCTCGATTTTGTTCATTTGCAAACAAACGACATTAGGGTTTCAGCTCAAACCCTGGCTGCCACTAATCTTTTTAATGGCCAGAAAACACTCAACTTCCTCCTCCATTATCTCTCCATCCATCAAACGATTCGCGAAATGTTCAACATGAAAGTTGTAGAGCTAATCGAGCTCTAGAAGATCAACGGTGGAGATCGTCTGAAGCGGAGCCAATCAACGGCAAATGGGGCTTGAAGGCAGCAGCTCCTCTCACGTTTTTACAGCAGTAGGTGGGACCGAGCTTCACAAATCTCTGGCCGAGCGTAGAGGAGGCAATGAACTTTCCGATGGTGGTGGAGTGATGCAGTTTCAAGCTTTGTGGTAGCCGTAGTCTCAAACCCTAGTGGGCGGCTCATGGGTTCAAGGTTGTACGTGAACAACTTAGGAGCAAGAACATGAGGGAAGAGAAGGAAAGGGGCACGGCCAGATCTACAAAGGAGGAAATCAACGGCTCTGATTATTTTGGGTATAAAAAAATTAAAATAGAAATGTAAATTAATTCGTGTAATATTTAAAACGCGATATCTTCTTCATACGAGGTTCGTTTCGGACGAAATTTTTTGTGTTGGAATCGTATTGACGAGCACTACGCAATGGAGCAGGTTTGGAGTCAATTGGAGTCAGTGAAAATTTCGGGTAAAATTAAACGTCGTTTAATTTTATTCGAAATAAACGCCGAAACTGAATTGAAATCAAGGTGAGAACTTCTCACTCAATCGAAATTGTTCGATTTAAATTTTAAATAGTTAGATTTAAAATTGCTTTTATGTTTGAATGATGATTGTTATCTGTTGATTGAAATAGACATTATACGCCGTTATTAAGCGGAGGTTATTTATTAAAAACATATACCGCGATAATTTCACATTGAAGTGGAATTGGTATTATTTATGTATAGCAATATATATATATATTGGAATATGTATATATTAGATTTGATTTCCCGCATTGTATAGCAGATGAGACCCTATTGCGCCGCATAAAAGCGGATAATATTTATTAAACCCATATACCACAATATTCCGTACTGGAACGGAATTGGTATTGTGCTAACATCTTTGGATGCAGGGGGACAGGTTGGAGGGATCCAACTGGATTCCTCAACTGTATTGATTTATTTACAGATATGGTTATATATTCTGTTATCATATTGATATATGATGTTTGGATGCCGTGATTGATTATTTGGTGCTGTTGCATCATCGGATCTATTTTTGAAGTTTAAAAATAATGATTTTTATTTTAAAAGAGGTTTTTAAAGTAATTTTTGAAAATATATGTTTTAGTAAATTTTTGAATTGATTTGTTTTAAATGAATAAATGTTAAAATTTTAATGTTATCAAGAATTGTGGATTTTGTGACATATGACCGAAAAGTGATTTTTGAAATAAATAGTTGATTAATTTATTAAATGATTTAAATTGGGATTTTTGAAGTATTATAAACAATTTATATAAAAGATTTCTAATATTAATATTTATAAATTAAAAATATAGGAATTGTGAAACAAGTTTTATTATGTGATAAAGTGAAGTATAAATGGATTTCACAAGTGAATAAAAATTTATAGATTTATAAATTGTGAAGTTATAAAATGAATAGACTTTGTAAAATAAAAGATTTATAAATAATTGACTTACAAATCAGATTTTGGTTATAAAGTTGAGTTATAAATTGAATTGATTTGTGAAAGGGATTTTTTAATTAAAGTTTTTGTAAATAAAAACAGAATTTATAAACATTGTTTTATAAATTCGAAATAAATTGAATTTGATAAATTAAACATAGAAATTTATTAAAGAAGATATATTCGTGATTTTTGATAGCGAATTATAAATTTTGTGATATGTGTAGTAATGAAGAGTTCGGTTGGGAATTTTATCCACGATTTTGGACAGTGGATAATCTTTTAAGTAAATTGTGTAGAAACCTTAAATTTGGATAACGAAGTATATTCATGATTTTGGACAGTGAATATATTATTAAATAAAATGGACATGTTTTGGGAAAGTGATATTTTAAATAGAAATGAAGTAATTGTTTTAAAAGATGTTTTAAAACGTGTTAAGTATCGAATACATAGATTTCAACATTCATTGTTGAAATAGACGTTTCGAGAAATAAGGAAATGGTGGACTATAACACTGTTGTTATAGTAAATGATTTCCAAAAGGAAATATTTTGTGTAGTATTGGGATTTATATATCTATCTAAATTTCGAATCCCCATACTAGTGATTTTGGGTCGTCGTAACGATGTTTTACGTAACATTCGTTTTGGCTCAAATAAAAATTTATGAAAGAGAATGATTTCCTTAAAGAATGAAATATATACTTAATTATGATTTAAGTATATCGAATATTTTCCAAGTGTTGAAAATAAATGATTTGTGAATTACTTATTTTTAAATAAGTATGGAAAGGCTTTTCCAATATGAAATGAACTGTTTTGAGATTTATCTTCAAAGATAAATTGAAATGTGGAAATTGATTTGAAATTGTTTTCAAATGGTTGAAGTGTGGAAATAATATATCTAGTAAAGATATTTTGGAAAATAAATAATTTGGAAAATTATTTGGAATCTGATGATGTTGCGCATCTTTATTGATAGTTAAATAACCGACTATCAATAATTACCTTGAATGGGTATTTGTTGTGAATTGGATGAATTTGAATGCCACACTTATTTTTGAATAAGCGCTCACTATTCGGGTTAGCCGGGAAAGGACCATGGGGTCGTATAACCCATTCCGAATATGTGATACGTCGTTATGAATCGCATTTGATGACCGGTGTTGAAGATCGGATATTTTTGAAAGCGAAAGGATTACCGTCGAGTTACTCTACATCGGCTGATCTCCGATATATAGGTTTTATCACCCTTAGTGACGGGATGTCCGGACGTGATTAGAAAATTATCCAGATTTGCAAGGGCTTCGTGAGAAGTGCCTACGGTTCTGTTCGATCCCGGAACAGACTTGTATGGTTGTGTGCCTGACGTTACAAATTGAGATATAAAGCTGATTTCTTTCAAATACATTTCTATTGGTGGCGGAGAATTTATTCTCTTAGCTTAACACCCTTCTCTGAGACGTACGAGCTCAGAGGTTATGTAGTTGGAATTTATCAGCAATATACTCCCAATTTGGTAATATGGCATGCTGAGTGTTGCTGTGAAATGATCGTTGTTTGATCATTTGCGATATGATCATTTGTTTGATCATTTATCTTTGTGGTCATTACTTTGATCATTTGTTTGACCCGAAGCATGGCTTTGTGACAAAGCATATCTTTGTGGACGAGACTTCGTCGGACCTCACACCCTGAAATGGTTAAAACATGAAGGATGCAGCAAGGTTCTAGGGAGTAGCGCCCCTTAGTGTATGTCATTCCTTCTGGATAGAGGTGGTATCATGGTATGGAGCCCAGATACTTAACCTATGTTGTTACTGCATTATTATTCTTATGTGGTTGTTGGAAATCGAGGATCCTCGGGAAGATCGGTTACGATCGGGGGATGACATATGTGTGTAAGTAGTTACCTATTTTTGCAGAGGTAACCCGGCCTTGTGTTGGCAGAGATCCGGTTAGGTTCTTGGGTCGTCTTTCCAGAGGCGTACCTATGTGGCAATGGGAAGTTCCTTGGCCTGACCATATGTTGGAAATCCAAAGAAACAATACGTGACTTGTACGGTTTTAATTGTATTACCTGCCATGGAATGTGGCGGTAACCTGCTATTGAACATGGTAGCTATAGTAGGCAAAAGTGCGGAATGCCTATGCTGGCTAAGATTTATATTATACTTTCGAAATGTTTTCTACACTATGCACTAATAATAATATCAAAAAGGATTTGATTTTTGCGTAGTAAGCATCTTTGACTATCATAAGGAGAAATCTCCTCCGATTCTGCGTTTGCATTGTGTGTGTGTGCGGGAGGCCTTATGGTAGTCTCATTTTCCAAAAGCATTGCGAAATTGACTTTAAAATCTTCCTGTTGTTTGTTTTTAAAGATAAACTGTTTTAAGTTCTCACACCAGTCACCATGACTGACCTGGAGTTTATTGTTTCCTTCCTAAACTCTGGGTGCCCACCAATTTCCACACAGGCAGTCTAGAGTCAGGTTATCAGGTCATTCTGGATTCGGGATGCTGTGGAGCTTAGTGGCGAGCTGGATGGCGAGACGTATCACCTATACTATGTATTATTTTGTTGTATTCCGTATGAGGACAAGTTTATATAACTGTCCATTGATGTATTGTTGTTGTAAACTCTGATGATGATGTAATGTGTAAACTGATATAGTTCTTTGTTTTAAAGATTATTCATTTATCTATTATATGTTGTTCCGCTGCGAATGTGAGATTCTGATATTGTTTCTGTTTCTGATGTTGTTCTGTTGTTCTTCTTTCTTTTTCTTCTATCTTTTCTCCTACCTCTTCTTTTAAACCCTAAGAATTCGGTTTTTCGGCATTCGGTTGCTCGGCAGTTGATATAGTGGACGTATCGATGTCGATTTTCGAAAGTCGAAGAATCGGGTCCTTACAACATGGTATCAGAGTGTGACGACCCGACTTTTTCTCCACAAAAAGTCGTATCATCTTGAAGAAAGAAAGAGATAGAAAAGAGAAAAGATAGAGAAGAAAGGAAGAAACACATCAGAATCTAAACAGCGGAACGAATAAATTATATTAATCAAATAAGATATTACATTGTATCATATACATCAGAGATACATAGCTTATACAACACATACTAGACAGTTATAAACATCTGTCTAGTCATTACAACTCAAATACACTCAACAAATGACTCATACAGACTAACACAGCGGAACACTATATCTACGAACGCTGAAGCCTCCTGCTCCATTGCTCCTCCAAAGATTCGTCAAAGAAAACCTGAATCCCTTGGCTACTCGTAAAAATTTGAGTACCCAAGAGTTTAATAAAACAGAAAATAAACACTTGGGTCAGACATGGGTCTGGTGTGAGTAAACGGTTTAAATTGCTTAACTTCAAAACCTTTTGAAAACAAAGGTATCACGTAAGACTCCCCATAAATAAACATGGGTAAGTTTTTACCTTACGCTAACCAAAACATTTGATAGGAAATCCAGTTATATTATAATAGGGTCTAGGGTTTTCAAGTAAAATACAGAAATAGCTGGAATGCTTACATCTCACGTTCCAACATAGTTGGGCACAACTAATACGTATGGCCCTTATTGGATTGTGGATTCCATACAATGGCAGGGCTACTGGGGTACCGCCCGTCACAGTACGTGGCCTAGATCAACGTACCGAGGAGTACGCCCGCTCCCCTGCAACACAAGGCCGGAACATCCCTTACTGGATAATTACCGCATAAGAAACCCCGTGGTTGCGGCCAAACAACCACCCACACAGCCGAAATAAAAAGGGACTCTAGACAGGGGAATCTTATACTACTTGGGTGCTACCCACTAACCTTGCTGCACCTCCCCTGTTTTAGCCATTCCCGGTTGATGAGGCTTGAGGCTACGATTACCTTTAATCAGAACACATCACTTAGAATGCTCATCGTCCACCTGACGATGTGCTGAAAGCATTCAATCCATACAAGTTCGTTCCGGGTTCGAACGAAACCGAAGGCATTATCTCGTTACACTCGTTTTGGAATCACCCTCCGAGTTAACGACAATAACCCTTGTACTCTGAATCTTCATCTTCACTTGATTCACGACCTATCGTTAATTTGGATCGATGTGGTATTCGGATATCCAAATCTGGAAACCCGATCCCGGTCTCATCGAATCCAAATCGCCATCTTTTAGGTCCAAGTTGTTTAAAGGTTTAAACAATTTGATTCAATTCAATACTTTGGATTCACACAGCATTTAACAGATAAATATCACACATTTATCATAGATATATCCAATATCATATCACAGAACATCACATCATATCATCCAATAGATATCATCCAATTTAGATATTCTACAAACATCTATAAGCAACAATTATTAACCCTATATTATAATTAATTTAATTATCTTAAATTAAATTAATTACTTAAGAATTAATTATCAAATCTTGCTTAATCAATCATTAATTAATTACAACCTTTAATTAATTAATCACTTATTAAATATTAATCATCCTTGATTAATTATTTATTTATTACATAAAGTAATTATCCTTTAATTAATTTTACAAATTAATTATTCTTATTCATTAACAGTAATTAAACTTTAATTACTTTCATTAATTACATTAATTAATGATCCTTAATTAATTACTTCCATTAATTTATTAACTATAATTAATTACATTGACCCTTAATTAATTACATTAATTAATTAAACTTTAATTAAACATAAATAGTAATTATCATCCTGTAATTACTTACCTTAATTAATTAACTCCTTAATTAATTATATTAATCCTTTAATTAATTACACCAAGTACTAAATCCTTAATTACTTCTACAAAGTAATTATACTTTAATTACTTTCGATTAAGTAATTTCCTTTTAATTAATTACATCCTGTAATTATACATTAATTACCTACACTATGTAATTATACTTATCAATCTTATTAAGTATTCATACTTAATCCTTATCAAGTGATTATCTTTAATTAATCTATAAATCTTAAATCAATCACATTCATTTCATTAATTACACTTGAGTAATTCATCCCTTAATTACTCTTAACAAATTAATTAGCCTTAATTACAGATTAATTATACTTTAATATACCTTAATTATCAATTAATAAAACTTAATAATAAATTAATTAATTCTTAATTAATCTTTAATTACCGTTTAATTAATTCTTAATTAATCTTATAGATTAATTATTTCTTATTTATTAATTAATAAAACCTAATTATTAATTAATAAAGCTTAATTACAAATTAAGTACCTCTTAATTACTAGCTAATTAATCTCTAATTACTAAATTAATTTATCTCTAATTACTAAATTAATTAATCTCTAATTACTAAATTAATTTATCTTTAATTACTAAATTAATTTATCTTTAATCATTAATTTTATCAATCCTTAATTACCATTTAATTAAAATAATCTTTAATTAACTAATTATAATTCTTAATTAATAAATTAATTAATCCTTAATCATAAATTAATTTAATTAATTACTTTATTAACTTTATTTACCTCAAATTAATAAAACTTTAATTATCCTTTTTAAGGTAAACCATTATCTTAATTAATGACTTAATTATCATTAAAAACATTTTTATCTTTATAATTTACTTCCTTAATTAAATCATTTAGTTAAGTTTTGAAATAAAATAAACATTTAATCTTAACAAATTAAAGCTAACAAATATATAACTTCCTTAAATTAATTACTTAAAACATTTATTTTATAAAGAATAAATTTAAGATATAGTTTAAACTAGATTTTATTTTTACTTTAAACTTACTTTTATTAAAATTTAAAAAACTTAGATTTAAGTTAAATCTGAAGCATATAATCACTCACGTTCTACTCGAATACGAACCTGAGACAAAACCCAAATTACTCGTGCCTATTCTCGAGTGAATTCATTCTTCTTCTTTTCCTTTAACTTCATTTTGATTTTACTCGTGAATTACCCGTGCTAACTCGAACCAAATCCAGATTTTCCCAAACAAAACTCGAGGCAGCCATCTTCTTCTCCAAATGCTCGAAACAACATATCGACAACTGATACCACGGATACGCGTGCACGTGCACTCGAGTTTGCCGCCGTTCCGGTCATCACTGCCATCGCTGGCAAGTCGACCACAGCCTCCCCCTTCGATTCTGACCACCTTAACTCGAAAACAAACTTGAAATCGAAATCGAGCTACTCGATTTCCACTGGAACCCAACATCTCGTCGACAATCGCCTTGCACCACCAATTACGATCACCAGAAATCTTGCCACTCCATCCCGAGACGCGCCACAACATGACGAACCATCTCCCCCACATGCGATCGAGTCCGGCCTCCCCACGATTGCGAAATCACCTCGAAACCACCCACGTCCAAAACTAAGCTCCGAACCCTAGTTTGACATCGTCCAACCTCCACGATGATCTGAACCCTCTGCCGCTATTTTTCCAGTGACCATCGAACCTCCATCCCTCTCTACCCTCAAGCCCGACCAAAATCTCTTCGTCAATCATCAGCAATTGACACAAATATGAATATCGATCAACTCAAAATTCCTCTTTGTTCCCAAGCATAAAAATCATGAAATTACTACCTAAAATCATCATTTCCTGCTACAGATCAAATTATAAAATCCAAACTTGATTTCGTGATTATTGATTTTCTGTTTCAAACCTACTTTACTGAAATTCCTATTTTCCAAATGAATTACTTAATATTTCTATTTGTTTCTATTTTTAAAAATAATATTACACCATTACAATTCTTTTCCATTCAGAAATTATAACCTAATAATTTTTATTTGGGAAGATATAGATTTATTTGTGCTGTCCTTAGCCTATGAATGTTTTAAATAGAGATTTAAATACCTGTAAACAGACATGCATACAACAATATATATATACTCACACACACAGACATGCAGGCATATTATCATTCATACAAACAACACTTTAAATATATAACATCAAGATATCATGGCAGATTCAAGGTTAGTTTCATATTCACAGTTTTTAAAACAGAGACCTAAACTAAGAACTGAAATGTTTTTAAAATCAACAGAAATACACACAGCTTTCATTCATTCAAATATGCAAAGCAATCATCACAGAGCAATTCACTTATTACTTAAGTTTTAAATTTAAAAATTTACTCACCTTTTTCAAAAAGCAGAGAGCTGGTTATTTTTGAAACAGGGAATTTGAATTGCAGAGAACTGAAAACTGAGTTGAAGCCTTTGAATTGCCTTGACTCTGATTCCCTTTTTTTTCAATTGATGCAGGTTGAAACTCATTTGCTGTTGATTGTTTTGCTAATCCAGGTTGCATTTGAATTTTGCAAGCTTTGATTAATTTGCTTTGAAAATGAGTTACAAGTTTGGTCTTTGATTTGGAAAATGGATTACATATTTGCTTTTGAGAAGAGAAATGAATCAATTACAGGGTTGATCTTTTGATTGAGAAATGAAGTATCGATTTGTTTAAAATTGAAGAAGGTTTTACAGGAAATGATTTCTTTCAGGTTGTAGAGTAGAATAGGTTGAGTTTTTCTTTGAGTTTAGAATTAAGAAGATAGAAAAAGATGGGAAAGAGGAGATATAGGTTTATATAAAATGTAAATTAGAATTTATTTAAAATTAAATAAAAATGAAAACAAATCATGCCACTTGTCTTTCACCTTATCTAATTATCTAACACATGTTATCAAGTAAATTTATATGCTAACACATGTATTCATTTATCTTTTTATGTATTTTTAAATTGATTAAAGAAAACTTTTATATAAATTTCCTAATGAATTAATACATTTCTAATTTATAAATGCTTTTCTAATCCTTATATAAATACAATTTTTAAAAGAAAATAGAATAAAAACCAATTATACTTAAATAAAATCATATATAGTATATTTAATCCAATTTTAAATGATAATTCAAAAGCTTTTGTATTTATTCCTATTAAATAAATACTTTTTCAAATTTCTATAAATAAATTTCTTTAAAGAGGAAATATAAAACAAATCTTATTTCTAAATAAAAACTTTATTCATATATTTTAAATCCAAACTATATTATTATTTTTATTTTAAGATATATATATATATATATTCCTTTAAATTAAAATTTTAAATTCAATTTCAAAGTCAATTTAAAATCCCAATTTAAAATCAATTCAAATATATATATATATATATATTAGATTTAAATAATCTCATTATTAATTGTTAAAAATTATCCTATTTAAAATCAATTTTAAATACACATATATATATTTTAAACAACCCTTATTAAATTTGAAATAATATGTCCATTTAAAATCTATTTATATCTATATTTAAAAACAACTCATTATTAAATTGTTTGAAAATAACTACTTTACCAATTAATTTAAAAGATTATCACATTTTAAATTCCCTGAAATCCCGGGATATCACATTCCTTCCCCCTTAAAGAATTTCGTCCTCGAAATTTAAAACAAAAGATAATCCAAAGTTTTATTTTATTTCAAACAATCTAAGCATATCTATCAGCCATATACAACCAAACAAACACTTTTATCCAAACAACCAATTTAATCAAACAAACAACACTAGCTATCCGGACACAGATCCGGATAAGCTTCCTAAAAATTTCCCCGAGTTCCCCAGGTACAGATACCGGGATACTCGCTCTACTGAATCCAAACTAGCTATATTACTAAGCTACTGAGCTCCTACTCATCTAGATTTACAAAACAAAACAGGATATCAGACCACAGACAAGATCAACTCAACTATCAAATTCTTCAGAACTGCTGGTTCCAAAACCAGAGATAGATCAAACACGTACTCCCTCAGATATACGTGAAACACATCTAATTCCAGTCATCCAAACTGACAATTCAACCATGTAGACCAAACTCTTATCCAAATCAGAACACATAAAAGATCCAAAACAACTCGGAGCTGACTTCCCAGACTTACCCAATCTTATAGTTCCCTTATTCCAGAGAAAACTTCAATAACAACGAAGTCTCCAACTTCGAACTTCAAATTCATCCGTCTCTCCATAGAATTCTTCTGACGATCCTGGTTGCCTAAATCCTTTCTGATCAGCTCAACCTTCACTGATGCTTTTTGAAACAAATTGGATCAAAAACAACTCAACAAAATGATCCTTCAAGATCTTTCAAAAATCCAGAGCATAACTCTACTCCACCAACATCAGTAGACTACAACTTACTTCTCCTATCTGGAAAAGACAAAATAGATGCACTACCAATCTGATCTTTAAATCCATAAAAATTTCCTGTAGAAACTCTTAATTCAAACACTGCAACTTCCGGTTGCTTTCCCTCTAGAATAGCTGCCACCTTGCTTCCGCTGCACAACTCTGATCTGGAGAAGATAAGAATATTCGTCGATGAACTCGAGCACAAATTAGACAACACTTCCTGGAGATAAGGTTCAATAGATCCATAAAAAGAAAAATCAGCAGTTCTTTGAAATACCGGGCTGCTTCACCAAATCCCTTCTCTAGGAGACATTCTTCTACCTAGCTGAATCTTCCGGTATCAATCCTGAAATCAAGTCGATACAGAACTCAATCTCAAATGCAGACAAACTTCTGACTTTTCTGAAGACATCCAGAAAATCTCTGATAACTCAAGAGAACACTCAGCAATCGCAAGTCACTTTTGCGATCAACCCAGCCCAAATCCAAAGAAAACTGTTCTCTCTTAACCAATCAGAATAGCTTATACTTATCTATCCAATCCATTGAAGAAATGGATCCCATCTGCTGCTTCTGAACTCCACCTCTAGAAAACTGCTTAGCCAAAAGATCTTCTTGCCGGCACATGGAACACTCTGAGCTGCACTGCTGACCCAGATGCCAAAGACTTCCTATCCAAAGCTTCTTCGAGAAACTCGGACTCCAAACCAAACAGAAACATTATGCTGAACTCAGCCCCAATACTGAAGCAGACACACTTCCTTAACTTGTTTCAAAAGAAAAATATCTTCAGAAACATCCAGTCACTGCATCTCATTACGCAACTACTTCTTCCTGAGATTGCCAAGATATCATCATTCGCTTCTGCCTAACTGACAGATCCAACTTTACTCATCCAAACTTCAAAGATGGGCTCCGAACCTTTAACAGGTTTCCTTCAGAGATCAATGAGATCCTTACACCATAGCAAAACTCACTCGAGACGGTATTAGGTCTACAGTCTCGACAGATACATTTCCAACCTCAACATTCAAACTCCAACCATTGATAGTCGTCGTGCTACACACACACACCACTACCTTATCTACCTTTATATCTTATATTGGGAAAACCCGAACAGGTAACCCAATCAATTAGGTAGAATATATATATATATATATAGTTATAGTTATATAAAAATTACAAATACGCTCTCTCAAGATAGACACCATTCCAGAGCCTAGGTATTCACTCAACCTAATGCTCTGATACCAACTGTGACGACCCGACTTTTTCTCCACAAAAAGTCGTATCATCTTGAAGAAAGAAAGAGATAGAAAAGAGAAAAGATAGAGAAGAAAGGAAGAAACACATCAGAATCTAAACAGCGGAACGAATAAATTATATTAATCAAATAAGATATTACATTGTATCATATACATCAGAGATACATAGCTTATACAACACATACTAGACAGTTATAAACATCTGTCTAGTCATTACAACTCAAATACACTCAACAAATGACTCATACAGACTAACACAGCGGAACACTATATCTACGAACGCTGAAGCCTCCTGCTCCATTGCTCCTCCAAAGATTCGTCAAAGCAAACCTGAATCCCTTGGCTACTCGTAAAAATTTGAGTACCCAAGAGTTTAATAAAACAGAAAATAAACACTTGGGTCAGACATGGGTCTGGTGTGAGTAAACGGTTTAAATTGCTTAACTTCAAAACCTTTTGAAAACAAAGGTATCACGTAAGACTCCCCATAAATAAACATGGGTAATTTTTTACCTTACGCTAACCAAAACATTTGATAGGAAATCCAGTTATATTATAATAGGGTCTAGGGTTTTCAAGTAAAATACAGAAATAGCTGGAATGCTTACATCTCACGTTCCAACATAGTTGGGCACAACTAATACGTATGGCCCTTATTGGATTGTGGATTCCATACAATGGCAGGGCTACTGGGGTACCGCCCATCACAGTACGTGGCCTAGATCAACGTACCGAGGAGTACGCCCGCTCCCCTGCAACACAAGGCCGGAACATCCCTTACTGGATAATTCCCGCATAAGAAACCCCGTGGTTGCGGCCAAACAACCACCCACACAGCCGAAATAAAAAGGGACTCTAGACAGGGGAATCTTATACTACTTGGGTGCTACCCACTAACCTTGCTGCACCTCCCCTGTTTTAGCCATTCCCGGTTGATGAGGCTTGAGGCTACGATTACCTTTAATCAGAACACATCACTTAGAATGCTCATCGTCCACCTGACGATGTGCTGAAAGCATTCAATCCATACAAGTTCGTTCCGGGTTCGAACGAAACCGAAGGCATTATCTCGTTACACTCGTTTTGGAATCACCCTCCGAGTTAACGACAATAACCCTTGTACTCTGAATCTTCATCTTCACTTGATTCACGACCTATCGTTAATTTGGATCGATGTGGTATTCGGATATCCAAATCTGGAAACCCGATCCCGGTCTCATCGAATCCAAATCGCCATCTTTTAGGTCCAAGTTGTTTAAAGGTTTAAACAATTTGATTCAATTCAATACTTTGGATTCACACAGCATTTAACAGATAAATATCACACATTTATCATAGATATATCCAATATCATATCACAGAACATCACATCATATCATCCAATAGATATCATACAATTTAGATATTCTACAAACATCTATAAGCAACAATTATTAACCCTATATTATAATTAATTTAATTATCTTAAATTAAATTAATTACTTAAGAATTAATTATCAAATCTTGCTTAATCAATCATTAATTAATTACAACCTTTAATTAATTAATCACTTATTAAATATTAATCATCCTTGATTAATTATTTATTTATTACATAAAGTAATTATCCTTTAATTAATTTTACAAATTAATTATTCTTATTCATTAACAGTAATTAAACTTTAATTACTTTCATTAATTACATTAATTAATGATCCTTAATTAATTACTTCCATTAATTTATTAACTATAATTAATTACATTGACCCTTAATTAATTACATTAATTAATTAAACTTTAATTAAACATAAATAGTAATTATCATCCTGTAATTACTTACCTTAATTAATTAACTCCTTAATTAATTATATTAATCCTTTAATTAATTACACCAAGTACTAAATCCTTAATTACTTCTACAAAGTAATTATACTTTAATTACTTTCGATTAAGTAATTTCCTTTTAATTAATTACATCCTGTAATTATACATTAATTACCTACACTATGTAATTATACTTATCAATCTTATTAAGTATTCATACTTAATCCTTATCAAGTGATTATCTTTAATTAATCTATAAATCTTAAATCAATCACATTCATTTCATTAATTACACTTGAGTAATTCATCCCTTAATTACTCTTAACAAATTAATTAGCCTTAATTACAGATTAATTATTCTTTAATATACCTTAATTATCAATTAATAAAACTTAATAATAAATTAATTAATTCTTAATTAATCTTTAATTACCGTTTAATTAATTCTTAATTAATCTTATAGATTAATTATTTCTTATTTATTAATTAATAAAACCTAATTATTAATTAATAAAGCTTAATTACAAATTAAGTACCTCTTAATTACTAGCTAATTAATCTCTAATTACTAAATTAATTTATCTCTAATTACTAAATTAATTAATCTCTAATTACTAAATTAATTTATCTTTAATTACTAAATTAATTTATCTTTAATCATTAATTTTATCAATCCTTAATTACCATTTAATCAAAATAATCTTTAATTAACTAATTATAATTCTTAATTAATAAATTAATTAATCCTTAATCATAAATTAATTTAATTAATTACTTTATTAACTTTATTTACCTCAAATTAATAAAACTTTAATTATCCTTTTTAAGGTAAACCATTATCTTAATTAATGACTTAATTATCATTAAAAACATTTTTATCTTTATAATTTACTTCCTTAATTAAATCATTTAGTTAAGTTTTGAAATAAAATAAACATTTAATCTTAACAAATTAAAGCTAACAAATATATAACTTCCTTAAATTAATTACTTAAAACATTTATTTTATAAAGAATAAATTTAAGATATAGTTTAAACTAGATTTTATTTTTACTTTAAACTTACTTTTATTAAAATTTAAAAAACTTAGATTTAAGTTAAATCTGAAGCATATAATCACTCACGTTCTACTCGAATACGAACCTGAGACAAAACCCAAATTACTCGTGCCTATTCTCGAGTGAATTCATTCTTCTTCTTTTCCTTTAACTTCATTTTGATTTTACTCGTGAATTACCCGTGCTAACTCGAACCAAATCCAGATTTTCCCAAACAAAACTCGAGGCAGCCATCTTCTTCTCCAAATGCTCGAAACAACATATCGACAACTGATACCACGGATACGCGTGCACGTGCACTCGAGTTCGCCGCCGTTCCGGTCATCACTGCCATCGCTGGCAAGTCGACCACAGCCTCCCCCTTCGATTCTGACCACCTTAACTCGAAAACAAACTTGAAATCGAAATCGAGCTACTCGATTTCCACTGGAACCCAACATCTCGTCGACAATCGCCTTGCACCACCAATTACGATCACCAGAAATCTTGCCACTCCATCCCGAGACGCGCCACAACATGACGAACCATCTCCCCCACATGCGATCGAGTCCGGCCTCCCCACGATTGCGAAATCACCTCGAAACCACCCACGTCCAAAACTAAGCTCCGAACCCTAGTTTGACATCGTCCAACCTCCACGATGATCTGAACCCTCTGCCGCTATTTTTCCAGTGACCATCGAACCTCCATCCCTCTCTACCCTCAAGCCCGACCAAAATCTCTTCGTCAATCATCAGCAATTGACACAAATATGAATATCGATCAACTCAAAATTCCTCTTTGTTCCCAAGCATAAAAATCATGAAATTACTACCTAAAATCATCATTTCCTGCTACAGATCAAATTATAAAATCCAAACTTGATTTCGTGATTATTGATTTTCTGTTTCAAACCTACTTTACTAAAATTCCTATTTTCCAGATGAATTACTTAATATTTCTATTTGTTTCTATTTTTAAAAATAATATTACACCATTACAATTCTTTTCCATTCAGAAATTATAACCTAATAATTTTTATTTGGGAAGATATAGATTTATTTGTGTTGTCCTTAGCCTATGAATGTTTTAAACAGAGATTTAAATACCTGTAAACAGACATGCATACAACAATATATATATACTCACACACACAGACATGCAGGCATATTATCATTCATACAAACAACACTTTAAATATATAACATCAAGATATCATGGCAGATTCAAGGTTAGTTTCATATTCATAGTTTTTAAAACAGAGACCTAAACTAAGAACTGAAATGTTTTTAAAATCAACAGAAATACACACAGCTTTCATTCATTCAAATATGCAAAGCAATCATCACAGAGCAATTCACTTATTACTTAAGTTTTAAATTTAAAATTTTACTCACCTTTTTCAAAAAGCAGAGAGCTGGTTATTTTTGAAACAGGGAATTTGAATTGCAGAGAACTGAAAACTGAGTTGAAGCCTTTGAATTGCCTTGACTCTGATTCCCTTTTTTTTTCAATTGATGCAGGTTGAAACTCATTTGCTGTTGATTGTTTTGCTAATCCAGGTTGCATTTGAATTTTGCAAGCTTTGATTAATTTGCTTTGAAAATGAGTTACAAGTTTGGTCTTTGATTTGGAGAATGGATTACATATTTGCTTTTGAGAAGAGAAATGAATCAATTACAGGGTTGATCTTTTGATTGAGAAATGAAGTATCGATTTGTTTAAAATTGAAGAAGGTTTTACAGGAAATGATTTCTTTCAGGTTGTAGAGTAGAATAGGTTGAGTTTTTCTTTGAGTTTAGAATTAAGAAGATAGAAAAAGATGGGAAAGAGGAGATATAGGTTTATATAAAATGTAAATTAGAATTTATTTAAAATTAAATAAAAATGAAAACAAATCATGCCACTTGTCTTTCACCTTATCTAATTATCTAACACATGTTATCAAGTAAATTTATATGCTAACACATGTATTCATTTATCTTTTTATGTATTTTTAAATTGATTAAAGAAAACTTTTATATAAATTTCCTAATGAATTAATACATTTCTAATTTATAAATGCTTTTCTAATCCTTATATAAATACAATTTTTAAAAGAAAATAGAATAAAAACCAATTATACTTAAATAAAATCATATATAGTATATTTAATCCAATTTTAAATGATAATTCAAAAGCTTTTGTATTTATTCCTATTAAATAAATACTTTTTCAAATTTCTATAAATAAATTTCTTTAAAGAGGAAATATAAAACAAATCTTATTTCTAAATAAAAACTTTATTCATATATTTTAAATCCAAACTATATTATTATTTTTATTTTAAGATATATATATATTCCTTTAAATTAAAATTTTAAATTCAATTTCAAAGTCAATTTAAAATCCCAATTTAAAATCAATTCAAATATATATATATATATTAGATTTAAATAATCACATTATTAATTGTTAAAAATTATCCTATTTAAAATCAATTTTAAATACACATATATATATTTTAAACAACCCTTATTAAATTTGAAATAATATGTCCATTTAAAATCTATTTATATCTATATTTAAAAACAACTCATTATTAAATTGTTTGAAAATAACTACTTTACCAATTAATTTAAAAGATTATCACATTTTAAATTCCCTGAAATCCCGGGATATCACACAGAGCATATGGTTAAGTGACAACCCTGCTCTATTGGGTGTTACTCATTAGAGATGGGGTCAGTAGTACTCTAGAATGAGTTGAGTGTAATAATAGATACGAGCGCGTATTTGTTAGTGAATATA
This sequence comes from Allium fistulosum, assembly GCA_030737815.1. Taxonomy (NCBI): domain Eukaryota; kingdom Viridiplantae; phylum Streptophyta; class Magnoliopsida; order Asparagales; family Amaryllidaceae; genus Allium; species Allium fistulosum. Next base: position 862,200,830 of record CM060907.1, read on the forward strand.
AAATTGTTTTATATTGTGATGATTGGTTTGTTGAGTGGTATATGGATTCTGGTCAGTATAGTCCGTACAACTTTATCGATAGGGATCTCTAAACACTTGTATAGAACAATTCGGCACAATATTGTTTTAAATTGGGTAAATGAAATAATTTTACCTTGATTATATTTTATAAATAAAGGGAATAATTTTTCAAAAATTATTAAAGTGTATATGATTGATTGATTGGTTGTTAAAAAATGTAAATATATATATATATATATATATAAGTTGATAAAAGTTGTTTGAATAAGTTAAATAATACAACAATTGTAAAAGAATAAATTGTATAAGCAAATGAATTATAAAGGGTGAAGTTATAATTGATATGATTTACAATTGAGAAATAATCTTATATATAAATAGTGAAATTTTATAAGTAAAAGATTTGTAATGAGATTTATAAATCAAGGAAAATTTTTGAAAGAATTTAAAGCACTGAATTCACTATTGTTGCTGGGAAATAATAAGGGTGATGACTACAGCATCATCAGTATCATTTTTGGGTTTCTGTGTGATTGATTTGCTACCATAATAAATTGAAAATTGGAGTTTTGTTGTGATAAACAAATTTAAATTAAAATCCAAGTTGTAATTGGTAATTATAAGTGAAATGAGTTTTATACTTATAATATGATTTGGAAGTTGAATATATAAGTTGTATAACTTATAAAATGAGAAAACGTAAGCAAAATAAAATTTGATTTTGATTAAGTAATGAATTTGACTTTAAGGAAAAGTTAAATGAAATTGAATTTAAAATAAATTAGAAATGGGCTTAAGTTGTATAGTGAAAGCAAATGTAAGTGGAAATTTGAAATGGAATATAACTTAAGTAATGGTGAATGAATTTGATTTTGGGTATCAAAATTAATTAATGAAATGAAGTGATGAATGTGAACTTGAGTTATATAAATGAAATTCAATTTTATTTGTAAATTGAATTAGCAATTGAATTAAGAAATGGATTGGATGTTAATCAATCTAATGAAAATAAATTGAGATGGAATAATGAATGTAAATGATTAATTCATTTAAGCTAATTAAAAGTGGTAAACCAAAATTGAAAGTAAAGTAAATTGAATAATTTGGTTATGTTGGTTATGATTTGATTGTTATATGGTTGTTAATTGATTGGATGAAATTCATTAAGTGTTAATGAAGTTGAATTAATAAAATTGGAAGCTATATGATTGAATTCAAATTGAAAGTGATGTAAATTAGTGAATGTAAACTAATTGAATATGAATGAATGATTATGTTAGTAAAAATCCAATGTAAAAGAATCGAATATGATTTAAATTGAAAATCAATTCAATGAACATTAATGAGAAATGAATAAATATTAATGAGAATATTGATTTGTTGGATACTATAGGATGATAGTTGTTTGATAGTTGCATTTATTTCTTTTGGTGCATTGCTATATGTTGTATCGATATTATTTTCTATATACATGTTCTCATTTGTTTGATTGAGTGTTTAGTAGGTGCGGATGGCGTTTGCTTCGCATTTGGAGCTCACTTTCGCGCTATATTAGCCGTATACGCTCGCTAATAATATATATGGTACATATCTCGGATTAAATATCGTACTTTTACACTTTTTTTCCCTACGGGATGCCTCATCAGTTGATGAGATGTATATTTGTGATATATATACACTGTCATTTTTTTTCGGATCGAGCCGCACAAAGGAGGCTATGGCGAAATTTTCCGAAAATTTAAGGCGTTAGAATATTTTTGAAAAAATTGGAAAATTTTGAAAACTAAGTTTGGATTTGGAAACTTAGTAAGGATTTTGTAAGATGTTTAACTATTGAATTTTGGAAAGTTAAACACTTAAGGAATTTGTGAAATCTAATTTGAACGGTTTGTTTTGAGAAAGTTAATGGATTTTGTGAAATTTTCTTACTTGGTAATTTCAAGGACGAAATTCTTTTAAGGAGGGAAGTTTGTAACGACCCAGAATTTCTGTCAATTTAAATTTTATTTATTTAATTGATTTTAAATATTAATAAATGAATTTGTAAGTCGAATAATTTAAAATTCGAATATTGGATTTAATTTGGATAATTAAATCAATAATTTAATATTTGAAATTCCAGAAATAAATGGAATCTGGATTTAATGTGATTGAAAATGATTTATAAAGTTATATTAAATCATATTGAAGTTATAGTGATGTTATAGAACTTTTAAAATTGAATTTAAAGTAAAATTGTGAAAATTGAATATTTTAATCGCGAAAATAGCCAATTTTCAAACAGTCTCAGAATTGGACGAAACTTGTTCTATTGGATCCGTAATAGTTTGTTATTATTGGATTTCAATTTTTGTAGCAATCGGAGTTGTCGTTTGACCGTGGCAGCTCCAAACGCATCGAAATTATTTTAATATTAATTTAACGACTAAAAATAGTCATTTTTCAAAAAGTCTCAGATTTCGACGAAACCAGTTTCATCGGATCCGTAATGTGAAATTATTGTATGGTTTCAAATTTCGTGTCAATTGGATGTACCGTTTGTCTGGAGCAAGCCAAAACGCATCGAAATCGGTTTAATTTAAAATCGATCGTTTTTCTCCGTATCTCGCACAGATGTCCGACTTAGCTCCCGAAACACATTCCATTTTGTTCGGAATGTGGGGTAAACCTTAGAAACACAAGTCGGCATGCTTGATTTCGAGTTCGAAAATTTCCCGGATGAACAGTGTTTGGCAGTTTTCTATAAAAGCCCTCGATTTTGTTCATTTGCAAACAAACGACATTAGGGTTTCAGCTCAAACCCTGGCCGCCACTAATCTTTTTAATGGCCAGAAAATACTCAACTTCCTCCTCCATTATCTCTCCATCCATCAAACGATTCGCGAAATGATCAACATGAAAGTTGTAGAGCTAATCGAGCTCTAGAAGATCAACGGTGGAGATCGTCTGAAGCGGAGCCAATCAATGGCAAATGGGGCTTGAAGGCAGCAGCTCCTCTCATGTTTTTACAGCAGTAGGTGGGGCCGAGTGTGACGCCCCACCTCTATACCCACGCTAGCCAAGAACACTACGGTGTAGTGCTGTCAACTAGCACGGAGAATAAGGCTGTTGAGGAGCGACCATCTATGTAATTGCCTTGTGCGAGCACCGATATGTCAGATAATAAAACATTGCATTTCATTTTTCAGGAGGAATCCGACATACCGATACAAACTCAAAGCTACTACACAGTGGCTATAATAGTTTAGGACAATAGATATAAAAATAACACAGTTAACATAAATGCGGAATAAAGATGGAACGAAAAGTCCCATATATACAATAACTGATATCAGTTACAATACATTTGACACAATACAAATGATACAACTACAATTGTCGACTCAAGAAGTTATATATACAAGTACATTATCAACTAATATACATGAATACATTATCATCTTAAAACAGACACGCTGGCAACTACAACAAGACGAAGACCACTTCAAAAGATATAAAAAGTCTTCATAGCTCTAGCAGCAACCCAAAGCTAAAAATCTACAACCTGTAAATACTCGGTCTGACCCGAGTATTACATTCAAAAGAAAATAATACTCGGATCAGTCTAATTCAAAATCAGTTATTAGAGCATAGAAGCAATAATAATCAATCTCAATATAGATGACAGTCACAGAAATCTCGTATATCCAACTCTCGAAACGAGAATTGGATAACGGCAGATATAACACTAAACAGTGTTAATCCACAAAACAGAAACCCAAAGCAGTTTAAGCAATTGAAATGTCAATTTAAAAATATCAATGCTAATTGGCTGCAGTACACGCCAACGTGTACTGCCTTGCCAATACAGCCTACGAATTACGCAACAGGTCGATGAATTAAGGATAAAAGAGATATCGATTAAAATCTGTCAATTCGATGTGGCTGCAGTGCACACACGCGTGCACTGCCTCGCCACAACGGAATATAAAGTCACCACACGGGACAAGGGTAAAACTGCTACGAAAATGCAGCAGGTCAGCAAGTGCTCAAGGATGAACAGATGCAAGTGCAAATGACACATGGATATGCAGTGTATACCCAAGTACAACTAAAATAGAAACAGGTCAAGCATATATAGATATGCAGTGTCAAAGTGAACCAAGTCACAATGATCGCAAGGTCAAAAGAAATATAAGCAAACAGCCTATAAGATCGTACATGCCACTCAGTAAAGCTACAGCAGCAAACAGTTGCAAAGACAAGGGCAGAATGCAACTACAAAGAAGACAATGGCAACAGGTAGAAGATGATGCAGTGAAGCATGTACAAGGGCAGTACATATGAACATCATAGCAAGTGCAACAGGTAGAAGATGATGCAGTGAAGCCAATAGGGCAAATAATGAAGAAGTATATAGGTGCAGACACAACTATATGAACAGAGTAGTATGAAGGTGAGGGCACCATAGATATGGCACCACAGCACACACTATTTACAACAGAAAATGTTCAAATGTCTGTAAAATAAAATGCGAACCAAAGTTGCATTGAACAACATAAATACCCAAGTGGCTGTGTGATAAAAATGTGAACAAAAGTGGCAGTAAACAACAAAATGAAACTAGATAGGCTATAAGTCAAGTGCCATCATATAAGACAGCAAACACATGAATGTGCAAAAGTGAACATACATCTGTATACATACATGAATGTATGTATACAAATGGTCAAAAGTATCAGAAGGCAATTGGACAACTACAAATTCAAGTAGTAGCAATAATGCCATCTAGAATGTCACAGCAACAAGGCAAATGCATGTACAGATTCAACAAGGTAAGTACAAACTGGACAACAACAAAAGCTACCAAGCAGGCAACTCAAGTGATCAAGTCTGTCACCATGATACTGCTATGGACAGTGCAATCAAAAAGCACATATATGCAGCAACTAACTGGCATAAGAACAAGTGAAACAATGACAGTTCAAGTATGCAGAGAGCAAGATGAAGCACTGCAATACAAGTATACGCAGGCAAACAGAGACATAAACTACAGGAAATGAGTGTACAGGGTAATGTAAAGACTAGTGATGAACAAATCAGTGCATATGCATACAACTAAACAACCAAGACCAAAGAGGGGATCATATACAATGATGCATCTACAACTCAATGCGCATGACAATGCACACTCGAGCTTGAGACAGTACACTAATGGAACAAATGGAACTGACATTTAAGTGCAAGTCTCGAGTAGTGTGTGATGCTTAGTTAGCTATGCTACAGGTGGATGGTGCATACATATGAAGTCAAAGATCGAGACAAGCACACTCGACTGATGAGGGACACAAGTGACTTCAGGAAGAATGAAGCTCAATTTTCACTATAGCCTGGAATTACAACTTGCATTGGGTACAAGTAAAAAGTCACAACACTACTCCGTAAGGAGATGGATACCGATGATACTCTAATGCATATCTAATTGCTCGAATGACAAAAGTCGCAAAGGAAATAAATCAGTTGCAAGTTCCAAAGGTAATTCGAAACAACTCAAAATCATAAAGCAGCAGTAAAACGAGCAAGAGCAGAAATACCACTAGAGGCAGTAAAAACATAATGGCCTCAACAGCAAGTGTTAAACGAACTAGATCAACACCCAAAAATCAAATTGCAGAAGCATCAAACTGAAATGAATTAGATGTGAGATATTACTCACCTTGTTTGAAGCGGAGACGAACTCGAGAAGGAGTCGCAAGCACCAACATCACAAGGCAAGCAGGCATCAATCGACAGAACAACGAACACTCGAGGAGACAGCCGTGAGCAAGACGAAGAAGAAATCGATCGTGCCAGGAAAAATTCTCGAATAACCATCAACGCGATCGAAGTAGGAACGGCGCTTCGAAAAGCCCAAAAAAATCAGAGCGCAAGAGGAACGAAATCCCCAATTTTTCCACAAGCCCTAATTCAGTAGCTAACCCGCCATCATTTCTCTCAAAGAAGAATAAGAGAAGTAACGAGCTAAAGTAAAAAGGAGGAAGGGCCGGCTGGTCTAGATGATTATCACGGCAAAACAAAGGAAAAAGCATGGGCCAAAACAAGTTTCAAAGCCCAAACTATTTTATAAAAGAATTTCACAACTCTAAAAAAAAGGATTTAAATCGATTCGAATCTGCAATAGTACTTAACAATCGATTTCAATCGTCTAGAGACGAAATTTAATTGGTACGAAATACTGGGTTGTTACAGACTCCCCTCCTTAAAGAAATTGCGTCCTCGCAATCATAAGGAATAAATAGATAAAAGGGTAACAACCATAAGAGCATGGCAATGTCGGATGCATAAGCAAAGCAAAGGTCAACAGGAAGGTATTGAAATCAAGGAAGTGTCAGACATAGAATCAAAAAGGTTCGACTGTTTCAAGTCAAAAGGATCAACATCGTGGGGATCAAGGAATCAAAATCAGACGACTATCAAAAAGCAAGAATCAATCGAGTTCCAGCATTTAAAAGAAAAGAAATCAGAGCAGAAATCACGTACTGCACGAATTGAATGTAAGTAAATCAAATTACTCACCTGAATCGTCAGAGAAAAAGACGAAGCTCGATTCTCAAAATCGCAAATATTCAATCATCTAAAACGATAATCGAATTTTCACAAATATCTGATTATCAAAAACGATAATCAGAAACACAAATATTCGATTAATCAAATCGAAAAATATTTAATTATCTCAAACGATAATCAAATTTCACAAATATCTGATTATCAAAAACGATAATCAGAAACACAAATATTCGATTAATCAAATCGAAAAATATTTAATTATCTCAAACGATAATCAAATTTCACAAATATCTGATTATCAAAAACGATAAGCAGAAACACAAATATTCGATTAATCAAATCGAAAAATATTTAATTATCTCAAACGATAATCAAATTTCACAAATATCTGATTATCAAAAACGATAATCAGAAACACAAATATTCGATTAATCAAATCGAAAAATATTTAATTATCTCAAACGATAATCAAATTTCACAAATATCTGATTATCAAAAACGATAAGCAGAAACACAAATATTCGATTAATCAAATCGAAAAATATTTAATTATCTCAAACGATAATCAAATTTCACAAATATCTGATTATCAAAACGATAATCAGAAACACAAATATTCGATTAATCAAATCGAAAAATATTTAATTATCTCAAACGATAATCAAATTTCACAAATATCTGATTATCAAAAACGATAATCAGAAACACAAATATTTGATTAATCAAATCGAAAAATATTTAATTATCTCAAATGATAATCAAATTTCACAAATATCTGATTATCAAAAAACGATAATCAGAAACACAAATATTCGATTAATCAAATCGAAAAATATTTAATTATCTTAAACGATAATCAAATTTCACAAATATCTGATTATCAAAAACGATAATCAGAAGTCATAAATATTCGATTAATCAAATCGAAAAATATTTAATTATCTTAAACGATAATCAAATTTCACAAATATCTGATTATCAAAAACGATAATCAGAAGTCATAAATATTCGATTAATCAAATCGAAAAATATTTAATTATCTTAAACGATAATCAAATTTCACAAATATCTGATTATCAAAAACGATAATCAGAAGTCATAAATATTCAATTAACGAGTCCGGAATTAACCGAAGTAGTAAAAGTATGGTTTCATAGTCCGTACTTTTGCTAAATCGTTTAAATCTCTTTATCGTTTCCTTGAAAGTGCAGGATTGTGTGTTTTAAAAATAACATTTCACATTCTCAAACGGACAAGTCTGGAATTAAGCGAATCAGTAAAAGAAAGGGGTCATAGTCCTCGATTTTTCTGAAATGTTTAAATCGCTTCCTCGTTCTTTTGAAAATGTAAGCTGTAAAAATTTTGAAAACAATTTTAATTTATATTTTTGAAACAACTTAAAAAAATAAAGAATTTTGAAAACACGTGATTAAATTAGCAATATCAGTATTGCGGGAGAACCGCTTGTAAATCCATTTCAAAATTGACGGTTACTGAAGTTGACACGTCAAAATCTCATCAAAATAATTGGCATCGAAATATAATACCAAATGAATTTTCATTCATCAAAAATGTCACAAGAATCTTCTCAAAGATAGAAAGGGATATCATACCCTAAACTTGTATTCATAACAAGTCAATAACACATGAATTCACCAATACACAAAAATTGACAAAACTTGTCAATAGAAATCACGAAAATTGGTGAAGCACAAATTCTAGAAATCATCACAAGAAATCCAGAAAACACATGAAGGGGGGGGGGGAAGGCCTAGCATAAAAATGGGAGTATGAAAACTCCAAAACACCGGTATCACATGAACGAGACGCTATCTCTTGGTGGCTAACCAATAAAGTTTCACACAGGAATGGTCCGAAGACCGTAGGGCGCTACCCTACAACAAAGCGGGGTCTAGTCTCCCTCGCAGACAAAGAGACATCGCATAATCGCTAGTCTAAATCATAAAAAGAAAAGGGGAAAGGCCTATCACAAAAATGGGAGTATGAAAACTCACCGACCGGTATCACATGACGAGACGCTATCTCATGGAAGCCATCCATTAAATTTTCACACAGGAATGGCCCGAAGACCGTAGGGCGCTACCCTACAACAAAGCGGGGTCTAGTCTCCCTCGCAGACAAAGAGACATCGCACAGTTGCTAGTCTAAATCATAAAAATCACACAAAGAGTATCCAGACAACCCTCAAAGCCCAAGAGATATGTGTGAGACGAAATCACACCGATGAGGCCTAGTCTAACCGTGCAATATGTGTGAGACGAAATCACACACTGGTGTCTAGACAATCCTCAAAGCCCAAGAGATATGTGTGAGACGAAATCACACCGATGAGGTCCAGTCTAAATCATAAAAATGATCGTCATGATCATAAAGAAGTGTCAATCACACCAAGCTAGTAAATATATGAGTTTAGCTTCATGTCCCATAACCACTTGCTTAACTTAAATATTTACGAACAAGCTGTAAATCTTCACTAGGAAATTGTCACGAAAAGGGTTCAATCGAACAAGTCCAGGAGTTAACCGACGAAGTAAACGCAAGCGTTTCATACCACTTGTTTTACTAGGCCGTTTAATTCAATTTCTCATACGAGTGAAATAAAGGCTTGTATATATTAATAGATTGGAAAACGATTTAGGAAAAGAGCTTTGTAGTAAAATAATTTTTGAAATCGTTTGGAGAAAAGGATTTTAATATTTACTACTAGTATAGAAAACCTTTATATTTTTAAAGTGACAAATCACAAAAATGATTGTAGAAACAATCAATCACAAGAATTCACATACGAAGATGTGAATGGAATCCAAAGAAATCGATACTGAATCCATCAGAAAGTATGTTCACAAAAATCCCGAAGAAAATGTTATCAAAGTTGCTAATAAATGATAGCAACAAATCGGGGAAATGATCAAGAATCGATTAAATTAGGAAACCAACGGCAAACAAAATCAGAGTCTTAAAAAAAATCAAGAAATTAGCAATTTCTCAAAACAAAGTGACCGAAGTCAAATGGAATTCAAGATGAGGAAACCACAAAATATCGAGTTCAAACTCGCTGAGATTCAAACTAGATGTGAATGAGAAATCAAAATCACTCAATTTGCAACTGGTCCAGCTATTTTTCATCACAGTGTAACAGGTACACAATGACACTCATAGCATAGAACAAAAGTGGAACAAAGTCCAAAAGTCAAAATGGCTTTAATTTGCCAAATTAAAACAAGATCAACATCGGCTAAATCAATTCAAAGCCGAAAACACAAGAATAAGCGTTAGGAATTCATACCTAACAGTCAAAAATAATCATATGTAAAGATGAGAGATAAAACATCGACAAATAGTTGTAACACATGTTCCATCTAAGTTATGTTTTATAATTGTCCTAAACCCCAGGCTCTGATACCAAGCTGTGACGCCCCACCTCTATACCCACGCTAGCCAAGAACACTACGGTGTAGTGCTGTCAACTAGCACGGAGAATAAGGCTGTTGAGGAGCGACCATCTATGTAATTGCCTTGTGCGAGCACCGATATGTCAGATAATAAAACATTGCATTTCATTTTTCAGGAGGAATCCGACATACCGATACAAACTCAAAGCTACTACACAGTGGCTATAATAGTTTAGGACAATAGATATAAAAATAACACAGTTAACATAAATGCGGAATAAAGAACGAAAAGTCCCATATATACAATAACTGATATCAGTTACAATACATTTGACACAATACAAATGATACAACTACAATTGTCGACTCAAGAAGTTATATATACAAGTACATTATCAACTAATATACATGAATACATTATCATCTTAAAACAGACACGCTGGCAACTACAACAAGACGAAGACCACTTCAAAAGATATAAAAAGTCTTCATAGCTCTAGCAGCAACCCAAAGCTAAAAATCTACAACCTGTAAATACTCGGTCTGACCCGAGTATTACATTCAAAAGAAAATAATACTCGGATCAGTCTAATTCAAAATCAGTTATTAGAGCATAGAAGCAATAATAATCAATCTCAATATAGATGACAGTCACAGAAATCTCGTATATCCAACTCTCGAAACAAGAATTGGATAACGGCAGATATAACACTAAACAGTGTTAATCCACAAAACAGAAACCCAAAGCAGTTTAAGCAATTGAAATGTCAATTTAAAAATATCAATGCTAATTGGCTGCAGTACATGCCAACGTGTACTGCCTTGCCAATACAGCCTACGAATTACGCAACAGGTCGATGAATTAAGGATAAAAGAGATATCGATTAAAATCTGTCAATTCGATGTGGCTGCAGTGCACACACGCGTGCACTGCCTCGCCACAACGGAATATAAAGTCACCACACGGGACAAGGGTAAAACTGCTACGAAAATGCAGCAGGTCAGCAAGTGCTCAAGGATGAACAGATGCAAGTGCAAATGACACATGGATATGCAGTGTATACCCAAGTACAACTAAAATAGAAACAGGTCAAGCATATATAGATATGCAGTGTCAAAGTGAACCAAGTCACAATGATCGCAAGGTCAAAAGGAATATAAGCAAACAGCCTATAAGATCGTACATGCCACTCAGTAAAGCTACAGCAGCAAACAGTTGCAAAGACAAGGGCAGAATGCAACTACAAAGAAGACAATGGCAACAGGTAGAAGATGATGCAGTGAAGCATGTACAAGGGCAGTACATATGAACATCATAGCAAGTGCAACAGGTAGAAGATGATGCAGTGAAGCCAATAGGGCAAATAATGAAGAAGTATATAGGTGCAGACACAACTATATGAACAGAGTAGTATGAAGGTGAGGGCACCATAGATATGGCACCACAGCACACACTATTTACAACAGAAAATGTTCAAATGTTTGTAAAATAAAATGCGAACCAAAGTTGCATTGAACAACATAAATACCCAAGTGGCTGTGTGATAAAAATGTGAACAAAAGTGGCAGTAAACAACAAAATGAAACTAGATAGGCTATAAGTCAAGTGCCATCATATAAGACAGCAAACACATGAATGTGCAAAAGTGAACATACATCTGTATACATACATGAATGTATGTATACAAATGGTCAAAAGTATCAGAAGGCAATTGGACAACTACAAATTCAAGTAGTAGCAATAATGCCATCTAGAATGTCACAGCAACAAGGCAAATGCATGTACAGATTCAACAAGGTAAGTACAAACTGGACAACAACAAAAGCTACCAAGCAGGCAACTCAAGTGATCAAGTCTGTCACCATGATACTGCTATGGACAGTGCAATCAAAAAGCACATATATGCAGCAGCTAACTGGCATAAGAACAAGTGAAACAATGACAGTTCAAGTATGCAGAGAGCAAGATGAAGCACTGCAATACAAGTATACGCAGGCAAACAGAGACATAAACTACAGGAAATGAGTGTACAGGGTAATGTAAAGACTAGTGATGAACAAATCAGTGCATATGCATACAACTAAACAACCAAGACCAAAGAGGGGATCATATACAATGATGCATCTACAACTCAATGCGCATGACAATGCACACTCGAGCTTGAGACAGTACACTAATGGAACAAATGGAACTGACATTTAAGTGCAAGTCTCGAGTAGTGTGTGATGCTTAGTTAGCTATGCTACAGGTGGATGGTGCATACATATGAAGTCAAAGATCGAGACAAGCACACTCGACTGATGAGGGACACAAGTGACTTCAGGAAGAATGAAGCTCAATTTTCACTATAGCCTGGAATTACAACTTGCATTGGGTATAAGTAAAAAGTCACAACACTACTCCGTAAGGAGATGGATACCGATGATACTCTAATGCATATCTAATTGCTCGAATGACAAAAGTCGCAAAGGAAATAAATCAGTTGCAAGTTCCAAAGGTAATTCGAAACAACTCAAAATCATAAAGCAGCAGTAAAACGAGCAAGAGCAGAAATACCACTAGAGGCAGTAAAAACATAATGGCCTCAACAGCAAGTGTTAAACGAACTAGATCAACACCCAAAAATCAAATTGCAGAAGCATCAAACTGAAATGAATTAGATGTGAGATATTACTCACCTTGTTTGAAGCGGAGACGAACTCGAGAAGGAGTCGCAAGCACCAACATCACAAGGCAAGCAGGCATCAATCGACAGAACAACGAACACTCGAGGAGACAGCCGTGAGCAAGACGAAGAAGAAATCGATCGTGCCAGGCAAAATTCTCGAATAACCATCAACGCGATCGAAGTAGGAACGGCGCTTCGAAAAGCCCAAAAAAATCAGAGCGCAAGAGGAACGAAATCCCCAATTTTTCCACAAGCCCTAATTCAGTAGCTAACCCGCCATCATTTCTCTCAAAGAAGAATAAGAGAAGTAACGAGCTAAAGTAAAAAGGAGGAAGGGCCGGCTGGTCTAGATGATTATCACGGCAAAACAAAGGAAAAAGCATGGGCCAAAACAAGTTTCAAAGCCCAAACTATTTTATAAAAGAATTTCACAACTCTAAAAAAAAGGATTTAAATCGATTCGAATCTGCAATAGTACTTAACAATCGATTTCAATCGTCTAGAGACGAAATTTAATTGGTACGAAATACTGGGTTGTTACACCGAGCTTCACAAATCTCTGGCCAAGCGTAGAGGAGGCAATGAACTTTCCGATGGTGGTGGAGTGATGCAGTTTCGAGCTTTGTGGTAGCCGTAGTCTCAAACCCTAGTGGGCGGCTCATGGGTTCAAGGTTGTACGTGAACAACCTGGGAGCAAGAACGTGAGGGAAGAGAAGGAAAGGGGCACGGCCAAATCTGCAAAGGAGGAAATCAACGGCTCTGATTATTTTGGGTATAAAATTTAAAATAGAAATGTAAATTAATTCGTGTAATATTTAAAACGCGATATCTTCTTCATACGAGGTCCGTTTCAGACGAAATTTTTTGCGTTGGAATCATATTGACGAGCACTACGCAATGGAGCTAGTTCGGAGTCGATTGGAGTCAGTGAAAATTTTAGGTAAAATTAAACGTCCGTTTAATTTTATTCGAAATAAACGCCGAAACTGAATTGAAATCAAGGTGAGAACTTCTCACTCAATCGAAATTGTTCGATTTAAATTTTAAATAGTTAGATTTAAAATTGCTTGAATGTATGTTTGAATGATGATTGTTATATGTTGATTGAAATAGACATTATACGCCGTTATTAAGCGGAGGTTATTTATTAAAAACATATACCGCGTTAATTTCACATTGAAGTGGAATTGGTATTATTTATGTATAGCAATATATATATATATATATTGGAATATGTATATATTGGAGTTGATTTCCCGCATTGTATAGCGGATGAGACCCTATTGCGCCGCATAATAGCGGATAATATTTATTAAACCCATATACCGCGATATTCCGTACTGGAACGGAATTGGTATTGTGCTAACATCTTTGGATGCAGGGGACAGGTTGGAGGGATCCAACTAGATTCCTCAACTGTATTGATTTATTTACAGATATGGTTATATATTCTGTTATCATATTGATATATGATGTTTGGATGCTGTGATTGATTATTTGGTGCTGTTGCATCATCGGATCTATTTTTGAAGTTTAAAAATAATGATTTTTATTTTAAAAGAGGTTTTTAAAGTAATTTTTGAAAATATATGTTTTAGTAAATTTTTGAATTGATTTGTTTTAAATGAATAAATGTTAAAATTTTAATGTTATCAAGAATTGTGATTTTTGTGACATATGACCGAAAAGTGATTTTTGAAATAAATAGTTGATTAATTTATTAAATGATTTAAATTGGGATTTTTGAAGTATTATAAACAATTTATATAAAAGATTTCTAATATTAATATTTATAAATTAAAAATATAGGAATTGTGAAACAAGTTTTATTATGTGATAAAGTGAAGTATAAATGGATTTCACAAGTGGATAAAAATTTATAGATTTATAAATTGTGAAGTTATAAAATGAATAGACTTTGTAAAATAAAAGATTTATAAATAATTGACTTATAAATCAGATTTTGGTTATAAAGTTGAGTTATAAATTGAATTGATTTGTGAAAGGGATTTTTTAATTAAAGTTTTTGTAAATAAAAACAGAATTTATAAACGTTGTTTTATAAATTCGAAATCAATTGAATTTGATAAATTAAACATAGAAATTTATTAAAGAAGATATATTCGTGATTTTTGATAGCGAATTATAAATTTTGTGATATGTGTAGTAATGAAGAGTTCGGTTGGGAATTTTATCCACGATTTTGGACAATGGATAATCTTTTAAGTAAATTGTGTAGAAACGTTAAATTTGGATAACGAAGTATATTCACGATTTTGGATAGTGAATATATTATTAAATAAAATGGACATGTTTTGGGAAAGTGATATTTTAAATAGAAATGAAGCAATTGTTTTAAAAGATGTTTTAAAACGTGTTAAGTATCGAATACATAGATTTCAACATTCATTGTTGAAATAGACGTTTCGAGAAATAAGGAAATGGTGGACTATAACACTGTTGTTATAGTAAATGATTTCCAAAAGGAAATATTTTGTGTAGTATTGGGATTTATATATCTATCTAAATTTCGAATCCCTATACTAGTGATTTTGGGTCGTCGTAACGATGTTTTACGTAACATTCGTTTTGACTCAAACAAAAATTTGTGAAAGAGAATGATTTCCTTAAAGAATGAAATATATACTTAATTATGATTTAAGTATATCAAATATTTTCCAAGTGTTGAAAATAAATGATTTGTGAATTACTTATTTTTAAATAAGTATGGAAAGGCTTTTCCAATATGAAATGAACTATTTTGAGATTTATCTTCAAAGATAAATTGAAATGTGGAAATTGATTTGAAATTGTTTTCAAATGGTTGAAGTGTGGAAATAATATATCTGGTAAAGATATTTTGGAAAATAAATAATTTGGAAAATTATTTGGAATCTGATGATGTTGCGCATCTTTATTGATAGTTAATAACCGACTATCAATAATTACCTTGAATGGGTATTTGTTGTGAATTGGATGAATTTGAATGCCACACTTATTTTTGAATAAGCGCTCACTATTCGGGTTAGCCGGGAAAGGACTATGGGGTCGTATAACCCATTCCGAATATGTGATACGTCGTTATGAATCGCATTTGATGACCTGTGTTGAAGACCAGATATTTTTGAAAGCGAAAGGATTACCGTCGAGTTACTCTACATCGGTTGATCTCCGATATAGAGGTTTTATCACCCTTAGTGACGGGAAGTCCGGACGTGATTAGAAAATTATCCGGATGTGCAAGGGCTTCGTGAGAAGTGCCTTCGGTTCTGTTCGATCCCGGAATAGACTTGTATGGTTGTGTGCCTGACGTTACAAATTGAGATATAAAGCTGATTTCTTTCAAATACATTTCTATTGGTGGCGGAGAATTTATTCTCTTTGCTTAACACCCTTCTCTGAGACGTATGAGCTCAGAGGTTATGTAGTTGGAATTTATCAGCAATATACTCCCAATTTGGTAATGTGGCATGCTGAGTGTTGCTGTGAAATGATCGTTGTTTGATCATTTGCGATATGATCATTTGTTTGATCATTTATCTTTGTGATCATTACTTTGATCATTTGTTTGACCCGAAGCATGGCTTTGTGACAAAGCATAGCTTTGTGGACGAGACTTCGTCGGACCTCACACCCCGAAATGGTCAAAACATGAAGGATGCAGCAAGGTTCTAGGGAGTAGCGCCCCTTAGTGTATGTCATTCCTTTTGGATAGAGGTGGTATCATGGTATGAAGCCCAGATACTTAACCTATGTTTTTACTGCATTATTATTCTTATGTGGTTGTTGGAAATCGAGGATCCTTGGGAAGATCGGTTACGATCGGGGGATGACATATGCGTGTCAGTAGTTACCTATTTTTGCAGAGGTAACCCGGCCTTGTGTTGGCAGAGATCCGGTTAGGTTCTCGGGTCGTCTTTCCAGAGGCGTACCTATGTGGCAATGGGAAGTTCCTTGGCTTGACCATTTGTTGGAAATCCAAAGAAACAATACGTGACTTGTACGGTTTTAGTTGTATTACCTGTGATGGAATGTGGCGGTAACCTGCTATTGAACATGGTAGCTATAGTAGGCATAAGTGCGGAATGCCTATGCTGGCTAAGATTTATATTATACTTTCGAAATGTTTTCTACACTATGCACTAATAATAATATCAAAAAGGATTTGATTTTTGCGTAGTAAGCATCTTTGACTATCATAAGGAGAAATCTCCTCCGATTCTGCGTTTGCATTGTGTGTGTGTGCGGGAGGCCTTATGGTAGTCTCATTTTCCAAAAGCATTGCGAAATTGACTTTAAAATCTTCCTGTTGTTTGTTTTTAAAGATAAACTGTTTTAAGTTCTCACACCAGTCACCATGACTGACCTGGAGTTTATTGTTTCCTTCCTAAACTCTGGGTGCCCACCAATTTCCACACGGGCAGTCTAGAGTCGGTTATCAGGTCATTCTGGATTCGGGATGCTGTGGAGCTTAGTGGCGAGCTGGATGGCGAGACGTATCACCTATACTATGTATTATTCCGCTGTGTATTCTGTATGAGGACAAGTTTATATAACTGTCCATTGATGTATTGTTGTTGTAAACTCTGATGATGATGTAATATGTAAAATGATATAGTTCTTTGTTTTAAAGATTATTCATTTATCTATTATATGTTGTTCCGCTGCGAATGTGAGATTTTGATATTGTTTCTGTTTCTGATGTTGTTCTGTTGTTCTTCTTTCTTTTTCTTCTATATTTTCTCCTACCTCTTCTTTTAAACCCTAAGAATTCGGTTTTCCGGCATTCGGTTGCTCGGCGGTTGATACAATGGACGTATCGATGTCGATTTTCGAAAGTCGAAGAATCGGGTCCTTACAACCAAGTTGGGTTTTCTTCTTTTATTAGCTAATAGTAATTGATTTCAAATGTTTATTTCTCAATTTCAATGGAAAACTGCAGCTATTTGAAGATGAATCGATCTTTTTTATACTAAATATGGATTGTTGTTGATTTTTTATGGATTGTTAGAGTTGTATTAATATTTGAATTCACTAATGATAATGAAATGATTGCATTTTAATGTTTGAAGTTTTTATGCAAATATTCATAATATGTGCATAAATACTGCAAATATAAAAAAATTTGCAGTTTTTCTGCAATTATTCTCAATATTTGCAGAAAAATCTATAGATATTGAGAATACTTGCATAAAATATTGCAAATACTATCAATATTTGCAATCAAACATCTAATTATACAAACAAAAATGTAAGAGTTTTTCAGCAAATATTTGCTCATTTTTATTCAAAGATTTCGAAAACTTGTAGTTATTGTTGCAATTATTCTTAATAATTGCAGAAAACTCTACAAATGTTGATAAGTTTTGCTCCAAATACAGCAAATATTATCAAGTGTAATAATATATGTTGGAGTTGCAAGAGTTTTTTGAATTTAAATAATTGCAAACATAAATTGAAGAATATAAATGATTTTAAGTGAGTAAGCTAATAAGTAAGCAATTATTCTGAATAATTGCAGACATACATTGAAATGAATTTATTTGAATAATGCTGATATGTAAACGATTATTTAGCATAATTGCAGACATACATGCAATTATTCAGAATAGTTGCATACATCTCTGCAATAATTATGAATAACTGCAGAGAAAGATGTATATAATATTCTTTATTAATACTAGTATAAACTGCACGTACGTGCATCTAGTAGCTAGAGATATTTACCTTTTATTTAACTAAAAAAAATAAGTGGATGGATATATGTTGTAAGTGCAAATATTTTGATAATTGCAATACCTTTATTTCTAGTTGTATTGGTGGTGGTATTGGTGGTAAATTTATAGTATAATTCTGTTGATGGGCAGTCGGGAAGGGGTGGTGGTGGAAGTTGTATACCGATGGTAGGATTCCGTTGGTGGATGGGGGTGTTTTTGGAATTTCAAAAGGATACCGTGAAAATCTTATTTATTGAATTCTCTTTATTAGTAGTAGAGATAAAATGATTTTTATATTATGTACTAGTTATAAATGCTTTTTTTATTTTAGTTGAATACTTGCTGATAAGTAAGGAACTATTCAAAATAATTACAGACGTACATGTAGTTATTTATAATAGTTGCATACATCTCTACAATTATTATGAATAATTCAAAGGAAGATGAATATAAATGATTTTAAGTGAATAATTGCTAATAGATAAGCAATTATTCTGAGTAATTGCAGACATTGAAAAGAATTTATTTGAATAATTGCTGAGAAGTGAGCAATTATTCGGCATGATGCTTTATTTTGTTATTTACAGTTATCAATGTCTTTTTTTGGATTGAAATGATTTTATATGAATAATTGCCAATAAGAATGCAATTAATCAGAATAATTGCAGAAATAAATGCAATCATTGAGCATAATTGTTGATAACTATGCAATTATTATAAATAATTACAGAGAAAGATGAATTTTTCATAATTGAACTAAAATGCTTTATTATGTTTTTTACAGTTATATATGCCTTTTTTGAATTGAAATGATTTTATATGAATAGTTGCTTATGAGTAATGTAACACCCCACCTCTATGCTCATAATAACAAAGAGTATTAAAAGAAATACTGTCTATTATTACGGAGAATAATGCTGGATAGGAGCGGCCATCCGTAGTTGGCCTTATGCTAATATTGGTTACCTCGATAGGAGTGGTATATACTTTTCATTTTTCATCTTATTTATTTACTCCCATCGACATACCCAATTATCAGTATAAAACAAACTACGATGGTTCATAATAGTTTAGGACATTAGATATAATAATAACACAGAGAATATAAATGTGGAACACAGATAAAACAAAAGTCTCATATATATATATATATATATAACTGATGTCAGTTACAATATAGTTGACACAATACATATGATACAACTACAACTGTCGACTCAAGAAGTTATATATACAAGTACATTATCGACTAATATACATGAATACATATCATCTTAAAACAGACACACTGACTACTTCACAAGACGAAGACCACTTCAAATGATATAAAAAGTCTTCATAGCTCAACAGCAACTCAAAGCAGGAAATCTACAACCTGAAATAACTCGGGTCTGACCCGAGTATTAAATTCAAAAGAAAATAATACATGGGTCAGTCTAATTCAAACTCAGTTATTAATGCACGGAAGCAATAATAATCAAATATCAAATAGACGACAGTCACAGAAATCTCGTATATCCAACTCTTCGATAAGAGAGTCGGATAACGGCAGATATAACACTAACAGTGTTAAGCAACAAATCAACAGATTCCAATCATCAACAAAGATGAGTGAAAAGAATATCAATGAAGATATTTAGAAATCATCAGAATTGCCTAATTGACAATTAACAACAAAAATCCAATTATTAAATAAATAATCAGAAACTCATAATCTAATTATCAATAGATAATTAGACACAACAAAATGATCAATCGAAATGAATTAAATAAAATTTCCAAATATTGAATTGAACACAAAACAATTCAACCAATTGAAATATCAGTTAAAACGTTATATACAAAAGCTTAATAAAACAGAAACAGATGACATCAAATCAAATTAAATCCCGGTGTGGCTACAATACATGCACGCGTGTACTGCCTCGCCACTACCGCGCGTCGAAACTGCAATGGTCAAAATAAATGAACCAAAACAACCGGTACTAACTCAAATCAAAATGACGAATTACATACGAATGCACAACAAAAGTTTACATCGGAGTACAAGGTCAAACCCGAAATACGGGTTCAACTCAAGTGAAATTTCAAAATCAACCTGAATGGATGCAAAGAGCAGTGATGCAAGCAATAACCAGATCAAAGAGCAAAAGTAACCTGAATCAAATGCCATCAGATCAGAGACCAAGTTCATGTGCACAGTGCAGACAAATGCACAATTCAAATGAATACTACAACAACCAAAGCCAAGACTACCAGTACAAGGCACAGTGCACCACTAACCATGAAGCAAAACCCAGTTCAGATAAATTCAAGAATTATAACATGCAGTGATGATAATGCAGACCTGAGTGAAACATCTCAAGATCACAATATCACAATATAATGCAATCATCATGAAGCACTTGCAACAGAGATTCAGGCAAGTGTCCAGACATCAACATGAATGCAATAACAAATTCAGTGAAGCCTAAGTATACAATATGACAATGCAAACATGAAGTGAATGCAACTATAGTGATCCAATAGACTGCAAGAAGTATGTAACTCGAAGTGAAGATTGCAGCAAAATCCAGTGTCAACATGAACAGAGACCAGTAGTGAAGCAACCAAGTGCATGAAGGCCAATAGACTACATGAAAATATCATAGGTGAAGACTACAAGGTGATGTCAGAAAACATACAACAGTGAAGCTATCACAATGAAACCATGATCAAGTGAACACATGTACATCAATCCAGAAATCAAGAACCAAGCATGTATAGGCAGTATGCATGTGAAACCATACTACATGAATGTACAGAGGCTACAAGTCAGAGAAACAAGTTCAAGTGACTAATGCACAAAAGACATAGCAATGAACTCAAGTCACAAGTGATACCAGACTACCCAAAAGCTACAGTTCAAATGACCAGATCAAAACAGTGATCATCACCAAACAATAGTCAGATAAGATCAAAGTAAAGTGATGACAGAAAGCATGTCAAAGTCAGGTGATGTTAAATGATCAAGTCGAAACAGTTTCAAAGTAATGATATACAGACAAGTTTAAAATGATCGAAGTCGTGAGTCGAACAAATCAAAACAAGATATTCACGGAGCAGTAAATTCAAAGCCGCGGTCATCACGAAAACAAGTCGTGAGTCGAACAAATCAAAACAAGAAATTCACAGAGCAGTAAATTCAAAGCCGTGGTCATCACGAAAACAAGAAAAACCGTGTTAATCAAGCTACCAGAAAATATATACGATTATTGAACAAGTCAAGAAATTATTCAAAACTTGAGTTAGATGTGAGTAAATAAATTTACTCACCTAGTCGAAGAACACGAGTCATCATCTACCAAAAGTCGGCATCGCGAGGTTGATCGGAGAAAATGAGCGAAGCTCGACCCAACGCCGACGCATCACATCGACGAGCAACCGATAGAGCAATTGATTGCGCGAAGCCCTAAATTGCCAGGACGAGACCGCCATTGTTTCGTTCGTATGTTTTTGATTAGGGTTTGAGTGAAAAATGGTAAAAGGGGGATCGGTTATCACACGAGATAGCACGGTACAAAAGAAAACCCCATGGGCCAATAAAATTTCTAAAGCCCACAATATTTAACAATTTTATCAAAAGAATTTCCACTCGATATAGAAACTCCAATCACCATTTTATAAAAGAATTTACAACAGATAAAAACACTTAACAATTTTTATAAACGAATTTCAACTCGAATGAAATTCTAATTGTAATTGTCTAACAAATGACGTAACAAATTAAATCGTCATTTGACGAAAATCAACTGTTATGAAACCCTGGGTTATTACAGACTCCCCTCCTTATAAAAATTGCGTCCCCGCAATTTTCATAATTAAAGGCGTCAATAACAATTATTTTTCTAACATAAATTGGTTAAGCTAGAAAAATAAGGTCAAGAACACAAACACCAAGAAATCTTTTAATCTCATAAAGGAAATTCGCAAATTCTCAACAAAGTCTAATTACCAATAGATAACCAGAAAACAGCAAAGCTGAATAAATGCAAACATCAGCAATATTCAATTACCAATAAATAATTAGAATACAGAAATCACAAAACAGCAATATCTAATTATCAATACGATAATTAGAAAACAACAAAATCTAATTATCAACAAAGATAATTATGAAACACAAACCACAAATCGCAAACTGCAAATATCTAGTTATCCAACAATTAACTAGAAAACACAAATTCCAAAATCAACAAACTCTAACTATTAACAGAAATAGATAGAAAACAGCGATTCAATAAAATCAGCATATTCTAGAATCAATTGGAGACTAGAAAACCTCATATCAATAAAATTGGCAAACATCCAATTATCAAAACGATAGTCAGAAAACAAATCAACAAATATTTAATTATTACAAACGGTAATCAAATTTCAAATCAATAAATATTCGATTATCAAAAACGATAATCAAATTTCAAATTAACAAATATTCGATTATCAAAAACGATAATCAAATCTCAAATCAACAAGTATTCGATTATCAAAAGCGATAATCAAATTTCAAATCAGCAAATATTTAATTATCAAAAGCGATAATTAAATCTCAAATCAGCAAATATTTAATTATCAAAAGCGATAATTAAATCTCAAATCAGCAAATATTTAATTATCAAAAGCGATAATTAAATCTCAAATCAGCAAATATTTAATTATCAAAAGCGATAATTAAATCTCAAATCAGCAAATATTTAATTATCAAAAGCGATAATTAAATCTCAAATCAGTAAATATTTAATTATCAAAAGCGATAATTAAATCTCAAATCAGCAAATATTTAATTATCAAAAGCGATAATTAAATCTCTAATCAGCAAATATTTAATTATCAAAAGCGATAATTAAAAGCAACAAATATCCGATTATCAAAAACGATAATCAAAACTCATATCAACAAATATCTAATTATCACAAGCGATAATTAGAAACAACAAATATCCGATTATCAAAAACGATAATCAGAACTCATATCAACAAATATCTAATTATCACAAGCGATAATTAGAAACAACAAATATCCGATTATCAAAAATGATAATCAGAACTCATATCAACAAATATCTAATTATCACAAGCGATAATTAGAAACAACAAATATCCGATTATCAAAAACGATAATCAGAACTCATATCAACAAATATCTAATTATCACAAGCGATAATTAGAAACAACAAATATCCGATTATCAAAAACGATAATCAGAACTCATATCAACAAATATCCAATTATCACAAGCGATAATTAGAAACAACAAATATCCGATTATCAAAAACGATAATCAGAACTCATATCAACAAATATCCAATTATCATAAGCGATAATTAGAAACAACAAATATCTGATTATCAAAAACGATAATCAGAACTCATATCAACAAATATCCAATTACCACAAGCGATAATTAGAAACAACAAATATCCGATTATCAAAAACGATAATCAGAACTCATATCAACAAATATCTAATTACCACAAGCGATAATTAGAAACAACAAATATCCGATTATCAAAAACGATAATCAGAACTCATATCAACAAATATCTAATTATCACAAGCGATAATTAGAAACAACAAATATCCGATTATCAAAAACGATAATCAGAACTCATATCAACAAATATCCAATTACCACAAGCAATAATTAGAAACAACAAATATCCGATTATCAAAAACGATAATCAGATCTCATATCAACAAATATCTAATTATCAAAGCAATAATTAGAAACAACAAATATCCGATTATCAAAAACGATAATCAGAACTCATATCAACAAATATCTAATTATCACAAGCGATAATTAGAAACAACAAATATCCGATTATCAAAAACGATAATCAGAACTCATATCAACAAATATCCAATTATCACAAGCGATAATTAGAAACAACAAATATCCGATTATCAAAAACGATAATCAAAACTCATATCAACAAATATCTAATTATCACAAGCAATAATTAGAAACAACAAATATCCGATTATCAAAAACGATAATCAGAACTCATATCAACAAATATCCAATTACCTGCAGATAATTGGAAACAACAAATATCTAGAAATCAATTAAGAAGACTAGAAAATCAACATAAAAGCTTGGATCGATCCCATCAGATGGCGAGTTTTTAATTCGCCGCACGTGCATCAACAAATGGCCGAAGCCTACCAAGTACTCAACATAATTTTGGCGCCCATCAGATTGACCCGAAGGTCCGCAGAGTGACCCGAAGGTCTAGTACTGGTATTTGACCCAAAGGTCCATCAGAGTGGCCCGAAAGCCCAACAAATGACCCGAAGGTCCAATAAATGACCCGAAGGTCCTCATAGTGGCTCGAAAGCACACGAAATCATCAAATATTTCAATTAACGAGTCCGGAATTAACCGAAATAGCAAACGCACATGTCCCATACCACGTGTTTTACTAAATTTTTTGATTCACTTCATCGTTTCCTTGAAAGTGCAAAATTGTGTATTTTGTAAAAATACACTTTACATTCTCAAATGGACAAGTCCGGAATTAAGCGAATCAGTAAAAGAAAGGGGTCATAGTCCTCGATTTTGCTGAAACGTTTAAATCGCTTCCTCATTCTTTTGAAAGCGCAAACTGTAAAATTTCTGAAAACAATTTTATTTATTTTGTAAAAATAACAATTCACATTTTCAACTGGACAGGTCCGGAGTTAAGCGAAACAGTAAAAGAAAGGGGTCATAATCCTCGATTTTGCTGAATCGTTTAAGTCGCTTCCTCATTCTTTTGAAAACGCAAACTGTTAAAAATTTATAAAAAAATTTCATTTTAAAACGATTTTCCAATCACGTGATTAAAGCAACAACATCAGTAGCAATTTCGAAAAGAAAATTGCACTTCTCAAAACATCATAAAACGAATCTCAAAATCAGCATTGCGGAATACCCGCTTGAAAATCCATTTTTAAAATTTTGACTGTTACTGAAGTCAAAGCGATGGTAATTTTAAAACGTCAAAAATCTCATCAAAATAATTCACATCAAAATAATTCACATCAAAATGTGACATCAGTGAATTTTCATTCATTAAAATTGTCAATAAAACACCGTGCTTTAAAAATATAACATTGGTGTAAAAATCCAGTTATAAAAATAACGGCAACAAAATACGTTTCATAACCAAGCATCGGTTCAACGTAAAATTAATGCAGTAACGTGCAATTTATATTTGCACGCACATTACAATATAAACAAAGAAATCATTCGAATATATCTTCAATGAAGACAATTGAAAACAGAAAAATCTAATCAATAGATGATTAGTACAAAAGAAAGCCAGCGGAAATTTCAACAAAAATCACATAATTGTAATTTCTTCGAATCCTCAATTCGGATTCGAAATTCTCAAAGAAACAAAATAATTACAGCTATGTAAACAACCAATGGAATTTATTTCAATTTCATATTTCAATTTTTTTAAATCAAACAGATTATCAGTTGTACTCAACGAAGACAATTTCACTGTTTCCGCTGCGCACTCTGATTAACAGAACACAATTTAATCAATCAATAAAATACGGTTTCACTTTTATTTTTAAATAAAGATATTTAAAAATTCATCAAAATTTCAAAACTTTAGTTTTGACTCAAAGCACAAATAAAACATCGACTAATAGTTGTAACACATGTTCCATCCAAGTTATGTTTTATATTATGTCCATAAACCCCAAGCTTTGATACCAACTGTAACGCCCCACCTCTATGCTCATAATAACAAAGAGTATTAAAAGAAATACTGTCTATTATTACGAAGAATAAGGCTAGATAGGAGCGGCCATCCGTAGTTGGCCTTATGCTAATATTGGTTACCTCGATAGGAGTGGTATATACTTTTCATTTTTCATCTTATTTATTTACTCCCATCGACATACCCAATTATCAGTATAAAACAAACTACGATGGTTCATAATAGTTTAGGACATTATATATAATAATAACACAGAGAATATAAATGCGGAACACAGATAAAACAAAAGTCTCATATATATATAACTGATGTCAATTACAATATAGTTGACACAATACATATGATACAACTACAACTGTCGACTCAAGAAGTTATATATACAAGTACATTATCGACTAATATACATGAATACATATCATCTTAAAACAGACACACTGACTACTTCACAAGACGAAGACCACTTCAAATGATATAAAAAGTCTTCATAGCTCAACAGCAACTCAAAGCAGGAAATCTACAACCTGAAATAACTCGGGTCTGACCCGAGTATTAAATTCAAAAGAAAATAATACATGGGTCAGTCTAATTCAAACTCAGTTATTAATGCACGGAAGCAATAATAATAAAATATCAAATAGACGACAGTCACAGAAATCTCGTATATCCAACTCTTCGATAAGAGAGTCGGATAACGGCAGATATAACACTAACAGTGTTAAATAACAAATCAGCAGATTCCAATCATCAACAAAGATGAGTGAAAAGAATATCAATGAAGATAATTAGAAATCATCAGAATTGCCTAATTGACAATTAACAACAAAAATCTAATTATTAAATAAATAATCAGAAACTCATAATCTAATTATCAATAGATAATTAGACACAACAAAATGATCAATCGAAATGAATCAAATAAAATTTCCAAATATTGGATTGAACACAAAACAATTCAACCAATTGAAATATCAGTTAAAACGTTATATACAAAAGCTTAATAAAACAGAAACAGATGACATCAAATCAAATTAAATCCCGGTGTGGCTGCAGTACACGCATGCGTGTACTGCCTCGCCACTACCGCGCGTCGAAACTGCAATGGTCAAAATAAATGAACCAAAACAACCGGTACTAACTCAAATCAAAATGACGAATTACATACGAATGCACAACAAAAGTTTACATCGGAGTACAAGGTCAAACTCTAAATACGGGTTCAACTCAAGTGAAATTTCAAAATCAACCTGAATGGATGCAAAGAGCAGTGATGCAAGCAATAACCAGATCAAAGAGCAAAAGTAACCTGAATCAAATGCCATCAGATCAGAGACCAAGTTCATGTGCACAGTGCAGACAAATGCACAATTCAAATGAATACTACAACAACCAAGCCAAGACTACTAGTACAAGGCACAGTGCACCACTAACCATGAAGCAAAACCCAGTTCAGATAAATTCAAGAATTATAACATGCAGTGATGATAATGCAGACCTAAGTGAAACATCTCAAGATCACAATATCACAATATAATGCAATCATCATGAAGCACTTGCAACAGAGATTCAGGCAAGTGTCCAGACATCAACATGAATGCAATAACAAATTCAGTGAAACCCAAGTATACAATATGACAATGCAAACATGAAGTGAATGCAACTACAGTGATCCAATAGGCTGCAAGAAGTATGTAACTCGAAGTGAAGATTGAAGCAAAATCCAGTGTCAACATGAACAGAGACCAGTAGTGAAGCAACCAAGTGCATGAAGACCAACAGACAACATGAAAATATCATAGGTGAAGACTACAAGGTGATGTCAGAAAACATACAATAGTGAAGCTATCACAATGAAACCATGATCAAGTGAGCACATGTACATCAATCCAGAAATCAAGAACCAAGCATGTATAGGCAGTATGCATGTGAAACCATACTACATGAATGTACAGAGGCTACAAGTCAGAGAAACAAGTTCAAGTGACTAATGCACAAAAGACATAGCAATGAACTCAAGTCACAGGTGATACCAGACTACCCAAAAGCTACAGTTCAAATGACCAGATCAAAACAGTGATCATTACCAAACAATAGTCAGATAAGATCAAAGTAAAGTGATGACAGAAAGCATGTCAAAGTCAGGTGATGTTAAATTATCAAGTCGAAACAGTTTCAAAGTAATGATATACAGACAAGTTTAAAATGATCGAAGTCGTGAGTCGAACAAATCAAAATAAGATATTCACGGAGCAGTAAATTCAAAGCCGCGGTCATCACGAAAACAAGTCGTGAGTCGAACAAATCAAAACAAGAAATTCACAGAGCAGTAAATTCAAAGCCGTGGTCATCACGAAAACAAGAAAAACCGTGTTAATCAAGCTACTAGAAAATATATACGATTATTGAACAAGTCAAGAAATTATTCAAAACTTGAGTTAGATGTGAGTAAATAAATTTACTCACCTAGTCGAAGAACACGAGTCATCATCTACCAAAAGTCGGCATCGCGAGGTTGATCGGAGAAAATGAGCGAAGCTCGACCCAGTGCCGAAGCATCACAGCGACGAGCAACCGATCGAGCAATTGATTGCGCGAAGCCCTAAATCGCCAGGACGAGACCGCCATTGTTTCGTTCGTATGTTTTTTATTAGGGTTTGAGTGAAAAATGGTAAAAGGGGGATCGGTTATCACACGAGATAGCACGGTACAAAAGAAAACCCCATGGGCCAATAAAATTTCTAAAGCCCATAATATTTAACAATTTTATCAAAAGAATTTCCACTCGATATAGAAACTCCAATCACCATTTTATAAAAGAATTTACAACGGATAAAAACACTTACCAATTTTTATAAACGAATTTCAACTCGAATGA
This sequence comes from Allium fistulosum, assembly GCA_030737815.1. Lineage (NCBI taxonomy): Eukaryota > Viridiplantae > Streptophyta > Magnoliopsida > Asparagales > Amaryllidaceae > Allium > Allium fistulosum. The sequence continues at coordinate 862,229,824 of CM060907.1, forward strand.
AATTCTAATTGTAATTGTCTAACAAATGACGTAACAAATTAAATCATCATTTGACGAAAATCAATTGTTATGAAACCCCGGGTTGTTACAAGTAAGCAATTAATCAAAATAATTGCAGATATTTATGCAATTATTATAAATAATTGCAGAGAATGATGAATTTAATCTTCATAATTGAACTAAAATGCTTTATTCTGTTATTTATAGTCATAAATGCCTTTTTTGGATTGAAATGATTTTATATGAATAGTTTCTGATGAGTAAGCAATTAATCATAATAATTGCAGACATACATGCAATTAGCGAGAATAATTGCAATTTAATCTTCATAATTGAAATGATTGAATTGCATATAAATCTGGGATTCTTTTTCAACTTTTGATGGACTTAAATCTAGTCGTAAGCGATGAAACACAATATGTTGTTTAACAATTTTGCTAAGGAATGATTCTTTTTCTTATATATATATATATATATATTGTTTTTGCTATTTGATTTATTTATTCGAAATTGCTGTTTGAATTGAAATTAAAATACTGAAATTGAATTTGTTTATACTTATTTAAGTTGATTTGTTAGAAATAAGATTGTCGATTTGATGAACATGAATTTGTCATTGATTTGCTGTAAAAGTCGATGAAGGTTAGGAAGAAAACAATGCGGGAATCAATCTATTGTGGCTTAGGGTAGTTTGGGAAGAAAATCGTGCGGACTGAAAAACAGGGATATAATTTATATCTTTTTTGGAGAGGATGTTTTGTCTATTTTGAAACTTAACAGAGACGTGAGCCAAACATTCGCTATAAATTATCTTGACAAAAGATATATACATGTATACTACTACTTCACTATTCATAAATAAGTATTAAAAATACATTTAAACTTCAAAATAATTTTAAAATACTGCAAAATATGTTAGAAATATCCCTAGAAAGGTTATGGTAAAATACCAAATTTAAATATCATTTTTGCAACCAGTTTTCACCACTTAAACTAATGATTTAAGACTTGAATTTACACTTAGATTATTTAACCATGAAAAGAAACTCCTAAGGATATCTCTTAATTTATTTACAAAAACTCCCGAAATAAGATATATTTCGTGTTTTATTTATAACCACCTTTTTACTCTAAATTTGGCTACTTTGTTTGACCGGTTCTAAAATCTTTTAAACTTTGATTCTTTTTTCCTAGTAATAAATACACATGTATAATCATTAAAAATTCCAAGAAACTCCTAAGAATGTCTTTCAAATTAATTACAAAATTTTTCAAAAACAGGACATCTCAAAGTGCTTATACAACGGCCTTCTTCTCGCTATACCGTTTTGCAATTTTGTTTCACAATTTAATAAATCAATTAAACTTCTATATTTTTCCAGTAATAAGTACACTGGTATTGCTTATTAAAAAAGAAAAGAAGCCCCTACGATGTATTTTAAAGTTGACTTTAAAAAAGCAAATAAACTCAAATTGCATCCATAGCGACCATTTCACTTCTAACTTTCACAAATTTTATTCAAAATTCCTATAAATTTCCAAATCAATTCTTCGCTGCTCCATACACCGAAATATGTGCAGAGAACAACCAAAACAATACCTAGTTAGGATAATAAATTTTCCATTTACAAAATCTAAAGTTAAAGATATCAAAGTGCACTTATAGCGACTATGGCTATACAAACATTTTCAAAACACATTTCAATTCACCACACAAGCCAACAAGCCAACCAAACATGTAAACACAAAGTCTATGCAACGACCTAGAATTTTCGATCCTGAAAATTCCAGATAGTTAGGAAAAAGAAGAAAAGAGATAGAAGAAGAAACAAAAAAAAACAAGTCATAGAATCTCACATTCGCAGTGGATCAAAATATAATATCATATAATACCATTTATACAAGAAGCTGTATCAGTTAAATTACACTTTAATACATCAGAGTTACAACATATACACAATCACTGGACATATATAATCAACATGTCCAAATATACAACAATATATCATAGCGGAAAACACTCCATACGTTCCTGCCATCCAGCTCGTCTCCTGAGCTCCAGAACGTCCTTACTTGAAATCTGTAATACTCGGTCTGACACGAGCATTACCAAAAAGTAACACCCGGGTCAGGCTGGAAACCAGCGTGAGTAAACCCATCTAACATGGAATACAACAGCATAAAACTTATATAAAACCCGGGGTAACTCGTCTCAATTTACAAATTCACAATTTGTTATAGACATCACTTATTCCACATATCAATTTCTAAGTACCAAAACTTAGATTAAATGGCCCAATTCACTTAAATCATTCCATTCAAGTGTATTGATTTCATATATCAATCTATAAAGAATCGAAGTGGTTTCGGGTATTAACTAATACTTGACTCTGGTCTCTTCGAGTCCAATGTCATCTTAACCCAAGTTATTCAAGTGAAATACAATTCAAACTTTAAATACAGGGTGTCACCTTTTACACAGTAATTCATCATCGATAGATACCCACATTATCATAGTTTAAACCAAACATATCATATCACAAAACATTTCATATCAGAGATATCAACCAATTCAAGTCATTGAACATCATTTGATCATTCATAAACAAGATGGATCATTTCTAAAATTAATTTAATTTATCTCTAATTAAATTAATTTCTAACTTTAATCACTTAGAATACCTTTACTAAAACATTAATTAATTACAAACCAATTAATTAATCATCCTTTAATTATCCATCTTAATTAATCACCTTTGACCAATTACCCTTAAATTACAATAAGTAATTAATTCTGAAGTAATTATACCAATTAATTAGCCTTTACCCATCACATTAAATAATCCCTTAATTACCCTTATAAAGTAATTAACAATGATTTATTACATTTATCCTTAATTGATTTCTCAAGTTAATTATCCTTTAATCACTTACATTGATTAATTATCCCTTAATTAATCACACTTCATTAATTAACTAATCCTTGATTAGTTTCCTTATCCTATCAATCCTTTAATTAATTACACTAATTAATTAATCCTTAATTACTTAATTAATCTCTAATTACCAATTCATTGATTTCTAATTACCAATTAATTAATTTCTATTAATTTATTAGTAATTCTAAACTACTAACAAGTTAATCCCTTAACTACTTAAGTTACTTAAAAACACATCATCCTTTAAATTAACTACTTAATTATACCATTTAAATTTATTTTAAATAAATTTAAGAATAAATTTAAAATAATAGGTATATAATAAAATACCTTAAATTTAATTAAATTAAAATAATTTATTTTAAACCTTTAACTAATTCCAAAACTAAAATAAAACATTAATTATTTAAAGAAATAGGTTAAAGATTTATTCAAACTTCTAAACTTGTAATTATACTTTCAGATTCCTGACCCGAGACAAATCTCGAGTCGCTTCTTTTAAAAATTTTGTTATGGTTTAAAATTTAAAAACTGGTTAACTAAAAGTAAAACAACCCGAGCCATATTCACAAATACTCGAGCCAAACTAAAAATTTCCCGAGCAAACTCACGCCTACACCTTACTTCGAGTCAAACTATCATCGAACTCGAGTCTAACCCGAGAAATCTCTCCTTCCCCGATCAACATAACAAATCCAGGCACAAATGTGCACGCGTACACATGCAACACCGGTCAACGTTGCTCCGACCCACGTCACCACCTTCAGCAAGTCGCCGGCCTTCCCCATAGTCGCCCCGAACACCCAAAATCAATCGATCACGCCGGAATCGAAAACGAGTACTCGAGCACTAGGAAAACCCAAAACAGATCTACGAAAAATGCCTCGCACCGCCGCCTACGTCCACCAGGGACCTCGTCATCGCACCCGAACCTCCACCGCAACCTTACGCTCCGATCCCTCCACCACCGGTCACCTCCGATGCACCCTCGACGATGCAGTGCTCACGAAAAAATGATGAACCCAACATGGTCAAAAACCCTAAATCCTCTTCAACCATCCATTCTGATCATCTATAAAATTCCCCACCATTTTTCTGCTGAACTCCACCACCTAAACTTCCTCCAGCACCAGACCCAAAGCCCGATTCTTCTTTGATCGTTGGGAATCAACGAATTTGCGTTTCCCATTCAACTCGCCATATCTTAATGATTACACCCTTAAAAATCATGACATGATTTCCTAAATTCATATTTTTGCAACAAGAATTAGTTTATATGATCGAAGACTGGAAACTAAACAATCAAATTTTTGACATGAATTGATTTTCTCTGATCATTTCATCTTCCAATGAGATTTATTGCCATATATACTTTAATAATATTTTTAAAAGTGGAATTAGGTAAAGACAAACAAATTCCTTTTTAAGATCATAACGTGAAACAGTTTGTATAATAAGATTTTGAATTTTGAACTTGATTTAAGAACCTGTAATTAAGAACAGAGTCATATATTCATATGTACAAACGTGCACACTCTAACATTTATATGTATATATATATATATAACCTATCTATATCCATGCAACCACTTTACTTCACGCATAAATCACAGATATCAAGTTATAGATCAGACTAAGTATTTTTCAAATAGTAGTTTACTCACCTACAAAATTTCTGAACAAAGAACACTTCTTCTTTTCTTTTGAAAACCTCTAGTTTGAAACTGCCTGAGTGCTTACCTGTTTTTGGTTTGAATGATTTTGAGTTTATTTTTTTTCCTTTTCTGTGCTTTTGCTAAATTATTAATGAACGAACTAAAATGGAAAGATGTATATTTATAAGAGAAAACAGTTTATAATATGGGAAGGTAGTACTAGTTCAGTTGCTTTCTTTTGTTCTTTTTTTTATTCTTGATCAGATCTTATTTCTGAAATGTAAGATTTGTAACATATTTTGAATTGACAAAATACTGGCTGAGATGCTGGCATTTAATGCCTTGGTTTCTTGTTATGTTTACATACTTATTATTATATTTTTGTTGTACATAGATATTTGTATAAATATATTCACTTGTAGGGGATATTTGGGTTTTGTGAATGAAGATATTCTGTTTTATTATTTTCTAGCTTGCTACCTTATACATATTTTTGACTGGCTTTATCTTATACTTGTTCTCACAAATTTCCAGTTTACGTTGCAAGCATACCCTATCTACTTAATTCTTGCTTTCATACTTCTATTGATGATATATATTTATATTTATTTTATCATATATTTGTTTATACTTATGTTAATTTATTGATATGATATATTTTATTTTATATTTCACTTAACCATAATTTATTTGAGATATTATTTATTACTAATATACACTTATCCTTATTTCTTATAAAAGTTAACTACCCAATTTAATTCACTTATTTATTATTTAATATTCATGTTAATTTCATAGTTCCTGGTTTATATATATATATATATATATTTTATAACCATACTTTATTTTACACTTAGGTTACAAATCAATAAGATGTCTTATTTACATTAAAATACATACACAAATCTCTGTTTAAGCTTATATTTTAATTATTTAGATTAAATTCTAATTAAAATAATATTGCTAAATTTCCAGGATGTCACATTCCTTCCCTCTTAAAACTTTTCGTCCTCGGAAAGGTACGAAGCCAGAATTATTGAAAATGCTTAAAATCAGATAAATTTTCTTTGATCATTTTAAAACACTTTTTGATAACTGTAACAACCCGCATATTTATCGATTTTATATTTAAATATTTTATTTAAATATTTCGTCGTTCGTTGGATTTTGGTCTGAAAAGCTACTTTTTGCAAACAGTCGAATTGGGACTCGAGACCATCCTCATTGAGTCCAAAATGTCGTTTGCGACCTTTTTGAGTATAAACTTTGATATGTTTGGAGCTAGCCAAAAATTTGACCATTTACACTTTGGGTTAGGGTTTGGGTTCTGTGACGCCCCACCTCAATACCCACGCTAGCCAAGGACACTACGATGTAGTGCTGTCAACTAGCACGGAGAATAAGGCTGTTGAGGAGCGACCATCCATGTAATTGATTGTCACACGGTGGCTATAAAATAATCTTCGGAAACAAACATAGAAATAAACATAACACAAAGCAGTCACAGACATCCATATCACAAAGGCGGAAGAAGATATGAATATATAACTAACACATGAAAGTGTACATCAGAGTAGTGGTCAAAAAGTTCCACAATAATACAAAAGAATAGCAACCTGTGCTATACAAAAAGAATACAACTATGAGTCCATATCTCAAGTGTATACAACAAAAACTGCTAAACTAAATAGTCAGCCAAAAGTCAGAGTAGCGAATCCCGGAAGGAAGTCAAGCAGAAGCACCTGTAACATCTCGGTCTGACCCGAGTATTATTTAAGAAAATAATAAACGGATCAGTCTAACTATAAATATCAGATGACATGATATATAATAAAAGATATGGCATAAACATAGAATATCCATACTGACATACTACTATAAGTATGAAAATGATGATCAACAGGAGATCAACCGATGAGAAATGATCAATATCACGAGAATCTTCTCAAAGATCCAAAGAGGGCATCATACCCTAAACTTGTACTCATAACAAGTCAATGACATAAAAATCCAGAAATCAAACAAGAAATCCAGAAATCATAAAAAGAGAAAGAGGCCTATCACATGATGGTCCGAAGACCATGGGGAGCTACCCCATATGTGTGAGTCGGAATCACACTGATTGAGGCCTAGGCTAACCAAAAAGCAGAAAGGTATGTGTGAATGGAATCACACAAGTGGTGTCTAGCCTAACCTCGCAAACATAAAGATATGTGTGAGTCGGAATCACACTACTGCGGCCTAGACTAACCTTGCGGACAAAGAGATGTGTGTGAGTCGGAATCACACTATTGCGGTCTAGTCTTACCTTGCAAACAAAGAGACATCGCACAATTGCTAGTCTAAATCATAAAATGATCATCATGATCAGCGAGAAGTGTCAATCACACCAAGCTAGTAAATATATGAGTTTAGCTTCATGTCCCATAACCACTTGCTTAACTTAAATATTTACGAACAAGCTGTAAATCTTCACTAGGAAATTGTCACGAAAAGGGTTCAATCGAACAAGTCCAAGAGCTAACCGACGAAGTGAACGCAAGCGTTTCATACCACTCGTTTTACTAAGTCGTTTAAGTCGATTTCTCATTCGAGTGAAGTAAAGGCTTGTATATACTAGTAGATTGAAAATCGGTTTGAGAAAACGAACTTTAGATATTTAAAATAGGGTTGAAATGGCTTTGATGAAAGAGTTTTGATATTTACTATTAGTATTGAAACCTTCATATATCTTTAAAGTGACAAGTCATAAAACGATTGTTGGAACAATCTATCACAAAAATTCACATTCGGAGACGTGAATAAAATCCAAGGAAATCAGCTTACAATGCATCAAAGTGGAAGTTCTGATGAATGCTTTTCAGAAAAGATTGCCTACGCAGAGTAATACGGGGTTCGACCTGCCCGGTCAGGTCGCGGGGGTCCAGGGGGCAGCGCCCACGGCGGGGTGCGGGGCAGCGCCCCGTCACGGTACGACTTAGTGAAGGCAAGCTGGTCCAACGACCTAAGGAGAAGTAGGTCATACGACCTAAGAGTTCACGCGACCTAACAAGGCTAAGGATAAGGTCGGAGACGACCTACGACTTAACAAAGTCCTGCGACCAAAGGAAAATCGCGACCTAAAAAGACCAAGTGTAAGGTCGGCGACGACCTACGACTTACGACTTAAGGGGGCAAGCGACTTACGACTTAAGGGATAAGGTCATACGACCTAAGTGGAGAATGCCACGCGAGCTGGCAGAAGAACAGGTCAAACGACCAAGTACTAACTCGCGAACGACTTAACGACTTAAGCCCTGAACGACTTAGTGGAACGAACGACTTAACGACTTAAAAGCCAACGACCTAGGACTTAAGAGCCATACGAGCTACGAGCTAACTGCAAACGACTTAAGGCCAAACGACCTACGACTTAACTCGAGGCGAACGAGCTAACTGCAAACGACTTAAGGCCAAACGACCTACGACTTAACTCGAGGCGAACGAGCTAACTGCAAACGACTTAAGCCTTTAACTCGTGAACGACTCATGCCTTTAACACGTGAACGACTCATGCCAGGCAGAAACGACTTAACACTTTAACTCGAGAACGACTCAGGCCTTTAACTCGTGAACGACTCAGGCCTTTAACTCGAGAACGACTCAAGCCAGGCGAACAGAAATACACGCGCGCAACTTAAGCCCTTAACTCGTGAACGACTCACGACTTAGGCTTAACTCGTGGACGACTCAGCGAAGGCAGAAACGACTTAAGGCCAGGAAAATCACCAAAACGCTGAAAATTGAAGTTTTTCGCCAATCCAATCCAAACCAAATGCAAATGTTGATGCAAATACAATAGGGGATCATTCCCCACAGTCCAAGATAGATATAGGCAAGATGTGAGATCAAAAATCTCACCTTTTCCACGAAATTGATGTTGGAGAGCTTAAGAACGAAGCAAGAATCAACCCCTAGCTTGAGTCTATGTTCTTCACCTTGAATTCGGAGTTTGATGTTGAATTTACTAAAGATCTTGAGCTTGGAATTTTAATTTCTCTTTCCCCTCACCATTTTTGAAGAAGCTTGAAGTGTTTGATGAAGTGATGAAGAGAAGAGGGGGGTTTGGCTGAGTTAAGAAGGTGCAGTCCCAACCAAAGTCACAAGTGGGAAAAGTGACGAAAATTTCACTATCTCCAAACATATCGAAGTTTACACTCAAAAAGATCGCAAACGTCATTTTGAACTCAATGGGGGTGGTCTCGAGTCCTAATTTGACCGTATGCAAAAAGTAGCTTTTCGGACTAACATCCGACTAACGATAAAATATTTAAATATAAAATCGATAGATATGCGGGTTGTTACAGGTTCAGCCCCTTTGCCAACTTAACCCCCAAATCTGAACCACTCCTCCCCATTCTCCCTCACTTCCTCCTCATTTCAGTTCTTAAGCAACAATGGTGAGTGGAATGGAAAATTAGAATTCCCAAGCCCTAGTTTCCATTTGCAAATCAAGTTCTTGCTCCAAATTCAAAGAGAACCCATTGGTAAGCTTCATCTCCTTCTTCTCCAACACATTCTCTCTTTGATTTCAGAAAATTCCTAAACCTAATTTGGGAAATATTTCTCTTTTAGCTTAGATTCATGCTTCTTGTGTTGAGACTGAAGTGTGGTTGATCCTCCCTTGTCTTCAAGCATCTTCTTCATTCGTTTGGGTTCAAAAGTGAGATTTTTATCTCACATCTTAATCTATATTTATCTTCGATTGTTAAGTATGAATTCCTAACACTTATTCTTGTGCAAATGCTTTTGGTTTGGATTGATTTGGTGAATATTCCAATTTTTAGTGTTTTGAATTCAATTCTTTGAAAATCCTAACTTTGATGTTTTGATCACGTTTTTGGTGATGAATCGAAGAGCGTATATGGCCGGGTAGTCGATTGGCGTAAACCCTTAGTGCCGTTGCTCGACCGATTGAAATTTGGAAGGGATTGGCATTCATAAAATGGGCATGGGAGTGCTGGCAACAGGCTCCGGTCGACCGAACTCAGGGTCCGGTCGACCGACCTGCTTCCCAGGCACTTCCCTGCCTCTGTTTGGAAGTGCAGGTTACAGGTCCGGCCGACCGAGCTCTGTAGCCGGTCGACCGACCTGCTTCCAAATTGCAAAGCACTTCTCTGTTTTTAGGTCCGGTCGACCGACTACAGATTCCGGTCGACCGACCTGCTACCCGAGCACTTCTGTCTCTGGTCCGGTCAACCGACTCAGGGAGTCCGGTTGACCGACCTGCTCCTATTTGCCAGTTTTTCCTATATTGCCTATTTGTTTGAAATTCCAACTTTAATCGATTCGTGTTGTCTCCCATTTGTTGTTATCATTTCTTAAGACTTTGATGACTCCTCTTTCGGGATGGTACCTCGTTAGGTCGCTCGACCCTATCCCCCTTAGGTCGTTAGACCTCATTTTGTCTTCACTAGGTCGTACCGTTTTGACGGGGCGTTGCCCCGCACCCCGCCGTGGGCGCTGCCCCCTAGACCCCCGCGACCTGACCGGGCAGGTCGAACCCCGTACACCTCTGCGTAGGCAATCTTATCCGAAAAACATTCAATAGAACTTCTTACTTTGATGGTTTTGGGAATTGATTTATTTGGATTTTATTCACATCTTCGAATGTGAACTTTTATGATTGATTGTTTCTACAATCACTTCTATGATTTGTCACTTTAAAATATAAAGGTTTTCTATACTAGTAGTAAATATCAAAACCCTTTCATTAAAACGATTTCAACTCTATTTTCAATATCAAAGCTCGTTTCTTAAAACCGTTTTCCAATCTATTAGTATATACAAACCTTTACCTCATTCGTATGAGAAAATCTAATTAAACGGCTTAGCAAAACAAGTGGTATGAAACGCTTGCGTTTACTTCGTCGGTTAATTTATGGACTTGTTCGATTGAAACTCTTGTGACAATTTTCCAGTGGAGATCTACAATCTGTTCGTAAAAATTTGAGTTAAGCAAGTGGTTATGGGACATGAAGCTAAACTCTTATATTTACTAGCTTAGCGTAATCGACACTTCCTTATGATCATGACGATCATTCTTGTGATTTAGACTAGCAATGTGCGATGTTTCTTTGTCCATGTGATGGACTGTACTTCATTTTATTGAGCTTCGTCTCACTTCTTTGTGGGCTAGCAACCCATGTACTTTTAATGGGCTTCGATTCATCTGATGTACCGTTTGCACTACATCGATGTCTCGGCCTTCCAATTCATTGGACGTACCGTTTGCACTGCGTCAATGTTCTAAATTATATTGTCTTTCTGTTCGTTTCATTGGACGTACCGTTTGCACTGCGTCAATGTTCGATCTATTGGACGTACCGTTTGCACTGCGTCAATATTTGATTCATCTGATGTACCGTTTGTACTACATCGATGTCTCGGCTTTCCAGTTCATTGGACGTACCGTTTGCACTGCGTCAATGTTCAATTCATTGGACGTATCGTTTGCACTGCGTCAATGTTTCGATTCATCTGATGTACCATTTGTACTACATCGATGTCTCGACTTTCCGGTTCATTGGACGTACCGTTTGCACTGCGTCAATGTTCCAAATTGTTTTGTATTTCGATTCACCTGATGTACCGTTTGTACTACATCGATGTCTCGACTTTCCGGTTCATTGGACGTACCGTTTGCACTGCGTCAATGTTCCAAACTGTGTGTGAGTTTTCATGCTCCCGCTTGGGATTGGACATCCTTTTCTTGTGATTTCTGGATTTCTAATTATTGATTTCTAGGATTTATGTTTCACCACCTTTTTCAGTCGACATTGATATGTGTGTCATTTACTATGGCTTGGTGAATTAAATTAAGAATATGACATTCTTTTAATCTTTGAGAAGATTCTTGTGATATTGATTAATCTCTTGTTGATTATCATTTTCATACTTGTAGTAGTATGTTTTTATGGTTATTATATGTTTATGCCATATCTCTTGTTCTATATCATTTTATCTGATAATTATAGCTAGACTGATCCGTTTATTATTTTCTTCTTAAATAATACTCGGGTCAGACTGAGATTTTACAGGTGCTTCCTCATGACTTCTTATCTGGAGCCATCTTCTGACTTTTGGCTAACTACTCTAGTTTAGTAGTTTTTGTTGTATGCATTTGAGATTAGACTCCTTGATGTATACATATTCTTTTGGTTAGCACTTGTATCTATTCTCTTGTGTTATTGTGGATCTTATTTGACCACTACTCTGATGTACACTTTCATGTGTTATATTCATATCTATTTCCGCCTTTGTGATATGAATTGTCTGTGACTGATTTGTGTTATGTTTATTTCTATATTTGTTTCCGAAGATTATATATAGCCACTGTGTGATAGCTTTGTGTTTGTATCGGTATGTTGGATTTCCTCCTTAATAGATATGCATTCTATTCTATCTGACATATCGGTGCTCGCACAAAGAAGTTACACGGATGGTCGCTCCTCAACAGCCTTATTCTCCGTGCTAATTGACAGCACTACATCGTAGTGTTCTTGGTTAGCGTGGGTATAGAGGTGGGGCGTCACATCTACTATATAATATTATTCCCAGAATAGTTTTTATAAAAATACTTTTATAACTTGATGTTTCAACAAGTCCATCCTCATTCTCATAGAGATTCGGTCATACGTTGATCAGGCGTAGGACTGAAAATCTATAAGTACTTGGTAAACTCATTTTCAACATCTAGTGAAAATACTTTGGAAAATAATTTTATTGAAAATATAGAAAACGGTTTCGAAAATAGAGGAAATATCTTTGGTAAAAATGCTCTGGAAATCATCACCCCCATCCATGGTCGCAGTTAACCCGATGGTTACGTTGCCGTCCCGGCAAAATCCACAGATAACTGTAGGTCTCCGCGCTCCTCGATTGCGCCATGGAACCCGCTACAGATCGCAGTTATACCCGGGCCTTACGTTGCTATCACAACACAAACCCATATAACTATAGGCATCAGCGCCATCGAATTTCTCTGCCAAAAGAATGAAACTCCTCCACTTGACCATAGACCGCAGTCTACCGATGTTGCGTTGCCATCTTGGCAAAATCAAGTGTAGACTGTTGGCACTCATCCTCCACACGATTTTCGCTATGGTCCCCATAGTAGATCGCAGCGACATCGAATTACACTGTCGTCACAGTATAACCCAAATGCCCCTGTAGGCAACAGCGCCATCGACTTTCGCTACCAAATAATCCTCAGGAACTAGTTTGTCCAGACTCCTCACAGGATCAACTTTAGAACCTCCCCTTTAGAGGCTCAAGGCAGTACCACTCAGTGGCACTCCTGAGAAGTTCATTCAAGGGAGCGCCATTTTCCCCAAAGCCACTTTCAAAACACTTTATACTATACACAAATAGTATATTCCAAATCATACACCAAGTATGAATCTCATATAAAGCTCCTTTACAAAATCGATTCTCAAAATCGATAATCCTCATATTAGGCTTCCCAAATTCAAATATTGATTTTTCCCAAAATCAAAAGCCTTTCCAAAATTCAAAGGTTCCAAAAACCTTTCCTCAAAATCATTTTCACAAATCCTTTTTATAAATACACATATATAAAAGTTTTGAAAAATCTTTGAATCAATTTGTACTTGTATAAATTCATTTTTATACTTCAAACACTTTCAAAATCATTTTTCTTCTGGCAATAGATTCATTAAGGGGAGATTTATTTTATACAACAAGGATATATAACTTTGTTTATTCCAAATCAAATATTCAAATTAGATTACTTATAAAGTCATTTGCCTAATTATTTACTTGATAAAGTAAATTTTAACTATAAAGATCTTCCATTTTCACTTTTATTTATTGTATATTCCTCAAAGTATACTTTTTATTTCAAAAACCATTTTACAGTCCTTATGCAAAATTTCAATATTAATTTCATCCAAAACCGTACGATGTACACATATCATCCGTACGCTATATCAATCTGATCGCTCACTCGATCACACAATTTCACTTCCGAACTAGTATTGTCCACCCGACTTCCTAGTGCGGACTCAGATCTGGTTTCTTGATCAGAAACCGTCATTCTCCTTGCATAGTCACATCTATGATAGAGAATATCCAGAACCAATCAAAAATCCATATCCAGGTTCGCCATCGAAAATCGAGCGAAAAATCCCAACTCGAATCGATAATACTATCTCGAAATTCTATGCTCGAATCTAGATCAAACCACTATGCGAATAGAATAATATACATACATCCTACGTATTTATCTTCATTGATTGTCAATTAAATCAATTTCCTTTCTATTCATCCTCACTTTGATTTTATTCACTTATTCACATTTGCCTTAATCCCCACTTGGATTACCACTTCACTTCTTATCTCAGTTGGGTATTTAATCAATAACAGTTTGAACTCCGACCAGTTTATATTTAGAAAATAGCTTGAAATTTAAAAAAAAAATATAGATAAGTAGTTGAAAAATAATTATTAACTTGTAAAAAGCTATAAAATAGTTAAGTAATTGTAAAATAATTGTGAAACAGTAATTCGTTATAAAATAGTAGAAAAATAGTAATTAGTTTATAAAACAGTTGTAAAATAGTTAAATAGTTCCAAAAGTAATTGTAAAACAAGTTTCAGATAGTTTTAGGTTTAAAAAGAAAAGTTGTGTAGTAAACAGTTTGGAAAAATAGATTTATATTAAAACAATTTATTTTGAAAATAGTCCAGAGTCAAACTGTACAACTTCCCAATCTCCATTTCCAATCAATTGCCAATTTCCAATTAACTTTCAATTTCATTTCACTTTAAACCATCTTGAACTCTACAAATTCGAGTTATTATTTCAAATGTTGATTTAATCCCATAAATCAATTTTACCTTTACTTTTAATTCAGCAGCCTAACCATGTTATTCTGAGTTCAAATTTCAAAATTCCATTTTAATTTACCTTTACTTCTACATAAACTTACTCCTAGGTTCAAATAATAATTCAAACCCCTTTTTAAACAATTTAATCTTTGAAATTCAATTTATTACCCAAATTAAGTCTTGGAACCCCTCCTTAACCATTTCAGTTTACATGTTCATTCTAAACATTCAAATCTTAATGTTCAAAGTGATCTCATTTTCACAAGTTCAATTATTATCTTTAAAATCAAAATTACTTAAGTAATTTCAAATTAAAGTTTAATTCCATTTAATTCCAATAATGGAATAGATATTACCTCAATCTATCATCCAATTTATTTAAACATTCATCATCCACTACCCATTCCAGATCTCAAACCTATTTGAGATCACATATAGTTCCCTACCAAATCAACCCATTTAACTTTCTTAAGTTAAATCTCAATTTCATCTTGAAATTTCCAATTCAGGTTGTTTGTTCCAAACTTATTTAACTTCCTTTAAGTTAAATTCAATTTAATCTCGTCAAACTTACACAAATTTGAATTCCCACTTCAAATTTTAAACTTCACATTAGTAATCTTATAAGTTCAAAAACTTATCACCTTGGGTTTTCACATTTCATTCCAAATTTAAAACTCAACATTTAGAGTTTATTTCAACCCATTTTTGATACCATGTATATCCCTCATATATACATATTATTTCCTTTACATACCAATTTATCCTTAAAATTTAAACCACTTTTGGTTTTTAATTCAAAACAAATTCCTTTAAATTTCCAAACAATTCCTGTTTGAATCAAGCCTTATCATTCAAATAATATTATTTATTATTTCTTTATCATTTTGAAACAAATTTTCAAATTCTAGGCTCAGATTTAAAATTTCACAATTTATATCATCTTTAGTTCCAATTTATAAGTCATACTTGCCTAAATGTTTTACTTCCCTAAAACATTTCATCTTGCTTACTCATTAACAACACTTCATTATTAAACACAACAACCATTTATGATAATAAGATTATCATATCTGGAAACCAACTCATTATCTGGAAACCAACTCATTATTATGATTATTTAGAAAACATTTCTACAAATTCAGGATTTTAATTTCAGTTTGAATCCATTTCAAATTTATCTTCATTCAATTTCAATTTGGTTGTATTACTATTACCACTTAATCCTCATTATTTTATTTAATTCCAATAATTTTAACAACCAATAACTTTAACATTTATTGGTTAAGGAATATTGCTTTATATATATCAAATATAACTTTATATAAAATCATTTACCTTTAAAACGATTTAAAATCTTTATATAGGAAAATAACAAGTACGTTCTCTCATATATATTACACTCAACTCATTCTAGGGTATTATTGACCCTATCTTTATGAGTACTCCCACTAGAGCCAAGGTTCTCGCTTAACCTTTCAGCTCTGATACCAACTGTAACGACCTGGAATTTTCGATCCCGAAAATTCCAGATAGTTAGGAAAAAGAAGAAAAGAGATAGAAGAAGAAACAGAAAAAAAACAAGTCACAGAATCTCACATTCGCAGCGGACCAAAATATAATATCATATAATACCATTTATATAAGAAGCTGTATCAGTTAAATTACACTTTAATACATCAGAGTTACAAATACACAATCACTGGACATATATAATCAACATGTCCAAATATACAACAATATATCATAGCAGAAAACACTCCATACGTTCCTGCCATCCAGCTCGTTTCCTGAGCTCCAGAACGTCCTTACCTGAAATCTGTAATACTCGGTCTGACCCGAGCATTACCAAAAAGTAACATCCGGGTCAGGCTGGAAACCAGCGTGAGTAAACCCATCTAACATGGAATACAACAGCATAAAACTTATATAAAACCCGGGGTAACTCGTCTTAATTTACAAATTCACAATTTGTTATAGACATCACTTATTCCACATATCAATTTCTAAGTACCAAAACTTAGATTAAATGGCCCAATTCACTTAAATCATTCCATTCCAGTTTATTGATTTCATATATCAATCTATAAAGAATCGAAGTGGTTTCGGGTATTAACTAATACCCGACTCCGGTCTCTTCGAGTCCAATGTCATCTTAACCCAAGTTATTCAAGTGAAATACAATTCAAACTTTAAATACAGGGTGTCACCTTTTACACAGTAATTCATCATCGATAGATACCCACATTATCACAGTTTAAACCAAACATATCATATCACAAAACATTTCATATCAGAGATATCAACCAATTCAAGTCATTGAACATCATTTGATCATTCATAAACAAGATGGATCATTTCTAAAATTAATTTAATTTATCTCTAATTAAATTAATTTCTAACTTTAATCACTTAGAATACCTTTACTAAAACATTAATTAATTACAAACCAATTAATTAATCATCCTTTAATTATCCATCTTAATTAATCACCTTTGACCAATTACCCTTAAATTACAATAAGTAATTAATTCTGAAGTAATTATACCAATTAATTAGCCTTTACCCATCACATTAAATAATCCCTTAATTACCCTTATAAAGTAATTAACAATGATTTGTTACATTTATCCTTAATTAATTTCTCAAGTTAATTATCCTTTAATCACTTACATTGATTAATTATCCCTTAATTAATCACACTTCATTAATTAACTAATCCTTGATTAGTTTCCTTAACCTATCAATCCTTTAATTAATTACACTAATTAATTAATCCTTAATTACTTAATTAATCTCTAATTACCAATTCATTGATTTCTAATTACCAATTAATTAATTTCTATTAATTTATTAGTAATTCTAAACTACTAACAAGTTAATCCCTTAACTACTTAAGTTACTTAAAAACACATCATCCTTTAAATTAACTACTTAATTATACCATTTAAATTTATTTTAAATAAATTTAAGAATAAATTTAAAATAATAGGTATATAATAAAATACCTTAAATTTAATTAAATTAAAATAATTTATTTTAAACCTTTAACTAATTCCAAAACTAAAATAAAACATTAATTATTTAAAGAAATAGGTTAAAAATTTATTCAAACTTCTAAACTTGTAATTATACTTTCAGATTCCTGACCCGAGACAAATCTCGAGTCGCTTCTTTTTAAATTTTTGTTATGGTTTAAAATTTAAAACCTGGTTAACTAAAAGTAAAACAACCCGAGCCATATTCACAAATACTCGAGCCAAACTAAAAATTTCCCAAGCAAACTCACGCCTACACCTTACTTCGAGTCAAACTATCATCGAACTCGAGTCTAATCCGAGAAATCTCTCCTTCCCCGATCAACATAACAAATCCAGGCACAAATGTGCACGCGTGCACATGCAACACCGGTCAACGTTGCTCCGACCCACGTCACCACCTTCAGCAAGTCGCCGGCCTTCCCTATAGTCGCCCCGAACACCCAGAATCAATCGATCACGCCGGAATCGAAAACGAGTACTCGAGCACTAGAAAACCCAAAACAAATCTACGAAAAATGCCTCGCACCGCCGCCTACGTCCACCAGGGACCTCGTCATCGCACCCGAACCTCCACCGCAACCTTACGCTCCAATCCCTCCACCACCGGTCATCTCCGATGCACCCTCGACGATGCAGTGCTCATGAAAAAATGACGAACCCAACATGGTCAAAAACCCTAAATCCTCTTCAAGCATCCATTCTGATCATCTATAAAATTCCCCACCATTTTTCTGCTGATCTCCACCACCTGAACTTCCTCCAGCACCAGACCCAAAGCCCGATTCTTCTTTGATCATTGGGAATCAACGAATTTGCGTTTCCCGTTCAACTCGCCATATCTTAATGATTACACCCTTAAAAATCATGACATGATTTCCTAAATTCATATTTTTGCAACAAGAATTAGTTTATATGATCGAAGACTGGAAACTAAACAATCAAATTTTTGACATGAATTGATTTTCTCTGATCATTTCATCTTCTAATGAGATTTATTGCCATATATACTTTAATAATATTTTTAAAAGTGGAATTAGGTAAAGACAAACAAATTCCTTTTTAAGATCATAACGTGAAACAGTTTGTATAATAAGATTTTGAATTTTGAACTTGATTTAAGAACTTGTAACTAAGAACAGAGTCATATATTCATATGTACAAACGTGCACACTCTAACATTTAAATATATATATATATATATATATATAACCTATCTATATCCATGCAACCACTTTACTTCACGCATAAATCACAGATATCAAGTTATAGATCAGACTAAGTATTTTTAAAATAGTAGTTTACTCACCTACAAAATTTCTGAACAAAGAACACTTCTTCTTTTCTTTTGAAAACCTGTAGTTTGAAACTGCCTTGAGTGCTTACCTATTTTTGGTTTGAATGATTTTGAGTTTATTATTTTTTTCCCTCTTCTCCACTTTTGCTAAATTGTTAATGAACGAACTAAAATGGAAAGATGTATATTTATAAGAGAAAACAGTTTATAATATGGGAAGGTAGTACTGGTTCGGTTGCTTTCTTTTGTTCTTTTTTTTATTATTCTTGATCAGATCTTATTTCTGAAATGTAAGATTTGTAACATATTTTGAATTGACAAAATACTGGCTGAGACGGTGGCATTTAATGCCTTGGTTTCTTGTTATGTTTACATACTTATTATTATATTTTTGTTGTACATAGATATTTGTATAAAAATATTCACTTGTAGGGGATATTTGGGTTTTGTGAATGAAGATATTCTGTTTTATTATTTTCTAGCTTGCTACCTTATACATATTTTTTACTGGCTTCATCTTATACTTGTTCTCACAAATTTCCAGTTTACGTTGCAAGCATACCCTATCTACTTAATTCTTGCTTTCATACTTCTATTGATGATATATATTTATATTTATTTTATCATATATTTGTTTATACTTATGTTAATTTATTGATATGATATATTTTATTTTATATTTCACTTAACCATAATTTATTTGAGATATTATTTATTACTAATATACACTTATCCTTATTTCTTCTAAAAGTTAACTACCCAATTTAATTCACTTATTTATTATTTAATATTCATGTTAATTTCATAGTTCCTGGTTTATATATATATATATATATTATAACCATACTTTATTTTACACTTAGGTTACAAATCAATAAGATGTCTTATTTACATTTAAATACATACACAAATCTCTGTTTAACCTTATATTTTAATTATTTAGATTAAATTCTAATTAAAATAATATTGCTAAATTTCCAGGATGTCACAGTCTAAGTCACGGTACATGTTTAAGAGGGTAAGAAGTGACTACATACAATAATAAGTTGTTATTTGCTTTCAAAAGCAAGAGGAGTCCAAAGTTTATAGCTTTAATTAGTTAATGTCGCTTTAATTTTATATTTGTACACATATACACACACATAATATATGCACATAAGAGGTGAGATAACTCATCCAAATCAAAGCCTACAATAAGCTCAACACACAAGAATAAAGAACCACTTTCTGCCATCACCCAAAAGCCGAATGACACCACCTTTAGCTCACCTAAGCCAAGCCATGCCTCCTCCTCTTTATTGCTTATGGCCCAAATGAAGTGACCCATTTTTTTCATCTTTCTTCCACATTGACTTTAGATCCATGCTTCCTAAAGTGTTCTAAGGTGTTGGTGAAAGTCTGGAGGAAATTTGGATTAATCAGAGAAAGATTAATGAAGAATAAAGTGTGGATTAGTGCTAATCCACTTCCACCCTTTTTGATCTTTTTAATCTTTCTCACGCTTATGAAATTATGAAGTGTAAAAGGACCCTAAAGCCCCATTTGGCCAGCCATAAAGAGCCCTCTCATCTTCTTTGCACATGCACAACCTCACACCTCACTTTCACATGGAAATATCTCTTCCTTCGCTTAGCAAATTACCATTTTACCCCTCCCCTTTCTAGAAGCTTCCTAAGAAATTCAGTGCAAATATTTTATTCCTCATCAATAATTTCCTAAGTGTTTAGTGTAACCGAGAAAAAAACTGTTTATAGATAAAACGATTTTCAATCGTGTTATCAATATTTCTTTGCACTATATATTTTTTATTTTTTTTTTAAATAAGTTTACCATAATTAGTTATTACATAAAAGGGGTTTAACAAGGTTATTAAATCATTTTTATCATATTTAATTCGAGAATTAAATATTTAAATAATTCAGATATTTAAATACAAAGTGTTTGAAATTCCATATCGTTACATTTTCCTCCACTTAAAACATTTCGTTCTCGAGATTCCAACATGAGTACCAGAAGGAAACAATCATATAAAAATACTTAACAGTATTTAAAATTACTAGCAAGTAGAGCCCACTGTTTGCTCAAGGCCAAAATCCTCTTATCTCACAAGGATGATAAATAATCTACTAAGCGTACCTTAAGCTCATCGGTCTTAGGTCATTACTTATACGATTGTTTATGCTACCGCATACCAAATCAAAGATTCATCACCTAAACTCATCATAAGCTAACAAAAATAGCATCTTTATTTAATAACGTTGTTAAACACTTCATAAGCTAATAAAACGATTTTCGATCATATTATCGATATTCCTTTAAATATATATTTTTGTAAACAAGTTTATCATCGTTAATTATTACTTAAAAAGGTTAGTAGGGTTGTTAAATCACTTTAGCATATTTAATCCAAGATTTAAAAATTTAAATAATTCAGATATTTAAATAAAAAATGTTCAAAAGTCCAGGTCGTTACAAAGAAGATGTTCGAATCTGATGAAATTCACTATAAGCCTTTTCCAATCAACACGCAATTCAAGATGCAGAAGAACTGAAGATTTAGAAACACACGAAATTCAGTGCGCAATAAATGTAAGCACGAAAATTCGAACGATATAAGGTATACAAATTGGAACGAGTGAAATAAAGGTAGACGAAATTAAAATAGCAGGGTTATTGATTTTAGAAGAAGAAGGTAAAAATGGGAACGACAATAGTTGTAGGAATTTGAAAAATAAAAATAGGGATCTAAAACATAATATAAAATTGACAGGAATATAATTTATAAAATAGTAAAAAATAAGGATGTGTTATAATTTCTATTTTCATTTAAAGCCAATTAACAAATCTACAATACAGAAACAAGTTCAAACATCGAGTGCTCAATATAAGTTAGAACACTATTTTTCGTCATGAATTCCGTGGATAAAAAAATTATTGGTTTTTGTTAAATAATAGTAAACAATGTTTTTTCCTCTAAAAATGAAGCACGATGTGAAACTAGTAATAATTCTATTTTGACAATTAAATTTTGTTTTCAACATAGCCTTTTGCACCTCAAATTGGGAGTTGGCGCGGGTCGGTTTGGTGCGGTTTGGAGTCCAAACCGCTTCCGCATCGCATCAAACGGTTAATTAAAAATACAAACCATTATACTAATCTTTTAAACAGTTCGGTTTGAATGTAACACCGTTCGGTTTCGGTCCGGTCTGGTTTGAACCCACATTAAATATGAAATAAGAGAATTACTTTAATCAACAATCAATTTATGAAGGCAACTTTGTGAAGCTTTTACACTTAAAGGTTAAAACACACAATGTTAGACTGAAATGAAAGATTGGTTCTTAATTGTATGAATATTTCAATTTGACATTTAGCTACAAGCGAGATCTTTTTGGTAGATTAACCAAACATCAACATTAATCAATGCATAATCGTCAAGGAAAATGACTAGAATAAGATTTTAATTAGTATTTATCCAAAAAAAATGAGATGAAAAATATTATACCAAAACTATAACTTTTTCTTATGACAGCGAATATTATTAATATATTGACATACGCTAAAAATAGAATATAGATTGTTAGAATTTAAAATAAGATAGGAGTTGCTTATATTTTTATCATAAGATTACCGGTGTAAATATTCGGTTCGGTTCGGTTTAATATGGGTGGTTCAATCGTCCAAACCGCAACCGAACCGTATTGATGTGGCTTGGTTCGGTTTAAGATATTTGCTTTGCCTAGAAGATATTTGCTTTGATGTGGTCTACGCTAGGGCTGTCAATGGATACCCGAAAAATCCGAAATCCGTCCGCATCCGTATCCGAAAAGCGGATAATATCCGATATCCGGAAAAACGGATGCGGATGCGAAGACATCCGCTTCCGAAAATTATCCGTCCGGTCTTTGTCAAGATTATAGTATAAATTATGTGTATTTTAGTATAATGAAAGATATTTATTTATTGTTTTATTAAGTTAGTAGTTTATATTATATGCACTTAATGCTTATTAACTGCTCAAAACTATTTATTATCGCCATATTTGTTTATATTTAACACTTTTATAATCAATTGGATTGAAAAAAATGTATGTTAAACTTAAAATTTATATTTATATTTCTGAATTTATTGGTCGTTAGCGCATATAATAATTATCCTATATCCGTCTGTATCCGCGGATGTGAATTTCCGATATCCGAAAACCATTTCGGATGCGCATATTCCGCATCCAAAAGCGGATATACCGCATCCGAAAGCCCATTCTACGCCGACCACCTGCCTTAAATATCCGCTCACTAACAAAATCAGCCGAGAAAGATTGCTGTTGATTTATTATTTACAATTTAATTTAATTCATTTCAGCGCAGATTTCCAGGTTTCACAGGTTTTGATTTCTAATCTTGAATTACAAACTTACTACAAATTTGTTTCGAGAATTTCTATTATATCGTTAGAATTTCAGATTTGCACCTGCGCTATTGTTTTAATTTTATGTTATTTGATTGAGTAATGGTTACGAATGCAAATTTAATTTAATTCATTCCCTGCTCATTGCAGAATTCAGGTTTTAATATTTTAATCTATTTACAAATTTCCTTTCTCTTGTATTATCACGAATTTGTTAGTTCGAATTCTTTCTTTTTCAATTTAAAGATTTCTTTTATACCGTTGAAATTCCAGATTTGCACTTACGCTAATTCTTTATATTTTATTGTTTATTCAATAATGGCTGATATTGCTTTCTTTTGTAGGCAAAGGTACGAATACAGATTACTAAAATGAATGAGGTAATATAAAAGCACTTGCATTTTATTTGACAAGAATTGTTTTGTTTAAGAATACTTCATAATATTATCTATTTTGCTGCAGGATATGACCGGGATTCTTCCGTCCGTGTGTGCATGCATATATATATATATATATATATATATATATATATATATATATATATATATGTAAACTAGTAAGTATAACACTAATTTTTAGCAGGAATAGCAAAACGTTTATTCAAATGATGAATTTTATATTCTATGGTTGGGAACTGCTGTCAGTTTGACACATGGTTTAGCAGAAAAATATGTCCATCAAACTATGTGGTTCTTTAACTTTTGGCTCAGTATTGATTGTTAGTAAAATGATAGATGCTTTTTTTATTATATGCGTTGAGGATATAGATTATTCATCTGATTAGTTTTATCATTTAAAATTTAATTTAGTTATTTGAATCTGTGACATTAGCAAGCAATAGCATTAAAATTAAAATTAAGAAGTACCAAACAAAGAGGCAATGATTGGTTTTGTGTCAAACCTTTGGCCAACAAGTCAAGTGTCTTATCTGTTTATGTTGTATAGTTGAATTAGATTAGTTTTTTCATTTTTTGTTCATCTATGTATAGAAACTCCTGAATTCTTGGTAGAGTACGACGTTAACAGTTGGAAATTTGTTGTCATGTTTGATAAGTGTACGGCAACGATTCATTCTGTATTAGGTATGAATTGCTTAGCATTTGAAGTAGATTATTTGATTTATTCTATATTAGGTGCGAATTACTTCGCATTTGAAGTAGATTATTTGATACTTGCATCCCTTTCTTGATGGAAAGGCTAGAGCTTATGTCTCATTCTATTCCATTTGAATAGATGTATTTTGACTGCATTGCTTGGTTGAACCAATGTTTCAACCATACATGAATAACGCAGTTAAACCTATTCATGTGTATTAATTTTTTATTTTCATCTTTTAATGTTAGATTTCCAAAACCATGGAAAACAAAATAAGCCGCTCTTAAAGCTCATGTTAGAGAAGAAAAAGCATGATGGTGATGACGGTAATAATGCACCATGCCAAAAACAAAATAAGTTTGCTGCAACCATTATTTTTGGTAATAAATAGGTATATATCTTCACTTTATTAGTATATATTATTACAATCTCGAAACAAAATTTAGCTATTTTATTGTTCTTACTGGTAATGCAGACTAAAAATTCGTACATGTCAGGCTGTCAAAGGCTTAGATATCAACCTCTTCTTATGTCGACCACATTCGAAACATGGTAGTAGAACTAATCTATGGATTATATGAAACTATACCAACTTGATCAGAATTTAACTAGAGTATAATTTGATTCAAAGAATGCATTCATACGAAGGTTTGAAACTGGTTAATGTTGTGTAATTACTATTGATGCAAATGGGATTTTAAATCAAGTAACTATGATACGAATGTATTTTCGATGAAAGTAGACTTATTATTTTATTTTCTGATTCCTTTGTACCCAAGACATTACAAAATAAAAAATAAGCATGGAAGGAAAGTCTGGTAGCACAAAATCAATCCCTATGTTTTAGGTAGCTATCAAGCATTGTGATTTCATACACAATGATTTTGCTACATATAAATCATTCAATTTCATTGTTGTATTGGATTTAAAAAAAATAAAAATATAGGTAACAAAATTTATTTTGTTGATTAAGGTTGCATGAAAATAACAAAAGAGAAATCTGAACGGTTTTTTTTAGCAAAGCTACTTGGTATGGTGCATTTGTCAATTGCCAAAGCTTCATAATACAACTTTTTATATGATTGTTTTCATTTTCATGTTAGATGACTTTATCGTTTGTTATCAAGCTCCTTTTTTATTTACTTATTTGGGTTGCAAATAAAGTAAATTATTCATAGTGAATATTCATCATGTTTTTCTTACATGTGAAGTACTTAAATATGTCCATGTTGATTATTAAGTATATCCATATTGTTAAGGCATTTTTGTGTGTGTATATTTTGGAATTCATGAATTTAATTGGTGATAATACTTTCAAATTTTAGTTTTTTATCATTAAGCATATCCATGTTTTTAAGGCTTTTTTTGTGTGTATGCTTTAGATTTATTGAATTTAATTGGTAATAATACTATCAGCATTTAATTTTTTGTGAACCTTTAAGCTTTTTAAATGATTAGTGAAATATATGTATACCTATAATGTGAACTGTAATATCTGGCTAGGTAATTCTCTTGGCCCCTCTCTACGACTCTACCCGTAGATCTAATAAATCTCTTTCTTTACTTATTTTTTTTTGTAAAAGGGGATTATTTTTAACATGCTTAGGCATTTTCCTACATAATCGAATAAGTGTTGCGTAACTTGCGATATGAAGGATAATATTTCTTTATGTGAAAAAAACATTTTGTAATATGTTGTGTCATGCTCTTTCCGTGCCTTCTAATTTGTTTATGTCACTCTAAAACATCTAGCAAATCAAATACCGACTTACCTGCCCAATACGGTAAAGAGTTTTTCGTAATCAAATCAAAATCAATGAAATTTATCTCGATTGTAGCTTTTGCTTCCTAATAAATAAATTAATGATTTAGAAACATATATTTTGCAAATAAGTCCGATATTTGCTAACTCTACAAATTAATTAATAATATAGAAATAAGTTCAATAATTTTGTGAATAAAAGTTAAATAATGTATTTTCTTTAATAATAGATGCAACGTGATATCTCTTGTCTCATTTTTTTTTCTTGTAAAACAAATTCCCAAAACACATCTATGTTATATACATAGAAACCTATTTACATATGTAAATAAGGTTATAGGATAAAATCATGGACCCAACATATATTATATATGTTTGTTTTGTATGTTTTCAGTTTATTCATTTATAATCTTGATATCTTTAGGTACCTGTTTTAATTTATTTCTCACTTATTTAAATCGGTTAAAGGTTTATAAGTTTCTTGTTCTTTCAAAGCCCATTATCAAGTAGTTTAGTGTAGTACAATGCATTATTTACATTATTCTAATAATAATAGTATTCTTTGTTCAAACTCCATGTTCATGGTTCTTTACTTTGTGCAGGCCATCTTATGGCGACAATTCGTACACTGAATGATATGGATGCTAATGGATCAGTGCATGTTGCATACATACTGTGAGTTTTGTTAAAAATCCTTTGACTTATGTGTTACCTCATATGGGATATTTGTTCACATGGATATGGGATATATGTTTGTTGAAATAAGGCAATACACAAGTATGGAACCTTCATGCAACTATGTCAGGGAGATTTCATGTGAAATAAATATATAAAAGCGAAATGACATGGGAGCAGTGTGTTCAACATAATTCAATGGATAATATGCGGTATCACCCTTAACTGTTCGAACCTCAAAAATTAAAGTATCCATACCATTCTTCATCTGAATAGCAAGCAATTTATTTAGATGCACATAAGTGCCAACGATGTGATATTAAGTTATTTTCAGTGTACTCTGACTTTTTTAGTTGATGTTTATGCATTTTCTAAAATGAAACTTGGGGTTACTTTGGTCAGTGTTCGTTAATGTACACATTTTATATTGGTTATACATTATCATCTTAGCTCTTGTCATTGACTCTATCTTTGTAGTTTGGGATATTTTCATGTTCCTTGCTGTATTTTGGGATAAACTTATTGTCAGATTACGGATGACTGTATCAATCTATCTCAGGGGTAACATAGATATCATAACTCATTGGTACGTAGTTCAGCTCACTTACGCTTCAAATTATTCAAAAGGTTCTATGCATACCAGATTTGATGAATTTCATTAAAAGTTAGTAATGTATTTTTTGAGTCGACTATTATAAGTAACAGTAAACTATCTATGCACTAATAATACACGCATAAATAAATTTATAATGGTTTCAGAAGTACTGCTTCTTGAAGCACTAGGTCCGATTTAAGGTGCGTTCGCAAGATTTTGAACGGGGTAAAAATTTAATTCGCATCCGACACGTCGGACGCCCCAACGGAGGTTGGCCTACATAAAGGCATGCTGCGCTGAATGCCGCTTTCTGCTGCGTTTGAGATTTTGAACGGAAGTTATTTGTTTTAATAATTATATTTAATTTAAATCTAAATTCTAAAAAACTTACAAAATTAATAAGTTGTGCAAATGAGATACTTTACATCCTTGTAACTTGCTGTCCATATATTTCAATATACCATGCGTATGGATATTACTCTTGCACCGTAGGGGATATAGTGTTGTTATTTTATAATGAGTCTATTAGAGATCGCAAGTGGTTAACTTTTGGCAAGATCCACTTTTGGTGTGAAATGGTTTGTGCAACTAATGTCGTGAAACCAAACGGTGCGATGTGTTTGACTGACATAAAACAATCAGAATGTGAGTACTTACAAAACTATACCAAGAGAATTAATGTTCTATCAATGATTTCTAAAAATGTTTACATGTCTAGACTGATCTTTTCAAATTCCAAACCCAGTTGGAATGCTCTGAACTTTAAGGATTTCCTTTGAACATAAAGATGCAGTGAAATCTAGTTATATCTTCTTTTTCCCATTTTGCTATCGCATGTAATAAAGTTCTGGAGCTGTTTAGTAAAGGTATAAACTTTAGAGTTCTTTCGATGATTATTTGTACAAATGATGATGCCATTGCCTAGAGTTGGATATTCGGTTTACAAAGAACGATTTTGGATCTACTACCGATGACCTTAAAAGGGGCATATGGGTGGCTAAGTTGGGAGTCGGTAAATTGCATTTATATAAGATTATTCACTTGCTAGTAATAATCCAACTAAGGATTGCGTACCAACGAACAGTAGTGGAATGATGAAAGCTCTACCTTGCATTTGCCGAGTAGGCGATGCGCACAAATCATCGCTTAGACATTGTACCTCCAAAGAGTTAAGTGACGATGATCGCAGAACTTGACCACAAATCAAAATCCTTTGGTTTGATAAAGTGATAGAGGTATGGTTACCCAATCACTTGGGGGATCATGTAAAGGGGAGTAGGTTTAAAATCTATGAATAAAATACTCGTAAGAGCTAGTGTGCCAAGTTTATTTGTAAGAGATTAAAATTATAGGTGAACGAGCTTTCGCTTGACGAAACGATGAGTTGCATAGAAATGTGAAGAAGCGTTTATAATTCTTACAATCTTTAAAATCTCTTTTCTTATTTACCATGTACAAGAATTGATAAAAACTTCACAAAGGCATGATCCGGATGAGAATCATAATTGCGTGCGTGCATGCGTGTGTATATTTATACGCGCGCGCGCACACCCACACACACGTGTATATATATATATATCTTTAATAATGGTTGTAATATCTTTGGTGTTACATTTTTTTCGTATCAGCTTGAACTACCAAAATGCCTCTCTACATATATTACCAAAATTTAAGATTGCTTAAACATAGGGTCCAACGTTAAACTCATTTACAAATTCAAAACGCACATCCATAAATGTTATCAACTTTTAATAGCACTTAAAAATAGGTTCTAACAAATGAACTTATTTTACAAATCTTTAATAATAGTTGTAATACCTTTGGTGTCACACTTATTTCGTATCAGCATGAACTACCAAAAATGCCCCTTACATATATTACCAAATTTTAATATTGCTCAAACATAGGGCCAACGTTAAACTCATTTACAAATTCAAAACATCTATCCATAAATGTTATCAACTCTTAATAGCACTTAAAAATATGATTTAACAAATAAACTTATTTTACAAATTTATTTATTATTTTAATTATAATTGTAATATCTTTGTTATCACACTTTTTTGGTAGCATTGTGAACTACCAAAATCGGAGCCTTGGCACAACGGTAAGGTCACCCGACTGGTGATCTGAGCGTCAAGGGTTCGAGTTCAGAAACAGCATCTTCGCAAAGCGAGAGAAAGGCTGCGTACAATCGACCTTTCTAGAGCCCGCTATCGCGCGGGAGCCTCGTGCACCGAGTTCCACCTTTGTGAACTACCAAAATCGCTTCTCTACAGATATTATCAAATTTTAATATTGCTTAAAAATAGGATCTAACATTAAACTTTTTTAAAATTCAAAACGCTCCTCTATGAATATTATCAATTTTTAATATCACTTAAAAATAGGATTTAACAAATAATTTTTATTTTACAAATTCTTTTTCATTAATTAATAATATTAAAAAAAATTCAAACTAACAAAAATAATTAGAAGCAGAAATTAAAATTAAAACTAACTATACATGATTTTAACGCAAAAATATGACTAAATATTTGTACAAATCATTTTTATTTGAATGTGTTAAACATATACAATTTGTAGTTCACGTGCGAAGCGCGTGCCGTAATGCTCGTGTGTGTTTATTTGAATGTGTTAAACATAAACATAGACAGAAATGTGCATAAAAACTGAAACAGTAGATGTTACGGATTTGAGCACCGTGTGTAGAATTTGTTTACAACTGCATAACAAGTTAGTATCACTGGACTTCCATTTCCATTTCCATTTCCATTTCCGCGCCTTGTTTGGTTCCGTGTATATATGTACAATTGAATGCAATGTTGAGTAATATCTCTCATCACATATCCTTATGTCATGTCCATTTTTACTTAATTTCCATTAATGCGTCTGTCAGTCCATGTTTATTATGCGTCCTTTCTGCCTTCTGCATTTCTTTTCTTTGAATGTGTTAAACATAAACATAGACAGAAATGTGCATAAAAACTGAAACAGTAGATGTTACGGATTTGAGCACCGTGTGTAGAATTTGTTTACAACTGCATAACAAGTTAGTATTTATTCCAGGAAGTTCCGAACAACACTCTGATGTACCGGCTTACTAAATGCTTGGAAGCACAATGTAGACCATCCGAAACCCGTAATGGTATTTCTCTATTTAATAAAATTCTTTGTTGACAAAGGATGGTGAAAGTTTTCTACAGGTTGGAACATTGAATTGTCAAACACAGTTGGCTCCCAAGAAGAAAATCATTTGTGTAGTTAAAGATTAGATTATTTTGTTTTTATATTTCAAATACATGCTATGCTGTCTTATACAAATTGAGTTCAGTCTGATACAAGGCGACGGTTATTTGATGTACCGACTACGTTTTTATCATTGAGCATAAGAACATCACCCCCACTTCAATTGATAAAAATATATTTATTTTTATCAGGTTCATCATTCTAGGATAAAACAAGACGGATGACATTACACAACATTACGCTAAACAAGCGGAGGCTCCCAGTCATATGTATTACAGGGTTATTTGTTTACAGGATGAAGAGTTTAATGGCATACAAATCCTTATGTACTAATGTTACTTTGGCGTTTAAACGCAGGAGGTAACTAATGTTCTATTTAAATACATAAAATTTGTCAGGTCATTATTTTTGCTAGAATGAAAAAGGTAATGCGATATTAAATTTTTAGATGGACAAAGACAACCCGGAACACGTTGAACTGCTGAAGAGTCTGCACAGAAAGGTGAAAGGAGAGGTTCCTTGCGATACATGCTTCTGGAGGACGGGGAGGCTTGCGACTCTGAAAATGAAGACACACGAGACGCACAGTAAGGTGCATGCTAAGCTCGACTTCAAGTGCACCGTTTGTCAGAATCGTTTCAAGAACAGCGCTTTATTGGCTGAGCATGATGGTTGGGTGCACCGGCAATAGAGTAGCCTTCTCTCTTGTTTTCAGTTTCATTTGTTTGAATAAGAATTCTTTTTAAGGATTTCATTTTATGTGAATTTGTATATGCTGTGAGCTACCTCCTGATTGGTATTCAGTCTACACCTTTATGAACGTTTTTTTGCCTCTCTGGATTTTGTTAGAATGAATTCTCACTGCTTTCAGACTTTTTGGTGTAAAACAGTGTGCAATTTTGAATTAAATTTTTACTAGTTTGATTGATTTCTAGTATGGTCCTTTTTTTGTCCAAGTTTGATATGATACGTATCCTTATGACAAGTTTGATATGATGCATGCTTTGTGCTAAGATCATTTTCTTTATCATCATTAAATTTGGTGGCATTGTATGGTTTCCAATATTGGAGGACGACTTTTTCATCTGTTTTCACAAAACTCTTTGAATTTTCGTTTGGGTTGAAATCACGCATGAAATTATCACTCTCGTTTCTGTGCTCTGCTTCCACTTGTTGTTTGAAATCATTCAGGCTGCACCATCCTTTTGCCCTTCTAGATGGCTCCCACATTACTGGTATCTAATCTAATCTATCCCGCTTTCATCTTTCCTTCTGTGATGTGATACTTGATGTTTATCTCAAACAAGGTACGCGACCAGTTTTAAGCTTGGCATATGTTGGGGAACGATGAACGAAATAATTAAATGATTTTTGATATGGTTTTAACAAATAAAATTATCTTCTCTATACCATGAGAATTTCAAATATGGAATGATTTAAAAGAAATATTTTACTTCCAATCAGTAAAATATACAATGAAAATATTGAGTTATATTCCATGGTTTGACATAAATATAGTTTGTTTTGAAGTTTATATATTTATTCAAAAATAATAATTGATTATAGAAAATTATTGGAATATTTTTTATAAAGGATATTTGATTTATAAAGTGATTTTGGATGCTTTGTATATGTATTTGAATTTTTTATTTAATTGTTTAAAGAAATATTTTATTGAACTTTATTATAATTTCATTTCTTAACTAAAGTGGGATTTTTATATATGCTAGGAGACCCATTGGGTAGGTGCCCCACATCATGAGGTTTTGCTTAGGTGACCCATAAGGTAGGTGCCTTATAGCCCCTTTTTTGCCGAATTGGATATGAATGAAAATGATTTCAAAAGCCGATTAAGTTAATATGCATGAAAATGATTTCAAAAGCCGATTTAAATTTTGATTAAATAAGAACTAAGATTGTAAATTTTTAAATTGGAATTAAAAGTGATTAAACTGATTTTAATAATAGTTGTTTAAATTTAAATGTGTGAAAATAGCTTTCGGGGACACTGTCTTGGATTTCAACGAAACCAATTTTATTGGATTCGTAATAGTGATTTATTATATGCCGTCCAATTTTATGGCAATTGGACATATCGTTTGGTCGTGCAAGCTTAAAACGTGTAGAAATTAACTGAAGGAATTTAAATTAATATAATTTGATTTTGAAATTTAACATCTGTACACTTTGGAATTGGGTCCCAATACTAGTTCCATTATATTTGGAATAAGGGTATTTCATATAGAATGCCAGTCGACACGCTTCGATTGGAGTTCCGAAATTTCCAACGTGAATAGTGTTTGGATATTTTCTATATAAGGACTTGAAATGCTCATTATTTGCAAACTAAAATCTTAAAAAGAAAACCAGAGCTGCAATTATCTCTTTCATCCAAAGGCCCTCCTCGCTCGGCGTCACCACATCCACTTTCAAGCGAACTCTCCAACTAACAAAACATATAGCACGACACCATGAGCAAGATCAATTGTGGGATTGACTTAGATAGCGACGAGGCAACGTCAAATCTCATTCAAAGTGGCGGAGGGTTTGGGAGAAATTCCGGCGATTGACGTCGATGTAGAGGTGTGCGTGGGTGGCGTTGGCGGAGGAGGTCTGGTCATGCTTTGGTGGTGACGCAATAGTTAGAGTCAAGGCATAGGCGACGCGGTGGAAGATCGAAGTCGCGCATTAAGTGAAAGCCTAAGAACGTAGTCATGATTTTAAAAATTAGAGGGAGGAATTAGGTTTCATTAGTGATGGTAATTCATTTGTTAAAGACTTGTAGTTAATTATATAAAAAAATCAAATGTTTATAAATGTATAACTTTTTCATACGAGGTCAGATTTGAATGCGAAGAGTTGTGTTGCAATCGTATCACCGAATACTATGTTATGGAGTTGGATTGGATGGATTCAGAGTTTGTAGGAATTAGGGTTAAAATCAAACGCCTATTTAATTTTAATTCAAACCGAAGCGCTTTGGCGATTATTGGAATTTCTGTGAGTTAAACTCACCTCTCTGGCCCACTTGTCTTTTATATACGTGTGGATATTTTTATTGATATCTATATGTTGTTTGTTTGGATGATTTACTATTTTACCAGTTGGTTTGGATTTATTCCCACCATTGGTGTAACATTCCCCCTTTTGACCGCCTCCAGTCGGTAATTAAACCAACTCGAAACGTTCAAAAAGACGAATTGTTATTTAGTTTATAAGGTTTAAACAGAATCAGCCACAGAAACACATATAATAACAATCAATTAAAACAAATGAGAATTTTTGTTTACCTCAACATTTCATGTCTCCACTGTTTCACCTGAGTTGAATCCGATGGCTTTGACCTTGTGTTGAGTAATGTGACTTTGAATACCTGAGTTGAACCTGTCTGTATATTTGGGTTTGACCTTGTGTTTGATTTGTTTCATATTTCGTATGTGGTTTTGGCGAGGCTGTACACGCGAGCGTGTACGGCAGCCAATAACACTGTTTATCTCTGTTGATGATTTAAATCTGTTGATTTATTGTTTAACACTGTTTAGTGTTAAAATTTTCGTTATCCGGTTTCTTTGTTTAAAGAGTCGGATAGACGAGAATTATTGTGACTGTCGTCTATTTAAATTATTATTGCCTATATGCACTAATAAACTGGTTTGAATTAGACTGACCTGTGTATTATTTTCTTTTGAATATAATACTCGGGTCAGACCGAGTATTTTTACAGCTTGAAGATTTTCGAGCAGCGAAGTTAAAGAGAGAGTAAAGAACCATTTTTAGTTTCAGAAGAAAATTGTATTTTAAGATATTCCGCTGTATCAGTATTAAAATTGTATAAACTCTGATGTATATAAAAAGATTTATAGTAATGAAATAAATTCTCATTTGTTTTAATTGATTGTTATTATATGTGTTTCTGTGGCTGATTCTGTTTAAACCTTATAAACTAAATAACAATTCGTCTTTTTGAACGTTTCGAGTTGGTTTAATTACCGACTGGAGGCGGTCAAAAGGGGGAATGTTTCAATTGGGATCCAACAGGATTTCTCGTCACTATTGATTTTACTTTTCATTTATTGTGTTATATGATCTGTTGGAAACTATATTGTGAATCGTTGAAGCGATATAGTCGTTATAAACGTGCTTTGAATCGCTGAAATTAAACATGTGTTTAAACTGGATAAATTAGGATATATACATATAGGGTTGTTTACACATGTTTTGGCTTGTTTGACTTAAATGGATAACTTGGGAAGTTATTACCATTAGATAACAAGTTGTGATGGAAATATTTGGTTTAATAAAGTAAAAATGACCTTTACTCTATGTATATCCTTTCAAAATCTTTTTAAAATAATTCTGTAAATATTTGTTTAAAGAATTAATTTAAGAAGTTTTGAAGTTCAAAAATGCTTTATAATTATTTCTGAATTTCAAATGTAAATGGATTTTTATATTGAATATGTTTTATGGATTTTAAATAAGCATTTTAAGAGATATTTAGTATAAATGTTTTAAATAATAATATAATAGTTTTTAAAGTATTTTAAGTATATATATAGTTTTTAGTTAGCAAGTTAAATATTTTATTTAATGTAAATAAAAGTTTTATATTATATTATCTTTTTAAATCTTTCATATATTAAATATTTTACCTTATAAATAAATCAGTATATATATATATATATTATTTTAAGTAGGTTAACATATTAGTAAGTATTTTAAAGAGTGTGTTTATATATATATATATATTCAAGTTTTAAGTATTAAATTAAATATTCCATCAATATAAGGATTTGTGTTCTAACACTTAAGTTAAATAAATGGTTTGGAAAATTTAACTAAAGGTTTATTATCTAAATTTATAAAATTGTAAATATGCTTGATCTTGAAATAAGTGTTTAAGATTTATGATAAGAAGAAGCATAGGTTCTGGGTTGTTGTAAACGGTGTTTTAGTAACACTTGTTTTTAACTCCTAACACTAATTATACTTGGAAATATAATTAGATATTTACAAATGAATATTTGGTAAATAAATACAAGTAAATGGTTTTGGGTTTGTTGTGATGATTGTTTTAAACAACACTTGTCTTCGACCCTTAAATGTATTTGAATTTTAAAATAGAGTTTTAAAGATATTGGTGAATGTGTAATGTTCTGGGTTATTGTAAACAGTGTTTTTATTGACATTCGTTTTTAAACCCTAAATTATATTTTAAATAGAAAAAAGGCTATAAGTATAATTAGAGTTTTAATTAAGGAAATTTTAAAGAGAATAATAAGTATTGAAATCTTTTATAAAAAGATAGAAAATGTATACGATAAATTTATAAAAGAAAAGGATTTTATTATAACAACGTTTTGGTAGAAATTATTTTAACCTCTTTTGTTATAGTTTAAAATAAGTAAAATTTGTTTAGTGATGGGTGAATATACTTATACTATTGAGATAAGTATATGAATGCTTTTTAAAGTATTAAAAAAGTACAAAGGAATGATCATATATATATATATATTCAAGTATATATCTTTTAAAAGAGAAGTTAAACATATTTATATATAAATATATCAAGAAGTTTCGTTAATAAAGGAATATTAATTTATAAAGGAAGCCTTGATTTATAAAAGCAGTTTCATTTGATAAAGAAATGTGTTTTACTAAATGAATGGGTTTCAAATCAATAAAGGATAAATTAATAAGGGATTAAAAGTTTATACGACTTGTTCATGCGTAGCTTAAAATGATAGTGCAACTATATTTACTTGGTATGGAAAGTATATGGGAATTAGTTCCCATATGTGATCATTCACTGTATTGTTGAATATGACCAAATTCATTAACCCAGTTTTGAGGAGAATAGGATTGGTAAGTGTTCTACTTATCGAAACCACTTCAAGTTTGAGATGCGGGTTCTATCTTTTGGACGTGGAATAATGGAATCCATGTGTGGTTCTGAAATCTATTGAGATAATGGAATTCATGTGGGATTCATTATGTGGTCGAATTTGTTTAAAAGTCATGTAAAGATGCCGGACGTGACCTCGACATCGGATATGGCTAAAAATAGAGTAGGACCATAACCAATGGGGTTTAGCTAAGCTCAGAGGGCACTTATCAACTTTATTATCTAGAGTATGCTTATCGATTGTTGCTAGTGGGAGTTGATCGTATTCGGGACACGTTTTCTACATGAACCGGTTATGACTTTCTTATTTTATATATTTTATCTAGGTATATACGGCACTCGGAAAGATACTTTCTGACCCTTGCCAGAAGACTTTCCTCGAGGTACTAAGGACCCTCCAATGGAAAATCCATATACGAACATGCCATGGCAGTTTTAGGAGAACTCAATTATGATGTAATGTGAGGTGCAAGCATTTCAACTATGATTCATATCTATTTGAAACTCTAGACAGTATTACAATATAATATCTATTGAATTTTCGAATAGAAATAGTCTGGTTATCGTAAGGAGAAAATCCGTCCATGTTTATGGACGGCATGGTCTTACGAGATACCTTACTTCAAAAGGTTTTATAACATCAAATAATTCACATGACTTCGGTTTTCTCATGCTGGTTTATCAGACTGATCCAGATGTTATTTTCTTATAATGCTTGGGTCAGCCCCGTGTAAATTTCCAGGTTTCATTGATGATTATTAGAGCTCTTGGAGAGAGGAATTGGATGATTTCCTATCGTATATTTTATTTCCACCGCATTGTTTTGTTTATGTTTATTAGCAATTGTAAGGACATGTAGTTATAACTATCCATGCTAATGATAAGTTAGTTTTTCTGTGATTGTTGTATGTATATTAAAATGTTTTTTTGTAAAAGTATCATTCTGATATTATATGTTATCATTCCTGTAACGACCCGCTATTTTGGACCATTCGCATCCATTATAAGTGTATAGGTAGACACTCATGCCGGAGTTGAATTGCTCAAAATACCGCGTTGTTAATTTAAATTTGGCAAAACTGAACATATACAGTAAATAAATAATCACAGATCACAGACACAGAGTAATAATTGCAGCGGAAATAAAAGAGATAGTAGTTCATGAAGCTACTATATAAATATATAAGATACATCAGAGTTTACAACAGAAGAGTAATACGATACATCAGATACAAATCAGAATACATCACTGGAATCATCGAATATCTGAAAGCTGGATAGATAGCTGGATCTCCAAGCGAAGCTCCAACTCCAAAGGTGAGTCTCGAAAGCTGAACTACTCAGTCTGACCCGAGCGTAAAGTAAAAACACAAGACACTCGAGTCAGGATTAACATTCTTATATTAATAAATCCAACTCAAGTGAAATAGCAATTGAAATACAAGTAACTTAAAGGATGTTTGGAATAACCATCCTTTAAGGATCCGTTAAACTATCTACTATGTAGTAGTGTACGATAAGTAGATAATGTCTATCAGTAATATAAGATGATATCAAAATAGCGTTAAGTCATGGTCCATTCCACCCTTAACACATTTTTATTCCCAAAAGCATATACAAGACCGTAGTTTCCCCAAAACCGGAAGTCACCAGAGGGCAATCCATATACTAAAGGTACAAATCAAAATTGTAGTGGTCGCGCATAAATGGAATACAAGTATGACAAGGCACATGAGGCAATACCCAAGGTAGTGATACTACCGTTCGCCTGATCCGGACTGGTGAGAACGCAACGCCGCAGCGCCCGCAACACCGTGAAACAACACTCCCAAATCAAGGGTGCACCAATCAACAACAAGTAATAAGTAGTTCGAAGAAGTGTGTCCACTTGAGGTAGCTAATCCTCCATTGGCCCGACACAGCTCCTGTTTTAGTCATTTCCAATTTGACACAAGTGTCAAGGCTATCCATTATCGTTCTCTTTCTTCAGTCAACACGATCACCATTCCAACCACTTCATTCTGGATCATCACTCCGCGCATAGTTATTAAAGTGGTTTCGGTTCAGATAGAGAGTATATCCATTACCGATCCCGGTCTCTTTAATAACTTTCGTAATTATTACACCGATTGGTCAATTATATATTTCAAAACCAAATCAAATTCAATTTAAATTGGAATTCGTGAATCGACAATTCGTTAGTCTTTCGAAATCAATTTCCAAAATTTACGTTTCAAACTTCCAAATTACCATTTCAAAATCTTATAATTCAATTTCAATTCAAATATCGATTCAAGTTCGTATATTAGTTTCATTTCAAAATCATTAAATTAATTTAATTTAACATTCAAATCAATTTAAATTCATTTATCTATTTCGTTCAATATTCGTTAAGTTACTTTATCATTCAAAACAATTTCTATTAAATTTCCAATTCATTAAATCAATTGCTTAAGTTTAACTTCATTAAATCAAAACTTACAATTTTGAATTAAATTAAACTCGTCAAATCAATTCTTTCAATTACAAGACTTACATTAATTCCAAAGATATCACATTTTCATTTCTTGTTAAAGAAATTCAACTTCACTTATTTACTTACTTAAATAATTTTCCAAAACTTACTTAATAAAGAAAACTCAATTTCAATTATTTACGAAGTAAAATCCACTTATTCAAAAGTTCAATTTTCTTATTAAAGAATTTCAATTCAATTTAATCATTAAATAATTAAATCTTATTTAATTATTAAATAATTCAAGACTTAATTATTAAATAATTTCAAAGTTAAATAATTTTAAACTTAATTATAATTTCAAACTTAATTCAATCATTTCTCCAATTAAACATCGTTCTTTCATCAATTACATTGTTAATGTTTTGTTTCGGATTATTAAATATTACATTTTCCTTTCATTAAAAATTCAAATTTCAACTTCATTTCAAAACCATATTATTTATTCAAATAAAATCTTTGTTTATTTGTAAATCAAATTATTGACCAATCGGGTTTTATTCAATTCTCTATATCCTAGGTCAAAGTTCAATTTGGGTATTTATCATTTCAACCCGATTCCAATTCAATTCAAAATCAAAGCATATCAAAGGGAACTTGCAGTGTGATAACTGGGATGGTGTCAAAGTAAATAAACAAGCAATAACAACAATCAATATCAATCCAATAATCAATTCAAATAATCCCGAAATAACCGTATTAATTCGCATTGTTATTTGTACGAATTAATATAATTATTTCTAGAATCTACACTATCATTTAATGTAGATTAAAGATTATTACATTACGGTTTTCACTTGTCATTCAATTACAATTTCATTCATCATCAGTTTAAACGACTTACAATTCAATGCTTCAAAGTATAATTAAACAAATCCTACGTGTCAATAAATTCAACAGTTAAAGGGGTCATATTATACAAATGTCAGTTAATCAAATTCAACATTTAATTATCCTATATCAAGTTCAATTTCATAATATTTATCATTTTAACATTAACAATTTAACGTCCAATATAAACATCAACAATCAATCAATTTCAGCCAAACTGTATTATCATTGCATAAATAATTTATAGAATAAAGGTGTCAGATGTCACATGTGAACTGATACAGGCAATAGCATCTATAACAGTGTAATTAACTAATAGCAGCATATTTCAATTGTCGTTTCAATTGAAATCAAATTTAATAAATAAAAGAACGTTAATCGTGAGTGAGTGCTCACCTTTCGAGGCTAGAGAGAATAGACGATGAAATCGAGTTACGAATTCCAAATCGGAGTCCGATTGAACGCGAATTCGACGGATAAGCTGATACAAGAATTGACAAGAACGATTAGTCAGTTTGATAGAGACAGAGACAGAAAATAGATGTATTATTATTATTGTTGTTATTATATTTTTTTTTATAAAATCAATACGACAAATATTAAATAATATATATAATTCAAACCCATTTCATTTTAAAACCGATTAAAACCCAAATCACAAACAAATTATAGATGTGTATACGTATTTCAAAATTACCCTACAAACATTATATATGCATATATATCAACTTTACATATGTAATTATAATAGTAAACAAAATACACTACATCTACGTACGCGATTTTCAAAACATACATACATACTCGAACAGTAAAACGAAAACCCAGCTTGTAACATAACTTATATATATTTAAGATCATATATAGACACTTTAAAGCGAAACATAGAATATATATAAATTTTAAAACAATAGTCACATACAGGTACCATACATATAAACCGAACTTTTTAAAATAATGTATATATAGTAAGAGGCCTAACTTCATAAAACAATGTATAGTTATAAATACTTTACAAACATAATATATATCTTTCTGTATGCATACCCAATCACAACCAGATATGCAGACCACTAACCATATACTAGTATAAGTTATATAATAACCTATATAACACTATTATGACTCATATATGTATGCTAACCACATGTTATATAGTACATTGTAAACTGATATAATAAAATTTTCTATAACACCATATACATCAAGTTCCAGCAAACAATACATTTGTATATACTAACTTTTTAAACACATCAACTTAAATATATATATGGACTCAGCCTTCACAAACTAATATAATTCCTTATGTAACCATCTGATAGATATATTTTGTTATATAAATATTCCTTAAGTTTATATAAAATATATATATTAGAAATCAACACTTATAAACAAAGTAACAACTAATATATATGTAATAGGTAACAGTTTATAAAAGTATTTCTATATATGTAAAAACAGCAGATAAAGTACATATAAACTAATATAACGACAACAGGCCTTAGTACAACAATAAATATATGAATCCGTATGAGGTAAAAGCCAACTGACCTGAACTTATAATATATACTGTACAAACTCTATAACATGCTAAATATAACTTTATATGTATATACAAACTCATGCAGTGAATCTATGCCAACCATATTTGTATACAAAATACTTAAAAGTACTTAAACGGCAAATCATATAAAACTTATTCATACATATATATAACAGTATAAATCACAATGAAATAAAGTATCAAGTTATATAACATATATATTATATATATGCGTACAAGACTTACGGCAGATGGAAGGGAACCAAAGGCGAGACTGGATGAGCCGCTCCTCACGTTCGGCCGGAGATGAGATGGGGTGCGAAGGGAAGGCGATTGCGCGTTGGCTGGCACGAGCAGTTGGGGCCGCAAGTGCGAGCGGAGGAGTAAACAAGGCCGTGGTGGGGAGGTGCTGGAGTGGGCGGATGGAGCAGTGGAGGGGCTGGAAGGTCGTTGGAAGGTAAGGGGTTGGCGGCGGCTACAGTTGTTGGTGGCGGTGCTAGGTGAGGAGACGGATGGGTGTTTCGGGTGGAGGCGATGGTGTGCTTGGGGAAAAATTTGGAAAGGAACGAGCTGTCTTCGGGTTGAGAGGAGGAAAACATGGGGCACGAGCATGGCCTTCTCAAGCAAAGAATGAAAGCACAGATCTATAACAAAAATAACTTATATTATAAAATATTCACAAAGTAAAATGAAATGTGACCTGGACAGAGATTTGAAGCAAAAGAAATTCAACCAGGGGAGAAGGCAAGTAGATCTTGAAGCCAATATGAAGCCAATATGAGAGTTGAGGCCGGAGGCGCTGTAGGATGTGGTGGTTTTGGTTGGCGAAGCATGGTGGAGAGAAATGAATGCGTGAGTTTTTATGAGGCTGAAGCAACAATATGCTGGAAGGTGAAAAGTAGTGAGAGGAGATAGCAGTGAACAGTCAAAATGCATACTTACCTCTTGCAGAAAAAGAATTTACATTTCCAAAACGAACCATAAATGCATTTAAAACAGCTGGCTATTGGTTTGGCAGATAGTAAATGCTAGTGACCGTTGGGTTTGTACGATGGAAATTGAATGGTCACAAGGAGTTAAAAAAAAAGACGGACCGTTACGGTTAACTGTTTCATGGATTCCGTTGTGTACCGGACTTCAAAACACAAAAGTGAATATACCGCTGAGATCAGCACGACGAGACGGT
This sequence comes from Allium fistulosum, assembly GCA_030737815.1. Taxonomy (NCBI): domain Eukaryota; kingdom Viridiplantae; phylum Streptophyta; class Magnoliopsida; order Asparagales; family Amaryllidaceae; genus Allium; species Allium fistulosum. The sequence continues at coordinate 862,272,407 of CM060907.1, forward strand.
CAAAACGGCATACAGATATCAGTGGTATAATTGAATTATAAAAATTCGAAATTTTTTCTACTGGCGGAAAATGCAAGAAAAACGCAGAAGATTAAGATCGACGGAGCCAAAGATGTCCGAATTTGGAAAAACAACAAACTGACATCTTGCTCAGAAGATGGTTTAGAATTTTTCTATGTAAAAATATTTAGGTTTCGAAAACGTTTTATTTTCATTGCTTTTTAACTGATTAAATTGAAGTGAATTCACGTGCGAAATAAACTTTCATATTTTCGGACGAAAATTTACCAGTTGCTATGTTTAACTAGACGTATTCCAAATATAAAATTTTTATTTCAAAATTTTATCGTTTAAAATTTCACAAAATTTCAACTAATTACGTTTTTAAAACAGTTGAAATTTACGGGTCGTTACAATTCCGCTGTGAGATTTTGATATTGTGTTCTCTTCTTTCTTGTCAATTTTATTTTCTTTCTTTTTATTTTACCCTAAAGTTCTGTCATTTCGACACTTGGGTGCTTGGCACGTTAGTACCATGGATGTATTAGTGTCGATATTCGAGGGTTTGGCGATAATTACATTTTGGTATCAGAGCTTAGGTTATGCGATCACCTAGGCTTTGGTAGGGTACTCATTATAGATAGGGTTAGAAATACCTTAGAATGAGTTTGAGTGTGTGTGTGTGTGTGTATGAGCGGATATTTGTTAGCGATATAAAAATATTTTATATTGTGTTGATTTATTTGTTGAGTGGCTTATGGATTCTTGTCAACACGAGTAATTAATTTATTGATAGGGATCACTAAACACTTGAACATGGCAATTCGATATAGTATTATTTTAAAAATTTGGTAAATGAAATAATTTTACCTTGATTATATTTTTAGATAAAAGAATAATTCTACAAAAATTAGTATAGTCATATTTGGTGTATTTGGTTGTTAGAAAATGATAATATTTAATTATTAAAATTTAAGTTTAATAAAGCCGTTGATTTTAATCTAAACAAAGTTATACAACTATAAAATGAGTTATATAAGAAAATGAACTTATAAATGTGAATTATAAAGTAATGATTATAATGAAAATGATCAACATTTGTGAAATGATTTTATCTATATGAGAGAAATTAGGCAAATATGATTTATAAATGTGATTTATAAATAAAAAGGAAATGAAATTGTATAAGTATGATTTATAAAGATGATTAATAAATAAAATCAATTTAAACTAAGAATTTGATAATTTAAATCCCTGTGGTTTTGAAAATGTTTTGCAAAGGTTGTGAAAAATAATAATAGTATTATTTTTGGAGTATTTTTAACTAAAAATATTTTAAAAGGATTTTAAAAAGGAGGTTAGAAAGCACTAAACTCACTTTGGTCACAAGAAAATAATTTTGTGACGACTGCCGCATCATCGGCGTTCCTTTTCGAGTTTCTAAGTGAGGGATTGCTGCCATAGTGATTTGTTATAAAAGCATTGTTTTGGCAGACAAAGATTGCTTTAGATTTCAAAAGTATGATTTAATATAAAAAGGAGTTATGTATATACACGATTTCAAAACAATTTGAAATAAGAACCGGGTGTTTAAATTCTGAAAACTTGTATCTAAATGTTTTGTGAAAACAAAAGAAAATAATTTTTTGTAACTTATACGTTGAAAAAAAATAGTACGTTAAAATAAAATTTAAATTTGTTAAATATTCTAGTTAAGTAAAGTAAATTGGAAATTTTATATACGCTTAAGATATAGAAAGGTATGAAATAAATATAAACTTAAGTTGTAAAGGAATTATATAACCATAGGTTGTAATTATAAAATGTGAATGAACTTAAGTAGGATTTATGAAATTGTAAGTGGATAAGTTTGTATAACTTATAAATCAGAGAAAATAGAAAGTAAAACCAAATTTTAAAATAATAAATGGTTAAATATTTTTATTAAAAAAACAAAATTTGAAATTGAGCTATGAAATGAAAGTTAGCTTAAGTAAAATTAAATGAAATAAATTAATGAATATGAACTTAAGTTTTGACGTGATAATAAACATAAGTAGTGTTATATAAAATGTTTTAATAAACTTAAGTAATGGTTTTATGAAATGGTTCGTAAGTGGTATTAGTATTAAAAGAAGTATACTAAGTAAAATGATTGTTAATCAAATAATCATATGAATGTTAATAAAAGGAATGAGAATAAATGAATATGAATAATGAATGTGAATAATGGATATGAATAAGGATGTGAGTAAAAAGAATTTGGTATAATTAAGAAATCAATGGAGAACAATACATAAGTTATACGTAGACCATTTTATTTGCATAATTGTTTGATCCAAATTCGAGTATATGATTTCAAGGCAATTTACATCGGTCCGAGTTAGTTTTTTCACACGATTCTTGATGATGAATAGTGGATATGGATTTTTGATTGATTCTGATATTCTCTATCATAGTACATGGCTATGCAAGGAGAATGGCGGTTTCTTTTCAAGGAACCAGATTTGAGTTCGCACTAGAGCGGTCGTGTGAACGATACTAGTTTGGAAGCGAAATTGTGTGATCGAGCGAGCGATCAGATTTGATATTGTGTACAGATGGTATATGTACATCGTAGAGGCTTTAATAAATTAAATGTTGACATTGGAAAAATGTAAATTGATATGGTTATGAATTATATGGTTTGATAGTATTGTAAGTAAGGATGGTTGATGGTTTCTTTTGTTGCATTGTTATTTTATTAGTTTATGCTATATGGTGATTTTGTTTTCCATATACATGTTCTCATTAGTTATCAAGTGTTTAGTAGATGCTAATGGTGTATGCTTCACATTTGGAGCTCGTTTCTGCATTATATTTATTGTATATGCTTGCTAATATTAATAAAAGGGACACATCTCAGATTACATATCGTGTTTCTATATTTTTCCCTACTGGATGCCTCATCATTGAGATGAGATGTATATTATGTGATTATATATGTTGTGAATTTTTTAAATCAAGATGCACAAAGGACATACAAGCAAAATTTTCTGTAAATTTAAGGCTTTAGAAATTTTTTGAGAATTTTGAAAAATTTTGATAGCTAGAATTTGATTTTAGTAATATAACATAGAACGGTATTAGTTGGTATTCATGAATGGATCTAAAAACTTAATGAGTTTTATAATCTATTTCAACTAATTTGTTTTTGAAAAGTTAATTGGATTGTGGCATTTTTTACTTTGTAATTTCGAGGATGAAATTCTTTTAAGGAGAGAAGAATGCAATGACCAAGAATTTCAATCATTTGAATTTAAAATATTTAATTGATTTTAAATATAGAATAGTTAATTTTATAAGTAAAACAATTTAAATTTAAAATATAAGGGTTGTTTGAATAATTGAATTCTTTAGATAATTAAATCTAGAATTTATTGTGAATGAAAATGATTTCAAAAGCTGATTTAAATTCCGATTAAATAAGCATGAAGATGTAACGACCCAAATTTTAATCGTTTGAATTTGGAAGTTTTAATTGATTTTAAATATTTAAAAGTTAATTTTATAAGTTGAATAACTTGAATTTCAAATATAGAGATTTATTATTAAATTGTTGAATTTAATATTTCGAATTGTTTAAATAATTAAATCCTAAATATAACGTGAATAAAAATGATTTGGAGATCTTATTTGAATTCAGTATAAATAAGGATGGGATATTAAACTTCTAAAATTAAATTTGAAGTGATTTAATTGGTTTCAATAATAAATCGTTTTAAATAACATGTAAAAATAGCCTTTCGAGATACTGTCTCAGAATTATACGAAACCGATTCCACTAGATCCTAATATAGAATTATAGTATACCGTCAAATTTCATGGCGATCGGATGTATCGTTTGGTCGTACCGGTTTGAAACACATATAAACTAATTACAGAAATTAAATTTATATAATTGCGTTTGAAAATCTATCTTCTGTATAAGATCAAATTAGGTTTTGACACTAGTTCCATTATATTCGGAATGGAGGTATTACGTATAAAATGCCAGGCGACACGTCTCGATAGGAGTTTGGAATTTTTGGACAGTTAAAGCAAGATATTTTCTAGTTAAAATAATATATATATATGTATATATAAACACACTATTTTATATCCTCCCTTCAGCCCATACTAACCTAATACCTAGCATATACCATGTAATTTACATACCATACCCCCTTTTCCTTTAAGAACCACGTTTTAATAAAAAGGGTTTGAATTTAAAAAAAATATCAAATATAGCTAAATCTAATGGTCCACGTTCGTTGGCGCCACCAGAGGCCGCTTTAGGCGAAGGTTCCAACTAGGAAGATGTTCGGCATGGCATGTTGACTATGTTTAATAGTTGGATCGACTTGAATCGAAGCAAGACACTATTGACCTGCATTTGAAGGTGATAGCGTTTTTGGATTCGTCGGTGAGTTATAGGCAAGGGTGGCGGCCGAGGTGAGTGGCGCTGAGAAGAGGATGGTAGGGGCTACCTATGGCCGAAGTGCGGCGGCGGCTAGTGCCTTGCGGTGGGGTAACGAGCGAAAGAAGGTAGGCGTCGAGTTGTTTTCACGCGTGAGACCTAGGTATTGAATGGGTAGGATTTTGGTTCTAAACGAGATTTTATTGGGTAATTAGTAATTAAGTGATGTAATTAGTGAATAGTTATATTATTTAATTTTAGAACCTTATAAATGCAATAACTTGTTCATACGAGGTCGGATTCGAGCGCGACGAGTTGTTTTGTACTTGTATCGACGAATACGACGTCATAGAGTTAGATTGATTGGATTTGGAGCTAGTAAGAATTTGGGTAAAAATGGAATGCTTATTCATTTTTCATCCAACCAGGATGCCTCGATGACGATAGAAATTTCGATGAGGTAAACTCACATTTTTGGTTAATTAGAAATATTACATAATTGATAAAATTTATTAATTGGATGTTTGGATATTTATATGTTGGTTATTTGATTTTAATGAATTACCGCTTTAGTAAGAATTAATATGTGAAATGAATTGCAAGGACAGGTTGGAGGGATGCAATAGGATTCCTTACCACCATTAAATTATATATATATATATATGCTTATATATATGAGTTATGATGCATGGATAGGTTGGGGGAACCCAATGGGATTCCTTTCCATGTTGATTTTAATTTCATTAATATTCTTGTTATATGAATTATTGGATATTAAACCTGATTGTTGACACTTTTGGTTACGACATTGTTACATGTTTGAAACTTAAAACCCTATACTGATTGAAAATCAATATAAATATTGGTTGAGCATTGGGTAGCTATTGGCCTTAAGTTAGTATTTTTAAATACTAAAAATTTCCATTTGGAGTTGGGATTGATTTCGAGACATGAAATGATTTAAATCTGGAATTGGGTTTTAGAAATATTTTTTTTAAAGATTTAATTTCTATTTTACTCTAACTTTATTATCTGCCTTTCTAAGTCATTAGAAATGTTTTAAAGTTACTTATTTATATTTAATAATGTTTTTAAAGATTATTTATTTATATTTAATATTGTTTTAAAGATTTTTATTTAATATTATTTTAAAGATTGTTTATTTATATTTAATATCATTTAAAAGTTATTTATTTATATTTAATATTGCTTTAAGGTTATTTATCAATATTTTAATATTTTTAAAAGTTATTTATTTTTATCATTAATATGGTTTGAAATTAATAATAATGATTTATTATCAATGTTTTGGAAATTAATTATCACTATTTATAATAATGGTAAAGGTTAATTATTATTGTGTATTCAATAATGTTATGAAATTATTAAATATTATTTTTAAGATGTTTTGAATTTAATAATAATTATTTATTTATAATGTTTACTGTTAATAATTATTATTATATAATAGTGTTTTGAAGTAAATGATCTTAAATATGTCCAAGACCCATAAATAGAGTTTTATAAATGGACTTGGATTTTATAAGGGAAGTTTATAAGACGGTCTAAAGGCTTAAGGGAGATTATTTACAAGGTGAAAGAGTTTTATAAATGGTTTGATATTTATAAACGAAATTAAGAAATGGTTTTATGGATTTATAAAGGATATATTAATGAAAATGTGCAAAAAGAATTCATAAGTGATCGAATTTATAAAAGAGATTATAAATGATTTTCATAGATTTATAAAATAGTAACTAATAGGTTTAGAAATTATATAGGAATTTTTAAATGATTTTAGAATTTTGTAGAGAGGAAATCTTTCTTAGTTTTGTGAATATACTTATAACATTAAGATAAGTATATGGATATTTTTCTATGTATTGAAATATAAGGATTTGTGGGTATATATCTTTGTAAAAGGATTTTGATACAAATATTTACAAAGTAAACTTAATTAATAAAAAGATTAAATAGGGGGCTAGTGGTGACTTATGTGTTTAAGCAATATTGGTTTTTCTCTATGGAAATAAATCTCTGATTTGAATGTTTTTTTATTTGATAATTAAATAATCAGCTATCGATTTTGGACCCAAAACATAACTTTTGAAATATCTAGGAGAAACATGTGAATTGTATGGCACAGTCATCTCGAATGATGCTATATTGTGCGTATAAATCTCGTTTTGTTCTCCTAGGACAATGATAAGGATACCATTCACTAACGGTTAGGATGTGATCTCCTCTCTTATCTTTTTTTAGCAAAGCTAGCCGGCTTTATAATGGGCCGTGCCAGTATGAATATAAATAAGGAACAGGTGTTCTACACATGCACACAACAGCTAAAATATGGTTTTATAGTGGCCAAACCACTTAGTACAAAAGCAAAAATAAAAACAGGAACCAGACAAAGAGACTAGACTACTTGGAAGGGCACATGCCTCCCCGTCATTACTGATATCGACATCAGTACCTGGGCAAATAACAGGCTGAACAGTAGAAAAGTACGTAGTCGGTTTCGGATTATAAGACCTTGAGAGAGGAGAGTAGAGATATATCCGGTCCCATGAAGGATCTAAGAATTGCCACCAATTTCTTGCACCATCTGTCACGACCCAAAATTCATCATTCGAAAATAGACATCAAATACTTCACTTGTATTCGACTGCCAAAATTCAAACGTCAAATTTTAGTTCGGATGGAGCTTATAACAACAATTAGATGAATATAAAACAGCGGAACAGAATCAATATCATAAATATCATCACAGATACAACATCGTGATAAAATCCATACTTCATCAGAGTATTTAATACATATACTACAACTCCAAATACAACATCATGATAATACAACAGTGATCATAGATCCAAAAGTCTTCAGATGAAAGAAGTGATAACGGACTCCCAAAAGCTAAACACCTGAGATCTCCAAAAGCTCCTAAGAATATCTCCAAGATAAGAGCTCCAAAATACAGCTAACTCCAAAATACGGAAAACCTGCTACTAGGCTGCCCATGTAGAAATAATGGGCACCCAGAGTTTAGGAAAGAAAATGATAAACTCCGGATCAGTCATGGGACTGGTATGAGTAAACAAAAACAGTTGCATTTACAGAAACTAGATTTATAAAAGAATTTTCGGTATGCTTTTTAAAAATGGAACTACCATAAGACCTCCAACCACACACACAATGCAAACGCAGAATTGGAGGAGATTTCTTCTTATGATAGTTAAATATGCTTGGTACGAGAAATTTCTTTGATATTATTTCTAGTGCATAGTGTATAAAACCATTTTCGGAAGTATAATATCAATCCTAGCCAGCATAGGTACCATGATACTATGCCCACTATAGCTACCACCTGAGGTGGCAGGTAATACAACTGCAATCGTAAGGGGTTCGTATTGGTGAATGGATTTCCAACAATGGTCAGGCTAAGGAACTTCCTGGGCCACATGAGTACGCCTCTGGAAAGACGACCCAAGAACCTAACCGGATCTCTGCCAACACAAGGCCGGGTTACCCCTAACTGGGTAACTACTGACACGAGTATGCCATCTCCCGGTTGTAACCAACCTTTAACCGGGGCCCCAGCAACAAATCACAAAGTAAGATATATATATATTTGCGACATCCACATAAGTTAAGTATCTGGGCTCCATACCATGATACCACTTCTATCCAGAAGGAAATGAACATACCCTAAGGGGCGCTACCCCCAATAACCTTGCCGCATCTTTCCTGTTTTGACCATTCCGGGGTGTGAGGTTCGACGAAGTCTCGTCCACAAAGCTACGCTTTTCATAAAGCCATGGTTTGGGTCAACAGATGATCAAAGTAATGATCACAAAGACAAATGATCAAACAAATGATCATATCACAAATGATCAAATAATGATCATCACACAGCAACACTCAGCATGTCACATTACCAAATTGGGAGTATATCGCTGATAAATTTCAACTACATAACCTTTGAGCTCGTACGTCTCAGAGAAGGGTGTTAAGCTAAGAGAATAAATTCTTCTCCACCAAACAGAAATGTATTTGAAAGAAATCGACTTTATATCTCAAAGTGTAATGTCAGACATGTAACCATACAAGTCTGTTCTGGGTTCGAACAGAACCGAAGGCACTTCCAAAGAAGTCCTTGCAATCCGGGCGTCCACAATCCCGATCGGATTCCCCATCACATATGGAGAACTCTATACCGGAGCAACTCAGTGCAGAGTCATTCGATAGGTTATCCTATCGTTCTCGAAGACACCCGGTCTTCACCACCAGTCTTCAAATGATATCCATTTCGACGTATCACTTATTCGGAATGGATTATACGACACAAAGGTCCTCCCCCGGCTAAACCAAATAATGAGAGTTAATTTCAAAAACAGGTGGATATGTTGTTCACAAAAATTCATAGATTCGATGTGGGTTTCGGATAACTAACTGAAATCCGAACCCTTGTCGCATCGAAGTTTAAATGCCGTTTTACGGCCAATAGGGTTTTCACATCAATACAGAACAAACACAAACACAGTGTAGTACATAGTAATCTACATTACATAGTACCATATACAGAACATAAATATCAATATAGTGCACATCAATCGTAAATCATTTTCCAATGCGGTTTAAATAAATTAACCACACAATTATTTTTATCTATTATTCCAAATCAATGATTTATTTTGATAAATTAATTCAAATTTTTATTAACTTGTTTTATTAATTATTTCTTAATTATAACTCACTAATCACTTAATTATTATAAATTACCAAATAAATAAATCCTTAATCCTTAATTAATTACTTAATTATTTAATTTCAAATTGATTAAACACTAAATTCATAATATCTATCTTTAAATACAAATTTATTAAATCTTAAATTACTTTAGTTAATTACATTCTTAATTAACTTATACATAAAATTAATTTTTAATTTTACATTTGCAAATCTCTTTTAATAAATTTTAAAACAAATCTTAACTTAAAACTTGTCAACGTTATTTACTTTATAAATACTGAACTTTGTTAACAAAATAACTTAAAGTAATTTAGGCTAGCCCCTAGAAAATGGACCTGAGGTAGATACCTGTTTGACTCGAGTAAAACTCTCGTTCCTGTTCCCCGAGTCCCCCTTCTCTTCCTCGTACCTTACTTCTTCTTCTACTCTATCTTTCTCTTTTCTTTTTATTAGCTTAAGTTATAAACTGCAGTATAACGCACACTCATGAACGTACCCAGGTAATCGAAACATTTCCCCCCATCCTACTCGAGTTTCATTCGAGTCGAAACAACCTCCGATATCATTGACACACCCACGCCACCGTGCACGTGCACGGTGGTTCGTCGCGACTCCGATGATCACCACGATCATCGGCAAGTCAGAAATCCTATACCCACTCGAAATCAAACTTCGATTCGACCAAAAAAAAATCGAAATCGAAAATTCACAGTTCGAACGAAATTGGCAAATATCCTTACTAACTCAAATCGCCTCGTCCACCATCGTACTGACCATCTGAGGCGCCAAAAATTCGTCCACACCTCGACAACACTCCCAATAACCCTCCCCCAAAGCCTCGAACAACTCGATCTCGTTGTGAAGACGAACTCGACACATTACAGTTATGAACAAAAACAGGAACTCAAACCCTAAATCCATCTCGTTCAACCCATTCTTGTTTTTGAAAATATTTCAACAATTTTTCCAACATCCCTGATGTTAAAGCATGCTTCAATACGAATTTCAATATTTATAAATGATTTGATCATCAGAAATTCGTAAAAATACCATTTTTTTTCATATACAAATTTCTCTAAGAATACCACACTAAAAATCTAAATTTTTGTTTTAAAATTCATGCCTTGTAGTATCGATTCAATAGATATTCTCGAATTAATATTTTTTTTAACAATTTTTTTTATCAAAGATCAGTTGAATGCCTGTAAAACAAGGTTACAGTGAGAATAACTTACTGTATGTTTAAATAACTTTGCAAAATCTTGTTTGAGAATTAAAACAACTTGATTATTTGAAAAACCAAAGCTTGTCAGTGATTAACAACAAATGGCCTTTAGTTTTGAAAACAAATATAATCCCTGTATAAATTTTTTCAGAGAACACAGAGCATCACTACAATATTATCATACTGAAGCATGAACAAAGCAGTTTATAAATGAAGTTTTGAACTGGTTTAAATAGATTTAAAACTTTTTAAAGATATGTTTTACTCACTTGATTCCAGAAATAACAGAGCTGCTTTAAATTTTTGAAACAGAGAGCTTTAAATTAAGAGGCTGCAGTTTTGATCTTCAGAAATTTGTTTTCAAGCTTGAATAAAAAAAGTGATGTTGGCTTTTTTTTCTTTTTCTTTTTCTGTTACTATCTTGGTTTTCTGATCTTTGATAATATTTGTTGAACGAATGAAATGAAGGCAATATTCCAGTATATAAAGAAAATGTGCAGAGGAAGGTATAGGTAAGTACAATATTACTTTTGCTCAACCCATGCTTTACTCGGCTGATGATGTTAATGTATGGGCTGAGGAGTAAATAGCATTTAATGCTTGCATTAAATGAAAGCATGTAACAGCCATGCTGTTTGATACTTGCAGCCTATGCTGTTTGATATTATTTTTTTCGTTAGTTTTTTTTTCTTGTTTAAATTCCTTACACACTTATGTTTTAAATGTTCCTTTCTTATGCCTACATATTGAATGTATATTTCTTTCCACTTTATCTTATATATATGTATATTGACTAACTTCTAGTGTTGAACAATTTATAAACTTTGTTTGTATTATTTGGTAAGCGTATTTTGTTTGTATTATTATTCTACTTCATATATTTATTTCTATTGCTTTAAACAATTTCTTGCTTATAATATGTTCTTTTCTATAATTATTATTATTATTATTATTTATTTTTTTATTTAATTCCATATAACTGTGTAATATTAATACCAACAATCTTTTTTATTTCTTTTGGAATTCTCAAATTTAAATTCAAAAGTTTAAATAATTTACCAATTTTTTTATATTCAAAATTTTCGGGATGTTACACCATCAATACCAGTAGTCGTCAGCGAAAGACCCTCTCCCTCAACATGATACAATAGCCTCCTAGTCTCGTCATGACCGCCTAAGAGCATATGATAACTATGCAACTGTGGGTCATATCTCATTGCTAATACCGTCGCTCGTAAGAGTTTATTATTCACTAGTGCATTGATTGAAATATCCCCAACTATTCCGCTCTTATCTTTGACTGTTTATTTCCTAAAGAACCAGGTTTTAAGTTTACCAAAAATTATCGAATGTTGTTTCGAAGAGACCGGGATCGGATTTGTTATCCGAAAACCACTTCGATCCAACTCAAGCATTTTGAAGTGAAGACATCTTAAAGATCTCTCAAGCGTTTCATTCAGTTCCAAAACAAACTTGTATGGATGAATGCTGACATTCATTATTGCATGGAGGGCAGTGTTAGCATTCCAAGTGGGAAGTGTTATCTAAACGGTAAAACATAGCCTTAAGCCTCATCAACTGGGAATGACTAAAACATGGGAGATGCAGCATGGCTAAGTGACTGGGTCGCTCCCAAGTAGGGTATGATCATCACTATCTAGAGTCGATATCATCTCTCAATTGTATGCTTAGGTGCCCATTAATGAGGGGTGTTCATATTCGATACTACCAATCAGTGGTAGGCGGTGCTGTGTTGGTAGAGGAGGATCCCGGCAAGGTCCTTGGTGTTATTTTATCTAGAGATGCACCGTAATGGGCGGTCCCTCAATAGCCCAGTCATTGTATAGAATCCATTCTCCAGTAAGCACCGTATGGACTTGTTGTGCCCAACCACGCTTATGCGTGAGATGCAAGCATTTAAGCAATATTCATATTTTACCTTGACCCCTAGACATTATTATAATATCAATGGATTTTCATATGAAATGGTTTGGTTATCGTAAGGTAAAAACCCATCCGTGTTTGTGTGCTGCATGGTCTTATGGGATACCTTTATTTTCAAAAGGTTTTATAACTTTAAACTTTAACTGAGATATGTTTATATAGCGAAGGCACTCCTCCTACTATCATTAGTAGCGAGTAGTCCTTCTAATCCGAAGATTTCAAAACACGGTAGGACCACTGCTATAATAAATGTCTCTATATTAGGAGCGACCTAGAGAATTTCAACAAGAAGTCCTTCCGCTATGAAGATCTTCAGTCTTCAATAATCATAATCTTCAACATGTCTCCACTTTCGAACGTATACATTGGTTCGAAGTGGTTTTCGGATAGGACTTACCCAAATCCAACCCCGGTTCCTCCGAACCAATCATCGATTAAAAAGATGTCAAGTTCATATATGATTATCAATCATTAATCAATTTAATTCATCTTTTTATTTATTCATAAATATCTCTTAGAAATATATTCATTTAATTATTCCTTTATCTCCTTAACAGTATATGGAATCATTAAGCCTCATTATCAAATCATTTGGTAAATTTAAACCATTTTAATCATGGAATAATTCCAAATCAATTCACCTTTTACTTAGGAAAATATTCCCAATTCATTTATTAAATCTTAATCAAAGATTTCTTATTTCAAAACTCAAAACTTTGATTGAGTTAAAATCATGTTATCTAGGATATTAATCCAAAACCAGTAAATATTAAGCGAGTAAAGTCTACAGAAATCATCTAATTCTACTCAATATCAATTCCCGTATTCAACCAGTACTATAGGCGGAATAACGGTGAAATCGCCTTTTAAATTCCAGGAATAGTACGGGTTCCCTCTGCGGGCTTTAACACCGAATACAAGAAGATTATCTCACAAAATCCAAGTTATTTATATTAGAAAATTATATCTTTATACTTTGGGAAATTTTGATCCAAGTAAACCAAATTTACTATTTGTCGGGCCAGTACGGATAGCCAGGGAGAGCAGGAAACTGGTTTTTTAAACTCAAGCCTAGACACTATCTCTCTTACACCCATAAGGCGGTCAAGTTATTTGATCGACTCTAAATCATTAATCATTTAACCATTCCATAAATTTCTCAAATTACTTTTAAAATACTTTATTAATCATTTGAAAACATTTACAAAATATTTGGAAAAGAACGGTTACGTTTAAAACTGTATTTCGAAAGTTATAGAAAAGTGCTTTTTAAGCTATATTGATCAAAATGACTTCTATCACATGGAAATTTGTTTTTATTACTCAAATCACTTTTAAAACATTTTAAATGATTTATAAGATTTATTCCATATTTTTGAACATTTTAAAAATAGGTGTCTAAGACATTTGCGACTTTGGCCACCGAACTGCCAAAGCGTGATTTTCTTGAAAACTTTATTTGCTCATATTTCAAAATCTATCAAATAAAATCTCGATCATTTCCTTTTGTTTGAAAACTTTAGTCATAAGAGTTCGGAAAATTCTTAATGCAAAGAAATCTGACTCTGATTCCATCCTATAGAAGGATTTAACTTTTACGGCGCGAAATCGCGAACTACCGTTACGCGACGCACTTATTTTTGACTCCAAGCTCAATGTTTGTCAAAACCTTTCCAAACTTAATTTTAATGTTTATAAAAAAATTATAAACCATTTTCAAACATTTAAACAATATTTTCCATATTAAATCTCTTTTCCACTTTTAAATATTATTTTCCAATATTTTAACTTATATAATATTATACTATTAATATTATATTTAACTTCATATATGATCATAAAATCATATTAAACTCCATTTTCACTTTTTAAAACATTCTCTAACATAGAAAGTTATTTATTATCTGTTTTTCAACTATTTAATTTATATATCCCTATAAATTAAACATTATTATGAAAATGTTATCTCTCCTTTTCTAAATGAAACTTTTTCATTTTAAAATCATTTCAAACCATTCCTCTTTTATGATTTCAAAACATTTCGAGGCATAACTTTCAACATATACCACTATTTATTCCTTCATGAATTAATTATAGTTAACACATTAACTATCATCATAAACTGCATAATTCATTCTTCTTTTCATTCATCCAAGTGAACACCCAATGTTAACAATTAAGTATATATCCATATAAACATCCAAACAAACATGCCAATTCATGTATAATCATGTCAATAACTTTTATATACTCGTAAATAATAATATTGACTTGCTTCTAACTTGCAAATCATTTTAACCATAAACTAGAAAGGAAAGGGTTTCTCGAGATCTCACCTTCTTAGCTCCATATTTTCCTGTAACTTCTCCGGGTGATTTCGCCATAGCTTTCGCTCTTCGACAAGCTTCCATACTCCTCTCCTTCACTATATGGTTCAACCATGGCCTTAACCAAGGCGGATCTTGATCTTTTGCTCACTAACTTGCTTCCAAACTTCCCCAGAGCTTCATGCCTTCACTCTGGCGTAGCCGACCTCTCATTTTCCTCCACCGAAGCCTCCAAACTTCACTCCTTTCCTCTAGAACTTTCCGTTATGGGTTAGAAATGGTGGTGGCTGTACTTTGTGGTGATGGAAGAGGGGCTAGAGACTTTAGATGAGTAAGAGAAAGAGAATGGGTGCTTAGATCTTTATTTTTATGCAATTTTCTTTCTAGTTTCCCTCAAATCTTCTATGAAAGAAGCCATTAATGGAAGCTTGGAGAAGAAAAGAGAGAAACAGAGAAGAAGAAATGAAAATAAGGAGAGAAAGTGGAGAGGTAGAGTGTATATATAGGCGCAAAAAGAATTAAACAATATAACTTGTCATAATTATATCTAGTCACATCACAAACCTTTTATAATGTGTGTGTGTATATATATAATTATGTTTAGTCACATCACTCTCTTATATATATAATTATTATGTCTAGCCATATCACTTTCTTTTTTATATATAATTATGATGTCTAATCACATCACTTTCTTATATATATATAATTATTATGTCTAATCACCTCACTTTCTTTTATATATATATAATTATTATGTTTAGTCACATCACTTTCTTTTATATATATACATATATATATAATTATTATGTCTAGTCATATCACTTTATTTTATATATGTATAATTATTGGTTAACTAAGATATGACAAGAGATAATTATGGTTAATGATTACAAATCTAAGATGTGACAATACTTAATATATATATTTATATAAAATGTTTATTATTTCTAAAACTATGCCTTGTCACATCACTTACTAATCCAAATTAATATAATATAATTTGTTTCTAAGTGTATTGTTATCTAGTTAATTAACTCTTATATATATGTATATATAGTGTACAAAGACGAACAACGTTCCCGATAACTTTCTAGTGTCGAAAGGTCGAAATTTCGGAAAACATTCTTCGGTCACATTTTTTATTTTTCTATGAACTATTTAATTCGGTAAACAAATTTGAAAACAATTTCACCATCATTATTAATTAATCAAATGAATTTATTTTCATTATAAAATTTATATATTGAATATTTAAAATTAATTAAATATTTACTAAACAAATTAGTGAAATTTCGGGTTATTACATTCTTCCCGTCTTAAAAGAATTTCATCCCTGAAATTACACCAAAAAAGAACCCAAAGGTATTTGGCCAAAATATTTATTTTTAAACTTACATTCTTATGATGTATATAGATCATCCGTATGCAATATCTAATTCGATCTACTATTCAAGTCCACAACTTTACTTCCAAACTAGTATTGATCTCCTAATCCTCTAGTGCGGACTATGATCAGGCTTTACAATTAGAACTTTCAGTTTTCCTTACATAGCTCTCAACTGTGATAGAAAATGTAAGTATCCCAATCACAAACACTCATCAACGTTCATCGTCAAGAATCGAGTGAAAAATTCTTTTTCGGACCGTTGTAAACACCTCAAAGTTCCCTACTCGAATCTTAGATCAGAATTGTGTGACGAAATAATCTACTTGCAACTTATTTAAAATTTTCAAATCTTCATAAATCTTTTATTTTTATCATTTAAATACCTTTATAAACTCTTTCTTCAAAATATTTATTACCAAAAATATTTCTATCTCGTTTCCCAAAGGAAATCGATAATCCTTTATTTGGAATAATACCATTATAATTCTTATTTCAAACTTCCTTTGAAATTTCTTTGTTTATAAATTTTAATCCCAAACTTATTTTATATTGCATAACTTTCTTTTTTATAATTTTCCAAAACATTAGGATATGAATTATCAGATCCAACTTTCTCAAACATCATTTTATTTTTGCAAACTAACTTTATTATATAAAATATATTCTTAAATAATTTCTTAATTTAAACACTCTTTATAAAGATACTTCTTTATAATAAAACAAATTCTTTATATATAATCACTCTAAATATTTATTTTCAAATATTTTTCTTAAAGGAAAACATTTCATCCTAAAGGAATCATTTCAATTTAGAAGATAATTTACCTTTTATTTTCCAAAATTACAATTAACTCCTTTCATTATAATGTATTCCTTTTTTTAAAACCACTTTTGATAATAACCTATCAAATAATAATTTAAAATTATCCTTTTAACTTGAGGAAAATTATATACGAGTAACTCCAAAATAATACAAGGAACTAGGTACTACCAATAGTATCTTATATCCACTTAACAAGAAGGGTAATACTTAAGAGAAGTGTTTACCATTCGAACATATCTCTTGCCCATTTTTAGTTATTTTCGAGCCACTCAAACTATTTATCATTTGAGACGTTCTTACTTTAAAATCTTCTTATTTGAAATTTCTTTTCAAAAACTCTATTAGAGATTATTTTGTTTATAAAATCCATTTTACAAATCCTTTCATAAATCATCTTATGTTAACTTACTCCTTTTAGAATTTTTATAATTCCTCTCCAAAATACTCAAAATTTAGTCTCTTAAAATTTATATAACATATCTTTTATATCCATATTTTTACAAAAATAATTTTATAGAAAACAATTTTTATACTACAAAATTTATTATAATTCATTAACCTTAACCCAATATTATTATCAAACATCTTATAGTTAAATCATGAAACTTAATTCACAAGATTTTCATTCAATCAACAAATGTAATAACTAAATATTATCATTTCTTTAACAATAAACTAACCCACATAGATATTTATACTTTTCAAAAGATATTCCTTTATATTTAAAATATAATCCTTTTAAAACAGTGTGTTGGTTTACCTTGTTTAAGTATTTAGAAATCCCTATCGATAACGGTGATCAGGTGCATCGACCAGAATCTATAAACCACTCAATAGATAAATCAAAACAAAACATTTTATATTAAATAACAAATACGCGCTCGTATAGATAATACTCTCAAAACTCATTCTAGGGTTTTACTAACCCTATCTCTAATGAGATTCTCATTCTAGGATATTGCTAACCCTATCCAGTATGAGTTTTACCCCACCAAAGCCTAGATGTTCGCTCAACCTAAGCTCTGATACCAAATGTAACGATCGGGATTTTCGACCCTCGAAAATCGACACTAATACATCCTCGGTATTACCTAACGCAAATCCAAGTGTCGAAACCACGATTGTTAGGGAAAAAGAAAATAAAAATAGAACAGAATCTCACATGAATGGAATAACATATATTATTTCAATATAAAATCTTTACAGCGGAAAATTTTGAATACAATATTAAAGTCTAACCTAGATTCGGCCTGGATAGTTATAAATCCATGTCCTTACAAATGCAGAAAAATAATAACAAATGCAATAGATGTAGCGGATAATAGAATAAGTCCATATGAAGACCAAGATCTCCAACTCTCAAATGGAAACTCCAAGCGTCTTCAACTAAACCTGAAACTTCTCGGATCTGACCTGAGTATTAAAAATACCCGGATCAGGCTTGATAAACCAGCGTGAGATACTTGAAATTTAAATGTGGATGTAAATCAAAACCTTTGAAAAGAAGGCTATCTCATAAGACCACGCCCATACATAAATATATACGGGTTTTTATCTTATGGTAACCAAATTACTATACTGAAAAACACTTTGATATTATTATTAATGACATTCTTTTGAAAACACTTTTCAAGTAATATATGTAACGACCCGATTTTTCGACTTCCGAAAGTCGACATCAATATGCCCACTGTATCAAATGCCGAACCATCGAATGCCGGAAAATCAAACCGTTAGGGTTAAAGAAGAAAGAGGTAGAAGAAGAAAGAAGAAACAGAAACAATAACAGAATCTCACATTCGCAGCGGAACAATATATAATAGATAAATGAATAATCTTTAAACAAAAGAAGTATACCAGTTCATACAATACATCATCAGAGTTTACAACAACAACACACAACACTGGTAGTTATAATAACCTGCCCATATGCTTGAATACACAGTGGAATGATAATAATATATGGAAGTACGTTTCGCCATCCAGCTCGTCTCTTGAGCTCCACAACAGTCTATCTAGATCCTGCTGATAACCTGACTCTAGGCTGCCCGTGTGGAAAATTATGGGCACCCAGAGTTTAGAAAGGGAACAATAAACTCCAGGTCAGTCATGGGACTGGTGTGCGATCTTAAAACAGTTATTTGCACAAAGGAATAAAATGAAATCTGCTATGCTTTTGGAAAATGAAACTACCATAAGTAAATGGCAGGTTATACAACTAAAACCGTACAGGGCGCGTATTGTTTCTTTAGATTTCCAACAAATGGTCAGGCTAAGGAACTTCCTACACCACATGGGTACGCCTCTGAAGGGACTCCCTGAGAACCTAACCGGATCTCTACCAACACAAGGTCGAGTTACCTCACACTTCTGGTGCAATGAAGCTGTAACTAGATAACTCCACACACGAGTATGCCATCCCTGGTCGTTACCGACCTTTATCCGAGGATCCTCAACACCAACAACCACAAAGTAATAAATTTGCAGCAACCACATAAGTTAAATATCTGGGCTCCATACCATGATACCACCTTTTTCCAAAAGGAAATGGACATACCCTGAGGGCGCTACCCCCAAAACAACCTTGCCGCATCCTTCCTGTTTCGACCATTCCAGGTTGTAAGGTCTGACGAAGTCTCATCCACAAAACTACGCTTTTCACAAAAGCCATGCTTCGATCAACAAATGATCAACAACACTTAGCATGCCACATTACCAAATTGGGAATGTATCACTAGTAACCATCAACTACATAACCTCTAAGCTCATACGTCTCAGAGAAGGGTGTTAAGCTAAGAGAATAAATTCTCTGCCACCAAAAGAAATGTATTTGATAGAAACCAGCTTTACATCTCAAAGTGTAACGTCAGACATACATCCATACAAGTCCGTTCCGGGTTCGAACGGAACCGAAGGCACTTCAAAGAAGCCCTTGCAATCCGAAAATTCACTAATCACGTCTGGACTCCCCCTCACAATGGGTGATAAAATCTCTATACCGGAGCAACTCGGGCAGAGACATTCGACAGGTAATCCTTTTGTTTTCGAAAATACCCGGTCTTCAACACCATCTTCAAATGCAATCCCATTCGTATCATTATTTGGAATGGGTTTTATGACATAAAGTCCTTTCCCGGCTTAACCGAATAATGAGCGCTTGTTTTGAAAACAAATTCAATTGCCGTGTCAAATGCCAATATTGATAGTCGGTTATTTAACTATCAAACAATATTCACAACAATTATCAAATTTAAATAATTTTTCCCCAATTATTTATTTTCAAAATATCTTCGCAAAATATATTTTAACACTTCAACACTTTGAAAACCAATTTCAAATCACTTTTCTTTTGCGGAATAAATTTCCAAATGTTATTTATTTCCACTAAAGATTCGCCGAGTCTGAATAATTTTAAAACACTTATCCAAAAGTATATGTATATTTGGAAACACTTGAGATAAAAACTATTTTTAAACACTTTATCTAAAATATTAGTTATGAAAATATTATACTAATATCTCATATAAACTTCAAGCCCAAACTAATTTTAAAAATGAAATTTTTAGATAGAGTGTAATTATTTAAATATCCATTTTCTAAATCAAATCTCAATTTGATCTTTAAAATAATCACTTCTATAATTAACTAAATAAATCTTTACTTTAAAGATTTAAAAACAACTTAAGAAAATAATTTCTCCAAAGTATCCTTTTTAAAACCATCCTTAAAACTTTCAATTTATATTTATCAGCAATTTTGAAAACATACTCAGCTTTCCAGTGAAAATAAACTTTCCATTTCAAAATGATCCATTTAAATCAATTAATAAATCCTTCTTGACTTATTTCAATTTACATTCCAAATCCGTAATTTCTTTCCACACTTTTTAAAATAAACCAATATTTATTTTTAAAACAAATCTCCCTTTTCTTTATAAATTCCCATTGTGAATTTAAATTTCCAAATATCCATTGATATACGATTTCCAAATTTATTTCCAAATTTATTTCAAACACCAAATCAAATTCCAAATTGATTTCCAAAAATTTATTACCTTTTAAAATAAATCTTTACTTTAATTTTCAAAAATCCAATTATATATCCTGGTATTTTAAAATACCAGAATATATTTGGCCAAACCATAGCCTTCAATAAATTTCAATCACCAATATAATCATTCACAGATTATCAATAATCACATCACAACATATGAAATAAATTCAACAATTTGAGGAATCCAGTTGGATCCCTCCAACCTGTTTCCCTGCATCCACAGATGTTAGCACAATAATTAAATACCAATTCCACTTCGAGGTGGAATATCGCGGTATATGGGATTATATAATATCATCCGCTATTATGTGGCGCATAGTGTAACGATCTAGGATTTTATAAATATTTAAATCGATAATTAATTGAATTTTTGAATTAAAATTGTATTATTAATTGTAAATTGAAGCGAATTTCCCCAAATTCAAATAAAATATGTATTGAATTATTCGAATTTAAATCTTGTATATATATATATATGTGAATATATATGTATATGTGCATATATGAGTGGATTTGAATTTTAATTTAAAATAGATGGTTATAAAATCATTTATGAAAAATATAAAGCAAACATTAGCTAAAATTTTAACGTAATAAAAATACAAACAAAGTATACTACAAAATAATAAAAAAAATGAATAAAATAAATACACATAGTTAAAATTCAAATAACATGTTAAATAGAAGTTCATTTTATTTTCTAAAGTGATAAGCCCAAAGCAAAGACAAAAGAAAAGATAAAAGTATGTTCAATTATAAGTATATATGCTTGAAAACAAAATATATATGCGTACTTGCAAAGCATAAGAAGACAGAAAAATATACTTAACCAAGAAGAAGAAAAAAATATCAATAAAACAAAGAAGTACATACAAATAGGATAGGCTGTAACTAGGAAAGGAAGCACATGCATTTAATGCTTGAATCTTTAGCACACCATAATGTACATATCAGCCACCAACACAAGAAATATCTCTGATCCTATTGTACAAAACGATATAATCACTTGTACAAGAGTATAATTTCACCTGTACAAAATAATATCAACTTGTAGCTTCTTTCCATACTTCAAACAATTTCATTTCAGCTCGTTCACTTACAAAAAAAACCCGAGTAAAACTGAAATGAGCAACAACTTGAACAAATAAAACAAAAATTCAACTCAAACAATACAAAATATTCAGACAAGCCAGAGATCAAGAAGAGAGTTCAGCTTGCATTTTTATAACCTGTTTCAACATAGAAAGCTCCGTTCACTTCTGAAAACCACTGTGGGTAAACTAACACCCTCAAATCTTGAATCTGTTTTATATCTGATAATTATGATGAATACTTGAATGATGTTGTGGAAAGTAATTGTATATGCTTGCATGTGATATATACATATGTGTAAATAGGGTGTGCATGTCTGGAAAATAGGCAAAATTTGCCTCTGTGCATACATTCCAGATTTTAAAACCTGTTAGAAAATTTTAAATCACCCCAACCCAAACAATTTTAGGCTTTGATTGCTGAATGAAAAGTGTTTACATAAGTGCAACATCATGTTTAAAAATAAATTCAAGTGTATTCATTAAGTATTTATTTATAAAATGATAAATCTCAGTAAATATCAAAATATGTCAAAGATGAAGGGTCAGGAATTCTTGTTTTGATTGTACAATCAGATTCAAACTTCAAAATGATGAATTTTAATATTAATATCAAGATTTTTAGATTTGGGGATGTTGAGTATTTGTAAGTTGACCGTAAAGTACATTTTTTCCTAATTCCATTGATCGGCGAAGAGTTGATCAACGTAATTGTTGCTGGAGGTAGAGGGGAGATTGAGGATCATTGAAAAAATAATCGATGGATTTTTAGCTGACCATGATGATGATACAAAGTTAAATTAGGGTTTAAGTCCAGTTTTTGTTAAGGTCGAAAAGAGGGTTGCTGTATCACCGTGGGTTGATCGGAGTTGTCCGGACCTAGGGGGATAGAAGCTCGGGGGTGTGACGTTGCTTTGGACGGAGTCGCAAGGATTCAGGCGACGTGACGTGGAGGCGTGAAGCGTTTTTGGTTGGTCTGGGTTGTTCCAGGTTGCAAGCTTGATCTCGAATTCGATCTCGAGGCGACGATAGGGCTTTGATGGTTGGGAATGGGCATACAGGTGATCGTCGAATTGCTCGACGATACAGCTCTGCCTGGAGTTGGTCGCCGACGTTGTGCATGTATACGTGCATGAATTTCTGTTTTCTGGTGAAGTCTGGAAACAGAGAAGTGGCACTCAGGTTTGTCGCGAGTAATTCGAGTGATTTACTCGAAGATTTCTAATGTTTGACTCGAAGTAAAATGGACAGGGCTCGGGTAGAATTTGTTTCAGGTTTTAAACCTGTTTCTATTTTGGAAATTTAAAACACAATTTTAACTTATAAATCAAGGTTTTAAAACCGAGTTTAAATTAAACTGTAAATATAGATTCTAGTTGAATTGAAATTTAGTTTGAAGATAAATAAAGTTTTAAATTCAATTTGTTTCATTAATATAAAAGCAATTAAATGTATGGGAGAATTTGAATTTAAAATGAATGTGAAACTGTAAATGAAAATTTAAAATAAGTTGAAATTTAAAAGTTAAACCTGGGATTAAATTTAAAATCTGATTTCAAGATTTTGAAATTAATTAAGTTTTATAACTTTAGTGTTTAAAATAAGTTAAATAAATTAAAAAGAAAAGGATTAATTTTAAACTCTTTAAGATTTCCTTTATGACCAATTGTTATTTAACATGTAAATTTAAAGTGTTAAGAAAATTTGCTTTAAACTTTATTAAAAGTAAATAAGGATTTATTTCAAACTTTAAATCTAAATTGGAATTTAAAAAGGAAATTTGAAACAATGTTTTCAACTATATGGTAAACAACAATTAAATCATAAATACGAATGAGTTTACTTTAATTAATGAAGATTAATGAGTTCTTAATGATTAATATAAGAAATTTCTTTAGAAAAATGATTAAAGAAATTTTAATGAAGGTCATTAACTAAGATTATTTAAATAATTAATTAATGTGATTAATTGTAATAATCAATTGGATTGAATTAATTAATGATGATCATTTATGAAATTGTTTAAGTATAATTACTTAATGGAAGTAATTAAGGAATTAATTATTCAGTGTAATTAATTCAGTTAATTGAATTTGTCAAGTTAATTACTTAAGTTAATTAATTCAGAATAATCACTTGAAAATTTTGGAAATATGATTACTTAGGAAAGTAATTAATAGATAATTACTGGATGTAATAAATAGAATGATAATTTGAAGTTTGAGTATAATTATTTGTTAATTATTAAAGGATTAATTAATAAATGGTGATTAATTAAGATTTATTTAATAATTACAAATTAATTGATTCGTTGATTAAGATTGATTTGTTAACAATTAAAGGTTAACCAATGAATTTGAAAGGGAAATTTCTTTCAAATAATTTGTAATTAACTATGATGGTTAACCCAGATTAATGATTCATTCCTAAACATACATCTGATTTAAATTAATCAGTTGATTAATAGGTTTACTTGTGAATGTTTGGACCTGACTGAATGATTGAATTGTTGATATTCCCTGATCTGTGATGCTGTGTGATATATTCTGATTTGTGGGTGATCTATACTGTAGTTTATTTATCTGGGATGAATGTAAATTATTATATGTGACTTATATATCTGTGAATGAAAGATAAGCGTTATATTTATACCGCTTATCAACTATATTTCTGTATTTTGATCTGTGATGATTTATTGATGTTGCACTACTGTGTGAAACCCCTGGTCTACACCATACACACACAAATATGGATTTCATGAGGAAGTCGGTTAAGTCACAGATGATTTAAATTTAATGTTTTTGAAATTGAAATTTTAATTTCAATTGATTTTGGAAATGAATTTGGGTTAAATGTTAAAGCTTTCGAAAAGAAGTTTTAAAGAGAAAAGTTATTTTGAATAACTTGGTAAAGTTTTCCAATTTAAATAATTTGATTTGAATTCAAAATTTGGAAATTTAATTCCATGTTTGGAAATTATGGTTAAAGATGTCATAAATGTGTTTATATGAATTTAAACCATTTTAAAAGTATGGTTTTGAGAATCTGAATTTAACCCAAGGACTTTAACTCGTAAAAACGAATCAGATTTTCCAAAATGAAAACTATTTGTTTTCAAATGATAAAAGCTTTCATATAAGAAATGAAATTCCAATTTAAATTAAAGGAATTTCAAGTTTGAATTGAAAATGGTTTCCCAAGCTATGAATGGATCTTTGTGAAACTGGGTGAACTTTGTGAGATAAATCTTTTTTTGTAAAAGTAAATGGTAATGTGTTTAAACCTTTAAAGAGAAGTTTTGTGTAATAAGTTGTGACTTAACTGAAATCCCATTATCCATATGTTTTAAAATATTGCGCTCACTATTCGATAGCCGGGAGAGGACCTTTGTGTCATATAACCCATTCTGAATAGTGATACGACGTATACAGATTGCATTTGAAGACCGGTGGTGAAGACCGGGTATTTGTGAAAACGATAGGATGGCCTATCGATTGTCTCTGCACCGAGGGGCCCCGGTATAGAGATTCCCTAAGTGATGGGAAGTCCGATCGGGATTGTGAATACCCAGATTGCAAGGGCTTCTTTGGAAGTACCTTCGGTTCTGTTCGAACCCGGGATAGACTTGTATGGTTGTATGTCTAACACTACACTTTGAGATATAAAGCTGATTTCTTTCAAATACATTTCTGTTTGGTGGCGGAGAATTTATTCTCTTAGCTTAACATCCTTCTCTGAGACGTACGAGCTCAGAGGTTATGTAGTTGAAGGTTATCAGTGATATACTCCCAATTTGGTAGTGTGGCATGCTGAGTGCTGCTGTGTGCTGATCACTTGTTGATCAAAGCATGGCTTTGTGAAAAAGCATAGCTTTGTGGACGAGACTGCATCAGGACCTCACAAACCGAAAATGGTCGAAACAGGAAAGATGCGGCAAGGTTATGAGGGTCGCTCCCTTTAGGGTATGTCATTTCCTTCTGGAAAAAGGTGATATTATGGTATGGAGCCCAGATATTTACCCATGTGGTTGCTCCAATCTCATTTACTGTGTGATTGTTGTTGTGCGATCGAGGGACCTCGGATAAAGGTCCCAAAGGACCGGGGGGGGGGGGTGGCATATTCGTGTAGTAGTTACCTAGTGTAAGAGGTAACCCGGCCTTGTGTTGGCAGAGAGCTAGTTAGTTCTCGGGACGTCCATCCAGAGGCGTACCCATGTGGCAGTAGGAAGTTCCTTAGCCCGACCATTTGTTGGAAATCCAATTTCCAATATGAACCCTGTACGGTTTTAGTTGTAGAACTTGCCATTTACTTATGGTGGTCACCACTGTTTAGATGGTAGCTATAGTAGGCATAGTTCGAAATGTCTATGCTGGCTAAGATTAATATTATACTTTCGAAATGTTTTCCACTATGCACTAATAATAATAATCCAATGATTTTTTGTAGTAAGCATGTTTGACTATCATAAGAAGAAATCTCCTCCAATTCTGCGTTTGCATTGTGTGTGTGGCGGGAGGTCTTATGGTAGTTTCATTTTTCAAAAGCATATCGGATTTCTCTTTTGAATTGTTTTATTTCAAACAACTGTTTTGTTTACTCATACCAGTCCCATGACTGACTCGAAGTTTATTGTTCCCTTCCTAAACTCTGGGTGCCCACAATTTTCCACACGGGCAGTCTAGAGTTGGGTTTTTCAGATAGTCAGGTTTGGTAGATTATCTGGAGCTAGTTCAGTTTTGGAGTTCACGCATGACTGACATTGCTTATCTTGGTGCAACGTGAAGGTGGTTCGAGCTGATGTTGGAGTTATTGGTCTCATTCTCTTTGTCGGATCATTTGGAGTTATCACTTCTGTTTTCCGCTGTATCATTATTTACCTCTGATATTCTTGTATCATATTGATATCATTGTTGTATATCATTCTGGATATTGTATTCATTGGAGTTGTATATGATATCATCTATTTCTTTATTCCGCTATGTTGTTATACTTGTTGTGTTATAAGCTCCGGGGAGCCAGATTTGGCGTTTGAATCTACGACATTCGAGTACAAGTGAGGTATGGGTGCCGATTTTCGAAGGCCGAGTTCAGGAACCTTACACATAGGGTCTCATCCGCTATATAATGCGGGAAATCAATCACTCCAAATATATATATATATATATATATGCACATACTATCATATATACTTTCACAACCAAACAATCAATCAATAATTTAATTTCTATCAATTTCAATTGAGTGAGAAGATCTTACCTTTGCTCTTGTTTTGCAATCCATTCCCATTTCTGCTTGTTTTGATGATTTTTAAACCTTAATCCCCTCCCTCACGAGATCGCTACTGCTCAAGCACCAATGCGACCCCAACATGCAAACCTACTGTTGCCACGACCTACTGGCCTCGCACTGACAATGCGATTCCCAATCCATGCCTTTCCTCGACTTCGGCTCAAACCATCGCGAACCCTAGCGTCGCGGCAGGCCGAGCGATCATGCCTGCAACTCGATCTACAAGATCGCATGCCCCAAATCAAAATCCAACCTCGCGACACTCGAAAGCAACCACCACTCAGAGCCTCTCGCGAATCGACGCCGACCTCCACAAGAGCTTCCACCTTGCGACGAGGCACTCACGGCCACAATCACTCGAGAACATAGAAACCCACTAGCACACGATCAAGATGAACTCGCTGTTCTCAGATTACAATGAAAGTGGTTTTCGTTCGACAATTGAAAAGTTGGAACGAAAATCCCTTTTGAAATTTGATTCAAAGATCTTGTTTGTTCGGCCATTTTAATTCTTGAAGTTACTGCGTTTGCTTTTGAATGAAAAAGGATTTTCATTTCCCTTTTTTTTCTTTTGATTTGTATAAATTTTTATAAAATACACGGCTAAGAAAATTAAAGGAAAAAGACGCGTGTGAAATTTTGACAGAGAAAGGTAAACACGTGCTCAACGATTTCCTGTACGTGTCAATGCCTGGTACAGTGGTTCAATTATATTATTTATATTCAAATTTAAATTCAAATTTAAATCGTCTCGATATCTGCAACCCACAATCTCGATCTCCAATCGAGGCATGCCGCCAGGCGTTTATAATGTTATACCCCTATTCCGAATGCAATGGAAAAGGTTTCGAGTCCAAATTCGATCGTATGGAGAAGATAGCTTTTTGGACCCAACTATTATATTAATTTTCGATATAAATTTCAGCGCGTTTGCTTACCGTACGATCACATGACAACTTCGAATGCTACAGAAATTAAAATCCGATAATAATACACTATTAGGGATCCAATGGAACTAGTTTCGTTGAAATCCGAGACTGTGCCTCGAAATGCTATTTTTAAATATCGATTTAAATGATATAAATTCAAAACTAAACAAAACAATTTCAAATTCAATCCTGAAGCTTTTATTATCTTCAGTATTATCATTATAGAATTTACAAGACTTCAAATTATTTTTAACAAGCACAAAAATGAAGATTAAATATTTTACCCAACTTCAAAAATTAAATTTAATAATTTAATTGCCAAATAAATCCTGGTATTTGAATTTCAAGTTAAACTAACTTCCAAATATTTAAAATCAATTAAATATTTCAATTTCAAATGTTTAGAAATTCAGGGTCGTCACAATATATCAAAATAAGTATCGATATCTGGACTAAGTCTATGGTAATATATCTGGACTAGGTCAACAGAATACACCGGACATAATATATGATACCAAAGGTGTAGCTGAAATGTTTGCAAAGCATTATAGCCATATTGGGAATATAATCAAAACCGTAAAGCTCATATTGGGATTGGATTTCCAACATGATAGGGAACTAGTGGCCTTTTCCTTCAATCCACGCATAGAAAACATAGTTCCCACAGTGCCTTAATCGCTTTTCTCAAGCAAGTCACTTGGAGCTGCACTTGCTACACTACCAATATCCAATAGCCTTATCACTTTTCGCAAGCTATCTACTATATTCAAATAAATGGCTTAAGGATCCAGATTCCACCGGCTCCTCCATACACATAAAACCAATAGCCTGAAATATATACCCTACAGACCACATAATTACCCGTATCATCTCTGGAATGTAAGGCCCGTGAGGCTACGCTCATTTTAACAAAGCCATGCTTTGCTTTTCACAAAGCCACGCTATATTTTTTCCATAAAGCACACTCCACTTTGAATGCCACATTGCCATTCATTGATCACTATTGACTTCCACAAACATATAACCCCTGAGCTCGTACGTCTCAGAGAAGGGAGTTAAGCTAAGAGAAGTTGCCTTCTCCGCCACCAAGCATATGTACGTTTGTAAAAGTCAATATTGTGATCGTAGAAATGCAATGTCAGACATTCGTCCATACAATTTGTTCTGGGACTGAACGAAACCGAAGGCAGACCTCCTACTAACATTAGTAGCGAGTAGTCCTTCGAATCCGAAGATTCCAAAACATGATAGGACCACTGCTATAATAAATGTCTCTATTGAGAGCGACCCAGAGAATGTCAACAAGTAGTCCTTCTGCTATGAAGATCTCTGGTTTTCAATAATCATCATCTTCAACATGTCTTCACTTTCAAACGTATACATTGGTTCGAAGTGGTTTTCGGATAGGAGTTACCCAACTCCGACCCCGATTCCTCCGAACCAATCATCGATTAAAAAGATGTTAAGTCCGTATATGATTATCAATCATTAATCAATTTAAGTCATCTTTTTATTCAACATAAATATCTCTTAGAGATATATTCATTTAATTATTCCTTTATCTTCTTAACAGTATATGGAATCATTATGCCTCATATATCAAATCATTTGGTAAATTTAAACCTGTTTAATCTTGGAATAATTCCAAATCAATTCACCTTTTACTTAGAAAAATATTCCCAAATCATTTATTAAATCTTAATCAAAGATTTCTTATTTCCAAAATCAAAACTTTGATGGAGTTAAAATCATGTTATCTAGGATGTTAATCTAAAACCAATAAATATTAGGTGAGCATACTATAGAAATCATCTAATTCTACTCAATATCAATTCCCGTATTCAACCAACACTATGGGTGGAATAATGGCGAAATCACCTTTTAAATTCCACGTATAGTATGGGTTCCCTCTTCGGCTCTAACACCAAGTACAAAAAGATAATCTCCACAAAATCCAAGTTATTTATATTAGAAAATTATATCTTTATACTTTGGGAAATTGTGATCAGAGTAAACCCAATTTGCTACCCCATCCGTTGGGCCAGTCCGAGTAGCCACAGAGAGAAAGAAACTGGTTTTCCAAACTCAAGCCTAGACATTATCTCTCTGACATCCATAAGGCGGTTAAGTTATTTGATCGACTCTAAATCATTAATCATTTAATCATTCCAAAAATTTCTCAAATTACCTTTAGAATAATTTATTAATCATTTGAAAACATTTACAAAAGATTTGAAAAAGAATGGTTATGTTTAAAACTGTATTTCGAAAGTTATAGAAAAATGTTGCGAAAAAGTGCCGTGGAAAAAAGCTTTTTAAGCTATAGTGATCAGATGACTTTCTATCACTTGGAATTTTTTTTATTACTCAAATCACTTTTTAAATATTTTAAATGATTTATAGGATTTGTTTCATATTTTTAAACATTTTAAAAATAGGTATCTAAGACATTTGCGACTTTGGCTACCGAATTGCCGAAGCGCGATTTTCTTGAAAACTTTATTTGCTCATATTTCAAATCTATTAAATGAAATCTCGATCATTTTCTTTTATTTGAAAACTATAGTCATAAGAGTTCGGAAAATTCTTATTGCAAAGAAATCCGACTCTGATTTCATCCTATAGAACGATTTAGCTTTTACGGCGCGAAATTGCGAATTACCGTTATACGACGCACTTATTTTTGACTCCAAACTCAATATTTGTCAAAACTTCTCCAAATTTAATTTTATTTTTTATAAAACAATTATCAACCATTTTCAAAATTTTAAACTAATATTTTCCATATTAAATCTCCTTTTCACTTTTAAATATTATTTTTCAATATTTTAACTTATATAATATTATACTATTATAATATTATATTTGACTTCATAGATGATCATAAAATCATATTAAATTCCATTTTCACTTTTCAGAAAATTCTCTAACATAGAAAGTTATTTATTATCTATCTTTCAACTATTTAATTTATATATCCATATAAATTAAATATTATTATAAAAATGTTATCATTCCTTTTCTAAATGAAACCTTTTCATTTTTAAATCATTTCAAACCATTCCTCTTTTGTGATTTCAAAACATTTCGAGGCTTAACTTTCCACATATACAAACATTTATTCCTTCATGAATTAATTATAGTTAACACATTAACTATCACCAAAAATTTCACATTATTAATTCATTCTTCTTTTTCATTCATCCAAGTGAACATCCAATGTTAAAAATCAAATATACATCAATATAAACATCCAAACAAACATGCCAATTCATGTATAATTATGTCATTAACTTTTATATACTTGTAAATAATAATCTTAACTTGTTTCTACTTGCAAATCATTTTAATCATAAACTAGAAAGAAAAGGGTTTCTTGAGATCTCACCTTCTTAGCTTCCTCCTTTCTCGTAGCTTCTCCGAGTGATTTCGCCATAGTTTCCGCTCCTCGACAATCTTCCAAACTTCACTATATGGTTCGTCCATGGCCTTAACTAAGGCTAATCTTGACCTTTTGCTCACTAATTTGCTTCCAAACTTCCATAGAGCTTCATGCCTTCACTGCAGCATAGCCGACCTCTCATTTTCCTCCACCGAAGCCTCCAAACTCCAATCCTTTCCTCTAGAAGTTTTGACCATAGAAATAGTGGTGGCCGAACTTTGTGGTGATGGAAGAGGTGCTAGAGACTTTAGATGAGTAAGAGAAAGAGAATGGGTGGTTAGATCTTTGTTTTTATGCATTTTTCTCTCTAATTTCCCTCAAATCTTCTATGAAAGAAGCCATTAATGAATTTGGAGAAGAAAAGAGAGAAATGAAGAATAAGAAATGAAAATAAGGAGAGAAAGTGGAGAGGTAGGATGTATATATAGGTGCAAAAAGAATTAAATAATATAACTTGTCATAATTATATCTAGTCACATCACAAATCTTTTATAATATATATATATATATAATTATGTTTAGTCACATCACTCTCTTTTATATATATAATTATTATGTCTGATCACATCACTTTTTTATACATATATAATTGTTATGTTTAGGCACATCACTTTCTTATATATATATATAAATAATTATTATGTCGAGTCACATCACTTTCTTTTATATATATACATATTATATCTAATCACATCACTTTCTTTTATATATATAATTATTATGTCTATCCACATTACTTTCTTTTATATATATATATAATTATTATGTCTAGTCTCATCACTTTCTTATATATATATATATATAATTATTATGTTTAGCCACATCACTTTCTTTTATATATATTTATATAATTATTATGTCTAGTCACATCACTTTCTTGTATGTATATATATATATATAATTATTAATTAACTAAGATGTGACAAGAGATAATTATGGTTAATGATTAAAAATCTAAGATTTGACAATACTTAACATATATATATTTATGTAAAATGTTTATTATTTTTAAAACCATGTCTTGTCACGTTACTTACTAATCCAAATTAATATAAGATAATTTATTTCTAAGTGTATTGTTATCTAGTTAAGTAACTCTTATATACGTATATATAGTGTACAAAGACGAACAACGTTTCCGACAACTTTCTGTGTTCGAAAAGTCGAAATTTCAGAAAATGTTCTTCGGTCACATTTTCTATTTTTATATGAACTATTTAATTTGGTAAACAAATTTTGAAAACAATTTCACCATCATCATTAATTAATTAAATGAGTTTATTTTCATTATAAACCTTATATATTGAATATATAAAATTACTTAAATATTTACTAAACGAAGTAGTGAAATTCCGGGTCGTTACATATTAAGTGTTGTCTTTTAGTGTAAGAAAACCAGATCGTTAAAACCTCATTTAAGCATATTTCAATAAGGAATCATGGATCGTAATATAAATCTGATTCATAATACAAATCTTCAATATAGAAAATTTTCATTTTTCTTCGATGGTAAACCTTAGATAATATATGGTAGAGCAGTTTACGAGTGGTAGTGTATTGCAATCAAAAATTTGTTCATTGTTTGTTAGGTAGTATATTATACTTTATACATTAGTTATACTATGCTAAAAGCTCTTTAAACGTGGACATCAAAATTCAGATATATATTGAAAATTTGAAAATCGTGAAACTTTTAAGGAGTCAATGCATGCTTATTAGACTTCAAGGTGGTAAGTACGTTGAATTTTGATATTGCATGCTAATACTAACATTTTCCATATATACCTAAATTGGTTATTTTACGTATGATGTTCATGATATTAAGGTTGTTTATTTGTTAGTTTTTGATGGAATTATAAAATATATTGAGCATAATGTTCCCATATGCTAAAAGAGATAAAACCATGATTTAAAAGATATATGCGTAGTTGAAAAATATATCTGGCTTAGATGTCACTATCTTAATTTATTATTACATACATGAATTTGAGAAATCCATGATGGAAATAATAATTCACTAAATGATTTGTTGATGCTGAAGTATTGAATAGATCAACAATAAATAACTATCTGTTGAAACAACTATGATAGGGGATGGTAGTAAAGATGGGTCATTTGAGTAAATTTAAAAAAAAATGCGATTATTATGTTGATAAACATTATCACTCATTACAATTCTTTTAAAAAATGGAAGTTCACAAGTTATATGCATATGTACTGACGTGTGGTTGTATTTATGATGGAATAATTCTTTGGAACTGCTTATTACAATAATAGAAGTTTGGTTACACCTAATTCTTAGTAAAAATAATGCGTAAAAAGTGAACACGATGTACTCTAGCCAAAGCCAATAGAAAAAAATACTTGCATATGTGAGTACTATTTCACATTAAAACGAAGTTAACTCATATAATTATTTGAGTCAAGTACTATCTATGCATATGACAATTATTTTAAAAAGGTTTACAAATAACTATAAATTATTATTTATATTCAAAATTAGATATGTATACATATATATTATAAAAAAATCTTATTTTTGAACACACACACACACACACACATATATATATATATGAACTTAAACTAATAAATTAATTTATATATTTATATATATTTTATGCAAAAAATATGTATTTTAATTTTAAAAATTATTTAAAATCATTTTTATTTATGAATTTTTTATGAAACAACCAAAATATTTTATACATATATATATAAAGTTTTTTAAGTCAATTTGATGTGTGTGTAGGTAAAATCCAACAGCATATGTAGAAATTAGTACTGATAAATACATGCATACTAATGTAGATGAACATATGCATAAATAAAAAGAGTTCAGAATTTACCAATATATGAAGCCTAGGGTTAGCACCTTAAATGTTGAATTGAACTACTTTTAGATTTAATCTCTACTCCTTCAGAAAGTGCAGCTGGCTAGAAGAGAATACCGCCAACTAGAAATAAATTTATTTAACATGAACTTAATTTGGAAATGAACGGAGATAGTCCTATAATTTTTGGCCAAGACAGGTAGGGGTGGAGGTTGAGTATAAACTAAAAAAGAGAGAGGATGCATGGTTTATACCGGCAATAGAAAAGAGAAATAGGTATAGATAAAGATCTCCTTGTTTACTTAAATCCATTTTAAATATTTGTTGATTTCATATACCTATACGTACATACATAACTTTTATATATGCATTTTATTAAATAATAATTCAAATAAATCAAATAAATTTAATAATATTTCATAAAAATTAATTGATCTTTAGTTATAATATATATATTTTAATTGAATCATGTGGTATTTCAAAGTATTCAACCTTGGGTTGTGCGATTCAAAGGTGTAAATTCAGTCAACGATTAATATCAAACAAGTCGAATATTAGTGTTCACACATCACCTTAGCTACTGGTGTGATAGTTTAATCGAATTTATCGCTTGCACATTTTTCAATAAAATCCAATTTTACTATCAGTACCTGGTAGTATTGATTATTTACACCAATTCTCTTCATGAAAACTATATCAATTTAGGACTTATGAAATTTGGCTTTGTTAAAAATTTCAATATTGTCCATGTTTAACTTGTTTAATCCAAGCACAAAGTCCTTGGTTTAATTATAACAATTATTGTTAACCAAATTACTTTGGCCAGAGATTTTGAGTTGACTATTGTTGACCATGATACTAACTAGCTATAACCGAAGAGATAATTCTCTATTATGTAGTGTTTTACTTCAACCATTTCAACTTAGACTCGATTATAGTCATTCAATAGATGCCTTATCATGATTTAACAACATTTAAAGTAAAGTGTCCACATTGAAGTTTAACGACATTTTCAAGTCGAGAAAACTATGTAATATCATCACTTCGTGATTCTTATTTGACCCTAGTTAGATATACCAAAAGAAAACCCATGATTGAGTTATTCCATACTTATCTAATAACTATCAGTATGAAAACTTTTAGTACCCCCAACATCCATGAGAAGTTTGGAGAGCATTACATTGTCACGACCCAAAATTCTTCATTCGAAAATGGACATCAAATACTTCACTTGTATTCGACTGCCAAAATTCAAACGTCAAATTTCAGTTCGGATGGAGCTTATAACAACAATTAGATGGATATAAAACAACGGAACAGAATCAATATCATAAATATCACCACAGATACAACATCGATATATATAATCCATACTACATCAGAGTATTTAATACAGATACTACAACTCCAAATACAACATCATGATAATACAACAGTAATCATATATCCAAAAGTCTCCAGATGAAAGAAGTGATAACGGACTCTCTAAAGCTAAACACCTGAGATCTCCAAAAAGCTCCTAAGAATATCTCCAAGATAAGAGCTCCAAAATACAGCTAACTCCAAAATACGGAAAACCTGCTACTAGGCTGCCCGTGTGGAAATAATGGGCACCCAGAGTTTAGAAAAAAAAAACAATAAACTCCAGGTCAGTCATGGGACTGGTATGAGTAAACAAAACAGTTTATCTTTTAAAAAACGGACAACAAAAGAATTTAAAGTAAATTCGCAATGCTTTTGGAAAATGAAACTACCATAAGACCTCCCACCACACACACAATGCAAACGCAGAATTGGAGGAGATTTCTTCTTATGATAGTCAAAGATGCTTACTACGCAAAATCAAATCCTTTTTAATATTATTATTAGTGCATAGTGTGGAAAAACATTTCGAAAGTAGAATATTAATCTTAGCCAGCATAGACATTCCGAACTATGCCTACTATAGCTACCATGTTCAATAGCAGGTTACCGCCACATTCCATGGCAGGTAATACAACTAAAACCGTACGAGTCTCGTATTGTTTCTTTGAATTTCCAACAAATGGTCAGGCCAAGGAACTTCCCATTGCCACATGGAAACGCCTCTGGAAGGACGTCCCGAGAACCTAACCGGATCTCTGCCAACACAAGGCCGGGTTACCTCTGCAAAAATAGGTAACTACTGACACGAGTATGCCATCTCCCGGTTGTAACCAACCTTTAACCGGGGCCCCAAGCAACAAATCACAAAGATAATAAATGTATATCTGCGATATCCACATAAGTAAAGTATCTGGGCTCCATACCATGATACCACTTCTATCCAGAAGGAAATGAACATACACTAAGGGGCGCTACTCCCTATAACCTTGCTGCATCTTTCCTGTTTTGACCATTCCGGGGTGTGAGGCTCGACGAAGTCTCGTCCACAAAGCTACGCTTTGTCACAAAGCCATGCTTTGGGTCAACAGATGATCAACCTATGATCACAAAGATAAATGATCAAACAAATGATCATATCACAAATGATCAAACACTGATCATCACACAGCAACACTCAGCATGTCACATTACCAAATTGGGATATATCGCTGATAAATTTCAACTACATAACCTCTGAGCTCGTACGTCTCAGAGAAGGGTGTTAAGCTAAGAGAATAAATTCTCCGCCACCAACAGAAATGTATTTGAAAGAAATCGGCTTTATATCTCAAAGTGTAATGTCAGACATGTATCCATACAAGTCTGTTCCGGGTTCGAACAGAACCGAAGGCACTTCCAAAGAAGTCCTTGCAATCCGGATAATTTTCTAATCACGTCCGAACTTCCCGTCACAAAAGAGTGATATAAATCTCTATACCGGAGCAACTCGATGCAGAGACATTCGACAGGTTGTCCTTTCATTTTTGAAAATATCCGGTCTTCAACACCGGTCTTCAAATGTCATCCATATACGACGTATCACTATTCGGAATGGGTAACCCGAATAGTGAGCGTTAATTTCAAAAACATGTGGATATGTTGTTCACAACAATTCATAGATTCGATGTGGGCTTCGGATAACAAACTGAAATCCGATTCCCTGTCGCATCGAGGTTTAAATGTCGTTTTACGGCCAATGGGGTTTTTTTCACATCAGTACAGAACAAACCATAATCACAGTGAAATATAAAACAATCACGGTATCATAACAGAAATATCAATCTAATACAAAATATTTGATGATGGTCAATCATCGTCGATTCAAGTAATTTTGATTAAACTGAATTAACTACGTAAATGTCTTTACTAATCATTTTCCAATTTATGTTTTATTTTACTTAATTCTAAATTTATTAAATCTTAATTTACTTTATTAAACATCTGTCTTTTAATTTTAAAGTAGTTTCAAATCATTAATTACTCAATCCTTATTTAACCATTATAAATAAATTTATTTTAAGTTAACGGATTTGAATATGTGATTTACTTCTTAATTATTACCTTAATTTAATTTACCCCTACTCATTAATTACCAATCTTAAATTAAAAAATTAATCGTTCTTACTTGCCTAGTTAATTACTCCTTTTATTAATAATTTATCATTAATTATTTTGAAAGAAATAGTTAGCAATTTAATTTAATCTTGAGTAACTTTTGAAATTTAAACTTATTATACTGTCCAGATCTGAAACTCGGGCCAGACACTCAATTACTCGAGCCCGACTTCGAGTCTCCCCCCATCACCCTTTTTCTTCGAGTCACTTCGATTGATACTTCGAGTCTGCCCCGAGAAAAACTTCGTCTTCCTCAAAAACCCACTCACTGATCAATCTGATGCACACGAACGTGCACATCCACGTGCACGTCATCACTAGCCGCCGACGTGTCCCATACCGACCTCTGGCGAGTCAACGTCCACTTCGACTACACGTACGATCACCTTGACTCCTTCGATTCGAACGAGAATTTAATTCGACCCTAAGACCCAAACTGGAAACGCAGCATCAACAGAAGAATCATCCATCTCTGACGAACTACGCCTCGTGACAACATGCCACCTTCACCGAAGCTCCGCCACGTCGCGACGCATCGGCCCATCACCATGCGATAAATTCCGATGCTCAGATGAAGTCGCGGCGATCGTTTTTCCAGCCATACCCAAAACATGAACTGAAACCCTACTTTGAATTCGTGCCTCAAATTTATTCAATAGAAAAATTCTTCCATAATTTTCCTACAGTCGTCAATGTTCCATCTTGCTTCAAGCAAAACCTTAGCATCTAAAACTCGTTCAATCATTAGAAATTGATCAAAATGGCAATTTCGTTCAACTGTGAACTGCACTTTAAACACTCACTTAAAAATCATAATTTATATCTTAAAAATCCTATTTTTGATTAAGGACTCACGTTATATGCTTGAAGTACCAAATCATTATATTCGAAATTTTCCCAAATTTGAATTTTTCTCTATAAACACGATGATTTTTTTTTTCTGTATAGACTTAACATGTTTGAAACTATTTTTAAATTTTACTTTATACTTAAATACACATATTTACTTTTGAAACCAAGGCCTAACAATGATCGAATGACAAGGTATTGGGTTTTTCAAACAGGGTTGATGCTCTGAAACAAAAGACAGAGGTGGTTTCAGACATTCACACCTACTAATATCTATATACAGAGAAGAATTTGCTATATGTGTAACTAATAAAGCAGTTTCAAATCTTTAGACTTACAAACAACAAATAGATATACTTAAAAAATCATCTTTTTAAGTTGTTTACTCACCTTAGAAATATTTGGAAACAGAAGAATTTCTTGTTTGAAAAAGAACAGTTTGATCTTCCTCCTTTCTTCTTTTCTGTTTTGCTTGTATAACTGAGCTTGCTTTTGGTTTCTTCAGTGATTTGTTTTCAATTTTGAAATAAAGTGATGTTTCTTTATTGTTTACTTTCAGGCTTTGCTAAGTGGTTTGAACGAAAACAACTAAAGGTTTATACATGTGTATGTAGATATATCTATAGGAAAGATGGTGTGCAAGTGAAAGGATAGGCTGAGTCTACTAAAGCAAAAACAGGTACAGGTTAAATATATAAAAAAACTAAACCATGCTTGCTAATAAATGTTAGTGTGTGTGCTGATAGGATCGTGTACATGCAAGACAGTAAATGCATTAAATGAAAGTATGTCCTCTTGTTTTACTTTTCAGCCTAGGTGATGTTTGTTTCTTACTTTGTTGCTTTGTTTTCTATTTTGTTTTATTCTTTCTTACACAAGTGTTGCTTTGCTTTCATACTATATGTGTGCTGTTCGTTTTCCTTTGTTTACTGGCTTATAAATTCTTCTTGCAACTTGTTCTTATTATTTTACTTTGTTACTTTGTTGTTTACACATTTTCTTGAATTTATTTGATTACCTTGATAAAATAAAAGTTGTTTTTAGTTGTTTACCTTAATACTATGTGATTTTATTACAATGTATTTGATTTAAATTTGACAAAATCCTGGGATGTTACAATATCCCCTACTTAAGAAAATTTCGTCCTCGAAATTGAAAGAAAGAGAAACGTAAACGAAGAATATACGAATTCGAAATAAGGAAATGACTTACAGTTTAAGTCGAGATGTCTATTCTGCAGTTGGGATATGATTTC
Organism: Allium fistulosum; assembly: GCA_030737815.1. Taxonomy (NCBI): domain Eukaryota; kingdom Viridiplantae; phylum Streptophyta; class Magnoliopsida; order Asparagales; family Amaryllidaceae; genus Allium; species Allium fistulosum. The sequence goes on from CM060907.1 coordinate 862,312,564, forward strand.
TTCATATTATCTTCAGTCTCCCAAGTACAGTCCTTTGGATTGCCACTCCATTGAACTTTGACTAGCTTCACAACTTTGTTTCGCAATCGCTTCTCCTCACGATCAACAATTTTTATCGGTTCCCTCTGTACTGCCAAATTAGGAGTGATTTCCAGATCCTGCTGAGCAGCTTCTTCAATAATATCATCTGGGTCGTGCACATACTTCCGAAGATTAGAAATGTGAAACACATTATGCACGCCAGACAACCAGTCGGGTAGCTGTACTCGATATGCTAGAGGACCAATCCTTTCCAGAATAGGAAAAGGACCAATATAACGCGGTGCTAGCTTTCCAGTTTTCCCGAATCTTAATACACCCCGCATCGGAGATACTTTCAGAAATACAGAATCTCCAACTTGAAATTCCAAAAATCTTCTTCGGCGGTCATAATAGCTCTTATGACGGCTTTGGGCAGTTAATAACTTCTTGCGAATAAAGTCAACCTTCTCAGTGGCTTCTTTGATCATATCCGGTCCTAAGACGAGTCTGTCACCTGATTCTATCCAGCATATAGGTGATCGACACGGACGACCATATAAAACTTCGAAAGGAGCCATTTCCAGACTGGCCTGATAGCTGTTATTATATGAGAATTCAACCAGATGCAAATGGTCCTCCCATGAACCACCAAAATCATGAACACAAGAACGTAATAAGTCTTCTAGAATTCGGTTGACCCTTTCAGTCTGTCCATCTGTTTGCGGGTGATAAGCAGTACTGAAATTTAATTTCGTTCCCAAAGCATCCTGAAATGCCTCCCAAAATCTACTAGTGAAGATCGGGTCACGATCACTCACTATACTACTAGGAATACCATGGAGGCGAACAATTTCCTTTACGTATATACCTGCTAAGCTTTCTGCAGTCCGAGTGGATTTCACTGGAATAAAGTGAGCAGTTTTGGTTAGACGGTCCACTATAACCCAAATCGCTTCATTTCCCTTCTTGGTTCGTGGCAATCCATCGATGAAATCCATCGATACCTGATCCCACTTCCATTTCGGTACTTCCAAAGGTTGAAGTAAACCGGCCACTTTCCTTTGATCGCTTTTGATTTGCTGACAAGTAGCACAGCGACTTACATATATCGATATATCTCTCTTCATCGTCTTCCACCAGAATGTTCTTTTAATGTCTCGATACATTTTATTAATTCCTGGATGGATACTGAATTTGGACTTGTGGCATTCGTCCAAAACTTCACGCTTCAGATCAGGGGAGTCTGGAACACAAATCCTGCCTTCTAATCTTATAACTCCTCTATTATCCATCTCAAAACTTGTGTCTTCCCCTTGGCAAATTTTTTTATAAATCCCTCGAAGAAACTCATCTTCGTATTGCTTGCTTGCGATCTTCTCAAGGAGAGTAGGGGCGATAATAAGATGAGCAAGAACAGCATGTCTCCTACTTAAAGCATCAGCAACTACATTGGCTTTTCCGGGCGTATACTGAATGTCTAAGTCATAGGATGCCAGAAATTCCAACCAACGCTGCTGTCGCAGATTCAGATCCTTCTGGGTGAAAAGATATTTCAAAGATTTATGGTCGGTGAATAATTCAAATTTTTCACCTAAAACAAGAAGAGTTTATTAAGTATATTTATTTAGTTAATTTCATAAATTGTTAAGAAAGCTGAAAAGATTCTTACCCAGAAGATAGTGTCGCCAGATTTTTAAAGCAAAAACAATAGCCAAAAGCTCCAAATCATGTGTCGGGTAGTTCTTCTCATGCGGACGTAATTGTCTACTCGCGTAGGCAACTACCTTTCCATTTTGCATTAATACTGCACCTACCCCGTCACCACACGCATCAGTATAGACAGATAAGCCTTGGTTCCCATTAATAATAACGAGAACAGGGGCAGTAGTCAATCTCTTTTTCAATTCCTGGAAAACTTCATCACATCTTGAAGTCCAATCAAATTTAGCATTCTTCATTGTCAGCTTAGTCAATAGGCTAGCCAACTTAGAAAAATCCTGTACAAACTTTCTATAATATCCCGCTAAACCGAGAAAACTTCGAACTTCTCTAGGAGTAGTGGGTTGCTTCCAGTCCATAATTGCAGAAATCTTGCTTGGATCAACAGAAATCCCTTCTTCATTAATAATATGACCGAGAAATTTGACCTCTTTGACCCAAAAGTGACACTTAGAAAATTTAGCGAATAAGACATTCGTCTTCAATATTTCCAAAACAATTCTGAGATGTTCAGAATGCTCCTCTTCAGTTTTGGAGAAAATCAAAATATCATCAATAAATACAAGGACGAATTTGTTCAATACTTCTCGAAATACTCGGGTCATTAAATCCACGAAGTACGCAGGAGCGTTGGTCAGTCCGAAAGGCATAACTAACCACTCGTAGAACATGTCTGGACCTCTAAAAGCAGTAAAATGAACACAATCCTCAGCTATTCGCAGTTGATGGAATCCCTGAGCTAGATCCATCTTAGAAAAGAATCGAGCGCCATGAAGTTGATCAAATAGATCGTCAATTCTAGGTAAAGGGAATTTGTTCTTGAGAGTTTGTTTATTGAGATCACGGTAATCTACACACAATCTCAAAGATCCGTCTGATTTAGCTACAAATACGACAGCTGAACCCCATTCGGAAACACTAGGGCGAATCAATCCTTTCTTCAGCAGATCTCGAGTTTGATTGACTAATTCAATTTTCTCCTTAGGTGCCATCCTGCGACTTGCGTGAACAACAGGACGAGCATTGGGTATTAAGTCAATTCGGAATGCTATTTCTCTGTGCGGAGGTAAGGAATTTACTTCTTCAAATACGTCGGAAAATTCCCGAACAATAGGTATAGACAGCAAAGTGGGTTCAGGATATCCCAAAGTATACATCAATCCATCTCTTCTTGGACTCGGATTCTCACAAGAGATTTCAATAAAATTTCCAAGGTTCGTTTTGACCAAAGCGGTCCGATCATTACACTCCAATATAGCTTCGTATTTCGATAACCAATTCATTCCGAGTATGATTTCAAATTCATTAAATTCGAGGATATAAAGGTTGATAGGAAATCGATAACTATCATATGAAATAGGAACTTTCTTACAATATAAACAAAGATTTGCGGGACCTCCAACCGGATTTTTCACGCAAATAGGATCGGCAGAAAATCTAGCTTTAAGTCCTAATTCTTTTACGGTTTGTTGGGAGATAAAACTATGTGAAGCTCCCGAGTCAAATAAAACTCTAACAGTTCTACCATTAATAGTAAGGTTACCTTCCAGAACACCTTTTCCTTTATCAGCTTTCGAAGTGGAAGGATCTTTCTTTATCGCGTAAACATTTGCCACCTGTGCTTGCTTCATCATTGGGCAGTTTTTGATAACATGACCCTCTCCCTGACAGGCGTAACATTTTCTGGGCTTATATTGCTCATTCTTCACTGGTTGTTCCTTGTTAACTTGCTTCTTTGGTTTTGTGCAGCTGTTTGAATAATGGCCCTTCTCATTGCAATTGTAACAAGTTATGTTGCTAGCCGAATTTCCTTGATTGCTCTTTTTATCGTTGCCTTGCTGTGGCTTCTTGCCCCCAAACTTTCTTTTCTTCCAGTTCTGATTATTTGAATTTCCTCCTTCCTTTGGAATCTCCTGCATATCCAATGTAGCATACCTGTATCCCATATCAATAAGATCAGAAAAAGATTCCTTGACGTGAGCTGTCATCCTTTCGTGATATTTCTGGTTCATTCCCCGGATAAACCTTTCATTCTTCTTAAGAGGTGTGCTTAACAATTCTGGACCAAAACGGGATAGTTCGTTGAACTTGTTTAAGTATTCTTCAAAAGTCAGGCTTCCTTGCTTTAAATCCAAAAATTCTTGATACATTCTGGAAATTCCCGCCGACGGCATATAACGCTTTTCGAACACCTCCTTAAAACGATCCCAAGTAAATTCTTCCTCGGGTTCATCAACAATAACTGTTTCCCACCAGGCTGAAGCTTCCTCTTGGAGTTGCCAAGAAGCTATAAGTCTCTTCTGCTCGTCTTGCAGCTTAAGCCCTTTAAAAATTTTCTCACATAATCTGACCCAAGCTTGAGCCTCAATAATTGACTCTTTGCCAGTGAATGGTTTGCCACCCAGCCTTTCGAATTTCTTATTCAAATCAGCCAGATCAGGCTGCTGCTGGATATCCATTGCTGCCACTACTGCTGGAGGACCTTGGTTTTGTGCTGGGGCATTTACTTGACCCCTTGGTCTTCCTCTGCGTCCGCTCATTCTTACTTATCTGAAATTAGTAAGAAAATTGATTTAGATATACGGACGAATATCTTAAGGAATATCAGCAGTAAAAGAAACAGACTAAGAAATTTTTGAGTTACAGTCTTGGTTATACTCATTCTAGGGTATACTTCACCCTATCTCTAATGAGCCATCTAATGTGTTATACTCCGTAGCTTAAGTTCTTACTCAACCAAAAGCTCTGATACCAATTTGTCACGACCCAAAATTCTTCATTCGAAAATGGACATCAAATACTTCACTTGTATTCGACTGCCAAAATTCAAACGTCAAATTTCAGTTCGGATGGAGCTTATAACAACAATTAGATGGATATAAAACAACGGAACAGAATCAATATCATAAATATCACCACAGATACAACATCGATATATATAATCCATACTACATCAGAGTATTTAATACAGATACTACAACTCCAAATACAACATCATGATAATACAACAGTAATCATATATCCAAAAGTCTCCAGATGAAAGAAGTGATAACGGACTCTCTAAAGCTAAACACCTGAGATCTCCAAAAAGCTCCTAAGAATATCTCCAAGATAAGAGCTCCAAAATACAGCTAACTCCAAAATACGGAAAACCTGCTACTAGGCTGCCCGTGTGGAAATAATGGGCACCCAGAGTTTAGAAAAAAAAAACAATAAACTCCAGGTCAGTCATGGGACTGGTATGAGTAAACAAAACAGTTTATCTTTTAAAAAACGGACAACAAAAGAATTTAAAGTAAATTCGCAATGCTTTTGGAAAATGAAACTACCATAAGACCTCCCACCACACACACAATGCAAACGCAGAATTGGAGGAGATTTCTTCTTATGATAGTCAAAGATGCTTACTACGCAAAATCAAATCCTTTTTAATATTATTATTAGTGCATAGTGTGGAAAAACATTTCGAAAGTAGAATATTAATCTTAGCCAGCATAGACATTCCGAACTATGCCTACTATAGCTACCATGTTCAATAGCAGGTTACCGCCACATTCCATGGCAGGTAATACAACTAAAACCGTACGAGTCTCGTATTGTTTCTTTGAATTTCCAACAAATGGTCAGGCCAAGGAACTTCCCATTGCCACATGGAAACGCCTCTGGAAGGACGTCCCGAGAACCTAACCGGATCTCTGCCAACACAAGGCCGGGTTACCTCTGCAAAAATAGGTAACTACTGACACGAGTATGCCATCTCCCGGTTGTAACCAACCTTTAACCGGGGCCCCGAGCAACAAATCACAAAGATAATAAATGTATATCTGCGATATCCACATAAGTAAAGTATCTGGGCTCCATACCATGATACCACTTCTATCCAGAAGGAAATGAACATACACTAAGGGGCGCTACTCCCTATAACCTTGCTGCATCTTTCCTGTTTTGACCATTCCGGGGTGTGAGGCTCGACGAAGTCTCGTCCACAAAGCTACGCTTTGTCACAAAGCCATGCTTTGGGTCAACAGATGATCAACCTATGATCACAAAGATAAATGATCAAACAAATGATCATATCACAAATGATCAAACACTGATCATCACACAGCAACACTCAGCATGTCACATTACCAAATTGGGATATATCGCTGATAAATTTCAACTACATAACCTCTGAGCTCGTACGTCTCAGAGAAGGGTGTTAAGCTAAGAGAATAAATTCTCCGCCACCAACAGAAATGTATTTGAAAGAAATCGGCTTTATATCTCAAAGTGTAATGTCAGACATGTATCCATACAAGTCTGTTCCGGGTTCGAACAGAACCGAAGGCACTTCCAAAGAAGTCCTTGCAATCCGGATAATTTTCTAATCACGTCCGAACTTCCCGTCACAAAAGAGTGATATAAATCTCTATACCGGAGCAACTCGATGCAGAGACATTCGACAGGTTGTCCTTTCATTTTTGAAAATATCCGGTCTTCAACACCGGTCTTCAAATGTCATCCATATACGACGTATCACTATTCGGAATGGGTAACCCGAATAGTGAGCGTTAATTTCAAAAACATGTGGATATGTTGTTCACAACAATTCATAGATTCGATGTGGGCTTCGGATAACAAACTGAAATCCGATTCCCTGTCGCATCGAGGTTTAAATGTCGTTTTACGGCCAATGGGGTTTTTTTCACATCAGTACAGAACAAACCATAATCACAGTGAAATATAAAACAATCACGGTATCATAACAGAAATATCAATCTAATACAAAATATTTGATGATGGTCAATCATCGTCGATTCAAGTAATTTTGATTAAACTGAATTAACTACGTAAATGTCTTTACTAATCATTTTCCAATTTATGTTTTATTTTACTTAATTCTAAATTTATTAAATCTTAATTTACTTTATTAAACATCTGTCTTTTAATTTTAAAGTAGTTTCAAATCATTAATTACTCAATCCTTATTTAACCATTATAAATAAATTTATTTTAAGTTAACGGATTTGAATATGTGATTTACTTCTTAATTATTACCTTAATTTAATTTACCCCTACTCATTAATTACCAATCTTAAATTAAAAAATTAATCGTTCTTACTTGCCTAGTTAATTACTCCTTTTATTAATAATTTATCATTAATTATTTTGAAAGAAATAGTTAGCAATTTAATTTAATCTTGAGTAACTTTTGAAATTTAAACTTATTATACTGTCCAGATCTGAAACTCGGGCCAGACACTCAATTACTCGAGCCCGACTTCGAGTCTCCCCCCATCACCCTTTTTCTTCGAGTCACTTCGATTGATACTTCGAGTCTGCCCCGAGAAAAACTTCGTCTTCCTCAAAAACCCACTCACTGATCAATCTGATGCACACGAACGTGCACATCCACGTGCACGTCATCACTGGCCGCCGACGTGTCCCATACCGACCTCTGGCGAGTCAACGTCCACTTCGACTACACGTACGATCACCTTGACTCCTTCGATTCGAACGAGAATTTAATTCGACCCTAAGACCCAACTGGAAACGCAGCATCAACAGAAGAATCATCCATCTCTGACGAACTACGCCTCGTGACAACATGCCACCTTCACCGAAGCTCCGCCACGTCGCGACGCATCGGCCCATCACCATGCGATAAATTCCGATGCTCAGATGAAGTCGCGGCGATCGTTTTTCCAGCCATACCCAAAACATGAACTGAAACCCTACTTTGAATTCGTGCCTCAAATTTATTCAATAGAAAAATTCTTCCATAATTTTCCTACAGTCGTCAATGTTCCATCTTGCTTCAAGCAAAACCTTAGCATCTAAAACTCGTTCAATCATTAGAAATTGATCAAAATGGCAATTTCGTTCAACTGTGAACTGCACTTTAAACACTCACTTAAAAATCATAATTTATATCTTAAAAATCCTATTTTTGATTAAGGACTCACGTTATATGCTTGAAGTACCAAATCATTATATTCGAAATTTTCCCAAATTTGAATTTTTCTCTATAAACACGATGATTTTTTTTTTCTGTATAGACTTAACATGTTTGAAACTATTTTTAAATTTTACTTTATACTTAAATACACATATTTACTTTTGAAACCAAGGCCTAACAATGATCGAATGACAAGGTATTGGGTTTTTCAAACAGGGTTGATGCTCTGAAACAAAAGACAGAGGTGGTTTCAGACATTCACACCTACTAATATCTATATACAGAGAAGAATTTGCTATATGTGTAACTAATAAAGCAGTTTCAAATCTTTAGACTTACAAACAACAAATAGATATACTTAAAAAATCATCTTTTTAAGTTGTTTACTCACCTTAGAAATATTTGGAAACAGAAGAATTTCTTGTTTGAAAAAGAACAGTTTGATCTTCCTCCTTTCTTCTTTTCTGTTTTGCTTGTATAACTGAGCTTGCTTTTGGTTTCTTCAGTGATTTGTTTTCAATTTTGAAATAAAGTGATGTTTCTTTATTGTTTACTTTCAGGCTTTGCTAAGTGGTTTGAACGAAAACAACTAAAGGTTTATACATGTGTATGTAGATATATCTATAGGAAAGATGGTGTGCAAGTGAAAGGATAGGCTGAGTCTACTAAAGCAAAAACAGGTACAGGTTAAATATATATAAAAACTAAACCATGCTTGCTAATAAATGTTAGTGTGTGTGCTGATAGGATCGTGTACATGCAAGACAGTAAATGCATTAAATGAAAGTATGTCCTCTTGTTTTACTTTTCAGCCTAGGTGATGTTTGTTTCTTACTTTGTTGCTTTGTTTTCTATTTTGTTTTATTCTTTCTTACACAAGTGTTGCTTTGCTTTCATACTATATGTGTGCTGTTCGTTTTCCTTTGTTTACTGGCTTATAAATTCTTCTTGCAACTTGTTCTTATTATTTTACTTTGTTACTTTGTTGTTTACACATTTTCTTGAATTTATTTGATTACCTTGATAAAATAAAAGTTGTTTTTAGTTGTTTACCTTAATACTATGTGATTTTATTACAATTTATTTGATTTAAATTTGACAAAATCCCGGGATGTTACAATTACATGCTCTAGTTTTAATGGATGTATCAATATCTATCTCAAACATCTTGATAAGGAATATTTAAAATAGTATGTTATCGTTACATTTAATGTATTAAATTTCTCATGATTACAACATATTGTAATTATTACCACATAGCCCATCACTAAAGTATTTTTTATTAAATATATTATAAATTAATAAATAATTAACCAAGCATGATATGACAAGTATATAATAGAAAGAAATGCATCTTTTATTTTGAGTGGGATTTTACCACAAGGCTAGTAATTTATAATAAATTATAGAATTACCTATAAGGCATACCCCTATCTCTATCAATCTACCACTTGCATATGGGGATAAATATGGAATCTCACTCTCGTCCCTTTGGTCAATTTACCGAGAATTGGCCAAGTTAGACTCTCCGTGGATGGATCATCTATATCGTCCTTTGAATCTACTGTTATGATTATGACTTATCTCTTCTCAATAAGTTCACTGATGAGATGGAACTTCTGAAGAACATGTCGTAATTTCTTATATGCTCTAGGTCCATTGCAATCTGCATTGCAGCGTTGTTGTCATAAAACAGTGTCACTGGATCCTTCATGTTGGGAATCGTCTTTAGTTCGCTCATTAATTAATTGTTTGACTTTCATTATATTTTCGCTCCATGAAATTTCGAGGACTAATTCTTTGGAAGGGGGGTAAAATGTAATGAATCGTAATTTTTAAGTCTTTGAATTTGAATATTTAATTATTTAAATTCGAATTTAAATATAATAAAATCTGTGTTTCAAATAACTACTTAATTTTTAATGACGTATTTTTAGTTTAATTTATAGGGTTTGTCCTAATTTTTAATTTGGAAAATAATTGAACCTTCATTTGATGAATTTTATGACAAATGTCGGTATTTTTGAAACTTTATAGAAGAAGTTAACCAGTGTATTTTATTATTATTTTAGATCGTCACACATTGTTTATTACGATTGTATTATTACTTTTGTCGATCACAGCTCACACATAAACATGATATTATATGGTATCATACCGTAAAACTTCTTCAAATATTAATACATATATATTCATTTCTCCACCAAACATGCTCCTTTTTTTGGGGCATGAAAAGTGGATCTTGGTTTGTTGCATAATCATTTTGTTTTTGTAAATTTGGTTATATATATATGCACATTCATGCTTGGAGAGAAAAACACATGCATGGATCTTTTTTCTTTTTCTTATATATATGCATAGACAAAATTCCCATTCTTCTCTGCAAATGGAATCAACACCATTTCCATTTTTTTAACTAATCAAATAACTTTCTCTACACTAAGTACTAGCCAAAATCACCAACATCAAAGTTGTTGAGAATGAAGCAAGCTACACTTTCCCTTCACGTTGTACTCGAGATGGTGGTGTATGATGATCATGGCGACAAGGAGTTGATGACGAGAAAGATGCAGTTCTGGGCTTCATAGGGGATGCCAGGCTTGGGATTGTGGTGTCCATCGCATAGAGGACGTTGGGTGGAGTTCATTGGTGCGAACAACGTGTGTTTTCATTCAGAGACAAAAGAGAGAAAGGGGAGAGAAGGATCAGCTGTGTATTGAGTGTGTGCGTGACAATGAACGTGTATAGGCTATTCAAAGTGGAAAGTTTCAGGTTTAGGCTTTTGGTTACTGGGCCATGGGCCTTGAAGTTCAGGGTGAGAAGTATTTAAGTATCTAGTTGTTTAATTTATAAATTAAATATGCTAACTTTGAGAAATCATATCTCATTCATTTTAAATCTGTTTGACCCGTGGATTGTTTCATTAGACTCGTATTGATAAGTATAAGATTTTGGTATAAATATTTAATAGTTTTAATGAAATATAAACTTGTAATAAAATTATAGCGGTTTAATTTAAATACATTTAACGTAGTTAAATAATTATATTTCATTAGTGACATTCAATTAAAAAATAAATCCTCATTCTGCTATAATTAAATTGAATAGATTATTTTAGGCATATATTTAGCAAATAAATCCTCGTTCTGCTATTATATAAAATTTGACATTTATTTATATGCTAGTTAATTTTGAGGATGTATCATTATTCATTTTGTTGATTGTTAATTGTGGATAATAATGTTTTTCTATTATCGTTTATTTGGTTGTTTGAATTATGCTCGGCTTAGTTTATGAGCTTTGATTAGTGTATATTGATTTTTGATTCTGCTCAACCAGTTTATGAGAAATACCTTTTTTATCTATGCATGGGTAGGGTGGAAACAATTATAGGCTATATACCTTCTGATTTTTTTCACAATTAGACTATAAGCTGTTTAACGATAATATTGGTTTGTTAAATTAATATAATTAGTTATAATAATTTAATATTTAAATTTTTAACTTCAATTTAAAAGAAGTTGTTTTGAGAATGGCTTTCATAAAAGAATATGAAGTTGTTTTGAAGATGTTTTTCATAAAAGTATATGTTAAAAAATGTTTATGAAAAGAAATCGCCAGAAAAGATACTTATCTTTTACAGTGAAAATTTTCTTTTAGATAAATACAAATATTTAGAAATAAATGTTTTGGAAGGGATTTTATATAAAAGTGATATATATAAAGATATTTATAAAAATGTGTTTTTATAAATAAAAAGAATTTCGGGGACTAAAACATCGGTGGTTTAAAATAGCTTTCCAAAGATTGTAAGGAAATAAACAATACTATATTTTAAATATATTTTGTGAATATTAATGCAAAATGATTTGTCACTTCGAGAAACAAAATGATTTGTTATGTTACCGATGATTCGGTTAACCCATAACTAAATAGTGGGCCGAGGGTTTAGGTAAACCTTAGTATAGTCAGCTTTTGGATAGAGAGATATACTTATTTATTTATTTGGGTAAGACTGGGACCTATGTGACGACCCGACTTTCCACTCCTGGAAAATCGCATCGATAGTAAGAAAGAAAGGGGTGAGAAATAGAAAAGAGAAGAAGAGAAAAGAAAACAACAACAGATACTCACAGCAGAAACGAAACAAAATATAATATATCACATAAATATTACATAGTATCATATACATCATTTATCAGAGTTACACAGATTACACATCACATACTAGACAGTTATAAACATCTGTCTAGTTATTACATCTCAACATAATACAGATCAATACAAGATCGACACAGCGGAAACTACTATCTATAACTATAACGCCGAAGCCTCCTGCTCCATTGCTCCTCCAGATTACTCGTCAAAGCTAACCTGAATCCCTTGGCTACTCGTAAAAATTTGAGTACCCAAGAGTTTATAAAACAGAGATAAACAACTTGGGTCAGACATGGGTCATGGTGTGAGTAACAGGTTAAACTTGCTTAACTTCAAAACCTTTTGAAAGAAAAGGTATCACGTAAGACTCCCCACCAATAAATATGGGTAAGTTTTTACCTTACGCTAACCAAAACATTTGATAGGAAATTCGATTGTATTATAATAGGTCTAGGGTTTTCAAATAAATATGAAATAGCCGAAATTGTTACATTCATTAAATTCCAGCATACATAGGTATACAATCAAATCCGTTATCACTTATTGGAGTTTGGATTCCATACAATGGCAGGGCTACCGGGGTACCGCCCGTCACAGTACGTGGCCTAGATCACCGTACCGAGGATCACTCCCAATCCCCTGCAACACAAGGCCGGAACATCCCTTACTGGATAATTCCCGCACAAGATACCTCACGGTTGTCATGACCAACCGCACCACTAATTCGAAAATAGAAAGGGACATCTAGACAGAGGTCATCTTGTCCTACTTGGGTGCTACCCACTAACCTTGCTGCACCTCCCCTGTTTTAGCCATTCCCGGTTTGTGAGGCTTGAGGTCACGATTACCTTTAAAAGAACACATCTATCTTAGAATGCTCATCGTCCACCTGACGATGTGCTGAAAGCATTCAATCCATACAAGTTCGTTCCGGTTCGAACGAAACCGAAGGCATTATCTCGTTACACTCGTATTGGAATCACCCTCAGAGTTAACGACAATAACCCTTGCACTCTAAATCTTTATCTCGAATCTGAAAGTACTATCTTCGTCAACTCATTACGGAATCACCCACAGAGTTATACTGACAAAGAATCGTTCTTACACCTCGAGTCTTCACTTGCTCCATTTGGATTTCACGACCTAACGTAAATTTGGATCGATGTGGTATTCGGGTCTCCAGACCTGGAAATCCGGTATACGGAAACCCGATCCCGGTCTCATCGAAATCCAAAACGTATCTTTTAAGGCCAAGTTGTTTTAAAGGTTAAAACAATTTAATTCATTATCTTATACACATAGAAAGATAATTCACGACAGATAATCAACATTATCAGATAATCCATATTATCATCACAATCAACTAACATCCATATCACACAGCATATATCTCATCAGAGATATCAACCAATGCCAAGTATTCAATATTATCACTCATTCATAAGTAATGATTTATATTTTCTCTAATTAATTTAAAGTGAATTAAATTAATTACTTCATTTTATAAATCCTGCTTACTTAAACATTAATTAATTACAAATTAATTAATTATCCTCTAATTACCTTTTCAAATAATCATCTTTGATTAATTATCTTTTAATTACCTTCAAGTAATTTATCTTTAATTAATTACTCAAATTAATTAACCTTAACCACTTATAGTAATTAACCTTTAATTACTTCATTAATTAATTAACTATAATAAATTAAATTAATCACTATAATTAATTATATTAAACCTTAATTAATTACATTAATTAATCACTTCATTTATTAATTTAATTAATCAATCTTAATTACATCATTAATTATATTAATAAATGATCCTTAATTACAACTTAATTATTAATTACTTTAATTAAATTAATTACATTAAGTAATTAACCTTAAATTAAACAACATTTATTAATCACCTTGATTAATCTTCAATCAGTAATTAACTACCCTTAATTACTTTCGTTAACTAAATTAATTACTTCTTAATTAATTTCTTAATTAATCCCTTGATTAATTATTCAAAGTAATTAAACTTAAATTACTTTTCTTATAACCAATCAATTAATTACTTCCAGTAATTATCTTATTAGTTACTTCCCTAAATAATCTTACCTTAATAACTACATTAAGTAATTATTATCAAATCATTTCTTGATTATTATAAATTAATTAAACTTAATTAATTAACTTAAACTAAATCAATTTAACTTCAATTAATTACAACAAGTAATTAATTCTTAATTACTTCCCTTAAGTAATTCCATTTAAAACAAATTCTATAATTGATTATCTTTAAATTAATAAACTTAATTAATTATCCAGATTAATCATATTTATGCCTTTATTTAATAATACTAGTTAATAACCTTCATTAATCATTAACACTTCTTAAATTTACTTAAAGTAATTAAATTAATATTTATTATCTATTTACAATTACATTTCATCTTTAATGACTCATTAATAAATCCTTAATTATTTAATTAATTAAGTATTCAATATCACTTAATTAATTCTTGCTTACTTTATTAATTAATAATCATAGATTAAAATTCAACTCTTATTTAATTAATGATTCTTAATTATCCATTTATTTATCCTAAATTAATTATCTTAAACCTTAATTAACTAATTTAACTTTTAATTACTAAACTAATTAATCTCATCATTAATTAATCAAATTAGATAATTATTCATTTACTTAATAATTCCAAATCTATAAATCTCCATTTATTTAAGAGGTAAAGCATTTTCTTATTAATGATCAACTTCTCATTTACAAATGCCTTTGGAACATTTTACTTTTGACTCTACTTTTACATTTCATTTCAATTTTAGATTCAAGATAATTTACAACCTAACTTAGCTAAATTAAAACATTTAAATATACTTTAACATTATAAAGTTATAAAACATTTCATTTTTATAAAACTTATATTTATTTAAACTAGGAGACAAAATAATTTGAATCCTATCTTAAAAATCTAGTTTAACTTAGTTTTAAACTCTATTTTAAAAACTTAAAGCTAAGCCTGACAGGCTTTGTAAACCTGGCAACACTCATAAACTAACCCGAGCCTACACTTCTTCAAACTCGAGTCACCCACGCGTTTCACAACAGTTTCCCCGAGTCCCATCCCTAATCAAATTTCTTAACTCAAGTGATAGTTTAAAACAACCGTTCTATATACCCACGCAAACTCGAGACCTGCTTCGAGAAAAACCCCAAACTACTCGAGAATGACTCGGGAATACCCACTGATACGACGCAGCCTCCATCCTCCACTCCGTACACGTGCACGGCGGCACCACTGACCTCCGGCGAACACCCACATCGTCGGCAAGTCACGAAACCTACGTAGACACGAAAACCAAACTCGAATTGCCTACAGGAATGTCAAATCGAAATACAACAGTTCGACCGAGACTCAGAGCTCAACCCAAATCAACATAATCACCTCGCCACCACCCCTCACTCCACCGGAGATGCCTAAAGTTCAACCACACCACGACAACACGATGAACTTCCTTCCTCCAAACCCTCGTGACACTCGATCACGTATAGGCAACAAACTCGGCTCGTTACTGACATGCTCGAAAACTTGAGATAAAACCCTATAATGATCTCGAATCCAAAACTCACGCAATAGAAAAATCTTCTGTTAATTTTCACGAAATCACAAAGGTTTAAACTTGCTTCAAGTCAAGTTTCATCATTTATTATTGATTCAATTTCGAGAAATTGATAAAAATGCAGTTTTTATTCACATATGAACTGCTCATGAAATACCAATGTAAAAATCCTCATCTTTATTTTAAAAATCATAGTTTTGTATGTAGATTCGATTTGTACTCCTGAATTCTTAAAACCAGAGTTTTTGATTTAAGCATATATAAAGTTGTACATAGTTTTCTTTGTTTCCAGAGACAATTACAAGTTGATTCTACTTTGATAAATTTTTAATACTTAAATCATAACCAAACAAACACTTTTTGTTTACATCTTACAATCAAACCATCAATAGATCAAGTGTTGAGGGTTCTTTTACCAATCTACTTAAAAGAAATAACAACAAATAACAGAGTATCACAGAGAACAGATACGCATAGATGTGCACAATCATATATATACAAAATATATCATCACAGAAAAAGCTGGGTCCAAATTATCTCAGGTTATATTTTAAAGAAAAATGTTACTCACCAATTAAAATGGAGACAGGGCCTTATTTTTGAAAATCTTGAAACTGGGAACCTTAAACTGTTTTGAACTTTAACTTGAATGCCTCTTTTGATTTAAGAAATTGAATTGTTGAACTTTACTTATTGACTTTAGAACTGCATGCATGTTTGCTTCCAGAGATGAGAAGAATGCAAGCTGCTTTGAGATGTTTTCCAGGTTTTGAAAAATGCAGACAGGCTTAAATGTTGAAAAGAATTGCAGGCTGAACTTGATTTAGATTTGGGAAAATGGTTTACAGAGATTTGATGTTGATAATCTCTGGTTTGAGGAATTTGAAAATCAGGTTTTTGATTTTAGATTAGAGGAAGAATTTGAGAAGAGGTTACTAATTATTTCAGATTTTATTAGAGGAAAAACTGAGTTTTTCTTGTTTTGAAAATGAAGATTAGAAAGAAAATGAAGTAAAGGGATAAAATGTTTATATACATGTATAAAAAGAAAATAATAAAAAAAAGACACTTGTCACATAGATTAATTCATTACTTAACACATGTTAAAACAAGTCATTAGATAAAGACACATGTCTTTTAAGTATTTATCTTATTTCTATTTATTTTAAAGTAATTAAAAAGCCTTTTTCTTATTTATTAAACACTTATCTATATATATACAAATTACTTTTAAAGAAAGAAAACTAAATTTATTTATAACTAAAAGTTTATACAATTTTCTAAACTCCAAAACAAATTTAAATATTTATTCCATTGAATTTCAAAACTTAATTTCAAATTCAATTTAAATTAAATCCTAAGATTCAATTTAAAAGTTAAGTTATATATATACATATATAACTATTCATTCAATTAAATAAAAATTCCATATTCTATAAAATCCATTCATATTAATAAAAATGATACATTATACTTATTATTTGAAATTAACATATTTGATAATTTTAAATAATTTATATAAGAGATTATATTAATCAAGTAATATTTTAAAAAGAAACAAAACAAGCCTTTTTGTTAACTCTTATATATTTTTAAACTTAAGTAAAAATATATCTTAACTAATTTAAACATTTACCCAAAGTATATTTAAAACTATAAAGTTACTTATTTAAATAAGTTTGAAAAGTCATATTAAGCTAAATTTAAATTTCCAATTTACCAAAGCTTCTATTTACAATATATATAAATAAATATATATATTCAAATAGAAAATATCTTATTAATTTTTAAAAGATAAAATCACCAATTAATACTTATTTAAATCAGTTTATTAAATTAAATTCAAATCTTATTATCAAAGATCATCAATATCAATTTAATTATTTAACAGATTATTAAATTGATATTGTTAAAATTTCCGGGATATTACATTCCTTCCCCCTTAAAATAATTTCGTCACCGAAATTTAAACAAAGGTAATTTAATAATCTTATTAAAGATTTTAATTCAAAACACAAGCATATACTATCATCCATATGCTAACAATCATAGCAGCCAATCATCCAATCAATCAATTCTAACTATCTAGACAAAATTTTAGATAAAATTCCTCGAGTTTCCCCAAATATATATATATACCGGGATACTCGCTCTACAAACAAACAATACTACTAAGCTATAGATCTCCTATTCATCTAGATCTACAGAACTGAACAGGATATCAGACTACAGACGAGTCTGAATCAACAACCAAACTTCCAGAACTGCAGATTCTAAAACCAAAGATAGATCAAATACGTACTCCCTCAGAGATACGTAAAACACAATGAATTACAGTTATCCAAACTGATAATTCAATTCTGAAAATCAAATACTTATCCAAGTCAGAACACAGAAGAGATCCAAACATAACTCTACTTCACAACTATCAGTAGATTCCAGACTTACTTCCCCTATCCAGAGATACACTCCAAACTGCTTTCGCTGCTCAATTCTAATCTGAGGTAGAATACAAGCACCGACTGGACAACTCATTCCAGAAATATGGTTCACTGAATCTATAAATAAACTCAGATACTCCATCAAAACTTGAGTTGCTTCACCAACTCCATCTCTAGGAAACATCCTTCTACTAGGCTGTACTACCGGTATTACTCCTGGAATCCAGTCGATAAGAAAACTCAATCTCCAGATGCGAACAAACTTCTGACTTCCTTGAAGACATCCAGAAAAACTCTGACAACCTAAGAGAACACTCTAACTATCGCAAGTCACTTTTGCGATCAACCCAGCCTACTCCCAAAGAAAACCGTTCCTCTTAACAAATCAGAACAGCTCAACTTAACTATCCAATCCATCGAAGAAATGGATCCACTCTGCTGCTTCTGAACTTCACCTTCAGAAAAACTGCTCATCCAGAAAACTTCCTGCCAACACAGAATACTCCGAGCTGCACTGCTGACACTGATGCTCCTATCCAAAGATCTTCGAGAAACTCGGACTCCAAACCAAACAGAAACACCATGCTGAACTCAGCCACAACACTGAAGCATTCATACTTTCTTAATCTTGTTCCAAAGAAAACATCTTCAGAAACATCCATCGTCACTGTATCTCATCATACAATTACTATTACTTGAGGTATCAAGATACCATCACTCGCTTCTGTCTCATCGACAGATCCAACTCTACTCATCCAAACTTTCACTTCAAAGATAAACTCCGAACCATTACAGTTTCCTTTGGAGATTGGTGAAAAACCTTTATCACAACAAAACTTACTCGAGACAGTATTGGGTCTACAGTCTCGATAAATAAACTTCCAACCTCAACTACTCAAATTCCAACCATTGGTAGTCATGTTTCACACACTACTACCTTATCTACCTTTATAACTTATATTGGAAAACCCGAACAGGTAACCCAACAAATAGGCAGAAATAAATAAATAAATATATATATATATATATATATAGTTATATAAAAATTACAAATACGCTCTCTCACGATAGATACCACTCCAGAGCTAGGTATTCGCTCAACCTATCGCTCTGATATTCACTTAACCAAAGCTTAGGCATTCGCTCAACCTAAGCTCTGATACCACGTGTGACGACCCGACTTTCCACTCCCGGAAAATCGCATCGATAGTAAGAAAGAAAGGGGTGAGAAATAGAAAAGAGAAGAAGAGAAAAGAAAACAACAACAGATACTCACAGCGGAAACGAAACAAAATATAATATATCACATAAATATTACATAGTATCATATACATCATTTATCAGAGTTACACAGATTACACATCACATACTAGACAGTTATAAACATCTGTCTAGTTATTACATCTCAACATAATACAGATCAATACAAGATCGACACAGCGGAAACTACTATCTATAACTATAACGCCGAAGCCTCCTGCTCCATTGCTCCTCCAGATTACTCGTCAAAGCTAACCTGAATCCCTTGGCTACTCGTAAAAATTTGAGTACCCAAGAGTTTATAAAATAGAGATAAACAACTTGGGTCAGACATGGGTCTGGTGTGAGTAACAGGTTAAACTTGTTTAACTTCAAAACCTTTTGAAAGAAAAGGTATCACGTAAGACTCCCCACCAATAAATATGGGTAAGTTTTTACCTTACGCTAACCAAAACATTTGATAGGAAATTCGATTGTATTATAATAGGTCTAGGGTTTTCAAATAAATATGAAATAGCCGAAATTGTTACATTCATTAAATTCCAGCATACATAGGCATACAATCAAATCCGTTATCACTTATTGGAGTTTGGATTCCATACAATGGCAGGGCTACCGGGGTACCGCCCGTCACAGTACGTGGCCTAGATCACCGTACCGAGGATCACTCCCAATCCCCTGCAACACAAGGCCGGAACATCCCTTACTGGATAATTACCGCACAAGATACCTCACGGTTGTCATGACCAACCGCACCACTAAGTCGAAAATAGAAAGGGACATCTAGACAGAGGTCATCTTGTCCTACTTGGGTGCTACCCACTAACCTTGCTGCACCTCCCCTGTTTTAGCCATTCCCGGTTTGTGAGGCTTGAGGTCACGATTACCTTTAAAAGAACACATCTATCTTAGAATGCTCATCGTCCACCTGACGATGTGCTGAAAGCATTCAATCCATACAAGTTCGTTCCGGTTCGAACGAAACCGAAGGCATTATCTCGTTACACTCGTATTGGAATCACCCTCAGAGTTAACGACAATAACCCTTGCACTCTAAATCTTTATCTCGAATCTGAAAGTACTATCTTCGTCAACTCATTACGGAATCACCCACAGAGTTATACTGACAAAGAATCGTTCTTACACCTCGAGTCTTCACTTGCTCCATTTGGATTTCACGACCTAACGTAAATTTGGATCGATGTGGTATTCGGGTCTCCAGACCTGGAAATCCGATATACGGAAACCCGATCCCGGTCTCATCGAAATCCAAAACGTATCTTTTAAGGCCAAGTTGTTTTAAAGGTTAAAACAATTTAATTCATTATCTTATACACATAGAAAGATAATTCACGACAGATAATCAACATTATCAGATAATCCATATTATCATCACAATCAACTAACATCCATATCACACAGCATATATCTCATCAGAGATATCAACCAATGCCAAGTATTCAATATTATCACTCATTCATAAGTAATGATTTATATTTTCTCTAATTAATTTAAAGTGAATTAAATTAATTACTTCATTTTATAAATCCTGCTTACTTAAACATTAATTAATTACAAATTAATTAATTATCCTCTAATTACCTTTTCAAATAATCATCTTTGATTAATTATCTTTTAATTACCTTCAAGTAATTTATCTTTAATTAATTACTCAAATTAATTAACCTTAACCACTTATAGTAATTAACCTTTAATTACTTCATTAATTAATTAACTATAATAAATTAAATTAATCACTATAATTAATTATATTAAACCTTAATTAATTACATTAATTAATCACTTCATTTATTAATTTAATTAATCAATCTTAATTACATCATTAATTATATTAATAAATGATCCTTAATTACAACTTAATTATTAATTACTTTAATTAAATTAATTACATTAAGTAATTAACCTTAAATTAAACAACATTTATTAATCACCTTGATTAATCTTCAATCAGTAATTAACTACCCTTAATTACTTTCATTAACTAAATTAATTACTTCTTAATTAATTTCTTAGTTAATCCCTTGATTAATTATTCAAAGTAATTAAACTTAAATTACTTTTCTTATAACCAATCAATTAATTACTTCCAGTAATTATCTTATTAGTTACTTCCCTAAATAATCTTACCTTAATAACTACATTAAGTAATTATTATCAAATCATTTCTTGATTATTATAAATTAATTAAACTTAATTAATTAACTTAAACTAAATCAATTTAACTTCAATTAATTACAACAAGTAATTAATTCTTAATTACTTCCCTTAAGTAATTCCATTTAAAACAAATTCTATAATTGATTATCTTTAAATTAATAAACTTAATTAATTATCCAGATTAATCATATTTATGCCTTTATTTAATAATACTAGTTAATAACCTTCATTAATCATTAACACTTCTTAAATTTACTTAAAGTAATTAAATTAATATTTATTATCTATTTACAATTACATTTCATCTTTAATGACTCATTAATAAATCCTTAATTATTTAATTAATTAAGTATTCAATATCACTTAATTAATTCTTGCTTACTTTATTAATTAATAATCATAGATTAAAATTCAACTCTTATTTAATTAATGATTCTTAATTATCCATTTATTTATCCTAAATTAATTATCTTAAACCTTAATTAACTAATTTAACTTTTAATTACTAAACTAATTAATCTCATCATTAATTAATCAAATTAGATAATTATTCATTTACTTAATAATTCCAAATCTATAAATCTCCATTTATTTAAGAGGTAAAGCATTTTCTTATTAATGATCAACTTCTCATTTACAAATGCCTTTGGAACATTTTACTTTTGACTCTACTTTTACATTTCATTTCAATTTTAGATTCAAGATAATTTACAACCTAACTTAGCTAAATTAAAACATTTAAATATACTTTAACATTATAAAGTTATAAAACATTTCATTTTTATAAAACTTATATTTATTTAAACTAGGAGACAAAATAATTTGAATCCTATCTTAAAAATCTAGTTTAACTTAGTTTTAAACTCTGTTTTAAAAACTTAAAGCTAAGCCTGACAGGCTTTGTAAACCTGGCAACACTCATAAACTAACCCGAGCCTACACTTCTTCAAACTCGAGTCACCCACGCGTTTCACAACAGTTTCCCCGAGTCCCATCCCTAATCAAATTTCTTAACTCAAGTGATAGTTTAAAACAACCGTTCTATATACCCATGCAAACTCGAGACCTACTTCGAGAAAAACCCCAAACTACTCGAGAATGACTCGGGAATACCCACTGATACGACGCAGCCTCCATCCTCCACTCCGTACATGTGCACGGCGGCACCACTGACCTCCGGCGAACACCCACATCGTCGGCAAGTCACGAAACCTACGTAGACACGAAAACCAAACTCGAATTGCCTACAGGAATGTCGAATCGAAATACAACAGTTCGACCGAGACTCAGAGCTCAACCCAAATCAACATAATCACCTCGCCACCACCCCTCACTCCACCGGAGATGCCTAAAGTTCAACCACACCACGACAACACGACGAACTTTCTTCCTCCAGACCCTCGTGACACTCGATCACGTATAGGCAACAAACTCGGCTCGTTACTGACATGCTCGAAAACTTGAGATAAAACCCTATAATGATCTCGAATCCAAAACTCACGCAATAGAAAAATCTTCTGTTAATTTTCACGAAATCACAAAGGTTTAAACTTGCTTCAAGTCAAGTTTCATCATTTATTATTGATTCAATTTCGAGAAATTGATAAAAATGCAGTTTTTATTCACATATGAACTGCTCATGAAATACCAATGTAAAAATCCTCATCTTTATTTTAAAAATCATAGTTTTGTATGTAGATTCGATTTGTACTCCTGAATTCTTAAAACCAGAGTTTTTGATTTAAGCATATATAAAGTTGTACATAGTTTTCTTTGTTTCCAGAGACAATTACAAGTTGATTCTACTTTGATAAATTTTTAATACTTAAATCATAACCAAACAAACACTTTTTGTTTACATCTTACAATCAAACCATCAATAGATCAAGTGTTGAGGGTTCTTTTACCAATCTACTTAAAAGAAATAACAACAAATAACAGAGTATCACAGAGAACAGATACGCACAGATGTGCACAATCATATATATACAAAATATATCATCACAGAAAAAGCTGGGTCCAAATTATCTCAGGTTATATTTTAAAGAAAAATGTTACTCACCAATTAAAATGGAGACAGGGCCTTATTTTTGAAAATCTTGAAACTGGGAACCTTAAACTGTTTTGAACTTTAACTTGAATGCCTCTTTTGATTTAAGAAATTGAATTGTTGAACTTTACTTATTGACTTTAGAACTGCATGCATGTTTGCTTCCAGAGATGAGAAGAATGCAGGCTGCTTTGAGATGTTTTCCAGGTTTTGAAAAATGCAGACAGGCTTAAATGTTGAAAAGAATTGCAGGCTGAACTTGATTTAGATTTGGGAAAATGGTTTACAGAGATTTGATGTTGATAATCTCTGGTTTGAGGAATTTGAAAATCAGGTTTTTGATTTTAGATTAGAGGAAGAATTTGAGAAGAGGTTACTAATTATTTCAGATTTTATTAGAGGAAAAACTGAGTTTTTCTTGTTTTGAAAATGAAGATTAGAAAGAAAATGAAGTAAAGGGATAAAATGTTTATATACATGTATAAAAAGAAAATAATAAAAAAAAGACACTTGTCACATAGATTAATTCATTACTTAACACATGTTAAAACAAGTCATTAGATAAAGACACATGTCTTTTAAGTATTTATCTTATTTCTATTTATTTTAAAGTAATTAAAAAGCCTTTTTCTTATTTATTAAACACTTATCTATATATATACAAATTACTTTTAAAGAAAGAAAACTAAATTTATTTATAACTAAAAGTTTATACAATTTTCTAAACTCCAAAACAAATTTAAATATTTATTCCATTGAATTTCAAAACTTAATTTCAAATTCAATTTAAATTAAATCCTAAGATTCAATTTAAAAGTTAAGTTATATATATATATACATATATAACTATTCATTCAATTAAATAAAAATTCCATATTCTATAAAATCCATTCATATTAATAAAAATGATACATTATACTTATTATTTGAAATTAACATATTTGATAATTTTAAATAATTTATATAAGAGATTATATTAATCAAGTAATATTTTAAAAAGAAACAAAACAAGCCTTTTTGTTAACTCTTATATATTTTTAAACTTAAGTAAAAATATATCTTAACTAATTTAAACATTTACCCAAAGTATATTTAAAACTATAAAGTTACTTATTTAAATAACTTTGAAAAGTCATATTAAGCTAAATTTAAATTTCCAATTTACCAAAGCTTCTATTTACAATATATATAAATAAATATATATATTCAAATAGAAAATATCTTATTAATTTTTAAAAGATAAAATCACCAATTAATACTTATTTAAATCAGTTTATTAAATTAAATTCAAATCTTATTATCAAAGATCATCAATATCAATTTAATTATTTAACAGGTTATTAAATTGATATTGTTAAAATTTCCGGGATATTACAACCTATTTGCCTTGTTTATGGGAAAAACCTCCCAATCTGGCTGCATATATTTGTTGTGATTTTATAATAGAGTTTTTGGGATAAATATATCAAGTAAAATATTGTATTATTATATAGAGTATTTGACACCATTTTCAAAAGGTGATTTGGTTTAAATCCCGAAGAAAAATATGATTTGATACAAAAGATATATATATATATATATATATATATATATATATATTACTTCAAATGGATAATGAAACCAGAAATTTTGTTCGAAGAGGTTATTTTCAAAAAGGATTATATTTTGAAAATAATAAAGTTAATTAGATTTCAGAAATTTAAATGTGAAGATTAAGCCTAAATGGGTAGTTCCGGAATTTCATCTTTGTTTATGCATCGTAAGCTCTTTGAATCCTATATGTGGTAGGAGAACTACGTTTGCTTGATCCTGTATCTAATTTGGTATTCAATTAGATAGGGGTACATATGCTGTCACAAGTGGTAGTGATGCAGTCCCAATAATAACATAACATTTTCCTGTTTATTGTTTGCTATCTATCATGTATCGGTGTATCTTTCTTGCTTACCATTTTACTCCGCATCGACAAGTTTGTTGAGTTTGTAGGAATGACTATTGCTGTCTCTCACATCAGAGTTCTACAGTGGTAGATTTATAGTATTTGAGTTTGGTATGTATTAAAGCACACCATGTAGAATAAATGATTACTCAAATAAGTTGTATTATTGAAATTGTGTCCTATGCATTTAATAGTGTTATGTATTTATCAGATTACGATATGTCTTTTGGTAGTTTTCATTTATTTGTTGTAGAATAGACGGGTTTTTGACTATTTTGACTGGTTCAAAAATCCAGGTCGTTACAGTACGTAACGACCTGTAATTTTTAGAGTCTTCGAATTTGAAAATTTAACTTGTTTAAATATTCAAATTTGGATTTAAATATAATAAAATTTATGTTTCAAATGACTGGCCGAGTTTTGATAACGTATTTTTATTTTAATTTATCGGATTTTCCATAACTTTTTATTTGGAAAATAATTAAATATTCGTTTGACGTTTTGTGGCAAACGTCAGTATTTTTGAAACTTTATAGAATTAGTTAACCTGTGTATTTTATTATTGTGATCGTGTCAAATTATTGTATGCGTATATTTATTTCTATTGTTCTTAGCTCATACACGAATGTGATATTGTGTGACGGTCTACCGCGAAACAAAAATTTTCAAAAACAAAAATATATACATGCAACACTCATTCATACCTTTTTGTTTTCCTTGCATTTGACTTTGGTTACTTAGCTATGAAGCAATTTTTGTTGATATATATTTCCATAAGCACAACAAAACAATGGAGAGGTACACATGCACGAAACAAAATGGACACGTTTTCTTTTTTCTCCGCAAAATTGAAACACGGCAATACCTATTTTCCATTTTTATTTAATTATTCAAATAACTTTCTCTATACCAAAAGTTAGCCAAATTCACTAACATTAAAGTTATAGAGGGCGAAGCAAGCTACACTTTTCATTCTTGTTGTAGTGAAGATGGTGGCGTGTGGAGGTTGCAACGACCAGAGGTTGTGGGAAGGAGGAGTAGGTTAGATTGGGTCAAAGGTAGACTTGAGCTTGGGTTAGTTGGGTGCATCGCGAAGATGCCGCGTAGAGGAGTTTGTAGCATTCGACAATTTGTGTCATTGTCAAGCAGAGAGGGAGATATGGGAGAGAGAAGGATGGATACATGCATGACCTTGAGTGGAAATGTGTGTAGGTGTTCGTGGAAAATATAGAAAAAGGCGGTAATTACAGATAAGTTCTCTAATGAGATGGAACTTCCGAAAAATATATCATGATTTCTTGTATGTTCTAGGTTCCATTTTAATCTACATCATAGCGTTATTGTCACAAAACAATGTCACTGGATCCTGCATGTCGAGAATCCCCTTTAGTTTGCTCATAAATTTATACATCCAGACTACTTATTAGTTACTTCATTGAAGGCGATATACTCTGCCTCCATCTTGGAATCACCTACTATTTCCTCTTTTGAGCTTTTCTAACTGATAGCCTCACCATTTAAAGTACACACATAACCAAATACAGACTTACTATCATCAATATAACTTTGAAAGTTGGAGTCTATATACACCTTCATAAGGAGGTCTCCATTCCCATATAAAAAAAATAAGTCCATAATATTTCTTAATACTTAAGTGCACATTTTGCAACAGCTTAATGTTTTTCACCAGGACTAGACTAGTATTGTAACAACCTATAAAAATTAATAAGAAATTAATTAATTAATAATAAGGCTAAAAATGAAAAATTGGCTAACGTTATATAAATTTTTGTGATCGGAGCTCAAACGGAGAAGTTATTAACGTTTGAAGTTTTAGAATTTAAATAATTCGAATGAATTTAAATTCATAAAAACTAAATGATAATAACATTGAAATTTAAAAGGTAATAAATATTTTAACGTTGAAGGGAAGCTCTGGGTTTAAGCAAACGATAAATAAACATCGAAGTTATTAATAAAATGAGAAAGAAATAAAAACAAATAGCAAAGAGAAATTCATTGCCAAATTAATAGGTCTGTCGACCATCTACACTGGGCCGATCGACCAGTTTGCTTTGGTCGGCTAGGGTTTGCCTTGGCCAAGTAATTAGATTTTATTTTATTAAATCTACTTTAATCCTATGGTATAGACGCATTCTAACCACTATAAATAAGATCCTAGCCTCCTCACTTTTATTCACAAGAAAATTTGCAATGATAACGAAACTTTGTCAGTTCTCTTCCTCGATCCATTGTTATATTCAAGATTTCACCTTTAGGGAAGAAATCAATCGATAAGTTTTAGATATAGGTGTATATATGTTTTCTATTTCTATTCATCCCTAATGTATGAATTCTGAACCTAATCTATATAGAATTGAATTGTTGTATATTCTGAAAAGAAGAAAGTTGAAGGAGGAATTAGGCAAAGGCATGGAGTCAAATCCAAAGAGAATCAAGAAAAACTATCTTTAACTGAAAGTCTATTTTTTCACATTTAATATTTGTATAGTAGAAGTTTGGATTTGTTTTATGCCATGGGAAATTTTGTATGTGAAAACCCCATTCGAAAATCCCCAAATTTCCCAACAAATGACAGTTCTCGAATTAGTTTGAATATCAGTTGTTCTATATAAATATAGTAGAATCTAATTTATTGTTGTAATTTGAATAATTTATGTTCTATTCAACTTCCATTTTTTTCTATTATTGTGATGAAGGGTTTTAAAAGAAAAATAAAATTATGAGACGGTGTGCGAAGTATGGATTCTTCTATTTATAGTTTGCACCACCTAATTCCACAATTTAGACAAATATGAGTCTCGTTTTCACTTCAAGTTTGTATATGTTAAAGTTGAGTAGAATACAAAAAGGGTTTAATTGTAAAGTTTGTTTCCTTGAAATAGAGACGTTGATTTTATTATATTAATGTAATATAAGTTTGGTAATATATTTCCTTTTTTTATATGCAACTCTGCTATGTGTAGCAAAGGATATAAGCTATTTTATAAATTGTATGGAATTGTAGCTTGTATGAATATGAAAGTTTTACATTTTAAATGATTGGATAAAAAAAAGGAAACCATAGATAGGAATACTTTTATGCATACTTAGGAATATTTTGTTAACCTAAAATTTACATAATTATAAATATATTAGTAACGTGTAGTTAATAATGTATAAATCATGTCATATAAAAAAGGTTAGTAAATAACATTGAACCCTAAAGGAAGGACTTTAAGGATAATTATGAAAATTAATTCATAATTAAAGGCAAAATAAGTAGTTTTTCTTATATGGCCTTAATGCGTAAATGTGGGTAAGGATATATTATAGCTATATATATATATATGGTAGTATTATTAGGAGGGTGGAAATATGATTAATTATTGGGATGCGGGGTCAGTTAAAAGCACACCAAAGTATGCCCAGCTAATCTGGCTACCAACATTATGGCTTTAACACAATGTGAGACATTGCCTATAATAAGTAACCATGGTGGACACAAAATTTATCTCAATTCTATAGGGTACATCTTCCTAACTATTTTGGCTACCTGTACCTACGAACAGTGGAGCTAATGTGAGACTTCACAATTTGGGTTATGGGTCATAAGATGGACATTCTGGTACGAACCTACTTCTGGGTTGAAGTATTAAGTGGTTGTTGTAGGTACGCCTCCTTTCCAATTAATAATTATTAAATGGCAGAGATTATCTTTTTGCTGCGGAAGTGGTAAATCTTGAAAGAGGTACGCTTCGGGGATGAGGTATTAAATGGGGGTAGTAGGGTCCGTCTATTTCGCACTAAAGAAGTATTAAGCCGCTTATATAATTTCTCACGATGTCAACTAGCGATGATTGGCCTAGGATATAGGTATAAAATCAGACTCTTCCTAGTTCCCACAAAAGAGGTTTTAAATAGCTCAGGTTCTTTCTCTCACATCGCTAGGGCATGATTGACAGAGATGAATCATTGGTTGCATTGTACGTGCGTTATAGTTATGGAGTTGGACCGGAAAAATCCCTTGGCCTATAGTTAAAAGTATGTTATGGAGCTGGATTGGAAGAGCCTTTGGCTTAAACTTGGAGGTATACTTAATAGGATATAGTACATGATGAGTAAGACATATTACTTATCTAAATAATGTTGTCCAAATACCATTATTGTAAGACTTGAGATTTTCATTCAAAAAATATTGTTGTTCTGACTCCCTCCTCATTACAACCCACTGCTGAATGGAGAACGGTATCAGTAAAGAAGATGAAGGTGGCAGTGAAGATTTGTGGTAGTTTGTTTATTTATGTTTTTAATGTATTCAATTTTACCCAGATTTCAGACATAATGATGTCTGATGTTGTATCATGAATATTTTGGGATAATGTACTTTTTGAGATTTGGATTTTATGAAATGGGTACTTCTATTATTATATTTTATCCCTTGCGTTGCGATATTCTAGAAGAATAGATGGATAGCTATGTATGTTGTTTATTGTATCAATTTTGCCAACCAACAACCAGCTTTGGAATGAATCTAAGGTTCAACGAATCTATATTGGGTCAAAAATTAGGCATGTTATGGAGTGGGTTGTTAAATTTGGTATTAGAGCGTAGGTTACTCGATCAGCAAGAATAAATATACGTGAGAGTACGTATTTGTTATTTTTGAAAGTATTTTTCAAAAACCTACTATATATATACTTATTTGAACATATGCATACTAGGAAAATTTCTATTTTAGCAAATAATACTATCTTACGAGGTTGTAACCAAAAAGCTCAAACCTACAGATAGTCGACTACGATAAAAATAACTACTTAGAAGCCGAGTACCCCATCACCAAAAAGATACCCACCGTACATGGTATTTCAGAATGGTTTAAGCAATACTTAAGGCATGTGGGGGCAAGTTTCCCTTCCTCAACAAGCTGCACCAGAGGCATCTATTGCTCCGCCTGCTGAACTGGTACCCTGTCCACTAGACTTCCTCAAGATGCATAAAGACTTTCTAAACGTAGGAGTGTAGGCATAAACGGTGGCTAAAGATTTTGTAGGGACAAAGGCTTGGACTATTGGATTAATGACTGTCAACGTTTATTTTGTGAACTGGTATGGGAATACTGGAACAAGAAGAGGATGGCCACATAGCATTTAAAAGGGGAGACGTTAAATTGGTGGACCATAGTAGTTGAAGAGAATGCTAAAAAAGGAATTACATAGGATGAATTTAGAGCTCCCTTCGAGTCGCAATTCATGTCTAAAGCTAAATTAAGTCCGCAATTAGAGAAGTTAATTCAATTGAAGCAGGGAGAGTCCATGGTGAAAAAATATATTAATTAATTTATATAATTGGCTACGTTTGGAATGAGTCTGATTAACACCCTAATGAAGAAGGCTATGAAGTTTGTTAAAAGCCAAAATTCTCCACTTGGGGAGCTACTTTTGATACAAGTTCTCGTAGAGGACACTTATGTGATGATAGTTGAAATGACATTTCTTCGGAAAGTTGGTATCGATGAAATGTAGAAGGTAGGAAAGGCGCAAAATCAAGGTGGATCGAAGAAATGAGGACTTTGGGCTGACAAGAAAGGCAAAGGGAAGATCAGGAAAGGAGGCATGATATGTCATAGATGTCCAAAAAAGGGATATGTGGCTAGGGACTGCAAAGTGAGCTTGATGAGGGAAGAATTCAAAGGGAGATGCTATCACTGCCAAATGGAGGGACGCTGCAAGAATCGATGCCCAAAGATAGTGAAGGAGGGACAAGGTGGGCAATTGTGGTTATTTGTAGCATGAAGTTCAAACTATGACTGTAACACTCCATAACTTGAAGGGTCCATAATACACGAAATTATATTTGATCAAATATGAGAAATTATTAAAAAATGAATAAAATAATTTAATCGGAAGAATTACGAAAGGGGGTTTGGTTAATTAAGTGTGGGACACTTTAAAAGCTTAATTGAAGTGATCAAATGTAATTAGAGCAATTAAGGTTGGCCTTGTAAATACCCCAAATTAACGTCGGCCACCATGAATTAACTAGTGTGTAAAAGTGCATTGTGTTAAAAAATATTTTTTCTATTTTAATTATTGCTAAAATATATTTTTATTATGCAATATATGATGAATTTATTGTGATATATTAATCATAAACTAAAATGACATGCAACACTCATATATAAGGTTGAGGGTTCAATACTTGCTATTTATACATCTTTGTAAAAAATTAATGTCCTAATTCAAAAAATTATAAGTTAAAATTGTTAGTACTATATATTTAAATAATTTATTTTATGTAATATTATATATATGTATGTATGTATGCATGCATGTATGTATATATGAGCGAATATGTGACCTCACCATTTTTTTAATATGATCGTCATATTAACAAAATGGTGAAGTTACGTATTCACTCATATATATATATATATATATATAGAATTATCATCTTTCTTAAAGGATTTATAAATGGATTAATGAACATTAAATAATTGAATTTATTTGAATAATTTGAATTAATGATCGACATAACTAATTAAACATAAAGAGTTAAATGTAAAAAAAGTTAAAATTGAGAAGAGCATAGATCTTTTGGTTAGCTTATCTGCATGTGAGCTTTGTTTTTAATCAGACATGAACTTTTATTATTTTTAAACAATTTTATGCTTGTAGTTAACCATAGATTTCATGCTCTTGTAGAAAAGTCGTGCTTACAACTTTGATAGTTGCAAAATAACGTTATGTAGTATATAGTTGAGTTACGAGTTCGGTATGGTTTGATAACATGTTGAAAGTGAGAATGTTTGTATAATCTAATTTTTATCGGTTTAATCTGTGCATTCACGTCGTAATGTTGTAAAATATAAATTTATCTTTTAAAGATTGTTAAGAGTAAAATTATGTTATGTAATGTATGAGATATTTTTTGAGATAAATGAATTAGTAATTAAAAAATTTATTTTTATTTATGTATACATTTTATATTATGTGATTTAAATATCTTCATATATTTCCGAATAAAAAAGAAATAATTCTATTATTGTTCTTATATACATGAATATTGTATATATTGGAATCCTCTTATTTTTAAGGTTCATTAGACGGATTAACAAATATTAGCTCAACAATTTATTTCAATTCTTTAAATTTTAGATTACACTATTAATTAAATATAAGAATTGAATTTAAAATATTAAAAGATAATCAAAAAGGGATTCTAAGCGATTGTAAAAATTTTAAATTTTTAGGTATTTGAAGCTAATAGAATTTTATAGTGCAATGTACGATAAATTCATTTAGTAAATAAATTTGTTAATGTCATTAATGTATATAATTTATGTTATGTGATTTATATATATTTGCATTTAAATGAATTTTTTTACCAATTTGTTGATGCACCTCTAATACTCATATTGAAAATTTAATCTTTTAGGGTTTATTAATAAATATTAGTTGATTAAGTTTATTGATTAATTTAAATTTTGGATTATGTAACAAATTTAAATGTGTGGACTATAATGTAAAATTTTGAAATAGAACCGCGGAATATTTTTAAGTAATTGTAGATTCTTTTAATAGTAGGTATTCGAATGTAAAACAGTGTGAAAAGTTAAGTAGGATAATAGTAAAGTGGTAAATCATATGATTTTGAAAATAAAATATCCACTGGAAGAGAATTAAGGAGAACGTAGCTAACTCCTAGAATTAATGAGAGGACTTCAAATTCTTCTACTTTACTATTATTTAATATATTGGTTAAGGAAAGAAGTAATTAATTAATGATAATTAATTATAAATTGAAGATGTAATTATTTCATTTCTAAAAAGCAAACCGTAAAGAAGAAGATTAGCCAATGAGAATCGACACCAAATTGGATTTTATGTAAAGTTACTACTTAATTAAGTGATGTGTCAGCTTTTAATCTAATTACGAAAATGACATTTTAACTCATGAAACCACTTATATCTACGTGTCAACTCATGAAGCCCCTTTGGAGCTTTATACACGATGGCTTTAGGAAGGCTATGACACAATGGCTCTTCGAGCTTAACCCTCAAAAGTTATCAACCTAAGATGACCGGTTGAAATCAACAAGCGATCGCTAAAGAGGGGACAACGTATGATGGCTTTAAAGGAGATAATACACGATGGCTATAAGGGAAATAATACACGATGGCTATAAGGGAGTTACCATGCGATGACTATAGAGGAAATAACATACGATGGCTACTTGGAGTTTATAGGCGATGACTCAAGGGAGTTAGTATACGATGAATTAAGGGAGTTACCACATGATGAATCAAGGGAAATAAAATACGATAGCTAAGGAGATAAACTAATAATGGCATATGGAGGATTGACTCACCACGACAATGAGATAGTGTAACGACCCATAAATTTCAACTGTTTTAATAACGTAATTAGTTGAAATTTTGTGAAATTTTAAACGATAAAATTTTGAAATATAAATTTGATATTTGGAATGCGTCTAGTTAGACATAGTAACTGGTAAATTTTTGTCCGAAAATACGGAAGTTTATTTCGTGCGTAAATTTACTTCAATTTAATCAGTTAAAAGCGATGAAAATAAAATGTTTCCGAAACCTAAATATTTTTACATAGAAAAATTCTAAACCGTCTCCTGAGCAAGATGTCAGTTTGTCGTTTCGTCAAATTTGGACATCTATTACTCCGTCGATCTTATTTTCGGCAAAATAGCAGCATTTTTCACCGATATCAATTTTTGACCGGATGGTCGTATCACTGAGATCTGTGTGCCATTCCATTCGTCGCGTCGTGCTGATCACCGTAATATATTCCTTTCCGTGATTCGGCATCCGGTTCGCGGTGGAATCGACGAAACAAAACTTCAGTACCGGTACACATTTTAAACTCTTGAGTTCCTTGACCCTTCATCTTCGTATCGTTAAAACAAACAGTCACTACTAACCATCTGTTTATATTCCCAAAAATTTTAATTCCTTTTGCCAGTTCATTGATCTTTTCAATTCCTTTGTATCGGTTCGTTTTACACTATTGAAAGGGAGAAAGAAAATATGTATTATCTTTCGTTCATTAAAACCGTTCCTCCTTCCTTCACTAGTGCACGCCTCACCAACATCACCACGTAGCCACTCTCTTCCATGCCGAGCCCTGTAGCAACCTCCGAACACACACCCCACACGACATGCCACACGAAATCATCCACCAGGTTCGACCGTGTGCCACCTCCCACTTGTTCATCCACCACCTGCTCTAGCCTCGCCACCTTCCTCTTGGCCAGCAATCAATAGTTACTCCTCCGCCTAGCACCCTAGCCGCCCAACCCTCCTCAGCCTCAAACTCTGACCTCCTCTTGAGCCACGAATCCATCACCGCCTCCTCCTTTCTTTCTCCTCCATCCTCCAGGCCGAGAGCAGAAAAATGCTCTACCTTGCTTCCTCCTCTCCTGCGTACTTTCCACCAGACACGTAGCAGTCTCCTTAGCCGCACACCGAGAAGAAACGTGGCTGAGCTCCTTTCCCTTGATCGGCCGAGTCTCCATCTCTTCTAATTATATATTATTGGGTATGTTTATATACATATGTGTATATATTTTAAGCAAAGTCTGCATATCTATCAACGCCTGCATATGTGTATTATTAACTTTATAAGAATATATGGTAGCTGGTGGCCGATTTCTAAATATGTATATAACATTTACTTTGAGACTTTACTTTGAAACAGTTTGATATATATACATATATAAATAGTTATATTTTTGCAGGTTCGTTCATATTGAATTTATATAGTATTTTAAAGGGTCACATATCTTATGTATATAAGTGTATTATTTGGTGATGAATAAACATCGGTTAGTATATATTATATCATATTACACTTAAGAATATTATGAACTCGGCCTGCTTCTATACTGTACACTTAACGTGTTTATATATATAAATATATTGGTTTACATTTATAAATCTTATTTTAAAACTGTTATATATATGTATGCCGAGTTACATATTTTCATACTCGGTTGTTTTTTGAACGGTTTGCAAATACAAAGGTTTCATATTAGTTTACATTTTTAACTTTATTATTGACTTTATATATAGTACTCTGAGACTTTACTGTTGTATATACCTTTTGCAATGATATATTTTACATGCTTTAATATAGACAACTTAGATGGTTTTGGTATTCAGTTTAGAAGAAAATGTATGTAGTATATATATGTTATAAGGGTTATGCATACTGTAACCTTTATATATATGATATATCTATACGCTGTTTATTGGTATAAGCTATGTTTAAGTTACTATTGTTTTAAATACATTTTTTTGCAAAGGAATTACAGTACATGTTCAAAAGTATGTATATGTAGGCTGTAGTTTTCCTATGCGAGCTTTTATCCAAGGATATATATATTATATAACTTTATATTTATTTGATCTACAAACTGTCATACGTATATATATAGTAAGTTATATATATTAGTTTATATATGTATGAATATCGGTTTTTAGATGTCAAAGTTTTGTTGAGTCTGCACATATATGTTATTATACATATTGTTTTGTATGATATTTTAATCTGTAGTTATACATATTAGTTTATGCATATAAGTCCATAACAGTTAATAAACATATATAATCGGCTATCATTATATGAAGGTGTATATAGTATAGTGTGACAGATATTATATGAAAAATTTAGTTAGTTGATGATTTTAGCATATGTATTTTGGATTCACGTGTAGATATATTGGCTACAGCATCTACAAGTCTACATTGTTATATAATATAAGTTTATATATATATATATAGGTGTCATGCAGGTTGTACTTATAGTTGTCTATGAAAAAAATATAGTCCGTTAAGATTGTGTAATGATGTTTTTCCTGTGACAACAAATTTTCAAAGTGTATGTTACATATTTATACTAAAAGTATGCATAAATATTCTGGTCTGCATACATAAGTTATGACTTAATTATTAAGGGTAGGTTTGAACCGTTATATATATATCTAAAGTGTATACAAATCTGTATAATATGTTGGTCATAGGCAAGGTTCAAATCAGTTATAGAGTTTAGATATTGGGTACATATAGCCTGAAGTATATTTAGATGTATACTTTCTCTAGCGTTCGCATATATATTGTATGGTCTGCATTTGGTTAAACTATTTGATTTTCTCTAAATTTATTTATTTACAGTTATGTATATACTATAAAATCTAGTGAATTTGGTTTTGAGCTGTATATATGTATACATATATAGATTTCCATTTTTAATATGTTTGGTCTCAAGGTATATATTTAAATTAAGAATTATTTAAAAATGTATATGTATTTTTAAATTGAATATTTGGTTTGAGGAAGATAATAATATAATATGCATCTCGCCTCTTTTTTTTTATTATTAAGCTAATTTGATTCGATCCCTTCGATTTCTGTTATCAGATCTGTCCGTCGAATTCGTGCTTCGATTCGTAACTCGATTTCATCGTCAAATCCTATCTAGCCTCGAAAGGTGAGCACTCACTCACGATTAACGTTCTTTTATTTATTAGATTGGATTTCAATTGAAACGACAATTGAAATATGCTGCTGTTAGATATTTACACTGTTATTACCTGTATCAGTTCACCTGTGACATCTGACACCATTATCTGTTAATTATTTATGCGATGATAATACAGTTTGGTTGATAATTGATTGATTGTTGATGTTTATATTGGACGTTAAATTGTTAATGTTAAAATGATAAATAGTATGCAATTGAACTTGATATAGGATAATTAAATGTTAAATTTGATTAACTGACATTTGTATAATATGACCCCTTTAACTGTTGAATTTATTGACACGTAGGATTTGTTTAATTACACTTTGAACCACTGAATGTATGTTGTTAAATTGATGATGTATGAAATTGTAAATAGATGACAAGTGA
The DNA here is from genome assembly GCA_030737815.1 of Allium fistulosum. NCBI lineage: Eukaryota > Viridiplantae > Streptophyta > Magnoliopsida > Asparagales > Amaryllidaceae > Allium > Allium fistulosum. The sequence goes on from CM060907.1 coordinate 862,349,847, forward strand.
AAACCGTAATGTAATAATCTTTAATCTACATGAAATGATAGTGTAGATTCTAGAAATAATTATATTAATTCGTACAAATAACAATGCGAATTAATACGGTTATTTCGGGATTATTTGAATTGATTATTGGATTGATATTGATTGTTGTTATTGCTTGTTTATTTACTTTGACACCATCCCAGTTATCACACTGCAAGTTCCCTTTGATATGTTTTGATTTTGAATTGAATTGGAATCGGGTTGAAATGATAAATACCCAAATTTAAATTTTGACCTAGGATAGAAAATTTAATAAAAAACCCGATTGGTCAATATTTTGATTTGAATATAAAATAAAGATTTTATTTGAATAAATAATATGGTTTTGAAATGAAGTTGAAATTTGAATTTTAATGAAAGGAAATGGTAATATATAATAATCTGAAACAAAATATTAACAATGTAATTGATGAAAGAATGTTGTTAAATTTGAGAAATTATTGAATTAAGTTTGGAATTATTAAACTTTGAAATGATGTAATAATTAAGTTTGAAATCATAATTAAGTTTGAAATTATTAAACCTTGAAATTATTTAATAATTAAGTTTTGAATTATTTAATAATTAAAGAAGATTGAATTATTTAATGATTAAATTGAATTGAAATTCTTTAATAAGAAAAGTTGGACTTTTGAATAAGTAAATTTTACTTCGTAAATAATTGAAATTGAGTTTTCTTTATTAATTAAGTTTGGAAAATTATTTAAGTAAGTAAATAAGTGAAATGGAATTTCTTTAACAAGAAATGAAAATGTAATATTTTTGGAATTAATGTAAGACTTGAAATTTAAAGAATTTGATTTGATGAATTTAATTTAATTCAAATTGTGAGTTTTGATAAAATGAAGTTGAAGTTAAATAATGGATTTAATGAAATGGGAAATTTATTAGAAATTGTTTTGAATGGAAAATTTACTTAATGAATATTGAATGAAATCGATAAATGAATTTAAATTGATTTGAATGTTAAATTAAATTAATTTAAATGATTTCGGAACGAAACTTATATACGAATTTGAATCAATATTTGAATTGTTTTAAATAGAAATTGAAATTGAATTATAAGATTTTGAAATGGTAATTTGGAAGTTTTGAAACGTAAATTTTGGAAATTGTTTTAGAAAGACAAATGAAATGTTGGTTTACGAATTGAAATTGAAATTTATTTGGTTTTTGAAATATATAAACGACTAATCGGTGTAATAATTACGGAAGTTATTAAAGAGACCGGATCGGTAATGGATATACTCTCTATCTAAACCGAAACCACTTTAATAACTATACGCAGAGTGATGATCCAGAATGAAGTGGTTGGAATGATGTACGTGATGACTGAAGAAAGAGAACGATGATGGATAGCCTTGACACTTGTGTCAAATTGGAAATGACTAAAACAGGAGCTGTGCCGGGCCAATGGAGGATTAGCTACCTCAAGTGGACACACATCTTCGAACTACTTATTACTTGTTGTCGATTGGTGCACCCTTGATTTTGGGAGTGTTGTTTCACGGTGTTGCGGGCGCTACGGCGTTGCGTTCTCACCAGTCCGGATCAGGCGAACGGTAGTATCACTACCTTGGGTATTGCCTCATGTGCCTTGTCATACTTGTATTCCATTTATGCGCGACCACTACGATTTTGATTTGTACCTTTAGTATATGGATTGCCCTCTGGTGACTTCCGGTTTTGGGGAAACTATGGTCTTGTATATGCTTTTGGAAATAAAAATGTGTTAAGGGTGGAATGGGCCATGACTTAACGCTATTTTGATATCTTTATATCACTGATAGACATTATCTACTTAGCGTACATTACTACCTAGTAGATAGTTTAACGGATCCTTAAAGGATGGTTATTCCGAACATCCTTTGAGTTACTTGTATTTCAATTGCTATTTCACTTGAGTTGGATTTATTAATATAAGAATGTTAATCCTGACTCGAGTGTTTTGTGTTTTGCTTTATGCTCGGGTCAGACCGAGTGTACCAGTATTCGAGACTCACCTCTGAAGTTGGAGCTTTGCTTGAAGATCCAGCCATCTATTCTGCTTTTAGCATTCGATGATTCCAGTGATGTATTCTGATTTGTATCTGATGTATCGGGTTACTCTTCCGTTGTATCTGGTTTAACTCTGATGTATCGTATTACTCTTCTGTTGTAAACTATGATGTATTTTATAGTAGTTTCATGAACTACTATCTCTTTTATTTCCGCTGCACTTATTACTCTGTGTCTGTGATCTGTGATTATCATTTATTTACTGTATATGTTGAGTTTTGCCAAATTTAAATTAACAACGCGGTATTTTGTGCAATTCAACTCCGACATGAGTGTCTACCTATACACTTATAATAGATGCGAATGGTCCAAAATGTCGGGTCGTTACAGTTGGTATCATAGCTTTGGTAGCTCTAGGCAAAACTCAACATATAGGGTAAATGTATTTACAGAATCACTCTCATTCGAGTTTCAATCTCTTCCCTTGACTCAATTCCTTTGAATTTTGGAACGTTCCCCTCGGTTCCGAAATTCATTCGTGTCCTTCACTATTCGTCTTCTTTCAAATTCTGGAGCACCCCATACCTCCATTTTGAATGATATCTATAATAGATCGGCGGTCTCGCCAATCTTAGAATGATTCGTGAAGGAGTAAACTCCTTTATTATAGGCATCGATTTACCGGAGATTTCTGTATCCTCGGTTTACGATGCTATCTATTCCCTGCTATACCCGAATTCCATCTCTTGAGATCGAGTGTTGATTTACCTCGGAATTCAGCATCAATCTTATTCTTGAAGTTACGGACGACCCGGTTAAGGTTGCCCGTGAATTAAATAAACTCATCCATCTCCCGATTGTGGTAATTGAATTATCTTATCTTCTGTTTCAAACTTATTTTCGAATCAAAATATTCTTTGATTTGGGTCAACAAAAATTTGAATCCCTATCCTTATTTTGAAAATCCATTCCTGTATCGTCGAGCAAAGAAATGTATTTCTAAATTTATATTAAAAATCTTGTTTTCAAATTTGATAAACAAAATAGTTTTGAATGATTATATTATATATAAATATAAGTTTTCTGAAATTAAATTGTTAATGAATTTGTTGTCTGAAATAATAATATTTGATTTTCATTTATTGTTTTGTAAACCATTGACTATTGCATAATAAATAAATGAATTTATAAACTTAGTTATAATTTGATTTGGAATTTGAAATGAATTTAAATCAGAAATTGGAGTATTTGATTTCCTAAAATTTCAAGCTTGGGTTTTTAATTTTTTTTTTAAAATGGATATTATTGAAAGTATTTTCGAATAGAAATTGTTTTCAAAGAATTTTTAAAATGTTGAAATCAGTGCTCTTCTCTTTGTCGCTGGAAAATAATTTCGGTGATGGCGGCTGCATCATCGACATTCATTTTCGAGTTTCGAAGTGAAGATACTATTCTGTAGCTTTGCTACGGTTTTGTTTTGAAAAATATTTTGATTTAAATTTCTTCAGTATATTTTGATTTACATATATATAGGTATCTTATTTTAAAATTTAATTTGATTTGATATAATATATTATACATATCTCTAAATTGTTTAAAGTTAATCGGAAATCTAAATCTTAAATTTTGTTAAAGGATGATTTTAATTAAAAATAAAACCAAAATTTGGAATAAATATTTAAACTTGAATAATTGAATTGGAAATTTTTTATTTGTATATTGTTCAACTGCATTCTAATACAACTTACCTAAGTCATTCAGAAGTTGAATATGTAATTGGATGATATATAAGATAAATTGAATTTATAAATAAAATTTGAGTGTTATAATAAATGTTATACACTAAATTTTAATTATAAAGATATTAATAGAGTTAGATAGGATAACAAGTAAACTCAGTTAATAATGAAATAAATTTGTTTTGGAAGAATTAATAAAATTGAAATTTGATCAACATATGAAAATACCTTGAATTTAAAAGAAATTAATAGATGTAAATTAATTTAAAATCGAAACTTTTATGGTTTAAATTAATTTATATGGGTTAAATATATGTGATAAGATATATTAAGTAGAACAAATTTAATAATAATTTGGAATAAAGAAGAATTTAACATTGTTGAAGAAAATACGATTATAATAAAAGACTATTAAAATTTATGGTTTTAGAAATTGTAAATTAAAGAAAATGGGATAATAAGATAATGAATTTAGAAATAGTTGAGATTGATTTTAGTGAAATCAAATGGATTAAATCAATTATTGAATATCAATTAATTTAAATTTGAATTTATATGGTTTAAATTAATTGTTATTTTGGATTTCAAATCTGTTTTCTTTCTGGTTGTTTCTATTCTCCTACCTCGTTCCTTTTCGGGGACGAAAAGTTTAGAGTCGGGGACGAAAAGTTTTGAGTGGGGGAGAGTGTAACGACCCGTAAATTTCAACTGTTTTAATAACGTAATTAGTTGAAATTTTGTGAAATTTTAAACGATAAAATTTTGAAATATAAATTTGATATTTGGAATGCGTCTAGTTAGACATAGTAACTGGTAAATTTTCGTCCGAAAATACGGAAGTTTATTTCGCGCGTAAATTTACTTCAATTTAATCAGTTAAAAGCGATGAAAATAAAATGTTTCCCAAACCTAAATATTTTTACATAGAAAAATTCTAAACCATCTCCTGAGCAAGATGTCAGTTTGTCGTTTCGTCAAATTTGGACATCTATTACTCCGTCGATCTTATTTTCGGCAAAATAGCAGCATTTTTCACCGATATCAATTTTTGACCGGATGGTCGTATCACTGAGATCTGTGTGCCGTTCCATTCGTCGCGTCGTGCTGATCACCGTAATATATTCCTTTCCGTGATTCAGCATCCGGTTCGCGGTGGAATCGACGAAACAAAACTTCAGTACCGGTACACATTTTAAACTCTTGAGTTCCTTGACCCTTCATCTTCGTATCGTTAAAACAAACAGTCACTACTAACCATCTGTTTATATTCCCAAAATTTTTAATTCCTTTTGCCAGTTCATTGATCTTTTCAATTCCTTTGTATCGGTTCGTTTTACACTATTGAAAGGGAGAAAGAAAATATGTATTATCTTTCGTTCATTAAAACCGTTCCTCCTTCCTTCACTAGTGCACGCCTCACCAACATCACCACGTAGCCACTCTCTTCCATGCCGAGCCCTGTAGCAACCTCCGAACACACACCCCACACGACATGCCACACGAAATCACCCACCAGGTTCGACCGTGTGCCACCTCCCACTTGTTCATCCACCATCTGCTCTGGCCTCGCCACCTTCCTCTTGGCCAGCAATCGATAGTTGCTCCTCTGCCTAGCACCCTAGCCACCCAACCCTCCTCAGCCTCAAACTCCGACCTCCTCTTGAGCCACGAATCCATCACCGCCTCCTCCTTTCTTTCTCCTCCATCCTCCAGGCCGAGAGCAGAAAAATGCTCTACCTTGCTTCCTCCTCTCCTGCGTACTTTCCACCAGACACGTAGCAGTCTCCTTAGCCGCACGCCGAGAAGAAACGTGGCTGAGCTCCTTTCCCATGATCGGCCGAGTCTCCATCTCTTCTAATTATATATTATTGGGTATGTTTATATACATATGTGTATATATTTTAAGAAAAGTCTGCATATCTATCAACGCCTGCATATGTGTATTATTAACTTTATAAGAATATATGGTAGCTGGTGGCCGATTTCTAAATATGTATATAACATGTACTTTGAGACTTTACTTTGAAACAGTTTGATATATATACATATATAAATAGTTATATTTTTGCAGGTTCGTTCATATTGAATTTATATAGTATTTTAAAGGGTCACATATCTTATGTATATAAGTGTATTATTTGGTGATGAATAAACATCGGTTAGTATATATTATATCATATTACACTTAAGAATATTATGAACTCGGCCTGCTTCTATACTGTACACTTAACGTGTTTATATATATAAATATATTGGTTTACATTTATAAATCTTATTTTAAAACTGTTATATATATGTATGCTGAGTTACATATTTTCATACTCGGTTGTTTTTTGAACGGTTTGCAAATGCAAAGGCTTCATATTAGTTTACATTTTTAACCTTATTATTGACTTTATATATAGTACTCTGAGACTTTACTGTTGTATATACCTTTTGCAATGATATATTTTACATGCTTTAATATAGACAACTTAGATGGTTTTGGTATTCAGTTTAGAAGAAAATGTATGTAGTATATATATGTTATAAGTGTTATGCATACTGTAACCTTTATATATATGATATATCTATACGCTGTTTATTGGTATAAGCTATGTTTAAGTTACTATTGTTTTAAATACATTTTTTTTGCAAAGGAATTACAGTACATGTTCAAAAGTATGTATATGTAGGCTGCAGTTTTCCTACGCGAGCTTTTATCCAAGGATATATATATTATATAACTTTATATTTATTTGATCTACAAACTGTCATACGTATATATATAGTAAGTTATATATATTAGTTTATATATGTATGAATATCGGTTTTTAGATGTCAAAGTTTTGTTGAGTCTGCACATATATGTTATTATACATATTGTTTTGTATGATATTTTAATCTGTAGTTATACATATTAGTTTATGCATATAAGTCCATAACAATTAATAAACATATATAATCGGCTATCATTATATGAAGGTGTATATAGTATAGTGTGACAGATATTATATGAAAAGTTTTGTTAGTTGATGATTTTAGCATATGTATTTTGGATTCACGTGTAGATATATTGGCTACAGCATCTACAAGTCTACATTGTTATATAATATAAGTTTATATATATATATATAGGTGTCATGCAGGTTGTACTTATAGTTGTCTATGAAAAAATATAGTCCGTTAAAATTGTGTAATGATGTTTTTCCTGTGACAACAAATTTTCAAAGTGTATGTTACATATTTATACTAAAAGTATGCATAAATATTCTGGTCTCATACATAAGTTATGACTTAATTATTAAGGGTAGGTTTGAACCGTTATATATATATCTAAAGTGTATACAAATCTGTATAATATGTTGGTCATAGGCAAGGTTCAAATCAGTTATAGAGTTTAGATATTGGGTACATATAGCTTGAAGTATATTTAGATGTATACTTTCTCTAGCGTTCGCATATATATTGTATGGTCTGCATTTGGTTAAACTATTTGATTTTCTCTAAATTTATTTATTTACAGTTATGTATATACTATAAAATCTAGTGAATTTGGTTTTGAGCTGTATATATGTATACATATATAGATTTCCATTTTTAATATGTTTGGTCTCAAGGTATATATTTAAATTAAGACTTATTTAAAAATGTATATGTATTTTTAAATTGAATATTTGGTTTGAGGAAGATAATAATATAATATGCATCTCGCCTCTTTTTTTTTTATTATTAAGCTAATTTGATTCGATCCCTTCGATTTCTGTTATCAGATCTGTCCGTCGAATTCGTGCTTCGATTCGTAACTCGATTTCATCATCAAATCCTATCTAGCCTCGGAAGGTGAGCACTCACTCACGATTAACGTTCTTTTATTTATTAGATTGGATTTCAATTGAAACGACAATTGAAATATGCTGCTGTTAGATATTTACACTGTTATTACCTGTATCAGTTCACCTGTGACATCTGACACCATTATCTGTTAATTATTTATGCGATGATAATACAGTTTGGTTGATAATTGATTGATTGTTGATGTTTATATTGGACGTTAAATTGTTAATGTTAAAATGATAAATAGTATGCAATTGAACTTGATATAGGATAATTAAATGTTAAATTTGATTAACTGACATTTGTATAATATGACCCCTTTAACTGTTGAATTTATTGACATGTAGGATTTGTTTAATTACACTTTGAACCACTGAATGTATGTTGTTAAATTGATGATGTATGAAATTGTAAATAGATGACAAGTGAAAACCGTAATGTAATAATCTTTAATCTACATGAAATGATAGTGTAGATTCTAGAAATAATTATATTAATTCGTACAAATAACAATACGAATTAATACGGTTATTTCGGGATTATTTGAATTGATTATTGGATTGATATTGATTGTTGTTATTGCTTGTTTATTTACTTCGACACCATCCCAATTATCACACCGCATGTTCCCTTTGATATGTTTTGATTTTGAATTGAATTGGAATCGGGTTGAAATGATAAATACCCAAATTTAAATTTTGACCTAGGATAGAAAATTTAATAAAAAACCCGATTGGTCAATATTTTGATTTGAAAATAAAATGAAGATTTTATTTGAATAAATAATATGGTTTTGAAATGAAGTTGAAATTTGAATTTTAATGAAAGGAAATGGTAATATATAATAATCTGAAACAAAATATTAACAATGTAATTGATGAAAGAATGTTGTTAAATTTGAGAAATTATTGAATTAAGTTTGGAATTATTAAACTTTGAAATGATGTAATAATTAAGTTTGAAATCATAATTAAGTTTGAAATTATTAAACCTTGAAATTATTTAATAATTAAGTTTTGAATTATTTAATAATTAAAGAAGATTGAATTATTTAATGATTAAATTGAATTGAAATTCTTTAATAAGAAAAATTGGACTTTTGAATAAGTGAATTTTACTTCGTAAATAATTGAAATTGAGTTTTCTTTATTAATTAAGTTTGGAAAATTATTTAAGTAAGTAAATAAGTGAAATGGAATTTCTTTAACAAGAAATGAAAATGTAATATTTTTGGAATTAATGTAAGACTTGAAATTTAAAGAATTTGATTTGATGAATTTAATTTAATTCAAATTGTGAGTTTTGATAAAATGAAGTTGAAGTTAAATAATGGATTTAATGAAATGGGAAATTTATTAGAAATTGTTTTGAATGGAAAATTTACTTAATGAATATTGAATGAAATCGATAAATGAATTTAAATTGATTTGAATGTTAAATTAAATTAATTTAAATGATTTCGGAACGAAACTTATATACGAATTTGAATCAATATTTGAATTGTTTTAAATAGAAATTGAAATTGAATTATAAGATTTTGAAATGGTAATTTGGAAGTTTTGAAACGTAAATTTTGGAAATTGTTTTAGAAAGACAAATGAAATGTTGGTTTACGAATTGAAATTGAAATTGAAATTTATTTGGTTTTTGAAATATATAAACGACCAATCGGTGTAATAATTACGGAAGTTATTAAAGAGACCGGGATCGGTAATGGATATACTCTCTATCTAAACCGAAACCACTTTAATAACTATACGCGGAGTGATGATCAGAATGAAGTGGTTGGAATGATGTACGTGATGACTGAAGAAAGAGAACGATGATGGATAGCCTTGACACTTGTGTCAAATTGGAAATGACTAAAACAGGAGCTGTGCCGGGCCAATGGAGGATTAGCTACCTCAAGTGGACACACTTCTTCGAACTACTTATTACTTGTTGTCGATTGGTGCACCCTTGATTTTGGGAGTGTTGTTTCACGGTGTTGCGGGCGCTGCGGCGTTGCGTTCTCACCAGTCCGGATCAGGCGAACGGTAGTATCACTACCTTGGGTATTGCCTCATGTGCCTTGTCATACTTGTATTCCATTTATGCGCGACAACTACGATTTTGATTTGTACCTTTAGTATATGGATTTCCCTCTGGTGACTTCCGGTTTTGGGGAAACTACGGTCTTGTATATGCTTTTGGGAATAAAAATGTGTTAAGGGTGGAATGGGCCATGACTTAACGCTATTTTGATAAATTTATATCACTGATAGACATTATCTACTTAGCGTACATTACTACCTAGTAGATAGTTTAATGGATCCTTAAAGGATGGTTATTCCAAACATCCTTTGAGTTACTTGTATTTCAATTGCTATTTCACTTGAGTTGGATTTATTAATATAAGAATGTTAATCCTGACTCGAGTGTTTTTTGTTTTGCTTTACGCTCGGGTCAGACCGAGTGTACCAGTATTCGAGACTCACCTTTGAAGTTGGAGCTTTGCTTGAAGATCCAGCCATCTATTCTGCTTTCAGCATTCGATGATTCCAGTGATGTTTTCTGATTTGTATCTGATGTATCGGGTTACTCTTCCGTTGTATCTGGTTTAACTCTGATGTATCGTATTACTCTTCTGTTGTAAACTCTGATGTATTTTATAGTAGCTTCATGAACTACTATCTCTTTTATTTCCGCTGCACTTATTACTCTGTGTCTGTGATCTGTGATTATTATTTATTTACTGTATATGTTCAGTTTTGCTAAATGTAAATTAACAACGCGGTATTTTGAGCAATTCAACTCCGGCATGAGTGTCTACCTATACACTTATAATGGATGCGAATGTTCCAAAATGTCGGGTCGTTACAGATAGCTAATACACGACGACTAGGCTCAACATTGACAGCTGTGGGAAAGCTAGCACACGACAATTAATGTTAACTCATGATAGCTTGGGAAGCCATATTTTTTTAAGTAAAATAAGAAATGCTTATGGAACTTTGGAAAAGTTTCCAAGTACAAATGAACTATTTCATAGGATGAAACAAAGGAAGGATTTTATAGGTTAAAATTGCGCTAACTTATTTTTAAAATGAAGAAAAGCTTAGAGAAGCTAATAAATAATAGGATATCATTTAAATTGAAAGATAAAAATGTTTCATCTAAAGAAAGTGTAGGTACACTATAAATGAATGAAAGAAAGGGGTTGAATTATGATTGTAAAGATATATCAGCACATGGAGTAATTGGATGACAGGGTGCCTTGACTATTAGTCTAAAGTCCAATGATATATGGTAGGGTGACACAATGGGGTCCAATCCTAAAAGACTATTGAACTCTAAAAGGGAGTTATGGTAGGGTGCCAGAACATCGGGGTTATGTAATAACTAAAATAAATAAATCGACAACGTGAATGATAGCGGTTCAGGGACCAAGGGGGGCTATATGTTTAGTAAGGATGCTTACTAGAATGTATTCGAAGCACTTATATTCAACCTCTTAGGAGAGTAATAATGGCTCTAGTCAGGGTGGCTCCCATCGGTGGAATGAGTGGTCATTTTATCAAGTAACTTTGATAAGAGATAAATTAGTGATGGACATGCCTAGCGAGGTAATCACTAAATAAGTTAATGATAACTTTACGATGAAATTCTAAAAAAAGAGATTAGGTGATATTTGAATGGATGATGAATGCTTTTATGACATGGTTCGTACTGGATGATAAGTAAATGGTATACTTAATTTGAATTGATATATGACATGGTTCATAATTGGATGATAAGTATAGGATATACTTAATTTGACTTGATATATTTTATGGTTCATAACTGGATGGTAGGGATGGCAATTGTTATCCCTCCTTTTGGCAAGGCCGTGACACCAAGGAATTGGCTGGAAACCAAAGATGCTCCGTCTCGAAGATCGGTTATACGCAGGTTCGCTATTGATACCGACAAATTTTGTTCGAGTCCGGATCGAGCTACAATTGATATGGCATGACAAGCAAAGCTATGAAAGCCAACATTCCAAATTTCAAGTCAATCGGAGTTCGTATGCTCAAGATATGATCGATGCAAGTTTGAATTTGTTGAAGGGTGTCAAATTTGCATCGCTTCTGTTCGCATCGCTTCACTATTCACATTGATGGATACGAACTGTAGTTGTTTTTCTTAACTTGAATCGATCATAACTCAAGATCTACATGTCCAAACACTACCAAATTTTCACAGGAGCTTGCCTACAACGTCAAGAATGTACCAGATAAATTTCAGCCAAAAAGGATCAATTCTTGATCGATACGAATTCCATTCGTATCGCACCCAGATCGAGTCGAACCACCGAAACTCGATCCTATGGGCCCACCCACGTGAGAGAAGAAGTCCTCCGAGATCTCGATGATATATTTGCTACCTACGCCTATAAATAGTGACCCTGGACCTATAGAAACTGGACTTTTTGGGAAACTTCTATGCCCATACTCTGCCGAAATCATTATTAATCTTCAGTTGTATTGTTGTAATCTCTTGTAAATAGCGAGTGAAATTCAATAAACATAAGTCATTTCATAGTGGACATAGGCAATACGCCGAACCACTCTAAATTCATGTGTTTCTGTGCATTTTCTTATCTGTTGATTAGTGTGTTTGTTAGAACTGCCTCATTTTACATTTACTTTCTTCATTTTATCTCTTCAAATACATCCGAAGATTATTGTGTCCAATTTTGGTACAAACACTTTGGTGCTTTCACTGAGAAAACCCTGCTTTTCTTCTGCTCTATGGATCTACTACCGTCGTTGGATTGCAAAAATCTAAGGAGAAGATCCAGGCCTGTCGTTCAGTGGTTCCTTCTATTCTATTCCGATTGCTCCACATCTAAGAGGAACTACATTCAGCATGATTTTCGTATCCATATTTACGTATCTAAAAAATGGTGATTTTCGTATCCATATTTTCGTATCTAGAAAATATGATGATTTTTGTATCCATATTTTCGTATCCATATTTTCGTATCCATGAAAATATGGTGATTTTCGTATCCAGAAAATATGGTGATTTTCGTATCCAAGAAAATATGAAGATTTTCGTATCTATATTTTCGTATCCATGAAAATATGGTGATTTTCGTATCTATATTTTCATATCCATAAAAATATGAAGATTTTCGTATCCATGTTTTCGTATCAAGAAAATATGGTGATTTTTGTATCCATATTTTCGTATCCATGAAAATATGAATATTTTCGTATCTAAAAAATATGAAGATTTTCATATCCATGTTTTCGCATCCAGAAAATATGACAACATTCGTATCGATCGAACTTCGTATCGATCAGTTTTCGTATCAATCGAATTTCGTATCGATCAACTTTTGTATCAATCGAATTTCGTATCGATCAGTTTTCGTATCGGTCGAATTTCGTATCGATCAACTTTCGTATAGATCACTTTTCGTATCGATCAGTTTTCGTATCGATCGAATTTTTTATTGATCAACTTTCGTATCGATTCAGCTGCGTCCAATTCGTATCGATCCTCATATACACTTCGTATCAATCCTGCTGTGTCCAATTCGTATCGATACTCAATTTCACTTCGTATCGATCCAGCTGCATCCAATTCGTATCGATACTCAAATGCACTTCGTATCGATCCAGTTGCGTCCAATTCATATCGATCATCAGATACCACTTCATATCGATCCAGCTGTGCGCCTTTCGTATCGATCCAAGTACCCACTTCTCGGATCGTTCAATTTCACCAAATTTGTATCGTTCAAACATTATTGTGAACCCTAGCCGCAGCGAAGAGCACTCGCATAGTGAATTCAAAACTCAACTTAATAAAGGAACATCTTGATCATTCCATGACTGGATAGGACACAGGGGATTATAGCAGCAATTGCTGAATTGCAATCAAGGAATGGGTAAAGAAATACTACTCAACCGGTGCTCCCAGAGGCTGGAGAACCTAGCTAATATGCCAAGAACTAGATTTGGTTAATATATCATGCTTCTAAGGTGGACTGCAACTTCCTCAATTGACCAGCTTTTAAACTCCTGAGTTGACAACTATGGTATGATGACTGATATAACGACTGCCCTACATCGTCTACTCTGCCAATTCAAAGCATAGCTGGTCACCACTGAACCATCTTCAAATGCTCGCATCTTAATCATACCTTGTCCATATGACTAGAAGCATGGCATACAACCTTAAGAGAACTTCCTTAATACCTTATATAGGTATCCTGCTTGGATGAAAGTTTGGGACAATCACCAATCTATGAGCCCATCTTAACCAGCTCACCATCGAATCGGCATTACCAACCACCCAAATGTTGGGCAATCGTGCATACATCATTCACCAGTCTTATAAGACCCCGCAGCCATAAAATGGACCTGACAACGACGATTGGAGAATCTTTCCCAGTCGAGACCTATTCATTGAAAACATCCTACATGTAGAATTTCCAGTGAAAATTCAACATGTTGACTATGTCAGTGTACTATGGAAATACAACCCCCGAAACTACCTCATGAAGTGAGAATGACGCATGGATTCTGCCAAGAGTGATGAATGCCATCAAACGTAGATGTCTTCCCTCATTCCTCAAAGAAGATCATTAATCATGGTTAGACATACCAGTTCTATTTCTCGTATTGCTGAAGGGAATAAAGAAGCTGACCGCCAACAAATTGATCAAAATCCATAGCCAATTGCTGCCTACACACATAAATGGATTCATCACAAGAGTTTATTTCTAGAATTTGATAAGAGAACTAGCAGATAGCCGCCAACAAGAACACCAACATATCGTATCCAATATTGAGTTGATGAACTAGATGAAGGATCAACATGAAGAGATAAGGAGGGAACCTACTCCATACTCAAGATCGAGAAGCTCCTCTTCCTTAGATGGCTACCATGGACGCCAGTGCCATAAGGTTGCTCCAGAAAGGAAAGCTTCGACAATATGTGCAAGCCCCATAAAATGATGGCAGGGAACCCCCAACCCCTATCGATCAAGAACTTTGATTAAATTGAACCACTTGCGTTAGAATTTCAACTAAGAAGGGCTGGACCGAAGTGCAATAGCGAGCATACGATGCTGCTTCACTTATTAATGAGATTTGATATGATCTCTTTTGAACTATTTCTATTTCAATTTCATTTATGTTGCAAAGTATGACCGACTTGAATTAAACTACTTGCAAATGGTGCAGCCAACCGAGTACTCAAGGTTCAGTGCCAAACAACCTTCGCAGATTATGATCAAGTCATCGAGGTATCATTATGACGAGCATCACTCAACCACTGATCGGCTACTATATGCTCCTGACTTGGGGGTAGGGCATCAAAGCATAAGAGGCCGACAAAGTCAGGACTCCGGTACAAAGTGGATGCAACCGACCATCCACTCATCCGCCCGTGCAATTTAATTAAGAGATATGAGAAAGACTTGGAGTTATATGTCCCAACAATGCACTCTCCATCTCATACTTGAAGCTCGCCAAAATACTTATGCTTCTTCTGATGCCTAGTAAAATCGACATCACACCAAGGGTGGACGTGACGTGACCGTCCATGCATCCAATCCTACATTAAACACTTGGGGTTATTTGAGAACACATGTTTAAAGTTGATATGATTTGACCATTCACTCTCTAGTTTGCGTCTGTGATTCGGCAAAACAGTCATGCCTTAAGCCGACTTCATCAGGAGGCAACCCTTAATTTATAGTTATCAACAATTGATTGCCTACTCGCTAACCATCATGAGCCTTCATTTCAACTCTCTTCCTCAGATCGATCGGAAAAATGCAAAGTATAAAGTGGACATGACTCGACTGTCTGCTCTCCAGTTCTTGCACCTGACTTAAGGGAAAATACACCACTCCAGGTAGATGTAGTTCGACCATCCTCTCTTTTGCTCGAGCTCAAAGCTTGCCAAAACACTAATGTTACTCCTTAGGCTTGGCAGAAGCGGAATCCAAATTAGCATCGATGTGATCCAACCATCCATAAACTAAATCTCATCCTTTGTTGATGGTAGATAAGTGGAAATTAATCGGCATCCCACCGGTCACTCGCTAAGTGAAACCCTAAGCTTAGAGACAAGCTATCACACTGAAGCCAAAAGGGATTGATACACGACAATCCTCTAACTAACTCCGGCTCCCAGAGTGCGAGCTGGAGCATAAACTTACGAACGTGGGCTCGAGGAGGGTGGATCCGTCCACCTAACGACTTCGCCCATGTTTAACCTAAGCCCGAGGAGGATGGATCCATCCATCTAACGACCTCACCTTTCATATTTACAAGCTCAAGGAGGGTGGATCCGTCCATCTAACGACTTCGCTTATCTACTCAGGGTGGATGTGATACGACCATCCACGTACCTGATCAACTTCTTGTTCCTAGAGTGTGAACGAAATCCCAAGTCCTAAACAGATGTCATAGACTATCTGTGGGTGTAACGCACCACTCCGAGACCCACTATAACAAAGAGTATTATGGGAGTAATACTGTCTGTTAAAGCGGAGAATAGAGTATAGTGGAAGCGACCATTTGTAATCAAGCTATAACTATCTACCGAATACGTCGAAAGGTGGAATCTATTTAAAATTTTCTCAATCAAGTGGTTCGACATATTCGGTAAATACTTATAACGAAATTACAAATGGCTAATGATCTATCAGCATAAGCATAGTAATAAATGATAAAACATCACAGAACAGAATCACATCACAGATATAAAATCCCATAACAATACATCATCAATACAGATCCAAATACTATAAGTGGGTACAAAGCCACTCCTCACACATGTGAGTCAAAAATATGTACATATCAAAGTCTGAATAATGACAGAGTAGCGGAATAGTTGACAAATAAAAGGCTATCTATCAGCATAACAGATAATGTCCAAGCGGAAGCACAGAAGCTAAGTCTAGAGACCTAACCTGAAACAACTCGGTCTGACCCGAGCGAAAACACTCGGGTCAGGCTAGCTAAACAATCAGTAATAACTGAGATATATAATAATGCGGTACATAAATAAAACAGTACTTATCCAAAGAGAAGTATATTATGAACCACATGAATAAAATGATGATCCCTAATCATCAATAAAAAATAAAAATCTCCAAAGAGAAATCAACACCAAAGTGTAGAATAAATAAAAATCGCCTCATATCATCGGCGTAGTCAAAGCTATAAAAGGATGCCCATAGGCAATAATCCCAAGAATGACCAGAGTCCGTAATCAATGCCCAAGCAAAGATCGATGCTCCAAAGAGCAATGGGGATATACTGAAAAGTCAATGAAATCAAACACTGAAAAGCAGTGTCCAGAGACACTGTGAATCCACAAGGTAATCACACTTACATCGTATGGTTCCATAGAACCAACACCGAATGGCGGTACTCGAATGGATATAAAAATCATAAGATAATACAAGTATAGCACGTGCACCGACCGGAGTCGTTATTGCCAAGTACTGTAGAGTTGTGATCGATCACTCGCACAGATGCGGAACGCGCGAGACGACAAGATCCTTCCCAGAAGGATAAAGGCCCAGAGGCGCATGCCAAAAAATAAACTACTCCAAAGAGTAGGTGTCCAGAGACGGTTGCCCAGAGGCATGGTGACCCAAAGGTCCAATACTGGCCGCCTAGAGGCTAATGTGTCACAAACTTCTTGGAGAGGAACCCGTAAAGTGTTAACAATGAGTCCCATACCCCACGTTCGCACTAAATGGTTTCCTAACCAATAGCAAGCTCACACACCAAACGATAAAAAGTTCACCTCGTATCATCGGTAAACTAGAACCAAAGGTCAAAACGATCAATCGAATAGGTCGGGGATTAACCAGAAAGAAAATACACACGGTTCCATAGGCCGGGGATTTCCTAACTGTTTAAGCACCTTTCCACTTCGCTCGATGTGCTAAAAAGTGAGTGTGAGATTTTTATTATAGAAAATAATGGCGCGAAACGGATTTATAATTGATTTTGAAATCACTTTAAAACGGCTTTTGAAAACTCTCATATTATGGAGTAATTAATTTAATAATTAAAAATAATATTATATAATAATTTCGAAAGCCATTTAGGAGTGAAAAATCTTTTGAAAATGATTCATAAAACCTGTGTATGAAATCTAGAGGCAAATCTCAAAGAAATCAATAAAACTAGAAAATCACTGAAAAATATTCTAAGTGTTTGTAAACATTCAAAACAGCTGCGAACGCAAGTTCGACAATTTATTTGGACTAGCAAACTATGTCCAAATGTCATGAAAATTTGTAGGCATGTAGTCCAACATCCCTACTTTAAGATGCAAAAAGAATTTCTGGATTCCGAGTTGAGACGAAGTGGCAGCGACATCTCAAAGTTGGACCCAGAAAAAGATTCATACTGTTTACCAACAGCGACCAGAGTTCAACTTCGACACGAAATTCGAAGTACCAAAAGAACTCCGATGTTGCCCAAATTTTCCAAAAATGGAGTTCGAAACTCCACCTTTCCAACGAGACCAAAAACGTTGAATTTCGACTTCGGATGCGATCGTGGCGGCATCGCGAAGTGGAGGTAAAAAAAATCTGGAAATAGGATGATTTTTATTTTTTTATTTTTTTTTTATTATTTTTTAGCCCAGCCCGCCTGGGCTGGGGACGCCCCAGCCCACGCGGGCTGGGGTTCTCCAGTCCCCAGCCCACCTGGGCTGGGGACCTGTTATGCCCCAGCTTGCCTGGGCTGGGGACGCCCCAGCCCACGCGGGCTGGGGTTCTGTTCTCCAAGCCCCAGCCCGCGTGGGCTGGGGGCCTGTTATGCCCTAGCCTGCGTGGGCTGGGGAGGCCCCAGCCCACGCGGACTGGGGTTCTTCAGGCCCCAGCCCGCCTGGGCTGGGGAGGCCCCAGCCCACGCGGGCTGGGGAGGCCCCAGCCCACGCGGGCTGGGGTCTGATTCCGCCTCAGCCCGCCTGGGCTGGGTAGCCCCAGCCCGCCTGGGCTGGGGAGTTCTGCCCCAGCCCAAGCGGGTTGGGTGTGGCTGGGCTGGGCTGGGGGGTTCTGCCCCAGCCCGCCTGGGCTGGGGAGCCCCAGCCCGAGTGGGCTGGGGTATGCAGCAGCCTGGGTGCAGCCCAGGCCTGTCCTGGTGCAACCAGATCTCTGTTTCAGCCTGTTTTCAGGCTGAATATTTCCAGCCAGCTTATTTTTGTGATTTTTTTGATTTAGGGGTGTTTTTTTCAAGTTTTGGCATTAAATTTTCACCAAAATTAACTAGCAATAATCACTAATAGATAGTAATTACCTCAAAGAAGCAAATGATCAAATGGTTTGTGTGCACAATATCAAGCAAGCCAAAATCCTCAATCCCCAAGAAAAAGATCAAGAGACTTCAAGGACCCAAAATAAAAAAAAACAATACAAAGATTACACAAGATGGTAGAGGTAAATAGGGATTAAGAAGGATTAGAGAATAGGGGAGATTGCATTACCTTTTGTTAAGATCAAACTAGTTTAGATATGTAGACAAGGGGATGGGTCTTCTACCAAAGGGAGGCCATTAGTTATGTTTAGATCTTAGGTTTAGGAATTATGAAGAGGAGGGTTAGGGTTTATGGAAGGGGTTTGAGATATTATATAGAAGTGGGTAGGCTAATGGGTCATGTTAGGAGGTTTTAAAACCCATTAGGACTTAGTTTAATTTCTAAGGTTATCATGTGAACAAACTCCTAAGTGGCATCCTAGTTTTAATTAAAACCATATAATTGTCTCATTTGGCCAATCAAACCCATTATCACATTTAAAAATTCCCCTTTTAAATATTAAATTCCAAAAATATTAATTTCCCCATTTTAAACCCAAAATACTTTAATTTGCAAATCAATTGCAAATTTAAATTCCCAAATTTTTGTTTAGCTCCCTTTTCAACTTAAAATCATAATTTTAATTTATTATTTGGTAATTGCAATCTCAGGGTTGTTACAGTGGGCCAACTCCAGATTTCCAGAGTGCGAACTAGAGTATAAACATCAACTAACTCCAGATTCCCAGAGTGCGAACTTAGAGTATAAACATCAACTAACTCCAGATTCCCAAAGTGCGAACTGGGGTATAAACATCAACTAACTCCGGATTCCCAGAGTGCGAACTGGGGTATAAACATCAACTAACTCTAGATTCCCAGAGTGCGAACTGGAGTGTAAACATCAACTAACTCCAGATTCCTAGAGTTCAAACTGGAGTATAAACATCAACTAACTCCAGATTCCTAGAGTGCGAACTGGAGTATAAACATCAACTAACTCTAGATTCCCAGTGTGCGAACTGGAGTATAAACATCAACTAACTCCAGATTCCTAGAGTGTGAACTAGAGTATAAACATCAACTAACTTTGGTCCCGAGAGCACAGACTGGAGCATAAAGACTAAATGGGTGTGACTGACCACCCATCAACTAATTCTGGTCCCGAGAGCGCAGACTGGAGTATAAAGACCAAGTGGGTGTGACAGACCACCCATCAACCAACTCTAGTCCTCAAAGCTAGGATTGGAATATAAATACCAGAAGGGATGCGATTCGACTATCCATCTATCAACTCTGATTCCTCAGCAAGATCTGTAGTACAAAAAGCGGATGTGGTTCGACTGTCTACTTTCCAACTCTTCCCCTTACGTAAGGCCACACTTATCACAAAAAATCGGATGCGATCCGACCATTTAGCACTAAGCAGGCATGACACGACCGTCCGTGCATCAACTCTTATCCTGGCACGAGACTCATAACATAATTTTATAGGGATGCACTCCAACCCTACAAGATAAACTTTCTTCCTTGATTCGATAGGGAGATGCAGATTTGCAAAACGAACCTAGCTGAATGTCCTATTCTAAATGGATGTAACTACGCATCCTACCGCAAATGAACATGACATGACTGTTCATTCGCTAACTCTTACCTATGATCCAATGGGTTGTGCGTGCAACATGGACAGATGTGACCCAACCATCTTCCAATCAATTCCTTCCTACAGTTCAGTGGGAGAAGCATCAAATTAAAGTTGTTGTAATGTGACTGACCACACTTCGACTTTTTCCCTTGACTAGTGCCAAAGAAATTAATCGAGGAAAATGCGGTCCGACCATTTTCTGATAAAACTCTTAGTCCTCAGAATGCAAGCAGGGATATAAACATCAAATAGGTGTGATTAGTGGCCCTTCAACTGACTCTGATCCTAGAGTGCGACAACGAGCATAGACAGACGAATGAATTTGATTCGACCATCCATTCGCCAAACTCTGACCTAAACTCGATAGAAGGATTATAAACTCACTACAGATGCAATTAAACCGTCCACAAACTCATTCTGCTAACCCAAGACTGGGGGCAGAAGTACAAATCACCGAAAGAAGAGAAAGGTGACTCGCTACATCTCCAGCATAGCGTCCTTTACAACTTAAGGCAATGACTATAAGGAGGCCTTAATGCCAACCAATCAGAATGACGCACAAAGTTACGGGTGACCAATTATATCGTACCGCTGGATCGATGTGCAATATCGATCTGCACCTTTCATATCATACCCTTGGATTGATAGGAAATGAGGTCCGTGCATTCTACATCGTGTCGTTGAATCGACAGTCAATATTGGTCCTCTTCGACTATAATCGTTGTGACCCGACCGTTCATCGAATACCTTTGACCAATAGCGCATGGATAGAAGAACAAACCACGAATGAGTGTGACTTGACCATTCGTCCTCCGTCGTCGTCCTTCGATCCATTCGAAAAAGTGTGAAACCGGATGGGCATGGCCTGACTGCATTTGAGCTGACATTATCCCTAGTTCCGATGGAAAAATGTAAACCAAAATGGATGTAGTTAATTGCCTAACTCCAAAAGAATGTAATGTGACCATTCATTCTTTGACTTTTACCATGATTTGATTAAAAGAGCAATTCAAAACAAGTGCAACCTAAACATCCGCACACCAATTCTTGCCCTTGATTCGGCAAGGGAAGCATCAGTCCTGCATTGGATCTGACCAGATGATTCACTCTTCAGTTTCTGCCCAGAGTACGGCGACATAAGCAGTGAAGTGAATGTCATTGACCATACAGAACTTAGCTCATGTTTGAATATGGGCGAGGCAATGAAGTATTCTGCCCAGAGGAAAGAACTAGGACAGAATGTGGGATAAGGCACAACTTAGCCTTCCATCGGTTAACTCGATCCCATGGTTCAACGGGATAGAATGCGAAATTGAAGCAGACATTATTCACCTTGCCACTTATCGAGATATTCCCTAGACTTAGGGGCACGCGCGAGAAATAAGATGAATGTAATTTGATCGTTCATCAAACAACTCTGGCCCTTACAGCTGTGACTACAGTATAAACATAGCAGAAGCTAGGCTCGATCATTCGCATAATACGTCCATCAACCCAAGACTGGGGGCACGAGTTTGATCATCCATGAGCTGGATATGACTACTCAGTCCTATAATCGTGCCTAGTATTTATAACAACTTGAAGTTACGACTGAGAGGATGGTTAGAGATAGAATCATTAGATCGATGCCCGGACTTATGGGGAACTGATCATCATTCTGACCCTTCTGATGAGCAATGGATCACGGGTACATTGAATGGAAAGCGCATTGCTCGGAAACACAAGTAGATTCAAACTCATAGCTGGAGCCAGTTATGCTATAGCATGCGATACAAGGCTAAACTCTACTAAGCCTTTGATTCAACGTCCCTACGATCCTGATCATTTACCATTGCAAATAAGCACATAAAGCGCCTACAACCCATCACGAGCATTAAAGATTAGATCACAACTCAGCGCAATGATGAAGAAAGAGTAAACTGCGTTGCTTCGGCTGAATCTTGATGTGTTTGCTTGGACTCAACCTCATAGTGCTATGTTGCAACCCTCAGATTCAAACTTGAGAACGCTTATGCTACTTACCAAAGGACGATTAACAGATCCTTCAAAAATTAGATCGGCCGATCGATGAAAGTAAATGTGGTTAATATGCTCGTGAGATCACGACTATCAAACGACCACATCGATGACTTGGTAGAGATATTCAGTGCTCTCCAAAAAATGCAGGATGAAACTCGATCCTTTGAAATGCTCTTTCACCATTACATCAGAAAGATTCTTTGTTTTCATCATCAATTCTCGTGGAATCAAGGCTAATTTCCAAAAAATTCCGACAATTAGAGACACCCATGTACCGAGGACAATGAAGCAGGTACGGAGCCCAAGTCAGAAGATTACTGTCCTAAGTTAATTCAACTCTAGGACCATCTACAAGTGAATTCTATTCTTCAACCTAACCAAGAGAGGGAAGAGAAATTTTGAATGAAATAACAACTGTATTGATGCAATTCCAGCTCTGATAGATCGCTTAAAGAGACCTCCCATTTTACCCAAACCTTTGGATCGTGAAGATTTATACATCAATTGGGCCATGTCAACACACGCCATAAGCATCGCAATGCTATGTGAAGAGAAACGAATCCAAGACCAGTATATGATGAAGGCTGGCTATTGACAAGCTCACCCCTTTAACGTCTAGATCGACCAGCCATTACGATAAGTCCAATAGCAACCTTAGATGTCTGAAAAGTTACTCAAATGGAGTATCGAGCTAAGCCAATTTGATGTCACTTATCTCCCTCGGAGAGCTCTCTATGGTAAAACATTAGCATACTTCATATCTGAATTCACTAAATCAGACGATTATCCGAAGAATAGTGGAGGACCGTCCAACCGATAGAGAACGTACATAGATGGAACTTCCAATAATCGGCTTTCTAATGTCGAAGTTGCGTTAATGACTCCTGAGGAACGATCGATCTGCTACGCCCTGAAACTCAACTTCCCTGCAACAAATAATGAAGCTAAGTATGAAGCCTTGGTCGCCACGCTCAAACTTGCAAGAAAACTAGGAGTGGAAACTTTACATGTCTTATGTGATTACTGGTTAGTAGTACGCCAAGTCAGGGAAGATTATCTGACTAGGGGGCAACGTATCGCTCCTTATCTCAACCGGGTCCAAAAGCTACTAGCCGACTTCGACTATTACACCACTACACAAATCCTCAGAGAACAAAATGAAAATGCTGAATCACTGGCCAAGCTAGCCAGTTAAGGGGATGCGCGACAAATAGACTTTATCCCAATTGAAATACTTATTATTCCAAGCATTGATAAATGAAGATCAACTGGATCTTAGAGATGGATCCAGGAAAGGGGTCATGGCTGACTCCTATCAAAGACTATCTATTATGGGGAATTCTTCTTGAATAGAGGAATAAGAGATGGCATATCCTCCGCGAAGCATCACCGCATAATTATGTTTGGATCGTTCGACTCCATCGATACAAAACATTACTTTTGTATCCATCGATCCGAGACCCAATATTACGTATCCATCAACATGAAGCACACCTTATGTAAGCTCATCTCGTATCGATAACCATCGATACAAAGTCTAACTTAGTGCATCCCAGATCGATCCAGGAGAGGATCGATACAAAAAATGGATCAAAAACGACCATCGACCATTGTTGCAACTCGAATTTCACATCAACCTAAGAGAGGATGGATATGAAGCTCGATCAAAAGAACTTGATAATGACCCGCAAATGTGCAAACATGAACATGAGTCAGGTTAACATATGTGCATGTATGCCAAACTAGCATTCAATTTTCGAAGTTAACAGGAATTGAATTCTTACCTGGTGACGATCTGAACAATGAACAACAAATCGCTAGCGCTCAACACTCAATTACAACAAAACACCGCATGATCATTGACAATCAACAGTTCGACATCTACATCACTGAAGATCAATCAAAGGTTACATCTTTTGACAAAAAGATAGCAACTACTCAGCGATTCAGATAGAACTTTTCAGAATGAAGGTGGCAGCTTTTCAAAGCACGTCATGTTCACACAAGATGTACTTTAGGGGGCAAATGTTATCCCACCTTTTTTCAAGGCCGTGACACCAAGGAATTGGTTGGAAACCAAAGACGGTCCGTCTCGAAGATCAGTTATACGCAGGTTCGCTGTGGATACCGACAAATTTTGTCCGAGTCCGAATCGAGCTACAATTGATATGGCATGACAAGCAAAGCTATGAAAGCCAACGTTCCAAATTTCAAGTCAATCGGAGTTCGTATACTCAAGATATGATTGATGCAAGTTTGAATTTGTTGAAGGCTGTCAAATTCGCATCGCTTCTGTTCGCATCGCTTCACTATTCACATTGATGGATACAAACTGTAGTTGTTTTCCTTAACTTGCATCGATTATAACTCAAAATCTACATGTCCAAACGCCACCAAATTTTCACAGGTGCTTGCCTAAACGTCAAGATTGTACCAGATAAATTTCAGCCAAAAAGGATCAATTCTTGATCGATATGAATTCCATTCGTATCGCTCCCAGATCGAGTCGAAACCACCTAAAATCGATCCCGTGGGCTCACCCACGTGAGAGAAGAAGTCCTCCGAGATCTGGGCGAGATATTTGCTGCCTACGCCTATAATAGTGACCCTGGACCTATAGAAAATGGACTTTTTGGGAAGCTTCTACGCCAATACTCTGCCGAAATCATTATTAATCTTCAGTTGTACTGTTGCAATCTCCTATAAACAGCGAGTGAAATTCAATAAACATAAGTCATTTCATAGTGGACGTAGGCAATACGCCGAACCACTCTAACTTCGTGTGTTTCTATGCATTTTCTTATCAGTTGATTAGTGTGTTTGTTAGATCTGCCTCATTTTGCATCTACTTTCTTCATTTTATCTCTTCAAACACATCCGAAGAGTGTTGTGTCCAATTTTGGTACAAACAGCAATGCAATGGTTCTAGGAATTAAACCGGTAGATCCGCCCCTATTTTGACCCGCCAAGACTAGTTCCATTGAGTCGACATGATAGGTAGACACATGACCCGTTCTTAAGAGCTTTGAGTCTAGGGTCGGGGTTTGGCTGACCCGCCCCAACCCGACCCATACTATTGAGATCTCATAAAATTGCTTTACTACTATAACAATGATTTGTTAATTCTTTTATACATAAGTGGTTATAACATAGATATTCTAATGTTCCATTCAAGATATTATATGATTTTTATAATATTAAGTTGCATCACTAATAATTATATAATAATTTATACATTTTTTCTTGAAACATTATCATACACCTCATTTTTATTACCTTACCTATCATTGTAAACACATCGATATCCATATTTATCGTATAATTTAGTGACAATTGTTAGTCCATAGGATAGTGGTTTTGATGACAACAACTATAGAAGTGTTATAAAATATATATGTGCAGGAAATGTATATGCAGGTATCAACAAAAGAAGACTGTACAGTAAAGAAAACAAAATTGATGAAGACAAAGATCAAGAGTTCAAGATTGAAGACTCATGAGATTCAAGATATTCAAGAGTTCAAGACAAATAATATAGTTAGGTTAGATATTTGTTAAAACTCCTTGAAAGCACTATCATTCTTTTTTATCCAATTTACTCGTGGAATGGAATCCACTTCGTTCTTGTTAAAGGGATGGAACCCTAGTGAGATGGAACTCACGAAATATCTAGTGGAACGGATAGTAGCCCTATTTTGTTATCCACTAATTTTGATTCAAAATGATTTTCAAAATTATCTCTTGTTTTATAAAATGATTTTCAAATATTCCTTTTCAAAAGAAAAACCTTCGTTCACATTTCCAAAAATGTTTTAGCCTCAAAATCATATTTATCATTTTGTTATATTTTGATTTCAAAATTGTCCTTGATATTTTAGCCTCAAAATCTATTTTAATATTATATTTACTTTAGTTTATTTACTTTGATTTTAAATATATTTTAGTATATATACATATATACATTCATAAGTATTTCTACTTCTAAATACCTTCTACAAATACATAGAGTCCATTTGAATAAAGTTGCATATGTTTTAAATCATCATTTTCAAAGTAAAGCAAATCATCACTTTTTACTAGACCATGTCGACATCCTATTTACCTGTCATGTCGACATGCTTCCCGTTACAGCAAAGGTTGTTTTCAAAAGAAGTGTCTATTCGTTTAAACCTCTTCGAATGGACACATCCATTCATTCTCTATAAATAGAGACTGTTATGGACGTTTTCAAAAAACTACTTTCTTTATTTTCTCTCCTCTTTACTCTCTTATCTTATTTTCTAATCATCCTATCCATATTTTGCCGAAATCTTAAGTGAATCAAACCAGAATATCTCTAGTTTGATTCTCTGCCACTCTCTCCAAAGAATCTCAGTGCTTATCAGAGTTATAGATACATTTGTACTCAAAGAAACTTGTGTGGGGTTATAAAGGTGTGATCGTGTCCTTGGAAATCGATCGGGTGAACTTGTGTCCTGTGAATCAAGTGGTTCTACCCAAAGACCTGAGAATCTGGAGGGTGTACCTCGTTGCATTGGAATCGAGGGATTGTAATCTAGATTATTGTTGAATAGAAAGCCGTACGGGTTGTGTGGGACTGGATGTAGGGTAACACCGAACCAGTATAAAATTCCTGGTGTGTTCTTTCCTTTACTTGCCTTTTATTTATATTTGCATTTGTTTGTGATTCTGTGATTTGATCTGTGATTGTGTATTTGCATTAAGTTAGTTAATTCAATTTAAATCAAAGAAGTTTTAAAGAAATTCTTAAAACACTATTCACCCCCCCTCTAGTGTTAAATAGCCTTAAGATCATCTTCCGCGTCCCTTTCATTTGGTATCAGAGCAAGTTTTTCAAAGTATTCATAATCTGATTTTTGAAAAGTTCATGGCTAAGTTTGAAATGTTTCCTAAAAATATTTCTTTAATGATCAAATCATTGTGGTCTCATAAATTGATGCATGATAGTTATATAGAATCAGGTAGTCTACAAAAGTTGCTCACTATGTAGGAATCTTGCTTCATGGCGACAAATGAATCTATTCACAGTGGACAAGCTGTGCAAATAAGGAAAAACAAGTGGATACTTGATAGTGGATGTTCAAGACATATGACAGGAAATCCAGAGATACTCAATGACATTATTTACAAGGATGGAGGATTGGTTAATTTTGGGGATAATTCAAAAGGTTATGTGGTTGGCATCGGCAATAAACATCATATCCATGGCTTCCACATCCAATCCTAATCAAATATCACCGGTTTCTTTCCCTTCTCCTTCACATGGCCCTTTCCAAAACTCCATACTCGCTCGTGTCATCAAAATAGAGGAGAAAGTTAATGATTCGCTGCAGATGTTAACTGAAATGCAAGTTCAACAATTGAGAATGGCAAGAGAGCAAGAGAAACAAGGGAAAATTCTGAGGAATCTTCAAAAATTCCTCATGGATAATCATGCCAATCCAATTGTAATTGAAGATTCTTCTAACATAGAAGCAAATGAAGAAGGAGAAGAAGACGAAGACGAAGAAGAAGAGGAAGAACCAATGGAGGAAGAAACTGATGATGAAGCAGTATGTGTAGGGGAAGTTTGTTTTGATGCTTATGGGAACATTGTGGAACAACATGGAAACTTCTGTTTCCATTACCCAAATTGTCCTGTCCACAAGTCTCCCATCATCAAAAACAACCGTTGAGTTGTTTATTTTCTTGTTTTAGTTATTTATGTGTTTATAAGTTTAAATAGTCATGTATATAGTAATATTGAAATGAATAAAATAGTCTGTGGTTACACTTATTATTCTTATTCTTATATTGCTCATATATAACATTCTAAGTATACGATGTTTAGTGCATTGTTATATCTAGTTTTAGTATTATTAATGATAACACTATCATTAATATCATAGATTTAGGGGGAGTTAGTGTCATTTTTTTGTTGATGACAAAGGGGGAGAAGTATAAAATAGGTTAGTTAGGCATAGATTAAGGGGGAGTAATTAATTTAGGGGAGTTATAAGGAGAATATAAATATTTTATAAACAAAGGTTGTCATCATCAAAAAGGGGGAGAATGTTAGTCCATAGGATAGTGGTTTTGATGACAACAACTATAGAAGTGTTATAAAATATATATGTGCAGGAAATCTATATGCAGGTATCAACAAAAGAAGACTATACAGTAAAGAAAACCAAATTGATGAAGACAAAGATCAAGAGTTCAAGATTGAAGACTCGTGAGATTCAAGATATTCAAGAGTTCAAGACAAATAATATAGTTAGGTTAGATATTTGTTAAAACTCCTTGAAAGCACTATCATTCTTTTTTATCCAATTTACTCGTGGAATGGAATCCACTTCGTTCTTGTTAAAGGGATGGAACCCTAGTGAGATGGAACTCACGAAATATCTAGTGGAACGGATAGTAGCCCTATTTTGTTATCCACTAATTTTGATTCAAAATGATTTTCAAAATTATCTCTTGTTTTATAAAATGATTTTCAAATATTCCTTTTCAAAAGAAAAACCTTCGTTCACATTTCCAAAAATGTTTTAGCCTCAAAATCATATTTATCATTTTGTTATATTTTGATTTCAAAATTGTCCTTGATATTTTAGCCTCAAAATCTATTTTAATATTATATTTACTTTAGTTTATTTACTTTGATTTTAAATATATTTTAGTATATATACATATATACATTCATAAGTATTTCTACTTCTAAATACCTTCTACAAATACATAGAGTCCATTTGAATAAAGTTGCATATGTTTTAAATCATCATTTTCAAAGTAAAGCAAATCATCACTTTTTACTAGACCATGTCGACATCCTATTTACCTGTCATGTCGACATGCTTCCCGTTACAGCAAAGGTTGTTTTCAAAAGAAGTGTCTATTCGTTTAAACCTCTTCGAATGGACACATCCATTCATTCTCTATAAATAGAGACTGTTATGGATGTTTTCAAAAAACTACTTTCTTTATTTTCTCTCCTCTTTACTCTCTTATCTTATTTTCTAATCATCATATCCATATTTTGCCGAAATCTTAAGTGAATCAAACCAGAATATCTCTAGTTTGATTCTCTGCCACTCTCTCCAAAGAATCTCAGTGCTTATCAGAGTTATAGATACATTTGTACTCAAAGAAACTTGTGTGGGGTTATAAAGGTGTGATCGTGTCCTTGGAAATCGATCGGGTGAACTTGTGTCCTGTGAATCAAGTGGTTCTACCCAGAGACCTGAGAATCTGGAGGGTGTACCTCGTTGCCTTGGAATCGAGGGATTGTAATCTAGATTATTGTTGAATAGAAAGCCGTACGGGTTGTGCGGGACTGGATGTAGGGTAACACCGAACCAGTATAAAATTCCTGGTGTGTTCTTTCCTTTACTTGCCTTTTATTTATATTTGCATTTGTTTGTGATTCTGTGATTTGATCTGTGATTGTGTATTTGCATTAAGTTAGTTAATTCAATTTAAATCAAAGAAGTTTTAAAGAAATTCTTAAAACACTATTCACCCCCCTCTAGTGTTAAATAGCCTTAAGATCATCTTCCGCGTCCCTTTCAACAATCCCTCATATAACTGAAATAATTGTATGTACATTAATACATAATTTTTAATGAAAATGTAAAGTCTTACCGGGTCAAGGAGCAGGGCGGGTCTACCCTGATCCATATGGGTTTTGGGTACGGGGTGAAAGTCCAAACCCACACCGGGTCTACGGGGCGGATTTGGTGCAGAGTTTAAAAATCCCGAGGTGGGTCTTGGGCACAGAATACCCGCCCTATTGCCATCCCTACTGGATGATAAGTGTAGGGTACACTTATTGATTGAATATATGCACATGATTAATTTTGTGTAATATTGCTTTTGTATATGATGTATTTTTGAGGATGACAAAGTGAAAGAAAAACTCGTTCCATGTTAGCGGTGTGGTCTCACTATTGATGACCAGGGTAAAGATTTTACTCATACCAGAGTTTATGTCTGATCCATGTTTTTATTATTTCTCATAAAATATTGAGTACTCATTCAAGTATGCAGAGATTATTGATTGGATAAACATCTTTGGAAGGCCGAATAAAAATTTCAAAGACAAAGTAGGAGGTTTATCTAGAGAATAAAACTGTTTAAAAATTTTCGCTTTGTGAACCAGAAAGTATAACTGGTTATGTGTTGTGTTGGCATCTCCATATGTCGGATACAATACCACTCTTATTTTCTTATTGCATTTAACACTGCACGGAAATGGTTTGCATTAAAGTGTTGTAGTGAATTATGTACAGTACACCATATTGTCCATTTTGTCACATCCCAATGCGGAAAATTTGACATGGTCTTGAACCATGGTAAAATCTTTTAATAAATGGCACTAGTGTAAGGCCGTAGCAATTTTGCAACGGTTCAGACACCCTTACCTCCCCTGTATCTCAAATACACTATGCCCCTTTTCACTGCATTACTCTTCAAACTACACTCGTTCCATACAACCCACCCTAATTCCATTCAATACAATTCTCAATCGCTCCACCCCATTCAACATCGCTCCACCCCGTTCAATTTCTATCGGTCGCAATCTTTCCACTCCGTTCAACTTCCGTCGAGCAATCGCTCCGCCCAGTCAACATCTGTCGCTTGTGCTCTGCCCTGTTTAAGTTATGTCGCTCGTAATCGCTCTGCCTAGCCAGGATTCCCCGTGTTAACCGAAATCGACAGGGTAGCAACTATTTTATGGCATGATTGTTAACCAACGTCACCACTTTTTCATCATTTCTCAGGAATTTTCAAAAATAAATTTGGCTCTCATGAAGAATCAAACATCACCATCTAACTAAGAATGTGAATCGAAGGTTTCTAATAAAACCCCTAACGTTTGATTTCACGTCATGTAAATGCTATTTAAAGTATACTATTACTTACAAATTGCTTTTACTTGATTTAGTTTTGTGAAATTAGTTCTTGACTGGACATTTAACTACAAGGTTTAATTTTGTAAAAGTGAAGAGTGTTGAATTGCTTAATTTCCCAAATATGGTCATGGTTTATCTTATTAGTTGTGCTGATTTTGCTATTGATTTTTAGTTTGGCTTGTTCATAAAAAGTATTCTTTCTTTTCTAAAGAATGAAGAATGTTTACTGAATCATAATTTTATAACTGTCCTAATTATGGTAGTTCACATATTAAAAATTGTTCCTAAATTGTAATTTCCTAATTTTGACCCGTAACTTCTATAACAGTGGTACTGTTTGTTGAATATATTACCTTGCATTTGTTTGAGAGATTTAATATAAGATTTGGGAAAAAGAGACTGTTTATCGACTGAAAACCTTTATAACAATAATCGTTATGGTAGTTTACAATATTTACAGTCATAAAACAGAGCTTACTTATTTTTATTGCATGTTTTATATTCTAACATTATCTTAAATATTTGCAACCTATTACCTTTCACAGGGACGGATCTATTTAGTATTTGGGGCGGGCGACTGCCCACCCTAAAAAAAAACAATGTAAAAAAAAGGAAAAAAAGGACGCGTCCTGTTCTTCTCCCATCACTCAGGCTCCTCCAGATTCGACGATCGCTCGCAGCCGCTCCCCCTTCTGGCCTTATCCAGCGGCAGCCAGCGACTCTAGCTCCAGTTTTATCCTCCAGTCCTCCTTCTCCAGTCTCCAGGAAAACCTAGTAATATTGCCACACTCTCGGAGTTAAATATGGAGTTAGATAAACAAAAAAGGCTGAAAGATATCCCCTAGTTCATATATTGATTTGCCTTGTTTTAACTCTTCCAGTATCGACTACAACTACCGAAAGAGCATTTTCAGCTATGAAGTTAATCAAAACACCATTGCGCAATAAGATGGGTGACAATCTGCATGGAAATCACATAATAATATACATTGAAAGTGAAATTGCTAAAAACATTGATGTTGAGATGATTGTAGATGAATTTGATTTTCATGAAGTTCATAGAGCATGACTTAAGTAGGATATTTGGTAATTTAAGTTTTTTTTGTTTAAGGATTTTTGTGAAAATTCTCTATGTTAATGGAATCAATCGAACTTAATTATTTTTATTATCATGAATGCGATGAAATTAATTACATTAAAACGGTTTAGTTTTATTATTATTTAATTTTCTTCTATTATCCGCCCACCGCAAAATAAATTCCTGGTTATGTCCTTGACCTTTCACATTTTTCTCCACTGGAATTATAAGCTCACCCTCATTTGATTTTTCATCAGTTTGCACTCCATCTCTTCCCACAGCTCTTTCTTCTTCATTAAAGTTTTATCGGTTAATTTATTATTGATTGCCAACTTCGACACTAATCAACATCGGTTGTGCTATTTATTGGATGGTGATTTAACAAATTGTTGTCTGAACTTTCAAACCAAGTAACAATTATTTCCAACCATGTAAAACAACTCCTCTTTGTTGATGAATTTGTTCATATTTCTAATTTATAAGAAAGATCCATACATCAACTATTTTTTTTAATAATTCTTCTATCTAAGGTTCTCAATATGATAAGATTAAGGATTTACCAATTTGTCCTTTAATCGTTTCCGACTCTCCATTGATATTTTGTTGCTATAATTCACCATCTTCCTCTGCTTCCAAATATTTTGTATGTCCAGATGTTCATTCATATGTAATGTGTATAACATGGATGGTAGAATATATGGTTTTTTCAATGTTTGAATGAGGCTTCATATTAGGATTAGGTAAAAAATTACAATTAAACAGTGCAAGTTGTTTTTCAAATGAAAGTTCTTTGATTTTTTTATAATGAATAACCTTTTTTACTGGCTGCAGTTCTTATGATTTAACATGCCAACTATATATGAGCAGTGATTTCTCCACCTAGCCGATCAGTTACTAAATGATTGCGTATATCTAATTCCTACAATATATGCTTTTCTTAATACTTGTTTAATTTTAAATTAAATCATTCTAATTTTCAACTGCTTTGTTAATATAAAATCCACGTGGAAGATCTTTATTAAACAGACGATTTAGTTTCTAAATTATTGAAAAAAGTGAGAAATATATAATAAATATGCACAAGAGTGGCTAAACGTAGTTTATTTTAAATGAATTTTTTTTAGTATAATTTTATTAGCAAGTGGTTGCTAACGGTTATATCTGTTATTCTCATGGTTAGTACAAACTCACAATGTCATCATTCTTTTGAATAAAAAGAATTAAAACAATCTAATCAACCGACTTTAGACCATTTTGCAGCTACAACCAAATATTTTGGCCTCTTTGATTCTTATATTAGCTAGTCTCCTAACTATTTCATTAATTCCGACTTATCCTTGAAAATCAAAGAGCATTAAATATTGACGACTGATATTTCCTATTTGATTGAACCATATATGCATACCCGATCTATATTCCATATTTTTTTTTGTTCATGGTTGCCACTGTAAATAAAATTTTTATGTATAATAATTTATAAGTAAAAGCAACATTAAGGAGTACAATTTTTTGTAGTAGTTAAAGCTCTTCAATTTTTTATATTATGATGGTTCCAATTTCATGCACAATATGTTTAGCATCTGGAATTGTGCTACATTCATGAAAAGTTGGTTACATTGCATAATAAAGTCAAGTTCCCATCAATCTTATCTTCTTTTTATGTGAAAAAGGTACGCATTAGGCTGAAAATAAATATATCTATGTATCATGTACCCATATATAATTGCAGGCAAACATCAGGGATGGATCTATTTAGTATTTGGGGAAGGGCGACTGCCCACCCCAAAAAAAAACAACGTAAAAAAAAGGAAAAAAAGGACGTGTCCTGTTCTTCTCCCATCACTCAGGCTCCTCCAGATTCGACGATCGCTCGCAGCCGCTCCTCCTTCTGGCCTTATACAGCGGCAGCCAGCGACTCTAGCTCCAGTTTTAGCCTCCAGTCCTCCTTCTCCAGTCTCCAGGAAAACCTAGTATTATTGCCACACTCTCGGAGTTAAATATGGAGTTAGTTAAAACAAAAAAGGATGAAAGATATCCCCTAGTTCATATATTGATTTGCCTTGTTTTAACTCTTCCAGTATCGACTACAACTACCGAAAGAGCATTTTCAGCTATGAAGTTAATCAAAACACCATTGCGCAATAAGATGGGTGACAATCTGCTTGGAAATCACATAATAATATACATTGAAAGTGAAATTGCTAAAAACATTGATGTTGAGACGATTGTAAATGAATTTGATTTTCGTGAAGTTCGTAGAGCATGACTTAAGTAGGATATTTGGTAATTTAAGTTTTTTTTGTTTAAGGATTTTTGTGAAAATTCTCTATGTTAATGGAATCAATCGAATTTAATTATTTTTATTATCATGAATGAGATGGAATTAATTATATTAAAACAGTTTAGTTTTATTATTATTTAATTTTCTTCTATTATTCGCCCACCGCAAAATAAATTCCTGGTTACGTCCCTGGCAAACATACATACATACATACCATATAATTGCACGCAAACATACATACATATACATACATATATTTATATTTATATTCATACACATAGAAACGAAAGCTAGATGCTTATTATATATTTGAGTACCTTGAGTACCATGATAATTTTGGTTTTGGGAAAACACATTTGATTTATATTCTTTGCTGATAACAACATCCTTACAAAGATCTTCCATTTTTTCATGAATTACTTATTTTGATGGTTACAGCTTTTAAGTATTCATGATATGACTATTAAATTTAAAGCGTTATACCTTTTATGGTTGTTAGCTATACAACCAGAATTCTCCATCTTCACCTATTTGAAATGCAAGAGGTGCGATTCGATGTTTTATCGATTTGGTTGTACTTGTTGGTTTATAAGAAAATTGGCTTATAATTTTGGTACTTTGCCATAGCCACTATGTGTGTAGCTTATCAAATACACTGCTTTTTCATATTTCTTTGAAGAAACAACAAATTATGCAAGTATACTCTCTGCTGATCCATAAAATTCCAGAAAAGGTTATGCAATTTCGATAAACCATGTTATACCTATAGTTATTTTTCATGTTTCTTTTTACCATTATTATATACTAATCAAGATCCTATAAAATATTATTTCTTATGTGATTTAACATGCCAACTATATTTGAATATTAATTAGTTTAGGTTGCTACTTCGGTACTAAATGGTTATATGTATTTACTTCTTATAATAGGTAGTTTTCATATTGTTTAATTGATTTTGAGTTGATCCTTGAGAATAACAGTGCAACGTACAAATAAGTGGAAGAATTTGGTTATTAATTTCCTTACTTATAGATAATATTAAAAGTATGTTTTCTTCTTTAATATCAACTCAAATATTTTCATAACTGAATTTCTTAACTTTTCCAAATGCAAAATGACGTACATTTGCTCATTTTTATT
This sequence comes from Allium fistulosum, assembly GCA_030737815.1. Lineage (NCBI taxonomy): Eukaryota > Viridiplantae > Streptophyta > Magnoliopsida > Asparagales > Amaryllidaceae > Allium > Allium fistulosum. Next base: position 862,385,823 of record CM060907.1, read on the forward strand.
TATGTGAAAGTAGAGAAGAGGAATAGATAAGTAAATGAAGCAAAATGTAATGCTTTATTATGGTACAATATTCACTTTGATATGTTTTATGATTTTACTATTGTTCTTCCAAATACTTTGAGATAGAGAAAAAACATTGATGAATTATTATACATTATCTACAACAACAACTAAGTCATTATTCCGAAACAAGTTAGGGTCGGCTGGAGATAGAACCCAAAACTAAATGACAAGGCCAATTTAAAAGTCATAACAACAACAACAATAACCATGATAACAATAATGAAATAAAGTCAAATAAGTAAACAAATAATAATAATAACAAAGTAAAATAAAAATAAAGATTAAAAAAAAACCATGATGATAAAAACAGTAGTAGTAATAATGCTACTTGTAGTAATATTGATCGAAGACCAAAACTACGTCTTAGGCTTCTATTCACTAGTCCTATAATCTAAAACTTATAACACTACCCCTAAACTAACCCTAAGCAAAAAACTTCTAGCTCATGGTTCTGGTACGTGGATCGCTAACTTCCACACGCTCCTGTACGACACCAGCCCTTCGGATATATTTCAATCCTTCAAGTCTCTTTTTACAACTTCCTCCCATGTTAATCTTAGTCGACCTCTATCTCTCTTTGAGCATTCGACGCAGTCCATAATTCCAACAAGCATAGGTGTCTCGGAAGGCCTCCGTTGGAGATGTCCAAACCATCTTAAGCGGTGTTGGACTAGCTTCTTCTCAATTGATGCTACTCCAAGTTTGTCACGTATATCGGCATTTCTAATTCGGTCTCTCTTTATATGACCGTGGCTCCATCGTAGCATATGCATCTCTGTTACACTTATCTTCTGGATGTGTTGGCTTTTAGTAGGCCAACATTCTGCACCATACAACATCGCAAGCTTGATCGTCGTCATGTAGAACTTTCCTTTAAGCTTCTGTGGGATTTTCCTGTCACAAAGAATGCCAGACGCTTGTCGCCATTTCACTCATCCCGCTCGAATTCTAAAACTAACATCTTCATCAATCTCATCATCATACTGCAACATTGATCCTAAATATCAAAAGGATTCCTTCTTGGGCATTACTTGTCTGGCTAGAGTGACATCTCCATCCTTTGATCTAACACCGCTAAACCTGCACTTCATATACTCTGTTTTAGTTCTGTAAGCCTTAAACCCCTTGATTCTAAAGTCTGCCTCCACAGCTCCAATTGTCTATCAACCTCAATCTTACTTTCGTCAAATAGCATAACATCATCAGCAAAGGTCAATGTTCATTAATTGATCTGCACCGGGTCTACACTGACCCATATGGGTTTTGGGTACGTGATCATACTGCAAAATTGATCCTAAATATCAAAAGGATTCCTTCTTGGCATTACATATCCAACCAGAGTGACATCTCCATCCTCTGATCTGACATCGCTGAACTTGCACTTCATATACTCTGTTTTAATTCTGCTAAGCCTAAAACCCCTCGATTCTAAAGTCTGCCTCCACAGCTCTAATTGTATACCCTTCGTAATCTCATCCATCATTAGGACAAAAATGTAGGGGCTCAAGTCTGACCCTTGGTGTAATCCTATGTAAATAGAAAAGTCTCGCATACTCTGACACTAGTCACAACATCATCGTACATGTCCTTTATAAGGGTAATGTACTTTGTTGGGACTCTTTTCTTTTCCAGAGCCCCTCAATTAACCTTTCTCGGTACTTTGTCATTGAAAGGGAGTGCAGATTAAGGATCTTAAGGCTAATTTAACACTAGAGGGGGGGGGGGGGGGTGAATAGTGTTTAATGGATTCTAAGACTTATATAGACTAAATTAAAATTATGACACAAACAAATGCAGAACTTAATCACAGAACAATCACAGAATCAAACATAGATGCCGAAAGTAAATAAAAAGTAGTAAAAAGAAAGAACACACCGGATTTTATACTGGTTCGGAGTTACCCTACGTCCAGTCCTGTACCAAGGCAGGACACCTCATACAGATTTTTATTATACCAAAGTCGATATTACAATCCTCAATTTCTAAAGGCCTTGAGGTACCATCCTGTCTCACGAGTCCGGGGCAAACTCTCTTGATTTACGGGCCACAAGATTACCCAATTGATTTCTAAGAACAACCACATCTTATAGAGAGACTCGATAAACTTTTGATTACAAATTGATCCTATAACTATGAATAGCACTTTGATCTTCGAGAGAGGGCAGTGAATCAAACAAGAATGAGATTCTAATTTGATTCACTTGAGAATTCGGCAGAATTTGGGAACGATCTTAAAAATATGAAAATTTTAGAATATGGATTTGTGGAGAAGGAGTGAACAAAATAAGAAAATAGTTAGTTAAAAAATTCGTTTGTGAAGGCTATTTATAGACCAGTAACGGTCATAACCATTCCTGAAGAGATTTAAACGAATAGACACTTCTTTTGAAAATTGAAACTTTTGAACTCAACGGCCACCATGTCGACATGGGGTATCTTATGATGTCGACATCCCTTTGTTAAAAATAGTGTAAAATTTGTTTTGAAAATGGTATTGAAAGGAAAACAAGATGAAATGATTCTGGAGTAAAATAAACTAATTTTCCTATGTTTTAAAATAAAGAAAAGTAGAAAAATATATTTTTAGAATGTATATATAAATTTGATTTTAAATCTCAAGTGTATATATAGATATATTATCAAAGATCAGAAGATAGTTTTAAAAACAAACAAAGTTTAAAACAAGAGTTTATTAAAAACAAAAATAAAGAATATTTTAAGGCTAAAACATCTTTTTGAAAATCATTTGAAAAGATAATTTTTAAGGCTAAAACATTTTGAAAAGAAGTTTTGAAAATCATTTTGAAAAATCATTTACCATTTTGAAGTAGTTTTGCAAGCTTCTTCCTGCAGAATATCTCATCACATCAGGACTCGAGAACTTGTACAAAACCAGGATGTTCGTGGGTTTGTAAGCCACTTGTCGTAGGTTTGTAAGCTACTTGTCGTGGGTTTGTAAGCCACTAAGAAGGTAGAAATGGATTCCATCCCAAATGAAATTTGGAATAAGATTTCTGTGCTATTATGAAGTTTTAACAATAAACTAGACACATATCTTGAAATCTTGATCTTGATACTCATGAGTCTTCAAACTTGATTTCTTCATTCTTGATCTTTATACTGTACAGTCTTCAATAATCAGTACCTGCCTTATATATATCCTGCATAATAACATTCATATATATCTAGACAATAGTGTTAGTATATAAGTTATAATAAAATAAGTTACAAAGGTTGTTGTTATCAAAACCACTATCTCCAGTTCCTAACAATCTCCCCCTTTTTGATGATGACAACCTTATAAAATATACTTCGATCATACCATAACTCCCCATTACACCAACAACTCCCCCTTACTCCAAGCCTACTATTTTATATAACTTCTCCCCCTTTGTCATCAACAAAAAAATAACCTATAAACCTTGAACTTAACAGAAAATGAGATAAACAAACATATAACATAAGAATAATAACTATGTATGAGTGAATATAACATCCTAAGTTAAATGGAATTCAAGATTTTATACACCAAAGATTGTTTTTAGAAGAACATTAGTTTTATTAAGATAACATTTATATACAATTAACAAACCAATATATAATCAAGAAAGAGAAAAATAAAAAATGCTTAATGAGTACCCTTAACTATTGGTGGTTTATGGACCGAACAATTTGGATAGTGGAGACAAAAGTTTCCATGTTGTTCGACCAAGTTCCCATTAGCGTCAAAAAGGACCTCGCCAACGTAAATCACGCCATCGTCTTTGTCCATATGAATATCCAGATTCGACAGAGGATGTTCTTCTTCTTGATCCTCTTGTAGTTCTTCTAGAGGCTCTTCTTCTTCAGAATCCATGGTTTGTGATGATTCTTCGATGACAATGGGATTGGCATGGTTATCCATAAGGAATTTTTGCAAATTCCTAAGAATTTTGCCTTGCCTATCTTGTTCTCTAGCCATTCGCAGTTGAATTACTTGAATTTCCACCATCACTTGAAGCAAATCTTTCATCTTCCCTTGTAATTTGATGACTCGTACGTGTGTGGAACGTTGAAAAAGACCAGAATGAGGAGAAGTGGGTGAAGAACGTTCGTTATTAGTAGAGGAAGCCATTAATTTACTGTTTTAGAAGTTTATTACAGTGAATAGAACAAAGAAAAGGAGTAAAAGTCAAAATATATAAATATATACCAAATAACTAATTTTAGAGGGAAATTTAAATTTGAAAATCTCGGCCTGTATGTCGACATAGGGGGATGGGTCATGTTGACATGCTCAGTTCAATTTTTGAGAAATTTTTATTTATATTAATTATTAACTATACTTGTATTATTTATAATTTATATTTCAGTTAATGAACATATACCTAATTCTCTTCTAAATTTAGTAAAGTTTTTGTTCATTTAATGGTTTGGTTAATATATCAGCAATTTGTTTTTCAGTATTAATATATTCAAGAATCATGACTTCTTTACTTATATTATCTCTAAAAAAATGATGTTTAATATCAATATGTTTTGTTCTAGCATGATGAGTTGGATTTTTAGATAGGTTTATTACACTAGTATTATCACAATAAATTGGTGATTTAGTAATAGTTAATCCAAAATCTTTTAAAGTTTGTTGCATATATATAACTTGAGAACAAGCCAAAGCAGCAGATATATATTCTGCTTCAGTTGTTTACAAGGATATAGTGTTTTGTCTTTTACTAAACCAGGAAACCAGAGAATGTTCTAGAAAGTGACAAGTTCCACTTGTACTTTTTCGGTCTGATTTACAACCATCATAATCAACATCACAATATGAAATTAAATCAAATACATCATTTTTAGGGTAAAATAAACCATAATCTAAAGTATGTTTTACATATCTTAAAATTATTTTAACAGCTTTTAAGTAAGTTTCTTTAGGTTGATATTGGTATCTTGCACAAAGACAGACACTATGCATGATGTCAGGACGACTTGTTGTTATATAAAGCAGCGAACCAATCATTCCCCTATATAATTTTTGATCAACATCTTTTGATTTATCTTCTTTACTTAAAGCTAAATTATTTGTCATTGGAGTTGGTTTTCGACTAGAAGTGGTCAATCCAAATTTATTAATTAAATCCTTAGCATATTTTTCTTAACTAATGACAATTCCTTTATCTAATTGTTTGATTTGAAGTCCTAAGAAGAAACTTAGTTCTTCCATATGGCTCATTTCAAATTATTTAGTCATATATCTAAAAATTCTTTATTCATTATGTTATTAGTTGATCCAAATATTATATCATCTACATATATTTGTACTAATTGAATATCATTTTTGTTTATTTTAATAAAAAGAGTTGTATATATTTTACCAATTTCAAAACCAGATTGTAGTAAATAAGATCTTAGTCTTTCATTCCAGGCTCTAGGAGATTGTTTCAGACTATATAAAGCTTTCTTTAATTTATATACATGATTTGGAAATTTATTATCTTCAAAAAGTAGAGGTTGTTCAAAATAAACATCTTCTTTACAAAACCGTTTAGAAAAGCACTTTTAACATCCATTTGATATAACTTGAAATTATTGAAGTTTGCGAAAGCAAGTAGAATCCTTATAGCTTCTAGTCTTGCTACGGGTGCAAAGGTTTCGTCATAATCAATTCCTTCTTCTTGACAATAACCTTGTGCGACTAAACGAGCTTTATTTCTCATGACCTCACCAAGTTCATTCATTTTATTTTTATAAACCCATTTTGTTCCAATTATACTTTTATCCTCAGGTCTAGGAACAAGTTCCCAAACATCATTTCTGGTGAACTGTTTCAATTCTTCATGCATAGCAAGAATCCATGAATCATCAGATGATGCTTCCTTTGGATTTTTAGGTTCAATAGTTGATATAAAAGCTACATTACTCATACTATTTAGTTGATTTCTTGTTTTAACTATAGATTCAATATTTCATAGTATATTTTCTACAGGATGATCTTTTAATAGTCTAATTCTTTTATTAGGTTGAATGATTTCACAATTAGTTTCATTAGGTTCATTATTTAAAGTTACAAAATCTTCTTCATCTTTTATTTGTACAGTATCTTTAAAATTTTCATCAAAAGATACATGCATTGTTTCTTCAATAGTGTTAGTTCTTAAATTATAAACTCTAAATGCTTTACTTCTATTAGAATATCCGATAAAGATACCTTTGTCGGATTTAGGTTCAAATTTATCTAAATTATCTTTTGTATTAAGAATAAAACACTTACTACCAAAAACTTTAAAATAAGCTACTATGGGTTTCTTATTGTAAGTAATTCATATGGTGTTTTATTAGTTAATGGTATAATTAAAATCCTATTTAATATATAACAAGCTATAGTGACTGCTTCAGCCCAAAAGTTTTTAGGTAAGTTACTATCAGAAAGCATTGTTCGAGCACACTCTTGAATCATTCTATTCTTACGTTCTACCACTCTGTTTTGTTGTGGAGTTCTTGGAAAAGAGAAATTATGAGTAATTCTTTTTTGATTACAGAAATTCTCAAAATTTTCATTTTCAAATTCTCCACCGTGATCACTACAAATAGTGTTTATTTTTAAAGAAAATTGATTTTGAATTCTTTTAGCAAAATTCTTAAATAATTCAAAAGCATCACTTTTAAGTTTAAGAAAAATTGTCCAAGTACATCTAGAATAATCATCTACAATTACAAAAACATATCTATTGTGATTAATTGATTGAACTTGAGATGGACCAAATAAATCTAAATGAAGTAATTCTAGTGGTTTAGAAGTAGAAATCATATCTTTTAATTTAAATGAACTTTTCTTAAGTTTTCCTAATTGGCAAGCATCACATATACTATCTACTTTAAAGTTTAACTTGGGAAGACCTTTAACTAAGTCAAGTTTTGATAACCTAGATAACAGTTTGAAATTTAAATGACCAAATCTTTTATGCCAAATCCAAGGGTCACTTGTATTAGCCAAAAGACATAAGTTATCATTTGAAACTTTCATACTAAGGATGTAAATGTTTTTCTTCCTAATTCCTTCAAAGATAATATTTGACTTATTATCTTCGATGTGACACTTATCTTTTCCAAATTTAATTTTAAATCCTTTATCACATAGTTGACTTATACTATGTAGATTACGTTTTAAATTCCTAACTAGCAAAATATCAAAAATAAGAGGAGTTGTAGAATTACCGACATTGCCGATACCAATCACATATCCTTTTGAGTTGTCTCCAAAGTTGACCAATCCACCATCTTGATATATAATGTCATTGAGTATCTTGGGATTTCCAGTCATATGCCTTGAACAGCCACTATCAAGTATCCATTTATCTTTCTCAATTTTCACAGTTTGTCCATTGGTTGTTGATTCTTCAAAAACCATGTAACATGTCTGTTCCTGCATAACAAACCAATTTGGTAGATAACTTGATTTTTCATAAAAACTATATGCAGACTTATGATACTTTGATGAAATGCATAAATTCAAACTAGTGTTAACAAAATTTTCTACAAATGCCATTTTTAACTTTTCAAGTTTCAGATTATGAAAACTATGAAAACCTGGCTCTGATACCAATCGACGGTTTTTCGAACAATGTGCGGTTCATATGAGTGGTTATTTATTACGTTTGGATTAATCGATGCTCATGCATTCTTCGTTTATCTTATGAACTGAATATTTCATGAGTAGGGAATAGGTTTGCGTTGGTCTTCATTGATGATATTTTAACTCTAATGATAAAAGAGACCATGAAGACCATCTTAGATTGGCGTTGGAGACGCTGTGACAACACAAGTTAAAAGAGAAGTTTTCAAAATGTCATTTTTGGAAACAAGAACTTAAATTCTCGGATATGTTGTTTCAAAGAATGGATTAACAGTAGATACATTAAAAATAGAGACTATTAATGGTTGGAAGAGACTAGAAATGGTTACAGAGATATGAAGTTTTAGGATTAGCTGGCTATTACCGTAGATTCATTAAAGATCTCTCGCGTACAGCATCACCTTTGACTAAGCTAACTGGGAAGAACGAGAATTTTGAGTGGATGGATAAATGTGAAGGGTCGTTTGAGGAGTTTAAGAAGTTGTTGATGAGCGATCATGTGTTGATTGTGCCTAAAAGGAACCATGGTCTATTAGTGTATACTAATGCATGTGGAACAGGTTTTGGGGAAGTGCTGATGCAAAGGGGCAAGTGATAGCATATACATCAAAGCAGTTGAGATCGCACGAAGTTAGACATCCGACCCATGACTTGGAGTTGGTAGCGAGGGTGTTTGCGTTGGAAATTTGGAGATGCTTGCTACAACAAAAAGAGCCATCAGTACAAAAACCGCTATAAATGATAACTTATAGCGGTTCAGTAAACGTTGTATATCGACATGTCATTAAGAACAATGGCTTATTTATAGCATTAAAAACCGCTATGAAAAATCATCTTTTCTAGCGCTTTTTATCAGCTTTATAAGTATTTTATTGCAGTTTAATAAACGATGTATATCGACATGTTATAGTAGATACTGAACTATTAATAACAGAAAAAAGCACAATAATTTTTTTTCTTTATTAACGCTTTTATCGTAAGCTTAATATAGCGTTTTCTAAGTGCTATGGTTTATTTTTTTGCACTTTTAAAATCTGTCTCATCCCTTAAATCATAATAGTCAATACATTTCAAAATCTTGGATTAAGAATATTTCTAAAACATAAATCCATTTAAATAATGAAAAATCATATAAAATATTAGGCATAAAGATATACACATTGTATTAAACATAACAAAATATTCACATATATAATATCCCACAATATTAGTCGTATAATATTCTATTATACATGTAAGCACAAACCACAAAGTAGTAGTTAATGTTACACCAAAAACAAGTAGCTAGTTGTTTGCATAAAAAAAAGAAATACACCAAATCTTTCTTTCTCTCACCTGCAAATGAAATGAATATCTACATTAGAAATGAATATAATTATGGATATGAATAAAATTGAGAAATGAAATATCTACATTAGAAAAAACATATTCCTAAAGATTTCTTATCAAATATATTCTTAGTGTGTCTAAAATTTGAGAAAATTTGCCAGAGTTTCCTTTGCGTGGTTAGCATCAAGAAATATCCCAAACACAAAAAATAGATACACATAATCAAAACATGATCAGAATTAGAATATATCAATCATAAACACCCACACGGGTAATATATCCAACTATTTACTTATATATATACATATCTTATAAAGTGTATATGTCACATAGCATACACATTTGTTAAGCAATAAAACATACATTTTAGCAATATTAGCGAGTTTGATAACATTTCCAAAGAAATACGAGCATAAAAAGAAGCAAAAGCGAGTCAAGAGCTATCAAATATCTACATTTAACTCAAACAAGTATATGAGCGTATATATTTATATGGGACAGGTTGGCACATGTCCCTAATCAGTTTCAAAATACACAAAAACCCCAGTAAAAAAGTATGTAAATTAGGTCCCTAGAATTAAGTTACTGAATAACGGCATACGCTTATGCAATTGTTCAGTGAACAATTGTAGACATTTATGCAATTATATCCAAAAATTGTAGACACTTCCGCAATTATTCATTGAAAAATTATGGAAATTTCTGCCTTCTTTTCAAAATATTGCTAAAAATTCAGTCATTATTCACCAAAAAATTACGAAAATTTCCACAATTTTTTCAAAAAATTGTAGAAAATTTCCACCATTATTCACCAAAAAAATTGCGGAAAATTCCACAATTATTCGCCAAAAAAGTTGCGGTAATTTCCGCAATTATTCACCAAAAAAATTACGGAAATTTATGCAATTTTGGATATAACTACATAAATTTCTGACATTATTCGCTGAATAATTGCGTAACTGTATGCAATTACTTAGTAACTTAATTCTAGGCACCTAATTTACATACTTTTTTTACTGGGGTTTTTGTGTATTTTAAATCTTATTAGGGACCTGAGCCTAATATTCACTATTTATATAGCTAAACCCCTAAAAGAAAGACTATGACTTTTAAACAACACTAATTTTGTAGGGAAAGAACAAAAATTTTAATAAGAGCTGGTTCTCTTATAAAAGCGGTGAATTAGAATGGTAGTGTGCATTATATCTACTAGGACAAGGCTTGAGACATTATTATTTCTATTATTAACTTAGTTTGTTTATTGTTGTTATTATCATCGTTGTCATTATTGTTAGTGTAATTATTATAAAGCTAACTAATTTTTATAAACTTAGTTAATTATTATTATTATGAACTTAATTAATTTTTATGAACTTATTTACTTATTATCATTACTGCTACTATTATTACATAAACTTAATTTTTTCTGTACAACTTAGTAATTATTATAAACTCGCTGATCTTCATCTATAAACTTAGTTATTTTTTTATAAAAGTTAAAAATTTATAAAATGAATTAGATGTAAAGATGTTGAATACTTTGTAATCTATTGTTGTTGTTGCTATTGTTACCATTATAAACTTAGGGTTTTTTTTTTGCAAGGCCAGTCGGCATTTATAGTGGGCTGTCCACATGTATAAATGAATATAGAACAGGTGTTCTGGTACATGCACCAAAATACCTAAAGCACTAAACCGCTAACAAACTGAGACCTAGTCTCCCTCCTCGGAGGAAGATCCACTACCCTCATCTGAAGAATCGAGTCCAATAACATGTTAATACCCTGAGAAGAGTGTAGCTAAAGTAGGAGTAAAATCCACAGAATCAGAGCTATAATGGTATTTCCTATCCCAAGACGAATCAGAGACAACAGAGCGATTTAGATCCCCAAACTGACCTCTAAATGAGAGAGCAAGGCCCTCTCCTACAACATGATAAAATAATCTCCTTTCTTCACCATCACCACCAACATACTTTAGAAACTACCATCCATAGGGTCAAACCTCATTTCAGAAGGTTCATGAATCCAAGCCCGATCAGACGAGCCCCAAATAAAATCTTCCAAAGCGGAAGACAAATCTAGAAGGCATGCCGAGATGATCTCAACATTAATAGAATGCACATTAATGAAAGAAGAGATGATCACAGGAGGCAATATCAAAGTCATCGGTAGAAGGAACATCAACAATCACGGTAAGGGGAACATCAATGACAACAAGAGGAATGTCAGAAGACTAAAGCCAAGTGCAAGATAGACCTTTGGAACCCACTTCATGATAGAATGAGGAAGAGGGATCCAAAGAGAAAGAGGGATAAACAAATCATCGAATTTCAAAAAGCTATTATCATAATGAACTTGTAGCCTTCCCGATATATTCCAACGTTGACGACAATGATCACGAACATCTTGATATGGCGGATTTGAGTTTACAAAAAACCCCACAAGATACTCTGACCAAAAAGAAGCCCTAGCTTCCATGACCTCTATCGGGGGAACCATTGCACCATCCACCACCTCAATATCAAAAACACCTCGATATCAGGTATTTATCTGGAAATTATGATCTTGCCCTTTTATTTAATTTAAATTGAATTTTTAATCTTCTAACCTCAATATTTTGTGCATATGAGCTCAGATTCACGCGCGATTTTCTCCATTGCAATCGTATCGAAATTCCAAACATTATGTGATGGGTTTGGCTGAATTCTAAGACTGTTGGAATTTTGGGCTTTATTTAGATTTTAAATCATCGATAAATAAAAGGTGAGTGATTTAGCCCACTCACAAATACAAAATCATCTTATGTTGGTTAAATTGAATTTATGATGTGATTAGAAATTCATTGATTGTTGTATTGTATTTTAAATTGTCATTTAAATTTAATTTGAGTTTATTTGTAATGAATTACCATTTAAATTAATATTGAATTTACTTGCCAGTTAAATACCTGATAATGATAATCAGTTTATTTGTTGTGATTTATTGGTTGATTGAATGACGGTTGTGATGGATGTTTAATTGTTGATATTTTGGATGATTTGATGTTATATTTATTTTATATATTGTTGTTAACACTATAGGTTCCCTTAGTTATTATTAGAAAAATCACTATGGGTTGAAATGATACATACCCAAATGGTCTTATAGATTAGGGAAAAATCGTTATGGGTAGAAATGATAAACTAGATCGGTTTTATGGATTTTTGAATTTTTCTCGGGATTGCGAGTTGAAATGATATATACCCGTAAACTTAAACTTATTGCGGGTAGAAATGATATATATCCATCTCACTTGACCATAGGGTAGAAAATTATATACAGACTGCGGATTGGTTAAATTAAATGATTTTAAATCCATAAATTCTGAATCCAGTTAAATGATATTATGAAATAAAATTTGATTTATATGAACTGAATTATTTTCAAAATCCAAGCTTTAAAATGTTGAAATTGAAATTGGTTTAAATGGATTGTTTAAAGAATTTAAATTGAAATCTTAAAGTTGAATTTTGAAACATAAATGAAATTTAACAAAATTGAGTTATTGTAAACATTTGAATATTTAAACTTTCAAACCTATTGAATTTGAAGTGGTTTAAATTTGCAGCTCAAACATGGATTTTGAAATCGATATAAATTAAAATGGTTTTTAATGAGAGTTTGAATTGAAAACTTTAGCCTTTTGAATGGAAATCATTGAACTGAGATTGATCTAAATTGAATTTTTGGAAATAAAGTTGATTTGAATTGATTTGTGAAATTGGAAGAAACAATGCTAATTTGAAACTACTTTCGATATAAACTCTTTTAACATATAAACTATTTTCTTGTGACATCCCGGAATTTTCGAGCAATATCAATTTAATAATCTGTATTAAATATTAAATTGATTTGCTGAATCTTTGTAAATAAAATCTGGATTTATACTTTGTTTTAATAAATATTTAATTGGTAAATTTTATCTGTAAAATAAATTGGTTATTTTCTATTTATTAATGTATATATATTCGTATACATTGTAAATAGTTGAGTTCGTTTTACTGAATTAATAAATTATATTTTCGAAGTTATAATATATATATTTAAATAAATTGGAAATTTTGTTTTATTTAATATTAAACCTTGCAAGCTATTTATTTAATAAAAATATGGTTTTAATACATAAGATAAATGTTAAAAATAGTTTTAAAAACTTGTTTTTAGCTTAAGTTAGATTTAAAATTCATTATAAAAAGATTTATTTTGTTTTCTTTTAATATAGCAGATATAAAAGTATGGTTTAATATATGTATGTAAGTTTTATACCCTTTTGTCAAACGATAACTTTATATCTTTATAAAATCAGTAGTATATTATAAAAGACAGTTTCTTTTATTTAAATTTAATAAATGTATTATTTTTAAAGTAATATTAATAAAATAAATATATATATGGAAATATAGGATTCTAGAGATAAGTCAAACATAGAAATAAAACAAAGTATACTAAAGACAACTTTTAATTGTTTTGTAAAATAGGAAGTAAGTAGTTTATAATAGGAAGATAATTTCTTTTGTAATTTATTTTAATTGATAAATTGTGTTACTTTTAAATGATATTAATAAATACACTATAAATATTTCAAATGACCTGTTAAAAATATCATTGCTTTACAATTTAAAAATATATTGAAATAAAAGAAATAACATTCTTTTACATTGATAAAATATTATATAAAATAAGTAATACTCATAAACATATATATAGGTAAGTAGAACAACTACAATAATTAGACAACAAATAAACTAAAAATAAATAACCTGTAAGCTTGTAAACTAGTAAGTGAAACAGTAGCATATACTTAAGATTTAAAGCAAACAAATTACAACATACATTCAGGTATGTACAAATTAGAACGTAGGCTTGTAAAAGAAGACAACTGAAATAAATGCCGTATCTATAGCACACCCTGATATATCTATCAGCCACTAGAACAAAAATAAGTATATATGTAAGCTCGAATAAGAAAGTGAATAACCAGGGAAGCTTGCATGGAAAGCTAGGAGTATAAGTGAACAAGAAAGAAATAAAATTATAAACAATATAGTATTGTACAACAACATTTAATGCCAGCCACCATAATCTCATATCAGCCTCCATTAACAAAAGAAAATCTACACTGCCGAATTTAGGCAAGAAATATCACTGCAAATTGTACAAATGTTGATATCATGTCTTCTTCCTTTTCCATATATCCCTGTCTGTTTTCTTCATATATCATCTTTCCATGCCAGTTCGAATTAAGCAAAAATGAAATGAAGCTTTCATTTTAAACCTGAAACAAGATTCAACAAACAACAACATGTCAATATTGAGAAGCAAAGAAAAGGATTTTAGCTTGTACTCAAGCCTGTTCAAATGATCAGAGCTCTGTTCTTATTAAAATGGTGAGTAACAATTTACTTTAAAATTTTAAAAATGTTTAAATCCTTGCAAGCTCATTAAGATATGTGTGTGGATGTGCATATATAGTTATCTATATATATATGGAAGCTGGGACATGTTATTTATGCTGTTTGTTTAAAATCTTCTTTGTTCTTAGTTCAAAACTCAGGCCTGTGGGTTTCAAAAATCATTCACTCTTTCCCTAGTTGATAATTTAACCTCAAATTCAAACGAGAGATGTTCGTATCATCATAAACTAAGTTTATAAATTTAGTTAAGATTAAACTACTTAGAAATTATCACTGGAACCCAAATTTGCTGAACAAACTAAATTTTTGTCAAATTTCGAACCTTACGAAATGGTGATTCATAAGTATAACTGGAATGCGTAACTAAAATGATGATTTTTGAGATAGGTAGCGTGATTTTTAGCGGGATGGTTTGGTAGCAGTTCGAGGTCGAACGGAGACGGTATTTTTACCCATTTCCGGCGATGTGATGGTTTATGGAGGTCGAGTTGCCTCGTGGTGACAGAGGGGCCTAGGGTGGTCACTGGAAAAATGCCGTGAGGGTCGACCGATGGCCATGGTGGTGGCAGAAGGCAAACGAAGGCTGGTGACCTAAATCTTTGATGGCCGGAGTTTTCGTTTCGCGCATCGTCAGCAGTGGATCGAGCGCCACGTGGGTTTGAGAGAAGGAAGAGGAAGGGTGGACGAGTTGATGGCCGGAGTTGGGTAGCCGCTGGTGATCGGAGCGTTGAACACTGGGTGATGACAGGTTTTGGGTGATGTGTCTTCGAATGTTTCCAGGTTCGAAGGTATTGCTCGAATTCGATTTCGAGGGGATGGAGAGTTGTCGAGGGTCGTGGGCTGATCGGAGGACGATCGTCGACTTGGGTGGCGGAGCCGCGTTGACCGGAGGTGGTCAGAGGCTATGTGCACGTGCACAGTGATTCGTTTCTGGTGAGGCTGTGTTTTGGAGGGGTGAATATGCTCGGAATTCACTCGAGTATTTCTAGCTTTTACTCGAAGATGGGAGATGGAAGACTCGAAGAATTTAATACTGGCTCGAGTAAGTAGTTTTCTGGTTTGTTTAAACCTGACAGTTTCCTGTTTTAAATTTAAACAAATTCTTATTTCTTTTAAGAAAACAAGGCAAGATTTAAACTAAGGTTGAAGCAAATTTAAAATATGAATCCCAAACAAATCTGAATTCTAGTTTCACATTATATCAAAGTAAATGTTTTAAACAACTTAAGGTTTGTACAGTATTTTATTAAGTGATTGGAAATTTGGGAAAGAGATTTAAAAACAAGATTTTTAATGTTAGTTTAAATTTTAAATTGTAAACCTGAATTCCAATTTGAATTGAAATCTTAGGATTTTGAAAGGAAATAAGTTAAATTTAAATTGTTTTAAATTATTTTAAAAATAATTAAATGATTTGGATTTAAGTGAAGCTAAAATGTAAGTAAGCTTTAGAGTTTGAGTTTAAATCTAAAATAACATATTCAAGGTATATTACAGATCTTAAATTTAATGAATGTAAGTGAAATATGAAGATGAAATATAGGTGAAATTTTAAGTAGTTTTGAAACAGAGTATTTTAAAATACTCTAAATAAGTAAGGAATATTTTCTTAAAATTAAGTTAGAAACTAAGAATTTGGATTCATTTGAAATATTAAGTTAATGTAAATGGGTAGTTCATTAATTAATTAATTAATGATATGAATGATTAATTTGTAATCAATGGCTATAATTGAATGTAATAAGGAATAAGTAATTGATTATGGAAATAATTAGCAATAATTACATATTGAGAATAATTAGGGAAAAGTGATTTAATAATCACTTAAGGTATAAATTGAAATTGATTTATTTGATTGTTTTAAATTTCGAGAAATTAATTAATTAAAGAAATTAAAGATTTATTAATAATGGAATTAATTATTGATTAAGTAATTAATTAAAAGAGAAATCAAGATTTAATTAATGATCGAATGATAAATCACTTATTAAATAAATGGAGCAGATTGATTTAATTTGAGTTAAATCATTGGATTAATCACTCGATGATTGATGTAAAATGATTTGGAGAAGTAATTGATGAGAAATTACTGAAGGTAATCAATTGGATGAAGTTGTTGATAAAAGTAATTGCAGTATAATTACTTGAAGTTAATCGAGGGATTTATCGAGTATTGTTGAAGAGTAATTAATTCAGGGAAGTTGATTACTGTAATGAATTAAATCAGAAATGATTAATATTATGTGATTTGAAGATTAAGTTTTTTTTAAAATAATTAATTAATAAAATAATTAATTAAAGATCATTAATTATTATAATTAATGGTATAATTAGAATTGATTTATTTTTGCTAATAAATCAATAAGGTAATTGAATATAATAAAATCAATATAAATATAATTTATTTAGGGATTTACTCAAAAGATTTTTCTCTGTAAATAAATTAAAAGAAATTACTGGAATATAAGTAAAGTTAAATTAATCAAAGATGATTGATTTGGGATATTAAGTAACTGATGATTGATAAATTGATTAATGGATAAGTAGGCAAGATTTGATGAAGTAATTAATTTAATTTACTTTAAATTAATTAAAGAGGTAATAATTAATTTAATTCATTTTAAATTAATTATTGTATGATGATTTAATCCTTGCTTATATATGGATGATATTTACTTTTGAATGGTTTAATATCCCTGATATGAGATAATTGATGTTATATGATTAATGTTTGGTTGAAGTATGATAATTATCTATTACGATGATAATATGAATTATCTATTGCGATGATCTCGTTGATTATCTATTGTGATGTTGTGAATTATCTATCTGTGTTGATATAGATAATGTATTGAAATTGTTTTAAACCTTTAAAACAACTTGGCCTTAAAAGACACGGTTTGGATTTCGATGAGACCGGGATCGGGTTTCCGTATACCGGGATTCCAGGTCTGGAGACCCGAATACCACATCGATCCAAATAACGTTAGGTCGTGAAATTCAAATGGAGCAAGTGAAGACTCGAGGTATAAGAACTATATGTCAGTATAACTCTGTGGGTGATTCCGTAATGAGTTTGACGGTGATAGTACTTATAGATTCGAGATGGTGATTCAGAGTGCAAGGGTTATTGTCGTTAACTCTGAGGGTGATTCCAAAACGAGTGTAACGAGATAATGCCTTCGGTTTCGTTCGAACCCGGAACGAACTTGTATGGATCGAATGCTTTCAGAACATCGTCAGGCGGACGATGAGCATTCTAAGTGATGAATTCTATAAAGGTAATCGTGACCTCAAGCCTCATCAACCGGGAATGGCTAAAACAGGGGAGGTGCAGCAAAGCTTCGTGGGTAGCACCCACTTGAGAGTAGGATATACCCCTGTCTAGAGATTCCTTTTTATTCGGTAGTGGCAGTTGGTCTGCAGCCATCTGCGGGGTTATTCTATTTGGAACTGTTCAGTAAGGAACGGGTCCGGCTTTGTGTTGCAGGGGAGCGGGCGTACTCCTCGGTACGGTGATCTAGGCCACGTACTGTGACGAGCGGTACCCCAGTAGCCCAGCCATTGTATGGAATCCAATCTCCAATAAGCGCCGTACGTTTTGATTGTGCCCAACTATGTTGAAATGTGAGATGCAAGCATTTCAGCTATTTTCTATTTACTTGAAAACCCTAGACACTATTATAATATCACTGGATTTCTTATAAAAATGTTTGGTTAGCGTAAGGTAAAAACTTTTCCATATTTATTCGTGGGAAGTCTTACGTGATACCTTTGTTTTCAAATAATTTTAAAAGTTAAGCAACTTTAACCTGTTACTCATACCAGACCCATGTCTGACCCGAAGTTTATTTTTGTTTTTCATAAACTCTCGGGTACCCAAATTTTTACGGGTAGTCAAGGGATTCAGGTTAGCTTTGACGAGTTCTGGAGGAGCAAATGGAGCAGGAGGCTTCAGCGTATAGATATATATATTGGTTCCGCTGTGTTAGAGTTTATTCTGTATTTCCGCTGTGTTGTATTTCTGTGATGTGTGAGTTGTATTAACTAGACAGGTGTTTATAACTGTCTAGTATGTGTTGTATTATCTGTGTAACTCTGATGTATATGATACTATGTATTATATTATGTGATATATTATATTTTATTCATTCCGCTGTTGAGATTCTGTTGTTGTTTCTTCTTCTTTTCTTTCTTTTCTACTTTCTCACCTCTTTCTTTTCTTCAAAACGATACGTCTTCCTGGGCGTAAGGAAGTCGGGTCGTCACAGTTGGTATCAGAGCATTAGGTTGAGCGAGTACCTAGGCTCTGGAGTGGTGTCTATCCGGAGAGAGCGTATTTGTAATTTTTATCTATATGTATATATATTTATCTATTTCTACCTGTCGGTTGGGTTACCTGTTCGGGTTTTCCAATCAGTTATAAAGGTAGATAGGATAGTGGTGTGTGTAACACAACTACCAATGGTTGAATTTGTTGAGATTGGAAGTGTATCTATCGAGACAGTATTGGGTCTGCTGTCCTTGTCAAGTGAGCTTTGTTATGGTGTAAGGATTTCACCGAGTCTCTGAAGGCAATCTGTTTAGATTCGGAGATCATCTTGAGATGTATAGTTGGATGAGTAGATTTTGGATTCTGTCAGTTGAGCAGAAACTAGAAAGGTTATCTTGGTAGCTCAGGAAGGAGTAGTTGTATGTGGAGATGCAGTAACTATGTCTTGTTTTCGAGGATGTTTCTCAAAAAGCTTTGGATATGGAACTGTAACTGCATCAGTGCTGAGGCTGAGTGCAGCTGGGGTTGGTGTTTGGCTTTGAGGCCGAGTTTCTCGAGGAATTTTGGGTTAGGATATCTTGGACATCTGTGATAGCATTGCAGCTCAGACTGTTCTGTGGACTAGCGAGGAGGTCTTCTGTCAGTAGTTTCTAATGATGAAGTTCAGGGGCAGCTTGGTGGATCCATTTTCTTCAATGGATTGATTTCATAAGTTTAAGCTGTTCTGATTTGTAAAGAAGAGACAGTTTTCTTTGGATATTAGACTGGGTTGATCGCAAAGGTGATTTGCGATAGTTGAGTGTTCTCTGGGGTTGTCAGAGATCTTTCCGGATGTCTTTTTGAAGGGACAGAGGTTTGCCTTAGCATCTGGAGCTGAGTATTCTCTTGTGTTTTCGAAGAATTTTGTCAACATTGGGAGATTGAGTGGTATCGACTGGATTCCAGGAGAGGTACCGAGGGTCCAGCTAGTTGAGGATGATTTCTAGGGAGAGTTTTGGTAAAGCAGATCAAGCTACCGTGGAATTTCTGAGTTTCTCTTTTTGGATCAGTTGAACCATAGTCTCAGGATGGTTGGAAAGACCAGTTGTGATCGCTGGCCGACGGTTGCAAAGCCTAGGTCCGTCACATTTGGTATCAGTGGAAGTTGTGCTTATGTGCGTCATCGGCATTTTCATCTACCCATATCAGAGTTGTGCAGCGGAAGCAGTTGGAAGTGCATCTGCTGATCTTTTGAAAGGAGAAGTTGTTTTCTACTGATGATAGTAGTGAGGTGTTCATGATTTTGGGTTGATCATTCTACTGGATTGTTTTGGATTCAGATTGTTCTGAGAGGCATCAGGGGAGATTGAGCTGATCAATAGGGATGTAGGCAGCTCTGGACCGTCTGAAGAGTTTGGTGGATAAGAGACGGGAGAATTTGGATTTAAAAGTCGGAGATTTGATTTTGAATAAATTTTCTCTAATTCAAAGGAGCTCTATAATTGGGTAAGTCGGGGAAGCTAGCTTCGAGATGTTCTGTATCTTCTCTATGTTCAGGAAAGGTTAAGTGTTGATCTTCTGGAGTGAATTGCCAGTTTGGATATCTGGGATTCGATGTGTTTCACGTATATCTGAGGGAGTACGTGTATAATCTATCTCTGGGTATAGAACCAGCAGTTCAGAGAGTTTTGATGACTGAGTCAGACGTGTCTGTAGTCTAATATCTGTCTAGTTTTGCTGATCTAGATGAGTGGTAGCTCTATAGCTTAGTAGTATGAACTGTTTGGATTCTGTAGGGCGAGTAACCCGGTATTTATACTCGAGGAAACTCGAGAGAGTTCTATCCAGAATTTTATCTGGCTAGTTAAATTTGTTTGATTGGTTGCTATGATTGCTTGCATATGATTGATATAAACTTGTGTTTTAAAACTAAATCTTCAATTAGATTATTAAATTACCTTTGCTTTAAATTTCGGGGACGAAATTATTTTAAGGGGGGAGGAATGTGACATCCCGGAATTTTCGAGCAATATCAATTTAATAATCTGTATTAAATATTAAATTGATTTGCTGAATCTTTGTAAATAAAATCTGGATTTATACTTTGTTTTAATAAATATTTAATTGGTAAATTTTATCTGTAAAATAAATTGGTTATTTTCTATTTATTAATGTATATATATTCGTATACATTGTAAATAGTTGAGTTCGTTTTACTGAATTAATAAATTATATTTTCGAAGTTATAATATATATATTTAAATAAATTGGAAATTTTGTTTTATTTAATATTAAACCTTGCAAGCTATTTATTTAATAAAAATATGGTTTTAATACATAAGATAAATGTTAAAAATAGTTTTAAAAACTTGTTTTTAGCTTAAGTTAGATTTAAAATTCATTATAAAAAGATTTATTTTGTTTTCTTTTAATATAGCAGATATAAAAGTATGGTTTAATATATGTATGTAAGTTTTATACCCTTTTGTCAAACGATAACTTTATATCTTTATAAAATCAGTAGTATATTATAAAAGACAGTTTCTTTTATTTAAATTTAATAAATGTATTATTTTTAAAGTAATATTAATAAAATAAATATATATATGGAAATATAGGATTCTAGAGATAAGTCAAACATAGAAATAAAACAAAGTATACTAAAGACAACTTTTAATTGTTTTGTAAAATAGGAAGTAAGTAGTTTATAATAGGAAGATAATTTCTTTTGTAATTTATTTTAATTGATAAATTGTGTTACTTTTAAATGATATTAATAAATACACTATAAATATTTCAAATGACCTGTTAAAAATATCATTGCTTTACAATTTAAAAATATATTGAAATAAAAGAAATAACATTCTTTTACATTGATAAAATATTATATAAAATAAGTAATACTCATAAACATATATATAGGTAAGTAGAACAACTACAATAATTAGACAACAAATAAACTAAAAATAAATAACCTGTAAGCTTGTAAACTAGTAAGTGAAACAGTAGCATATACTTAAGATTTAAAGCAAACAAATTACAACATACATTCAGGTATGTACAAATTAGAACGTAGGCTTGTAAAAGAAGACAACTGAAATAAATGCCGTATCTATAGCACACCCTGATATATCTATCAGCCACTAGAACAAAAATAAGTATATATGTAAGCTCGAATAAGAAAGTGAATAACCAGGGAAGCTTGCATGAAAAGCTAGGAGTATAAGTGAACAAGAAAGAAATAAAATTATAAACAATATAGTATTGTACAACAACATTTAATGCCAGCCACCATAATCTCATATCAGCCTCCATTAACAAAAGAAAATCTACACTGCCGAATTTAGGCAAGAAATATCACTGCAAATTGTACAAATGTTGATATCATGTCTTCTTCCTTTTCCATATATCCCTGTCTGTTTTCTTCATATATCATCTTTCCATGCCAGTTCGAATTAAGCAAAAATGAAATGAAGCTTTCATTTTAAACCTGAAACAAGATTCAACAAACAACAACATGTCAATATTGAGAAGCAAAGAAAAGGATTTTAGCTTGTACTCAAGCCTGTTCAAATGATCAGAGCTCTGTTCTTATTAAAATGGTGAGTAACAATTTACTTTAAAATTTTAAAAATGTTTAAATCCTTGCAAGCTCATTAAGATATGTGTGTGGATGTGCATATATAGTTATCTATATATATATGGAAGCTGGGACATGTTATTTATGCTGTTTGTTTAAAATATTCTCTGTTCTTAGTTCAAAACTCAGGCCTGTGGGTTTCAAAAATCATTCACTCTTTCCCTAGTTGATAATTTAACCTCAAATTCAAACGAGAGATGTTCGTATCATCATAAACTAAGTTTATAAATTTAGTTAAGATTAAACTACTTAGAAATTATCACTGGAACCCAAATTTGCTGAACAAACTAAATTTTTGTCAAATTTCGAACCTTACGAAATGGTGATTCATAAGTATAACTGGAATGCGTAACTAAAATGATGATTTTTGAGATAGGTAGCGTGATTTTTAGCGGGATGGTTTGGTAGCAGTTCGAGGTCGAACGGAGACGGTATTTTTACCCATTTCCGGCGATGTGATTGTTTATGGAGGTCGAGTTGCCTCGTGGTGACAGAGGGGCCTAGGGTGGTCACTGGAAAAATGCCGTGAGGGTCGACCGATGGCCATGGTGGTGGCAGAAGGCAAACGAAGGCTGGTGACCTAAATCTTTGATGGCCGGAGTTTTCGTTTCGCGCATCGTCAGCAGTGGATCGAGCGCCACGTGGGTTTGAGAGAAGGAAGAGGAAGGGTGGACGAGTTGATGGCCGGAGTTGGGTAGCCGCTGGTGATCGGAGCGTTGAACACTGGGTGATGACAGGTTTTGGGTGATGTGTCTTCGAATGTTTCCAGGTTCGAAGGTATTGCTCGAATTCGATTTCGAGGGGATGGAGAGTTGTCGAGGGTCGTGGGCTGATCGGAGGACGATCGTCGACTTGGGTGGCGGAGCCGCGTTGACCGGAGGTGGTCAGAGGCTATGTGCACGTGCACAGTGATTCGTTTCTGGTGAGGCTGTGTTTTGGAGGGGTGAATATGCTCGGAATTCACTCGAGTATTTCTAGCTTTTACTCGAAGATGGGAGATGGAAGACTCGAAGAATTTAATACTGGCTCGAGTAAGTAGTTTTCTGGTTTGTTTAAACCTGACAGTTTCCTGTTTTAAATTTAAACAAATTCTTATTTCTTTTAAGAAAACAAGGCAAGATTTAAACTAAGGTTGAAGCAAATTTAAAATATGAATCCCAAACAAATCTGAATTCTAGTTTCACATTATATCAAAGTAAATGTTTTAAACAACTTAAGGTTTGTACAGTATTTTATTAAGTGATTGGAAATTTGGGAAAGAGATTTAAAAACAAGATTTTTAATGTTAGTTTAAATTTTAAATTGTAAACCTGAATTCCAATTTGAATTGAAATCTTAGGATTTTGAAAGGAAATAAGTTAAATTTAAATTGTTTTAAATTATTTTAAAAATAATTAAATGATTTGGATTTAAGTGAAGCTAAAATGTAAGTAAGCTTTAGAGTTTGAGTTTAAATCTAAAATAACATATTCAAGGTATATTACAGATCTTAAATTTAATGAATGTAAGTGAAATATGAAGATGAAATATAGGTGAAATTTTAAGTAGTTTTGAAACAGAGTATTTTAAAATACTCTAAATAAGTAAGGAATATTTTCTTAAAATTAAGTTAGAAACTAAGAATTTGGATTCATTTGAAATATTAAGTTAATGTAAATGGGTAGTTCATTAATTAATTAATTAATGATATGAATGATTAATTTGTAATCAATGGCTATAATTGAATGTAATAAGGAATAAGTAATTGATTATGGAAATAATTAGCAATAATTACATATTGAGAATAATTAGGGAAAAGTGATTTAATAATCACTTAAGGTATAAATTGAAATTGATTTATTTGATTGTTTTAAATTTCGAGAAATTAATTAATTAAAGAAATTAAAGATTTATTAATAATGGAATTAATTATTGATTAAGTAATTAATTAAAAGAGAAATCAAGATTTAATTAATGATCAAATGATAAATCACTTATTAAATAAATGGAGCAGATTGATTTAATTTGAGTTAAATCATTGGATTAATCACTCGATGATTGATGTAAAATGATTTGGAGAAGTAATTGATGAGAAATTACTGAAGGTAATCAATTGGATGAAGTTGTTGATAAAAGTAATTGCAGTATAATTACTTGAAGTTAATCGAGGGATTTATCGAGTATTGTTGAAGAGTAATTAATTCAGGGAAGTTGATTACTGTAATGAATTAAATCAGAAATGATTAATATTATGTGATTTGAAGATTAAGTTTTTTTTAAAATAATTAATTAATAAAATAATTAATTAAAGATCATTAATTATTATAATTAATGGTATAATTAGAATTGATTTATTTTGGCTAATAAATCAATAAGGTAATTGAATATAATAAAATCAATATAAATATAATTTATTTAGGGATTTACTCAAAAGATTTTTCTCTGTAAATAAATTAAAAGAAATTACTGGAATATAAGTAAAGTTAAATTAATCAAAGATGATTGATTTGGGATATTAAGTAACTGATGATTGATAAATTGATTAATGGATAAGTAGGCAAGATTTGATGAAGTAATTAATTTAATTTACTTTAAATTAATTAAAGAGGTAATAATTAATTTAATTCATTTTAAATTAATTATTGTATGATGATTTAATCCTTGCTTATATATGGATGATATTTACTTTTGAATGGTTTAATATCCCTGATATGAGATAATTGATGTTATATGATTAATGTTTGGTTGAAGTATGATAATTATCTATTACGATGATAATATGAATTATCTATTGCGATGATCTCGTTGATTATCTATTGTGATGTTGTGAATTATCTATCTGTGTTGATATAGATAATGTATTGAAATTGTTTTAAACCTTTAAAACAACTTGGCCTTAAAAGACACGGTTTGGATTTCGATGAGACCGGGATCGGGTTTCCGTATACCGGGATTCCAGGTCTGGAGACCCGAATACCACATCGATCCAAATAACGTTAGGTCGTGAAATTCAAATGGAGCAAGTGAAGACTCGAGGTATAAGAACTATATGTCAGTATAACTCTGTGGGTGATTCCGTAATGAGTTTGACGGTGATAGTACTTATAGATTCGAGATGGTGATTCAGAGTGCAAGGGTTATTGTCGTTAACTCTGAGGGTGATTCCAAAACGAGTGTAACGAGATAATGCCTTCGGTTTCGTTCGAACCCGGAACGAACTTGTATGGATCGAATGCTTTCAGAACATCGTCAGGCGGACGATGAGCATTCTAAGTGATGAATTCTATAAAGGTAATCGTGACCTCAAGCCTCATCAACCGGGAATGGCTAAAACAGGGGAGGTGCAGCAAAGCTTCGTGGGTAGCACCCACTTGAGAGTAGGATATACCCCTGTCTAGAGATTCCTTTTTATTCGGTAGTGGCAGTTGGTCTGCAGCCATCTGCGGGGTTATTCTATTTGGAACTGTTCAGTAAGGAACGGGTCTGGCTTTGTGTTGCAGGGGAGCGGGCGTACTCCTCGGTACGGTGATCTAGGCCACGTACTGTGACGGGCGGTACCCCAGTAGCCCAGCCATTGTATGGAATCCAATCTCCAATAAGCGCCGTACGTTTTGATTGTGCCCAACTATGTTGAAATGTGAGATGCAAGCATTTCAGCTATTTTCTATTTACTTGAAAACCCTAGACACTATTATAATATCACTGGATTTCTTATAAAAATGTTTGGTTAGCGTAAGGTAAAAACTTTTCCATATTTATTCGTGGGAAGTCTTACGTGATACCTTTGTTTTCAAATAATTTTAAAAGTTAAGCAACTTTAACCTGTTACTCATACCAGACCCATGTCTGACCCGAAGTTTATTTCTGTTTTTCATAAACTCTCGGGTACCCAAATTTTTACGGGTAGTCAAGGGATTCAGGTTAGCTTTGACGAGTTCTGGAGGAGCAAATGGAGCAGGAGGCTTCAGCGTATAGATATATATATTGGTTCCGCTGTGTTAGAGTTTATTCTGTATTTCCGCTGTGTTGTATTTCTGTGATGTGTGAGTTGTATTAACTAGACAGGTGTTTATAACTGTCTAGTATGTGTTGTATTATCTGTGTAACTCTGATGTATATGATACTATGTATTATATTATGTGATATATTATATTTTATTCATTCCGCTGTTGAGATTCTGTTGTTGTTTCTTCTTCTTTTCTTTCTTTTCTACTTTCTCACCTCTTTCTTTTCTTCAAAACGATACGTCTTCCTGGGCGTAAGGAAGTCGGGTCGTCACATTTCTCATATAAACCATTTTAACATTGTGATATCCTGGGAATTTGGCAATATCAATTTAATAATCTATATTAATAATTAAATTGATTTGTTGATTTTATTTTATAAATTGACAAGTTTATTCATTTTAAAAGGCTAATAATATTTTAATTGGCAATATGTATTAATATCTTTTCTAACAATTTAAAATTGGGAAGATTTATCTTTCTAAATCTAATATAAGTGTTTATATTTATAATGTATATATATAGGTATATATATTATAAATAGGGAGTCTTTAATTTAATAAAACTATGTTTTCAAATTTATAATATGTATGAATATATATATATTGTGTTTTGGAGTTATGTTATGAAATTCAATATAGTAATTATCTAAACTAATATTAAAATATTTCCCATTTAGAATATATATAAGTATATATATAATTGTTTATATTGAAATGGAAAGGTAATGATTCAAATTTAATAAAGTATTTTCAAACTTTAATATATATATAATTTGTAATTTGGAAATTTTAATTTAGCATAATACTTTTCAAAATGATATTTGAGATTTAAATTAAGAAGTTCATTGGTTTTAAGATTTTTTCATTTTTAAAATTCAAACATAAGTCAAAATAGGTTTGTGAAAATATATATAGAGTTAAACTCAATTTCTCAAGCATATAAAAATATGTTATAAATAATTTATCAAAACATAAGTTGTTTTAAATAATAGTTTTTCACATTTGTATATTTATTAAAATCTAGAAGCTTATTTATAAAAAGATAAATACATTTTTATATACATGTAAATATTTCTTAAATACATATAAATGACTTAAATAAATTAATTAAAAACAAGATTTACACTTGTAAGCATATAAAGGTAGTTTAGAGACATTTGTAAATTTAAATGTATAGGTGTAAGCAAATTAACTCTTAAGAAGGACAAATGTCAATATTCTTCTTAATAATTAAAATAAATAAATCAAAATTTAAAGAAGAAAGATTTTTACTATCAGCTGAACTATTCTTTTCTCTACTAAAAAACTAAATTCGAATCTAAATCAAATAAAAGTCTGGAAATCAAAATTTAAAGAAAAAGAAAAACTGGGAATCAAATGCAAAGAAGCAAAATAAAATCTGGAATTCAAATGCAAATCAAAAGAAAATGGAGGCAATTCAATAAGCAGCTTCAAATCTTCAATTGAATCTGAAGACATGCAATCAGAGGAATTAATCAAACAGCAAAGTTTCAAATTCAACTAAGCAAAAGAAAAAGCAAGTTTAAAACCAAACATCAGTCTGGAAAACAAGCCTGGAACAAATCTGTTCTCTGTTCAAAGTTTATGGTGAGTAAATATTATTTTAAAAACAGATTTATGTTTTGTTTATGTGATGATTTATTATCTGAATGTTGTAATGTATGCATGTTTGTATATTAGTGTTTGAAATGCCTGTATGCATGCCTGTACAGTTACATTTGAATGCCTGTAAAGTTTTCATAGTCTCTGTGTGATAATAGTTGGATTCATTTCATAATAAAATCAATAACTCGAAGTTGATTGTGAATTGGCTAATGATTTATAAATAGAAGTTGTTTGCAATCCAGTAATCTATCACCTAAAAATAATTACAGGTTTTAAAAGTGAATAATTGGCTCTGAAATTTTGAGTTTACAGTAAAATCCTAATTGGGTCAAAATTTTATCAATTCAATTTTAAGTTTGAATTGTATGGTTGGATTCGTGATGAAAAACCATGAATTTTAATAGCTATATCAAGATTTTTAGGTTAGTAATCAATGAGAAATTTCAAAATTTATGTTTTCGTCATTTCGACCAATCGGAGGTGAACGACGACGATCTGGGTGCCGTGGGTGAACTCGAAGGTGGAGGAGAAGATGGAGATCTCGGGAAAAATCACTCGAGAATTTATAGTT
Organism: Allium fistulosum; assembly: GCA_030737815.1. Taxonomy (NCBI): domain Eukaryota; kingdom Viridiplantae; phylum Streptophyta; class Magnoliopsida; order Asparagales; family Amaryllidaceae; genus Allium; species Allium fistulosum. The sequence goes on from CM060907.1 coordinate 862,414,356, forward strand.
AGGTGTGTTGATCGAAATTGATCAAGTTAGGGCTTCGTTCTTGTTTTTGGTCGACGAAGGTCATATGGTTTCGCGGCACCGATGGACAAACGGAGTTGATCGCATATGGTTCTGGAGGCTCGGGGCAGTGAGGCGGAGCTGGGGTTAAGACGGCGAGGAGTTTCGAAGCTTTGGTTGCCGTGGAGGATGGTTTTTCTGGTGATGGTGGTTTTGAACTGATGGGTTCGAAAGGTCGAAAACGATTCTCGTTCGAATCGAGAACATCTGGGTGGTCGTACGTGAAGACGAGGTTGATATTGACTTGCCGGAGACCAGAACGGAGATCATCAACGTCCAGCGTGTGTGTGCACGTACACGAGCTTGTTCGTGTGCATCTGGCAATTTGATTTTGGGGAAGAAAGCTTGTTCTCGGGGGTTCGTTCGGGAATTATCAGATTTTACTCGAAGGAAGTGGTAACGAGGATTCGTCTCGCGTTCGCTTCGAGTTTCCCACGAGATTTTCTCGGGTTGGTGGTGAGTTGGTTTAAGATAGTGGAACGGTAATTGTTTAAGATAAAGAAGTTTGATTTCTGAATTTTAAAAACTTAGTTAAACAAGTTTTTACTTGTAAAATAAATTGATTTCTAATAAATGTTTTAACAAATTTTAAATAAGTTTAAAATAGATAATTTCTAAAAGGATTAAAGATAGTTTTTCAAAATGATTTAGTATTAAAAGTTAATTCAATAACTTTGGAAAAGTTTTAAAGATTTAATGGTTTAAGTTAAAATGTGTTTAATGATTTATTGATTTCTAAATCTTATATTTTAATTTAAGTAAGGTTTAATGGTTAAGATTTAGTAATCAATTAAAATAAGAATTTTCTTAAGTATTTAGAATGTTGATTTAATTAAAGATAGTTAAATTTGAAAAGGAAATTTAGATAATTAAATTATTTTAATTATCAAGTGTTATTGGTAAATAATTAATTTAATTAAGATAATAGTTTCTTAATTAAGAACCTTTAATATAGTAAGTTAAGAATCATTTAATTAAATTTAAATGATTAAGTTAAATTAATAATTAATTAATTAATTAATGATTAATTAGAGATAATCATTTAATAATTAATTTAGTATAATTACTTGATGAAGTAATTAAGGAATAATTACTAAATGTAATTAAGTAAAGGTAGTTATTTAATAAAGTAATTAGAGGATAATTATTTTATGAAGGTGATTAAATAAGAAGTGATTAAGGTTAATTACCTAGTGTTATTAATTAAATAATTTATTTAATTGAAGGATTAAGGTTAATTAATAAAGTAATTAATTATTTGTTAAGGTAATTAATTAAAAAGTAATTAATTAATAAAAGTGATTAAGGGAAGTTAATTACTGGATTAGATTAATCAAAGGTGATTAATAAATTGTGGTTTAATTAAGGTTAATTACTCAATGTAATTAATAGAATAATTAAAGATATAATTATGGATCATTAGTTTATAATTAATGATGTAATTAAGAATTGATTAATTAAGATTAATTAATCAGTGATAACTAATTAATTGTAATTAATTAAGGATTAAAGTAATTGATTATAATTAATTAATTAATAAAGTAATTAAATGTTAATTACTGTATTTGGTTAAGGATAATTAATTTGTGAAATTAATTAAGATAATTACTTAAATGTAATTAAAGTATAATTAATCAAGGTGATTAATTAAAGTGGATAATTAGAGAAGATTAATTAATTAATTTGTAATTAATTAATGATTATATAAATAAGATTTATAATGAAGTAATTAATTTAATTTATTTTAAATTAATTAAGAGATGAAGTAATTAATTTAATTCACTTTAAATTAATTAAAGATAGTGATAGTTAATTTAATTCATTTTAAATTAATTATGTTATGATTAAGTAAATCATTTCTTATATAAGAATGGATGACATTGATTGTCTTGAATGGATGTAATCTCAGAAATGAGATAAGTAATGTTGTGTGGAATAAATGCTTGGTCGCATTATGATGGTAATATAGATTAACTATTGTGATGTTGATATGGATTACCTATTTGGTTATGAATCATCTGTTTAAATGATAATGTGATTATCAATTGTGATTTGTGAATTATCTATCTGAATGAATATAGATAAGTTAAATTGTTTAAACCTTTAAACAACTTGGCCTTAAAAGATACGTTTTGGATTTCGATGAGACCGGGATCGGGTTTCCGTATACCGGTATTCCAGGTCTGGAGACCCGAATACCACATCGATCCAAATTAACGATAGGTCGTGAATCTCAAGTGAAGATGAAGATTCAGAGTGCAAGGGTTATTGTCGTTAACTCTGAGGGTGATTCCAAAACGAGTGTAACGAGATAATGCCTTCGGTTTCGTTCGAACCCGGAACGAACTTGTATGGATTGAATGCTTTCAGCACATCGTCAGGCGGACGATGAGCATTCTAAGTGATATGTTCTGATTAAAGGTAATCGTAACCTCAAGCCTCATCAACCGGGAATGGCTAAAACAGGGGAGGTGCAGCAAGGCTTCGTGGGTAGCGCCCACTGAGAGCAAGATAGATCCCTGTCTAGAGGTCCCTTTCTATATTTCGGCTTAGTGGGTAGTTGGAACTGCAGCCAACTACGGGGTTGTCTTGTTCGGGATTATCCAGTAAGGGATGGTTCCGGCTTTGTGTTGCAGGGGAGCGGGCGTACTCCTCGGTACGGTGATCTAGGCCACGTACTGTGACGGGCGGTACCCCAGTAGCCCTGCCATTGTATGGAATCCAAACTCCAATAAGTGCCGTACGTATTAGTTGTGCCCAACTATGTTGGAATGTGAGATGTAAGCATTTCAGCTATTTCTGTATTTTACTTGAAAACCCTAGACCCTATTATAATATAACTGGATTTCCTATCAAATGATTTGGTTAGCGTAAGGTAAAAACTTTTCCACGTTTATGTGTGGGAAGTCTTACGTGATACCTTTGTTTTCAAAAGGTTTTGAAGTTAAACAATTTTAACCCGTTTACTCACACCAGACCCATGTCTGACCCAAGTGTTTATTTTCTGTTTTATTAAACCTTGGGTACTCAAATTTTACGAGTAGCCAAGGGATTCAGGTTAGTCTTGACGAATACTGGAGGAGCTGAGGAGCAGGAGGCTTCAGCGAGTAGATATATAGAGTTTCCGCTGTGTTTGTATTAGTCTGTATTGTACTGGTATATTTGTGTTGTATAATAGACAGAAGTTTATAACTGTCTATTCTGTGATGTATAAATTGTGTACTCTGATGTATATGATACTATGTAATATCTTATGTGATAATATATTTCTCGTTCCGCTGTGAGATTTCTGATGTATTGTTGTTCTCTCTTCTTTTCTTTTCTTCTTCTATCCCTTTCTTTCTTCATAACGATGCGTCTTTCTGGGCAAAGAAAGTCGGGTCGTTACATTTGGTATCAGAGCGGTAGGTTGAGTGAATACCTAGGCTCTGGAGTGGTGTCTATCTTGAGAGCGCGTATTTGTAATTTTTATATAACTATATATATATTTATTCTACCTATTTATTGGGTTACCTGTTCGGGTTTTCCAATATGAGTTATAAAGGTAGATAAGATGGTAGTGTGTGTAACACAATTACCAATAGTTAGAGTCTGAGTGTTGAGTTTGGAAGTGTATTTGTCGAGACTGTAGACCTAATATCGTCTCGAGTGAGCTTTGTTGTGGTGTAAGGATTTCATCGATCTCTGAAGGAAACCTGTTAAGGTTTGGAGTTTATCTTTGAAATTGGATGAGCAAAAGCGAATGATGATATCTTGGTAACTTCTGGAAGAAGTAGCTGTGTGGTGAGACGCAGTGACTATGGATGTTTCCGAAGATGTTTCTTTTGGAGCAAGTTTTAGGAAGTATATCTGCTTCGGTGTTGTGGCTGGGTCCAGCAGGGTGTTTATGTTTGATTTGAGGTCCGAGTTTCTCGAAGAGTTTTGGATTAGGAAGTCTTTGGCGTCAGTGTCAGCGGTGCAACTCGGAAGTGTTCTGTGTTGGCAGGAAGTTTTCTAGCTGAGAAGTTTTTCTAGAGGAGGAATCCAAAAGCAGCAGAGTGGATCCATTTCTTCGATGAATTGGATAGTTAAGTATGAGCTGTTCTAATTTATGAAGAGAGAACAGTATCTGTGGAAGTTAGGTCGAGTTGATCGCAAAAGAGACTTGCGATTGTTCGAGTGTTCTCATGGGTTATTGGAGATTGAGATTCCGTATCAACTTGATTAGTGGAGTTACCGGAAGTTCAGCTTAGTAGAAGGATGTCTTCTAGAGAAGAATTTAGTGAAGCAGCTTAGGATTCTTTGGAGAGGGATTGATCAGTCCTAATTTTCTGGAGGGAATTCTTCTGGGATGTTTTGACCAAGTGGAATGGTTCACTAAGAATTTATGGTATGGTGAACTGTGGATGATCAAGTTTGTGCTCGAGTTTCTTCGACAGCATTCTCATCTATTCCAGATCAGAGTTGTGCAGCGGAAGCAAGATAGAAGCTATTCTAGAGTGGAAGCAACCAGAAGTTGTAATTTTCTTGGAGTAAAGGATTTCTATAGGAAATTCAAGTGTATCTCTAAGTGTGAAGGAATTTTCAGGATTTGGAGGTAAGGTTGTCAAGTGCAACTGTTTGGCTATTTCAGATAAGAGAAGTAGTTCGAAGTGCTCTAATGATTGTGGAGTAGAGTTGTGTTCTGGATTTTGGCGTATTTTTGGAAACCATTTTGTTGAGTAGGATCCGGAAATTGGTTTGATATTAGTCTAGTCTATTTCAAGAAGCATCAGCAAGGGTTAAGCTGATCAGGAAGGATGAAGTGACTCAGGATCGTTAGGAGAGTTATGCAGTTAAGAATTGATGGAATTTGGAATTTGAAGTTGAAATTTGGATATTGTTTAAGTTTTCTCCGATCAAAGGAGATATAAGATTTGGTAAGACTGGAGAGCTAGCTCCGGAAGTATTATGAGATTTTTCTGTGTTCTCAAAAGGATTAGTTCTTTGATCTACAGGATTGAGTTGCCAGTTCGGATAACTGGAATTCATTGTATTTCACGTATCTCTGAGAGGATACGTGTATGATTCATCTGGTTGTGGGATCAGCAGTTCAGATGGTTATGGAAGTTGGGTTGTTCTTGAGTTTAGTCTGATATCCTGTTTAGTTCTGTAGATCTAGATGAGTAGAAGCTTTATAGCTTAGTAGTTTTGATTGTTTGTAGAGCGAGTATCCCGGTATATATATACACTTGGGGAAACTCGAGGAAATTCTATCCAGAATTTGTCTGGATAGTTAAATTTGTTTGATTAAATTGTTTGCTATGATTGTTAGAATATGATTGATATGTATGGTTGCTGTTTGAAATTAAAATTGAAATTTTGCTGGGTTATTAAATTATCTTTGCTTTTAAATTTCGGGGACGAAATTATTTTAAGGGGGGAGGAATGTGATATCCCGGGAATTTGGCAATATCAATTTAATAATCTATATTAATAATTAAATTGATTTGTTGATTTTATTTTATAAATTGACAAGTTTATTCATTTTAAAAGGCTAATAATATTTTAATTGGCAATATGTATTAATATCTTTTCTAACAATTTAAAATTGGGAAGATTTATCTTTCTAAATCTAATATAAGTGTTTATATTTATAATGTATATATATAGGTATATATATTATAAATAGGGAGTCTTTAATTTAATAAAACTATGTTTTCAAATTTATAATATGTATGAATATATATATATTGTGTTTTGGAGTTATGTTATGAAATTCAATATAGTAATTATCTAAACTAATATTAAAATATTTCCCATTTAGAATATATATAAGTATATATATAATTGTTTATATTGAAATGGAAAGGTAATGATTCAAATTTAATAAAGTATTTTCAAACTTTAATATATATATAATTTGTAATTTGGAAATTTTAATTTAGCATAATACTTTTCAAAATGATATTTGAGATTTAAATTAAGAAGTTCATTGGTTTTAAGATTTTTTCATTTTTAAAATTCAAACATAAGTCAAAATAGGTTTGTGAAAATATATATAGAGTTAAACTCAATTTCTCAAGCATATAAAAATATGTTATAAATAATTTATCAAAACATAAGTTGTTTTAAATAATAGTTTTTCACATTTGTATATTTATTAAAATCTAGAAGCTTATTTATAAAAAGATAAATACATTTTTATATACATGTAAATATTTCTTAAATACATATAAATGACTTAAATAAATTAATTAAAAACAAGATTTACACTTGTAAGCATATAAAGGTAGTTTAGAGACATTTGTAAATTTAAATGTATAGGTGTAAGCAAATTAACTCTTAAGAAGGACAAATGTCAATATTCTTCTTAATAATTAAAATAAATAAATCAAAATTTAAAGAAGAAAGATTTTTACTATCAGCTGAACTATTCTTTTCTCTACTAAAAAACTAAATTCGAATCTAAATCAAATAAAAGTCTGGAAATCAAAATTTAAAGAAAAAGAAAAACTGGGAATCAAATGCAAAGAAGCAAAATAAAATCTGGAATTCAAATGCAAATCAAAAGAAAATGGAGGCAATTCAATAAGCAGCTTCAAATCTTCAATTGAATCTGAAGACATGCAATCAGAGGAATTAATCAAACAGCAAAGTTTCAAATTCAACTAAGCAAAAGAAAAAGCAAGTTTAAAACCAAACATCAGTCTGGAAAACAAGCCTGGAACAAATCTGTTCTCTGTTCAAAGTTTATGGTGAGTAAATATTATTTTAAAAACAGATTTATGTTTTGTTTATGTGATGATTTATTATCTGAATGTTGTAATGTATGCATGTTTGTATATTAGTGTTTGAAATGCCTGTATGCATGCCTGTACAGTTACATTTGAATGCCTGTAAAGTTTTCATAGTCTCTGTGTGATAATAGTTGGATTCATTTCATAATAAAATCAATAACTCGAAGTTGATTGTGAATTGGCTAATGATTTATAAATAGAAGTTGTTTGCAATCCAGTAATCTATCACCTAAAAATAATTACAGGTTTTAAAAGTGAATAATTGGCTCTGAAATTTTGAGTTTACAGTAAAATCCTAATTGGGTCAAAATTTTATCAATTCAATTTTAAGTTTGAATTGTATGGTTGGATTCGTGATGAAAAACCATGAATTTTAATAGCTATATCAAGATTTTTAGGTTAGTAATCAATGAGAAATTTCAAAATTTATGTTTTCGTCATTTCGACCAATCGGAGGTGAACGACGACGATCTGGGTGCCGTGGGTGAACTCGAAGGTGGAGGGGAAGATGGAGATCTCGGGAAAAATCACTCGAGAATTTATAGTTAGGTGTGTTGATCGAAATTGATCAAGTTAGGGCTTCGTTCTTGTTTTTGGTCGACGAAGGTCATATGGTTTCGCGGCACCGATGGACAAACGGAGTTGATCGCATATGGTTCTGGAGGCTCGGGGCAGTGAGGCGGAGCTGGGGTTAAGACGGCGAGGAGTTTCGAAGCTTTGGTTGCCGTGGAGGATGGTTTTTCTGGTGATGGTGGTTTTGAACTGATGGGTTCGAAAGGTCGAAAACGATTCTCGTTCGAATCGAGAACATCTGGGTGGTCGTACGTGAAGACGAGGTTGATATTGACTTGCCGGAGACCAGAACGGAGATCATCAACGTCCAGCGTGTGTGTGCACGTACACGAGCTTGTTCGTGTGCATCTGGCAATTTGATTTTGGGGAAGAAAGCTTGTTCTCGGGGGTTCGTTCGGGAATTATCAGATTTTACTCGAAGGAAGTGGTAACGAGGATTCGTCTCGCGTTCGCTTCGAGTTTCCCACGAGATTTTCTCGGGTTGGTGGTGAGTTGGTTTAAGATAGTGGAACGGTAATTGTTTAAGATAAAGAAGTTTGATTTCTGAATTTTAAAAACTTAGTTAAACAAGTTTTTACTTGTAAAATAAATTGATTTCTAATAAATGTTTTAACAAATTTTAAATAAGTTTAAAATAGATAATTTCTAAAAGGATTAAAGATAGTTTTTCAAAATGATTTAGTATTAAAAGTTAATTCAATAACTTTGGAAAAGTTTTAAAGATTTAATGGTTTAAGTTAAAATGTGTTTAATGATTTATTGATTTCTAAATCTTATATTTTAATTTAAGTAAGGTTTAATGGTTAAGATTTAGTAATCAATTAAAATAAGAATTTTCTTAAGTATTTAGAATGTTGATTTAATTAAAGATAGTTAAATTTGAAAAGGAAATTTAGATAATTAAATTATTTTAATTATCAAGTGTTATTGGTAAATAATTAATTTAATTAAGATAATAGTTTCTTAATTAAGAACCTTTAATATAGTAAGTTAAGAATCATTTAATTAAATTTAAATGATTAAGTTAAATTAATAATTAATTAATTAATTAATGATTAATTAGAGATAATCATTTAATAATTAATTTAGTATAATTACTTGATGAAGTAATTAAGGAATAATTACTAAATGTAATTAAGTAAAGGTAGTTATTTAATAAAGTAATTAGAGGATAATTATTTTATGAAGGTGATTAAATAAGAAGTGATTAAGGTTAATTACCTAGTGTTATTAATTAAATAATTTATTTAATTGAAGGATTAAGGTTAATTAATAAAGTAATTAATTATTTGTTAAGGTAATTAATTAAAAAGTAATTAATTAATAAAAGTGATTAAGGGAAGTTAATTACTGGATTAGATTAATCAAAGGTGATTAATAAATTGTGGTTTAATTAAGGTTAATTACTTAATGTAATTAATAGAATAATTAAAGATATAATTATGGATCATTAGTTTATAATTAATGATGTAATTAAGAATTGATTAATTAAGATTAATTAATCAGTGATAACTAATTAATTGTAATTAATTAAGGATTAAAGTAATTGATTATAATTAATTAATTAATAAAGTAATTAAATGTTAATTACTGTATTTGGTTAAGGATAATTAATTTGTGAAATTAATTAAGATAATTACTTAAATGTAATTAAAGTATAATTAATCAAGGTGATTAATTAAAGTGGATAATTAGAGAAGATTAATTAATTAATTTGTAATTAATTAATGATTATATAAATAAGATTTATAATGAAGTAATTAATTTAATTTATTTTAAATTAATTAAGAGATGAAGTAATTAATTTAATTCACTTTAAATTAATTAAAGATAGTGATAGTTAATTTAATTCATTTTAAATTAATTATGTTATGATTAAGTAAATCATTTCTTATATAAGAATGGATGACATTGATTGTCTTGAATGGATGTAATCTCAGAAATGAGATAAGTAATGTTGTGTGGAATAAATGCTTGGTCGCATTATGATGGTAATATAGATTAACTATTGTGATGTTGATATGGATTACCTATTTGGTTATGAATCATCTGTTTAAATGATAATGTGATTATCAATTGTGATTTGTGAATTATTTATCTGAATGAATATAGATAAGTTAAATTGTTTAAACCTTTAAACAACTTGGCCTTAAAAGATACGTTTTGGATTTCGATGAGACCGGGATCGGGTTTCCGTATACCGGTATTCCAGGTCTGGAGACCCGAATACCACATCGATCCAAATTAACGATAGGTCGTGAATCTCAAGTGAAGATGAAGATTCAGAGTGCAAGGGTTATTGTCGTTAACTCTGAGGGTGATTCCAAAACGAGTGTAACGAGATAATGCCTTCGGTTTCGTTCGAACCCGGAACGAACTTGTATGGATTGAATGCTTTCAGCACATCGTCAGGCGGACGATGAGCATTCTAAGTGATATGTTCTGATTAAAGGTAATCGTAACCTCAAGCCTCATCAACCGGGAATGGCTAAAACAGGGGAGGTGCAGCAAGGCTTCGTGGGTAGCGCCCACTGAGAGCAAGATAGATCCCTGTCTAGAGGTCCCTTTCTATATTTCGGCTTAGTGGGTAGTTGGAACTGCAGCCAACTACGGGGTTGTCTTGTTCGGGATTATCCAGTAAGGGATGGTTCCGGCTTTGTGTTGCAGGGGAGCGGGCGTACTCCTCGGTACGGTGATCTAGGCCACGTACTGTGACGGGCGGTACCCCAGTAGCCCTGCCATTGTATGGAATCCAAACTCCAATAAGTGCCGTACGTATTAGTTGTGCCCAACTATGTTGGAATGTGAGATGTAAGCATTTCAGCTATTTCTGTATTTTACTTGAAAACCCTAGACCCTATTATAATATAACTGGATTTCCTATCAAATGATTTGGTTAGCGTAAGGTAAAAACTTTTCCACGTTTATGTGTGGGAAGTCTTACGTGATACCTTTGTTTTCAAAAGGTTTTGAAGTTAAACAATTTTAACCCGTTTACTCACACCAGACCCATGTCTGACCCAAGTGTTTATTTTCTGTTTTATTAAACCTTGGGTACTCAATTTTTACGAGTAGCCAAGGGATTCAGGTTAGTCTTGACGAATACTGGAGGAGCTGAGGAGCAGGAGGCTTCAGCGAGTAGATATATAGAGTTTCCGCTGTGTTTGTATTAGTCTGTATTGTACTGGTATATTTGTGTTGTATAATAGACAGAAGTTTATAACTGTCTATTCTGTGATGTATAAATTGTGTACTCTGATGTATATGATACTATGTAATATCTTATGTGATAATATATTTCTCGTTCCGCTGTGAGATTTCTGATGTATTGTTGTTCTCTCTTCTTTTCTTTTCTTCTTCTATCCCTTTCTTTCTTCATAACGATGCGTCTTTCTGGGCAAAGAAAGTCGGGTCGTTACAAACATATTAATAATTTTTAATACATTAACTACCTTTAATATATAAACTATTTTAATCTATAACCTATTTTTAAATTATAAACTTTTTTAATATATATTATTTTAAATTTATAAATAGCTTTTAATATATATTTTAATATATAACTTATTTTAATATATAACTTATTTTAATATATATACTATTTCTAATATATAAACTATTTTAATCTATAACCTACTTTTCAAATATAAACTATTTTTAATGTATAACTATTCCAATATATATAAACTACTTTCTTCAAACTGTGTAAAGTTGGAACTATTATGATTTAGATTTAATTAATTTAAATGCGAATATTTTGATATGATGGTTTAACCTATTTTGTGGTTATGATTGTGAAAATGAATATGATTTAAAGTGAATAATGATTTTGAAGTAAATATGATTTCGAAAGTGATATGATTTTGAGATGAATATGATTTCGAAAGTGATATGATTTTGAACTGAATATGATATTTTGATATCAATTATGAATCAGTTTTGGAAATGTAAAAGAACCAACCAGTGTGAAATAAGCGTTTGGTTGTTAAAGTGACCGGGATCAGATATTGTCATATTCTCTACCAATATCGAAAACCACTTTAACAACTGTGCATGTGGTGGAGAATCCAGAATGAAGTAGGATGGTTTGGCAAATGCGACTAGAATGAAGTAAAAGAACGATGATGGATAGCCTTGACTTTCGGGTCATAATTAAATGACTAAAATATGAGCTATAACGAGCCAAATAGGGTCGCTCCCCCTACCGGGCACATTTCTTCGATACCATATTTATTACTTTGTGATTGATTTGGTGGCCACCCTTTGATTTGATTTTGGGATTGTGTCCCAAGATGGGCGGTAGTTGTTGTTATGCGTTACCACCGGTCCGGGAGTGCAAAACGGTAGTATCCTACTCTGGGCATTACCTCACGTGCCTTGTCATATTTATCCTGATCGCGTCCAGTACGAGTTTGGTTTGTGTCGTACCTATGGAGTTCTCCCTGATAGCCTACCAGTTTACGATGGAGTTTACAATACTGTATAGACTATGGCATTTATATAAAATATGTTAAGGGCTTTATGGGTAACACCTTAATGCTATTTTAATATTTTACTTTACTATAGACATATTATAATAGCGTATTGTACTATGTATGTAGATAGTTTAACGGATCCTTACAAGATGGAATCCCGAACATTTCTTAAGTAATTGCACGCACGTTAGACACTGGATAGAAGATGGAATCCCCCGAACATTTCTTAAGTATTTGCACGCACGTTAGACATTGGATAGGAGATGCAAACCCCGTAAACATCTCTGAAGCCGTTACACTCATATTTACTTATTTTGATTTAACTTACATAAGATCCTATAGTTCTGACTCTAGTGTTTTATCTTTTCATTACGCTCGGGTCAGCCTGAGCATTTCGGTATTGAAGACTATCTTTCTGGAGGACGAAGACGAAGATTTAGTATATTATTACTATTTATTATATTTATTCCACTGCATCATGTTGTTCTGTTGCATTATTTATTTATTTCTATTGTATGTATAACTCTGATTTGTATTGTAAAAGTGTAATCAAATGTTATTTGTAAAACAGCTTCATGAACTGTTTTTTTTATTATTACATTTTGTCATTCCACTGTGAGATTCTATGTTTTGTTTTTACTTCTTTTCTATTATCTTCTTATTTACCCCGTTCATAATCCTCCCTTTTGAATGGTTTGAGTTGACATATGTGGTTTATTGTTGATTTAACAGTCCAAAAAGGCGGGTCGTTACAGTTAGTATCGGAGCTTTGGCTTAGCGATAACCTTAGTTTTATAGGGTTTGACTCGTTAGAGATAGGGTAGTAATACTCTAGAATGAGTTTGTCTGAGTGTATATATATGAGAGAGCGTACTTTTTAGTTTTATATAAAATGTTTTTATACCGTGTTAATTTTTTTTGTTTAGTATCTATAAATTCTGGTATGTACATAGGACGCTATGGCATCGATAGGGATTTCTAAATACTTAGTAGGGCAGACCGACACAATATTGTTTTCAAAAATCGGTAAATGAAATAATTTTACCTAGTATTATATTTTTTTATATAAAAGAATAATTTTTATAAACATCGTATGTGATATGTTTGCTTGTTAGGAAGTGAAATTTTATAAATATTGGTCGCAAAATAGGATTTATAAATAAAATTAATTCAATTGGAAATTTGAGAACTTAAGTTTCGGTGTTTTGAAATTTGTTTTCAAAAGATTTTGGAATATAATATTAGTTTTATTTGGAAGTATTTTCAGATAAATATTCTCAATGTGATTTGAAAGAAATGTTTTAAAGGAATTTTGGAAAGGAAATAAGTTCTGTACTCCCCTCTTTTTTCACTGGAAAATAATTTCGGTGATGACGGCCGCATCATCGACATTCATTTTTGAGTTTCAAAGTAGGAAGGCCACTGTAGTAGCTTTACTTCACATTTGTTTTGATAAACAAATCTTAATTTTAATTTCTAAATATGATTGGATATATAAAAGCTATGAGTGTGTTTGTGTGTGTGTGTGTGTGTATTATTTCAAAATGATTTGAAATGCACCCGGCGTTTAGTTCTTAAGTTTCTATAAATTAGGGATTTCAATTATTATAATGAAATGAAATCTTAACTATTTTAATAATTAGGAACTTCTAAAATGAAAAATAAGAAATTAGATGCTAAGTGATTAATGAAATTTATAAGAAATTGGAAATTTGTAACTTGTAAATCAAAAGATATGAAAATTTAGAACATATAATTATTGAATATTTTGTTAACTAAAATGAATAAGATAAACTTGTGTAACATTCAATTACATTCTAAAAACATATATGTAACTTACCTGAAATGTTTAAAGTTGAAATGTCAATATGGATATGTAATAGAATCTTATACAAGCAAAATCTTAATAATAAAAATGCTTCAAAATGAACAAATGTTTATAAATCAAAATTAAGGTGTACATGATATGTTATAAACATGAGTTAATGTTTTGAAATGCCTAACAAATTAAATTGAATAGATAAATGTGAATACTATTTAAGTAGATAATTTTAAACTTAAAAAGATGTTGAAATAATTCATTAATAGATTTAATATTTATATTTTCATAAGTAGATGTAACATTAACTGATACTGTCTGAGAAGAAATAAATGTAATTTAAAAAGTTAAGAAGCTTAAGTTGAAATGATCCATGAATGATATTAATATTAAACTGAAATCAAGGTGTATAAACAATAAATGTTACATAAACTGCAATGGAATGTATGTAATACTTCAATAATGAATTCATTGATGATTTTAAATAGTGAATGGAAATTTTATGTGTAACAACCCGAGTTTTTCTAACACGAAAAACCGGACTATTTGGGTAAAAGAAGAAGAGGTAGAAGAAGAAGAATAGAAAAACAACATCAGAATCTAACCATCGCAGCGGAATAAAATATAATATATATATCAACAGATCTTTACACAAATCAAAACTATATCTGTTTATACAATACATTATCAGAGTACATCAACATCCATAACATACAACTGAATACACAGCGGAAAGATAATAGCAAGTACGAGAGTACGTATCGTCATCCAGCTCGTCTCCTGAGCTCCACAGCATCATATCCTGAACCTGTTTATCTCGGTCTGACCCGAGCATCATATAAAACAATACCCGAGTCAGTCTGGAAAACCAGCGTGAGAAAATCACACTCAAATTGATTATTAAAGTTTCAAAATCCTTTGAAAACAAAAGCATCTCGTAAGACCACGCCACAAATAAACATGTCGGGTTTTTACCTTACGATAGCTAAAACACTTTATATTAAAATCCTCTGATATTATAATAGTGTCTACAGAAAGTAAAATATAATCTAGCTGAAATGCTTGCATCTCACATTTCAACAATAGTTGGGCACAATCAAAACCGTACAAGGCACGTAGGGAGAATGGATTTCCAACGAATGACTAGGCACTGGGGTACCACCTATCACAGTACGTGGCCTAGATCACAGTACCGAGGAGTACGCCCGCTCCCCTGCAACACAAGGCCGGAACCATCCCTTACTGGATGATCCCGAATAAAATCACCCCACGGTTGGGATCAGCAACCGCACCACTAAGCCGAAATAAAAAGGGACATCTAGACAGGGATGACCTTACCCTCCAGTGGGAGCTACCCACGAAGCCTTGCTGCATAACCCCTGATTTTCAGTCATTCCCGGTTGATGAGGTTCGAGGCTAAACGATACCTTTTCAGAACATATCCCTTAGAATGCCCATCGTCCGCTGACGATGTTTCGCAAGCATTCGTCCATACAAGTCCGTCCCGGGTTCGAACGGAACCGAAGGCACTACTCCTACTACATCCATTTTGGAAATATCCTCAGGATTAGTAGCGACTAGCCCTTGCACTTCACAGCTCCATCTTCGACTCTGAACACGTTACACGAAACGTACAAACCGAATCGAAGTGGTATTCGAGTCTCCAGACCTAGAATCCCGGTATACGGAAACTCGATCCCGGTCTCTTCGAAACGATCAGCGCATTGGCCAATATTGATAGTCGGTTATTTAACTATCAATTAACATCCACAAGCAACCATCACACAATAAATAATTTCCCACATTATTTATTTGCCCAAATATCTTTCCAAGATATATTTCCAAATTTTCAAACTCCTTTTGAAAACAATTTCAAACAATTTCCGCTTACGGAATACATTTCCAAATATTTATTTCTCTGAAACACCAAGTACAAAACACTTTTAGATTTTAAAATAATTTAAAAACACTCTATTTTAAAATATATTTTATAACATTGAAATCAAACTACTTTAATACTTTATTAAAAATATATACTTTAAAATAAACCACTTTATAAATATAAACTAAATTTCTCCTTTAAAACAGAATAGCAAATCACTTTTATATAATTATTACAATAATAGATTTTTAAAATATACCTACTTTGAAAATTAACATTTAGAAATAATTAATTTTCTAAAACATGCTTTTTAAAACATACTTAAAACTTTTAACTTATATTTAAAATTGCTTTGAAAACGTACTTGGCTATCCAGAGAAATACACTTTTCATTTCCATCTTAAAAATAAATCAATATTTATTTTTAAACCAAACCATATCTTTTTATAAATTCCCACCTTGAATTTATATTCAAATACCCACTGATATTTTATTTTACTTTATAAACCCAGTTTATATTTCCAAAATCTCACTTCTCTTTTAAAATTCCAATTTTAAACAACTAAATCAATTTCCAATTGATTTTCCAATTTACTTTACTTTACTTTGAAATAAATTTCCTTTACTACTTCATTTATTTCAAAATACATTAACTTTTAGATTTATTCCTTTATTTGAGTTAAAACCCTTTTTAACTGAAAATACCAATTTTAAACTTCCAAAATTCCTTCTTTAGCCTTTAATTAAATTTAATCCTTACATTCAAAATAAATCCTTTATTCTTTAAATTTAATATCACTTTAGTTTAAAGTTAATATTTCCCTTGTTATTTCGAAATTCCCTTATTCCAATTCACTTGAATTATTTACTTAAATTTTACTCTTTTATTTCTTTCAAAATCCAATTCAATATATTTTGATAACTCCTTTTATTGAAATATTCAATCCAATCATATCATCCAATATTTCAATCATCAATAAAATCATCACAGGATATCAATATTCATAGAACAGAATATCAAATAATCTAAATAATTTTGAGGAATCCAGTTGGATCCCTCCAACCTGTTTCCCTGCATCCACAAACGTTAGCACAATACCAATTCCACTTCAAAGTGGAATATCGCGGTATATGGGATTTGTATAAATCATCCGCTATTATGCGGCGCATAGGGTCTCATCCGCTATATAAATGCGGGAATATCAACAACTCAAATATATACATATGCCAATATGTATATATTGCTATATACTACTATATATAGTATAGCACATCAATCAATGCAATCATCCAATCAATTATTTAAATTTAGCCATTTAAATTTAAATCTAACTGAGTGAGATTAACTCACCTTTTGCTATTATTTGCAATCCATTCCAGACCATCTCGTTTCTTTCCCGATTTTGACCTTGTATAAATATTTGTACGGTTAATTAATATTTGAATTAATCGAAAAATTAATTACTACTTATTTATTGAATTTAATTTAATTTAAACTATTCCCTTTTTAACATTTACTTCCAAAAATTTAACTTTATAAATTCTTCCTTGTATATATATTAAAACAAGTATGTATATGAATATATATTATTATTATTATTATCTATTTTAAATCAAACTGAGATAAAATTCTCCTAACATATGTACATATATATGACATTCAAGTTAAGTTAAATTGGAAAATTTAAAAACAAAATACCTCTGACAAAATCGAACGAACCCAGCCCTTCACATCTTCGCGACATCAAGACCACCGTTCCCACTGCGCACGTGCACCCAGTTCCCAACCTCAACACGCCAACTGACCTCGTCGAGCTCCTCTCTGATGCATCCACTATCGAGGCCAAACCCTAACACCAACGAACAACTGCGACCTCGCCCTGGTCGATCTTGCGAATGTCACCATTACGACATAGCTTCGCGATTCCAGTCGTGATCTCGCTTCGATGCCCCGATCTCCATCACGCGTTGACTTCACTTCGTCATACCCTCACCACGCATCAAAACCCTAAATCAATTTCGCGGCCACCAATCCCAGTGCACGCGACTTCGTGCTCAAGCCCTAACGAGCAGACAGAGGAATGAAGTCACCAAAAGTCGAAGCTCCCCTCCTCCAAGCGTAGCGTAGCCACGAGCATCGCCTTCACGCGACTGCGATCGGCCCCCCACGATCTTTCTTTTGCTCGTCGCCGAGCACGAGTCACCCACGACAGCGATGTCGCGCTGCCCCCTTTCGATTTCGCTCTGAAATGTTTTCGAGAATAAGACCCTTCTTTTTTTTTCGTTTGTATCGAGAACGAATCTGAGGAGAGGAGTAGGATGTGTTCGATTTGAAAAATGAAGAGGCTTGGCTTTAATTCATCACTGTCGATTTTGAAGAATGAGGCTTCGGCTATATTTTTTTCTCTCATCTAGAGGAAGATAAGGATGGAACGAATTTTAACTCTGATTTTCTTGAGAGAGGACGCGTGTTATTCCAGGGAGAACACGTGTTATGAACTGCCTTGCGTGTCTGCATAGGCTTGCTATAGGTGTTGAGAAATGAAAGCAAAAAGCACTGATGGGAGATATATTGACCAGTTATAATATTAAATTTCCGATTTAATTTCAGCGCGTTTACATTCCGTACGATCACACGACAACTCCAAATACTACGAAAATTTGAAATCCGGTAATAATACAATATTACGGATCCAATGGAACTGGTTTCGTCGCATTCCGAGACTGTGCCTCGGACGGCTATTTTTAAATTCAATTTCAACGATATATTTTTAAAACTGAACAAAACTCTTTTAAAATTCCATTTTAAAAGTTCTATCATCTTCAGTATTAACAATATAAATTTTCTGAACCTTTGAACTATTTTTAACAGGCTTAAAATCAAGATTCAATATTTTACCCAATCCCGATAATTAAATTTAATAATTTATTATCCAAATAAATACTGTATATTTGAAATTAAAGTTAAAATTTAACCTTCGGATAATTAAAATAAATTAAATATTCACATTTCAAATATACAAAAATTCCGGGTCGTCACATTCCTCCCCCCTTAAAAGAATTTCGTCCCCGAAATTACCAGTTAAGAGAAATGATTCGATACCCGTTCTTTTTCCCAATCCAAATAGTTTTAACAACTTTCCATAACAATCTTTTATTAATGATACACTAATCATCTTTTAACTTCCCAAACTTATTCATAAGTTCAACCCATACCACCTACTTATCCATTCAAATTTAAATTTGAATTCAAATTTAACTTATCAAAATTTCTCAAAATTTTTCTAACTCCCTAAATTTCCGAAAAATTTCGCCAGCGTCTCCTTTGCACGGCTAGCTCGGTACTACTACAAAATGGCTCTACGGCCTCCCAATCTCAAAAAGAAAACAAAAAGCCAAGTGGCTGGATCCAAAACCCAATCAAATTTCATATAGAAATTCAAATACATACCTTTTTGTCGGGCCATTAGATTTTATCTTCTAAATCAAAAATCCCAATTTATCCATTGCTTTTATACACCTGTATATCCTACTAAGCAATAATATTCAATCACAATTCCAAAGTCATTTTATACTTTTCTTTACAAATTTTCAATATTTGTTTTACTTAAGCCCGTACGATGCACATATATCATCCGTACGCAATATCACATTCGATCACTCAATCGATCACACAATTCCACTTCCGAACTAGTATTGTCCACCCGACTTCCTAGTGCGGACTCAGATCTGGTTTCTTGATTAGAAACCGTCATTCTCCTTGCATAGCCACAAACTATGATAGAGAATATCCAGAATCAATCAACAATCCATATCCAGGTTCGCCGTTGAAAATCGAGTGAAAAATCCTGATTCGGATCGATAAAACTATCTCGAAATTCTGTGTTCGAATCCGGATCAAATAGCTATGCGAATAAATAATATACGTACACCTTACGTAATTAGCCCAATTGATTACCAATTATATCAATTTTCTTTTATTCACATTCCTTTTGATTGTTATCCCCTTATTCACAACTATCCCATTTCAAAACTTCAGTTTTAGTCTTCATTCAACTATTCACTTAGTATATATATTTTTCCATTCCAAAATTACTAAGTATATTTCCAATACCAATTTTCTTAAGAATTTCATTCTTCAATTTTTAAGTTCAATATAAATTTTCTTATATTTATCTACTTCTTCACCACTGAAGTGTATATATTCAAATCGAATTCCAATTTCATATGAATTTCGATTTACTTCAATTTACCACTTCATTTCAAATATAAATACTTATTCCATTTGATTTCAATTTGGCTTTCACCCGAATATTTAATTAGTTGCACTTACTAATTAATTTAAATTTCAATTAACAGTTTATTCGCAAACTTCACTTCTTTAGTTCCCTCAATTTCACTTATCCTTACATTTACATTTGAATTAGATTCCAATATCTAGTTCCAATTTCATTTGCTAACCAATTTAGATTATTTATCGTTAATGAAAAATTTCAAAAATTTCAAAAAAAAAAAAAAAAAATTCTAACTCCCAAAATTTACGGAAAATTTTGGCAGAGTCTCCCTTGTACGGAGGGACTTCTGCGATATCGCAGGATGCACAAATATGTATATATACATCGGCCTCAGGCCGGAAATCACAATATATCAATATAAACAGTTCATATTTCCTATTTTGAATTCTTTTGCGTAAGCGTACCTCATTTTTAGCATTTTAAAGCAAGCGGCTTATTATTTAGCAATTAGTGCAACCCAAAATCAGCTATACGGCTTCCCCGAACCTGTACTTACTTAATTTAAAGATGTAAGTGCAAAAATCATGCAACTTAACAACATTTTTCATATTTAACTAGCAACATAAGCGTTTTAATAAGCAATGCAAGTTAAACAACACTTATAAGCAATTTATAGGGTTCCACCCTTAATTTAAATTGTTTACAACTCAATTCTCACATTCGATTCATTTTAGCAAAACAACCTCATATTTAATTCAGTTGATCTCAAAATCAATCTATTTAACTTCTATCAACTTATAGAATTTTAACTTCCTTGTTTACGTCAAACGACGCTTTATTTAATGCAGCCTCGTCCATATCCATATGAATAAATGATTATTTGAGTTTTACAACCAATTTGAATTGATTCCAATTCAATTTATTTTAATTCCATTACACTTATAATTTAATTGGTAAATTCACTGAATCCAATATAAATTCTAATCCGCATTTGATAATTTATTTCTGAATTGTATTTTATTACTAACAAGTCTACTTCAATCCATTTCTACTTACTTGCAATTATTTACAATTCAAATTATCACTATTATACTTCAACTCCATTATTCATTCACACTTTCACTTTTATTACCAAATCCAAATTCCATTAACATATTTGATTTACTAATTTATTCCAAATTAGTTTACTTCCATTTTAACCAATACAATATTTGATTTTTATCCTTACAAATCACCCTAGTTAATCTCCTCGGGTTTTATAATTCAAGTACTGGATCTTATTTATTCCCAAAATACCAAACAAATTTATTTACTTAGCTATAACTTCCCATTCAAGCCACAATTAATTTAATTTTCCAATAAATTTAATTCCTTTACCATTATCCAAACTAAATTTAATTTAACCCAAATCTCTATTCCAAACTGCACATCTCTTATTCATCTTACTCTTACTTGTTAATGTAAGGATTTTAATTTCACTCAATATTATTTATAATTTAACTGAATTTCATTACAATTTAATTTTATTTAACTTAACTTCGGTCAAATAATATTATTCTCTTAATATCATTTCCATCACAATTTATTTCAATTCGATTCCAACAATCCAAATACAACTGGATTTATTTTTCTCAGTTTGCTTCAAATCCAACTCAAAATTAAACTTAGTTTAAGCTCATTTGTCTCAACTTAATTTTATTTCTCCATCTGATTCAAATAAAGATTTAGAATTCTTATGTACCCGGCTTTTAGTTTCAAATCATTTTGAAATCTCCACTTATTCCAAAATCACACTTCTCACGTTTTTAAACCAATTCTGGATTTTTATTCCCTACAAATTTCATTTGAAATTTCAAAAACAAAACAAATTTCCTTTGGAAATTTCAAAAACAACTAGCTTTTCTGAATAAATCAATTTGGCAGCAATTCGTCACTCAGGAGTTCGAAAATAAATTCTGAAGATGCGGCCGTCATCCTCCGAATTATTTCCAGCAACTGAAATGAATTTATTGCTATTCCCCTTTCAAAAATTTATTTGAAACAATTTTCCTTCCAGAAATACTTTCCAAAATAATAATGCTAGTGTTTATCTTCAAAACACTTTGAAAACACTTCCAAATATCCAGGGTTTAAATTTACCATTTTGATTAAATCAAATTTTAACTATAATTCATTTGTACAAATTTTATATTTATACAAATTTCCATTGGTTAAGTAAATCATTCTGATTTTACAATCTTACCATATTTTTTTCAATTTTAATTTGTCAGAATATTTTCATCCAAACATCCAAATATATAATAATTTAAAGAAATATTTCTTTTATATCAAAATACATTTTTCGGGTAAAATTATTTCATCTACCCGTTTCAAAACAATATTGTGTCGAATTGTTCTATTCGAGTGTTTAGAAACCCCTTCGATACAGTTGCGCAGACTGTGCCGACGAAGGTTCATATGCCACTCAATAAATCAACCAACACAATATAAAACCATTTTATATTCACTAACAAATACGCGCTCATATCTATTAATACTCTCAAAATTCCCACCAGAGCCAAGGTTATCGCCAGCCTAAGCTCTGATACCACTGTAACAACCCGAGTTTTTCTAACACGAAAAACCGGACTATTTGGGTAAAAGAAGAAGAGGTAGAAGAAGAAGAATAGAAAAACAACATCAGAATCTAACCATCGCAGCGGAATAAAATATAATATATATATCAACAGATCTTTACACAAATCAAAACTATATCTGTTTATACAATACATTATCAGAGTACATCAACATCCATAACATACAACTGAATACACAGCGGAAAGATAATAGCAAGTACGAGAGTACGTATCGTCATCCAGCTCGTCTCCTGAGCTCCACAGCATCATATCCTGAACCTGTTTATCTCGGTCTGACCCGAGCATCATATAAAACAATACCCGAGTCAGTCTGGAAAACCAGCGTGAGAAAATCACACTCAAATTGATTATTAAAGTTTCAAAATCCTTTGAAAACAAAAGCATCTCGTAAGACCACGCCACAAATAAACATGTCGGGTTTTTACCTTACGATAGCTAAAACACTTTATATTAAAATCCTCTGATATTATAATAGTGTCTACAGAAAGTAAAATATAATCTAGCTGAAATGCTTGCATCTCACATTTCAACAATAGTTGGGCACAATCAAAACCGTACAAGGCACGTAGGGAGAATGGATTTCCAACGAATGACTAGGCACTGGGGTACCACCTATCACAGTACGTGGCCTAGATCACAGTACCGAGGAGTACGCCCGCTCCCCTGCAACACAAGGCCGGAACCATCCCTTACTGGATGATCCCGAATAAAATCACCCCACGGTTGGGATCAGCAACCGCACCACTAAGCCGAAATAAAAAGGGACATCTAGACAGGGATGACCTTACCCTCCAGTGGGAGCTACCCACGAAGCCTTGCTGCATAACCCCTGATTTTCAGTCATTCCCGGTTGATGAGGTTCGAGGCTAAACGATACCTTTTCAGAACATATCCCTTAGAATGCCCATCGTCCGCTGACGATGTTTCGCAAGCATTCGTCCATACAAGTCCGTCCCGGGTTCGAACGGAACCGAAGGCACTACTCCTACTACATCCATTTTGGAAATATCCTCAGGATTAGTAGCGACTAGCCCTTGCACTTCACAGCTCCATCTTCGACTCTGAACACGTTACACGAAACGTACAAACCGAATCGAAGTGGTATTCGAGTCTCCAGACCTAGAATCCCGGTATACGGAAACTCGATCCCGGTCTCTTCGAAACGATCAGCGCATTGGCCAATATTGATAGTCGGTTATTTAACTATCAATTAACATCCACAAGCAACCATCACACAATAAATAATTTCCCACATTATTTATTTGCCCAAATATCTTTCCAAGATATATTTCCAAATTTTCAAACTCCTTTTGAAAACAATTTCAAACAATTTCCGCTTACGGAATACATTTCCAAATATTTATTTCTCTGAAACACCAAGTACAAAACACTTTTAGATTTTAAAATAATTTAAAAACACTCTATTTTAAAATATATTTTATAACATTGAAATCAAACTACTTTAATACTTTATTAAAAATATATACTTTAAAATAAACCACTTTATAAATATAAACTAAATTTCTCCTTTAAAACAGAATAGCAAATCACTTTTATATAATTATTACAATAATAGATTTTTAAAATATACCTACTTTGAAAATTAACATTTAGAAATAATTAATTTTCTAAAACATGCTTTTTAAAACATACTTAAAACTTTTAACTTATATTTAAAATTGCTTTGAAAACGTACTTGGCTATCCAGAGAAATACACTTTTCATTTCCATCTTAAAAATAAATCAATATTTATTTTTAAACCAAACCATATCTTTTTATAAATTCCCACCTTGAATTTATATTCAAATACCCACTGATATTTTATTTTACTTTATAAACCCAGTTTATATTTCCAAAATCTCACTTCTCTTTTAAAATTCCAATTTTAAACAACTAAATCAATTTCCAATTGATTTTCCAATTTACTTTACTTTACTTTGAAATAAATTTCCTTTACTACTTCATTTATTTCAAAATACATTAACTTTTAGATTTATTCCTTTATTTGAGTTAAAACCCTTTTTAACTGAAAATACCAATTTTAAACTTCCAAAATTCCTTCTTTAGCCTTTAATTAAATTTAATCCTTACATTCAAAATAAATCCTTTATTCTTTAAATTTAATATCACTTTAGTTTAAAGTTAATATTTCCCTTGTTATTTCGAAATTCCCTTATTCCAATTCACTTGAATTATTTACTTAAATTTTACTCTTTTATTTCTTTCAAAATCCAATTCAATATATTTTGATAACTCCTTTTATTGAAATATTCAATCCAATCATATCATCCAATATTTCAATCATCAATAAAATCATCACAGGATATCAATATTCATAGAACAGAATATCAAATAATCTAAATAATTTTGAGGAATCCAGTTGGATCCCTCCAACCTGTTTCCCTGCATCCACAAACGTTAGCACAATACCAATTCCACTTCAAAGTGGAATATCGCGGTATATGGGATTTGTATAAATCATCCGCTATTATGCGGCGCATAGGGTCTCATCCGCTATATAAATGCGGGAATATCAACAACTCAAATATATACATATGCCAATATGTATATATTGCTATATACTACTATATATAGTATAGCACATCAATCAATGCAATCATCCAATCAATTATTTAAATTTAGCCATTTAAATTTAAATCTAACTGAGTGAGATTAACTCACCTTTTGCTATTATTTGCAATCCATTCCAGACCATCTCGTTTCTTTCCCGATTTTGACCTTGTATAAATATTTGTACGGTTAATTAATATTTGAATTAATCGAAAAATTAATTACTACTTATTTATTGAATTTAATTTAATTTAAACTATTCCCTTTTTAACATTTACTTCCAAAAATTTAACTTTATAAATTCTTCCTTGTATATATATTAAAACAAGTATGTATATGAATATATATTATTATTATTATTATCTATTTTAAATCAAACTGAGATAAAATTCTCCTAACATATGTACATATATATGACATTCAAGTTAAGTTAAATTGGAAAATTTAAAAACAAAATACCTCTGACAAAATCGAACGAACCCAGCCCTTCACATCTTCGCGACATCAAGACCACCGTTCCCACTGCGCACGTGCACCCAGTTCCCAACCTCAACACGCCAACTGACCTCGTCGAGCTCCTCTCTGATGCATCCACTATCGAGGCCAAACCCTAACACCAACGAACAACTGCGACCTCGCCCTGGTCGATCTTGCGAATGTCACCATTACGACATAGCTTCGCGATTCCAGTCGTGATCTCGCTTCGATGCCCCGATCTCCATCACGCGTTGACTTCACTTCGTCATACCCTCACCACGCATCAAAACCCTAAATCAATTTCGCGGCCACCAATCCCAGTGCACGCGACTTCGTGCTCAAGCCCTAACGAGCAGACAGAGGAATGAAGTCACCAAAAGTCGAAGCTCCCCTCCTCCAAGCGTAGCGTAGCCACGAGCATCGCCTTCACGCGACTGCGATCGGCCCCCCACGATCTTTCTTTTGCTCGTCGCCGAGCACGAGTCACCCACGACAGCGATGTCGCGCTGCCCCCTTTCGATTTCGCTCTGAAATGTTTTCGAGAATAAGACCCTTCTTTTTTTTTCGTTTGTATCGAGAACGAATCTGAGGAGAGGAGTAGGATGTGTTCGATTTGAAAAATGAAGAGGCTTCGCTTTAATTCATCACTGTCGATTTTGAAGAATGAGGCTTCGGCTATATTTTTTTCTCTCATCTAGAGGAAGATAAGGATGGAACGAATTTTAACTCTGATTTTCTTGAGAGAGGACGCGTGTTATTCCAGGGAGAACACGTGTTATGAACTGCCTTGCGTGTCTGCATAGGCTTGCTATAGGTGTTGAGAAATGAAAGCAAAAAGCACTGATGGGAGATATATTGACCAGTTATAATATTAAATTTCCGATTTAATTTCAGCGCGTTTACATTCCGTACGATCACACGACAACTCCAAATACTACGAAAATTTGAAATCCGGTAATAATACAATATTACGGATCCAATGGATCTGGTTTCGTCGCATTCCGAGACTGTGCCTCGGACGGCTATTTTTAAATTCAATTTCAACGATATATTTTTAAAACTGAACAAAACTCTTTTAAAATTCCATTTTAAAAGTTCTATCATCTTCAGTATTAACAATATAAATTTTCTGAACCTTTGAACTATTTTTAACAGGCTTAAAATCAAGATTCAATATTTTACCCAATCCCGATAATTAAATTTAATAATTTATTATCCAAATAAATACTGTATATTTGAAATTAAAGTTAAAATTTAACCTTCGGATAATTAAAATAAATTAAATATTCACATTTCAAATATACAAAAATTCCGGGTCGTCACATTATGTAAGTAAATGAATGTAAATTAATGGAAAAATGACATTGTATGAATGAATGAAAATAAATAAAAATAAATAAAAGAGTAAAAAGGGGAAACCAATAGGACAAACTTATATAACATTTAAAATTCATTGTTGTTTGGCTTATGGGATGTTTGGGAATGATACTTCAAATTTGTTTAAGGATGTACGAATATTCTATTAAGTAATTATCTAAGGCTGTTGAGCGTAAGGTATACTTATTAGTTTATTTATCACCCTTGTACGATTAAAAGTTTCTAAACCTGAATGAACCATTAGTTTGATTGCTATAAGTGTATGATGGATACTTTGATTGCATATAATGGTTATACTGTTTTGTTTTCATATGTTTTTTGTTGATTTTCTTTTGTTACTAATTGAAATAACTAAATATTTCTTTTGTACATAATTCTCACTATTTTGAATTATCTAAGTGGAATACTAGTTTATGGAAACAATAACTAGTGCTTTTGGTTCCATAAATAAAGTTGTTTGCCCGACAAATAGGTACGTTTTTGGATTACGGTTTTATAGCGATATTTTATTGTTTTTCTGTGGTTTGGGATGTTTATTTTTGAAATATTATATATATATATTGTAATTATTGATATTATTATTTTTCCGGACCTATCCGTACAAAGGAGACTGCCGAAATTTTACGTGAATTTAAGACTTAGAAATTTTTTGTGAAAGTGAAATATTTTCGAACTTTTATTAGACTTGAATATGAAAGATTTAATTGTTTATAGATTAATATATTTTATTTAAAATACTTGATTATGTAAGTTTAAAGTGTTACAAATTGATTATTTGAAAAAAAAATATTAGTTTCTTAATTCCTCCTTTTCCCTTTTCGAGGAAGAAAGGTTTTGAGTGGAGGAGAGTGTAACGACCCATAATTTTCGATAATTAAAAATATTAAATAATTAAGATTTTGCCATCTAATATTGTGAGAATTAAAAATTTTATGATTTATTAGTGAGAAAATAACTTGAATATGATTTAATAATTTTTTTGAATGTTATCGACAATTATTTTAATGTAATTTCAATCAATTGAAATTATTGTAAAGTTAATTTGGTTATAATTAAAAATAAGGAATTAAAATAGGTAATTAATGGAATTAAGGAAATTGAAATATTATAATTAATATGGTAAAATGATAACTGTAAAATATGAATGTAATAAAATGTAAACTAATGTTAATTATATTCATAAGGTAATAATTGATTAAATAATAAGAGTGAAATCCAAATAAAACAATTTATTGGAATTAAATTATAATAAAATAGGTTTTATTCCTATTGTAATTTAACGTTAAAAATTTATTTAATATTTAAATATTGGATTTAACATGGAAACTGTATTATAAATGATTATTAATTTCTGTGTAATCAGAAATGATCAAAATTATTAACTATTAAAATTGAATTTAAAAATGATTAAATTAATTTAATAATTATTTATTTAATTAACGTGAAAATAGCCATTTTGGCCATTGTCTCAGATTTCGATGAAAAAAGTTTCATCAGATCTGTAACATGAATTATTGTACAATTTCAAGTTTCGTAGCGATCAGACTTATTATTTGATCGTGCGGGCTCGGAACGCGTAGTAATCAATTAAAAGGATTTAAATGAATATAACCTGATTTTGAAAGCTAACTTTTGTATACAATGGAATTAGGGTTTAAAACTAGTTCCATTAAGTTTAAAAATATCGAAAACATCTATTTTGATATATGGGATGACCTAATTTCGTTTCGAAAATGAAACGGGCTTTTCGGGTCATCATTATCATTTCGACCCAATTCGATTTATCCATTCATTCTTATCTAGCTTTGTCCATATAAATAGATTTATTTTCTAAAACCCTGGCAGCCTTTTCTTATTTCTGTACGTATATTTCCAGCTGCTCTTTCCTTCCTTCCCAGTGGAAGAAACCCTATTCAATTTCAATTTCAAAATCAAATTCAGAATTCAAAATTCAAACTCTCCGAACCTTATCATAGTATATGTCGTTGGAAAGCTCTCGACGAGCACAATCTACTACTGTAATTCATTTTTGCAATTAAATCATGGTTTGGCTAGAAATTGGTGATCTTTCTCAGCCGTCCATTTCTAGGGTTTTCGATCCAACGTTTGATCGTCGACTATACGATGATCGGAAGGCGTTGGCTTGTAGAGGAGGTTGACAAGGTCTTAATGGTGGTCATCGTTAGTTGTAGCTCGGTCAGAATTCGCCACGATTGGCGAGTATAAGGAGGCAGTGGCGGAATGGGTTGGGACAACCAAAGATGGAGGCGATTGGGAGGAGGGTGCGGCCTGGCTCGAGCGTCACGATGGTGTCTCCTGATCGTGGTGGAAGCACTCCTAGCAGTGGCGGTGGTTAGTTGAAGGATGGCGGTCGTGGTTCATTTGTGCTTTAGGCGATGGATAGGGTTTGCTTAGGTCTGGAAATTACGATCTTGCCCTTTATTTAATTTAATTTAAATTGAATTTTCAATCTTCTAACTTCAATAATTTGAGCATATGAGCTTGGATTCACACGCGGTTTTCTCCATTACGATCGTATCGAAATTCTTTACATTATGGGACTTGGTTGGCTGAATTATGAGATTGTTATAATTTCAGGCTTTATTTGGATTTTAAATCATCGATAAATTAAAGGTAAGTGATTTAACCCACTCACAAATACAAAATCATCTTATGTTGGTTAAATTGAATTTATGATGTGAATAGAAATTTATTGATTGTTGTTTGGTATTTTGAATTGTCATTTAAATTTAATTTGAGTTTATTTGTATTGATTTCCCATTTAAATTAATATTGAATTTAGTTTCCAGTTAAATACCTGATAATGATAACTATTTTATTTGTTGTGATTTATTGGTTGATTTGAATTATGGTTGTGATGGATGTTTAATTGTTGACATTTTGGATGATTTGATGTTATATTTATTTTATATATTGTTATCACACTTCAAGTTCCCTTAGTTAGTGTTAGGAAAATCACTATGGGTTGAAATGATACATACCCGAATGGTATTATAGATTAGGGATAAATCGTTATGGGTTGAAATGATAAACTCGAGCGATTTTATGGATGTTTGAATTTTTCTCGAGATTGCGGGTTGAAATGATATATACCTATAAACTTAAACTTATTGCGGGATGAAATGATATACATACATACATACATACATATATATATATCACTTGACCATAGGGTAGAAAATTATATACGGATACGGGATTGGTTAAATTAAATGATTTTAAATCCTTAAATTTTGAATCCAGTTGAATGATATTTTGAAATAAAATTTGATTTATATGAACTGAATTATTTTTGAAATCCAAGCTTTAAAATGTTGAAATTGAAATTACTTTAAATGGATTTTTTAAAGAATTTAAATTGAAACCTTGAAGTTGAAATTTGAAATATAAATGAAATTTATCAAAATTGAGTTATTGTAAACATTTAAATATTTAAACTTTGAAACCTATTGAATATGAAGTGGTTTAAATTTGTAGCTCAAACATGGATTTTGAAATCGATATAAATTTGAATGGTTTTTAATGAGAATTTGAGTTGGCACTTTTAGCCTTTCTAATGGAAATCGTTGAGCTGAGATTGATTTAAATTGAATTTTTGGAACTAAAGTTGACTTGAATTAATTTGTGAAATTGGAAGAAACAATTCTAATTTGAAACTATTTTCGATATAAACTCTTTTAAAACACAAATTCTTTTAACATATAAACTATTTTCTCATATAAACCATTTTAATATATTAATAATTTTTAATACATTAACTACATTTAATATACAAACTATTTCAATCAATAACCTATTTTTAAATTATAAACTATTTTAATATATATTATTTTAAATTTATAAACAACTTTTAATATATATTTTAATATATAACCTGTTTTAATATATAAACTATTTCTAATATATAAACTATTTTAATCTATAACCTAGTTTTAAAATATAAACTATTTTTAATGTATAACTATTCCAGTATATATAAACTACTTTCAATATTCAAACCGTGTAAAGTTGGAACTGTTATGATTTAGATTTAATTGATTTAAATGTGAATATTTTGATATGATGGTTTAACCTATTTTGTAATTATGATTGTGAAAATGAATACGATTTAAAGTGAATAATGATTTTGAAGTGAATATGATTTCAAAAGTGATATGATTTTGAAGTGAATATGCTTTCGAAAGTGATATGATTTTGAAGAGAATATGATATTTTAATATCAATTATGAATCGGTTTTGGAAACGTAAAAGAACCAACCGGTATGAAATAAGCGTTTAGTTGTTAAAGATACCAGGATCAGATATTGTCATACTCTCTGCCAATACCGTAAACCACTTTAACAACTTTGCACGTGGTGGAGAATCCAGAATGAAGTAGGATGGTTTGGTGAACGCTACTGGAATGAAGTAAGAGAACGATGATGGGTAGCCTTGACTTTTGGGTCATAATTTAAATGACTAAAACATGAGCTATACCGGGCCAACTGGGGTCGCTCCATCTATCGGGTATATTTCTTTGATACCATATTTACTACTTTGTGATTGATTTGGTGACCACCCCTTGATTTGATTTTGGAAGTGTGTTCTGAGGTGGGCGGTAGTAGCTGCTATACGTTACCACCAGTCCGGGAGTGCAAAAGGGTAGTATCCTACCTTGGGCATTGCCTCGCGTGCCTTGTCATATTTATCCTGATCGCACCCACTACGATTTTTGTTTGTGTCGTACCTATGGAGTGCTCCCTGATAGCCCACCATTTTACGGTGGAGTTTACAGTACTGTATAGACTATGACATTTATATTAAATGTGTTAAGGGGGATATGGGTAACGTCTTAACACTATTTTAATACTTTACTTTACTGTAGACATATTATAATAGCATATTGTACTATGTATGTAGATAGTTTAATGGATCCTTAAGAGATGGAATCTCGAACGTCTCTTAAGTTATTGCATGCACGTTAGACACTGGATAGGAGATGTAAAATCCCGTAAACATCTATGAAGCCGTTACACTCATATTTACTTATTTTGATTTAACTTACATAAGATCCTTTAGTTTTGACTCGAGTGTTTTGTCTTTTCATTATGCTCGGGTCAGCCTGAGCTTTTCAGTATTGAAGACTATCTTTCTGGAGGACGAAGACAAAGATTTAGTATATTATTACTATTTATTATATTTATTCCACTGCATCATGTTGTTCCGCTGCATTATTTATTTATTCCTGTTGTATGTATAACTCTGATTTGTATTGTAAAATTGTAATCAAATGTTATTTGTGAAAAACTTCATGAACTGTTTATTTGATTATTATATTATGTAATGGCCCGCTTTTTCGTACTCTTTGAGCCGACAATAAACCCCACATGTCCAACTCAAATTGCACGAATAAGCGGATCATTAAGGGTAGAAAAAGAAAAATAGATATAGAACAGAATCTCACACGAATGGAATAATATATAATTTGAACAAATATCTTTATAGCGGAAAACTTTTAAATACATATATCAAAGTCTAACCTAATTTCAGCTTGGATAGTTATAAACATCTGTCCTTACAAATGCTGTCAAACATCAAACAACTGCAGCGGATAATAGATTACGTCCATACATAGATGAATATCTTCAGCTCTCCTCTGGAAACTCCAACCGTCTTCACTAAACTTGAAACTACTCGGATCTGACCCGAGTATTGAAAATACCCGGATCAGGCTTGATAAACCAGCTTGAGAAACTCAAATATAAATGACAGTGTCATATATCAGCCTTGGAAATAAAATTCTTTGAAAAGAAAGAGTATCTCATAAGACCACGCCCACCCATAAACACGGATGGGTTTTTCCTTTATGATAACTGAAACATTTTTTATCAAATCATTTGATATTATTTCTAATGACATTCTTTGAAAACATTTTGCAAATAAACTTATTAACCTTAGCCGAAATTGTTACATTATTAAATTTTAGCATACTAGGTTCTATAATCAAATCTGAAGGCACTTATTGGAGAATGGATTCCATACAAATGACAAGGTAAGGGACTACCTTTCGATGGTACACCTCTAGAGGGATGCACCTAGGGTCCAAATACTGGGCGCCTAAACTAACATAGAATCGGCCCACCCCATCGCTAGATAGTACTGAATATGTCATCATCTCGGTCGTTACCGATCTTTAACGGGTACTCGAGTCATACATTCACCACATACTTAGACATTTGTAGAGTAAATCTAGAAGGATGATGGCATCTCCTAATAGGAGCGACCCACTTAGCTCTACTGCTTCTACCCTGTTTCTATCATTTTCGGGTGTTGAGGCCTAAGGTAAACGATTACCTTTTCCCATAGCCCATCTTCTTCACTTTGAATGCCACATTTCCATTCCTTTGATAACACTATTGACTTTCACGAACATACAACCTCTGAGCTTGTACATCTCAGAGAAGGGTGTTAAGCTAAGAGAAGTTTCCTTCTCCACCACCAAGCAGATGTATGTTTGTAAAAGTCAACGTTATTATCTTAGAAATGCAATGTCAGACATTCGTCCATACAAGTTGTCCAGGAATAGGACAAATCGAAGGTACTCTCCTACTCCATTAGTAGCGAGAAGTCCTTGCATCAGAGATTTTCATAACAGAGCACTGCTGCCACCGTATGATATGGTAATTTTCACCTCAAGGGACTACTGGAAACAACCCTACATCATGAAGATCCCCATCTTCAAAATCACTTGTCTTTAAACACGTTTTACTTCGAACGTAGATTGGTTCGAAGTGTTTTTTCGATAGAAATCATCCAAATCCGAACCCGGTTCCTTCGAATCCAATCATTGATTAAAAAAAATGTTAAGTTCGTATATGATTATCAATCATCGATTAATTACTTTATTTTTCCATTTAATCAAATATCTTTCTTAAATATGTTCATTTCAATTTATTTCATTTTCTTTTCATGAGTATATGGAATCATTAAGCCTCATTTATTAAATTATTTGGTTTATTTACCTTTCTTTTTATCTTAGAATAGTTTCAAATCAATTCATATTTTACTTAGGAAAACATTCCCAAATCATTCATTAAATCTTAATCAAAGATTTCTTTCTTAACTTCAAATCATATTCTTGCAAATCGAAGATTTTCATAACAGAGCACTACTACCACCTTAAATATGGTAAATTTCACCTCCAGAGACTAGTGGAAAGTAGTCCTACATCATTGAGATCTTTTCTTTATCTTGGAAAAAAATTTAAATGATCTTTAAAAGCATCCGGGCTTTCCTTTCGATCTGTTCCACCCCTCGTCTAAAAGATAAAGCAAAGGCCAGTTAAGTTCAGGGCATTGGTTGCTCCATTCCTAACCTTAGTTACACACTTTGTTTTACCATTTAGCTCTCACAAGCATGACAAATGTACTAGTCGTTTCCGCATACTCAATTTGTTATTATATTCAATATTCTTCAATTATTGTTTAAGTGTTATAAACAATTCCTCTTAACCATTTATTCAAACTCTTATTAAAACTTCCAAATCATCTTTAAATGACTTAATTATTCTTTTAAAATCATTCACAAAAGATTTAGGAAAGAATTGTTAAGTTTAAAACAACATTTCAAAAGTTATTAAAAACTACTGCGAAAAGCGTTGCGAAAAACGTTACAAATAGTGTTTTAAAAGCTATATTCTTCAAAACGACATTTATATCATTTACAAATCCATCTTTTCAACTTAAATCTCTTTTAAAATATTTTAAAATATTTTTAGAATTTGTTTCATAAATATTTAAAAATACCATTTTAAAAGAAATCCCTTTCTGGATTCCGAATTGCAAAACCGCGATGTTTTTAGAAATATTGTTTTGGACATATTTTAAAATATACAAGGTGAAATCTTGATTTTTCTTTCTTTATTTCTTTAAACATATTTAAATGTTTATAAAACATTTCTATCTCATTTTAAAACTATTTCCAAAATGTTTAAGCATTCCATATACACCATTTCATTTTCAAAAGGAAAGTTATTTCCTTTGTGCTTATCGACGTGTATTAACGTGACTTGGTAAAACAATTTAACAATCATATCAAACAATCAATACTTGATGATCAAAGCAAATATAAGCATCCATAGCAATCATAACACATCGTCAAACATGTATATATATAAATATAGATGTTAAATAGAGTTTCTCACCATAAACCAAAGCGAAACTTCCTACCAACATTCTAATCAACCAACACTTCACTAACTACTTCCTATTCCATTAAACACTAGAAAAAACACCCTCTTCCTTCCAATACCTTGGCCGAGGCTTGAGATGATGGTTGGCCGAAAGTATAGAGAAGAAGTCTTGGAGCTTTGACTTGAATTCTTAAAATTAGATCCAAAAATTAGGTTATCTTGTATCTAATTTTAGGCCCTCTATATCTCCAAATTTGGAAAAATTATTAACTAGAATGTTATTGAAAAAATATTTCTCTTGAATTTCAAAAAAATAATCATTTGAATCCAAGTTTTTTTGAGGGAGATATGATAGAATGAAGAAGAGGTATTGTCGGACTGACAAAAATGAAGCCTGAAAATGCACTTCAAAGAATCAAGTTTCAGGTATATAAAACCTCAAAACTGGAAAAAGTGATCAATATAAAAGTTGTATCTACTGGAATTTCATATGATTTGAAAAAATAATTTCTTATTTTAGGATAGTTATAATCAAACAAAATGGGCTACTCTCTGTCTTAAAATCTAGACAAGAGAATGCACTGGAAAGAAGTGGATCATTGACATGGTTACTTTTAGAATGAGACAAAGTGATCAACATGAAAGTTGTAGCCACTAGAAAAATAAATGATTTGAAAAAAAGAATTTTGAATTTTGGTTCGTTTTGAAGAAGTTATGGCCGAGAGAAGAAGAGGTAAAATATGAAAAAAAGATGAGTTTGATTTGATGAGAATGAACATTGATTTCTTTTAAATATTTTGCAAATATTTTGTCGTTATTTATTTCTAATTTTTTCCTATGGCTCGAAAGCCATTAAATAGGAGAGGAAGAAGGTAAAGAAGCTTGAGAAAAGAAGAAGAATAAGTGTGAATGAAAGTGAAGAAGGAGGTGGGTATTTATAGAAAAAGAAAGAAGTGGTCGGTAATTGGATAATTAACCAGTTTATTCAATTGAACAAATAAAATTCTGATGATAAAAGATATCTGGTTATATAAGTGAATTTGAAAATATGATAAAAATTAGATTTTTGATATTTGAATAAATATTTGATAATCTCCTAATATAATTACTTAAAATTTGACAAATTATTCTTTTAAAACAAATAATAATGATTGTTTATATATATATGGATATAAGAAGATTTTAAATAGAAAAATTATTATTTTCAAACAAATTGAATTTGTGTTTGATTAAGTAAATATATTTGTGTGAGTTGATTTCAGTTTGGATTTTTAATTGTATTTGAATTTGGATATTGAATTTCAAAAGATAGATATATATCTTAAATATATTTTGGATTTTAAAATATATTATATAGGATTTTATTTAGGATATAGTTTGTTTTATATTATTTTCTTTTAAGGATTTTATATATATATATAAATTAAGAAATGTATATATTAATTAAGAAATTAAATATAAAAGCTTTTTAAACCATTTAAAAAGTAATTAACTCATGCATAATAACAAATGTAAGCTAAGGATTACATGAAATTACAAGTGTAACTAATTTGATCATACAATTTAACAAGTGTCATGATATTCAATTTCTTTTCATTTTTAATAAAAGATAAAATTTGGCTATATATACCTCTACCTCTACTCTCTTTCTTTTCTTTTCTATCTCCTATTTTCAAAACTAAACAAAGAAAACTAAAATTTGTAAACTAACCAGAGGAAATTTCAAACAACAATCTACATTTGCAAATATAAACCTGAAGCTATAGTAAAGAATCAACTCAGTATCAAAGCAAATTCAAGTTCAGATTTTTAGTGCAAATTCCAGTTCAAAAGCCTGTAAATATTTCAAACCATAAATTAAATCAAAGCAATTTCAACCAGATCAATCAAGCAAATCATTTCATCATCTAAGCTTCAGATCAGAAGCAGGAGCAACTCAACAGGTTCCAGTTCAAATCTGAAGCATTCAGTTTCCAAAAATCAGAGCTTCTCAGTTTATAACCTTCTCTACTTATCAATTAACAGTGAGTAAACACCCCTTTTCTAAACTAAAACCAGTTTGAATCTTGATGCTTGTTAATAATATTTGTAACAGTGTGTGATAAATGTTTACATGAATAAGTATGATGCTTGCATGTATATAATTATGAATGAATTAAGTGTGCATGTCTATATATTCATATACAGGACTTTGTTAGTTTACAGATTTTAAACAAGGTTCAAAATTCAAAATCTCATCATATAATCTTCTATTAGCTATGATGTTTAAACAAAACATGTTTTAATCTTTAGAATATAAATGTTAAAAATATTTTTGAATTAAAATAGAAGGAAAATTTTAACTGGAAGAAGAATTACAGTAGAAACTCAAACATACCAAATGTTTGACTTCAATAATTGATTTTCTTTTTCATATAATCTGATTAGTCTTTGACTATGATGAATTTTGATAATAAAATTCAAAATTTTAAATTAGTGGTTAATGAGTAATTCGATGAGGACCAGAAAATGGGTTTTTGCCAAATTCTGACAGCAAAAGGTATCGGGGTGGTCGGAGTTTCGTTTGGAGGTAGCTGGAGAGTTATCAATGCTATGGAAAATGGAGAAGTATTTTTTTCAGATGATCAGAGTGATCGGGAAATGGTTAAATAAGGTTTTGGGTAAGTGTTTGTTCGATAGAGTTTGCAAAACAAATTCGTTGGCTATGGTGAATTATAGATGATCGGACCGGGGGTAGAAGGCTCGTGGATCATCTAAGCAGCTTGGGTTGCGATTTCGTGATTTCTGGTAGTCTCTGGTGGCGAAACGAGACGATTCATGGTGGTTCAGTTTTGTTCCAGTTGGTGTTAACTTGCTCGATTTCGTTTGGCTCGCAAATTCATCGATTAGGGTGATTATTCGATAAGAGGTGGTCGGCGATGACTTGATGGGGGTGATGTGGTTGATCGGAGGTGATCAGGCTGGACGTGCACGTGCACACGTGCGTTTTCGAATGTCAGGTGGCTGTTGGATTTGGGGAAGATAGGGATGTATTCGGGTTGGTCACGAAGATGGTTCTGTGTCTGATGATAGGTTCTCGTGTGACACGGGGGAGTTCTCGAGCAGGAGAGGTTTTTGTTCAAAGTGGAACTCGAGTTCGTGGAGCGAATAGCAGTTTAACAGTTTAAACTTAAACTCTAAAATAGAAATAAAATAAAAAAAGAGATGAGGAAGAAAGGAAGTCAGGAGAATGGAGGGGCAACTCGGAATAGGACTCGAGTTCACAGGGGATTTTCTCGGGTAGGTGTTGCAAAACTTAAGCCTAATCAAACTAAGTTGTTAATCATTGTGGAACCAGTAAGCACACATGAATCCGTCTAATTGATTGAAGATTTAAATTAAAAAGTTTTATTTAAGTTTTAATTAATTAAGTAAAATTCATGTTTTTTTTATCTTAATTAATGGTATTAAGGAGGATTTTAAAAAAATGTAAGATGAATCATTTTTATATTTAATTAAGAATGTTAATTAGCTTATAATTGAAATCAACTAAGTAATTTAAGGTTTATCAATTGGTAATTAAAGATGGGTATTTATAATTAACCAATGGAATAATTATTTGATGAAAGTAATTAAGGGTAAATTACTTAAGGAAATAAATTAAGGATTAGTTAATTACTAAGTGTGAATTAATTAAAGGATAATTAATCAAGGTAAATGATTTTCGGATCATTAATTTGGGTAATTAATTAAGATGGTAATTAAAAGTTAATAAATGTGATGGGTTTGAGAATAATGAATTTGTGTAATTAATTGAAGGCAAATTACTTAATATAATTAAAGAATGATAAATCAAGAATGATTAATCAAGATGAATAACTGAGGAATGATTAATTAATTGAATAAAATTAATTAATATTGAATAAACAAGATTTTTAAGTAATTAGTTTAATTCATTGGAAGTTAATTAATTAGTAAGGGTATGACTCATTTATCTTGCTTAAAAATGATTGAATAAAATTATATGCCCTAGATTGATTGATAATTCAGACATGTGATTTGTGATGCTACGTGGTATGGAATGTTGGGTTTAAACTGAGAATGTGGTTAGGTAACACCCTGTATTTAAAGATTGAACTGCATTTCATTTGAATAACTTGGGTTAAGATGACATTGGATTCGGAGAGACAGGAGTCGGGTATTAGTTAATACCCGAAACCACTTCGATTTGAAATCTTCTATAATTCTTTATAGATTGATATGTGAAAACAATAAGCTGGTTTGGGATAATATGGACCATTTAAACTAAGTTGGATACTTAGATATTGTTTTGTGAAAATGAAATGTTGACTATATAAATTGTCTACTTGTGGTAAAGTACGAGTTACCCCGGGTTAAATAAATTCTTTGGATTTAAATTTCATGTTATATGGGTTTACTCACGCTGGTTTCCAGCCTGACCCGGGTGTTACTTTGATGTAATGCTCGGGTCAGACCGAGTATTACAGATTTTCAGGTAAGGACGTTCTGGAGCTCAGGAGGCAAGTTGGATGGTAGGAACGTATGGAGTGATATCCGTTGTGTATATTATTATTGATTATCTAAGACATGTTTTAAAATTGTCCTGTGTTGTGTAATAGTATAACTCTGATGTATAAATGTATAAGTGTATTGATACAGTTCTTTTTGAAAAACTGTTGTTTATGTGATATTATATTTTGATCCGCTGCAAATGTGAGGTTTCTGTGTTTTCGGTGTTTTCTGTTTTCTTCTTCTTCTATCTCTTTTTTTTTCTCTAACTATCTGGAATTCTCGGGTTCGAAAATTCCGGGTCGTTACATAAATTTACCAAAATAACCTCTAACCAAATTACCAACTAACCTTATTTCAATATAAAGCAACCTCCATTTTTTCAACACTTAACATCATCTTTCACATCCTTACTTTATGTCTTAGTCACTTAAAGATTAATTAAAGAATATCATAATTATGTTGGCTTTGAATTGATGTGATTTGATATTTACTTTTTCTTACTTTTGTTAATCCTTACTTACTTTTTCATAATGGCATTCTAGAATTTCCTAATCTTATTTAGTAAAAGTAAACATATTTAGTTATTAAAATGTGTAATATATGTTAAAACATGTTAACAAAGGTGCGACAACGTTGCGGCAACTTATTTTGAACAAAACGTTGATTTTCGACAAAACGCTTTCCGGTCACATTTTGACGTTTTTGTTAAACTATTTATTCGTGTAAACCAAACTTCAAAATAAATTTCTTATTATCTTTAAATAATTAAAACAAACATATTTGACTTATAAAATAATATAAAACAATATCCAAATCTTTTTGTAAAAACACGACATCGATTTATCGGTATGCGACAAAATTTGTCAACTTTATAAAACAAGTTTTATATATTTATCGAACCATTATAAATTAATTACTATTATTGTCAAATGAGTTTGATATGGATTATATATTTTTAAAAACAATTATTTATCCTTTAAAACCAATTTCTCAAATATTTATCCTGCTTTATCGGAATCCGACTTTTGTCAATTTTACAATGGAAATCCAAAATCTTTATTCAATATCAAAAACAAGTTTACCATTCTTATTTATAATATAAAACATGATTGTTTAAGTTTAAAAGTTCTACATTTGAATATTTAAATAAATTAAATATTCCATTTTCAAAGCGAAAAAATTATTTGTCGTTACATATTTTGTCATTCCGCTGTGAGATTCTGTGTTTTGTTTTTCCTTCTTTTATATTATATTCTTATTTACCCCATTAACAATCCTTCCTTTTAAATGGTTTGAGTTGACATGTGTGGTTTATTGTCAATTTAAACAGTCCAAAAGGGTGGGTCGTTATATTATTATTATTGTCATTATTATAAACTTAGTTAGTTTAGTAATATTTGTAAATAACCAGTCCGCAAGTAGTGGTGCAGTGGTAAGTTACTTGCTTCCCGGTAACAGGGTCGCAGGTTCGATCCCCGTCTGCCCTACTCCCATTCCAAAGGCGCGGAGGTGGGTCCCCGTTAATCTTATAAACGAGTTGGGGGCATCAAATCTCTGTGCTGGGCTGGTCTAAAACTCTCCTGTCTGTGGTCGGACCAGGCTCGGGGAGGGCTCTTCTCATCCCTTCGATTTCATCAGGGCTCTGGGTTGAGTTTTTTTTAAAAAAAAAAAAAATCTTAGGTAACCTGATTAATATTTTATAATTTATTAATATTAGAATTATTATTATAAACATAGTTAATTATTATGAAACTTAGTTAATTATTATAAATTTAGTTTTCCAGGTGATTTCTATTATGATTTTTGTTGTTGTTATTGTTATTGTTATTAGTTGTAATATTATTATAAACTTAGTTAATTTTCATAAACATTAGTTAAATTGTTATTATTAACCAACTAAGTTGATTTTTATAAACTTATTTAATTTTTATGAAACTTAATCAACGAAATTAATTTGTATATTTTATTTAATTTATTATTATTATCTATGTTATTATAATAAACATATTTAATATTTTTAAAATTTATTAATGAAATTAATTTTTATAATTTTAGTTAATTTTTTATTATTAGTATAGTATTATAAACTTAGTTAATTTTTATAAAATTTATAGTTTAATTATTATTATTATATGAACTTAATTATCTTGGTTAATATTATAAATTTCTTTTATGTTTGTTATTAGTTAACTTAGTTAATTCTCAAAACATATCATTTATTCGGAC
Organism: Allium fistulosum; assembly: GCA_030737815.1. Classification (NCBI taxonomy): domain Eukaryota; kingdom Viridiplantae; phylum Streptophyta; class Magnoliopsida; order Asparagales; family Amaryllidaceae; genus Allium; species Allium fistulosum. The sequence goes on from CM060907.1 coordinate 862,456,146, forward strand.
TAGAGTTAATTAATTTCACAGTTTCAACAAGCAAAGTGTTCAATGGAATTATATATAGTTAAGGTGCTATAGCAAAAGCCTTATTACTACTAACATTACTCTTGAGAACATGTGACAAGTGATATGCTTATGGCACCAGTAATCAACATTGGGAATATGAAGATGGATTAGCATCTAAGGAATTCGATGGCATGCTTCATCGATAAAGGGACGTAAATAACGTTAACCAAGTTAATACCATAAGAAATCGACGTCGCATTTCACCAGTGCTGCATCTCTTTAAGGAAATGGTGTCAAATGCGATCAATACAGTAAGCCATCAATGAATGTTAACATAACCAACGTCACCTCTCATTGATGCCGCACCTAATCAATGTCGTCATCCATTTGATAAGTGATGACGTCAACCAATTTTGTCGAAAGAAGTTTATGGCCGATGCTGCTCCAATTCTGCTCGAAGTTAATAACGTCGTCATTGATGTCGCAACTATTCCATACCGCTATTCATCTATGATGTCACATTTCCATGATGTTGATTCAATTCCAACGTCACCACTCCTTAGAGTTGTCATCCAGAAAGAATCAACAAATTTTAAGGTCGCTAAAGATTAAAGCCGCCATTCTACAATGCTGATAGTGAACGTCATCAATGACTACAGAGGCTACACATGTGATGTTGACTGTGAATGCCTTCAATGTCTGAAGAAGCCATTAGTGCCATAAATCCTTATTGTCGCAATCATCTTTTATACATCACACTTGAAGGACGTCGCATACTTATATATGCGAATTATGGTGAATGTCGTCAATGTGCATAGAAGCTACCGATGTCGTTTGATGTTGCTTCATACTCATCGATATCTTCATTTATTAATGCTACATTAAAGCAAGGCCATGCTTCAACAACGGTTAAAGGACACCGCTCCATGATGATGCCTAAGGTTATTAACATTGACACTATACTGGAGGAAGCCGCTATTTCTCAATACCGCTTCATATCAATGCTGCTCCTCATCAATGCTTAACACTACCTCATACTGATGCCACCAACAATCAATCAAGAGCACTTAGTGCATAAGATCATCAACGCCGAAGACCATTGCTACTAAAGTGGCATTGAAGTTTTGTTATTGTCATCATCAAACGAAGACCAGCATATAGCAACATTGCGGTTGCCAAAACTGTTGCCCGAATCACGTCGAAGTAAAGTGGCACCACACCTATAAATATAGACCTTGGGGTTATGGAGAAAGGGATCATTCTTATCTCTCTTCTAACATTTTAAACTTTGTAGGCCCTAAATTGATTTGGGGAATTTACCGATTGTAGCACAAACTTTACACACATAAGGGATTGAATATTGAACTATGACATAACATATTTGATGTAATTTGTGACTTGCATATTGACTTGGGTTTGATTTGTGATTTAAATATCGACTTGATTCTTGCATGACTTACGACATGGTCATAATACATATTGACTTGGTTCTTGCATGACCTACGACATGATCACAACCTTGTTATCTAATGCACAATTGAATTATTGTGCACTTGACATTGAACATACTTCATCCAAGCTACTTAGCCTAACATTGCTTTTACCATACCTTAACCAAGGAAACTTTCCTTACACTTTTGGGGTTAACGAAGAAATTTGTTAACAAGCCTTATCCGATTCAAGTATATGATGCACACAAATAATAAATAAACAAAAATAATGAATACTACATGCTCCATTCACTATGAAAATCCAATAACTACCTTAATCAAATGCATATAAGTATGTTGTACAAAATTCATAAGAAATACTATGAGTTTTATGGGTTATTTATGAAAACAACATGGGACAATTTATACAATCATAATATATGTGCAAAGAAAATAACGCTATATAGGTATAATTATACCGTGTTCTTTATTTGAAATCACTAACATTGTTGTGTAATTAATTTATGCTAATGCCTAAACATTATGGAATAGTTAGACTTATGCGTGAAAGCAAACAAAGATTTTAGCTTGTTGATTAATTATCAACCGCTAATTCAATGAACAATAGTCATGAAACAAAGAGAAATAAAAGAGTGGAGAACATAAAGATTTAATGTGGTTCAGCCAAATTGCCTACATCCATGGAGCCAATAACTGTTCTTTATTTTATTGGTTCTTCATGTCAAATCTTTTCTTCTTTTTTTCCACATATTGCAAAATCAATGAATTCAAAAATAGACTTCTTTCCTTATTTATAAATCCATTGCTTAATTAATTGATTTAGTAATCAATTTGTTTCCTCCTAATAAAATATCCTCTTGTATCTTTCTATTTTCTTTCTTCTTGGACAAATATTTGAATCTCACAAATTTAACATTCCACCTTAATTCAAATATTAAAATCTCTCTTCATCACCGCATCTCAGTAAATTGTTGGGTCTCGCCACATGGCGTCAAAATCAAGATGAACAAATTTGGGCATTGTTGTCCAAATACAACATCCAAATCTTTAACAAGTATAAGAAAGATAATAACGTACATCAACATACAACATGCACATGAGAAAATACCAAATTATTCAATATATCATACGTAGCAGACGAACTTTAAATACTAAACATCGAGTGACCAATGGAAACATGATAGTGGCTTCAACTTCTCCATTCCATATTGAGCGAGGACATACTCAATATTATCTATGCCAATCTCCTTCATAAGAATTTTGCTAGACTTTCCTAATTCGACACCAACAGACTCACCAACAATCTCCACATCATTCAAAGCATAGGATAAAGAATCATCATTATAAACATGCCCTTAAATAAAGCCAACTGAAACAAAAGGCTTTGCCTACAACCAAGCTTCACCTAGATTCTGAACCTCTGCAATCTTCTCATTAACTATGTTATCATTGAGAATACCAATATCTCTCTGAATATGGAAATAATATGATGACTCTAAATATGTTTGAAAATTTTGCATTCTTCTAACGTCATCACTTGATTGAGGCTTCACCTTCAACAAAGACCTCTCATCAGTTATCACACGCCTTCTAGTCACGGTTCTCTTAGTTGTTTTACACCACAAGCTATACCTCTTCACTACTTCTCTATAGCCTAATAAAATGTGCTTTTTCTGCCTAGGCTTTAACTTATCATGTCTTTCATCATCTAAATAAGCTGAATAACCAAACACTTTAAGGTAATCAACATGCTCTATTTTCCATACATCTTCTAAAATCTTCATATCTATAGCAATAAAAAGTGTGTGGTTGATGAGAAATACTACCATAGATTTCGCTTCTGCCAAAAATCCTTGTTCTAAACCAGCAGTCATTCTCAAGCTTATAGCTCTCTGCTATAGTATGCGACACATGCTCTTTGCCACTCCATAACAATATGAATTGATAGAAATGGAAAATTCTCTAACTATATGCTTGGACCTGCAATAGTTAGTCAATTCTTGTGATAGAAATTTACTACTATTTCAAACTTTGACAGAAATTTACTACTATTTCCAACTTTGAGAACTTTTAAACACTTCTTTGACTTCTTCTCCACTGAGGTCTTCCTCTTTAAAAGGATATATGGTATTTTGCAGACATACATGGAGTGAGATGAAATCATCTGTTTCATGGTTAAACAAGCAAATTTAATTTAAAAGGTTGACATGATTAATCTTAGGTTGACATGATTAATCTCATTTAAAAGGATATATGGCATTTTTCATACTTATATGGAGTGAGATGAAATCATATGTTACACGGTTAAACAAGAACATTTAATTGAAAAAAGGTTGGCTATATTTTAACAGTACTATATACGATGATATAGTTTAATCGTTGATGTAACGGTCCACCATTTCGACCCCCGAATTTGGACACTAATACATCCATGGTGTTCATGCGCCGAACACCCAAGTGTCGAAAGACAAAACGTTAAGGTAAAAAGAAAAGGAAGAAAATAAAACCGTACAAGAAAGAAGAACACAGTATCAGAATCTCACATGCGGAACGATAATATATAATATCTAAAAAGGTCTTCATCAAAAGACAATTTTGATATACATAAATCGGAGTAAACTAACCAACCATCATCGTAGATAGTTATAACAGTCTATCCTCATAAATGCTGGCAAATACAAACTAATGTAGTGAAAATAAAATACGTTAGGACATCCTCTAGCTCCTCTTCAAGGGCTCCAATGAACCATAGTTAAATCCGGAAATATACTTGAGCTGACTCGATCATTATAAGAAAATAACATTCGGATTAGTATGGTAAACCAATGTGAGAAACTCAAATCATATGAATTAGTATATTTGCAAAACCCTTCAAAATAAGGTATCCCGTAAGACTGCGCCGCAAATAAGCACAGATGGGCGTTTACCTTATGATAACCAAACCATTTCTATTATAAAATCCAATGATAATATAATAATGTCTAAGGTGTGAAATATACATAATCACATAGTTATTATGCATGTGAGTGTACGTGACGCAGCGGATAATTCAAAACAATGAAAGTAGCAATGGATGGATTGATGGATACTGAAATGCCCGAACTCGTTGATCCGAAGATGTCGAACTCTAGCTATCTCGAACTCGTTGATCACGCACGATACCGGGTTCAAAGATCTTCAATTCTTCAAGCATTGATCAAGCGCACTTGATTCCGCGAATCGGCTTCTACAATCGTTGAATCGAGCGCACTCGATTAACCGAAAGAGGAGATAGGAGATTACACTCAACTACCAATTGAAATTGAAAGCACAAAGCTAACAAAGAGAATTTTATTCAATATTCAACAACCCTTACAAAATGACATCACTTGCCTATTTATAGGCTACAACACATATCCATAAAATTACATAAGTCTTAAGTCGTTTCCGACTCATCACCTACGACCTACGACTCATCATAAGTCGTACACGACTTATCAGTTTACAATACAACTGTCACGACCTACGACTTATACAAAACACGCGACATAAGAATACAGACGATATACAACTTACAAAGCATACGACTTAAAAACAGGAAATACAAACAGACCACTTAAGTCCTACGTGACTCAACTTAGTAGCGACTTAAGGAATCAACGGTCCAGATTAACTCGGCAGAGAAAACAACGGCTATAGTGCTTCGCGACTTAAAATAAACGACTTCAGAAAGTCTTTGCGACTTAAAGATTCTCGCGACTTAAATCAACGGCATAGGATAAAGCGGCATAACAATCTACGGCTACCAGCTTCAGCGACTTAAGAACATACGGCATTCCAGATCAACGACTTAAGGAAATCAAGGGTTTAGATTAACTCGCAGAAGAATCAACGGCAACATCTTCACGCGACTTATAGCTTGACTCGTTAGGTCGTTCACGACCTAACACTTCACCAGTTTGCTCTGCTTTCTTTCTGCATAACTCGGTAGTTAGTTCAGACGACTTAACTAAGTCGTAACTCGGTAACAACTTATTCCCTGCTTTGTTAAGTCGTACACTCACCAAAACTAAGTCGTTAACTCGGCAACGACTTAAACCTTCGCATTTTTCAACTGGTGTTGTTCTTCCTGTAGTCTTAGGTCGTAACCCAGCACGTCTCTTAAGTCGTAGATGACTCATAGCTCCTTCCCTAAGTCGGTCATGACTTATACCTTTGACAAATGTGGGCTGCGCTGCATCATCCTCCCCAGGTTGAGAAAAATTCGACCTCGAATTTGTAAACTCTCCCACATCAGATTGTTCATTCCCATAATATGGTACGAGATGCTTAACATTGAATACGTCAGACGTGTACACATCATCTGGCAGCTTCAATTTATAAGCATTTTTGTTGATTTTCTTTAAAATTTCAACTGGACCAATCTTTCGTGCTTTCAATTTATTGTACGTTCCCACCGGAAAACGATCTTTCGTCAACACTGCATAAACCAGATCTCCTTCATTAAACTCAACATTTCATCGTTTCAAATCTGCAGATTGTTTGTACTTCTCATTTGCTTTCTTCAATCGTTCCTGAATGATTTTATGACATTCCGTCAACTCTTCAACAAAATCAGCAGCTTTCTTAACTGTCTTCTTTGGTTGTGGCACTACCGTTAAATCCAACGGTCCCTTTGGTAAGCTCGAATAAACAATCTGGAATGGACTGAACCCAGTACTTCGATTCACAGCATGATTATGGGCAAACTTTGCCTGGCATAACTTCACATCCCAACTCTTCAGATTGTCTTGCACAAGACATCTCAACAAATTTTCCAATGATCTGTTAACCACTTCAGTCTGTCCATCTGTTTGCGGGTGATAAGCACTACTAAACTTCAGCTTCGTTCCCACCATTTTCCACAAACTCAACCAAAAGTGACTCAGAAATCGAGTATCTCTATCCGACACAATAGATTCTGGCAATCCATGAATTCGATAGATCTCCTTTAAAAACAACTGAGCAACATGAACAGCATCCGCCGTCTTCTTACAAGCAATAAAATGTGCCATCTTCGAAAATCTGTCCACCACAACAAATATAGAATCATTCCCCCTTTGAGTTCTAGGTAAACCCAAAACAAAATCCATACTGATATCCACCCATGGTTTTACAGGCACGGGTAGCGGCATATATAAACCAACATTCGTCGCAGTTCCTTTCGAAACCTGACAAATATGACAACGCTCCACAAACCTTTCTACCTCTTTCCTCATTGATGGCCAAAAGTAAGATTGTGAAATCAACTGTAAAGTACGGTCTCTCCCAACATGTCCTTCTTCGTGTAACTCCTTGATAATCTTCATTCTCAGACTACCCTTCGGTATGCACAATCGATTTCCTTTAAAAAGAAAACCATCAACCATCATAAACTCATTAGTCTTCCCTTCATTGTCCCTTTCAACAAATTTCTTAAAATAAGAGTCTTCTGCAATTTGCTCTGGCAATAATTCAAACCCCGTCACCTCAACTTTCATTGTCGTCAACAAATGACTCCTCCTACTTAAAGCATCAGCCACTCGATTTGTCACCCCTGACTTACGTTTAACAACGAAAGTAAACTGTTGCAGATATGCAATCCACGATGCATGTCTCGCTGAAATCTTATCTTGCCCTTGCAAATGTTTCAATGCTTCATGATCAGTATACAGAACAAACTCTTTTTGAAACAGATAATGTCTCCAGTGTTTGATAGCTTGCACAACAGCATAAAATTCCACATCATATGTACTGTATCGCATCTTTGCTCCTGACAACTTCTCGCTAAAGTATGCAATTGGATGTCCCTTCTGACTCAGCACTCCTCCAATCCCAATCTTCTATGCATCAGTATGTAATTCAAACAATAACTGAAAATCTGGTAACACTAGAATAGGTGCAGATGTCAGCAACTCCTTGATCTTCTCAAAAGCACTCCCTGCTTCCTCTGTCTATGCAAACTGCTTACCTTTCATGCAATCTGTAACAGGTGCCATCACACTACTAAAGTGTGGAATAAACCTTCGATAAAATGAAGCCAACCCGTGAAAACTACGAATGTAACGACCCGGAAATTTCGAACCCGAAATTTCCAAATAGTTAGAAGAAAAAGAAAAGAGATAGAAGAAAGAACAGAACAAGGCACAGATTCTCACATTCGCAGCGGATCAAAATACAATATCAAATAATAATATCAGTTATACAAGAAAACTGTATCAGTCAATTACATTTTAATATATATCAGAGTTACAACATCTCACAATCACTGGACAGTTAAAATAACTCGTCCCAATAAATACCAATATATCACTCTCTATACGTTCCTGCCATCCAGCTCGCCTCCTGAGCTCCAGAACGTCCTTACCTGGAAATCTGTAATACTCGGTCTGACCCGAGCATTACATCAAAGTAACACCCGGGTCAGGCTGGAAACCAGCGTGAGTAAACCCATAATATGAAATACCAAGCTATATAACTTAAGTGAATTACCAGGGTAACTCGTACTTTTCTACGAGTTCTAATCTTGTTTAAGTCAATTCATTTATCTCAAAACAATATCCAAGAATTGTTATACAGTTCAAATATCCATGATACTTAAACTTATTTCCTTCCAGCCTGTTTGCTTCCAAACTCACATTTATAAAGAATCGAAGTGGTTTCGGGTATTTACTGATACCCGACCCCGGTCTCTTCGAATTCAATGTTATCTCTAATCCAAGTTGTTAAGTTTAAACAATACAATTCATATCCAAGATATCATATCACATAACAATTCAACTTAGATAGGTAACTTACATTATCAGAGTTCAATCCATTCATATCACAGCACATATAAGAGATATCATCAATCCAAGTCATCCAATATCATTCGACCATCCATAACACGATTTATTAGATATATGATTCCTAATTAATTCAATTAATCTCCAATTAAATTAATTACCGACTTTAAATCACTTGGATTACCTTAATCCTGCATACTTAACATTTATTAATTACACCCCAAATAAATGAATCATTCTTTAATCATCCTTCTTAATTGATCATCCTTGATTGATTATCTTTAATTACATTAAGTAATTAACCTTTACTTATCCCATAGATTAATTAGCCTTAACCATTCACATTAATTTTTAATTAATCTCCTTAATTAATTAATCACATTAATTAATGATTCTCTAATTGCTTAATTAAAGTAATTACTTAAGAATTGATCACTTAACCCTGCTTAATCAATCATTAATTAACTACAAACCATTTAATTAATTAATCATTCCTTGATTACCTTACAAATATTAATCAATCTTTAATTACCTAATTAATTACCCCTTAATTATTAATTAATAAACCTTAATTACAAATTAATTAATTTCTTAATTACAAATTGATCAATCCTTAATTACCAATTGATTAACCTCTAATTACTTAATTAAATAACGCTTAAGCACAATTATTTAATCTCTAATCAATTAATTAATAATTTCTAATTATCTTTTAATTAATAATCCTTAATTAATTATAATAATCATCATTAAAATCTTATTTTAAATAATCCTTGAAATTTAAACCATATAAATCTAACTTAAAATACTTAAGTTAATTAAAACCACCATCCTCTAAATTACTTAATTATACCGTTTAAATAACTTAAGAATTCTATTAAAATAAAGAGTCAAATTTAGAATTTGGAAAACTTGTTAAATATCAATTTCAAAAACTTGTCCTCAACACAAACCCGAGACGACTTGCCTATTTACTCGAACTAATTTCCGAGTCACTCGCGTTTTTTTTTTTATAAACTTTACCTGTTTAAATTTTTAAACAGTTACTATACTTGCAAACTACTCGTAGATGAACTCGAGCCACCACATCTTTTTCTCGAGTTCGACTTCAAGACATTCATCTTCTTTCCCCAGCTCAAACATTCCCAACACCCAAAACATTCAACATCGTACATACACGCGTGCACGTGTACAGGCGTTCCAATCATCTCTGGCCCTCACCGATCCCCTCAACAAGTCATCGACATCATCGTCGATCAACCCCAGCACCTAGATCGATCAATTCGACTAAAATTTAAAATCGAGCATCGCCTGGAACCCAAACCCATCAACGAAAACGCCTCACGTCATCGATTCCGATCACCAGAATTCACGCCGACCTTCCTCCAACCTCGTCTCGATCCTACGCTGTAAATCCCCTTGCTCTGGTCAAGCTCGATGCCACCACGTCACCAAAATCGACTTTCAAACATCATCGACCAAACCTGGTCATTAAACCCTACATCTCCATTTTCCGGCCACCACGACCTACGAGAAATTCAGCTACCATTTTTGCCAAGACCCATGACCTCCGAACTTCCTTCAGCAATGATCACAAAGACAAATATTCCGCCGATCATCGGAATTTGATAATAATAAGAATTCCGTTCAACTCAAGAATCCACACTATTTTCAAATCTATAAATCTTGATCTTATCATTAAAATTCCTCATTTTACAACTCGAATCAATTTATATAATTTAAACTTGAAATTAACATGATTGGGTTTTCTGATATTATACATTTTGACTGTGATTTCAGATTTTCCAGTAAACCTTTGACTAATTATACTTATAATTATTTTTAAAATTTAGTTTACACTCCTATCATCATCTTTTATTTAGAAATCAAAGCCTAAAACTGATCAGAGAAAGAACAAATGATTTTAGAATTATATTAGCATCCAGACATTCAAGATCAGAGTGAACACTGTTATACCCACAGAGATATCCATATACATGTACACATATAATCATTAAATCAACATGCAAACCATTATCACTAATTTAATACTTAAGTTTACTGCATGCATTAAGTGTTAAACAGATTTAAAACCTTTAAAATAACAGTTTGTTTACTCACCTTCCTGGAAGAACAGAGAAAGTTTGAAAATCTGTAAATGGTTTGATAACTGGAATTTGCTTCATTTCTTTAAAACTGAAAAGCTTTGAATTTGCAGAGATGATTTTTAAGACTCTGATTACTGGTTGCTTGCTTGAACCTAGATTTGCTGCTGGTTCTTGCTTGTTGATTTGAAATTGTTACAGGCTTGAAAATAGATGATTACAGATCTTGATTGTTTTACAGATCATTGATTTGGTCAGAAATATAGTTTCAGGTCTTTTGAACTTGAGTTTTAAGCTTCTGAAAATGATTTCAGGTTTGAGGATAATTGATTACAGAGTTGAAATGTTAGGGGAGATGTTTTCAGGTTTTGATTCTGGTTTTATAAATGAACTACAGGGTTTTGGTTTGAGAAGATTTCAGTTTGGTTTGTGAAGATTCTCTGGTTTGATAAATTTCCAGGTTTGGTTTTATTTTTGAAAACGTGAAAATGAACAAAGAAAATGGAAGGAGAGAAGGATATAGATTTATATAGATTTGTTTTAAAATTAAAGAAAATAGAAATAAACTATGACACTTGTCTTTAACCTTATTTATCTTGTTAACACATGTATTTAACATGCTTAAAAATTCAACACTTGTCATTTATTTATTTTCATTTGTTTTAAAATTATTAAAAAGCCTTTATAATGAATTTTCCTAATTAATTAATACATTTCTTAATTAGTAAATGCTTTCCTATATTATACATAAATGAAACCTTTAAAAGAAAATAAAATAAAAACCCATTTATATTCTAATAAAATCATATATAATATATTTAATTCATTTTTAAGTGTAAACATAAAACTTTTATATTTATTACTATTAAATAAATACTTCCCAATTTTATATAAAACAAAATCTTATGTTAAATAAAAACTTATCTATATATTTTATATCTAAAATATTTTAAAGATATATATATCCTTTAAATTCAAGTTTAAATCCAAATTCAAATGCAATTTAAAAATCCAATTTAAAATCAACTCAACATATATATATTTAAACACACATAAATTAAATTTGCAAACAATAATTCTATTAAAAATCTATTTATATTCATTTTTAAAAACATCATATTATTATTCTTGTTTGAAAACAACAAATTTACCAATTTTAAATAATTTATAAAGGAAATTATCACATTTTAAATTGCTTGAAGTTCCGAGATATCACATTCCTCCCCCCTTAGAATCTTTTCGTCCTCGAAAAGGAACGAAGCTAGAGTTTGTTTAAAATTCTTTATATCAGTTAAATTTTCTCTTTGAACATATTTTTAAAACACTTTAAAAATCTTTATAATATTACTAAATTAGTTTTTATAAAAAATACTTTTATAACTCGATGTTTCAATAAGTCCATCCTTGTTCTCACAGAAATTCAGTCATACGTTGATCTGGCGTAAGACTGAAAATCTATCAGAACTTGGTAAACCCATTTTCAACACCTAGTGAAAATATTAGGAAAATAATTTTATTGAAAATATGGAAAACATTTTTGAAATCGAGGAAATATCTTTGGTGAGAATGCTCTGGAAATCATCACCCCCATCCATGGTCACAGTTACATCACGGGTTACGTTGCCATCGCAGCAAAAGTCCATGTAACTGATGACAGCATGGAACCCACAACAGATCGCAGTTACATTCCAGGGTTACGTTGCCGTCGCAGCAAAAGTCCATGTAACTGTTGGCTCTCAGCGGCACACACGATTTCGCTGTCAAAATGAAACTCCTCCACATAGGTCGCAGTCTACCGATATAAAATCAAACGTAGACAGTTGGCTCTCAGCGGCTCAAACGACTTTCGCTATGTTACCATAGTGTCACAGTCTACCGATATAAAATCAAACGTAGACAGTTGGCTCTCAGCGGCACACATGACTTCCGCTATGGTCTGCAGTAGATCGCAGTGACATTGAGTTAAATTGTTGTCACAGCATAACTCAAATGCCTCTGTGGGCACCAGCCCCTCGACTTTCGCTACACAAATAATCCTCAGGAACTAGTTTTGTCCGGACTCCTCACAGGATCTGTAACAACCCGCATATTTGTCGATTTTATATTTAAATATTTTAATTAAATATAACATCGTTCGTCGGATTTTAGTCCGAAAAGCTACTTTTTGCAAACAGTCGAATTGGGACTCGAGACCACCCCCATTGAGTCCAAAATGTCGTTTGCGATCTTTTTGAGTATAAGCCTCGATATATTTGGAGTTAGTGGAATTTGGCCACTTTTTCACTTGAGGCTTTGGTTTGGACTGAACCCATTAATCACTTACTAACTCAGTTCCAACCCCCTCTCCTCTTCATTCACTCATTCCCACTCTTCAAACTCAAGCAAAGACTGAAAATGGTGGAAAGGAAAGGGAATTAGAAATTCCAAACCCTAGTTCCTCTTGCAAACTCAAGTTCTTGCTCCAAATTCAAAGAGAACCCATTGGTAAGCTTCATCTTCATCTTCTCCAACCCGTTCTCTTATCAATTTCAGAAATTCCTAAATCTAATTTAGGAAATGTTTCTCTTTTTAAGCTTAGTTTCAAGCTTGTTGGGTTGGAATTGAAGAGATTGTTCTTGCCATTGCTTCAAAGCTCCTTCTTCATTGATTTTGTGAAAATGTGAGATTTTTATCTCACATCTAAGTCAATAATTATCTTCGATTGTTAGGTATGAATTCCTAACACTTATCCTTGTGCAATTCCTGAGTCGTTGTTGCTTGACCGATCGTTATCGATATCGTTTGGCCATTTTTGGCCTAGGTTCAGGGAATGCCCTGAATAACAGTTTCAGCCGTCTGAACGTATGGTTCAGACGTCTGAATGGAATACTGGGAATTTTCTTCTCCCAGCATTCAGACGTCTGAATCAAAATTCCAGACGTCTGAATTGGTTCGTTTTGAACCAGAAAAGAAATAGGCTAAAAGTGCCTATTTCAGACGTCTGAAGTCTAGGATTCAGACGTCTGAATTCTGTTCTGGAAAATAGTTTATTTTCCAGATTCAGACGTCTGAATTCTTGATCTCAGACGTCTGAATCTGTTGTGTTTTGCCTAGTTGTTTTTTTAGCTTGAATATCCAACTCTAATCAAATCGGGTTGATTCCCTTTTTGTTGTTATCATTTATTATCGGCCACTTTGTTAAGTCGCCCACCTATTTTTCCTTAGGTCGCTGGACAGCTTGCCTTCACTAGGTCGTACCGTGACGGGGCGCTGCCCCGCACCCCGCCGTGGGCGCTGCCCCCTGGACCCCCGCGACCTGACCGGGCAGGTCGAACCCCGTATTACTCTGCGTAGGCAATCTTATATGAAAAGCATTCATCAGAACTTCCATTTTGATGCATTTTGAGCTGATTTCCTTGGATTTTATTCACGTCTCCGAATGTGAATTTTTGTGATACGTTTTATGACTTGTCACTTTAAAAATATAAAGGTTTCAATACTAATAGTAAATATCAAAACTCTTTCATCAAAGCGATTTCAACACTATTTTAAATATCAAAAGTTCGTTTTCTCAAACCGATTTTCAATCTACTAGTATATACAAGCCTTTACTTCACTCGAATGAGAAATCGACTTAAACGACTTAGTAAAACGGGTGGTATGAAACGCTTGCGTTCACTTCGTCGGTTAGCTCTTGGACTTGTTCGATTGAACCCTTTTTGTGACAATTTCCTAGTGAAGATTTACAGCTTGTTCGTAAATATTTAAGTTAAGCAAGTGGTTATGGGACATGAAGCTAAACTCATATATTTACTAGCTTGGTGTGATTGACACTTCCTTATGATCATGACGATCATTTTTGTGATTTAGACTAGCGATTGAGCGATGTCTCTTTGTCTACGTGGGAGACTATACCCCGATCATGTGATGTTTCGGCATCACATTTCTAGGGTAGCACCCTACGGTCTTCGGGCCATTCATGTGTTCGGAAAATTAAATGGATAGCTTCCATGAGATAGCTTCTCGTCATGTGTTTACGCGTAGGTGAGCTTCATGCTCCCATTCATGTGTTAGGCCTCCCCCCTTTTTTATGTGTTTTCTGGATTTCTGATGATGATTTCTGGAATTTTGTGCTTCACCAATTTTCGTGATTTTCATTGATATGATATCAGTTTTTGTGCATTGGTGAATTCATGTGTTATTGACTTGTTATGAATACAAGTTTAGGGTATGATACCCTACCTTATCTTTGAAAAGATTCTTGTGATATTGATTAATCTTTTGTTGATTATCATTTACATACTTATAGTAGTATGTCGTAATAGTTATTTCATGTTCATGTCATGCCATTTACTTTATACCATATCATCTGATATTTATAGTTAGACTGATCCGTTTATTATTTTCTTATAAATAATACTCGGGTCAGACCGAGATGTTACAGGTGCTTCTGCTTGACTTCTCTTCAGGATATTTCTGACTTTTGGCTAACTACATAGATTTGTAGTTTTTGGATGTACACCTTTGAGATATAGACTCTATGTTGTGTACTTATTCTTTTGTATAGCACGTGATGCTATTCTTTTGTATTATCGTGGATCTTTCTGACCACTACTCTGATGTACACTTTCATGTGTTATATATTTATTCATATCTTCTTCCGCCTTTGTGATATGGATGTCTGTGACTGATTTATGTTATGTTTATTTCTATATTTGTTTCCGAAGATTATATATAGCCACTGTGTGATAGCTTTGAGTTTGTATCGGTATGTCGGATTTCCTCCTTAAATGATATGCATTCTATACTATCTGACATATCGGTACTCGCACAAAGAAGTTACATGGATGGTCGCTCCTCAACAGCCTTATTCTCCGCGCTAGTTGACAGCATTACTCCGTAGTGTTCTTGGTTAGCGTGGGTATAGAGGTGGGGCGTCACAGGATCAACTTTAGAAACCCCCCTTGGGGCTCAAGGCAGTACCACCCAGTGGCACTCCTGAGAAGTTCATTTTAAGGGAGCGCCTTTTTCCCCAGAGCTATTCTCAAAACACTTTATACTATATACTTATAGTATCTTCAAATCATACCCTTTATGATTTATCAAAATCTCCTTTACACAAAATCGATTACCAAAATCGATAATTCTCAAACTAGGCTTTCCAAAATCCAAAATTGATTTTCCCAAAAATCAAAAGCCTTTTCCAAATTCATAGGTTCCCAAAACCTTTTTCAAAATCATTCTCATAAGATCCTTTATATATATAGATATATATAACTTTAAAAATCTTTGGATCATTTCAAATTTGTATAAATCTCTTTTATACTTCAAATATTTCAAAACCCTTTTTATTCTGGCTAGATTCAATAAGGGAAGTTACTCATATTACAAAATATAACTATTTATTGCCAAATCAAATATTCAAGTTTGATTTTTTTTTTTTTATAAACTTATTTACCATTTACTTATCTCCATAAAGTAAATTTCAACCAAAGAAATATCCAATTCCATTATATTTCACAAATATACTTTTCATTTCAAAGATCATTTTACAATCCTTATCCACAAACTTCAATATCAATTTCATTCAAACTCGTACGATGTACACATATCATCCGTACGCAATATCAGTCTGATCACTCAATCGATCACACAATTTCACTTCCGAACTAGTATCGTCCACCCGACTTCCTAGTGCGGACTCAGATCTGGTTTCTTGATCAGAAACCGACATTCTCCTTGCATAGTCACAACTATGATAGAGAATATCCAGAACCAATCAAAAATCCATATCCAGGTTCGCCGTCGAAAATCGAGTGAAAAATCCCAACTCGGATCGATAATACTATCTCGAAATTCTGTGTTCGAATCTGGATCAAATCACTATGCGAATAGAATAATATACGTATATCCTACGTATTTATCTTTGTTGGTTATTAGCCAAATCAATTCTCTTTTCTATTCACATTTCCTTTAATTCCATTCACTTATTCTCAATTGCTTCATTTCCAATTGGGTTATTACTTCAATTATAAACAGTTTGAACTCTGACCAATTTTTAAATTTAAAAATAGCTTGAAAAAGTTTTAAAATAGATAAGTTATTGAAAAATAGTTATTAGTTTGTAAAATAGCTGTATAATAGTTAAGTAGGTATAAAATAGTTAGATAATTGCAAAATAGTTTTTAAAATAGTGATCAGATATAAGTAACTGAAAAATAGTAATTAGTTTATAAGACAGTTTCAAAATAGTTAAATAGTTCCAAAATAATTGTAAAATAAGTATAAGATAGTTTGGGGTTTAAGAAGAAAGATTGTATAGTAAATAGTTTGGAAAAATATATTTGTATTAAAACAATTTATTTTGAAAATAATCCAGAGCCAAACCGTTTAATTTCCCAATTTCCATTTCCAATTAATTTCCCATCAATTCAATTTAAATTCCACTTCCATTTAAATTGACTCAATTCCAATTTAAATAACTTCAATTTTCATTGAAATTGATTTAACCCCAATTCAAATTGAATAAACCTCAATTCCTTTTCAATTCAAATCAAATTCCATTTGATTTTTTTTTTTTAAAACTTATTCAACTTTAATCACAATTCTAATTAGTTCAAATCAAATTCAATTTGAACTAATTCTATTAAAATCTTAACTTAAAACCATCTCCAATTATATAAATTCGAGTTAAAATTTAAAATGTTGATTTAATCCCTTAAATCAAATTAACCCTTATTTTTAAATCAAATCAACTTTTATTTTTAATTTAACTACTTAAATCTTTAAACCATTTAACTGCCCAAGTTAAATTTAAATTTCATCTTGAAATTTCCAATTCAAGTTATTTATTCAACTTATTTAACTTCCTCCAAGTTAAATTTAATTTACTTAATCCGGTCAACTTTACACAATTTGAATTCCCATTCAAATTTTAAACCTTATATTAATAATCTTCCCACTTAAAAATTCAAAAACTTATCAATTTGGGTTTTCATATCACATTCCAATTTAAAACTCAACACTAAGAGTTATTTCAAATCATCCTTAGTATTATGTATATCTTCATATATACATTTTCTTTACACATCAAGTTATACCTTAAATTTTTAAACCACCTTTGGTTTTAATTCAAAACAAACTTCTTTAAAACAATTTCAAGTTTTCTGGATTTAGATTTACAATTTCACAATTTTAAATTCTCTTCAATTCCAATTTATAAATTATACTCACTTAAATGTTTACTTCCCTAAACATTTCATTTTGCTAAATCATTAACAACATTCATTATTAAACACAATTACCATTTATGATAATAACCAAGATTATCATATCTGGAAACCAATTCATTATTACCTTTATTCTTGATAACACTCCTACAAATTCAAGATTTTAATTTCAGTTTGAATTCATTTCAAACTTATCTTCATTCAATTTTAATTCGGCTTTTTTTCTATTACCACTTAATTTAATTCCAATATTTTAACAACCAATTACCTTAATATTTAAAAGAAATATCATTTTATATATCAAAATATATTCTTATATAAAATCATTTAAAATTCTTATATAAGAAAATAACAATTACGCTCTCATATATATATATATATACACTCAACTCGTTCTAGGTTACCATTGACCCTATCCTTAACGAGTAATCCCAACAGAGCCAGGTTCTCGCTTAACCTTCTGCTCTGATACCAACTGTAACGACCCGGAAATTTCGAACCCGAAATTTCCAAATAGTTAGAAGAAAAAGAAAAGAGATAGAAGAAAGAACAGAACAAGGCACAGATTCTCACATTCGCAGCGGATCAAAATACAATATCAAATAATAATATCAGTTATACAAGAAAACTGTATCAGTCAATTACATTTTAATATATATCAGAGTTACAACATCTCACAATCACTGGACAGTTAAAATAACTCGTCCCAATAAATACCAATATATCACTCTCTATACGTTCCTGCCATCCAGCTCGCCTCCTGAGCTCCAGAACGTCCTTACCTGGAAATCTGTAATACTCGGTCTGACCCGAGCATTACATCAAAGTAACACCCGGGTCAGGCTGGAAACCAGCGTGAGTAAACCCATAATATGAAATACCAAGCTATATAACTTAAGTGAATTACCAGGGTAACTCGTACTTTTCTACGAGTTCTAATCTTGTTTAAGTCAATTCATTTATCTCAAAACAATATCCAAGAATTGTTATACAGTTCAAATATCCATGATACTTAAACTTATTTCCTTCCAGCCTGTTTGCTTCCAAACTCACATTTATAAAGAATCGAAGTGGTTTCGGGTATTTACTGATACCCGACCCCGGTCTCTTCGAATTCAATGTTATCTCTAATCCAAGTTGTTAAGTTTAAACAATACAATTCATATCCAAGATATCATATCACATAACAATTCAACTTAGATAGGTAACTTACATTATCAGAGTTCAATCCATTCATATCACAGCACATATAAGAGATATCATCAATCCAAGTCATCCAATATCATTCGACCATCCATAACACGATTTATTAGATATATGATTCCTAATTAATTCAATTAATCTCCAATTAAATTAATTACCGACTTTAAATCACTTGGATTACCTTAATCCTGCATACTTAACATTTATTAATTACACCCCAAATAAATGAATCATTCTTTAATCATCCTTCTTAATTGATCATCCTTGATTGATTATCTTTAATTACATTAAGTAATTAACCTTTACTTATCCCATAGATTAATTAGCCTTAACCATTCACATTAATTTTTAATTAATCTCCTTAATTAATTAATCACATTAATTAATGATTCTCTAATTGCTTAATTAAAGTAATTACTTAAGAATTGATCACTTAACCCTGCTTAATCAATCATTAATTAACTACAAACCATTTAATTAATTAATCATTCCTTGATTACCTTACAAATATTAATCAATCTTTAATTACCTAATTAATTACCCCTTAATTATTAATTAATAAACCTTAATTACAAATTAATTAATTTCTTAATTACAAATTGATCAATCCTTAATTACCAATTGATTAACCTCTAATTACTTAATTAAATAACGCTTAAGCACAATTATTTAATCTCTAATCAATTAATTAATAATTTCTAATTATCTTTTAATTAATAATCCTTAATTAATTATAATAATCATCATTAAAATCTTATTTTAAATAATCCTTGAAATTTAAACCATATAAATCTAACTTAAAATACTTAAGTTAATTAAAACCACCATCCTCTAAATTACTTAATTATACCGTTTAAATAACTTAAGAATTCTATTAAAATAAAGAGTCAAATTTAGAATTTGGAAAACTTGTTAAATATCAATTTCAAAAACTTGTCCTCAACACAAACCCGAGACGACTTGCCTATTTACTCGAACTAATTTCCGAGTCACTCGCGTTTTTTTTTTTTATAAACTTTACCTGTTTAAATTTTTAAACAGTTACTATACTTGCAAACTACTCGTAGATGAACTCGAGCCACCACATCTTTTTCTCGAGTTCGACTTCAAGACATTCATCTTCTTTCCCCAGCTCAAACATTCCCAACACCCAAAACATTCAACATCGTACATACACGCGTGCACGTGTACAGGCGTTCCAATCATCTCTGGCCCTCACCGATCCCCTCAACAAGTCATCGACATCATCGTCGATCAACCCCAGCACCCAGATCGATCAATTCGACTAAAATTTAAAATCGAGCATCGCCTGGAACCCAAACCCATCAACGAAAACGCCTCACGTCATCGATTCCGATCACCAGAATTCACGCCGACCTTCCTCCAACCTCGTCTCGATCCTACGCTGTAAATCCCCTTGCTCTGGTCAAGCTCGATGCCACCACGTCACCAAAATCGACTTTCAAACATCATCGACCAAACCTGGTCATTAAACCCTACATCTCCATTTTCCGGCCACCACGACCTACGAGAAATTCAGCTACCATTTTTGCCAAGACCCATGACCTCCGAACTTCCTTCAGCAATGATCACAAAGACAAATATTCCGCCGATCATCGGAATTTGATAATAATAAGAATTCCGTTCAACTCAAGAATCCACACTATTTTCAAATCTATAAATCTTGATCTTATCATTAAAATTCCTCATTTTACAACTCGAATCAATTTATATAATTTAAACTTGAAATTAACATGATTGGGTTTTCTGATATTATACATTTTGACTGTGATTTCAGATTTTCCAGTAAACCTTTGACTAATTATACTTATAATTATTTTTAAAATTTAGTTTACACTCCTATCATCATCTTTTATTTAGAAATCAAAGCCTAAAACTGATCAGAGAAAGAACAAATGATTTTAGAATTATATTAGCATCCAGACATTCAAGATCAGAGTGAACACTGTTATACCCACAGAGATATCCATATACATGTACACATATAATCATTAAATCAACATGCAAACCATTATCACTAATTTAATACTTAAGTTTACTGCATGCATTAAGTGTTAAACAGATTTAAAACCTTTAAAATAACAGTTTGTTTACTCACCTTCCTGGAAGAACAGAGAAAGTTTGAAAATCTGTAAATGGTTTGATAACTGGAATTTGCTTCATTTCTTTAAAACTGAAAAGCTTTGAATTTGCAGAGATGATTTTTAAGACTCTGATTACTGGTTGCTTGCTTGAACCTAGATTTGCTGCTGGTTCTTGCTTGTTGATTTGAAATTGTTACAGGCTTGAAAATAGATGATTACAGATCTTGATTGTTTTACAGATCATTGATTTGGTCAGAAATATAGTTTCAGGTCTTTTGAACTTGAGTTTTAAGCTTCTGAAAATGATTTCAGGTTTGAGGATAATTGATTACAGAGTTGAAATGTTAGGGGAGATGTTTTCAGGTTTTGATTCTGGTTTTATAAATGAACTACAGGGTTTTGGTTTGAGAAGATTTCAGTTTGGTTTGTGAAGATTCTCTGGTTTGATAAATTTCCAGGTTTGGTTTTATTTTTGAAAACGTGAAAATGAACAAAGAAAATGGAAGGAGAGAAGGATATAGATTTATATAGATTTGTTTTAAAATTAAAGAAAATAGAAATAAACTATGACACTTGTCTTTAACCTTATTTATCTTGTTAACACATGTATTTAACATGCTTAAAAATTCAACACTTGTCATTTATTTATTTTCATTTGTTTTAAAATTATTAAAAAGCCTTTATAATGAATTTTCCTAATTAATTAATACATTTCTTAATTAGTAAATGCTTTCCTATATTATACATAAATGAAACCTTTAAAAGAAAATAAAATAAAAACCCATTTATATTCTAATAAAATCATATATAATATATTTAATTCATTTTTAAGTGTAAACATAAAACTTTTATATTTATTACTATTAAATAAATACTTCCCAATTTTATATAAAACAAAATCTTATGTTAAATAAAAACTTATCTATATATTTTATATCTAAAATATTTTAAAGATATATATATCCTTTAAATTCAAGTTTAAATCCAAATTCAAATGCAATTTAAAAATCCAATTTAAAATCAACTCAACATATATATATTTAAACACACATAAATTAAATTTGCAAACAATAATTCTATTAAAAATCTATTTATATTCATTTTTAAAAACATCATATTATTATTCTTGTTTGAAAACAACAAATTTACCAATTTTAAATAATTTATAAAGGAAATTATCACATTTTAAATTGCTTGAAGTTCCGGGATATCACAACGAACTTACGTTATCGTCTTGGGCTGCGGCCAATCTCTGATAGCTTCGATTTTACTTTGGTCAACCTGTATTCCTTCTTCCGACACAACATATCCCAAAAATAAAACACTCCTCGCCATAAAGACACACTTCTTTGTAGCAGCATAGAATTGTTCTTCACGAAGAATAATTAACACTTCCTTCAAATGCTGGACATGCTCTTCTGTACTAGCACTGTAGATCAGAATATCATCAAAGTAAACCACAACAAATTTCCCAATGTATGGTCTGAAAATTTGGTTCATCACCCTCATGAACGTACTTGGTGCATTCGATAGACCAAACGACATTACCAGCCATTCATACAATCCTTCCCTCGTCTTGAATGCTGTCTTCCATTCATCCCCTGGTCTAATGCGAATCTGATGATAACCGCTCTTCAAGTCAATCTTAGAAAAGATTACGGACCCACTGATTTTATCCAATAAATCATCAAGTCTCGGCATCGGAAATCTATATCTGACTGTGATCTTATTCAATGCTCTACTGTCCGTGCACATCCTCCATGTCCCATCCTTCTTGGGTACCAATAAAGCTGGTACAGCATAAGGACTCAGACTCTCCTGCACACGCCCCTGTTCAAGCAATTCCTCTACCTGCCTCCGCAGCTCTTCATGTTCCTTCGGACTCATTCTGTAATGTGGTCTGTGAGGTAACACAGCTCCTGGAACAAGATCGATTTGATGTTGAATGTCCCTCAACGGTGGTAACTCCGTTGGCAACTCTTCAGGAAATACATCGTCAAACTCTTCCAGTACTGGTTTTACTTCTTCTGGTACTTCCACCACCTCTTGACTTTCTCGTCCAATCAACATGAATACTTCAGGCTCTTTCGCAACCTCCTTAACAAACTCCTTCAAAGATAATAAAGTTTTCAGCTCTTCAATTTCTTCCGACTTACTTTCTCCTTGTGATCTCTTCTTCGGAACTAGGATAATTTTCGTTCCTTTAAACATAAAACTGTAGCTATTGGTCCGACCGTCATGTTGTACCGCTCGATCATACTGCCATGGTCTTCCCAATAATAAGTGGCAAACATCCATCTCTACTACATCACACCAGATTTCATCTTTGTATTTTTTCCCAATAGAGAATGGAACTCGAACTCGTCTATCCACTTTCACTTCTCCTCCTTTTCTCAACCATGCTAACTTGTATGGATTAGGATGCTTCTCTGTCTTTAACTTCAACTTTGTCACAGCCTCGGTTGAAATGATATTGTCACAGCTTCCTGCGTCAATCACAAATTTACACACCTTCCCCAGTATAGTGCATGTCGACTGAAAGATATTACTCCTCAACCAACTAGCTTCCTCCTGCTTCGGTGTCAAACATGATCTCCTCAGCATTAGATTACAACCTTCATCTCCTGACGCAATATCCTGCTCATCCTCCTCAACTGGACTAGAACACTCTCCATCAACATCCTCATCTTCAACTTCTACAAGCATGGTTCTCTTCTTTGGCTTTGGACACTCATTGCTTTTATGACCCAATTCTTGGCAATTGTAACATTTGAAACCATTAGTGACTTTCGCCTTCCCAACCTCATTCACAACTGGTTTCGCAACAGCTTTTGGAACATTAGAACTCCCACTAACTCCCTTCACTAGATTGTTGGAATTTGTAAACACACCACCTCCTCGTCTACCCTGCTTCTCCCAAGCCAACGCTTTCTGATGTGCTTCTGCTACAGATCTCGGATCGAACATATTAACCATATCCTGAATCTGCATTCTCAATCCCCCAATGAATCTAGATGTCAGCTACTCTTCCGTCTCCATAATATCATTCCTTGCAATCAGTTGATAAAACTCATCCGCATAATCATTAACAGTCTTCGTGCCCTGCCTCAAATTTTGCAAACGTTGATACATCAAAGATTGATAATTGTAAGGTAAGAACGTTGCTTTCATCAATTTCTTCATCTTCTCCCAAGATTCAACTTTTGACTTCCCCATTCGTTCACGTGTAAGTTTGGTTTGCTGCCACCACGCCAAAGCTCTACCCCTCAGCCTTGTAGCAACCAACTTCACTCTACGATGTTCTGGAACTTCCTTGAAGTCAAAAATCTCTTCAACATTAGCTACCCAATCTAGAAACTCCTCCGCTTGCATACCACCTTTGAATTCAGGAATTTCAGTTTTCATCCCCGACTCCCACTTGTGATCATACTCAGAGTAATTTCTTCCTTGTCCTCGTCCTTGTCCTCGAACACTACCACCATCATACTCCTCTTCAAAGTCAGATGTATATCGTTGTCTATCTCGTCCACCCACATCTCTACTACCTTCATGTCTACCACCATCATCCCTTCTATCTACATTCCTCCGTTCACGATCATTCACATTCCTCCCACGCCCTTGATCATTTTCAACACTTCTGTCTCGATTGGAATGTGGTGAGACTCTACTTCCCCCATGGTTAGATTCAGGTGACACCCTCCTCCGATTTTGATTCATCTCCGTCATAAGCTTCTCTAACCGACCAATTCCTTCGTTAAGTTTTTCACTAAAATTTTCATTGATTCTTTGCTCCATCTCATCAGCTTCTTCTCTTCGATACAAAGCTTCAACGTTTTGATGTCGATTGGCTCTCCTTGGCGGCATACTTGAAATCTCCACAAATTTTCAACACTTCAAAATTCAAACACTTTTCGGACTTTGATCCAAAATGAAACGGATCGAAAACTTCCACTTTGTTGCAACTTTGCGATGAACATGATGAACACAACTTCTCCAAATCACAAATCCAATATTCAAACTTCAATACAAAGTCGAACAACTTCAACTTGCTCTCGGCCGTGATAGACCAAACTCAAATCTTCAAAACTCCAAAGTGATTAGGCTCCAAGTCTCGATTTAGCTATGATTGGCTAAAACAAGCTCTGATACCAAAAACTGACGCAGCGGATAATTCAAAACAATCTTCAATCGGTGAAAGTAGCAATGGATGGATTGATGGATACTGAAATGCCCGAATTCGTTGATCCGAAGATGCCGAACTCTAGCTATCTCGAACTCGTTGATCGCGCACGATACCGGGTTCAAAGATCTTCAATTCTTCAAGCGTTGATCAAGCGCACTTGATTCCGCGAATCGGCTTCTACAATCGTTGAATCGAGCGCACTCGATTAACCGAAAGAGGAGATAGGAGATAGGAGATTACACTCAACTACCAATTGAAATTGAAAGCACAAAGCTAACAAAGAGAATTTTATTCAATATTCAACAACCCTTACAAAATGACATCACTTGCCTATTTATAGGCTACAACACATATCCAGAAAAATACATAAGTCTTAAGTCGTTTCCGACTCATCACCTACGACCTACGACTCATCATAAGTCGTACACGACTTATCAGTTTACAATACAACTGTCACGACCTACGACTTATACAAAACACGCGACATAAGAATACAGACGATATACGACTTACAAAGCATACGACTTAAAAACAGGAAATACAAACAGACCACTTAAGTCCTACGTGACTCAACTTAGTAGCGACTTAAGGAATCAACGGTCCAGATTAACTCGGCAGAGAAAACAACGGCTACAGTGCTTCGCGACTTAAAATGAACGACTTCCGAAAGTCTTTGCGACTTAAAGATTCTCGCGACTTAAATCAACGGCATAGGATAAAGCGGCATAACAATCTACGGCTACCAGCTTCAGCGACTTAAGAACATACGGCATTCCAGATCAACGACTTAAGGAAATCAAGGGTTTAGATTAACTTGCAGAAGAATCAACGGCAACATCTTCACGCGACTTATAGCTTGACTCGTTAGGTCGTTCACGACCTAACACTTCACCAGTTTGCTCTGCTTTCTTTCTGCATAACTCGGTAGTTAGTTCAGACGACTTAACTAAGTCGTAACTCGGTAACAACTTATTCCCTGCTTTGTTAAGTCGTACACTCACCAAAACTAAGTCGTTAACTTGGCAACGACTTAAACCTTTGCATTTTTCAACTGGTGTTGTTCTTCCCATAGTCTTAGGTCGTAACCCAGCACGTCTCTTAAGTCTTAGATGACTCATAGCTCCTTCCCTAAGTCGGTCATGACTTATACCTTTGACAAATGTGGGCTGCGCTGCATCAGTACGTCACAACAATAATAGATATACAACCACAACCGCTACGGCGCATTCGCTAATTGTCTAGGATTCCACGGAGGTGCACTCAATATTTCAAGAATGGTCCCTTGAACAAGGATCAGAGATATTCTTCCGAGCATCGTATATCTCTAGATAAAATATACAATAGGAAAGACATAGATGGTCCACACCCAAACACATGGCATTAGGTCACATCACTCCCGCATGGATATCCGTAAGTGTCACTAGAATAGGGTGCATGAACCATTTAAGTTAGCTAAACCCCATAGACTATGTCTCCTATCTCTGGTTTAAAACTTGTTAGATAACGATGGAAGTTTCTACCAATTAGAAAACTGTTATTAAAAAAACATTATTAGAAACTGCAAGCGCACGACGTATAATCGTTGTATGTATGCGAGTACAAGTCAATCCATAGGGAAAGAATTAAATTCTAATAATACTGAATCAAATAAACCCAAAGTTTTGAAGGGTTTTAAACTAAGAAAATTTTAGAAAATAAGCTAGAGGAAAAGTGAATAAAACTACGATATTAAGGAGCAATTTAGAGGCAAATCCACTTCCAATCATTCATATAAATCAACACAAAATTCACTTATAATCACTCATTAAAATGTTAAGTAGAAATGATAGATGTGCTTATTATAAGTATGATTTATTTGTGCTATTAATTAGCACTACTTAAATCATCAAACTCTAACACCCCATTCAAACCCACTTATCAACACACATGAAAATGACATGAAAATTAAAAATAAAATCTATTTAAGTATGATTTATTTACCATTATTTAGTAATATAGACCATCAAAATTTGATTTTTGTTTCACATTCCTTATCAAAATCACTTAGGCAAATGATCAAATAGTTTATGTTTTAAATAGAGTTAAGCATAGCCTATTTGAGATGTCAACATAGGACATCAAAATTCAGTAAAAAAGAAACAAAATCCACCACTATCATATTTTTGATCATAAATAAAATAATTATGTTAATTTAATATGTTTCATGAGAGCTTCATTATCCCTAAATTGAAAGGGTTTAGCTACTCATATTTGAAAATATGTTAACATAAATGATTTCAACATAAAATAAAAGGAAAATGAGAGCTAGTTACAAGAAAAGAGAAATAACTACTTGCATAAAATAAATCCAAACTAATTGCATATTAAAAGAGAGCATAAGATAATAAAAGAGCAT
This sequence comes from Allium fistulosum, assembly GCA_030737815.1. Taxonomy (NCBI): domain Eukaryota; kingdom Viridiplantae; phylum Streptophyta; class Magnoliopsida; order Asparagales; family Amaryllidaceae; genus Allium; species Allium fistulosum. The sequence goes on from CM060907.1 coordinate 862,483,578, forward strand.
AAAAGAAAGTTGAATAAAAGAAATGAGCATGTGAATAAAAGCTAATAAGAAGAGGGATGAGAAGCCATTAAAAAGACATTTTATTTATCATTGATTTTTTTGCTACAACTTGCATGAATAGAAGAAGATAGTTAAATGAAATATAAGGGATATTTATACATGCTTAAAACCCTAATTCATATTTTAGGGAACTTCCTAAAATGCCCTTGAGAAAGTGTAACCTCTAAGTAATCATTAGGGAAATAATCAATTTCCACTAACATGCCTTTAAGCCTCCATTAACATGTGCATGTGCTTTTAATTATGGATCATATGGTAGTGGGTATGTAGGATCCTCCATGTTGCACGAATTCATTTATTTCCATTCTACATTTGCGTTCAACATATGTGCATGCATTTATCCATGAAACCTCTTCATATTTGCACTCCATTTCCTATAAATAAAAATATGCGAATAAATTTTCTCAAATTAAATCACACACAAAATTAACATTTTACTCCCCAAATGAAGATGAATAAATGATGATTTGAAAAAAAAGTAAATTTTGGTTTGAACATGTAAAATACCCTAATATGCTCATTTATTTAACTAAAAGAAGATTAAATATGGAAGTAAAAATATGCACTTTTACGTGCACATCAAATACTCCCATACTTATCTTTTTATTCATCCTCGAATAAACTAAACTAGGGTATCCTTTTTCGTAGAAAACACGATTGCATTGAGCGTATGCAACATGCCGCTAAACTTCTAGGTGTCCCTAGTAGGACGAGTCTTGTCTTGTAAGGGTTCTCAGCGGATACTACCCACAAAATCCAAATGCAATATTTAGATTCTAATGCGACTACATGATGCTAGTTTCCAAAATATTTACAAATGCAAATTTACTTTTAAATTGACACAAGTAAGTTAAATATAATTTTTGGTCATTATCAAGAAATTCTTGTCCTTTTACTCATCAAAACTTCCAATAAAAATTAAGTTAACATCACAATTAGACTCTAGTTTGGCTAGTTGTTTCGGTTGGAAACATAGTGCAACTATGAAATGAATCCTTTAGTTGATAATTAAAGTTATGCAAAGTGATGTTTTTATTTCTTTTGAATAACAAGTCGAATCAAATAAGTGAAAATAGTCCTTGGATTTTAATTTCTTGCTCTCTCTATTTTGAAAATTATTAACATTAATATTATTTATACATCTAACTCCGATAAACTGAGACCAGATATATTGATCATGCACTGCCTTTCAGGCTTATGTGAGAAGAGTACAGAGCGTGGAAAGTGTACACACTTGCGTGTGAACACATGTCTCTAAGTGGTTATTATTATTATTTTAAAATTTATTTACACACAATTAACTCAGATAAACTGAGGCCAGATATACCGACCATGCACTGCCTTCGCTTACGTGAGAAGGGTACAGAGCATGGCGAGTGTACACAATTACGTGTGAACACCTAACTCTAGGTGTTTGTTTTTTTATAAAAACTTTTTTTTCTTTTTTACTATTTTATTTTTTTAAGAGAGAGTTATGCAAAATCATCTTAGCACCACTTAACTTAAAAGATCAAAAATGTTATCGCCTTTACTTTAAATCAACCACTCTTTTAAAGAAAGATCACAATAGTACATATTTCATGGTTATCACCTATGAACCTTCCTAGATACTAGTTAAACCATTGTTACTTGTAATCAAACTTTTATTTTTATTTTTGTTGAGATAAGTAATTTTTCAAAAATTTCAATTTAATAATAAAAACATATACTTATCCTATAGTGTTTCTTCAAAAGTAAATCAATATGCTAAAAAAAGAAAATTTGTTTTGGGATTTTTTTAAGTTTTGAGTTTTGGAAATAAGATGGAAAAAGTAAACCATGAAAAATCAAAATAAACATGAGACTCCCCCCCTCCCCACACTTGATTTTGACTGTGTCCCCATAGTCAATGCATGATACAATGAGTGTAACAGAGGAAAATATGTACATATTTACAAAAGAGGGTTAACATTTCTTACTAGATGTAGTATGGCTCATGAAGAGTGATGAGCTCCTCCTCTCGATCACTCGGCAATTCCAAGTAAGGTTTTAAACGAAGACCATTGACTTTAAAAAGGGATCCATCCATAGAGTTTTCTATTTCTATGGCACCATGTGGAAAAATAGTACGTACAATGTATGAGCCTATCCACCTTGATTTTAATTTCCCATGGAATAAACGAAGTCGAGAGTCGTATAAAAGAACTTTTTTGTTTGGCGAAAATGTTTTCTTATGATCGACTTGTCAAGAATTTTTTTTTCTTTCTTTATAGATTTTCTTGTTTTCATACGTGCTACTCCTAATCTCCTCTAATTCATTGATTTGCAATTTTCTGTTTTCGCCTGCTTTTTCAAGATCAAAGTTTATGTTCTTAGTTGCCCACAAAGCTTTATGTTCAAATTCAACGGGAAAATGGCACGCTTTACCATATACAAACCTAAAGGAGTATCCCAAGATTGGTTTAATACGTATTTCTGTAAGCCTAAAGCGCATCTGTCAATTTTTGTAACCAATCATTTTGATTTATATTCATAGTTTTCTCCAAAATTTGTTTGATTTGACGATTTGAAACTTCAACATGGCCACAAGTTTGAGGATGATATGGAGTGGATAACTTGTGAGTTATCGAGTATTTCTTCATTAGAGTTTCAAATGATCGATTATAGAACTGGGTTCCATTGTCACTTATTATTGTGTGAGGTATTCCAAACCTCGAAAAAACATTTTCTTTTATGAATTTCACAACAAATTTGTGGTTATTTGTTTTACAAGGAATGGCTTCAACCCATTTAGAGTCGTAATCAATAGTAAATAGAATGTATAGATTTCCAAAAGAATTGGGAAACGGTCCCATAAAGTCTTAGCATCCTTTTTTGTCTTTGATTGTAAAGTCACTATGTTGGCAAAAATGAAGGAGTTTCGACCAAAATGAAGAAACTTATATTTACCTTAACTTGGGAACTGTGATTGTAAGGTCACTATGTCGGCAAATTGTGATTGTAAGGTCCCATAAAGAATTGGGAAACTTGATTTGGGAAAGAAATTTATATTTATCTTGTTTCGACCAAAATGAAGGAGTTTCCTTCATGAATAAATAGTTCACTATGTTGGCATACCGTGGATCGATAGAAACGGAAAGGAGTTGTTCAGAAAAGTTACCGTTGATCGATAAAGAAGATGGTGCGTTTGGAAGACGTGATAAATGATCAACGATGACATTGTCAGATCCTTATTTGCCTTTGATCGGAAGGTCAAATTCCTAAAGTAGAAGGATTTAATAGATCAAACGAGACTTAGCATCCTTTTTAACAAAAATGTACCTAAGAGTGGAGTGGTTAGTGTAAACAGTAATGTGTGAGCCAATCAAATAAGGTCAGAACTTTTTGAGTGCAAAGGCTACCGCTAGAAGCTCTTTCTCAATGAATGTGTAACTGAGTTGAGCATCGTTTAAAGTCAATCTAGCGTAGTAGATGACATGAAGAATTTTGTTGATGTGTCATCCTAAGACAGCACCAACTGCAAAGTTAGAAGCATCAAACATTATTTCTAAGAGAAGATCCCAATTGAGTGAGCAAATGATGGGATCGGAAATGAGTTCATTTTCGAGACATTCGAAAGCAGAAACATAGTTAGAATTAAATTCAAATGGAATGTCTTTTCAAGAAGAGTCATTAGAGGTCGAGCAATTTTACTAAAGTCCTTCACAAAGCGTCGATAAAAACCATCGTGCCCAACAAATGAATGATGTCTATGACAGATTTGGGAATGGGTAGATTTGCAATTACATCAACTTTCACTTTATTTGCCTCAATGCCTTTGTTTGAAATGACATGTCCAAGGAAAATTCCACATTTGACCATGAAATGACATTTTTCCTAGTTTAATGTTAAGTGTTTGTCCTTACATCGATTTAGAACCAACTCAAGATGGTGTAAGCAGTCGGAAAAAGAATTTCCAAAGTTGGAAAAATCATTTGTAAACACTTCAAGAAAGCGTTCGATCGTATCCGAAAAGATACTGACCATGCATCTTTGAAATGTAGCAGGAGCATTGCAAAGGCCAAAAGGCAGACGTAGATATGCAAAGGTGCCAAAAGGACACGTGAAAGTCATTTTCTCTTGATCTTCGAGAGCGATTGGAATTTGGTTATGACCGGAATAACCATCAAGAAAGCAATAGACTTCCTGGCTGCTTAACCATTCAAGCATTTGGTCGATGAAAGGAAAATGAAAGTGATCCTTACGTGTTGCAGCATTTAATTTTCGGTAATTAATGCAAACATGCCAACTCGTTTGAGTATGAATTAGAATGAGTTCATTAGCGTCGTTCTTGATAATGGTAAGTCCAGACTTTTTAGGCACGACATGAAATGGGCTAACCCATGAACTATCAAAAATGGGGTATATGATTCCGTTAGCGAGGAGTTTAAGAATTTCATCTCAAATCGCATCTTTCTTTTTTGGGTTAATCCTTCGTTTGCGCGTCATGAACAGGCTTGGCATCTTCAACTAAATGGATACAATGTTGTACGAGAGCAAGACTAATTCTCTTTATATCAGTAATTGACCATCCAAATGCCTCTCTATTTTTCGACAGAATTGAAAGAAGGGAAGCTTCTTGGACAAGAGAGAGAGTTGCAGATATTATGAAGGAAACGTTTCGTTGTCACCTAAGTATGCGTATTTAAGGTGATCAGGAAGAGGTTTGAGGTCCAACCTCGGGGGTTGCTCTATCTAAGAATTTTTTTAAAGTTTTGGCTCAATAGTAAGTGGTTCAAATGGAAGCGCATTTTCAATTTCATTAGGATCGTCTTGAAACAGTTGTTCGTATTCATTCTTGCGTTCATGGATGAGGTCAACTGTTTCATTGTCGAAATTTTCTTGAATGGAGCTAACTTCCAACGTTTGGTCATATGGTTCGTTCGGTTGATATTCGAGATTGAAAATGCTAAGATCCAAAGTCATGTTTCCAAAAGAATTTTTCGTCGAATCATTTCGACAATTGATTAGAGCACTTGACATAGCCAAGAAAGGTCGGCCTAAAATCAATGGAATTTGACTCATTGTATTGTTTAGGGGTTGTGTCTCTAAAACAATAAAATCGACAAGGAATATAAACTGACCTTTTCTGATGAGTACGTCCTCGATTTCTCCCGTAGGTTTCTTTATCGAATGATCGACAAATTGAAGAGTTACTTTCGTGGTTTTAAGTTCACCCAAGCCACGTTATTAGTAAATTGAATAAGGAATCAAAATGACACTCGCACCTAAATCTAGTAAGTACTTGTTAATCATTTTGTCTCCTATCGTGCACCAGATCGTCAGACATCCAGGATCTTTGTATTCTACAAGAATTGATTGGGACAAAACATCGCTAAGTCATGCAGCTAAGAAAACTTTCTTGGGTACATGAGTTTTTCATTTTTGAGTACACAAGTCCTTGAGAAACTTAGCATAAGTTGTGCCCTCATTATTTCAAGATTGTCCCCATGCACGAGGATCGGAGATATCCTTCCGAGCATCGTATATATCTAGGTAAAATATACTATAGAAAAGATACAGTTGGTCCATGTCTGAACATGTGGCACTAAGTCACATCACTCCCATATGGATATTCATAAGTATCACTAGAATAGAGTGCCTGCACCCTTTAAGTTAGCTAAACTTCATAGGCTATGTCTCATATCTCTAGTTTCAGTTGTTACCGGTGATGAAGTCACGTTCAGCATCCTAACACACGAGTCACAACTCAAATATATCTCGACACACGAGTTCCTGATTTGAATAGATCTCGGAATCACACATGGATTCCCATATCTCAACAGATCTTGGAATCACATGTGGATTCCTCAACATATCTCAAAATCATACATGGTTTCCCATATCTCAATAGATTTTGGAATCACACATGGATCCCCTCAACTTGAATAGATCACGAACAACAAGATGTGTTCGAGCATCTCAAATCTCCACTTAGATTCCATCATATTGAACCAATCATGAACCTCTTTTAAAGAATAGAACACGTATATAGTTTGGAGTGGTTACGGTTTCAATTTATGTCATATAAGTACACTCCCCCTCTTACCGGGTGCTCCAAAAGCCAATCAATGGATTTCTAGTAAACTCAACTCTGGTTTTGTTGGAAATAAATAGATAATACATAAGAGCAGAGATCACCTCCTAACCGTTTAAGCAGACACATTTCCTTATCATTTTTCTTTATACGTAAAGTATAGCATTACCAAGGATAACTATACCATATAACTGATGTTTTTCTTCTAGATACTTCCAGAGTTATATTTCATCAAATCCAATAACAATGAGAATAATCGCATATCGGAAACTAAGTACCGTATACAGTACATAAGTAAGTAACGCACAAAGCTTGATGAAACACACAAGCATGATCAAGTCATATGAACGACTTTAATCCCATTTTTAATTAATCTTCATTTATTAATTAAAAACCTCTTTTATTAGTAAAACTCCTTTTTTACACAATAAACTTCTTTATAAATTAAACTCCATTTTATTAATTAAACTTCACTATTTAATTAAAACTTTCATATTCATTTCTACATATTCTAATACTCTCTAAAGTATTCAAACACTTATCTCAACCATGTAAGTATATTCACAAATCAATTTCAAAGGGCTTAAGACAAATGTACTCAGACATTGTCACTACAAACGCAAAATCATTTCACTTATGATTATCTTTAAAACATTCTATTCAAAGATCTATTTATATTCATGAGTATAATCAAAACATGTTAAAGACGAATGTTATTAACATGTTGTCACAAGAAATCCAAAACCAATTCATACTTGTTATTCTCTTTAAAATTCCATCATTAAAGATCTAAGTATTTTCCAAAATCATTTAACAATACTTTATTACTTTAAAATATTATTTAAGGATTTAAAAACAAAAGTTACTAAAACATTGTTTACAACAAACCCAAAAACCACTTCACTTGATCGTTATCTTTAAAACTCCCTTTGTAAAGATCCAATTACTTTCCAAAAGTATAGTTAAATGGGTTAAAACAAATATTGCCCAAACATCATTACTATAAACCCAAAATCACATTTAAACCTACCATTAACTTTGACATATCCCTTTAAAGCTCTAAGTACATCTTCACTTATTAAACAAGCTTATATACCTTTTTAGTCAATGTTACAAAATAATCCATTATAACATAAGTGTTATAATCTTAAAAATCCTTTATATTCTTTTGCAAATACTAAATTTCCCCTCCAAACCGTAAATATACCAAAATACCTTTTAAATATATATACACATAGAGACCAATTTATTTATAAAACTAAGATATTTAATAAAATAATATAAACCATTGGTATGATATTATAATATAAAAGCCTTTCTTAAATAAAATCTTTAAACAATTTTTAAAACCATATATATACTAAAAATATTCTTTTAAAGTACTTATACTACATTTTAAAACATTTATTCAAAAACCATAAAAACCTGTTTTATAATTTAAAACCATCCCTTTAAAAATCCACAAATGATTATCAGCGATAAATTTAAACCTTGATATTTTTTGATAATAAGTACGCTTACAATACTTATTAAAAATACAAAGAAGCCCTAGGATATATGCCAAAGTTAACTTTAAAATCGCTGAACACGGCGATTTCAAAGTGCATCCATCGCGACCTTTTCGCTTCTAACATTTACAACTTCCATTTCCAATTTCTACAAATGTCTAAACTAATTCCTCTATGTCCAACACACCAAAATTTGTATAGCCTAATATATACATATATATTCATAATTTATCCAATTTAACATATGTTAAACATCGAGAATTTCAAAGCACGTTTAATACGTCTATATTGATTCAAACATTTATAACGCGCTATTTATCATGTAAAAAGTAGTCTGAGCCATGACACATGTTATAGATGATCAAAAGAGAGATACTCCATAATAACGTTGTCACTTGCTTTAGAAAATAAGGCGAGGTCCAAAAGTAATAACTTGCATTGTGTAACGGGCCGCAGATCCGTACCCCTTAAGTTGACACTAATTGTGACGCCCCACCTCTATGCTCACAATAACAAAGGTTATTATAAAGAATAACGTCAGCTGTTGCGAAGAATAAGGCTTGTTAGGAGCGACCATCCGTAAGTTATGCCTTAGACGAGTATTGATTACATCGATAGGAGTTGTGAAATTTACTCCCAAAGATATAAATTCAATCCAAATCTAAAACGAAACTATAGTGGCTAAAGAAAAATCCAGAACAACTCATAATAACAATAACACTGATAGTATAATCACATCAGAACGGAAATATCAGATATATATAGCGGAAGACAAGTCTGGAATACATGCTACAACAACCGATAGTTCACATGAACTAAATGTACATAAACATATATATCAACATACATAAGACGAGAATCAAATAACCAAAAGAACTCGACGAAGGCTAGACAAAAGATGAGGCGAAATCCCAAAAGCTAAAGCTGCTATAGAATCAGAGATAGCGACTATCCTGAAATAACTCGGTCTGACCCGAGTATTATTTAAAAAATAATAATAAATGGATTAGTCTAATTTATTCTCAGAAATAAGTGAATGATAAACAACACTTAAACAAATAATTATAGTCTCGAATGAGACTATACAGCATAAATAATCAGCATAGTTTAAATGAAGAAATCCCAATTTAAACTCCATCCAAATCAGTTTTCAAAATTCACAATTGAATTTAAAACAGCAATATGCAAATTTATAATCTCAGATGAGATTATACACAAACTCAACTTCCAAATTCATAATTGAATTCAAAGCAGCAATTCACAAAATCTAGAAATCAAAAAAGATAACTAGAAAATCAGCAGTCGCAAAATCTAGAAATCAAAATAAGATAACTAGAAAATCAGCATAAAAGTGGATCGATCCCATCATATGGAGAGTCTAAGCTACGCCGCACGTGCATCAACATATGGCCGAAGCCTACCAAGTACTGTCATCATAATTTTTGGCACCCAACAAATGACCCGAAGGTCCAACATATGACCTGAAGGTCTAGTACTGGTATTTGACCCGAAGGTCCATCATATGGCCCGAAGGTCCAGCATAGTGACTCAAAGCCCAACAAAATCATCAAAATCATCAAACAGCAAATCTTTCAATTAACGAGTCCTGAATTAACCGAAATGGTAAAAGTGTGGTTCCATACTCCACACTTTTGCTAAATCGTTTAAATCTCTTCATCATTTCCTTGAAAGTGCAAAATTGTGTATTTTATAAATATAACATTTTACGTTCTCAAACGGACAAGTCCGGAATTAACCGAATTAGTAAGAGTAAGGGTTCATAGTCCTCAATTTTGCTGGAACGTTTAAATCGATTCCTCATTCTTTTGAAAGCGTAAACTGTAAAAATTTTGGAAACATTTTTAATTTAAAATGATTTATGAAAACACGTGATTAAAATAGCAACATCTATAGCAATTTCAACAAAGAAATCGCGCTTCACAAAACGCCGTAAAAACGGGTATCAAATCAGCGTTGCGGGATAACTGCTTAAAAAAATCCACTTTAAATTTGACGATTACTGAAGTCAAAACAACAGTAACCTTTATTCGTCAAAAATGTCACCAAAACAATATGCCTCAAAAATATAATACCGACGTACAAAGTCCGTTATAAAAATAACGGCAACAAAAATTACGTTTCAAAATGAAACGCTGGTTCAACGTAAATTAATAACCAGTGGTTCACACTATTTATATATTCATCAAAAATAAATTTGCACTGCCAGGGAATAATCTACATGCACACAAATTCTAGATACCAAACATGCCTATAAAAATGAGTTACAAATTAAAGTAACTGGGACTTAGATTTATCCATGCATGCATTCTTGTACAAAAAGAAACTCACAGTGACGTGTACATTACCTTTGTATGCATGTAATAAAGTAATAACTTGACTTTGGTGATGAGAGTGGGAAACGTAACTAAAACATCAAGGTAACCAAAACTTAACTTCATGAAATGATAAAACGCATGCAAGACCTGGGCATATACTACACAATGCAAAAATGGTCCACAATGCAAAAGTGGACATGAACCATATATTTTCTTATACACTACAACTTCATGTACGTATGAAATGAATCAGATAATTCAACGCTAATATGAAGTAAAAATGATAATTGCGTGGAACGTTATTCACGCACGCATTTAATACAAGTTTGTAAAGTGACTTGAGTAATATGAATAATACCTATACACGTAACACACGCAGGTAACCCACTTATATGTAACACATACGCATCACGTTTTGCAATCCAGTTGGATTTATATGCATGCTATTTTTGAAGTTATCACGCAATGACCTGACAACTACAACAACACCTGCACTATGATGTTTTGCCTGAGCTTAAAAAAATAAAACTTTTTAAGTAACCTGACACTAAGGTTTGGTTCACACAACAATACACTGGAGTTAATCTATTCACGCATGAAAAAATATATATAAACTGATAGAAATAATTAACTCAGTTAAAATAGATGTGAGTTTGCACTCACTATTATTTGTTTCAAAGCCAATGATCGAGATCTGAAAGAAAGAGAACCGCAGTTTCTGCCATTAATTCTTCCTCTGAGTAGCTGAAAATGAGCAAAAAAAAGAATGTTGCCAAGATTTACTTTTCTCTTCAATGCCGAAAACAGTCAAAAGTGAGGAGTGTTGAAAAAGTGTTTTGTACCATTTCATTAAATGCAAACGTGCATTTGCAATTATGGTATACGGCTATACTTGATGGCTAGAGACAGTATTTTAAATTCTCTGATGGTTAGCCTATATGTTCTCAGGACCTTGTATATAAATCAACTACTACTGTACATGCCCAACACGGCAGAACCAAATGCACGCAATATGCATTAAGGGATGACGTGTGCAATGCTTCATGCACGAAAACAAAACAAGTTATTATAATACGTTTATTATTTGCATGGTCCAGTATGGCACGAACTAGTTTTTTTTCTTTTCAGATTTTAATTTTTAAAATTTTATATTTTCAATATTTACTCCGACAGTAATTCAAAAATCACGGTCGTTACAGACTCCTACCCTTATAAAAATTACGTCCCCGCAATTTTCATACTAGAAGCAGTCAATTTCCCAAATAATTCATCCTAACAAAGATTCAAAATAGAAAAGATGAATAAGAATGCTCACCCCCACCCGAAGAGGAGAGAAAGCCGGGATAAGAACGCTCGATGAATTCTCTGGTCTCCCAAGTGCAATCCTTGGGGTTTGCGGACCATTGAATTTTCACAAGCGGGACTTCTTTGTTCCGAAGGCGTTTAACCTCCGTAGCTAGCACACGAATAGGATTTTGCACTATAGACAAGTCGGGTGAGATCTCAAGATCTTGCAACATAGGAGGATCAATAATAGAATCTAAATCTCGAAGGCATCGACGAAGCTGGGACACATGAAATACGTCATGAATACCCGAAAACTGGATAGGTAGCGACACACGATAAGCAACTAGGCCAATGCGTTCCGTAATAGGAAACTGTCCAATATAACGAGGAGCCAATTTCCCGGAGCTACTAAAACGCACCACACCCTTCATCGGGGAAACACGAATGAATACAAGATCGCCAACAGAAAATTCCAAAGGCTTCCTACGATGATTGGCATAAGATTTCTGCCTATTTTGAGCCTCCTTCATTCTCTGTCTAATAATATCAATCCTCTCCGAAGAATCACGAATATAATCGGGGCCGAGAACCAACTTTTCCTCCGATTCCAACCAACAAAATGGTGATCGACACGGCCTTCCGTAAAGAGCTTCGAAAGGAGCCATACCGATACTGGATTGAAAACTGTTGTTATAAGAAATTCAACAAGAGATAAGTGGTCTTCCAAACTACCACCAAAATCAAGAATACAAGCTCGAAGGAGATCCTCTAAGTCTTGATTCACCCTTTCAGTCTGACCGTCAGACTGTGGATGATAAGCTGTACAGAGATTGAGCTTAGTGCCCAAAGCTTTCTGAAGGCTCTGCCAGAAACCACTAGTAAAAAGAAGATCTCTGTCACTAACAATAGAACTAGGCACACCATGAAGTCGAACGACTTCTTTAATAAACAACTTAGCCAACAAAGGAGCAGTCCGATTGGACTTGATAGGAATAAAATGGGCTGATTTAGTCAATCTGTCAACAATCACCCAAATACTAGTATGGCCCGACCTCGAACGAGGTAGACCATCAACGAAGTCCATAGAAATATGATCCCATTTCCATAATGGAATCTCAAGAGGCTGCAAAAGACCACTAGGACGCTGGTGTTCTGCTTTAACAAGTCGACAAGTCATGCAACGACTTACATAACTTGCAACATCACGCTTCATACCTTCCCAATAGTATAAGCGTTACATATCAGCATACATCTTGCTACTGCCTGGATGGATAGTATACTTAGAACAATGATAATCCTCAAGAATGTCATTTCTAAGATTAGAAATATCAGGCACGATCAATCTACCCTTCTTCCGAATACAACCATGAACATCAATATCGAAATCCTTCAGATCATCACTTTGAGATTCCGATCTACAACTCTGAATAAGAAAAGTAATATGTGGATCATGTTTCTGGGCATCGGTAACACGATCCAACAAACTAGGACGAGCTTCCATGCTAAATAAAAGCCCGGGAGAATCAAAAACTGAAGGATGGTCTCTAATATCACAAAGAGATAAAGCTTCCAAAATATTCCACTCTGCTAGCATTATGGAAACAACAACCTGCTGCTTGCGACTAAGCGCATCAGCAACTCGATTACCCTTACCAGGGGTATACTGAATATCAAAATCATATGAAGCAAGAAATTCGAGCCAACGCTATTGCCTCATATTAAGTTCATTCTGAGTGAAGAGATATTTCAGAGATTTGTGATAAGTGAAGAGAATAAAATGCTCGCCCAACAAATAATGTCGCCAAATCTTTAGATCAAAGACTATAGCGGCTAACTATAAATCATGGGTAGCATAACGAATCTCGTTAGGCTTTAGTTGTCTAGAAGCATAGGCAACTACTCTATCCTTTTGCATGAGAACAACACCGAGTCCATAACCACTGGCATCAGTATAAACAACAAGATCATGATTCCCTTCGGGAACCACTAAGATAGGAGCATGAGTAAGGAGATCTTTTAACTTCAAGAAATAATTCTAACACTTATCCGACCAAATAAAAGGAACAGCTTTTCTCGTGAGAGTGGTAAGCGGTAAAGCAATACGAGAAAAGTCCTTAATGAACCGGCGATAAAAACCCGCCAATCCAAGAAAACTACGGATCTCAGTAACGGTCTTGGGCCTCTTCCAATTCTGAATAGATTCGATCTTGGAAGGATCGACAGAAATACCATCGGCAGAAACAATGTGACCGAGAAATTTCACCTTATTTTCCCAGAAGTGACACTTGGAGAATTTGGCATAAAGCTGATGCTGACGAAGAGTGCCCAAAACAATCTCCAAATGCTGAATATGATCGGCTTTAGATTTGGAATAAATAAGAATATCATCAATGAAAACCAAGACGAACTTATCGAGATATTCGCAGAATATCTGATTCATAAGATCTACAAAATATGCTGGAGCGTTCGCCAAACCGAACGACATAACAAGCCATTCGTAAGAACCATAACGAGTACGGCATGCGGTAAGAGGAATGCTATCTTCCGCCACTCATAACTGATGAAAACCGGTAGCAAGATCGAGTTGGGAGAAGACCTTGGCGCCACTTAACTGATCGAACATGTCGTCGATCCTAGGTAATGGATACCTATTTTTGATAGTAAGCTCGTTAAGCTTGCGATAATCAATGCAAAGCCTAAGAGTACCATCTGGCTTCTTAACAAAGACAACGGTAGCGCCCCAAGGAGATGAGCTAGATCGAATAAAATGCTTGGCTTCCAATTCAGATAATTGTTGCTTGAGTTCCTCATTTTCCTTAGCAGACATCCTCGTAGGAGGACGACTGACAGGATGAGTAACGGAGATAAGATCAATACGGAACTCAACTGCCCTCTTCGGTGGCATCTCGAAATAGGCTCGAAAACATCGGAAAAATCACAAACAACCAGAATATTAGCAATGACATCCTCCGACTCGAGGGAAGAAATAAGAGCATTCGAAGTATGATCCTTGCTCTGAAATACAATAGATAATTGCTCATTAGCATCGGGATGATTGAGATATAAAGTTCTTTCAGGACATAGAATTTGAACTTCATAACAGACGAGCCAATCCATACCCAAAATCATACCAAAACCAAGATGATCCATAACATGCAGATTCGCATGAAAAGAGAAACCACATAAAATAATACCAACATCAACACATAACAACCCAAGAGTAGCGGATCCACCAATAGGACTCACAATCCTCAAAGGGTCGCACAGAGTAATAACATCTAAATGAATAATATCAACAAGCTCCTTCGACACGAATGAATGCGATGCACCCGTATCAAAAAGAACTCTAATAGAACAGCCATGAAATAAAATAAAACCTTCCAAAACAGAAGGAGTAATACCTTTGGGCTGAGAAGAAACACCAGAAGCTTTAGCAACATTAAGCTTCCCAGATTTGAAACCCTTAGAAGCAGTTGGACAATCAGAAATCCAATGACCCTCTTTCTTGCAATAGCGGCAAATACGAGGCTTAGGACAATTACGAAGAAGATGATCCAGAGAACCACAATTATAGCACACCCTCTGAATAGAAGGTGCACTACTAGGCTGAGAACTAGAGGTAGCTTGCTTCTTCTTCTTGTTAGAAGAATTAGGCTTATGAAATCGAAACCTCTTCTTGTTGGGGTTCTTAGAAACCTCAACCTCATCACCACTATCCCGTTCTTTTTCAACAGCTTCAAGACAAAGAGCCGAATCAACATGCTTCTCAAAAGAGAGCTTAAGCTGAAGCAAAAGAACCTTCTTCAAATACTTCTTCAAACCATCAACAAAACGAAGATTCTTCTTACGCGGAGTATTAATGAACTCAACTCTGTATTTTGGATAAGGCCTCGAAAGATTCAACATAATCAGAAACAGAGGACTTTCCTTGCTTCAACTCAAGGAAACTACGAGCAAGATTAGCCTTTTCCGATTCAGGAACGAACTTAAGTTCGAATCGTTCCTTAAACTGAACCCAAGAGAGAGAGGACTCATCAACTTCCGAAATAAAGAGCTCATACCAGTCAAGCGCACGCTCTTGCAACATACTAGATGCCACGAGAACGCGATGATGATCCAAAAGATCCATCTGAGAAAATATGCGCTCACAAGTGTGCAACCAAGTCTGAACCTCCATAACACTTTCCGATCCCTTGAAAGGCTGGCCTCCAAGGTGGGAATAGTAACTACACATGCGGGCGAAGGTAGACTTGTGATTAGGAGTCGCGGGAGTAGCAACAGGAGGCTGAGCATCCCGAAATAGCTCCATAAACTGATCAGCTGACATATAGACTCCGTCCGGATGAGCACCACTAGATAGGCTTGCAGAAGAACGCTTCCCTCTACCTCTTCCAGCCATAGGCTGAGAGAACAAGAGAAGATAAGGATTAGTTAAAACAATACACAATTGATAAGAAATTTAACAAATGGAATACTACGGAATATGAGATTCATTCCTACACATATTCCTACATGTTAAAGAGGAAACAATAGATTAGAAAGGCACAAATAAAACCCTCAAATAGTTGTAACACATGTTCCATTCTATTTCTGTTTTGTGTTTCATTATAATTTGTTCTGAATTTCAGCTTTGATACCAACTGTGATGCCCCACCTCTATGCTCACAATAACAAAGGTTATTATAAAGAATAACGTCTGCTATTGTGAAGAATAAGGCTTGTTAGGAGCGACCATCCGTAAGTTATGCCTTAGACGAGTATTGATTACATCGATAGGAGTTGTGAAATTTACTCCCAAAGATATAAATTCAATCCAAATCTAAAACGAAACTACAGTGGCTAAAGAAAAATCCAGAACAACTCATAATAACAATAACACTGATAGTATAATCACATCAGAATGGAAATATCAGATATATATAGCGGAAGACAAGTCTGGAATACATGCTACAACAACCAATAGTTCACATGAACTGTAACGACCCGTAAATTTCAACTGTCTTAATAACGAAATTAGTTGAAATTTTGTGAAATTTTAAACGATAAAATTTTGAAATAAAAATTTAATATTTGGAAAACGTCTAGTTAAACATAGCAACTGGTAAATTTTCGTCCGAAAATATGAAAGTTTATTTCGCGCGTAAATTTACTTCAATTTAATCAGTTAAAAAGCGATGAAAATAAAAAGTTTCCGAAACCTAAATATTTTTACATAGGAAAATTTTAAACCATCTTCTGAGCAAGATGTCAGTTTGTCGTTTTTCGAAATTCGGACATCTTTGGCTCCGTCGATCTTATTTTTCAGCATTTTTCTTGCATTTTCCGCTAGTAGAAAATCGAAATTTTATAATTCGATCATACCACTGATATCCATATACCGTCTTGATCGCCTCGTCGTGCTGATCTCTGCGGTATATTCAATTCTGTATTTTGAAGTTCGGTTCACTGCGGAATCCGCGAAAACGGTAATCATATCGGTACCGGTTTTGTGACTTTGGTTTTGCGACCGTTTGAATCCTTTGCCTATTCATTTTCCATCGGACAAAAATCAATAGCCACTAGCTATCATTATTTTCAGAATTTGCGAAGGCTTTTGCTTTTCTACACTGGTTCCAACATATATTGATTCTGGCCCTTCGTTCATTCCCCATTACCTTTTTCCTCTGTATTCAATATGGAATTTATGACATGTCCCTCTCATGTCTATCGTAAACCGAGTAGCCCTCAGCTTTTAAATTGTCATTTAATTCTCATGCTGGACTCTTACTATTCCCCGGTTTTAAATATTTAGGTTGTGCGTCTTTATTTTTTTTTCTGCCTTTCTATTCGATTCTGTTTCTTCTTTGGAATATAGTATATATATAAATAATATTGGTTGTATGACAGCACATCTTTCTTTTTCACCTTCTCCCTGCGCTTGCTCCCACTCTTTCCTTTAATCTTTATTTGTTCTGACTTGTCTTATATATGAAAGTATATATTATCTATATAGTAAAAATAATATTGGCTGTAGTGGAACCTTCTTGTTTATTTGGCCTCCCTCCCTTACCTCAGCATGCTCGGATTCCTCATGACCGCAAGCGCCGTCCAAACTTTCACCACTAACCACCAAGCAATCCCATCGACCTACACGCCTTACCCACTTCCACCCATGCTCGACATCACCATCCCTCCCCCTCCGCCTGGATCGAGCACCAAACCCGCCATTGTGTAAACTGACCATGCCTTTCCATTGCTTCCCAAAGCCAACAACCGCCTTATCCCCACGACCAGAGACTTCCACCTGACAGCGCAGTCACCACGCACCCGCCTTGACAACAGCCCATCGCCAAACAGCCTCGCCTGCCGTGTCTTCCTCCTCTCCGGTCCATAGCAGCCACATCGGCCAGACTTCTTCGTGCAGCACCTTCTAGTCTATCTTCCCGAGCCCACGCCTTTGGCCACCACTGCCGCCCTCCGACCTGTTCTTTTTGCTGTGCTCGACCTTTTGTTTTGAGGTACACAAAAATATAAGAGTTGCATGTATGATTTCATTTCAAGGATAAAAGTTATATTTTCAAACTTATATTGATACGGTATGTTGGGATTAACTGGTTATTTGGAGATAGATATATGTTGACCTTAATATAGGTGGTGCTTATTGGCCCTGTTAGTAAGGCAAAGTTATTCACTCTGTTAGTATTTTGAGAATAGCCTGTAGAATAGATATAGTTTACATATTGTCTGAAGTCTTAAGGCCTGTCACTTTACCTTGTATTTTACCCAAAGCATGCTCGGCTATTACCTGCAGTGTATATAAGTTAAAGTGTTTGCGTTCTCTGCTAAATAAATACTGTATGTTTGGACTTAAGGGTAGATGTATATATTGTACCGTAGTAAAATATACGTATATGTGTTACTAAAATTTTGTTTTAATAAGGCTGTCTTCGAGTCTATATATACAATTATTGTTGGAGTATAGTTCAGGAAATATGTATATAAAGAAGTTTAAAACATATGAGTTACACGTATTATATGAATTGCAGTGGTCTAGTTTGTGTCTTTTATCAAGGTTCGTATAATATTACATTTTATTGGAATTGGAATATATATTAAGTATTTTATATATTATATTTATATAGTAGTTGTTTGAGTCTTGTTAAAATAGATGTGCAAGATATTGGTTTTAAAATATATTAAAGGCTGTTTATACTGTGAAATTTTTGATATACTTTGATTTTAATATGTAAGTTTTAAGTATAGCGATTTTGAATTTTATTTAGTTAACATTTGTCTTAAATCAAAATGTTGATTTTATTAGTATATTAATATAATACATTCTTCATTTCAATTTTTATTAACTGATTCGGATTAGCTCTCATCGATTCTTATCTATCAGCTTCGACTATCAAATCCGTGTTCTGCTTACATCGCTTTGAGATCTGTTGTTGGATCGATCGTTAGACCATATCGTGACTCAAATCGTAGCTTGTCTTGTTATCTATCTTCTCTAGCCTCGAAAGGTGAGCACTCACTCACGATTAACGTTCTTTTATTTATTAGATTTGATTTCAATTGAAACGACAATTGAAATATGCCGCTGTTAGATATTTATACTGTTATTGCCTGTATCAGTTCACCTGTGACATCTGACACCATTATCTGTTATATATGCAATGATAATCCAGTTTGGTTGTTAAATGATTGATTGTTTGATGTTTACAATTGGACGTTAAAATTGTAATGTATAAAGTGATAAATATTATGCAAATAAATTTGACGTAGGATAATTAAAATTTGAATCGACACATATGTTGAATTTGATTAGTGAATATGACCCCTTTCAATTGATAAATTAATTGACATGTAGAATAGTGATAATTACACTTTGAACCATCGACGTATATTGGATTAATTGTTGTAGTATAAAATTGAAATTGAATGACAAGTGAAAACCGTATAAATAATAAGTGTAATAAATCTTTGATCTACATGAAATGATAGTGTAGATTCTAGAAATAATTATATTAATTCATACAAATAACAATACGAATTAATACGATTATTTCGGGATTATTTGAATTGATTATTGGATTGATATTGATTGTTGTTATTGTTTGTTTATTTACTTTGACACCATCCCAGTTATCACACTGCAAGTTCCCTTTGCTATGTTTTGATTTTAAATTGAATTGGAATCAGGTTGAAATGATAAATACCCAAATTGAACTTTGACCTAGGATAGGAAATTAAATAAAACCCGATTGGTCAATAATTTGATTTAAAAATAAAACGAAGATTTTATTTGAATAAATAATATGGTTTTGAAATGAAGTTGAAATTTGAATTTTAATGAAAGGAAAATGTTAATATTTAAAAATATGAAATAAAATATTAACAATGTAATTGATGGAAGAATGTTGTTAATTTGAGAAATTATTGAATTAAGTTTGAAATTATTAAACTTTGAAATGATTTAATAATTAAGTTTGAAATTATAATTAAGTTTGAAATTATTAAACTTTGAAGATTATTTAATAATTAAGTTTTGAATTATTTAATAATTAAATAAGATTGGATTATTTAATGATTAAATTGAATTGAACTCTTTAATAAGTAAAATTGAACTTTTGAATAAGTGAATTTTACTTCGTAAATAATTGAAATTGAGATATCTTGATTAAGTAAGTTTTTGGAAAATTATTTAAGAAAGTAAATAAGTGAAATGGAATTTCTTTAACAAGAAATGAAAATGTGATATTTTTGGAATTAATGTAAGACTTGTAATTGAAAGAATTGATTTGACGAATTTAATTTAATTCAAAATTGTAAGTTTGATATAATGAAGTTGAACTTAAGAAATTGATTTAATGAATTGGAAATTTAATAGAAATTGTTTTGAATGATAAATTAATTTAACGAATATTGAATGAAATCGATAAATGAATTTAAATTGATTTGAATGTTAAATTAATTTAAATGATTTCGGAATGAAACTTATATACGAACTTGAATCAATATTTGAATTGTTTTAAATAGAAATTGAAATTGAATTACAAGATTTTGAAATTGTGAATTTGGAAGTTTTGAAACGTAAATATTGGAAATTGGTTTAGAAAGACAAATGAAATGTTGATTTATGAATTCTAATTGAATTGAAATTGATTTGGTTTTGAAATATATTAAACGACCAATCGGTGTAATAATTACGGAAGTTATTAAAGAGACCGGGATCGGATATGGACATACTCTCTGTCGATACCGAAAACCACTTTAATAACTAACATTCGCGGAGTGTTGATCCAGAATGAAGTGGTTGGAATGATGTACGTGTTGACTGAAGAAAGAGAACGATGATGGATAGCCTTGACACTTGTGTCAAATTGGAAATTACTAAAACAGGAGCCGTGCCGGGCCAATGGAGGATTTGCTACCTCAAGTGGACACACTTCTTCGAACTACTTATTACTTGTTGTCGATTGGTGCACCCTTGATTTTGGGAGTGTTGTTTCACGGTGTTGCGGGCGCTGTGGCATTGCATTCTCACCAGTCCGGATCAGGCAAACGGTAGTATCACTACCTTGGGTATTGCCTCATGTGCCTTGTCATACTTGTATCCCTTTATTCGCGACCACTACGAAATTGTTTTGTACCTTTAGTATATGGATTGCCCTCTAGTGACTTCTGGTTTTGGGGAAACTACGGTCTTGTATATGCTTTTGGGAATAAAAATGTGTTAAGGGTGGAATGGGCCATGACTTAACGCTATTTTGATATCTTTATATTACTGATAGACATTATCTACTTATCGTACACTACTACATAGTAGATAGTTTAACGGATCCTTAAAGGATGGTTATTCCAAACATTCTTTGAGTTACTTGTATTTCAATTGCTATTTCACTTGAGTTGGATTTATTAATATAAGAATGTTAATCCTGACTCAAGTGTCTTGTGTTTTTGCTTTACGCTCGGGTCAGACTGAGTGTACCAGTATTCGAGACTCACCTTTGAAGTTGGAGCTTTGCTTGAAGATCCAGCCATCTATTCTGCTTTCTGTGTTCGATGATTCCAATGATGTATTATGATTTGTATTTGATGTATCATGTTACGCTTCCGTTGTATCTGGCTTAACTCTGATGTATCGTATTACTCTTCTGTTGTAAACTTTGATGTATTTTATATATTCATATAGTAGCTTCATGAACTACTATCTCTTTTATTTCCGCTGCAAATTATTACTCTGTGTCTGTGTTCTGTGATTATTTATTTACTGTATATGTTCAGTTTTGCCAAATTTAAATTAACAATGCGGTATTTTGAGCAATTCAATTCCGGCATGAGTGTCTACCTTTACACTTATAATGGATGCGAATGGTCCGAAATTCCGGGTCGTTACAGTTGGTATCAGAGCTTTGGTAGCTCTGGGCAAAACTTAACATATAGGGTAAATGTATTTACAGAATCACTCTCATTCGAGTTTCAATCTCTCCTTTTCAACTCGATTTCTTTGAATTTTGGAATGTTCCCTACGGTTCCAAATTTCATTCGTGTCCCTCACTATTCGTCTTCTTTCAATTCTGGTAACTCCACTACGAATGACCCTTATAGTGAATCGGCGGTCTTATAATAGGTATCGATTTACCGGAGATTTCTGTATCCTCGGTTTACGATGCTATCTATTCCCTGCTATACCTGAATTCCATCTCTTGAGATCGAGTGTTGATTTACCTCGGAATTCAGCAACGATCTTATTCTTGAAGTCACGGTTGACCCGGTTAAGGTTGCCCGCGATTTATATAAACTCATCTATCTTCTTATTTGTTATTTAAATCATCTTATCTTTTGTTTCGGACTTATCTTCGAATCAAAAATTCTCTTTGATTTGATTTCTATCAAAATTGAATCCCTATCCTTATTTTGAAAATTCATTCCTGTGTCGTCGAGCAAAGAAGTGTATTTGTAAATTAATATTAAAAATGTTTTAATATATGTTGTGTTGTTTGAGTTGTTGATGTTGATTTGGGTTTTCGATCGATTCGGCTGATCAACGCTATCGATAGGATTTCCAAAACACTTGAGCAGAGCAAACTGACACAATATCGTTTTCAAATTTGGTAAATAAAATAAAGGTTTTATGTGATTATATTATATATAAATATAAGTTTTCTGAAATTAAATTGTTAATGAATTTGTTGTCTGAAATAATAATATTTGATTTTTATTTATTGTTTTGTAAACCATTGACTATTGCATAACATAAATAAATGAATTTATAAAGTTGGTTATAAATTGATTGGAATTTGAAATGAATTAAATTCAGAAGTTTGAGAATTTATTAGTTTCCGGTGATTTCGAACTTTGGTTTTTAAAATTTTAAAGTATATAGATTGAAAGTATTTTCGAATAGAAATCGTTTTCAAAGAACTTTTAAATGTTGAAATCAGTGCTCTTCTCTTTGTCGCTGGAAAATAATTTCGATGATGGCGGCCGCATCATCGACATTCATTTTCGAGTTTTGAAGTGGAGATACTATTCTGTAGCCTTGCTACGGTTTTGTTTTGAAAAAAATTTGATTTGAATTTCTTCGGTATAATTTGATTTATATATATAAGTATCTTATTTTAAAATTTGATTTGATTTGATATAAATACATTATATATATCTCTAAATTGTTTAAAGTTAATCGGAAATTTAATTCTTAAAATTTTGTTAAAGGATGTTTTCAATTATAAATAAAGCTAAAATTTTGGATAAATATTTACACTTGAAATAATTGAATTTGAAATTTTATTTGTATAGTACTAAATTGCATTTCAAAATAACTTACCTAAATTATTAAGAAGTTAAAATGCAATTGGATAATATACAATGTAAAATGATTTTATAAATAAAATTTTAGTGTTTATAATAAATGTTATACACTTAGATTTTGATTATATAAAAATGCTAATAAAGATGATAGAATGATAAGTTAATTGAATAATAGATGTGACAAATAAATTTGTTTTGAAAGAATTTGAAAGAATTAGTAAACTGAAATTTGATCAACTTAGGGAAATACCTTGAATTTAAAAGCAATTAGTAAATATAAATTAATTTAAATCGAAACTTTTATGGTTTAAATTAATTTATATGGGTTAAATATATGTGACTAGATATATTAAGTAGAATAAATTTAACAATAATTTGGAATAAAGAAGAATTTAAATTGCTAAAAAATATGATTATAATAGAAGACTTCAAATTTATGGTTTTAGAAATTGTAAATTTAAGATAATTGGATAATAAGATAATGAATTTAGGAATAATTGAGATTGATTTTAGGGAAACCAAATGGATTAAATCAATTATTGAATATCAATTAATTTTAATTTTAATTTATATGGTTTAAATTAATTGTTATTTTTCAAATCTGTTTTTCTTTCTGGTTGTTTCTATTCTCCTACCTCGTTCCTTTTCGGGGACGAAAAGTTTTGAGTGGGGGAGAGTGTAACGACCCGTAAATTTCAACTATCTTAATAACGAAATTAGTTGAAATTTTGTGAAATTTTAAACGATAAAATTTTGAAATAAAAATTTAATATTTGGAATACGTCTAGTTAAACATAGCAACTGGTAAATTTTCGTCCGAAAATATGAAAGTTTATTTCGCGCGTAAATTTACTTCAATTTAATCAGTTAAAAAGCGATGAAAATAAAAAGTTTCCGAAACCTAAATATTTTTACATAGGAAAATTTTAAACCATCTTCTGAGCAAGATGTCAGTTTGTCGTTTTTCGAAATTCGGACATCTTTGGCTCCGTCGATCTTATTTTTCAGCATTTTTCTTGCATTTTCCGCTAGTAGAAAATCGAAATTTTATAATTCGATCATACCACTGATATCCATATACCGTCTTGATCGCCTCGTCGTGCTGATCTCTGCGGTATATTCAATTCTGTATTTTGAAGTCCGGTTCACTGCGGAATCCGCGAAAACGGTAATCATATCGGTACCGGTTTTGTGACTTTGGTTTTGCGACCGTTTGAATCCTTTGCCTATTCATTTTCCATCGGACAAAAATCAATAGCCACTAGCTATCATTATTTTCAGAATTTGCGAAGGCTTTTGCTTTTCTACACTGGTTCCAACATATATTGATTCTGGCCCTTCGTTCATTCCCCATTACCTTTTTCCTCTGTATTCAATATGGAATTTATGACATGTCCCTCTCATGTCTATCGTAAACCGAGTAGCCCTCAGCTTTTAAATTGTCATTTAATTCTCGTGCTGGACTCTTACTATTCCTCGGTTTTAAATATTTAGGTTGTGCGTCTTTATTTTTTTTTCTGCCTTTCTATTCGATTCTGTTTCTTCTTTGGAATATAGTATATATATAAATAATATTGGTTGTATGACAGCACATCTTTCTTTTTCACCTTCTCCCTGCGCTTGCTCCCACTCTTTCCTTTAATCTTTATTTGTTCTGACTTGTCTTATATATGAAAGTATATATTATCTATATAGTAAAAATAATATTGGCTGTAGTGGAACCTTCTTGTTTATTTGGCCTCCCTCCCTTACCTCAGCATGCTCGGATTCCTCATGAACGCAAGCGCCGTCCAAACTTTCACCACTAACCACCAAGCAATCCCATCGACCTACACGCCTTACCCACTTCCACCCATGCTCGACATCACCATCCCTCCCCCTCCGCCTGGATCGAGCACCAAACCCGCCATTGTGTAAACTGACCATGCCTTTCCATTGCTTCCCAAAGCCAACAACCGCCTTATCCCCACGACCAGAGACTTCCACCTGACAGCGCAGTCACCACGCACCCGCCTTGACAACAGCCCATCGCCAAACAGCCTCGCCTGCCGTGTCTTCCTCCTCTCCGGTCCATAGCAGCCACATCGGCCAGACTTCTTCGTGCAGCACCTTCTAGTCTATCTTCCCGAGCCCACGCCTTTGGCCACCACTGCCGCCCTCCGACCTGTTCTTTTTGCTGTGCTCGACCTTTTGTTTTGAGGTACACAAAAATATAAGAGTTGCATGTATGATTTCATTTCAAGGATAAAAGTTATATTTTCAAACTTATATTGATACGGTATGTTGGGATTAACTGGTTATTTGGAGATAGATATATGTTGACCTTAATATAGGTGGTGCTTATTGGCCCTGTTAGTAAGGCAAAGTTATTCACTCTGTTAGTATTTTGAGAATAGCCTGTTGAATAGATATAGTTTACATATTGTCTGAAGTCTTAAGGCCTGTCACTTTATGTAACGACCCGGAATTTTCGAACCCGAAAATTCCAGATAGTTAGGAGAAAAAGAAAAGAGATAGAAGAAAGAAACAGAAAGAAGAAAGAAGAACAGAAAACACAACATCTCACATTCGCAGCGGATTAAATATAATAACAAATAATAGCATTTATACAAAGAAAACCTGTATTTGTTAATTACATTTTTATACATCAGAGTTACAACATTCACAAATATACTAGACAGTTAGAATTAACATGTCTCGGACAACTATAATATATCACAGCGGAATACACTCCATACGTTCCTGCCATCCAGCTCGCCTCCTGAGCTCCAAAACGTCCTTACCTGGAAATCTGTAATACTCGGTCTGACCCGAGCATTACATCAAAGTAACACCCGGGTCAGGCTGGAAACCAGCGTGAGTAAACCCATCTAACAAGAAATTCCAATTTATAGAACTTATTTAAAACCCGGGGTAACTCGTACTTTACTATAAGTAAACAACTTATATAGTCAATACTTATTTTCACAAAACAATATCTAAGTATCCAACTTAGTTTAAATGGTCCATATTATCCCAAACCGGCCTATTGATTTCACATATCAATCTATAAAGAATTATGGAAGATTTCAAATCGAAGTGGTTTCGGGTATTTACTAATACCCGACCCCGGTCTCTTCGAATTCAAATGTCATCATTTTAAATGTCCAAGTTGTTTAAGGTTTTAAACATTTAAACTTATATTCAGGATGATATAAACAGATAGACAAATCACAATATCACAATAAATAATTCATATCAAACATTCATCTCACAAAACAGCATATATCATAGATATCATACCCAAATCATCCAGTATTAATATCAATCAATCATCCATAAGCAAGTTTGATAAACTCTTAATCAATTTAATTAACCTTTAATTAAATTAATTATTATCCTTTAATTACTTGGATTACCTTAATCCTAATTAATTACAAATATATAAATTATCTCTTAATGATCTTCCTTAATTAATCTCCTTTGATTAATTATCTTTAATTACATTCAAATAATTATCCTTAACCATACACAATAATTTACTTTTAATTACTATCATTAAATTACTATAATTAAATAATTAATCTTTAATTAACCATATTCATTAATTTATCTTAATTAATGAACCCTTAATTATTTATTATATAAATTAATGATCCTTAATTACTTCCTTAATTAATTACTCTCTTTTAATTAATTACCTTAACTAGTAATTAATCACATTATTAATTAACCTTAATCCTTTAATTAATTAATCTTTAATTAATTAACTTCAATTCAATTATATTAATTATCCTTTAATTAATATCATCAAGTGATTAACCCTTAATCACTTCCATTTAATTACTTCCATAAGTAATTTCCTCTTTTCTTAATTACAATCAATAATTATCCCTAAATTACCTTCATTAAGTATTAACCCATTTGATTATTATCACTAATTTATTTACCCTTTAATAAATTTTATTAATTATCCCTAATTAATCATAACCTTGATTAATTTAAAATAATTTCTTTATCTTGATTAATTAATTTTTTAAATCTCATTAAATTGAATACTTAATTACATTATTTAATCTTCTTTAGAAAACATTTAGAAATCAATTATATAATTAAAAACGTATAAACAAAATAATTTAAACATTTAATTTTAACATTAAAATATTTGAAAACTTGTTTAAACAAGTTAATACTTTATTTCGAAAACTTGATAATGTTTCCTTGATAACTTAATTACTTTAATAACTTTAAAACTTGGTAATACTTTTGTTTTTAAACTTTAATAATCTGGTTAATTTATACAAAATGGAATCTCGAGCTATTTCCAATTTTCCCCAAGTAAAGCACTGAGACACTCGCAACTTACTTCTCTTCGAGCCATCACCACGAATTCTCGAGCACAACTTCGAGACCATCACGTCTTCTTCCACAACCCACATCTTACTGACACAACCGTCCCTGCCGTGCACGTGCACCGGTGATCGAGGTGTCGCCGATCACTCACGCTACCTCCGGCACGTCACTGACCCTTCCTACTAACGATTCCGATCTACCAAACATCACCACGAACTCAGAATCAAAATCGAACTTCCAGATCAAAACTGGAACAAACTTCGATCGCCAAAAACACCTCGTACATCCTCCTCCGACCATCAGAGGTCATGAAATTCGGTCCAGAGCTACACCTACTCCCCTCGCTTCGATTGGCACTGAGGCGATCGACTCCGGTTCTTTGACGAACTCGCGGCAACTCCAGTTTCAACCTCAACCCAAACCCATCATAAACCCTACTTCACCAACTTGGCACCACCTCGATGAACGTTAAACTCTCCGGTTATTTTCCCGAGACCTCCGCCCTTCCAACCACCTTCAGGCTCGATTCTCGACCCCTCCAGATTCATCAATCGCCAGAAATTGACCAGAACGCAAATCACGTTCAACTCAAAATTTTTCGATATTTACAAACTTAAAAATAGTGAGATTACTTTTAAAAATCATTATTTTGCAAAACGCATCTGATCCTATGATCAAAACTTAAATTCGAGATGATCGATTTTCTGACATATAAATGTTTATCCCTGTCACTTATCATTTTTGAAAAATTGCTAAATATTTTCACTCGAAATTATTTTTAAAAATGAAGTAACATTGTTACCATCATCTTTCATTAACA
Organism: Allium fistulosum; assembly: GCA_030737815.1. Classification (NCBI taxonomy): domain Eukaryota; kingdom Viridiplantae; phylum Streptophyta; class Magnoliopsida; order Asparagales; family Amaryllidaceae; genus Allium; species Allium fistulosum. The sequence continues at coordinate 862,511,769 of CM060907.1, forward strand.
GATCATAGCTTAAAATTTTATCACATGAGAAGATATAAAAATTTCTAGTAATTTTGAGCCTGTTTATAAACAGATATGTATATGCATATACATAGACATGCATATCAATATACATGGTATTTCAAACTTAATTCTATTTCAAAACATCCATGCACATAGTCTTTATAACATTTCTAGACAAGTTTATCACATCCATCATGTAATTAAACTGATTAAAGTTAGTTTACTCACCTGCTTTGTAAAAGCAGAGAACAGAGCAGGTTTTTGAAGCAGTTTAAACTTTGAAATCTTGAATTGTTACTGAACTCTGAAACTTGTTTAACTGGAACTTTGATTTGCTACTGATCTAAGATGATCTTGTTTTCAAGCTGAGATTTGTAAAAGTTGATTGTTGTTTGCCCTTCTTTGCTTTGATCTGCTTGATGATTCAGGTTGTGAAGAGTTGTTGCTTTAATTTTCTGGTTTGTTTATTTTTAAAATTTTGAAAGATGAAGAAATGAAAGGAGAAAGACTGGTTTGGAGAGGATTCAAGAATTATGTATACAGCCTATTTTCTAACATTCTTATTTATTTTAATTTAAAGAAAATAAATGCCACTTGTTATGTTTACTTAGTTTGTAAAATAGCTGTAAAATAGTTAAGTAGGTATAAAATAGTTAGATAATTGCAAAAATAGTTTTTATAAAAATACTTTTTATAACTCGATGTCTCAACCAGTCTATCCTTGTTCCCATAGAAATTCGGTCATACGTTGATCAGGCGTAAGACTGAAAATCTATCAGTACTTGGTAAACCCGTTTTCAACACCTAGTGAAAATACTTGAAAATATTTTGAAAAATAATTTTATTGAAAATATAGAAAACAGTTTTGAAAATAGAGGAAATATCTTTGGTGAAAAATGCTCTGGAAATCATCACTCCCATCCATGGTCACAGTTACATCACGGGTTACGTTGCCATCGCAGCAAAAGTCCATGTAACTGATTACACCATAGAACCCACAACAGATCGCAGTTACATTCCAGGGTTACGTTGCCGTCGCAGCAAAAGTCCATGTAACTGTTGGCTCTCAGCGGCACACACGATTTCGCTGTCAAAATGAAACTTCTCCACATAGGTCGCAGTCTACCGATATAAAATCAAACGCAGACTGTTGGCTCTCAGCGGCTCAAACGACTTTCGCTATGTTACCATAGTGTCACAGTCTACCGATATAAAATCAAACGTAGACAGTTGGCTCTCAGCGGCACACATGACTTTCGCTATGGTCTGCAGTAGATCGCAGTGACATTGAGTTAAATTGTTGTCACAGCATAACTCAAATGCCTCTGTGGGCACCAGCCCCTCGACTTTCGCTACAAAAATAATCCTCAGGAACTAGTTTTGTCCGGACTCCTCACAGGATCAACTTTAGAAACCCCCCTTGGGGCTCAAGGCAGTACCACCCAGTGGTACTCCTGAGAAGTTCATTTCAAGGAAGCGCCTTTTTTTTCCAGAGCTATTTTCAAAACATTTTATACTATATATACTTATAGTATCTTCAAATCATACCCTTTATGATTTATCAAAATCTCCTTTACACAAAATCGATTACCAAAATCGATAATTCTCAAACTAGGCTTTCCAAAATCCAAAATTGATTTCTCAAAAATCAAAAGCCCTTTCCAAAATCCATAGGTTCCAAAAACCTTTTCCAAAATCATTCCCATAAAATCCTTTATATATATATATATATATATTTAACTTTGAAAATCTTTGGATTATTTCAAACTTGTATAAAACCTCTTTTTATACTTCAAATACTTCCAAAAACCCTTTTTATTCTGGCTAGATCCAATATGGGAAGTTTATCATATTACAAAATATAACTTTATTTATTACCAAATCAAATATTCAAGTTTGATTTCTTTATAAAGTTATATTTTGTAATATGATAAACTGTAAAATAGTTAAGGAGGTATAAAATAGTTAGATAATTTCAAAATAGTTTGGAAAAATACATTTGTATTAAAACAATTTATTTTGAAAATAATCCAGAGCCAAACTGTTTAATTTCCCAATCTCCATTTCCAATTAATTTCCCATCAATTCAATTTAAATTCCACTTCCATTTAAATTGACTCAATTCCAATTTAAATAACTTCAATTTTCATTGAAATTGATTTAACCCCAATTCAAATTGAATTAACCTCAATTCCTTTTCAATTCAAATCAAATTCCATTTGATTTTTTTTTTAAACTTATTCAACTTTAATCACAATTCTAATTAATTCAAATCAAATTCAATTTGAACTAATTCTATTAAATTCTTAACTTAAAACCATCTCCAATTATATAAATTCGAGTTAAAATTTAAAATGTTGATTTAATCCCTTAAATCAAATTAACCCTTATTTTTAAATCAAATCAACTTTTATTTTTAATTTAACTACTTAAATCTTTAAACCATTTAACTTTGAATCCAAATTCCAAAATTCTATTTAAAAATTATCTTTACTTAACTTGTTACAAAGTTCAAATAAGAATTCAAAAACAACTTAATCTTTAGATTCTAATTTATTATCCGTTTTCAATTTCTAGATCTCAAACCCATTTTGAGATCACTCATAACTCCCATTTAAATTAACCATTTAACTACCCAAGTTAAATTTAAATTTCATCTTGAAATTTCCAATTCAAGTTATTCATTCAAACTTATTTAACTTCCTCCAAGTTAAATTTAATTTACTTAATCCGGTCAACTTTACACAATTTGAATTCCCATTCAAATTTTAAACCTTATATTAATAATCTTCCCACTTATAAATTCAAAAACTTATCACTTTGGGTTTTCATATCACATTCCAATTTAAAACTCAACACTAAGAGTTATTTCAAATCATCCTTAGTATTATGTATATCTTCATATATACATTTTCTTTACACACCAAGTTATACCTTAAATTTTTAAACCACCCTTGGTTTTAATTCAAAACAAACTTCTTTAAAATAATTTCAAGTTTTCTGGATTTAGATTTAAATTTTCACAATTTTAAATTATCTTCAGTTCCAATTTATAAGTTATACTCACTTAAATGTTTACTTCCCTAAACATTTCATTTTGCTAAATCACTAACAACATTCATTATTAAACACAATTACCATTTATGATAATAACCAAGATTATCATATTTGGAAACCAATTCATTATTATCTTTATTCTTGATAACATTTCTACAAATTCAAGATTTTAATTTCTGTTTTAATTCATTTCAAACTTATCTTCATTCAATTTTAATTTGGCTTTATTTCTATTACCACTTAATTTAATTCCAATATTTTAACAACCAATTACCTTAATATTTATTAGAAAGAAATATCATTTTATATATCAAAATATATTCTTATATAAAATCATTAAAAATCCTTATATAAGAAAATAACAATTACGCTCTCATATATATATACACTCAACTCGTTCTAGGGTACCATTGACCCTATTCTTATCGAGTAATCCCAACAGAGCCAAGGTTCTCGCTTAACCTTCAGCTCTGATACCAAATGTAACGACCCGGAAATTTCGATCCCGAAATTTCCAGATAGTTAGAGAAAAAGAAGAAGAGAGAGAAGAAAAAGAAAAAGCAGAAGCACCAAATCACAGAAACCATTTTTACAATTGATGTTATAATCTTACAATCAGATTTTATTTAAAGATCAAAGCCTAATATTGATTCTTTGGGATGATATGAATTTTTGAACAGGTTTTAAGAACCTGTAAACAAGAACAGAGACACATATATATCCAGACATGCATACAAATAATTCCTCATACGTATATACATGCAAGCATATTTTCATTCATGCAAACATACTTTAGGTATTAATCACAACCATTCAGATTTGATAGGTTAAAGATTTTATAAAGCTTGTTTACTCACCTGGAATTGAAGAACAGAGAAAAACTTGAGCCTGGAAATGATCTTTGAACTTGATTAAAGTTGTTGCCTTGATTTTAACTGGAATTTACTTATTGTTGTAATGATCAAGCTCTTTTAAAAACTGAATTGATGTAGCTTTAAAATTTGAGAAGATTGCTTGCTTGATAACCCAGGTTTTGAAAAATGTTTACAGATAAGAGAATTGGAAAAAGATTTTGATTCTTAGTTTTAATTTTAAGTTGAAAGAGTAGAAGTTGATACCATTTCAGGTTTGTAAATTTACTGGCTTATGTTTCTATCTTTTGAAGATGAGATAAAGGAAAATAAAAATAAAAATGAGAAATGTGACACTTGTTAAATTACTTAACATTTGTCCATTTCATCATTTAATTACATTACACATGTTACCATCATACTCATACATAATTACAAGTGTAAATAGATTAGAGTATGATGGTAACATGTGTAATGTAATTAAATGATGAAATGGACAAATGTTAAGTAATTTAACAAGTGTCACATTTCTCATTTTTATTTTTATTTTCCTTTATCTCATCTTCAAAAGATAGAAACATAAGCCAGTAAATTTACAAACCTGAAATGGTATCAACTTCTACTCTTTCAACTTAAAATTAAAACTAAGAATCAAAATCTTTTTCCAATTCTCATATCTGTAAACATTTTTCAAAACCTGGGTTATCAAGCAAGCAATCTTCTCAAATTTTAAAGCTACATCAATTTAGTTTTTAAAAGAGCTTGATCATTACAACAATAAGTAATTTCAAGTTAAAATCAAGGCAACAACTTTAATCAAGTTCAAAGATCAAATCTGCAGTTTCAAATATCATTTCCAGGCTCAAGTTTTTCTCTGTTCTTCAATTCCAGGTGAGTAAACAAGCTTTATAAAATCTTTAACCTATCAAATCTGAATGGTTGTGATTAATACCTGAAGTATGTTTGCATGAATGAAAATATGCTTGCATGTATATACGTATGAGGAATTATTTGTATGCATGTCTGGATATATATGTGTCTCTGTTCTTGTTTATAGGTTCTTAAAACCTGTTCAAAAATTCATATCATCCCAAAGAATCAATATTAGGCTTTGATCTTTAAATAAAATCTGATTGTAAGATTATAACATCAATTGTAAAAATGGTTTCTGTGATTTGGTGCTTCTGCTTTTTCTTTTTCTTCTCTCTCTTCTTCTTTTTCTCTAACTATCTGGAAATTTCGGGATCGAAATTTCCGGGTCGTTACACTTTACCTTGTATTTTACCCAAAGCATGCTCGGCTATTACCTGCAGTGTATATAAGTTAAAGTGTTTGCGTTCTCTGCTAAATAAATACTGTATGTTTGGACTTAAGGGTAGATGTATATATTGTACCGTAGTAAAAATATACGTATATGTGTTACTAAAATTTTGTTTTAATAAGGCTGTCTTCGAGTCTATATATACAATTATTGTTGGAGTATAGTTCAGGAAATATGTATATAAAGAAGTTTAAAACATATGAGTTACACGTATTATATGAATTGCAGTGGTCTAGTTTGTGTCTTTTATCAAGGTTCGTATAATATTACATTTTGTTGGAATTGGAATATATATTAAGTATATATATTATATTTATATAGTAGTTGTTTGAGTCTTGTTAAAATAGATGTGCAAGATATTGGTTTTAAAATATAGTAAAGGCTGTTTATACTGTGAAATTTTTGATATACTTTGATTTTAATATGTAAGTTTTAAGTATAGCGATTTTGAATTTTATTTAGTTAACATTTGTCTTAAATCAAAATGTTGATTTTATTAGTATATTAATATAATACATTCTTCATTTCAATTTTTATTAACTGATTTGGATTAGCTCTCATCGATTCTTATCTATCAACTTCGACTGTCAAATCCGTGTTCTGCTTACATCGCTTTGAGATCTGTTGTTGGATCGGTCGTTAGACCATATCGTGACTCAAATCGTAGCTTGTCTTGTTATCTATCTTCTCTAGCCTCGAAAGGTGAGCACTCACTCACGATTAACGTTCTTTTATTTATTAGATTTGATTTCAATTGAAACGACAATTGAAATATGCCGCTGTTAGATATTTATACTGTTATTGCCTGTATCAGTTCACCTGTGACATCTGACACCATTATCTGTTATATATGCAATGATAATCCAGTTTGGTTGTTAAATGATTGATTGTTTGATGTTTACAATTGGACGTTAAAATTGTAATGTATAAAGTGATAAATATTATGCAAATAAATTTGACGTAGGATAATTAAAATTTGAATCGACACATATGTTGAATTTGATTAGTGAATATGACCCCTTTCAATTGATAAATTAATTGACATGTAGAATAGTGATAATTACACTTTGAACCATCGACGTATATTGGATTAATTGTTGTAGTATAAAATTGAAATTGAATGACAAGTGAAAACCGTATAAATAATAAGTGTAATAAATCTTTGATCTACATGAAATGATAGTGTAGATTCTAGAAATAATTATATTAATTCGTACAAATAACAATACAAATTAATACGATTATTTCGGGATTATTTGAATTGATTATTGGATTAATATTAATTGTTGTTATTGTTTGTTTATTTACTTTGACACCATCCCAGTTATCACACTGCAAGTTCCCTTTGCTATGTTTTGATTTTAAATTGAATTGGAATCGGGTTGAAATGATAAATACCCAAATTGAACTTTGACCTAGGATAGGAAATTAAATAAAACCCGATTGGTCAATAATTTGATTGAAAAATAAAACGAAAATTTTATTTGAATAAATAATATGGTTTTGAAATGAAGTTGAAATTTGAATTTTAATGAAAGGAAAATGTTAATATTTAAAAATATGAAATAAAATATTAACAATGTAATTGATGGATGAATGTTGTTTAATTTGAGAAATTATTGAATTAAGTTTGAAATTATTAAACTTTGAAATGATTTAATAATTAAGTTTTAAATTATAATTAAGTTTGAAATTATTAAACTTTGAAGATTATTTAATAATTAAGTTTTGAATTATTTAATAATTAAATAAGATTGGATTATTTAATGATTAAATTGAATTGAACTCTTTAATAAGTAAAATTGAACTTTTGAATAAGTGAATTTTACTTCGTAAATAATTGAAATTGAGATTTCTGGATTAAGTAAGTTTTTGGAAAATTATTTAAGAAAGTAAATAAGTGAAATGGAATTTCTTTAACAAGAAATGAAAATGTGATATTTTTGGAATTAATGTAAGACTTGTAATTGAAAGAATTGATTTGACGAATTTAATTTAATTCAAAATTGTAAGTTTGATATAATGAAGTTGAACTTAAGAAATTGATTTAATGAATTGGAAATTTAATAGAAATTGTTTTGAATGATAAAGTAATTTAACGAATATTGAATGAAATCGATAAATGAATTTAAATTGATTTGAATGCTAAATTAATTTAAATGATTTCGAAATGAAACTTATATACGAACTTGAATCAATATTTGAATTGTTTTAAATAGAAATTGAAATTGAATTACAAGATTTTGAAATTGTGAATTTGGAAGTTTTGAAACGTAAATATTGGAAATTGGTTTAGAAAGACAAATGAAATGTTGATTTATGAATTCTAATTGAATTGAAATTGATTTGGTTTTGAAATATATTAAACGACCAATCGGTGTAATAATTACGGAAGTTATTAAAGAGACCGGGATCGGATATGGACATACTCTCTGTCGATATCGAAAACCACTTTAATAACTAACATTCGCGGAGTGTTGATCCAGAATGAAGTGGTTGGAATGATGTACGTGTTGACTGAAGAAAGAGAACGATGATGGATAGCCTTGACACTTGTGTCAAATTGGAAATGACTAAAACAGGAGCCGTGCCGGGCCAATGGAGGATTTGCTACCTCAAGTGGACACACTTCTTCGAACTACTTATTACTTGTTGTCGATTGGTGCACCCTTGATTTTGGGAGTGTTGTTTCACGGTGTTGCGGGCGCTGCGGCGTTGCGTTCTCACCAGTCCGGATCAGGCAAACGGTAGTATCACTACCTTGGGTATTGCCTCATGTACCTTGTCATACTTGTATCCCTTTATTCGCGACCACTACGAAATTGTTTTGTACCTTTAGTATATGGATTGCCCTCTGGTGACTTCCGGTTTTGGGGAAACTACGGTCTTGTATATGCTTTTGGGAATAAAAATGTGTTAAGGGTGGAATGGGCCATGACTTAACGCTATTTTGATATCTTTATATTACTGATAGACATTATCTACTTATCGTACACTACTACATAGTAGATAGTTTAACGGATCCTTAAAGGATGGTTATTCCAAACATCCTTTGAGTTACTTGTATTTCAATTGCTATTTCACTTGAGTTGGATTTATTAATATAAGAATGTTAATCCTGACTCGAGTGTCTTGTGTTTTTGCTTTACGCTCGGGTCAGACTGAGTGTACCAGTATTCGAGACTCACCTTTGAAGTTGGAGCTTTGCTTGAAGATCCAGCCATCTATTCTGCTTTCTGTGTTCGATGATTCCAGTGATGTATTCTGATTTGTATCTGATGTATCGTGTTACGCTTCCGTTGTATCTGGCTTAACTCTGATGTATCGTATTACTCTTCTGTTTTAAACTCTGATGTATTTTATATATTCATATAGTAGCTTCATGAACTACTATCTCTTTTATTTCCGCTGCAAATTATTACTCTGTGTTTGTGTTCTATGATTATTTATTTACTGTATATGTTCAGTTTTGCCAAATTTAAATTAACAACGCGGTATTTTGAGCAATTCAATTCCGGCATGAGTGTCTACCTATACACTTATAATGGATGCGAATGGTCCGAAATTCCGGGTCGTTACATGAACTAAATGTTCATAAACATATACATCAACATACATAAGACGAGAATCAAATAACCAAAAGAACTCCTCGAAGGCTAGACAAAAGATGAGGCGAAATCCCAAAAGCTGAAGCTGCTACAGAATCAGAGATAGCGACTATCCTGAAATAACTCGGTCTGACCCGAGTATTATTTAAAAGAAAATAATAAATGGATCAGTCTAATTTATTCTCAGAAATAAGTGAATGATAAACAACACTTAAACAAATAATTATAGTCTCGAATGAGACTATACAGCATAAATAATCAGCATAGTTTAAATGAAGAAATCCCAGTTTAAACTCCATCCAAATCAGTTTTCAAAATTCACAATTGAATTTAAAACAGCAATATGCAAATTTATAATCTCAGATGAGATTATACACAAACTCAACTTCGAAATTCATAATTGAATTCAAAGCTGCAATTCACAAAATCTAGAAATCAAAATAGATAACTAGAAAATCTGCAGTTGCAAAATCTAGAAATCAAAATAAGATAACTAGAAAATCAGCATAAAAGTGGATCGATCCCATCATATGGCGAGTCTAAGCTACGCCGCACGTGCATCAACATATGGCCGAAGCCTACTAAGTACTGTTATCATAATTTTTGGCGCCCAACAAATGACCCGAAGGTCCAACATATGACCCGAAGGTCTAGTACTGGTATTTGACCCGAAGGTCCAGCATAGTGGCTCGAAAGCCCAGCAAAATCATTAAAATCATCAAACAACAAATATTTCAATTAACGAGTCCGGAATTAACCGAAATGGTAAAAGTGTGGTTCCATACTCCGCACTTTTGCTAAATCTTTTAAATCACTTCATCATTTCCTTGAAAGTGCAAAATTGTGTATTTTATAAATATAACATTTTACGTTCTCAAACGGACAAGTCCGGAATTAACCGAATTAGTAAGAGTAAGGGTTCATAGTACTCAATTTTGCTGAAACGTTTAAATCGGTTCCTCATTCTTTTGAAAGCGTAAACTGTAAAAAATTTGGAAACATTTTTAATTTAAAACGATTGATGAAAACACGTGATAAAAACAGCAACATCTATAGCAATTTCGATAAAGAAATCACGCTTCACAAAACGCCATAAAAACGGGTATCAAATCAGCTGTAACGACCCAGAATTTTGAACGATTTAAATTGAAAATATTTAATTAATTTTAAAAATTTGAATAATGGTTTGACTTGAATTTCAAATTATTAGAATAAATTGGCGATTAAATTTTAAAATTTAATCTATTGTAAGTTGAATAAAAATTTGAATCTTCAATTTTAAGCTGAAGAAGAATATTTCAAAAGCTTTTAAAATTCGTATTGATGAACACTGAAGATAATAGAAGCTTCAGAATTTAAATTTCAAACTGTTTGGTTCAATTTTGAATTTTATCGTTCGAATCGATATTTGAAAATAGCCTTCCGAGGCGCAGTCTCGGAATTCGACGAAACCAGCTCCATTGTGTCCGTAATATTGAATTATTACCGGGTTTCAAATTTCGTATTTTTTTGGACTTGCCGTGTGAGCGTACGTTAATAAAACGCGTTGAAGTTTAAGTTGAATTCGATTTGAATTTAAACTTTTAAAATTTTGTCAACATCAGCACGTTCTTCCTTTTTTCATGCCTAAAAACACGCCCCTTTGTTTCAGCCTGGAATCACGCTACCCACCTTAACTCGCGCCTCACTCTTTCTCGTTCGAAAACAAACGAAATAAATATAATGGCCGAACTCGTCTCCCCTCTTTTATTCATTTTAAACGACGAAACTCTCCCCCTTTCTCTCGGCATGTTCATGAAATCAAGCTTGTTTGTTCAAATCGAAGACTCGCGAATCAAGTCGCGGCCTTCACTAAAATGAAATCAAGTCGTTCGATTTCAATTCGCTGCTCATTCCCAAACCCCATCCTCTCTTCAGATTTGGGTTCGAGACTGGGCGTGCGAAAGGAGCTTGTGATTTTCGATTCGTTTCTCCAGTTTATTCCCTCGCGAAACTCGTTCCAATCGTTAGTGCAGGTGGTCGGAGTCGAGACTGTGGTCGTTCGCGACCAAGGCCAAGGTAGTGGGAATCGATTTCGATTCAAAATCGTGGGGGCCTTGGAGGTAACGCGATCGACATCTGGAATCTCAGAGGAACAGCGTGGCGAGCACGCGAGGTGGTTGTGTGGATTGAAGTTCATGGTAGCGACCGAGATGGGGTTTCGTTCGAGATGCAGTAAGGTATAAATCTGCATTTAAATTTTTTCAATTTATTACTGTAAAAACAGAATTTAAGATATGTTGTTTACTGGAAAGAAAATACTAATTATGTTGTTTATATGAAAAGATTTTTTCAGTAAATTGAATTACTGTTGTATTCAAAATGTTATATACAGGAAATATATATTGAACAGAAATAACTATATAGTTAAGTTTGAAAAAAATAGATATATATAAATTTTAAAAAAAAATTTGGAAGTTTATAATAATAGATTTTTGGAAATCCATAACTTATTTTCAAAGTGGAAAATATAAAATAAATATACGTATTTAATTTACTTGTTATTTTAAATAATGGATTTGGTAAATAAATTGTTAAGTTAACCTATTTAATTTATTCTAGTTACTAAAAAGATATTTTAAAAAGGAAAATTGGTTTAAACTAAATTGTTAGTTGATTAAATTATTATAAAAGAAATTTATTGTTTGATTAGTTCAATATTAATTAAATCATCAAATGTTTATACAAGGTCTAAAAGATGGTGAAGAAAACAAACTGGATTGGAAATGGATTGCAAATTTAAAAGCTAAGGTGAGATTTTCTCACTCGAATGAAAATTGGATTTTACAGTTATTGATTTGATTGATTGACTGTTTGGATGTGATATTAGATATAATAGGATATATATATATATATAGCAATATATACATATTGGCATATGTATATATTGGATTGATTGATTTCCCGCATTGTATAGCGGATGAGACCCTATTGCGCCGTTAGTAAGCGGATGATATTTTTATAAATCCTATATACCGCGATATTCCACCTCGAAGTGGAATTGGTATTGTGCTAACATCTGTGGATGCAGGGAAACAGGTTGGAGGGATCCAACTGGATTCCTCACCAGTATTTATTTGATTATAGATATTGTGATATTTGTTGAGTTTCATATCGATATATGATGTTTATTGTCGTGATTGACTAATTGGTGCGTTGCATCATCGGATCCAATTTTGAAAGTTTAAAAACAACGATGTTGATTTTAAAACAGATTTTTAAAGTGATTTTTGAAAGTATACGTTTTATTAAATTTTTGAATTGATTTATCTTAAATAAATAAATGTTATAAATTTAAAGTTATGAAAATTATATTTTTGTGAAATATAACCGAAAGGTGATTTTTGAAATAAATAGTAAAGTAATTTATAAAAAAGTTTAAATTTGGATTTTTGAATTATTAAAAACGATGTATATAAAAGATGTACAGAATTGATATTTATCAATTAAAATTATTGGAATTTTAAAACGAGTTTTTATAAGTGTTAAAATTGAAATAATTATAAATTGTGAAGATATGAAATTTATAGATTTATAAATTGTGAAGTTATAAAATGAATGAAATTATAGAATAAAAGATTTATAAGAAATTTACTTATAAATTGGATTTTTGCCTTTGAATGGAATATTGATCGAATTGTTAATAAAGAAGATTTATAAATCAAAGTTGTTATTAAATAGAAATAGAATTTATAAACGTTGTTTTATAAATTCGAAATCAATTGAATTTGATAAATTAAATATAGAAGATTATTAAAGAAGATATATTCGCGATTTTGGATAGCGAATTTTTATTGAAATAAAATGTGTAGAGATGATTGAAATTTGGTTAAGTGAATTATATTCACGATTTTGGACAGTGAATATATTATTGAATAAAATGGATATGTTTTGGGAAAATGAATATTTTAAACTGAAGTTAATTGTTTTAACGATGTATAAAAATGTATTAAGTATTGAATTGTAATATCCCGGAAATTTGGGGCAATATCAATTTAATAATCTGTTTAAATAATTAAATTGATTTGATAATATTTGATAATAAAATTTTGAATTGGTTAATAATCTAATTAAATAAATATTTAATTGGTGAATTTTATCTTTTATAAGTTAATAAAATGATTTCTATCTATAATATATATATGAGTATATATTGTTAATAGATTGCCTTTGGGTTGAAATTTAATAAATGAATAAAGTCTTATTTTAAATTTCTAATATATATTTTGATAATTGGAAATTATGATTTATTTAATATTTTCTTTTCAAAGTTATTTAAACAAATAACTATATGGTTTAAAACAAGATTAATAATAAGGTTATTTTATTTTCTTTTTGAATATTGCTTAATAAATATGATTTAGGAAGTATATAAATATATATAAGTTTAAAATACAATTTAAATATGATATGTTGATTCATTTAATAATAGTAGAAATTTATAATCTCCTTTATAAATTATTTTAAATTGATAAATTTGTTATTTCAAACAATATTATTAATATATTGTTTTATAAATAGATTTTATATATAAAATAAGATTGTTATTTTCAAAATTGAATGTGTTATTATAAATTGACTTTAAATTGGATTTTTAAATATAATTTGAATTTGAATTTATATTTAATTTTGAATTCAAAAAGAGGTAATATTTAAATAGTTTTGGATTTTTAAATGTATATGTAAACCTTTATTCATAATAATTAGTTTTGTTTCTTTATAATTAATATATATATATATAGATAAGTATTAAATAAATTAAGTAAAGGCTTTTCATTTACATTTAAAATAAATATTAAAACTTAAAATAATATGTGTAAATCTATAAAGTTATCTAAATAACAAGTGTACACTAATAATACTATGTAAGTGACAAATGTCAAGTTTTAGATTTTTGTTTTTCTTTTATTTTGAATAAATCATTTCCACTTATATATGCATCTACTTCTTATCTACATTTCCTCTCTTTTTTTTTCAAAACTAAGAAAACATTCAGCTGTAAAGTTAATGTAGCTGAAGACAAACTTTCCTCTCAAACTAAAATCTGTAATCAATCCTCTAAAAATCTTCTTCTTCAAACCGGTAATGCACTTCTTTTTAAATCTGAAAGTCTGAAACCCTTCTTCAACAAACCTGTAACTCATTTCAAAATCAAAGTCAAGCCTGCAATATCTTTTTTAATCTGAAAACAAAATGCCTGTAAACATCTTCTTCAAAACCATAATCATCTTCCTCAAATAACCTGTAATGCATTTTCAAAACCTGGAATCAAAGCCTGTTTTCTTTTCAAGTCAAAAGCAAGTACACCTAATCTAAAGAAATATCTCAACAAGATTAGCCTGCATGCAAGACCCAGTAACATCAAGCAACATGCAAGTTTTAAATCGAAGAAGCAAAAGGCAACTCAAGTTTTAAATCAAAAGAAATTGCCAGATCAAAATTTAAAGCCTGGAAAATTTCTCTGTTCTTAAAATTGGTGAGTAACATCACAATTTAAATAGTTTAAGCATAATTATGTTGCATGCTTACCTTTGAAAACAAATATGTTTGTGAATAAAATTATAAGTATATCTCTGTATATTTATACGGATGTATTGATGTGCATATGTGATTCTCTGCTCTGTTCTTATTTTATTTTCCCAGGATCAAGGTTTCATTTTAAATCCCTTACCACTTCACCTAGTTTTTGTTAAGGCTTAGTTTATAAACAAAAGTTGTTTGTATTATCATATACTATTAATTAAAAATTTAATTGGGTCAAAATTTAAACCTGAGTATCTCTGAAGAATTAAAAACATCAGTGCATGTTAAAATAAAGTGAAACTCAAACTTTGTAATTTGCAAATTCAGGGTTATAAATTAAACACTTTACCTAAAATATGATTTTTAAAATTAGAATCATAGTTTTTAGTGTGAGAATGAGGGTACAGTTCTTGTATGAACTGGAAATGAAATATTGGGATTTTCTGATGATCTTGTTGACTGGAGAAGTCGTGATCTTCTCTGGTGGTAGTGGAATGATCGAAGAGGTCGGAAAAATTGTCAGATGGTGGAGCAAAGCACTGTAGCGGCGGAGGTTGTTTGATTTAGTCTGTAAACCTAGTTTTGACTAGGTTAGGGAATTTTATCGGAGTGGCTTCTCGAGATGATCGAGTTCTACTGGATTTAGGGAGATGATAACTGGAGTGTTGGTGAAGTCGTGGCCAGAGTTTCCGATGTAATGGTGGTCGGAGGATCATGGGCGAGGTGTTGACAGGCTTTCGTGGATGGGTTCTGTTGTAGTTCCAGGTCTGGAGAATGCTCGTATTCGAATTTCGAGTAGGGAATGTCGTTTGATGATCGATTTCGAGTGGAGAGATGTTTTCCGATGTGATATAGTCGACGATGATGATCGTAGTTGACCTGAGTTACCGTGCACGTGCACGGTGCAGTTCATTGGAGTTTATCGAATTGAGGTTGCAGGGTTTAATCTTGAGTAACTCTCGGGTAATTCGAGTTTCGACTCGAAGCAGTGCGGGGTTTTCTCGAAGTAAAATAGGGATTGCTCGGGTAGATGTTGGTTACAGGTTTTCTGTTAAACCTGTCTGTTTGAATGTTAAAATGGTTTAAAAATTTAAGATAAAAGATTTAAACAATGTTTTAAATCTAAGTTTAAGAATAAATTCAAATCAAATTGAATCCTGGTTGAAGTAAAATAAAGTTTTATAAAATTCAAATGTTTAACCACTTTGAATGTTAAAGTAAATCATGAATGATTTGAAATCTAAAGGAAATCAGTTTAAATACTTTTAAAATCTCTTTTTAAATTATAAGTATTCTTTAACTTGTGATTTTAAAAGTTTTAAAATTAAGTTTTAATTTTGTTAAGATAAATTGGTATTTATTTTAAATCAACAATTTAAAATGAAATTTAAAAGTAAAAGATTTCAAAGCCTTTTGTAAATGATAATTAAAGTAGTTAAAGGTTAATAATTTAATTTAGAAAGTGATTAAGGTTTAATGATATAGGAATCATTAAATTAATAAAGTAATTTAAGAATAATTTAATAATTTGATTAATTAATGGTTTAGTGTTAATCAATTAAATAATTAAGATTATAAGTTAAATTAATTAAGGGTTAATTAATTTGGGATTAAGAATCATTTACTTAGATAAGTATAGATTTTTAATAAATGATTAGAAATTAATTAATTAAGTGATTAAAGATTAATTAATTAATTTAGTAATTATAAATTAATTAATTGGTAATTAAAAATTTATTAAGTTTTAGTTAATAAATAATTGATTAAAGATTAATTACTTAGGAAGTAATTAAAGAATGGATAATAATTAATGAGGAATCATTAATTAGAGATTATTAAATAATTAATTAATTAATATGATTAATTTTGATAATCAATTAGATTAATTAATTAATGATAATCATTTATAAATTGGTTAAGTATAATTTATTTAATGGAAGTAATTAAAGTAATTAATTACTTAAGGTAATTAATTAAATAAAATAAGTTAAATTAATTAATTTAATTAATTTAAGATAATCACTTGGTGATTTGAATAAGTATAATTACTTAAATGTAATTAGTGAAAGTGTAATTACTTAGGAAAGTAATTAGAGTTAATTAGTGAATGTAATTAACTAAAGATGATTTAATAGTAAAAGTAATTGGAGTTTAATTACTTTAAATAATTAATCAAGGGATTAATTAAAAGATAATTAATTTATGAGTAATTAATTTATGAAAGAGTAATTAAGGGTAGTTAATTACTAAATATGATTAATCAAAGGTGATTAATAAATGTGGTTTAATTAAGAATTAATTATTAAATATAATTAATTTAAATGATGTAATCAAGGATTGGTTAATTAAAATTAATTAATCAATAATAAAGGATTAAAGTAATTAATTAATTAATGAAGTAATTTAAGATTAATTACTGAAATGGTTTAAGATAATTAATTTGTGAAATTAATTAAGGATTAATTACTTAAAGTAATTAAAGGATTATTAATCAGAAATGATTAATTAAGATGATACTTAGAGTATGATTAATTAATTGGTTTAATTAATAATTAAGTAAGAAGGATTTATAAAATGAAGTAATTAATTTAATTCACTTTAAATTGATTAGAGATGATATAAATCATTACTTAGGGATGATGAATGATATTGAAAGTTTTGCATTGTTTGATATCTCTGATGAGATATGATTGATCTGTGATATAGATACTTGGTTGAATTGTAATGAGAATGTGAATTATTTGTTTGTGATAATGTAGATTATCTATTGAGTTATCTATCTGTGTATATAGATAAAGAATTAAATTGTTTTAACTTTAAAACAACTTGGCCTTAAAAGATACGTTTTGGATTTCGATGAGACCGGGATCGGGTTTCCGTATACCGGGATTCCAGGTCTGGAGACCCGAATACCACATCGATCCAAATTAACGATAGGTCGTGAATCTCAAGTGAAGATGAAGATTCAAAGTGCAAGGGTTATTGTCGTTAACTCCGAGGGTGATTCCAACACGAGTGTAACGAGACAATGCCTTCGGTTTCGTTCAAACCCGGAACGAACTTGTATGGATTGAATGCTTTCAAAACATCGTCAGGCGGACGATGAGCATTCTAAGTGATGTGTTCTGATTAAAGGTAATCGTGACCTCAAGCCTCATCAACCGGGAATGGCTAAAACAGGGGAGGTGCAGCAAGGCTTCGTGGGTAGCACCCACTGAGAGTAAGGTCATCCCTGTCTAGAGAGTTCCTCCTTTTATTTCGGCTTAGTGGTGCAGTTGGCGACGGCCATCTGTGGGGTGATTTTATTCGGGATTATCCAGTAAGGGATGGTTCCGGCTTTGTGTTGCAGGGGATTGGGAGTGATCCTCGGTACGGTGATCTAGGCCCCGTACTGTGATGAGCGGTACCCCGGTAGCTCTACCATTGTATGGAAATCCAAATTCCAATAAGTGCTAACGGACTTGATTGTATACTTATGTATGCTGGAATTTAATAATGTAACAATTTCGGCTATTTCATATTTATTTGGAAACCCTAGACCTATTGTAATATCACTAAATTTCCTATCAATGTTTTGGTTAGCGTAAGATAAAAACTTACCCATGTTTATTTGTGGGAAGTCTTACGTGATATCTTTTCTTTCAAAGGTTTTGAAGTTAAGCAAGTTTAACCTGTTACTCACACCAGACCCATGTCTAACCCAAGTGTTTATTTTGTTTTATAAACTCTTGGGTACTCAAAATTTTACGAGTAGCCAAGGGATTCAGGTTTAGCTTTGACGAATTGTGGAGGAGCAATGGAGCAGAAGGCTTCAGCGTTGTAGATATATATAGTAGTTCCGCTGTGTCTGTATCTCTGTAGTGTATTAAGTTGTAATGTCTAGACAGATGTTTATAACTGTCTAGTAAATGATGTATATGATGTGTAGCTCTGTAAATTGTTGTATACTATGTAATAGTTTATGTTATTAATATAATTTATTCGTTCCGCTGTGAGATCGTTGTTGTTGTTTCTTTCTTTCTTCTCTTCTTTTCTATTTTCTACCCCTTTCTTTCTTATTGATGACACGTCATTCTGTAGAATGAGTGGCGGGTCATTACTTGAATACATAGATTTCAACATTCATTGTTGATATAGACATTTTCGAGAAATAAGGAAATAGTGGACTATAACACTGTTGTTATAGTAAATGATTTCCGAAAGGAAATGTTTTATGTAGTATTGGGATTTATATATCTATCTTAAAATCTGAATCCCTATACTAGTGATTTTGAGTCGTCGTAACGATGTTTTACTTAACATTCGTTTTGACCCAAATAGATTTCCTTAAAAAATGAAATATATACTTAATTTTGATTTAAGTATATCGAATATTTTCAAATGTTGAAAATAAATAGATTTGTGAATTACTTATTTTTAAATAAGTATGGAAATGCTTTTCCAAAATAAAATGAAACGTTTTTGAGAATTTATCTTCGTAAAGATAAATTAAAAGTGAATAATTGAAATCAATTGAAAATCGTATATCCGTAGATATTTAAAAATATAAATTCACTATGGAATTTATAAAAGAAATGGAAATTCGTTTTAAAAATAAACGTCGATTTATTTTTGAAGTGTGGAAATTATATATCTAGTAAAGATATTTTTGGAAAATAAATAATTTGGAAAATTATTTGGAATCTGATGATGTTGCGCATCTTTATTGATAGTTAAATAACCGACTATCAATAATTACCTTTGAATGGGTATTTGTTGTGAATTGGATGAATTTGAATGCCACACTTATTTTTGAATAAGCGCTCACTATTCGGGTTAGCCGGGAAAGGACCATGGGGTCGTATAACCCATTCCGAATATGTGATACGTCGTTATGAATTGCATTTGATGACCGGTGTTGAAGACCGGATATTTTTGAAAACGGAAGGATTACCGTCGAGTTACTCTACATCGGCTGATCTCCGATTTAGAGGTTTTATCACCCTTAGCGACGGGAAGTCCGAACGTGATTAGAAAATTATCCGGATTTGCAAGGGCTTCGTGAGAAGTGCCTTCGGTTCTGTTCGATCCCGAAACAGACTTGTATGGTTGTATGTCTGACGTTACAAATTGAGATATAAAGCCGATTTCTTTCAAATACATTTCTATTGGTGGCGGAGAATTTATTCTCTTAGCTTAACACCCTTCTCTGAGACGTACGAGCTCAGAGGTTTATGTAGTTGAAATTTATCAGCAATATACTCCCAATTTGGTAACGTCGCATGCTGAGTGTTGTTGTGAAATGATCATTGTTTGATCATTTGTGATATGATCATTTGTTTGATCATTTATCTTTATGATCATTACTTTGATCATTTGTTTGACCCAAAGCATGGCTTTGTGGAAAGCGTAGCTTTGTGGACGAGACTTCGTCGGACCTCACACCCCGGAAATGGTCAAAACAGGAAGGATGCAGCAAGGTTCTAGGGAGTAGCGCCCCTTAGTGTATGTCATTCCTTCTGGATAGAGGTGGTATCATGGTATGGAGCCCAGATATTTAACCTATGTTGTTACTGCATTATTATTACTCTTATGTGGTTGTTGGAAATTGAGGATCCTCGGGAAGATCGGTTACGATCGGGGGATGGCATACGCCTGTCAGTAGTTACCTATTTTTGCAGAGGTAACCCGGCCTTGTGTTGGCTGAGATCCGGTTAGGTTCTCGGGTCGTCTTTCCAGAGGCGTACCTATGTGGCAATGGGAAGTTCCTTGGCCTGACCATTTGTTGGAAATCCATCTTCCAATACGAACTTTGTACGGTATTAGTTGTAGAACCTGCCATTTACGTACGGTGGTCACCACTGTTTAGATGGTAGCTATAGTAGGCATACGATACTAGTCGTATGTTGGCTAAGATTTATATTATACTTTCGAAATGTTTTCTACACTATGCACTAATAATAATATCAAAAAGGATTTGATTTTTGCGCAGTAAGCATCTTTGACTATCATAAGGAGAAATCTCCTCCGATTCAGCGTTTGCATTGTGTGTGTGTGCGGGAGGCCTTATGGCAGTCTCATTTTCCAAAAAAAAGCATTGCGAATCTATTCTAAAGTATTCTTTTGTTGTCTTTTAAAGATAAACTGTTTTACGATCTCACACCAGTCACCATGACTGACTCGGAGTTTATTGTTTCCCTTCTAAACTCTGGGTGCCCACCAATTTCCACACGGGCAGCCTAGAGTTATGTTATCAGGATATTCTGGATATTCTGGAGCTTTGGAAGCAAGCTGGATGGTGAAACGTACATCCGTAATTATTTATTTATTCCACTATGTATTCTGTATGAGGACAAGTTATATAACTGTCCATTGATGTGCCGTGTTGTATTGAGTTGTATATTAACTCTGATTGATGTATGTATAAACTGATATAGTTCTGTGTTTATAAAAGACTAGTGATTATTTATTATATATTGTTCCGCTGCGATATGTGAGATTCTGATATTGTCTCTATTCTGTGTTTTCTGTTGTTGTTCTTCTTCTCTTTTTCTTCTATCTTTTCTTCTACCTCTTCTTTTAAACATTAAAGTTCGCGTTTCCACCATCCGATTGTTCGACAGTTGCTACAGTGGACGTATCAGTGTCGGGTTTTCGTAAGACGGATTTGCGGGTCTTTACAGGTGGTATCAGAGCATATGGTTAAGCGACAACCCTGCTCTGTTGGGTGTTACTCATTAGAGATAGAGTCAGTAGTACTCTAGAATGAGTTGAGTGTAATAATAGATACGAGTGCGTATTTGTTAGTGAATATGAAATTGTTTTGTATTGCGTTGACTTATCGGTTGATTGTTTATGAATTCTGGTCAGTGCAGTCTAGCTAACTGAAATCGATAGGGGTTTCTAAACTCTAAACAAGATAAACCAACACAGTATTGATTTTAAAACAGGTAAATGAGATAATTTTACCTAAAACTATTTTTGTATAGAAAAGAAATAATTTTCTGTGAATTATTATGATATATGGATGCATGGTTGTTAGGAAATGATGATGTTAATTATCATCATTTATATATATGTGGAAATTATATATGAAATTGAAATTAAAACAAAGAATTAAGAAATAAAATCCATATACAAATAGAATTTGTGAATATGAAATATTAATGTGATTTTTAATCTGAAATAGGATTTCAGAAGAATATTTGCAACAAAAATTCATTAATGGAATGGAATTAGTAATATGAATGTATAAATGATTTTATAAATCATGATGTAAATAAGTCGAAGACTTATAACATATTTGAAATCTGATTGGAATTAAATTAAATTGTGTTTGTAAATGAACAAATGAGATAAAATTTGTAAATGAATGAATTGAAATTGAAAAATGAATTGAGATTTGAATCAAGTGGAATAAAATCCAAACCTGAGAAAAATGAAGTGGATCGAATTCAAATAAGCTACTTTGATAATTTATTAATTCACGAAATACAGAAATGGAAGTTGAATTAGATAAATTGAAACTTGAATTGTGAGCTAAATGAAAAGAGATGGTTCGAATTTAAAGATAAATTCAAGAAGTAGAAATAAATTTTCAAATGAATGGAATTTACAATTGTAAGTGAATAAAATTAAAACTGAATGTTAAACTTTGTTTTAAATTTGTTAGTAAACGAAATTCAAGATGAATTAAATGGGGAAATTGAAATTTAAAATGAATAAGTGAATGTACTAATTGAATTAAATTAGTGGATGGAATAGATTTGAAATGGTTTGATTGAAATTTGTTTGGTTAATAAAATAAACCGAATGAAAGTATGAAATGCGAATTAAATTGAATGGAATCAATTGCAAATGAAGTAGAATTAAAATAAATTGAATTGGTATCAATTTGAATTAGTTATAAACTAGAATGGATATGAATTCGTTTTGTTTAAAAATGAATATGTAACTTCAATAGTAAGCTAAAAATGTATAAGCGGTTTATATTGAAAATTTTGTAATAAAATGTGCAAAATAGTTTGAATATTGTAACTAGATATTATGGCTAGTAGGATATACAGGTGTTATAAAGGAATTGGGATTTTAATTTTGAAGATAAATTTGAATTGCTCTACAAAAGGTAAGTATAATTTCAATATGAGATTTGCTGATTTTCTTGTCTAGCCACTTGGCTTTTTCTTTTCTTTTTGAATTTGAGAGTCCGTAGGGACATTTTGTAGTCGTACCGTGTTAGCTGCGCAAAGGAGACGCTGGCGAAATTTTTTGAAAATTTCGAGTGTTAGAAATTTTTTTGAGAAATTTTGAAAGTTTAAATTTTGAATTTAAATTTAAATTTGAAGTTTGAAGTAAACAATGTTGTTTGAAACCTATAATTAAAGTGGGAAAGTTAGTTGAATTAATAACGAATCTTTAGTAGAAAGATTTGTTTTGATGAATTGATAAAACTATTGGATGTGAAAAATAGTAGACGAGTTAAGGACTTTTTTCCTAACTTGTAATTTCGGGACGAAATTCTTTTAAGGGGGGAAGATTGTAACGACCCAGAATTTTGAACGATTTAAGTTGAAAATATTTAATTAATTTTAAATATTTGAATGATGGTTTGACTTGAATTTCAAATTATTAGAATAAATTGGCGATTAAATTTTAAAATTTAATCTATTGTAAGTTGAATAAAATTTTGAATCTTCAATTTTAAGCCGAAGAAAAATATTTCAAAAGCTTTTAAAATTCGTAATGATGAACACTGAAGATAATAGAAGCTTTAGAATTTAAATTTCAAACTGTTTGGTTCAATTTTGAATTTTTTCGTTCGAATCGATATTTGAAAATAGCCTTCCGAGGCGCAGTCTCGGAATTCGACGAAACCAGCTCCATTGTGTCCGTAATATTGAATTATTACCGGGTTTCAAATTTCGTATTTTTTGGACTTGTCGTGTGAGCGTACGTTAATAAAACGCGTTGAAGTTTAAATCGAATTCGATTTGAATTTAAACTTTTAAATATTGTCAACATCAGCACATTCTTCCTTTTTTCACGCCTAAAAACACGCCCTTTTGTTTCAGCCTGGAATCACGCTACCCACCTTAACTCGCGCCTCACTCTTTCTCGTTCAAAAACAAACGAAATAAATATAATGGCCGAACTCGTCTCCCCTCTTTTATTCATTTTAAACGACGAAACTCTCCCCCTTTCTCTCGGCATGTTCACGAAATCAAGCTTGTTTGTTCAAATCGGAGACTCGCGAATCAAGTCGCGGCCTTCACTAAAACGAAATCAAGTTGTTCGATTTCAATTTGCTGCTCATTCCCAAACCCCCTCCTCTCTTCAGATTTGGGTTCGAGACTGGGCGTGCGAAAGGAGCTTGTGATTTTCGATTCGTTTCTCCAGTTTAATCCCTCGCGAAACTCATTCCAATCGTTAGTGCAGGTGGTCGGAGTCGAGACTGTGGTCGTTCGCGACCAAGGCCAAAGTGGGAATCGATTTCGATTCAAAATCGTGGGGGCCTTGGAGGTAACGCGATCGACATCTGGAATCTCAGAGGAACAGCGCGGCGAGCATGCGAGGTGGTTGTGTGGATTGAAGTTCATGGTAGTGAATGTCGAAGTCGGCACAGTAAATGGCGTGTTGTCTCGAGATGGGGTTTCGTTCGAGATGCAGTAAGGTATAAATCTGCATTTAAACTTTTTCAATTTATTACTGTAAAAACAAAATTTAAGATATGTTTTTTACTGGAAAGAAAATACTAATTATGTTGTTTATATGAAAAGATTTTTTTTCAGTAAATTGAATTACTGTTGTATTCAAAATGTTATATACAGGAAATATATATTGAATAGAAATAACTATATAGTTAAGTTTGAAAAAAATAGATATATATAAATTTTAAAAAAATATTTGGAAGTTTATAATAATAGATTTTTGGAAATCCATAACTTATTTTCAAAGTGGAAAATATAAAATAAATATACGTATTTAATTTACTTGTTATTTTAAATAATGGATTTGGTAAATAAATTGTTAAGTTAACCTATTTAATTTATTCTAGTTACTAAAAAGATATTTTAAAAAGGAAAATTGGTTTAAACTAAATTGTTAGTTGATTAAATTATTATAAAGGAAATTTATTGTTTGATTAGTTCAATATTAATTAAATCATCAAATGTTTATACAAGGACTAAAAGATGGTGAAGAAAAAAACTGAATTGGAAATGGATTGCAAATTTAAAAGCTAAGGTGAGATTTTCTCACTCGAATGAAAATTGAATTTTACAGTTATTGATTTGATTGATTGACTGTTTGGATGTGATATTAGATATAATAGGATATATCTATATATATAGCAATATATACATATTGGAATATGTATATATTGGATTGATTGATTTCCCGCATTGTATAACGGATGAGACCCTATTGCGCCGTTAGTAAGCGGATGATTTTTTTATAAATCCTATATACCGCGATATTCCACCTCGAAGTGGAATTGGTATTGTGCTAACATCTGTGGATGCAGGGAAACAGGTTGGAGGGATCCAACTGGATTCCTCACCAGTATTTATTTGATTACAGATATTGTGATATTTGTTGAGTTTCATATCGATATATGATGTTTATTGTCGTGATTGACTAATTGGTGCGTTGCATCATCGGATCCAATTTTGAAAGTTTAAAAACAACGATGTTGATTTTAAAACAGATTTTTAAAGTGATTTTTGAAAGTATACGTTTTATTAAATTTTTGAATTTATTTATCTTAAATAAATAAATGTTATAAATTTAAAGTTATGAAAATTATAATTTTTGTGAAATATAACCGAAAGGTGATTTTTGAAATAAATAGTTAAGTAATTTATAAAAAAGTTTAAATTTGGATTTTTGAATTATTAAAAACGATGTATATAAAAGATGTACAAAATTGATATTTATCAATTAAAATTATTGGAATTTTAAAACGAGTTTTTATAAGTGTTAAAATTGAAATAATTATAAATTGTGAAGATATGAAATTTATAGATTTATAAATTGTGAAGTTATAAAATGAATGAAATTATAGAATAAAAGATTTATAAGAAATTTACTTATAAATTGGATTTTTGCCTTTGAATGGAATATTGATCGAATTGTTAATAAAGAAGATTTATAAATCAAAGTTGTTATAAAATAGAAATAGAATTTATAAACGTTGTTTTATAAATTTGAAATCAATTGAATTTGATAAATTAAATATAGAAGATTATTAAAGAAGATATATTCGCGATTTTGGATAGCGAATTTTTATTGAAATAAAATGTGTAGAGATGATTGAAATTTGGTTAAGTGAATTATATTCACAATTTTGGACAATGAATATATTATTGAATAAAATGGATATGTTTTGGGAAAATGAATATTTTAAAATGAAGTTAATTGTTTTAACGATGTATAAAAATGTATTAAGTATTGAATACATAGATTTCAACATTCATTGTTGAAATAGATGTTTTCGAGAAATAAGGAAATGGTGGACTATAACACTGTTGTTATAGTAAATGATTTCCGAAAGGAAATGTTTTATGTAGTATTGGGATTTATATATCTATCTTAAAATCCGAAGCCCTATACTAGTGATTTTGAGTCGTCGTAACGATGTTTTACGTAACATTCGTTTTGACTCAAATAGATTTCCTTAAAAAATGAAATATATACTTAATTTTGATTTAAGTATATCGAATATTTTCAAATGTTGAAAATAAATAGATTTGTGAATTACTTATTTTTAAATAAGTATGGAAATGCTTTTCCAAAATAAAATGAAACGTTTTTGAGAATTTATCTTCGTAAACATAAATTGAAAGTGAATAATTGAAACCAATTGAAAATCGTATATCAGTAGATATTAAAAATATAAATTCACTATGGAATTTATAAAAGAAATGGAAATTCATTTTAAAAATAAACGTCGATTTATTTTTAAAGAGTGGAAATTATATATCTAGTAAAGATATTTTTGGAAAATAAATAATTTGGAAAATTATTTGGAATTCGATGATGTTGCGCATCTTTATTGATAGTTAAATAACCGACTATCAATAATTACCTTTGAATGGGTATTTGTTGTGAATTGGATGAATTTGAATGGCACACTTATTTTTGAATAAGCGCTCACTATTCGGGTTAGCCGAGAAAGGACCATGGGGTCTTATAACCCATTCCGAATATGTGATATGTCGTTATGAATTGCATTTGATGACCGGTGTTGAAGACAGGATATTTTTGAAAACGGAAGGATTACCGTCGAGTTACTCTACATTGGCTGATCTTCGATTTAGAGGTTTTATCACCCTTAGTGACGGGAAGTCCGGACGTGATTAGAAATTATCCGGATTTGCAAGGGCTTCGTGAGAAGTGCCTTCGGTTCTGTTCGATCCCGGAACAGACTTGTATGGTTGTATGTCTGACGTTACAAATTGAGATATAAAGCTGATTTCTTTCAAATACATTTTTGTTGGTGGCGGAGAATTTATTCTCTTAGCTTAACACCCTTCTCTGAGACGTACGAGCTCAGAGGTTATGTAGTTGAAATTTATCAGCAATATACTCCCAATTTGGTAACGTGGCATGTTGAGTGTTGCTGTGAAATGATCATTGTTTGATCATTTGTGATATGATCATTTGTTTGATCATTTATCTTTGTGATCATTACTTTGATCATTTGTTTGACCCAAAGCATGGCTTTGTGGAAAGCGTAGCTTTGTGGACGAGACTTCGTCGGACCTCACACCCCAGAAATGGTCAAAACATGAAGGATGCAGCAAGGTTCTAGGGAGTAGCACCCCTTAGTGTATGTCATTCCTTCTGGATAGAGGTGGTATCATGGTATGGAGCCCAGATATTTAACCTATGTTGTTACTGCATTATTATTACTCTTATATTGGTTGTTGGAAATTGAGGATCCTCGAGAAGATCGGTTACGATCGGGGGATGGCATACGCGTGTCAGTAGTTACCTATTTTTGTAGAGGTAACCCGGCCTTGTGTTGGCAGAGATCCGGTTAGGTTCTCGGGTCGTCTTTCCAGAGGCGTACCTATGTGGCAATGGGAAGTTCCTTGGCCTGACCATTTGTTGGAAATCCATCTTCCAATATGAACTTTGTACGGTATTAGTTGTAGAACCTGCCATTTACGTACGGTGGTCACCACTGTTTAGATGGTAGCTATAGTAGGCATACGATACTGGTCGTATGTTGGCTAAGATTTATATTATACTTTCGAAATGTTTTCTACACTATGCACTAATAATAATATCTAAAAGGATTTGATTTTTGCGTAGTAAGCATCTTTGACTATCATAAGGAGAAATCTCCTCCGATTCTGCGTTTGCATTGTGTGTGTGTGCGGGAGGCCTTATGGCAGTCTCATTTTCCAAAAAATAAGCATTGCGAATCTATTTTAAAGTATTCTTTTGTTGTCTTTTAAAGATAAACCGTTTTACGATCTCACACCAGTCACCATGACTGACTCGGAGTTTATTGTTTCCCTTCTAAACTCTGGGTGCCCACCAATTTCCACACGGGCAGCCTAGAGTTATGTTATCATGATATTCTGGATATTCTGGAGCTTTGGAAGCAAGCTGGATGGCGAAACGTACATCCGTAATTATTTATTTATTCCGCTGTGTATTCTGTATGAGGACAAGTTATATAACTGTCCATTGATGTGCTGTGTTGTATTGAGTTGTATATTAACTCTGATTGATGTATGTATAAACTGATATAGTTCTTTGTTTATAAAAGACTAGTGATTATTTATTATATATTGTTCCGCTGCGATATGTGAGATTCTGATATTGTCTCTGTTCTGTGTTTTCTGTTGTTGTTCTTCTTCTCTTTTTCTTCTATCTTTTCTTCTACCTCTTCTTTTAAACATTAAAGTTCGCGTTTCCGCCATCCGATTGTTCGACAGTTGCTACAGTGGACATATCAGTGTCAAGTTTTCGGAAGACGGATTTGCGGGTCTTTACAGGTGGCATCAGAGCATATGGTTAAGCGACAACCCTGCTCTGTTGGGTGTTACTCATTAGAGATAGAGTCAGTAGTACTCTAGAATGAGTTGAGTGTAATAATAGATACGAGTGCGTATTTGTTAGTGAATATGAAATTGTTTTGTATTGCGTTGACTTATCGGTTGATTGTTTATGAATTCTGGTCAGTGCAGTCTAGCTAACTGAAATCGATAGGGGTTTCTAAACTCTAAACAAGATAAACCAACACAGTATTGATTTTAAAACAAGTAAATGAGATAATTTTACTTAAAACTATTTTTGTATAGAAAAGAAATAATTTTCTGTGAATTATTATGATATATGGATGCATGGTTGTTAGGAAATGATGATGTTAATTATCATCATTTATATATATGTGGAAATTATATATGAAATTGAAATTAAAACAAAGAATTAAGAAATAAAATCCATATACAAATAGAATTTGTGAATATGAAATATTAATGTGATTTTTAATCTGAAATAGAGTTTCAGAAGAATATTTGCAACAAAAATTCATTAATGGAATGGAATTAGTAATATGAATGTATAAATGATTTTATAAATCATGATGTAAATAAGTCGAAGACTTATAACATATTTGAAATCTTTTCTTCTCTTTTTCTTCTATCTTTTCTTCTACCTCTTCTTTTAAACATTAAAGTTCGCGTTTCCGCCATCCGATTGTTCGACAGTTGCTACAGTGGACGTATCAGTGTCGGGTTTTCGGAAGATGGATTTGCGGGCCTTTACATCAGCGTTGCGGGATAACTGCTTAAATAAATCACGAACCCAAGCAAGATTTGGATCGGCGAAACCATCGAGTACCCCAAGTCACGCTCGCGAGTTCCCTTGCCACAATCGAATCGTACGCATCTGACCTCCTTCCGATCGATTGAACGGCTCCCCTATTCCTAAAGTTGATTCGCCAAACTCCTCGTGCCCTCTTCCTTTCGAACAGAGATGGACACATCTTGAAAACGACGAAGACATGCCTGATTTCCCCTCTTTTCCACGAATTGATTCTGAGATAGCGAGGTGAAAGCGTGATTCAAAATCTGGGTTAGATTTAATTCTTGCGTGAGGGAGGCTTCGGCCATACGATTTAAAATGAATGAAGACTAGTCTGTTTGGTTTTGGTTTTAAAGGAAAGAAAGTGTGTTAGAGAAGATACGTATAGGATTGGCTTATATTTTTTTTCTTTTTTACGAGATTGAAGAGTTTGTACGAAGATATTTCTTTGCGTACAAAATATGCTTGACTACAGTAATTTGAGTTAAGGCCAAAAAGTGCTGATGTGAGATGTATTTGACTAGTTGAAATATTATATTTAAATTCTGAATCGGCTATTATCAATTAAATTTTCAACGCGTTTATCTATCATACGCTCACACAGCAACTCCAAACACTACGAAAATTGAAATCCAATAATAATACAATATTACGGATCCAATGGAACTGGTTTCGTCGAATTCCGAGACTGTGCCTCGGAAGGCTATTTTTGAATTCAATTTAAATGATATATTTTTAAAACTGAACAAACCACTTTTAAATTCAGTTCTAAAAGTTCTATTATCTTCAGCATCATTAATATGATTTTTCTAAGCCTTCAAATTATTTTTAACAGGCCTAAAACTCCAGATTCAACATTTTACCCAATTTTTAATTGTTTAATTCAATAATCAAATTACTCAATAAATAGTGATATTTGAAATTCAAGTTAAAATTACCCTTTTGAATATTTAAAATCAATTAAATATTCCCATTTCAAATGTCCAAAATTCCGGGTCGTCACCCATTGTTTGTTATACAATTTATATTTTAATACAACAACGATTTTATATACAACAATATACACATTACTGGTGAGTAAACTCACCCAAGCTCAAAATCAATCCCAAATGTAGATAATCCCGCTACGAGCACAACGACGAAGACGGTGCCTCGATCGGATCTCGTATGAACAAGATATGATTTTATAAGATTTGGATTTAGTTAAATAATTAGCTAAGCTAATTATAATTAACCTTTACCTTAATTAACTCCTTCCCTCTCTAACCCTTTCCTCATCCCATCTTCACCCGCATGCACACTGTTATAGTGTAACCCAAAGATGCTATGCAAAATTCTAGTGATACAGAGCTCCACTTGATTAAATCCAAAACCGTCGATTCCATTGATCTCTCCACGCACTCGACACGTCAACCCCCACCATGACATGTCTGCACCTCCCTAACGAAATCCGCCTATAGCCCTAATTTCCATTGCCCAGGTGTCGCATTATGCCTCAAAAAACTTGAGCGCCTCTCGGCTATGCAAAATGTCATCTCTCACAACCTTGAGTCTAACGCCATCTACGATTGCATCTCCGCCTCCCCCCTTTAACTTCCGACCTGAAGCCTTTACACGACGAACGAATTGTTGCACGGCCCAATACCTTACCGCACGTCTCCATCTGGTCACCGCCGACCTACCTTCACACACAAAACCCAACGCCACAAACCCCTTTGCCGATCACTGCCCCGATCACTCTCAAACTCAAGCCCTAGCTTTGATTGTTCCTAGTCAAGCATACCCGAACACTGTCGCACACCAATTGACACACACTGGGATGAAGCACTCATCCACACAAAGCCAATGAATCCAATGACACTCGATTTCGTTAACTAAAACTCTAAAAACAACCGGATGAAGAAATGAAAGAGGGACAGTTATTTTATCTCACATGAGAAAATTAATTGAAGAGAAGAGAGAAGTAAAATTAGGTTTTAGGTTAAGGTTTATTTGTAGAAAAACTAATAATATATTTTATTTTCTTAATTAAAAGACTATGCGTTTCGAGCACACATGACCATAAACACGTTAGATCGTCACGAAACTCTTTAGCGTACAACAATTCAATATTCCAGATCCAATGGCACTAATTTCGTCAAAATTCGAGACAGTGTCCTAGAATGAAAATTTCACATGTTAATTAAAAGGAATTATTATTAAAACAAATTTAATCACTTTAATTATAAATTAAAGTTTTCGATAACCATTTATTATTTAAAAAGAATTTAAATAAGTGCTCAAAGTCATTTTTATTCACATTAAATCCAAGATTCACTTATTTATGATACCTAAATATGAACATTCGAAAATCCGGGCCATTACAGTTGGAGTTATCTTTAGAAACACAACATGGCTAATTAACGGTCAAAACTTGAAATCATGAAATTAGTTTATGTGAATACTTGATCGCAGTTATTTATTTAGCCTTAGTTAGCACTAAAGATGTAAATACTTAAGCTTGAAACATAGTTTTAGGTTTATTCACATTTTGACTATTAAGCTATGTGGTTCTACTACAATAAAAAATGGGAAAAAGTTACAAATTAAGTCTTATATTCCCCTTGCCTTTAATCAAATTATGTTAATTTTTTAGTTTTTCAAAGCATTTTGTTAAATTATGTTTTTAAAGTCCTTATGGATGAAGATGGATCTTCTTATCTTTTGAGAAAAAACCGTAAACCCTTTGTCTTTTTACCTTTCTAAATACAGTTGAATTTAATTTTGCATAGCTACAAATAAAATGGTATTGAAACAACTATTGGAATACAAAGAAAATATAGGAATATTCAACCCATACATTGTCATAAACAATGCAGATAAAACTTATACTTGCATTTAAACAGGTTAAAAATAAATAAAAACATAAGTCATTGTCATAATAATACAACAAATGTTCACTAAACGAATATAGTATTATCTCTATTTTCTGGATTACATTCGACTTAACTTTTATTTGCATACAGTTTGTCATCTCAATTCATCATGTAAATACGATCTTGGTTCCACATCGCCATTCAAAAAATTATATTGAATATATTGGTTCCACATCGCCATTCAAAAAATTATATTGAATATATTGGTTCCACATCATATAAATTATACTGATATGTTGCCTATTGTAATTCAAATTAATTCTAGCACTGGTTAAAGAATGGTTAATACAAATTAATTTTGCAGAGCAATTATTTTACTTTAGGCATTCTTATCACAAGGCAAAAAAATTTAGGTAACTAGATTTGGTAATTTAAAAGAAATCAATACCTCAATATGCTCATTATTCCAAGTTTCCACGAGATTCCAGGTTACGTTCATCACTATCAAAATCGCCAAGAGATACCAATAGTTTGTAGTTACTTGAATGACAAGCATTTTCTAATTATGCATAACGGCTAGGACTTTTAAATGAGGTTAAAAGCTACTTGAATATTTATCCCTCTCTTGTATAAGTGTTTCATTCATGCATATTCATGAGGACTTTTAATTGAGAATAGAAGTACGTATCTGGAGATTAAAGTTATTCACCCATACATAATCGTGAGGACTTTTAAATGAGAGTGAATACTTTGGGATAGAATTATATAAGTTACCTAAAATATAATTCCCCGTTTTAAAAATACCAACTTCTACTCACCATATTAAATTTTGGTGTATGGATTATAAGAAGGATGATAGCAATAGAAATGATCGTGGAATATGTACTAATTAAAAAAGACTATAAAAAATGTTCAATTTTCAAGAAATTTTAAAATATCATTCCTCTAGTTATGAAGTATAATTTAACTACTATCCATCACTTTCTCACTTACTATTAATGATTTTTGATAGATTTCAAAAAAGTTCAAGTGGTCAAGCATCATCTTTTCCAGAGTAAATTTCTTACTGAAGTAAATAAGAGTACTTTATTAAAGAAAATCGAAGTCAAAATCTATGTTATTTGTAAAATTCATAATCTAAACGAAGTTGTGAACATCTATTTTCTGGAAGGGGTTTTGTAAAACAATGTCTAATGATTTTAAAATCAATTGAAATATCAATAAAATGAAGAAAAAAAATCTTGAATGAAGTGATGTCTGATATCACTTATACTCTAGCTGCCCATAGTAACATACAATGGTATATTATTAAACAATAAGGCTGTGTACTCCACAATATCACTCAAATTGGTCTAAAAGATGCAAAAAGTTTTAGCAAATCCAATTACATCAAACAAAGGCAAAGTCATTTATATCGAACAAAGGCACACACAACTAAAAATTCTCCAGCCAATAATTAGTTGGTCGTCATTAAAGGTAATGAAAGTTTTCATCATATATAGATAATTGACCATTGGTGTTTTGTAAAAACCACTATTTGGAAACTTTAAGTTCTTAATTTGATTTATCATTTAACCTAAAAGATTTAGATATTCAATATTTCTAATCACTAAAATTGGTTTCAAGTCAATACTATGAACCGATCAAAGGTTAGAAATACTACAACTTGTTTGCATAAATCAGAAATACTTTTCAAGTAATGCACTGACATGATTTTTGTTTTTCAAGCTTTTACAAAATGGGCCAGCAAAATTCAAAACAGTAAAGTTGTAATGGTATTAGCTAGCTTTCCACAACTTTTAGAGTTTCAAAATTCAGAGTAAAAATGTTCAAATTATGATCGAATTACTATAGCAGTGTTAAGAAGTTCTAAAACAATTTAACAATATACTGATGATTTTCAATGGCTTAAATTCAAATTCTAGAATAGAAAAAAATAGAAAACTTATAGAATTTATGTCTATTTTCCAGAACATCTTGAATTATGCAAATCGGAGTTAAAGAGTTCAAGATATGACAATAATACTACAGCAGTGCCAACAAAAATATAATTAACAACAAGAAAAGAAAATAGAGTTTAAAGATCATACCTTTGTTTTCCTTTGATGTTGTATTCTTGTTCGTCATTTGTTATCCAAAGTATGTAAATCTCCACCTCATTTTTCTAGGCTAAGGATATATAAAACAACTCGAAGTCCACCTCTATCGTAGTTTTTCTTTAGCCCATTTCTGTACGTAGATGTTAGAAGAAGTGAGTGGCCTAATAAAAGATGTAGGACCACTCTTATTTTGTTTTAACCTTTGGTGCCCAAATTTATTTATATAGAAAATTGTTAGTAGTTACGATTGTACCTTTGGAAAGCCAAATTTGTTTAGATTTAAGAAAATTTATATTTGTTCCTTTTGAAACCCAAATTTATTTAATGAATTTGTGTTTGTTCCTATTCTAATATTTATTGTGTTTGTGCCCAATTTTTTCAGAATGTAAATACTTTGAAAATTCTTTGTGGAACTTGATATTGTTACAATTCTTTCTCTCCATTTGTTCAACTCTATCATATCTGAGTCCTTTTTTATTTTTAGTGATAGTCTGACTTCCTACAACATATTCAGTGATTTTTCTTCTTTATAAATTTTTTTTATTGTCAATTCGAGTTGTTGAACCTTAGATCTAGGAGCATTGTCTTCATTCAAAATTGAGGTGTACCTTTTAATGGAATTTCCTCTTTTTGTCACACCTTTGTTTTTTAGAGTCAAAATTTCATTTTCAACGATTTAAATTTTAGTTTTAGACCTATTTATTTCTTCCTCTGAAGATTGACACTTTTCACATTCTGAGTTAAATTTTATAATATTTTGAATCATTAGCTCTAACGCATTACTTAACTCAAGTAGATTATTTTTCTCAGAATTTAGTTTATTATATTATTTTTGAAGTATATCAATGTTGAGTTTAACTTGTGATATACCAAGAGTAAATCATCACGGGATATGTGAGCTACCTCATTCAGCTCATCATCGCTGTCGCTTTATTCTACCGTCAGGTACAAATTTGCTTCTTCTTTCTCACTATCAGTATTCTCCTCCTCTTCTTCTTCACTCTCTTCTCCAGTGGTTGCAAAACTTCTCCTCTTCTTCCTCCTTGTTTTATCGAGTTAATTCAGTGGTCGTTTGGGTTCGATGTAACACAAATTCTTACATCTATGACATCTAATTTCTTCCTTGGAGTCATCTAGAATTTTGACAATATTATTTTTGATTTGTTGGTTTATTTATAGATTTCCATGTTTTTGAGTCCATATTTTGAATCGCTTCATCAATATGCTTTCTCAACTCCAGTGTCATCTTCTTCTACATTATCGGTTGTACTTTTTAAGGAAATAGCTTTCTTTTCTAAAACACCGCTTTCATGTTCCTCCCAGACTTTTAAGTTCATCTCATAGGTGATGAGATTTCCTACCAGTTCATCCAATTTAAGTTGTTTCAAGTCTTTTTGTAATGACCCATTTTTTTGTACCCTTTAAGTTGACAATAAGCCATACATGTCTAACTCAAATTGAACGAAAAGGCAGATCCTTAAAGGTAATAAAGAAAATAAAGACAGAACAAAATCTCACATGAATGGAATAACATATATATTATTCCAACACAGTCTTTACAGCGGAAATCAAAATACATTTATCATAGTTAAACATGGGCAGTTATAAATTTCTATCCTTACAAATGTGGAATACAATATCACACTAGTGTGGTGGAAACAGATAACAATCTTTAGAAGAATCTTCTAACTCCATGCTTCGAGCTCCATCCAAATTTCTTTTAACTAAGCCTGATTACTAGGCTGCTTGGGAAAATTAGGGCACCCAGAGTTAAAGGGAAAGGAAAATAAACTCCGGGTCAGTCATGTGGCTGGTGTGAGAACTCAAAAATACGCATTTTGAAAAAATGGGTATCTCATAAAAACATGCCGTACATAAACACGAAACGGGTTTTACCTTATGATAACCAAATCTTTATTACGTAAAAATAAGGGATATTATTTTTAATGACATTTCTTTGAAAACATTTGCAAGTAAACTTATTAATCTTAGCCGAAATTGTTACATTGATTAAATTCCAGCATACTATCCACAAACACGGGTTCTACATACAAAATGGCAGACACTTATTGGAGAATGTATTTCCATACAAATAACCAGGTCAAGGGACTGCCTTCCGGTAGTGCATCTCTAGAGGAATTTACCGAGGCCCAATTGATGGTCCTCTACCAACACAAGACTGGCCTACCTCTTCCTAGATAGTACCGAATATGTCATCATCCCTGTCGTTACTGACCTATCTGAGAGCTCTCTTCGCATACACCACATTAATTTAATACCCGACGTCAGAGTAGAAATAATTGTATCTAGAAGGGTAAGATCATACCCTAATGGTTGCAAACCACATAGCCTCACTGCATCTACCATGTTTCGGCCATTTCCGGGTGTGAGGCTTGGTATAACGATTACTTTTCACATAGCACATTATCTTTCCTCTTTGACTGCCACATTGCCATTCCATAATCATACAACTGATTTCTATAAATGTATAACTCCTGAGCTCGTACGTCTCAGGAAAGGGTGTTAAGCTAAGAGAATTTTCCTTCTCCGCCACCAAACAGATAATAGTTCATAGAGATCAATTTATGTAACTAGAATTGCAACGTCAAACATTCGTCCATACAATTTGTCCTGGAACAGTAAGGCGCTGTTCTACCACATCCTGTCGGGAGTTACCCATTGGATTAGCAGCGATTAGTCCTTGCATTGGATATTTCATAACGAAGAGACTACTGCTACTATATGTATATTGAGAGTTTATACCCAAATGATCAACAAGCAGTCCTTCATTACAAGAATCCCAAATATCATGTAACGACCCGTATTTTACGGATCGAAAAGTTTGTCAAAATCTGGGATTTTCAGCATTTTCTAGTTGTTTCAGACTTTAGTTGAAATTTCCTAAGTCCTAGGTCGTACGCGACCTAGAGAACTAAATGTTGTAGGCAAGTTAAGAGATAAGTCTGGGTCGAGTTGCCGACTTAAGGTAGTGACCGACCTAAGTGATAAGTCGTGACCGACTTAAGAGGTTTAGGCGACCTAAGGAAGAGTAGTAGGCGACCTAAGTATTCTGGGGTAGAGTTAGGTCGGCAACGACCTAAGGAAACTATTGTGAGCGACCTAAGAGTTTCGGTGAGCTAAGTGTTAGGTCGGCAGGGCGAGTTAGCGACCTAATGGTTACCGGGTTAGCGACTTAGTATCTTGGAGCGACCTATAGGTTAGCGACCTAAGAAGGGTAGCGTGTTAGCGACCTAAGGGTTAGGCGACTTAAGGAGTTAGAACATAACCCAGTTAGGTCGCGTGAGTAGTTTGTT
Organism: Allium fistulosum; assembly: GCA_030737815.1. Classification (NCBI taxonomy): domain Eukaryota; kingdom Viridiplantae; phylum Streptophyta; class Magnoliopsida; order Asparagales; family Amaryllidaceae; genus Allium; species Allium fistulosum. Next base: position 862,549,238 of record CM060907.1, read on the forward strand.
GTATGAGTTGTTAGGTCGTAGGAAATAGTTTAAGTATTAGGTCGCGTGTATTCTAAGTCGTAGGTCGCGCGAGTGTTAGGTCGCTGGGCTTTGGCTTAGTAGTTAGGTCGAAGTCCAGTTGTTTGCGACTTATGTTAGGTCGCGTGTTGTTTTAGGTCGTCATGCGTTAGGTCGCTGAGGAGTTAAGTCGTAGCATCTGTTGGTCGCAAGGTTTTGTCTAAGTGTTAGGTCGTGATCTGTGTTAGGTCGTAAGTCGTATACAAGTGGAAGCGTATTTGCTTTAGGTCGCCAAGGGTTAGGTCGGAGGCTCTGTTAAGTCGTGGGGGTTTTTAGGTCGTAGGTTGGCATAGTGTTAAGTCGGCAGCGACTTAAGGAGATAGCCGAGTTACGACTTAAGGGCAGTTTTCAGCTATAAATAGGAGGGGTTGTTCTCACTTTTTGGGATCCGGATTTTGAAGCGACGAAATGCTGCCATTTTGAGAGCTCGACTTCTACACTTCTTCACTTCTTTTCTCCACTCTAATCTAGTGCTTCCATCCATCCAAATCGAAGATCAAGATTGAAGATTTAAGAGCTTAGATTGGAGATCTTCATCTTTTCAAGAGAGATTTCTTCGTTTGAAGCGGATTTGTGATAGATCGAGCTTCATCCTTCGCTGTCCAGATCTGAAGCGTGTTGATTTGGGTTTGTTTAGGTGATTTGGTGAGTGGTGATTATCTCTCACACGGATCCAAAGGAGTATATCGGATTGTTGGCTCGATTTGGTGTTAAAATAGTGATTTCCATGCATTTTCTTCATCCTATGTGTAGATCCATATAGATCCATTGTTCATGATGATGTTACATCCATTTTATCATATGTTAACCTATGCAAGTTCATTCATCAAGTTTGTAGAGATATAATCCATGTTTTCATGCTTATTTGACTTTCAACTCTTTAATTACGAAAATGCCATTATTGTTATAATTGTCTACTTAGATCATTTTTGAATGCTTGATTGCTTGGATTGATGTTTGATTTGATTGATTGTTATGAACTAGATGATTGATGATTAGATTTAGATCGAAGGTGATTCAAAAGCTAAGGGGAAGGCTCTTGAATTGGAAAAGCTGCTCGTGGCATATGTAGCGGGATGATGAAGCTCTTATGCATAGATTCGATGATGTGATGATGAGATGAAGCTTTGCGAGGATGTAATGAAGCAAGGCAACTATGTGATGAAGACTTGGTCTAATCCAGACGGGATCATTCCAAGCATGTTGATAACTCGGTGATATGATTCGAGTTGAGGATAATGAATGGATATGAGAATAGTCGTCGAGGAGGATGACTAGGAGGCTTGGATAGCATCGTTGTTGAAGGTTCTAGCACGCTCTAAGCAAGAGTACGTTTGGGCAGATTCGATAGTCCCAACGGCCAACTGTTGATGGTTGAGTACTCTGGGCAGATTCGATAGTCCTAGGCACGGGCTGCGACGACGTGCGGGAGTTATGTCTAGAACCGGGGTTTCCATTAGCCCTTGACGGACGGCTGAAAGAATGTGCCGGTCATTCAATTAACGGTGATATCGAAGCAAAGATAACAGTGATAGCCAGAGTCATGGATGTTTGGTTGTATCGTCATTCGGACTCAAGAGCGGTATTTTCTGGGTGCTTATCTGATTTAGGCCTTGGTACTTGGAAAACATCGCCCTTGACTCGAGTGATAGTAGTTTTACTTTAAATTGTATGCTCTGCTATGTTTGCTTCTGCTTAGTGTGTGTCTGGGGGCTATCACTGTAGAATGAGGTTGGAGTGGGAGGGTTGTATTCCTATTCCTTTTCCTTTATGCTCTTTTGGTATGTTGTTAGTTAATTTACTGCTCACCAAGACTGTTGTCTGACTCAAGGCTGTATGTTTTAATTCTTATTGCCTTGGGCTGTTCGTCCATTTTGGGACGGGCAGACTAGGTAGCAGGTGACAGGTGCTGTTCTCTTCTCACGATGCTGATATCGAAGACGAGCTAGAGGGTTGCATATTATCTTCTTATATGTACTGGATATTCCGCTGTTTTGTATTCTCTGAGAGATATGTAGTGAGGCTTGATGTATTGACTATGTGGATGCTTGTATTCAACTATTATGGAGTTTTATATGATGTCATTTTGTTCTGTAAAGCTTCACTATACATATGTTCTATTGTATTTTGTCCATGCGCTGTGAGTAATACGATAGATTCTGTCATTTTAATATTACCTTGACAATCGTCCATGGTCGCCTGGCACACTTTACAGCGCTCTATCCTTAGATTCGGTGCAGGGGTCATGGGCGGTCGTCACATTTGGTATCAGAGCATTGGTTAATCGATTTTACCCAACGCTCGTTGAAGTAACCACGTATGAGAGACGTAATTGTATTTTGATGGATGAATACTATATATATTATAGTAGCTTAATAGAGTTGAGTCCTTTATGCAGTTGTTTCTCTAGATGTTCTAATCATTCCTTTTTATAGATATTGAGAATGAGTCGAAGAGGGAGACCAGCTGCTAGGGAAGGCCGTGCTGCTGAAGAGACTGCTGATTATGCAGCCATGTTCGAAGCTATGATGACTTCGATCATGAGAAGGATACCAGTTCCGGGGGCAGCAGTAGATGTTGGAGTTCAAGTCCAAACTCCGAAACCAGTGGATTTTGCCAAGTTGTGCAAGGACTATACTGCTCTAGGAGGGAAGGTTTTCTTGGGAACAGAATCTACTATCGAGATCCAGAGATGGATAGATGCTTGTAGAAGGATCTTTGGTGATTTGGGAATTGATGATGCAACTAAGAGGAAGTTGGCATCAAGACAGCTTCAAGGGAGAGCCTCTGATTGGTGGAACTCTATTACCATCAATACTGCGGAGGAAGAGATTACTTGGGAGCAATTCCAAGCTAGATTTGAAGCTAAGTTCATTTCTACAGCTCAGAAGTCTGTTCTGTTCAAGAAGTTTGTAGAACTCAAGCAGGGTGGAAGATCTGTTCTTGAGTATGTTTCTGAGTTTGAAGCTTTGTCCAAGTATGCTCGGTCATATGTTGAATCTGCTTACCAGAAGAATGAGAAGTTTGTGACCGGCTTGGATAGTTATCTTGGGAGACAGTTGGTGGATCATTTAGACGATTCATTTGAGAAGCTTGTGGAGAAAGCACTTAGGCATGAGAGTCTGTTTCCTAAGGAAGGACCTGTTGTTGCTGTTACCAAGGGAGAGTCTAAACCACAGCAGGGTGGAAACCAGAAGAGGAAGCAGCAGCAGCAGAAGGATAAGGATGGCCAGAAGAAGCCGAAAGGCGAGGTGACTTGCTACAATTGTCAGCAGAAGGGCCATTTCTCTAAGGATTGTAAGAATCCGAAGGCACCGATGAAGTGTCACAACTGTGACAAGCCGGGGCATTTCAGGAAGAATTGTCCAGAACCAAGGAAGGACAGGCAGATTGTGCAAGCCTATGCTTTGGGAGCTATTCCGTCGTCTTCAAAAGCTCCTACTGCTGAAGAGAGAGGAAAGAGTGTGGTTGTTCAAGGTACTCTTTTCCTATGTGGTGTTCCAGTTAGAGTTTTGTTTGATACTGGAGCGTCGCATTCGTTTGTTTGTAGTGAACTCGTAGACCGGTTAGGTTTGGAACCAGATATTGTTGATAGGCCATTGGTTGTGACTAATCCAGTTGGGGGTTCGTCTTGTTTGTGTATGTTATGCCGTGATCTAGTTGTGTCGAGTCATGGTTGCTCTTTTGTTTGTGATTGCTTTGTTCTGAACTTTGCGGGGTTCGGAATTATTTTGGGTATGGACTGGCTTAGGAAGTATGCGGCTAAGGTTGATTGTGAGAGGCTGGAAGTGACAGTCGAGAATGTGGAGGGGCGAAAGATTGTGATACGATGTAAGCATGAAGAAGGCGTCTTCATGAGCTTCATGTATTCGCTAGTTGTTCCACGGGATGGACTGTCATCAGTGCCGATCGCAAATAGATTCGAGGATGTCTTTGACGAAGTCAAAGGGTTGCCGCCGCATAGAGAGATCGAGTTTCGAATAGATCTAGTTGAAGGAGCCAGACCTGTTGTGATGCCTCTTAGGCGGATGGCGCCTAGGGAACAGCAGGAGTTGAGGGTGCAAGTTGATGACCTTTTACAGAAAGGATTCATTCGGCGTAGTGTGTCCGAGTGGGGTGCACCAGTTGTGTTTGCAACCAAGGCAGATGGGTCGTTGAGATTGTGTGTGGATTATCGTGAGCTGAATAAGGTGACTAAGAAGAACAAGTATCCATTGCCGAGAATAGATGACTTGTTTGATCAGCTTCACGAGGCTAAGGTGTTTTCTCAGATGGATTTGGCAACGGGATTTCACCAGTTGAGAGTGGCTAAGGATAGTGTGCCGAAGACTGCTTTTAGGACACCATCCGGTTTCTTTGAGTGGCTGGTAATGCCGTTTGGATTGACTAACGCGCCAGCATATTTTGTGGATCTTATGAATAGAGTGTTCAGAGATCAGTTGAACAAGTTCGTACTTGTGTTCGTGGATGATATTCTGATCTATTCCAGAATGGAGGAAGAGCACAAGACGCACTTGCGTATTGTTTTGGAGATCTTACGGAAACATCAGTTGAAGGCTAAGTTTTCGAAGTGTCACTTCTGGAAGAGTGAAGTGAGGTTCTTAGGCCATGTGATTTCTGGAAATGGAATAGCGGTTGATCCCGCTAAGGTGGCAGCAATCCAGGATTGGGTTAGACCTAAGAATGCATCAGACGTGAGAAGTTTTCTTGGATTAGCAGGATATTATCGACGATTTATCAAAGACTTCTCCAAGATAGCTGCACCGTTAACAGGATTGACGAAGAAGAACCAAGTGTTCAGTTGGGATGCTAAGTGTGAGCAAGCTTTCGGAATCCTGAAAGAGCGATTGACAAGTGCCCCTGTTTTGATTATTCCAAGTGGGAATGATGAGATGGTGGTTTACACCGACGCATGTGATACTGGACTTGGAGCAGTGCTGATGCAGAAGGATAAAGTTGTTGCGTATGCCAGTCGACAACTGAAGCCGCATGAAAGGAATTACCCAACTCATGATTTGGAATTGGCGGCGATTGTATTTGCTCTGAAGATGTGGAGACATTATCTATTGGGAGTTCGATTCGAGTTGTTTACGGATCATAAGTCGCTGAAGTATCTTTTCTCCCAAAAGGATTTGAATCTTCGGCAGCAGCGTTGGCTAGAGTTTTTAGCATCATATGATTTTGGTATAGCTTATACTCCGGGAAAAGGTAACGCAGTGGCAGATGCATTAAGTCGAAGACATGCAGGATTGGGAGCCATGTTTTCAGAATGGAAGAGTCTCGAGTATTTAGCTGGATTTGACTTCAGGCCTAGATGCGAATTGGAACCTGAGATGTTGGCAAACTTATCGATAAGACCCACTCTTGTGGAAAGAATTGGTGAGAGCCAAAAGCGAGATGATAAGCTTGTCAAGATTATCCGTGATTTGGAATCTGGGGTGGATCCAGAAAAGGATAAAGGATTCGAGGTCGATCGAGAGGGTTGGCTTCGGAAGTAAGGACGACTAGTTGTTCCCGATATAGATGAATTGAGGAGTGAGGTTCTGAAGGAAAGTCATCACTCGAAGTTGACAATTCATCCAGGAGGAAATAAGATGTATCGGGATATGAAGAGAACCTACTACTGGGAAGGTATGAAGAAGGATGTTGGAAATTTTATTTCCAAGTGTATGAACTGCCAGTTGGTTAAAGCCGAACAAAAGAAGCCAAGTGAATTGCTTCAGCCATTAGAAGTTCCTACATGGAAGTGGGAACAAGTGTCGATGGATTTTATTGATGGACTGCCTAGAACCAGAACGGGAAATGAAGGGATTTGGGTCATTGTGGATCGTCTGACTAAGAGTGCACGATTCATTCCTGTTCGATCGACTAGGACTGCATCAAAATTGGCTGAGTTGTATGTTAAGTGGATAGTTCGTTTCCATGGTATTCCAAAGAGTATAGTGAGTGATCGAGATCCATTGTTCACTAGTGGATTTTGGAAAAGCTTCCAGGAAGTTTTGGGAACTGAGTTGTGTTTGAGTACAGCTTATCACCCTCAAACAGATGGTCAGACTGAGAGAGTCAACCGAGTTTTGGAAGATCTCCTCAGAGCTTGTGTTTTGGATTTCGGAGGATCATGGGAAGATCACCTTCATTTGGTGGAGTTTGCGTACAACAACAGTTACCAGTCAAGCATTGGTATGGCACCGTATGAGGCATTGTATGGAAGACCGTGTAACTCTCCGACATGTTGGTTGGAAACTGGAGAAAAGCTGATACTTGGGCCAGAGATGATTCGACAGACTTCGGATTGCATAGAGATCATTCGGCAACGAATGAAGGCAGCCCAAGACCGTCAGAAAAGTTATGCCGATAAGCGTCGAAAGGATTTGGAATTCGACGTAGGAGATATGGTTTTTGTGAAGATTTCTCCACTGAAGAATGTTATTCGATTCGGGAAGAAAGGAAAATTGACTCCGAGATTTGTTGGACCATTCCCGATCATCGAGCGAATTGGAAAGCTCGCTTACAGATTGGAGTTACCAGAGAAGATTTCGAGTGTGCACAACGTTTTTCACGTATCATATCTACGGAAGTATGTGCACGACTCGAGTACGGTGGTTTCTGCTGATAGCTGTGAAGACTTTGAAGTTGATCCAGTTGATAGAAGACCTCGTAAGCCGCTTCGTGTTGTTGAAACTAACACAAAACAGCTTAGGAGGAAGGTAGTTAAGTTGCTCAAGATACAATGGAGTGACGATGATAACGACTGTACGTGGGAGGTGGAAGAGAGGATGAAAGCAGCTCATCCTGAACTCTTCGAGGTATGGCCCTAAGGTGTCGTGTCATCTAACGAAATTGTAACTTGTTCTAAGTCTTAGAATTCTGTACGCTAAGCTAGAATTGGATGCATGATTTGTTGATTGCTATGGATGGTAGGCGTACAGAATAGTCTTTGATTGCTATGATTGCCTGGAATTTCGGGGGAGAAATTCCTAAGGGGGAGAGAATGTAACGACCCGTATTTTACGGATCGAAAAGTTTGTCAAAATCTGGGATTTTCAGCATTTTCTAGTTGTTTCAGACTTTAGTTGAAATTTCCTAAGTCCTAGGTCGTACGCGACCTAGAGAACTAAATGTTGTAGGCAAGTTAAGAGATAAGTCTGGGTCGAGTTGCCGACTTAAGGTAGTGACCGACCTAAGTGATAAGTCGTGACCGACTTAAGAGGTTTAGGCGACCTAAGGAAGAGTAGTAGGCGACCTAAGTATTCTGGGGTAGAGTTAGGTCGGCAACGACCTAAGGAAACTATTGTGAGCGACCTAAGAGTTTCGGTGAGCTAAGTATTAGGTCGGCAGGGCGAGTTAGCGACCTAATGGTTACCGGGTTAGCGACTTAGTATCTTGGAGCGACCTATAGGTTAGCGACCTAAGAAGGGTAGCGTGTTAGCGACCTAAGGGTTAGGCGACTTAAGGAGTTAGAACATAACCCAGTTAGGTCGCGTGAGTAGTTTGTTGTATGAGTTGTTAGGTCGTAGGAAATAGTTTAAGTATTAGGTCGCGTGTATTCTAAGTCGTAGGTCGCGCGAGTGTTAGGTCGCTGGGCTTTGGCTTAGTAGTTAGGTCGAAGTCCAGTTGTTTGCGACTTATGTTAGGTCGCGTGTTGTTTTAGGTCGTCATGCGTTAGGTCGCTAAGGAGTTAAGTCGTAGCATCTGTTGGTCGCAAGGTTTTGTCTAAGTGTTAGGTCGTGATCTGTGTTAGGTCGTAAGTCGTATACAAGTGGAAGCGTATTTGCTTTAGGTCGCCAAGGGTTAGGTCGGAGGCTCTGTTAAGTCGTGGGGGTTTTTAGGTCATAGGTCGGCATAGTGTTAAGTCGGCAGCGACTTAAGGAGATAGCCGAGTTACGACTTAAGGGCAGTTTTCAGCTATAAATAGGAGGGGTTGTTCTCACTTTTTGGGATCCGGATTTTGAAGCGACGAAGTGCTGCCATTTTAAGAGCTCGACTTCTACACTTCTTCACTTCTTTTCTCCACTCTAATCTAGTGCTTCCATCCATCCAAATCGAAGATCAAGATTGAAGATTTAAGAGCTTAGATTGGAGATCTTCATCTTTTCAAGAGAGATTTCTTCGTTTGAAGCGGATTTGTGATAGATCGAGCTTCATCCTTCGCTGTCCAGATCTGAAGCGTGTTGATTTGGGTTTGTTTAGGTGATTTGGTGAGTGGTGATTATCTCTCACACGGATCCAAAGGAGTATATCGGATTGTTGGCTCGATTTGGTGTTAAAATAGTGATTTCCATGCATTTTCTTCATCCTATGTGTAGATCCATATAGATCCATTGTTCATGATGATGTTACATCCATTTTATCATATGTTAACCTATGCAAGTTCATTCATCAAGTTTGTAGAGATATAATCCATGTTTTCATGCTTATTGGACTTTCAACTCTTTAATTACGAAAATGCCATTATTGTTATAATTGTCTACTTAGATCATTTTTGAATGCTTGATTGCTTGGATTGATGTTTGATTTGATTGATTGTTATGAACTAGATGATTGATGATTAGATTTAGATCGAAGGTGATTCAAAAGCTAAGGGGAAGGCTCTTGAATTGGAAAAGCTGCTCGTGGCATATGTAGCGGGATGATGAAGCTCTTATGCATAGATTCGATGATGTGATGATGAGATGAAGATTTGCGAGGATGTAATGAAGCAAGGCAACTATGTGATGAAGACTTGGTCTAATCCAGACGGGATCATTCCAAGCATGTTGATAACTCGGTGATATGATTCGAGTTGAGGATAATGAATGGATATGAGAATAGTCATCGAGGAGGATGACTAGGAGGCTTGGATAGCATCGTTGTTGAAGGTTCTAGCATGCTCTAAGCAAGAGTACGTTTGGGCAGATTCGATAGTCCCAACGGCCAACTGTTGATGGTCGAGTACTCTGGGCAGATTCGATAGTCCTAGGCACGGGCTGCGACGACGTGCGGGAGTTATGTCTAGAACCGGGGTTTCCATTAGCCCTTGACGGACGGCTGAAAGAATGTGCCCGTCATTCAATTAACGGTGATATCGAAGCAAAGATAACAGTGATAGCCAGAGTCATGGATGTTTGGTTGTATCGTCATTCGGACTCAAGAGCGGTATTTTCTGGGTGCTTATCTGATTTAGGCCTTGGTACTTGGAAAACATCGCCCTTGACTCGAGTGATAGTAGTTTTACTTTAAATTGTATGCTCTGCTATGTTTGCTTCTGCTTAGTGTGTGTCTGGGGGCTATCACTGTAGAATGAGGTTGGAGTGGGAGGGTTGTATTCCTATTCCTTTTCCTTTATGCTCTTTTGGTATGTTGTTAGTTAATTTACTGCTCACCAAGACTGTTGTCTGACTCAAGGCTGTATGTTTTAATTCTTATTGCCTTGGGCTGTTCGTCCATTTTGGGACGGGCAGACTAGGTAGCAGGTGACAGGTGCTGTTCTCTTCTCACGATGCTGATATCGAAGACGAGCTAGAGGGTTGCATATTATCTTCTTATATGTACTGGATATTCCGCTGTTTTGTATTCTCTGAGAGATATGTAGTGAGGCTTGATGTATTGACTATGTGGATGCTTGTATTCAACTATTATGGAGTTTTATATGATGTCATTTTGTTCTGTAAAGCTTCACTATACATATGTTCTATTGTATTTTGTCCATGCGCTGTGAGTAATACGATAGATTCTGTCATTTTAATATTACCTTGACAATCGTCCATGGTCGCCTGGCACACTTTACAGCGCTCTATCCTTAGATTCGGTGCAGGGGTCATGGGCGGTCGTCACATATCATATCCATGTCTTCACTTCGAATAAGTAAATTATTTTGAAGTGGTCTTCGGATAGGAATTACCCAAATCCAACCCCGGTTCCTTCAATCCTATCATCGGTAAAAAAAAGACGTTCTGTGAATAGGATTTCATTCTTAAATTGATTAAGTTCCTTTTTATCATAATATCTTTTCGAGATATATATTTATAAAACTTTCTTTCCAATAAATACGGAATCATTAAACCTCCCTTGTCAAATCCTTGGATTACTTTAAACTCCTTTTGAACTGGGAATAAATTCGAAATCATTTCATTTTTCCCTTAGGAAAACATTTCCTTATTATTTCATTTAAATCTTAAGCAAGATTTATTAATCCAAAACTCATAATTTTATTTACATGAAACCATGTTATCTAGTATGTTAATCCAAAACCAGTAAATATTAAGTGAGCAGAATCTATAGAAATCTAATTCTACTCAATATCGATTCTCGTATTCAACAAATACTATATGCGGAATAACGGCTAAATCACTTTTTAAATTCTATGAATCGTACAAGTTCCCTCTTTGAGATTTAACACCAAGTATAAGAAGATCATCTTTATACAATCCAGGTTGTGTTTAATAATTTGGAAAATTTAAATCTTTTCATACTTAACTCGTTTCCTACATTTTGACCTTATCTATCCCTCGCCCAGGGAAGAGGCCAGGTAAGCCAGAGCATCGATTGATCCTGAACATCTCCTTAGTTTAAGCACCGTACATCTGAATCTCACAAATAGAAAAATCCAGTCTACTCGTTGACTTTTAGAGCCAAGATTAAATTACTTTATTCGTAATAGCTTTTTTTAAATCGTTTATTTAAAATCTTTTAAATAAGCTTATAAAACCCTAAATCATTATTAAAACACTAAATTATCCATTTGAAAACATTTATAAAAGATTTGGAAAAGAATCGTTAAGTTTAAAACTAAAATTTAGAAGTTAAAGAAAAGTGCTGCGGAAAAGTGCTACGAAAATTGCTTTTTAAGCTATATTGATCAAAACGACTTCTATAATTTGAAAATACAATTTTATAACTCAAATCACTTCTAAAGCATTTCAAAAGTTTTTTAAATTTTATTTCATATTTTTAAACAATTTAAAATTATCATTTTGAAAGAAATCCTTTTATGGATTCCGAAATGCAAATCCACGATTTTTTCCAAAAACCTGTTTTACTCATACTTCAAAATCTACTTGTTGAAATTTCAATTTTCTTTTTTAGTTGGAAAACTATGGATCAAATAGTTCGAAAAATTCTTATCTCGAAGAATTCCGAACTAAATTCCATTTTATATACTCGTTTGACTTTTGTTGCGCGAAATCGCGAACTACCGTTGCGCGACGCGCTTATTTTTGAATAAATTTTCAATTTCCTTTCAAACTTCACCAGAAAACTTTCATATATTTATAAAACATTTCAAACTCATTTTTATAATTTTTTAAAGAGGTTTAACTTTCCATATACACCAATTAATTAAAGTAGAGGAAAGTGATTTGCTTTATGTTTATCGACGTGTATTTCCGTGACTTGCATATATATTCAACAACAACATTAAATAACCAAACTCGATGATACAAGCATATTAAACATCCATTGCAAACATCATATCGTCATCCAAGAATATAATATAAGTAAGAGTTTCTCACCTTAGATTCGAATGATCTAACTTTAAATCGGCTATAGCTCCACTACTGTCGCACCAGAGCTTATGGAATCGATCTTAAGACCCCTAGATCAGCATGGCAAAGCTTTAAAATGATGGAAGGACTAAACCATGGTAGTGATGGTTGATGGCCATGGTCTTTTAAGGTGGAGAGGAGGAGATTTGTCTTCATTTGAAGTGGATTTGATAACATATACATGTGCATATAAATTTACTAACACTTTGCCACAACTTTTACTTATTATTTTATTTAGAGGATGAGGCCACTAAAGAGGCCATTAGAACATGAAAATAAGATGAAGAAGAAGATGGAAAGTTGTATGAAAATGTGAATAAATATATACATCTATTTATAGCCAAAATTTTGCAAAATATCCTACTTCACCTTCCTTCCATCACCCATGTGCATCACTTCACCTCTATCATTTCCCATCATATTCTACACGTTTCCCCCTTCCTCCATGTGTTGTGATGATGGTATTTCCTTGTGTTGAATTATACTTACTTAAAGATGAAGTTTGATTAGATGTTTGTCACATATAAGTATGTTGTATATATATGTTATATATGTCACCATTCTCATCATGTAGCCACCACCCTACCTCCCTCCTACACCTCCTAGGATGGCCTAAGGTCACTTAGTGCATAGACAAGGCCATGTGCCATGTACTTGGTTGACTTATGTATGCTTAAATGAGAAGAAAATGGAATATCTTACATATTTTTAACTTTATACATATATAATGTACAAATGTGTTTGTATACATATATGTATATGTAAGGGTGTGTAATTATGTGTTATATATGTGTACATGACATATAAACAATGTTGCATTAACTCCGAACAACTTTCGTTTGATAAACAGTTGTCAATCGGAGAACCGATTCCCGGTAACATTTTCACTTATACATTAAATAACATATATATAAATAAAATTTAAAATAAATTTCTAATCATTTTAATTAAATAAAATGATCATATTTGAAATATAAACCATATAAATTAATATTAACAATTATTTACAATAATTGCTATTATATCGATAAAGCGATACCGATTTTTCGTATCTTTTCAAATCAAGTACATATCTTCGTAAATTATTACAAATGATTTATTATCACTTTATAACTATTAAAAATGAATTATCATCATTTAAAATAATTATTTTAATAATTAAAATAATTATTAAATCATTAAATCTCAATTTAAATTCATAAATTTATATTTAAATATGATGCCATTATTGGTGATGACATAAATACATTTAATTTTCAAAAATAAAATAATTAATTTTATTTCATATTCTTGTTCAATTATAAAAATTAAGTGTATGTATCTAGCTCCATGCGCGAGTTTTACGGTTATAGAGCTAGTTATCGATAAAACAGTTTTTGGCCATTTTATCGATTTAAATCCTAAGGAAATTATTTTTGTAAATAATTATTCAAAATAAGATTACTATTATTTATTATCACTCAAAAAATATAATTTGTACTATTAAACTTTTATTTGAATAAATTAAAAAATAAATATAATTTATCAAAGTGATAAATTTGCGGGTCGTTACAAACTTCCCCCTTAAAAGAATTCCGTTCCCAAAATTACTCAAAACAAAAACCCAAAGGTTTTGACCAAAATATTTATTTTTAAACTTACACTCGTACGATGTACATTTTGATTATGAGTACACAATATCTGATTCGATCTTTTGTTCGAATTCACTACTTTACTTCCGAACTAGCATTGATCCCCCGATCCTTTAGTGTGGACTTTGACCAGGCTTTTCGGTCAGAATTTTAGTTTTTCTTGCATAGATCTCAACTATGATAGAAACTCAAGTATCCAACCCGAAACTTTCATCAATTTTCGACATCAAGAATCGAGTGATAAATCATTTTTCATATAAGTGTCAAACACGTCAAAGTTCTACACTCAAATCTTAGATTAAATCGTGCAATGAAATAATCCACATACTTCATATGAATTTAATAATCTTTCAAAAAATTTAATGAAAACATTTCGTAAAACTTTCATTCTTTATTCAAACTTTTATAAAGATACTTCTTTATACATAACCATTTTAAATTTTAATTTCCAAATATTTCTACTTAAAAACATAATTCTTTTCAAAAGATAAATATCTTTTTATTATAACACAGCTCTAAACATGTAACGACCTGCCAATTTATCACTCTGATAAATTATATTTATTTTTTGGTAAAAAGGTCGACAATACAAATAATATTTTTTTAGTGATAATAAGTAATAGTAATTTTATTTTAATAATATTTACAAAAATATTTTCCTCGAAATCTAAATCAATAAAATGGCTGAAAACTGTTTTATCAATAACCAGCTTTATAATCATGAACGTCGCGCATGGAGCTGGATATATACACTTATTTCTATAATTGAACAATAATATGAAATAAAATTTATTTATTTATTTTTGGAAATTAAAAGTGTGTATGACATCCTTAACGAGGCCCTTATATTTAATATATTGATTTATGATCTTAAATAGAGATTTAATGATTTAATAATTATTTTAAAATGATAATAATTCATTTTTAATAGTTATAAAGTGATAATCAATAATTTATAATAATTTTATAAAGAAATATATAATCAGTTTGAAGGTATAACAAAATTGACATGCTTTATCAGTATAATAGCGATTTTGTAAATAATTTTTAATATGGATTTATATGGTTTTATAATTCAAATATGATCATTTTAATTCACCTAAAATGATAAGAAATGTTTTTCAATTTTTTTTTAAAATATATGTACGTTAAAGTATAAATGAAAATGTAACCGGGAATCGGTTCTCCGATTGGCAACGGTTTATTAAACAAAAGTTGTTTGGAATCAATGCAACGTTGTTTCTATGTCATGTACACATATATACCACATAAATGCACACCCTAACATACAAATAAACATATACATGTATACATTTACACTTAAACATATATATATATATATATATATATATATTATAAAATATATAATATATTTTAAGAAAGCTTCCTCCTTAAGCTTAAATAAGTCAACGTATGCATACATGAGTGGATGGAAGTGATGTGCACATGGGGGAGGGGCTTTGGCCGTGTATTTTAAAGGAGAGGTGTATTGGAGAAGCTTGGAAAAAGTGGTGTATGCATACCTTCCTTTACACTCTTCTTTTTTTTATAAATACCCACCCATATCCTTCTTCATTCTTCACAAATTCATTCTTCTTCACCATTCTTGAGCTTCTTAATGCTCTCTAATGGCTTCTCCTCTTTAAGAGAGGAAGGAGGGTTAAAAATAATGGAGTGCTTAAGCACCAATCCGTTAATTACTCTTTAGCCTCTTCTTAACCCGCTTCTTTCTCTTCTCTTCTTTAATGGAACTTGGACATGAGTGATGGTGTTTGGGTGGTGGAGGCCTAGTGTTTTGGAGGTGATGGGAGCATGGGTCGTTACCAAGGAGGAGGTAGAATTGGTGGCCAAGCACTTTGAAAGCATGGTTGAGTTATTTAGTGATGTATTGGTGAAGTTTAGTAATGATTTAGATAAAGTGTTGTGGTGACTTGAATGTTGGTAGGAAGTTTGGTTTGATTATGGTGAGTACTTATTATTTATTAAATAGTAAATAATATCTATAACTATTTTTATGTATGATAATATGACCATTTAATCTCTTAATGATTTTATTTGAGTGGTTGATAACTGAATGATTATATGGTTAATTATATAGATGTTGATATAGTTGATAACTTTGTTGTGATAAATTATGAGAAATCATAATAAAACAGTTAATTATTAGAAATGAATGCATATAATATGTGCATGGAGTTTATTTAGCCTCTTAATGGTTTTGAAAATATAAAGGTTGAAAATGAATATTATAATAATATAATATTATGAAATGATTTAAAGTGAAAAAGAGATTTAACATGGAAAAAATATTGGTTTAAATGTTTGAAAATGATTTATAAATATTTTATAGACATATGAAAGTGTTTTGGTGAAGTTTGAAAGGTAAATGAAAATTTAGTCAAAAATAGGCGCGTCGCGCAATAGTAGTTCGCGATTTCGCGCCATAAAAGTCCTAGAAGTGTATAGAATGAAATTTAGCTCGGAATTCCTCAAGATAAGAATTTTTGAACTTTATATTTATAGTTTTCCAAAAAGGAAAGTAAATCGAGATTTCGATAAGTAGATTTTGAAATATGAGTAAAACAAGTTTTTGGAAAAATCGCGGTTTTGCAGTTCGAAATCCATAAAAGGATTTCTTTGAAAATGATATTTTAAAATTGTTTAAAAATGTGGAATAAATCTTATAAACCGTTTAAAATATTTTAAAGTGATTTGAGTAATAAAAATGGATTTCCAAATAATAAAAAGTTGTTGTGATCAATATAGCTTAAAAATCACTTTCGTAGCACATTTCCGTAGTACTTTTCTATAACTTTTGAAATATAGTTTTAAACTTAACGATTCTTTTTCAAATCTTTTGAAAATGTTTTCAAATGATTAATAAAGTATTTTAAAGGTAATTTGAAGGATTTATGAAATGATTAAAAGGTAAATGAATTAGAGTCGATCGAATAACTTGACCGCCTTTTGGGTGTCAGAGAGATAGTGTCTAGGCTTGGTTTTGGAAAACCAGTTTCCTACTCTCTCTCTCTCTCTGGCTATCCGGGCTGGACTGACCGATGGGATAGTAAGTTTGGTTTACTCAGATCAAAATTTCCCAAAGTATAAAGATAAAATTTTCCAAATTTAAATAACTTGGTTTGCATAGAAATGATTTGGAAATGTTTTCTTAAATAAAAGGTGAAATGATTTGGAAATGTTTTCCTAAATAAAAGGTGAAATGATTTGGAAATTCTTTCCTAAATAAAAGGTAGAAGGATTTGGAATTCTTTCAAGGTAAAAATGGTTTTATTAACCAAATCATCTAATAAATAAGGCTTAATGATTCCATATGCTTTGAAAAAGAGGAAGAAATAATTTAATGAATATATTTATGAGAGATATATATGAATGAATAAAAAGATGAATTAAATTGATTGATGATTGATAATCACATATGAACTTAACATCTTTAATCGATGATTGGTTTGGAGGAACCAGGGTTAGATCCGAGTAGTTTCATGTTTAGTTGAAGACACTTGGAGTTTCCAGAGGAGAGCTGGAGATCTTCATCTACATATGGACTTATTCTATTATCCGCTGCATATACTGCATTTGTTCTGTTTGGTTGTCAGTATTTGTAAGGACAGGGGGTTATAACTATCCAGGCTGAATCTAGGTTAGACTCTAGTATTGTATTAAAAATTTATATGTTGAAATAACATATGTTATTCCATTCGTGTGAAATTCCATTCTATCTTTATTTTCTTTTTCCTCTAACAATAGGACTTAGCAGCACTTGGATTTGCGGCACATTAACACCGAGGGTGTATTATTGTCGATTTTTTAGGGTCAAAAATCCCGATCGTTACAAAACACATCTTAATAGTTTCTAAAAGGGGGAATTAATTTAAAGGACAAAAATTTGTATATTTTTAGCCTCAAGGACACGACCTCAATATTTTAACCACAAGGACAACATTCTCCTAAAAATTAATCATAAGGACAAACATTCTTTCAAAATTATTCATAAGGACAAACATTATTTCAAAACTGCTACCGAACTAAAAACTGATACCTAAAAACTGCTACCGTTAACTACAAACTGATACCTAAAAACTGTTATCAATAACTAAAAACTAATACTTAAAGAAAGTTGTCCTTTAGGCAAAAATACTGAAGGTCTGTCCTTGAGGCTAAAATGCTGAGAAATTTTGTCCTTGACAATAATTTCCTGTTTCTAAAAAAATCATTTTAAGAATAATTCATTAAATTGATAAATCACCATAAACTTTCTTTAACCAATATCAAATGTGAAAACTTTCTTTATTAGTTAAACCTTTCTTTATCAATTAACACTCATTATTAATTAAAACTTCCTTTAAATATATGTGTATACTTATATATATATATATTCTGTTTACTTATACCAGTTTTAATATTTAAAAAGTATTTATATACTTATTCAAATGTTATGTATATTTAACAAAAAAAATTCCTACCTTTAAAATATAATCAAAGAGATTAAAACAGTTACTACCAAAACATTATTATAATGAACTTCTCTTTTTATAACATGTTAATTATAATATTTTCTATCTTTTTTATAAAAGGCTCTAATACTTATTATTATCTTTAAAATCTCATTATTAAAGATCTAAATATACCCATAAGATTTCTTTCAAAGTGTCATTCAAGGGTTTAAAAACAAAATGTTGCTAAAACATCATTTACTACAAACCTAAAACCATTTCATTAATAACTTTAAATATTTATTTTAAAGATCAAAGCATACTCATGCTCATCAATTAAGATAATACACTTTGATAAAAACTGACAACCATTAATTAATTTATCAACTAATTATTCACATTATCCTTTTAAACTTTAGAAAATTATAGCTGTCGAGTAATTAAAAAATTATACCAAGGAACTGGGTACCACTAATAATATAGCATATTTTCTTAACAAGAAGGGAAATACTTAAGAGAAGCATTTACCATCTGAACACATCTCCTGCCCATTTTTAGTTACTTTCAAGCCACTCGAATCAATTCATCATAAGATAGTTTTTCTTTTTCAAATCCCATTTTAGAAATAATATTATTATTACTCCTTTTCAAAAATCATTCCTTTCAAAAATACCGGAATTTAAATTCTCAAAAATTCCTTTATAAAGCATGTTTTATAAATCCATTTTATAAAATCACTTATATAAAACATATTCATAAGATTTATTTTTCTTAAATAAATTCCTTTAATCTTAAACCAACATTCTTATTTATCGAATATCCCATAGTCAAATTGTGAAACTAAATTCACGAGGTGTTCGTACTTAAACTTTTAAATTAAACAACCCATCACTTAGTGATAATAACTGAGTATTATCCTTTCCTTAATCAAATAATCTATAATACTTGGAAAATATTCAAAATATTCAAAATATTATCATACGTAAAATTATTTTGTTTAAAAATTTTCAAAACCAAAATCATTTATATATATCATTAACAAATGCGCGCTCATTTATAATACTCTCAAACTCATTCTCGAGTGTTACTAACCCTGTCTCTAATGGATTACTTATCCTATGGTATTACTCAACCTATCTCTGATGAGACTACCCCACCAAAACCAAGATTCTCACTTAACCTTGCACTCTAATACCCATTTTCCGTACCCTTTGAGTTGACAATAAACCGCACATGGCTAACTCAAATTAAATGAAAAGGCGGACAGTTAAGGGTAAGAAAGAAAATAAAGACATAATAGAATCTCACACGAATGGAATAACATATATATTATTTCAACATAACCTTTACAACGAAAATTAAAATACATTTATCAGAGTTAAACATGGACAATTATAATATTCTGTCCTTACAAATGCGGAAAACAATATTACATGAGTGTGGTGAAAACAGATAACAATCTTTAAAAGAATCTTCTAACTCCATGCTTCGAGCTCCATCCATATTTCTTTTATCTAAACCTTACTACTAGGCTGCCCGGGAAAATTAGGGCACCCAGAGTTTAAGGGAAAGGAAAATAAATCCGGGTCAGCCATAAGACTGGTGTGAGAACTCAAAAATATGCATTTTGAAAACAAAAAGGTAACTTATAAGTCCATGCTGCACATAAACACGGAACAGGTTTTACCTTATGATAACTAAATATTTATTACATAAAAATATGGGATATTATTTTTAATGGCATTTCTTTGAAAAAATTTGCAAGAAAACTTATGAATCTTAGCCGAAATTGTTACACTGATTAGATTTCAACATACTAGCCACAAACGCAGGTTCTACAAACAAAATGGCATGCACTTATTGGAGAATGTATTTCCATACAAATGACCAGGTCAAGGGACTGCCTTCCGGTAGTACATCTCTAGAGGAATGTACCGAGGCCCATCTTATGGTCCTCTACCAACACAAGACCGACCAACCTCTTCCTAGATAGTACCAAATATGTCATCACCTCGGTCGTTACCGACCTATCCGAGAGCTCTCCTCGCAAACACCACATTAATTTAGTACTTGACGTCATAGCAGGAATAAATATATCTAGAAGGGGATGATCATACTCTAATGGTTGCGAACCATTGCATCTACCATGTTTCGGCCATTTTCGGGTGTGAGGCTTGAGGTAATGATTACCTTTCACATAGCAAATCATCTTTCCTCTTTGAATGCCACATTGTCATTCCATAATCACACAACTGATTTTTATAAACGTAAAACTCCTTAGCTCGTACGTCTCAGGAAAGGGTGTTAAGCTAAGAGAAGTTGCCTTCTCCGCCTCCAAATAGATAATGCGTTTATTAAGATCATTTTATGTAATTAGAAATGCAACATCAGACATTCATCTATACAATTTGTCCTGGAACATGACAAACTGAAGGTACTCTCCTACCACATCTTGTTGAGAGTTACCCCTAGGATTAGTCACGATTAGTCCTTGCAATGGATATTTCATAACGAATAGACTAATGCTACTATATGAATATTGGGAGTTTATCACCAAATGATCAACAAACAGTCCTTCATTATGAAAATCCAAATATCATATCCATGTCTTCAATTCGAATACGTAAATTGGTTTGAAGTGGTATTCGGATAAAAATTGCCCAAATCCGACCTCGATTCTTACGATCCAATCATCGATAAAAAAGATGTTTCGTGAATAGGAAATCATTCTTAAATTGATTAAGTTCTTTTTATAATAATATCTTTTGGAGATATATATTTCTAAAACATTCTTTCCAATATATACAGAATCATTAAACCTCTCTTATCAAATCGTTTGATTACTTTAAACCCCATTTGAACTGGGAATAAATTAGAAATCATTTCAATTTTCCCTTAGGAAAACATTTTCAAATTATTTCATTTAAATTTTAACAAAGGTTTCTTAATTTAAAACTCATAATTTTGTTTGCTTAAAACCATGTTATCTAGGATGTTAATCCAAAACCAGTAAATATTAAGTGAGCAGAATCTATAGGAATCATCTAATTCTACTCAATATCAATTCTCGTATTCAACAAATACTATAGGCGGAATAACAACGAGATCACCTTTATATTCCATGAATAGTACAAGTTACCTCTTCGGGCTTTAACACCAAGTATAAGAAGATCATCTCTATACAATCAAAGTTGTGTTTAATTTAAATTTGGAATTTTTAATCTTTTTGTACTTAACTCATTACCGACATTTTGACCTTATATTTCCCTTGTCCAGGGAAGAGGTCAGGTGAGCCAGGGCACTGGTTACTCCTGGACATATTCTTTGTTTAAGCACTTTACATCTGGATCTCACGAATAGAAAAATCCAGTCTACTCGTCGGCTTTAGAGCCAAGATAAAATCACTTTGTTCGTAATGGCTTTTCTTTAAATCGTTAATTTAACCTCTTTTAAATAAGCTTATAAAAACCCTAAATCATTATTAAAACACTCAATTATCCATTTGAAAACATTTATAAAATATGTGGAAAAGAATCGTTAAGTTAAAACTAAAATTTAAAAGTTACAGAAAAGTGCCGTGGAAAAGTGTTGCGGAAAGTGCTTTTTAAGCTATATTGATCAAAATGACTTTTATCATTTGAAAATTCATTTTTATAACTCAAATCACTTTTAAAACATTTATAAATATTTTCAGAATTTATTCCTTATTTTTTAAACAAAAAAATATCATTTTCAAAGAAATCATTTTATGGATTACGAACTACAAAACCGCGATTCTATCCAAAAAAATTGTTTTACTTATACTTCAAAATCTACTAGTCGAAATCTTGATTTTCTTTCTCCGTTGGAAAACTATGGATATAATAGTTCGGAAAATTCTTATTTCGAAGATTTTGGAGCTAAATTCTATTTTATATACTCGTTTGACTTTTATGGCGTGAAATCACGAATTGCCGTTACGCGACGCGCTTATATTTGACTAGATTTTCGGTTACTTTTCAAACTTCACCAAAACACTTTCATATGTTTATAAAATATTTAAAACTCATTTTTAAACCTTTTTAAAGAGGTTTAACTTCCCATATATATCAATTTATTAAAATAGAGGAAAGTGATTTCCTTTGTGCTTATCGACATGTATTTCCGTGACTTGCATATATATTCAAAAACAACATTAAACAACCACACTTGATGATTAAAGCATATTAAACATCCATTGCAAACATCATATCATCATCCAAGAATATAATATAAGTAAGAGTTTCTCGCCTTAGATTCGAACAATCCAACTTTAAATCAGCTATAGCTCCGCTACCGTTTCACTGGAGCTTATGGAATCAATCCTAAGATCCCTAGATATTCACGGGCAAGCTTGGAAGGGGTGGAAGGGCTCGACATGGTGGTGATGGTTGATGGTCATGGTCTTTTAAGGTGCAGAGGATGAGATTTGTCTTCGTTTGAAGTGGATTTGATAACATATACATGTGCATATAAATTTACTAATATTTTTCCATAACTTTTGCTTATTATTTTATTTAGAGGAGGAGGCCATTAAAGAGGCCATTAGAGCTTGAAAAAAAGAGGAAGAAGATGGAAAGTTTTCTGAAAATGTGAATGAATGTATGCATGTATTTATAGTCAAAATTTTGCAAAATATCCTACATCACTTCACCTTCCTCCATCACCCATGTGCCTTACTTCACCTCCATCATTTCCTATCATATTCGACACGTTGCCCCTTCCTCCATGTGTTGTGATGATGGTTTGTCCTTATGTTGACTTATACTTGCTTAAAGATGAAGTTTACTTAGATGTTTGTCACATATATGTAAGTATGTTGTACGTATATATATTATACATATCTTATATATATATATATATTCATTCTCATCATGTAGCCACCACCCTACCTCCCTCCTCCACCTCCTAACATGGTTCAAGGTCACTTTATGCATAGACAAGGCCATGTGTCATGTACTTGGTTGACTTATGTATGCTTTAATGAGAAGAAAATGGAACATCTTATATATTTTTAACTTTATATACATAATATATGTGTTATGTATACATATATAGATATATGTATATGTTAGGGTGTGTATTTATGTGTTATATATGTGTACATGACACGTAAACAATGTTGCATTGACTCCGAACAACTTCCGTTCGATCACCCGCTGCCAATTGAAGAACCGATTTCCGGTCACATTTTCACTTATACATTAAATTACGTATATGTATGTATGTATGTAAATAAAATTTGAAAATAAATTTCTAATCATTTTATATTAATTAAAATGATCGTATTTGAATTATAAAACCATATAAATTAATATTAACAATTATTTACAATAATTGTTATTATATCGATAAAGCGATATCGATTTTTCTGATCTTTTCAAATCAAATACATATCTTCGTAAATTATTACAAATGATTTATTATCACTTTATAACTATTCAAACTGAATTGTCGTCATTTAAAATAATTATATGAATAATTAAAATAATTATTAAATCATTAAATCTCTAATTCATAAATCTATATTTAAATACGATACCATTATTGGTGATGACATAAATACATTTAATTATAAAAAATAAAATAATTAATTTTATTTCATAATCTTATTCAACTATAAAAATAAGTGTATGTATCCAGCTTCGTGTGCGACGTTTTACGGTTATAGAGCTGGTTATGATAAAATAGTTCGGACGTTTTATCGATTTAAATCCTGAGGAAAATATTTTTGTAAATATCTATTCAAAATAAGATTACTATTATTTATTATCACTCAAATCAATATATTTGTACTATCTTCCTTTTATTTGGATATTTTGAATAAATAATTATAATTTTTCAAAGTGATAAATTTGCGGGTCATTACACTTTGAGTTCATGTGTTGCTGTCACCTTTGCTTCAAAACATCCCGAGAGGTTTCTCAGAATTTTTCGAACCATCTCCAACTATGTGTATGTTTTTTCTAAAGTTTTGGATTTGAATACTATATTTTAAAACCATTCATACAACTCCTTTATATTTTCATCTTTCACCGTTACGAAATTCTTGTATTTATTGCTATATATAGCTAGATGAGATTCCTTGACTTGTGATGTACATCAATGAGTCATCTCAAGCGTATGGCAAATTCCTACGTAGTCACACAATGAGAAACACGCTTGTATTCAATTTTATCCAAGGCACGGGTAATAGAATTCATAGCTTTAGCATTTGACCGATATAGACTAAATTCATTTGCATCCCATCATTTGCTTAGGAACTTCATGACCATCTATATTTACTGTAGTCAGACTATAACCAGTTTCAACTATATCTCATGCATCTATAGTATCTAGAAAAAATTCATCATAGTTTTAATCTTAAGCCTAGAACCCGGCCTCAACTCTATCCTCGAGTTGAGAATTTTCCGAACTGCACACTATAGTTCAATCTTAAACTAGAGTTTTGTAATTAAAAAGTAATTACAATATAAAAAAAAAGCGAAACCTTAAATTATAATATAGCTATTTAATAACAAAGAGGTCGTCCCAATTTAAACAAAGCGGTCTTCAAATAAGTTATCTCGTTTGCCTTCTTCGTTCCAAAAGTTTATCCCTTTTTTTAGGGCTTCATCCTGGAAGCCTTCAATTTTGTCCTCGATTAATGAACGTTCGCCTTTATCTTCTTATCGATTGAATTCTTCAATGCCCTGGTGATTCACGACTTCGGTTGCTCAGTGGTTCGATGCATCTCTGATTTTAATTTGGTATGACTTTAGCTTTTCTGATTTTTGATATCGAAATCAACTTCAAGATAAATTGCCAATGATTCCATATATTTTGAATTTTTGTTTGAATATTTCGCCTTCGATTTTGTCTTTAATCGTGGCTGTTGATTTTTTTTTGATCGATTCCTTTTAGCTTATGGTATTGAGATCATTGACTTGTTCATCCCTGGTATGTATATATATGTTGACTTCGGCTTGAATTGTTCAACTTGCGAAAAAAAATATTTGTTGTTGCAAACCTATTTGGGCATGCACCTCCAACCGTGTTAATTTCTAAAATCTTTTCCTGACTGATTTTGAGGAATGAAGCATATATGTATATGTATATGTATATGTATATGTTTGAAAAAATGCTTTGGATGATGTATATTTTCTGGTCTGTTTTGTTTGTGCACTTGAAGCTTGTTGAATTTTCTGTCCTTTTGTGTTTGGTTGTGCACTTGCATGTTTTCACCTGTAGGATTGTGCATGAACTTGCTGCCTGTATGTGTATGTGCCTACTTCTTGTGTATGCTTTGAACTCTGGTGAGCTTGCCTTTTGCTATTTTTGACTGTACCTTTTTTACGTGTATGTCTTATGCATATGCATTGTCGTTGTGCACCATGTTGCATCTTCACATATTTGCATTTACCTTGACCATTTGTATCTGTTTTGATGCTTGTTGTTCCTCGCTGTATGTGCATTGGTATATGTTCTGATGTTGCACATGTTTGTGTTTCCCCTTGTGTACTCTTCTACTTGCATCAGTTTGCATGACTTTACCTTGTATTTTCTTTGTGTGCTGATGTTTGGTGCACTTGCCTTGTGCTTGCTGTCTCTTTGTGCATGCTGTGCGTATTCACTTCTTATTAGTGCAGATGTGTGCTTTGCCTTTGTTTTGTAATTGTATGTGCAACTTTTCTAATTTGATGCACATTGCCAGAACTATGTACTTGAATTTGTGCACTTGTATTTTGGCCTGTCTTTGTGGATTCTGAACTGTTTCCAACCTTTGATTGTTTTTGCCCTGATCTTGACTTCTTGTGCACTTTTGATGTGTTTGTCCTGAGCACTGTGTTGAGCCTAAAGTACAACTTGGGCTTGACCTTATTGTTCTCCGTTGTAGGCTGCTTGTCTGTGTGTGCGCAAGTTCAAATATGAAGTGATGCACCTTGACTTTGATATTATATAGTTTGATTTGTTTTTGTGCATGTGTAAAATGTGCACACCTATTTAGTTTTGTATGTGTGCAAGTGTAATATGTGCACAAGTGTATGCATAGCCTTTTTAATGTGTTTGCTTATTTTAATTTCTCGGCCTTAAGACACGTATAGTGATACGTTGTGCATGTTGTAGGCTATTTGTGCATATTATTGACTTGATTTTAAATTTTTGTTCCACATGAACATATTGTACTGGTCCTTGAATATACCTTTTGTACTGATCCATGTTCGTATTTTTTGTACCTATTTAAAATATGAAAAGAATAAAACCAATAAACCGAGTCAATATCAAGTTCAAATATATTTTTATTTTTATTTTTGTAGTTTTAGTTTGTTTGTTTTTTATTTTTGTTGCGTTGTTATTTGACAAAGTAGATGATTGAAGAAAAACAACTACAATAAGAAGATAAAAACCGTATTGTATATGAACAGCGTAAAAACAAATTATTGTATATGAAAAGTGTATTGTTGTAATTATTAATACTAATAAAATATTTGTTGAAATAAAATATGCCGACCGAGTTTCGAACAAATTTTGACGTAAAATAAATTTCGTTGGACTCATTTCAATGGATGCATTTCAAATATCTAGTTTTTGTTGCCAAAATTTTATTTTTAAAAATAAGTTTTATTTCAAACTCTTCGTTAAAATCCTTATTTTAAATCGTTGAAAAATTCAGGTTATTACAAAGAACATTCAGACCAAAAAGGGAAGGGCCCTATGTGATCAGCCAGAAGCTAGGGGATGGCACATTCGAGCTAACGACCGTTGATGGAACCCTTATTCCCCGAGCTTGGAACAGCGAATCGCTGCATCGTTACTTTATCTAGGACTATCTTATATATTTCCTATTTCCCACAAATAAGTCATCCCGGAATACCGAAGGCATTGTAAATAGGCAAAACTTGCCCATTTTTATTAATAAAACTGCTTTGCTTTCTGAACCAATAAAACTATGTTCATAAAATTAACCATATGAGTCTATGGGGTCAAATCGACTCAAAACCATCCAATTAATACTTGAGATAGTGGAACCATGCTCAAGCACTCTCCACTTACCCACTTAGTCGATGGAAGCAAATCAACTCAAATCATTGGATCGATAGAACTCGATCCCTGCTTTCTAAGAACCGGCGTCACTCCAGCAAAACCAGGAAGACCCATATCAAAGCCGCGCACCTCTTTTTGGGTTGTGGAATCACACCTAAGAAAATATAATTATTTAAGTCATGCCTTTCGTAAGCCGCACACTCTCAAAAAGCTGCGCATTTCGTAACCCGCGCACGCTCTTTAAAGCCGTGCATTTCATAAGTCGCACTTTTAAAAGCCGTGCATTTCATAAGCCGCGGACTTTTAAAAGCCATGCATTCTGTGCAAGCACTACTTGATGTTGCTTCGGCACCATCAGCAAATAAATAAGATCTTATAAGTGTCGGTATTGTCCTGACAATACTGGGAAACTCGTCTATTGTAGGAGAAACAAGAATCCACTGCCACTATCAAAAGTAATTGACATGAATCTAGCAATGTTGCACAACTAGAAATCAATAAAGAATTCTGATCGTTGCCTGAAAAAATATCTGGAATCAAGACGCTTGAGTCACAAGTTCCCAATGATAGGAACCGCAAAAAGTAGATTCGTTTATAGACATCCAAGGAATTGCTCGGATCAACCGGTCATTTGTCAAGTGTTCAAAGAAAACAACCCTGTAAAGTAGGGGCACATGCATACCAATATTTAGTTGAAAAGAAAACTACTCCACGGACTTGTTTCTCCAAACAAAGTATTTTGCCAATCATAACGTATCTAGTTATAAAGTTAAAAATGCATATATAATGCGTGAGATCATGGAAATAAAGGCATCGTATACCGCAAAACATGGCACGGCAATGCGAAGTATAGAAATTGCAGAACAAGCATGTGTGCCACATGCACGAATAAGTAGTATGAAAGCAAGCTAAGTACTGATAAATAAGGAAGAACATATAAGAGATGATAGTAGAAACATTAACCTTTTCATTTCTTATAACATTTTCTGTACAAAGTCAAAATGTTGGGGCCATACCCACACAATATCGGCCAACAAAAAGAAAAGTACAAATGTTACAAGAACAAAAGTAATAAGTGCAGACTCTACACTTGTACAAAATACATGTTAAACAAATCGGAATGTTCCAATATCCGGCTCCATTGTCACTCGAGCCTATCAGTGTTTCTTGCTACCACATTCCTTCTCGCTTTTAGTTAGAAGTTTCTTCTTCCTCTTTGCATCCCCACTAGGAGTTGTATCGCTACCAAAGATATAAATTATCGCCTCCGTGCCCATGTCTCCTCGTTCTTTGACCCCCTTTGGAAGACTCCCCATTAGTCTTGCACTTCCAAGACTTGTAGGAGCTCCTCAAGGACTTTCTTTCCTCTATTATTTCCCACTTGGCTGCCACCATATGTTGTTCAGTTTTACTTAGCTGGCTAGCTTGGTTTGTTTGCTCTCGAGTGTCAGCTATTACTAAATCACCCTTTACAGATGCAGAAGAATCGTCCAGGCCATGCAACGCAACAATCTTCTAGGATTTTGGCCTTGGTTATGAGCCAGACATGGGCATGGTGATCAAAGCAACTATAGAAACAAGCATTAAAGTAGTCAAAATAGCAGCAGGCCCTAGGACTGAAGAAACTGGAAGTTTGATAGGCAAAGAAGACAGACCTATAAGATCAAAAATGAAAGCATTCAATTCATCTTGTTCTTGGGGCATGAGCTGAAAATTCTCAAACTCAGGAGAAACAAGATGGTTACCTGCATCAAAAGTGTGACCAAGAATTCCAACCTCATATCGCCCACCGTCTCCTTCTTTGGATGGCTGCACAATCTTTGGTGAAGTTCCAGGACTACCCAAGGCTTCGGAGATAGCTTCTGAAGGGGCGGACATCAAAGCAATATCGGTTGAACTAGGAATAATTCATGACTGATCACGAGGCTGCTTTGATGATTTGCCAGGCCCGAAATTGAAAGGCTCTGATAGCGCTTTAGCAGTTGCAGTTGCAATAGCATAGGCGGCCTACTGCTCCCTCTCAATCCGAATAATTTCTCGCCCCTCTACCAAAGCCCTCTTTGACTCTTCCTTGAGATATGCATCCTCTAACTCTTGCTCGGTGTATGAATCCTTGTTTTTTCAAAAACAGACCAGAACTTCTTCCCAACCCATAGCAAGAGTATGTGGGACTTGGGGCCCAGATAGCTGAGGCTGTCGTGATGTAGCATGGTGTTGATGCAGAAATTCAAGATGGTGTCATCTATCTTCTCCATCTACCTTTCAAAGGTATCTTGCAGCTCGAAGTAGTCTGTCATCACAACAACCTTCTCAACTTCAATTTAGGTCTTCTCAACATTATGCTACGCAACTCTCTCTAAAGCGAAGCAATCATTTGAGCCTGGTCAGAAATGGTCTTGCATGGGGTTCCACCACTCCCACATATTCAGAAATTTTCTTTTTATGAGCTTCGATGGCTTCGCCATGACCAGCAATAGTTCTCTTCTGAGCTTCAGTGATCTCATCTCGAATTTCAAGCTTCCTTTTTAGCTTAACCTCTTCAGAAAGGGCTTTCTTAATTTCATCTCTGAATATGATCTCAATCTTTGTATGGGCCTCTTTCAGTTCCTTCATCAAACTAGCGTTGCTAGTACTCTCTCGAATGGCAGCATCCCTCTTCTTTGTCACTATATCAATTTTGGTGTCATATTCCGTCAACACCCTTTCATAATCATCCTTTTCTGACTTGAAGGAAAGGATATCTTAGTAGTTGTTTTGGTTTGTGTCTTCCAGTTGCTTACATAATTTCTACCATCCTTTAGCTTGATCCAAATCGCTCTAAATCGCCTAGAGATGGGGAATATAAGAATCCATAGAGAATGGACGTAGGTCACAATAATACTTAACTCCCTTCAGAAACTATCCACGAAGTGCAGCTTCAAGCTTAGAGGGACTAGATGGGAGAATATAAGTTGGAATCCTACGGGGGCGCGAAGAACCAGAAGTAGGAACTACATGAGTTGATGGAGTTTGGGTTGATGAAGAGACTTGAACAGTAGAAGTAAAACCTTCA
Organism: Allium fistulosum; assembly: GCA_030737815.1. Classification (NCBI taxonomy): domain Eukaryota; kingdom Viridiplantae; phylum Streptophyta; class Magnoliopsida; order Asparagales; family Amaryllidaceae; genus Allium; species Allium fistulosum. Next base: position 862,578,993 of record CM060907.1, read on the forward strand.
ATTCCAACAGAGATTGGAGCAGGGGAAAATGCTTGGTGGTTGGAAGGATGAGAACTATGATCTACGTTTGATTTCTTGGATGCCTCTTCCCAATCATTAGGAGTTTTCCTATTTTCATAACCACTGCTATAAACTCCGCTTCGGTCCCTGTTAGCCCGACGATGAACTTCGGCTTCCCAATCTTCCTTCCTTCTCCATTCTCCCTTAGTTTCTTAGGGCTGATGGCAGCTTAAAGTCCATCTCGGCTTGCGTTGTGAAGCTATAAATTGTTTAAGGTCCTCATAAAGTTCACGACCTCCCATGGTACCTAATAAAAAAATAAAGATCTTTAGAAATAGAAAATAAACTCAAATAATGCATATGTAAGTGAACGTGATCCAAAAGCAGTGTATAATCTATCGTAGGCAGCCTAAAAGGACTTCACAAACCGGATCGGCAAGCTACTACAGTGGGAGTTAGGATAACTCTAAACACAACATGACCGAGGTGAGAAGGTAATCCGTCGGACTCTAAATCATCTCCCATGAGTTCATCGATGTTTAATAAACGTTGCTCAAGTCTCCAAAGTTGATACTCGTTTTCTTAGATGGAAAACCATGAAGTTGTTCGGCTGCTAGGGGGTATATTTATCAATCTCTTGGGGAGGCAAATCCGGGAGAATATGACTCATTCCTAGAGTTTCGTTGCATGGTTCAAAGTTTCCTTCGCTGAAACTTGCATCAAATTCCTCATCATTGGAGGAGTAATCATAGCTGCTATTGTTCTCAATTTCACCCTCCTCCTTTTCCGTGATCACCGTAGCCTTGCCCTTACGCTACTTAAACTCCTCTTCCCCTTCCTCTGGGATTGAGGGCATCCTAATTGGCAACTGGCTCCGGTCGACGTCTTTTCCTTCATTGATTTCTTTAGTTGATCCACCGAATGGACCTTCTCCTTCTGATAGATCTCCCTCTTCGGAGTCGTGCGATGAAGAGGTGGAGCATGTTTGAATCCCAGAATAGGAAGGAGATGGAACTTCAATAGTGATGGCAGATCTCTCGGGATGCAATAACCCATACCGAAGAAAATTCTCATCCGTTGGCAAAGGCTTGATCGATCGCTCTCTAGCGTCAATGGCCTTCAGAGTAAAGAAGTGGTATCAAGTGATGGATCTTTTTTTGGCCTTAGAATAACTACAAGGAATATTTAATCTATTAAAAATCATGCACCATCGTATTAAATCTCAATGAGTAAAAGAGAAGACTTACCCTCCGTTGTCCAAAGGCAATTAAATCCTTTAAAGCACTTATTGAAAAAATATTGGGTGTTGAACTGGGGCAAATTACTTTGAAGCCACAGCATAATTTTGCGATTTCTTTGGGCCTCGATGATCGCAAGAGGTAGACATTTTTCTCTCTTCTTGAATGAGTGGAAATATCTCAGCTTATCAAACCTTGGGGCACGATTGAATATCCATATAAACAAAATGTGAAGACAAGTCAAAATCGCATATCCGTTGGGGTGAAGCTGAAATAGGGCAAAAATTCAAAATAGTCTCTCTCAAGAAATGATTGAAGGGGCACTGCTCTATTCAAACACATGCACCGATCACAGGCGGTGTATCCCCAAGGTCGCATGTATGCAAACTCGTTTTTCAATGGAAGGCATACATCATCATTCAGAATGCCATGCTGTAAATAAATGTTGTGCGAGACTTTAGCAGAAATTACGGTGGAAGCTCTCTCCTTAGGTTTGAATAAAACTCTAAATCTTGGAGGAGTTCAATCTACAACCGAACTAAGTGGAACCAATTGACCATAGTCAGCTGGCGGTGCCAAAGAAGTGGACGCTACTGAAACCGTTTGTGAAGGCATAACTGATGTCGATTCAGCTTTTGAGAGTGTTGGACTTCCTCCACTGGATTTACGACGGATGACAGGTGCTTTATTCTATACAACAAAACTTGTATCTAACTTCGCCAGTAATTCTATTTATAACTGGAAGTCCCCCTACGCTCAACACTTGAATTCCAATAAACTATTCACTTATGCCAACTCATAAGATGAAATGCTCCTCCTATTCCAGATACATCAACCGTGCAATGACATAACCAATCCAAAGTGAGCAACTATAGGTCAATGGGTCCAAATCAAGTAGATAATTCTCAACATAAGTCGATTTCAGTTCTCTGGAAAGTGATAACAGCATGAATTGGATACAAGACGCTACCTTAAGCTATTATCACCTCCCAGAAAAACCAAAAGCAATCCATAAGACGCCATGCTAGGATCAATAGTGTAACTTGGTGCAAAGTTAATTTCGACTCTGTGGATAAACATAGCAAAACATGTCAAGCACCGTGGAAAAACCCTAGCTTCGTTCCGTGAAGAATTCAAGATTCGATTTACTATCTTCTTCTACATTGTCACAATTAACTCGAATTTTCCACTACATATTTCATCAATATAACTTCATCACCAATCGCTAACACTATGCCATAATTCACATCATCAACCTCAAGTTAGAAGCCAAATGTGATCAATTTCAAGTTATTGGCAATCCAAAAAGGGCAAGCTCGGCAGCGATTCAGGCGGGTGACCTTTCAGGCATTAGGGGTTGGCTCAAGGTGATGGCAAAGTCGAGTGAGGTGGTAGTAGGAAGCTTTGGAGGTGGAGATCGACGACGGTGATGGTGTGAGCGAGCTTAGGGTTTGGTCGCATTTGGCTCGGGGTCGTAGAGAGATTAGCTCGGTTCGCAAGGGAAAGCATGAAATAATGAAAGGTCGGCCCCAGCAAAACTAAGTAGGAGATTGAATGGAAAAAATTTGCTAAGTCCTCAGATCGCTAGCGATCCATGTACTATGGATTGCTAGCAATCCATTGAGTTACAATCAATTTTCTCCAAACTCGCCAAGTATGATCTAAGTGTTGTTGCGAGCATTTAGAAAGTTGTGGGATGGAAATTGATTTATCGTTAAGAGCAACGATGGTTCACATTGAAGACTCAACATACGACTGAATAGCCAAAGCCAAATTCACATGATAGCCTCAACACGATCAATTAAACTTCACGAAATTGGAACTCAAAAGCAGTTACTTCCATAGCACACCTTATTTCGAATGAAGGCATACTCTAGGAGGCAAATATTAACAGGGTTTTAACCCGATTGAATTCAACGGAAGCTAAAACACCTACATCAAGTCAAAATAGCTCAAGAATCAACCAAAAGGACCAGAAGAAGAAACTAAGAGAAACCCAAGAGGAAAGGTGCGAAAATAGGCTAACAGGATGGATCGCTAGCGATCCATCACCCATGGATCGCTGGCGATCTATAAGGATTGTTCATGGATCCTCCAAACTTCTTGCATCATGAAACAATATCTTTCTAAATATATCTACCAAGTTTCATGATATTCCAAGAAAGTTAGTTCGAGAAGTGAGCATTCATCTGATTCCAGTCATAGTTCAATGCATCCTATATGTGAATCGCTATCAAAATAAGCCAACTTATTATAAAATTACAAGGAGAGCATTTACAAAAGGCAACAAGCGATCCAAGTGAAACGATCTAAAAATACGTTAACTACATGGATTGCTAGCGATCCATGCCCTATGAACCGCTAGCGATCGATCAGGTTAGATTGGTTCGCTGTGAACTTTTTGGAATGCCTTCGTACCATCAAGTATAGGCTTCTAGTAACGTGGCCTGATCCAATAGCTCTCCAATCCCGATAAATACTCACCTGTTTGCATCATAAAGAAGGTCTTGGGGGTTGGCTGCTAGAACTCTGCAGAAATTATTCTTCACTCTTCTCCTCCCACACAATAATCATCTAAGGGTTCACTATGATTCTTTAGTGAACTCTTGCACTTGTGACTTGATTTAAATTAGGAGATTTAATCACATTGTAATTTGATTCCACTTGTAATAGCAGTCAGTTAATAGAAACTTATAAAGTGGATGTAGGCTTCAATAACAATCGAACCACTATAAAAATCTTCTTGTTCTTTGCTTTTCTGCAATCTATAATTGCTTTTTCTATTTTATTTTCCTTGATAAATAGGGCTGGTGCTTTCACACTCAATCCAGGGTATTGATCCATTTTTTGGATTAATAGGGAGAATTGGCAGTCAAAAAACATATGAGAAATAGTCTTAGGCATTAGATTACAAAAGAAACATGGATGCAGATTCTTATTGGAGTTAATTATTGAATTGAGCTTAGTTATTGCGTTTAATTTGTCATGAAGAACAATCCACATGTGGAGTTTTAGTTTGAGAGGAGCCCTGATTCTCCAAAAAGGTTTGGAATGACTATATTCTTTTGTTCCTGAGAATGTTAAATATTTGTACATCAATTTAAGGGTATAACTTCCTTTTTTATCCCAGCACCATACTAGACGGAAAGTATTTCCATTGGTATTATAGTTTTCAATATTATTAATTAATTTTAGGTATTGCGTAAGTAGGTTCCCTATTGAATTTTGATTAAAAGAGATGTCCTATTAAAAAGGCGACTGATTCTATAAAATTCTTTAATAAGGTTGTTATTGTTATTAGAGACCAGAAATAAATCATGAAGCTCATGTTTCAATGCAATGGAAGATATCTAAGGCTCGTTCTAGAAAGAGGTCTTGTCTCTAGAATTAACCATGTATTTAGTTCCAATTTTAAATCAGTGATATAAATTGGAAATGTTTTCCCAGAAGGAAGAGAATTTTTTATTATTGTATACGTTTAGTTTTTTTGAGCCAATGTGATAATAGTTACTAATGATTTCTTTCCATGAATAAGTCTCATCCCCCATAAACTTTCAAATCTATTTACAAAGCTGGGAGGAGTTTAAGGCCTTTAAGTTAATGATGCTCGGTCCTCCTTGAGTATTGGTTTTGCAAACAAGGGTCCAATTAATGAGACTGCACATATTAGGCTCATCTGCTTCTCCATTCCATAAGAAATTTCTTCTGATGCTATCTATTTTATTAATTACCCAGTTAGGAAATTTATATTACATATAGTAAACCAGTATAGTAGGTAGTACCAAGTTAATTAGTACCACCCTGCCAGCTCTGGATAGACAGTTAGCTTTCCAAGAAAGTAGTTTACTATTAATTTTGTACTAATAATGTGTTAGTCTTTTTTTCGGTTTCATGTATCTAATTGTTATACCTAAGTAGTTAAAAGGAAAGCTCATGGTTTTGCAGTTCAGTGTATTGGCCACTTCAGCCGTGCTATTTGATGTGTCGTTAAGGACACGGGCTAAACTTTTATGGAAGTTGATTTTAAGGCCTAATAGGAGTTTAGAATTATATAAAATAAGCTTAAGCAAAGCAATAGGATAAGGGAGCTGAGAGCATACTAAAAGGGTGTCATCCGCATATTGTAGAGTGGATACCCCTTCTACAGTAATTTTGTTCCCCATACTAGGAAAGATGTTGTTGCTAATAACAAGGGAGAGAATTATAAAGATAACATCAGCACAAGGTTAAATTGAAGGGGTGACATAGAATTACCCTATCGAAGACCTCTTTTCGACTGAATTTTGTTTCCTTTGATATCATTCACTAGGAGGCAGATGCGCTAGACTTCAGGATAAGGCTAATCCAAGAGATCCATTTATTTGTGAATCCTCTAGCTTTTAGAACTTCAAGAAGGAAGCTCTAATCTATAAAGTCAAAGACCTTGGCGAACTCTAATTTTAGAAAAGCATAATTAATGTTTTCATTATGACAGTAGTTGATGAATTCTTAGACCGTGACGATCTCGTCCATAATGTATCTACCATGAATGAACGTTGTTTGTATTTTGTCAATTAATTTACCCATTTTGTGTCTTAGTCTATTAGTGTAACGACCCGATATTTTGGACCATTCGCATCCATTATAAGTGTATAGGTAGACACTCATGCCGGAGTTGAATTGCTCAAAATACCGCGTTGTTAATTTAAATTTGGCAAAACTGAACATATACAGTAAATAAATAATCACAGATCACAGACACAGAGTAATAAGTGCAGCGGAAATAAAAGAGATAGTAGTTCATGAAGCTACTATATGAATATATAAAATACATCAGAGTTTACAACAGAAGAGTAATACGATACATCAGGTACAAAGCAGAATACATCACTGGAATCATCGAATATCTGAAAGCTGGATAGATAGCTGGATCTCCAAGCGAAGCTCCAACTCCAAAGGTGAGTCTCGAAAGCTGAACTACTCAGTCTGACCCGAGCGTAAAGCAAAACACAAGACACTCGAGTCAGGATTAACATTCTTATATTAATAAATCCAATTCAAGTGAAATAGCAATTGAAATACAAGTAACTCAAAGGATGTTTGGAATAACCATCCTTTAAGGATCCGTTAAACTATCTACTAGGTAGTAATGTACGCTAAGTAGATAATGTCTATCAGTAATATAAAGATATCAAAGTAGGGTTAAGCAGGGCCCATACACCTCTTAACCTGTTTATTCCCAAAAGCATATACAAGACCGTAGTTTCCCCAAAACCGGAAGTCACCAGAGGGCAATCCATATACTAAAGGTACAAATCAAAATCGTAGTGGTCGCGAATAGGATAATCAGTATGACAAGGTACATGAGGCGATACCAACTAGGATACTAGTAGTTGCGTGATCCGGACTGATGTTGGGCATAGCAGCTACTACCCCAACACCGTGAAACAACACTCCCATAATCGAGGGGTGCACCCAAATCGAATCACAAAAGTAATAGATATGGTATCGAAGAAGTGTGTCCGCTAGAGATGGCGATCCTCAATGGCCCGGCGCGGCTCCTGTTTTAGTCATGTCAAGGGTCATCCAAAATCGTTCTCTTTCTTCAGTCAACGCGTTCATCAAAACCATCCACTTCGTTCTGGATCAACACTCCGCGTTTAGTTATTAAAGTGGTTTCGGTTCAGATAGAGAGTATATCCATTACCGATCCCGGTCTCTTTAATAACTTCCGTAATTATTACACCGATTGGTCGTTTATATATTTCAAAAACCAAATCAAGTTCAATTTCAAATAGAATTCGTAAATCAACATTTCATTTGTCTTTCTAAAACAATTTCCAAATTTTCGTTTCAAAACTTCCAATTTTCCGTTTCAAAATCTTATAATTCAGTTTCAATTTCTATTTAAAACAATTCAAATGTTGATTCAAGTTCGTATATAAGTTTCATTCCGAAATCATTTAAATAAATTCTATTTAACATTCAAATCAATTTAAACTCATTTATCGATTTCATTCAATATTCGTTAAGTTACTTTATCATTCAACAATTTCTATTAAATTTCCAATTCATTTAATCAATTCTTAAGTTCAACTTCATTAAAACAAAACTTACAATTTTGAATTAAACTAAATTCGTCAAATCAATTCTCCAATTACAAGTCTTACATTAATTCCAAAAAATATCACATTTCATTTTTGTTAAAGAAATCCAATTTCACTTATTTACTTTCTTAAATAATTTTCCAAAACTTAATTAAGAAAGAAACTCAATTTCAATTCTTTACGAAGTAAAATTCACTTATTCAAAAGTTCAATTTTTCTTATTAAAGAATTTCAATTCAATTTAATTATTTAATAATTCATTATTAAATAGTTCAAAACTTAATTATTAAATAATTTCAAAGTTTAATAATATCAAACTTAATTATAATTTCAAACTTAATTATTAAATCATTTCAAACTTAATTCAATCATTTCTCAAATTAAACAACATTCTTTCAGTGATTACATTGCAAATCTTTTGTTTCAGATTATTAAATATTACCATTTTCCTTTCATCAAAAATTCAAATTTCAACCTCATTTCAAAACCATATTCTTTATTCAAATAAAATCTTCGTTTATTTTCAAATCAAATTATTGACCAATCGGGTTTTATTTAATTTTCTATCCTAGGTCAAAATTCAATTTTGGGTATTTATCATTTCAACCTGATTCCAATTCAATTCAAAATCAAAACATACAAAGGGAACTTGCAGTGTGATAACTGGGATGGTGTCAAAGTAAATAAACAAGCAATAACAACAAACAATAACAATCCAATAATCAATTCAAATAATCCCGAAATAACCGTATTAATTCGCATTGTTATTTGTACGAATTAATATACTTATTTCTAGAATCTACACTATCATTTCATGTAGATTAAAGATTATTACATTACAGTTTTTCACTTGTCATCTATTTACAATTTCATACATCATTAATTTAATATCATACATTCAGTGGTTCAAAGTATAATTAAACAAATCCTACGTGTCAATAAATTCAACAGTTAAAGGGGTCATATTATACAAATGTCAGTTAATCAAATTTAACATTTAATTATCCTATATCAAGTTCAATTTCATACTATTTATCATTTTAACATTAACAATTTAACGTCCAATATAAACATCAACAATCAATCAATTTCCAGCCAAACTGTATTATCATCGCATAAATAATTAACAGATAATGGTGTCAGATGTCACAGGTGAACTGATACAGGTAATAACATATATAACAGTGTAATTAACTAACAGCAGTATATTTCAATTGTCGTTTCAATTGAAATCAAATTTAATAAATAAAAGAACGTTAATCGTGAGTGAGTGCTCACCTTTCGAGGCTAGAGAGATTTGACACTGAATTGAGCTACGAATTCCAAAGCACGCTAGATGGACACGATTCGACGAATGAAGTTGATAAATAGGAGTTGACGAAATCAAATCAAAGCTGGATCGATGAAAATAAATTAGTATAAATGAACTTATATAAGACTATATACTTATAAAAATCATATTTTTAAATTCAAACACGCCTTTAAATTTAATTAAATATGTATTTCAAAATCAATGCCTTTTTTTTTAAATCAAATAAAAAACTTCATATACCATACGCATAACAGAATATATACAAATTTATAAAATCAGATCGAACACTATTTTAAATATTAACATAAACTATATATATAATATCACACTTATTATTATTCTGTTTTTTTTTTAAACATCTTTAAAATCTAAACTCACACATACACCTACATAAAAGTATAAAACAGAACTCGGATACAAAAAAACAGTGAAGAAGAAAAGATACAACTTATATATATAACATATATATTATATACTGAAACTATATATATATTACCTAAGAAAAAATGCAGATGGAAGCTTGGTCTGTTGGCGAGGCTAAGTGAGATCGAGGGGAAATCTGAGGCGAACGCGCGAGAGGCTCGGCAAGGAGGAAGGGGGCTGTCGCCAAGGCTGCGTAAGTTGTGGGGTCCGCGAAGTGCTGCTAGCTATCTCGGCTGCGCTATGGAGGAGCGGAGCCAGAGGAGTGTGGTCGGGTCTGTCGAGACCGATGGTGGCTGAAGGCCGAGTGAGAGAGGAGTGTTAGTGGCTTGGGTCATTTGGTGGAAGTGGTGACTAGGACGGTGGAGGGGCTGACTTGGATCGGTGGTTTCATATGGGGTGGTTGCCGAGTGGACGTGAAGAGGCGAGATGCAGGAGCATGGGCTGCGCATGAAAAGAAAGTGGAGGGGACGATGGAATTAATTAGAAAGGAAGATAACATATTCTTAGGCAAAGAAAATGGAGATAGGATGGTTACGTGAGTTTCATAGGAAGGCCAAAGGAGTAGGTAAGGAGAGAAAGAGACACCTGTTCATATGCATTATATTTCAAACTCCAAAACAAGATCACATTGAATGCAGTTAGAATTTAGACCATCAATTGACGTGTAGAATCCATAGAATCACAAAGTCAAGAACTTACATTCAGAAAATAAATGATAGTGGTTGTTGAGTCAATACACGGTGGAAAACTGAAAGGGTACTCGAAGCTAAAGGTCCGAATGTGGAGCCGATACGATTGGTCGGTTCACAAATTTTTGTCGTGTCTCGAACTCCGAAACGTACGAATGAATATACCATGGAGATCAGCACAATGAGACGATCACAACGATATACAAATGTCAGTGGTACGATCATCCGATAAAAATTGATATCGGTACCAGAATACTGCTATTTTCCAGAAAATAAGAACGACGGAGCAATAGATGTCCAAATTTTGAAAAACGACCAACTGACATCTTGCTCAGAAGATGGTTTAGAATTTTTCTATGTAAAATTATTTAGGTTCCGAAAACATTTTATTTTCATTACTTTTTAACTGATTAAATTGAAGTGAATTTACGCGCGAAATAAACTTTCGTATTTTCGGACGAAAATTTACCAGTTGCTATGTTTAACTAGACGTATTCCAAATATTAAATTTTTATTTCAAAATTTTATCGTTTAAAATTTCACAAAATTTTAACTAATTACGTTATTAAAACGGTTGAAATTTACGGGTCGTTACACTCTCCCCCACTCAAAACTTTTCGTCCCCGAAAAGGAACGAGGTAGGAGAATAGAAACAACCAGAAAGAAAAACAGATTTGAAATATAAAATAACAATTAATTTAAACCATATAAATTCAAATTTAAATTAATTGACATTTAATAATTGATTTAATCCATTTGATTTCACTAAAATCAATCTCAATTTCTTCTAAATTCATTATCTCATTATCCAATTATCCTCAGTTTACAATTTCTAAAACCATAAATTTGAATAATCCTTTATTATAATCATATTTTATTTTCACAATTTAAATTCTTCTATTCCAAATTATTATTAACTTTATTCCACTTAATATATCTAATCACATATATTTAACCCATATAAATTAATTTAAACCATAAAAGTTTCGATTTAAATAAATTTACATCTATTAATTTCTTTTAAGTTCAAGGTATTTTCATATGTTGATCAAATTTCAATTTATTAATTCTTTCAAAACAAATTTATTTCATTATTAACTGAGTTTTATTTATTATCCTATCTAACTCAATTAACATCTTTATAATCAAAATTCAGTGTATAACATTTATTATAAACACTCAAATTTTATTTATAAGTTCAATTTATCTTATATATTATCCAATTACATATTCAACTTCTGAATGATTTAGGTAAGTTGTATTAGAATGCAGTTGAACAATAAAATAAAATTTTCTCAATTCAATTATTCAAGTTTAAATATTTATTCCAAATTTTGGTTTTATTTATAATTAAAATCATCGTCCTTTAACAAAATTTAAGAATTAGATTTTCCGATTAACTTAAAACAATTTAGAGATATATATAATATATTTATATCAAATCAAATTAAATTTTAAAATAAAATACATATATATATATAAATCAAATTATACTAAAGAGATTCAAATCAAAATATTTTTTTTTAAAACAAAACCGTAGCAAAGCTACAGAATAGTATCTCCACTTCGAAACTCGAAAATGAATGTCGATGATGCGGCCGCCATCACCGAAATTATTTTCCAGCGACAAAGAGAAGAGCACTGATTTCAACATTTTAAAATCCTTTGAAACGATTTTTATTCGAAAATACTTTCAATAATATATACTTTAAAAATTTTAAAACCAAAATTCGAAATCACCGGAAACTAAATTCTCAAATTTCTGAATTAAATTCATTTCAAATTCCAAATCAATTTATAAACCATATTATAAATTCATTTAGAATAATAAATGATAATCAAATATTATCATTTCAAACAACCAATTTAATTAACCTCTAAATTCCAGAAAATTTTACTTATATTTTTACAATATAATCAAACAAATTTGAAAACAATATTGTGTCAGTTTGCTCTGCTCAAGTGTTTTGGAAATCCTATCGATAGCGTTGATCAGACGAATCGATCGAAAACCCAAATCAACATCAGCAACTCAAACAACACAATATATAAAACATTTTTATATAGATTTACAAATACACTTCCTCGCTTGATGATACAAGAATGGATTTCAAAGCAAGGATAGAGATTCAAATTTGATGGACTCAAATCAAAGAGAATTCTGATTCGAAGACAAATTCGAAAGAAAAGATAAGATGATTCAATAGCATAATCGGGAGATGGATAAACTTATTTAATTTACGGGCAACCTTAACTGGGTCGTCCGTAACTTCAAGAATTAGATCGATGCAGAATTTCGAGACAAATCTACATTCAATCTCGAGAATAGAATTCAGTCATAGCAGGAGATAGATAGCATCGTAAACCAAGGATACAGAAATCTCCGGTAAATCGATGCCTATTGTAAAGGATTTTTGCTCCTTTACGAATCATTCGAAGATTGGCGGGACCGCCGATCTATTATAGATAACATTCAAAATGGAATTATGGGGTGCTCCCGAATTTAAAGGAGACGAATAGTGAGGGACACGAATGAATTTTTGGAACCGCAGTGAACGTTCTAAAATTCAAAGGAATCGAGTCAAAAGGAAGAGATTGAAACTCGAATGAGAGTGATTCTGTAAATACATTTACCCTATATGTAGAGTTTTGCCTAGAGCTACCAAAGCTCTGATACCAACTGTAACGACCCGATATTTTGGACCATTCGCATCCATTATAAGTGTATAGGTAGACACTCATGCCGGAGTTGAATTGCTCAAAATACCGCGTTGTTAATTTAAATTTGGCAAAACTGAACATATACAGTAAATAAATAATCACAGATCACAGACACAGAGTAATAAGTGCAGCGGAAATAAAAGAGATAGTAGTTCATGAAGCTACTATATGAATATATAAAATACATCAGAGTTTACAACAGAAGAGTAATACGATACATCAGATACAAAGCAGAATACATCACTGGAATCATCGAATATCTGAAAGCTGGATAGATAGCTGGATCTCCAAGCGAAGCTCCAACTCCAAAGGTGAGTCTCGAAAGCTGAACTACTCAGTCTGACCCGAGCGTAAAGCAAAACACAAGACACTCGAGTCAGGATTAACATTCTTATATTAATAAATCCAATTCAAGTGAAATAGCAATTGAAATACAAGTAACTCAAAGGATGTTTGGAATAACCATCCTTTAAGGATCCGTTAAACTATCTACTAGGTAGTAATGTACGCTAAGTAGATAATGTCTATCAGTAATATAAAGATATCAAAGTAGGGTTAAGCAGGGCCCATACACCTCTTAACCTGTTTATTCCCAAAAGCATATACAAGACCGTAGTTTCCCCAAAACCGGAAGTCACCAGAGGGCAATCCATATACTAAAGGTACAAATCAAAATCGTAGTGGTCGCGAATAGGATAATCAGTATGACAAGGTACATGAGGCGATACCAACTAGGATACTAGTAGTTGCGTGATCCGGACTGATGTTGGGCATAGCAGCTACTACCCCAACACCGCGAAACAACACTCCCATAATCGAGGGGTGCACCCAAATCGAATCACAAAAGTAATAGATATGGTATCGAAGAAGTGTGTCCGCTAGAGATGGCGATCCTCAATGGCCCGGCGCGGCTCCTGTTTTAGTCATGTCAAGGGTCATCCAAAATCGTTCTCTTTCTTCAGTCAACGCGTTCATCAAAACCATCCACTTCGTTCTGGATCAACACTCCGCGTTTAGTTATTAAAGTGGTTTCGGTTCAGATAGAGAGTATATCCATTACCGATCCCGGTCTCTTTAATAACTTCCGTAATTATTACACCGATTGGTCGTTTATATATTTCAAAAACCAAATCAAGTTCAATTTCAAATAGAATTCGTAAATCAACATTTCATTTGTCTTTCTAAAACAATTTCCAAATTTTCGTTTCAAAACTTCCAATTTTCCGTTTCAAAATCTTATAATTCAGTTTCAATTTCTATTTAAAACAATTCAAATGTTGATTCAAGTTCGTATATAAGTTTCATTCCGAAATCATTTAAATAAATTCTATTTAACATTCAAATCAATTTAAACTCATTTATCGATTTCATTCAATATTCGTTAAGTTACTTTATCATTCAACAATATCTATTAAATTTCCAATTCATTTAATCAATTCTTAAGTTCAACTTCATTAAAACAAAACTTACAATTTTGAATTAAACTAAATTCGTCAAATCAATTCTCCAATTACAAGTCTTACATTAATTCCAAAAAATATCACATTTCATTTTTGTTAAAGAAATCCAATTTCACTTATTTACTTTCTTAAATAATTTTCCAAAACTTAATTAAGAAAGAAACTCAATTTCAATTCTTTACGAAGTAAAATTCACTTATTCAAAAGTTCAATTTTTCTTATTAAAGAATTTCAATTCAATTTAATTATTTAATAATTCATTATTAAATAGTTCAAAACTTAATTATTAAATAATTTCAAAGTTTAATAATATCAAACTTAATTATAATTTCAAACTTAATTATTAAATCATTTCAAACTTAATTCAATCATTTCTCAAATTAAACAACATTCTTTCAGTGATTACATTGCAAATCTTTTGTTTCAGATTATTAAATATTACCATTTTCCTTTCATCAAAAATTCAAATTTCAACCTCATTTCAAAACCATATTCTTTATTCAAATAAAATCTTCGTTTATTTTCAAATCAAATTATTGACCAATCGGGTTTTATTTAATTTTCTATCCTAGGTCAAAATTCAATTTTGGGTATTTATCATTTCAACCTGATTCCAATTCAATTCAAAATCAAAACATACAAAGGGAACTTGCAGTGTGATAACTGGGATGGTGTCAAAGTAAATAAACAAGCAATAACAACAAACAATAACAATCCAATAATCAATTCAAATAATCCCGAAATAACCGTATTAATTCGCATTGTTATTTGTACGAATTAATATACTTATTTCTAGAATCTACACTATCATTTCATGTAGATTAAAGATTATTACATTACAGTTTTTCACTTGTCATCTATTTACAATTTCATACATCATTAATTTAATATCATACATTCAGTGGTTCAAAGTATAATTAAACAAATCCTACGTGTCAATAAATTCAACAGTTAAAGGGGTCATATTATACAAATGTCAGTTAATCAAATTTAACATTTAATTATCCTATATCAAGTTCAATTTCATACTATTTATCATTTTAACATTAACAATTTAACGTCCAATATAAACATCAACAATCAATCAATTTCCAGCCAAACTGTATTATCATCGCATAAATAATTAACAGATAATGGTGTCAGATGTCACAGGTGAACTGATACAGGTAATAACATATATAACAGTGTAATTAACTAACAGCAGTATATTTCAATTGTCGTTTCAATTGAAATCAAATTTAATAAATAAAAGAACGTTAATCGTGAGTGAGTGCTCACCTTTCGAGGCTAGAGAGATTTGACACTGAATTGAGCTACGAATTCCAAAGCACGCTAGATGGACACGATTCGACGAATGAAGTTGATAAATAGGAGTTGACGAAATCAAATCAAAGCTGGATCGATGAAAATAAATTAGTATAAATGAACTTATATAAGACTATATACTTATAAAAATCATATTTTTAAATTCAAACACGCCTTTAAATTTAATTAAATATGTATTTCAAAATCAATGCCTTTTTTTTTAAATCAAATAAAAAACTTCATATACCATACGCATAACAGAATATATACAAATTTATAAAATCAGATCGAACACTATTTTAAATATTAACATAAACTATATATATAATATCACACTTATTATTATTCTGTTTTTTTTTTTAAACATCTTTAAAATCTAAACTCACACATACACCTACATAAAAGTATAAAACAGAACTCGGATACAAAAAAACAGTGAAGAAGAAAAGATACAACTTATATATATAACATATATATTATATACTGAAACTATATATATATTACCTAAGAAAAAATGCAGATGGAAGCTTGGTCTGTTGGCGAGGCTAAGTGAGATCGAGGGGAAATCTGAGGCGAACGCGCGAGAGGCTCGGCAAGGAGGAAGGGGGCTGTCGCCAAGGCTGCGTAAGTTGTGGGGTCCGCGAAGTGCTGCTAGCTATCTCGGCTGCGCTATGGAGGAGCGGAGCCAGAGGAGTGTGGTCGGGTCTGTCGAGACCGATGGTGGCTGAAGGCCGAGTGAGAGAGGAGTGTTAGTGGCTTGGGTCATTTGGTGGAAGTGGTGACTAGGACGGTGGAGGGGCTGACTTGGATCGGTGGTTTCATATGGGGTGGTTGCCGAGTGGACGTGAAGAGGCGAGATGCAGGAGCATGGGCTGCGCATGAAAAGAAAGTGGAGGGGACGATGGAATTAATTAGAAAGGAAGATAACATATTCTTAGGCAAAGAAAATGGAGATAGGATGGTTACGTGAGTTTCATAGGAAGGCCAAAGGAGTAGGTAAGGAGAGAAAGAGACACCTGTTCATATGCATTATATTTCAAACTCCAAAACAAGATCACATTGAATGCAGTTAGAATTTAGACCATCAATTGACGTGTAGAATCCATAGAATCACAAAGTCAAGAACTTACATTCAGAAAATAAATGATAGTGGTTGTTGAGTCAATACACGGTGGAAAACTGAAAGGGTACTCGAAGCTAAAGGTCCGAATGTGGAGCCGATACGATTGGTCGGTTCACAAATTTTTGTCGTGTCTCGAACTCCGAAACGTACGAATGAATATACCATGGAGATCAGCACAATGAGACGATCACAACGATATACAAATGTCAGTGGTACGATCATCCGATAAAAATTGATATCGGTACCAGAATACTGCTATTTTCCAGAAAATAAGAACGACGGAGCAATAGATGTCCAAATTTTGAAAAACGACCAACTGACATCTTGCTCAGAAGATGGTTTAGAATTTTTCTATGTAAAATTATTTAGGTTCCGAAAACATTTTATTTTCATTACTTTTTAACTGATTAAATTGAAGTGAATTTACGCGCGAAATAAACTTTCGTATTTTCGGACGAAAATTTACCAGTTGCTATGTTTAACTAGACGTATTCCAAATATTAAATTTTTATTTCAAAATTTTATCGTTTAAAATTTCACAAAATTTTAACTAATTACGTTATTAAAACGGTTGAAATTTACGGGTCGTTACAATTAGTTAACACCTTGGTGATTATTTAAATAGAGCAGTTAATCAAATAGAGGGTCTGAAGTCCGAAGGATCTTTACGATTCTCCATTTTACAGATTAAGATAACATCTGCCTGATTAAATCAATCTAATTGAACAATACCACTGTGAAGTTCTTCGAAGAGCTGCATAATATCTATTTAGTAAGTGACCAAAATTTTTGATAGAAAAATATAAGGAAACTGTCAGGTCCTGGAGCTCGCGACCCGCTTAATAGCTGACCAAACCTCGTCCTCCAAAAATGGAGAGTCTAACTCAATTAGGGAGCTGTCCGGATAAAGGGTTGGCCAATCTGCTTGAATTCTATGGCTACATCTATTCCTATGTATCCCCATAAAATAGTTACTAAACATATTATTTAAATCCCTTTTCTCTTTATTTTCAGTTTCATCGACCTTAATAGTTTTTATGGTATTCTGATGTCATCTATCATAACAATTTGGTGAAAGAATTTGGAATTTCTATTACCCTCTTAATCCAATGGAAACAGGAGGGTTATTTCCATATAATTTCTTCTTGGTCCTTTAGTCTATTTAGTTTTCTTTTTAATGTATGTAATATGTGATTTTCATCTCTAGTTAGATTTCTCTATTCGACAGTTTATCTAAGTCTAGGATCTTAATAAGTGTATTTGTTTTTTGATATTCATATTTCCAAAACATTTATGTTTTAGTTCTTTGGGTGTGATCTCAACATTCTCAAATTATAAACAAGATTTTTAGTGGCATTGTTCAAGCATTTGTTATTTAAGGAATTCTATTTCATAACTATAAGGCTTTCAAAGTTCTCTTCTTTTAGCCATATTTTTTCAAATCTAAATGGTCTATGTGTAGGAAGTTGACCATTAGTGTTGAGGAAGATGGGACAGTGGTCAGAGAGGATGTTAGCTAGACAGACTGCCTTGGAGAGAGGGAAGGAGTCTTCCAAATCCTCACTTATGAAATATCTATGTAGTAAAGCCATGGAAGGGGTCTCACTAGTATTAGACCATGTGGTTCTTCCAAAAAGTGTCATTCCAATAAGGTTATTTTAGTTAATGAAATTATTAAATTCTTCCATGTCTATAGAGCTCCCTTCTCTAGGAGATCCCTCACCAATATATATGGTTACATTATAATCTCTCCTTACATGCCAAGGACCGTAGGAGAGACTATTGAAGTTTGTACATTCAACCCAAAGTTTTTGTCTGGGGATTCTATTGTTAAGTGCGTAAACATTGGTGACGTTAATAATTTGATTATTTTGAAAGCCTTGTATAATAATATGAAGTGAGTGATAATTAGATATTGCTTGTAAAAGCCTCATGCCATATTGATATAATTCCTCTTAGCTACCGTGTGCTAGAATAAACACCCATTTATTAAGGCATTTGCCTCCAATTGACTTTAAGAAGTTAAAGTTGGGTGTCTTAGTTTTAGATTCTTTAATTCGAGCTATGACCACCTTATTATCTATTAAGACTCTTAATTTTAGCACTTTTCCGAAGCGAGCCTAGGCCTCTCACCCAAGCGAGTCTAGGCCCCTCGTGCTTCAACTCAGAACTTTCATCTAAAGGTGTTGCCAGCTCTCTTGTTCTAAGTTTTTTATATAATCTACATCAATATCAGCATGGTTATAGGTAAATCCGATATTCATAGCTATATAATATGTCTGGCTAGGGCTTAATGAGTTTAATATTATGGGTATAACGCCCTGCGTTTTTACGTTAATTGAATAAAAAGAATCTATTCTATTATATAAGAAAGCCAACATGGTGTTGACTTTTTTCTTGCACCATGTTTGTTCTTCGCTCAAATCCTTCACTGTCCTTCATTCAGATGAAATTTTACCATTATCCCATTGAAAATATAAATTTCTTGCCGACCATTCCTTAAATATTAAATTATAGTTAATGTCGCCTAATCTCTATTCTCCGTTTCAACCATTCACTTTGTATCCAAACCCTTATGTCTTTCCAAATTCTTACATTTTCCCCTAATTTATTTAATTGCAACAGAAACCGTCACCAAAAATCTAATGGTGGAATTGAATATTGAAGGCAACTACAGTTGAAACTGTCCAAATCGATCTCCTTATATAATCCTGCTCCTTACATCACCTCTCTTTTTCAACTCCTTCTTCATAAATAAATCGACATCAAGTATTAAGTCTTGGTTGATTTTGATTCATTTTTATTCCAACTTCTAAATCGCCGTGACACTTGCTTTCTCATTCGTTGTTTAATTATCGTGCCTTTATTTCCTCTACTCGATTGTTATCTCAGATCATCCAGAACTTCTTTTGCTTAGGTATAAAATTTCCATTATCGATGTTTTGGTTTGATTACTTTGATTTTGCTGCTAATCTCCTTTGTCTATCCTTTATCAATCTATCACCTGTTACCACTGTTTTTCTTTCATTACTTTGATTCTACTAGGTACTATATCACCTTTAAGAATTTCATTTAGTTACTCCAATTACTATCGTTACGATGTTCTGATTAAATGCTTATCACGGTCAAATAATCTATCCCATTAGCTATAGTTGGTAAGAGATCGATTATTTACAGTTATGAGTTACTGATTTTTTTTTTGAGTTCATGTTTATATGATTCATTGATTTTGCATCTCTACTTTTAAGGTTTTAACATCTCTATTTACACTTGTTAGTTATTCTCACTAAGTACTGAGGTTTCGTGGTGTTTTCAAAAACAGACTATTGATTTATCCCTTTCCATAGTTATATTTAGTGCATGTTGGACAAAAAGCTTCACATCATTCTTTATTCTTTGCTTCTCCTTTTAATCTCCGTCTCTCCAAATTATCTTCAGGGACACCTCCCACTCCTATGCTTAAGCTTATGTATTTTGTTATTTTCCCCAATACTTTGTAGGGTTCTAAAACTTCTATGGATACTCCCCTAATTATTTCTCTTAGTTTGTTGGTTGCCTTTTTGGAAGAGAGCGATGTGTTATACTATGAATGGAAATCGAAAATATATAATCCAAGTACGTAAAAGGCACATGTATTAAATTTACTGTCATATTTTTGAAACTTACTAGCCTTGTATATTATAACTTCTTTCTACGCAATATTTTAGTTGGAATACGGGGAATTTTATGTCAATGAAGTTGCAGTTCATGTCTATTGAGCAAGGTAGTCAATAGCGACTAGCGCAAAATAGCACAAGGCTTACGCTATGAATTATTTTGCGCTATATGTTATAGCGCGTGCTATTTTGTTTACTTTTGTTGAAGTCGATTTGTGAGAAAAAAGAAGTTTTACTGTAGATTTGAAGCTTCAAACTAGGTAGCGTAAGCTACAACAGTAGGAGTTAGAAAATAAACGGACTTGCTACATAATTATTTTACTCCAAATGAGTCAGTTTCAGGGTTTTCTTCAATGTACATAACTAAAATAAAAAAATAAAAAAATAGCGCACAATTTTGGGCTATTCAATATTGCACTTTAACGAAGTAGCGCGCTATTTTGCGCTATAGATGACATGTGCACTATTATAGGTTAAATAGCCACATCCTATGCTATAGACAATTTTGTGCAATAGCACACGCTATGATAACTCTGATGTTGATGAAAATAATTTACATTGTCATGTTTTCCACTTAACTCAGGGGAAAAAATAACTAAAAACTCTAAAATATTTATTTACAATATACATTTTCTTAGTAGTAGAAAAATCTGTTGGAGTTTTATTATTATTAGTTCAGTTCATCTCAATCTCTGAATGATATACAAAACTAATTATACGTTTTTCAAATATAACACTCTTGATTTTGTCTCGTAACCATGTTTCTAATCAAATATTTTATTTTCTTGAATTGTTATTTTATCAAATGGTTATTTCACTAGGCTTGAGAAGTGTCAAAACCCAATAATCTATTCCCATCGGTTGCATCATTGCCTTAGCAGTATTTAATTTCAACAAGTGGCAAATACATAAATTATATATAATTTTAATAAGATTTTTATAAATTTTAATATTTGAAATTTTGTTTCTTTCCTAATCCAGGTCGATTTTTGCTTTAGAAATTCTTAAATTTTGTTTTTTTTCCAACTTCAAAATTTTAAAATATTTTAAATTTCAAAATTCTCATGTATTAACTATTTCTAGGTACAAATGTTAGTGCTAGATACTTTCTAATATTTTCCTACATTTAAATATTAAACATTTTGACCATTGAAAATATTAAACTCAATATTTTAAGTGTTCTAAAAATAATGAATTTATTTAGATTACAAAATTTAAATTTTTTATATTTTGTTGTTCAAGAAAGTTTTAATTGGATGCAACGGTTTTGTATTACAGTGAAAGATTTATAGCTTCTAACGGTTTTGGCTTAAAGAAATGTAAGAAAAATATAATTTCAAATGCTAACTCCCCTTGATATTATATTGGAATATTCGACAATAGGTGAGATTTTAAAATCCCAAAAGATTTCATCAATAAGAGAACTTCTTTATAAAAGAATATGAATGAGGTTATTTTACTTCTTTCCAAAAAACTTCTTATCACATACTTATTCTTAGTATTACTAATGTGTGTGTGTATGTATGTGTATGTGTTTGTGTGTGTCTATGCGCTGTACAATCATAGAAAACCGTATGCATCCCTGGATTAAAGTTGGGAAAGTAGTTCAATATTAATATAACTAGAGAGCAGTTCACATTGCAAACTCCTAAAGAAAATATGAACCCAGGCCTTAGGGTATTTAATCCCTTGGTTAAAGAATTAAATCAAAAAAGTATACTTGGTGACTATGATATATCAAGACAGGTAAGAGAAAGGGTATGCCCGATAAAGAATTTAGATGGTTAAAATAAGTAACTATATAAATGGTATATTCATTTTCATGAAATCAATCTGGCTTAATGATTTGTAATCAATGATATTATTTATACTTAAATTGGTCTACATTAATGTTGAAGTGTTTGAAAGGTTTGTAAGGATGATAGATCCAAACTGCAAACATTCACTATAACAAATCAAGGCCTGCACCAAAAAAGAAAATGAAGAATTGTATCTTCATTTGAATCTTCGTAAAAAATAAAATAACAAAAACATATGACAAAACAAATAAGATGCTAAGTTAAAACATACTTGAAGGAAAATACAATTCATGTTATTGTCCAAGCAAGATGGAAAAACACAAGATTGATCAAAAAGTAATAGAAAAAAACTAATATAAAGGGGAAATGGTGAAGGAAAAAGTTTATGAATTATATATTGATGCAAATAAGAATTGTAAGAAAAGGTAGAGTATGAGCGTATTTGGGTTGAGGAATTGCAAAGAGAAGAAAAACAAAGTTTGATATTGTAACAACCCGGAATTTTCAACTCCAATAATTCCGAATTTTTAAGGAAAAGAAGAAAAGATAGAAGAAGAATAGAAAGAAGAAAGAAAACACATCATCTCACATTCGCAGCGGATTAAATATAATAACAAATACTAGCATTTATACAAAGAAAAGCTGTAATTGTTACTTTACATTCAATACATCAGAGTTACAACATATACACAAATAGACTAGACAGTTATCAACCTGTCCCAGACTACTATCAATAAGCTCTCAAATACACAGTGGTAAACTCCATACGTTCCTACCATCCAGCTCGCCTCCGGAGCTCCAGAACGTCCTTACCTGGAAATCTGTAATACTCGGTCTGACCCGAGCATTACCATAAAGTAACACCCGGGTCAGGCTGGAAACCAGCGTGAGTAAACCCATATAATTTGAAATACCAAGTTATAAACTTATTTGCAATCCAGGGTAACTCGTACCTTAGTACGAGTTCTTAACTAGTTATAGTCAACACTTATTCCACAAAACAATACTAAGTACCGTTACTTAGTTTTAAATGGTCCGGTTTACTTAAATTTATCTCATTCCAGCCCATTAGATTCCATAATCACATCTATAAAGAATTAAAGATTACTAATCGAAGTGGTTCCGGATATCGTTGATATCCGATCCCGGTCTCTTCGAATTCAAATGTCACCCTTTTTTAAGCCAAGATGTTTAAATTAAACAATATAATTTAAATTCAGGATAACATATTCACATAGCAATTCTAACACAGATAGATAACTTATATTATCACAATTTATTCAAAACATCTCATATCACGGAACATCACAATCACATATCAGATATGTCAAATAATCCAAGGCATTCAATATTATTCAACCATTCATAAGCAAGATTGATCATCCATACTATTCCTAATTAATTTAAATAACCACCATTGAATTAAATTAATTACTTTAATTACTCTTAAATCTTGCTTACTTAACATTAATTAATTATAAGCCAATTGATTAATCAAATCTATAATTATCCACCTTAATTAATCTCCTTTGATTAATTGTTCTTTAATTACATTAAGTAATTAGCCTCGAATTAATTACATAAATTAATTATCATTTAACCATTCTCATTAATTTACCTTTAATAATCCTCATTAATTAATTAACCTTTAATTTAATTAATTATCCTCAAATAAATTATCTTAATTAATTAATCTCATAAATTAAATATCATTTAATTAATTATTCTTTAAACACTTGATTAATCAACTTTAAACATTAATTAAATACCTTTAATTAAGTAATTATTTTTAAGCAATTAATTACTTTTAATTACTTACATTAATTAATCTTAATTGATTAATCATCCTTAATTAATTTCAATTTAAGTAATTATACCTTAATTACTTACACTAATTTATTAACCTTAATTCATCAAAGATAAATCATTATCTTAATTTATTTCTACAACTTTTAAAACTAATCTTCACTTTGCTTTTAACTTGATTAAAATCTTATTCAAGCTTCAAACTAAAACTTGGTAACTTATTAAAATAACCCGAGCCAACTCTTGTTTTACCCGAGCCCACCTCACTTTTCCTCGAGTCTACCCCGAATCCATGCGAACATCCAACGTCTTCGAGTCAAAACGCAAATATCACGAGACCTTCCCGATAAATTCTCTTCTTCCCCAAACAATCGTTCAACCCCTAAACGAACGTGCACATGCACATGTCCCAACGCCACCGTCCTTTGACGATCGTCGCGACGATGCTCCACGACTCCACGAGCTCTCTCGAACACGAAAACCTACACAGTTTTCACAAAAACCCACCGAGACGAAATCGAGATAAAAATCTCGACCAAGCAGCATAACCAGGGCTAGAACTTCGCCTCTCCCCATCACCTCCGTTCTCGAAATCACCGGCCATCTTTACCGAAGCTGCGGCACTTCCTCCCGCTACCATTCCCCCACTTGCGATTCCCTCCGATGATCCCCAGATGACCCACGAACCCCAAACATCGACACGAAACGATACGCCACTTAAACCCTACTACCATCATTTCCAATCACCAGGGCAATGATAAAATTGCCGTACAAATTTTACCGAGATCCTCAGATGCTCCTCCACCTTCGAGCATAACCCCGACCCCAAAAAGTATTCTGATCGCCAGAATTCGACCGAAAACCCATCTCAGTTCAACCACTAATTCCTAAATCAATACTTTGCTAAAAATACTGAATTTACTTTTAAAATTCATGATTTTCAAAGACGTGATGAATGGTACAGGTGAATCAAGAAAATTTGACATTCGAACTTAACATACCTTTGAAGTTTTCTCTGTATATTTAAGATTTCCAGATAAACTCAAACTAATTCTTCTCAAAAATATTTTTTAGACTTAGATCTTGATCATACACACAAGTTTCATTTAGATCCTAAAGCCTAACAAGAATTAGAGAGGAAGAATTTGATTTTTAAAACCAGTTTTCGAAAACTATTATTAACCAGAAACAACAATTCCTGTATATCAGACATGCACACTCCTATCTACTCATATATATAGAGATGCAGATATATTTAAATCTATACAACATTATTCACAGCCAATTCCAAGTATTTATCAAACATGGATTTAATTTGTTTAGATTTCAATTCTTAGAGAAAACTGAGAAAGGGAGATAAGGATTCAAACATGGGTTTACTCTGTAAACCTGAAACTAAGAATAAATAGGGATGAATGCCCCTGTATATAAACATGCCCAGGCAAATATACACATGCACACAGATTTGTTTACATGCAAAGGATTTCAACATCATTTCAGGCATACTTACAACAACAGGTAAAACTGGGTAAATTAGAAGTTTACTCACCAGGAATTAAATAGAGAACAGAGAACAGAATTTTGTTTTCCAAGCTTGTTTGATTTTTGAACTTCTTTTGCTTTTGTTGAATTTAAATTCTTTTTGTTTGATCTTTGAGTTGTTTGCTTGATTTCTTTTTCTGATCTTCAGGTTGTATATGAAAATCTTGAGACTGCTATTGAAATTGCCTTCATCTTCTTGTTTCAGATTTGAATTTCCAGTTTTATTTTGCTTCTTTGCATTTGATTTCCAGTTTTACTTTTTCTTAGATCTATTTTGTTTTAATCGAATAATGAGAAGAAGGAATTTTAGAACTGAAAAAAATGAATACAGATCTTCTTTTTGTTTTTAATTTATTTATTTTAATTCTTAAAAAGAAAATGTGGACATTTGTCCTTCTTAAAAGTTAATTTGCTTACACATATGCCTATTCAAGCCTCCATATGTTTACAAATGTAAATCTTGTCTTTTATTAATTTATTTAAGCTATACCTATGTATTTATAAAATATTTACATGTATATAAAATGTATTTATCTTTTTATAATTAAGCTTTTACATTTCTATATAAATATACAAATGTGAAAACTATTATTTATAATAGCTTATGCTTTGATCAAATAAATATAACATATTTTTATATGCTAGAGAAATTGAGTTTAACTTTATATATATATTTTTACAAATCAATTTTGACTTATGTTTGAATTTTTAAAGATAAAAGATTATTAAAACAAATGAACTTCTTTAATTTAAACCTTAACCAGAATAAAACTTAAAATATATGTTTATAATAAATAAGAAATTATTCTTATTATTTAAATCTCAAATATCATTTTCAAAAGTATTAAGTCAAATTAAAAATTTCTAAATTACAACATATATATATATATATATTAAAGTTTGAAAATACTTTATTAAATTCAAATCCAATATTCTTTCCATTCCAATATATACAAATATATATATTCTAAATGGAAAATATTTTTATATTTAATTTTGACAATTACTATATTGAATTTCATAACATAACTCTAAATCACAATATATATATACATATATATTATAATTTGAAAACATATCCTTTTATTAAATTTAAAAGATTCCCTATTCATAATATATATATACCAATATATATATATACATTATAAATATATAACATTTATATAAGTTTTAGAAAGATAAATCTCCCCCAATTTTAAATTGTTAGAAAAGATATTAATAAATATTGCCAAAATTTTTGGGATATCACATTCCTCCCCCCTTAAAATCTTTTCGTCCCCGAAAAGGAACGAAGCCAGAATAATTAAAATGCTTAAATTCAGATAAATTTTTTTTCTTGATCATTTTTAAAACACTTTTAAAATCTATGTAATATTATCAAAATAGTTTTATAAAAATATCATTCTATAACTCGATGTTTCAATAAGTCCGTCCTTGTTCTCACAGAAATTCGGTCATACGTTGATCAGGCGTAAGACTGAAAAATCTATGAGTACTTAGTAGACCCGATTTCACACCCAGTGAAAATACTAGAAAATATTTTGATGAAAATATAGAAAACACTTTTGGTGAGAATGCTTTGGAAATCATCACTTCTCCATGGTCGCAGTTAACCCGATGGTTACGTTGTCGTCCCGGCAAAATCCACAGATAACTGTAGGTCTCCACGCTCCTCGATTACGCCATGGAACCCGCTACAGATCGCAGTTATACCCGGGCTTTACGCTGCTATCACAGCACAAACCTATATAACTGTAGGCATCAGCGCCACCGAATTTCGCTGCCAAAAGAATGAAACTCCTCCACTCGACCATAGACTGCAGTCTACCGATGTTGCGCTGCCATCCCGGCAAAATCAAGTGTAGACTGTTGGCACTCATCCTCCACACGATTTTCGCTATGGTCCCCACAGTAGATCGCAGCGACATCGAATTACACTGTCGTCACAGCATAACCCAAATGCCCCTGTAGGCAACAGCGCTATCGACTTTCGCTACCAAATAATCCTCAGGAACTAGTTTGTCCGGACTCCTCACAGGATCAACTTTAGAATCCCCCCTTGGGGTTCAAGGCAGTACCACCCAGTGGCACTCCTGAGAAGTTCATTTCAAGGAAGCGCCTTTTTACCCAGAGCCAATCTCAAAATACTTTATACTATATACTTATAGTATCTTCAAATCATATCCTTAATGATTTATATCAAAATCATCTTTACACAAAATCGATTACCAAAATCGATAATTCTCAAACTAGGCTTTCCAAATCCAAAATTGATTTTTCCAAAAATCAAAAGCCTTTTCCAAATTCATAGCTTCCCAAAACCTTTTCCAAAATCATTCTCATAAGATTCTTTATATATATATATATATAGATATATATGATTTTTAAAAATCTTTGGATCACTTCAACTTGTATAAAACCTCTTTTATACTTCAAATATTTCAAAACCCTTTTCTTCTAGCAATAGATTCAACAAGGGATGATTTACCTTATATAACAAAGATATAAAACTTTGTTTTATTCCAAATCAAATATTCAAATTTAATTTTTCTATAAAGTTATTTACCATTTACTTATTTTCATAAAGTAAATTTCAACCAAAGAAATATCCAATTCCATTATATTTTACAAATATACTTTTCATTTCAAAACCATTTCAAATTCCTTATTCAAAATTTCCAATATCAATTTTATTCAAACTCGTACGATGTACACATATCATCCATACGCAATATCAATCTGATCACTCAATCGATCACACAATTTCACTTCCGAACTAGTATCGTCCACCCGACTTCCTAGTGCGGACTCAGATCTGGTTTCTTGATCAGAAACCGTCATTCTCCTTGCATAGTCGTAGCTATGATAGAGAATATCCAGAACCAATCAAAAATCCATATCCAGGTTCGCCGTCGAAAATCGAGCGAAAAATCCCAACTCGGATCGATAATACTATCTCGAAATTCTGTGTTCGAATCTGGATTAAATCACTATGCGAATAGAATAATATATGTACATCCTACGTAGTTATCTTTATTGGTTATTAGCCAAATCAATTCTCTTTTCTATTCATATCTCCTTTAATTCCATTCACTTATTCTCAATTGCTTCCATTTCCAATTGATTTATTACTTTAATTACAAACAGTTTGAACTCTGACCTATTTAAATTTAAAAATAGCTTGAAAAAGTTTAAAATAGATAAGTAGTTGAAAAATAGTTATTAGTTCGTAAAATAGCGGTAAAATAGTTAGATAATTGCAAAATAGTTTTTTTAAAAAAAAAATAGTGATTAGATATAAGTACTTGAAAAATAGTAATTAGTTTATAAGACAGTTTCAAAATAGTTAAATAGTTCCAAAATAATTGTAAAAGAAGTATAAGATAGTTTGGGGTTTTAAGAAGAAAGATTGTATAGTAAATAGTTTGGAAAAATATATTTGTATTAAAACAGTTTATAAAAATAATCCAGAGCCAAATTGTTTAATTTCCCAATCTCCATTTTCAAATAATTTCCCATCAATTCAATTTAAATTTCCACTTCCATTTAAATTGACTCAATACTTCAATTTCTATTGAAGTTGATTTAATCCCAATTCAAGTTGAATTAACCTTAATTCCTTTCCAAATTTCAAATCAAATTCCATTTGATTTTAAACATATTCACTTTATTTACAATTTCAAATTATTCAAACTAATTTCAAATTGAATCCACTTCAATTTCAAATCATTTCAATTTCTAATTTACCATTTAAACTTATGCATATCTATCTTCAATCACAATTCTAAATTAATTCAAATCAAATTCAATTTGAACTTATTTCATTCAAATCTCAATTCAAAACTATCTCGAATTATATAAATTCGAGTTAAAATTTTTAAATATTGATTTAATTCCTTAAATCATAATTCCTATACTTTTAAATAAATTAAATCTTTAAACCTTTTAATTCTGAATTCAAATTTCAAAATTCCATTTTAAATTATCTTTACTTAACTTATTACAAAGTTCTAATAAGAATTCAAAACAATTAAATTTTTAGATTCTAATATATTATCCATTTCAAAAGAAGGTGATTTTTATATCATACTGCCACAAAATATTTCATACATTGATAGACTGCACACTAGCAGTTCAACATTACATACATTTATCACAATAAAAAGTCTTACAAAGTAAATTTAGGTGTCTTCATCATCACCTAAGTTTAGAGTCCTAGCATTTTTATCAGAATCCTTCCTATGGACTTCCTTCCAAAGGGCAAAGCCCAAACATGCATTTTTCAGTAGGATGTCCCCACTTATAGCATTTTCCACAAAAAGTTTCTTCCCTCTCATCAATCCGGATGACCTCTATGTTTCCTACTGGATGTTCCACAACTTTAATCTTCTTCTTCTGTCTGTTGGGGCAATTCCTTGCGATATGTCCCAGCCCTTTACAATGATAGCAAATGGTTGATTCGTTGACCGGTTCCATTGGTTTCCGCTTCACCTTCCTTACTTCGGGACAATGGTTAAGGAAATGTCCCTTCTTATGACACTTAAAGCATAATATCTCAGCGCAGAAACGTTGGAATTTACCCTTTAATTCCTTTCTAGTTTTACTGCACTTAGCTGCGTAATGACCCTTATTGAAGCATCTATAGCAGGTGACATTATCATAAGGTCCTGGTCCATTTCTTTCCTTAATCCGATCTTCATATTCCTGAATTGCTATTTCCCGTTCCTTACGTGCAGCTGCTCTTCGTTCCTTACGCCTCGCCTTCTATTCTTCACTCTTAGCCATTTTTCTCGAAGACTGGATTCTAGAGGGACTTCCTAACCTATAAATTAGACTTAATTAGAAAAATTCAACTCTTATATATTAATTTACTTACTTAGTTATACCTTAAGTTTAAACTACCACTTAATTCCAAAAAAAGTTTTTAAACAACTTCTTATTTTAAAATAAGATTACTTTCAAAAATATAATGAATAATACTCTTTATTACTTCTATTAACATTTGAAACAATTTCAAAACTTTTCAATTTAGATTCTTTCTAATTTACAAGTTATTCACATCTAATGGTTACTTCCTTAAAACATTTATGTGTTTATTGGAAAACAATCATCCTATTTACTCAATAACCATTCTATTTCTGGTTCGAAACCATTTTAATTCATCTTATTTGTATAGTTCATATTATCCCGTTTCTATTTGGTTGTATTACTTTATTTTATTCCAATGATTCAACAACCAATTTCCTTAATATATTTAATAATTAGAAAAATTATTATTTCTATATATATATATATATCAAAAGATAACTTATATAAATATCATTAAATTTTAAAACCATTTTAAAATCTTTATATAAGAAAATAAAAAATATGCTCTCATATATATATACACTCAACTCGTACTAGGGTACCATTGACCCTATCCTTAACAAGTACACCCACCAGAGCCAAGGTTCTCACTTAACCTTGCTCTGATACCAAATGTAACAACCCGGAATTTTCAACTCCGATAATTCCGAATTTTTAAGGAAAAGAAGAAAAGATAGAAGAAGAATAGAAAGAAGAAAGAAAACACATCATCTCACATTCGCAGCGGATTAAATATAATAACAAATAATAGCATTTATACAAAGAAAAGCTGTAATTGTTACTTTACATTCAATACATCAGAGTTACAACATATACACAAATAGACTAGACAGTTATCAACCTGTCCCAGACTACTATCAATAAGCTCTCAAATACACAGTGGTAAACTCCATACGTTCCTGCCATCTAGCTCGCCTCCTGAGCTCCAGAACGTCCTTACCTGGAAATCTGTAATACTCGGTCTGACCCGAGCATTACCACAAAGTAACACCCGGGTCAGGCTGGAAACCAGCGTGAGTAAACCCATATAATTTGAAATACCAAGTTATAAACTTATTTGCAATCCAGGGTAACTCGTACCTTAGTACGAGTTCTTAACTAGTTATAGTCAACACTTATTCCACAAAACAATACTAAGTACCGTTACTTAGTTTTAAATGGTCCGGTTTATTTAAATTTATCTCATTCCAGCCCATTAGATTCCATAATCACATCTATAAAGAATTAAAGATTACTAATCGAAGTGGTTCCGGATATCGTTGATATCCGATCCCGGTCTCTTCGAATTCAAATGTCACCCTTTTTTAAGCCAAGATGTTTAAATTAAACAATTTAATTTAAATTCAGGATAACATATTCACATAGCAATTCTAACACAGATAGATAACTTATATTATCACAATTTATTCAAAACATCTCATATCACGGAACATCACAATCACATATCAGATATGTCAAATAATCCAAGGCATTCAATATTATTCAACCATTCATAAGCAAGATTGATCATCCATACTATTCCTAATTAATTTAAATAACCACCATTGAATTAAATTAATTACTTTAATTACTCTTAAATCTTGCTTACTTAACATTAATTAATTATAAGCCAATTGATTAATCAAATCTATAATTATCCACCTTAATTAATCTCCTTTGATTAATTGTTCTTTAATTACATTAAGTAATTAGCCTTGAATTAATTACATAAATTAATTATCATTTAACCATTCTCATTAATTTACCTTTAATAATCCTCATTAATTAATTAACCTTTAATTTAATTAATTATCCTCAAATAAATTATCTTAATTAATTAATCTCATAAATTAAATATCATTTAATTAATTATTCTTTAAAGACTTGATTAATCAACTTTAAACATTAATTAATTACCTTTAATTAAGTAATTATTTTTAAGCAATTATTTACTTTTAATTACTTACATTAATTAATCTTAATTGATTAATCATCCTTAATTAATTTCAATTTAAGTAATTATACCTTAATTACTTACACTAATTTATTAACCTTAATTCATCAAAGATAAATCATTATCTTAATTTATTTCTACAACTTTTAAAACTAATCTTCACTTTGCTTTTAACTTGATTAAAATCTTATTCAAGCTTCAAACTAAAACTTGGTAACTTATTAAAATAACCCGAGCCAACTCTTGTTTTACCCGAGCCCACCTCACTTTTCCTCGAGTCTACCCCGAATCCATGCGAACATCCAACGTCTTCGAGTCAAAACGCAAATTAATTAACCTACACAGTTTTCACAAAAACCCACCGAGACGAAATCGAGATAAAAATCTCGACCAAGCAGCATAACCAGGGCCAGAACTTCGCCTCTCCCCATCACCTCCGTTCTCGAAATCACCGGCCATCTTTACCGAAGCTGCGGCACTTCCTCCCACTACCATTCCCCCACTCGTGATTCCCTCCGATGATCCCCAGATGACCCACGAACCCCAAACATCGACACGAAACGATACGCCACTTAAACCCTACTACCATCATTTCCAATCACCAGGGCAATGATAAAATTGCCGTACTAATTTTACCGAGATCCTCAGATGCTCCTCCACCTTCGAGCATAACCCCGACCCCAAAAAGTATTCTGATCGCCAGAATTCGACCGAAAACCCATCTCAGTTCAACCACTAATTCCTAAATCAATACTTTGCTAAAAATACTGAATTTACTTTTAAAATTCGTGATTTTCAAAGACGTGATGAATGGTACAGGTGAATCAAGAAAATTTGACATTCGAACTTAACATACCTTTGAAGTTTTCTCTGTATATATTTAAGATTTCCAGATAAACTCAAACTAATTCTTCTCAAAAATATTTTTTAGACTTAGATCTTGATCATACACACAAGTTTCATTTAGATCCTAAAGCCTAACAAGAATTAGAGAGGAAGAATTTGATTTTTAAAACCAGTTTTTGAAAACTATTATTAACCAGAAACAACAATTCCTGTATATCAGACATGCACACTCCTATCTACTCATATATATAGAGATGCAGATATATTTAAATCTATACAACATTATTCACAGCCAATTCCAAGTATTTATCAAACATGGATTTAATTTGTTTAGATTTCAATTCTTAGAGAAAACTGAGAAAGGGAGATAAGGATTCAAACATGGGTTTACTCTGTAAACCTGAAACTAAGAATAAACAGGGATGAATGCCCCTGTATATAAACATGCCCAGGCAAATATACACATGCACACAGATTTGTTTACATGCAAAGGATTTCAACATCATTTCAGGCATACTTACAACAACAGGTAAAACTGGGTAAATTAGAAGTTTACTCACCAGGAATTAAATAGAGAACAGAGAACAGAATTTTGTTTTCCAGGCTTGTTTGATTTTTGAACTTCTTTTGCTTTTGTTGAATTTAAATTCTTGCTGTTTGATCTTTGAGTTGTTTGCTTGATTTCTTTTTCTGATCTTCAGGTTGTATATGAAAATCTTGAGACTGCTATTGAAATTGCCTTCATCTTCTTGTTTCAGATTTGAATTTCCAGTTTTATTTTGCTTCTTTGCATTTGATTTCCAGTTTTACTTTTTCTTAGATCTATTTTGTTTTAATCGAATAATGAGAAGAAGGAATTTTAGAACTGAAAAAAATGAATACAGATCTTCTTTTTGTTTTTAATTTATTTATTTTAATTCTTAAAAAGAAAATGTGGACATTTGTCCTTCTTAAAAGTTAATTTGCTTACACATATGCCTATTCAAGCCTCCATATGTTTACAAGTGTAAATCTTGTCTTTTATTAATTTATTTAAGCTATACCTATGTATTTATAAAATATTTACATGTATATAAAATGTATTTATCTTTTTATAATTAAGCTTTTACATTTCTATATAAATATACAAATGTGAAAACTATTATTTATAATAGCTTATGCTTTGATCAAATAAATATAACATATTTTTATATGCTAGAGAAATTGAGTTTAACTTTATATATATATTTTTACAAATCAATTTTGACTTATGTTTGAATTTTTAAAGATAAAAGATTATTAAAACAAATGAACTTCTTTAATTTAAACCTTAACCAGAATAAAACTTAAAATATATGTTTATAATAAATAAGAAATTATTCTTATTATTTAAATCTCAAATATCATTTTCAAAAGTATTAAGTCAAATTAAAAATTTCCAAATTACAACTTATATATATATATATATATTAAAGTTTGAAAATACTTTATTAAATTCAAATCCAATATTCTTTCCATTCCAACATATACAAATATATATATTCTAAATGGAAAATATTTTTATATTTAATTTTGACAATTACTATATTGAATTTCATAACATAACTCTAAATCACAATATATATACATATATATTATAATTTGAAAACATATCCTTTTATTAAATTTAAAAGATTCCCTATTCATAATATATATATACCAATATATATATATATACATTATAAATATATAACATTTATAGAAGTTTTAGAAAGATAAATCTCCCCCAATTTTAAATTGTTAGAAAAGATATTAATAAATATTGCCAAAATTTTTGGGATATCACAGATATGGTTGCCCCGTTTAATTAAAGTTGGTAGAAGTTTGTGTTACTAGGATAAGAAATACTAGGAAAGTTAAAGTTGTTTAGTTTATTTATTCTGTCTACCGTATGTAACCATTAAACAAAGTTGTAACACTAGGATAAGATATGAAGATATATAATATTATCCTTGCAGAGGTATGTTTGCATTGAATTTCTTTGTGACTTTTATTTTTTACGAGTTATAAAATCTAAGAAGAATTTATTAGATGCTTGGGGAAAATTTGTTCCGAATTACGGTTAAAAGAAAATTATAGATCAGTGAATATAATTTTCCCTAAAAATCTACCACATTGTGAAATTTCAATAATTATAATACAATGTCAAAAAGAAATTTGTGTTTGTACAATAATGTCCTCGATTATTTTTCTTCCAAAATGGTAAATTTTGGATTTCGTATGTGTTCCTTTTTTGCTACAATGAATACTTATTAATTGACAAAGGGAAATTAAGATGTAGTTCACATTTACACAAGCTTGACATTTAATATATCTTCAAAACTATCTATGCTCTAATAGTACACGCATAAATAAAATTATAATGGTTTCAGAAGTACTACTTCTTGAAAAGCTAACTCCGATTTAACATAATTGGTACATTTTATGTACGAAGTATAAATATAGGTTTACATTTCATTCTTGGAAAGTTGTTTTATATTTTACTCACGAAATATCATCGTTGTGTTTTAATTATTGTGTTGTTCAATAATGAACATATGTAAAATAGTACGTATAATATTACTCTGTAGTACCATACTAATAACATAAGATTAATAAAATTAATTTTGTACTTTCCATGCTTAATAATTAAACTTTGTTTTCTATTAATTTTTATAGATCGATTTATGTAGAGATATATGTAAAATAAAGTGAGATTATAGTTGTTCTCTCCTTTTCTAGAAGTCAACCAGACTCTATCTTTTCATTTAATTTAATTTTTTTGAGACCCTGGATGGAAACAAATTCCCAGCCTATAAATACCCATTATACCAATAGAGTTTAGATCACATTACACTTCAAGATATTACATCAAATTACATCCAAAATATCTATTCTAGACATCCAAAACCCAGCCAAAATATTACATATCATAAAGCACATACTCAGCCATACAACTTCTTATACCATACAAAATGACTACCATAGGACTTACAAACCATAAAATAGACACCCAACATTTATACAAGGCAGACTTGAGAAACAAAAGAACAGACCAGTAAATAAAACATCTCCATCACCCCTCTTCCTTTTAGCTACTCTTTTGTCAATAGAATCCATGCTCTCTCTAACCCTTCTTTGCAGCTCCAGGAGTATAATTTCCATTCATGCCCATTAGGATATGCTCCGCCTAACCAATTAGAAATAGATTTTCTAAATAAAGCACTAAAAGTGCTAGCTTTTTGCTTAAAACATCTATTGTTTCTTTCACTCCATATTACCTAAGCAACACCTGTGTTAACCGGATCTACTAGATTTCTATTAACCATGCAGGTAAGAAATTTCCTATCTTCTTCCCAATACCAAAATTGATCAAAGAAATGGGGTATAGGGTTGATTTGAAGACCTTGCAAACAACTAATCTACAACATATATGAATAAGGACATTAAAAGTATAAGTGATAAGTATCTTCCTCTTTACAAGTAAATAACATAAGGCTCCATCTTTAGTCCTTTATGGATTAAAAGAGTTTTAGTATTTAATCTATTATTAATTGCCAGCCATATATCCATCTTCACTTTCGATGGTACATGAATCTTCCAAAGAGCTTTGTAATATTTCACATTAATGCCCCCAAAGTTCATTAATATGTATACATAATTTACCCTGCATTTACCATCTTTACTTAGCCCATTCTACATTACCCACCCTTTATTTAATGTCTACATTGTCAACTAGACTAATTAACTTGTAAATTTAAAGTAGAACTTCTCCCATGAGCATTCTACCAAATGTAAGGTTCCACTTTAAATCATCTATGTCACTTTGATAAACTTCATTCACTCTAGAATTTTGATAGAATGAAATATTATATAATCTTTGAAAATAGTTTTTCAAAAGTATATTTGTAATCCAAACATTATGCCAGAATAAGATTCTTTCACCATTTCCAATACTTAATCTCATACCTACATTAAAAACATGCTCCAACTTAATGATAACTTTCCAGTACTTAGAGAACTGAATTGAATTTGAGATGCCAACGGTAAATTTTCCATCATAGTATTTATTCTTCATCCATCTTCTCCACAAAGAATTATTGCTAACTGAAATCCTCTAAAGTCATTTACATAGAAGAGCACAATTTAAATCTTGCAAAGAAATCACTCCTAAACCCCTTTGCACCTTAGATTTACAAACATTTTCCCATGACATCAGATTTTTTTCATAGGGCTTCCTTCTCTATTTCCTTTCCACACAAAAATACTTCCTTATCACATCAATTTTCCTAATCACCCATTTAGGAAATCTATAAAGTGACATTCAATACATTGGTAGTGTTATGATACCGAATTCATCAAAACCAATCTCCTAGCTCTAGAAAGGGTATGACTCTTCCTTCTTGCTAGGCTTGATCCAATCTTATCTACCAAAGGCAGCCATTCACCATGTGTTAATGCATTCAGTCTAATTATCATTCCCAAGTACAGCAAAGGACAAACTTTACAATTCAGTGTTAAAGCAACTTCATCTAAATTATTATCCTAGACCACTCACTGCCATGACCAAACTCTTATTAAAATTAATTTTTAACCTCGACATATTCTCAAAACCATTAAGAATTAGATTGAGAGCTATAATGTATTGAAGTGAAGGAGAGCTGAATATTATAATATCGTCTACATACTGAAGAGATGAAATAGCACCACATATTACAGAATTTCCTATAGATTCAACCACCTCTCTTCTTATAGCCACTCTGATCAATCTAGCAAAAATATCCACAGCTATATTAAAAAGTAGGTGAAAGAGGGTCTCTTTGCCTTAGCCCTCTTCTTGAAGTAATTTTCCCACCCCTCCTGAGCATTCATTAGGACAGTAGACACTCCACTACTTAACATCCCTTTTATCAAACCGCATCATTTACACTCAAAACCCTGTCCTGTAAGACTTCTAATAAAAATAATCCCAATTCAAAGAATCAAAAGATTTCGAGAAATCCAACTTTTGAATTATTGATGAAAAAATCTCTTTCACATAGTGATTTACTACCTCTTGTACTACAATCACATTTTGTATTATATTTCTGTTTTTAATAAAAGCTGGCTGGCTATTAAGAATTAATGATTCCATCAGCCTTCAGAGTTTGTTTGCTAACACTTTGGAAATGATTTTAAAAATGCAATTTAATAAACTAATAGATATGAAATCTTTGACATCAACTGCACCTTCTTTTTTAGCCAACATCAAAATAAAAGCATAATTCGTACATTTAAAATCTAACCTTCCTTCATGCAGATCATTGAATAATGCTATAATATTATTTAAATTGGTCAAAGAAAATGTCCAGATAGTGAAAATAAATGAATCCTTTATAGTCCAATCTTTAGTTGATTCTTCATTACTTGACTCATAGACATTCAATCAACCTAGTACATGACTGGCCTATAGTTGAAATTAAAGTATGCGATTGTTAATGCTCTAGTAAGTAAATTTTAACTAGCCCTCCATAAAACACATAAGCATCCATATTGATTGTTGTAATATATTCGGAGTAAAACTTTTGATGTGACTGCAAGATTCCTAAAACTCAATTTTGTCTATAGTTAAAAGAGGACTAATTTTAATTTTAAGCCTTAGAAAAAAAAACTTATTTCAAGTTTAGGACTCGTTTAAAACTTAGTACAAAAATATGCCACTTTTCCATATTTCAGCGTTTTTTACATGTGTTTTTCATAACTGAGCATATATAACTATTATTTTACAAATATAGTTATGCACTTCGAATTTACATGGGTATAAATTAAAATTATGTACAGGCTCATTTATGG
Organism: Allium fistulosum; assembly: GCA_030737815.1. Lineage (NCBI taxonomy): Eukaryota > Viridiplantae > Streptophyta > Magnoliopsida > Asparagales > Amaryllidaceae > Allium > Allium fistulosum. The sequence continues at coordinate 862,617,630 of CM060907.1, forward strand.
AATGCGCTTGTACAAAAATGCTGAATTCAAAAAAGAGACATGTTTTCATAATAAGTTACAAACGAGATCTAATCATGAAATACGTTTTTTCTGAAGGCCTATAAAAGAAAATCTATCCTTAAAAAAATTCTTATAGTACATGACAAGATGTTAACATCATTGTCATAGATTATTTTGTCAAGAAATTTTAACTCCAAGAACAAACTATGGAATTTCTTTTTTTTTCTGTCTTTTAGCTTACTTATATTTTTAGCACATTTTCTAAAATATTCCATTATCGGAAATTTTCAAAAATGTTGCCTCCAGCAATAAATAAGTTGTAAGTTATAACCGATCGATCCAAAGTCCAGTAACTGATTGAAATATTTTGGAGATCCGTACTTGACACTTGTGAAAGGACTGGAAAAGGTTCAAAACCAAGTGATAAGCTAAGCTCATTTGTAAGGCATGCTCTTGGCAAGTTAAATCTTTAACAAAATCACTCTAATATCACTGTAGCGTAGGAGTATGTGTTCTAACTCGAATGAAAATTCTTCCAATGAGAGTCTACTCTCGAAAACGTTAAAAATCTAAGCAGGAACAAGTCATGGATTATGCGATCTTTGCTAAGAGTGCAACAAATCGCAGTAATCAAATCACTCAAAAATTTGCACACTTTTAGGAAAGCCATTGCCATTTAAAATCCATCAAGCCCATGCCATCCAAACTTTGGTCCTAAATAACTCAACTCAACTCTTTAAATACTTCAATTGATCTCAGTGCATACAAGATGAGAGATATCACTTTGGCATTAAGATCTTTGTACCATTCAAAGTTAAATTCTTCGCTTCTCAATATCTCTCTTCATTAGGTACTTTATATCCTTGTGTTACAACTTCCTATCCATATATTTCAATATACCATGCATATGGATGTTACTCTAGTTAAAAGACTTAATGATATAATGTTATGTTTACGGTTGATATATGCATGTGAATTATGTATCTGGGTTGTTACTTTGTGACTGTGTTGATTTTAAGAGTATAAGTGTGACGACCCGGAATTTTTGTATATTTGAAATGTGAATATTTAATTTATTTTAAATATCCGAAGGTTAAATTTTAACTTTAATTTCAAATATACAATATTTATTTGGATAATTAATTATTAAATTTAATTATCGGGATTGGGTAAAATATTGAATCTTGATTTTAAGCCTGTTAAAAATAGTTCAAAGGTTCAGAAAATTTATATTATTAATACTGAAGATGATAGAACTTTTAAAATGGAATTTTAAAGAGTATTGTTCAGTTTTAAAAATATATCGTTGAATTGAATTTAAAAATAGCCATTCGAGGCACAGTCTCGGAATTCGACGAAACCAGTTCCATTAGATCCGTAATATTGTATTATTATCAGATTTTAAATTTTGGAGCGTTTGGAGTTGTTATGTAAGCATACGGTATATAAACGTGTTAAAATTTATATAGGAAATCCAATATAATAACTGGTTCAAAAAGCTATCTTCTCCATACGACCGAGTTAGGACTCGAAACCTTTTCCTGTGCGTTCGGAATAGGGGCATAATATTATAAACGCCTGGCGGCACGCCTCGATAGGAGATCGAGATTGTGAGTTGCATAATTGTGACAATTTAAAATTTAAATTTAAAAATTATATATATATATATTTAATATAATACTGTTTTCACAAGGCAAATTACACATCTCTTCTCTTGTTAATTCAACACTTGGCAAATTTAAGACACGCGTTAGGCAAATAAAAAAAACCGAAATGTTTCTCGTTCAAAAATAATGGCCAAGCAAATCTAAGTGAACAAATCACGTTTTCTTCTCAAATTCAAATTAAACAAAAGTATCGGCCAAACCAAATCATCTCGCATAATTCAGCCTGTCGCTCCCTCTTCGTTCGAGATTTAGTTTGATGTGTACGGACCGAGGCGATTTAGGGTTCGCGAATGGCTCGTCTTGGTGGCGGCAGCGTGCGAGACAGGATGGCGATAAAGATGGGTTGTGGTCGATGATCTATGGGGTGATCGGAATAGGGGTGCGATAGCGATCTCGATTTCGCGACCTTCAAGGAGATTCGAACTCGATCGGGGCGTGCTCTCGCGTGGAAGTAAGGCTCTGTTCGTGATCGAAGTGGAGAAGGTGTTGCTGAGAGTCGCGATGGTGATTGGAGTTCGGCAGCCTGTCGATGGAGGTGGAGTACTCGGCGATAACAGAGGAGGACAGGGTCTGGCGTTGGTAGCAGTATGGTATGGAAATGTTATTTATTTAATTTAATTTATTAATTTTATATATATGAAAATATACGCAGAGGAAGGTAGGATTTTTAGAGTAAATGACTATAAATTTATCTTGTTTTATAAAATAAAATTTGGGGTTGTTTGATTTAAATTTTAGTTAGGACATTTGTTTTTTTTCGATCCATAGGATGATAATAAAACTGATTATTTAATTCTAGATTTTACTGTAATAAGATAAATTATTTTTATATACAATTTGGATGGGAAATTATAAGTTTAAAACAAAATTTTCTAGTCACTTAATTAATAAATGATAATAAAATTATTTGGTTATTGTAATTACTAAGAAAATTTATTAATTGGATTTAGTTAAAATCAAATTATTAGTTTAAAACCGAATGTTTAGTTTAAAATAAATTGTTGGCCAATTTAATTTATTGAATAGTAAATCATTGTAAAATATCTCGAATATTGATAAGAATTATTAATATTTATACAAGGTCGAAAACATTGAGAAAACCAAGGCAACATGGAAGTGGATTGCAAATAAAAGCAAAGGTGAGTTAATCTCACTCAGTTAAATTATAATTTAATTTAATTGGTTAAATTTGAATGTCTGGTTGAATGATTGATTTGGTTGATATGATATATATATAGTAGTATATACCAATATATATATATATATTGGCATATGTATATATTGGAGTTGATATTCCCGCATTTATATAGCGGATGAGACCCTATGCGCCGCATAATAGCGGATGATATTTTATAAAACCCATATACCGCGATATTCCACCTCGAAGTGGAATTGGTATTGTGCTAACGTCTGTGGATGCAGGGAAACAGGTTGGAGGGATCCAACTAGATTCCTCAAAATATTTAATTTTGTTTAAATATTCTGTGATATGATTGTTGATATCCTATGATGAATTATATGGATAATTGGATGTTATAGGTTGGTTGGACCAATTTGGTTATGCTGAGTTATCAAAATCTCTAGAATGGAATTTTTGAAAGAAATAAAAGAATAAAATTTAAAGTAAAATAATTCAAGTAAATTGGAATAAGGGAATTTTGAATTAACAAGAGAAATATTTAGTTGTAAAGCTTAAGTGATATTATCTGAAAGAATAAAGAATTTATTTTTAAATGTAAGGATTTAGTTTAATTAAGGGATAAGGAAGGAATTTTGGAAGTTTAAAATTGGTATTTTCAGTTAAAAGGTTTTTAACTCATAATAAGGAAATAAATCTAAAAGTTAAAGTATTTTGGAATAAATGAAGTAAGCAAGAAATTTATTTCAAAGTAAAGTAAATTGGAAATCAATTTGGAATTTGATTTAAGTGTTAAAACGGGATTTTAAAGGAGAAATGAGATTTTGGAGATATAAACTGGGTTTATCAAGTAAAATAAAATATCAGTGGATATTTGAAAATATAAATTCAAAGTGGGAATTTATAAAAGGATATGGTTTGGTTTAAAAATAAATGTTGTTTTATTTTTAAAAGATGGGAGTGAAAAGGGTATTTCTCTGGATAGTCAAGTACGTTTTCAAAGCAATTTTTAATATAAGTTAAAAGTTCTAATTGTGTTTTTAAAAGCATATTTTAGAAAATTGATTATTTCTAAATGTTAATTTCCTAAGTAAGTATGTGTTGGAAAATCTATTCTTTTTAAATGTTTAAACTTTAAAGTAAGTATTTTTCAAATCTATTATTGTAGTAATTATATAAAAATGATTTGGTATTATGTTTTAAAAAGAGAAAGTTAGATTATATTTATAAAGTGGTTTTATTTTAAATATTCTTAAAAAAATATATATTTCGATAAAGTATTAAAGTAGTTTTAAAATTTCAATGTTATAAAGTATATTTAAAATAAAGTGTTTTTAAATTATTTTAAAATCTAAAAGTGTTTTGTACTTGGTAATTCAGTGGAAATAATTATTTGGGAAATGTATTCCGTAAGCGGAAACTGTTTTGAAATTGTTTTCAAATGAGCTTTGAAAATTTGGAAATATATCTTGCAAAGATATTTGAAATAAATAAATAATTTGGGATAATTATTTATTGTGTGATGGTTGCTTATGGATGTTAATTGATAGTTAAATAACCGACTATCAATATTGGCCAAATGCGTTGATCGTTTCAAAGAGACCGGGATCGGGTTTCCGTATACCGGGATTCTAGGTCTAGAGACTCGAATACCACTTCGATCCGGTTTGTACGTTTCGTGTAACGTGTTCGGAGTCGAAGATGGAGCTGTGAAGTGCAAGGGCTAGTCGCTACTAATCCTGAGGATATTTCCAAAATGGATGTAGTAGGAATAGTGCCTTCGGTTCCGTTCAAACCCGGGACGGACTTGTATGGACGAATGCTTGCGAAACATCGTCAGGTGGACGATGGGCATTCTAAGTGAAACGTTCTATAAAGGTATCGTTTAGCCTCAAGCCTCATCAACCGGGAATGACTGAAAATTAGGGGTTATGCAGCAAGGTTTCGTGGGTAGCGCCCACTGGAGAGTATGGTCATCCCTGTCTAGAGATTCCTTTTATTTCGGCTTAGTGGTGCAGTTGTTGATCCCAACCGTGGGGTGATCATATTCGGAATTGCCCATAGGTGATTCCGGTCTTGTGTTGCAGGGGAGCGGGCGTACTCCTCAGTACTGTGATCTAGGCCACGTACTGTGACAGGTGGTACCCCAGTGCCTAGTCATTCGTTGGAAATCCATTCTTCCTACGTGCCTTGTACGGTATTTGTTTGTATTACCCACTTTTGTGGCTAGTATGCTGGAATTTAATAATGTAACAATTTCAGCTATTTTAATAAGTATTTGTATATAGACACTATTATAATATCAGAGGAATTTGATAAAAAGTGTTTTAGCTATCGTAAGGTAAAAACCCGACATGTTTATTTGTGGCGTGGTCTTACGAGATGCTTTTGATTTCAAAGGATTTTGAAACTTTAATAATCAATTGAGTGTGATTTTCTCACGCTTGTATTCCAGACTGACTCGGGTATTGTTTTATATAATGCTCGGGTCAGACCGAGTATTATAGATTACAGGAAATGATGCTGTAGAGCTGGAGGGCGATACGTACTTCCGTATTTGAGTTATATATTCCGCTGTGTATTCAGATTGTGAGGACCAGTTATGATTACTGTCCAGTTGTATGATATTGATGTGATGTACTCTGATGATGTATTTGGGTGATGTATATATATAAACAGATATAGTTTGATTTGTGTAAAGATCTGTTGATATATATTATATTTTATTCCGCTGCGTATGTGAGATTCTGCTGTTGTTTTCTATTTTTCTTCTTCTTCTACCTCTTCTTCTTAACTCAAATGGTTTGATTTTCCGAGTCTGGAAAGTCGGGTCGTTACAGTGGTATCAGAGCTTAGGTTGGCGATAACCTTGGCTCTAGTGGGAATTTTGAGAGTATTAATAGATATGAGCGCGTATTTGTTAGTGAATATAAAATGGTTTTATATTGTGTTGATTGATTTATTGAGTGGCATATGAACCTTCGTCGGCACAGTCTGGACAACTGTATCGAAGGGGTTTCTAAACACTTGAATAGAACAGTTCGACACAGTATTGTTTTAAATAGGGTAAATGAAATAATTTTGCCCAAATTATTTTGTATATAAAAGAAAAAATTATTTGAAAATTATTATGGTTATATATTTGGATGCTTGGTTGTTAGAAAATGACAATAATGAGTTAGTCTCATTATTGAGTAGAAATTGAAAACTTATAACCTAAGTTGAAGAATAAATTTATATAACAAGATGGAATTTGAAATATTGACTAAATGAAATTTATAAATTGAAATAAACTTTATATACAAATGTGAATTACAAATGTGATTTATAATCAAATGAGATAAATTCATAAATAAATGAAATTTTGTAAATGTAAATTGTAAATGTGACTTATAACTTGAAATAAAATGTGATAGAATTCCAGAGTAATGTTTGGATATAAAATTGAATGGATTTTGAATTTGAAGTTTTGGGAAAGGTTTAAATTCCTTTGGATTTAAAAATAGTTTTTAAAGGTTTTGGGGAAATAATGGTGATATTATTTCATGAATATTTTGGAATTGAATTGAAATCTGTTGGGATTTAGGAATTAAAAATGTTTGAAATGTTTTAAAGAGATAAAAGCATTAAATTCTCTTTCGGTCGCTGGAAAATAATTTCGGTGATGACTGCAGCATCATCGATGTCTATTTTCGAGTTTCCAAAGAGAAATTGCTACCAAACTGTTTTAAAATTGGAAATGATTGTGAACTGGGTTGGTTTTGAAATTAAAAGGGAAAATTGTTTGGTAAAAGCAGATTGTTTTGGAAATTAGGATTTGATGTGATATACCAGATATGTATGAGTTATTTATGGATTCAAAATGGTTTTGAAATAAAACCGGGCAATTGAATTCTGGAAATTCTATTTAAAATATAAATGTGGAAATTTAAATGAATCAACAATATAAAGTATAGAATGAAGTTGATTGAAATAAGATGGGAATGAAAGTTTAATTCTGGGATTATAATTATGAGATGAAAATAACTAAATGAGTAATGTAAGTTGATAGATAAAAGAGTTAGAGAACTTGAAGGTGAATGAATTGTAAAACTTGTATAAAATATGTATCCTGGAATTAAAATTTAATTCGAGTATATGAAGGTGAATAAGATATATTTGAATTTAACTTAAGATGAGTTAAATAAAATTGAGAATTGGAATTGAATTAAATGTAAATAAGTTGAAGTCGAATTGAATTGGATATAAAGTTAATGTAAAATGCTTATAATTGTGTAAAGAAATTCATATTCTTAGGTTCTTAAGTGTAATAATTTGAAATTTGATTATAAAGATGGAAATGAACTTAAATGAATAGTCCTAGATCTTAAGCAAGTAAGTTAAAACTTATGAATAGAAATGAAATTGTAAGTCATAAATGGGAATTCATTTCTTTGAACCATTAAGAATTATGATTTGAAATTGTAATTATCAAATGGAAACGACTAAGATGAGCAATCTTAATTTTTAAATAAATCCAAACTTGAATTATAAAATAAATTGAACTTAAGATAATTAAGTGAAGTGATATTTGGAATTAAAAAGCAAGTATTTAATTTTAACCAGCGAAGGAACTAATGAGATAATAAATTAGTTAATGAAATTGGATTAACATAGTGATGGTTTAAATTGCAAATGAATCCAAATAAGTGAAAATAAATTGGAAATGACCTGGTTATTAATTAAATAATTCCAGATGAATTGAGTATGGAAATTAAAATTCATAATGATTGAGTGAATGAACCAATTATATTAAATAAATAAATGGATGGAATTTGATTAAATAAGAATCAAATGAAAGATGGAAATAAAACTTTAAAGGGTTGGTTAAATAACTTAAGTAAATATTGAATGGAAACTGAACTCAAACAGAGGAATGGTTTAAATAAGTTGAGAAATAGTTATTGAATGAATTATCTTGGATTGTTGTCGAGCTAAATAAAATTCAAATTTTTGGAAGTTGGAGACGAATTGAATTTAAAGAAAAATTGGAAATGAAGTAGTAAATTGAAGTAAGTTGGAATTCATATGAAATGGGAGTTCAATTTGAATATATACACTTCAGTGGTGAAGTAGTAAATAAATATAAGAAAAATTTATATTGAACTTAAGAATTGAAGAATGAAATTCTTAAGAAAATTGGTATTGGAAATATATTTAGTAATTTTGGAATGGAAAAATAAAATATATATACTAAGTGAATAGTTGAATGAAGACTAAAACTGAAGTTGTGAAATGGGATAGTTGTGAATAAGGGGATAACAATAAAAAAGGAATGTGAATAAAGGAGAATTGATATAACTAATAATCAATTGAAATTTATACGTAAGATGTACGTATATTATTTTATTCGCATAGCTATTTGGTCCAGATGTCGAACACAGAATTTCGAGATAGTTTTATCGATCCGAATCAGGATTTTTCACTCGATTTTCAACGGCGAACCTGGATATGGATTGTTGATTGATTCTGGAAATTCTCTATCATAGTTGGTGGCTATGCAAGGAGAATGACGGTTTCTGATCGAGAAACCAAATCTGAGTCCGCACTAGGAAGTCGGGTGGACGATACTAGTTCGGAAGTGGAATTGTGTGATCGATTGTGCGATCGAATGTGATATTGCGTACGGATGATATATGTGCATCGTACGGGCTTAAGTAAAACAAATATTGGAAATTTGTAAAGAAGTCGATAAAATGACTTTGGAATTGTGAGTGGATATTATTGCTTAATAGGATATACAGGTGTATAAAAGCAATGGATAATTGGGATTTTTGATTTTAGAAGATAAAACTTAATGGCCCGACAAAAGGTATGTATTTGAATTTCTATATGAAATTTGATTGGGTTTTGGATCAACCACTTGGCTTTTTGTTTTCTTTTTGAGATTGGGAGGCCGTAGAGCCATTTTGTAGTAGTACCGAGCTAGCCGCGCAAAGGAGACGCTGGCAAAAATTTTCGGAAATTTAGGGAGTTAGAAAAATTTTGGAAAATTTTGATAATTCAAAATTTGAATTCAAATTTAAATTTGAATGGATAAGTAGGTGGTATGGGTTGAACTTATGAATAAGTTTGGGAAGTTAAAAGATGATTAGTGTATCATTAATAAAAGATTGTTTGGGTATTGTTAAAACTGTTTGAATTTGGGGAAATAGTTAACGGGGATTGAATCATTCTTCCTAACTAGTAATTTCGAGGACGAAATTCTTTTAAGGGGGGAGGAATGTGACGACCCGGAATTTTTGTATATTTGAAATGTGAATATTTAATTTATTTTAAATATCCGAAGGTTAAATTTTAACTTTAATTTCAAATATACAGTATTTATTTGGATAATTAATTATTAAATTTAATTATCGGGATTGGGTAAAATATTGAATCTTGATTTTAAGCCTGTTAAAAATAGTTCAAAGGTTCAGAAAATTTATATTATTAATACTGAAGATGATAGAACTTTTAAAATGGAATTTTAAAGAGTTTTGTTCAGTTTTAAAAATATATCGTTGAATTGAATTTAAAAATAGTCGTTCGAGGCACAGTCTCGGAATTCGACGAAACCAGTTCCATTGGATCCGTAATATTGTATTATTATCGGATTTTAAATTTTGGAGCGTTTGGAGTTGTTATGTAAGCATACGGTATATAAACGTGTTAAAATTTATATAGGAAATCCAATATAATAACTGGTTCAAAAAGCTATCTTCTCCATATGATCGAGTTAGGACTCGAAACCTTTTCCTGTGCGTTCGGAATAGGGGCATAACATTATAAACGCCTGGCGGCACGCCTCGATAGGAGATCGAGATTGTGAGTTGCATAATTATGACAATTTAAAATTTAAATTTAAAAATTATATATATATATATATTTAATATAATACTGTTTTCACAAGGCAAATTACACATCTCTTCTCTTGTTAATTCAACACTTGGCAAATTTAAGACACGCGTTAGGCAAATAAAGAAACCGAAATGTTTCTCGTTCAAAAATAATGGCCAAGCAAATCTAAGTGAACAAATCACGTTTTCTTCTCAAATTCAAATTAAACAAAAGTATCGGCCAAACCAAATCATCTCGCATAATTCAGCCTGTCGCTCCCTCTTCGTTCGAGATTTAGTTTGATGTGTACGAACCGAGGCGATTTAGAGTTTGCGAATGGCTCGTCTTGGTGGCGGCAGCGCGCGAGACAGGATGGCGATAAAGATGGGTTGTCGTCGATGATCTATGGGGTGATCGGAATAGGGGTGCGATGGCGATCTCGATTTCGCGACCTTCAGGGAGATTCGAACTCGATCGGGGCGCGCTCTCGCGTGGAAGTAAGGCTCTGTTCGTGATCGAAGTGGAGAAGGTGTTGCTGAGAGTCGCGATGGTGACTGGAGTTCGGCAGCCTGTCGATGGAGGTGGAGTACTCGGCGATAGCAGAGGAGGACAGGGTCTGGCGTTGGTAGCAGTATGGTATGGAAATGTTATTTATTTAATTTAATTTATTAATTTTATATATATGAAAATATACGCAGAGGAAGGTAGGATTTTTAGAGTAAATGATTATAAATTTATCTTGTTTTATAAAATAAAATTTGGGGTTGTTTGATTTAAATTTTAGTTAGGACATTTGTTTTTTTTCGATCCATAGGATGATAATAAAACTGATTATTTAATTCTAGAGTTTACTGTAATAAGATAAATTATTTTTATATACAATTTGGATGGGAAATTATAAGTTTAAAACAAAATTTTCTAGTCACTTAATTAATAAATGATAATAAAATTATTTGGTTATTCTAATTACTAAGAAAATTTATTAATGGGATTTAGTTAAAATCAAATTATTAGTTTAAAACCGAATGTTTAGTTTAAAATAAATTGTTGGCCAATTTAATTTATTGAATAGTAAATCATTGTAAAATATCTCGAATATTGATAAGAATTATTAATATTTATACAAGGTCGAAAACATTGAGAAAACCAAGGCAACATGGAAGTGGATTGCAAATAAAAGCAAAGGTGAGTTAATCTCACTCAGTTAAATTATAATTTAATTTAATTGGTTAAATTTGAATGTCTGGTTGAATGATTGATTTGGTTGATATGATATATATATAGTAGTATATACCAATATATATATATATTGGCATATGTATATATTGGAGTTGATATTCCCGCATTTATATAGCGGATGAGACCCTATGCACCGCATAATAGCGGATGATATTTTATAAAACCCATATACCGCGATATTCCACCTCGAAGTGGAATTGGTATTGTGCTAACGTTTGTGGATGCAGGGAAACAGGTTGGAGGGATCCAACTGGATTCCTCAAAATATTTAATTTTGTTTAAATATTCTGTGATATGATTGTTGATATCCTGTGATGAATTATATGGATAATTGGATGTTATAGGTTGGTTGGACCAATTTGGTTATGCTGAGTTATCAAAATCTCTAGAATGGAATTTTTGAAAGAAATAAAAGAATAAAATTTAAAGTAAAATAATTCAAGTAAATTGGAATAAGGGAATTTTGAATTAACAAGAGAAATATTTAGTTGTAAAGCTTAAGTGATATTATCTGAAAGAATAAAGAATTTATTTTTAAATGTAAGGATTTAGTTTAATTAAGGGATAAAATTTTGGAAGTTTAAAATTGGTATTTTCAGTTAAAAGGTTTTTAACTCATAATAAGGAAATAAATCTAAAAGTTAAAGTATTTTGGAATAAATGAAGTAAGCAAGAAATTTATTTCAAAGTAAAGTAAATCGGAAATCAATTTGGAATTTGATTTAAGTGTTAAAACGGGATTTTTAAAGGAGAAATGAGATTTTGGAGATATAAACTTGGTTTATCAAGTAAAATAAAATATCAGTGGATATTTGAAAATATAAATTCAAAGTGGGAATTTATAAAAGGATATGGTTTGGTTAAAAAATAAATGTTGTTTTATTTTTAAAAGATGGGAGTGAGAAGGGTATTTCTCTGGATAGCCAAGTACGTTTTCAAAGCAATTTTTAATATAAGTTAAAAGTTCTAATTGTGTTTTTAAAAGCATATTTTAGAAAATTGATTATTTCTAAATGTTAATTTCCTAAGTAAGTATGTTTTGGAAAATCTATTCTTTTTAAATGTTTAAACTTTAAAGTAAGTATTTTTCAAATCTATTATTGTAGTAATTATATAAAAATGATTTGGTATTATGTTTTAAAAAGAGAAAGTTAGATTATATTTATAAAGTGGTTTTATTTTAAATATTCTTAAAAAAATATATATTTCGATAAAGTATTAAAGTAGTTTTAAAATTTCAATGTTATAAAGTATATTTAAAATAAAGTGTTTTTAAATTATTTTAAAATCTAAAAGTGTTTTGTACTTGGTGATTCAGTGGAAATAATTATTTGGGAAATGTATTCCGTAAGCGGAAACTGTTTTGAAATTGTTTTCAAATGAGCTTTGAAAATTTGGAAATATATCTTGCAAAGATATTTGAAATAAATAAATAATTTGGGACAATTATTTATTGTGTGATGGTTGCTTATGGATGTTAATTGATAGTTAAATAACCGACTATCAATATTGGCCAAATGCGCTGATCGTTTCGAAGAGACCGGGATCGGGTTTCCGTATACCGGGATTCTAGGTCTGGAGACTCGAATACCACTTCGATCCGGTTTGTACGTTTCGTGTAACGTGTTCGGAGTCGAAGATGGAGCTGTGAAGTGCAAGGGCTAGTCGCTACTAATCCTGAGGATATTTCCAAAATGGATGTAGTAGGAATAGTGCCTTCGGTTCCATTCAAACCCGGGACAGATTTGTATGGACGAATGCTTGCGAAACATCGTCAGGTGGATGATGGGCATTCTAAGTGAAACGTTCTATAAAGGTATCGTTTAGCCTCAACCCTCATCAACCGGGAATGACTGAAAATCAGGGGTTATGCAGCAAGGCTTCGTGGGTAGCGCCCACTGGAGAGTATGGTCATCCCTGTCTAGAGATTCCTTTTATTTCGGCTTAGTGGTGCGGTTGCTGATCCCAACCGTGGGGTGATCATATTCGGAATTGCCCATAGGTGATTCCGGTCTTGTGTTGCAGGGGAGCGGGCATACTCCTCGGTACTGTGATCTAGGCCACGTACTGTGACAGGTGGTACCCCAGTGCCTAGTCATTCGTTGGAAATCCATTCTTCCTACGTGCCTTGTACGGTATTTGTTTGTATTACCCACTTTTGTGGCTAGTATGCTGGAATTTAATAATGTAACAATTTCAGCTATTTTAATAAGTATTTGTATATAGACACTATTATAATATCAGAGGAATTTGATAAAAAGTGTTTTAGCTATCGTAAGGTAAAAACCCGACATGTTTATTTGTGGCGTGGTCTTACGAGATGCTTTTGATTTCAAAGGATTTTGAAACTTTAATAATCAATTGAGTGTGATTTTCTCACGCTGGTATTCCAGACTGACTCGGGTATTGTTTTATATAATGCTCGGGTCAGATCGAGTATTATAGATTACAGGAAATGATGCTGTAGAGCTGGAGGGCGATACGTACTTCCGTATTTGAGTTATATATTCCGCTGTGTATTCAGATTGTGAGGACAAGTTATGATTACTGTCCAGTTGTATGATATTGATGTGATGTACTCTGATGATGTATTTGGGTGATGTATATATATAAACAGATATAGTTTGATTTGTGTAAAGATCTGTTGATATATATTATATTTTATTCCGCTGCGTATGTGAGATTCTGCTGTTGTTTTCTATTTTTCTTCTTCTTCTACCTCTTCTTCTTAACTCAAATGGTTTGATTTTCCGAGTCTAGAAAGTCGGGTCGTTACAATAAGAAGAATGTACAGCTATCAGATATCGGTGATGTGCACATGCACATGATATTTATAAATATTATGTATAAGCTTCACTTGTTTTTAGTGAAAATCATTCCTTCACTATCAACCCCCAATATGCATTTTCCACTAATAATAAAAAGTTGGAATTCTTAACATGGTATCAGAGCAACTTGCCAAACGACATCATCTTTGAAGATCCAAGAATCATTAAACAACATATGATCAAGGTTCACCAGATTAATTACCAATCTCAGATTCATTATCAATTTAACCCCTCACTCTCAAATCTTCATTAATATCCATTAATGCCTTAAAATTTAGTTCATAATTCAATCAAGATTCACCTCAATTCTCACATCTTCACCAACTCATATTGGCACCATGTCTAAAGATGATAATCCTCAATGAAGGACATATTCATCTCTTCAAGGTAATGAAAGCATCGGCACTTCCGAGAAAACAATAGAAGATTTCTTGAAAACAATCATTAATCCACAAACCCAACTCATTACCCATTCTCTTGATGAGAACAACTACTTGTTGTTGAAATTTAAGTTGAGACTATAATAAGAGGTTATGGACTACAAGGTTTTATTGATAATACAACAGCATTGCCACCAAACCTATAGCTGATTGAAAAGGAAAATGGATTAATAATCCAGCATTTGTGATACATCAAAGACAAGACAGTTTGTTATGCTCATGACTTCTTTCCTAAATAAGTACCAGTCTACTTTCTCAAGTTATTGGATGCAAGTCATCATATGAGGTATGGATCACAATTCAATAGAATTTCAGCTCCCAATCTACAGCAAAAATCATGCACCACAAAAGACAGTTGCAAAGAATCAAGAAGCAGAATATAACAATTTGTGAATATTTAAGCAAGATTAAAACAATTTGTGATCTTCTTGATTCATCATGAAAAAAATAGAAACATAGCATGTACTCACCATCTTAAACGGTCTTGATAGTAACTATGAAGCAGTTGTAGTGGTCATCTCCTCCAAGGAAACCTCACCTACCCTATAATATGCAACATCAATACTTCTTGCTCATGAAGGTAGAATAGAGCAAAAGACTACCTCTAGTCAAGAATTCTCCATCAACTATGCATCAAACTCAAGAAACAATAATTTCAATTAAAATCAAACATTGAAAGAGGCTCACAAAAAATCGGGAATGATTAGATCTACAGCAGAGGAGGCAATTATGGAAGGGCAAGAGGAAGAGGAAGGAACACCAATAATAGACCAAGAAGCCGAATATGCGAAAATTATGCTCATACTGCCATGAGATGTTGTTTCAGATTTGATTCAAACTTCACTAACATACAATCAAATTCAGCAAATCAAAGCAGCCAGATATATTATTTACCCAATGCGAACTTGAGTCTGCTAAATCAAGAAATATAAAACAAGCCAAAAAGCCTTATTGTATTTCATAGCAATCCAACAGAATTGGCAAGATATGAAGATATTCAAGGTAAAGAATGGTACGTAGATTCATGTGCAAACAATCATGTCACAAGCAATCCATAGAGTTTGAATTTTGGATGAACTATGCCACAAGCAATCCACACCATTAAATAGAACTCATGTAGGGAATGCTAGCTTTAATTCTAGCAGAAGTGAAAGATGATTACCATTGAGAAATCTTTTAAGAGTATCCAAAATGAAGAAAAATCTCATTAGTGTGTCTCAATTTGCTCGAGATAACAATCAACTTTTGAAGATAATGCAAAATATTGTAATCTATCTACACACAATTCTAAAGAAATATTTGATCATTGGCATAAAAAATCAGGGCATCCAAATGTAACTATAATGAAAAACGTCCTGAATAAAATTGATGTTTCTTTCAAAGATGTGATGCTACCTTATGATTGTGCTCAAGGGTAAAAGTCACAAGCAACCCTTTACTATATCTAAAACAATATATTATTATCTTCTTGAATTAGTTAAGTTGGATTTTTGGGGCCCAGCACCAAGAAACTCAGACTATAGGTTCAAATAGTATATTACTTTTGTAGATAAGCCTGTACCAGGTATACATGGATATTTTTTTGAAGCAAAAGTCGATACACATTAAGCTGTGAAGCAGTTCATCAATCAAGTTGAAAGGCGAATTGGAGTAAAAATTGAAGTATTACAGACAGATAGGGAAGCAAAATATAAATTTCCAAAAGATTATTTTTACACAAAAGGAATACTACATAGATATACTTGCCCATATACATCACAGCAGAATGGAATTGTTGAAAGGAAGCATAGAATTAATATATAATAAGGAATAACATTGCTTGCACAAGGATCCCTGCCTCTTAAATTTTTGCCAGAAGCCTTCTCTATAGTAGCATACCTTATTAACTTATTGCCTTCAAAGGTGCTGAAAAACAAGAGCCCAGTAGAGACGCTGTACTGGAAAAGCCAGATTACAAGAGATTGAACGTATTTGGATGTCTATGTTTCCCTTCACTAAGACCATAAAATGCAAATAAACATAGCTTCAGATCATCATTTTGTACCTTTGTTGGCTATGGAACCAATCAGAAGGGATATAAGTGTTTAAATAGTAGTGGCAAGATCATGATATCTCGACATGTGGTCTTTAATGAAAATGTTTTTCTCTTTTCTAGTAGTGAAATAAGAACCATAAGCAAGGTTTACAATCCTTTGAAACCTTTACCTACCATACCGATATGTGTAAAGAAGAATGTTCAATAGAATATAACACCCAGGAATTACAATAATGAACCATCTAGAAGTAGCACAACATTCAGTAGCACAGGAGCTGATGATATAGATAATTTTGAGGAAAATTAAGTCACCCCAACTATCTTACCAACACCAGGTGAACATCCACCAACCACAACGAATGATATTCCACCCATAGAGCCGCAAGTCAGAGCACAAGGACATCATATGGTGACAAGAGCAAAGAAAGGGATATTCAAGCCAAAGATATATTTGACAAAGCATGTAATAGAAGGACACGAGACCTTTAAGCAAGCCATACAACACACTGAATGGAAAAGAGCCATGGAGGAAGAATATCAAGCCTTAATAAGAAATAATACATGTTGTCTTGTTCCTATGCCTAAGGATAAATCAATAAGGAATGTAGATGGACATATAAGTTGAGGAAAAATGCAGATGGAATAGTAGGGAAGTATAAGGCTAAGTTTGTGGCTAAGGGTACACTCAGTAGTATGGAGTTGATTTTTGTGAAACCTTTGCACCTATTTTAAAGCCCATATTAATAAGAGTCATGTTAACGATTACCTTACGTAAAGGATGACAGATCGGATAATTAGACGTTCACAATGCATTTTGAATGGAGATTTGCAAGAAGAGGTATATATGGAGCTGGCTAATGTGTTTGAAACTAATTAACAGTGAACTGCAACTAGTATGTAAACTAAATAAGGCCATATATGAAATAAAGTAGGCACTTAGGGTTTGGTTTGAAAAATTAAAGGGAGCATTGACAAGATTAAGCTATCAAGCAACACGATCAGATAATTCATTATTCATCAAAATTACAGATAGTTCAACGACTTATGTACTAGTGTATGGATGATTTTATCATCATTGGAAGTAACAATGCTGAAATTGGAAGGCTATCTCAATATTTATACAATCAGTTCAAACTAAAAGACCTTGGAGATATGAATTATTTCTTGGGAATTGAAGTTAAGCATTCAGGAAATGGTGACTTATATCTTAGCCAGAATAATTATATACAAACTGTTTTGAAGAGATCCCATATGGATAAAGCCAAATCACTAACAACTCTAATGATTAGCAACCCTCCACTTGTCAAAGAATAAAGAAGATCCCACTGAAGAACCACATCATTATAGGAGCATGGTAGGAGCTGTGTAGCATGATACCATCAACAGATCAGAAATATCATTTAGCATGAATAAAGTATGTCAGTTTATGCAAAGTACACTAACTGATAACTGGAGAGCAGTAAAAGTGATATTGAGATAATTGGCAGGGACATTAGATTATGGTTTGAAATTACATGAAAATAAATCTCTGCATATTATTGCATATGCTGATGCTAATTGGGCATCAGATGTAGATGATAAGCGATCCACTAGTGGATACTGTGTGTTTCTTATACGTAAGATGATAGGCGATCTACTAGTGGATATTGTATGTTTCTTGTTTGTAAGATGATATTATTTGTAAAATGATAGACGATCTACTAATTGTAGGAGTTGTGTAGAAATGTGAAGAAGCGTTTATAATTCCTATAAACTTTAAAGTTTAAAATCTCTTTTCTTATCTCCGCATGTATAAGAATAGATAAAAACTTCACAAAGGCATGTTTCAAATGAGAATCATGAAGATTAATTTTATGAGTTAAAGCTAATACTAATCGTGAACAAGCTATCAGTTGACATATATGTTGGCAAAACAACTAAAATTTCTAACTTGTATAAAGTAAAAAGGCCCAATGCAAAATGAAAAAACAAGATAGTTCTATTATTACTGTAACATCCCGTATTTTTAAGCTATTGAATTTGAACATTTAATTCGTTTTAAATGTTTAATGTAGATCCTTAATTGTTTTTGAAATGATGGGTTCGGGTTCAACCAATAAAATAAGTTATAATTTCAAATAAGAAATTCAATTGAAATAGAATAATAATTAAATATTTGAAATTTGGAACAAATGGGGGATCTGAGTGTAAATAGTTATAAAAATGGTTTTAAAATTCATTTATTAGTCTATTTGGGGATAAATGATGTTGTTGGATTTTTAGATGAATTTGTAAGTTGATAAATTATTATTTGGAATTTTATATTAATTTAAAAATGAATTTAATATTATTAAAATGCAAATTAATCAGATTTTAGTCCGGAATGAGCCAGAATGATTTTTAATGTGTTTATAAATTTTATATGATTTATTGTTAAGTTAATAAAATTTTAAAAGTGAATTTTCAAGCGTTTCTGATAATTTCAGAAAATCGTCTGATTTAATAGACGAGTAAAATAGCCTTCCGAGGCGCAGTCTCGGAATTCGACGAAACCAGTTCCATTGGATCCGTAATAGTTAATTATTATCGGATTTCAATTTTCGTAGCGATCGGAGTTGTTGTTTGACCGTGGTAGCTCGAAATGCCTAGAAATCGATTTAACCGATTTAATTTTAAATTGATCGTTTAATCCCATATCTCGCGCATACGATCAAATCAGCTTACGAAACCTCTTCCATTGTGTCCGGAACGCAGAAAAATCCTAGGGTAGCCTGTCGGAACGTGAGAATTGGATGTCGTTTACATTAACTGTTAAATCGAGAAACTTTATTAATAAAATAATATTAAATTATAATATATATTCATTATATTTGCTTAACCCTAGGTCCCTTATCACCAGCCGCCGTTTGTTTTATTCCATGGCTGAAAATCATCGACCTCTTCCTCCAGTTTGCAATCAATCCATAAGTTTTCGTTAGAAATCTTCAACTAGGAAATGGGTGAGCTCGATAAGCTCTATAGATCTAACGGTGGCGATGCATTTTCGCGAAGTGGTTTGATGGCTATGGGGGTTCGAACGGAGCGCGTTCGTGCACGGAATTAGAGGAGGGGGTGACGTCGAGCTCGACCGGGTCTAGGCCAGAGATGTGTGGCGCGTTGGGTTTCGTGGTGGTGGGTCTTGATCTGGGTCCGGTCGTAGTTTAGGGGGGTGGCGATCAATTTTTGACGCGTGTGGGTGGGTTCTTTGGCAACCTGGAACGCGAATGTTCATCGCGAAAGGGAAGAAGGAATTGGCGGTCCAGATTTTTGAATTTGAGATGAACGGCAAATGTTGTTCTGGTAAATAGAAAAGAAAATTGTTTAAATTTAATTTAAATCTTTAAAATCTAATAACTCTTTCATACGACATCAGATTCGAACGAAATTGGCAACGCCGAGATCGCAGCGACGGGAAGCACGCTGTAGCGTAGATCTGGATTTGATTTAAGCGAGTGGAAATTTTAGGTTAAATCGAACGCGGTTCGGTTTAATTTAAAATTTCAAAGCACTCGTCAAAGCTCAAGGTGAGTTTTCTCCCTCACATCTGGATGCTAGGCATTTTAAATAGATAATATTTAAATATCTGTGTGATTGGCTGAATATAATTGTTATTATCAGTCTGGATTGATAATTATATATTGTGATGTGCTAATATTTGTGGATGCAGGGAGAAACAGGTTGGAGGGATCCAACTGGATTCCTCACAATGTAGCAATTATTTTATGATTGATAACGATGCCTGTTTATATTGTTGTGATTGATAAATCTGATTTTAAACTGTATTGTGATAATTGTTGTATAAATTACAATTCCAGAATTTAATTATAAATGGATTGAATTGGGGTTTTACGAAATAAAATGAATGGTTAAAATAAGAATTTCAAAAAAATAGAATTTGAAATCTGGTTTGGATGGAAAATGTAAATTGGCCAAATTGAGATTTATAAAACGGATAAATGGGAAGTATAAATTTCTGGAAATGAATTCTAGGGAAATTACAATTTGTTTTTAAATAACGATGGTTTATTTTAATAATGAATAGTGTTATCCGGAAATTTAAATGTGTTGGGATGAAGCTTCCAAATGTAAAATTTACAGTTTTAAATGTAAATAGAATATTTTAAAATGCCGTTTTCTCCATTGGAATTTTATTTAAGTAAATTGTAAATCCGGTTTCATTGAAGAATCCACCAAATGTTTATTTTAAAATGTTTAAACTATATTTTTAAAAATGAATTTCCAGAATGGGAAATTGAGTTTGAATTCGGAGGAAGTTATAGTTAAGTATGGGATTGGGGAATTATGTTGTAAACCTAAATTGAATTTGAAATAAATTATTTGGATTTATATTAAGGATACTTTGGATGTTTGAACAGGATAGTGTTTCCCTGGGGAAAACCAAGTTAAAGTTTTAAGGGTTTTTATTTAATTAAAAGTTAAAGTTTTAAATTGTTTAAAGAGTATTTTAAGAAAAGTATTACTTTGAAAGAAGAAATTTCAAGTTTGTTTTAAAGTTATATGATTAAGTTATTGGTAAAGGCCAGTATTATCCTTTTAAACTCCATTTTTAAAAATTAGTAAAGTAAACCTTTATTTCAATCGAATTTATATCTTATTTAAATAATAGTATTTAAAATAGTTTTGAAATTTATATTTTGAGTAAATAAATAGAAGTAATTTTCATATTTTAAAGTATATTTCAGTATAAAGTATTTTTAACTATTTTAAATGTAAATTGTTTTATACTTGGTTATTCCCGATGGGAATAAAGAGTAAAGGATTTACCTTGTAAAGGAAGAGTGGAAAATTGTTTTCAAACGAGTTTTGAAAATTTGAAATATATATCTTTGAAAGATATTAGAGGCAAATAAATAATATGGAGATTATTTATTGTGTGATGGATGTGTATGGATGTTTGTGAACATTAATTGATAGTTAAATCACCGACTATTAATATTGGCCAAATGCGCTGATCGTATCGAAGAGACCGGGATCGAGTTTCCGTATACCGGGATTCTAGGTCTGGAGACTCGAATACCACTTCGATCCGGTTTGTACGTTTCGTGTAACGTTTTCGGAGTCGAAGATGGAGCTATGAAGTGCAAGGGCTAGTCGCTACTAATCCTGAGGATATTTCCAAAATGGATGTAGTAGGAATAGTGCCTTCGGTTCCGTTCGGACCCGGGACGGACTTGTATGGACGAATGCTTTCGTGACATCGTCAGGTGGGCGATGGGCATTCTAAGGGATATGTTCTTTAAAGGTATCGTTTTAGCCTCAAGCCTCATCAACCGGGAATGACTGAAAATCAGGGGTTATGCAGCAAGGCTTCGTGGGTAGCCCCCACTGGAGAGTATGGTCATCCCTGTCTAGATGTCCCTTTATATTTCGGTTTAGTGTTGCGGTTGCTGATCACAACCGTGGGGTGATCATATTTGGAATTGCCCATAGGTGATTCCGGTCTTGTGTTGCAGGGGAGCGGGCGTACTCCTCGGTACTGTGATCTAGGCCACGTACTGTGACAGGTGGTACCCCAGTGCCTAGTCATTCGTTGGAAATCCATTTTCCCTACGTGCCTTGTACGGTATTTGTTTGTATACCTAGTATGCTGGAATTTAATCATGTAACAATTTCAGCTATTTGAATAAGTATTTGTATATAGACACTATTATAATATCAGAGGATTTTTATAAAAAGTGTTTTAGCTATCGTAAGGTAAAAACCCGACATGTTTATTTGTGGCGTGGTCTTACGAGATGCTTTTGTTTTCAAAGAATTTTTGAAACTTTAATAATCAGTTTGGATGTATTTATGATGCGCTGGTATTCCAGACTGACTCGGGTGTTATTTTATTATAATGCTCGGGTCAGACCGAGTATATTTCAGGATAGGTTGCTATGGAGCTTAGGAGGGGAGCTGGAGTCCGAGACGTATTTCTCGTACTTGTATTATTCCGCTGCTGTGATTGTTGAGATTGTTTGACTGGCTATGGTTGGTTGTATTGATATACTCTGATGATGATGTATTGTATATAAACAGATATAGTTTTGATTTGTGTAAAGTTCTGTTCTATATATTATATTTTATTCCGCTGCGACTGTGAGGTTTTGATGTTGTTTAGTTCATTCTTCTTCTTCTTCTACCTTCTTCTTTTTCTACAATCTGTCTTTTCCGGCGTTCGATCGTCGGCATATTATACTGTTGAGTATTTTGTGTCGATTTTCGAGGGTCGAGAAGGGCGGGTCGTCACACTTGGTATCAGAGCTTAGATTGGCGACAACCTAGGCTTTGGTGGGAAAATTACTCATTTTAAATGGAGTCAATAGAACTCTATAATGAGTTGAGTGTAATAATAGCTATGAGAGCGTACTTGTTAGTGGATATAAAATTGTTTTTGTACTATGTTGACTTATCGGTTGAGTGTTTATGAATTCTGGTCGGTGCGGGAAGTACAACCGTATCGATAGGGGTTTCTAAACTCTTAAACAAGATAAACTGACATAGTATTATTTTTAAAGTGGGTAAATGAAATAATTTTACCCAAAATTATATTTCGATATAAAAGAAATAATTTTCTAAATTATTATATGTATTGGGTGTTTGTTTGGTTGTTTCTTCTATAATCAAATAAGAAATTAAAACATGATCTAAAATTGAAATGATATATATAAGGAAATAAGAAGTTAAAATATTAAAATGGTTTATAACCAAATGGAATTGATTGAATATGTTTTAAATAAGAAAAGTAAAAATTAAAATTTGATTTAAACTAGAATTTTGACCCCGGAAATTTTGAAAGGGATTTCAAATGGAATTAAACAAAGTTTTGGGAGTTTGACTTTGTGGAAATGTTAGAAAGGTTTTCAAAAGCATTTGTAAGAATGGAGTATATTTTGGGGAAATATTTTTGAATCGAAATTGTTTTGAGTTGGATTTTGGAAGTGGAAAGCATTGAACTCACTTCAGTCGCTGGAAAATAATCCTGATGATGCTGGCCACATCATTAGAATTCATTTTCGAGTTTCTAAAGTGATGGATTGCTACCAAAATAGTTGGTTATGGTATTTGTTTGGACTTGTTTGGGAAACAAGTGATTTTGGAATTTTCAAAGGAAAATTGTTTGGTAAAAGCAGTTTGTTTTGGAATTTGGTATTTGATTTGGATATCAAATGGAAATCAAATAAAATTGATATAAGAAGATAATGGTAATATTGTGAAACTACTTAAGCAAATTGGAAGAAAAACGAAATGAATGTGAATGAGCTTTATTAAGTAATTTTGAATGACATTTCGTTAAATAATAAAATTTAATTTCAAGTGAAATGATGTTAATAAATTATTGTGATGTGATTTGAATATAGGGGTTATAAATAATCCAGGATGGAAGGAAATTTATATAAGCTTAAGTGACAATAATTTTTGCTTGAATGGCGTGAAAATTTGCATGTATTCAGAATTGAGTTGTTTAAAAAGCAATTGAAGTTGACCTTTGAATAAATTGATATGGATTGGAATCTAATTCAAAAGTTTGTATATAAATGCAAGTGAATTGATTTAAAGAGAGAATGGAATTAGTTTTGAATCAATCAGAATGGGTTGTCGTTTAATAAATAATGTTTGCATATGAATGGAAATGAATTATAAAAGAAATGCAAATACTTCAAATTAAAATAAGAATTGGTTGGTGAATCAATTTGGAATTGAAAAAGAAAAGATCGACGTTTGTGAAGCACATGTTAACCATATGTTAAATAGAAATGAATTGGAAGAGACAAATTTGGATTGTATGTAGTGAACTTGAATTTAAACCAATCAAGCGAAAGAAAAAAATGAAAAAAAAAATGAAATGAAGTAGACTTGAATAAGTAATTTGAATGTGATTGAAATCTTTGAATTGTTGATAAAATATGGTTAACACTGTTTAACTATAAAGATTGAATTTGTGAAGAGGATTTAAAATGATGTCGAAATTTGTGAAATTGTTTATAAAGAAGGTTAACATTGTTAATGATGAAATTTGCTTGGTTTGGTTATGAGATGGATATGTTGGCTTGCATTTATATTGGAAATGTTGTTAAAATGTTCTTATCTTTGAAATTTGATGAATTTGTTGAGTTTAGTACAGGTGCGGAAGGCGTTCGAGAGAGTTGGAGCGCGTAAATGCATTATATTAGCCGCTCGTTATTTAAATTTGCTTAAAAGGTACGCCTACGCAAATATAATTGGGAAATGATATATATATTGTGATATATTTTGGTTTCCGGCCATGTGAGCCGATGTATATATATTTGTGTATCCTGCGATATCGCAGAAGCTCCTCCGTGCAAAGGAGACTCTGCCAAAATTTTCCAAAAATTTTGGGAGTTAGAAAATTTTTGGGGTTTTTGGGAAAATTTATTAATAAGTAAAGTTATTTTGAAAGCGAGTGTTAAAATAAAGGCTTTAGAGTAAATATAGCAATTGAGTTTGGGATTGGGCTAAAGGATTTTGGAAAGTGAATATAAAGCTTTTAACTAAGCAAATTTGGAAATAAATGGGTTGGAGAGTATTTTCTACCTTAGCAAATTTCGGGGACGAAATTTTTATAAGGGGGGAGGAATGTAACATCCCGTATTTTTAAGCTATTGAATTTGAACATTTAATTCGTTTTAAATGTTTAATGTAGATCCTTAATTGTTTTTGAAATGATGGGTTCGGGTTCAACCAATAAAATAAGTTATAATTTCAAATAAGAAATTCAATTGAAATAGAATAATAATTAAATATTTGAAATTTGGAACAAATGGGGGATCTGAGTGTAAATAGTTATAAAAATGGTTTTAAAATTCATTTATTAGTCTATTTGGGGATAAATGATGTTGTTGGATTTTTAGATGAATTTGTAAGTTGATAAATTATTATTTGGAATTTTATATTAATTTAAAAATGAATTTAATATTATTAAAATGCAAATTAATCAGATTTTAGTCCGGAATGAGCCAGAATGATTTTTAATGTGTTTATAAATTTTATATGATTTATTGTTAAGTTAATAAAATTTTAAAAGTGAATTTTCAAGCGTTTCTGATAATTTCAGAAAATCGTCTGATTTAATAGACGAGTAAAATAGCCTTCCGAGGCGCAGTCTCGGAATTCGACGAAACCAGTTCCATTGGATCCGTAATAGTTAATTATTATCGGATTTCAATTTTCGTAGCGATCGGAGTTGTTGTTTGACCGTGGTAGCTCGAAACGCCTAGAAATCGATTTAACCGATTTAATTTTAAATTGATCGTTTAATCCCATATCTCGCGCATACGATCAAATCAGCTTACGAAACCTCTTCCATTGTGTCCGGAACGCAGAAAAATCCTAGGGTAGCCTGTCGGAACGTGAGAATTGGATGTCGTTTACATTAACTGTTAAATCGAGAAACTTTATTAATAAAATAATATTAAATTATAATATATATTCATTATATTTGCTTAACCCTAGGTCCCTTATCACCAGCCGCCGTTTGTTTTATTCCATGGCTGAAAATCATCGACCTCTTCCTCCAGTTTGCAATCAATCCATAAGTTTTCGTTAGAAATCTTCAACTAGGAAATGGGTGAGCTCGATAAGCTCTATAGATCTAACGGTGGCGATGCATTTTCGCGAAGTGGTTTGATGGCTATGGGGGTTCGAACGGAGCGCGTTCGTGCACGAAATTAGAGGAGGGGGTGACGTCGAGCTCGACCGGGTCTAGGCCAGAGATGTGTGGCGCGTTGGGTTTCGTGGTGGTGGGTCTTGATCTGGGTCCGGTCGTAGTTTAGGGGGGTGGCGATCAATTTTTGACGCGTGTGGGTGGGTTCTTTGGCAACCTGGAACGCGAATGTTCATCGCGAAAGGGAAGAAGGAATTGGCGGTCCAGATTTTTGAATTTGAGATGAACGGCAAATGTTGTTCTGGTAAAATAGAAAAGAAAATTGTTTAAATTTAATTCAAATCTTTAAAATCTAATAACTCTTTCATACGACATCAGATTCGAACGAAATTGGCAACGCCGAGATCGCAGCGACGGGAAGCACGCTGTAGCGTAGATCTGGATTTGATTTAAGCGAGTGGAAATTTTAGGTTAAATCGAACGCGGTTCGGTTTAATTTAAAATTTCAAAGCACTCGTCAAAGCTCAAGGTGAGTTTTCTCCCTCACATCTGGATGCTAGGCATTTTAAATAGATAATATTTAAATATCTGTGTGATTGGCTGAATATAATTGTTATTATCAGTCTGGATTGATAATTATATATTTTGATGTGCTAATATTTGTGGATGCAGGGAGAAACAGGTTGGAGGGATCCAACTGGATTCCTCATAATGTAGCAATTATTTTATGATTGATAACGATGCCTGTTTATATTGTTGTGATTGATAAATCTGAATTTAAACTGTATTGTGATAATTGTTGTATAAATTACAATTCCAGAATTTAATTATAAATGGATTGAATTGGGGTTTTACGAAATAAAATGAATGGTTAAAATAAGAATTTCAAAAAAATAGAATTTGAAATCTGGTTTGGATGGAAAATGTAAATTGGCCAAATTGAGATTTATAAAACGGATAAATGGGAAGTATAAATTTCTGGAAATGAATTCTAGGGAATTTACAATTTGTTTTTAAATAACGATGGTTTATTTTAATAATGAATAGTGTTATCCGGAAATTTAAATGTGTTGGGATGAAGCTTCCAAATGTAAAATTTACAGTTTTAAATGTAAATAGAATATTTTAAAATGCCGTTTTCTCCATTGGAATTTTATTTAAGTAAATTGTAAATCCGGTTTCATTGAAGAATCCACCAAATGTTTATTTTAAAATGTTTAAACTATATTTTTAAAAATGAATTTCCAGAATGGGAAATTGAGTTTGAATTCGGAGGAAGTTATAGTTAAGTATGGGATTGGGGAATTATGTTGTAAACCTAAATTGAATTTGAAATAAATCATTTGGATTTATATTAAGGATACTTTGGATGTTTGAACAGGATAGTGTTTCCCTGGGGAAAACCAAGTTAAAGTTTTAAGGGTTTTTATTTAATTAAAAGTTAAAGTTTTAAATTGTTTAAAGAGTATTTTAAGAAAAGTATTACTTTGAAAGAAGAAATTTCAAGTTTGTTTTAAAGTTATATGATTAAGTTATTGGTAAAGGCCAGTATTATCCTTTTAAACTCCATTTTTAAAAATTAGTAAAGTAAACCTTTATTTCAATCGAATTTATATCTTATTTAAATAATAGTATTTAAAATAGTTTTGAAATTTATATTTTGAGTAAATAAATAGAAGTAATTTTCATATTTTAAAGTATATTTCAGTATAAAGTATTTTTAACTGTTTTAAATGTAAATTGTTTTATACTTGGTTATTCCCGATGGGAATAAAGAGTAAAGGATTTACCTTGTAAAGGAAGAGTGGAAAATTGTTTTCAAACGAGTTTTGAAAATTTGAAATATATATCTTTGAAAGATATTAGAGGCAAATAAATAATATGGAGATTATTTATTGTGTGATGGATGTGTATGGATGTTTGTGAACATTAATTGATAGTTAAATCACCGACTATTAATATTGGCCAAATGCGCTGATCGTATCGAAGAGACCGGGATCGAGTTTCCGTATACCGGGATTCTAGGTCTGGAGACTCGAATACCACTTCGATCCGGTTTGTACGTTTCGTGTAACGTTTTCGGAGTCGAAGATGGAGCTGTGAAGTGCAAGGGCTAGTCGCTACTAATCCTGAGGATATTGCCAAAATGGATGTAGTAGGAATAGTGCCTTCGGTTCCGTTCGGACCCGGGACGGACTTGTATGGACGAATGCTTTCGTGACATCGTCAGGTGGGCGATGGGCATTCTAAGGGATATGTTCTTTAAAGGTATCGTTTTAGCCTCAAGCCTCATCAACCGGGAATGATTGAAAATCAGGGGTTATGCAGCAAGGCTTCGTGGGTAGCCCCCACTGGAGAGTATGGTCATCCCTGTCTAGATGTCCCTTTATATTTCGGTTTAGTGTTGCGGTTGCTGATCACAACCGTGGGGTGATCATATTTGGAATTGCCCATAGGTGATTCCGGTCTTGTGTTGCAGGGGAGCGGGCGTACTCCTCGGTACTGTGATCTAGGCCACGTACTGTGACAGGTGGTACCCCAGTGCCTAGTCATTCGTTGGAAATCCATTTTCCCTACGTGCCTTGTACGGTATTCGTTTGTATACCTAGTATGCTGGAATTTAATCATGTAACAATTTCAGCTATTTGAATAAGTATTTGTATATAGACACTATTATAATATCAGAGGATTTTTATAAAAAGTGTTTTAGCTATCGTAAGGTAAAAACCCGACATGTTTATTTGTGGCGTGGTCTTACGAGATGCTTTTGTTTTCAAAGAATTTTTGAAACTTTAATAATCAGTTTGGATGTATTTATGATGCGCTGGTATTCCAGACTGACTCGGGTGTTATTTTATTATAATGCTCGGGTCAGACCGAGTATATTTCAGGATAGGTTGCTATGGAGCTCAGGAGGGGAGCTGGAGTCCGAGACGTATTTCTCGTACTTGTATTATTCCGCTGCTGTGATTGTTGAGATTGTTTGACTGGCTATGGTTGGTTGTATTGATATACTCTGATGATGATGTATTGTATATAAACAGATATAGTTTTGATTTGTGTAAAGTTCTGTTCTATATATTATATTTTATTCCGCTGCGACTGTGAGGTTTTGATGTTGTTTAGTTCATTCTTCTTCTTCTTCTACCTTCTTCTTTTTCTACAATCTGTCTTTTCCGGCGTTCGATCGTCGGCATATTATACTGTTGAGTATTTTGTGTCGATTTTCGAGGGTCGAGAAGGGCGGGTCGTCACAATTACTATTTAAAATTTGTGCTTTTTCGATACATATAATATATTCTTTAATGGTACAATACATACATATGAAAAAAAATTGCTTACAGGTCCAAAAAAACTATTTTAACTTTAGGCCTTGTACAAAACTTATTACAAAAACAAGTCAAATTTTGCATAATCCAAATTTACAAAAGCGTATTTTAAAAAACATTGTGCTTGTGCAAATTTGGATTGCGCAATTGGAATTTAAGAAAATGTATCATGCTTATGCAAACTTGGATTGCGTGAGTGTAATTTTTATTAATTTTTTTTATGCTTATGCAAATTTGTATTATGCAAGTATAAAATGCTGGTGTACGAAAAAAGAGGTCTATTTTTGTAATAAGTTTTGGACGAGACCTCAAGTTGAAATAATTTTGTTTTCACGGACCAACAAGAAAAATTCATCCACATATATATTTGTGTGTGTGTGTTGAAAAATCCAAAAAGACATAAAAACTTTTTTTATGGGAAACTACTAAAGCTAAACAAAAGCATGAAGTAAAGTTCGATTGTTTCTTACCTTAGAGATTGAGAAGCCTTGGCTGAGGCCCATTGCTCTTCCGCCTTCTTTTTTTGGCCTTTAATTAGTTGGGAAGCACTTGATTCAACTGGTAGCATTGCTAATAGAAAGACGAGTTCGACCACACTTAATGTGACCTAGGTTCTATGGTACACTAAGGTACTGACTAAATTTATCTTTGGCACGAGTCTACCGCAGACTCCATTCATCAACAATGATGAGAGTCAATTTATATTCCTTGTTTATTGCTTATAGTTATATTGCGTGTTATATTAGTTGTTTGATAATATTGTCATGTATTCTAGGATATGTTTGTATCATGATATCTACATTGTCTCTGCATTTGTGTGCTGACTTTATCATGATATATCATTACGTTTCGGTCACGTTATATTAGTTATGATGACTCATTGATTATAGGAGAAGAACAAGTTATGGTATGATTTTCTATCTCTTAGATAGGTTTACTTTACTTGTTTATGGACACTTCGGGTTACCCCTAAGCCATAATTGTGGAATGGACTGGTTATGCCTTAGTAGTTCCTGTTATTTGTATACAGTTTTATATACGATATTTTGAGATAGTAACCCTCACAGTAGACTTTATGTCCGACCCGCATTTTGTCTTTTCCTATTTATGTCATGACTACTCTTGGGTACTCGATTAATTAATTTGCGAGTCAAGTGCTTCTGGGGATACACTTTCAGGATAATTGGAGCACTTTATGGAGGCAATGTCGACACTTTGTATATATACTTAATATTGTAGTAGTACATGATAGATATGTATTTATACATGAGACTTGTTGTACCAGGTATTATATTCAAAAGTCCATCTTTATGGAGTTTGATATATTCTGGCTTTTTGTATTGATATTTATTTATCAATTATTTCCACTAGTGCAGCCTATTATATATCACTATAATAAAAATGGTCATCAATAGAGGCCTAAAACCACTATAAATCATAAATATGGAGGTTCAGTAAACGTTGTATATCGACATCTTATAAAAAAATAATGGCTTATTTAGAGAACAAAAAGCCGCTATAATAAATCATCTTTTATAGTGTTTTTGACCACTATCGTAAGTTTTTTATAGCAGTTTAATAAACGTTGTATATCGACATATTATAATATATACTGAACTATCATGTCACAAAAAGCGTTATAATTTTTTTACTTTCGATAACGCTTTTCTTGTAAGCTTTCTATAATGATTTTTAAAAGCTATGTTTTATTTTTTGCATTTTTGAAATCTACGGCATCCCTATAAATCATGATAGTCAACACATATCAAAATGCTACATTAAGAATATTTTTAAAACATAAATCCTTTTGGATAATGAATAGTCATAGAAAATGTTTAACATAAAGATATAACGCATTGTATTAAGCAGAACTAAATATTCATACACATAAGATCTCACAGTTTTAACTGCATAATATTCTATTGTATAAGTACACCAAAACAAGTAGCAAGTTATTTGCACTAAAAAGAAGAAATGTTCTAAATGTTTCATTCTCTCACATGCAAATGAAATGAATATCTCCATTAGAAATAAATATAAGTATGAATATGAATAAGTTGAAAAATGTAGTATCTACATTAGAAAAACTTTTTTATAAATATTTCTTATTAAAAACATTCCAAATTTTTAAATTTTTAAATTTTTTTGCCAGATTCTCCTTTTCGCTACTAGCATCAGGAAAATCCCATATGCAAGAAATAGATATATTGATCGGAATCACAATATATTGATTACAAACATCTGCAAAGGTAAACTATTCAAATATTTACTTATATATATCTTATAAAGTGTGTATGTCACATATCATACCCTCCTGTTAAGCATTAAAACATACATTTTAGCAACATTAGTAAGTTCGCTAACATTTCCAATGAAACATGAGCATAAAAAGAACCAAAAGCAAGTCAAGAGCCATCAATACTAGCGAGTACACTTATAAATGCACTAGATGTAAAGATGTTGAATACTTTATAATTTATTATTGTTGTTGTTATCATTATAAACTTAGTTAATTTTATAAACTTCTTAAATTCTTATTAAAATTAATTAATGAAGTTAAATTTTATAAACTACGTTAATTTATTGTTATTATTATTATATAAATTTAGTTAAATTTTATAAAACTTAGTTACATTGGTTAATACTTTGTCATTTATCATTATTATTATTGTTATTTTAAACTTAGTTATTTTTATGAAATTTGGTTAATTTTACAATTTATTGTATTGGTGTTATTATTATTAAAATAGTTAATTGTTGTGAAACTCAGAGTTAATTTATTCTTAATTATTATTGTTGCTTTTATTGTTATTATTATTGTTCTAAACTTAGTTAATTATTATGTTAATACTTATAAACTTAGTTTATTTATTGTTACTACAACTACAGCCCTTGTGGTTATTGTTATTAGTATTATTATTTTAAACTTAGCTAATTTTTATAAAGTTAGTTAATTTATTATTACTATTTTTTATTGGTAAGATCTTTCATCTTACGGTACTCAAACTGATAGTGAAGTAATTATTGTACCAATTAACTCAATGGCTTTGAACTAGCTGAATTAAATGGTATTAAAAATTTGCCAAATGTCGCTAGATGATTACACAATTAGGTAATTGCACTTTAACAATTGTTAAAATGTCAAATCCCTATAATATTTAATTTTAATACAAATAAAGTAAGATTCGTACTAAAAACTAGGTAGGTAAATAACAAAATGTAGGAAACAGTAAAGAACACAAGGAATTTATGTGGTTTGGATGTTAAGAAATCCTACGCCCATGAAGGAAATTTTGCTTTCTTCCTTTAAATTTTCTGGTATATATTTCAATGGCAGAGAGTGCAATAATTTCTTTTTCTTAAACCTTAAAAGTATCGAAAAGTCGGGAAAAGGTCCCTCCCCTGATATAGTGCTTTTCTATTTATGGTATAGAGATGCACGCGAATTGCCACAATCCTTCTCTTATCATTGTTCTTCAGCCTTTGGATCTTGACAAGTGTTATTTATCTGCATTGTCTGTTTGATGCACCTGGATTGCTAACTTGTTTTGGCAAGAAATTTGAGATGAAGGTGGGAACTCCTGAACTTGAAGCGGGAATATCTAAAATTGGAGCATGAAGTTTGTTCTGCTTTGAGCACCATTCGGATTTATGAAGTTGATACATGCTATCTGGAGCGTTTTACCTATATGATACTAGGCTGAGATGGTTGTGGTTGAACTGCCTTCCCCGGTTTGTTGTGTTGATTTTTCCATTTGTGTTAAGGATGAGTTGTCTGGTTTGACCTGAAGTGCTAGTTAAACGTTGGCCTGCTTCTGCTTTGGCTCGCTCTGGCTTGCTCTTGGCATGAGGGTATGCAAGCTTTTGTGATCGGATGCCTACTTCTGTACTTTTCTCTAATCAGTGTAGATCTATGGTGGAGTGAAGTTTGGGTAACCATATGTGCAACCCTTGGAATGCTTTTGGTTCCATGTGGTACTGCTTAAGGTGTTCCCCCACAAGGTAGATCTGTGCTTGAAAGACTTAGCAATGCATAAGTTCTTAAGATTTATTAATTAGACCTAGTGGGTGCTTTAGACATAGAGGAGTTTTCTTTTACTGACATTCTATTTTTACTCCTGTGTGTATTACATTCTGAGGGCGGAGCATTACGTTAGGACAAACCTGATATATCTTTGGCCTAATTTTTGAGCCCAGTACTTCATCTAGTTGTAACTTCATGCTTTTTAGCTGTATTTCTTTTAATTGGAGAAAAGATTGTGACTATAGGCTAGCTCTCATGTTCTGTGACTGTTCTTGGCGATAGTTTTAGGTCTTTTCTTGAATAACCGAGTGTAGTTTCTTATAGCTTGCTAGGATTTTTGACCCCACTAGTGTGGTACCAACTGAATCAGTTCAATTTTCTTCTCTTTTTATCTTAAATTTAATTATGAGGGCCTATGGTTTTAGGCTTTATACTCGGTTCAGTTTTGGCACAACTTTAAAAATATAGGTATAACACTTACCCCCAAAGTATGCAATGATTGTAGGTTGATGTAGACTTGTCTTTAATCATTCCTCGTCTTCGCATCTTATGAGTTGTTTTATAGACGTTGCCTTCTATGTAAGTTTTGCCGTGTGCTTGGTATGGTCTGCCCCGCTATTTGGGTACAAGCCGTTCCCCCTTTTTTGTTCCCTTTTTTATATACTTCGACCTGCGCTTTGAACTTTTCACATTTTTCTGTTGCAGTTTTTGATTTTCTTGGAGTAACATGCAGTTCTTCATTCTTATTCAGATGGATTCTTTTGCTCTTTAGCTTCACATCCGTATATCTTGTTTAGCTTTATCATTCTTATTATCATTGTCGTTAATATGCTATATGGTCAGTATAACTATTGATCGAGGGCAATGAGCTGTGAGAAGTCATTTATTTTTAGTTTAGCGTTCATCATTCTCATTTTTGAGATTGTCATTGGCGTTCATATGTTGTGTTGTAGTACAACTATTGAACGATGGC
Source organism: Allium fistulosum (assembly GCA_030737815.1). Taxonomy (NCBI): domain Eukaryota; kingdom Viridiplantae; phylum Streptophyta; class Magnoliopsida; order Asparagales; family Amaryllidaceae; genus Allium; species Allium fistulosum. The sequence continues at coordinate 862,651,804 of CM060907.1, forward strand.
GGTGATCTGTGAAAAGTCATTTGTTTGTGCGCTTGGCACAATCTTCCCCGCTATTTGGGGGGAGGACTGACATTTGACTGTTAAGTCAGGTCATTTATTTACAATATTTTATATGATCTTTTGTACTGGTTTTGGCTATCGGGTTTCCATATGCCCAGTGTGCTATGTTGGCAGAACTAACATAGAGGTTTTTTTATACTCCTTCAGGCCATCCAATATCCCTATGTCTAGTGAGCTAGCTGAAGAAACCGAGTTGCATTGTAAGCAGCTCTGTTTTGATAATTGGTTCGGGCAGTCTAATATCCCTACATCCATAATGATTTTTTTGTTTATGTTGGAGAAAATTAACATAGAGATATTTTTATAATGGTTCGGACCGTCTAATATCCCTACGTCCAGCTCATTATATTATTACTTTTTTTATAATAATTAAAATGTACATTGCATAAGCAATGTAGATCATACAAAGTAAGGTCCGAGGTGCTCTGAGTTCCAAGTCCTTAGAACTGTATTGTCATCAGGTCTCGATAGTCGATATGCATTTTTCGCTAAAGCTTCTGCTATGACTAATGGACTTTCCTAATTTGGACCCAATGTTGCATCTGGTAGATCCTTCATGTTGTCCATTACCCTTCGCATTACCAAGTTCCCTTTGCAGAAGTTTCTTCCCTTGAGCCTGGCATTATAATTTCTTGTCATCCTTTGTTGATATGCAGTCGATACCACTGCTACCTCATCCTTTATTTCCTGAATGAGATCTAAGGTAGTTTCCTTTAGTTTCTTATTCTTTTCTATTATATGTGATATTCTTATATGTAATGGGACCTCTACTTCGACTGGAAGCATGGCCTCATACCCATAGGTTACCAAAAAAGGAGTTTGGCTTGTTGGAGACCAGGTAAGTTCGATAAGACCATAGTACCAAAGATAATTCTTTCGCCCACTTTCCTTTTGCTTTCTACAGCCTTTTCTTAAGCAGCTTCTTGATGGCTTCATGTAACACCTCGAAAATTTAACAGAAATTTGGATGGAAATTTAGTAAGAAAATCTAATTAAACAAAAACAAGTTTTCATAAACATCCGAATTTGGCTGTGAAACTTGCATCATTAGGTGTGCAGCGATTTTTTGGATGAAATCCACATATAACGCTTCATAATTCGAGTTAGTATGGAGGAGTTATGGAAGTTAGAAATAACTAAAAAATTTAAAAAAAATTCACAGAAAAAATGTTTGAACCGGTCGACTCTTAGGGGCTCATGGTCAACCAGTAGTAGTCGACCAAGGGATGGAGTGGTCGACGGTGGCTCGAATAAAATCGAGCATTGTTTATTTTCCTGAGACGTGTTTGACTGGCTCCGATCGATTGCTTGGGGATGAAGTGTTGGATGAGAGATTCGGATTTTATAAAATATTCACCTAAGATAATCCAATAGCCTAGAATCTAACCCTACCCTTATAAATTTATAACTACCGAAACCCTAATTCTCTAATCAAACTTACAATAACCAAATTCTAGCAAAAATTTTCATGAAACCATAATTTCTAAAAGTTCAAAAATCAAATCTATTCGACCTAAGAGTATAGAGTAAGAAAATAAGGATGGTCAAGGCGATCTAAGGAGGAGTTATCAATTTGGGGCTCAAATTCTCAAGTCTAAGCGTTGTTAAGAGCTTAGGCTAAAGGTGAGTGGGCACAAATTTAACAAGTTAATTATTATAGTTAGTTTAAACTATTGTAGTTGATTAGGATGTTATCAAACCCCAAAATTGAATATGTTAACATGTTAAACCCTACATTTGAATCTAAAACCCTAGATTTAAATTATCGGTTAATTATTAATTGGAATTATGCATATATCCCTTTTCTCTTGAAATTGAAAACCTTGAATAAACAAAATCTAAAAACAATTGCAAATTGGTGATTATACTGTAACTAGGGTTCACAAATCACAAATTACAATCTACCTTAAATGCATAAACAATGGACAATAGAAACTGGGAGAACCCCTAAAAATTGTATGTCAACAATCGACCTGGAAACCCTCACGGTCTACCGGTAGCGAGCAAATGTAGGGTACAAGCGGTCAACCGTTCATATTGAAAATTGTTAGATTAAACCTCGGCCTAAGGCCCAAATTTATTGTGAATGGTTGTGTACCTATTTAAGGGTAGTTAGATGTATGTTAGGATTTATAAGGAAGCTAGTTCCCCAAGAGCAAATGCTAGGTTGTGCTAGTGTTGGGTGAATGTTGTTTACCCAATCTTGGATAGTAACCGATGTGCGACGATCTGCTTTCATAATTGGCGCTCACAGAAAGTTCCAACGGTGGGCGTGCAATCTACACAGATGCTTGATGGCATACTGGGAGGTCCTAGTATTCACAAAAATGATGTAAATTCGTTCCAAATATCGAGTACTTTAATTAAGGGCGGGAAAATCATGTTTTTCTATTTTGGTTTCTAATGCACATGGTACAATTAGAGAAGAGGACCTAGAGCATGCAATATGGGGCCAATGCTACGAGCCAATCATAGTGATGAGGAATGTTCCCAATAGCCTAGCGGTGATAGTACCGAAAGTTTATGCCCACAGTAGCCTAGTGGCGGTGTCTTCCATTATTAGTAGCCAAAGGGCAACGTCTTATATATGGAGTAGCTCTTAGAGCAGTGGCCTAGACTTGAAATTTGATCCTTAGTTCAATTCATCGTATTCGCCTATAATTTATAGTGTAGGAATGTAGTAAGCAAGGACCATTAGGTTATAGACCATAGGAATTTACAGACACTTGTATCACACCTTGCATCTTTTAGAGTAGAATTATAGTAGTTGCATATGATCATCATATTAAACTTGTGCTCATTCACCAGACTTTATGTCTGACCTATTCTCTTTCATTATTTTTCCCCACCATAGAAGGATAGGGTAGAAGGTGATCGGCCATTCTTGGTACTACGGATAGCAGGAAGGAACATTTCATGGAGTGCAGGGGAGATCTTCCAAAGGTTAAGTGCTATAACTGTGATCAATTCGGACATCTAAAGTAGGCTTACACAGCACCACCAAGAGCTTCTACTCAGGCTACTACTCAAGTGGTTTTGTCTTATGCACTAGAGGCAGTCCCTAGCTCGAGTGCACAACTAGTGGTATACATGGGTAATAAAGAGGTGATTGAAGGGTTGTTGAATCTTTCCAGTTTATCCATTCACACTTTATTTGATACAGGGGTTTCACATTCTTTCATTTCTATTAGACTTAGTGATGACTTACACTTACAATTAGTATAGTCACGGACCCTGTGGTGAGTCAAACCCTATATGAGGGTCAACCTATTTGCTTATGTTATATAGGGTTTTGAAGTTGTTTATTTTAGGGGCCGAGTTTGATTATGATGCCTTTGTATTAGAGTTTTTTGGGTTTTGGATTGATATTAGGCGTGGATTGGAAGACCATGTATGAAGATAGGTAGGACATTACATTGAGCACATGTAATGGATGTAGCTTAGAGGTTTATTATGAACCCCGAGGATCTATTATGTTGAGCTATTTACATCCATTAGACCTATCACATGACAAGCTTAGTGCAATATCTATAATTAGAGATTTCCCAGATGTTTTCGTTGAACTTACCGATCTCCTGCCTCAGAGAGAGATTGAGTTTAGGATCTATCTTGTAGAGAATGCTAGCCTACCGCCTTCCCACTAAGGCATATGGCTCCAAGGAAAGACGCAAGTTGAATAAGGAAGTGAACGAGTTGTTGGATAAGGGTTTTATCTGAAGGACTATCTCTAGCGGGGAGCACCAACCATCTTTACCAACAAGGCGAATGGTTCTTTGAGACTCCATGTCAATTATAAGGAGCTAAATAAATTGAGAGAGAAGAACCATTATCCGTAGCCTCGCATAGATAATCTTTTAATCAATTAGTTGGAGCTAAAGTATTATCACGGCTTTACTTGGCTATGGAATTCTATCAATTGCATGTAACCGATGGTGCCTAACAGAAGACAAAATTCTTTACGCTTGACAAACTTTATGAGTGGTTAGTCATGCCTTTCGGACTGACCAATTTACCCATCTACTTTGTTGATTTGATGAGCCGAGTATTTAGGAGTTTGCTTAACAAATTCATCATAGTATTTGTGAATGATATTCTTGTCTACTCGAGGAGTAAGGAGGAGCGTGTGTTGCATTTAAGAGGAGTGCACAGTACACTCCGTGCACATAAGATGAAGGAGAAGTTTTATAAGTGCCACTTTTAAAGAGAGGAGGTAAGCCTTTTGGAACGCATCATCTCAGAAAGTGGCTTAGTAGTTGAATCTAGTAAGGTGGCAGCAGTTGAGGATTGGCATGTTCCGCATAATGCTAGGGAGGTGAGAACTTTCCTTAGCTTGGCAGACTACTATTGCAAGTTCATTAAGGACTTCGCAAAGGTCCCTGCTCCACTAACCTATCTCACCAAGAAGAATCTAGTTTTCTCGTAGGATGCGAAGTATGAAGATACTTTGTTCAAGTCGAAGGAGGCATTGACTAGTGTGCCAATTTCGGTGCTACCGAATGGGACGAAGCCATTTATAGTTTATACCAACGTCCGTGGAACGGGATTAGGCACGGTAGTGATGTAAGAAGGAAGGGTGGTGAGTTATGTGAGTAGGCAATTGAAGACTTACGAGAGGAACTACCTTAGACTGATCTTGAGTTAGCAGCCATTGTCTTTGCGCTCAAGTTATGGAGGCATTATCTTTTAAGGGAGCGTTTTGAGCTATTTACGGACCCCAAGTCCTTGAAGTACTTGTTCTCCCAAAAGGACTTGGATTTGAGACAGTTAAGGTGGATGGATTTTTTAGCATCGTATGACTTCGATATCTCTTATACCATGGGCAAGGGAGATGTAGTGGTAGACACTTTGAGTAGACAACATGCAGCGTTGTGTCCCTTGTTCTTGGAGTGGAGACACTTGGAGAGTATTTCTACATTTGATTTCCGACCATCATTAGATATTACCCTGGGACTACTAGCAGCTTTAGATGCTCAACGTACATTAATGGGGCATATTAGATTTAGGCAGAATAAGCATAAGGAGCTACTAGATATTATTGAGAGGATTGGTAGAGGTATATCATTGAGTCACTTGAGGCATTATGTCGTTGACTCGAGAGGATGGTTACAAAAAGAGGATAGGCTTTGTGTTCCCCGTAGCATGGATTTGGTAGATGTGGTACTAATGGAGTCTCACCATTCTAGGATGACCATTCATCCCAGTGGTGACAAGATGTATCAAGACATGAAGCAAGTAGCGAAGTATGTAGCTAGATGTATGACTTACCAAAGGGTAAAGTCAGAGAAAAAGAATCTGAGAGGATTGTTACAGCTAGTAGATATTCCTCAATGGAAGTGGGAGAGTATTTCCATGGATTTTGTAGATGGTTTACCTAGGAGTTGAAGAGGAAATGAGAGCATTTGAGTCATAGTTGATTGGATGACTAAATGTGCTCATTTCATACCAGTGAGGAGTACTAGGATGTCAACATCATTGGTGACTCTATACATGAGATAGGTCGTTAGTTTACATGAAGTTCCTATTAGCATAGCTAGTGATCGAGATCCACTTTTTACAGTGAGTTCTGGAGGACTCTACAAAAGTCTTTAGGGACCGAGTTGTGATATCCCGGAAATTTGAACAATATCAATTTAATAATCTGTTAAATAATTAAATTGATATTGATAATCTTTGGTAATGAAATTTGAATTTAATTTAATAATCTAATTAAATAAGTATTTAATTGGTGATTTTATCTTTTAAAAGTTAATAAGATATTTTCTATTTGAATATATATATTTATTTGTATATATTGTAAATAGAAGCTTTGGTAAAATTGGAAATTTAGATTTAATTTAACATGGACTTTTCAAGGATATTTAAATAAGTAACTCTATAGTTAAATATACTTTGGGTAAATGTTTAAATTGGTTAAAATATATTTTTAACTTAAGTTTAAATAAATGAGATTTAATAAAAAGGTTTGTTTTATTTCTTTTTAAAATATTACTTGATAATATAATCTCTTATATAAATTATTTAAATTATCAAATATGTTATTTTCAAATAATAAGTATAATATATTATTTTTATAAATATGAATGAATTTTAATGCTAAAAGGAATTGTTATTTTTAAATTGATTCTTAGGATTTAATTTGATTTCAATTTGAATTTAAAGTTTTGAAATTCAAAAGAATAAATATTTAAATTGTTTTAGATTTTAGAATATTTTTATATAAACTTTTTATTTATAAATATAGTAGTTTGTTTCTTTAAAAAGTGATTTATATATATAGATAAGTAATTAATAAAATAAGAAAAAGGCTTTTTATATACTTTTAAAATAAATATAAATATGAATAATTACTTAAAAGACATGTGTCTTTATCTAAAGCATTTATTTTAACAAGTGTAAATAAAAGATAAACTCAAAATAACAAGTGTCCTTTTATTTTTGATTCTTCTTTTAATTTCTAAATAAGTCAATTACACTTATAAAAACATGTTTTCTTCATTTCCCATTTTTTCAAATCTTCATTTTTTTAAAAGCTAAGATAAAAGCTTCAGCTGAAAATTTATTCAAAGCAAATCAGTACCACTTCTCAAACCAATCCTCTAATCTAAAATCTGTAATCAGTAACCAAATTTCCAAATCCAAAAACTAAAGCATGTAGATCTTCTTCAACCAAAACCAAAGATCCCTGTAATCTCATTTCCATTTGCAAATATCAAATCCTCAGCCTTAATTCATTTCTACACTTCAAAAGCAAATCTGGAAATCCCTCAAACATAAGATCTGTAATCATCTCAAAACAACCAGTTTGCATTCTCTTCCATCTGTAATCAAAATCAAGTTTAAAGCCTGCCTTCATTTTTCAATCTGGAAACAACTCAAGCCAGTCTGCATTCTTCTCAAACATGGAAGCCAACATGCATGAAGTTTAATCAAGTTTAAAGCTTCTATAACTCAAGTTTTTAAATCAAAAGGGGCATGCAAGTTTATAGTTTTCAAAAGCTTTTCAAAATTTAAAGAGGCTGCCTCTGTTTCATTTTTATTTCAGGTGAGTAACATTTTTAGAGTTTAAATATAAGAATCTGTTTGCATGTTAACTCTGAAAGAAAGTATGTTCTTGTGTATATATATATATAAGTGAGTTTCTATAGATATATATATGGATGTATAGATATTTATGTGCATGTCAGTTATAGTGTGATATCCCTGTTTTATATTTTTTTTAAGCTCGGATTCTTGATAAAAATCCCTATCTTCTTATCTCATCTCTGATAGATTAGGGCTTTAAAACAAAATTAGTTTGTTTTATCATAAACTAAAGTTTAAAATTTAAATTAAGTCAAATTTAAACCGGAGTGTCTTTGTAACCAAAAAACAACAGAGCAATGTTATAAAAAGTGAAATTTCAAACTGGGTAATTTATAAATTCAGGATTATATATGGAATACATAAACTACAAAATGATTTTTAGCATTAATATCATAATTTTTAGTTTGGTAATAAAGGTGCAGTTCTGGTTTAAGTTAAAAATGAATTTTTGGTAATTTTGATGATCTCAATGAAATTGGGATGCTGTATTCTTCAATAATGGTAGTGGGATGATCAAGGATATAGGGAAAATTATTAGAAATCGAATTAAAGCAGTGAGGAAGAAATGATTTAGGATTTGAATTTTTAACCCTAGTTTTAACTAGGTTAGAAAAATCAATCGTCACCACGTCTCTGGTGAATCGAGTTCAGTAGAACTCTGGGAAATGGTAGCTTTGACGTGGACGAAGTCGTCGCTGGAGTCGCTGGCGTTTTGGTGATCAGAAATGGGAAGACGAGGGATTGTTGACAGGGATTGGGAGTAGTCTGTGTTCCTGTTTTAGTGCTCAAGTGCTCGATTTTGATTTTGCGTCTTGATCGAGGAATGGATGATCGTATTCTGGTAGGTAGATGAACGCCGACTTGTGGGGATGCTCAGTGATGGTCGGAGATGGTGGTATCTCCGGTGCACGTGCACGATCGTGGATATGTCTGGATAAGTCTGGGTTTTATAGGGGAGGCTACTCGAGATTTTCTCGAGTATTGATCGAGGGATGCTCGAAGATTTTGGAGAGGCGACTCGAAGCTAATTAGTTTGGTCTCGAGTAATTTTTAGTGTTGCCAGGTTTTTGAGAAACCTGTCAGTTCAATTTAAATCTAATTTAAATTGTGAAGAAATAGTTAAACAGTAAATCAAAGTTTAATATATGAAGACAAGTTTAGTTTTAAATTTTAGATTAGATATAAATAAGTTTTATAAATTCAAATTAATAAGTTTAAATGTTTGTTATATTTAAATGTTTGAATTTTAAAAGGATTGATTTAAACTCTTTTAGAAATTCTTTTATAAGATGAGTAATTCTTTAAAATGTAAAATAAAAGAGTTTTAGAAATGTTGTTTAAAACATTGTTAAAGATAATTTGTTTTCATTTTAAATCTTTAAATTTAAAATGAAATTTTGAAGGTAAAAATTAAAGTAAATTAATTTAAGATACTTTGTAAATGATAACTTGATTATCAATAAGAACAAGTTTTATCTTAAAGTAATTAGAGATTTGTGTTCATTAAATTAATTAGGAAATTTAATGGATAATTAATTTAATTGATTAATTAATCATTTGGATTAATTAAATAGGTAATTAAAGGTTTAAACTAATTAATTTATGATTAAGATTAATTAATTAGGAATAATAAATTTATAATTAAGGATTATAAATTAGAGTATTAATTAATTTTTAAGAATTAATTAATAAAGTAATTAAAGATTAATTAAGTTATGGTTAACACTTAATTAATTAAATAATTAAAGATTAAATAAATTGGTTATTAAGATTTATTAATTTGGAATTAATAATAATTAATCTAAGTTAATTACTTAAGAAAAGTAATTAAATAATAGTTAATGAAGGTCATTAACTATGGATTATTAAATAATTAATTAATGTGGTTAATTTTAATAATTAATTAGATTAATTAATTTAAAGATAATCAATTGTAGAAATTGTTTAAATGGAATTACTTAATGGAAGTAATTAAGAATTAATTACTTATTGTAATTAATTGAAGTTAATTTGATTAGTTAAGTTACTTAATTGAGTTTAATTAATTTAGAAAAATAAATGGATGATTTGATAAATAATTACTTAATGTAATTATTAAAGTATGATTATTTAGGGAAGTAAATAATAAGATAATTACTGGAAGTAATTAATTGATTGGTTATGTATTAAGGAAAGTAATTTGAGTTTAATTACTTGTGAATTAATCAAAGGATTAATTAAGAAATTAATTAAGGAGTAATTAATTTAGTTAATAAAAGTAATTAAGGGTAGTTAATTACTAAATGGGATTAATCAAGAGTGATTAATAAATGTTGTTTTAAATTAAAGGTTAATTACTTAATGTAATTAATTTAATTAAGAAATAAATAATTAATTTGTAACTAAGAATCATTGATTAATATAATTAATGATGTAATTAAGATTGATTAATTAATGTAATTAATTAAGGATTAATGTAATTAATTATAGTTGATTAATTTAATTAATTATAGTTAATTAATTAATGAAGTAATTAAAGGTTAATTACTATAGTGGTTAAGGATAATTAATTTAAGTAATTAATTAAGGATAAATTACTTGAATATAATTAAAAGATAATTAATCAAAGATGATTAATTGAAATGAAAAATTAAAGGATAATTAATTGATTTGTAATTAATTAATGGTTAAGTAAGCAGGATTTATAGAATGAAGTAATTAATTTAATTCACTTTAAATTAATTAGAGATGATATAAATCATTACTTATGGATGGATGATAATACTGAATGCTTTGCATTTGTTTGATATCTCTGATGAGATATATGCTGTGTGATATGGATGTTTAGTTGAATTGTGATGATAATATGGATTATCTGATAATGTTGATTATCTATTGTGAATTATCTTTCTATGTGTATAAAGATAATTAATTGAATTGTTTTAACCTTTAAAACAACTTGGCCTTAAAAGATACGTTTTGGATTCGATGAGACCGGGATCGGGTTTCCAGATTTGGATATCCGAATACCACATCGATCCAAATTAACGTTGGTCGTTAATCCAAGTGGAGCAAGTGAAGACTCGAGGTGTAAGAACGATTCTTTGTCAGTATAACTCTGTGGGTGATTCCGTAATGAGTTTGACGGAGATAGTACTTTCAGATTCGAGATGAAGATTTAGAGTGCAAGGGTTATTGTCGTTAACTCTGAGGGTGATTCCAAAACGAGTGTAACGAGATAATGCCTTCGGTTTCGTTCGAACCCGGAACAAACTTGTATGGATTGAATGCTTTCAGAACATCGTCAGGTGGACGATGAGCATTCTAAGATAGATGTGTTCTATTTAAAGGTAATCGTAGCCTCAAGCCTCATCAACCGGGAATGGCTAAAACAGGGGAGGTGCAGCAAGGTTAGTGGGTAGCACCCAAGTAGGACAAGATTACCTCTGTCTAGATGTCCCTTCTTATTTCGGCTTAGTGTGTGCGGTTGAATCATGACAACCGTGGGGTATCTTGTGCGGGAATTATCCAGTAAGGGATGTTCCGGCCTTGTGTTGCAGGGGATTGGGCGTGATCCTCGGTACGGTGATCTAGGCCACGTACTGTGACGAGCGGTACCCCGGTAGCCCTGCCATTGTATGGAATCCAAAATCCAATAAGTGATAACGGACTTGATTGTATACCTATGTATGCTGGAATTTAATGAATGTAACAATTTCGGCTATGTGAACACTTATTTGAAAACCCTAGACCCTATTATAATACAATCGAATTTCCTATCAAATGTTTTGGTTAGCGTAAGGTAAAAACTTTCCCATGTTTATTTGTGGGGAGTCTTACGTGATACCTTTGTTTTCAAAAGGTTTTGAAGTTAAGCAAGTTTAACCTGTTACTCACACCAGACCCATGTCTGACCCAAGTGTTTATTTCTGTTTTATATAAACTCTTGGGTACTCAAATTTTTACGAGTAGCCAAGGAATTCAGGTTAGCTTTGACGAATTGTGGAGGAGCAATGGAGCAGGAGGCTTCAGCGTTGTAGATAAAAATAGTTTCCGCTGTGTTGATCTTTGTATTGATCTTTGTTTTGTATTGAGTTGTAATAACTAGACAGATGTTTATAACTGTCTAGTATGTGATGTAAAATCTGTGTAACTCTGATGTATATGATACTATGTAATAGTTATGTGATATATTATATTTTGTTCCGTTTCCGCTGCGAGTAACTGTTGTTGTTTCTTTCTCTTTCTCTTCTTTTCTATTTCTCACCCCTTTCTTTCTTACTGTCGATACGTCCTTCTGTGTATAGAAGGGCGGGTCGTCACATTTGGTATCAGAGCGATAGGTTGAGTGAATACCTAAGCTCTGGAGTGATGTCTATCTTGAGAGAGCGTATTTGTAATTTTTATATAACTATATATATTTATTCTACCTATTTGTTGGGTTACCTGTTCGGGTTTTCCAATATAAGTTATAAAGGTAGATAAGGTAGTGGTGTGTGAAACACGACTACCAATGGTTGGAATTTGAGTGTTGAGGTTGGAAGTGTATCTGTCGAGACTGTAGACCCAATACTGTCTCGAGTAAGTTTTGCTGTGGTGAAGGATTTTCATCGAATCTCTGAAGGAAACCTGTTATGGTTCGGAGTTTATCTTTGAAGTGTGGATGAGTAGAGTTTGGATCTGTCGATTAGACAGAAGTGAGTAATGGTATCTTGATACCCCAGGTAATAGTAGCTGTATGATGAGATACAGTGACTATGGATGTTTCCGAAGATGTTTTTCTTTGGAACAAGTTTAAGGAAGTGTGTATGTTTCGGTGTTGTGGCTGAGTTCAGCATGGTGTTTCTGTTTGGTTTGAAGTTCGAGTTTCTCGAAGAGTTTTGGATAGGAAGTCTTTGGCATCTATGGCAGCAGTGCAGCTCGGAGTGTTCTGTGTGATGGCAGAAGTTTTCTGGCTAAGCAGTTTTTCTGAAGGTGAAGTTCAGAAGCAGCAGAGTGGATCCATTTCTTCGATGGATTGGATAGTTAAGTATGAACTATTCTGATTGGTAAGGAGAGAACAGTTTTCTTTGGAATTTGGCTGGGTTAATCGCAAAAGCGACTTGCGATTGCTGAGAGTTCTCTTGGGTTATCAAAGTTTTTCTGGATGTCTTCAGGGAAGTTAGAAGTTGTCCGCAATTAGAGATTGAGTTTTCTTATCAACTGGATTCCAGGAGTGATACCAGTAGTTCAGCCTAGTGGAAGGGATGTTTCCTAGAGATGGAGTTGGTGAAGCAACTCAAGTTTTGATGGAGTATCTGAGTTTTTTTTTATGGATCAGTGAACCTTATTTCTAGGATATGTTGTCCAGTCTGTTCTTGTGTTCTTCATCAGATCAGAGTTGAGCCGCGAAATCAGTTTTGGGAGTGCATCTCTGGATAGGAGAAGTAAGTTTGGAATCGACTGATAATTGTGAAGTAGAGTTGTGTTTGGATCTCTTCTATATTCTGATTTGGATAAGTATTTGGTCTTCAGAATTGAGCGGTCAGTTTGGATAATTGGAATTCATTGTGTTTCACGTATCTCTGAGGGGGTACGTGTAAGATCTATCTCTGGTTTTGGAATCAGCATTTCAGGGAGGTTTGGTAGTTGAGTCAGACTCGTCTGTAGTCTGATTTCCTGTTGAGTTTTGTAGATCTAGATGAGTAGGAGCTCTGTAGCTTCGTAATTTAGATTGTTTGTAGAGCGAGTATCCCGTTATATATATACTTGGGGAAACTCGAGAAGTTTTATCCAGAATTTTGTCTGGATAATTAAAATTGTTTGACTGGATGTTTGGTTGCCATGATTGTTAGCATATGGATGATAGTATATGCTTGTGTTTAAGAATTAAAATCTTAAATAAGATTATTAAATTACCTTTGTTTAAATTTCGGGGACGAAATTATTTTAAGGGGGGAGGAATGTGATATCCCGGAAATTTGAACAATATCAATTTAATAATCTATTAAATAATTAAATTGATATTGATAATCTTTGGTAATGAAATTTGAATTTAATTTAATAATCTAATTAAATAAGTATTTAATTGGTGATTTTATCTTTTAAAAGTTAATAAGATATTTTCTATTTGAATATATATATTTATTTGTATATATTGTAAATAGAAGCTTTGGTAAAATTGGAAATTTAGATTTAATTTAACATGGACTTTTCAAGGATATTTAAATAAGTAACTCTATAGTTAAATATACTTTGGGTAAATGTTTAAATTGGTTAAAATATATTTTAACTTAAGTTTAAATAAATGAGATTTAATAAAAAGGTTTGTTTAATTTCTTTTTAAAATATTACTTGATAATATAATCTCTTATATAAATTATTTAAATTATCAAATATGTTATTTTCAAATAATAAGTATAATATATTATTTTTATAAATATGAATGAATTTTAATGCTAAAAGGAATTGTTATTTTTAAATTGAATCTTAGGATTTAATTTGATTTCAATTTGAATTTAAAGTTTTGAAATTCAAAAGAATAAATATTTAAATTGTTTTGGATTTTAGAATATTTTTATATAAACTTTTTATTTATAAATATATTAGTTTGTTTCTTTAAAAAGTGATTTATATATATAGATAAGTAATTAATAAAATAAGAAAAAGGCTTTTTATATACTTTTAAAATAAATATAAATATGAATAATTACTTAAAAGACATGTGTCTTTATCTAAAGCATTTATTTTAACAAGTGTAAATAAAAGATAAACTCAAAATGACAAGTGTCCTTTTATTTTTTATTCTTCTTTTAATTTCTAAATAAGTCAATTACACTTATAAAAACATGTTTTCTTCATTTCCCATTTTTTCAAATCTTCATTTTTTTTAAAACCTAAGATAAAAGCTTTAGCTGAAAATTTATTCAAAGCAAATCAGTACCACTTCTCAAACCAATCCTCTAATCTAAAATCTGTAATCAGTAACCAAATTTCCAAATCCAAAAACTAAAGCATGTAGATCTTCTTCAACCGAAACCAAAGATCCCTGTAATCTCATTTCCATTTGCAAATATCAAATCCTCGGCCTTAATTCATTTCTACACTTCAAAAGCAAATCTGGAAATCCCTCAAACATAAGATCTGTAATCATCTCAAAACAACCAGTTTGCATTCTCTTCCATCTGTAATCAAAATCAAGTTTAAAGCCTGCCTTCATTTTTCAATCTGGAAACAACTCAAGCCAGTCTGCATTCTTCTCAAACATGGAAGCCAACATGCATGAAGTTTAATCAAGTTTAAAGCTTCTATAACTTAAGTTTTTAAATCAAAAGGGGCATGCAAGTTTATAGTTTTCAAAATCTTTTCAAAATTTAAAGAGGCTGCCTCTGTTTCATTTTTATTTCAGGTGAGTAACATTTTTAGAGTTTAAATATAAGAATCTGTTTGCATGTTAACTCTGAAAGAAAGTATGTTCTTGTGTATATATATATAAGTGAGTTTCTATAGATATATATATGGATGTATAGATATTTATGTGCATGTCAGTTATAGTGTGATATCCCTGTTTTATATTTTTTTTAAGCTCGGATTCTTGATAAAAATCCCTATCTTCTTATCTGATCTCTGATAGATTAGGGCTTTAAAACAAAATTAGTTTGTTTTATCATAAACTAAAGTTTAAAATTTAAATTAAGTCAAATTTAAACAGGAGTGTCTCTATAACCAAAAAACAACAGAGCAATGTTATAAAAAGTGAAATTTCAAACTGGGTAATTTATAAATTCAGGATTATATATGGAATACATAAACTACAACATGATTTTTAGCATTAATATCATAATTTTTAGTTTGGTAATAAAGGTGCAGTTCTGGTTTAAGTTAAAAATGAATTTTTGGTAATTTTGATGATCTCAGTGAAATTGGGATGCTGTATTCTTCAATAATGGTAGTGGGATGATCAAGGATATAGGGAAAATTATTAGAAATCGAATTAAAGCAGTGTGGAAGAAATGATTTAGGATTTGAATTTTTAACCCTAGTTTTAACTAGGTTAGAAAAATCAATCGTCACCACGTCTCTGGTGAATCGAGTTCAGTAGAACTCTGGGAAATGGTAGCTTTGACGTGGACGAAGTCGTCGCTGGAGTCGCTGGCGTTATGGTGATCAGAAATGGGAAGACGAGGGATTGTTGACAGGGATTGGGAGTAGTCTGTGTTCCTGTTTTAGTGCTCAAGTGCTCGATTTTGATTTTGCGTCTTGATCGAGGAATGTATGATCGTATTCTGGTAGGTAGATGAACGTCGACTTGTGGGGATGCTCAGTGATGGTCGTAGATGGTGGTATCTCCGGTGCACGTGCACGATCGTGGATTTATCTGGATAAGTCTGGGTTTTATAGGGGAGGCTACTCGAGATTTTCTCGAGTATTGGTCGAGGGATGCTCGAAGATTTTGGAGAGGCGACTCGAAGCTAATTAGTTTGGTCTCGAGTAATTTTTAGTGTTGCCAGGTTTTTGAGAAACCTGTCAGTTCAATTTAAATCTAATTTAAATTGTGAAGAAATAGTTAAACAGTAAATAAAAGTTTAATATATGAAGACAAGTTTAGTTTTAAATTTTAGATTAGATATAAATAAGTTTTATAAATTCAAATGTTTTAATAAGTTTAAATGTTTGTTATATTTAAATGTTTGAATTTTAAAAGGATTGATTTAAACTCTTTTAGAAATTCTTTTATAAGATGAGTAATTCTTTAAAATGTAAAATAAAAGAGTTTTAGAAATGTTGTTTAAAACATTGTTAAAGATAATTTGTTTTCATTTTAAATCTTTAAATTTAAAATGAAATTTTGAAGGTAAAAATTAAAGTAAATTAATTTAAGATACTTTGTAAATGATAACTTGATTATCAATAAGAACAAGTTTTATCTTAAAGTAATTAGAGATTTGTGTTCATTAAATTAATTAGGAAATTTAATGGATAATTAATTTAATTGATTAATTAATCATTTGGATTAATTAAATAGGTAATTAAAGGTTTAAATTAATTAATTTATGATTAAGATTAATTAATTAGGAATAATAAATTTATAATTAAGGATTATAAATTAGAGTATTAATTAATGGTTAAGAATTAATTAATAAAGTAATTAAAGATTAATTAAGTTATGGTTAACACTTAATTAATTAAATAATTAAAGATTAAATAAATTGGTTATTAAGATTTATTAATTTGGAATTAATAATAATTAATCTAAGTTAATTACTTAAGAAAAGTAATTAAATAATAGTTAATGAAGGTCATTAACTATGGATTATTAAATAATTAATTAATGTGGTTAATTTTAATAATTAATTAGATTAATTAATTTAAAGATAATCAATTGTAGAAATTGTTTAAATGGAATTACTTAATGGAAGTAATTAAGAATTAATTACTTATTGTAATTAATTGAAGTTAATTTGATTAGTTAAGTTAATTAATTGAGTTTAATTAATTAGAAAAATAAATGGATGATTTGATAAATAATTACTTAATGTAATTATTAAAGTATGATTATTTAGGGAAGTAAATAATAAGATAATTACTGGAAGTAATTAATTGATTGGTTATGTATTAAGGAAAGTAATTTGAGTTTAATTACTTGTGAATTAATCAAAGGATTAATTAAGAAATTAATTAAGGAGTAATTAATTTAGTTAATAAAAGTAATTAAGGGTAGTTAATTACTAAATGGGATTAATCAAGAGTGATTAATAAATGTTGTTTTAAATTAAAGGTTAATTACTTAATGTAATTAATTTAATTAAGAAATAAATAATTAATTTGTAACTAAGAATCATTAATTAATATAATTAATGATGTAATTAAGATTGATTAATTAATATAAATAATTAAGGATTAATGTAATTAATTATAGTTGATTAATTTAATTAATTATAGTTAATTAATTAATGAAGTAATTAAAGGTTAATTACTATAGTGGTTAAGTATAATTAATTTAAGTAATTAATTAAGGATAAATTACTTGAATATAATTAAAAGATAATTAATCAAAGATGATTAATTGAAATGAAAAATTAAAGGATAATTAATTGATTTGTAATTAATTAATGGTTAAGTAAGCAGGATTTATAGAATAAAGTAATTAATTTAATTCACTTTAAATTAATTAGAGATGATATAAATCATTACTTATGGATGGATGATAATACTGAATGCTTTGCATTTGTTTGATATCTCTGATGAGATATATGTTGTGTGATATGGATGTTTAGTTGAATTGTGATGATAATATGGATTATCTGATAATGTTGATTATCTATTGTGAATTATCTTTCTAAGTGTATAAAGATAATGAATTAAATTGTTTTAACCTTTAAAACAACTTGGCCTTAAAAGATACGTTTTGGATTCGATGAGACCGGGATCGGGTTTCCAGATTTGGATATCCGAATACCACATCGATCCAAATTAACGTTGGTCGTTAATCCAAGTGGAGCAAGTGAAGACTCGAGGTGTAAGAATGATTCTTTGTCAGTATAATTCTGTGGGTGATTCCGTAATGAGTTTGACGGAGATAGTACTTTCAGATTCGAGATGAAGATTCAGAGTGCAAGGGTTATTGTCGTTAACTCTGAGGGTGATTCCAAAACGAGTGTAACGAGATAATGCCTTCGGTTTCGTTCGAACCCGGAACGAACTTGTATGGATTGAATGCTGTCAGAACATCATCAGGTGGACGATGAGCATTCTAAGATAGATGTGTTCTATTTAAAGGTAATCGTAGCCTCAAGCCTCATCAACCGGGAATGGCTAAAACAGGGGAGGTGCAGTAAGGTTAGTGGGTAGCACCCAAGTAGGACAAGATTACCTCTGTCTAGATGTCCCTTCTTATTTCGGCTTAGTGTGTGCGGTTGAATCATGACAACCGTGGGGTATCTTGTGCGGGAATTATCCAGTAAGGGATGTTTCGTCCTTGTGTTGCAGGGGATTGGGCGTGATCCTCGGTACGGTGATCTAGGCCACGTACTGTGACGGGCGGTACCCCGGTAGCCCTGCCATTGTATGGAATCCAAAATCCAATAAGTGATAACGGACTTGATTGTATACCTATGTATGCTGGAATTTAATGAATGTAACAATTTCGGCTATGTGAATACTTATTTGAAAACCCTAGACCCTATTATAATACAATCGAATTTCCTATCAAATGTTTTGGTTAGCGTAAGGTAAAAACTTACCCATGTTTATTTGTGGGGAGTCTTACGTGATACCTTTGTTTTCAAAAGGTTTTGAAGTTAAGCAAGTTTAACCTGTTACTCACACCAGACCCATGTCTGACCCAAGTGTTTATTTCTGTTTTATATAAACTCTTGGGTACTCAAATTTTTACGAGTAGCCAAGGAATTCAGGTTAGCTTTGACGAATTGTGGAGGAGCAATGGAGTAGGAGGCTTTAGCTTTGTAGATAAAAATAGTTTCCACTGTGTTGATCTTTGTATTGATCTTTGTTTTGTATTGAGTTGTAATAACTAGACAGACGTTTATAACTGTCTAGTATGTGATGTAAAATCTGTGTAACTCTGATGTATATGATACTATGTAATAGTTATGTGATATATTATATTTTGTTCCGTTTCCGCTGCGAGTATCTGTTGTTGTTTCTTTCTCTTTCTCTTCTTTTCTATTTCTCACCCCTTTCTTTCTTACTGTCGATACGTCCTTCTGTGTATAGAAGGGCGGGTCATCACACGAGTTGAGTTTAAGCATCACATATCATATGTAGACAGACGGACTGACGGAGAGTGAATCAAGTTTTGGAGGATTTGCTATGAATATGAATTTTATACTTTGGTGATTCTTGGGAGAATCATTTACTATTAGTGGATTTTACCTAAAATAATGCTACCAAACTAGCATTGGGAGGGCAGCTATTGAGGCATTGTATGGTAGACCCTATATATCACCGTTGGCCGGTGTGACATGATGGATATGATTAGTTTTAGGTCAAATATGATGAAGGAGACATCAAAGAAGGTGGAATTGATCCGTATGGGGATTTAATTCTTCACCGATAGCTCTTTTCTGGTATGTTTTCGATCTAATTCTTATAACTATAAATTACTTATATATAGGATTTAGGTGGTATACCCTTTAGGTAGAAACCATTAGATGTTAGGAATAATAGTAAACATGTCAATAGGACGTGTCATAATGATGGATGCTAATGGATGCATATGGATGTGTTATTCGCATTGTGCTCTTTTACATATAGAATAGTATATCCCCTAGGTACACATGCACACTATATATAGTTACATGATATTTCTTTATTATTGTTGTGCTAATGGATGTAATACATATGGATATTGTTTACGAGTTGTATGATTGCACATACATATAGAATTGTAAGTAAATATTTACTTAGGATGTTGCATACAGTTGGATGCATGACATGAGCATTTGCATGATAGAAGGTCGACTGAATCAGTAGGCCTCCTACTTTTGCATTAGTATAGATTCACGTGCATTTCATATCGCATATACGTGTACACGTGGCAATAGAAAATTTCTAAGGATAGTGATTGCTTGTAGATAATGGATGAGCAAATGAGTGTAGGTATTGATTGTTGTGTACTTATATTACATATTTCCATCCTTGGAGATTTTGGGGATGAAATCCATTTTAGGGAGAGAATGTAACACCCTTGAAATTTAACAGAAATTCAGACGAAAATTTAATAAGAAAATCTAATTAAGAAAACAAGGACTTAAAAGAAAATTTTCACAAACTTTCGAATTTCACTACGAAACTCCCAGCATTGCGTTGGTAGCATTTTTTGGATGATTTTTGTAATGACCCGTATTTTTAACACTTTAAAAATACTAAATTAAATAAAATTTTAATTAAAAATCCGATAGAAATAAAATTTTACGAGGAAATCTCTTTGTATATAAGTTATAAATCCAAAACCAAATTCGTTGACAACCAATTTCGATAAGACCGATAATGTAATACATATTAAAACGTAATGTAATAATATAAAATAGTTGGAACCAATAGCAGAAACCAAAATATTAATTTTAACGTAAGAAACGTGCATTTTGCGTTAAATGAAATTTTCGTTAAATAAAAATAAACAATAAAATTTCGCAACAAAAATTCGATATTTTAAATGCGTCTATTTATACATAGGAAATTGTAAAGTTTCGTCAGAAATTATGTAAGTAAATTTCAGTCACGTCATTTCGGTTTAAATCAATTAAAATGTAATGAAAATAAATGTTTTCGAAACCTTAATATTTTTACATAGAAAATTCTATACCATCTTCTGAGCAAGACGTCATTTTTCATTTTTCCAAATTCGGACTTTTTCAGCTCCGTCGATCTTAATCTTCTGCGTTTTTGCTGCATTTTCCGTTGGTAGAAAATTCAAATTTTAATAATTCAATCAAACCACTAATATCTGTATACTGTTTTGATCGCCTCGTCGTGCTGATCTCCACAGTATATTCATTTCTGTATTTTGAAGCCCGATACGCAGCGGAAACCGCATAATGGTCCAATGCATCGGTATTTGTTTTAACTTTTGATTCGTGTGTCCGTTCAAATTTCCAACGGTTGGAAATATAAATTGGCACTGTTTTTTTATTCCTAGCATTGACTACCAACTGTGACTTTTCGCTTTTGGTTGGTTGATATTTATTTCATTCCTTTCATTTCTCTACCAGTTAAATATAGTAAAATATTTATTAAAGGAATTGATATAAAGCATCCATCTTCTCCTCTCCTCCGTAGCCTACTTTTATCTCCTAAAAAAAATAAATCAACCCCTTCATAAACCTGGCTACTTGTTTATTTAATTATTTCTCCTCCTGGTCAAGCTCGTCCGAGCTTTCCTCTGCACCGACCACACCACAACCTTAAGTGCCACCTTTCCATCGAAGCAACCTCGCCATTCCCTCCGGCTCCTCTCTGCCGCACTGACTTCCACCGAAACCATGCATGCTTCTACGTGGTCTCTCAGCCACTCATGCCATCTTCTTCAGCTCACTACCGATAGACATTGCACCACCCTAGAACTCACCACCCGAGCCTCTAAGGCTCTCACCCAAGCCCAGTGCACCGAACCAAATCAGCCGCCCTTGGTCACCACTACCGTATCACCACCGTCCGCCGCAGTCTCCCCTCCACACTCTCTCTTGATCCAACCATGCTCGCCTCTCCGCCTCTTCTCATCTCCGCTTCCCGCTGCGCCGCCAAACAACAGCAACTCATCACCTTTCCTAGTCTCCTCCGTCCCACTTCCTGTCACCGACCGCCGATCTTCCATCTCTACATGTATGTGTGAGTATATATGGGTTGGATGCTTAAACTGCTATATATAAAGTTTATTTAGTTAGAAACAAGTGTTCATATCTGTTAGTTAGTTTATTCTAAGTTGCATAGCAGTACTTATGTTTATGAAATGAATTAGTGTTTGTTTATATTTTTGTACAGTGGTTATTAAATGTGTTAGTACAGTTTGTTTATATTCTAAGCTATATTTTTCTGCTATATATATTGTAGATTTTTAAACTTTGTCAATATTAGTTTACATAAGTTGTGTGTTAATATATATAAGTCTGTATAGCTGTACATATAAAGTCTACACATTTTATATATATATTGATCTTAGCATAAATATACATTGTTTTGTATATATATGGTTTCATATGTTATGTCAGTCTTTAGATATATTAGTTTATATACAATCTGGATGAGTTGTAATTAAAGAAGTTTATAAAAATTTTATATGTCAGTTGAAAATAAGTATTATTTAAATACGTACATAAACATATAGGACTATATTTTTTTTATACAGATAAGTATATATGAGTTGAGCTACACATATATATGTGCAAAAATGTTTATTTATGTTTACTGTTGTTTGTATATAGGTTATATAAACTTATACATATAATTGATTGCAGACGTAATACTAAAACAAGTGTTATTATATATATTAGTTTATATATATAGTTAATGTATATATGTTACATTTGTTTCATTTTTCATTGCAGCCGTCATATAACTTTAGCAAAACTGGTTTAAAAAGACAATGTATATATGTTAGTAGATTTAAAAACCAAGTCGGAAGATCCGTTATACATATTGAGTGTTCGCATATACTTTTGCATGCATACAGGATGTAGTGTCTGCATTCAAATATATATTGTTATTATATTTGGTCTGTTATATATTTGGAGTAGGCTGGTATATATGTGCATTTAGTGGATTGGATTTGGGTAAATAGTATATTGATTTAGGTATTGTTAAAAGAGAATTTACATAGATTTTTTTTACAATAATAATAATACATATATTTTTTGTCTCTATCAAAACTGATTAGATTTGTTTTATCAATTCCTATTTATCAGCTTTGATCGTCGAACTCATATCCATCGTGCTTTGTTCCGAAATTCGTGCTTGGATCCGTAACCCATCTCATTCTCGTTCATCTCTAGCCTCGAAAGGTGAGCAATCACTCACGATTAATGTTCTTTTATTTATTAAATTTGATTTCAATTGAAACGACAATTGAAATATGCTGCTGTTAGTTAATTACACTGTTATATATGCTATTACCTGTATCAGTTTACCTATGACATTTGACACCATTATCTGTTATTTATACGATGATAATCCAGTTTGGTTGATAAATGATTGATTGTTTGATGTTGATATTGGACGTTAAGTTGTTAATGATGTATGTGATAAATTATTTGAAATTGAAATTGACGTAGGATATTTAGATTTGATATATGTGTTAAATTTGATTTAAATGACATTTGCATAATATGACCCTTTAAATGTTAAATAAATCGACGCGTAGAAATAGTGTTAACTACACCTTGAACCATTGAATGTATAATTGGTGTAGTATAATTTGAATAATAGACTTCAAGTGAAAAACTGTAATGAAATAATCTTTAGTCTTCATGAAATGATAGTGTAGATTCTAGAAATAATTATATTAAATGTGAAGACCCAAAAGTTGGCCTTCGAAAATCGGCACCCGTACTCCACTTGTACTCAAAATGCCGTAGATTCAAATGCCAAATCTGGTTCTCCGGAGCTTATAACAACATTAAGTAAATAACACAGCGGAAGAAACAGAATAATACATTGATATACAATGACAGATACAAAATCTGATACAACAGAGTGATACAATGAATATCAATATACATCAGAGATATGATACAACAAATAGCAGCGGAAAAGAAAAATAGATAACTAATATCAGCAGCGGAACACATAACTCTAACATAGTCTTCAAGAGAGAACTCCAGCAGTAGCTCGAACTCCCAATAACGATACACCAAGAATAAGCAAGTGCAGTCCGATCCAAAGACTGAACTGGCTCCAGAAAACCTATTAATCTGACTATCTGAAAAACCCAACTCTAGACTGCTCGTGTAGAAAAATTTGGAGCATCCAGAGTTTAGGAAAGAAACAATAAACTCCGGATCAGTCGTGGGACTGGTGTGAGCAACAAAAACAGTTTATCTTTAAAAACGAACAACAAAAGAATTTAAAGTCAATTCGCAATGCTTTTGGAAAATGAAACTACCATAAGACCTCCCACCACACACACAATGCAAACGCAGAATTGGAGGAGATTTCTTCTTATGATAGTCAAAGATGCTTACTACGCAAAATCAAATCATTTTGATATTATTATTAGTGCATAGTGGAAAACATTTCGAAAGTATAATATAAATCTTAGCCAACATACAACCATTATTGTATGCCTACTATAGCTACTATGTTCAATAGCAGGTTACCGCCACATTCCATAGCAGGTAATACAACTAAAACCGTACAAGGCTCGTATTGTTTCTTTGGATTTCCAACAAATGGTCAGGCTAAGGAACTTCCTATGCCACGATGGGTACGTCCCTGGAATAGACGACCCGAGAACCTAACCGGATCTCTGCCAACACAAGGCCGGGTTACCTCTGCAAAAATAGGTAACTACTGACACGCGTATGCCATCCCCCGATCGTCACCGATCTTCCCGAGGATCCCCGATTTCCAACAACCACAAAGTAATAAACTTGTAGCAACCATAGAGGTTAAGTATCTGGGCTCCATACCATGATACCACCTTTATCCAGAAGGAATGACATACACTAAGGGGCGCTACTCCCTAGAACCTTGCTGCATCCTTCCTGTTTCGACCATTTCCGGGGTGTGAGGCTCGACGAAGTCTCGTCCACAAAGCTACGCTTTGTTCACAAAGCCATGCTTCGGGTCAAACAAATGATCAACCTATGATCACAAAGATATAAGATCAAACAAATGATCATATCGCAAATGATCAAACACTGATCATCACACAGCAACACTCAGCATGCCACATTACCAAATTGGGATATATCGCTGATAAATTTCAACTACATAACCTCTGAGCTCGTACGTCTCAGAGAAGGGTGTTAAGCTAAGAGAATAAATTCTCCGCCACCAACAGAAATGTATTTGAAAGAAATCGGCTTTATATCTCAAAGTGTAATGTCAGACATGTATCCATACAAGTCTGTTCCGGGTTCGAACAGAACCGAAGGCACTTCTTACGAAGCCCTTGCAATTCCGGGTATTCACAATCCCGTCCGGACTTCCCATCACAAAGGGTGATAAAATCTCTATACCGGGGACCAGTCGGTGCAGAGACATTCGACGAGTTGTCCTTTCGTTTTCGTAAATATCCGGTCTTCAACACCGGTCTTCAAATGCTATCCATATACGACGTATCACTATTCGGAATGGGTTATACGACCCAAATGTCTTTTCCCGGCTAACCCGAATAACGAGCGCAATCTTTAAAAACATATGGATATTGGGATTTCAATTAAGTCACAACTTAATAATTCAACTTCTTTTTAAATGGTTTCAATCGATTACCATTTCAAATCCTTTAAACAAAAAGATTTATTTCACAAAGTTCACTCAGTTTTCACAAAGATTCATTCACAGTTTTTCCAAAACAATTTCTGTTTCAATTGGATTAACTCGTTAAATCTTTAAAATAAAGATTCAACTTATAGCTTTCAAAACAATTTCATTTCGAATGGTTTAAACAAATCATCATTTTAAATCTGTTAAAGATAACAGATTCAATTCATAGTTTTTAAAAAAGAATTCATTTATAACTTGGGAAAACCATCTTTCAATTCATACCTGAAATTCCTTTAAATTGGAATTTCATTTCTTATATATATACGAAAGCTTTTATCATTTGAAAACAAACAGTTTTCATTTAAGAACAATCCAATTTTATTTGCATGGGTTAAAGTCCTTGAATTATATTCATATTTTCAAAATCAATACTTTTTAAAATAGTTTAACCCATATATAAACATCTTTAATCCCTAGTTTCAAATCATAGAATTTAATTTCAAATCTTGAATTTAAGTTTAAATCAAATTATTTAAACTTCCAACTTTATCAAGTTATTAAAAAAAATAAATCTTATCTTTGAAATTCCATTTCGAAAGCTTTTCATTTTTTAAACCGAAATTTCCAATTTCAAAATCAATTGAAATTAAATTTCAATTTCAAAAACATCAAATTTAAATTATCTGTGACTTAACCGATTTCCACGTGAAATCCATATTTGTGTGTGTATGGTGTAGTCCAAGGGTTTTAACACACAATAGTGCAACATCAATCATCATAGATATATCGATAAGCGGTATAATCGACAACGCTTATCTTCATTCACAGATTCATAGATAAAATAAATTTATCAGTCACAAAGATTCACAATTATAATTCGATGTGGGTTTTCGGATAACCAACTGAAATCCGACTCCCTGTCGCATCGAAATTCAAGTGCCGTTTTACGGGCCATGGGTTGCATATTCATATAACAATATATACATCACAGATAAGTAAATTACAGATCACAACATAAATCAGGGTATATCACAAAGCATCACATATCAGGGATATCAACAATTCAATCATTCAGTCAAATCCAATCATCCATAAGTAGAGTCAATTTAATTGTCTGATTAATTCAAATAAGATTAATTTCTTATGAATTACTAATCCTGGTTAATTAACATTAATAATTTACAAATCATTTTGATTAATTATTCTTTGATCATTTATTAATTAACCATTAATAATAAATTAATTAACCTTTAATTATAATTCATCAACCTTTAATTATTAAATAATTAACCTTTAATTATAATTCATCAACCTTTAATTATTAAATAATTAACCTTTAATTATTTAAATCACTATTTAATTAATTATCTTTAATTAATTACTTTAATTAATTATTCCTCAATTAATTATCATTCCTTAATCACCTTTATTAATTTATTAATTATCCTCAAATTAATTGCCTTAATTAATAAATCATATTAATTGATTATCCTTAATTAATTACCCAAATTAATTAGCCCTTAATTAATTATTGTTTAATCACTTGAGTAATCAACCTTTAATTAATTTAAACTTTTTATTTCATTTCAAATTTGAATTCAAAAATAAACTTGAATTCAAGCTTCAACCTGGATTTAAGCTTTGTTAAATCTAGTTTACAAATTAAAGTTTCATTCGAATTTGTTTTGAAAATTCAAATTGCTTCTAGGTTGTCTAAAAACTGTAACCACTACTGTCTCGAGACAAAACAATTTGCTTTGAGTCTTCCTCCCACTGCTTCGAGTTAGACAATCTATTTCATGCACACGAACCCGAGATCGTTTGCTTCTTCCCCAACTCCACAACTACAACAGATATCATCACCTACGCGTGCATGGTGCACGCCAATCTGGCCATCACCGATCAAGTCGCCACCCACCACCAAGTCGACGTTGGCCCCCCTGAGCTTCCCAAACACCCAGGTCACTCAAACTCGTCGCCGATCGAAATCGAGTAGCCTGCCTCAATCTGGAACACAGTCGAACCACCAAAGATCATCTCGTTTCGCCACCAAGGGTCACTGGAGGTTATGCGAATTCAACCGAAGCTTCAACGAGGTCTAGTGCTTTGATTGGCACACATGCGATCGATTCCGGTTCCCCGATGAACTCCCGGCAATCGAATATCCAGTTAAGAACAAAATATGGGTTTGAACCCTAAACTCCTGCCGTGCGATTGCTATGGTGATGTGGAAAATTATCGAGCATGTTTTTGACGAACAACGACACCCCAGCAAACTATGACCACGATCGCAAGAACCCAAGCTCCATTAATCACCAGAAATTGGTCAGATCGCATTTTCCGTTCATCCATTGTTTTCCTTCGAGTTACCCAATTAAAATTTTTGGATTTGCTACTAAAATTCATGTCTTTCAAAATCGAACAAACTGATGTAAGTGAACTAAAAAACAATGATACTTGATTTTTTCTGATATAACATGTTCATCCTGTAATTTCCTAATTCTAAATTAATTACTCAGCAAATATACTTGAAGTAATTTGTTTTATTTTATTTTATTTTTATTTGCATTTCATAGTTATAGTTAATTTTCATTTAGAAATTGAAATCTAAATTTACTTAGATAGGAAGATTCTAAATTTTCTAACCAGTTTTCAATGCCTGTAAACAAGAACAGAGATGTTCTTTTCTGTTTCCAGACATACTCAAGCAATTATAACTAATATACACACAAATTTTTGCAAGCACATTCATTCAGGCAAGTTCAAATATAATATGTGTTTAAGGATTTGCTCACATGGAGTTGCAAATCAGAAAACTAGATTTGAAAACAAAAAGATTTTTATCCGGCATTTGATTTGTTTGACCTGGAACTGTTGTTTCCAGTTTTGGTTTGCAACTTTATTGTTGAAGTTTGAATTTGATCTCTGCACTTGGATCAGACTCTGATTTTTCTTTTGATTCCTCTTTGCACTGGTTTGGTTTACAGGTTCATGATTTTAAATTATGTTGAGTTGCACAAAGTTTGGATATCAAACATTCACACCAAAAATATCAACATATATACATACAATTCACACTTAAACAACATGCAGGCATATTAACAATAATTCCAGAGCATCATCAATACGATATCAAAGAGTATAGGCAAATGAAAGTGGGTTTGCTCACCTTAAAATGAAGACAGAAAACAGAACTTCTATGAACAAGCTTGAAAGTTTGCAAAGTTGAAACTTTTCTGTTTGATATCTGGTTTTGATCTTGATAACTGAAGCTTCTTTGCTTCTTGATTCCCAGGATTTCACATTGTTTTGTTTTGCATGATATTACTTTAGATTTCTTTTCCAGTCTAAAGATTTTTTTTCTTTTTTTTCTTTCTCTGGTTTTGTTTGATGAAGACATCACTTAGTTTTCTTTTACTCAGTTTTCCTTAGCCAAGAATAAACGAATTTGAAATGGAGTTGATATATATAAAAGTGAAGTTGATTATTTGTTTATACAAAGCAGGTACAAGTGTTCATATTTTATCAGAGATTTTTATTTGCTTATGGGGGCTGATCTGATCTAGTTTGTGTACTAGAGATGTTCAACATTAAATGCTTGCCTCCTTATGTCTACACTTATACTTTATTTTAAATTTTCGAATGTACTTATATCTTTGTACATGTATTTTTCCAAGTGTACATCCTGTACAAACATGCATATCTATTTTCTTTGTCTTGCAGCCTTATCTACAAACAAGCATATCTAGTTTATTTACTGTACAAGCATTTATGAAGATACCTTTCCTTTTATACTTTGTTTTACACTTGCCTTTTTTTTACAATTACTTACAGCCGTGCAACATGCACATATATTTTTACTGTTATACTTTGCTTTACAACCTTGTTTTAGTGTTATCTTTGTAATATAGACAAGTCCTTATAGTTAACTAGTTATTGTTGTTTCTACCTACCTATTCATGCTTTATGAATAAATATGGTACTAGTTTTATATTTTTGAAATACAAGTAACTTCTATTTGAATTTTATTTTACTTCTATCATTATTTTTGTTTCATTTATTCCATTTGTTATAATTTAACTCTAATAAAAATTATCTTATTTTCATTAATGTTATTTAAATTCAAATTATCATCATTTCTAAATTTTAAACTCTTTTATTTATCTGGTATCCAAAGTATATATATATATACACACATTATTTAAATTTAAATGATTTAATATATTTTCTATTTGTATCGGGGAAACTCGCTCCATTTATAATCAATTTTACAAATTTTTATCCAAAAATTTATTTAATTATCGATTTAATTCAAAAATTCAATAAATTATTAATTTAAATTAAATTAAAATCTAGGGTCGTTACAAACTTCCCCCCTTAAAAGAATTTCGTCCTCGAAATTCACAGGCACGAAAGCAACAAAGATAGATAGATTCGATCTCCTATAATTCCTCAAACACAAGATACGGATTCCAAATTCAAGTCGGAATATCTCAAAACACATACCAATTTGTCCCTCTTCGGACTTTGGTATTCACAAGGAATTACAATAGAATTTCAAATTTTGATTCCAAACGATATCGTTTTTATTGATTTAATTCAAATTCAGCTTCATATTCTATTAATCAATTTAACTCAATTTAAAATTTCTAATTTCAAATTCATTAAGGTTTAAATCAAAAAGCTGATAAGAAACCGATGAAGATACGAAGTAAGAATCTTCTACAACGATTCGTAGAGCCATCATCATACCGAAACTTCTTCTTGTAACTGATACGAAGCAATCAAAAGAATTTGGAAACGAATCAAAGAAGATTGATAAGAAGGTTATTTCAACTGTTACAGGGTATTGACCTTTTATAGTCGTATTCCCTTGTCCCCTATCTCGTCCTCTTCTTGCACTCATACTCACTATCAGTGGATAGTAAGAGAATTTACTGAGACATTCAGGCGGATATCTTAGGGATATACTCATTCTAGAGTTTACTTCACTCTATCTCTAATGAGCTACTTAACGTGTTATACTCCTGAGCTAAAGTTCAACCTTAGCTCTGATACCAAATGTGAAGACCCAAAAGTTGGCCTTCGAAAATCGGCACCCGTACTCCACTTGTACTCAAAATGCCGTAGATTCAAATGCCAAATCTGGTTCTCCGGAGCTTATAACAACATTAAGTAAATAACACAGCGGAAGAAACAGAATAATACATTGATATACAATGACAGATACAAAATCTGATACAACAGAGTGATACAATGAATATCAATATACATCAGAGATATGATACAACAAATAGCAGCGGAAAAGAAAAATAGATAACTAATATCAGCAGCGGAACACATAACTCTAAGATAGTCTTCAAGAGAGAACTCCAGCAGTAGCTCGAACTCCCAATAACGATACACCAAGAATAAGCAAGTGCAGTCCGATCCAAAGACTGAACTGGCTCCAGAAAACCTACTAATCTGACTATCTGAAAAACCCAACTCTAGACTGCTCGTGTAGAAAAATTTGGAGCATCCAGAGTTTAGGAAAGAAACAATAAACTCCGGATCAGTCGTGGGACTGGTGTGAGCAACAAAAACAGTTTATCTTTAAAAACGAACAACAAAAGAATTTAAAGTCAATTCGCAATGCTTTTGGAAAATGAAACTACCATAAGACCTCCCACCACACACACAATGCAAACGCAGAATTGGAGGAGATTTCTTCTTATGATAGTCAAAGATGCTTACTACGCAAAATCAAATCATTTTGATATTATTATTAGTGCATAGTGGAAAACATTTCGAAAGTATAATATAAATCTTAGCCAACATACAACCATTATTGTATGCCTACTATAGCTACTATGTTCAATAGCAGGTTACCGCCACATTCCATAGCAGGTAATACAACTAAAACCGTACAAGGCTCGTATTGTTTCTTTGGATTTCCAACAAATGGTCAGGCTAAGGAACTTCCTATGCCACGATGGGTACGTCCCTGGAATAGACGACCCGAGAACCTAACCGGATCTCTGCCAACACAAGGCCGGGTTACCTCTGCAAAAATAGGTAACTACTGACACGCGTATGCCATCCCCCGATCGTCACCGATCTTCCCGAGGATCCCCGATTTCCAACAACCACAAAGTAATAAACTTGTAGAAACCACAGAGGTTAAGTATCTGGGCTCCATACCATGATACCACCTTTATCCAGAAGGAATGACATACACTAAGGGGCGCTACTCCCTAGAACCTTGCTGCATCCTTCCTGTTTCGACCATTTCCGGGGTGTGAGGCTCGACGAAGTCTCGTCCACAAAGCTACGCTTTGTTCACAAAGCCATGCTTCGGGTCAAACAAATGATCAACCTATGATCACAAAGATATAAGATCAAACAAATGATCATATCGCAAATGATCAAACACTGATCATCACACAGCAACACTCAGCATGCCACATTACCAAATTGGGATATATCGCTGATAAATTTCAACTACATAACCTCTGAGCTCGTACGTCTCAGAGAAGGGTGTTAAGCTAAGAGAATAAATTCTCCGCCACCAACAGAAATGTATTTGAAAGAAATCGGCTTTATATCTCAAAGTGTAATGTCAGACATGTATCCATACAAGTCTGTTCCGGGTTCGAACAGAACCGAAGGCACTTCTTACGAAGCCCTTGCAATTCCGGGTATTCACAATCCCGTCCGGACTTCCCATCACAAAGGGTGATAAAATCTCTATACCGGGGACCAGTCGGTGCAGAGACATTCGACGAGTTGTCCTTTCGTTTTCGTAAATATCCGGTCTTCAACACCGGTCTTCAAATGCTATCCATATACGACGTATCACTATTCGGAATGGGTTATACGACCCAAATGTCTTTTCCCGGCTAACCCGAATAACGAGCGCAATCTTTAAAAACATATGGATATTGGGATTTCAATTAAGTCACAACTTAATAATTCAACTTCTTTTTAAATGGTTTCAATCGATTACCATTTCAAATCTTTTAAACAAAAAGATTTATTTCACAAAGTTCACTCAGTTTTCACAAAGATTCATTCACAGTTTTTCCAAAACAATTTCTGTTTCAATTGGATTAACTCGTTAAATCTTTAAAATAAAGATTCAACTTATAGCTTTCAAAACAATTTCATTTCGAATGGTTTAAACAAATCATCATTTTAAATCTGTTAAAGATAACAGATTCAATTCATAGTTTTTAAAAAAGAATTCATTTATAACTTGGGAAAACCATCTTTCAATTCATACCTGAAATTCCTTTAAATTGGAATTTCATTTCTTATATATATACGAAAGCTTTTATCATTTGAAAACAAACAGTTTTCATTTAAGAACAATCCAATTTTATTTGCATGGGTTAAAGTCCTTGAATTATATTCATATTTTCAAAATCAATACTTTTTAAAATAGTTTAACCCATATATAAACATCTTTAATCCCTAGTTTCAAATCATAGAATTTAATTTCAAATCTTGAATTTAAGTTTAAATCAAATTATTTAAACTTCCAACTTTATCAAGTTATTAAAAAAAAAAAATCTTATCTTTGAAATTCCATTTCGAAAGCTTTTCATTTTTTAAACCGAAATTTCCAATTTCAAAATCAATTGAAATTAAATTTCAATTTCAAAAACATCAAATTTAAATTATCTGTGACTTAACCGATTTCCACGTGAAATCCATATTTGTGTGTGTATGGTGTAGTCCAAGGGTTTTAACACACAATAGTGCAACATCAATCATCATAGATATATCGATAAGCGGTATAATCGACAACGCTTATCTTCATTCACAGATTCATAGATAAAATAAATTTATCAGTCACAAAGATTCACAATTATAATTCGATGTGGGTTTTCGGATAACCAACTGAAATCCGACTCCCTGTCGCATCGAAATTCAAGTGCCGTTTTACGGGCCATGGGTTGCATATTCATATAACAATATATACATCACAGATAAGTAAATTACAGATCACAACATAAATCAGGGTATATCACAAAGCATCACATATCAGGGATATCAACAATTCAATCATTCAGTCAAATCCAATCATCCATAAGTAGAGTCAATTTAATTGTCTGATTAATTCAAATAAGATTAATTTCTTATGAATTACTAATCCTGGTTAATTAACATTAATAATTTACAAATCATTTTGATTAATTATTCTTTGATCATTTATTAATTAACCATTAATAATAAATTAATTAACCTTTAATTATAATTCATCAACCTTTAATTATTAAATAATTAACCTTTAATTATAATTCATCAACCTTTAATTATTAAATAATTAACCTTTAATTATTTAAATCACTATTTAATTAATTATCTTTAATTAATTACTTTAATTAATTATTCCTCAATTAATTATCATTCCTTAATCACCTTTATTAATTTATTAATTATCCTCAAATTAATTGCCTTAATTAATAAATCATATTAATTGATTATCCTTAATTAATTACCCAAATTAATTAGCCCTTAATTAATTATTGTTTAATCACTTGAGTAATCAACCTTTAATTAATTTAAACTTTTTATTTCATTTCAAATTTGAATTCAAAAATAAACTTGAATTCAAGCTTCAACCTGGATTTAAGCTTTGTTAAATCTAGTTTACAAATTAAAGTTTCATTCGAATTTGTTTTGAAAATTCAAATTGCTTCTAGGTTGTCTAAAAACTGTAACCACTACTGTCTCGAGACAAAACAATTTGCTTTGAGTCTTCCTCCCACTGCTTCGAGTTAGACAATCTATTTCACGCACACGAACCCGAGATCGTTTGCTTCTTCCCCAACTCCACAACTACATCAGATATCATCACCTACGCGTGCATGGTGCACGACAATCTGGCCATCACCGATCAAGTCGCCACCCACCACCAAGTCGACGTTGGCCCCCCTGAGCTTCCCAAACACCCAGGTCACTCAAACTCGTCGCCGATCGAAATCGAGTAGCCTGCCTCAATCTGGAACACAGTCGAACCACCAAAGATCATCTCGTTTCGCCACCAAGGGTCACTGGAGGTTATGCGAATTCAACCGAAGCTTCAACGAGGTCTAGTGCTTTGATTGGAACACATGCGATCGATTCCGGTTCCCCGATGAACTCCCGGCAATCGAATATCCAGTTAAGAACAAAATATGGGTTTGAACCCTAAACTCCTGCCGTGCGATTGCTATGGTGATGTGGAAAATTATCGAGCATGTTTTTGACGAACAACGACACCCCAGCAAACTATGACCACGATCGCAAGAACCCAAGCTCCATTAATCACCAGAAATTGGTCAGATCGCATTTTCCGTTCATCCATTGTTTTCCTTCGAGTTACCCAATTAAAATTTTTGGATTTGCTACTAAAATTCATGTCTTTCAAAATCGAACAAACTGATGTAAGTGAACTAAAAAACAATGATACTTGATTTTTTCTGATATAACATGTTCATCCTGTAATTTCCTAATTCTAAATTAATTACTCAGCAAATATACTTGAAGTAATTTATTTTATTTTATTTTATTTTTATTTGCATTTCATAGTTATAGTTAATTTTCATTTAGAAATTGAAATCTAAATTTACTTAGATAGGAAGATTCTAAATTTTCTAACCAGTTTTCAATGCCTGTAAACAAGAACAGAGATGTTCTTTTCTGTTTCCAGACATACTCAAGCAATTATAACTAATATACACACAAATTTTTGCAAGCACATTCATTCAGGCAAGTTCAAATATAATATGTGTTTAAGGATTTGCTCACATGGAGTTGCAAATCAGAAAACTAGATTTGAAAACAAAAAGATTTTTATCCGGCATTTGATTTGTTTGACCTGGAACTGTTGTTTCCAGTTTTGGTTTGCAACTTTATTGTTGAAGTTTGAATTTGATCTCTGCACTTGGATCAGACTCTGATTTTTCTTTTGATTCCTCTTTGCACTGGTTTGGTTTACAGGTTCATGATTTTAAATTATGTTGAGTTGCACAAAGTTTGGATATCAAACATTCACACCAAAAATATCAACATATATACATACAATTCACACTTAAACAACATGCAGGCATATTAACAATAATTCCAGAGCATCATCAATACGATATCAAAGAGTATAGGCAAATGAAAGTGGGTTTGCTCACCTTAAAATGAAGACAGAAAACAGAACTTCTATGAACAAGCTTGAAAGTTTGCAAAGTTGAAACTTTTCTGTTTGATATCTGGTTTTGATCTTGATAACTGAAGCTTCTTTGCTTCTTGATTCCCAGGATTTCACATTGTTTTGTTTTGCATGATATTACTTTAGATTTCTTTTCCAGTCTAAAGATTTTTTTTCTTTTTTTTCTTTCTCTGGTTTTGTTTGATGAAGACATCACTTAGTTTTCTTTTACTCAGTTTTCCTTAGCCAAGAATAAACGAATTTGAAATGGAGTTGATATATATAAAAGTGAAGTTGATTATTTGTTTATACAAAGCAGGTACAAGTGTTCATATTTTATCAGAGATTTTTATTTGCTTATGGGGGCTGATCTGATCTAGTTTGTGTACTAGAGATGTTCAACATTAAATGCTTGCCTCCTTATGTCTACACTTATACTTTATTTTAAATTTTCGAATGTACTTATATCTTTGTACATGTATTTTTCCAAGTGTACATCCTGTACAAACATGCATATCTATTTTCTTTGTCTTGCAGCCTTATCTACAAACAAGCATATCTAGTTTATTTACTGTACAAGCATTTATGAAGATACCTTTCCTTTTATACTTTGTTTTACACTTGCCTTTTTTTTACAATTACTTACAGCCGTGCAACATGCACATATATTTTTACTGTTATACTTTGCTTTACAACCTTGTTTTAGTGTTATCTTTGTAATATAGACAAGTCCTTATAGTTAACTAGTTATTGTTGTTTCTACCTACCTATTCATGCTTTATGAATAAATATGGTACTAGTTTTATATTTTTGAAATACAAGTAACTTCTATTTGAATTTTATTTTACTTCTATCATTATTTTTGTTTCATTTATTCCATTTGTTATAATTTAACTCTAATAAAAATTATCTTATTTTCATTAATGTTATTTAAATTCAAATTATCATCATTTCTAAATTTTAAACTCTTTTATTTATCTGGTATCCAAAGTATATATATATATACACACATTATTTAAATTTAAATGATTTAATATATTTTCTATTTGTATCGGGGAAACTCGCTCCATTTATAATCAATTTTACAAATTTTTATCCAAAAATTTATTTAATTATCGATTTAATTCAAAAATTCAATAAATTATTAATTTAAATTAAATTAAAATCTAGGGTCGTTACATTAATTTACACAAACAACAATGTGAATTAATACGATTATTTCGGGATTATATGAATTGATTATTGGATTGATATTGATTGTTATTATTGCTTGTTTATTTACTTTGACACCATCCCAGTTATCACACTGCAAGTTCCCTTTGCTATGCTTTGATTTTGAATTGAATTGGAATCGGGTTGAAATGATAAATACCCAAATTGAACTTCGACTTAGGATAGAGAATTAAATAAAAACTGATTGGTCAATTCTTTGATTTAAAAAGAAAATGAAGATTTTATTTGAATAAATAATATGGTTTGAAACTAAGTTGGAAATTGAATTTTAATGTAAAGAAATGTTAATATTTAATAATCTGAATCAAAATATTAACATAGTAGCTGATGAAAGAACGTTGTTTTAAAATTTGGAATTATTAATAATTAAGTTTGAAATTAGTTAATAATTAAAGTTTTGAAATTATTTAATAATTAAATAAGATTGAATTATTTAAAAATTAAATAAAATTTAATTATTTATTAAGTGAAATTGAACTTCTTGAATAAGTGAAATTAAGTTTCTTTATTAATTGAGTTTTGAAATTGTAACTAAGTAAATGAATAAGTGAAATTGAATTTCTCTAACAAGAAATAAAATGTGTTTTATTGAAATTAAGTAAGACTTGAAATGTAAAGAATTTGATTTAATGAATTAAATTTAATGCAATTTGTAAGTTTTGATACAATGGAGTTGAACTTAAATAATTGATTTAATAAATTGGAAGTTAAATAGAAATTGTTTTGAAGGATAAATTAACTTAACAAATATTGAATGAAATCGATTAATGAATTTAAATTGATTTGAATGTTAAATTAAATTAATTTAAATGATTTCGGGATGAAACTTATATACGAATTTAAACGAATACTTGAATTGTCTTAAATCAAATATTTAATTTGAAATATAAGATTTTGAAATGGTAATTTGGAAGTTTTGAAACGTAAATTTTTGGAAATCGGTTTAGAAAGACAAATGAAATGTTGGTTTACAAATTCTAATTGAGATTGAAATTGATTTGGTTTTGAAATGTATAAACGACCAATTGGTGTAATAACTACGAAAGTTATTAAAGAGACCGGAATCGGTTAGGGACATACTCACTGTCTAAACCGAAAACCACTTTAATAACTATACGCGGAGTGTGATCCAGAATGAAGTGGTTGGAATGATGTACGTGATGACTGAAGAAAGAGAACGATAATGGATAGCCTTGACACTTGTGTCAAATTGGAAATGACTAAAACAGGAGCCGTGCCGGGCCAAATGGGGTTAGCTGCCTCGAGCGAACACACTTCTTCGAAAACTACTCATTACTTGTTATCGATTGGTGCACCCTCGAAATTGTGGGACTGTTGTTTCGCGGTGTTGCGATCGCTGCGGTGATGCGTTCTCACCAGTCCGAATCAGGCAAACGGTAGTTTCACTATCTTGGGTATTGCCTCATGTGCCTTGTCATACTTGTATCCTTATATACGCGAACACTACGATTTGTTTTGTATTATACCTATGGAGTACTCCCTGATATCCCACTAGTTTACGGTGGAGTTTACAGTGCTGTATAGACTATAACGCTTATATAAAATGTGTTAAGGGGGATCATGGTAACGCCTTAACACTATTTTGATACTTTATATTACTGATAGGCATTACCTACATAGCATACACTACTACATAGTAGATAGTTTAACGGATCCTTAGAGGATGGTTATTCCAAACATCCTTTAAGTTACTTGTATTTCAGTTGCTATTTCACTTGAGTTGGATTTATTGATATAAGAATGTTAATCCTGACTCGAGTGTTTTGTGTTTTGCTTTACGCTCCGGCCAGACTGAGTGTACCAGTATTCGAGACTCACCTTTGGAGTTGGAGCTTCGCTTGGAGATCTAGCTATCTGTCCAGCTTTCAGATATTCAGTTGATTCCAGTGATGTATTCTGATATTGTATTTGACTATTGTATTCGAGACTCCTATTGTACCTTATTTTACTCTGATATATATATAGTAGCTTCATGAACTACTATCTTTTATTTCCGCTGCACTTATTACTCTATGTCTGTGATCTTTGATTATTTTATTTACTGTATATGTTCAGTTTTGTCAAATTTAAATTAACAATTCGATATTTTGAATTATTCAAGTCCGACATGTGCGGATGCAAATAGTCCAAAATAGGGGGTCGTTATAGTTGGTATCAAAGCTTTGGTAGCTCTAGGCAAAACTTAGCATATATGGTAAATGTATTTACAGAATCACTTTCATTCGAGTTTGAATCTCTTCCTTTTGATTCGATTCTTTTGAATTTTGGAACGTTCCCTGCGGTTCCAAAAATTCATTCGTGTCCCTCACTATTCATCTTCTTTCAATTCTGGAGCATCACATAACTCCACTTCGAATGACCCTTATAATAAATCGGCGGTCTCGCCAAACTTCGAATGATTTGTAAAGGGGTGAAACTCCTTTACAATAAGCATTGATTTACCGGAGATTTCTGTATCCTCGGTTTACGATGCTATCTATCTTCTGCTATACCTGAATTATATTTTTTGAGATCAAATGTAGATTTGCCTTGAAATTCTGCATGGATCTTATTCTTGAAGTCACGGTCGACCCGGTTAAGGTTGCCCGTGAATTATATAAACTTATCAATCTCCATATTTTGTTATTTAATCATCTTATCCTTGTTTCGAACCTATCTTCGAATCAAAATTCTCTTTGATTTGGTTCCATCAAATTTGAATCTCTACCTTCGCTTTGAAATCTATTCTTGTATCGTCGAGCGAGGAAGTGTAGTTGTAAATTTATGTTAAAATGTTTTATATATTGTGTTGTTTGAGTTGTTGATGTTGATTTGGGTTTTTGATCGATTCGTCTGATCAACGCTATCGATAGGATTGCCAAAACACTTGAGCAGAGCAAGCTGACACAATATTGTTTTCAAATTTGGAAAATAAAATAAAGTTTGTATGATTTTACTATATATAAGTATGAATTTTCTTTAACTAAACTGTTAATAAATTGATTGTTGGAATGATAATATTTGACTATCATTTATTGTTTTGTAAACAATTGACAATTACAATATCAATAAATGAATTTATAAACTTGGCTATAATTTGATTTGAAATTTGAAATGTATTTAAATCAAGAATTTGAGAATTTAAATTTTCGATGATTTCATCTTGATTTTTAAGTTTTAAAAGGTATATTATTTTCGAATATAAATCATTTCAAAGGAATTTTAAAGTTTTAAACCAGTGCTCTCTTGTTTTGTCGCTGGAAAATAATTTCGATGATGACGGCCGCATCATCGACAATCATTTTCGGGTTTCGAAGAGGAGAGACCATCGGTAACTTGCTATACTTTTGTTTTGAAATGAATTTGATTTGAATTTCTAAAGTATGACTCGATTTAAAAATATATATATAGTATTTGATTTAGATTTGACTTGGATATATTATATGTATATAATTGTCTCTAAATGGTTTGAAGTGAATCAGAAATCTAATTCTTGAATTTATGTGAAAGATGATTTCGATTATAAATGAACCAAAGTTTTGAATAAATATGTAAGCTTGAGATAATTGAATTAGAAAATTTTATAATACTCAATTTCATTCAAATATAACTTACATAAACTATCCAGAAGTTATAAGTGTAATTGGGTAATATACAATTTAAAAATGATTTTATAAATTAATTTGAGTGCGTATAATAAATGTGATACACTTAATTTGATTATAAAATGATTAATAGAGATAAATAGAATACTAGATTAGTTGAGAAATAAATGGATTAATAAAATAAATTATTGTTTGAAATAAATTTTGTAACAAACAATGATAAATGGAAAATAAATCAAGTTAATAAAATTGCTTGAGTTTAAAGTCAATTGTTGAATATAAATTAATTTAAATTGAAATTTATATGGTTTAAATTAATTATTTTATTTTGTAATTCAAGTCTATTTTCTTCTGGTTGTTCTATTCTCCTACCTCCTTCCTTTTCGGGGACGAAAAGTTTTGAGTGAGGGAGATTGTAATGACCCGTATTTTTAACACTTTAAAAATACTAAATTAAATAAAATTTTAATTAAAAATCCAATAGAAATAAAATTTTACGATTTATTAAATGGAAATCTCTTTGTATATAAGTTATAAATCCAAAACCAAATTCGTTGATGACCAATTTCGATAAGACCGATAATGTAATACATATTTAAATGTAATGTAATAATATAAAATAGTTGGAACCAATAGCAGAAACCAAAATAATAATTTTAACGTAAGAAACGTGCGTTTTGCGTTAAATGAAATTTTCGTTAAATAAAAATAAACAATAAAATTTCGCAACAAAAATTCGATATTTTAAATGCGTCTATTTAAACATAGGAAATAGTAAAGTTTCGTCACAAATTATGTAAGTAAATTTCAGTCACGTCATTTCAGTTTAAATCAGTTAAAATGTAATGAAAATAAATGTTTTCGAAACCTTAATATTTTTATATAGAAAAATTCTAAACCATCTTCTGAGAAAGACGTCATTTTTCGTTTTTCCAAATTCGGACTTCTTCAGCTCCGTCGATCTTAATCTTCTGCGTTTTTGCTGCATTTTCCATTGGTAGAAAATTCAAATTTTTATAATTCAATCAAACCACTGATATCTGTATACTGTTTTTATCGTCTCGTCATGCTGATCTCCACAGTATATTCGTTTCTGTATTTTGAAGCCCGGTACGCAGCGGAAACCGAGTAATGGTCTAATCCATCGGTATCTGTTTTAACTTTTGATTCGTGTGTCCGTTCAAATTTCCAACGGTTGGAAATATAAATTGGCACTGTTTTTTTATTCCTAGCATTGATTACCAACTGTGACTTTTCGCTTTTGGTTGGTTGATATTTATTTCATTCCTTTCATTTCTCTACCAGTTAAATATAGTAAAATATATATAAAAGGAATTGATATAAAGCATCAATCTTCTCCTCTCCTCCGTAGCCTACTTTTATCTCCTAAAAAAAGTAAATCAACCCCTTCATAAACCTGGCTACTCGTTTATTTAATTATTTCTCCTCCTGGTCAAGCTCGTCCGAGCTTTCCTCTACATCGACCACACCGCAACCTTAAGTGCCACCTTTCCATCGAAGCAACCTCGCCATTCCCTCCGGCTCCTCTCTGCCACACTAACTTCCACCGAAACCATGCATGCTTCTACGCGGTCTCTCAGCCACTCACGCTGTAATGACCCAGAATTTCTGACATTTAAAATTTGAATATTTAATTGATTTTAAATATTAATAAGTAGAATAAATAAGTCGAAAAATTTATTTTTCGAATATTGGATTTAATTTGATAATTAAATTGATAATTTAATAATAGAAATTACAAAAATAATTGAAAATTGGGTTTAAAATGATTAAAATTTATTTGTAAAATTTTAATAAATCATATTGAAGTTATAGTGATGTTATAGAACTTTTAAAATTGAATTTAGAGTTAATTTGTGAAAATTGAATATTTTAATATTTAATTATCGACTGAAAAATAGCCAATTTTCGAACAGTCTTAGAATTGGACGAAACTAGTTCAATTGGATCCATAATTGTTTGTTATTATTGGATTTCAATTTTCGTAGTAATCGGAGTTGTCGTTGACCGTGGCAGCTCGAAACGCATCGAAATCGGTTTGAATCAGTTTAATTTAAATTGCCCGTTTAATTCCATAACTCGCACAGATGATCGAATTAGCTTCCGAAACCTGTTCCATTGTGTCCGGAACGTGGGGTAAACGCTAGAAACGCCGGTTTCCGCACGTAAATCGGAGTCCAGAAAATCAGATGAATAGTAAAATTGAAAAATATTTTCTATAAAAGCACCATCTTCTTCACTCTATTATCAAAACCCTAGCCCTAAGTGTCCAGCCGCCACCATCAAGATGAAAGGCCAGAAATCGTCCATCTTCCTCCCTCAATTTCTTCAAATCCGCTAATCAGATGGAGAATCTTTCAACTGGACAATTGTAGAGCACATCACGATCTACCATTTCAACGGTTATGATCGGATATAACCTCACGAATCGACGCGAATTGGTGTTTAAAGGGGCCGGCTTTGGGTCACGTTTTCTGGCCGGTGGTGGCGCTAGGGGGGTGCGGTCGAGCATGGGGAGTCGAGCTCGGCTAGGTGTAACATCCCGGAATTTTGTTAATTTAAATTCGTTAAATTGTTTGAACTTTTAAAAACTGTAAAAATAAAACAACTAAAAATAACTTTTATTTAGCAAAGTAAACAAGATAAAATATGAATAGATTGAATTTAGTTTTAAGTTAGAATAAAAATAAATATATAAATAAAATGAAAACAAAGTAAAATAAGTATAAAAGTAGTATGAATAAAATATAAAACAAACAACACATATAAAATAAATGCAAACAAATTTGTAAACAACAAAGTAACAATGTAAATTAAGAAAAACAAGTTAAACAAAATATAAAAGCAAAGCAACAAAGTAAAGAAAAAAAATATATAATAAAGTAAGTAATCAAACAGCACTTATAAAATATAAACTGTAAAATCAACATGAAGGAAACTAATACAAGTTGCATAAGAAAGTATAAGACAACAAAGATATTTACATATTTAATTACTTGAAAAAACAAAACAGCACTTTGTTGTAAGTTACAAACCATAGTTTCATTAAATGCAAGCCTCCATAAAACATACTTCCATTTAATGCCATTTACTTTAGCAACATCAAGGGAAATGTCAGCCGTGAATACATGCTTGCATTGAATGTTTTCAAGCCTACCCAACACTACAAAGTACAAGCTTGTATAAAAATAAATTATACAATACAAAGATATCAGTACTTCACTTAAACCTGCCCACCTATTTATGTACAAATGAGATTTGTCTTGTTTTATTTTTGTTCAAACAACTTAGCAAACCCTGAAAAGAAAATAAAAGCCAACATCACCTTTTATTCAATTTGAAAAGGAAATTTATTGAAGGGAAGAAAAAATCCAAGAAGTATCAAAACTGCATTTATTATCCAAAACAAATTGCTCTCTATTTCAACCATACTAGGTGAGTAACAATTTAAAGATAAAACTGAGTATATCTAAATTTTGTGTTAATCTGAGATTTGAATTAACTTTACCATGCTTATATATATATATATATATAGATCCTTCTGTGAGTAAACATTGAAAGTAGAATGTCTGTTATGATTCAAAACCATCTCTGTCTTTGTTTCTAGAGTACCACACTTGTTTAAAACATCATCCTTAATCATATGATCATTATTAGACTTCGACCTCAAAATAAAACTTGTATGTTTATGGATGAACTATGATTTAAAAATAAAAAAACTAGAAAAAGAAGTATACACAGTTGGGAAAAAAATGATATTTACAGTAAACATACAATATCTTGATAAATTAATTGTTGTAAAATATTGATTCAATATTATAATCTGAATCTACACTTCAAATTATGATTTTTAAACCTTGAATGAAGAATTTTAGTTGGGAATTCAAAGAGCAGTTCACAAAAGAACTGGAAATGCATTTTTGTCGATTTCCGATCATCGACAAACTTTTAAATGCTAAAACTTAGTGTGAAGCTGGGTTGAACACGTTTGATTCTAGGAAAATTGTTGAAAAAAAATCTCTATTGCATGGATTGGGAGTTCGAGATCGAAGTAGGGTTTAAGCTTGAAAAGTATACGGTCTGAAAACGTGGTCGCTGCTCCGTCTAGGGGCCATCGGACTTTGAGACTCCGGTGGGGATAGCGGCGTTAGGTCAAGATGAAGCTCCAGTCAAAATTTTATGGCCACTGATGGCCAGAGGAAGTGGCACGAGATCGATT
Source organism: Allium fistulosum (assembly GCA_030737815.1). Taxonomy (NCBI): domain Eukaryota; kingdom Viridiplantae; phylum Streptophyta; class Magnoliopsida; order Asparagales; family Amaryllidaceae; genus Allium; species Allium fistulosum. The sequence goes on from CM060907.1 coordinate 862,696,094, forward strand.
TCCGATGATGTAGTGATCGGTTCAATGGATCGAAATAGCTCGATTTCGTTCTCGAGGTCAACTCAAGTTTGTGGGTGTTCGAATCGATTTTGGGGATGGTAGGCGACTTGCTGGAGGTCGCGATCGCCACTGGAGCGGAGGCGCGGTGGTGTACACGTGCACGAAGATGATTCGCGTGTCAGTGAGGTGAGTTGGGGAAGACGAGGAAAAACTCGAAGCAGTTCGCGAGGAAAATGGTGGAAAACTCGAAGCTGAGTCGAGTAGTTTTGGCTACGTATCGGGTCGTTTATAACTTAAGCAAATTTTTGAAAAAAAAATGTATCTCTCGGGTCAATCTAGGGAAAAACTCGAAGCAGGGTGATTTTTGGACCGGGCATGACTCGAGGAAGGCTCGGGTTTTAGTTGAAATGACGAAAGGCCAACATTTTTAATATAAACAGTTTTGTCCAAAGGAAAGATACCAGCTATGATTTGAATAAATGGCAATATGATTGAGAATCTGTAAAGTGGTTTAAGGTTTGAAATTTAAAATCAAACAAATTAGTAGTTAAGAAATTTTATTTATAATTAAATGGATAACAGGTTTGTAATTAAGAAATTTACTTAAGTTAACCCAATAAATCTAATTTACATTTAATTTTCAATGTAACAATTAATTGATTTTTAAAGTATAAAGAAGATTTAAAATGTGTTCTTAGGAGTTTAAAATAATCCTTCAATTAAATAATTAAATTTTAAATAAGAATTGAGATTAGATTTACATCAAAACTTTTAAAGTAATGATAAACTGATTTTAAAATTATAAAGCAGATCTTCAAATAATAGTTAAAGTAAATAATTTGTATTAATAAATGATTTTTAAAGGGATATACAAATTGAAATTAAAAATCAATATATATAAACAATTAAGTGTTTAATTTAAATTTTTAATTAAGAATTTGCTGATTTGATAAATTGAATTAATTAATTGGCAGTTAATTAAAATAATTAATTAAGAGGAAAAAATCGATGTACCAAGATGATTAAGATTTATAAATTTATCCATAAGAATGATAAATCATTGATTTAAAAAGAACAAGTAAAAAATAATCATTTGGTTAATTTATTTAATCCTATTCACTTTGATTTGTAAACAATTAACTATTGCTGTGCAATGTATTGATATTACTGTTCTGATTTCGATGCTATGAAATGAAGATTGCCATGTATTATACTGTGTTGTATTTGTTCTGTATTGATGTGAAATCCCTGTTTGCCCGTAAAACGACATTTAAACCTCGATGCGACAGGGAATCGGATTTCAGTTTGTTATCCGGAACCCACATCGAATCTATGAATTTTTGTGAACGACATATACACATGCTTTTGAAATTAACGCTCACTATTCGGGTTAGCCGGGAAAAGACCTTTGTGTCATATAACCCATTCCGAATAGTGATACGTCGTATATGGATGGCATTTGAAGACCGGTGTTGAAGACCAGATATTTTCGAAAATGAAAGGACAACCTGTCGAATGTCTCTGCACCGAGTTGCTCCGGTATAGATATTTATATCACTCTTTTGTGATGGGAAGTCCGGACGTGATTAGAAAATTATCCGGATTTGCAAGGACTTCTTTGGAAGTGCCTTCAGTTCTGTTCGATCCCGGAATAGACTTGTATGGATTGTATGTCTGACATTACAAATTGAGATATAAAGCTGATTTCTTTCAAATACATTTCTGTTTGGTGGCGGAGAATTTATTCTCTTAGCTTAACACCCTTCTCTGAGACGTACGAGATCAGAGGTTATGTAGTTGAAATTTATCAGCGATATATTCCCAATTTGGTAATGTGACATGCTGAGTGCTGCTGTGTGATGATCAGTGTTTGATCATTTGTGATATGATCATTTGTTTGATCATTTATCTTTGTGATCATAGGTTGTTCATCTGTTGACCCAAAGCATGGCTTTGTGAAAAGCGTAGCTTTGTGGACGAGACTTCGTCGAACCTCACAACCCGGAATGGTCAAAACAGGAAAGATGCAGCAAGGTTATAGGGAGTAGCGCCCCTTAGGGTATGTTCATTTCCTTCTGAATAGAAGTGGTATCATGGTATGGAGCCCAGATACTTTACTTATGTTGATATCGCAGATATACATTTATTATCTTTGTGATTTGTTGCTGGGGCCCCGGTTAAAGGTTGGTTACAATCGGGAGATGGCATACTCGTGTCAGTAGTTACCTATTTTTGTAGAGGTAACCCGGCCTTGTGTTGGCAGAGATCCGGTTAGGTTCTCGGGTCGTCTTTCCAGAGGCGTACCTATGTGGCAATGGGAAGTTCCTTGGCGTGACCATTTGTTGGAAATCCAAAGAAACAATACGAGCCCAGTACGGTTTTAGTTGTAGAACCTGCCATTTAACATGGCAGTTATAGTAGGCATAGCATAATGGTACCTATGTTGGCTAAGATTAATATTCTACTTTCGAAATGTTTTCTACACTACGCACTAGTAATAATATCAAAGAAATTTCTCCGTACCAAGCATATTTAACTATCATAAGAAGAAATCTCCTCCAATTCTGCGTTTGCATTGTGTGTGTGGTGGGAGGTCTTATGGTAGTTCCATTTTCAAAAGCATACAGAAAATTCTTTTATAAATCTAGTTTCTGTAAATGCAACTGTTTTTGTTTACTCATACCAGTCCCATGACTGATCCGGAGTTTATTGTTTTCTTTCCTAAACTCTAGGTGCCCATTATTTCTACACGGGCAGCCTAGTAGTAGGTTTCCATATTTTGGAGTTAGTTGTATTCTGGAGCTCTTATATTGGAGATATTCTTAGGAGCTTTTTGGAGATCTCAGGTGTTTAGCTTTTGGGAGTATGTTATCACTTCTTTCATCTGAAGGCTTTTTGAATATATGATCATTATTGTATTATCATGATGTTGTATTTGGAGTTGTAGTATCTGTATTAAATACTCTGATGTAGTATGGATTATATATATCGATGTTGTATCTGTGATGATATTTATGATATTGATTCTGTTGCGCTGTTTTATATTCATCTAATTGTTGTTATAAGCTCCATCCGAACTGAAATTTGACGTTTGAATTTTGGCAGTCAAATACAAGTGAAGTATTTGATGTCCATTTTCGAATGAAGAATTTTGGGTCGTGACAAATTGGTATCAGAGCTTTTGGTTGAGTAAGAACTTAAGCTACGGAGTATAACACATTAGATGGCTCATTAGAGATAGAGTGAAGTATACCCTAGAATGAGTATAACCAAGACTGTAACTCTAAAATTTGTTAGTCTATTTCTTTTACTGCTGATATTCCTTAAGATATTCGTCCGTATAACTAAATCAATTTTCTTACTAATTTCAGATAAGTAAGAATGAGCGGACGTAGAGGAAGACCAAGGGGTCAAGTAAATGCCGCAGCACCAAACCAAGATCCTCCAGCAGTAGTCGCAGCAATGGATATCCAGCAGCAGCCGGATCTGGCTGATTTGAATAAGAAATTCGAAAGGCTTGGTGGCAAACCGTTCACCGGCAAGGAGTCAATTATTGAGGCTCAAGCTTGGGTCAGATCATGTGAGAAAATTTTTAAAGGGCTTAAGCTGCAAGACGAGCAGAAGAGACTTATAGCTTCTTGGCAACTCCAAGAGGAAGCTTCAGCCTGGTGGGAAACAGTCATTGTTGATGAACCCGAGGAAGAGTTTTCTTGGGATCGTTTTAAGGAGGTGTTCGAAAAGCGTTATATGCCGTCGGCGGGAATTTCTAGAATGTATCAAGAATTTTTGGATTTAAAGCAAGGAAGCCTGACATTTGAGGAGTACTTAAACAAGTTCAACGAACTATCCCGTTTTGGTCCAGAGTTGTTAAACACGCCTCTTAAGAAAAACGAAAGGTTTATCCGAGGAATGAACCAGAAGTATCACGAAAGAATGACAGCGCACGTCAAGGAATCTTTTTCAGATCTTATTGATATGGGATACAGGTATGCCACATTGGATATGCAGGAGATTCCAAAGGAAGGAGGAAATTCAAATAATCAGAACTGGAAGAAAAGAAAGTTTGGGGGCAAGAAGCCACAGCAAGGCAATGATAAAAAGAGTAATCAAGGAAATTCGACAAGCAATATAACTTGTTACAATTGCAATGAGAAGGGCCATTATTCAAACAGCTGCACAAAACCGAAGAAGCAAGTTAAGAAGGAACAACCTGTGAAGAATGATCAAGTTAAGCCCAGGAAATGTTATGCTTGTCAGGGAGAGGGACATGTAATCAAAAACTGCCCAATGATGAAGCAAGCACAGGTGGCAAATGTTTACGCGATAAAGAAAGATCCTTCAACTTCGAAAGCTGATAAGGGAAAAGGTGTTCTGGAAGGTAACCTTACTATTAATGGTAGAACTGTTAGAGTTTTATTTGACTCGGGAGCTTCACATAGCTTTATCTCCCAACAAACCGTAAGAGAATTAGGACTTAAAATTAAATTTTCTGCCGATCCTATTTGCATGAAGAATCCGGTTGGAGGTCCCGCAAACCTTTGTTTATATTGTAAGAAAGTTCCTATTTCATATGATAGTTATCGATTTCCTACCAACCTTTATATCCTCGAATTTAATGAATTTGAAATCGTACTCGGTATGAATTGGTTATCGAGATACGAAGTTATATTGGATTGTAATAATCGGACAGTTTTAGTCAAAACGAACCTTGGATATTTTATTGAAATCTCTTGTGAGAATCCGAGTCCAAGAAGAGATAGATTGATGTATACTTTGGGATATCCTGAACCCAGTTTGCAGTCTATACCTGTTGTTCGGGAATTTTCCGACGTATTTGAAGAAGTAAATTCCTTACCTCCACACAGAGAAATAGCGTTCCGAATTGACTTAATACCCAATGCTCGTCCTGTTGTTCACGCGAGTCGCAGGATGGCACCAAGGGAAAGAACTGAATTAGTCAATCAAACTCGAGATTTGTTGAAGAAAGGATTGATTCGCCCTAGTGTTTCCGAATGTGGTTCAGCCGTCGTATTTGTAGCTAAATCAGACGGATCTTTGAGATTGTGCGTAGATTACCGCGATCTCAATAAACAAACTCTCAAGAACAAATTCCCTTTACCTAGAATTGACGATCTATTTGATCAACTTCATGGCACTCGATTCTTTTCTAAGATGGATCTAGCTCAAGGATTCCATCAACTGCGAATAGCTGAGGATTGTGTTCATTTTACTGCTTTTAGGGGTCCAGACATGTTCTACGAATGGTTAGTTATGCCCCTCGGACTGACCAACGCTCCTGCGTACTTTGTGGATTTAATGACCCGAGTATTTCGAGAAGTATTGAACAAATTCGTCCTTGTATTTATTGATGATATCTTAATTTACTCCAAAACTGAAGAGGAGCATTCTGAACATCTCAGAATTGTTTTGGAGATATTGAGGACGAATGTCTTATTCGCTAAATTTTCTAAGTGTCACTTTTGGGTCAAAGAAGTCAAATTTCTCGGTCATATTGTTAATGAAGAAGGAATTTCTGTTGATCCAAGCAAGATTTCTGCAATTATGGACTGGAAGCAACCCACTACTCCTAGAGAAGTTCGAAGTTTTCTCGGTTTAGCGGGATATTATAGAAAGTTTGTACAGGATTTTTCTAAGTTGGCTAGCCCATTGACTAAGCTGACAATGAAGAATGCTAAATTCGATTGGACTTCAAGATGTGATGAAGTTTTCCAGGAATTGAAAAAGAGATTGACTACTGCTCTTATTCTCGTTATTATTAATGGGAACTAAGGCTTATCTGTCTATACTGATGCGTGTGGTGATGGGGTAGGTGCAGTATTAATGCAAAATGGAAAGGTAGTTGCCTACGCGAGTAGACAATTACGTCCGCATGAGAAGAACTACCCAACACATGATTTGGAGCTTTTGGCTGTTGTTTTCGCTTTAAAAATCTGGCGACACTATCTTCTGGGTAAGAATCTTTTCAGCTTCTTAGCAATTTACGAAATTAACTAAATAAATGTACTTAATAAACTCTTCTTGTTTTAGGTGAAAAATTTGAATTATTCACCGACCATAAATCCTTGAAATATCTATTTACCCAGAAGGATCTGAATCTGCGACAACAACGTTGGTTGGAATTTCTAGCATCCTATGACTTGGATATTCTATACACTCCGGGAAAAGCCAATGTAGTTGCCGATGCTTTAAGTAGAAAGCATGCTATTCTTGCTCATCTTGTTATTGATCCTACTCTTCTTGAAAAGGTCACCAACAAGCAAAACGAGGACCAGTTTCTTCAGGAAATATATGGGAGAATTCGTCGAGGTGAAGATTCTAGTTTTAAAATTGATGATAATGGGGTTATAAGGATGAAAGGCAGAATTTGTGTTCTGGACATTCCAGAGCTAAAACGTGAGTTATTGGACGAATGCCACAAGTCCAAATTCAGTACCCATCCAGGTATTAATAAAATGTATCGAAATATTAAAAGAACATTCTGGTGGAAGACGATGAAGAGAGACATATCGATATATGTGAGTCGCTGTGCTACTTGTCAGCAAATCAAAAGCGATCAAAGGAAAGTGGCCGGTTTACTTCAACCTTTGGAAGTACCGAAATGGAAGTGGGATCTGGTATCGATGGATTTCATCGACGGATTGCCACGAACTAAGAAGGGAAATGAGGTGATTTGGGTTATAGTGGATCGTTTAACCAAAACTGCTCACTTTATTCCAGTGAAATCCACTCGGACTGCAGCAAGCTTAGCAGGTATATACGTAAAAGAAATTGTTCATCTCCATGGTATTCCCAGCAGTATATTGAGTGATCATGACCCGATCTTCACTAGTAGATTTTGGGAGGCATTTCAGGACGCTTTGGGAACGAAATTAAATTTCAGTACTGCTTATCACCCACAATCTGATGGACAGACTGAAAGGGTTAATCAAATTCTAGAAGACCTATTGTGTTCTTGTGTTCATGATTTTGGTGGTTCATGGGAGGACCATTTACATCTGGTTGAATTCTCATATAATAACAGCTATCAAGCCAGTATAGAAATGGCTCCTTTCGAAGCTTTATATGGTCGTCCGTGTCAATCACCCGCATGCTGGATTGAATCAGGTGACAGACTCGTCTTAGGACCGGATATGATCAAAGAAGCCACTGAGAAGGTTGACTTTATTCGCAAGAAATTATTAACTGCCCAAAGCCGTCATAAGAGTTATTATGACCGCCGAAGAAGATTTTTGGAATTTCAAGTTGGAGATTCTGTATTTCTGAAAGTATCTCCGATGAGGGGAGTATTGAGATTCGGGAAAACTGGAAAGCTAGCACCGCGTTATATTGGTCCTTTTCCTATTCTGGAAAGGATTGGTTCTCTGGCATATCGAGTCCAGCTACCCAACTGGTTGTCTGGCATGCATGATGTGTTTTACATTTCTAATCTTCGGAAGTACATGCACGACCCAGATGATATTATTGAAGAAGCTGCTCAGCAGGATCTAGAAATCACTCCTAACTTGGCAGTAAAGAGGGAACCGATAAAAATTGTTGATCGTGACGAGAAGCGATTGCGAAACAAAGTTGTGAAGCTAGTCAAAGTTCAATGGAGTGGCAATCCAAAGGACTGTACTTGGGAGACTGAAGATAATATGAAGAAATCATATCTGAACTGCAGAATAGACATCTCGGCTTAAACTGTAGGCCATTTCTTTATTTTTCTGAATTCATATCTTCTTTGTTGAGTTTTTCTCTCTATCAATTTCGAGGACGAAATTTTCTAAAGTAGGGGATATTGTAACATCCCGGAATTTTGTTAATTTAAATTCGTTAAATTGTTTGAACTTTTAAAAACTGTAAAAATAAAACAACTAAAGACAACTTTTATTTAGCAAAGTAAGCATGATAAAATATGAATAGATTGAATTTAGTTTTAAGTTAGAATAAAAATAAATATATAAATAAAATGAAAACAAAGTAAAATAAGTATAAAAGTAGTATGAATAAAATATAAAACAAACAACACATATAAAATAAATGCAAACAAATTTGTAAACAACAAAGTAACAATGTAAATTAAGAAAAACAAGTTAAACAAAATATAAAAGCAAAGGAACAAAGTAAAGAAAAAAATAATATAACAAAGTAAGTAATCAAACAACACTTATAAAATATAAACTGTAAAATCAACATGAAGGAAACTAATACAAGTTGCATAAGAAAGTATAAGACAACAAAGATATTTACATATTTAATTACTTGCAAAAACAAAACAACACTTTGCTGTAAGTTACAAACCATACTTTCATTAAATGCAAGCCTCCATAAAACATACTTCCATTTAATGCCATTTACTTTAGCAACATCAAGGGAAATGTCAGCCGTGAATACATGCTTGCATTGAATGTTTTCAAGCCTACCCATCACTACAAAGTACAAGCTTGTATAAAAATAAATTATACAATACAAAGATATCAGTACTTCACTTAAACCTGCTCACCTCTTTATGTACAAATGAGATTTGTCTTGTTTTATTTTTGTTCAAACAACTTAGCAAACCCTGAATAGAAAATAAAAGCCAACATCACCTTTTATTCAAGTTGAAAAGGAAATTTATTGAAGGGAAGAAAAAATCCAAGAAGTATCAAAACTGCATTTATTATCCAAAACAAATTGCTCTCTGTTTCAACCATACTAGGTGAGTAACAATTTAAAGATAAAACTGAGTATATCTAAATTTTGTGTTAATCTGAGATTTGAATTAACTTTACCATGCTTATTTATTTATATATATATATATATATAGATCCTTCTGTGAGTAAACATTGAAAGTAGAATGTCTGTTATGATTCAAAACCATCTCTGTCTTTGTTTCCAGAGTACCACACTTGTTTAAAACATCATCCTTAATCATATGATCATTATTAGACTTCGACCTCAAAACAAAACTTGTATGTTTATGGATGAACTATGATTTAAAAATAAAAAAACTAGAAAAAGAAGTATACATAGTTGGGAAAAAAATGATATTTACAGTAAACATACAATATCTTGATAAATTAATTGTTGTAAAATATTGATTCAATATTATAATCTGAATCTACACTTCAAATTATGATTTTTAAACCTTGAATTAAGAATTTTAGTTGGGAATTCAAAGAGCAGTTCACAAAAGAACTGGAAATGCATTTTTGTCGATTTCCGATCATCGACAAACTTTTAAATGCTAAAACTTAGTGTGAAGCTGGGTTGAACACGTTCGATTCTAGGAAAATTGTTGAAAAAAATCTCTATTGCATGAATTGGGAGTTCGAGATCGAAGTAGGGTTTAAGCTTGAAAAGTATACGGTCTAAAAACGTGGTCGCTGCTCCATCTAGGGGCCATCGGACTTTGAGACTCCGGTGGGGATAGCGGCATTAGGTCAAGTCGAAGCTCCAGTCAAAATTTTATGGCTACTGATGGCCAGAGGAGGTGGCACAAGATCGATTTCCGATGATGTAGTGATGGGTTCAATGGATCAAAATGGCTCGATTTCGTTCTCGAGGTCAACTCAAGTTTGTGGGTGTTCGAATCGATTTGGGGGATGGTAGGCGACTTGCTGGAGGTCGCGATCGCCACTGGAGCGGAGGCGCGGTGGTGTACACGTGCACGAAGATGATTCGCGTGTCAGTGAGGTGAGTTAGGGAAGACGAGGAAAAACTCGAAGCAGTTCGCGAGGAAAATGGTGGAAAACTCGAAGCTGAGTCGAGTAGTTTTGGCTACGTATCGGGTCGTTTATAACTTAAGCAAATTTTTGAAAAAAAAAATGCATCTCTCGGGTCAATCTGGGGAAAAACTCGAAGCAGGGTGATTTTTTGACCGGGCATGACTCGGGGAAGGCTCGGGTTTTAGTTGAAATGACAAAAGGCCAACATTTTTAATATAAACAGTTTTGTCCAAAGGAAAGATACCAGCTATGATTTGAATAAATGGCAATATGATTGAGAATCTGTAAAGTGGTTTAAGGTTTGAAATTTAAAATCAAACAAATTAGTAGTTAAGAAATTTTATTTATAATTAAATGGATAATAGGTTTGTAATTAAGAAATTTACTTAAGTTAACCCAATAAATCTAATTTACATTTAATTTTCAATGTAACAATTAATTGATTTTTAAAGTATAAAGAAGATTTAAAATGTGTTCTTAAGAGTTTAAAATAATCCTTCAATTAAATAATTAAATTTTAAATAAGAATTGAGATTAGATTTACATCAAAACTTTTAAAGTAATGATAAACTGTTTTTAAAATTATAAAGCAGATATTCAAATAATAGTTAAAGTAAATAATTTATATTAATAAATGATTTTTAAAGGGATATACAAATTGAAATTAAAAATCAATATATATAAATGTTAACCTCTAAATTTCTACGACTTATGGCCTCACGAGTCATGAAGCATACGACTCATGGTGCGTACGACTCATCAGGTTCAACGAGTTATGAAGTATACGACTCATGGTCTTACGAGTCATGAAGCATACGACTCATGGTGCGTACGACTCATCAGGTTCAACGAGTTATGAAGTATACGACTCATGGTCTTACGAGTCATGAAGCATACGACTCATGGTGCGTACGACTCATCAGGTTCAACGAGTTATGAAGTATACGACTCATGGTCTTACGAGTCATGGAGTAAACGACTCATGGTCTTTACGACTCATCAGACTTGGAAACGTACGACTCATTAGGACTTACGACTCATGGTCTTACGAGTCATGAAGTATACGACTCATGGTCTTACGAGTCATGGAGTAAACGACTCATGGTCTTTACGACTCATCAGATAAGCTTTCTACGACTCATGGTCTTACGAGGTTCAACGAGTTATGGAGATTTACGACTCATGAGAACTGGCGACTCATGAGGTCCTACGACTCATCACTCTTACGACTCATGAGGATCTGCGACTCATGAGAACTGACGACTCAGGAGGTCTCACGACTCATCAAGTTTATGACTTAAGGGCTATCAAACTGGAATCCAAGGCCCTGGCCTATGCTACTTTGATCTGATGAGTCGTCTACGACTTAGCACTTCTCTTCCAACTGAGCCGCAAGATTGACCATAAGGCGCCCACGAGACATCATAAGTCGAATACGAGTCACGACTTACCATGAGTCGGTCACGACTCATGACTTGGCCAAATTGAAAGCTCAGAAATCTGCTCCTATAAATACCCCATCACTTCCAACATTGAGGGGACTTTTGGTCATTCATTTCTCCAAGCGCCGTTACGCTGTCGAAGCCTCCTCTCATTCAGCAATCAAAGATCTCCAAGCATTCGAGACACTACAACGATCTTCGAGAAAAGCTCCTAACATCCAACGCGGATTCGTCGAGTTTCATCATTAAAGATCGAGCTAGTAGTCAAGAATGATTTCATGATCAAATTGTATTGTATTTAGAGGGATATTGTATTGAATTGTAATCAAATCAGCAATAAAAGACTATAAAGTGGATGTAAGCTCAATTACGGGCCGAACCACTATAAATCTGTTGTTCATTTACTGCTTTTCTGCTATTCTCAGCTCATATTCTGTTCCCGTACCAACGGGTGGTGCTTTCACGATTTTATTATACACACTGGGTGTTAGCGTTCACTTTTTACCGTTAACATTTTGGTGCTTTCACTGAGAAACCAACTCAGGCGATCATCCACCGTTGTTTCGCAAAGATTCATAAAAAGAACCTCTCTTTAAAAACCAGATCTGAAATAATGGCTCCTGGAAGAAGAGGCAGACCTATCAGATCCGGAAACGCTCACGAAGGAACTTCCGCTTCCCCAATAACAGACCAAGCAACTCCAACCGTTGGGGTCACCAGGGCTGAATTGGATGACGCAGTTTCTGGATTATACCAACAAATTGAAACTCAAAACGCTTTGATGATGGATAGATTAACTGCTCTGCTCGGGGCAAATCGTCAACCAGAAAACCGTCGAACTACTCTTCCTGAAATGCCACCTTTCCAAACTGATGGTTCTATGCCGCAACCAACTTGTCATGAGCAGATGCCCGGGCAAAATTCCGAGGGAAGAACTAATACTCGCCCGGAGGTGTCTTTGAACAATAAAGAGTACCTGTCTGAAATGGTTAGCCGCATCATGAAAGAGAGCATGCAAAGGGAAGAAGATGAGGCTGACTGGGGATTTGCGCCAAGCAGAACTCCGTTTACTGAAAGAATCCTAAGAGCGGAGTTTCCAAGGAAATTTGCACCTCCTACTATCCAAGCTTATAGGGGAACCAGTGACCCTAATCATTTCCTCTACAAGTACGATTGGCATATGACTGGTGCAAGAGCATCAGACGAGATCAAGTGTCGATACTTTCCGGTATACCTAGAAGGTGTGGCTTTACTTTGGTTCACAAAGCTTCCAGTTCGGTCTGTAGATAAATTCTCCGACTTAACGCAAAAGTTTAAAGAACAGTTCAGATTGTATGCTTCAAAAGCTAAGGATATAATGTCACTGTCTAACCTTGAACAAGCACCCGGAGAATCAATCAAATCTTTCTTGAGTCGTTTCAATATAGCTTTGGCCGAGGTAGAAAATGCGGAACCACGCATGATCCTGACTTATTTGATGAGAGCCATTAATAAATCGAGTGAATTTGGGATATGGTTAAAGATGAAAGAACCAAACTCACTTGATAAATTTTATAAAAAGGCCGATGAGTTCATTCGCCTTGAAAGCCTTTCTGCAACATCGAAAGTGGTTACCGCCCAAACTAACAATGACAATGTCGCACCTAAGAAAAGAGAATCTGAAAGTCAGAAAAGGGAGAATGAAGGAGGAAAAAGCCAGGGAAATGAAAAGAAACCTCGCCGCTTTAATCCTTCGGACTTTACTCCTTTAACTGATACACCAAGAAATATCTTTTTTGCAACAAAGGACGCTGTCAGGTACCCTAAGCCGCCTGAGATGACGAGAGGGGCAAAGCGTAATGGAAAGTTCTGCCAATTTCACAATCAACCTGGCCATGACACTGACCAGTGTCGCGAATTAAAGAAGGTGATTGAAGAATTGCTAGAGCAGGGTAAACTCCAACAATACGTTAAAAGAACCGGAGTCGATCCAACCCCATCCGCTCGGGATCAACAACGTCCTACCCATCAATCCGATTCTCTCAGCAACACTGCAGTGCAAGATTCAGAAAAGCTTGTCATTAATGCTATCACAGGGGGACCATACCCAGCAAGCAGAAGTTGGGATGACTACTAATCACTCACAAAACTGTGACTGGGGCATCTCTCGCTTTCTCTGACATGAAAAATCCAAAAGCTATGAATCAAGCACAAATGGAAATCCAGCTTGGAGATTCTGGAACAACAATAACTAGCATTCATTTTACTTAACTGCATTGCTTGAATTTGTAAAGATAATGATGGATGTGTATTTTCTGCATTGTAAACCGCTGAGAAATCAGCGTGACTCAATAATGAAAAAAAAACTATGCATTGTGTTTTCTATTATAAAATGCCTGTTATATTTCGATGTGTAAATACTCTAAATGTATTGCTAAAATATCGATCTAATACTGCAGGTCATTAAAGCAAAGCTCACCCATCGCAAAGCTAAGCGAGCCTTACAAATCATTTAGCAGATTTCAAGCAACAAAAATTTCAAACTCAAATCCCATACAAGAGGAACTTCACATAAAAAGTTGACGGCTCCACTAGGTCAAGCCCTCGTTAACTGGTTGTGATCGCTGATGTAAAAAAGGCATCCAACCAAATAACTTGCGTTTACTCTGTGGAGTCATTCAACAGTGAAGTCTACTTCTTCGAATAAAGCAATTTACTTGCAAGAGAAAGAAAAATACGCTTGGAAACGATGATAAAGGATCGCAGATTGGTGGATGATGATACAACATGAGCAGGCAAACATGGAAGCAGCCAAAGGAAGGTATGCCTCTCAACAGGAAAGCAGGTAGATCCACTAAAAGGATAACTTCCCAAGCAGAAGGAATAAGACCCTCGCTGGCTGATTGTGATGCATCCGATCAGGCAGCTTGTGTCCATCCCATGGATCTACTTGCCCCTAAGACGCAACCTTCCTGGCACACCAACCAACTGATGCTCCTTCCCAAGGATCAACAAAGCCCTCTAACGAGGCACGCCAATAAATGGAGAGCTTTCCTCAATCAAAAAGATCGGTGGGACTACCAAAAAGGGGCACCTTGTTAATCGATTGCGATCGTTTGTACAAACAAACATCCAATTGAACGACTTACGCTTGTCCCGTGGACCCCTCCGACCATGAGAAAGTAACTTCCAGGCAATCACAAGCCCTCTTCGGAGGCACAAGCCCTCTTCGGAGGCACAAGCCCTTTTCGGAGGCACATTTCACCCGTGTAGAAGTGCAAAATGCTTCTCTTCGGAGACCCACTTCACCAGTGATGAAATGATAAAAAGCCCTTTTCGGAGGCACATTTCACCCGTGTAGAAGTGCAAAATGCTTCTCTTCGGAGACCCACTTCACCAGAGATGAAATGCAAAAAAACTGCTTCTCCTCGGAGACCAAAACTGCTTCTCTTCGGAGACCAAAACTGCTTCTCTTCGGAGACCAAAACTGCTTCTCTTCGGAGACCAAAACTGCTTCTCTTCGGAGACCAAAACTGCTTCTCTTCGGAGACCAAAATCGCTTCTCTTCGGAGACCAAAAGACCTCTTCAGAGGCGTACTCCACCTTGCTTGAAGTACCAAAAATAAACCCTTTACTGGGGCACAAAAATCAAAACCTTCTTCAGAAGTTCATTTCACTGTGCAGGAAAATTCACTTTCAAACAAATAAAAGTGATCATTCCCAGAAGTCGAAGTGTTCTTCAGGAGGAAAAAGAAAATAAAGATTCCTCCAAAGACAAGATATACTCTATTAAAAGCAGAACAATTCTTCCCTGAAAAAGTGGAGAGTTATTCTCTAAAATAAGAGTATCGGTCTTGTGAAATCAAGAGATATTACAATATACTTGTGGTATGGGGGCAACATTGTACAACTCAGTTACATTAATAAAAGTAGTATACAAGCAACATACCACAAGCACATAACAATATCATGCGAAACAGATGTGGAATAAATGCATTCTCAAACGCAGACAAAAAGTTTGCACAAGTAAGAAGAATCGTTTGTTCTACACTTAAAATAAAAAGATAGATCATTCTCACATACACAAGAGTTTGTACAAGTAAAATAATTGTTTTATTTAGTACTATAAAAATTCTTTACATACGCAGATGTCTCAAAAAGCAAAAGCGGGGACCGGTACCCGCACAATCCCCGGTCAGTACATGCAAAGAGCAAAAATAATGAGTAGAAAATTCAGCTTGATTATTCCTTCTTCTCACCACCCTTGGAGCTCTTTCCCGGCCTAATGATTAGCTTTTGAAGCCGTTGAGAGCGGGCAGGGACAGAAGGAGAAAGTGGTACAGCCGGATCAACTACTGCTTCCTCTTCAGCGGAAGTCTTCTTCTTTTTCTTTACAGCACGTTTCCCCTTCCTCTTTGAAGAAGACTCGCTCCCCGGAGTAGTCAGCAATGTTGAAAGCTTCGTATCGTCGACAAGAGACCGCTCCGGAGTCTTCTCGATGTCTTCAAAATCCTCTGCCTTCTGTTCCTGAGAAGCAGCCGGATCATCCAAGCCTTGAAGAGCTTCGATTTTCTCTGCTTGTGATCCAGGTTGGGAAGCAGAGGGAGGAGTAATTTGGGAAGACGGAGGAACGGCAACCGAAGGAGTGAAAGCTTGTGCAATGCTTGGTGCCTCCGCTGTAGAAGAAAAGAAGTTAAAATCAACATCCCCCGAAAATAAAGAAGGCATCGGTTCACCAAAGTTTAAGTAACAAGTAAGAAGGTCATCAAACTCGGTTAAATCAAGTAGCTGGTCCATTAGACCCGGAACTTCGCCAAAGTTACCTGGAGGAGTTGGTTTCGCAAGCTCGATTTCATATTTATCAGCTTCAGTTTCTTCCTGACTCTTCTCTTCAATTTGGGAAAGGGGAGTCTCGGAAGTATCGAGTTTAGCTTCAGCATCTTTTGCAGCAAGTGGAGATTGAGAGCTAGAACCGATGATATCAACATCAGTCAAAGTTGAAGTATGGACAGGGGCAGGTAGTGATGTTGTCTTTTCTGGGTATTCTTCTACCGCTGCCCCGGCTCTAGCTCCGGCAAGTTGTTCTTTGCCTCTAATAAGCGCATCACGTGCTTCATCGTCTAGATAAAGCGCTGCAAGGTCTGCTTCCGCATAGCTGGAAAATGTGTCAAGTATAGTCTCCCAGACTTCAGCAAGTGTAATCTCATATTTGGGACCCAAAAAGGAAAGGCTGCCACGGCCCAAAACGCTGTGCATATAGAAGTCAAATAGAGTAGAATCGATGCTAGCTCTAGTGGCATCATGAGACTCTTCGGCCGCAACTTGACCGGCGACCGCGTCATCACGCTCCTTCTCAACTTTAAGAAGCTTAGCTTTCAGCATCTCAATCTCTGCATTTTGGGACACAATTGTCCCCCGTAGCTCAGCATTTTCTGTGCGATATTTCTCAGTAATGTGCTGCTCAGCTGCAAGTTTCATTTCGGCGTCTCTTTGTGCAGCATGTGCATCCCGTACCTGCTTCTGAAAGACTTCTTCCTTTTGGGAATGCGATGCGAAAGACGAGGCGAGATCTTCCTTAAGTTGCTTGACTTCAGATGCAAGCTTTGCGTTGTCGTCTGCGATACTCGTCATCTCCGCATCATGCTGCCTGCGCCATTTGTCCCATTCTGATTTATCGTTCTCCATGGTCATCATTGCCTCAAGATTCAAGTGATTAACCCTTTGGAGTTCGTCGACAAGTTTCTGCCATTGCGACATCCTCTCGATATTGAGCCTGACTGCGTCAAGACCTTTAAGCATGTCTTGCTTGTCAATCGGAACCAAATCCAAATCGAAGCGCACTCCTTTTAGGCACCAATTGGGAAAGCGGCTCTGAAGCATTGGAGGGCCATCTTTAACTTGATATTGTGGCCTATTAATAATTGTTTGAATGTCAGACTTCTTTAGAGGAGGAGAGCCGGCCAGGGTATCAGAAGGGATAGGAGCGTCAGCCTTTTCAGAAATTTCAGACGCGTTCTTCTCATCGAGTTTAACCCGTTTACTTGGGTCATCAGTAACATGCTTCTTCCCTTTATCATCGTGATATTTTCTTTTATGAGAGTCATCGTCTCTCCTTCTTTGCTGCTCTTCATAAGCACGCCTTTCTTGAGCTTTTCTAGCTGCACGCTCTTCATCAGATTCTTTGCGGGAGGGAAGATAACGTCCATAATCGTAAGAATCGCGCCCTCCGTAGCGCCGGAAGTTGTCGAAGTATGAGCCGGAGCGTCCCATCGGAGAATCTGAAAAACGGAAAAGAAGTAAAGTTTAGAGATTTCCAGAAAAAGAGGATAAATGCTTATAAGTGCTGAAAAATCCTAAGTGTGTGTGGCGTGCAAGTTACATGCGTCAAACTACAGACCACGCTTTAGTGTAGAAACAGAAACGACTGGCGTGGTAGGCGTCAGGGTTTGTTTTAGGGTGGAAGTCGCTTCAACAGCAGGAGAAGTCACTTTCGGATTATTATCCCTGAAAAGCTCTTGAGAAGTTATCATGATATCGCTCAAGCCATCGAAAGTGTCATCACCCAGGAACTCAGCAGACTTCTCTTTTCCAACTTCCGTATCGATTGATTTCTCAAAAACTCGGGGATTCTCTTCCTCCTCAATAATTGGGGCAAGTGCCGACTTACTGGCTGACCCTACAACATCAGTAAATGTAGAACATTTTATCAAGGCAACTTCAGCAGCGGGTGCTTCCGATGCAGCTTCTTCTACAGAAGCTGGGGCATTCGAGGTCTCTGCTCGAGAATCTGAAGCAGCTAACGTTTCCGCATCAGAACTCGAGACTTCATGAATTTGAGTCGATCTAGAAGGATGTAAAAGTCCAAACTGGTGGAGAAACTCATCTTTCAATAGAAATTTCACATCCCGTTCTTCAATCGGAACAGCCATGAGCTCCTCCAGAGTTTGCTTATGACTGGGATCCCTAGAGGGAGAGAGGAGCGCTGAAATGAGAAAGCAAAGTTAAACACTTAGTGATTCAGACTGTAAGATACTCAGAGAACAAGGAGAAGAAAGGATAGGCATTCTTACTTCCTTCTCTCCACACGGCATAGAAACCAGGGGGACAGCGAACATAAAAATACTGAGTCAAAAACCCGTGAGCAGTATCAGGGAGGCCGACAACCAGTTTGCGATTCCTGGCACTTCTTATAACAATGATCGAAGGATGATCTTTGATTCTGACAAAAGAGCATAGATAACAGATTTCGTCAACACTAGGGAGACGGTCAAGCGTTCTGCCAAATAGTACGCATAGCCCCATTAGAACAGCATAACCATTGGGGTGTAATTGGAATGGAGCGATTGCCAGTTGGCGAAGAAGGTGTTGAAGAAAGTTGTTGAAAGGAGGAATGGCTCCGCACGAGCACATTTGTCGGTTGACTGCCACAAAGCCAGAAGGCGCTACATCAGCAGTGTTGTTCTTCTCAGGAAGGATAGCGTCGTCCTCAGCAATGCCAAATTGAGTACACAATTGCCGAAAAGTTTTGTACAATAAAGTGGAAGGGGCTCTTTCTGGGGGGTTGACTAAAGGAGCTGGAATGAAAATGGACTCTCCGGTCTGAACTGTTACATCTCCTTGTGGAGAAGCCATTCTACACAAGCAACTGGATATTCAAATATGAAGGTGCACGTTTCCTAAATAGTGTGAAGTGTTGTGCAAAATTAACAAAGATAACAAATAAATACAAACTGGAATTAAGCTAGTCGGTAACTGATCGATTATCAAATTTCAGGACTTGTTAATTTAAAAGTTCAGGTACAGTATTAAATGCAAACCGGATATTTTCAGTTGACTATTTCAATGTTGTTTTAATACTTTGCTTGAACTTGTTGGTTTAAAGCACTTCATACACACAATCTGTTTATGTTGATTATCTGTTATTAACTAATCTGTCATTTGATATGGGCAGTCGGTGACAGTATATTCGTCCCAATTTCTTTGTGGATATTTAATTAGATAGGTTATTAGTCTGCAAGTTAGAGTGATCTGTGGGGAAATGCAGCAGTTCATAGTTCAGCAGTTCAAAATGCAGCAGTTCAAAGTTCGTTCAAAGCCCAAGTCATGAGTCGCCAACGACTTATGTATTGACTCGTCCACGACTGATGTTCTGACTCGTCCACGACTTAAGGGTTACAAGGCAGGTCGGTCGTACTCCAGGTCTTAAGTCGTGAAAATAAGAGACTCCAGTCCAAAGCGGCATACAACCTAAGTCCTAAGTCGTCTACGACTCAAGAACTATGTCGTAAAAAAAAAAAAAAAAAAAAAAAAAAAAAAACTAAGTCGTCTACGACTCAAAAGGAGGCTACAGTCCAAAGCGGCATAAAATCCTAAGTCCTGAGTCGTCTACGACTCAAGAATTATGTCATAGGAGATTTGACTCGTGAGTCGTACAAAGCTACTGAACCGTGGCCCTGCTAGCATCTCACTCGATTTGAACCCATTGACTTTTCTTCTAACCCATCTTCATCCAAACCCGATAACCCTATAATCAAACTACTATCCTTATCCCCATTCCAAGACACCATTAAGCCATCCATTGAGTTAAGTTCAGATCCTCAAAACCCCGCCAACCTAGTCCATTAAAGCCTGAAGCGCAGTAACCCTGCATCTCCATCGCCCCATTCATCCAAAGATGAAATCGAGCAAAATCAAGCTCATGAACTACCGGTATGGAAGAATTTACAGCAAAGCATTGCACGAGGGGATGGGTTAGGTATAGGGGGGAGAGTTCACGAATCAATGACGATTAAAGGTCGAGGATGGGTCAGAGGCACTTACGCAATGAAGAATCGAGAATCGAATTGGTTGACTGACAAAAAAGGATGAAATTGCCTTGAGAAAGCTTGAAGGAACAGCAATGGCGAGTACGACTCAGAATATGGGTAATGGATAGAGGAAACGACTCAAGCATTTTATACCATTGGGCAGCGAAACACGAAGGGGCGTATACGAGTTAAGATGAGTCGAAGCACACGACCCACGACTTAGGCGTGTACTTCGAGGGGCAAATGTTAACCTCTAAATTTCTACGACTTATGGCCTCACGAGTCATGAAGCATACGACTCATGGTGCGTACGACTCATCAGGTTCAACGAGTTATGAAGTATACGACTCATGGTCTTACGAGTCATGAAGCATACGACTCATGGTGCGTACGACTCATCAGGTTCAACGAGTTATGAAGTATACGACTCATGGTCTTACGAGTCATGAAGCATACGACTCATGGTGCGTACGACTCATCAGGTTCAACGAGTTATGAAGTATACGACTCATGGTCTTACGAGTCATGGAGTAAACGACTCATGGTCTTTACGACTCATCAGACTTGGAAACGTACGACTCATTAGGACTTACGACTCATGGTCTTACGAGTCATGAAGTATACGACTCATGGTCTTACGAGTCATGGAGTAAACGACTCATGGTCTTTACGACTCATCAGATAAGCTTTCTACGACTCATGGTCTTACGAGGTTCAACGAGTTATGGAGATTTACGACTCATGAGAACTGGCGACTCATGAGGTCCTACGACTCATCACTCTTACGACTCATGAGGATCTGCGACTCATGAGAACTGACGACTCAGGAGGTCTCACGACTCATCAAGTTTATGACTTAAGGGCTATCAAACTGGAATCCAAGGCCCTGGCCTATGCTACTTTGATCTGATGAGTCGTCTACGACTTAGCACTTCTCTTCCAACTGAGCCGCAAGATTGACCATAAGGCGCCCACGAGACATCATAAGTCGAATACGAGTCACGACTTACCATGAGTCGGTCACGACTCATGACTTGGCCAAATTGAAAGCTCAGAAATCTGCTCCTATAAATACCCCATCACTTCCAACATTGAGGGGACTTTTGGTCATTCATTTCTCCAAGCGCCGTTACGCTGTCGAAGCCTCCTCTCATTCAGCAATCAAAGATCTCCAAGCATTCGAGACACTACAACGATCTTCGAGAAAAGCTCCTAACATCCAACGCGGATTCGTCGAGTTTCATCATTAAAGATCGAGCTAGTAGTCAAGAATGATTTCATGATCAAATTGTATTGTATTTAGAGGGATATTGTATTGAATTGTAATCAAATCAGCAATAAAAGACTATAAAGTGGATGTAAGCTCAATTACGGGCCGAACCACTATAAATCTGTTGTTCATTTACTGCTTTTCTGCTATTCTCAGCTCATATTCTGTTCCCGTACCAACGGGTGGTGCTTTCACGATTTTATTATACACACTGGGTGTTAGCGTTCACTTTTTACCGTTAACAATAAACAATTAAGTGTTTAATTTAAATTTTAATTTAAGAATTTGCTGATTTGATAAATTGAATTAATTAATTGGCAGTTAATTAAAATAATTAATTAAGAGGAAAAAATCGATGTACCAAGATGATTAAGATTTATAAATTTATCCATAAGAATGATAAATCATTGATTTAAAAAGAACAAGTAAAAAATAATCATTTGGTTAATTTATTTAATCCTATTCACTTTGATTTGTAAACAATTAACTATTGATGTGCAATGTATTGATATTACTGTTCTGATTTCGATGCTATGAAATGAAGATTGCCATGTATTATACTGTGTTGTATTTGTTCTGTATTGATGTGAAATCCCTGTTTGCCCGTAAAATGACATTTAAACCTCGATGCGACAGGGAATCGGATTTCAGTTTGTTATCCGGAACCCACATCGAATCTATGAATTTTTGTGAACAACATATACACATGCTTTTGAAATTAACGCTCACTATTCGGGTTAGCCGGGAAAAGACCTTTGTGTCATATAACCTATTCTGAATAGTGATACGTCGTATATGGATGGCATTTGAAGACCGGTGTTGAAGACCGGATATTTTCGAAAATGAAAGGACAACCTGTCGAATGTCTCTGCACCAAGTTGCTCCGGTATAGAGATTTATATCACTCTTTTATGACGGGAAGTCCGGACGTGATTAGAAAATTATCCGGATTTGCAAGGACTTCTTTGGAAGTTCCTTCGGTTCTGTTCGATCCCGGAATAGACTTGTATGGATTGTATGTCTGACATTACAAATTGAGATATAAAGCTGATTTCTTTCAAATACATTTCTGTTTGGTGGCGGAAAATTTATTCTCTTAGCTTAATACCCTTCTCTGAGACGTACGAGCTCAGAGGTTATGTAGTTGAAATTTATCAGCGATATATTCCCAATTTGGTAATGTGACATGCTGAGTGCTGCTGTGTGATGATCAGTGTTTGATCATTTGTGATATGATCATTTGTTTGATCATTTATCTTTGTGATCATAGGTTGATCATCTGTTGACCCAAAGCATGGCTTTGTGAAAAGCGTAGCTTTGTGGACGAGACTTCGTCGAACCTCACAACCCGGAATGGTCAAAACAGGAAAGATGCAGCAAGGTTATAGGGAGTAGCGCCCCTTAGGGTATGTTCATTTCCTTCTGGATAGAAGTGGTATCATGGTATGGAGCCCAGATACTTTACTTATGTTGATATCGCAGATATACATTTATTATCTTTGTGATTTGTTGTTGGGGCCCCAGTTAAAGGTTGGTTACAACCGGGGGATGGCATACTCGTGTCAGTAGTTACCTATTTTTGCAGAGGTAACCCGGCCTTGTGTTGGCAGAGATCCGGTTAGGTTCTCGGGTCGTCTTTCCAGAGGCGTACCTATGTGGCAATGGGAAGTTCCTTGGCCTGACCATTTGTTGGAAATCCAAAGAAACAATACGAGCCCAGTACGGTTTTAGTTGTAGAACCTGCCATTTAACATGGCAGTTATAGTAGGCATAGCATAATGGTACCTATGTTGGCTAAGATTAATATTCTACTTTCGAAATGTTTTCTACACTACGCACTAGTAATAATATCAAAGAAATTTCTCCGTACCAAGCATATTTAACTATCATAAGAAGAAATCTCCTCCAATTCTGCGTTTGCATTGTGTGTGTGGTGGGAGGTCTTATGGTAGTTCCATTTTCAAAAGCATACCGAAAATTCTTTTATAAATCTAGTTTCTGTAAATGCAACTGTTTTTGTTTACTCATACCAGTCCCATGACTGATCCGGAGTTTATTGTTTTCTTTCCTAAACTCTGGGTGCCCATTATTTCTACACGGGCAGCCTAGTAGCAGGTTTCCATATTTTGGAGTTAGCTGTATTCTGGAGCTCTTATCTTGGAGATATTCTTAGGAGCTTTTTGGAGATCTCAGGTGTTTAGCTTTTGGGAGTCTGTTATCACTTCTTTCATCTGAAGACTTTTTGAATATATGATCACTGTTGTATTATCATGATGTTGTATTTGGAGTTGTAGTATCTGTATTAAATACTCTGATGTAGTATGGATTATATATATCGATGTTGTATCTGTGATGATATTTATGATATTGATTCTGTTCCGATGTTTTATATTCATCTAATTGTTGTTATAAGCTCCATCCGAACTGAAATTTGACGTTTGAATTTTGGCAGTCAAATACAAGTGAAGTATTTGATGTCCATTTTCGAATGAAGAATTTTGGGTCGTGACACTAGGCGAACAGAGTGGTGGTGGAGTGATGCGGTTTTGGTCAACGTGGAGGGAGCGGCCGTTAGGGTTTGTGAATGATGATGAGTGCGGCCGTGATTTTCATTTCCTGGAGCAAAAATAGGCGCGTGAGGAAGAAGGGGGGGTGCGGCCCTGATGCATGCAAGTGGAAAACGAATGGTGGTGATTAGATCTAGGGTTTTAAATTAAAATAAAATTTGTAAATTATTTATATTAAAATTCGTTCAATGTTTAAAATGCGTTATCTCTCTCATGCGAGGTCGGAATTCGACGAAACTTTTTGCGTTGGCTTCGTATTGACGAGCTCTTCGCGATGCAATTGGATTGGAGTCGTTTGGAGCTAGTTTGAATTTCGAATAAAATTAAACGTCCGTTTAATTTTGTTCGAAATAAAACGTTGAAACTGAATTGAAATCAAGGTGAGAACTTCTCACTCAATCGAATTGTTTCGATTTAAATTTTAAATAGTTAGATTTAAAATTGCTTGAATGTATGCCTGAATGATGATTGTTATCTATTGATTGTTAAAATAGACATTATACGCCGTTAGTAAGCGGAGGTTATTTATTGAAAACATATACCGCGAATATTTCACATTGAAGTGAAATTGGTATTATATATGTATATAGCAATATATATATATATTGGAATATGTATATATTGGAGTTGATTTCCCGCATTGTATAACGGATGAGACCCTAATGCGCTGCATAATAGCGGATAATATTTATTAAACCCATATACCGCGACATTCCATACTGGAACGGAATTGGTATTGTGCTAACATCTGTGGATGCAGGGAAGCAGGTTGGAGGGATCCGACTGGATTCCTCACCGTATTGATTTATTTACAGATATTGTGATATATTCTGTTACCATATGATGATATATGATGTTTGATTGTTGTGATTGATGATTGGTGCTGTTGCATCATCGGATCCATTTTTGAAGTTTAAAAATAACGATTTTGATTTTAAATTGGGATTTTTTAATTATTATGAACGATTTATATAAAAGATGTACAAAATTGATATTTTATAAATTAAGAATACTAGAATTATAAAACGAGTTTTTATAAGTGTTAAATGAAATATAAATGGATTTCAGAAGTGAACGAAATTTATAGACTTATAAATTGTGAAGTTATTAAATGAATAGATTTTGTAAAATAAAATATTTATAAGTAATTATGTTATAAATCAGATTTTGGCATTTAAATGAGATATGAATGGAATTTGTTAATAATGAGATTTATAAAACGAAGTTTTTATAAATAGAAATGGGATTTATAAACATTGTTTTATAAATCCGAAACCAATTGAATTTGATAAATTAAACATAGAAGTTTAATAAAGAAGATATATTCGTGATTTTGGACAGCGAATTATCCTTTAAGTTAAATGTAGTAATAATAAGAGTTTGGTTGGGAATTTTATCCATGATTTTGGACAGTGGATAATCTTTTAAGTAAAATGTGTAGAAACGTTAAATTTGTTAACGAAGTATATTTACGATTTTTGACAGTGAATATATTATTAAATTAAATGGATATGTTTTGTGGAAGTGATATTATAAAACGAAGTTAATTGTTTTAAAGATGTTTTAAAATGTATTAACTATCGAAACCATAGATTTCAACATCCATTGTTGAAATAGACGTTTTCGAGAAATAAGGAAATGGTGGACTATAACACTGTTGTTATAGTAAATGGTTTCCAAAAGGAAATGTTTTATATAGTATTGGGATTTATATATCTATCTAAATTTCGAATCCCTATACTAGTGATTTTGAGTTGTCGTAACGATGTTTTACGTAACATTCGTTTTGACTCACATAAAATTTGTGAAAGAGAATGATTTTCTTAAAGAATGAAATATATACTTAATTTTGGTTTGAGTATATCGAATATTTTCCAAGTGTTGAAAATAGATTATTTGTGAATTACTTATTATTAAATAAGTATGGTGTGACGACCCGGATTTTTATTAAATTTAAGTTGATAATTAAAGGAATTTTTGAATTAAATTTGTGGAATGTATCGATGAAGTGATGCGAGTTTCCCCGAACTCAAATAGATTTTTGTATAAATCATTTAAATTTAAAAATATTGTAAATATTATATATATATATATGTATTTGAGCATATATGAGTAAATTTAAAATAATATATATGTATATATTTTTGATTTGGATTTAAATGTGTAAATAAATGGAAATATAAATATGATATAAGAGTATATATACATTGACATAAGTATAAAATAAATAAATAAGTAATTTTAAAATTTGGAATTGATGGTTAATAATAATTTGAATTTATAAAATATATATATATATATATATAGAAATATAAGTCAATAAGTATTAAAGAAAAGTTTATAATAGGAAAATATATATATATAATTGACTATAAAAATTATAAAGTAACAAAAAGATAAAAATTTAACAACATATTAGAATAGAAGTTCGTTTATATTTTAAAGTAATGAAACAAGTAAACATAAAAACAAGTATAAGTATGAAAATATAAATATCTTTGAACTTGCAAGAGAAAATAACAAATATATATTCAAGTACATATTGGATAAGTATGAACAAATAAAATATATAAGTTTGTGCAAAAAAATGAACTAAGCATGAACTGGGAAACAAGTAAAGAAAGGTTATGTAGGCAAGTAAAAAGTAGGATAATAGACAAGGTAATAAACAAAACAACAAAACATATAAAAACATAAAGTACATTGCATTTAATACAAATCATCTCAGCCCCTTTAGCTTTCAAAGGAAGACAATTGTAAGTAATTAATGTTAGCACTCAAAGCATACCATACAATATCATTTCAGCCGAAATAATATGAACTTAGCCACCAAAAATAAAAATCTATTACCCAAGGAAAATATGTTGTACCAGAAATTCTTATCCCTGTACAAACTTTTCCCTATATATACAATACCCTTGTTCTAGTTTGTTCACAAAGAAAACATAGTAAATCAGAAAGGAAAAAAATAAAAATAAGCATCACTATTCTACAAACTCAAGTCCAATTCAACAACAAATACAACTGCAGCTAACTCAATTTCAAGAATCAAAACAAATAAGGAAACAAGGCTAGGAACAAAGAGCAAGAGTAGACTGTGTTCATTTCAAAACCCAAAAGCATCTCTGTTTAATTTATAACAGGTGAGTAAACATTTAAAGTAAATCTAGGGTGCTAAATTATCTGTGTGATATTGATGAAAATATGTTGTTTCCAATTCAAATCCTGCTATACTTTGAAGTATGATTGTGGTTGTAAGCCTTTGTGAAATTTCTGGTTCATTATCAAATTTAAAACCGTTTCTATTTTTCAAAATGAGTCACTATTAGGCTTTGATTTTTGAGAAGAATTCGATTATAACTAGGTAGACTTGACTTTAAAAATAACTTAAAGTAATTATATTTATTAAATAGACTGGAAATGTAGGATTATAGGGAAAAATCAAAAATATGGGGAAGAATCGGTATCTTCGATTTCATCTTTAGATTATTTAGCCTGAATCGTATAATCGAATCATGAATTTTTAAGTAAAATATGTGATTTTTAATTCAGTATTCGAAGTGAATTCGAGAGATGTTCGATTTTTGGACTTTTGGCATTTGCCGTTGATCGGCGTCGAGTAGGGGCTTGTGATTTGGCATGGTGGTAGCCGGGGTGTCGAGTGACTATGGAAAAATGGATGTTTGATTTTATCTTGGACTGTGGTGGCTGTGAAGTGGAGAAGTAGGGTTTTCATGCCTGTTGGGACGTCGAGCTTCAAATGGAATTCGTGCTATCGAGGTGCAACCGGAGTCGATCATGAGGGGTTCTGGAGGTGCGGGATGACGTGGCGAAGCTATGGGGAGAACGGCGAGGTGTCTCGAGTGCTAGATCGTTGGAGGTGGTTGATTTTCTGGTGATGATCATTTCCAGGCTGAGTGGGTTTAGGGTCGAATTCGATTCTCGATCGAATCGAGGTAGTTGAGCGTTCGCGTGTTGATGTCATGGTCATTGGTGATGTGTTGGTGGCCGGAGCGAAGTTCATCGGCAGTCAGAGGGGTCGTGTACGTGAACGTTCACGTGCACGCTTTTCGTGTATCTGGAGTTTGGATTGGGGGAAGAAGAAGGCGAGTGCTCAGGTAATCGTTCGAGAATGACTGTGTTTTCTCGAAGCAGGGGTTGTATTCCAATATTTCTCGAGTAGTTCGCGTGTCAAGCTCGAAGTGATGGGTGTGTTCGCTCGGGTACTTGCGTGGTGGATTGGGTAGACTGTAGGTTACAGGTTTAAAGAAACCTGTTCTGTTTTTATAAAAAAAAATATATAATTAAAACTGAAATTTTACATGGTAAGGTAAAGGTTTAAAATAAGTTTAAATCTAAGTTTTAAAACATCTAGGATTCAAGTTTTAAATCACAGTTGAAAGAAAAATAAAATAGTTTGGATTTAAATTATATTCAAAGAATAAGAAAGTTTTTACCTATGATAAATCTGGAAAACAAGGTATAAATCTGTGATTTCAGTTTGAAATAAGGGACAAGTTTTAGATGTAAATTGTTAAAAACTTTGGTAAAGGTAATTTGTAATCTTAAATTTAAAATTTAATTTGGAAGAACATTTTAAGCAAATTGATTAAATGTTTTGATAACGATAATTTGATAATTTATAAGAAAAATGTTTTATCTTTAAATAAATGAAAGATTTAAAGATTTGTAATTCATTAAATTTCGAGGATAATTAAAAGGGGTAATTAATTTATTTAATTAATATAATTAAGTACTTAGAAAATTTAGCAATTTAAAATTAATTACTCGGTTATTAAGAATTTATAAATTTGTATTAAGAGATGATTGATTCCAGTTTACTTAGAGAGAAATTAAAGGATTGATAATAGTTAATGAAGAATCATTAGCTAAGGATTATCAAGGATTAATTAAGATGATCACTTAGTTGTTTCAATTAAAGGTAATCCATTTATGAAATTGTTTAAAGTATAATTACTAAATGAAGTAAATTAAGAGACTAATTTCTCAATACATTCTATTAAGGTGATGTGATTAAGTCAAGTAAATTAATTGGTTCAATTAATCTAAGATAATCATATGATGGTTTGTTGAAGTATGATTACTGAATGAAATTGGAAAGAGTAATTACTTAGCAAAGTAATTAATGAATAATTACTGAATGTTAATTGAATTGGAATGGCAATATTAATGGAAATGAGTTAAGTTTAAATTTCCTTGTGTTAGTGGAAGTCGGGTATGTGTAATACCTGAAACCGCTTCAACTCTTTATAAATTGATATGTTGAATCAATGGGTTGAAATGGAATGAATTAAGTGTATTCGACTATTTAATCTAGATTTTGGTACTTAGAAAATTGATATGTGAAATACGATGTCTATAACAAATTGTGGAATTGTAAAGTGATACGAGTTACCCGGGTTTTCTTTTATGATTTGAACTTAGTATTTCAAATTATTTGGGTTTACTCACGCTGGTTTCCAGCCTGACCCGGGTGTTACTTTGATGTAATGCTCGGGTCAGACCGAGTATTACAGATTTTCAGGTAAGGACTTTCTGGAGCATAGGAGATGAGCTGGATGGCAGGATGTATGGAGTGTTTCCGCTGTGGCTATTATTTCTGTTTATTTGAGATATATATATGATTTGTATATGCTCAATGTTGTGTATGAGAGTAACTCAGATGTATTATAAATGTAAATTGACAGATATAGTTTTCTTTGTAAACTGTTATTATTTGATATTATATTTTGATCCGATGCGAATGTGAGATTCTGTGACTTGTTTTCTGTTTCTCCTTCTTCTATCTCTTCTTCTTTTCCTAACTATCTAGAATTTTCGGGATCGGAAATTCTGGGTCGTTACATATGGGAATGTTTTCCAATATTAAATGAAAGGTTTGAAATTTTATCTTTTAAAGATAAATTGAAAAGTGAATATTCGAAATTTGTTTCAAATGGTTAAGTGTGGAAAATTTTATATCTTGTAAAGATATTTTTTTTGGAAAATAAATAATTTGGAAAATTATTTGGAATCTGATGATGTTGCGCATCTTTATTGATAGTTAAATAACCGACTATCAATATTTACCCCTGAATGGGTATTTGTTATGATTTTCTTGAATTTGAATGCCACACTTATTTTTGACTAAGCGCTCACTATTCGGGTTAGCCGGGAAAGGACCTTTGGGTCGTATAACCCATTCCGAATATGTGATACGTCGTAATGGATTGCATTTGATGACCGGTGTTGAAGACCGGATATTTTTGAAAACGGAAGGATTACCGTCGAGTTACTCTACATCGGCTGATCTCCGATATAGAGGTTTTATCACCCTTAGTGACGGGAAGTCCGGACGTGATTAGAAAATTATCCGGATTTGCAAGGGCTTTGTGAGAAGTGCCTTCGATTCTGTTCGATCCCAGAACAGACTTGTATGGTTGTATGTATGACGTTACAAATTGAGATGTAAAGCTGGTTTGTTTCAAATACATATCTGTTGGTGGCGGAGAATTTATTCTCTTAGCTTAACACCCTTCTCTGAGACGTACGAGCTCAGAGGTTATGTAGTTGAAGGTTATCAGCGATATACTCCCAATTGGGTAGCGTGGCATGCTGAGTGTTGCTGTGAAATGATCATTGTTTGATCATTTGTGATATGATCATTTGTTTGATTATTTATCTTTGTGATCATTACTTTGATCATTTGTTGACCCAAAGCACAGCTTTTGTATAAAGCGTGGCTTTGTGGACGAGACTTCGTCGGACCTCACACCCCGGAAATGGTCAAAACAGGAAGGATGCGGCAAGGTTCTAGGGAGTAGCGCCCCTTAGTGTATGTCATTCCTTCTGGATAGAGGTGGTATCATGGTATGGAGCCCAGATATTTAACCTATGTTGTTGCTGCATTATTATTCTTATGTGGTTGTTGGAATCGAGGATCCTCGGGGAGATCGGTTACGATCGGGGGATGGCATACGCGTGTCAGTAGTTACCTATTTTTACAGAGGTAACCCAGCCTTGTGTTGGCAGCGATCTAACCGTAATGTTAGGTTATTTCTCGGGTCATCTTTCTAGAGGCGTACCTATGTGGCAATGGGAAGTTACTTGGCCTGACCATTTGAAGGAAATCCAAAGAAACAATACGTGACTTGTACGGTTTTAGTTGTATTACCTGCTATGGAATGTGGCAGTAACCTGCTATTGAACATGGTAGCTATAGTAGGCATAACGTGAAATGCCTATGCTGGCTAAGATTTATATTATACTTTCGAAATGTTTCCTACACTATGCACTAATAATAATATCAAAAATGATTTGATTTTGCGTATCAAGCATCTTTGACTATCATAAGGAGAAATCTCCTCCGATTCTGCGTTTGCATTGTGTGTGTGTGCGGGAGGCCTTATGGTAGTCTCATTTCCCAAAAAGCATTACGAATCTATTTTAAAAATATTCCTTTGTTGTCCTTTAAAGATAAACTATTTTAAGTTCTCACACCGGTCACCATGACTGACCTGGAGTTTATTGTTTCCTTCCTAAACTCTAGGTGCCCACCAATTTCCATACGGGCGGTCTAGAGTCAGGTTATCAGGTCATTCTGGATTCGGGATGTTGTGGAGCTTAGTGGCGAGCTGGATGGCGAGACGTACCACTTGTATATGATATTATTCATTCCGCTGTGTATTCTGTATGAGGACAAGTTTATATAACTGTCCAGTGTTGTATTGTTGTTGTAAACTCTGATGATGATGTAATGTATAAAATGATATAGTTCTTTGATTTAAAGATTATTCATTTATCTATTATATGTTGTTCCGCTAAGAATGTGAGATTCTGATATTGTTTCTGTTTCTGATGTTGTTCTTCTTTCTTTTTCTTTTATCTTTTCTTCTACCTCTTCTTCCTTAAAACCCTATGAATTCGGTTTTCTGGCATTCGATGGCTTGGCAGTCGATACAGTGGACGTATTGATGTCGATTTTCGGAAGTCGAAGAATCGGGTCCTTACACACGCCATCTTCTTCATCTCACTACCGATAGACATTGCACCACCCTAGAACTCACCACCCGAGCCTCCAAGGCTCTCACCCACGCCCAGTGCACCGAACCAAATCAGCCGCCCTTGGTCACCACTACCGCAGCACCACCGTCCGCCGCAGTCTCCCCTCCACACTCTCTCTTGATCCAACCGTGCTCGCCTCTCCGCCTCTTCTCATCTCCGCTTCCCGCTGCGTCGCCAAATAGCAGCAACTCATCACCTTTCCTAGTCTCCTCCGTCCCACTTCCTGTCACCGACCGCCGATCTTCCATCTCTACATGTATGTGTGAGTATATATGGGTTGGATGCTTAAACTGCTATATATAAAGTTTATTTAGTTAGAAACAAGTGTTCATATCTGTCAGTTAGTTTATTCTAAGTTGCATAGCAGTACTTATGTTTATGAAATGAATTAGAGTTTGTTTATATTTTTGTACAGTGGTTATTAAATGTGTTAGTACAGTTTGTTTATATTCTAAGCTATATTTTTCTGCTATATATATTGTAGATTTTTAAACTTTGTCTATATTAGTTTACATAAGTTGTGTGTTAATATATATAAGTCTGTATAGCTGTACATATAAAGTCTACACGTTTTATATATATATTGATCTTAGCATAAATATACATTGTTTTGTATATATATGGTTTCATATGTTATGTCAGTCTTTAGATATATTAGTTTATATACAATCTGGGTGAGTTGTAATTAAAGAAGTTTATAAAAAAATTTATATTTCAGTTGAACATAAGTATAGTTTAAATATGTACATAAACATATAGGACTATATTTTTTTATACAGATAAGTATATATGAGTTGAGCTACACATATATATGTGCAAAAATGTTTATTTATGTTTACTGTTGTTTGTATATAGGTTATATAAACTTATACATATAATTGGTTGCAGACGTAATACTAAAACATGTGTTATTATATATATTAGTTTATATATATAGTTAATGTATATATGTTACATTTGTTTCATTTTTCATTGCAGCCGTCATATAACTTTAGCAAAACTGGTTTAAAAAGACAATGTATATAAGTTAGTAGATTTAAAAACCAAGTCTGCAGATCGGTTATACATATTGAGTGTTCGCATATACTTTTACATGCATACATGATGTAGTGTCTGCATTTAAATATATATTGTTATTATATTTGGTCTGTTATATATTTGGAGTAGGCTGGTATATATGTGCATTTAGTGGATTGGATTTGGGTAACTAGTATATTAATTTAGGTATTGTTAAAAGAGAATTTACATAGTTTTTTTTATAATAATAATACATATATTTTTTGTCTCTATCAAAACTGATTAGATTTTTTTTATCAATTCCTATTTATCAGCTTTGATCTTCGAACTCATATCCATCGTGCTTTGTTCCGAAATTCGTGCTTGGATCTGTAACCCATCTCATTCTCGTTCATCTCTAGCCTCGAAAGGTGAGCAATCACTCACGATTAATGTTCTTTTATTTATTAAATTTGATTTCAATTGAAACGACAATTGAAATATGCTGCTGTTAGTTAATTACACTGTTATATATGCTATTACCTATATCAGTTCACCTGTGACATCTTACACCATTATCTGTTATTTATACGATGATAATCCAGTTTGGTTGATAAATGATTGATTGTTTGATGTTGATATTGGACGTTAAGTTGTTAATGATGTATGTGATAAATAATTTGAAATTGAAATTGACGTAGGATATTTAGATTTGATATATGTTTATCAATTTGATTTAAATGACATTTGCATAATATGACCCATTAAATGTTAAATAAATCAACGCGTAGAAATAGTGTTAACTACACCTTGAACCATAGAATGTATAATTGGTGTAGTATAATTTGATAGACTTCAAGTGAAAAACTGTAATGAAATAATCTTTAGTCTTCATGAAATGATAGTGTAGATTCTAGAAATAATTATATTAATTTACACAAACAACAATGTGAATTAATACGATTATTTCGGGATCATATGAATTGATTATTGGATTGATATTGATTGTTGTTATTGCTTGTTTATTTACTTTGACACCATCCCAGTTATCACACTGCAAGTTCCCTTTGCTATGCTTTGATTTTGAATTGAATTGGAATAGAGTTGAAATGATAAATACCTAAATTGAACTTCGACTTAGGATAGAGAATTAAATAAAAACCGATTGGTCAATACTTTGATTTAAAAATAAAATGAAGATTTTATTTGAATAAATAATATGGTTTGAAACTAAGTTGGAAATTGAATTTTAATGTAAAGAAATGTTAATATTTAATAATCTGAATCAAAATATTAACATAGTAGCTGATGAAAGAACGTTGTTTTAAAATTTGGAATTATTAATAATTAAGTTTGAAATTAGTTAATAATTAAAGTTCTGAAATTATTTAATAATTAAATAAGATTGAATTATTTAAAAATTAAATAAAATTGAATTACTTATTAAGTGAAATTGAACTTCTTGAATAAGTGAAATTAAGTTTCTTTATTAATTGAGTTTTGAAATTGTAACTAAGTAAATGAATAAGTGAAATTGAATTTCTCTAACAAGAAATAAAATGTGTTTTGTTCAAATTAATGTAAGACTTGAAATGTAAAGAATTTGATTTGATGAATTAAATTTAATGCAATTTGTAAGTTTTGATACAATGGAGTTGAACTTAAATAATTGATTTAATAAATTGGAAGTTAAATAGAAATTGTTTTGAAGGATAAATTAACTTAACAAATATTGAATGAAATCGATTAATGAATTTAAATTGATTTGAATGTTAAATTAAATTAATTTAAATGATTTCGGGATGAAACTTATATACGAATTTAAACGAATACTTGAATTGTCTTAAATCAAATATTTAATTTGAAATATAAGATTTTGAAATGGTAATTTGGAAGTTTTGAAACGTAAATTTTTGGAAATTGGTTTAGAAAGACAAATGAAATGTTGGTTTACAAATTCTAATTGAGATTGAAATTGATTTGGTTTTGAAATGTATAAACGACCAATCAGTGTAATAATTACGAAAGTTATTAAAGAGACCAGAATCGGTTAGGGACATACTCACTGTCTAAACCGAAAACCACTTTAATAACTATATGCGGAGTGTGATCCAGAATGAAGTGGTTGGAATGATGTACGTGATGTATGAAGAAAGAGAATGATAATGGATAGCCTTGACACTTGTGTCAAATTGGAAATGACTAAAACAGGAGCCGTGCCGGGCCAAATGGGGTTAGTTGCCTCGAGCGAACACACTTCTTCGAAAACTACTCATTACTTGTTATCGATTGGTGCGCCCTCGAAATTGTGGGAGTGTTGTTTCACGGTGTTGTGATCGCTGCGGCGATGCGTTCTCACCAGTCCGGATTAGGCAAACGGTAGTTTCACTATCTTGGGTATTGCCTCATGTGCCTTGTCATACTTGTATCCCTATATACGCGAACACTACGATTTGTTTTGTGTTATACCTATGGAGTACTCCCTGATATCCCACTAGTTTACGGTGGAGTTTACAGTGCTGTATAGACTATAACGCTTATATAAAATGTGTTAAAGGGGATCATGGTAACGCCTTAACACTATTTTGATACTTTATATTACTGATAGGCATTACCTACTTAGCGTACACTACTACATAGTAGATAGTTTAACGGATCCTTTGAGGATGGTTATTCCAAACATCCTTTAAGTTACTTGTATTTCAGTTGCTATTTCACTTGAGTTGGATTTATTGATATAAGAATGTTAATCCTAACTCGAGTGTTTTGTGTTTTGCTTTACGCTCGGGTCAGACTGAGTGTACCAGTATTCGAGACTCACCTTTGGAGTTAGAGCTTCGCTTGGAGATCCAGCTATCTATCCAGCTTTCAGATATTCAGTTGATTCCAGTGATGTATTCTGATATTGTATTTGACTATTGTATTCGAAACTCCTATTGTACCTTATTTTACTCTGATATGTATATAGTAGCTTCATGAACTACTATCTTTTATTTCCGCTGCACTTATTACTCTGTGTATGTGATCTGTGATTATTTTATTTACTGTATATGTTTAGTTTTGCCAAATTTAAATTAACAATTCGATATTTTGAATTATTCAAGTCCGACATGTGCGGATGCAAATAGTCCAAAATAGCGGGTCGTTACAATTTTTATGTATAACACTTCATAATCCGAGTTAGTATGCAAGAGTTATGGGAGATAGAATGAATTTAAAATTTAAAAACAAAAATTCACAAAAAAAATACATTAGAACGGTCAACCCTTAGGGTTTCATAGTTTACCGATAGTGGTCGACCAAGGCAAGGGAGTAGTCAACCATGGCTTAAATAAAATCGAGCTTTTTTATTTTCCTAAGACATGTTTAAGTGGCTCTTATCCTTTGCTTGGGTATGAACTATAGGATAAAAGAACCAGATTTTACCAAATATTCACCTAAGATAATCCAATGGCCTAAAATCTAACCCTACCCCTACAAATTACTAACTAATGAAACTCTAATTCTCTAATAAAACTTACAGCAACTAAACTCTGACGAAATTATTCACAAAACCCTAATTTTTAAAAATTTTAAAATCAAATCTATTCAACCTAAAAGATTATAGCAATCAAATAAGGGTGGATCAAGGCAATCTAAGGAGGAGCTACAGATTTGGGGTCAAATTCTCAAGTGCAAGCGTTGTCAAGAGCTTATGCTAAAGGTGAATGGGAAAAAATTTGACAAGTTGATTATTGT
Source organism: Allium fistulosum (assembly GCA_030737815.1). Taxonomy (NCBI): domain Eukaryota; kingdom Viridiplantae; phylum Streptophyta; class Magnoliopsida; order Asparagales; family Amaryllidaceae; genus Allium; species Allium fistulosum. The sequence continues at coordinate 862,732,667 of CM060907.1, forward strand.
AATTAGTTTAAACTATTATAATTAATTAGGATGTTAGCAAACCCCAAAATTGAATATGTTAACATGTTAAACCCCAAGTCTGAATCTAAAACTTTAGTTTTAAATTGTCAGTTAACTATTAATTGAAATTATGCATATACCCCTTTTCTTTTGAAATTGGAAACCTTGAATCCACAAACACTAAACACAATTGCAAGCTGTTGATTAGACTGCAATTAGGGTTCAAAAATCACGATTAACAACCTGACTTAAACACATAAACAATCGACAATAGAAACCGGAAGAATCTCGAAAAATTGTTTATCAATGGTCGACTTGGAAACTCTCATGATCGATCAGTAGCGGTCAACTGTAGGGTATAAGGGGTCAACCCTTTGTATTGAAAATTAGCAAATTAAACCTCGGCCTAAGGCCCAGATTTATTAATAAAAATTATATAAATCGTGAATGGTTATGTGCTTATTTAAGGGCAATTAGAAGTATGTCTGGACTTGTAGGGAAGCTATTTCCCTAGGAGGGACTCTAGGTTATGGCGATAGTGGGTAAATGTTGTTTACCAATCTAGGATAATAACCGATCCGTGGTGATATACTTTCACAATTAGTACTCATAGAAGGTTCTAACAGTGGACGTGCAGCTAACACAGATGTTGATGGAGTGGGTCTAGCATAACAGAACGTCCTAGTATTCATAAATTTTCGAAGCATGTGATGCAATTAGAGAGAAGGACCCGTAGCGTGCAATAAGAGGTCGATCCTACGATCTACTCTTAATAAGGTGGAACCTTCCTAGTAACCTAGTGGTAGTGAGAGTAGTGGAAGTTTATGTCCACGTTAGCCTAAGGGTAGTGTCTTTCATTGTTAGTAGCCAAGAGGACAGTGTCTTATATATTGAGTAGCTCTAGAAGCAATGGTCGATCGTTAGACATGAAATTCGATCCTTAATTCGATTCATTGAATTAGCATGCAAAATTTATAGTATAGGAATGTACTAAACAAGAAACCTTAGGTAACAGACCTTAGGAATTGACGGACACTTCATGCCTTACATCTTTTAGAGTAGTATTAAAGTAACTTCATATGATCATCATACTAAATTTGTACTTATTCATTAGACTTTATGTCTGACTCATTCTCTATCCTTCTTTTTCCCCACCACAGATGAATATGATAGCATGTGATCGGCCCATTCTTGATACTTGAAGAATCGAGCTTATCTTTGGAGACTGCTTTTTACTATATTTTCTCTCTATGTATTTATCAATATTACCAGTATAGTTTATCTTTTTTGGAGACTTAGAGTGATATATTCTATGTACTATGTATTGTGTGATGCCCCACCTTTATACTCACACTAGCCAAGGACACTACGGGGTAATGCCGTCGACTAGCACGAAGATAAGGCTGTTGAGGAGCGACCATCTGTGTAATTGCTTTGTGCGAGTACCAATATGTCAGATAATATAACTTACATTTCATTTCAAGAGGAAATCTGACATATCAAATACAAACTCAAAGCTACCACACAGTGGCTATGTGGACTTCGGAAACCAATATAGAAATAAACATAACACAAATCAGTCACATATATTCATATCACAAAGGCAGAAGCAGATATGAATATATCACATAGAAGTGTACATCAAAGTAGTGGTCATACAAGGTCCACTACATCACAAAAGAATAGATACAAGTACTAGACAAAAGAATAAGTATACATCAAGGAGTCTCTATCTCAAATGTATACAAACAAAAACTACTAAGCTAAAGTAGTTAGCCAAAAGTCAGGTGACGGACCTTGATAAGAAGTCAAGCAGAAGCACCTAAAATATCTCGGTCTGACTCGAGTATTATTTAAGAAGAAAATAATAAACGGATCAGTCTAGCTATAAATATTAGATAAAATGAGATAGGATAAGAGATATGACAAAAACGTATGATAACAATAATGCCATACTGTGAAAAGTATACATCAAATAACAACAAAAATCATACAATATCTCAAATATTCTCAAACACCAAAAAAGAATCACATTCTTTAAATTATTCACCAAAACACAAATATTGGCAAAACATATCAATGCCAATCCACGAAAATTGGTGAAACACAAATTCTAGAAATCATCAACTAGAAATCCAGAAATCACAAAGGGGGAAGGCCTATCACAAACGGGAGCATGAAAACTCACCAACACGTGTATCACAAACGGGTCGCTAATCCATGGTCGCTAACCATAGAGCCGGTATCACGAGGTAGTACAGCGAACGCCCGAGGAACCTGAAACTCAAATAATCTAGAACATCAACGTAGTACAGTGTTACGCCCGATGAACTAAATCGGAACAACGACGTAGTACAGCGAACGCCTGATGAACCAAACTCAAATAATACAGAACAACGATGTAGTACAGCGAACGCCCGATGAACCGAACTCCAATAAACCCATAGATTGCTAGCCTATAAAACTGAGACGAAGCTCCATAAATCGGGGTACAGTCCCCCACGTGGACAAAGAGACATCGCATATCGCTAGTCTAAACCACAAAATGATCATCATCGATCATCAAGAGGTGTCGATTACACTAAGCTAGTAAATATATGAGTTTAGCCTCATGTCCCATAACCACTGGCTTAACTTAAATATTTACGAACAAATTGTAGATTTCCACTCAAAACACCAAATGATCATCATTGATAAAAAAGAAGTGTCAATTACACTAAGCTAGTAAATATATGAGTTTAACTTCATGTCCCATAACCACTAGCTTAACTTAAATATTTATGAACAGATTGTAGATTTCCACTCGAAGATTTTCACGAGAGTTCAATCGAACAAGTCCAAGAATTAACCGACGAAGTAAACGCAAGCGTTTCATACCACTTGTTTTGCTAAGCCGTTTAATTAGATTTCTCATACGAATGAGGTAAAGGTTTATATGTACTAATAGATTAGAAAACGGTTTTAAAAACAAGCTTTGTATTAAAAGTAACGTTGAAATCGTTTTGATGAAAGAGTTTGAGTATTCACTACAACAAAAAGGACTTTTTATAGCGTGTAAAAACCGCTATAAAAACTTTCTATAGCGATTCTATAATCGCCATAGATCAACATGTTGTAAAAAGTCCGGTAGATACTATAGCATGTCATACTTGCAATGGAAAACGTATTTTTCTTGCCATCTAAATAGGCCATATTGGTGCAACTGCTTTTCTATAGCATTATGAAACGTGCTATAGAACTTTTTATGACGCATTTTAGTTGCTATAAATATGTCGACATGCTATATTATTATAGCATTTGAACGCGCTATGGAATCTTCGTGTCAACCTTTTATGACACATTGAAATGATATAGAAAATTCATTACTATCTATTATAGCACCGTCTTATTGCTATGAAAACTATTTACTCTTTGCAATATATTTTGTATAGCACTAACATGATGTTATAATATAACAAAGCTGAACAATTTTTCTTTTTATTGCATAGTTAGAACGCTATAAAAAAATTCTATTGCATATTTTTTGCTGCCATAACATTCAAAGCTTACAATTTTCAATTCTACTATATATTATAACTCAAAAAACCACATTCATCACATTAACATAAGTACACAAATTGAGTCATAAGCCAAATCACAAAATATATATATATATCCATAATATTTCATACATGAAGAATTTAACATAAATATTTGTGATAAAAATTAAACATAAGTACACAAATTGAGTGTAGCATACCAAAACGATACATACTAAAAATATTTTAATGACCGTCGATAAGCATGACCGATTTAAAGGAGAAAGAGTGCAATATCATGTATCAACCTCAAAAGCATCATACAACACCTGTGAAGAAGAAACACAAACATACATATGTTAGTCAATATATACAAGTATGTATAAGTACAAAAGATGCATCGCCAAAGACTAAGTTACTGAAACTAGCATAACCCCTAATGAACCTGTTATTGTGATCAATCATGCTTTAAAGAAGCACACTAAGGACAGTGGCACTGGCTTGCTAGGATTCTGGGTAAAGTTGTAATCAATACAATCTGAAATCTAAGTTTTATCCACTAATTCAGAACACAACAAGAACCAAATAATGTTTATATATATACATCTACATCTATACCCTAATATGGTACATAAAAATGAACTAAATCAGTCAATCATTTACACTCCACCTGTCAATGTCTTGCACTATCTATATATTGTATTGGCGATCAGAATATTTTACAGCCCTACCATGATAGAAACAAAAGAAGTAGATTCAATTATAGCTAAAATGTTAACTAGAAAATAACCAAAACCTAAGAAGTAGATTCAATTGTATTGTCATTTTTGAAGAGTAGATAACAAATCACCACATTTTTTAGACAACCAAAACCTAAAAGTAGATTCAATTATAGCTAAAATGTTAACTAGAAAATAAAATATAGGACTTCACAAGGAAGCATTCCTGAAGCAAAACCTGATGAATCATAACAACAAATTGTAGAAAGAGGTAAAGAATAAACCTGATGAATCCTGTTTGTCATCAACATCGGTGATGTATGACCATTCAGCCTTAGCTGCGTCATCCTCATCTGCTTCATCTCCAAAGGCATCACCATATTCATGTCTATCATCTTCTGTTTCTGAGTTATAACCATTATCATCATCATCTACATCACTTGTGGTATCATGAAGTAAAACTACACTGTTCTGTGGTAAGCTAAATTTCAGGGGATGGTATAATATTTGCAAAAAGACATGCAACGGAAAATATCGGATTTCTAACTTTCAGGGGATGGTATAATTTAACTTAAGATAAGCCACAAAAGCAATCTAACTTTCAACAATCGGATTTCTTGTTCAAAATGAATGCAACCCAACCCTTTTGACCGCAAGTTCAACCAAAGTTGAAACTGAAGCATGAAGCACAAAAAAATGTGAATGAAAATAACTAACTTTTTGAATGATGTCAGCACCAAGTCGCTCACCGGCATCATCTAACTTCTCCTTGATAGTTGGAACATAGGCAGAAAGATGAACATAGGCATCACCGCCATCAGGTACGATGCCTTCCTCTATAGCAGCAAAAGTGGCATTTTTGGCATCCTCAATACGTAGCTTGCGGTCCTCGAGCTCTGTTTCTGTAGCAACACCGACTTTAATGACTACCACACCTCCTAAAAGCTTTGAAATTCTCTCGGTTAGCTTTTCAGAGTCATATACTGGGTCGGTCTCTGCAAGCCCTTTCTTGATTTGAGCAATTCTAGCTTGGATTTCATCCTTGGTTGCAGCATCAGCGATCAATGTTGTTGAGCTCTGGGAGATGGTCACCTTTCTTGCTGTGCCAAGTTGTTCCACGGTCATGTTTTCTAGTAATAGACCTAGGTCCTTAGCTTGGAACTCGGCTCCTACAATGAAACAAAAGAGAGAAAACACATATGTGTTAAAGGTCAGACCAACGTACCTTTAATCCAAATCTAACCTACCAAATTACTGTATCTCATTTACACTCACCAAACAATCATAAGCTGATATTTTTCTCTCTCTCAAACTTGTTACACAAATGAGCCTCATTTTCAGGCCAGTATTTACACATTTTCAGATTTCTACAAGGCTTAGTTTTGTAAAATAAAATAATTCCAGGTGAGGCCTTATGTTGCAATAAGCTTTTTCAGGAGGCCTATTTCTAGAATGAGTACTCTAATTTAATGTGAAATAGCCTAAACCATCTTTGCAATACATGTTTCATCTTTAAAACTGAACTAACACAACTTTCCACTTGCAGCTAAACCATATATTTTGACTGTCAAAACATCTTTTATTTAATTAAAGATATAGACATATAACAAATAACAAGATTAAGCATACCACAAATGATATAAAAAATTAGCTGTAATATGGTTTAGTTTATTCACAAATACCTGTAACAATAGCAATATCTTGGAGAAGAGCCTTTCGTCTCTCACCAAAGCCAGGTGCTTTGATTGCGGCAACATTAACGATACCCCTTAGTTTGTTGACAACAAGTGTGGCTAATGCCTCACCAGTCACATCTTCAGCAATGATTAGCAAGGGAGCTCGGAGGTTAGTGGTTTGCTCTAGTAAAGGAATAATTTCCTTTATCGATGAAATCTTCTGATCAGTCACTAAAACCTTGACGTTCTCAAACTCAACAATCAGCTTTTCAAGGTTGGTAACAAATTGGGGAGATATGTAGCCTCGATCAATCTGTAGTTGGGTTTCAAAAAATTATATATTATTTGTAGGCAAGAACAGTATAAACATTATTTACAGTTGAGACACAAACCTCCATTCCTTCCTCAACATCAACAGTTGTTTCAAATGACGATGAAGATTCAATTGAAAGAACACCATCTGGACCAACTTTATCGATTGCGTCAGCAATCATCTCACCAACAAAATCATCATTTCCAGCTGAGATAGAAGCAATAGCTGCAAAAAGAGACACTGATGTAAATCATGATACTGTTGTATGAAGGCAATAGAAAAATGATAATACCTTTGATGTCACCATGTCCTTTAACAAGTCTAGCTTTCCTCTCAAGCTCTTCAACTAATCCTTGAAAAGTTTTATCAATACCCTTTTTTATACTAACCGGATTAGCAACTGAAGTAACATTAACGAGACCCAACTTGATAATTTCTCGAGCAAGCACACATGCTGTGTTTGTACCATCACCAGCTGAATCATTTGTCTTACTAGCAACCTTATCATCATCGTCATATAAATAATAAGAATAAGCTATTAAATAAAGTGGATAATCTAAAAAGTTACACCGTAAATGAAAATTAACGACACCTCTCTAATCAAGGCAGCACCAGCATTTTCCATCGGATCAGCAAGCTCAATAGCCCGGGCAATCGTGACACCATCATTCACCACTTTAGGGTTACCATATTCGTCCAAAACAACGTTCCTACCTACATACAGAAACACATGTCAACATGCAATTAAATGAATAGTAGACACACGAAACCAGTGAATGAAAGTAAATTATTGATAAATCTGATTTCAATGGCAGAAATACTGCTTCACACACACATATACATATGCATGCATGCATGCATGCTTGTGTGCGTGTGTAACTTCAACAGTTGTTTAAAATCATCAAAAAACTAACATGCTACAAAGATAAAGTATGTCCACACGAATGTGCTGATACAAATTATTCACACAATCAGTGATGCACTGTATTAAGACCTCTACAACAGCCTAATTTGTGCTAGACCACAATAGCATATAGATCGCTTATCAAGAAGAAATGGAAACTATAAACCAGAAATAATATCGCTGTATTACCAAAAATAGAACTGGAACTCCATATATAAATCATTAATTAGATAATACATAGAGTAGTTAACATTACTCACAAAACACATGCATCATCAAATCTTCTACTACTGACTATTAAAAGGTAATCATCTAAAGTTTTGAAACTAAGTATATGTCATGCATATATCATACACATGCATAATTGGCAACAATGGCGGGCAACAAAAACAAGCATGCTACGCAAATATGATCATTATGTAACAAGTTTCGAGTAGTATGCAGTCGAAACCACAGACATTGATATCTTGGTTATCGCATTTATCTCAAAAGCAACAAGTGAACAGTTGAAGAACAGTTCAACACAGATCCATCTTTAGTGTGGATACTACTGATGCTGGCTGTGAACAGTTGAAGAACACAAGTGAAACAAGATCTAGAACATTTCAACTTCAAAAGAAACTTATAAGTTGTGCAAAGTTACTATAGGATGTGAGATTGACAATAAATCCAATTCCAATATAGAGAAATAATCTAAGTATTCAAATGAAGAAAACTCAACGCATACATTTTGAATAAAGGAATTCTAATATATGACATCAGCTGCTCTTTAAAAGCAAGTTAGATCAAACATAAACTGTAAAATCTAAAAGTGCAAGGATCATTAAGGTGATTTAAGTATTTTAAGACCTATACATTCAATTTAATATACAAAAGTATACAAGTTTATGCCAAACCTTACAATTTTGACTTACATTCTACAATAGCAGCAATGAAGGATACAAATCCTATGTAACCACAAACAGCAGAGTAAATGAATTTAAATTATAAGCAAGTTTCCACATTTAAAGGCATGGTAATGAACCCATTCATAAAAATATGAAACTGTTTATATTTTTCAATATATATGCAGTTTTAGTTTGATATAAATAAAATTATAATTCTAGAGATGGATTCTAATCTTTTTATATGTTAATCAAAATTGCCCTCCTCAATTGCTACACCAAAAACAACAAGGGTCAGAAACATAAATGGAAAACAATACCACATATTGTTGTTGCTCTATTTCGAGCATCTATCTCCATTGTTTCACAATTAGAGGCCATCAATGAGCTGCATAAAAATTCGAACTGAATGGCGAAGAAGGCTCCTTTTAGTAAGCTACACAATACTTATTTAACACACATACTAGTTACAAACTCAAAAATACCTCTGTGAAATTGTAGGCATCATATTTCCAAAACCAGGATTCGACATGTAACTGTAGTAGCCGAACCACTGATAAGGCATCATGCAGTTTACAGATTGCATCCCAGCATTCATGACCTCTTGGGTTATTTTTCTCTTTTTTGACTTTTTTACTACCAACGGTTCTTTTACCAATTTTGTAGTGGTTTCAGGTATGTTAGTAGTCTTGGCTTCAATGTTTTCTTTATTCTATACATTTTGAGGTGAATGGGCTTTTGGCTTTGCATGTTGGTCGATAGAACCTTTGTAAGATAACAACATGAAGCACAAAAGAATTGACGAATACAAATATGTGCTTATGAAACCATAAATTAATCTATGATATTGTAGATAAAGTTACGTACCATTTGGAGAACTAGAATTGCCATTTGATAAACTAAGATAACGGGCTACGGTAGTTCGAACGGTTACATTTGGTATGAGGGCATCAACTTTACTTGGAGCACCACAAGCACACATGTCCCTATTAGTTGTGTAATCTCTTATACCTATATAAAGTTCATAAATAACTTCAGTATACCGTAAACATAAAAGCAATGAAGTAAAAATTATAAGAAGTTTTGTAAACATACATTTGTCGCAATAGCTTTTAAAACAACATTTGCTTGTAAGTGCAGCATCATGCATTACTCGATTGCACAATGGGCAGTGTAGTTCCTTTGGAATATCCACGACATGTTTAGTAGGCAAACAATCTACCATTTTTTCTCAAATTCAGCTCTGCATTATTTTAAATTTAGAACATTATCTCTTACAGTTGTTGCATATTTCAAAAACCGTGGATAAAGAAAAATTCTTACTCTTTAGGCTGCAAAGCTGCAGCTTTCCTATTTGACATCGAATTAGAGATGCCAGTGGTAGGCTTCGTTATTTTGAAATCATAGTCCGGGTCACCATTTGTAGGGCAGTGCTGTGTTAGATGACCTGGAGAAAGAGGATAATATAATTCAAAACAGATACCAAGGACATTTTTAAGCACATTTAACAAAATAACTATACGGAACCAACTATAGAAGTTGAAGAGTGTTACCAGGCATTCTACACCTAAGACAAAGATAGCCAGCAGGCGGAGTTCTTGCTTTAGCCTAACTTTTATAGTCATGTTTCTTAGCCTGTGAAACTGTTGAGAATAGTCTTGAATATATCATGTATCAAACTTATGAGGAGCTTCTAAATTTTAATAACAAACATTAAACTCATAAACCTTCTAGCTATGCTACTGTAATTTGATCATAGGCTAATTCTATTTAGACACATGATATTGTTGAGTAGCCCCTTAAATTTAGAAGAAAATCTTGAGGCAAAATTGCCCTTATGACATTCATCCATCTTTTTCAGTTTTCACCACTCATCATATTTTCCATCTTCTATTTCTCCTTTCTACCAAACCCTAAATTTAATTTTAGATAGATTCTCAAATCTTATGTTTGAATTGATGGATTATGATGAAGATAATAAAAATCTAATGAAATCAAAAGAGGCAAAACTTGAATTTCATGTTGTTTTGAATTTTTTGAAATTTAATAATCCACAGTTTGCAAAAGAGGTAAAATTTGAATTTTATGCTCTTGCTTGATTTTGGTGGGGTGATTTTTTCTATGGTGAATTTTTTACGGATTTGATTTTTACTAAGGAAGGGTATAAAGAGAAAATTTAACAATGAGATGGGTATACTTAGCAAAAAACGGGTATAATGGTTTTTTCAATTTTGTAGGGGGCTACGCAACAACTTTTTAGGTTCAAATAGAATTAGCCTTGATCATAAGACCGATAAAGGTCTACTAAGGACAGGCTTAGAAAGCATAATCACACAACCAACATCCGATTGAATTACACTTAGATCGGATTCGGAATAAATCCCAGTTTTGCCTCAGTTTTGTTTAATTGTGAAAGAGGCTGTGAGTACCGTGTTCCTGGTTTTTAAGCGTTTGTTAGAAAAATAAATATGTAAACCAGGTTCTTGTTTCTAAAAACTAAAAAACTCAAACTAAATTGCATTTCCCAAAAAGTTTTTTAGAATTAAAAATTAATTTGCACTTATGTTTTTTCTTAAAACAACATAAAAAATTAAATAACTTCATTTTCTACTACTATCAAATTTTATAGAATTTTTGAGTGTTTTACAAATAGTGCAAGTTAGCTTCAAATTAGCACAAACTGGTTTTTTTTCTTCTGTCTTTCAAATAAAACACTCATTTCCTAATTTGGGAATATTCTTAACAATGTAATAGCATAAAGGATTGACAGATATAATTTGTCAGCGGATTCAAACATCAGCAAATTAGTAGAGAATTTATTTATTTCACTTTACTTGTTGGAAAATTACCAAAAGTGTGATCTGTTTAGTATAACCCTCCCTTTTCCAACTATAACGGTTTCTGTTATCCCTGCAGTAAAAAAAACTTGTATGTATTTATTTTCAAATTATTTTTAAAATGTATGGAAACATATTAGAATAAGAAAAAAGTAACTACCTCACCTTACACCATAATCCAAGGCTGCTGCTTCTATCATTGCCTTAATCGCTAAATCCTCATCAATTATATTATTATCCATTGTATGCAAATGCTAAATAGAGTTTCTGTTTTTCAAAACACCATTAAAATGAGGAAAAATCGTCAACATCAATACAATATTCAATTCGGTGAGGCAAAAAAATAGTTTTTGTTCTCTTTTTTCAAACTATTAGTTAGATATAACATAATTTTATAACATTTAGAAGATAATAATAGTTGTTTATCCAATCACGGCTTACAGTTATCCAATTATTATAATTATTATATAAGGTTATAATAACATTTGCTATGACTTGGTTTCCAATTTCTTGCAAGTTGTCTTCAATAAGAATGTTTCTATCCACCCTACTGTCCTTGTCTTTTGCATTAGCCTTGGATGTGATGATATATCGATTGCTTTTAGCCATTCTTGAGCAGCCCTCTTCCTTTTACTCATTTACTACATATAAAAGAAAAGGATTGGAACTATATGAGACCACATAACAAACTAACAAAAATGCACTACAATACCAAATAAGGTACTCAGGCTATATATAGCAGCAAAGCAAAATGCACATAGATATATAAACTTGAGTGCATACATATGTTTAGATATTGAAGAGATTTTATTTTGAAAACACTAAATGTGGTAGCAGGGAAACAGAAATATTTGCAGGTATGTCCCATGTCCTACCCATGTTAATAAAGTTATAATCGACAAATAATAATACAAGTTTTAATTTTGGCAATGTCAGGTAAAGAAATTATCAAAAAGGATGTTGAAGTGCAAAAAAGGCATTTCATATTTATATGAACTGAAGTGGTCTGTAAACACAAGTAATAAACTTGAGTATGTATCATTTGAGGGACTGATGTTCTTGTTCAGTTGCTTCTGATTCCAAAAGAATATCTCAAGAGCTTGGACACAGAAAACTGATGAACAATAGTCCGGTGTATTGGATGTAGAGAGAAATAGGATCTTGATATGGTATAGTGGAAATTGTTTTGAATCTGAAAAAATAAAAAACCAAGACCATCCTTAATAGTTTTCATATTGACATGGTATACAGGCAGTACTAAAAGCTTTTATTCAACTTTATCAACATCAGTACCAACAAATAAAACCTATTGAAGGAAAATGTAGTTAGCAAAAAACTTTATCAAAATAAATACACTTGCAAAATTCTACCTTGTCGCTTACCATTAAATATCGCTCAAATTTAATAGCTGATTTTGTTAGCGATATACCCCTGGGGATTTACTTTTTAAAAGATAAATTTAGGTCAACTTCCTTTAAGCTAGAAGATAAGTTTCTAACATAAATCACTGGTCCATGTAGCTAAAACTATCAATATAATGCCATATATTACCTAAATAACTTAAAAATTTCAACGTATTTTTCAAGTTTTCGTTAAAGAGTGAGCTCCCACTTCTAACAGATTTTTAATTTCTTAACAGTCCAACATTTTATACACACTGATCATAATAATAGTTCGATGAGTATAATGTGTCCTTTTTTTAGTGTACGACTAAAATTAATTGTCCAAATTTATAGGTGAATCCTATTCTAGTAAACTAATAAAGTGATGGTCCAAGATGAATTTAGCATTTCAAGGTCTTTAAGCAAACCTCAAAATTTTCAAATATCATTCTCAAATGTCTTTATCCAACACCGCTGTCCAACACCACTATCTCAAATGTCATCTTCCTAGTAACTTGTCAATAAAAACTTCAATAAAAACTGTATCTCCGTAGCTAGCTAGCTCCGAAACATTCATTTCTACTTAAACATTGGAGCAGTACATCATTCTTAAAAACTGTATCTCCCAGCAAAAATACAATATTCACATTTACTTGGATTGTATCACAATATCAGTAAATTACAATCTCAACCATCAACCTACCAATTTCTTCCAGCCAATTTAATATGTCCAAAATTAAAGCAAAAAGGTTAAATCAAGCCACCGTATTACAATTACATGAAGAACAAAATAGAGCATAGATTGAGGAGCATGTGAAAATCTTATGAAACTGAGAGTGAGAGGCCTATTTTTGCTGTATTATATTTTGTTTTACCTGCTGTTTGTCCTTCAGATTCTCATCTCTCATTACTATGTGCATGGACCAATGTACTGCTGCTACTACGTTTGATGAAATTGACACTCAAATTAAATTCTAGTAACAAGGGACGGATAATGATCCTAGGATTGGAACTATAGAAGGCTCAACAAGAAATGTTGTCTCAAATAATGATCAGAGCACAATATTTCATAACAAGGGACAAATTGAAAAATGTAAAAGTTGAAACAAATATACCTAAAATGGTCGAGTTCATGGCAGTTGAGGAATTGAACCACAATATTGCTTGGCGAAGTTGAGGGATCGGAGCAACTACAAAGTTGAGGAATCGAAGGAGAACCAAGCAGCAAAGATAAGGAAGCGAAGTTGAACGGCGAAGTTGAGGAATCGGAGGAGCACCAAGCAGCGAAGATTAGGAAGCGAAGTTGGGAAACTCAAATTTAGGGATTTAAAAGTGAAGGATTGGCTTAGGCTTTTGGAAGTGAAGCGTGAAAAGATAATTCGCGGTGAACAATTGAATACGGGAGCGGGAGAGTGAAAATTTACCTCGCACCATTCTCTTTTAATCAACGGCGTGATTAGTGAGTCATAGTTCAACCTAAAGAAGCAATAAATATTTAACAATAGCAAGTCACGTTACAATGCAATCTCCTCTTGCTATTAATGTACCATTTTCTTGTAGTGATTACTACTAGTATAGAAACCTTTGCATTTTAAAGTGACAAACCATAGAAATGATTGTCGAAACAATCAATCACTAAAAATTCACATTCGAGGACGTGAATCAAATCCATAGAAATCGATACCAAATCCATCAAAATGGATATTCCCAAAAATCCAAAGACAGAAGTCATCAAAGTCGATATTAAGTGATAACAACTAACCGGATCAACAAAAATCGATTAAAATTGGAAATCCACTCAAAAACAGCCAAAATAGGCAAATTAAACAGTTCCAGACGTCTGGCCCTGGGTTCTAGAAGTATATGAGTTTTTCTCCTTTCTCTTTTTAATTTCAGATCCATTTCAGACGTTTGAAATTTTCAACCAGACATCTGAATTTGGTTTCAGACGTCTGGATTTTATTCCAGACGTCTGGATTTTGTCTGCCCTTTTTTTTTAAATTCTGCGTGCATATAATTTTGCTCCAGGTCCAAACCAGACGTCTGGACTTGGTCACCAGACGTCTGGTCACCTGGTCTGGGCAACAATTTGCCTAGGCCAAAGTGACCAAAACCTATCGGGAGCAATCAGACGAGCAATGACGACTAAGGATTTACACCTAGCGACAACCCAGCCTTAAAGGCTCTTCGATACACCCCAAATATCAATGTCCAAACATCCATAGTAGGATTTTCATAAAATTGGACCAAAACACCAAAATTTAGAAAATTCACCAAATCAATTCAAATCAAAAGAAAATGATCATGCACAAATGTTAGGAATTCATACCTAACAACAAAGAAAGTTATTGACGTAGATGTGAGTTAAAGAACTCACCTTTGAACTCAAAACACAAGTGAGAAGCTTTTAAACAAAGGAAAGATCAATTCCTCTTCAATACACCTCTAGAATCTTCAATCTATTATCAAAGGTGAAGTTTTTCCTAAGTTAGGTTATAGGAATTTCTGAAAATTGAAGAGAGATTGAGATGGAGAAGATGAAGAGGATGCTCACCTAAGCTTCTCCTTGATTTCTAGAGCAAGAACTTGAGTTTGCAAATCAAACTAGGGTTTGGAATTTCTATTTCCCATTCTTTTCCCCCATTTTCTCTTGAGCTTGAATGTTAGGAAACTGAGAATGAAATGAGAAGAGGAGCTGAGTTAGGGTATTAAGATGGGTTAGTGGGCTGAAACCCAAACCCAAAGCCCAAATAGAAAAATAGCAAAATTCTACTCAACTCCAAACATATCGATATTTATACTCAAAAAAGTTGTAAACGTCATTTTGTACTCAATGGAAGTGGTCTCGAGTCCCAATTCGACTCTGGAATTTAATCCGATTAACGATGCTATATTTAAATAAAACATTTAAATATACAATCGTGAAATATGCGGGTTGTTACATATTTGATCAAGGACTGCTTTTCTAAAGCCGTGAATTAGGATATTTTATGAGATGGATATTTTCTGTGTTATATGTTTTATTCCTCCAGCTATGGGTTCTAAAAGTGTAGTATATCTTAGATTTTATCTGGTTGTAATAGTCTCTACGATGTAAATTGTTATAAACCCGACGAACCACATTTCTCGGCATGCTATGAGTCTGAAAGTCACACTAAGCTTTGGATTGGCATGTTGGGAGGTATGGGTTGTCACATTTTGTTTGCAGCTTCGACTTACCCACATACTTGTGGGTGAGTTACTGAAGGGAAACTTTTTTTATGCCATTCTTCTCATAAAGCTCCATAAGCTCTTTACTTTCAAACTGGGTGCCATTGTCAGAAATGATCTTGTGGAGGATCCTGTATCTAGTGATTATGTTCCTCGCTACGAATGTGACTATCTTTTTCATAGTGATCGAGGCCAGGGGTTCTGCATCTACCAACTTTGTGAAGTAGTCTACTGCTACTATAGCAAACTTAGCTCCTCTATTTGATATAGGAAGTAGTTTTATCAGATCTATGTCCCATATATCGAACGACCATGGGCTTGATAGTGGGATGAACCCATGGGATGGCTATTTGGGATACTTGCAAATCGTTGACGTTTGTTACACTTCCTTACAAATTCCTTTGCGTCCTAAAGTGTCATAGGCCAATAGTAACCGTGCCTTAGGACTTTCTTTGCTAACTTATTTCCCCCTTGGGTGATCTCCGCATTGGCCCTCATGTATTCCTTCATAACCCATTCCCCTCTTCTTTGGAAACGCACCTAAAATAAGGGGTTGAATACCCTCTCTTGTATAATGTGCCATCAAAGAAGTAGTAGTTCGGAGCTTGGCATTTAAATGCCGGGCTTCATTCCTGTTCCGGGATAAGGTACCATTTAGCAGAAATTTCTTGAAGGGAGTCATCTTGTTATTCTCCCCAGTTTACTGAGGCGAAGGTTTAACTGAGGATTGTTCTCGATTTTCAACAGTCTTCTTATCCGTGTTCCTTGAATTGTGGCATGCTGAGCTCAAGTCAGGACCATATCTAATTTGATTTCAGTATACTTGGCTCTGCTTGATGCCCAATCGGTCCTGCCTTCATTTCATTAGCCACTTTGGTACATGCAAATTTTGCTAAGGAATCGGCGGATGTGTTGTTCATGTGGAATTTATTCTATTCTAAACTCTTCAAACTGCTCTAGTAACTTCTTATATAGTTCCATATATTTGGTTCCTTCACACGATAATTGCCCCCACACTTGGTTTACAACTAATTGGGAACCACTATGAATTTTAGTGTGGGTTACCTCCATTACCTAGGCCAAACTTAAGCCTACAAGGAGAGCCACATATTCCATCACATTGTTGGTTGCTTTGAAACCGAGCTGCACTACTCCATACAGTTTCTACCCATTTAAAGTGATCATTACATACCCAATTTCCACCTCTTGTTCATTCAACGCTTCATCTACGAATAGTTGCCGAACTGTGGGTGTTTGCTCCTTCCTCTGATTGAGGTTCAGCTGGTAGGGTGCACTCTGCGATTAAATCTGCAAGTGCCAGGCCTTTGATTGCCTTTCTAGGACAATAGGCGATGTTGTACTGACTAAACTCCATCGTCCATTTTAATAAGTGGTCTGATGTCTCTGGCTCCTGCATCATCTGCTTGAGGGGTTTGTCTATGAGGACTTTGATGGGATGTGCCTAGAAAATGGACAGTAGCTTTCTTGCTATAAGGAGCTAGTTGTAGGCTAGTTTTTAAATGACTGAGTAGTTTAGTTTTGCTTCTGACAGCATACTTGTGAAGTATATGGGTCTTTTGGTCCCTTCTTCTTCTCGTACCACTACAGCACTAACAACTTTATTAGTAACTGCTAAATATATGTACAAGTCCTCAAATGTCACTGATTTTTATATTATAAGAGTATTGACCAGATCCTATAGGTTTTGAAATGTAGCTTTTCACTCCTTAGTCCATTCGAAGTTTTGCCCTTTCTTCACTTAGTTGAAGAATGGGATGCTCTGTCTATTACTTTGGATATAAATATGCTTAGTGCTGCTACCTTGCCATTTAGACTCATCGGAACCTTTGTATTCTGTGGGATTGTGTAACACCCATATTATCATAACATTATTTAGGATATTTAATTAGCTAAAATTAAATAAAATAATGTGGAGATTAATGGATTGAGGTTTGTTATAGCTAAGGGTAGCCGTGCCATGTTAGTGTGTTATTTAAAATAAGATAACCTAAACAAAGGTTTTAGGAAATGACAAGGGCAAAATGGAAAATAGGAGGGGCTTATACCCTAAACCCTTAGGAAATGAAACTCGCGTTTATTTCATTTCATTCAAACTAAAATTTCCCAAGACCGACCGCAATTTTTATTCTCAAGAGAAGACTAAAGCTAGGATTCAAGAGAAGGAGGATAATCATCTAATTCAACAGTCAAATCTCACATCTATAATCTCAAAACTAAGGTGAATAATTACTACATCCCATATTCTTTTGATTTTCGGTTTTAAGACTAAGATCCGAAATGTTTTGCAAGTATTTGCCATGTTTTAATGATTAAAAGTATAGGAAATTAGTGTCAAGGACAAAAATTTTCAGCGTTTTTGCCTCAAGGACAGGCCTTCAATATTTTATCCTGAAGGACAACTTTCTTTAGGTATCAGTTTTTAGTCATTAATAGTATCAGTTTGTAGTTGTCGGTAGCAGTTTTTAGGTATCAGTTTTTAGCTTGGTAGCAGTTTTGTTGTCCTTATGAATAATTTTGGAAAATATTTGTCCTTGTGAATAATTTTTAGAAGAATGTTTGTCCTTATGGTAAAAATATTAAGGTTGTGTCCTTGAGGCAAAAAATATACAAATTTTTGTCCTTTTAAATTAATTCCCCTTAAAAGTATATGTATGTTTGTTGGTGAAATATGCATATTCAAACTTATTTTTATGATATGTTTGATTTGAAAACCCTAGTAGATGACGTCCAAACACCTTGAAATTTAAATGTAGGCCAGAAATGATATATTAGAGGTGGGTTTCAAATTTCATAATTTTCTGAATTAAGATGGATTTTATATTAATTTTCTAGTGAAGGAAATTGTTTATTGGGTTATAAATTATTTACGGCTAAAATAATTTTATTTTTGGATTGAAAATTTTCTATTTTAGGCAACATATTAAAATAGATTTTCTGGGATTTTTTTATATTTTTCCTAAGTGTTTTGATGAATATATAAAATTATCTAAGGTATAGGACTTAAATGTTTTATATATTTAATTAAGGAGAATGGGAATTTTGTAAAATAAAATTATTATTTATTTCTAAAATTAGTGGCAGCACTTTTCTAAAAAGAAATTGTTAACCAATAAGAACTTGATAAACAAAGGCAGGTTAGTTGAAAAAATATCCTTTTTAAGTTAAAAACCAATAAATCATACTTTAGCATGTTTCAGCCTGTTACGACAGTAAACCTTCCGACTAGGTCGAGAGGTTTATAGCTTTCGATAAGGTCAAAACAATGCATATGGTATCAAGTTACTTGGTACGTAATGAATTGGACAAAGTCGAAGGGTTGTTGGTCGAAAGGTTGATGGCCAAAGTGGTTAGGGTAAGTTTGTTTTATAAATCAAAAGCTTTCACCTGCTTTGCTTTCGAACTAGAGCTTTCGACTTGGTTGCTTTCGACCAGGTCAAAATGTTTAAAAGAAAGGTTTTAAACCTTTCGACACAGTCGAAAGGTTATTGCTGCTTTATTACTACTTTGTTTTGAACCTTCCAACAAAGTCGAATGGTTTACTTTGATTGATTTCGAAAGGTTTACTTATTTTAAAACTAGCTGCTTCTCCCATTGCTTTCGAAAGGAAGCTTTCAACTTAGGTGATTTATATTTTTGATAATTGAAGTATAACCCAAAGCTTTTGAAGGAATAATTTAAAGGAAGAGGCCTATTGTTCAAATACTATGTTTTAAAGCTTTCGAAGCGAAGCTTTCGACTTAGTCGAAAGGTTGCTTCCGATGGAGTCGAAAGGCTTTAAAAGAAGGTTTTACACTTGTTTTAAATTGAATCCAAAAAGATTTTGAAAGGTTTTGTTTAAGAAGGGTTAATGCTTCTGAAAAGATTTGTTTATTGAATGGTTTTAAAGGGGTCAAAAGCAAAGCTTTCAAAGGGGTCAAAAGCCAAAGCTTTCGATGGAGTCGAAATCGAAGGGGTCAAAAGGTAGCTTCCGACGAGGTCGAAAGGTTTTGTTTCTGAATGATTTCGAAAGGTTTTAAATGGAAGGGTTTCCAAAGGTTTGCTAAGGTAATATTTCAAGTTGTTTTAAAATAGGATGTCTAAGGTTTTATTGCTTTCGAAAGAGATGATTTCAATGGTTTCGAAAGGTTTGAGTTTCAATGGTATCAAAAGGTTTGAAGTTTAATGGCTTCGAAAGGTTTGATTTTCAAGGGTTTTGAGGGTACCAACTAAAACTATAAATGAATATAACCTAAGTTAGAGACACTGATGGAAATAAGTTAATCATGGGGCTAACATGAGACAATTAAAATCATGGGGCTAACATGAGGCAACTAAAATCATGGGGCTAACATAAGACGATTAAAATCATTAGGCTAACGTGAGATAATTAGATTCATGGGGCTAGCACGAACCAAGTGGCAAAATGATGGGTTCATAGTCATCTTGGAAAAAATATGAGATGTTTAATGGATAATCAACATCATGTTGGGGATGGATAGTCTCCATATAATTAAAAAAAAGGGTTCATAATCATCTCGGGAAAACTATGTGATGAGAGATAGATAGTCTGCATCAACTTAAGCAAAATAAATGTGGAATAGGTAGTCCCTCTTTGATATAATTAAACTCTAATTGGGGATGGGGAAATCCTAATTGTTTTCAAGTATGCATATCACCATAATGTTTTATAAATATATGTTTTAACCATTATGGATGTAGGAGCACAACATATGGTTTTATGAAAGGTTTAGCAAAAGATATGTTTTAAAAGGATGTTAGTGAGGGAAAACCCGTTCCGCTAAGCAGCGTAGTCTCACTTAACATAATTATACCGGGATGTATAATATTATTTGCACTAGGATTTATGTCTGACTCGAAGTTTATGTTTTCCCCTTAAACTCTCGGGTGCTCAAAATCAATTTGAGTAGGCTGAGGAGTTAAGGCCTTTTTCTGGTTTAAGAATGTTGATAAATAAGGCTACCGAAGGCATGTAGGAGGCAAACAAATAGCTACTTAGGATTTGCAATTCTTACTATGTTTTAATCGATTTTCCGCTTTGTTGTTTTGTATTAGGTCTATTGTGACCATATGACTCCGATCAACCAAGGGGGTAACTTCATATACCGCTCTTGGCATAATTTGTAATAATTATATTTGATTTGTGCTTGGGAACAATTTAAGATTATGTGTAGTGAATGTGAAAAAATTTGGATTTGAAATGTAATGAAGTAAATGTGGTTTTGAATCTGTGTTTCGTTTCATAGTCAAATGCTTCTAATATTATTGATACCATTAACATAGTCGTATTTAGTCGCTGGAAACTAATACTATAGATGGCTGCAACATATGTAGCGCTTAGTTTTGGGCCTTTAGATAGGGGATGTTACAGCTTGGTATCAGAGCATGGTTTATGAAATACTTTAACTAAAAATGATTTTTGAAAATATAATCCTTAGTAATTAGAGTTAAGATTGGGGTACGGGAAAACGCTATAGTAACGTACTTGTATTTGTTATATATAAGTATATGCTATATCTCAAGACTCCTATCTTAGTTAGGCTATTCATCTGTATCTCACGAGAATTGGATACAAATATGGAAGGAAGAAGAGGCAGAGTTAATCTTGGAGGAGATAACACCACCACTAATGGAAATGCCCGACCAAATGCTATAAGAGGCCCCGATCAGGCTCAAGCTGAAACTGTTGGTGCTGGGGTTCCCCAAGTGGACATGGGAGCCTTGTATTAGTTGTTGGAAAACCTTTTACAAGCAGAAGGTGCTGGAAATGTTGGTGGAGCAAATCCTGTAGTGCTAGTTGGATATAACTATGCTAAGCTGAGTATAGACTATATCAGTCTGGGGGGAAAGCCGTTTGCTGGAATGGAAGATGCCGTTGAAGTAGAGAATTGGCTGTTGAACTATGAAAGGATATTTACAGATCTATGCTTGAATGATGGAGAGAAGAGAAGGCTAGCCTCGAGACAGTTGCAAGGGTTAGCGCTTCATTGGTGGAACAGTGTGACGGTCGGAGTGCCAGAGGAAGAGTTGACTTGGGCTGACTTTAGGAGGAGGTTTGAGCAGAGGTTCTTATCTGGGGTGTCCAAGTCGGCGTTAATGGGGAAGTTTATGGATCTTGTCCAAGGATAGATGTCTGTGATCGAGTATGCTGCTAAGTTTGATGAGCTACCTCGATATGGTTATGCTTTGGTTGATATGGATGTCAGAAGGAATGAGAGATTCATCAGAGGATTGAGACCAGAGCTGGGGAGAATGACTATAGCCTATATCCGAGATCCTTCTAATGTGTAGTGGAAATGGCCATCCGCCATGAGGAAATGCTTACTGTTTCGGCTAGGGAGAAGCTTGTTGAATTCCATGGTCCTCAGGGGAAGAAGAGGTAGTTCTTCAAGAAGAAGGCCGCTCGGAGAGAAGGAGCCACCAAGAAAGGGAAAGCGAATATAGTTTGCTACAAGTGTGATAAGAAGGGTCACTATGCTAATGAGTGTCATTCGGGAGATGGAAAGTCGGTTGTGGGGAAGCAGAATGTCCAATACTACAATTGCAACCACATAGGGCATTACAAGAATAAATGTCCTAAAGCCGCCAAGGCGGGAAAAGGAAAGGTCTTTGCTTTGGAGCCATCACCCTCCAAACCAACTGCTGCTGAGAAAGGAAAGTCTGTGATGGAAGGTACGCTTTTGATTCATAGCATACCAGTTAGGTTATTATTTGATAATGGAGCATGAGCATCTCATTCTTTTATTTCTCGATGTTTGGTAGATAAGCTTAACCTAGAAACCTCATATTTAGTTGCTTCCTTAAAGGTTGAAAATACGATAGGAGGGTATGTAACACTTGGGATGAGGTGTGACCATTTAGAGTTTAATTTGTTAGGCCATACTTTTGATTGCTGTTTGCATGTGTTTGACTTTGTGGGATTTGGGATTATCCTTGGGATGGATTGGTTAAGTAAATATGATGCTAGGATATTTTGCCATGATAGGAAGATATCATTTAGTCACCCAAATTGTAGTGATTGGATGGTTTATACCATAGAGAACCCTAGTTGTGAAGTGAATGCTTTGTTGGGTATTATGGAGTTGGAGGATGAGTTGCATCGAGTCTTTGTAGTTAGAGAATTTGCTGATGTATTTGAGCCGGTAGTTGGACTACCACCGGAACGAGCCATAGAGTTTTAGATTGATTTGGTGCTTGGAGCAGAACCGGTGAGTAGACCGCCAAGCAGAATGACACCTATAGAGATGAAAGAGCTGAAGATGCAATTGGTGGATTTGGAAGGCAAGATTTTTATCCGACCAAGTAGTTCACCATGGGGAGCTTCCGTAGTGTTTGCTAAGAAGCCGGATGGATCGTTGAGGTTATGTATCGATTATCATAAGTTGAATGAGAAAATGATAAAGAACCGATATCCATTGCCAAGAATTGATGATTTGTTCGATCAGTTAAGTGGAGCCAAGGTATTCTCTCAGCTGGATTTCATCAGCTTAGAATAGCAGAGGATAGTATTCCTTTAATGGCGTTTAGGACAAGGTATGGATCGTCCAAATGGTTAGTTATGCCGTTCGGACTAACCAATGCGCCGGCATTCTTTGTGGATTTAATGAACCGAATTTTCCGAGATAAGTTAGATAGATTTGTGTTGGTCTTCATAGACGACATTCTGATATACTCTAAGGATGAGAAGGAGCATGAGGTTCATCTTAGAGTTGTGCTTGAGATGTTGAGGGAGCATCAGTTGAAGGCTAAGTTTTTGAAGTGTCATTTTTGGAAGAAATGAAGTTTCTTGGTTATGTCGTCTCAGAGAAAGGGTTATCTGTAGATCCAACTAAGATAGAGGCAGTGAATAATTGGAAGAGACCCGAGACGGTGACCAGATAAAGAGTTTTATTGGATTGGTAGGATATTATTGAAGATTTATAAAGGATTTTTCACAGATAGCTGCACCAATGACTAAGCTTACATGAAAGGATGTGAAGTTTGTATGGACTGATAAGTATAAGGAAGCATTGTAGAGCTTGAAACATTTATTGACCCATGCACCGGTGTTGGTGGTTCCAGAGGGGAATCAAGATTTAGTGGTCTATACTGATGCTTGTGGAACTGGATTGGGAGACGTGTTGATGCAAAGAAGTAAAGTGATTGCTTATGCTTCTAGATAGCTTAGATCACATGAAGTTAGGTATCCTACGCATGATCTGGAGTTAGCTGCCGTTATATTTGCTTTAATGGTATGGAGGCAATATCTTTTAGGAGAGCAATTTGAGCTTTATACTGGTCATAAGACGTTGAAGTATTTGTTCTCTCCGAAGGAGATGAACATGAGACAACAGAGGTGGTTGGAGTTTTTACTACTTACGATTTTGGATACACACCTAGAAAAGGAAATAAGGTAGTGGATACACTCAGCTAGAAAAATTAGAATGCAGTATTGGCTAAACAGCAATGATTGAGGGAAGGATTGAGAAGATAGCTTCTAAGCAAGAGGAGGATCCAATTTTGGCTAAACGGATTAGAAGGTTGAGGGAAGGAATGGAGAGCGATAACTTAAAGGATTTTAGTCTTGACCAAAATGGGTGGTTAAGGAAGAAAGGAATGTTGTGTGTTCCGAATGTAGGAAACATGAGAAAATAAGTTTTGGATGAATGCCATCGTTCGAAGTTCACTATCCATCCAGGAGGAACAAAGATGTATCAGGATATGAAGAGAAGTTTCTTCTGAGAAGGTATGAAATGGGACATTGGAGTATGTGTTAAGCAATGCTTGAATTGCCAACATGCAAAGGCTGAACACCAGAAGCCTAGTAGATTGCTTCAACCGTTAGAAGTTCCATTGTGGAAATGGGATTCTATCTCTATGGATTATATCGATGGGTTGCCAAGGTCTAGTAGAGGAAATGAAAGCATATGAGTCATAGTGGACAGACTAACTATGAGTGCCCATTTCATTCCGGTAAAGTCAACTAGGACGACGCCTATTTTAACAAAGTTATTTATGAAGAATGTAGTTAGATTGGATGGGATTCCTAGTAGTATTGTCAGCGACAGAGATTCTTTATTTACCAGTGAATTCTAGAAGAGCCTATAGGAAGCATTAGGAACCAAGCTCAACATGAGTACCGCTTACCATCCACAGACTTATGGGAAAACGAAAAGAGTTAAAAAAATCTTGGAGGATTTGTTAAGAGCTTGTGTATTGGATTTTGGGGGATTGTGGGAGGACCATCTTCATCTAGTCGAGTTCTCGTATAACAATAGTTATCGGACTAGTATTGGGATGGCTCCGTTTGAAGCTTTGTATGGAAAAACATGGAAATCTCCCGTATGTTGGTTAGAGACCGTAGGATAGATTGGTTCTTGGTCCGGATTTGGTGAAGGAAGCTGCTGATAAGATTGAGTTGATCCAAGTTAGGATGAAGGAAACTCAATCTAGGCAGAAAAGTTATGCTGATATAAGAAGGAAAGATTTGGAATTTTTTGTCGGAGACTATGTGTTCATTGGGGTTTCACCGATGAAGGGTGTAATTAGATTTGGAGAGTCCGAAAAGTTAGCACCTAGATTCATTGGACCATTTCGCATTATTGAGAGGATCTGGAAACTCGCTTATAGAATAGACTTACCGAGTAGTTTGGTTGGAGTCCATAATGTTTTCCATATTTCTCATCTTAGGAAATGTGTTAAAGACCCGGAGACTACTACAGCAGTAGAAGATTTGTAGTAGAACCGGATTTGACCATAGTAAGAAAGTCGATTCAAACTGTGGCTAGAGATGAGAAGAAATTGAGGAACAAGGCAGTCAAGTTAGTAAACGTTCAGTGGAGTGACGATGCTAGAGACTGTACTTGGGAGAAGGAGAGCAGGATTAGAGACTCTTACCCTTGATTGTTTGATGGTAAGTTCCTCTAAGTGGCGTGGTCTCACTTAACATAATTAAACCGGAATGTATAATATTGTTCACACCAGACTTTATGTCTGGCTCGAAGTTTATGTTTTCCCCTTAAACACTTGGGTGCTTAAAATCAATTTGAGTAGGCTAAGGGGTTAAGGTTTTTTTTTCTTCAGGTTTTAGAATGTTGACGAGTAAGGCTACCAGAGGCATGCAGGAGGCAAACAGATAGCTATTTAGGATTTCATTTCTTATTATGTTTTGATGGACTTTCCGCCGTGTTGTTTTGTATTAGGTCTATTATGACCATATGACTCTGATCAACCAAGGGGATATCTTCATATACCACTCTTGGCGTATTCTGTAATAATTATATTTGCTCTATGCCTGGGAACGATTTGGGATTATGTGTAGTGAATGTGAAACAATTTAATTTTGAAATGTGATGAAGTAAATGTGGTTTTAAAATCTTTGTTTCGTTTCATATTCAAATGCTTCTGATATTATTGATACCATTAACATAGCCGTATTTAGTCGCCGGAAGCTAATACTATAGATGACTGCAACATCTGTAGTGCTTAGTTTTGCGCCTCTAGATAGGGGATGTTATAGATTCCCATCCCTCTTATGGCCTTAATCTTCTTAGGATTTGCTTCAATGCCATATGCGCATAATATATACCCAAGGAACTTGCTTGGTTGGATGGCGAAGGTGCATTTCAGAGGGTTCAACTTCATATTGTATTTCCTTAGGACTTTGAATGCCTACTCTAATTTGATGTGGCTTGATGCTACCTTGGACTTTGCCTGCATGTCATTTACATATACCTCAACATTCTTTCCAAATTGTTCTGCAAACATCATATTAGCCACCTCTAGTAGGTTCTTCTGTTCTTGAGCTTGAATAGCATGACTTTGTACAAGTATAATCTTTTATCTATCATAAAACTAGTATGCTCCTAATCTAGCTCAAACATGGATATCAGATTTTACCATGAATATGTGTCCATGAACAAGAGCAGTTTGTGCCTACTGGTCATGTCCACTAACTGATCAATTCTACGAAAGGGAAAACTACCCTCCTGGCAAGCCTTGTTGAGGTTGGTGAAGCTATGCTAGTTCTCCATTTCTCGTTAGGTCTCCTTACAAATAAAGGGTTGGCAATCCACTTTGGGTAACGTACCTCCCTAACAAATTCATTCTCCTTCAACTTCTTGATTTCCTCACGCAGAGCATTGTGCCTTTCCTAATCTAGAGTTATGTGCTTTGTCTGACTGAATAGGCATCAATATTGAGTGCATAACAGATAATGGCTGAATCTCTTCCTATCATGTCCGAGTGTTTCCAAGCAAATACATCTGCTAATTTTTTTCAAAAAGTCTATCATTTCAGTACAAGTATCTACATTGAGATTCTTCCGATTTTGAGAATCTTCCTATGATCTTTCGGGTCTACATGTATATCTTTAAGGTTGTCTACCAGCTTTTGTTCACTTCTTCTTTCCCCTAAGCTTGGCTCTATTTCACCCTCTTCCTCTTTTGGCTTGGAGGTGACCGAGAGTTCCTGTCTCTGGGCTTCCTTAGAGAAGTACTGTGCATAGACTGAATTATATTTCTTGGTAACTATCATGTGCATAAATGTTCTTTTTTCCTTCTTTGTAGATTTCGGGGGTGTGGGATTACTTACTTCAGTGTAAGTTTGGGTATCCAGTACTGATGTAATTTTATGAACTGGTTTGTCTTCTTTTTTATTGCTATTATTAAAAATATTAAGAGACACCAGAATGATTTCGAATAATTTTATGATCTGTTTACGTTATATAACTCTCTAGCTAAAATTTGTTCGCCTCTTATTGACCTAATTCCTTCAAGAGTATTGAACTTCATAAGCAAATCTTTCTAAGAAACGATTGCTCCCATGTCTACCAAAGCGGGCCCACCCTTAAAGGTATTATACAATGAGGATTGGCCAATGATTAAGAAGCTTGCATAGAATGACTTCTGCAGTAAGGAAATTCTAGCGGTAACAAGTAAATGCACTGATCCTATTGGGATGGTAGCAATGTTGTTGAAGCCGACGATCTCTACAAGACTAGGTTTTAGGATTTCTGGTGGAAAACTCATCTGATCATATGCGGACTTGAAGATAACATTGGTCAAGCTTTCAGAATCAACGAAAACATTCTTCATAGTGTAATTTAATATCTGCACCACGATAATGTGTGGGTATTGGTGAGGGAAGACAACTCCCACCACCTTGCCGTAAACGTTATCTCTGGAGTGGGCTTTTGTTTAACATGGAAAATTAACTTTTTCCGGGCTTTCACTCTTTCACGTCTCTTTCTTGTGCCTTTTTTCTCACACCCGTGGAGTATGGCCCCTTATAGACTGATGCTATTCTGTTAAAGGGTTTCCCAGCTTGGTTCTCATTTAGGTCAGCAGTCATATTTCTTTTTCCGCCTTCACTGTTATTCTTCTGAAAGTTGCCTAGGTATTCTTTATGGATCAGCCTCTCTATTTCATTATTCAGATGTTGGCAATTTTCAGTATGATGGCTATTGGCTTGGTGGAAATGACAGTATGCCCCACCTCGGTTCTGTTCTGGTTTCTTCCCTTTGTTGGGCATGTTGTAATCAAGTTTTGTCTTGGTCATCTCATATATCTAACTAGGAGTATGAGGATGGGAGTTTTTGCTGCGAAATTAAGTTCCTGCTGTGTCTTTACTAGTAGGTGATATTCCTTTGCTTTCCTTTTCTTATCATAGATGGGGGTAGAAGATTTTTGAATTTGTGTAGTGGAATCAGCTTCTTCCATCCTAATATAGCCATTGGCACTTTCATAGAAAGCTTTCATGCTATGAAATGGCTTTCTGCTATTCTTTTTCCACATTGAGGTCCCTTTCTGACCTTGGTATGGGCCACCATCAGTGATGCTCCTTCATCGTTTACTCTAATCCTGAGAGCCTCAAACTTTAAATGCTTAATAAAATTACATAGACTGACATTCTCGCCCTGCTTAATGCATGACATCATGTATACATCAGGGGAGGCTTCTCTTCCTGAATTGAACTGTCTCAGAAAATCGATAGATGATAGTTGCCAAGAATGGACCTACTTTGACCCAAATCTCCTAAACCATCTAGCTACAGCTCCCGCTAAGTAAACCAGGAAAAGTTACATCTAGCCGTCCTTTCCTACTTTTAAAATGTCCTTATGGTATTCAAATGTATAGAGGTAATTGTTTGGACTTTTAGTCCCATCGAATTTGTCAATCAATGGGGCCTTGAAGTTGTCAAGGAAGTTTGCTTCGATGATAGTCTCATTGAATGGGGAAATCCTTCTTCCCTAATTTTCTCCATATTTCCTTGTTGGCAAAGTTTAGCCAATGGCTCTATATGAGCTTTTAGCCAACAAATTTCATCTTCTCTAGAGTCTAACTGAGATAATTCATCCTTGAATAGTAAGATGGCATTATCCTCTTCCAAAGCATATTGAATTTGTTTCCGAAGAAGTAAAGGGTTAATAGTGGCTGGTTTTGTCTTGATTTGTGGATTTTCTTAGATCTTGCCTTTCAGCTTGGTATCTGTTTTTAGGCCAGTGTCACCATTCCCAACTTTAGGAGTGCCGTTATCATTTCCCAGCTAAATAGTCAGCGCAATAGGTGAACGAAGGCGGTACACACTGGACCGAGGTGGAGAGGATGGTCTTGGCGTAGTATATTAGGCCACGAATTTCTCTAGCCCTTCTATATGTTGGTTAATTTAGCTTGTGAAGGCATAAAGAACAACAAGGATTGGATTCGGGAGAACTTCACTTAGAGTTTGCGCCTCAATTTGGTTTTTTGAGATCATGAAAGTATTTTTCAAGATCTTTGAACCTAGATGTCATTGTTCTTGAATAGTTAGAGTGGATGAATCAGTGGGGTTCATGGTGTATAAGGAAATTCAAGTTTCTTGGAAATCAAAAAGGGAAACGGAGGCTCGGGCTCTCCTTCTAGCGTCAAAAATGCTGTTAAGATTTTTCATCTTACATCATTGAAACTGATAATGAAGTAATTATCATATAAATTACCTTAATGGTTTTGAATTAGCAAAATTAAGTTGTATTAAATTTTCCGTTAAATAGTAATTATTTCGAAGGATGCTTACCTAATTAGATAGTTGCATTTTAATTGTTTATTATATATTCCACTGATATTTAATTATAATACAAATAAGGTAAGATTCGGTACTAAAAACTAAGCAGGTAAATAAAAAATTAAGGATGTAACGACCCAGGATTTCAATCATTGAATTTGGAATATTTAATTGATTTTACATATTGAAAGGTTGATTTTATAAGTTAAATAACTTGGATTTCAAATATAGCGATTTATTTGATAATTAGATTGTTAAATTTAATATTTAGAATTGTTTAAATTATTAAATCTTGAATTTAATATGAATGAGAATGATTTTCAAAGTTGATTTAAATTCCATTTGAATAGGAATAAAGGTAGTAAACTTTTAATTTAGATGTAAAAGTGATTAATTTGGTTTTTATAATTATTCATTTTTAATTAACGTTTAAAAATAGCCTTCTAGGGCACTATCTCGGATTTTGATGAGACTAGTTCCATTAAACCCGTAACAGTATATTATAATATGCCATCAAATTTCGTGACGATTGGATGTATCGTTTGGACGTGTGAGATCGAAACGTGTAGAAATTTATTTAAAGGAATCTAAATTAATATAACTCGAGTTTGAAAAGTTAACTTCTGTGTATGATGGAATTGGCTCACGATATATATTACAATGTTAGGAATAAGAGTATAACATATGAATGCTAGGCAACAAGCTTCGTTTGGAGTTTGAAATTTTCTCGGATGAATAGTGTCGCGAAATTTTCCATATAAGGACTTGAAAATTTTATTTTTGCAATCAAAAACCCTAGCTTTCTATCAGCCGCCTCCTTTAAAATTTTAATGGCCGAAACTTAACCAACCTCCTCCATCGATTTCTCTCCATCCACGCACTTTTAACCTCCAACTACTACTAGAAAGATGGAGAGATCGACGAGCTCTATGCAATCATTGGTTGGATCGTCTAAGAATGGAGGCATAAGGAGGCCGTGTTAGTGCGACCTAAGGTTGGACATGGCGAGTGATTTTGGCAACCGAGTACGCCGTCTTTGGGGTCATAGGCGTGGCTCGTGATGGTAAAGACTATCGCGGCGTTGGATCGAGCTCCAGTGAAGCGAAAGAGGCGCGACGTTCGAAGAAAATTGGACGACGATGGTTTTTTTTTCACGGCTTAGAAAACATATACAAGGGAGATAGAAGAGGGAAGTTAAGTAATTGAATTTTTAATTAATTAAGTTAATGATAATTCATAACCTTTTCGTACGAGGTCCAAATCGAACGCGACAAGTTGTATTGCATCCGTATCGACAAATACTACGCTACAAAATAAGATTAGATGGATTCGAAGCTAGTGGGTTAAAATTAAACGTCTGCCCGTTTTAATTCAAAATGGAATGTTTTAACGACTATTAAATCAATGTAAGTTAATCTCACCTTTTTGGCTAACCAGTAATATTTATAGTTGATAAAAATTATTAAGTAATTGTTTGGATGATTTACTATATTTATTAGTTGCTTTGGATATATTCCTACCCCTGGAGCGGATGAGACTCTATTACGTTATCGTGTAAGAGCGGATGACCCATTATATACACATCCCACCTCGAAGCGGTTGATTTATACTTTTATGATTATGTACTGTATGTGATGCATGGAGACAGGTTAGGGGGGATCCAATAGGATTCCTTATACTATTGATTTTTTTTCATATAATTTGATATATGATAAGTTGGATGCTATAATTGATGAGACAGACATGATTTTTCTTATTTAGTGCTTTAGTAGCACTTGGCCTGATATTTTGGTATTTTAGAATACCATTAAATAGTGATTGATTTTAAAAGGGGATTTCAAAGTAATTTTGGAAATTATATATGTTTTAAATATTTTTTCTTGAATTATTTGAAAAAGTAATTTATTTTAAAATCAAAGGTTTTAAAAAAATAAAATTGAAATATTTTGATATAAATATTTATTAACATTTTATATAAAGTGATATATATAGGCACATATATTATAATTTATTTATAAAGGTGAAATTTATAAATAAGATAATTTACAAAATTGATATTTTACAAAGAAAGTGAAAATTTGTAAAATCGTATTTTCGTTAGTATAAGTATGGATTTATAAATGGTATTTATAAATAAAAGGAAACTATTATCATTAGATAAACTAGGAGAAAAATAAATCAAATGGTGAATTTATCATATGATGTGGATTGATATTTTAGAAAATACTTGACTCTATTTCGGAAATTGAAAGTGAGGGTAAATTGGGACTGTTAAACGAAATTTTATAAATAGAAAGAAATTTATAAAAGAAAGTATACCTATAGAGGCAAGGTTAAAAATGCTTGAAATTATATTTTGAATGGGACTTTATGAATAAGTGAGATTTAGAAAGGTATGGAGATATAAATGGGGTTCATAAATAAAAGGATTTTATGAAAGGAAATTTCATAAGATAGAAGAGCTTTATAAATACGGAAATGATTATGTGGAAAGTTAAGTATGGATTTTTATCAAGAAATTATGATTACTTTTTAAATGCTGTTTATTTATATTAATATTGTTTTAAAGTTGTTATAAATATTTTAATATTTGAAAGGTTAATTTATTAGAATATTAAAATGGTTGGAAATCAAGTATGAATATTTATCAACATAGTTTTGGAGATTAATTATTTTTATTTATAAAAATGTTGAAGATAAAGTCGTTACTATTTATTAAAATGTTTTGAAATTTATCAATTACTATTTTTAAGATGTTTAAAGTTAATACTTATTTATTTATAATGTTTATTATTATGTAATAGTGTTTTAAAGTAAATGTTTCAGCCCTTAGATCCTACCGGTGTCATCTATCCATATTGTCTGTTAGATGCACCTAGATTGCTAACTTGTTTTTGGCAGGAAGTTTTAGATGAAGGCAGGATCTCCTGAAATTGGAGCATAAATATTTGAAACTGTGGAGGGAGACTTCAAATTTGAATTAGCTTTGCATATAAGTCCTTATGAGGGGAAATATTTGCACTGCTCTTTCTTTCCAGGGTAAGCTGTTTTTCCTTTATCATTTTGTTTTGATGAAGTAATGAGTTGTGCCTTTTTTATACTTTGAGCGACATTAGGATTTGTGAAGTTAGTCCATGCTGTCTGGAGCCTTTCAATTGTATGATACTTTGCCGAGATGGTTCTAGCTAAACTGCACTCCCACAATCTTCTGTGTTTATTTCGACATTTGTATTGAGGATGAGTTGCCTTGTATGAGTTAGAGTGCTAGTTTAACATTGGACTACTCCTGCTCTGGCTTGCTCCGGCCTGCTCTTAGCATAAGGATATGCAAGCAATTGTGATCGGACGCCTGCATCTTTGCTTTTCTCTAACTAGCGTAGATCTGTGGCAGAGTGAACTTTAGGTAACCTTCTGTGTAGCCCTTGGAATGCTTTGGTTCCTTGTGGTACTACTCAATGAGTACTCCATGACTGCAGGGAAGATCTGTGCTTGAAGGAGTTAACAATGCATAAGTTGTTAGATTTAGTAATCGGACCTAATGGGTCCTTTGGACGCAGAACAGTTTTGGTAACAACCTATACTTTCACAAGTCTAAATTTCAACAAAAATTGATATCCAAGTCCATCAACGCACAAATCATTGGTTTTGGTACCTACAAATAAGCATGGGCATTATCGGAGATTGATAGGAATCTAAACTCATACCAGAAACAATAATAGGATAAGAATACTGATTGTAACTACTACCTTGGAATTAATGGTATTCCTTAGATAGTAGATTTTCATATCAACATTGAGCATGAGAGAAAAGAAGACTACTCCAACAACTAAACATAACCAACTCCAGTGAACTGTTCCTCTAAATCTATAATTTGTGTTGTAATGAGGAGGAGGGTCAGAACAACGTTCTAGTGACTGGAAAATCTATCAACAGTCCATAACACAAATTTTGACCAGCTGGTTTCCATTTACTTGTTATGTCTATTAAGGTTAGCAATTCTAATCAAACCTTGCATTGTACGCACGATTACTAATCAACCCATTTCCAAGGTACAAAATACTAATGAAGCCTTATCAATCACCAAATACTTCCATATCCATTTGCCACTTAATAGTTCTAAATATGAAACGGGCTTCTAATATCACCATATAAAAGAGAAATAAGCAGAACTGCCATTTATGACCTTAATAGAGGTAGACCCCATCATTTATGACCTATTCAAGGTGGACTTCTAGCATCGTCATTATTGGTCTGTTGGACTTAGCTATAGAGACTGGACTTAGCTATAGAGAGTTAATACCTTATTAATAAGGACTAGGCATGCCTCTAACCATTTAACACTTGTTTATAGGTAGGTCATTTCCATTTAATACCTAACCCCAAGGCGGACTCCTCATTGGTACTATCTAGCTGACATTGCTTGAAATCTCATTAGGCTACTTAGTACTTCTTTTATAGGAGAGAGGAAATTCCTAAATCAATCACTTAGTAACTTAAACCCGAACCAAACCCTTTCTGATATATCCATCATCACTCTTAATTATAAATATGGAATCTCATTGGGTTATTTCTTTCGGTAGGGAGGTGGGCATTGCAATAGCCGCTTAATACCTCAACACCAAAGTAAACTTTTTTGGAGGCATCCTTAATTATTTGGAATCTCACTAGGTAACTTAATACTCCCTTTTAGGAGAGAGGCGAACCAACAGCCACCTTAATACCTCAAACTAGAAGCGAACCCCTATGGAGATATCCCACAACCGCCCCTAATTTCAAATTTGGATCATTTAATACTTTCTAATTGGAAAAGAGGCGAGCCCTCAAACAACCACTAAATACCTCTAAACCCAAAGCAGGTCCTATCTCTCACAAAGTCATGGGTCCTTGGATTAGTGATATCTCACATCAGTAGTAAGTACACCCGACTGCTGGTAGCCTCAAAGTGAAGGGCAGTCTTCCGTCGAGTTACTCTACTGAACTTACATCACTAACATACTAAGTCAAATTAATTATCCTAAGTCTCTACTTATACTATCTTAGGTTGATAATGAACTTAGCTTACCAATTCCCTTTTTATTTAAGGCAATAAGATTTACCTCAAATACTTCTCTACCCATAAATCCTCTTTAAATGCTTATAAATGTCAATTTGTCCATAAAATCCTAATGGACATTTCTTAATACATTTATGTGATCTAATTTCAAATTAGTAAGCTTTTTATATCTATTCCATTTTTATCCGTCCTTTTTATCCATTTGTCCCTATTAATTGTAACTTCTAACTCATTTCCATTAATTGCTCATTAATTGGAGTTACAATCTTTAACTAACATATTGTAACCTTTAATCTAATCTAATCCTATCCATTATTTCCCATTAATTACCATTAATTTGTGTTACAATCTTTTATTCCCTATTAATTATTGGCAATTCCTAATTTATTGCCCATTAATAGGAATTACTACATTTCTCAATT
Source organism: Allium fistulosum (assembly GCA_030737815.1). Classification (NCBI taxonomy): domain Eukaryota; kingdom Viridiplantae; phylum Streptophyta; class Magnoliopsida; order Asparagales; family Amaryllidaceae; genus Allium; species Allium fistulosum. The sequence continues at coordinate 862,767,622 of CM060907.1, forward strand.
CTACCTATTCGCCCTAAATATAATAATAACTAATGAACGTTACGCATAAATAGCATCACGAATAAATTCTATTCTTATTTATTAACACAATAAATGCGTATAAGCTACATATAAAACTATCTATTTTTATCTAAATATATTATAGTCATAAATATTTACCTAGAATATGCTTTCCATATTTAATTTGCTGGAATTAGATTACTTAGGAAGATTTTCCGCTATGATTTCCATAGATTGGTTTTAACACAAAGGGGAAAGATTGACTCCGTTTGAAATTACAAGGAATGTATAATTTCTTTTAATTGGAATAAATAGTGTAAACTATGGAGAATAAACCTATACTTTGCATATATCTTTCCTTTTTATTTGTGGGTATTTCTTATTAAATCAAATGTCGCCCTTACGAATGGGAAAAGGTGAAACAATTTATAAAATTCTAACCGATGTTCTTCCCACAAATTAAATTATGGAAAATCTACAACATAGCACAAATTGGATAATAATCCAAAAATCATATTTTACACCCAAGTAAAGATCTAGAATAAAAATATACAACATTCAAATTCTAAAATCTTTTTAACTGATTTCCAGATCTAGGTGTAAACATATTTCAAATTAGATCTAAGGCAAGAATATGTAGCAATAGTTTTTTACTCTTGTTTAAGCCTACAATTATTTAGGCACAAAAATCAAACATGTGCTAACAGAATAGATTTAAAATCCAAAACAATATATAAAATTTCTCACTTACCTTTTAAAAGCGATCCTAATCTCCAAATCTAAAGTAGAACCTTAAATTCAACTCCGAATTCTTTTTAATGCAAGAAATATGTATAAAAAGGGTATATGCATACATTAGAATTATAAGAGGTTTGGGATTGGATGAGAAAATAGATACATACATATAAATTACATTAAATACGCGTATAGTTGATTCTCTTCTCTTCTCCTTTTTATAAGATTTTTCTTCTTCTCCAATTTATAAGAATATAGATATAAATATCTTATTTATATAATTTAGAAAGAAAGTGGAGAAGAAGAAATGGAAGAGCTTCATTTCTCTATTCGGCAAAATATGAGAAGAGAAGGAAGGGTTAGGCCTGAATTTATAGGAGTTAGAATCAGTCAGAACTATACGATTTAAATTATACAATCTGAGTCGTACATGGCCTAGGTTTACTAGAGCCATCGACATAAAGCGGTCGACCGCCCCCTTCCTAGGAGTCGACAGCCCCTGGTCGACCGCTATAATATGAAGGTTTATCTGTGTGCCACCGATAATTAATTTAAAACGTTAATTAATTCTAATCGAATAATTTTCATTTTGAATTCGTTTTTCGTTTGCAACTTCTTCATTTGGATTCCGATCGTAAAACTTCAAATATGAAAATAGCTGAGAATTTCGTCACGAAGGCAATTGTGCAAGTTTCATGGTCAAATTTCATTGTTTGCACAAATTCCATTTTTGAAGTTAAATTAGTTAACTAACTAATTAATAACTAACGCCAAATTACAGGATGTTATATTCTTCCCCCCTTAAATGGAATTTCGTCCTCGAAATTTCACAATGACTAAATCGTGGTTTTGGCTCCAAATTATCCTAAACTACACAACCAATGAGTATACAACCAATTTTGCAACCAATGTGCATAAGTGCATAGTGTATGATTGTATCAAGATATATAAAATATGTATGCAAAATGATTCTAAATCGGATCCCCCTATATGAATGCATATCTTTTGAAAAAAAATTTGGAAACATGATGCAAGCAACCTATATATATATATATGTATACACACTGGTAGTTCTATATGTATGCAGCTTTTTGAAATATCTTTTCAACCAAAATCCCCATACACCTATGAATAGAGGTATGAATCAACCAATTTTGTATTTAATTCCTACTATCCAAAAATCTATCGGGTCGAAAAATCGCTTTCTAAACTTTATTCCTATGCCGACAAAAGAAATTAGGTGGAGAATTTAACATTTTTACCACTCTATAATCTTCCTATCCCTGTCGTGCATTGGAAATTTCCTCACTGTCCTGGTCTTACACCAAATTTTCCACGTACAAAAAGCACAATGAGGCTTATTTCAAACTCTAAAATGGAATTAAGTCTAAAAATAGACACATGCGCATCATTGACAAGATATGGAAATAGAAATTCTAAAGTTAAAATAGCTTTTCCCTTATTATTCCTTGGATTTATCGCATCGTCGATCCTAATGCACCTCAAAATCCGCCAATTCTAACTCTATATGTCTTCCTACGCTTAACATGTGGCTTTCAAAATCAATATTTCACAAAAATCTTTCTCCTTTTTCAAATTTGTATGTAATCTGAAACATAAAATCCCAAAATATTTAGATGCACATTTACCCTTAAAATAAAATTTTGAACAAAAACTCTAAAAGTAATTTAAGAGTAAAAAATAACTAAAACACAAAACCTCTTCTTCTTTTTTCAAAAGAGAAACTTTTAAAATCAAGAGAAACTTTTTGAACTATTTTCCTTCTCAAAAAATTTGATAAATGAAACCATAATTTCAGCGTAGTCAGAAGTCGGTTGTGAGCTAAACGCATAAACCAAATTCTAAAATCCCACAACTAACCTTAACCCATAAATTTAACATTTTACATAAAGAAAAATGTCAGCACATTTATTACTCAAAAATTTAGCTTTTAAGGAACATGAGCAATGACCCGTGGTACCAAAACAACTTTACCATATCCTTCGCTAAATTTTCCTACTATACTAAACTTCCGGTCCTATATTGCATTTACTCTTAGTTAAATGACTTTATAAAATTGTCAGGTTTATACTGCTTCTTCACTATACATATATAAGAGTGGTTTGCATTTCCAGAAACAATAACATAGTACATAAATAGGAACTCATAATATTGTGTGTGCCTTTTACAAGAGACAATTAAAAGTTACAACCCAAAAAACCTTAAAGAAAAAAATGCTGGAAGGGAAAAGACAACAACACCATAAACCCTAAAATAATGCCTACAGACTACGATATGCCTTGCTCCGCAGCTAGAGCTGGATCCATTGTTGCGACCCTTAAATGATCATAGCATGGCGGCTATATACCTATTCTCATGACGTTGACGCCGCTGGTTTTGCTGACGGCTTCAGAATTGTCATCTTCCTAATGAAGGATCCAATAATGGCAGAATGAACCTTTTACTAAACTTCCTCTCCATGGAGGTTCACCCGTATTACATAAAGACAAGAGTGGATAGGAAAATACAGAAAGTGATTATGGTGTGCTAATCCTTGATCAATAAATTACATCATAATGTGTGGATCCAATTGACGGCGATGCCACCAATATTTGCATATGTGGTATTCCATGCTATAGGATAAATCTAATCGTAACTTCCAGTCTTAGGGAAGACCTGTTGTCAAATGATTCACATAATTAGAAGGTGAGTCAGACGTAGATTATCCATCTCTGAACCATCGACATCCTAGGATATGATCTGTTGTAAAATCTTTGAGTCGGTCACTTCAAAATCATCCAAGTCCATGACCTTCGCAAAGGCCTCTAAAACCTTAGCGAGATCATCATTAGTCAGCTTAATCAAGACCCCCTTCACCTCCGAACGAATCAAAATTTTGCCTCCATCAAAATTATGTGCCAACAGGACCTCGAAAAGCTAGATGCAACACGGGTAACATTCCCGCTCAAAGGTCTCGAAGTAGAGGATTGGTGCAAATCCTACCATGACAAATAGCTCTTCCAGCGCAAAAGCGGCAAAACCATCTGCTCATTTCGATCCAGCCAAGTGGCCTCTTGAGGTTGAGACCATAATGATGCAAGGAAAAATCGATAGTGCGGAAAGGTATTTTGGTCACTACAACAAAACAACCATATTACAACCTTACATTTACAACGAGCAAAAATTGACAGTTGTAATAGATATTTTTTAATAACTATTTTATTTCAGCTGTTGTAATAGGTATTTTGTAACAACTGTCTTGTTTCAGCAGTTGTAATAAAGGCACTTTTAACAACTATATTTGTATAGCAGTTGTAATATATATTTATAATGACTGCTTTCAACTGTTGTAACAAATATTATATTTCATCAAATAGGGACTTTCCATTTCCCTCTTTCTTCGGCCGCCAAAACGTGAAAAAACAAACCTAAATCGCTCATGTTTTTGAAAACCTAAACGCAAAAAAAAATCCAAACCAGCAAACTAATTTGTTTTCCCTCTTTGTAATAATTTAGTCATAGATCCAAAAAACCCTAGATCATCGTCGTTATCGATCACAGGACGCAACTATCGCTCCTAGATCGCTCGTGCTCGCAGCCTGTACTCGCCCGTGCTATCACTCAAAAGGTTTGATCTTTTTCATTCTTTTTTAATCTGTTGATTTTAATTTCGTTTTTCTGGGTTATTTTTATTGATTGCATTTGGTTGCCGGAGACTCTATTAGTATTTTTATTTCTCTTTGCAGTTGTACTAGTAGGAGAATCAATCGATTCATTTGGAGAATTCGATGGTCTTTAACTGTTGAATGTTTTACATCAGGTAGAATTCAACTTCTTTTCTTTTTTCTTCGTTTCGTGTTATGTGTAGGTGCGTAATCATGGTGTAGAATATGCATGCTAGTAAATAATGCCTTGGTGATAATTTAAATAGAGATTGCAACTCCACCATGATGCTTGTAAATATATTTTAATATAAGACTAAATGTTGTTATTGCTCACTTAGACCTTCTTGTTTTATTATTTTGCTGTGACCTATCATTGAATATCAACCAATTGTTTGTCAACAATGTTGGCCATTTGCTTACTCAAATAAACAGAGAAGGAAAACACTAAAATTACCACAACTTTTGTGGTAGATCTATACTAACAGAAAGAAAGGTTATGTGGAGACCATGGGGATCGATGTGTTTTGTTCGGAACTTGTTCTTTCTTTGTGGTACTAAATCATGGTAAAAATTATGGTAAGTGTAGCAGAAGAAAAGCTTGGTTTTTTAATGCAAAACGTTGCATTTGACAATCATGATTTTGGTATTTTTCCTTGTGAAATTTGACATATGCAACCTTATTTTTGTGTTTGCTATCAGTAGTGTTATACAGGAATATGTATGTATTCATATAGCAAAAGGGTTCAAAATTAAGGTTTTCATAAAAGTTTAGATACTGAGATTAAGATTGCATATGGTGCAACTCAGCAAGATCATATTGTTTGTGGAAACATGTGAATATTTTATGTATACTTCCAAACATTCAGCTATTATTTATGTGTGTGTGTGTGTGTTTAAATAAGTTTTTATTTTAATTATAAAGTCTATAGTGGTATTTTCTAAATGGGTTGGTTTTCCTGCTAATATAAGTCAAACTGATATGCTTTCAGCAATCTTGGTTTTGTAGAAACAACCACTTGGAATACCAATTTTCTTCAAGCTTATCCAGTCATGCGAATGAGATCCTCTCTCTCCCCATTTGATCTCCATTCTTTGTTTTTTTTATTAAATCAAACAAATTAACAATATTTTCATTTTATTTGTTGAAGAGATTGGATGAGACATTGGACACAATTTTTTTGTAGACATGAAATCCCATCTAAGTCTTATGCATTATACTTCATGGTAATTTTAAATATTACATTATAATAGTTTTTTGTTTTTTTGGAAATTATGTAGATGGTGACTGAACTAAGCATTGTTTTATGAATTAGAACTTTATAATAACAAAAAATCAGTATTACAAAGCAAAATATGAGAGGTGAAACATGTTGAGAAAGAATTGTAATGAACCAAATTGCTATATATTCTCTAAATATTATGGATAATATTTTTATGATAAGTTCTTGGATGTTCTACTGCATGATTATGTCAATTCCCAAATTTTTATATATGTATCACTTTAATGCTTCTTGTCATTTCTTCCTATAAATCTTATATGTTAGAAGCTCAAATAGCTGCATGCTTTGAGGACCTCCTTTACTTTTACATTCCCAAAACACTGGTGAAAAACACTCTTTACTTACAACCATCAAACCAATTTTCTTCCTCTCTCTCCTTTCTTTGCTCCACCTTCAGTCCCTTTTCATTCACTAATTTCTTTATGTTCCTCATGTCGATTGTCAAGCCGCCGGTTGTTAATAAAACGGCGGTCTTTCCACTCCGTTCCGTTTGTTATGACAATAACTTGGTAACATCTCAAGGCATCTTTCTGGGAGATGATCCCTTCACATTTTCACTTCCCACTCTTTTAATGGAGATGTCCATTATCTTCGTGAGTACCTGAGCCGTTCATAAGATCCTCTGTCGCATAGGCCAACCTCGTGCCGTTTCTCAAATCGTCATAAGTTTCATGCGTTTATATATAAATTGTTTACAAAAATCTTTGCATCTGACATGTGAACATAGACCTATATATCAGATGAAAAATAAGCTGAAAAATACACAAAAGTTCTTATGAATATCCATGAAAATCGGACGCTATCTGTAAACTGTTGACGTGATATCAGGACTCTATTACATTTATTTGACAGACATGGATCATTCTTGGCCCATCAGTCTTTGGCATAAGCGAAAAGTTCCACAATAACCTCTTCCCAATATGTGGTGTATTCATCCTCGACGTACTCTCCATCATAAGCTTGTCCTTTTCTTCTTTTCCATTGGAATCATGACTGACCTCAGCCTCGTCAAAAAACATGGAAAATGCGTTGTTGTCAATGGCATTGTTGGTTCTCTAATTCCCTTCCTATGCAGCTCTGCCATATTTTTCTTCTCCCGTGATTCCTTCCAAAAGGATCTCCAATGCAAATATCTCATCCTTTATCTCGCTGCTCGCCTTTCCTTAACTTCTTTTGTAGTTACTATCGATGTCTTGGATGAGCTTGGATTACTTAACTCCAATTTGGGTAGTACAATGATTTCCGCTACTTTGATTGCAGATATAGGTACTATATCCTCTCAAGACTGTTTAATTACATATATATATATATATATATTAGATATTTAGGGTATATGAGTCTACACTAACAGTCCCGACAACTCTATGTACATGGTACTTTTAAAGAATACCATCAGTTGAACTAGAGTTCAGGAATCACTGTGAGGTACAGTTAAGAGAGTGATTATGCAGTGCAGGCTCCTAATGTTGATATATTTATGTGTAGAAATAAAGTCAGGATTTACCACTGTCCTAGGCTATAAGAACTAACTAGTAATATGTAAACAAAATTATAAATTGGTAACCGATTTATAGGATATTTGATCTCAAAACATCTGCATCTACAGTACAAAGTTCTTGCCGTTTTACTAATGGTCTTACACATCTAAATTAGTACTTTCTACTACTTATAAGATTATTAGAATTTTCTTTCAAACTATAATATACATAGCATTGCTTCTTGTTATAATATGAATGATTTCTACATACATTGGATGTAGGTAGTTGGGTGCTGACTACAGGGATAACAATGTCAAGGCTAATTATAAAGGCAAAATCACCGTCTATGGCATCACTATCAGCGCTATCATTAGCTGGTTTTATGATACTTATTGCATATGTGGCACGCCCCTTTATTTTAAAGTTGATAGCAAAGACTCCTACTAGAGATTTGGTTGGAGAAGGCTGCTTCGTGACAGTGCTTATAGCAAGATAAGTGTCATCTTCCTTTCAAGTGAGTGTTTCTCATTCACCATAGTGTCTAAGTTCATTATTTCAGTTGTAAGTTAAGAGTTTGAATTAGTATATTTGCAGTTCTTTGTGTGAGAAAAGATCAAGAATATCAGTTCTGTTTAATAAGCCAGCAAATGTTGAACAAGTTATATACCGTGATAAATGGTCATGGATACAGCCTTACAAATATCAATTCCCTCATGTTTCTGTTTAATCAGAGAGGAAACAACATCTTCCGTATGAGTTTGTCGGTGCACTGCTGTTAGAACGTGAGTTGTTAAAAGTCAGTTTATATATATATACACACACAAAACTGTGTGCATGTAATTAAATGATGTGCATGTGTCCTTGTAACTGTATTCAAGCATTAAAAGTTAGACACGTATTTTTAAGCTTGGCAGTATTGTATAAAAATAATTATATATGTGTGTGTGTGGGTTTTGTGTGTTCTATGTGCTAGTCGAGTAAGTAAATATACAGGTATATTATATATACGAAGGAAACTATTATTATGGTAGGATATTGAACATGACAGAACATAGCTGCTACTAGTCATGGATTTACCTGGAACTTTATTTGTTCTAATATATAACTTGAAAAATAATTTATACTTTTGTAGTATATATTTCTCAAGTCGGAGGCTTTTGCATGAAATTTGGTATTCAATATGTGATGCGAATATGGCTGTCCAATGGAGATGTGTGGTAGGGGTTGTGAGTTAAAATGTGTTTTGGTGTGTGTGATGTGTGTTAATTTCTAGTGTGCATGATGTGCTTTTAAGGTGTGTAGTGTGTTCTTTTGTGTTGAGGAGCAATAACATGGGTAGTCTGCGAAAGTTTCAGGTATAAATACATACCATTATGTATAATCAAAAACTACTCATTTTCTTTCTAATAGTAATGCTCCAGTCACGTTACACTTTTTCATTTTCCTTCTTCCTATTTTGTTATAATCTATTATCAGTCTCCTTTTGAATGTTGCTTGCTTTATTACTTCATTGCCTGAGAAATTTATTTGTTTACTTTTGTTATAGTTGTCAGGTTATAGTTGTCATACATGAACATTATGTACTAAGGTTAATGAATAACTAAAAAAAGTTTAATTATGTTATTGATCGTTATTTAATACCAAATTATATTATATTATATTATATATTTTTGTTGATGATGATAGCATTTCTAATAATTCTTTTTATCATTCTATTTATTTTAGTCTTCCTAACTTAAAAGTTAGAGCACGTCTACATTTTTTATATTTAAACTGGAACATAGACATCTTTTGATCAAATAGTCCAAACAATAGGATATGCCATCAAGGTTTGAGTTTAGAGAATGTCCAGTATCTACATGGTCTTCTGCTAATATATAAATAAAATAATATGCTTTATATTTTGTAAAGACTAAGGAAAATAATGATGTCTTAGCATATTCGCTATTAAATGCGTCTACATTATTATTGCTTCTTCATCGTACTTTGAAACTCAATGATGCAACAGGCATGGCTTTACGGTGCAGACGTTCATCATCAGCCACTCTTTTAGGCAGAACGACTCAACTATAGGACACTGACTTTCTTGTTTTGGTTAATTAGCTATTTTTTCATAATGATATTTGCTCACTAGTTTAATTTGCACCTTTTAGAGCTTTAGGGGAACTCCTCAAGGGGCAAGCCTTAACTTTGTGAATGAAAACTTGGCTGGTGGCGTGGATTCATTACGCCAAGTCAAAGCCAGGTATCTGCATTGCTTTTCAAGCAACAACTCACTGCATATGTAAAAAAGATATATGAAAAGATCCGCGTGAATTTGAAGAAAGAAATTTCCCCTTTCATGGGTTATGTATTCAGGTATTCTAAATACGATACATAATTCCTTGAACGATGACTTTTTTTTGATGATTTTAGTAATTTTAATTTCTTGATCTTCCTAGGCCCCGAGAAAATCAAGAGCAAGTTTGGTAAAAGGAACCCAGCGAACTTTAGCTAACACTGCAGCACAGGTTGCACTCATTGCTCATTAGCAAGGGATTGTACAAAGCTTTGGAATTTTTTTGAGCACATTGAAAGCTAACCATGTCAGTGGATGTTCATTTTTCTTGCATTTTAATGAATTGTTAATTTTGACTAAAGCACAGTATAGTGAACATCTGGAAGCACTAATATTTCTCTTGTAGAGTATTTTCTTAATCATTGTAAAAATGCATTTCATGTTTCTGTTCCGGGTGCTTTCCTTTTATGTCTGAAAAGTCTTCACTTGAATATTTTCCTTCATGATTGTTGAACTATTTAACTGGCATTTCTATATATCCTTTGTTTTAAAGAATACTAATTTTACAATACAAACATTCACATTGGCATTTATAAATACTGACTAGTAGTGACAGCTTTCCATTACGAACACATTCTCCTATTAAGAATAGAATGTTGCTCCTTCGGTAATGGTGAATGTGTTGAGGCAGGATTAACTGAACTTGAACACTAATGCTATAAAGCAACAGACAAGGTAACCTCCTACTCCTGCACTCTTGCAACCTCTAATTAATAACATCTCTACCATATTCTAAATTCGATCACTTTTAGCATTAGCTATACATAAAGTTTGTGATAAATCTTTTATTTTTATGCTATATCTTAAAACTATGAAGGTGGTATAAGTTTATTCATGTTTCTTATAAATGTGGATGTGCAGTATGCCGGTTCAGCTTAGGATAAACTGAAGCACATCAGATAGGCTTTGGTATAACAGCTTTCTTACCAGTCAATGTATAAAAAATAATGTTGGATAAGAAGGTCAGGTTGATTATATTGCCATTTCATAAGTTGTCGGATAGAGCAAGAGAAATGATGAAGGCGACGTTGCAAAGTCTTAACAAGAATGTGCTTGATTTTGCACTGTGCTCCACTGCAATATTAGTGGATCGTGGAGGTATGCTACTCCCACTGATAACATTGTTAAATTATTTTAATACCTAGTTAATAAAAAAGTAGTCCGTAAATCTATAACTGTCATGAAACCCACACTCTCTTAAACAATTTGATTGTCATTTTTGAAATTCAATTTGGTTTGCGTCTTTTAGTGGCGTTTTAGTGCTTTAGTCAAATAAGCTTGCATTATGACTATAGCTGGATAATAGTTTTATAAAAAAATTGGTTAAAGAGGAGAAAATAAATATTGGCTTGATCATTCCAACCAAGAGTACTGAAGTTTATACAGGATTTCAATTGGCACATGCTTGCATCTAATTGTTGACTTCACATAACAATCGATCCATTCATTACCGGTAGATTCTATTCTTCCTTCACTTTCATCCTTTCACCACCAACCCCAAATTCATTTGGATAATTTCGCAAGTTTTTTTGTAGGTAAAGAAATGCAATAATTAGGCACTAATTAAGATTATACCATTTTATAGACTATGATCGATATCTGTACTAAAAAGCAGCAGCTTACCCTTATAACATGCTGTTGCTATGAGTTATAACCAGTGATAACCTATTATGTTATAGCATCCGATAGCTCAATATATATGTTAGTAGCAATTGTTAAAATAACATGCGAAAGCTACATTCATAATATGCAATAACCTATTGGTGTATACCTTTTGCCTTATAACATTTTGTAGCTATGAGTTATAACCAGTGATGACTATGTACGAAGGGATGAAGTGGTTTGAATTTAGCCTGCAAATAAGGATAAAAGACCTCGTTTTTCACTAACAATGTGTCTGTAAGTAAAGCCATCTATAACGGACTAAAAAATCACTACTGAATTGCAATCGTGTATAATCCTTAAGAGTGAACCAGCTAGAGTCGAAGTTGATTCTATTTTCAGACCCTTTAATAATGAAAAATAAGAATAAAAAGACTGATGGAATTTTTTAACAGTAGTGAATAACGTATTGAAATCTTAAGTAGTAACTCTAAAATAAGCCATCATATTGTTCTTCCTCCTTTGTAATCACATATACGTGAACTAGCATAATGCTTTATTTTTTTTAACCATAATGCTTTAATTTTGCTGTCTCATCGGAGTAGCAACAACGTCACAACTGGTGTTAATATACAATTTCAGCAGCAGCCTAGAAAGTGCAAATTATTGAGTTGGTAAAGGAATGTTGTTGAAGAAGCAACAATCGCACCTACCGACCATACTGTTTTAGTGCATCATGTACCACTAGGAGCATATACTTGGAAAGTTTGGGTCGATGCGGTGGTGGATCCTGAAGCTCTTATATTTAGGCCTACTTCAGTATCTATATGATTGGACAAGCGGTTGGGAAGCCTATTGCTTGGTATAAAGAATTTATCTCTTTTGATTAGTACGTATATGTACCTTCACTGATTTATGTTATGGATTTAGTTATGTTTTGAAACGGAGTTATGAGTTCACAAATGGTGTAAACTTGAATTGTTTTGTGAATGTGAATGGTTCGTGTTGTTTCAAGTATTTGAATGATTGTGGTTATTATTAATGAAATATTGGTTTTAATTATAATATCATGAAATTTATGGTTAATAACAATTGTGAAAAGATGAATTATAGTAGTTTGTAGAAGTTGTAAAAATATTTGTTGCAACTGTCATCACCAGTTGTAGTAGATCCTATTACAACTATTACAAACTGTTGTAAAATGTTAACGCAACAGGTGAAAACAGTTGTTAAAATATTTATTACAACTGTCGTAAACAGTTGTAAATAAGTCTTTTACAACTGCCGAAAGCACTTGTAAATAACTCTTTTACAACTGTTATTTGCAGTTGTAAAAAGACTTTTTATAACTGCTTTTGCAACTGTACGTACCCGTTGTAAACTAAACTCGCTCTATTACAACTGCGGATATAAAGACTGGCGGGTGCCAGTTGTAATAGATCTATTACAACTGTTTTTGGCAGTTGTGAAAGGATATTTTTGTTGTAGTGGGTCTAAGAAGTGGTCAGAGGGAGGAAATATGGTTTAGATCTGGAGTGGTGGTAAGGCGAGATCTAGCGTGCGAAACCAGCACAGGGGGAAACAAGGCTGCTACTCAGGAAAATGGCATCGCCCAAGGGAGGAACGGAATAGAGAGGCTGATACTTGGAAGAGGAGGAGGAAGACGGAGATTGGGTTCGGCTGATTGAGAAAGGAGGAATGGAAGAATGAAATTGGGGAAAACTGGACGTGGCTTTTATAGTCATGTTCTAGTTGTGTCAAAACCCGTTAATTGGTAGACCACTCTAGATCTACCACTACGTGGTCAACTTCTAGACGGGCTTTGGGCGATAATTGAATTTTGATGCAATTAGGATCAGATTTAAATAATAACTGTTTCGCACCATCTCCTTTGATTCAACATGATCTGGAAAATTCTTGTCTTTGTCATGGTGGTGTCAAGGCCTACTGCCAGTCCTGAACCATGCTCCAGCAATTCACAGTAGTCCCAACAAAAGTGCAGTGGAAATTTCCTCACTGTCCTGGTCTTACGCCAAATTTTCCACGTACAAAAAGCACAATGAGCCTTATTTCAAGCTCAAAAATGGAATTAAGTCTAAAATAAAACACATGCGCATCGTTGACAAGATATGGAAATAGAAATTCTAAAGTTAAAATAGCATTTCCCTTATTATTGCTTGGATTTATCGCATCATCGATCCTAATGCACCGCAAAATCCACCAATTCTAACTCTATATGTCTTCCTACGCTTAACATGTGGCTTTCAAAATCAAATATTTCACAAAAATCTTTCTCCTTTTTCAAATTTGTATGTAATCTGAAACATAAAATCCCAAAATATTTAGACGCACATTTTCCCTTAAAATAAAATTTTGAACAAAAACTCTGAAAGTAATTTAAGAGTAAAAAATAACTAAAACACAAAACCTCTTCTTTTTTTCAAAAGAGAAACTTTTCAAATCAAGAGAAACTTTTTGAAATATTTTCCTTCTCAAAAAATTTGATAAATGAAACCATAATTTCAGCGTAGTCGGAAGTCGGTTGTGAGCTAAACGCATAAACCAAATTCTAAAATCCCACAACTAACCTTAACCCATAAATTTAACATTTTACATAAAGAAAAATGTCAGCACATTTATTATTCAAAAATTTAGGGCCCGTTTGGTTTCATTTTGTATTTTGAGTTTTGTGTTTTCAACTAGCACTAAGAAACATGAAGAAATAAGAGGAGAAGTTTATAATTCTTAGCCGTTGCGACGACCAACAGACAACGAAGGAGTTGGATGGTTTTCCGTGCTTTTTTTATCTCTCGAAACACGAAAAACAAAATAAACTTGTTTTCTATTGTACATGTTAATTTCATTTTTCAAAATTGTTTGTTTTTTAACAATACGTACAACGGACGCGCTTTTGTATAGACGAAAACACAAAACTAAAAACGACAAGCCAAATGGGGCCTTAGCTTTTAAGGAACATGAGCAATGACCCGTGGTACCAAAACAACTTTACCATATCCTTCGCTAAAATTTTCCTACTATACTAAACTTCTGGTCTTATATTGCATTTCATCTTAGTTAAATGACTTTATGAAATTTTCAGGTTTATACTGCTTCTTCACTATACATATATAAGAGTGGTTTGCATTTCCAGAAACAATAACACAGTCATAAATAGGAACTCATAATGTTGTGTGTGCCTTTTACAAGAGACAATTAAAAGTTACAACCCAAAAAACCTTAAAGAAAAAAATGCTGGAAGGGAAAAGACAACAGCACCATAAACCCTAAAATAATGCCCACAAACTAAGATATGCCTTGCTCCACAGCTAGAGCTGGATCCATCGTTGCGACCCTTAAATGATCATAGCATGGCGGCTATATACCTATTCTCATGACGTTGGCGCCGCTGGTGTTGCTGACGGCTTCGGAATTGTCATCTTCCTAATGAAGGATCCAATAATGGCAGAATGAACCTTTTACTAAACTGCCTCTCCATGGAGGTTCACCCGTATTACATAAAGACAAGAGTGGATAGGAAAATACAGAAAGTGACTATGGTGTGCTAATCCTTGATCAATAAATTACATCATAAGGTATGGATCCAATTGACGGCGATGCCACCAATATTTGCATATGTGGTATTCCATTCTATAGGATAAATCTAATCGCAACTTCTAGTGTTAGGGGTGACCTGTTGTCAAATGATTCACATAATCAGAAGGGCAGTCAAACATAGCTTATCCATCTCTGAACCATCGACATCCTAGGAAATGATCTGTTGTAAAATCTTTGAGTCGGTCACTTCAAAATCATCCAAGTCCATGACCTTTGCAAAGGCCTCTAAAACCTTAGCGAGATCATCATTAGTCAGCTCAATCAAGACCCCCTTCACCTCCGAACGAATCAAAATTTTGCCTCCATCAAAATTATGTGCCAACAGGACCTCGAAAAGCTAGATGCAACACAGGTAACATTCCCGCTCAAAGGTCTCGAAGTAGAGGATTTGTGCAAATCCTACCGTGAAAAATAGCTCTTCCATCCCAAAAGCGGCAAAACCTTCTGCTCATTTCGATCTAGCCAAGTGGCCTCTTGAGGTTGAGACCATAATGATGCAAGGAAAAATCGATAGTGCGGAAAGGTATTTTGGTCTAAGAAGTGGCCGGAGGGAGGAAATATGGTTTAGATCTAGAGTGGTGGTGAGGCGAGATCTAGCGTGCGAAACCAGCGCAGGGGGAAACAAGGCTGCTACTCAGGAAAATGGCATCACCCAAGGGAGGAACGGAATAGAGAGGCTGATACTTGGAAGAGGAGGAGGATGACGGAGATTGGGTTAGGCTGATTGAGAAAGGAGGAATGAAAGAATGAAATTGGGGAAAACTGGATGTGGCTTTTTTAGTCACGTTCTAGTTGTGTCAAAACCCGTTAATTGGTAGACCACTCTAGATCTACCGCTACGTGGTCAACTTCTAGACGGGCTTTGGGCGTTAATTGAATTTTGATGCAATTAGGATCAGATTTAAATAATAACCGTTTCACACCGTCTCCTTTGATTCGACATGATCTGGAAAATTCTTGTCTTTGTCATGGTGGTGTCAAGGCCTACCGCCAGTCCTAAACCATGCTCCAGCAATTCACAGTAGTCCCAACAAAAGTGCTAGGACCCAAAACAATTCAATAAACACGAAAATATTCAAGTTGATCTATCCTTCCTGCTTTTCACGGAAATATTTCTTCCAATAGCTGGTGGGTACAACAACACTTCAAACTACATACTCTAATAAAATTGAATGTCATTCATATCTTGTCCGTACCTTAAAGAGAGAAAATCTAAAAACCTCGATTATATAAATCGAGAAATCACCAAGCTAAATATATGCTCCTTTATACTTGTTTCTAAATAATAGAAACTATTTCATACCAAAACTTCCGTTAAAACATCAAACTTATATATATATTCAGAGTTTCCAAAAACCTTTTTTAAACATAAATTTCTCAAATTAAAAAACTATTTCCATGCCAAGAATCAAAATCAAGTCCTTACTAATATATACATATAAATATTTAAGGATTTCAAAAATTAATCCTTTATAAACTAAAAATTTCTTAACACGACTAACTTAGTGGTATACATATTTCTTTTAAAATTAAAATTTCAAAACTTTCCCAAAACAAAATTTCAAAAATAAATCCTTAAGAATAGAATCTTTGAAAACCTTTTTTTCCAAATTCTAAGGCATTTCTAAAATATACTTTATAAAAAATTTCTCCAAGGTTTCAGACTAATGAATTGATATTAATTCTCCAAATAAAAATCCGATTTTCCATCAAAGAGGTGATCGATGAATGCACCCTAGAATAGACTTGCCTTTCGACAATTGCGACATATAGACTTTACTTTCCCGCCTATCTAGAATAAATGTGTCTCTGATTAGATCAAAATCCAAAATCACAAGGTAGCTAGATCTCAACCACTAAGTTAAACAACTTCGGTCTCCGGGATCTTACCATATGTTGTACTCATGCTCTTCATCAACAGCGCCATACAAATCGCCAACACTCCATGTGGAACTTCAGAGTCGACATGAAAATCTTAACTCTAAGATATTTCCAAACCATGGTTGCTTTGTTAATTCCTTTGGAGTGGAACTACAACTACTTCTATGGTCAGAATTTTTAGAATCTAACATAAAAAATATATAATATTAGACAGAAAAGTAGGAATTCTTCTCTTATTTATCCTAATTCTTCTAATCTACTAACCTAGACTCTAACAACAAATGAAACAACTCGTACCTTCACGAGCCTAAATTTTGATAAAAATCAAAACCCAAGTCTATCAAGCATAGATCATTGGATTTGGTACCTGTAAATAAGCATGAGCATTATCAAAGATTGATAGAAGTCTAAAATCACAACAGAAACAATAATAGGATAAGAATTCTGATTATTACTACTACCTTGGAATTAATTATATTCCTTGGAAAATGGATTGTCACATCAGCATCAATCATGAGAAAAATAGAGACTACTCCAACAGTTAAACACATCCAGCTTTATTGACTTTGTTTGCACAAAAAATGGACAAACACCTCAAAGTTGTATGATTTAGTAGATCTTATGTTGTTCCTAGCGATATGGGTGATTTATACAAATATATGAAAAGCAGGGGCTAAACTGTAAAAAGACACGCAAATTTATAGTGGTTTAGCCAGAATGTGCCTACGTCCACTTTATATGTTATTTCTCTTCTCTTCTTTTGATTACAAGTACAAAGCTTTGATACAAGTAAAAGAAAGTTGTTTGAAAGTTCCTTCCGTGCTTGAGCTTTCAAAACTTGTCTCTCATTGTTGTACCCCTGCCCCTCTATTTATAGAGTGAGGTTGGGGGCAGGGGTCTTGGATGTATATAGCTGCTGGTGGGCCTGTGTAACAACCCGCAAATTCGTAGCAGTTCATTATCGTCATTAAATGATAATATCAATAGCTGATTGTTATTGAGATTTTAATCGATTGAAATTCTTTCGTATATTCATCGTTGTTGTACGGGCTTTAAAATTTGTCTTGGCCCATTTCTTTTGTTGCCGTGATTATCAAACCAAACTCGGTCCCCCTTTGTAATCCATCCATTCGTTCGAAACCTAAAACAAAAACAAACGAAAGAAAAAATAAATGGCGGCTTTGTTCTTCGTTTCTTCGATCTGAAAATTAGGGCTTTGATGTTTTCTTGTCGTCTGATGCTTTGTCGAGCTCGATTGCCTTGAGATAGTTTCGTTCTCTTCTTCGCTTGCTCCTTGGGACTCTGTTACCAATTGAAGCTTCTGCTTCGATCTTTGATTTGAAAATTTGAGCTTGGCCTCGTCTTCGTTCCTCCACGAATTAGGGCATTCTCAATTAGCTTCGTCGATCGTCTTCCTCTTTGCTCTCTGAAGATTAGGGATTTGCGAATATTCGAAGGCGTCGTTCATTTGGTGCTTGCGACTCCTTCTCTCGAGTTCGTCTCCGCTTCGAACGAGGTGAGTGATTTATTGCTCACATCTAATTCAAGTTCTCTGTTTCGTGACTTGGGATTTAAGTGTTTTAGTAATCGATGATTTCCTACTTTTGCAATTTACGTGATTTTTGAACTATGAATTGGTACGAGTCCTTGAATTTATAGCTTCGGCTGTTTTATTTTGATTGAGTTTGATTTTGGAGCATTTTGTAGATGACTTGTTCATCACAGTGGTTTCCTTTTGACTTCGATCTCATTTTTCTCCGTGTTTGACTTGGTTTCACCGTTGGTGATTTCTGACTCGTTTAATATCGGGTCTTGGCATTTTCGTGACATTTGATTTGACTTTGTTATAATTGCACTTTGGTTTGCACTGTCATTGATCATCTTGATGCAATAACCAAGCTTCGGCTTTTCTTTCTGGTGACATTGGTTACTGTTCGATTCAGTTCCTGTTAGCTTCGACTTGATTAGTTTGACTCGATCATAACTGTTGCACATATGTTTATGCTTGTTGTAGATATTTGCTTTTGCCTTAAGCATTTCACTGTGGCTTAGGCACTTGATACTTCATATATATACATACATTCATGTATGCATATATGTGACTGTTCCATGGTTCTCTGTCTACTTGACAGTTTCGTATTACTTGTATGCTACCTTGCATTTATCTTGATGGCATTTGGTTTGCTTATATTGCTTCCCTGTCCACTGTCTTAAGTCCGGTACTTCATTTTGATTATATGATATTGTACTTGATTAAGTACACTTGAGCTTGTTCTTGATTGTGATACTTGGGCATTTGTCACTAGTGCATGTCCATATACTTTTTTTTTTCTATTGGGTTGCACTGTCCAGCCTCACGTAGTTGTTACCCGGTGATATGGTTACGGTACTAAGATTGTTACATATGTTCTGCCTATCTAGGTGTTCATGTGTTTGTGGTCTTCACATTGATTTCATGTTGCCTCCTATTTTGGTCTGGGCACGTGAGCTTCCAGGAAGTCTTCATTTCAGGCAGTCTTCACATTGCATTTGCACTCGAGTTCGACCTATAGCTATGCATTCATTGTTCTGGTCATTTTGCATCCGAACTTTTCATATGTTCCCCGATTTGTTGTACTTGAGTCAGTGATGCACTTTCACTGCATTGCCAGTTCCTTGGATAGTTTCATTTGCATGTTTAACTATGCTTTGAAGTGTAGCTTCTCTTGGGTCTTTTACTTGATATTGTTTTACACTTGAACCTGACCTTGATCTTAGAATTTGTTTGTTGATTTGGTCTTGAGTCTGTTGCCTTCACCTATGGACTTTGTTGACATTATAGCTTGGTCATTTGAGTCACTCATACCAGTCTCTTGTAACCTGTTTTTGCCATTTCATTGTAGTCTGCACTTGAATATGGTCTTGTACTTGTGAAGTTTCAAAATGGTGCACTTGTGACCAGTTGCCTGGGGTCTTTACTAGTGTACACTTCTGTTGCATATTCACTTACCCCCCTGGTGCATTCGTATCTGATTCATTACTTGTTGCCATTCACTTAATATCAGTTGCATTCCTTTGAATCATTTCATGTTTGAACCATCGTACTGGTGACATTGAGATGTCTGTAGTTTAGTCACGGTCTGCCCTTGTCTTTGTACATGTTTGCCACTGCAGTTTCATTGTGGTGGTGACTGTATATTCGGTGGTGGCGAGGCAGTGCACGCGTGCGTGCACTGCAGCCACCCAGAATTGACAGATTTTAATCGATATTTCTTTTATCCTTAATTCATCGATCTGTTGCGTAATTCGTAGGCTGTATTGGCGAGGCAGTACACGTTAGCGTGTACTGCAGCCAATTAGCATTGATATTTTTAAATTGACATTTCAATTGCTTAAACTGCTTTGGATTTCTGTTTTGTGGATTAACACTGTTTAGTGTTATTTCTGCCGTTATCCAATTCTCGTATCGAGAGTTGGATATACGAGATTTCTGTGACTGTCATATATATTGAGATTGATTATTATTGCTTCTATGCTCTAATAACTGATTTTGAATTAGACTGATCCGAGTATTATTTTCTTTTGAATGTAATACTCGGGTCAGACCGAGTATTTACAGGTTGTAGATTTTTAGCTTTGGGTTGCTGCTAAAGCCATGAAGACTTTTTATATCATTTGAAGTGGTCTTCGTCTTGTTGTAGTAGCCAGTGTGTCTGTTTTAAGATGATAATGTATTCATGTATATTAGCCGATAATGTACTTGTATATATAACTTCTTGAGTCGACAATTGTAGTTGTATCATTTGTATTGTGTCAAATGTATTGTAACTGATATCAGTTATTGTATATATGAGACTTTTCGTTCCATCTTTATTCCGCATTTATGTTATCTGTGTTATTTTTATATCTATTGTCCTAAACTATTATAGCCACTGTGTAGTAGCTTTGAGTTTGTATCGGAATGTCGGGTTTCCTCTAAAAATGAAATGCAATGTTTTATTATCTGACATATCGGTGCTCGCACAAGGCAATTACATAGATGGTCGCTCCTCAACAGCCTTATTCTTCGCGCTAGTTGACAGCACTACTCCGTAGTGTTCTTGTCTAGCGTGGGTATAGAGGTGGGGCGTCACAGCTTGGTATCAGAGCCTGGGGTTTAGGACAATAATAAAACATAACTTAGATGAAACATGCGTTACAACTATTTGTCGATGTTTTATCTCTCATCTTTACATATGACTATTTTTGACTGTTAGGTATGAATTCCTAACGCTTATTCTTGTGTTTTCGGCTTTGAATTGATTTAGCCGATGTTGATTTTGTTTTAATTTGGCAAATTAAAGCCATTTTTACTTTTGGACTTTGTTCCACTTTTGTTCTATGCTATGAGTGTCATTATGTACTTGTTACACTGTGATGAAAAATAGCTGGACCTGTTGCAAATTGAGTGATTTTGATTTCCCATTCACATCTAGTTTGAATCTCAGCGATTTTGAACTTGATATTTTGTGTTTTCCTCATCTGGATTTCCCTTCGACTTCGGTCACTTTGTTTTTGAGAAATTGCTAATTTCTTGATTCTCAAGACTCTGATTTTGTTTGCCGTTGGTTTCTTTGATAATGATGATTGATTCATTTTATACTCGACTGCGGCTATTAATTGTTGACTTCGACGTTGACTTGATTCTTACTTTTGTTGAAGTCATTTATGCATTTCTGCTCGATTTGCTTTGTTTTTCCAGTTGATAATCGATTCTTCTTTTCTAATTAGTTGTTATCACCTTTGTCGATTTTGATAACTTCTATTTCTGGAATTTTTGGGTATTCCTACTTTGATGAATTTGGAATCGAATTCTTTGGATTTTATTCACGTCTTCGAATGTGAAATTTTAGTGAACTGACTTGGTTTCCTAATTTAATCGATTCTTGATCATTTCCCCGATTTGTTGCTATCATTTATTAGCAACTTTGATGACATTTTCTTCGGGATTTTTGTGAACATACTTTCTGATGGATTCAGTATCGATTTCTCTGGATTCCATTCACATCTTCGTATGTGAATTCTTGTGATTGATTGTTTCTACAATCATTTTTGTGATTTGTCACTTTAAAAATATAAAGGTTTTCTATACTAGTAGTAAATATTAAAATCCCTTTTTCCAAACGATTTCAAAACTATTTTACTACAAAGTTCTTTTTCTTGAACCGTTTTCCAATCTATTAGTATATACAAGCCTTTATTTCACTCGTATGAGAAATTGAATTAAACGGCCTAGTAAAACAAGTGGTATGAAACGCTTGCGTTTACTTCGTCGGTTAACTCCTGGACTTGTTCGATTGAACCTTTTGTGACAATTTTCTAGTGAAGATTTACAGTTTGTTCGTAAATATTTAAGTTAAGCAAGTGGTTATGGGACATGAAGCTAAACTTTTATATTTACTAGCTTAGTGTAATTGACACTTCTCGTTGATCATGACGATCATTTTATAATTTAGACTAGCAATTGTGCGATGTCTCTTTGTTTGCAAGGTAAGACTAGACCGCAATAGTGTGATTCCGACTCACACACATCTCTTTGTCCGCAAGGTTAGTCTAGGCCGCAGTAGTGTGATTCCGACTCACACATATCTTTATGTTTGCGAGGTTAGGCTAGACACCACTTGTGTGATTCCATTCACACATACCTTTTTGCTTTTTGGTTAGTCTGGACCTTAATTTGTGTGATTCCACTCACACATATCTTTTTGTTTGCGAGGTTAGACTAGACACCACTTGTGTGATTCCATTCACACATACCTTTTTGCTTTTTGGTTAGTCTGGACCTTAATTTGTGTGATTCCACTCACCCATGTCTTTTTCTCTGCGAGGTTAGCCTAGACCTCAATCTGTGTGATTCCGACTCACACGCGTGGGATAGCGACCCACGGTCTTCGGACCATTCCCGTGCGAAACTTTAATGGATGGCTTCCATGAGATAGCTTCTCGTCTTGTGATACCGGTATTTTGGAGTTTTCATGCTCCCATTTTGTGATAGGCATTTCCCTTTTCCTTTTTATGGTTTAGACTAGCAAATGTGCGATGTCTCTTTCTCTGCGAGGTTAGCCTAGACCTCAATCTGTGTGATTCCGACTCACACGCGTGGGATAGCGACCCACGGTCTTCGGACCATTCCTGTGCGAAACTTTAATGGTTAGCCACCATGAGATAGCTTCTCGTCTTGTGAAACCGGTGTTTTGGAGTTTTCATACTCCCGTTTTCTGATAGGCTTTTCTCCCCCCCTTATTCATGTGTTTTCTGGATTTCTTGTGATGATTTCTAGAATTTGTGCTTCACCAATTTTCGTGATTTCTATTGACAAGTTTTGTCAATTTTTGTGTATTGGTGAATTCATGTGTTATTAACTTGTTATGAATACAAGTTTAGGGTATGATATCCCTTTCTATCTTTGAGAAGATTCTTGTGACATTTTTGATGGATGAAAATTCATTTGGCATTATATTTTGATGCCAGTTATTTTAATGAGACTTTGACGTGTTAACTTCGGTAACCGTCAATTTTGAAATGGATTTACAAGCGGTTCTCCCGCAACACTGATATTGCTAATTTAATCACGCGTTTTCAAAATTCTTTATTTTTAGAAGTTGTTTCAAAAATATAAATTAAAATTGTTTTCAAAATTTTTACAGTTTACAATTTTCAAAAGAACGAGGAAGCGATTTAAACGTTTCAGCAAAATCGAGGACTATGACCCCTTTCTTTTACTGATTCGCTTAATTCCGGACTTGTCCGTTTGAGAATGTGAAATGTTATTTTTAAAACACACAATTCTGCACTTTCAAGAAAACGATAAAGAGATTTAAACGATTTAGCAAAAGTAAGGAGTATGGAACCATACTTTACTACTTCGGTTAATTCCGGACTCGTTAATTGAATATTTATGACTTCTGATTATCGTTTTTGATAATCAGATGTTTGTGAAATTTGATTATCGTTTGAGATAATTAAATATTTTTCGATTTGATAATCGAATCTTTGTGATTTCTGATTATCGTTTTTGATAATCAGATACTTGTGAAATTTAATTATCGCCTGAGATAATTAAATATTTTTCGATTTGATTAATCGAATGTTTGTGCTTCTAATTATCGTTTTTGATAATCAGATATTTGTGAAATTTAATTATCGCCTGAGATAATTAAATATTTTTCGATTTGATTAATCGAATGTTTGTGCTTCTAATTATCGTTTTTGATAATCAGATATTTGTGAAATTTAATTATCGTTTGAGATAATTAAATATTTTTCGATTTGATAATCGAATCTTTGTGATTTCTGATTATCGTTTTTGATAATCAGATATTTGTGAAATTTGATTATCGTTTGAGATAATTAAATATTTTTCGATTTGATAATCGAATCTTTGTGATTTCTGATTATCGTTTTTGATAATCAGATATTTGTGAAATTGATTATCGTTTGAGATAATTAAATATTTTTCGATTTGATAATCGAATAATTGTGTTTCTGATTATCGTTTTTGATAATCAGATATTTGTGAAAATTCGATTATCGTTTTAGATGATTGAATATTTGCGATTTTGAGATTCGTGTTTCGTCTTTTTCTCTGACGATTCAGGTGAGTAATTTGATTTACTCACATTCAATTCGTGCAGTACGTGATTTCTGCTCTGATTCCTTTTCTTTCAATTGCTAGAACTCGATTGATTCTTGCTTCTAATAGTCGTCTGATTTTGATTCCTTGATCCCCACGATTGTTGATTCTTTTGACTTGAAGCAGTCGAACCTTTTGATTTCATATCTAATACTTTCCCTGCTGGCATTTGCTTTGCTCATGCATTCGACATTGTTATGCTCTTATGGTTGTTACCTTTTATCCATTTATTCCCTATGATTGCGTGGACGCAATTTCTTTAAGGAGGGGAGTCTGTAACAACCCGCAAATTCGTAGCAGTTCATTATCGTCATTAAATGATAATATCAATAGCTGATTGTTATTGAGATTTTAATCGATTGAAATTCTTTTGTATATTCATCGTTGTTGTACGGGCTTTAAAATTTGTCTTGGCCCATTTCTTTTGTTGCCGTGATTATCAAACCAAACTCGGTCCCCCTTTGTAATCCATCCATTCGTTCGAAACCTAAAACAAAAACAAACGAAAGAAAAAATAAATGGCGGCTTTGTTCTTCGTTTCTTCGATCTGAAAATTAGGGCTTTGATGTTTTCTTGTCGTCTGATGCTTTGTCGAGCTCGATTGCCTTGAGATAGTTTCGTTCTCTTCTTCGCTTGCTCCTTGGGACTCTGTTACCAATTGAAGCTTCTGCTTCGATCTTTGATTTGAAAATTTGAGCTTGGCCTCGTCTTCGTTCCTCCACGAATTAGGGCATTCTCAATTAGCTTCGTCGATCGTCTTCCTCTTTGCTCTCTGAAGATTAGGGATTTGCGAATATTCGAAGGCGTCGTTCATTTGGTGCTTGCGACTCCTTCTCTCGAGTTCGTCTCCGCTTCGAACGAGGTGAGTGATTTATTGCTCACATCTAATTCAAGTTCTCTGTTTCGTGACTTGGGATTTAAGTGTTTTAGTAATCGATGATTTCCTACTTTTGCAATTTACGTGATTTTTGAACTATGAATTGGTACGAGTCCTTGAATTTATAGCTTCGGCTGTTTTATTTTGATTGAGTTTGATTTTGGAGCATTTTGTAGATGACTTGTTCATCACAGTGGTTTCCTTTTGACTTCGATCTCATTTTTCTCCGTGTTTGACTTGGTTTCACCGTTGGTGATTTCTGACTCGTTTAATATCGGGTCTTGGCATTTTCGTGACATTTGATTTGACTTTGTTATAATTGCACTTTGGTTTGCACTGTCATTGATCATCTTGATGCAATAACCAAGCTTCGGCTTTTCTTTCTGGTGACATTGGTTACTGTTCGATTCAGTTCCTGTTAGCTTCGACTTGATTAGTTTGACTCGATCATAACTGTTGCACATATGTTTATGCTTGTTGTAGATATTTGCTTTTGCCTTAAGCATTTCACTGTGGCTTAGGCACTTGATACTTCATATATATACATACATTCATGTATGCATATATGTGACTGTTCCATGGTTCTCTGTCTACTTGACAGTTTCGTATTACTTGTATGCTACCTTGCATTTATCTTGATGGCATTTGGTTTGCTTATATTGCTTCCCTGTCCACTGTCTTAAGTCCGGTACTTCATTTTGATTATATGATATTGTACTTGATTAAGTACACTTGAGCTTGTTCTTGATTGTGATACTTGGGCATTTGTCACTAGTGCATGTCCATATACTTTTTTTTTTCTATTGGGTTGCACTGTCCAGCCTCACGTAGTTGTTACCCGGTGATATGGTTACGGTACTAAGATTGTTACATATGTTCTGCCTATCTAGGTGTTCATGTGTTTGTGGTCTTCACATTGATTTCATGTTGCCTCCTATTTTGGTTTGGGCACGTGAGCTTCCAGGAAGTCTTCATTTCAGGCAGTCTTCACATTGCATTTGCACTCGAGTTCGACCTATAGCTATGCATTCATTGTTCTGGTCATTTTGCATCCGAACTTTTCATATGTTCCCCGATTTGTTGTACTTGAGTCAGTGATGCACTTTCACTGCATTGCCAGTTCCTTGGATAGTTTCATTTGCATGTTTAACTATGCTTTGAAGTGTAGCTTCTCTTGGGTCTTTTACTTGATATTGTTTTACACTTGAACCTGACCTTGATCTTAGAATTTGTTTGTTGATTTGGTCTTGAGTCTGTTGCCTTCACCTATGGACTTTGTTGACATTATAGCTTGGTCATTTGAGTCACTCATACCAGTCTCTTGTAACCTGTTTTTGCCATTTCATTGTAGTCTGCACTTGAATATGGTCTTGTACTTGTGAAGTTTCAAAATGGTGCACTTGTGACCAGTTGCCTGGGGTCTTTACTAGTGTACACTTCTGTTGCATATTCACTTACCCCCCTGGTGCATTCGTATCTGATTCATTACTTGTTGCCATTCACTTAATATCAGTTGCATTCCTTTGAATCATTTCATGTTTGAACCATCGTACTGGTGACATTGAGATGTCTGTAGTTTAGTCACGGTCTGCCCTTGTCTTTGTACATGTTTGCCACTGCAGTTTCATTGTGGTGGTGACTGTATATTCGGTGGTGGCGAGGCAGTGCACGCGTGCGTGCACTGCAGCCACCCAGAATTGACAGATTTTAATCGATATTTCTTTTATCCTTAATTCATCGATCTGTTGCGTAATTCGTAGGCTGTATTGGCGAGGCAGTACACGTTAGCGTGTACTGCAGCCAATTAGCATTGATATTTTTAAATTGACATTTCAATTGCTTAAACTGCTTTGGATTTCTGTTTTGTGGATTAACACTGTTTAGTGTTATTTCTGCCGTTATCCAATTCTCGTATCGAGAGTTGGATATACGAGATTTCTGTGACTGTCATATATATTGAGATTGATTATTATTGCTTCTATGCTCTAATAACTGATTTTGAATTAGACTGATCCGAGTATTATTTTCTTTTGAATGTAATACTCGGGTCAGACCGAGTATTTACAGGTTGTAGATTTTTAGCTTTGGGTTGCTGCTAAAGCCATGAAGACTTTTTATATCATTTGAAGTGGTCTTCGTCTTGTTGTAGTAGCCAGTGTGTCTGTTTTAAGATGATAATGTATTCATGTATATTAGCCGATAATGTACTTGTATATATAACTTCTTGAGTCGACAATTGTAGTTGTATCATTTGTATTGTGTCAAATGTATTGTAACTGATATCAGTTATTGTATATATGAGACTTTTCGTTCCATCTTTATTCCGCATTTATGTTATCTGTGTTATTTTTATATCTATTGTCCTAAACTATTATAGCCACTGTGTAGTAGCTTTGAGTTTGTATCGGAATGTCGGGTTTCCTCTAAAAATGAAATGCAATGTTTTATTATCTGACATATCGGTGCTCGCACAAGGCAACTACATAGATGGTCGCTCCTCAACAGCCTTATTCTTCGCGCTAGTTGACAGCACTACTCCGTAGTGTTCTTGTCTAGCGTGGGTATAGAGGTGGGGCGTCACAGCCTGGGCTGATGTATCTGGCCTGGCACATCTGGTTCGGCATGATCTTGGTTCGGGACGCCTCGGTCCGGTGGCAGCTGGTTCGGTGAGATGTGGAGCTGGGTTGGTTCGGAGGTAGGTGGTCCTTTGATTGGTTCGGTAGTGGATGGGGAATGCTAAATCGGTAGCTCGGCATTGTTTGGAGATGTTGGTTCGGTGGGTCGATGGATCGGTAGGCATGTAGAGGGTTGGTCCGGTCTCGGCTGGTTCGGTGGTTGCAGGTGAGGTCCCGGTCCGGTAGGAGATGGAAAATGTGTTGGATCGGCGGTGAGACCGGACCGGTGTTTGAAGGGTTCTGGCAATGGTCTTGCCTCTTGGTTCGGCAAGTAGCGAGGTTGGTTGGAGTCGGTTCGACATCGGGGAGGAGAGGTTTGGCTCCTTCTTTTCTTTTGGTTCGATGGGGTTGGAAACACACCCAACATTTGCCCCCCAAAGTGGGGCATATGCCGGCATATGTCGCGCTTTGTTTTTTTCTTGGATTGGGTATAGCTTTATTCGATTCCGAGTGCCGAACCATCTGGTTCGGTTGTTCTGGGTATGTTTATAAATAGGGGCTACACTCCTTCGTTATTCCTTACCGAATCAAAAGAGAGCCGAATCAAACCCTTGCCGAATCAAACCCCTGCCGAATCCATCTCGTGCCGAGTCAGGTATATATCCTTTTGCCGAATGAACACGAAAATGCCGAATGCTTCCTTGTATTGTATCGCCGAATGAGCTAGTGCCGAACGAAACTCGGAAGTTTGACCAACCGAACGGAACTTGAAGATTTAAACACTGAATGGCACTTGATAACTATGTGTTTATATTCCCATACTCCTTGTGCTAATATCATGCTTTTCTTATGTCGTAGATAAATGTCTCAAAGAGTAGAAACTCGATCAAAGAAGAAGGAGTCTGAGGGCGAAGGAGGTTCTTCTGCCGTGCCCCCAGCTCAGCCTGGAACGGAACGTCACGGATCTTCCCCGAGATCTTTAGTGGACGGGTACGGCCCTCAGGAGCTTCTGAACTCCCCGCCCGATTGCTTTCCTAGCTCCCTCAAGGAGGAGCAGCTCGATGTCATTTCCCGATCCTTTGGAATCGATAGGGCGCGCTTGCTATTGCCTGGGAGAGACGTTATGCCGTATGATCCTCCTGAAGGGTACTTCGGCTACAGCAGATACCACTACATGTGTGGTGCCATTCCTCCTCTTAACGCTTGGATAGCCAGCTTCCTCACATATATTAAGGTGGCCCCATTCCAGCTTCAACCCAACTCCTATGCTATATTGGTGAGCCTCTTCGTCATTTTCCAGAGGAAGTATGGTCGTGCTCCTTCCAACCGGGAGATCCGGTATCTATATAATCTGAGGGGCTATAAGAAGGGGTCTCCATACATTAGCTTGGAGTCAGCTGTGACCTTCAAGCCGGTCTTGGATTTGTATTCTAAATTTAGCATGTTCAAGAAGGAGTGGTTCTTTGTCAGGGACGACTCCGTTTCAATTCGGCGCTTTACTTCTGGATGTAAGTTGATGCTTTTACTTATAATTTCCATTCCGATTGCGATGCTTCTCATACGTTTTTATTTTTTGCTAGCGACAGGTGGCTTTGCGGTTGTGGAGACTGACCGCCTGGTTCAGACGGCGGCTGAGATAGAAGCTATTCTCGGGAAGTATAGATCATCTGCCTTCCTGATCAGAAATGCGACCCTCCTGGAGTATAACTTAATCCTTCCACAGCAGTCAGTAGTCAAGCTGAGGGAAACGGCGGAGGAGAGGGTGGCTGCTCAGACTAAGGGAGGCGTCACGGTAGAGAGTAGCAAGAGGAAACCTTTCGCAAAACCTCCAGCCGTCGGAGGTATGAAACTCAAGAAATCGGACGGTCCCTCCCCCAGCAATTGTCCACTTACCCAGGAGGAGGAAGACATAGAGGAGGAAAGAGGTGAGGGTGGAGATGGTCGGGAAGGTGATAAAGGTGGCGATGGCATCGGGGCCTTGCTTCCTGGGCAAGCGGGCGAGATTCAGGAGTGGACGGACGATGCGTTCCACCAGGCTTTCGAGGGGCTGGACGAAGATCCGGCTTTGGTAAGGAAAACTGGGAAAGCGGACAAGGCCGGGACCGGTGCAAGTGAGTCTTCTCAGACCATTCCAGCCAAGGTGGCTCCGACGACTCAAGGTGAACTCTTGACTCCTGCATGCTTCATTAATGATAGGGACTTAGGAATATTTTATGATCCGCTCCCGTCCTGGAATGAAATCCAGGACTCATTGCAGTATCCTACTTCTCCCCAGGGTTTGTATAACAGACGTGTTTTCTTTCTTCTTTTAATCTGCCGCGTTTCTCAAATTATATAGTGATGTAAGTTTGTGACACTTGTTCTTCATGTCAGGAGCAGGTAAAACATCCAAGGCCTCGGATCTTCGGCACAGGCTTGAGCAATACAAGCTTTCAAAAACTTCCGCTAAGCCGAAGCCTTCGACCCACCGCTCCGGGGATGTAGTCGGCTACCGTCCTCTTCTCGGGGTCATTGAAGAGGGTATTCAACGGAGAAAGAGGAGTCATTCTTCATCCGAACCTTCACTTGGTCCTCATCTCCCGGCTCAGCCTCTTCATGATATCACAGGGGAGGATAGCGAGTTTGCACTCTCTCCACGCCCACCCGGAAACCCTACCGTTATTCACATCGACCGTCCTGACTTGGCTCGTAATCCATTTGCGGGTCATCCTGACCTGGATCCAAGTTCCCATGATATTACCTTTGACGAGGTCACTGGTGAGCACCTTCTTCCACGCAACCCCATGGTACGGGTACTTGATGAAGCTAAGTCCTTAGATCTCGATTTACTCACTACTCGTATAATTACTATGGGAGACGAGGCCAAGGCTAATATTGATCGGGTGGCGGAGGAGACTAAGAAGCTGATGGGGCATCATGCCCGGTTGGTTAAGGCCGGAGAGGAGATTGGGAGTGCCAATATCCGACTGCGATTGGTGGTTTCGGATCAGGCCAAACAGCTTGCGGATCAGGCTATTCAGATTTCTCAGCATATGGCTGCTTCTGGACGACTAAAGAAAACCATGGAAGAGGCTAGCTGGGCCGAACTGCGGAAAATGGAAGCTACTTGCAAAGAACGGATTGACATGGCTATTGCTACGGTGGACGAGGTTCGGAAAGCGGATCTTGAGCAGGTGGAGGAGCTGTCCAGGAAAATTGAGGCTGCAGAGCTTGCTCAAGCCAAGTTGAGGGAGGATATGGAGGCAATGCGGGGATCCCTTCTGGTTGACTGCTCGAGATACCGATCGGAGAGAGATGCTGCCGTTGAAAGGCTGTCGGCTTCCGAGGCCCGGATGAGGGAGTTTGAGGAGAATGAGGGGATGATGGATGAAATGCTTCTGGACATGTACTTCCAAAATTGGAAGTAGGGCAACCTATCCTGGATGGATGATTATCCCAAGGTCATGGCTAAGATCTATCTCCGGGCTTTGGAGGAAGCTAAGGCCGATGCGGATAAAGATGGTGGCGTGGTCTTTAGCATGGATGCGGTCACTGCCCAGTTTACCAAGGAGGAGAAGGTGGCGGTGAAGGAAGGTATGTGGTCGCTTGCTGCTGAGGAGGTAGGCGTGCAGGTAGAGGATGACGATCAGGATAGTCATGAAGCAGGCGCTGGTAAGTCTCCCTTTTTTAGTTTCTCCATCAATTTGGTTGCTTTATTGCTAACGAATCCTTTCTCTGACTGGACAGGGGGTCAACAGGACAAGGATAAAGCTCCACTGCAGCCGGCCCCTTGATTATATCTGGAAAAACTCTTTTTGTGGATTTGACAGGGTTGTATATGTTAGTCGAAAAATAGTAAAGTAGCCTTTAGGTTATAATATTTTGCCACTTGTAATAAATAGTCTTATTTTTGACTTGTAATTCTTTAACTTGAGCTGATTTTCTTGAATGTTTGTTGCTTTTTCGACATGTCGTATGAGAAATATAGCTATGCATATTCTTGTAATTGAATTGTGTTTGATGTCAGGTTCTGGTTTTAAAACATAATTTCATGACTTGTAATATTAGTGTGTGGTGTGAACAAATTATAGTCATGCATATGTACGTAAAGGAAGAAAATACCGCATTTCATGTTCTGTTTGTAGATGGCAGTTTCGAATATCTTGTATGACCGAGCATGGAAAGTAGTTGAATGCCCTGCCATCCGATTGTGAATCTCCGCATCCATTGGCGAGTGTCTCCTACTCTGTATCCTGTACTTTATGGAGTGTTATAGAGGATAGGAGGAAAGCTTTTTAAGTAAAATTGAAATATGTGAAATAGTAAAACTTCCAATCACGGAAGGCCTTCGATGTGCTTAAGTTCGTGGCAAACGGGTTTTGTAGTCACTTTCCCTAGCTGTGGGTCTTGGAGACATTTGTCACCCATCTTACGCCTCCGCGGGGAGTTAATTCTTTTTTACCACAGCCGCACTTAAGACACATCGGAGCCGAGATCGCGCACAGTAACTACCCGGGCCATTATGGCCCGTAATCGTGGGTATTATTCGATTTACTGTGGCCGGCTAGCGTGGGTGCCGATCGTCAACTGTGAACTGCCCCTGGCTGGCCACACCTTATGTTGGGGCTTATAGTCGGTTCACAGTTGCCGGCGAGCCTAACGCCGTAATGAGCTGCCTCGGCTATAGTTGGCCTTCTCGGTGGCTTATAATCGGCTCATTATAGTTGGCTTTAAGGGCCGTCGCGAGCAATGAGTTAACCCGCAGCAGAGGGATGCTGGAGCAAAAGTGTCTCATTGGCGAGGGCATAGATTCGCATAGTACCTGTTAGGTCTTGTTCAGGTGAAGTTGCGTTGTGTAGTGCTTTGAGTGAAAATGCTATACGCTCAGGATTTTGTTCAACAGAAAAGGATAAAGTTAACAAGCAGCCAAGATACAAAGGAAAAAGTTAAAAAAGAGACAAGGTTTTTTTAGAGTGGTTCGGCACGAAAAGGCCTACGTCCACTGATTCTCTTTGTTAATTCACTTCATATGGGCAATACAAGTTAAGAAAAGTATCGACGAAGGTGTTGGATGTTCCATGCCCTCTGGAACACCTCTCCGTCCACTGTTGACAAAATATAGGCTCCGTTGTGGAGATCTTTATGAATCACATATGGTCCATCCCAGATTGGGTCTAGTGCTCCGGGGCGAGGGAAGATTCGCTTGAGGACAAGATCCCCTTCTTGTAAGGTACGATGCTTGACTTTGGAGTTGTATTGTGCTGCCACTTTTTGCTTGTGGGCTGCTGTTTTGAGGACTGCATCGTTTCTTCTTTCCTCGATTAGATCCAAAGACATGTGAAGGAGTTCTTCGTTCTCTTCTGGGTTTTAGTGGATCCTACGGTGGGAAGGCACAATGGTTTCAACTGGGAGCATAGCCTCCGATCCGTATGCCAAAGAGAAAGGAGTGTGCCCCGTCGATGTTCTGAAAGATGTGCGATAGGCCCATAGTGCCGTAGGAAGTTCATCCACCCAAGCGCCCTTTGACTTTTCGAGCTTCTTTTTTATTAGAGTTTTCAGAATTTTGTTGACGGCTTCAACTTGTCCGTTTGCTTGGGGATATGCTACGGATGAGAAGCTTTTGTGAATTCCGTGCTCTTGGCACCAGTTGGCGAATTCCTCGCTGTCGAACTGAAGCCCATTGTCTGATATGATTTTGAATGGGACTCCGTACCTGCACAGAACATTTTTGATCAAGAAATTAATAACTTTTGCAGAAGATACTTTATTCAGAGGTTCTGCTTCCACCCATTTGGTGAAATAGTCGACTGCTACTATAGCATATTTGGCGCCGCCTCGACCCATTGGCAGTTCGCCGATCAAGTCAATTCCCCACACTGCAAAGGGCCAAGGGCTGGTCATTTGAGTAATCTCAGTTGTTGGTAGCCGCGGAATCTTAGCAAATTTCTGGCATCTGTCACACTTCTTGACGAAATCTAAAGCATCCTTGCTTAAGGTGGGCCAGAAATATCCGTATCGTAGTATCTTTTTTGCTAATGTTTGCCCTCCGGTGTGATCTCCGCAGCTCCCCTGATGGATGTTGGATAAGATCTCCTTGGCTTCTCTCCCAGCGACACATCTTAATAACGGGTTAGAGAATCCGCGCCGATAGAGGATGTCTTCTTGTATTGTGTAGCGGGATGCTTTCCTCAAGATTTTCTTGACTTCATTACGCCCGTTGGGTAGTGTGCCATTTTGTAGGTAGTCCCGGATGGGAGTCATCCAAGTTGCTTCTTCGGTTGCAGCTATCAGATTCACCTGCTCAAAACTTGGGACCGTTTGCTTCGAGATGGTTACTGCCCCGAAGATGGCGATGTCTCTCATACTTGCTTGCTTTGCCAATTCGTCGGCCTCTTGGTTCTGTTCCCGAGGGATATGTTTGACTAAGTAGTGGTCCAATCGGCTGAGAAGCAACCTGGTCTTCTTTAGATATGCTATGAGTCATTCCTCTCGAGCTTGGAATTCTCCTAGTATTTGATTAACAATAAGCTGAGAATCGCTATGAAGACACATGGAATTGGCTCCGATCTCGATGGCAATTTCTAGTCCGGCTATCACTGCTTCATATTCTACATCGTTGTTGGTGGCAGCGAACTCCAGCCTTATAGCATAGTGCAGTTTATTTCCCCTGGGAGTGATTATTACAACACCTGCCCCCGAGCCCTGTTCGTTCGACGCGCCATCCACAAAGAGATTCCATTTGATGTCTCCTGTTATTTCCAATTGCTCCTTATCTACGTTGGTAGTGAATTCTGCAATGAAGTCAGCCATGGCCTGTCCCTTGATGGCGGCGCGAGGGTGATAGGTGATATCATACTGACTTAGTTCAATGCACCATTTAAGTAGTCGCCCAGAAGTGTCGGGGCGATGGAGTACCTGCCTCAGTTGTTGATCGGTCAGAACTTTGATGGAATGGGACTGGAAGTAGTGACGTAGTTTCCGTGATGTGATAAGTAAACAGTATGCTAGCTTTTCAAGTTTAGGATATCTGACTTCTGCCCCAGTAGACCTTTTGCTGACGAAGTAAACTGGCTGCTGCGTGCGGTTGTCTTCCCTTACCAAGGCAGCGCTTAGGGCGTGAGATGACACAGCAAGGTATAGGTATAATTCTTCGCCTTCACTTGGAGTCGAGAGTACCGGTGGTTTCTGGAGGTGTTCGATTAGGTTAAGGAAAGCGGTTAAGCATTCGTCAGTCCATTCGAACTTTCCTTTGTCTTTCTTTAGAGCTTCGAAAAAGGGGACGCACTTGTCCGTTGCCTTGGAGATGAATCGGCTCAGGGCGGCCACTTTTCCATTTAGGCTTTGCATTTCCTTTCGGGTGGACGGTATCTTGATATCCCTTAGCGCTCGGACTTGTTCAGGGTTTGCTTCTATCCCCCGGGCATGAACGATGAATCCTAAGAACTTTCCTGATGACACTCCGAAGGAGCACTTTAGTGGATTCAACTTCATTCCATACTGTCGAAGTACCTGGAACATCTCACTTAGGTGGCTTACGTGATCTTTGGCTTTTCGTGATTTCACTAACATGTCATCCACATATACTTCCATAGTTCGTCCTATTAGCCCCGCAAACATCTTGTTGACGAGGCGCTGGTAGGTGGCTCCTGCATTTTTAAGTCCGAAAGGCATTACCTTATAGCAGTACAAGCCCCGGTCGGTGATGAAACTAGTGTGGTCTTGGTCGGGAGCATGCATAGGAATTTGGTTATATCCTGAGTATGCATCCATAAAGGATAGGAGTTCGTGCCCGGCTGTGCTGTCTACAAGTTGGTCGATTCTCGGAAGTGGGGAGCAATCCTTTGGGTAGGCGTCGTTTAGGTTGGAAAAGTCAATGCAGGTTCGCCACTTCCCATTAGCCTTTTTTACCAGCACCGGGTTTGCGATCCATTCCGGGTAGATAGCTTCTCGTATGAAGTCATTGGCGAGTAGATTCTTTACTTCTTCATCGAGGGCTGCTGATCGCTCTGCCCCCATACTTCTCTTTCTTTGCTTTACAGGCGCCTTGGTAGGATCAATGTTTAATACGTGGCATGCTATGTCGGGGGAGATTCCGGTCATGTCAGCGTGTGACCAAGCAAATACATCCAAGTTGTGGCGGAGAAAATCGATGAGTTGTTCCTTCAACTCGGTTTTCAGTTGGGACCCAATTTTCAACAGTCTACTTGAGTCGTGTTTGTCTACAGATATAAATTCCATAGCCTCTGCAGGCTCGGCGGTGGCCTCCTCCTCTTTGTCCCTAGGGTCTAATTCATTGAAAGGGTCGCTGGTATATCGAAGAGGAGGGGCTTTCTTTAGTTGCTATGCTTCCAGACTTTTTGTGCAGAGGGCAATCTCTACACCCTTCCCTTTATCCTTCCTGTGGTTGTTGCGAAGTTCAGTCACATAGCAGTCTCGAGCAACGTCCTGGTCTCCTTCCACTTCTCCTACTCCATTGTTCGTCGGAAATTTCATCTTTAGGCACCATGGGGCTAGGACAATTTGGAAGTCAGACAAGGCTGGTCTTCCTAAGAAGGCGTTGTAGGCCGAATGGTTTTCTATTAGCACAAATGTCTGTTTCCGTACAACGGAGCGGGGATGGCTTCCAATCTCCACAAAGAGGTCCAGTTGCCCGAGAGGCATCTTCGCATCTCCAGTGAAACCGTGTAGTGGTTTATCGCAGGGAGATACATCCTTCATTGATAGCTTCATTTTGTCGAATGTGTGTTTGAACAGGATGTTTACTGAGCTTCCAGTATCTACCAGGATTCGGTAAACTTCGGCGGGACCGAGTCGGGCAGAGATAACCATGGGATCTATGTAAGGGTACTGCCTTCCTTCTAGGTCACGCTTACCGAATGTGATGTCATCACTTTCTTTCCGCTTTGGGTGGCGTTCTTCTATAACCGAATTACATAGCCTTTATTGTCTCTAAGCGACTTTCCATATCTTTCCATCTCTTTCCAGCTTCTGTCTGTGATGTGCGGCCCTCCTGAGATGGTATGGACCACTATCTTCTCTTGACTAGCGCTGCTAGTGTTGCGGTTTCCCCTGTCGGCCCCCAGTGAGGGTAGCCTTGGGTTTTCATTGGCAGGAGCTGGGGTCCTGTCCTGGCTTTTTACATAACGTTCCAGTTTCTTCCTTCTGATGTGTTCCTCAATCAGATCTCGGAGATGATGGCATTCGTTGGTATCATGCCCGTGAGATTCGTGAAAGCGGCAGAACTTTCCAGACTTCTGCGCGTTATCTGATTCCTTCTTGTATGGTGGGCGTTTGTATCTAACTTCGCCTTGGGTGGCAAGGAAGATATTTTCAACGGTCTCGTTCAAAGGGGTGTAGGTGTCGAATCTCGGTCCTGGTCGATATAGGCGCTTTTCTCCCTTCTTGCCCCCAGCATTGTCTCTGGAATCATTTCTTCGAACGTCCCTTGCCACAGCAGGGGCGTTGCCATGGGTCGTCTTATTTTGCTGTCCTGACTGCCCCTCAACGGCAGCATCCTCAAACCTCATGTATTTCCCGGCTTCATGGAAGAAATCGGGCAAAGTAGCTGGTTTTTCTTTTGTCAACCTTCTAGCGAATTTGGTATCCGGATGCACACCACTGCAGAGGGCCATTAGGATAAGCTTCTCATCGGCATCTTGGACTGCGGCTGCTGCGGCGTTGAATCTGGTTAGGTATTGCTGCAGCTTCTCTCCAGGTTTCTGTTTGACGCTGGATAAGGAATAAGCGTCCTTAGGTTGCTCCACATGAATGCGGAACTGACTGATAAATTTTTCTTTCAACATCTCCCACGAGCTGATGGATCCCTGGGGTAGATGACAGAACCAGGAGGTAGCAAGATCTGCTAAGAAGAGCGGAAAGCATTTGCACAGTACTCCCTCTATCGCCCCACTCATGAGCATATGCTGCGTGTACCTCTGTAAGTGTACAACGGGATCGGAGGTTCCTTTGTAGGGTTCCATTGTTGGCATCTTCCATTCTCGGGGGGTGATAGCAACTTCGATACTGCGGGCGAAAGGGCTGGTTACCCTAGCGCCTATCCCTCGATCTCTTTGCTCCCGTTGGACACACTCTCTGAATAAGCGTGCCATCCTTTCATCAGAACTTGGAGCAGATAGAAATGAGTTTGGTTCTGTTCTGTGGGATTGATTCCGTCCAGATGACCTATAGGGATGGTATCGTCTATCATTCCTCACATTTTCCAGTGGCTGCCTTTGATCTTCTGGGAGCATGCTTGGGTCAGCTACAGTTGGCCCTTGCCTTGATCTCCCCCTGCTGGGTTCCGACCTAAGCACTTCCTCGGGTCCAACTTCGGGCTGGACTCTAGCTCGGCCCCGTTCACTGGCGTTTCTGTGGTTAGGCAGCATGACAGGCTCAGCTACAGTTGACCTTCGCCCGGTACCTCCCCCGTTGGGTTCGGTACCAAACGTTTCCTCAGGTCTAACTTCGGGCTGTGCTCGGTCTCGGCTCCTACCATGGCTACTTCTGCCGTTAGCTCCTTCGAAGAAGGAAGACCTTTGTTGTCTCTGAGATCCTCCAGACTGGGACTCGCCCCATGATTCAGTGTTGCGGTTGGATTCTTCAGCGTCCCTTAAGCGTGACATGAGATGGTCCACCAAGGCTTCCTGCTGGGACGTGAAGCGGTTAGTTACTTCAACCACAACTCTGTCCAGATCTGCTCTAGTAATTGCTGCAGGCTGTTCTGTGGCAGGAGTGGTTGGGTTAGCCTGTTCTTCATTTGTTACTGTTGCTGGAGGAGGGCGATTTACTTGATTCGTGACAGCTGGATCTGGAAGACTGCTGGATGCGATGTTTTTTCCTTTGTTAACATCTTTTCTCTGTTTGGGAGGCATGTTTTCCCAGTGGCGGACAATGCTGTTAGGAAAACTTGTTAAGCGGATGAAGCTGAGGCTTCGAGCTTCTATTTCTCAGTGAAAGCACCAAAAATGTTTGCACAAAAAATGGACAAACACCTCAAAGTTGTATGATTTAGTAGATCTTATGTTGTTCCTAGCGATATGGGTGATTTATACAAATATATGAAAAGCAGGGGCTAAACTGTAAAAAGACACGCAAATTTATAGTTGTTCAGCCAGAATGTGCCTACGTCCACTTTATATTTCTCTTCTTTTGATTACAAGTACAAAGCTTTGATACAAGTAAAAGAAAGTTGTTTGAAAGTTCCTTCCATGCTTGAGCTTTCAAAACTTGTCCCTCATTGTTGTACCCCTGCCCCTCTATTTATAGAGTGAGGTTGGGGGCAGGGGTCTTGGATGTATATAGCTGCTGGTGGGCCTGGGCTGATGTATCTGGCCTGGCACCTCTGGTTCGGCATGGTCTTGGTTCGGGACGCCTCGGTCCGGTGGCAGCTGGTTCGGTGGGATGTGGAGCTGGGTTGTTTCGGAGGTAGGTGGTCCTTTGATTGGTTCGGTAGTGGATGGGGAATGCTAAATCGGTAGCTCGGCATTGTTTGGAGATGTTGGTTCGGTGGGTCGATGGATTGGTAGGCATGTAGAGGGTTGGTCCGGTCTCGGCTGGTTCGGTGGTTGCAGGTGAGGTCCCGGTCCGGTAGGAGATGGAAAATGTGTTGGATCGGCGGTGAGACCGGACCGGTGTTTGAAGGGTTCTGGCAATGGTCTTGCCTCTTGGTTCGGCAAGTAGCGAGGTTGGTTGGAGTCGGTTCGACATCGGGAAGGAGAGGTTTGGCTCCTTCTTTTCTTTTGGTTCGATGGGGTTGGAAACACACCCAACAGACTTGTTCCTCTAAGTCTATCATGTGGGTTGTAATGAGGGGATCAGAACAACATTCTGGTGACTGGAAAATCTTTAAATTGTTTGTAACATAAATTTATACCTATTGCTTTTCATTTAATTGTTATGCCTATTATGGCTAGAAATTCTAATCTAACCTTGAATTGCACACACGATTAATTACCTAGCCATTTCCAAGGTATAAAATATCAACGAAGCCTTATCAACCACTCAATACTTCCATACCCATTTGCCACTTAATACTTCTAAATATAAAGCGGGCTTCTACTATTACCACATAATACTTTTAAAAGAGAAATAGGAAGACTCTGCAATTTAAGGGCTCAATGGAGGTAGACCCCATCATTTAAGACCTATTACCAAGGTGGACTTCTAGCATTGTCATTATTGGTCTATTGGTTCTAGGTACAGAGACCTTTGATCACAATATATGGTCTTATAAATTATAATAGCCATATCACTAACGCATCTATCATTATTAAAGTCTTACAATATGAGAACCTGTACCCAAGCCACTTAATAC
The DNA here is from genome assembly GCA_030737815.1 of Allium fistulosum. Classification (NCBI taxonomy): domain Eukaryota; kingdom Viridiplantae; phylum Streptophyta; class Magnoliopsida; order Asparagales; family Amaryllidaceae; genus Allium; species Allium fistulosum. The sequence continues at coordinate 862,807,651 of CM060907.1, forward strand.
CTTATTAACAAGGACTAGGAAGGTATATAACCATTTAACACCTATTTGTAGGTAGGTTATTACCATTTAATACCTAACCCCAAGGCGGACTCCTCATTGGTACTATCTAGCTGACATTTCTTGGAAATCTCATTAGGCTACTTAGTAATTCTTTTATAGGAGAGAGACGAATTCTAAATCAGTCACTTAGTACCTTAAACCCAAAGCGAACCCTTTTCGAGATATCCATCATCCCTCTTAAATATAAAAAAAGAATCTCATTAGGTTACTTTTTTGGGTAGGGAGATGGGTCCTGCAATAGCCACTTGATACCTCAATACTGAAGTAAACCTTTTTAAAGGCATCCTTATTTATTTGGAATCTCACTAGGCTACTTAACACTTCCTTTTAGGAGAGAGGCGGACCCTACAGCCACTTAATACCTCAAACAAAAAGCGAACCCCTATGGAGATACCCCTCACCACTCTTAATTCCAAAATTGGACCATTTAATACTTTTTAATAGGGAAAGAGGCGGGCCCTTGAACAACCACTTAATACCTCTAACCCTAAAGCATATCCTATCTCTCAAAAGTCACGGGTCCTAGGATTAGTGAGATGGTACTAAGTGCACCCGACTGCTGGTAGCCTCAAAGTGAAGGGTGGTCTTCCATTGAGTGACTCTACTAACCTCGCATCACTAACCTATCAAATCCAATTAACTATCCTAAGTCTTTACTTATACTATCTTAGGTTGACATTGGACTTAGATTACTAATTCTCTTTTTATTTAAGGCAATTAGATTTACCTTAAATACTTCTCTACCCATAAATCCCCTATAAATTCTTGTAAATTTCAATTTGTCCATAAATCCTAACACACATTTTCTAAGACATTTATATATGATTACTAATTTCAAATTACTAATCTTTTTATATCTATTTAATTTTTATTAGTCCCTTTTTACCCATTTGTCTGTATTAATTGTAACTCCTAACTCATTTGCATTAATTGCCCATTAGTTTGAGTTACAATCTTTAACTAACCAATTGTAACCCCTAATCTAATCATATCCATTAATTTTCATTAATCAGGGTTGCAATCTTTTATTTCCTATTAATTACCGGTAATTTCTAATTTACCGCTCATTAATAGGAATTACAACATTTCCCAATTCTACATATTCGCTTCCCTAAATATAATAATAAACAAAGAATGCTACGCATAAATAGCGCATGAATAAATGCTGTTTTTATTTATTAATGCAATAAATATGTATAAACTGAATAATAAAACTATCTATTTTTATTCAAATATATTATAGTCATAAATATTTAGCTAGAATATGCATTCCATATTTAATTTGTAGGAATTAGATTTCTTAGAAAGTTTTTCCGCTATGATTTTCATAAATTGGTTTTAATACAAAAGAGAAAGATGGACCCTTTTTGTTTGTGGGTATTCCTTTTTAAATCAACCGTCGCCCTTTTGAATGAAAAGTGGAAAAAGTAAACAATTTATGAAAGCCAAAGTAATATTCTTCCCACAAATTAAACTATGAAAAATCTACAATATAGCATAAATTGGCAAATAATCCAAAATTCTATTTTATAGCAAGTACATATCTAGAATTTCACAACTCCTATCGATGTAATCAATACTCGTCTAAGGCATAACTTACGGAGGTCGCTCCTAACAAGCCTTATTCTTTGCAATAGCAGATGTTATTCTTTATAATAACCTTTGTTATTGTGAGCATAGAGGTGGGGCATCATAGTTGGTATCAAAGCTGAAATTCAGAACAAATTATAATGAAACACAAAACAGAAATAGAATGGAACATGTGTTACAACTATTTGAGGGTTTTATTTGTGCCTTTCTAATCTATTCTTTCCTCTTTAACATGTAGGAATATGTGTAGGAATGAATCTCATATTCCGTAGTATTCCATTTGTTAAATTTCTTATCAATTGTGTATTGTTTTAACTAATCCTTATCTTCTCTTGTTCTCTCAGCCTATGGCTGGAAGAGGTAGAGGGAAGCGTTCTTCTGCAAGCCTATCTAGTGGTGCTCATCCGGACGGAGTCTATATGTCAGCTGATCAGTTTATGGAGCTATTTTGGGGTGTTCAGCCTCCTGTTGCTACTCCCGCGGCTCCTAATCACAAGTCTACCTTCGCCCGCATGTGTAGTGACTATTCCCACCTTGGAGGCCAGCCTTTCAAGGGATCGGAAAGTGTTATGGAGGTTCAGACTTGGTTGCGCACTTGTGAGCGCATATTTTCTCGGATGGATCTTTCGGATCATCATCGCGTTCTCGTGGCATCTAGTATGTTGCAAGAGCGTGCGCTTGACTGGTATGAGCTCTTTATTTCGGAAGTTGATGAGTCCTCTCTCTCTTGGGTTCAGTTTAAGGAACGATTCGAACTTAAGTTCGTTCCTGAATCGGAAAAGGCTAATCTTGCTCGTAGTTTCCTTGAGTTGAAGCAAGGAAAGTCCTTTGTTTCTGATTCTGTTGCATCTTTCGAGGCCTTATCCAAATACAGAGTTGAGTTCATTAATACTCCGCGTAAGAAGAATCTTCGTTTTGTTGATGGTTTGAAGAAGTATTTGAAGAAGGTTCTTTTGCTTCAGCTTAAGCTCTCTTTTGAGGAGCATGTTGATTCGGCTCTTGTCTTGAAGCTGTTGAAAAGGAACGGGATAGTGGTGATGAGGTTGAGGTTTCTAAGAACCCCAACAAGAAGAGGTTTCCATTTCATAAGCCTAATTCTTCTAACAAGAAGAAGAAGCAAGCTACCTCTAGTTCTCAGCCTAGTAGTGCACCTTCTATTCAGAGAGCGTGCTATAATTGTGGTTCTCTGGATCATCTTCTTCGTAATTGTCCTAAGCCTCGTATTTGCCGCTATTGCAAGAAAGAGGGTCATTGGATTTCTGATTGTCCAACTGCTTCTAAGGGTTTCAAATCTGGGAAGCTTAATGTTGCTAAAGCTTCTAGTGTTTCTTCTCAGCCCAAAGGTATTACTCCTTCTGTTTTGGAAGGTTTTATTTTATTTCATGGCTGTTCTATTAGAGTTCTTTTTGATACGGGTGCATCGCATTCATTCGTGTCGAAGGAGCTTGTTGATATTATTCATTTAGATGTTATTACTCTGTGCGACCCTTTGAGGATTGTGAATCCTATTGGTGCATCCGCTACTCTTGGGTTGTTATGTGTTGATGTTGGTATTATTTTATCTGGTTTCTCTTTTCATGCGAATCTGCATGTTATGGATCATCTTGGTTTTGGTATGATTTTGGGTATGGATTGGCTCGTCTGTTATGAAGTTCAAATTCTATGTCCTGAAAGAACTTTATATCTCAAGCATCCCGATGCTAACGAGCAATTATCTATTGTATTTCAGAGCATGGATCATACTTCGAATGCTCTTATTTCTTCCCTTGAGTCGGAGGATGTCATTGCTAATATTCCGGTTGTTTGTGATTTTTCTGATGTTTTCGAGCCTATTTCGAGATGCCACCGAAGAGGGCAGTTGAGTTCCGTATTGACCTTATCTCCGTTACTCATCCTGTCAGTCATCCTCCTACGAGGATGTCTGCTAAGGAAAATGAGGAACTCAAGCAACAATTATCTGAATTGGAAGCCAAGCATTTTATTCGATCTAGCTCATCTCCTTGGGGCGCTACCGTTGTCTTTGTTAAGAAGCCAGATGGTACTCTTAGGCTTTGCATTGATTATCGCAAGCTTAACGAGCTTACTATCAAAAATAGGTATCCATTACCTAGGATCGACGACATGTTCGATCAGTTAAGTGGCGCCAAGGTCTTCTCCCAACTCGATCTTGCTACCGGTTTTCATCAGTTACGAGTGGCGGAAGATAACATTCCTCTTACCGCATGCCGTACTCGTTATGGTTCTTACGAATGGCTTGTTATGCCGTTGGGTTTGATGAACGCTCCGGCATATTTTGTAGATCTTATGAATCAGATATTCCGCGAATATCTCGATAAGTTCGTCTTGGTTTTCATTTATGATATTCTTATTTATTCCAAATCTGAAGCCGATCATATTCAGCATTTGGAGATTGTTTTGGGCACTCTTCGTCAGCATCAGCTTTATGCCAAATTCTCCAAGTGTCACTTCTGGGAAAATAAGGTGGAATTTCTCGGTCACATTATTTTTGCCAATGGTATTTCTGTCGATCCTTCCAAGATCGAATCTATTCAAAATTGGAAGAGGCCCGAGACCGTTACTGAGATCCGTAGTTTTCTTGGATTGGCGGGTTATTATCGCCGGTTCATTAAGGACTTTTCTCATATTGCTTTACCGCTTACCACTCTCACGAGAAAAGCTGTTCCTTTTATTTGGTCGGATAAGTGTTAGAATTCTTTCTTGAAGTTAAAAGATCTCCTTACTCATGCTCCTATCTTAGTGGTTCCCGAAGGGAATCATAATCTTGTTGTTTATACTGATGCCAGTGGTTATGGACTCGGTGCTATTCTCATGTAAAAGGATAGAGTAGTTGCCTATGCTTCTAGATAACTAAAGCCTAACGAGATTCGTTATGCTACCCATGATTTAGAGTTAGCCGCTATAGTCTTTGATCTAAAGATTTGGCAACATTATTTGTTGGGCGACCATTTTATTCTCTTCACTAATCACAAATCTCTGAAATATCTCTTCACTCAGAAAGAACTTAATATGAGGCAATAGCGTTGGCTCGAATTTCTTGCTTCATATGATTTTGATATTCAGTATACCCCCGGTAAGGGTAATCGAGTTGCTGATGCGCTTAGTCGCAATCAGCAGGTTGTTGTTTCCATGATGCTAGTAGAGTGGAATATTTTGGAAGCTTTATCTCTTTGTGATATTAGAGACCGTCCTTCAGTTTCTGATTCTCCCGTGCTTTTATTTAGCATGGAAGCTCGTCCTAGTTTGTTAGATCGTGTTGCCGATGCCCAGAAACATGATCCACATATTGATTTTCTTATTCAGAGTTGTAGATCGGAATCTCAAAGTGATGATCTGAAGGATTTCGATATTGATGTTCATGGTTGTATTCGGAAGAAGGGTAGATTGATCGTGCCTGATATTTCTAATCTTAGAAATGACATTCTTGAGGACTGTCATTGTTCTAAGTATACTATCCATCCAGGCAGTAGCAAGATGTATGCTGATATGTAACGCTTATACTATTGGGAAGGTATGAAGCGTGATGTTGCAAGTTATGTAAGTCGTTGCATGACTTGTCGACTTGTTAAAGCAGAACACCAGCGTCCTAGTGGTCTTTTGCAGCCTCTTGAGATTCCATTATGGAAATGGGATCATATTTCTATGGACTTCATTGATGGTCTACCTGGTTCGAGGTCGGGCCATACTAGTATTTGGGTGATTGTTGACAGATTGACTAAATCAGCCCATTTTATTCCTATCAAGTCCAATCGGACTGCTCCTTTGTTGGCTAAGCTGTTTATTAAAGAAGTCGTTCGACTTCATGGTGTGCCTAGTTCTATTGTTAGTGACAGAGATCTGCTTTTTACTAGTGGTTTCTGGCAGAGCCTTCAGAAAGATTTGGGCACTAAGCTCAATCTCTGTACAGCTTATCATCCACAGTCTGACGGTCAGACTGAAAGGGTGAATCAAGTCTTAGAGGATCTCCTTCGAGCTTGTATTCTTGATTTTGGTGGTAGTTTGGAAGACCACTTATCTCTTGTTGAATTTCTTATAACAACAGTTTTCAATCCAGTATCGGTATGGCTCCTTTCGAAGCTCTTTACGGAAGGCCGTGTCGATCACCATTTTGTTGGTTGGAATCGGGGGAAAAGTTGGTTCTCGGCCCCGATTATATTCGTGATTCTTCGGAGAGGATTGATATTATTAGACAGAGAATGAAGGAGGCTCAAAATAGGCAGAAATCTTATGCCAATCATCGTAGGAAGCCTTTGGAATTTTCTGTTGGCGATCTTGTATTCATTCGTGTTTCCCCGATGAAGGGTGTGGTGCGTTTTAGTAGCTCCGGGAAATTGGCTCCTCGTTATATTGGACCTATTACGGAACGCATTGGCCCAGTTGCTTATCGTGTGTCGCTACCTATCCAGTTTTCGGGAATTCATGACGTATTTCATGTGTCCCAGCTTCGTCGATGCCTTCGAGATTCAGATTCTATTATTGATCCTCCTATGTTGCAAGATCTTGAGATCTCACCCGACTTGTCTATAGTGCAAAATCCTATTCGTGTGCTAGCTACGGAGGTTAAACGCCTTCGGAACAAAGAAGTCCCGCTTGTGAAAATTCAATGGTCCGCAAACCCCAAGGATTGCACTTGGGAGACCAGAGAATTCATCGAGCGTTCTTATCCCGGCTTTCTCTCCTCTTCGGGTGGGGGTGAGCATTCTTATTCATCTTTTCTATTTTGAATCTTTGTTAGGATGAATTATTTGGGAAATTGACTGCTTCTAGTATGAAAATTACGGGGACGCAATTTTTATAAGGGTAGGAGTCTGTAACGACCGTGATTTTTGAATTACTGTCGGAGTAAATATTTAAAATATAAAATTTTAAAAATTAAAATCTGAAAAGATAAAAAACTAGTTCATGCCATACTGGACCATGCAAATATTATACGTATTATAATAACTTGTTTTGTTTTCGTGCATGAAGCATTGCACACGTCATCCCTTAATGCATATTGCGTGCATTTGGTTTTGCCGTGTTGGGCATGTACAGTAGTAGTTGATTTATATACAAGGTCCTGAGAACATATAGGCCAACCATCAGAGAATTTAAAATACTGTCTCTAGCCATCAAGTATAGCCGTATACCATAATTGCAAATGCACGTTTGCATTTAATGAAATGGTACAAAACACTTTTTCAACACTCATCACTTTTGACTGTTTTCAGCATTGAAGAGAAAAGTAAATCTTGGCAACATTCTTTTTTTTGCTCATTTTCAACTACTCAGAGGAAGAATTAATGGCATAAAATGCTGTTCTCTTTCTTTCAGATCTCGATCATTGGCTTTGAAACAAATAATAGTGAGTGCAAACTCACATCTATTTTAACTGAGTTAATTATTTCTATCATTTTATATATATTTTTTCGTGCGTGAATAGATTAACTCCAGTGTATTGTTGTGTGAACCAAACCTTAGTGTCAGGTTACTTAAAAAGTTTTATTTTTTTTAAGCTCAGGCGAAACATCATAGTGCAGGTGTTGTTGTAGTTGTTAGGTCATTGCGTGATAACTTCAAAAATAGCATGCATATAAATCCAACTGTGAGTGCAAAACGTGATGCGTATGTGTTACATATAAGTGGGTTACCTGCGTGTGTTACATGTATAGGTATTATTCATATTACTCAAGTCACTTTACAAACTTGTATGAAATGCGTGCGTGAATAACGTTACAGGCAATTATCATTTTTACTTCATATTAACGTTGAATTATCTGATTCATTTCATACGTACATGAAGTTGTAGTGTATAAGAAAATATATGGTTCATGTCCACTTTTGCATTGTGGACCATTTTTGCATTGTGTAGTATATGCCCAGGTCTTGCATGCGTTTTATCATTTCATGAAGTTAAGTTTTGGTTACCTTGATGTTTTAGTTACGTTTCCCACTCTCATCACCAAAGTCAAGTTATTACTTTATTACATGCATACAAAGGTAATGTACACGTCACTGTGAGTTTCTTTTTGTACAAGAATGCATGCATGGATAAATCTAAGTCCCAGTTACTTTAATTTGTAACTCATTTTTATAGGCATGTTTGGTATCTAGAATTTGTGTGCATGTAGATTATTCCTTGGCAGTGCAAATTTATTTTTGATGAATATATAAATAGTGTGAACCACTGGTTATTAATTTATGTTGAACCAGCGTTTCATTTTGAAATGTAATTTTTGTTGCCGTTATTTTTATAACGGACTTTGTACGTCGGTATTATATTCTTGAGGCGTATTGTTTTGGTGACATTTTTGACGAATAAAGGTTACTGTTGTTTTGACTTCAGTAACCGTCAAATTTAAAGTGGATTTTTTTAAGCAGTTATCCCGCAACGCTGATTTGATACCCGTTTTTACGGCGTTTTGTGAAGCGCGATTTCTTTGTCGAAATTGCTATAGATGTTGCTGTTTTAATCACGTGTTTTCATAAATCGTTTTAAATTAAAAATGTTTCCAAAATTTTTACAGTTTACGCTTTCAAAAGAATGAGGAATTGATTTAAATGTTCCAGCAAAATTGAGGACTATGAACCCTTACTCTTACTAATTCGGTTAATTCCGGACTTGTCCGTTTGAGAACGTAAAATGTTATATTTATAAAATACACAATTTTGCACTTTCAAGGAAATGATGAAGAGATTTAAACGATTTAGCAAAAGTGCGGAGTATGGAACCACACTTTTACCATTTCGGTTAATTCAGGACTCGTTAATTGAAATATTTGCTGTTTGATGATTTTGATGGTTTTGTTGGGCTTTCGAGTCACTATGCTGGACCTTAGGGCCATATGATGGACCTTCGGGTCAAATACCAGTACTAGACCTTCGGGTCATATGTTGGACCTTCGGGTCATTTGTTGGGTGCCAAAAATTATGATGACAGTACTTGGTAGGCTTCGGCCATATGTTGATGCACGTGCGGTGTAGCTTAGACTCGCCATATGATGGGATCGATCCACTTTTATGCTGATTTTCTAGTTATCTTATTTTGATTTCTAGATTTTGCGACTGCTGATTTTTTAGTTATCTATTTTGATTTCTAGATTTTGTGAATTGCTGCTTTGAATTCAATTATGAATTTGGAAGTTGAGTTTGTGTATAATCTCATCTGAGATTATAAATTTGCATATTGCTGTTTTAAATTCAATTGTGAATTTTGAAAACTGATTTGGATGGAGTTTAAATTGGGATTTCTTCATTTAAACTATGCTGATTATTTATGCTGTATAGTCTCATTCGAGACTATAATTATTTGTTTAAGAGTTGTTTATCATTCACTTATTTCTGAGAATAAATTAGACTGATCCGTTTATTATTTTCTTTTAAATAATACTCGGGTTAGACCGAGTTATTTCAGGATAGTCGCTATCTCTAATTCTGTAGCAGCTTTAGCTTTTGGGATTTCACCTCATCTTTTGTCTAGCCTTCGAGGAGTTCTTTTGGTTATTTGATTCTCGTCTTATGTATGTTGATGTATATGTTTATGTACATTTAGTTCATGTGAACTATCGGTTGTTGTAGCATGTATTCCAGACTTGTCTTCCGCTATATATATCTGATATTTCCATTCTGATGTGATTATACTATCAGTGTTATTGTTATTATGAGTTGTTCTGGATTTTTCTTTAGCCACTATAGTTTCGTTTTAGATTTGGATTGAATTTATATCTTTGGGAGTAAATTTCACAACTCCTATCGATGTAATCAATACTCGTCTAAGGCATAACTTACGGATGGTCGCTCCTAACAAGCCTTATTCTTCGCAACAGCTGACGTTATTCTTTATAATAACCTTTGTTATTGTGAGCATAGAGGTGGGGCATCACAATTAGTGTCAACTTAAGGGGTACGGATCTGTGGCCCGTTACACAATGCAAGTTATTACTTTTGGACCTCGCCTTATTTTCTAAAGCAAGTGACAACGTTATTATGGAGTATCTCTCTTTTGATCATCTATAACATGTGTCATGGCTCAGACTACTTTTTACATGATTAATAGCGCGTTATAAATGTTTGAATCAATATAGACATATTAAACGTGCTTTGAAATTCTCGATGTTTGACATATGTTAAATTGGATAAATTATGAAAATATATGTATATATTTGGCTATACAAATTTTGGTGTGTTGGACATAGAGGAATTAGTTTAGACATTTGTAGAAATTGGAAATGGAAGTTGTAAATGTTAGAAGCGAAAAGGTCGCGATGGATGCACTTTGAAATCGCCATGTTCAGCGATTTTAAAGTTAACTTTGGAATATATCCTAGGGCTTCTTTGTATTTTTAATAAGTATTGTAAGCGTACTTATTATCAAAAAATATCAAGGTTTAAATTTATCGCTGATAATCATTTGTGGATTTTTAAAGGGATGGTTTTAAATTATAAAACAGGTTTTTATGGTTTTTGAATAAATGTTTTAAAATGTAGTATAAGTACTTTAAAAGAATATTTTTAGTATATATATGGTTTTAAAAATTGTTTAAAGATTTTATTTAAGAAAGGCTTTTATATTATAATATCATACCAATGGTTTATATTATTTTATTAAATATCTTAGTTTTATAAATAAATTGGTCTCTATGTGTATATATATTTAAAAGGTATTTTGGTATATTTACAGTTTGGAGGGGAAATTTAGTATTTGCAAAAGAATATAAAGGATTTTTGAGATTATAACACTTATGTTATAATGGATTATTTTGTAACATTGACTAAAAAGGTATATAAGCTTGTTTAATAAGTGAAGATGTACTTAGAGCTTTAAAGGGATATGTCAAAGTTAATGGCAGGTTTAAATGTGATTTTGGGTTTATAGTAATGATGTTTGGGCAATATTTGTTTTAACCCGTTTAAGTATACTTTTGGAAAGTAATTGGATCTTTACAAAGGGAGTTTTAAAGATAACGATCAAGTGAAGTGGTTTTTGGGTTTGTTATAAACAATGTTTTAGTAACTTTTGTTTTTAAATCCTTAAATAATATTTTAAAGTGATAAAGTATTGTTAAATGATTTTGGAAAATACTTAGATCTTTAATGATGGAATTTTAAAGAGAATAACAAGTATGAATTGGTTTTGGATTTCTTGTGACAACATATTAATAACATTCATCTTTAACATGTTTTGATTATACTCATGAATATAAATAGATCTTTGAATAGAATGTTTTAAAGATAATCATAAGTGAAATGATTTTGCGTTTGTAGTGACAATGTCTGAGTACATTTGTCTTAAGCCATTTGAAATTGATTTGTGAATATACTTACATGGTTGAGATAAGTGTTTGAATACTTTAGAGAGTATTAGAATATGTAGAAATGAATATGAAAGTTTTAATTAAATAGTGAAGTTTAATTAATAAAATGGAGTTTAATTTATAAAGAAGTTTATTGTGTAAAAAAGGAGTTTTACTAATAAAAGAGGGTTTTAATTAATAAATGAAGATTAATTAAAAATGGGATTAATGTCGTTCATATGACTTGATCATGCTTGTGTGTTTCATCAAGCTTTGTGCGTTACTTACTTATGGACTGTATATGGTACTTAGTTTCCGATATGCGATTATTCTCATTGTTATTGGATTTGACAAAATATAACTCTGGAAGTATCTAGAAGAAAAACATCAGTTATATGGTATAGTTATCCTTGGTAATGCTATACTTTACGTATAAAGAAAAATGATAAGGAAATGTGTCTGCTTAAACGGTTAGGAGGTGATCTCTGCTCTTATGTATTATCTATTTATTTCCAACAAAACTAGAGTTGAGTTTACTAGAAATCCGTTGATTGGCTTTTGGAGCACCCGGTAAGAGGGGGATTGTACTTATATGACATAAATTGAAACCTAACCACTCCAAACTATATACGTGTTCTATTCTTTAAAAGAGGTTCATGATTGGTTCAATATGATGGAATCTAAGTGGAGATTTGAGATTGATTTGAGATGCTCGAACACATCTTGTTGTTCGTGATCTATTCAAGATGAGGGGATCCATGTGTGATTCCAAGCTCTATTGAGATATGGGAAACCATGTATGATTTTGAGATATGTTGAGGAATCCACATGTGATTCCAAGATCTGTTGAGATATGGGAATCCATGTGTGATTCCGAGATCTATTCAAATCAAGGACTTGTGTGTCGAGATATATTTGAGTTGTGACTCGTGTGTTAGGATGCTGAACGTGACTTCATCATTGGTAACAACTGAAACTAGAGATATGAGACATAGCCTATGAAGTTTAGCTAACTTAAAGGGTGCAGGCACTCTATTCTAGTGATACTTATGAATATCCATATGGGAGTGATGTGACTTAGCACCACATGTTCAGACATGGACCAACTGTATCTTTTCTATAGTATATTTTACCTAGATATATACGATGCTCGGAAGGATATCTTCGATCGTCGTGCATGGGGACAATCTTGAAATAATGAGGGCACAACTTATGCTAAGTTTCTCAAGGACTTGTGTACTCAAAAATGAAAAACTCATGTACCCAAGAATGTTTTCTTAGCTGCATGACTTAGCGATGTATTGTCCCAATCAATTCTTGTAGAATACAAAGATCCTGGATGTCTGACGATCTCGTGCACGATAGGAGACAAAATGATTAACAAGTACTTACTAGATTTAGGTGCGAGTGTCATTTTGATTCCTTATTCAATTTACTAACAACGTGGCTTGGGTGAACTTAAAACCACGAAAGAAACTCTTCAATTTGTTGATCATTCGATAAAGAAACCTACGGGAGAAATCGAGGACGTACTCATCAGAAATGGTCAGTTTATATTCCCTATCGATTTTATTGTTTTAGAGACACAACCCCTAAACAATACAATGAGTCAAATTCCATTGATTTTAGGCCGACCTTTCTTGGCTATGTCAAGTGCTCTAATCAATTGTCGAAATGATTCGACAAAAAATTCTTTTGGAAACATGACTTTGGATCTTAGCATTTTCAATCTCGAATATCAACCGAACGAACGATATGACCAAACGTTGGAAGTTAGCTCCATTCAAGAAAATTTCGACAATGAAACAGTTGACCTCATCCATGAAGGCAAGAATGAATACGAATAACTGTTTCAAGACGAGCCTAATGAAATTGAAAATGCGCTTCCATTTGAACCACTTACTATTGAGGCAAAACTTTAAAAAAATTCTTAGATAGAGCAACCCCCGAGGTTGGACCTCAAACCTCTTCCTGATCACCTTAAATACGCATACTTAGGTGACAACGAAACGTTTCCTTCATAATATCTGCAACTCTCTCTCTTGTCCAAGAAGCTTCCCTTCTTTCAATTCTGTCGAAAAATAGAGAGGCATTTGGATGGTCAATTACTAATATAAAGAGAATTAGTCTTGCTCTCGTACAACATTGTATCCATTTAGTTGAAGATGCCAAGCATGTTCATGACGCGCAAACGAAGGATTATCCCAAAAAAGAAAGATGCGATTTGAGATGAAATTCTTAAACTCCTCGCTAACGGAATCATATACCCCATTTCTGATAGTTCATGGGTTAGCCCATTTCATGTCGTGCCTAAAAAGTCTAGACTTACCATTATCAAGAACGACGCTAATGAACTCATTCTAATTCATACTCAAACGAGTTGGCATGTGATGCAGCTAAGCCCAAAGATGAAGTCCTAAGTCGTCCACGAGCTAAAACTAACCCGACAGATATAAGTCGTCTATGACTTAAGGGCAATGTTGTGAGTCGTCTACGAGTTAAGGCTAACGAGGGAAATATAAGTCGTGACCGACTTATAGAAACAGGCATGAGTCGTGACCGACTCAACTGGGGAGAAGGTATAAGTCGAGACCGACTTAAGGGAGACAAAGGCATGAGTCGTGACCGACTCAACGAAGGTGAAAACATAAGTCGTAACCGACTTAACAGAGTGGAAGACCTAACTCATGAAGGTGTGCGAGTTATCGAATCTCTTAAGTCGCCAGGAAGATCTACCGAGTTACGACCTAACGAGATAAGGAAGAGTGCTGGGATACAACTTAAAGAAGGTGATAAGTCGTCACCGAGTTACGACTTGAGTAAGTCATCTGAACGACCTATGGTGCTACGCAGTGAAGAGGCAGAGCAATTTGATGAAGTGTTAGGTCGTGAACGACCTAACGAGTCAAGGGATAGATCGGTGAAGACTGGAGGCGTGGATCTTCTCTGCCGACTTAATCTCAGCTGTTGATTTCTTAAGTCGTTGATGCCGCCTGTTCTTAAGTCGCGTGAAGCCTGGTGCGTTGATTCTGCTGCGAGATAATCTCTGCCGTTGATTCTTAAGTCGTAGAAAGATGTTGTTGTGTGTATTTCTTAAGTCGTATGACGTCTGTTTCATGTGTCGTATCTTTTGAGTCGTATGTCGTATGTAATTCTTTGAGTCGTCTGTAATATACATGTATGTTGAGTCGCCTTTGTTTTTAAGTCGTGTGCTTTGGCTGAGTCGTAAGTCGGAAGGAATGCTAAGTCGTAAGTCGCATAAGTGATGAGTCGGAACCGACTTAGGAGTTGTATTTTTTTCTGCTTTGCGTGTTGTAGCCTATAAATAGGCGAGTTGTTTCATTTGTAAAGGTTGTTGAATATTGAATAAAATTCTCTTTTGTTAGCTTTGTGCTTTCATACAAATTGGTAGTTGAGTGTAATCTCCTATCTCCTCTTTCGGTTAATCGAGTGCGCTCGAATCAACGATTGTAGAAGCCGATTCGCAGAATCAAGTGCGCTTGATCAACGCTTGAAGAATTGAAGATCTTTGAACCCGGTATCGTGCGCGATCAACGAGTTCGAGATAGCTAGAGTTCGGTATCTTCGGATCAACGAATTCGGGCATTTCAGTATCCATCAATCCATCGATCGTTACTTTCACCGATTGAAGTTTGTTTTGAATTATCCGCTGCGTCAGTTTTTGGTATCAGAGCCTGTTCTAGCCAATCATAGCTAGATCGAGACTTGGAGCCTAATCATTTTGAAGTTTGGCCGAGGTAAGCAAGTGAAGCCGAGAGCAAGTTGTAGTTGTTTGCATTTTTTTTGAAGTTTGAAGCTTTGATTTGTGATTTGGAGAAGTTCTGTTCATCGTGTTCATCGCGATTTGCAACAAAGTGGAAGTTTCCGATCCGTTTCATTTTGGATCAAAGTTCGAAAAGTGTTTGAATTTTGAAGTGTTGAAGAATTTGTGAAGATTTCAATCATGCCACCAAGGAGAGCCAATCGACATCAAAACGTTGAAGCTTTGTATCGAAGAGAAGAAGCTGATGAGATGGAGCAAAGAATCAATGAAAATTTTAGTGAAAAGCTTAACGAGGGGATTGGTCGGTTAGAGAAGCTTATGACAGAGATGAATCAAAATCGGAGAAGGGTTTCACCTGAATCTAACCATGGGGGAAATAGAGTCTCACCGCATTCTAATCGAGACAGAAGTGTTGAAAATGATCAAGGACGTGGGAGGAACGTGAATGATCGTGAACGGAGGAATGTAGATAGAAGGGATGATGGTGGTAGACGTGAAGGTAGTAGAGATGTGGGTGGACGAGATAGACAACGATATACATCTGATTTTGAAGAGGAGTATGATGGTGGTAGTGTTCGAGGACAAGGACGAGGACAAGGAAGAAATTACTCTGAGTATGATCACAAGTGGGAGTCGGGGATGAAAACTGAAATTCCTGAATTCAAGGGTGGTATGCAAGCAGAGGAGTTTCTAGATTGGGTTGCTAATGTTGAAGAAATTTTTGACTTCAAGGAAGTTCCAGAACATCGTAGAGTGAAGTTGGTTGCTACAAGGCTGAGGGGAAGAGCTTTGGCGTGGTGGCAGCAAACCAAACTTACACGTGAACGAATGGGGAAGTCAAAGGTTGAATCTTGGGAGAAGATGAAGAAATTGATGAAAGCGACATTCTTACCATATAATTATCAATCGCTTATGTATCAAAGGTTGCAAAACTTGAGACAAGGAACAAAATCTGTGAATGACTATGCTGACGAATTTTATCAACTGATTGCAAGGAACGATATTATGGAGACAGAAGAACAGTTAACAGCTAGATTTGTTGGAGGATTACGAATGCAGATTCAGGATATGGTTAATATGTTCGATCCTAGATCTGTAGCGGAAGCACATCAGAAAGCGTTGGCTTGGGAGAAGCAGGGTAGACGAGGAGGAGGTGTGTTTACAAATTCCAACAATCCAGTGAAGGGAAATAGTGGGAGTTCTAATGTTTCAAAAGCTGTTGCGAAACCAGTTGTGAATGAGGTTGGGAAGGCGAAGGTCAATAATGGTTTCAAATGTTACAATTGCCAAGAATTGGGTCATAAAAGCAATGAGTGTCCGAAGCCAAAGAAGAGAACCATGATTGTAGAAGTTGAAGATGAGGATGTTGATGGAGAGTGTTCTAGTCCAGTTGAGGAGGATGAGCAGGATGTTGCATCAGGAGATGAAGGTTGTAATCTAATGCTGAGGAGATCATGTTTGACACCGAAGCAGGAGGAAGCTAGTTGGTTGAGGAGTAATATCTTTCAGTCGACATGCACTATACTGGGGAAGGTGTGTAAATTCGTGATTGACGCCGGAAGCTGTGACAATATCATTTCCACCAAGGCTGTAACAAAGTTGAAGCTAAAGACAGAGAAGCATCCGAATCCATACAAGTTAGCATGGTTGAGAAAAGGAGGAGAAGTGAAAGTGGATAGACGAGTTCGAGTTCCATTTTCTATTGGGAAGAAATACAAAGACGAAATTTGGTGTGATGTAGTAGAGATGGATGTATGCCACTTGCTTTTGGGAAGACCATGGCAGTATGACTGAGCAGTACAACATGACGGTCGGACCAATAGCTACAGTTTTATGTTTGAAGGCACAAAAATTATACTAGTTCCAAAGAAGAAATCATAAGGAGAAAGTAAGTCAGAAGAAATTGAAGAGCTGAAAACTTTATTATCTTTGAAGGAGTTTGTTAAGGAGGTTGAGAAAGAGCCTGAAGTATTCATGTTGATTGGACGAGAGAGTCAAGAAGTGGTGGAAGTACCAGAAGAAGTAAAACTAGTACTGGAAGAGTTTGACGATGTATTTCCAGAAGAGTTGCCAACGGAGTTACCACCGTTGAGGGACATTCAACATCAAATCGATCTTGTTCCAGGAGCTGTGTTACCTCACAGACCACATTATCGAATGAGTCCGAAGGAACATGAAGAGTTGCGGAGGCAGGTAGAGGAATTGCTTGAACAGGGCTGTGTGCAGGAGAGCCTGAGTCCTTGTGCTGTACCAGCTTTATTGGTACCCAAGAAGGATGGGACATGGAGGATGTGCACGGACAGTAGAGCCTTGAATAAAATCACAGTCAGATACAGATTTCCGATGCCGAGACTTGATGATTTATTGGATCAAATCAGTGGGTCCGTAATCTTTTCTAAGATTGACTTGAAGAGCGGTTATCATCAGATTCGCATTAGACCAGGGGATGAATGGAAGACAGCATTCAAGACGAGGGAAGGATTGTATGAATGGCTGGTAATGCCGTTTGGTCTATCGAATGCACCAAGTACGTTCATGAGGGTGATGAATCAGATTTTCAGGCCATACATTAGGAAATTTGTGGTGGTTTACTTTGATGATATTCTAATTTACAGTGCTAGTACAGAAGAGCATGTTCAGCATTTGAAGAAAGTGTTAATTATTCTTCGTGAAGAACAATTCTATGCTGCTACAAAGAAGTGTGTCTTTATGGCGAGGAGTGTTTTATTTTTGGGATATGTTGTGTCGGAAGACGGAATATAGGTTGACCAAAGTAAAATCGAAGCTATCAGAGATTGGCCGCAGCCCAAGACGATAACAGAAGTTCGTAGTTTTCACGGGTTGGCTTCATTTTATCGAAGGTTTATTCCACACTTTAGTAGTGTGATGGCACCTGTTACAGATTGCATGAAAGGTAAGCAGTTTGCATGGACAGAGGAAGCAGGGAGTGCTTTTGAGAAGATCAAGGAGTTGCTGACATCTGCACCTATTCTAGTGTTACCAGATTTTCAGTTATTGTTTGAATTACATACTGATGCATCGAAGGTTGGGATTGGAGGAGTGCTAAGTCAGAAGGGTCATCCTATTGCTTATTTTAGTGAAAAGTTGTCAGGAGCGAAGATGCGATACAGTACATATGATGTGGAGTTTTATGCTGTTGTGCAATCTATCAAACACTGGAGACATTATCTATTTCAAAAGGAGTTTGTCCTGTATACTGATCATGAAGCATTAAAGCATTTGCAAGGGCAAGATAAGATTTCAGCGAGACACGCATCGTGGATTGCGTATCTGCAACAGTTTACTTTCGTTGTTAAACATAAGTCAGGGGTGACAAATCGAGTGGCTGATGCTTTAAGTAGAAGGAGTCATTTGTTGACAACGATGAAAGTTGAGGTGACTGGGTTTGAATTATTGCCGGAGCAGATTGCAGAAGACTCTTATTTTAAGAAATTTGTTGAAGGAGTCAATGAAGGGAAGACTGATGAGTTTACGATGGTTGATGGTTTTCTTTTTAAAGGGAATCGATTGTGCATACCGGAGGGTAGTCTGAGAATGAAGATTATCAAGGAATTACACGAAGAGGGACATGTTGGGAGAGACCGTACATTACACTTGATTTCACAATCTTATTTTTGGCCATCAATGCGGAAAGAGGTAGAGAGATTTGTGGAGCGTTGTCATATTTGTCAGGTTTCGAAAGGAACTGCGACTAATGCTGGTTTATATATGCCGTTACCCGTGCCTGTAAAACCATGGGTGGATATCAGTATGGATTTTGTTTTGGGTTTGCCTAGAACACAAAGGGGGAATGATTCTATATTTGTTGTGGTGGACAGATTTTCGAAGGTGGCACATTTGATTGCTCGTAAGAAAATGGCGGATGCTGTTCATGTTGCTCAGTTGTTTTTCAGGGAGATCTATCGACTTCATGGATTGCCAGAATCTATTGTGTCGGATAGAGATACTCGATTTCTGAGTCACTTTTGGTTAAGTTTGTGGAAAATGGTGGGAACAAAGCTGAAGTTTAGTAGTGCTTATCATCCACAAACGGATGGACAAACTGAGGTGGTTAACAGATCATTGGGAAATTTGCTGAGGTGTCTTGTTCAAGATAATCTGAAGAGTTGGGATGTGAAGTTATGCCAGGCAGAGTTTGCCCATAATCATGCTGTGAATCGAAGCACTGGGTTCAGTCCATTCCAGATTGTTTATTCGAGCTTACCAAAGGGGCCGTTGGATTTGACGGTAGTACCGCAATCAAAGAAGACAGTTAAGAAAGCTGCTGATTTTGTTGAAGGGTTAACGGAATGTCATAGAATCGTTCAGGAACGATTGGAGAAAGCGAACGAGAAGTACAAACGATCTGCAGATTTGAAATGACGAAATGTTGAGTTTAATGAAGGAGATTTGGTTTATGCAGTGTTGACGAAAGATCGTTTTCCGGTGGGAACGTACAATAAATTGAAGGCACGAAAGATTGGTCCAGTGGAAATTTTAAAAAAAATCAATGAAAATGCTTATGAATTGAAGCTGCCAGATGATGTGTATACGTCTGACGTGTTCAATATTAAGCATCTCGTACCATATCATGGGGATGAGTTTGGTGTGGAAGATGAGAGTGCAAATTCGAGGATGAATTTCTCTTAACCTGGGGAGGATGATGCAGCTAAGCCCAGAGATGAAGTTCTAAGTCGTCCACGAGCTAAAACTAACCCGACAGATATAAGTCGTCTACGACTTAAGGGCAATGTTGTGAGTCGTCTACGAGTTAAGGCTAACGAGGGAAATATAAGTCATGACCGACTTATAGAAACAGGCATGAGTCGTGACCGACTCAACTGGGGAGAAGGTATAAGTCGAGACCGACTTAAGGGAGACAAAGGCATGAGTCATGACCGACTCAACGAAGGTGAAAACATAAGTCGTAACCGACTTAACAGAGTGGAAGACCTAACTCATGAAGGTGTGCGAGTTATCGAATCTCTTAAGTCGCCAGGAAGATCTACCGAGTTACCACCTAACGAGATAAGGAAGAGTGCTGGGATACGACTTAAAGAAGGTGATAAGTCGTCACCGAGTTACGACTTGAGTAAGTCATCTGAACGACCTATGGAGCTACGCAGTGAAGAGGCAGAGCAATTTGATGAAGTGTTAGGTCGTGAACGACCTAACGAGTCAAAGGATAGATCGGTGAAGACTGGAGGCGTGGATCTTCTCTGCCGACTTAGTCTCAGCTGTTGATTTCTTAAGTCGTTGATGCCGCCTGTTCTTAAGTCGCGTGAAGCCTGGTGCGTTGATTCTGCTGCGAGATAATCTCTGCTGTTGATTCTTAAGTCGTAGAAAGATGTTGTTGTGTGTATTTCTTAATTCGTATGACGTCTGTTTCATGTGTCGTATCTTTTGAGTCGTATGTCGTATGTAATTCTTTGAGTCGTCTGTAATATACATGTATGTTGAGTCGCCTTTGTTTTTAAGTCGTGTGCTTTGGCTAAGTCGTAAGTCGGAAGGAATGCTAAGTCGTAAGTCGCATAAGTGATGAGTCGGAACCGACTTAGGAGTTGTATTTTTTTCTGCTTTGCGTGTTGTAGCCTATAAATAGGCGAGTTGTTTCATTTGTAAAGGTTGTTGAATATTGAATAAAATTCTCTTTTGTTAGCTTTGTGCTTTCATACAAATTGGTAGTTGAGTGTAATCTCCTATCTCCTCTTTCGGTTAATCGAGTGCGCTCGATTCAACGATTGTAGAAGCCGATTCGCGGAATCAAGTGCGCTTGATCAACGCTTGAAGAATTGAAGATCTTTGAACCCGGTATCGTGCGCGATCAACGAGTTCGAGATAGCTAGAGTTCGGTATCTTCGGATCAACGAATTCGGGCATTTCAGTATCCATCAATCCATCGATCGTTACTTTCACCAATTGAAGTTTGTTTTGAATTATCCGCTGCGTCAGCATGTTTGCATTAATTACCGAAAATTAAATGCTGCAATACGTAAGGATCACTTTCATTTTCCTTTCATCGACCAAATGCTTGAATGGTTAAGCAGCCAGGAAGTCTATTGCTTTCTTGATGGTTATTCCGGTCATAACCAAATTCCAATTGCTCCCGAAGATCAAGAGAAAATGACTTTCACGTGTCCTTTTGGCACCTTTGCATATCTACGTCTGCCTTTTGGCCTTTGCAATGCTCCTGCTACATTTCAAAGATGCATGGTCAGTATCTTTTCGGATACGACCGAACGCTTTCTTGAAGTGTTTACAAATGATTTTTCCAACTTTGGAAATTCTTTTTCCGACTGCTTACACCATCTTGAGTTGGTTCTAAATCGATGTAAGGACAAACACTTAACATTAAACTGGGAAAAATGTCATTTCATGGTCAAATGTGGAATTTTCCTTGGACATGTCATTTCAAACAAAGGCATTGAGGCAAATAAAGTGAAAGTTGATGTAATTGCAAATCTACCCATTCCCAAATCTGTCAAAGACATCATTCATTTGTTGGGCACGATGGTTTTTATCGACGCTTTGTGAAGGACTTTAGTAAAATTGCTCGACCTCTAATGACTCTTCTTGAAAAGACATTCCATTTGAATTTAATTCTAACTATGTTTCTGCTTTCGAATGTCTCGAAAATGAACTCATTTCCGATCCCATCATTTGCTCACTCAATTGGGATCTTCTCTTAGAAATAATGTTTGACGCTTCTAACTTTATGGTTGGTGCTGTCTTAGGATGACACATCAACAAAATTCTTCATGTCATCTACTACGCTAGTATGACTTTAAACGATGCTCAACTCAGTTACACGTTCATTGAGAAAGAGCTTCTAGCGGTAGCCTTTGCACTCAAAAAGTTCTGACCTTATTTGATTGGCTCACACATTACTGTTTACACTAACCACTCCGCTCTTAGGTACATTTTTGTTAAAAAGGATGCTATGTCTCGTTTGATCTGTTAAATCCTTCTACTTTAGGAATTTGACCTTACGATCAAAGGCAAAAAAGGATCTGACAATGTCATCGTTGATTATTTATCACGTCTTCCAAACGCACCATCTTCTTTACCGATCAACGGTAACTTTTCTGATGAACAACTCCTTTCCGTTTCTATCGATCCACGGTATGCCAACATAGTGAACTATTTATTCATGAAGGAAACTCCTTCATTTTGGTCGAAACAAGATAAATATAAATTTCTTTCCCAAATCAAGTTTCCCAATTCTTTATGGGACCTTACAATCACAATTTGCCGACATAGTGACCTTACAATCACAGTTCCCAAGTTAAGGTAAATATAAGTTTCTTCATTTTGGTCGAAACTCCTTCATTTTTGCCAACATAGTGACCTTACAATCAAAGACAAAAAAGGATGCTAAGACTTTATGGGACCGTTTCCCAATTCTTTTGGAAATCTATACATTCTATTTACTATTGATTACATCTCTAAATGGGTTGAAGCCATTCCTTGTAAAACAAATAACCACAAAGTTGTTGTGAAATTCATAAAAGAAAACGTTTTTTCGAGGTTTGGAACACCTCACACAATAATAAGTGACAATGGAACCCAGTTCTATAATCGATCATTTGAAACTCTAATGAAGAAATACTCGATAACTCACAAGTTATCCACTCCATATCATCCTCAAACTTGTGGCCAAGTTGAAGTTTCAAATCGTCAAATCAAACAAATTTTAGAGAAAACTATGAATATAAATCAAAATGATTGGTTACAAAAATTGACAGATGCGCTTTGGGCTTACATAACTATGTATTAAACCAATCTTGGGATATCTCCTTTAGGTTTGTATATGGTAAAGCGTGCCATTTCCCGTTGAATTTGAACATAAAGCTTTGTGGGCAACTAAGAACATAAACTTTGATCTTGAAAAAGCAGGCGAAAACAGAAAATTGCAAATCAATGAATTAGAGGAGATTAGGAGTAGCACGTATGAAAATAAGAAAATCTATAAAGAAAGAAAAAAAAATTCTTGACAAGTCGATCATAAGAAAACATTTTCGCCAAACAAAAAAGTTCTTTTATACGACTCTCGACTTCGTTTATTCCATGGGAAATTAAAATCAAGGTGGATAGGATCATACATTGTACGTACTATTTTTCCACATGGTGCCATAGAAATATAAAACTCTATGGATGGATCCCTTTTTAAAGTCAATGGTCTTCGTTTAAAACCTTACTTGGAATTGCCGAGTGATCGAGAGGAGGAGCTCATCACTCTTCATGAGCCATACTACATCTAGTAAGAAATGTTAACCCTCTTTTGTAAATATGTACATATTTTCCTCTGTTACACTCATTGTATCATGCATTGACTATAGGGACACAGTCAAAATCAAGTGTGGGGAGGGGGGGAGTCTCATGTTTATTTTGATTTTTCATGGTTTACTTTTTCCATCTTCTTTCCAAAACTCAAAACTTAAAAAAATCCTAAAACAAATTTTCTTTTTTTAGCATATTGATTTACTTTTGAAGAAACACTATAGGATAAGTATATGTTTTTATTATTAAATTGAAATTTTTGAAAAATTACTTATCTCAACAAAAATAAAAATAAAAGTTTGATTACAAGTAACAATGGTTTAACTAGTATCTAGGAAGGTTCATAGGTGATAACCATGAAATATGTACTATTGTGATCTTTCTTTAAAAGAGTGGTTGATTTAAAGTAAAGGCGATAACATTTTTGATCTTTTAAGTTAAGTGGTGCTAAGATGATTTTGCATAACTCTCTCTTAAAAAAATAAAATAGTAAAAAAGAAAAAAAAGTTTTTATAAAAAAACAAACACCTAGAGTTAGGTGTTCACACGTAATTGTGTACACTCGCCATGCTCTGTACCCTTCTTACGTAAGCGAAGGCAGTGCATGGTCGGTATATCTGGCCTCAGTTTATCTGAGTTAATTGTGTGTAAATAAATTTTAAAATAATAATAACCACCTAGAGACATGTGTTCACACGCAAGTGTGTACACTTTCCACGCTCTGTACTCTTCTCACATAAGCCCGAAAGGTAGTGCATGATCAATATATCTGGTCTCAGTTTATCCGAGTTAGATGTATAAATAATATTAATGTTAATAATTTTAAAAATAGAGAGAGCAAGCAATTAAAATCCAAGGACTATTTTCACTTATTTGATTTGACTTGTTATTCAAAAGAAATAAAAACATCACTTTGCATAACTTTAATTATCAACTAAAGGATTCATTTCATAGTTGCACTAGGTTTCCAACCGAAACAACTAGCCAAACTAGAGTCTAATTGTGATGTTAACTTAATTTTTATTGGAAGTTTTGATGAGTAAAAGGACAAGAATTTCTTGATAATGACCAAAAATTATATTTAACTTACTTGTGTCAATTTAAAAGTAAATTTGCATTTGTAAATATTTTGGAAACTAGCATCATGTAGTCGCATTAGAATCTAAATATTGCATTTGGATTTTGTGGGTAGTATCCGCTGAGAACCCTTACAAGACAAGACTCGTCCTACTAGGGACACCTAGAAGTTTGACGGCATGTTGCATACGCTCAATGCAATCGTGTTTTCTACGAAAAAGGATACCCTAGTTTAGTTTATTCGAGGATGAATAAAAAGATAAGTATGGGAGTATTTGATGTGCACGTAAAAGTGTATATTTTTACTTCCATATTTAATCTTCTTTTAGTTAAATAAATGAGCATATTAGGGTATTTTACATGTTCAAACCAAAATTTACTTTTTTTTCAAATCATCATTTATTCATCTTCATTTGGGGAGTAAAATGTTAATTTTGTGTGTGATTTAATTTGAGAAAATTTATTCGCATATTTTTATTTATAGGAAATGGAGTGCAAATATGAAGAGGTTTCATAGATAAATGCATGCACATATGTTGAACGCAAATGGAGAATGGAAGTAAATGAATTCGTGCAACATGGAGGATCCTACATACCCTATAACGACCCGGTATTTTCAACCATTCACATCCATTATAAGTGTATAGGTAGACACTCATGCCGGAATTGAATTGCTCAAAATACCGCGTTGAAAATAAAATTTGGCAAATCTCAGAATATACAGTAAATAAATATAATCACAGATCACAGACACAGAGTAAAATAATGCAGCGGAAGTAAAAGAAACAGTAGTTCATGAAGCAACTATGTAAATATATCAGAGTTACATAAGATACAACATAAGAAATAAAGTACAGCAGAAGTCTCAATACAATAACCAAGTACAGGCTGAATAGAACAACAGAACCGAAGTTGATAGAACAAGACTAGCAGATAATCTCCAGCGATTCAAATCTCCAGAAGGTGGAAATCCAAATCTGTGAATACTCAGGCTAACCCGAGCGTAAAGCAAAACACAAAACACTCGAGTCAGGACAATATATACTTATATAATGTAAACCAACTCAAGTGAACTGTAATAAAGGTACAAGTAACTTAGAAGATGCTTGGGACCGCCCATCCTCTAAGGATCCGTTAAAATATCTACTATGTAGTAATATTTGCTATTATAATAATGTCTAATAAGTAAAGTATAATCATATAGAAAATAGCGTTAAGGGGATGGAGAACCTTAACGCGGTCGGATCTTAAAATCATAATCGTAGTAAAGCTCGATATGGTAGGTGACACGGCACAACTAGGCAATGCCAAGGTAGATATACCAATTACGCATCCGGACTAGTGGTGACGCATAGCAACCACTACCGCCCACCTCGAACAACACTCCCAATCAAGGGTGGCCACCAAATCAATCACAAGTAATAGAATGGTATTGAAGAAGTGTGTCCGATAAGAGGTGCTACCTCCTTGGTCCGTCAATCGCTCCTGTTTTAGCCACCTTATGCCAACTCACGGGAGTTGGGTCCACGTATATACCTTAGGATCGTCGCCACCATCCTACTTCATTCTGGAAACTCCACCGCGTACACAGTTGTCAAAGTGGTTTTCGGTATCGACAGAGAGTATGTCCATATCCGATCCCGGTCTCTTTAACAACCAATCGTTATTATAACCCATGGTTATAACTTTTAAAACAATACTTTACTTCAAAATAAAATATCATTTCCAAAACCATATAATTATCAAAATAAAGATTTATCATTTCTGAATCATTTCAATATCTCAAAATATCATATCCTTTTCAAACTCTTTTCAAATTATTATTTGAATTCAAATACCATTATCAATTTAATACCTTTTTAGTTCCAAAACATCACTCATTTATTACTCTATCAAAACACCCTTTAAATAGTTTATATACCAACTAAATTAATTCATTTTAAACCATTTAAAAGTGAAGTTATTATTCTTTCAAGTCAAGTATTCAATTTTCAAAGTTTCAAACCATTTTGAGTTCATTTGCTAAGTCAAAACCCCTAATTATTAAAATTTCAGCCTTTCACAGCATTTAGAAAAAGCTGTTATAAGTTATATTTGAAAACATTTAAATTCAGTAAAGACAGCACTTAAATACTTCTGTTATATCTCATTTCTAGTTGAAAAATTAGTTTAAACAGCAAGGACAGCATTTCCAAAAGTGCTGCGGTAGCTCAGATTTCAAAACAAAGGTTTTATTTGATTTTAACAAAGACTGCAGACTGCTACAGCATTTCCAGAGAATGCTATAATAGACCTGAGTTAAGTTTTTGCCTATTAGTTCAATTACAGCAACTACAGCATTTCAGAAATGCTGTAATAGCCTTTTTACAGTTTTTAGTGTAATTCTGAACCATAGCATTTCTGAATGCTATTAAAAGTGATTTCCAGCTTTTTAGTGTATTTCCAGCAAATAATAAACTTCAATTTAATTTTTTTAAACAATTTAAAAATCATAATTTAACGTTAAAAATGTTCATTAACATATCATTAAATATATTGTTTTTACACAATAAATTTCTTATAATTAAATCCTATTTTCAACATTTTACCAAATAGATTCAAGTGTAAAAGTCTCTAATTCTTCACATTTTTAACTAAACAACTTAACACTTGAATTTTCTCCATTTTCTCAAAATAAAATCTAATTTACCCTTTTTATTTTTATTTTATTTTATATTTTAAATAACTAAATTTAAATTAACCAAAATTCCCAATTTCCACTCAAGTTGTCCTTCCAAAATTCAATGTAACTATTCATTTTTCTAACAATTTAACTTATAGAAAATTCCAAAATTTCTTTATTTAATATTTAAAAATCTAATTTTAATCAAATTTTCATATATATATATACACCTTTAAAAATGTTTAAAAATTCCAGAAAACATTTATAAAATAACCACGGGCCTATATATAGTTTTCTAGCCTAATTCAAGTGATATGGATAATATATCATTTCAATCCGTAGTTTACAAAGAAAACCCGGGTTTTATCATTTCAAACCCGCAATCCCAAGTAAATAAAAGTTATTAAAAGGTCGCTCAGTCTTATCATTTCAGCCCATAACGATCCTTCCCTATTCTAAAGTCCATTCGGGTATGTATCATTTCAACCCATAGTGAACCTAATCTACAGGGAACTTGCAGTGTGATAAACTGATAAAAAATGAACAGAATAACATAAATAATTAACAGAATGATATGACATGAATTTTTAACAGTTTAATATCATACATAATTATCACAAGCAGTTTACAACATAATATAGATTTTTCTACATATTCAATTGTTGTTGTTTCACCACTACATAAGTATGAACGTCGTGTGAGTTTTTACTCACCTCTTATTGCTGAAGATTTCAAGACCAAAAGCACAAAAGAAAACCAAGAACGATGACACTACAATGATTGGAGTAGAGAGCGAATCCAAGCTATAACTCTTGTATACAACCCAAAACAAAAATCAAACAAAACAAATTTCAATACAACTTTAAAATGAAATAACTTTGGAATAAAAGCGAATACGAATACCAAACTTTTTGCCTTGCTTCTCATATACTATGTACGGCCTAGGGGTTGCATAGGGTCAGGTTTTGGTCAGGTTTAGGCTTGGGTTTGGGCTAGCATGGCTCGGCCAAAGTGGTGCACAATGGTGGAGTTATGAATAAGTGAAGGTGAAGGAGTTTTGTAAGCAAATAAGTGGAAAAGTGGTCAAACTAAGGTTCAACCATGGATGGTTAGGCTCGACCCGAGGGTCCAGGTGGTAGATCAGGGGCTGGAGTAATGAGGTAGGGTCTAGACAAGGGGTTGGTGGCGGCCAAAGATGGTGGAGGTGAAGGGAAATGGGGTGGTGGTCAACAAGGTGCTTGGTTATGCATTGTTTTGGACATTGTTTGCATTTTTGGTGAAGTTTGGCTTCAAGGAGGGTTCGGCCATGGTCTAGCCTGAAGTGGTGGTTGGTGATGATGCCAAGGAGGATTGGTAGGGAATGGTGGCCATGGCTATGGTGAGGAGGCCATGCAAATAGAAGAGAAAACAAGGCACAAAAAGTATGAAAAATGGAAGAAAAGTGTAAAAGAGGAGGCCATTACCAAGGGAGTTTGAAGGAGCCTTGAGAAATGAGAAGTGCTGAAGCTTTTTCATGTGAAAAGTAATAATAATACACGGCTAAAACTGAAAAAGTGGACAGCCAAATGAATTAAAGTGAAGGTTATGGCATTTGGAACGTTTTGAAGGTGAAAGGCCTTAAGTTTTGTAACTTTTTAACCCTTTGGCATTTCCATTTCTTTTTAAATTTTATATAACAAAATTTAACTCAGAAATATACTTTACAACCGAAACTAAGTAAAGATATAAGAAAACAAATAATTAATTTTAAAGAAAAATATAAAAAGAATGAAGAAAATTCCTTAAAAATACCAAACAGTGTTCAAAAATTATAAATAAATCTCTGTTAGTCTTGGAAAACTATACATTTCATTATAAAAATATTATGAAGTGGAAATTTGAATTAAAATAATTTATTGATCATTTTCAACATAAAATAGATAATTAAATTAGAGAAAACAGAAAAAGAATTACAAAAATTTACTCAGAAATTAGAAATAGTGTCCAGAAATTACAGAAAAATAACCAATGGCTTTGGAAAATTATGTACTTCATTTTAAAAATATTATAAGACAAAATTTTGAAATAAAATGATTTTTAAAACATTTTCAAAGTGAATAAATAATTAAATTTTAATTATATAACTAAATTAAGAAAATAGCAAAGAAATGGAAACTAGGTTTTAAAATTAGAAAATAAATTCAATAAACTTTAGAAAAATTATACTATCACTTTAAAATTATTAAAAGATAAAAATATACATAAAATAACATATTAACACATATAAAAATAAAATATTACCAAGAAAAATAAAATTTAAAATAGACAATATTGCTAAATACATCAGTTTACACACAATATTGAAATATACATAACTTTCACAATTTAACTCCGTTTCCAAAGAAACGAAAAGCTGTATTCAAGTTATTAAATCTATTTTCATAATAAAAGATAAAATTTAATATTTTTAAAATAATTTAAATTTAAAATTTAAAAGTCAAAGTTTGACTAGTTTGAACAGAAATTCACTTTTCAGTGAAATATCCAATTTATACTAGTTTGAAGTTATAGTTCACATAATAATTAACATTTATTTTTGAAAATGAAATGTTTGAAATGAAACAAGTTTAAAAATAATCTCAAAATAAAATAAAGTCAAAATTAAAATAATATACAAAATCTGGGTTGTTACACTCTCCCCCACTTAAAACTTTTCGTCCCCGAAAAGGAATGAGGTACGGGAAAGCACAAGAAAAAATAGAGTGAAATAGGATTAAGAAAAGATGACAAGAAGATTGAAATTATACCTGATAACTATTGTTATAGGTAAGTTTAACAAGATGGAGGTGATCAAATCAAGAATATAAGCACGAAAAAGATCCTCTAGAGTCTGAATCTCCTTTTTCACTTGACCGACGGTCTATGAATGGAAAAACAGTGTTCAGATCCAGATGAGTAACAAAGATTATCAAAGATTACAGAAAGATTTCTAAATAGACTAGTATAAGCAATAGCCTTCCCATTCTGTAACAAGATAAGGGAAATAAGGACAACCAAAAGATAGTTTAGAAAAAAAACAAAATAAGATAATAAATTTGAAACCATAATGCTTTGAAATCATAACAATTTAGGGATGTTTATCATTTGGAAATCATACTACTAAAATCATAACACTTTGGAAATGTTATTCTTAAAAAAAATCATAATACATAGAAAATCATAACACCTTTTAAAAATAATCTTCATTTAAACCATTTTAATCCAAGATCAAACAATATTCATTTTAAAGTTGTAACATTTCTAAGTTCATTCAATTTTAAAAATTTCAAAAACATTGTATTTTCAAAACAGCAGCACTTATAAAATGCTACAGTAGATATATTAATATTTCAAATCAGTTTTATTCTAGAATATTCATTTGGATATCATTTAACTTATGACTTATTAAAACAAACTTTTATGAATGGATTATCCAAATTAAACTATAATTCGTTTATTAAGTCAAAAGCTCACTATTTTACTTAGCTCTAAATTTAACACATACCCTAACACTTTGTTCAAAATACCCATTTCACAAATAGATATTCCTTTAATAAGTTACACTTAAAATTCCATTTGAAAACCAAATTCTCAATTATCAATTTTTAGTGATGTTAAAATACATTTTAACTATTTAAATCATATTCATTCATTTTTCAAGACATATCTATTTCATAAATAAAATATTTATAAAGCAAATATAACAATCAAATTTCTCTACACATTTATTCATTTAGACATCAATTAAACTATGAATTCAAGTTAAATAAACTTTATTACAAAATGTCTAATTCAAATGTATTTTATTTTATCTATTCAAAGATACATTATTTATCATACAACATATTCATTTCACGAAATAACCTTTATTAAATTCCTAGGTTAGACTTAAGGTTCCATAGTAAATCAAATTTGATTATTAAGTTATTTAAATAAAATCTCTTTAAATTCCTTTTTCACTATTTACCTCTGTTAATCTTTTATAACTAAAATTTAAGTGTATAACATTTATTATAACCACTCAAATTTTATTTATAAAATCCTTTCTCTATTGTATATTATCCAATTTCATATTCAACTTCTGTGTAATTTAAGTAAGTTATATTGGAATGAAATTGTGTGTTATACAAATAAAACTTTCCGATTCAATTATCTCAAGTTTGAATCATTTATCCAATTTTTTTTATTTTTCTTTTTATGATTGAAATTATTCTTTAAGAAAAAAAAATTGTAAGAATTAATTTCCGAGTTCCTTCAAACTAGTTAGAGATAAATAAATATATGTACATAATATGTCAAATCAAATTTAAATCATATATCTATATATATTATAAATCAAGTCATATTTTTAGAAATTCATATTAATTAAATTCCCCAAAACAAAGCTGTAGCAAGACTACAGAACGGTCTCTTCACTCCGAAACTCGAAAA
This sequence comes from Allium fistulosum, assembly GCA_030737815.1. Taxonomy (NCBI): domain Eukaryota; kingdom Viridiplantae; phylum Streptophyta; class Magnoliopsida; order Asparagales; family Amaryllidaceae; genus Allium; species Allium fistulosum. The sequence goes on from CM060907.1 coordinate 862,838,843, forward strand.
TGAACGTCGATGATGCTGCAGTCATCACCGAAATTATTTTCCAACAACAAAGAGAAGAGCAATAAATTTTTTAAACTTTAAAATCCTTTAGAGACAAATTTTTCATTCAAAATACTTTAAATAATATCCTTTTAAAAAAAATTTAAACACAAGGTTTGATACCATCGGAAATTAAATTATTGAAATTTCTTGTTTTAAATTCATTTCAGTTCCCAAATAAATTTATAAACAACTATTTATAAATTCATTTGTATAACAATAAATGATAAATCAAGTATTATCATTTCAAATTATCAATTTAAATCAATTTATTAAATTCCATAAATTTACTTATATAACAAAATTTATTCCATTAACCAAATTTAAAAATGATATTGTGTCAGTTTGTTCTGTCAAAGTGTTTTAGAAATCCTATCAATAGTGTTGATCAGACGAATCGATCGGAAGCCCAAATCAACATCAACAACTCAAACAACACAACATAAAAAAAACAAAACATAGATTTACAAGTACAATTTAAAAATGTTTGGAGATAGTTTGGAAACAAAAGACAAGATGATTATATAACAAAATAGGGAGATGGGTAAGCTTAAATAAATCGCGGGCAACCTTAACCGGGTCAACCGTGACTTAATGAATAAGATCAAATGTGTATTTTTTTTTCTAGGGTAAATCTACATCCGATCTCAAGAGATAGAGTTTGGAATAACAAAAGATATTAGCATCTAAACCAAGGATAGATATAAATCTCTGGTGAATCGATGCAAATTTGTAAAGTAGTTTCCCCCTTTACCATAAAATTAGAATATTGGCGAGACAGCCAATTCACTATAAAGATCATTCGAAGTGGAGTTATGTGATACTCCAAAATCAAAAGAAGATGAATAGTGAGGGACAAGAATGAATTTTGGAACTGCAGGGAACGTTCCAAAAATTCAAAGGAAATTCGAATCAAGAGGAAAAGATTCAAACTCGAACGAAAGTGATTCTGTAAATAAATCTACTCCATATGCTGAGTTTTGCCTCAAAGCCAAAGCTCTGATACCAACTATAACGACCCGGTATTTTCAACCATTAACATCCATTATAAGTGTATAGGTAGACACTCATGCCGGAATTGAATTGCTCAAAATACCGCGTTGAAAATAAAATTTGGCAAATCTCAGAATATACAGTAAATAAATATAATCACAGATCACAGACACAGAGTAAAATAATGCAGCGGAAGTAAAAGAAACAGTAGTTCATGAAGCTACTATGTAAATATATCAGAGTTACATAAGATACAACATAAGAAATAAAGTACAGCAGAAGTCTCAATACAATAACCAAGTACAGGCTGAATAGAACAACGGAACCGAAGTTGATAGAACTAGGACTAGCAGATAATCTCCAGCGATTCAAATCTCCAGAAGGTGGAAATCCAAATCAGTGAATACTCAGGCTAACCCGAGCGTAAAGCAAAACACAAAACACTCGAGTCAGGACAATATATACTTATATAATGTAAACCAACTCAAGTGAACTGTAATAAAGGTACAAGTAACTTAGAAGATGCTTGGGACCGCCCATCCTCTAAGGATCCGTTATAATATCTACTATGTAGTAATATTTGCTATTATAATAATGTCTAATAAGTAAAGTATAATCATATAGGAAATAGCATTAAGGGGATGGAGAACCTTAACGCGGTCGGATCTAAAAATCATAATCGTAGTAAAGCTCGATATGGTAGGTGACACGGCACAACTAGGCAATGCCAGGGTAGATATACCAATTACGCATCCGGACTAGTGGTGACGCATAGCAGCCACTACCGCCCACCTCGAACAACACTCCCAATCAAGGGTGGCCACCAAATCAATCACAAGTAATAGAATGGTATCGAAGAAGTGTGTCTGATAAGAGGTGCTACCTCCTTGGTCCGTCAATCGCTCCTGTTTTAGCCACCTTATGCCAACTCACGGGAGTTGGGTCCACGTATATACCTTAGGATCGTCGCCACCATCCTACTTCATTCTGGAAACTCCACCGCGTACACAGTTGTCAAAGTGGTTTTCGGTATCGACAGAGAGTATGTCCATATCCGATCCCGGTCTCTTTAACAACCAATCGTTATTATAACCCGTGGTTATAACTTTTAAAACAATACTTTACTTCAAAATAAAATATCATTTCCAAAACCATATAATTATCAAAATAAAGATTTATCATTTCTGAATCATTTCAATATCTCAAAATATCATATCCTTTTCAAACTCTTTTCAAATTATTATTTGAATTCAAATACCATTATCAATTTAATACCTTTTTAGTTCCAAAACATCACTCATTTATTACTCTATCAAAACACCCTTTAAATAGTTTATATACCAATTAAATTAATTCATTTTAAACCATTTAAAAGTGAAGTTATTATTCTTTCAAGTCAAGTATTCAATTTTCAAAGTTTCAAACCATTTTGAGTTCATTTGCTAAGTCAAAACCCCTAATTATTAAAATTTCAGCCTTTCACAGCATTTAGAAAAAGCTGTTATAAGTTATATTTGAAAACATTTAAATTCAGCAAAGACAGCACTTAAAAACTTCTGTTATATCTCATTTCTAGTGGAAAAATTAGTTTAAACAGCAAGGACAGCATTTCCAGAAGTGCTGCGGTAGCTCAGATTTCAAAACAAAGGTTTTATTTGATTTTAACAAAGACTGCAGACTGCTACAGCATTTCCAAAGAATGCTATAATAGACCTGAGTTAAGTTTTTGCCTATTAGTTCAATTACAGCAACTACAGCATTTCAGAAATGCTGTAATAGCCTTTTTACACAGTTTTTAGTGTAATTCTGAACCATAGCATTTCTGAAAGCTATTAAAAGTGATTTCCAGCTTTTTAGTGTATTTCCAGCAAATAATAAACTTCAATTTAAATTTTTTAAACAATTTAAAAATCATAATTTAACGTTAAAAATGTTCATTAACATATCATTAAATATATTGTTTTTACACAATAAATTTCTTATAATTAAATCCTATTTTCAACATTTTACCAAATAGATTCAAGTGTAAAAGTCTCTAATTCTTCACATTTTTAACTAAACAACTTAACACTTGAATTTTCTCCATTTTCTCAAAATAAAATCTAATTTACCCTTTTTATTTTTATTTTATTTTATATTTTAAATAACTAAATTTAAATTAACCAAAATTCCCAATTTCCACTCAAGTTGTCCTTCCAAAATTCAATGTAACTATTCATTTTTCTAACAATTTAACTTATAGAAAATTCCAAAATTTCTTTATTTAATATTTAAAAATCTAATTTTAATCAAATTTTCATATATATATATACACCTTTAAAAATGTTTAAAAATTCCAGAAAACATTTATAAAATAACCACGGGCCTATATATAGTTCTCTAGCCTAATTCAAGTGATACGGATAATATATCATTTCAATCCGTAGTTTACAAAGAAAACCCGGGTTTTATCATTTCAAACCCGCAATCCCAAGTAAATAAAAGTTATTAAAAGGTCGCTTAGGCTTATCATTTCAGCCCATAACGATCCTTCCCTATTCTAAAGTCCATTCGGGTATGTATCATTTCAACCCATAGTGAACCTAATCTACAGGGAACTTACAGTGTGATAAACTGATAAAAAATGAACAGAATAACATAAATAATTAACAGAATGATATGACATGAATTTTTAACAGTTTAATATCATACATAATTATCACAAGCAGTTTAAAACATAATATAGATTTTTCTACATATTCAATTGTTGTTGTTTCACAACTACATAAGTATGAACGTCGTGTGAGTTTTTACTCACCTCTTATTGCTGAAGATTTCAAGACCAAAAGCATAAAAGAAAACCAAGAACGATGACACTACAATGATTGGAGTAGAGAGCGAATCCAAGCTACAACTCTTTTATACAACCCAAAACAAAAATCAAACAAAACAAATTTCAATACAACTTTAAAATGAAATAACTTTGGAATAAAAGCGAATACGAATACCAAACTTTCTGCCTTGCTTCTCATATACTATGTACGGCCTAGGGGTTGCATAGGGTCAGGTTTTGGTCAGGTTTAGGCTTGGGTTTGGGCTAGCATGGCTCGGCCAAAGTGGTGCACAATGGTGGAGTTATGAATAAGTGAAGGTGAAGGGGTTTTGTAAGCAAATAAGTGGAAAAGTGGTCAAACTAAGGCTCAACCATGGATGGTTAGGCTCGACCAGAGGGTCCAGGTGGTAGATCAGGGACTGGAGTGATGAGGTAGGGTCTAGACAAGGGGTTGGTGGCGGCCAAAGATTGTGGAGGTGAAGGGAAATGGGGTGGTGGTCAACTAGGTGCTTGGTTATGCATTGTTTTGGACATTGTTTGCATTTTTGGTGAAGTTTGGCTTCAAGGAGGGTTCGGCCATGGTCTAACCTGAAGTGGTGGTTGGTGATGATTCCAAGGAGGAGTTGTAGGGAATGGTGGCCATGGCTATTGTAACGACCCGACTTTCCAGACCTGGAAAATCGAACCATTTTAGTTAAGAAGAAGAGGTAGAAGAAGAAAAATAGAAAACAACATCAGAATCTAACCATCGCAGCGGAATAAAATATAATATATATCACCAGATCTTTACACAAATCAAAAACTATATCTGTTTATACAATACATCATCAGAGTACATCATCAGAGTACATCAACATCCATAACATACAACTGAATACACAGCGGAAAAATAATAGCAAGTACGGGAGTACGTATCGTCCTCCGGCTCGTCTCCTGAGCTCCACAGCATCATATCCTGAACCTGTTTATCTCGGTCTGACCCGAGCATCATATAAAACAATACCCGAGTCAGTTTGGAATACCAGCGTGAGAAAATCACACTCAATTGATTATTAAATTTTCAAAATCCTTTGAAAACAAAAGCATCTCGTAAGACCACGCCACAAATAAACATGTCGGGTTTTTACCTTACGATAGCTAAAACACTTTTTATAAAATCCTCTGATATTATCTTAGTGTCTATATACAAATACTTATTCAAATAGCCGAAATTGTTACATTCATTAAATTCCAGCTAATAGGTATACAAACAAATACCGTACAAGGCACGTAGGGAGAATGGATTTCCATCAATGACTAGGCACTGGGGTACCACCTGACACAGTACGTGGCCTAGATCACAGTACCGAGGAGTACGCCCTCTCCCCTGCAACACAAGACCGGAATCACCTATGGGCAATTCCGAATATGATCACCCCACGGTTGGGATCAGCAACCACACCACTAAGCCGAAATAAAAGGAACCTCTAGACAGGGATGACCATACTCTCCAGTAGGCGCTACCCACGAAGCCTTGCTGCATAACCCCTGATTTTCAGTCATTCCCGGTTGATGAGGCTTGAGGTTAAACGTTACCTTCATAGAACGTTTCACTTAGAATGCCCATCGTCCACCTGACGATGTTTCGCAAGCATTCGTCCATACAAGTCCATCCCGGGTTCGAACGGAACCGAAGGCACTACTCCTACTACATCCATTTTGGAAATATCCTCAGGATTAGTAGCGACTAGACCTTGCACTTCACTGCTCCATCTTCGACTCCGAAATCGTTACATGAAACGTACCAACCGGATCGAAGTGGTATTCGAGTCTCCAGACCTAGAATCCCGGTATACGGAAACCCGATCCCGGTCTCTTCGAAACGATCAGCGCATTTGGCCAATATTGATAGTCGGTTATTTAACTATCAATTAACATCCATAAGCAACCATCACACAATAAATAATTGTCCCAAATTATTTATTTATTTCAAATATCTTTGCAAGATATATTTCCAAATTTTCAAAGCTCATTTGAAAACAATTTCAAAACAGTTTCCGCTTACGGAATACATTTCCCAAATATTTATTTCCTCTGAAACACCAAGTACAAAACACTTTTAGATTTTAAAATAATTTTAAAACACTTTACTATAATTATATTTTATAACATTGAAATCAAACTACTTTAATACTTTATTAAAAATATATGCTTTAAAATAAAACCACTTTATAAATATAAACTAAATTTCTCCTTTTAAAACATAATAGCAAATCACTTTTATATAATTACTACAATAATAGATTTTTGAAAATACTTACTTAGGAAATTAACATTTAGAAATAATCAATTTTCTAAAACATGCTTTTAAAAACACAATTAGAACTTTTAACTTATATTAAAAATTTCTTTGAAAACGTACTTGGCTATCCAAAGAAATACCCTTCTCACTCCCATCTTTTAAAAATAAATCAACATTTATTTTTAAACCAATCCATATTCTTTTATAAATCCCCACCTTGAATTTATATTTCAAATATCCTCTGATATTCCATTTCACTTTATAAACCCAGTTTATAAATTTCAAAATCTCACTTCCCTTTAAATTCCAAATCCCAAAATATTTAAATCAATTTATAATTGATTTCCCTATTTATTTTACTTTGAAATAAATTTCTTTACTTAATCCATTTATTTCCAAATTCATTAACTTCCAGATTTTATTACTCATTATGATTTAAAATCTTTAAACCGAAACACAAGTTTCAGATTTCCCAAATTCCTTCTTTCTTTTTAATTACATTTAAACATTGAATTAAAATAAATTATTTATTCTTTTAAATAATATCACATAAGTTTTCTTTAAATTCAATATCTCTCTGTTTATTCAAAATTCCTTTTTTCCATATTTAATTTATTCGAATTCACTAGAATTACTTAACTTAATTTTACTCTTTTATTTCTTTCCAAAAATCCAATTCAATTTCTTTTGATAACCCATTATACTGGGAGATTCAATCCAACCAGATTATCCAATATAAATCATCACAGGATATCAACAATCATACCACAGAATATTTAAACAAAATAAATATTTTGAGGAATCCAATCGGATCCCTCCAACCTGTTTCCCTGCATCCACAGATGTTAGCACAATACCAATTCCACTTCGAGGTGGAATATCGCGGTATATGGGTTTAAATATAAAATCTCCCGCTATTATGCGGCGCATAGGGTCTCATCCGCTATATAATGTGGGAATATCAACAACTCCAATATATACATATGCCAATATATATATATTGGTATATACTACTATATACCATATCAATCAAATCAATCATTCAACCAGACATTCTAATTTAACCAATTAAATTAAATTATAATTTAACTGAGTGAGATTAACTCACCTTTGATTTTGTTTGCAGTCTATTCCATCTCGCTTGTTTTCTCCACTATTTAAGACCTTGAATAACATTATATAATTTATCAATATTCGAAACAGTCAAACAGTTAACTACCATTTAATTAGTTACCCTACACAACTAATTACTTCTCCGATTACTTAGTAATAAATTAAATATGTGTATAAGTATATTATTATTATGCTTTAAACCTTATATATATAAATATATACATTTCCAAATTAGAGTCTGACTTACTGTTCTTCTCTGTATATAATTTAAATCCCAGCAATAATTTATTAAATTTCAAAAATTAATTTGCAAAAGCTAAAGATCATCTACCTGACACGCACGAAACCCAGAGTGGCCCTTGCTCGCGATTTACCCAAACTACATCGACACCCCTAAATCGAGAGAGCACGCCTCCCTCCAGAAATCGCGATGCCCACGCGAAGACAAACTGCAGCCCTTCCACGCATCAGCGAGCTCGCCTCACATCACCATCACGTCGCTGACCATACCCAACAACACAGAAGCCTCACGCCGTCACCCTAGCACCACACGCCCCGCCGCGTTCTGCCCCGGCCCCTAACAGGCGCGAGTTAAGTCGCGACTCGATTCCAATCCCCGTCCCCCTCTTTTATTTTGAACTCGAACAAGAAAGGAGAAAGGAGGAAAGACTGAAGAAATTCCTTCTTCTTTTTTCGAATGAAGCTGCTGGCCTTAGAATCGCAGAAGGAAAAAGAGGAAGTCTTTTGTTAATTGATTCGGCAAATTCTCTTTTGAATTCGAATTGGGATTGCTTTTGAATTTAACTGGGAGAGGAGATTTCGTTCGAACTATCACGAAGAAGAAGGGTTTGGTACGAAAAGGGTTGAGTGATGTTTATTAAAAGAGGGAACACGGATATGAAAGGAAGTCGGCTGAATATTAAAAGTGAAGCGTGTTTAAGAAGGCACCGATGGCATTGATTTGATCAATTAAAGTTTTATTAAATTTTCAACGCATTTACTTATCGTACGCTCACACCAACTCTGATCCCTACGAAATTTGAAACCCGATAATAATACAATATTACGGATCCAATGGAACTGGTTTCGTCGAAATCCGAGACTGTGCCTCGGACGGCTATTTTTAAATTCAATTTAAACGATATATTTTTAAAACTGAACAAAATACTTTGAAATCAAATTTTGAAAGTTCTATTATCTTCAGTATTATTAATATGAATTTTACGAGCTTTCAAAATATTTTTAATTAGCTTAGAATACCAGATTTACTATTTTATCCAACTTCAAATAAATTTAATTATTAAATTACTCAATAAACAGCGATATTTGAAATTTAAGTTTATAATTAACCTCTGAATATTTAAAATTAATTAAATATTCCAATTTCAAATATATAAAAATTCCGGGTCGTCACATTCCTCCCCCCTTAAAAGAATTTCGTCCCCGAAATTACTAGTTAGGAAGAATGATTCAATCCCCGTTAACTATTTCCCAAATTCAAACAGTTTAACAATACCCAAACAATCTTTTATTAATGATACACTAATCATCTTTTAACTTCCCAAACTTATTCATAAGTTCAACCCATATCACCTACTTATCAATTCAAATTTAAATTTGAATTCAAATTTTGAATTATCAAAATTTTCAAAATTTTTTTCTAACTCTCTAAATTTCCGAAAAATTTCGCCAGCGTCTCCTTTGCGCGGCTAGCTCGGTACTACTACAAAATGGCTCTACGGCCTCCCAATCTCAAAAAGAAAACAAAAAGCCAAGTGGCAGGATCAAAAATCAATTAAATTTCATATAGAAATTCAAATACATACCTTTTGTCGGGCCATTAAATTTTATCTTCTAAAATCAAAAATCCCAATTATCCATTGCTTTTATACACCTGTATATCCTACTAAGCGATAATATTCACTTAGTATATATATATATTTTTCCATTCCAAAATTACTAAGTATATTTCCAATACAAATTTTCTTAAGAATTTCATTCTTCAATTCTTAAGTTCATATAAATTTATATTTATTTACTACTTCATTTCCAATTTTTCCTTAAATTCAATTCATCTCCAACTTCCAAAAATTGAATTTTATTTAGCTCGACAACAATCCAAGTTAATTCATTCAATAACTATTTCTCAACTTATTTAAACCACTCCTCTGTTTGAGTTCAGTTTCCATTCAACATTTACTTAAGTCAATAGCTTAAGTTTATTTTCCATTTAACCAACCCTTTAAAGTTTTATTTCCATCTTTCATTTGATTCTTATTTAATCAAATTCCATCCATTTATTTATTTAATATAATTGGTTTATTCACTCAATCATTATGATTTTTAATTTCCATACTCAATTCATCTGGAATTATTTTATTAATAACCAGGTCATTTCCAATTTATTTTCACTTATTTGGATTCATTCGCAATTCAAACCATCACTATGTTAATCCAATTTCATTAACTCACAATTCAATTTCATTAACTAATTTATTATCTAATTAGTTCCTCTGCTGGTTAAAATTAAATACTTGCTTTTTAATTCCAAATATCACTTCACTTAATTATCTTAAGTTCAATTTATTTTATAATTCAAGTTTTGTATTTATTTAAACATTAAGATTGCTCATCTTAGTCGTTTCCATTTGATAATTACAATTTCAAATTATAACTCTTAATGGTTCAAAGAAATGAATTCCAATTTATGACTTACAATTTCATTTCTATTCATAAGTTTAACTTACTTGCTTAAGATCTAGGACTATTCATTTAAGTCCATTTCCATCTTTATAATCAAATTTCAAATTATTACACTTAAGAACTTAAGAATATGAATTTCTTTACACAATTATAAGCATTTTACATTACCTTTATATCCAATTCAATTCAACTTCAACTTACTTACATTTAATTCAATTCCAAATCTCAATTTTATTTAACTCATCTTAAGTTAAATTCAAATATATCTTATTCACCTTCATATACTCGAATTAAATTTTAATTCCAGGATACAAATTTTATACAAGTTTTACAATTCATTCACCTTCAAGTTCTCTAACTCTTTTATCTACCAACTTATATTACTCATTGAGTTATTTCCATCTCATAATTATAATCCCATAATTAAACTTTCATTCCCTTCGTATTTCAATCAACTTCATTCTATACTTTATATTGTTGATTCATTTAAATTTCCACATTTATATTTTAAATAGAATTCCCAGAATCCAATTGCCCGGTTTTTTTTCAAAACCATTTTGAATCCATAAATAACTCATACACATCTAGTATATCACATCAAATCCCAATTTCCAAAACAATATGCTTTTACCAAACAATTTTCCCTTTGAATTTCAAAACCAACCCAGTTCACAATCATTTCCAATTTAAAACAGTTTGGTAGCAATTTCTCTTTGGAAACTCGAAAATAGATATCGATGATGCTGCAGTCATCACCGAAATTATTTTCCAGCTACCGAAAGAGAATTTAATGCTTTTATCACTTTAAAACATTTCAAACATTTTTAAATCCCAAATCCCAACAGATTTCAATTCAATTTCAAAAATATTCATGAAATAATATCACCATTATTTTCCCCAAAACCTTTAAAATACTATTTTTAAATCCAAAGGAATTTAAACCTTTCCCAAAACTTCAAATTCAAAATCCATTCAATTTTATATCCAAACATTAATCTGGAATTCTATCACCTTTTATTTCAAGTTATAAGTCACATTTACAACTTACATTTACAAATTTCATTTGTTTATGAATTTATCTCATTTGATTATAAATCACATTTGTAATTCACATTTGTATATAAAGTTTATTTCAATTTATAAATTTCATTTATAGTCTATATTTCAAATTCCATTTTGTTATATAATTTATTCTTCAACTTAGGTTATAAGTTTTCAATTTCTACTCAATAATGAGACTAACTCATTATTGTCATTTTCTAACAACCAAGCAACCAAACATATAACTATAATAATTTTCGAATAATTATTTCCTTTATATACAAAATAATTTAGGCAAAATTATTTCATTCACCCTATTTAAAACAATACTGTGTCGAACAGTTCTATTCAAGTGTTTAGAAACCCCTTCGATACAGTTGTCCAGACTGTGCCGACGAAGGTTCATATGCCACTCAATAAATCAACCAACACAATATAAAACCATTTTATATTCATTAACAAATACGCTCTCATATCTATTAATACTCTCAAAATTCCCACCAGAGCCAAGGTTATCGCTAGCCTAAGCTCTGATACCAAATGTAACGACCCGACTTTCCAGACCCGGAAAATCGAACCATTTTAGTTAAGAAGAAGAGGTAGAAGAAGAAAAATAGAAAACAACATCAGAATCTAACCATCGCAGCGGAATAAAATATAATATATATCAACAGATCTTTACACAAATCATAAACTATATCTGTTTATACAATACATCATCAGAGTACATCAACATCCATAACATACAACTGAATACACAACGGAAAAATAATAGCAAGTACGGGAGTACGTATCGTCCTCCGGCTCGTCTCATGAGCTCCACAGCATCATATCCTGAACCTGTTTATCTCGGTCTGACCCGAGCATCATATAAAACAATACCCGAGTCAGTCTGGAATACCAGCGTGAGAAAATCACACTCAATTGATTATTAAAATTTCAAAATCCTTTGAAAACAAAAGCATCTCGTAAGACCACGCCACAAATAAACATGTCGGGTTTTTACCTTACGATAGCTAAAACACTTTTTATAAAATCCTCTGATATTATCTTAGTGTCTATATACAAATACTTATTCAAATAGCCGAAATTGTTACATTCATTAAATTCCAGCTAATAGGTATACAAACAAATACCGTACAAGGCACGTAGGGAGAATGGATTTCCATCAATGACTAGGCACTGGGGTACCACCTGACACAGTACGTGGCCTAGATCACAGTACCGAGGAGTACGCCCGCTCCCCTGCAACACAAGACCGGAATCACCTATGGGCAATTCCGAATATGATCACCTCACGGTTGGGATCAGCAACCGCACCACTAAGCCGAAATAAAAGGAACCTCTAGACAGGGATGACCATACTCTCCAGTGGGCGCTACCCACGAAGCCTTGCTGCATAACCCCTGATTTTTAGTCATTCCCGATTGATGAGGCTTGAGGTTAAACGTTACCTTTATAGAACGTTTCACTTAGAATGCCCATCGTCCACCTGACGATGTTTCGCAAGCATTCGTCCATACAAGTCCGTCCCGGGTTCGAACGGAGCCGAAGGCACTACTCCTACTACATCCATTTTGGAAATATCCTCAGGATTAGTAGCGACTAGCCCTTGCACTTCACTGCTCCATATTCGACTCCGAAATCGTTACACGAAACGTACAAACCAGATCGAAGTGGTATTCGAGTCTCCAGACCTAGAATCCCGGTATACGGAAACCCGATCCCGATCTCTTCGAAACGATCAGCGCATTTGGCCAATATTGATAGTCGGTTATTTAACTATCAATTAACATCCATAAGCAACCATCACATAATAAATAATTGTCCCAAATTATTTATTTATTTCAAATATCTTTGCAAGATATATTTCCAAATTTTCAAAGCTCATTTGAAAACAATTTCAAAACAGTTTCCGCTTACGGAATACATTTCCCAAATATTTATTTCCTCTGAAACACCAAGTACAAAACACTTTTAGATTTTAAAATAATTTTAAAACACTTTACTATAATTATATTTTATAACATTGAAATCAAACTACTTTAATACTTTATTAAAAATATATACTTTAAAATAAAACCACTTTATAAATATAAACTAAATTTCTCCTTTTAAAACATAATAGCAAATCACTTTTATATAATTACTACAATAATAGATTTTTGAAAATACTTACTTAGGAAATTAACATTTAGAAATAATCAATTTTCTAAAACATGCTTTAAAAAACACAATTAGAACTTTTAACTTATATTAAAAATTTCTTTGAAAACGTACTTGGCTATCCAGAGAAATACCCTTCTCACTCCCATCTTTTAAAAATAAATCAACATTTATTTTTAAACCAATCCATATTCTTTTATAAATCCCCACCTTGAATTTATATTTCAAATATCCTCTGATATTCCATTTTAGTTTATAAACCCAGTTTATAAATTTCAAAATCTCACTTCCCTTTAAATTCCAAATCCCAAAATATTTAAATCAATTTATAATTGATTTCCCTATTTATTTTACTTTGAAATAAATTTCTTTACTTAATCCATTTATTTCCAAATTCATTAACTTCCAGATTTTATTACTCATTATGATTTAAAATCTTTAAACCGAAACACAAGTTTCAGATTTCCCAAATTCCTTCTTTCTTTTTAATTACATTTAAACATTGAATTAAAATAAATTATTTATTCTTTTAAATAATATCACATAAGTTTTCTTTAAATTCAATATCTCTCTGTTTATTCAAAATTCCTCTTTTCCATATTTAATTTATTCGAATTCACTAGAATTACTTAACTTAATTTTACTCTTTTATTTCTTTCCAAAAATCCAATTCAATTTCTTTTGATAACCCATTATACTGGGAAATTCAATCCAACCAGATTATCCAATATAAATCATCATAAGATATCAACAATCATACCACAGAATATTTAAACAAAATAAATATTTTAAGGAATCCAGTCGGATCCCTCCAACCTGTTTCCCTGCATCCACAGATGTTAGCACAATACCAATTCCACTTCGAGGTGGAATATCGCGGTATATGGGTTTAAATATAAAATCACCCGCTATTATGCGGCGCATAGGGTCTCATCCGCTATATAATGCGGGAATATCAACAACTCCAATATATACATATGCCAATATATATATTGGTATATACTACTATATACCATATCAATCAAATCAATCATTCAACCAGACATTCAAATTTAACCAATGAAATTAAATTATAATTTAACTGAGTGAGATTAACTCACCTTTGATTTTGTTTGCAGTCTATTCCATCTCGCTTGTTTTCTCCACTATTTAAGACCTTGAATAACATTATATAATTTATCAATATTCGAAACAGTCAAACAGTTAACTACCATTTAATTAGTTACCCTACACAACCAATTACTTCTCTGATTACTTAATAATAAATTAAATATGTGTATAAGTATATTATTATTATGCTTTAAACCTTATATATATAAATATATACATTTCCAAATTAGAGTCTGACTTACTGTTCTTCTCTGTATATAATTTAAATCCCAGCAATAATGTATTAAATTTCAAAAATTAATTTGCAAAAGCTAAAGATCATCTACCTGACACGCACGAAACCCAGACTGGCCCTTGCTCGCGATTTACCCAAACTACATCGACACCCCTAAATCGAGAGAGCATGCCTCCCTCCAGAAATCGCGATGCCCACGCGAAGACAAACTGCAGCCCTTCCACGCATCAGCGAGCTCGCCTCACATCACCATCACGTCGCTGACCATACCCAACAACATAGAAGCCTCACGCCGTCACCCTAGCACCACACGCCCCGCTGCGTTCTGCCCCGGCCCCTAACAGGCGCGAGTTAAGTCGCGACTCGATTCCGATCCCCGTCCCCCTCTTTTATTTTGAACTCGAACAAGAAAGGAGAAAGGAGGAAAGACTGAAGAAATTCCTTCTTCTTTTTTCGAACGAAGCTGCTGGCCTTAGAATTGCAGAAGGAAAAAGAGGAAGTCTTTTGTTAATTGATTCGGCAAATTCTCTTTTGAATTCAAATTGGGATTGCTTTTGAATTTAACTGGGAGAGGAGATTTCGTTCGAACTATCACGAAGAAGAAGGATTTGGTACGAAAAGGGTTGCGTGATGTTTATTAAAAGAGGGAACACAGATATGAAAGGAAGTCGGCTGAATATTAAAAGAGAAGCGTGTTTAAGAAGGCACCGATGGCATTGATTTGATCAATTAAAGTTTTATTAAATTTTCAACGCGTTTACTTATCGTACGCTCACACCAATTTTGATCCCTACGAAATTTGAAACCCGATAATAATACAATATTACGGATCCAATGGAACTGGTTTCGTCGAAATCCGAGACTGTGCCTTGGACGGCTATTTTTAAATTCAATTTAAATGATATATTTTTAAAACTGAACAAAATACTTTGAAATCAAATTTTGAAAGTTCAATTATCTTCAGTATTATTAATATGAATTTTACGTGCTTTCAAAATATTTTTAATTAGCTTAGAATACCAGATTTACTATTTTATCCAACTTCAAATAAATTTAATTATTAAATTACTCAATAAACAGCGATATTTGAAATTTAAGTTTATAATTAACCTCTGAATATTTAAAATTAATTAAATATTCCAATTTCAAATATACAAAAATTCTGGGTCGTCACAGCTATGGTGAGGAGGCCATGCAAATAGAAGAGAATACAAGGCACAAAAAGTATGAAAAATGGAAGAAAAGTGCAAAAGAGGAGGCCATTACCAAGGGAGTTTGAAGGAGCCTTGAGAAATGAGAAGTGCTGAAGCTTTTTCATGTGAAAAGTAATAATAATACACAGCTAAAACTGAAAAAGTGGACAGCCAAATGAATTAAAGTGAAGGTTATGGCATTTGGAACGTTTTGAAGGTGAAAGGCCTTAAGTTTTGTAACTTTTTAACCCTTTGGCATTTCCAATTCTTTTTAAATTTTATATAACAAAATTTAACTCAGAAATCTACTTTACAACCGACACTAAGTAAAGATATAAGAAAACAAATAATTAGTTTTAAAGAAAAATATAAAAAGAATGAAGAAAATGCCTTAAAAATACCAAACAGTGTTCAAAAAATTATAAATAAATCTCTGTTAGTCTTGGAAAACTATACATTTCATTATAAAAATATTATGAAGTGGAAATTTGAATTAAAATAATTTATTTATCATTTTCAACATAAAATAGATAATTAAATTAGAGAAAACAGAAAAAGAATTACAAAAATTTACTTAGAAATTAGAAACAGTGTCCAGAAATTACAGAAAAATAACCAATGGCTTTGGAAAATTATGTACTTCATTTTAAAAATATTATAAGACAAAATTTTGAAATAAAATGATTTTTAAAACATTTTCAAAGTGAATAAATAATTAAATTTTAATTATATAACTAAATTAAGAAAATAGCAAAGAAATGGAAACTAGGTTTTAAAATTAGAGAATAAATTCAATAAACTTTAGAAAAATTATACTATCACTTTAAAATTATTAAAAGATAAAAATATACATAAAATAACATATTAACACATATAAAAAT
Source organism: Allium fistulosum (assembly GCA_030737815.1). Taxonomy (NCBI): domain Eukaryota; kingdom Viridiplantae; phylum Streptophyta; class Magnoliopsida; order Asparagales; family Amaryllidaceae; genus Allium; species Allium fistulosum. The sequence continues at coordinate 862,855,410 of CM060907.1, forward strand.
AAAATATGACCAAGAAAAATAAAATTTAAAATAGACAATATTGCTAAATACATCAGTTTACACACAATATTGAAATATACATAACTTTCACAATTTAACTCTGTTTCCAACGAAACGAAAAGCTGTATTCAAGTTATTAAATCTATTTTCATAATAAAAGATAAAATTTAAGATTTTTAAAATAATTTAAATTTAAAAGTTAAAAGTCAAAGTTTGACCAGTTTGAACAGAAATTCACTTTCAGTGAAATATCCAATTTATACTAGTTTGAAGTTATAGTTCACATAATAATTAACATTTATTTTTGAAAATGAAATGTTTGAAATGAAACAAGTTTAAAAATAATCTCAAAATAAAATAAAGTCAAAATTAAAATAATATACAAAATCTAGGGTTGTTACATACCCACTACCATATGATCCATAATTAAAAGCACATGCACATGTTAATGGAGGCTTAAAGGCGTGTTAGTGGAAATTGATTATTTCCCTAATGATTACTTAGAGGTTACACTTTCTCAAGGGCATTTTAGGAAGTTCCCTAAAATATGAATTAGGGTTTTAAGCATGTATAAATATCCCTTATATTTCATTTAACTATCTTCTTCTATTCATGCAAGTTGTAGCAAAAAAATCAATGATAAATAAAATGTCTTTTTAATGGCTTCTCATCCCTCTTCTTATTAGCTTTTATTCATATGCTCATTTCTTTTATTCAACTTTCTTTTATGCTCTTTTATTATCTTATGCTCTCTTTTAATATGCAATTAGTTTGGATTTATTTTATGCAAGTAGTTATTTCTCTTTTCTTGTAACTAGCTCTCATTTTCCTTTTATTTTATGTTGAAATCATTTATGTTAACATATTTTCAAATATGAGTAGCTAAACCCTTTCAATTTAGGGATAATGAAGCTCTCATGAAACATATTAAATTAACATAATTATTTTATTTATGATCAAAAATATGATAGTGGTGGATTTTGTTTCTTTTTTACTGAATTTTGATGTCCTATGTTGACATCTCAAATAGGCTATGCTTAACTCTATTTAAAACATAAACTATTTGATCATTTGCCTAAGTGATTTTGATAAGGAATGTGAAACAAAAATCAAAATTTGATGGTCTATATTACTAACTAATGGTAAATAAATCATACTTAAATAGATTTTATTTTTAATTTTCATGTCATTTTCATGTGTGTTGATAAGTGGGTTTCAATGGGGTGTTAGAGTTTGATGATTTAAGTAGTGCTAATTAATAGCACAAATAAATCATACTTATAATAAGCACATCTATCATTTCTACTTAATATTTTAATGAGTGATTATAAGTGAATTTTGTGTTGATTTATATGAATGATTGGAAGTGGATTTGCCTCTAAATTGCTCCTTAATATCGTAGTTTTATTCACTTTTCCTCTAGCTTATTTTCTAAAATTTTCTTAGTTAAAACCCTTCAAAACTTTGGGTTTATTTGATTCAGTATTATTAGAATTTAATTCTTTCCCTATGGATTGACTTGTACTCGCATACATACAACGATTATACATCGTGGGCTTGCAGTTTCTAATAATGTTTTTTTAATAACAGTTTTCTAATTGGTAGAAACTTCTGTCGTTATCTAACAAGTTTTAAACCAGAGATAGGAGACATAGCCTATGGGGTTTAGCTAACTTAAATGGTTCATGACCCTATTCTAGTGACACTTACGGATATCCATGCGGGAGTGATGTGACCCAATGCCATGTGTTTGGGTGTGGACCATCTATGTCTTTCCTATTGTATATTTTATCTAGAGATATACGATGCTCGGAAGAATATCTCTGATCCTTGTTCAAGGGACCATTCTTGAAATATTGAGTGCACCTCCGTGGAATCCTAGACAATTAGCGAATGCGCCGTAGCGGTTGTGGTTGTATATCTATTATTGTTGTGACGTACACTCACATGCATAATAACTATGTGATTATGTATATTTCACACCTTAGACATTATTATATTATCATTGGATTTTATAATAGAATTGGTTTGGTTATCATAAGGTAAACGCCCATCTGTGTTTATTTGCGGCGCAGTCTTACGGGATACCTTATTTTGAAGGGTTTTGCAAATATAATAATTCATATGATTTGAGTTTCTCACATTGGTTTACCATACTAATCCGAATGTTATTTTCTTATAATGATCGGGTCAGCTCAAGTATATTTCCGGATTTAACTATGGTTCATTGGAGCCCTTGAAGAGGAGCTAGATTGTAACACCCCGAAATTTAAATTTATTTAAATTAATAATTAAATGAATTTTTGAATTAAATTGAGTAATAAATAAATTTTTAAATAAAAGTAGTAATATAAAAATAAGATAATAAATATTAAAGTTAAATAAATAATTGAGTTATAAAATAATACAAGGCCATAAATATATAGAGAAATACAATATAATCGATATTAAAGTAACAAATAGATAAAATTTAACAACAAAATACAATCTAGAAACAAAACCAAATACATATGAAAATAAAATTCATAAACACTTGAAAATGAAACCAAACAAATAAAAGAAAATATGTGTACATTTCTAAAGGCTAAAATGTCACGACCCCGAAATTTCAATTTATTTAAATTTATAATTAAATGAAATTTTGAGTTAAATTTATGATTAAATAAATTTTTGAATAAAAATTGTGAATTTAAATTGATTTAATAGAGCGAGTTTCCCCGATAGCCAAGTATATTCTGTATAAATCTTTTGAGATTAAAATATTGTAAATAGTGTATATGTGAGTATATGTGTGTATATTGAATGTATATAGATATTTAGGTATATACGAGCAAATTTAATATATATATATATATTTGAATTGATGGTTAATGATGGTTTGAGTTATAGATTAAACATAAGACGATAAATATTTAAGTAAAGTAAATGATTGAGTTATAAATAGAAATTGATTTTTATTTCAAAACAATAAGATTTAAAAGAAAATTTAATACATTTAAATATGTATGAATGTAGGCCAAATCCAACGATATATTTTATATAGAAATTCATCTATATTTTAAAATGAATAATTGTGTATATATGTATATATAGTTTTATACAAATTAGATTTTAATTACATATCTAAGTAATCAATACAAAGTAAATTTTAAACAACAATTTTAAAATAGAAAATTATTTATAAGGTAATAAAATAAAATACAAGTTAGAAGGAAAGCAAACCAAATAAGCATGTACACTTGATACAAAACAAAGTTGAAAACAATCAACACTTAAATACAAAACAAAATCATTTCAGCCTATAAAACTGGAAGCAAAACAAAGAAACAAAATATAAAACAAGACAAATGGAACAAATGTGAATTGGAAAACAAGCAAGCAAGCTAGGCAAAGTAAATAAAGTACACCCTAACATATTATCTCAGCCGAGACTTACAAATGAAGCAAACAAAAGAAAGTACATAAACATCCATAAGCTTGCAAATAGAACATAAGGTACCAGAGCAATTAATGTTATACTCCTTAGTACACTACAAAACATACCTATCAGCCGAACCAAAGGGGAATATATGAATATAAGAAGAAGAAAAACAATATTGTACATGATAATAAATGCAGCCTCCCATTTGTATACAATATCCCTGTACAACTCTTCTTCTATATCAAATTCTTTTATCAACTTTCCATTTCAGTTTCGTCCATCATTTATTTTAAAACTGAAGTAAATAAAACAAAGCTTCAATCAAAACAACAACAAAACAAATCAAACCAGGGAAATCAAAACAGGAAGAAGACTTCAAGCCTGTTTCATCATCAAGCTCTGTTCCTCTTTGCCATGTGAGTAACATTTTTAGAAACTTTATGATAATCTGATTGCTTGAGTGATGCCTACAGTTAGTTTGTGTTGGTATATATGTGGGAAAAAAATTATGTGATATATATTCTGTGATGTTGCTGTTTACTGAAGTTCTGTCACAAGTTGTTTTTCAATAATTTCAAGTCACTGGGCAAAGAATTGGAATGAAACTAGTACCTCTTCATATAAGACAATGTGAAACTTAGAGATTTAACTAATTATGTTTGTATAAACAAACATCATGACCTGGAAAATTTGTTTGGAGGTTAACAGAGAAAACATAGCTACTGTGAGATCTATATTACAGCAAAAGGAATAAATTGCTAAATTTGAATATTTTAAATTGTTGTTTGATTTTATATATTTGGAATAAACACTCAAAGATAAGATTTTTAAAGCAAGTATGATAATTTTTAATTTAGTAATTCCAGAGCAGTTTACAGATGAACAAAATCACTTTTTTTTCAAATTTCGGTTGGTTTAATAAATTGTAGATGTTGAAATTCATGGTGAAGTTAGTATGATGATCCACGAACATAGGAAAAATAAATAAAAAAATTTCGAATGCATAGATTTTGGGTTTGGATCGAGAGTAGGGTTTAGTTCATATGTTTTTCGATGCTCGGCATATTTTTCGTTTTCGTCATCGTTGCGTGATCGAGTGCCTCGCAAGTTTGGGGAATGCTCGAACAAGGTCTGGCCGAGATGGGGGCGGAGCTACGTCGCCGCAGGTGGTCGGCATTTGGGGGACGAGGCGTTTTGGTATGAAGTGTTCGTATAGCTGGCTCGAGCAGATGGTCGATTCTGATTTCGATCGTTTCGTGATGATCTGGGTTTGTTTTTCGATTATCGAGTGGATTTGTGGGTTGTTGGTGATGGTGCGAGTTGCCGGAGGTGTGTCGGCGGCGTGTGCAAGTGCACGGCGGGTCGTATACACGTTTTGATGTTTTGGGTTTTGGAATACGCGAGAAAGTTGATAACCATGGTGAGTTTTCTCCTGAGGTTACTCGAGTCGTACCTGGTTTTCGCGTGGAGAGTTGAGTACTTGGGGTTTTAAATTTTAAACAGGGAAGAAGAAAGTCTCGGGAAATAGGGTTTTAACGCGATGTGTTACTCGAAGTTGAACGAGGAGATTCTCGGGTATGATTCGAACTGCAGCATTTTATAAAGATGTCTAGGAAAATTTGTTTAAACACTGCAAACTTAGAAATGTTTAACAGTTTTAAGTTAAAACTTAATAGAAGTTTTAATTATCCTAGTTGATACTTGACAATGTTTTTAATACTTAATTATTATCCTTAATTAAGTAATTACTTTAAGTGAAGTATAAATTTTACTAACATTTAAGTTAGTGGTTAGTAGTAATTTGATTTTCAAAACTTAGAGAAGAGTTTTAAAATGTTAATTAAAATGAATAGTAATCAATTAATTATTTTAGAAAGTAATTAAGAATAATTACAGTATAATTGTATTAGAGTTCAAACTAATCAGTGCTTAAGTGATTAATAAATTTAAAATTAACTACTTAAAGTTGATTAATTAATGATTAGTAGTTAAGTGATTAAGTAATTTAATTACGAATAAATAATTGATTAATTAAGTAATTAGGGATAATTACTTATTATGATTAATTAAGGGATTAAATTATTATGTAATTGGTTTAAAGGTTAAATTAACTTATATGATTAGTTAAGAATAATTTAATTAAATTAAGGCAATTGATTAATTAATTTATATCAAGGGATTTGTAATTAATAAATCAAGATTGGATAATTTATTCAATTTAATTGGAAATAAATTGAATTGATTAGGATTAAACAATTAATTAATCCTACTTATAAATGACTATGGAATGCTCGTCCTTACTTATGAATATTTGGATTCTATTGATTAATTGTTTGATATCCCTGATATATGATGCTTTGTGATACACTCTGATTTATGTTGTGATCTGTAGTTTACTTACCTGTGATATATATCTGTGATCTGTGAATAAACGATAAGCGTTATAGTTATATCGCTTATCAACTATATCCTGTATTTTGTTATGTGATGATTGATGTTGCACTATTGTGTGTGAAACCCCTGGACTACACTTATACACACACAAATATGGATTTCACGTGGAAATCGGTTAAGTCACAGATAATTTAAGTTTGAAATTAAGCTATGATTTGGAAACTAGGGAGTAAAGATGATATAAATGTGTTTATATGAATTTAAACCATTTTAAAAAAAAGTATAAGTTGGGAATTTGGATTTAACCCAAGGATTTCAACTAGTATGAATGAATCAGATTTCCAAAGTAAAAACTGTTGTTTTTAAATGGTAAAAGCTTTCAGATAAGAAATGAAATTCCAGTTTAGGTAAAGGAATTTCAAGTAAATTGAAAAATGGATTTTCCAAGTTATGAATAAATTCTTTTTGAAAGCTATGAATTAAATCTGTTTATTTTTAACAGATTTAAAATGATGTTTTGTTAAACCATTCGAAATGAAATTGTTTTGAAAGCTATTTGTTAAATCTTTGATTTAAAGATTTAACGAATTAATTAAATTGAAATGGAAATCGATTTGGAAAAATCTGTGAATGAATCTTTGTGAAATTAAGTGAACTTTGTGAATTGAATCTTTTTGTTTAAAAAGATTAAAATGGTAATTTGTTAAACCATTTGAAAAGAAAGTTTGGGTTTAAATTGTGACTTAATTGAATTCTCAATATCCATATATTTTTGAATATTACGCTCACTATTCGGGTTAGTCGGGAAAAGACAATTGTGTCATATAACCCATTCCGAATAGTGATACGTCGTATTTGGATCGCATTTGCTATATTACAGCATGATAGGGGGTTCTCGCTTCGCGGTTTGGTGGCGAACGGGAGACTCTTACCCCTACATGTCCCTGAGAGGGATGGGTTGGTTAGGCAGATGCCGTGACAGTCGAGAGGCTGGCCGTAAAAGTAAATGCGAGGTGCCAATGTAAGCCACGGTGGGACTGGGATGGTTGCAAAGCCTACCGGTGGCTGCTTCTTCCGGGACGTTACATTTGGTATCAGAGCTAAGGTTGTACTTTAGTTCAGGAGTATAACACGTTAAGTAGCTCATTAGAGATAGAGTGAAGTAAACTCTAGAATGAGTAATCTCTCAGATATCCGTCTGAACGTCTCAGTAAATTCTCTTACTATCCACTGATAGTGAGTATGAGTGCAAGAAGAGGACGAGGTAGGGGACAGGGAATACGACTATCAATGGTCGATGCCCTGCAACAGTGGAAACAAACTTTCTTATCAATATTCTTTGATTCGTTTCCAAATTCTTTTGATTTCTTGTATCAGCTACAAGAAGAAGTTTTAGTATGATGATGGCTCTACGAATCGTTGTAGGAAATTCTTACTTCGTATTTTCATCGGGTTCTTATCAGCTTTTTAATTTAAACCTTAATGAATTTGAAATTTGGAAATTTAAATTGAGTTATTTTGATTAATAGAATATGAAGGGTAAATTGAATTGAATCAATTAAAACGATATCGTTTAAAACCGAATTTGAAATTCTATTGTAATTTCTTTTGAATATCAAAGTCTGAAGAGGGACAAATTGGTATGTATTCTGAGATATTCCGACTTGAATTCGGAATCCATATCGTAAGTTTGAGGAATTATAGGAGATCAGATCTGTCTATCTCTGTGTTATTTTCGTGCCTGCGAATTTCGAGGACGAAATTCTTTTAAGGGGGGAAATTTGTCACGACCCTGAAATTTCAATTTATTTAAATTTATAATTAAATGAAATTTTGAGTTAAATTTATGATTAAATAAATTTTTGAATAAAAATTGTGAATTTAAATTGATTTAATAGAGCGAGTTTCCCCGATAGCCAAGTATATTCTGTATAAATCTTTTGAGATTAAAATATTGTAAATAGTGTATATGTGAGTATATGTGTGTATATTGAATGTATATAGATATTTAGGTATATACGAGCAAATTTAATATATATATATATATTTGAATTGATGGTTAATGATGGTTTGAGTTATAGATTAAACATAAGACGATAAATATTTAAGTAAAGTAAATGATTGAGTTATAAATAGAAATTGATTTTTATTTCAAAACAATAAGATTTAAAAGAAAATTTAATACATTTAAATATGTATGAATGTAGGCCAAATCCAACGATATATTTTATATAGAAATTCATCTATATTTTAAAATGAATAATTGTGTATATATGTATATATAGTTTTATACAAATTAGATTTTAATTACATATCTAAGTAATCAATACAAAGTAAATTTTAAACAACAATTTTAAAATAGAAAATTATTTATAAGGTAATAAAATAAAATACAAGTTAGAAGGAAAGCAAACCAAATAAGCATGTACACTTGATACAAAACAAAGTTGAAAACAATCAACACTTAAATACAAAACAAAATCATTTCAGCCTATAAAACTGGAAGCAAAACAAAGAAACAAAATATAAAACAAGACAAATGGAACAAATGTGAATTGGAAAACAAGCAAGCAAGCTAGGCAAAGTAAATAAAGTACACCCTAACATATTATCTCAGCCGAGACTTACAAATGAAGCAAACAAAAGAAAGTACATAAACATCCATAAGCTTGCAAATAGAACATAAGGTACCAGAGCAATTAATGCTATACTCCTTAGTACACTACAAAACATACCTATCAGCCGAACCAAAGGGGAATATATGAATATAAGAAGAAGAAAAACAATATTGTACATGATAATAAATGCAGCCTCCCATTTGTATACAATATCCCTGTACAACTCTTCTTCTATATCAAATTCTTTTATCAACTTTCCATTTCAGTTTCGTCCATCATTTATTTTAAAACTGAAGTAAATAAAACAAAGCTTCAATCAAAACAACAACAAAACAAATCAAACCAGGGAAATCAAAACAGGAAGAAGACTTCAAGCCTGTTTCATCATCAAGCTCTGTTCCTCTTTGCCATGTGAGTAACATTTTTAGAAACTTTATGATAATCTGATTGCTTGAGTGATGCCTACAGTTAGTTTGTGTTGGTATATATGTGGGAAAAAAATTATGTGATATATATTCTGTGATGTTGCTGTTTACTGAAGTTCTGTCACAAGTTGTTTTTCAATAATTTCAAGTCACTGGGCAAAGAATTGGAATGAAACTAGTACCTCTTCATATAAGACAATGTGAAACTTAGAGATTTAACTAATTATGTTTGTATAAACAAACATCATGACCTGGAAAATTTGTTTGGAGGTTAACAGAGAAAACATAGCTACTGTGAGATCTATATTACAGCAAAAGGAATAAATTGCTAAATTTGAATATTTTAAATTGTTGTTTGATTTTATATATTTGGAATAAACACTCAAAGATAAGATTTTTAAAGCAAGTATGATAATTTTTAATTTAGTAATTCCAGAGCAGTTTACAGATGAACAAAATCACTTTTTTTTCAAATTTCGGTTGGTTTAATAAATTGTAGATGTTGAAATTCGTGGTGAAGTTAGTATGATGATCCACGAACATAGGAAAAATAAATAAAAAAATTTCGAATGCATAGATTTTGGGTTTGGATCGAGAGTAGGGTTTAGTTCATATGTTTTTCGATGCTCGGCATATTTTTCGTTTTCGTCATCGTTGCGTGATCGAGTGCCTCGCAAGTTTGGGGAATGCTCGAACAAGGTCTGGCCGAGATGGGGGCGGAGCTACGTCGCCGCAGGTGGTCGGCATTTGGGGGACGAGGCGTTTTGGTATGAAGTGTTCGTATAGCTGGCTCGAGCAGATGGTCGATTCTGATTTCGATCGTTTCGTGATGATCTGGGTTTGTTTTTCGATTATCGAGTGGATTTGTGGGTTGTTGGTGATGGTGCGAGTTGCCGGAGGTGTGTCGGCGGCGTGTGCAAGTGCACGGCGGGTCGTATACACGTTTTGATGTTTTGGGTTTTGGAATACGCGAGAAAGTTGATAACCATGGTGAGTTTTCTCCTGAGGTTACTCGAGTCGTACCTGGTTTTCGCGTGGAGAGTTGAGTACTTGGGGTTTTAAATTTTAAACAGGGAAGAAGAAAGTCTCGGGAAATAGGGTTTTAACGCGATGTGTTACTCGAAGTTGAACGAGGAGATTCTCGGGTATGATTCGAACTGCAGCATTTTATAAAGATGTCTAGGAAAATTTGTTTAAACACTGCAAACTTAGAAATGTTTAACAGTTTTAAGTTAAAACTTAATAGAAGTTTTAATTATCCTAGTTGATACTTGACAATGTTTTTAATACTTAATTATTATCCTTAATTAAGTAATTACTTTAAGTGAAGTATAAATTTTACTAACATTTAAGTTAGTGGTTAGTAGTAATTTGATTTTCAAAACTTAGAGAAGAGTTTTAAAATGTTAATTAAAATGAATAGTAATCAATTAATTATTTTAGAAAGTAATTAAGAATAATTACAGTATAATTGTATTAGAGTTCAAACTAATCAGTGCTTAAGTGATTAATAAATTTAAAATTAACTACTTAAAGTTGATTAATTAATGATTAGTAGTTAAGTGATTAAGTAATTTAATTACGAATAAATAATTGATTAATTAAGTAATTAGGGATAATTACTTATTATGATTAATTAAGGGATTAAATTATTATGTAATTGGTTTAAAGGTTAAATTAACTTATATGATTAGTTAAGAATAATTTAATTAAATTAAGGCAATTGATTAATTAATTTATATCAAGGGATTTGTAATTAATAAATCAAGATTGGATAATTTATTCAATTTAATTGGAAATAAATTGAATTGATTAGGATTAAACAATTAATTAATCCTACTTATAAATGACTATGGAATGCTCGTCCTTACTTATGAATATTTGGATTCTATTGATTAATTGTTTGATATCCCTGATATATGATGCTTTGTGATACACTCTGATTTATGTTGTGATCTGTAGTTTACTTACCTGTGATATATATCTGTGATCTGTGAATAAACGATAAGCGTTATAGTTATATCGCTTATCAACTATATCCTGTATTTTGTTATGTGATGATTGATGTTGCACTATTGTGTGTGAAACCCCTGGACTACACTTATACACACACAAATATGGATTTCACGTGGAAATCGGTTAAGTCACAGATAATTTAAGTTTGAAATTAAGCTATGATTTGGAAACTAGGGAGTAAAGATGATATAAATGTGTTTATATGAATTTAAACCATTTTAAAAAAAGTATAAGTTGGGAATTTGGATTTAACCCAAGGATTTCAACTAGTATGAATGAATCAGATTTCCAAAGTAAAAACTGTTGTTTTTAAATGGTAAAAGCTTTCAGATAAGAAATGAAATTCCAGTTTAGGTAAAGGAATTTCAAGTAAATTGAAAAATGGATTTTCCAAGTTATGAATAAATTCTTTTTGAAAGCTATGAATTAAATCTGTTTATTTTTAACAGATTTAAAATGATGTTTTGTTAAACCATTCGAAATGAAATTGTTTTGAAAGCTATTTGTTAAATCTTTGATTTAAAGATTTAACGAATTAATTAAATTGAAATGGAAATCGATTTGGAAAAATCTGTGAATGAATCTTTGTGAAATTAAGTGAGCTTTGTGAATTGAATCTTTTTGTTTAAAAAGATTAAAATGGTAATTTGTTAAACCATTTGAAAAGAAAGTTTGGGTTTAAATTGTGACTTAATTGAATTCTCAATATCCATATATTTTTGAATATTACGCTCACTATTCGGGTTAGTCGGGAAAAGACAATTGTGTCATATAACCCATTCCGAATAGTGATACGTCGTATTTGGATAGCATTTGAAGACCGGTGTTGAAGACCGGATATTTTCGAAAATGAAAGGACAACCTGTCGAATGTCTCTGCACTGGGTAGCTCCCGGTATAGAGATTTATATCACTCTTTTGTGACGGGAAGTCCGGACGTGATTGGAAATTATCCGGAATTTGCAAGGGCTTCGTGAGAAGTGCCTTCGGTTCTGTTCGAACCCGGAACAGACTTTTATGGATACATGTCTGACATTACACTTTGAGATATAAAGCCGATTTCTTTCAAATACATATCTGTTGGTGGCGGAGAATTTATTCTCTTAGCTTAACACCCTTCTCTGAGACGTACGAGCTCAGAGGTTATGTAGTTGAAATTTATCAGCGATATATCCCAATTTGGTAATGTGGCATGCTGAGTGCTGCTGTGTGATGATCAGTGTTTGATCATTTGCGATATGATCATTTATTTGATCTTATATCTTTGTGATCATAGGTTGATCATTTGTTTGACCCGAAGCATGGCTTTGTGAACAAAGCGTAGCTTTGTGGATGAGACTTCGTCGAGCCTCACACCTCGGAAATGGTCGAAACAGGAAGGATGCAGCAAGGTTCTAGGGAGTAGCGCCCCTTAGTGTATGTCATTCCTTCTGGATAAAGGTGGTATCATGGTATGGAGCCCAGATACTTAACCTCTGTGGTTGCTGCAAAATTTATTACTTTGTGGTTTGTTGGAAATCGGGGATCCTCGGGAAGATCGGTGACGATCGGGGGATGACATACGCGTGTCAGTAGTTACCTATTTTTGCAGAGGTAACCCGGCCTTGTGTTGGCAGAGATCTAACCGTAATGTTAGGTTATTTCTCGGGTCGTCTATTCCAGGGACGTACCCATCGTGGATAGGAAGTTCCTTAGCCTGATCATTTGTTGGAAATCCAAAGAAACAATACGTGACTTGTACGGTTTTAGTTGTATTACCTGCTATGGAATGTGGCGGTAACCTGCTACTGAACATAGTAGCTATAGTAGGCATAAGTGCGGAATGCCTATGCTGGCTAAGATTAATATTATACTTTCGAAATGTTTTCTACACTATGCACTAATAATAATATCAAAAAGAATTTGATTTTGCGTAGTAAGCATCTTTGACTATCATAAGAAGAAATCTCCTCCAATTCTGCGTTTGCATTGTGTGTGTGGTGGGAGGTCTTATGGTAGTTTCATTTTCCAAAAGCATTGCGGTTTTCAATGTTTAAATTCTTTTGTGATTATTTAAAGATAAACTGTTTTTGTTGCTCACACCAGTCCCATGACTGATCCGGAGTTTATTGTTCATTTCCTAAACTCTGGGTGCTCAAAATTTTCCTACACGAGCAGTCTAGAGTTTGGTTTTTCAGATATTCAGGTTTATTAGATTATCTGGAGCTAGTTCAGTCTTTGGATCGGACTGCACTTGCTTATCTTTGTGCCTCGTTATTGGGAGTTCGAGCTATTTCTGGATTGGCATTCTGAAGATGGAGATTATCCGCTGCTGATGTTATCGTTTTCTTTTCCGCTGCTATTTGTTGTATCATATCTCTGATGTATATAGATATTCATTGTATCATCATTGTATCTGGATATTGTATGATGTTGGATGTCTATATTCTTTTTCTTTTCCGCTGTGTTGTTTACTTAATGTTGTTATAAGCTCCGGCGACTCGGATTTGAACGGTCGAATCTGCGGCATTCGAGTACGATGTAAAGTATGGATGTCGATTTTCGAGCGCGAAAATCCGGGACGTTACATAAAATAAGACTTAATCTTCATGTAACAAAAATAATAAGGCAAAGCAAATATAATCTCAGCCGAAATCAAACTAGCATAGTCAAAGCAAGACAAAGAAAATAAAATAAAATACATACAAAACATAACAAAATAAACTAAACTAAAGGCAAATATCATCAGCCGAAGTCAACAAGTATGTATATCTTCAAATCCTTGTGCACCTGAAATGAAGGAAGGGAGGATGTAATTGTACAAGTCATAAATGCAAGTCACTAATATCTTTTTGCAAATGAACAAGGTAAATAAAATACATATAAATGTGAAACCAAAACAAAACAAAGTACACAATAGGATACCTATCAGCCGAGTAAATTAATACAAGGCTAGAGCAAGCAAAAGAAAGTAGAGGACTTGAGTAATTAATGCAACATGCTTCAGGCATTTAATGAAAGCAACCTCAGCCATGACATTGTATAAACAAACATCACCTGTACACTTCTTTTTTTCTCATATATCAACTTACCTCACTTTATTTCGTATACAAAAGGCTGAGTAAATCCCAGTTCAAAGTTTTAAACAAGAAAAAAATGTTACAATCAAAATAACAATTTTATCAAAAACTTATACTTAACCAAGTAAGAAATGTAAAGATTCCAGCTTTCAAATTCCAGTTCAAACATTTCAGTTCTCAAGTTCAAGCTTGTTCAAAGTTTTCAGAAATCAAAACTAAAATGTATGCAAGTTTCAAGTTTCCTGTTTTCAAACAAAAAGAACAAGCTCTCTGTTTTGAAAAGCCAAGGTGAGTAACAATTTTTGTTTAAAAACTACTTAAGTGTATGATGGTTGCATGCTTACATCAGGGTATAGATATGTTTATGTGATTACCTGAGTGATTGTATATGTGTACATGATTATATGTCTCTCTCTGTTTTGTTTTCAAGCTTCAGTTTTTAGTTTAAAAACTCATATCTTTTGATTTGGTCTGTGATAGGGTTTAAGATTCAAACAAAATTTGTATGTTTTATCATAGTGTAGTTTTTAAAAATTTATTTAAGTTGAATTAAAGTTTAAATATCACTGGAACCTTACAAACAACAGGAAAACTTAAATAGTGAGCAAATTCAAACATTTTAAATTGTTGTTTCAGGATCACAGATTGAATCTCTACACTGTAACATGATTTTTAAAACAAACATCACCATTTTTAAGATAGTATTTAAGGTGCAGTTTGAGGTAGAACAAAAATGAGTTTTTCATCGATTTTGGGTGATCAAGTTGATTGGAGTACTTGGCGTTCACTGTGGTGATGGAATAGTGAACGGAGAGGCAGGGAAAAATGGTCGAAGGCGATGTAGTTCGTCGTGGTGGCAACGACGACAATATCTTTTCGGTAGACCTAGTTTTGGTAAGCGTTGGAAATGAGTTCGTCTCGACCTCCGTGGTGGATCGAGTTCCACGAAATTTTGGGAATGGGAAACTGGAAGGAAGGTGAAGGCATAGCCGGAAGCCCAGATGCTCTGGTGATCGGAGAACGGAGTTCGATGGTGTTCCAGGTGTTGGGTTTCATTCCTGTTCTTGTGACAGGTGTCTCGAATTCGACTGGGGCCATTGGTCGAGATTCTGGTGATCGAGATCGTGAGGGGTGATCAGAGACGTTATGTAGGCGTCGGAGTCGATGGTCGCAGGCGAATGATTCGCCTGTGCACGTGCACGTACACATTGGGATGACTGTCATTTTTGGGTGGTGCAGTTAGGACTCGGGAGGAACTCGAGTATTTCGAGAGCTATACTCGAAGCAGGGACGAAGAAAATTCGAAGTAGTGTAGTGATGGAGAGATGGTATGCTACAGGTCGAAAACTGTAAATGGTTGCGTGGGTTATTCTCAGGGAAGACTTGGGAAAATCACGAGCTGGACTCGAAGCAGGGGAAGAGTTTCTCGAAGCAATATGGGTTGGTGAGCCAGTGAGTAAATTTCAGGTTTTGAAGACATGTCTGTTTCAGTTTTAAAACATAGATCAATTTTTAAATAGGATGTTTCAGGTTGTGAAGCTTAAATTTAAGAACTTTGAACCAGTTTTAAACAGTGCAAAATTTACAGTTTTTAAATTATTAAGTTTTAAAATTTTAAATCAAGTTAAACTGAGTTTAATTTAAGTGTTAATTCCAGATTTTTGAAGAAAAGAAAAGTTATAAATTTAAATACTCTTAAATAAGTAGATGTTTTGAAAATTATATTGATTAAATTTGTAACTATAAGTTTAAAGGTATTAATTAAAGTTTAAATAATGAATTAAGTAATTAATTTGAAATTATAAGTTTAAAAAGAATTAAATTAAAAGTTAAGTAATTGATATGTTATTAAAATCATGGATTAGACTTTAATTAATTTATAAATGGTAAATTAAACTTATTAATAATTAATATGAGTTAATTACTTTAGAATAGTAACTTATAGTTGTTAATGAAGGTCATTAACTAGATTATTTTATAATTAATTAATATAATTGTTTTTAATAGTTAATTAGATTAATTAATTCGATGATCAACATTGTAATTGTTTAAGTGTAATTAAAAATGGGAAGTAATTAAAGTATTAAATACCCATTTTAGTTAATTGAGTAATTGATTAATTTGAGTTAATTAATTAAGTTTAATTAATTGGGATAAATCACTTGATAATTGGGAGATATAATTACTTAGGAAAGTAATTGATGAATAATTACTGGATGTATTTGATTGGATGATGTTTTGTGACACATCCTGATTTATGTTGTGATCTGTAATTTACTTATCTATGATATATATATTTGTGATCTGTGAATGAAGATGAGCGTTATAGTTTTGCTTATCGACTATATTTCTGTTTTTTGATCTGTGATGATTCATTGTGTTGCACTATTGTGTGAAACCCCTGGACTACACCTTTACACACACAAATATGGATTTCACATGGAAATCGGTTAAGTCACAGATAATCTAAATTTGATGTTTTTGAAATTGAAATTTTAATTTTAATTGATTTTGAAATTGGATATTTGGGTTTAAACTGAAAAGCTTTTGAAATAGAATTTCAAAGATAAAAGTTATTTTGAATAACTTAACCGAGCTTTGAAAATTTAAATAATTTGATTTAAATTTGAATTCAAGTTTGAAATTGAATCCTATGATTTGAAATTACGGTTAAAAATGTTATAAATGTGTTTATATGAATTTAAAACATTTTAAAAGTAAATTTTGGGAATTTGAATTTAACCCAAAGATTTTAACTCATATAAATGAATCAGATTTTCCAGAATGAAAACTGTTTGTTTTAAAGAAATAAAAGCTTTCATATAAGAAGTAAAATTCCAGTTTAATTAAAGGAATTTCAAGTTTGAATTGATAAATGGTTTTTCAAGTTATGAATGAATTCTTTTTGAAAGCTATGAATTTAAATCTGTTTATTTTAATAGATTTAAAATGATGGTTTATTTAAACCTTTCAAAATGAAATTATTTTGCAAGCTATAAGTTAAATCTTTGATTTAAAGATTTAACGATTTAAATTGAAATGGAAATTGATTTGGAAAATCTGTGAATCTTTTGTTTAAAAGATAAAAATCTGGAAATTGTTTAAACCGTTGAAGGTTGTTTAAAATGAATCTTTTTGTTTAAAGATTAAAATGGTAATTTGTTAAACCATTTGAAGAAAGATTTTGGGTAATAAGCTGTGATTTAATTGAAATCCCATATCCATATGCTTTTTAAATGCGCTCACTATTCGGGTTAGCCGGGAAAAGACCTTTGGGTCGTATAACCCATTTCGAATATGTGATACGTCGTATATGGATGGCATTTGAAGACCGGTGTTGAAGACCGGATATTTTCGAAAATGAAAGGACAACCTGTCGAATGTCTCTGCACTGAGTTGCTCCGGTATAGAGATTTATATCACTCTTTTTGTGACGGGAAGTCCGGACGTGATTGGAAATTACCCGGAATTGCAAGGGCTTCGTGAGAAGTGCCTTCGGTTCTGTTCGAACCCGGAACAGACTTGTATGGTTACATGTCTGACATTACACTTTGAGATATAAAGCCGATTTCTTTCAAATACATTTCTGTTGGTGGCGGAGAATTTATTCTCTTAGCTTAACACCCTTCTCTGAGACGTACGAGCTCAGAGGTTATGTAGTTGAAATTTATCAGCGATATATCCCAATTTGGTAATGTTACATGCTGAGTGTTGCTGTGTGATGATCAGTGTTTGATCATTTGAGATATGATCATTTGTTTGATCATTTATCTTTGTGATCATAGGTTGATCATCTATTGACCCAAAGCGTGGCTTTTTGAAAAAGCGTAGCTTTGTGGACGAGACTTCGTCGAGCCTCACTACCCGGTAATGGTCGAAACAGGAATTGTGCGGCAAGGTTTTCAGGGGTAGCTCCCCAAGGGTATGACCATTCCTTCTGGAAACGGGTAGTATCATGGTATGGAGCCCAGATACTTACTCATGTGGACACACTTTATTTATGACGTGTGATGTTGGATTCGAGGCGCCTCGGTTAAAGGTCCCAAAGGACCAGGGGTGGCATATCTGAGGTTTCTTTTATCCCTTGGGAAAAGGGGTAGCCGGCCTTGTTTGGCAGAGAACGGTGTGGTTCTCGGAGCGTCCCGCCAGAGGCGCTTCTTTCGTGGAATAGGAAGTTACTTAGCCTGACCATTTGTTGGAAATTCATCTTCCAAATACGAACTTTGTACGGTATTAGTTGTAGAACCTGCCATCTACTTATGGTGGCGCCCCACTGTTTGGATGGTAGCTATAGTAGGCATAGTTCGAAATGTCAATGCTGGCTAAGATTTATACTCTACTTTCGAAATTGTTTTTCTACACTATGCACTAGTAATAATATCAAATGATTTGATTTTGCGTAGTAAGCATCTTTGACTATCATAAGGAGAAATCTCCTCCAATTCTGCGTTTTCATTGTGTGTGTGGCGGGAGGCCTTATGGTAGTTTCATTTTCCAAAAGCATTGCGAATTGACTTGAAAATTTTCTGCTATTTGTTTTCAAAGATAAACTGTTTTTGTTGCTCACATCAGTCCTATGACTGATCCGGAGTTTATTGTTTCTTTCCTAAACTCTGGGTGCTCATAATTTTCTACACGAGCAATCTAGAGTTGGGGTTTTCAGATATTCAGGTTTAGTAGATTTTCTGGAGCTAGTTCAGTCTTTGGATCAGACTGCACTTGCTTATCTTTGTGCCTCGTTATTGGGAGTTCGAGCTATTCTGGATTGGTGCTTTGAAGATGGAGATTATCCACTGCTGATGTTATCTATTGTTTTCTTTTCCGCTGCTATTTGTTGTATCATATCTCTGATGTATATTGATATTCATTGTACCATTCTATTGTATCCGATATTGTATATCAATGTATTATTCATTTATTCCGCTGTGTTATTTACTTAACTGTGTTATAAGCTCCGGCGACTCGGATTTGAACAGTCGAATCTACGGCATTCGAATACGATGTAAAGTATGGATGTCGATTTTCGAGCGCGAAAATCTGGGACGTTACATTTGGTATCAGAGCTAAGGTTGAACTTTAGCTCAGGAGTATAGAACGTTAAGTAGCTCATTAGAGATAGAGTGAAGTAAACTCTAGAATGAGTATATCCTTAAGATATCCGTCTGAACGCCTCAGTAAATTCTCTTACTATCCACTGATAGTGAGTATGAGTGCAAGAAGAGGACGAGATAGGGGACAAGGGAATACGACTATAAATGGTCAATACCCTGCGACAGTGGAAACAATCTTTCTCTATCAATTTTCTTTGATTCGTCTTTTCAATTCTTTTGATTTCTTCGTACCGGCTACCAGAAGAAGTTTCGGTGTGATGATGTTTCTACGAACCATCGTAGAAGATCTTACTTCATATCTTCATCGGTTTCTTATCAGCTTTTTGATTTAAACCTTAATGAATTCAAAATTGGAAATTTTAATTTGAGTTAAATTGATTAATAGAATATGAAGGCTAAAATTGAATTGAATCAATAAAACGATTTTGTTTAAACCCAAATTTTGAAATTCTATTGTAATTCCTTGTGAATACTTGCTATATTACAGCATGATAGGGGATTCTCGCTTCGCAGTTTAGTGGCGAACGGGAGACTCTTACCCCTACATGTCCCTGAGAGGGATGGGTTGGTTAGGCAGATGCCGTGACAGTCGAGAGGCTGGCCGTAAAAGTAAATGCGAGGTGCCAATGTAAGCCACGGTGGGACTGGGATGGTTCCAAAGCCTACCGGTGGCCGCTGTCTTTGGACCGTTACATTTGGTATCAGAGCTAAGGTTGAACTTTAGCTCAGGAGTATAACACGTTAAGTAGCTCATTAGAGATAGAGTGAAGTAAACTCTAGAATGAGTATATCCTTAAGATATCCGTTTGAACGCCTCAGTAAATTCTCTTACTATCCACTGATAGTGAGTATGAGTGCAAGAAGAGGACGAGATAGGGGACAAGGGAATACGACTATAAATGGTCAATACCCTGCGACAGTGGAAACAATCTTTCTCTATCAATTTTCTTTGATTCGTCTTTTCAATTCTTTTGATTTCTTCGTACCGGCTACCAGAAGAAGTTTCGGTGTGATGATGGTTCTACGAACCGTCGTAGAAGATCTTACTTCATATCTTCATCGGTTTCTTATCAGCTTTTTGATTTAAACCTTAATGAATTTAAAATTGGAAATTTTAATTTGAGTTAAATTGATTAATAGAATATGAAGGCTAAAATTGAATAGAATCAATAAAACGATTTCGGTTAAACCCAAATTTTGAAATTCTATTGTAATTTCTTGTGAATACCAAAGTCCGAAGAGGGACAAATTGGTATGTATTCTGAGATATTCCGACTTGAGTGTGGAATCCATATCTTGTGTTTGAGGAATTATAGGAGATCGAATCTATCTATCTTTCTGTTGTATTCGTGCCTGCGAATTTCAAGGACGAAATTCTTTTAAGGGGGGAAGTTTGTAACGACCCCAAAATTTAAATTTATTTAAATTAATAATTAAATGAATTTTTGAATTAAATTGAGTAATAAATAAATTTTTAAATAAAAGTAGTAATATAAAAATAAGATAATAAATATTAAAGTAAAATAAATAATTGAGTTATATAATAATACAAGGCCATAAATATATAGAGAAATACAATATAATCAGTATTAAAGTAACAAATAGATAAAATTTAACAACAAAATACAATCTAGAAACAAAACCAAATACATATGAAAATAAAATTCATAAACACTTGAAAATGAAACCAAACAAACAAAAGAAAATATTTGTACATTTCTAAAGGCTAAAATAAGACTTAATCTTCATGTAACAAAAATAATAAGGCAAAGCAAATATAATCTCAGCCGAAATCAAACTAGCATAGTCAAAGCAAGACAAAGAAAATAAAATAAAATACATACAAAACATAACAAAATAAACTAAACTAAAGGCAAATATCATCAGCCGAAGTCAACAAGTTTGTATATCTTCAAATCCTTGTGCACCTGAAATGAAGGAAGGGAGGATGTAATTTGTACAAGTCATAAATGCAAGTCACTAATATCTTTTTGCAAATGAACAAGGTAAATAAAATACATATAAATGTGAAACCAAAACAAAACAAAGTACACAATAGGATACCTATCAGCCGAGTAAATTAATACAAGGCTAGAGCAAGCAAAAGAAAGTAGAGGACTTGAGTAATTAATGCAACATGCTTCAGGCATTTAATGAAAGCAACCTCAGCCATGACATTGTATAAACAAACATCACCTGTACACTTCTTTTTTTCTCATATATCAACTTACCTCACTTTATTTCGTATACAAAAGGCTGAGTAAATCCCAGTTCAAAGTTTTAAACAAGAAAAAAAATGTTACAATCAAAACAACAATTTTATCAAAAACTTCTACTTAACCAAGTAAGAAATGTAAAGATTCCAGCTTTCAAATTCCAGTTCAAACATTTCAGTTCTCAAGTTCAAGCTTGTTCAAAGTTTTCAGAAATCAAAACTAAAATGTATGCAAGTTTCAAGTTTCCTGTTTTCAAACAAAAAGAACAAGCTCTCTGTTTTGAAAAGCCAAGGTGAGTAACAATTTTTGTTTAAAAACTACTTAAGTGTATGATGGTTGCATGCTTACATCAGGGTATAGATATGTTTATGTGATTACCTGAGTGATTGTATATGTGTACATGATTATATGTCTCTCTCTGTTTTGTTTTCAAGCTTCAGTTTTTAGTTTAAAAACTCATATCTTTTGATTTGGTCTGTGATAGGGTTTAAGATTCAAACAAAATTTGTATGTTTTATCATAGTGTAGTTTTTAAAATTTTATTTAAGTTGAATTAAAGTTTAAATATCACTGGAACCTTACAAACAACAGGAAAACTTAAATAGTGAGCAAATTCAAACATTTTAAATTGTTGTTTCAGGATCACAGATTGAATCTCTACACTGTAACATGATTTTTAAAACAAACATCACCATTTTTAAGATAGTATTTAAGGTGCAGTTTGAGGTAGAACAAAAATGAGTTTTTCGTCGATTTTGGGTGATCAAGTTGACTAGAGTACTTGGCGTTCACTGTGGTGATGGAATAGTGAACGGAGAGGCAGGGAAAAATGGTCGAAGGCGATGTAGTTCGTCGTGGTGGCAACGGCGACAATATCTTTTCGGTAGACCTAGTTTTGGTAAGCGTTGGAAACGAGTTCGTCTCGACCTCCGTGGTGGATCGAGTTCCACGAAATTTTGGGAATGGGAAACTGGAAGGAAGGTGAAGGCATAGCCGGAAGCCCAGATGCTCTGGTGATCGGAGAACGGAGTTCGATGGTGTTCCAGGTGTTGGGTTTCATTCCTGTTCTTGTGACAGGTGTCTCGAATTCGACTGGGGCCGTTGGTCGAGATTCTGGTGATCGAGATCGTGAGGGGTGATCGGAGACGTTATGTAGGCGTCGGAGTCGATGGTCGCAGGCGAACGATTCACATGTGCACGTGCACGTACACATTGGGATGATAGTCATTTTTGGGTGGTGCAGTTAGGACTCGGGAGGAACTCGAGTATTTCGAGAGCTATACTCGAAGCAGGGACGAAGAAAATTCGAAGTAGTGTAGTGATGGAGAGATGGTATGCTACAGGTCGAAAACTGTAAATGGTTGCGTGGGTTATTCTCAGGGAAGACTTGGGAAAATCACGAGCTGGACTCAAAGCAGGGGAAGAGTTTCTCAAAGCAATATGGGTTGGTGAGCCAGTGAGTAAATTTCAGGTTTGAAGACATGTCTGTTTCAGTTTTAAAACATAGATCAATTTTTAAATAGGATGTTTCAGGTTGTGAAGCTTAAATTTAAGAACTTTGAACCAGTTTTAAACAGTGCAAAATTTACAGTTTTTAAATTATTAAGTTTTAAAATTTTAAATCAAGTTAAACTGAGTTTAATTTAAGTGTTAATTCCAGATTTTTGAAGAAAAGAAAAGTTATAAATTTAAATACTCTTAAATAAGTAGATGTTTTGAAAATTATATTGATTAAATTTGTAACTATAAGTTTAAAGGTATTAATTAAAGTTTAAATAATGAATTAAGTAATTAATTTGAAATTATAAGTTTAAAAAGAATTTAATTAAAAGTTAAGTAATTGATATGTTATTAAAATCATGGATTAGACTTTAATTAATTTATAAATGGTAAATTAAACTTATTAATAATTAATATGAGTTAATTACTTTAGAATAGTAACTTATAGTTGTTAATGAAGGTCATTAACTAGATTATTTTATAATTAATTAATATAATTGTTTTTAATAGTTAATTAGATTAATTAATTCGATGATCAACATTGTAATTGTTTAAGTGTAATTAAAAATGGGAAGTAATTAAGGTATTAAATACCCATTTTAGTTAATTGAGTAATTGATTAATTTGAGTTAATTAATTAAGTTTAATTAATTGGGATAAATCACTTGATAATTGGGAGATATAATTACTTAGGAAAGTAATTGATGAATAATTACTGGATGTATTTGATTGGATGATGTTTTGTGACACATCCTGATTTATGTTGTGATCTGTAATTTACTTATCTGTGATATATATATTTGTGATCTGTGAATGAAGATGAGCGTTATAGTTTCGCTTATCGACTATATTTCTATTTTTTGATCTGTGATGATTCATTGTGTTGCACTATTGTGTGAAACCCCTGGACTACACCTTTACACACACAAATATGGATTTCACGTGGAAATCGGTTAAGTCACAGATAATCTATATTTGATGTTTTTGAAATTGAAATTTTAATTTTAATTGATTTTGAAATTGGATATTTGGGTTTAAACTGAAAAGCTTTTGAAGTAGAATTTCAAAGATAAAAGTTATTTTGAATAACTTAACCGAGCTTTGAAAATTTAAATAATTTGATTTAAATTTGAATTCAAGTTTGAATTTGAATCTTATGATTTGAAATTACAGTTAAAAATGTTATAAATGTGTTTATATGAATTTAAAACATTTTAAAAGTAAATTTTGGGAATTTGAATTTAACCCAAAGATTTTAACTCATATAAATGAATCAGATTTTCCAGAATGAAAACTGTTTGTTTTAAAGAAATAAAAGCTTTCATATAAGAAGTAAAATTCCAGTTTAATTAAAGGAATTTCAAGTTTGAATTGAAAAATGGTTTTTCAAGTTATGAATGAATTCTTTTTGAAAGCTATGAATTTAAATCTGTTTATTTTAACAGATTTAAAATGATGGTTTATTTAAACCATTCAAAATGAAATTGTTTTGCAAGCTATAAGTTAAATCTTTGATTTAAAGATTTAACGAGTTAAATTGAAATGGAAATTGATTTGGAAAATCTGTGAATCTTTTGTTTAAAAGATAAAAAACTGGAAATTGTTTAAATCGTTGAAGGTTGTTTAAAATGAATCTTTTTGTTTAAAGATTAAAATGGTAATTTGTTAAACCATTTGAAGAAAGATTTTGGGTAATAAGCTGTGATTTAATTGAAATCCCATATCCATATGCTTTTTAATTGCGCTCACTATTCGGGTTAGCCGGGAAAAGACCTTTGGGTCGTATAACCCATTTCGAATATGTGATACGTCGTATATGGATGGCATTTGAAGACCGGTGTTGAAGACCGGATATTTTCGAAAATGAAAGGACAACCTGTCGAATGTCTCTGCACTGAGTTGCTCCGGTATAGAGATTTATATCACTCTTTTTGTGACGGGAAGTCCGGACGTGATTGGAAATTACCCGGAATTGCAAGGGCTTCATGAGAAGTGCCTTCGGTTCTGTTCGAACCCGGAACAGACTTGTATGGTTACATGTCTGACATTACACTTTGAGATATAAAGCCGATTTCTTTCAAATACATTTCTGTTGGTGGCGGAGAATTTATTCTCTTAGCTTAACACCCTTCTCTGAGACGTACGAGCTCAGAGGTTATGTAGTTGAAATTTATCAGCGATATATCCCAATTTGGTAATGTTACATGCTGAGTGTTGCTGTGTGATGATCAGTGTTTGATCATTTGAGATATGATCATTTGTTTGATCATTTATCTTTGTGATCATAGGTTGATCATCTATTGACCCAAAGCGTGGCTTTTTGAAAAAGCGTAGCTTTGTGGACGAGACTTCGTCGAGCCTCACAACCCGGTAATGGTCGAAACAGGAATTGTGCGGCAAGGTTTTCAGGGGTAGCTCCCCAAGGGTATGACCATTCCTTCTGGAAAAGGGTAGTATCATGGTATGGAGCCCAGATACTTATTCATGTGGACACACTTTATTTATGACGTGTGATGTTGGATTCGAGGCGCCTCGGTTAAAGGTCCCAAAGGATCGGGGGTGGCATATCTGAGGTTTCTTTTATCCCTTAGGAAAAGGGGTAGCCGGCCTTGTTTGGCGGAGAACGGTGTGGTTCTCGGAGCGTCCCGCTAGAGGCGTTTCTTTCGTGGAATAGGAAGTTACTTAGCCTGACCATTGTTGGAAATTCATCTTCCAAATACGAACTTTGTACGGTATTAGTTGTAGAACCTGCCATCTACTTATGGTGGCGCCCCACTGTTTGGATGGTAGCTATAGTAGGCATAGTTCGAAATGTTTATGCTGGCTAAGATTTATACTCTACTTTCGAAATTGTTTTTCTACACTATGCACTAGTAATAATATCAAATGATTTGATTTTGCGTAGTAAGCATCTTTGACTATCATAAGGAGAAATCTCCTCCAATTCTGCGTTTTCATTGTGTGTGTGGCGGGAGGCCTTATGGTAGTTTCATTTTCCAAAAGCATTGCGAATTGACTTGAAAATTTTCTGCTATTTGTTTTCAAAGATAAACTGTTTTTGTTGCTCACACCAGTCCCATGACTGATCCAGAGTTTATTGTTTCTTTCCTAAACTCTGGGTGCTCATAATTTCCTACACGAGCAGTCTAGAGTTGGGGT
The DNA here is from genome assembly GCA_030737815.1 of Allium fistulosum. Lineage (NCBI taxonomy): Eukaryota > Viridiplantae > Streptophyta > Magnoliopsida > Asparagales > Amaryllidaceae > Allium > Allium fistulosum. The sequence continues at coordinate 862,881,328 of CM060907.1, forward strand.
TTTCAGATATTCAGGTTTAGTAGATTTTCTGGAGCTAGTTCAGTCTTTGGATCAGACTGCACTTGCTTATCTTTGTGCCTCGTTATTGGGAGTTCGAGCTATTCTGGATTGGTGCTTTGAAGATGGAGATTATCCACTGCTGATGTTATCTATCGTTTTCTTTTCCGCTGCTATTTGTTGTATCATATCTCTGATGTATATTGATATTCATTGTACCATTCTATTGTTTCCGATATTGTATATCAATGTATTATTCATTTATTCCGCTGTGTTATTTACTTAACTGTGTTATAAGCTCCGACGACTCGGATTTGAACGGTCGAATCTATGGCATTCGAATACGATGTAAAGTATGGATGTCGATTTTCGAGCGTGAAAATCTGGGACGTTACATTTGGTATCAGAGCTAAGGTTGAACTTTAGCTCAGGAGTATAACACGTTAAGTAGCTCATTAGAGATAGAGTGAAGTAAACTCTAGAATGAGTATATCCTTAAGATATCCGTCTGAACGCCTCAGTAAATTCTCTTATTATCCACTGATAGTGAGTATGAGTGCAAGAAGAGGACGAGATAGGGGACAAGGGAATACGACTATAAATGGTCAATACCCTACGACAGTGGAAACAATCTTTCTCTATCAATTTTCTTTGATTCGTCTTTTCAATTCTTTTGATTTCTTCGTACCGGCTACCAGAAGAAGTTTCGGTGTGATGATGGTTCTACGAACCATCGTAGAAGATCTTACTTCATATCTTCATCGGTTTCTTATCAGCTTTTTGATTTAAACCTTAATGAATTTAAAATTGGAAATTTTAATTTGAGTTAAATTGATTAATAGAATATGAAGGCTAAAATTGAATTGAATCAATAAAACGATTTCGTTTAAACCCAAATTTTGAAATTCTATTGTAATTTCTTGTGAATACTTGCTATATTACAGCATGATAGGGGATTCTCGCTTCGCAGTTTGGTGGCGAACGGGAGACTCTTACCCCTACATGTCCCTGAGAGGGATGGGTTGGTTAGGCAGATGCCGTGACAGTCGAGAGGCTGGCCGTAAAAGTAAATGCGAGGTGCCAATGTAAGCCACGGTGGGACTGGGATGGTTCCAAAGCCTACCGATGGCCGCTGTCTTTGGACCGTTACATTTGGTATCAGAGCTAAGGTTGAACTTTAGCTCAGGGGTATAACACGTTTAGTAGCTCATTAGAGATAGAGTAAAGTAAACTCTAGAATGAGTATATCCTTAAGATATCCGTCTGAACGCCTCAGTAAATTCTCTTACTATCCACTGATAGTGAGTATGAGTGCAAGAAGAGGACGAGATAGGGGACAAGGGAATACGACTATAAATGGTCAATACCCTGCGACAGTGGAAACAATCTTTCTCTATCAATTTTCTTTGATTCGTCTTTTCAATTCTTTTGATTTCTTCGTACCGGCTACCAGAAGAAGTTTCGGTGTGATGATGGTTCTACGAACCGTCGTAGAAGATCTTACTTCATATCTTCATCGGTTTCTTATCAGCTTTTTGATTTAAACCTTAATGAATTTAAAATTGGAAATTTTAATTTGAGTTAAATTGATTAATAGAATATGAAGGCTAAAATTGAATTGAATCAATAAAACGATTTCGTTTAAACCCAAATTTTGAAATTCTATTGTAATTTCTTGTGAATACCAAAGTCCAAAGAGGGACAAATTGGTATGTATTCTGAGATATTCCGACTTGAGTGTGGAATCCATATCTTGTGTTTGAGGAATTATAGGAGATCGAATCTATCTATCTTTCTATTGTATTCATGCCTGCGAATTTCGAGGACGAAATTCTTTTAAGGGGGGAAGTTTGTAACGACCCCGAAATTTAAATTTATTTAAATTAATAAGTAAATGAATTTTTGAATTAAACTGAGTAATAAATAAATTTTTAAATAAAAGTAGTAATATAAAAATAAGATAATAAATATTAAAGTAAAATAAATAATTGAGTTATAAAATAATACAAGGCCATAAATATATAGAGAAATACAATATAATCAGTATTAAAGTAAGAAATAGATAAAATTTAACAACAAAATACAATCTAGAAACAAAACCAAATACATATGAAAATAAAATTCATAAACACTTGAAAATGAAACCAAACAAACAAAAGAAAATATGTGTACATTTCTAAAGGCTAAAATAAGACTTAATCTTCATGTAACAAAAATAATAAGGCAAAGCAAATATAATCTCAACCGAAATCAAACTAGCATAGTCAAAGCAAGACAAAGAAAATAAAATAAAATATATACAAAACATAACAAAATAAACTAAACTAAAGGTAAATATCATCAGCCGAAGTCAACAAGTATGTATATCTTCAAATCCTTGTGCAGCTGAAATGAAGGAAGGGAGGATGTAATTTGTACAAGTCATAAATGAAAGTCACTAATATCTTTTTGCAAATGAACAAGGTAAATAAAATACATATAAATGTGAAACCAAAACAAAACAAAGTACACAATAGAATACCTATCAGCCGAGTAAATTAATACAAGGCTAGAGCAAGCAAAAGAAAGTAGAGGACTTGAGTAATTAATGCAACATGCTTCAGGCATTTAATGAAAGCAACCTCAGCCATGACATTGTATAAACAAACATCACCTGTACACTTCTTTTTTTCTCATATATCAACTTACCTCACTTTATTTCGTATACAAAAGGCTGAGTAAATCCCAGTTCAAAGTTTTAAACAAGAAAAAAATTGTTACAATCAAAACAACAATTTTATCAAAAACTTCTACTTAACCAAGTAAGAAATGTAAAGATTCCAGCTTTCAAATTCCAGTTCAAACATTTCAGTTCTCAAGTTCAAGCTTGTTCAAAGTTTTCAGAAATCAAAACTAAAATGTATGCAAGTTTCAAGTTTCCTGTTTTCAAACAAAAAGAACAAGCTCTCTGTTTTGAAAAGCCAAGGTGAGTAACAATTTTTGTTTAAAACTACTTAAGTGTATGATGGTTGCATGCTTACATCAGGGATAGATATGTTTATGTGATTACCTGAGTGATTGTATATGTGTACATGATTATATGTCTCTCTCTGTTTTGTTTTCAAGCTTCAGTTTTTAGTTTAAAAACTCATATCTTTTGATTTGGTCTGTGATAGGGTTTAAGATTCAAACAAAATTTGTATGTTTTATCATAGTGTAGTTTTTAAATTTTTATTTAAGTTGAATTAAAGTTTAAATATCACTGGAACCTTACAAACAACAGGAAAACTTAAATAGTGAGCAAATTCAAACATTTTAAATTGTTGTTTCAGGATCACAGATTGAATCTCTACACTGTAACATGATTTTTAAAACAAACATCACCATTTTTAAGATAGTATTTAAGGTGCAGTTTGAGGTAGAACAAAAATGAGTTTTTCGTCGATTTTGGGTGATCAAGTTCACTGGAGTACTTGGCTTTCACTGTGGTGATGGAATAGTGAACGGAGAGGCAGGGAAAAATGGTCGAAGGCGATGTAGTTCGTCGTGGTGGCAACGGCGACAATATCTTTTCGGTAGACCTAGTTTTGGTAAGCGTTGGAAACGAGTTCGTCTCGACCTCCGTGGTGGATCGAGTTCCACGAAATTTTGGGAATGGGAAACTGGAAGGAAGGTGAAGGCATAGCCGGAAGCCCAGATGCTCTGGTGATCGGAGAACGGAGTTCGATGGTGTTCCAGGTGTTGGGTTTCATTCCTGTTCTTGTGACAGGTGTCTCGAATTCGACTGGGGCCATTGGTCGAGATTCTGGTGATCGAGATCGTGAGGGGTGATCGGAGACGTTATGTAGGCGTCGGAGTCGATGGTCGCAGGCGAACGATTTGCCTGTGCACGTGCACGTACACATTGGGATGACTGTCATTTTTGGGTGGTGCAGTTAGGACTCGGGAGGAACTCGAGTATTTCGAGAGCTATACTCGAAGCAGGGACGAAGAAAATTCGAAGTAGTGTAGTGATGGAGAGATGGTATGCTACAGGTCGAAAACTATAAATGGTTGCGTGGGTTATTCTCAGGGAAGACTTGGGAAAATCACGAGCTGGACTCAAAGCAGGGGAAGAGTTTCTCGAAGCAATATGGGTTGGTGAACCAGTGAGTAAATTTCAGGTTTTGAGGACATGTCTGTTTCAGTTTTAAAACATAGATCAATTTTTAAATAGGATGTTTCAGGTTGTGAAGCTTAAATTTAAGAACTTTGAACCAGTTTTAAACAGTGCAAAATTTACAGTTTTTAAATTATTAAGTTTTAAAATTTTAAATCAAGTTAAACTGAGTTTAATTTAAGTGTTAATTCCAGATTTTTGAAGAAAAGAAAAGTTATAAATTTAAATACTCTTAAATAAGTAAATGTTTTGAAAATTATATTGATTAAATTTGTAACTATAAGTTTAAAGGTATTAATTAAAGTTTAAATAATGAATTAAGTAATTAATTTGAAATTATAAGTTTAAAAAGAATTTAATTAAAAGTTAAGTAATTGATATGTTATTAAAATCATGGATTAGACTTTAATTAATTTATAAATGGTAAATTAAACTTATTAATAATTAATATGAGTTAATTACTTTAGAATAGTAACTTATAGTTGTTAATGAAGGTCATTAACTAGATTATTTTATAATTAATTAATATAATTTATTTTTAATAGTTAATTAGATTAATTAATTCGATGATCAACATTGTAATTGTTTAAGTGTAATTAAAAATGGGAAGTAATTAAGGTATTAAATACCCATTTTAGTTAATTGAGTAATTGATTAATTTGAGTTAATTAATTAAGTTTAATTAATTGGGATAAATCACTTGATAATTGGGAGATATAATTACTTAGAAAAGTAATTGATGAATAATTACTGGATGTATTTGATTGGATGATGTTTTGTGACACATCCTGATTTATGTTGTGATCTGTAATTTACTTATCTGTGATATATATATCTGTGATCTGTGAATGAAGATGAGCGTTATAGTTTCGCTTATCGACTATATTTCTGTATTTTGATCTGTGATGATTCATTGTGTTGCACTATTGTGTGAAACCCCTGGACTACACCTTTACACACACAAATATGGATTTCACGTGGAAATCGGTTAAGTCACAAATAATCTAAATTTGATGTTTTTGAAATTGAAATTTTAATTTTAATTGATTTTGAAATTGGATATTTGGGTTTAAACTGAAAAGCTTTTGAAATAGAATTTTAGAGATAAAAGTTATTTTGAATAACTTAACCGAGCTTTGAAAATTTAAATAATTTGATTTAAATTTGAATTCAAGTTTGAAATTGAATCCTATGATTTGAAATTACGGTTAAAAATGTTATAAATGTGTTTATATGAATTTAAAACATTTTAAAAGTAAATTTTGGGAATTTGAATTTAACCCAAAGATTTTAACTCATATAAATGAATCAGATTTTCCAGAATGAAAACTGTTTGTTTTAAAGAAATAAAAGCTTTCAGATAAGAAGTAAAATTCCAGTTTAATTAAAGGAATTTCAAGTTTGAATTGAAAAATGGTTTTTCAAGTTATGAATGAATTCTTTTTGAAAGCTATGAATTTAAATCTGTTTATTTTTAACAGATTTAAAATGATGGTTTATTTAAACCATTCAAAATGAAATTGTTTTGCAAGCTATAAGTTAAATCTTTGATTTAAAGATTTAACGGGTTAAATTGAAATGGAAATTGATTTGGAAAATCTGTGAATCTTTTGTTTAAAAGATAAAAATCTGGAAATTGTTTAAACCGTTGAAGGTTGTTTAAAATGAATCTTTTTGTTTAAAGATTAAAATGGTAATTTGTTAAACCATTTGAAGAAAGATTTTGGGTAATAAGCTGTGATTTAATTGAAATCCCATATCCATATGCTTTTTAATTGCGCTCACTATTCGGGTTAGCCGGGAAAAGACCTTTGGGTCGTATAACCCATTTCAAATATGTAATACGTCGTATATGGATGGCATTTGAAGACCGGTGTTGAAGACCGGATATTTTCGAAAATGAAAGGACAACCTGTCGAATGTCTCTGCACTGAGTTGCTCCGGTATAGAGATTTATATCACTCCTTTTGTGATGGGAAGTCCAGACATGATTGGAAATTACCCGGAATTGCAAGGGCTTCGTGAGAAGTGCCTTCGGTTCTGTTCGAACCTGGAACAGACTTGTATGGTTACATGTCTGACATTACATTTTGAGATATAAAGCCGATTTCTTTCAAATACATTTCTGTTGGTGGCGGAGAATTTATTCTCTTAGCTTAACACCCTTCTCTGAGACGTACGAGCTCAGAGGTTATGTAGTTGAAATTTATCAGCGATATATCCCAATTTGGTAATGTGACATGCTGAGTGTTGCTGTGTGATGATCAGTGTTTGATCATTTGAGATATGATCATTTGTTTGATCATTTATCTTTGTGATCATAGGTTGATCATCTATTGACCCAAAGCGTGGCTTTTTGAAAAAGCGTAGCTTTGTGGACGAGACTTCGTCGAGCCTCACAACCCGGTAATGGTCGAAACAGGAATTGTGCGGCAAGGTTTTCAGGGGTAGCTCCCTTAGGGTATGACCATTCCTTCTGGAAAAGGGTAGTATCATGGTATGGAGCCCAGATACTTACTCATGTGGACATACTTTATTTATGGTATGGAGCGTCCCGCCAGAGGCGTTTCTTTCGTGGAATAGGAAGTTCCTTAGCCTGACCATTTGTTGGAAATTCACCTTCCAAATACGAACTTTGTACGGTATTAGTTGTAGAACCTGCCATCTACTTATGGTGGCGCCCCACTGTTTGGATGGTAGCTATAGTAGGCATAGTTCGAAATGTCTATGCTGGCTAAGATTTATACTCTACTTTCGAAATTGTTTTTCTACACTATGCACTAGTAATAATATCAAATGATTTGATTTTGCGTAGTAAGCATCTTTGACTATCATAAGGAGAAATCTCCTCCAATTCTGCGTTTGCATTGTGTGTGTGGCGGGAGGCCTTATGGTAGTTTCATTTTCCAAAAGCATTGCGAATTGACTTGAAAATTTTCTGCTATTTGTTTTCAAAGATAAACTGTTTTTGTTGCTCACACCAGTCCCATGACTAATCCGGAGTTTATTGTTTCTTTCCTAAACTCTGGGTGCTCATAATTTCCTACACGAGCAGTCTAGAGTTGGGGTTTTCAGATATTCAGGTTTAGTAGATTTTCTGGAGCTAGTTCAGTCTTTGGATCAGACTACACTTGCTTATCTTTGTGCCTCGTTATTGGAAGTTTGAGCTATTCTGGATTGGTGCTTTGAAGATGGAGATTATCCACTGCTGATGTTATCTATCGTTTTCTTTTCCGCTGCTATTTGTTGTATCATATCTCTGATGTATATTGATATTCATTGTACCATTCTGTTGTATCCGATATTGTATATCAATGTATTATTCATTTATTCCGCTTTGTTATTTACTTAACTGTGTTATAAGCTCTGGCGACTCGGATTTGAACGGTCGAATCTACGGCATTCGAATACGATGTAAAGTATGGATGTCGATTTTCGAGCGCGAAAATCTGGGACGTTACATAGATGATGTCCTAACGTATTTTATTTTCACTGCATTAGTTTGTATTTGCCAGCATTTATGAGGATAGATTGTTATAACTATCTAGGATGATGGTTGGTTAGTTTACTCCGATTTATGTATATCAAAATTGTCTTTTGATGAAGACCTTTTGAGATATTATATATTATCGTTCCGCATGTGAGATTCTGATACTGTAACAACCCGCATATTTATCGATTTTATATTTAAATATTTTATTTAAATATTTCATCGTTCGTCGGATTTTGGTCCGAAAAGCTACTTTTTGCAAACAGTCGAATTGGGACTCGAGACCACTTCCATTGAGTTCAAAATGCCGTTTGCGACCTTTTTGAGTATAAACTTTGATATGTTTGGAGCTAGTCAAAAATTTGACCATTTGCACTTTGGGTTTGGTTTTGGGTCGAGCCCACTAGCCAACTTAACCCCCAAATCTGAACCACTCCTCTCCATTCTCCCTCACTTCCTCCTCATTTCAGTTCTTGAGCAACAATGGTGAGTGGAATGGGAAATTAGAATTCCCAAGCCCTAGTTTCCATTTGCAAATCAAGTTCTAGCTCCAAATTCAAAGAGAACCCATTGGTAAGCTTCATCTTCTTCTTCTCCGACTCTTTCTCCTTTCAATTTCAGAATTTCCTAAACCTAACTTAAGAAATATTTCTCTTTTAAAGCTTGTTGAGTTGGAATTGAAGAGTAATTGCTCTTGCCATTGCTCCATAGCATCTTCTTCATTCGTTTGGGTTCAAAGGTGAGATTTTTATCTCACATCTAAGTCAATAATTATCTTCGATTGTTAGGTATGAATTCCTAACACTTATCCTTGTGCAATTCCTTAGTCGTTGTTGCTCGACCGATCGTTATCGGTGTCGTTTGGCCATTTTTGGCCTAGGTTCAGGGAATGCCCTGAATAACAGTTTCAGCCGTCTGAACGTATGGTTCAGACGTCTGAATGGAATACTGGGAATTTTCTTCTCCCAGCATTCAGACGTCTGAATCAAAATTTCAGACGTCTGAATTGGTTCGTTTTGAACCAGAAAAGAAATAGGCTAAAAAGTGCCTATTTCAGACGTCTGAAGTCTAGGATTCAGACGTCTGAATTCTGTTCTGGAAAATAGTTTATTTTCCAGATTCAGACGTCTGAATTCTTGATCTCAGACGTCTGAATCTGCTGTGTTTTGCCTATTTGCCTTTTTAGCTTGAATATCCAACTCTAATCAAATCGGGTTGATTCCCTTTTTGTTGTTATCAATTATTATCGGCCACTTTGTTAAGTCGCCCGCCTTTTTAAACTTAGGTCGCTTGTCTTCACTAAGTCGTACCGTTTTGACGGGGCGCTGCCCCGCACCCCGCCGTAGGCGCTGCCCCCTGGACCCCCGCGACCTGACCGGGCAGGTCGAACCCCGTATTACTCTGCGTAGGCAATCTTATCCGAAAGCCATTTAACCGAACTTCTTACTTTGATGGTTTTGAGAATTGATTTCTTTGAACTTTACTCGCGTCTTCGAACGTGAATTTTTATGATTGATTGTTTCTACAATCACTTCTATGATTTGTCACTTCAAAATATAAAGGTTTTCTATACTAGTATTAAACATCAAAACTATTTCATCAAATCGATTTCAACACTATTTTTAATATCAAAAGTTCGTTTTCTCAAACCAATTTCCAATCTACTAATATATATAAGCCTTTACTTCACTCGAATGAGAAATCGACTTAAACGACTTAGTAAAACGAGTGGTATGAAACGCTTGCGTTCACTTCGTCGGTTAGCTCTTGGACTTGTTCGATTGAACCCTTTTTGTGACAATTTCCTAGTGAAGATTTACAGCTTGTTCGTAAATATTTAAGTTAAGCAAGTGGTTATGGGACATGAAGCTAAACTCATATATTTACTAGCTTGGTGTAATTGACACTTCCTTATGATCATGACGATCATTCTTGTGATTTAGACTAGCAATGTGCGATGTCTCTTTAATTCGGTTCATCGGACGTTACGCTGTACGACGTCGTTGTTCCGTTTATCGTGATTTGGTTCATCGGACGTTACGCTGTACGACGTCGTTGTTCCATTTTACTGTGTTTTGGTTCATCGGACGTTACGCTGTACGACGTCGTTGTTCCTTTTCTTTTTATCGTGATTTGGTTCATCGGACGTTACGCTGTACGACGTCGTTGTTCCATTTTACTGTGTTTTGGTTCATCGGACGTTACGCTGTACGACGTCGTTGTTCCTTTTCTTTTTATGGTGATTTGGTTCATCGGACGTTACGCTGTACGACGTCGTTGTTCCATTTCGCTACGTGTTGGTTCATCGGATGTTACGCTGTACGACATCGTTGTTCCTTTTCTTTTTTATTGTGTTTTGGTTCATCGGACGTTACGCTGTACGACGTCGTTGTTCCATTTTCCTATGCTTTGGTTCACCGGATGTTACGCTGTACGACATCGTTGTTCCTTTTATTTGTGCTTTGGTTCATCGGACGTTACGCTGTACGACGTCGTTGTTCCTATTTATTTATGTCTCTGGATCATCGGACGTTACGCTGTACGACGTCGTTGCTTCGGATTATTTGATTTCTGGATATTGATTTCTGGAATTTATGTTTCACCAGCATTTACGATGGGCATTGATATGTATGTCATTTATTGTGGTTTGGTGAATTAAATAGAGAATATGACATTCTTTTTAATCTTTGAGAAGATTCTTGTGATATTGATTAATCTCTTGTTGATTTTCAATCACGTACTTATCACAGCACGCTTTTATGGTTATGATACGTTTTTGTCATACCTCTTATTCTATATCACTTTATCTGATATTTATAGCTAGACTGATCCGTTTATTATTTTCTTCTTAAATAATACTCGGGTCAGACTGAGATTTACAGGTGCTTCCTCATGACTTCCTATCTAGAGCCATCATCTGACTTTTGGCTAACTACTCTAGTTTAGTAGTTTTTGTTTGTATACATTTGAGATTAGACTCCTTGATGTATACATATTCTTTTGGTTTGCACTTGTATCTATTCTTTTGTGTTATTGTGGATCTTATTTGACCACTACTCTGATGTACACTTTCATGTGTTGTATATTTATTCATATCTATTTCCGCCTCTGTGATATGAATTGTCTGTGACTGATTTATGTTACGTTTATTTCTATATTTGTTTCCGAAGATTATATATAGCCACCTTGTGATAGCTTTGTGTTTGTATCGGTATGTCGGATTTCCTCCTTAAAAGATATGCATCCTATTCTATCTGACATATCGGTGCTCGCACAAAGAAGTTACATGGATGGTCGCTCCTCAACAGCCTTATTCTCCGTGCTAATTGACAGCACTACACCGTAGTGTTCTTGGTTAGCGTGGGTATAGAGGTGGGGCGTCACAGATACTGTGTTCTTCTTTCTTGTACGGTTTTATTTTCTTCCTTTTCTTTTTACCTTAACGTTTTGTCTTTCGACACTTGGGTGTTCGGCGCATGAACACCATGGATGTATTAGTGTCCAAATTCGGGGGTCGAAATGGTGGACTGTTACATCAACGATTAAACTATATCATCGTATATAGTACTGTTAAAATATAGCCAAACTTTTTTCAATTAAATGTTCTTGTTTAACCGTGTAACATATGATTTCATCTCACTCCATATAAGTATGAAAAATGCCATATATCCTTTTAAATGAGATTAATCATGTCAACCTAAGATTAATCATGTCAACCTTTTAAATTAAATTTGCTTGTTTAACCATGAAACAGATGATTTCATCTCACTCCATGTAAGTCTGCAAAATACCATATATCCTATTAAAGAGGAAGACCTCAGTGGAGAAGAAGTCAAAGAAGTGTTTAAAAGTTCTCAAAGTTGGAAATAGTAGTAAATTTCTGTCAAAGTTTGAAATAGTAGTAAATTTCTATCACAAGAATTGACTAACTATTGTAGGTCCAAGCATATAGTTAGAGAATTTTCCATTTCTATCAAGTCATATTGTTATGGAGTGGCAAAGAGCATCTGTCGCATACTATAGCAGAGAGCTATAAGCTTGAGAATGACTGCTGGTTTAGAACAAGGATTTTTGGCAGAAGCGAAATCTATGGTAGTATTTCTCATCAACCACATACTTTTTATTGCTATATATATATGAAGATTCTAGAAGATGTATGGAAAATAGAGCATGTTTGTAACGACCCTAGATTTTAATTTAATTTAAATTAATAATTTATTGTATTTTTGAATAAAAATAATAAATAAATTGATTAAAGTGATGCGAGTTTCCCCGAATTAAAATAAGCTCTATATAAATCATTTTAAACTTTAAGAATTGTATATATATATGGATGTATATAGTTATGCCTATATGAGCAGATTTGAAATTATAGAATTTTATTGAATTTGAATCTAAATCTTAAATAAATAGTTTAAGATTTAATATAAAAAATATATAGGCTTTTGACACAAGGAAATAAATAAATGATTTAAACTTAGAATCGATGGTTAATAATGATTTGAATTCACAAAATAAATATAAGACAGTAAATATTAAATAATAAATGTTAAGCTAGAAAATGAATTTGACGAATTCAAATAAATATATATAGATAAATATAAAAATAAATAATAAACAAATAGAGTAAAGAACCTCATTTTTACCCCTAAGTAATTAATGCAATATTTTCAAACCACCAAAACAAAGAAACAAATACAAGACAAATGGTATTAAAGTAAAATTGTTAATAAATGATTTAAGTTAGAAATATAATTATAACAACCTAATAACTATAAAATGTCATTTCTATTATAAAGTATAAAATAAAGCAAACAAACTTGGTAAACTATAACAACATATTAAAAGAAATCTATGTATATACAAAATGAAAATAAAGAAAGAAAGAATAAAACAAAGTAAAAATATAAACATCTTTTATTCAAATGTGCAAGCAAAAACAAAATCATTTCAGCCTATAAAACAAGGAAGCATCAAACTGGAAGCAAGACAAAGACCAAAATAAATAAAATATCAGCCACCACAATCTCGAAAGCATCTAGGCTGTAAACAAAAGCAAAGCATTTAATGCAAGCATGGCCGAACAAAAACAAATATATCACTATATTGTACAAAGCAATAAAGGCAACATGCCTCATGCATTTAATGCAAATGTCTTCAGCATGCCTATTGTACAAAATTTTACTATCACCCAGTACAAGCTTGTAATCCCTGTACACCCTTTCCTATATATCAATCTTTCATCTCAATTTCGTGTATTCTAAGCTATGCAAAATCTAAAGTAAAACATCTCAAACTTAAAAACAAAAGCAATTCAAAGTCTTCAAACCTGGGAAGATTGCAAAACCTGGAAATAAAGAGCAAAGTAACTAATTCAACTTCAAGCAAAGATCATCTCAGATCTAATAAGCAACATATGGATTCGACCCAAATACATAAGGGTTAAGGAAAAAAAAAAGTAATATCAGACTTTCAAAGGAAGGAAGAAAACTGCAGTTTTCAATATAAAGCTCTCTGTTTTCAAATTTTGGCAAAGGTGAGCAAACTTTTAACTTTAACCTTTAATCTATTTATATGGGTTGATTATGAGTAAACATTTTATTAAAAATGGTTGTTGCTTGTGAAATTTTTTTGATGATGATATCCTGCAGGTGTACATATAAGTATAGGATTCTGTGTATATGATTGTATTCATGTCTGAGTGTATTCATCTTTTCTGTTTCATATTCCAGAGCTAAAAATCAAAATAAAAATCCAAATTCTTTTACCTGTTTGTTATCAAACCTTGGGTTGCAAACATAATAGCTCAGTTTAAACAACATCTAAGATATAAAAATATGTGAGTATATCTGGATCAAGATATATATCTCTCTCTCTGTTTTTCTTTTAAGAAAACAGGTTAAGCAAGTATAGAATCAATCCCTCTTCTCCTAACTCTTATTTATGAAGATGATTCAAGCAAAAATGTGACGCCCCACCTCTATACCCACGCTAACCAAGAACACTACGGTGTAGTGCTGTCAATTAGCATGGAGAATAAGGCTGTTGAGGAGCGACCATCCGTGTAACTTCTTTGTGCGAGCACCGATATGTCAGATAGAATAGAATGCATATCTTTTAAGGAGGAAATCCGACATACCGATACAAACACAAAGCTATCACACAGTGGCTATATATATAATCTTCGGAAACAAATATAGAAATAAACGTAACACAAATCAGTCACAGACAATTCATATCACAAAGGCGGAAATAGATATGAATATAACACATGAAAGTGTACATCAGATTAGTGGTCAAATAAGATTCACAATAACACAAATGAATAGATACAAGTGCAAGACAATAGAATATGTATACATCAAGGAGTCTAATCTCAAATGTATACAACAAACACTACTAAACTAGAGTAGTTAGCCAAAAGTCAGATGATGGTTCCAGATAGGAAGTCATGAGGAAGCACCTGTAAAATCTCAGTCTGACCCGAGTATTATTTAAGAAGAAAATAATAAACGGATCAGTCTAGCTATAATTATCAGATAAAATGAGATAGAATATGAGATATGATAATAAAACGTATGATAACAATAAAGTCATACTGTGATAAGTATACATTAGAAAATCACGAAAGTCATACAAAATCTCAAGAATCTCATAGCATAAAAAGAATGTCATATTCTTTATTTAATTCACCAAGCCACAATAAATGACATACATATCAATGCCAACTGAAAAGGTGGTGAAACATAAATTCCAGAAATCACAACGAGAAATCCAGAAATCACAAGAAAAGAGGATGGCCAATCCTATGAAAATGAGCCAGAGCTCCTCCTGACTGGGTATAGTCCCCCATTGTGGACTTTGAGCCGAAGCTCCTCCTGATGAGCTGAAGCTCCTCCTGATGAGCCGAAGCTCCTCCTGATGAGCCGAAGCTCCTCCTGACTGGGTATAGTCCCCCATTGCGGACTTTGAGCCGAAGCTCCTCCTGATGAGCCGAAGCTCCTCTTGACTGGGTATAGTCCCCCACTGCGGACTTTGAGCCGAAGCTCCTCCTGATGAGTCGAAGCTCATTAAAACGAGGAACAATCCTCCACGTGGACAAAGAGACATCGCACATTGCTAGTCTAAACCATAAAATGATCGCCATCGATCATCAAGAAGTGTCGATTACACTAAGCTAGTAAATCTAAGAGTTTAGCTTCATGTCCCATAACCACTTGCTTAACTCAAATATTTACGAACAGATTGTAGATCTACACTAGAAAATTGTCACAAGAGTTTAAATATGTGTGAATCGAAATCACACCAATAAGGTATAGACTAACCTTGAAGATAAAGAGATATGTGTGAATCGAAATCACACAAATGGTGTCTAGTCTAACCTCACAAACAAAGAGACTGTGACGCCCCACCTCTATACCCACGCTAACCAAGAACACTACGATGTAGTGCTGTCAATTAGCACGGAGGATAAGGCTGTGGAGGAGCGACCATCCATGTAACTTCTTTGTGCGAGCACCGATACGTCAGATAGAATAGAATGCATATCTTTTAAGGAGGAAATCCGACATACCGATACAAACACAAAGCTATCACACGGTGGCTATATATAATCTTCGGAAACAATCATAGAAATAATCATAACATAAATCAGTCACAGACATCCATATCACAAAGGCGGAAGAAGATATGAATAAATATATATAACACATGAAAGTGTACATCAGAGTAGTGGTCAGAAAGATCCACGATAATACAAAAGAATAGCATCACGTGCTATACAAAAGAATAAGTACACAACATAGAGTCTATATCTCAAAGGTGTACATCCAAAAACTACTAATCTAAGTAGTTAGCCAAAAGTCAGAGTAATCCAGAAGAGAAGTCAAGCAGAAGCACCTGTAACATCTCGGTCTGACCCGAGTATTATTTATAAGAAAATAATAAACGGATCAGTCTAACTATAAATATCAAATGACATGATATAGGATAAGGGGTACGGCATAAACATATAATAACCATGATGGCATACTACTATAAGTATGTAAATGATAATCAACAAGGGATTAATCAATGTCACAAGAATCTTCTCAAAGATTCAAACACATAAAAAGGGTAATGACACACAAATTCACCAATACACAAAAACTGATATCATATCAGTGAAAACCACAAAAGTTGGTGAAGCACTAAATCCAGAAATCAACACACGAAATCCAGAACAAATCCCAGAAATCAACACACGAAATCCAGAAATCACTAAAAGGGGGAAGTCCGAACACACGGACGAGAAGCTATCTCATGGAAGCTATCCATTTGAATTTTCCGAACACACGGATGGCCCGAAGGCAAGTCCGACACACGGACGAAGAGACATCGCACAATCGCTAGTCTAAATCACAAAAATGATCGTCATGATCATAAGGAAGTGTCAATCACACCAAGCTAGTAAATATATGAGTTTAGCTTCATGTCCCATAACCACTTGCTTAACTTAAATATTTACGAACAAGCTGTAAATCTTCACTAGGAAATTGTCACAAAAAGGGTTCAATCGAACAAGTCCAAGAGCTAACCGACGAAGTGAACGCAAGCGTTTCATACCACCCGTTTTACTAAGTCGTTTAAGTCGATTTCTCGTTCGAGTGAAGTAAAGGCTTATATATACTAGTAGATTGAAAATCGGTTTGAGAAAACGAACTTTTGATATTTAAAATAGTGTTGAAATCGCTTTGATGAAAGAGTTTTGATATTTACTATTAGTATTGAAACCTTCATATATCTTTAAAGTGACAAGTCATAAAACGATTGTAGAAACAAATCAATTCACGTTCGAAGACGTGAGTAAAGTCCAAAGAAGTCAATCCCAAAACCACCAAAGTAGAAATTCTGATAAATGTTTTTCAGAAGAGATTGCCTACGCATAGTAATACGGGGTTCGACCTGCCCGGTCAGGTCGCGGGGGTCCAGGGGGCAGCGCCCCGTCACGGTACGACCTAGTGAAGGCAAGCGGTCCAGCGACCTAAGGAAAAATAGGTCATACGACCTAAGGAAATCGCGAACTCAAAAGACCAAGTGTAAGGTCGGCGACGACCTACGACTTACGACCTAAGTGGGATGCGACTTAGTGGGGCATAGGTCGGAGACGACCTACGACTTAAGGTCAAGCGACCTAGTGAAATAGCAGGGGAAATATTAGGTCGGAGACGACCTACGACTTAAGGTTTAACTCGCGAACGACTTAACATCTTGCTTGGGAATTATAGGTCGGCAACGACCTAAGACTTAAGGTTTAACTCGCGAACGACTTAACATTTTGCCTGGGATTTATAGGTCGGCAACGACCTAAGACTTAAGGTTTAACTCGCGAACGACTTAACATCTTGCCTGGGAATTATAGGTCGGCAACGACCTAAGACTTAAGGTTTACATCGCGAACGACTTAACGTTTTGCCTGGGATTTATAGGTCGGCAACGACCTAAGTTTTTGCCTGGGATTTATAGGTCGGCAACGACTTAAGTTTTTGCCTGGGATTTATAGGTCGGCAACGACCTAAGTTTTTGCCTGGGATTTATAGGTCGGCAACGACCTAAGTTTTTGCCTGGGATTTATAGGTCGGCAACGACCTACGACTTAAGGGCCAGGACGACCTAACTCCGAACGAGCTAAAAATGGCCAGAACGACCTAGTAGCAGTTTTTCACCAAAATCACTAAATTTTGGAGTTTTTCGCCAATCCAATCCAAACCAAATGCAAATGTTGATGCTAGAGTGATAGGGAATCATTCCCAACAGTCCAATGACAATCATAGGCAAGATGTGAGATCAAAAATCTCACCTTTTCCACGAAATTGATGAAGATGAAGATTGAAAGCAAGGAGAAGCAATCCAAAGCTTGAATCCACAATCTTCTACTTGAATTTGATGTTGAATCTCGGATTTGCAATAGAATTTGAGTTGGGAGTTTTAATTTCTTTTTCCCACCACCATTTTTGACAAAGCTTGAAGTGTTTGAACAAATGAGAAAGAGGGTTGGGCTGAACTAAAGGGGTGCAGTCCAAACCAAAGTCAAAGGCGGGAAAAAGTGTCGAAAATTTCACTATCTCCAAACATATCGAAGTTTACACTCAAAAAGATCGCAAACGTCATTTTGAACTCAATGGGAGTGGTCTCGAGTCCTAGTTTGACCGTATGCAAAAAGTAGCTTTTCGGACTAACATCCGACTAACGATAAAATATTTAAATATAAAATCGATAGATATGCGGGTTGTTACAGAGACATCGCACAATTGCTAGTCTAAATAATAAAAATGATCGTCATCATCATTAGGAAGTGTCAATTACACTAAGCTAGTAAATATATGAGTTTAGCTTCATGTCCCATAACAACTTGCTGAACTTAAATATTTACGAACAAATTGTAGATCTCCACTAGAAAATTGTCACAAAAAGGGTTCAATCGAACAAGTCCAAGAGCTAACCGACGAAGTGAACGCAAGCGTTTCATACCACTCGTTTTACTAAGTCGTTTAAGTCGATTTCTCATTCGAGTGAAGTAAAGGCTTGTATATACTAGTAGATTGGAAATCGGTTTGAGAAAACGAACTTTTGATAATTAAAATAGTGTTGAAATCGCTTTGATGAAAGGGTTTTGATATTTAATACTAGTATAGAAAACCTTTATATTTTTGAAGTGACAAATCATAGAAGTGATTGTAGAAACAATCAATCATAAAAATTCACATTCGAAGACGTGAATAAAATCCAAAGGAATCGATATCAAATCCATCAAAGTCTTAAGAAATGATAACAACAAATAGGAGAGAACACGAATCGATTAAAGTTGGAAATTCAAACAAATAGGCAATATAGGAAAAACTGGCAAATAGGAGCAGGTCGGTCAACCGGACTCCCTGAGTCGGTTGACCGGACCAGAGACAGAAGTGCTCGGGTAGCAGGTCGGTCGACCGGACCCTGAGGTCGGTCGGCCGAAGCTTGTAACCTGCACTTCCAAACAGAGGCAGGGAGATGCTAGAGTAGCAGGTCGGTCGACCGGACTCTGAGGTCGGTCGACCGGAGCCTGTTTCCAGCACTCCCATGCCAAATTAAATGAATGCCAATTCCTTCCGAAATGCAATCGGTCGAGCAACGGCGCTAAGGGTTTATGCCAATCGACTACCCGGCCATATACGCTCTTCGATTCATCACCAAAAACATGATCAAAACATCAAAGTTAGGATTTTCAAAGAATTGAACTCAAAACACTAAAAATTGGAATATTCACCAAATCAATCCGAACCAAAAGCAATTGCACAAGGATAAGTGTTAGGAATTCATACCTAACAATCGAAGATAGTTATAGACTAAGATGTGAGATAAAAATCTCACCTTTGACACAAGAACAAGGAAGGAGAAGCTTGAAATCAAAGGAGAGGCAACCACTCTTCAATCCTAACTCAAGAAGCTCCAACTAAGATCAAAACAAGCATCTCCCAAATTTAGGTTTAGGAAATAAACTGAAATTGATAAGAGAATGAGTTGGAGAAGATGAAGAGGGGGCTTACCAATGGGTTCTCTTTGAATTTGGAGCAAGAACACGAATTTGCAAATGGAACTAGGGTTTTGTAATTTCTAATTCCTCTTCCTCTCCACCATTTTCAGTTTGCTTGAGGAGATGAAATGAAATGGGAGTGAATGGATGAAGAGTTAGAGAGCTAGGGGGTTAAGTGGGGTTAAGGGCTGAACCCAAACCCAAGTCCAAAGTGAAAAGTAGCAAAAATTCCACGAACTCCAAACATATCGAAGCTTATACTTAAAAAGATCGCAAACGACATTTTGAACTCAATGGAGGTGGTCTCGAGTCCTAATTCGACTATTTGCAAAAAGTAGCTTTTCGGACCAAAATCCGACGAACGACGAAATATTTAAACAAAATATTTAAATATAAAATCGATAAATATGCGGGTTGTTACAAAAAAGTTTTAGGTTTACAGGATCTTGATTTCAAAATTCTATTTAAGTAAAATAAGTTTAAAGATTTTCTGGAAAATGAAAGAGACAGTGGAAAACCCATAATATGATCAAATTCAAATATGTTAATTCTCTGATTTGGGTTTATAATCCAAATCAACTTTAAAAACTAGGATTTTTGAAAGTTAAACCATAATTTTTAAGCATGTGTTTATGGAAAATTTGAATGATGAACGAAAATTGGGTTTCGAGTGATTTCTGGTGATCGACGTGGTGGAATCGGATGATTTTTGGTATGTAGGTGGCTGAAGTGTTAGCGGTCACGGGAAAAATAGTTATGGATTTTATCATCGGCCGTGGTGGCCAAGTAGCGTTGATGTAGGGTTTAATAACCCAGTGGAGTCAATGAAGTTTGGGGAAGTGTTCGTCAGCGTTGGGCACGAGATGGCGATCGCACCTAGGGGAAAATGTTCTTAGGTCGTAGAGGCAACTTTGGTCGAAGTGGCGTGGTTGACGATGGACGTGATCATTGTCACGGTGAAGTTTTGTTGAGACGTGGGGTTCCAGTTTTTGATCGAATAGCTCGTTTTCGTTTTGTCGTCGAATTCCTCGATTCGTGTTGTCGTGTTAGTCGACAGGGTTGTTGATGACTTGTTGACGATGGTGAAGTTGATCGGAGCTCTGGCAATCTCTCGTGCACGTGCACGTGCACGGCATCGTTCGTGTGTCAGGAAATTTGGGCTGGGGAGAAACTCGAAGGAGCGCTCGAGCAGGAGAAGGGTTGGCTCGGGTTTTCTCACGATCGTGTGAGTTGTTTCAGCAGTTTATATTTAAGTTTTAAAAAGAACTGAGAAGGAGTATACGAGAGGAGGAGAGAAAGGACTCGGGGAAATGAAGGGAGGGGCTCGAGTTTAACTCGAGTAAACAGGGGATTTTACTCAGTTTGACATTATAGTGCTTTGCATATTTTAAAGTTGAAAATTAATTATCTTAAACAAATTTTATGCATAAATGATTTGGTTGGTATTAGACAAATTTAAGTTACTAAATTTATAAAAAGTTTTAATGATTCAAGTTAATACTTAAGAAACGTTTTAAAATCTAAATTAATACTTTAATGAAGTAATTAATGTAAAATAAGATTTAAGTTAATTAAGATAAATAATTTTTAATTGTTGGAAAGTAATTGGGAAGGGTTAATTTATTTATAATTGTAATTAATCAAGTAATTAGAGGTTTATCAATTTGTAAGTTAAGAATGGTAAATTAATAATTAAATAATTAATTACAAAGATGATAAAAAAAATTTGAATGATTAAGGGTTAATTATTTAAAAATTTAAGGTTGATTAATTTAATTTAAATAAATGATTGAAGGACAATTAATCAAATAATTTGGAATTGATTGATGTTAATTAACCAGATTGATGACCCATCTGATTTAAATTTATCAGATAATTATTTGAGTTTACTTATGGATGTTTGTATCCTATCGATTGTTGAACTGTTTGAAATGATATGCTTTGTGCTATAAACTGTGTACTGAGAATTACTTTGTGCTGAACTATGATTTGTGATTATGTGAAAACCCTTTTTGCCCGTAAAACGGCATTTGAATTTCGATGCGACAGGGAGTCGGATTCCATTTGGTTATCCGAAACCCACATCGAATTGTAATGATGACTCTGTGAGACTGATAAATTTATTTTATCTGTGATACATATATCTGTTATCTGTGAAAGAACGATAAGCGTTATAGTTTATATCGCTTAACAACTATATCCTGTATTTTGATCTGTGATGATTCATTGTGTTGCACTATTGTGTGTAAAACCCCTGGACTACACTTTTACACACACAAATATGGATTTCACATGGAAATCGGTTAAGTCACAGATAATTTAAAATTGATGTTTTTGAAATTTTAATTTTAATTTCAATTAATTTTGAAATTGGGAACTTGGGGTTTAAATGAAAATCTTTTGAAATGGAATTTCAAAGATAAAGGTTATTTTGAATAACTTAATCGAGTTTTGAAAATTTAAATAATTCGATTTAAATTTGAATTCAATATTTGAAATTGAATTCTATGATTTAGAAACTAGGGTTTAAAAAGGCTGTTCAACTTATTTATGAGTTTATATGAAATTAAACCATTTTAAAAGTATAAATTTGGGAATTTGGATTTAATCCAAAGACTTTAACTCGTATAGATAAATCAGATTTCCAAAATGAAAACTGTTTGTTTTCAAATGATAAAAGCTTTCATATAAGAAAAGAAATTCCAGTTTAATTAAAGGAATTTCAAGACTGAATTGAAAAATGATTTTTCCAAGATATGAATGAATTGTTCTTTTTGAAAGCTATGAATTAAATTTGTTTATTTTTAACAGATTTAAAATGATGTTTTGTTTAACCCATGCGAAATGAAATTGTTTTGAAAGATATTAGTTAAATCTTTGATTTTAAAGATTTAACGAATTAATTAAATTGAAATGGAAATCTATTTGGAAAATCTGTGAATGAATCTGTGAAATTAATCGAACTTTGTGAATTGAACCTTTTTGTTTAAAAAGATTAAAATGGTAATTTGATAAACCATTTGAAGAAAGAGTTTGGGTTTAAATTGTGACTTAATTGAAATCCCAATATCCATATATTTTTAAATATTGCGCTCACTATTCGGTTCAGCCGGGAGAGGACCTTTGTGTCGAATAACCCATTCCGAATAGCGATACGTCGTATATGGATGGCATTTGAAGACCGGTGATGAAGACCGGATATTCACGAGAACGAAAGGATGACTCGTCGATTGTCTCTGCACTGGGTAGCTCCTGGTATAGAGATTCCCTAAGTGATGGGTAATCCGATCGGGATTGTGAATACCCGGAATTGCAAGGGCTTCGTAAGAAGTGCCTTCGGTTCT
Source organism: Allium fistulosum (assembly GCA_030737815.1). Lineage (NCBI taxonomy): Eukaryota > Viridiplantae > Streptophyta > Magnoliopsida > Asparagales > Amaryllidaceae > Allium > Allium fistulosum. The sequence goes on from CM060907.1 coordinate 862,903,848, forward strand.
GTTCGAACCCGGAACAGACTTGTATGGTTACATGTATGACATTACACTTTGAGGTATAAAGCCGATTTCTTTCAAATACAATTCTGTTGGTGGCGGAGAATTTATTCTCTTAGCTTAACACCCTTCTCTGAGACGTACGAGCTCAGAGGTTATGTAGTTGAAATTTATCAGCGATATATTCCCAATTTGGTAATGTGGCATGCTGAGTGTTGCTGTGTGATGATCAGTGTTTGATCATTTGTGATATGATCATTTGTTTGATCATTTATCTTTGTGATCATAGGTTGATCATCTGTTGACCCAAAGCATGGCTTTGTGACAAAGCGTAGCTTTGTGGACGAAACCTCGTCGAACCTCACGACCCGGTATGGTCGAAACAGGAATCGTGGCAGCAAGGTTATTAGGGGATAGCGACCCCTTAGTGTATGTCATTTCCTTCTGGATTATGAGTGGTATCATGGTATGGAGCCCAGATACTTACTTTGTGGATGCTGCGAATCTATTACTTTGTGATTGCTTTGTGGTTGTTGGAATCGAGGTACCTCGGATAAAGGTCGCTAACGACCGGGAGGTGACATACTCGTGCCAGTTGTTACCTAGCTTAAAGGTAACCCGGCCTTGTGTAGTAGAGATCCGGTTAGGATCCGGGAACGTCACTCCAAAGGCGTTCTATTTTACTTGGGAAGTTCCTTTGCCCGACCATTTGTTGGAAATCCATCTTCCAAATACGAACTTTGTACGGTTTTAGTTGTAGAACCTGTCATTCACTTATGGTAGTCACCACTGTTTGGATGGTAGCTATAATAGGCATAGTTCGGAATGTCTATGTTGGCTAAGATTGATATTATACTTTCAAAATGATTTTTCTACACTATGCACTAGTAATAATATCAAAAAAAATGATTTGATTTTGCATAGTAAGCATCTTTGACTATCATTAGAAGAAATCTCCTCCAATTCTGCGTTTGCATTGTGTGTGTGGCGGGAGGTCTTATGGTAGTTTCATTTTCCAAAAGCATTGTGAATTGACTTTAAAATCTTTGGTTGTTCGTTTTTAAAGATAAACTGTTTTTGTTGCTCACACCAGTCCCATGACTGATCCGGAGTTTATTGTTTATTTCCTAAACTTTGGATGCTCAAAATTTTTCTACACGGGCAGTCTAGAGTTGGGTTTTTCAGATAGTCAGATTCAGTAGATTTTCTGGAGCTAGTTCAGTCTTTGGATATGGACTGCACTTGCTTATCTTCGTACATCGTTATTGGGAGTTCGAGCTATATCTGGATTAGTGCTTTGAAGATGAAGATTATTCGCTGCTGATGTTATCGTTTTCTTTTCCGCTGCTATTTGTTGTATCATATCTCTGATGTATATTGATATTCATTGTATCACTCTGTTGTATCAGATATTGTATATCAATGTATTATTCAATTATTCCGCTGTGTGATTTACTTAATGTTGTTATAAGCTCCAGCGACTCGAATTTGAATGGTCGAATCTACGGCATTCGAGTACGATGTAAAGTATGGATGTCGATTTTCGAGCGCGAAAAATCGGGGGTGTTACATTTGGTGTCAGAGCTAAGGTTGAACTTTAGCTCAGGAGTATAACACGTTAAGTAGCTCATTAGAGATAGAGTGAAGTAAACTCTAGAATGAGTGTATCCCTAAGATATCTGTTCGAACGTCTCAGTAAATTCTCTTACTATCCACTGATAGTGAGTATGAGTACAAGAAGCGGACGAGATAGGGGACAGGGAAATATGACTATAAATGGTCAATACCCTGCAACAGTGGAAACAACTTTCTTATCAATATTCTTTGATTCGTTTCCAAATTCTTTTGATTTCTTCGTGACAGTTCAAAGAAGAAGTTTCGGTGTGATGATGGGTCTACGAACCATTGTTGAAGACCCTTACTTCGTATTTTCATCGGTTTCTTATCAGCTTTTTGATTTAAACCTGAATGAATTTGAAATTGGAAATTTTGAATGAATTGGAAATTTTAAATTGAATTAAATTGATTAATAGCATATGAAGCTAAAATTGAATTGAATCGATAAACGATTTCATTTGAAACCAAAATTTTGAAATTCTATTGAAATTTCTTGTGAATACCAAAAGTCTGAAGAGGGACAAATTGGTATGTATTATGAGATATTCCGATTTGAGTTTGGAATCCATATCTAGTGTTTGAGGAGTTATAGGAGATCGAATCTGTCTATCTCTGTGTTGTTTCATGCCTACGAATTTCGAGGACGAAATTCTTTTAAGGAGGGAAGTTTGTAACGATCCTAGATTTTAATTTAATTTAAATTAATAATTTATTGTATTTTTGAATAAAAATAATAAATAAATTGATTAAAGTGATGCGAGTTTCCCCGAATTAAAATAAGCTCTATATAAATCATTTTAAACTTTAAAAATTGTATATATATGTGGATGTATATAGTTATGCCTATATGAGCAGATTTGAAATTATAGAATTTTATTGAATTTGAATCTAAATCTTAAATAAATAGTTTAAGATTTAATATAAAAAATATATAGGCTTTTGACACAAGGAAATAAATAAATGATTTAAACTTAGAATCGATGGTTAATAATGATTTGAATTCACAAAATAAATATAAGACAGTAAATATTAAATAATAAATGTTAAGCTAGAAAATGAATTTGACGAATTCAAATAAATATATATAGATAAATATAAAAATAAATAATAAACAAATAGAGTAAAGAACCTCATTTTTACCCCTAAGTAATTAATGCAATATTTTCAAACCACCAAAACAAAGAAACAAATACAAGACAAATGGTATTAAAGTAAAATTGTTAATAAATGATTTAAGTTAGAAATATAATTATAACAACCTAATAACTATAAAATGTCATTTCTATTATAAAGTATAAAATAAAGCAAACAAACTTGGTAAACTATAACAACATATTAAAAGAAATCTATGTATATACAAAATGAAAATAAAGAAAGAAAGAATAAAACAAAGTAAAAATATAAACATCTTTTATTCAAATGTGCAAGCAAAAACAAAATCATTTCAGCCTATAAAACAAGGAAGCATCAAACTGGAAGCAAGACAAAGACCAAAATAAATAAAATATCAGCCACCACAATCTCGAAAGCATCTAGGCTGTAAACAAAAGCAAAGCATTTAATGCAAGCATGGCCGAACAAAAACAAATATATCACTATATTGTACAAAGCAATAAAGGCAACATGCCTCATGCATTTAATGCAAATGTCTTCAGCATGCCTATTGTACAAAATTTTACTATCACCCAGTACAAGCTTGTAATCCCTGTACACCCTTTCCTATATATCAATCTTTCATCTCAATTTCGTGTATTCTAAGCTATGCAAAATCTAAAGTAAAACATCTCAAACTTAAAAACAAAAGCAATTCAAAGTCTTCAAACCTGGGAAGATTGCAAAACCTGGAAATAAAGAGCAAAGTAACTAATTCAACTTCAAGCAAAGATCATCTCAGATCTAATAAGCAACATATGGATTCGACCCAAATACATAAGGGTTAAGGAAAAAAAAAAGTAATATCAGACTTTCAAAGGAAGGAAGAAAACTGCAGTTTTCAATATAAAGCTCTCTGTTTTCAAATTTTGGCAAAGGTGAGCAAACTTTTAACTTTAACCTTTAATCTATTTATATGGGTTGATTATGAGTAAACATTTTATTAAAAATGGTTGTTGCTTGTGAAATTTTTTTGATGATGATATCCTGCAGGTGTACATATAAGTATAGGATTCTGTGTATATGATTGTATTCATGTCTAAGTGTATTCATCTTTTCTGTTTCATATTTCAGAGCTAAAAATCTAAATAAAAATCCAAATTCTTTTACCTGTTTGTTATCAAACCTTAGGTTGCAAACAGAATAGCTCAGTTTAAACAACATCTAAGATATAAAAATATGTGAGTATATCTGGATCAAGATATATATCTCTCTCTCTGTTTTTCTTGTAAGATAACAGGTTAAGCAAGTATAGAATCAATCCCTCTTCTCCTAACTCTTATTTATGAAGATGATTCAAGCAAAAAGTTTTAGGTTTACAAGATCTTGGTTTCAAAATTCTATTTAAGTAAAATAAGTTTAAAGATTTTCTAGAAAATGAAAGAGACAGTGGAAAACCCATAATACGATCAAATTCAAATATGTTAATTCTCTGATTTGGGTTTATAATCCAAATCAACTTTAAAAACTAGGATTTTTGAAAGTTTAACCATAATTTTTAAGCATGTGTTTATGGAAAATTTGAATGATGAACGAAAATTGGGTTTTGAGTGATTTCTGGTGATCGACGTGGTGGAATTGGATGATTTTTGGGATGAAGGTGGCTGAAGTGTTAGCGGTCACGGGAAAAATAGTTATGGATTTTATCATCGGCCGTGGTGGCCAAGTAGCGTTGATGTAGGGTTTAATAACCCAGTGGAGTCAATGAAGTTTGGGGAAGTGTTCGTCAGCGTTGGGCACGAGATGGCGATCGCACCTAGGGGAAAATGTTCTTGGGTCGTAGAGGCAACTTTGGTCGAAGTGGCGTGGTTGACGATGGACGTGATCATTGTCACGGTGAAGTTTTGTTGAGACGTGGGGTTCCAGTTTTTGATCGAATAGCTCGTTTTCGTTTTGTCGTCGAATTCCTCGATTCGTGTTGTCGTGTTAGTCGACAGGGTTGCTGATGACTTGTTGACGATGGTGAAGTTGATCGGAGCTCTGGCAATCTCTCGTGCGCGTGCACGGCATCGTTCGTGTGTCAGGAAATTTGGGCTGGGGAGAAACTCGAAGGAGCGCTCGAGCAGGAGATGGGTTGGCTCGGGTTTTCTCACGATCGTGTGAGTTGTTTCAGCAGTTTATATTTAAGTTTTAAAAAGAACTGAGAAGGAGTATACGAGAGGAGGAGAGAAAGGACTCGGGGAAATGAAGGGAGGGGCTCGAGTTTAACTCGAGTAAACTGGGGATTTTACTCAGTTTGACATTATAGTGCTTAGCATATTTTAAAGTTGAAAATTAATTATCTTAAACAAATTTTATGCATAAATGATTTGGTTGGTATTAGACAAATTTAAGTTACTAAATTTATCAAAAGTTTTAATGATTCAAGTTAATACTTAAGAAACGTTTTAAAATCTAAATTAATACTTTAATGAAGTAATTAATGTAAAATAAGATTTAAGTTAATTAAGATAAATAATTTTTAATTGTTGGAAAGTAATTAGGAAGGGTTAATTTATTTATAATTGTAATTAATCAAGTAATTAGAGGTTTATCAATTTGTAAGTTAAGAATGGTAAATTAATAATTAAATAATTAATTACAAAGATGATAAAAAAAATTGAATGATTAAGGGTTAATTATTTAAAAATTTAAGGTTGATTAATTTAATTTAAATAAATGATTGAAGGACAATTAATCAAATAATTTGGAATTGATTGATGTTAATTAACCAGATTGATGACCCATCTGATTTAAATTTATCAGATAATTATTTGAGTTTACTTATGGATGTTTGTATCCTATCGATTGTTGAACTGTTTGATATGATATGCTTTGTGCTATAAACTGTGTACTGAGAATTACTTTGTGCTGAACTATGATTTGTGATTATGTGAAAGCCCTTTTTGCCCGTAAAACGGCATTTGAATTTCGATGCGACAGGGAGTCGGATTCCATTTGGTTATCCGAAACCCACATCGAATTGTAATGATGACTCTATGAGATTGATAAATTTATTTTATCTGTGATACATATATCTGTTATCTGGGAAAGAACGATAAGCGTTATAGTTTATATCGCTTATCAACTATATCCTGTATTTTGATCTGTGATGATTCATTGTGTTGCACTATTGTGTGTAAAACCCCTGGACTACACTTTTACACACACAAATATGGATTTCACATGGAAATCGGTTAAGTCACAGATAATTTAAAATTGATGTTTTTGAAATTTTAATTTTAATTTCAATTAATTTTGAAATTGGGAACTTGGGGTTTAAATGAAAAGCTTTTGAAATGGAATTTCAAAGATAAAGGTTATTTTGAATAACTTAATCGAGTTTTGAAAATTTAAATAATTCGATTTAAATTTGAATTCAATATTTGAAATTGAATTCTATGATTTGGAAACTAGGGTTTAAAAAGGCTGTTCAACTTATTTATGAGTTTATATGAAATTAAACCATTTTAAAAGTATAAATTTGGGAATTTGGATTTAACCCAAAGACTTTAACTCGTATAGATAAATCAGATTTCCAAAATGAAAACCGTTTGTTTTCAAATGATAAAAGCTTTCATATAAGAAAAGAAAATCTAGTTTAATTAAAGGAATTTCAAGATTGAATTGAAAAATGAATTTTCCAAGATATGAATGAATTGTTCTTTTTGAAAGCTATGAATTAAATCTGTTTATTTTTAACAGATTTAAAATGATGTTTTGTTTAACCCATTCGAAATGAAATTGTTTTGAAAGCTATTAGTTAAATCTTTGATTTTAAAGATTTAATGAATTAATTAAATTGAAATGGAAATCGATTTGGAAAATCTGTGAATGAATCTGTGAAATTAAGCGAACTTTATGAATTGAACGTTTTTGTTTAAAAAGATTAAAATGGTAATTTGATAAACCATTTGAAGAAAGAGTTTGGGTTTAAATTGTGACTTAATTGAAATCCCAATATCCATATATTTTTAAATATTGCGCTCACTATTCGGTTCAGCCGGGAGAGGACCTTTGTGTCAAATAACCCATTCCGAATAGTGATACGTCGTATATGGATGGCATTTGAAGACCGGTGATGAAGACCGGATATTCACGAGAATGAAAGGATGACTCGTCGATTGTCTCTGCACTGGGTAGCTCCTGGTATAGAGATTCCCTAAGTGATGGGTAATCCGATCGGGATTGTGAATACCCGGAATTGCAAGGGCTTCATAAGAAGTGCCTTCGGTTCTGTTCGAACCCGAAACAGACTTGTATGGTTACATGTCTGACATTACACTTTGAGGTATAAAGCCGATTTCTTTCAAATACATTTCTGTTGGTGGCGGAGAATTTATTCTCTTAGCTTAACACCCTTCTCTGAGACGTACGAGCTCAGAGGTTATGTAGTTGAAATTTATCAGCGATATATTCCCAATTTGGTAATGTGGCATGCTGAGTGTTGTTGTGTGATGATCAGTGTTTGATCATTTGTGATATGATCATTTGTTTGATCATTTATCTTTGTGATCATAGGTTGATCATCTGTTGACCCAAAGCATGGCTTTATGACAAAGCGTAGCTTTGTGGACGAGACTTCATCGAACCTCACGACCCGGTATGGTCGAAACAGGAATCGTGGCAGCAAGGATATTAGGGGATAGCGACCCCTTAGTGTATGTCATTTCCTTCTGGATTATGAGTGGTATCATGGTATGGAGACCAGATACTTACTTTGTGGATGCTGCGAATCTATTACTTTGTGATTGCTTTGTGGTTGTTGGAATCGAGGTACCTCGGATAAAGGTCGCTAACGACCGGGAGGTGACATACTCGTGTCAGTTGTTACCTAGCTTAAAGGTAACCCGGCCTTGTGTAGCAGAGATCCGGTTAGGATCCGGGAACGTCACTCCAGAGGCGTTCTATTTTACTTGGGAAGTTCCTTTGCCCGACCATTTGTTGGAAATCCATCTTCCAAATACGAACTTTGTACGGTTTTAGTTGTAGAACCTGTCATTCACTTATGGTGGTCACCACTGTTTGGATGGTAGCTATAGTAGGCATAGTTCGGAATGTCTATGTTGGCTAAGATTGATATTATACTTTCGAAATGATTTTTCTACACTATGCACTAGTAATAATATCAAAAAAAATGATTTGATTTTGCGTAGTAAGCATCTTTGACTATCATAAGAAGAAATCTCCTCCAATTCTGCGTTTGCATTGTGTGTGTGGCGGGAGGTCTTATGGTAGTTTCATTTTCCAAAAGCATTGCGAATTGACTTTAAAATCTTTGGTTGTTGGTTTTTAAAGATAAACTGTTTTTGTTGCTCACACCAGTCTCATGACTGATCCGGAGTTTATTATTTATTTCCTAAACTATGGATGCTCAAAAATTTTCTACACGGGCAGTCTAGAGTTGGGTTTTTCAGATAGTCAGATTCAGTAGATTTTCTGGAGCTAGTTCAGTCTTTGGATATGGACTGCACTTGCTTATCTTCGTACATCGTTATTGGGAGTTCGAGCTATATCTGGATTAGTGCTTTGAAGATGAAGATTATCCGCTGCTGATGTTATCGTTTTCTTTTCCGCTGCTATTTGTTGTATCATATCTCTGATGTATATTGATATTCATTGTTTCACTCTGTTGTATCAGATATTGTATATCAATGTATTATTCAATTATTCCGCTGTTTGATTTACTTAATGTTGTTATAAGCTCCGACGACTCGGATTTGAACGGTCGAATCTACGGCATTCGAGTACGATGTATAGTATGGATGTCGATTTTCGAGCGCGAAAAATCGGGGGCGTTACAATGTTGATTACCTTAAAGTGTTTGGTTATTCAGCTTATTTAGATGATGAAAGACATGATAAGTTAAAGCCTAGGCAGAAAAAGCACATTTTATTAGGCTATAAAGAAGTAGTGAAGAGGTATAGCTTGTGGTGTAAAACAACTAAGAGAACCGTGACTAGAAGGCGTGTGATAACTGATGAGAGGTCTTTGTTGAAGGTGAAGCCTCAATCAAGTGATGACGTTAGAAGAATGCAAAATTTTCAAACATATTTAGAGTCATCATATTATTTCCATATTCAGAGAGATATTGGTATTCTCAATGATAACATGGTTAATGAGAAGATTGCAGAGGTTCAGAATCTAGGTGAAGCTTGGTTGTAGGCAAAGCCTTTTGGTTCAGTTGGCCTTATTTAAGGGCATGTTTATAATGATGATTCTTTATCCTATGCTTTGAATGATGTGGAGATTGTTGGTGAGTCTGTTGGTGTCGAATTAGGAAAGTCTAGCAAAATTCTTATGAAGGAGATTGGAATAGATAATATTGAGTATGTCCTCGCTCAATATGGAATGGAGAAGTTGAAGCCACTATCATGTTTCCATTAGTCACTCGATGTTTAGTATTTAAAGTTCGTCTGCTACATATGATATATTGAATAATTTTGGTATTTTCTCATGTGCATGTTGTATGTTGATGTACGTTATTATCTTTCTTATACTTGTTAAAGATTTGGATGTTGTATTTGGACAACAATGCCCAAATTTGTTCATCTTGATTTTGATGCCATGTGGCGAGACCCAACAATTTACTGAGATGCGGTGATGAAGAGAGATTTTAATATTTGAATTAAGGTAGAATGTTAAATTTGTGAGATTCAAATATTTGTCCAAGAAGAAAGAAAATAGAAAGATACAAGAGGATATTTTATTAGGAGGAAACAAATTGATTACTAAATCAATTAATTAAGCAATGGATTTATAAATAAGGAAAGAAGTCTATTTTTGAATTCATTGATTTTGCAATATGTGGAAAAAAAGAAGAAAAGATTTGACATGAAGAACCAATAAAATAAAGAACAGTTATTGGCTCCATGGATGTAGGCAATTTGGCTGAACCACATTAAATCTTTATGTTCTCCACTCTTTTATTTCTCTTTGTTTCATGACTATTGTTCATTGAATTAGCGGTTGATAATTAATCAACAAGCTAAATTCTTTGGTTGCTTTCACGCATAAGCCTAACTATTCCACAATGTTTAGGCATTAGCACAAATTAATTACACAACAATGTTAGTGGTTTCAAATTAAAGAACACGGTATAATTATACCTAAATAGCGTTATTTTCTTTGCACATATATTATGATTGTATAAATTGTCCCATGTTGTTTTCATAAATAACCCATAAAACTCATAGTATTTCTTATGAATTTTGTACAACATACTTATATGCATTTGATTAAGGTAGTTATTGGATTTTCATAGTGAATGGAGCATGTAGTATTCATTATTTTTGTTTATTTATTATTTGTGTGCATCATATACTTGAATCGGATAAGGCTTGTTAACAAATTTCTTCGTTAACCCCAAAAGTGTAAGGAAAGTTGCCTTGGTTAAGGTATGGTAAAAGCAATGTTAGGCTAAGTAGCTTGGATGAAGTATGTTGAATGTCAAGTGCACAATAATTCAATTGTGCATTAGATAACAAGGTTGTGATCATGTCGTAGGTCATGCAAGAACCAAGTCAATATGTATTATGACCATGTCGTAAGTCATGCAAGAATCAAGTCGATATTTAAATCACAAATCAAAGCCAAGTCAATATGCAAGTCACAAATTACATCAAATATGTTATGTCATAGTTCAATATTCAATCCCTTATGTGTGTAAAGTTTAAGTGCTACAATCGGTAAAATCCCCAAATCAATTTAGGGCCTACAAAGTTTAAAATGTTAGAAGAGAGATAAGAATGATCCCTTTCTCCATAACCCCAAGGTCTATATTTATAGGTGTGGGTGCCGCATTACTTCGACGTGATTCGGGCAACAGTTTTGGCAACCACAATGTTGCTATATGCTGGTCTTCGTTTGATGATGACAATAACAAAACTTCAATGCCACTTTAGTAGCAATGGTCTTCGGCGTTGATGATCTTATGCACTAAGTGCTCTTGATTGATTGTTGGTGGCATCAGTATGAGGTAGTGTTAAGCATTGATGAGGAGCGGCATTGATATGAAGCGGTATTGAGAAATAGTGGCTTCCTCCAGTATAGTGTCAATGTTAATAACCTTCGGCATCATCATGGAGCGGTGTCCTTTAACCATTGTTGAAGCATGGCCTTGCTTTAATGTAGCATTAATAAATGAAGATATCGATGAGTATGAAGCAACATCAAACGACATCGGTAGCTTCTATGCACATTGACGACATTCACCATAAATATTGCATATATAAGTATGCGACGTCCTTCAACTGTGATGTATAAAAGATGATTGCGACAATAAGGATTTATGGCACTAATGGCTTCTTCAGACATTGAAGGCATTCACAGTCAACATCACATGTGTAGCCTCTGTAGTCATTGATGACGTTCACTGTCAGCATTGTAGAATGGCGGCTTTAATCTTTAGCGACCTTAAAATTTGTTGATTCTTTCTGGATGACAACTCTAAGGAGTGGTGATGTTGGAATTGAATCAACATCATGGAAATGTGACATCATAGATGAATAGCGGTATGGAATAGTTGCGACATCAATGACGGCGTTATTAACTTCGAGCAGAATTGGAGCAGCATCGGCCATAAACTTCTTTCGACAAAATTGTTTGACGTCATCACTTATCAAATGGATGACGACATTGATTAGGTGCGGCATCAATGAGACGTGACGTTGGTTATGTTAACATTCATTGATGGCTTACTGTATTGATCGCATTTGACACCATTTCCTTAAAGAGATGCAGCACTGGTGAAATGCGACGTCGATTTCTTATGGTATTAACTTGGTTAACGTTATTTACGTCCCTTTATCGATGAAGCATGCCATCGAATTCCTTAGATGCTAATCCATCTTCATATTCCCAATGTTGATTACTGGTGCCATAAGCATATCACTTGTCACATGTTCTCAAGAGTAATGTTAGTAGTAATAAGGCTTTTGCTATAGCACTTAACTATATATAATTCCATTGAACACTTTGCTTGTTGAAACTGTGAAATTAATTCACTCTAGTCCGAATAAATGATATGTTTTGAGAATTAACTAAGTTAACTAATAACAAACATAACAGAAATTTATAATATTAACCAAGATAATTAAGTTCATATAATAATAATAATTTAACTATAAATTTTATAAAAATTAACTAAGTTTATAATACTATACTAATAATAAAAAATTAACTAAAATTATAAAAATTAATTTCATTAATCAATTTTAAAAATATTAAATATGTTTATTATAATAACATAGATAATAATAATAAATTAAATAAAATTATACAAATTAATTTCGTTGATTAAGGTTCATAAAAATTAAATAAGTTTATAAAAATCAACTTAGTTGGTTAATAATAACAATTTAACTAATGTTTATGAAAATTAACTAAGTTTATAATAATACTACAACTAATAACAATAACAATAACAACAACAAAAATCATAATAGATATCACCTGGAAAACTAAATTTATAATAATTAACTAAGTTTCATAATAATTAACTATGTGTATAATAATAATTCTAATATTAATAAATTATAAAATATTAATCAAGTTACCTAAGATTTACAAATATTACTAAACTAACTAAGTTTATAATAATGACAATAATAATAATGTAACGACCCACCCTTTTGGACTGTTTAAATCGACAATAAACCACACATGTCAACTAAAACCATTTAAAAGGAAGGATTGTTAATGGGGTAAATAAGAATATAATATAAAAGAAGGAAAAACAAAACACAGAATCTCACAGCGGAATGACAAAATATGTAACGACCCGTAATTTTTTCACTTTGAAAATGGAATATTTAATTTATTTAAATATTCAAATGTAGAACTTTTAAACTTAAACAATCATGTTTTATATTATAAATAAGAATGGTAAACTTGTTTTTGATATTGAATAAAGATTTTGGATTTCCATTGTAAAATTGACAAAAGTCGGATTCCGATAAAGCAGGATAAATATTTGAGAAATTGGTTTTAAAGGATAAATAATTCTTTTTAAAAATATATAATCCATATCAAACTCATTTGACAATAATAGTAATTAATTTATAATGGTTCGATAAATATATAAAACTTGTTTTATAAAGTTGACAAATTTTGTCGCATACTGATAAATCGATGTCGTGTTTTTACAAAAAGATTTAGATATTGTTTTATATTATTTTATAAGTCAAATATGTTTGTTTTAATTATTTAAAGATAATAAGAAATTTATTTTGAAGTTTGGTTTACATGAATAAATAGTTTAACAAAAACGTCAAAATGTGGCCTGAAAGCGTTTTGTCGAAAATCAACGTTTTGTTCAAAATAAGTTACCGCAACGTTGTCGCACCTTTGTTAACATGTTTTAACATATATTACACATTTTAATAACTAAACATGTTTGCTTTTACTAAATAAGATTACGAAATTCTAGAATGCCATTATGAAAAAGTAAGTAAGGATTAACAAAAGTAAGAAAAAGTAAATATCAAATCACATCAATTCAAAGCCAACATAATTATGATATTCCTTAATTAATCTTTAAGTGACTAAGACATAAAGTAAGGATGTGAAAGATGATGTTAAGTGTTGAAAAAATGGAGGTTGCTTTATATTGAAATAAGGTTAGTTGGTAATTTGGTTAGAGGTTATTTTGGTAAATTTACCACTTCTTTCTTTTTCTATAAATACCCACCTCCTTCTTCACTTTCATTCACACTTATTCTTATTCTTTTCTCAAGCTTCTTTACCTTCTTCCTCTCCTATTTAATGGCTTTCGAGCCATAGGAAAAAAATTAGAAATAAATAACGACAAAATATTTGCAAAATATTTAAAAGAAATCAATGTTCATTCTCTTCAAATCAAACTCATCTTTTTTTCATATTTTACCTCTTCTTCTCTCGGCCATAACTTCTTCAAAACGAACCAAAATGCAAAATTCTTTTTTTTCAAATCATTTATTTTTCTAGTGGCTACAACTTTCATGTTGATCACTTTGTCTCATTCTAAAAGTAACCATGTCAAAGATCCACTTCTTTCCAGTGCATTCTCTTGTCTAGATTTTAAGACAGAGAGTAGCCCATTTTGTTTGATTATAACTGTCCTAAAATAAGAAATTATTTTTTCAAATCATATGAAATTCCAGTAGATACAACTTTTATATTGATCACTTTTTCCAGTTTTGAGGTTTGATATACCTGAAACTTGATTCTTTGAAGTGCATTTTCGGGCTTCATTTTTGTCAGTCCGACAATACCTCTTCTTCATTCTATCATATCTCCCTCAAAAAAACTTGGATTCAAATGATTCTTTTTTTGAAATCCAAGAGAAATATTTTTTCAATAACATTCCAGTTAATAATTTTTCCAAATTTGGAGATATAGAGGGCCTAAAATTAGATACAAGATAACCTAATTTTTGGATCTAATTTTAAGAATTCAAGTCAAAGCTCCAAGACTTCTTCTCTATACTTTCGGCCAACCATCATCTCAAGCCTCGGCCAAGGTATTGGAAGGAAGAGGGTGTTTTTTCTAGTGTTTAATGGAATAGGAAGTAGTTAGTGAAGTGTTGGTTGATTAGAATGTTGGTAGGAAGTTTCGCTTTGGTTTATGGTGAGAAACTCTATTTAACATCTATATTTATATATATACATGTTTGATGATGTGTTATGATTGCTATGGATGCTTATATATGCTTTGATCATCAAGTATTGATTGTTTGATATGATTGTTAAATTGTTTTACCAAGTCACGTTAATACACGTCGATAAGCACAAAGGAAATAACTTTCCTTTTGAAAATGAAATGGTGTATATGGAATGCTTAAACCTTTTGGAAATAGTTTTAAAATGAGATAGAAATGTTTTATAAACATTTAAATATGTTTAAAGAAATAAAGAAAGAAAAATCAAGATTTCACCTTGTATATTTTAAAATATGTCCAAAACAATATTTCTAAAAACATCGCGGTTTTGCAATTCGGAATCCAGAAAGGGATTTCTTTTAAAATGGTATTTTTAAATATTTATGAAACAAATTCTAAAAATATTTTAAAATATTTTAAAAGATATTTAAGTTGAAAAGATGGATTTGTAAATGATATAAATGTCGTTTTGAAGAATATAGCTTTTAAAACACTATTTGTAACGTTTTTCGCAACGCTTTTCGCAGCAGTTTTTAATAACTTTTGAAACGTTGTTTTAAACTTAACAATTCTTTCCTAAATCTTTTGTGAATGATTTTAAAAGAATAATTAAGTCGTTTAAAGATGATTTGGAAGTTTTAATAAGAGTTTGAATAAATGGTTAAGAGGAATTGTTTATAACACTTAAACAATAATTGAAGAATATTGAATATAATAACAAATTGAGTATGCGGAAACGACTAGTACATTTGTCATGCTTGTGAGAGCTAAATGGTAAAACAAAGTGTGTAACTAAGGTTAGGAATGGAGCAACCAATGCCCTGAACTTACCTGGCCTTTGCTTTATCTTTTAGACGAGGGGTGGAACAGATCGAAAGGAAAGCCCGGATACTTTAAAAGATCATTTAAATTTTTTTCCAAGATAAAGAAAAGATCTTAATGATGTAGGACTACTTTCCACTAGTCTCTGGAGGTGAAATTTACCATATTTAAGGTGGTAGTAGTGCTCTGTTATGAAAATCTTCGATTTGCAAGAATATGATTTGAAGTTAAGAAAGAAATCTTTGATTAAGATTTAATGAATGATTTGGGAATGTTTTCCTAAGTAAAATATGAATTGATTTGAAACTATTCTAAGATAAAAAGAAAGGTAAATAAACCAAATAATTTAATAAATGAGGCTTAATGATTCCATATACTCATGAAAAGAAAATGAAATAAATTAAAAAGAACATATTTAAGAAAGATATTTGATTAAATGAAAAATAAAGTAATTAATCGATGATTGATAATCATATACGAACTTAACATTTTTTTTAATCAATGATTGGATTCGAAGGAACCGGGTTCGGATTTGGATGATTTCTATCCGAAAAACACTTCGAACCAATCTACGTTTGAAGTAAAACGTGTTTAAAGACAAGTGATTTTGAAGATGGGGATCTTCATGATGTAGGGTTGTTTCCACTAGTCCCTTGAGGTGAAAATTACCATATCATACAGTGGCAGCAGTGCTCTGTTATGAAAATCTCTGATGCAAGGACTTCTCGCTACTAATGGAGTAGGAGAGAACCTTCGATTTGTCCTATTCCTGGACAACTTGTATGGACGAATGTCTGACATTGCATTTCTAAGATCATAATGTTGACTTTTACAAACATACATCTGCTTGGTGGTGGAGAAGGAAACTTCTCTTAGCTTAACACCCTTCTCTGAGATGTACAAGCTCAGAGGTTGTATGTTCGTGAAAGTCAATAGTGTTATCAAAGGAATGGCAATGTGGCATTCAAAGTGAAGAAGATGGGCTATGGGAAAAGGTAATCGTTTACCTTAGGCCTCAACACCCGAAAATGATAGAAACAGGGTAGAAGCAGCAGAGCTAAGTGGGTCGCTCCTATTAGGAGATGTCATCATCCTTCTAGATTTACTCTACAAATGTCTAAGTATGTGGTGAATGTATGACTTGGGTACCCGTTAAAGATCGGTAACGACCGAGATGATGACATATTCAGTACTATCCAACGATGGGGTGGGCCGGTTCTATGTTAGTTTAGGCGCCCAGTATTTGGACCCTAGGTGCATCCCTCTAGAGGTGTACCATCGAAAGGTAGTCCCTTACCTTGTCATTTGTATGGAATCCATTCTCCAATAAGTGCCTTCAGATTTGATTATAGAACCTAGTATGCTAAAATTTAATAATGTAACAATTTCGGCTAAGGTTAATAAGTTTATTTGCAAAATGTTTTCAAAGAATGTCATTAGAAATAATATCAAATGATTTGATAAAAAAATGTTTTAGTTATCATAAAGGAAAAACCCATCCGTGTTTATGGGTGGGCGTGGTCTTATGAGATACTCTTTCTTTTCAAAGAATTTTATTTCCAAGGCTGATATATGACACTATCATTTATATTTGAGTTTCTCAAGCTGGTTTAACAAGCCTGATCCGGGTATTTTCAATACTCGGGTCAGATCCGAGTAGTTTCAAGTTTAGTGAAGACGGTTGGAGTTTCCAGAGGAGAGCTGGAGATATTCATCTACGTATGGACGTAATCTATTATCCGCTGCAGTTGTTTGATGTTTGACAGCATTTGTAAGGACAGATGTTTATAACTATCCAAGCTGAAATTAGGTTAGACTTTGATATATGTATTTAAAAGTTTTCCGCTGTAAAGATATTTGTTCAAATTATATATTATTCCATTCGTGTGAGATTCTGTTCTATATCTATTTTTCTTTTTCTACCCTTAATGATCCGCTTATTCGTGCAATTTGAGTTGGACATGTGGGGTTTATTGTCGGCTCAAAGAGTACAAAAAAGCGGGCCATTACATAATATAATAATCAAATAAACAGTTCATGAAGTTGTTTCACAAATAACATTTGATTACAATTTTACAATACAAATCAGAGTTATACATACAACAGGAATAAATAAATAATGCAGTGGAACAACATGATGCAGTGGAATAAATATAATAAATAGTAATAATATACTAAATCTTTGTCTTCGTCCTCCAGAAAGATAGCCTTCAATACTGAAAAGCTCAGGCTGACCCGAGCATAATGAAAAGACAAAACACTCGAGTCAGAACTAAAGGATCTTATGTAAGTTAAATCAAAATAAGTAAATATGAGTGTAACGGCTTCATAGATGTTTACAGGATTTTACATCTCCTATCCAGTGTCTAACGTGCATGCAATAACTTAAGAGACGTTCGAGATTCCATCTCTTAAGGATCCATTAAAATATCTACATACATAGTACAATATGCTATTATAATATGTCTACAGTAAAGTAAAGTATTAAAATAGTGTTAAGACATTACCCATATCCCCCTTAACACATTTAATATAAATGTCATAGTCTATACAGTACTGTAAACTCCACCGTAAAATGGTGGGCTATCAGGGAGCACTCCATAGGTACGACACAAACCAAAATCATAGTGGGTGCGATTAGGATAAATATGACAAGGCACGCGAGGCAATGCCCAAGGTAGGATACTACCCTTTTGCACTCCCGGACTGGTGGTAACGCATAGCAGCTACTACCGCCCACCTCGGAACACACTTCCAAAATCAAATCAAGGGGTAGTCACCAAATCAATCACAAAGTAGTAAATATGGTATCAAAGAAATATACCCGATAGATGGAGCGACCCCAGTTGGCCCGGTATAGCTCATGTTTTAGTCATTTAAATTATGACCCAAAAGTCAAGGCTACCCATCATCGTTCTCTTACTTCATTCCAGTAGCGTTCACCAAACCATCCTACTTCATTCTGGATTCTCCACCACGTGCAAAGTTGTTAAAGTGGTTTACGGTATTGGCAGAGAGTATGACAATATCCGATCCTGGTATCTTTAACAACCAAACGCTTATTTCATACCGGTTGGTTCTTTTACATTTCCAAAACCGATTCATAATTGATATTAAAATATCATATTCTCTTCAAAATCATATCACTTTCGAAATCATATTCACTTCAAAATCATATCACTTTTGAAATCATATTCACTTCAAAATCATTATTCACTTTAAATCGTATTCATTTTCAAAATCATAATTACAAAATAGGTTAAACCATCATATCAAAATATTCACATTTAAATCAATTAAATCTAAATCATAACAGTTCCAAATTTACACGGTTTGAATATTGAAAGTAGTTTATATATACTAGAATAGTTATACATTAAAAATAGTTTATATTTTAAAACTAGGTTATAGATTAAAATAGTTTATATATTAGAAATAGTTTATATATTAAAACAGGTTATATATTAAAATATATATTAAAAGTTGTTTATAAATTTAAAATAATATATATTAAAATAGTTTATAATTTAAAAATAGGTTATTGATTGAAATAGTTTGTATATTAAATGTAGTTAATGTATTAAAAATTATTAATATATTAAAATGGTTTATATGAGAAAATAGTTTATATGTTAAAAGAATTTGTGTATTAAAAGAGTTTATATCGAAAATAGTTTCAAATTAGAATTGTTGCTTCCAATTTCACAAATTAATTCAAATCAACTTTAGTTCCAAAAATTCAATTTAAATCAATCTCAGCTCAACGATTTCCATTAGAAAGGCTAAAAGTGCCAACTCAAATTCTCATTAAAAACCATTCAAATTTATATCGATTTCAAAATCCATGTTTGAGCTACAAATTTAAACCACTTCATATTCAATAGGTTTCAAAGTTTAAATATTTAAATGTTTACAATAACTCAATTTTGATAAATTTCATTTATATTTCAAATTTCAACTTCAAGGTTTCAATTTAAATTCTTTGAAAAATCCATTTAAAGTAATTTCAATTTCAACATTTTAAAGCTTGGATTTCGAAAATAATTCAGTTCATATAAATCAAATTTTATTTCAAAATATCATTCAACTGGATTCAAAATTTAAGGATTTAAAATCATTTAATTTAACCAATCCCGTATCTGTATATAATTTTCTACCCTATGGTCAAGTGATATGTATGTATGTATGTATGTATGTATATCATTTCATCCCGCAATAAGTTTAAGTTTACAGTTATATATCATTTCAACCTGCAATCTCGAGAAAAATTCAAACATCCATAAAATCGCTCGAGTTTATCTTTTCAACCCATAACGATTTATCCCTAATCTATAATACCATTCGGGTATGTATCATTTCAACCCATAGTGATTTTCCTAACACTAACTGAGGAACTTGAAGTGTGATAACAATATATAAAATAAATATAACATCAAATCATCCAAAATGTCAACAATTAAACATCCATCACAACCATAATTCAAATCAACCAATAAATCACAACAAATAAAATAGTTATCATTATCAGGTATTTAACTGGAAATTAAATTCAATATTAATTTAAATGGGAAATCAATACAAATAAACTCAAATTAAATTTAAATGACAATTCAAAATACCAAACAACAATCAATAAATTTCTAATCACATCATAAATTCAATTTAACCAACATAAGATGATTTTGTATTTGTGAGTGGGTTAAATCACTTACCTTTAATTTATCGATGATTAAAAATCCAAATAAAGCCTGAAACTATAACAATCTCAGAATTCAGCCAACCAAGTCCCATAATGTAAAGAATTTCGATACGATCGCAATGGAGAAAACCGCGTGTGAATCCAAGCTCATATGCACAAATTATTGAAGTTAGAAGATTGAAAATTCAATTTAAATTAAATAAAGGGCAAGATCGTAATTTCCAGACCTAAGCAAACCCTACCCATCGCCTAAAGCACAAATGAACCACGACCACCATCCTTCAACTAACCACCGCCACTGCTAGGAGTGCTTCCACCACGATCAGGAGACACCATCGTGACGCTCGAGCCAGGCCGCACCCTCCTCCCAATCGCCTCCATCTTTGGTTGTCCCAACACATTCCGCCACTGCCTCCTTATACTCGCCAATCGTGGCGAATTCTGACCGAGCTACAACTAACGATGACCACCATTAAGACCTTGTCAACCTCCTCTACAAGCCAACGCCTTCCGATTATCGTATAGTCGACGATCAAACGTTGGATCGAAAACCCTAGAAATGGACGGCTGAGAAAGATCACCAATTTCTAGCCAAACCATGATTTAATTGCAAAAATGAATTACAATAGTAGATTGTGCTCGTCGAGAGCTTTCCAACGACATATACTATGATAGGGTTCGGAGAGTTTGAATTTTGAATTCTGAATTTGATTTTGAAATTGAAATTGAATAGGGTTTCTGCCACTAGGAAGGAAGGAAAGAGCAGCTGGAAATATATGTACAGAAATAAGAAAAGGCTGCCAGGGTTTTAGAAAATAAATCTATTTATATGGACAAAGCTAGATAAGAATGAATGGATAAATCGAATTGGGTCGAAATGATAATGATGACCCGAAAAGCCCGTTTCATTTTCGAAACGAAATTAGGTCATCCCATATATCAAAATAGATGTTTTCGATATTTTTAAACTTAATGGAACTAGTTTTAAACCCTAATTCCATTGTATACAAAAGTTAGCTTTCAAAATCAGGTTATATTCACTTAAATCCTTTTAATTGATTTCTACGCGTTCCGAGCCCGCACGATCAAATAATAAGTCTGATCGCTACGAAACTTGAAATTGTACAATAATTCATGTTATGGATCTGATGAAACTTGTTTCGTCAAAATCTGAGACAATGGCCAAAATGGCTATTTTCACGTTAATTAAATAAATAATTATTAAATTAATTTAATCATTTTTAAATTCAATTTTAATAGTTAATAATTTTGATCATTTTTGATTACACAGAAATTAATAATCTTTTATAATACAGTTTCCATGTTAAATCCAATATTTAAATATTAAATAAATTTTTAACGTTAAATTACAATAGGAATAAAACCTATTTTATTATAATTTAATTCCAATAAATTGTTTTATTTGGATTTCACTCTTATTATTTAATCAATTATTACCTTATGAATATAATTAACATTAGTTTACATTTTATTACATTCATATTTTACAGTTATCATTTTACCATATTAATTATAATATTTCAATTTCCTTAATTCCATTAATTACCTATTTTAATTCCTTATTTTTAATTATAACCAAATTAACTTTACAATAAATTTCAATTGATTGAAATTATATTAAAATAATTGTCAATAACATTCAAACAACATAATTAAATCATATTCAAGTTATTTTCTCACTAATAAATCATAAAAATTTTAATTCTCACAATATTAAATGGCAAAATCTTAATTATTTAATATTTTTAATTATCGAAAATTGTAACAACCCGCATATCTATTGATTTTATATTTAAATATTTAATTTAAATATTTTATCGTTAGTCGGATGTTAGTCCGAAAAGCTACTTTTTGCATACGGTCAAATTAGGACTCGAGACCACTTCCATTGAGTTCAAAATGACGTTTGCGATCTTTTTGAGTGTAAACTTTGATATGTTTGGAGATAGTGAAATTTTCGTCACTTTTTGCTTTGGATCTTTAGTTTGGGCTGAACCACTTGTTAACTCAGCCCAACCCCTTCCTTCTCCTCCTACTTCATTTCTAATTTCTAAAACTTTGAAGCTTTATCAAAAATGGTGGAGGGAATGGGAAATTAAAACTCCAAAGTCTTGCTACTCCAACATCTACTCCAAATTCAAGTGAAGAACATAGATTCAAGCTTGTTGTGATTCTTGCTTTGCTCTCAAGCCCCATCTTCATCAATTTCCGTGCAAAGGTGAGATTTTTATCTCACATCTTGCCTATGGATGTCATTGGGCTGTTGGGAATGATCCACTATTGCATTTATACGAATATCTACATTGGGTTTGGATTGGATTGGCGAAAAACCCAAAATTCTAGTGTTTTTGTGAAAAAACTGCACTTAGGTCGTTCTGCCTTCGCTAAGTCGTTCGCGAGTTAAGCCTAAGTCGTAGGTCGTTCACGTTGAAAAGTCACACGGAGCATAAGTCGTTCCAGGCCTTAAGTCGTTCTGGGTGTGATAAGTCGTTCACGAGTTAAAGGCATAAGTCGTTCACGAGTTAAAGGCATAAGTCGTTCACGAGTTAAAGGCATAAGTCGTTCACGAGTTAAAGGCATAAGTCGTTCACGAGTTAAAGGCTTAGGTCATTCGTGAGTTAAAGAGTTAGGTCGTTCGCGAGTTAACTCCTTGGGTCGTTTAAGGCTCAGGCCTTAAGTCGTAGGTCGTCCCCGACCTAACTTCACTAGGTCGTTCCAGTCTTAAGTCGTAGGTCGTATGGGTCTTAAGTCGTAGGTCGCTGTTTCTACTAAGTCGCTCGGCCATGCCAACTCCGCTAGCTCGCAACTGTTAGGTCGTATGAGTTAGGTCGTGGAACCTTAAGTCGTAGGTCGTCTCCGACCTAATATTTCCCCTGCTATTTCACTAAGACGCTTGACCTTAAGTCGTAGGTCGTCGCCGACCTAGCACTTCTTCTGCTATCACCCTGTTAGGTCGCTCGGCTCCTTAAGTCGTTTGGCTTCACGAGGCCGCTTGCCTTCACTAGGTCGAACCCCGTACAACTCTGCGTAGGCAATCTTTTCTGAAAAGCATTTAACAGAACTTCCACTTTGATGCATTTTATGCTGATTTCCTTGGATTTTGTTCACGTCTTCGAATGTGAATTTTTGTGATAGATTGTTTCAACAATCGCTTTATGACTTGTCACTTTAAAGATATATGAAGGTTTCAAAACTAGTAGTAAATATCAAAACTCTTTCATCAAAATGATTTCAACACTATTTTAAATATCAAAAGTTCGTTTTCTCAAACCGATTTCCAATTTACTAGTATATACAAGCCTTTACTTCACTCGAATGAGAAATCGACTTAAACGACTTAGTAAAACGAGTGGTATGAAACGCTTGCATTCACTTCGTCGGTTAGCTCTTGGACTTGTTCGATTGAACCCTTTTTGTGACAGTTTCCTAGTGAAGATTTACAGCTTGTTCGTAAATATTTAAGTTAAGCAAGTGGTTATGGGACATGAAGCTAAACTCATATATTTACTAGCTTGGTGTGATTGACACTCCCTTATGATCATGCTGATCATTTTTGTGATTTAGACTAGCGATTGAGCGATGTCTCTTTGTCTGCGTGGGAGACTATACCCCGTTTATGTGATGTTTCGCCATCACATATGTAGGGTAGCACCCTACGGTCTTCGGGCCATTCCTGTGTGAAAATTTAATGGATAGCTTCCATGAGATAGCTTCTCATTCATGTGTTTACGCGTAGGTGAGTTTTCATGCTCCCATTCATGTGTTAGGCCTCCCCTTTTTTATGTGTTTTCTGGATTTCTGATGATGATTTCTGGAATTATGTGCTTCACCAATTTTCATGATTTTCATTGATATGATATCAGTTTTTGTGCATTGGTGAATTCATGTGTTATTGACTTGTTATGAATACAAGTTTAGGGTATGATACCCTATTTTATCTTTGAGAAGATTCTTGTGATATTGATTAATCTTTTGTTGATTATCATTTACATACTTATAGTAGTATGTCGTTATGGTTATTACATGTTCATGTTATGCCTTTTACTTTATACCATATCATCTGATATTTATAGCTAGACTGATCCGTTTATTATTTTCTTATAAATAATACTCGGGTCAGACCGAGATGTTACAGGTGCTTCTGCTTGACTTCTCTTCAGGATTATTCTGACTTTTGGCTAACTACATAGATTAGTAGTTTTTGGATGTACACCTTTGAGATATAGACTCTATGTTGTGTACTTATTCTTTTGTATAGCACGTGATGCTATTATTTTGTATTATCGTGGATCTTTCTGACCACTACTCTGATGTACACTTTCATGTGTTATATATATTTATTCATATCTTCTTCCGCCTTTGTGATATGGATGTCTGTGACTGATTTATGTTATGATTACTTCTATGTTTGTTTCCGAAGATTATATATAGCCACCGTGTGATAGCTTTGTGTTTGTATCGGTATGTCGGATTTCCTCCTTAAAAGATATGCATTCTATCCTATCGGACATATCGGTGCTCGCACAAAGAAGTTACATGGATGGTCGCTCCTCCACAGCCTTATTCTCCATGCTAATTGACAGCACTACACCGTAGTGTTCTTGGTTAGCGTGGGTATAGAGGTGGGGCGTCACAGCTTGGTATCAGAGCCAAACTTCGGAACAATGTAGAATAACTTAACAAGGATCATCGTCCTAAGTCCACCTTAGGAGTTGTATTTCAGGATTTAGTTCGAATCTTCGAACCGATTCATCCTATTTTCTTTATGATTCCTTGTTTTCATCTATCAAGATTTGCTTGATATTCATTTGGTGAATAACCTTTTTCTTCTTCTCTCTTTCTTAAAGAGAAGAATGTCTAGACCAGGTCGTCCCAGAGTTGGACCATCTACTGTTACTCCCCAGGATGGAGTTTTCATGACTGCTCAACAGCTTCTTGATTTAGTAAAGAATGCTCAGGCAGCTGGTCCTAATCAGGAACCTACCCATCCTAAGTCTGGGTTTGCACGTTTGTGCAACGATTATACCAACTTGGGTGGGAAACCATTCAAAGGTTCCGAAACTATTATTGAGGTCCAGGCTTGGTTAAGAACATGCGATAGAATCTTTTCTCGCATGAATCTTGTCAATCTTCACCGTGTTCAGGTTGCCTCCAGCATGCTCCAAGAAAGAGCATTGGATTGGTATGAACTCCTTATTTCAGAGATTAATGAAGCTGATCTCACCTGGGAGAAATTCCAGGAATGCTTCGAATTAAAATTCATACCAGAAGCAGAGAAAGTGACATTGGCTCGTCGTTTCATAGACCTTGTTCAAGGTGCATCCTCTGTGACAGATTATGTTGCATCCTTCGAGTCACTGTCCAAATATGGGGTTGAATACATCAACACCCCATTGAAGAAGAACCAGAGGTTCGTCTATGGCTTAAACAAGAATCTCAAGAAGCCATTACTTCTAAAATTAGAAGTTTCTTTTGACCAACTCATTGATATCGCTCTTCGTCTTGAAGAGGCAGATAAGGACAGTGAGGTTGAAGTGGTGGCTGCTAAATCAAACTTCAACAACAAGAAAAGGCCTAACCAGTTCAAGGGTCCTTATCCCAACAAAAAGGGTAAATAAGCAACTCCTGCTGCAAAGACATTTTCCCCCAGTGATAACAAATGCTTCAACTGTGGTGCTAAGGGCCATTTTTCGAACAAGTGTTCAAAGCCCTGCTCTTGTCGCTATTGTAAAAGTCCAGATCATTTTATGCACCAATGCACAAAGCTTCAAAGCAAGGAGGGAAAGTTAAACGTTGCTCAAGCCCCTGGCAACACATCTCGCAATCAAGGTATGTCTCATTCTGTCCTTGAAGGCATTATTATATTTCATGAACAACCTATTAGAGTTCTCTTTGATACGGGTGCATCCCATTCTTTTATATCAAAGGAACTTGTAGACACTTTTTCTTTAAGTGTTACTGCTTTAATGACTTCATTAAGAATTGCGAATCCGGTTGGTGGATCCGCAACTCTTAGTTTACTTTGTAAAGACGTGGAGATTATTTTGTGTGATTTTTCTTTCCTAGCCGATTTGCATGTCATGCGTTACTTAGGCTTTGGAATGATTTTGGGTATGGATTGGCTTACTCGTTATGAAGCTCATATCCTATGTCCTGAGCGGACTATTTATCTCCGTCATCCGCAATCTGTTAATCAGATTTCTATTATTCTTAAAGATTCGGATTCCGCTTTAGTTGCATCATTATATTCTTTAAATCCTCGTGATGATGACAATGATGATGAGGAGGATGTCATTTCTCGTATTCGCATCGTTCGTGAATTTTCCGACATCTTTGAGCCCGTTTTAGGATTACCACCTAAATGAGCAATTGAGTTCAAAATTAATCTTATACCTGGAGCTCAACCTATTACTCGTCCTCCTTATCGCATGTCTAATAAGGAGAATGAAGAGATGCGCAAACAACTATCCGAGTTGGAGACGAAGCAACTTATCTGCTCTAGTTCCTCGCCTTGGGAAGCTTCAGCTATTTTCGTAAGTAAGTCCGATGGTACACTTAGGCTTTGCGTCGACTACCGCAAGCTTAATGATCTTACTATTAAGAATAAATATCCATTGCCTCGGATTGATGATCAGTTTAATCAACTTAGTGGTGCTAGAGTCTTTTCACAATTGGACTTGGCTACCGGTTTCCATCAGCTTCGTATTGCCGAGGATAGTGTTCCTTTGACTTCGTTCCGTACACGCTATGGATCTTATGAATGGCTAGTTATGCCATTCGGTTTAACGAATGCTCCGGCTTATTTCGTTGACCTTATGAATAGAGTTTTCAAAGATTTCCTCGATCGGTTTGTTCTCATCTTTATTGATGATATTCTTGTGTATTCTAAAACCGAGGAGGAACACGAAAAGCATCTTCGAATTGTATTGGAAACTCTTAGGAGTAATCAACTAAAAGCAAAATTTTCTAAATGCCATTTTTGGCAATCTAGTGTGAAGTTTCTCGGTCATATTATTTCCGAATCCGGAATATCAGTGGATCCTTCAAAGATTGAAGCGATTCAAAATTGGAAGAGACCGGAAAGCGTGACTGAAATCAGTAGCTTTCTCGGATTGGCAGGTTATTACCGCCGTTTCATAAAAGACTTTTCTAAGATTGCCATGCCTCTTACTGGCTTAACAAAGAAAGGTGTTAAATACATTTGGTCGGACAAATGTGAAACTTCTTTTCAGAAATTAAAAGAACTCCTTTCTGATGCTCCTATTCTTATTATTCCCGAAGGGAATCAAGACTTTGTCGTTTATACCGATGCTAGTCGCGTTGGTTTGGGTGCAGTTCTTATGCAAAAAGAACGTGTTATTGCTTATGCTTCTAGACAATTGAAGCCGGCTGAGACTAGATATGCCCCACATGATTTAGAACTCGCGGCTATCGTTTTCGCCCTTCGAATTTGACGACATTATCTTTTGGGAGAGAAATTTATACTTTATACTGATCATAAGTCTTTGAAATATTTATTTTCTCAAAAAGAACTTAATTTGCGTCAACAGCGTTGGCTCGAATTCCTTGCTTCTTATGATCTTGATATCCTTTATACTCCCGGAAAGGGGAATCGAGTTGCCGATGCACTCAGTCGCAAGCAACAAGCGGTTGTTTCCATGATGATATCTGAATGGAACGATCTCGAACTTTTATCCACTTGTGAAATTCGAGATTGCGTTTCCGATTTATGTTCATCTCTTGTTTTATGCAGCCTTGAGGCTCGTCCTTCGCTATTAGACCGCATTCTTGAAGCTCAACATTTAGATCCTGAATTGGCTTTGCTTGGCCAAAATCTTAAGGATAAAACAGATATTGAAGGTTTGAAAGACTTTGATATCAATTCTCGTGGCGGCATTCGAAAATTTGGTAGACTTATCGTACCAAATATTGGTGATATTCGTAAAGATATTCTTGAAGATTCACATCGTTCCAAATATTCCATTCATCCCGGTAGCAGTAAAATATACGCTGATATGAAGCGACTTTATTACTGGGAGGGAATGAAATCTGATATCGCTAACTTTGTTAAGTGTTGCATGACTTGCCAACTTATTAAGGCTGAACATCAGAGGCCCGGTGGGTTATTGCAACCATTGGAGATTCCAGTTTGGAAGTGGGATCAAATTTCCATGGATTTTATTGATGGCCTTCCCCGTTCTCGTTCGGGTCATAATAGTTTATGGGTGATCGTTGACAGACTTACTAAATCTGCCCATTTTATTCCTGTTCGATCGAACCGAACCGTTCCTCTTCTGGCCAAACTTTTTATCAAAGAAATTGTTAAATTACATGGAGTTCCTACTTCCATTGTTAGTGATCGGGATCCATTGTTTACTAGTGGATTCTGGAAGAGTCTTCAAAAAGCTTTGGGAACGAAGCTTAATTTTAGCACCACTTATCACCCCCAGTCCGATGGACAAACTGAGCGCGTGAATCAAACACTTGAAGATCTTCTCCGTTCTTGTGTGCTTGATTTCGGTGGAAGTTGGGAAGATCATATTTCACTTGTTGAATTTTCCTATAATAACAGCTTCCAATCTAGTATTGGTATGGCTCCTTTCGAGGCACTCTATGGAAGGCCATGCCGATCTCCTTCTTGTTGGCTTGAGGTCGGTGAGAAGCTGGTCTTAGGTCCAGACTTTATTCGGGATTCCACAGAAAAGATTGAACTTATTCGACATAGGATGAAAGAGGCCCAGACTAGACAAAAATCCTATGCCGATAACCGAAGAAGGAAACTAGAATTTTCTGTTGGTGATCTCGTATTTATCCGTGTTTCACCTATGAAGGGTGTTGTACGTTTCAGTCGATCGGGAAAGTTAGCGCCTCGATATATTGGGCCATTTCCTATCACTGAATGTATTGGTTCTATGGCTTATCGCCTTTTATTACCGGCTCAGTTTTCTGCCATGCATGACGTATTTCATGTTTCTCAATTACGGAAGTGCCTTCGGGATTCTGATTCGATGCTTGAGCCAGGTGTTGTGGAAGAGATTGAAGTTTCACCTAATTTAACTTATGAGCAGCATCCTATTCGAATTATTGCTTCGGAGATCAAACGTCTTCGAAATAAAGATGTTCCGCTTGTTAAAGTTCAATGGTCCTCAAATCCTAAGGATTGCTCTTGGGAAACTAGAGAATTCATCGAACGTACACATCCGGAATTGCTTTCTCATGCTCTTTGAGGTAAACTTCTTAATTCCAATTTCTTTTGTGTTGATATGCTTTTATGGTTGTTACTTTTTATTTCCACCGTATATATATATTGCGAGGACGCAATTTCTTTAAGGAAGGGAGTCTGTAACAACCCGCATATCTATTGATTTTATATTTAAATATTTAATTTAAATATTTTATCGTTAGTCGGATGTTAGTCCGAAAAGCTACTTTTTGCATACGGTCAAATTAGGACTCGAGACCACTTCCATTGAGTTCAAAATGACGTTTGCGATCTTTTTGAGTGTATACTTCGATATGTTTGGAGATAGTGAAATTTTCGTCACTTTTTGCTTTGGATCTTTAGTTTGGGCTGAACCACTTGTTAACTCAGCCCAACCCCTTCCTTCTCCTCCTACTTCATTTCTAATTTCTAAAACTTTGAAGCTTTATCAAAAATGGTGGAGGGAATGGGAAATTAAAACTCCAAAGTCTTGCTACTCCAACATCTACTCCAAATTCAAGTGAAGAACATAGATTCAAGCTTGTTGTGATTCTTGCTTTGCTCTCAAGCCCCATCTTCATCAATTTCCGTGCAAAGGTGAGATTTTTATCTCACATCTTGCCTATGGATATCATTGGGCTGTTGGGAATGATCCACTATTGCATTTATACGAATATCTACATTGGGTTTGGATTGGATTGGCGAAAAACCCAAAATTCTAGTGTTTTTGTGAAAAAACTGCACTTAGGTCGTTCTGCCTTCGCTAAGTCGTTCGCGAGTTAAGCCTAAGTCGTAGGTCGTTCACGTTGAAAAGTCACACGGAGCATAAGTCGTTCCAGGCCTTAAGTCGTTCTGGGTGTGATAAATCGTTCACGAGTTAAAGGCATAAGTCGTTCACGAGTTAAAGGCATAAGTCGTTCATGAGTTAAAGGCATAAGTCGTTCACGAGTTAAAGGTTTAGGTCTTTCGTGAGTTAAAGAGTTAGGTCGTTCGCGAGTTAACTCCTTGGGTCGTTTAAGGCTCAGGCCTTAAGTCGTAGGTCGTCCCCGACCTAACTTCACTAGGTCGTTCCAGTCTTAAGTCGTAGGTCGTATGGGTCTTAAGTCGTAGGTCGCTGTTTCTACTAAGTCGCTCGGCCATGCCAACTCCGCTAGCTCGCAACTGTTAGGTCGTATGAGTTAGGTCGTGGAACCTTAAGTCATAGGTCATCTCCGACCTAATATTACCCCTCCTATTTCACTAAGACGCTTGACCTTAAGTCGTAGGTCGTCGCCGACCTAGCACTTCTTCTGCTATCACCCTGTTAGGTCGCTCGGCTCCTTAAGTCGTTTGGCTTCACGAGGCCGCTTGCCTTCACTAGGTCGAACCCCGTACAACTCTGCGTAGGCAATCTTTTCTGAAAAGCATTTAACAGAACTTCCACTTTGATGCATTTTATGCTGATTTCCTTGGATTTTGTTCACGTCTTCGAATGTGAATTTTTGTGATAGATTGTTTAAACAATCGCTTTATGACTTGTCACTTTAAAGATATATGAAGGTTTCAATACTAGTAGTAAATATCAAAACTCTTTCATCAAAACAATTTCAACACTATTTTAAATATCAAAAGTTCGTTTTCTCAAACCGATTTCCAATTTACTAGTATATACAAGCCTTTACTTCACTCGAATGAGAAATCGACTTAAACGACTTAGTAAAACGAGTGGTATGAAACGCTTGCGTTCACTTCGTCGGTTAGCTCTTGGACTTGTTCGATTGAACCCTTTTTGTGACAGTTTCCTAGTGAAGATTTATAGCTTGTTCGTAAATATTTAAGTTAAGAAAGTGGTTATGGGACATGAAGCTAAACTCATATATTTACTAGCTTGGTGTGATTGACACTCCCTTATGATCATGATGATCATTTTTGTGATTTAGACTAGCGATTGAGCGATGTCTCTTTGTCTGCGTGGGAGACTATACCCCGTTTATGTGATGTTTCGCCATCACATATGTAGGGTAGCACCCTACGGTCTTCGGGCCATTCCTGTGTGAAAATTTAATGGATAGCTTCCATGAGATAGCTTCTCATTCATGTGTTTACGCGTAGGTGAGTTTTCATGCTCCCATTCATGTGTTAGGCCTCCCCCTTTTTATGTGTTTTCTGGATTTCTGATGATGATTTCTGGAATTATGTGCTTCACCAATTTTCATGATTTTCATTGATATGATATCAGTTTTTGTGCATTGGTGAATTCATGTGTTATTGACTTGTTATGAATATAAGTTTAGGGTATGATACCCTATTTTATCTTTGAGAAGATTCTTGTGATATTGATTAATCTTTTGTTGATTACATTTACATACTTATAGTAGTATGTCGTTATGGTTATTACATGTTCATGTTATGCCTTTTACTTTATACCATATCATCTGATATTTATAGCTAGACTGATCCGTTTATTATTTTCTTATAAATAATACTCGGGTCAGACCGAGATGTTACAGGTGCTTCTGCTTGACTTCTCTTCAGGATTATTCTGACTTTTGGCTAACTACATAGATTAGTAGTTTTTGGATGTACACCTTTGAGATATAGACTCTATGTTGTGTACTTATTCTTTTGTATAGCACGTGATGCTATTATTTTGTATTATCGTGGATCTTTCTGACCACTACTCTGATGTACACTTTCATGTGTTATATATATTTATTCATATCTTCTTCCGCCTTTGTGATATGGATGTCTGTGACTGATTTATGTTATGATTACTTCTATGTTTGTTTCCGAAGATTATATATAGCCACCGTGTGATAGCTTTGTGTTTGTATCGGTATGTCGGATTTCCTCCTTAAAAGATATGCATTCTATCCTATCGGACATATCGGTGCTCGCACAAAGAAGTTACATGGATGGTCGCTCCTCCACAGCCTTATTCTCCGTGCTAATTGAGAGCACTACACCGTAGTTTTCTTGGTTAGCGTGGGTATAGAGGTGGGGTGTCACAAAAATTATGGGTCGTTACACTCTCCTCCACTCAAAACCTTTCTTCCTCGAAAAGGGAAAAAGAGGAATTAAGAAACTAATATTTTTTTTTTTCAAATAATCAATTTGTAACACTTTAAACTTACATAATCAAGTATTTTAAATAAAATATATTAATCTATAAACAATTAAATCTTTCATATTCAAGTCTAATAAAAGTTCGAAAATATTTCACTTTCACAAAAAATTTCTAAGTCTTAAATTCACGTAAAATTTCGGTAGTCTCCTTTGTACGGATAGGTCCGGAAAAATAATAATATCAATAATTACAATATATATATATATATAATATTTCAAAAATAAACATCCCAAACCACAGAAAAACAATAAAATATCGCTATAAAATCGTAATCCAAAAACGTACCTATTTGTCGGGCAAACAACTTTATTTATGGAACCAAAAGCAGTAGTTATTGTTTCCATAAACTAGTATTCCACTTAGATAATTCAAAATAGTGAGAATTATGTACAAAAGAAATATTTAGTTATTTCAATTAGTAACAAAAGAAAATCAACAAAAAACATATGAAAACAAAACAGTATAACCATTATATGCAATCAAAGTATCCATCATACACTTATAGCAATCAAACTAATGGTTCATTCAGGTTTAGAAACTTTTAATCGTATAAGGGTGATAAATAAACTAATAAGTATACCTTACGCTCAACAGCCTTAGATAATTACTTAATAGAATATTCGTACATCCTTAAACAAATTTGAAGTATCATTCCCAAACATCCCATAAGCCAAACAACAATGAATTTTAAATGTTATATAAGTTTGTCCTATTGGTTTCCCCTTTTTACTCTTTTATTTATTTTTATTTATTTTCATTCATTCATACAATGTCATTTTTCCATTAATTTACATTCATTTACTTACATAAAATTTTCCATTCACTATTTAAAATCATCAATGAATTCATTATTGAAGTATTACATACATTCCATTGCAGTTTATGTAACATTTATTATTTATACAGCTTGATTTCAGTTTAATATTAATATCATTCATGGATCATTTCAACTTAAGCTTCTTAACTTTTTAAATTACATTTATTTCTTCTCAGACAGTATCAGTTAATGTTACATCTACTTATGAAAATATAAATATTAAATCTATTAATGAATTATTTCAACAACTTTTTAAGTTTAAAATTATCTACTTAAATAGTATTCACATTTATCTATTCAATTTAATTTGTTAGGCATTTCAAAACATTAACTCATGTTTATAACATATCATGTACACCTTAATTTTGATTTATAAACATTTGTTCATTTTGAAGCATTTTTATTATTAAGATTTTGCTTGTATAAGATTCTATTACATATCCATATTGACATTTCAACTTTAAACATTTCAGGTAAGTTACATATATGTTTTTAGAATGTAATTGAATGTTACACAAGTTTATCTTATTCATTTTAGTTAACAAAATGTTCAATAATTATATGTTCTAAATTTTCATATCTTTTGATTTACTAGTTACAAATTTCCAATTTCTTATAAATTTCATTAATCACTTAGCATCTAATTTCTTATTTTTCATTTTAGAAGTTCCTAATTATTAAAATAGTTAAGATTTCATTTCATTATAATAATTGAAATCCCTAATTTATAGAAACTTAAGAACTAAACGTCGGGTGCATTTCAAATCATTTTGAAATAATACACACACACACACAAACACACTCATAGCTTTTATATATCCAATCATATTTAGAAATTAAAATTAAGATTTGTTTATCAAAACAAATGTGAAGTAAAGCTACTACAGTGGCCTTCCTACTTTGAAACTCAAAAATGAATGTCGATGATGCGGCCGTCATCACCGAAATTATTTTCCAGTGAAAAAAGAGGGGAGTACAGAACTTATTTCCTTTCCAAAATTCCTTTAAAACATTTCTTTCAAATCACATTGAGAATATTTATCTGAAAATACTTCCAAATAAAACTAATATTATATTCCAAAATCTTTTGAAAACAAATTTCAAAACACCGAAACTTAAGTTCTCAAATTTCCAATTGAATTAATTTTATTTATAAATCCTATTTTGCGACCAATATTTATAAAATTTCACTTCCTAACAAGCAAACATATCACATACGCTGTTTAGAAAAATTATTCTTTTATATAAAAAATATAATACTAGGTAAAATTATTTCATTTACCGATTTTTGAAAACAATATTGTGTCGGTCTGCCCTATTAAGTATTTAGAAATCCCTATCGATGCCATAACGTCCTATGTACATACCAGAATTTATAGATACTAAACAAAAAAATTAACACGGTATAAAAACATTTTATATAAAACTAAAAAGTACGCTCTCTCATATATATACACTCAGACAAACTCATTCTAGAGTATTACTACCCTATCTCTAACGAGTCAAACCCTACAAAACTAAGGTTATCGCTAAGCCAAAGCTCCGATACTAACTGTAACGACCCGCCTTTTTGGACTGTTAAATCAACAATAAACCACATATGTCAACTCAAACCATTCAAAAGGGAAGATTGTGAATGGGGTAAATAAGAAGATAATAGAAAAGAAGTAAAAACAAAACATAGAATCTCACAGTGGAATGACAAAATGTAATAATAAAAAAAACAGTTCATGAAGCTGTTTTACAAATAACATTTGATTACACTTTTACAATACAAATCAGAGTTATACATACAACAGAAATAAATAAATAATGCAACAGAACAACATGATGCAGTGGAATAAATATAATAAATAGTAATAATATACTAAACCTTCGTCTTCGTCCTCCAGAAAGATAGTCTTCAATACCGAAATGCTTAGGCTGACCCGAGCGTAATGAAAAGATAAAACACTAGAGTCAGAACTATAGGATCTTATGTAAGTTAAATCAAAATAAGTAAATATGAGTGTAACGGCTTCAGAGATGTTTACGGGGTTTGCATCTCCTATCCAGTGTCTAACGTGCGTGCAATTACTTAAGAAATGTTCGGGGGATTCCATCTTCTACCCAGTGTCTAACGTGCATGCAATTACTTAAGAAATGTTCGGGATTCCATCTTGTAAGGATCCGTTAAACTATCTACATACATATTACAATACGCTATTATAATATCTCTATAGTAAAGTAAAATATTAAAATAGCATTAAGGTGTTACCCATAACCCCCTTAACATATTTTATATAAATGCCATAGTCTATACAGTATTGTAAACTCCACCGTAAACTGGTAGGCTATCAGGGAGAACTCCATAGGTACGACACAAACCAAACTCGTAGTGGACGCGATCAGGATAAATATGACAAGGCATGTGAGATAATGCTCAGAGTAGGATACTACCGTTTTGCACTCCCGGACTGGTGGTAACGCATAACAGCAACTACCGCCCATCTTGGAACACACTCCCAAAATCAAATCAAGGGGTGGCCACCAAATCAATCACAAAGTAATAAATATGGTATCGAAGAAATGTGCCCGGTAGGGGGAGCGACCCTATTTGGCTCGGTATAGCTCATGTTTTAGTCATTTAATTATGACCCGAAAGTCAAGGCTATCCATCATCGTTCTTTTACTTCATTCTAGTCGCATTTGCCAAACCATCCTACTTCATTCTGGATTCTCCACCACATGCACAGTTGTTAAAGTGGTTTTCGATATTGGTAGAGAATATGACAATATCTGATCCCGGTCACTTTAACAACCAAACGCTTATTTCACACTGGTTGGTTCTTTTACATTTCCAAAACTGATTCATAATTGATATCAAAATATCATATTCAGTTCAAATCATTTCACTTTCAAAATCATATTCATCTCAAAATCATATCACTTTCGAAATCATATTTACTTCAAAATCATTATTCACTTTAAATCATATTCATTTTCACAATCATAACCACAAAATAGGTTAAACCATCATATCAAAATATTCGCATTTAAATTAATTAAATCTAAATCATAATAGTTCCAACTTTACACAGTTTGAAGAAAGTAGTTTATATATATTGGAATAGTTCTACATTAAAAATAGTTTATATTTGAAAAGTAGGTTATAGATTAGAATAGTTTATATATTAGAAATAGTATATATATTAAAATAAGTTATATATTAAAATAAGTTATATATTAAAATATATATTAAAAGCTATTTATAAATTTAAAATAATATATATTAAAAAAGTTTATAATTTAAAAATAGGTTATAGATTAAAATAGTTTATATATTAAAGGTAGTTAATGTATTAAAAATTATTAATATGTTAAAATGGTTTATATGAGAAAATAGTTTATATGTTAAAAGAGTTTATATCGAAAGTAGTTTCAAATTAGCATTGTTTCTTCCAATTTCACAAATCAATTCAAATCAACTTTATTTCCAAAAATTCAATTTAGATCAATCTCAGTTCAATGATTTCTATTCAAAAGGCTAAAGTTTTCAATTCAAATTCTCATTAAAAACCATTTTAATTTATATCGATTTCAAAATCCATGTTTGAGCTACAAATTTAAACCACTTCAAATTCAATAGGTTTGAAAGTTTAAATATTCAAATGTTTACAATAACTCAATTTTGTTAAATTTCATTTATGTTTCAAAATTCAACTTTAAGATTTCAATTTAAATTCTTTAAACAATCCATTTAAACGAATTTCAATTTCAACATTTTAAAGCTTGGATTTTGAAAATAATTCAGTTCATATAAATCAAATTTTATTTCAAAATATCATTTAACTGGATACAGAATTTAAGGATTTAAAATCATTTAATTTAACCAATCCGCAATCCGTATATAATTTTCTACCCTATGGTCAAGTGAGATGGATATATATCATTTCTACCCGCAATAAGTTTAAGTTTACAGGTATATATCATTTCAACTCGCAATCCCGAGAAAAATTCAAAAATCCATAAAACCGATCTAGTTTATCATTTCTACCCATAACGATTTTTCCCTAATCTATAAGACCATTTGGGTATGTATCATTTCAACCCATAGTGATTTTTCTAACAATAACTAAGGGAACCTATAGTGTGAACAACAATATATAAAATAAATATAACATCAAATCATCCAAAATATCAACAATTAAACATCCATCACAACCGTCATTCAATCAACCAATAAATCACGACAAATAAACTGATTATCATTATCAGGTATTTAACTAGCAAGTAAATTCAATATTAATTTAAATGGTAATTCAATACAAATAAACTCAAATTAAATTTAAATGACAATTTAAAATACAATACAACAATCAATGAATTTCTAATCACATCATAAATTCAATTTAACCAACATAAGATGATTTTGTATTTGTGAGTGGGCTAAATCACTCACCTTTGATTTATCGATGATTTAAAATCTAAATAAAGCCCAAAATTCCAACAGTCTTAGAATTCAGCCAAACCCATCACATAATGTTCGGAATTTCGATACGATTGCAATGGAGAAAATCACGCGTGAATCTGAGCTCATATGCACAAAATATTGAAGTTAGAAGATTAAAAATTCAATTTAAATTAAATAAAAGGGCAAGATCATAATTTCCAGATAAATACCTGATATCGAGGTGTTTTTGATATTGAGGTGGTGGATGGTACAATGGTTCCCCCGATAGAGGTCATGGAAGCTAGGGCTTCTTTTTGGTCAGAGTATATTGTGGGGTTTTTTGTAAACTCAAATCCGCCATATCAAGATGTTCGTGATCATTGTCGTCAACGTTGGAATATATCGGGAAGGCTACAAGTTCATTATGATAATAGCTTTTTGAAATTCGATGATTTGTTTATCCCTCTTTCTCTTCGGATCCCTCTTCCTCATTCTATCATGAAGTGGGTTCCAAAGGTCTATCTTGCACTTGTGCTTTAGTCTTCTGACATTCCTCTTGTTGTCATTGATGTTCCCCTTATCGTGGTTGTTGATGTTCCTTCTACCGATGACTTTGATATTGCCTCCTGTGATCATCTCTTCTTTCATTAATGTGCATTCTATTAATGTTGAGGTCATCTCGGCATGCCTTCTAGATTTGTCTTTCGCTTTGGAAGATTTTATTTGGGGCTCGTCTGATCGGGCTTGGATTCATGAACCTTCTGAAATGAGGTTTGACCCTATGGATGGTAGTTTCTAAAGTATGTTGGTGGTGATGGTGAAGAAAGGAGATTATTTTATCATGTTGTAGGAGAGGGCCTTGCTCTCTCATTTAGAGGTCAGTTTGGGGATCTAAATCGCTCTGTCGTCTCTGATTCGTCTTGGGATAGGAAATACCATTATAGCTCTGATTCTGTGGATTTTACTCCTACTTTAGCTACACTCTTCTCAGGGTATTGACATGTTATTGGACCCAATTCTTCAGATGAGGGTAGTGGATCTTCCTCCGAGGAGGGAGACTAGGTCTCAGTTTGTTAGCGGTTTAGTGCTTTAGCTATTTTGGTGCATGTACCAGAACACCTGTTCTATATTCATTTATACATGTGGACAGCCCACTATAAATGCCGACTGGCCTTGCAAAAAAACCCTAAGTTTATAATGGTAACAACAGCAACAACAACAATAGATTACAAAGTATTCAACATCTTTACATCTAATTCATTTTATAAATTTTTAACTTTTATAAAAAAATAACTAAGTTTATAGATGAAGATCAGCAAGTTTTATAATAATTACTAAGTTGTACAAAAAAAATTAAGTTTATGTAATAATAATAGCAGTAATGATAATAAGTAAATAAGTTCATAAAAATTAATTAAGTTCATAATAATAATTAACTAAGTTTATAAAAATTAGTTAGCTTTATAATAATTACACTAACAATAATGACGACGATGATAATAACAACAATAAACAAACTAAGTTAATAATAGAAATAATAATGTCTCAAGCCTTGTCCTAGTAGATATAATGCACACTACCATTCTAATTCACTGCTTTTATAAGAGAACCAGCTCCTATTTATAATTTTTGTTCTTTCCCTACAAAATTAGTGTTGTTTAAAAGTCGTAGTCTTTCTTTTAGGGGTTTAGCTATATAAATAGTGAATATTAGGCTCAGGTCCCTAATAAGATTTAAAATACACAAAAACCCCAGTAAAAAAAGTATGTAAATTAGGTGCCTAGAATTAAGTTACTAAGTAATTGCATATAGTTACGCAATTATTCAGCGAATAATGTCAGAAATTTATGTAGTTATATCCAAAATTGCATAAATTTTCGTAATTTTTTTGGTGAATAATTGCGGAAATTACCGCAACTTTTTTGGCGAATAATTGTGGAATTTTCCGTAATTTTTTTGGTGAATAATGGTGGAAATTTTCTACAATTTTTTGAAAAAATTGTGGAAATTTTCGTAATTTTTTGGTGAATAATGACGGAATTTTTAGCAATATTTTGAAAAGAAGGCAGAAATTTCCATAATTTTTCAGTGAATAATTGCGGAAGTGTCTACATGTGATAACCCGTATTTTGAACATCTGATAATTGAAAGATTAACTGGGTTATACAATTGAACAGAAAAAAAAAATTATGAAAATAAAGGATATCTGAATATGTAAATGAATTTGAAAATATTATAAAAGTTGGATTATAAATATCTGGATAAATATTTAATTGATAATCTCCTAATATAATTATTTAAGTTTGACAATATTAATTTAATAAACTTCTTTTATTAAATTCAAATATTTTAAGGTATCTATGTTTTGAATTTGAATTTAATAAAAGAAGTTTATTAAATTAATATTGTC
Source organism: Allium fistulosum (assembly GCA_030737815.1). Lineage (NCBI taxonomy): Eukaryota > Viridiplantae > Streptophyta > Magnoliopsida > Asparagales > Amaryllidaceae > Allium > Allium fistulosum. The sequence goes on from CM060907.1 coordinate 862,943,737, forward strand.
AAACTTAAATAATTATATTAGGAGATTATCAATTAAATATTTATCCAGATATTTATAATCCAACTTTTATAATATTTTCAAATTCATTTACATATTCAGATATCCTTTATTTTCATAATTTTTTTTTTTTTCTGTTCAATTGTATAACCCAGTTAATCTTTCAATTATCAGATGTTCAAAATACGGGTTATCACATTCTTCCCCCCTTTAAATTTTTTCGTCCTCGAAAAGGAACGAAGCTAAAATTTCTTCTATACTTAAAATCAGATAAATTATCTTTTGATTATTTTTTTAAAACACTTTAAAATTTATATAGTATTACAAAAATAGTTTTTATAAAAATACTTTTATAACTCGATGTTTCAACAAATCCATCCTCGTTCTCACAGAAATTCAGTCTTACGCCTGATCAACGTATGACCGAATTTCTGTGAGAACGAGGATGGATTTGTTGAAACATCGAGTTATAAAAGTATTTTTATAAAAACTATTTTTGTAATACTATATAAATTTTAAAGTGTTTTAAAAAAATAATCAAAAGATAATTTATCTGATTTTAAGTATAGAAGAAATTTTAGCTTCGTTCCTTTTCGAGGACGAAAAAATTTAAAGGGGGGAAGAATGTGATAACCCGTATTTTGAACATCTGATAATTGAAAGATTAACTGGGTTATACAATTGAACAGAAAAAAAAAATTATGAAAATAAAGGATATCTGAATATGTAAATGAATTTGAAAATATTATAAAAGTTGGATTATAAATATCTGGATAAATATTTAATTGATAATCTCCTAATATAATTATTTAAGTTTGACAATATTAATTTAATAAACTTCTTTTATTAAATTCAAATTCAAAACATAGATACCTTAAAATATTTGAATTTAATAAAAGAAGTTTATTAAATTAATATTGTCAAACTTAAATAATTATATTAGGAGATTATCAATTAAATATTTATCCAGATATTTATAATCCAACTTTTATAATATTTTCAAATTCATTTACATATTCAGATATCCTTTATTTTCATAATTTTTTTTTTCTGTTCAATTGTATAACCCAGTTAATCTTTCAATTATCAGATGTTCAAAATACGGGTTATCACATTCTTCCCCCCTTTAAATTTTTTCGTCCTCGAAAAGGAACGAAGCTAAAATTTCTTCTATACTTAAAATCAGATAAATTATCTTTTGATTATTTTTTAAAACACTTTAAAATTTATATAGTATTACAAAAATAGTTTTTATAAAAATACTTTTATAACTCGATGTTTCAACAAATCCATCCTCGTTCTCACAGAATAAGTTTGGGATCGGGTGTGCTCGATGTCTCGATTTCGAATTCAGGTGAAATCGAAAACTCTGGGTGGTCGGAGGGACTGGGGGAGTCGACGGTGATGTGATGAAGCTATTGTAGTTGGACGGAGCGACGATGATCGTTGGTGCATGTGCACGCGTGCACATATTGTTGTCTGGGTTGTTTGTGGAATTGGGGAAGACGAGTTTTTCATCAGGTCGAACTCGGGGAAATAATGGTTTTGCTCGAAGCAAAAGAAGTATGTGGGTTAACTCGAAGTAGGACTCGAGGAAATCTAGTAATGGCCCGGGTTTTGTTCGTTGTCTCGGGCTAGTGGAGTTAAACTTCCAGATTTTTAAATTTTTACAGTTTTCAAAATTTAAAGTAAATGGTTGACTAGTTTATAAACAAAAAGAGATGGCAAAGATTTAAAAATAAGTTTTAAAACAAAGATATTGATCAACTTTAAAACAAATTTCCAAATTTTAGAGATTATAAATGCAAATTGTTTTGAAATTAAATTATCTTGATTTGAATAATTAAATATTAGGTGGTTATTTAATTTAATGGTTTTCAAAATAAATTATTCCAAATTTATTAAGTTAAAAGTGTTTTAATCTATATAACTTTTGTTTTAAAGTTTATAAACTTAATTTTTTAATTAAGTGAATAATTGAGAAAATGAAGTATTTTATAATCCTTAATCTAACTTAAAGATATTAAGTTAATTAATGTATTGATGATGATTTATTTCCAAAGGTTATTAAATAAGGATTAAATAATAAAGATAAATGGTTTATCTTTTAATTGATTAAATCTTAAGAGATTAAAGATTGATTAAGGTTAATTAACTTCATAATTAAGGTTTAGTAATTAATGAAATAATTAAGGAGTAATTAATTAATTAATTTAATTAATGATTAAGGATTAATAAATTAATAATTAAGGGTTAAAAGTTAATTAATTAGAGGTTAATTAATTTGTAATTAAGTCTTAGTTAATTAAATAATTAGAGATTAATCAATTGATAATTAAGGATTGATTAACTTGTAATTAAGAATAAATTAAGATGACATTTGAATTCGAAGAGACCGGGATCAGATATCAGCGATATCCGGAACCACTTCGATTAGTAATCTATAATTCTTTATAGATTTGATATGTGAAATCAAATAGGTTGGAATGGAATAAATGATATAAACTTGGTCATTTAATCTGAGTAATAATGCTTAGATATGATTGTAAGATATGTATTTGACTACGACAAGTTAAGAACTCGTAATAAGGTACGAGTTACCCCAGGTTTTAAATAAGTTGTATGCATTAGTATTCCATGTTAGATGGGTTTACTCACGCTGGTTTCCAGCCTGACTCGGGTGTTACTTTGATGTAATGCTCGGGTCAGACCGAGTATTACAGATTTCAGGTAAGGACGTTCTGGAGCTCAAAAGGCGAGCTGGATGGCAGGAACGTATGGAGTATATTCCGCTGTGATATTATAGTTGTCTGAGACATGTTAATTTTAACTGTCTAGTATATTTGTGAATGTTGTAACTCTGATGTGTTAAAATGTAATTAACAAATACAATTTTCTTTGTATAACTGATATTATTATTTGTTATTATATTTAATCCGCTGCGAATGTGAGATGTTGTGTTCTCTGTTCTTATTTCTTCTTTCTGTTTCTTTCTTCTATCTCTTTCTTTTTCTTCTAACTATCTGGAATTTTCGGGTTCGAAAATTCCGGGTTGTTACATTTGGTATCAGAGCTAAAGGTTAAGCGAGAACCTTGGCTCTGTTGGGATTACTCGTTAAGGATAGGGTCAATGGTACCCTAGAACGAGTTGAGTGTATATATATATATATATATATGAGAGCGTAATTGTTATTTTCTTATATAAGGATTTTAAATGATTTTATATAAGAATATATTTTGATATATAAAATGATATTTCTTTCTAATAAATATTAAGGTAATTGGTTGTTAAAATATTGGAATTAAATTAAGTAGTAATAGGAATAAAGCCAAATTAAAATTGAATAAAGATAAGTTTGAAATGAATTCAAACTAAAATTAAAATCTTGAATTTGTAGAAATGTTATCAAAAATAAAGGTAATAATGAATTGGTTTCCAGATATGATAATCTTGGTTATTATCAAAAATGGTAATTATGTTTAATAATGAATGTTGTTAATGATTTAGCAAAATGAAATGTTTAGGGAAGTAAACATCTAAGTGAGTATAACTTATAAATTGGAATTGAAGAGAATTTAAAATTGTGAAATTTTAAATCTAAATCCAGAAAACTTGAAATTGTTTTAAAAAAAGTTATTTTGAATTAAAACCAAAGGTGGTTTAAAAATTTAAAGTATAACTTGGTGTGTAAAGAAAATGTATATATGAGGAATATATATAATACCAATGATGATTTGAAATAAACACTTAGTGTTGAGTTTTAAATTGGAATGTGATGTAAAATCCAAAGTAAAGTAAGTTTTTAAACTTAAAAGGGGAAAAGACTATTAATCTAAAGTTTAAAATTTGAATGGAATTCAAATTGTGAAAAGTTGACCGGATTAAGTAAATTTAACTTGAAGGAAGTTAAATAAGTTGAATAAATAACTTGAATTGGAAATTTCAAGATGAAATTTAAATTTAACTTGGGTAGTTAAATGGTTAATTTAAATGGGAGTTATGAGTGATCTCAAAATGGGTTTGAGATCTGGAAATTGAAAATGAATAATAAATTAGAATCTGAAGATTAAATTGTTTTTTGAACTTTTAATTTGAACTTTGAAATAAGCTAAGTAAAGATACTTTAAAATGAAGTTTTGAAATTTGGACTCAAAATTTAATTGTTTAAAAATTTAGATTGTTGGTTTAAAAATAAGGGTTAATTTTATTTAAGGAACTAAATCAATATTTAAAAATTTTAACTCGAATTTATATAATTCGAGATATTTTAAAATTGAGATTTAAATTGAATTAGTTCAAACTGAATTTGATTTGAATAAATGGGAATTGTGATTTAAGATAAATAAGTTAAAATTCAAATGGAAAATTTGAATTGAATTAATTTAAAATAAAAATTGAAGATTGAATGAGTTCAAAAAAAAAAAAAAAAAAAAAATTCAAATGGGAATTGGGATTAATTCATATAGGAATTGAAATGATTTGAAATTTAAGTGGATTCAATTTGAAATTAGTTTGAATAATTTGAAATTGTAATTAAAATGAATATGTTTAAAATCAAATGGAATTTGATTTGAAATTTGGAAAGGAATTAAGATTAATTCAACTTGAATTGGGATTGAATAAAATTCAATGGAAATTGAAGTATTGAGTCAATTTAAATGGAAGTGGAAATTTAAATTGAATTAATGGGAAATTAATTGGAAATGGAGATTGGGAAATTAAACAGTTTGGCTCTGGATTATTTTCAAATTGTTTTAATACAAGTATATGTTTCCAAACTATTTACTATACAATTTTTCTTCTTAAACCCCAAACTATCTTATACTTATTTTACAATTATTTTGAAACTATTTAATTATTTCGAAATTATTTAACTATTTTGAAACTGTCTTATAAACTAATTACTATTTTTCAGTTACTTATATCTAATCGCTATTTTAAATAACTATTTTGCAATTATCTAACTATTTTATACCTACTTAACTATATTACAGCTATTTTACAAACTAATAACTATTTTTCAACTACTTATCTACTTTAAACTTTTTCAAACTATTTTTAAATTTAAATAGGTCAGAGTTCAAACTGTTTGTAATTGAAGTAATAACTCAATTGGAAATGGAAGCAATTGAGAATAAGTGAATGGAATTAAAGGAAATGTGAATAGAAAAGAGAATTGATTTAGCTAAAAATCAATACGTAGGATGTACGTATATTAATCTATTCGCATAATGATTTGATCCAGATTCGAACACAGAATTTCGAGATAGTATTATCGATCCGAGTTGGGATTCTTTTCGCTCGATTTTTGACGGCGAACCTGGATATGGATTTTTGATTGGTTCTGGATATTCTCTATCATAGTTGTGACTATGCAAGGAGAATGACGGTTTCTAATCAAGAAACCAGATCTGAGTCCGCACTAGGAAGTCGGGTGGACGATACTAGTTCGGAAGTGAAATTGTGTGATCGATTGAGCGATCAGATTGATATTGTGTACGGATGATATGTGTACATCGTACGGATTTGAATGAAATTGATATTGAAGATTTGTGGATAAGAACTGTAAAATGGTTTTTGAAAAGAAATATGGTTAATAACTTTATAAAAGATTTATCAAATGTGAATATTTGATTTAGAATAAAATAAAGTTATATATCCTTGTTATATAAGGTAAATCTTCTCTTGTTGAATCTATTGCTAAAAGAAAAGGGTTTTGAAATATTTGAAGTATAAAAGAGGTTTTATACAAAGTTGAAATGATCCAAAGATTTTAAAAGTTATATATATCTATATCTATATATATATATAAAGGATCTTATGAGAATGATTTTGGAAAAGGTTTTGGGAACCTATGAATTTGGGAAAGGCTTTTGATTTTTGGGAAAATCAATTTTGGATTTTGAAAAGCCTAGTTTGAGAATTTCGATTTTGGTAATCGATTTTGTGTAAAGGAGATTTTGATAAATCATAAAGGGTATGATTTGAAGATACTATAAGTATATAGTATAAAGTGTTTTGAGAATAGCTCTGGGGAAAAAGGCGCTTCCTTGAAATGAACTTCTCAGGAGTACCACTGGGTGGTACTGACTTGAGCCCCAAGGGGGGGTTTCTAAAGTTGATCCTGTGAGGAGTCCGGACAAAATTAGTTCCTGAGGATTATTTGTGTAGCGAAAGTCGAGGGGCTGGTGCCCATAGAGGCATTTGAGTTATGCTGTGACAACAATTTAACTCAATGTCACTGCGATCTACTGCAGACCATAGCGAAAGTCATGTGTGCCGCTGAGAGCCAACTGTCTACGTTTGATTTTATATCGGTAGACTGTGACACTATGGTAACATAGCGAAAGTCGTTTGTGCCGCTGAGAGCCAACAGTCTGCGTTTGATTTTATATCGGTAGACTGCGACCTATGTGGGAGAAGTTTCATTTTGACAGCGAAATCGTGTGTGCCGCTGAGAGCCAACAGTTACATGGACTTTTGCTGCGATGGCAACGTAACCCTGGAATGTAACTGCGATCTGTTGTGGGTTCCATGCTGTCATCAGTTACATGGACTTTTGCTGCAATGGCAACGTAACCCGTGATGTAACTGTGACCATGGATGGGGGTGATGATTTCCAGAGCATTCTCACCAAAAATATTTCCTCGATTTCAAAAATGTTTTCCATATTTTCAATAAAATATTTTCCAAGTATTTTCACTCGGTGTTGAAAACGGGTATACCAAGTACTTATAGATTTTCAGTCTTACGCCTGATCAACGTATGACCGAATTTCTGTGAGAACGAGGATGGATTTGTTGAAACATCGAGTTATAAAAGTATTTTTATAAAAACTATTTTTGTAATACTATATAAATTTTAAAGTGTTTTAAAAAATAATCAAAAGATAATTTATCTGATTTTAAGTATAGAAGAAATTTTAGCTTCGTTCCTTTTCGAGGACGAAAAAATTTAAAGGGGGGAAGAATGTGATAACCCGTATTTTGAACATCTGATAATTGAAAGATTAACTGGGTTATACAATTGAACAGAAAAAAAAAATTATGAAAATAAAGGATATCTGAATATGTAAATGAATTTGAAAATATTATAAAAGTTGGATTATAAATATCTGGATAAATATTTAATTGATAATCTCCTAATATAATTATTTAAGTTTGACAATATTAATTTAATAAACTTCTTTTATTAAATTCAAATTCAAAACATAGATACCTTAAAATATTTGGATTTAAAAATATGTATGTATGATTTTATTAGAATGTAATTTGTTTTATATTATTTTCTTTAAAGGATTGTATTTATATAAATTAAGTAATGTATTTATTAAATAGTAAATTAAATAAAAGCTTTATAAAAACATTCAAAAATAAATAAAACATGCATAAGTACACATGTAAGTTAAATAGATAGAATTTAACAAATGTAAGTTGATTTATAAGTATAAATGACAAATGTTAGATGAATAAACAAGTGTCACTATTTTAATTTTATTTTAAATAATCATAAATTTTGCCTATATATTCACCCATTTCTTCTCTCCATTTCTCTTTTCCTATTTTCTTTTCAAAACAAGAAACAAATATGTAAATAACACTCCTCAAACCCTTTTCAAAACCAGAATCAAGATCGGAAATTAACATCTTCCTCAAACCTGAATAAAATCCAATAATCTATCAAAAACTGCAAATCATTTGTTTTAAAAGGGAACTAGCCTGCATTTCTTCAATCAGTGATAATTAGCCTGCAAGCAAACCTGAGTTTTAAACAAAAGCAATCTTCAAGCAACTTCAAAACTAAATCAAGGGAAGAATCAACCCAAGCATTTTAGGCCAAGGATCAACAGACTAGCAGTAAATAAAAAAATCAAAAGGGCAGTCCTGTTTTCAAAAGCTTGTGATGCAACTACAACTCAGCTTATCCTCTGTTTAATAATATCAGTGAGTAACTCTACCTCTTGAAAAAAAAATTCTACTTTAAAATTTAATGCATGCAAGATTTGATTATAGAAATGTCTCAAATATTACTTGCATGAGTGAAAGGATGTGATGCCTGGGTATACAACTGATATTTATGTGAGCAAACTTCTATCTTTAAAACTGAATCTGTTATATATAGGTTTGCATGTTAACAATCTTCTCTGTTTCAATATCCTGTGAGCAAACTACCTTATAAAAGCTTGAAATTTGATTGAATCTAGATTTCATATGATGTTGATAGGGCATGCCTGTGTATATGTGTATATATACATTGAAAGATGTGTGCATGTCTGTATGTTCCTCTGATTTCAGGTTTACAGGGTTTAAAACCTGTTCAAAAATCTATATCACCCAAAAGAATTAATTATAGGCTTTGATATCTAAACAAAAGTTGATGATAAGACTATAATAAGAATTGTAAAAATAGTTTTAAGAATTTATATTAAGTAAGTTATCAAAAAGTTAAGATTACAGAGGAAATGGTTCAAACTGGAAAAATTCGAGGATCGAATTTTCAAGTATTGATTATAGGAATAAATTCGTAGTTCAAATCATGAATTCTAATAATCATTTCAGAATTTTTAGGTTTAAATTGACCAAGAAATTTAAGGTTGAATGGAAAACACGTTTTTATCTAAATCTGATGATCGACGGCAATTCATGGGTTGAGGTTGATGTCGAGGGTAGCTTGATGGTTAGCGAACTCAGGAAAAATTGGTGGTCGAATTTTCTGATCAACGGTAAGGCGTGGCGTCGATGATTTAGGGTTTAGCAGTTGTTTTGGTTAAGGATGTCAGAGAGTCGAATTTCATCGTCTCTGATGAATCGAGTTGCACTGGACTGGAGGGAAAAATGGCGTGGGTTATCGGTGGAGCCCTGGTAATGATTACGGGGTCGCTGACGAACGGTGGTGGCGGTACTTGATGGTTTTTGGCGATCGAAGTTTGGGATCGGGTGTGCTCGATGTCTCGATTTCGAATTCAGGTGAAATCGAAAACTCTGGGTGGTCGGAGGGACTGGGGGAGTCGACGGTGATGTGATGAAGCTATTGTAGTTGGACGGAGCGACGATGATCGTTGGTGCATGTGCACGCGTGCACATATTGTTGTCTGGGTTGTTTGTGGAATTGGGGAAGACGAGTTTTTCATCAGGTCGAACTCGGGGAAATAATGGTTTTGCTCGAAGCAAAAGAAGTATGTGGGTTAACTCGAAGTAGGACTCGAGGAAATCTAGTAATGGCCCGGGTTTTGTTCGTTGTCTCGGGCTAGTGGAGTTAAACTTCCAGATTTTTAAATTTTTACAGTTTTCAAAATTTAAAGTAAATGGTTGACTAGTTTATAAACAAAAAGAGATGGCAAAGATTTAAAAATAAGTTTTAAAACAAAGATATTGATCAACTTTAAAACAAATTTCCAAATTTTAGAGATTATAAATGCAAATTGTTTTGAAATTAAATTATCTTGATTTGAATAATTAAATATTAGGTGGTTATTTAATTTAATGGTTTTCAAAATAAATTATTCCAAATTTATTAAGTTAAAAGTGTTTTAATCTATATAACTTTTGTTTTAAAGTTTATAAACTTAATTTTTTAATTAAGTGAATAATTGAGAAAATGAAGTATTTTATAATCCTTAATCTAACTTAAAGATATTAAGTTAATTAATGTATTGATGATGATTTATTTCCAAAGGTTATTAAATAAGGATTAAATAATAAAGATAAATGGTTTATCTTTTAATTGATTAAATCTTAAGAGATTAAAGATTGATTAAGGTTAATTAACTTCATAATTAAGGTTTAGTAATTAATGAAATAATTAAGGAGTAATTAATTAATTAATTTAATTAATGATTAAGGATTAATAAATTAATAATTAAGGGTTAAAAGTTAATTAATTAGAGGTTAATTAATTTGTAATTAAGTCTTAGTTAATTAAATAATTAGAGATTAATCAATTGATAATTAAGGATTGATTAACTTGTAATTAAGAATAAATTAAGATGACATTTGAATTCGAAGAGACCGGGATCAGATATCAGCGATATCCGGAACCACTTCGATTAGTAATCTATAATTCTTTATAGATTTGATATGTGAAATCAAATAGGTTGGAATGGAATAAATGATATAAACTTGGTCATTTAATCTGAGTAATAATGCTTAGATATGATTGTAAGATATGTATTTGACTACGACAAGTTAAGAACTCGTAATAAGGTACGAGTTACCCCAGGTTTTAAATAAGTTGTATGCATTAGTATTCCATGTTAGATGGGTTTACTCACGCTGGTTTCCAGCCTGACTCGGGTGTTACTTTGATGTAATGCTCGGGTCAGACCGAGTATTACAGATTTCAGGTAAGGACGTTCTGGAGCTCAAAAGGCGAGCTGGATGGCAGGAACGTATGGAGTATATTCCGCTGTGATATTATAGTTGTCTGAGACATGTTAATTTTAACTGTCTAGTATATTTGTGAATGTTGTAACTCTGATGTGTTAAAATGTAATTAACAAATACAATTTTCTTTGTATAACTGATATTATTATTTGTTATTATATTTAATCCGCTGCGAATGTGAGATGTTGTGTTCTCTGTTCTTATTTCTTCTTTCTGTTTCTTTCTTCTATCTCTTTCTTTTTCTTCTAACTATCTGGAATTTTCGGGTTCGAAAATTCCGGGTTGTTACACTACAATTTTTGGATATAATTGCATAAATGTCTACAATTGTTCACTGAACAATTGCATAAGTGTATGCCGTTATTCAGTAACTTAATTCTAGGGACCTAATTTACATACTTTTTTACTGGGGTTTTTGTGTATTTTGAAACTGATTAGGGACATGTGCCAACCTGTCCCATATAAATATATACGCTCATATACTTGTTTGAGTTAAATGTAGATATTTGATAGCTCTTGACTCGCTTTTGCTTCTTTTTATGCTCGTATTTCTTTGGAAATGTTAGCAAACTCGCTAATGTTGCTAAAATGTATGTTTTATTGCTTAACAAATGTGTATGCTATGTGACATATACACTTTATAAGATATATATATATATAAGTAAATAGTTGGATATATTACCCGTGTGGGTGTTTATGATTGATATATTCTAATTCTGATCATGTTTTGATTATGTGTATCTATTTTTTATGTTTGGGATATTTCTTGATGCTAACCACGCAAAGGAAACTCTGGCAAATTTTCTCAAATTTTAGACACACTAAGAATATGTTTGATAAGAAATCTTTAGGAATATGTTTTTTCTAATGTAGATATTTCATTTCTCAATTTTATTCATATCCATAATTATATTCATTTCTAATGTAGATATTCATTTCATTTGCAGGTGAGAGAAAGAAAGATTTGGTGTATTTCTTTTTTTTATGCAAACAACTAGCTACTTGTTTTTGGTGTAACATTAACTACTACTTTGTGGTCTGTGCTTACATGTATAATAGAATATTATACGACTAATATTGTGGGATATTATATATGTGAATATTTGGTTATGTTTAATACAATGTGTATATCTTTATGCCTAATATTTTATATGATTTTTCATTATTTAAATGGATTTATGTTTTAGAAATATTCTTAATCCAAGATTTTGAAATGTGTTGACTATTATGATTTAAGGGATGAGACAGATTTTAAAAGTGCAAAAAAATAAACCATAACACTTAGAAAACGCTATATTAAGCTTACAATAAAAGCGTTAATGAAGAAAAAAAATTATTGTGCTTTTTTCTGTTATTAATAGTTCAGTATCTACTATAACATGTCGATATACATCGTTTATTAAACTGCAATAAAATACTTATAAAGCTGATAAAAAGCGCTGGAAAAGATGATTTTTCATAGCGGTTTTTAATGCTATAAATAAGCCATTGTTCTTAATGACATGTCGATATACAACATTTACTGAACCGCTATAAGTTATCATTTATAGCGGTTTTTGTACTGATGGCTCTTTTTGTTGTAGCAAGCATCTCCAAATTTCCAACGCAAACACCCTCGCTACCAACTCCAAGTCATGGGTCGGATGTCTAACTTCATGCGATCTCAACTGCTTTGATGTATATGCTATCACTTGCCCCTTTGCATCAGCACTTCCCCAAAACCTGTTCCACATGCATTAGTATACACTAATAGACCATGGTTCCTTTTAGGCACAATCAACACATGATCTTTCATCAACAACTTCTTAAACTCCTCCAACGACCCTTCACATTTATCCATCCACTCGAAATTCTCGTTCTTCCCAGTTAGCTTAGTCAAAGGTGATGCTGTATGCGAGAAATCATTAATGAATCTACGGTAATAGCCAGCTAATCCTAAAACTTCATATCTCTGTAACCATTTTTAGTCTCTTCCAACCATTAATAGTCTCTATTTTTGTTGTATCTACTGTTAATCCATTCTTTGAAACAACATATCCGAGAATTTAAGTTCTTGTTTCCAAAAATGACATTTTGAAAACTTCTCTTTTAACTTGTGTTGTCACAGCGTCTCCAACGCCAATCTAAGATGGTCTTCATGGTCTCTTTCATCATTAGAGTTAAAATATCATCAATGAAGACCAACGCAAACCTATCCCTACTCATGAAATATTCAGTTCATAAGATAAACGAAGAACGCATGAGCATCGATTAATCCAAACGTAATAAATAACCACTCATATGAACCGCACATTGTTCGAAAAACCGTCGATTGGTATTAGAGCTAGGTTTTCATAGTTTTCATAATCTGAAACTTGAAAAGTTAAAAATGGCATTTGTAGAAAATTTTGTTAACACTAGTTTGAATTTATGCATTTCATCAAAGTATCATAAGTCTGCATATAGTTTTTATGAAAAATCAAGTTATCTACCAAATTGGTTTATTATGCAGGAACAGACATGTTACATGGTTTTTGAAGAATCAACAACCAATGGACAAACTGTGAAAATTGAGAAAGATAAATGGATACTTGATAGTGGCTGTTCAAGGCATATGACTGGAAATCCCGAGATACTCAATGACATTATATATCAAGATGGTGGATTGGTCAACTTTGGAGACAACTTAAAAGGATATGTGATTGGTATCGGCAATGTCGGTAATTCTACAACTCCTCTTATTTTTGATATTTTGCTAGTTAGGAATTTAAAACGTAATCTGCGTAGTATAAGTCAACTATGTGATAAAGGATTTAAAATTAAATTTGGAAAAGATAAGTGTCACATCGAAGATAATAAGTCAAATATTATCTTTGAAGGAATTAGGAAGAAAAACATTTACATCCTTAGTATGAAAGTTTCAAATGATAACTTATGTCTTTTGGCTAATACAAGTGACCCTTGGATTTGGCATAAAAGATTTGGTCATTTAAATTTCAAACTGTTATCTAGGTTATCAAAACTTGACTTAGTTAAAGGTCTTCCCAAGTTAAACTTTAAAGTAGATAGTATATGTGATGCTTGCCAATTAGGAAAACTTAAGAAAAGTTCATTTAAATTAAAAGATATGATTTCTACTTCTAAACCACTAGAATTACTTCATTTAGATTTATTTGGTCCATCTCAAGTTCAATCAATTAATCACAATAAATATGTTTTTGTAATTGTAGATGATTATTCTAGATGTACTTGGATAATTTTTCTTAAACTTAAAAGTGATGCTTTTGAATTATTTAAGAATTTTGCTAAAAGAATTCAAAATAAATTTTCTTTAAAAATAAACACTATTTGTAGTGATCACGGTGGAGAATTTGAAAATGAAAATTTTGAGAATTTCTGTAATAAAAAAAGAATTACTCTTAATTTCTCTTTTCCAAGAACTCCACAACAAAACGGAGTGGTAGAACGTAAGAATAGAATGATTCAAGAGTGTGCTAGAACAATGCTTTCTGATAGTAACTTACCTAAAAACTTTTGGGCTGAAGCAGTCACTATAGCTTGTTATATATTAAATAGGATTTTAATTAGACCATTAACTAATAAAACACCATATGAATTACTTACAATAAGAAACCCATAGTAGCTTATTTTAAAGTTTTTGGTAGTAAGTGTTTTATTCTTAATACAAAAGATAATTTAGACAAATTTGAACCTAAATCCGACAAAGGTATCTTTATCGGATATTCTAATAGAAGTAAAGCATTTAGAGTTTATAATTTAAGAACTAACACTATTGAAGAAACAATGCATGTATCTTTTGATGAAAATTTTAAAGATACTGTACAAATAGAAGATGAAGAAGATTTTGTTACTTTAAATAATGAACCTAATGAAACTAATTGTGAAATCATTCAAGCTAATAAAAGAATTAGACTATTAAAAGATCATCCTGTAGAAAATATACTATGAAATATTGAATCTATAGTTAAAATAAGAAATCAACTAAATAGTATGAGTAATGTAGCTTTTATATCAACTATTGAACATAAAAATCCAAAGGAAGCATCATCTGATGATTAATGGATTCTTGCTATGCAAGAAGAATTGAAACAGTTCACCGGAAATGATGTTTGGGAACTTGTTCCTAGACCTGAGGATAAAAGTATAATTGGAAAAAAATGGGTTTATAAAAATAAAATGAATGAACTTGGTGAGGTCGTGAGAAATAAAGCTCGATTAGTCGCACAAGGTTATTGTCAAGAAGAAGTAATTGATTATGACGAAACTTTTGCACCCGTAGCAAGACTAGAAGCTATAAGGATTCTACTTGCTTTCGCAAACTTCAATAATTTCAAGTTATATCAAATGGATGTTAAAAGTGCTTTTCTAAATGGTTTTGTATAAGAAGATGTTTATTTTGAACAACCTCTACTTTTTGAAGATAATAAATTTCCAAATCATGTATATAAATTAAAGAAAGCTTTATATGGTTTGAAACAATCTCCTAGAGCCTGGTATGAAAGACTAAGATCTTATTTACTACAATCTGGTTTTGAAATTGGTAAAATATATACAACTCTTTTTATTAAAATAAACAAAAATGATATTCAATTAGTACAAATATATGTAGATGATATAATATTTGGATCAACTAATAACATAATGAATAAAGAATTTTCAGATATATGACTAAAGAATTTGAAATGAGTCATATGGAAGAACTAAGTTTCTTCTTAGGACTTCAAATCAAACAATTAGATAAAGGAATTTTCATTAGTTAAGAAAAATATGCTAAGGATTTAATTAATAAATTTGGATTGACCACTTCTAGTCGGAAACCAACTCCAATGACAACTAACGTAGCTTTAAGTAAAGAAGATAAATCAAAAGATGTTGATCAAAAATTATATAGGGGAATGATTGGTTCGCTGCTTTATATAACAACAAGTCGTCCTGACATCATGCATAGTGTCTGTCTTTGTGCAAGATACCAATATCAACCTAAAGAAACTTACTTAAAAGCTGTTAAAATAATTTTAAGATATGTAAAACATACTTTAGATTATGGTTTATTTTACCCTAAAAATGATGTATTTGATTTAATTTCATATTGTGATGCTGATTATGCTGGTTGTAAATCAGACCGAAAAAGTACAAGTGGAACTTGTCACTTTCTAGAACATTCTCTGTTTTTCTGGTTTAGTAAAAGACAAAACATTGTATCCTTGTAAACAACTGAAGTAGAATATATATCTGCTGCTTTGGCTTGTTCTCAAGTTATATATATGCAACAAACTTTAAAAGATTTTGGATTAACTATTACTAAATCACCAATTTATTGTGATAATACTAGCGCAATAAACCTATCTAAAAATCCAACTCATCATGCTAGAACAAAACATATTGATATTAAACATCATTTTCTTAGAGATAATATAAGTAAAGAAGTCATAATTCTTGAATATATTAATACTGAAAAACAAATTGCTGATATATTAACCAAACCATTAAATGAACAAAAACTTTACTAAATTTAGAAGAGAATTAGGTATATGTTCATTAACTGAAATATAAATTATAAATAATACAAGTATAGTTAATAATTAATATAAATAAAAATTTCTCAAAAATTGAACTAAGCATGTCGACATGACCCATCCCCCTATGTCGACATACAGGCCGAGATTTTCAAATTTAAATTTCCCTCTAAAATTAGTTATATGGTATATATTTATATATTTCGACTTTTACTCCTTTTCTTTGTTCTATTCACTGTAATAAACTTCTAAAACAGTAAATTAATGGCTTCCTCTAATAATAACGAACCTTCTTCACCCACTTCTCCTCATTCTAGTCTTTTTCAACGTTCCACACACGTACGAGTCATCAAATTACAAGGGAAGATGAAAGATTTGCTTCAAGTGATGGTGGAAATTCAAGTAAGTCAACTGCGAATGGCTAGAGAACAAGATAGGCAAGGAAAAATTCTTAGGAATTTACAAAAATTCCTTATGGATAACCATGCCAATCCCATTGTCATCGAAGAATCATCACAAACCAAGGATTCTGAAGAAGAAGAGCCTCTAGAAGAACCGCAAGAGGATCAAGAAGAAGAACATCCTCTGTCGAATCTGGATATTCATATGGACAAAGACGATGGCATGATTTACGTTGGAGAGGTCCTTTTTGACGCTAATGGGAACTTGGTCGAACAACGTGGAAACTTTCGTCTCCACTATCCAAATTGTTCGGTCCATAAACCACCAATAGTTAAGGGTACTCATTAAGCCTTTTTCATTTTTCTCTTTCTTGATTATATATTGGTTTGTTAATTTGTATATAAATGTTATCTTAATAAAACTAATGTTCTTCTAAAAACAATCTTTGGTGTATAAAATCTTAAATTCCATTTAACTTAGGATGTTATATTTCACTCATACATAGTTATTATTCTTATGTTATATGTTTGTTTATCTCATTTTTTGTTGTTCAAGGTTTATAGGTTATTTTTTTGTTGATGACAAAGGGGGAGAAGTTATATAAAATAGTAGGCTTGGAGTAAGGGGGAGTTGTTGGTGTAAGGGGGAGTTATGGTATGATCGAAGTATATTTTATAAGGTTGTCATCATCAAAAAGGGGGAGATTGTTAGGAACTGGAGATAGTGGTTTTGATAACAACAACCTTTGTAACTTATTTTATTATAACTTATATACTAACACTATTGTCTAGATATATATGAATGTTATTATGCAGGATATATATAAGGCAGGGACTGATTATTGAAGACTGTACACTATAAAGATCAAGAATGAAGAAATCAAGTTTGAAGACTCATGAGTATCAAGATATGTGTCTAGTTTATTGTTAAAACTTCATAATAGCACAGAAATCTTCATTCCAAATTTCATTTGGGATGGAATCCATTTCTACCTTCTTAGTGGCTTACAAACCCACGACAAGTAGCTTACAAACCTATGACAAGTGGCTTACAAACCCACGAACATCCTGGTTTTGTACAAGTTCTCGAGTCCTGATGTGATGAGATATTCTGCAGGAAGAAGCTTGCAAAACTACTTCAAAATGGTAAATGATTTTTCAAAATGATTTTCAAAACTTCTTTTCAAAATGTTTTACCCTTAAAAATTATCTTTTCAAATGATTTTCAAAAAGATGTTTTAGCCTTAAAATATTCTTTATTTTTGTTTTTAATAAACTCTTGTTTTAAACTTCGTTTGTTTTTAAAACTATCTTCTGATCTTTGATAATATATCTATATATACACTTGAGATTTAAAATCAAATTTATATATACATTCTAAAAATATTTTTTCTACTTTTCTTTATTTTAAAACATAGGAAAATTAGTTTATTTTACTCCAGAATCATTTCATCTTGTTTTCCTTTCAATACCATTTTCAAAACAAATTTTACACTATTTTTAACAAAGGGAATGTCGACATCATAAGATACCCCATGTCGACATGGTGGCTGTTGAGTTCAAAAGTTTCAATTTTCAAAAGAAGTGTCTATTCGTTTAAATCTCTTCAGGAATGGTTATGACCGTTACTGGTCTATAAATAGCCTTCACAAACGAATTTTTTAACTAACTATTTTCTTATTTTGTTCACTCCTTCTTCTCCACAAATCCATATTCTAAAATTTTCATATTTTTAAGATCGTGCCGAAATTCTGCCGAATTCTCAAGTGAATCAAATTAGAATCTCATTCTTGTTTGATTCGCTGCCCTCTCTCGAAGATCAAAGTGCTATTCATAGTTATAGGATCAATTTGTAACCAAAAGTTTATCGAGTCTCTCTATAAGGTGTGGTTGTTCTTGGAAATCAATTGAGTAATCTTGTGGCCCGTAAATCAAGAGAGTTTGCCCCGGACTCGTGAGACAGGAGGGTACCTCAAGGCCTTTAGAAATTGAGGATTGTAATATCAACTTTGGTATATAAAAAATATGTATGAGGTGTCCTGCCTTGGTACAGGACTGGACGTAGGGTAACTCCGAACCAGTATAAAATCTGGTGTGTTCTTTCCTTTTACTACTTTTTATTTACTTTCTGCATCTATGTTTGATTCTGTGATTGTTCTGTGATTAAGTTCTGCATTTGTTTGTGTCATAATTTTAATTTAGTCTATATAAGTCTTAGAATCCATTAAACACTATTCACCCCCCCTCTAGTGTTAAATTAGTCTTTAGATCCTTAATCTGCACTCCCTTTCAATAACAAAGTACCGAGAAAGGTTAATTGAGGGGCTTTGGAAAAGAAAAGAGACCCAACAAAGTACATTACCCTTATAAAGGACATGTACGATGATGTTGTGACTAGTGTCAGAGTATGCGAGACTTTTCTATTTACATAGGATTACACCAAGGGTCAGACTTGAGCCCCTACATTTTTGTCCTAATGATGGATGAGATTACGAAGGGTATACAATTAGAGCTGTGGTGGCAGACTTTAGAATCGAGGGGTTTTAGGCTTAGCAGAATTAAAACAGAGTATATGAAGTGCAAGTTCAGCGGTGTCAGATCAGAGGATGGAGATGTCACTCTGGTTGGATATGTAATGCCAAGAAGGAATCCTTTTGATATTTAGGATCAATGTTGCAGTATGATCACGTACCCGAAACCTATATGGGTCAGTGTAGACCCGGTGCAGATCAGTTAACGAACATTGACCTTTGCTGATGATGTTATGCTAATTGACGAAAGTAAGATTGAGGTTGATAGACAATTGTAGCTGTGGAGGCAGACTTTAGAATCAAGGGGTTTAAGGCTTATAGAACTAAAACAGAGTATATGAAGTGCAAGTTTAGCGGTGTTAGATCAAAGGATGGAGATGTCACTCTAGCCAGACAAGTAATGCCCAAGAAGGAATCCTTTTGATATTTAGGATCAATGTTGCAGTATGATGATGAGATTGAAGAAGATGTTAGCTTTAGAATTCGAGTGGGATGAGTGAAATGGCGACAAGCGTCTGGCATTCTCTGTGACAGGAAAATCCCATAGAAGCTTAAAGGAAAGTTCTACATGACGACGATCAAGCTTGCGATGTTGTATGGTGCGGAATGTTGGCCTACTAAAAGCCAACACATCCAGAAGATAAGTGTAACAGAGATGCATATGCTACGATGGAGCCACGGTCATATAAAGAGAGACCGAATTAGAAATGCCGATATACGTGACAAACTTGGAGTAGCATCAATTGAGAAGAAGCTACTCCAACACCGCTTAAGATGGTTTGGACATCTCCAACGGAGGCCTTCCGAGACACCTATGCGTGTTGGAATTATGGACTGCGTCGAATGCTCAAAGAGAGATAGAGGTCGACCAAGATTAACATGGGAGGAAGTTGTAAAAAGAGACTTGAAGGATTAAAATATATCCGAAGGGCTGGTGTCATACAGGAGCGTGTGGAAGTTAGCGATCCACGTACCAGAACCATGAGCTAGAAGTTTTTTGCTTAGGGTTAGTTTAGGGGTAGTGTTATAGTTTTAGATTATAGGACTAGTGAATAGAAGCCTAAGACGTAGTTTTGGTCTTCGATCAATATTACTACAAGTAACATTATTACTACTACTGTTTTTATCATCATGGTTTTTTTTTATTTTTTAATCTTTATTTTTATTTTACTTTGTTATTATTATTATTTGTTTACTTATTTGACTTTATTTCATTATTATTATCATGGTTATTGTTGTTGTTGTTATGACTTTTAAATTGGCCTTGTCATTTAGTTTTGGGTTCTATCTCCAGCCGACCCTAACTTGTTTCAGAATAATGACTTAGTTGTTGTTGTAGATAATGTATAATAATTCATCAATGTTTTTTCTCTATCTCAAAGTATTTGGAAGAACAATAGTAAAATCATAAAACATATCGAAGTGAATATTGTACCATAATAAAGCATTACATTTTGCTTCATTTACTTATCTATTCCTCTTCTCTCCTTTCACATAAATAAAAATGAGCAAATGTACGTCATTTTGCATTTGGAAAAGTTAAGAAATTCAGCTATGAAAATATTTGAGTTGATATTAAAGAAGAAAACATACTTTTAATATTATCTATAAGTAAGGAAATTAATAACCAAATTCTTCCACTTATTTGTACGTTGCACTGTTATTCTCAAGGATCAACTCAAAATCAATTAAACAATATGAAAACTACCTATTATAAGAAGTAAATACATATAACCATTTAGTACCGACGTAGCAACCTAAACTAATTAATACTCAAATATAGTTGGCATGTTAAATCACATAAGAAATAATATTTTATAGGATCTTGATTAGTATATAATAATGGTAAAAAGAAACATGAAAAATAACTATAGGTATAACATGGTTTATCGAAATTGCATAACCTTTTCTGGAATTTTATGGATCAGCAGAGAGTATACTTGCATAATTTGTTGTTTCTTCAAAGAAATATGAAAAAGTAGTGTATTTGATAAGCTACACACATAGTGGCTATGGAAAAGTACCAAAATTATAAGCCAATTTTCTTATAAACCAACAAGTACAACCAAATCGGTAAAACATCGAATCGCACCTCTTGCATTTCAAATAGGTGAAGATGGAGAATTCTGGTTGTATAGCTAACAACCATAAAAGGTATAACGCTTTAAATTTAATAGTCATATCATGAATACTTAAAAGCTGTAACCATCAAAATAAGTAATTCATGAAAAAATGGAAGATCTTTGTAAGGATGTTGTTATCAGCAAAGAATATAAATCAAATGTGTTTTCCCAAAACCAAAATTATCATGGTACTCAAGGTACTCAAATATATAATAAGCATCTAGCTTTCGTTTCTATGTGTATGAATATAAATATAAATATATGTATGTATATGTATGTATGTTTGCGTGCAATTATATGGTATGTATGTATGTATGTTTGCCAGGGACGTAACCAGGAATTTATTTTGCGGTGGGCGAATAATAGAAGAAAATTAAATAATAATAAAACTAAACTGTTTTAATATAATTAATTCCATCGCATTCATGATAATAAAAATAATTAAGTTCGATTGATTCCATTAACATTGAGAATTTTCACAAAAATCCTTAAACAAAAAAAACTTAAATTACCAAATATCCTACTTAAGTCATGCTCTACGAACTTCACGAAAATCAAATTCATTTACAATCGTCTCAACATCAATGTTTTTAGCAATTTCACTTTCAATGTATATTATTATGTGATTTCCAAGCAGATTGTCACCCATCTTATTGCACAATGGTGTTTTGATTAACTTCATAGCTGAAAATGCTCTTTCGGCAGTTGTAGTCGATACTGGAAGAGTTAAAACAAGGCAAATCAATATATGAACTAGGGGATATCTTTCAGCCTTTTTTGTTTTAACTAACTCCATATTTAACTCCGAGAGTGTGGCAATATTACTAGGTTTTCCTGGAGACTGGAGAAGGAGGACTGGAGGCTAAAACTGGAGCCAGAGTCGCTGGCTGCTGCTGGATAAGGCCAGAAGGAGGAGCGGCTGCGAGCGATTGTCGAATCTGGAGGAGCCTGAGTGATGGGAGAAGAACAGGACACGTCCTTTTTTTCCTTTTTTTTACATTGTTTTTTTTTTGGGGTGGGCAGTCGCCCGTCCCAAATACTAAATAGATCCATCCCTGATGTTTGCCTGCAATTATATATGGGTACATGATACATAGATATATTTATTTTTAGCCTAACGCGTACCTTTTTCACATAAAAAGAAGATAAGATTGATGGAAACTTGACTTTATTATGCAATGTAACCAACTTTTCATGAATGTAGCACAATTCCAGATGCTAAACATATTGCGCATGAAATTGGAACCCTCATAATATAAAAAATTGAAGAGCTTTAACTACTACAAAAAATTGTACTCCTTAATGTTGCTTTTACTTATAAATTATTATACATAAAATATTTATTTACAGTGGCAACCATGAACACAAAAAAAATAAATATGGAATATAGATCGGGTATGCATATATGGTTCAATCAAATAGGAAATATCAGTCGTCAATATTTAATGCTCTTTGATTTTCAAGGATAAGTCGGAATTAATGAAATAGTTAGGAGACTAGCTAATATAAGAATCAAAGAAGCCAAAATATTTGGTTGTAGCTGCAAAATGGTCTAAAGTCGGTTGATTAGATTGTTTTAATTCTTTTTATTCAAAAGAATGATGACATTGTAAGTTTGTACTAACCATGAGAATAACAGATATAACCGTTAGCAACCGCTTGCTAATAAAATTATACTGAAAAAAAATCATTTAAAATAAACTACGTTTAGCCACTCTTGTGCATATTTATTGTATATTTCTCACTTTTCTCAATAATTTAGAAACTAAATCGTCTGTTTAATAAAGATCTTCCACGTGGATTTTATATTAACAAAGCAGTTGAAAATTAGAATGATTTAATTTAAAATTAAACAAGTATTAAGAAAAGCATATATTGTAGGAATTAGATATATGCAATCATTTAGTAACTGATCGGCTAGGTGGAGAAATCAATGCTCATATATAGTTGGCATGTTAAATCATAAGAACTGCAGCTAGTAAAAATGGTTATTCATTATAAAAAAATCAAAGAACTTTCATTTGACAAACAACTTGCACTGTTTAATTGTATTTTTTTTACCTAATCCTAATATGAAGCCTCATTCAAACATTGAAAAAACCATATATTCTACCATCCATGTTATACACATTACATATGAAGGAACATCTAGACATACAAAATATTTGGAAGCAGAGGGGGATGGTGAATTATAGCAACAAAATATTAATGGAGAGTCGGAAACGATTAAAGGACAAATTGGTAAATCCTTAATCTTATCATATTGAGAACCTTAGATAGAAGAATTATTAAAAAAAATAGTTGATGTATGGATCTTTCTTATAAATTAGAAATATGAGCAAATTCATCAACAAAGAGGAGTTGTTTTACATGGTTGGAAATAATTGTTACTTGGTTTGAAAGTTCAAACAACAGTTTGTTAAATCACCATCCAATAAATAGCACAACCGATGTTGATTGGTGTCGAAGTTGGCAATCAATAATAAATTAACCGATAAAACTTTAATGAAGAAGAAAGAGCTGTGGGAAGAGACGGAGTGCAAACTGATGAAAAATCAAATGAGGGTGAGCTTATAATTCCAGTGGAGAAAAATGTGAAAGGTCAGGGACATAACCAGGAATTTATTTTGCGGTGGGCGGATAATAGAAGAAAATTAAATAATAATAAAACTAAACTGTTTTAATATAATTAATTTCATCGCATTCATGATAATAAAAATAATTAAGTTCGATTGATTCCATTAACATAGAGAATTTTCACAAAAATCTTAAACAAAAAAAACTTAAATTACCAAATATCATACTTAAGTCATGCTATACGAACTTCATGAAAATCAAATTCATCTACAATCATCTCAACATCAATGTTTTTAGCAATTTCACTTTCAATGTATATTATTATGTGATTTCCAAGCAGATTGTCACCCATCTTATTGCGCAATGGTGTTTTGATTAACTTCATAGCTGAAAATGCTCTTTCGGTAGTTGTAGTCGATCTTGGAAGAGTTAAAACAAGGCAAATCAATATATGAACTAGGTGATATCTTTCAGCCTTTTTAGTTTTAACTAACTCCATATTTAACTCCGAGAGTATGGCAATATTACTATGTTTTCCTGGAGACTGGAGAAGGAGGACTGGAGGCTAAAACTGGAGCCAGAGTCGCTGGCTGCCGCTGGATAAGGCCAGAAGGGGGAGCGGCTGCGAGCGATCGTCGAATCTGGAGGAGCCTGAGTGATGGGAGAAGAACAGGACGCGTCCTTTTTTTCCTTTTTTTTTATGTTGTTTTTTTTTGGGGTGGGCAGTCGCCCGCCCCAAATACTAAATAGATCCGTCCCTGTGAAAGGTAATAGGTTGCAAATATTTAAGATAATGTTAGAATATAAAATATGCAATAAAAATAAGTAAGCTCTGTTTTAAGACTGTAAATATTGTAAACTACCATAACGATTATTGTTATAAAGGTTTTCAGTCGATAAACAGTCTCTTTTTCCCAAATCTTATATTAAATCTCTCAAACAAATGCAAGGTAATATATTCAACAAACAGTACCACAGTTATAGAAGTTACGGGTCAAAATTAGGAAATTATAATTTAGGAACAATTTTTAATATGTGAACTACCATAATTAGGACAGTTATAAAATTTTGATTCAGTAAACATTCTTCATTCTTTAGAAAAGAAAGAATACTTTTTATGAACAAGCCAAACTAAAAATCAATAGCAAAATCAGCACAACTAATAAGATCAACCATGACCATATTTGGGAAATTAAGCAATTCAACACTCTTTACTTTTACAAAATTAAACCTTGTAGTTAAATGTCCAGTCAAGAATGAAAATTCCCTAATTTCACAAAACTAAATCAAGTAAAAGCAATTTGTAAGTAATAGTATACTTTAAATAGCATTTACATGACGTGAAATCAAACGTTAGGGGTTTTATTAGAAACCTTCGATTCACATTCTTAGTTAGATGGTGATGTTTGATTCTTCATGAGAGCCAAATTTATTTTTGAAAATTCCTGAGAAATGATGAAAAAGTGGTGACGTTGGTTAACAATCATGCCACAAAATAGTTGCTACCCTGTCGATTTCGGTTAACACGGGGAATCCTGGCTTGGCAGAGCGATTGCGAGCGACATAACTTAAACAGGGTGGAGCACAAGCGACAGATGTTGACGGGCGGAGCGATTGCTCGACAGAAGTTGAACGGAGTGGAAATATTGCGACTGACAGAAATTGAACGGGGCGGAGCGATGTTGAATGGGGTGGAGCGATTGAGAATTGTATTGAATGGAATTAGGGTGGGTTGTATGGAACGAGTGTAGTTTGAAGAGTAATGCAGTGAAAAGGGGCATAGTGTATTTGAGATACAAGGGAGGTAAGGGTGTCTGAACCGTTGCAAAATTGCTACGGCCTTACACTAGTGCCATTTATTAAAAGATTTTACCATGGTTCAAGACCATGTCAAATTTTCCACATTGGGATGTGACAAAATGGACAATATGGTGTACTGTACATAATTCACTACAACACTTTAATGCAAACCATTTCCGTGCAGCGTTAAATGCAATAAGAAAATAAGAGTGGTATTGTATCCGACATATGGAGATGTCAACACAACACATAACCAGTTATACTTTCTGGTTCACAAAGCGAAAAAATTTAAACAGTTTTATTCTCTAGATAAACCTCCTACTTTGTCTTTGAAATTTTTATTCGGCCTTCCAAAGATGTTTATCCAATCAATAATCTCTGCATACTTGAATGAGTACTCGATAGTTTATGAGAAATAATAAAAACATGGATCAGACATAAACTCTGGTATGAGTAAAATCTTTACCCTGGTCATCAATAGTGAGACCACACCGCTAACATGGAACGAGTTTTTCTTTCACTTTGTCATCCTCAAAAATACATCATATACAAAAGCAATATTACACAAAATTAATCATGTGCATATATTCAATCAATAAGTGTACCCTACACTTATCATCCAGTAGGGATGGCAATAGGGCGGGTATTCTGTGCCCAAGACCCACCTCGGGATTTTTAAACTCTGCACCAAATCCGCCCCGTAGACCCGGTATGGGTTTGGACTTTCACCCCGTACCCGAAACCCATATGGATCAGGGTAGACCCGCCCTGCTCCTTGACCCGGTAAGACTTTACATTTTCATTAAAAATTATGTATTAATGTACATATAATTATTTCAGTTGTATGAGGGATTGTCACTAAATTATACGATAAATATGGATATCAATGTGTTTACAATGATAGGTAAGGTAATAAAAATGAGGTGTATGATAATGGTTCAAGAAAAAGTGTATAAATTATTATATAATTATTAGTGATGCAACTTAATATTATAAAAATCAAATAATATCTTGAATGGAACATTAGAATATATATGTTATAACCACTTATGTATAAAAGAATTAACAAATCATTGTTATTGTAGTAATGCAATTTTATGAGATCTCAATAGTACGGGTCGGGTTGGGGCGGGTCAGCCAAACCCCGACCCTAGACTCAAAGCTCTTAAGAACGGGTCATGTGTCTACCTATCATGTCGACTCAATGGAACTAGTCTTGGCGGGTCAAAATAGGGGCGGATCTACCGGTTTAAACCCTAGAACCATTGCATTGCTGTTTGTACCAAAATTGGACACAACACTCTTCGGATGTGTTTGAAGAGATAAAATGAAGAAAGTAGATGCAAAATGAGGCAGATCTAACAAACACACTAATAAACTGATAAGAAAATGCATAGAAACACACGAAGTTAGAGTGGTTCGGCGTATTGCCTACGTCCACTATGAAATGACTTATGTTTATTGAATTTCACTCGCTCTTTATAGGAGATTGCAACAGTACAACTGAAGATTAATAATGATTTCGGCAGAGTATTGGCGTAGAAGCTTCCCAAAAAGTCCATTTTCTGTAGGTCCAAGGTCACTATTTATAGGCGTAGGCAGCAAATATCTCGCCCAGATCTCGGAGGACTTCTTCTCTCATGTGGGTGAGCCCATGGGATCGATTTCAGGTGGTTTCGACTCGATCTGGGAGCGATACGAATGGAATTCGTATCGATCAAGAATTGATCCTTTTTGGCTGAAATTTATCTGGTACAATCTTGACGTTTAGGCAAGCTCCTGTGAAAATTTGGTGGCGTTTGGACATATAGATTTTGAGTTATGATCGATGCAAGTTAAGGAAAACAACTACAGTTCGTATCCATCAATGTGAATAGTGAAGCGATGCGAACAGAAGCGATGCGAATTTGACAGCCTTCAACAAATTCAAACTTGCATCGATCATATCTTGAGCGTACGAACTCCGATTGACTTGAAATTTGGAACGTTGGCTTTCATAGCTTTGCTTGTCATGCCATATCAATTGTAGCTCGATTCGGACTCGGACAAAATTTGTCAGTATCCACAGCGAACCTGCGTATAACTGATCTTCGAGACAGACCGTCTTTGGTTTCCAACCATTTCCTTAGTGTCACGGCCTTGAAAAAAGGTGGGATAACATTTGCCCCCTAAAGTACATCTTGTGTGAACATGACATGCTTTGAAAAGCTGCCACCTTCATTCTGAAAAGTTCTATCCGAATCGCTGAGTAGTTGCTATCTTTTTGTCAAAAGATGTAACCTTTGATTGATCTTCAGTGATGTAGATGTCGAACTGTTGATTGTCAATGATCATGCGGTGTTTTGTTGTAATTGAGTGTTGAGCGCTAGCGATTTGTTGTTCATTGTTCTGATCGTCACCAGGTAAGAATTCAATTCCTGTTAACTTCGAAAATTGAATGCTAGTTTGGCATACATGCACATATGTTAACCTGACTCATGTTCATGTTTGCACATTTGTGGGTCATTATCAAGTTCTTTTGATCGAGCTTCCTATCCATCCTCTCTTAGGTTGATGTGAAATTCGAGTTGCAACAATGGTCGATGGTCGTTTTTGATCCATTTCTTTGTATCGATCCTCTCCTGGATCGATCTGGGATGCACTAAGTTAGACTTTGTATCGATGGTTATCGATACAAGATGAGCTTACATAAGGTGTGCTTCATGTTGATGGATACGTAATATTGGGTCTCGGATCGATGGATACAAAAGTAATGTTTTGTATCGATGGAGTCGAACGATCCAAACATAATTATGCGGTGATGCTTCGCGGAGGATATGCCATCTCTTATTCCTCTATTCAAGAAGAATTCCCCATAATAGATAGTCTTTGATAGGAGTCATCCATGACCCCTTTCCTGGATCCATCTCTAAGATCCAGTTGATCTTCATTTATCAATGCTTGGAATAATAAGTATTTCAATTGGGTTAAAGTCTATTTGTCGCGCATCCCCTTAATTGGCTAGCTTGGCCAGTGATTTGGCATTTTCGTTTTGTTCTCTGTGGATTTGTGTAGTGGTGTAATAGTCGAAGTCGGCTAGTAGCTTTTGGACCCGGTTGAGATAAGGAGCGATACATTGCCCCCTAGTCAGATAATCTTCCCTGACTTGGCGTACTACTAACCAGTAATCACATAAGACATGTAAAGTTTCCACTCCTAGTTTTCTTGCAAGTTTGAGCGTGGCGACCAAGGCTTCATACTTAGCTTCATTATTTGTTGCAGGGAAGTTGAGTTTCAGGGCGTAGCAGATCGATCGTTCCTCAGGAGTCATTAACGCAACTTCGACATTAGAAAGCCGATTATTGGAAGTTCCATCTATGTACGTTCTCCATCGGTTGGACGGTCCTCCACTGTTCTTCGGATAATCGTCTGATGTAGTGAATTCAGATATGAAGTATGCTAATGTTTTACCATAGAGAGCTCTCCGAGGGAGATAAGTGACATCAAATTGGCTTAGCTCGATACTCCATTTGAGTAACTTTTCAGACATCTAAGGTTGCTATTGGACCTATCGTAACGGCTGGTCGATATAGACGTTAAAGGGGTGAGCTTGTCAATAGTCAGCCTTCATCATATACTGGTCTTGGATTCGTTTCTCTTCACATAGCATTGCGATGCTTATGGCGTGTGTTGACATGGCCCAATTGATGTATAAATCTTCACGATCCAAAGGTTTGGGTAAAATGGGAGGTCTCTTTAAGCGATCTATCAGAGCTGGAATTGCAACAATGCAGTTGTTATTTCATTCAAAATTTCTCTTCCCTCTCTTGGTTAGGTTGAAGAAGAGAATTCACTTGTAGATGGTCCTAGAGTTGAATTAACTTAGGACAGTAATCTTCCGACTTGGGCTCCGTACCTGCTTCATTGTCCTCGGTACATGGGTGTCTCTAATTGTCGGAATTTTCTGGAAATTAGCCTTGATTCCACGAGAATTGATGATGAAAACAAAGAATCTTTCTGATGTAATGGTGAAAGAGCATTTCAAAGGATCGAGTTTCATCCTGCACTTTTTGGAGAGCACTGAATATCTCTGCCAAGTCATCGATGTGGTCGTTTGATAGTCGTGATCTCACGAGCATATTAACCACATTTACTTTCATCGATCGGCCGATCTAATTTTTGAAGGATCTGTTAATCGTCCTTTGGTAAGTAGCATAAGCGTTCTCAAGTTTGAATCTGAGGGTTGCAACATAGCACTATGAGGTTGAGTCCAAGCGAACACATCAAGATTCAGCCGGAGCAACGCAGTTTACTCTTTCTTCATCATTGCGCTGAGTTGTGATCTAATCTTTAATACTCGTGATGGGTTGTAGGCGCTTTATGTGCTTATTTGCAATGGTAAATGATCAGGATCGTAGGGACGTTGAATCAAAGGCTTAGTAGAGTTTAGCCTTGTATCGCGTTCTATAGCATAACTGGCTCCAGCTATGAGTTTGAATCTACTTGTGTTTCCGAGCAATGCGCTTTCCATTCAATGTACCTGTGATCCATTGCTCATCAGAAGGGTTAGAATGATGATCAGTTGCCCATAAGTCCGGGCGTCGATCTAATGATTCTATCTCTAACCATCCTCTCAGTCGTAACTTCAAGTTGTTATAAATACTAGGCACGAGTTATAGGACTGAGTAGTCGTATCCAGCTCATGGATGATCAAACTTGTGCCCCCAGTCTTTGGTTGATGGACGTATTATGCGAATGATCGAGCCTAGCTTCTCCTATGTTTATACTGTAGTCACAGCTGTAAGGGCCAGAGTTGTTTGATGAACGATCAAATTACATTCATCTTATTTCTCGCACGTGCCCCTAAGTCTAGGGAATATCTCGATAAGTGGCAAGGTGGATAATGTCTGCTTCAATTTCGCATTCTATCCCGTTGAACCATGGGATCGAGTTAACCAATGGAAGGCTAAGTTGTGCCTTATCCCACATTCTGTCCTAGTTCTTTCCTCTGGGCAGAATACTTCATTGCCTCGCCCATATTCAAACATGAGCTAAGTTCTGGACGGTCAATGACATTCACTTCACTGCTTATGTCGCCGTACTCTGGGCAGAAACTGAAGAGTGAATCGTCTGGTCAGATCCAATGCGGGACTGATGCTTCCCTTGCCGAATCTAGGGAAAGAATTGGTGTGCAGATGTTTAGGTTGCACTTGTTTTGAATTGCTCTTTTAATCGAATCATGGTAAAAGTCAAAGAATGAATGGTCACATTACATTCTTTTGGAGTTAGGCAATTAACTACATCCATTTCGGTTTACATTTTTCCATCGGAACTAGGGATAATGTCAGCTCAAATGCAGTCAGGCCATGCCCATCCGGTTTCATGCTTTTTCGAATGGATCGAAGGAAGACGATGGAGGACGAATGGTCAAGTCACACTCATTCGTGGTTTGTTCTTCTATCCATGCGCTGTTGGTCAAAGGTATTCGATGGACGGTCGGGTCACAACGATTATAGTCGAAGAGGACCAATATTGACTGTCGATTCAACGACACGATGTAGAATGCTCGGACCTCATTTCCTATCAATCCAAGGGTATGATATGAAAGGTGCAGATCGATATTGCAGATCGATCTAGCGGTACGATATAATTGGTCACCCGTAACTTTGTGCGTCATTTTGATTGGTTGGCATTAAGGCCTCCTTGTAGTCATTGCCTTAAGTTGTAAAGGACGCTAAGCTGGAGATGTAGCGAGTTACCTTTCTCTTCTTTCGATGATTTGTACTTCTGCCCCCAGTCTTGGGTTGGTAGAAGGAGTTTGTGGACGGTTTAATTGCATCTGTAGTGAGTTTATACTCCTTCTATCGAGTTTAGGTCAGAGTTTGGCGAATGGATGGTCGAATCACATTCATTCGTCTGTCTATGCTCATTGTCGTACTCTAGGATCAGAGTCAGCTGAAGGGCCACTAATCACACCTATTTGATGTTTATATCCCTGCTTGCATTCTGAGGACTAAGAGTTTTATCAGAAAATGGTCGGACCGCATTTTCCTCGATTAATTTCTCTGGCACTAGTCAAGGGAAAAAGTCGAAGTGTGGTCGGTCACATTACAACAACTTTAATTTGATGCTTCTCCCACTGAACTGTAGGAAGGAATTGATTGGAAGATGGTTGGGTCACATCTGTCCATGTTGCATGCACAACCCATTGGATCATAGGTAAGAGTTAGCGAATGAACAGTCATGTCATGTTCATTTGCGGTAGGATGCGTAGTCACATCCATTTAGAATAGGACATTCAGCTAGGTTCGTTTTGCAAATCTGCATCTCCCTATCGAATCAAGGAAGAAATTTTGTCTTGTAGGGTTGAAGTGCATCCCTATAAAATTATGTTATGAGTCTCGTGCCAGGGATAAGAGTTGATGCACGGACGGTCGTGTCATGCCTGCTTAGTGCTAAATGGTCGGATCGCATCCGATTTTTTGTGATAAGTGTGGCCCTATGTAAGGGGAAGAGTTGGAAAGTAGACAGTCGAACCACATCCGCTTTTTGTACTACAGATCTTGCTGAGGAATCAGAGTTGATAGATGGACAGTCGAATCGCATCCCTTCTGGTATTTATATTCCAATCCTAGCTTTGAGGACTGGAGTTGGTTGATGGGTGGTCTGTCACACCCACTTGGTCTTTATACTCCAGTCTGCGCTCTCGGGACCAGAATTAGTTGATGGGTGGTCAGTCACACCCATTTAGTCTTTATGCTCCAGTCTGTGCTCTCGGGATCAAAGTTAGTTGATATTTATACTCTAGTTCACACTCTAGGAATCTGGAGTTAGTTGATGTTTATACTCCAGTTCGCACACTGGGAATCTAGAGTTAGTTGATGTTTATACTCCAGTTCGCACTCTAGGAATCTGGAGTTAGTTGATGTTTATACTCCAGTTCGAACTCTAGGAATCTGGAGTTAGTTGATGTTTACACTCCAGTTCGCACTCTGGGAATCTGGAGTTAGTTGATGTTTATACCCCAGTTCGCACTCTGGGAATCTGGAGTTAGTTGATGTTTATACTCTAAGTTCGCAATCTGGGAATCTAGAGTTAGTTGATGTTTATACTCTAGTTCGCACTCTGGAAATCTGGAGTTGGCCCACTGTAACAACCCTGAGATTGCAATTACCAAATAATAAATTAAAATTATGATTTTAAGTTGAAAAGGGAGCTAAACAAAAATTTGGGAATTTAAATTTGCAATTGGTTTGCAAATTAAAGTATTTTGGGTTTAAAATGGGGAAATTAATATTTTTGGAATTTAATATTTAAATGGGGAATTTTTAAATGTGATAATGGGTTTAATTGGCCAAATGAGACAATTATATGGTTTTAATTAAAACTAGGATGCCACTTAGGATTTTGTTCACATGATAACCTTAGAAATTAAACTAAGTCCTAATGGGTTTTAAAACCTCCTAACATGACCCATTAGCCTACCCACTTCTATATAATATCTCAAACCCCTTCCATAAACCCTAACCCTCCTCTTCATAATTCCTAAACCTAGATCTCAACATAACTAATGGCCTCCCTTTGGTAGAAGACCCATCCCCTTCTCTACATATCTAAACTAGTTTGATCTTAACAAAAGGTAATGCATTCTCCCCTATTCTCTAATCCTTCTTAATCCCTATTTACCTCTACCATCTTGTGTAATCTTTGTATTGTTTTCTTTTATTTTGGGTCCTTGAAGTCTCTTGATCTTTTGCTTGGGGATTGAGGATTTTGACTTGCTTGATATTGTGCACACAAACCATTTGATCATTTGCTTCTTTGAGGTAATTACTATCTATTAGTGATTATTGCTAGTTAGTTTTGGTGAAAATTTGATGCCAAAACTTGAAAAAAACACATCTAAATTACCAAAATCACAAAAATAAGTTGGCTGGAAATGTTCAGCCTGAAAACAGGCTGAAACAGAGATCTGGGTGCATCAGGACAGGCCTGGGCTGCACCCAGGCTGCTGCACACCCCAGCCCACTCGGGCTGGGGCTCCCCAGCCCAGGCGGGCTGGGGCAGAACCCCCCAGCCCAGCCCAGATGGGCTGGGCCGAATCCCCCCCTCCCCAGCCCAAGCGGGCTGGGGCAGAACCCCCTAGCCCAGCCCAGGCAGGCTGGGCCGAATCCCCCCCCTTCCCCAGCCCAAGCGGGCTGGGGAAGAACCCCCCCAGCCCAGGCGGGCTGGGGCGGAGCCACACCCAGCCCGCTTGGGCTGGGGCAGAACTCCCCAGCCCGCTTGGGTTGGGGCTCCCCAGCCAAGGCGGGCTGAGACGGAATCAGACCCCAGCCCGCGTGGGCTGGGGCATCCCCAGCCCAGGCGGGCTGGGGCCTGAAGAACCCCAGCCCGTGTGGGCTGGGGCGTCCCCAGCCCAGGCGGGCTGGGGCATAACAGGCCCCCAGCCCACGCGGGCTGGGGCCTGGAGAACAGAACCCCAGCCCGCGTGGGCTTGGGCGTCCCCAGCCCAGGCGAGCTGGGGCATAACAGGTCCCCAGCCCAGGCGGGCTGCGGACTGGAGAACCCCAGCCCGCATGGGCTGGGGCGTCCCCAGCCCAGGCGGGCTGGGCTAAAAAAAAAAAAAAACATCCTGTTTCAAGATTTTTTTTATCTCCACTTCGCGATGCCGCCACGATCGCATCCGAAGTCGAAATTCGACGTTTTTAGTCTCGTTGGAAAGGTGGAGTTTCGAACTCCATTTCTGGAAAATTTGGGCAACATCGGAGTTCTTTTGTTACTTCGAATTTCGTGTCGAAGTTGAACTCTGGTCGCTGTTGGTAAACAGTATAAATCTTTTTCTGGGTCCAACTTTGAGATGTCGCTGCCACTTCGTCTCAACTCGGAATCCAGAAATTCTTTTTCCATCTTAAAGTAGGGATGTTGGACTACATGTCTGCAAATTTTCATGACATTTGGACACAGTTTGCTGGTCCAAATAAATTGCCGAACTTGGGTTCGCAGCTGTTTTGAATGTTTACAAACACTTAGAATATTTTTCAGTGATTTTCTGGTTTTATTGATTTCTTTGAGATTTGCCTCTAGATTTCGTACACGGGTTTTATGAATCATTTTCAAAAGATTTTTCACTCCTAAATGGCTTTCGAAATTATTATATAATATTATTTTTAATTATTAAATTAATTACTCCATAATAGGAGAGTTTTCAAAAGCCGTTTTAAATTGATTTCAAAATCAATTATAAATCCGTTTCGCACCATTATTTTCTATAATAAAAATCTCATACTCACTTTTTAGCACATCGAACGAAGTGGAAAGGTGCTTAAACGGTTAGGAAATCCCCGGCCTATGGAACCGTGTGTATTTTCTTTCCGGTTAATCCCCGACCTATTCGATTGATCGTTTTGACCTTTGGGTCTAGTTTACCGATGATACGAGGTGAACTTTTTATCGTTTGGAGTGTGAGCTTGCTATTGGTTAGGAAACCATTTAGTGCGAACGTGGGGTATGGGACTCATTGTTAACACTTTACGGGTTCCTCTCCAAGAAGTTTGTGACACATTAGCCTCTGGGCGGCCAGTATTGGACCTTTGGGTCACCACGCCTCTGGGCAACCGTCTCTGGACACCTGCTCTTTGGAGCAGTTTATTTTTTGGCATGCGCCTCTGGGCCTTTATCCTTCTGGGAAGGATCTTGTCGTCTCGCGCGTTCCGCATCTGTGCGAGTGATCGATCACAACTCTACAGTACTTGGTAATAACGACTCCGGTCGATGCACGTGCTATACTTGTATTATCTGATGATTTTTATATCCATTCGAGTACCGCCATTCGGTGTTGGTTCTATGGAACCATACGATGTAAGTGCGATTACCTTGTGGATTCACAGTGTCTCTGGACACTGCTTTTCAGTGTTTGATTTCGTTGACTTTTCAGTATATCCCCATTGCTCTTTGGAGCATCGATCTTTGCTTGGGCATTGATTACGGACTCTGGTCATTCTTGGGATTATTGCCTATCGGCATCCATTTATAGCTTTGGCTACGCCGATGATATGAGGCGATTTTTATTTATTCTACACTTTGGTGTTGATTTCTCTTTGGAGATTTTTATTGTTTATTGATGATTAGGGATCGTCATTTTATTCATGTGGTTCATAATATACTTCTCTTTGGATAAGTACTGTTTTATTTATGTACCGCATTATTATATATCTCAGTTATTACTGATTGTTTAGCTAGCCTGACCCGAGTGTTTTCTCTCGGGTCAGACCGAGTTGTTTCAGGTTAGGTCTCTGGACTTAGCTTCTGTGTTTCCGCTTGGACATTATCTGCTATACTGATAGATAGCGCTTTTATTTGTCCACTATTCCGCTACTCTGTTATTATTCAGACTTTGATATGTACATATTTTTGACTCACATGTGTGAGCAGTGGCTTTGTACCCACTTATAGTATTTGGATCTGTATTGATGATGTATTGTTCTGGGATTTTATATCTTTGATGTGATTCTGTTCTGTGATGTTTTATCATTTATTACTATGCTTATTCTGATAGATCTTTAGCCATTTGTAATTTCGTTATAAGTATTTACCGAATATGTCGAACCACCTGATTGAGAAAAATTTAAATAGATTCCACCTTTCGACGTATTCGGTAGATAGTTATAGCTTGATTACAAATGGTCGCTTCCACTATACTCTATTCTCCGCTTTAACAGACAGTATTACCCCCGTAATACTCTTTGTTATAGTGGGTCTCGGAGTGGGGCGTTACAGTTTGGTATTAGAGCCTGGGTTCAGGAATAAGCATAATAAACACAGAACAGATACACGTAGTACAATACGTTATAATACGATCCAAATTGAACATATCCACCTTTAGATAAATAAGTTAGGAATATGTGTAGGAACCTATTATATTCCGTAATATTCCTTAATGAATTATCTATCTTTGAATCGTGCTTAACTAAATCTACCGATCATATGTTTAAAGAGTGTCCCAAACCTCTCTATTGCACCTTCTGCAAGAAGGTGGGACACAGGATCTCCGCTTGTCCTATTGCTCCAGCTAGTGCCAAGCCTGGCAGGCTTAATGCTGCCAAGGCTCCTACCACTTCTGCTCAGCCTAAAGGTACACATCCTTCTGTTCTTGAAGGCTCTATTTTATTTCATGGTAGATCTTGTAGAGTTCTCTTTGATACGGGTGCCTCTCAGTCATTCGTATCAAAGGAACTAGTTGATACTCTATCTTTGGATGTTACTTGTTTGGTTTCTTCACTAAGGATTGTGAATCCCATCGGCGGATCCACGACCCTTAGCTTGCTTTGTGAGGATATAGATATTGATCTTTGTGGATTTTCTTTCCGTGCGAATCTGCACGTTATGGAGTATTTGGGCTTTGACATGATTCTTGGCATGGATTGGCTCGCTCAGTACAACGCCAAAATCATTTGTTCATAGCGGATATTATTTCTTTGTCATCCTGACTCGTCCGCTTCGTTAGCTATTGCTCTTCAGGATGTTGGGATTTCTGATATTACTTTATTTGCTCTTGATTCACGAGATGACGATGTGGACATATCTCGTATTCCTGTTGTTCGGGATTTCCCCGATATATTCGAGCCAGTATCAGGCTTGCTGTCAAAGCGGGCCATTGAGTTCCGCATCGATCTCATTCTAGGCTCCCACCCAGTTGGGCATCCTCCCACGAGGATGTCTACTAAAGAGAATGAGGAACTCAGGAAGCAGATAGTAGAGCTGGAGGCGAAGCAGTTCATTCGGTCCACTTCTTCGCCATGGGGTGCTGTTGTGGTCTTCGTTAAGAAGCCCGATGACTCTCTTAGGCTTTGCATTGACTATCGCAAGCTCAATGAGCTGACCATCAGAAATCGCTACCCACTTCCTCGGATAGATGACATGTTTGACCAATTGAGCGGTGCGAAGGTCTTCTCTCAGCTTGACCTTGCCACCGGATTCCATCAGCTACGAGTCGCGGAAGACAGCATTCCTCTTACAGCATTTCGCACTTGTTCTGGTTCTTTTGAGTGGTTGGTCATGCCATTCGGCTTGACGAACGCACCGGCTTTCTTCGTCAATCTTATGAATCGAGTATTCCGGGAATACATCGATAGATTCATTCTGGTTTTCATCGACGATATTCTTATTTATTCTAGATCCGAGGCAGAGCATGCTCATCATTTGCGGATCGTCTTGGATACTCTTCGTCAGCATCAGCTTATGGCCAAGCTCTCCAAGTGCCATTTTTGGGAGAGCAAGGTCAAGTTCTTGGGCCATATTGTATCATCTGAGGGTATTTCTTTCGATCCTGCCAAGATTGAAGCTATTCAGAATTGGAAGCAGCCCAAGAACGTTCATGATATTCGCAGCTTCCTTGGTCTAGCGGGTTATTACCGTCGATTTATCAAGGATTTCTCTTGTGTTGCACTTCCCCTTACGATGCTGACTCGTAAGGGTGTTCGCTTTATTTAGTCTGATAAGTGTGAAGCTTCCTTTCAGCGACTGAGGGAACTTCTCACTCGTGCTCCTATTTTAGTGGTTCCAGAGAGTAACCATGATCTTGTTGTTTACACCGATGCTTGTGGTAGCGGGCTCGGTGCTGTGCTTATGCAGAAGGATCGGGTAGTTGCTTATGCTTCTAGGCAGCTACGTCCGAATGAGGTTCGCTATCCGACTTATGATCTTGAGTTGGCAGCTACCGTCTTTGCTTTGAAGACGTGACGTCACTTTCTATTAGGCGAACGCTTCACTCTTTACACAGATCACAAGTCGCTGAAGTATCTATTCAGTTAGAGGGATCTCAATATGAGGCAGTAGCGATGGCTTGAGTTTCTCGCCTCATATGACTTAGACATTCAGTATACCCCTGGTAAGGGTAATCGTGTGGCTGATGCACTCAGTCGCAAACACTCGGCAGTAGTTTCTATGATGATAGCCGAGTGGGATATTCTTGAGACTCTTTCTATGTGTGATATTCGAAATCGAGCTCCATCTTCTGATCCTCAGATCTTGCTATTCAGCTTGGAAGCTCGACCTATTCTATTGGATCGCATTGCCCATGCTCAGCGGTAGGATCCAGACTTGTTGCGATATATTCATCTCCTTGAGTCGGGATCCAGTGATGAGACATTGTTGGATTATTCTATTGATTCTCATCGGTGTCTTCGCAGGAAGAACCGTATTTTGGTACCATCTGATTTATCACTTAGGCGCGACATTCTAGACGAGTGTCATCGCACTAAGTACACTATACATCCTGGGTCGAGTAAGATGTATGCCGACATGTGTCGCCTATTTTATTGGGAGGGCATGAAGAGTGATATTGCAAGTTATGTAAGCCGTTGCATGACTTGTCAACAGATCGAAGCTGAGTATCAGCGTCCATCTGGTCTTCTTCAGCCGCTAGAGATTCCATTGTGGAAATGAGATCAGATATCCATGGATTTTATTCACGGTCTACCTCGATCGAGGTTAGGCCATATTTCTATTTAGGTCATAGTCGATCGCTTGACCAAATCAGCACATTTCATTCCTATTAAGTCCACTCGGACTGCTCCTCAGCTTGCCAAGCTATATGTGAAGGAAGTCGTTCGACTTCATGGCATTCCTAGCTCTATCGTATGTGATCGAGACACTATCTTTACTAGTCACTTCTGGAAGTGCCTACAATCAGCTTTGGGCTCAAAGCTGAATCTCTCGACTGCTTATCATCCTCAGACCGATGGTCAGACGGAGAGGGTGAATCGTGTTTTAGAGGATCTTTTGCGCTGTTGTATTCTG
Source organism: Allium fistulosum (assembly GCA_030737815.1). NCBI lineage: Eukaryota > Viridiplantae > Streptophyta > Magnoliopsida > Asparagales > Amaryllidaceae > Allium > Allium fistulosum. Next base: position 862,982,841 of record CM060907.1, read on the forward strand.
GATTTCGGAGGTAGTTGGAAGGATCACTTACCGCTTGTAGAGTTCTCCTACAACAACAGCTTTCAGTCTAGTATCGGCATGGCACCTTTCGAGGCTCTTTACGGAAGGCCATGTCGCTCTCCTGCTTGTTGGTAAGAATCTGGTGAGAAGCACCTACTTGGTCCAGATTCAGTTCGGGAATCTTCTGAGAAGATTATTCTTATTCGTCAGAGAATGAAAGAGGCGCAGAACAGTCAGAAATCCTACACGGACAACCGTAGGAAGCCTCTTGAGTTCTCCATTGGTGATCATGTCTTTATTCGGATATCTCCCATGAAGGGGGTTGTGCGTTTCAGCTCTACAGGGAAGTTGGCTCCTCGCTATGTTGGACCATTTCCCATTACGGAACGCGTCAGCCCCATTACTTATCGTGTGGCTCTACCTGCTCATTTCTCTAGAATACATTATGTGTTCCATGTTTCTCAGGTTCGCAAGTGTGTGCGCGACCCTGATTCTATTATCGAGCCTCATATCGTGCCCGATCTGGAGATCTCACCCGATCTATCTATAGAGCAGCAACCTCTTCGTGTGCTTGATTCGGAGATCAGACGTCTTCGAAACAAAGAGGTTCCGCTTGTGAAGATTCAATGGTCGTCTAATTCTAAGGACTGCACTTGGGAGACCAGAGAATTTATCGAGCGTACTTATCCTGGTTTTCTTCCATCTTCCGGCACGGGTGAGCATCTATATTTTATCCTCTGTATTCCTTTGTGGATTAGATGGTATAGACGACTTCTATATTTAAGGAAATTGCAGGGATGTAATTTTCTTAAGGGAGGGAGTCTGTAACAACCCTGAGATTGCAATTACCGAATAATAAATTAAAATTATGATTTTAAGTTGAAAAGGAAGCTAAACAAAAATTTGGGAATTTAAATTTGCAATTGGTTTGCAAATTATAGTATTTTGGGTTTAAAATGGGGAAATTAATATTTTTGGAATTTAATATTTAAAAGGGGAATTTTTAAATGTGATAATGGGTTTAATTGGCCAAATAAGACAATTATATGGTTTTAATTAAACTAGGATGCCACTTAGGATTTTGTTCACATGATAACCTTAGAAATTAAACTAAGTCCTAATGGGTTTTAAAACCTCCTAACATGACCCATTAGCCTACCCACTTCTATATAATATCTCAAACCCCTTCCATAAACCCTAACCCTCCTCTTCATAATTCCTAAACCTAGATCTAAACATAACTAATGGCCTCCCTTTGGTAGAAGACCCATCCCCTTCTCTACATATCTAAACTAGTTTGATCTTAACAAAAGGTAATGCAATCTCCCCTATTCTCTAATCCTTCTTAATCCCTATTTACCTCTACCATCTTGTGTAATCTTTGTATTTTTTTTTTATTTTGGGTCCTTGAAGTCTCTTGATCTTTTGTTGGGGGATTGAGGATTTTGGCTTGCTTGATATTGTGCACACAAACCATTTGATCATTTGCTTCTTTAAGGTAATTACTATCTATTAGTGATTATTTCTAGTTAATTTTGGTGAAAATTTGATGCGAAAACTTGAAAAAAACACCCCTAAATCACCAAAATCACAAAAATAAGCTGGTTGGAAATGTTCAGCCTGAAAACAGGCTGAAACAGAGATCTGGGTGCACCAGGACAGGCCTGGGCTGCACCCAGGCTGCTACACACCCCAGCCCACTCGGGCAGGGGCTCCCCAGCCTAGGCAAGCTGGGCCGAATCCCCACTCCTCCCCAGCCCAGGCTGGCTGAGGCAGAACCCCCCAGCCCAGGCGGGCTGGGGCGAAGCCACACCCAGCCCGCTTGGGTTGGGGTAGAACTCCCCAGCCCAGGCGGGCTGGGGCCGAAGCACACCCCAGCCCGCTTGGGCTGGTACTCCCCAGCCCAGGCGGGCTAGGGCGGAATCAGACCCCAGCCCAGGCGGGCTGGGGCCTGAAGAACCCTAGCCCGCGTGGGCTGGGGCATCCCCAGCCCAAGCGGGCTAGGGCATAACAGGCCCCCAGCCCACGCGGGCTGGGGCCTGGAGAACAGAACCCCAGCCCAGGCGGGCTGGGGCATAAAAGGTCCCCAGCCCAAGCGGGCTGGGGACTGGAGAACCCTAGCCCGCGTGGGCTGGGGTGTCCCCAGCCCAGGCGGGCTGGGCTAAAAAAAAAAATCATCCTGTTTCCAGATTTTTATTACCTCCACTTCGCGATGCTGCCACGATTGCATCCGAAGTTGAAATTCGACGTTTTTGGTCTCGTTGGAAAGGTGGAGTTTCGATCTCCATCTCTGGAAAATTTGGGCAACATCGGAGTTCTTTTGGTACTTCGAATTTCGTGTCGAAGTTGAACTTTGGTCGCTGTTGGTAAACAGTATGAATCTTTTTCTGGGTCCAACTTTGAGATGTCGCTGCCACTTCGTCTCAACTCAGAATTCAAAAATTCTTTTTGCATCTTAAAGTAGGGATGTTGGACTACATGCCTGCAAATTTTCATGATATTTGGACACAGTTTGCTGGTCCAAATAAATTGCCGAACTTGGGTTCGCAGCTGTTTTGAATGTTTACAAACACTTAGAATATTTTTCAGTGATTTTCTGGTTTTATTGATTTCTTTGAGATTTGCCTCTAGATATCGTACACGGGTTTTATGAATCATTTTCAAAAGATTTTTCACTCCTAAATGGCTTTCAAAATTATTATATAATATTATTTTTAATTATTAAATTAATTACTCCATGATAGGAGAGTTTTCAAAAGCCGTTTTAAAGTGATTTCAAAATCAATTATAAATCCGTTTCGCACCATTATTTTCTATAATAAAAATCTCACACTCACTTTTTAGCACATCGAGCGAAGTGTAAAGGTGCTTAAAAGGTTGGGAAATCCCCGGCCTATGGAACTGTGTGTATTTTCATTCCGGTTAATCCCCGACCTATTCGATTGATCGTTTTGACCTTTGGGTCTAGTTTACCGATGATACGAGGTGAACTTTTTATCATTTGGAGTGTGAGCTTGCTATTGGTTAACCATTTAGTGTGAACGTGGGGTATGGGACTCATTGTTAACACTTTACGGGTTCCTCTCCAAGAAGTTTGTGACACATTAGCCTCTGGGCGGCCAGTATTGGACCTTTGGGTCACCACGCCTCTGGGCAACCGTCTCTGGACACCTGCTCTTTGGAGCAGTTTATTTTTCGGCATGCGCCTCTGGGCCTTTATCCTTCTGGGAAGGATCTTGTCGTCTCGCGCGTCCCGCATCTATGCGAGTGATCGATCACAACTCTACAGTACTTGGAAATAACGACTCCGGTCGGTGCACGTGCTATACTTGTATTATCTGATGATTTTTATATCCATTCGAGTACCGCCATTCGGTGTTGGTTCTATGGAATCATACGATGTAAGTGCGATTACCTTGTGGATTCACAGTGTCTCTGGACACTGCTTTTCAGTGTTTGATCATTGACTTTTCAGTATATCCCCATTGCTCTTTGGAGCATCGATCTTTGCTTGGGCATTGATTACGGACTCTGGTCATTCTTGGGATTATTGCCTATGGGCATCCTTTTATAGCTTTGGCTACGCCGATGATATGAGGCGATTTTTATTTATTCTACACTTTGGTGTTGATTTCTCTTTGGAGATTTTTATTGTTTATTGATGATTAGGGATCGTCATTTTATTCATGTGGTTCATAATATACTTCTCTTTGGATAAGTACTGTTTTATTTATGTACCGCATTATTATATATCTCGGTTATTATTGATTGTTTAGCTAGCCTGACCCGAGTGTTTTCGCTCGGGTCAGACCGAGTTGTTTCAGGTTAGGTCTCTGGACTTAGCTTCTGTGCTTCCGCTTGGACATTATCTGCTATGCTGATAGATAGCGCTTTTATTTGTCCACTATTCCGCTACTCTATTATTATTCAGACTTTGATATGTACATATTTTTGACTCACATGTGTGAGCAGTGACTTTGTACCCACTTATAGTATTTGTATCTGTATTGATGATGTATTGTTCTGGGATTTTGTATATGTGATGTGATTCTGTTCTGTGATGTTTTATCTTTTATTACTATGCTAATTCTGGTAGATCTTTAGCCATTTGTAATTTCGTTATAAGTATTTACCAAATATGTCGAACCACCTAATTGAGAAAAATTTAAATAGATTCCACCTTTCGACGTATTCGGTAGATAGTTATAGCTTGATTACAAATGGTCGCTTCCACTATACTCTATTCTCCGCTTTAACAAACAGTATTACTCACGTAATACTCTTTGTTATAGTGGGTCTTGGAGTGGGGCGTTACACCCACAGATAGTCTGTCACATCTGTTTAGGACTTGGGATTTCGTTCACACTCTAGGAACAAGAAGTTGATTAGGTACGTGGACGGTCGTATCACATCCACCCTGAGTAGATAAGCGAAGTCGTTAGATGGACGGATCCACCCTCCTTGAGCTTGTAAATATGAAAGGCGAGGTCGTTAGATGGACGGATCCATCCTCCTCAGGCTTAGGTTGAACATGGGCGAAGTCGTTAGGTGGACGGATCCACCCTCCTCGAGCCCACGTTCGTAAGTTTATGCTCCAGCTCGCACTCTGGGAGCCAAAGTTAGTTAGAGGATTGTCGTGTATCAATCCCTTTTGGCTTCAGTGTGATAGCTTGTCTCTAAGCTCAGGGTTTCACTTAGCAAGTGACCGATGGGATGCCGATTAATTTCCACTTATCTACCATCAACAAAAGATGAGATTTAGTTTATGGATGGTTGGATCACATCGATGCTAATTTGGATTCCGCTTCTACCAAGCCTAAGGAGTAACATTAGTGTTTTGGCAAGCTTTGAGCTCGAGCAAAGGAGAGGATGGTCGAACTACATCTACCTGGAGTTGTGTATTTTCCCTTAAGTCAGGTGCAAGAATTGGAGAGCAGACAGTCGAGTCATGTCCACTTTATACTTTGCGTTTTTCTGATCGATCTGAGGAAGAGAGTTGAAATGAAGGCTCATGATGGTTAGCGAGTAGGCAATCAATTGTTGATAACTATAAATTAAGGGTTGCCTCCTGATGAAGTCGGCTTAAGGATGACTGTTTTGCCAAATCACAGACGCAAACTGGAGAGTGAATGGTCAAATCATATCAACTTTAAACATGTGTTCTCAAATAACCCCAAGTGTTTAATGTAGGATTGGATGCATGGACGGTCACGTCACGTCCACCCTTGGTGTGATGTCGATTTTACTAGGCATCAGAAGAAGCATAAGTATTTTGGCGAGCTTCAAGTATGAGATGGAGAGTGCATTGTTGGGACATATAACTCCAAGTCTTTCTCATATCTCTTAATTAAATTGCACAAGCGGATGAGTGGATGGTCGTTTGCATCCACTTTGTACCGGAGTCCTGACTTTGTCGGCCTCTTCTGCTTTGATGCCCTACCCCCAAGTCAGGAGCATATAGTAGCCGATCAGTGGTTGAGTGATGCTTGTCTGGCACTGAACCTTGAGTACTCGGTTACCTGCACCATTTGCAAGTAGTTTAATTCAAGTCGGTCATACTTTGCAACATAAATGAAATTGAAATAGAAATAGTTCAAAAGAGATCATATCAAATCTCATTAATAAGTGAAGCAGCATCGTATGCTCGCTATTGCACTTCGGTCCAGCCCTTCTTAGTTGGAATTCTAACGCAAGTGGTTCAATTTAATCAAAGTTCTTGATCGATAGGGGTTGGGGGTTCCCTGCCATCATTTTATGGGGCTTGCACATATTGTCGAAGCTTTCCTTTCTGGAGCAACCTTATGGCACTAGCGTCCATGGTAGCCATCTAAGGAAGAGGAGCTTCTCGATCTTGAGTATGGAGTAGGTTCCCTCCTTATCTCTTCATGTTGATCCTTCATCTAGTTCATCAACTCAATATTGGATACGATATGTTGGTGTTCTTGTTGGCGGCTATCCGCTAGTTCTCTTATCAAATTCTAGAAATAAACTCTTGTGATGAATCCATTTATGTGTGTAGGCAGCAATTGGCTATGGATTTTGATCAATTTGTTGGCGGTCAGCTTCTTTATTCCCTTCAGCAATACGAGAAATAGAACTGGTATGTCTAACCATGATTAATGATCTTCTTTGAGGAATGAGGGAAGACATCTGCGTTTGATGGCATTCATCACTCTTGGCGGAATCCATGCATCATTCTCACTTCATGAAGTAGTTTCGGGGGTTGTATTTCCATAGTACACTGACATAGTCAGCATGTTGAATTTTCACTGGAAATTCTACATGTAGGATGTTTTCAATGAATAGGTCTCGACTGGGAAAGATTCTCCAATCGTCGTTGTCAGGTCCATTTTATGGCTGCGGGGTCTTATAAGACTGGTGAATGATGTATGCACGATTGCCCAACATTTGGGTGGTTGGTAATGCCGATTCGATGGTGAGCTGGTTAAGATGGGCTCATAGATTGGTGATTGTCCCAAACTTTCATCCAAGCAGGATACATATATAAGGTATTAAGGAAGTTCTCTTAAGGTTGTATGCCATGCTTCTAGTCATATGGACACGGTATGATTAAGATGCGGGCATTTGAAGATGGTTCAGTGGTGACCAGCTATGCTTTGATTGGCAGAGTAGACAATGTAGGGCAGTCGTTATATCAGCCATCATACCATAGTTGTCAACTCAGGAGTTTAAAAGCTGGTCAATTGAGGAAGTTGCAGTCCACCTTAGAAGCATGATATATTAACCAACTCTAGTTCTTGGCATATTAGCTAGGTTCTCCAGCCTCTGGGAGCACCGGTTGAGTAGTATTTCTTTACCCATTCCTTGATTGCAATTCAGTAATTGCTGCTATAATCCCCTGTGTCCTATCCAGTCATGGAATGATCAAGATGTTCCTTTATTAAGTTGAGTTTTGAATTCACTATGCGAGTGCTCTGCGCTGCGGCTAGGGTTCACAATAATGTTTGAACGATACAAATTTGGTGAAATTGAACGATCCGAGAAGTGGGTACTTGGATCGATACGAAAGGCGCACAACTGGATCGATATGAAGTGGTATCTAATGATCGATATGAATTGGACGCAACTGGATCGATACGAAGTGCATTTGAGTATCGATATGAATTGGATGCAGCTGGATCGATACGAAGTGAAATTGAGTATCGATACGAATTGGACACAGCAGGATTGATACGAAGTGTATATGAGGATCGATACGAATTGGACACAGCTGAATCGATACGAAAGTTGATCGATACAAAATTCGATCGATACGAAAACTGATCGATACGAAAAGTGATCTATACAAAATTTGATCGATACGAAATTCGACCGATACGAAAACTGATCGATACGAAATTCGATTAATACAAAAGTTGATCGATACGAAATTCGATCGATACGAAAACTGATCGATACGAAGTTCGATCGATACGAATGTTGTCATATTTTCTGGATGCGAAAATATGGATACGAAAATCTTCATATTTTCAAGATACGAAAATATTGATATTTTCATGGATACGAAAATATGGATACAAAAATCACCATATTTTCTGGATACGAAAACATGGATACGAAAATCTTCATATTTTTATGGATATGAAAATATGGATACGAAAATCACCATATTTTCATGGATATGAAAATATAGATACGAAAATCTTTATATTTTCTTGGATACGAAAATCACCATATTTTCTGGATACGAAAATATGGATACAAAAATCATCATATTTTCTAGATACGAAAATATGGATACGAAAATCACCATTTTTTAGATACGTAAATATGGATACGAAAATCATGCTGAATGTAGTTCCTCTTAGATGTGGAGCAATCGGAATAGAATAGAAGGAACCACTGAACGACAGGCCTGGATCTTCTCCTTAGATTTTTGCAATCCAACGACGGTAGTAGATCCATAGAGCAGAAGAAAAGCAGGGTTTTCTCAGTGAAAGCACCAAAGTGTTTGTACCAAAATTGGACACAACAATCTTCGGATGTATTTGAAGAGATAAAATGAAGAAAGTAAATGTAAAATGAGGCAGTTCTAACAAACACACTAATCAACAGATAAGAAAATGCACAGAAACACATGAATTTAGAGTGGTTCGGCGTATTGCCTATGTCCACTATGAAATGACTTATGTTTATTGAATTTCACTCGCTATTTACAAGAGATTACAACAATACAACTGAAGATTAATAATGATTTCGGTAGAGTATGGGCATAGAAGTTTCCCAAAAAGTCCAGTTTCTATAGGTCCAGGGTCACTATTTATAGGCGTAGGCAGCAAATATCTCGCCGAGATCTCGGAGGACTTCTTCTCTCACGTGGGTGGGCCCACAGGATCGAGTTTCGGTGGTTCGACTCGATCTGGGTGTGATACGAATGGAATTCGTATCGATCAAGAATTGATCCTTTTTGGCTGAAATATATCTGGTACATTCTTGACGTTGTAGGCAAGCTCCTGTGAAAATTTGGTAGTGTTTGGACATGTAGATCTTGAGTTATGATCGATTCAAGTTAAGAAAAACAACTATAGTTCGTATCCATCAATGTGAATAGTGAAGCGATGCGAATAGAAGCGATGCAAATTTGACACCCTTCAACAAATTCAAACTTGCATCGATCATATCTTGAGCATACGAACTCTGATTGACTTGAAATTTGGAACGTTGGATTTCATAGCTTTGCTTGTCATGCCATATCAATTGTAGCTCGATCCGGACTCGAACAAAATTTGTCAGTATCAATAGCGAACCTGCATATAACCGATCTTCGAGGCGGAGCGTCTTTGGTTTCTAGCCAATTCCTTGGTGTCACGGCCTAGCCAAAAGGAGGGATAACAATTGCCATCCCTACCATCCAGTTATGAACCATAAAATATATCAAGTGAAATTAAGTATATCCTATACTTATCATCCAATTATGAACCATGTCATATATCAATTCAAATTAAGTATACCGTATACTTATCATCCAGTACGAACCATGTCATAAAGCATTCATCATCCATTCAAATATCACCTAATCTCTTATTTTAGAATTTCATCGTAAAGTTATCATTGACTTATTTAGTGATTACCTCGCTAGGCATGTCCATCACTAATTTATCTCTTATCAAAGTTACTTGATAAAATGACCACTCATTCCACCGATGGGAGCCACCCTAACTAGAGCCATTATTACTCTCCTAAGAGGTTGAATATAAGTGCTTCGAATACATTCTAGTAAGCATCCTTACTAAACATATAGCCCCCCTTGGTCCCTGAACCGCTATCATTCACGTTGTCGATTTATTTATTTTAGTTATTACATAGCCCCGATGTTCTGGCACCCTACCATAACTCCCTTTTAGAGTTCAATAGTCTTTTAGGATTGGACCCCATTGTGTCACCCTACCATATATCATTGGACTTTAGACTAATAGTCAAGGCACCCTGTCATCCAATTACTCCATGTGCTGATATATCTTTACAATCATAATTCAACCCCTTTCTTTCATTCATTTATAGTGTACCTACACTTTCTTTAGATGAAACATTTTTATCTTTCAATTTAAATGATATCCTATTATTTATTAGCTTCTCTAAGCTTTTCTTCATTTTAAAAATAAGTTAGCGCAATTTTAACCTATAAAATCCTTCCTTTGTTTCATCCTATGAAATAGTTCATTTGTACTTGGAAACTTTTCCAAAGTTCCATAAGCATTTCTTATTTTACTTAAAAAAATATGGCTTCCCAAGCTATCATGAGTTAACATTAATTGTCACGTGCTAGCTTTCCCACAGCTGTCGAATGTTGAGCCTAGTCGTCGTGTATTAGCTATCTCATTGTCGTGGTGAGTCAATCCTCCATATGCCATTATTAGTTTATCTCCTTAGCTATCGTATTTTATTTCCCTTGATTCATCATGTGGTAACTCCCTTAATTCATCGTATACTAACTCCCTTGAGTCATCGCCTATAAACTCCATGTAGCCATCGTATGTTATTTCCTCTATAGTCATCGCATGGTAACTCCCTTATAGCCATCGTGTATTATTTCCCTTATAGCCATCGTGTATTATCTCCTTTAAAGCCATCATACGTTGTCCCCTCTTTAGCGATCGCTTGTTGATTTCAACCAGTCATCTTAGGTTGATAACGTTTGAGGGTTAAGCTCGAAGAGCCATCGTGTCATAGCCTTGCTAAAGCCATCGTGTATAAAGCTCCAAAGGGTCTTCATGAGTTGACACGTAGATATAAGTGGTTTCATGAGTTAAAATGTCATTTTCGTAATTAGATTAAAAGCTGCACATTACTTAATTAAGTAGTAACTTTACATAAAATCCAATTTGGTGTCGATTCTCATTGGCTAATCTTCTTCTTTACGGTTTGCTTTTTAGAAATGAAATAATTACATCTTCAATTTATAATTAATTATCATTAATTAATTACTTCTTTCCTTAACCAATATATTAAATAATAGTAAAGTAGAAGAATTTGAAGTCCTCTCATTAATTCTAGGAGTTAGCTATGTTCTCCTTAATTCTCTTCCAGTGGATATTTTATTTTCAAAATCATATGATTTACCACTTTACTATTATCCTACTTAACTTTTCACACTATTTTACATTCGAATACCTACTATTAAAAGAATCTACAATTACTTACAAATATTCCGCGGTTCTATTTCAAAATTTTACATTATAGTCCACACATTTAAATTAGTTACATAATCCAAAATTTAAATTAATCAATAAACTTAATCAACTAATATTTATTAATAAATCCTAAAAGATTAAATTTTCAATATGAGTATTAGAGGTGCATCAACAAATTGGTAAAAAAAATCATTTAAATGCAAATATATATAAATCACATAACATAAATTATATACATTAATGACATTAACAAATTTATTTACTAAATGAATTTATCGTACATTGCACTATAAAATTCTATTAGCTTCAAATACCTAAAAATTTAAATTTTTTACAATCGCTTAGAATCCCTTTTTGATTATCTTTTAATATTTTAAATTCAATTCTTATATTTAATTAATAGTGTAATCTAAAATTTAAAGAATTGAAATAAATATGTTGAGCTAATATTTGTTAATCCGTCTAATGAACCTTAAAAATAAGAGGATTCCAATATATACAATATTCATGTATATAAGAACAATAATAGAATTATTTCTTCTTTATTCGGAAATATATGAAGATATTTAAATCACATAATATAAAATGTATACATAAATAACAATAAATTTTTTAATTACTAATTCATTTATCTCAAAAACTATCTCATACATTACATAACATAATTTTACTCTTAACAATCTTTAAAAGATAAATTTATATTTTACAACATTACGACGTGAATACACAAATTAAACCGATAAAAATTAGATTATACAAACATTCTCACTTTCAACATGTTATCAAACCATACCGAACTCGTAACTCAACTATATACTACATAACGTTATTTTGCAACTATCAAAGTTGTAAGCACGACTTTTCTACAAGAGCATGAAATCTATGGTTTACAAGCATAAAATTGTTTAAAAATAATAAAAGTTCATGTCTGATTAAAAACAAAGTTCACATGCAGATAAGCTAACCAAAAGATCTATGCTCTTCTCAATTTTAACTTTTTTTACATTTAACTCTTTATGTTTAATTAGTTATGTCGATCATTAATTCAAATTATTCAAATAAATTCAATTATTTAATGTTCATTAATCCATTTATAAATCCTTTAAGAAAGATGATAATTCAATATATATATATATGAGTGAATACGTAACTTCACCATTTTGTTAATACGACAATCATATTAAAAAAATGGTGAGGTCACATATTCGCTCATATATACATACATGCATGCATACATACATACATATATATAATATTACATAAAATAAATTATTTAAATATATAGTACTAACAATTTTAACTTATAATTTTTTGAATTAGGACATTAATTTTTTACAAAGATGTATAATTAGCAAGTATTGAACCCTCAACCTTATATATGAGCGTTGCATGTCATTTTAGTTTATGATTAATATATCACAATAAATTCATTATATATTGCATAATAAAAATATATTTTAGCAATAATTAAAATAGAAAAAATATTTTTTAACACAATGCACTTTTACACACTAGTTAATTCATGGTGGTCGACCTTAATTTGGGGTATTTACAAGGCCAACCTTAATTACTCTAATTACATCAGATCACTTCAATTAAGCTTTTAAAGTGTCCCACACTTAATTAACCAAACCCCCTTTCGTAATTCTTCCGATTAAATTATTTTATTCATTTTTTAATAATTTCTCATATTTGATCAAATATAATTTCGTGTATTATGGACCCTTCGAGTTATGGAGTGTTATAATCATAGTTTGAACTTCATGCTACAAATAACCACTATTGCCCACCTTGTCCCTCCTTCACTATCTTTGGGCATCGATTCTTGCAGCGTCCCTCCATTTGGCAGTGATAGCATCTCCCTTTGAATTCTTCCCTCATCAAGCTCACTTTGCAGTCCCTAGCCACATATCCCTTTTTTGGACATATATGACATATCATGCCTCCTTTCCTGATCTTCCCTTTTCCTTTCTTGTCAGCCCAAAGTCCTCATTTCTTCGATCCACCTTGATTTTGCGCCTTTCCTACCTTCTACATTTCATCGATACCAACTGTCCGAAGAAATGTCATTTCAACTATCATCACATAAGTGTCCTCTACGAGAACTTGTATCAAAAGTAGCTCCCCAAGTGGAGAATTTTGGCTTTTAACAAACTTCATAGCCTTCTTCATTAGGGTGTTAATCAGACTCATTCCAAACGTAGCCAATTATATAAATTAATTAATATATTTTTTCACCATGGACTCTCCCTGCTTCAATTGAATTAACTTCTCTAATTGCGGACTTAATTTAGCTTTAGACATGAATTACGACTGAAGGGAGCTCTAAATTCATCCTATGTAATTCCTTCTTTAGCATTCTCTTCAACTACTATGGTCCACCAATTTAACGTCTCCCCTTTTAAATGCTACGTGGCCATCCTCTTCTTGTTCCAGTTTTCCCATACCAGTTCACAAAATAAACGTTGACAGTCATTAATCCAATAGTCCAAGCCTTTGTCCCTACAAAATCTTTAGCCAACGTTTATGCCTACACTCATACGTTTAGAAAGTCTTTATGCATCTTGAGGAAGTCTAGTGGACAGGGTACCAGTTCAGCAGGCGGAGCAATAGATGCCTCTGGTGCAGCTTGTTGAGGAAGGGAAACTTGCCCCCACATGCCTTAAGTATTGCTTAAACCATTCTAAAATACCATGTACGGTGGGTATCTTTTTGGTGATGGGGTACTCGGCTTCTAAGTAGTTATTTTTATCGTAGTCGACTATCTGTAGGTTTGAGTGGTTACAACCTCCTAAGATAGTATTATTTGCTAAAATAGAAATTTTCCTAGTATGCATATGTTCAAATAAGTATATATATAGTAGGTTTTTGAAAAATACTTTCAAAAATAACAAATACGTACTCTCACGTATATTTATTCTTGCTGATCGAGTAACCTACGCTCTAATACCAAATTTAACAACCCACTCCATAACATGCCTAATTTTTGACCCAATATAGATTCGTTGAACCTTAGATTCATTCCAAAGCTGGTTGTTGGTTGGCAAAATTGATACAATAAACAACAAACATAGCTATCCATCTATTCTTCTAGAATATCGCAACGCAAGGGATAAAATATAATAATAGAAGTACCCATTTCATAAAATCCAAATCTCAAAAAGTACATTATCCCAAAATATTCATGATACAACATCAGACATCATTATGTCTGAAATCTGGGTAAAATTGAATACATTAAAAACATAAATAAACAAACTACCACAAATCTTCACCGCCACCTTCATCTTCTTTACTGATATCGTTCTCCATTCAGCAGTGGGTTGTAATGAGGAGGGAGTCAGAACAACAATATTTTTTGAATGAAAATCTCAAGTCTTACAATAATGGTATTTGGACAACATTATTTAGATAAGTAATATGTCTTACTCATCATGTACTATATCCTATTAAGTATACCTCCAACTTTAAGCCAAAGGCTCTTCCAATCCAGCTCCATAACATACTTTTAACTATAGGCCAAGGGATTTTTCCGGTCCAACTCCATAACTATAACGCACGTACAATGCAACCAATGATTCATCTCTGTCAATCATGCCCTAGCGATGTGAGAGAAAGAACCTGAGCCATTTAAAACCTCTTTTGTGGGAACTAGGAAGAGTTTGATTTTATACCTATATCCTAGGCCAATCATCGCTAGCTGACATCGTGAGAAATTATATAAGCGACTTAATACTTCTTTAGTGCGAAATAGATGGACCCTACTACCCCCATTTAATACCTCATCCCCGAAGCGTACCTCTTTCAAGATTTACCACTTCCGCAGCAAAAAGATAATCTCTACCATTTAATAATTATTAATTGGAAAGGAGGCGTACCTACAACAACCACTTAATACTTCAACCCAGAAGTAGGTTCGTACCAGAATGTCCATCTTATGACCCATAACCCAAATTGTGAAGTCTCACATTAGCTCCACTGTTCGTAGGTACAGGTAGCCAAAATAGTTAGGAAGATGTACCATATAGAATTGAGATAAATTTTGTGTCCACCATGGTTACTTATTATAGGCAATGTCTCACATTGTGTTAAAGCCATAATGTTGGTAGCCAGATTAGCTGGGCATACTTTGGTGTGCTTTTAACTGACCCCGCATCCCAATAATTAATCATATTTCCACCCTCCTAATAATACTACCATATATATATATATATATATATAGCTATAATATATCCTTACCCACATTTACGCATTAAGGCCATATAAGAAAAACTACTTATTTTGCCTTTAATTATGAATTAATTTTCATAATTATCCTTAAAGTCCTTCCTTTAGGGTTCAATGCTATTTACTGACCTTTTTTATATGACATGATTTATACATTATTAACTACACGTTACTAATATATTTATAATTATGTAAATTTTAGGTTAACAAAATATTCCTAAGTATGCATAAAAGTATTCCTATCTATGGTTTCCTTTTTTTATCCAATCATTTAAAATGTAAAACTTTCATATTCATACAAGCTACAATTTATAAAATAGCTTATACCTTTGCTACACATAGCAGAGTTGCATATAAAAAAAGGAAATATATTACCAAACTTATATTACATTAATATAATAAAATCAACGTCTCTATTTCAAGGAAACAAACTTTACAATTAAACCCTTTTTGTATTCTACTCAACTTTAACATATACAAACTTGAAGTGAAAACGAGACTCATATTTGTCTAAATTGTGGAATTAGGTGGTGCAAACTATAAATAGAAGAATCCATACTTCGCACACCGTCTCATAATTTTATTTTTCTTTTAAAACCCTTCATCACAATAATAGAAAAAAATGGAAGTTGAATAGAACATAAATTATTCAAATTACAACAATAAATTAGATTCTACTATATTTTTTAGAACAACTGATATTCAAACTAATTCGAGAACTGTCATTTGTTGGGAAATTTGGGGATTTTCGAATGGGGTTTTCACATACAAAATTTCCCATGGCATAAAACAAATCCAAACTTCTACTATACAAATATTAAATGTGAAAAAATAGACTTTCAGTTAAAGATAGTTTTTCTTGATTCTCTTTGGATTTGACTCCATGCCTTTGCCTAATTCCTCCTTCAACTTTCTTCTTTTCAGAATATACAACAATTCAATTCTATATAGATTAGGTTCAGAATTCATACATTAGGGATGAATAGAAATAGAAAACATATATACACCTATATCTAAAACTTATCGATTGATTCCTTCCCTAAAGGTGAAATCTTGAATATAACAATGGATCGAGGAAGAGAACTGACAAAGTTTCGTTATCATTGCAAATTTTCTTGTGAATAAAAGTGAGGAGGCTAGGATCTTATTTATAGTGGTTAGAATGCGTCTATACCATAGGATTAAGGTAGATTTAATAAAATAAAATCCAGTTACTTGGCCAAGGCAAACCCTAGCCGACCAAAGCAAACTGGTCGATCGGCCTAGTGTAGATGGTCGACGGACCTATTAATTTGGCAATGAATTTCTCTTTGCTATTTGTTTTTATTTCTTTCTCATTTTATTAATAACTTCGATGTTTATTTATCGTTTGCTTAAACCCAGAGCTTCCCTTCAACGTTAAAATATTTATTACCTTTTAAATCTTAATGTTATTATCATTTAGTTTTTATGAATTTAAATTCATTCGAATTATTTAAATTCTAAAACTTCAAACGTTAATAACTTCTCCGTTTGACCTCCGATCACAAAAATTTATATAACGTTAGCCAATTTTTCATTTTTAGCCTTATTATTAATTAATTAATTCCTTATTAATTTTTATAGGTTGTTACAATACTAGTCTAGTCCTGGTGAAAAACATTGAGCAGTTGCAAAATGTGCACTTAAGTATTAAGAAATATTATGGACTTATTTTTTTTATATGGGAATGGAGACCTCCTTATGAAGGTGTATATAGACTCCAACTTTCAAAGTTATATTGATGATAGTAAGTCTGTATATGGTTATGTGTGTACTTTAAATGGTGAGGCTATCAGTTAGAAAAGCTCAAAAGAGGAAATAGTAGGTGATTCCAAGATGGAGGCAGAGTATATCGCCTTCAATGAAGTAACTAATAAGTAGTCTGGATGTATAAATTTATGAGCAAACTAAAGGGGATTCTCGACATGCAGGATCCAGTGACATTGTTTTGTGACAATAACGCTATGATGTAGATTAAAATGGAACCTAGAACATACAAGAAATCATGATATATTTTTCAGAAGTTCCATCTCATTAGAGAACTTATCTGTAATTACCGCCTTTCTCTATATTTTCCATGAACACCTACACACATTTCCACTCAAGGTCATGCATGTATCCATCCTTCCCTCTCCCATATCTCCCTCTCTACTTGACAGTGACACAAATTGTCGAATGCTACGAACTCCTCTACGCGGCATCTTCGCGATGCACCCAACTAACCCAAGCTCAAGTCTACCTTTGACCCAATCTAACCTACTCCTCCTTCCCACAACCTCTAGCCATTGCAACCTCCACACGCCACCATCTTCAGTACAACAAGAATGAAAAGTGTAGCTTGCTTCGCCCTCTATAACTTTAATGTTAGTGAATTTGGCTAACTTTTGGTATAGAGAAAGTTATTGGAATAATTAAATAAAAATGGAAAATAGGTATTGCCGTGTTTCAATTTTGCGGAGAAAAAGGAAAATGTGTCCATTTTGTTTCATGCGTGTGTACCTCTCCATTGTTTTGTTGTGCTTATGGAAATATATATCAACAAAAATTGCTTCATAGCTAAGTAACCAAAGTTAAATGCAAGGAAAACAAAAAGGTATGAATGAGTGTTGCATGTATATATTTTTGTTTTTGAAAATTTTTGTTTCGCGGTAGACCGTCACACAATATCACATTCTTGTATGAGCTAAGAACAATAGAAATAAATATATGCATACAATAATTTGACACGATCACAATAATAAAATACACAGGTTAACTAATTCTATAAAGTTTCAAAAATACTGATGTTTGCCACAAAACGTCAAACGAATATTTAATTATTTTCCAAATAAAAAATTATGGAAAATCCGATAAATTAAAATAAAAATACGTTATCAAAACTCGGCCAGTCATTTGAAACATAAATTTTATTATATTTAAATCCAAATTTGAATATTTAAACAAATTAAATTTTCAAATTCGAAGACTCTAAAAATTACAGGTCGTTACATACTGTAACGACCTGGATTTTTGAACCAGTCAAAATAGTCAAAAACCCGTCTATTCTACAACAAATAAATGAAAACTACCAAAAGACATATCGTAATCTGATAAATACATAACACTATTAAATGCATAGGATACAATTTCAATAATACAACTTATTTGAGTAATCATTTATTCTACATGGTGTGCTTTAATACATACCAAACTCAAATACTATAAATCTACCACTGTAGAACTCTGATGTGAGAGACAGCAATAGTCATTCCTACAAACTCAACAAACTTGTCGATGCGGAGTAAAATGGTAAGCAAGAAAGATACACCGATACATGATAGATAGCAAACAATAAACATGAAAATGTTATGTTATTATTGGGACTGCATCACTACCACTTGTGACAGCATATGTACCCCTATCTAATTGAATACCAAATTAGATACAGGATCAAGCAAACGTAGTTCTCCTACCACATATAGGATTCAAAGAGCTTACGATGCATAAACAAAGATGAAATTCCGGAACTACCCATTTAGGCTTAATCTTCACATTTAAATTTCTGAAATCTAATTAACTTTATTATTTTCAAAATATAATCCTTTTTGAAAATAACCTCTTCGAACAAAATTTCTAGTTTCATTATCCATTTGAAGTAATAATATATATATATATATCTTTTGTATCAAATCATATTTTTCTTCAGGATTTAAACCAAATCACCTTTTGAAAATGGTGTCAAATACTCTATATAATAATACAATATTTTACTTGATATATTAATCCCAAAAACTCTATTATAAAATCACAACAAATATATGCAGCCAGATTGGGAGGTTTTCCCCATAAACAAGGCAAATAGGTCCCAGTCTTACCCAAATAAATAAATAAGTGTAACGACCCAGAATTTTGAACGAATTAAATTGAAAATATTTAATTAATTTTAAATATTTGAATGATAATTTAATTTGAATCCCCGATTTAAATTTGAATTTGGCGATTAAATTATAAAATTTAATCTAATGAATTGAATAAAAATTTATATCTTCAATTTTAAGTTGAAGAAAAATATTTCGAAAGCTTTTAAAATTCATATTGATAATACTGAAAATAACAGAAGCTTCAGAATCTAATTTCGAATTGATTTGATCAGTTTTGAAATTCATATCGTTTGAATCGATATTTAAAAATAGCCGTCCGAGGCGCAGTCTCGGAATTTGACGAAACCAGTTCCATTGGGTCCGTAACGTTGAATTATTGTCGGATTTCAAATTTCGTATTTTTTGGTGTTGATACGTGAGCACACGATACATTAACGCGTTGAAAATTTAAATTGAATTTAATTTTTAAATTTAAATTTTTAACTAAGTCAAATATCAGCACGTTCTTCTCCTCCCTTTCAGCCTGATATCACGCAATAAGGTCGTGAAATCCTTACCTCGATCGTTTCTAAGTATCTCGTCCCCATCCCTTATCATCCAGATTTTCAAATCAAACAAAATAATTTTCGTTTCAAATAAAAAGAAAAAAATGGCCGCACTTCTTTCTTCGATTCAAAGATATCGAATTCACTAAAATGGCCGAAGCCACCAGTTCAAGTCAAAACCCCCTCTTCCATTAAATTCAAAATCAAAAGAAAACTCCTCTTCTGAAATAACGAAACCCTTCTTCATTCGTTCATTCGAAAAATCGAATTCAATCAAGTGCTCGATCGAAGGATTGGCATGCTAATCGCGAGTCGTTCGCATTGGTTTAGGGAGGTCGACAAATTTGGGGGGGGAGCGGCGTCTGCAGTGGCTCGTTCGAGAGTGATAGTCGTGGAGACAAGCGGCACTACGTAGAGGGGTTCGTCGAGATACGTGCCTGGGCAAGATGACGAAGTCGCGAGGCATTTTGGTGGGTCGCGTGGGTTCTCGAGTTCAGCTCGAAGGCGGCGGCATCGGGAAATCGAAGTGGAAGCGACTTTCGTGATGAAGTCTGGGGTGTGGTGGCCTCAGTCGCGAGTGGAGATTCATGGCATTCGAATCGAGGCTAGGGTCGATCGTAGTTCAGATGGCAAGGGGATTTGGGTATCGCGTGCGATCTAGCCTGGAGGCAGAGGGTTCAGTGATTTTCTCGATTAGGTAATTTTTTTTTTCTATAGACGGAATGTTTTTTAAAAAAAAAAAAGAAGAAGTAAGCAATCTGAAATTTTGCAGTAAATTATATATGAGAATACTTATAGGAAATATATGTAATTTACAGTAAAAATAAAGTAAATTTACAGTTAAGTATAAATACAGATTTTTTTTTTTTTGATTTCTTTTACAGGAAACAGGTTTTAATATTAGTACACATATTTTTAAATTTTAAATTGTATAGGTTAAAACAGGAATTATTATAGATATTTTTTTTTAGAATATATATATATGCACATAGGAACACAGATCTGTTCTATTTTATACAAAGGTAAACAGAAATTTTTTTCATTACAGTAAAATGTTTAATTTATGAAATTAAACTTATTTGACTAGGTTAGAATTTTTTTTTTAAAAAAAAAGAAATTTATTTAAAAATTTAATTTTTGGTTTAAAATTTAAATCATTTAAATTGAACTAAATTTTTAGATGAATTAAAATTTTAAAATGGAAAATTGATTTATTCAATTTATTTCGAATGATTAATAAATGTATATGATTGTTATACAAGGTATAAAATCGAGAATCAAGCTGGAAATGAAATGGATGGCAAAATAAAATCAAAGGTGAGATTTTTCTCACTCAAATGAAATTTAAATTCGCAGTTATTGATTGATTTGATTGTTGTTTGGATGTTGTATTAGATATAATAGGATATATCTATATATATAGCAGTATATACATATTGGCATATGTATATATTGGATTGATTGATTTCCCGCCTCGTATAGCGGATGAGACCCTATTGCGCCGTTAGTAAGCGGATTTATAAAAACCTATATACCGCGATAATTCCGTACTGGAGCGGAATTGGTATTGTGCTGACGTCTTTGGATGCAGGGAAACAGGTTGGAGGGATCCAACTGGACCCCTCACATTGATTGATTTTATTTATACTGTGGTATAAATCTGTGAATGATTATATTGATGTTATTGATCATATCGATGTCTGGAAAATTGATTGAAAGCTAAAAATTTAGCTGAATGGATGTTTGATATCATTGGATTCCAAAAATAAACGAAATTGAATTTTTTGGAAATCAAAATAGAAATTTCTAAGTGAATTTAATTTTAGAAATTGAATAAATTCAAAGAAAGGAATTTTAAAGTATAAAAAGTTAGTTTTTATAATCTTATCGAATTTATTTCCAGAATAAAGTGAAAATGTTAAATAAATGAATTTCGTATAATAGTGATTTTAAATTGAGGAAATTAATTTAAAATCTGGATTTCTAAATAGATTGAAAGAAGACAATAGAAATTTATTTTCTTTAAAAAGGAATTTATTTAGAAGAAGATAAGTTGGAAATCCAATTAGGAATTTAATTTGTAAATTGAAATAATTTGGGAAATCAATGTAAAATGATCTCAATTTGAAGAATCCCTTTTAAAACAGGATATTGAATAATTTGAAAAGAATAAGAATTTATTTTAGTAGTGAAAATAAATTTAGAAATCAAATTGTACTTGATTTGGAGTTAAAGTAGAATTAGAAATTAATTTGAAATCCGATTTTAGATTCAAAAGTGAATATTTGGAAAAAAATGAATCCAATTGAAATAAGGGAATGTGAATTTAAAATGGAAATGTTGTTAAAATGATTTATAAAGGGATGAACTTTACAATTATAAAGTTTTAAAAGAACGATTTCTGAAAATAAATGAATTATAAGTATTAACTTATAAGATGGACCGTTAGTATAAAAATTGAGTTATGAATTGAACTAGTTAATAAAGAAGATTTATAAATTGTAGTTTTTATAAATGGAAATAGAATTTATAAACGTGTTTATAAATTCGAAATAGATTGAATTTGATAAATTAAATATGGGAGATTATTAAAGAAGATATATTCACGATTTTGGACAGTGAATATATTATTGAATAAAATGGATTCATTTTTGAAGAAGTGATATTTTAAAAATGAAGTTAAATAGTTTTTAACGATGTTTTAAAAATGTGTTAAATATCGAAAACATAGATTTCAACAGTTCTTGTTGAAATAGACGTTTTCGAGAAATAAAAGGAAATGGTGGACTATAACACTGTTGTTATAGTAAATGATTTCCGAAAGGAAATGTTTTTATCTAGTATTGGGATTTACATATCTATTTTAATCTCGAATCCCTATACTAGTGATTTTTGAGTCGTCGTAACGATGTTTTACGTAACATTCGTTTTGACTCAAATTGATGTTGTTATAGAAAATAGATTTCCTTAAAGAATGAAATATATACTTAATTTTGATTTTAAGTATATCGAATATTTTCTAAGGGTTGAAAATAAATGATTTGTGAATTACTTATTTTTAAACAAGTATGGAAATGCTTTTCCAATGTGAAATGAACTGTTTGAGTTTTTATCTTTTAAAGATAAATTGAAAAGTGAATATTTGAAATTGTTTTCAAATGATTAAGTGTGGAAATTTTATATCTAGAAAAGATATTTTTGAAGATAAAATAATTTGGGAAAATTATTGGAATCTGATGATGTTGCGCATCTTTATTGATAGTTAAATAACCGACTATCAATAATTACCTTGAGTAGGTATTTGTTGTGAATTGGATGAATTTGAATGCCACACTTATTTTTGAATAATCGCTCACTATTCGGGTTAACCGGGAAAGGACCATGGGGTCGTATATGTAACGACCCTGAATTTTGAACAATTTAATTTGAGAATATTTAATTTATTTTAATTATTTGAATGATGATTTGACTTAAATTTCAAATTATCAAAATGAATTGGTGATTAAATTTTTGAATTTAATCTATTGAAAGTTGAATAAAATTTGAATCTTCGATTTTAAGCCGGTTAAAAATAATTTAAAGGCTTAGAAAATTCATATTGATAATACTGAAGATAATAGAAGCTTCAGAATTGAATCTGAAAGCGATTTGTTCAGTTTTGAAATTGTATCGTTTGAAATCGAATTTAAAAATTAGCTTTTCGAGGCACAGTCTCGGAATTTGACGAAACAAGTTTCATTGGGTCCGTAATATTGAATTATTACTGGATTTCAAATTTCGTATTTATCAGAATTGTTTTGTGAACATACGGCGTATAAACGCGTATAAAATTAAATCGAATTCAAATTGAATTTCTGTAACAACCTGGATTTTTGCTCAAAATCATAATCATCAGCAAATGATTAAAGCTGTCAGATATTTGCTGTTTATTGTTGGAAAATTTTATAACGGTAAAATTTTCGTCAAATTGGCAATATAAATTGATTGTTAATTTTATTTGAATTTGTAAAGGGATTGAAATTCTTTTATTTAAATTTTATTAATACAAAAATAAATAAATAAATACACATAGCTAAATTTTAACATGATAATTTAAAAACAAAACAAGTTAAAGAAAATGATATTTGCAAAAACAAAAATTTGATTTAAAAGGAAAGAAAAAAAAAATATAAAACACCATACCCTAACCCATACCCAACATACCTCAAGCCCATACCCTTATTTTCGTTAAAACCCTTATTCCCTTTTCGTTCAACCCAAAACCCGTTTCCCCCTCTCATTCCAAAACCCTAAACGAAAAAATGGCGGCCTCGTTGTTTTCGTTCGATCGGCGACGAGTAAAACTAGGGCTTCGATCTGGAAAATTTAGGGCTTTTCAAAATCAAAGTCGTCGTCTCAATTCTCTGGCGAATTTGAGCACCGGCTTCAATGGTTCGACTTCGAGATGGCGTGAAGTTGTTTAGCTCGATCGAGGAAAGGATCGCGTGGAAAAATGGTGAGTAATTTCTATTACTCACATCTTCTTCGAATTATGTTAAAATCTACCTGACTGCTTCTCGAATTGGAATTTGAACTGTCTGTTGAGTGATTTATCGATTTCGTGAATAACTTGATTTAGTAACAACTTCAGTTCTATTTATTTTTGTTGAATTTTCTCGGCTTTGAATGCTTAGGCCAATTGATCTTCATTTCGTTGTTGAGGACTTTCTGACTTCGGGCATTTGATTTTTGTTCTGGCTATTGCCTTTATGTCGACTTCGGCATTGTTTTGATTTTGGCCCTAGTGGCTTGAGATGATCAAGTCGCTGTCATTATGGTTGGCACTGACTTCGTCATGTTGTATATTTCCTGTGACATTTTCTTAATCTTCGGCCTTGAAATTTATTTAGCAAATAAATTGAAACTACTGTTGTCTGGATTATTCGAAACTGCAGCTAAATGCTTTTGGATGTTTGAACTTTTATGTGCACTTGAATAGGCATTGAAACCATGTGTATACATACATTCTTGTATGTATATATATAGGTCTTGTCCTTGTAGTCTTTATTCCACCTTGATCCAGTAGTTGCTGCCATAACTTGATGTTGATTTCTATTTGTTGACTTGCAGTTTGATTTGTTGTTCCTGATTTTGCAGATGCCCTTGATCACTTTGAAATTTATTTTCATGGATTTGATATTATCACTCAATATTGCTGATGTTACATGATTTCTGGCCTTAAAATCATATGTATATATATATATATATATATATATATATGAGGTTCAGTAGTCTACCATTTTACTTTATTAGTTTTAATTGCAGTTGTACTTAGTGCACAGTTGTTATTGTGTTGGACTTTGAGCATTTCTGAGTTATTCCTTTTGGCTGTTGCACTTGAGTTTAGTTGCCTTTGTTCCAATTTTGGGTATACATGACTACCCTTTTTAAACTGCCTGGCCTACCTGCCTGTGCCGTTGAGTTCTGGTCATGAAAGCATTATGCATTCTCTGTTACATATACGTTGGGTTCGTATAAAATGCCATTCCGGCTGTTGAAGTCCCATTTTTGCATTGAGGTTCCAATTAGTGATGGTTCCTGTAAGGTCGCAGTTGCATTACATAATTGCACACTGCACGTAGCTTATTGAATATCTTTCGAGTTTCACTGTTTCTTTGGTATTGTTCGCCACTGCATGCTTGTAGTTATGTGCCAGTTGAGTTTTGAGCATGTTTCTAGGCTAGTTCATTCATGTTGTATTTGGTATCTTCACTTGAGTATTTAAAATGTAGGTTGTTGAACTGTTATCTTCAACTTTGAACTTGATCATGTTGGCATCTCTGGTTGGTCTGCATTATGATATTCTGGTTCATCTTTGTTTATTTTTGCATTCATCCTAGTAGTTGCAGTTGTCACTGTAGTTACCTTGTTCATTTTGACTTGAGTCAGTTGCCATTGTGCTTGTGATCATTTGTTTGCACTGTCACATCCATTTCTTGAGTTGCCATTTCATATGCTTGCACTACTTTGATGTTGCCTGCATTCATGCGTTTGATATTTCAGTCTAATAATCTTCACTCTGTATGAAAAGAGTTTCACCTGACACCATACATGTAGACTTATACATGATCATAAGTTTGATTTATTTCTGGTTCATTTGGAGTTGCCATCTTCTGACTTGTTTACCTGAACTGTTAGCATTGACTTTACTTGACTGCTTGACCTTATGCATGTAGTCATATAGTAGCTGGAATTGGTCGTGTTGCTTGATTCACTGCAACCATATTATCACAGTATATTTGTTTGAGTCTGGGTCCATTTCGAGCTTGAGTTGCTTTGTTGAGTTTTTGTCCACTGTTTGACTTAGTGGCCTTCCACTTAGGCAGGCACTATAATGTGCAGTCTGGTTACATGCTGTTGATCTTCACGTGACTGAAATCTTGTTGCAGTCCTACCCTTGTTTCTATGTGCTGACCTTATATTCGGTGGTGGCGAGGCGGTGCACGTTAGCGTGCGCTGCAGCCACCCAACTCGACAGTTTCGAATTGATATCTCTTTTGCGTCGTGATGCATTGATTTTTTTATGCTGTATTGGCGAGGCCGTACACGCGTGCGTGTACGGCAGCCAATAACACTGTTTATCTCTGTTGATGTTTTAAATCTGCTGATTTATTGTTTAACACTGTTTAGTGTTATATTTTCGTTATCCGATTTCTTTGTTAAAAAGTCGGATAGACGAGAATTATTGTGACTGTCGTCTATTTAAATTATTACTGCCTATATGCACTAATAAACTGGTTTGAATTAGACTGACCTGTGTATTATTTTCTTTTGAATATAATACTCGGGTCAGACCGAGTATTTTTACAGCTTGAAGATTTTCGAGCAGCGAAGTTAGAGAGAGAGAGAATAAAGAACCATTTTTAGTTTCAGAAGAAAATTGTATTTTAAGATATTCCGCTGTATCAGTATTAAAATGTATAAACTCTGATGTATATAAAAAGATTTATAGTAATGAAATAAAGATTCATTTGTTTTAATTGATTGTTATTATCTGTGTTTCTGTGGCTGATTCTGTTTAAACCTTATAAACTAAATAACAATTCGTCTTTTTGAACGTTTCGAGTTGGTTTAGTTACTGACTGGAGGCGGTCAAAAGGGGGAATGTTACAGTATAACCCATTCCGAATATGTGATACGTCGTTATGAATCGCATTTGAAGACCGGTGTTGAAGACCGGATATTTTTGAAAACGGAAGGATTACCGTCGAGTTACTCTACACCGACTGATCTTCGGTTTAGAGGTTTTATCACCCTTAGTGACGGGAAGTCCTGACGTGATTAGAAAATTATCCGGAAATGCAAGGGCTTCGTGAGAAGTGCCTTCGGTTCTGTTCGATCCCGGAACAGACTTGTATGGATTGTGTGTCTGACGTTACAATTTGAGATATAAAGCTGATTTCTTTCAAATACATTTCTGTTGGTGGCGGAGAATTTATTCTCTTAGCTTAACACCCTTCTCTGAGACGTACGAGCTCAGAGGTTATGTAGTTGAAATTTATCAGCGATATATCCCAATTTGGTAACGTGGCATACTGAGTGTTGCTGTGAAATGATCAGTGTTTGATCATTTGCGATATGATCATTTGTTTGATCTTATATCTTGGTGATCATAGGTTGATCATTTTGTTGACCCGAAGCAGGGCTTTTTGTAGAAAGCGTAGCTTTGTGGACGAGACTTCATCGAGCCTCACACCCCGGAAATGGTCGAAACAGGAAGAATGCAGCAAGGTTCTAGGGAGTAGCGCCCCTTAGTGTATGTCATTCCTTCTGGATAAAGGTGGTATCATGGTATGGAGCCCAGATACTTAACCTCTGTGGTTGCTGCACAGTTATTATTACTTTGTGGTTTGTTGGAAATAGGGGATCCTCGGGAAGATCGGTGACGATCGGGGGATGGCATACGCGTGTCAGTAGTTACCTATTTTTGCAGAGGTAACCCGGCCTTGTGTTGGCAGAGATCTAACCGTAACGTTAGATTCTCGGGTCGTCTATTCCAGGGACGTACCCATCGTGGAAAAGGAAGTTCCTTAGCCTGACCATTTGTTGGAAATCCAAACTCCAATACGAACCTTGTACGGTATTAGTTGTAGAACCTGCCATTTACGTACGGTGGTCACCACTGTTTAGATGGTAGCTATAGTAGGCATACGATACTGGTCGTATGTTGGCTAAGATTAATATTATACTTTCTAAATGTTTTCTACACTATGCACTAATAATAATATCAAAAAGAATTTGATTTTGCGTAGTAAGCATCTTTGACTATCATAAGAAGAAATCTCCTCCAATTCTGCGTTTGCATTGTGTGTGTGGCGGGAGGTCTTATGGTAGTTTCATTTTCCAAAAGCATTGCGAATTGACATTAAAAATTATTTTTGTTATTATAAAGAATAACTGTTTTACGATCTCACACCAGTCACCATGACTGACTCGGAGTTTATTGTTCCCTTCTAAACTCTGGGTGCCCACCAATTTCCACACGGGCAGCCTAGAGTTAGATTTTCAGGATATTCTGGATATTCTGGAGCTTGGAGATAAGCTGGAGAACGAGACGTAGTATTTGTATCTGATATTATTTATTCCGCTGTGTATTCTGTATGAGGACAAGTTATATAACTGTCCATTGCTGTATATTGACTCTGATGATTGATGTATGTATAAACTGATATAGTTCTTTGTTTTAAAAGACTAGTAATTATCTATTGTATATTGTTCCGCTGCGATGTGTAAGATTCTGATATTGTTCTGTCTCTGTTCTGTATCTGTTGTTGTTTTGTTGTTCTTCTTCTCTTTTTCTTCTATCTTCTTCTTCTTCTACTTTTTCTTTTTCTTAAAACCATAACTTTTCGGGTTTCCGGCATTCGATGGCTCAGCAGTCGATAAAGTGAGTATCGATGTTGAATTTTCGAAAGTCGAAAATTCTCGGGATGTTACAAGTGGTATCAGAGCATATGGTTAAGCGACAACCCTGCTCTGTTGGGTGTTACTCATTAGAGATAGAGTCAGTAGTACTCTAGAATGAGTTGAGTGTAATAATAGATACGAGCGCGTATTTGTTAGTGAATATAAAATGTTTTATATTGTGTTTGCTTATCCGTTGAGATGTTTATGAATTTTGGTCGGTATGTGGGACGCCATATTATCGATAGAGATTTCTAAACACTTAAACGAGGCAAGACGACATAGTATTGTTTTAAATAGGGTGAATGAAATAATTTTACCCAAAACTATTTTTGTATATAAAAGAAATATTTTTCTATAAAGTACTATAGTATATGGTTGCATGGATGTTAGGAAGTAATAATAGTGAATTATCATCACTGAAATTGAATAAGAAATTGAAATCATAACTCCAGATTTAAGAAATAAAATTCATATACAAATGAAATTTAAGGATATAAATTATAATTGTGACTTATAATTTAAACGGAATTCCAGAGAAGTTTTGGAAATGTTTTGAAAAGAATTTGAAAATTTGAGAAATTTGGAAGTTTAAATCATTGTTGATTTGAAAATGAATTTCAAAGGTTTTGAAAAGTATTTTGAAAGAAATGAAAAGCTCTAAACTCTTTTCGGTCGCTGGAAAATAATTCCGATGATGACCATGGCATCACCGGTGTTCATTTTCGGGTTTCCAGAAGAGGAATTGCTGCCAAATTGTTTTAAATGGAAGTTGATTGGAAATTTGGATTTTTGTTTTTGAAATTCAAAGAATGATTTGAATTGTCTTCAAAAATGGCTTTGAAATGATGGTAAGACTCTGGAATACTATATAAAAATATTTATGAAATATTATGAAATTGATAACTTGTAAAGTTTAAAGTTTAAATAAAAATCCATTTAACGAATGAAATTTTAAATATGAATTGGAAGCATAAGGAAATGAATTCACATATGAATTAAAAGTGTAAATATAAATTGTGAACGAATTTATAACTTGGAACGGGATTCCAAGAAAATGATCGAAATTAAAATTTATTAGTGGAATGGAATTAGTAATATGAATGTAGAAGCGATTTGTATAAATCAAGATGTAAATGAGTTGATAACTTATGAAATATTTGAAATCTGATAGAAATGAGATTCAAAATGAAAACGAATGAATTAGTGAATGAGTAAATAAAAAATTTGATATCGTAAGTGCAAGGAAATGAAGTTGAATGTTAAAATTCATTTTAAATTTGTAAGTAAGTAAAACTGGATATTGAAAACAAATTTGAATTGTGTGAAATAAAATGAAGCTTTAAGATTTGTTTGAAGTGAACTAAAGATAATTGATGAAATGCAATATTCAGAAGTAAACTGAATCTAAATTAGATTGAAAGTGTAGATTAAATTCAAATGAATGTGGAATGTGAAATTGAATAATAATGGATATAACTTCTATAGTAAACTAGAAATGGTATAAGAAGTTGATATTAGAAGTTTGTAATAAAATTTGCAAAATAGTTGGATGTTATAACTAGATATTATGGCTAGTAGATATACAGGTATAAAGGGAATTGAATTTGATTTCACATATAATTTGAATTGCTCGACAAAAGGTACGTATTTGAATTTTAATATGAGTTTTTGATGATTTCTCTCTAGCCGCTTGGCTTTTTCTTTTTCTTTTTGAAATCTGAGAGTCCGTAGGGACGTTTTGTAGTCGTACCGTATTAGCCGCGCAAAGGAGACGCTGGCAAAAATTTTCGAAAATTTAGGGCGTTAGAAAATTTTTGAGAAAATTTGAAAGTTTAAATTTGAATTTAAACTTATAATTGAATTGTTAGGAAAACAATGTTGTTTGAAATGGGTAATTGAAGTTGAAAATTTAGTTGAATTAATAACGAATCTTTAGTAGAAAGATTTGTTGTGATAAATTGATAAAACTATTGGATTGTGAAAGATAATAGACGAGTTAAGGACCATTTTTCCTAACTTGTAATTTCGAGGACGAAATTCTTTTAAGGAGGGAAGTCTGTAACGACCCAGAATTTTGAACGAATTAAATTGAAAATATTTAATTAATTTTAAATATTTGAATGATAATTTAATTTGAATCCCCGATTTAAATTTGAATTTGGCGATTAAATTATAAAATTTAATCTAATGAATTGAATAAAAATTTATATCTTCAATTTTAAGTTGAAGAAAAATATTTCGAAAGCTTTTAAAATTCATATTGATAATACTGAAAATAACAGAAGCTTCAGAATCTAATTTCGAATTGATTTGATCAGTTTTGAAATTCATATCGTTTGAATCAATATTTAAAAATAGCCGTCCGAGGCGCAGTCTCGGAATTTGACGAAACCAGTACCATTGGGTCCGTAACGTTGAATTATTGTCGGATTTCAAATTTCGTATTTTTTGGTGTTGATACGTGAGCACACGATACATTAACGCGTTGAAAATTTAAATTGAATTTAATTTTTAAATTTAAATTTTTAACTAAGTCAAATATCAGCACGTTCTTCTCCTCCCTTTCAGCCTGATATCACGCAATAAGGTCGTGAAATCCTTACCTCGATCGTTTCTAAGTATCTCGTCCCCATCCCTTATCATCCAGATTTTCAAATCAAACAAAATAATTTTCGTTTCAAATAAAAAGAAAAAAATGGCCGCACTTCTTTCTTCGATTCAAAGATATCGAATTCACTAAAATGGCCGAAGCCACCAGTTCAAGTCAAAACCCCCTCTTCCATTAAATTCAAAATCAAAAGAAAACTCCTCTTCTGAAATAACGAAACCCTTCGTCATTCGTTCATTCGAAAAATCGAATTCAATCAAGTGCTCGATCGAAGGATTGGCATGCTAATCGCGAGTCGTTCGCATTGGTTTAGGGAGGTCGACAAATTTGGGGGGGAGCGGCGTCTGCAGTGGCTCGTTCGAGAGTGATAGTCGTGGAGACGAGCGGCACTACGTAGAGGGGTTCGTCGAGATACGTGCCTGGGCAAGATGACGAAGTCGCGAGGCATTTTGGTGGGTCGCGTGGGTTCTCGAGTTCAGCTCGAAGGCGGCGGCATCGGGAAATCGAAGTGGAAGCGACTTTCGTGATGAAGTCTGGGGTGTGGTGGCCTCAGTCGCGAGTGGAGATTCATGGCATTCGAATCGAGGCTAGGGTCGATCGTAGTTCAGATGGCAAGGGGATTTGGGTATCGCGTGCGATCTAGCCTGGAGGCAGAGGGTTCAGTGATTTTCTCGATTAGGTAATTTTTTTTTTCTATAGACGGAATGTTTTTTAAAAAAAAAAAAGAAGAAGTAAGCAATCTGAAATTTTGCAGTAAATTATATATGAGAATACTTATAGGAAATATATGTAATTTACAGTAAAAATAAAGTAAATTTACAGTTAAGTATAAATACAGATTTTTTTTTTTTTTTGATTTCTTTTACAGGAAACAGGTTTTAATATTAGTACACATATTTTTAAATTTTAAATTGTATAGGTTAAAACAGGAATTATTATAGATATTTTTTTTTAGAATATATATATATGCACATAGGAACACAGATCTGTTCTATTTTATACAAAGGTAAACAGAAATTTTTTTCATTACAGTAAAATGTTTAATTTATGAAATTAAACTTATTTGACTAGGTTAGAATTTTTTTTTTTTAAAAAAAAGAAATTTATTTAAAAATTTAATTTTTGGTTTAAAATTTAAATCATTTAAATTGAACTAAATTTTTAGATGAATTAAAATTTTAAAATGGAAAATTGATTTATTCAATTTATTTCGAATGATTAATAAATGTATATGATTGTTATACAAGGTATAAAATCGAGAATCAAGCTGGAAATGAAATGGATGGCAAAATAAAATCAAAGGTGAGATTTTTCTCACTCAAATGAAATTTAAATTCGCAGTTATTGATTGATTTGATTGTTGTTTGGATGTTGTATTAGATATAATAGGATATATCTATATATATAGCAGTATATACATATTGGCATATGTATATATTGGATTGATTGATTTCCCGCCTCGTATAGCGGATGAGACCCTATTGCGCCGTTAGTAAGCGGATTTATAAAAACCTATATACCGCGATAATTCCGTACTGGAGCGGAATTGGTATTGTGCTGACGTCTTTGGATGCAGGGAAACAGGTTGGAGGGATCCAACTGGACCCCTCACATTGATTGATTTTATTTATACTGTGGTATAAATCTGTGAATGATTATATTGATGTTATTGATCATATCGATGTCTGGAAAATTGATTGAAAGCTAAAAATTTAGCTGAATGGATGTTTGATATCATTGGATTCCAAAAATAAACGAAATTGAATTTTTTGGAAATCAAAATAGAAATTTCTAAGTGAATTTAATTTTAGAAATTGAATAAATTCGAAGAAAGGAATTTTAAAGTATAAAAAGTTAGTTTTTATAATCTTATCGAATTTATTTCCAGAATAAAGTGAAAATGTTAAATAAATGAATTTCGTATAATAGTGATTTTAAATTGAGGAAATTAATTTAAAATCTGGATTTCTAAATAGATTGAAAGAAGACAATAGAAATTTATTTTCTTTAAAAAGGAATTTATTTAGAAGAAGATAAGTTGGAAATCCAATTAGGAATTTAATTTGTAAATTGAAATAATTTGGGAAATCAATGTAAAATGATCTCAATTTGAAGAATCCCTTTTAAAACAGGATATTGAATAATTTGAAAAGAATAAGAATTTATTTTAGTAGTGAAAATAAATTTAGAAATCAAATTGTACTTGATTTGGAGTTAAAGTAGAATTAGAAATTAATTTGAAATCCGATTTTAGATTCAAAAGTGAATATTTGGAAAAAAATGAATCCAATTGAAATAAGGGAATGTGAATTTAAAATGGAAATGTTGTTAAAATGATTTATAAAGGGATGAACTTTACAATTATAAAGTTTTAAAAGAACGATTTCTGAAAATAAATGAATTATAAGTATTAACTTATAAGATGGACCGTTAGTATAAAAATTGAGTTATGAATTGAACTAGTTAATAAAGAAGATTTATAAATTGTAGTTTTTATAAATGGAAATAGAATTTATAAACGTGTTTATAAATTCGAAATAGATTGAATTTGATAAATTAAATATGGGAGATTATTAAAGAAGATATATTCACGATTTTGGACAGTGAATATATTATTGAATAAAATGGATTCATTTTTGAAGAAGTGATATTTTAAAAATGAAGTTAAATAGTTTTTAACGATGTTTTAAAAATGTGTTAAATATCGAAAACATAGATTTCAACAGTTCTTGTTGAAATAGACGTTTTCGAGAAATAAAAGGAAATGGTGGACTATAACACTGTTGTTATAGTAAATGATTTCCGAAAGGAAATGTTTTTATCTAGTATTGGGATTTACATATCTATTTTAATCTCGAATCCCTATACTAGTGATTTTTGAGTCGTCGTAACGATGTTTTACGTAACATTCGTTTTGACTCAAATTGATGTTGTTATAGAAAATAGATTTCCTTAAAGAATGAAATATATACTTAATTTTGATTTTAAGTATATCGAATATTTTCTAAGGGTTGAAAATAAATGATTTGTGAATTACTTATTTTTAAACAAGTATGGAAATGCTTTTCCAATGTGAAATGAACTGTTTGAGTTTTTATCTTTTAAAGATAAATTGAAAAGTGAATATTTGAAATTGTTTTCAAATGATTAAGTGTGGAAATTTTATATCTAGAAAAGATATTTTTGAAGATAAAATAATTTGGGAAAATTATTGGAATCTGATGATGTTGCGCATCTTTATTGATAGTTAAATAACCGACTATCAATAATTACCTTGAGTAGGTATTTGTTGTGAATTGGATGAATTTGAATGCCACACTTATTTTTGAATAATCGCTCACTATTCGGGTTAACCGGGAAAGGACCATGGGGTCGTATAACCCATTCCGAATATGTGATACGTCGTTATGAATCGCATTTGAAGACCGGTGTTGAAGACCGGATATTTTTGAAAACGGAAGGATTACCGTCGAGTTACTCTACACCGACTGATCTTCGGTTTAGAGGTTTTATCACCCTTAGTGACGGGAAGTCCTGACGTGATTAGAAAATTATCCGGAAATGCAAGGGCTTCGTGAGAAGTGCCTTCGGTTCTGTTCGATCCCGGAACAGACTTGTATGGATTGTGTGTCTGACGTTACAATTTGAGATATAAAGCTGATTTCTTTCAAATACATTTCTGTTGGTGGCGGAGAATTTATTCTCTTAGCTTAACACCCTTCTCTGAGACGTACGAGCTCAGAGGTTATGTAGTTGAAATTTATCAGCGATATATCCCAATTTGGTAACGTGGCATACTGAGTGTTGCTGTGAAATGATCAGTGTTTGATCATTTGCGATATGATCATTTGTTTGATCTTATATCTTGGTGATCATAGGTTGATCATTTTGTTGACCCGAAGCAGGGCTTTTTGTAGAAAGCGTAGCTTTGTGGACGAGACTTCATCGAGCCTCACACCCCGGAAATGGTCGAAACAGGAAGAATGCAGCAAGGTTCTAGGGAGTAGCGCCCCTTAGTGTATGTCATTCCTTCTGGATAAAGGTGGTATCATGGTATGGAGCCCAGATACTTAACCTCTGTGGTTGCTGCACAGTTATTATTACTTTGTGGTTTGTTGGAAATCGGGGATCCTCGGGAAGATCGGTGACGATCGGGGGATGGCATACGCGTGTCAGTAGTTACCTATTTTTGCAGAGGTAACCCGGCCTTGTGTTGGCAGAGATCTAACCGTAACGTTAGATTCTCGGGTCGTCTATTCCAGGGACGTACCCATCGTGGAAAAGGAAGTTCCTTAGCCTGACCATTTGTTGGAAATCCAAACTCCAATACGAACCTTGTACGGTATTAGTTGTAGAACCTGCCATTTACGTACGGTGGTCACCACTGTTTAGATGGTAGCTATAGTAGGCATACGATACTGGTCGTATGTTGGCTAAGATTAATATTATACTTTCTAAATGTTTTCTACACTATGCACTAATAATAATATCAAAAAGAATTTGATTTTGCGTAGTAAGCATCTTTGACTATCATAAGAAGAAATCTCCTCCAATTCTGCGTTTGCATTGTGTGTGTGGCGGGAGGTCTTATGGTAGTTTCATTTTCCAAAAGCATTGCGAATTGACATTAAAAATTATTTTTGTTATTATAAAGAATAACTGTTTTACGATCTCACACCAGTCACCATGACTGACTCGGAGTTTATTGTTCCCTTCTAAACTCTGGGTGCCCACCAATTTCCACACGGGCAGCCTAGAGTTAGATTTTCAGGATATTCTGGATATTCTGGAGCTTGGAGATAAGCTGGAGAACGAGACGTAGTATTTGTATCTGATATTATTTATTCCGCTGTGTATTCTGTATGAGGACAAGTTATATAACTGTCCATTGCTGTATATTGACTCTGATGATTGATGTATGTATAAACTGATATAGTTCTTTGTTTTAAAAGACTAGTAATTATCTATTGTATATTGTTCCGCTGCGATGTGTAAGATTCTGATATTGTTCTGTCTCTGTTCTGTATCTGTTGTTGTTTTGTTGTTCTTCTTCTCTTTTTCTTCTATCTTCTTCTTCTTCTACTTTTTCTTTTTCTTAAAACCATAACTTTTCGGGTTTCCGGCATTCGATGACTCAGCAGTCGATAAAGTGAGTATCGATGTTGAATTTTCGAAAGTCGAAAATTCTCGGGATGTTACAATAAGTATATCTCTCTATCCAAGAGCTGACTATACTAAGGTTTACCTAAACCCTCGGCCCACTATTTAGTTATGGGTTAACCGAATCATCGGTAACATAACAAATCATTTTGTTTCTCGAAGTGACAAATCATTTTGCATTAATATTCACAAAATATATTTAAAATATAGTATTGTTTATTTCCTTAAAATCTGTGGAAAGCTATTTTAAACCACCGATGTTTTAGTCCCCGAAATTCTTTTTATTTATAAAAACACATTTTTATAAATATCTTTATATATATCACTTTTATATAAAATCCCTTCCAAAACATTTATTTCTAAATATTTCTATTTATCTAAAAGAAAATTTTCACTGTAAAAGATAAGTGTCTTTTCTGGCGATTTCTTTTCATAAACATTTTTTAACATATACTTTTATGAAAAACATCTTCAAAACAACTTCATATTCTTTTATGAAAGCCATTCTCAAAACAACTTCTTTTAAATTGAAGTTAAAATTTTAAATATTAAATTATTATAACTAATTATATTAATTTAACAAACCAATATTATCGTTAAACAGCTTATAGTCTAATTGTGAAAAAAATCAGAAGGTATATAGCCTATAATTGTTTCCACCCTACCCATGCATAGATAAAAAAGGTATTGCTCATAAACTGGTTGAGCAGAATCAAAAATCAATATACACTAATTAAAGCTCATAAACTAAGCCGAGCACAATTCAAACAACCAAATAAACGATAATAGAAAAACATTATTATCCACAATTAACAATCAACAAAATGAATAATGATACATCCTCAAAATTAACTAGCATATAAATAAATGTCAAATTTTATATAATAGCAGAACGAGGATTTATTTGCTAAATATATGCCTAACATAATCTATTCAATTTAATTATAGCAGAATGAGGATTTATTTTTCTAATTGAATGTCACTAATGAAATATAATTATTTAACTACGTTAAATGTATTTAAATTAAACCGCTATAATTTTATTACAAGTTTATATTTCATTAAAACTATTAAATATTTATACCAAAATCTTATACTTATCAATACGAGTCTAATGAAACAATCCACGGGTCAAACATATTTAAAATGAATGAGATATGATTTCTCAAAGTTAGCATATTTAATTTATAAATTAAACAACTAGATACTTAAATACTTCTCACCCTGAACTTCAAGGCCCATGGCCCAGTAACCAAAAGCCTAAACCTGAAACTTTCCACTTTGAATAGCCTATACACGTTCATTGTCACGCACACACTCAATACACAGCTGATCCTTCTCTCCCCTTTCTCTCTTTTGTCTCTGAATGAAAACACACGTTGTTCGCACCAATGAACTCCACCCAACGTCCTCTACGCGATGGACACCACAATCCCAAGCCTGGCATCCCTTATGAAGCCCAGAACTGCATCTTTCTTGTCAGCAACTCCTTGTCGCCATGATCATCATACACCACCATCTCGAGTACAACGTGAACGGAAAGTGTAGCTTGCTTCGTTCTCAACAACTTTGATGTTGGTGATTTTGG
The DNA here is from genome assembly GCA_030737815.1 of Allium fistulosum. Classification (NCBI taxonomy): domain Eukaryota; kingdom Viridiplantae; phylum Streptophyta; class Magnoliopsida; order Asparagales; family Amaryllidaceae; genus Allium; species Allium fistulosum. The sequence goes on from CM060907.1 coordinate 863,020,448, forward strand.
CTAGTACTTAGTGTAGAGAAAGTTATTTGATTAGTTAAAAAAATGGAAATGGTGTTGATTCCATTTGCAGAGAAGAATGGGAATTTTGTTTATGCATATATATAAGAAAAAGAAAAAAGATCCATGCATGTGTTTTTCTCTCCAAGCATGAATGTGCATATATATATATATATATAACCAAATTTACAAAAACAAAATGATTATGCAACAAACCAAGATCCACTTTTCATGCCCCAAAAAAAGGAGCATGTTTGGTGGAGAAATGAATATATATGTATTAATATTTGAAGAAGTTTTACGGTATGATACCATATAATATCATGTTTATGTGTGAGCTGTGATCAACAAAAGTAATAATACGATCGTAATAAACAATGTGTGACGATCTAAAATAATAATAAAATACACTGGTTAACTTCTTCTATAAAGTTTCAAAAATACCGACATTTGTCATAAAATGCATCAAATGAAGGTTCAATTATTTTCCAAATTAAAAATTAGGACAAACCCTATAAATTAAACTAAAAATACGTCATTAAAAATTAAGTAGTTATTTGAAACACAGATTTTATTATATTTAAATTCGAATTTAAATAATTAAATATTCAAATTCAAAGACTTAAAAATTACGGTTCATTACATTTTACCCCCTTTCCAAAGAATTAGTCCTCGAAATTTCATGGAGCGAAAATATAATGAAAGTCAAACAATTAATTTATGAGCGAACTAAAGATGATTCCCAACATGAAGGATCCAGTGACACTGTTTTATGACAACAATGCTGCAATGCAGATTGCAATGGACCTAGAGCATATAAGAAATTATGACATGTTCTTCAGAAGTTCCATCTCATCAGTGAACTTATTGAGAAGAGATAAGTCATAATCATAACAGTAGATTCAAAGGATGATATAGATGATCCATCCACGGAGAGTCTAACTTGGCCAATTCTCGGTAAATTGACCAAAGGGACGAGAGTGAGATTCCACATTTGTCCCCATATGCAAGTGGTAGATTGATAGAGATAGGGGTATGCCTTATAGGTAATTCTATAATTTATTATAAATTACTAGCCTTGTGGTAAAATCCCACTCAAAATAAAAGATGCATTTCTTTCTATTATATACTTGTCATATCATGCTTGGTTAATTATTTATTAATTTATAATATATTTAATAAAAAATACTTTAGTAATGGGCTATGTGGTAATAATTACAATATGTTGTAATCATGAGAAATTTAATACATTAAATGTAACGATAACATACTATTTTAAATATTCCTTATCAAGATGTTTGAGATAGATATTGATACATCCATTAAAACTAGAGCATGTAATGCTCTCCAAACTTCTCATGGATGTTGGGGGTACTAAAAGTTTTCATACTGATAGTTATTAGATAAGTATGGAATAACTCAATCATGGGTTTTCTTTTGGTTTATCTAACTAGGGTCAAATAAGAATCACGAAGTGATGATATTACATAGTTTTCTCGACTTGAAAATGTCGTTAAACTTCAATGTGGACACTTTACTTTAAATGTTGTTAAATCATGATAAGGCATCTATTGAATGACTATAATCGAGTCTAAGTTGAAATGGTTGAAGTAAAACACTACATAATATAGAATTATCTCTTCGGTTATAGCTAGTTAGTATCATGGTCAACAATAGTCAACTCAAAATCTCTGGCCAAAGTAATTTGGTTAACAATAATTGTTATAATTAAACCAAGGACTTTGTGCTTGGATTAAACAAGTTAAACGTGGACAATATTGAAATTTTTAACAAAGCCAAATTTCATAAGTCCTAAATTGATATAGTTTTCATGAAGAGAATTGGTGTAAATAATCAATACTACCAGGTACTGATAGTGAAATTGGATTTTATTGAAAAATGTGCAAGTGATAAATTCGATTAAACTATCACACCAGTAGCTAAGGTGATGTGTGAACACTAATATTCGACTTGTTTGATATTAATCGTTGACTGAATTTACACCTTTGAATCGCACAACCCAAGGTTGAATACTTTGAAATACCACACGATTCAATTAAAATATATATATTATAACTAAAGATCAATTAATTTTTATGAAATATTATTAAATTTATTTGATTTATTTGAATTATTATTTAATAAAATGCATATATAAAAGTTATGTATGTACGTATAGGTATACGAAATCAACAAATATTTAAAATGGATTTAAGTAAACAAGGAGATCTTTATCTGTACCTATTTCTCTTTTCTATTACCGGTATAAACCATGCATCCTCTCTCTTTTTTAGTTTATACTCAGCCTCCACCCCTATCTGTCTTGGCCAAAAATTATAGGACTATCTCCGTTCATTTCCAAATTAAGTTCATGTTAAATAAATTTATTTCTAGTTGGCGGTATTCTCTTCTAGCCAGCTGCACTTTCTGAAGGAGTAGAGATTAAATCTAAAAGTAGTTCAATTCAACATTTAAGGTGCTAACCCTAGGCTTCATATATTGGTAAATTCTGAACTCTTTTTATTTATGCATATGTTCATCTACATTAGTATGCATGTATTTATCAGTACTAATTTCTACATATGCTGTTGGATTTTACCTACACACACATCAAATTGACTTAAAAAACTTTATATATATATGTATAAAATATTTTGGTTGTTTCATAAAAAATTCATAAATAAAAATGATTTTAAATAATTTTTAAAATTAAAATACATATTTTTTGCATAAAATATATATAAATATATAAATTAATTTATTAGTTTAAGTTCATATATATATATATATATATATGTGTGTGTGTGTGTTCAAAAATAAGATTTTTTTATAATATATATGTATACATATCTAATTTTGAAATAAATAATAATTTATAGTTATTTGTAAACCTTTTTAAAATAATTGTCATATGTATAGATAGTACTTGACTCAAATAATTATATGAGTTAACTTTGTTTTAATGTGAAATAGTACTCACATATGCAAGTATTTTTTTCTGTTGGCTTTGGCTAGAGTACATCGTGTTCACTTTTTATGCATTATTTTTACTAAGAATTAGGTGTAACCAAACTTCTATTATTGTAATAAGCAGTTCCAAAGAATTATTCCATCATAAATACAACCACACGTCAGTACATATGCATATAACTTGTGAACTTCCATTTTTTAAAAGAATTGTAATGAGTGATAATGTTTGTCAACATAATAATCGCATTTTTTTTTAATTTACTCAAATGACCCATCTTTACTACCATCCCCTATCATAGTTGTTTCAACATATAGTTATTTATTGTTGATCTATTCAATACTTCAGCATCAACAAATCATTTAGTGAATTATTATTTCCATCATGGATTTCTCAAATTCATGTATGTAATAATAAGTTAAGATAGTGACATCTAAGCCAGATATATTTTTCAACTACGCATATATCTTTTAAATCATGGTTTTATCTCTTTTAGCATATGGGAACATTATGCTCAATATATTTTACAATTGCATCAAAAACTAACAAATAAACAACCTTAATATCATGAACATCATACGTAAAATAACCAATTTAGGTATATATGGAAAATGTTAGTATTAGCTTGCAATATCAAAATTCAACGTACTTACCACCTTGAAGTCTAATAAGCATGCATTGACTCCTTAAAAGTTTCACCATTTTCAAATTTTCAATATATATCTGAATTTTGATGTCCACGTTTAAAGAGCTTCTAGCATAGTATAACTAATGTATAAAGTATAATATACTACCTAACAAACAATGAACAAATTTTTGATTGCAATACACTACCACTCGTAAACTGCTCTACCATATATTATCTAAGGTTTACCATCGAAGAAAAATGAAAATTTTCTATATTGAAGATTTGTATTATGAATCAGATTTATATTACGATCCACGATTCCTTATTGAAATATGCTTAAATGAGGTTTTAACAATCTGGTTTTCTTACACTAAAAGACAACACTTAATATGTAACGACCCGGAATTTCACTACTTCATTTAGTAAATATTTAAGTAATTTTATATATTCAATATATAAGGTTTATAATGAAAATAAACTCATTTAATTAATTAATGATGATGGTGAAATTGTTTTCAAAATTTGTTTACCAAATTAAATAGTTCATATAAAAATAGAAAATGTGACCGAAGAACATTTTCTGAAATTTCGACTTTCCGAACACATAAAGTTGTCGGAAACGTTGTTCGTCTTTGTACACTATATATACGTATATAAGAGTTAATTAACTAGATAACAATACACTTAGAAATAAATTATCTTATATTAATTTGGATTAGTTAGTAACGTGATAAGACATGGTTTTAAAAATAATAAACATTTTACATAAATATATATATATATGTTAAGTATTGTCAAATCTTAGATTTTTAATCATTAACCATAATTATCACTTGTCACATCTTAGTTAATTAATAATTATATATATATATACATACAAGAAAGTGATGTGACTAGACATAATAATTATATAAATATATATAAAAGAAAGTGATGTGGCTAAACATAATAATTATATATATATATAAGAAAGTGATGAGACTAGACATAATAATTATATATATATATAAAAGAAAGTAATGTGGATAGACATAATAATTATATATATAAAAGAAAGTGATGTGATTAGATATAATATTTATATATATAAAAGAAAGTGATGTGACTGGACATAATAATTATTTATATATATATATATAAGAAAGTGATGTGCCTAAACATAACAATTATATATGTATAAAAAAGTGATGTGACCAGACATAATAATTATATATATATAAGAGAGTGATGTGACTAAACATAATTATATATATATATATATTATAAAAGATTTGTGATGTGACTAGATATAATTATGACAAGTTATATTATTTAATTCTTTTTGCACCTATATATACATCCTACCTCTCCACTTTCTCTCCTTATTTTCATTTCTTCTTCTTCATTTCTCTCTTTTCTTCTCCAAATTCATTAATGGCTTCTTTCATAGAAGATTTGAGGGAAATTAGAGAGAAAAATGCATAAAAACAAAGATCTAACCACCCATTCTCTTTCTCTTACTCATCTAAAGTCTCTAGCACCTCTTCCATCACCACAAAGTTCGGCCACCACTATTTCTATCCCATGTTCAAAACTTCTAGAGGAAAGGATTGGAGTTTGGAGGCTTCGGTGGAGGAAAATGAGAGGTCGGCTATGCTGGAGTGAAGGCATGAAGCTCTATGGAAGTTTGGAAGCAAATTAGTGAGCAAAAGGTCTAGATTAGCCTTAGTTAAGGCCATGGACAAACCATATAGTGAAGTTTGGAAGATTGTCGAGGAGCGGAAACTATGGCGAAATCACTCGGAGAAGCTACGAGAAAGGAGGGAGCTAAGAAGGTGAGATCTCAAGAAACCCTTTTCTTTCTAGTTTATGATTAAAATGATTTGCAAGTAGAAACAAGTTAAGATTATTATTTACAAGTATATAAAAGTTAATGACATAATTATACATGAATTGGCATGTTTGTTTGGATGTTTATATGGATGTATATTTGATTGTTAACATTGGATGTTCACTTGGATGAATGAAAAAGAAGAATGAATTAATAATGTGAAATTTATGGTGATAGTTAATGTGTTAACTATAATTAATTCATGAAGGAATAAATGTTTGTATATGTGGAAAGTTAAGCCTCGAAATGTTTTGAAATCACAAAAGAGGAATGGTTTGAAATGATTTAAAAATGAAAAGGTTTCATTTAGAAAAGGAATGATAACATTTTTATAATAATATTTAATTTATATGGATATATAAATTAAATAGTTGAAAGATAGATAATAAATAACTTTCTATGTTAGAGAATGTTCTGAAATCATCTATGAAGTCAAATATAATATTATAATAGTATAATATTATATAAGTTAAAATATTGAAAAATAATATTTAAAAGTGAAAAGGAGATTTAATATGGAAAATATTAGTTTAAAATTTTGAAAATGGTTGATAATTGTTTTATAAAAATTAAAATTAAATTTGGAGAAGTTTTGACAAATATTGAGTTTGGAGTCAAAAATAAGTGCGTCGCATAACGGTAATTCGCAATTTCGCGCCGTAAAAGCTAAATCCTTCTATAGGATGAAATCAGAGTCGGATTTCTTTGCAATAAGAATTTTCCGAACTCTTATGACTATAGTTTTCAAATAAAAGAAAATGATCAAGATTTCATTTAATAGATTTTGAAATATGAGCAAATAAAGTTTTCAAGAAAATCGTGCTTCGGCAATTCGGTGGCCAAAGTCGCAAATGTCTTAGATACCTATTTTTAAAATGTTTAAAAATATGAAACAAATCCTATAAATCATTTAAAATATTTAAAAAGTGATTTGAGTAATAAAAAAAAATTCCAAGTGATAGAAAGTCATCTGATCACTATAGCTTAAAAAGCTTTTTTCCACGACACTTTTTCGCAACATTTTTCTATAACTTTCGAAATACAGTTTTAAACATAACCGTTCTTTTTCAAATCTTTTGTAAATGTTTTCAAATGATTAATAAATTATTCTAAAGGTAATTTGAGAAATTTTTGGAATGATTAAATGATTAATGATTTAGAGTCGATCAAATAACTTAACCATCTTATGGATGTCAGAGAGATAATGTCTAGGCTTGAGTTTGAAAAACCAGTTTCTTGCTCTTTGTGGCTACTCGGACTGGCCCAACGGATGGGGTAGCAAATTGGGTTTACTTGGATCACAATTTCCCAAAGTATAAAGATATAATTTTCTAATATAAATAACTTGGATTTTGTGGAGATTATCTTTTTGTACTTAGTGTTAGAGCCGAAGAGGGAACCCATACTATACGTGGAATTTAAAAGGTGATTTCGCCGTTATTCCACCCATAGTGTTGGTTGAATACGGGAATTGATATTGAGTAGAATTAGATGATTTCTATAGTCTGCTCGCCTAATATTTATTGGTTTTAGATTAACATCCTAGATAGCATGATTTTAACTCCATCAAAGTTTTGATTTTGGAAATAAGAAATCTTTGATTAAGATTTAATAAATGATTTGGGAATATTTTTCTAAGTAAAAGGTGAATTGATTTGGAATTATTCTAAGATTAAACAGGTTTAAATTTACCAAATGATTTGATATATGAGGCATAATGATTCCATATACTGTTAAGAAGATAAAGGAATAATTAAATGAATATATCTCTAAGAGATATTTATGTTGAATAAAAAGATGAATTAAATTGATTAATGATTGATAATCATATACGGACTTAACATCTTTTAAATCGATGATTGGTTCGGAGGAATCGAGGTCGGAGTTGGGTAACTCCTATCCGAAAACCACTTCGAACCAATGTATACGTTCGAAAGTGAAGACATGTTGAAGATGATGATTATTGAAAACCAGAGATCTTCATAGCGGAAGGACTACTTGTTGACATTCTCTGGGTCACTCTCAATAGAGACATTTATTATAGTAGTGGTGCTATCATGTTTTGGAATCTTCGGATTCGAAGGACTACTCGCTACTAATGTTAGTAGGAGGTCTGCCTTCGGTTTCGTTCAGTCCTAGAACAAACTTGTATGGATGAATGTCTGACATTGCATTTCTACGATCACAATATTGACTTTTACAAACGTACATATGCTTGGTGGCGGAGAAGGCAACTTCTCTTAGCTTAACTCCCTTCTCTAAGACGTACGAGCTTAGGGGTTGTATGTTTGTGGAAGTCAATAGTGATCAATGAATGGCAATGTGGCATTCAAAGTGGAGTGTGCTTTATGGAAAAAATATAGCGTGGCTTTGTGAAAAGCAAAGCATGGCTTTGTTAAAATGAGCGTAGCCTCACGGGCCTTACATTCCAGAGATGATACGGGTAATTATGTGGTCTGTAGGGTATATATTTCAGGCTATTGGTTTTATGTGTATGGAGGAGCCGGTGGAATCTGGATCCTTAAGCCATTTATTTGAATATAGTAGATAGCTTGCGAAAAGTGATAAGGCTATTAGATATTGGTAGTGTAGCAAGTGCAGCTCCAAGTGACTTGCTTGAGAAAAGCGATTAAGGCACTGTGGGAACTATGTTTTCTATGCGTGGATTGAAGGAAAAGGCCACTAGTTCCCTATCATGTTGGAAATCCAATCCCAATACGAGCTTTACTGTTTTGATTATATTCCCAAAATGGCTATAATGCTTTGCAAACATTTCAGCTACACCTTTGGTATCATATATTCCGTCCGGTGTATTCTGTTGACCTAGTCCGGATATATTACCATAGACTTAGTCCAGATATCGATACTTATTTTGATATATTATGACGACCCTGAATTTCTAAACATTTGAAATTGAAATATTTAATTGATTTTAAATATTTGGAAGTTAGTTTAACTTGAAATTCAAATACCAGGATTTATTTGGCAATTAAATTATTAAATTTAATTTTTGAAGTTGGGTAAAATATTTAATCTTCAGTTTTGAGCTTGTTAAAAATAATTTGAAGTCTTGTAAATTCTATAATGATAATACTGAAGATAATAAAAGCTTCAGGATTGAATTTGAAATTGTTTTGTTTAGTTTTGAATTTATATCGTTTAAATCGATATTTAAAAATAGCATTTCGAGGCACAGTCTCGGATTTCAATGAAACTAGTTCCATTGGATCCGTAATAGTGTATTATTATCGGATTTCAATTTCCATAGCATTCGGAGTTGTCATGTGATCGTACGGTAAGCAAACGCGCTGAAATTTATATCGAAAATTAATATAATAGTTGGGTCCAAAAAGCTATCTTCTCCATACGATCGAATTTGGACTCGAAACCTTTTCCATTGCATTCGGAATAGGGGTATAACATTATAAACGCCTGGCGGCATGCCTCGATTGGAGATCGAGATTGTGGGTTGCAGATATCGAGATGATTTAAATTTGAAATTAAATTTGAATATAAATAATATAATTGAACCACTGTACCAGGCATTGATACGTACAGGAAATCGTTGAGCACGTGTTTACCTTTCTCTGTCAAAATTTCACACGCGTCTTTTTCCTTTAATTTTCTTAGCCGTGTATTTTATAAAAATTTATACAAATCAAAAGAAAAAAAAAGGGAAATGAAAATCCTTTTTCATTCAAAAGAAAACGCAGTAACTTCAAGAATTAAAATGGCCGAACAAACAAGATATTTGAATCAAATTTCAAAAGGGATTTTCGTTCCAACTTTTCAATTGTCGAACGAAAACCAGTTTAATTGTAATCTGAGAGCAGTGAGTTCATCTCGATTGTGTGCTAGTGGGTTTCTATGTTCTTGAGTGATTGTGGCCGTGAGTGCCTCGTCGCAAGGTGGAAGCTCTTGTGGAGGTCGGCGTCGATTCGCGGGAGGCTCTGAGTGGTGGTTGCTTTCGAGTGTTGCGAGGTTGGATTTTGATTTGGGGCGTGCGATCTTGTAGATCGAGTTGCAGGCATGATCGCTCGGCCTACCGCGACGCTAGGGTTCGCAATGGTTTGGGCCGAAGTCGAGGAAAGGCATGGATTGGGAATCGCATTGTCAGTGCGAGGCTAGTAGGTCATGGCAACAGTAGGTTTGCATGTTGGGGTCGCATTGGTGCTTGAGCAGTAGCGATCTCGTGAGGGAGGGGATTAAGGTTTAAAAATCATCAAAACAAGCAGAAATGAGAATGGATTGCAAAACAAGAGCAAAGGTAAGATCTTCTCACTCAATTGAAATTGATAGAAATTAAATTATTGATTGATTGTTTGGTTGTGAAAGTATATATGATAGTATGTGCATATATATATATGTATGTATATATATATATATATATATTTGGAGTGATTGATTTCCCGCATTATATAGCGGATGAGACCCTATGTGTAAGGTTCCTGAACTCGTCCTTCGAAAATCGGCACCCGTACCTCACTTGTACTCGAATGCCGTAGATTCAAACGCCGAATCTGGCTCCCCGGAGCTTATAACACAACAAGTATAACAACATAGCGGAATAAAGAAATAGATGATATCATATACAACTCCAATGAATACAATATCCAGAATGATATACAACAATGATATCAATATGATACAAGAATATCAGAGGTAAATAATGATATAGCAGAAAACAGAAGTGATAACTCCAAATGATCCGACAAAGAGAATGAGACCAATAACTCCAACATCAGCTCGAACCACCTTCACGTTGCACCAAGATAAGCAACGTCAGTCATGCGTGAACTCCAAAACTGAACTAGCACCAGATAATCTACCAAACCTGACTATCTGAAAAACCCAACTCTACACTGCCCGTGTGGAAAATTATGGGCACCCAGAGTTTAGGAAGGGAACAATAAACTTCGAGTCAGTCATGAGACTGGTATGAGTAAACAAAACAGTTGTTTGAAATAAAACAGTTCAAAAGAGAAATCCGATATGCTTTTGAAAAATGAAACTACCATAAGACCTCCCGCCACACACACAATGCAAACGCAGAATTGGAGGAGATTTCTTCTTATGATAGTCAAACATGCTTACTACACAAAATCATTGGATTATTATTATTAGTGCATAGTGGAAAACATTTCGAAAGTATAATATTAATCTTAGCCAGCATAGACATTTCGAACTATGCCTACTATAGCTACCATCTAAACAGTGGTGACCACCATAAGTAAATGGAAAGTTCTACAGCTAAAACCGTACAGGGTTCATATTGGAATTCCAACAAATGGTCGGGCTAAGGAACTTCCTACTGCCACATGGGTACGCCTCTGGATGGACGTCCTGAGAACTAACTAGCTTTCTGCCAACACAAGGCTGGGTTACCTCTTACACTAGGTAACTACTACACGAATATGCCACCCCCCGGTCCTTTGGGGCCTTTTTCCGAGGGCCCTCGATCGCACAACAACAATCACACAGTAAATGAGATTGGAGCAACCACACGGGTAAATATCTGGGCTCCATACCATAATATCACCTTTTTCCAGAAGGAAATGACTTACCCTAAAGGGAGCGACCCTCATAACCTTGCTGCATCTTTCCTGTTTCGACCATTTTCGGTTTGTGAGGTCCTGATGCAGTCTCGTCCACAAAGCTACGCTTTTTCACAAAGCCATGCTTTGATCAACAAATGATCAGCACACAGCAGCACTCAGCATGCCACACTACCAAATTGGGAGTATATCACTGATAACCTTCAACTACATAACCTCTGAGCTCGTACGTCTCAGAGAAGGATGTTAAGCTAAGAGAATAAATTCTCCGCCACCAAACAAAAATGTATTTGAAAGAAATCAGCTTTATATCTCAAAGTGTAGTGTCAGACATACAGCCATACAAGTCTATCTCGGGTTCGAACAGAACCGAAGGCACTTCCAAAGAAGCCCTTGCAATCTAGGTATTCACAATCCCGATCGGACTTCCCATCACTTAGGGAATCTCTATACTGGGGCCACTCGGTGCAGAGACAATCGATAGGTCATCCTATCGTTTTCACAAATACCCGGTCTTCACCACCGGTCTTCAAATGCAATCCATATACGTTGTATCACTATTCGAAATGGGTTATATGACACAAAGGTCCTCTCCCGGCTACCGAATAGTGAGCGCAATATTTTAAAACATATGGATAATGGGATTTCAGTTAAGTCACAACTTATTACACAAAACTTCTCTTTAAAGGTTTAAACACATTACCATTTATATCTTTTACAAAAAAAGATTTATCTCACAAAGTTCACCCAGTTTCACAAAGATCCATTCATAGCTTGGGAAACCATTTTCAATTCAAACTTGAAATTCCTTTAATTTAAATTGGAATTTCATTTCTTATATGAAAGCTTTTATCATTTGAAAACAAATAGTTTTCATTTTGGAAAATCTGATTCGTTTATACGAGTTAAAGTCCTTGGGTTAAATTCAGATTCTCAAAACCATACTTTTAAAATGGTTTAAATTCATATAAACACATTTATGACATCTTTAACCATAATTTCCAAACATGGAATTCAATTTCCAAATTTTGAATTCAAATCAAATTATTTAAATTGGAAAACTTTACCAAGTTATTCAAAATAACTTTTCTCTTTAAAACTTCTTTTCGAAAGCTTTAACATTTAACCCAAATTCATTTCCAAAATCAATTGAAATTAAAATTTCAATTTCAAAAACATTAAATTTAAATCATCTGTGACTTAACCGACTTCCTCATGAAATCCATATTTGTGTGTGTATGGTGTAGACCAGGGGTTTCACACAGTAGTGCAACATCAATAAATCATCACAGATCAAAATACAGAAATATAGTTGATAAGCGGTATAACTATAACGCTTATCTTTCATTCACAGATATATAAGTCACATATAATAATTTACATTCATCCCAGATAAATAAACTACAGTACAGATCACCCACAAATCAGAATATATCACACAGCATCACAGATCAGGGAATATCAACAATTCAATCATTCAGTCAGGTCCAAACATTCACAAGTAAGCTTATTAATCAACTAATTAATTTAAATCAGATGTATGTTTAGGAATGAATCATTAATCTGGGTTAACCATCATAGTTAATTATAAATTATTTGAAAGAAATTTCCCTTTCAAATTCATTGGTTAACCTTTAATTGTTAACAAATCAATCTTAATTAACGAATCAATTAATCTATAATTATTAAATAAATCTTAATTAATCACCATTTATTAATTAATCCTTTAATAATTAACAAATAATTATACTCAAACTTCAAATTATCATTCTATTTATTACATCCAGTAATTATCTATTAATTACTTTCCTAAGTAATCATATTTCCAAAATTTTCAAGTGATTATTCTGAATTAATTAACTTAAGTAATTAACTTGACAAATTCAATTAACTGAATTAATTACACTGAATAATTAATTCCTTAATTACTTCCATTAAGTAATTATACTTAAACAATTTCATAAATGATCATCATTAATTAATTCAATCCAATTGATTATTACAATTAATCACATTAATTAATTATTTAAATAATCTTAGTTAATGACCTTCATTAAAATTTCTTTAATCATTTTTCTAAAGAAATTTCTTATATTAATCATTATTGATTATAATTTGATTAACCATTAAGAACTCATTAATCTTCATTAATTAAAGTAAACTCATTCGTATTTATGATTTAATTGTTGTTTACCATATAGTTGAAAGCATTGTTACAAATTTCCTTTTTAAATTCCAATTTAGATTTAAAGTTTGAAATAAATCCTTATTTACTTTTAATAAAGTTTAAAGCAAATTTTCTTAACACTTTAAATTTACATGTTAAATAACAATTGGTCATAAAGGAAATCTTAAAGAGTTTAAAATTAATCCTTTTCTTTTTAATTTATTTAACTTATTTTAAACACTAAAGTTATAAAACTTAATTAATTTCAAAATCTTGAAATGAGATTTTAAATTTAATCCTAGGTTTAACTTTTAAATTTCAACTTATTTTAATTGCTTTTATATTAATTGCTTTTATATTAATGAAACAAATTGAATTTAAAACTTTATTTATCTTCAAACTAAATTTCAATTCAACTAGAATCTATATTTACAGTTTAATTTAAACTCAGTTTTAAAACCTTGATTTATAAGTTAAAATTGTGTTTTAAATTTCCAAAATAGAAACAGGTTTAAAACCTGAAACAAATTCTACCCGAGCCCTGTCCATTTTACTTCGAGTCAAACATTAGAAATCTTCGAGTAAATCACTCGAATTACTCGCGACAAACCTGAGTGCCACTTCTCTGTTTCCAGACTTCACCAGAAAACAGAAATTCATGCACGTATACATGCACAACGTCGGCGACTAACTCCAGGCAGAGCTGTATCGTCGAGCAATTCGACGATCACCTGTATACCCATTCCCGACCATCAAAGCCCCGTCGTCGCCTCGAGATCGAATTCGAGATCAAGCTTGCAACCTGGAACAACCCAGACCAACCAAAAACGCTTCACGCCTCCACGTCACGTCGCCTGAATCCTTGCGACTCCGTCCAAAGCAACATCACACCCCCGAGCTTCTATCCCCATAGGTCCGGACAACTCCGATCAACCCACGGTGATACAGCAACCCTCTTTTCGACCTTAACAAAAACTGGACTTAAACCCTAATTTAACTTCGTATCATCATCATGGTCAGCTAAAAATCCATCGATTATTTTTCCAATGATCCTCAATCTCCCCTCTACCTTCAGCAACAATTACGTTGATCAACTCTTCGCCGATCAATGGAATTGGGAAAAAATGTACTTTACGGTCAACTTACAAATACTCAACATCCCCAAACCTAAAAATCTTGATATTAAAATTAAAATTCATCATTTTGAAGTTTGAATCTGATTGTACAATCAAAACAAGAATTCCTGACCCTTCATCTTTGACATATTTTGATATTTACTGAGATTTATCATTTTATAAATAAATACTTAATGAATACACTTGAATTTATTTTTAAACATGATGTTGCACTTATGTAAACACTTTTCATTCAGCAATCAAAGCCTAAAATTGTTTGGGTTGGGGTGATTTAAAATTTTCTAACAGGTTTTAAAATCTGGAATGTATACACAGAGGCAAATTTTGCCTATTTTCTAGACATGCACAACCTATTTACACATATGTATATATCACATGCAAGCATATACAATTACTTTCCACAACATCATTCAAGTATTCATCATAATTATCAGATATAAAACAGATTCAAGATTTGAGGGTGTTAGTTTACCCATAGTGGTTTTCAGAAGTGAACGGAGCTTTCTATGTTGAAACAGGTTATAAAAATGCAAGCTGAACTCTCTTCTTGATCTCTGGCTTGTCTGAATATTATGTATTGTTTGAGTTGAATTTTTGTTTTATTTGTTCAAGTTGTTGCTCATTTCAGTTTTACTCGGGTTTTTTTTGTAAGTGAACGAGCTGAAATGAAATTGTTTGAAGTATGGAAAGAAGCTACAAGTTGATATTATTTTGTACAGGTGAAATTATACTCTTGTACAAGTGATTATATCGTTTTGTACAATAGGATCAGAGATATTTCTTGCGTTGGTGGCTGATATGTACATTATGGTGTGCTAAAGATTCAAGCATTAAATGCATGTGCTTCCTTTCCTAGTTACAGCCTATCCTATTTGTATGTACTTCTTTGTTTTATTGATATTTTTTTCTTCTTCTTGGTTAAGTATATTTTTCTGTCTTCTTATGCTTTGCAAGTACGCATATATATTTTGTTTTCAAGCCTATATACTTATAATTGAATATACTTTTATCTTTTCTTTTGTCTTTGCTTTGGGCTTATCACTTTAGAAAATAAAATGAACTTCTATTTAACATGTTATTTGAATTTTAACTATGTGTATTTATTTTATTCATTTTGTTTTATTATTTTGTAGTATACTTTGTTTGTATTTTTATTACGTTAAAATTTTAGCTAATGTTTGCTTTATATTTTTCATAGATGATTTTATAACCATCTATTTTAAATTAAAATTCAAATCCACTCATATATGCACATATACATATATATTCATATATATATATATACAAGATTTAAATTCGAATAATTCAATACATATTTTATTTGAATTTGGGGAAATTCGCTTCAATTTACAATTAATAATACAATTTTAATTCAAAAATTCAATTAATTATCGATTTAAATATTTATAAAATCCTATATCGTTACACTATGCGCCACATAATAGCGGATGATATTATATAATCCCATATACCGCGATATTCCACCTCAAAGTGGAATTGGTATTTAATTATTGTGCTAACATCTGTGGATGCAGGGAAACAGGTTGGAGGGATCCAACTGGATTCCTCAAATTGTTGAATTTATTTCATATGTTGTGATGTGATTATTGATAATCTGTGAATGATTATATTGGTGATTGAAATTTATTGTAGGCTATGGTTTGGCCAAATATATTCTGGTATTTTAAAATACCAGGATATATAATTGGATTTTTGAAAATTAAAGTAAAGATTTATTTTAAAAGGTAATAAATTTTTGGAAATCCATTTGAAAATCAATTTGGAATTTGATTTCGTGTTTGAAATAAATTTGGAAATAAATTTGGAAATCGTATATCAGTGGATATTTGGAAATTTAAATTCACAATGGGAATTTATAAAGAAAAGGGAGATTTGTTTTAAAAATAAATATTGGTTTATTTTAAAAAGTGTGGAAAGAAATTACGGATTTGGAATGTAAATTGAAATAAGTCAAGAAGGATTTATTAATTGATTTAAATGGATCATTTTGAAATGGAAAGTGTATTTTCACTGGAAAGCTGAGTATGTTTTCAAATTAGCTGATAAATATAAATTGAAAGTTTTAAGGATGGTTTTAAAATTTATATTTTTTAGAAATTATTTTCTTAAGTTGTTTTTAAATCTTTAAAGTAAAGATTTATTTAGTTAATTATAGAAGTGATTATTTTAAAGATCAAATTGAGATTTGATTTAGAAAATGGATATTTAAATAATTATACTCTATCTAAAAATTTCATTTTTAAAATTAGTTTGGGCTTGAAGTTTATATGAGATATTAGTATAATATTTTCATAACTAATATTTTTGATAAAGTGTTTAAAAATAGTTTTTATCTCAAGTGTTTCCAAATATACATATACTTTTGGATAAGTGTTTTAAAATTATTCAGACTCGGTGAATCTTCAGTGGAAATAAATAACATTTGGAAATTTATTCCGCAAAAGAAAAGTGATTTGAAATTGGTTTTCAAAGTGTTGAAGTGTTAAAATATATTTTGGGAAGATATTTTGAAAATAAATAATTGGGGAAAAATTATTTAAATTTGATAATTGTTGTGAATATTGTTTGATAGTTAAATAACCGACTATCAATATTGGCATTTGAAACGGCAATTGAATTTGTTTTCAAAACAAGCGCTCATTATTCGGTTAAGCCGGGAAAGGACTTTATGTCATAAAACCCATTCCAAATAATGATACGAATGGGATTGCATTTGAAGATGGTGTTGAAGACCGGGTATTTTCGAAAAAAAAAGGATTACCTGTCGAATGTCTCTGCCCAAGTTGCTCCGGTATAGAGATTTTATCACCCATTATGAGGGGGAGTCCGGACGTGATTAGTGAATATCCGGATTGCAAGGGCTTTTTTGAAGTGCCTTCGGTTCCATTCGAACCCGGAACGGA